>CM039674.1:501807440-507614777 GCA_022496015.1 Hordeum marinum | reverse complement strand
CATGTTCTTATTTTGTCATTACTAACAACTAAAATTGTTTGACTGTCTTATATATGGTGGAGAAGAAAACTTGTTTACAAATGGGTTGTTTACCCTACATTTGGAATTTGAAACACATGTGAATACAAAGGGTTGGTTTTGGGTGTTGAACTTGAAACTTTCGAAAACCTCACAAAAGGTACATTTTGGAATGACTAAGAAGATTCAGGCTTGGTTTTTCATTTTCATGTTTGAAAACTTGTTTAAATGTTGGTCAAAGTTAGGTTTGACCAATTTTGAAATGAGCATAACAAAATTAAAAAAAAATTAAAAAAAATGGAAAACCAGTGCACATGTTCTTACTTTGTCATATACTAACAACTAAAATTGATTTGGTTGTCTTATATGGGGTGGACAAGAATACTTGCTCACAAATGGGTTGTTTACCCTACATTTGGAATTTGAAACACATGTGAATACAAAGGGTTAATTTTTGGTGTTGAACTTGAAACTTTGAAAAACCTCACAAAAGGTTCATTTTGGAGTGACTAAGAAGGATTCAGGCTTGGTTTTTCATTTTAATGTTTGAAATTTGTTTAAATTTGGTCAAAGTTAGGTTTGACCAATTTTGAAATGAGCCTAAAAATTTCAAAGAAAAATTAAAGAAATTGAAAACCGGTACACATGTTCTTACTTTGTCATATACTAACAACTAAAATTGATTTGGTTGTCTTATATATGGTGGACAAGAATACTTGCTCACAAATGGGTTGTTTGCCCTACATTTGGAATTTGAAACACATGTGAATAGAAAGGGTTAGTTTTTGGTGTTGAACTTGAAACTTTGAAAAACATCACAAAAGGTTCATTTTGGAGTGACTAAGAAGGATTCAGGCTTGGTTTTTCATTTTAATGTTTGAATTTTTTTTAAATTTGGTCAAAGTTAGGTTTGACCAATTTTGAAATGAGCCTAAAAATTTCAAAGAAAAATTAAAGAAATTGAAAACCGGTACACATGTAATTACTTTGTCATATACTAACAACTAAAATTGATTTGGCTATCTTATATATGGTGGAGAAGAAAACTTGTTTACAAATGGGTTGTTTACCCTACATTTGGAATTTGAAACACATGTGAATACAAAGGGTTGGTTTTGGATGTTGAACTTGAAACTTTCAAGAACCTCACAAAAGGTACATTTTGGAGTGACTAAGAAGGATTCAGGCTTGGTTTTTCATTTTCATGTTTGAAACTTGTTTAAATGTTGGTCAAAGTTAGGTTTGACAAATTTTGAGATGACCATACAAAATTCAGAAAAAATTAAAAAAATGGAAAAGCAGTGCACATGTTCTTACTTTGTCATATACTAACAACTAAAATTGATTTGGTTTTCTTATATATGGTGGAGAAGAAAACTTGCTTACCAATGGGTTGTTTACCCTACATTTGGAATTGGAAACACATGTAAATACAAAGGGTTGGTTTTTGGTGTTGAACTTGAAAATTTCAAAAACCTCACAAAAGTTTCATTTTGGAGTGACTAAGAAGGATTAAGGCTTGGTTTTTCATTTTCATGTTTGAAACTTGTTTAAATGTTGGTCAAATTTAGGTTTGACCAATTTTGAAATGAGCATACAAAATTCAAAAAAATTCAAAAAATGGAAACCAGTGCACATGTTCTTACTTTGTCATATACTAAGAACTAAAATTGATTTGGTTGTCTTATATATGGTGGACAAGAATACTTGCTCACAAATGGGTTGTTTACCCTTCATTTGGAATTTGAAACACATGTGAATACAAAGGGTTAGTTTTTGGTGTTGAACTTGAAACTTTGAAAAACCTTACAAAACGTTCATTTTGGAGTGACTAAGAAGGATTCAGGCTTGGTTTTTCATTTTAATGTTTGAAATTTGTTTAAATTTGGTCAAAGTTAGGTTTGACCAATTTTGAAATGAGCCTAAAAATTTCAAAGAAAAATTAAAGAAATTGAAAACCGGTACACATGTAATTACTTTGTCATATACTAACAACTAAAATTGATTTGTCTATCTTATATATGGTGGAGAAGAAAACTTGTTTACAAATGGGTTGTTTACCCTACATTTGGAATTTGAAACACCTGTGAATACAAAGGGTTGGTTTTGGGTGTTGAACTTGAAACTTTCAAAAACCTCACAAAAGGTACATTTTGGAGTGACTAAGAAGGATTTAGGCTTGGTTTTTCATTTTCATGTTTGAAACTTGTTTAAATGTTGGTCAAAGTTAGGTTTGACCAATGAGCATGAAAAATTAAAAAATAATGGAAAACCAGTGCACATGTTCTTATTTTGTCATATACTAACAACTAAAATTGATTTGACTGTCTTATATATGGTGGAGAAGAAAACTTATTTACAAATGGGTTGTTTACCCTACATTTGGAATTTGAAACACATGTGAATACAAAGGGTTGGTTTTGGGTGTTGAACTTGAAACTTTCGAAAACCTCACAAAAGGTACATTTTGGAATGACTAAGAAAGATTCAGGCTTGGTTTTTCATTTTCATGTTTGAAACTTGTTTAAATGTTGGTCAAAGTTAGGTTTGACCAATTTTGAAATGAGCATACAAAATTAAAAAAAAATTAAAAAAAATGGAAAACCAGTGCACATGTTCTTACTTTGTCATATACTAACAACTAAAATTGATTTGGTTGTCTTATATATGGTGGACAAGAATACTTGCTCACAAATGGGTTGTTTACCCTACATTTGGAATTTGAAACACATGTGAATACAAAGGGTTAGTTTTTGGTGTTGAACTTGAAACTTTGAAAAACCTTACAAAACGTTCATTTTGGAGTGACTAAGAAGGATTCAGGCTCGGTTTTTCATTTTAATGTTTGAAATTTGTTTAAATTTGGTCAAAGTTAGGTTTGACCAATTTTGAAATGAGCCTAAAAATTTCAAAGAAAAATTAATGAAATTGAAAACCGGTACACATGTAATTACTTTGTCATATACTAACAACTAAAATTGATTTGTCTATCTTATATATGGTGGAGAAGAAAACTTGTTTACAAATGGGTTGTTTACCCTACATTTGGAATTTGAAACACCTGTGAATACAAAGGGTTGGTTTTGGGTGTTGAACTTGAAACTTTCAAAAACCTCACAAAACGTTCATTTTTGAGTGACTAAGAAGGATTCAGGCTTGGTTTTTCATTTTCATGTTTGAAACTTGTTTAAATGTTGGTCAAAGTTAGGTTTGACAAATTTTGAGATGACCATACAAAATTCAGAAAAAATTAAAAAAATGGAAAAGCAGTGCACATGTTCTTACTTTGTCATATACTAACAACTAAAATTGATTTGGTTTTCTTATATATGGTGGAGAAGAAAACTTGCTTACCAATGGGTTGTTTACCCTACATTTGGAATTTGAAACACATGTAAATACAAAGGTTGGTTTTTGGTGTTGAACTTGAAAATTTCAAAAACCTCACAAAAGTTTCATTTTGGAGTGACTAAGAAGGATTAAGGCTTGGTTTTTCATTTTCATGTTTGAAACTTGTTTAAATGTTGGTCAAATTTAGGTTTGACCAATTTTGAAATGAGCATACAAAATTCAAAAAAATTCAAAAAATGGAAAACCAGTGCACATGTTCTTACTTTGTCATATACTAAGAACTAAAATTGATTTGGTTGTCTTATATATGGTGGACAAGAATACTTGCTCACAAATGGGTTGTTTACCCTTCATTTGGAATTTGAAACACATGTGAATACAAAGGGTTAGTTTTTGGTGTTGAACTTGAAACTTTGAACAACCTTACAAAACGTTCATTTTGGAGTGACTAAGAAGGATTCAGGCTTGGTTTTTCATTTTAATGTTTGAAATTTGTTTAAATTTGGTCAAAGTTAGGTTTGACCAATTTTGAAATGATCCTAAAAATTTCAAAGAAAAATTAAAGAAATTGAAAACCGGTACACATGTAATTACTTTGTCATATACTAACAACTAAAATTGATTTGTCTATCTTATATATGGTGGAGAAGAAAACTTGTTTACAAATGGGTTGTTTACCCTACATTTGGAATTTGAAACACCTGTGAATACAAAGGGTTGGTTTTGGGTGTTGAACTTGAAACTTTCAAAAACCTCACAAAAGGTACATTTTGGAGTGACTAAGAAGGATTCAGGCTTGGTTTTTCATTTTCATGTTTGAAACTTGTTTAAATGTTGGTCAAAGTTAGGTTTGACCAATGAGCATGAAAAATTAAAAAATAATGGAAAACCAGTGCACATGTTCTTATTTTGTCATATACTAACAACTAAAATTGATTTGACTGTCTTATATATGGTGGAGAAGAAAACTTATTTACAAATGGGTTGTTTACCCTACATTTGGAATTTGAAACACATGTGAATACAAAGGGTTGGTTTTGGGTGTTGAACTTGAAACTTTCGAAAACCTCACAAAAGGTACATTTTGGAATGACTAAGAAAGATTCAGGCTTGGTTTTTCATTTTCATGTTTGAAACTTGTTTAAATGTTGGTCAAAGTTAGGTTTGACCAATTTTGAAATGAGCATACAAAATTAAAAAAAATTAAAAAAAAATGGAAAACCAGTGCACATGTTCTTACTTTGTCATATACTAACAACTAAAATTGATTTGGTTGTCTTATATATGGTGGACAAGAATACTTGCTCACAAATGGGTTGTTTACCCTACATTTGGAATTTGAAACACATGTGAATACCAAGGGTTAGTTTTTGGTGTTGAACTTGAAACTTTGAAAAACCTTACAAAACGTTCATTTTGGAGTGACTAAGAAGGATTCAGGCTTGGTTTTTCATTTTAATGTTTGAAATTTGTTTAAATTTGGTCAAAGTTAGGTTTGACCAATTTTGAAATGAGCCTAAAAATTTCAAAGAAAAATTAAAGAAATTGAAAACCGGTACACATGTAATTACTTTGTCATATACTAACAACTAAAATTGATTTGTCTATCTTATATATGGTGGAGAAGAAAACTTGTTTACAAATGGGTTGTTTACCCTACATTTGGAATTTGAAACACCTGTGAATACAAAGGGTTGGTTTTGGGTGTTGAACTTGAAACTTTCAAAAACCTCACAAAACGTTCATTTTTGAGTGACTAAGAAGGATTCAGGCTTGGTTTTTCATTTTCATGTTTGAAACTTGTTTAAATGTTGGTCAAAGTTAGGTTTGACAAATTTTGAGATGACCATACAAAATTCAGAAAAAATTAAAAAAATGGAAAAGCAGTGCACATGTTCTTACTTTGTCATATACTAACAACTAAAATTGATTTGGTTTTCTTATATATGGTGGAGAAGAAAACTTGCTTACCAATGGGTTGTTTACCCTACATTTGGAATTTGAAACACATGTAAATACAAAGGTTTGGTTTTTGGTGTTGAACTTGAAAATTTCAACAACCTCACAAAAGTTTCATTTTGGAGTGACTAAGAAGGATTAAGGCTTGGTTTTTCATTTTCATGTTTGAAACTTGTTTAAATGTTGGTCAAATTTAGGTTTGACCAATTTTGAAATGAGCATACAAAATTCAAAAAAATTCAAAAAATGGAAAACCAGTGCACATGTTCTTACTTTGTCATATACTAAGAACTAAAATTGATTTGGTTGTCTTATATATGGTGGACAAGAATACTTGCTCACAAATGGGTTGTTTACCCTTCATTTGGAATTTGAAACACATGTGAATACAAAGGGTTAGTTTTTGGTGTTGAACTTGAAACTTTGAACAACCTTACAAAACGTTCATTTTGGAGTGACTAAGAAGGATTCAGGCTTGGTTTTTCATTTTAATGTTTGAAATTTGTTTAAATTTGGTCAAAGTTAGGTTTGACCAATTTTGAAATGAGCCTAAAAATTTCAAAGAAAAATTAAAGAAATTGAAAACCGGTACACATGTAATTACTTTGTCATATACTAACAACTAAAATTGATTTGTCTATCTTATATATGGTGGAGAAGAAAACTTGTTTACAAATGGGTTGTTTACCCTACATTTGGAATTTGAAACACCTGTGAATACAAAGGGTTGGTTTTGGGTGTTGAACTTGAAACTTTCAAAAACCTCACAAAAGGTACATTTTGGAGTGACTAAGAAGGATTCAGGCTTGGTTTTTCATTTCATGTTTGAAACTTGTTTAAATGTTGGTCAAAGTTAGGTTTGACCAATGAGCATGAAAAATTAAAAAATAATGGAAAACCAGTGCACATGTTCTTATTTTGTCATATACTAACAACTAAAATTGATTTGACTGTCTTATATATGGTGGAGAAGAAAACTTATTTACAAATGGGTTGTTTACCCTACATTTGGAATTTGAAACACATGTGAATACAAAGGGTTGGTTTTGGGTGTTGAACTTGAAACTTTCGAAAACCTCACAAAAGGTACATTTTGGAATGACTAAGAAAGATTCATGCTTGGTTTTTCATTTTCATGTTTGAAACTTGTTTAAATGTTGGTCAAAGTTAGGTTTGACCAATTTTGAAATGAGCATAGAAAATTAAAAAAAATTAAAAAAAAATGGAAAACCAGTGCACATGTTCTTACTTTGTCATATACTAACAACTAAAATTGATTTGGTTGTCTTATATATGGTGGACAAGAATACTTGCTCACAAATGGGTTGTTTACCCTACATTTGGAATTTGAAACACATGTGAATACCAAGGGTTAGTTTTTGGTGTTGAACTTGAAACTTTGAAAAACCTTACAAAACGTTCATTTTGGAGTGACTAAGAAGGATTCAGGCTTGGTTTTTCATTTTAATGTTTGAAATTTGTTTAAATTTGGTCAAAGTTAGGTTTGACCAATTTTGAAATGAGCCTAAAAATTTCAAAGAAAAATTAATGAAATTGAAAACCGGTACACATGTAATTACTTTGTCATATACTAACAACTAAAATTGATTTGTCTATCTTATATATGGTGGAGAAGAAAACTTGTTTACAAATGGGTTGTTTACCCTACATTTGGAATTTGAAACACCTGTGAATACAAAGGGTTGGTTTTGGGTGTTGAACTTGAAACTTTCAAAAACCTCACAAAACGTTCATTTTTGAGTGACTAAGAAGGATTCAGGCTTGGTTTTTCATTTTCATGTTTGAAACTTGTTTAAATGTTGGTCAAAGTTAGGTTTGACAAATTTTGAGATGACCATACAAAATTCAGAAAAAATTAAAACATGGAAAAGCAGTGCACATGTTCTTACTTTGTCATATACTAACAACTAAAATTGATTTGGTTTTCTTATATATGGTGGAGAAGAAAACTTGCTTACCAATGGGTTGTTTACCCTACATTTGGAATTTGAAACACATGTAAATACAAAGGTTTGGTTTTTGGTGTTGAACTTGAAAATTTCAAAAACCTCACAAAAGTTTCATTTTGGAGTGACTAAGAAGGATTAAGGCTTGGTTTTTCATTTTCATGTTTGAAACTTGTTTAAATGTTGGTCAAATTTAGGTTTGACCAATTTTGAAATGAGCATACAAAATTCAAAAAAATTCAAAAAATGGAAAACCAGTGCACATGTTCTTACTTTGTCATATACTAAGAACTAAAATTGATTTGGTTGTCTTATATATGGTGGACAAGAATACTTGCTCACAAATGGGTTGTTTACCCTTCATTTGGAATTTGAAACACATGTGAATACAAAGGGTTAGTTTTTGGTGTTGAACTTGAAACTTTGAACAACCTTACAAAACGTTCATTTTGGAGTGACTAAGAAGGATTCAGGCTTGGTTTTTCATTTTAATGTTTGAAATTTGTTTAAATTTGGTCAAAGTTAGGTTTGACCAATTTTGAAATGAGCCTAAAAATTTCAAAGAAAAATTAAAGAAATTGAAAACCGGTACACATGTAATTACTTTGTCATATACTAACAACTAAAATTGATTTGTCTATCTTATATATGGTGGAGAAGAAAACTTGTTTACAAATGGGTTGTTTACCCTACATTTGGAATTTGAAACACCTGTGAATACAAAGGGTTGGTTTTGGGTGTTGAACTTGAAACTTTCAAAAACCTCACAAGAGGTACATTTTGGAGTGACTAAGAAGGATTCAGGCTTGGTTTTTCATTTTCATGTTTGAAACTTGTTTAAATGTTGGTCAAAGTTAGGTTTGACCAATGAGCATGAAAAATTAAAAAATAATGGAAAACCAGTGCACATGTTCTTATTTTGTCATATACTAACAACTAAAATTGATTTGACTGTCTTATATATGGTGGAGAAGAAAACTTATTTACAAATGGGTTGTTTACCCTACATTTGGAATTTGAAACACATGTGAATACAAAGGGTTGGTTTTGGGTGTTGAACTTGAAACTTTCGAAAACCTCACAAAAGGTACATTTTGGAATGACTAAGAAAGATTCAGGCTTGGTTTTTCATTTTCATGTTTGAAACTTGTTTAAATGTTGGTCAAAGTTTGGTTTGACCAATTTTGAAATGAGCATACAAAATTAAAAAAAATTAAAAAAAAATGGAAAACCAGTGCACATGTTCTTACTTTGTCATATACTAACAACTAAAATTGATTTGGTTGTCTTATATATGGTGGACAAGAATACTTGCTCACAAATGGGTTGTTTACCCTACATTTGGAATTTGAAACACATGTGAATACAAAGGGTTAATTTTTGGTGTTGAACTTGAAACTTTGAAAAACCTCACAAAAGGTTCATTTTGGAGTGACTAAGAAGGATTCAGGCTTGGTTTTTCATTTTAATGTTTGAAATTTGTTTAAATTTAGTCAAAGTTAGGTTTGACCAATTTTGAAATGAGCCTAAAAATTTCAAAGAAAAATTAAAGAAATTGAAAACCGGTACACATGTTCTTACTTTGTCATATACTAACAACTAAAATTGATTTGGTTGTTTTATATATGGTGGATAAGAATACTTGCTCACAAATGGGTTGTTTACCCTACATTTGGAATTTGAAACACATGTGAATACAAAGGGTTAGTTTTTGGTGTTGAACTTGAAACTTTGAAAAACCTCACAAAAGGTTCATTTTGGAGTGACTAAGAAGGATTCAGGCTTGGTTTTTGATTTTAATGTTTGAAATTTTTTTAAATTTGGTCAAAGTTAGGTTTGACCAATTTTGAAATGAGCCTAAAAATTTCAAAGAAAAATTAAAGAAATTGAAAACCGGTACACATGTAATTACTTTTTCATATACTAACAACTAAAATTGATTTGGCTATCTTATATATGGTGGAGAAGAAAACTTGTTTACAAATGGGTTGTTTACCCTACATTTGGAATTTGAAACACATGTGAATACAAAGGGTTGGTTTTGAGTGTTGAACTTGAAACTTTCAAGAACCTCACAAAAGGTACATTTTGGAGTGACTAAGAAGGATTCAGGCTTGGTTTTTCATTTTCATGTTTGAAACTTGTTTAAATGTTGGTCAAAGTTAGGTTTGACAAATTTTGAGATGACCATACAAAATTCAGAAAAAATTAAAAAAATGGAAAAGCAGTGCACATGTTCTTACTTTGTCATATACTAACAACTAAAATTGATTTGGTTTTCTTATATATGGTGGAGAAGAAAACTTGCTTACCAATGGGTTGTTTACCCTACATTTGGAATTTGAAACACATATAAATACAAAGGGTTGGTTTTTGGTGTTGAACTTGAAAATTTCAAAAACCTCACAAAAGATTCATTTTGGAGTGACTAAGAAGGATTAAGGCTTGGTTTTTCATTTTTCATGTTTGAAACTTGTTCAAATGTTGGTCAAATTTAGGTTTGACCAATTTTGAAATGAGCATACAAAATTCAAAAAAATTAAAAAAATGGAAACCAGTGCACATGTAATTACTTTGTCATATACTAACAAATAAAATTGATTTTGTTGTCTTACATATGATGGAGAAGAAAACTTTCTTACAAATGGGTTGTTTACCCTACATTTGTAATTTGAAACACATGTGAATACAAAGAGTTGGTTTCGGGTGTTGAACTTGAAACTTTCAAAAACCTCACAAAAGGTTCAATTTTGAGTGACTAAGAAGGATTCAAGCTTGGTTTTTCATTTTCATGTTTGAAACTTGTTTAAATGTTGGTCAAACTTAGGTTTGACCAATTTTGAAATGAGCATAAAAAAATAAAAAAAATGGAAAACCAGTGCACATGTTCTTATTTTTTCATATACTAACAACTAAAATTGACTTGAATGTCTTATATATGGTGGAGAAGAAAACTTGTTTACAAATGGGTTTTTTACCCTACATTTGGAATTTGAAACACATGTGAATACAAAGGGTTGGTTTTGGGTGTTGAACTTGAAACTTTCAAAAACCTCACAAAAGGTACATTTCGGAGTGACTAAGAAGGATTCAGGCTTGGTTTTTCATTTTCATGTTTGAAACTTGTTTAAATGTTGGTCAAAGTTAGGTTTGACCAATTTTGAAATGAGCATAAAAAATAAAAAAATGGAAAACCAGTGCACATGTTCTTATTTTGTCATATACTAACAACTAAAATTGACTTGACTGTCTTATATATGGTGGAGAAGAAAACTTGTTTACAAATGGGTTTTTTACCCTACATTTGGAATTTGAAACACATGTGAATACAAAGGGTTGGTTTTGGGTGTTGAACTTGAAACTTTCAAAAACCTCGCAAAAGGTACATTTTCGAGTGACTAAGAAGGATTCGGGCTTGGTTTTTCATTTTCATGTTTGAAAATTGTTTAAATGTTGGTCACAGTTAGGTTTGACCAATTTTGAAATGAGCATACAAAATTAGAAAAAAATTAAAAAATGGAAAACCAGTGCACATGTTCTTAATTTTTCATATACTAACAACTAAAATTGATTTGGCTGTCTTACATATGATGGAGAAGAAAACTTGCTTACAAATGGTTTGTTTACCCTACATTTGGAATTTGAAACACATGTGAATACAAAGAGTTTGTTTTGAGTGTTGACGTTGAAACTTTCAAAAACCTCACAAAAGGTTCATTTTGGAGTGACCAAGAAGGATTCAGGCTTGGTTTTTCATTTTCATGTTTGAAACTTGTTTAAATGTTGGTCAAAGTTAGGTTTGACCAATGAGCATGAAAAATTAAAAAATAATGGAAAACCAGTGCACATGTTCTTATTTTCTCATATACTAACAACTAAAATTGATTTGACTGTCTTATATATGGTGGAGAAGAAAACTTATTTACAAATGGGTTGTTTACCCTACATTTGGAATTTGAAACACATGTGAATACAAAGGGTTGGTTTTGGGTGTTGAACTTGAAACTTTCAAAAACCTCACAAAAGGTACATTTTGGAATGACTAAGAAGGATTCAGGCTTGGTTTTTCATTTTCATGTTTGAAACTTGTTTAAATGTTGGTCAAAGTTAGGTTTGACCAATTTTGAAATGAGCATACAGAATTCAAAAAAAAATGGAAAACAAGTGCACATGTTCTTACGTTATCATATAGTAACAACTAAAATTGATTTGGCTGTCTTATATATGGTATCACACCGTGTCACACTTATGCATACTAGCTCCTACAGTGCAGTGGTAGCTCCAACAGGTGAAATTACGCAGATACATGAGTGGTAGGTCACCTACATTTTTCGTGTTACTAAGTGTTTGTACTGTGCAGAGATCAAACGGGTAGATAGTTCGAGCTGAGTTTTAGTAGCTACAAAAAAATCACTAAGCCACATTATCGTGGCCAGGATATAGATCAAACAGCATACGGTAAAGTGTTAAATACGCAATCTGTCTACGGCTGGCCACGGGGAAGGCACCAAAATGCTCCCCTTGTCGCACGCGACTCGCACTCCACACGGGGTGACCACTGGAGGGCCCAGGCATACGATAGCAGCCAACATCGACGGTGTTCGACATGTCCCGAGCACGCCCCCAAGGTGTTCGACATAGTGATTACATGGCCAGTTCTTAAAAGTAACCCCAAAAGTAATCCCCCACACGGGTAAGAGCACTAAATTTTCCTCTTACTGACAAGATTTCACCTACCGGAACGTGCGAATGCCAAAATCGGCATGTCCCGAGCATGGCCCCAAGGTGTTCGACATAGTGATTACATGGCTAGTTCTCAAAAGTAACCCCAAAAGTAATCCCCCACATGCTAAACTAAACTACAATATATACAAACTAAACTAAACTACAGTCTGCAGCTCAATCCTCGAGCGTCCATCTTCCCTCCAAACGCCCTGGAGTTGTCTCTGTTATTGCAGCTGGCCCTGGAGCTTTGCACAATTTCATCTCGCAGAGAATTTCTGAGCACACCAATCTGTCCTCTGCCAGCACGGCAACTTGACTAAAATCCTCTAGAGTCACCACTACTTCGAAGTCCATGCTCAGCTCGCGTTGAAACGGGGTTGAGCGTGTTGAAATCCCTGTCGATGAGCTCCGGCCCGATAAGCTCTGGGCGCAGCAATGTTGCGCATGGAGGCAAACCTCTGTCTCCGTAGAGGAAAACACTTGCTGCCGTAGCCGTGACGCAACCACGCCATCTTCAACAACTGCTTCACCGAAATCTGGTATCGCTCCGCCGCTCGTCTATGTCTGAATCGGGCCGCCGGTCTCCTCTGCGATCGTGGACCCGCACCACCCCATCCTCCACCCTCCCTCGCTGCCGTTACCTGCGATTGCGACCACAAGCCCTGCGTCGCAGCCCGCCTCGACGAAGATTGCCGCTTCTCTTCTCGCGCCGCCACTCGTCTAGCCTGCTCCATCTGCCGCCGTCGCAAGATTGAGCCGGAAAAGCCGAGACGGAAGGGAAAACCCCCGTAGAGTAGACGACTAGAGGACTGATCTCCAAGGGATAGAACGGCGACGCGTGGCAGGAGAAAACCCTCGGTGAGCTTCAAGGGACGGGACGGCGGCGCGTGGTAGGAGAAAACCCCAGGTGAGCTCCAAGGCACGGCGGGTCGCTACAGCGCACGCACCGGGCTGCCTCAACGCGCATGAGGTCCCACTCGTAATAAACAAATCCATGTAATAGACAAACGGGGTTGACCGATGTCGCTGCAATCTGTGTCCCATGCCGACATGGATAAGTTGTGGGTCCCACCCGGCACACCTAATCCTGACAAAGATTGCGCTTAAGGGCCATGTCGTGCCTGAGCTATTTGTGCGCAGAGAGATGTCACGATAGAGTTATTCCTGCTAACGATGTCGCTTCTCAACAAATTCGCAGGAAAAACGTCGCACAGGAGCTATTGACCCCTTTCCACCAACAAAAACTCCATATAACTTTCGCTCAAACATTTACATATTGATTACGTGCATCATTTTGAACATATATATTTATACTTGAAAATCTTGTATATATATTCATTTTGGAAGCTATTTTCAGATGTTGTAATTTTATCGAGTATTATACAATATACAAATGTTAGAACAACAACTAAGTTGTGAAAGTTACATATTCAAAGCATTGTAATTGTATATTTGACTCAGAAGAGCATGTGATGTGATACATCTTCTATATACTCCTTCCGTTCCAAAATTCTTGTCTTAGTTTTGTGTAGAGATTGATGTATCTAAATACTAAAATATGACTAGATACATTCATATCTAGACAAATCTAAGACAAAAAATTTAGAACGAAGAGAGTAGAAAAAAGGAGCAAATTTTTCACATATACAGGGAACTGAAATAAGAGTGAAAGTTTGAGTCAACGGAGAGTGAGAAAACTATAAACAATTGACAATATATACCTCCTCTGTGGTGACGCCCATGTGCTTCCCGACGCACGGCATGACGGCGGCCGCGAACACGGCAGCAGCGACCTTGCCGGGGAACCTCTCCATGGCTAGCGCCAAGCTTAGCCCGCCGTGGCTATGCCCGACCAGAATCAACCTCTCGCCGCCACCCTCCGGCGCCGCAGCCACCGGGTCGAGCAGCGGCCGCGAGTACTCCTCAAAGGAGTTCACCTCGTCAACGCGCGCCGGGTGCATGCCGGACGCGGCGAGGTCGACTGCCGTGACGCGGTGCCCCGCGGCCTCGAGCGCCACGACCACCTTGTACCAACACCACGCGCCGTGGCAGAGGCCGTGCACCAGGACGAAATGGTTCGTCCCGCGGTAGCTGCTGGCTCTCTGAGTGCTCTCCATTGCTTGTGTAAAGTTTGCTTTTGTGTTGTGCTGGATGGTTGAGACTTGAGGGAGAGAGAGAATGGCCTGATATTTATAGCGCAAATTGGTCTTGATCGGAGGCTTATCACTATGAACGTTAGTACGACGTGTTTTTGAACGTTAGTACGACGTGTTTCAAGAAGACAGTTATATATTCAGGATGAAATACGAAATTGCATCGGATCAACTTGATCAGCAAGTTGGAGTGCTAGACAAGCCATGAGAGTTTGACCGGTGGTGACGCATGGTTGACACAAACCAGGGCCAGGCCGTCAAAATCCGGGTCCTGTGCGGCTGTGCCAAACACCCAAATGAGGCCTACCTACATAGAAAAAAACTATACTCCGCTCTATCCATAATAATTGTCATTGATTCAGTACGAGTACTAAATTTATTTATCGCTCTTTTCTTAGAGCTGTTTTCTTAGATTGAGTCAAATCCTCTATCTGTTATTTTTCTAATGAATTTGTTAACCACATTTCTATTATCTAGATGAATTTACAGAAGACATGAATCGGATCTTGAAACACCAGACACCTAGATGAATTGGTGCATATCAAACAGTTAGCAATAAACTATTTGTAGAACCGCTAGGCAAATCATGGAACTCACAAGGGATTCGAGCAATGGACGTTCCTCTTGTCCTGGTCGAACTGTTCCAAGACGAGGCGTGAGGAATAGAAGGAGAGGCGAGCAGCCTAAGCCGTGTTTGGTTACATGCATACATGCCAACAAAGCCTGTTTCGAAAGAAAACGAGTTCTTTGGTAGGTTGTATTCATTGTTTGGCACACATGACACGAAACTTAAAGCATTCTCCAGTCAGGCCTGTTAGGAACGGTTGATTCGACAGTTTTCAACAAACGAGGCTGAGTTGAGCCACATCAAGCACGCATGGAGGCTCTGGTTGCCCGGGAGGATGCGAGACAGTACACACCTTGTGTTTTCTTCTGTTATCTCAATTAATGTTCTTCTCTAATCTACTTTCTTTAGTCCCTTAAAATCCAAATGCTTCCATTCAAGATAAGATCTGCACACATCAAAGTTATATATAGTTCCATTCAAGCGATTGGCTCGTAGTTTCTTTGGCCGTAAATGTTCAGTTCGTGTTCATGTTTATTTTGAATTAATTTTGTCAAATTTTTCATACACGCGTTCAACTGTTTGAAATTTCCTTTTCATATCTTGCAATTTCATATGATTTTCGTGTTGCATGATTTCTGTTTCGACGATTGTAGATGAGTAGATCTATATCTTCCTCGTGGACTGTAAATATGCAAATGTGTGGTATGTTTGAATGATACTCTTTAATCTTCTTCATCCCTTATATATGTTCTCTTGGCCTCCTCTCCTTTGTCCTGCTACACTGCCGTCATCATCAGCGTCGTTCCTCTCGGCCTCCCCGTCCACATCATGTTGCACATGCACCAATGTCGACATTGTTCCAATTGACCTTCTCTCACGCGTCCTACTAACGTCAACGTCGGCATTGTTCCTCTCGACCTCCTCGTCCGCGTCCTACTACACTCGCCCCGCCATGGTGCGCGCACTCCATTTTTGCTCCCCCGTCTTATGCCTCAACGCTCTTCTATTCATCCTTCTACTCCTCCCTCTGCACTAATTTTCTTTGCGGCGACGAAGCGAACAATTGGTTCGTCGCACCGGCGATAGGATCGCTTGCCCGTGACTCCATGCTCGCCGCGCCTCATGCGGTGCTGCAACCACAGTTCACCGCAGTCGTGGATGCACCCTAGTGTAACTATGTGTGTTATGTGTAGTTATTAATTATTAATCATAGCCAATGTATGCAACCAAACGTTGTGCGGTAATATCAGCCCAACCAAAGCAGGTAACCAAACGCCAGGAAGAAATTGTTCTGCTAATGCAGGTAACAAAACGATGTGCAGATGATGTTGTTTTGCCTGGATTTATAGAACCAGGCCGAACTAGGAAAAGTATGAAATGCATCCAAAATAGATGCAGACATCGAAACACGCCCCTTAAAGCGAGATCAATCGGCGATCACATGGAAGAAGACAAAGCACCCAATATTATGGGGACTGAAAAAAGAAGGGTCTTTTACATCTGTATTTCTAACTCGAACCCACTACTCACATTTTCCCGTAATTCGAAAGCCTTCTCAAAAATGCCCCTCCGCCATCATGTTCCCTTATAGAATTGCCCTTCCGTGCCGTTTCCGTCCAGTCAAGGCTGTTTGACCGGTAAGCGGCCATTTCTTTAACATTTTCCCCTCCGTCCTTACACCTGGGCCCAGGTCACCGGTTCACTCTCTCTCCTTCTCAATTCCTTGCCCGAGCCGCACCCTCTATCTTTCTCCCCAAATCGGCTCTGAAAGTGCGTTATATCGACTAGAGGGGGGTGAATAGGCGATTTTTACAAATTCATAACTAGAGGAATTTCAACTTTGAGGAATTTGAAATGTGATGAATAACTAGCAGCGGATTAAGTACTCAAGTGCACGAGGAACAAAGTAGCAGCATAGTCTTCATGATTAAATGAAACATGCATAAACAGTGAGTAGTGTGATACAGGATAAGCAGTGATGAACAAGGTAACTTGAAGAATTTGGGATGAGGAATTTGTGAAAGTCTTCAGTCAAATTCTTTAAACAGTAACAATCAATTTCATCAACACGTTTATGAGGAATAAGATGGTTGAGGAAATAGAACCAGGTAGCTCGATGAAGACAATGGTTTGATGACCTAGTTCCAAATGTTGTGACAGTCGTACATCTGGTTTGGAGCGGACTAGTATTTAAACCAGAGCACACACAGTCGCAGGACACACAGTCCTTACCGTATTCTCCTTGAGCTAAGGTCACACCGTCCTCGCCCAACACTCGTGGTAAGTCTTCAGGGTAGACTTCCAAAACCCTCACAAACTGGTCACCCGGCGATCCACAATTGACTATTGGATGCTCTAGACCAAGGTCACTTCGTGATCCCCAATTGACTGCAGGATACACTAGACCATGACGCCTAACCGCCTGGAGGATGCACAGTCCTCAAAGATAATAAGTGTCGGTTCCACACATGAATTTCTTTAGTGATGCTCAATCACTTTGGGTTTGGTGGTTTGGTTGTGGGTTTTTCCTCACTGATGATTTTCTCACAAAGTCCTCGGAGGATGGGTTGCTCTCAATTGACAAGTGTCAGTTCTCGATCAGCGCAGCCAACCAACTAGTGGTTGTGGGGGTTGGCTATCTATAGCCTGGGTGCAACCTGACATGATATGACATAAATGCCCCCAATGATATGACCGTTTTGTGGAATGTTGTGATTGGGGACAGTTGGCGCTAAGCACAACAACGGTCGGATTTTTGAACTATGAAAGTCCTCAGACATACCATGTTCCTCACTTGTAGGCAATTCACACTAGCGAAATCCTAACTCCTGAGTCAGATCAATTTCCTCAGAGACCAGAAGAACTTCGTCTCTGTCACTGAAGAACTTGACTGAGCCGTAAGAGATTTCCAAAGGCTTCACTCAAAGGATTGTATAGGTTAAGGATTTTGGAGTTGAGCATCAGTTGGAAATTTTCCTTAGTATTACCTCGGCCCCCTTTAATAGTATGGTGTTTCCTATGATTCAAAGAAAGGAAATGAAACTATGAAAACAAAGTCTTCACGCTTCATAGTCCTTGTTCTTATCTTCAAGGTCACACCATCTTGTTCAATTCCAAAGTCTTCACAAAGTCTTCACCAAAGTCTTCAGAAAGTCTTCAGCAAAGTCTTCACTTGAAGACATACATTTTTAGGGGTCGATAATCTCTGAATATATCAAACTCCTCATCGACTTATAGAGCCTGTGTACACTCACAAAAACATCAGTACCTTAACCTATAAGTCTTACATACACCAAAATCACTAAGGAACACTAGATGCACTAATAATCTCCCCCTTTTTGGGTGATTGATGACAAATAGGTTATGTTTTCAATGGGGATACACATATGAAGTGAAAGTACAAAGTTTGAGGATTTGATTTGCAAGATATAGAAGAACTCCCCCTGAAGATGTGCATATTTGAGGAATTTGCTTTGGACTGCAAATGCACATGGCAGGTTAAAACATGGAGAACTCCCCCTATATCTTGTAATTCATACACGCATTTGAACATATGATATGAAGAATTTGAAATGTGTGAGGAAAATGGTGTTTGACGAAATTCAGCATGTATGCATTAAGGTACTTGAGGAAATAAACAAGTGAGGAAATAGTTCAAAAAGTGTCAGACCATCATCAGACTTAAGTTTACAACTCAACCAACAAAAGTTTCAGAAGAGCGAGAGTTGTAACTTAAACAAAAAATAGCCCATATAGAGACCCGCTTGAAGACTAACTCAAATTTTCTCCCCCTTTGTCATCAAAGAGCAAAAGGGATGAAAAAGTGAGGACTAACGCCCCTTTGAATAATTTCATCGTGTTGGTGAGGAAGGAGCGCCAGCGTTGTCGGGGTCGTTTGTTGATGCAGGGCCTGCGGCAGTGTCGTCAATGTCTTCATCGTCATCACGCTCTCGAGATGAA
Source organism: Hordeum marinum (assembly GCA_022496015.1). Taxonomy (NCBI): domain Eukaryota; kingdom Viridiplantae; phylum Streptophyta; class Magnoliopsida; order Poales; family Poaceae; genus Hordeum; species Hordeum marinum. The sequence continues at coordinate 507,596,076 of CM039674.1, read as the reverse complement.
GAAAATGAACTTGTGACCATCAGAGGAACTTGAACTTTCTTGAATTTCTTCTGTGGTTGACGAGCCCAGTCAAGATTTTCTTCAAGATCCAGCTCCTTCAGTTCTTAGTCTTGACAGTTCATAGAATAGCCCAAGTGCGGTTGAGGATTTCATGCACATAGTAGTGGTTTTTCTTCACAGAGTTCTGCATCATAGTCATATTCTGAAGAATTGAAGCAAAAACTGACACTTTACCCATTTGTGATTGCGATCAACCTTCTAATGAAGACTGAGAAGAAGCTCATGATCAGTCATCACCCGAGGAGCAGTGGCATGAGGCTTTTGCACTGAGTCTTTTGCTGAAGAGTCCTGAGTAACAGAGTCATCATTGGTGGAGTAAGATGCTGCTTTGCGGAACTGGCCATCCAATGGACGAGTGCATTCATCAATAACAGTTTTGCCTTTTCCTTCATCTGAGGCAATTGTGCTTTTGAGGACTTCAATCGGGGGCAGGAAGCCAAAATGATTCTGGAAGTCAGCCTTGAAGGGGATTGAAGACTTTGATCTGAGAAAATTCATAGTCGATGGAGCAAAAGGCTTCAATTCAAACGGGTCTAAGGCAGAATTGGCCAAAGTCCTCATGAAGAAGTCGTGATAGTTGATGGGAATCCCATGAATGATGTTGAAAAGCATATTGTTCATGACTCCCTCCACTTCTTCTTCTTCAGAATGGTGGCCCTTCTAAGGACATAAAGTATGTGTGAGTATACGGTAGACTGTCCTGGGAACATATAGCAGATCCTTCACCAAGAAGATTGTGCGTTGAGGTTTTCCAGGAGGCAATGCCTTCATCAGCACTTGCATCAGCTGATTTGGAAGTGCAGGCTCATCAAACAGTTTGCGAGCTTCATCTGAGGGAATTGGGACTACGACACACTGAAGCAAATCAGAGGCTTCAGCGGTGAAGTGTGTCATTCTTGTCATCTAGTCCAATATCCAGGAGTTGACATCTGAAGCATTTCTGCTGATATGCAATGTGGCATAGAACTGAAGAATGAGTTCTTCATTCTAGTCGCAGATGTCGACACAGAATGGAAGAATTCCTGCATCATGAAGAACCTGGAGCACGGGTGTGAACGATGGAAGAGTTTCCATGTCAGGATGAGGAATTTGATGGTGCTCGAAGACTTTCTTCTTCTCATACAGAACTAATGCATTGAGAGTACGAATCTCAGACTGAACCATGACAAGCTATTTTGGAGTCAAGTTCATCACATTTTCTCGTAGAAAATTTTCTTTGCGTGCCATGTTCCTCCTTGCTCTCAGAGCATGTTCTCTCTTCCACTTTTCTTCAGAGATGAAGTGGGTGAGGACATGATCCACTCCAAGAGGCAGATCTAGTGAAGAAAGTGGGGTGTTTGGGTCTTCATTGTTGAGGAACGTCGCATGGGAAACAAAAATTTTCCTACGCACACGCAAACCTATCCATGGTGATGAGCATCTACGAGAGGGAGAGTGGATCTACATACCCTTGTAGATCGCTAAGCGGGAAGCGTTAAGAAACGCGGTTGGTGTAGTCGAACATCTTCGCGATCCAAATCGCCGAGCGTCCCGCGATCTCATCACGATCCGTCCCGCGATCCAATCACGATACGTCCCGTGAACTCATCACGATCCGTCCCGCGATCTCATCACGATCCGTCTCACGATCTTGATCACGATCTGTCCCGCGAACTCATCACGATCCGTTCCACGATCTCATCACGAACCGTCTCGCGATCTCGATCACGGTCCTTCCGATCTAGCGCCGAACGGACGGCACCTCCGCGTTCAGCACACGTGCAGCTTGATGACGATCTCCACCGTCTTGATCCAGCAAGAGGAGGTGGATAGGAGAGAGAGTTCACCGGCAGCGTGACGGCGCTCCGGTGATGGTGGTGGAGCAATTCCGGCAGGGCTTCGCCTAAGCGCTGCGGAAAACCGATCTAGAGGAGAAACTGTGCACCGGTGAAACGGGTAGCACGTGGCCGGAAATTCTGTCCAAAAACCACCCAATCCACTAGTATATATAGGAGGAGAGGAGAGGAGAGGCAGCCAAGGCCTTTGGGTCGGCCGAAATAGGAGGTGGGAAGAAATCCTACTTCACCTCCAATCCTAGTTGGAGTAGGATTGCCTCCTATTGGCTGATTTTCCACTTTTTGCTTTAGGACTTTCTCTCCTGCGCCATGGGCCTTTGTGGCTGTTTTCCCAGCCCACTAAGGGCTGGTTATTATTCTCCCACAGCCCATGGACCTCTTGGGGTCGAAATACCCCTCCCGGAGGCCTCCCGGTACACTACCGGCACTCCCGGTACACTACCGGCACTCCCGGTACACTACCGATGAGCCCGAAACTTTTCCGGAAACCAAACTGGGACTTCCTATATATGAATCTTTACCTCCGGACCATTCCGGAGCTCCTCGTGATGTCCGGGATCTCATCCGGGACTCCGAACAAACTTCGGTCACCACCATACATAACTCTACACTACCGAAACGTCACCGAACCTTAAGTGTGCAGACCCTGCGGGTTCGAGAACTATGTAGACATGACCGAGACACCTCTACGGTCAATAACCAATGGAGGGACCTGGACATCCACATTGGTTCCTACATATTCTACGAAGATCTTTTTCGGTCGAACCTCTATGTCAAGGATTTAGTTAATCCCGTATAACGTCCCCTTTGTTCTTCGGTATGTTACTTGCCCGAGATTCGATCGTCGGTATCTCCATACCTAGTTCAACCTCGTTACTGGCAAGTCTCTTTACTCGTTCCGTAATACAAGATCCCGTGACTAACACTTAGCCACATTGCTTGCAAGGCTTGTTGTGATGTTGTATTACCGAGTGGGCCCTGAGATACCTCTCCGTCACACGGAGTAACAAATCCCAGTCTCGATCCATGCCAACTCAACAAACACCATCGGAGATACCTGTAGAGCACCTTTATAGTCACCCAGTTACGTTGCGATGTTTGATACACACAAGGCACTCCTCCGATATCCGTGAGTTGCATGATCTCATGGTCATAGGAACATATACTTGACATGCAGAAAACAGTAGCAATAAACTGACACGATCATATGCTATGTTTGTAGTTTGGGTCTTATCCATCACATCATTCTCCTAATGATGTGATCCCGTTATCAAATGACATCTCATGTCCATGGCTAGGAAACCTTAACCATCCTTTGATCAACGAGCTAGTCCATTAGAGGCATACTAGGGACATGGTTTTGTCTATGTATCCACACATGCATTTAAGTCTCCGATCAATACAATTATAGCATGGATAATAAACGATTATCATGAACAAGGAAATATGATAATAACTAATTTATTATTGCCTCTAGGGCATATTTCCAACAGTCTCCCACTTGCACTAGAGTCAATAATCTAGTTCACATCACCATGTGATTCGCATTGTTATGAATCTAACACCCAATGAGTTTTGGGGCTCGATCATGCTTTGCATGTGAGAGAGGTCTTATAGTCAACGGGTCTGCGATATTCAGATCCGTGTGTACTTTGCAAATCTCTATGTCAAACCGTAAACACTGCTACCACACTCCACTTGGTACTATTTCCAAATGGCTGCTCCACTATACGTATCCAGATTGCTACTACTAGTCATCTGGATAGGTGTTAAAGCTTGCATCGACGTAACTCTTTACGACGAACTCTTTATCACCTCCATAATCAAGAAACATTTCCTTAGTCCTCTGGTTACTAAGGATAATTCCGACCGCTGTCCAGTGATCCACTCCTGGACCACTCTTGTACCCCCTGACAGACTCGTGGCAAGGCACACATAGGTGCGGTACACAGCATGGCATAATATAGAGCCTATGGCTAAGGCATAGGGGACGACATTCATCCTTTCTCTTTCTTCTGCCGTTGTCGAGCTTTGAGTCTCACTCAACTTCACACCTTACAAATCAGACGAGAACTATTTCTCTGGCTGATCCATTTTGAACTCTTTCAAAATCTTGTCAAGGTATGCACTCATTGAAAGTCTCATCAAGCATCTTGATCTATCTCTATAGATTTTGATGCTCAACAATTAGGTAGCTTTATCCAGGTCTTCATTTGAAAAACACTTTTCAAACAACCTTTTATGCCTTCCAGAAATTCTACATTATTTCCGATCAACAATATGTCAACCACATATACTTATCAGAAACTCTATAGTGCTCCCATTCACTTTATTGCAAATACAAGTTTCTCGTAAACTTTGTATAAACTACAAAAACTTTGATCACCTCATCAAAGTGTATATTCCAACTCCGAGATGCTTGCTTCAGTCCATAGAAGGATCACTGAAGCTCTCTCATCTTTTAGCATCCTTAGGACTGACAAAACCTTCTGGTTGTATCACATACAACCTTTCCTTAAGTAAACCGTTAAGGAAACGACGTTTTGACATCCATCTGCCAGATTTCGTAATTGAAAATGCAGCAACTGCTAACATAATTCCAACAGACTTTTAGCATCGCTACGAGTGAGAAAGCCTCCTCGCAGTCAACTCCTTGAACTTGTCACAAACAACTTTGCAACAAGTCGAGCTTTACAAATGGTGACATTCACCATCAGTGTCTGTCTTCATTCTAAAGGTCCATTTGTACTCAACGACCTGCCGTCTAACGAGCAAGTCTACCAAAGTCTATACTTGGTTTTCATAAATGGATCCTATCTCGGATTTCATGGTCTCTAACCATTTGTCGGAATCCGGGCCCATCATCGCTTCTCCATAGCTCGTAGGTTCATCGCTGTCCAACAACATGACCTCGAAGACAGGGTTGTCGTACCGCTTAGGAGCAGTACACATCCTTGTCGACCCACGAAGTTCGATAGTAACTTGATCCTGAAGCTTCATGATCATCATCATTAACTTCCTCTTCAACTAACGTAGGCTTCACAGAAACATCTTTCTGCGCTGCGCTACTCTCTGGTTGAACAAAGGTTTAACAACCTCATCAAGTTCTATCTTCCTCCCACTCAATTCTTTCGAGAGAAACCTTTCCTCGAGAAAGGATCCGTTTTAGTAACAACCACTTTGCACTCGGATCTGAGATAGAAGGTTCACCCAACTGATCTTAGGGTATTCTATGAAGATGCATTTGTCCGCCTTGGGTTCGACCTCATTAGGTGAAAACATTTTTCACACAAGTGCCGCAGCCCCAAGTATTAAGAAACGACAGCTTAGGTTTCTATCAAACCATAATTCATATGGTGTCATCTCAACGGATTTAGATGGTGCCCTATTTAAAGTGAATGTAGTTGTCTCTAATGCATAACCCCAAAATTATAGTAGTAAAACGACAAGAGACATCATAGCACGCACCATGTCCAATAGAGCATAACTATGATGTTCGGACACACCATCACACTATGGTGTTCCAGGTGGCGTTTAGTTGTGAAACAACTTTCACATTGTCTTAAGTTGTATGCCAAACTCGTGACTCAGATATTCACCTCCACGATCATATCGCAGTCATTTTTATCTTCTTGTCACGATGATCTTTAAACTTCACTCTGAATTTGCTTGAACCTTTCAAACGATTCAGACTTGTGTTTCATTAAGTAAATATACACTATATCTACTCAAATCATCAGTGAAGGTAAGAAAATAACGATATCCACTGCACACTACAAGACTCACTAGATTGCATACATCAACATGTATCATTTCCAATGAATCACTTGCCCGCTCCATCCAACGGGGTCCTTTAGTCATCTTGCCCAAGAGGCATGGTTCGCATGTCTCAACCGATTCGAAATCGAATGAGTCCAAATATCCATCAGCATGGAGTTTCTACATGCGCTTTATACCAATATGACATTTAGCGGCAGTGCCACAAGTATGTGGTACTATCATTATTAACTTTGTATCTTTTGACATCAATGTTATGAACATGTGTAATACTACGATCAAGATTTCAACAAACCATTCTCACTGGGTGCATGACCATTGAAGGTATTATTCATGTAAACAGAATAACCATTATTCTCTAACTTAAATGAATAACCGTATTGCAATAAACATGATCTAATCATGTTCATGCTCAACGCAAAACACCAAATAACATTTATTTAGGTTCGTCACTAATCCTGAAGGTAGAGAGAGCGTGCGATGTTGATCACATCAACCTAGGAAACACTTCCAACACATATCGTCACCTCACCCTTAGCTAGTTCTCCGTTTATTCCGTAGCTTTTATTTCGAGTTACTAACATTTAGCAACCGAACCGGTATCCAATACCCAGGTGCTACTAAGAGTACTAGCAAGGTACACATTAGTAACTCGTATATCAAATATACTTCTATCAATGTTGCCAGCCTTCTTATCTACCAAGTATCTAGGGTTGTTCCGCTTCAGCGACCTCTCACCTCATAATAGAAGCACTTAGTCTCGGGTTTGAGTTCAACTTTGGGTTGCTTCACTGGAGCAGCAACTGACTTGCTATCCATGAAGTTTCCCTCCTTGATCTTGCCCTTTTCGAAACTAGTGGTTTGATTAACCATCAACACTTGACGCTCCTTCTTGATTTCTACCTTCGCGGTGTCAAACATCGCGAACAGCTCAGGGATCAATACTTCTATCCCTGGTGTATTATAGTTCATCACTTAAGTTCTAGTAGCTTTAGTGACAGTGACTTGGAGAACTATATCAATCACTATCTTATCTGGAAGATCAACTCCCACTTGATTCAAGCGATTGTAGTACCCAGACAATCTGAGTACATGCTCAACGATTGAGCTATTCTCCTTCATCTTACAGGCAAAGAATCTTGTTGGAGATCTCATATCTCGCAACACAGGCACGAGCCTGAGATCACAATCTCTGCCCCTAGAACATCTCATATGTTCCGTGACGTTCAAAACGTTTCGGAGCCTCAATTCTAAGCCGTAATGCATGACGCACAAAACTATCAAGTAGTCATCGAAACGTGCCTGTCAGATGTTCACAACATCTATAGACGACGCTAGAGGGGGTGGCGCACCGAGCGGTGCATTAAGGACATAAGCCTTCTGTGCAGCAATGAGGACAATCCTCAGATCACGGACCCAGTCCGCAATATTGCTACCAACATCTTTCAATTCTATTTCTCTAGGAACATATAAAAATACAAGGGAGCCACAACGCGAGCTAGTAATCTACAACATAATTTGCAAAGACACTTTGACTATGTTCATGATAATGAGTTCAATTAATCATATTATTTAAGAACTCCCACTCAAATTGACATCCCTCCGATCATTCGAGTGATACATGATCCAAATTCACCAACTCAAGTCCGATCATCACGTGAGTTGAGGTGGCTGCAATGGTGAACATCATTATGTTGATCATATCTACTATATGACTCATGTTCGACCTTTCGGTCTCTCGTGTTCCGAGGCCATGTCTGTACATGCTAGGCTCGTCAAGTTTAACCCGAGTGTTCTGCGCGTGCAAATCTGGCTTGCACCCGTTGTATGTGAACGTAGAGTCTATCACACCCGATCATCACGTGGTGTCTCAACACGACGAACTTTCGCAACGGTGCACACTCGGGGAGAACACAGTTCATCTTGAAATTCAAGTGAGGGATCACCTTATAATGCTACCGCCGTACTAAGCAAAACAAGGTGCATAAAAGGATTAACATCTCATGCAATTCATAAGTGACATGATATGGCCATGAACTTGTGTTTAAGATCTCCATCTTCGAAACACCGGCATGATCTCCATCGTCACCGGCACAACACCATGATCTCCATCATCTTGATCTCCATCAATGTGTTGCCATTGGGGTTGTGGCGCCAGCCCTGCTTCTACTTCTATTGCTACTGCTTAGCGATAAAGTAAAGCATTACATAGCGCTTAATGATTGACACGCAGGTCATACAATAATTAAAGACAACCCTATGGCTCCTGCCGGTTGCCGTACTCAACGACATGCAAGTCGTGAAATTCTATACATCACATGATCATCTCATACATCACATATATCTCATCATGTAATTGGCCATATCACATCACAACATACCCTGCAAAAACAAGTTAGACGTCCTCTAATTGTTGTTGCATGTTTTACGTGGCTGCTATGGGTATCTAGCAAGAACGATTCTCACCTACGCATAAACCACAACGGTGATACACTAGTTTGCTTTTCAACCTTCTCAAGGACCGCCTTTGTCGAATCCGATCCAACTAAAGTGAGAGAAACTGTCACCCGCAAGCCATCTAGGCAACAAGTTGCGTCGAGGGAACCGGTCTCTCGTAAGCGTACGAGTAATGTTGGTCCGGGCCGCTTCATCTCACAATCCCGCTGAACCAAAATACGACCAAGGGAGGAAGCAATCTAAGCATCAACGCCCACAAACCTTTTGTGTTCTACTCGAGATCTCATCGAACCATCAACCTAGCTCATGATGCCACTGTTGAGGAACGTCGCATGGGAAACAAAAATTTTCCTACGCACACGCAAACCTATCCATGGTGATGAGCATCTACGAGAGGGAGAGTGGATCTACATACCCTTGTAGATCGCTAAGCGGGAAGCGTTAAGAAACGCGGTTGGTGTAGTCGAACATCTTCGCGATCCAAATCGCCGAGCGTCCCGCGATCTCATCACGATCCGTCCCGCGATCCAATCACGATACGTCCCGTGAACTCATCACGATCCGTCCCGCGATCTCATCACGATCCGTCTCACGATCTTGATCACGATCTGTCCCGCGAACTCATCACGATCCGTTCCACGATCTCATCACGAACCGTCTCGCGATCTCGATCACGGTCCTTCCGATCTAGCGCCGAACGGACGGCACCTCCGCGTTCAGCACACGTGCAGCTTGATGACGATCTCCACCGTCTTGATCCAGCAAGAGGAGGTGGATAGGAGAGAGAGTTCACCGGCAGCGTGACGGCGCTCCGGTGATGGTGGTGGAGCAATTCCGGCAGGGCTTCGCCTAAGCGCTGCGGAAAACCGATCTAGAGGAGAAACTGTGCACCGGTGAAACGGGTAGCACGTGGCCGGAAATTCTGTCCAAAAACCACCCAATCCACTAGTATATATAGGAGGAGAGGAGAGGAGAGGCAGCCAAGGCCTTTGGGTCGGCCGAAATAGGAGGTGGGAAGAAATCCTACTTCACCTCCAATCCTAGTTGGAGTAGGATTGCCTCCTATTGGCTGATTTTCCACTTTTTGCTTTAGGACTTTCTCTCCTGCGCCATGGGCCTTTGTGGCTGTTTTCCCAGCCCACTAAGGGCTGGTTATTATTCTCCCACAGCCCATGGACCTCTTGGGGTCGAAATACCCCTCCCGGAGGCCTCCCGGTACACTACCGGCACTCCCGGTACACTACCGGCACTCCCGGTACACTACCGACGAGCCCGAAACTTTTCCGGAAACCAAACTGGGACTTCCTATATATGAATCTTTACCTCCGGACCATTCCGGAGCTCCTCGTGATGTCCGGGATCTCATCCGGGACTCCGAACAAACTTCGGTCACCACCATACATAACTCTACACTACCGAAACGTCACCGAACCTTAAGTGTGCAGACCCTGCGGGTTCGAGAACTATGTAGACATGACCGAGACACCTCTACGGTCAATAACCAATGGAGGGACCTGGACATCCACATTGGTTCCTACATATTCTACGAAGATCTTTTTCGGTCGAACCTCTATGTCAAGGATTTAGTTAATCCCGTATAACGTCCCCTTTGTTCTTCGGTATGTTACTTGCCCGAGATTCGATCGTCGGTATCTCCATACCTAGTTCAACCTCGTTACTGGCAAGTCTCTTTACTCGTTCCGTAATACAAGATCCCGTGACTAACACTTAGCCACATTGCTTGCAAGGCTTGTTGTGATGTTGTATTACCGAGTGGGCCCTGAGATACCTCTCCGTCACACGGAGTAACAAATCCCAGTCTCGATCCATGCCAACTCAACAAACACCATCGGAGATACCTGTAGAGCACCTTTATAGTCACCCAGTTACGTTGCGATGTTTGATACACACAAGGCACTCCTCCGATATCCGTGAGTTGCATGATCTCATGGTCATAGGAACATATACTTGACATGCAGAAAACAGTAGCAATAAACTGACACGATCATATGCTATGTTTGTAGTTTGGGTCTTATCCATCACATCATTCTCCTAATGATGTGATCCCGTTATCAAATGACATCTCATGTCCATGGCTAGGAAACCTTAACCATCCTTTGATCAACGAGCTAGTCCATTAGAGGCATACTAGGGACATGGTTTTGTCTATGTATCCACACATGCATTTAAGTCTCCGATCAATACAATTATAGCATGGATAATAAACGATTATCATGAACAAGGAAATATGATAATAACTAATTTATTATTGCCTCTAGGGCATATTTCCAACATTCATGCCATATGTCGATGAAGTTGAGGATCGTCTTGGGATCCAACAAGAGAGGAACGGAACTGCCTTTTGCAATAGCAGCCCTTTGCTGACTTTGTCTGATGATTTCTTCCAATTCCTCATCACCAGCTTCATCATCATCATCCTCAAAACCTGAGGGTATGGTCATCACAACCTTGCTTGTGTGAGGACTTGGTCTTTCACCTCGTCCAGCTGTTTTCTTCAGCTTCAACGTAGAAGGGTTGGTTGAAGGCTTTGCTGTGGTAGAGGGGCTTGCTGAAATCTTTGGAACTCTAGTGAAACCCTCAGTCCTCTTGCATGTTGCCAGATGCACAAGGGTTGAGGATTTTGTAGCTGCCACAGAAGAATGAGCAGCAACTGTTCCAGGAGCTGAAGACTTTGTAGGCCGAGGCCTTTGACTTGGAGGAATCTGCTGTGAAGGTTTTGATGTTGAAGAAGTTTTCTTCAAAGTAGATTTCTTCATCATGATTTTCTTCAGAGCACTTGCAGAGGCTCCGGCAGAGGCAGCAGCAGCAGAATCTTCATTGAATTTCCTCACTGTCTCTTTGGCTTTCCTTGCCAGCTTGGCTTGTTGCTTCTCCCACAGATGAGGAAAGTCCTCACCAGTCTTGAGGCTTGTGGGATCAGCAAATTGATCATGAGCTAGGGGAGGCCTGCTGCAAGGTGGTTTCACTTCAAATTTCGTCATGTACTTTGGGGTTACATAACAATATTCCTTCCATTCCTTTGCCCACCTCCTCTCAATCTTTTGCAGACGAATCTTTCTCTGCTTGGTCGTCTCTTTGCCATGTGTTTCTTCATCAGGTGTGCAGTATTCCTCATACATGTCATCTGGAATCTCAAAGGCAATGTGCACATCTGGCTTTTTTCCACCTTTCTGAGGTTTCTTTCCATCAGCCATTTTCTTCACTTAAGGAATATGAACTCTTGAGGACTCTGAAGAGGTACACAGTTTTTCTTCAAGAAGGGCTGCAAATGAGTTAAGTTGATGAGAACCTAGTGATTCATCAGCGGACATGTTGTACTTGTGAACAGAGTATAGGTGCGAGGAATTTGAAGAGGTCATATGCGTTCTTAGAAATTTTTCTAAATAAAAATAGGTGTGAGGAATTTGACCATGGGTGTCTTGAGGAATTTCACTAAGTGTTCTTTGTCTCAGGTTCCAGAGATGTGCAAATTTTGAGGATTCACACAATTGAGGAATCTTGAAGAAAATCATTACTTAGGGAAAATCATCAAGTATGTGAAGATGTAAGGTGCTTTCGGATAGGATTCATGAAAAATAAAAACCTTTTGAGGAATATGAAGAGCAATTGAAGATCAAACAAAGGCAGTAAAAATAAATTTTATTTACCCTGTTGAAGAGCATGACGAACTTAGAGATGAAAACGAGGAAGTTCATTAGTTCAGATCTCCCACGCCCTAGCTTGGCAGAAGGAGACAGCTACAACGGCGGCAGGATGAAGATTTCCACGGCCGATGCGAGTACGAAGACGACGAGGTCGAGGCAGTGAATCTCTTCCTCACCGGCGACGATGACTTTAGCGGCGGCGCTAGGTTGGAGCTCGGGAGAGAGTAGAGATGAGGAGTAACCGAGCAGAAAAGAAGGGGAGGGGGTATTTATAGTGGGAGTTAAAACCAATCCGCCCAAAGATTTTGGACAAGCTTGCCCCTTACCCTTGCTCTCCATGCGACAGGTGTCACCCACGTACTTAGCGGTGGCGATAGTGGGGGGTCGTGGGTAATCCAGGCATGGGAATAGGAACTATTTGAGCGGGAACCGCCGAAAATTTTGATAGTGAAGATTTCAAAGTATCCGTTTGCAAATTCTTCAGCTGTCAAGGACACAGTGAAGACTTTGAACGAGTTTCAAACTAGAACGCATATGAAGAATTTGTGAACAGACTAGGTTTAGTTTAGCATAGAGGGGAAAAGGGTCCGATCACATTCACTTAGATGAAAATCAACTTGAAGAATTAGCAATAAGTGAATGTTGTTGAGGACATTGAAAACTCAAATATATATATATATATATATATATATTCAATGAAGAACATGAGTTTCAAAGTTTGAAGAATTTGAAAAGGTGAGGAATTTTAAAACTTGAGGAATTTGCAAATTTAGGAATTTGATAATTTGAAGAATTTGCAAAAATAGCGAGTAACTCAATTTTGAAGAATTTCAACTTTTGGTTGGTGGCGTGACCCACCGTATAAGAATGATGATTTCAGACAACGCGTACAATTGTCATAGGGTTCTGAGAATGTAATTCTTCATTAATTTCTTCACACTTAGAGAGTTATTCTTCATTGATTGAAGAAAAACGTTACTTCGTGTGTTGCACATCTAAGTCATCAATTTTGCATACGTGTTAGGATGTGTGTTCTTCTTCAAAGAACATTCGAAGATTCTAAGATATTTAGCTCACACCGCAACTTGCAAAATCTATTTTCATCCAAGGGCTTGGTGACGATATCGGCTAGTTGTTCTTCAGTGGGTATCTGGTCGATGGAGATGTCGCCCTTGAGTACATGATCTCGAAGAAAGTGGTGATGAATCTGGATGTGCTTGGTCTTGGAGTGCTGAACTGGGTTGTATGTGTTGGAAATATGCCCTAGAGGCAATAATAAATTGGTTATTATCATATTTCCTTGTTCATGATAATCGTTTATTATCCATGCTATAATTGTATTGATCGGAGACTTAGTTGCATGTGTGGATACATAGACAAAACCATGTCCCTAGTATGCCTCTAATATACTAGCTTGTTAATCAACAGATGGTTAAGGTTTCCTAGCCATGGACATGAGATGTCATTTGATAACGGGATCACATCATTAGGAGAATGATGTGATGGACAAGACCCAAACTACAAATGTAGCATATGATCGTGTCAGTTTATTGCTACTATTTTCTGCATGTCAAGTATATGTTCCTATGACCATGAGATCACGCAACTCGCGGATATTGGAGGAGTGCCTTGTGTGTATCAAATGTCGCAACGTAACTGGGTGACTGTAAAGGTGCTCTACAGCTATCTCCGAGGGTGTCTGTTGAGTTGGCATGGATCGAGACTGGGATTTGTTACTCCGTGTGACGGAGAGGTATCTCGGGGCCCACTCGGTAATACAACATCACAATGAGCCTTGCAAGCAATGTGACTAATTGTTAGTTACGGGATCTTGTATTACAGAACGAGTAAAGAGACTTGCCGGTGACGAGGTTGAACTAGGTATGGAGATACCAACGATCGAATCTTGGGCAAGTAACATACCGAAGAACAAGGGGAACGTTATACGGGTTTAACTGAATCCTTGACATAGAGGTGACCGATAAATATCTTCGTAGAATATGTAGGAACCAATGTGGACGTCCAGTTCCCGCCATTGGTTATTGGCCGTAGAGGTGTCTCGGTCATGTCTACATAGTTCTCGAACCCGCAGGGTCTGCACACTTAAGGTTCGGTGACGTTTCGGTAGTGTAGAGTTATGTATGGTGGTGACCGAAGGTTGTTCGGAGTCCCGGATGAGATCCCGGACGTCACGAGGAGCTCCGGAATGGTCCGGAGGTAAAGATTCATATATAGGAAGTCCCAGTTTGGTCGCCGAAAAAGTTTCGGGCTCATCGGTAGTGTACCGGGAGTGCCGATAGTGTACCAGGAGGCCTCCGGGAGGGGTATTTCGACCCCAACAGGTCCATGGGTTGTGGTAGAACAATAACCAGCCCTAAGTGGGCTGGGGAATCAGCCACAAAAGGCCCATGGCGCAGGGAGATAAAAAGGCTAAGGAAAAGGTGAAAAATCAGCCAATAGGAGGCAATCCTACTCCAACTAGGATTGGAGGTGAAGTAGGATTGCTTCCCACCTCCTATTCGGCTGAACCAAGGCCCTTGGATGCCTCTCCTCTCCTCTCCTCCTATATATACTGGTGGAATAGCTAGGGTTTGGCTAACAATTATGGCCACGTGCTACCAGTTCCACCGGTGCTCCTCTAGATCGGTTTTCCGCAGTGCTTAGGCGAAGCCCTGCCGGAATTGCTCCACCACCACCATCACCGGAGCGCCGCCACGCTGCCGGTGAACTCTCTCTCCTCTCCACCTCCTCTTGCTGGATCAAGATGGTGGAGATCGTCATCAAGCTGCACGTGTGCTGAACGCGGAGGTGACGTCCGTTCGGCGCTAGATCGGAAGGACCATGACCGAGATCGCGAGACGGTTCGTGATGAGATCGCGGAACGGATCGTGATGAGTTCGCGGGACAGATCGTGATCGAGATCATGAGACGGATCGTGATGAGATCGCGGGATGGATCGTGATGAGTTCACAGGACGGATCGTGATTGGATCGCGGGACGGATCGTGATGAGATTGCGGGACGGTCGGCGATTTGGATCGGAAGATGTTCGACTACACCAACCGCGTTTCTTAACGCTTCCCGCTTAGCGATCTACAAGGGTATGTAGATCCACTCTCCCTCTCGTATATTCTCATCACCATGGATAGGTTTGCGTGTGCGTAGGAAATTTTTTGTTTCCCATGCGACGTTCCCCAACAGTATGCAATCTTGATGGCACTCTCGTTGTCACAGTAGAGAGGCACATTCTTCAACTTGATGCCGTAGTCCTTGAGGGTTTGCCTTCATCCACAGTAACTGAGCACAACATGAGCCAGCAGAAATGTACTCAGCTTCAGCAGTAGAGAGTGAAATGCAGTTCTGCTTCTTTGAGGACCAACAGACTAAGGATCGTCCGAGGAAATGACATGTGTCTGAGGTTGACTTGCGATCCACACGATCTCCAGCATAGTCAGCATCAGAGTATCCGACGAGGTGAAGATTTGAGCCCTTGGGATACCATAATCCAAGCGTTGGTGTGTGAGCTAAGTATCGAAGAATATGTTTTGCAGCCTTATGGTGTGATTCCTTCGGTGTTGTTTGGAATCGGGCACACATGCATACACTTAGCATAATATCAGGCCTAGATGCACATAGATACAATAAAGAGCCAATCATGGAGCGGTATACCTTCTGATCGAAATCTTTACCATTTTCGTCAGTGTAGAGATGGCATTTTGAGGGCATTGGAGTTTTGACGCCTTTGCAATCTTGCATGTCGAATTTCCTGAGAACATCCTTGAGATATTTGTCTTGAGATATGAAGATGTCGTTGACTTGCTGACGAATTTGAAGACCTAAGAAGAATTTCAACTCTCCCATCATAGACATTTGATATTCTAAACTCATCATATAGGCAAATTCATCACTGTAACGTTTGTCAGTACATCCAAAGATAATATGATCTACATATATTTGGCATATGAACAGTTCATTGCCATAGGATTTTGTGAAAAGAGTGGGGTCGAGTGAACGGGGTTTGAAGACTTTCTTCATGAGGAATTCCTTCAGAGTGTCATACCACGTCCGAGGGGCCTGCTTGAGGCCATAGAGGGCCTTGTTCAGTCTGAAGACTTTGTCAGGATGCTTAGGATCTTCAAAACCTAGGGGTTGAGCAACATATACTTCTTCCTCAAGCTTATCATTGAGGAATGCAATTTTCACATCCATTTGATATAAGATGATATTATGATGGTTATCATAAGCAAGCAATATGCGAATAGCTTCAAGTCTAGCAACAGGTGCAACTGTTTCATCAAAGTCAATTCCTTCAACCTGTGTGTAGCCTTGAGCTGCAAGTCGAGCCTTATTCCTCACCACAAGGCCATTTTCATCTTGCTTGTTTTGGTAAATCCACTTGGTACTTATGATGTTATGCTTGCGAGGATCTAGCCGCTTGATAAGTTCCCACACATTGTTGAGCTTGAATTGATGCAGTTCCTCTTGCATAGCTTGAATCCACTCAGGTTCCTTGAATGCTTCATCAACTTTTGTGGGATCAATGATAGAGACAAAGGCAAAGTGCCCACAAAATTTAGTTACATGTGAAGCTTTTGAGCGAGTGAGAGGACCTGGTGCATTGATGTCATCAATGATTTTGTCAATCTGTACTTCATTTGCAACTCTTGGATGAGCAGGTTGACGAGGCTGAGGATTTTCATCAGCACCATTTTCTTCAGGTGTGTCAGCATGAGTGTCTTCATTTGCTGGAATGACTTCCTCAGTGGGTATGACATCTTCAGTAGCCTTTAGCTTAATGGATTCCACAGGAGACTGTTCATCAGAAACAGAAGGCAGGTGCTCTCTTTGTGAGCCGTCAGTTTCATCGAACCGCACATCTACAGTTTCAACAACCTTGTGGTGGTGGGTGTTGAAGACTCTGTAGGTGTGCGAGTCCTTTCCATAACCAAGCATTAAACCCTCATGTGCTTTCGGTGCAAATTTTGAACTGTGGTGAGGATCTCTAATCCAGCATCTTGCAACGAAGACTTTGAGATAACTTACATTGGGTTTCTTGTCAGTCATAAGTTCATACGAAGTCTTCTTGAAGAATTTGTGAAGATATACCATGTTGATGATGTGGCATGCAATATCAATTGCCTCGGGCCAGAAGGGACGAGGGGTCTTGCATTCATCAAGCATGGTGCAAGCCATCTCAACAAGAGTCCTATTTTTGCGCTCCACGACGCCATTCTGCTGAGGAGTATAAGGGGCATATAAATCATGAGTAATACCAAGTTCATCAAGATATTCATCAAGATTAGTGTTCTTGAACTCAGTCCCATTATCACTCCTGATATGCTTGATCTTGACGTCGAAGTTGCTAGAGGCTCTTAAAGCAAATCGTCTGAAGACATCCTGCACTTCATTTTTGTACAGAATAATATGCAACCAAGTGTAACGAGAGTAATCATTAACAATGACAAACCATACAAACTTGAAGAATTTGTTAGTATGGAGTAATGAGTGGGACCAAAGAGATCCATGTGAAGCAATTCAAAAGGTCGAGTCGTGGTCATGATTGTCTTCGAGGGATGCTTGGATCTGGTCATCTTCCTAGATTCACATGCACCACAAAGGTGGTCCTTGAGGAATTTGACACCTTCGATGCCTATGACATGCTTTTTCTTCACGGGCGTGTGCAAGTTCCTCATACCAGCATGTCCAAGTCGCCGATGCCACAACCAGCCTTTTGAGGACTTTGCAAGTAAGCATGTGGCACGCTGAGGACCTGTAGAGAAATCAATAATATACAAGTCACCTTTCCTAAATCCTTCGAAGACTTTGGATTTGTCAGATTCCATGATGACAACACAGCGATATTTTCCAAAGATGACAATCATATCAAGATCACAAAGCATTGAGACAGACATAAGGTTGAACCCAAGGGATTCGACAAGCATCACCTTATCCATGGTTCGGTCCTTTGAGATTGCAACCTTACCTAGGCCCAATACCTTGCTTTATTCCTTTGTCAGCGTAGGTAATGTGCTTCAGATGAGATGGAGCCAGTGGAAAATTCATCAGTAGATTCTTGTCACGAGTCATGTGGTTTGTGCATCCACTATTGAGGACCCACTCAATAGCTTTTGGAGTTTCATCCTGCAGATGAATTAGTACATCTTACGAACTCATATGCTTCAGAGTGAAGAATATGACATCAATTTCATCAGACAGAATTTCATCACACAACATAGTAAGTAAAGCAGTGTGAGGACGTGAGAAATGAGGAATTCATTTCTGCATGATTAGCTTGCGTCCAGTCAAGCATTTTCTCAGGTCTCCAGCAAATTCATCAGATGTTCAAGTTCATCTGGAGACCTGACTCTGCATTAGAAATTAGTTCGATTTCTTCACCACCGACATCTAGAGGGGTCGCAAAGAATTCATCATTCTGCGAGCACCATATGAGAAGGGAGGCATTAAAGCAAGTGCGCTTCGTTTCACAGGGCGAGGGTTAGAGTACTCAAATGAATAAGCAGAGAAATTCTTCGACGACCTATGGACATAATGGTTTGAACAATAATGCACATATTCATAGCTCTTAGGTTTTCCCTGCGAAACAGAGGCATCAGTACGCGAATGATATTTTTGACCATTTGAGGAATTTGGTCCAAGTGAGGAATTTGATCTGGGTTCCTATTCTTTATGAGTGGTGTCGTGAGGACATTCACTTGAAGATTTTCTAGGTAGCTCTTGGGAACCCAGATTTTCTTCAATGGAGAGCCATTCCTGCAGTTAGTTCCAACAAATCTAGCAAATACTTCACCTTTCTGGTTTTTGAAGAATTTGTAGTTGGAGTCAAGTGACTCATCCAAGGAATATGAAGTTTCACAAGCAAAGCCAGATAAAGTGGATGGATCTATAGGAGGTCTTTTTGCAGCAACCCATGAGGTTTTGGGGTACTGCTCAGGTGTCTAGTAGGATCCATCAGCGTTGAGTTTCCTCACAAAGGCAATACCCTTTTTCCTAGGGTTCTTGTTTAGAATCTGCGTTTTGAGGACATCGCAAAGGGTTTGATGCCCTTTGAGACTTTTGTACATGCCTGTCACATACAATTCCTTCAACCCTGCATTGTCATTAGTGATACTTGTGGTATCCTCAGATGAGGAATTTGCGACCACTGGAATAGTTGAAGAATTTGCAGCAATAAAAGCATTTAAACATTCAGGTGAAGAATTAGCAGTTTCACGTTTGATGCATTTCAAACAAGGTGGAATAAATTCTTCCTGAGCGGTACTGATCTATTGAGCCAGTAAGGAATCTTTTTCCCTTTGGAGATCCTCATGTGACACCCTCAGTTTCTCAAGATCTTGCTTTCTTTGAAGAAATTCATAAGAAAGCTTTGCATGATCAGCTAAGAGGTCGTTATGATGACTCTGAAGGTTATCATACTTTGTCTGAAGACTTTTGAGATCGACAGACAGAGTTTGAGTCCGATCCACTTCATGGTTTAACAGATCATCGCTTTTGTCTAGCATTTTCTGAAGCTTTTCAAGTGCACTTTGTTGCTTAGTGGCAAGCTTAACTAGTTTAGCATAGCTAGGTTTCACATATTCATCAGATTCACCTTCACTTGATTCAGAAGAGGAATGATGTTTTTGTACCTTCGATCCCTTTTCCATGAAGCAATAGGTGGGAGCATAGTCATCATTGCTGATGTCAAAGTCGTTGGAGCATTCATATTATTCATCATTGAAGATGGACTTGATGACGAAAGCAGTAGCGAGAGCAAGGCTAGCGACACCAGATTCTGATTCCTCCTCAGATTCTTCCTCTTCTTCATATTCTTCATATTCTTCCTCAGAATCCGTTTCCTTGCCGATGAATGCTCGAGCCTTTCTGGAACCATTCTTCTTGTGCTTTGAGGACTTTGAAGATGAGGACTTTATAGATGAGGACTTTGAAGATTTCTTCTTTTTCTTCGAGTCATCAGAACTATCATCCTTGTATTTCTTCTTCTTCTTTGAATCTTTTTCCCAGAGAGGACAGTGAGAGATAAAGTGACCAGGCTTCTTGCAACGATGATAGGTTCTTTTCTTGTAATCTTCTGAGGAATCTGATTTCCTCAAGCCCCTTTTTGATGACTTTCCAAATCCACCTCTCCTTGAGAACTTATGGAATTTCCTCACAAGCATAGCTAGTTCCTGACTTAGTTCTTTAGGATCACCAAGGCTGCTGTCAGAATCTTCTTCTTCAGATGAGGAAATTGCTTTCGCCTTCAGAGCACGAGATCTTCCATAGCTTGGTCCGTAGAGGTCTCTCTTTTCAGCTTGTTGGAATTCATGAGTATTGAGTCTCTCAAGAATATCAGCAGGATCAAGAGCTTTGTAGTCTCTACGTTCTCTAATCATCAAAGCCAGAGTATCAAATGAGGAATCGAGTGATCTTAGCAGTTTCTTCACCACTTCATGGTCAGTGATATCAGTGGCACCCAGTGCTTGAAGTTGATTGGAAATATCAATGAGGCAATCAAAAGTTTGTTGAACATTTTCATTGTCAAGTCTCTTGAAGCGGTTGAAGAGATTGCGAAGAACATCAACACAAGAGTCACGTTGAGTGGAAACACCTTCGTTGACTTTGGACAGCCTATCCCAGATAAGCTTAGCAGACTCCAAAGCACTCACTCTGCCATACTGACCTTTGCTTAGATGGTCACAGATGATATTCTTTGCTTGAGAGTCGAGTTGCTTGAATCTCTTCACATCAGCAGCTGTAACAGTGGGAGTGACCGAGGGCACATCATTTTCCACAACATACCAGAGATCGTTGTCAATAGCTTCAAGTTGCATACGCATCTTGTTCTTCCAGTAGGGGTAGTCCGTCCCATCGAAGGTAGGACAGCCCGCGGAAACCTTGATCATACCTGCAGTCGACATAACTAGAACTCTAGGTGGTTAAACCAAAATCACACACAGCGAGGGAGTACCTGCTCTGATATCAATTGAAAGTGCGTTATATCGACTAGAGAGGGGTGAATAGGCGATTTTTACAAATTCATCACTTGAGGAATTTCAACTTTGAGGAATTTGAAATGTGATGAATAACTAGCAGCGGAATAAGTACTCAAGTGCATGAGGAACAACGTAGCAGCATAGTCTTCATGATGAAATGAAACATGCACAAACAGTGAGTAGCGTGATACAGGATAAGCAGTGATGAACACGGTAACTTGAAGAATTTGGGATGAGGAATATGTGAAAGTCTTCCATCAAATTCTTCAAACAGTAATAATCAATTTCATCAATAGGTTTATGAGGAATAAGAGGGTTGAGGAAATAGAACCAGGTAGCTCATTGAAGACACCGGTTTGATGACCCAGTTCCAACTGCTATGACAGTCGTACGTCTGGTTTGGAGCGGCCTGGTATTTAAACCAGAGGACACACAGTCCTAGGACACACAGTCCTTACCGTATTCTACTTGAGCTAAGTGATACGTCTCCAAGGCATCTATAATTTTTGATTGTTCCCTGCTATTATATTATCAACTTGGGATGTTTTATATGCATTTATATGCTATTTTATATCATTTTTGGGACTAACTTATTAACTCAGTGCCCAGTGCCAGTTTCTGTTTTTTCCGTGTTTTTGACCTTTTTCAGATAAGAATATTAAACGGAGTCCAAATAGAATAAAACCTTCGGGATGATTTTTTTCCACGACAGAAGGGATCTAGAAGACTTGAGAACCAAGGCAGAGAGCCAAGTAGGAGGGCACGAGCCCCCTAAGTGCCCGAGGGGGGAGGCCGCGCCTAGGAGGCTCGTGGGCCGCTCGTGCCTCCTTTGCCCTACCTCTTTCGCCTATAAATTCCCTAAAATCCCCAAACCAACAGAGAGAGCCATGAAAATACTTTTCCGCCGTGGCAAGCTTCTGTTTCCGCGAGATCCCATCTAGGGACCGTTCTAGTGCCCTGCCGGAGAGGGATTTGGACATGGAGGGCTTCTTCATCAACACCATTGCCTCTCCGATGATGCGTGAGTAGTTCACCACAGACCTTCGGGTCCATAGCTAGTAGCTAGATGGCTTCTTCTCTCTCTTGGATCTTCAATACAAAGTTCTCCATGATCTTCATGGAAATCTATCCGATGTAACTTTCTTTTGCGGTGTTTGTCGAGATCCGATGAATTGTGGATTTATGATCAGATTATCTATGAATATTATTTGAGTCTCCTCTGATTTCTTAAATGCATGATTTCATATCTTTATAAGTCTCTTCGAGTTATGGGTTTCGTTTGGCCAACTTGATCTATAATTCTTGCAATGGGAGAAGTGCTTGGTTTTGGGTTCATACCGTGCGGTGTCCTCACCTAGTGACAGAAGGGGTAGCGAGGCACGCATCGTGTTGTTGCCATCAAGGGTAAAAAGATGGGGTTTATATCATATTTCATGAATTTATCCCTCTACATCATGTCATCTTGCTTAAGGCGTTACTCTGTTTGTTATGAACTTAATACACTAGATGCATGCTGGATAGCGGTCGATGTGTGCAGTAATAGTAGTAGATGAAGAAAGTATCGGTCTACTTGTCTCGAACGTGATGCCTATATGTATGATCATTGCCTTAGATATCGTCATGACTTTGCGCGATTCTATCAAT
Organism: Hordeum marinum; assembly: GCA_022496015.1. Lineage (NCBI taxonomy): Eukaryota > Viridiplantae > Streptophyta > Magnoliopsida > Poales > Poaceae > Hordeum > Hordeum marinum. The sequence continues at coordinate 507,573,646 of CM039674.1, read as the reverse complement.
TCCTCGACAATAATTTGTTCACCCACTGTAATACTTGCTATCATGAGAGAAGCCTCTAGTGAACACTATGGCCCCGGGTTCTATTTTACACATTATATATTCAGATCTACATACAAAAATACCAAAAATACCTTGCTGCACTTTTATTTATTGTTTTATATTTACCTATTATCACTATCAGATCTCACCTTGCAAGTAATCGTGAAGGGATTGACAACCCCTTTATCGTGTTGGGTGCAAGTTTGTTTGTTTTTGCACAGGTGCCTTGGTGCCTCATCTTGATACTCCTACTGGATTGATACCTTGGTTCTCAAACTGAGGGAAATACTTATCTCTACTTTGCTGCATCACCCTTTCCTCTTCAAGGGAAAAACCAACGCAAGCTCAAGAAGTAGGAGGAAGAATTTCTGGCGCCGTTGCCGGGGAGTATTCAAGTGAAGCATATCTACCAAGTACCCATCACAAACTCATCTCTTGCATTTACATTATTAGCCATTTGCCTCTCGTTTTTCTCTCCCCCACTTCTAAAACGATTTTTCGAAAATACCAGAAAGATTTTCCTTTTTATTCGCTCTTCTTCCGTTCGCCTTTTTGTTGCTATGTTTGCGTGTGTTGCCATGTGCCTTCTATTTTCTTGCATCTTCGCTTGCTAAAAATATATTGATATGGATCCTCATCCACTTGCTAATCTTTTCAAAAGACCAAATTATGATGAACCAATTGCTAGTGAGTTGAGTGCACTTGATTATCTCTATGAAGTTCTGTTTGAAAATCATGAATCTGGAAATTTTCATGAAGTGTTGAAAGAAGAAATTTGTAAGGAGATTCGTGATAGTTCCTTGAATGAAAAGCATGATCGCCAAGTTGTTAGTACAAATTATCTGAATATCCGTGATGCTAATGATGTGCAAAACCACAAGCTTGGGGATGCTATGCTTGATGAATATGATATTCTTCGTTCCCCAAGTTTTGATGATGACACGTATACTATAATTGATGATGGAAATAATGCTTTATTTGACAGTTATATTGTGAAATTCCTTCATGATGCTACTGAGAATTATTATGAGGGAGGAACATATGCCTGTAGGAATTTCAATTATATCAAGTTTCCTCTCTATGTATTCAACGTTTTGAAGTTATGCTTGCTTTGCCTTCCTATGCTAGTTGATTCTAGCTCCCATAAATTGTTTGATCACAAAAGCCCTATGTATAGGAAGTGCGTTAGGCTTAAATGTGGTTTTCATGAGATTCATCATGCTCTCTTGCATGTTTCAATTACTAATTTTTATGTGAGCATCATTGAAATCATCATGCCTAGCTAGGGGCGTTAAACGATAGCGCTTGTTGGGAGGCAACCCAATGAATAAATTTATTTTTGCTTTTTACTTTCTGTTTTGTTGAGTCCACACCATCATGATTCTGTTATGATTGTGTTTTTTATGTTTTCATTAGTGTTTGTGCCAAGTAGAACCTTTATGATTAGTTTTGGTGATAGTTGTTTAATCATGCTGAAAAAAGACAGAAACTTTGTGCTCACGAAATTATTTTTAATTCCTATCCGGAAAGAGCTTTTGAGTTAATTCGTTTTTATGCTGATTGATATGCAAATTTTTCTAATTTTCATAATTGTTTCAGATTTTTTGGGTTAGCAGAGGTATACGAAATATACAGATTGCTACACATTGTTCTGTTTTTGACTGATTCTGTTTTTGTTGTGTTGATTGCTTATTTTGATGAAACTATGGTTAGTATCGGGGGGTAAGAGCCATGGGAGTGATAATACAGTAATATAACATCAATCTAAATGGAAATTAAGTTTACTACAGTACCTAAAAAGTTGGTGCTTTGTTTTCTTATGCTAATGCTATCACGAGTTTCTGTTTAAGTTTTGTGTTGTGAAGTTTTCAAGTTTTGGGTGATGTTCTTATGGACAATGGAATAAAGAGTGGCAAGAGCGTCAGATTGGGGATGCCCAAGTCATCCCTAGCCAAATTCAAGGACACCAAAAAGCCTAAGCTTGGGGATGCCCCGGGAAGGCATCCCCTCTTTCGTCTTCAATCCATCGGTAACGTTACTTGGAACTATATTTTTATTTACCACATGATATTTGTTTTGCTTGGAGCGTCGTGTATTATAGGAGTCTTTGCTTTTTTTTATCACAATAATCCTTGCTGCACACCTTTTGAGAGGGACATGCACTCATCATGAATTTTTTAGAATAGTCAATGACCTTCACTTCTATCTTTTGAGTTAGGCAATTTAGCTCACATGTGCTTCACTTATATCTTTTGAGCTTGGTAATTTCGCTCCCATGAGCTTCACTTATATCTTTTGAGCTTGGTAATTTTGCTCCCATGAGCTTCACTTATATCTTTTGAGCTTGGTATTTTCGCTCCCATAAGCTTCACTTATATCTTTTGAGCTTGGTAATTTTGCTCCCATGAGCTTCACTTATATCTTTTGAGCTAGATAATTTTGCTCTAGTGCTTCACTTAAATCTTTGTAGAGCACAGCGGTGTCATATTTTGTAGAAATAAAAACTCTCGATCTTCACTTATATCATTTTGAGAGTGCTCTCTCTAAGTAACTTGGTAATTGGCGTGTGTCATGAAATTAGTCCTAAATATGATAGGCATCCAAAGAGGATATAATAAAAACTTTCATATTCAAGTGCATTGATTAGTAAGAGAAGTTTGATTCCTCACGATTAGTTTTGAGATATGGAGGTGATAATATTAGAGTTATGATAGTAGGGTGCTATGAATCTATAAATACTTGTGTTGAGGTTAGTGATTCCTGTAGCATGCACGTATGGTGAACCGCTATGTTAGGAAGTCGGAGCATAATTGATTTATTGATTGTCACCCTTTGTGTGGCGGTCGGAATCGCGTGATGGTTAACTCCTACCAACCCTTCCCCTAGGAGTATGCGTTTAGCACTTTGTTTCGATTACTAATAAAATTTTCGCAATAAGTATATGAGTTCTTCATGACTAATGTGAGTCCATGGTATAGATGCACTCTCACCCTTCCACCATTGCTAGCCTCCCTAGTGTCGCGCAACTTTCGCCGGTGCACAAACCCACCATATACCTTCCTCAAAACAGCCACCATACCTACCTTTTATGGCATTTACATAGCCATTCTGAGATATATTGCCGTGCAACTTCCACCGTTCCGTCTCATGACATGTGCCATCACTTTCATATTGCCATTGCATGATCGTAAGATAGCTAGCGAGATGTTTCAACGTCATATGCTAAGCATAGATCGTTGCACATCCCAGTACACTGCCTGAGGCATTTCATATAGAGTCATTATTGTTCTAAGTATCGAGTTGTAAGTAAATAAAAGTGTGATTATCATCATTATTAGAGCATTGTTCCATGTGAGGAAATAATAAAAGAGGCCAGCGAAGCCCAAATAAAAAAAAGAGGCCAGAGATGCCCACCAAAAAAATGAAAAAAAAGAGAGGCCAAAGAGCCCAAAAAAAAAGAGAAAAAGAGAGAAGGGACAATGGTACTATCTTTTTCCACACTTGTGCTTCAAAATAGCACCATGTTCTTCATGATAGAGAGTCTCTTGTTTTGTCCCTTTCATATGCTAGTGGGAATTTTCATTATATAACTTGGCTTGTATATTCCAATGATGGGCTTCCTCAAATTGCCCTAGGTCTTCGTGAGCAAGCAAGTTGGGTGCACACCCACTAGTTTTTATTTTTGAGCTTTCATACACTTATAGCTCTAGTGCATCTGTCGCATGGCAATCCCTACTCATTCACATTGATATCTATTGATGGGCATCTCCATAGCCCATTGATACGCGGAGTCGATGTGACCATCTCCTCCTTTTTGCCTCACAACCTCCACCACACTCTATTCCACCTATAGTGCTATATCCATGGCTCACGCTCATGTACTGCGTGAGAGTTGAAAAGGTTTGAGAAAGTAAGAGTGCAAAAACAATTACTTGGCCAATACCGGGGTTGTGCATGATTTAAATTCATTGTGTGGGGATGATGGAGCATAGCCAAACTATATGATTTTCTAGGGATAACTTTCTTTGGCCTTGTTATTTCAAAAGTTCATGATTACTTTGCTAGTATGCTTGAAGTATTATTGTTTTCATGTCAATATTAAACTATTGTTTTGAATCTTATGGATCTGAACATTCATGCCACAATAAAGAAGTTACAAAGAACAAATATGTTAGGTAGCATTCCACATCAAAAATTCGGTCTTTATCACTTCCCTACTCGAGGACGAGCAGGAGTTAAGCTTGGGGATGCTTGATATGTCTCCAACGTATCTATAATTTTTTATTGTTCCATGCTATTAAATTATCAACTTGGGATGTTTTATATGCATTTATATGCTATTTTATATCATTTTGGGACTAACTTATTAACTCAGTGCCTAGTGCCAGTTTCTGTTTTTTCCGTGTTTTTGACCTTTTTCAGATAAGAATATTAAACGGAGTCCAAATGGAATAAAACCTTCAGGATGATTTTTTTTCCACGACAGAAGGGATCCAGAGGACTTGAGAACCAAGGCAGAGGGCCACGGAGGAAGCCACGAGCCTCCTAGGTGTGCCCCAGGGGGGAGGGCGTGCCTAGCAGGCTCGTGGGCCCCTCGTGCCTCCTTTGCCCTACCTCTTTCGCCTATAAATTCCCTAAAATCCCAAAACCAACAGAGAGAGACACGAAAATACTTTTCTGCCGCTGCAAGCTTCTGTTTCCGCGAGATCCCATGTGGGGACCGTTCTGGTGCCCTGCCGGAGAGGGATTCGGACACGGATGGCTTCTTCGTCAACACCATTGCCTCTCCGATGATGCGTGAGTAGCTCACCATAGACCTTCGGGTCCATAGCTAGTAGCTAGATGGCTTCTTCTCTCTCTTGGATCTTCAATACAAAGTTCTCCATGATCTTCATGGAGATCTATCCGATGTAACTTTCTTTTGCGGTGTGTTTGTCGAGATCCGATGAATTGTGGATTTATGATCAGATTATCTATGAATATTATTTGAGTCTCCTCTGATTTCTTAAATGCATGATTTCGTATCCTTGTATGTCTCTTCGAGTTATGGGTTTCGTTTGGCCAACTTGATCTATAATTCTTGCAATGGGAGAAGTGCTTGGTTTTGGGTTCATACCGTGCGGTGTCCTCACCTAGGGACAGAAGGGGTAGCGAGGCACGCACCGTGTTGTTGCCATCAAGGGTAAAAGGATGGGGTTTATATCACATTGCATGAATTTATCCCTCTACATCATGTCACCTTGCTTAAGGCATTACTCTGTTTGTTATGAACTTAATACACTAGATGCATGCTGGATAGCGGTCGATGTGTGGAGTAATAGTAGTAGATGCAGAAAGTATCGGTCTACTTGTCTCGGACGTGATGTCTATATGTATGATCATTGCCTTATATTTTGTCATGACTTTGCGCGATTCTGTCAATTGCTCGACAGTAATTTGTTCACCCACCGTAATACTTGCTATCATGAGAGAAGCGTCTTGTGAACACTATGGCCCCCGGGTCTATTTTACACATTATATATTCAGATCTACATACAAAAATACCAAAAATACCTTGCTTCACTTTTATTTATTTATTTATATTTACCTATTATCACTATCAGATCTCACCTTGCAAATAATCTTGAAGGGATTGACAACCCCTTCATCGCGTTGGGTGCAAGTTTGTTTGTTTTTGCACACGTGCCTTGGTGCCTCATCTGGATACTCCTACTGGATTGATACCTTGGTTCTCAAACTGAGGGAAATAATTATCTCTACTTTGCTGCATCACCCTTTCCTCTTCACGGGAAAACCAACGCAAGCACAAGAAGTAGCACTAAGGTCACACAGTCCTCACCCAACACTCTATTGGGGAACGTTGCATGGGACAAAAAATTTCCTACGCACACGCAAGATCTATCCATGGTTATGAGCATCTACGATTGGGAGAGTGGATCTACATACCCTTGTAGATCTCTAAGCGGGAAGCGTTAAGAAACGCAGTTCGTGTAGTCGAACGTCTTCGCGATCCAAATCGCTGAGCATCTCGCGATCTCATCACGATCCGTCCCACGATCCAATCACAATCCGTCCCACGAAATCATCACGATCCGTCCCGCAATCTCATCACAAACTGTCCCACGATCTTGATCACAGTCCTTCCGATCTAGCGCCGAACGGACGGCACCTCCGCGTTCAGCACACGTACAGCTTGATGACGATCTCCGCCTTCTTGATCCAACAAGAGGGAGCGGAGAGGTAGAAGAGTTCTCCGGCAGCATGACGGCGCTCCGAGATGGTGGTGGAGCTATTCCGGTAGGGCTTCGCCTAAGCACTGCACAAATCTGATCTAGAGGAGAAATTGTGCACTAGAGGAATGGGACGCACGTGACTAAAAATCAGGTGCAAAAACCCTAAAACCCTCTAGTATATATAGGAGGAGGGGAGGAGAGGAGGCAGCCTTGGCTTCCTAGCCAAGGTGGTTCGGCCGAACTAGGGAGGATTGGAGGATTCCTCCTCCAATCCTAGTAGGACTAGGACTCCTCCTTATTTTTGCCTTTTTTGCTTTTTTCCACCTTTTTCTCTTTGGGCTTTTCCTCCCAGCCGCATGGGCCTTGTGTTGGACTTCCACCAGCCCACTAAGGGCTGGTATTCACTCTCCCAAATCCCATGTAGCCTCTTGGGTCGAAATACCCCTCTCGATGGTCTCCCGCTACTCTACCGGCACTCCCGATACACTACCGATGAGCCCGAAACTTTTCCGGTGACCAAAATAGGACATCCTATATATCAATCTTTACCTCGTGACATTCGGGATCTCATCCGGGACTTCGAACAACCTTCGGTCACCACTATACATAACTCTATACTACCAAAACGTCACCAAACCTTAAGTGTGCAGACCCTGCGGGTTCGAGAACTATGTAGACATGACCGAGACACCTCTACGGTCAATAACCAATAGCGGTACCTGGATGTTCATATTGGTTCCTACATATTCTACGAAGATCTTTATCGGTCGAACCTCTATGTCAAGGATTCAGTTAATCCTGTATGATGTTCCCTTTGTTCTTCGGTATGTTACTTGCCCGAGATTCGATCGTCGGTATTTCCATACCTAGTTCAACCTCGTTACTGGCAAGTTCTTTACTCATTCCGTAATACAAGATCCTGTGACTAACACTTAGTCACCTTGCTTGTAAGGCTTATTGTGATGTTGTATTACCAAGTGGGCCCTGAGATACCTCTCCGTCACACGGAGTAACAAATCCCAGTCTTGATCCATGCCAACTAAACAGACACCCTCGGAGATACCTGTAGAGCACCTTTATAGTCACCCAATTACATTGCGACGTTTGATACACACAAGGCACTCCTCCGATGTCAGTGAGTTGCATGATCTCATGGTCATAGGAACATATACTTGACATGTAGAAAATAGTAGCAATAAACTGACATGATCATATGCTACTTTGTAGTTTGGGTCTTGTCCATCACATCATTCTCCTAATGATGTGATCCCGTTATCAAATTACATCTCATGTCCATGGCTAGGAAACCTTGACCATCTTTGATTAACGCCCCGGCCGGCGGATCCGGTCGCCCCGCCCCCGTCCCGGCCTTCCCCAGCCCTGCGTTGCTGCCGCCATGCGAGCCGCCGTCGCTGCTCCTTCGGACTCGGGGAGGAGGACGAGCCGCAGCTCCCGTGCCCCGTTGACCCGATCCGCCAGCGTTGGCCGGCTCCCTCCCTTCGGCCCACCTACCCAGCACCCAGCCGCTGCCCCTGCCTCTCCAGCCGGCCCAATAGGCCCAAGTGAGCAGCCACTTTGTTTATTTATTTATTCATATTTGCGTGTTTTAAACGTCCATATAAAATTATCCGTGCATCGTAACGAAGTAATTTTAACATGAAATATGCTTAGAATTAAATGTAGATTAATAATATGCCATTTGCACCCATGCATAAAATTATTTAGCATGTCATATTGCGTATTTGCATTTTCATAATTAATTAACCATGCATCGAAATTAATAAAATCATAAATTAAAAATGTTCATCTCATTTGCATCACATTTTCATGCATGATAAAAATGTGGTCGTGATGTTTGCATTTAATTTGCATTGATGATTTGCTTTAAGATGATTAGTCCATATTCCCGCATATTTAAGTGTGATTAATTTTCCACATGAACATATGCATATTATATATGTTTTCGGGGTAGAATAATCTGTAGAAATTATCTGTGCTTTTAGTTTTGCCATTTGAGCATTTTGTGTGCATGTCATTATGCCGTGATGCCCTTTTTTCATTTTCGTGTGATTTAATCCGGGCATGATATGAATTAATTCCAACATGAAAGTTGCTCTTGGATATGTGTCCTAGCCCATGGACATTTTGCTTGTCATAGAAATGCATGTTTAGGTGTTGTTTTGTTGTTGCCAACTTGCTATAAAAATCTGCTATTTTGAGGGTCCAAAATATTTGTAAGTCTGGAATCTGTTATATTTTGTTGCTGTCTTGCCATGTGATTTGCTAGTGATCTAGAACTCTTTTGTAGCATATTTGTTGTTCATGTTGTCCTATAGTATGCTGTTAAGTTTCATGCCATTTCATGACTTGTAGCATATAGTTTCACTGCTGCCAATATGCCTTCATGATAAAAACTGCACTGTCTAAAACTGCTATTTTCACTAAGTCTGAAACTGTTATTAAGTAGCCTTCTTGTGAGCTTCCTACCTAGTGATCCATGCATGTTTTGAATATGATTTGTGAATATGAAATGAAGTGGATACTACTTCCCAATGCTTAGGTTGTGTATTTTAGAATATTGTAACTTGTTGTTTGCATAGGTTCAAAATGCCATGTTGCTGTTTTTGGCAGATTTCAACAAAAACTTGTTTTGTTGATTGTGGTTGAACCGTAGCTCCGTTTTGGACATTCCTTATATGAAACCTGCTTAGAATCTCATGTAGTTTCATAATAACGTGCTGCATTAATGATTTGAAATGTTTGTGAGTGTATTTCCCATGCATTGGCATTCGTGACATGTGCATCTTGTATTGCTCATATCTTTTAAGCCGTAGCTCCGTTTGAGATGTTCTATATATGTAAATCGACTAGAATTACGTGTAAAATAACATGGTGACATCTATTTTTCTGTTTAACAAATATAAAATATGTTTAGTTCAGATCTGGACCAATCTCGAAATTAACATATGAGGTCATTTCGGAAATGCTATAAGTTGTTTCCAACCTCATTTAAGATGCCTAGATAGTTAGTTTACTTATGCTTGACCTCTTGCCATGTTTAATCACATTTAATATTGTCGTGTACCTAACGAGAGTGAACTAAATAATTCGAACGTGGAGTTTCGTCAATATGCAACTTGTTGCATATTGAGCTTCACTTAATGTGTAGTACTTGATTGTTGTGAATTGTCATGCCTTGCATATTAAACCGGACATGCATCATATTTGTTTGTGTATCGTGTCATGCATATGTTGTTGTGTATCTTGTGTTGATTATAGTTTCTGGATTGCTTCTTCTCGATAGAGTTTCGAAAGTGTTCGGAGTGTGAGGATTCGTTCGTCTACATTGGTTCGTCTTCTTCATGGACTCATTCTTCTTCCGAGCGGGATCTCAGGCAAGATGACACATTTCCCTGGATACCATTACTATCATTGCCATGCTAGTTGTCTCGTCCTTTATCATTATGTCTCGCTACCTACCACTTGTTTGTCAAGCCTCCCAACATTGCCATGAAAAGCTTCTAACCTTTCCACATCCCAGCAAACCTTTGTTTGGCTATGTTTCCACTTGCTCAGCCCTTCTTATAGCGTTGCTAGATGCAGGTGCAATTGCTTCCATGTGCCAACATGGACATTCTTTTGTATATCACATTGCTGTTATTTAACTTAATGCACATATATACTTGGTAAAGGTGGAAGGCTTGGCCTTTTGCTCAGTGTTTTGTTCCACTCTTGCCGCCCCTAGTTACTTGTGAACCAGTGTTATGTTCCATAAATGAGCACTCCTAACATGCTCGGGGTTGTTATGGGGACCTCCTTGATTTTTGGGTTAGAATAAAACTTGTCTGGCAAGGCCCAACATTGGTACTACATTTGCCTAATAACTAATGAACTTGCATAGGGCATGATCACCCCCTGGATAATTTAATCAACCCTCGTGCCAGTGCTCCGCATGGGTGTTGGTCCAAACCAGAGCAGCTTATTAACGCTACCCCGGGCAACTCGGTGTTTGGCGTGCTAACCATCGCTCATCCGGTTGTGCCCTAAGAATGAGATACGCGGCTCCTATCGGGATTGTCGGCACGTCAGGCGGCCTTGCTGGATTTCTTTTACCTTTCTCGAACATCTTGAGTGAGGAACTCTGATTTTCTTCAGGCTATCTCGAGGTGTTGGATTTCCTTTGGAATTGCCTAGGAAGATCACGAGATCCGTGGTTGAGGTTATTCCCGCTGAGTGTGGTTAATTTGTGATGGATGAGTTGGAGCACCCCTGTAGGGTTAAATCTTTTCGAGAAGCCGTGCCCGCGGTTATTTGGCAAACTTGGATAATTTGTTTAACACCCGGTCATAGCAAACTTTAAGTAAACTCTAATAAAATACACCAACTGTGTGCGTAACCGTGACTCTCTCTTTTCGTGAGTTCTTATCCGAAAGAGAACATGGTGGGGTTATGTTTGACGTAAGTAGGTGTTCAGGATCAGTTATTGATCATTTCTAGTTCACGTTCGTTATGCGTAGACCACCATACTTTACTTCATGTTCTCGTAAGTTAGCCACTCATATAAATGCTTAGTCGCTTGTTGCAGCCTCACCACTTAACCATACCTTACCTATTAAGCTTTAATAGTCTTGATACGCTTGGAAATGAGATTGCTGAGTCCCTGTGGCTCACAGATTACTACAACAATAGTTGCAGGTACAGGTAATGCGATGATTTGACGTGAGCGCATTGCTTGATTTGACTTGGAGTTCTTCTTCTTCTATTTCAATCTTGGATGGGTTCCAGGCGGCAGCCTGGGATAGCAAGGGTGGATGTCATTTTATCATTTGATTTCGTCCGTAGTCGGACCCTGCTCTTATGTATGATGTTTGATATGTTATTGTATTGATGTGACTCTGATGTAGCTTGTGGCGAGTGTAAGCCAATTCCATTTACTCATCTCTTCTGTACATGTACTTGTAATGATATCCATTCTTGCAAACGCATCGAGATGCGCTTCTATCCCTGTCGAGGCCCTCGTTCCCAAATAAGGATTGTAGGGGAACGTTGCATGGGAAACAAAAAATTTCCTACGCACATGCAAACCTATCCATGGTGATGAGCATCTACGAGAGGGAGAGCGGATCTATGTACCCTTGTAGATCGCTAAGCGGGAAGCGTTAAGAAACGCGGTTGGTGTAGTCGAACATCTTCGCGATCCAAATCGCCGAGCGTCCCGCGATCCCATCACGATCCGTCCGGCGACCAATCACGATCCGTCCCGTGAACACATCATGATCCGTCCCGCGAACTCATCACGATCCGTCTCACGATCTTGATCACGATCTGTCCCGCAAACTCATCACGATCCGTTCTGCGATCTCATCACGAACCGTCTCGCGATCTCGAGCACGGTCCTTCCGATCTAGCGCCGAACAGACGACACCTCCGCGTTCAGCACACGTGCAGCTTGATGACGATCTCCGCCATCTTGATCTAGCAAGAGGAGGTGGAGAGGAGAGAGATTTCACCGGAAGCGTGACGGCGCTCCGGTGATGGTGGTGGAGCAATTCTGACAGGGATTTGCCTAAGCACTACGGAAAACTAATCTAGAGGAGCACCGGTAGAACGGGTAGCACGTGGCCGTAAATTCTGTCAAAACCCTAGCTATTCCACTAGTATATATAGGAGAAGAGGAGAGGAGAGGCAGCCAAGGCCTCTATGGTTCGGACGGCTAGGAGGAGGGTGGAATCCTATTCCACCTCCAATCCTAGTTGGAGTAGGATTGCCTCCTATTGGCTGATTTTTGCCTTTTTCCTTTAGCATTTTTCTCTCCTGTGCCATGGGCCTTCTAGGCAGATTTTCCAGCACAATAAGGGCTGGTTAATACTCTCCAACAGCCCATGGTCCCTCTAGGGTCGAAATACCCCTCCCGGTACACTACCGGCACTCCCGGTACACTACCGATGAGCCCGAAACTTTTCCGGCGACCAAACTGGGACTTCCTATATATGAATCTTTACCTCCGGACCATTCTGGAGCTCCTCGTGACGTCCGGGATCTCATCTGGGACTCTGAACAACCTTCGGTCACCACCATACATAACTCTACACTACCGAAACGTCACCGAACCTTAAGTGTGCAGACCCTGCGGGTTCGAGAACTATGTAGACATGACCGAGACACCTCTACGGTCAATAACCAATGGCGGAACCTAGACGTCCACATTGGTTCCTACATATTCTACAAAGATCTTTATCGGTCGAACCTCTATGTCAAGGATTCAGTTAATCCCGTATAACGTTCCCTTTGTTCTTCGGTATGTTACTTGCCCGAGATTCGATCGTCGGTATCTCCATACCTAGTTCAACCTCGTTGCTGGCAAGTCTCTTTACTCGTTCCGTAATACAAGATTCCGCAACTAACAATTAGTCACATTGCTTGCAAGGCTCATTGTGATGTTGTATTACCGAGTGGGCCCTGAGATACCTGTCCGTCACACGGAGTAACAAATCCCAATCTCGATCCATGCCAACTCAACAGACACCATCGGAGATACCTATAGAGCACCTTTATAGTCACCCAGTTACGTTGCGACGTTTGATACACACAAGTCACTCCTCCGATACCTGTGAGTTGCATGATCTCATGGTCATAGGAACATATACTTGACATGCGGAAAACAACAGCAATAAATTGACACGATCATATGCTACGTTTGTAGTTTGGGTCTTGTCCATCACATCATTCTCCTAATGATGTGATCCCGTTATCAAATGACATCTCATGTCCATGGCCAAGAAACCTTTAACCATCTTTTGATCAACGAGCTAGTCTAATAGAGGCATACTAGGGACATGGTTTTGTCTATGTATCCACACATGCATTTAAGTTTCCGATCAATACAATTATAGCATGGATAATAAACGATTATCATGAACAAGGAAATATGATAACAACTAATTTATTATTGCCTCTAGGGCATATTTCCAGCAGTCTCCCACTTGCACTAGAGTCAATAATCTAGTTCACATCACTATGTGATTCGCATTGTTATGAATCTAACACCCAATGAGTTATGCGGCTCGATCATGCTTTGCATGCAAGAGAGGTCTTTATAGTCAACGGGTCTGCGATATTCAGATCCGTGTGCACTTTGCAAATCTCTATGTCAAACCGTAAACACTGCTACCACACTCCACTTGGTACTATTTCCAAATGGCTGCTCCACTATACGTATCCAGATTGTTACTACTAGTCATCCGGATAGGTGTTAAAGCTTGCATCGACGTAACTCTTTACGACGAACTCTTTATCACCTCCATAATCAAGAAACATTTCCTTAGTCCTCTAGTTACTAAGGATAATTTCGACCGCTGTCCAGTGATCCACTCCTGGACCACTCTTGTACCCCTTGACAGACTCATGGCAAGGCACACACAGGTGCGGTACACAGCATGGCATAATATAGAGCCTATGGCTAAGGCATAGGGGATGATGTTCGTCCTTTCTCTTTCTTCTGCCGTTGTCGAGGTTTGAGTCTCACTCAACTTCGCACCTTACAAATCAGACGAGAACTATTTCTCAGGCTAATCCATTTTGAACTCTTTCAAAATCTTGTCAAGGTATGCACTCATTGAAAGTCTCACCAAGCATCTTGATCTATCTCTATAGATTTTGATGCTCAACAATCAGGTAGCTTTATCCAGGTCTTCCTTTGAAAATCACTTTTCAAATAACCAGTTATGCTTTACAGACATCCTACATTACTTCCGATCAACAATATGTCATCCACATATACTTATCAGAAATTCTATAGTGCTCCCACTCACTTTATTGTACATACAAGTTTCTCGTAAACTTTGTATAAACATTAAAACTTTGATCACCTCATCAAAGCATATATTCCAACTCCGAGATGCTTGCTTCAGTCCATAGAAGGATCACTAAAGCTTGCACACCTTTTAGCATCCTTAGGACTGACAAAACCATCCGGTTGTATCACATACAACCTTTCCTCAAGTAAACCGTTAAGGAAACGATGTTTTGACATCCATCTGCCAGATTTCATAATTGAAAATGCAGCAACTGCTAACATAATTCCAACAGACTTTAGCATCGCTACAAGTGAGAAAGTCTCATCGCAGTCAACTCCTTGAACTTGTCACAAACATCTTTGCAACAAGTCGAGCTTTACAAATGGTGACAATTACCATCAGCGTCTGTCTTCATTCTAAAAATCCATATGTACTCAACGACCTGCTATCTAATGAGCAAGTCTACCAAAGCCTATACTTGGTTTTCATATATGGATCCTATGTCGGATTTCATGGCCTCCAACCATTTGTCGGAATCTGAGCCCATCATCGCTTCTCCATAGCTCGTAGGTTCATCGTTGTCCAACAACATGATCTCCAAGACAGAGTTGCCATACCACTTAGGAGCAGTACACATCCTGGTCGACCTACGAAGTTCGATAGTAACTTGATCCTGAAGCTTCATGATCATCATCATTAACTTCCTCTTCAACTAACGTAGGCTTCACAGAAACATCTTTCTGCGCTGCGCTACTCTCTGGTTGAACAAAGGTTTAACAACCTCATCAAGTTCTATCTTCCTCCCACTCAATTCTTTCGAGAGAAACATTTCCTCGAGAAAGGATCCGTTTAAGCAACAAACAGTTTGCACTAGGATCTGAGTAGAAGGTTCACCCAACTGATCTTAGGGTATTCTATGAAGATGCATTTGTCCGCCTTGGGTTCGACCTCATTAGGTGAAAACATTTTCCACACAAGTGTCGCAGCCCCAAATATTAAGAAATGACAGCTTAGGTTTCTATCAAACCATAACTCACACGGTGTCATCTCAACGGATTTAGATGATGCCCTATTTAAAGTGAATGTAGTTGTCTCTAATGCATAACCCCAAAATTATAGTAGTAAAACGATAAGAGACATCACAGTATGCACCATATCCAATAGAGCATGACTATGATGTTCGGACACACCATCACACTATGGTGTTCCAGGTGGCGTTAGTTGTGAAACAAATTTCACATTGTCTTAAGTTGTATGCCAAACTCGTAACTCAGATATTCACCTCCACGATCATATCGCAGTCATTTTTTATCTTCTTGTCACGATGATCTTAAACTTCACTCTGAATTTGCTTGAACCTTTCAAACGATTCAGACTTGTGTTTCATTAAGTAAATATACACTATATCTACTCAAATCATCAGTGAAGGTAAGAAAATAATGATATCCACTGCACGCTACAAGACTCACTAGATTGCATACATCAACATGTATCATTTCCAATGAATCACTTGCCCGCTCCATCCAATGAGGTCCTTTAGTCATCTTGCCCAAGAGGCATAGTTCGCATGTCTCAACCGATTCGAAATCGAATGAGTCCAAATATCCATCAGCATGGAGTTTCTTCATGCGCTTTATAACAATATGACATTTAGCGGCAGTGCCACAAGTATGTGGTACTATCATTATTAACTTTGTATCTTTTGACATCAATGTTATGAACATGTGTACTACTACGATCAAGATTTCAACAAACCATTCTCACTGGGTGCATGACCATTGAAGGTATTATTCATGTAAACAGAATAACCATTATTCTCTAACTTAAATGAATAACTGTATTGCAATAAACATGATCTAATCATGCCCATGCTCAACGCAAAACACCAAATAACATTTATTCAGGTTCGTCACTAATCCTGAAGGTAGAGAGAGCGTGTGATGTTGATCACATCAACCTTGGAAACATTTCCAACACATATCGTCACCTCACCGTTAGCTAGTTCTCCGTTTATTCCGTAGCTTTTATTTTAAGTTACTAACATTTAGCAACCGAACCGGTATCCAATACACAGCTGCTACTAGAAGTACTATCAAGGTACACATCAATAACTCGTATATCAAATATACTTCTGTCGATGTTGCCAGCCTTCTTATCTACCAAGTATCTAGGGTTGTTCCGCTTCAGCGACTGCTCACCTCATAACAGAAGCACTTAGTCTCGGGTTTGAGTTCAACTTTGGGTTGCTTCACTGGAGCAGCAACTGACTTGCTATCCATGAAGTTTCCCTCCTTTCTCTTGCCCTTCTTGAAAATAGTGGTTTTGATTAACCATCAACACTTGATGCTCCTTCTAGATTTCTACCTTCGCGGTGTCAAACATCGCGAACAGCTCAGGAATCATGATTTCTATCCCTGGCAATTTATAGTTCATCACCAAGTTCTAGTAGCTTAGTGATAGTGACTTGGAGAACTATATCAATCATTATCTTATCTGGAAGATCAACTCCCACTTGATTCAAGCGATTGTAGTACCCAGACAATCTGAGTACATGCTCAACGATTGAGCTATTCTCCTTCATCTTACAGGCAAAGAATCTTTGTTGAAGATCTCATATCTCGCAACACGGGCACGAGCCTGAGATCACAATCTCAGCTCCTAGAAAATCTCATATGTTCTGTGACGTTCAAAACATTTCAGAGCCTCAATTCTAAGCCGTAATGCATGACGCACTAAACTATCAAGTAGTCATCGAAACGTGCATGTCAGATGTTCACAACATCTACATACGACGCTTAGAGGGGCTGGCGCACCGAGCGATGCATTAAGGACATAAGCCTTCTGTGCAGCAATGAGGACAATCCTCAGATCACGGACCCAGTCCGCAATATTGCTACCATCATCTTTCAACTCTATTTCTCTAGGAACATATAAAAATTAAGGGAGCTACAGCGCGAGCTAGTAATCTACAACATAATTTGCAAAGACACTATTGACTAAGTTCATGATAATGAGTTCAATTAATCATATTACTTAAGAACTCCCACTCAAATTGACATCCCTCCGATCATTCGAGTGATACATGATCCAAATTCACCAACTCAAGTCCGATCATCACGTGAGTTGAGGTGGCTGCAATGGTGAACATCATTATGTTGATCATATCTACTATATGACTCATGTTCGACCTTTCGGTCTCTTGTGTTCCGAGGCCATGTCTGTACATGCTAGGCTCGTCAAGTTTAACCCGAGTGTTCTGCTTGTGCAACACAGGCTTGCACCCGTTGTATGTGAACGTAGAGTCTATCACACCCGATCATCACGTGGTGTCTCAACACGACGAACTTTCGCAACGGTGCACACTCGGGGAGAACACAATTTATCTTGAAATTAAGTGAGGGATCACCTTATAATGCTACCGTCTTCCTAAGCAAAACAAGGTGCATAAAAAGGATTAACGTCACATGTAAATCATAAGTGACATGATATGGCCATGAACTTGTGCTTTTGATCTCCATTTAGAAAGCACCGGCATGATCTCCATCGTCACCGGCATGACACCATGATCTCCATCATCTTGATCTCCATCAACGTGTCGCCATCGGGGTTGTCACGCCCTGCATTCTTATACTACTATTGCTACCGTTTAGCGATAAAGTAAAGCATTACATAGCGCTTAATGATTGACACGCAGGTCATAAAATAATTAAAGACAACCCTATGGCTCCTGCCGGTTGCCATATTCCCCGACGTGCAAGTCGTGAAAATCTATACATCACATGATCATCTCATACATCACATATATCTCATCATGTAATTGGCCATATCATATCACAACATACCCTGCAAAAACAAGTTAGACGTCCTCTAATTGTTGTTGCATGTTTTACGTGGCTGCTACGGGTATCTAGCAAGAACAATGCTCACCTACACAAAAAACACAACGGTGATACACTAGTTGCTTTTCAACCTTCTCAAGGACCACCTTTGTCGAATCCGATCCAACTAAAGTGAGAGAAACTGTCACCCGCAAGGCATCTAGGCAACAAGTTGCGTCGATGGAACCGTTCTCTCGTAAGCGTACGAGTAATGTTCGTCCGGGCCGCTTCATCTCACAATCCTGCTGAACCAAAATACGACCAAGGGAGGAAGCAATCTAAGCATCAACGCCCACAAACCTTTTGTGTTCTACTCGAGATCTCGTCGAACCATCATGGTGAAACAAAAAATTTCCTACGGACACGCAAACCTATCCATGGTGATGAGCATCTATGAGAGGGAGAGTGGATCTACGTACCCTTGTAGATCGCTAAGCAGGAAGCG
Organism: Hordeum marinum; assembly: GCA_022496015.1. Lineage (NCBI taxonomy): Eukaryota > Viridiplantae > Streptophyta > Magnoliopsida > Poales > Poaceae > Hordeum > Hordeum marinum. The sequence goes on along the minus strand of CM039674.1, from coordinate 507,555,255 downwards.
TTAAGAAACGCGGTTGGTGTAGTCGAACATCTTTGCGATCCAAATCGCCGAGCGTCCCGCGATCCCATCACGATCCGTCCCACAATCCAATCACGATCCGTCCCGCGAACACATCATGATCCGTCCCGCGAACTCATCACGATCCGTCTCACAATCTTGATCACGATCTGTCCCGCGAACTCATCACGATCCGTTCCTCGATCTAATCATGAACCGTCTCGCGATCTCGATTACGGTCCTTCCGATCTAGCGCCGAACGGACGACACCTCCACGTTCAGTACACGTGCAGCTTGATGACGATCTCCGCCGTCTTGATCCAGCAAGAGGAGGTGGAGAGGAGAGAGAGTTCACTGGCAGTGTGACGCCGCTCCGGTGATGGTGGTGGAGCAATTCCGGCAGGGCTTCGCCTAAGCATTGCGGAAAACTAATCTAGAGGAGCACCGGTGGAACGGGTAGCACGTGGCCGTAAATTCTGCCAAAACCCTAGCTATTCCTCTTGTATATATAGGAGGAGAGGATATGAGAGGCAGCCAAGGCCTCTATGGTTCGTCCGGCTAGGAGGAGGGTGGAATCCTATTCCACCTCCAATCCTAGTTGGAGTAGGATTGCCTCCTATTGGCTGATTTTTGCCTTTTTCCTTTAGCCTTTTTCTCTCCTACGCCATGGGCCTTCTAGGCTGATTTTCCAGCCCACTAAGGGCTGGTTAATACTCTCCCACAGCCCATGGTCCCTCTAGGGTCGAAATACCCCTCCCGGAGGCCTCCCGGTACACTACCGGCACTCCCGGTACACTACCGATGAGCCCGAAACTTTTCCGGCGACCAAACTGAGACTTCCTATATATAAATCTTTACCTCCGGACCATTCCGGAGCTCCTCGTGATGTCCAGGATCTCATCCAGGACTATGAACAACCTTCGGTCACCACCATAAATAACTCTACACTACTGAAACGTCACCGAACCTTAAGTGTGCAGACCTTGCGGGTTCGAGAACTATGTAGACATGACCGAGACACCTCTACGGTCAATAACCAATGGCGGGACCTAGACGTCCACATTGGTTCCTACATATTCTACAAAGATCTTTATCGGTCGAACCTCTATGTCAAGGATTCAGTTAATCTCGTATAACGTTCCCTTTGTTCTTCGGTATGTTACTTGCCCGAGATTCGATCGTTGGTATCTCCATACCTAGTTCAACATCGTTGTCGGCAAGTCTTTTTACTCGTTCCATAATACAAGATCCCGCAACTAACAATTAGTCACATTGCTTGCAAGGCTCATTGTGATGTTGTATTACCGAGTGGGCCCTGAGATACCTCTCCGTCACACGGAGTAACAAATCCCAGTCTCGATCCATGCCAACTCAACAGACACCATCGGAGATACCTGTAGAGCACCTTTATAGTCACCCAGTTACGTTGCGACGTTTGATACACACAAGGCACTCCTCCGATACCTGTGAGTTGCATGATCTCATGGTCATAGGAACATATACTTGACATGCGGAAAACAGCAGCAATAAACTGACACGATCATATGCTACGTTTGTAGTTTGGGTCTTGTCCATCACATCATTCTCCTAATGATGTGATCCCGTTATCAAATGACATCTCATGTCCATGGCCAGGAAACCTTTAACCATCTTTTGATCAACGAGCTAGTCTATTAGAGGCATACTAGGGACACGGTGTTGTGTATGTATCCACACATGTATCTGTGTTTCCGATCAATACAATTATAGCATGGATAATAAACGATTATCATGAACAAGGAAATATGATAATAACTAATTTATTATTGCCTCTAGGGCATATTTCCAACACACTCGTGGTAAGTCTTCAGGATAGACTTCCAAAACCTTCATAAACTGGTCACCCGGCGATCCACAATTAACTATTGGATGCTCTAGACCAAGGTCACTTCGTGATCCCCAATTGACTACAGGATACACTAGACCATGACGCCTAACCGTTTGGAGGATGCACAATCCTCAAAGGTAACAAGCGTCGGTTCCACACAGGAATTTCTTTAGTGATGCTCAATCACTTTGGGTTTGCTGGTTTGGTTGTGGGTTTTTCCTCATTGATGATTTTCTCTCAAAGTCCTCGGAGGATGGGTTGCTCTCAATTGACAAGTGTCAGTTCTCTCTCGGAGCATCCAACCAGCTAGTGGTTGTTGGGGTTGGCTATCTATAGCCAGGCTGCAACCTAACATGATATGACATAAATGCCCCCAATGATATGACAGTTATGTGGATAGTTGTCATTAGGGACAGCTAGCGCTAAGCACAACAACGGTCGGATTTTCGAACTATGAAAGTCCTCAGACATATCATGTTCCTCACTTGTAGGCAATTCGCACTGGCGAAATCCCAACTCCTCAGTCAGATCAATTTCCTCAGTTACCAGAAGAACTTCATCTCTATCACTGAAGAACTTGACTAAGCCGTAAGAGATTTCCAAAGGCTTCACTCGAAGGATTGTATACGTTGAGGATTTTGGAGTTGATCATCAGTTGGAAATTTTCCTTAGTATTACCTCGCCCCCCTTTAACAGTACGGTGTTTCCTATGACTCAAAGAAAGGAAATGAAACTATGAAAACAAATTCTTCACGCTTCATAATCCTCGTTCATATCTTCAAGGTCACACCATCTTCTTCAATTTCAAAGTCTTCACAAAGTCTTTACCAAAGTCTTCACAAAGTCTTTAGCAAAGTCTTCACTTGAAGACATACATTTTTAGGGGTCGATAATCTCCGAATATATCAAACTTCTCATCGACTTATAGAGCCTGTTACACTCACAAACACATTAGTGCCTTAACCTATAAGTCTTCAATACACCAAAATCACTAAGGGGCACTAGATGCACTAACAGCCTCCCACTTAACCCTAACCCTAGCTCGCTCGATCCCAACTCACAAGGCTCAATCTACTGATGGCGGCCGCAGTGGAGCTTCGGATTTGACTCCGTGCCGCACTCTGCTACGGCGTGAAGGAGACACCAGTGATGGGATGGATAGGGACAACAGTTGCAGCGGCGGTGGCGACGGCGAACGAGGGAGCACCACAGCCACAGAAGTATGCTTCGGCGGGGTAAGTTTCTCTTCTAATCTGGTGTAGTCTCATGTCGTTTGTAGTTCGATTTGTTCTTGTACTTTAATTTGTTCATGGTTCATAGTGCTCATGGCGTTGGGATCTGTCTCTGTTTTCCACGGTCATCGTAGGATGGAACCTGATAGAGCACTTGGGATGGAATTTAGAATGGAAACCACACTTCTAGCTAGTGCTGGCACAAAAGCATCCAATACAGGATTCTTCTTTCCTTTTGTTGCTGACAATCCATGGACTTTTAATCAGATTAGCTCTGTCATTTTTGCTCAATATCCATGGGGTCTATATGATGCAGTGGAATTCAGGTACTGGGACATTGCGAAATCAGCTTGGGTCCTTGTCCAGTGTGATGATGAGCTTGGTATCATGTTTGCAATACATGATTCTTTCCCTTATAAACTAGAAATCAGTGGCATACAAAGGCAGAGAGGAGAGCCAGAGAGCAGAGGAACAAGATCTCAGTCTAGGTCTAGAGGTAAAGGTAGGACCAGCCAATCAAGGGGCAGAAAAATAACAACCCATAGTAGAGACAACAGTTCCATGCAGGCATCAGGAACACCTACTGTGGAACTTCCTAGGCATGCAGGTCCCTCTCATAGTAGAGATTTAGGTGACCCCTATACTGAAGAGGGACTACCAGATGATTGGCCAAGTGATTATGAGGATGAAAGGTTGTTTCCACAGTTTGTAACAAGGAAGAAGGGCAAGGATAAAGATGATGAGGGGGAAGATTATGTTCCACCCCTTGAAGGCATGTTTGCTGAGGCAGGTGAAGATGGGAAGGAGGAGCATCACAGCAACCTATGGGCAAGGTCACTGTTCAATGAAGTGTGTAAAGTACATTATGTTAATAACAATCTAGCTGAGTCCTTTAATTCAAAGATAAAAAATGGAAGGGTATACACATTGTGGACTTCCTAGACAAAATAAGACAGTTTATCATGGAAAAGTTTGATCTCAGACAGCAGATTGCAGCTGCAACATTCATTGACAACATCATAATCCCCAAAGTCATGAAAATGCTTCATGCAAAATATAAGGACCTTGATATGGAGATAGTGAAGAGAATCACATATGAGGCAAAGATCACAGCAGCTGGCAAGGAAAATAGAGAGTGGAGATATCTAGTAAATTTGGAAACTAGGACTTAAAGTTGTAGAAAGTGGCAGTTAACTAGACAGCCTTGCATACATGCTTTGTATTTTGTTACTTCAATGAGAGGCCGAGTAAGGGAACGAGTGAACCGAGTGAGCTACCCACCACGTCTATCGGGCCGACGCAATTAGTGGGCAACGCACGAGCACTCCTGGAATAACTGGCGTCGATCACAATAGGAAGTCTCATCTAAGACAGTTGTAGCGGAGAAGCTCGTGCTGGTTTTGGTTATCTTCCCGACTCGTTTGGGGAATATTTTAGTGTGTTTCTTTTGCTCTTTGTTGTTTTGGTTTTCTGGACCATTTCTTTTTATTTCCATTTCTATCTCTTTTGTTCAAAGAGCAAACTATTTTCAATTCGTGAACATTCCCTTATTTTTGTAAACTATAAATAAGTTACAAAACATTTTAGAAGTCAAGAACTTTTCTTTTCAATTTTGTGAAATATTCTTGAAATTCATGAACTTCTTTCAAGTCTACAAACTCTTTTTATATTTATGAAGTTCTTCAATTTCATGATTTTTGGATAATTATATGAATTTTTTCAGATTCATGATTTTTTTTTCATTTTGACATATTTTTTCAAATTTCAAACTCAAGAGCTTTTTTAAAACTTTCTTATCTTTTTTGAAAGTCAATGTTCAACCGTGCCATAGGTGAATGGTCGACCGATCAACTAGGAACTGAGCGAACCAGGGAACCAGTCAACCAAGGAAACTAAGCGAGCTGCTTGCCCTGTTTATTAGGCCGTCCCACGAGCAGGCGGTGCGCGAGCACTTCTTCTATAACTGGTACATAAAGCGACTAGCATCTCCAACAGGTGCGCTATACTAGCGCGGCGCTGAATAATTAGCCGCGCGGCGTTGTTTCGGGCGCTCCAACAACGGCCCAAAAATCGCGCGCACGGCAAATCGAGCGCATCGCGTGGGCGAAAACGTCATCGCGCGTCGTTTATTTGCTGCGCTCGTTGCCGCGCGCTGTACTCTCGCGCGCCTGTTCGCGACTCCACCCACCCCGTCCAGCGCTCGCGCCGCTACCTCCCGCGCCATCCTTTTTCTCCGGCGACTGCTTCGGCGCTTCCCCGGCCAATCCCCGCGGCGCCGCTGCGCCCTCCGCCTTCCTCTAGTCACCGGCGCCCCTCGCGCGCTCCGGCTGCCGTTCGGCGCCCGGCCGCCCGTTGCCGCTCGGCGCTCGCAAGGTGTTTGACAAAACGTTCACAAGGTATGTATTGCTTCAACTTCACATTTTTTTCGTGAATTTGATACGTGTTGTTTTTAGTTTTAATAGCCTAGTTTAAATTGAACATTGTAGATGAGTTCGTCATACGATTCTTCCTAAGAAAAATTTGATATGGAAGAGGAGGAGGATCTTGCAATCATCCTAGCTATGCACATCAATAAAAAACCGAAGCACGGTGGTTCGGTTATGGGTCAGCAAAAGGTTTGTGTTTGATCTATTTGCTTGTGGTTGGAGGCAAAATGTTGTTTGTGCGGGAGCGCGCGCCACATTTTAGCGTGCCTGCTGGAATGGCTCGCACGTGCTAAAATGTGCAGCTGCTGCTGGAGCCAGCGCCGCACCGCGCTAAAACGACCGAACCGCGTGCGGCAAACGCATTTTTAGCGCGCCGAGCAATGTTTTAAATAGCGGGCTATTGCAAATAGCGGCGAACCTCCAAATAAGGTATAGCGGAGGTATAGCGAAGGTATAGCGGGTTATAGCGTGTTATTTGTACATGATATCATTTAAAACTATGGCGGGCTATAACGAGGCTATAGCGGGCTATTTAAAACTATGGCGCCGAGCGCTTGGGCGGCTGTTGAAGATGCTCTTAGGAGCACTCAAGGCCTTCATCCTCCTTGACCTGGACTTCAGCAAGAATTGGGCCAAGTACTTGTTTTAGTGCTCTTCCTAGAGATTTCCATGGCTTCTCCCCTAACACACTTCTTTGGGCCAATGTCAAGTTCATGCTTCGAAGATAGCCGCAAGGTAGAATTCGGTAACTTACTTATCCACTTTAAATCTGTCAAACTTCTGTAAATTTCACGAGACTTTGAAATCTTTCTGATGGACCCCATATTGGTTTGAGGCTTTGAGCCTGAGACGAAGATAGATCCGAATTTAATCTCCTTTCTTTTTTTCTCTGTACAAAACATGCATGATGCATTGTATAAGAAAACTGTAACAAATGTTTCTTAAAAAGAAGCCGAAGACTGATCCAACTTTAGTCTCTTTTATTTATCTCTCTCTTTTGAGAACATGCATTGGATAAGAAAAGACTGTCTAAACAACTATTCTGAATGTATTTGTCTTCTCCAGAGGACATTTTTCTTCTTCTTATAGCAGTGCAGAAGAAAAAGAGCATCGATCTTATGGACTACGCGCCCTTAGGTGATACCATCTTTATTGAAAATGGGAGCTTGGTTCAAATACAAGACCAGAAAATAACAATTTCCTCTTTAGAAAAACGCAGCCTCTCATAAATGAAGTATACACATGAAAAATCTCATTCTCTGTTGGGACGTCTCTTAAGGGGCAAGACCACAAAGCTAGGCACTTCTAGCTTTCTCTTTCTAGATGAACTAGCGATCCATGTTTCAACCTTGCGATTCATGTGGTCGAACAACTTTCCATTTCCACCGTCAATTTGCAATTCTTCAAGAACCATCGCATTTTCGGCGAAGAATTTGATCAACTTGACACCAAAACAGTTGGACTTCTCCAGCCGGAATTGCAGGCCCACTCTCTTGAGCGAGCTTCGCAAGCACTCGAACGAGTGTCGACTCAAACCAGGAATTTCAGAAACTTCGTCATATGCAATTCCTTCCAGTGAAACTGTGGCCGGCTTGGAATCGCCACAGTGGTAGAGATGACCCATGGTCTTATCACGGTCGTACCGAAATTTCCTTTCCAAGAATAGGCGAGTGCCCTCATCTCGGTCGTGAGCATGTTTTCTGTAACCATTGTCGTGCTGCGTGGTGAGGTTGATCCGGAAGTCATGGAGCACGGGGCAGCAACGGAGCAGGTTCGCGATCGCCACACCGGCCGTCTGGCCTTTGGGCCTGTGCACTCCTTGCAGCTCGAGATGCTTGAGGCGGCAGAACGTCTCCGGCAGGAGCTCGATCCGCCTGACCTCCCTGTGGATGGCAATATCCTCGAGATAGTTCAGCCTTAGCTTCATCCTCTTGGTGTTGGTGAAGCTCGCAACGAATTGCCACAAGGTGGCAAGGTCGAGGTTTGGATCCTTCTCCCAACTGTACCTTTTCTCGTCCCGAAAAAAGTGCAGGTCCACTTGTTCTAACTCTAGCGGCTGTGGACTGAATGTGAAGGAACGGAGAAGCCCCTTGTACGTGAAGCAACGCAGCCTCGGTGCCTGGATCTCCACCCCATGTACCTGAACGGGCTTATCATCACTATAGCTGTATGGATGGCGCCCGTGGCTCTTCTTCTGCTCCCACCTACACCTGTCGAGCACGAGCACAGTGATCGCCGGGCATCGGAGGTGGCATGGTAAGGCTTCTTTGACGGTTGCGTCTTCTTTGCGCGACGGGAAACTGTAATCGCCACTTAACCAGGCGGCAAAGACATTTTCGTTGGCATTGCTATCTGGAGATGCGTTATTCTGATCGTCGCTTTCTGGAGCAGCATTATCCATATCATCGCTTTGTGAAGGTGCGTCGTCGTTACCGTCGCCTTCTGGAGGTGTGTCGTCCTCATCGTTGCTCTCTGGACGTGTGTTACAGTCGCCTGCTGGTGGTGCATCGTCTTCATTGCCGCTTGCTGGATGTGTGTTGTCGTTACCGTCGCCCTCTGGTAGTGCGTGGTCGTCATCGTCGCTTTGTGACAGTGCGTCGTCCTCATTGTTGCTTTCTGGTGAAGCATCATCCATATCGTCGCTTTGTGAAGGTGTGTGGTCTTCATCATCGCTTTGTGGAGGTGTGTCCTCGTCATCGTATTCATATCGTCGTTGTAGATCAGGGGCGTCGTTTGTTGCGTCGATGAGGACGCATTCGAGACGGATGGTAGCGAGCGCCGGCGCAGCGTCAATGATGCTCTGGAGAGAGCCGAGGTGCAGAGAGCAATGCCCCAGCCGTAGCGAGGAGAGCCGTGGGAGCACGACCGTGGCTCTCTTCCGTTGGTAGAGGCCCATGCAGTTGGTGAGTTCCAGCACACGGAGGGTCTCCGACGGAAGAGAATCCAGGGCGAGCGTGTAGGCGCCCAGATGACCTCTGATCTCGTTGTGGTAGGACCTTTCCAAGCCATTAGCGACCAGCCTGAGCTCCTCGACGCACCGCGCCGCCTGGTGGGAGAGCAAGATGGCGATCGGGTTGCGGCCCCGCGGCCACCTCCTGCCCTCTTTATGGCGGAGGAATTGGCTGAACGGGTTGTCGTCGTGCTTTCTGTCGGGCTCCAGGCGCAAGGTCAGCCTGGTGAGCTGCACGGCGGCGTCCAGCGCCTGCACGGCCGCGGAGAGGAAGGCATCGCGGCGGGAGAAGAAGAGGGCCTCTTCTTCGTCGCGCTTACCTTGATTTTCGTAGCGGTAGTGGTCGTAGTGGGCGACGCGCATCTCGAGGTTTACGGCGCCCGAGGAGCGCCAGAGCGGCGTTTCCGGCCGCCAGCGGCTCGAGAGCGCGGCCGTGGACGCGGCCTCCTTGGCTGGTGCGAAGTGGAGAACGCGCCGGAGGAGATCGTCGGAGAGAGCGGACAGGCGGTCGTTGCCGGCCATTCGTCTCTAAACTACGAAACGTCGGCGGCGCGATGGGATCTGGATGGGTTTTTTTCTGCTTTCGCAAAATCTTCGGGTCGTGGGGTCGTTTTTCTTTAGGGCAAGACGTCGGTTTGGCTTCGAGTTGGAGTCGGCAAACGTAAAGGTTGGCCTCTGCGGCATGCATAACCGGGCCTACGATTGTCAATGCGAACGTTCATTGATTGGGGCTAAGCTGAACCAAAATTTCTTCTCAAAAAAAAAAACCTGCACCAAAGTTCGTCCTTCATTTATCTTTATACCTAATTAATAATAAAGCACCTATTGCTTCTGGTTGTACGTCATTAAAATTGCCCTCAAATCTGTCTAATATTACTCACCAATGCCACCTATAAGTTATAAAAAACGTTTTGCAACGAATCCTCGCATGGACCGGCCCAAGCATAGGGACCAGCTATACAACACTATGCGCGCTAGAAAAGAAGCAGCGCGCCCATTTGGACCAGCCCATGGGCGGGGCCTTTTTTAGTTTTGTTTATTATTATTATTTATCTTTTCAGTTTTTTTCTATTTCAAATAAATAAATAAATCAAAAATAAAAAATCGGAATTCATAAAATTAAATTTAAATAAATGTTCGATAAAACATAAAATATTTGTGAATTCAAAAATAGTTCGGAATTTTTGTAAACATGTTTGCATATTCAAAACAAATCATAATTTTGAAGAAAATATTCGTTAATGAAAAACACTCTAGCATTTTGAGCAATTTTTTTAATGCAATTGAAAAAAATGTTTGATAATTCAACAATGAATTATTCGCCAATTGGTAAGAAAATACATGCAAACTGTTCGCAATATAAATATTGTTTGCAATTTTAGAAAAATGTTTATAAATTGTAAAAAAAATTCTCAATTTTTTAAAATGTCTCAAATTTATAAAAATGTTCACGAATGATCGAATGTATGTAGTTCAATAGTAATGCTTCTGAGTCTTTCTGATTGTATACCGGAGTGAATTTTGAAGATTTAATTGTCGGGGTGGATCGGAATATTATAGTATGTTTAAAAATATATTTCTTAAAATTCAGAATAATTCTATGAACTACCAAGTTTTTGACAACCATGATATATTTTTTTAAATGTGAACATTGTTTCAACTTGTGAATAAATTTAAAGAAAGAAATATTGTCTTGCATTTTTGATCAAATTTTCAAAATCATGCGATGAGGTGTGAATATAATGTGGTCATCGCTTTTGATGATGGTGTTTTTTTTTCCTCCGTTGCAACGCACGGGCCCTTTTGCTAGTAATAATAAAGCAATTAGTGTTTTTGGTTGTCCGTCATAAAATTACCTCCAAAGTTGTCCTAAATTACCCACCATGCCATCGGTAAGTTAAAAAAACGATTCGTCTTTACCTTCTCAAGTTTTCGTCTGCCGAAGGTTATTAAAAGAAAGCCCATGTCTTATAGTAACAGGCAAGCAACTAGCGTGGTTGCCTGGGCCTATTCTCTCCCCTCCACGAACCCAAGTTCAAGTCCTGGTATTCCTCATTTTTTGCTTCTCCTCTTTTTCTGCTTGCTTCCTCTGAATTTTCATTGGCGTGAGATAAAATTGACTCGCCCAGGCCTCGTTTATTTGATGAGCTACACAATGTTACAGTTCCAGCCCAATTACTCTATTTTTGTCTTTCTTTTGCTTTTGACAGATTCTAATGCTTAAAAATCACATCTTTTAAATCATAACTCTAAATTAAACATATTATATATGGAAACCGTACAGAAAAATATAGATTTCTAAAGTTATGTTTAGGATGCATCTTAGTTTAATATATTTTTATATGATGTATTTTAAAAATACCTATTATATCCATCCATTTAAATTGACTAGATAGAATAGTTTGATGCTCTCATCAAATCTATTATTTGCACGATAGGGAATGTATATGCTAAAAATTACAACAATACATAATCATCCTCTCTATTTAAATCAGTGCACAATAACCAACTCATATAAGATGATATACATATGAGCTTTATGTAAACCAATGACTCAATGATGATTTTTATATCATTTAAAATTGTGCTTATAAATATTTTTTTTAAGAATATCAATGTTATATGCGACCTTGAATATTCGTTATGCATGTCCTTACGGATTGATTGTTTTTGATGAAGAAACCTAATATGTGATCTTATGCGCATGATATCTTTGAGTACTAAATTGTACTTTGCTACTTGTGGCCTAATGGGGGAGCCACCCGGGTGCAAATGCACCCGGATGAACAGTAACACGAAAAAAATACTAAATGTTTTCAAAAAATTCTGAATTTTTTTGTGGATGTTCTTGTTAGTGTCGCTAGCATGCTTGACAATTTTGATGTGAAACGGAGCGGTAGTTTTTCGTCGGTGAAAAAACAAATTTGGGATGACATTTTGGGGTAACATTTGATGTTCAATTTGTTTTTTTTTTTGCATAGCCCAAAATGCTTAACTTTTTTGTCTCAAAATTTACAGATAGCATTTGGATATGTCTAAGATCACCTAAAAAGTTTGTCATGATTTTTTTGACATTTGAAAAAAAAAATTGGCCCTGGGAGCATGTGCACCCGGGAGCCAAATTGCATTTCCGTGGCCTAATGCCCTATTTATTACGTATCATTAAGGAGGAACGCAAGCAAACAATTGAACTGATATACGAACCTAGGTATATGTTTCTGACTAATAAACTGCCGGACACACCTCAATACACTTCAAAAATCATCCCATTTTTATGTCTTTAGGCAACACTACTTATCATGTTTGATTTAGCGATGTCATTGAGTGTGAATAAGGGTTACTTCTTTCCTTCCGTTACAACGCACGAACACGTTTGCTATTTTTTCCTCCCGTTGCAACGCACAGACACGTTTGCTATTTTTTTCTCCCGTTGCAACGCACGAACACGTTTGCTAATCTTGATTGATTGATGATGATGATGACTAGGAGAATTGGCTCGAAGGAAGAGGTGGGGGTCAAGCAATGACAGAGAGGAGAAGGACTGGACCAAGTTGTGGTCTCTAACATTGCCGTCAAAGTTCAGAAATTTCCTATGACGTCTTGCTCGTCATTCCCTCCCAACAACGGACGTCCTTAGAGCATCTCCAGCCGCGTCCCTAACACGCTCCCCCAGGCGATTTTCTAGCGCCAGCGCCAAAAAAGCGCCCCAGTCGCGTCCCCAGGACGCCGAAATCCGCCGGCTCGGCTCGTTTTGGGGCCCGGCGATCGCAGGCCGCACCCGGCGCATCGGGGGGCGCTCAGGGGCTCCGGCTCAAGGAAAAAGCACGTCTGGCCCACACCGTCAGGCGAAAAGTCAAGTCTTTCTTCCAGATTCGCCTCCCACCCCCCCGCGCGCTCGGCCGCCAACCGTCTGACCATGGCGCCGCCCACCGCCCGCCATCGCTAGATAGCCCATCCCCTCCATCACTACAACAAGGGGTACTACCTAGCTGATGGCATCTATCCGAGATGGTCTACATATGTGAAGACTATCTCAAACACTGTGCCAGGAGGCAAGAAGTCCCACTTTGCCAAGGTGCAGGAGGCTTGCAGGAAGGATGTCGAGCGGGCATTTGGTGTGCTCCAATCTCGATTTGCTGTTGTCCGGTACCCTGCTCAGACCCGGTCAAAAGATCAAATGTGGGAGATCATGACTTGATGTGTCATCTTGCACAACATCATCATCGAGAGCGAGCAGGAAGAGCCAGTGTTTGACACTGAACCATACTATAGGCAGGGTCCTCTAGCCGAAGTTGATCACCAGCTACCGGCAACCTGGACTGCCTACCTCAGTATGCGTCAGGAGATCCGAGACCCACAGATGCATCATGAACTACAGCAGGATCTGGTGCAGCACCTATGGAGGATCAAGGGCGACGCCTAGCTCGACGTGTGATGACATATGAGTTTTTATTTGTTGAACTATATATAATTTGTATTGAATTATTTGTTATTGTTACACTATTTTGTTGAAGTATTTAATTTTTTGTGATGAACTATGTGATAAAAAATTTATTTATGTGAGAATTCAACGCCGAACCATGCCGAACCACGCCAACTATGGGCCGTTTCTCGCCGATATTGGGTCATTTTTCTATTTATTTGGGCCGAAAAGCGGCCGTGAATGGGTCGATATCGGCTCCTGGGGGCGACCTGGGGGCAACGGCTGGATGCCCAACCGCCCCAGCGCCGATTCTACCGCCGGCTCGCCCCCAGGCGGCAATTTTTATGCCTCCTTGGGGGGCCAACCGCTGGAGATGCTGTTAGTAGGAGGAACACGGCCTCCCGAGATGCATGCCCGCTATGTGGTGCTCCTAAGTCACTATTAGAATCACGTTTTGTCCCGAGTTTCGATTCTTCGACGAGTGCATTCTGGCAGGCACTCGACGAATTTCGGTCTGCCGAGTTTGATCCTAAATTGAACCCGATGGTAATTCGTAACTCGATAAAGAAGTGTCGGTTGCCAGGTTCCAACAAAAAACGACTCGGCGAACAAAAAACCCGACGAACAAAATAGTTCACCGAGTGCCCGATAGAAACAACTCGGCGAACACTGACATGTGGGCCGCCTCTAGCAGCACTGGACGGAGCCGTGACGTCGGCCTTCCTTTGCCGGGTTTTGACTAACGGCAAGTCGGCAAAAAATTTCCTATTTTCATTTTCTTAATTGGAATGCCAGGTTTCGTAACAGAATACATTTGACAGTATTAATGATTGCCGGGGGCCATCCAGCCGAGTGTCTTACGCCGAGTTTAAAACTCGGCGAACTTGTCGACGAGTTGGATAGAAACTCGACATTAATGCAGATTCTAGTAGCAAGTCCTGACTCGTGGCGTCATGCGCTAATTTCCTGCACTTCGGCGAGATGCACTTTGGGCTTTGTCACATGCTGATTTGGTGACAAAGATGGCAGAGAACAATGAACCTCGAGCAAAGAACTGGCTGTCTCAACTGAATGATGTGGTCCACCATGATATGTTCACCAGGATGGTTTGTGAGTTGTGACCCTTTGGTCGATATGGTATACATGGAGGCAGGCAATCCACGAAGGCATTTTTCAGTCTCCGATGCAAACTTCAGCCTTTGTGGCCTCTTACATCAACGAGCTGAAGCAACTTGCAGTACGGGAGGCGACCCATACTGCTAATGGCATCCGTGGGGAGCCTCAGATGCGCTGGCTAGCTCCAGCTGATTGTGTGGCAAAGATTAGTGTTGACGGAGCAGTGGTTGGGCAGTCCGCATGACCAACGTCTTGTACGTATGATCATTGTTAATCATCAACTCAATAAAGTGGCGAGATTTTCTAAATAAAATAAATCTCGACGACCGTCTCAAAATTATAAAGTTCCTATGCTCGAAAATAAATTTACAAGATTGAAAACCAGCTCTACACTCAATGATTTCCTTAGAACTGCACCATGACATCTTCTGGATTTATGCTCAATATGTCTTTCACACTCCCTGGCAGTCATAAGCTACCGAAAGTTGTTGCACGCCCAGATCATCCGCAAGTGACATAGCTTCTCGACAAGCTAGTGTTTAGAGGGTTGAGGGTCAAAAATGCCTTTGAATACTACTGCCGAAGATCCCTGGTAACACCAATAGCTTCCCCTATTGAATCGACAGGCCAAACTGGCCATCTTCTAATTGCAATAGCTAGTTTACTCACTTATATCGATACACATATAATATCACAAATATAATCTGGTAGTCAAAATTGCACATCCACCTAGGCTGCACCTATGGCGCTTAAGCACCACCTAGGAGTTAGGCGAATGTCAACCGCCTCAATTATGCCTAGGGCTTTTTCCAACCGTGGTTGTGACATAGCATATTTAGTCGAACTTCTAAGGGTACGGTATACTTCAGTTTAAAGTTCTTTTTTGTTGTGCAAGATGATAAAGCAGTGTATCATGCACAAAAAAATTGATCTGATCATGATAGTTTTACATCTACAAATATCATGCTTGTCCTCTCTACTCTGATGAATATGTCTCTCTTATTCTCCAGGAGTTGTATGGTTTGAAAAAACACTATGTGTCTTGAAAATGTCGCAGTGATTGTCAAACAAGGGGGTGTTGATGAAATATCACACTTATTTTCTATGAAACTTTGTCATTGTCTTTGTAGATAAGAACAACGTGTAATAATAGGCGTTTTTTTATGAGTATCTTTGTCGGAAATTGGAGTCCTTGTCATAACTTGATACTTCAGACATGAGTGATCGAAGTATATAGTATTGGACATGGAAGTTGGTTGTGTACATGTTACAATGCAAGTTTTGTATTACTACGGATGGTGCATGGTGTTGTTCTTGTACCAAAAGCTCCTTGTTGTATGCTGCTGCTAGTACACAAGTTGTAGCTAGTGTGCCGTTGTTGTAGGAAGTGTGTGGTGTGTGTGGATATACATGCAAATAAGACCTCTCACTAACACAAATCGAACTTCGCAGTTGATAATAAAGTGGACGATATAATGATCGCAATGGCACATAGTTGGAACTTCTACATAAAACCACAACACTTATCACATACTGCATCAAGAGCTTAAGACACAGTAGATTAACGATTTTGTAATTGAAAAGTAAAAATGATGCCGAAAGTCCTCTTGTCTGCTCCCGAGCTTCAAATGAGCTTGGGAATGTATTCTTTTTGTGGTAAGCCTTTACAAATATTTTGTATGCTTGACAAATTTTATCGCGAGATGACATTCGTGGAAATCATAGCAGAATAATAAAAGTATTACTCCAAAATGCTTTCAAAAATAGCATTTTTGGAGCATCATTTTTTTCACGACTTACACCAATGTCCTTTCATGATATTTTTTGTACATAATACATTTGTCCAAGTTTAACACAAAAAAAGACTTTTTTTTAGTTTTTACAAAATAAATTATTTTCAAGCTCATACAGGAGCATTTGAGCTCGGGAGCAAATGCTCCGTGTCTATAGGAAGTCAGAATTTATAAATACTTCTCGGGTAGAAGTCATAACCATCAGCACAAGTTCATAGTTTAGGTGCATATTTTTTGAGAAAAACTGTCAATAGTCTATTCATCATCTAACATTGGAGTACTAACAAATCGTGTATTTTTTTCCATTATGACTTAGCAGAACCTTTCTATACTTCTGTCCTTAAATGTAAGAATCTGCATGTGCAGATAACTCTAAACTTGTAGTACGTGAATTACAATCACTAGTTTTCTTATCAGTTTACCACTACCTTTTGCTTCAGTTTGCACAAATTACAAACCAGAGATAATAATCCTGCAGCTCTTTGAACAATAGATGAAAGAAACTAAAGATCATCTATCAGAAATTAAAGATCACTACAAGCTGTATTGCAGTTGCAAACATATATGCCAAGCTTCCATCAACGGAACTCCTTGCTAGCCGTCTCATTGATCACCCAGCCTTCAATCTCACGCATCAATTGCATCTGCATCTGCATCAATTGCATCACCTTGGTAATGCACTAGCTCAATCTTGCTCACTCGGTTCCCGAGGCATGGCGGAACCGGCGTGCTAACCATCGGCGCATAGTCAATGGTATCATACGTGTCGTAGTGGAGAAGGTGCACGTCGAGGAGCTCCTCCTTGCTGGGGCCGTTGCGCTGCTGCGACTCTTGATCTTGAGGCGGCGGTTGGAAGACCAGGGTGAGTAGCTCCACGTTAGGAGCCTGAGTGAGGATTGTGCTCGTCACGGCGATGGCAAAGGCGGGATCGTCGCCTTGCAGTACCCGTCCATTGAGCTCGAGGTGGCTGAGGCTCAGGAACCCCGGGAGGTTTAAGAAACAGGAGCCCATCCGAGTGGAGCACAATTGGAGATGTTTTGCGGCAACGAACAGCTGCAGGAAGGAATTGAGCTTGACGGGGAGGGCAGCGTAGGTGTCGATCTTGCACGAGGTGATGGCTGGAAAGCCGCCGCCACTGCCTACGGCGAGGAGTGAGGCATCAGGGATGGCGCCGAGATACTCGAAGGATAGGAGCTGTGATGCGTTCATGGCTACAGTGGCCAGGTCGTCGCACAACCGGATGGCGAGCCTGCGGAGACGTGTGTTGTCGAGAAGGCAGAGCGTGGTCACCGTGCCGCAGGCCTCGACCGTCAGGTCCGCGAGCAGCGGGCAGCCAGAGATGAGCCGCTGCACGTGATCCTCCTCGTCGCGCACGTTGGTAAGGCGGAGCACCTCGAGCGATGGCAGGCTCACGACCTCCGGCGTCGAGAGGCGGCAGGAGCCGAGGCGGAGCGACCGCAGCGCCGCGCAGGAGAATAGCTGCCTCGGGAGTGCCCGGACGGTGTACGGCCCATTGCCCAATCCAGGACGCCTCTCGTCATCGCTAGAGGAGGCATCGTCGTCATCGTTGACATTCGCGGGGAGGAGAGGATCCACGGGGTCCAAGTTAGGAGGCATCCCGCCGACGGCGCGATTCCAATGTGCGAAGGCGGCAGGCCGGAAGCGCTGGGCGCGGCCGCGGTCGATGCCCCACAAGACGGGGTCGCGGCCGAGGCGGAGGTCGAGCTCGAGGCGGCCTCCCGTGTCGAGGAAGGAGACGATGTGGCCGATCATGGCGTCGTCGAGGTCGCTGAGGCGGTCGCGTCCGGCGCCCGCGGCCATCGGCGAGTGACCCATCGCGCGGCGGCGATCTGCGGATGCGGAGCTGTCCCCGCGTTATGTGTAGGGAATATAATAACCGACGTTGTCTTTGCAAACACGTATATAGTACTAATAATCAATTCTTATTTCCTTTCAGAAAAAAGTTCTTTTCCAAGTCAATTTCTGATCTTTTTCTGTTTTTGCAGGAACGCATCTCTTCTGAAACTCAATGCCATGTTGAAGTCGAACAAAAAAATGTCTGACTGAATTTTATTCTAATTTAGGAGTATGCTGATCTGTATAGCTCTCTCCTTTTTATTTATAGACAAGATAAAAGAGGTTGTCATACCAAATAAATTCATCCTCCGACCTCCAGCCAAAAGATTTCTATAATGCTAAAAAAATTGCCGTTAGATTTTTATAGGCATAACAAATCAAAATTTTATCGTAAATTTAGTTGACGTGAGGGTGACAAATCTAGTTTAGGAGCACGGAAATTTTCTGTCAAAAAATAAAATAAACTGAGCCAGTTTGCCAAGCTTGCCAACACAAACTACCATAAAAAGAAAGGTTCTATTTGTCATGGTAAAAAGAGTTAACGACAAATTTAAATGGAGTCCAAATATAACTGGGAAGGAAATTGTAATTTCATGCAAATACTTTTGAAGACCAATTTAGTAAATAATATGCTATAATTTTAGGCGGCTAACCTAATGATACTCCTTCTCTTTTTGTTTACTCCGGTTATTAGGTTGGTCTGAAGTCAAACTTTATATATTTTCAACAAGTTTGTAAAAGAAAAATACATTAACATATACACCACCAAATCAATATTATTTGATTCATCATTGCATATATCTTCACATATAGATTTGTTATTGTAATTTTTCTTGTTGTGGCATAGCCCGTATTGGTGGAGCATGCATCGATCACCTGAATGAGGAGCGGTTGTTTTAGAGTTGTGTATGGTGGTCTGATGTCTCATTGAAGATGAGAGTGATGGTGTGGAAAGCAGTGTTTGGGGCCCTAGAAACTAATAAAAGCAAAGTTCATCCTCCACTGTCCAGACGAGCTACTTGCCCGATCTAGGAGTCCATAAGGAGAGAAGCTTCCATGCGTTGATCACATGCAATGATGCTACTATCTTACATGCACATATGAGAAAGATTTGGCCTCTTGTTGGGAAGGAGAAACTCATTGTTGTTGGAAGGGAATGGTTGTTGTATGTGTTAGTGGGGTGTATGGGGATTGTCCGGGGAATGGTGATCATGCTCATATGGCACACTTGGCCATTGCATAATGATTTGCTTCATGACAAGCAAGTACCCCCCCCCCCCGGCGCGTTGATGCTTCGGTCATGTTCTTGGACATAAATCCCTTTTGCAAGATAGGACCTTCTCCACCGAGGATATTATGAAAGGGAATGTGATGATGGAGGAGAATTATGTCAACCTGAAGGTGAAGCCCATTCATGTACCCGTTTCATGGCCTGCTTTGCTAACGAATCTGGTTGCTTTGTTGGTTGATGGATCATTCTCATATCTCAGTTGATGATGGTTGTGCGGCTGCAAGTATGATCTTGAGAAGAGTTGATGGAACAATGATGTTCGTAGCCTATTGAGTAGTTTTTCAACTGCAACGTGTATTGGAAGTAAATATCGTACACTTATCCACGACATGGATCTTGTTCTCCAACACACGAAATTGCTAGTCGTTGTCCAAGAGGATTCCTCTCAGGCATTATCTATACTATCAGGTGAAAAATTCTCAACGTGTGCTTATGGTCATTAGCAACACAGATCAAGGCTCTTTTGGAAGATAGGGAGTTTATTCTTCAAAAACTTAAACAGGAATAAAATATGGTGGCGGATCGCTTCACATTGTATAGTCGTACTAAATCTTGTACTGCTATTGAGGAACTACTTTCTCTTGATTGTACCACTATAATCTTGCAATAAAACTCCTATTTCCTCCGCCAAGTAAAAAAATTGTGCAAAAACTGAATGACCTGGTTCGAAAACAAAAATTGGGTGCACTTCAAGAAAAGTAGCTATCAGATTGGAATTTTGTGCAAAGAAAAAAAGTTGCGGGTGGTGTTTTGTGCAATATACTATAGTAAACCTAGACACCAATGGCCAGAATGTAGACGAGGACGATGACAACAAGGTGGCTGCGGGGTAGTGCAGGCACATTCGTTGGGTCCTCCAACAATGGCATCCCCCTCAACCATCAGTGGCTATGCCCACAATGCTAATCGTCAACTAAAGCAATATCGATGTAATCAGGAAGCAAACGCGGGAGTATGTGCATAGGTGTTCATCTACTATTGAAGCATGCAATGAAAAGGAAGCATTTTATTTGTTGATGGAGCACAAAATGATAACCTATGAAGCTTTTTCAAAATTCTGTAGGAAGCAAGTAGCTTCAACCATAACATATTAAGCATGTACGAAAAAAGAGAGAAGGAAGCACGCAATGACAATGGTTGAAACAATAATTCAACCCAAAGCATGGAAGGATATGTGATAAAACACTGAAATATTAATAATGGAGAAATTGAATCAATGGTGACATATGACTTCTCTAAAACACAAAAATAGAACCAATTTCAATTAATTTAAATCAGGGAAATATCATTAGTTGATTTTGTTGGTGTCGAAGCAATAAAATGAGAAATTAAATCAAAGAATTGAAAGAGTAATCCATCGAAGCATGTTGTACAGAAAATAAAGGAAGCACACCATCAGGTAGTGCTGGAAGAATTTCCTTTGCTAATTAAGGATTACTAAACGTGGTTGAAGCATGGTTTGCAATGTTAGAAGGAGAAATGTTGGTGTGCTTTATTGATAGAAATCAATAGCATGCATCACGGAAATTGATAATATATTTTTATTTTTTGAGGGGTCGGAAATTGATAATATCTGGAAGCTGGTGCATGGAAAGTACAGTCCGTGCATGGTTCATGGAGCAGTTTTCGCTGATGCATGAAAAATACGAAGCCCACTTGATTACTATAGGCCCACGTCCAGCTAGTCTGTTGTATCACACGATTAAATCAACGTAATCATACGATAGTGAACTAAAGTGATGGATTGCTAGGGAATGAGTAGTCTAATCCCTAGTGGTTCCCGTTATATAACTTCTATACATTGAGAATTTCGGATCTGTTAGTTGCTTTATCAACGTGCTTTGTGCTATTTGAAGATAATTTCAGACAGTATTACCGTAACTTTTGTCCACTTATAATTTTAGATCTGCTAGTTAACTTATCTATGTGTGTCGTGTTCTATGAGGAAAACGTTAGGTTGTTAGCTAGGTTGAATAACAGATGGAATAAGCCATCATTTATCTAGAATGTGCTCGTAGGGTAGGATGTGCATGTGTGCATTCATATAGAATTAGTGTATGCACGCATATATGAATGCTTTTTCATGTGTACCGTGTTAAAAAAGAAACTGTTCATATCGGCATGCCGTAACGCTGCCATGTACCATCCTAGATTATAGGATCATAACAACACCCCGCGGCCTGCGTGGCTCCTTTGTAGGGGGTTTTCATGTATGTAGACAGTTGTAGGGAAGGAGATCAATACGGAGAGAACAATTCACATCTCAACTAAAGTGAGCGGCCAAGATGGCGTGAGGCGGCCCGAGGCACGCCGCTGTCCGTGCCGAAGTGCGATCCGAGGGACCATGGCTAGAACCGCACAGCCGCGGAGTTGCCGTGTCCCCGACCTGCCGGAGGAGATCGTCGTGTGGGAGATCCTCGTGCGCCTGCCGGCCAAGGAGGTCCTCCGCTGCCGCATAGTCTGCAGCTCCTGGCGCAGACTCACGTCCGCCGATTTCCTCCGCGCCCACCACCGGTGCCAGCCGTCGCTCCCCCTCGTCCGCTTCGACGGCAAGGACAGCAACAAGGCTGGCTTCTTCAACAGCGTGGTGGACGCCTTGGACCTCCGGCAAGCCCCGGGCAAGCGCCGCCTGCCCCTGCTAGGGTTCCGCAACCACCGCAATGGTTTCAGCGTGGAGCTCCCTGCATATAGCCGCTCCTACTCCTCTTAGGCCGATGCTTGATAACTACCCCATCGACGTTAAATTTCATGTGACCTTCCGCCCGTGGCGGCCAACGTTCTGGGTTTTTCGCCGCTTGACGAACCAGGCTGCCTGATATGCGTTGCCGCCAGTGCTAGTGACGCCAAATCCATCAGGTAAGAGTTGATGAAGGAGTTTGTGTGTTGCGCACATTGAAAGATGGACTCATGGATATATAGCCTAGCGTCTTGCGTATCATATTTTTTTTTAAACATTCGATCTATTCATCTTCAAACATAGTAGTACAACGAAACACCAGAAATAATAAAAATTACATCCAGATTCATAGACCACCTAGCGACGACAACAAGCACTGAAGCGAACCGAAGGCGTGCCGTCGTCATTACCCCTCCCTCATCGGAGTCGGACAAAACTTGTTGTAGTAGACAGTCGGAAAGTCGTCGTGCTAAGGCCCCATAAGATCAGCGCACCAGAACAGTAACCTCCGTCGATGAAAAGTAACGTAGATCAAAAGGATCCAACCTAAAAGCACACGAACGTAGACGAACGACGAACAGATCCGAGCGAATCCACCAAAGACAGATCCGCCGAAGATACACCCCCACACGCCTACAAAGGATGCAAGATTTTCCACCAGAATGGGGGCTTGGCAGGGAGAACCTTATTCCATCTTCAAGGAGACATCGTCTTCTCGCCTTCTTGAGCAGGACACAAACCCTAACAAAACTCGAAAACACATCTAAAAACAAAGCCCTCCCACAGGTAAGGGTCGGGATCTACCACGCCTCCATGTCCCTAAAGCCAGCAGAGATGAGGCGGACCAGTGCTGGCACCAGCAGGAGGCAAAGAAACCCTAATTTTCTTAGGGGAGGCGGCGGTTGCATGAGTAAAGGAGCATGCACGCTCATATCATATTGACGTTATAGTTATCGCCATCCTCGTGAACTTCTCCTGGCTCAAGCTATCATGCATTACAAAGATGCAACACTTCGCGGTGGACTTAGTGTTATCAGTCATTCGCCGCACTAGGTCTTCATCAGGCTCAGGTGCATCTGGCCCTAGTGCAGCTTATAAGTGCATGTCTCTATGAGTCCTCCACACCGCAAAGAGGACAAGAACCAATATGTGACATGTTCCTATTGTGTCGTACATCCGCCGTCACCATAAGAACACCTTCACCTTGTAAGGGACCGAAATATTCCACAGAGACTACCATGCCTTCTCCTTAGTAACCACTATGGCCTTCGAGCCAATTATATGGCTGCAATTTTTATCAAAAACTTATATGCCGAGCTGACCGAAAATAACCCCTAATGTCCTCGTGCCGCCGAAAAATGTGTCTTGTTTCTTGTGCAGATTGGGATCTTTATAGTTTCATTCGTGTCGATCGGCAGAAAAAATCGACTAGATATACTCTTCATTCCTTGTAGCTGAAGATGGTTGGAGGAGGTCAGATACCCTTCTCGAAGTATAATCAATAAGTGAGTGGATTGGCCTCAACCATAATTCTGTAGGTATCCAATTACGTCCCAATGTTCCCCACCCCAGATCGGTTCGGAAGTCGGGCTCGGGTGTCGTCCGGCGGCGGCGCGCGCATTGACTGTCCTCCTTCATGGGGGCAACAGGAGGCGTTGGCGTACCGCTAGATCTGAACAAGGTGGGGGCACCATCCCCTTCGTCAGGGATGACGGCCAGGTGGTGGGTCCTTTTGGCGTCGCTAGTGGCGGCGGATCTCGGGATCCCGTTCCGGGGGATGTTGCAGGATGAGGTCGCCCGTGCAGGAGAGATGGGCTCTTCGAACAGATCTGGGTGAAAGCTTGCCTTCGGCTACTACCAAGGCCGGCGATGGCGGCGCTGTCTACGTCGTTCCCTTCCTGAAGGCATCGCCGAGGAGAAGTTCAAGGCCACTCTCTGCTACCTCCGGGGAACCCTAGATCAGTAGATCGGATGACGGCGACGCTCTGGTGTCGTTTCCTCCTTGGGGGCGTCATTATGGAGGTACACACGGGCTCGAGTGATCAGTGGTCGACATTGTTGGAAATATGCCCTAGAGGCAATAATAAATTAGTTATTATCATATTTCCATGTTCATGATAATCGTTTATTATCCATGCTATAACTATGCTGATCGGAAACTCAGATACATGTGTGGATACATAGACAAAACCTGTCCCTAGTATGCCTCTAATAGACTAGCTCGTTGATCAAAGATGGTTAAGGTTTCCTAGCCATGGACATGAGATGTCATTTGATAACGGGATCACATCATTAGGAGAATGGTGTGATGGACAAGACCCAAACTACAAACGTAACATATGATCATGTCAGTTTAATGCTATTGTTTTCTGCATGTCAAGTATCTGTTCCTATGTCCGTGAGATCATGCAACTCACTGACACCGGAGGAGTGCCTTGTGTGTATCAAACATCACAACGTAACTGGGTGACTATAAAGGTATTCTATAGGTATGTCCGAGGGTGTCTGTTGGGTTGGCATGAATCAAGACTAGGATTTGTTACTCCGTATGACGGAGAGGTATCTCAGGGCCCACTCGATAATACAACATCACAACAAGCCTTGCAAGCAATGCGACTAAGTATTAGTCATGGGATCTTGTATTATGGAACGAGTAAAGAGACTTGCCGGTAACGAGGTGAAAACTAGTTATGGAGATACCGACGATCGAATCTCGGGCAAGTAACATACCGAAGAACAAAGGGAACATCATACGGGATTAACTGAATCCTTGACATATAGGTTCGACCGATAAAGATCTTCGTAGAATATGTAGGAACCAATATGGGCATCCAGGTCCCGCTATTGGTTATTGACCGTAGAGGTGTCTCGGTCATGTCTACATAGTTCTCGAACCCACAGGGTCTACACACTTAATGTTCGGTGACGTTTCGATAGTATAGAGTTATGTATGGTGGTTACCGAAGGTTGTTCAGAGTCCCGGATGAGATCCCGGACGTCACGAGGAACTCCAGAATGGTCTGAAGGTAAAGATTGATATATAGGAAGTCCTATTTTGGTCGCAGAAAAGTTTCGGGCTCATCGGTAGTGTACCGGGAGTGCCGATAGTGTACCGGGAGACCATCGGGAGGGGCATTTCGACCCAAGAGGCTACATGGGCTGTGGAAGAGTAAATAGCAGACCTTAGTGGGCTGGTGGAAGTCCCACAGAAGGCCCATGCGGCTGTGGGAGAAAAGCCCAAAGAGAAAAAGGTGAAAAAAGGCAAAAAGGCAAAAATAAGGAGGGGTCCTAGTCCTACTAGGATTGGAGGAGGAATCCTCCTCTCCTCTTGGTTCGGCCGAATTCTAGGGGTTTGGCCCTTGGTCCAAGCCTCCTCCTCTCTTCCTCTTATATATACTAGAGGTTTTAGGGGTTTTGCACTAGATTTTCAGCCACGTGCTACCCGTTCCTCTAGTGCATAGTTTCTCCTCTAGATCGGTTTTCTGCAGTGCTTAGGCGAAGCCCTGCGGGAATTGCTCCACCACCATCGCTGTGGCACCGTCACGTTGCTGGAGAACTCGTCTACCTCTCCGCTCCCTCTTTCTGGATGAAGTAGGTGGAGATCGTCATCGAGTTGTACGTGTGCTGAACGCCGAGGTGTCGTCCGTTCGGCGTTAGATCGGAAGGACCGTGATCAAGATTGCGAGACAGATCGTGATGAGATCGCAGGACCGATCATGATGAGTTCGCGGGACGGATCGTGATTGGATTGCGGGACGAATCTTGATGAGATCGCGTGACGCTCGGCAATTTGGATCGCGAAGACGTTCGACTACACCAACCGCGTTTCTTAACGCTTCCCGCTTAGCGATCTACAAGGGTATGTAGATCCTCATCACCATGGATAGATCTTGCGTGTGCGTAAGAATTTTTTTGTTTCCCATGCAACGTTCCCCAACAGACATCTACGGTGGAGCGGCATTCCCTGTGACACATCGACGTCGTGGAGTCTCGGAGGCGAGGTGCAAGAAAGTCTCGGCGATGGATGCGTGATGATGAGCGCGCGTAGGGAGGAGGCGCTGTCTGGCGCCGTGGGAGCGTCGACGGCAGGCCTTGCAAGGTCGATGCGTCAGTAACCGTTCTGAATATGGATTGATGGAAGGCAGTCGCGATGACCTATGAGGGTGCGTCGGAGCGGATTGTACCCCTGACCCGGTATGTGGCTTGGTCGAGGCCTCCGGCTTTAGATGTTAGGCGAGGTGAGAGGTCTGGTTATGTGGCCCACACTTTCTGCACCCCTTCATCACTGGATTGGAGTAGCATGATGAGATTGCGGGACGCTCGGCGATTTGGATCGCGAAGACGTTCGACTACACCAACCGCGTTTCTTAACGCTTCCCTCTTAGCGATCTACAAGGGTATGTAGATCCACTCTCCCTCTCGTAGATGCTCATCACCATGGATAGATCTTGCGTGTGCGTAGGAAATTTTTTGTTTCCCATGCAACGTTCCCCAACAGTGGCATCATGAGCTAGGTCTATGTGTAGATGAGATCTCGAGTAGAACACAAAGAGTTTGTGGGTGTTGATGCTTAGATTGCTTCCTCCCTTGGTCGTGTTTGGTTCAGCGGTATTGTGGGACGAAGCGGCCTGGACCAACATTACTCGCACGCTTATGAGAGACCGGTTCCCTCAACTACAACTTGTTGCAAAAGATGGCTGGCGGGTGGCAGTTTCTCCTACTTTAGTTGGATCGGATTCGACAAAGGCGGTCCTTGAGAAGGTTGAAAAGAAACTTATGTATCACCGGTTATGGTTTATGCGTAGGTGATAATTGTTCTTGCTAGATACCCGTAGCAGCCACGTAAAACATGCAACAACAATTAGAGGACGTCTGACTTGTGTTTGCAGGGTATGTTGTGATGTGATATGGCCAATTACATGAGGTGATATATGTGATGTATGAGATGATCATGTGTTTTATAGAATATCACGACTTGCATGCCGATGAGTACGGCAACCGGCAGGAGCCATAAGGTTGTCTTTAATTATTGTATGACCTGCGTGTCAATCATTAAACGCTATGTAATGCTTTACTTTATCGCTAAACGGTAGCAATAGTAGTACAAGCATGATGGGCGCGACAACCCCGATGGTGACACATTGATGGAGATCAAGATGATAGAGATCATGGTGTCGTGCCGGTGACGATGGAGATCATGCCAGTGCTTTCAAGATGGAGATCAAAAGCACAAGTTCATGGCCATATCATGTCACTTATGATTTCCATGTGATGTTAATCCTCTTATGCACCTTGTTTTGCTTAGGACGACGGTAGCATTATAAGGTGATCCCTTACTTAATTTCAACATAAATTGTGATCTCCCCGAGTGTGCACCATTGCGAAAGTTCGTCGTGTCGAGACACCACGTGATGATCGGGTGTGATAGACTCTACGTTCACATACAATGGGTGCAAGCCAGTGTTGCACATGTGGAACACTCGGGTTAAACTTGACTAGCCTAGCATGTACAGACATGGCCTCAGAACACAAGAGACCGAAAGGTCGAACATGAGTCATATAGTTGATATGATCAACATGATGATGTTCACCACCGAAACCACCTCAACTCACGTGATGATCGGACTTGAGTTTGTGAATTTGGATCATGTATCACTCGAATGACCAGAGGGATGTCAATTTGAGTGGGAGTTCTTCGGTAATATGATTAGTTGAACTCATTATCATGAACATAGTCAATAGTGTCTTTGCAAATTATGTTGTAGATTACTTGCTCGCGCTGTAGCTCCCTTGAATTTTTATATGTTCCTAGAGAAATAGAGTTGAAAGATGATGGTAGCTATATTGCGAACTGGGTCCATGATCTGAGGATTGTCCTCATTGCTGCACACAAGGCTTATGTCCTTAATGCACCGCTCGGTGCGCCAACGTCTCTAGTGTCGTCTGTAGATGTTGTGAACATCTGACAGGCACGTTCTGATGACTACTTGAGAGTATAGTGCGTCATGCATTACGAATTAGAATTGAGGCTCTGAAACGTTTTGAACATCATGGAACATATGAGATGTTCTAAGAGCTAAAATTAGGATCTCAGGCTCGTGCCCATGTTGCGAGATATGAGATCTCCAACAAGGTTCTTTGCCTGCAAGATGAAAGAGAATAGCTCAATTGTTGAGCATATGCTCAGATTGTCTGGGTGCTACAATCGCTTGAATCGAGTGGGAGTTGATCTTCCATATAACATAGTGATTGATATAGTTCTCCAAGTCACTATCACTAAGCTACTAGAACTTGGTGTTGAACTATAAAATGCCAGGGATATAATTAATGATCCTTGAGCTGTTTGATGTTTGACACCGCGAAGGTAGAAATCAAGAAGGAGCGTCAAGTGTTGATGGTTAGTACAACCACTAGTTTCGAGAAGGCCAAGGGCAAGGAGGGAAACTTCATGGATGGCAAGTCGATTGTTGCTCCAGTGAAGCAACCCAAAGTTGAACCCAAACCCGAGACTAAGTGCTTCGATTATGAGGAGAACGGTTGCTGAAGCGGAACAACCCTAGATACTTGGTAGATAAGAAGGCTGGCAACGTCGACATAAGTATATTTGATATACGTGTTATTGATGTGTACCTTGCTAGTACTTCTAATAGCACCTGGTTATTGGATACCGGTTCGGTTGGTAAATGTGTTGGGTTATGGGGCATGGGAAACAAAAAAATACCTACGCACACGTAGATCTATCAATGGTGATGAGTGTCTACGAGAGAGAGTGGATCTACGTACCCTTGTAGATCGCTAAGCGGGAAGCGTTAAGAAACGCGGTTGGTGTAGTCGAACGTCTTCGCAATCCAAATAGCTGAGCGTCCCGCGATCCAATCACAATCCGTCCCGCCATCTAATCACGATCCGTCCCACGAACTTGATCACGATTCGTGCCACGAACTTGATCACGATCCATCCCATGAGCTTGATCATGATCCTTCTGATCTAGCGCCGAACGGACGGCACCTCCGCGTTCAGCACACGTACAGCTTGATGACGATCTCCGTCGTCTTGATCCAGCAAGAGAGAGCGGAGAGGAGGAAGAGTTCTCCGGCTGCGTGAAGGGCTTCTCCTAAGCACTGCAGAAATCCGATCTAGAGGAGAAACTATGCACTAGAGGAACGGGTAGCACGTGGCTGAAAAAACTAGTGCAAAACCCTAAAACCCACCCGTATATATAGGAGGAGAGGAGGAGAGCCTTGGTGAAAGGGCCAAGGCTCATTGGAGTCGGCCGAACCTACTAGGAGAGGAGGACTCCTCCTCCAATCCTAGTAGGACTAGGATTGCTCCTTTTTTTGCCTTTTCCACCTTTTCCTATTGGGTTTTCTTATCCAGCCACATGAGCCTTGTGTGGGAGTTTCCACCAGTCCACTAAGGGCTGATATTCACTATCCCACAGCCCATGAGCCTCTTGGGTCGAAATATACCCAATATTGTTCAAGGAACGCATTAAAATTCAGGGGTGCTACTGCGCGAACCATTGATCTACAACATAAATATGGAAAGGTTACTTCGACTATTTTTCAAGATAATTAGTTTAGTTAATCAAATTTACTAAAGCTCCCACTCAAATTGACATCCCTCAGGTCATCTGAGTATCACATGATCCAAATTCACCAACTCAAGTCCGGTCATCACGTGAGTTGAGGTGGCTTCAATGGTGAACATCATTATGTTGATCATATCTACTATATGACTCATGTTCGACCTTTCGGTCTCTTGTGTTCCGAGGCCATGTTTGCACATTCTAGGCTCGTCAAGTTTAACCCGAGTGTTCTGCACGTGCAACACTGGCTTGCACCCGTTGTATGTGAACATAGAGTCTATCACACCCGATCATCACTTGGTGTCTCGACACAACGAACTTTCGCAATGGAGCACACTCGGGGAGAACACAATTTATGTTGAAATTAAGTGAGGGGTCACCTTATAATGCTATCGTCGTCCTAAGCAAAACAAGGTGCATAAAAGGATTGACATCACATGCAAATCATAAGTGACATGATATGACCATGAACTTGTGCTTTTGATCTCCATCAGGAAAGCACCGGCATGATCTCCATCGTCACCGACACGACACCATGATCTCCATAATCTTGATCTCCATCAACGTGTCGCCATCGGGGTTGTTGCGCCCAACATGCTTCTACTACTATTGCTACCGTAGCGATAAAGTAAAGCATTACATAGCGCTTAATGATTGACACGCAGGTGATACAATAATTAAAGACAACCCTATGCTCCTGCCGGTTGCCGTACTCATCGACATGCAAGTCGTGATAATCTATACATTACATGATCATTTCATACATCACATATATCACATCATGTAATTGGCCATATCACATCACAACATACCCTGTAAAAACAAGTTAGACGTCCTCTAATTGTTGTTGCATGTTTTACGTGGCTGCTAAAGGTATCTAGCAAGCACAATTCTCATCTACGCAAAAACCACAACGATGATACACTAGTTGCTTTTCAACCTTCTCAAGGACCGCCTTTGTCGAATCCGATCCAACAAAAGTGAGAGAAACGGTCACCCGCAAGCCATCTATGCAACAAGTTGCGGTTAAGGAAACCGGTCTCTCGTAAGCATACGAGTAATGTTGGTCTGGGCCACTTCATCTCACAATACCGATAAACCAAAATCCGACCAAGGGAGGAAGCAATCTAAGCATCAACGCCCACAAACCTTTTGTGTTCTACTCGAGATCCCATCTACACATAGACCTAGCTCATGATGCCACTGTTGGGTTATGGGGCATGGGAAACAAAAAAAGTCCTACGCACATGCAGATCTATCCATGGTGATGAGCGTCTACGAGAGGGAGAGTGGATCTACGTACCCTTGTAGATCGCTAAGCAGGAAGCGTTGAGAAACGCGGTTGGTGTAGTCGAACGTCTTCGCGATCCAAATCGTCGAGCGTCCTGTGATCCAATCACGATCCGTCTCGCGATCTAATCACGATCCGTACCACGAACTTGATCACGATCCATCCCATGAACTTGATCACGATCCGTCCCATGAGCTTGATCATGATCCTTCCGATCTAGCGCCGAACAGACGGCACCTCCGCGTTCAGCACACGTATAGCTTGATGACGATCTCCACCGTCTTGATCCAGAAAGAGAGAGTGGAGAGTAGGAACAGTTCTCCGGCAGCGTGACGGTGCTCCGGTGATGGTGGTGGAGCAATTCCGGCAGGGCTTCGCCTAAGCACTGCAGAAATCCGATCTAGAGGAGAAACTATGCATTGGAGGAACGGGTAGCACGTGGCTGAAAAAACTAGTGCAAAACCCTAAAACCCACCAGTATATATAGGAGGAGTGGAGGAGAGCCTTGGCGCAAGGTCCAAGGCTCCTTGGAGTCGGCCGAACCTACTAGGAGAGGAGGACTCCTCGTCCAATCCTAGTAGGACTAGGATTGCTACTTTTTTTTGGTCTTTTTCCACCTTTTCCTATTGGGTTTTCTTCTCCAGCCACATGGGCCTTGTTTGGGAGTTTCCACCAGCCCACTAAGAGCTGATATTCACTCTCCCACAGCCCATGAAGCCTCTTGAGTCGAAATAACCCTCTCGGAGGTCTCCCGGTACCCTACCGGCACTCCCGGTACACTACCGATGAGCCCGAAACTTTTCCGGCGACCAAAACAGGACTTCCTATATATAAATCTTTACCTCCGGACCATTCCGGAGCTCCTCATGACGTTGGGGATGTCATCTGGGACTCCGAACAACCTTCGTTCACCACCATACATAACTCTATAGTACCGAAGCGTCACCAATCCTTAAGTGTACAGACCCTGTGGGTTCGAGAACTATGTAGACATGACCAAGACACTTCTACGGTCTATAACCAATAGAGGGACCTGGATGCCCATATTGGTTCCTAAATAATATACGAAGATCTTTATCGGTTGAACCTCTATGTCAAGGATTCAGTTAATCCCGTATGATGTTCCCTTTGTTCTTCGGTATGTTACTTGCCCGAGATTCGATCGTCGGTATCTCCATACCTAGTTCAACCTCGTTACCGGCAAGTCTCTTTACTCATTCTGTAATACAAGATCCCGTGACTAACACTTAGTCATTTTGCTTGCAAGGCTCATTGTGATGTTGTATTACTGAGTGGGCCCTGAGATACCTCTCCGTCACACGGAGTAACAAATCCTAGTCTTGATCCATGCCAACTCAACAGACA
This sequence comes from Hordeum marinum, assembly GCA_022496015.1. Lineage (NCBI taxonomy): Eukaryota > Viridiplantae > Streptophyta > Magnoliopsida > Poales > Poaceae > Hordeum > Hordeum marinum. Next base: position 507,523,382 of record CM039674.1, on the reverse strand, counting down.
CCCTCGGAGATACCTGTAGAGCACCTTTATAGTCACCCAGTTACGTTGCGACGTTTGATACACACAAGGCACTCTTCCGGTGTCCGTGAGTTGCATGATCTCATGGTCATAGGAACATATACTTGATATGCAGAAAACAGTAGCAATAAACTGACACGATCATATGCTACGTTTGTAGTTTGGGTCTTGTCCATCACATCGTTCTCCTAATGATGTGATCCTGTTATCAAATGACATCACATGTCAATGGCTAGGAAACCTTGACCATATTTAATCAACGAGCTTGTTCACTAGAGGCATACTAGGGACAGAGTGTTGTCTATTTACCCACACTTGTAATGTGTTTCCAATCAATACAATTATAGCATGGATAATAAACGATTATTATGAACAAGGAAATATAATAGTAAACACTTTATTTATTGACTCTAGGGCATATTTCCAACAAAATTTTAGTAACTCGAAATAAAAGCTACGGGACAAACGGAGAACTAGCTAAGGGTGAGGCGATGATGTGTGTTGGAAATGTTTCCAAGGTTGATGTGATCAACATCGCACGCTCTCTCTACCTTCAGGATTAGTGACGAACCTAAATAAATGTTATTTGGTGTTTTCGTTGAGCATGAACGTGATTAGATCGGGTTTATTGCAACACGGTTATTCATTTAAGTTAGAGAATAATGGTTACTCTGTTCACATGAATAATACCTTCAATGGTCATGCACCTAGTGAGAATGGTTTGTTGAAATCTTGATCGTAGTAATACACATGTTCATAACATTGATGCCAAAAGATACAAAGTTAATAATGATAGTACCACATACTTGTGGCACTGCCGCTAAATGTTATATTGGTATAATGCGCATGAAGAAACTCCATGCTGATGGATCTTTGGACTCATTCGATTTCGAATCGGTTGAGACATGCAAACCATGCCTCTTGGGCAAGATGACTAAGGACCCTGTTTTTTGGACTGATGGAGCGGGCAAGTGGTTTATTGGAAATGATACATGCTAATGTATGCAATCCAATGAGTCTTGTAGCGTGCGGTGGATATCGTTATTTTCTTACCTTCACTGATGATTTGAGTAGATATAGTGTATATTTTCTTAATGAAATAGAAGTCTGAATCGTTTGAAAGGTTCAAGCAAATTCAGAGTGAAGTTTTAAGATCATCGTGACAAGAAGATAAAAATGTCTGCGATATGATTGTGGAGGTGAATATCTAAGTTACGAGTTTGGCATGCAACTTTAAACAATGTGAAAGTTGTTTCACAACTCACACCACCTGGAACACCATAGTGTGATGGTGTGTCCGTACGTCATAGTCGTGCTCTATTGGATATGGTGCGTGCTATGATGTCTCTTATCGTTTCGTTACTATAATTTTGGGGTTATGCATTAAAGACGACTACATTCACTTTAAATAGGGCACCATCTAAATCCGTTGAGATGACACAGTGTGAATTATGGTTTGATAGAAACCTAAGCTATCATTTCTTTATGTTTCGGGCTGCAACGCTTGTGTGGAAATGTTTTCACCTAATGAGCTTGAACCGAAAGCGGACAAATGCATCTTCATAGAATACCCTAAGAGAAGTTGGGTGAACCTTCTATCTCAGATCCAAGCATAAAGTGTTTGTTGCTAAAACGGGTCCTTTCCCAAGAAAAAGTTTTTTCGAAAGAATTGAGTGGGAGGAAGATAGAACTTGATGAGGTTGTTGAACCTTTTTTCAACTAGAGAGTAGCACAGTGCAGAAAGATGTTTCTGTGGAACCTACGTTAGTTGAAGAGGAAGTAAATGATCATGATAATGAAGCTTCAGATCAAGTTACTATCGAACCTCGTAGGTCGACGAGGATGTGTACTGCTCCTGAGTGGTACGAAAACCTTGTCTTGGAGGTCATGTTGTTGGACAACGATGAACCTACGAGCTGTGGAGAAACGATGATAGGCCCGGATTCTGACAAATGGTTAGAGGCCATGAAATCCGAGAAAGGGTCCATGTATGAAAACCAAGTATAGACTTTGGTAGACTTGCTCGTTGGACGGCAGGTCGTTGAATACAAATTGACCTTTAAAATGAAGACATATGTTGATGGTAAATGTCACCATTTATAAAGCTCGACTTGTTGCAAAGAAGTTTCCGCCAAGTTCAAGGAGTTGACTGCGATGATACTTTCTCACTCGTAGCGATGCTAAAGTCCGTTGGAATTATGTTAGCAATTGCTGCATTTTCAATTATGAAATCTGGGAGATGGATGCCAAAACATCGTTTCCTTCCTTAAGGAAAGGTTGTATGAGATACAACCAGAAGGTTTTGTCAGTCCTAAGGATGCTAAAAGGTGTGCAAGCTTTAGTGATCCTTCTATGAACTGAAGCAAGCATCTCGGAGTTGGAATATACATTTTGATGAGGTGATCAAAGTTTTTGAGTCTATGCAAAGTTTATGAGAAACTTGTATTTGCAATAAAGTGAGTGGGAGCACTATAGAGTTTCTGATAAGTATATGTGGATGACTTATTGCTATTCAGAAATAATGTGGAATTTCTGAAAAGCATAAACGGTTGTTTGATAAGTGATTTTCAAAGGAAGACCTGGATAAAGCTACCTAATTGTTGAACATCAAGATCTATAGAGATAGATCAAGATGTTTGATAAGACTTTCAATGAGTACATACCTTGACAAGATTTTGAAAGAGTTCAAAATGGATCAGTCAGAGAAAGAGTTCTCGCCTGATTTGTAAGGTGTGAAGTTGAGTGAGACTCAAACCTCGACAACGACAGAAGAAAGAGAAACGACGAATGTCGTCCCCTATGCCTTAGCCATAGGCTCTATATTATGCCATGCTGTGTATCGCACCTGGTGTGTGCCTTCCCATGAGTCTGCAAAGGGGTACAAAAGTGATCCAGGAGTGGATCACTGGACATCGGTCAAGATTATCCTTAGTAACTAAAATACTAAGGAGATGTTTTTTGATTATGGAGGTGATGAAGAGTTTGTCGTAAATTGTTACGTCGATGCAAGCTTTAACTCCAATCCGGATGACTCGTAATAGCGATCTGGACACATATAGTGGAGCAGCCATTTGGAATAGTACCAAGTGAAGTGTGGTAGCAGTGTTTATGGTTTGACATAGAGATTTGCAAAGTACACACGGATCTGAATGTTGCAGACCCGTTGACTATAAGACCTCTCTCACATGCAAAGCATGATCGAGCCCCAGAACTCATTGGGTGTTAGATTCATAACAATGTGAATCACATGGTGATGTGAACTAGATTATTGACTCTGGTGCAAGTGGGAGACTGTTGGAAATATGCCCTAGAGGCAATAATAAATTAGTTATTATCATATTTCCTTGTTCATCATAATCGTTCATTATCCATGCTATAATTGTGTTGATCGGACACTCAGATACATGTGTGGATACATAGACAAAACCATGTCCCTAGTATGCCTCTAATAGACTAACTCGTTGATCAAAGATGGTTAAGGTTTCCTAGCCATGGACATGAGATGTCATTTGATAATGGGATCACGTCATCAGGAGAATGGTGTGATGGACAAGACCCAAACTACAAACGTAGCATATGATCGTGTCGGTTTAATGCTATTGTTTTTTGCATGTCAAGTATCTGTTCCTGTGACCATGAGATCATGCAACTCACTGACACCGGAGGAGTGCCTGGTGTGTATAAAACGTCGCAACGTAACTGGGTGACAATAAAGGTACTCTACAGGTATCTCCGAGGGTGTCTGTTGGGTTGGCATGAATCAAGACTGGGATTTGTTATTCCGTGTGACGGAGAGGTATCTCAGGGCCCACTCGGTAATACAACATCACAACGAGCCTTGCATGCAATGTGACTAAGTGTTAGTCAGAAGATCTTGTATTACGGAACGAGTAAAGAGACTTGCCGGTAACGAGGTTGAACTACGTATGGAGATACCGACGGTCGAATCTCGGGCAAGTAACATACCGAAGAACAAAGGGAACATCATACTGGATTAACTGAATCTTTGACATAGAGGTTCTGATGGGGAACGTCGCATGGGAAACAAAATTTTCCTATGCACACGCAGATCTATCCATGGTGATGAGCATCTACGATAGGGAGAGTGGATCTACATACCCTTGTAGATCGCTAAGCGGGAAGCGTTAAGAAACGTGGTTGGTGTAGTCGAACATCTTCGCGATACAAATCGCCGAGCGTCCCGCGATCTCATCACGATCCGTCCCGCGATCCAATCACGATCCGTCCCGTGAACTCATCACGATCCGTCCCGCGATCTCATCATGATCCGTCTCACGATCTTGATCACGATTTTTCCCATGAACTCATCACGATCCGTTCCGCAATCTCATCACGAACCGTCTCGCGATCTCGATCGCGGTCCTTCCGATCTAGCGCCGAACGGACGGCACCTCCGCGTTCAGCACACGTGCAGCTTGATGACGATCTCCACCGTCTTGATCCAGCAAGAGGAAGTGGAGAGGAGAGAGAGTTCACCGGCAGCATGACGGCGCTCCGGCAATGGTGGTGGAGTGATTCCGGCAGGGCTTCGCCTAAGCACTGCGCAAAACCGATCTAGAGGAGCACCGGTGGAACGGGTAGCACGTGGCCGTAAATTCTGTGCAAAACCCTTCTATTCCACCAGTATATATAGGAGGAGAGGAGGAGGAGTGCTGGCACAGGGCTGAGCCCCTCTTGGAGTCGGCCGAAGCCAAGGGGGAGGAGTCCTACTCCTCCTCCACTCCTAGTAAGAGTAGGACTCTCCCTTTTTTTGCCTTTTTCCACTCTTTTTTCCTTTGGGACTCTTCCCCTAGCCGCATGGGCCTATTGTGGCTATTCCACCAGCCCACTAAGGGCTGATTAATACTCTTCCACAGCCCATGAAGCCTCTTGGGTCGAAATACCCCTCCTAGAGGTCTCCCAGTACACTACCGGCACTCTCGGTACACTACCGATAAGCCCGAAACTTTTTTGGCGACCAAACTGAGACTTCCTATATATAAATATTTAACTATAGACCATTCCGGAGCTCCTCGTGATGTCCAGGATCTCATCCGGGACACCGAACAAACTTCGGTCACCACCATACATAACTCTATACTACCGAAACGTCACCAAACCTTAAGTGTGCAGACCCTGCGGGTTCGAGAAGTATGTAGAGATGACCGAGACACCTCTATAGTCAATAACCAATGGCGAGACCTGGATTTCCACATTGGTTCCTAATTCTACGAAGATCTTTATCGGTCGAACCTCTATGTCAAGGATTCAGTTAATCCCGTATGATGTTCCCTTTGTTCTTCGGTATGTTACTTGCCCGAGATTCGATCATCGGTATCTCCATACCTAGTTCATCCTCATTACCGGCAAGTCTCTTTACTCGTTCCGTAATACAAGATCCCGCAACTAACAATTAGTCACATTGCTTGCAAGGCTCATTGTGATGTTGCATTACCGAGTGGGCCCCGAGATACCTCTCCGTCACACGGAGTAACAAATCCCAGTCTTGATCCATGCCAACTCAACAGACACCCTCGGAGATACCTGTAGAGCACCTTTATAGTCACCCAGTTACGTTGTGACGTTTGATACACACAAGGCACTCCTCCGATGGCCGTGAGTTGCATGATCTCATGGTCATAGGAACATATACTTGACATGCAGAAAACAGTAGCAATAAACTGACACGATGATATGCTATGTTTGTAATTTGGGTCTTGTCCATCACATCATTCTCCTAATGATGTGATCCCGTTATCAAATGACATCTCATGTCCATGGCTAGGAAACCTTAACCATCTTTTGATCAACGAGCTAGTCTATTAGAGGCATACTGGGGACATGGTTTTGTCTATGTATCCACACATGCATCTAAGTCTCGGATCAACACAATTATAGCATGGATAATAAACGATTATCATGAATAAGGAAATATGGTAATAACTAATTTATTATAGCCTCTAGGGCATATTTCCAACAGGTTCGACCGATAAAAATCTTCATAGAATATGTAGGAACCAATATGGGCATCCAAGTCCCGCTATTGGTTATTGACCGTAGAGGTGTCTCGGTCATGTCTACATAGTTCTCGAACCCATAGGGTCTGCACACTTAAGGTTCGGTGACGTTTCAGTATTATAGAGTTACGTATGGTGGTCACCTAAGGTAGTTAGGAGTCCCGGATGAGATCCCGGACGTCATGAGGAGCTCCGGAATGGTTCGGAGGTCAAGATTGATATATAGGAAGTCCTATTTTGGTCACCGGAAAAGTTTCGGGCTCATCGGTAGTGTACCGAGAGTGCCGGTAGTGTACCGGGAGACCATCGGGAGCGGTATTTCGACCCAAAAGGCTACATGGGCTGTGGGAGAGTAAATACCAGCACTTAGTGGGCTGGTGAAAGTCCCACACAAGGCCCATGTGGCTAGGAGAGAAAAGCCCAAAGAGAAAAAGGTGGAAAAAGGCAAAAAGGCAAAAATAAGGAGGAGTCCTAGTCCTAGGATTGGAGGAGGAATCCTCCTCTCCTCTTGGTTCGGCCGAAGCCTAGGTGTCTTGGCCCTTGGGCTGAGCCTCCTCCTCTCTTCCTCTTATATATACTAGAGGTTTTAGGATTTTTGCACTAGATTTTCAGCCACGTGCTACCCGTTTCTCTGGTGCATAGTTTCTCATCTAGATCGGTTTTCTGCAGTGCTTAGGCAAAGCCCTGCGGGAATTGCTCCACCACCATCATCACGGAACCATCACGTTGCCGGAGAACTCGTCTACCTCCCCACTCCCTCTTGCTGGATCAAGTAGGCGGAGATCTTCATCGAGCTGTACGTGTGCTGAACGCGGAGGTGCTGTCCGTTCGGCGCTAGATCGCAAGGACCGTGATCAAGACTGCGAGACAGATCATGATGAGATCGCGGGACGGATCGGGATGAGTTCGCGGGACGGATCGTGATTGGATCGCGGGACGCTCGGCGATTTGGATCGCGAAGACGTTCGACTATACCAACCGCGTTTCTTAACGCTTCCCGCTTAGCGATCTACAAGGGTATGTAGATCCACTCTCCCTCTCGTAGATGCTTATCACCATGGATAGATCTTGCGTGTGCGTAAGAAATTTTTTGTTTCCCATGCAACGTTCCCCAACAGACATCTACGGTGGAGCGGCATTCCCTGTGACACATCAACGTCGTGGAATCTCGGCGGCGAGGCGCAACAAAGTCTCGGCGACGGATGCGTGATGATGAGCGCGCGTAGGGAGGAGGCGCTGTCTGGCGCCGTGGGGCGTCGACGGCAGGCCTTGCAAGGTCGATGCGTCAGTAACCATTGTGAAGATGGATTGATGGAAGGCGGTGGCGACGACCTATGAGGGTGCGTCAGAGCGGATTGTACCCCTGACCCGGTATGTGGCTTGGTCGGGGCCTCCGGCTTTAGATGTTAGGCGAGATGAGAGGTCTGGGTATGTGGCTCACACTTTCTGCACCCCTTCATCATTGGATTGGAGTAGCGACAGATGTTGCCAAGAGGGCGACTTCAGATATATTGATGTATTGCTTTGTAAGATCTCTATGAATAATTAATAAGTGGCTGCATGCATCTTCTAGATGCAGAGGTCAGGGTCATCCTCTTTTTCAAAAAAATATAAAAAAATTACGTCCCGATGTTCGTCAACTAGCCATTATTAATTCTGTGTGTTATACCTTGCTTCATAATGTATCTACCTTAGCGTATTGATCGCCATACCTGGGATAGGCGAGAACCCAACTCCGCTATTAGAATAGTGCCCTCGGGATATGCAGGTTGTCTTAAGAATTATCGCGCTCAAAGATGATGGCTCCTGTAATAATCTCCAAGAATGTCTTGCTAACAATGCAAAATTAAATAGTTTCCCAAGTCTCTAAAGCTTAGTACACCTAGGTACTTAGGTCTCATCATAACTTCCCAGGAGACCCATGCAAGCTTCCCTTTTCCTTGTTTGGAGCCCCACCAATTTCTTCTTATGATGGTGTTTATATTCTTGCATAATCCCGTGGAAGTTTGAAACGAGCTATAAAATAAACAACAATTGTATGTGCCACTGATTTTATGAGGACATTCGTACCAACATCCGTTGGCATTCCCACATATATGCGAGTCAATGGTTCATTAGGGACGTCAATGATTCATTAGAGGACTTGAGACCCATAATTACACGCCACCCACTACCTTTTTGTTCCCCGGAAATGCCATCGAGTCCGAACTCTCTCCTACAATGGGGGCGCGAACGTCGGGTCATTGCTGTCAGACCACCGGAGGGGATCACGCTGTCGTGATTTGCCCGCTGCAGAGAAGCCTTACCACCCCGGTCGCCAACAAACCCTAGCCCTAGCTCATGCCTGCCGACCGCCTACGTGATTGTCTCCCAATCGCCTGCTAGCAAAACGCTACATCGTAATGGACCATTCATCAACAATTCATGTGTAGCTATGTTTGTACTGTTTCGATTTTATCTGTACTATGACAAAAGAAAAAACTCAGACTTCCTGCCTGCCTAAAAAACTGAATTGTTTTCAATCTATATATAAGGAAAAACTTCAGAGCGTAAGCTTCTTTTAGGGATTTTCAGAATTTGAACTTGACACGGTGCTATGCACTGCTTTTCTCTAGAAACCGTGATGACGTGTTGGTACAGGACTCGTGGACGTATTTGTTACTGGAGAAAGCGAGAGATCGGTTGTTATTATCCTTAACTATAACCCCCTACGCAAAAACAGCGCTCGCATCTAACAGATCGCCGACGCCGCCATGGATCATCGGCAGATCGCAAGACGGAGGCGCGACGACGATGACCGCCTAAGCAAGCTCGGCGACGGCGCGCTCGGCAACATCCTCTCCTTCCTCGACACCAAGGAGGCCGCGCGCGCCGCTGCCCTCTCGTCGCGGTGGCGCGACGTCTTCGGGAGCGTCCACACCATCTCCCTCGAGCAGCCGGAGACGCCCCTCCCCGACTACGACTCGGACAGTCCACGACCACGATTCTGCGACCCCAGCACGTCTCCCTTCGCCAAGGTCGTCATGACGGCCCTCAACGCCCGCAGCCGCCGCCAGGCCGCCGCCGCCAGCCCATCGGTGCCCCTCCGCGCGTTCCGCGTCGCCTTGGAAAGTTACGTCGTCGGCGATGCCTCCACGGTGGACGAGTGGATCTCCACCGCTCTCATGAATGCTGCCCCCAAGCTCGACATCGACCTCTGCCTCGTCCGCGCCCCCCTGTGCAGCCGCCCAGACCCCTTCTCCCTGGAACGCATCAGCCGCCCAGTTCGCGCCGCCTGTCTGGCCACTGGTCTAGATGAGGAGGTTGCCCACGAAGATGACGATGCAGCGTCCAGTTCCGACGAGAGCGTGCCTTGGCCGTGGGAGCTGCCTCATGCAGTGTACACCGTCCCCGGCCAGCTCTTTTCCTGCTCCGCGTTACGATCACTTCGCCTCGGGTCGTGCAGACTATGCCCGCCGGCAACCGTCAGCCTGCCGTCACTTGAGGCGCTCCGCCTCGCCCATGTCCCCGACGAGGAGGCGCACGTACAGAGGCTCATCTCTGCCTGCCCACACCTCGCAGACCTGACGCTCGAGGCCTGTGACACCATGACCACCCTCTCCCTTCTCGACAACACGCGCCTCAGCAGGCTTGCCCTCCGCTGCTGCCACAAGCTGGCTGTCGTGACCGTCCATGCGTCTGAGCTCCGCTGCTTCGAGTACCGCGGCACCATCCCGGACAACTCATTCCTCACCGTGCCCGACAGTGACGTTGCCAGTGGCTTCCCGTCCGTCACCTCATGCAAAATCGAGGTCTGCACGGTTTGCGTGGCCCAGGACGCCGCCATGTCCGAAGAGCATCTCGCCAAGCTCTGTTCGTTCCTGGGCTTGTTTGTGTCCGCGAAACAACTACACCTAGGCACCGCTCACATGAGCTCCTGCTTCGTCAATCTCCCAGCATTCACCAGCCTCACGCACCTTCAGCTGAACGGATGCGTACGACACGACAGCAATGATCCAACCGCCGTCGCTGCCACGACGATCACGATCCTCCAACGGGTCCCAAACCTTGAGGCGCTGACCCTGTTCTTTGAAGCAGGGCCTCAGAAAGCCGAGTTGGAGCAATACCCGCTGCACACGGAGGGGGAGCTCATTGATGCGCACCACCTTTACTACAATGAGTACGACACCCTCGACTTGCCGACCGTGCCGGTCCCCCAGTGCCTAGGAAGCCATGTGAGGAGGATCAGCCTGGCGCATTACCAAGGCGGCAGGGCGCAGAGGATGCTGGCTAGGTTCTTGCTCCACAATGCTCCGCTTCTTGAGAAGCTCTATTGCGTGTTGGCCGAGGGACCGTTGTGGATTCAAACAGAATTGATGCGCGAGATGGGAAGTTGGGTGATGAATGAGAGAACAAGCAAGGTGTTTCACTGACGGGTGCGTGTGTATGCGCGTATGCGATTGCAGTTTGTCTATTCATGAAGATTCATAGTATAGTTACTTAATAGTTTTGGCAGATAGACCATCTAATGTATTCTTGCCTCACCATCTAATGTATTCTTGCTTCCCAGTAAGATTGTGATTTTGTACATCACACCCTTGATGCATCTGTTTTTAGGATTCATTTTTTGGCATATGTTATTTGGATCGAAATTTCGCTTAATATCTTCTTTGTGAAACTTACCCCCAAAAAGGGAAGGGCTATTTACATTTCAGCCCTTAACTCGAACATGCTATTCAGATTATCCTTAATTTTTAAAGTGTACTCAAATTGATCCCACCACCACTAGGTGTCATTGTAGAAATGCCCTTATGTGCCATTTCTGTCTAGTCAAAAAGGTTTGACCATCTCCGGCTCATTTCTTGCACATTTTTGCCCCTCTTTACAACTAAGATCCGCCAGTACAAGCACGGGGACATTGGAGCCAAAGTTATACAGTTAGCGACCGGTCAAATTAGACTTTCGGAGCCCTATGCAATTGTCTTTTGGGGGTATTTAACTCTTTTCTTTAGTAGAGGACCCATATCCCATTGAATTTTTTAGGTTATTTAGTTCTTTTTTTAGAAGAGGGCCCATGGTCAATAGCACACTTAACACAAAAGGAGTTTCTCAAACAAACAAAACTTGTTGGAAATATGCCATAGATGCAATAATAAATTAGTTATTATCATATTTCCTTGTTCATGATAATCTTTTATTATCCATTCTGTAATTGTATTGATCGGAGACTTAAATGCATGTGTGGATACATAGACAAAACCATGTCCCTAGTATGCCTCTAATGGACTAGCTCGTTGGTAAAAGGATGGTTAAGGTTTCCTAGCCATGGACATGAGATGCCACTTGATAACGGGATCACATCATTAGGAGAATGATGCGATGGACAAGACCCAAACTACAAACATAGCATATGATCATGTCAGTTTATTGCTACTGTTTTCTGCATGTCAAGTATATGTTCCTATGACCATGATATCATGCAACTCGTGGATATTGGAGGAGTGCCTTGTGTGTATCAAACGTCGCAACGTAACTGGGTGACTATAAAGGTGCTCTACAGGTATCTCCGAGGGTGTCTGTTGAGTTGGCATGGATCGAGACTAGGATTTGTTACTCCGTGTGACGGAGAGGTATCTCGGGGCCCACTCGGTAATGCAACATCATAATAAGCCTTGCAAGCAATGTGACTAATTGTTAGTTGCGGGATCTTGTATTACGGAACGAGTAAAGAGACTTGCCAGTAACGAGGTTGAACTAGGTATGGAGATACCGATGATCGAATCTCAGGCAAGTAACATACCGAAAAACAAAGGGAACGTTATACGGGATTAGCTGAATCCTTGACATAGAGGTTCGACCGACGAAGATCTTCGTAGAATATGTAGGAACCAATGTGGACGTCCAAGTCTCGCCATTGGTTATTGACCATAGGGGTGTCTCGGTCATGTCTACATAGTTCTCGAAGCCGCAGGGTCTGCGCACTTAAGGTTTGGTGACGTTTCGGTAGTGTAGAGTTATGTATGGTGGTTACCTAAGGTTGTTCGGAGTCCCGAATGAGATCCCGGACGTCACGAGGAGCTCCGGAATGGTCTGGAGGTAAAGATTCACATATAGGAAGTCCCTGTTGGGTCGCCAGAAAGTTTCGGGCTCATCGATAGTGTATCGGGAGTGCCGGTAGTGTACCGGGAGACCTCCGGGAGGGGTATTTCAACCCCAGAGGGTCCATGGGCTGTGGGAGAATAATAACCAGCCTTTTGTGGGCTGGTGGAACAGCCACAAAAGGCCCATGGCGCCAAGAGGAAAGCTGCCTAAAGAAAAAGGTGGAAAAAGGCAAAAAGGAAGAATCCTACTCCTACTAGGAGTAGAGGAAGGAGTAGGACTCCTCCTCTTGTGGCTCGGCCGAACCAACTAGCCTTGGAGGCCAAGGCTGCGTCCTCCTCTCCCTCCCTCCTATATATACTGGTGGAATAGAGGGGTTTTGCATAGTTTTTACGGCCACGTGCTACCCGTTCCACCGGTGCTCCTCTAGATCGGTTTTCTGCAGTGCTTAGGCGAAGCCCTGCCGGAATTGTTACACCACCATCACCAGAGCGCTGTCATGCTTCCGGTGAACTCTCTCTCCTCTCCACCTCCTCTTGCTGGATCAAGACGGTGGAGATCGTCATCAAGCTACACATGTGCTGAACGTGGAGGTGCCATTCGTTCGGCGCTAGATCGGAAGGACCGTTATCGAGATCGCGAGATAGTTCGTGATGTGATCGCAGAACAGATCGTGATGAGTTCGCGGGACAGATCGTGATCAAGATCGTGATGAGATCGCGGGACGGATCGTGATGAGTTCGCGGGACGGATCGTGATTGGATCGCGGGACGAATCGTGATGAGATCGCGGGACGCTCGGCGATTTGGATCGCGAAGAAGTTCGACTACACCAACCGCGTTTCTTAACGCTTCCCGCTTAGCGATCTACAAGGGTACGTAGATCCACTCTTCCTCTCGTAGATGCTCATCACCATGGATAGGTTTGCGTGTGCGTAGGAAATTTTTTGTTTCACATGCGACGTTCCCCAACAGTGGCATCATGAGCTAGGTTGATGGTTCGATGAGATCTCGAGTAGAACACAAAAGGTTTGTGGGCGTTGATGCTTAGATTGCTTCCTCCCTTGGTCGGATTTTGGTTCAGCGGGATTGTGAGATGAAGCGGCCCGGACCAACATTACTTGTACACTTACGAGAGACCGGTTCCCTCGACGCAACTTGTTGCCTAGATGGCTTGCGGGTGACAGTTTCTCTCACTTTAGTTGGATCGGATTCGACAAAGGCGGTCCTTGAGAAGGTTGAAAAGCAACTAGTGTATCATCGTTGTGGTTTTTGCGTAGGTAAGAATTGTTCTTGCTAGATACCCATAGCAGCCACGTAAAACATGCAACAACAATTAGAGGACGTCTAACTTGTTTTTGCAGGGTATGTTGTGATATGATATGGCCAATTACATGATGTGATATATGTGATGTATGAGATGATCATGTGATGTATAGATTATCACGACTTGCATGTCGATGAATACGACAACCGGCAGGAGCCATAGGGTTGTCTTTAATTATTGTATGACCTGCGTGTCAATCATTAAGCGCTATGTAATGTTTTACTTTATCGCTAAACGGTAGCAATAGTAGTAGAAGCATGCAGGCCGTGACAACCCCGATGGCGACACGTTGATGGAGATCAAGATGATGGAGATCATGGTGTCATGCCGGTGACGATGGAGATCATGCCAGTGCTTCCTAGATGGAGATCAAAAGCACAAGTTCATGGCCATATCATGTCACTTATGATTTGCATGTGATGTTAATCCTTTTTATGCACCTTGTTTTTCTTAGGACGACGGTAGCATTATAAGGTGATCCCTCACTTAATTTCAAGATAAATTGTGTTCTCCCCGAGTGTGCACCGTTGCGAAAGTTCGTCGTGTTCACACACCATGTGATGATCGGGTGTGATAGACTCTACGTTCACATACAACGGGTGCAAGCCAGTGTTGCACAAGCAGAACACTCGGGTTAAACTTGACGAGCCTAGCATGTACAGACATGGCCTCGGAACACAAGAGACTGAAAGGTCGAACATGAGTCATATAGTAGATATGATCAACATAATGATGTTCACCATTGCAGCCACCTCAACTCACGTGATGATCGGACTTGAGTTGGTGAATTTGGATCATGTATCACTCGAATGATCGAAGGGATGTCAATTTGAGTGGGAGTTATTAGGTAATATGATTAATTGAACTCATTATCATGAACATAGTCAATAGTGTCTTTGCAAATTATATTGTAGATTACTAGATCGCGCTGTAGCTCCCTTAATTTTTATATGTTCCTAGAGAAATAGAGTTGAAAGATGTTGGTAGAATATTGCGGACTGGGTTCGTGATCTGAGGATTGTCCTCATTGCTGCAGAAAAGGCTTATGTCCTTAATGCACCGCTCGGTGCGCCACCCCATCTAGCGTCGTCTGTAGATGTTGTGAACATCTGACAGGCACGTATCGATGACTACTTGATAGTTTATCGCGTCATGCATTACGGCTTAGAATTGAGGCTCCGAAACGTTTTGAACGTCACGGAACATATGAGATGTTCTAGGAGCTGAGATTGTGATCTCAGGCTCGTGCTTGTGTTGCGAGATATGAGATCTCCAGCAAGATTCTTTGCCTGCAAGATGAAAGAGAATAGCTCAATCGTTGAGCATGTGCTCACACTGTCTGGGTGCTACAATCGCTTGAATCGAGTGGGAGTTGATCTTCCAGATAAGATAGTGATTGATGTAGTTCTCCAAGTCACTGTCACTGAGCTACTAGAACTTGGTGATGAACTATAAAATGCCAGGGAAAGAAATGTTGATCGCTGAGCTGTTCGCGATGTTTGACACCGCGATGGTAGAAATCAAGAAGGAGCGTCAAGTGTTGATGGTTAATCAAACCACTAGTTTCGAGAAGGGCAAGAGCAAGGAGGGAAACTTCATGGATAGCAAGTCAGTTGCTGCTCCAGTGAAGCAACCCAAAGTTGAACTCAAACTCGAGACTAAGTGCTTCTGTTATGAGGTGAGCGGTCGCTGATGCGGAACAACCCTAGATACTTGGTAGATAAGAAGGCTGGCAACATCGATAGAACTATATTTGATATACGAGTTATTAATGTGTACCTTGCTAGTACTCTTAGTAGCACCTGGGTATTGGATACCGATTCGGTTGCTAAATGTTAGTAACTCGAAATAAAAGCTAAGGAATAAACGGAGAACTAGCTAAGGGTGAGGTGACGATATGTGTTGGAAATGTTTCCAAGGTTGATGTGATCAACATCGCACGCTCTCTCTACCTTCAGGATTAGTGACGAACCTAAATAAATGTTATTTGGTGTTTTGCGTTGAGCATGGACATGATTAGATCGTGTTTATTGCAAATACGGTTATTCATTTAAGTTAGAGAATAATGGTTATTCTGTTTACATGAATAATGCCTTCAATGGTCATGCATCTAGTGAGAATGGTTTGTTGGAATATTGATCGTAGTAATACACATGTTCATAACATTGATGTCAAAAGGTCCAAAGTTAAATAATTATAGTACCACATACTTGTGGCACTGCCGCAAAATGTCATATTGGTATAAAGGGCATGAAGAAACTCCATGCTGATGGATATTTGGACTCATTCGATTTCGAATCGGTTGAGACATGCGAACCATGCCTCTTGGGCAAGATGACTAAAGGACCCCGTTGGATGGAGCGGGCAAGTGATTCATTGAAAATGATATATGTTGATGTATGCAATCTAGTGAGTCTTGCAGCGTGCAGTGGATATCGTTATTTTCTTACCTTCACTGATGATTTGAGTAGATATAGTGTATATTTACTTAATGAAACACAAGTCTGAATATTTTGAAAGGTTCAAGCAAATTCAGAGTGAAGTTTAAGATCATCGTGACAAGAAGATAAAATGACCGCGATATGATCGTGGAGGTGAATATCTGAGTTACGAGTTTGGCATACAACTTAAGACAATGTGAAATTTGTTTCACACCTAACGCCGCCTGGAACACCATAGTGTGATGGTGTGTCCGAACATCATAGTCATGCTCTATTGGATATGGTGCGTGCTATGATGTCTCTTATCGTTTTACTACTATAATTTTGGGGTTATGCATTAGAGACAACTACATTCACTTTAAATAGGGCATCATCTAAATCTGTTGAGATGAGACCATATTAATTATGGTTTGATAGAAACCTAAGCTGTCATTTCTTAATATTTGGGGTTGCGGCACTTGTGTGGAAAATGTTTTCACCTAATGAGGTCGAACCCAAGACGGACAAATGCATCTTCATAGAATACCCTAAGAGCAGTTGGGTGAACCTTCTATCTTAGATCCTAGTGCAAAGTGTTTGTTGCTTAAACGGATCCTTTCTCGAGGAAATGCTTCTCTCAAAAGAATTGAGTGGGAGGAAGATAGAACTTGATGAGGTTGTTAAACCTTTGTTCAACCAGAGAGTAGCGCAGCGCAGAAAGATGTTTGTGTGAAGCCTACGTTAGTTGAAGAGGAAGTTAATGATGATGATCATGAAGCTTCAGGATGAAGTTACTATCGAACTTCGTAGGTCGACAAGGATATGTACTGCTCCTAAGTGGTACGACAACCCTGTCTTGGAAGTCATCTTGTTGGACAATGATGAACCTACGAGCTATGGAGAAGCGATGATGGGCCCGGACTCCGACAAATGGTTGGAGGCCATGAAATCCGAGATAGGATCCATGTATGAAAACCAAGTATAGACTTTGGTAGACTTGCTCGTTGGACGGCAGGTCGTTGAGTACAAATGGATCTTTAAAATGAAGACAGACACTCATGGCAATTGTCACCATTTGTAAAGCTCGACTTGTTGCAAAGTTGTTTGTGATAAGTTCAAGGAGTTGACTGCGATGAGACTTTCTCATTCATAGCGATGCTAAAGTCTGTTGGAATTATATTTGCAGTTGCTACATTTTCAGTTATGAAATCTGGCAGATGGATGTCAAAACATCGTTTCCTTAATGGTTTACTTGAGGAAAGGTTGTATGTGATACAACCAGAAGGTTTTGTCAGTCCTAAGGATGCTAAAAGGTGTGGAAGCTTCGGTGATCCTTCCATGGACTGAAGCAAGCATCTCGGAGTTGGAATATACACTTTGATGAGGTGATCAAAGTTTTTGAGTCTATACAAAGTTTACGAGAAACTTGTATTTGCAATAAAGTGAGTGGGAGCACTATAGAATTTCTGATAAGTATATGTGGATGACATATTGTTGATCGGAAATAATATAGAATTTCTGGAAAGCATAAATGGTTTGTTTGAAAAGTGATTTTCAAAGGAAGACCTGGATAAAGCTACCTAATTGTTGAGCATCAAAATCTATAGAGATAGATCAAGATGCTTGATGAGACTTTCAATGAGTACATGCCTTGACGAGATTTTGAAAGAGTTTAAAATGGATAAGTCAGAGAAATAGTTCTCGTCTGATTTGTAAGGTGTGAAGTTGAGTGAGACTCAAAGCTTGACAACGGCAGAAGAAAGAGAAATGACGAACGTCGTCCCCTATGCCTTAGCCATAGGCTCTATATAGTATGCCATGCTGTGTACCGCACTTGTGTGTGCCTTGCCATGAGTCCGTCAAGGGGTACAAGAGTGTCCAGGAGTGGATCACTGGACAACAGTCAACATTATCCTTAGTGACTAAAAGACTAAAGGAATTGTTTCTCGATTATGGAGGTGATAAAGGGTTTGTCATAAGGAGTTACGTCGATGCAAGTTTTAACACTAATCCGGATGACTCGTAGTAGCAATCTGGATACGTATAGTGGAGCAGCCATTTGGAATAGTACCAAGTGGAGAGTGGTAGCAGTGCTTACAATTTGACATAGAGATTTGCAAAAGTACACACAGATCTGAATGTTACAGACCCATTGACTATAAGACCTCTCTCACATGCAAAGCATGATCGAGCCCCAGAACTCATTGGGTGTTAGATTCACATGGTGATGTTAACAATGTGAATCACATGGTGATGTGAACTAGATTATTGACTCTAGTGCAAGTGGGAGACTATTGGAAATATTCCCTAGAGGCAATAATAAATTAGTTATTATCATATTTCCTTGTTCATGATAATCGTTTATTATCCATTCTGTAATTGTATTGATCGGAGACTTAAATGCATGTGTGGATACATAGACAAAACCATGTCCCTAGTATGCCTCTAATGGACTAGCTCGTTGATCAAAGGATGGTTAAGGTTTCCTAGCCATGGACATGAGATGCCACTTGATAACGGGATCACATCATTAGGAGAATGATGCGATGGACAAGACCCAAACTACAAACATAGCATATGATCATGTCAGTTTATTGCTACTGTTTTCTGCATGTCAAGTATATGTTCCTATGACCATGATATCATGCAACTCGTGGATATTGGAGGAGTGCCTTGTGTGTATCAAACGTCGCAACGTAACTGGGTGACTATAAAGGTGCTCTACAGGTATCTCCGAGGGTGTCTGTTGAGTTGGCATGGATCGAGACTAGGATTTGTTACTCCGTGTGACGGAGAGGTATCTCGGGGCCCACTCGGTAATGCAACATCATAATAAGCCTTGCAAGCAATGTGACTAATTGTTAGTTGCGGGATCTTGTATTACGGAACGAGTAAAGAGACTTGCCAGTAACGAGGTTGAACTAGGTATGGAGATACCGATGATCGAATCTCAGGCAAGTAACATACCGAAAAACAAAGGGAACGTTATACGGGATTAGCTGAATCCTTGACATAGAGGTTCGACCGACGAAGATCTTCGTAGAATATGTAGGAACCAATGTGGACGTCCAAGTCCCGCCATTGGTTATTGACCATAGGGGTGTCTCGGTCATGTCTACATAGTTCTCGAAGCCGCAGGGTCTGCGCACTTAAGGTTTGGTGACGTTTCGGTAGTGTAGAGTTATGTATGGTGGTTACCTAAGGTTGTTCGGAGTCCCGAATGAGATCCCGGACATCACGAGGAGCTCCGGAATGGTCTAGAGGTAAAGATTCACATATAGGAAGTCCCTGTTGGGTCGCCAGAAAGTTTCGGGCTCATCGATAGTGTATCGGGAGTGCCGGTAGTGTACCGGGAGACCTCCGGGAGGGGTATTTCAACCCCAGAGGGTCCATGGACTGTGGGAGAATAATAACCAGCCTTTTGTGGGCTGGTGGAACAGCCACAAAAGGCCCATGGCGCCAAGAGGAAAACTGCCTAAAGAAAAAGGTGGAAAAAGGCAAAAAGGAAGAATCCTACTCCTACTAGGAGTGGAGGAAGGAGTAGGACTCCTCCTCTTGTGGCTCGGCCGAACCAACTAGCCTTGGAGGCCAAGGCTGCGTCCTCCTCTCCCTCCCTCCTATATATACTGGTGGAATAGAGGGGTTTTGCATAGTTTTTACGGCCACGTGCTACCCGTTCCACCGGTGCTCCTCTAGATCGGTTTTCTGTAGTGCTTAGGCGAAGCCCTGCCGGAATTGTTACACCACCATCACCGGAGCGCTGTCATGCTTCCGGTGAACTCTCTCTCCTCTCCACCTCCTCTTGCTGGATCAAGACGATGGAGATCGTCATCAAGCTGCACGTGTGCTGAACGCGGAGGTGCCGTCCGTTCGGTGCTAGATCGGAAGGACCGTGATCGAGATCGCGAGAAGATTCGTGATGTGATCGCGGAACAGATCGTGATGAGTTTGCGGGACAGATCGTGAGACGGATCGTGATGAGATCGGCGGACGGATCGCGATGAGTTCGCGGGACGGATCGTGATTGGATCGCGGGACGAATCGTGATGAGATCGCGGGACGCTCGGCGATTTGGATCGCGAAGAAGTTCGACTACACCAACCGCGTTGCTTAACGCTGCCCGCTTAGCGATCTACAAGGGTACGTAGATCCACTCTCCCTCTCGTAGATGCTCATCACCATGGATAGGTTTGCGTGTGCGTAGGAAATTTTTTGTTTCCCATGCGACGTTCCCAACAAAACTTAACACAAAGGTCTAGACAAAGTAGTTAAAACAAATAATGGCTAAACGGTAGCACCCACGAGTCGGCCTACTCAACAAACTTTAAGCTCTGGCATGCATGTTGGTGACGCACTAAGGAAGCTGGAGTTGGTAGGGAGGGGATGTGAGGGGCGCATGAGTATGTCGGAGTTGCTTCGCTTTCGACAAGCTCGTCAGTTTGTTGCGGCGTGCTTAGAGACACGTCAACGGCGAGCTCTCGCAACAACGAGTGGAAGCGCTAGGAAAGGAGGAGCTACAAGCATGGGGGGACACGGGAGCCAAAGGGAAAGAAGTCAAGGCTTGCCAGGAACTCGAGGATGCGCTTGGAACAAGCTATCAGCGTAGATCGGGCGCGGCAGAGCATCACCGGAGGTGTAGAAGTTGCAGATCGTGGCCACGATTTACGACGCCTCCGTCCAATTCAATCCGGGGGATTAACCAGTATAGTGAGGCGGAGCTCTAGGATAAGTTAGTGCCGAGGAGGCATTGACTGCACCGGCGAGGAACAACATCGCCCTCGATGTGAGTCGGTTGGGATTTTGACGAGATAAGGGTTGGGGTTCGAACAGGGGCAGAATCTGAGCACACTTCGAAATTATGGTTAAATCTGAGTAGTGGATTCGAGTTAGGGGCACAAATGTAAAAAAAGGCGAATGACTTAAGTTATTGTGAAAGGAGATTTTTTTGGGGAATTGTTATATGAGATTTAATATTATTGAACAACTCAATTGTTTTTTAGATGAAATCACACACACACACACAGAGAGAGACACGCACGCACGCAATAGATTTCAAGATACTAGTAAGGTGCCCGTGCTACGCTATGAAATCATAGGAAATAAGGTTGAAAGATGAAGCAAAAAATAGTACTTAGTTATTTTTTTGTAGAGAGAAGGTTGAGGTTTAATCACATCACACAAGAGTCTTCGCATAATAACAACACCAACACAACCGGAGTTACATGGAACCGTACATACGTGCAAACATCCTTTTCACTTCATAAGGGCATATACAACGGGGGACTCCTATACAAGCGCTCAGAGAAATAAAATAATTTAAAAAATAATGTAAGAGTGCTTGGCTACAACGCTTGACGCTATAGTCGGCGCTAAAAACTCTAGCAGTTACGATAACCGTTCTGTCCCGCAAGATGAGAAAAGGCAGAAGCGTTGGGTTCCTATATTTGCGTCGATATGGCATCGGGCACCAAGAATTTATCGTACAACCGTCCATGGACTAGGAAATTAATCGGGTCGCCTTCTACAAGCGTCTCGCATTGTAGATGCCCTAACGTATCTTAAACCTTATTCGATTACAAAATGTATAGTTCTAGCTTTCAAACATCTTAAACAATTATTACTTTCTATCATCTTCAGTGAACATTCTTTACTATTAATGCTAAATTATTTTAAAATTTGATATCATGACACAATATCACTACTATGATTGTACATGTGAGCAATCCCAAAACTTGCAGATATATCAAGGGTTACCTGTTAGATCCATCAAGTTCACCATAGAACATCATGCTGGAACGAAGAAGTACACACATGGACTATAACAGACGTTTCAAGGAAATTACCCATGGCAGATGGCGTGTTTTTAAAAGAGTTGTTGGTACTCAAAGCTCTTTAAATATAAATACCTCGATTTTGTGCTAAACTTGTTGGAAACAATAGTAATTTTACTTCCACAAAATCATGAAACATGTTATTTTTATTGGCAATAGAGCTCCAACCAAGTTATGCACTGCTCCATCAATCGCAAGAACTACAAGATAACTTATATCATTCTCTTATGTATAAAATAAAAGAAATGTAAAGTGAAACATATTAAACAGAGAGAAGAATGCCCGTTGTTTTATGGATACCATTCATGCAAGGAAAATGTGTTTAGTAAATTTGCAGCCACAGATAAAAATATTTTATGTTGCAAATCCGTAGAGCAATTAATATCCTAATACTTTAGCCATGCGAAGAAATATGCTCGTTAAGCATAGGAACATTATGTCGTTGAAGTTAAAAGCTACATATACTCGCCAGAAAAAGCATACCCATGCTTGCAGGCTGCAGTTTCATCATATGGTAGGCACCCACATCACAAGAGGTGCTCATGAACAAATAAATTGTAACACATCAGCGGCGGCATACAACTTGTACTGAAAAAAAATTAGAAATGGATAGTGTAAAAAATATATGAAAGCTATTTGCAAAATTGGTAGTCACGTGACCATAGTGCATTGTTAACCAAGAACGTCGTGGCAGTTTTGCAGTATCTGGTTTCTGGACATTGGACAATAACATGCTTAGGTGTGATTTTTGGAGGACAATGACACCAACAATTTTAATGCCAAACGATCAATTCATGAAGGCAGAAGGACACACTATTTTTTTCGACAAAGGAAAGGACACGACATAATCTGACCAATGTTAAAGTTCCTCTATCTTGTTCACTTCCCTTGATAGGTATACAAGTATCTCTGTTGAACTTCTAAAACATCGGTGCATGCATCACGTCCCGGACTTCTAAAACAAAATCAGTGCATGCATCATCCCTTTTCGCCTCTCTGGAAAAATCACAACAGCATCCCCTGTCTGTGGAATCATAGCTCCAGTACCCACCGTCTCTCTATCCTGAATCCACATTCTACCCACCGTGCCGCCCTTCGATAGCTGCAGTAGCAGCCTGGCGGCTGGCTTGCCCCATCGTTGCCCCTTCCTCTCAATTATCAATCTGTTACAGTTTTTTTTCCCTTTTTGAGAATCAGCCAATCTGCTAATACATTGGAACGAATTAATTCTTTCCTAAACATCTCATGCCGGCCCTGTTCCTCTCCTCGCAGCAAGCAGAAGAGGGATGAACCACTACACAGTCTCAATCCCTCTTCTCCCCCTCCTCGTTTTCCACCAACCACTCTGTATCCCTACTGGTCAATCCCTCTTCTCCCCCTCCTCGTTTTCCACCAACCACTCTGTAGTGGTTCATCCTTGCCGTGACGACTTCCATCCCACGCCATCCTCCTCGCTCTGCCTGGACCGAGCTTCGCCTCGGCCTCCTCCCCCTCCCCCTCTACGTATCTGGCGGCGCAAAGGCTATATCAGCGGCATCTTCTCCATCCTCCACACTCCCTCTGTCCGGCGGTGGTCCAGGCCTCTCCAAACGGCCAGGAGCTCGAAAAGAAGAGGAGATGGACGAGAGTAGGTTCTCTTTGACATGACGAGCTGGGCGGTGGAGGTGGGTAGGGAGCCATCTATGGGCTGCAGCGCCGGTTGACAACAATTGGAGAGGTCAGCCGGACACACAATGACGATTGGGGAATAGCGGCGGCAAACGTGATGGGGTTTGAGAACGCTTCCATCACATTTTCTACATCGTAATCAAAGCAACCTCTTCCCCCTCCCCCTCCCCCTCCCTCCTAACCCTAGCTGTCCCCCGGCCTCACTCCCTTCCCCTCCCTTTCTCGCCGCCGCCTGAGGCAGCCGCCGGCAAGCCCGACGCGTCAAAGATGGTGGCGGCGGAGCCTCGGCTGCCCTGCCTCTGCGTGGGGAACCCCGGATCTGGAGCGACGGCTTCATTGGCGAGGCATGACAGGCTAGCAGCCGTGCACGCGGTGGATCTGGCGTCCCGACCGCTCGGGCGGCGGGATCCGGTGGTCGTTCGACCGGCGACGGCTTCTGCGGTTGCCGGTGCGCGCGATCTGGCGCCTCCCCTCCTCCCCTGTTTGGCGTGCGGGCTAGCCTGGTCGGGCCGCGCTTCCTTTGGTCGCCGGTTCTATACAGGAGGCGCTGCTGGTGGCGGGGATCTAGTTCGGACGAAATCCCTGGCCGGCCGCGTCGACGGCGACGCCTGAGGGTGTCGTTCCCCTCCATGGAGGCGTCGGTATGGACTGATCCCTCACTTTCCCTTCCCCTAGGTCTCCCAGGCGAAAGCCCTAACTTTATTGGGCGGCGGCGCTCACGGCGTCGTTCCCTTCTTGAAGGCACCGCTTTGGGAACCTTGGGGTTGGGTGGTGCTTGTGGGTGGTGGGCGACGGCGGTGGTGCGGCCCTATCATAGCATGGATCTGCGTTCGCTGCTTGGAGATGGACTCGCGTATGTGGAGGTCATCGTTTGGCGTCATGGTGGCGTTGATGGCAGAGGCACCTGTCAAGGGTGGCACTTCAATCTGCTCTGAAGATGAACTAGTGGAAGATGGTGGCAGCGACACACGTGAGTGCGTCAGACCGGTTTGTGCCCCGGACCCGGTATGTGGCTCGGTCGGGGCCTCTGGCTTTAGACGTTAGGCTTAGGTGAGAGGTCTGGGTTTTGGCCCAGCTTACACCTCATCATCATATTGATAGGAGTAGCGGCAGATGTTGTCAAGATGGCGGATTCAGACATATTGTTGTACTACTTTGTAAGGTCCTCGAGAATAATCAATAAAATGGCCGCATGCATCTCCCAGATGCAGAGGCCGGGGGTCATCCTCCTTTTCTAAAAACAAAACGTGATGGGGTTTCTCTCTCATTTACGGGACGAGATGGGTACATTTTTTATTTACGCTATTGTAGCAGTGAGTCCCACATGTAATAGGTGGAGGAGGGTGAGTGAACCCACCACCAATTCAAATCTTTAGAAGTAGGAAAAATATATATGTCATACATATGAATACCTATAGCAAACTAATTTATATCATACACAGATTTCCAAAGATAATAAATGCCTTATGTACATGATACATGAATCTATTCAAACATAAGTACGCCATTTTTTTTCCAATTTTACTAAGTATTTAAGTTGTTGGCTATTAGAGTAGATCGGGCGTGGCTGAGCATCACCGGATGTGAAGAAGATGCAGATCATGGCGACAATTTATGACTCCTCCATCCAATTCTATCTGGGGGATTAACCAATATAGTGAGGTGGAGCTCTAGGATAAGTTATGGTCAAGGAGGCATTGGCCACACCGGCGAGGAACAACATCGCCCTCGATGTGAGCCGGTTCGTATTTTGACGAGATAAGGGTTGGGATTCGGAGAAGAGAGGAGCTGGGGTTGGGCTGAAATGCTAGGTTGACTGCCATCCCTTTATAGTCGAGTGCCTCCATCGTGTTCGGTTTTCACACACTCGCGAGAGGTCATCGGGGACTTGAAGGCGGGCGAGAAATTGGGACCTTTGTTATTCTTACTTTTTCAGTTTGGTCCCACTTGTAAGTCATGGAGAGAGAGAGGGGGAGAGAGAGAGAGAGAGAGGTCAGAGAGAGCTTTTATCTTTTTTTCTCATGGGTTCCACGTCTAAGTGACATATGGAGATGGGGGTAAAAATGTTCAAACAACATCATGAAAGCAGGCAAACCCCTTTGACCGGATGAAAATGACACAGAAGGACATTTCTATATAACCTCACTAGCAGCGCAAATTTGAGACAACTTCAGAATTAGGGTGACATCTGAGTAGTGGATTCAAGTTAAGAGCACAAATGTAAAAAACTCAAAGGGGATGCCTTAAGTTATTGTGAAGGGAGATTTGTTGTGGGGATTGTTACAGGAGATTTTAATATCATTGAACAAGATGAAATCACACACACACACACACACAGACGCACACGCAATAGATTTCAAGAGATATATATGTCATACATACCTATAGAAACATAAATCATTCACAGATTTCCAAAGATAATAAATGCCTTACGTACATGATACATGAATCTATTCAAACATAAGTACGTCATTTTTTTTCCAATTTTACTAAGTATTTAAGTTGTTGGCTATTTTGATCAGCACTTCACAGAGCTCCTTGTGCTTTGAGCTCATGATGGCATGGTCAGCTCCGGCAATCTCCTCTACATCTGTTCCGGGGCTCAGCACCACCATCCAGCGCTGCATTTCCTCGGTGCTGGAGCCATCAGCCTTGGCTACCACGTATACCTTCTTCACCGATCCATAGTTGTCCGCGGTGAGCACGCCTGCGTCCTTCATCACCGGATCATCCACAAACTGGTTTCCAGTCCTCACCAACATTTTTGCCAGGGCCAAATCCTATGGAAACATTGTAAAGCAGTGAGTCAACGCATGGCTAGATTATGCTGAAGTGGATAATGTGAAGAGTTAATTGATTTTCTTGGAGTATTATTTTTGCGAATATTTTCTTCGTACTATTGTGTTGCTGAGATTAGTTTATTGTAGCATATCAAGATGATGTTAAATTCTGCTATGCACCTCAGGTGGACTTTGCTGGTAATACTTCCGTGCTAAGAAGTCTGGGCCCATTATGATTGCAACCCCGGCACCCTGCTGGTTGTTGATTGGCAGCATCTCGCAGTCCATGAGCAATCCTTTTGATGATGTTCTTCGCATGAACTAATTGCATCAATCACAAGATAAGATGAAAGGTAGAATTAATATAGGAGTTGCAATGCTGGAGACCACCCTTTCATGACGTACACTTTCCACCAACAAAAACTTCATATAACTTTCGTTCAAACATTTACATATTGATTACGTGTATCATTTTGAACATATATATTTATACTTGAAAATCTTGTATATATATTCATTTTGGAAGCTATTTTCAGATGTTGTAATTTTATGGAGTATTATACAATATACAAATGTTAGAACAGCAACTAAGTTGTGAAAGTTACATATTCAAAGCATTGTAATTGTATATTTGACTCAGACGAGCATGTGATGTGACACCTCTTCTATATAGAAAAAAGGAGCAATTTTTTCACATATACAGGGAACTGAAATAAGGGTGAAAGTTTGAGTCAACGGAGAATGAGAAAACCATAAACAATTGACAATATATACCTCCTCTGTGGTGACGCCCATGTGCTTCCCGACGCACGGCATCGCGGCGGCCGCGAACACGGCCGCGGCGACCTTGCCGGGGAACCTCTCCAAGGCTAGCGCCAAGCTTAGCCCGCCGTGGCTATGCCCGACCAGGATCAGCCGCTCGCCGCCACCCTCCGGCGCCGCAGCCACCGCGTCGAGCAGCGGCCGCGAGTACTCCTCAAACGAGTTCACCTCGTCGACACGCGCCGGGTGCGTGCCGGACGCGGCGAGGTCGACCGCCGTGACGCGGTGCCCCGCGGCCTCGAGCGCAGCGACCACCTTGTACCAGCACCACGCGCCGTGGCAGAGGCCGTGCACCAGGACGAAATGGTTCCTCATGCGGTTGCTGCTGCTTGTCTGAGTGTTCTCCATTTCTTGTGTAAAGTTTGCTTTGTGTACGTTGTGTTGGGTGGTTGAGATAGAGAACGGCCCGATATTTATAATGCAAATTGGTCTTGATCGGAGGCTTATCACCATCAGCTTCTTCTGCCGCAAGAAAAATGTGGCGACTTGTTTTTGGACGTTACTACGACGTGTTTCAAGAAGACAATTATATATTCAGGATGGAATACGAGATTGCATCGGATCAACTTGCTCAGCAAGCTAGAGTGCTAGACGAGCCATGAGAGTTTGACTGGTGGTGACGCATGGTTGATACAAACCAGGACCAGGCCGCCAAAATCCAGGTCATGTGCCAAACACCGCGGTAGACGGCTCTTATGACATACCAGGTCCTGAGCCGTTACGAAGAATAAAAAAAACTACCGCAACCATTGCTGCGGGGGCCCCGAATGGTCATTGTTGTGTTGTTACGCCGGGGCAGCGGCCTCGGAGCCATGGCCGGCAGCGGCTCTACGAGGATGGTAGCAGCCTTGCTGCTCGAGGGGAGAGGTGGTATGTCGGGGCGGCGGCCCTGGAACGCGGTGCCGGTTGATTGCGTTGGGCGCGACGGAGCGGTAGATGTCGGGGTGGCGACTCCGAGAGAATCACTATGGTGACCTGACTTCTATGGCAATGATGATGGTGGAACCAATGTCAGCGACGCGGCAATGGTTGCGATAGTCGGTTCTTTTCCGACGTGTCCACGGTATTGTCTCGGTTTGTTTGTTGCTATGGAGTCGAAGCTGTGACGGCGTGGCAGATGACTGGCTGCAGGTGGACCGTTCGGCGATCTTTCGTGACGCTAGTCGTGCCTAGTTTTGTTCTTCTAAATTCTCCGTTAGAGTCAAGATATTCAAATGATTTGAATATTTTGAAATAAACATGCATAACCTATAAACCGTTAACAAGCATATAGTTTCACGGATCAAGATATTCAAATTTAAACATGCATAGTTCATCCAAAAGGTATCACATCGATCAAGTTTGATCCAAAATCACCACAACATAGCATATTTTATGTCGCGGATCGAGCCCAACCAAAGATATGCACAACCATCCTCACTAAAAAAATCACCGCCAACATCACCACCCCCATATACATGATCACCACCATCATCGTGACCACCACCAACATACACATGGCCACCACCATCAGCACCATATCATCCACACGGCCACCGCCACAACACCATTTCAAAGAGACACCTTTGTTTTGGGTCAAGATTTCCCCACGAGTGAGCTCCCAAAATTTCTTTATGACGAGATCTTTGAAACAAGACCCTGCATGGGTATGTTTCGACAAAAAAAAATTGATGCCAACTTTGGTGCTATATGGTGCAACTTCAGTACTGCATTGTGCAACTTTAATACTATAAGATGCAAAAAAAATTCAAAACCAGTTTTTTGCAGCTGCATGATCTAACTTCACATGAGGTTGCAACCTAAGCATAATGAAAACTTGATGTGCAACTAGTCTACTGTCCCGACCAACTATGTAGTAGTCGATGCGCAACCCTTGTCCCTACTCGTGGATGTGTATTTTTTTTACAATTGACACACCCTACCCCACCTTCCGTACTAGTGATTTGTGGAACTTAGTCTGTTGTTCGAGCCAACTCCCTATTACTCGATGTACAACTGCTTCCCCAAACTACTTGTCGATATGTAGTTTCGGTTGGCAGGGTTAACAAACGGAGTTGCACAGTCTGCTAGGTAGTTGGCCGGAGCAACATATAAAGTTGCACATCCCACTAGAGGGGTGGTTCGTAGTGCTAGTAGGAAAATTACACAACCATGAGGTATGAGGGGTAGTTGCACATCACTGGTAGACAGTTAGGGGTGACAGTATCCGAAATTTCACATCCACTACTAGACAGTTGGCCGATGCAACAAACAGTAAATTTTCGTCAAAACATACCCATACGAGATCTAGTTTCAAAGATATTGTCACGAAGAATACAACAGTGAAGACGGATCGGAATTCCCACGCGCGGTTTGAAAGATATGGCTTTTTTTAAATTCGCAAAGCCCTAATTAAATGTATTCACATTAGTTCACGTGAATGGTTTTCTTTTCGGTCCTGAAAAGACTAGGTGGTTTTCCGACCGCTGGCTAAGGATGCCACGGCGGCCGAGCGCCCGCTAGACGTGCCCGGAAAAAAATCGTTGGCGAGCTGGGAAGGCGTACGTGGGAGGTGGGGAGGACGGACGAACGAACGATCGATGGTAGGGGCTGCAAACGAACAAACCAACTACACACTGCTCCTTTAGAATAGAGATAGTCTTACCATACGTGAATTGATTGATTACCATAATTAGCATATTTGATAATTCTTGAGTTTATCGCCTTACCAAAGATGAGATTTCATGAATTAATTAAAGATTGATCATGATTTATTCCTTTCCATATAAAAGTTACCAACTATATCAAAAATTGATTAAATATTGAATATGAAAGTTACCAAATGAAGATTGATCAACAGTTATTCCTTTCCATACAAAACTTACTAAATATACAGAAAAATGATCTTATTGGCAGATAAAATTGGTTTAAAAAGATCGTGCGCTAAAAGAAAACTGGACGGAAAAAACCTAGATGAAGGTGGGAAGAGAAACGGAAAAAAACAGGAAAGAAGCTATCAACTCCCCCTTTAGGAGTAGAGATATGTATTGTTTTCTTAAACCCTCCCACAAAAATACTTAGTTGCATGTGCAGTTTTTCACTTAAACCCTTTCATAAAAATACTTAGTTGCATGTGCATTTTTTTCTCTCGGACATTTCCATATTCAAGTACTTAGTTGATGTGCATTCTTTATATTATTATTATTATTATTTACAAATTTTCCACCGGCACTAGTTTTTTTTAGGCGCTGACACCAGCTAGAAGTACATGCGTCACCACACAACAACATCAACCTCGTCATTTATGATGGTATGACTACGACAACACGATTTAATCTACTACTACTCCCTTCATTCCTCTATTATAGAGCATTATTTTTCTAGTAGAGTTTCATAATGTAGCGCGTGGTTGAATTTTTGAATGAAAATAACCCTTGTTGGGTTGGAAGTGTGTGGTTGCAACTGTCCGTTGCTAGGCACATGAATGTGGGCAGACTGAGTGAAGGGTAATAGAGTCCAAAGTACACATGCCACCACATGCATTGGTATTTCTGCCAGGAGAAAAAAATGCACAAAATAGAGGAAGACAAGGAGTACCAATTTTAGGGCACCTTTGATTCAAAGGAATTCCATAGGGTTTCTGAAGGATTGAGATCCTTAGGAATTTTTCATATATTGGTCATTTGATTCCTAGGATTGGATCCATAAGATATTTTTCTATGGAATCTTTTGTACTATATTTCATAAAAAATCTAACATCCACTCCAACCTCTTTTTAAAATTTCTTTGTTTTTTATGTGCCATCCAACACTCCTTGCTAATCCTATAGGGTTCAAATGGACATGTCACTCCAACCCTATACTTTTCCTATTCCTCCGTTTACAAAATCCTACGGATGAAAGAGGCTTAGGACTGTGCAGCCATGTAGAGGTCATCTATAAAGTGACATCATCATAGATGATGCGGTCCATGATGTCTCGTCGATGCCGTGTCTTGCATAATAATCTATCAGAGGATGTTGAAGATGCCCTTCTCATGGACGAAGTGGCAGCGATGTAATGGCCAAGACGTCCGATTTCTATTATGAGAAACCACATTATCTTCTTACTACTACCCACGTTGTCTTCTTGCAATTACCAACGACATAGAAAGGAAGATGCACAATCTAGGCAGAAGACACTAAGCTATCCCCAGCTAGCCATCAAGACCACAGAAAGGGCTATATCAGTGTAAGCACAGACAACCCAAGAAACACAAACAATTTGATTTTACCATCATCCTGGAATCCACAGGTCCGATCTCGAGGAGATGTTTTAAAGGTGAACCAACAACATCTAAGTTTCAGACAAAATATAGCTTAAACAAAAGCTGCCCACGAAGGGGCAAAGGAGACTAAAACTAATTAGGTCTCAAAGAGCTTCAACCTGGATGAGAGGTCATCCTTCACGCTGCTGCAGTTCTACAAGTTGCCCTCCATCCAGAAGTAGCTCTCGAGATGTCTCCAACGATCACCACAACCTTTTGTGTGGCCCACCCCAGAGTTTCATGTCTTTTTGCTTTTCTTTGCAAAACGAACCAGTCATGAAGCATTTAGCTTATCAAGTTTACAGGAACACAAAGATCAGCAACCTTGTTGTTACCAGAGTTGGCATACCAATATCCGCCAGATCTCTATCATTTTTATGAAACCCTTCAACCACACATTAAACATGTGATGAACATTGCTAGGTATGTTCTGCAGATTGACGAAGATGTTGATGAAGACCTTGACGATGAAATTACAGCATCATGTCGACATTGATGCCTCTCTTGTGGCGACAAACTGTTTATCGTGTGTCATAGCGTTGAAGTCAATGATGAATTGCATATTTTCACACCAACTTGGCGTCTGGATGGTGCATGTGGTTGTTGCTTCTTAAAGATTTAGGACCCTGATAAGTGTCACATGTTAGGTACAAGCACATGGTAACTCCGAGCATTTCTCATGGAAACTTTAGTTACACAAGGATGCAACTTTAGATGACAAGCATGACAACTTAGTGCTTCAGTTTGATTTTTGACAGCAACTTACGATGTTTCACTGGAATTTTCGATCCCCGTGTGAGTGGAATTGGCATAGAAAATCGTTAGGGCCGGAGAGCCACACCTGATGTGTGACACTTATCATTTAGAAAGATTTATTCAACAACAATTGTTTATGTTAAGGTGATGTCATACAACACGATGTAGATGCACTACTAGGTGAAGGAGGCGATCGCTCGATACATGAACACAGATTCAGATGTGTGCAGCGCTCGCCGCTCGGGAAAATTCACCCTCCCCATAGACAACCTACAACACTTAAACTACACCTATGGGCTCTTTGCAAACTCCCCCCCCCCCCCCACCCTAATTTGACAGGATGGGTTAGATCATGGGGTACCGCCTCACCTCATAATCCCCCGCTATTTTTGTAGGTTTATAAAAAAATCTACTATTTTCTTTTAAAAAATATCCCTTATCTATGTGTTACATTTTCCTATATCTTTTTGAACATCCATACCTAGTTTTCACAGTTTTTTTATTGGAAAGTTGTTTCTGGCAAATAATCCCATTGTGATCAGAAGAATATTTGACATATTTTTGTCGAACTTATCTGGAAAAAAGTACCACCATTTATATTAGTTGTCACTGAAATGGATATATTTAGACGTATTTTACTGTTAGGAAGGGGGTACTACTTAACATCATTTTCAAAGGAGATTAATCCAAAATCACTTAACATATTTATTCTTTAGATAAAAATCACGTACACACATACATAGATTTCGACAGAGATATATCGTGCACTTTAGCAAGTATTTAAATTGTTAGCTATCTTGAGAAGAGCATCACAGAGCTCCCTAGGCTTGGAGCTCATGATGGCGTGGTCAGCTCCTGCGATTTCTTCAACCTCCGTGCCGGGGCTCAGCATCACCATCCAGCGCTGCATCTCCTCGGTGCTAGAGCCATCAGCCTTGGCTACCACGTATACCTTCTTCACGGACCCGTAGTTGTCGTAGGTGAGCAGGTCTGCATCCTTCATCATCGGATCATCCATGAATTGGTTTCCCGGCCTCACCAACATTTTTGCTAGGGCCAAATCCTATATCAACATTGGGAACTGAATCACATAATGGGTCTACTGGATTTGATAAGGCAAAGAATTAATTGATTAGAATATTCATTTTTGCTAGAAAAAGGAATTTTAGAGTATCATGTTGCTAAGATTACTTCATTATGGGGGAGCAATAGGATGTTAAATTGTGTTGTGCACCTCGGCTTGACTTTGCTGGTAATACTTGTGTGCTAAGAAGTCTGGGCCCACTAAGATTGCAATCCCTGCACCCTGGTTGTTATTGATTGGCAGCATCTCGCAGTCCATGAGAAGTCCTTCCGATGATGTTCTTCGCATGAACTAGTTGAATCAATCACAAGATAAAATAAAAATTAACATTAATATTGGAGTAACAGAGTGAGAAACCATCTTTCATATTCCAACAAAAAATGGTGCAAATAATTTTTCTTCAAACGTTTACAATTCGATTACCTTTATCATTTTTGATATTAGATACGGAAAAGCTTGTATATTTACAGACTGCCCTTTTGTTAAATAAAAATTAGAACGTTTCGATCACTAAAGTATAGTGATCTAGCCGCTTTTATATTTCTTTTGCGGCGGAAGTATTATGCAATATACATATCTTACGACCCAAACTTGTAGAAGACGTTGTACCCCGCGAACAAAAAAAGAAGACGTTGTATATTTGACTAAGTCCACTCTATATAGAAAAGGGATACCGTTTTCTAGTACACATACGGAACTGATACAGAGTAAGATGTTTTGGTCAACACTCCACAGAGAATAACCAAAAGAAAACCGTACACAATAGACATACCTCCTCTGTGGTGACGCCCATGTGCTTGCCAACGCACGGCATCAAGGCGGCCGCGAACACGGCCGCGGCGACCTTGCCGGGGAACCTCTCCAAGGCTAGCGCCAAGCTTAGCCCGCCGTGGCTATGCCCGACCAGGATCAGCCGCTCGCCGCCACCCTCCGGCGCCGCAGCCACCGCGTCGAGCAGCGGCCGCGAGTACTCCTCAAACGAGTTCACCTCGTCGACACGCGCCGGGTGCGTGCCGGACGCGGCGAGGTCGACCGCCGTGACGCGGTGCCCCGCGGCCTCGAGCGCAGCGACCACCTTGTACCAGCACCACGCGCCGTGGCAGAGGCCGTGCACCAGGACGAAATGGTTCCTCATGCGGTTGCTGCTGCTTGTCTGAGTGTTCTCCATTTCTTGTGTAAAGTTTGCTTTGTGTACGTTGTGTTGGGTGGTTGAGATAGAGAACGGCCCGATATTTATAATGCAAATTGGTCTTGATCGGAGGCTTATCACCATCAGCTTCTTCTGCCGCAAGAAAAATGTGGCGACTTGTTTTTGGACGTTACTACGACGTGTTTCAAGAAGACAATTATATATTCAGGATGGAATACGAGATTGCATCGGATCAACTTGCTCAGCAAGCTAGAGTGCTAGACGAGCCATGAGAGTTTGACTGGTGGTGACGCATGGTTGATACAAACCAGGACCAGGCCGCCAAAATCCAGGTCATGTGCCAAACACCGCGGTAGACGGCTCTTATGACATACCAGGTCCTGAGCCGTTACGAAGAATAAAAAAAACTACCGCAACCATTGCTGCGGGGGCCCCGAATGGTCATTGTTGTGTTGTTACGCCGGGGCAGCGGCCTCGGAGCCATGGCCGGCAGCGGCTCTACGAGGATGGTAGCAGCCTTGCTGCTCGAGGGGAGAGGTGGTATGTCGGGGCGGCGGCCCTGGAACGCGGTGCCGGTTGATTGCGTTGGGCGCGACGGAGCGGTAGATGTCGGGGTGGCGACTCCGAGAGAATCACTATGGTGACCTGACTTCTATGGCAATGATGATGGTGGAACCAATGTCAGCGACGCGGCAATGGTTGCGATAGTCGGTTCTTTTCCGACGTGTCCACGGTATTGTCTCGGTTTGTTTGTTGCTATGGAGTCGAAGCTGTGACGGCGTGGCAGATGACTGGCTGCAGGTGGACCGTTCGGCGATCTTTCGTGACGCTAGTCGTGCCTAGTTTTGTTCTTCTAAATTCTCCGTTAGAGTCAAGATATTCAAATGATTTGAATATTTTGAAATAAACATGCATAACCTATAAACCGTTAACAAGCATATAGTTTCACGGATCAAGATATTCAAATTTAAACATGCATAGTTCATCCAAAAGGCATCACATCGATCAAGTTTGATCCAAAATCACCACAACATAGCATATTTTATGTCGCGGATCGAGCCCAACCAAAGATATGCACAACCATCCTCACTAAAGAAATCACCGCCAACATCACCACCCCCATATACATGATCACCACCATCATCGTGACCACCACCAACATACACATGGCCACCACCATCAGCACCATATCATCCACACGGCCACCGCCACCACCACCATTTCAAAGAGACACCTTTGTTTTGGGTCAAGATTTCCCCACGAGTGAGCTCCCAAAATTTCTTTACAATATCATCCATTGTGGTTGGTTTCATGAACATGATAACACGGTCTTCCGCTATATTTGCATTCCGAAGCCCAACGTATGTGATGTCTCAAAATATGACAGCAATTCGGCCGCGTTCATCTCCGCACTACGACAACAACAACAGCAGCAACAACACAAATTTGTGAAGTAGATTTTTTTGTGTGGAGAAATCACCATCCATACCTGCACTAGAAAACGACAATCCCTCTGCATCACCGTCGGAGTCCACTCCGGCCAACATCAAGAAGTAATTGCCGTCCGAAGAGACCCCTACTACGCTCAGGAGAGGGCTTGGAGCATTGTAGAGCGGCAGGGAAGCAAGGGAAATGACATGGAAGCGCCACCACTTCCATCACCTTCTTCCTTCATGGAGGCTCACCCTCATCGTCGATGATCTCGATCAGCATTGCCTGCGTGCCTGGAGCAGGGAGCCCCATCACCACCTCCACGGGCGCCTCCGGTTGCGGGTTCTGCCTGTATCGCCGCGACCGGAACACCCTCAACTTGAATCTCTTTGCTGGATCTAATGATTTATCTTCCAGCATCGCCCACGGGAGAACTCCCGTTGCCGGAAGGGCATGGAAATCCGGGAAGCAATGGGAGAGATCATTATCATCCATCTTTGCCCACAATGTGAATGATGCGTCATTCAAGCCCTTCACGGCCAGGAACCACGAACCGATCTGCAGCAGCCGCCCAAACCTCTCTGCATCCCCGTCAGCAATCGCCACCATCTGCTCCTCCCTCCTCGACATCAAAAAAGTGTATGACAAGGTGCAAATGACTGGATCTGAGTGGGTAAGTGGGGAAATGACGGGGTGAGGTGGAGTGTGAGAGGGGTTAGATATCCACCATAGCCTTGTCCACCGCCATTATGCACCTTGGGAATCGACTTATGAGCACTCGCGTTTTCACCCTCACCATGCTTGGGAGTTGTGACTCATGCAAGGTGGCATGGGAAACAAACCAAATAGCCTACCGTGAACCCGATGTTCTCACGCCATCTTCACACGTCCACCTCATGGTCGGTTGAGTCCTTCAGCAACAGCCGATCACATCGCAGGAGCATCTCCCCCGTCTAGAATTCGAGGAGAGCCGGTGTGCCGAGGTACGGTGTCGGTGTCAAAACCGGCGGATCTCAGGTAGGGGGTCCCGAACTGTGAGACTAGAAGCGATGGTAACAGGAGACGAAGGGACAAGTATTTACCCAGGTTCGCCTCCCCCCCTTATGGAGGTGATACCCTACGTCCTGCTTTATTGTATTGATGATATGGGGGTTACAGAGTTGATCTACCTCAAAATTGAATAGCTAACCCTAGATGAGTTGTTCTGTGCCTACAACCTAAAACTCTCCAGCTTATATAGACGCCGAGGATATCTAGGATTTACAGATGGCCGGTTTGTTGGGGAACGTTGCACAGGAAACAAAAAATTTCCGACGCACACGCAAGATCTATCCATGATGATGAGCATCTACGAGAGGGAGGGTGGATCTACATACCCTTGTAGATCGCTATGCGGGAAGCGTTAAGAAACGCGGTTGGTGTAGTCGAACGTCTTTGCGATCCAAATAGTTTCCGTAGTTGGATCTTCTCCGATGTGTCCACGGTATTGTCTCGGTTTGTTTGTTGCCATGGAGTCGAAGCTGTGACGGCGTGGCACTGTAATGTACGATGACTGGCTACAGGTTGACCGTTCGGTGATCTTTCGTGACGCTAGTCGTGCCTAGTTTTGTTCTTCTGAATTCTCCGTCATAATCGAAGTTGCGTTGTGTGGCCGCATGTCAACATGTTGTCAATAAGGATGGGCTTTGCCCTGACTGTCTCAGACTGTGGAAGTGGGCTTGACCCTTGTTGTTCCGATTTTTTCCTCGTATTCCGTAATTAACTGGGCAATTCTCTTTTGCTTATTTAATATATGAGACAATCTTTGCCTCAAAAATAACTGTCATTGATTTAGTACAAGTAATAAATTTATAGCTCTTTTCTTAGATTGAATCAAATCCTCTATTTGTTATTTTTCTTATGAATTTGTTAACCACATTTCGATTATCTAGATGAATTTCTAGAAGACATGAACTGGATCTTGAAACACCAGACACCTAGACAAATTGGTGCATATCAAACAGTTAGCAACAAACTATTTGTAGAACCGCTAGCCAAATCGTGGAACTCACAAGGGATTCGAGCAATGGACGTCCCACTTGTCCTGGTTGAACTGTTCCAAGACGAGGCGCGAGGAACAGAAGGAGAGGCCTGCAAAGCCTAAGTCGTGTTTGGTTGCATGCATACATGCCAACAAAGCCTATTCTGAAATAAAACAGGTTGTTTGGTAGGCCTTATCCACTGTTTGGCCCACGTGACATGAAACTTAAAGCACTCTCTAGCCAGGCCCGCTAGAAACGGTTGAATCGGAAGTTTTCAACGAGCGAGGCTGAGTTGAGCCATATCGAGCACACATGGTTACTCCGGTTGCCGGACAGGATGCGAGACATTACACATCCTGTATGTGGTTTGTTCTTTTATCTTACTTAGTGTCCTCTAATCTCCTTTCTTTAGTCCCTTATAAAATCACAACGGTGCTTCATTCGAGATAAGATCCGCACAAGAAAGATGCACATCAAGGTTATAGCTCCATTCAGCCGCCCGGCTCGTAGTTTCGTCGATCGTAAATGTCCAATTTCTCCTGTTTGGAGCTATTTTGGATGAATTTTGTCAAATTTGTTGCACATGGTCAACCGTTTGAAATTTCCTTTGACCTTTAGCCTCATATCTCGCAATTTCACGTGATTTTCGTGTTGCATGCTTTATGTTTCCGCGATCTTAGACGAGTAGATTGATATCTTCCTCGTGGACTATACATATGCAAAGTGTGTGGTATGTTTTAATGGCATTCGACCATAATCTTCTTCGTCCCTTCTAATCGTTCTCTTGGCCTCCTCTCCGTGTCCTGCTACACTGGCGTCATCATCGGCGTCGTTTCTCTCGGCCTCCTCGCCCGCGTCCTGCTACATTGGCACCAATGTTGGTGTTGTTCCTCTTGACCTTCTCGCCCATGTCCTACTAACGTCAACGTCGACATTGTTCCTCTTGACCTCCTCGTCCTACTACACTTGCGCCGCTATGGTGCACACACTACATTTCTCCTCCCTCATCATCTGCCTCAGCGTCCTTCTATTCATCCATGCGCACTTTCTCTATGGCGATGAAGCTAACAACTGGTTTGCCACACCGACGACGGGATCGCTCGCCCGTGACTCCATGCTCGCCGCGCCTCATGCAACGACGCAGCCACCGTCCACTGCAGTCGCGGAGGCATTCTAGTGTAACCATGTGTGTTATACGGAGTCATTAACTCTTAATCATATCCAATGTATGCAACCAAAGACCGTGTAGTAATATCAGCCTAGCCAATACAGGTAACCAAATGCCAAGCAAAAATTGTTCTCCTAATGCAGGCAACAAAATTATGTGTATATGATGTTGTTTTGCCTGCATTTACTGAACCGTACTTAACTAGGAAAAATATGCAATGCAGTCAACATAGATGCATGCATCCAAACACGCCCCTCAAGGTGAGATCGATAGGTGATCACATGGAAGAAGACGAGAAGCATCCAATATTATGGGGATTGAAAGAAGAAAGTGTCAACGAGGTAGAACCTGTCAATGGTATGCTCTTGATTAGTTGATCTAGTGCGTCGATGGGACACGGCTGTCGGCATGCCGTACTCGATCACATGTTGGATGTTGCCGCCCCACACTGTGTGGTGCCTCCTTGCATTGAGACCCGTCGATATTGGTTGCCAGTCCTCTATTGCGTCGTCCGCCTACCACTGCCAGCCCGCTGTTGTGCCATTAGGGTTAGGCCGACTCCAACACATGGACTCAAATGGACACACTTTTCATCCATTTGGGTCGTCAGTTTTGCATGTATTCATACGTGTCCGTGCCAATATGTGTGGTGCGCCCAAGCGGCTAACTAATTTGGTCCACCTCGACCGCCTTTTGCCAAAATAAAAATAAAAATTGGACATTCTATACATATATGTGTGGTGAGAACATGTAAGTATGGAGCTAGCTCTTTCTTACAACTCACGAGGATCCATTGAAACCTGCCTCCAAGCATCCTTGATGGTGTAGTCATGACTTGCAGATACCTACTGTCACGCCCAAGATGCGGTCATATCCTTCTTTCGGCACGAGGGCCTTGATGGGGATAGAAGCGCATCTCGATGCGTTCGCAAGAATGGATATCATTACAGTACATGTACAGAAGAGATGAGTATATGGAATTGGCTTACACTCGCCACAAGCTACATCAGAGTCACATCAATACAATAACATACTCAAACATCATACATAAGAGCAGGGTCCGACTACGGACGAAAACAAACGATAAAATGACATCCATCCTTGCTATTCCAGGCTACCGCCTGGAACCCATCCAAGATTGAAGAAGAAGAAGCAGAAGAACTCCAAGTCAAATCAAGCAACGCGCTCACAACAAATCATCGCATTACCTGTACATGCAACTTTTGTTGTAGTAATCTGTGAGCCACAAGGACTCAGCAATCTCATTTCCAAGGATATCAAGACTATTAAAGCTTAACAGGTGAGGTATGGTTAAGTGGTGAGGCTGCAGCAAGCGACTAAGCATTTATTTGAGTGGCTAACTTACGAGTACAGAATTAAAGTATGATGGTCTACGCATAACGGTCGTGAACTAGTAATGATCACTAACTGATCCTGAACACCTACTTACTTAATCATAACCCCACCATGTTCTCTTTTCGATAAGGACTCACGAGAAGAGACAGTCACGGTTTATGCACACAGTTGGTGTATTTTATTAGAGTTTACTTCAAGTTTGTTATGACCGGGTGGTAAACAAAGTATCCAAGTTTGCCACATAACCGCGGGCACGGCTTCTCGAAAAGATTTAAACCTGCAGGGGTGCTCCAACTCATCCACCACAAATTAACCACACTCAACGGGACTAACCTCAACCACGGATCTCGTGATCTTCCTAGGCAATTTCAAAGGAAATCTGACACCTCGAGATGGCCCGAAGAAAATCAGAGTTCCTCACTCAAGACGTTCGAGAAAGGTAAAACAAATCCAGCAAGGCCTCCCGACGTGTCGACGATCCCGATAGGAGCCGCGTATCTCGTTCTCAGGACACGGCGGATAAGCTACGCGTACAGTGGCCTGATAGAAATCTCCCAAGTTGCCCTGGGTTGGCCCCGCACAGTGCTCTAGTTTGGACCAACACTCATGAGGAGCACTGTCCCGGGTTGTTGATTAATTATCCACGGGGTCCGGAAAATCCTCTATGCAAGTTCATTAATTATTAGGCAATTGTAGTACCAATCTTGGGCCTTGCCATATAAGTTTTATCCCAAACCGAAAATCAAGAGGGTCTCCATAACAACCCCGAGCATGTTAGGAGCGCTCATTTATGGAACATAACACCGGTTCACAAGTAACTAGGGATGGCAAGAGTGGAACGAAACACCAAGCAAAAGGCCAAGCCTTTCACCTTTACCAAGTATATATGTGCATTACATTAAATAGCAACAATATTATGATATAACAAAAGAATGTCCATGTTGGCACATGGAAGCAATTGCACCGATAGCCGGCAACGCTATAAGAAGGGCCGAGCAAGCTGTAACATAGCCAAACAAAGGTTTGCTGGGATGTGGAAGGGTTAGGGGCTTATCATGGCAATGTTGGGAGGCTTATCAAACAAGTGGTAGGTAGCGAGACATAACGATAAAAGACGAGACAACTAGCATGCAATGATAGTAATGGTATCCAGGGAAATGTGTCATCTTGCCGGAGATCTCACTCGGAAGAAGATCGAGTCCATGAAGAAGACGAACCAACGTAGTCGAACAAATCCTCACACTCCGTACGCTTTCGGAACTCTATCGAGAAGAAGCAATCCGAAACAAACAATCAACACAATATACACCACCACATATGCATGACACGATGCGCAAACAAACATGATGCATGTCCGGATTAAATATGCAAGGCATGACAATTCACAACAACCAAATACTACACATTAAGTGAAGCTCAGTATGCAACGAGTTGCAAATTGACGAAACTCCACATTCGAATATTTAGTTCAATCCCGTTTAGGTACACGACATATTAAATGTTGTTAACCATGGCAAGAGGTGAAGCATAAGTAAACTATCTATCTAGGCATCTTAAATGAGGTTGGAAACAACTTATAGCATTTCCGAAATGACCCCATATGTTAATTTCGAAATTGGTCCAGATCTGAACTAATCATATTTTATATTTGTTAAACAGCAAAATAAATATCCTCTTGTTATTCTACACATCATTCTAGTCAATTTACATATATGAAACATTTCAAAGGAGCTACGGTCTAAAAGATATGAGCAATACAAGATGCACATGCCATGAATGCAAATGCATGGAAAACACAATCACAAACATTTCAAATCATGAATTCAATAAGTTATTATTAAACTACATGAATTTCTAAAAAAAATTAATATATGTAATGTTCAAAACGAAGCTACGGTTCAACCACAATCAACAAAACAAGTTTTAGTTGAAATCTGCCAAAAACAGCAAGATAGCATTTTGCACATACGAAAACAACAAGCTACAAGATCCCAAAATGCACAAACTAAGCATGGGGCAATAGGATACAACATCCATTTCATTTCATCTTCACAAACCATAAACAAAACATGCATGGATCACAGGGTAGGAAGCTCACAAGAAGGCTACTTGATAACAGTTTCAGACTTAGTGAAAATAGCAGTTTTTGACAGTGCAGTTTTTATCATGAAGGCATATTGACAGCAGTAAAACTATATGATACAAATCATATTATGGCATGAAACTTAACATCATACTAAAGGACAATATCAACTACAAATAACTTCATTACACCTACCACAAAAGAATTCTAGATCACTAGCAAATCACATGGCAAGACAGCAACAAGATATAACAGATTTCAGACTTAGAAATATTTTGGACCCTCAAAATAGCAGATTTTTATAGCAAGTTGGCAACAACAAAACAACACCTAAACATGCATATCTATGACAAGCAAAATGTCCATGGGCTAGGACACATATCCAAGAGCATTTCTCATGTTGAAACTTATTTCAAAACATGCACGGATTAAATCCCACGAAAATGACAAAAGGGCATCATGACATAAATGACATACACACAAAATGTTTAAATGCCGAAACTAAATGCACCGATAATTCCTATGGATTTTTCTACCCCGAAAACATATATAATATGAATAGGTTCATGTGGAAATTATTTACAATTAAATATGTGAGTATTAGGCCTAATCACATTATAGCAAATCACTTATGCAAATAATGTGCAAACATCATGCCAACAATGAAAATGCGATGCCGATGAGATGAACATTTTTAATATATGATTTTATTAATTTCGATGCACGGTTATATAATTATGTGAATATGCAAAGATATGACATATATGCAAAATGGCAGGAAACGACATGTTAATTATTTTAGGCATGGGTGAAAAAGACATTTTATTAATCTACATATTTTTCTAAGCAATTTACATGTTTAAATTATTTAAATTCGATGCATGGTTAATTATATATAGACGTTTTAATTGCAATGGGCCTACACATAAAAATAAAAGAAAGAAAAAACATAGGGGATTACTCACCCTGGGCCTTGGGCCGGCTCGAGCGACAAGGGAGAGGGGAGGCAGTTGGGCCTGGCTCGACGCTGGCCCACGTGGGCGCAACGACTGGTCAACACGAGCGCATCGCGCTCATCCTCCTCCTGCCGAGCGGAGGGAGCGAGGCAGCGGCGGCGGTACGGGCTGCACCGGCGGCTGGGCGACGAAGGGAGGCCGGGGGCGAGGGGATCCGGCGACGGGGGGATCCGGCGGCGGGGCGGCGGATCTGGCCGGCGGCGGCGGCCGGGGGCGGGGGGGTCCGGCAGCGGATCTGGCCGGCGACGGCGGCCGGCGTTGCGGGCGGCGAGGCTAGCGGGACAGAGAAGGGAGAGGTGAGAGGAGAAGGAGAAGGAAAGGCAGGGGAAGAAGAGGGGGTCCGGCGGGGCGAGGTCCGACGGTGCTCCGGTGAGGCCAGCCGGGGATGGGCTGCTCGGGCACGGGCACACACCATGGTAGGCACGGGGGAGCTCGGAGACGGCGATTCGGGCCGAGATGGGCTCGAGCGGGCTGGCAGCTAGAGGAGGGAGAAGGAGGGGTTGGCATGGGGAACGAGGAGATTAGGTTGGTTGCCCAATTAGGAAGGGGAGAGGGGCTATATGTAGGTTTCGGGGCTAGGGTTAGCGTCCCTGTCCATTTTCGGACCGTCGGGTGTCGACTCGACGGACCGAAAGCGGGGAGGGGTTACAGTTGCTGTGGAAAGGGGCTAAGTGGGGAAGAGAGATAGAATGGTGACCCGTGGCACGGAGGCTTCAAAACACCGACACATCCGATAATAAAACGATGACCTCACTGCTACGACTGTCCGACGGGGTATCTAACATACTCGGATCGTGACGAAATTCGACAGGCGGTCTACCTATGCTAT
Source organism: Hordeum marinum (assembly GCA_022496015.1). Lineage (NCBI taxonomy): Eukaryota > Viridiplantae > Streptophyta > Magnoliopsida > Poales > Poaceae > Hordeum > Hordeum marinum. Next base: position 507,479,244 of record CM039674.1, on the reverse strand, counting down.
AACAAGACCGCACGACAAGTTTCAACTCAATCCGAGAATATTTTTGCGCGCACTTAAAAATGGTTTTATTTAAATGATGCCGTGGGCGCAGGCGTGTGTGGTTGGACTCGAATGGGCAACGGCAAGAATGGAGAGAACCGGCAACTGCGAACGGATGCAAGTTTCGAAAACGGATGATGATGCAATGCATATGATGCGAATGATGCGATGATGAATGCAGCAACCAGACGAACACATGACGAGAATGGAAACAAAAGGGGAATCTTCTGGAATCTTCTGGAGCGTCGGTCCCGGGCTATCACACCTACCTTGACCATTCGAGTCCATTTGTTTATTTTAGATACTCGATTGGTGGTTACAATCCTGAGGCTAGAGCAGGGGTGGCTACTGTTGAGCTGTACGACCCAAGGACATAGTAGAAAAGGGCCCATTTGTCCCGATTCGTAAGGCCCATTTGTTCCGGTTCCGGAATCAGGACTAAAGGGTCGGGACTAAAGCCCAAAACCTTTAGTCCCGGTTCTCTTACGAACCGGGACAGAAGGGGCTCCACGTGGCCTCTGCGGGGAGCCCAGGCAGGAGGAACTTTAGTCCCGTTTGTAACACTAACCGGGACCAAAAGGCATCCATGTGTCAGCATCTGGCAGTTGCTTTTTTATTGAAAGGGAGGGGGGTTTAAGGGGTTTAGACGGTTAATTTAGGGGTTTTATATTGTTATAGCTAGCTAATTGATAGACAGAAGTGTCCTCTATTTCTCCGTGCTTGATCGACGCTAGCTACTATAGAGAGAACTCGACACACTAGCTATAGTAAGCAAATGAAGGAACCATTAAGTACAGAAAATCGTCATGAATATATAGAGACAGAAGTGATCGACCTCTTTTTCTCCGAGTGATTGGTCGTATAACAAGTTTTCGTATATATATCCGACGCTACTAGCTACATATATACAATATAAGATCTCTTACAATCCCTAACATCTAATGTCCAATTCCATATGGTATGCTCCGGTTTTAGTTATGGCGTGGTCAAGAAAGAATCCCGCCAATTTTTCTTGAATTGCTCGTATGCGATCATTTGGTAGGAATTAATCTCGCATCTTCCACATGTAATTTGAACAAGGGGGTCAATACATATACATGGTAATAAAATAAAAGTGTGAATATTATTGCTTGCGTACTTCAAATTGTTTTTTAGAGTAGCCCCGATTAGGGGTCATCGCGTTGTAGATGAACTCGCAAACGTAGTATCCACATAAATTAGTCCTGTCTTCTTGCCACAGGCACTTTACGAGAAATAGAGTTCAATCAAACTCATAATGAATCATGATAAATGGTATTGATGAAAGTAGAATCAATGGGACATGCGCGGAACTAGCTAGTAGTACTTACTTTCGGGTGTGTAAATCGCAGCTCCCCCAACAGTGACGCCAAACCCTGCCAGACAAAGAAAATAATTACTTGATATCAGGAAATGAACAGAGTTGCCGATATGATGCAATAATGATCGATTGAACTTACTTCTGGAGAATTTTAGTCATGTTCGCATATTGCTGGGATCTTTTCTTTTCGAGTCTAAGACGGTTACTAGTCCCCGCTCAACCTGAATCTCTAGCAGAATAAAGTGAAAACTGTGTACGCATGCATAACTCATCAATTACATTACTATAAACCTCGAGTAATATAAGTGAAACCAAATATGCAGAAGACAACAACACTCACTTGAAGTTGTAAGAAAAGAGTATTGTCCCTTTGTTTTGATTTTGAAGCAACGATTGTAGCAAGTTGTCCTCAGTTGCTTTAGGATAATTTTTAAAATTATGCCCATGTACGATATCTTGGTTAATGAACCCAATGTCATACATTTGTGCTTTTCTGCGTTCGGCGATCTTCAATCTGCATAATATAGTAGTGACGACAATTATATGTACATGCAATGAAAGAGTTGAGCTATATACATAGAGAGACTTAATTACAGAAGTAGTACTTACAGAGAGTAGCAAAACACGATTGTTTTGTCGATGTCCTTATGATTGTATAACTGGAATATCTCCTCAAATTCAACATTCAACATTTCAGTTCCAACGAGGTCGTGCTCCTCTTTAACTTTCAGTATCAAAGATGTTGGGGAACATTGCATGGGAAACAAAAATTTCCTACGCACACGCAAGATCTATCCATGGTGATGAGAATCTACGAGAGGGAGAGTGGATCTACATACCCTTGTAGATCGCTAAGCGGGAAGCGTTAAGAAACGCGGTTGGTGTAGTCGAACGTCTTCGCGATCCAAATCGCCGCGCGTCCCACGATCTCATCACGATCCGTCCCGTGATCCAATCACGATCGGTCCCACGAACTCATCACGATCTGTCTCGCGATCTCATCACGATCCATCCCGCGATCTTGATCACGGTCCTTCTGATCTAGCGCTGAACGGACGGCACCTCCGCGTTCAGCACATGTATAGCTCGATGACCATCTCCACCTTCTTGATCCAGCAAGAGGGAGCAGAGAGGTAGAAGAGTTCTCCGGCAGCGTGACGGCGCTCCGGCGATGGTGGTGGAGCTATTCCGACAGGGCTTCGCCTAAGCACTACAGAAAACCGATCTAGAGGAGAAACGGGTATCACGTTGCTATTAGGGTTAAATTTTCCCTCTAAATCCTCTAGTATAAATAGGAGGGAGGGAGGGGAGGGGGCAGCCTCAAACCCTCAAGATCTGGCCGAAACTGGAGGTGAAGGAGTCCTACTCCAATCCTATTAGGATTAGGACTCCTTCCTTATTTAGACTTTTTGCCTTTTTCCACCTTTTTCCTTTAGGGATTTTCTTTCCAGATGTATGGGCTTTGTGTGGGACTTCCACCAGCCCACTAAGGGCTGGTATTCATCCTCCCACAGCCTATGTAGCCTCTTGGGTCGAAATACCCCCCCGATGGTCTCCCGGTACACTACCGGCACTCCCGGTACACTACCGATGAGCCCGAAACTTTTCCGGCGACCAAAATAGGACTTCCTATGTATCAATCTTTACCTCCGGACCATTCCGGAGCTCCTCGTGACGTCTGGGATCTCATCCAGGACTCCGAACAACCTTCGGTCACCACCATACATAACTCTATACTACCGAAACGTCACCAAACCTTAAGCATGCAGACCCTGCGGGTTCGAGAACTATGTAGACATGACCGAGACACCTCTACAGCCAATAACCAATAGCGGGACCTAGATGACCATATTGGTTCCTACATATTCTACGAAGATCTTTATCGGTCGAACCTCTATGTCAAGGATTCAGTTAATCCCGTATGATGTTCCCTTTGTTCTTCAGTATGTTACTTGCCCGAGATTTGATCGTAGGTATCTCTATACCTAGTTCAATCTCGTTACCGGCAAGTCTCTTTACTCGTTCCGTAATATAAGATCCCGTGACCAACACTTAGTCACATTGCTTGCAAGGCTCATTGTGATGTTTTATTACCGAGTGGGCCATGAGATACCTCTCCGTCACACGGAGTAACAAATCCCAGTCTTGATCCATGCCAACTCAACAAGCACCATCGGAGATACCTGTAGAGCACCTTTATAGTCACCTAGTTACGTTGCGACGTTTGATACATACAAGGCACTCCTCCGATGTCCGTGAGTTGCATGATCTCATGGTCATAGGAACACATACTTGACATGCAGAAAACAGTAGCAATAAACTTACACGATCATATGCTATGTTTGTAGTTTGGGTCTTGTCCATCACATCATTCTCCTAATGTTGTGATCCCATTATCAAATAACATCTCATGTCCATGGCTAGGAAACCATAACCATCTTCTGATCAACGAGCTAGTCTTCTAGAGGCATACTAGGGACATGGTGTTGTCTATGTATCCACACATGTATCTGAGTTTCCGATCAACACAATTATAACATGGATAATGAACGATTATCATGAACAAGGAAATATGGTAATGACTAATTTATTATTGCCCCTAGGGCATATTTCCAACAGTCTCCCACTTGCACTAGATTCAATAATCTAGTTCACATCACCATGTGATTCGCATTGTTATGAATCTAACACCCAATGAGTTTTGGGGCTCGATCATGTTTTGCATGTGAGAGAGGTCTTGTAGTCAATGGGTCTTCAACATTTAGATCCGTGTGTACTTTGCAAATCTTTATATCTAACCGTAAACACTGCTACCACACTCCACTTGGTACTATTCCAAATGGCTGCTCCACTATACGTATCCGAATTGCTACTAAGAGTCATCCGGATTAGTGTTAAAGCTTGCATCGACGTAACTCGTTACGACAAACCCTTTATCACCTCCATAATCGAGAAACATCTCCTTAGTCCTCTGGTTACTAAGGATAATTTTGACCGCTGTCCAGTGATCCTCTCCTGGACCACTCTTGTACCCCTTGACAAACTCATGGCAAGGCACGCACACGTGCGGTACACAACATGGCATAATATAGAGCCTATGGCTAAGGCATAGGGGATGACGTTCAACCTTTCTCTTTCTTCTGCCGTGGTCGAGCTTTGAGTCTTACTCAACTTCACACCTTACAAAGCAGGCGAGAACACTTCTCTCTGACTGATCCATTTTGAACTCTTTCAAAATCTTGTCAAGGTATGTACTCATTGAAAGTCTCATCAAGCATTTTGATCTATCTCTATAGATCTTTGATGCGCAACAATTAGGTAGCTTTATCTAGGTCTTCCTTTGAAAAACTCTTTTCAAACAACCGTTTATGCTTTCCAGAAATTCTACATAATTTCTGATCAACAATATGTCAACCACATATGATTACCAGAAACTCTATAGTGCTCCCACTCACTTTATTGCAAATACAAGTTTCTCATAAACTTTGTATAGACTCAAAACTTTGATCACCTCATCAAAGTGCATATTCCAGCTCCGAGATGCTTGCTTCAGTCCATAGAAGGATCACTAAAGCTTGCACACCTTTTAGCATCCTTGGGATTGACAAAACTTTCTGGTTGTATCACATACAACCTTTCCTCAAGTAAACCGTTAAGGAAACGATGTTTTGACATCCATCTGCCAGATTTCATAAATGAAAAATGCAGCAACTGCTAACATAATTCCGACAGACTTTAGCATCGCTACGAGTGACAAAGTCTCATCGTAGTCAACTCCTTGAACTTGTCACAAAAATCTTTGCAACATGTCGATCTTTACAAATGGTGACATTTACCATCAGCGCATGTCTTCATCTTAATGGTCCATTTGTACTCAACAGCCTGCTGTCCAATGAGCAAGTCTACCAAAGTCTATACTTGGTTTTCATACATGGATCTTTTCTTGGATTTCATGGCCTCTAACCATTTGTCGGAATTCGGGCCCATCATTGCTTCTCCATAGTTCGTAGGTTCATCGTTGTCCAACAACATGACCTCCAAGACAAGGTTGTCGTACCGCTCAGGAGCAGTACACATCCTTGTCGACCTACAAAGTTCGATAGTAACTTGATCCTGAAGCTTCATGATCATCATCATTAACTTCCTCTTCAACTAACGTAGGCTTCATACAAACATCTTCCTGCGTCGCGCTACTCTCTAGTTGAACAAAGGTTTAACAACCTCATCAAGTTCTTTCTTCCTCCCACTCAATTCTTTCGAGAGAAACTTTTTCTTGGAAAGGACCCATTTTAGCAACAAACACTTTGCACTCGGATCTGAGATAGAAGGTATACCCAACTGTTCTTAGGGTATTCTATGAAGATGCATTTGTCCGCTTTGGGTTCGAGCTCATTAGGTGAAAACCTTTTCACATAAGTGTCACGACTCCAAACATTAAGAAATGACACCTTAGGTTTCCATCAAACCCTAATTCACACGGTGTCATCTCAACGGATTTAGATGGTGCCCTATTTAAAGTGAATGTAGTTGTCTCTAATGCATAACCCCAAAATGATAGTGGCAAAAGCATAAGAGACATCATAGTAGGCACCATATTTAATATAGCATGACTATGACGTTCGGACACACCATCACACTATGGTGTTCCAGGTGGCGTGAGTTGTGAAACAACTTTCACATTGTCTAAAGTTGTATGCCAAACTCGTTACTCAGATATTCACCTCCATGATCATATCGCAGATATTTTTATCTTCTTGTCACGATGATCTTAAACTTCACTCTGAATTTGTTTGAACCTTTCAAACGATTCAGACTTGTGTTTCATTAAGTAAATATACACTATATCTACTCAAATCATCAGTGAAGGTAAGAAAATAACGATGTCCACCGCACGCTACAAGACTCATTGGATTGCATACATCAACATGTATCATTTCCAATAAATCACTTGCCCGCTCCATCAATCCGGGAAACAGGGTCCTTAGTCATCTTGCCCAAGAGGCATGGTTCGCATGGCTCAACCGATTCGAAATCGAGTGAGTCCAAAGATCCATAAGCATGGAGTTTTTCATGCGCTTTATACCAATATGACATTTAGCGGCACTGCCATAAGTAGGTGGTACTATCATTATTAACTTCGTATCTTTTGGCATCAATGTTCTAAACATGTGTATTACTACGATCGAGATTCAACAAACCATTCTCACTGGATGCATGACCATTGAAGGTATTATTGATGTAAACAGTATAACCATTATTCTCTAACTTAAATGAATAACCGTGTTGCAATAAACACGATCTAATCATGTTCATGCTCAACGCAAAACACCAAATAACATTTATTTGGGTTCGTCACTAATCCTGAAGGTAGAGAGAGCGTGCGATGTTGATCACATCAACTTTGGAAACATTTTCAACACACATCGTCACCTCACCCATAGCTAGTTCTCCGTAAATTCCATAGCTTTTATTTCGAGTTACTAACATTTAGCAACCGAACCGGTATCCAATACCCAAGTGCTACTAGGAGTACTAGCAAGGTACATATCAATAACACGTATATCAAATATACTTCTGTTGACATTGCCAGCCTTCTTATCTACCAAGTATCTAGGGTTGTTCCGCTTCAGCGACCATTCTCCTCATAATCGAAGCACTTAGTCTCGGGTTTGGGTTCAACTTCGGGTTGCTTCACTGGAGCAGCAACTGACTTGCCATCCATGAAGTTTCCCTCCTTACCCTTGCCCTTATCAAAACTTAGTGGTTTTACTAACCATCAATACTTGACGCTCCTTCTTGATTTCTACCTTTGCGGTGTCAAACATCGCGAACAGCTCAGGGATCAATATTTCTATCCCTGGTGTTTTATAGTTCATCACCAAGTTCTAGTAGCTTAGTGACAGTGACTTGGAGAACTATATCAATCACTATCTTATCCGGAAGATCAACTCCCACTCGATTCAAGCGATTGTAGCACCCAGACAATCTGAGCACATGCTCAACGATTGAGCTATTCTCCTTCATCTTGCAGGCAAAGAATCTTGTTGGAGATCTCATATCTCGCAACACGGGCACGAGCCTGCGATCCCAATTTAAGCTCTTAGAACATCTCATATGTTCCGTGACGTTCAAAACGTTTCAGAGCCTCAATTCTAAGCCGTAATGCATGACACACTAAACTATCAAGTAGTCATGAGAACGTGTCTGTCAGATGTTCACAACATCTACATACGACGCTAGAGGGGTGGTACACCGAGCGGTGCATTAAGGACATAAGCCTTCTGTGCAGCAATGAGGACAATCCTCAGATCACGGACCTAGCCCACAATATTGCTACCATCATCTTTCAACTCTATTTCTCTAGGAACATATAAAAATACTAGGGAGCTACAGCGTGAGCTAGTAATCTACAACATAATTTGCAAAGACACTACTGACTATGGTCATGATAATGAGTTCAATTAATCAAATTACTTAAGAACTCCCACTCAAATTGACATCCCTCTGGTCATTCGAGTGATACATGATCCAAATTCACCAACTCAAGTCCGATCATCACGTGAGTTGAGGTGGTTTCAATGGTGAACATCATCATGTTGATCATATCTACTATATGACTCTTGTTTGACCTTTCGGTCTCTTGTGTTCCGAGGCCATGTCTGTACATGCTAGGCTCATCAAGTTTAACCCGAGTGTTCTGCATGTGCAACACTGGCTTGCACCCGTTGTATGTGAACGTAGAGTCTATCACACCCGATCATCACGTAGTGCCTCGACACGATGAACTTTCGCAACGGTGCACACTCGGGGAGAACACAATTTATCTTGAAATTAAAGTGAGGGATCACCTTATAATGCTACCGTCGTCCTAAGCAAAACAAGGTGCATAAAAAGGATTAACATCACATGCAAATCATAAGTGACATGATATGGCCATGAACTTGTGCTTTTGATCTCCATCATGAAAGCACCGGCATGATCTTCATCGTCACCGGCATGACACCATGATCTCCATCATATTGATCTCCATCAACATGTCGCCATCGGGGTTGTCATGCCCACCATGCTTCTACTACTATTGCTACCGTTTAGCGATAAAGTAAAGCATTACATAGCGCTTAATGATTGACACGCAGGTCATACAATAATTAAAGACAACCCTATGGCTCCTGCCGGTTGCCGTACTCACCGACATGCAAGTCATGATATTCTATACAAAACATGATCATCTCATACATCATATATATCTCATCATGTATTTGGCCATATCACATCACAACATACCCTGCAAAAACAAGTTAGACGTCCTCTAATTGTTGTTGCATGTTTTACGTGGCTGCTACAGGTATCTAGCAAGAAAAATTCTCACCTACGCAAAACCCCAACGGTGATACATAAGTTTCTTTTCAACCTTCTCAAGGACCGCCTTTGTCAAATCCGATCCAACTAAAGTAGGAGAAACAGACACCCGCCAGCCATCTTTGTGCAACAAAGTTACACGTCGGTCGATTGAACCGGTCTCTCGTAAGCGTACGAGTAAGGTTGGTCTGGGCCGCTTCATCCCACAATACCGCTGAACCAAAACACGACCAAGGGAGGAATCAATCTAAGCATCAACGCCCACAAACTCTTTGTGTTCTACTCGAGATCTCATCTACACATAGACCTAGCACATGATGCCACGTTTGGGGAACGTTGCATGGGAAACAAAAAATTTCCTACGCACACACAAGATCTATCCATGGTGATGAGCATCTATGAGAGGGAGAGTGGATCTACATACCCTTGTAGATCGCTAAGTGGGAAGCGTTAAGAAACACGGTTGGTGTAGTCGAACGTCTTCGTGATTCAAATCGCCGAGCATCCCACGATCTCATCACGATCCGTCCCGCGATCCAATCATGATCCATCCCGCGAACTCATCACGATCTGTCCCGCGATCTCATCACGATCCGTCCCGCGATCTTGATCACGGTCCTTCCGATCTAGCGCTGAACGGACGGCACCTCCACGTTCAGCACACGTACAGCTCGATGACAATCTCCACCTTCTTGATCCAACAAGAGGGAGCGTAGAGGTAGAAGAGTTCTCGGGCAGCGTGACGGCACTCCGGCGATGGTGGTGGAGCTATTCCGACAGGGCTTCGCCTAAGCACTGCAGAAAACCGATCTAGAGGAGAAACTATGCACTAGAGGAACAGGTATCACGTGGCTATTAGGGTTAATTTTTCCCTCTAAATCCTCTGGTATATATAGGAGGGAGGGAGGGGAGGAGTCAGCCTCAAACCCTCAAGATCTGGCCGAAATTGGAGGTGAAGGAGTCCTACTACAATCCTATTAGGATTAGGACTCCTTCCTTATTTAGACTTTTTGCCTTTTTCCACCTTTTTCCTTTTGGGCTTTTCTTCCCAGACACATGGGCTTTGTGTGGGACTTCCACCAGCCCATTAAGATCTGGTATTCATCCTCCCAAAGCCCATGTAGCCTCTTGGGTCGAAATACCCCTCCCGATGGTCTCCTGATACACTACCGGCACTCCCGGTACACTACCGATGAGCCCGAAACATTTCCGGCGACCAAAATAGCACTTCCTATATATCAATCTTTACCTCCGGACCATTCCGGAGCTCCTCGTGACGTCCGGGATCTCATACGGGACTCCGAACAACCTTCGGTAACCACCATACATAACTCTATACTACCGAAACGTCACCAAACCTTAAGCGTGCAGACCCTGCGGGTTCGAGAACTATGTAGACATGACCGAGACACCTCTACGGCCAATAACCAATACCGGGACCTGGATGACCATATTGGTTCCTACATATCCTACGAAGATCTTTATCAGTCAAACCTCTATGTCAAGGATTCAGTTAATCCCGTATGATGTTCCCTTTGTTCTTCGGTATGTTACTTGCCCGAGATTCGATCGTCGGTATCTCCATACCTAGTTCAATCTCGTTACCGGCAAGTCCCTTTACTCATTTCGTAATACAAGATCCCGTGACCAACACTTAGTCACATTGCTTGCAAGGTTCATTGTGATGTTGTATTACCGAGTGGGCCCTGAGATACCTCTCGGTCACACGGAGTAACAAATCCCAGTCTTGATCCATGCCAACTCAACAAACACCATCGGAGATACCTGTAGAGCACCTTTATAGTCACCCTGTTACATTGCGATGTTTGATACACACAAGGCACTCCTCTGATGTCCGTGAGTTGCATGATCTCATGGTCATAGGAACACATACTTGACATGCAGAAAACAGTAGCAATAAACTTACACGATCATATGCTACGTTTGTAGTTTGGGTCTTGTCCATCACATCATTCTCCGAATGACGTGATCCTGTTATCAAATAACATCTCATGTCCATGGATAGGAAACCTTAACCATCTTTTGATCAACGAGCTAGTCTACTAGAGGCATACTAGGGACATGGTGTTGTCTATGTATCCACACATGTATCTGAGTTTTCGATCAACACAATCATAGCATGGATAATAAATGATTATCATGAACAAGGAAATATGATAATGACTAATTTATTATTGCCTCTAGGGCATATTTCCAACAAAAGATTCTACCCTAGACCTGCGGTAGTGTTGCATGTACCATTCATGGAATCTTCGCATCATCGTTGTTAGAGGAGGATGATCAGGTTTGACGAGAGGCTTCCCGTACTAGTATTTGAATTCGTCCACCTCCAACTAGTCAAACAGTACATCATCGCTCAGGTAATCACCAGGTTTGCTACCGGGGACCATCCCTGGATGATTAGCGACGATATCGCTAGAAACCTTGATTGGGGGCACGATTGGTTCGCTTGTTCGCCGAGCTATGGAATTTTTTTCCCACTTCTTCGTTCTGCTAACTTTGCATCACTGGAAGTACTTCCCGACCGTCACGCCTCTTGATATGTATTTGTAACACTGCGAACATAGTTGGAATCCAGCGGAGGCGGTGGTGGTCGCTTCAGGGCATCGATAGTGCGCATCGCTTTCACCGGATCTATCTTCTCCTTCGGAGCTGGAGTTTTCTTTGCAAAATGCTCCCTCACTTCGGCCTGATTTATCTCCTTGTTTTCAGACTCAATCCTCTCATATGGTAACTTTTCGACAGGCTTAAGAGATGGACCGTATCTGTATTCCCTCCTGCCTATGCTTGTACTTCTAGCCACCGGAGCGGCGGCGGCTCCCTTCCGTCGTTGCTCACTAGGTGCCGGAGGAGCCGGAGTGGCGGCGTCTGCCTTCCACCATTGCCGACGAGGCTGAGGAGGAGGCATACTGCTCCGATGTGCTGGAGTAGTCGAAGGAGGAGGCGGAGTGCCCCCACGTGTCGGACGAGCCAGAGAAGGAGGAGGAGGAGGAGGAGGAGGAGGAGCCGGAGAGCCCTGATCACTCGTTGGAGGAGGAGGAGGAGGCGGAGTGTGCTACTTCTCGAGCGTGCGTTGCTTTTTCCCTTGAAGAGGAAAGGGTGATGCAGCAAAGTAGAGGTAAGTATTTCCCTCAGTTTGAGAACCAAGGTATCAATCCAGTAGGAGTATCGAGATGAGGCACCAAGAAACCTGCACAAACACAAACAAACTTGCACCCAACGCGATAAAGGGGTTGTCAATCCCTTCACGATTACTTGCGAGGTGAGATCTGATAGTGATAATGAGTAAATATAAATAAGTAAATAAAATTGCAGCAAGGTATTTTTGGTGTTTTTATGTTTAGATCTGAATATATAATATGTAAAATAGACCCGGGGGCCAAAGTGTTCACTAGAGGCTTCTCTAACGATAGCAAGTATTACGGTGGGTGAACAAATTACTGTTGAGCAATTGATAGAATAGCGCAAAGTCATGACGATATCTAAGGCAATGATCGTACATATAGGTATCACGTCCGAGACAAGTAGACCGATACTGTCTGCATCTACTACTATTACTCCACACATCGACCGCTATCCAGCATGCATCTAGTGTATTAAGTTCATAACAAACGGAGTAATGCTTTAAGAAAGATGACATGATGTAGAAGGATAAATTCATGCAATATGATATAAACCCCGTCTTTTTACCCTTGATGGCAACAACATGATACGTGCCTCGCTACCCCTTCTGTCACTAGGTGAGGACACCACACGGTATGAACCCAAAACCAAGCACTTCTCCCATTGCAAGAATCATAGATCAAGTTGGCCAAACGAAACCCATAACTCGAAGGGACTTACAAGGATATGAAATCATGCATATAAGAAATCAGAGGAGACTCAAATAATATTCATAGATAAGATGATCATAAATCCACAATTCATCGGATCTCAACAAACACACTGCAAAAGGGAATTACATCGGATAGATCACCATGAAGATCATGGAGAACTTTGTATTGAAGATCAAAGAGAGAGAAGAAGCCATCTAGCGACTAGCTATGGACCCGAAGGTCTGATGTGAACTACTCACGCATCATCGGAGAGGCAAGGATGTTGATGAAGATGGCCACCGGAGATGGATTCCCCTCCGGCAGGATGCCGAAACGGTCTCCCGATTGGTTTTTGGTGATTCGGGAGGCTTGCGGCAGCGGAACTTGCGATCTAGGTCTATTTCTGTGCGTTTGGCTATTTATAAGACCGTGTGGCGGCGGAAACAAGTGGAGATGGGCCACGAGGAGGCCACGAGCCCCCTAGCCACGGCCTAGGGGGCGCGCCTCCCAGGCTCGTGGCTCCCTCGGCCCACTTCTCTGGTATTTCTTCCTTCAGGTATTTTTGATATTTTTCATAAAAAATCACGGCGAAAGTTTTATTCCATTTGGACTCCGTTTGATATTCCTATCTGAAAAAGATCAAAAACACGGGGAAAAACATGAACTAGCACTGGGCACTGAGTTAATAAGTTAATCCCAAAAATTATATAAAATAGCATATTCATGCATATAAAACATCCAAAGTTGATAATATAATAGCATGGAACAATCAAAAATTATAGATATGTCGGAGACGTATCAGAGTGCCCTGATGATCACTCGCCGTAGGAGGAGGAGGCGGAGTGCCCTGATTCGCCTGAGGAGAAGGAGTAGACAGAGGCGTCCACTTTGGAAGCTTGATGTACTCCTTCTGCCATAGACATGTACTCCTCAGGGCACGAACCAGCTTAATCTCTCCTTCACCTGTACAGTGGTCAAGATCGAGCTCCTCAAAGTCCGGCATTACTTCATACACCATCATAACAGCATAGCCATGTGGAATCGGACGGCAGTGAAAAGTTATGTTGGGTTGAGGAGGTGTAACAGATCCGATAGCCGCCTTGAAAGTGAGGTTCTGGCATTTCGCCATAAGCTCGCAATGTTGAACCTTCGTGATAGTATCCACGGCATAGCTAGGAGACGTGAAGTCAGGCTAAACGGGCTCCGTTGAAGCGATGCTGCTTCTCCGCTGAGATGGCAGGGTAGTAGCTTCTGGGGTAGCTTCGTTCCGCTGAGATGGTTGGCCGGCAGCTCGCTGGCTCTCAGCTTCCTCTAGCTTTTGTAGTCTTGCATTGAGCATTTGAATTTCGCTCAGCTCCGCTTTCCTCTTTCTCTCCCGGCTTTTGTAACCGCCTGCGTTGGGAAACCCAACCTTCCACGGAACGGAGCCTGGTGTGCCTCGTGTTTGTCTAGGGTGCTCAGGATTCCCTAGTGCCTCAGTCAGCTCGTCCTTCTCTCTGTTGGGAATGAACGCCCCTTCCGTTTCTGCGGCGATATACTTTTGAAGCTTTTTCATGGGTACTGCAAGTTGGTCGTGCGTCCAACAGCACTTCCCTGTTTCAGGGTCCAAAGTTCCCCCAACCCCGAAGAACCAAGTCCTTGAACGGTCTGGCCACTTATATGTCTGTGGTTGGACCCCTTTAGCAAGCAGGTCATTCTCAGCTTTGTCCCACAACGGCCGGGCTTTGAGGTAGCCACCTGAACCCGTGTGATGGTGATACTGCTTCTTTGCAGCATTGTTCTTGTTTGTCTCTGACATTTTCTTACTCTTCTTCGATGTCTTGTAGGCCACAAATGGTGGCTAGTAATCTACTATCTTCGCATATCGGCCGACGAATTCTGGAGTCTTCCCTTTGTCTACAAACTTTGATTTCAACTCATTCTTCCACCTCCTAAATAGATCTACCATCTTCTTAAGAGCACACGCCTTAAACCGTGGCTCTATAACTGGCTTATTCAGATCCTCCTCTGGTGGTAGGATGAAATTTGCCTTCAGCGCGGTCCAAAGATCTTCTTTCTGTCTATTGGAGACATAATCACCTTCAGGGGCACCGTCCTTAGGCTTATTCCATTGCTTGATGCTGATCGGGATGTTGTCCCAAACAATAGTTCCGCACTGAGCAGAAAATGCGTGCTTGGTCCGCTTTGGTTCAATCGGTAGGCCATCGTCCGCGAGTGATGTGATCGTGAACTTTTCATCCTTGCGCAAGCTCTTCTTCGGGCCTCGTCTCGTTTCCGAAGTTTGGCTTGCTCCAGAGGGCTATAATATAGAAGAAAGAAGAGTTAATTAATATATGTACATACCAAAACAATTAATGAATAAATTAGCTAGTCGGCACAGGCTTAATTAATATATATACCTCGCCGGACTTTGCTACAGCTCCCTCCTCCGATCGGCCACCGGAGCCGTCATCATGGTCTCCTTCTTCCTCCGGCATTCGGTCACCAGAGCCATCATGTTCATGTCCTTCCTCCTCCATTGTTATAAAACCCCTTCATGAAGGAACTTCTTTTTAGCCAACTTATTTTCTACCAACAAAATACATATATCATATATAGAAAAACATGGGATAACTTATTTTCTGGCTCTTTCATAATTTTCTTTAGCATACATCCATGGAAAAAACAGGAAGCTACGATATTTCTTTATATCATATGTTAATTTTCTATATATATACATCCACCATCCATCCATCCATATACACACACATATATACATGGAGCAAAAATGCTATAAAAAAATTATATGAACAAAAAAAAGCATACATCATCTATCATCAACATTATCATCTAACTATCATCTATCATCTATCATCTATATATATATATATATATCAGAAAAATCGGATAGGGAGGAAAGGGGCCCGGCCGTATCGAACAAGGAGGAGGGGCGGCGTCTGATGTCTACTATGCAACCTTCTCCATGTAGACGTTGTTGGGCCTCCAAGTGCAGAGGTTTGTAGGACAGTAGCAATTTTTCCTCAAGTGGGTGACCTAAGGTTTATCAATCCGCGGGAGGCATAGGATGAAGATGGTCTCTCTCAAGCAACCCTGCAACCAAATAACAAAGAGTCTCTTGTGTCCCCAACACACCCAATCCAATGGTAAGTTGTATAGGTGCACTAGTTCGGCAAAGAGATGATGATACAGGTGCAATATGGATGGTAGATATAGGTTTTTGTAATCTGAAAATATAAAAACAGCAAATAATTAATAGTAAAAGTGAGCACGAACGGTATTGCAATGCGTGGAAACAAGGCCTAGGGTTCATATTTTTACTAGTGGAAGTTCTCTCAACAATGATAACATAATTGGATCATATAACTAGCCCTCAACGCGCAACAAAGAGTCACTCCAAAGTAACTAATAGCGGAGAACAAACGAGGAGATTATTGTCGGGTATGAAACCACCACAAAGTTATTCTTTCTGATCGATCTATTCAAGAGTCCGTAGTAAAATAACACGAAGCTATTCTTTCCGTTCAATCTATCCTAGAGTTCGTACTAGAATAACATCTTAAGACACATCTCAACCAAGACCCTAATGTCACCTAGATACTCCATTGTCACCTCAAGTATCCGTGGGCATGATTATACGATATGCATCACACAATCTCAGAATCATCTATTCAACCAACACATAGAACTTCAAAGAGTGCCCCGAAGTTTCTACCGGAGAGTCAAAACGAGTGTCAACCCCTATGCATAGGTTCCCGAGGTCACGAAACCCGCAAGTTGATCACCAAAACATACATCAAGTACTCACATGAATATCCCATTGTCGCCATAGATAGACACGTGCAAGACATACATCAAGTGTTCTTAAAGACTCAATCCGATAAGATAACTTCAAAGGGAAAACTCAATTCATTACAAGAAGGGAGAGGGGGAAGAACATCATAAGATCCAACTATAGTAGCAAAGCCCGCGGTACATCGAGATCAAGACATCTCAAGAACACGAGAGAGAGAGAGAGAGAGAGAGAGAGAGAGAGAGAGATCAAACACATAGCTACTGGCAGGGGCGGAGCTGGGCCCCAGGCACCCAGGGCCCAAGCCCGGGGCGTGGAATTTTTACCAAGCTGTTACATATGTATGATTTTCTACAGGCCCGGGGTGCAGCCCAACAAAATAAAGAAGCCCAGTGCGTCATGGGCTGCTCACCTTATGGAAAGGACGCACGCACGAGGAGAAAACTCCAACTCGCGCACGATCGTGAAAACGAACTAACTCAGAGATGCAGCGAGACATTGACGGAGGTACGCACGCACGCAAGACGGCAGCGCTTGCACAGCCGCCGCAGACCTAACTCGCACGCGAGGCACGGAAGATCAATCTCCAATTCTCCATACACCATACTCCAACAGTCCAGCGCTCCGCTCGCACCGTCGCCGGACCGCCGTCCGGCCATCCCTGCTCGTTCGCAGTTCGCCCAATCCCCCATGTGGTGCACCTGGCTTCTGGATTGACTGTCGTGGTATATTTTTAGGCTTTCCCAGCTTACCCTGATGGCTATGCTTCCACTTGTAGTCTTGTATCATATTTTACAATGCCAGGCTTCTGTATTATACTGTATACGAGTCTGTAAACTGCCCTAGATTAAAATTTAATTGCATTAATGTGTGTATATGTATCCAGTCATATATCTAGGGCAAATTAATATGTTTTCCATTTTCGTTTCATATTGTAGAGAACACAAGATGAAGAGGGTTTTTCACCGGTGTCAGCAACAAGGGTGTCTACACCTATATTTTCAGATGGAGGGAATGAAGCGGCCGAGGGGACTGAATCAACACCAGAAATTGAAACAACCATAGAAGTGGGACCACAACCTTCGACTTCAAGCAACCCAGCTACAATGTCAACTCTAGAGAGTAGCAACCATGGTATTCCCGATGATGCTCGTGCTCCATTCCATAATGATGATATTGAACCTGATCCCAGTCTTAGGAAACCAATTGAAAGCTTAGATCCGAACATTAGAGATGCTGCTAGAAGGATTTATATTAATATGGGTCCATGCCAACCAATTGATCATAAATATAAAAAAACACCTCAAGGAAATTCTTCAAAAAAAGAAGCTTCCATGCTAATTGGTTCAAGAACCACGGTGATTGGTTGGAATATAGTGTTGCTAAAGAAGCAGCCTTTTGTTTCTATTGCTTTATTTTTAAGCAACCAAGAGTGGAAAATTATGGTATTGAGGCATTCACAATGGTAGGATTTAGAGATTGGAAGGATGGACCTAGTGTTCTTGATACACATGTTGGCAAACATGACAGTGCTCATAATAAAGCTAGACAACAATACGAGGCTTTCAAAAATCAAAGGCAATGTGTGGTACATGTGATGGATCGTGGTACCAAAAAGAGTGAAGAAGACTATAAAGCTCGTCTTATCATTATTTTGGGTGTTATCAGATTTCTTCTATTACAAGGTCATGCTTTTCGTGGTCATGATGAGAGTTCAAGCTCAAATAATAGGGGGAACTTTTTGGAGTTGATGAGTTGGTACAGGAAGAACGATCCAATTGCTAGGACTTTGCTTGATAGTGCGGGTGGGAACCATTTGATGACTTCACATGAGATACAGTTTCAACTGTGCCAAGCTTGTGCAGAAGAGACCACCAAATCCATTATTGCTGATATTGGAGATAGACATTTTTCTTTACTTGTTGATGAGTCTAGAGATGCATCTATAAAAGTGCAAATGGCTATGATTTTAAGGTTAGCAACTTCATGTTTGTTATGTTAATTGTTGTTTTGTTCATTACTAATAGTAACACCTAATTGTTGGTTTGTTGTGCCTCTTTATCTCATATAGGTATGTCAATAGTCATGGGTACACGATTGAGAGGTTTATTCAGATTAAGCATGTTGGTGACACACGAGCAGCTTCTCTAAAGGCAGCTTTGGATGGTATGTTTCTTGAACATCGTTTATCTATGTCTAAATTGAGAGGGCAAGAATATGATGGAGCCTCTAACAAGAGAGGGAAATTTTGTGGGTTGCAAAAGTTGATACAAGATGAAAATCCTTATGCACTTTATATCCATTGCTTTGCCCATCGGTTGCAGTTAGTGGTTGTTGCTGTTGCCAAGTGTTGTTCCTCTGTAATGGATTTCTTTAACCACATAACTTTGATTGTCAACACCGTCAATGCTTCTTGTAAGAGACATGCTGAACTAGCTCAACAACAGCATGAGAATATTGTAAGCCAATTGGAGTCTGGAGAAAAAAATTCAGGAAGAGGGAAAAACCAAGCAACCAACCTTGTACGACCCGGGGATACACGATGGGGCACACATCATAAAACTTTGTGTCGATTTCTAACCATGTGGAAATCTGTTTTGCAAGTGTTAGAGAACATTCATGACGATGCAGAAAATTTAACACAAAGAAGCACAACGGGTGGCTTGATTTCTCAGATGGAAAGCTTCGAATTTGTTTTCATGTTGCATCTTATGATCAAACTATTGGGCAAGACTAATGAGTTGTCACTGTGTTTGCAAAGGAAAGACCAAAACATTGTTCTTGCAGTGAGTTTGATTGGGGTCACATTGCAGAAACTTCAAGATATAAGAGAAAATGGTTGGGATCATATCTTGGAAGAGACAAATGAATTTTGTGTTAAACATAACATTCTATTGCCTAACATGGATGATACAATACCTGCTCGAGATCGTTCAAGGGGGCGTGGTGGTCAAATGGTAACTTATTATCACCGCTTCAGATATGAATTATTCAATGTTGTGCATGACCAAGTTATTACTGAGTTAAATAACCGCTTTGCTGAAAGATCTACTCAATTGCTAAGATGCATTGCTTGTCTTGATCCAAGGAACTCATTTGCTAATTTTGATGAAGACAAACTTGTTGAACTTGCTAAGATGTATGCTCATGACTTCTCCACATATGAGATTTCTTTTGTCCTTAGAAATCAACTTGAAACATTCATTGCTGATATGAGAGCTAATCCAATTTTTTTGAGTTGTAATGACCTTGGTAATCTTTCTGTGAAGATGGTCCAGACTGGTAGACACATTGTTTTTCCTTTGGTATATCGACTCATTGAGTTGGCATTGATTTTGCCTGTTGCAACCGCATCAGTGGAAAGAGCTTTCTCAGCTATGAGTATTATAAATACAGAGTTGAGGAATAGGATGAGTGATGATTGTCTTAACTATAGGATGGTTTGCTATATTGAGCGAGATGTATTTGCAAATACTAATGATGATGACATTATATATCGATTTCAATCATATAGGTCTCGTAAAGGGCTTTTACCGCATCGAAGTGGAAAGTTTTTTGATTTGTATCAATGATAATTGTTTCACTTGATGGTTATGCCTTCTCTTATGAAATTTTGCTTTTAATGTCTTCAAGGTGTTGGCTCTTCTTCCACCATTGATGTGGTTATGTGAGGCACTGATGAAGCAAACCATTGATTTGGTACTTTTTTTATCGCATACTGTCCTTTGTACTTTTTGACATATTTTTATCTATTTTGTTGTAACGTTAAGCAATGAGCTTAAATTATATTTTTTTTGTGCAATTGAAACCTATTTTATATGGGGTATATTTTGTAGTAGATAAAAGCCTTATGGACGTTATGTTTTTTTTCTTGCGACGAAAGAAATAATTTGGGCCCAGGGCTTGCTCCAATCCTGGCTCCGCCACTGGCTACTGGTACATACCCTCAGCCCCGAGGGTGAACTACTCCCTCCTCGTCATGGAGATCGCCGGGATGATGAAGATGGCCACCAGTGATGGATTCCCCCTCCGGAAGGATGCCGGAACGGGCTCCCGATTGGTTTTTGGTGGCTATAGAAGCTTGCGGCGGCGGAACTCCCGATCTAGGTTTATTTCTGGAGGTATCTGTATTTATAAGACCAGATGGCATTGAGAATAAGTCAGGGGGCCCATGAGGGAGTCACGAGCCCCCAGGCGCGCCCAGGGGGGTGGTTGCACCTCCCAGGCTCGTGGCTTCCTCGGGACACCTCTCCGATATATTTTTCTTCTTGTATTTTTGATATTTTCCATAAAAAATCACGGCGAAAGTTGTATTCCGTTTGGACTCCGTTTGATATTCCTATCTGAAAAAGGTCAAAAACACGGAAAAAACAGGAACTGGCACTAGGCTCTAGGTCAATAGGTTAGTCCCAAAAATAATATAAAATAGCATATTCATGCATATAAAACATCCAAAGTTGATAATATGATAGCATGGAACGATCAAAAATTATAGATACGTTGGAGACGTATCAAGCATCCCCAAGCTTAACTCCTACTCGTCCTCGAGTAGGGAAGTGATAAAAACAGAATTTTTGATGTGGAATGCTACCTAGCATATTTATTCTTATAATCTTCTTTATTGCGGCATGAAGGTTCAGATCCATAAGATTCAAAACAAAAGTTTAATATTGACATAAGAACAATAATACTTCATGCATACTAACAAAGCAATCGCGTCTTCTCAAAATAACATGGCCAAAGAAAGTTATCCCTATAATATCATATAGTCTGGCTATGCTCCATCTTCCCCACACAACGTATTTAAATCATGCACAGCCCCGGTATTAGTCAAGTAATTGTTTTCACACTTCAACTCTCACACAATACATGAGCGTGAGCCATGGACATAGCACTATAAGTGGAATAGAATATGATGGAGATTGTGAGGAAAAAAGGAGGAAATGGTCACATCAACTAGGCGTATCAACGGGCTATGGAGATGCCCATCAATAGATATCAATGTGAGTGAGTAGGGATTGCCATGCAACAGATGCACTAGAGCTATAAGTGTATGAAATCTCAAAAAGAAACTAAGTGGGTGTGCATCCAACTCGCTTGCTCGCGAAGACCTAGGGCAATTTAAGGAAGCCCATCATTGGAATATACAAGCCAAATTCTATAATGAAAATTCCCACTAGTATATGAAAGTGACAAAACATGAGATTCTCTATCATGAAGATCAAGGTGCTACTTTGAAGCACAAGTGTGGTAAAGGATAGTAGCATTGTCCCTTCTCTCTTTTTCTCTCATTTTTTTTGTTTGGGCTCTTTGGCATCTTTTTTTCATTAATTTTTTTGGTGGGCTCTTTGGACTCTTGTATTTTATTTTTATTTTAAGTACGGAGTCTCATACCAACTTGTGAGGGAATCCAAGCTTTCTTTCTTTCCTCACATGGGACAATGTTCTAATAATGATGATCATCACACTTTTATTTACTTACAACTAGATACTTAGAACAAAGATATGACTCTATATGAATGCCTTCGGCAGTGTACCGGGATGTGCAATGACTCATGAGTGACATGTAGGAAAGATATGAACGGTGGCTTTGCCACAAATACGATGTCAACTACATGATCATGCAAAGCAATATGACAATGATGATGCGTGTCATAATAAACGGAACGGTGGAGTTGCATGGCTATATATCTCGGGATGGCTATGGAAATTCTATGATGGGTAGGTATGGTGGCTGATTTGAGGAAGGATATATGGTGGGTGTATGCACCGGCGAAAGTTGTGCGGTACTAAAGAGGCTAGCAATGGTGGAAGGGTGAGAGTGCGTATAATCCGTAGACTCAACATTAGTCATAGAGAACTCACATACTTATTGCAAAAGTTTTATTAGTAATTGAAACAAAGTGCTAGATGCATGATCCTAGGGGAAGGGTTGGTAGGAGTTAACCATCACGCGATCCCGACCGCCACACAAAGGATGACAATCAATAAAAACATCATGCTCCGACTTCCTAACATAGCGGTTCACCATACGTGCATGCTACAGGAATCACAAACGCTAACACAAGCATTTCTACCAATCCATAATTACTCACTAGCATGACTCTAATATCACCATCCTTATATCTCAAACTATATGCAAAGAATCAAACTTCTCATAGTATTCGATGCACTCTATATGAAAGTTTTTATTATATCCCTCTTGGATACCCATCATATTAGGACTAGATTTATGACCTACGCAAATTACCATGATGTTTAAGACTCTCAAAATAATATAAGTGAAGCATGAGAGTTCAACTATTCCATAAAATAAATTCATAGCAATGCTCTACAAAGATATAAGAGAAGCACTAGAGCAAAAGACAAACTACTCCAAAAGATATAAGTGAAGATCAATGAGTAGTTGAATAATTATTTGGATATGTGAAGACCCTCCCATCTAATAATTTCATATCTTAAGTACCTTATTCAAACAAAATAAAATGAAACTCCAAGGATAGCACGAATCAAGTGAAGAAGCAAAAACTTAGGTTTAACCGATACTAACCGATAATTGTTGAAGAAGAAATGTGGGATGCCAACCGGGGCATCCCAAAGCATAGATGCTTGATACTTCTTGAAATATGGATTGGGTATGACTTGGGCATCCCCAATCTTGAGCTTTTGTGTCTCCTTAATTCCTCTCATATGACGGTTTCCGAAATCTTAATAACTTCATCCACACAAAACTCAACAAGAACTCGTGAGATAGGTTATTATAAATCAACGCAAAACTTTATCATCCTCTACTGTAAAAAATTACTAAAATTATTATTTAACATTGCGTACTAAATGCCTCTACATATTTAAAACTCCCATCATCAAATAGAATCACTAAACAAGCAAACATATGCGAACAATGCAAACATAAAAGCAATCTGCCTAAATAGAACAGTCTGTGAAGAATGCAGCAAGATTCATACTTAATTAAGTCCAAAAATTCTGAAACAATTCCACGCTGTATGGAATTTATAAGAACATACTGTGTCCAAATTTCAAGTTATTCTGACATGCAGAAAATTCTAGGGAATTTTTGCACTAGAAGCAAACTTTCTGTTTTGGAACAGCAACTCCTATACTTGCAAATTAAGCATGGTAAAGGCTATCATTGATATTTTTATTGAACTAAATGATGAAAAACATTAATATAAATAGCATAAAGCAAATACTAATGAAATAAAATGACGCTCCAAGCAAAACACATATCATGTGGTGAATAAAAATGTAGCCTCAATTAAATTTACCGATGGATTGAAGGCGAAACAGGGGATGCCTTCCCGGGGCATCCCCAAGCTTAGGCTCTTTAGTGTCCTTTAATATGGCTTTGGGGTACCTTGGTAATCCCCAAGATTAGGCTCTTTCCACTCCTTGTTCCATAGTCCATCAAATCTTTACCCAAAACTTGAAAACTTCACAACACAAAACTTAAGGGAACTTCGTGAGATGGGTTAGTATAATAAAGACACATCATTCATTTTGGTACTGTCAAGACACGATTCATAAATGTTACCACACAATTCGTACTGTATATTATCATTTACACAATTTATATCACTTAATATAATCTATGGACACACTAAAACAAGCAAACTATGCATTGAAAACAGAATCTGTCAAGAACAGAACAGTCTGTAATTATCTGAATGATAACCATATTTATGCACCCCCAAAAATTCTGAACAAATTATAAAAATTAATAAAATGTGTATATCAATCAGAATAAAATATAATCAACGAAAAATATCTCTCTGTATAAAAACGAAAAATAATTTCGTGAGGACAAAGTTTCTGTCTTTTTCAGTATGATCAAACAACTATCACCCAAACTAATCATAAAGGCTTTACTTGGCACTTTATTGAAATAAAATCTATAAAACATGATTAATACAGTATACTAATCATGTTAACACACAAAAACAGTAAGTATACATATTGGTTTGCCTCCCAACAAGCACTTTTCTTTAATGCCTTTCAAGCTAGGCATGATGATTTCAATGATGCTCACATAAAAGATAATGATTGAAACATAATGGAAGCATCATGAAGCATATGACTAGCACATTTAAGTCTAACCCACTTCCTATGCATAGGGATTTTGTGAACAAAAAATTTATTGGAGCAAGAATCAACTAGCATAGGAAGTTAAAACAAGCATAGCTTCAAAAAATTCAACACATAGAGAGGAAACTTGACATTATTGCAATATGTAGAAGCATATGATCCTCTCTCATAATAATTTTCAGTAGAATCATGAATGAATTCAACAATATAACCAGCACCTAACGCATTATTTTAATGATCTACAAGCATAGAAATTTTACTACTCTCCACATAAGCAAATTTATTCTCATGATTAATGGTGGGAGTATCGTAAAAGACTTGAATACTACGAATAGTTACCACATTAAAAGAGCAATGTTTAGAAAAAGAGTACTCATAATTGTGATAATTTTTATCATCATTCTTCTTTATAGCATAATTATCGTCAAAATAATCATCATAGATAGGGGGCATGCTTTCATCATAATAATTTTGATCATTCAAAGTGGGGGAACTAAAAAGATCATCTTTATCAAACATAGCATCCCCAAGCTTGTAGCTTTGCATATCATTAGCATCATGGATATTCAAAGTATTCATACTAACAACATTGCAATCATGCTCATCATTCACATATTTTATGCCAAGCATCCTATGTAATTCTTCTTCTAGCACTTGAGCACGATTTTCTTTTCCATCATTTTCACGAAAGACATTTAAAAGATGAAGCATATGAGGTAACCTTAATTCTATTTTTTTGTAGTTTTATTTTAATAGACTAAACTAGTAATAAAACAATAAACTAAAAGATTCGATTGCAAGATCTAAAGATATACCTTCAAGCGCTAACCTCCCCGGCAACGGCGCCAGAAAAGAGCTTGATGTCTACTACGCAACCTTCTCCTTGTAGACGTTGTTGGGCCTCCAAGTGCAGAGGTTTGTAGGACAGTAGCAATTTTCCCTCAAGTGGGTGACCTAAGGTTTATCAATCCATGGGAGGCATAGGATGAAGATGGTCTCTCTCAAGCAACCCTGCAACCAAATAACAAAGAGTCTCTTGTGTCCCCAACACACCCAATACAATGGTAAGTTGTATAGGTGCACTAGTTCGGCAAAGAGATGGTGATACAGGTGCAATATGGATGGTAGATATAGGTTTTTGTAATCTGAAAATATAAAAACATCAAGGTAATTAATAGTAAAAGTGAGCACGAACGGTATTGCAATGCGTGGAAACAAGGCCTAAGGTTCATACTTTTACTAGTGGAAGTTCTCTCAACAATGATAACATAATTGGATCATATAACTAGCCCTCAACGTGCAACAAAGAGTCACTCCAAAGTAACTAATAGCAGAGAACAAACGAGGAGATTATTGTCGGGTACGAAACCACCACAAAGTTATTCTTTCTGATCGATCTATTCAAGAGTCCATAGTGAAATAACATGAAGCTATTCTTTCCGTTCAATCTATCCTAGAGTTCGTACTAGAATAACACCTTAAGACACATATCAACCAAGAACCTAATGTCACCTAGATACTCCATTGTCACCTCAAGTATCCGTGGGCATGATTATACGATATGCATCACACAATCTCAGAATCATCTATTCAACCAACACATAGAACTTCAAAGAGTGCCCCGAAGTTTCTACCGGAGAGTCAAAACGTGTGCCAACCCCTATGCATAGGTTCCCGAGGTCACGAAACCCGCAAGTTGATCACCAAAACATACATCAAGTACTCACATGAATATCCCATTGTCACCATAGATAGACACGTGCAAGACATACATCAAGTGTTCTTAAAGACTCAATCCGATAAGATAACTTCAAAGGGAAAACTCAATTCATTACAAGAAGGGAGAGGGGGGAGAACATCATAAGATACAACTATAGTAGCAAAGACCGCGGTACATCGAGATCAAGACATCTCAAGAACACGAGAGAGAGAGAGAGAGAGAGATCAAACACATAGCTACTGGTACATACCCTCAGCCCCGAGGGTGAATTACTCCCTTCTCGTCATGGAGATCGACGGGATGATGAAGATGGCCACCGGCGATGGATTCCCCCTTCGACAGGGTGCCGGAACGGGCTCCCGATTGGTTTTTGGTGGCTACAGAAGCTTGCGGCGGCGGAACTCCCGATCTAGGTTTATTTCTCGAGGTTTCTGTATTTATAAGACCAGATGGCGTCGACAATAAGTCAGGGGGACCCACGAGGGAGTCACGAGCCACCCGGGCACGCTCAGGGGGGTGAGCGCGCCTCCCAGGCTCGTGGCTTCCTCAGGACTCCTCTCCGATATCTTTTTCTTCTTTTAATTTTTGATATATTTCATAAAAAATCACGGCGAAAGTTTTATTCCGTTTGGACTCTGTTTGATATTCCTATCTGAAAAAGGTCAAAAACACGGAAAAAACAGGAACTGGCACTAGGCTCTAGGTCAATAGGTTAGTCCCAAAAATAATATAAAATAGCATATTCATGCATATAAAACATCCAAAGTTGATAATATAATAGCATGGAACGATCAAAAATTATAGATACGTTGGAGACATATCAAGCATCCCCAAGCTTAACTCCTACTCGTCCTCGACTACGGAAGTGATAAAAAAAGAATTTTTGATGTGGAATGCTAGCATATTTATTCTTATAATCTTCTTTATTGCGGCATGAAGGTTCAGATCCATAAGATTCAAAACAAAAGTTTAATATTGACATAAGAACGATAATACTTCATGCATACTAAAAAAGCAATCATGTCTTCTCAAAATAACATGGCCAAAGAAAGTTATCCCTACAATATCATATAGTCTGGCTATGCTCCATCTTCCCCACACAACGTATTTAAATCGTGCACAGCCCCGGTATTAGTCAAGAAATTGTTTCCACACTTCAACTCTCACACAATACATGAGCGTGAGCCATGGACATAGCACTATAAGTTGAATAGAATATGGTGGAGATTGTGAGGAAAAAAGGAGGAGATGGTCACATCAACTAGGCATATGAACGGGCTATGGATATGCCCATCAATAGATATCAATGTGAGTGAGTAGGGATTTTCATGCAACGGATGCACTAGAGCTATAAGTGTATGAAAGCTCAAAAAGAAACTAAGTGGGTGTGCATCCAACTCGCTTGCTCGTGAAGACCTAGGGCAATTTAAGGAAGCCCATCATTGGAATATACAATCCAAGTTCTATAATGAAAATTCCCACTAGTATATGAAAGCGACAAAACATGAGATTCTCTATCATGAAGGTCAAGGTGCTACTTTGAAGCACAAGTATGGTAAAGGATAGTAGCATTGTCCCTTCTCTCTTTTTCTCTCATTTTTTTGTTTGGGCTCTTTGGCCTCTTTTTTTCATTCATTTTTTTGGTGGGCTCTTTGGACTCTTGTATTTTATTTTTATTTTAAGTCCGGAGTCTCATCCCAACTTGTGAGGGAATCATAGCTTCCTTTCTTTCCTCACATGGGACAATGCTCTAATAATGATGATCATCACACTTTTATTTACTTACAACTCGATACTTAGAAGAAAGATATGACTCTATATGAATGCCTCTGGCAGTGTACCGGGATGTGCAATGACTCATGAGTGACATGTATGAAAGATATGAACGGTGGCTTTGCCACAAATACGATGTCAACTACATGATCATGCAAAGCAATATGACAATGATGATGCGTGTCATAATAAACGGAACGGTGGAAGTTGCATGGCAATATATCTCGGGATGGCTATGGAAATGCCATGATGGGTAGGTATGGTGGCTGATTTGAGGAAGGATATATGGTGGGTGTATGCACCAGCGAAAGTTGTGCGGTACTAGAGAGGCTAGCAATGGTGGAAGGGTGAGAGTGCGTATAATCCATGGACTCAACATTAGTCACAGAGAACTCACATACTTATTGCAGAAGTTTTATTAGTAATTGAAACAAAGTGCTAGACGCATGATCCTAGGGGATGGGTTGGTAGGAGTTAACCATCGCGCGATCCCGATCGCCACACAGAGGATGACAATCAATAAAAATATCATGCCCCGACTTCCTAACATAGCGGTTCACCATACGTGCATGCTACGGGAATCACAAACTCAACACAAGAATTTCTACCAATCCATAATTACTCACTAGCATGACTCTAATATCACCATTCTTATATCTCAAACTATATGCAAAGAATCAAACCTCTCATAGTATTCGATGCACTCTATATGAAAGTTTTTATTATATCCCTCTTGGATACCCATCATATTAGGACTAGATTTACGACCTACGCAAATTACCATGATGGTTAAGACTCTAAAAATAATATAAGTGAAGCATGAGAGTTCAACTATTTCATAAAATAAATTCATAGCAATGCTCTACAAAGATATAAGAGAAGCACTAGAGCAAAAGACAAACTACTCCAAAAGATATAAGTGAAGATCAATGAGTAGTTGAATAATTATTTGGCTATGTGAAGACTCTCCCATCTAATAATTTAAGATATTAAGTACCTTATTCAAACAAAATAAAATTAAACTCGAAGGATAGCACGAATCATGTGAAGAAGCAAAAACTTAGGTTTAACCGATACTAACCGATAATTGTTGAAGAAGAAATGTGGGATGCCAACCGGGGCAT
The DNA here is from genome assembly GCA_022496015.1 of Hordeum marinum. Classification (NCBI taxonomy): domain Eukaryota; kingdom Viridiplantae; phylum Streptophyta; class Magnoliopsida; order Poales; family Poaceae; genus Hordeum; species Hordeum marinum. The sequence continues at coordinate 507,450,161 of CM039674.1, read as the reverse complement.
CCCCAAGCTTATACGCTTGAGACTTTTTGAAATATGGATTGGGGATGACTTGGGCATCCCCAATATTGAGCTTTTGTGTCTCCTTAATTCCTCTCATATGACGGTTTCCGAAATCTTAAAAACTTCATCCACAAAAAACTCAACAAGAACTCGTGAGATAGGTTAGTATAAATCAACGCAAAACTTTATCATCCTCTACTGTATAAAATAACAAAAATTATTATTTAACATACATATTTAAAACTCACATCATCAAATGGAATCACTAAACAAGCAAACATATGCGAACAATGCAAACATAACAGCAATCTGCCTAAATAGAACAGTCTGTGAAGAATGCAGCAAGATCCATAATTAATTAACTCCAAAAAATTTGAAATAATTCCACGATGTATGTAATTTATAAGATCATACTTTTTCCAAATTTCAAGTTATTCTGACATACAGAAAATTCTAGGGAATTTTTGCACTACAAGCAAACTTTCTGTTTTGGAACAGCAACTCCTATACTTGCAAATTAAGCATGGTAAAGGCTATCATTGATATTTTTATTGAACTAAATGATTAAAAAAATTAATATAAATATAATAAAGCAAATACTAATGAAATAAAATGATGCTCCAAGCAAAACACATATCATGTGGTGAATAAAAATGTAGCCTCAATTAAATTTACCGATGGGTTGAAGACGAAACAGGGGATGCCTTCCCGGGGCATCCCCAAGCTTAGGCTCTTTAGTGTCCTTTAATATGGATTTGGTGTGCGTTGGGAATCCCCAAGCTTAGGCACTTTCCAGTCCTTGATCCATAGTCCATTGAATCTTTACCCAAAACTTGAAAACTTCACAACACAAAACTTAACGGAACTTCGTGAGATGGGTTAGTATAATAAAGACACATCATTCATTTTGGTACTATGAAGACAGTATTAGTAAATGTTCCCACACAATTCCTACTGTATATTATCATTTCCAAAATTTATATCACTTAATATAATCTATGGAAACACTAAAACAAGCAAACTATGCATTGAAAACAGAATCTGTCAAGAACAGAACAGTCTATAATGATCTGAATGATAACCATACTTATGCACCTCCAAAAATTCTGAACAAATTATGACATTAATTCCATTTGTATATCAATTAGAAGCGATAAGAATCAACTCAAAATATCTCTATTGATAAAAATGAAAAATAATTTCGTGAGCACAAAGTTTCTGTCTTTTTCAGTATGATCAAACAACTATCACCCAAACTAATCATAAAGGCTTTAATTGGCACTTTATTGAAATAAAAGCTATAAGACATGATTAATATAGTATACTAATCATGTGAACACACAAAAACAGTAAGTATACATATTGGGTTGCCTCCCAACAAGCACTTTTCTTTAATGCCTTTCAAGCTAGGCATGATGATTTCAATGATGCTCACATAAAAGATAATGATTGAAACATAATGGAAGCATCATGAAGCATATGACTAGCACATTTAAGTCTAACTCACTTCCTATGCATAGGGATTTTGTGAACAAACAATATATTGGAGCAAGAATCAACTAGCATAGGAAGGTATTACAAGCATAGCTGCAAAAAATTCAACACATAGAGAGGAAACTTGACATTATTGCAATATGTAGAAGCATATGATCCTCTCTCATAATAATTTTCAGTAGAATCATGAATGAATTCAACAATATAACCAGCACCTAAAGCATTCTTTTCATGATCTACAAGCATAGAAATTTTACTACTCTCCACATAAGCAAATTTATTCTCATGATTAATAGTGGGGGTATCGTAAAAGACTTGAATACTACGAATAGTTTCCACAATAAAAGAGCAATGTTTAGAAAAAGAGTACTCATAATTGTGATAAGTTTTATCATCATTCTTCTTTACAGCATAAATATTTTCAAAATAATCATCATAGATAGGGGGCATGCTTTCATCAAAATAATTTTGATCATTCAAAGTGGGGGAACTAAAAAGATCATGTTTATCAAACATAGCATCCCCAAGCTTGTAGCTTTGCATATCATTAGCATCATGGATATTCAAAGTATTCATATTAACAACATTGCAATCATGCTCATCATTCACATATTTTATGCCAAGCATCCTATTTAATTCTTCTTCTAGCACTTGAGCACAATTTTCATTTCCATCATTTTCACGAAAGACATTTAAAAGATGAAGCATATGAGGTAACCTTAATTCCAATTTTTTTTGTAGTTTTCTTTCAATAGACTAAACTAGTGATAAAACAAGAAACTAAAAGATTCGATTGCAAGATCTAAAGATATACCTTCAAGCGCTAACCTCCCCGGCAACGGCGCCAGAAAAGAGCTTGATGTCTACTACGCAACCTTCTCCTTGTAGACGTTGTTGGGCCTCCAAGTGCAGAGGTTTGTAGGACAGTAGGAATTTTCCCTCAAGTGGGTGACCTAAGGTTTATCAATCCGCGGGAGGCGTAGGATGAAGATGGTCTCTCTCAAGCAACCCTGCAACCAAATAACAAAGAGTCTCTTGTGTCCCCAACACACCCAATACAATGGTAAGTTGTATAGGTGCACTAGTTCGGCGAAGAGATGGTGATACAAGTGCAATATGGATGGTAGATATAGGTTCTTGTAATCAGAAAATATAAAAACAGAAAGGTAATTAATAGTAAAAGTGAGCACGAACAGTATTGCAATGCATGGAAACAAGGCCTAGGGTTCATACTTTCACTAGTGGAATTTCTCTCAACAATGATAACATAATTGGATCATATAACTAGCCCTCAATGTGCAACAAAGAGTCACTCCAAAGTAACTAATAGCGGAGAACAAACGAGGAGATTATTGTCGGGTACGAAACCACCACAAAGTTATTCTTTTTGATCGATCTATTCAAGAGTCCATAGTAAAATAACACGAAGCTATTCTTTCCGTTCAATCTATCCTAGAGTTCGTACTAGAATAACACCTTAAGACACATATCAACCAAGACCCTAATGTCACCTAGATACTCCATTGTCACCTCAAGTATCCGTGGGCATGATTATACGATATGCATCACACAATCTCAGAATCATCTATTCAACCAACACATAGAACTTCAAAGAGTGCCCCGAAGTTTCTACCGGAGAGTCAAAACGTGTGCCAACCCCTATGCATAGGTTCACGAGGTCACAAAACCCGCTAGTTGATCACCAAAACATACATCAAGTACTCACATGAATATCCCATTGTCACCATAGATAGACACGTGCAAGACATACATCAAGTGTTCTTAAAGACTCAATCCGATAAGATAACTTCAAAGGGAAAACTCAATTCATTACAAGAAGGGAGAGGGGGAAGAACATCATAAGATACAACTATAGTAGCAAAGCCCACGGTACATCGAGATCAAGACATCTCAAGAACACGAGATGGAGAGATCAAACACATAGCTACTGGTACATACCCTCAGCCCCGAGGGTTAACTACTCCCTCCTCGTCTTGGAGATCGCCGGGATGATGAAGATGGCCACCAGAGATGGATTCCCCCTCCGGCAGGGTGCCGGAATGGGCTCCCGATTGGTTTTTGGTGGCTACAGAAGCTTGCGGCAGCGGAACTCCTGATCTAGGTTTATTTCTGGAGGTTTCTGTATTTATAAGACCAGATGGCGTCGAGAATAAGTCAGGGGGGCCCACGAGGGAGTCACGTGCCCCCCAGACGCACCCAGGGGGGTGGTTGCGCCTCCCAGGCTCGTGGCTTCCTCGGCACTCCTCTCTGATATCTTTTTCTTCTGGTATTTTTGATATTTTCCATAAAAATCACGGCGAAAGTTTTATTCCGTTTGGACTCCGTTTGATATTCCTATCTGAAAAAGGTCAAAACACGAAAAAAACAGGAACCGGCATTGGGCTCTAGGTCAATAGGTTAGTCCCAAAAATAATATAAAATAGCATATTCATGCATATAAAACATCCAAAGTTGATAATATAATAGCATGGAATGATCAAAAATTACAGATATGTTGGAGACCTATCAGCGTCGTTGGGGAAGGGTTGTGGCGCAGGGCGGCGTTGGGGAGCGGCACCGGCATTGGGGCAGAGGCGCGTGTCTGGGCAGGGGCGGCGCGTCGGGGCAGGGCGGCGCGTCGGGGCACGGGGCGGCACGCCGGGGCAGGGCGGCGCATCGGGGCAGGGCCGCGCATCGGGGCAAGGGGTGTCAGGGCAGAGGGCGTCAACGGCGAGCTCGGGCAGCCTGGCAGCGTCGATGTGCTCGGCGTCGTCGGGGGCAAGTGCTAGATGAAATCTGAAAAAATCGAAATTGTCTCTTATATACACAGATAATTGGTCCCGGTTGGTGGCACCAACCGGGACCAATGCCCCCTTTAGGCCCGGTTGGTGGCACCAACCGGGACCAAATGTCTCTTTTCGGCAGCCCAAAGGGCGGGAAGCAGAGACCATTGGTCCCGGTTGGCGGCACCAACCGGGACTAAAGGGGGGCATTGGTCCCGGTTGGTGACACCAACTGGGACTAAAGGGGGCATTGGTCCCGGTTTGTGCCACCAATCGGGACCAAAAGGTGGTGCTTCCCGGGGACAAGTGTTTAGTCCCACCTCGCTAACCGAGAGGGCTCGAGAGTGGTTTATAAGCGCTACTACGCCAACAGTCTCGAGCTCCTCTCAACTGCAGGCTCACGGGCCTAATTGCACTCTCCTCTGCCTGTGGGCCTACTGGTCCTTCTGCGGGCCTGAATCCTGGCCCAACTAGCTATTGGGTTTATAGACGTATTCACGCCGTGGTGGCCCAGTAGGCGGCATTTTAAAAAAAATGTTTTGTTTTTTTCTTTTTTTAATTTTTTAATTTTTTTGCAGTATTTTTCTTCTGTCATTTTAGTTCATTCTTTTTCACAAATAAATACTTTGATAATTTTAGTTGCATAATTTCCATTATTTTGTTTTGTTTCTTGCTTTTTAGCTGATTCTTTTTTGAAATCCACTCCCACGATGTTTTGAAAGAAATTAAAAAGCACTTGAAACGAACTCTGGAAAGGTTGAAAGTTGACATGGTATCATCATTTCATCCACATAGCATGTGCTAAAAAGTTGAGTGGGTTACGACAAAAACTGGATGCACTTCGTGTACAAAATGGACAATATATTTCGAAGTATCACGGTTTCGGACGAAAACTCATCTGTTACAAAGGGATTTCATTTTTTTCAACTCATTTGAGCTCCAGATTATTTGTGTGTTCTAAATGCACCATTCAAAGCCACATCATCAATTTGCAACCCTTTCTGACTTCATTTGGTATTTTTCATGCACTTATTGATTTTTTTTGAGCTAAATGACCCTGAAATTGAAAAGCACTTCAAACGAACTCTGAAAAGGTTGAAAGTTGGCATGGTATCATCATTTCATCCACATAGGATGTGCTAAAATCTTGAGTGGGTTACGACAAAAACTGGATGCACTTTGTGTACAAAATGGACAATCTAATTCGAAGTATCACGGTTTCGGACGAAAACTCATCTGTTACAAAGGGATTTCATTTTTTTGAACTCATTTGAACTCCAGACTTTTTGTGTGTTCTAAATGCACCATTCAAAGCCACATCATCAATTTTCAACCCTTTCTGACTTCATTTGATATTTTTCATGCACTTACTGATTTTTTTGAGCTAAATGACCCTGAAATTGAAAAGCAATTCAAATGAACTCTGAAAAGGTTGAAAGTTAGCATGGTATCATAATTTCACCCACATAGCATGTGCTAAAAGGTTGAGAGGGTTACGGCAAAAGCAAGATGCACTTGGTGTACAAAACGGACAGTCTCTTTCGAAATATCGGGGTTTCGGACGGAAACTCATCGGTTACAAAAGGCATTTCATTTTCTTGAACTTATTCGAACTCCAGGATTTTTGTGTGTTCAAAATGCACCATTGAAAGACACATCATCAATTTTTAACCCTTTGTGACTTCATTTCGTATCTTTCATGCACTTACAGATTTTTTTGTGCTAAATGACCCTGAAATTGAAAAGCAATTCAAATGAACTCTGAAAAGGTTGAAAGTTGGCATGCTATCATCATTTCACCCACATAGCATGTACTAAAAAGTTGATAGGGTTACGGCAAAAGCAGGATGCCCTTCGTGTACAAAACGGACAGTCTCTTTTGAAGTATCGAGGTTTCGGACGGAAACTCATCGGTTACAAAAGGCATTTCATTTTCTTGAACTTATTTGAACTCCAGGCTTTTTGTGTGTTCAAAATGCACCATTTAAATCCACATCATCAATTTTCAACCCTTTTTTACTTCATTTGGTATTTTTCAAGCACTTACTAAATTTTTTTTGAGCTAAATGACCCTGGAATTGAAAAGCACTTCAAATGAACTCTGAAAAGGTTGAAAGTTGGCATGCTATCATCATTTCACCCACATAGCATGTTACAAAAGGCATTTCATTTCTTCACATGTCACTGCAATGATATATTTGTGGAGAGAAAGTCTTCACTTTTTCTTCGCTTGTATCCTTTGCTTATTACGTCGTAACCATGGATAATCTTCATCGTTCAATAGGGTGCTTGGGTCAGCCTTGACTTTGAAGGGAGGAATTTCATGAAACTTTTCATAATCTTCAGACATGTCTGTCTTGCCCTCCAATCCCACGGTGTCTCTTTTTCCTGAAAGAACTATGTGGCGCTTTGGCTCATCGTATGATGTATTCGCTTCCTTATCTTTTCTTTTTCTCGGTATGATAGACATGTCCTTCACATAGAAAATCAGTGCCACATCATTGGCTAGGACGAATGGTTCGTCTGTGTACCCAAGATTGTTCAGATCCACTATTGTCATTCCGTACTGTGGGTCTTCCTGTACCCCGCCTCTTGACAGATTGACCCATTTGCACTGAAATAAAGGGACCTTGAAATCATGTCCATTCTCAAGTTCCCATATGTCCACTATGTAACCACAATATGTGTCCTTTCCCCTCTTGGTTGCTGCATCAAAGCGGACACCGCTGTTTTGGTTGGTGCTCTTTTCATCTTGGGCGATCATGTAAAATGTATTCTCATTTATCTCGTACCCTTTGTAAGTCAATACAGTCAAAGATGGTCCCCTGGCCAATGAGTACAGCTCATCAGAAACAGTGTTGTCACCCATGAGACGTGTTTGCAACCAACTGTCGAATGTCCTAATGTGTTCATATGTAATCCAGTCATCACACTCCTCCGGGTGTTTGGAGCGTAGAATATTCTTGTGTTCATCGACATACGGGGTCACCAAGGTGGAATTCTGTAGAACTATGTAGTGTGCTTGAGACCAAGAATGTCTGTCCCTACATATTATTGAGGCCACTCCTAGCGTGCCTTTTCCAGTCAGTCTCCCCTCATACCACGATTGAGGGAGACCAATCTTCTTAAGGTCAGGAATGAAGTCAACACAAAACCCAATGACATCCTCTGTTTGATGGCCCATGGAGATGCTTGCTTCTGGCCTAGCGCGGTTACGAACATATTTCTTTAAGACCCCCATGAACCTCTGAAAGGGAACATATTGTGTAGAAATACAGGGCCTAGAACGGCAATCTCGTCGACTAGATGAACTAGGACGTGCGTCATGATATTGAAGAAGGACGATGGGAACACCAGCTCGAAACTAACAAGACATTGCACCAAATCACTCCTTAACCTGGCAGGATTTAAGGATCGATCACCTTCTGAGAGATTGCATTGAGGAATGCACATAGCTTCACAATGGCTAATCGAACGTTTTCCGATAGAAGCGCCCTCAATGCAACCAGCAGCAGTTGCGTCATAATTACGTGGCAGTCATGAGACTTTAGGTTCTGGAACTTTTTCTCTGTCATATTTATTATTTCCTTTATATTCGATGAGAAATCAGACGGGACCTTCATACTGAGCAGGCATTCAAAGAAGATTTCCTTCACTTCTTTGGTAAGAGCATAGCTGGCAGGACCTTCATACTGCTTTGGATGCATGTCATCTTTTTCATGCACACATTGTTGTTCCTCCCGTGCCTTCGGTGTATCTTTTGTCTTCCCATACACTCCCAAGAAGCCTAGCAGGTTCACGCAAAGATTCTTCATCACGTGCATCACGTCGATTGCAGAGCGGACCTCTAGGTCTTTCCAATAGGGTAGGTCCCAAAATATAGATTTCTTCTTCCACATGGGTGCGCGTTTGTCAGCGTCATTTGGAACAGATAGTCCGCCAGGACCCTTTCCAAATATTACTTGTAAATCATTGACCATATCAAGTATGTGATCACCAGTAGGAGGGCGGGCTTCTTCCGGTGATCTGCCTCACCTTTGAAATGCTTTCCTTTCTTTCGACATTAATGGTTGGTCGGAAGAAATCGACGATGCCCCAGGTACACATTCTTCCTGCATTTGTCCAAATATATATTGTCGATGTCATCTAAACAGTGTGTGCATGCGTGGTATCCCTTGTTTGTCTGTCCTGAAAGGTTACTGAGAGAAGGCCAATCGTTGATGGTTACAAACAGCAACACATGTACGTTAAAATCCTCCTATTCATTCTCATCCCACACACGTACACCTCTTCCATTCCATAGCTGTAAAAGTTCATCAACTAATGGCCTTAGGTACACATCAATGTCATTGTCGGGTTGCTTATGGCCTTGGATGAGCACTGGCATCATAATGAACTCCTGCTTCATGCACAACCAAGGAGGGGTTATACATACATAGAGTCACGAGCCATGTGCTATGTTGGCTGCTCTGCTCCCCAAAAGGATCCATCTACACTTAAACCAAACCATACGTTCCTTGGGTCACCTGTAAAGTCGGTCCACTTTCTCTCGATCTTTCTGCACTGCGACCCGTCAGCGGGTGCTCTCAACTTCCCGTCTTTCTTACGGTCTTTTTTGTGCCATTGCATCAACTCGGCATGCTTTTTGTTTCTGAACAGACATTCCAACCGTGGTATTATAGGAGCATACCACATCATCTTGGCAGGAACCCTCTTCCCGGTGCGCTGGCCCTCAACATTACCAGGGTCATCTCTTCTGATCTTATACCGCAATGCATCGCATACCGGGCATGCGTTCTGTTCCTCGTACTCACCGCGGTAGAGGATGCAGTCATTAGGGCATGCATGTATCTTCTACACCTCCAATCCTAGAGGGCATAGAACCTTCTTTGTTGCGTACGTACTGTCAGGCAATTCGTTATCCTTTGGAAGCTTCTTCTCCATTATTTTTAGTAGCGAACTAAATCCCTTGTCAGATACACCATTGTCTGCCTTCCATTGCAGCAATTCCAGTGTGGTGCCGAGCTTTTTGTTGTCATCTTCGCAATTTGGGTACAACCCTTTTTTGTGATCCTCTAACATGCGATTGAACTTCAACTTCTTCCTTTCACTTTCGCATTCTCTTTGTGCATCAACAATGACCCGACGAAGATCATCATCGGGCACATCGTCTGGTTCCTCTTGATCTTCAGCTTTCCCCATTGCAGCATCACCGTATTCAGGGGGAGGGTAGTTGTCGTCATCCTCTTCTTCTTCGTTGTCTTCCATCATAACCCCTCTTTCTCCGTGCTTGGTCTAAACATTATAGTATGGCATAAAACCCTTCTAAAGCAGGTGGAAGTGAAGAGTTTTAGAGTTGGAGAAAGACTTCATATTCTCACAGACAGTACATGGACAAGGCATAAAATCATTCTGCTTGTTTGCCTTAGCCACTTCGAGAAAATTATGCAGGCCCTTAATATACTCGGAGGTGCGTCGGTCACCGTACATCCATTGCCGGTTCATCTATATGGTTATATAATAAAGTGTATTAAAAACCATTACAACATATCATGAATACATAAGTGACCAAATTATTAGAAATCCATCATCACATTAAAGACAAAGTACAATAATGACCAAAATAAATACGTACAGTTCATACATAGCTGTCATTATTGAACAACATATAGGTCTCTAGAGCATCTAATTAAAACATACACCAAAACTATGTAAAAAAATTAAATGCAACAATAAATGCAATCATAACAGCTACTAAGGTACCAGTTGATCCAACGGCATAATGATACCAAGCCTCGGTATGAATGGCATATTTTATAATCTTTCTAAGCTTCAAGCGCATTGCATCCATCTTGGTCTTGTGATCGTCAACGATATCGGCAATATGCAACTCCAATCCGATCTTGTCATCTTCAGTTCTTTTCAATTTTTCTTTCAAATGATCGATTTCTTTTTCAGCTTTAGTTAACTTGTCGAGCAAAATTGCATAGTTGGTTGGAATTTCTGGTTCAACTACTTCCTATAAATAAAAACATCTACGTCAAGTTGGTGGCATAATTAATTGTCATAGACATTAGATGTGTGAAATAGATATATAAAAGATAATATACCACATCTGAATCATAGACTAGACGAGGGCCGACGTGGGCGGATACCATAACCATGGCACTATATAATAACAAACAATAATAAAAGTAAGAAAATCATACGAGTAAATATATTTTCTTTTAGCAAGAAGATAAGATCAAGAGGCTCAACACGCCTGGGCGATCGACGGCGGTTTCAGGACAGGGACGGGACAGGACGGACCGCCAAACCTAGACAAATCTTGACGAAAATGGAGTTTGGACAAGGAGCTTCGAGAGGAGAAAGCTTAAGTTTGGCTTGGGCATTTCATCAAACACCTCATGTGCATAGGACGTGAGATAGAGCACGACAAAGCTCTTCCCTCGCCGACAAAAAAATAGAGCAGTGTGTGGAGTGCTCTGCTCGACGGCGAGGGGGTATATATAGGCATCTCATTGGTCCGGGTTTGTGGCTGGAACCGGGACTAAAGGACCGCTGTTGGTACCGGTTCCACACACGAACCGGGACCAATGGGTGTGGGCCAGGAGCGAGGCACATTCGACCCGGTTCGTGTCTGGAACCGGGACCAAAGGGGTCCAATGAACCGGGACCAATGCCCCACGTGGCCCACCCAACCCCCTGGCCTCACGAACCGGGACTGTTGCCCCCATTGGTCCCGGTTCGTGACTGAACCGGGACTAATGGGCTGGCCCGGCCCGAACCAATGCCCTGTTTTCTACTAGTGGGATACCATCATGGGTGGTAGTCGAACCAATGAAGTATCCCAAAGCATGCCATACTTCAGCCGTGCTTGGTGGCTCAATATTCACATTTGGTGGCCTAGAAGACCCGGAAGAGAAAATCTTGGACGTGGTAGGTAGCTACACCAAGGTCTATGTTTGGAATTTTTTTTCAAAAATACTACCTAATTTGTATCAAATTAGAAAAGCATATGTCCAAATTGAAATAAAAAACAAAAATAGCACCCCGTCGGCCTCCGGGGGGCCGAAGAGGGGCCCGTCGGCCTCGTGGAGGCTGAAGAGTGTCAGGGGCACAAAACATAATTAAGGTGGCCTCAGATGAAAAAGTTGTCAACACGAAAAATCTTCGCCTCGTCAAATCGGTTGATTTTGATATAAAAATCGTCTTAATCCGAGGTCGTATGCAACCTGTAGAGCCAAAACAAGATCAGGGGCAGAAGAGTGTTAGGGACACAAAACATAATTAAGATGGCCTCAAATGAAAAAGTTATCAACACGAAAAAACTTCACCTCATCGAATCGGTTGATTTTAATAGACAAGACGATTTTTGTATCAAAATCCACTTATGCACATGTTATCATTGAATACTAAAATATACCCATTTGTGTGGACGGCAGAAACTGACAAAGCTTTTGAGTTATTATAGCAGAGTCTGATTTCAGCTCCAGTCCTCCAACTTCCGGACTTGACAAAACAGTTTGTCATCGACACGGACGCTTGTGATTATGGGGTGGGACCGTGTTGCAGCAGGGAGGACACCCAATAGCTTACATGAGCAAAACCCTTGCCCCAAAACACAGGGGGTTGTCCACATATGAGAAAGAGTGTCTAGCTATTCTTATGGCAGTGGAGCAATGGACGCCCTATTTGCATCACGATGAATTCTTGATTCGCACGGACCAACGCAGTTGGGTTCATCTTGATGATCAGCGACTGTCCACCGTTTGGCAATAAAAGGCGTTCACCAAATTACTTGGGCTGAGGCACAAAATCTGCTACAGATAGGGCACCACTAACAATGCTGCAGACGCTCTATCCCCACGCATTCACCCACCTGATCAAGCGTTTGCAATCTCTGTTTGTCATCCCTCATGGATCGAAGATGTCAGAGCAAGTTACAAGGACAATCAGCATGCCAATAAATTACTAGAGCAATTTTCCCAACAAGCAAATCCCAAAGGGTGTTTCTCTATCGCTGAAGGCCTGCTATACTTCAGGAATCGGCTATGGCTCAATGGCTCACCTATCATTCAGCAGAAAGTATTACGCGCCTTCCATGACAGCACAATGGAAGGGTTAGCAAACATGCTCGTGTGTTGCAACGGGAGAAAAAAATCATCCCTCAAACATACTTGATGGCATTAGCAAATCTCTTGAATTTTTTTATTATGCTATACAACAAGCGACATGAGAAGTCAAAAACATAAAGGTATGATGTTTTTGAACCATATTCAAGGTGTTTACACTTCATCATACAACAGAAATATCTACCTAGTTGTCGCCTTAGCGTATATGTTTACGCCTTTGTTATCGTTTTTCCTCAGTGATGCCCAACAAATATTTTATTATAATGAAAATAACAAGTATATTTTAGTATTCAATGATAACATGTACATAAGTAGATTTTGATACAAAAATCGTCTTGTCTATTAAATCAACCGATTTGATGAGATGAAGTTTTTTCGTGTTGATAACTTTTTTATTTGAGGCCATCTTAATTACGTTTTGTGCCCCCTGACACTCTTCTGCCTCTGATCTTGTTTTGACTCTATAGGTTGCATACGATCTCGGATTAAGAAGATTTCTATATCAAAATCAACTGATTCGACGAGGTGAAGATTTTTCGTGTAAAAAACTTTTTCATTTGAGGCCATCTTAATTACGTTTTGTGCCCCTGACACTCTTTGGCCTCCACGAGGCCGACGGGTCCCTCTTCGGCCCTTCGGAGGCCGACGGCCCCCTCTTCGGCCCCCCGGAGGCCGATGGGCCCCTTTTCGGCCCCCCGGAGGCCGACGGCCCCCTCTTCGGCCCCCGGAGGCCGAGGGGGTGCTATTTTTGATTTTTTTTAATTTGAACATATGTTTTTCGAATTTGGTACAAATTAGGTAGTACTTTTGAAAAAAAATTCCTATGTTTGCATCAGTAAATCTACCAAGCATCAAACTGCTAACGTCCAAATCGTATCTGTTTATAGAACACCAGTACGAGTAAACTTGGTGGTTGCATTGCATGTACATATGTGTGTGTGTCAGTGTAGAAACTCCTGATGCATGAACTCGTCTGTTCTTATTCCTATAATTTTGACTGACTAACAGTTGGAACCTTTATGCATGTTGGATGAACTGTCAGGTAGAGTGCTACAGTGAAGGGCGTGGTTGGGTGAATGCAGCGGTCAAATCAATCGGCAGGAGAAGCCATTGTTCTGCCGTTGTCTACTGACTTGGTTGCAGATGCTTTACAGTGGCCCGGCAAGTCTGCTTGCTAGTAATGCATCAGAAAGTTCCCTATATGTGCTGAAAACTGGAGTGAGCTCAGTTTTGCAAAAACCCTCTTCTTCTGTAATGGAGGATACTCTAGTCCCCTTTATCCAATTGCAGAGCCCAGTCCAGGCTCCTATCTGAAACGAAAGCAAGAACACGGCAGTGCATGGCCAACACCAAAAAATATTTTGCTCTAGACACTAGTAGAAACAGGCCCATTTGTCCCGGTTCTAGAGGGTCATTTGTCCCGGTTCCGGAACCGGAACTAAAAGGTCGTTACTAATGCCCAACACCTTTAGTCCCGGTTTGCCCACCAACCGGGACAGATGGGGCTTCATGTGGCCTCTGCGGCTTGCCCGGGCAGGAGGGCCTTTTGTCCCGGTTGGTAGCACCAACCGGGACCAAAATGCATCCACGTGTCAGCAGTTCCGGGGCTGGGGTTTTGTTTTGTTTTTTGAGAGGGGGGATGGAGGTTTTGTAGGATTAATTTTGGGGTTTAATATATTGTGTTAGCTAGCTAGTAGAGAGAGGTGTCCTCTCTTATCTCCGTGCTTGGTCGATGCTACGTACTATACGTATAGAGAGGACTCGACATGCTAGCTACTAAGCAAATGAAGGAATTAAACCATTAAGTACAGAAGATCGTCATGAACATATACAGAGAGAAGTGAGATTGTTCGAACAACAAGTTTTCGTATATCTATCCGACGCTACTGGCTACATATATACAATATAAGATCTCTTACAATACCCTAACATCTGAAATCAAGTTCCATATAGTATTCTCTCTCTTTCCTGATGACGTGTTTAAGAAAGAATCCCGCCAATTTCTCTTGAATAGCTATTATGTGATCTTGTGGTAGGAGTTGTTCCTGCAGCTCCCAAAGCTAATTCGAAGAAGGGGGTCAATACATATATATGAATGAAACTCAATACAAATGATGGTAATAAAATAAAATTGTGAATATTATTGCTTACGCACATCAAAATCTTTTTTAGAGTAGCCGCCCTGCTTAGAGATCGTCGCGTTGTAGATGAACTCGCATACGTAGTATCCACAAAGATTAGTCCCTGGTTGCTGCCACAACCACTTTACAAGAAATAGAGGTCAATCAAACTGATAATCAAGCATTATATAAATGGTATTGTTGAAACTAGATAGAATCAATATAATGGGAGATGCGCGGAACTAGCTAGTAGTACTTACTTTCGGGCGTGTAAATTTCAGCTTGTTCGGCAGTCCCGGAGATTCTATGTTGAACGATATCCAAACCCTGCCAAACATAGAAAATAATTATTACCTGATATCAGGAAATGAACAAAGTTGTCGAAATGGTGCGATAATGATCGATTGAACTTACTTCTTAAGCATTTCAGTGATGATCGCATACGTCTTGGGATCTTTTTGTCTTGAGACTAAGACGGTTACTAGTACCTCCTCAAGCATAATCTCTAGGAGAATAAAGTGGAAGCTGCGCACGCATGCATAACTCATCAGTTACATTACTATAATCTCGAGTAAATAAAGGAAAACCGAATATGCACAGTATAACACTCAGTGAAAGTTGTAAGGAAAGATTATTTTTTGTTTGTTTTGATGTTGAAGCAACGATTGTAGTAAGTTGGCCCCGGCTTGTTTGGGATTCTTTTTTATCTCCCATTCATCAAGGAGATTTAGGTTAATGAACCCAATATTATAGATTTCTCTTTGCTTGCATTCGACGATCTTCAATCTGCATGATATAGTGAATTATATGTACATGCAATGAAAGAGCTGAGCTATATATAGAGACTTAATTAAAGAAGTAGTACTTACAGACAGTAGCAAGTGACGATTACTTTATCGATGGCCTTTTGATTGAAAAGCTGGAATAACTCCTTAAATGGAACACACAACACGTCAATTCCAACGAGGTCGTGCTTGTCTTTAACCATAATCATCACATTATCCGTCCCAGAGTTCTTCAGGTGTCCATGTACCACTGATGGAATTTTCGCATCATCGTTGGTAGCTATTGATCACGTCTGACGAGAGGATACCCGTGCTGGAATTTGTGTTTGTCCACCTCCAGTGTATCAAAATGTGTATCGTCGGGCAGGTAATCAGCGGGATTGGTACCGGGCACCATCCCGGCCGGTAGATTTGCGACGACGATATCGCTAGACACCTGCAGCGGGGGGCACGATTGTTTCGCCTGTTCGCCGAGGTGGGGAATTTTTTTCCCTATTGCAATTTGTTGTTCTCTCCTTTTGTCAGTTGCAGTGGTTCCGGACCGGCGCGCTTCTTGCACTTTCTTTTTAAGAACGCGGACATGGTTGTCATCCAGCGGAGCCGGTGCTGGTCGCTTCAGGGCATCCAAAGTGCGCTTCAATTTCACCTCATCTATCTTCTCCTCTGGAGGTGGATTTTTCTTTTTAAAAAAGGCATCCACTTCGCCTTTAGAGATCTTCGCATTTTCCTCATCGCTCCTCTCGTATGGTAACGGCTCAAGAGGCTTGAGAGATGATGGACCGTATTGGTATCGCCTCCCGCCACTGGTTGTAGTGCTAGACGCCGAAGCGACGGCTGCTATTTTCCTTTGTTGCTTAAGAGGCATCGGAGCAGCTGGAGCGGCGGCGGCGGCTCTCTTCTGCTCTTGCTGACGAGGCGGAGGAGGAGACGGGCTGCTCGGACGCGCCAACGCAGGCGGAGAAGGAGGAGGAGGAGACGGGCTGCTCGGACGCGCCGACGCGGGCGGAGAAGGAGGCGGAGGAGGAGGTGTGCACCGATCACTCGCCGGAGGAGGAGGGGGAGAAGGAGGCGTGCCATGATCACTTGCCGGAGGAGGAGGCAGAGGAGGAGGCGGGCCCTTACTCACCGGAGGAGGAGGAGGCGGAGGCGTCGTCCAGTTCGTAAGCTTGATGAATTCCTTCGGCCATAGACATGAAGTCCTTAGAGCATTCTCCAGGAGAGTTTCCCCTTCGCCAGTAGGGTAGTCAAGTTCGAGCTCCTCATATCCCTCCACTATTTCTTCGACCATGACAACAGCATAGCCTTGTAGAATCGGACGACAGTAAAAAGTGTCGTTGGGTCGAGGAGGTGCAACATGGCCGATAGCCACCGTGGGTTTGAGGTGCATCATCAATTGCTTCTTAAGGTGGCAATCTTGAGACTCCGTGATTTCATCCACGGGGTACCTGGGAGCCGTCAAATCAGGCTGCACAATGAGCTCGGTGGAAGCCACGCTGCTTCTCCGTTGAGATGGCGGGGTAGCTTCTAGGGTAGCTTCGTCAGCTCGATGCCTCTCCTCTAGCGCTTGTACTCTTGCATTCAGGTTCTGTATTTCGCTTTCCTCCTCTTTCCTCTTCCTCTCCCTGCTTTTGTAACCGCCTGCGTCGGGAAACCCATGCTTCCACGGAACAGAGCCTGCCGTGCCTCGTGTTCGTCCTGGGTGCTCAGGATTCCCGAGGGCCATTGTGAGCTCGTCGTTCTCTCTGTCGGGAATGAACGTCCCTTCCTCCGTTTTGGCGATTAACTCCTCAAGCTTGGTGATCGGTACTGCAGTTGTTCGTTCGTCCAACAGCACTTCCCTGTTTCAGGGTCCAAGGTTCCCCCAACCCCGAAGAACCAATTCCTTCCACGCTCTGGCCAGTTCAATGTCGCTGGTACGATCCCTTTGTCAAGAAGGTCCTTTTCAGCCTTGTCCCACAACGGTTGGGCTTTGTGGTAGCCACCTGACCCCGTGCGATGGTGATGCTTCTTCTTTGCAGCATTTAGTTTGTTTATCGCTGACATCTTCTTACTCTTCTCCAATGTCTTGTGGGCCACAAATGCGGGCCACTATTCTCTTATCTTCTCAAATCGGCCCTCGAATATTGGAGTCTTATTTTTGTCGACAAACTTTGTTTTTAGCTCATTCTTCCACCTCCTGAATAGCTCTGCCATCTTCTTAAGAGCATGAGTCTTGACCTTTTGCTCTATAACTGGCTTTTCCGGATGCTCCTCTTCCGGTAGGGTGAAATTTGCCTTCAGCGTGGTCCAAAGATCATATTTCTGTCTATCGGTGACAAAAGACACTTCAGGGTCTCCGGCCTTCGGCTTATTCCATTGGTGGATGGTGATCGGGATCATGTCCCTAACAAGAACCCTGCACTGAGCAGAAAATGCATCCTTGGTCCGGCTGGGTTCAATCGGTTGGCCATCTCTATTGATGCTGGTGATCGTGAACCTTTCATCCGGACGCAACTTTTTCTTCGGACCTCGTCTCGTTACCGAAGTTTGGCTCGATCCGGATACGGAGGGCTAGAAAAGAAGAAAGAAGAGAGTTAATATGTGTACACATACCAAAACAATTAATGCATCAATTAGCTAGTCAGCACAGGCTTAATTATTATATATACCTTGCCGGATATTCCAACAACTCCTTCCTCCGTTCGCTCACCGGAGCCGTCATCACGGTCTCCTTCCTCCGTTCGCTCACAGGAGCCATCATAAGCATGTTCTTCCACCTCTGTCCGATCACCGGAGCCTGCTTCACCCTCTTCTTCCAGACCATCGGTGTCGTTCAGAAACTCGAAGGGGTTAACTCCTTCCCGGACGATGTCGCCCACCAACAACGGTCCTTCGCGGATGATTTCCCTCAACATCTCTTCTTCTAAGTTTCTTTGACGATCGTCCATAGTTTCTGCAAAATATTAATTACAACATGACACTTAATATACAAACATGATATAGCATGGATATATTAGTGTGCCAAACATAAAGTTTTGTCGAAAAACATGAGGGCATGTGTTGACACCAGTTTTTGGCACGACAATAAACCTATATAAGATGGCGCCTGGAGCCAAACACCTGTGCAACCGATGTCTGATGGAAAACGTGACTTGGGGTGAAACCGGATCGGATTCGGACGGATAATCTCTCATGTCGAAGTTATCGGAGAGGGGGTATATCGGAGAGGACATGACTAGGGATGGAAAACGTGATGGGCCTCGAGAGTTGGTCGCCCAGATATCGAGACGGGGGTGAACATTTTACCTTAGTAACTTAGAAAAAATGTTATCGAGGAGGGGGTACATCGACCCCCCCCCTCATGTCGAAGTTATCGGAGAGGGGGTATATCGACAATGACATACGTTCCGGATCCGTTGGAAATCTCTCGGGGAGCCGATGCCAACGTGATGATAGGGGGCCGGGGTGCTCCCGTGGCCTTGTTGATAGATAGAGCCGATGCCAACGTGATGATAGATCCGATGCCAACATTTTCATTTAACAAAAAAACAACTTCAAAAAAAGACTTGCTTCGCCAACATGAACATATACACACATGAACATATCAAAAAAAGATTTGCTTCGCCAACTTGATGATAGAGCCGATGCCAACTTGAACATATACACACATAGACATGAACATATACATGAACATATACATGATAGAGCCGATGGTGCTGCCGGCCGGCGACCATGTAGCCGGCGACGAGGAGCAGGGGACATTGGAAGGGGGGCTCACTGTGGGGGGGGCGCGGCGATGGCTTGATCGGTGACGAGGCTGGCGACGAGGATGACAGGCTTGGGGGGGCAAGGGAGCGACGAGGACGGCAGGCTCGAGGCCGGAGACGAGGACGGCGCGTGGCGAGGTCGAGGGTGCGGGCAAGGGCAAGGGCGAGGGCGCGGCGAGGTCGAGGGCATCAGCGAGTACGACGGCGGGCTCGAGGCCGGCGACGAGAACGGCGCGCGGCGAGGGCGAGGGCACGGGCGAGGGCTCGGGAAGGGGAGCGCGTCGGTGACGGCGAGGGTGCGGTCTGGCAGCCTGACGGCGACGAGGACGGCGGGATCGGGGAGGGGCACGGCGTCGGGGATGCCGGCGACGAGGACGGCGGGCTCGGGGAGGCGACGACGCGGCGACGGGGATGAGGACGACGGGGATCGGGGCAACTGGTGGATGAAAACTGAAATTTTCTATGTGTTTCCTTATATACAACAAGCATTTGTCCCGGTTGGTGGCACTAACCGGGACTAAAGGTTGGTATTGGTCCTGGTTCGTGCCACCAACCGGGACCAAAGGTCCCTTTTCGTCAGCCCAAAGGGCGGGAAGCAGAGACCTTTGGTTCCGGTTGGTGGCACCAACCGGGACCAATACCCCCCTTTAGTCCCGGTTAGTGCCACCAACCGGGACCAAAGGTCCCTTTTCGTCAGCCCAAAGGACGGGAAGCAGAGACCTTTGGTCCCGGTTGGTGCCACCAACCGGGACCAAAGCCCTGTTCCTGGTGCGATGGGAGTTTAGTCCCACCTCGCCGAGCGAGGAGCGCACATACTGGTTTATAAGCACGGCTGAACTCACTGTCTCGAACTCCTCTCTACCGTAGGCAGTGCATGCCTAATTGTCTCTGCCTGTTGGGCCTACTTGCCCCGTGGGCCTGCGTCCTGGCCCATGTATATTGGGTTACTAGTCGTATGCAGGCCATGGTGGCTTAGTAGGTGGGCATTTTTTTATGTTATTTTTTTGCATATTAAAAGTTCTTAACAAAAAATACTTTATGGTGGCTTAGTGTGTTTAATCATTGTATTCTTTTTGCTATTGATTTTTTGAACAAACAATACTTTGATAATTTTAGTTGCATAATTTCCATTATTTTTGTTTTGTTTTTTGCTTTATTTATTTTTGCTTTATTTTTGTTTTTTGCTTTATTTATTTTTTGCTTTACTTTTTTGTTGCATTTTGTTCTCAGCCACAATCGAAATTTAAAAAAACCTGAATGGAAAAGCACTACAAATATATAATAGCTAGAGAGATATGTAATATATAATAGTTCAGATATCCATTACAGAAAGTACTCGTCCAAGCGAACACTACTAGCTAGTCTGAATCAGAAGAATATTCCGATGGTGGTGGTGGTGCGAGGTGACGCTGCCCATAGTTCACGGTTCGGATCTTGCGGTACAATTCAAATGCAACGTATGCATCTTTTGCTGCATACTCAATGTTGATAGGCTGAAGTGGGGTCCTCTCCCACTCTTTGTGCTGTGCCCGGAGAAATTTGGTCTTCATATCTTTGTAATCATCGTCGATCAAGGCGACTGCCATAGAAGCCATCGAAGTCCTCTCATACTGAAGCCTGAATATGTCTTGGATATCAATAAGGCAGCCAGCTGGTATCTTAATACCGAAGTTGCGCCTCATCTTCAGCTTGTCATTCCTTAGATCAACGCTAGCAAAATGTATGCCGCTGCGTAGGAAGTCCATGAGTGTTGGGTAGTGCTTGTCACTACTGCAACATCAACAAATTAAAATAGAACAAATGTTAAATATTACTACAACTTAAGAAATTGATCTTTGCCATAGGATTCAAAATAGAACATATATATTGCTATATCCTATATATATGCAATTTTCATATCCTATGAATTGATGAAGAAACCCTAAATTAACTATATGACATATATGTTCTCCCACGTTTTGCAACAAGGAAAATTGTTTTATTGCAAACTTAAAAGAAATATTGATCTTTCCCATAGGATTCAAAACGGAACATATTTCTATCCGATGCAATTTTCATAATAATCTATAAATTATTAATTGATCAAAGAAAACCCTCAAAACTCACCTTGCCCATTGGAAGATCATGACATATTTCTTGAAACATAGCTGGATGACGGCAACATCTTCTTGCTTGGCCGTGTACTCAAGATCAAGCCCTATGAACTTGTCTTCCTCATCCGCCACTTCAAGCCATTTCCGAAAAAGGGAAAGAAAATGCGGCACCATGACGTTGTCGTTCGTGTAGATGACATCGAGATTGGTCGTGCCATGTGCGAGCACCTCCCCATAGCGAGTGATTGGAGTCATGGTAGAAGATATGGGGAAGAAGAGATGAGAATGGAGGAGAAGAAGAGAGGAGAATGGAGGAGAAGAAGAGAGGAGAAGAAGAGAAATGGGTGAAGTTACTGTGGCGCTCGCCGAGGAACAGTTGTCTCTTTCTCGGAGCGCGAAACATCGTGGAATGCAAACCGTTCGAACCTTTAGTCCCGGTTTGATCCACCAACCGGGACTAAAGGGGCTCGCACCAGGAGAACGGTTACCCCTTTGGTCCCGGTTCCAGCCTCGAACCGAAACCAATGGTTGTGGGCCAGGAACGAGGCACATTGGTCCCGGTTCGTGTCTTGAACCGGAACCAAAGGTGTCCTACGAACCGGGACCAATGCCCCACGTGGCCCGCCCGGCCCCCTGGCCTCACGAACCGGGACCATTGCCCCCATTGGTCCCGGTTCGTGGATGAACCGGGACTAATGGGCTGGCCAGGCCTGAACCAAAGCCATGTTTTCTACTAGTGAGAATTTTCCCTGGCTCTTGGGTGTTCTACCTAACAGTACCTTCCTATGATTACCTTGGTTATCCGAGAACCTTTGAGCCAGAGGGGAGATGTTTGGAACACGGTTTAATTAAGCACTATATGAGGAATAAGTATAACAGCATATTAACTCTTGTATTTGATTGGTTTCTCTGATTTGGTTTTCATCTACTACCCTATAAAAGGAAGAGAGGGCTAATCCAAATCGTAATCTCACCCATCTAATAATCCCATTAACGTCCTAAAAATCTTAGTTAACGTAAGTGTTTCGCTAACGAAACACTCTGCCTGCCTCACACGTCCTAATAATCCCAACCGCTTTGAGTCCGCCTCCCTTAGCCGTTCGCCCTTGTTGCTCACCTCCCCACCCCGCTTGCCACCGCAGCCCCCGCTCGCCCTGCCTCCCTCAGCCATTCGCCCTTGCTTCTCGCCTCCCCATCCCACTCGCCCCCGCCTCCCTCACCCGCTCTGCCCTAGCCCGCTCGCCCCTGCATCCTCACTTCTCTCCGACGGCGCATCTTCCGGAGAGGACGATCGGGGCAGCGGCACATCTTCCGAAGAGGACGATTGGGGTGGCGACGCATCTTCGGGAGAGATGGATCGGGGCGCTTCCCCGTAGCCGCATGGACACGTCAGCGCCCTTCCGGTGGCCCTCACCGTCCGTGCTCCGTACCTGCCATCTCCCCAATCCGCAGCCAGGGACATGCCAAGAACCTTCAGTCAGCCCTGGAGGTCTTCCATCTCAGGTTTGTTTTGTTTACCGTATTCCCACAATGATTTTCTGCTTCAACTTTTATTCCAGTACCCCTCAAATTTATTTAACCAAGAGTATGTCCCGAATCATCGTTTTAGATTCTGAAGATTATTGCCATGTACCCGTGGTTCTGAACTTCATTTATGGTGTTTTCAGTGATGCACATCTTTACTGTCAAGTTTATAGCCATCAAGCAGTCCTTCATTTTAAGATGATATCAACATTTATATTCCTGATTACAGGATGTTGTGAACAATTTCATCACGCCAACTGCTTCCCTCTTGAGGTAGTTGCCGCCTGCAGCCATGCACAAGTGTCATCACCTACATCTCCTCTCTGTGTTTCCGTCTCTCCATGCCGCACGAGGATGCAGTCACCACATCTGTGAGTAGGTAATTCATCGATTGATAGCTTTTCTCCCTATTGTGACCTTGATCTTTCTACCTTCTTCAAATTTAATTTGATTGGCAGTGTGTGATTGAATGTCAAATAAAAATCAACTTTATCTTTCATCGCTTCATGGAAGTGGAAGCTGAAATAAATTCTGAATATTCTGATTATAACTTGCAAGTTATATTATAAGTTTCTAACACATTGTCTTTGGTTTAACAGCTTGCAAGTGTTTCTTGTAGTGATGTTAACCCCATAAAAAGGACACGCAGGTGGACATCTGCTATAAATAATCAGGTACTTCTTTCTCATTATCAAAGTCAAATGCTCAGTAAAACTATCCAATGGATGGACTGGTTATTTAACACTGAATCATCCACACTTTATTCTCTTCTTTTCTCCTCTTCCATCCACTGAAACATCTGCATTGCATGCTTGTTACTTCCCTCTTGAGGTAGTTGCCGCCTGCAGCCATCCACCCCGTCCGCTGTCCCAAATAATCTTGAGATCCAAACATAAAAATCAAAATGTAGTTCCAGTTCTGGGAGGTACGGCGTGGTTTCTTTGCTGGCATGTGTGTGTGTGTGTGTTGCTTGTTTATCTGTTGCCGGGTAGATTGCACAGTGGCGATGTCGGGAGATAGGGGTCATCCAAAAAGGGAGATTCCGACGTCACTCAAAACGAGCCTTGCTTGGCATTGACTGAATCCTCCAGAAATTATTTGATGACAATTGAGCCTTGTTTGGCACGTGCTTGACATTGAATGAATACTGCAATGGCGAGCTTGTATGCCGGCCAACCTCTTCATCATGATTTTTTAGAAGCTAACTCACTTCAAAAGGAGGCTTGGATTACCTTATATTCAACATTGGTTACATAGACTAGATTTTTTACGATGAAAAAGTCTGACAATTGAAAACCTATCCGAGAATCATGCTCGTTTGTGCGCTTCAGTTTGCAACTAGATAGGTTCAGATATCTGGCAAGTTGGACACTGCCTATTCGTCCGAACCTCCTATTTGTCTGAACCTGAAAAAAACTTGCTATATAGATCGGTAGAAGTAAAATAAAATTCATATGTCGCTTTAGTTTTCACAAATGCAGCTAGGGCCAGCCCCCCTATCAAAAGAGACAGCCTCAACAGCGGACGGGATGGCGGAGCAGTCACATACCCACCATACAGTAACTGCTAGCTATACTTCTGAAACGAATTATTTGTCATAGTCATCAGGCCGCGGATGGCGAATATGTGCTGAAAACTGGAGTGAGCTCAGTTTTGCAAAAACCCTCTTCTTCTGTAATGGAGGATACTCTAGTCCCCTTTGCCCAGGCTCCTATCTGAAACGAAAGCAAGAAAACGGCAGTGCATGGCCAACACCAAAAAATATTTTGCTCTAGAATTTTCCATGGTTCTAGGGTGTTCTACCTAACAGTACCTTCCCATAATTACCTTGGTTATCCGAGAACCATTGAGCCATGGGGAGATATTTGGAACACGGTTTAATTAAGCACTATATGAGGAATAAGTATAACAACGTATTAACTCTTGTATTTGATTGGTTTCTCTGATTTGGTTTTCATAAGTGTCAAACAAGTTCTTCCTTCTATATCTAATTTCTACTTACAGACATAAAACACACGAGTTCCATTGAATTTGAATTGCGTCTGGTTTCATTTTTTAATTTTTTTTGCTGATTTCATAAGAGTGCCAAACATAATTCATTGATAAAAATCATTTCAATTATATGCCAGGCTTAAGTTTTTTTTTCAGAAATTCATAGGCAGACTGGTTTGGGCAAGTTTCACAAAGTTTGCCGGAACTGGCTTTAGTAGTATATGATCAGCAGACCAAAAATAAGTGCTCCTTCCAATATGCGAATAAGTGACATTGACCATTCGTATAACTACTAACGAGCATCTACTAAATGATCAACCACGGAATAGTCAGCGTTACACCATCACCATAAAAGTCAGGATCAACCGGTTTTAAACATTATTGCAGCACTGATCAGCATATAATTGTGCACACTTACACCAAGGCTAAAATACCAAATTCTATATCATTCTCTCCCGCCTTCCATCTAAGAACACCGACAAAAGGAGCTGACTTTAAAAACTGGGCGCCACAGATCATTCATCATAGTCGTCTACACCTAATATGGTTGACCACACAACTCGCACCGAGACCAACGCTCCATTGCTAAACCGATACATTTGCTCCTCTTCGCCATGCTTAGACACCACAAACGAAAGCACGTCTTGGCACTCCTCCATGAAGTCTATCTGCAGCGTGTCCCCTAGATTCACAGCTGCAACGAATTTTTGAATGTGCTTCCCGCTAGATGGTATAAAACCAACTGTGTCTCGGCAATGCTCATCAATGAAAGAGTAGGAGTCTTGGGAAAGGACAGTGTTGCCACGCATGCGCACAAGAAAGCCATCTGCAGGCACCTCCACAAAATCCAGGTCTATAGTAGCCTCCATGCCTCTAGGAACAACACATGTTTCCATTGTAATCTTGCCGTTCATATCATCGAAATGGTTCAGTCTCCAAGGGTCAAACTGTCCACATGCCTTCAGGCATACGTAGACAATATTCAAGTCTTCATCAGCCACCTTGGCCTTGGCCTTTATATCAATTTCGATCAAGCAGCATGTTGCGAGTATTCCTCTTGCAGGATTCCTCAGGCATAAATAGCCACCTTTCTAAAATGTAGGGAAGAGACTTAATATTGACCATAAATAAAAGCAAGGATGTATAGGAAAGAAGCACGGATTACATACTGGGTCAATTGCTTGTGCATTCTCTCTAGAGCAATGGAAAATGTAGTTGCGCGAGAAATCCAGGTGATCCCTTACCGCAATCATGCCATAGACCTTGATATTATTCGATTGTACCATATTGTCGCGCAAAAACCTGTTGAAACGGTAAGACTTCGTATACAGCTCGATCATAACATCGAGGAACTGTAGCATAGGGACAGGGTTGTGTGGGCATCTGTCATCACCACCAAATTCACACGAAGCGTATCTCATTGGACCCGGCACAGCTGAACAAATCAAGCAGTTCGGGTCATTACTATTACTTATAACATCATTATCATCTGATTGGGATTGCAAAAGAAAGAAGAAGGCTAGTATTGATATTGACTGGTAGAAAGATTTGGTTGTGCAACATAAAATGAGCTTACCTGGTGAGGGTCGGTGTAGGAGGTGTAGCTGGTGGTCTCGATTCCACATAAAATTCTTTGATTTCTGTATATCCCTGGACAATGATTTTTTGGAGATATGGTGGTTCGGCGGAGTCTGCCCCGTCGTCGTCTTCGGCATGGTCTTGCCGTCCTCGTCGTCATCTGCGCATTCATCGGCGTAATGCCGCCCTTGCAGCACCGCCTCCCAGTCCTCTTGCTCCGCCTCCTGGTGATGTTTGTCAGCGAAATCCTGTAGCTCAGCGACGGCAACGGCATCGGTGAAGATGCTGCAGGGCCCGACGGCGCCGGCGATGAGTTGATGGATGCGGCGTTCCTCTTGGGTGGGCTCTGGTTCCACCCGGCACGAGATCGCGACGACCCGGCGTCGCGTGTCCTCGCTCATCGTGGCCCACGACTCCTCCGTGAACATGTGGTCGAACTCGGGCGGCCGACGCAGCTCCTCCATTGACGGCGACGGCGGCGGGAGTCGAGGTTGGGGATTGGGGATTGGGGATTGGGGATTAGGGATTCGGTCGACCACCACTCTCGTGGGCTCTCTACTGATATCCCAGACCAGGCCAGATCCGAGCGTGAGTAGACTTGGGCCTTTTCTTATCCGTCTGGACGCTATTTGGGCCGTTTCTTATCGGCCTGAAATTCCAAAACTAACTTATCTCTACTTCTAAAGAAAAGAGACAGTTGGTAGCTTTTTGCCTCGGTTTTTTGGTCTGGTTTATTTTAGTCCGTTTTTTTCATCCCGCCTTCCACCGTTTCCTTCTATTGGTTTATTTTCTTCCTCTCATTAAAAAACCAAATCCATCGTTAAAACATCTTTCCTTCTCTATGGTATTGTACTATTTTCTTAACAAAGAATTGATCAAGATAGCAATATTTTTCTTCCATGGAAAATAATGAAATAACATTGGATTCAGATGTAGTCAAAGATGGCATGTACACCCAACTGTGGTCGAATTAACTGGGTCGCTCTGCCATGCTTGTCAGTGGCCCATGTCAAGATCATTTTCTACGACCTGTGGAGTACATGGCACATACTATATTGAGCCATCTTGTGTATTTGTATAGAGAATTACAACTATGTGTACGATGGAGAAACTCTAGGAAATTATGTGTCATCAATGTGAAACTCTAGGAAATTATGTGCCATCAATGTGAGGCTCAAATCTAGACGGGTTCGAGCATTAAACTTTTTTACCTTTAGGATAAATATTGGATATATGCAGTGTGTTATTTAATCCATTGTTATTTAGTTGGATGGTACTAGGTTCTAAAATGTATCCTCCTTACAGAGCCAAATTTGTATAAAATTTAGAGTGAATAAAATCTTTGTTCCGTATGCATTTGATGCTCGTTAGCATCGCCATCACTTTAATGGCCAAGACATTATAGACCCCTTTCCCGGTTTCGCATTTATTCCGAATCGTGGTGGCGTTTAATCGGCTATTTTTGTTTAGTGGGTTCTCTCTCCCACCTTCGCAAGTTGGGTCGTGCTACCACGCGTTTCACCTTCTAGACCATGCAACTGCTTTTGCCAACCTAGCCCCGGACGAAACAACAATGTGACTTGAACACCCGACATTCAAACGGTATTGTTTAATATTTCCAGAATGTTTTATTTTTAATAAGTTACATACTTTTAATTAGATTCGTACACTAGGAACTATGCCTATACTAATTGGTTGAAGTACAACCAATGTTAACTGTTATTTGCTTGCGACAACAAATCTATGTGGTAGAGAGAGCCAGGGTTGGAGAGAGATGAAGGATGGCAGACAAGTGTGGGGGAGAGGGAGAGAGATGAAGATATTATAATGAGGAGAGACAAAGATAGAGATAGAGAGAGATTATAATGAGAGAGAGAGGGGAGGTAGAAAGAATTTCAGTGCAAAATAGGAGTATATCACAAGTGTAACGCTACGTGTTTGATGAAATTCAAAGTGTGTAAATGAAGGTGGAAAGGGATATTGCGAGTCAGGTTTGTCATTAACTGAGATGGCATGAATGGGCTGAGGATGTGGAGAATGTGATGAAGAAATAATTAGTGAATTACGAATAAAAAAGTAGACTGCTTATGTACACGCAGAAATTTGTAAGTATACTTTTCCTTCATGTATGTGAATTTTGACAGGCATTATATGTATAGATGCAATAAAAAAATATGCATGCAAAATTTGATATGCATGATATTGGTAGGTGCAATCGTGAAAATATTTAAAAAGCCTGTGGCAACGCACGGACATTCTCCTAGTTAGGATTAAAAAATTGGAAAACATTAAAACACGATTAGGAAAAAAAAACTACTCCTATAATATTGTAGTCTATATATCTATATACCTACCTACTGATAAAGCAAGGTGATATTTTTGGTTTCGTCCTTCTTAGATGACATATTCTTTTGCTTTCGTCCCGCTTAGATGAATTTTTTATCTGATGAGGTGGTACTAAAATTTTGTCCGTCCCAGGGCCATAAAAAACGTTTCATTGTATTGTTGAGTGTTTCTGTCTGGGCCGGTAAATCGGGGATGCCGTGTGTGGGGATGTGGGCTCAGGAGGGCGGACGAGAACGTGCGTGGACAGGAACAATCGAGAGGCGAGAGGCTAGAGGCAAAACTGGGCGCAAGCGGGTAGCTGGTCAGAGAAGAAGCCCGTTCATGAGGAGGAAGGACGACGGCCAGAGCTTGGCAAGCGCAGGCGTCGGCGTCGCATGGAGTTTGGAGGCATGCCGACGCGGACGTTGATGGAAGCCTTGACGGAGAAAATGCTTTGGTTGAAAATTGGATGGCGTGCTGCCTGTCGGCCAGCTAGCTTCAAGACCAAGACGGTAGCAAGTGAAGGCGGAGCGGCGGCCTGCATGCCGCTAGGAGGCGGACACGTCGGCGGCGGGTGCTCATGGTCGAGTCGGTCGTCAATGGGGCGAAGCATGGAAGCATGAGGAAGAAGAGGGTGGCTGTAGAAAAACGAGATGGAGGTGCATCTCGAGAGGGTGGCATGGAACAATGGGTTGTGGTGTTGTGCCGGAGTTGAAGACGGAGATACACGGTCAGAGGCGTTATTGTGGAGTCGATGATGTTGTGAACCGGGTGGCGGTCAGAGACACAAGGATGGCAGTGGGCGTTTGGAAGCAACCGATGACGAACGTTAAGCAAAGTGCCGACCATACGGTTGAATTAGATGGAAGGCGTGCTCCATGGTCGCGGGCGGTAGCAAGTAAGGCAGACACGCATCTAGTACGCAGGCATGAAGCTTGATGGATGACGTGTTGGGCGTGGGATAGCTTGCACACATATGCGTCTAGGCCTGATGAATCAATGTCAAATGAGGCAACTAGTTAGCGAGCGTTTCCTCATAAACGTTCCAGCGATCGTTTCTGCGCATTGTCACTTGGCACGTTCTCAGACACCGTCACGTGTCACGTTCCGAGCGTTCTTTTCGGATTTTTTTAATTTTTTTCGCACGCGTTTTCGCCTTTTTGGAATGGTTTTTTTCGAATGTTTTTGGTGTTCCGATTTTTTACCGGTCTTTCATAGCTTTTGAAAAAAAAACAGAAAATGCGTTTTCTATCTTTTTAACGCGAAAAACACATTTTTTTGCGAGACGCGCGGTTTTGCCTTCGCGAGAGGCCGTGCCTCTCGGAAAAGGAAGAAAAACCCTGTTTCGTGTCTTTTTGCGAGAGACACGTTTTTGCTTGCGTGAAAGGCACGAGTTTGCCTTCACGAGAGGCACGGATGTGTCTCTCGGAAAGAAAAAAAACGTGTTTTCTGTTCTTTTTTTTCCGCGAGAGGCATGGTTTTGCTATCGCGAGAGGCACAATCATGCCTCTCCTGAAAGGAAAAAAATGAGTTTTCTGCTCTCTTTTTTTTGTGTGAGAGGCATGATTTTGCCTTCGCGAGAGGCGTGCCTCTCGGAAAGGAAAAAACGTGTTTTCTGTTTTTTTTCTATCGCGTGAGGCACGGTTTTTCCGTTGTTTGTCAAAACCTATCAACTTGGGATCTAGTTTTGAAGATCTCGACGCGAAAAAGGCAACGGTGAAAAAGGTTCAAGATTTGGATTTTAGGAGATAAAATGTTTTGAAAATATGGGTCTACGAAAAAAGGGAAAACTCCCAGGTTGCGACAAGTGGCACGCATGAGCTCTGCAATTGGATAAAGGGGACTAGAGTATCCTCCATTACAGAAGAAGAGGGTTTTTGCAAAACTGAGCTCACTCCAGTTTTCAGCATATATTCGCCATCCGCGGCCTGATGACTACGACAAATAATTCGTTCCAGAAGTATAGCTAGCAGTTATACTTAGATCTGAGGGATACTACGGTCAAATAATTCGTTCAAGAAAAAACAATAGCCATCTACCTAGATCTGAGGGATTTTCCAATATTTTCGGTTGATTGTTTGTATTCTTACTGTGCGTATACTACGGTCTTCTTTCTCAGATTCAGAGGTCAAATTTCTGTCAATAGATAAGGTAACAACACACACCCTTCTGTATTTTGCTCCATGTGTGTACGAGTGACAGAAAAATAATCAATGCAGTGCAAAATATGTCGTGTGAATGTTTCCTGTCTTATTTTCTCAAAGATCTGGTCCATCATAGGTTCTTTGCTTCAGTAATTAAAGTCGCCCTCTGTTCAACTCTTCTCAGATAATTTTTTATGTACTTATACACACTGATGCCATCATAGTTTTATTAACTGTATTATTGCTTCATAGATGGGTTCAAGCATAGTATGCTTACAGTAGTACACACATTACTATCAGTACAACATGTGGAGAAGAAGATTGCTTGCTGCCATTATTGTGTGTTTAGCCATGTACTGGTACCGGATTAATATTCGAAAAAGGAAGAGAAAATATGTAACTTATGCTCCCATGCTCGAACGAAATGTTGAAAGGGTGTCACGACTAAACCGTATGTACTATGGAACAGAGGCTCACTGCATAAGTGAGCTGCGCATGCATAAAGTTGTTTTTCACAAGTTGTGTTCCAACCTGAGACGTCGTGGTTTGTTGGTGGACACTTTCCACGTAACAGTGGAGGAGCAAATTGCCATGTTCATCCATGTTGTGGGACATAACTGGAAAAACAGATCAGTTGGTTTTGACTTTGGATGGTACTCATATACCGGCATGTATGCCTATCCACATGCAGGATAGATTTAGGGGTGGAAAGTGCTTTCCCACACAAAATGTGCTAGCAGCCGTTGATTTTGACCTAAGGTTTATATACGTTCTTGCTGCATGGGAGGGATCTGCCCATGATTCTTATGTATTTGGTTCATGTGAGACTATGTTGGTTGTACCTTTGTTAACTTGTTGCACTTATTTGCTCTTTAGTAAAATCGTTGGTTCATGTGAGACTATGCCTGTTCGCCTCACCACTTTTTAATTAAAATGACTCTCTCCATGAGAAACAGCGATGGCTAAGGGAAAGGTGAAGATTGATGGTGATGAGAAGCAAAGGACTATTTCCTGGGCTGATGATCAGACAAAGTTTATGTTAGATTGGTACATTGAATACATGAAGGAACAACATGCAGGATTTAGGTTCAGGAAGCATCATCTTATGAAGTGTGCTGATGCTTTAAATAGAAAATTTGCTATGGGGGTGACACTTGCTCAAGTTGATCGTCACTTCAGGCACTACAAAGAAAATTGGAAGTACATTGTCGCAGCAATTAGCAAGAGTGGCAATGTTTTTGATGATATTAGATGTGTGGTAACCATTTTCGAGTCAGAGAAGTCTTGCCTCAATGTATGTATAATATAGTTTATTTTTGAAACTTACTATGATTATTTCATTTAGGAACTTAATTTCTTTGTTCTTGTGGTGCAGGATAGAGCAAGGAGCTTGCTTTCTAAGCCTATCAAGTTTTACTATGAGATGTAGGAGCTATTCACAGGCACTAGTGCTGATGGTTCTTTGGCCATGGACTAGCATACGTGCACAATTGATTCTGATGACTCGGATAATGATGAAGGGTTGTATGACCTTAACAGCTATCCACAATATGAGGGGCCTCTTGAGGAGGATTCTGATACTTTGCCAACGCCATATGTTCCTAAAAGGCCTCCAATTCCTGTAGGTGGTGATAATTCCTCATCTAGCACTAGTCCAGTTGGTACGAAGCGCCCAAGAGGAAGCAGGTCACCTACTAAGAAGCCATCAAAAACCAAGAGTCGTTTCGTGGAGTCCACTGAAGAAATCAACTCCACTTTGAGGTCACTCCAACAATCACTTGCTGCTGCGGCACCTCCCCAAATGCCCCAAATTGTTGACCCTTATGCTAGTTTATGGCAGAGGTTGGAGGTACTCCCAATTACCACTGATCAGAGAGTTATTGTCGGTGTGCACTTATCTTCCAAGGACAATGAAGGTTTGCGTAGTTGGTTATGCAGTGCAAGCGACAAAACTTTTGAAACTTGGGTCTGGAAGTTCTTTGACAAAGATGACATTTAGAAGATAGCAACTTGTGATGTTTGCAAGCTTCTCACTTGTGATGTTTAGAAGATGGCAACTTGTGAACTTCAGAAGATGACAACTTTTGGTAATTAGGACATGATAACGTGTGATGTGTCTGCTCACTGTTTTGGGGAGTTGAACTTGTGGTATGGCCAGTGCTTTTGAAAAGTGGATCTTTTGATGTGTAGTGAAACACTTTAATGTAACTTGGTTGGAACTTGTGATATGGCTAGAACCATTACTTTATGAATGATGGTTGAAACTTGCATGCATCTATCTTATTTTGTATCTTTATACTGAATTGGGGTTGCTTATTTTTGCGTTGATGGGATTAATAGAAAATGTTCCAATTTATTTTTTATTGTTGTGACCAAATCTTTTTATATTTACTAGAGCATGCTATATATGTGATTTTTGCCAAGTAATCTCACCAATGTGTGGCAGAAAACCAAACACAAACCATATTTTTTGCCAAACATCTGTGGAAGCAACCCAAACGGACACCACACAAATTCTGTCACACCTAACCTAAGGCATGGCTACCAACCAAACAGTTTGATTTTGCCACACATTGTGACAAGCCACAGGTGTGGCTGGCACCTCACCTTAGGCGTGGCAGGGATTTATAGGCTAGTGGGTTTTGATTGGATGTTAAGGGGGATGAGGGGCCCACCCTGATGAAAATCAGGAGGGGATAGATTAGTTAGAGAAACAAATGCTAGTCAGCGTGTAAATGCATGTAAGTGTCCGTATGTTTAGGATTATTGGGCGTGGCATTTTGAGTCTTCAACCAAACAGCCCCTTAACTCTCAGCGAACGAGAAATTCATGGAAAGACATTGCGTCGTACAAGTCTCAGCTATGTGGACAATCAATTCATTCATACTTGCCGGCGACCCGGAGCAGGACATCACAGAGCTCCCTCGGTTTGGAACACATGGCCATGTGGTCCGCTCCGGCGATCTCCAGGGCCTCCGTGCCGGGGCTCAGATCCACCATCCAGCGCTGCATCTCCTCGGAGTTTGAAGCGTCGGCCATGGCTACCACGTACACCTTCTTCACCGACCCGTAGTTGGCGTGGGTGAGCAGAGCCTCGTCCTTCATCGTCGTGTCATCCAAGAACTGGCGCCCCGGTCGCACCAGCATCGTAGCCAGCGTCTGATCCTGCATGCCGTACTTAAAGCCATTGTCACCATCGTAAACATTTGTGACGAGAAAGAATGGACTCTCGCTGTCACCTCAGCTGAGCTTCGATCGTACAGTTTTGCTGCCAATAATTTCGGGCCAAACACGAGTGCAGGTCGAGGGCCCTGGCTCGTGTCCAGAACCATCCTCTTCGTGTCCATGAAGAAATCCGGCTTGATCCGTCGCATGATCTAGCGAGAATCGCGCGAAATCAGCATGGTCACCATGATCGATCGATTACGATGCAGCTCCTCTGACTTCTGAGCTGTGTAAAATTTACTGTAGCTCGGAGTAATTACCTACCTCCTCCGTGGTGACGCCCATGTGCCTGCCAACGCACGGCATGCACGCGGCGAGGAAGACAGCCGCGGCGACCTTGCACGGGAACCTCTCCATGGCGAGCGCGATGTTGAGCCCGCCAAGGCTGTGCCCGACCAAGACCAGCCTCTCGCCGGCCGGTGCCGCGGCGACCGCGTCGAGCAGCGGCCGCGAGTAGTCATCGAAGGACTCCACCTCGTCCATCCGCGCCGGGTGGGCGCCGGACGCGGCCATGTCGAGCGCGGTGACCTGGTGCCCCGCGGTGCGGAGCATCGGCACGAGCTTGTACCAGCACCACGCGCCGTGGCATAGGCCATGGACGAGGATGAAGTGCTTGCCGCTGCAGCTCCCCTCCATCGGATTTCACCTCCGGCAAGAGATCGACTGACTGTGCTACCGCTCCTGCTCTTGCAGATATCTTTGCCGAGGGTACCTCAGCAGCATGGGCACAGCCGCACATGGCAATCAGTTTTCAGTAAAAGGGAAAGCTGATTTGGATACGGCAGCCGATGGAACCATCAGTCCACCTTACTATTCTGTCCGAATTTCCTTTAGAAATGTTTTGTTTACAGATTGGCACATGATGGTGTTGTGGTCGCCTTTATACGATCGATCTTTGGAGGGAGAATATTTTGAAACTTCACGCTAAATGCACACGCTTCAGATTTCGAGGTGTTTTTTCAACCTAAATGCAACAAATATGAAAGTATGACTTCCTTTGTCCATCTTCTCAAATGGAAGCAAACGATTTGTCTTGCCCGTTAAATCTACTCTCGGCTAACTAAAGTAAAATCAAGATTACAATTTTAGTTGACGGCCCATATGCCATTGACTCTTTTAGGGTATTTAATTCTTGTCTTTAGTTTTTTAGTTTTTGAGGAAACTCTTTTCTTTAGTTGAGTGCCCATATGCCATTGTAACTTTTACGGTATTTAACTCCTTTTTTTTACTAGAGGAACCATGATCAGTAGCACACTTAACACAGAGGGAGTTTCTCCAAACAACACAAACTTAACAAATGGGGTTAGAAAAATCATATTTTATCACCCACCAGTCGGCCAACACAACGGACTTTAAACTCCGGCGAGCATGCAGGTGACACACTAAGGAAGCGGGAGTCCGTGGAGAGGGGATGTGAAGTATGTTAGAGTTGCTTCGCTTTCGGCAAGCACTTCGGATTGCTATGAGGTGCCCAAAGACATCGTCAAGGGCGAGCTCTCGCGACGACGAGTGGCAGCGCTAGGCAGAGAGGAGCTACAAGCACGAGGAGACATGGGAACCAAGGGGAAAACGGTCAAGGCTCACCAAGAACTCAGGGACGCGCTTAGAACAAGCTATTAGAGTAGATCGGGCGCGACAGAGCATCACCGGAGGTGAAGAAGATGCAGATTGTGGCGACGATTTACGACGCCTCCGTCCAATTCAATCTGGGGGGGGGGGGGGAGGATTAACCACTACAATGAGTGGAGCTCTAGAGTAATTTAGTGTGGAGGAGGCGTTGGCTCACCGGCGAGGAACGACATCGCCCTCGATGTGAGTCGGTTGGGATTTTCACGAGATGAGGGTTGGGATTTGGAGAAGAGAGGAGGTGGGATTGGGCTGAAACGCCAGGTTCACCGCCATCCCTATGTAGTCAAGCGCCTCCACCGTGTCGAGTTGTCACATGCTCATCAGAGGTCATCGCGCGCGCGAGAGGGGGGGGTTGGGAGATTTGTTTTTCTTTACCTTTTTCAATTTGGTCCCATTTGTAAATCATAGAGAGAGAGAGAGGTGAGAGAGAGCTTTTATCTTTTTTTCTCATGTGTTCCATGTCTAATTGGCATATGGAGATAGGGGTAAAAATGTCCAAAAACATCATGAAAACGGTCAAACACCTTTGACTAGGACACAGAAGGACATTTCTATATCACCTCACTAGAGGGCAAATTAGAGCACACTTTGAAATTAGGATTAAATCTGAGTAATGAATTCGAATTAAGGGCACAAATGTAAAAAAACAAAGAGGGATGCCTTAAGTTATTGTGAAAGAAGATTTGTTGTGGAGATTGTTACAGAAGATTTAATATCATTGAACAACTCAAATATTTTTAGATGAAATCACCTGCACGCACAAAGAGAGAGAGAGAGAGAGAGAGAGAGAGTAGATTTCAAAAGATATATATGTCATACATATGAAGACCCATAGCAATTGTTGTTGAAAGTGAAACAAAATTATTCCGTGTACAATGATTTTCCATCCAACTTTCATACAATCAGAGAGGCATGATTCCTCATGTTGTGGCCTACAAGGCTACAACACTAGATCAGTCTGATCATACAAAGATCGTACGCATTTTCAACGTATGTATAGTAACTCTCTAAGTGAAATGTGAACTTCCTGCATGATTGCCAAGTCGGTCGACGGATCCAGTCGTCGGGACATCAATGCTCCCACCCTAGGAACCAAGCACCCTTTGAGAGAACGCTATGGAGTCACGACAATTAGATCCTGCCATCGGCCGGGAGTTGTCCTCACGGGAACGACACCCCCCCCCCCCTAATAGAGGGATCTAGACTGGTCGAAGTCGGATCCGATGCCCTCCATGTCAAAGAAGGCCAGAGATCGCCGAAGGTGAAATAAGATAACGGATGGAAATGGAATGAAGTGGCTAGGTTTTGGTCCGACCAATGGATGACAAAAAAATAGAGTTTTCTTGATACTATTGCATCTCAATTCAATCCACCGTCATCAGCTAAAGTAAAAAAAATTAGAAAAAACAAAAATCAAGATAACAAACCATGCACCAGAATTACTAACCACATGAACACAAACTTGACACACACAACCATCAAAAGGCTCTGCATCAAATACGACCCAACCATGCTTAATAGTTGGCTCAACTCAAGTCATCAAGGATGCTAATTGTATCTTTCAACTCTAAAGTAAAGCTTCTCTCCATCTCGACAATATATAAGCTCACAAGGAAGTTATTCACTTTTATCTATACCCAGCGTTTGCTACAACCACCTGCAGCTAGTGCAAAGTTGCGCCTATGCGAACCAATTGTTGCGTCATTGCAAATCAAACAAGCTCGCCCCGCCTAAAACAACTACTCCCTCCGTTCCTTGATATAAGGTGTATAGTTTTGTGCACCAATATTAACACAAGGGCTGGGAGTGGAACTTTCGCTGGTTTTGGGCGTAAAAGCCCCTCCCATAATCACGTTAGAGTAGAAAGAGAGAGAAAAATCTGGATCCTCCCTCTCTCGACAGTTGATTTCCATATTTACCGTAACAAATCCCAGAAAATCCTCACGCAAAGGCTCCCACGATCGCAGTCAGTCCTTCGCCCCGCGCATTCTCCCGCGAACAACATGGTGTGCGCCTCTTCCCTACTCTCTCCCGCACGGCTTGCAGGCAAAAGCCTCAGCCAAATTCAAAATTTCACTCATGGAAAATTTTCAGCACAGGAGGGAATGAGAATGGCGCCATTGACTGAACTTTTTTGCTTCAAATTTGGAGACGACGGGGCTATAAATGCCCCCCCTCCCCAGCTCCCCACCTCGCCATCTCATCCTCTCTCCCGATCGCATCCCTTTCCCACAGTCGCCATCTCTTTCTCCTGCTCGCCGTCTCCAATGGCTGGTCGCCGCTCCGAGAGGATCAACTGGGACGGCCTTGGCAACAAGGCGGAGGAGGATGCGGCTGAGATGAACTACGACTACGAGTGGGTCGTCCCCGATCACGGTATGTCCAACTGGATTCATTCATTCTGGCATCCGTTCTGTGACTCCGTAGTTGATTTGTTTTGTGTTGTTATCATAGATGAAGGAATCATGGAACAGAGTTCTCATCGCCGCCGGGGAGGAAGGCTTGGCCTTGCAGGAAGAGTAAGGGCTCCGGGCATGGGACGTGGACGAGGAAGTGCTGGCCGTACAGGACTTGGAGGAGGCAGCGCTGGAAGATCACACCTTGCTCGACGTGTATGTTCAGTTGTCAACCGGGCAACGATGGATGGAAACGGCGAGGATGGAGGCAGCGAGGACGACATGCATGCACACGGTCGACGACGTCTTGGACTTGCGGGGTCAAGGCGCGGCCCTAACCCGGTGACC
The DNA here is from genome assembly GCA_022496015.1 of Hordeum marinum. NCBI lineage: Eukaryota > Viridiplantae > Streptophyta > Magnoliopsida > Poales > Poaceae > Hordeum > Hordeum marinum. The sequence continues at coordinate 507,411,844 of CM039674.1, read as the reverse complement.
AGATGGCCTGTAGTTGGTCTAAATCAAGGTGCGTACTCCTGAGTATACTGCATAATCTGAACATTTGGAAAGTGTAGTTTTTGTCAGTACTTCTGATTAGATGCTGCAAAGTACTCCTGTTTAAACTCATGATTAGGTGCAGTATTTCATGTGTACGTGTGTACGTAGATCATGTGTAGTTCTTACTCCGTACGAGTAGGAGATTATCAATTCGCATCTATACGTGGATCACCTGTATAGTCTTATAATCTAAATACTGCAGTACACTGAATGTGAACCATTTGTTAGCCAATGTTACTTTTGAATGCTTTTTTTTTTGTCTCTGAATTCATGCTTAGTCTAGCCAATTTTGCTGCTGCTAGTTGTGCATTCTTCTTGAAGTAAATGTTCTGTAACTTGTAAGCACCTTTCTAATTTCAGATGAAGACGATAATGGTGGAGTCGGTGAGTCCAAGGAGCATGTAGAACAACAACATGCAGATAACAGTGTGCATGGAGATGGGAATGGAGGAGCCTCAAGTAAACTTATTTTTTTCAAAAACACCAATTAGGACGGCAGCTCAAACATAACTCGAGTCTCGCCGCATCCGAAGCACACATACGAAGCCATGTTGTTTAGCCAGTTAATTACCGGCTTCATTGTTCCTATCAGTTCATGACACTTAAGCAAGGAATGGCCGCTGCCGCATCTCATCTTTTTCCGATGAAACAGAACTCGAAGGTCATCGAACGGCATGCAGTCCGTCGGCTTGATCTGCTCCTCATTGAGAAGGGAACTCGCTGGCTTCGTGGACCGCAAGGTGGCCGGCTCCGGCTCCATGGAGGTCGCCGGCTGCATGGGATGTGAGGTGATTGGTCTTGCTGTTGCTGGATGGCAAATCAGTTCACGAGAGAAAGAATAAAAGGACCAAACCAGTTTTTTTTCCAAGGGCCGATGGGATTTGCCCACGTACGTCTAATCTCTTTCCTAACTAACCCACAGAACATGCAAAATACGGCATTAATTCTCCTTTTATTTTGAAAGGTCATCTGCAGGGTCTAGCTTTTGTAGGGGCAAAAGAGTCAAACAAAGGAATACATCTTATAATGTGAATTTTTTCTTAAAAAACTATACACCTTATATCAAGGAACCGAGGGAGTATGTAGGGCTGCAACACCTGCTTCTGTGCCCAGCCAGCCTGCCTACTTCACTACAGCGCAGTGAGGTTAGTTCGTTCACAGCTGCTGCCCACAGGTTACAATTGCAGCATGCAAGCCAAGCACTGTGCAGCACCGGCAACCATTTTCATGCAGTCCCCACGGGACACATCACCAACCACACCATGTGCATCATCATCGCCTAAACACTTGCTTCAATGCCACCTTATATATTTCTTCTGATTAGTTTAGTGCTACTGAATCAGATTACTGGCTTGGAATCCTCATCGGCGTCAAACAATATGAGCTCACACGGGCTGTTTCAGTGATCCACCCAGCAAAGTCACCGCCTTGACCCAGCTGACACTGACCAATCAACAAGGAACAATGGGAGTCATCCCGACCTCCAATCCAAAATACGTGAGCTTTTATATATTAATTAGGTTTCAAAAGGTGTATTCTTTGTAAGTCATACAATGCCAATTTGACAGTCAAAATGAGGCAGAATTTATCATCAAATCAATCAGACAACAATTGTCAACCTCATAATGCCATCCACGCAGTCATACAGCAAAACATATTGACAAAAAAGCAAGGTGAAGCACATGTTCTCTCAGACAAATGCCTCGATTGTCCACATGGTTTAATAAAATGGATTACATCAGACTCGTCATCTGTTCTCATCATCGCAGAGAACTGACAAATACAATACAGAAAGCAGAAGCGTGAAGAAAAAAGTGTTCGAGAAAGCAAAGTGGTAAGATGTTCTCTCAGACAAATGCCTCGTTTTGTCCCCATGGTTAGATGGAATGGATTGAATCGGACATCTAATCAGTGTTAATCATCACTGAGAACAAAAGAACCAAATGGTTGATGTAAACGGGTGTATAGTAACAGGAAGCTCCTGGTATAAGCAGCCAGTGTCGCAAAAACCTGTCTGATTCTTGCTCTCTGCCAATCTAACAAGAAACAAGGCCATGAAAGACGACCAAGCATCAGATACCTCATGGCTGCCCAAATACGCCTATCCAAACAAAATTCAGTTCAATGGACAAAGTTGAATGCAAAAGCCATCTCAAAGAATGGCAGGTGCCAGAATGTTAGCCAAAAAATTCCTCTCAGCAACGTTCAGCACTGGATTACGCTATTAAGTGCACAAGAGACACTAATTTATTGTTCAAAAGATTGAAAACAGAAAAAGAACTAGTACTACAGTGCATTAGTGATTTCCTTTTATTCTAAATTTAAGAAATTATAATCAACTAGATTTGTAGTGTAAATGGAAGTAATTCTTCAGAAGTGCATGATAATTTGGAGAAAGGAAACCTCATCCAAAGTATTCACCATAAGACAATAATAAATAATAAAATATGGAAATGCGAAAAGATGGATCAGATTTCTGGCTTGGAATCCTGATGGGATTAAATTTGCGCATAGTATAACCATAGTCGATCATTTGGGGAAGGATCTTCACATCCATTTATCCCATTTGAGTTGTGAAAAATGATACAAATAGAATCAGGGAGATAAAATACAGGACAAAAGTAAAAGTTACTTCTGCCTGAATGTTTCGCAAACTGATAGTTCAATCACATAAAAATTTCAAAACTGTGAAAATAGCTCTAAGAGATCAGATGGTAGTGCATGATTTAATTTGATCATCACAGTTAATGCAGAAATGTGGTATGGTTATGATATCATCACTTCAACCATTATGGGAGACAAAATGATGTAGGAATTATTATTAGGATCTGTCTATGTGACTGCCAGAAACAGCATAAGGAAAAGGAAAAATTAACAGGAAAATATTTGCATGATCTTCCAAGTAATAAAATCAATGATATAAGGCTTAGATGTGCAATACAATGTGCTTTAGCAAACCCGTTATTTTAAGAAAAGACAATACTGCATTCCATGACACAATGCTTGATGCATATTAGACATTTAGATTGAGAGGAATTTATCATCAAATAGACCAGACAACAATTGTCTTCATAATAAAAAAAAGAAAAAAATAACAAACAACACTAACTATAGCTCTCTCAGACAAATGCCTCGATTGTCCACATGGTTTAATAGAATGGATTACATCAGACTCGTCATCTGCTTTCATCATCACAGAGAACAACCTATGATACAGTTTAGGTGTAAACGGGGGTATAGTAACAGGAAGCTCCTGGTATGAGAGCAGCCAGTGTCGCAAAAACCCGTTCCCTACATGCTGTCAGCCAATCTAACGAGAAACAAGGCCATGAAAGAAGACCAAGCATCAGATACCTCATGGCATCCCTTATACCCCTATCTAAACCAAATGCAGTTCGGTGCTAAGATATGTATGGACAAGTTGAATGCAAAGGCCATCTCAAAGAATGGCTTGTGCCAGAATCATAGCCCAAAGATTCCTATCGGCAACGTACAGCACTGAATGACGCTACTAAAAAGCGCACCAGAGACTCTAATTTATTGCCTTACTAAGAAATAAATTGAATACTGAATCCAATCAAAAACAAGACTGTTGTAACTATGTTATGATTAATGTCACCATACAGTAACTAGGTTAGTACGGTGAAGTGGAGTAATTCTTCCGTTCTGCAATTGTGAGTTGATGTATCAAAGGAGCGAGCACAATAGAGTCATCACTTCAATTGGCACAACAAAACGAGTTGATGTAGGTGGGCTTACTGACCATTCACACAGAGATTGCTGCCATGGCGGTGGCTGCTGTGTGTAACTGGCTAATTAGCCACCAAGCACATATGAACATAGGTCACTCGCAAACAGTTCACGCCATTGACGACGCATATAGATCTACATTGCTAATTAACCAAATCCAACAGACTATCTGAGGAATCGACTACCGACAGATTAACCGATGTGAATACTGAAAACTGAACAATGCTTCACGGGTAAGTTTGTGGGTCAAATCCAGGCCCGCGAGATCAAAGCCCGAAGGCGTCAGGGCGAGCAGACATGCAGACCAATGCAGTCAATCTCCGTGCACATTACCATGCTTCCTTCCTCTTCTCATCCAGAGCATCGGCTTGTTGTGCACGGATCCTAAAAAGTATCCAGCTTGTTGTGCACGGATCCTAGAAAGTATCCAGAGAAAATCAACCGGACGGTAAATGATATCAGGTAAAGATAAAGGGAAAGAAAAAAAAACAGATCAGTTAAGCAAGAATCGGGTGTCGATCAGATAATTGTAGTCTGTAATTTGGTCAACACTTAAATGATTTTCTGTGAAAGATTATCATCACATCAACTCACAAAATCACGCTCTTCCAAACCCGATACAGAAAAAAAATCGCAAAATTCAGAAACAAACGGAGCAGAAATTGCAGGGATCTTGAAAGGCTCGAAAGATGATTGATCAGATAATTGTAGTCTGTAGTTTGGTCAACACTAATATGATTTTCTGCGAAAGATTATCATCACATCAACTGAATACAGCTTGCTTTTCCCAATCCGATACCAAAAAATAGATCAAACGCAGAAATCAAGAAAGGAAAATCATTGAAACGGTGAAGAGATTGCACAGATCTTCAAAGGCTCAGAAGAAATAATTGGTTTCTCTGCAGAGGGATCGATCGAGATCCCTCAGAAAATAGGTAGGTATTTTGATCATCACGGCCTGGGAACAGATCAAGCATCAAGCAAAAACAAGACAGGGAGGAGGGAACGGAAGATTTCGGAGCAGAGAAACGCCGGCAAACCAGCCGCCGATTGACGAACAAACCTGGGACCTGGAGGCGGACGGAGGAAATGGAATCGATGGCGTGCGGTATATAACGGAGTCCGTCGGCTAGGGTTTCGGGAAGCAGGCTGACCTCGTCTTGTTGGGTTCGTATTGGGCCTGGCTGGTTATTGTACTGGGCCAGAGAAGTTCGAGATAGGGCCCTGGCCCATTGAATATACTGGACCACCAAATAGGACCGTTCGCCCACTAACAACCATCGTCCCCCGTGAAAAAGAAGAAGGAACTTATCATTGTCCGTCCTCTCCCTCTTTTTTTTTAGACTTTCTCTTTTCTTTTCCTTTCTTTTCTTTGAGAATAAAGGCTCCTTATACCCATACTGGATTGTGAAGTGGTATAAAAACCTTTATGTCCGAGAGTGCAAGGTGCTCCGCTTTGTGTTTCTGTGACGTGTGATTAAGGAGAAACTTCCACGGAATCCGAAATGCATGTTAGTTTTGCCATCAAGGAAAGTAATAGTCGAAGCTTCTAAATCTATGCCGATACGATGGATATATAGGTTGATGTCTCGTTTTTGGGGTTTGTCGATATAAAATATAATATATCATTTTCTCACACATCATCATATGTAGATCAAAATATTGAAGATATAAGTAGACGATTGTTATTATTTCTTTGGAAGTTGTGAAAATAAGATTATGCGTTTACAATGTCATCATGTTATCAGAAGTCTTGCATAATGTTTTGTATGAAGACATGTATAATGTTTTTTTTTAATCTTAGAGTAATGACTAACTTTCCTAAATACTACTCCCTCCGTTCCAAAATATTTGTCTTTTTAAAAATCCAACTACAAACTACATACGGAGCAAAATGGATGAATTTACACTCTAAATTATGTCTATATACATCCGTATGTAGTCCGTAATGAAATCTCTACAAAGACAAATATTTAGGAACGGAGGGAGTAGCTTATTACTTAACAAGTTAGTAAACTTGAAATCTATTTTTTTATGATGGAGCATTGCCATGATGCATTTTCTTAACAAAAAGGTTATGCTTTTAACAAGAGTAATTGAAAGATTTCAAATATGCTTTTTATATAACTACTTATTGTCTAATATATCACCCATTATCCGGTATTGAATATGTCAAAAACCAAAAACATGAACCTAATATCCGATATTTTGAACCTTGTAATAGTTAGTACAGATGAATGACAACTTGACATAAACAAGTTTTAAATACTCCCTCCTTTCCATAACGTAGTGCGTATATAATTTTTGAAAAGTCAAGCCTCAACAACTTTGACTAGTTTTGTGGAGAAGAACAATTATATCTAGAATGCCAAACATATATCATTATACTCATCCCAAGTCGTATTTTATATATTTGGTATTCTAGATATAAACGGTTTTCTCTATAAATTTGACCAAATATTGCAAGGTTTGATTTTTTTTTTGAGAAATATATATGCATTGCATTTTGAAAACAAATGGGGTGTATAAAAAGATTAATGGGATTTTTTTAGTTGACTTCCTCCTTTGACATAAAAGTTGTTTTATTGCGTGTGGTCCGATTAGCGTGGCTTCGATTGCATGGGCTTGGTGGTAGCTATCCTGGATATGGATGGCACATGTGGACAACTCATGGGGCTTTTTTTTGGTGGTCTATGTCGAATCTGTCATGCCATGCAAATATGTCGAGTGGGTGGTGTCTTTGGTGTTGAAAATGCCTCAAATTCTGAAAACCACATGCTTAGCACAATTTTTCAGAGTATTCTTCACCAAAACACCACAAGAATACAACTGCATTACCATGTGTCAACCCATAAAAAGAAAATACTCCGTATTTTTCAAGGGATATCATCAAAATTGTGAGGTGGGCATGTGCGGGACTGCTCACTGATGTCCACTACCCACTGCCGTCCACTTAAACCTGCTTGGACTTTTACGCTTCGCTCAGATTGGCATGATACGAAACCACTATTTGGCACGTTCACATGCCAGCGAGATACGGAGTACTACTCTCGGCAAAGAGACCCGCAAGCCGCACAGCGCCGGCAACACAGCGGTCTCTCTCGTCTCATACTCTCACCGGAGGTGAAATCCGATGGAGGGGAGCGGCGGCGGCGGCGGCGATCGCTTCATCCTCGTCCACGGCCTCGGCCACGGCGCGTGGTGCTGGTACAAGCTGGTGCCGATGCTGCGCGCCGCGGGGCACCGTGTCACCGCGCTCGACATGGCCGCGTCCGGCGCGCACCCGGCGCGCATGGACGAGGTGGCGTCCTTCGAGGACTACTCGCGGCCGCTGCTCGACGCCGTGGCCGCGGCACCGGCCGGCGAGAGGCTCGTCCTGGTCGGGCACAGCCTCGGCGGGCTCAGCATCGCGCTCGCCATGGAGAGGTTCCCGCGCAAGGTCGCCGTGGCCGTGTTCGTCGACGCGTGCATGCCGTGCGTCGGCCGGCACATGGGCGTCACCATGGAGGAGGTAAGCAGACCTCGATTAGATTTCCTGAAACGTAAATACTGTGCCCGATAGGCAGATACCCCCATTGGCATCAACCGATTCTTGCCTAATTTCTCGTGACTCTTGCCAGTTCTCGAGAAGAACAACACCGGATTTTTTCATGGACAGCGAGAGGATGGTTCTGGACACGAGCGAGGGACCTCGAGCTGCACTCGTGTTCGGCCCAAAATTATTGGCAGCAAAACTGTACAATCGGAGCGCAGCTGAGGTAACAAGAAGTCTCAATCTTTTTTCTCCAAAATGCTCAAGCCTTGTAGTACGATGCTGATATCGGTTCTGCGGCCGGCACGCAGGATCTGACGCTGGCCACGATGCTGATGAGGCCCGGGAGCCAGTTCGCGGACGACGCGATGATAAAGGACGAGGCGCTGCTCACGGACGCCAACTACGGGTCGGTGAAGAAGGTGTACGTGGTGGCCATGGACGACGCTTCCTTCTCCGAGGAGATGCAGCGCTGGATGATCGGTCTGAGCCCCGGCACGGAGGCCGTGGAGATCGCCGGAGCTGACCACATGGTCATGTTCGCCAAGCCCAGGGAGCTCTGCGATGTTCTGCTCAGGATCGCCGGCAAGCATGGCTGAGAATCAACTAACGGGCACATAGTCAATCAATAATCCTTGTCGCGGTGACAGACAATTCGTATGTGGTGGTTGTGTAACACTGTACGTCCAGCCTTGAGGCTTGCGTGTCTGACTGAATTTGAGGGGAATTTTTTTTTTCGAAACAATTTGAGGGGAAAAGTTGAGGCTACGGCCAAACTTATTTGATCACCTCCTACTGTTTTCACTCGACGCTGTTATACCCTGCTTGCCATCGCTTGGTTCTGACTTCTCGGGTCCATTGTCGGTGTCCGTGACACGAGCTTGGTATCATGGTAGGGTAAAACACGAGGATTCCAGGTCTATTTGGTTTGAGACTAAGCTTGTCTAAGTTTGTCACAGACAAGTTTGATTAGTAAAGAACAAGAGTGTTAGGGACTGTTTGGTTCTTGGCTTAGCGTTGCCACACTTTGTCATCCATATTTGTCAAGCTTGTCTAAGGTTAGTTTTATAAAATGAGAGCCACAAATTGGCAAGACTAAGAGAATCTTACCATATTTTGTGTGTGTATGTAATGTGGGGTCCTATTATGACTTGTCAAATATGTGGTTTGAACCAAACACTCGACTAAGTTGGTCAAACTTGCCTAAAGTTAGGTGTGGCAACCTTTTGACAATTTTGAAGGCTGTTTGGATTGTGACTATCTTTACAATATCTTGTCATATTATTTTTGACGTGCTTGCCTTACTTGAGTTGCTCAAATTGTTAGACATATTTTGACTTGCCTAAAGGATCTTGTCACACTTTTTGGGTCTATGACATGTGGGGTTTACTACTCATTAAAAAATGCTTGCTTTGGGTGTGGCTATAACCAAACACTCACCTATCTTGATCAAACTTGGCTAAAATGAATTGTGATAAAGTGTGACTGGAAACCAAACAGCCCCTTGGTATCAAACCAAACAGCCCATTAGGTTAACTCCAACGCGCGACCCCATTCTATACGTCTGTATCCGTTTGGGTCAAGTTAAGTCAAAACTTGACCCAACGAAAATACCTAAATGGACAAAATGAGTTAGAGATGTTCGTTTTTGTCCGACCCAACTTGGAGCAAATTTCCGTCACAAATGCGTCTGAAACGGATAGAAGCGGACGCTCTGGTCGCTCTCTCCGTCCGCTCGTGTCCGACTCTGACCCACAAATCAGTGATCCACGCATAGCCCCGACGACCTCTGGTTCCCGCGCCAGCCGCGGCGCTCCGCCGCCACGACCTGCTCCGCCAGCTAGCCGTCGTCGCGCTCCGCTCGCCGCGACCTGCTCCACCAGCTAGTCGCCACCGCGCTCCGCCCGCTGCTCCGCCCGCCACGACCTGCTCCACCAGCTAGCCGCCGCCGCGCTCCGCCCTCACGCGCTCCGAACTCCCCGCCGCAGCCCCCACGCCCGCGACCTGCTTACGAATCAGCCACAGCCCGGTCGTGGAATCATCCAAATACAATGAATTAGTAACCGAAGGAATCAACCAAATGTAGTCATTTGCAACCGAACAAATCAGCCAAATCCAAAGCGACGTGCAACACCACCAACGGCCGAAGCAAACAGCAGCGTCAGCGACAGCCCGCCATGGGCGAGAAAGAAACGACTGCGGCTGGGGAGCTCGGGGCAGCGCGCGGCGGCCGAGCTTGGAGCAGAGCGCGACTTAGCAGCAAGGCGAGAGGGCGAGCAGCAGGTGGGGCGGGCGGCGCGAGCTGCACAGGCGGGACGGCACTACGTCGAGGCGGCACAATCTGGCCGGGCGGGACGGCTGCTGCAGCGAGGCGACACAAGCTGGGCGGATGGGGCGGGTGCTGCGGCGAGGCGGGGCGAGCTGGGCGGACGATTTGGGGTCAGGGCCGCTGGAGCGCGTTGGGGGCAGATGTGTCAAACGCTTGGATAAAAACGGACGTTCGTTTGGGTCGTACGTTGAAGTTGTTCTCGGTTCAGGGACTACTCGTCCCTTTCGTGTTACCTCCGTGTTAGGATATTAGGGGTTCCAATTCTAGCGGCAGCAGCCTCCACCTCGACAGCATACCTGGTCAAACGGGCCGGCACGGCACGGCTCGCTGGTAATCGTGTCCAGCACGTCACGATTACTAACCGGGCCGTGTCGTGCCGGCTCGTGTGCCCGGGATGCTGGCCCAGGCACGACACGGTGGCTAAGTGGGCCGGTCCGCGGCCCGCTAGGCACGTTTAGGCACGCCAGGCCCGATTAGGCATGTCAGGCCTGTTTATTCAATTATATATGTTTTTTCGCGGAAAAACAGCAAAAAGATCAAAAAATGTAGAAAAATGGCACGTTAGGTAAAAAAAAAAAATAGAGATGAAGTGTCATCATGTGGGATAAATCTTGAGCTTTATTAATGGCTGCCTCATTAAAACCTTTCATCCCTAGGAAGTAAAAGAGTACAAAGCCACGCTCTAGAATTACAAAAAGAAAAGAAAATTACAAAAAGATAAGAAAGTTACAAAAGAAATAGAAAACAACTACACTACTAATCTATTCCGTGTCGTCTTCGTCAAGGTTCATATCTTCAAACATTTCCAGCAGTTCCTTATTTTCTGCAGTGTGTTGGGCTTTCCTTCTTGATAGCTCCCCATCTTTCACGGATATTAGTGTTATCACCATATCAAGAGTGAGACTAGTTCTTCTTTCCTCAATTATTCTTCCAGCAAAGCTGAAAGCGGGCTCCGATGACACGGTAGAGACGGGTACCGATAACACATCACATGCTAATATCGAAAGCACCAGAAATGTAAGTCTTTGTTCTTGCCACCACTGCAATATGTTGAAGTCTTCCTCACTATCTAAATCAAACATGGCTTTGTCACTGTTGAGGTACTTCGCTAACTCCCCGCAACCTTGAATCGTAGATGTTGATGTGGAAGAGCTTCCGGCGGTAGAGGAGGAGGAAGAACCAAAGATCTTGCTTCATGCTCCTCTTTTTTTACCTGTAGTAGGTGCTGGTGGAGGTCGTTGCATTCGGACTCCGGCATACTTTTGCTCATACTTAGCAAAAACATCATAACGCTTTTCACGAGCCATGTTAAAGTCACCCGTATAATCTAAACTTAGGGATGCAGATAGTACGTTGAGTGCGCTATGATACCCTTCAAGTTTAGCTCTGGGATCCAAGATAAATGTAAATGCATACAACAGTGGAATATGTTTTCAATATTTTAAATACTTGGTTTTCATGTCGGCAACAACATTAAGTAACAATCCATCACCTTCATATGCTTTCAGATGACTAGCAATGTCTAATAAGGTATGCACCATCAAAGGAGATGTGGGGTAAGAAACCCCAGACAAAGATATTGTTGCATCATAGAACAACTCAAGAAATGCATACAATGATGTAATAACATGCCAAGTCTCAGTGGTGAGTAGAGGTTCAGCTCCATAATTTGCATTAATGAAATCATTGAAAGGAACTCTGTCTCGAATAACTGCCTTAAGCATCAAATATGTAGAGTTCCATCTAATAGGCATGTCTGAATTAAACTTATGAGGAGTTGCGCCTATAGCAATGCAATATCTCTTATAGTTTGAAATTCATTAAGTTGAATTCAAAAAATAAGATATTGCAGTGCGTATGCATTCAACGTGTGATTCACATAAATGTAAAGCACTTTTAGCAATAAGATTAATGATATGGCAAGCACAACACTGATGCATTAAAAAGGATGCATCATATACGGAGAATATAGGAGTGAGGGTAGTCATTACACTAGTGTTTGCCTGAGCATTATCCAAAGTTATTGCGAAAACCTTGTCGGCAAGATGAAAATCATTCACAACTTTGAGTACAGCTTCAGCAATGTTTTGACCACTATGTGATACATCTATTAATTCAAATCCTATGACTCTTTTTTGTAAATACCAATGTTCGTTAACATAATGAGCTACTACACTAATGTAGTCTTGTTTAGCCCGACCAGTCCATATATCAGATGTTAACGAAACTGAAAAAGTGCACGTAGAAAATTCTTCTTTTAATTTCTCTTTACCAGTTAGGTATAGCTTTTTAATATCCCTACCTGTAGTTTGTCTAGAAATTGGTCTATAATTAGGATTATGACAAGTTTGAATATATTCAACGAAACCGTCAGATTCACCAATGCCTAGTGGTAAATCATTAGAAGCAATTAAACGGCATAAACCTTCTCGCGCAACATTAGCATCGTACACGAAATTGCTTACCGTACCCTCAGGGTTGAACCTGAGTTGAGTTTGCATACCTGCCCCTGCCGAGCTCGACGCGCTTGTTGCATCCGCCTTGGCGTTGGCGTCCGCATGCCTCTTCAGGTGGCCGGTTCCCGCCTTGGCTTCTCCGGTTAGTTCCTTCCGGCACCTTTTGCACCTTGCCGTCACCCTCCGTACACCGTCCATCATGGATATTTCTTCATCGAAATATTCCCACGCAGGAGAGGTTCTACGACGAGCTCTCCTTGCACCCAGGTTGGCAGAGGAACCTGTCCCGCTACTACAATTGGTTTGACATTCGGGGTCAGGAGGGGGGTCGAGAGTGGGATTTTCGATATAGGCATGTTGCATGGGTGGGGGCATGGTAGTGGGATCGACGCTCGGAGGGAAGAGGCTATAATCATCCATATCCCCAACCCCAAGACCGAAATCGAAGAGTGGGAAGCTAGTATTGACATGATCATCCATGTTTGAGTGTGAGAAATATGTGGGCTGGGTGGCCCTATTTATAGCAAAATTTTGATAATTTTCGGACTAATTTGACCCTCTAATGCTCAAAAATTTAAATTTATACATTATATTAAAAAAATCCACCCTAATCCCTATTAACCCCTAACCCCCCTAAACCCCCCTAAACCCCCATCCCCCCGCTCCCCCGGCCCCGCTCCCCCCGCTCCCCCACCAATCGAGGCGACAGGAGCCAACGGCTCCCTGCGCCGCGACAGCGTCAGGCGCGCCAGCTGCCCCGCGTGCCATGCCGGCCGGCCGTGCCGTGACGTGCCGCGGGCCGGCACGAGCTAATCGGGCCGTGCCGTGCCGACCCGCGTGCTGGGGGTGACGGCCCAGGCACGGCCCAAGGCGGGCCGCGGGCTTGGCACGGCCCGTTTAGCTTGTGCCGGGCCGGGCCACGTGTCGTGCCGGCGCGGCGTGCCGCTGGACCGACCCGTTAAGCCTGGCCCGTTTGACCAAGTTTGCTCGCCAGATCCCTTCTCGACACTACCGCGGGTGTTGGCCGAGGTGGCGGCAGGGCAGCGCGGCAGGGGCTCAGGCTAGCGGTTCGCGACGGGTCCTCTTGAGACGGCTCGGATTGGGTGGTTGCAAATAATGCTCTTACTTTATGATTTCGGAGAATCGATAGCTTGCTTCGGTATTATTTCGGGCTTGATAGGCCCTCGTTTTTAGTTTAGGCTGGACTTGGAGTCTTGGATGGGCCTTGAGCAGGAGCCCAAGAAGGGGATGCATCGTATCTTCTTCACTCCATCGACCTGCCTCGATCCCCTTCTACCCAAACCCTGAACCACGGAATGGAGGGCGAGACCCGGCCGCCGCCGGGCAGCATGAAAGGCGAGCTGCCGGCGTGTGTATCCAAGGTGCTCGACGATGACAACCTCCTCAGAGAGATCATCGTCCGCCTCGGATTCCCGACCAGCCTCCTCCGCGCCGCCTGCGTTTGCAGGCGAGGGCTCAGCCACGCCTCCGACCGCGCCTTCCTCCGCCGTTTCCGCGAGCTCCACCCGCCCAGGCTCCTCGGCTTCTACCTCGCACAAAGCTACCCGCACGCTGCCGCACGTTTCTTCCCGATGCTGCCTCAGCCCCCGGAGCTCGCCGCCGTCATCCGCCGCACAAACTTCAGCGAGATGCCACTCTTCTCCAAAAGAGAAGGGGGTACCATGGTGGGCTGCTCGAACGGCAGCGTCCTCACCCGCCGCATAAAATTCAGCGTCCTCCCCAACAACGTCCTCGCCTACGACCTAGTATTTGCAGTGCACAGCCCGCTGTGCTATGACTGTGACCATGGTATGGCCATCCTCCCAGGACTACAGTTCAGAATGCCCTGTTTGCACAGTTGGGCGCAACTCTTCTCCAAAGAAGAAGAGAATGGCTCGTCCTACTTTTATGTCACCGTGGAGGATACCATGGAACCTAAGGTGAATGTGTATATGTTGCAAACTGGTGATGATGCCTGGCACAAACATCTCACCTTGGCGTCGGACCTCCTCCTGCATCCACAACCTAGTCCCAAAGGCGTACTCGTTGACAACAAAATATATGTCGTGACTGACAATGCAATTGTTGTCCTGGATTTGACGTCCTCAATCTTATCAACAATTCATCTCCCACACGGGGTGGGTTTTGACCAAGGCACCACCATGTTGTCGCGTGTCGATGATGGTTCTGGTCTATATCTCATCCATATCAAGGAGCTTCAACTTCATATCTGGCTACACAATGGGGACAACTGGTTGCTGGTGGACACCATTTGCTTGAGCGAAATATGTGCGGATTTGCTTGAGGATGAGCCTACTGCTGATATCCGGATAAACCATGTGGGCGGCTATAATGAGTTTTTATTCTTGGAGATGGGCCGATGCGCACTCTACTTGGATGTCAAGCACATGATGCTGCGTAAAGTGTACGAGATGACAACAGAAGAGAAATGTTTGGGTCATATATATCCTTTTATGATGACCTGGCCTCCCATCTTCCCTGCGCTTGTGGATGGTCCCGCAAGGTTTGCCATTTGCCCTTTTGGTGATCTGGATAGCATCCTTGTAGAGGTTACATAGTTTTGCATTGTGCATCGTGCATCTCACTGTTTGGTATAGCCGAGGTGTGGTTTTACATATGTGATCGTTTCCTTAGGCCTTTTTAATAGTACATTACTAGTCAAGAGACATTAGTGAACTATTTCCGTAACCCGTAAAATGATTTGAAATCACCTCTGTATTGATTTATTGGGCCATTTAACTATACAAGAGGTGGCAATAGTGAATGTTTGATGTAAGATGATTTGGAATCACTTTGCACCAAGGAATATTGCAAGGTGTCTACTTGTGGTCATATTAGGTTGCCCTTGTGTATGGACGTCGGCGTGTAATGGGTTAGTCACAGAGCATGTTGTGGATACGTAATAAGAGAGAAAAACAGAAGCATGAGTTATGGAGGGATGCAGGTTTGTTTCTTAGTCGCTCAAAGATTACAAAAATCTCTTTTTAGATATGCTACCATGGTGAATCCCTAATTGACTTTTACTTCCCTAATGCTACTTAGATGGCTACATGTATCCGAATCCAACAATCTCCCATATATTGTCACCCTTAATAGGTTTCAGTGAAGTTAGTAATATTTCTATGGGCTCAATGTTAGTTGAAAAATTGCACATGATGGCGTCGATGGTTGTTGTCGTTTGCTAGACATATATTGAAGTATCAGACTATGGCAGGCCACCCTATGGAATACTTACTTTTGTTAAACCGTGTGCTGGCACCAGAAGTCATGCTTCCTAAACTTGGTCTTCCCTTTATAGTCTCAATAATAGCAATTCATAGTGTTGCTGAAAAGTGACTTCTTGTTGTTTTTCGCATGGATCTCTCAATCTGTTGCATACTTGTATCACAATTTTCTAAGCTAGCTGTGCAAAATTGCAAATTGGACCTACAAAAATATGAAACATCATGTATAAGAGGATTACGAGCTGAAAGATGCCTAGTGTTGTTAATCTATTATCATGTTGACCACTATTTTTTCTTGCACAGAAATAGTCAGAAATATATCATTCCTGGAATTTCCTGTTTCTTAAATATAATCCATGGTGTAATTTTCTACCAGCCTACTTAACTGTGAACCTCAAGCTATATATGAGATTGCTAATGCTTGTTTTCTTTTCCCCCCGAGTGTTTCCTAGTGGACCATATGTTCTTTTTCTCGAACGCAAGTGGTAGATTATTTGCGCCGGTGCTCTTGAGCTTATTCATGATTTGTGATTCAGATATATCACAGCGAAAATAAATCCTTTTATGTGACATTGCTAGTCCAAGCTAATGGTAGCCAGTTTATGTTTGTGTGGAATTTCTCCTTCTATAACCAGAGTTTTGGTTTGTCGGAACACAAACTATAAAATGCAACCATGTCCGACTGGGATACGAAGACGCTGAACCTATGCTGCTGTCACTTTGGGAAGTAAAAAGCTATATTGCTTGAGCAAATTCATCCCTTTGATTTCTTAGCGCACTTAACATTTAGTACTATAGTTGGAATAGCCACTCGAATTATTACTTGCTAGCCCATCTGATATTTTGATGCTTAAAGTGGCACACCGAATATATCCTGATGCTTAATTATCCCCATCTGGATCTTTGCTCTGTTTTCTTAGAAACAGGAATGTCATGTGAAGGAGATACGAGGAAGCTTTTGGATGGCTTGTGACAAGGGCACCATCAAGGATGAGCACAGGGCTGCATTTCTAGCAGGTGCAACCATGTTCTGGATTAATCAGGGTGCTATGTAAGGGGAGCAGGTACACCTAGCATGTGGTATCAGTAATATCACTCTGTAGCGGCCAAGTAATTTATCTGTTTCATCGTGTCGAAGACATGACCTCTCGGCTAATCTGTTTGTGTTGGTATCGGTAATGTCACTCTGTAGTGGCTCCACTGCTTTTGTATGCTGAGCAGCTGATCCAGTACTACTTGTGTTGCAGCCTTGTGTAATTCTATAGTTTACAACTTCATATGCAGCCAAGTGTCTTATTTTTCGCCATTGCAGAATGGAATTGGTTTCAATTATCGATGTGCAGCTAACTCTGTCGTAAGAAAGTTTCGTTGAGGCCACGATGTGCAGCTAAATCCTCCATCCGCATCCGTATTAAGTTTCGTTACTGCAAGTTTTCTGCAAATAATTTTCATGTAAAGCCTTGACCGGTACCAGGCTGTCAAAAGGCTTTTCCGCCGGTAGGAGCTTTTGCATCATACTCCTAGACCTCTTCATGAGTTTACTAGAGAGTGTCCAACTCTCGTAGACTGCAATACCTAACTATGGCAACATATCTTGTGAATCCGAGCTATTTCACGTGTCCGCGTGTCCTTTCTTTGTTAGCCCCACCATCTTAATCGTGCACCTCACATGCAACCAAGCGTCCTTTTACATTTACCCGCCCGCTTTCTAACTTAAAACCATTCTTATTCGCAAAAGAGCCCCTTAAGCATCTGGCGCAAGATCCCCAATAATAACACATTAAGATAAAATATCAAGCCGTCATACATATTATGAAAGAATATCACAACGGAGTGGAAATTTATAAAATAGATACTCTCCTCTCAGCTAATGGATAGCTTGTATCGTCAATTCTAATTCAAGGGATCTCTGCGCATGTACAATGGGTTACCACTATGGATAACTTATACACCGGGTCTCAAACACATCTCCTTTTATGAATTGTTTGTCACATTTTGTGATAAACCTTCACGAAGGGATTTGCTAGATCCTAAATGTGTTTATATAGTGCAATGTTATAGCTCCAAATTTATTTTAAATTTGACGTATTTTAGTCTCCTTCTCACATTTCTTCATGCATTCTTATTATTCTTAAGAGTTGTTTACTTTGACGATCACCATTTGATTATCACAATTCATTAGTATTGCCGGTATATTGGTTTTGAATCACCGACAAGTCCACCAAGAGCTCATGAAGTCATTTTGCTTCATCAGTGGATGTATCTAATGATGTGAATTTTGCTTCTATTGTTGACCTCACAAAAATGCTCCGCTTACAACACCACCACCAAGTGTAACCACGTAACCATGTGTGGCCTTAAGCTCACCAACATCAGATATCCATTTTGCATCATTATAACCCTTTAGTACCCTTGGGTACCTGACATAGTGAAGTCCATAACTCATAACCCCTTTCAAATAGCGCATTACCCTAAAATCTTCTTCAATCCTACATTAGCACATATTAAATTGAAATCATTACATATACCATTGTGGCGATGGTATTCCTGCATTCCCACTTTGATCGATCTCACTTTTCTCATCTGAAGCCTTTTGTACTTGCGGCATTAGGTTCCCTCAATCCCAAGAAGAAAATGTCACGCACACAAGCAAGTTATTGCGTTGAATGAGAGGGTGCCCCCTGTGCACTGTGCAATGCACGAGCATGAGCGGTGGTGTTTCTCATGTTCATGTCTCTTTTTTAGAGAAATGGCATGAGACCGACTTTATAAATAAAGCCACCTGGCAGAGTAAGAACCATCACAACACCATAATTTCAGCAGCTACCCAAGGCCAAGTAACAAGCAAAGTACGAGATACAGGGCACGCAAGCCACACTACGGCCCGTAGGCCGGACACGCAAAAACTCTGATAGAAAAGGAAGACCAGCCACCAAGCCCGCAGAGCACCAAGAGTTTTACACGTCAGGCTCCTACCGCGAAATGGAAGATGCCGAGGCCCGAATCTTAGATAGCAGCAAGTCGAAGCAGTCGCGATCTTCAGGCTTAGTCAATAATCTCCACTACTGCAGGAACATGCAAGCTTTATATTAGCAATCAGCAGGTTTAGCAGGAAAATTGTGTTCAATGGTAAACTTGTTCCTGCTAGTCCACAAAGCCCAACAAACCGCCGCCAGCCCAATCCAGAACAACCGTTTTGTAAAACCGACAAGAGGGTTGGCGAGGGTCCGTAGCCTAGAGAAAGAAGTCGGAGCCCAAGACACTTGCAATCAAGATCGAAAGCAGCACCAGATCAATTTCGCCAAGACATAGTTGAAAAAGATATGATTGGTATCCTCCAAAGCATCACACAAGACACAACGGTCCGACCCCGGGTCATTGCGTTTACGAATCTGATCGGCCGTCGGGAGACGACCTCTAAAAGCTTGCCACATGAAGATTTTAATCTTAGGAGGAATACGCGAACGCCATATCTGACAAACTTATTCATAGGGGTGCCTGCAATAAGCTTGGAATAGAGGGACTTCACGGAAAATCAACCCGAAGCAGAATGGGGCTAGACCTCTGAGTCTTCCGCCTCCGAGAGCGTGGGAAAAAGAGCAGCAAGACGATGCCATTGAACAACTCTCCAGGAGACAGCGAGCGGCGGAAGGCCAGGTCCCAATTATCACAGCAGTCTCCGCGATGGAGATCTCATGCTTAGGACAAAAGGAAAACAATGTGGGGAAAGCCACTGAGAGAGTAGAATTCCCACACCACCAGTCAAGCCAGAAATGGGGCGAGGCGCCATTACCCACCAAAAATTTGATGTGATCCTTAAAAAGATGACGGACCTTAACCAGATCCTTCCAGAACTACGATCCTCCCCTAGGAGAGGCAAACATAGGATTAGAGGAGGGGAAGTATTTCGCTTTGAGAATAGAGAACCAAAGGGAGTTTTGGCTCGATGCCTCGATGACATGATTTTCCACCACCACTTGATCATAAGACACTTTTTCATCACCATGGTATTAATGCTGCCCAACCCTCCTAGTTTTTTTGGCCTACAAATGATACTCCATTTAACCAACATATACTTACGCTTGTTATCCATGAGTTCCAATAGAAAGCACCTCTGTGCTTGTCGAAACCATCATGCGTTCTCGCAGAAAGAAGGTAGAAGTCCATGATGAACATGGACAAGGAGGAAAGACAAGAGTTAGTCAAGGCCACTTTCCCAGCGCTCGTATTATATCTGCCCCTCCACGACAGCACCCGATTACCAACCTTGGTAACAATTGGCGCGAACTCCTTGGCACATAGCTTGTCCGGGGTAATCGGGAGGCCCAAGTATTTAAAAGGAAAGGAGCCCAAGCTATAGTTTAAGAGGTGCGCCACTCGCAAAGCCTCCTCCTCATCAACACCAGTGACAATGACCTCACTTTTTGCAAAGTTAATTTTGATCCCCGACAATGCTTCAAAGCATAACAGGATGAACTTAAGATGGGCAAGACATGAATCATTGAGTTCCACCATGATAATGGTATCGTCCGCATACTGAATGTGGGTGACCCCATGGGGAATGAGATGAGATATAACCGGAGAGATGTGACCAGAAGCAGCAGCCCTAGACAGAATATGTGAGAAGGCATCAACAACAAAATTAAAAAGCATTGGGGAGGCTAGATCCCCTTGCCTCAGACCCCTGCCATTGGCAAAAAAATTGCTAACTTGACCATTGACCGAAATTGCCGTGTGCCCACCCGAAACCAGCTGCATGATCCGATGCACATAAGCCCCATCAAAGCCTTTGGCAAGCAGGATCTGTCTAAGGAAAGACCAATTGACCGAGTCATAAGCTTTCTCGAAGTCCAACTTTAGGATCACTGCTTTCGAATTGCGGGACTTAAGATCATGAACAATCTCGTGAAGGCATAGAATCCCATCAAGGATGAATCTACCTTTAATGAAGGCAAATTGGAAAGGGCTAAGCGTACGATGCGCAACAGGAGACAAACGCGTGGCAAAACCCTTGGCAGGAAATTTTGCCATGTTATTGATAAGAGCAATCGACCTGAATTGCGAGATCAGCTCCGCACCCTTGACCTTGGGGATGAGGGAGATAACAACGTAGTTAAGCGAGATATATCCACCCTCCCAAGACAGAACCCTTGGATGATGTTACACACGAGGGTCTTAAGCTGGGGCCAATTTTTTTTAAAGAAGGGGATGGAAAAACCATCAGGGCCCGACGCAGCGTTATGATTAGCAGACTTAATAACCTCCCAGATCTCATCATCAAAGAGAGGGAGGATTAAGGCATCATTCTCAGCAAGAGAAATTCGAGAAGGTGCGACCCATAAGGAATGCGAGATAGACAGACCAGACTCCGGTCTAGCAGCATAGAGGGAAGAGAAGAACTCCACCACATGTCCCAAAATTTGAGGCTGATCAGAGACCTTTTGAAAGGATCGATATGGTTGACTAGAGGGGGGGGGGGGTGAATAGGCAACTAACACTTTTTTAACTTTTCCTTAACAATTTAGGCTTAGCATCAAATAAGTTGGCTAGATGTGCAACTAGATGAATAACCTATATGATGCTAACAACAACAACTATGCAAGCAAGCAAGGGATATAACGCAATAAAAGCTTGCAAGAAGTAAAGGTGCGAGATAACTAAAAGTGGAGCCGGTGGAGAAGATGATGTGTTACCGGAGTTCCTTCCCTTGTGAGGAAGTACGTCTCCGTTGGAGCGGTGTGAAGGCACAATGCTCCCCAAGAAGCCACTAGGGCCACCGTATTCTCCTCACGCCCTCACACAATGCGAGATGCCGTGATTCCACTATTGGTGCCCCTGAAGGTGGCGATCGAACCTTTACAAACAAGGTTGGGGCAATCTCCACAACTGAATTGGAGGCTCCCAACGACACCATGAAGCTTCACCACAATGGAATGTGGCCTTGAGGTGACCTCAACCGTCTAGGGTGCTCAAACACCCAAGAGTAACAAAGATCTACAAGGGATTAGTGGGGGGAATCAAATTTCTCTTGGTGGAAGTGTAGATCGGGGCCTTCTCAACCAATCCCTAGGAAATCAACAAGTTTGATTGGCTAGGGAGAGAGATCGGGCTAAAATGGAGCTTAGAGCAACAATGGAGTTTGGGAAGGAAGAGGTAAGCTTCTTGGAGAAGAAGACCTCCCTTTTATAGTGGGGGACAAGTTCCAACCATTATCCACACCCTCAGCCCCGTGCGTTGTGGTACTACCGCAAAACCCACGGTACTACCGCTGCCTCATGCAGTACTACCGCTCGCATGGGAGTAACTGGCCCTGGCCGTTTGCACTAGGGCACAAGCGGTAGAACCGCCGGAGCGGTACTACCGCGAGCCCATGCGGTACTACCGCGTGGTCGGCAGGGGCAGGCACTGGAGATGCATGGAAGTAAAAAATTACTTCCGTGCCTACCTCCGCAGAAGGAAACTCTGTGAAAAAGTCTGGCACGGTAGTACCAGACGTGAATCACGGTACTACCGTAATAGGGCGGATGTAAAAAAATTACATCCACGCCTACTACCGCAGGAGTAGGTTCCAGGGCAGGAGACAGCGGTACTACCGCTCCACGGAGCGGTACTACCGCTCCACCGAGCGATACTACCGCTGGCTCCTGCGGTACTACCGCTCCCTTGAGCGGTACTACCGCTGACCACTGAAAACACACACCCCACAGGCTTTCACTTTGCACAGGGAAGGAAAACAAGTTGGAGCTCCATTGAAGAGAGGGAAAGGTGGTGCAAAGGAATAGATGTGTACGTGTTGATTCCACCCAAACCTTTCCGAAGCGGACCCGATCTTAATAGTACGGCTTTCCTACGACTCAAATCCCCCGAAAGGAAACATAGAGAACAACCGTCTTCGAGAAGCTCCGAGGGGCACTGAATCGTCTTGTGCCTAGACATGAGATATCTAAAATGCTCAATGCACAAGATTAGTCCGCAAAGCATTGTTATCAATCACCAAAACCACTTAGGGAGAAATATGCCCTTACAATCTCCCCCCTTTTGGTGGATTGATGACAATACGGGATTTGCACATAAGGATATAAAATGAGCATATGCAAATCCAAGACCTACAAAATATAGACGATCTCCCCCTAGATGTGTGCATACTCTAGATATGCTTTGGACTGCAAGGCACACATACTAGAATCAACACCTCCCCTATATTTTATAAGCAATGCAATCCTTGCAACAGAATGAACAAAACTAAGTATGGAAACTAGGCATAGCATGTGAGCATGAAGATAAGGGTACGTAAGAGACAAACTCACAAGCTACGAAACATACTAGACAATAATAAGGTAGGAGTGATAGCATATGTCTCACACCATATGATAGAGGAAGTGTCCAGGTCACACACACAAACGACATAAACCAAGGTTCAACGAAAGCAAAGAGACGACGAAACGCAAATACTCGCAAATCCTACACACTCTCCCCCTTTGGCATCGAGACGCCAAAAAGGCAGAGAGGACACCTAACACATAGATGGTAGCTCCCATGCAGAAAGATCAGTCATCTGGCTCCTCCTCTGATGCGTCTGGGATGGACTCTGCATCTGAATCAACCCACTAGAACTGCTGCTTCGCCATCCAAGTGGCCTTAGGAGTGATGTCCTTCTCTGACCCACTTGAGATGGTCTCGCCAAGCTTCCTCAGAATCCGCTTGTCATGCTGGCGACTCTCCTTCTGAGCAACATGAGCCTGATACAGACCCTTGGCCTGCATGCAGAACAAGGTCCTCATCTTGCGAGAGAGCTTCTTGGCCCAAGAGGGATCCGAAGATAGTGGCACATAGGACTCAAAACTGTCATCTTCCTCCTCATCGATCTCATTATCATCAACCTCCATACAAGCAGGAGCTGGCTTAGTGGTGGTGTTGGCCCACTTGTCCTTCATACGCAGACGAATGGGCTCATGAAGAAATAGGTGCTCCTGCAAGTCCTCACCCAGAAGGGTCTTCTCCCAAGTAGTACAAATCAGAAGGAACAGGTAAGGTCCATAAATGGGGACCTTACGATGAAACACAACAGTGTGAAGCTCAGTCCACAGAATGTGAGCCACATCAAGGATGTCAAGTTCTTCATCTCTGCCTTTCTCACATAGCAGCAACATATCCACCAGATAAGAGTGCACCTTGTCCTTGTCTCCCATGCGAGGAAACAGAGTGTTGCGGAAGATCTGGTGCATGACATCAAGGAATGGGTTGAGCACAGAAACTTGCTCACTAGAGGGTAAAGTCTTCAGAATATAGTATGGCAAGAGCTGCTCCTTACGTGCTGGCTGGGGGTTGCCGTGAGGGCGCAGTCCAAGTGGCACATCAAGCCCTGAATTAGAAACATGCAACAGGTCCATGAAGTCCTTCCAGGTGGCAGACAATCGCTCGCCATTGATCATCCAAGTCATGGTCCGCTGCTCATGAGAGTGGAAGTGGATAGAGGCAAAGAACTGACCCACTATCTCGGGATCAAAGTCCAGGTGGAACGAAATGATGTCCTCAATAGCAAACTGCTGCACCAAACCCAGAGCCTCACCGAAGTATGATGGATGCTTCCGCATATGCTCCATATCAATGTATTAGACATAATCATACAGATTCTTCTTGCCCTTGATCACCTCAACGTGAATAAGAAACTACTGCTTGGTCCAGAACAACTCATTGGCCCTGGAAACTTCCCTTGGTTTGCAATAGGGATCGATCAACCGGCGAGACAGAAACTTAGCTTGGGGCATGTCCTCATAGCTGTCACTGGTGGCTTGAGCTTGGATGCGGTCCTCCTGAAATGGCGGGGTGAGACAGTGGATCCCTCAGGAGCATCGGGATTGTGGAGACGCTTGGAGCTTGTGTCACGAGAGGGATTGGAGCGTCTTGGAACAGAGCCGGAACCAGAGCCACCATCTATGTTACACAATGCAAACACAATGGACAAACAAAAAAGTAAGACAAGGACGAAAGCAGACACAAAAACCATGTAGAAGGGAGAATAGACAGGACAAAACGAGAGAGCTCTGGATCGAATGGTAGTACCGGCGGTGCATGCGGAAGTAAAAAATCACTACCGCACCAGACGCGGTAGTACCGCTGGGAGCGATAGTACCGTGGCTGGAGCAGAAGTAAGATTTTACTGCCGCCTAGCAAGCGGAAGTAAAAAAATTACTACCGCCCACGACGCGGTAGTACCATGAGGAGCGGTAGTACCGTGGCGCCAGCGCAAGTAAAATTTTACTTCCGCCCGACGTGCGGTAGTACCGTACCAGGTGTGGTAGTACCGTACGGGGCGGATTTTGCATGAACATGGATTTGAAAAATCAAATTGGTACTACCGTAGATCGAAAGTTATCCCGTTTTATCCTATCAATACGCACTTCTACTCCAATAACATCCTCAAACCATCTCCTCATGCACATATTGGATCAAACAAATCTAGACCATCTCATATTTCCCCAAAATCTAGGTTCAAAAAGAGCGAAGCAAAACGAGAAGAGATCGGGGAAATGCCGGGGTCCATTGCAAGAGGACGAGGTGGGGAACGATCCCACCGGAGGAAATAGAAAGAGGGTGGCCGGAGATAGAGATCCGGTGAGGTGCTCCGGCGCCGGTTGAGAGGAGGAGAGAGAGAGACGTGAGGGGAAGAGGAAAATGGGGTATGGGGGAGATTGGAAACCCCCCTACCGACTCTTAACCCCCACGCCCACTCGATGTCACAGTAGTACCGCGGTCATCGCGGTAGTATCGCTCATCGGACAAAAGTAACTTTTTACTTCCACGCGGTAAGCGGTAGTACCGCTCCCAGCGGTAGTACCGTTATCCTCCATGGTAGTACCGTGCTGCCCACTCAGTGCAAATTTTCGAAGAAAAGAAAGAGGGGAAAGAGAGTTTTCCGCACAAAAATGAGAGACAAGATAGAACTACAATGAAAGACAAAGACACAAGCATGGTCCACCGGAGGAGAAAAAATAAAATAGGACCAAACAGTGAGCCTCTACTTCACATGAAGAGAGGGCGGTGGCCCTAGAGCCACCTATGTTTGAGTCAGATGGTATGGCACCGCGAAGAATTATCCTTGGCCCATGACCAAGACTCGTCTTTTGAAGCACAGTAACCATCAAAAATGGCAAATGTGAAAGACTTTGATTAGCTTATGCATAATAGGAGGAGGGATAGTTCATTGAGAGAACTAGACTCCCCCTAAATCCATGCCTACACCTAGACAAGACATAACGATGAGTGTGGGGAGGTGTGCACTAAGTCAATCCACATTGCTCGAATCAATGATATTTAGCTCATGCCTTAACTCGCAAAATCTTGCTTCATCTAATGGCTTCGTAAAAATATCTGCAAGTTGTTCGTTAGTGCTCAGATGAATAAGATTGATGTCTCCGCGCTTGACGTGTTCCCGAAGGAAGTGATGACGAATATCAATATGCTTTGTTTTGCAATGTTGAACTGGGTTGCTGGAGATCATAATGGCACTTTCATTATCACAGTAAAGAGGCACTTTGTCACAATTGACACCATAATCCTTTAAAGTTTGCCTCATCCAGAGAATCTGAGTACAACAACTGGCAGCAGCTACATACTCGGCCTCGGTGGACGAGAGAGAAACACAATTTTGTTTCTTTGAAGACCAACTTACCAAAGACCGACCAAGAAATTGGCAGCCTCCAGAAGTGGACTTTCTATCCACATGGTCTCCCGCCCAATCCGAGTCAGTATATCCAATGAGATCAAACGAAGCCCCTTGGGATACCATAAGCCAAAGTTTGGGGTATGAGCCAAATATCGAAAGATTCGCTTGGCAGCCACATGGTGACTTTCCTTAGGTGCGGATTGAAATCGTGCACAAATACCCACACTTAACATGGTATCTGGTCCAGATGCACAAAGGTAAAGCAAGGATCCAATCATGGAACAATATACCTATTGATCCACCGCTTTACCATTGGGATTGCTGTCAAGATGGCATTTGAGTGGCATGGGAGTGTTGGCCTTGGGAGGATTGAGCTCATCCATCTTGAACCTCTTGAGCATGTCTTGAGTGTATTTGGTTTGATTGATGAAGGTACCTTGACTTCATTGCTTGGCTTCGAAACCAAGGAAGAACTTCAACTCTCCCATCATGGACATCTCAAACTTGTTTGTCATCAAAGTGGCAAACTCTTCATTGAAAACTTTGTTAGGAGAACCAAAAATAATATCATCAACATATAGTTGGCATATGAACAAGTTCCTGTTGACCCTCTTTGTAAAAAGAGTGGGGTCGATTTTTCCAATTTTGAACCCACGGTCTTGTAACATCTCGGTAAGGTGCTCATACCACGCGCGTGGGGCTTGTTTAAGGCCATAGAGAGCCTTATCGAGAACGTATACATGATTGGGGAACTTGGGATCCTCGAACCCCGGGGGTTGCTTGACATATACCAACTCCTTAAGAGGGCCATTAAGAAAAGCACTCTTGACATCCATTTGATATAATTTAAAGTTATGATGAGAGGCATATGCAAGCAACATGCGAATAGATTCAAGGCGAGCAACAGGAGAAAAAGTTTCACCGTAGTCGATACCCTCGACTTGGGAGTATCCTTGTTCCACCAATCTTGCCTTGTTGCAAATGAGCATATCGTTTGCATCTTGCTTGTTTTTTAAGATCCATTTCATTCCAATGACATTGTGATTCTCCTTAGGTCTTGGCACCAGTCGCCACACTTGGTTGCGCTCGAAGTTGTTGAGTTCATCGTGCATAGCTTCAACCCACTCCATATCCTCGAGCGCATCTTGAACCTTAAGGGGCTCAATAGAAGAAACAAATGCGTGGTGTTCACAAAAGTTTGTTAATTGTTTACGAGTGGTTACCCCTTTTTGCAAGTCGCCGTAGACGTTCTCCAACAGATGTTGTCTAACTTTGAGCTTGGCGGCATTCTTGGCGGCTTGTCTCTCTAAGATTTCTTCCATGGAAGGTTGAGAGACAACATTCTATGAGTCATCATCTTGATGAACTTGAGTGCCTTCATGAGCTTGCTCTTGATCTTGAAGAAGATCTTGATCTTGAGATTGCTCGGAGACAGGAACTTGATCTTGGGCATCACTTGGTGAAACACCATCATTAGTAGATTGATCTTGCCCTTGATCTTGTCCATGTGGTAGAGGACCTTCAATTTGTTCTTTGGAAGTGTGTGGGTCTTGCGTCGGTGATGGTTCCACTTGAGTGGAACATTGTCCTTCTCCTTCGGCCACAAGGGGTTCCTCAACGGGTAGGAAGTATCCCACACCCATTCTTCTTATGGCTTGGGGGAGGAATTTCATCACCTACATCACAAAGACCACTTTGCTCCACTTGGGAGCCATTATTTTCATCAAACTCTACATTACTCGTCTCCTCAATGAGTCCCGTGGACTTGTTGAGGACACCGTAAGCATGAGAGTTTGCAGCATAACCAACAAATATGCCCTCATGGGCTCTAGATTCAAATTTAGACAAACGAGCACCTTTCTTGAGAATGAAACACTTACAACCGAACACCCAAAAGTATGTGAGGTTGGGCTTGTTCCTGGTAAGAATATCATAAGGAGTCTTGTTCAAGCCTTTGCGGAGATAGAGTCAATTAGATGCATGACACGCTGTGTTGATGGCTTCGGCCCAAAATTTGTATGGAGATTTAAACTCTGCCATCATGGTTCTTGCCGCATCAATCAACGTCCAGTTCTTCCTCTTAGCAAAACCGTTTTGTTGAGGGGTGTAAGGTGTGGAATATTGGTGCTTTATCCCTTCATCACTGAGAAACTCATTTAGGGTGTAATTCTTGAACTCAGTGCCATTGTCACTTCTAATCATCAAAATCTTTGCATCATGTTGACCTTGGACTTCATTTGCAAAGTCGATGACAGTCTGTTGGGTCTTACTCTTCTTCTTGAAGAAATAAACCCAAGTATATCTCGAGTAATCATCCACAATTACCAAGCAATATTTCCTTCCACCAAGACTATCAAAAGATGGAGGGCCGAAGAGATCCATGTGAAGGAGCTCTAAGGTCCTCTTAGAGTAGATCGTAGTGGTTGGATGATGAGCCTTTTCATGTAGCTTTCCTTCGATACAAGCATTACAAGCACGATCTTTGGCCAAAATCATGTTTGTTAGTCCAAGGATGTGATCCCCTTTGAGGGGACTTTGCAAAGATCTCATATTGACATGGGCTAGCCGGCGATGCCAGAGCCATCCCACATCAACTTTAGCCATTAAACAAGTTGCGGTCTTAGTGGGTTGCTCCGAGAAGTTCACCACATAGAGACCGTTCTCGACATGCCCAACAAAAGCTACTTTAAGAGTCTTGCTCCACAAAAGGGTTACAAAGTCAAGACCAAAGAAGGTACTAAACCCATGGTTGCAAGTTGATGAACTGAAAGTAAATTGTATGCGAGGGTCTCAACAAGCATGACCTTCTCTATGGTGAGTTCCGGAGAGATTATCACCTTGCCAAGACCCAATACCTTTGAAATTGCATAATCACCAAATGAGACTTGGGTGGCCAAAGATGTGTTAGGATGAACGTCCACCGCCAAGTCCTTGCTTCCGGTCATATGATTTGTTGCTCCACTATCGAGCAATCATGATGTTCCTCCGGAAGCAACCCCCTACAAGAGATCAATGTTTGGCTTTAGGTACCCATTCTTTAATGGTTCCTTTCATGTTAGCAACAAGGGTCTTAGGAACCCAAATACACCATTCAATGTACTCATAAGAAGAACCAACATATTTGGCATAAACATGCCCATCACTAGCACGACATAAAACATAAGAGGGGTTAAAGTCGCCGGTCTTGTCGGGTTGGATGTTCTTTTTCTTGCCCTTCTTGGCATTCTCCAACATAACTTTGTCTTTCTTCTTCTCATGAGGACCTTCTCTAGCTCTTACAAAGGTTTGCTTGAGCAATGGAACTTCCTTGGTGTTCACCTTCTTATTCTCATTATTTTTGGGTACAAACCCCACTCCTTCTTTTGCCACAACTTCCTTCTGAGTACTCAGAAGATCATTGAGTGTCTTCTCACCTTGGATACACGTCACCAAGCCCTTTTTAAGCTGCTCTTTTAGCATGGCATTTTCCTCCATGAGGTGTGCATGCTCACAAAATGGGTTAGTAGCAGATGTATTTGTTGGAAATATGCCCTAGAGGCAATAATAAATAATTTATTATCATATTTCCTTGTTCATGATAATCGTTTATTATCCATGCTATAATTGTATTGATCGGAGACTTAGATGCATGTGTGGATACATAGACAAAACCATGTCCCTAGTATGCCTCTAATAGACTAGCTCGTTGATCAAAGATGGTTAAGGTTTCCTAGCCATTGACATGAGATGTCATTTGATAATGGGATCACATCATCAGGAGAATGATGGGATGGACAAGACCCAAAGTACAAACGTAGCATATGATCGTGTCAGTTTAATGCTACTGTTTTCTGCATGTCAAGTATCTGTTCCTATGACAATGAGATCATGCAACTCACTAACACCGGAGGAGTGCCTTGTGTGTATGAAACGTCGCAACGTAACTAGGTGACTATAAAGGTACTCTACAGGTATCTCCGAGGGTGTCTGTTAGGTTGGCACGGATCAAGACTAGGATTTGTTACTCCGTGTGACGGAGAGGTATCTCAGGGCCCACTCGGTAATATAACATCACAACAAGCCTTGCAAGCAATGTGACTAAGTGTTAGTCATGGGATCTTGTATTATGGAACGAGTAAAGAGACTTGCCGGTAATGAGGTTGAACTAGGTATGGAGATACCGACGATCGAATCTCGGGCAAGTAAACATACCGAAGAACAAAGGGAACATCATACGGGATTAACCGAATCCTTGACATAGAGGTTCGACCGATAAAGATCTTCGTACAATATGTAGGAACCAATATGGGAATCCAGGTCCCGCTATTGGTTATTGACCATAGAGGTGTCTCGGTCATGTCCACATAGTTCTCGAACCCGCAGGGTCTGCACACTTAAGGTTCGGTGACATTTCGGTAGTATAGAGTTATGTATGGTGGTGACCGAAGGTTGTTTGGAGTCCTGAATGAGATCCCAGACATCACGAGGAGCTCCAGAATGGTACGGAGGTAAATATTGATATATAGGAAGTCCCATTTTGGTCGCCGGAAAAGTTTCGGGCTAATCGGTAATGTACTGGGAGTGCCGGTAGTGTACCGGGAGACCACCGGGAGGGGTATTTCGACCCAAGAGGCTTCGGGCTGTGGGAGAGTAAATACCAGACTTTTGTGGGCTGGTGGAAGTCCCACACAAGGCCCATGCATTTGGGAGAAAAAACCCCAAGGGAAAAAGGTGGAAAAAGGCCCAAAAAGGAGGAATCCTAGTCCTACTAGGATTGGAGGAGTCCTCCTCTCCTCATCGCTTTGGCCGACCCAAGGGCTGGCCTTTTGGCAGCCTAGCCTCCTCCTCCTATCCTCCTATATATACTAGAGGATTTTAGGGTTTTGGCACAGAATTTTCAGCCACGTGCTAGCCGTTCCTCTAGTGCATAGTTTCTCCTCTAGATCGGTTTTCTGCAGTGCTTAGGCGAAGCCCTGTCGGAATAGCTCCACCACCATCGCCGCAGCGCTGTCACGCTGCTGGAGAACTCTTCTACCTCTCCGCTCCCTCTTGCTGGATCAAGAAGGCGGAGATCGTCATCAAGCTGTACGTGTGCTGAACGCGGAGGTGCCGTCCGTTCGGCGCTAGATCGGGAAGGATCGTGATGAGATCGCGGGACGGATCGTGATGAGTTTGCGGGACGGATCATGATGAGACTGTGGGACGGATCGTGATGAGTTCGCGGGACGGATCGTGAATTGATCACAGGACGGATCGTGATGAGATCGCGGGACGCTCGGCGATTTGGATCGCGAAGTCGTTCGACTACACCAACCGCGTTTCTTAACGCTTCCCGCTTAGCGATCTACAAGGGTATGTAGATCCACTCTCCCTCTCGTAGATTCTCATCACCATGGATAGATCTTGCGTGTGCGTAGGAAATTTTTTGTTTCCCATGCAACATTCCCCAACAGTGGCATCATGAGCTAGGTCTATGTGTAGATGAGATCTCGAGTAGAACACAAAGAGTTTGTGCGCGTTGATGCTTAGATTGCTTCCTCCTTGGTCGTGTTTTGGTTCAGCGTTATTGTGAGATGAAGCGGCCCGAGCCAACATTACTCGTATGCTTACGAGAGACCGGTTCCCTCAAACGCAACTTGTTGCATAGATGGCTTGCGGGTGCCAGTTTCTCTCAATTTAGTTGGATCGGATTCGACAAAGGCGGTCCTTGAGAAGGTTGAAAAGAAACTAGTGTATCACCATTGTGGTTTATGCGTAGGTGAGAATTGTTCTTACTAGATACCCATAGCAGCCACGTAAAACATGCAACAACAATTAGAGGACGTCTAACTTGTTTTTGCAGGGTATGTTGTGATGTGATATGGCCAATTACATGATGTGATATATGTGATGTATGAGATGATCATGTGTTGTATAGAATATCACGACTTGCATGTCGATGAGCACGACAACCGGCAGGAGCCATAGGATTGTCTTTAATTATTATATGACCTACTTGTCAATCATTAAGCGCAATGTAATGCTTTACTTTATCGCTAAATGGTAGCAATAGTAGTAGAATCATGGTGGGCGTGACAACCCCGATGGCGACACGTTGATGGAGATCAAGATGATGGAAATCATGGTGTCATGCCGGGGACGATGGAGATCATGCCGGTGCTTTCATGATGGACATCAAAAGCACAAGTTCATGGCCATATTATGTCACTTATGATTTGCATGTGATGTTAATCCTTTTATGCACCTTGTTTTTCTTAGGACGACGATAGCATTATAAGGTGATCCCTCACTTAATTTCAAGATAAATTGTGTTCTCCCCGAGTGTGCACCGTTGCGAAAGTTCTTCATGTCGAGACACCACGTGATGATCAGGTGTGATAGACTCTACGTTCACATACAACGGGTTAAACTTGACGAGCCTAGCATGTACAGACATGGCCTCGGAACACAAGAGACCGAAAGGTCGAACATGAGTCATATAGTAGATATGATCAACATGATGATGTTCACCATTGAAACCACCTCAACTCACGTGATGACCGGACTTGAGTTGGTGAATTTGGATCATGTATCACTCGAATGACCGGAGGGATGTCAATTTGAGTGGGAGTTCTTAAGTAATATGATTAATTGAACTCATTATCATGAACATAGTGAATAGTGTCCGTGCAAATTATGTTGTAGATCATTTGCTCACGCTGTAGCTCCCTTGAATTTTTATATGTTCCTAGAGAAATAGAGTTGCAAGATGTTGGTAGCAATATTGTGGACTGGGTCCGTGATCTGAGGATTGTCCTCATTGTTGCACAGAAGGCTTATGTCCTTAATGCACCGCTCGGTGTGCCAACCCCTCTAGCGTGGTTTGTAGATGTTGTGAACATCTGACAGGCACGTTCTGATGACTACTTGATAGATTAGTGCGTCATGCATTACGACTTAGAATTGAGGCTCCGAAACGTTTTGAACGTCACAGAACATATGAGATGTTCTAAGAGCTGAAATTAGGATCTCAGGCTCGTGCCCATGTTGCGAGATATGAGATCTACAACAAGATTCTTTGCCTGCAAGATGAAGGAGAATAGCTCAATCGTTGAGCATGTGCTCAGATTGTCTGGGTGCTACAATCGCTAGAATCGAGTGGGAGTTGATCTTCCAGATAAGATAGTGATTGATATAGTTCTCCAAGTCACTGTCACTAAGCTACTAGAACTTGGTGATGAACTATAAAACGCCAGGGATAGAAATAATGATCCCTGAGCTGTTCGCGATGTTTGACACCGCGAAGGTAGAAATCAAGAAGGAGCGTCAAGTGTTGATGGTTAGTCAAACCACTAGTTTTGAGAAGGGCAAGAGCAAGGAGGGAAACTTCATGGATAGCAAGTCAGTTGCTGCTCCAGTGAAGCAACCCAAAGTTGAACTCAAACCCGATACTAAGTGCTTTGATTATGAGGAGAGCGGTCGCTGAAGCGAAACAACCCTAGATACTTGGTAGATAAGAAGGCTGACAACGTCAACAGAAGTATATTTGATATACGTGTTATTGATGTGTACCTTGCTAGTACTCCTAGTAGCACCTGGGTATTGGATACCGGTTCGGTTGCTAAATGTTAGTAACTCGAAATAAAAGCTATGGAATAAACGGAGAACTAGCTAAGGGTGAGGTGACGATGTGTGTTGGAAGTGTTTCCAAGGTTGATGTGATCGACATCGCACGCTCTCTCTACCTTTGGGATTAGTAACAATAAGTGTTATTTGGTGTTTTGCGTTGAGCATGAACGTGATTGGATCGTGTTTATTGCAACACGGTTATTCATTTAAGTTAGAGAATAATGGTTATTCTATTTACATGAATAATACCTTCAATGGTCATGCACCCAGTGAGAATGGTATGTTGAATCTTGATCGTAGTAATACACATGTTGATAACATTGATGCCAAAAGATGCAAAGTTAATAATGATAGTACCACATACTTGTGGCACTGCCGCTAAATGTCATATTGGTATAAAATGCATGAAGAAACTCCATGCTGATGGATCTTTAGACTCTTTCGATTTCGAATCGGTTGAGACATGCGAACCATGCCTCTTGGTCAAAGATGACTAAGGACCCCCGTTTTCTGGTTTGACGGAGCAGGCAAGTGATTTATTGGAAATGATACATGTTGATGTATGCAATCCAGTGAGTCTTGTAGCGTGCGGTGGATATCGTTATTTTCTTACCTTCACTGATGATTTGGGTAGATATAGTGTATGTTTACTTAATGAAACACAAGTCTGAATCATTTGAAAAGTTCAAGCAAATTCAGAGTGAAGTTTAAGACCATCGTGACAAGAAGATAAAAATATCTGCGATATGATCGTGGAGGTGAATATCTGAGTTACGAGTTTGGCATACAACTTTAGACAATGTGAAAGTTGTTTCACAACACACGCCACCTGGAACACCATAGTGTGATGGTATGTCCGAACGTCATAGTCGTACTCTATTGGATATGGTGCATGTTATGATGTCTCTTATCGTTTTGCTACTATAATTTTGGGGTTGTGCATTAGAGACAACTACATTCACTTTAAATAAGGCACCATCTAAATCCGTTGAGATGAGACCATGTGAATTATGGTTTGATAGAAACCCAAGCTGTCATTTCTTGATATTTGGGGCTGCGACGCTTGTGTGGAAAATGTTTTCACCTAATGAGCTCGAACCCAAAGCGGACAAATGCATCTTCATAGAATACCCTAAGAACAGTTGGGTGAACCTTCTATCTCAGATCCTAGCATAAAGTGTTTGTTGCTAAAACGGGTCCTTTCCCGAGAAAAAATTTCTCTCGAAAGAATTGAGTGGGAGGAAGATATAACTTGATGAGGTTGTTGAACCTTTGTTTCAACCAGAGAGTAGCGCAGCATAGAAAGATGTTTCTGTGGAACCTACGTCAGTTGAAGAGGAAGTAAATGATGATGATCATGAAGCTTCAGATCAAGTTACTATTGAACCTCGTAGGTTGACAAGGATGTGTACTGCTCCTGAGCGGTACGACAACCCTGTCTTGGAGGTCATGTTGTTGGACAACAATGAACCTACGAGCTGTGGAGAAGCGATGATGGGCCCGAATTCCAACAAATGGTTAGAGGCCATGAAATCCGAGAAAGGATCCATATATGAAAACCAAGTATAGACTTTGATAGACTTGCTCATTGGATGGCAGGTCGTTGAGTACAAATGGATCTTTAAAATGAAGACAGACGCTGATGGTGAATGTCACCATTTATAAAGCTCGACTTGTCGCAAAGAAGTTTCCGGCAAGTTCAAGAAGTTGGCTGCGATGAGACTTTCTCACTCGTAGCGATGCTAAAGTCTGTTAGAATTATGTTAGCAGTTGCCGCATTTTTCAATTATAAAATCTGGCAGATGGATGCCAAAACATCATTTCCTTTCTTGAGGAAAGGTTGTATGTGATACAACCAGAAGGTTTTGTCAGTCCTAAGGATGCTGAAAGGTGTGCAAGCTTCAGTGATCCTTCTATGAACTGAAGCAAGCATCTCGGAGTTGGAATATACACTTTGATGAGGTGATTAAAGTTTTTGAGTCTATACAAAGTTTACGAGAAACTTGTATTTACAATAAAGTGAATGGGAGCACTGTAGAGTTTCTGATAAGCATATGTGGTTGACATATTGTTGATCGGAAATGATATAGAATTCCTGGAAAGCATAAAGGGTTGTTTGAAAAGAGTTTTTCAAAGGAAGACCTGGATAAAGCTACTAATTGTTGAGCATCAAGATCTATAGAGATAGATCAAGATACTTGATGAGACTTTTAATGAGTACATACCTTGACAAGATTTTGAAAGAGTTCAAAATGGATCAATCAGAGAAAGAGTTCTCGCCTGATTTGTAAGGTATAAAGTTGAGTAAGACTCAATGCCCAGTGACTGCAAAAGATAGAGAAAAGATGAGTGTCATCCCATATGCTTCAGCCATAGGCTCTATCATGTATGCAATGCTGTGCACAAGACCCGATGTCATCCTTGCCATAAGTATGGCTAGAAGGTTTCAAAGTGATCCTGGAATGGAGCACTGGACAACGGTCAGGATTATCCTTAGTAACTAAAAGACCAAGGAGATGTTTCTTGATTATGGAGGTGATAAAGAGTTCATCGTAAAGAGTCATGTCGATGCAAGCTTTAACACCAATCCGGATGACTCGTAGTAGCAATCTGGTTACCTATAGTGGAGCATCCATTTGGAATAGTACCAAGTGGAGTGTGGTAGCAGTGTTTACGGTTTGACATAGAATTTTGCAAAGTACACATGGATCTGCATGTCGCAGACCCGTTGACTATAAGACCTCTCTCACATGCAAAGCATGATCGAGCCCTAGAACTCATTGGGTGTTAGATTCATAACAATGCAAATCACATGGTGATGTGAACTACATTATTGACTCTAGTGCAAGTGGGAGACTGTTGGAAATATGCTCTAGAGGCAATAATAAATCAGTTATTATCATATTTACTTGTTCATGATAATCATTTATTATCCATGCTATAATTGTATTGATCGGAGACTTAGATGCATGTGTGGATACATAGACAAAACCATGTCCCTAGTATGCCTCTAATAGACTAGCTCGTTGGTCAAAGATGGTTAAGGTTTCCTAGCCATTGACATGAGATGTCATTTGATAACGGGATCACATCATTAGGAGAATGATGAGATGGACAAGACCCAAAGTACAAACGTAGCATATGATCGTGTCAGTTTAATGCTACTGTTTTCTGCATGTCAAGTATCTGTTCCTATGACCATGAGATCATGCAACTCACTAACACCGGAGGAGTGCCTTGTGTGTATCAAACGTCGCAACGTAACTGGGTGACTATAAAGGTACTCTATAGGTATCTCCGAGGGTGTCTATTGGGTTGGCATGGATCAAGACTGGGATTTGTTACTCCGTGTGACGGAGAGGTATCTCAGGGCCAACTCGGTAATACAACATCACAACAAGCCTTGCAAGCAATGTGACTAAGTGTTACGGAGAGGTATCTCAGAGTCCCAGATGAGATCTCGGACATCACGAGGAGCTCCGAAATGGTTCAGAGGTAAATATTGGTATATAGGAAGTCCCATTTTGGTCGCCGGAAAAGTTTCGGGCTAATCGGTAATGTACCGGGAGTGCCGGTAGTGTACCGGGAGATCACCGGGAGGGGTATTTCGACCCAAGAGGCTTCATGTTTTGTGGGAGAGTAAATACCAGACTTTTTTGGGCTGGTGGAAGTCCCACACAAGGCCCATGCGGCTGGGAGAAAAAGCCCAAAGGGAAAAAGGTGGAAAAAGGCCAAAAAAAAGGAGGAATCCTAGTCCTACTAGGATTGGAGGAGGAGTCCTCCTCTCCTCACCACTTTGGCCGACCCAAGGGCTGGCTTTTTGGAATCCAAGCCTCCTCCTCCTCTCCTCCTATATATACTAGAGGATTTTAGGGTTTTGGCACAGAATTTTCAGCCACGTGCTACCCGTTCCTCTGGTGCATAGTTTCTCCTCTAGATCGGTTTTCTGTAGTGCTTAGGCGCAGCCCTGCCGGAATAGCTCCACCACCATCGCCGCAGCGCTGTCACGCTGCTGGAGAACTCTTCTACCTCTCTACTCCCTCTTGCTGGATCAAGAAGGCGGAGATCGTCATCAAGCTGTACGTGTGCTGAACGCGGAGGTGCCGTCCGTTCGACGCTAGATAGGGACGGATCGTGATGAGATCGCGGGACAGATCATGATGAGTTCGCGGGACGGATCATGATGATATCGCGGGACGGATCGTGATGAGTTCGTGGGACGGATCGTGATTGGATCGCGGGACGGATTGTGATGAGATCACGGGACGCTCGGCGATTTGGATCGCGAAGATGTTCGACTACACCAACCGCGTTTCTTAACGCTTCCCGCTTAGCGATCTACAAGGGTATGTAGATCCACTCTCACTCTTGTAGATGCTCATCACCATGGATAGATGTTGTGTGTGCGTAGGAATTTTTTTGTTTCCCATGCAATGTTCCCCAACAGTATTATCAATTCGAACAAAAGGAGGACATGTGGCAATTTCCTTAGTGAGTTTCACTTGGAGTTGATCATGCGACTCCTTAAGAGAGGAATGAGCACACTTCAATGCCTTGTGAGCATTGTCAAGTGTGTCAAGATCAACCTTGAGATGATCATGGTCCACCCCAAGTGCAACCTTCTCAGACTTGAGAACACGATTAAGAACAATAGCATGATCATAATCTTTACGTAATTTAGCAAGGTCATCATTTTGTGACTCCTCAAGAGTCATATGAAGCCCTCGCTCTTCCTCATGAGCAATAGATAGATCTACTATCTCGTCAGCATAATCGCGACTATGACCTCTCAGTTCCTCAAGAAACTCTTCTTGAGACTCAATAGTATCATGGGCCTAACCAAGTTGTTCCAAGAGAGCAACGAAGTGCTTCTTGGACTCTCCCTTGAGTTTACACATGAATTTTTCAAACTCATTTTTATCCTCTTTCGCCTCCTCAAGTTCATCCACACAATCTAAGGATGAAGTGGAAGAAATAGAAGTCTTAATGTTTGAGGTTTTGACGTTGGAGGTTACCTTAGTGATGCCTTTAGCCATGAGGCATCTCGCGACGATGTTCTCATTGGGGGCGTCGAAGAGTGACACCTTTATTGGAGTGGAGGAAGCAATTGCCACGGATGCCATTGACATTCCTTCACCCCTTGTGTCTTCGTCATCAACATCATCATCTGAGACATACTCTTCTTGAGCCAATACTTTGTGAGGAGCCTTCTTGATAAAGTTGGTTTTGTTGGGGAATGACTTGGCTTTATCTTTGCGAATGAGCTTGCCACCATTGTCTTCCCTCTTCTCATACGGACAATCCACCACAAAGTGACTTACATTACCACAATTGTAGCATGTTCTCACACGTTGCTTTCCCTTTGACCCATTTGAGTTGTTCTTGGAGAAGTTGGGCCTCGTGTTTCTCTTGTTGCCCCAAAATTGTCTGGACGCAAGAGCCATGTGCTCATGATAAGCATATTTGGTGTCCTCGGGGCAACCCTCTTCTTCTTCTTCCTCTTCCTCTTGACTGACCTTGGCCTTCAATGCAAGCTTGGGAGATGACTTCTTTGACTGTTGAACGCGAGCAAGAGCATTGTCAGCTGTCGTGGTCAGGATGTTCATTGCAATGAATTCATCCAACACATCACCATAGGATAAGGTGTGAAAGTATGGCCTTTGACAAATGACAGCGGACATGGCCTTGTTATAGGGCATTATGGCCTTTAGGAACTTACGCTTGATCCAAGTATCATCCACATCCTTGCTGCCATGATCCTTGAGTGAAACAGCGAGAGCGGTCACCCTTCTATAGAGCTCACACGGTTCCTGATCCTCTATCATCACAAACTCATCTGACTGATCAAGGACAACTTCATAGTTTGACCGTTGAATGCTTGAGCTGCCCTTGTACGTGGAGATGATATGTTCCCAGCACTCTTTAGCAATAGTGAAGGGCCGCAGGTGAGGTAGGTCTTCAGTAGGAATAGCAGCTTGGAGTATGAACAAGGCAGAAGAGTTTAGCTGTTTATCCGCTTGTTCTCTTGGAGTAAGATTGCATGGATCATGAGGGTAGTATCCTTCTTCAATAACTCTCATGAGATGAATTGAACTGTGATCTAAATGAGACTTGATACTGAAAACCCAGTTAGCAAAATCATTCTTAACAAGTTTAGGAGGAGGACCAAGATTAACTATATGAGGTGGGTGCACCGGTCCTCCATAGACCACGGGCGGGGGAACAAAGGCAAAGCTCCCTAACCCATTAATTCCTTGAGAATGATTATCTTTGTCAGCACTAGCCCCCTCCTTACCGGAGTTGACATCCGATGTCGAGTTAGTGGGTTTGACCACTTGCACCGCATCGGTAGACATTTTAAGAGTACTAAGGAAATCTTTAAACATGGATTGAACCTCGGATGCCATGGAGGATTTGAGTAAGGACACGACCTCATTCAAATCCTCGCGTGAGACCGTGTTCACTCCCATGGCCTCGGGAAGTTCTCCCACATGCTCCCCATCGCCAGCCATACTCTTCGGGTGGTGAAACCCTTAATAAAGAAACTTGGCTCTGATACCAATTGAAAGGATCGATATGGTTGACTAGAGGGGGGGGGGTGAATAGGCAACTAACACTTTTTTAACTTTTCCTTAACAATTTAGGCTTAGCATCAAATAAGTTGGCTAGATGTGCAACTAGACGAATAACCAATATGATGCTAACAACAACAAGTATGCAAGCAAGCAAGGGATATAACGCAATAAAAGCTTGAAAGAAGTAAAGGTGTGAGATAACCAAAAGTGGAGCCGATGGAGACGAGGATGTGTTACCGGAGTTCCTTCCCTTGTGAGGAAGTTCGTCTCCGTTGGAGCGGTGTGGAGGCACAATGCTCCCCAAGAAGCCACTAGGGCCACCATATTCTCCCCACACCCTCACACAATGCGAGATGCCGTGATTCCACTATTGGTGCCCTTGAAGGTGGCGACCGAACCTTTACAAACAAGGTTGGGGCAATCTCCACAACTGAATTGGAGGCTCCCAAAGACAACACGAAACTTCACCACAATGGAATGTGGCCTCGAGGTGACCTCAACCGTCTAGGGTGCTCAAACACCCAAGAGTAACAAGATCCGCAAGGGATTAGTGGGGGGAATCAAATTTCTCTTGGTGGAAGTGTAGATCGGGGCCTTCTCAACCAATCCCTAGGAAATCAACAAGTTTGATTGGCTAGGGAGAGAGATCGGGCTAAAATGGATCTTAGAGAAACAATGGAGTTTGGGAAGGAAAAGGTAAGCTTCTTGGAGAAGAAGACCTCCCTTTTATAGTGGGGGACAAGTTCCAACCGTTATCCACACCCTCAGCCCCGTGCGTTGCGGTACTACCGCAAAACCCATGGTACTACCGTGAGGGCTTGCGGTACTACTGCTGCCTCATGCGGTACTACCGCTCGCACGGGAGTAACTGGCCCTGGCCGTTTGCACTAGGACACAAGCGGTAGAACCGCCGGAGCAGTACTACCGCGAGCCCATGCGGTACTACTGCGTGGTCGGCAGGGGCAAGCATTGGAGATGCATGGAAGTAAAAAATTACTTCTGTGCCTACCTTTGCAGAAGGAAACTCTTTGAGAAAGTCCGGCATGGTAGTACCGGACATGAATCACGGTACTACGTAATAGGGCGGATGTAAAAAATTACATCCACGCCTAGTATCACAGGAGTAGGTTCTAGGGCAGGAGACAGCGGTACTACTACTCCACGGAGCGGTACTACCGCTCCACCGAGCGGTACTACCGCTGGCTCCTGCGGTACTACCGCTCCCTTGAGCGGTACTACCGCTGACCACTGAAAACACACACCCCACAGGCTTTCACTTTGCACAGGGAAGGAAAACAAGTTGGAGCTCCATTGAAGAGAGGGAAAGGTGGTGCAAAGGAATAGATGTGTACGTGTTGATTCCACCCAAACCTTTCCAAAGCGGACCCCCTCTTAATAGTACGGATTTCCTACGACTCAAATCCACCGAAAGGAAACATAGAGAACAATCGTCTTCGAGAAGCTCCGAGGGGCACTGAATCGTCTTGTGCCTAGACATGAGATATCTGAAATGCTCAATGCACACGATTAGTCCACAAATCATTGTCATCAATCACCAAAACCACTTAGGGAGAAATATGCCCTTACACCTTCACCCCATTAAAGAGCAAACTATCCATGGCACATCTCCTTCTCCTACCATTAGCAATCACAAAAAATAAGCCGTGGGGGTGTCACCTTTCAAGGTCCAATTCAAAGTCCCCCTTTGGCACCAGTATATCTCCGCCTGCCGGTGTAAAAGCATAAGGGCCTCTTCGAGACGTATCGTAAGCCCCACTCCCCTCAGACAGACCCGACCCATCAGCCTGTGCATCAAGGCTCACAATCTGGGCCTCTAGAGAACCCTTCTCGCGACGAGCCTCCGCCACCCTATTGCACGAACAACCACGCAAAAATTTGCATAGAGCGTAGGAACACTTGTGCCAATCATCCATGGGCCCAAAAGAGCGTTGGCCGGGAGACAACAACCCAAATTTTTTATTAGCTATCAAATCAGGGAAGCCCTCAACATGAAGCCACGAAGCGTCGAATTGGAAGCGCAAAGAAATAATAGTATAATCCAAACCCACGTCTAGAATAAGAGGCACATGGTCCGAACCTACGATGGACTTGACTCTTGGGGAAGCGCGGGGAAAAAGGGAATCCCATCTCGAGTAGATGAAAATGTGGTCAAGCACCGACCGGATAGGGTTAGACTGGTGATTCATCCATGTGAAGCGAGCTCCCACCCTAGAAGTTCTCGAAGAGCGCAATCACGAATGAAGGCGTTGAAAGCATCAACCAGAGGCCAAGAAAAGTTGTTGGAGCTCTTATTCGCAGGGGAGCGGAGAAGGTTAAAGTCCCCCCCAACCAGCAGAGGAAGCGCACACGCATCAATTTTGGACGCGATCTCATCCAGAAATAGGGAAGACAAAGAATGATCTGCAGCCCCGTAGATAACCATGATTTCCCATAAGAGATTCAAACTCCGATGGTGCACCACCGAGCTAGCCCAAAAAACGCCATGGTTGAAGGTCACAAAATCAAACATGTCACGCTTGGTGCCCAGAAGAACCCACCAGAATGCCCCGAAGAAGGAAGGAAATTCCAATCAAATCTGTCCATCCCCGCAACTACTGAGAGCTCATTTGGGGAGAAGGATTCCTTAAAAGTCTCGACAAGCCCAATAATATCAATGTTATCCCCTCTAACTACATCCCTAATTTGGTCCCGGCGCCCCCTAGCGCCGAAACCTCTAATATTCCAGAAGAGGGCTCTCATTTGAAAGACAAGTTTTTGATACGAAGACTCAACCTACAGGGGGCAACGCAGGATTTGGCACGCTTAGAAATAGTCCTCTTAGAAGGAGGAGGGGTGACTGGCCACTACTAGTAACACCATCAACCACACCCGCCGGGGTTACAGCGATCCCATTCGCCGCAACCAAATCCTTAGCCTTAGCAATGGCCGCCTGGGCCCTCTCATTAGCCCGGATAATGGAAAGAGCATTAGACGAAGATCCAAAACCCGCATCAATAAA
Organism: Hordeum marinum; assembly: GCA_022496015.1. Taxonomy (NCBI): domain Eukaryota; kingdom Viridiplantae; phylum Streptophyta; class Magnoliopsida; order Poales; family Poaceae; genus Hordeum; species Hordeum marinum. Next base: position 507,368,625 of record CM039674.1, on the reverse strand, counting down.
AAAAACCACGTCCTCAAGCTCATGTAATAAATGATCATCAGACAAAGAGGGCAACACTAGCCTAATAGGGGAGGAAGGAGGGAGGGGAGGGGGAGAGGGAGGGATACCTGAAGGGGGAAGGTCTTTGGCCACAGCCCGCCGCTCCACACGCGTCACCACTGGCTCCCCTAAGTCACGCACCCGTCTGCCCTTGCGGGCCGTGGAGGTGGGCGTGCAGATGGACGGGGAAGGAGCCGAAGGAGAAAGCGGCGTCGCCCTGAGAGTAGAACCCGATGCAACCCCCAGGTCAGCATCCAAACGACGACACATCCCCGCCACCGAGGTCTTGGAACCTGAAGACGCCCTTCTTTTAGCAAAAAACTTTCTGATCGTGGACTTCTTCTTCTTGCTCACCGGAGCCATCACCTCACGAGTAGGAGAAGCAGCCAGATCTTCGATGCTAGATGTGGAGGGAGACAGAGGCCTAACTGGCATGTACAAATAGACTCCCGAGATGGGGGTGCCCACCGGAGCTGTCTTCTCATTGTCCACATTAGCCGATGCAGTCTCCACATGCTGAATGTCATCTATGGGCGCATTCTCCTTGAGCAGATCTTGGACCTCAGGCCCCAGCCCCTCCCAGTCAGACTTGGTGAAATGGGCCTCAGTACCCCCACCCGTACCACCACTCGGGTTCATCCCACCATCAGCAGAGCCATCACCGTGTTTCTCCAAAGGGGAGGGAGCGGGCGGAGGGGGAGGTGGAGGCGCCTGGGAGGCCTCAGCACCCTCGAGCCGCACCCACAGCCGGATACCATCAACGGAAGGGAATGCTACCTCTTGATCTTGCGTTGGTTTTCCCTTGAAGAGGAAAGGGTGATGCAGCGAAGTCGATAAGTATTTCCCTCAGTTGATGCAAACCAAGATATCAATCCAGTAGGATGAACAAGCAAGTCACCAATGGATGCACCTACACAAACGATCAAACTCTTGCACCCAACGCTATAAAGGGGTTGTCAATCCCTTCACGATTATTTGCAAGGATTAGATCCGATAGAGATAGATGTAAACTAAAACGGAAAGTAAAAGATAAGTAAATTGCAGCAAAGTATTTTTGGTTTATAGATCTGAAAATATATTATGAAAAGTAGACCCGGGGACCATAGATTTCACTAGAGGCTTCTCTGTTGAAGGAAAATATCATGGTGGGTAAACAAATTACTGTCAAGCAATTGATAGAAATCGAATAATCATGTAGATATCCAAGACAATGATCATTCATATAGGCATCACGTCCGTGTCAAGTAGAGAGAAACGATTCTGCATCTACTACTATTACTCCACACATCGACCAACTCCTGCCTGCATCTAGAGTATTAAGTTCATGAAGAACAGAGTAACACATTAAGTAAGATGACATGATGTAGAGGGATAAACTCAAGAAATATGATGAAAACCCCATCTTGTTACCATTGATGGCAACAATACAATACGTGCCTCGCCACCCCTACTATGTCACTGGGTGAGGACACCGCAAGATTGAACCCAAAACCAAGCACTTCTCCCATTGCAAGAATTACCAATCTAGTTGGCCAAACCAAACTAATAACTCGAAAAGACTTGCATATAAGAATTCAGAGAAGATTCAAATAAGATTCATGGATAATCTGAACATAAACCCACAATTCATCAGATCTTGACAAACACACCACAAAAGAGTATTACATCAGATAGATCTCCATGAAGATCATGAAGAACATGGTATGGAAGATCAAAGAGAGAGAAGAAGCCATCTAGCTACTAGCTATGGACCCGTAGGTCTGTGGTGGACTACTCACGCATCACCGGAGGGGCAATGGAGTTGATGTAGATGCCCTCCGTGATCGAAATCCCCTCGGGTAGATTATCGGAAAAGGCTCCAAGATTGGATCTCACAGGAACGGAGGCTTCTGGCGGCGGAAAAATATTTGTGTGGCTCCCTCTATGTTGTGGGAACATTTGGGTATTTATAGGACGAAGAATAGGGCTAGGAGACCTGCCAGGAGACGGGAAGTCTGCCAGGCACGACCAGGGGGGATGGCCGCGCCTACCAGGCTTGTGATCTTCTGGTAGATCCCCTGGCGTGCACTCCAAGTCTCGTGTATCTCTTTCCTTCCAGAAAAAATCATTCCAAAGGTTTAATTCCATTTGGACTCCGTTTAATATTCCATATCTGCAAAACTCAAAAACAAGGAAAAAACAGAAACTAGCACTAGGCTCTAGATTAATAGGTTGGTCCCAAATATAATATAAAATAGCATATTAAAGCACATAAAACAACCAAAACAGATAATATAATAGCATGACATCATAAAAAATTATAGATACATTAGAGATGTATCAGGGAACACATCCACCGGACCATGCAAACACAACGGATCCACACACTAGATCCTCAGACGAACTGGGCCCAACCTGGTCAAAGACTCACCATCCACCTCGTTAGGCTTCCCCAGCAAAACACCAAAGGCCATAAGAAAAGGGACTGATCTGAGATCCGTAGGAACGTCCTCCACCAACACCCAAACTTCAGAGAGCTGACGTACAGATTTGGAGCCATTGGCCGCAGCTTTGACATAAATCACCAATTGATTATGCGGGAGGGTGAAGCTAGTAAATGAGGCAATCATCCTTAAGCTTTCAGAGGAGGGCAACACCGCAGCAAACTCGAAGTCTGATAGTTGATTCACCTACCAATCCCAACCATCCACGGCCTAGACCCGCAGACCTTCTAGCAGGATTTGTGGGGTGATCTTCTGTTGGGGAACGTTGCATGGGAAACAAAAAATTTCCTACGCACACGCAAGATCTATCCATGGTGATGATAATCTACGAGAGGGAGAGTGGATCTATGTATCCTTGTAGATCGCTAAGCAGGAAGCGTTTAAGAAACGCGGTTGATGTAGTCGAACGTCTTTGCGATCTAAATCGCCGAGCGTCCCGCGATCCCATCACGATCCGTCTCGCGATCCAATCACGATTCGTCCCGCGATCCAAACATGATCTCATGATGATCCATCCCACGATCCAATCACGAATCGTCTCGCGATCTTGATCACGGTCCTTCCGATCTGGCGCCGAACGGACGGCACCTCTGCGTTCAGCACACATATAGATCGATGACAATCTCCACCTTGTTGATTCAGCAAGAGGGAGCAAAGAGGTAGATGAGTTCTCTGGCAGCACAACGGCGTGGTGGCGAACTAATCCTATAGGGCTTCGCCTAAGCACCGCATAACTAATCTAGAGGACAAACAAATCTAGAGGAAGAAGAGGGCAACACGTGGCAATTAGGGTTAGCTTTTCCCTCTAAATCCTCTAGTACATATTGGAGGGAGGGAGGGGAGGAGGCAGCCTCAAATCCTCAAGAGTTGGCCGAAATTTGAGGTGGAGGAGTCCTACTCCAATCCTATTAGGAGTAGGATTCCTCCTTTCCACTTGGAAACTCTTTCCACCTCTCCACCTTTGGATTTTTTCCTTCTCAAACCTCATGGGCTTTAGTGGAGGCTTCGGCCAGCCCACTAGGGGCTCCTACATATTCTACGAAGATCTTTATCGGTTGAACCTCTATGTCAAGGATTCAGTTAATCCCGTATGATATTCCCTTTGTTCTTCGGTATGGTACTTGCCCGAGATTCGATCATTGGTATATCTATACCTAGTTAAATCTCGTTACCGGCAAGTCTCTTTACTCGTTCCGTAATACAAGATCCCGTGGCTAACACTTAGTCACATTGCTTGCAAGGCTTATTTTGATGTTGTATTACCGAGTGGGCCCTGAGATACCTCTCCGTCACACGGAGTAACAAATCCCAGTCTTGATCTATGCCAACCCAACAGACACCCTCGAAGATACCTGTAGATCACCTTTATAGTCACCCAGTTATGTCGCGACATTTGATACACACAAGGTACTCCTCCGGTGTCAGTGAGTTGCATGATCTCATGGTCATAGGAACAGATACTTGACATGCAGAAAACTGTAGCAATAAACTTACACGATCATATGCTACGTTTATAGTTTGGGTCTTGTCCATCACATCATTCTCCTAATGATGTGATCCCGTTATCAAATGACATCTCATGCCCATGGCTAGGAAACCTTAACCATATTTGATCAACAAGCTAGTCCATCAGAGACATACTAGGGACATGGTGTTGTCTATGTATCCACACATGTATCTGAGTTTCCGATTAATACAATTCTAGAATGGATAATAAACGATTATCATGAACAAGGAAATATGATAATAACTAATTTATTATTGCCTCTAGGGCATATTTCCAACAGTCTCCCACTTGCACTAGAGTCAATAATCTAGTTCACATCACCATCAGATTCGCATTGTTATGAATCTAACACCCAATGAGTTCTGGGGCTCGATCATGCTTTGCATGTGAGAGAGGTCTTTTAGTCAACGGGTCTGCGACATTCAAATCCATGTGCACTTTGCAAATCTCTATGTCATACTTTAAATACTGTTACCACATTGTACTTGAAACCATTCCAAATGACTGCTCCACTATACGTATCCGGATTGCTCCTAAGAGTCATCCGGATTAGCGTTAAAGTTTGCATCGATGTAACTCTTTACGACGAACTCTTTATCACCTCCATAATCGAGAAACATATCCTTAGTCCTTTGGCTACTAAGGATAACTTCGACCGCTGTCTAGTGATCCACTCCTAGATCACTCTTGTACCCCTTGACACACTCATGACAAGGCACATACCAGGTGTGGTAGACATCATGGCATAATATAGAGCTTATGGCTAAGGCATAGGGGACGACCTTCGTCCTTTCTCTTTCTTCTGTCGTGGTCGAGATTTGAGTCTCACTCAACTTGACACCTTACAAATTAGGAAAGAACTCTTTCTTTGACTGATCCATTTTGAACTCTTTCAAAATCTTGTCAATGTATGTACTCATTGAAAGTCTCATCAGGCGTCTTGAGCTATCTCTATAGATCTCGTCGCCCAACAATTAAGTAGCTTTATCCAGGTCTTCTTTTGAAACACTCTTTTCAAGCAACCTTTATGCTTTTCAGAAATTCTATATCATTTCCGATCAACAACATGTCATCCACATATGCTTATCAGATATTCTATAGTGCTCCCACTCACTTTATTATAAATACAAGTTTCTCATAAACTTTGTATACACTCAAAAACTTTGATCACCTCATCAAAGCGTATATTCCAACTCCGAGATGCTTGCTTCAGTCCATAGAAGGATCACTGAAGCTTGCACACCTTTTAGCATCCTTAGGACTGATAAAACCTTCTGGTTGTATCTCATACAACCTTTCTGTCACGCCCAAGATGCGATCCTATCCTTATTTCGCCATGAGGGCCTCGACAGGGATAAAAGCGCATCTCATGTGTTGCAAGAATGGATATCATTACAAGTACATGTATAGAAGAGATGAGTATATGGAATTGGCTTACACTCGCCACAAGCTACATCAAAGTCACATCAATACAACAACATAATCAAGCATCATACGAAAGAGCAGGGTCCGACTATGGACGAAAGCAAACGATAAAATGACATCCATCCTTGCTATCCCAGGCTGCCGCCTGGAACCCATCCTAGATCGATGAAGAAGAGGAAGAAGAACTCCAAATCAAACAAGCATCACACTCACGTTCAAGCATCGCATTACCTGTACCTGCAACTGTTGTTGTAGTAATCTGTGAGCCACAGGGGACTCAACAATCTCATTTCCAGGGGTATCAAGACTATTAAAGCTTAATGGGTGAGGTATGGTTAAGTGGTGAGGCTGCAGCGCGACTAAGTATTTATTTGAGTGACTAACTTACGAATACAGAAAGTAAAGTATGGTGGTCTACGCATAACGGATGTGAACTAGTAATGACCTCTAAGAGATCCTGAACACCTACTTACGTCAAACATAACCCCACCGCATTCTCTTTCGGATAAGGACTCACGAGAAGAGACAGTCACGGTTACACACACAGTTGGTGTATTTTATTAGAGTTTACTTCAAGTTTGCTATGACCGGGTGTTAAACAAAGTTTCCAAGTTTGCCACATAACCGCGGGCACGGCTTTCTAAAAGATTTAACCTTGCAGGGGTGCTCCAACTAGTCCATCATAAATTAACCACACGCCGCGGGAATAACCTCGACCACGGATCTCTTGATCATCCTAGGCAATTCCAAAGGAAATCCGACACCTCGAGATAGCCCTAAGAAGACCAGAGTTACTCACTTAAGACGTTCGAGAAAGGTAAAACAAATCCAGCAAGGCCTCCTGACATGTCGATGATCCCGATAGGAGCCGCGTATCTCGTTCTCAGGACACGGTGGATAAGCTAGTGTATGGTGGCCTGATAGAAATCTCCCGAGTTGCCCCGGGTTGGCCCCGCACAGTGCTCTAGTTTGGACCAACACTCATGAGGAGCATTGGCCCGGGGGTTGATTAAATTATCTGCGGGTGCCGACGGGTCCCTATGCATTTTATTAGTTATTAGGCAAACGTAGTACCAATGTTGGGCCTTGCCAGACAAGCTTTATCCTAAACGAAAATCAAGGGGGTCCCCATAACAACCCCGAGCATGTTAGGAGCGCTCAATTATGGAACATAACACCGGTTCACAAGTAACTAGGGGCGGCAAGAGTGGAACAAAACACCGAGAAAAAGGCCAAGCCTTCCACCCTTTACCAAGTGTATAAGTGCATTAAGTTAAATAGCAATAATATTGTGATAACAAAAGAAGGTCCATGTTGTCACATGGAAGCAATTGCACCTGTAGCTAGAAACGCTATAAGAAGGGCTGAGCAAGCGGTAACATAGCCAAACAAGTTTTGCTAGGAAGGTGGAGGGTTAGAGGCTTTTCATGGCAATGTTGGGAGGCATGAAAAACAAGTGGTAGGTAGCGGGACATAACAATAAAAACGGGACAACTAGCATAGCAATGATAGTAGTGGTGTCGTGGGTTTATCACGACAGATGTCTGGATGAACGGACTTGGATTCGAGGCCATCGCTAACGGGGTGGACTCAAAGGGGTTAATCGGGACGAAAGACACGGATTTACCCAGGTTCGGCCCCTCAAGTTGAGGTAATAGCCTACGTCCTGCTTGTGCTTGTATTGCCTGTGTATCGATTACAAGGGGCTGGAAGCTTGACCTAGTTCTTGATCACCTGTCCCCTAAGTCGCCCCGGGTCTGCCTTTATATAAGAGGTCACTACCACCGGGTCGTTATAATTGCTAACCGAGTCTTACTGTATCTCCGAGTCTCTCTCTATCTTCTTGTCCAAGCTGTCTTTGAGATGGCTTACACACCTGGGTCTTCTCTGTCCGGGCCGTCATACGGCCCACACCTTGAGCCGCCTATCTTCCTGGGCCACCAGTCTTACGGCTCACCCTTGGGCCGGCTCACGAGCCAACAACATGACCCGGAGCCTCCAGGGCGGGTCACACCGTGGGGTTATATCCCCAACATTAGGCCCCAGGTTGAATTGAGCTTGCTCACTTCATCCTTCTCTTCCGATTTTGGCGAGTCGCCCGGAAATGACCCGACGTGACGTCATAGATCTTGCTGACGTACCATCGAATCTTTCATTAACTATCATCCCGAGAATCGAGGCGTCCGCCTTGGTCAAACGGTGTCGTCGCCTGGATTTTCGCGCCTTCCTTATTCCCTTTTTAAATATGACCCATGCGGGTCAGAGCTTTCCATCCTCCCGCTCGTGCCACTTCTTCTTCTTCCTGCCGCCGCCGCTCCAGCGTCCTCGTCGTCCGGCGCTGTCTTCGCATCTACACCGACTGGGCCGCTGCATCACCCTGATACGTACTAGAAATCTTCTGCCATCGCTGCAGCATCTCCGGTGAGTCCTCCTTCTTCTTAGATCGCCCACCACCGTAGTAGGGTTCCTACCGGGGGCTCCGCCGCCACCGCTCGGGCTCCAGCACCGCCACCGCTAGTACATTTCAATGCCGTTTGGCGTCTTTAGATTGCGCTCTCACCCCGCCGCCGCGCGTGGGCTGGTCGTGCATAATGCGCGGACCGCGATGGCTCCGCTCCATGTTCTTTTCTTCCGCTGTTCATCGCTCGGTCAGGATTAAAATCCTTTTTCTCCGCTTTTGTAGATCCATAGACATAGTAGTAGCTTACGGAAATCTATTTTTAGGACTTAGCCGATTTTCAATCTACCTTCCCTCTGTTGAGTCGCTAAGCTTCTCCGGCTCTCATCAACCGGGTCTTTCCACATTATCCGTAGAACCCTTAAACCTTTAAAACGTCATAAATATTTGCTTGCGCTTTGACTCATCACGCCTTTTACCTTGCACAGTACTTAAGCCGCCAATATGTCTCGTGCGTCCAACTCATGCAACTGGGTTGGTTCTTGCGTTACGGAGGAGTACTTAGCAGGTTATATTGAAGCGGGTACTCTCCCTCCCAAAGAGGTTCTCAATTGGCGGGTTCCGGGTAACGAGACCCGGCCTTCTCCACAAAAAGGAGAGATAGTAGTCTTCACTGATCACATCGAGCGAGGGTTCGTGCCGCCCGGCTCTAAGTTTTTCCGGGATGTCCTTCATTTTTACAAGCTGCATCCTCAAGACTTGGCACCCAACTCCGTCTCCAACATCTGCAACTTCCAAGTTCTCTGCGAAGCTTATCTGCTAACTAAGCCGTCTGTGGGGTTCTTTCGAGAATTCTTCTATGCCAACCGCCAAACTAAAATGAAGGGTGGTCCAAGTCTGGAGCTGGGCGACATTTCTATTCAACGCCGCCGAGACATCATCTTTCCTGCTACTCCAATGCCGAGTCACCCAAAAGATTTGAATAAGACATGGTTCTATTGCCCAGAGACATCTCCTGAGAAAGAGCACTCATTGGCGGGTTACTGCCCCTCCCGGCTTAGGACAGACACAGAGCTTCCTGGCCGGCTCTCAGCCTCGGAGCATGCCAGATACGAGCCGTTCCACGCCAAGATCAAAGCGCTCCTGGCCAACGACTTAATAGGATTGGACTTGATCCGCTGCTGGATTTCCCGGCGGATCATGCCTTTAAGCCGCAGAGGTCGGCTTATGTGCGAGTATGAAGGCAAATATGACAGCTCGTTGTGCTTTAGCGAATCAACACTGTCAGAGGATGATATTACCACTACCATCCGGAGCCTTGTCCACGAGGCCTCCGGCTCATGCAGTGCCATCGGCCTGGCGCCTTTCTGCGTGAATAATCCGGCTCCTGATGTAAGTTAATCTCTTCCCATCCGTCTCTTAGATGTTACTTGTACTTTGTTGATTTGTTATTCATTCTCCGGGTCATTCCTATAGGCCGACTCAGACTTCTAGAAGAAGGAATATGTTGCCCCTCCAAAGAAATCCAGGAAGAAGGTCGTGACCAAAAGGGCTAAAAAGATGCCCCGCAGAAGAATTTGCTTGACCCGCCACCATCATCTAGCTCAGAGGTAATATTTTAACTGCTTTGTTTGATCTTTTACCTTCCTGCTTTATTAATGCTTGTTTTACTCATAGGATGAAGTGGAAACCAGCCGCGCTAATGCTCCTGAGGTAAATTATGTTTCTTCTGGCTCAGAATGTTTCGTCCCCCGAAAGCCACGGCGGGTTATCAGAAAAGTTCCTCTTTCTCACCCTCTTGCTTATCTGGCTCCCGATTTTCTCTTGAAAAAGCAACAGCAAGCCGAGCGTCGACAGACTCGAAGCACCGGCTCTACTGAGCTCATGTCCGGGTTACCAAACTCTCCGTCTCCAAAGAAACGCCCCGCCGAGGTTTAAGTCTCTAATTTTCCTTTGTAAACTTGACACTTTCTTCACCTTTCTGTTTTATTCTTTTTAGAAGTCACCTTCCTCCGAAGACTCTTCAGTGTCAATTCTACCACCGCCCAAGATCAATCCGCTGTAAGCATTCCTTACTATGACATTCGGACATCTAGCTCTTAATATGATAGCAACATATTTCAACTGCTGATCCTTCTATTTTGCAGTGCTCAAGCTAAGCGTCGCAAGAGCAACAAACCCTCCTCCGGCCCTGTTATCCAAGAGCCGGAGCCCGAACAATCGGAGGAGGCTGAAGCAGAAGAAAATCCACCAGCTGCCTCCATAGAGCCGACTGCTGTTGATATCATCATGGAGAGCCCTCCAAGGGCTCCTTCAAAACCGGCGACTCCTGCCAAGACCCCTGAAACTCCAGATGTTGTTATCACCAGGTCTGCTCATCAAACTCCTCCAGCTCATGTGTTGACCAAGCATACAGAGCTGGCCGAGGCCTCGAAGAAGCTGAACTTTGACTCTTCGTACGAGAAGATGACATCCGAAGAGCTCCACGCCGGGTGTATAAACCGGGTTACCACCAGCCGGGATCTGGAACTTCGGCTGATCTCTTTAATGAAGACAAAATACGAGGTACCTTTCCTTCTTACCATATCCTTGCTTAGCCCCCAAGAGCCGGTTTAATGTACTCAATTGTTGAGCCGGGTCTTTGTTTAACTTTCTGTTAGAACAAATTCATAGTCATTGTCCCCTAGAGTCGGCTTAATTTGCCAAAATTGAATCGGATCTTTCTTTAGATAAGTTAAACCGCCAGTCGTAGCCCCCAAGGGCCGGCTCAAGCTTGATGAAGTTGAGTCGCATCTTCTATTAGAAGTAAATTAAAGAGCCATAGTGTAGCCCCCAAGTTCCGGTTTAACTTCGAAGAAGATGAGCCGGAATTGTGCTGCATGCTGAAAGATCAAATATATATTAACCCCCAAGTGTCAAATATATTGCTTGCAATCTGTTTGAGACTTGCATAAATTTGCTTTTAATACTTGTCCTGTATTTTGACGACTTATCCTGTATTTTGATGTATTATAGGAAGCTTTAAACGAAGTCGTCTCTCAATTGTCTGATATGAAGGCAAACTTAGCGGTTCAACAAGAGGCCCGCAGTGTCTCCGACGAAAAGTGTCGGCTGCTGTCTGAAGAGCTGGTCCATATTAAGGCGGAGCTTGCTTCTCTAAAGGAATCTACTGAGTTGGAGAAAGCTGCGTTGACTAAGCAAGCGGATGACGCCGACCAGCGGCTGATAGCCGTGGCGGATGAGCTTCAAGGCCTAAAGTGTCATATAACCAAGATGGCAGCCGCTCTCTTTGGTAAGTTCTTACTCACTTCATGTTTCCAGCATGTCTCATTCATCTGTTGTGATGGTGACTCATCTTGCTTTGTTTGACATATACAGGCCCCAGAAGCCGGCAATTGGCTTCAGATAGCCTTTTACCCCTGAAGGCTATTTACACCTTTGCAGAACAGCTTTATTGTGGCGCTATTTTCACGATTAAGATGGTTCAATAAAAGGAGAAGATCCCCACTGCTCTGAAAGGTGTCTTGGAACTCTTCTCCACAATGCCCAAGCAGATAGAAGAGCTGAAGAAGTCCGCCTTTCGCCAAGGAGCCGTCGCTGGATTGAGCCGGGCTCTGGCCTTCGCCCCCGAGCTAACGTCGGCTGAAATGATGGATGGTTACCCGTCCAAAAAAGAAGACAGCTCAGAATTCACCGAAGAAGATTACATACGGTGTGTCAAAGAGTCGCGTTATCTGGCCTACGTATTGGCGGATGAAGCTGACTTGAGCACTTATCAGGCGGCTTATGACGCATAGGAGAAGAGGATCCGCGGGCCTCTCTACGAGTGGAAGGATCTGACACCCGCCCGCAGTAAGGACCTCTTCCCTTGTGAGCTTGACGCGTCCCCTTTCCTTGAAGGGTCTTTCGCTGCTCTGGCTGACTGTAATTGGGAATTGGGAAATCTCCATATAAAGCCAACGGAAGAGCCGGAGCGGGATGAGCTGGCCAATAACTGAAATTTTTTCTTTTCACCTTTCTGAGCGTAGACTCATGTACTAACCTATGTAATGACCCGCCTGTGAGCGGTTGAAACTTGGCAATACCTTTTGCTCCTTCTGAGAGTAGTTTTTGTAATAGGGTAAGGATGACCCTGCCGTTTGCCGGCTGTATATATTTTCATCTGTGTGTGTGCACTTTCCTTCTCTCCGTGTTTCAATTTAATGCGTTGCCGGCTCTCCATTGATTGCTCATTCCTTTGCATAAATATATCTTGAGCTTTTCTAATGAGGGGTGTTTGTCTTTGAAGATGCCATTCCTTCTCCAAAAGATTAGAGCCGGATAATATCTTTGGGAACTCAAATTTTGTCAACCGGAGCAACATGGCTCCGGTTCTTGTTGGATGAATCCATTAAGGAGCCGGTTGTCTTAGGATAATGTAAGCTATACCTGATGGTAAGAAGCCTCTATCGACAACTACGGCTATTGATGAACCGGAAGCGGCTTAAAGCCGGCTGTATGAAGGGTAATGTAAGCTATACCTGACGGTAAGAAGCCTCCTTTTAACAGCAAATGTTGTATGTGCGAACGCTGGTTGTTGATGGGAGATGTAAGCTATACCCTAAGGCAAGAAGTCTCCATCGACAGCCGCGGCTAATAATCAGCCCAAGACGGCATAAAGCCGGCTGTTTGAAAGGAGATGTAAGCTATACCCGAAGGCAAGAAGCCTCTTTCAACAGCTACAGTTGATAAGCAACTGAGGTTTGGCGTAAACGCCGGTTGTTAGGGTGAGATAAGCGAACCCGTCGGTAAGAAGCCCCCTTCGACAACCGCGGTTAATAAGTAACCGGAAGTGGCATAAAGCCGGCCATTAGGGTGAGATAAGCGATACCCGTCGGTAAGAAGCCCCCTTCGATGACCGCAGTTGATAAGCAACTGGAATTTGGTGTACATGTTGTTGTCTTAGGGTCATGTAAGCTATACCAAAGGTAAGAAGCCTCCATCAACAACAACGCTTAATGTAACCAAACTAGGCATAAAGCCAACTGTGCAAGGGAGATGTAAGCTATACCCGAAGGCAAGAAGGCTCCTTGCAACAGTTTAATAACAGCTGGCTGTGCAAAGGAGATGTAAGCTATACCCGAAGGCAAGAAGCCTCTTTGCAACAGTGCTTAATTGGGCATAACGCCGGCTGTGCAAGGGAGATGTGAGCTATACCCGAAGGCAAGAAGCCTCCTTGCAACAGCGTAAAAGCAGACTGTGCAGGGGAGATGTAAGCTATACCCGAAGACAAGAAGCCTCCCTGCAACAACGCTTGATAGGGCATAAAGCCGGATAAGCCGTTTTGGCGGCGAACAAACCACTTTAACTCAAATTTTTGAGCCGGAAAAATTCCATCTTTGATTGCACAAAGGTATACATAAGAGCAGAGGCCCCAGTCTTTTCGGGGATGCTAGCTTTTACTCATGTAAGCATGATATATACAATGATAGCGGCTTTCAACGCCTGCTAAGTAAAGTATGGTCGCAAATGTGCGATATTCCATGGCCGCAACGTCTCTTGACCTGCGGTTTCTGACTCATCTCGGATATCAATGAGGTAATATGACCCATTGTTAAGGTTTCTGCTGATCACAAAAGGCCCCTCCCATGGTGGAGATAACTTATGCATTCCAGATTGGTCTTGAATCAGCCGGAGCACTAGGTCACCCTCCTGGAACATCCGGGTCTTCACCTTGCGGCTATGATAGCGTCGCAGGTCTTGTTGATAAATTGCCGACCTGGCTGCTGCTAACTCTCGTGCTTCATCCAAGTGTCCAACACATCTTGGCGTGCTACCTCATTGTCCGTCTCAACATAAGCCGCCACCCTTGGTGAGTCATGCCGGATATCGCTGGGTAGAACCGCCTCAACACCATACACCATGAAGAAAGGCGTGAAACCTGTAGATCTATTAGGGGTAGTTCTGATGCTCCATAAGACAGAAGGCAACTCCTCAACCCAACATCCGGGTGTCCGCTTCAAAGGAACCATGAGTCGTGGTTGGACACCTCTTAAAATTTCCTGATTGGCTCGCTCCGCCTGACCATTAGACTGTGGATGTGCCACGGCTGAAACATCAAGCCGGATATGCTCCTTCTCACAGAACATTTTCATAGCTCCTTTGGATAGATTTGTTCCATTGTCCGTAATGATACTGTGCGAGTAACCAAAGCGATAGATCAGCTTCTTAATAAATTGAACCACTATAGCCCCGTCACATTTACTGACCGGCTCTGCCTCTATCCACTTAGTAAATTTATCAATTGCCACTAGAAGGTGTGTTTTCTTATCCTTGGATCTCTTGAAAGGTCCTACCATATCAAGCCCCCAGACTGCAAACGGCCAAGTGATTGGTATCATCCTCAACTCTTGAGCCGGAATGTGAGCATGCCGGCCAAACTTCTGACAGCCGTCACACTTACGGATTAAGTCTTCTGCATCCTTGTGAGCCGTCAACCAGAAAAATCCATGTCAAAAAGCCTTGGCCACTAAAGATTTCGACCCGGCATGATGTCCACAGTCGTCAGCATGAATTTCACTCAAGATCTGCCGTCCCTCCTCTTGTGAGACGCAACGTTGAAAGACACCCATCGTACTACACTTATGTAACTCACCATTGATAATCGTCATAGACTTAGAACGCCGGGTGATCTTCCTGGCTAGATCCTCCTCCTGAGGCAACTCGCCGCGTGTCAGATACGCCAAATAAGGCACAGTCCAGTCTGGGATGGCATGTAGAGCCGCCACCAATTCCGCTTCCGGGTCAGGAATAGCCAGATCCTCTTTAGAGGGTATCTTGACAATCGGATGATGCAATACATCCAGAAAAACATTAGGTGGTACAGGCTTTCGTTGAGAACCTAACCGTGATAAAGCATCAGCCGCCTCATTCCTGCGACGATCAATATGATGCACCTGGTACCTCTTGAAGTGACTGGCAATGATATCAACCGCCTGTCGATAAGCCACCATCCGCGGATCCTTGGAGTCCCAAGTACTTGAAACTTGCTGAGCCACAAGATCTGAGTCGCCTAAAGATCTAACCTGGCTTAAATTCATCTCTTTAGTCACTCTAAGACCATGGAGCAGTGCCTCATACTCAGCTGCATTATTAGTACAAGGGAACATTAACCGGAGCACATAACAAAACTTGTCACCCTTGGGGGAGGTGAGAACAACTCCTGCACCGGACCCCTCTAGCTGCTTGGACCCATCAAAGTGTATAGTCCAATACGTGTTATCCGGCTTCTCTTCGGGGGCTTGACATTCTGTCCAATCATTTATGAAATCCACCAAAGCTTGAGACTTTATTGTTGTACGAGGAACATATTTGATGTTAAGAGGACCCAACTCTAAGGCCCACTTGGCAATCCTCCCTGTAGCTTCTCTATTTTGAATGATATCTCCCAATGGGGCAGAATTGACCACTATTATCTGGTGCCCCTAAAAGTAGTGTTTTAACTTGCGGTTAGCCATGAAAACTCCATATACCAACTTCTGCCAATGCGGATACCTTTGCTTAGACTCTGCCAAAACTTCACTGATGTAATAAACCGGCCTTTGCACAGGATACTCCTTCCCTGCCTCCTTGCGCTCAACCACAATTGCTACGCTGACCGCTCTGTTGTTAGCCACCACATAAAGGAGTAACGGCTCTTTCTCAACCGGAGCAGCTAACACTGGCGGCTCAGTCAACTGTTTTTTAAGAGCTTCAAGTGCTTCAGCCGCTGCTTTGCTCCACTTAAACTTGTCTGTCTTTTTCATCATCTGGTATAAGGGAATTGCTTTCTCCCCAAGCCGGCTTATGAAGCGCCTCAACGCATCGATCTGTCCTGCAAGGCGCTGAACGTCATTAATGCACGTCGGCTCTCCTAAAGAAGTGATAGCCTTAATTTTATCTGGGTTAGCCTCGATGCCCCGCTCAGAGACCAAGAAACCCAAAAGCTTTCCTGCTGGAACACCAAAGACACACTTCGTTGGGTTAAGCATCATCTTGTAGACCCGGAGATTGTCAAAGGTTTCTTTCAGATCCTCTAGGAGATTTTCCTTCTTTCTGGATTTAACCACGATGTCGTCTACGTAAGCATGAACATTTCGGCCAATCTGATTGTGAAGGCAGTACTGCACACATCGTTGGTAAGTCGCCTGGGCACTCTTGAGCCCGAAAGGCATGGAGACATAGCGGAATGCCCCAAAAGGTGTAATAAATGCCGTCTTCTCCTGATCTTTCATTGCCATCTTGATCTGATGATAACCTAAATATGCATCCAGGAAGCATAAACTTTCACATCCGGCTGTAGCATCAATAATCTGATCGATACAAGGGAGTGCAAAAGGGTCAGCCGGGCAAGCCTTGTTAAGGTCCGTGTAATCTATACACATATGCCAGGTGCCGTTACTTTTGAGCACTAGCACCGGGTTAGCCAACCACTCCGGGTGAAAAACTTCCACTATAAAGTCTGCACCCAAGAGCCGGGAAACTTCCTCCCCAATAGCTTTACGTCTCTCTTCGTTGAACCATCGTAGAAACTGTTTGATCGGTTTAAACTTTGGATCCACATTAAGGTTGTGCTCAGCGAACTCTCTCGATACACCCAGCATGTCAGAAGGATTCCATGCAAAGATGTCCTGATTCTCATGGATGAATTCGATGAGCGCGCTTTCCTATTTGGGATCCATGCAAGCCCCAATGATGAACTGCTTGGATGAGTCGCCCGGATCGAAATCTACTGCCTTGGTATCATCCGCTGAAAACTTGAGTGGCGGCTCAACTTCCGTAGTAGGCTTCTTCAGCGAGGTCATATCCTCCGGGTCAACGTTCTCCTTGTAGAATTTCAGCTCCTCCTCGGCACAACTAGGCTCTGCATACGCCGCATCTCCTTCATCACACTCGAGAGCTGTTTTCCGATTACCGTGAACGGTAATTGTACCATTTAAGCCGGGCATTTTGAGTTGTAAATAAACATAGCAAGGCCTAGCCATAAATTTGGCATAAGCCGGCCTCCCAAACAGCGCATTATAGGGACTTTTGATTTTAACCACCTCGAACCACAAGGACTCCACCCTGTAATTATACTCATCGCCAAAAGCCACTTCCAATGAAATCCGGCCCACCAGGTATGCCGATTTAATCGGGACCACACCATGAAAGATGGTGGA
This sequence comes from Hordeum marinum, assembly GCA_022496015.1. NCBI lineage: Eukaryota > Viridiplantae > Streptophyta > Magnoliopsida > Poales > Poaceae > Hordeum > Hordeum marinum. The sequence goes on along the minus strand of CM039674.1, from coordinate 507,351,594 downwards.
GGAAGGTTTAAGGTCTTTGTCAAGCAACTTCATCTGCCGGAAAGTGTCATAATAAAGGATGTTGATGCTGCTACCTCCGTCCATAAGCACTTTATTCACCATATAGCCATTCACCTGAGGGGCCACAACTAGAGCCAACCGGACCGGGTCATCTACCCGCGGTGGGTGATCCTCCCGGCTCCACTTTATGTCATACTCAGACCACGGTAAATATCGTGGGAGAGCCGGAGAAACCGCATTAACTGCTCACCTCCGCAACTTCTCGTCTCGTTTATTGTGACCGGTCATGAATACGTGATACTGTCCAGAACTGAGCTGCTTCGGGTTACTCTGAAACCCGGACTGATTGCGCTGCTGCTGATTGTTGTTATTGCTGTTGTTGCCAGGATACTGTTGGTGCCCCCCTTGGTTATTCTGACCTGGATGCCCGTTTCCTGAACCGCCGGCGCCGAATCCAGCCCCTGATCCGCCGTGCCCTGAGCCGCCAGGCGGGCCATCGCCCTGATTATTACGAGGTTGGGAATGCTAGTTTTTGAATCTCTGCATGATAAAGCAATCATCCCACGCATGCAACGCCGGTTTGTCAGGCGTGCTGTGCTCCAGACAAGGCTTCCTAAGCGCTTCTTCTAAATTGAAAGGGCCTCTGTTCCTTTGGTGAAACGGCCTGAATTTTCCATTCCCCTTGGGATGGTTCTGTCCTGTGTTGGTATTTTCCACTAGCTCTGACCCGCCATCAGCGCTCTTCCGCTTATTTTGATTCCCATTGTTCACAAAACCTTTTCCTTGATTGTTTTTCTTCCCTTGATTGGCTTTCTCATCATTCGAGCCTGGATCCTTGGTGTTATCTGAGTCGACATACTTTGTCAGGGCCGTCATGAGCTCTCCCATATCCTGACACATGCGCTTGAGCCGGCCGAGCTTCTGTTTCAATGGAACAAAATGACAGTTCTTTTCCAGAATAAGCACCGCTTGAGCCGCCGTGATCTGCTCCGAAGAGTGAATAATGGTCGACACTCGCCGGACCCAATGATGGGCCAACTCATTCTCCTATTGAACACAATGGTCCAAGTCTACAATGGTCATAGGTTGCTTACAGGTCCCCTGGAAATTCTTAATAAACTTCGCTCTCAGCTCCGCCCATGAACTTATCGTGTTAGGCGGCAGACCTTTCAGCCATGTACGAGCCGGACCCTCAAGTATCATGATGAAATATTTTGCACATACCGCCTCAATAACGTCCAACATCTCCATGGCCAGCTCATAACTCTCAACCCACGCCTCAGGGGGTAGATTAGCTGTGTAATTCGGAACTTTTCGAGGTCCCTTGAAATCTTTCGGTAGTCGTTCACTTCTTAGAGCTGGAGTTAAACATGGCACCCCTACGGCTCTGGTACTAACTACTCCCATTGAGACGGAGAGCACCGGCTCTGGACGGGTTGCCGCTATCTCCGCCTCTCGCCTGTTTCTCGCCTGGTCCGCGAGGGCTTGTGCATCTAGTGCCGCCCGCTCGTCCTCCGGTGGTCCATGACGTGGATGACTGCTGGAACACGTCGGCGACTCGTAGCGCCGGCTGAACTTCGGCTGGGGAGGGGGGTAGAGTGAACCCGGCTCCAGCTGTGAGCATACCTCTCTTGCTGGGCCATGGCCGTCTGTAAATATCCAATGGCATTTCGCACATCCTCCGCAAAGGGTGCTTCATCTGGGATGGGGATCGTCTCAAGCCGGGCGGCCGCTGCCACCATGTTCTCGGCCGGGTTAGAGTAATGACCCGCCGGTGTTGGAAAAGCTCTAGGTGAGATTTGGTTATGCTGGGGTGGATGAGTCGCCGGCGTTCCATCGGGCGGGTTTCCGGCGCGCCCGTAACCCGCCCCGCACCAGGGGTGTTAAACAGGTTCCTCGCTTCGTAACATTCTGGCAGACGGGATTGATGCCTCCTCCGGTGCACCACGGCTGCTGACCTTTGCTCCAGCTCCAGATGGAAAGCATCGGCCTTGATACGCTCCGCTTCTTCCTCCATCCGAATCTTCAACTCGGCCATCCTTTGTCGTTCCTCTGCCATCCGGCCCTTGATCCGTGCCACCTCTAGATTCCTGGCTGCTTGATTATCCAGTGTTACTTCCGTGGCCATGAGAGCTGTAAGTTCGTCCATCAATTCCACTAGAACCTGAGCCGGCGGCGGTGGGCTATCACCCACTGCGGCGGCTCCTGCAGCTGTGTCACCGGCGGCTGAAGCCGATCCTGCCATGAACATCGCCGCATGAACCGGGGGTCTCAGAGCATCCGACTCAAAGCCCTCTACCTCAGAATAGGTGTCGTAGTAGCCCCCAAGGCCTCTGTTACTGAGCCGATACACTGACTCTGTCTCCCCACTAGAGGACTCATCTTCCGAGCAAACAAGAGTTCCCTGTGACCTGGACGCTTCCAGGTCTGTACCTTGAGTGAAGCCCACGAGAACATGCTTTTGACCTGGATGGGCACGGGCAGGCCGCACACCACTCGCAGATTGGAGACGCCGAGCCGGCTCGACGATGTTGGTGCAGATGTCCGGCCCGGGTGTAGATCCATCAACCTTTCCAATGAAAACCTGGATCCCACCAAACGGAACCCGGAATCCATACTCCACAGAACCAACATCAAGTGCCCAACCGGCGTCATCGATGTAGAGCCGGCCGCGGCGACTCTTGCTCATCCTTCCAACCACATATCCCTCGAGCCCTGGGAGAGAGCCCTTTGAGAACTCAACACCACCAAGCGCTAGCCCCACGGTGGGCGCCAACTGTCGTGGGTTTATCATGGAAGATGTCCAGGTGAACGAACTTGGATTCGAGGCCATCGCTAACGGGGTGGACTCAAAGGGGTTAATCGGGACGAAAGACACGGATTTACCCAGGTTCGGCCCCTCAAGTCGAGGTAATAGCCTACATCCTACTTGTGCTTGTATTGCCTGTGTATCGATTACAAGGGGCTGGAAGCTTGACCTAGTTCTTGATCACCTGTCCCCTAAGTCGCCCAGGTCTGCCTTTATATAAGAGGTCAGGACCACCGGGTCGTTACAATTGCTAACCGAGTCTTACTGTATCTCCGAGTCTCTCTCTATCTTCTTGTCCAAGCTGTCTTTGAGACGGCTTACACGCCTGGGTCTTCTCTGTCCGGGCCGTCATACGGCCCACACCTTGAGCCGCCTATCTTCCTGGGCCACCAGTCTTACGGCTCACCCTTGGGCCGGCTCACGAGCCAACAACATGACCCGGAGCCTCCAGGGCGGGTCACACCATGGGGTTATATCCCCAACAAGTGGTATCCAGGGAAATGTGTCATCTTGCCTGAGATCCCTCTTGGAAGAAGAACAAGTCCATGAAGAAGACGAGCCAACGGAGTCGAACGAATCCTCACACTCCGAACGCTTTCGGAACTCTATCGAGAAGAAGCAAACCGAAAACAACAATCAACACACGAGAAACACCACAACATATTCATGACAGGATGCACAAACAAATATGATGCATCTCCGGTTAAATTATGCAAGGCATGACATGGTAAATCATATTAATCAACTAGTACACGTTGCATATTGACGAAACTCCACGATCAAATATTTAGTTGAGTCTCGTTTAGTTACTCAGCAACATTAATGTTATTAAACATGGCAAATGGTGAAGCGCAAGCAACTACAACATCTAGGCATTTTAAATGAGTCCGGATACAACTTATAGCATTTCCAAAATGACCTCATATGTTAATTTGGAAATTGATCCAGATCTGAACTAACCATATTTTATATTTTTAAACAACATAATAAACCATACCATGCAAATCTACACGTCATTTTAGTCGATTTGCATATGTAGAACATCTCAAACGGAGCTACGGTCTAAAAGATATGACAATCACAAGATGGATATGCCATGAATGCAAAATGCATGAGAATGACAATCACAACAATTCAAGTCATGAATGCAGCAAGACATTATGATACTACATGAAATTGTAATCAAGTTTCATGTATGGTTCGTCCAAAACGGAGCTACGGTTCAACCACAACAACCAACACAAGTTTTATAAGAAATCTGTTCAAAACAGCAACATGGCATTTTGCACGCATGAAAACAACAAGCTACAAGATTCTAAAATGCACAAACTAAGCATGGAGCAGTAGCATATAACACACACTTAATTTCATCTTCACATATCATACTCAAAACATGCATGGATCACATGGTAGGAAGCTCACAAGATGGCTACTTGAAAACAGTTTCAGACTTAATGAAAATAGCAGTTTTTGACAGTGCAGTTTTTATCACGAAGGCATATTGACAGCAGTAAAACTATATGCTATAGGGCATATTATGGCATGAAACTTAACATCATACTAAAGGACATTATCTACTACAAATAACTTCATTACACCTACCACAAAAGGGTTCTAGATCACTAGAAAATCACATGGCAAGACAGCAACAAATTATTACAGATTCCAGACTTAGAAATATTTTGGACCCTCAAAACAGCAGTATTTTTATAGCATGTTGTCAACAAGAAAATAACACTAAACATGCATTATCAAGGCAAACAAAATGTCCAGGGGCTAGGACACATATCAAAGGGCATATCTCATGTTCAAAATTATTTCCTATCATGCATGGATTAAATCACACGAAATAGACAAAAGGGCATCACAGCAAAAATAACAGGCACACAAACATGCTTAAATGTCAAAACTAAATACACAAATAAATTCTATGAATTTTTCTACCCCGAAATCATATATAATATGATAGGTTCATGTAGGAAATTATGTCACCATTAATTACGCAAGTTTATGGCATAATTTATTAGCAAGGTCATTTATGCATAATAAATGCAAACACCATGCCAACATTTTTATCATGCATGAAAATGCGATATTATGAAACTACACCAAATTCTACACGTTTATTTCATATAGGGTTTGATTAATTCGAGGCACGGTTAAACATATAAGTGCAATGCAAAATATGGCATCTATGCGAATTATGCAAACAACAAGTTTAAGTATTTTGACATGGATGAAAATGAAATATAGTTAATCTACACATTTTTTTCTAAGCACTTTCATATATAAAATATTTTTATACGACATACGGTTAATTAAATATGAGCATTTCAAAATAGGTTTTTTTTGCAATTCTGAAATTCCCAGGTTAATTAGAAAAGTCGCATTAGGGAAAAAATACAATGGGCCGAAACTCTGGACAGGGCACTGGGCGCAAGATAAGTAAGCAACACACTGGGCGGAGGATAGAGCACAGGGCGGCTCACCAGAGGGCCACTATGCCGTCGGTGCTGCGGCTGGGCCTGCCCACAGCGCGGGAGGGTGAGGCCCATGGCAGGCGAGCCGCTTGCTCATCGTCTCTCTGCTCACGCCCGAGCAGAGGACTCCAGTGGCGGGGCGACCCGGCCATGGTGCAGCAAGGCGAGGGCCGAGGCCGGGGACGGGCGGAACGAAGGCGAGGTGGTCGGATCCGGTGATCCCCGACCGGATTTGGCTGTTGGAGGCGACCGGCGGCGGCGGTCGGAGCTCCAACGACAGGGTTGGTCTGCCATGGCTGCGGGAACCTGCGGGAGAGAGAGAGAGAGGGGCTGGGGTTAGGAAGAGAAGAAGGAGAGGAGGAAGAGAAGGAAGGGAGGGAGGAGGTCCCGGTGGCCTGTCGGCGGAGCTGGCGACGGGAGCCGCGGGAGGCGCTCGGGCGGCGGGGCGGTACTGCGGTCGGCCGGACATGTCCGATTTGACTGTGGATATGTCCGGTAGGTGGGTTTTTTGGACGAATTGGACCCTAATTGCGGATTTGAGGGCTGAAAATGGAGGGGGGGAGTGGATTTCGGGATTGGAGGGATGTGGGGCTAGAAGGAGGGATATTTGGGGGGGGGGGGGTGGCTGCAAAAATGGCAAGGGAAAACCCTAGATGGTGGTAGGCTCTCTCCATGAGGTGGTTTATATAGGGAAGGCACTAGAGGGGATGGACCTCGTCCGTCCGATCACGATCCGATGACCACAAACGGAGGGGTAGGCTAGGTTGGGCTAATGGCTGTGTAGTTGGGCCATGGGATGAGAGAAAGAATTGTGGCCCATGACACAAGGTTTTAGAACATCGAAAACGTGCGACGAATAACCCGATGACGGTGCCGCTACGGTTGACCGATAGGGTATCAAACGACCTCGGAATGCGACAACTTTGGCACGCGTTCTACCTTCAATATAATAAGACCGCACGCCAACTTTCAACCCCGTCCAAGAATGTTTTATACGCACTTTAAAAACAATATTTTAATCGGTGCCGCGGGCGCAGGCGTGTGTGGTTGGTCTCAAAATGGGCGTCGACGAGAACAAAAGAGAACGGGCAACAAATAACGAATGCAAGTTTGAAAACCATGACAACAACAAAGTGCCGATGCAATGCCGATGATGCAATGATGCGAATGAAGAATGCCACCCACAAACGAAACACATGACGAAAACGGAAAGAGAGGGGAATCTTATGGAATCTTCTAGAGCGTCGGTCCCGGGCTGTTACACTTTCCTCAACGAAGGAAGCGATGTTTTGACATCCATCTGCCAGATTTCATAATTGAAAAAACGCAGTAACTGCTAACATAATTCCAACAGACTGTAGCATTGCTACGAGTGAGAAAGTCTCATCGTAGTCAACTCCTTGAACTTGGAGGAACTTCTTTGTGACAAGGCGAGCTTTATAAATGGTGACATTCACCATCAGCGTCTGTCTTCATCTTAAAGGTCCATTTGTACTCAACGACCTACCGTCCAACGAGCAAGTCTACCGAAGTCTATACTTGGTTTTCATACATGGATCCTTTCTCGGGTTTCATGGCCTCTAACCATTTGCCGGAATCTGGGCCCATCATCGCTTCTCCATAGCTCGTAGGTTCATCGTTGTCCCACAACATGACCTCTAAGACAGGGTTGCCGTACCACGCAGGAGATGTATGCGTCCTTGTCGACCTACGAGGTTTGGTAGTAACTTGATCTAAAGCTTCAGGATCATCATCATTAACTTCCTCTTCAACCGATGTAGGCTCCATAGAAACATCTTTCTATGCTGCGCTACTCTCTGGTTGAAACAAAGGTTCAACAACATCATCAAGTTCCATCTTCCTCCCACTCAATTCTTTTGAGAGAAACTCTTTCTCAAGAAAGGACCCATTTTAGCAACAAACATTTTGTGCTTGGATCTAAGATAGAAGGTTTACCCAACTGTTATGTTAGGGTATTCTATGAAGATGCATTTGTCCGCTTTGGGTTCGAGCTCTTTAGGTGAAAACCTTTTTCACATAAGCGTCGCAGCCCCAAACATCAAGAAATGACAGCTTAGGTTTCTGCCAAACCATATGGTGTCATCTCAACAGATTTAGATGGTGCCCTATTTAAAGTGAATGTAGTTGTCTCTAATGCATAACCCAAAATGATAGTGGCAAATCAATAAGAGACATCATAGTTCGGACCATATCCAATAGAGCACGACTACGACGTTCGGACACACCATCACACTATGGTGTTCTAGGTGGTGTGAGTTGTGAAACAGCTTCCACTTTGTCTTAAGTTGTATACCAAACTCGTAACTCAGATATTCACCTCCACGATCATATTGTAGACATTTTATCTTCTTGTCACGATGATCTCAAACTTCACTCTGATTTTGCTTGAACTTTCAATCGATTCAGACTTGTGTTTCATTAAGTAAATATACACTATATATACTCAAAGCATCAGTGAAGGTAAAAATAACGATATCCACCGCACGCTACAACACTCATTGGATTGCGTACATCATCATGTATCATTTCCAATAAGTCACTTACCCGCTCCATCAAACCGGAAAATGGGGTCCTTAGTCATCTTGCCCAAGAGGCATGGTTCGCATGTCTCAACCGATTCAAAATTGAATGAGTCCAAACATCCATCAACATGGAGTTTCTTCATGCGCTTTAGACCAATATGACATTTAGCGGCAGTGCCACAAGTATGTGGTACTATCATTATTAACTTTGTATCTTTTGGCATAAATATTATGAACATGTGTATTACTACGATCAAGATTCAACAAACCATTCTCATTGGGTGCATGACCATTGAAGGTATTATTCATGTAAACAGAATAACCATTATTCTCTAACTTAAATGAATAACCGTATTGCAATAAGCACGATCCAATCATGTTCATGCTTAACGCAAACACCAAATAACATTTATTTAGGTTCGTCACTAATCCTGAAGGTAGAGAGAGCGTGCGATGTTGATCGCATCAATCTTGGAAACATTTCCAACACACATCGTCACCTCACCCTTAGCTAGTCTCCGTTTATTCCATAGCTTTTATTTTGAGTTACTAACATTTAGAAACCGAACCGGTATCCAATCCCCAGGTGCTACTAGGAGTACTAGCAAGGTACACACAAATAACACATATATAAAATATACTTCTGTCGACGTTGCCAGCCTTCTTATCTACCAAGCATCTAGGGTTGTTCCGCTTCAGCGACCGCTCTCCTCATAATAGAAGCACTTAGTCTTGGGTTTGGGTTCAACTTTGGGTTGCTTCACTAGAGCAACAACTGACTTGCCATCCATGAATTTTCCCTCTTTGCCCTGGCCCTTCTCGAAACTAGTGGTTTTACTAACCATCAACACTTGATGCTCCTTCTTGACATCTACCTTCGCGGTGTCAAACATCGCGAATAACTCAGGGATCAACATTTCCATCCTTGGCATACTTATAGTTCATCACAAAGTTCTAGTAGCTTAGTAACAGTGACTTGGAGAACTATATCAACCACTATCTTATCTAGAAGATCAACTCCCACTCGATTCAAGCGATTGTAGCACCCAGACAATCTGAGCACATGCTCAACGATTGAGCTATTCTCCTTCATCTTGCAGGCAAAGAATCTTGTTGGAGATCTCACATCTCACAACATGGGCACAAGCTTGAGATCCCAATTTCAGCTCTTAGAACATCTCATACGTTCCGTGACGTTCAAAACGTTTTGAAGCCTCAGTTCTAAGCCGTAATGCATGATGCACCGAACTATCAAGTAGTCATCGGAACGTGCCTGTCAGATGTTCACAACATCTACAGACGACGCTAGAGGGGGTGGCACACCGAGCGGTGCATTAAGGACATAAGCCTTCTGTGCAGCAATGAGGACAATCCTCAGATCACAGACCCAGTCCGCAATATTGCTACCAACATTTTTCAACTCTATTTCTCTAGGAACATATAAAATTTCAAGGGAGCTAGAACGCGAGCTATCTACAACATAATTTGCAAAGACACTTTGACTATGTTCATGATAATGAGTTCAATTAATCATATTACCTAAGAACTCCCACTCAAATTGACATCCCTCCGGTCATTCAAGTGATACATGATCCAAATTCCCAACTCAAGTCCGATCATCACATGAGTTGAGGTGGTTTCAATGGTGAACATCATCATGTTGATCATATCTACTATATGACTCATGTTTGACCTTTCGGTCTCTTGTGTTCTCAGGCCATGTCCGTACATGCTAGGCTCGTTAAGTTTAACCCGAATGTTCTGCATGTGCAACACTAGCTTGCACCCATTGTATGTGAACGTGGAGTCTATCCCACCCGATCATCACATGGTGTCTCGACACGACGAACTTTCGCAACGGTACACACTTGGGGAGAACACAATCTATCTTGAAATTTAAGTGAGGGATCACCTTATAATGCTACCGTCGTCCTAAGCAAAACAAGGTGCATAAAAGGATTAACATCACATGCAAATCATATGTGACATGATATGGCCATGAACTTGTGCTTTTGATCTCCATCTTGAAAGCACCGGCATGATCTCCATCGGCACCGGCATGACACCATGATCTCCATCATCTTGATGTCCATCAATGTGTCGCCATTGGGGTTGTCGCGCCCACCATGCTCATACTACCATTGCTACCATTTAGCGATAAAGTAAAGCATTACATAGCGCTTAATGATTGACACGCAAGTCATACAATAATTAAAGACAACCCTATGACTCCTGCCGGTTGCCGTACTCATCGACATGCAAGTCGTGATATTCTATACAACACATGACCATCTCATACATCACATATATCTCATCATGTAATTGGCCATATCACATCACAACATACCCTGCAAAAACAAGTTAGACGTCCTCTAATTGTTGTTGCAAGTTTTACGTGGCTGCTACGGGTATCTAGCAAGAACAATTCTCACCTACGCAAAACCACAACGGTGATACATAAGTTGCTTTTCAACCTTCTCAAGGACCGCCTATGTCGAATCCGATCCAACTAAAGTAGGAGAGATAGACACCCGCAAGCCATCTTTGTGCAACGAAGTTACACGTCAGTCGATGGAACCGGTCTCTCGTAAGCGTATGAGTAAGGTTGGTCCGGGCCGCTTCATCCCACAATACTGGTGAACCAAAACACGATCAAGGGAGGATGGAATCTAAGAATCAACGCCCACAAACTCCTTTGTGTTCTACTCGAGATCTCATCTACACATAGACCTAGCTCATGATGCCACTGTTGGGGAACATTGCATGGGAAACAAAAAATTTCCTACGCACACGCAAGATCTATCCATGGTGATGAGCATCTATGAGAGGGAGAGTGGATCTACGTACCCTTGTAGATCGCTAAGCGGGAAGCGTTTAAGAAACCCGGTTCATGTAGTCGAACGTCTTCGCAATCCAAATCGCCGAGCGTCCCACGATCCCATCACGATCCGTCCCGCAATCCAATCACGATCCGTCCCGTGATCTCATCATGATCCGTCCCGCGATCCAATCATGAATCGTCTCACGATCTTGATCACGGTCCTTCCGATCTAGCGCTGAACGGACGACACCTCCGCGTTTAGCACACGTACAACTCGATGACAATCTCCGCCTTCTTGATCCAGCAAGAAGGAGCAGAGAGGTAGATGAGTTGTCCGACAGCACAACGGCATGGTGGCGGCGGTGGTGAACTAATCCTGCAGGGCTTCGCCTAAGCACCGCAGAACTAATCTAGAGGAGAAACAGATCTAGAGGAAGAAGAGGGCAGCACGTGGAAATTAGGGTTAGCTTTTCCCTATAAATCCTCTAGTACATATAGGAGGGAGGGAGGGGAGGAGACAACCTCAAATCCTCAAGAGTTGGCCTAAATTGGAGGTGGAGGAGTCCTACTCCAATCCTCTTAGGAGTAGGATTCCTCCTTTCCACTTGGAAACTCTTTCCACCTCTCCACCTTTGGATTTTTTCCTTCTCAAACCTCATGGGCTTTAGTGGAGGCTTAGGCCAGCCCACTAGGGGCTGGTTTGTCTCCTCCCACAGCCCATGAGGCCCCTCGGGGCGTGACACCCCTGCCGATGGTCCCTCGGTACCCTCCCGGCACTCCCGGTACACTACCGATGAGCCCGACACTTTTCTGGTGACCAAAACAGGACTTCCTATATATCAATCTTTACCCCCGGACCATTCCGGAGCTCTTCGTGATGTACGGGGTGTGATCCGGGACTCTGAACAACCTTCAGTCACCACCATACATAACTCTACAATACCAAAACGTCACCGAACCTTAAGTGTGCAGACCCTGCAGGTTCGAGAACTATGTAGACATGACCGAGACACCTCTACGGCCAATAACAATCAGCGGGACCTGGATGCCCATATTGGCTCCTACATATTCTATGAAGATCTTTAGCGGTTGAACCTCTATGTCAAGGATTGAGTTAATCCCGTATGCTATGTTGGGGAACGTTGCATGGGAAGTAAAAATATTCCTACGCTTCACCAAGATCAATCTAGGAGATGAGCATCTACGAGAGGGAGAGTGGATCCACATACCCTCGTGGATCGCTAAGCAGGAAGCGTTAATAAATGCGGTTGATGTAGTCAAACGTCATCGCGATCCAAATCGCCGAGCATCCCGCGATCCAATCATGATCCGTCCCGATCTAGCACCGAACGGACGGCACCTTCGCGTTCATCACACGTATGACTTGATGACGATCTCCGCCTTCTTGATCCAGCAAGAGGGAGCGGATAGGTAGAAGAGTTCTCCGGCAGCGCGACGGCGTGCGGCGATGGTGGTTGAGCTATTCCGGCTGGGCTTCGCCTAAGCACTGCAGAAAACCGATCTAGAGGAGAAACTATGCACTACAGGAGAGGGTAGCACGTGGCTGAAAAACTAGTGCAAAAACCCTAAAACCTCTAGTATATATAAGAGGAAGAGAGGAGGAGGCTTGTCCCACGGGCCAAGCCCTCTAGGCTTCGGCCAAACCAGGAGGGAGGAGTCCTCCTCCTCCACTCCTAGTAGGATTAGGACTCCTTCCTTATTTGATCTTTTTGCCTTTTTCCACCTTTTTCTCTTTGGGCTTTTCTTCCCAGCCTCATGGGACTTTTGTGGGACTTCAACGAGCCCACAAAGGGCTGGTATTCATCCTTCCACAGCCCATGTAGCCTCTTGGATCGAAATACCCCTCCTGATGGTCCCCCGGTACACTACAGACGCTCCCGGTACACTACCGATGAGCCCGAAACTTTTCCGATGACCAAAATAGGACTTCCTATATATCAATCTTTACCTCCGTACCATTCCGGATCTCCTCGTGACGTTCGGGATCTCATCCGGGACTCCGAACAACCTTTGGTCACCACCATACATAACTCTATACTACCGAAACGTCACCGAACCTTAAGTGTGCAGACCCTGCGGGTTCGAGAACTATGTAGACATGACCGAGACACCTCTACGGTCAATAACCAATAGCGGGACCTAGATGCCCATATTGGTTCCTACATATTCTATGAATATCTTTATCGATCGAACCTCTATGTCAAGGATTAAGTTAATCCCGTATAATGGTCCGTTTGCTTATCGGTTTGTTACTTGCCCGAAATTCGTTCATCGGTATCTGTATACCTAGTTCAACCTCGTTACCGGCAAGTCTCTTTACTCGTTCTGTAATACAAGATCTTGCGACCAACACTTAGTCACATTGCCTGCAAGGCTTATTGTGATGTCGTATTACTGAGTGGGCCCTAAGATACCTCTCCGGCACACGGACTAACAAATCCCAGTGTTGATCCATGCCAACCCAGCAGACACCCTCGGAGATATCTATAGAGTACCTTTATAGTCACCCAGTTATGTTGCGACGTCTGATACACACAAGGCATTCCTTCGGTGTCCGTGAGTTGCATGATCTCATGGTCATAGGAACATATACTTGACATGCAGAAAACTGTAGCAATAAACTGACACGATGATCTGCTATGTTTATAGTTTGGGTCTTGTCCATCCCATCATTCTCCTAATGATGTGATCCTGTTATCAAATGACATCTCATGTCAATGGCTAGGAAACATTGACCATCTTTGATCAACGAGCTAGTCTACTAGAGGCATACTAGGGACATAGTTGTGTGTATGTATCCACATATGCAACATGTTTCCATTCAATACAATTATAGCATGGATAATAAACGATTATCATGAACAAGGAAATATAATAATAACTATTTTATTATTGCCTCTAGGGCATATTCCCAACAGTCTCCCACTTGCACTAGAGTCAATAATCTAGCTCACATCACTATGTGATTTACATTGTAATGAATCGAACACCCATACAGTTCTGGTGTTGATCATGTTTAGCCCTTGGAACAGGTTTAGTCAACGGGTCTGCCACATTCAGATACGTGTGCACTTTGCAAATATTTATGTCCTCCTCCTTGATGTATTCGCGGATGGAATTGAAGCGTTGCTTTATGGGTCAGATCCTCTTGTGAAACCTTTGTTCCTTGGCCAGTGCAATGGCACCAGTGTTATCATAGAACAGATCCATTGAGTTTAGTGCACTAGGCACTACTCCAAGATCTGTCATGAACTCCTTCATCCAGACACCTTCCTTTGCTGCCTCCGAGGCTGAGATGTACTCTGCTTCGCATGTAGAATCGGCTACCACGCTCTGCTTGGAACTGCACCAGCTTACCGCACCCTCATTAAGAATAAATATGTATCCGGTTTGCGACTTAGAGTCATGCAGATCAGTGTCAAAGCTTGCATCGACGTAACCCTTTACGAAGAGCTCTTGATCACCTCCATAAACGAGAAACATTTCCTTAGTACTTTTCAGGTACTTAAGGATATTCTTGACCGTTGTCCAGTGCTCCATTCTAGGATTACTTTGAAACCTTCGGCCATACTTATGGCAAGGCTGACATTGGGTCTTGTGCACAGCGTTGCATACATGATAGAGCCTATGGCTAAAGCATAGGGGATGACACTCATTGTCTCTCTATCTTCTGCAGTCACTGGGCATTGAGTCTTACTCAACTTCACACCTTGTAACACAGGCAAGAACCCCTTCTTGGACTGATCCATTTCGAACTTTTTCAAGGTATGTGCTCTGTGAAAGTCCTATTAAGCGTCTTGATCTATCTCTATAGATCTTAATGCCTAATATGAAAGCAGCTTCTCCCAGGTCCTTCACTGAAAAACTCTTGTTCAAATATTCCTTCACGCTTTCCAGCATTTCTATTGTTTCGAATCAACAATATGTCATCCACATATAATATTAGAAACACTATAGAGCTCCCACTCACTTTCTTGTAAATACAAGATTCTCCGTAAATTTGTATAAACTCGAACGTTTTGATCACCTCATCAAAATGCAGATTCCAACTCCGAGATGCTTGCACCAGTCCATAAATGGATCGCTGGAGTTTGCAAACTTTGTTAGCATTCTTTGGATCAACAAAACCTTCTGGCTGCATCATATACAACTCTTCCTTAAGAAAATCATTAAGGAATGCTGTTTTGACATCCATCTGCCAAATTTCATAGTCGAAATATGCAGCTATTGCTAACATGATTCTGACGGACTTAAGCATCGCTATGGGTGAGAAGGTCTCATCGTAGTCAACTCCTTGAACTTGCGAAAAACCCTTTGCCACAAGTCGAGCTTTATAGACAGTGACATTACCGTCCGCGACCGTCTTCCTCTTAAAAGTCCATTTGTTCCGAATGGCCTTTCGTCCTTCAGGTAATACTTCCAAAGTTCTTACTTTGTTTTCATACATGGATCCCATCTCAGATTTCATGGCCTCTAACCATTTCTCGGAATCCGGGCCCATCATCGCTTCTCCATAGCTCGTAGGTTCATCGTTGTCTAACAACATGACCTCCAAGATAGGGTTGCCGTACCACTAAGGAGCAGTATGCGCCCTTGTCGACCTACGAGGTTCAATAGTAACTTGATCCGAAGTTTCATGATCATCATCATTATCTTCCTTCTCAACTGTTGTAGGCTCTACAGAAACATCTTTCTGCGCTGCACTACTCTCAGGCTGATGTAAAGGTTCAATAACCTCATCAAGTTCTATTTTCCTCCCACTCAATTCTTTCGAGAGAAACTCTTTCTCAAGAAATGTTTCGTTCTTTGCGACAAACACTTTGCCTTCAGATCTGAGATAGAAGGTATACCCAACTGTCTCTTTTGGGTATCCTATGAAGATGCATTTCTTCGCTTTGGGTTTCATCTTTTCAGGCTGAAGCTTTTTGACATAAGCATCACATCCCCAAACTTTAAGAAACGAGAACTTTGGCTTCTTGCCAAACCACAGTTCATATGGCGTCATCTCAAAGGATTACGATGGCGCCCTATTTAAAGTGAATGCGGCTGTCTCTAATGCATAACCCCAAAACGATAGTGGCAAATCGGTAAGAGACATCATAGAGCGCACCATATCTAATAAGGTTCGATTACGACGTTCAGACACACCATTACGTTGTGGTGTTCTAGGCGGTGTCAACTGTGAAACAATTCCACACTGTCTTAAGTGACTGCCAAACTCATAACTCAGATATTCACCTCCTCGATCAGATCGCAGGAATTTCATCTTAATGTTACGATGATTCTCAACTTCACTCTGAAATTGCTTGAACTTTTCAAACGTTTCGGACTTGTGCTTCATTAAGTAAATATACCCATATCTATTTAAGTCATCAGTAAAGGTGAGAAAATAATGATATCCACCGCGCGCCTCAATGCTCATTGGACCGCACACATCAGTATGTATGATTTCCAACAAGTCACTCGCCCGTTCCATTGTTCCATAGAACGGCATTTTAGTCATCTTGCCCATGAGGCATGGTTCACATGTGTCAAGTGATTCAAAATCAAGTGACTCTAAAAGTCCATTAGCATGGAGCTTCCTCATGCGTTTTACACCAATATGACCTAAACGGCAGTGCCACAAGAAAGTAGTACTATCACTATCAACTCTACATCTTTTGGCGTCAATGTTATGAACATGTGTATTATCACTATATAGATTCAGAATGAATAAACCCCTCACATTGGGTGCATGACCATAAAAGATATCACTCATATAAATAGAACAACCATTATTCTCAGATTTAAATGAGTAACCGTCTCGCAATAAACAAGATCCAGATATAATGTTCATGCTTAACGCATGCACTAAATAACAATTATTCAGGTTCATCACTAATTCAGATGGTAATCGAAGAGAGAGCGTGCCGACGGCGATCACATCAACCTTGGAACCATTTCCCACGCGCATCATCACTTCGTCCTTTGCCAGTCTTCTTCTATTCCGTAGTTCCTGCTTTGAGTTGCAAATGTGAGCAACCGAACCGGTATCAAATACCCAGGCACTACAACGAGAGTTCGTAAGGTACACATCAATAACATGTATATCATATATACCTTGTTTGTTGTTGGCCGCCTTCTTGTCAGCCAGATACTTGTGGCAGTTTCGCTTCCAGTGACTAGTTCCCTTGCAATGAAAGCACTTAGTTTCGCTTCCAGTGAGTAGTTCCCTTAGCAACTGCTTTGCCACCCTTCTTGGATTTACCCTTCTTGCCCTTGACATTCTTCTTGAAACTAGTGGTTTTATTGACCATCAACAGTTTATGTTCTTTCTGGATTTCAGACTCAGCGACTTTCAGCATCGCAAATAGCTTGGCGACTGACTTGTTCATCCCGTGCATGTTATAGTTCATCACAAAGCTCTTTTAGCTAGGTGGAAATGATTGAAGAACTCTACCAGTGATCGCCACCGGCGGAAGGGGCATCCCTAACTCCGCCAGACGGGTCGAATACCCAGACATTCTGAGTATATGTTCACTGACAGACCCGTTCTCCTCTATTTTGCAAGCATAGAATTTATCGGAGGTCTCATACCTCTCGATCCGGGCATTCTTCTTAAAGATAAACTCCAACTCTTGGAACATCTCATATGCTCCATGACATTCAAAACGTCTTTGAAGTCCCGGTTCAAAGCCATACAACATTGCACATTGAACTATTGAGTAATCTCCAGAACGTATCTCCCAAGCGTTCTTAACGTCTTCGGATGACAGATCAGCAGGGGGGGTCACCAAGCGGTGCATCAAGGACATATGCCTTCTGGGAAGTTGTGAGGATAATCCTCAGATTACGGGCCCAGTCCACAAAGTTACTTCCATCATCTTTCAACTTAGCTTTCTCTAGGAACACATTAAATCCAGGGGTGCTACTGTGTGAGCCATTGATCTACAACATAAATATGCAAAGTTTACTTAGACTATTGTTCAAGATAATGAGTTTACTTAATCAAATTAATAAATCTCCCACTCAAATTGACATCCCTTAGGTCATCTGAGTGATACATGATCCAAATTCACGAGATATGATCAACATGATGATGTTCATATTGAAACCACCTCAAATCTACTATATGACTCATGTTCGACCTTTCGGTCTCTTGTGTTCCGAGGGCATGTCTATACATGCTAGGCTCGTCAAGTTTAACCTGAGTGTTCTACATGTGCAACACTGGCTTGCACCCGTTGTATGTGAACGTAGAGTCTATCACACCTGATCATCACATGGTGTCTCGACACGACGAACTTTCGCAACGGTGCACACTCGGGGAGAACACAATTTTATCTTCAAATTTAAGTAAGGGATCACCTTATAATGCTACCGTCGTCCTAAGAAAAACAAGGTGCATAAAAGGATTAACATCACATGCAAATCATAAGTGACATGATATGTCCATGAACTTGTGCTTTTGATCTCCATCTTGAAAGCACCGGCATGATATCCATCATCACCGGCATGACACCATGATCTCCATCAACGTTTCGCCATCGGGGTTGTCACGCCCGTCATGCTCATACTACTATAGCTACCGTTTAGCGGTAAAGTAAAGCATTACATAGCGCTTAATGATTGACATGCATGTCATACAATAATTAAATATGACCCAATGGCTCCTGCCGGTTGCCGTACTCATCGACATGAAAGTTGTAAAATTCTATACATCACATGATGATCTCATACATCACATACATCTCATCATGTAATTGGACATATCATATCACAACATACCTTGCAAAAACAATTTTGGCGTCCTCTAATTGTTGTTGCAAATTTTACGTGGATGCTACGGGTATCTAGCAAGAACGATTCTCACCTACGCAAAACCACAACGGTGATACGTAAGTTGCTTTTCAACCATCTCAAGGACCACCTTTGTCGAATCCGATCCCGTTGGAAATATGCCCTAGAGGCAATAAATTAAGTGTTTATTATTATATTTCCTTGTTCATGATAATATTTTATTATCCATGCTATAATTGTATTGATTGGAAACACATTACATGTGTCGGTAAATAGACAACAACTGGTCCCTAGTATGCCTCTAGTGAACTAGCTTATTAATCAAAGATGGTCAAGGTTTCCTAGCCATTGACATGTGATGTCATTTGATAACGGGATCACATCATTAGTAGAATCATGTGATGGACAAGACCCAAACTACAAACGTAGCTTATGATCGTGTCAGTTTATTGCTACTGTTTTCTGCATATTAAGTATATGCTCCTATGACCATGAGATCATGCAACTCACGGACATCGGAGGAGTGCCTTGTGTGTATCAAATGTCGCAACATAACTGGGTGACTATAAAGGTGCTCTATAGGTATCTCCGAGGGTGTCTGTTAAGTTGGCATGGATCAAGACTGGGATTTGTTACTCCGTGTGACGGAGAGGTATCTCAGGGCCCACTCGGTAATACAACATCACAATAGGCCTTGCAAGTAATGTGACTAAGTGTTAGTCATGGGGTCTTGTATTACAGAATGAGTAAAGAGACTTGCCGGTAACGAGGTTGAACTAGGTTTGGAGATACCAACGATCAAATATCGGGCAAGTAACATACCGAAGAACGAAGGGAACATCATACGGGATTAACTGAATCCTTGACATAGAGGTTCGACCGATAAAGATCTCCATAGAATATGTAGGAACCTATATGGGCATCTAGGTCCCGCTATTTGTTATTGACTGTAGAGGTGTCTCGGTCATGTCTACATAGTTCTCGAACCCGCATGGCCTACACACTTAAGGTTCGGTGACGTTTTGGTAATACAGAGTTATGTATGGTGGTGACCGAAGGTTGTTCGGAGTCCCGGCCCGGATGAGATCCCGGATGTCATGAGGAGCTCCGTAATGGTCCGGAGGTAAAGATTGATACATAGGAAGTCCTAATTTGGTCGCTGGAAAAGTTTCGGGCTAATCAGTAATGTACCGGGAGTGCCGGTAGTGTACCGGGAGACCACCGGGAGGGGTATTTCGACCCAAGAGGCTTCATGGGCTGTGGGAGAATAATTACCAGCCTTTTGTGGGCTGGTGGAAGTCCCACACAAGGCCCATGTGGCTGGTAAGAAAATCCCAAAGAGAAAAAGGTGGAAAAAGGCAAAAAAAGGAGGAATCCTAGTCCTAGTAGGATTGGAGGAGGAATCCTCCTCTCCTCCCACTTCAGCCAAACCAAGGAGGGCTTGGCCCTTGCTCCAAGGCCCCTCCTCCCTCCCTCTTATATATACTGGAGGTTTTAGGATTTTTGCACATAATTTTTAGCCACGTGCTGCCCGTTCCTCCAGTGCATAGTTTCTCCTCTAGATCGGATTTCTGCAGTGCTTAGGCGAAGCCCTGTCGAAATAGCTCCACCACCATCGCCGGAGCGCCATCACGCTGCCGGAGAACTCTTCTTCCTCTCCGCTCCCTCCTGCTGGATCAAGACGGCGGAGATCGTCATCAAGCCGTACGTGTGCTGAACGCGGAGGTGCCGTCCGTTCGGTGCTAGATCGGAAGGACCGTGATCAAGTTCGCGGGACGGATCGTGATTGGATCGCGGGACGGATCGTGATTTGATCGCGGGACGCTCGGCGATTTGGATCGCGAAGACGTTCGACTACACCAACCGCGTTTCCTAACGCTTCTCGCTTAGCGATCTACAAGGGTACGTAGATCCACTCTCCCTCTCGTAGATGCTCATCACCATGGATAGATCTGCGTGTGCGTAGGAATTTTTTTGTTTCCCATGCAACGTTCCCCAACAGTGGCATCATGTGCTAGGTCTATGTGTAGATGAGGTCTCGAGTAGAACACGAAGAGTTTGCGGGCGTTGATGGTTAGCTTGCTTCTTCCCTTGGTCGTGTTTTGGTTCAGCGGTATTGTGAGATGAAGCGGCCCGGACCAACATTACTCATACGCTTACGAGAGACCGATTCCCTCAACTGCAACTTGTTGCATAGATTGCTTGCGGGTGCCAGTTTCTCTCACTTTAGTTGGATCAGATTCGACAAAGGCGGTCCTTGAGAAGGTTGAAAAGCAACTAGTGTATCACCGTTGTGGTTTTTGCGTAGATGAGAATTGTTCTTGCTAGATACCCGTAGCAGCCACATAAAACATGCAACAACAATTAGAGGATGTCTAACTTGTTTTTGTAGGGTATGTTGTGATATGATATGGCCAATTACATGATGTGATATATGTGATGTATGAGATGATCATGTGATGTATAGATTATCACGAATTGCATGTCGATGAGTACGGCAACCGGCAGGAGCCATAGGGTTGTCTTTAATTATTGTATGACCTGCGTGTCAATTATTAAGCGCTATGTAATGCTTTACTTTATCGCTAAATGGTAGCAATAGTAGTAGAAGCATGTTAGGCGCGCCAACCCTGATGGCGACACGTTGATGGAGATCAAGATGATGGAGATCATGGTGTCTTGCCTATGACGATGGAGATCATGCCGGTGCTTTCTAGGTGGAGATCAAAAGCACAAGTTCATGGATATATCATGTCACTTATGATTTGCATGTGATGTATGCACCTTGTTTTTCTTAGGACGACGGTAGGATTATAAGGTGATCCCTCACTTAAATTTCAAGATGAATTGTGTTCTCCCCGAGTGTGCACCGTTGCCAAAGTTCGTCGTGTCGAGACACCACGTGATGATCGGGTGTGATAGACTCTACGTTCACATACAACGGGTGGAAGCCAATGTTGCATGTGTAGAACACTCGGGTTAAACTTGACGAGCCTAGCATTTACAGACATGGCCTCGGAACACAAGAGACCGAAAGGTCGAACATGAGTCATATAGTAGATATGATCAACATAATGGTGTTCACCATTGAAGCCACCTCAACTCACATGATGGTCGGACTTGATTTGGTGAATTTGGATCATGTGACACTCAGATAACCCGAGGGATGTCAATTTGAGTGGGAGCTTTAGTAATATGATTAACTAAACTCATTATCTTGAACAATAGTCTAAGTAACCTTTACATATTTATGTTGTAGATCAGTGGCTAGAGAAAGCTAAGTTGAAAGATGATGAAAGTAACTTTGTTGACTGGGCCCGTAATCTGAGGATTATCCTCGCGGCTTCCCAAAAATCATATGTCCTTGATGCACCGCTTGGTGACCAACCAGAAGACATGACCTCCGAAGATGTTGAACGATTGGGAGGCACGTACTGGAGATTACTCAATAGTTCAGTGTGCAATATTGTATGGCTTAGAACCGGGACTTTAAAGACGTTTTGATCGTCATGGAGCATATGAGATGTTCCAGGAGTTGAAGTTTATCTTTCAGAAGAATGCCCAGATCGATTGGTATGAAACCTCCGATAAGTTCTATGCTTGCAAGATGGAGGAGAACGGGTCTATCAATGAACATATACTCAAAATGTCTGGGTATTCAACTCGTCTAGCGGAGTTTGGAATTGCCCTTCCGCCAGAGGCGATCACTGACAGAGTTCTTCAATCACTGCCACCTAGTTACAAGAGCTTTGTGATGAACTATAACATGCACGGGATGAACAAGTCAGTCGCCGAGCTGTTTGCAATGCTAAAAGTCGCTGAGTTTGAAATCCAGAAAGAACATCAAGTGTTGATGGTCAATAAAACCACTAGTTTCAAGAAGAATGGCAAGGGCAAAGGCAAGCAGGGTAAAACCAAGAAGGATGGCAAAGCAGTTGCTACTCCTGTAAAGAAGCCTAAGCATGGACCTAAGCCAGAAACTGAGTGCTTTCATTGCAAGGGAACTGGTCACTGGAAGCGGAACTGCCCCAAGTACCTGGCTGACAAGAAGGCGGCCAACGACAAACAAGGTATATATGATATACATGTTATTGATGTGTACCTTACTAGCTCTCGTTGTAGTGCCTGGGTATTTTATACCGGTTCGGTTGCTCATATTTGCAACTCAAAGCAGGACCTACGGAATAGACGAAGGATGGCAAAGGATGAAGTGATGATGCGCATGGGAAATGGTTCCAAGGTTGATGTGATCGCCGTCGGCATGCTCTCTCTTCAGTTACCATCGGGATTAGTGATGAACCTGAATAACTGTTATTTAGTGCCTGCGTTAAGCATGAACATTATATCTGGATCTTGTTTATTGCGAGATGGTTACTCATTTAAATCAGAGAATAAAGGTTGTTCTATTTATATGAGTAATATCTTTTATGGTCATGCACCCAATGTGAGGGGTTTATTCATATTGAATCTTGATAGTGATGACACACATGTTCATAACATTGATGCCAAAAGATGTAGAGTTGATAATGATAGTACCACTTTCTCGTGGCACTACCGTTTAGGTCATATTGGTATAAAACGCATGAGGAAGCTCCATGCTGATGGACTTTTGGAGTCACTTGATTTTGAATCACTCGACACATGTGAACCATGCCTCATGGGCAAGATGACTAAAACGCCGTTCTCTGGAACAATGGAACGGGCGAGTGACTTATTGGAAATCATACATACTGATGTGTGCGGTCCAATGAATGTTACATCGCGTGGTGGATATCGTTATTTTCTCACCTTCACTGATGACTTAAGTAGATATGGGTATATTTACTTAATGAAACACAAGTCTGAAACGTTTGAAAAGTTCAAGCAATTTCAGAGTGAAGTTGAGAATCATCGTAACAAGAAGATTAAATTCCTGCAATCTGATCAAGGAGGTGAATATCTGAGTTATGAGTTTGGCAGTCACTTAAGACAGTGTGGAATTGTTTCACAGTTGACACCGCCTGGAACACCACAACGTAATGGTGTGTCCGAACATCGTAATCGAACCCTATTAGATATGGTGCATTCTATGATGTCTCTTGCTGATTTGCCACTATCATTTTGGGGTTATGCATTAGAGATAGCTGCATTCACTTTAAATAGGGAACCATCGAAATCCATTGAGACGACGCCATATGAACTGTGGTTTGGAAAGAGGCCAAAGTTGTCATTTCTTAAAGTTTGGGGATGTGATGCTTATTTCAAAAAGCTTCAGCCTGAAAAGCTGGAACCCAAAGCGGAGAAATGCGTCTTCATAGGATACCCGAAAGAGACAGTCGGGTATACCTTCTATCTCAGATCCGAAGGCAAAGTGTTTGTCGCTAAGAACAGAACATTTCTTGAGAAAGAGTTTCTCTCAAAAGAATTGAGTGGGAGGAAAATAGAGCTTGATGAGGTTATTGAACCTTTACTTCAACCAGAAAGTAGCAGTGTAGAAAGATGTTTCTGTGGAACCTATGACGGTAGAAGAGGAAGTTAATGATGATGATCATGAAGCTTCAGATCAAGCTACTATTGAACCTCATAGGTTGACATGGGCGCGTACTACTCCTGAGTGGTACGACAACCCTGTCTTGGAGGTCATGTTGTTGGACAACAATGAACCTACGAGCTATGGAGAAGTGATGATGGGCCCGGATTCCGAGAAATGGTTAGAGGCCATGAAATCCGAGATGGGATCCAAGTATGAAAACAAAGTATGGACTTTGGAAGTATTACCTGAAGGGCGAAAGGCCATTCAGAATAAATGGATATTTTAGAAGAAGATAGACGTGGACGGTAATGTCACCATCTATAAAGCTCGACTTGTGGCAAAGGGTTTTTCACAAGTTCAAGGAGTTGACTACGATGAGACATTCTCACCCGTAGCGATGCTTAGTCTGTTAGAATCATGTTGGCAATAGCTGCTTATTTCGATTATGAAATTTGGCAGATGGATGTCAAAACGGCGTTCCTCAATGGTTTCCTTGAGGAAGAGTTGTATATGATGCAACCAGAAGGTTTTGTCGATCCAGAGAATCCTGGCAAAGTTTGCAAACTCCAACGATCCATTTATGGGCTGGTGCAAGCATCTTGGAGTTGGAATAAGCGCTTTGATGAGGTGATCAAAGCATTTGAGTTTATACAAGTTTATGGAGAAGCTTGTATTTACAAGAAAGTGAGTGGGAGCTCTATAGCGTTTCTAGTATTATATGTGGATGACATATCGCTGATTGGAAATGATATAGAAATGCTGGAAAGCGTGAAGGAATATTTGAACAACAGTTTTTCAATGAAGGACCTAGGAGAAGCTGCTTTCATATTAGGCATTAAGATCTATAGAGATAGATCGAGACGCTTAATAGCACTTTCACAGAGCACATACCTTGATAAAGTTTTGAAGAAGTTCAAAATGGATCAGTCCAAGAAGGGGTTCTTGCCTGTGTTACAAGGTGTGAAGTTGAGTAAGACTCAATGCCCAGTGACTATAGAAGATAGAGAAAAGATGAGTGTCATCCCCTATCCTTTAGCCATAGGCTCTATCATGTATGCAATGCTGTGCACAAGACCCGATGTCAGCCTTGCCATAAGTATGGCCGGAAGGTATCAAAGTGATCCTGGAATGGAGCACTGGACAACGGTCAGGATTATCCTTAGTAACTAAAAGACCAAGGAGATGTTTCTTGATTATGGAGGTGATAAAGAGTTCATCGTAAAGAGTCATGTCGATGCAAGCTTTAACACCAATACGGATGACTCGTAGTAGCAATCTGGATACCTATAGTGGAGCAGCCATTTGGAATAGTACCAAGTGGAGTGTGGTCGCAGTGTTTACGGTTTGACATAGAAATTTGCAAAGTACACACGGATAAGACTAAGGATATGTTTCTCGTTTATGGAGGTGATGAAGAGCTCGTCATAAAGGGTTACGTCGATGCAAGCTTTGACACTGATCTGGATGACTCTAAGTCGCAAACCGGATACGTATTTATTCTCAACAGGGGAGCGGTAAGCTGGTGCGGTTCCAAGCAAAGCGTGGTAGCAGATTCTACATGCGAAGCGGAGTACATCGCAGCCTCGGAGGCGGCGAAGGAAGGTATCTGGATGAAGCAGTTCATGACAGATCTTGGAGTAGTGCCCAGTGCCCTGAATCTAGTGAATCTGTTCTGTGACAAGACTGGTGCCATTGCTCTGGCCAAGGAACCAAGGTTTCACAAGAGGACCAGACACATAAAGCGACGCTTCAACTCCATCCGTGATTACATCGAGAAGAAGGACATAAATACTTGCAAAGTGCACACGGATCTGAATGTTGCAGACCCGTTGACTAAACCTCTTCCAAGGGCTAAACATGATCAACACCAAAACTGCATGGGTGTTCGATTCATTACAATGTAAATCACAAAGTGATGTGAACTAGATTATTGACTCTAATGCAAGTGGGAGACTGTTGGAAATATGCCCTAGAGGCAATAAATTAAGTGTTTATTATTATATTTCCTTGTTCATGATAATCGTTTATTATCCATGATATAATTGTATTGATTGGAAACACATTACATGTGTGGGTGAATAGACAACACTTGGTCCCTAGTATGCCTCTAGTGAACTAGCTCGTTAATCAAAGATGGTCAAGGTTTCCTAGCCATTGACATGTGATGTCATTTGATAACGGGATTACATCATTAGTAGAATGATGTGATGTACAAGACCCAAACTACAAATGTAGCTTATGATCGTGTCTGTTTATTGCTACTGTTTTCTGCATGTCAAGTATATGTTCCTATGACCATGAGATCGTGCAAGTCACGGACATCGGAGGAGTGCCTTCTGTGTATTAAACGTCGCAACGTAACTGGGTGACTATAAAGGTGCTCTACAGATATCTCCGAGGGTGTCTATTGAGTTGGCATGGATCAAGACTGGATTTGTTACTCCCTGTGACGGAGAGGTATCTCAGGGCCCACTCAGTAATACAACATCACAATTAGCCTTGCAAGCAATGTGACTAAGTGTTAGTCACGGGATCTTGTATTATGGAATGAGTAAAGAGACTTGCCGGTAACGAGGTTGAACTAGGTATGGAGATACCAACGATCGAATCTCGGGCAAGTAACATACCGAAGAACGAAGGGAACATCATACAGGATTAACTGAATCCTTGACATAGAGGTTGGACTGATAAAGATCTTCGTAGAATATGTAGGAACCAATATGGGCATCCAGGTCCCGCTATTGGTTATTGACCGTAGTGGTGTCTCGGTCATGTCTACATAGTTCTCGAACCCGCAGGGTCTGCACACTTAAGGTTCGGTGACGTTTTGGTAATATAGAGTTATGTATGATGGTGACCGAAGGTTGTTTGGAGTCCCGGATGAGATCCCGGACATCACGAGGACCTCTGGAATGGTCCGGAGGTAAAGATTGATATATAGGAAGTCCTGTTTTGGTCGCTGGAATAGTTTCGAGCTAATCAGTAATGTACCGGGAGTGCCGGTAGTGTACCAGGAGACCACCGGGAGGGGGTTTTCGACCCAAGAGGCTTCATGGGCTGTGGGAGAATAATTACCAGCCATTTGTGGGCTGGTGGATGTCCCACACAAGGCCCATGCGGCTGGGAAGAAAAGCCGAAAGGGAAAAAGGTGGAAAAAGACAAAAAAAAGAGGAGGAATCCTAGTCCTACTAGGATTGGAGGAGGAATCCTCCTCTCCTCCCACTTCGGCCGAACCAAGGAGGGCTTGGCCCTTGTGCCAAGGCCTCTCCTCCCTCCCTCTTATATATACTGGAGGTTTTAGGGTTTTTGCATAGAATTTTTAACCACGTGCTGCCCGTTCCTCCAGTGCATAGTTTCTCCTCTAGATCGGATTTCTGCAGTGCTTAGGCGAAGCCCTGCCGGAATAGCTCCACCACCATCGCCGGAGCGTCTTCACGCTGCCGGATAAATCTTCTTCCTATCCGCTCCCTCTTGCTGGATCAAGACGGCGGAGATCGTCATCAAGCCGTACGTGTGCTGAATGCGGAGGTGCCGTCCATTCGGCGCTAGATCGGAAGGACCGTAATCAAGTTCGCGGGACTGATCGTGCTCAAGTTCGTGGGACGGATCGTGATTGGATCGCGTGACGGATCGTGATTGGATCGCAAGACGCTCAGCGATTTGGATCACGACGATGTTTGACTACACCAACCGCGTTTCTTAATGCTTCCCGCTTAGCGATCTACAAGGGTACGTAGATCCACTCTCCCTTTCGTAGATGCTCATCACCATGGATAGATCTTGCGTGTGCATAGGAATTTTTTTGTTTCCCATGCAACGTTCCCCAACAGATCCAACTAAAGTTGGAGAGACTGACACCCGCAAGCCATCTTTGTGCAACAAAGTCACACGTCAGTCGATGGAACCGGTCTCTCGTAAGCATACGAGTAATACTGGTCCGGGCCGCTTCATCCGACAATACCGCTGAACCAAAACACGAGCAAGGGAGGAAGCAATATAAGCATCAACGTCCACAAACTCTTTGTGTTCTACTGGAGATCTCATCTATACATAGACATAGCTCATGATGCCACTGTTGGGGAACGTTGCATGGGAAACAAAAATTTTCCTACGCTTCACCAAGATCAATCTAGGAGATGAGCATCTACGAGAGGGAGAGTGGATATACATACCCTTGCAGATCTCTAAGCGGGAAGCGTTAAGAAACGCGGTTGATGTAGTGGAACGTCTTCGCGATCCAAATCACGATCCGTCCCGATCTAGCACCGAATGGACGACACCTCCGCGTTCAGCACACGTATGGCGTGATGACGATCTCCGCCTTCTTGGTCCAGCAAGAGGGAGCGGAGGGGTAGAAGAGTTCTCTGGCAGCGCGACGGCGTTGCAGCAATGGTGGTGGAGCTCTTCCGGCAGGGCTTCGCCTAAGCAGTGCAGAAAACCGATCTAGAGGAGAAACTATGCACTAGAGGAGAGGGTAGCACATGGCTGAAAAACTAGTGCAAAAACCCTAAAACCTCTAGTATATATAAGAGGAAGAGAGGAGGAGGCTTGGCCCAAGCCCTCTAGGCTTTGGCCGAAACAGGAGGGAGGAGTCCTCCTCCTCTACTCCTAGTAGGATTAGGACTCCTTCCTTATTTAACCTTTTTGCCTTTTTCCACCTTTTTCTCTTTGGGCTTTTCTTACCAGCCTCATGGGCCTTTTTTGGGACTTCCACCAGCCCACAAATGTCTGGTATTCATCCTCCCACATTCCATGTAGCCTCTTGGGTCGAAATACCCCTCCCGATGGTCCCCCGGTACACTACCGGCACTCCCGGTACACTACCGATGAGCCCGAAACTTTTCCGGTGACCAAAATAGGACTTCCTATATATCAATATTTACCTCCGGACCATTCCCGAGCTCCTAGTGACGTCCGGGATCTCATCCGGGACTCCGAACAACCTTCGGTCACCACCATACATAACTCTATACTACCGAAACGTCACCGAACCTTAAGTGTGTAGACCCTGCGGGTTCGAGAACTATGTAGACATGACCGAGACACCTCTACGGTCAATAACCAATAGCGGGACCTGGATGCCCATATTGGTTCCTACATATTCTACGAAGATCTTTATCAGTCGAACCTCTATGTTAAGGATTCAGTTAATCCTGTATGATGTTCCCTTCGTTCTTCGGTATGTTACTTGCCCAAGATTTGATCGTCGGTATCTGTATACCTAGTTCAACCTCGTTACCGGCAAGTCTCTTTACTCGTTCTGTAATACAAGATCCCGCGACCAACACTTAGTCACATTGCTCGCAAGGCTTATTGTGATGTTGTATTACTAAGTGGGCCCTGAGATACCTCTCCGGCACACGGACTAATAAATCCCAGTGTTGATCCATGCCAACCTAGCAGACACCCTCGGAGATATCTGTAGAGTACCTTTATAGTCACCCAGTTACGTTGCGACGTTTGATACACACAAGGCACTCCTCCAGTGTCCGTGAGTTGCATGATCTCATGGTCATAGGAACATATACTTGACATGTAGAAAACTGTAGGAATAAACTGACACGATCATATGCTATGTTTATAGTTTGGATGTTGTCCATCCCATCATTCTCCTAATGATGTGATCCTGTTATCAAATGACATCTCATGTCAATGGCTAGGAAACCTTGACCATCTTTTATCAACGAGCTAGTTGTTGGAAATATACCCTAGAGGCAATAATAAATTAGTTATTATCATATTTCCTTGTTCATGATAATCGTTTATTATCCATGCTATAAATTGTATTGATCGGAGACTTAGATGCATGTGTGGATACATAGACAAAACCATATCCCTAGTATGCCTCTAATGGACTAGCTCGTTGATCAAAGATGGTTAAGGTTTCCTAGCCATGGACATGAGATGTCATTTGATAACGGGATCACATCATTAGGAGAATGATGTGATGGACAAGACCCAAACTACAAACGTAGCATATGATCGTGTCAGTTTATTGCTACTGTTTTCTGCATGTCAAGTATATGTTCCTATGACCATGAGATCATGCAACTCACAGATATCAGAGGAGTACCTTGTGTGTATCAAACGTCGCAACGTAATTGGGTGACTATAAAGGTGCTCTACAGGTGTCTTCGAGGGTGTCTGTTGAGTTGGCATGGATCAAGACTGGGATTTGTTACTCCGTGTGACAAAGAGGTATCTCAGGGCCCACTCGGTAATGCAACATCACAATAAGCCTTGCAAGCAATGTGACTAAGTGTTAGTCACGAGATCTTGTATTAGGGAACGAGTAAAGAGACTTTCCGGTAACGAGGTTTAACTAGGTATGGAGATACCGACGATCGAATCTCGGGCAAGTAACATACCGAAGAACAAAGGGAACATCATACGGGATTAACTGAATCCTTGACATAGAGGTTCGACCGATAAAGATCTTCATAGAATATGTAGGAACCAATGTGGACATTCAGGTTCCGCCATTGTTTATTGACCGTAGAGGTGTCTCGGTCATGTCTACATAGTTCTCGAACCCGCAGGGTCTGCACACTTAAGGTTTTGTGACATTTCGGTAGTATAGAGTTATGTGTGGTGGTGACCGAAGGTTGTTTGGAGTCCCGAATGAGATCCCACACATCATGAGGAGCTCCGTAATGGTCCGGAGGTAAAGATTCATATATAGGAAGTCCCAGTTTGGTCGCCACAAAAGTTTCGGGCTCATCGGTAGTGTACCGGGAGTGCCGGTAGTGTACCGGGAGACCTCCGGGAGGGGTATTTCGACCCGAGAGGCTTCATGGGATGTGGGAGAGTAAATATCATCCTTTTGTGGGCTGGTGGAATTCCCACACAAGGCCCATGCGTCTGGGAGAAAAAGCCCAAAGGGAAAGAGGTGGGAAAAGGCCAGAAAGGGAGGAATCCTAGTCCTACTAGGATTGGAGGAGGAGTCCTCCTCTCCTCCCGGCTTTGGTCGACCCAAGGGCTGGCTTTTTGGAAGCCAAGACTCCTCCTCCTCTTCTCCTATATATACTAGAGGATTTTAGAGTTTTGGCACAGAATTTTCAGCCACGTGCTACCCGTTCCTCTAGTCCATAGTTTCTCCTCTAGATCGGTTTTCTGCAGTGCTTAGGCGAAGCCCTGCCGGAATTGCTCCACCACCATCGCCGGAGCGCCGTCATGCTTCCGGTGAACTCTTCTTCCTCTCCACTTCCTCTTGCTAGATCAAGACGGTGGAGATCGTCATCAAGCTGCACGTGTGCTGAACGCGGAGGTGCCGTCCGTTCGGCGGTAGATCGGAAGGACCGTGATCAAGACCGCGAGACGGTTCGTGACGAGTTCGTGGGACGGATCGTGATGAGTTCCCAGGACGGATCGTGATCAAGATCACAAAACGGATCGTGATGAGTTTGCGGGACGGATCGTGATGAGTTCACGGGACGGATCGTGATGAGATCGCGGGACGCTCGGCGATTTGGATCGCGAAGACGTTCGACTACACCAACCACGTTTCTTAACGCTTCCCGCTTAGCAATCTACAAGGGTATGTAGATCCACTCTCCCTCTCATAGATGCTCATCACCATGGATAGATCTTGCGCGTGCGTAGGAAATTTTTTGTTTCCCATGCAACGTTCCCCAACAGTGGCATCATGAGCTAGGTCTATGTGTAGATGAGATCTCGAGTAGAACACAAAAGGTTTGTGGGCGTTGATGCTTAGATTGCTTCCTCCATTGGTCGGATTTTGGTTCAGCGGTATTGTGATATGAAGCAGACCGAAGAGACCGGTTCCCTCGACGCAACTTGTTGCCTAGATGGCTTGCGGTGGCAGTTTCTCTTACTTTAGTTAGATCGGATTCGACAAAGGCGGTCCTTGAGAAGGTTGAAAAGAAAATTATGTATCACCGTTGTGGTTTATGCGTAGGTGAGAATCGTTCTTGCTAGAAACCCATAGCAGCCACGTAAAACATGCAACAATAATTAGAGGACGTCTAACTTGTTTTTGCAGGGTATGTTGTGATGTGATATGGCCAATTACATGATGTGATATATGTGATGTATGAGATGATCATGTGATGTATAGAATTTCACGACTTGCATGTCGATGATTACGGCAATCGGCAGGAGCCATAGGGTTGTCTTTAATTATTGTATGACCTGCGTGTCAATCATTAAGCGCTATGTAATGCTTTACTTTATCGCTAAATGGTAGCAATAGTAGTAGAAGCATGCAGGGCATGACAACCCCGATGGTGACACATTGATGGAGATCTAGATGATGGAGATCATGGTGTCATGCCGGTGACGATGGAGATCATGCCGGTGCTTTCAAGATGGAGATCCAAAGCACAAGTTCATGGCCATATCATGTCACTTATGAATTGCATGTGATGTTAATCCTTTTATGCTCCTTGTTTTGCTTAGTACGACGGTAGCATTATAAGGTGATCCCTCACTTAAATTTCAAGATAAATTGTGTTCTCCCCGAGTGTGCACCGTTGCGAAAGTTCGTCGTGTTGAGACACCATGTGATGATCGGGTGTGATAGACTCTACGTTCACATACAATGGGTGCAAGCCAGTGTTGCACACGCAGAACACTCGGGTTAAACTTGACGAGCCTAGCATGTATAGACATGGCCTCGGAACACAAGAGACCGAAAGGTAGAACATGAGTCATATAGTAGATATAATCAACATGATGATGTTCACCATTGTAACCACCTCAACTCACGTGATGATCGGACTTGAGTTGGTGAATTTGGATCATGTATCACTCGGATGACCGGAGGGATGTCAATTTGAGTGGGAGTTCTTAAGTAATATGATTAACTTAACTTATTATCATGAACATAGTCAGTAGTGTCTTGGCAAATTATGTTGTAGATTACTTGCTCGCACTGTAGCTCCCTTGAATTCTATATGTTCCTAGAGTAATAGAGTTGAAAGATGATGGTAGCAATATTGCGGACTGGCTCCGTGATCTGAGGATTGTCCTCATTGCTGCACAGAAGGCTTATGTCCTTAATGCACCGCTCAGTGCACCAACCCCTCTAGCGTTGTTTGTAGATGTTGTGAACATCTGACAGGCACGTTTTGATAACTACTTGATAGTTTAGTGCGTCATGCATTACAGCTTAGAATTGAGGCTCCGAAACGTTTTGAACGTCATGGAACATATGAGATGTTCTAAGAGCTGAAATTAGGATCTCAGGCTTGTGCCCATGTTGCGAGATATGAGATCTCCAACAAGATTCTTTGCCTGTAAGAGGAAAGAGAATAGCTCAATCGTTGAGCATGTGCTCAGATTGTCTGGGTGCTACAATCGCTTGAGTCGAGTGGGAGTTGATCTTCCAGATAAGATAGTGATTGATATAGTTCTCCAAGTCACTGTCACTAAAGCTACTAGAACTTGGTGATGAACTATAAAACGCCAGGGATAGAAAAAATGATCCCTGAGCTATTCGCGATGTTTGACACCGCGAAGGTAGAAATCAAGAAGGAGCGTCAAAGTGTTGATGGTTAGTTAAAACCACTAGTTTCGAGAAGGGCAAGAGCAAGGAGGGAAACTTCATGGATAGCAAGTCAGTTGCTGCTCCAGTGAAGCAACCCAAAGTTGAACTCAAACCCGAGACTAAGTGCTTCGATTATGAGGAGAGCGGTCGCTGAAGCAGAACAACCCTAGATACTTGGTAGATAAGAAGGCTGGCAAACGTCAACAGAAGTATATTTGATATACGTGTTATTCATGTGTACCTTGCTAGTACTCCTAGTAGCACCTGTGTATTGGATACCGGTTCGGTTGCTAAATGTTAGTAACTCGAAATAAAAGCTACGAAATAAACGGAGAACTAGCTAAGTGTGAGGTGACGATGTGTGTTGGAAATGTTTCCAAGATTGATGTGATCAACATCGCATGCTCTCTCTACCTTCGAGATTAGTGACAAACCTAAAATAAATGTTATTTGGTGTTTTTTTTGCGTTGAGCATGAACGTGATTAGATCATGTTCATTGCAACATGGTTATTCATTTAAGTTAGAGAATAATGGTTATTCTATTTACATGAATAATACCTTCAATGGTCATGCACCCTGTAAGAATGGTTTGTTAAAACTTGATCATAGTAATACACATGTTCATAACATTGATGCCAAAAAGATAGAAAGTTAATAATAATAGTACCACATACTTGTGGCACTACCGCTAAATGTCATATTGGTATAAAACGCATGAAGAAACTCCATGCTGATGGACCTTTGGACTCATTCGATTTCGAATCGGTTGAGACATGCGAACCATGCCTCTTGGTCAAGATGACTAAGGACCCCGTTTTCCGTTTTGATGAAGCGGGCGTGTGATTTATTGGAAGTGATACATGTTGATGTATGCAATCCGATGAGTCTTGTAGCGTGCGGTGGATATCGTTATTTTCTTACCTTCACTGATGATTTGAGTAGATATAGTGTATATTTACTTAATGAAACACAAGTCTGAATCGTTTGAAAGGTTCAGGCAAATTCAGAGTGAAGTTTAAGATCATCGTGACAAGAAGATAAAAATGTTTGCGATATGATCGTGGAGGTGAATATCTAAGTTATGAGTTTGGCATACAACTTTAGACAATGTGAAAGTTGTTTCACAACTCACGCCACCTGGAACACCATAGTGTGATGGTGTGTCCGAACGTCATAGTCGTGCTCTATTGGATATAGTGCGTGCTATGATGTCTATTATCGTTTTGTTACTATAATTTTGGGGTTATGCATTAGAGACAACAACATTCACTTTAAATAGGGCACCATCTCAATCCGTTGAGATGACACCGTGTGAGCTATGGTTTGATAGAAACCTAAGCTGTCATTTCTTAATGTTTGGGGCTGAGACGCTTGTGTGGAAAATGTTTTTGCCTAATGAGCTCGAACCCAAAGCGGACAAATGCATATTCATAGAATACCCTAAGAACAGTTGGGTGAACCTTCTATCTCAGATCCAAGCATAAAATGTTTGTTGCTAAAACTGGGTCCTTTCTCGAGAAAGGGTTTCTCTTGAAAGAATTGAGTGGGAGGAGGATAGAACTTGATGAGGTTATTTGAACCTCTGCTTCAACCAGAAAGTAGCGCAGCGCAGAAAGATGTTTCTGTGAAGCCTACATCAGTTGAAGAAGAAGTTAATGATGATGATCATGAAGCTTCAGATCAAGTTACTATCGACCTACGAGGAAAATAGAATTTGATGAGGTTATTGAACCTTCACTTCAACCAGAAAGTGGCGTAGCGCAGAAAGATGTTTCTGTGAAGCCTACGTCAGTTGAAGAGGAAGTTAATGATGATGATCATGAAGCTTCGGATCAAGTTACTATCGAACTTCATAGGTCGACAAGGATGTGTACTGCTACTGAGCGGTACGACAACCCTGTCTTGGAGGTCATGTTGTTGGACAACGATGAACCTACGAACTATGGAGAAGCGATGATGGGCCCGGAAACCATGAAATGGTTAGAGGCCATGAAATCCGAGAAAGGATTCATGTATGAAACCAAGTATAGACTTTGGTGGACTTGCTCGTTGGACGGCAGGTGGTTAAGTACAAATGGATCTTTAAAATGAAGACACACGCTGATGGTAAATGTTACCATTTGTAAATCTCGACTTGTTGCAAAGTAGTTTACGACAAGTTCAAAGAGTTGACTGCGATGAGACTTTCTCACTCGTAGCGATGCTAAAAGTCTGTTGGAATTATGTTGGCAGTTGCTGCATTTTTCAATTATGAAATCTGGCAGATGGATGCCAAAACATCGTTTCCTTCCTTAAGGAACGGTTGTATGAGATACAACCAGAAGGTTTTGTCAGTCCCGAGGATGCTAAAAGGTGTGCGAGCTTCAGTGATTCTTCTATGAACTGAAGCAAGCATCTCGGAGTTGGAATATACACTTTGATGAGGTGATCAATGTTTTTGAGTCTATACAAAGTTTACGATTAACTTGTATTTGCAATAAAGTGAGTGGGAGAACTATGGATTTTCTGATAAGTATATGTGGATGACATATTGCTATTCGGAAATGATGTAGAATTTCTGGAGAGCATAAACCGGTATTTGAAAAGAGTTTTCAAAGGAAGACCTGGATAAAGCTACCTAATTGTTGAGCATCAAGATCTATAGAGATAGATCAAGATACTTGATGAGACTTTCAATGAGTACATACCTTGACAAGATTTTGAAAGAGTTCAAAATGGATCAGTCAAAGAAAGAGTTCTCGCCTGATTTGTAAGGTATAAAGTTGAGTAAGACTCAATGCCCAGTGACTGCAGAAGATAGAGAAAAGATGAGTGTCATCCCCATGCTTCAACCATAGGCTCTATCATGTATGCAATGCTATGCACAAGACCCGATGTCAGCCTTGCCATAAATATGGCCAGAAGGTTTGAAAGTGATCCTGGAATGGAGCACTGGACATCGGTCAAGATTATCCTTAGTAACTAAAAGACTAAGGAGATGTTTCTCGATTATGGAGGTGACAAAGAGTTCATCGTAAAGGGTTACGTCGATGCAAGCTTTTAACACCAATCCGGATGACTCGTAGTAGCAATCTGGATACGTATAGTGGAGCAGCCATTTGGAATAGTACCAAGTGGAGTGTGGTAGCAGTGTATACGGTTTGACATAGAAATTTGCAAAGTACACACGGATCTAAATATCGCAGACCCGTTGACTATAAGACCTCTCTCACATGCAAGGCATGATCGAGCCCCAGAACTCATTGGGTGTTAGATTCATAACAATGCGAATCACATGGTGATGTGAACTAGATTATTGACTCTAGTACAAG
The DNA here is from genome assembly GCA_022496015.1 of Hordeum marinum. Classification (NCBI taxonomy): domain Eukaryota; kingdom Viridiplantae; phylum Streptophyta; class Magnoliopsida; order Poales; family Poaceae; genus Hordeum; species Hordeum marinum. Next base: position 507,314,809 of record CM039674.1, on the reverse strand, counting down.
TGGGAGACTGTTGGAAATATGCCCTAGAGGCAATAATAAATTAGTTATTATCATATTTCCTTGTTCATGATAATCGTTTATTATCCATGCTATAAATTGTATTGATCGGAGACTTAGATGCATGTGTGGATACATAGACAAAACCATATCCCTAGTATGCCTCTAATGGACTAGCTCGTTGATCAAAGATGGTTAAGGTTTCCTAGACATGGACATGAGATGTCATTTGATAACGGGATCACATCATTAGGAGAATGATGTGATGGACAAGACCCAAACTACAAACGTAGCATATGATCGTGTCAGTTTATTGCTACTGTTTTCTGCATGTCAAGTATATGTTCGTATGACCATGAGATCATGCAACTCACAGATATCGGAGGAGTACCTTGTGTGTATCAAACGTCGCAACGTAACTGGGTGACTATAAAGGTGCTCTACAGGTGTCTCCGAGGGTGTCTGTTGAGTTGGCATGGATCAAGACTGGGATTTGTTGCTCCGTGTGACGAAGAGGTATCTCAGGGCCCACTTGGTAATGCAACATCACAATAAGCCTTGCAAGCAATGTGACTAAGTGTTACTCACGGGATCTTGTATTACGAAACGAGTAAAGAGACTTGCCGGTAACGAGGTTGAACTAGGTATGGAGATACCGACGATCGAATCTCGGGCAAGTAACAAACCGAAGAACAAAGGGAACATCATACGGGATTAACTGAATCCTTGACATAGAGGTTCGACCGATAAAGATGTTCATAGAATATGTAGGAACCAATGTGGACATCCAGGTCCCACCATTGGTTATTGACCATAGAGGTGTCTCGGTCATGTCTACATAGTTCTCGAACCCGCAGGGTCTGCACACTTAAGGTTTGGTGACGTTTCAGTAGTATAGAGTTATGTGTGGTGGTGACCGAAGGTTGTTCGGAGTCCCGGATGAGATCCCAGACATCATGAGGAGCTCCGGAATGGTCCATAGGTAAAGATTCATATATAGGAAGTCCCAGTTTGGTCGCCGGAAAAGTTTCGGGCTCATCGGTAGTGTACCGGGAGTGCCGGTAATGTACCGGAGACCTCTGGGAGGGGTATTTCGACCCAAGAGGCTTCATGGGCTGTGGGAGAGTAAATACCAGCCCTTTGTGGGCTGGTGGAAGTCCCACACAAGGCCCATGCGGCTGGGAGAAAAAGCCCAAAGGGGAAAAGGTGGAAAAAGGCCAAAAAAGGGAGGAATCCTAGTCCTACTAGGATTGGAGGAGGAGTCCTCCTCTCCTCCCCACTTTGGTCGACCCAAGGGCTGGCTTTTTGGCAGCCAAGACTCCTCCTCCTCTTCTCCTATATATACTAGAGGATTTTAGGGTTCTGGCACTGAATTTTCAGCCACGTGCTACCCGTTCCTCTAGTGCATAGTTTCTCCTCTAGATCGGTTTTCTGCAGTGCTTAGGCGAAGCCCTGCCGGAATTGCTCCACCACCATCGCCGGAGCGCCGTCACGCTGCCGGTGAACTATTCTTCCACTCCACTTCCTCTTGCTGGATCAAGACGGTGAAGATCGTCATCAAGCTGCACGTGTGCTGAACGCGGAGGTGCCGTCCGTTCGGCGCTAGATCGGAAGGACCGTGATCAAGATCGCAAGACGGTTTGTGACGAGTTCGTGGGACAGATTGTGATGAGTTCGCGGGACGGATCGTGATCAAGATCATGAAACGGATCGTGATGAGTTCGCGGGACGGATCGTGATGAGTTCACGGGACGGATCGTGATGAGATCGCGGGACGCTCGGCGATTTCGATCGCGAAGACGTTCGACTACACCAACTGCGTTTCTTAATGCTTCCCGCTTAGCGATCTACAAGGGTATGTATATCCACTCTCCCTCTCGTAGATGCTCATCACCATGGATAGATCTTGCGTGTGCGTAGGAACATTTTTGTTTCCCATGCAACGTTCCCCAACACTAGTCTACTAGAGGCATACTAGGGACATAGTTGTGTCTATGTATCCACACATGCAACGTGTTTCCATTCAATACAAGTATAACATGGATAATAAACGATTATCGTGAACAAGGAAATATAATAATAACTATTTTATTATTGCCTCTAGGGCATATTTCCAACATGCTATTCCCTTTGTTCTTCGGTATGGTACTTGCCCGAGATTCGATCATCGGTTTCTCTATACCTAGTTCAATATCGTTACCGGCAAGTCTCTTTACTCGTTCCGTAATGCAAGATCCCATGGCTAACACTTAGTCACATTGCTTGCGAGGCTTTTTTTGATGTTGTATTACTGAGTGGGCCCTGAGATACCTCTCTGTCACACGGAGTAACAAATCCCAGTCTTGATCTTTGCCAATCCAACAGACACCTTCGGAGATATCTGTAGAGCACCTTTATAGTCACCCAGTTACATTGCGACGTTTGATACACACAAGGTACTCCTCCGGTGTCAGTGAGTTGCATGATGTCGTGGTCATAGGAACAGATACTTGACATGCAGAAAACTGTAGCAATAAACTGACACGATCATATGCTACATTTATAGTTTGGGTCTTGTCCATCACATCATTCTCCTTATGATGTGATCCCGTTATCAAATGACATCTCATGCCCATGGCTAGGAAACCTTAACCATCTTTGATCAACGAGCTAGTCCATCAAAGGCATACTAGGGACATGGTGTTGTCTATGTATCCACACATGTATCTGAGTTTCCGATCAATACAATTCTAGCATGGATAATAAACGATTACCATGAACAAGGAAATATGATAATAACTAATTTATTATTGCCTCTAGGGCATATTTCCAACATCTTATGCCCTTGAACAGAAATGATAACATCATTTGAGAGAGAGGGAGCAATCGCCACACGCGACGGGTCCCAATCCAAGGCAAGGAAGGAGCACCCCGGGATCCCCATCCCATACTGCACAAAGGAGGGAGGTTTCATGCGATTGTGACAGTCGACAATAAGGTGGCCCTCAGATCTACAGATGAGGCAGAAAGGTGGATTGAGGCACCTAAATTGGAAATGCCCCGACTGATGACATGCAAAGCACGCCAGGGCGGACGAGGGGTTAGGCGCCGGATTCATTGGGCGAGATGGAAGAGGGGGTGGCGGAGGGAGAATACCATCGCCCAGACCATCGGAAGATGGATCTAAGGGTGGACCAGGGAACCTACGCTGCTTGAGCTGATGAGAAGGAGGGACAAAGTTGTTGTTGTGGGGAGGAGGATGAGAACCGGCCCCGGATCCAGGGCCGCGAGTAGGAAGGCGAGGAGGTGGCGCCTGCCCTTGGGGAGGAGGACGAGAACCGGCCCCAGATCCAGGGCCGCGAGTAGGAAGGCGAGGAGGCGGAGGGAGAGGGTGAGATGTCGCAGAACCTGCCGCGCCCCCCGTTGCCGCCAACTCCTGAGGATCCTCCACCGATGCCTTGCCACCGCCCAATCCCGTGGCCATGGAACTGGAACCACCGGGCGACCGGGTCCTTTCATCCCGTTGCCGCCACTCAGGCCCAGCCGCCCAAGCCTCACGGTTGCGAGCCCCCTGCTCACGGGCCGCTTGATCCGCCTCGAGCTTACATCTGAGAGAGGCCTCATACTCTAGATCCTCCCCCTCGGTCGATGCCTCATCACGTCACCGCTTGCTACCAGAGATCGCCTCGCTAGAGGAGCACCTGGATTTGTCCATGGCGAGGACCTCCGCAGGAGAGGGAGAGGGGGATGGGGGACTAGATCTGTGGAAGAAGCAAACGGGAGAGCGTCGTCTACGCACGTCTGCAGCAGAGACTGGGAACCCTATAAATGGGGGAAGGGATCCCTTGCGAACCCATATATATCCTGAAGAGGTGGACCCAGCGATGGGCTAGCGACCAGGTTGGGCTGAGAGGGCTAGGAAGGTGAGCGAAGGGGGACCAATAGGCCCTGAGCCCACAGAAACCAGCGGAGGGAAGACAGACAGAGAGGCAAGAAGGGGCAACGTGGGCTGCCAACCCGAGGACGGCCCAAAACCCAAAGAGACCCGTGGAGTGCGACACACCGACCGGGGAGGGAGTGCTAGGGTTAGGGTGCGTTCCGCATCCGCCGCCACCACCACCACAACGGGCCACACCGCCGCTGACGGAACCACCGGAGGAGGAAGTGAGGCACAAGGAGCACTCAGAGAGCATGGTGGGGAAGGGAGGGGGGAGCGAGAGCAAGCAGGGTCCACCAGAGGAGCGACGAGCGGGGCGCCAAGCACACCACGCGCCGGAGAGGGGGTCGGGCACTTACCAGAACCACGACGCCGCCGCGTCACCTTGGACTACATGCACTAGTCATGGAAAATCTGCCCATTTGCTTGGCAGGGGATGTACAAAGGCGTCAAAGGAGGTTGCAGTGTGGTACTTGAGGCAGTAGCCACACATGACCTATGGATTTGGCACTCCTTCTTTGGTATGCCAGGAACTCACAATGACATCAACGTCTTGCAGTGCTCGAATGTCTTTGCCAAGCTTGTTGAAGGTCATGCTCCTCCGGTGAACTCCGAGGTCAATGGGCGCCACTACAATAAGGGATACTATCTAGCAGATGATATCTATCCGAGATGGTCCACATTTGTGAAGACTATCTCAAAACATGTGGCGTCAAAGAAGGCACACTTTGCTAAGTGTCAGGAGGCTTGTAGGAAAGATGTCGAGTGAGCATTTGGTGTGCTCCAATCTCGATTTGCTGTTGTCCTGCACCCCGCTCTGACCTGGTCAAAATCGCAGATGTGGGAGATCATGAATTGTTGTGCCTGCTTGCACAACATGATCATTGAGAGCGAGCAAGAAGAGCCAGTGTTTGACACTAAACCATATCACAGGATATGACCTCTTGCAGTTGTTGATCACCAGGTACCAGCAACATGGGCTGCCTACCTCAATATGCGCCAGGAGATCCAACACCCACATGTGCATCAAGAACTGCAGAACGATCTGGTGGAGCACATATGGAGGCTCAAGTGCAACACCTAGTTCGATTTGTTTTAATTTATGTTGGAATTATGAGCTTGCTTGGTTGAACTATTTGATTTTGTATTAATTTCTGTGATGAATTTTGGTATGAAGATTTAGTTTTTGTTGAATTTATGTCCTAGCGACGAATTTGTTGATTTTAAGCCGAAAGAGTGCTGAATTTGTTGAAGTTATGCCGAAAGAGCGCTGAATCTGGGCCGAATTTGGGCCTAATCTGCGCGGTACTAGGACGAAATCGCCGGTTTGAGGGCGACCATGGCGCGGTGGCTGGGAACCCGAGCCCCCCCCCCCTCCAGGCCGATTATAGCGCTAGTTAGCTCCCAGGCGGCGCTATTTCGGGCCCCTGGGGGCCGAATGGTTGGAGATGCTCTAACATCTTGAGATAGACAAAGTCACCACGGACACCTCGTAGTCAACGGAAACGTCTCCTCCTACATCCTAAAAAATGTTGGAATAAACACAGGAAAATACGAGTAGCAACGTCAAGTCTAAGATTTAAATCCCGATAGGTTGGTTTCATCAATAAAAACCTAATCATGTAAGGTACACTCATTTTAAATATATATATTTCTTTCTAAACTCAACCTGTTCAAAGCTAGTGTCTCTAGATGATGTCCATCTGAGAAACATGATAAGCAATCCACGACAAATCTGCAATGCACCAAAAATAGAAAAGTGGAAGTAAAAAGGTAGCAGGTGGTATAGAAGGAAGATTTACATACAAAGCACCCCCGAAACTAATACTCACTCCGTAACTATGATAACATCTTATATTAAGTTACAAAGGGTGTACAAATTAAACTTGTTTTTGTGTGGGGGGGATTGAAAGAGTTTTATTCAGACGAATCAACACCAGCCCTGTCATCCATTAGACTGGTGATCAGGTAGCCAGGGGGAGTCCATCCAGCACTCCGTTACCTCCAATGTGCGAGCATAGTCAGCACAAAGATGGGCCGGAACATTTGCATGTCTCCTTACATGATGAATAGCAAAAGAAATAAATCTAGATGCTAGCTCTTCAATATCTAAGAGTAACGACGCTATTACAGAGCGCGAACCCCGGCATGAGTTCCAGTGGTTCACCACCTCCAAACTACCAGTTTCCATCTCCAAACACGTATAATCTCGTAGCCTTGCCATAACCACGCCTTCATGCATATCTAATGACTCCGCAACCAAAGGACCCGTGACAGTAGGACATGACTTTCACCAAGCTCCAGTGAAGCCCGAGGAGGATCGAGCAACACCCCCACCCCCTAACCCATGCTCCTCCATGGAAACACCTGCATCGGTAATGATTTTAATTCGCCGATATTCTGGTGCTCTCCACTCATGGCCCGACAGTATGTTGGCTTGTCTTTCTAGAAGCTCCAATAACGAGAGAGTTTCTCTGATCATCTTCATAGACTGTGTCAGTTCCATACTCACCTTGTAATGAGTGATGTTATTTCTCGATGTCCAGTTGCCCACATAACCGTAATTATTCTTGCTCTGTCTGAATCATCAAACATTGTATCACAGAGTAAGTCTCTGGACCACGTCATGATATGAAGTACTGGGAGCTTTATATGTAGCCACTCTCTTGCTTCCCTCCAGAACCTTTTATCATGATTGCATTTGATCAATGCATGGTACATGTCCTTGTCCGCTTCGAAGCAAACTTTGCATTGAGCCAACGTCGCAATGTGTCTGTGCTTTAGTATGCTCTAAACCGGAATGATACCGCGTAGCACTTGCCATCAGAACACACGCACCTTAGGCACACACATTCAGCTTCCAAAGCTTAGACAAATTAGACTTGTTAAAGAACTGAAAAACAAAAGGTAAATAATCTGTAGATATTTTCTTGAGTGGTAAAATGAACTGAAATGTGTGATCAATTGTTCTTTTTCTTAGCGGTGTCGTGTATCGAATGCTTGACTGATATTATGGGCTTGATTTGTTTTTGAGGCAATATTACGGGCTTGAATTGTTTTTTGAGGCAATATAACGGGATTGATGGGCCCTAGTTGTTATTTCGGCCTGAACTTGGATGGGCCTTTGATTACATATGGACCAGGAAGGGGTCTTCATCCTTCATCGATCTCCTTTCGACCCAAACCCTGTTTGGTTGGGGGTAATTAGAGTTAGGGAATGGGAATTAAAGGGGTACGAGACTTTAAGTCTATTGGTTGGTTAGGGGGATTGAAAATTTATAAAGGAATAGGCATGGGACTTGAGATCCAATTCCCAGTGTTTTATTAACAAGGGAGGGGGTGGGAGTTGAGAGGGAATTGTTCAAGTGAATCAATCTTAACCCTTCATCATAACTTATGTTCACTTCTCTGATCTAATCCCTCATCAATTCCCATGAACCAAACAAGGGAATACAAATTCTTCTCAAATTCCCACACATAATTCCTATACCAAACAAGGGACTGGAAATAAAACGACTCATCCCTGTCTAATCTCAATACAACTTTCTACATTAAACTTCCATTCCTCTTCCCAAATATTGCAAACGCGCTGTGAACCCACGGCGGAATGGAAGGAGAGACGCGGCCGCCGCCGCCGCCGCCGGACAGGATGCAAGGCGAGGCGCAGCTGCCACCGGCGTGTGTGTCCAAGGTGCTCGACGACGACAACCTCCTGCCGGAGATCATCGTCCGCGTCGGCTTCCCCACCAGCCTCGTCCGCGCCGCCGGCGTCTGCAGGCGCTGGCTCAGCCACGCCTCCGACGGCGCCTTCCTCCGCCGTTTCCGCGACCTCCACCCGCCCAGACTCCTCGGCTTCTACATCGCAGAAAAGGAGTATCCGGCCTCCGAACGCTTCTTCCCGATGCTGCATCTGCCATCGGAGCTCTCCGCTGTCGTCCGCCGCGCAAGCTTCATCCCGGACCCCTACGAGGGCGTGCATGCCCATGTGGTGGGCTGCTCCAACGGCAGCGTCCTCACCCACCGCGTAAGCTTCTGCCTGGACACCTTCAAGCTTGTATTTGCAAAGCACAGGCCGCTGTGCTACGACAGAGGCATGAGTATGACCATCCTCCCAGGATTAAAACTCACAATCTCACAAGGCAGTATGTACAGTTGGACACAACTCTTCTCCAATCAAGGAGAGGATGGGTGGTCCTACTTTTATCTCACCGTGAAGGATGCCATGGATGCACCTGGGGCGCTTCTGAATGTGTATATGTTGCAAAATGGTGATGATGTCTGGCGCCTGCATGTGCATTTCACCTTGGCCTCAGACCCACCGGTAGAAAACTCCCCTTTTGTCCCGGTTTTTAAGGGGCCTTTTGTCCCGGTTGCCCAACCGGGATGGGGCAGCCGGGACGAATGACCAACCCATTTGTCCCGGTTGTACCAGGACCCGGGATGGATGGGGCGGCCACGTGGGGGCGTGGGCTGGTCCCTGGCCAGGACTATTCGTCCCGGTTCGTAATACGAACCGGGATGAATGCCCTCTGCCAGGGCAGAATTTTTTCTTCTTCTTTTTCTTGTTTTCTTTTTAGGGTTTGGTTTGTTGTATTTATTTCCTATTTGTTTTCCATAAGTATTCTGCATCTAATACACGACCACGTTTTTTTATTGTATTCCATTTTATTAGAATATACAAGTTTGCTGATCGCATTAGAATATACAACTATATGGTGATCGCATTAGAATATAGTTGAAGAATATACAAGTAAGTACGCACCATGAATCGAATATACAAGTAAGGAGTGAAGAATATACAAGTTTGTACTCTTTCCCATAATTATTCTAATACACCACCATGCACCATGACTCGAATATACAGGTAAGTACTATGCATCTAAGAATTCGAACATCAAGTTCGTCGAGCATAGTTGGTGCTGACATAGTATTTCCCTCCTGGTGTTAGGACGTCTGCGTCTAAGAATCCGCAAATTTCCTCTTGAATTGCTCGTAGGCGATCCCTTGGTAGAAGACCGTCCCGCAGCCGCTCGATCTAATATAAAGAAGAGTGGTCAATATCTAATTAAAGACAATAGATGGTAATAAGATAAAAGTGATGGTTGACGTACACGAAGTTTTTTTAAATCTCTGTCCAGCTTGGCGCATGTCGTGTGACGCATGAACTCGCAGACATAGTATCCACATAAGTTATTCCCATCTCCCTGGTTCAAGCACTTTACAAGAACATGGTTTCAATCAAAATTATAATATAACATTATAATGGTATCGGAACTATAATTAAGGAGATGCGTGGATATAGCTAGTACCACTTACTTTCAGATGTTGAAATTTAAGCTTCTCCTTCCATTCACCCCTAGCCTTTGCTGTGAACCGTTTCCAAGCGCTGTTCGGCAAAGAAAATGAATTAAGTGAGTTATCAGAAAATAAACGAAACTTGTCGATATAGTGTCATAAAGATTGAAATTACCGTTGGATCAGTTCCTGCATGTCCTCCCAGTCCTTAAGGGGTTTATGTTTTGAGTCCATTACCAGTACTTTTCCTTTGTCAGTTTCAAATATTAGAAGAATATAGTGGAAGCTGCGCAAACATAACTCATCAGTTATACACTTATCATCGAGTAAGCAAAAAAATATATTTACCGGACAAATAACACTCACTTGAAGTTGTAAGGAAAAAGCATTTCCCTCTTGGTTTCGTGAAACCTTAACGCCTTCACAATTGAATCTTCTGTTTCCTTTGGATTTATGAGAAGAGTTGCTTCATTAACCCAATATGGGTCAATGAACCCAATGTCATAGATGTGTCCTCTTTTGCATTCGAGAATCTTCATTCTGCAATTATAATATAGTGAGTATTATTATAAAAATGTAATGAACGAGGTGAGCTAGCTAGAGACTTAACTACAGCGAAATAAATACTTACAGACAATACGCACTGACGATAGATTTGTCGAGGGCCTTTAGCTGGAATAACTGATATAGTTCGTCAAATTCAATCAGAATTAACCTTTCTCCATAACCGTGATGCTCGTTTCTAACTTCCATCGTTATCCATCCCTCAGAGTGCTCCGAGGCTTCCATGTACCAATTATGCACTCTTCGCATTTTTGTTGGTAGATCATTTTCCTCCCCAGGTTTGACTAGAGGATGCCCGTGCCGATATGGGTGCTCGAAATCAGAAGAGGGGAAGACATCTAAGGTTTGGAGATACTGCGCAATGGACATACCCGCAGCAGCGGCCGCTTCTCCGTACAGTGCAATAAACTCCGGGTCAAGTTCCTCGCCTGCGCCTGTGCTCGGCCCCACCTCGGGATTGGAATGCACTATGAGCGGGGGGATGGATTGATTTTTCTGTTGTTCGAGCTGGTCAACTGTTTTCCCGCATTTCCCGCTTCTGGTACTACTCTTCTTCGACCACTTCTTTTCATCGTGTGCCTTAAGAATAGAGCGGTCATAGTCAGGAATGAGACTCGGCTCGGGCTGATGAAGGATCTTCACCATTTTCAACGCTCGGGCTTTGTCTTCTTCGGTGTTTGGGAAATCTGGCTCTTTCGGCGACTTCTCCTTAGATTTCCACGCCTCATATTCGGCCTTTGCGATCTCCTGGGTTTCCTTTGGAGTACAGTGGTAAGGTAACTTGGGTAGATTCGGATGTGGTACTCTTGGGAGGGGTGACAATCGACGCTTCGGTGATGCGGTGGTTCTCCTCCGCTTTGAGCTGCTCTGATCAGACTTCATGGGTGGAGACGGCTGCCGCCGCGGCGTAGACTCACGCGCTGGAGATGGCTGACGCGGTGGCGTAGACGCACGCGCTGGAGACGCCGAGCACGGCGGAGAGTATGAAGACGACCGTTCTGCTGGAGACTGGTCTTGAGGCGGCGGCGAAGGAGGATGGCTACTCCGATCAGTCGTTGGCCTTGGCGTCCAATTAGGAAACACGATGTGTTCCTTTAGCCATAGAATGCTCAAGTTCTTGGTGTCTCCAAGTTCAGTCACCTCCCCGTCTTCACCTTCAGGATAGTCAAGCTGCACCCGCTCGAATCCGGTCATAACTTCATCCACCCCGACAACAGCGTAGCCCGGTTGAACTGGCCGACAATGGTGTGTTGGTTCAGGGCCAGCTGGTTTCACATAGCCAACCACCACCTTAATGGTTATATTGTTGACGACTTTCACATGCAGCTCACACGATGTCATCTCCGTTATATGATCCACCGGGTGCATCATCAGCGGTGCATCTTCACCATCATCACCCTGGAGCTGCGTGGAAGCAACACTACTCTTCCGATTAGATGGTGCGGCTTCCATTTCCTGCTGAGATTGGGTGTTACCTTGCTGCTGGCTAAGTCTGTCAATTTGCTCCTGCTGCCGCTCTGATTGCTCCCGCTGCCGCTTTAATTCTGCTTCAATGCTAGTCCACCGGTCTACCCGATTACGTGCTTCAGCTGCCTCCAAATCCTTTCTCCTCTGACGGCTTCTATCCGGATATTTCTTCTTCTCCTGGGGAAACCCATGTTTCCACGGAACAGAGCCTTTTGTGGCTCGTGTCCGTCCATAGTGTTCCTTATTCCCAAGGGCGCGGGTGAGCTCGTCGTTCTCTCTATCTAGATGGAACTTCCCCTCTTTAGCAGCCTTTATTGCTTCTCTGATAGCATCGATGGGTAGAGGATCTTCTTCATGTCTTACATTATAGATGCATTTCCCTTCTGAGTCCAACGTGCCCCCATGGCCGAAAAACCAAGACCTTGTCCGTTGGTCCCAGTAGAATGTCTCTGGAACGATGTCCTTAGCAAGCAAGTCGTCCTCAAGTTTATTCCACTTAGGCATGTTACCCTTGTAGCCAGCTTGCCCCATAGTATGGTGATAGATCTTTTTAGCGGCGTTTATCTTATTTTTTTTAGACTTTTCCAGAGCTTCCTCCGACTTCTTGTACTCAACAAATTCTTCCCAGTACGGTTTTATCTTCTCATACGTTCCGGTGAAATTCGGAGTCTTGTTTTTTGGATAAAGTCAAGGTTCAATCTTTTCTTCCAGCTCTTGAATTGCTCGGCCATCTTCCTAAAAGTGAACGCCTTGACCAAATTCTCTAAGGCTTTGGTCTTTCGCTCTAAGATCAATTCAGGATCCTCCTCATTCTCATCCAACTCATCTTGAGTAACCTTCGGCGTCGGTAGGGTGAAATTAGCCAAGATCTTTTCAAAAAGTTTTTCTTTGGCTTTGTCGCCGACATATGAAATTCCGAGAGCCTCCTTTGGCTTATGCCACTCCCGAACGGTGATCGGGATGTGGTCCCTAACAAGCACTCCGCATTGCTTCACATATTTTTGGGCAACAACTTCGGGAAGCTCTGGCGCGCCGTCTACAGCGATCTGTTCGATCCTGTACCTTTCATGCTCTTTCAACTTCTGGGCTCGGCCTCGTTTAGTCTTCTTTCCGGTGGATTTGCTAGATCCGGATGGCTAAAATATATAAGAAAGAGTGTTAATACATGTATATAGAAAACAAATGCTTCATTTAATTAACATATATATATATGCACCTCGCCGGAGTTTCTAATTTGTAAGGTTCGACAGGAACCGTCGGCTTCTCTCTCATGGGAGCCCTCGACTTCTCCCCTGACGATGTCGTAGGCTTCTCCCTCACCGGAGCCGTCTCTTTGGGCGAGCTCCAGATCTACCTCACCAGCGCCGTCTCTTCGGGCGAGCTCCGGATCTCCCTCACCGGAGTTGTTCATCCACTCGGAGACATCTGGGTCTCCCTCGGGCCCGCGGATAACATCCACGACCATTTCTTCCGCATCTTCGTCTCTGAAGTTTGGGTCCATAATTTCTGCAAATTAAAAATTGCAAGTTAGTGTCAATGCACAAGAATTCATAATTCGACATTCATAATTGCAAGTTTGGGTCCATAACCTAAACAACTAACTAAGATAACAACTAAACTAACAACTAAACCTAAACTAAACTAACAACTAACAACTAATTAAACTAAACTAACCTAAACTAACAACTAAACTAAACTAAATCTAAACAACTAACCTAAACCTAAACTAAACTAACAACTAACACAACTAAACTAAAAACTAAATTGAACTAAAAACTGAATTAAACTAAATCTAAACTAAAAACTAAGAACTAAACTAAACTAAACTAAAAACTAACACAACTAAACCTACACCTAAACTAAAAACTAAACTAAACTAAAAACTAAATTAAACTAAATCTAAACAAGGATGGATATGGAGAGGGGGAGGGAGGGGGAGGGAGGGGGAGGCCTTTACCTGCGGGAGGAGGCGGCCGCGGGGGAGAGGTGGCCGCTGGCGAGGTGGCCGCCGGCGATGCGGGCGAGCACGGTGGCGCGGCGCCACGACGACGTACGTGCGGGCGACGCGGGGGCAGAGGCGCGACGGAGAGAGAAAGAAGGGCGGCCGCGGAGCGCGCGAGGGGGGTGGCGACGACGGCGACGGCGAGGAAGAGGTGGCGCGCGGGAGTTGGGCAGCCTGCCGGCGTCGAGTCGTCCTCCTCGCGCTGATCCTTGCGACAGAAGGGGAGGGGGCCGCTTAAGTACGTGGGGAGGGGCATCTGTCCCGGTTGTTGCCAATAACCAGGATGAATGACCCATTCGTCCCGGTTGTTGGCAATAACCGGGACGAATGCCCCACCCATTAATCCCGGTTGTTGCCTACAACCGGGACGAATGACCTAGATCTGGAACGGCGCGAAGAGGGGCATTCATCCCGGTTGTTAGCAATAACCGGGATGAATGCCCTGTTTTTTTTAAAAAAGTTTCATATTTTCAAAAATTCCCGCCAGATTATCTGCTAGTTCAATAATCAGAAAAATATGAAAAAACTACCAAAACATTTAGAAAATTATAAACTAACTAAGTATGTTACTTTCAAACATATTTAGTGAAATTCAAAATTCAAAATTATTTGAATTTGAATTAATTCATTTAAGAAATGGAGAAAATATCAAATAATTCAATGTCGTTGCCGGGTTGCCTTGGGCCTTGGATGAGCACTGGCATCATAATGAACTTGCGCTTCATGCACAACCAAGGAGGAAGGTTGTAGATACATAGAGTCACGGGCCAGGTGTTGTGACTGGAGCTCTGCTCTCCGAAAGGATTAAAGCCATCTGTACTTAGACCAAACCATAAGTTTCTTGCCTCGCGTGCAAAGTCTGGGAAGTCTCTCTCGATTTTTCTCCACTGCGACCCATCAGCGGTGTGTCTCAACTTTCCGTCTTTCTTACGGTCTTCTTTATGCCATCGCAACAACCTGGCATGCTCTTTATTTCTAAACAGACGTTTCAACCGTGGTATTATAGGAGCATACCACATCACCTTGGCAGGAACCCTCTTACGGGGGGGGGGGGGGGGGGGGGGGGCTCGCCGTCAACATCGCCAGGGTCATCTGCTCTGATCTTATACCGCAGTGCAGTGCATACCGGACATTTATCCAAATTCTCGTACTTCTCACCGCGGTAGAGGATGCAGTCATTAATGCATGCATGTATCTTCTCCACATCTAGTCCTAGAGGGCAGAGAGCCTTCTTTGCTTCGTACGTGCTGTCAGGCAATTCGTTATCCTTTGGAAGCTTCGGCTTCATTATTTTAAGTAAACTCTCAAATGCTTTGTCAGTCACACCGTTCTGTGCCTTCCATTTCAGCAACTCTAGTGTGGTACCGAGTTTTGTGCTGCCATCTTCGCAATTTGGGTACAACAACTTTTTGTGATCCTGTAACATGCTGTCCAACTTCGACCTCTCCAATTCACTTTCACAGTCTTCCCTTGCATCAGCAATAACTCGACCAAGATCATCATCGGGCTCATCTGATGCCCGTTCTTGATCATCATCGGGCTCATCTGATGCCCGTTCTTGATCATCATCGGGCTTATCTGATGCCCATTCTTGATCACCTCCTTCTTCTGCATTGTCTTCCATTGCAGTATCACCGTATTCGGGGAACATAGGATCCTCTTCTTCTTCTTCATTGTCTTCCATCACAACCCCTCTCTCTCCATGCTTGGTCCAACAATTATAGCTGCGCATGAAACCTCTCCGAAGCAGGTGGCTGTGAAGGACTCTCGAGGAAGAGTGCTCCCTGACGTTCCCACAGTCAACACATGGGCAACACATAAATCCATTCTCTTTGTGAGCCTGAGCTACAACGAGAAATTCATCCAGGCCGGCCCTGTACTCGGAAGTGCGTCGGTCACCGTACATCCATCGCTACCGTGCATCCATCTACATCGTATAATTAAGTTTATCAAAAACGTACCATTACAACAATAACATCTTCAATAGCGAAATGACCACAGTACATCGACAAATATAACATTTTTGTATCAATTATAGATGAAATGGATAAGTTTTCTAACCTCGGTCGAAGATACCATTTTTTGTGAAGTTAAGTGTCGCTCGGGTATTTCGTCGAACACCTCGTGTGCATAGAAAAAAGAACACACACTAGCACCCACCTCTCTCACACCTCCTAGAAAAAAAACGAGAGGAGGGAGGGGGTCTGGATGCAGTATTTATAGGCAAGGGGGCATTCATCCCGGTTCCTGGCATGAACCGGGACCAATGCCCCTGCGCACGCCACGTGGCAGACATCGAGGCATTGGTCCCGATTGATGCCAGGAACCGGGACGAATGCCGACTAAAAAACCGGGACGAATGCCCCAGGGGGGCTCGACGCTGCACTGGCCTAAAGAACCGGGACGAATGCGCCCGGTTCTTTAGGCAGCCGGGACAAATGTGAATTCCTACCCTGGACGAAAGGAGGGGTTTTCTACTAGTGACCTGTACCCACACAATAGTCCGAAAGGCGTGCTCGTTGACAACAAAATCTATCTGGCGACTGAGAATGCGATTGTTGTCCTTGATTTGACGTCTTCAATCTCATCGACAATTCAGCTCCCACACGGGGTGAGTTTTGACCTAGGAGGAACCACCATGTTGTCGCGGGCTGATGATGGTTCTGTTTTATGTGTCATCCATATCGATGACCTTCAACTTCAAATCTGGCTCCACAACAGGCACAACTGGTCGCTGGTGGACACCATTTGCTTGAGTGAAATGTGTGCTAATATGCTTGAGGATGTACTACCGCTGATATCCGGATAAACCATGTGGGGGACTATCATGACTTTGTATTCTTGGAGATGGGTCGATGTGTACTCTACTTGGATGTCAAGTGCAGGACGCTGCATAAAGTGTACGAGATGACAGCAGATGAGTATCATTTGGGTGATATCTATCCTTTTATGATGAGCTGGCCTCCCATTTTTCCTACTCTCAGCCCCGCAAGGTTTGCCTTTTGCCCTTTTGGTGATCTGTATAGTTTACTTGTAGAGTTTACATAGTTTTGCTATGTGCATCGTGCATCTCACTGTTTGGTATAGCTGTGGAATGGTGTTACATATGTCATTGATTCTTTAGATCAAACGATAAGGTATAGCTGTGGAATGGAGTACTAGTCAAGCCACATTATAGTATTCCTTTCATAAGGTAATCGGAAATCACTTATGTATTGTTTCCTCAGGCCTTTTTAACAATACTAGTGAAGCGGCATTAGTGAATGCTTGACGTAAGATGATTTGAAATCACATCTGTATTGATTTACTGGAAAATTTAACAATACTAGAGGCGGCATTAGTGAATAATTGATGTATGATGATTTGAAATCACTTGTGTAGCGAGGAATATTGCAAGGTGTCTACTTGTGGTCATAGTAGGGTACCCTTGAGTGTGGTTATTGGTGTGGAATGGTTCTTTGCAAATGATTTTGTGGACAGGTAAGACAAGAAAAAGAAGTAGGAGTTATGCAGGGATGCAGGTTTGTTTATTAGTCACTAAAAGATTACAGAAGTTTCCCTTTAAATATGCTGCCATGGTGGATCCCTAATTGACTCTTACTTCCCTGTTGCTACTTATATTGTCACCCTTAATAGGTTTCAGCGAAGTTAGTGATATTTCTATGGGCTCAATATTAGTTGCAGAATTACACATGATAGTGTTGATGGTTGCTGTCGTTTGCTATATGTATACTGAAGTACAGACTATGGCAGACCATTCTTATGGAATAATTACTCTTGTCAAACCTTGTGCTTGCACCAGAAGTCATGCTTCCTGAACTTGGTCTTCCCTTTATAGTCTCATAATACTAGTAATTTGTAGTTGGGATCAAAAGTTACTTGTTGTATCACAGATTACTGAACAATGTGGTGCTGAAAATAGTCTTCTTTGTTGTTGTTCCCATGGATCTTTCATTCTGTTATATCACAGTTTTCTGAACTAGCAGCGCAAAATTGCAAATTAGACCTACAAAAATATGAAACATCATGTATAAGAGGATTAAGAGCTGAAAGATGCCTAGCCTTGTTAATCTGTTATCATGTTGACACTATATGTTCTCTTGCACAGAAATAGTGAGAAACCCATCAATCCTGGAATTTCCTACAGTATTTCTTATATATAATCATTGTGTAATTTTTTACAGCTTATTTCTCAAATTTGAACCTCAAGCTATGTGTGAGATTGCTAATGCTTGTTTTTTCCCCTAATCGTATGTTCTTTTTCTCAAACTCAAGGGGTAGATTTCTACGCCGGTGCTCTTGAGCTTATTCATGATTTGTGATTCAAATATGTTCCAGTGAAAATTTTCGCAAGTCCAAGCAAACAGTGACTAATTTATGTTTGCGTGGCATTTCTCCTTCTATATCAAAGTTTTGTTTTGTTGGAATATACAGACTATAAAACGGAAATATGTCCGACCGGGATATGAAGGCACTGAACCTTTACTGCTGTAGTCTTTGGAAATAAAAATTATATTGCTTGACCAAATTCATTGCTTTGATTTTCTAAGCGCATTAAAAATTTAACTATCATCAGACTAGGCACTTTTCTTGTTAGCCCCTCTGATATTTTGATGCTTACACTGGAAGCCGAATATATGATGATGCCTAATTACTGACCCTTGCTCTGTTTTCTCTGAAACAGCGATGCCACTTGAAGAAGAAGGATAAGAGGAAAGCTTTTGGATGAGTTGTGACAAGGGTGCCGGCAACGAAGAGCACGGGGCTGCATTTCCCCAGTAGATGTTCTGACCGTGCTCATTTGAAACCAGCATAGTGGATTAATCAGGGTGCTATGCAACTGGAGAAGGTACTCCTACCCTGTGGTATCTGTGATATTACTCTGTTCGCACCATCTATAAGACCTGTATATCCGAGTACCTCTCGCGCCTGTTCTGCCTGCGTTGTTGTTTTGTATGTTGAGAGTTGCTATCTCTTCTCATCTGATCTACCAGTACAGTAGTACTTGTGTTGCAGTCTTATGTGGTTTCACTTGCAAGCTCTGGCATTTGTGACAAGTGTCTTGTTGTTCACCATTGTTCAATCGGTTTCAGTTAGAGATGTAAAGCCATCTCTGCTGTCACAGTAAAAGAAAGTTCCGTCGAATCTCGAGTCTCTACTCTACTCTACTACATCGCTTTGCTACTTTGGTGACTGCGCTGCGTATGCTCAGGTAGATGGATGATGAACACACAGCAGAAAGCTCTGGTAGATGCATCAATTTTGTTTTTTGAGCTTCTGGTAGGTGCATCAGATAACAGTTCAGTTGTGCTGAAGTCTCGAATCTCGAATTATAAAGAGACGTCCGTGCTTGTAGCCTGAGCCGGAAGACCCTAGGCCCACGGGCCCGTGTGATCCGCGAATGGGCTGGCGCTAGTCACGCTACGGTAGCTTGTTCTCTGGTGCTGGACGCCCATGTAGTCCACAACGCGCACGTCTTCGTCGGCGGCTCGCCGACGCTCATCCTCCATCGGGTAGTCCGTGCCGCTGGCCGCCGGTCCAACGTTCCTCGTCGCGCCGTTGGCCCCGTCGTCGTAGAGCTGGCCAGGCATCAGCCCGCCGACGCCGAACCCGACCACCCCGTCGTACCCGTAGGCTCTCGTCGGCACCCCGAACGGGCCCGCGGCACAAGGGAAGCGATCGAGCCCGGCCATGGTGGACGCGAGGCCCTGGTGGCCAGGGGTGAAGCTCACGCCGTAGCCGCTCGACGTCGTCGCGCCCATCTGGGCCGCCTTCTGCAGCAGCGCCGTGGCGGACATGCTCGCCAGGCTGTTGTTGCCCGGGGAGTAGCAGCCGCTGCCCATGGCGGCGGCGTCGCCCGGCCCTGCCTGCAGGCCCAGCATGCCCAGCCTGCTGCTCGGGCTGAAGGCCGACGGGGTGATGCCACCGAGGCTGGACAGCATGCATCCCAGCGGGTTGTCGGCGGCGGCTGCGTCGGCGTCGTAGTCGGAAAACATCTTCAGGTGCGGCCTCTTGATGTCCGGCTCGAAGGCGGAGGACTCGTCGGCGTCCATGTCGTGGTCGTCGGCGTGGGTGGACGGAAGCATGAGGTGGTGGCTGTGAGGGTGCTGCTGGCCCTGGAGCGCCGAGGCCACCGTGGCCATGTTCATGGCCGGCTGCGCCAGCTTGCTGTTCTCCTGCGCCAGCGCGTCGCAGAACGCCCGGTGCGTCACGAAGCTGTCCCTCCTGCATGACGTCACAAAGTTAGATGATCATATCGCCGGAGCATGCAACGGCGGCGACGGAGGAAGCCGGCCGGACCTGGAGAAGAGGGTGCCGCAGTCGCAGCGGTACTCGCGGGTGCCGCAGATCTTAGCGTGGGCCTTCCAGTCGGAGTGCACGGCGTAGCGCTTGGCGCAGCGGTCGCACTTCCACTTCTTCTCGCCGTGCTTGCGGCAGAAGTGCTTCTTGATGCCGGTGAGGTCGCCCAGCGCGCGCCGGGGGTCGTGGTGCACGCACGCCGGCTCGGGGCACACGTAGGCGCGCTTCCGCGGCGGCGCCCCGCCCTCGGCGCCGCGCTGCCGGAGCTTCCACGGCAGGTTGTGGCCCCGGCGGTGCAGCTGCAGGTTCTGGTCCCGCTGGAAGCCCTTGTGGCAGATCTCGCACACGAACCGGTTCGTCGCCATCAGCGTCCGCGGCGACAGCGCGATCACCTCCGCGCTCGGGTCTGCGTGCACACCCCCCAAACACTTCAAAATACTACTCGTGCTTCAAAATCAAAGCCACTTGGAGAATTGGAGGAGAGTATATACCACAAGCATTTCTCTTGTACTCAGTCAGGAGATCGGTTTGTACGCGCGAGGTGGTTTGCAGTAAATAATATCTAGGTCTAATTAAGAGATTAGATTATGTAATTTCTCTTGTTAAGTGTCATAATTTTAAACTAAGGTTGAACTAAACTTCGATTAAAGAGTACTAAACATATACTACTACTACTATAGCCAACTCATTCAGAATCGTGCTCGTGCTGTACAAGCAAATCTAGGAACAATCCAGTGGGGCATTCTTGATACAGACGTACCGTATATGTCCTAGTTTTCTGTGTCAGGAGACTTGGACTGAGTGACGAACAGTGGCTGCCACTATTGACTTTGACAAATCAATAATTGCAGTCACAAGAAGAAGTGAACACAAAGTTCATGCAAAGAGAAGGGATCCAGCAACTAAAACCATCTGTTAATGAAAAAAATCAACTAAACTATGCAAATTTAGCGTGTAAAGATCTCCAAGAAAATAAAAATAAGTCATATGAAGGACGGGTTCAAATGCATAGCACACTTCAGAATACTACCACCACCACCACTACTACTGTCGCCAAAATTATAGAAACTGGGCATATACCGCAAGCATTTCTCTTGCACTCGGTCAGGAGATCGACTTCTAGTAGGCGGATTTCAGTAGATAATTTCGAGGTCATTATCTAAGAAATTTAATTAAGCGATTTCTCTAGTTAATAAACCTACTGGTACTCTATAGCCAGCTCACTAAGAATTGTACGTACACGCAATCTAGTGGAGTACAATATATGTCTTGTCATTCCCGTCCTAGTTTTCAGTGTCAGGAGACTTGGACTGACTGATGAACAGCAACTGCCACTATTGACTTGGCCAAATCAATAATTGCAGTCACAAGATCGACCAGGAAACACAGGGTTGATGCAAAAAGAGACGGAATTCATCAACTAAAAATCTCTAAGAAGAACAAAGCATAGCGGCTAGATCGAAGTTGAAACCGTACAAATCACGCATGCAATTGCCCATAAAAAAATCAAATCATATGAAGCATGGATTGAGAGGCCTCAATGCATGCATGTACGAACCTGGTGTCCCGGGAAGGCTTCTCTTCTTCTTCTTCTTGGTCGCAGCCGGCGGGGCGGACAGCGGGTCGGAGGTGCCAGCAATCACGAGCCGGAGATCGCCGTCGTCTTCACCGATCTCCGGCGGGCTTCCGCCCAGGAACGGTGGCTTGCCGTGGTACGGCAGCCGGAACTCCTCTCCCAGCACCTCTCCCGTGCTGCTCACGGAAGAGAAGCTCCCCGTGCACTCCCCCGCAGCACCGCACGCCATGGGCGGCATGCAACTACGCATGCGCCAGAACACGCTTACCAGCAAGCTCAAGAAGCGCCAACCTTCAGTGACCGGAATTCTGCTAGCTGCCCGCTCCTGGTGCCCTGTGAGGAAGTGGGTAAGTGATCAGTGCCAAACCGCCTGTGACCTGTGAGTGACAGTGGAGAAGGGGAAGGGGGGTTGGTTGGTCTTATATTTATGCCGTCTATTCCCTGTTCAACTTTTCACTCATCGCCACATTCCATTTTACCTTTCAATGGCGCGAATTCCTGTCTTTATCGGTATGTGTCAGTGATGACTTGAGTTGAGTGCACACTCCGCATGAATATGATACATGCATGTCCTTCTCATGCATTTTGTAATGCTTGATTTCTTTAATAAAACCGGGGATTAAGTTGCTCCTTTTTACCAAGACAAGGGAGAAGGAGTAGGCGGTTAATTTTGGAGTCCGAGCTCCGTGTTGAGGCCGAAATTTTGAAAAATTCATACTTCCCGGTTTCAAAAAATTTGTGGAAAAACAGTATACTTGTATACAAGGGTGCAATGTAGGAGTATATGTATGTAAATTTTTATGATGAAATATCTTGAACTGCGAGCTGCATGAAAAAAATCACGAACTTTGAGAATGAACACACGTGCTAAAAATCCACAGTTTTTTTAGTTGTACGTTTTAACGTATTTCGTCATGAAAATTTATGCACATATACATAATATCTCTAGGTATATGTGTGTGTTTTTTTTCAAAAAATATACTGTAAAATCATGATATTTAAAAAAAATCGGCCTGCATTTCGCATTTTCAAAGGAAGATGTTAATTCTACTACTAGTAATATTGCCGCGGTGGAGAGTGACTTTCGAACTGCAGTGATTCTTTTGTTCCAGCGTAGTTTGGATCTAGCACCTTCGTTGTTGCCTCCCTCGGGATCGGTGTCTGCTGGAGACAATGCTCAAGTTTTCCCGGGAGGACTATATAATACTCCTACCACTACACTTGTTTCTTGCCATGAGAGCAACTTGGGGAGCTTCTTGTTGCCTTGTTTTCTTGCCTAGGGCCTCCATGCCTCGTTTTCAATTCAGGTGCAGTCAAATTTCTGATTTTAAAATGTGGTAGCGATCCCCAAAACCACTCCCCCTGTGCTGGCGACTAGTAGTACTAAATATCTTGAATTTGCATGTAGAACGTTGCATTCAAATTAGTACTAGTTACACAAACAGGTGGCTGTTTTATACTCATGCACAGCGGGAGTAGTCTTCACGACTCAAGGGCTCTTGCGTACTACTAGTACGTTACCTAATTGATTGACCAGAGGCCTCGGGATTGACAGGGGAATGACAACTATGATGCATATGCATGCTCCATGCGTAAAACGGAGGATGAACCTAATAACACAGGAGACATGCTCCTACTTGGTTTGGGCGTACAAAGGAATGCAGTTTAAAAAGGCAAAGATAAATACT
This sequence comes from Hordeum marinum, assembly GCA_022496015.1. NCBI lineage: Eukaryota > Viridiplantae > Streptophyta > Magnoliopsida > Poales > Poaceae > Hordeum > Hordeum marinum. The sequence goes on along the minus strand of CM039674.1, from coordinate 507,292,004 downwards.
CATCCTCCCCCCTTGCTATCACTTGGAGAAGCTCAATTGCATTATCTGCTTGGAGTAGGAATGACGTTGTGGGGGCAGAAACATTATGCTCTGTGTCTTGTTACGAATGACGTGGTTTAAAGAACAATGTGTTTCATCTTTCGTGCAAATTATTTATGTGTGTACAAAATGACTCCATACTTGGAATTTTTTCAGAACTAGTACGGATTTTGTATCAAATTTGAAAACAGTTGTATCAGTTGAAAAAATATCGAAAGTAGTATCCCGTTGGCCAGTACTAGGCCGAACAGGGACCTGTCGGCCAGCACCAGGCCGAAGAGGGGTCCGTCGGCCACCTGTAGGCCGAAGAGCACCCTGTCGGCCAATCAGAGGCCGGGGAGAGGCCTGTCGGCCAGAGGGGGGCCAAAGAGCCACCTGTCGGCCAGTGGGAGGCCGATGGGCCCCTGGATAAGGCCCGGGCCTTCTTTCTTCCTCCTCTGACCACTCGTTTCACCCTCCCCCGTCTAGTAGCCTGCCCTTTTCACCTCTCACTCCCGTTGCTCTCCGGTGCTTCCACCGCCTCGCCGATCTCTTCGCTGGACCATCCATTTTGTTATCCTACCCGCGTAAACAATAGATCAAGGCGCTCTCCACCGGCCTACGGTATTTTTTTTGGCTTCCAACTTAATCGAATGAGAACTCTCAAGTCGGTAGTGAATTTAGTTCTTATTGGCCACCGTCTGTCTGCAGGTAATGTCTTGCCCATTTTGCCGAGCTCCAAATGGCCCTTGTGTTGCTGTTGATTCCGGTGCGTCTGTATTTACTGTGTGGAGCAGAGGGCTTTTCTTGCTAAGATGAAGAAGAAAAACCAAGAAAACCAACTTCGACTGACGGAGGTCTACCAGCAGCGAGAGGAGGCTCGTGAGGCTGAGAGGCAGAGAAAGAAAGAAAGGGCTCATGCAGCCCAGGCAGCAGAAGAAGCTGCAGATGGAAAAGGAAAATATCCACGTTGGACTCAGTAGATTTATATTCTTGTAACTCAATTTCAGCAAGTTGTATCTTAATTTCAGCAAGTTGTATCTTAATTTCAGCAACTTGTGTCTTAATTTTAGCAAATTGTATCTTAATTTCAGTGAGAAACGTGATGCTTGCCTTTTGTGCAACTGCATTGGTTCTCTCCCGCCACTTTCTCTCTCGCCACTTTCTCTCCCGCCATTCGTTCCCGCCATTGTCTTTCCCGCCTTTCTCTCCCGCCACTTTCTCTCCCGCCAGTTTCTTTCCCGCCACTTTCTCTCTCGTCATTGTCTTTCCCGCCTTTCTCTCCCGCCACTTTCTCTCCCGCCTATATAACCACATTCGCAGCGAGGAGGGTGAGCAGGCCCTTCCTTTCCCTTTCGCTCCGCCATCCTTCCGCTCTCGCTCTCGCCATCCTTTCGTGGAGATGTCTCGTCCTCCTTATCCTCACTATCATTTTGATCGTAGTTTTCACAAGGGTATGTCCGACCATCTTCTTCGTCTAGCTGCCAATTTCAAGATGAATGATAGAGTAGTTCCATGAGAGGAACTCATTAGTAGTGACTTCATAATGAATGAGTTGGCTCACCAATTAGCTAGGAGTGGGTGGCCTCCCAGTACTTTTGAGGAGATACAAAAAGAACTTCTAAGGTTGCATGCCAGATGGCTAAAGCAACTGCACAAGGGTGATGCTTACCTCAGGATTGCTGTGAATAATTCAGGTTTATGGTCAACAAAAAATTGAAGACGAGGACGGCCTCTTCATGCCGAGCAGCAAGGTGAAGAGTTCTGCATCGAAGGGCAAGAGTTTTGCATCGACGAAGGGGAAGAGTTCTACATCAACGAAGGGGAAGAGTTCTGCATCGACGGAGGATGAAGACGACGTCTTCATGCCGAGTACCAACGTGAAGATGACCGCACAGTCGATGGGCAACAGTTCTGCAAGGACAAAGGGGAAGAGATCTGCATCGACGGAGGATGATGATGATGCATTCATGTAATACGTTTTTCATGTAGTATTATTTTTCTGTAGTGGTGTTTTATGTAGTGCATTTTAATTAAGTTGTAACGTTTAATTCAGTTGTAACTATTTTTCTGTAGTTGTGTTTTCTGTAGTGCATTTTAATTTGGTTTGCGTTACTGTTGTTCTCTCTCCAAACCAAATAAGTCTCAACGATAAATATGTCGCATACATGAATATACCCAATACATAGAGGCTAAATATGTCAAATACATGAATATGTCCGATACATAAAGGCTATATATGTCTCATACATAAATAGATAGTCATGTCTCGTACGTAGATGACCATATCACTGCTGGGGCTTGCGACGAATCTTGGGCTTCCTCGGACGTGGACCGGAAGGTGATAAGCGCTGAGGCAGTGGACGAGTGTCACGATGACAACGACCATAGAACACCTCGTTCGTCGGTGTCTGAGTCTCCTGCGTCGATGGTGGTGGTGGAGTGGCAAGAACTGTCTCCAAGATACCATAGGTGTATGGACCACGGTCATCGTCCTCGCCGTCGCCAGCCATGTACGAACCATGACTAGTAAACACAGGTGACTGAACTGAAGTCATGAACGGTTGCGACTGGCTGCCGCCTGCTGATAAATTAAAACATGCAAAGAATGACTTACGAGGCTAAATTTTGTAAAAGAATGTACAAAGTTAAGTTTCCTAGGCCCATCTGCTGAAGCTAGGAAGAGTCCCCGGGCTGTGAAGGAGTGGTTGTTGATAGAAATAGCCCCCGGGCTATGAAGGAGGTGGCTGCTGGTAGAAATAACCCCCGGGCTGCGAAGGAGGTGCTTGCTGCCAGGAGGAGCTCCCGGGCTGTGACGGAGGTGCCTGCTGCCAGGAGGAGCTCCCTCGCTGTGAAGGAGATGCCTGCTGTCACGAGGAGCTCCCTGGCTGTGAAGGAGGTGCCTGCTGCCAGGAGGAGCTCCCTGGCTATGAAGGTCGAGGTTCTGAACGCTGCAGAGTGGGGCATGGAGGACGGTGTGCTGCACGAGTGTGAACAACATTGGAAGATCGTCTACATGTAACAGCTGCGACGATCCTGCGTATCTTCGCTTGAAGACTCTTCAACCTTGTTGCTTGCTTTCGCTCCGGGATATATTCTCCTCTGTCAACGCGGTCCACCAAAGCGGTAACCTCCTCTAGTGCCTGAGTTGACAATTCACCCTGTACACAGAAAGTTAACCAATTGTACATGTTCATGTATAGGGAAAACGTAGCATGTGATAAAAACTGAGGACATACCGCGTGGTGTCTGGTTCCCACAACTGAGGAAGTTGGGAACAGATCGCTGGCGAGAGGAACTGGGATCTGATCCGGAGCAGATGATGGAACCAAGTAGATCCTCGTGCTCTGTCTGTAACGCTTCAGATACAACCCGAATTTGTCCCAGTCGAAGACACGAACTTCATCCCAGATATTTGTCGGGGCAGTAGTCCATTCCTCGAGGTAAGGACTGATGTCGTGAAACCAAGAAGCCTGGGACTTGTTTCCTCCTACGCGAGTGTACCTGAGATTGAAATGCACGTAACATGAATAACTATAAGTAGACCGAACTGACTCAACAAGCTATTAATGCAGAGCTGAGAACCAAAGTAGTATTACTTACTTGTGCACGTGATCTGGTAATTGTGAAATAACCGGCATGTCAGCCTCTTGACATAGACCGAACTGTCTCATCACCCTATTAATAGCCATCTCCTCAACCGTCACGTCAAACACCAACTTGGCCTTGGTCATCCAATAATGGCGATCTCTAGTGCAGAATCCAGAAATCCCACCTGGGTACCTTTCTGAAATAGCATTACGGGTGTATGGTTCCCATATAACCTGATCCTCGGGCAGACTATCAAACTGCGCTGTGAAGGAGGGGTAGCAGCCCCTCACCTGGCCAGGCGTAAATTGTCTGTGTGCATGACAACAAACATTAGTACATAATATTGAATAGTGAGAAATAAACATTACTAATTCATATTGTTAATAATGAAAATACCTCTCTCTATGCCCAAACAGATCCCATAGTAGGCAAGTTGCCGATAGAAGGCACGTAATGTCTAGCCATGTCCTCATTACCAAAAGGTTTGTCAACGCTGACGTAGGGTCGACCAATAGGGAATCTCTCATATGACCAAAGCTGCAACAATAGTGGACATCCGAGAAGACCAGACTTCCTTGACCTCAACTGGCAAGCTTTGCACAGGCCTCTATATGTAGCTGCTAACACAGCAGAACCAAAACTCCTTTGCACAAATGTCTTCTGGGGAATGTGCGTCAGCTATCTCTCGTGCAACACCAATCAGTCGTGCATCTATAGTGGTCACGTGGTTCTCTGTGAACATCGTCTTGCCAAACAACCACATAATATATGCCTCAAGGGACCGATCAATCTGTGCCTCTGACAACTGAAAAGTGGGATATCCTAAGGCGACAATCTGAAACTGGCTCAACCACCTAAAAAGAGGCCCGTGCCGATCGTTGTCTAGTGTCTTGGTACTTGGCACCGCAGCCAGAAAACGGGAATGCATAGATGCTAGCCAATCAGTTTGTACCTCTAAAGGTCCTATGGAAGCACCGGTCAGAGGTAATCCCAACAAGTAGGACACATCCTGTAAAGTAGGAGCATCTCTCCCCAGGGGAAGTGAAACATATGTGTCTCTGGTCTCCATCTATCTACCAAGCAGCTAAGGAGTGACCTGTCGTAAGAGAAGCGTGATACTTGCCTCTTATGCAACTGCATTGGTTCACCCGCGTCATCCAAGTCCGGGTGATCAACCCACTCATCCAATGTACCCTCAACCAGTCGTGGCAGGGGTAATAGTCCAGCCCAGTTCAATCTACAAAATAAATAGAATGTAGATTACAATTAGCTTCTATCAAAGCGATGTCAAACATAGTAAGTGATTATACCGACACATACCTATCCACCCATGAAGGGTGTATCATCCAGTTAGACTTTGGGGTGCGAGTGATCAACACGTTTAAGTTCGTGCCCGATTCCGTAAGCGTGCCTCGGTGACCTCTATCGATATTGCCATTAAGCATCGGATACGAAGCCATGTCTGCAATTAGAACATAGTCCACACATATTACAAATAAAAACTTAGATGTTTGCATATTACAAATAAAAACATAGTCTCACATATAACAAATAAAAACTTAGTCTCACATATTACACATTAAAGCATAGTCTCACATATTACACATAAAAACATAGTGAACACATATTATAAATAAAAACGTAGTCCGACATAGTACAAATAAAAACATAGTCTGACATATTATGCAACTTCAGAGTTATGTATTCCTCGTCCGCCCCTTCGGCCTCGAGAGCCTCGTCCACCACGACTCCCAGGACCACCTCTTGCAACTGTTGCTGCAGTCATCGATGTGGAAGCACCGTCTTTCTTCAGGTCGGGGCAATATTTCATCCTATCCCCATAAGCCGCGCAGAGCAAACATTGTCTGGTTGCTCCACCAGCTTCAGATTGGTCCATATGGTTTCGTATGCGCTTTACCTTATGCCTTCCCCTGCTAGTTCGCCGTAGTGCAGGATCCAGGATGTATACTCTATCACCATCGTTTACCTTGTTGAAATTGCCGATGACTCTAAACCCTGTCATCTCACCTGTCCAGACATTGAGTATTGCCTCCTTTGAATAGTACGGAGACACGAAGGAGATAGTGTCCAACTGAATCTGGCCACAAGCAGCCAACACATGTGAGCAAGGCAGGTGCAATAACTTCGGTTTGTTGCATGTACACTCACAAGTTGGATAAAATTCTGCTCCAATTGTAACCTCATGTGTCTTCACCTCATTTGCACAACCAAAACCATCAGTAGGTAGCTGAATCTCATACCTCCTTTCCTGATTACCTATGAGTGTGACAGTGTGCTTTTTTGCTTTCTTTATCTTTTCAGCCATGTACTCCATGACACGGCTACAATAAGGAGTGTTATGATTATCTGCAATATGCTTCTTTGCTAACTCGTGCCTTTCTCTAAAATATCTCATAGTGCCATGGAATACACCCTCCACAATAGCTGTCAGTGGCAATGCTCTATTCCCTGTGAGTACAAAGTTATAGATATCTGCAAGATTGGTTGTCATGTGGCCATACCTAGCTCCATGGGTGTCATACAACAAAGGCCAATTCACTGGAGGCTCTTTCTCTATCCACTCAAAAAAAAAATCTTTATTGCCCTACCCTGCTTTCTCTTCGTATTAGGAGGGTCAATTGTTGGCAAGTCACAAAGACCAACTGGCTCTTCAAGCTCCGCAATGAGTGTTGTTAATTTAACATGGTCTTTCTCCATGTTCTTCCTAGCAAGGACCTACTTCTTAGTGAACTCATCAAGGTTTGACCAAATAAAATCATATTTGCGCCGCTGGTTCTGCTTGCATAACTTCTTGAACAAGTTCATCAACTGTTTGTTCTTGACCTGCGAGAAAAAATTAGCACCCAGATGGCGCATGCACCACCGACTTTGCAAGTCCTTCCAAGGTGTTGGCTCATCAGCAGTTGGATTACTCAGTGTCTTCACGACCTTCAATATACCAGGATGTTTGTCATGAATGAGACACACATTTGATCGGTCCTTCACGATCGCAATTTTAAGTTGCCGGAAGAACCATACCCAGCTCGGAAAGTTCTCACCCTCCACAAATGCCATGGCTAGTGGGATGATTTGGTTGTTCCCGTCCACACAAATAGCAGTCAGGATTTGCCCTTTGTACTGACCAGTCAGGAATGTACCATCCACAAACATCACAGGAGGACAATGCCTGAAAGCTTCGATGCACATACCGAAAGAGAAGAATACTCGTTTCAACACCTTGTAATCTGGTATACTATCCAACCTCGTGTGCTGAATGTTAACATAAGTGCCGGGATTTCTCTCCTTCAATACGTCAAGGAGACGGACAACATTATCATAGGAGTCGAAGAACGTCCCAAACCTCTCCTCCATAGCCTTCTGCTTAGCCCTCCAAGCCTTCCCATATGGAATGTCATACTTCCATCTGACCTTCACTGCTGTCTGGATGTGTTTTGCTTCCATATCTTTCTTCGTCACTATCTCAGTATACATGAGTTGCGCTATGAGAGTTGAAGTAAGGTTTGGATGACGAACGAACATGTTTTTCCTAATACAATTATGCGAGACAACATTTGTCACAACCTAGTGGATGTTATACTTTGGCACGTGGGCGTGCACCTTCGTAGGATAACCTGATTCAACACACTTCACGGTATATTTCGTTGGACTGGATGTGTGTGTCCGGAAAACCCTCTGGGTAGACATAGCCCACTTTAGCACCACATACTTCATTTTCTTCTTTGTGTTAAACATAGCCCCGATCTAGACTTGCTTCAGATTATATTGCCATGGAGTCTCATGGCCATCGTTGACAGTAAAGCATGCAGATATGTCCTGCTCCCATGCAGCAGGAATTGGTACCTCTTCCTCATCCTCGGAATTTTCAGAATCAAGTTCCTCTATAATCCCATCCTCGTCCTCTTCCTCCATCACCCTTTGCATTTCATTGCCTTCCTCATCCCCATCAGCAACACCAGAGGCAGCTAATACTATCGACTGAATACTCTGACCAGCAGCATGACCACTAACATTGTGTGGCACATAATCTGACTCTTTCTCGGCTTGTCTAGCATTCACATCCGGTGGTTGTGACCCGGATACATAAATCTCGTTAGCCACTTGACTACTCTGGCCTGGTTCATACCCCACGGTGGGTGGTACGATATTCTCCTCCTTCGCCACTGGTTGCACTAGGGCAGACGGATGGATTCTTTGGTCTCTGCAACGACTTAACAGAGACAACCAGTGTTGGCTCCTATCTATCGGAATCAAATCCCACTTCAAATTTTTACAGGATTTGGTCCACACGGCATGAATACTGACGGAACAAACTTCAAGATCCAGGCCAAAACTAGTTGTCAACCAGTGCTTCAACTGCCTAATGTCCAGTCTGTCCGGCTCTGAAAGTGTCATCTCGCCTCTTTTAAACTCACTAAGATCAACCCCCAACTCATTATATCGAACATTACCAGGGCCGTAAAAGACAATCAAATTTACGGATTCAGACATTTTAACCTGTCAGACATTGCCAGCTTCTCATTATTCGCAACGAATAAATCGACACTAAAATAAAACGTACACTAAAATATACCCACGTATTCTAAATAAACCTACACTAAAATGAACTTCAAAAAAATAAACCGACACTAATATGACTACACTAACAAAACCTACTCTCGGAAAACATACACTAAAATCACTACACTAATAAAAATAACTACACTAATAAAAGTAACCTAAAATAACTACACTACTAAAAATAACCTAAACTAATTTTACGTACAGTGAAAAAACTAACCTAAACTAACAGAAAAAAATTATACCTTTGACGCGTGAGTGCCCTTCTTCTTCCTCTCCATCTTCTTCTTCCTCTCCACCACTCCACCTTCTCACCATTCACATATCCACTACCACACCATTTCACCTCCCCACGAACAAATCACTACCATGTTTCAAAAAATAAAACTGTAGGGCGGGGGAGGCGAAGACGATCTATTGATTCATCAGATTGAAACGGAAAATGGGTGGAGGGAAAGGGAGATCAAGGGGGGGGGGGATTTTGGCCGAAGTATGAGAGAAAGAGAGAGCTGGAGGAGGAAGAAGGGGGCTGGCCGCGCCGGTCTTATCCAGGGTCCGGTCGGCCTCCTAGCGACCGACGGGTGGCGCTCGGCCTGGAATGGGCCGATGGCCGGGCTGTTCGGCCTGGTAAAAGCCGACGGGCGGCCGGTTGGCCCAACTGCGGCCGACGGGGTACTACTTTCATAATTTTTCAAATTGATCACATTTTTTTCAAATTTGGTGCATAATCCGTGCTAGCTTTGAAAAAAATTCCCATACTTGATCTATCCTCCAGAATACAAATACCTTTTTATGACGTCATCTACTCCCTCCATTTCTAAATATAAGACCTTTTAGAGATTACGGTATAGACTACATACAAAGCAAAATGGATGAATCTACACTCTAAAATATGTCTATATACATCCGTATGTAGTTCATAGGGTAATCTCTAAAAGGTCTTATATTTAGGAACAGAGGGAGTAGTACTTAGCTAGAGGTTTTCTCCCATTGTGGACGACAATGTAAGCTTCTAATAGAATATACCCATCTTAGGCTGACTTTTTTAATTTCTGCTATAAAATGTTTTTTTGCATGGTTGCGTTCAACATGTTTGTTGGGTGCATCGCGTTATGCAGAGGCCAATCATTCATTCAGTGCAGTTGTATCGGCTCGATATATCGATTAAATGAAAAGGTCACTACCGAAAAAATTGCTTGGTTGCATGCCTGGTTATTCTGCAAGGAAATGGGTAACAAAGTGTTTATTAGCTCCTACTCCCCCCGCGTCGTCTCTCTGGCAACACGAGCTGGATCCGGATAAGCGCCGCCGGTCGTCCCTCCTTCTTTCCCTCCCTATTCTCGCCATCGTTGGAGGATGCTGCCGGGCAAAGCCCGTGGCGGACGGTGGCGGCGGGGTTCTCTCTCATTCCTTGTTGTGGGAGCATCCGGTGGTAGTGAGGCTTGACCCATTTGCTTTGCTGCGTGGTGTCCAGCATTGTAGACGGGTCTTCTCCGGTGGCAGGTCAAGGCGGGGTGGCAGCCCCCTTCTCCTTCCCCTGCGAGCTCTCCTGGGTGGGTGCTTGGATCGGAGGTCGCGGTTCGCCATATCTGGCCAGCTTCCATGCAGATCCAGTTTGCTCGCGCCCATGGGATGGCTGGCTCGGTCGGGGCAGTGTTTGCCAACGAGCATGGGACGTGGAGCCCAGTGGTGATGATGTGTGGTGGCCCCGTAGTAGTGTGGGAGGGCGAGCGCCATATCTGGACAGTTGGTTAGCTTTGGCTCGTCTTTGCAGGCGATGAGGATGGAGGTGGCCCGACATGGTGTTGGTGTGCATGTTGCGCTGGGTGTGTGCGGGCCAGTGGTGGTGCCTGGGTGGGGTTGGTAGTGCTTTTCAAGGCGAATGCTTGACCGGTGATGGCCGGCAGCGGCGGCGTCTGTGGGCGTCGCTATCCTTCTCGAAGGCGTTGTCTAGGCACTCAACACTTCCTCAACTCTTGGGCAAGATCTTCGGGCGAAAGTCTAGATCCGTATAGTTCGGACGATGGCGGCGTCTCCATCGCCGTGATCCGTCTTTGGGGTGTTGTCTTGAAGATCTTGGTCTCGTTGGTGTTAGTTGTAGGCTGGACGTGCACAACATTGCGGTTGGTAGGTGTCCCATCGACGGTGTGTGTGGTTGGCGTTGCGACTTGTATGGAGACGATGATGATGAAGAGATGTGCAGGATCTTGGTGTGCCTTCATCATTAACAGCCGGCTGGTCCATGAGCGTGAAGTCGGAGCTGCGATACTGCGGGGCTACGAGGCGGCAACGATGCTAGGCGATTGGCCGTTCGGACTCTGTCAGTCCCAGGCGTCACTAGTAGAAAACAGACCATTCGTCCCAAGCATTAGTCCCGGTCTGGTTACGAGCCGGTACTAAAGATGCTATTAGTCCCGGTTCGTGCCAGCTCCAACGGCTAGGAGCAGGGTGATCTTTAGTACCGGATCGTAAGGGATCTTTAGTACCGGTTCGTGTCACGAACCGGTACTAAAGGGGGTGTGGCGGGATTTTGATCAGACTTGGGCCCCGCGTGCCTCTTTAGTACCTGTTGGTGGCACGAACCGGTACTAAAGGTTGCCCTTTAGTACCGGTTGGTGTCACCAACCAGTACTAAAGACTTCCTATATATATATATATATATATATATATATATATATATATGCTTCGTCCGCAGCCGATTGAAGGGACTCTCATTTCTCTGTTTTCTCCCCTGTTCTTCTTCTTGCTCGAAGCTCATCCTCCATTTTACCAAGGATTTGTAAAGATTTGAAGGCACCCCATCTATCCAAGTGTTCACAAAGGTTAGCAACTTTGCCCCTTCATCTCTCATTGCTAGATTAGCTTGTGGTATGCTCAAAGATATGTGATTTGTGGGTTTTAGTTAGGTTTTGGGGGAGTGATCATTATGTGGGAGTTTATTTGATTTATATGCAATTTGAGTTCAAATTAACTTGTTAGGTTGCATATGTGTAGGTGTGGTTTATTTGGTGCCTTCCCATCCCCGTCCTAACTGTTGGGGAACGTTACATGGGAAACAAAAAAATTCCTACACACACGCAAGATCTATCCATGGTGATGAGCATCTACGAGAGGGAGAGTGGATCTACATACCCTTGTAGATCGCTAAGCGGGAAGCGTTAAGAAACGCGGTTGGTGTAGTCGAACGTCTTCGCGATCCAAATCGCCGAATGTCCCATGATCTCATCACGATCCGTCCCGCGATCAAATCACGATCCGTCTCGCGAACTCATCACGATCCGTCCCGCGATCTCATCACGATCCGTCCCGTGAACTCATCACGATCCGTCCCGCGAACTCATCACGAACCGTCTCGCGATCTTGATCATGGTCCTTCCGATCTAACGCCGAACGGACGGCACCTCCGCGTTCAGCACACGTACAGCTCGATGACGATCTCCACCTTCTTGATCCAGCAAGAGGGAGAGGAGAGGTAGAAGAGTTCTCCGGCAGCGTGACGGCGCCGCGGCGATGGTGGTGGAGAAATTCCGGCAGCGCTTCGCCTAAGCACTGCAGAAGATCGATCTAGAGGAGAAACTATGCACTAGAGGAACGGGTAGCACGTGGCTGAAAATCTAGTGCCAAAAACCCTAAAACCTCTTGTATATATAGGAGGAAGAGAGGAGGAGGCTTCGCTCCCAAGGAGCCAGCCCTTGGGTCGGCCGAACCAAGTAGGAGAGGAGGAATCCTCCTCCAATCCTAGTAGGACTAGGACTCCTCCTTATTTTGGTCTTTTGGGCCTCGTGTGGGACTTCCACCAGCCCACTAAGGGCTAGTATTCACTCTCCCACAGCCCACTACCAACACTCCCGGTACACTACCGATGAGCCCGAAACCTTTCCGGCGACCAAAATAGGACTTCCTATATATCAATATTTACCTCCGGACCATTCCGGAGCTCCTCGTGACGTTCGGGATCTCATGTGGGACTCCGAACAAACTTCGGTCACCACCATACATAACTCTATACTAACGAAACATCACCAAACCTTAAGTGTGCAGACCCTACGGGTTCGAGAACTATGTAGACATGACCAAGACACCTCTACGGTCAATAACCAATAACGGGACCTGGATGCCCATATTGGTTCCTACATATTCTACGATATCTTTATCGGTCGAACCTCTATGTCAAGGATTCAGTTAATCCCATATGATGTTCCCTTTGTTCTTCGGTATGTTACTTGCCCGAGATTCGATCATCGGTATCTCCATACCTAGTTCAACCTCGTTACCAGCAAGTCTCTTTACTCGTTCCGTAATACAAGATCCCGTGACTAACACTTAGTCACATTACTTGCAAGGCTTGTTGTGATGTTGTATTACCGAGTGGGCCCTGAGATACCTCTCCGTCACACGGAGTAACAAATCCCAGTCTTAATCCATGCCAACCCAACAGGCACCCTTGGAGATACCTGTAGAGTACCTTTATAGTCACCCAGTTATGTTGCGACATTTGATACACACAAGGCACTCCTCCGGTGTCAATGAGTTGCATGATCTCATGGTCATAGGAACATATACTTGACATGTAGAAAAGAGTAGCAATAAACTGACACGATCATATGCTACATTTGTAGTTTGGGTCTTGTCCATCACATCATTCTCCTAATGATGTGATCCCGTTACCGAATGACATCTCATGTCCATGACTAGGAAATCATAGCCATCTTTGATCAACGAGCTAGTCTATTAGAGGCATACTAGGGACATGGTTTTGTCTATGTATCCACACATGCATCTAAGTCTCCGATCAATACAATTATAGCATGGATAATAAACGATTATCATGAACAAGGAAATATGATAATAACTAATTTATTATTGCCTCTAGGGCATATTTCCAACAGTCTCCCACTTGCATTACAGTCAATAATCTAGTTCACATCACCATGTGATTCACATTGTTATGAATCTAACACCCAATGAGTTCTAGGGCTCGATCATGCTTTGCATGTGAGAGAGGTCTTATAGTCATCGGGTCTGAGACATTCAGATCCGTATGTACTTTGCAAATCTCTATGCCAAACTGTAAACACTGCTACCACACTCCACTTGGTACTATTCCAAATGGCTGCTCCACTATATGTATCTGGATTGCTACTAAGAGTCATCCGAATTAGTGTTAAAGCTTGCATCGACGTAACTCTTTACGACGAACCCTTTATCACCTCCATAATCGAGAAACATTTCCTTAGTCTTTTAGTCACTAAGGATAATATTGACCGTTGTCCAGTGATCCACTCCTGGATCACTCTTGTACCCCTTGACGGACTCATGGCAAGGCACACACAGGTGCGATACACAGCATGACATACTATACAGAGGCTATGGCTAAGGCATAGGGGACGAAATTCATCCTTTCTCTTTCTTCTGCCTTTGTCGAGCTTTGAGTCTCACTCAACTTCACACCTCGCAAATCAGGTGAGAACTCTTTCTCTGACTGATCCATTTTGAACTCTTTCAAAATCTTGTCAAGGTATGTACTCATTGAAAGTCTCATCAAGCATCTTGATCTATCTCTATAGATCTTGATGCTCAACAATTAGGTAGCTTTATCCAGGTCTTCCTTTGAAAAACTCTTTTCAAAGAACCGTTATGCTTTCGAGAAATTCTACATCATTTCCGATCAACAATATGTCATCCACATATACTTATCAGAAATTTTATAGTGCTCCCGCTCACTTTATTGTAAATACAAGTTTCTCGTAAACTTTGTATAGACTCAAAAACTTTGATCACCTCATCAAAGTGTATATTCCAACTCCGAGATGCTTGCTTCAGTTCATAGAAGAATCACTGAAGCTTGCACACCTTTTAGTATCCTTAGGACCGACAAGACCTTCTGGTTGTATCACATACAACCTTTCCTCAAGTAAACCGTTAAGGAAACGATGTTTTGATATCCATCTGCCAGATTTCATAATTGAAAAATGCAGCAACTGCTAACATAATTCCAACAGACTTTAGCATCGCTACGAGTGAGAAAGTCTCATCGCAGTCAACTCCTTGAACTTGTCGTAAACTTCTTTGCAACAAGTTGAGCTTTACAAATGGTGACATTTACCATGAGCCTATGTCTTCATTTTAAACATCCATTTGTACTTAACGACCTGCCATCCAACGAGCAAGTCTACCAAAGTCTATACTTGGTTTTCATACATGGATCCTTTCTCGGATTTCATGGCCTCTTACCATTTGTCGGAATCCAGGCCCATCATCGCTTCTCCACAGCTCGTAGGTTCATCGTTGTCCAACAGCATGACCTCCAAGACAGAGTTGTCGTACCGCTCAGGAGCAGTACACATCCTTGTCAACCTATAAGGTTCGATAGTAACTTGATCCGAAGCTTCATGCTCATCATCATTAACTTCCTCTTCAACTAACGTAGGCTTCACAGAAACAAATTCCTGCGCTGCGCTACTCTCTGGTTGAATAAAGTTTCAACAACCTCATCAAGTTCGATCTTCCTCCCACTCAATTCTTTCGAGAGAAACTCTTTCTCGAGAAAGGACCCAGTTTTTAGCAACAAACACTTTATGCTTGGATCTGAGATAGAAGGTTTACCCAACTGTCTTTAGGGTATTCTATGAAGATGCATTTGTCCGCTTTGGGTTCGAGCTCATTAGGTGAAAACCTTTTTCACATAAGTGTTTCAACCCCAAACATTAAGAAATGACAGCTTAGGTTTCTATCAAACCATAATTCACACGGTGTCATCTCAACGGATTTAGATGGTGCCCTATCTAAAGTGAATGTAGTTGTCTCTAACGCATAACCCCAAAATTATAGTAGAAAAATGATAAGAGACATCATATCAAGCACCATTTTCAATAGAGCACGACTATGACGTTCGAACACACATCACACTATGGTGTTCCAGGTGGCGTGAGTTGTGAAACAACTTTCACATTGTCTAAAGTTGTATGCCAAACTCGTAACTCAGATATTTACCTTCACGATCATATCACAGACATTTTTATCTTCTTGTCACGATGATCTTAAACTTCACTCTGAATTTGCTTGAACCTTTCAAACGATTCAGACTTGTGTTTCATTAAGTAAATATACACTATATCTACTCAAATCATCAGTGAAGGTAAGAAAATAACGATATCCACCACATGCTACAAGACTCATTGGATTGCATACATCAACATGTATCATTTCCAATAAATCACTTGCCTGCTCCATCCATCTGGAAACGGGGTCCTTAGTCATCTTGCCCAAGAGGCATGGTTCGCATGTCTCAACCGATTTGAAATCGAATGAGTCCAAAGATCCATCAGCATGGAGTTTCTTCATGCGCTTTATACCAATATGACATTTAGCGGCAGTGCCACAAGTATGTGGTACTATCATTATTAACTTTGTATCTTTTGGCATCAATGTTATGAACATGTGTATTACTACGATCAAGATTCAACAAACCATTCTCACTGGGTGCATGACCATTGGAGGTATTATTCATGTAAACAGAATAACCATTATTCTCTAACTTAAATGAATAACTGTGTTGCAATAAACACGATCTAATCATGTTCATGCTTAACGCAAACACCAAATTACATTTACTTAGGTTTGTCACTAATCCCAAAGGTAGAGAGACCATGCGATGTTGATCACATCAACTTTGGAAACATTTCCAACACACATCGTCACCTCACCCTTAGCTAGTCTCCATTTATTCCGTAGCTTTTACTTCGAGTTACTAACATTTAGCAACCAAACCGTTATCCAATACCCAGGTGCTATTAGGAGTACTAGCAAGGTACACATCAATAACACGTATATCAAATACACTTGTGTCGACGTTGCCAGCCTTCTTATCTACCAAGTATCTAGGGTTGTCTCGCTTCAGCGACCGCTCACCTCATAATAGAAGCACTTAGTCTCGGGTTTGGGTTCAACTTTGGGTTGCTTCACTGGACCAGCAACTGACTTGCCATCCATGAAGTTTCCCTCCTTGCCCTTGCCCTTCTTGAAACTAGTGGTTTTACTAACCATCAACACTTGATGCTCCTTCTTGATTTCTACCTTCGCGGTGTCAAACATCGCGAACAACTCAGGGATCATTATTTCTATCCCTAGCATTTTATAGTTCATCACCAAGTTCTAGTAGCTTAGTGATAGTGACTTGGAGAACTATATCAATCACTATCTTATCTGGAAGATCAAATCCCACTCGATTCAAGCGATTGTAGCACCCAGACAATCTGAGCACATGCTCAACGATTGAGCTATTCTCTTTCATCTTGCAGGCAAAGAATCTTGTTGGAGATCTCATATCTCGCAACACGGGCACGAGCCTAAGATCCTAATTTCAGCTCTTAGAACATCTCATATGTTCCGTGACGTTCAAAACGTTTCAGAGCCTCATTTCTAAGCCGTAATGCATGACACACTAAACTATCAAGTAGTCATCAGAATGTGCGTGTCAGATGTTCACAACATCTACAGACGACGCTAGAGGGGGTGGCGCACCGAGCGGTGCATTAAGGACATAAGCCTTCTATGCAACAATGAGGAGAATCCTCAGATCACAGACCCAGTCCGCAATATTGCTACCATCATCTTTCAACTCTATTTCTCTAGGAACATATAAAATTCAAGGGAGCTACAGCGCAAGCAAGTAATCTATAACATAATTTGCAAAGACACTAATGACTATGTACGTGATAATGAGTTCAATTAATCATATTACTTAAGAACTCCCACTCAAATTGACATCCCTCCGGTCATTCGAGTGATACATGATCCAAATTCACCAACTCAAGTCCAATCATCACGTGAGTTGAGGTGGTTTCAATGGTGAACATCATCATGTTGATCCTATCTGCTATATGACTCATGTTCGACCTTTCAGTCTTTTGTGTTCTGAGGACATGTCTGTACATGCTAGGCTCGTCAAGTTTAACCCGAGTGTTCTGCATGTACAACACTGCCTTGCACCCGTTGTATGTGAACATAGAGTCTATCACACCCGATCATCACGTGGTGTCTCGACACGACGAACTTTCGCAACGGTGCACACTCAGGGAGAACACAATTTATCTTGAAATTAAGTGAGGGATCACCTTATAATGCTATCGTCGTCCTAAGCAAAACAAGGTGCATAAAAGGATTAACATCACATGCAAATCATAAGTGACATGATATGGCCATGAACTTGTGCTTTTGATCTCCATCTTGAAAGCACTGGCATGATCTCCATCGTCACCGGCACGACACCATGATATCCATCATCTTGATCTCCATCAACGTGTCGCCATCGGGGTTGTCGCGCCCATCATGCTTCTACTACTATTGCTACTATTTAGCGATAAAGTAAAGCATTACATAGCGCTTAATGATTGACACGCAGGTCATACAATGACTAAAGACAACCCTATGGCTCCTGCCGGTTGCCGTACTCATCGACATGCAAGTCATGATATTCTATACATCACATGATCATCTCATACATCACATATATCACATCATGTAATTGGCCATATCACATCACAACATACCCTGCAAAAACAAGTTAGACGTCCTCTAATTGTTGTTGCATGTTTTACGTGGCTACTACGGGTATCTAGCAAGAACAATTCTCACCTACGCATAAACCACAACGGTGATATATTAGTTGCTTTTCAACCTTCTCAAGGACCGAATTTGTCGAATCCGATCGAACTAAAGTGAGAGAAACTGACACCCGCCAGCCATCTATGCAACAAGTTGCAGTTAAGGGAACCGGTCTCTCGTAAGCGTGCGAGTAATGTTGGTCCGGGCCACTTCATCCCACAATACCGTTGAACCAAAAAACGACCAAGGGAGGAAGCAATCTAAGCATCAATCCCCACAAACTCTTTGTGTTCTACTCGAGATCTCATCTACGCATAGACCTAGCTCATGATGCCACTGTTGGGGACTGTTGCATGGGAAACAAAAAAATTCCTATGCACACGCAAGATCTATCCATGGTGATGAGCATCTACGAGAGGGAGAGTGGATCTACATACCCTTGTAGATCGCTAAGCGGGAAGCGTTAAGAAACGCGGTTGGTGTAGTCGAACGTCTACACGATCCAAATCGTCGAGTGTCCTGCGATCTCATCATGATCCGTCCCGCGATCCAATCATGATTTGTCCCGTGAACTCATCACGATCCGTCCCGTGATCTCATCACGATCCGTCCCGCGATCTCATCACGATCCGGCCCACGAACTCATCATGATCCGTCTCACGATCTTGATCACGGTCCTTCCGATCTAGCGCCGAACGGACGGCACCTCCGCGTTCAGCACACGTACAACTCGATGACGATCTCCACCTTCTTGATCCAGCTAGAGGGAGCGGAGATGTAGAAGAGTTCTTCGGCAGCGTGATGTCGCCACGGCAATGGTGGTGGAGCAATCCAGCAGGGCTTCGCCTAAGCACTGCAGAAAACCGATCTAGAGGAGAAACTATGCACTAGAGGAACGGGTAGCACGTGGCTGAAAATCTAGTGCCAAAAACCCTAAAACCTCTATTATATATAGGAGGAAGAGAGGAGGAGGCTTGGCTCCCAAGGATCCAGCCCTTGGGTCGGCCGAACCAAGTAGGAGAGGAGGAATCCTCCTCTAATCCTAGTAGGACTAGGACTCCTCCTTATTTTGGTCTTTTTGCCTTTTTCCACCTTTTTCTCTTTGGGATTTCTCTCCCAGCCACATGGGCCTTGTGTGGGACTTCCACCATCCCACTAAGGGCTGGTATTCACTCTCCCACAGCCCATGTAGCCTCTTGGGTCGAAATACACCTCCTGATGGTCTCCCGGTACACTATCGGCACTCCCGGTACACTACTGATGAGCCCAAAACCTTTCCGACGACCAAAATAGGACTTCCTATATATCACTCTTTATCTCCGGACCATTCCGGAGCTCCTCGTGACGTCTGGGATCTAATTAGGGACTCTGAACAACCTTAGGTCACCATCATACATAACTCTATACTACCGAAACATCACCGAACCTTAAGTGTGCAGACCCTGCGGGTTCGAAAACTATGTAGACACGACCGAGACACCTCTACGGTCAATAACCAATAGCGGGACCTGGATGCCCATATTTGTTCCTACATATTCTATGAAGATCTTTATCGGTCTAAACTCTATGTCAAGGATTCAGTTAATCCCGTATGATGTTCCCTTTGTTCTTCGGTATGTTACTTGCCCGAGATTCGATCGTCGGTATCTCCATACCTAGTTCAACCTCGTTACCGGCAAGTCTCTTTACTCGTTCCGTAATACAAGATCCCGTGACTAACACTTAGTCACATTGCTTGCACGGCTTGTTGTGATGTTGTATTACCGAGTGGGCCCTAAGATACCTCTCCATCACACGGAGTAACAAATCCCAGTCTTGATCCATGCCAACCCAACAGACACCCTCGGAGATACCTTTAGATTACCTTTATAGTCACCCAGTTATGTTGCGACATTTAATACACACAAGGTACTCCTCCGGTGTCAGTGAGTTGCATGATCTCATGGTCATAGGAACATATACTTGACATGTAGAAAACAGTAGCAATAAACTGACACGATCATATGCTACGTTTGTAGTTTGTGTCTTGTCCATCACATCATTCTCCTAATGATGTGATCCCATTACCAAATGACATCTCATGTCCATAACTAGGAAACCATAGCCATCTTTGATCAACGAGCTAGTCTATTAGAGGCATAATAGGGACATGGTTTTGTCTATGTATCCACACATGCATCTAAGTCTCCGATCAATACAATTATAGCATAGATAATAAACGATTATCATGAACAAGGAAATATGATAATAACTAATTTATTATTGCCTCTAGGGCATATTTCCAACACTAACCACTGTCGATCATCCGCACCGTCTCGTCGCAGCACCGACCACCTTGGTGAGCCTCTTGTTCTTCTTAAAACCTTTTTGTTAAAAAAATTACTTGTATGATTTAGATAGCTGCGTGTACGATTTACTTACTTGTATTATTGTTAGTTATTCTATAGTGTCATGGTTATGGTATCCGCCCACGTCGGCCCTCGTCAGTCTATGATTCAGATGTGGTATGTCGTTATCTTTTATAACTATTTCACACATCATTTAATGTCTATGACAATTAATTATGCCACCAAATTGACGTAGATGTTTTTATCTATAGGAAGTAGTTGAACCAGAAATTCCAACCGACTATGCAATTCTGCTCGAGAAATTAACACAAGCTGAAACATAAATTGATCATTTGAAAGAAAAATTGAAAAGAACTGAAGATGAGAAGGTGGGATTGGAGTTGCATGTTGCCGATATCGTCGATGATCACAAGAACAAGATGGCTGGAATGCGCTTGAAGCTTAGAAAGATTAGAAAATATGCCATTGATAAAGAGGCTTGGTATCGTTATGGCGTTGGCTCAATTGTTACCTTAGTTGCGATTATGATCGCATTTGTTGTTTTATTTACATGTTTTAGATAGTTGTATGTTGTTTTATGAGATGTATGTATGAACTATAAGTATCTATTATTTGCAGTAATAACATTTGGTCACTGCTAGCTCTACTTTGGTTGTAATGTGATGATGAAGTTGTATTAATTTGGTCACTTCGATGTTGTGTAGTGAACATGAGCCGGCAATGGATGTACGATGACCGACTAAGTCCAGGGTTCCTTAATGGCCCGCATGATTTTATTCGTGTGGCTGAGGCAAACAAGCAGAATGGTTTCATGTGTTGTCCATGTTGTGACTGTAAGAATGATAGGAATTACTCTACCTCAAAAACCCTTCACTACCACCTGCTGAAGTCCGGTTTCATGTCCGGCTATAGCTGTTGGACCAAGCAGGGAGAAAGAGGGGTTATAATGGAAGACAATGAAGAGGAAGAGGATGATGACAACTATCCTTTCACTGATACAACAGTGGGGGAAGCTGAAGAAGAGGCATCAATGGGGGAAGCTGAAGAAGAGGCATCAATGGGGTAGATGAGCCCGCTGATGATTTGGGTCGGGTCATCGCTGATGCAAAGAGAAACTGCAAAAGTGACAAGGAGAGGTTGAAGTTGAAGCGCATGTTAGAGGATCACAAGAAATTCTTGTATCCAAATTGTGAAGATGACCAGAAAAACCTGGGTACCACGCTGGAATTGCTGCAATGGAAGGCGAAGAATGGTGTAACTGACAAGGGATTTCAAGATTTGCTGATAATGATAAAGAAGTGTTGGGAGACGTAGTAGTAAATCAAAAAATTTCCTACGATCACCAAGATCTATCCATGGAGAAACCAGCAACGAGTGGGGAGAGATTGCATCTTCATACCTTTGAAGATCGCTAAGCGGAAGCGTTACAAGAACGCGGTTGGTGGAGTCGTACTCGCAGCGATTCAGATCGCGGTGGATTCCGATCTCAGCGCTAAACAATGGCGCCTCGGCGTTCAACACACGTACAACCCGGTGACGTCTCCCGCACCTTGATCCAGCAAGGAGGAGGGAGAGGTTGAGGGAGAGCTTCGGCAGCATGACGGCATGGTGACGATGGAGCTACGTGGACTCCGGCAGGGCTTCGCCAAGCACTACGGAGAACGAGGAAGAGGAACGGTAGGGCTGCGCCGTGAGAGAGAGAAGTTCGTGTCTCAAATCAGCCCAAACCCTTGCATATATATAGGAGGAGGGAGAGGGAGGGCTGCCTTGGCCCCTCCTCCAAGGAGGAGAGGTTCGGCCGAAGGTGGGGAAGAGTCCACCTCCCACACGGGAGGTGGATCTCCTTCCTTTCAAAACCCTTTTGCCTTATCTCTTGATCTCCAGCCGCATGGGCCTTTCTAGAAGATCTTGGACAGCCCAATAAGGGCTGGCACACCTCCTCTAAGGTCCCACGAAGTCCTATGGTCGTCACACCCCTCCCGAGGGTCCTCCGGCACCCTCCCGGCACTCCCGGTACACTACCGATGAGCCCGAAAACTTTCCGGTGAACAAAACTAGACTTCCTATATATCAATCTTTACCTCTGGACCATTCCAGAGTTCCTCGTGATGTCCAAGATCTCATCCGGGACTCCGAACAACCTTCGGTAATCACGTGTACCATTTCCCTATAACCCTAGCGTCATCGAACCTTAAGTGTGTAGACCCTACGGGTTCGAGAGACACGTAGACATGACCGAGACACCTCTCCGGTCAATAACCAACAGCGGGATCTGGATACCCATGTTGGCTCCCACATGCTCCACGATGATCTCATCATATGAACCACGATGTCGGGGATTCAATCAATCCCGTATACAATTCCCTTTGTCTATCGGTATGATACTTGCCCAAGATTCAATCGTCGGTATCTCTATACCTTGTTCAATCTCGTTACCGGAAAGTCTCTTTACTCGTTCCGTAACACATCATCCTGTGGCTAACTCCTTAGTCACATTGAGCTGATTATGATGATGTCTTACCAAGTGGGCCCAGAGATACCTCTCCGTCATACGGAGCGACAAATCCCAGTCTCGATTCGTGCCAACCCAACAGACACTTTCGGAGATACCCGTAGTGTACCTTTATAGCCACCCAGTTCCGTTGTGACGTTTGGCACACCCAAAGCATTCCTACGGTATCCGGGAGTTGCACAATCTCATGGTCTAAGGAAACGATACTTGACATTGAAAAGCTTTAGCAAACGAACTACACGATCTTGTGCTATGCTTAGGATTGGGTCTTGTCCATCACATCATTCTCCTAATGATGTGATCTCATTATCAATGACATCCAATGTCCATGGTCATGAAACCGTGACCATCTATTGATCAACGAGCTAGTCAACTAGAGGCTCACTAGGGACACGTTGTGGTGTATGTATTCACACATGTATTACGGTTTCTGGTTAACACAATTATAGCATGAACAATAGAAAATTATCATGAACTAGGAAATACAATAATAACCATTTTATTATTTCCTCTAGGGCATATTTCCAACAAGAAGATGCTTCCAAAGGATAACGACTTGCCTGAAAGTACGTACGAAGCAAAGAAGGTTGTCTGCCCTCTAGGATTAGAGGTGCAGAAGATACATGCATGCCCTAATGACTGCATCCTCTACCGCGGTGAGGAGTGCGAGAATGTGGATGCATGCCCAGTATGCGGTGCACTGCGCTATAAGATCCCCCGCGATGACCCCGGTGATGTGGAGGGCGAACACCACAGGAAGAGGGTTCCTGCCAAGGTGATGTGGTATGCTCCTATAATACCACGGTTGAAACGTTTGTTCCAAAACAAAGAGCATGCCAAGTTGTTGCGATGGCACAAAGAAGAACGTAAGAAACAGGATGTTGAGAGCACGCGCTGATGGGTCGCAGTGGAGAAAAATCGAGAGGGAGTTCGAGGACTTTGCAGCTGACGCAACGAACTTATGGTTTGGTCTTAGTACAGACGGCATGAATCCTTTTGGGGAGCAGAGCTCCAGTCACAACACCTGGCCCGTGACTCTATGTATCTACAACCTTCCTCCTTGGTTGTGCATGAAGCGGAAGTTCATTATGATGCCAGTGCTCATCCAAGGCCCTATGCAACCCGGTAACGACATTGATGTATGCCTAAGGCCACTAGTTGATGAACTTCTACAGTTGTGGAAAAAACCAGGTGTACGTGTGTGGGATGCACACACACAGAAGGAAATTGACCTACGGGCATTGCTGTTTGTAACCATCAATGATTGGCCTGCTCTTCGTAACCTTTCAGGACATACAAACAAGGGATGCAATGCATGCACGCACTGTTTAGATGATACTGAAAATATATATTTGGATAAATGTAAGAAGAATGTGTACCTAGGACATCGTCGTTTTCTACTGATCAAGCATATCTTAAGAAAGGCAGGCAACCATTTCAAAGGTGAGCCAGATAACCGGAAGAAGCCTGGCCTCCGTACTGGTGAATATATATTTGATATGGTCAAGGATTTACAAGTAATCTTTGGAAAGGGTCCTAGAGGACAATCTGTTTTGAATGACGCCAACGGACACGCACCCATGTGGAAGAAGAAATCTATATTTTGGGAACTTGAATATTGGAAAGCCCTAGAGGTCCGCAATGCAATCGACGTGATGCACGTGACGAAGAATCTTTGTGTGAACCTTCTAGGCTTCTTGGGCATGTATGCAAAGACAAAAGATACACCGGAGGCACGGGAGGGCAAGCAAAGAATTAACAAAAAAGACGACATGCCTCCAAAGCAGTATCAAGGTCCTGCCAGCTACACTCTTACGAAAGAAGAGAAGGAAATATTTTTTGAATGTCTGCTCAGTATCAAGGTCCCGTCTGGCTTCTCGTCGAATATAAAGGGAATAATAAATGTGACAGAGCAAAAAATTCAAAATCTAAAGTCTCATAACTGCCACGTGATTATGACGCAATTACTTCCGGTTGCACTTAGGGGGCTTCTACCGGAAAATGTTCGATTAGCCATTGTGAAGCTATGCGCATTCCTCAATGCAATTTCTCAGGAGGTAATCGGTCCAGAAATCCTCCCAAGGTTACAAAATGACCTAGTCCAATGTCTTGTCAGTTTCGAGTTGGTGTTCCCTCCATCCTTCTTCAATATTATGACGCACGTCCTAGTTCACCTAGTCAAAGAGATTAACATTCTGGATCCTGTATTTCTACACAATATGTTCCCCTTCGAGAGGTTCATGGGAGTCTTAAAGAAATATGTTCATAACTGTGCTAGGCCAGAAGGAAGCATCATCAAGGGATATGGAACAGAGGAGGTTATTGAGTTTTGTGTTGACTTTGTTCCTGACATTAAGCCGATTGGTCTTCCTGAATCGCGACATGAGGGGAGACTGGTTGGAAAAGGCACACTAGGAAAGAAAGAAGCAATAAATATGGACATGCATTCTTTCACTCAAGCACACTACACGGTTCTACAAAATTCCACCTTGGTGACTCCATATATGGAGGAACACAAGGATATTGTACGGTCCAAGAACCCGGAGCAATCTGACCCCTGGATTGAACGTAAACACATGGAGACTTTCGCCGGTTGGTTGCAAGCAAAGCTCATCAATGACAACGATGTTCTAGATGAACTGTACTGGTTGGCCAAGACACCAAGTTCGACTGTAACGAATTTCAAAGGGTACGAGATAAATGGGAATACATTTTACATGATCTCCCAAGATAAAAAGAGCACCAACCAAAACAGTGGTGTCTGCTATGATGCAACCAACTTTCAAGACACATATTATGGTTACATAGAGGAGATATGGGAACTTGACTATGGACCTGATCTTAAGGTCCCTTTGTTTCGGTACAAATGGGTCAAATATACTGGAGGCGGGGTATAGGTAGACCCGCGGTACGGAATGACAACAGTGGATCTCAACAATCTTGGGTACACAGACGACTCATTCGTGCTAGCCAATGATGTGGCTCAGGTTTTCTATGTGAAGGACATGTCTAGCAAACCGAGGAGAAAAAAGATAAGGAAGCGAATACATCATACGATGTGCCAAAGCGCCACATAGTTCTTTCAGGGGAAAAAAACATTGTGGGAGTGGAGGACAATACAGACATGTCAGAAGATTATGAAAAGTTTCATGAAATCCCTCCGTTTAGAGTGAAGACTGACCCAAGCATCCTGTTAAATGATGAAGATTCTCCATGGTTACGACACAATCATAAGCAAGGGACAAACACGCAGAAAAAGTCTTACACCGCGAGATCCCACTCTAGGATGTGGCCGGCTTCATCGTCATCACTTTCTATGTGAAGCACATGCATGCATTTTCTAGCATGGTATCTTTGTAACAGTTTGTACACGAAGTGCATCCAGTTTTTGCCGTAACCCTCTCAAATCTTTAGAACTTTCTATGTGGGTGAAATTATGATGTCATGCCAAGTTACAACCTTTTCAGAGTTCATTTGTACTGCTTTTCAAATTCAGGGTCATTTAGCTCAAAATAAATCATTAAATGCATGAAAAATATCAAATGAAGTCAGAAAGGGTCGAAAATTGATGATGTGCCTTTGAACACATAAAAAGTATGGAGTTAAAATAAGTTATTAAAAATGAAATCCCTTTGTAATAGATGAGTTTTCGTACGAAACCCTCATACTTCGAAAGAGATTGTCTAATTTGTAGACGAAGTGCATCCAGTTTTTGCCGTAACCCTCTCAACTCTTTAGAAGTTGCTATGTGGGTGAAATTAAAGATGTCATGCCAAGTTATAACCTTTTTAGAGTTCATTTGTACTGCTGTAAGAGCACATTTCTCCATGTGTGGTTTTGGGTAATTGATGACACCCCTATGGACTAATGGTTGCCTTGTGTTATATTCGAAGGATTTGTCCATAGGCACTTCTTGAAGTTCATTTGTTGGGTTTCAAGGAGTTTATATGATGACCAAGGTGGTATTCAAGGTTTATTCAAAGATTGGTCATGAGAGAGTTGAGCTTATTGCAAGCATTTCTTGAAGAAGGAGATTGTGTGAGCATTCATGATTACCTTCAAGACATCATCTTTATGAAGAGAGAAGATAAGATACAAGGTTGATAAAGACTAAGTCAACGAGTGAATCAAGTGATCAACACACAAAGCGTGCAAGATGTACCGAGAGGGATCAAGTGATCCCATGGTATGGTAAGCATTGTCCATTATGCTTTGTGTACTAACCCATGTTCCTTGTGAGAGTTCTTTGTGGGATTAGGCATAGTATAGAGTTATGTATGCTGGTGACCGAAGGTTGTTCGGAGTCCCGGATGAGATCCCATACGTCGCGAGGAGCTCCGAAATGGTCCGGAGGTAAATATTCATATATAGGATGTCCCAGTTTGGTCGCCGGAAAAGTTTCGGGCTCATCGGTAGTGTACCGGGAGTACCGGTAGTGTACCAGGAGACCTCCGGGAGGGGTATTTCGACCCTAGAGGGTCCATGGGCTGTGGGAGAATAATAACCAGCCCTTAGTGAGCTGGTGGAACAGCCACAAAAGGCCCATGGCACCAGGAAGAAAAGGGCCTAAAGAAAAAGGTGAAAAAAAGGCAAAAAGGGTGAATCCTACTCCTACTAGGATTGGAGGAGGAGTAGGATTCCTCCCCCTTAGCTTCGGCCGAAGCCTCCTTGGCTTGGAGGCTTGGCTGCCTCTTCTCCTCCCTCCCTCCTATATATACTGGTGGAATAGAGGGTTTTTGCATAGAATTTACGGCCACATGCTACCCGTTCCACCGGTGCTCCTCTACATCGGTTTTCCGCAGTGCTTAGGCGAAGCCCTGCCGGAATCACTCCACCACCATTGTCGGAGCGCCGTCACGCTGCCGGTGAACTCTTCCTCCTCTCCACCTCCTCTTGCTGGATCAAAACGGTGGAGATCATCATCAAGCTGCACGTGTGCTGAACGCGGAGTTGCCGTCCGTTCGGTACTAGATCGGAAGGATCGTGATCAAGGCCACGAGACGATCATGATTGGATCGCGGGACGGATCGTGATGAGATCGCGGGACGGTTCGTGATTGGATCGCGGGACGGTTCGTGATTAGATCGCGGGACGCTCGGCGATTTGGATCGCGAAGAAGTTCGACCACACCAACCGCGTTTCTTAACGCTTCCCGCTTAGCGATCTACAAGGATACGTAGATCCACTCTCCCTCTCGTAGTTGCTCATCACCATGGATAGGTTTGCGTGTGCATCGGAATTTTTTTGTTTCCCATGCGACGTTCCCCAACAACTAGAACAATCATACGTGGACTTGTATTTTATGATAGAACGGTAATTTCAATCTTTATCGTCCTCGCTTTCTTTCATTATTTTCTGATATCAAAAGTAATTATAATAACTCTTTCGTTCTTTTTCTTTCCCGTGTAGTGTTTGGAAAAAGATCATTAAAAAACCCATCACGATCGTCAATGGAAACCGAAACTGAAGTGAGAAAAGATACAGGTAATTAAGTAGTACTACTAGGTCCGCCTATCTCTTTAATTATAGTTTCAATACCATTATCATACTTGATTATTAATTATCTTATTGAATTCTATTCTTTTGCAAAGTGCGCGAAGCAGCCACAGGGGAAAAATTTATGTGGATACTTCCTCTGCGAGAACATTCGCATCCAGACCGAAGGCCGTATACGTCGCAGAGGAGCACGTGAAAGACAACTCGAGGTTTGACAGATGATGTCGAAGCTCTCACTCTAGAAACGCTTTGTAGCACTTCAAGAGAAATTTACGGCATTTCTTCTTCGACATGTCATTGATGTAAACAAAAAGCACTATTCCTTACCACCGCCTCAATAATGCCAGCAAATCAGTAGTAGAAACTGAGATTTCATCCGGAGCACTAGCTAGCTAGTCCCGGACGGATTTGGGGCCTTAATTTATAAGTCTAGAATATATATGGATGTGTAATTCCGTTTGTATATATACTGAGATATTGTATATTATATTACATATATATATATATATAAATATGCATTAACTTGTGTACTGTTTACAGTATGTAGCACCGTAAAATAAATTTGAAATGAATGGAAAACACAAAAAATAGAGAGGAAAACTAAAACCTAATTAAAAGCTAAAAAAACAGAACACTTAGTACCGGTTGGTATCACCAACCGGTAATAAAGGTCCTCCACCACCAGCCCACGTAGGCAGCCACGTGGTGGGCCTTTAGTACCGGTCCGTGGGCCAACCGGTACTAAAGGTCTGGACCTTTAGTCCCGACCCTTTAGTACCGATTGGGGAACCGGTACTAAAGGCCTATCCCGACCGGGACTACAGACAGACATTCTACTAGTGCGTGCTCCTTTTCTTCTGTGAGGCTCGTCATCAAAGTCGGAGTTGTCTGTTACTCGACGTGGCCGACCGATTGTTTGGCTTTGGGCGATAGGGTTCTCGTGCCTCGTTTGTTCGGAAGAGTCTTGAGGGGCCGATTGCGTCGGAGTCGGAGTCGCCTGCTCGAGGAGAGCTGACGATGACACTGTAGGCAGTCTTGATGGTGTCTTTTCCTTGGCGATGTGTTGGATCTTGTGGGTATCATGTCAGTCGGAGTGCCTTTTTTGTGTGCGTGTTGTTACGGTTTTCGCACGGTTTTGCGCTAATTAACTGGATAACTATATTTTTTTTAAGAAATCGAGATCCTCAGGAGCTGAGTTTCGAAAAGTAACAAATTGTTTGAAAAAAACATTGATCGATCTACACTCTACTGGCTCAGATTAAGTGTGATGCCCACCATTGGTACAGAGCAAAAGCCAAGTGTGTGAGGTTCTTGTTCGTCTAGTGTCGCCATGTTAGTTTTATATATTGTAGTAATGTTCAGTTCGTAGTTTGAGTCGTAGCTTATGGTTTCGTTCGGCACTTTGTATTGTTAGGACTTCATTCGGCTTCTCTTATCCTTTTGTAAAGATTACATGCAATCCTCTTGCATGGTTCGAAAAATAATAATAATCATCTCCCGTTGCTCACACTTGGATACACATGTGTCGAAACAACCATAGCCATCAGGGGCGGAGCCAGGCAAACACTGGCCAGCGTCGGCTTCGGAGCTACAGTGATCTACAGTGACAAATAATACTAAAAATGCGACAGTCAACAAAGGAATTTCTACGTCATGACCCGAGCCCGCCCCCTAGGCCTGGGTGTAGCTCCGCCACTGATCGCCATGACTACCTTGTGAGCTTCGTATTGCGGGTGGCGGCAGTCGCCTCCTGCTGTGCGCTTGCGTGTTAGTAGTGGTCGGCCAAGAGACGGCGGCTCTATCTTCATATATGTCCGGCAACAAGTTTGATGCGACAAGACAACCGATGGAAACCGAGCCTCGACTACATGGCGAACAATGGCGGCGTCTTTAGGCGTCATTATCTTGTCGAAGGCATTGTCATAGCAAGTCGCGTCGCTTCTTTCGGCCTCTTTCGGAGGAAACCCTAGATCTATATCCCGGATCGGACGATGATGACGTCTGGCGCCCTGCTCCTTGTTGGAGGCATCGTTTTGGAGCAAGTATCGACTCGAGTGTATAGACAGTGGAGCGGCATGGTTTCTATCGCATCACGCACAACGGGTCTCAGTGGCATGGTGCAGTGGAGACTCGGCGGTGGAGGCGTGTTGATGGGCGAGCCCAGGATGGTGACGATGTCTGGTGTCGTCGTGGCGTCGACGATGGTTAGGCCTGGAAAAGCCGATGCATCAGTACCTGCTCTGAAGATGGATCGACGAAAGACGGTGGTGGCGGCCTCTGCAGCGTGCACGTGCGATGACCACTAAGAGTGCACCGCGTCGGTGTGTGCCCCAGACCCGACAATGCGGCTTGGTTGGGGCCTCCGGCTTTAGATGTTAGGGTTTGGTACGAGGTCTGTTTGGTATTCGGCTTGAACATTCGACACCCCTTCATCAAGTGGATATGAATACGACAGATGTTGCGAAAAGATGGCTTCAGACTTATTGATGTACTCCGTACGTCCGGAAATACTTGTCCTAGAAGTGGATGTATCTAGACTTATTTTAGTTATAGATACATCCATTTTATTCATTTCATGGACAAGTATTTTCGGACGAAGGGAGTATTACTTTGTAAAGTCTTCAAGATCCAGAGACCGGGGTCATCCTTCTTTTCAAAACAAAAATTAGGGTTGTGATCGGTTCTTTTGGCTGAGGTTGGGGCTCACACGTGTTCATACTCGACGGTGGTTGTCTGGTCATGCTGCACCATTAGATCCACGGGCCACAATGTTCATGTCCGAGAAGCGCGCATGGCAACAGCCTAGATTTGCTAAATGCTCAGTAACTAGCAGAGCATAATGCAACACTGATTCTAGCTTTGAGAATGGTGAGACAATTGACAATTCTTCGAATATAATGGGTGTACCATATATTTTGAAAAATAACTGCTAAATACCAAAATTAATGTCACTGAATTTGAAAATGAAAATTTCACAAAATCTAAAAACTTAATGACCTGAAAATCCAAATAATTTAAAAAAATTGAAATACAAGTTTCACAATTGTTTGAAATATGACTGATTTTGAAACATGTATAAAATAATTGAAATTTGAGTGAAATGTTAGTGGAATGTCAATGAAGTGGATTAAAATATAATAGTGATGTGTGTGAAAATAAAAATGAATTGTGTTTGTAATTGTTTTGAAACAATGATTTCGTTAAGGTATAGGATAGGCACCCTGGACATATGTCCATTGACATCGATTAAAATCTTGCGAGGGCCAGAATTCTAGTTTCTCATCTCTAACATTGGCATGGAGGGCTCAACACCTATCATGAGCGAAATTCCTGCATTTCATTATTGCTGTTTAAAACACAATCAAACACCATGCATCCCTCCTTTTTTTGTTCATTTTTTGAATTACTACCCTATTTTTAGTTTATTAGGTTCATGTTTTCCGATAAATGAAATATATTAATATCCCGGAGATATCCATTAGACCCAACCTCTGCAACACCCGAAGTTCGAATTCTTCACAAGCGACGCCTCCCAAAAGGAAACAATGCACAAGCGTCGTCATCGTTCGATCATAGATCTTAGGTTTTCATCCTGAACAAAATCCATGCTCTCAGAACAATGACTTCAACAAAGACACTGTCAGGCACAACTAATTAAGGTTAGACCTTGGGTATTTACTTTGAAAGCTAAGACCATGTACTTCGCCTGCCCCACTTGTTGAAGTCGCTGCTACGAGTCACGAATCACCAAGCAAAGTCCTCATCAACGCAAGACTCGATCCGTCATTACTAGACCTTTTTCCGCCACTGTCTTCATCATGAAAATGAAAATATTGATATGTTCCATAATGTCAACAAACAATGACCTACTGAAGCCACTCGAGCTGGAAAAGGGACGCACATGACCGTATTCCATCCGATCCAACAATCTCCATGCGTCAAGACCCAATTGAGATCTCAGGCGGAGCATTGCGGAACTCGTCAATGGCCGTATCAAAGAGGGCCAAAAACTAGCGGAACACCATCTTGGAGCAAGAAGAATCCCAGGAACGCGTCCCTTAGACAAGCAAACCAGCAGGCCCCCACGCCGCCTTGAGGCAACAACGGCAATTCGGCACGCCAGGCCATGGCCAGATCGGGGCGGTCTGGGACGCCGCACCAAGAGCCGTGTCCGGGGCGAGACCAACCGCGCCAGCAGCAGGCTGAGGCAATGACCACCGTTGGGCCGTCGAGGGAGGCTGCCGCCACCGCCAGTGAAGGCCTCTAACGCCGCCAGGAACATATTTGAGAGGGCAAGGGCGTTGGAGGAGGGGGAAGAACGGACCCGCTGCCGCCATCCCAAGGCCCGGTGAGGCTTCGCCGATCAACCCTTCGGTGGCGGCGACCCGGGGGTAGGCGGGAGGAGGGGTGCCGAGCTCGGCGGCGGCTGGACTTCCCCGGGTCGCCTGGGTCGGGCAACGCGAGGGCCTTGACTTGAAACTGGAGAATCAATCAAGTCCTTGACCACATATTAATGCATCATGCATGCATGACCAACCATCTCCCTTATCACATTGTGAACCAAAATTAAACTGAAATTAATGGTGTAATTGTAATTATTTTTTTTACCATTTCCAAGCCAAGTGGCCTCACAACCTGAAAGTTCTGATTTTTTAGATGGCCCTAACAAATTAAAAGAGAGTGAATACTCCTTTAGATGGCCCGACTTGAATAGCTAGCATCGCCTTTTTTTTTACCTTATTGAATTTATTTCTCCGGTGATCGACATAATTAATAATATATGATTGTGTGTAGTATACATTGATGCAGAGCCCGGTTGTTATCCTTTTTTGGAGAAACTTCTTTTGATGATGAAGAAAATGAAATCTATATAGGGATTTGTATGTACTATTGAATAGAATTTAGTTCAGCGCATTTGCTTGCTCAAAAAGAAAGGAAGAAGGAAAGAGTGCATATGCAGTGTATCGGCCTCTTTAATTTACGGTTCTTGTGCTTGGGACCTTAGGTTTGGCGGCATAACTTGTTGCACATATACACTGGCTCTCTTGTAGACAGCGTACATCGTGGTCGATCAGGTACTACGTACATATGCTAGCCCCAACGACTCCGTGCCAGCGCCCGGCCTCGGTTGTTCGATAACGTCCACGCGACCGTGACGTGACAGGGAAAGAGAAGGAAAACTACGCATGTAGGCATGTAGCTTATGATTTCTCTTGGAGACTTTTTTGCCAATGTGCTAGACGAAATAGCTACTTAACAAGTGCCTGATCAGCGTCCATCTCTTGATTAGCCTAGCGAATCAACCTAGCGATCGATGACTAATCCATCACTTAGTTAGCTACTAAGCTCGCCCTTTCAATTTCTTTTAAGAAAACTGCTGCTAGCTAGTACAAGTAAGCAATTGCTGCTTACTTTTATTCCTACTAGGCACAGTAGCAGAGAATATCACCATTGCTATCGTTATGCTTAGTCTTTGGACTTCGGTACATGTTTAATTTGTCGCTTGCTTTGGCAAGTTGTTCTCACGGTGCCACCGAAAAATACTAGGCATATGCTGCACATTGGATTAACTGACACTGCTAAGAGACTGCTAATCTAAAACGGTTAATGCGCCGTTCTTGACGCGGAGAACCGAGGGCGCGATTATGTGCAACCATTTTGTACTTTTCCTGGAGTTTGGATATCTCCTTTTCTAAACAGAAGTTTTGTTGCCCTGGTTTGCACCAACTGTGAACAAGCCAACAGATAGAAACAAGCTCTAAGTGTTGCCACATCAGATTTTTGATGAGTTAGAGGAGAGAGAGAGAAAAATGCGAACAAGCGTGGGCTGTAGATTTTTAGCAAGCACTATTACCGGGCCAAGTATGAATAACATCGTATTCGTATATATCTATGGCTAACTATTATATAATTATAAGGGTCATCTTTTTGGGAGGCTTAAGAAAATAAGCTACCTCTATCCAGCTAAAAATATAAACCGCTCCCTAAATTTGTTGAGCCTTATAAATTAATTATCCCATAAATAATTGGGAAGACACAATGAATGAGGGAGTTTGATAAAAGGAAAAGTGTGAAGGAGGTTGTTTATTTTTTAAGCCGCAAAAAGAAAGGTCTAGATCACCACTCGTTGCCCCTCCACCTCCAACATGCCATCAACTCATGTCCCTAAAGATCGAGAAGAATGATAACACACATAGTGTCGCCTGCCAAAGGACAGGTGCCAATGTCGCAACTATCATCTTGATGGCATTTGTAGCTTACGCGCCACCATTGTTGTTGGTCAGCCATCATTGCAATACAACGTCGAGAGCCATGATTGCCTTCCCCCAACCCCCACTTGGTTGGTTACCGCAAGCATTAGCCAATGACAATGGGTGGTTGGTTGCCATCCTTATCGTTGGGGAGCCACCATGAAGGGAGATCGACGGAACCCTACGGCGATGGGGGTAGGGGGAGGGTAGAGGCAGTCGTGATCGTTAAATGGGGCACTTTTCTAGGAGTAGTCACACTCATAAGCACAACACATAAGCTGATCACCACTAGGCCAGGTTATTATCTGCCTAGATGTTCCCTTCTACAGAATCGTGTTATTAAGCCCCCTTATCGCACAACCTAGTGTTGAACTGTGTGCGATGAAGACATCACACACGCTATGAAAATCCAACAATGCCCAAGAGTAAAACGTGTGCGATCGCTAATCCATCATACATACTTTCTCCGTTTGGAAATACTTTCCTAGAAATGAATAAAATAGATGTATCTATAATTAAAATAAGTCTAGATACATCCATTTGTAGGACAAGTATTTTCGGATGGAGGGAGTACATGCTTAAGCAAAGAGAAATAGGAAATGGCTTCTTACTAACATCTAATTTGAGGTGCCATCCTACCTCCTCATTTGTGTCTGGTGTAGGAACTAAGCATGACTACATGAGGAAACAAAAGCAAATCACAATGTACTGCTACAGTGCTAGAGCTTGAATTGGGCAGCCTGGACGATAGGTGTTGACAGTGAATTAAGAGTGTTTCTAGGCCACGAGATTCTCTCTCTAAAGAGAGTAGACGCTACGTGCAATACTACTATATAGACACGACTGAACTAACATGATGGTCATCACATGGTAAATCATTGGTGGCTCGACCGGTCCATAAATGCCTCCCTGAATCTTCGCCGCTTAATCATCGACCGACGAGACCAAATGTCAACACACCAAATCCCAGTCACTGCACGTTATTACTTGCTAACAGTAGCAAGGAAAGGTGGGTCTAGCTAGCTAGCTACTCCATTGAGCTGCTTACCAAATCTATTAGTAGGTTAATTAGATATATCTCTCGCCTGATCCTGTCTACGAATTCACCATTGTTAGATCAACATCATGCATGATGGAACAAAATAAAGTGCAGGAAATCCTTTGAGTTGTCACGATCTCTGAAGCACGCAACGCTGGTGATATCTGTGGCAGTCGTACCGTGGTCGAGGTGGGTGGCCATAAAGTCAAGCAGCCGCTTGCTTAACCACACAGGAGAGTGGAGACAACGTCGCCTACTGCTGCGCTGTGCTGTCAGCTGGTAAAGCCGAGGCGTTGCCGTCCGTCGGTGCACATCGAGGACGTGAACGGCGAACCGCCTGCCGGCTCACGGGAAAGCGACCGGCCGTGAGGTGATCGGGGAAGAAGGAGGCCGGGCAAGCCATCCGATCCTATCCCTCGTGTCGCCACTCACGCGGCGGGTATGACGGCGGTGGCAGCCCGCCGGCGTCCGCCATGGAATGATTGGATATTTAGATCGATGATGATGATGATTATGATGATGTGATCCTCTCTCCTTTTTTCCTTATCCGAATCCTTCTCCCCTGACGAGCAGATTCGTCGTGCCTTCTCGTCATTCGCGAGCCGAGAGCCGATAGACTGCCCGACAGATCATGCTGCCGAAGCCACATCTGTTAATTGGCATTCAATCTGAGATGAACCTCATCTGCAGCTGCATGCCTCAGCCTGAACTTGCTTTCCGTGATTGCATCATTGAGATGCCATTAACTTCGAACGAAACTGCAGCGGCCAATGTGGGCGCCGACCGCCGAGTGCAGCTGTCAGGACGCGGAGCGAAAACACAGGTAAGCATGTAGTAATCTGTAGGTAACTACGCTGCTCATCCTTCACGTCCCGATCTTCTGCTCTCCGGAAAGCCGAGCCGTGTCATTCCATCATTCAGAGAAGGGACTTCACAGACTACAGGAGCGGGGGAGAGAGGAATGGAGATGGAGAAACATGGGGTTTGAAACTTAAACAAGCTGAGCTCGCGCAGGGTGCTTCTGTCTACTTGGATGGATGGCTATTTGTTTGGTGCGAGCATGATTTCGGTGCTGCAACTGTTCGACGAGGATCATCCTTTTTTTTTGCTTTGTGAGGGCATAACGTTGGTCTTCTATGTTTTTTATTTAATAAATAGGTAGAAGGAGCAGGGTGGTGACGTTGTCTGGAGTCGTGGTGACGTCGACAACAGGCCAGATAAGGTCGATGCGTCAGTTGATGCTCTGAAAAGTGACCGGTGGAAGATGGCGACGGTAGCCTCTGGGAGTGCGCCGGACCGATGTGGGACTCAGTCCCGGTGTGTGGCTAGGCTAGGGCGTTCGGCTATAGATGTTAGGTTTTTGTGTGATGTCTGTTTAGCATTAGGCCCAG
The DNA here is from genome assembly GCA_022496015.1 of Hordeum marinum. NCBI lineage: Eukaryota > Viridiplantae > Streptophyta > Magnoliopsida > Poales > Poaceae > Hordeum > Hordeum marinum. The sequence goes on along the minus strand of CM039674.1, from coordinate 507,255,174 downwards.
ATATACAACACACCTTCATCATGGGACAAGAGTTGCAACAAGTATTGCCTAGATGACTGTTTCAAACTAACTGATGTATTACTTTGTATGATTTATATGAATAATTAATAAAATAACTGCATACAGAGGCTGAAGGTTCTAAAATAAAATGGTGCAAGAAGCATCCAACTTTAAATTAAAAATGCCATCGGCAGCCAGCAGAGTACATAAGTTATCACAACCCTTGAAAATTTAAGACCCTAAAGCTATAGATAAATGCGGATATATCTTGCGACCCAATGTGAGCGCTAACGCGGAAACTACTTGACTAAGAGCTCCCGTGAAAGGCGTGGAGGAGTTTGATCTTGCAGAGAACTTCGGCCGCTGCCTCACTGTCATGCCTCTTTACTAGCTATTTTTTTAAATAATACATTTTTATTATTAAATTTGTCACATATTATATCAGATCAAAAAAATTGCAAAAATATGATCCAGTCGGCCCCTGTCGGCTACAAAGAAGCCGATTAGCCGTGACCAATTAGTCCCAATCGGATTAGCCATGACCAGTTAGCTCCAATCGGTGTTGACAAAGCCGATAGGTCTTCTTTCCCGACTCGAATGTTACTCTACTCTTCAGGACGGCTGGATTTCCTCCATTTATTTTTTTTACAAAAAGAAAAAAAAAGTCCTTTACTGACGAATGCATCCATCAGCCGCTGTGAGCAACCAGTCACTACCGGCAAGCAATGCCTCCAACGCCCACCGCGCCGTCGGCGACCTTCACTCCGCCACCGTCGCATCCTCTAGCTAGCTAGGCCAACACCAACACGCACGTGCATCCAGCTACCCGACCACCGTCCGGCTTGTTAGTGCCGCCTCCTCATAGCACCGCTTCTTCTTCTACCTCTCGTGTCTCATAACTCTCTCTTCTCTCAAGAGCACAAGAACACACACAGGAGAACACACACATACATACATCAAGGAGAAAATCAGTCGTTGCTTTGCCTAGACGCTCTCTCCTTGTCACACGGAGGCTACATCATTCTTGCTGCCCTTACGGCCTCTTTACTCATTCCTTATCTCAACTTAAATACACAGTACAAGGTAGCAGCGACTCACACATCTGCTGATCCTAAACCTGGGGGCATGACGAAGGTAATTGGTCACGTTTGAGAGAAGACCTATCGGCTTTGCCAACACCGACTGGAGCTAATTGCTCATGGCTAAACCGATTGGGACTAATTGGTCACGACTAGCCCAATTAGTTCAAATTAATATTTTTTATGTCACTTGAGTGCGACCGACTAGCCTATCGGTTTAGCCAAAGCCAATAGGAGCTAATCGGCTTCCTTGTAGCCCCTTGTAGCCGACAGGGGCCAGTCGGCTTCCTCTAGGCCAAGTGGATCACATTCTTGCAAGTTTTTGATCCGATGTAATATGTGACAAATTTAATAATAACAAAGTATTATTTAAAAAAATAGCTCTTTACTAGAGGTCTTGCTATTTGCTAGCTGATCCTTTGTGTATATGTTGATGTTGACTATGTGCGTCTAAGTTGTGTAAAGCCGAATGTACGCTTAATGTGTTTGTATCTTCATTATGAGTTAATAAAAATACCCTTTATCAAAAAGGGCTGCTTGTATCTCGTGCCCACCTCAATGCAGGGCCTACTAGGACGTCTGATTTTGTCATATAATCCCAAATTATTTTCACCAACTATAAAGCGTCATGAATAAATCTTTTTTAAAACACATATATAAGTATCATTAAACATTAAATATTCATGTATCTTGAAATAAATGTTCACTTATTTGAGAAAATATTCTTGTAATTTAGAAGGAATTTTTTATGTATTTATAAAAGTAGGGTTCACAAACACACAAGTATATAATAAAATACTTATACATATCATAATAATTAGTTATGTTAAATTTTGATGTATTTTGTTAAAAAGGGGGAAATTAGAAGGAAAAAGAAAGCAAAATTGTCCTTTGTTTTAGAATAACATGCCTCCGGCCCTACTTCTCATTCAAAGCCAAAGAAACATTAACATGAGTGTACTCGAGAAACCAGTTTTACAATATGGCGCAAGGAACTAGCACCAGCAAAATAACAAACACAATAAGTATTTCATAATAAACACCCACTGCAACAAAAACAGAGGAACACTCCACTAGGACATTAGTCCTGAAGAAAATGGCACATTTAGAATCTTTGGACGCGATGACGACAATAACTGCAAGCTTAAAAAGCTCTTGCGTCTTGCCGCGCCACAATATTGCAAGCTTACAGGAATTTCTCCTATGTCTTGGGTCCACGATCCGTTTTTTCAAGAGCCCCCGCATCGTCCCCCCCCCCGGGTGACTTGGGCGGCGGCGCATCACGCCCTCGTGCGGACACCCCCTCCCTCTTCTCCATCCCCTCGCCGCCCCCCATGGCCTTTGCCAGGAAAGTTCCCGCGTAGATCCGACGATGGCAGGGCCTTGGTGCGTCGAAGTTGCTCGGCGGTGAGCGGGGGCTCGTGCGGCAGCGACGGCGACACGGCGCACCTCCGCGCTCGCACTTGTGCTCTAGTGTGGTGGGAGGACGGTGGTGCTCGTGGCCGGAAGGTGATACTGTTGCGTTCGCCTCCTTTTCCAACCGGGTTGGTCGCTGCCTGCGGTGCCATCCCAAGATGCTCGTGTCATGCGGCCAGTCAACTGGTCATGAGGACGACGTCGGCTGCGGTGGCTTCGTCTACCTCGGTTTGCATGGTCGCGGAGACCCTGGTCCTGGCCTTCCATCGACAGTGGATCTGGTCTATACTCTCTGTGGCAAGCGGGACAACAAATTCGGTGTGGTGGGCGCGCTGGGATACTACGGACGAGTTCTGCGGCAAGCTCTGTTGGAAATATGCCTTACAGGCAATAATAAATTAATTATTATCATATTTCCTTGTTCATGATAATCGTTTATTATCCATGCTATAAATTGTATTGATCGGAGACTTAGATGCATGTGTGGATACATAGACAAAACCATGTCGCTAGTATGCCTCTAATGGACTAACTCGTTGATCAAAGATGGTTAAGGTTTCCTAGCTATGGACATGAGATGTCATTTGATAACGGGATCACATCATTAGGAGAATGATGTGATGGACAAGACCCAAACTATAAATGTAGCATATGATCGTGTCAGTTTATTGCTACTGTTTTCTGGATGTCAAAGTATGTGTTCCTATGACCATGAGATCATGCAACTCACTGACATCGGAGGAGTACCTTGTGTGTATTAAACGTCGCAACGTAACTGGGTGACTATAAAGGTGCTCTACAGGTATCTCCAAGGGTGTCTGTTGAGTTGGCATGGATCAAGACTGGGATTTGTTACTCTGTGTGACGGAGACGTATCTTAGGGCCCACTCGGTAATACAACATCACAATAAGCCTTGCAAGCAATGTGACTAAGTGTTAGTCACGGGATCTTGTATTACGGAACGAGTAAAGAGACTTGCTAGTAACGAGGTTGAACTAGGTATGGAGATACCGACGATCGAATCTCGAGCAAGTAACATACCGAAGAACAAAGGGAACATCATACGGGATTAACTGAATCCTTGACATAGAGGTTCGACCGATAAAGATCTTCGTAGAATATGTAGGAACCAGTGTGGACATCCAGGTCCCACCATTGGTTATTGACCGTAGAGGTGTCTCGGTCATGTCTACATAGTTCTCGAACCCGCAGGGTCTGCACACTTAAGGTTTGGCGACGTTTCGGTAGTATAGAGTTATGTATGGTGGTGACCGAAGGTTATTCGGAGTCCCGGATGAGATCCCGGACGTCATGAGGATTTCCGGAATGGTCCGAAAACGAAGATTGATATATAGGAAGGTGGTGTTTGGACTCCGGAAAGATTTCGGGCACTTTCGGTAGTGTACCGGGAGTGACGAATGGGTCCCGGGGGTCCACCAGTGGGGCCAACCCACCCCATGGGCCAAAGTGGCGACCCACCAGCCCCTAGTGGGCTGGTGGGGTCGGCCAAGGTGGCCTAGGCATAGGGGAGAGAGGCCCAAACCTAATTGGGGTGGAGTCCTCCCCAAGTTCCACCTCTCGTGTGAGAGGTGGACTCCCAATTGGAGGAGGACTCCCCCTCCAACAGGTCGGCCAAAGCCAAAGGGAGGACCTCCCCTTGGGCGCAGCCTCCTCTCCCCTCCTCCTATATATACTAGTGGATTTCTAGGGTTTTTCATAGTTTTTTCCAGCCACGTGCAACCCTAATCTCTAGTGCATAATTTCTCCTCTAGATTGGATTTCTATAGTGCTTAGACGAAGCCCTGTCGGAATTGCTCCACCACCATCGCCGGAGCACCGTCAGGCTGCTGGAGAACTCTTATTCCTCTCCACTCCCTCTTGCTGGATCAAGGCGGTGGAGATCGTCATCAAGTTGTTCGTGTGCTGAATGTGGAGGTGTCGTCCGTTCGGTGCTAGATCGGAAGGACCGTGATCAAGATCGCGAGACGGTTCGTGATGAGATCGCGAGACGGATCGTGATGTGTTTGCGGGACGGATCGTGATCAAGATCGCGAAACGGATCATGATGAGTTCGCGGGACGGATCGTGATGTGTTCACGGGACGGATCATGATGAGATCGCGGGACGCTCGGCGATTTGGATCGCGAAGATGTTCGACTACACCAACCGCGTTTCTTAACGCTTCTCGCTTAGCGATCTACAAGGGTATGTAGATCCACTCTTCCTCTCGTAGATGCTCATCACCATGGATAGACCTGCGTGTGCGTAGGAAATTTTTTGTTTCCCATGCGACGTTCCCCAACAATGGTATCAGAGCTAGGTCTATGTGAGATGAGATTACGAGTAGAACACAAAAGGTTTGTGGGCGTTGATGCTTAGATTGCTTCCTCCCTTGGTCGGATTTTGGTTCAGCGGTATTGTGAGATGAAGCGGCCCGGACCAACATTACTCGTACGCTTACGAGAGACCGGTTCCCTCGACCGCAACTTGTTGCATAGATGGCTTGCGGGTGCCAGTTTCTCTCACTTTAGTTGGATCGGATTCGACAAAGGCGGTCCTTGAGAAGGTTGAAAAGCAAATTATGTATCACCGTTGTGGTTTATGCATAGGTGAGAATCGTTCTTGCTAGAAACCCGTAGCAGCCACGTAAAACATGCAACAACAATTAGAGGACGTCTAACTTGTTTTTGCAGGGTATGTTGTGATGTGATATGGCCAATTACATGATGTGATATATGTGATGTATGAGATGATCATGTGATGTATAGATTATCAAGACTTGCATATCGATGAGTAAGGCAACCGGCAGGAGCCATAGGGTTGTCTTTAATTATTGTATGACCTGCGTGTCAATCATTAAGCGCTATGTAATGCTTTACTTTATCGCTAAACGGTAGCAATAGTAGTAGAAGCATGGTGGGCGTGACTGTTGGGGAACGTCGCGTGGGAAACAAAAAAAATTCTACGCACACGCAAACCTATCCATGGTGATGAGCATCTACGAGAGGGAGAGTGGATTTTTTGGAAATATGCCCTAGAGGCAATAATAAATTAGTTATTATCATATTTCCTTGTTCATGATAATCATTTGTTATCCATGCTATAATTGTATTGATCGGAGACTTAGATGCATGTGTGGATACATAGACAAAACCATGTCCCTAGTATGCCTCTAATGGACTAGCTCGTTGATCAAAGATGGTTAAGGTTTCCTAGCCATGGACATGAGATGTCATTTGATAACGGGATCACATCATTATTAGAATGATGTGATGGACAAGACCCAAACTACAAACGTAGCGTATGATCGTGCCAGTTTATTGCTACTGTTTTCTGCATGTCAATGTATATGTTCCTATGACCATGAGATCATGCAACTCACGGATATCGGAGGAGTGTCTTGTGTGTAGCAAACGTCACAACGTAACTGGGTGACTATAAAGGTGCTCTACAGGTATCTCCGATGGTGTTTGTTGAGTTGGCATGGATCGAGACTGGGATTTGTTACTCTGTGTTACGGAGATGTATCTCGGGGCCCACTCGGTAATACAACATCACAATGAGCCTTGCAAGCAATTTGACTAATTGTTAGTTGTAGGATCTTGTATTACGTAACGAGTAAAGAGACTTGCCGGTAACGAGGTTGAACTAGGTATGGAGATACCGACGATCGAATCTCGGGCAAGTAACATACCGAAGAACAAAGGGAACGTTATACGGGGTTAACTGAATCCTTGACATAGAGGTTCGACCGATAAGATCTTCGTAGAATATGTAGGAACCAATGTGGACGTCCAGGTCCCGCCATTGGTTATTGACCGTAGAGGTGTCTCGGTCATGTCTACATAGTTCTCGAACCCGCAGGGTCTGCACACTTAAGGTTTGGTGACGTTTCGGTAGTGTAGAGTTATGTATGGTGGTGACCGAAGGTTGTTCGGAGTCCTGGATGAGATCCGGGATGTCACGAGGAGCTCCGGAATGGTCCGGAGGTAAAGATTCATATATAGGAAGTCCCAGTTTGGTCACCGGAAAAGTTTCGGGCTCATCGGTAGTGTACCGGGAGTGCCGGTAGTGTACCGGGGGACCTCCGGGAGGGGTATTTCGACCCCAAGAGGTCCATGGGCTGTGGAAGACTAATTACCAGCCCTTAGTGGGCTGGGAAAACAGCCACAAACGCCCATGGCACAGGGAGAGAGAGTCCTAAAGAGAAAAGGGAAAAACCAGCCAATAGGAAGCAATCCTACTCCAACTAGGATTGGAGTAGGAGTAGGATTGCTCCCACCCTGGCCGGCCAAGTCCCCTAAGGGGACTTGGTGCGCCAGACCCTCTCCTCTCCCTCCCTCCTATATATACTGGTGGATTGGGGCTGTTTACACATAGTTTTTACGGCCACGTGCTACCCGTTCCACCGGTGCTCCTCTAGATCGGTTTTCCGCAGCGCTTAGGCAAAGCCCTGCCGGAATCACTCCACCACCATCACCGGAGCGTCGTCACGCTGCCGATGAACTCTCTCTCCTCTCCACCTCCTCTTGCTGGATCAAGACGGTGGAGATCGTCATCAAGCTGCACGTGTGCTGAACGCGGAGGTGTCGTCCGTTCGGTACTAGATCAGAAGGATCGTGATCAAGGCCACGGTACGTTCATGATTGGATCGCGGGACGGATCGTGACGAGATCGCGGGACGGTTTGTGATTGGTTCGCGGAACGGTTCATGATTATATCGCAGGACGCTCGGCGATTTGGATCGCGAAGAAGTACGACTACACCAACCGCGTTTCTTAACGCTTCCCGCTTAGCGATCTACAAGGGTATGTAGATCCACTCTCCCTCTCGTAGATGCTCATCACCATGGATAGGTTTGCGTGTGCGTAGGAAATTTTTGTTTCCCATGCGACGTTCCCCAACAGTGGCATCATGAGCTAGGTTGATGGTTCGATGAGATTTCGAGTAGAACACAAAAGGTTTGTGGGCGTTGATGGTTCAGCGGTATTGTGAAATAAAACGGCTTAGACCAACATTACTCGTACGCTTCCGAGAGACCGGTTCCCTCGACGCAACTTGTTGCTTAGATGGCTTGCGGGCGATAGTTTGTCTCACTTTAGTTGGATCGGATCCGACAAAGGCGGTCCTTGAGAAGGTTGAAAAGCAATCTATGTATCATCGTTGTGGTTTATGCGTAGGTGAGAATCGTTCTTGCTAGATACCCGTAGTAGCCACGTAAAACATGCAACAACAATTAGAGGACGTCTAACTTGTTTTTGCAGGGTATGTTGTGATATGATATGGCCAATTACATAATGTGATATATGTGATGTATGAGATGATCATGTGATGATGTATAGATTATCACGACTTGCATGTCGATGAATACGGCAACCGGCAGGAGCCATAGGGTTGTCTTTAATTATTGTATGACCTGCGTGTCAATCATTAAGCGCTATGTAATGCTTTACTTTATCGCTAAACGGTAGCAATAGTAGTAGAAGCATGCAGGGCGTGACAACCCCGATGGCGACACGTTGATGGAGATCAAGATGATGGAGATCATGGTGTCATGCCGGTGACGATGGAGATCATGCCGGTGCTTTCTAGATGGAGATCAAAAGCACAAGTTCATGGCCATATCATGTCACTTATGATTTGCATGTGATGTTAATCCTTTTATGCACCTTGTTTTGCTTAGGACGACGGTAGCATTATAAGGTGATCCCTCACTTAATTTCAAGATAAATTGTGTTCTCCCCGAGTGTGCACCGTTGCGAAAGTTCGTTGTGTTGAGACACCACGTGATGATCGGGTGTGATAGACTCTACGTTCACATACAACGGGTGCAAGCCAGATTTACACATGCAGAACACTCGGGTTAAACTTGACGAGCCTAGCATGTACAGACATGGCCTCAGAACACAAGAGACCGAAAGGTCGAACATGAGTCATATAGTAGATATGATCAACATGATGATGTTCACCATTGCAGCCACCTCAACTCACGTGATGATCGGACTTGAGTTGGTGAATTTGGATCATGTATCACTCGAATGATCGGAGGGATGTCAATCTGAGTGGGAGTTCTTAAGTAATATGATTAATTGAACTCATTATCATGAACATAGTCAAAGTGTCTTTGCAAATTATGTTGTAGATTACTAGCTCGCGCTGTAGCTCCCTTGTATTTTCTATATGTTCCTAGAGAAATAGAATTGAAAGATGTTGGTAGCAAAATTGCGGACTGGGTCCGTGATCTGAGGATTGTCCTCATTGCTGCATAGAAGGCTTATGTCCTTAATGCACCGCTCGGTGCGCCACCCCCTCTAGCGTCGTCTGTAGATGTTGTGAACATCTGAGAGGCACGTTTCGATAACTACTTGATAGTTTAGTGCGTCATGCATTACGGCTTAGAATTGAGGCTCCGAAACGTTTTGAACGTCACGGAACATATGAGATGTTCTAAGAGCTGAGATTGTGATCTCAGGCTCGTGCCTGAGTTGCTAGATATAAGATCTCCAACGAGAATCTTTGCCTGCAAGATGAAAGAGAATAGCTCAATCGTTGAGCATGTGCTCAGACTGTCTGGGTACTACAATCGCTTGAATCGAGTGGGAGTTGATCTTCCAGATAAGATAGTGATTGATGTAGTTCTCCAAGTCACTGTCACTGAGCGACTAGAACTTGGTGATGAACTATAAAATGCCAGGGAAAGAAATGTTGATCCCTGAGCTGTTCGCAATGTTTGACACCGCGAAGGTAGAAATCGAGAAGGAGCGTCAAAGTGTTGATGGTTAGTTAAAACCACTAAGTTTCAAGAAGGGCAAGAGCAAGGAGGGAAACTTCATGGATAGCAAGACAGTTGCTGTTCCAGTGAAGCAACCCAAAGTTGAACTCAAACCCGAGACTAAGTGCTTCTGTTATGAGGTGAGTGGTTGCTGAAGCGGAACAACCCTAGATACTTGGTAGATAAGAAGGCTGGCAACATTGATAGAAGTATATTCTATATACGAGTTATTAATGTGTACCTTGCTAGTACTCTTAGAAGCACCCGGGTATTGGATACCGGTTCGGTTGTTAAATGTTAGTAACTCGAAATAAAAGCTACGGAATAAACGGAGGACTAGCTAAGGGTGAGGTGACGATATGTGTTGGAAGTGTTTCCAAGGTTGATGTGATCAACATCGCATGCTCTCTCTACCTTCAAGATTAGTGACGAACCTAAATAAATGTTATTGCGTTGAGCATGAACATGATTAGATCATGTTTATTGCAATACGGTTATTCATTTAAGTTAGAGAATAATGGTTTTTCTGTTTACATGAATAATACCTTCAATGGTCATGCACCCAGTGAGAATGGTTTGTTGAAATCTTGATCGTAGTAGTACACATGTTCATAACATTGATGTCAAAAGATACAAAGTTAATAATGATAGTACCACATACTTGTGGCACTGCCGCTAAATATCATATTGGTATAAAGCGCATGAAGAAACTCCATGCTGATGGATATTTGGACTCATTCGATTTCGAATTGGTTGAGACATGCGAACCATGCCCCTTGGGCAAGATGACTAAAGGACCCCGTTGGATGGAGCGGGCAAGTGATTCATTGGAAATGATACATGTTGATGTATGCAATCTAGTGAGTCTTGTAGCGTGCAGTGGATATCGTTATTTTCTTACCTTCACTGATGATTTGAGTAGATATAGTGTATATTTACTTAATGAAACACAAGTCTGAATCGTTTGAAAGGTTCAAGCAAATTCAGAGTGAAGTTTAAAGATCATCGTGACAAGAAGATAAAAATGACCGCGATATGATCGTGGAGGTGAATATCTGAGTTACGAGTTTGGCATACAACTTAAGACAATGTGAAATTTGTTTCACAACTAACGCGACCTGGAACACCATAGTGTCATGGTGTGTCCAAACATCATAGTCATGCTCTATTGACATAGTGCATACTGTGATGTCTCTTATTGTTTTACTACTATAATTTTGGGGTTATGCATTAGAGACAACTACATTCACTTTAAATAGGGCACCATCTAAATCCGTTAAGATGACACCATGTGAATTATGGTTTGATAGAAACCTAAGCTATCATTTCTTAATATTTGGGGCTGCGACACTTGTGTGGAAAATGTTTTCACCTAATGAGGTCGAACCCAAGGCAGACAAATGCATCTTCATAGAATACCCTAAGATCAGTTGGGCGAACCTTCTATCTCAGATCCAAGTGCAAAGTGTTTGTTACTAAAACGGATCCTTTCTCGAGAAAAGGTTTCTCTTGAAATAATTGAGTGGGAGGAGGATAGAACTTGACGAGGTAATTGAACCTCTGCTTCAACCAGAAAGTAGCGCAGCACAGAAAGATGTTTCTATGAAGCCTACGTCAGTTGAAGAGGAAGTTAATGATGATGATCATGAAGCTTCGAATCAAGTAACTATCGACCTACGAGGAAAATAGAACTTGATGAGGTTATTGAACCTTCGCTTCAACCAGAAAGTGGCGCAGCGCAGAAAGATGTTTCTGTGAAGCCTACGTCAGTTGAAGAGGAAGTTAATGATGATGATCATGAAGCTTCGAATCAAGTTACTATCGAACTTCGTAGGTCGACAAGGATGTGTACTGCTACTGAGCGGTACGACAACCCTGTCTTGGAGGTCATGTTGTTGGACAACGATGAACCTACGAGCTATGGAGAAGCGATGATGGGCCCGGAAACCAACAAATGTTTAGAGGCCATGAAATCCGAGAAAGGATCCATGTATGAAAACCAAGTATAGACTTTGGTGGACTTGCTCGTTGGACGGCAGGTCGTTAAGTACAAATGGATCTTTAAAATGAAGACCGACGCTAACGGTAAATGTTACCATTTGTAAAGCTTGACTTGTTGCAAAGTAGTTTACGACAAGTTCAAAGAGTTGACTGCGATGAGACTTTCTCTCTCGTAGCGATGCTGAAGTTTGTTGGAATTATGTTAGCAGTTGCTGCATTTTTCAATTATGAAATCTGGTAGATGGATGCCAAAACATCGTTTCCTTCCTTAAGGAAAGGTTGTATGAGATACAACCAGAAGGTTTTGTGAGCCCTAAGGATGCTAAAAGATGTGCGAGTTTCAGTGATTCTTCTATGAACTAAAGCAAGCATCTCGGAGATGGAATATACGATTTGATGAGGTGATCAAAGTTTTTGAGTCTATACAAAGTTTACGAGAAACTTGTATTTGCAATAAAGTGAGTGGGAGCACTATATAGTTTCTGATAAGTATATGTGGATGACATATTGCTATTGGAAATGATGTAGAAATTCTGAAGAGCCTAAACGGGTATTTGAAAAGAGTTTTTCAAAGGAAGACCTGGATAAAGCTACCTAATTGTTGAGCATCAAGATCTATAGAGATAGATCAAGATACTTGATGAGACTTTCAATGAGCACATACCTTGACAAGATTTTGAAAGAGTTCAAAATGGATCAGTCAAAGAAAGAGTTCTCGCCTGATTTGTAAGGTATAAAGTTGAGTAAGACTCAACGCCCAGTGACTGCAGAAGATAGAGAAAAGATGAGTGTCATCCCCTATGCTTCAGCCATAGGCTCTATCATGTATGCAATGTTGTGCACAAGACCCGATGTCTGCCTTGCCATAAGTATGGCCAGAAGGTTTCAAAGTGATTCTGGAATGGAGCACTGGATAGCGGTCAAGATTATCCTTGGTGACTAAAAGACTAAGGAGATGTTTCTCGATTATGGAGGTGATAAAGAGTTCTTCGTAAAGAGTTACGTCGATGCAAGCTTTAACACCAATCCGGATGACTCGTAGTAGCAATCTGGATACGTATAGTAGAGCAGCCATTTGGAATAGTACCAAGTGGAGTGTGGTAGCAGTGTTTACAGTTTGACATAGAGATTTGCAAAGTACATACGGATCTGATTGTCACAGACCCGTTGACTATAAGACCTCTCTCACATGCAAAGCATGATCGAGCCCCAGAACTCATTGGGTGTTAGATTCGTAACAATGTGAATCACATGGTGATGTGAACTAGATTATTGACTCTAGTGCAAGTGGGAGACTGTTGGAAATATGCCCTAGAGGCAATAATAAATTAGTTATTATCATATTTCCTTGTTCATGATAATCGTTTGTTATCCATGCTATAATTGTATTGATCGGAGACTTAGATGCATGTGTGGATACATAGACAAAACCATGTCCCTAGTATGCCTCTAATGGACTAGGTCATTGATCAAAGATGGTTAAGGTTTCCTAGCCATGGACATGAGATGTCATTTGATAACGGGATCACATCATTAGGAGAATGATGCGATGGACAAGACCCAAACTACAAACGTATCTATGATCATGCCAGTTTATTGCTACTGTTTTCTTCATGTCAATGTATATGTTCCTATGACCATGAGATCATGCAACTCACGAATATCGGAGGAGTGCCTTGTGTGTATCAAACATCACAACATAACTCGGTGACTATAAAGGTGCTCTACAGGTATCTCCGATGGTGTTTGTTGAGTTGGCATGGATCGAGACTGGGATTTGTTACTCCGTGTTACGGAGAGGTATCTCGGGGCCCACTCGGTAATACAACATCAGAATGAGCCTTGCAAGAAATGTGACTAATTGTTAGTTGCGGGATCTTGTATTATGAAATGAGTAAAGAGACTTGCCGGTAATGAGGTTGAACTAGGTATGGAGATACCGACGATCGAATCTCGGGCAAGTAACAAACCGAAGAACAAAGGGAACGTTATACGGGATTAACTGAATCCTTGACATAGAGGTTCGACCGATAAGATCTTCGTAGAATATGTAGGAACCAATGTGGACGTCCAGGTCCCGCCATTGGTTATTGACCGTAGAGGTGTCTCGGTCATGTCTACATAGTTCTCGAACCCGCAGGGTCTGCACACTTAAGGTTTGGTGACGTTTCGGTAGTGTAGAGTTATCTATGGTGGTGACCGAAGATTGTTTGGAGTCCCGAATGAGATCCCAGAAGTCACGAGGAGCTCCAGAATGGTCTGGAGGTAAAGATTCATATATAGGAAGTCCCAGTTTGGTCACCGGAAAAGTTTCGGGCTCATCGGTAGTGTACCGGGAGTGCCGGTAGTGTACCGGGGGACCTCCGGGAGGGGTATTTCGACCCCAAGAGGTCCACGGGCTCTAGAAGACTAATTACCAGCCCTTAGTGGGCTGGGAAACCAGCCACAAAGGCCCATGGCGTAGGGAGAGAGAGTCCTAAAGAGAAAAGGGAAAAATCAGCCAATAGGAAGCAATCCTACTCCAACTAGGATTGGAGTAGGAGTAGGATTGCTCCCACCTTGGCCGGCCAAGTCCCTAAGGGGACTTGGTGCGCCAGCCCCTCTCCTCACCCTCCCTCCTATATGTACCGGTGGATTGGGGCTGTTTACACACAGTTTTTACGGCCACGTGCTACCCATTCCACCGGTGCTCCTCTAGATCGGTTTTTCGCAGCGCTTAGGCGAAGCCCTGCCGGAATCACTCCACCACCATCACCGGAGCGCCGTCATGCTGCCGGTGAACTCTCTCTCCTCTCCACCTCCTCTTGCTGGATCAAGACGGTGGAGATCGTCATCAAGCTGCACGTGTGCTGAACGCGGAGGTGCCGTCCGTTCGGTACTAGATCGGAAGGATCGTGATCAAGGCCACGGTACGTTCGTGATCGGATCGCAGGACGGATCATGACGAGATCGCGGGACGGTTCGTGATTGGTTCGCGGGATGGTTCGTGATTAGATCGCGGGACACTCGGCAATTTGGATCGCGAAGAAGTACGACTACACCAACCGTGTTTCTTAACGCTTCCCGCTTAGCGATCTACAAGGGTATGTAGATCCACTCTCCCTCTCGTAGATGCTCATCACCATGGATAGGTTTGCGTTTGCGTAGGAAAATCTTTGTTTCCCATGCGACGTTCCCCAACAGGATCTACATACCCTTGTAGATCGCTAAGCGGGAAGCGTTAAGAAACGCGGTTGGTGTAGTCGAACATCTTCGCGATCCAAATCGCCGAGTGTCCCGCGATCTCATCACGATCCGTCACGCGACCCAATCATGATCCGTCCCGCGATCTCACCACAATCCGTCCCACGATCTTGATCATGATCTGTCCCGCGAACTCATCACGATCCGTTCCGCAATCTCATCACGAACCGTCTCGCGATCTCGATCACGGTCCTTCCGATCTAGTGCCGAACGGACGACACCTCCGCGTTCAACACACGTGCAGCGTGATGACGATCTCCACCATCTTGATCCAGCAAGAGGAGGTGGAGAGGATAGAGAGTTCACCGGCAGCGTGACGGCGCTCCGGTGATGGTGGTGGTGAAGCAATTCCGGCAGGGCTTCGCCTAAGCGCTGCAGAAATCCGATCTAGAGGAGCACCGGTGAAACGGGTAGCACGTGGTCGTAAGTTGTGTTTAAAACCCTAGCTATCCACCAATATATATAGGAGGAGAGGAGGGGGAGAGGGTCTGGCGCACCAAGTATCCCTAGGGGAGTCGGCCGGCTAGGAGGGGTGGAATCCTATTCCACCTCCAATCCTAGTTGGACTAGGATTGCTCCCTATTGGCTGATTTTCCACTTTTTCCTTTAGCACTTTGTCTCCCTGCGCCATGGGCCTTTGTGGATGTTTTCCCAGCCCACTAAGGGCTGGTAATTAGTCTCCCACAGCTCATGGACCTCTTGGGGTCGAAATACCCCTCCCGGAGGTCTCCCGTTACACTACCGGCACTCTCAGTACACTACTGATGAGCCCGAAACTTTTGCAGCGACCAAACTGGGACTTCCTATATATGAAAATCTTTACCTCCGGGCCATTCCGGAGCTCCTCGTGACGTGCGGGATCTCATCCGGGACTCCGAACAACCTTCGGTCACCACCATACATAACTCTACACTACCGAAATGTCACCAAACCTTAAGTGTGCAGACCATGCGTGTTCGAGAACTATGTAGACATGACCGAGACACCTCTACGGTCAATAACCAATGGCGGGACCTGGACGTCCACATTGGTTCCTAAATATTCTACGAAGATCTTTATGGGTCGAACCTCTATGCCAAGGATTCAGTTAATCCCGTATAACGTTCCCTTTGTTCTTCGGTATGTTACTTGCCCGAGATTCGATCGTCGGCATCTCCATACCTAGTTCAACCTCGTTACCGGCAAGTATCTTTACTCGTTCCGTAATACAAGATCCCGCAACTAACAATTAGTCACATTGCTTGCAAGGCTTAGTGTGACGTTGTATTACCGAGTGGACCCCGAGATACCTCTCCGTCACACGGAGTAACAAATCCAAGTCTCGATCCATGCCAACTCAACAGACACCATCGGAGATACCTGTAGAGCACCTTTATAGTCACCCAGTTACGTTGCGACGTTTGATACACACAAGGCACTCCTCCAATATCCGTGAGTTGCATGATCTCATGGTCATAGGAACATATACTTGACATGCAGAAAAAGTAGCAATAAACTGACATGATCATATGCTACGTTTGTAGTTTGGGTCTTGTCCATCACATCATTCTCCTAATGATGTGATCCCGTTATCAAATGACATCTCATGTCCATGGCTAGGAAACCTTTACCATCTTTATATCAACGAGCTAGTCTACTAGAGGCATACTAGGGACATGGTGTTGTCTATTTATCCACACATGTATCTGAGTTTCCGATCAACACAATTATAGCATGGATAATAATTGATTATCATGAACGAGGAAATATGATAATAACTAATTTATTATTGCCTCTAGGGCATATTTCCAACAGTCTCCCACTTGCACTGGAGTGAATAACCTAGTTCACATCACCATGTGATTCGCATTGTTATGAATCTAACACCCATTGAATTCTGGGGCTCGATCATGCTTTGCATGTGAGAGAGGTCTTATAGTCAACGGGTCTGCGACATTCAGATCCATGTGTACTTTGCAAATTTGTATGTCAAACCGTAAACACTGCTACCACACTCCACTTGGTACTATTCCAAATGGCTGCTCCGCTATACGTATCCAGATCGCTACTACGAGTCATCCGGATTGGTGTTAAAGCTTGCATCGACGTAACTCTTTACGACGAACTCTTCATCACCTCCATAATCGAGAAACATCTCCTTAGTCTTTTAGTTACTAAGGACAATCTTGACCGCTGTCCAGTGCTCCATTCCAGGATCACTTTGAAACCTTCCAGCCATACTTATGGCAAGGCTGACATCGGGTCTTGTGCACAGCATTGCATACATGATAGAGCCTATGGCTGAAGCATAGGTGATGACACTCATCTTTTCTCTATCTTCTGCAGTCACTGGGCATTGAGTCATACTCAATTTTATACCTTACAAATCAGGCGAGAACTCTTTCTCTGACTGATCCATTTTGAACTCTTTCAAAATCTTGTCAAGGTATGTGCTCATTGAAAGTCTCATCAAGTATCTTGATCTATCTCTATAGAGCTTGATGCTCAACAATTAGGTAGCTTTATCCAGGTCTTCCTTTGAAAAACTCTTTTCAAACACCCGTTTATGCTCTGCAGAATTTCTACATCATTTCCGAATAGCAATATGTCATCCACATATACTTATGAGAAACTATATAGTGCTCCCACTCACTTTATTGCAAATACAAGTTTCTCGTAAACTTTGTATAGACTCAAAAACTTTGATCACCTCATCAAAGTGTATATTCCAACTCCGAGATGCTTGCTTTAGTTGATAGAAAAATCACTGAAGCTCGTACATCTTTTAGCATCCTTAGGACTGACAAAACCTTCTGGTTGTATCTCATACGACCTTTCCTTAAGGAAGGAAACGATGTTTTGGCATCCATCTGCCAGATTTCATAATTGAAAAATGCAGCAACTGCTAACATAATTCCAACAGACTTCAGCATCGCCACGAGAGAGAAAGTCTCATCGCAGTCAACTCTTTGAACTTGTCGTAAACTACTTTGCAACAAGTCAAGCTTTACAAATGGTAACATTTACCATCAGCGTCTGTCTTCATTTTAAAGATCCATTTGTACTTAACGGCATGCCGTCCAATGAGCAAGTCCACCAAAGTCTATACTTGGTTTTCATACATGGATCCTTTCTCGGATTTCATGGCCTCTAAACATTTGTTGGTTTCCGGGCCCATCATCGCTTCTCCATAGTTCGTAGGTTCATCGTTGTCCAACAACATGACCTCCAAGACAGGGTTGTCGTACCGCTCAGTAGCAGTACACATCCTTGTCGACCTACGAAGTTCGATAGTAACTTGATCCGAAGCTTCATGATCATCATCATTAACTTCCTCTTCAACTGACGTAGGCTTCACAGAAACATCTTTCTGCGCTGCGCCACTTTCTGGTTGAAGTGAAGGTTCAATAACCTCATCAAGTTCTAATTTCCTCGTAGGTCGATAGTAACTTGATCCGAAGCTTCATGATCATCATCATTAACTTCCTCTTCAACTGACGTAGGCTTCACAGAAACATCTTTCTGTGCTGCGCTACTTTCTGGTTGAAGCAGAGGTTCAAATAACCTCATCAAGTTCTATCCTCCTCCCACTCAATTCTTTCAAGAGAAACCCTTTCTCGAGAAAGGACCCAGTTTTAGCAACAAACATTTTATGCTTGGATCTGAGATAGAAGGTTCACCCAACTGTTCTTAGGGTATTCTATGAAGATACATTTGTCCGCTTTGGGTTCGAGCTCATTAGGCGAAAACATTTTCCACACAAGCGTCGCAGCCCCAAACATTAAGAAATGACAGCTTAGGTTTCTATCAAACCATAATTCACACGGTGTCATCTCAACGGATTTAGATGGTGCCCTATTCAAAGTGAATGTAGTTGTCTCTAATGCATAACCCCAAAATTATAGTAGTAAAACGATAAGAGACATCACAGCATGCACCATATCCAATAGAGCACGACTATGACGTTCGGACACACCATCACACTATGGTGTTCCAGGTGGCGTCAGTTGTGAAAACAATTCTCACATTGTCTAAAGTTGTATGCCAAACTCGTAACTCAGATATTCACCTCTACGATCATATCGCAAACATTTTTATCTTCTTGTCATGATGATCTTAAAACTTCACTCTGAATTTGCTTGAACCTTTCAAACGATTCAGACTTGTGTTTCATTAAATAAATATACACTATATCTACTCAAATCATCAGTGAAGGTAAGAAAATAACGATATCCACTACACGCTACAAGACTCACTAGATTGCATACATCAACACATATCATTTCCAATGAATCACTTGCCCGCTCCATCCAACGGGATCCTTTAGTCATCTTGCCCAAGAGGCATGGTTCGCATGTCTCAACCGATTCAAAATTGAATGAGTCCAAATATCCATCAGCATGGAGTTTCTTCATGCGCTTTATACCAATATGACATTTTGCGGCAGTGCCACAAGTATGTGGTACTATCATGTTTTTAACTTTGTATCTTTTGACATCAATGTTATGAACATGTGTATTACTATGATCAAGATTTCAACAAACCATTCTCACTGGGTGCATGACCATTGAAGGTATTATTCATGTAAACAGAATAACCATTATTCTCTGACTTAAATGAATAACCGTATAACAAACATGATCTAATCATGTTCATGCTCAACGCAAAACACCAAATAACATTTATTTAGGTTCGTCACTAATCTCGAAGGTAGAGAGAGCGTGCGATGTTGATCACATCAACCTTGGAAACACTTCCAACACACATCGTCACGTCATACTTAGCTAGTTCTCCGTTTATTTTGTATCTTTTATTTCGAATCACTAATATTTAGCAACCAAACCGGTATCCAATACCCAGGTGCTACTAGGAGTACTAGCAAGGTACACATCAATAACACGTATATCAAATATACTTCTGTTGACATTGCCAGCCTTCTTATCTACCAAGTATCCAGGGTTGTTCCACTTCAGCGACCGCTCTCCTCATAATCGAAGCACTTAGTCTCGGGTTTGAGTTCAACTTTGGGTTGCTTCACTGGAGCAGCAACTGTCTTGCTATCCATGAAGTTTCCCTCCTTGCTCTTGCCCTTCTTGAAACTTAGTGGTTTTAACTAACCATCAACACTTTGACGCTCCTTCTCGATTTCTACCTTCGCGGTGTCAAACATCGCGAACAGCTCAGGGATCATTACTTCTATCGCTAGCAACCTATAGTTCATCACCAAGTTCTAGTAGCATAGTGACAGTGACTTGGAGAACTATATCAATCACTATCTTATCTGGAAGATCAACTCCCACTCGATTCAAGTGATTGTAGCACCTAGACAATCTGAGCACATGCTCAAAGATTGAGCTATTCTCGTTCATCTTGCAGGCAAAGAATCTTGTCGGAGATCTCATATCTCGCAACACGGGCACGAGCCTGAGATCCTAATTTCAGCTCTTAGAACGTCTCATATGTTCCGTGACGTTCAAAAACGTTTCGAAGCCTCAATTCTAAGCCGTAATGCATGACACACTAAACTATCAAGTAGTCATCGAAACGTGCCTATCAGATGTTCACAACATCTACAGACGACGCTAGAGGGGGTGGCGCACCGAGCGGTGCATTAAGGACATAAGCCTTCTGTGCAACAATGAGGACAATCCTCAGATCACGGACCCAGTCCGAAATATTGCTACCAACATCTTTCAACTCTATTTCTCTAGGAACATATAAAAATTTAAGGGAGGTACAGCGCGAGCTAGTAATCTACAACATAATTTGCAAAGACACTATTGACTATGTTCATGATAAATGAGTTCAATTAATCATATTACTTAAGAACTCCGACTCAAATTGACATCCCTCCGATCATTCGAGTGATACATGATCCAAATTCACCAACTCAAGTCCGATCATCACGTGAGTTGAGGTGGCTGCAATGGTGAACATCATTATGTTGATCATATCTACTATATGACTCATGTTCGACCTTTCGGTCTCTTGTGTTCCGAGGCCATGTATGTACATGCTAGGCTCGTCAAGTTTAATCCGAGTGTTCTGAACGTGCAAATCTGGCTTGCACCCGTTGTATGTGAACGTAGAGTCTATCACACCCGATCATCACGTGGTGTCTCAACACGACGAACTTTCGCAACGGTCCACACTCGGGGAGAACACAATTTATCTTGAAATTAAGCGAGGGATCACCTTATAATGCTACCGTCGTCCTAACCAAAACAAGGTGCATAAAAAGGATTAACATCACATGCAAATCATAAGTGACATGATATGGCCATGAACTTGTGCTTTTGATCTCCATCTAGAAAGCACCGGCATGATCTCCATCGTCACCGGCATGACACGATGATCTCTATCATCTTGATCTCCATCAACGTGTTGCCATCGGGGTTGTCACGCCCTGCATGCTTCTACTACTATTGCTACCGTAGCGATAAAGTAAAGCATTACATAGCACTTAATGATTGACACGCTGGTCATACAATAATTAAAGACAACCCTATGGCTCCTACCGGTTGCCGTATTCACCGAAGTGCAAGTCGTGAAAATCTATACATCACATGATCATCTCATACATCACATATATCTCATCATGTAATTGGCCATGTCATATCACAACATACCCTGCAAAAACAAGTTAGACGTCCTCTAATTGTTGTTGCATGTTTTACGTGGCTGCTACGGGTATCTAGCAAGAACAATTCTCACCAGCGCAAAAACCACAACGGTGATACACTAGTTGCTTTTCAACCTTCTCAAGGACTGCCTTTGTCGAATCCGATCCAACTAAAGTTAGAGAAACTGTCACCCGCAAGCCATCTAGGCAACAAGTTGCGTCGAGGGAACCGGTCTCTCGTAAGCGTACGAGTAATGTTGGTCCGAGCCACTTCATCTCACAATCCCGCTGAACCAAAATACGACCAAGGGAGGAAGCAATCTAAGCATCAACTCCCACAAACCTTTTGTGTTCTACTCGAGATCTCATCGAACCATCAACCTAGCTCTGATACCACTGTTGGGGAACGTCGCGTGGGAAACAAAAAATTTCCTACGCACACGCAAACCTATCCATGGTGATGAGCATCTAAGAGAGGGAGAGTGGATCTACGTACCCTTGTAGATCGCTAAGCGGGAAGCGTTAAGAAACGCGGTTGGTGTAATCGAACATCTTGGCGATCCAAATCGCCGAGCGTCTCACGATCTCATCACGATCCGTCCCGTGACCCAATCACGATCCGTCCCATGAACTCATCACGATCCGTCCGGCGATCTCATCACGATCCCTCTCACGATCTTGATCACGATCTGTCCCGTGAACTCATCACGATCCGTTCCACAATCTCATCACGAACCGTCTCGCGATCTCGATCACGGTCCTTCCGATCTAGCGCCGAACGCACGGCACCTCCGCGTTCAGCACACGTGCAGCTTGATGACTATCTCCACCATGTTGATCCAGCAAGAGGAGGTGGAGAGGAGAGAGAGTTCACCGGCAGCATGATGGTACTCCGGTGATGGTGGTGGTGAAGCAATTCCGGCAGGGCTTCGCCTAAGCGCTGCGGAAATCCGATCTAGAGGAGCACCGGTGAAACAGGTAGCACATGGCCGTAAGTTGTGTGCAAAACCCTAGCTATCCACCAATATATATAGGAGGAGAGGAGGGGGAGAGGGGCTGGCGCACCAAGTCTCCCTAGGGGAGTCGTCCGGCTAGGAGGGATGGAATCCTATTCCACCTCCAATCCTAGTTGGACAAGGATTGCTCCCTATTGGCTGATTTTCCACTTTTTCCTTTAGCACTCTGTCTCCCTGCGCCATGGGCCTTTGTGGCTGTTTTCCCAGCCCACTAAGGGCTGGTAATTAGTCTCCCACAGCCCATGAACCTCTTGGGGTCGAAATACCCCTCTCGGAGGTCTCCCGGTACACTACCGGCACTCCCGGTACACTACGGATGAGCCCGAAACTTTTTCGGCGACCAAACTGGGACTTCCTATATATGAATCTTTACCTCCGGACCATTCCAGAGCTCCTTAGTATGACGTTGTATTACCGAGTGGCCCCGAGATACCTCTCCATCACACGGAGTAACAAATCCCAGTCTTGATCCATGCCAACTCAACAGACACCATTGAAGATACCTGTAGAGCACCTTTATAGTCACCCAGTTACGTTGCGATGTTTGCTACACATAAGGCACTCCTCCGATATCCGTGAGTTGCATGATCTCATGGTCATAGGAACATATACTTGACATGCAGAAAACAGTAGCAATAAACTGACACGATCATATGCTACGTTTGTAGTTTGGGTCTTGTCCATCACATCATTCTCCTAATGATGTGAACCCGTTATCAAATGACATCTCATGTCCATGGCTAGGAAACCGTTACCATCTTTTGATCAACGAGCTAGTCTACTAGAGGCATACTAGGGACATGGTGTTCTCTATGTATCCACACATGTATCTGAGTTTCCGATCAACACAATTATAGCATGGATAATAAACGATTATCATGAACGAGGAAATATGATAATAACTAATTTATTATTGCCTCTAGGGCATATTTCCAACAGTGACAACCCTGATGGTGACACGTTGATGGAGATCAAGATGATGGAGATCATGGTGTCATGCCGGTGACGATGGAGATCATGCCGATGCTTTCATGATGGAGATCAAAAGCACAAGTTCATGGCCATATCATGTAACTTATGAATTGCATGTGATGTTAATCCTTTTATGCACCTTGTTTTGCTTAGTATGACGGTAGCATTATAAGGTGATCCCTCACTTAAATTTCAAGATAAATTGTGTTCTCCCCGGGTGTGCACCGTTGCGATAGTTCGTCGTGTTGAGACACCACGTGATGATCGGGTGTGATAGACTCTACGTTCAAATACAACGGGTGCAAGCCAGTGCTGCACACGCAGAACACTCGGGTTAAACTTGGCGAGCCTAGCATGTACAGACATGACCTTGGAACACAAGAGACCGAAAGGTCGAACATGAGTCATATAGTAGATATGATCAACATGATGATGTTCACCATTGTAACCACCTCAACTCACGTGATGATCGGACTTGAGTTGGTGAATTTGGATCATGAATCACTCGGATGACCAGAGGGATGTCAATTTGAGTGGGAGTTCTTAAGTAATATGATTAATTGAACTCATTATCATGAACATAGTCAGTTGTGTCTTTGCAAATTATGTTGTAGATTACTTGCTCGCTCTGTAGCTCCCTTGAATTTTTATATGTTCCTAGAGAAATAGAGTTGAAAGATGATGGTAGAAATATTGCGGATTGGATCCGTGATCTGAGGATTGTCCTCGTTGCTGCACAGAAGGCTTATGTCCTTAATGCACCGCTCGGTGCGCCAACCCCTCTAGCGTCGTCTATAGATGTGTTGAACATCTGACAGGTATGTGCTGATGACTACTTGATAGTTTAGTGCGTCATGCATTACGGCTTAGAATTGAGGCTTCGAAACGTTTTGAACGTCACGGAACATATGAGATGTTCTAAGAGATGAAATTAGGATCTCAGGCTCGTGCCCGTGTTGCGAGATATGAGATCTCCAACAAGATTATTTGCCTGCAAGATGAACGAGAATAGCTCAATCTTTGAGCATGTGCTCAGATTGTCTGGGTGCTACAATCGCTTGAATCGAGTGGGAGTTCATTTTCCAGATAAGATAGTGATTGATATAGTTCTCCAAGTCACTTTCACTAAAGCTACTAGAACTTGGTGATGACCTATGAAATGCCAGCGATAGAATTAATGATCCCTTTGCTGTTCGCGATGTTTGACACTGCGAAGGTAGCAATCAAGAAGGAGCATCAAGTGTTGATGGTTAGTTTAACCACTAGTTTCGAGAAGGGCAAGGGCAAGGAGGGAAACTTCATGGATGGCAAGTCAGTTGTTGCTTTAGTGAAGCAACCCAAAGTTGAAACCCAAACCCGAGACTAAGTGCTTCAATTATGAGGAGAGAGGTCGCTGAAGCAGAACAAACCTAGATACTTGGTAGATAAGAAGGCTGACAACGTCGACAGAAGTATATTTGATATACGTGTTATCGATGTGTACCTTGTTTGTACTCCTAGTAGCACCTGGGTATTGGATACCGGTTCGATTGCTAAATGTTAGTAAACTCGAAATAAAAGCTACAGAATAAACGGAGAACTAGCTAAGTGTGAGGTGACGATGTGTGTTGGAAATGTTTCCAAGGTTGATGTGATCAACATCGCGCGCTCTCTCTACCTTCGAGATTAGTTACGAACCTAAATGTTATTTGGTGTTTTTGCGTTGAGCATGAACATGATTAGATCATGTTCATTGCAAACACGGTTATTCATTTAAATTAGAGAATAATGGTTATTCTATTTACATGAATAACACCTTCAACGGTCATGCACCCAGTAAGAATGGTTTGTTAAAACTTGATCGTAGTAATACACATGTTCATAACATTGATGCCAAAAGGATACAAAGTTAATAATAATAGTACCACATACTTGTGGCACTGCCGCTAAATGTCATATTGGTATAAAACGCGTGAAGAAACTCCATGCTGATGGACCTTTGGACTCATTCGATTTCGAATCGGTTGAGACATGCGAACCATGTCCCTTGGGCAAGATGTCTAAAGGACCCCGTTTTCTGGTTTGATGGAGCGGGCAAGTGATTAATTGGAAATGATACATGTTGATGTATACAATCCAATGAGTCTTGTAGCGTGCGGTGGATATCTTTATTTTCTTACCTTCACTAATGATTTGAGTAGATATAGTGTATATTTACTTAATGAAACACAAGTCTGAATCATTTGAAAGGTTCAAGCAAATTTAGAGTGAAGTTTAAGATCATCGTGACAAGAAGATAAAAATGTTTGCGATATGATCGTGGAGGTGAATATCTGACTTACAAATTTGGCATA
This sequence comes from Hordeum marinum, assembly GCA_022496015.1. Classification (NCBI taxonomy): domain Eukaryota; kingdom Viridiplantae; phylum Streptophyta; class Magnoliopsida; order Poales; family Poaceae; genus Hordeum; species Hordeum marinum. The sequence continues at coordinate 507,229,740 of CM039674.1, read as the reverse complement.
CAACTTTAGACAATGTGAAAGTTGTTTCACAACTCACGCCACCTGGAACACCATAGTGTGATGGTGTGTCCGAACGTCATAGTCGTGCTCTATTGGATATGGTGCGTGCTATGATGTCTATTATCGTTTTGTTACTATAATTTTGGGGTTATGCATTAGAGACAACTACATTCACTTTAAATAGGGCACCATCTAAATCCGTTGAGATGACACCGTGTGAACTATGGTTTGATAGAAACCTAAGCTGTCATTTCTTAATGTTTGGGGCTGCGACGCTTGTGTGGAAAATGTTTTCACCTAATGAGCTCGAACCCAAAGCGGACAAATGCATCTTCATAGAATACCCTAAAGAACAGTTGGGTGAACCTTCTATCTCAGATCCAAGCATAAAATGTTTGTTGCTAAAAAATTGGGTCCTTTCTCGAGAAAGGGTTTTTCTTGAAAGAATTGAGTGGGAGGAGGATAGAACTTGATGAGGTTATTGAACCTCTGCTTCAACCAGAAAGTAGCGCAGCACAGAAAGATGTTTCTGTGAAGCCTACGTTAGTTGAAGAGGAAGTTAATGATGATGATCATGAAGCTTTGGATCAAGTTACTATCGACCTACGAGGAAAATAGAGCTTGATGAGGTTATTGAACTTTTACTTCAACGAGAGAGTAGCGCAGCGCAGAAAGTTGTTTCTATGAAGCCTACGTCAGTTGAAGAGGATGTTAATGATGATGATCATGAAGCTTCGAATCAAGTTACTATCGAACTTCGTAGGTCGACAAGGACGTGTACTGCTGCTGAGCGGTACGACAACCCTATCTTGGAGGTCATGTTGTTGGACAACGATGAACCTACGAACTATGGAGAAGCAATGATGGGCTTGGAAACCAACAAATGGTTAGAGGCCATGAAATCCGAGAAAGGATCCATGTATGAAAACCAAGTATAGACTTTGGTGGATTTGCTTGTTAGACGGCAGGTCGTTAAGTACAAATGGATCTTTAAAATGAAGACAGACGCTGATCCTAAATGTTACCATTAGTAAAGCTCAACTTGTTGCAAAGAAGTTTGCGACAAGTTCAACCAGTTGACTACGATGAGACTTTCTCACTCGTAGCGATACTAAAGTCTGTTGGAATTATGTTAGTAGTTACTGCACTTTCAATCATGAAATCTGGCAGATGGATGTCAAAACATCGTTTCCTTAACGGTTTGCTTGAGGAAAGGTTGGATGTGATACAACCAGAAGGTTTTGTCAGTCCTAAGGATGCTAAAAGGTATGCAAGCTTTAGTGATTCTTCTATAAACTGAAGCAAGCATCTCGGAGTTGGAATATACACTTTGATGAGGTGATCAAAGTTTTTGAGTCTATGCAAAGTTTACGAGAAATTTGTATTTGCAATAAAGTGAGTGGGAGCACTATAGAGTTTCTGATAAGTATATGTGGGTGACATATTTCTATTCGGAGATGATGTAGAATTTCTGGAGAGCATAAATGGTTGTTTGAAAAGAGTTTTTCAAAGGATGACCTTGATAAAGCTACCTAATTGTTGAGCATCAAAATCTATAAAGATAGATCAAGATGTTTGATAAGACTTTCAATGAGTACATACCTTGACAAGATTTTGAAAGAGTTCAAAATGGATTAGTCAGAGAGAAGGGTTCTCGCCTGCTTTATAAGGTGTGAAGTTGAGTGAGACTCAAAGCTCGACCACGGCAGAAGAAAGAAAAAGGACGAATGTCGTCCCCTATGCTTTAGCCATAGGCTCTGCATAGTATGCCATGCTGTGTACCGCACCTGTGTGTGCCTTGCCCTTAGTCTGTCAAGGGGTACAAGAGTGATCCAGAAGTGGATCACTGGACAGTGGTCAAGATTATCCTTAGTAACTAAAAACTAAGGAGATGTTTCTCGATTATGGAGGTGATAAAGAGTTTGTCGTAAAAAGTTACGTTGATGCAAGCTTTAACACCAATCCGGATAACTCTTAGTACCAATCTGGATACGTATAGTAGGGGTAGCCATTTGGAATAGTACCAAGTGGAGTGTGGTAGCAGTGTTTACAGTTTGACATAGATATTTGCAAAGTACACACAGATCTGAATGTCACAGACCCGTTGACTATAAGACCTCTCTCACATGCAAATCATGATCGAGCCCCAGAACTCATTGGGTGTTAGATTCATAACAATGCGAATCACATGGTGATGTGAACTAGATTGTTGACTCTAGTGCAAGTGGGAGACTGTTGGAAATATGCCCTAGAGGCAATAATAAATTAGTTATTATCATATTTCCTTGTTCATGATAATCGTTTATTATCCATGCTATAAATTGTATTGATCGGAGACTTAGATGCATGTGTGGATACATAGACAAAACCATGTCCCTAGTATGCCTCTAATGGACTAGCTCGTTGATCAAAGATGGTTAAGGTTTCCTAGCCATGGACATGAGATGTCATTTGATAACGGGATCACATCATTAGGAGAATGATGTGATGGACAAGACCCAAACTACAAACGTAGCATATGATCGTGTCAGTTTATTGCTACTGTTTTCTGGATGTCAAAGTATGTGTTCCAATGACCATGAGATCATGCAACTCACTGACATCGGAGGAGTACCTTGTGTGTGTCAAACGTCGCAACTTAACTGGGTGACTATAAAGGTGCTCTATAGGTATCTCCAAGGGTGTCTGTTGAGTTGGCATGGATCAAGATTGGCATTTGTTACTCTGTGTGACGGAGACGTATCTCAGGGCCTACTCGGTAATACAACATCACAATAAGCCTTGCAAGCAATGTGACTAAGTGTTAGTCACGGGATCTTGTATTACGGAACGAGTAAAGAGACTTGCCGGTAACGAGGTTAAACTAGGTATGGAGATACCGACGATCGAATCTCGGGCAAGTAACATACCGAAGAACAAAGGGAACATCATACGGGATTAACTGAATCCTTGACATAGAGGTTCGACCGATAAAGATCTTCATAGAATATGTAGGAACCAATGTGTACATCTAGGTCCCGCCATTGGTTATTGACCGTAGAGGTGTCTCGTTCATGTCTACATAGTTCTCGAACCCACAGGGTCTGCACACTTAAGGTTTGGTGACGTTTCGGTAGTATAGAGTTATGTATGGTGGTGACCGAAGGTTGTTCGGAGTCCCGGATGAGATGCCGGACGTCACGAGGAGTTGCGGAATGGTCCGGAAATGAAGATTGATATATAGGAAGGTGGTGTTTGGACTTTGGAAAGATTTCGGGCACTTTCGGTAGTGTACCAAGAGTGACGAATGGGTCCCGGGGGTCCACCAGTGGGGCCAACACACCCCATGGGCCAAAGTGGCAACCCACCTGACCCTAGTGGGCTGGTGGGGTTGGCCAAGGTGGCCTAGGCGCAGGGGAGAGAGGCGCAAACCGAATTGGGGTGGAGTCCTCCCCAAGTTCCACCTCTCGTGTGAGAGGTGGACTCCCAATTGGAGGAGGACTCCCCCTCCACCAGTTCGGCCGAAGCCAAAGGGAGGCCCTCCCCTTGGGCGCAACCTCCTCTCCCCTCCTCCTATATATACTAGTGGATTTCTAGGGTTTTGCATAGTTTTTTCCAGCCACGTGCAACCCTAATCTCTAGTGCATAGTTTCTCCTCTAGATTGGATTTCTGCAGTGCTTAGGCGAAGCCCTGCCGGAATTGCTCCACCACCATCATCGGAGCGCCGTCAGGCTGCCGGAGAACTCTTTTTCCTCTCCACTCCCTCTTGCTGGATCAAGACGGTGGAGATCGTCATCAAATTATACGTGTGCTGAATGCGGAGGTGCCATCCGTTCGGTGCTAGATCGGAAGGACCGTGATCAAGATCGCGAGACGGTTCGTGATGAGATCGCGAGATGGATCATGATGTGTTCGCGGGACGGATCGTGATCAAGATCGCGAAACGGATCATGATGAGTTCGCAGGACGAATCGTGATGTGTTCACGGGACGGATCGTGATGAGATTGCGGGACGCTCGGCGATTTGGATCGCGAAGATGTTCGACTACACCAACCGCGTTTCTTAACGCTTCCCGCTTAGCGATCTACAAGGGTATGTAGATCCACTCTCCCTCTGGTAGATGCTCATCACCATGGATAAACCTGTGTGTGCGTAGGAAATTTTTTGTTTCCCATGCGACGTTCTCCAACAAGCTCAACGTGAAAGCAGTCCTCTTTGATCTGGCATCGACGAGTTCTAGACTTCTCCCTTCGAAGGAAAACAAGGACTGGCGTATATGGTGCTCTTTGGACACATTAACTGGACAGGGGCCGATCGTGTGCACCCAGCTTTCACCGGGCATCGCGACGCTTTGTTCTTGTCGACACCTTGGGACATGTTCGCATCAAGATTTTCAAGGTTTCAACACATGCAGAGAATGCCATGGCGTGATTGGAGGACCTGCAAATGGCGAAGATGGGGTCTTCAATGCGATGAAAACTTTGGTTCACATGCAGTTGTTCCGACTGGATATGCTCCCATCTAGATTGGGCACGAGTTCTTGTGAATCTGGTACTACGTGACCAGTAGTAGTAGCCTTCACAAGTGGAGGCGGACGCATTGGAGGACTTCTTTGTTAGTGGTGCTCCGTCGAGTATCGAGGCGTGATTTCCAGGATAAAACCCAAGGTCTAGCCTTTCTTGGTTGTGCGTGGCATTGACCTTGTTGAAGACATTGTTTTGGGAACGCGGTCTTTCTTTATGGTGAAAACCTACGATCATTGATCGGGCAACGACAAAGCTTGTGTATTGTTTCCTTCCTGGAGGCGTTGCTTTTGAAGAACTTCTTTCTAGGCCGAGTGTTGTCTTTGGTGGTGGTTAGAGTGCTACTACTGCGGGTAATTGATACCACGGCAGGGTTGGTTTTCCTCTTTTCCCCCTTTTTAATTTCTTTTTTGACTGTGTGCATTCTGGATGTTTTAGACATCTTGTTGGTGCGGAGACTGAATGTAACTGGTGTCTACTTATATTAATATATTCCTCTTTACAAAAAAAAGGTTTTTCTCCTTATAGGAAATAAAATAACCAATTAAAATATAAATAATAATAAAATCATATAAAATTTTAAAAGAAAGTATAATAAAAAAACAAAAAGGCTTAAAAAGAATGGCAACCAACTTTAAATACAAAAGAATCAATTGCACCAACCTGTTGCGACCCAACTAGTGAAACATGTGCACATGAGTTTACGTCAGCCTGGGCCGAATAAATCGGGAGGGTTATACTTTCTTTTAAAATTTCGTTTATGTGTGCCTCTCGCCTATAGGCCGGTCCAGTAATGGATTTTGTATCTTCAATTTTAATACACGTTCATTTTCTTCAGTTTGTTTCTTAGTTTTTTTCTTTTATTTTGGTCCCCTTCTGTTTTTTTCCTTTTCCTTTTTAATACATGTCTAGTTTTTAATCACGTTGTTCTTTTTCATATAAATGTGGAACGTTTTTCGATAGACATAAAAAATTTCAAATACACTCTTGAACATTGTTTTCAAATACATGTCAAATATTTTTCAAATAAACATTAAGTTTCGCCAAATGTTATAAATATTTTTATAAAACTATATATAAACATTTTTACATTGTATCAACATTTTCTAAAAATGTCACTAACATATTTTTGAACGTTTTAACATTTTTATAAAATAACATGAATATTTTTAAATGATAGAGACTTTTTTAGTTAAAATCAAGTAATTTCTGTTGTATAATATTTTAATACTACGATTACTTTTCTCAAAATGGATGAACATTTTTTAAATGCGGTGGATATTTTTTTTCATGGTGAGGAAGGTTTATTAAGGTGAGATTTTTTATATTAAATTATATAAAATTTATTTGAAAAAATTCCACGAACATATTTTTGAAACACGTGAACATTTTTCTAAATTCATGAAACCTTAGTTTGAATGCCATCCATATATTTTATAAGCTGCAGGAACATCTTTTTACAATGCAGGAACTTATTTTGAAAATATGTGATGAAAAAATGCGAAAATTTAACTAAATGTATCTAGAATATGTCAAAATGTAGATAAAATAAAATAAATAATGTAGTAAGAATTTGAGGAAGCTCATTATTGGAATATAAAAGACCTACTTCTATAATGTAAAGATAACCAACTACTATATAATATGGAGTACATGAGAACTTTCTATATGAATGCCATAGTGCTACTTTGAAGCACTTTATGATATCTGTTAAAAATCAGATGGTAATTTCAAGCAAATGTGTATACTTAGAAAAATAGTGTGTCTCCTTCTCTCTTCGTGTTTTCTTCTTCTTCTTTTCTGTGTCACCCCCATGGTTTATTATTTTTATGACAAGGTAGGACCAACATTCTATAATGATGAATAGAAACACTTTTGAATTTACTCATAGCTGAGCTCAATGATAATACACATGATGTAGAACTCTAATTAATGGCTCCCACAGAGTATCAGGATGTGCAATGATCTAATACCACATATATGAGAAACAAAATATCGATGTTTAGTCACATTCATAGCATGTCGGCTCTATATGATCATGCCACATCTAGTCAAGTAATTTGATGTAATGATGGATGTTGGATGGCTATATATCTCGTACTGGCTTTGAAAATATCATGATAGATATGTACTATGGCTGTTTTGAGAAAGACATGTGGCTTAGAGCATTTCCAATAGGTGCCCTATAATAGGGCTTAAGCACCTTTTACATCACCATGGGGCCAAAGCATTGCTCCAATAGGTGCCCTACATGCAAACAATTACTCCAAATTTATAAGAGAGAATTCCTTATTTGGCCCTTTCTTAAATTTTGCTTCCTTTTTTGGCCCAAAACAGAATTTTCTTCCTTTTTGACACTCAAACTTTAAATTCTTCCCTCAATGACATTTTCATTTATTTTTATCACTCACGATGTTAAGTGTGGGGTGAAAAGACCATTTACTCCTAATGCACTATGTGACTGTCCCGAATATATTAAGTAAAAAGGCAGACCAGGATGACAAGAACGCCTAGTGCTGGCCACGAGCAGCCGACACACGCGCACGGCCTGATAGCTGCGAATGACGGCAGCTAGCCACGCGCGCGGCCAGAGACCAGGCGCTCGCCCGGGCTGAAGCAGGCCGAGAAAGCCATTCCATCCGGAGACAATTGATCCAGTTGAAGCTAGTCAGGCTTCACGTGTACATTCACCTGCGCATGCTACTGTTAGGAAATCAATCAAGCGCATGCATGCGAGCTAGTTAATGTGTTCCAGCGATCTAAACCAACAATGAGGCTGAGGATCCATCGCGCTCCGCCCCGCCATCTGCAACAAACAATATTGACTCGGGAATGGGAACCGTGAGAGAAGTTCGGTCATAGCGTATTCCACTTTTACCAGTGAGCTAAAGTAGGGGTAATATAGACTTTTCAGATTGCCTTTGATGGTGTTACTGGGGAAAACTGACAGAAATGTCATTAAGGGAACAAAATGAAATTTAGGTGTCAAAAAGGGAAGATTTTTTTATTAGGGCCAAAATAGAAAGCATATTTTAAAAAAGAATAAAATAAGGAATTCTCTCAATTTACAACACCACGAAAACAACAATGCCAACACTTGGCAGCTTAAGAAAAACAAATTCGACCACACACAAGCCACCAACCGTCACGCTGAAAGTTCCTGTGTCGTGCCCGCACTTCCAGCTGATCGTAGTTGCCAACGATTTTGAATGTGAAGCCCACTACCGACGCTCGTACACCCTTCCACGACCTTGCCGCACTATCCCCCATGTTAAACGGTCGTCAGAGCCCTTGCCACCAGACGAGTTTGGATCCTCTGGCGATTTGCCAGTTCGCCGGAGCGCCACAACCCGTGTTGCCCCCGGCAGATCGGCGTCGTAGTCTGGAGGTCTACTAGTAGCCATCGGATCTCCCCTGGCAGCCATCAGTGTCGTAACCTAGCCGAGAGGCGTTTGTTTCTGTCGTCGTCACCGACGAACGATGTCGTCGTTTTTTCGGCTAATAGTTGACCAACATGGGTCAAGGAGGCCTGTTTAGACATTTCGGCACCTGTGTGGCAACCATCTACAATCCAATGAGCAGCCAACCGGTTCCACCCTCCTTGCGCACAAGGTGTTTCTTCAAAATGTTACAAGGAAAAAATTGTGAACTTGTCGCTTGTTTTGTTGTGTACGAAGACGTACTGTCATGGATATTTTCGTGTTGTAGCTTGTAGGTGAGCTCATTTGAGTCGTGTCGTTTGGATGATTCCTCGCTGGATGAGGAATACAACTTGGCCGTGGAGGAGGACATTTTATTTGCTCCTGATGATGCATAAGAACAAGTGGCCTAAGAATGGCAGTTCTATTTTTGGCCATGAATTCATACAGCGAGAATGACTAGAGTCTCATGCAATATTGATGTGTAGTTATTTTGATGCAAAGCCTACTTATCTAGAGAACGCTTTTGATGCCGGTTTGAGATGTCTACAGACTTGTTTCTTCACATTTTCAATTCTCTAAAGCAACATGATCAGTCCTTCCAGAAGAGGAGGAATTTCACTAGATTCTTTGGGAAAAAGGTCAATGTCGCACTGCGTATGATGGTCTATGGTGTTCCATACGGTTTCATTGATGATAACTTACTAATGACAGAGAGAACCTCAATCTTTTTTGTCAATGTATTTGTGAAGGCAGTGGTAGAAGTGTCTAGTATTTGAGATCACTCAATGCTCAGGACGCGGTGAGGCTTTTGGATATGGAAAAAGACCGTGGGTTTTTGGCTATGCTTGGCTCCATTGATTGCATGAACTAGAAGTGAAAGACCTGCTTTGCAGTGGCATGGATAGTTTAGAGGAGACAAGAAGGATGCCACCATCATTCTAGAGGCGGTGGCCGATTAGATGACATGGATTTGGCATGCATATTTTGACATGCGTGGATTATGCAATGTCATCAATGCGCTCCACCGATCACCTATCTTTGCAAAGTTAGCCAATGGAGAACCACCAAAGGGCAATTTCCAAGAAAATGACCGCACATACAACTTTGGTACTACCTTGCAGATTGGTTTTATCTAAAGTGGGCTACTTTTGTGAACCAGTTGCAAACCCCCCAAGGTAAGAAAGGACTCCACTTTCATAACGATGAAGCGGTGGCTAGGAAAGATGTGGAGAGGGCTTTTTTTGGATATTGCAAGCCCAATTTGCTATTGTGCGAGGACCGACTAAGTTTTGGGATCAAGAGAACCTATGGTACATCATCACAACATGTGTGATCTTGCACAATGTGATCATTAAGAATGAGCGTGGAAAAGATTTGGTTTACATCTTCTATCATCTCATGAGGAAACATGTAGCGCGTTTGTTTAGAAGGCAATACCGAATCAAATACTTTAGTCGGGTGTACCATGACACTAGAGGGTCTGAAACACACAATGATCTTGAAAAATATGTGATCAAGGAGTGGTGGACATGGCATGGGCAACAACGTGCCTAAATTCATGTCTATGTTTGTTGTACCGTGGATGAACTTTGTTGTATTGTGTGATAAACTTTGTTGTATTTGTGTTGTATTTGATGTTGTTGATTGATGAAATTATTGTTATGGTTGTTTTGGATTAATTTGAGATAAGTTTGACATTATTTGGTTGCAATATGTATGCATTTTTCATGCGTCTGTCTTTTTTAATTTTATTTTCGGGCATCTATTGGAGCACTAATGCCTGATTTTAGAGCATCTATTGGAGTTGGAGGTCTTTGGTGCTGTATTAAAGTAGTTTTGGGTGTTCAAATTTTGCTCCAATCACTTTTTGGAGCCCTATCATAGGGCACCTATTGGAGATGCTCTTATTTGTAGGAGAACAGGAGAAATTACTCACAGCCGGTTTGGATGTACTAGTGAAATATGCATCATGTATCGAGGCGAGAGTGAGCAATCCATGATACGACATAGGCTATCAATATGGATGAAGTGGAAGGGCACAAAGTTTTTGTGTTCACATTACTCATAAAGAATTCAAATAACTATTACAAGTTTCATGCGACATTACTATAAAACTATGCAATCAAGTACTTCGAGGGGGTAGTTTGGCGGTGCCAAAGCTAGTTAAGCGCCCCGTGCTAAACCAAAGTTGACGACTCACATACAACTACCACTTTGACCCACTTAGGTTTACTAATGAAATAAAAAGTACGATATCACTAAATTTTATAACATCTTTCCACTAGTGGACACCAGCCCATTTACAAACATATTCATCTATTACTTTCACATTATCTTAAAAAAATACAAAGAATCCAATTCTCAAGTTTATAACTCTTAGAAATTGTCAATACAATTTTTTTATTTATACCACCTATGTATAATTATCAATTTAAGTACCAACGTTTTTGTGTCATGACAACAACTAATTTGTCTTATAGTGATCATTAGAGCATTTCTATAAATAGGTTGCAGTGCATACACTCTCTCAAATAATAAGGTCTAGATGTGATGATCAGTGAAAAAAAGATGCTCAAAGAACAACACATATTTTGTGGACACATAAAGAAGCGAGTCTAATCGAGACAAACCGATAATTATTGATGAAGAAGGGGAATGTCTTGGCCATCCTTGGTCTTAAATGATTGAGTCTCTCGAAAATATCTCTTGAGGGTGTCTTGGGCATTCCCAAGCTTGAGGGCTTGCATCCACTTATTACTCCCACATAGTGTCCCATGGAGGTCCTAACACTTCATCCACATAAAACTTACACAAAACTCATGGAATAAGTTAGTATCAATACTACTTCAATCCAATCATACATCGATGTAAGATAATTGTAAAGACACGTTTCATTGGTAGATACTGCATGCTAACATGATTTTAGAAATCCTACACCGTCTACAGAAACAATAAAATTGCAAACACAACTAGTTAAAGACAACTACAACAACAATCTTTCAAAACAGAGCAGTCTCTAAAAATATAAATCCACTTTTTTATTGACATGTCAACTTCTTAATAGTTAATATCGAATGTACATTTTTTTGTACACGTGGAACATTTTTCTGATACACGTTGAATATTTTTCAAATACACGTTTTGAACATTCGTCGTTGGATAATATGAAACATTTTTTAATTTACTCAAACATTTTATTAACATTTTTATATGCAGGAACATATTTATAAAAAACATAAACATGATTTGAAAGTCACGAATATATTTCTGACAGGTAATATATTTTTTCCAATTTAAATATATTTTTTACGATGTTTAATTTTTTGGATGTTACAAGAAATTCATGAAAAAAGGGTCATGAACATTGTTTTAATGGTATGAACATATCTTATACCTAGAGAAATATTTTTCAATAAATATTATTAAAAACATTCATGAGCATATTATTAAAACTGGTGAATATTTTTTAAATGCCATGGAACCTTTCTTTTTTAGTTCTATCAATATTGTCTAAAAGTTGTACAAGCATTTTTTAATAATGTAGGATTTTTTTTAAATGCACGATGAACAATTGTAAAAGTGAAAATAATTATTTTTAATACATGTATTAAGTATATGTCAAAATATAAATAAACGAAAATACAAGGAAACGAACAAGTAACACTTCAGGGACGGCCCCTTCCGGCGCTCCTAATGCGAGGGGATGGATGCTCGCTTTCGCGCTAAGCGAGACAAACACAAGCCCTGAATAACGCACCCAATATCTCGCTTAGACTGAGAGTTCTCGCCTGAAGTTCTTCCTAGTACTGGTCCGGCCCATCTTTAGCGCTAGGTAGCTCGATGGCCGTGTGTTCAATGTGGTATTTTGTTTTTCTATTTTTCTCTGTTTTTTTCTGTTTCTCTTCAATTTTCTTGTATGTTCTTCATTTTCTTTCTGTTTCTTCATCAGTTTCTTTCTCTTTTTTTTTCTTCTACACGTATTTTTTGCACTGCTCAGTGAAATTTTTTGGTGTACACGTGAAACTTTTATTTTGATACCCGTTGTACATCTCTCAAATAAATGATGGACATTTTTTCTTAAAATCATTTTATGAACACTCTTTTTGGAATACATGCTCATTTTTAATATATATGAGATACATTTTTTTGCTACACATTTTAAGTTTTCAAGTGCTTGATTAACAATTTTCAATTACTTTATCAATTTTTTTTCAAATGGTTGATTAACATTTTTAATACTTTATCAATTTTTCAAAGACATTTGTATATTACTCGTCTTTAATTTGTCTAGATATGTATGTTTCTAGACACAGTTTGTTGTTAAACCATATCTAGACAAATCTAAAGCAAGTAATATGGACCGGAGGGAGTATAGTTCTTTATTGTCTTCATTTTTCTGTTTCTTTTTTTTGCTTTTCTCTCCCTTCATTTTTTTTTGCTTTTCTCTCCCTTCATTTTTTTCCGTTTTTGTTTCTTTTTCATTCCAGTCCTTCTTTGTTTTCTTTTTTCTTTTTTTCCAAATTCATTTATTAAATGTCCATGTATTTCAAAAGTTTTTTGCAATTCACAAAAATATTCGTGTTTCCAGAAACAGATCATTTTTAAATTTGGTTTGAGAGTAGCTAGGTTTTTTCTGCGTTTCCAAAAATGTACCCATCATAAATATTTGCTTGCGAAATTCAAAAAATGTTTGTGTTTTCAAATATGTTTGGGATGTCAAAAAAATATTTCTATTTTTAGAAAAAAATTCGTTTCAAAAAAATGTTACTCGTTTATAGAACTATTCATCTATTAAAAAAATGATCATGATTTTCAAAAAAAGTTCATATTTTAAATTTATAAACAGTTTTTTTCTTTCCACAATATAGATGCTCGTGCCTTTTATCTATGTGCAAAGTTTTATGAAGAATTTTTTTGAATGATTCGGTAAACTACCGACATTCATATAATAAATAGGAAGAAGGTGGTAAAAATGCGTTCATGATTAGTTGGCCATGGGGGTTACAATATTTTCATGGCAAGGCTCCAGTAGGCTACAAAATTTTAGGACTCAACCCGGGTCTTCCAATGGCGTCTCCAAGCCTTTAGCCCCTACTAGCTTCCACGAGTCCATATCACAACTGATTGTGGCAACCACCCCATTGATTTGGGTGTTCTCGTGCCCGAAAGGGCGTTTGTTCCTCTCTAACCATATGTGCCAGGAAACAAGGAAAAACATAGTCTTCATTTAGTTTCTGAGGTGTGGTCATTAGGTACTGAGGATCTTGTGCACCCTACGCTCTGAAGAAAGAGTCTGGTCTTCATCAGAAGGAGCAAGAGCAAAGCAACCTCGACAACTTGCAGTTCCACGCCAAATTTCCTTTGTAACTGGGCATTCCCAGAATAAATGAGTCGAGGTTTCCCAATTCCGCATGCACATTCGATAGAAGTATTCGCTTTTCCAGTCTATTCTCTGTAACCTGTCATTGCACCATAAGCGATCTTGAAGCAGTAACCATAAGAATATCTTTATGTTTCCCGGAGCCCATGTTTTCCAACCAAGTTGCTTGCTGTCCATGGACCGAAACTGTAGCTTATATGCCGAGCTAGGGTTGTATTGCCCTGAGCTGGTTAGCCGTCAAGCAATGCAGTCTTGAACCTATGGTTGCAAGATGATGTTTGTCCCTCGCAAATCGCACCAAACAATAAGAAAGTTACGTACTAAATCATCACGCCATCGTTGCCTCAAGTCACGAACCCATGCATCATTTGCAAGAGCATCCGCAACATATTTTCTCTTGCCTCTTGAGCGCTTGAATAATTTCGCAAAGTGTCGCCAATGAGGAATTGTTCATCCATGCGGAGTGCCTCAAAGATGCCCTTTCTCCGCTTCCAGTTATTATAGTGGTGGCTGATGCAAAAAGAGATGTGTCATTGATGTCACAGGGTAGTTCTGACCCGATCCTGGGACAATCATCATTTTTTCAAGACACCTATAGCCAACAAAGACCAAGAGCGTGAGAAAATCTATCCAGGGGTGATGAATGCCTAGTCCTCCCAGAACGGTGGGCGAACAAACCTTGCTCCACTTAACCTTGTAGTGCCCTCCAATGGCCTCTTTTTCTTGTGCCCAAAGGAAGCAACGGCGCTCTTTGTCGTTCTCTCTATAAAGCTTTTTTGGTGCCCAAAAGACATAGAGGGAAAGTTTGGGATGGTAGTTAACACACATCATACCGAAACACTTCTGCCGGCAATCAACATCAACCGGCATTTCAACCTTATCCTGTCCATAATGAAATGCAGATGCACAAGTCTTTTTCTTCACAGACAGATTGGCAGACCCAACTATTTTTTAGGGAAACCAGAGATTTTTCCGCAAAAATCCTGCAACACCTCATCCAAATATATATCTTCACATTTGCACTAGTAGAAAACACACCTTTTGTTCGCATCATTAGTCCCAGTTGGGTTTTGAACCGGCACTAATGTGCCCATTAGTCCCGGCTCATGACATGCATCATTAGTGCCGGTTCGTTCCGGATCTTTAGTCCCGGTTCGTGCCACGAACCGGCACTAACGGTGTGATGGCAGGCTGGCATCAGCCTGGGGCACCACGGGAACCTTTAGTCCCGGTTGGTGGCTCCAACCGCGACTATAGGCTAACCTTTAGTCGCGGTTGGAGCCACCAGCGGGGACTAAAGGCCCCCCTATATGAAACCCTTCGGCGCCAGCCCGAGCACACTCCTCTCTGTTCTTCCCCTTTCCTCCTCTCTCTGTTCTTCCTCTCTTCCTCGAGCTCATCCATCATTTTTGCCATAATTTGTCAAGATTTGGAGGCATCCCATCCATCCAAGTGTTCACAAAGGTTAGCAACTTTGTCCTTTCATCTCTCATTGCTAGATTAGCTCTTGCAATGCTCTATAAGCATATTAATTTGTGGGTTTTAGTTTGTATGTGGTAGTTTATTTGATTTATGCAATCTGAGCTCAAATTAACTTCTTACTTTGCATTTGTAGGTGTGGTTTACTTAGTGCCTTACCGCCCCCGTACTAACCACCGTCGATCGCCCGCACCGTCCCGTCGCCAACACCACCTTGGTGAGCCTCTTGTTCTTATCCTTTTTATAACAAAAAAACCATGTTTGTAAGATTTAGTTAGTTACTTGTATAGTTTTCTTACCTATATGGTTGTTTGTTATACATAGTGGCATGGTTTTGAAATCTGTCCCCGTCGGCCCTCGTCCGGTTTATGATGCGGATGTGGTATATACTCTCTTTTATAACTCTTTGTTGCATTTCGTGTTCATGAAAATTATGCCAATCAAGTTGACATAGATGTTTTTATCTAGGAGGTGTGTGAACCGGAGATTCCAACCGACATAGATATTCTTGTCAAGAAGTTAAATTTAGTTGAAAAAGAAAACGAGTATTTGAAAGAAAAATTGAAAAGAGTTGAAGAAGAGAAGATGAAACTAGAGTTGTATGTTGCCGATGTCGTCGATAATCACAACATCAAGATGGGTGCAATGCGCTTGAAGATTAGAAAATTTAAAAGATATGCCATTGATAGTGAGGCTTGGTATCACTATGCTATTGGATCAATTGTTACCTTAGTTGCGATGTTGATCGCATTTGTTGTTGCATTTAAAAGCTTTAGATAGAGAGTTTGTATGTTGTTTTATGAGAACAAGTGTGTATGAACTTCATGTACGAACTTGTATTAATTTGGTCTTTTCGGGGTTGTGTTATGAAGATGAGCCGACAATGGATGTATGACGACCGATGCTCTCCACAGTGCATTAATGGCGTGCATACTTTTCTGATTGCGGCTGAGGCAAACAAGCACCCGGATGGTTTTATGTATTGTCCATGTGCTGGCTGTAAGAATGACCGAAATTACTCTAACTCAAGAACCATTCATGTCCACCTGTTTGAGTCTGGTTTCATGTCTGGCTATAACTATTGGACCAAGCACGGAGAAAGAGGGGTCCTAATGAAAGAGAATGAAGAAGAAGAGGATGACGACAGCTATCCTGGCCATGGGTTCCATGAATACGATGGTATAACAATGGGGGAAGAAGCTGAGCCGACAATGCGGGAAGGAGCTGAAGAAGAGGCATCAGATGAGCCCGCTGATGATCTTGGTCGGGCCATTGCCGCTGCAAAGAGAAACTGCGCAAGTGAAAAGGAGAAGCTGAAGTTGCAGCACATGTTAGAGGATCAGAAAAAGGGTTGTACCCAAATTGCGAAGATGACAATAAAAAGCTAGGTACCACATTGGAATTGTTGTAATGGAAGGTAGAGAATGGTGTATCTGACAAGGCATTTCAAAAGTTGCTGATGTTGGAAATATGCCCTAGAGGCAATAATAAATTAGTTATTATCATATTTCCTTGTTCATGATAATCGTTTATTATCCATGCTATAATTGTATTGATTGGAGAATTAAATGCATGTGTGGATACATAGACAAAACCATGTCCCTAGTATGCCTCTAATGGACTAGCTCGTTGATCAAAGGATGGTTAAGGTTTCCTAGCCATGGACATGAGATGTCATTTCATAACGGGATCACATCATTAGGAGAATGATGTGATGGACAAGACCCAAACTGCAAACGTAGCATATGATCGTGTCAGTTTATTGCTACTGTTTTCCGCATGTCAAGTATGTGTTCCTATGATCATGAGATCATGCAACTCACAGATATCGGAGGAGTGCCTTGTGTGTATCAAACGTCGCAACATAACCGGGTGACTATAAAGGTGCTCTACAGGTATCTCCGATGGTGTCTGTTGAGTTGGCATGGATCGAGACTGGGATTTGTTACTCCGTGTGACGGAGAGGTATCTCGGGGCCCACTCGGTAATGCAACATCACAATAAGCCTTGCAAGCAATGTGACTAATTGTTAGTTGCGGGATCTTGTATTACGGAACGAGTAAAGAGACTTTCCAGTAACGAGGTTGAACTAGGTATGGAGATACCGACGATCGAATCTCGGGCAAGTAACATACCGAAGAACAAAGGGAACGTTATACGGGATTAACTGAATCCTTGACATAGAGGTTCGACCGATAAAGATCTTCGTAGAATATGTAGGAACCAATGTGGACGTCCAGGTCCCGCCATTGGTTATTGATCGTAGAGGTGTCTCGGTCATGTCTACATAGTTCTCGAACCCGCAGGGTCTGCACACTTAAGGTTCGGTGACGTTTCGGTAGTGTAGAGTTATGTATGGTGGTGACCGAAGTTTGTTCGGAGTCCCGGATGAGATCCCGGACGTCACGAGGAGCTCCGGAATGGTCCGGAGGTAAAGATTCATATATAGGAAGTCCCAGTTTGGTTTCCGAAAAAGTTTCGGGCTTATCGGTAGTGTACCGGGAGTGCTGGTAGTGTACCGGGAGTGCCGGTAGTGTACCGGGAGGCCTCCGGGAGGGGTATTTCGACCCCAAGAGGTCCATGGCCTGTGGGAGAATAATAACCAGCCCTTAGTGGTCTGGGAAAACAGCCACAAAGGCCCATGGCGCAGGAGAGAAAGTCCTAAAGCAAAATGTGGAAAATCAGCCAATAGGAGGCAATCCTACTCCAACTAGGATTGGAGGTGAAGTAGGATTGCTTCCCACCTCCTATTTCGGCCGACCCAAAGGCATTGGATGCCTCTCCTCTCCTCTCCTACTATATATACTAGTGGATTGGGTGGTTTTTGGACAGAATTTCCGGCCACGTGCTACCCGTTACACCGGTGCATAGTTTCTCCTCTAGATCGGTTTTCTGCAGCGCTTAGGCGAAGCCCTGCCGGAATTGCTCCACCACCATCACCGAAGCGCCGTCACGGTGCCGGTGAACTCTCTCTCCTCTCCACCTCCTCTCTCTGGATCGAGATGGTGGAGATCGTCATCAAGCTGCACGTGTGCTGAACGCGGAGGTGCCGTCCGTTCGGCGCTAGATCGGAAGGACCGTGATCGAGATCGCGAGACGGTTCGTGATGTGATCACGGAATGGATCGTGATGAGTTCGCGGGACAGATCGTGATCAAGATCGTGAGACGGATCGTGATGAGTTCGCGGGACGGATCATGATGTGTTCGCGGGACGGTTCGTGATTGGATCGCGGGACGCTCGACGATTTGGATCGCGAAGAAGTTCGACTACACCAACCGCGTTTTTTAACGCTTCCCGCTTAGCGATCTACAAGGGTACGTACATCCACTCTCCCTCTCGTAGATGCTCATCACCATGGATAGGTTTGCGTGTGCGTAGGAATTTTTTTGTTTCCCATGAGACGTTCCCCAACAGCTGATAATGTTAAAGAAGAAGCTACCAAAGGACAACGAATTGGCAGAGAGTACGTACGAAGCAAAGAAGGCTGTCTGCCCTCTAGGATTAGAGGTCGAGAAGATACATGCATGCCCTAATGTCTGCATCCTCTACCGCAGTGAGTAGGAGGATTTGAATGGATGCCTGATATGCTATGCATTGCGCTATAAGATTGGCCATGATGATCCTGGTGATGTTGAGGGCGAGCGCCCCAGGAAGAAGATTCCTGCCAAGGTGATGTGGTATGCTCCTATAATACCACGGTTGAAACGTTTGTTCCAAAACAAAGAGCTTGCCAAGTTGATGCGATGGCACAACGAAGGCCGTAAGAAAGACAGGAAGTTGAGAGTGTTGGAAATATGCCCTAGAGGCAATAATAAATTAGTTATTATCATATTTCCTTGTTCATGATAATCGTTTATTATCCGTGCTATAACTGTATTGATCGGAGACTTAAATGCATGTGTGGATACATAGACAAAACCATGTCCCTAGTATGCCTCTAATGGACTAGCTCGTTGATCAAAGGATGGTTAAGGTTTCCTAGCCATGGACATGAGATGTCATTTGATAACGGGATCACATCATTAGGAGAATGATGTGATGGATAAGACCCAAACTACAAACATAGCATATGATCGTGTCAGTTTATTGCTACTGTTTTCTGCATGTCAAGTATATGTTCCTATGACCATGAGATCATGCAACTCACGGATATCGGAGGAGTGCCTTGTGTGTATCAAACGTCGCAACGTAACTGGGTGACTATAAAGGTGCTCTACAGGTATCTCCGATGGTGTTTGTTGAGTTGGCATGGATCGAGACTGGGATTTGTTACTCCGTGTGACGGAGAGGTATCTCAGGGCCCACTCGGTAATACAACATCACAACAAGCCTTGCAAGCAATATGGCTAAGTGTTAGTCACGGGATCTTGTATTACGGAACGAGTAAAGAGACTTGCCAGTAACGAGGTTGAACTAGGTATGGAGATACCGACGATCGAATCTCGGGCAAGTAACATACCGAAGAACAAAGGGGACGTTATACGGGATTAACTGAATCATTGACATAGAGGTTCGACCGATAAAGATCTTCGTAGAATATGTAGGAACCAATGTGGACGTCCAGGTCCCGCCATTGGTTATTGACCGTAGAGGTGTCTCGGTCATGTCTACATAGTTCTCGAACCCGCAGGGTCTGCACACTTAAGGTTCGGTGACGTTTCGGTAGTGTAGAGTTATGTATGGTGGTGACCGAAGGTTGTTCGGAGTCCCGGATGAGATCCCGGACGTCACGAGGAGCTCCGGAATGGTCCGGAGGTAAAGATTCATATATAGGAAGTCCCAGTTTGGTTTCCGGAAAAGTTTCGGGCTCATCGGTAGTGTACCGGGAGTATCGGTATTGTACCGGGAGTGCCGGTAGTGTACCGGAGGACCTCCGGGAGGGGTATTTCGACCCCAAGAGGTCCATGGGCTGTGGGAGAATAATAACCAGCCCTTAGTGGGCTGGGAAAACAGCCACAAAGGCCCATGGCGCAGGAGAGAAAGTCCTAAAGCAAAAAGTGGAAAATCAGCCAATAGGAGGCAATCCTACTCCAACTAGGATTGGAGGTGAAGTAGGATTGCTCCCACCTCCTATTTCGGCCGACCCAAAGGCCTTGGCTGCCTCTCCTCTCCTCTCCTCCTATATATACTAGTGGATTGGGTGGTTTTTGGACAGAATTTCCGGCCACGTGCTACCCGTTCCACCGGTGCATAGTTTCTCCTCTAGATCGTAGTTCCGCAGTGCTTAGGCGAAGCCCTGCCGGAATTGCTCCACCACCATCACCGGAGCGCCGTCACGCTGCCGGTGAACTCTCTCTCCTCTCCACCCCTCTTGCTGGATCAAGACGGTGGAGATCGTCATCAAGCTGCACGTGTGCTGAACGCGGAGGTGCCGTCCGTTCGGTACTAGATCGGAAGGATCGTGATCAAGGCCACGAGACGTTCGTGATTGGATCGTGGGACGGATCGTGACGAGATCGTGGGACGGTTCGTGATTGGTTCGCGGGACGGTTCGTGATTGGATCGCGGGACGCTCGGCGATTTGGATCGCGAAGAAGTTCGACTACACCAACCGCGTTTCTTAACGCTTCCCGCTTAGCGATCTACAAGGGTACGTAGATCCACTCTCCCTCT
Source organism: Hordeum marinum (assembly GCA_022496015.1). NCBI lineage: Eukaryota > Viridiplantae > Streptophyta > Magnoliopsida > Poales > Poaceae > Hordeum > Hordeum marinum. The sequence goes on along the minus strand of CM039674.1, from coordinate 507,209,340 downwards.
CGTAGATGCTCATCACCATGGATAGGTTTGCGTGTGCGTAGGAAAATTTTTGTTTCCCATGCGACGTTCCCCAACAGTGGTATCAGAGCTAGGTTGATGGTTCGATGAGATCTCGAGTAGAACACAAAAGGTTTGTGGGCGTTGATGCTTAGATTGCTTCCTCCCTTGGTTGGATTTTGGTTCAGCGGGATTGTGAGATGAAGCGGCCCGGACCAACATTACTCGTACGCTTACGAGAGACCGGTTCCCTCGACGCAACTTGTTGCTTAGATGGCTTGCGGGTGACAGTTTCTCTCACTTTAGTTGGATCGGATCCGACAAAGGCGGTCCTTGAGAAGGTTGAAAAGCAATCTATGTATCACCGTTGTGGTTTATACGTAGGTGAGAATCGTTCTTGCTAGATACCCGTAGCAGCCACGTAAAACATGCAACAACAATTAGAGGACGTCTAACTTGTTTTTGCAGGGTATGTTGTGATATGATATGGCCAATTACATGATGAGATATATGTGATGTATGAGATGATCATGTGATGTATAGATTATCACGACTTGCATGTCGGTGATTACGGCAACCGGCAGGAGCCATAGGGTTGTCTTTAATTATTGTATGACCTGCGTGTCAATCATTAAGCGCTATGTAATGCTTTACTTTATCGCTACGGTAGCAATAGTAGTAGAAGAATGCAGGGCGTGACAACCCCGATGGCGACACGTTGATGGAGATCAAGATGATGGAGATCATGGTGTCATGCCGGTGACGATGGAGATCATGCCGGTGTTTCGAAGATGGAGATCTTAAACACAAGTTGATAGCCATATCATGTCACTTATGAATTGCATGAGATGTTAATCCTTTTATGCACCTTGTTTTGCTTAGTACGACGGTAGCATTATAAGGTGATCCCTCACTTAAATTTCAAGATGAACTGTGTTCTCCCCGAGTGTGCACCGTTGCGAAAGTTCGTCGTGTCGAGACACCACGTGATGATCGGGTGTGATAGACTCTACGTTCACATACAACGGGTGCAAGTCAGATTTGCACGTGCAGAACACTCGGGTTAAACTTGACGAGCCTAGCATGTACAGACATGGCCTCGGAACACAAGAGACCGAAAGGTCGAACATGAGTCATATAGTAGATATGATCAACATAATGATGTTCACCATTGAAGCCACCTTAACTCACGTGATGATCGGACTTGAGTTGGTGAATTTGGATCATGTGACACTCAGATGACCCGAGGGATGTCAATTTGAGTGGGAGCTTTAGTAATTTGATTAACTAAACTCATTATCTTGAACAATAGTCTAAGTAACCTTTGCATATTTATGTTGTAGATCAATGGCTCGCGCAGTAGCACCCCTGAATTTTAATGCGTTCCTAGAGAAAGCTAAATTGAAAGATGATGGAAGTAACTTTGTTGACTGGGCCCGTAATCTGAGGATTATCCTCACGGCTTCCCAGAAGTCATATGTCCTTGATGCACCGCTTGGTGACCAGCCAGAAGACATGACCTCCGAAGACGTTAAGAACGCTTGGGAGGCTCGTGCTGGAGACTACTCAATAGTTCAGTGTGCAATATTGTATGGCTTAGAACCGGGACTTCAAAGACGTTTTGAACGTCATGGGGCATATGAGATGTTCCAGGAGTTGAAGTTTATCTTTCAAAAGAATGCCCGGATCGAGAGGTATGAGACCTCCGATAAATTCTATGCTTGCAAGATGGAGGAGAATGGGTCTATTAGTGAGCACATACTCAGAATGTCTGGGTACTCAAACCGTCTAGCGGAGTTGGGAATTACCCTTCCGCCGGAGGCGATCACTGATAGAGTTCTTCAATCGCTGCCACCTAGTTACAAGAGCTTTGTGATGAACTATAACATGCACGGGATGAACAAGTCAGTCGCCGAGCTGTTTGCGATGTTGAAAGTCGCTGAGTCTGAAATCCAGAAAGAACATCAAGTGTTGATGGTCAATAAAACCACTAGTTTCAAGAAAAACGGCAAAGGCAAAGGCAAGAAGGGTAAAACCAAGAAGGATGGCAAAGCAGTTGCTACTCCTACAAAGAAGCCTAAGCATGGACCTAAGCCAGAAACTGAGTGCTTTCATTGCAAAGGAACTGGTCATTGGAAGCGGAACTGCCCCAAGTACCTGGCTGGCAAGAAGGCGGCCAACGACAAACAAGGTATATATGATATACATGTTATTGATGTGTACCTTACTAGTTCTCGTAGTAGTGCCTGGGTATTTGATACCGGTTCGGTTGCTCACATTTGCAACTCAAAACAGGAACTACGGAATAAACGAAGACTAGCAAAGGACGAAGTGACGATGCGCGTGGGAAATGGTTCCAAGGTTGATGTGATCGCCGTCGGCACGCTCTCTCTTCGATTACCATCAGGATTAGTGATGAACCTAAATAATTGTTATTTAGTGCCTGCGTTAAGCATGAACATTATATCTGGATCTTGTTTATTGCGAGACGGTTACTCATTTAAATCAGAGAATAAAGGTTGTTCTATTTATATGAGTAATATCTTTTATGGTCATGCACCCAATGTTAGGGGTTTATTCATATTGAATCTTGATAGTGATGACACACATGTTCATAACATTGATGCCAAAAGATGTAGAGTAGTTAATGATAGTACCACTTTCTTGTGGCACTGCCGTTTAGGTCATATTGGTGTAAAACGCATGAGGAAGCTCCATGCTGATGGACTTTTGGAGTCACTTGATTTTGAATCACTTGACACATGTGAACCATGCCTTATGGGCAAGATGACCAAAACGCCGTTCTCTGGAACAATGGAACGGGCGAGTGACTTATTGGAAATCATACATACTGATGTGTGCGGTCCAATGAATGTCGAAGCGCGCGGTGGTTATCGTTATTTTCTCACCTTCACTGATGACTTGAGTAGATATGGGTATATTTACTTGATGAAGCACAAGTCTGAAACATTTGAAAAGTTCAAGCAATTTCAGAGTGAAGTTGAGAATCATCGTAACAAGAAGATTAAATTTCTTCGATCTGATCGAGGAGGTGAATATCTGAGTTATGAGTTTGGCAATCACTTAAGACAGTGTGGAATTGTTTCACAGTTGACACCGCCCGGGACACCACAGCGTAATGGTGTGTCTGAACGTCGTAATCGGACCTTATTGGATATGGTGCGTTCTATGATGTCTCTTGCCGATTTGCCACTATCGTTTTGGGGTTATGCATTAGAGACAGCTGCATTCACTTTAAATAGGGCACCATCAAAATCCGTTGAGACGACGCCATATGAACTGTGGTTTGGCAAAAAGCCGAAGTTGTCGTTTCTTAAAGTTTGGGGATGTGATGCTTATGTCAAAAAGCTTCAGCCTGAAAAGCTGGAACCCAAAGCGGAAAAGTGCGTCTTCATAGGATACCCGAAAGAGACAGTCGGGTATACCTTCTATCTCAGATCCGAGGGCAAAGTGTTTGTCGCTAAGAACGGAACATTTCTTGAGAAAGAGTTTCTCTCGAAAGAATTGAGTGGGAGGAAAATAGAGCTTGATGAGGTTATTGAACCTTTACTTCAACCAGAGAGTAGCGCAGCACAGAAAGATGTTTCTGTGGAACCTACAACGGTAGAAGAGGAAGTTAATGATGATGATCATGAAGCTCCGGATCAAGCTGCTATTGAACCTCGTAGGTCGACAAGGACGCGTACTACTCCCGAGTGGTACGGCAACCCTGTCTTAGAGGTCATGTTGTTGGACAACAATGAACCTACGAGCTATGGAGGAGCAGTGATGGGCCCGGATTCCGAGAAATGGTTAGAGGCCATGCAATCTGAGATGGGATCCATGTATGAAAACAAAGTATGGACTTTGGAAGTACTACCTGAAGGGCGAAAGGCCATTCAGAACAAATGGATCTATAAGAAGAAGACGGACGCGGATGGTAATGTCACCGTCCATAAAGCTCGACTTGTGGCAAAGGGTTTTTCACAAGTTCAAGGAGTTGACTACGATGAGACTTTCTCACCCGTAGCGATGCTTAAGTCTGTCAGAATCATGTTGGCAATAGCTGCTTATTTCGACTATGAAATTTGGCAGATGGACGTCAAAACGGCGTTCCTCAACGGTTTCCTTGAGGAAGAGTTGTATATGATGCAACCCGAAGGTTTTGTCGATCCAGAGAATGCTGACAAAGTTTGCAAACTCCAGCGATCCATTTATGGACTGGTGCAAGCATCTCGGAGTTGGAATAAACGCTTTGATGAGGTGATCAAAGCGTTTGGGTTTATACAAGTTTATGGAGAAGCTTGTATTTACAAGAAAGTGAGTGGGAGCTCTATAGCGTTTCTAGTGTTATATGTGGATGACATATTGCTGATCGGAAACGATATAGAAATGCTGGAAAGCGTGAAGGAATATTTGAATAAGAGTTTTTCAATGAAGGACCTAGGAGAAGCTGCTTTCATATTAGGCATTAAGATCTATAGAGATAGGTCGAGACGCTTAATAGCACTTTCACAGAGCACATACCTTGATAAAGTTTTGAAGAAGTTCAAAATGGAACAGGCCAAGAAGGGGTTCTTGCCTGTGTTGCAAGGTGTGAAGTTGAGTAAGACTCAATGCCCAGTGACTGCAGAAGATAAAGAAAAGATGAGCGTCATCCCCTATGCTTCAGCCATAGGCTCTATCATGTATGCAATGCTGTGCACAAGACCTGATGTCAGCCTTGCCATAAGTATGGCTGGAAGGTTTCAAAGTGATCCTGGAATGGAGCACTGGCAAGCGGTCAAGAATATCCTTAAGTACCTTAACAGGACTAAGGACATGTTTCTCATTTATGGAGGTGATGAAGAGCTCGTCGTAAAGGGTTACGTCGATGCAAGCTTTGACACTGATCCGGACGATTCTAAATCGCAAACCGGATACGTATTTATTCTTAACGGGGGAGCGGTAAGCTGGTGCAGTTCCAAGCAAAGCGTGGTAGCTGATTCTACGTGCGAAGCGGAGTACATCGCAGCCTCGGAGGCAGCGAAGGAAGGTGTCTGGATGAAGCAGTTCATGACAGATCTTGGAGTAGTGCCTAGTGCACTGAATCCAATAAATCTGTTCTGTGACAACACTGGTGCCATTGCTCTAGCCAAGGAACCAAGGTTTCACAAGAGGACCAGACACATAAAGCGACGCTTCAACTCCATCCGGTTCTACATCGAGGAGAAGGACATAAATATTTGCAAAGTGCACACAGATCTGAATGTTGCAGACCCGTTGACTAAACCTCTTCCAAGGGCTAAACATGATCAACACCAGAACTGTATGGGTGTTCGATTCATTACCATGTAAATCACATAGTGATGTGAACTAGATTATTGACTCTAGTGCAAGTGGGAGACTGTTGGAAATATGCCCTAGAGGCAATAATAAATTAGTTATTATCATATTTCCTTGTTCATGATAATCGTTTATTATCCGTGCTATAACTGTATTGATCGGAGACTTAAATGCATGTGTGGATACATAGACAAAACCATGTCCCTAGTATGCCTCTAATGGACTAGCTCGTTGATCAAAGGATGGTTAAGGTTTCCTAGCCATGGACATGAGATGTCATTTGATAACGGGATCACATCATTAGGAGAATGATGTGATGGATAAGACCCAAACTACAAACATAGCATATGATCGTGTCAGTTTATTGCTACTGTTTTCTGCATGTCAAGTATATGTTCCTATGACCATGAGATCATGCAACTCACGGATATCGGAGGAGTGCCTTGTGTGTATCAAACGTCGCAACGTAACTGGGTGACTATAAAGGTGCTCTACAGGTATCTCCGATGGTGTTTGTTGAGTTGGCATGGATCGAGACTGGGATTTGTTACTCCGTGTGACGGAGAGGTATCTCAGGGCCCACTCGGTAATACAACATCACAACAAGCCTTGCAAGCAATATGGCTAAGTGTTAGTCACGGGATCTTGTATTACGGAACGAGTAAAGAGACTTGCCAGTAACGAGGTTGAACTAGGTATGGAGATACCGACGATCGAATCTCGGGCAAGTAACATACCGAAGAACAAAGGGGACGTTATACGGGATTAACTGAATCATTGACATAGAGGTTCGACCGATAAAGATCTTCGTAGAATATGTAGGAACCAATGTGGACGTCCAGGTCCCGCCATTGGTTATTGACCGTAGAGGTGTCTCGGTCATGTCTACATAGTTCTCGAACCCGCAGGGTCTGCACACTTAAGGTTCGGTGACGTTTCGGTAGTGTAGAGTTATGTATGGTGGTGACCGAAGGTTGTTCGGAGTCCCGGATGAGATCCCGGACGTCACGAGGAGCTCCGGAATGGTCCGGAGGTAAAGATTCATATATAGGAAGTCCCAGTTTGGTTTCCGGAAAAGTTTCGGGCTCATCGGTAGTGTACCGGGAGTATCGGTATTGTACCGGGAGTGCCGGTAGTGTACCGGAGGACCTCCGGGAGGGGTATTTCGACCCCAAGAGGTCCATGGGCTGTGGGAGAATAATAACCAGCCCTTAGTGGGCTGGGAAAACAGCCACAAAGGCCCATGGCGCAGGAGAGAAAGTCCTAAAGCAAAAAGTGGAAAATCAGCCAATAGGAGGCAATCCTACTCCAACTAGGATTGGAGGTGAAGTAGGATTGCTCCCACCTCCTATTTCGGCCGACCCAAAGGCCTTGGCTGCCTCTCCTCTCCTCTCCTCCTATATATACTAGTGGATTGGGTGGTTTTTGGACAGAATTTCCGGCCACGTGCTACCCGTTCCACCGGTGCATAGTTTCTCCTCTAGATCGTAGTTCCGCAGTGCTTAGGCGAAGCCCTGCCGGAATTGCTCCACCACCATCACCGGAGCGCCGTCACGCTGCCGGTGAACTCTCTCTCCTCTCCACCCCTCTTGCTGGATCAAGACGGTGGAGATCGTCATCAAGCTGCACGTGTGCTGAACGCGGAGGTGCCGTCCGTTCGGTACTAGATCGGAAGGATCGTGATCAAGGCCACGAGACGTTCGTGATTGGATCGTGGGACGGATCGTGACGAGATCGTGGGACGGTTCGTGATTGGTTCGCGGGACGGTTCGTGATTGGATCGCGGGACGCTCGGCGATTTGGATCGCGAAGAAGTTCGACTACACCAACCGCGTTTCTTAACGCTTCCCGCTTAGCGATCTACAAGGGTACGTAGATCCACTCTCCCTCTCGTAGATGCTCATCACCATGGATAGGTTTGCGTGTGCGTAGGAAAATTTTTGTTTCCCATGCGACGTTCCCCAACAGAGAGTGCCCGCTGGCGGGTCGTAGTGGAGAAAAATTGAGAGAAAGTGGAAGGATTTTGCAAAGGATGCAAGGAACGTATGGTTTGGTTTAAGTGCAGATGGCATTAATCCTTTTGGGGAGCAGAACAACAATCATAGCATGAACATGCCGTAAGAACAACAATCCATACAAGGCCCCAAGCAACCCGGCAACAACATTAATGTGTACCTAAGGCCATTGGTTGAAGAACTTTTACAGCTATGGAATGGAAAAGGTGTACGTGCGTGGGATGCGAAAGATCAGGAGGAATTTGACCTACATGCGTTGCTGTTTGTAAACATCAATGATGGACCTTCTCTTAGTAACCTTTCAGGACAGACAAACAAGGGATACAACGCATGCACGCACTGTTTAGATAATACCAACAATATATATTTGGATAAATGTAAGAAGAATGTGTATCTGAGGCATCGTCGATTTCTTCAGAGCAAGCATCCCGTAAGAAAGAAAGGCAAGCATTTCAAAGGTGAGGCAGATCACCGAAAGAAGCCTCGCCACCGTACGGGTGATGACATACTTGATATGGTCAAGGATTTAAAAGTAATCTTTGGCAAGGGTACTGGTGCACAATCTGTTCCGAATGACGCTGACAAATGCGCACCCATGTGGAAGAAGAAATCTATATTTTGGGACCTACCGTATTGGAAAGACCTCGAGGTCTGCTCTGCAATCGATGTGATGCACGTGACGAAGAATCTTCGCGTGAACCTGCTAGGCTTCTTGGGCGTGTATGGGAAGACAAAAGATACGCCGAAGGCATGGGAGGACCAGCAACATATGCACGGAGAACACGGCATGGATCCAAAGCAGTTTTAGGGTCATGCCAGCTACGCTCTTACCAAACAAGAGAAGGAAATCTTCTTCGAATGCCTGCTCAGTATGAAGGTCCCGTCTGGCTTTTCGTCGAATATAAAGGGAATAATAAATATGGCAGAGAAAAAGTTGTAGAACCTAAAGTCTCATGACTGCCACGTGATTATGACGCAACTGCTTCTAGTTGCATTGAGGGGGCTTCTATCGTAAAACGTTCGATTAGCCATTGTGAAGCTATGTGCATTCCTGAATGCAATCTCTCAGAAGGTAATCGATCCAAAAATCCTACCAAGGTTAGAGAATGATTTGGTGCAATGTCTTGTCAGTTTCGAGTTGGTGTTCCCACCATCCTTCTTCAATATCATGACACATGTCCTAGTTCACCTAGTCGAGGAGATTGCCATTCTAGGTCCTGTATTTCTACAAAATATGTTCCCCTTTGAGAGGTTCATGGGAGTCTTAAATAAATATGTTCATAATCGTGCTAGGCAAGAAGGAAGCATCTCCAAGGGCCATGAAATAGAGGAGGTCATTGAGTTTTGTGTTGACTTTATTCCTGACATTAAGTCGACAGGTGTTCCTGAATCGCGGCATGAGGGCAGACTGGGTGGAAAAGGCACGCTAGGAAAGAATTCACTAATATGCCAGGACGGGCATCCTTTGGCGCAAGCACACTACACAGTTCTACAAAGTTCGGCCTTGGTGGCTCCGTATGTCAAGCAACACAAGAATATTCTACGCTCCAAACACCTGGAGAAGTCCGACGACTGGATTACACATGAACAAACGGTGACTTTCGCCAGTTGGTTGCAGACACGTCTCATGCATGACGACACTGTTGAAGATGACCTGTACTTGCTGTCCAAGTTACCATCTTCGACTATATTGACTTTAAAAGGGTACGACATAAATGGGAATACATTTTACATGATCGCCCAAGATAAAAAGAGCGCCAACCAAAACAGTGGTGTCCGCTTTGATGCAGCAAACAACAATGGGCCAAAAGACACATACTATGGTTACATAGAGGAGATATGGGAACTTGACTATGGACTTGATTTGAAGGTCCCTTTGTTTAGGTGCAAATGGGTCAATCTGACAGGAGGCAGGGTAAAGGAAGACCACAGTACGGAATGACAACAGTGGATCTCAACAATCTTGGGTATGCAGACGAACCATTCGTCCTAGCAAATGATGTGGCGCATGTTTTCTATGTGAAGGACATGTCTACCAAGCCGAGAAAAAGAAAAGATAAGGAAGCAAATACATCATGCGATGAGCCAAAGCGCCACATAGTTCTTTCAGGGAAAAGAAACATCATGGGAGTGGATGACAAGATAGACATGTCAGAAGATTATGAAAAGTTTCATGAAATTGCTCCCTTCACAATGAATGTTGACCCGAGAATCAAGTTAAACGATGAAGATTGTCCTTGGTTACGACGCAAAGGGACACACGCAAAGAAAAAGTTTTACACCCAAAGATCCCACTCTGGGATGTGACCGGCTTCTCTAGTTAGTTTCCGGACTTATATATCTAGAAAGTCCCCCTTCGGACAAACCGAAGGGAATCTTTGTAATAGTAGTGTACTTATGTGTTTTGTGCATTCAATATGCACCATTCGAAGGGAGGCCATCAATTTTCAACCCTTTCTAACTTCATTTACTATTTTTCATGCATTTAGTGATTTTTTTGAGCTAAATGACCCTAAAATTGATAAGCACTACAAATGAACTCTGAAAAGGTTGAAAGTTGGCATGGTATCATAATTTCACCCACATAGCATGTGCTAAAAAGTTGAGAGGGTTACGACAAAATCTAGATGCACTTCGTGTACAAAATGGACAATCTCTTTCGAAGTATTAGGGTTTCAGATGAAAACTCGCTTGTTGCAAAGACATTTCATTTTTTTAACTTATTTCAACTCCAAAAATTTTGTGCGTTCAGTATGCACCATTCGAAGGGAGGCCATCAATTTTCAACCCTTTCTGACTTCATTTGCTATTTTTCATGCATTTACTGATTTTTTTTGAGCTAAATGACCCTGAAATTGATAAGCACTACAAATGAACTCTGAAAAGGTTGAAAGTTGGCATGGTATCATCATTTCACCCACATAGCATGTGCTAAAAAGTTGAGAGGGTTACGGCAATAATTGGATGCACTTTGTGTACAAAATGGACAATCTCTTTCGAAGTATCAGGGTTTCAGACCTACTTAGAGAGGAGCTCGAGAGAGAAGCCACGGCGAGGCTTATAAGCTGGTGCGGGCGCCCCTCGCTTGGTGAGGTGGGATTAAACTTGCCCCGCACCATGCCTGCATGAGCACCACCCTTTAGTCGTGGTTGGTGGCTCCAACCGCGACTAAATACCCCCTTCAGTCGTGGTTGGAGCCACCAACTGCGACTGACACCGCCCGGGACGCCGCCCGCGCCCGCTCCTCCACCCCGAGCTCCTCACTGTCGCTGCCCCCGACTCGATAACAGTAAAGCAATCTAGTCTCTCCACCTAGCGCTGAAACCCATCTCACGAAGAAGCTCAAAGATGAATTCCCATGAAACATAGTCAAAAGCCCTGGCTATATCTAGCTTGATTAGAAGCACTGTTTTTCTTCCAATGTAGTGAACGAGCGCAATTTTGCAAGTACACCAAGTTATCTTATAAGCATTTTTCTTAAGAAATGCACTCCGCACCGGCGAGGTCAAGGAGCTCATCTTTTCAGATAGCCTCATAACTTTGGTGATCAGTTTGGCCATTGAGCCAATCAAGCTACTGGGCCTCAAATACCCAACAACTTCTGTTCCATCCTTCCTTGGTAGCAACACAACAAGGGACGAGTTGATTCTAGCAAAATTTGCACCTTAGAGGCTGTGGAATTGATAAAAAATAACCATGACCTCGTCCTTAAAAATGTCCCACATGCACGGTAGAACACACCATTGAAATTGTCTTGCCCCGACGCCTTTTCCATCGGAGAGGCCAAAATCGCCGCCCAAATTTCCTCTTCCATGAAGGGGTTATCGAGCCCTTCGACATTCATCGTAGGGAGCTGCAGCTCACTCCAGTTGATGGTGCAGGACCAAGATTATTTTCTTGCCAGGATTCTGTCAAAATGATCATGAATAGATGGGCCTTTTCTTCATGTTCAGGGGCGACATACATGTTGGTTTTCAATGACTGAATGAAATTTTCGTCCTCCTGGAATTGATCTTGGAAATGAAGAAGGAAGTGTTTGCATCTCCCACTTTTAGCCACACAAGTCTTGATGCCTTTTGCCATTTTCCCCATTCCACCGCTACTAAACAACCAAAATTTTGTTTGAGCAATTTTCTGAAGTTGAAATCTTCCCGTGTTAACTGTATTTTTTCCGTCACCACATTGAACTATAAGATCAGTTCAGAGACCAGATGAAACTGAATTTTTGTGTCACTGAACATGATTCTACTCTAAATCTTTAGGTCTTTGGCCACCCTTTCTAGTCTTGTTTTGAATCCGCTCAAAGCACATTTCTGGGCAGCTGAGCATTGCTAGGATTGCTGCACTACTTATATGAAGTGACGGAATTTAGTCCAAAAGCTTTCAAATCTAAACCTTGCACACGTTGGAGGCATTGTGGCACTGGCAATAACTAATGTACAGTGGTCAGAGCAAGCAGTTGATGCGGCCATAAGCATGAAAGATGGGAATATGGTCTCCCACTCGGTGTTCACAAAAAACCTATCAATGTTAACAAGCGTTGGGATTCTCTTTCGTCGCTCCAGATGTATCTCCTATTTTTGTTGGAAATATGCCCTAGAGGCAATAATTAATTATTTATTATCATATTTTCTTGTTCATGATAATCGTCTGTTATCCATGTTAGAATTGTATTGACCGGAAACTCAGATACATGTGTGGATACATAAACAACACCGTGTCCCTAGTGAGCCTCTACTAGACTAGCTCATTGATCAAATATAGTTAAGCTTTCCTAACCTATGACATGAGTTGTCATTTGATAACGAGATAAAAGCATTAGTAGAATGATGTGATGGATGATCTCTACTACACAACCTTGTTCTTGTAGACTCATGTTGGGCCTCCAAGCACAGAGTTTTGTAGGACAGTGAAATTTTTCCCTCAAGTGGATGACCTAAGGTTTATCAATCCGTGGGAGGTGTAGGATGAAGATGGTCTCTCTCAAACAACCCTGCAATCAAATACAAGAAATCTCTTGTGTCCCCAACACACCCAATACAATGGCAAATTGTATAGGTGCACTAGTTAGGCGAAGAGATGGTGATGCAAGTGTAATATGGATGGTATATATAGGTTTTTGCAATCTTAAAATATAAAAATAGCAAGGTAACTAATGATAAAACTGAGCACAAATGGTATTGCAATGCTTAGTAACAAGGCCTAGGGTTCATACTTTCACTAGTGCAATCTCTCAAAAATACTCACATAGTTGAATCATATGTAATTACCTCTCGTGTGACAAAGAGTTCACTCCAAAGTCACAAATAGTGGAGAACTAACGAAGAAATTATTGTAGGGTACAAAACCACCTCAAAGTTATCTTATCCTATCAATCTTATGAGCTATACCTATAAGTGTCACGAATAGCCCTAGAGTTCGTACTAAAATAACACCTTAAGATACTCATCAACCAAAACCCTAATGTCACCTAGATACTCCAATGTCACCACAAGTACCCATGGGCTTGATTATGAGATGTGCATCACAAAATTTCAGATTCATAATGTTCAATCCAACACAAAGAACTTCAAAGAGTGCCCCAAAATTTCTACTGGACATTCAAGACGAAAACATGTGCCAACCCCTATGCATAGATTCCCAAGGTCACAACCCGCAAGTTGATCACCAAAACATACATCATGTGGATCAATAGAACATCCCATTGTCACCACATATATCCCATCGCAAGACATACATCAAGTGTTCTCAAATCCATAAAGACTCAATCCGATAAGAAAACTTCAAAGGGAAAACTCAATTCATCACAAGAACATAGAGAGGGGGAAACTCCATATGATTCATCTATATCAATAAAGCTCGTGGTACATCAAGATTGTGTCATCTCAAGAACACGAGATAGAGAGAGAGATTAAACACATAGCTACTGGTACATACCCTCAACCCCGAGGGTGAACTACTCCCTCCTCATCATGGAGATTGCCAGGATGATGAAGATGGCCTCCAGTGATGGTTTTCCCCTCCGACATGGTGCCGGAACGGGCTCCCTATTGGTTTTTCGTGGCTTTGGAGGCTTGTGGCAGCGTAACTCCTGATCTAGGTTTCTGTTCGGAGGTTTGGGTATTTATAGGAGTATTTGGCGTTGGTCCCACGTCTAGAAGGTTCCTGAGGAGGTCACAAGCCAGCTAGGCGCGGCCAGGGGGGTTGGCCGCGCCCTGGTGGCTTGTGACTCCCTCGAGACTCTTCTCCGATATCTTTTTTGCTCCAGTATTTTTTTTCCAAAAATATTCTCTGCAATTTTTCTGCCCATTCTGAGAACTTTTATTTCTGCACAAAAACGACACCATGGTAGTTCTGCTGAAAACAACTCAGTCCGAGTTAGTTCTAATAAAATCATACCAAAATCATATAGAATTATTGTAAACATGGCATGCATACTTCATAAATTATAGATACGTTGGAGACGTATCAGCATCCCAAGCTTAATTCCTGCTTGTACTCGAGTAGGTAAATGATAAAAGAAATAATTTATGAAGTGTGAATGCTAGCATAATGCATAAATTTGATCAATTATAATTCCAAACACTTTTTCTAGCATCATTATATATCATAAACGGTAGCTCATCTCATAAAATTATCATGATAAAGTAACAAGCTATTCACATGTTAAAGTATAGACCATAAAGTTTCTTGAAAACTAACAAACTATGCTTTCAGTCACCAAACAATTGCAATTCATCTTATTTTCGGGAGGGGTCTATGTAAGAGCTTTGATTTAGCAAATTCCACATACTCAATCATCATATAGTCTTCCATGATTGCTAACACTCAAAGCATATTTTTAGATCAAATGGTATCCGACGAACACAGAGAAAGATAGGGGCTTAAAGTTTTGCCTCCTAACTTATTTATCATATAGATAATTATCAACAATAATAATTCGTGATCAAATATATTTGAATGGCCATATATGCTTGGATCTTTTCCCACCACATGATGCTTTCCAAGAGAAAAAGGCAAAATATAGGAAGTGGTGAAGATCACCATGACTCTTGTATAAAGGTAAGTACTAGAAAGTAAAAGATAGGCCCTTCGCAGAGGGAAGCATTGGTTTGCAGAGGAGCCAAAGCTTGAGCTTTTAAAACAGAGATGAATAATAATTTTGAGCGGTATGCTTTCATTGTCAACGTAACAACCGAGAGATCTTTGTGTCTTCCATGCTAGATACATTATATGCGGTTCCTAAACAGAAAGGTAAAGTTTTCACTCCCCCTCCACCAATCAATCACACTCCACGGCGAGCTGAATCCACGGGTACCGTCCATACAAACAACAATCCTGGGGGAGTTTTGTTTAATTATTTGCATTTTTTATTTGATTTCGGGACTGGGAATCCCTATTAACAGCCACTTTCTCGTGAATGATAGTGAATCAACACATATCGTGAGAATAACCCACCTAGCATGGAAGATACTGACAGCCCCTAGTCACTATGTGAGCGTTTCAGGCATACAAAATAGAATATTATTTGAAGGTTTAGAGTTTTGCACATGCAAATTTACTTGGAACGGTAGGTAAATACCGCATATAGGTAGTTATGGTGGACTCATATTGAACAACTTTGAGTTTAAGGGTGTTGGATGCAGAAGTAGTATTTCTACTTGGTGCGGAAGTTGTGGCTAGTATGAGGTGGAAGCAAGCACCACATGTTAGAGGATCCATAACAATATAACTTCTATACAAATATACCCAAGCATAACTCATTACGTTGTCTTCCTTGTCCAACTTCAACTAATTTGCTCAATTTTCAAAATATTTAATGGGGCTCACAATCATAGAAGATGTCCAAGAGAGTATATTTATATGTGAAATGTCTCTTCCTTCAATATTCTTTCATGAATTGTTCAAGTGACCAATGCGGTGTTTGCTAACTTTCAATAAATTTTACCACCTATACTTCTTATACGTGAAGTCATTACTCCCCATGGGATAAGCATACAAAACATATATAATTTCGGATTTATGATATTCAATTCATTCAACCATTTACTCATAGTATATAAGTGAAGCACGAGAGTGAATGACAAAACTACTCCAAAACATATAAGTGAAGATCAATGAGTAGTCAAACAATTAAGTAGCTATGTGAGGACTTTCTCTCTTTCTTTCAATAACGATTTTCAGATCTGAGTATTTTATTCAAGATTAAGCAAAAGAAAAGTAGCACTCCAAGAATAGCATGCATCATGTGAACGAATTAAAATTTAGGCTCAACATAGGCTAACCGATAATTGTTGATGAAGAGAGATGGGATGCGTAGCATTCCCAAGCTTAGATGCTTGAGACTTCTAGAAAAATTTACTTGGGGTGCCTTGGGAATCCCCAATCTTGAGATTTTGTATCTCGTTCAATCCTCTCATATCATGGTTTCACCTATTCTCAAAAACTTCATCCACACAAAACTCGAAAAGAACTCGCGAGACAGGTTAGTACACATAATAAAAAATCAACTCTTTATGTACTGCCAAGAAAAGTTTCACAATAATTTTCAAACATTAGTTAATGTATACTATCATTTCCACAATTTATATTTACCAATATAGGCTATGGAAGCTATAGGATAAGTAGATAACAAAACTATGACAACAATCTGTCTAAACAGAATAGTCTGTAGAAATTTATGAAAACAGTGTACTTATGTAACTAAAAAAATTATGAAAATTTAGGAAATTATAAATAATTTATTTGAAAACACTGTGTAAATTTTTTAGAAACATTCCACATTGCAGTAAAATATGCAAATTCAAACACTACAGCCGAAGTTTCTGTTTTTACCCAACACATATCAAAACATGCAATGCAAGCATCCTAAGGAAGTTCTTGGAACTTTTTATAGATTTTTTTATAAATAACACCTAACATATAACAACAAAATAAAATTATGCTCCAAGAAAAACTCATATTATGTGACGAATAAAAATATAGCTCCAAGTAAGATATACCGATAGTGTTGAAGACGAAAGAGGGGATGCCTTCTGGGGCATCCCCAAGCTTAGGTGCTTGAGTCTTCCTTAGATATTACCTTGTGGGTGCCTTTGGCATCCTAAATCTTAGGTTCTTGTCACTCCTTATTCTTCTCATATTGGTGTGTCACACAAAACTTGAAAACTTCAATCACACAAAACTTAACGGAACTTTGTGAGAAGGGTTAGTGTAGTGAAGATAGATCATTCACTTAGGTACTATAAATACAAGATTAATAATTGCTATCTAATGATACCTACTGTATTCCATAATTCACACAATTTATATTACTCAATATAAACTATAGGAACACTTGAAACAAGCAAACTATGCATGTAAAACAGAATCTGTCAAAAATAGAACAGTCTGTAGAGATCTGCATTATCACCATACTTACCTGACTCTAAAAATTCTGAAAAATTAGGAAAACTCAAGGAATTTTGATATAAATGTTGTGTAAAAATTTCATAATTTTTTGACACTTCAGTAAAATCAGACAATTCAGATAATGTACGCACAAATTTCTGTTTTTGCATAGAATCAAACAAGCAAGTATCCACACTATCCCAAAGGCTTTACTTGGCACTTTATTGAAATAAAAGACGCAAAACATGATTAATACAGTATCTTAATCATGTGAACATATCAAAACATAAAGTAGAAGTGTTGGGTTGTCTCCCAACAAGCGCTTTTATTTAATGTCTTTTAGCTAGGCATGATGATTTCAATGATGCTCGTATAGGAATAATAATTGAAACATGCAAAAGAGCATCATGAATCTCATGATAAGCACATTTAAGTCTAACCCACTTCCTATTCATAGGTTTTTTTGATAAAAAAATTAATGGGCCCAAGAATAAACTAGCATAGGAAGGCAAAACAAGCATAACTTCAAAACTTTGAACACATAGAGAGGAAACTTGATATTATTACAATTCCTACAAGCATATGTTCCTACCTCATAATAATTTTCAGTAGCATCATGAAGGAATTCCACAATATAACCAGCACATAAAGCATTCTTTTCATGATCTACAAGCATAGAAATTTTACTAATCTCCACACAAGCAAAATTTCCGGCCACGTGCTACCCATTACACCGGTGCATAGTTTCTCCTCTAGATCGGTTTTCTGCAGCGCTTAGGCGAAGCCCTGCCAGAATTGCTCCACCACCATCACTGGAGCGCTGTCACACTGCCGGTGAACTCTCTCTCCTCTCCACCTCCTCTCGCTGGATCGAGACGGTGGAGATCGTCATCAAGCTGCACGTGTGCTGAACGCGGAGGTGACGTCCGTTCGGCGCTAGATCGGAAGGACCGTGATCGAGATCGCGAGATGGTTCGTGATGTGATCACAGAACGGATCATGATGAGTTCACGGGACAGATCGTGATCAAGATCATGAGACGAATCGTGATGAGTTCGCGGGACGGATCATGATGTGTTCGCGGGACGGTTCGTGATTGGATCGCGGGACGCTCGGCGATTTGGATCGCGAAGAAGTTCGACTACACCAATCGCGTTTCTTAACGCTTCCCGCTTAGCGATCTACAAGGGTACGTAGATCCACTCTCCCTCTCGTAGATGCTCATCACCATGGATAGGTTTGCGTGTGCGTAGGAATTTTTTTGTTTGCCATGCGACGTTCCCCAACAGGATATTCAAAGAATTCATACTAACAACACTGCAATCATGCTCATCACTCAAATATTTAGTGCCAAACATTTTAATAACTTCTTCTTCTAACACTTGAGCACAGTTTTCCTTTCCATCATTTTCACGAAAGACGTTATAAAGATGAAGCATATGAGGCAACCTCAATTCCATTTTTTTGTAGTTTTCTTTTATAAAACCAAACTAGTGAAAACAAGAAACTAAAAGATTCAATTGCAAGATCTAAAGATATACCTTCAAGCACTCACCTCCCCGGCAACGGCGCCAGAAAAGGGCTTGATGTCTACTACGCAACCTTCTTCTTGTAGACTCGTGTTGGGCCTCCAAGCATTGAGTTTTGTAGGACAGTGGCATTTTTCCCTCTAGTGGATGACCTAAGTTTCATAAATCCGTGGGAGGTGTAGGATGAATATGGTCTCTCTCAAACAATCCTGCAATCAAATACTAGAAATCTCTTGTGTCCCCAACACACCCAATACAATGGCAAATTGTATAGGTGCACTAGGTCGGCGAAGAGATGGTGATGCAAGTGTAATATGGATGGTAGATATATGTTTTTGTAATCCGAAAATATAAAAATAGCAAGGTAACTAATGATAAAACTGAGCACAAACGATATTGCAATGCTTAGAAACAAGGCCTAGGGTTCATACTTTCACTAATGCAATCTCTCAACAATACTGACATAGTTGAATCATTCGTAAATACCTCTCGTGCGACAAAGAGTTCACTCCAAAGTCACAAATAGCGGAGAACTAACGAAGAAATTATTGTAGGTACGAAACCACCTCAAAGTTATCTTTTCCGATAAATCTTATGAGCTATCCCTATAAGTGTTATGAACAGCCGTAGAGTTCATACTAACATAACACCTTAAGATACACATCAACCAAAACCCTAATGTCACCTAGATACTCCAATGTCACCAGAAGTACCCATGGGCTTCATTATATGATATGCATCACACAATTTCAGGTTAATCATGTTTAATCCAACACAAAGAACTTCATAGAGTGCCCCAAAGTTTCTACCGGAGATTCAAGACGAAAACACGTGCCAACCCCTATGCATAGATTCCCAAGGTCACGGAACCCGCAAGTTGATCACCAAAACATACATCAAGTGGATCAATAGAACATCCCGTTGTCACCACCGATATCTCATATCAATGTTGGGGAACGTTGCATGGGAAACAAAAATTTTCCTACGCACACGCAAGATCTATCCATGGCGATGAGCATCTACGAGAGGGAGAGTGGATCTACATACCCTTGTTGATCGCTAAGTGGGAAACATGGTTGGTGTAGTCGAACGTCTTCGCGATACAAATCGCCGAGAGTCTCGCGATCTCATCACGATTCGTCCCGCGATTCAATCACGATCCGTCCCGCGAACTCATCGTGATCCGTCTCGCGGTCTCATCACGATCCGTCTCGCGATCTTGATCACAGTCCTTCCGATCTAGCGCCGACCGAATGACACCTCCGTGTTCAGCACACGTACATCTTGATGACGATCTCCGCCTTCTTGATCCAGCAAGAGGGAGCAGAGAGGTAGATGAGTTCTCCATCAGCGCGACGGTGTTGCGGCGATGGTGGTGGAGGAATTCCAGCAGGGCTTTGCCTAAGCACCGCTGAAAACCGATCTAGAGGAGAAATCGATCTAGAGGAAGAAGAGGGCAGCACGTGGAAATTAGGGTTAGATCTTCTCTATAAATCCTCTAGTATATATAGGAGGGAGGGAGGGGAGGAGGCAGCCTCAAACCCTCAATATCTGTCCGATATTGGAGGTGGAGGAGTCCTACTCCAATCCTATTAGGAGTAGGATTCCTCCTTTCCACTTGGAAACTCTTTCCACCTCTCCACCTTTGGATTTTTTCCTTCTCAAACCTCATGGGCTTTAGTGGAGGCTTCGGCCAGCCCACCAGAGGCTGGTTTGTCTCCTCCGATAGCCCATGAGGCCCCTCGGGGCGTGACACCCCTCCCGATGGTCCCCCAGTACACTACCGACACTCCCGATATACTACCGATGAGCCTAAAACATTTCTAGTGACCAAAACAGGACATCCTATCTATCAATATTTACCTCCGGACCATTCCGAAGCTCCTCGTGACATTCAGGATCTCATCCAGGACTCCGCACAACCTTCGGTCACCACCATACATAACTCTATACTACCGAAACGTCACCGAACCCTAAGTGTGGAGACCCTGCGGGTTCGAGAACTATGTAGACATGACCGAGACACCTCTATGGTCAATAAATAATAGCGGGACCTGGATGCCCATATTGGTTCCTACATATTCTACGAATATCTTTATCGATCGAACCTCTATGTTAAGGATTCAGTTAATCCCGTATGATGTTCCCTTTGTTCTTTGGTTTGTTACTTGCCCGAGATTCGATCATCGGTATCTCCATACGTAGTTCAACCTCATTACCGACAAGTCTCCTTACTCGTTTCGTAATACAAGATACCGACTAACACTTAGTCACATTGCTTGCAAGGCTTGTTGTGATGTTGTATTACCGATTGGGCCCTGAGATACCTCTCCATCACACGGAGTAACAAATCCCAGTCTTGATCCATGCCAACCCAACAGACACCCTCGAAGATACTTGTAGAGCACCTTTATAGTCATCGAGTTACGTTGCGACGTTTGATACACACAAGGTACTCCTCCGGTGTCAGTGAGTTGCATGATCTCATGGTCATAGGAACATATAATTGACATGCAGAAAACAGTAGCAATAAACTGACACGATCATATACTACGTTTGCAGTTTGGGTCTTGTCCATCACATCATTCTCCTAATGATGTGATCCCGTTACCAAATGACATCTCATGTCCATGACTAGGAAACCATAGCCATCTATGATCAACGAGCTAGTCTATTAGAGGCATACTAGGGACATGGTGTTGTCTATGTATCCACACATGTATCTGAGTTTCCGATCAACACAACTACAGCATGGATAATAAACGATTATTATGAAAACGGAAGTATGATAATAACCAATTTATTATTGCCTCTAGGGCATATTTCCAATAGTTTCCCACTTGCACTAGAGTCAATAATCTAGTTCACATCACCATGTGATTCGCATTATGATGAATCTAACACCCAATGAGTTCTGGTGTTCGATCATGCGTTGCATGTGAGAGAGGTGTTTTAGTCGACGGGTCTGCGACATTCAGATCCATGTGTACTTTGCAGGTCTCTATGTCAAACTGTAAATACTGCTACCACACTCCACTTGGAGCTATTCCAAATGGCTGCTCCACTATACGTATCCGGACTTCTACTAAGAGTCATCCGGATTGGTGTTAAAGCTTACATCGACGTAACTCTTTACGACGAACTCTTTATCACCTCCATAATCGAGAAAGATTTCCTTAGTCTCTTAGTTACTAAGGATGATCTTGACCGCTGTCTAGTGATCCACTCCTGGATCACTCTTGTACCCCTTGATGGACTCATGGCAAGGCACACACAGGTGCGATACACAACATGGCATACTATACAGAGCCTATGGCTAAGGCATAGGGGAGGACATTCGTCCTTGCTCTTTCTTCTGCCGTGGTCGAGCTTTGAGTCTCACTCAACTTCACACCTTACAAAGAAGGCGATAACACTTCTCTTTGACTGATCCATTTTGAACTCTTCAAAATCTTGTCAAGGTATGTACTCATTCAAAGTATCATCAAGCATCTTGATCTATCTCTATAGATCTTGATGCTCAACAATTAGGTAGCTTTATCCAGGTCTTCCTTTGAAAAACTCCTTTCAAACAACCATTTATGCTTTCCAGAAATTCTACATCATTTCCGATCAACAATATGTCAACCATATATGCTTATCAGAAACTCTATAGTGCTCCCACTCACTTTATTGTAAATACAAGTTTCTCATAAACTTTGTATGGACTTAAAAACTTTGATCACCTCATAAAAGTGTATATTCCAACTCCGAGATGCTTGCTTCAGTACATAGAAGGATCACTGAAGCTTGCTTACCTTTTAGCATCCTTAGGACTGACAAAACCTTCTGGTTGTATCTCATACAACCTTTCCTTAAGGAAGGAAACGATGTTTTGACATCCATGTGCCAGATTTCAACAGACTTTAGCATCGCTACGAGTGAGAAAGTCTCATCGCATTCAACTCCTTGAACTTGTCGGAAACTTCTTTGCGACAAGTCGAACTCTATAAATGGTGACATTTACCATCAGCGTCTGTCATCATCTCAAAGGTCCATTTGTACTCGATGACCTGCCATCCAATGAGCAAGTCTACCAAAGTCTATACTTGGTTTTCATACATGGATCCTTTCTCGTATTTCATGGCGTCTAACCTTTGTCAGAATCCGGGCCCATCATCGCTTCTCCACAGCTCACAGGTTCATCGTTGTCCAACAACATGACCTCCAAGACAGGGTTGTCATACTGCTCAGGAGCAGTACACATCCTTGTCGACCTACGAGGTTCGATAGTAACTTGATCCGAAGCTTCATGATCATCATCATTTACTTCCTCTTCAACTAACGTAGGCTTCACAGAAACATCTTCTTGTGCTGCACTACTCTCTGGTTGAACAAAGGTTCAACAACCTCATCAAGTTCTATCTTCCTCCCACTCAATTCTTTCAAGAGAAACTCTTTCTCAAGAAAGGAACTGTTTTAGCAACAAACACTTTATGCTCAGATCTGAGATAGAAGGTTTACCCAACTGTTCTTAGGGTATTCTATGAAGATGCATTTGTCCGCTTTGGGTTCAAGCTCATTAGGTGAAAACCTTTTTCACATAAGCATCATAGCCCCAAACACTAAGAAATGACAGCTTAGGTTTCTATCAAACCATAATTCATACGGTGTCATCTCAAGGATTTAGATGGTGCCCCATTTAAATTGAATGTAGTTGTCTCTAATGCATAACCCCAAAACGATAGTGGCAAAACGATAAGAGACATCATAGTATGCACCATATCCAATAAGCACGACTATGACGTTCGAACACACCATCACACCATGGTGTTCCAGGTGGCGTGAGTTGTGAAACAACTTTCACATTGTCTAAAGTTGTATGCCAAACTCGTAACTCAGATATTCACCTCCACAATCATATCGCGGACATTTTATCTTCTTGTCACTATGATCTTAAACTTCACTCTGAATTTGCTTGAACCTTTTCAAACGATTCGGACTTGCGTTTCATTAAGTAAATATACACTATTATGTACTCAAATCACCAGTGCAGGTAAGAAAATAACGATATCCACCGCATGCTACAAGACTCATTGGATTGCATACATCAACATGTATCATTTCCAATAAATCACTTGCCCGCTCCATCAAACCGGAAAACGGGGTCCTTAGTCATCTTGCCCAAGAGGCATGGTTCGCATGTCTCAACCGATTCAAAATCGAATGAGTCCAAAGGTCCATCAACATGGAGTTTGTTCGTGCGATTTATACTAATATGACATTTAGCGGCAGTGCCAGAAGTATGTGGTACTATCATTATTAACTTTGTATCCTTTGGCATCAATGTTATGAACATGTGTATTACTACGATCAAGATTCAACAAACCATTCTCACTGGGTGCATGACCATTGAAGGTATTATTCATGTAAACAGAAACCATTATTCTCTAACT
The DNA here is from genome assembly GCA_022496015.1 of Hordeum marinum. Taxonomy (NCBI): domain Eukaryota; kingdom Viridiplantae; phylum Streptophyta; class Magnoliopsida; order Poales; family Poaceae; genus Hordeum; species Hordeum marinum. Next base: position 507,185,649 of record CM039674.1, on the reverse strand, counting down.
TAAATGAATAACCGTGTTGCAATAAACACGATCTAATCATGTTCATGCTTAACGCAAACACCAACAACATTTAGGTTTGTCATTAATCCCGAATGTAGAGAGAGCGTGCGATGTTGATCACATCAACCTTGGAAACATTTCCAACACACATCGTCACCTCACACTTAGCTAGTCTCCGTTTATTCCGTAGCTTTTACTTCGAGTTACTAACATTTAGCAACCGAACTGGTATCCAATACCCAGGTGCTGCTAGGAGTACTAGCAAGGTACACATCAATAACACGTATATCAAATATACTTCTATCGACGTTGCCAGCCTTCTTATCTACCAAGTATCTAGGGTTGTTCCGCTTTCGCGACCGCTCTCCTCATAATAGAAGCACTTAGTCTCGGGTTTGGGTTCAACTTTGGGTTGCTACACTGGAGCAGCAACTGACCTGCCATCCATGAAGTTTTCCTCCTTGCCCTTTCCCTTCTCGAAACTAGTGGTTTTACTAACCATCAACACTTGATGCTCCTTCTTGATTTCTACCTTTGCGGTGTCAAACATCGCGAACATCTCAGTGATCATTATTTCTATCCTTGGCGTTTTATAGTTCATCACCAAGTTCTAGTAGCTTAGTGACAGTGACTTGGAGAACTATATCAAACACTATCTTATCTGGAAGATCAACTCCCACTCGATTCAAGCGATCGTAGCACCCCGAGAATCTGAGCACATGCTCAACGATTGAGCTATTCTCTTTCATTTTGCAGGCAAAGAATCTTGTTGGAGATCTCATATCTCGCAACATGGGCACGAGCCTAAGATCCTAATTTCAGATCTTGGAACATCTCATATGTTCCGTGATGTTCAAAATGTTTCGGAGCCTCAATTCTAAGCCACAATGCATGACGCACTAAACTATCAAGTAGTCATCAGAACGTGCCTGTCAGATGTTCACAAGATCTACAGACGACGCTAGAGGGGTTGGCGCACCGAGCGGCGCATTAAGGACATAAGCCTTCTGTGCAGCAATGAGGACAATCCTCAGATCACGGAAAAAGTCTGCAACATAGCTACCATCATATTTCAACTCTATTTCTCTAGGGACATATAAAAATTCAAGTGAGCTACAACGTGAGCTAGTAATCTACAACACAGTTTGCAAAGACACTGCTGACTATGTTCATGATAATGAGTTCAATTAGTCATATTACTTAAGAACTCCCACTCAAATTGACATCCCTCTGGTCATTCGAGTGATACATGATCCAAATTCACCAACTCAAGTCCGATCATCACATGAGTTGAGGTGGTTTCAATGGTGAACATCATCATGTTGATCATATCTGCTATATGACTCATGTTCGACCTTTCGGTCTCTTGTGTTCCGAGGCCATGTTTGTACATGCTAGGCTCGTCAAGTTTAACCCGAGTGTTCTGCATGTGCAACACTGGCTTGCACCCGTTGTATGTGAACGTAGAGTCTATCACACCCGATCATCACGTGGTTTCTCGACACGACGAACTTTCGCAACGGTGCACACTCGGGGAGAACACAATTCATCTTGAAATTTAAGTGAGGGATCACCTTATAATGCTACCGTCGTCCTAAGCAAAACAAGGTGCATAAAAGGATTAACACGACATGCAAATCATAAGTGACATGATATGGCCATGAACTTGTGCTTTTGATCTCCATCTTGAAAGCACCAACATGATCTGCATCGTCACCGGCATGACACCATGATCTCCATCATCTTGATCTCCATCAACGTGTCGCCATCGGGGTTGTTGCACCCACCATGCTTCTACTACTATTGCTACCGTTTAGCGATAAAGTAAAGCATTACATAGCGCTTAATGATTGACACATAGGTCATACAATAATTAAAGACAACCCTATGCCTCCTGCCGGTTGCCGTACTCATCGACATGCAAGTCGTGATATTCTATACAAAACATGATCATCTCATACATCACATATATCTCATCATGTAATTGGCCATATCACATCACAACATACCCTGCAAAAACAAGTTAGATGTCCTCTAATTGTTGTTGCATGTTTTACGTGGCTGCTATGGGTATCTAGCAAGAATAATTCTCACCTACGCAAAAACCACAACGGTGATACATAAGTTGCTTTTCAACCTTCTCAAGGACCGCCTTTGTCGAATCTGATCCAACTAAAGTAGGAGAAACAGACACCCGCCAGCCATCTTTGTGTAACGAGGTTACACGTCAGTCGATGGAACCAGTCTCTCGTAAGCGTACGAGTAAGGTTGGTCCGGGCCGCTTCATCCCACAATACCGTTGAACCAAAACACGACCAAGAGAGGAAGCAATATAAGCATCAACGCCCACAAACCCTTTGTGTTCTACTCGAGATTTCATCTATACATAGACCTAGCTCTGATACCACTGTTGCGGAACGTTGCATGGGAAATAAAAACTTTCCTATGCACACGCAAGATCTATCCATGGTGATGAGCATCTACAAGAGGGAGAGTGGATCTACATACCCTTGTAGATCGCTAAGCGGGAAGCGTTAAGAAACATGGTTGGTGTAGTCGAACGTCTTCGCGATCCAAGTCGCCGAGCGTCTCGCGATATCATCACGATCCATCCCGCAATCCAATCACGATCGGTCCCGTGAACTCATCATGATCTGTCTCGCGATCTCATCACGATCCATCTCGCGATCTTGATCATGGTCCTTCCGATCTAGCGCCAAATGGACGACACCTCCGCGTTCAGCACACGTACGGCTTGATGACGATCTTCGCCTTCTTGATCCATCAAGAGGGAGCGGAGAGGTAGATGAGTTCTCCGTCAGCGCGATGGCGTTGCGGCGATGGTGGTGGAGGAATTCCAACAGGGCTTCGCCTAAGCACCGCTGAAAACCGATCTAGAGGAGAAAACGATCTAGAGGAAGAAGAGGGCAGCACGTGGCAATTAGGGTTAGCTATTCCCTCTAAATACTGTAGTATATATAGGAGGGAGGGAGGGGAGGAGGCAGCCTCAAACCCTCAATATCTGGCCGAAATTGGGGGTGGAGGAGTCCTACTCCAATCCTATTAGGAGTAGGATTCCTCCTTTCCACTTGGAAACTCTTTCCACCTCTCCACCTTTGGATTTTTTCCTTCTCAAACCTCATGGGCTTTAGTGGAGGCTTTGGACAGCCCACCAGGGGCTGGTTTGTCTCCTCCCACAGCCCATGAGGCCCCTCGGGGCGTGACACCCCTCCCGATGGTCCCCCGATACACTACCGGCACTCCCGGTACACTATCGATGAGCCCGAAACTTTTCCGGCGACCAAAACACGACTTCCTATATATCAATCTTTACCTACGGACCATTCTGAAGCTCCTCGTGCAATCCGGGATCTCATCCGGGACTCCGAACAACCTTCGGTCACTACCATACATTACTCTATACTTCCGAAACGTCACTGAACCTTAAGTGTGGAGACCCTGCGGGTTCGAGAACTATGTAGACATGACCGAGACACCTCTATGGTCAATAACCAATAGCGGGACCTAGATGCCCATATTGGTTCCTACATATTCTATGAAGATGTTTATCGGTCGAAGCTCTATGTCAAGGGTTCAGTTAGTCCCGTATGATGTTCCCTTTGTTCTTCGGTATTTTACTTGCCCGAGATTCGATCATCGGTATCTCCATACCTAGTTCAACCTCGTTATCGGCAAGTCTCTTTACTCGTTCCGTAATACAAGATACCGTGACTAAGACTTAGTCACATTGCTTGCAAGGCTTGTTGTGATTTTGTATTACCGAGTGGGCCCTAAGATACCTCTCCGTCACACGGAGTAACAAATTCCAGTCTTGATCCATGCCAACCCAACATACACCCTCGAAGATACCTGTAGAGCACCTTTATAGTCACCCAGTTACGTTGTGACGTTTGATACACACAAGGTACTCCTCCGGTGTCAGTGAGTTGCATGATCTCATGGTCACAGGAACATATACTTGACATGCAGAAAACAGTAGCAATAAACTGACATGATCATATGCTATGTTTGTAGTTTGGGTCTTGTCCATCACATCATTCTCCTAATGATGTGGTCCCATTACCAAATGACATCTCATGTCCATGACTAGGAAACCATAGCTATCTTTGATCAACGAGCTAGTCTATTGGAGGCATACTAGGAACATGGTGTTGTCTATGTATCCACACATGTATCTAAGATTCCGATCAACACAATTATAGCATGGATAATAAACGATTATTATGAACAAGGAAATATGATAATAACCAATTTATTATTGCCTCTAGGGCATATTTCCAACACTCAATACATACATCAAGTGTTCTCAAATCCTTAAAGACTCAATCTGATAAGAAAACTTCAAAGGGAAAACTCAGTTCATCACAAGAAGATAGAGAGGGGGAAACTCCATATGATTCATCTATATCAATAAAGCTCGCAGTACATGAAGATCGTGTCATCTCAAGAACACAAGATAGAGAGAGGTCAAACACATAGCTACTGCTACATACCCTCAGCCACGAGGGTGAACTACTCCCTCCTCGTCATGGAGACCGCCGGGATGATGAAGATGGCCTCCAATGATGGTTTCCCCCTCCGGCGCGGTGCCAGAACGGGCTCCCGATTGGTTTTTCGTGGCTCTGGAGGCTTGTGGCGGCGGAAATCCTGATCTAGGTTTCTTTTCGGAGGTTTGGGTATTTATAGGAGTATTTGGCGTTGGTCCCACGTCCAGAAGGTTCCCGAGGAGGTCACAAGCCAGCTAGGCACGATCAGGGGGTGTGGCCGTGCCCTGGTGGCCTGTGAATCCCTCGGGACTCTTCTCCGGTATCTTTTCGCTCCAATATTCTTTATATTTTCCAAAAATATTCTCCGTAAATTTTCAGCACAAAAACGACACCATGGTAGTTCTGCTAAAAACAACGTCAGTCCGGGTTACTTCTAATAAAATCATACCAAAATCATATAGAATTATTGTAAACATGGTATGAATGCTTCATAAAGTATAGATACATTGGAGACGTATCAATGGACAAGACCCAACCATAAGCTTAGCATATGATCGTATCACTTAAGTTTATTGCTACCGCTTTCTTCATGTCAACTATCTGTTCCTAATACCAGGAGATCATGCAAATCACTGACACAGGAGGAATACCTTGTGTGCTATCAAACTTCACTTCGTAACTTGGTGATCATAAAGGTGCTCTACAAGTATCTATGATGGTGTCTGTTGGGTTAGCGTGAATCGAGGCTGGGATTTTTCAATCCATATGATAGAGTGGTTTCTTTGGGCCTTCTCGATAATACAACACCAGAAGAAACTTGTAAGCAATGTGACTAATGAGTTAGTCATGTGATATTGTATTACGAAACGAGTAAAGAGACTTGCCAGGACCGAGATTGAACTAGGTATGGAGATACCCACGATCAAATCTCAGGCATGTAATATATTGCTAGACAAAGGGAATTGCATACATGATTGATCGAATCCTTGACATCATGGTTCGACCGATAAAGATCCTCCTGGAATATGAAGGAACCAATATGGGCATCTAGGTCCCGCTATTGGTTATTGACAGGAGAGGTGTCTCGGTCATGTATACATGATTCTCGAACCCGTAGGGTCCGAGCACTTAACATTTGGTGACGCTAAAGTAGTATTGAGATATGTATGTTGGTGACCGAATGTTGGTCAGAGTCCCAGATGAGGTGTCAAACATGACGAGGAGCTCTAGAATGTCCCGGAGGTAAATATTTATATATAGGAAGTCATATTTGGGCCACCGAAAAAGTATCGGGTTTTTCGGTAATTTATCGGGAGTGTCGAAAAGGTTCCGAGGGTCCTCGGGGGGGGGGGGGGTCACTCACCCCAGAGGTCACATGGCCTGAGAGGGGAGGCACACCAGCCCATGGGGGGCTGGGCGCCCCCTCCCCCTAAGGCCAAGGCACCTAGGGTTGGTGGGAACCCTAGAGGGGGGAGCTACCCTTGCCTTGGGTGGCAAGCCACCCCTAGGCCGTCGTCCCCTGCCCGGTGCCCCTTCCCCTTGCCCCTGTAAATAAAGGAGGGATGGGAGGGCTTCCTTGCACCTCATCCCATGCCCCGACGATAGCCCTCCCTCTCCCGCTTCTTCCTCCATCCGTCTTTTAGGCAGCGCTCGGCGAAGCCCTGCCGAGAGAGCATCACCATCATCCCCACCACGCCGTCGTGCTCCGGCGATCCAATCTACTACTCTGCCCTCACTTGTTGGATCAAGGAGGCGGAGACGTCATCGAACCGCACATGTGCTTAACGCGGAGGGGTCATCCATTCGGCGCTAGATCGGTTCGGATCGCGACTGATCGTGATGAGTACGACTATATCAACCGCATGATATACGTTTTTGCTTAACGATCTACAAGGGTACGTAGACACACTCTCCCTCTCATTGCTATGCATCTTTATAGATAGATCTTGGGTGTTCGTAGCAATTTTTTTATTTTTCATGCTTCGTTCCTCAACAATTTTTACATTTAATCTCTCCAAGTGTCGCGGTGTCGATTGCCGCCTTGAATATACTCATACTTATCATGGTTAAGATTTAAATTATTTATATCCCTAGCCTCGTAGATGACGTTGAAATCGTTGTTTATCAACCAGGAAGAGCCTAACGGCGGCACATTGCTAACTAACTCTGCAAGGAAGGCATCTTTGCTGTTGTCGTCCATCGGGGCCGTAGACAGTGGTGAGGAAGAAACTAGTTGAGACAATAGTTACTTTGGTCGCAATTGAGAATTGGCCAATCGCTTGCGAGACTACACAGACTAGCTCTTTGTTCCACAAGATTGCCGAACACCTCTGGTCCCTATCGTCGGCAGTACTACACAATCTTTAAGCCACCCTCCTCAAACTTCATGCACCATGGACCGGGGCCAGGTCTTAATTTTTGTCTCTTGCATGCAGAGCAAGGCGATCCTGTGGGTGGCAACTACCTCTCGTACCGTTTCTCTCTTTGACGGCGGCGTGTTTAGCCCCCGCACGTTCCAGGACATGATTGCGCAATTGGTGTTACTCATATGGACACTGATGGTTTGTCCATAAACTAACGTTACTAATGAAGAGGACGAACACAACCAATACAACCGTGGCATGCTGACAGCCACCAATAGGCCCCAACTCCCCCTGGCATGATAACTTGCACAGATCCCTACTACAAGTAATGAAATCTAGCTCAAGCCAACTTAGGGCTGACCGCCTGTGGAGACTACAGTAATAAGCATGCAACACAACTCAACCATGTCCCCCGACGCGAGCTCTCCAGCGAGGCCGGCGGCGATGCAGGAGCACCACGGTCCATGTGGATGAGCTTGGCTAGGCCTACAATGTCTTCTTCGGTTAGTGGCTCATCGAATTTCTTGATCAACATGGTGGCAGCCTTAGGTGTCATCTTGTCTGTGGGGCCCAACAGGCCGAGGTCGTGCACTAGCCTGAAAGTCGCATAGTGCGCGCATGCTCTTTCTCACCGGGACCGAAGTAGCTCGTGTCTTCCTGAAGAACTAACGTATTTGATACTCTAAAATAACCAACAGTAGTTCTGTAAGATACATATTTGTTATTTCCCGCACATGAGAAAGTTGTTGAAATATATTGCCTGCCTCTCTTCATCAGTTCATACTTTTGGAACAACTGACTGAAGCATGAATTTAATAAGGTATCGAAGCCAAGAGGTCTCAAGTTAAAGACCTTGCTAACACAGTATTAAAAGAAAGATTATGCGGCCTACATCGATCCCATGTCTAGAAATGAGAGGAGAATGTTAAAGTATATTGCCCACCTCTCTTCGTCATTTCAGACTTTTGGAACAACTGGTTGAAGCATGAATTCAACAAAAATAACATCTTTTTACTAAGGTCTAGATATACATATAAGATGTGGATTATGTATCTGTATATTAAAAAAATGTTATTTTTTTGTATCAATAATATTAGCTGTTTCACCATGGAATCATTAATTTTCTCTTGGGATCCATTTGAATATCCAACAATTCCTTTTGCCCTGCCGTGAACCACTTTGTTGAAGCTTACCGGAATCTTGCAGACCCGGGAGTTCACTAACTGCTGTGAATTGAAAAAAAGAAGCAGGTTATGGTTTAATAGACCAGCGTCCAAGATTCTAGCTGCTGCAGCAGCCTTCGTCGAAGTTTCATGTTGTTAGATTTTATTAAGCTATTGGTACAGATAGCCGTCGGTGGCTCTTAAATTTTCTATTTTGTCAGGATTGGCCTGGGGAATATTAGAATCTGTATTATGGGAATCCAGTATTAGATCCGTCTAGCTAGCCGCCTAGCACGGACGCTGATCGTTGGCTGCACTTGTTAGCTAACGCACTGAATACCCTTTTCAAATATTACAGCAGAAAACAATGATGTACATAAAAAACAGGAAGAGGGACGGCTACGTCCATTATCGTATTATCGTAACTTTTGAATATCCATGCATGTGTCATCGACTTCGTTTTGGAGGTATTGCATGTTTCATTGACTTTTGACGATGCCACTTAACATGACTTTGAGGGTTCATGTTATTGGCAACTCCAAGTGGAAAATATGAAAAGTTGCTCTGAAAACGGTATTTTGTCGACACGTCAATGCCAAATCTTAGCTAGTGGAGTTTCAAGAAGGTGATGAAATTCTTTTTCGAAGGGAATGCATGTGTCATGGACTTTTGACCGTGCCAGTTCAAATGGTTTTGAAGGTTCGTATTAATGGAACCTCTAGTGAAAAAAATATATGTAAACTCGGTTCAAGTGCACGTCAATGCCAAATCCTAGCCAGTATTGGTGTGTACCTTCGTGCTGCCTTGGTCTTTGGGCCGAGCAGAAGAAAATGCTGTACAACTCTGTTCAGAGCTTAAAATACAGGAAAAAGGAAAATCAGCGGTACTGACATTTTTTTACTCGCAGCTCTAAGTTGATAATGCATCTGTCAGAGTTCCACAACTGATTAAGGCTGAAAGGTGGAGCAAGTTAGATCCATGACCGAGTAAGTCTTTTTTGGAGTATTTCTTTCCATGGCTGCTATGCGGAGCATGTCAAGACTTTAATAGTTGGTATAAGGCTACGAGTTAGAACCGGTTCTCTCTATATATATGTGCCCTTCTGCATGCGCAAGTACACACCTACAATTTGTCTCTGAACCACTTCACCGAGCACGAAGCACTATAAACAAGAAGAACCGAATGGCAGCAGTACACGGAGATAGTGCTGGCCAGGAGCAGATGAGCACCTTTCATCCAAGTCTGTGGGGTGATTTCTTCATTACTTACCAGCCCCCGTCTTCAGCGCAGGTAAGAGCGACTGGAGATGCCTAATTTGTAAAGTTTGTGTAGTAAGATTTAACTTAAATCTAAATTTCTGTTTAGATTTTTACGAGAGTCGAGGCTTTGCGTTTTCTCGACACAAAAGACCGTTGTACTCCCTCGGTAAAGAAATATAAGAGCGTTTAGGCTACGGAAAGAGTAGTAATTAATATATTAATAGTTGATTTGATATGTATTGTTGTTCATCCTTCATACAATATTCACATTAGACTTTACCACCATCTATTTTGGCATGTTTTTGTTAATAGGATATATTAATGTCATATTTTCTGAAACTTTATTGAATTCAAAAATCAGAGCCGCACCATGGCTGTTCACAAGGTTGACACCTATACTTGCATGTCTATCATTGCAGCTACCTCAAATGCAAGAAAGGGCTGGAGTGTTAAGGGAACAAGTAAGGACAATGATACAAGATTCAAATGAAACACCAAAAATATTAGATCTTATAATGGCACTAGAATGACTTGGTTTGGACTACCATTATGAGAATGAGATCAACCGATTACTCAATGTTGTTCTTAACTCTGATTATGATGATAATAATCTACACTTGGTCTCACTCCGGTTTTATCTTCTACGAAAAAATGGATATGACGTGCCATCAGGTAAGTCGTTGTTAGTTAGTGCTAGCAAATTAGGTATTAAACAATTTACTATTGAAGTAGAAATCGTAAATGTTTGTTATCAATCAATTTTGCAGATGTATTCAAAAAATTTCAAGACAAAAAAGGAAATTTTGTCGATGTTGATACAAGAAGTTTGCTAAGCTTATACAATGCGGCATATCTGAGGACCCATGGTGAGGAAGTACTTGATGCGGCTATCTCTTTCACCAAAGGACGTCTACTGTGCGATTTAAAACTGGAATCACCTTATGCAAAGGAAGTGTGTTCTGCCCTAGATACACCTCTTTTTAGAAGGGTGGGAATATTAGAAACAAGAAGTTACATATCCAAGTATGAAAAGGAGTCTATACGAAATGAAGCCATATTGGAGCTTGCAAAATTGAATTTTAACCTACTACAAATTCATTTCATTGAGGAATTAAAAGATGTCACACTGTAAGTTTTTAGAATTTCACATCTTGTAGTTAATGTTGGGAACTCTTCACTTCTTCCAGCCATAATAATGACAAACAGTTTATTTTTTGTTTATATATATGGTAGGTGGTGGAAGGAGCTCTACGGCAAATCCAATTTGAGTTTCGTTAGAGATCGAATTGTAGAACTGTATTTCTGGATGAATGGGGCATGCTACAAACCTCAATATTCTCATTCGCGAATTATACTCACGAAGATAACAGCTTTCATTACCATAATAGACGATATATTTGACACATATGGTACTACCGAAGAGAGTATGAAACTTCAAGAAGCAATTAAAAGGTCGCAATATCCTTGCCTTCTCCAAATATATTTTTAAAACAATTAACACCTTTAATAATAAAAACTCTGGTATCAATTTTGGATGTTGTATGTCAATATTGATTCATTGAACTAACATAGATGAAGTTAAGTTATTAACTAGTATTGAATGCCGATGCCACCGATATGCATATCACATAGGTACATGACTCTTCTCATCGGATATATTAACTAGGCATGGCATTCTATGTTGCCATATTGTTTGTTGAAACATATTAAATAGTTTGTTTAATAAAATAAGGCTCATGTGAAATAAGTTCATGGTCATGAAACAATATCTTGTCAAATTATCGTGCTCCCAAGAAGTGAAACAACTAGTAAATACTACACACAATAGCATTTCAACATAAATGGAGAATTGTCTAGCCTACTCTTCTAGATCCCCGCCCCCCATCCTAGCTACTATATTTCTTGAACATACACATTAATATCTTAGTAAATTGCAGGTGGGATGAAAGTGCTGTAGCTCTCCTTCCAGAATACATGAAGAATTTCTACCTCTATTTATTAGAGACATTTTCTTCCTTCGAGGCAGAGTTAGGACATGATGAAAGCTACCGTGTGGTTTACCTAAAAGAAACGGCAAGTACTCTATTTGATTTCACCAACCTAACTCATTGTACATAATTACCCAATTAGTAATGAATTGCATGTCCTCCTATAAGTCTATTAGGATTGTCTATTGCCAAAATAGAACCACAGCGGTCTAGATGTAAATATGTTATGTTTAATATCTTATCCTAATAAAATCACGTTAATGACATGAAGTGAATATATTTTCATATAAATAATTAAATAATATGTAAACATTTGCACTAAATAAAAGCAAGGTAATGCAAACTAGGCGTTTTTCCTATTAGACATATGTGTGTGTGTTTCATTGTTCCCAAGGTTGTAACACAATTATTCACCATTTATAGTTATTTTATCCAGAAATGATATTTTAATTGGTCAGTAATTATTTAATGTTGTTCACTCAATACATAGAGATCGTGAACATGCATAGAAGTGCCTTATCTCCCAGTAAAGCTTCTGACATGTTTTCCCGATAAATATAATTAAAGATTTTTTCCCTGAACGGGGACTTATCCTGCATGACATGAATAACACACTATATGCTGTAAAGTAATTGATTTTTATTGCAACTAATCCAACTTAAAATCAGTACTTCTAACAAACTATATAACTATAAAACATGACTATTTTTCTAAATACACAGCTCAAGCAATTAGTTCAAGCATATGCCGATGAATTAAAATGGCGCGATGAACATTATGTGCCAAAAACAATGAGCGAACACCTTGAAGTTTCATCTACAAGCATTGGACCCTACCTGCTAGCGTGTGCTGCATATGTTGGAATGGATGAGATAACAACAGAGAAGACTTTCAAATGGGTTTTAGAAAATCCACAGCTAATCAAGTGCTTGGGTGTATTTGTCCGCCTCTCAAATGAGTGTCAACCAAGGTATTTCTCTATACTTACACAAGTGGATATAACTTCATGTGAATATTAATTTTGCATCTTGGAATAATGATGAATGTGCATATAAAGAACTACATTATGTACTTTTAGAACAAAAGGAATACAAAAATCAAAGGAGGCACAATTACACTGCCAATATTGATTTAGTAACTATAATGTTACATTCACATTTGTGTCGGCGCTAGATTAAAGAAGCAATCCCAAGCCGCCAATATGGGGAAATAGACTATATGTGGTACAAATAAGTGTAACAAAAATCCTGGTACATAGAAGAAGTAACTTGCAAATGGTATATTATTTGACACTACGTAAAAACAAGGAGAAATTTGTGGATATAAAATTAATATATATGTTCAAATCGTGATAGCCACCTTGTCATGTTAGATAACTAACATGTATGTTCTTCAAGGTACAAGTTTATTGAGACGCAAACAATAAACATGAATCACTTCAATCCTTGGTAACTCATGCATGTTAAATATACTCATATATTCATCGGCTATGGCATAACAAAACATATCACTCATGATCAGAACCATAAATGAAGTTATGAAGATTAAATTTGTGGGTACATTGAGATGATAATTGACATTATCTTACAACCACATTTTGTAGCGTGAGCAAACAGGGGACCACTGTGGCTCTACTGTCCAATGTTACATGAAGGAGCATGGGGCAACAATGCATGATGCTTGCGAGCAGATAAAAGAACTCGCTGAAGATTCATGGAAGGATATGTTAGAACACTCGTTTGCTGCAAAAAATCAACCAATTGTTGTGCGACATACGATACTTAACCTTGCTAAGACCGCGGGTAATATGTACAAGCATAACGATGCATACACTACTTCAGACACAATCAAAGATGCGATAAGACTGATCTTTGTGGAGCTGATAGAATAAATATATGAAGAATTCAGCATTTGCGAGACATCAAGCCAGGTTCAGAAAATTGTTGATCGAAGTTATGAACCGAGATTACTACAATGTAACGATATATCAGTAATCCTCTATCAAATAAATAAATGTTCTATGGTCATATTTGGACAGAACAGTGGGATTGGTGATCAATCACACACGTCTCTCACTAGTCAAACATGTCTAATTTCTCAGGGAAACCAAACGGTGTGTGAAGTTTGACCGTCGGCGAAATATTACCTAGGCCACATGGCCATCATAGAAACTGTGTGCGATGTCTGGACCGTCGCATACGAGTCTTCTGCCACAAATGTCTGCCATGCATTATATTATCGCACACGGTTTCTGAATAATTTACGAGTTGGATTATATTTTGCATCGGACACGGTTTCCTCTAATATTACATGTTAGATAAAGTAGAATCACACACGATTTAGCCCCCCTACACGCGCGCGCACAGAGAAGTGCTCCAAATTGTGTGCGATTTGTTTGTGTATCACCCACAATTTAGTTCATATCACGTGCTTTTCATGTACGTAATAGGCGGTTCCATTATGAGTGACGTGTGATTTCTGTCTTGTATCACACATGCTTACTTACTTAAATTGTGTGTGATTTCTGATATACATGTTATTGATGTGTACCTTACTAGTTCTCGTAGTAGTGGCTGGGTATTTGATACCGGTTCGGTTGCTCATATTTGCAACTCAAAACAGGAACAACAGAATAGACGAAGGCTGGCAAAGGATGAAGTGACGATGCGCGTGGAAAATGGTTTCAAGGTTGATGTGATCACCGTCGGCACGCTCTCTCTTCGATTACATCAGAATTAGTGATGAACCTGAATAATTATTATTTAGTGTCTGCGTTAAAAATGAACATTATATCTGGATCTTGTTTATTGTGAGACGATTACTCATTTAAATCAGAGAATAAAGGTTGTTCTATTTATATGAGTAATACCTTTTATGGTCATGCACCCCATGTGAGGGGTTTATTCATATTGAATCTTGATAGTGATGACACACATGTTCATAACATTGATGCCAAAAGATGTAGAGTTGATAATGATACTATCACTTTCTTGTGGCACTGCCGTTTAGGTCATATATGTGTAAAACGTATGAGGAAGCTCCATGCTAATGGACTTTTGGAGTCACTTGATTTTGAATCACTTGACACATGTGAACCATGCCTCATGGGCAAGATGACTAAAACGCCGTTCTCCGAAACAATGGAACGGGCGAGTGACTTATTGGAAATCATACATACTGATGTGTCCGGTCCAATGAATGTTACAGCGCGTGGTGGATATCGTTATTTTCTCACCTTCACTGATGACTTAAGTAGATATGGCTATATTTACTTAATGAAACACAAGTCTGAAACATTTGAAAAGTTCAAGCAATTTCAGAGTGAAGTTGAGAATCATCGTAACAAGAAGATTAAATTCCTGCGATCTGATCGAGAAGGTAAATATCTGAGTTATGAGTTTGGCAGTCACTTAAGACAGTGTGGAATTGCTTCACAGTTGACACCGTCCGGAACACCACAGCGTAATGGTGTGTCCGAACGTCGTAATCGAACCTTATTAGATATGGTGCGTTCTATGATGTCTTTTGCTGATTTGCCACTATCGTTTTGGGGTTATGCATTAGAGACAGATGCATTCACTTTAAATAGGGCACCATCGAATCCGTTGAGACGACGCCATATGAACTGTGGTTTGGCAAGAGGCCAAAGTTGTCGTTTCTTAAAGTTTGGAGATGTGATGCTTATGTCAAGAAGCTTCAGCCTAAAAAGCTGGAACCCAAAGCGGAGAAATGCGTCTTCATAGGATACCCGAAAGAGACAGTCGGGTATACCTTCTATCTCAGATCCGAAGACAAAGTGTTTGTCGCTAAGAACGTAACATTTCTTGAGAAAGAGTTTCTCTCGAAAGAATTGAGTGGGAGGAAAATAGAGCTTGATGAGGTTATTGAACCTTTACTTCACCCAGAAAGTAGCACAGCGTAGAAAGATGTTTCTGTGGAACCTACGACGGTAGAAGAGGAAGTTAATGATGATGATCATGAAGCTTCGAATCAAGCTATTATTGAACCTCGTAGGTCGACAAGGGCACGTACTACTCCTGAGTGGCACGGCAACCCTGTCTTGGAAGTCATGTTGTTCGACAACAATGAACCTACGAGCTATGGAGGAGTAGTGATGGGCCCGGATTCCAAGAAATGGTTAGAGCCATGAAATCCGAGATGGGATCCATGTATGAAAACAAAGTATGGACTTTGGAAGTTGTCGTAGTTTTATCACGGCAGATGTCCGGGTGAACAGACTTTGGTTCGAGGCCATCGCCAATGGGGTGGACTCAAAGGGGTTAGTCGGGACGAAAGACACGGATTTACCCAGGTTCAGCCCCTCAAATCAAGGTAATAGCCTACGTCCTGCTTGTGTTTGTATTGCTTGCGTATCGATTATAAGGAGCTAAAAGCTTGACCTAGTTCTCCATTGCCCCTCCTCTAAGTCGCCCTGGGTCTGCCTTTATATAAGAGGTCAGAACATCCGGGTCGTTACAATTGCCAACCGAGTCTCTCTCTATCTTCTTGTCCAAGCCGTCTATGAGTCGTCTTGCACGCCCGGGTCTTCTCAGTCCGGGCCGTCGTACGACCCACACCGTGAGCCGCCTATCCTCTTGGGCCACTTAATCTTATAGCTCACCTATGGGCCGGTTCACGAGCCAATAATATGACCCGGAGCCTCTTCGGCGGGTCACATCCCTAACATTAGGCCCCAGGTTGAATTGAGCTTGCTCACTTCATCCTTCTCTTCCACTTTTGGCGAGTCGCCCGGAAATGACCTGGCATGACGTCATGAGATCTACTGACGTGTCACCAAATCTTTCACTTAACTGTCATCCCGAGAATCGAGGCGTCCGCCTCGGTCGAGCGGTGTCATCGCCTGGATTTTCGCGCCTTCCTTAACCCCCTTTTAAATATGACCCGTGCGGGTTAGGGTTTCCCATTCTCCCACTCGTGCCTCTGTTTCTTCGTCTTCTTCCTATCACCGCCCAGCGCTCTCGAGCTTTGCTCCGACGCCGCCCTTACATCGTCCCCGACCTTGGCCGCTGCATCACCCTGAACGTACCAGAGATCCGTCCACCTCTACCGTGCCATCTGTGGTAAGTTTTCCTGCTCCCTAGATGGTCGCCGCCGTAGTAGGGTTTTCACCGATGCTCCGCCGCCGTCGTTCGGGCTCCAGCACCATTATCGCCAGTGCATCTTGACGCCGCTAATGTCCTTTAGAATGCGCTGCTGCTCTGCCGCCGCACACGGGCTGGTCGCGCGTAATGCATGGGCCACGATGGCCCCAATCCGTTTCTTTTTTCCTCCGCTGTTCATTGCTAGGTCAGAAATAAAATTTATTTTCTCTGCTTTTGTAGATCCGTAGATATAGTGACATTTTGCGGAATTTGTTTTTAGGACTTAGCCGATTTTTTGATCTTCCCTTTCCCTGTTGAGTCGCCAAGCTTCTTCGGCTCTTATCAGCCGGGTCTCCCGCTTTATCCGTAGAGCTCTTAAACTGTTAAGCCGTCAAAAATATTTGCTTGCGCTTCGACTCATTGCGCCTTTTATCTTGCACAACACTTAATACGCCAACATGTCTCGTGCGTCCAACTCATTTAACTGGGTTGGCTCAAGCATTACGGAGGACTTTTTGTCGGATTTTGTTCACGCGGGTACTCTTCCTCCTAAGGAAGTCATTAGCTGGCGGGTCCCAGGCGACGAGACGCGGCCCAAACCTCAAGAAGGTGAAGTGGTGGTTTTCTCTGACCATATTAAACGAGGGTTCGTTCCTCCCGGCTCAAAATTCTTTCGGGACGTCCTTCACTGTTATAATCTTCACCCGGAAGACTTGGCCCCCAATTCCGTCTCAAACATATGAAATTTCCAAGTGCTCTGTGAAGCTTACCTTCAAATCAAGCCATTTGTGGGGTTCTTTCGGAAATTCTTTTATGCTAACCAGCAAACCGAAGTGAAAGCCGGCCCGAGCCTAGAACTTGGAGGCATATCTATCCAACGGCGTAGGGGTATCATCTTTCCAGCTACACAGATGCCGAGTCACCCCAAGGACTGGAACAGGACCTGGTTCTACTGCAAGGACACCTCTCCTGAGAACGAGCGTCCTTTGCCGGGTTATCGCCCTTCCCGGCTCTCAACGACATCAAAGCTTCCTGGCCGGCTATCAGCTTCAGAACGCGCAATATATGAGCCGGCCCATGCCAGAATCAAGGCTCTCATGGCCAACGGCTTAATCGGGCTGGACCTGATCCGCTGCTGGATTTCGTGGCGGATTATGCCTTTGAGCCATAGAAGCCGACTCATGTGTGAATATAAAGGCAAGTATGATAGCTCATTATGCTTCAGCCGATCCACATTGACAGAAAATGACATTACCCTCGCCATCCGGAGCCTTGTCCATGAAGCTTCCAGATCATGTAGCAAAATTGGCCTGGCACCTTTTAGTGCCAACAATCCGGCTCCCGATGTAAGTTTAATCTCTTCTCTTCCATCTCTTAGACATTGTTTGCACTTTGCTGATTTGATATTCACTCTCCGGGTCACTCTTATAGCCCGACTCAGACTTCTGGAAGAGGGAATATGTTGCCCCTTCGAAGAAATCCAGGAAGAAGGTCCCAACTAAGAAGGCTAAAAAACATGTCCCTCAAGATAATTTGTTTGACCCGCCACCATCATCCAGCTCAGAGGTAAAGTTTCAACTGTCTTGCTTGATCTTTTACCTTTCTATTTTAACACTTACTTTACTCACAGGATGAAGTGGAGACTAGCCGTGCCAATGCTCCCGAGGTAAATTACTTTTCCTCCGGCTCAGAATGTTTCATCCCCCGAAAGCTGCGGCGGGTTATCAGAAAAGTTCCTCTTTCTCACCCTCTTGCTTATTTGGCTCCCGATTTCCTCTTAAAAAAGCAACAACAAATCGAGCGTCGACAGACTCGAAGCACCGGCTCTACCGAGCTCATGTCCGGGTTGCCAAACTCTCCGGCTCCCAAGAAATGCCCCGCCGAGGTTTAAACCCCTTCTTTTCCTTTATCTTTCCTTTGTAAACTTGATACTCTCTTCACCTTTCTGTTTTATTTTTTTAGAAATATCCTTCCTCCGGCGACTCTTCGGAGTCAATCATACCACCGCCCAAGATTAATCCGCTGTAAGCATCTGGATATCCGGCTGTTACTATGATAGCAATATCTTCAACTGCCGATTCTTCTTCTTTTTTGCAGTGCTCAAGCTAAACGTCGCAAGGCCAACAAGCCCTCCTCCGACCCAGTTATTGAAGAACCGGAGCCCGAGCAACCGGAAGAAACTCAACCGGAAGAAAACCCGCCGGCTGCCTCTGCCGAACCGGCCGCTGAAGATGTCATCATGGAGAGCCCTCTAAGGGATCCTTCCAAGCCGGCGACTCCTGCCAAAACCCCTGACACCCCGGATGTTGTTATCACCGGGTCTGGTCATCAAACGCCTCCGGCTCATGTGTTGACCAAACATTCAGAGCTGGCTGAAGCTTCAAAGAAACTGAACAACGATTCTTCATGCGAGAAGATGACCGTTGAAGAGCTACATGCTGGGTACATAAACCGGGTTACCACCAGCCGGGATTTGGAACTTCGGTTGATCTCTTCCATGAAGACCAAATATGAGGTACTTTTCCTTCTTTACTATATACTTACTTAGCCCCCAAGATCTGGCTTAACGTATTGAATCGTTGAGCCGGGTCTTTCTGTGACCTCTGCAGAGATTGTCATGTCAAATTCCTTTAAAATTACTTTAGCTTTGTACTCTAAGTAAAGTCAACTGCCAATCGTAGCCCCCAAGGGCCGTCTCAGATTATATTTGAGCCGGGCCTGTAATGTAGCAACTTGAAGATCTAATCGTAGCCCCAAGTGCCGTCTCAAACTTGATCAAGTTGAATCGGTGCTTCCATTGTTAGTACATTGAAGAGCCAGAGTGTAGCCCCCAGGTTCCGGATTAGCTTCGAAGGAGATGAACCGGAACTGCATACTCGCAAGATCAAATATACATTAGCCCCCAAGTGTCAAATATATTGCTTGCAATCTGTTTGAGACTTGTATTTGGTTTTAACACTCGTCCTGCATTTTGGCGGCTTATCCTGTATTTTGATGTATTATAGGAAGCTTTGAATGAAGCCGGGTCTCAGCTGACGGATCTGAGGGCCAACTTGGCAGCTCAGCAAGAAGCCCGAAGTATCGCTGATGAAAAATGCCGGCTTCTCTGAGAGGAACTGGCCAGTGTTACCGCTGAGCTTACCTCTTTAAAAGAGATGGCTGAATCTGAAAAGGCCGCCTTAACCAAACGGGCGGACGACGCTGAGAAGCGACTTACAGCCGTGGTGGATGAACTTCAAGGTCTGAAACAGCACATTGCGAAGATGTCAGCCGCCCTATTTGGTAAGATTTCTTGTTTACTTTGTACCTTTTAGCATTGCTAGTGAAAAAACTGGCGGCTCATTAATTTTATCCGACTCATCCAGGTCCCAGGAGCCGGCAGTTGGCTTCTGATATCCTTCTGCCACTGAAGGCCATTTATACTTTTGCAGAGCAGTTATACTGTGGTGCCATCTACACGATCAAGAGCGTGCAGTACAAAGAGAAGATCCCCACTGCTCTGAAAGGGGTCTTGGAACTCTTCTCTACAATTCCTAAGCAGGTTGAAGAGCTCAAGAAGTCCGCCTTCCGCCAAGGAGCCGTTGCCGGTTTGAGCTGGGCTCTTGCCTTCGCTCCTGAGCTAACGCCGGCTGAAATGATGGATGGCTATCCGTCTAAAAGAGATGACGGCTCAGATTTCACCGAGGAAGATTATACCCGGTGTGTCAAAGAGTCACGCTATTTGGCCTCTGTTCTGGCGGATGAAGCTGATTTGAGCACCTATCAGGCGGCTTATGACGCAGAGGAGAAGAGAATCTGCGGGCCTCTCTACGAGTGGAAAGATCTGTCACCCGCCTACAGTAAGGATCTCTTTCCTTGTGAGCTTGACGTGTCTCCGTTCCTTGAGGGGTCATTTGCTGCTCTGGCTGACTGTAACTGGGACTTAGGCAATCTTCAGATAAAGCCAGCAGAAGACTCGGAGCAGGATGAGCCGCCAACAACTGAATTGTAATCTTTTAGCCTTTCTGAGCACATCCTTATGTAATGACCCGCCGTGGGCGGTTGACAATGCTTTTGCTCCTTCTGAGAGTATGTTTTGTAATAGAGTAAACATGACTCTGCCACTTGGTGGCCATATATATTTGCACCTCTCTGTGCTTTAATGTGTTGCCGGCTCTTCAGGGATATCCCTTTGAAATTTTCTGATGAGGGGTGTTTGTATTTTAAGATGCCATTCCTTTCTCCAGAATATTAAAGCCGGAAAATCTCTTTGAAACCTTTAAATTTTGTTGACCAAAGCAACATGACCCCGGCTCTCATCGGACGAAGTCATTAAAGAGCCGGTTGTCTTTAGGATAATGTAAGCTATACCTGATGGTAAGAAGCCTCTATCGACAACTGTGGCTATTGATGGGCCGGAACCTTTGAGGAGAATTCGGCTGTGGAGCCCCCCAGTGCGGGGTAGTTCCGCCTGCGGCAACCCGGGACTTATAATTGCCTTGCTCTGACCCGGCTTTGATAAGCCGGCATGATACAATATGCGATGATGATCTTTCCTTCCTCAAAAATTCATATGACGCCTCTTCTGCGTGGATTCGAACGGTTAAACTCATACCAGTTCAGGGTCTCTATCGAGATTGGCCGTCAATTTATTTGAACCGGCTCAGGGTCTCTAGGCGAGATTGGCCGTCAATTTCTTGAACAGGCTCAGGGTCTCTAAGCGAGATTGGCCGTCAATTTCTTGAACCGGCTCAGGGTCTCTAAGCGAGATTGACTGGTAAGAGTATAGTGAACACCGGCTGTCGATGGAAGATGTAAGCTATACCCCAAGGCAAGAAGCCTCCATCGACAACCGCGGCTAATAATTAGCCTGAGACGGCATAAAGCCGGCTGTTTGAAAGGAGAAGTAAGCTATACCTGAAGGTAAGAAGCCTCTTTCAACAACTACAGTTGATAAGCAACTGAATTTTGGCGAAAACGCCGGTTGTTAGGGTGAGATAAGCGAACCCGTCGGTAAGAAGCCCCCTTCGACAACCGCGGTTAATAAGTAACCGGAAGTGGCATAAAGCCGGCCATTAGGGTGAGATAAGCGATACCCGTCGGTAAGAAGCCCCCTTCGATGGCCGCAGTTGATAAGCAA
Source organism: Hordeum marinum (assembly GCA_022496015.1). NCBI lineage: Eukaryota > Viridiplantae > Streptophyta > Magnoliopsida > Poales > Poaceae > Hordeum > Hordeum marinum. Next base: position 507,164,147 of record CM039674.1, on the reverse strand, counting down.
CTGGAATTTGGTATACACGCTGTTGTCTTAGGGCACTGTAAGCTATACCAAAAGGTAAGAAGCCTCCGTTAACAATCAGCGCTTAATGTAACCAAACTAGGCATAAAGCCAAATGTGCAAGGGAGAAGTAAGCTATACCCGGAGGCAAGAAGCCTCCTTGCAACAGTTTAATGATAGCTGGTTGTGCAAAGGAGAAGTAAGCTATACCCGAAGGGAAGAAGCCTCTTTGCAATAGTGTTTAATAGGGCATAAAGCCGAAGGGTAGACCAGCCGTTTTGACGGCGAACAACCCTCTTCAACTCAAGTTTTTTGAGCCAGAAGATTTTATCTTGATTGTACAAAGGTGTACATAAGAGCAGGGGCCCCAGTCTTGTGCGGGGATGCTAGCTTTTACTCATGTGATCATAATATATACAATGATAGCAGCTTTCAACCCCTGTTAAGTAAAGTATGGTTGCAGATGTGCGATATTCCAGGGCCGCAATGTCTCTTGACCCGTGGTTTCCGACTCATCTCTGACATCCATGAGGTAATATGACCCGTTGTTAAGGTTCCTGCTGACCACAAAGCCCCTCCCATGGTGGAGATAACTTATGCATTCCAGATTGGTCTTCAATCAACCGGAGCACCAGGTCACCTTCCTGGAACGTCCGGGTCTTTACCCTGTGGCTATGATAGCATCGCAGGTCTTGTTGATAAATTGCCGACCTGGCTGCTGCTAACTCTCGTGTTTCATCCAAGGCATCCAACGCATCTTGGCGGGCTACCTCATTGTCCGTCTCAACATAAGCCACCACCCTTGGTGAGTCATGCCGGATGTCACTGGGTAGAACCGCCTCAGCACCGTACACCATGAAGAAAGGTGTAAAACCTGTAGATCTGTTAGGTGTAGTTCTGATGCTCCATAAGACGGAAGGCAACTCCTCAACCCAACATCCAGGTGTCCGTTTCAAAGGAACCATGAGCCGTGGCTTGACACCTCTCAAAATTTCCTGATTGGCTCGCTCTGCCTGACCATTAGACTGTGGATGTGCCACGGCTGAAACATCAAGCCGGATATGCTCTTTCTCACAGAACATTTTCATAGCTCCTTTGGATAAATTTGTCCCATTGTCTGTAATAATACTGTGTGGGTAACCAAAGCGATAAATCAACTTCTTAATAAATTGAACCGCCGTAGCTGCGTCACATTTACTGACCGGCTCTGCCTCTACCCACTTAGTAAATTTATCAACCGCCACCAGAAGGTGCGTTTTCTTATCCTTAGATCGCTTGAAAGGTCCTACCATATCAAGCCCCCAGACCGCAAACAACCAAGTGATTGGTATCATCCTCAACTCTTGAGCCGGAAAGTGAGCACGCCGGCTGAATTTCTGACAGCCGTCACACTTGCGAACTAAGTCCTCTGCATCCTTGTGAGCCGTCAACCAGAAAAACCCATGTCGGAAAGCTTTAGCCACCAAAGATTTTGACCCGGCGTGATGCCCACAGTCGCCAGCATGAATTTCACTCAATATTTGCCGGCCCTCCTCTGGTGAGATGCAGCGCTGAAAGATACCCATCACACTATACTTATATAACTCACCATTGACAATCGTCATAGACTTAGAATGCCGAGCGATCTTCCTGGCCATATCCTCCTCTTGAGGTAACTCGCCGCGTGTCAGATACGCCAAATAAGGAATAGTCCAGTCTAGGGTAGCATGCAGAGCTGCCACCAGCTCCGCCTCCGGGTCAGGAATAGCCAGATCCTCCTCAGAAGGTATCTTGACAGTCGGATGATGCAATACATCCAGAAAAACATTAGGTGGTACCGGCTTTCGTTGAGAACCTATCCGTGACAAGATCAGCCGCCTCATTCCTGCGATGATCAATGTGCTCCACCTGGTACCCCTTGAAGTGACCGGCAATGATATCAACCGCCTGTCGATAAGCCGCCATCCGCGGCTCCTTGGAGTCCCAAGTGCCTGAAACTTGCCGAGCCACCAGATCTGAATCGCCTAAATACCTGACCCCTCTTAACTTCATCTCTTTAGCGACTCTGAGACCATGGAGCAGTGCTTCATACTCAGCTGCATTATTAGTACAAGGGAACATTAACCGGAGCACATAACAAAACTTGTCACCCTTGGGGGAGGTGAGAACAACTCCTGGCCCGGACCCTTCTAGCTGCTTGGATCCATCAAAGTGTATAGTCCAATACGTGTTATCGGGCTTATCTTCAAGGGCTTGACATTCAGTCCAATCATTTATGAAATCCACAAAGGCTTGAGACTTAATTGCTATACGAGGAACATACTTGATGCCAAAAGGACTCAGCTCTAAGGCCCACTTGGCAATCCTCCCTGTAGCCTCTCTATTTTGAATGATATCCCCCAACGGGGCAGAACTGACCACTGTTATTTGGTGCCCCAAAAAGTAATGTTTTAACTTGCGATTGGCTACCTCTGTTTAGACTCTGCCAAAACTTCACTGATGTAATAAGCCGGCCTTTGCACAGGATACTCCTTCCCTGCCTCCTTGCGCTCAACCACAATTGCTACACTGACCACTCTGTTGTTAGCCGCCACATAAAGGAGCAAAGGTTCTTTCTCAACCGGAGCAGCTAACACTGGCGGCTCAGTCAACTGCTTTTTAAGAGCTTCAAGTGCTTCGGCCGCTGCTGCACTCCATTTAAACTTGTCTGTCTTCTTCATCATCTGGTATAAGGGAATAGCTTTCTCCCCCAGCCGGCTTATGAAGCGGCTCAACGCAGCAATCTGTCCTGCAAGGCGCTGAACGTCATTAATGCACGTCGACTCCCCCAAAGAAGTGATAGCCTTAATATTATCCGGGTTAGCCTCAATGCCCTGCTCTGAGACCAAGAAACCCAAAAGCTTTCCCGCTGGAACACCAAAGACACACTTCGTCGGGTTTAGCATCATCTTGTAGACCCGGAGATTGTCAAAGGTTTCTTTCAAATCCTCTAAAAGAGTTTCCTTCTTTCTGGACTTAACCACAATGTCGTCTACGTAAGCATGAACATTTTGGCCAATCTGACTATGGAGGCAATTCTGCACACAACGTTGGTAAGTCGCCTGGGCACTCTTGAGCCCGAAAGGCATGGAGACATAGCAAAACGCCCCAAAAGGTGTAATAAACGCCGTCTTCTCCTGATATTTCATTGCCATCTTGATCTGATGATACCCTGAATAAGCATCCAGGAAGCATAAACTTTCGCATCCGGCTGTTGCATCAATAATTTGATCGATACGAGGGAGCGCAAAAGGGTCAACCGGGCAAGCCTTGTTAAGGTCCATGTAATCTATGCACATACGCCACGTGGCGTTCTTTTTTAGTACTAGCACCGGGTTAGCCAACCACTCCGGGTGAAAAACTTCCACTATAAAGCCTGTGGCCAAGAGCTGAGCAACTTCCTCCCCAATAGCTTTACGTCTCTCTTCGTTGAAACGTCGTAGAAATTGTTTGATCGGCTTAAACGTTGGATCCACATTAAGATTGTGCTCAACGAACTCTCTCGGTACACCCGGCATGTCAGAAGGCTTCTATGCGAAGATTTCCCGATTCTCACGGATGAATTCGATGAGCGCGCTTTCCTATTCGGGATCCATGTGAGCCCCAATGATGAACTGCTTGGATGGATCACCCGGATTGAAATCTACTGCCTTGGTATCATCCGCTAAAAACTTGAGTGGCGGCTCAACTTCTGTCGTAGGCTTCTTGAGCGGGGTCATATCCTCCGGATCAACGTTCTCCTTGTAAAATTTCAGCTCCTCCTGAGCACAACTAGACTCTGCATAAGCCGCATCTCCTTCTTCACACTCAAGAGCCGTTTTCCTGTTACCGTGAATGGTAATTGTGCCATTTAAGCCGGGCATTTTGAGTTGCAAATAAACATAGCAAGGCCTAGCCATAAATTTAGCAGAAGCCGGCCTCCCAAATAGCGCATTATAGGGACTTTTGATTTTGACCACTTCAAACCACAAAGACTCCACCCTGTAATTATGCTCATCACCAAAATCTACTTCCAACGAGATCCGGCCCACTGGGTATGCTGATTTACCCGGGACCACACCATGAAAGACGGTGGAGGAAAGCTTAAGATCCTTGTCAAGCAACTTCATCCGCCGGAAAGTGTCATAGTAAAGGATGTTGATGCTGCTACCTCCATCCAAGTACTTTATTCACCATATAGCCATTCACCTGAGGGGCTACAACCAGAGCCAGCCGGCCCGGGTCATCCACCTGCGGCGGGTGTTCCTCCCGGCTCCACATTATATCAAATTCAGACCACGGCACATATCGCGGGAGAGCCGGAGCAACCGTATTAACCGCTCGCCTCCGCAACTTCTCGTCTCGTTTACTGTGACCGGTCGTGAATACGTGATACTGCCCAGAACTGAGCTGCTTCGGGTTACTCTGAAACCCGGACTGATTGCACTGCTGCTGATTGTTGTTATTGCCGTTGTTGCCAGGATGCTGTTGGTGCCCCCCTTGGTTATTCTGACCCGGATGCGCGTTTCCTGAACCGCCGACGCCGAATCCAGCCCCTGACCCGCCATGCCCTGAGCCGCCGGGCGGGCCACCGCCCTGGTTATTACGCGGTTGGGAATGATGGTTTTTGAATCTCTGCATGATAAAGCAATCACCCCACGCATGCAACGCCGGCTTGTCAGGCATGTTGTGCTCCGGACAGGGCTTCCTAAGCGCCTCCTCTAAATTAAAAGGGGCCCTGTTCCTTGGCCTGAATTTTCCACCCCCTTGGGATGATTCCGTCCTGTGTTGGTATTTGCCACTAATTCGGATCAGCCATCAGCGCTCTTCCGCTTATTCTGATTCCCATTGTTCACAAAACCTTTTCCTTGATTGTTTTTCTTCCCTTGATTGGCTTTCTCATCGTCTGAACCCGGATCCTTGGTGTTATCTGAGTCGGCATACTTCGTCAAGGCCGTCATGAGCTCTCCCATATCTTGACACATGTGCTTGAGCCGGCCGAGCTTCTGCTTCAATGGAACAAAATGACAATTATTCTCTAAGATAAGCACCGCTTGAGCCGCTGTGATCTGCTCTGAAGAGTGAATACCGGTCGACACCCGCCGGACCCAATGATGGGCCGACTCATTCTCCTGTTGAACACAGTGGTCCAGATCTACAATAGTCATAGGCTGCTTACAGGTCCCCTGAAAATTCTTTATAAACTTTGCTCTCAGCTCCGCCCATGAGCTTCTCGTGTTAGGCGGCAGACCTTTCAGCCATGTATGGGCCGGGCCCTCAAGCATCATGATGAAGTATTTTGTGCATACCGCCTCACTGACATCCAGCATCTCCATGGCTAGTTCATAACTTTCAACCCACGCCTCCGGGGGTAGATCAGCTGTGTAATTCGGAACCTTCCGAGGCCCCTTAAAGTCTTTGGGCAGCCGTTCACTCCTCAGAGCCGGAGTTAAACATGGCACCCCTATGGCTCTGGTACTAACTACTCCCATTGACACGGAAAGCGCCGGATCTGGACGGGCTGCAGCTATCTCCACCTCTCGCCTGTCTCCCGCCTGGTCCATGACGGCTTGTGCATTTAGACCCGCCCTATTGTCCTCCGGTGGTCCGCAGCGCGGGTGACTACTGGAACACGCCGGCGACTCATAACGCCGGCTGAAACTTTGACTGCGGAGGGGGGGGGGTAGAGTGAACCCGACTCCAGCTGTGAGTATACTTCTCTTGCTGGGCCATGGCCGTCTGTAAATATCCAATGGCGTTCCGCACTTCCTTCGCAAAGGGTGCCTCATCTGGGATGGGGATTGTCTCAAGCCAGGCGGCCACTGCTACCATGTTCTCGGTCGGGTTAGAATAATGACCCGCCGGTGTTGGAAAATCCCTAGGTGAGATTTGGTTATGCTGGGGTGGATGAGTCGCTGGGCGCTCCATCGGGCGGCTCTCCGGCACACCCATAACCCGCCCCACTCCAGGGGTGTTAAAAAGGTTCCTCGCTTTGTAACGTTCTGGAAGACAGGATTGATGCCTCCTCCGGTGCACCGCGGCTGCTGACCTCTACTCTAGCTCCAGTCGGAAAGCGTCTGCCTTGATACGCTCCGCTTCTTCCTCCATCTGGGCTTTCAGCTCGGCCATCCTTTGCCGTTCCTCTGCCATCCGACCCTTGATCCATGCCACCTCTAGATTCCTAGCTGCTTGATTATCCGGAGTTACCTCTGTGGCCATGAGAGCTGTGAGTTCGTCCATCAATTCCACTAGAACCCGAGCTGGCGGCGGCGGGTTATCACCTGCTGCGGCGGTTCTCGCAGCCGTGTCACCGGCGGCTGAAGCCGATCCTGCCATGAACAACGCCGCGTGAACCGGGGGGCTCAGAGCATCCGTCTCAACACCCTCTACCTCAGAATAGCTGTCGTAGTAGCCCCCAAGGCCACCGTTGCTGAGCCGATACACTGATTCTGTCTCCCCATTGGAAGACTCATCTTCTGAGCAAACGAGAGTTCCCTATGACCCAGACGCTTCTAGGTCCATAACTTGAGTGAAGCCCACGAGAACGTGTTTTTGACCCAGATGGGCACGGGCCGACTGCATAACACGCGTAGATTGGAGACGCCGAGCCGGCTCCACGATGTTGGCGCAGACGTCCGGCCCAGGCGTAGATCCATCAACCTTTCTGATGAAAACCTGGATCCCGCCGAACGGAACCCGGAATCCATACTCCACAGAACCAGCATCAAGCCCCCAGCCAGCATCGTCGATGTAGAGCCGGCCACGTCGACTCTTGCTCATCCTTCCAACCACGTATCGTTCGAGCCCTGGGAGAGAGCCCTTTGAGAACTCAACACCGCCAAGCGCTAGCCCCACGGTGGGCGCCAACTGTTGTAGTTTTATCACGGCAGATGTCCGGGTGAATGGACTTCGGTTCGAGGCCATCGCCAATGGGGTGGACTCAAAGGGGTTAGTCGGGACGAAAGACACGGATTTACCCAGGTTCAGCCCCTCAAATCGAGGTAATAGCCTACGTCCTGCTTGTGTTTGTATTGCTTGCGTATCGATTATAAGGAGCTAAAAGCTTGACCTAGTTCTACATTGCCCCTCCTCTAAGTCACCCTGGGTCTGCCTTTATATAAGAGGTCAGAACATCTGGGTCGTTACAATTGCCAACCAAGTCTCTCTCTATCTTCTTGTCCAAGCCGTCTATGAGTCGGCTTGCACGCCCGGGTCTGCTCAGTTCGGGCCGTCATATGGTCCACACCGTGAGCCGCCTATCCTCTTGGGCCACTTAATCTTATAGCTCACCTTTGGGCCGGTTCACGAGCCAATAACATGAACCGGAGCCTCTTCGGCGGGTCACATCCCTAACAGAAGTATTTCCAGAAGGGCGAAAGGCCATTCAGAACAAATGGATGTTTAAGAAGAAGACAGACGCGAATGGTAATGTCACCATCTATAAAGCTCGACTTGTGGCAAAGGGTTTTTCTCAAGTTCAAGGAGTTGACTACGATGAGACCTTCTCACCCGTAGCGATGCTTAAGTTTGTCAGAATCATGTTGGCAATAGCTGCTTATTTCGACTATGAAATTTGGCAGATGGATGTCAAAACAGCGTTCCTCAAGGGTTTGCTTGAGGAAGAGTTGTATATGATGCAACCAGAAGGTTTTGTCGATCCAAAGAATGCTGACAAAGTTTGCAAACTCCAGCGATCCATTTATGGGCTGGTGCAAGCATCTCGGAGTTGGAATAAGCATTTTGATGAGGTGATCAAAGCGTTTGAGTTTATACAAGTTTATGGAGAAGCTTGTATTTACAAGAAAGTGAGTGGGAGCTCTATAGCGTTTCTAATATTATATGTGGATGACATATTGCTGATTGGAAACAATATAGAAATGCTGGAAAGCGTGAAGGAATATTTGAACAAGAGTTTTTCAGTGAAGGACCTAGGAGAAGCTGCTTTCATATTAGGCATTAAGATCTATAGAGATAAATCAAGACGCTAAATAGCACTTTCACAGAGCACATCCTTGATAAAGTTTTGAAGAAGTTCAAAATGGATTAGTCCAAGAAGGGGTTCTTTCTTGTGTTACAAGGTGTGAAGTTGAGTAAGACTCAATGCCCAGTGACTGCAGAAGATAGAGAAAAGATGAGTGTCATCCCTTATGCTTCAGCCATAGGTTCTATCATGTATGTAATGCTATGCACAAGACCCGATGTCAGCCTTGCCATAAGTATCGCCGGAAGGTTTCAAAGTGATCCTGGAATGGAACACTGGGCAACGGTCAAGAATATCCTTAAGTACCTGAAAAGGACTAAGGAGATGTTTCTCGTTTATGGAGGTGATGAAGAGCTCGTCGTAAAGGGTTACGTCGATGCAAGCTTTGACACTGATCCGGATGACTCTAAGTCGCAAACTGGATACGTATTTATTCTCAACGGGGGAGCGGTAAGCTGGTGCAGTTCCAAGCAAAGCGTGGTAGACGATTCTACATGTGAAGCGGAGTACATCGCAGCCTCGGAGGTGGCGAAGGAAGGTGTCTGGATGAAGCAGTTCATGACAGATCTTGGAGTAGTTCCTAGTGCGCTGAATCCAACGAACCTGTTCTGTGACAACACTGGTGCCATTGCTCTGGCCAAGGAACCAAGGTTTCACAAGAGGACCAGACACATAAAGCAACGCTTCAACTCCATCCGCGATTACATCGAGGAGAAGGACATAAATATTTGCAAAGTGCACACGGATCTGAATGTTGTAGACCCGTTGACTAAACCTCTTCCAAGGGCTAAACATGATCAACACTAGAACTGCATGGGTGTTCGATTCATTACAATGTAAATCACATAGTGATGTGAACTAGATTATTAACTCTAGTGCAAGTGGGACACTGTTGGAAATATGCCCTAGAGGCAATAAATAAAGTGTTTATTATTATATTTCCTTGTTTATGATAATCGTTTATTATCCATGCTATAATTGTATTAATTGGAAACACATTACATGTGTGGGTAAATGGACAACACTATGTTCCTAGTATGCCTCTAGTGAACTAGCTCGTTGATCAAAGATGGTCAAGGTTTCCTAGCCATTGACATGTCATGTCATTTGATAACGGGATCACATCATTAGGAGAATTATGTGATGGACAAGACCCAAACTACAAACGTAGCATATGATCGTGTCACTTTATTGCTACTGTTTTCTGCATGTCAAGTATATGTTCCTATGACCATGAGATCATGCAACTCACGGATACTGGAGGAGTGCCTTGTGTGTATCAAACATTTCAACGTAACTGGGTGACTATAAAGGTGCTCTACAGGTATCTCCGAGGGTGTGTGTTGAGTTGGCATGGATCAAGACTGGGATTTGTTACTCCGTGTGACGGAGAGGTATCTCAGGGCCCACTCGGTAATACAACATAACAATAAGCCTTGCAAGCAATGTGACTAAGTGTTAGTCATGGGATCTTGTATTACAGAATGAGTAAAGAGACTTGCCGGTAATGAGGTTGAATTAGGTATGGAGATACCGACGATCGAATCTCGGGCAAGTAACATACCGAAGAACAAAGGGAACATCATATGGGATTAACTGAATCCTTGACATAGAGGTTCGATCGATAAAGATCTTCGTAGAATATGCAGGAACCAATATGGGCATCTAGGTCCCTCTATTGGTTATTGACCGTAGAGGTGTCTCGGTCATGTCTACATAGTTCTCGAACCCACAGGGTCTGCACACTTAAGGTTTGGTGACGTTTCGGTAGTATAGAGTTATGTATGGTGGTGACCGAAGGTTGTTTGGAGTCCCGGATGAGATGCCGGACGTCACAACGAGCTCCAGAATGGTTCATAGGTAAATATTCATATATAGGAAGTCCTCTTTTGGTCGCTAGAAAAGTTTCGGGCTCATCGGTAGTGTACCGGGAGTGCCGGTAGTGTACTGGGAGACCTCCGGGAGGGGTATTTCGACCCAAGAGGCTTCATGGGCTGTGGGAGAGTGAATACCAGCCCTTAGTGGGCTGGTGTAAACCCCCACACAAGGCCCGTGTGGCTAGAGAAGAAAATCCAAAGAGAAAAGGTGGAAAAAGGCAAAAATTGGGTGAATCCTAGTCCTACTAGGATTGGAGGTGGATTCCACCTCCACAACCTGGTTCGGCCGACTCCTTGTGGCTTGGCCCTTGGGCCAAGCCTCCTCCTCTCTTCCTCCTATATATACTGGTTGTTTTAGGGTTTTGCACAGAATTTTAAGCCACGTGCTGCCCGTTCCTCCAATGCATTGTTTCTCCTCTAGATCGGATTTCTGCAGTGCTTAGGCGAAGCCCTGCGGGAATAGCTCCACCACCATCGCCGGAGCGCCGTAACACTGCCGGAGAACTCTTCTTCCTCTCCACTCCCTCTTGCTGGATCAAGATGGCAGAGATCGTCATCAAGCCGTACGTGTGCTGAACGCGGAGGTGCCGTCCGTTCGGCGCTAGATCGGAAGGACCTTGATCAAGTTCGCGGGACGGATCGTGATCAAGTTCGCGGGACGGATCGTGATTGGATTGCGGGACGGATCGTGATTGTATCGCGGAACACTCGGCGATTTGGATCGCGAAGACGTTCGACTACACCAACCGCGTTTTTTAACGCTTCCCGTTAGTGATCTACAAGGGTATGTAGATCCACTCTCCCTCTCGTAGATGCTCATCACCTTGGATAGGTCTTGCGTGAACGTAGGAATTTTTTTGTTTCCCATGTGACATTCCCCAACAAGTCGGAGATTTGGCATAAATCCAGCCGATAGGGTGTTAGAAGCGATACCCGTCGGTAAGAAGCCCCCTTCAGCAATTTGGCGTAAACGCTGACCGATAAGGCATTTGAAGCGATACCCGAAGGTAAGAAGACGCCCTCCGCCGCGGCTAATCGTGTTAGCTGGAGATTTGGCATAAAGCCGACCGATAAGGCATTAGAAGCGATACCCGAAGGTAAGAAGCCGCCCTGCGTCGCGGCTAATCCTGTTAGCCGGAAATTTGGCATAAAGCCGACCGATAAGGCATTAGAAGCAATACCCGGAGGTAAGAAGCCGCCCTCCGCCACGGCTAATCCTGTTAGCTAGAAATTTGGCATAAAGCCAGCCGATAAGGCATTAGAAGCGATAGCCGAAGGTAAGAAGCCGCCCTCTGCCGCGGCTAATCGTGTTAACCGGAGATTTGGCGTAAAGACGGCCGATAAGGCATTAGAAGCGGTACCCGAAGGTAAGAAGCCGCCCTCAGCAGTCGCAGTTGATATATCAACTGGAATGTTTATGAATTCCTCTTGTAAGTCGCCATCTTGTAAGCTGCCATCTTGCATAAAGGAACGGCAGAAGCTCCAAATAAATTTTGGCACCTATGTTTGAATGGTGCATCACGGCGGTTCGTCCTCTTGGGCAACTTTTAATCATCTGCCAATAATGTAATAGCCCCCAGGATTGGGTTTTCTCTTGCAAAGACCAGGGGCCAAAACGGCCAAATGTGTCTCGCCATGTCTGTAGCCCCCGAGTCTTAAGTTGACTCGAAGAGGCGGCTTTGAGAGTCTCCACTGATGATTGAGGTTGACCGTGGTGGGTTATAGATGATCCCACATGAATTGATTGAATGATCCGGTCGATGGTTCGTCCCAGCTGGTTGTTAAAGTGAACTGAACTGTAATGGCAGCGACTTGTGCGCTTGTCCGTTGGGCAGCTCGTATGGACGAGCACTGCACCAATATGTTGATGTAGATCAAACTGTGAGCGGTGTCTTGCGTGCGTCAATTGGGCGGCTCGTACTGGTGTATGCGGCCGCTGGCGTGTTGATGTAGACGTCAAAGTTAGCTGCGACATGATCACGAGACACGACCACGACACTGTAAGCCGGCGCGGTTGTGAGAGATGGCCACGGAGTTGCGAGTCGGGCGATCGGTGAGTTGCGGAGTTGTTGGTGAAGACCATATCGCGAATGAGGCGGCTTACCGCGTCCATTGGGCATCTCATAATTCTGGGTTAGCACGAGTGGTACCGGCGCGTTGATGTAGACGTAGAAACCAGCCGTGGCATTGTAAGCCGGTGCTGTTGTGGAAGACGCCACGACATTGTAAGCCAACACGGATGGTGAGAGACGGCCACGGCGTTGTAAGCCGGAGCGGTGGGTGACTCGGCCGTGGGTATTGTAAGTCGGCGTAGATAGATGACTCCGCCACGGCCGCGAGAAACGGCTGTGGTGCTGTAAGCCGGTACGGACGCCGGTGCCAAACAATGCTGGTGGGCCTCCATTTCCGCGATATGATGCCACTTTGGTAATGAATAATTTGTCTTGTGTAAAAAATATTACAAAGACAAAGTAATTGTTCTTCGAAGGAATCACAATGTATAGATAAAATAAATTGGGTGGATAGCAACTGTTTTGTCTCGGCGACCAGCTGAGTCATATACATCGTCCATGGATCGCCTCCCGTAATTTCAACAGCGATTGAGGCACTCTCTCGAGGCCACATAGGAGGTGCCGATTCAGCCACAGCGGCTCCGAGACGGTGCTAGACCAGGGTGGCTCGGTGGCGACGGCGTTTCATCAAAGAAGTCCAGCAGGGCGACTCGAGGTGATGAAGGACCACAACGTGTTTGACAAGGCGGGTCCCATTTTTTTAACCTCTTATCTTCCCAACCGGCTCCCCACGTCCTTATCCACCACCTCCCACCTCTCCTTACCCTGCGGCTGTGACCCGGCAACACGGGTGGTAGTGCGAACCATGGTGGAGGCGGCTCGTGCGTGAGGAAATCGGTGGCTCATGGCAGCAGAACCGGCGGCGGCTCGACAACACCGGCCCGCAGTGGAACCGGAACGAGGTGGAGGCGGCTCACGGCAACAGCCGGCGGCGGCTCACATCATCAGGGGTGGCTCTTCTTTATTCGAAAAATTGTGTGCTTCTTGATCCTTGGGAGAGATCCCTTCAAGAACACAAACTACCATGCGCGGCTCCGCGGTGGGCGTCAACTGTCGTGGATTTGTCACGGCAGATGTCCGGGTGACCAAACTTAGGTTTGGGGCGAAGACGCAACTATGTGGCGGCTTGAAGGGGTTGATCGGAATCGAGAGACACGGAGTTTACCCAGGTTCGGCCCCTCCGATGGAGGTAAAACCTAAGTCCTGCTTGTCTGGTATTGATGATGAAGGAGATCTCTCGGTTACAAGGGTGCTGTTTGCTACCTCTAATCCCGAGAGCCTCTAATCTATCTAAACTTGTGGACTTGTCAATCTTCCCCCTCTAGGGGTGCTCTACCCCTCCTTATATAGGAGGAGAGGGTAGGTTTACAAATAGAGTCCTACTAGGAGTAGGATTAGGACTAGTCTCTTCTAGAATCCTATTCCGGGTCTTGTAACCTTCGGCAGGGAGTCTTCCTATCTTTGAGCTTTCTCTTGTGAGCCGCCTGGTGCTGGCTTACACTCCGGGTCTTGGGCCTTGTCATCCTGTGATCCGCCTGCCGGGTCATTAATAAAATGTCATGTCCTTTCCGGGTCTCCTGTGTGTCACCAGGCCGGGTCATACCGTGGGGTATATCCCCAACATTGATATGAGTAAATGTGATACCTAAATGTTATTGTGAATGTGGTTAGTCTATGATCTTTGCTGAAAATGTGAACATCACTTAGACATATTTACAACAACCAGATCAAACATAGTTTGTAAAAGTTTCTCTTTATCACTTTCAGTTTACCAACTGAAATGCTTGAGGACAAACAATGGGTTAAGCTTGGAGGAGTTGATACGTCTCCATCGTATCCACTTTTCCAAACTCTTTTGCCCTTGTTCTGGACTCTAATTTGCATGATTTGAATGAAACTAACCCGGACTGACTCTGTTTTCAGCAGAATTGCCTTGGTGTTATTTTTGTGCAGAATTAAAAGTTCTCGGATTGACCTGAAAATTTACGGAGATTATTTTTGGAATTAATAAAAAGTACTGGCGAAACAATCAACCAGGGGGGCACCCATCAGTGACAAGCCCACCAGGCGCGGCCACCCCTGGCAAGCTTGTGGGCCCCCTGTGGCTCCACCGACCTCAATTCCAACTCTATATATTCCTATTCATGGAGAAAAAATCAAGGAGAAGAGTTCATTACGTTTCACGATATGGAGCCGTCGCCACCTCCTATTCTTCCCTGAGAGGCCAGATCTAGAGTCCGTTTCGGGCTTCGGAGAGGGGATATCGACGCTATCGTCATCACCAACCATCCTTTATCAGCAATTCCATGATGCTCTCCGCCGTTCGTGAGTAATCCCATCATAGGCTTGCTGGACGGTGATGGGTTGGATGAGATTTATCATGTAATCGAGTTAGTTTTTTTTAGGGTTTGATCCCTACTATCCACTATGTTCTGAGATTGATGTTGCTATGACTTTGCTATGCTTAATGCTTGTCACTAGGGCCTAAGTGCCATGATTTCAGATCTGAACCTATTATGTTTTCATGAATATATGTTTTTATTGATCCTATGTTGCAAGTTGTAGACACCTATTACGAGTTATGATCCACATCCCCCAGGGTGACAAACTGGGATTCTTTCCAGTGATTACCGTAGTTTGAGGCATTCATGTATTCAGTAAGTGGTAATGCGTTGGTCTGGTTCTCTATTAAAAAGAGGCCTTAATATCCCTTAGTTTCCATTAGGACCCCGCTGCCATGGTAGGGTAGGACAAAACATGTCATGCAAGTTCTTTTCTATAAGCACGTATGCCGATATATGGAATACATGCCTACATTACATTGATGAATTGGAGCTAGTTCTGTGTGACCCTATGTTATAACTGTCGCATGATGAATGCCATCCGACATAATTATCCACCACTGATCCATTGCCAATGAGCTTTTCACATATTGATCTCTGCCAAGTTACGTTTCCATTGCTACTGTTACAATCACTACAAAACTGCTACTGTCACTCTTGTCATCGTTACCATTACTTCCATACTACTTTGCTACTAAATACTTTGCTGTAGATACTAACTCTTTCAGGTGTGGTTGAATTGACAACTCAGCTGTGAATACTCGAGAATATTCTTTGGCTCCCCTTGTGTGGAACCAATAAATTTGGGTTGAATACTCTACACTCGAAAACTGTTGTGGTCCCCTATACTTGTGGGTTATCATCGTCATAGGTTATGAATGTTATATGATGAATATCATCCAAAGAATACACCGGTCCAGTGCCTACGATTTTTCCACTTATTGTTCTTGCTAATTAACTACTATTGTTGTTACTGTTGCACTTGCTACAAAACCATTACTACTACTTTTACTGTTACCACTGCTATCAGACTATCATATTACCATGCTACTGATCACTTTGCTGCATATATTTAATCTTCAGGTGTGGTTGAATTGACAACTCAACTGCTAATACTCTCAAATATTCTTTGGCTCCCCTTGTGTCGAGTCTATAAATTTGGGTTGAATACTCTACCCTCGAAAACTGTTGCGACCCCCTATACTTGTGGGTGATCAAGACTTTTTTCTGGCGCCATTGCCGGGGAGCATAACTATATTTTTTGAGTCACATGGGATTTATATCAATTTATCACTATGAAGAATCTAAAGGATACAAGAACCAAGATCGTTCCCTCTAAGACGAGGGGAGGTACGGATTTGCCATCACACTCTATACTTGATTCACCTTCTGTTATAAGTAGACTTGCAACACCACCACATGCTATTAATCCTGATATGTTGCAAGTTATTGATGATGCTACCATTGGAAATATTTCCTAGAGGCAATAATAAAATGGCTATTATTATATTTCCTTGTTCATGATAATCATTTATTATCCATGCTATAATTGTATTGATTGGAAACACATTGCATGTGTGGATACATAGACAACACTGTGTCCCTAGTATGCCTCTAGTAAACTAGCTCGTTGATCAAAGATGGTCAAGGTTTCCCAGCCATGGACATAATATGTCATTTGATAACGAGATCACATCATTGGGAGAATGATGTGATGGACAAGACCCAAACTATAAACATATCATATGACCGTGTTAGTTTATTGCTATAGTTTTCTGCATGTCAAGTATCTATTCCTTGAGATCATGCAACTCACCGACACCCGAGGAATACCTTGTGTGTATCAAACGTCTCAACGGAACTGGGTGACTATAAAGATGCTCTACATGTATCTCCGAGGGTGTCTGTTGAGTGGGCATGGATCAAGACTAAGATTTGTTACTCTGTGTGACGGAGAGGTATCTCAGGGCCCACTCGGTAATACAACATCACAATGAGCCTTGCAAAAAATGTGACTAATGAGTTAGTCACGGGATCTTGTATTATGGAACGAGTAAAGAGACTTGCCGGTAAAGAGATTGAATTAGGTATAGAGATACCGATGATGAAATCTCGGGCAAGTAATATGCCGAAGAAGAAAGGGAACATCATACGGGATTAACTGAATCCTTGACATAGAGGTTCAAATGATAAAGATCTTCGTAGAATATGTTGGAATCAATATGGGCATCCAGGTCCCACTATTGGTTATTGACCATATATGTGTCTCGGTCATGTCTTCATAGTTCTCGAACCCGCAGGGTATGCACACTTAAGGTTAGGTGATGTTTCTGTATAGTAGAGTTATGTATGTTGGTGACCAAAGGTTGTTCGGAGTCCCGGATGAGATGCAGGACCTCATGAGGAGCTCCGGAATGGTGTAGAGGTAAAGATTGATATATAGGAAAGTGGTAATTGAACTCCAAAACAGTTTCGAGCATTTCCGGCAGTGTACCGGGAGTGACGAATGGATTCCGGGGGTCCACCAAGTGGGGCCACCACACCCCAAGAGGGCCACATATGCCATAGGGTGGCGCACCAGCCCCTGGTGGGCTGGGCGGCCAGCCCAAGTGGGCCTATGCGACCGGACTTGTGGGAAAAGGAAAACCCAAGTGGGGAAGGGAAGGAGTCCTACTAGGAGTAGGATTGGCTGTGGACTCCTCCGCCTCCACCTCCTTTCGTCTGACTCCTAGGAGGAGCCCTAGGCCGGCCAGCCCCTCCCCTCCCTCTTATATATACTAGAGGGAAGAGAGGGCAGGTGCACAAAATAAAAGGCCACGGTGCAACCCTCTCTCCCCAATAGATTGTCTCCCTCTAATTTCGGCGGTGCTTAGGCGAAGCCCTCACGGAGTAGTACCACCACCATCGCCGCCGTGGCATCACGCTGCCGGAGAACTCATCTACCTCTCCACTCCCTCTTGCTGGATTAAGAAGGCGGAGATCGTCATCGAGCTGTACGTGTGCTGAATGTGGAGGTGCCATTCGTTCGGTGCTAGACCGGGACGGATCGTGATCGGATCGTGGGATGCCTAGCAATTTGGATCGCGAAGACGTTCGACTACATCAACCACATTTCTTTAAGCTTAACGCTTAGAGATCTACAAGGGTATGTATATCCACTCTCCCTCTCGTAGATGCTCATCACCATGGATAGATCCTGCATGTGCGTAGGAATTTTTTTGTTTCCCATGCAACATTCTCCAACAGCTACTTCTGCTATGAATGATGCTTATGATGATGCTAGAACCTTGCTTGATGATACTGTGTCACTGGGTGAATTTCTTGATGAACAAATTGCTATAGCTAAAGATAATGAAATTATTGAAACTCATGAAGCTACTAAAATTGATGAAGTCTTTGAAACTGATAATTATGAAACACTTAATAGACTTAACTCTCCTAGATTTGGAATGCCTAAGATACCCGAGGGTTATTTTATGGATGGAGAAATACATAGAGATATTATTGTTTGTATGGATAGAAATGATCTTAAGAAATTACTATGCAAGTATAAAGAAAAGACTTTGAATGCTAGAATGAAATGTAATCCTAAGTTTGCTAGTTCACCTATCTTTGTTACCGATAAGGATTATGAATTCTTTGTCGACCCAGAGTTAATTACTTTGGTTGAATACGATCCTTTCCATGGCTATGAAACTAAAACTTTAGTGGCACATCTTACTAAGTTGAATGATATAGCCACCCTTTTTGATCATGATGAGAAGATTCGCTACTACTATATGCTCAAATTATTTCTGTTCTCATTAAAGGGTGGTGCTAAGATATGGTACAATACTCTTGCTCCTGGTTGTGTGCGTAGTCCCCAAGATATGATTTACTACTTCTCTGAAAAATATTTTCCTGCTCATAAGAAACAAGCTGCCTTACAGGAAATATTTAACTTTGTGCAAATTGAAGAAGAGAGTCTCCCGCAAGCTTGGGGGAGGCTTCTCATTGCTTAGTGCTTAACACAAAAAGTATGGAGTTCAAATAAGTTCAAAAAAGGAAATACCTTTGTAATAGATGAGTTTTCGTCCGAAATTGTGATACATAGAAAGAGATTGTCCATTTTGTACACGAAGTGCATCCAGTATTTGTCGTAAGCCTCTCAAATTTTTAGCATATGCTATGTGGGTGAAGTGATGATACCATGCCAACTTTCTACCTTTTCAGAGTTCATTTGAAGTGCTCTTCAATTTCAGGGTTATTTAGCTCAAAAAAATCAGTAAGTGCATGAAGAATCGTACACGAAGTCAGAAAGGGTTGAAATTGATGATTTGGCTTTTAATGGTGCATTTTGAACACACAAAAAGAATGGAGTGCAAATAAGTTCAAAAAAATGAAATTCCTTTGTAACAGATGAGTTTTCGCCTGAAATCGTGATACTTCAAAAGAGATTGTCCATTTTGTACACGAAGTGAATCTAGTGTTTGCCGTAACCCTCTCAACTTTTTAGCACATGCTATGTGGGTGAAATGATGATGCCATGCCAACTTTCAACCTTTTCACAGTTTATTCAAAGTGCTTTTCATTTTCAGGGTTATTTAGCTCAAAAAAATTAGTCAGTGCATGAAAAATACCAAATAAAGTCAGAAAGGCTTGAAAATTGACGACGTGGCGTTGAGTGGTGCATTTTGAACACACAAAGAGTATTGAGTTCAAATAAGTTCAAAAAATGAAATACCTTTGTAACAGATGAGTTTTCGTCCGAAACCATGATACATCGAAAGAGATTGTCCATTTTGTACACGAAGTCCATCCAGTCTTTGCCGTAACCCTCTCAACATTTTAGCACATGTCACGTGTGTGAAATGATGATACCAAGCCAACTTTTAACCTTTTCAGAGTTCATTTGTAGTGCTTTTCAATTTCAGTGTAATTTAGCTCAAAAAAATCAGTACGTGCATGAAAAAGACCAAATGAAGTCAGAAAGGCATGACAATTAATGTTGTGGCTTTGGATGGTTCACTTTTAAAACAAAAAAGGTATGGAGTTCAAATAAGTTCAAAAAAAGGAAATACCTTTGTAATAGATGAGTTTTCATTCGAAATCGTGATACATAGAAAGAGATTGTCCATTTTGTACACGAAGTGCATCCAGTATTTGTCGTAAGCCTCTCAAATTTTTAGCATATGCTATGTGGGTGAAGTGATGATACCATGCCAACTTTCTACCTTTTCAGAGTTCATTTGAAGTCCTCTTCAATTTCAGGGTTATTTAGCTCAAAAAAAATCAGTAAGTGCATGATAAATACCAAATGAAGTCAGAAAGGGTTGAAATTAATGATTTGGCTTTTAATGGTGCATTTTGAACACAAAAAAAGAATGGAGTTCAAATAAGTTCAAAAAAATGAAATTCCTTTGTAACAGATGAGTTTTCGCCTGGAACCGTGATACTTCGAAAGAGATTTTTCATTTTGTACACGAAGTGAATCTAGTGTTTGCCGTAACCCTCTCAATTTTTAGCACATGCTATGTGGGTGAAATGAAGATGCCATGCCAACTTTCTACCTTTTCACAGTTTATTCAAAGTGCTTTTCATTTTCAGGGTTATTTAGCTCAAAAAAATCAGTAAGTGCATGAAAAATATCAACTAAAGTCAAAAAGGCTTGAAAATTGACGACGTGGCTTTGAGTGGTGCATTTTGAACACACAAAAAGTATTGAGTTCAAATAAGTTCAAAAAATGAAATATCTTTGTAACAGATGAGTTTTCGTCCGAAACCGTGATACATCGAAAGAGATTGTCCATTTTGTACACGAAGTCCATCCAGTCTTTGCCGTAACCCTCTCAACTTTCTAGAACATGCTATGTGGGTGAAATGATGATACCATGTCAACTTGCAACCTTTTTTGAGTTCATTTGAAGTGCTCTTCAATTTTAGGGTTATTTAGCTCAAAAAATCAGTAGGTGCATGAAAAATACCAAATGAAGTCGGAAAGGGTTGGAAATTAATGATGTGGCTTTGAATGGTGCATTTTGAACACATAAAAAGTATGGAGTTCAAATAAGTTCAAAAAGATGAAATTCCTTTGTAACAGATGAGTTTTCGCCTGGAACCGTGATACTTCGAAAGAGATTGTCCATTTTGTACACGAAGTGCATCCAAGATTTGTCGTAAGCCTCTCAAATTGTTAGCATATGCTATGTGGGTGAAATGATGATACCATGCCAACTTTCTACCTTTTTAGAGTTCATTTGAAGTGCTCTTCAATTTCAGGGTTATTTAGCTCAAAAAAATCAGTAAGTGCATGAAAAAGACCAAATGAAGTCAGAAAGGGTTGAAATTGATGATTTGGCTTTTAATGGTGCATTTGAACACACAGAAAGAATGGAGTTCAAATAAGTTCAAAAAAATGAAATACCTTTCTAATAGATGAGTTTTTGCCTGAAACCGTGATACTTCAAAAGAGATTGTCCATTTTGTACATGAAGTGAATCTAGTTTTTGCCGTAACCCTCTCAACTTTTGAGCACATGCTATGTGGGTGAAATGATGATGCCATGCCAACTTTCAAGCTTTTCACAGTTTATTCAAAGTGCTTTTCATTTTCATGGTTATTTAGCTCAAAAAATTTAGTCAGTGCATGAAAAATACCAAATAAAGTCAGAAAGGCTTGAAAATTGACGACGTGGCTTTGAGTGGTGCATCTTGAACACACAAAAAGTATTGAGTTCAAATAAGTTCAAATAATGAAATACCTTTGTAACAGATGAGTTTTCGTCCGAAAGCATGATACATCGAAAGAGATTGTCCATTTTGTACACGAAGTCCATCTAGTCTTTGCCGTAAGCCTCTCAACTTTCTAGCACATGCTATGTGGGTGAAATGATGATACCATGTCAACTTGCAGCCTTTTTTGAGTTCATTTGAAGTGCTCTACAATTTTAGGGTTATTTAGCTCAAAAAATTAGTAGGTGCATGAAAAATACCAAATGAAGTCAGAAAGGGTTGAAATTGATGATTTGGCTTTTAATGGTGCATTTGAACATAGAAAAAGTATGGAGTTCAAATAAGTTCAAAAAATGAAATTCCTTTGTAACAGATGAGTTTTCGCCTGGAACCGTGATACTTCGAAAGAGATTGTCCATTTTGTACACGAAGTGCATCCAATATTTGTCGTAAGCCTCTCAAATTGTTAGCATATGCTATGTGGGTGAAATGATGATACCATGCCAACTTTCTACCTTTTTAGAGTTCATTTGAAGTGCTCTTCAATTTCAGGGTTATTTAGCTCAAAAAAATTGGTAAGTGCAAGAAAAAGACCAAATGAAGTCAGAAAGGGTTGAAATTGATGATTTGGCTTTTAATGGTGCATTTTGAACACAAAAAAATAATGGAGTTCAAATAAGTTCAAAAAAATTAAATACCTTTCTAATAGATGAGTTTTCGCCTGAAACCGTGATAGTTCAAAAGAGATTGTCCATTTTGTACACGAAATGAATCTAGTTTTTGCCGTAACCCTCTCAACTTTTGAGCACATGCTATGTGGGTGAAATGATGATGCCATGCCAACTTTCAAGCTTTTCGCAGTTTATTCAAAGTGCTTTTCATTTTCATGGTTATTTAGCTCAAAAAATATAGTCAGTGCATGAAAAATACCAAATAAAGTCAGAAAGGCTTGAAAATTGACGACGTGGCTTTGAGTGGTGCATTTTGAACACACAAAAAGTATTGAGTTCAAATAAGTTAAAATAATGAAATACCTTTGTTACAGATGAGTTTTCGTCCGAAACCATGATACATCGAAAGAGATTGTCCATTTTGTACACGAAGTCCATCCAGTCTTTGCCGTAAGCCTCTCAACTTTTTAGCACATGCTATGTGGTTGAAATGATGATACCAAGTCAACTTGCAACCTTTTTAGAGTTCATTTGAAGTGCTCTTCAAGTTTAGGGTTATTTAGCTCAAAAAATCAATAAGTGCATGAAAAATACCAAATGAAGTCAGAAAGGGTTGGAAATTGATGACGTGGCTTTGAATGGTGCATTTTGAACACATAAAAAGTATGGATTTCAAAAAAGTTCAAAAAAATGAAACCCTTTGTAACAGATGGGTTTTCGTCTCAAACCGTGATACTTCGAAAGAGATTGTCCATTTTGTACACGAAGTGCATCCAGTTTTTGCCGTAACCCTCTCAACGTTTTAGCACATGTCAGGTGTGTGAAATTATGATACCAAGCCAACTTTCAACCTTTTCATAGTTCATTTGTAGTGTTTTCAATTTCAGTGTAATTTAGCTCAAAAAAATCAGTAAGTGCATGAA
Source organism: Hordeum marinum (assembly GCA_022496015.1). Classification (NCBI taxonomy): domain Eukaryota; kingdom Viridiplantae; phylum Streptophyta; class Magnoliopsida; order Poales; family Poaceae; genus Hordeum; species Hordeum marinum. The sequence continues at coordinate 507,141,577 of CM039674.1, read as the reverse complement.
AAAGACCAAATGAAGTCAGAAAGGCATGAAAATTAATGATGTGGCTTCAAATGGTTCACTTTTAAAACACAAAAAGTATGGAGTTCAAATAAGTTCAAAAAAATGAAATACCTTTGTAATAGATGAGTTTTCGTCCGAAATCGTGATACATAGAAAGAGATTGTCCATTTTGTACACGAAGTGCATCCAGTATTTGTCGTAAGCCTCTCAAATTTTTAGCATATGCTATGTGGGTGAAGTGATGATACCATGCCAACTTTCTACCTTTTCAGAGTTCATTTGAAGTGCTCTTCAATTTCAGGGTTATTTAGCTCAAAAAAATCAGTAAGTGCATGAAAAATACCAGATGAAGTCAGAAAGGGTTGAAATTGATGATTTGGCTTTTAATGGTGCATTTTGAACACAAAAAAAGAATGGAGTTCAAATAAGTTCAAAAAAATGAAATTCCTTTGTAACAGATGAGTTTTCGCCTGGAACCGTGATACTTCGAAAGAGATTTTTCATTTTGTACACGAAGTGAATCTAGTGTTTGCCGTAACCCTCTCAATTTTTAGCACATGCTATGTGGGTGAAATGATGATGCCATGCCAACTTTCAACCTTTTCACAGTTTATTCAAAGTGCTTTTCATTTTCAGGGTTATCTAGCTCAAAAAAATAAGTCAGTGCATGAAAAATACCAACTAAAGTCAGAAAGGCTTGAAAATTGACGACGTGGCTTTGAGTGGTGCATTTTGAACACACAAAAAGTATTGAGTTCAAATAAGTTCAAAAAATGAAATACCTTTGTAACAGATGAGTTTTCGTCCGGAACCATGATACATCGAAAGAGATTGTCCATTTTGTACACGAAGTCCATCCAGTCTTTGCCGTAAGCCTCTCAACTTTCTAGCACATGCTATGTGGGTGAAATGATTATACCATGTCAACTTGCAACCTTTTTGAGTTCATTTGAAGTGCTCTTCAATTTTAGGGTTATTTAGCTCAAAAAATCAGTAGGTGCATGAAAAATACCAAATGAAGTCAGAAAGGGTTGGAAATTGATGATGTGGCTTTGAATGGTGCATTTTGAACACATAAAAAGTATGGAGTTCAAATAAGTTCAAAAAAATGAAATTCCTTTGTAACAGATGAGTTTTCGCCTGGAACCGTGATACTTCGAAAGAGATTGTCCATTTTGTACACGAAGTGCATCCAATATTTGTCGTAAGCCTCTCAAATTGTTAGCATATGCTATGTGGGTGAAATGATGATACCATGCCAACTTTCTACCTTTTTAGAGTTCATTTGAAGTGCTCTTCAATTTCAGGGTTATTTAGCTCAAAAAAATTGGTAAGTGCAAGAAAAAGACCAAATGAAGTCAGAAAGGGTTGAAATTGATGATTTGGCTTTTAATGGTGCATTTTGAACACAAAAAAATAATGGAGTTCAAATAAGTTCAAAAAAATGAAATACCTTTCTAATAGAGGAGTTTTCGCCTGAAACCGGGATACTTCAAAAGAGATTGTCCATTTTGTACACGAAATGAATCTAGTTTTTGCCGTAACCCTCTCAACTTTTGAGCGCATGCTATGTGGGTGAAATGATGATGCCATGCCAACTTTCAAGCTTTTCACAGTTTATTCAAAGTGCTTTTCATTTTCATGGTTATTTAGCTCAAAAAATTTAGTCAGTGCATGAAAAATACCAAATAAAGCCAGAAAGGCTTGAAAATTGACGACGTGGCTTTGAGTGGTGCATTTTGAACACACAAAAAGTATTGAGTTCAAATAAGTTCAAAAAATGAAATACCTTTGTAACAGATGAGTTTTCGTCCGAAACCATGATACATCGAAAGAGATTGTCCATTTTGTACACGAAGTCCATCCAGTCTTTGCCGTAAGCCTCTCAACTTTCTAGCACATGCTATGTGGGTGAAATATTTATACCATGTCAACTTGCAACCTTTTTTGAGTTCATTTGAAGTGCTCTTCAATTTTAGGGTTATTTAGCTCAAAAAATCAGTAGGTGCATGAAAAATACCAAATGAAGTCAGAAAGGGTTGGAAATTGATGATGTGGCTTTGAATGGTGCATTTTGAACACATAAAAAGTATGGAGTTCAAATAAGTTCAAAAAAATGAAATTCCTTTGTAACAGATGAGTTTTCGCCTGGAACCGTGATACTTCGAAAGAGATTGTCCATTTTGTACACGAAGTGCATCCAATATTTGTCGTAAGCCTCTCAAATTGTTAGCATATGCTATGTGGGTGAAGTGATGATACCATGCCAACTTTCTACCTTTTTAGAGTTCATTTGAAGTGCTCTTCAATTTCAGGGTTATTTAGCTCAAAAAAATCAGTAAGTGCATGAAAAAGACCAAATGAAGTCAGAAAGGGTTGAAATTGATGATTTGGCTTTTAATGGTGCATTTTGAACACACAAAAATAATGGAGTTCAAATAAGTTCAAAAAAATGAAATTCCTTTCTAATAGATGAGTTTTCGCCTGAAACCGTGATACTTCAAAAGAGATTGTCCATTTTGTACACGAAATGAATCTAGTTTTTGCCGTAACCCTCTCAACTTTTGAGCACATGCTATGTGGGTGAAATGATGATGCCATGCCAACTTTCAAGCTTTTCACAGTTTATTCAAAGTGCTTTTCATTTTCATGGTTATTTAGCTCAAAAAATTTAGTCAGTGCATGAAAAATACCAAATAAAGTCAGAAAGGCTTGAAAATTGACGACGTGGCTTTGAGTGGTGCATTTTGAACACACAAAAAGTATTGAGTTCAAATAAGTTAAAATAATGAAATACCTTTGTTACAGATGAGTTTTCGTCCGAAACCATGATACATCGAAAGAGATTGTCCATTTTGTACACGAAGTCCATCCAGTCTTTGCCGTAAGCCTCTCAACTTTTTAGCACATGCTATGTGGTTGAAATGATGATACCAAGTCAACTTGCAACCTTTTTAGAGTTCATTTGAAGTGCTCTTCAAGTTTAGGGTTATTTAGCTCAAAAAATCAATAAGTGCATGAAAAATACCAAATGAAGTCAGAAAGGGTTGGAAATTGATGACGTGGCTTTGAATGGTGCATTTTGAACACATAAAAAGTATGGATTTCAAAAAAGTTCAAAAAAATGAAACCCTTTGTAACAGATGGGTTTTCGTCTCAAACCGTGATACTTCGAAAGAGATTGTCCATTTTGTACACGAAGTGCATCCAGTTTTTGCCGTAACCCTCTCAACGTTTTAGCACATGTCAGGTGTGTGAAATTATGATACCAAGCCAACTTTCAACCTTTTCATAGTTCATTTGTAGTGTTTTCAATTTCAGTGTAATTTAGCTCAAAAAAATCAGTAAGTGCATGAAAAAGACCAAATGAAGTCAGAAAGGCATGAAAATTAATGATGTGGCTTCAAATGGTTCACTTTTAAAACACAAAAAGTATGGAGTTCAAATAAGTTCAAAAAAATGAAATACCTTTGTAATAGATGAGTTTTCGTCCGAAATCGTGATACATAGAAAGAGATTGTCCATTTTGTACACGAAGTGCATCCAGTATTTGTCGTAAGCCTCTCAAATTTTTAGCATATGCTATGTGGGTGAAGTGATGATACCATGCCAAATTTCTACCTTTTCAGAGTTCATTTGAAGTGCTCTTCAATTTCAGGGTTATTTAGCTCAAAAAAATCAGTAAGTGCATGAAGAATACCAGATGAAGTCAGAAAGGGATTAAATTGATGATTTGGCTTTTAATGGTGCATTTTGAACACAAAAAAAGAATGGAGTTCAAATAAGTTCAAAAAATGAAATTCCTTTGTAACAGATGAGTTTTCGCCTGGAACCGTGATACTTCGAAAGAGATTTTTCATTTTGTACACGAAGTGAATCTAGTGTTTGCCGTAACCCTCTCAATTTTTAGCACATGCTATGTGGGTGAAATGATGATACCATGCCAACTTTCTACCTTTTTAGAGTTCATTTGAAGTGCTCTTCAGTTTCAGGGTTATTTAGCTCAAAAAAATCAGTAAGTGCATGAAAAAGACCAAATGAAGTCAGAAAGGGTTGAAATTGATGATTTGGCTTTTAATGGTGCATTTGAACACACAGAAATAATGGAGTTCAAATAAGTTCAAAAAAATGAAATACCTTTCTAATAGATGAGTTTTCGCCTAAAACCGTGATACTTCAAAAGAGATTGCCCATTTTGTACATGAAGTGAATCTAGTTTTTGCCGTAACCCTCTCAACTTTTGGGCACATGCTATGTGGGTGAAATGATGATGCCATGCCAACTTTCAAGCTTTTCACAGTTTATTCAAAGTGCTTTTCATTTTCATGGTTATTTAGCTCAAAAAATTTAGTCAGTGCATGAAAAATACCAAATAAAGTCAGAAAGGCTTGAAAATTGACGACATGGCTTTGAGTGGTGCATTTTGAACAAACAAAAAGTATTGAGTTCAAATAAGTTCAAATAATGAAATACCTTTGTAACAGATGAGTTTTCTTCCGAAACCATGATACATCGAAAGAGATTGTCCATTTTGTACACGAAGTCCATCCAGTCTTTGCCGTAAGCCTCTCAACTTTCTCGCACATGCTATGTGGGTGAAATGATGATACCATGTCAACTTGCAACCTTTTTTGAGTTCATTTGAAGTGCTCTTCAATTTTAGGGTTATTTAGCTCAAAAAATCAGTAGGTGCATGAAAAATACCAAATGAAGTCAGAAAGGGTTGGAAATTGATGATGTGGCTTTGAATGGTGCATTTTGAACACATAAAAAGTATGGAGTTCAAATAAGTTCAAAAAAATGAAATTCCTTTGTAACAGATGAGTTTTCGCCTGGAACCGTGATACTTCGAAAGAGATTGTCCATTTTGTACACGAAGTGCATCCAATATTTGTCGTAAGCCTCTCAAATTGTTAGCATATGCTATGTGGGTGAAATGATGATACCATGCCAACTTTCTACCTTTTTAGAGTTCATTTGAAGTGCTCTTCAATTTCAGGGTTATTTAGCTCAAAAAAATTGGTAAGTGCAAGAAAAAGACCAAATGAAGTCAGAAAGGGTTGAAATTGATGATTTGGCTTTTAATGGTGCATTTTGAACACAAAAAAATAATGGAGTTCAAATAAGTTCAAAAAAATGAAATACCTTTCTAATAGATGAGTTTTTGACTGAAACCGTGATACTTCAAAAGAGATTGTCCATTTTGTACACGAAATGAATCTAGTTTTTGCCGTAACCCTCTCAACTTTTGAGCACATGCTATGTGGGTGAAATGATGATGCCATGCCAACTTTCAAGCTTCTCGCAGTTTATTCAAAGTGCTTTTCATTTTCATGGTTATTTAGCTCAAAAAATTTAGTCAGTGCATGAAAAATACCAAATAAAGTCAGAAAGGCTTGAAAATTGATGACGTGGCTTTGAGTGGTACATTTTGAACACACAAAAAGTATTGAGTTCAAATAAGTTCAAATAATGAAATACCTTTGTTACACATGAGTTTTCGTCCGAAACCATGATACATCGAAAGAGATTGTCCATTTTGTACACGAAGTCCATCGAGTCTTTGCCGTAAGCCTCTCAACTTTTTAGCACATGCTATGTGGGTGAAATGATGATACCAAGTCAACTTGCAACCTTTTTAGAGTTCATTTGAAGTGCTCTTCAAGTTTAGGGTTATTTAGCTCAAAAAATCAATAAGTGCATGAAAAATACCAAATGAAGTCAGAAAGGGTTGGAAATTGATGACGTGGCTTTGAATGGTGCATTTTGAACACATAAAAAGTATGGATTTCAAAAAAGTTCAAAAAAATGAAACCCTTTGTAACAGATGGGTTTTCGTCTCAAACCGTGATACTTCGAAAGAGATTGTCCATTTTGTACACGAAGTGCATCCAGTTTTTGCCGTAACCCTCTCAACGTTTTAGCACATGTCAGGTGTGTGAAATTATGATACCAAGCCAACTTTCAACCTTTTCATAGTTCATTTGTAGTGTTTTCAATTTCAGTGTAATTTAGCTCAAGAAAATCAGTAAGTGCATGAAAAAGACCAAATGAAGTCAGAAAGGCATGAAAATTAATGATGTGGCTTCAAATGGTTCACTTTTAAAACACAAAACGTATGGAGTTCAAATAAGTTCAAAAAAATGAAATACCTTTGTAATAGATGAGTTTTCGTCCGAAATCGTGATACATAGAAAGAGATTGTCCATTTTGTACACGAAGTGCATCCAATATTTGTCGTAAGCCTCTCAAATTTTTAGCATCTGCTATGTGGGTGAAGTGATGATACCATGCCAACTTTCTACCTTTTCAGAGTTCATTTGAAGTGCTCTTCAATTTCAGGGTTATTTAGCCCAAAAAAATCAGTAAGTGCACGAAGAATACCAGATGAAGTCAGAAAGGGTTGAAATTGATGATTTGGCTTTTAATGGTGCATTTTGAACACAAAAAAAGAATGGAGTTCAAATAAGTTCAAAAAAATGAAATTCCTTTGTAACAGATGAGTTTTCGCCTGGAACCGTGATACTTCGAAAGAGATTTTTCATTTTGTACACGAAGTGAATCTAGTGTTTGCCGTAACCCTCTCAATTTTTAGCACATGCTATGTGGGTGAAATGATGATGCCATGCCAACTTTCAACCTTTTCACAGTTTATTCAAAGTGCTTTTCATTTTCAGGGTTATCTAGCTCAAAAAAATAAGTCAGTGCATGAAAAATACCAACAAAAGTCAGAAAGGCTTGAAAATTGACGACGTGGCTTTGAGTGGTGCATTTTGAACACACAAAAAGTATTGAGTTCAAATAAGTTCAAAAAATGAAATACCTTTGTAACAGATGAGTTTTCGTCCGAAACCATGATACATCGAAAGAGATTGTCCATTTTGTACACGAAGTCCATCCAGTCTTTGCCGTAAGCCTCTCAACTTTCTAGCACATGCTATGTGGGTGAAATGATTATACCATGTCAACTTGCAACCTTTTTTGAGTTCATTTGAAGTGCTCTTCAATTTTAGGGTTATTTAGCTCAAAAAATCAGTAGGTGCATGAAAAATACCAAATGAAGTCAGAAAGGGTTGGAAATTGATGATGTGGCTTTGAATGGTGCATTTTGAACACATAAAAAGTATGGAGTTCAAATAAGTTCAAAAAAATGAAATTCCTTTGTAACAGATGAGTTTTCGCCTGGAACCGTGATACTTCGAAAGAGATTGTCCATTTTGTACACGAAGAGCATCCAATATTTGTCGTAAGCCTCTCAAATTGTTAGCATATGCTATGTGGGTGAAGTGATGATACCATGCCAACTTTCTACCTTTTTAGAGTTCATTTGAAGTGCTCTTCAATCTCAGGGTTATTTAGCTCAAAAAAATCAGTAAGTGCATGAAAAAGACCAAATGAAGTCAGAAAGGGTTGAAATTGATGATTTGGCTTTTAATGGTGCATTTTGAACACACAAAAATAATGGAGTTCAAATAAGTTCAAAAAAATGAAATTCCTTTCTAATAGATGAGTTTTCGCCTGAAACCGTGATACTTCAAAAGAGATTGTCCATTTTGTACACGAAATGAATCTAGTTTTTGCCGTAACCCTCTCAACTTTTCAGCACATGCTATGTGGGTGAAATGATGATGCCATGCCAACTTTCAAGCTTTTCACAGTTTATTCAAAGTGCTTTTCATTTTCATGGTTATTTAGCTCAAAAAATTTAGTCAGTGCATGAAAAATACCAAATAAAGTCAGAAAGGCTTGAAAATTGACGACGTGGCTTTGAGTGGTGCATTTTGAACACACAAAAAGTATTGAGTTCAAATAAGTTCAAATAATGAAATACCTTTGTTACAGATGAGTTTTCGTCCGAAACCATGATACATCGAAAGAGATTGTCCATTTTGTACACGAAGTCCATCCAGTCTTTGCCGTAAGCCTCTCAACTTTTTAGCACATGCTATGTGGGTGAAATGATGATACCAAGTCAACTTGCAACCTTTTTAGAGTTCATTTGAAGTTCTCTTCAAGTTTAGGGTTATTTAGCTCAAAAAATCAATAAGTGCATGAAAAATACCAAATGAACTCAGAAAGGGTTGGAAATTGATGACGTGGCTTTGAATGGTGCATTTTGAACACATAAAAAGTATGGATTTCAAAAAAGTTCAAAAAAATGAAACCCTTTGTAACAGATGGGTTTTCGTCTCAAACCGTGATACTTCGAAAGAGATTGTCCATTTTGTACACGAAGTGCATCCAGTTTTTGCCGTAACCCTCTCAACGTTTTAGCACATGTCAGGTGTGTGAAATTATGATACCAAGCCAACTTTCAACCTTTTCATAGTTCATTTGTAGTGTTTCCAATTTCAGTGTAATTTAGCTCAAAAAAATCAGTAAGTGCATGAAAAAGACCAAATGAAGTCAGAAAGGCATGAAAATTAATGATGTGGCTTCAAATGGTTCACTTTTAAAACACAAAAAGTATGGAGTTCAAATAATTTCAAAAAAATGAACTACCTTTGTAATAGATGAGTTTTCGTCCGAAATCGTGATACATAGAAAGAGATTGTCCATTTTGTACACGAAGTGTATCCAGTATTTGTCGTAAGCCTATCAAATTTTTAGCATATGCTATGTGGGTGAAATGATCATACCATGCCAAATTTCTACCTTTTTAGAGTTCATTTGAAGTGCTCTTCAATTTCAGGGTTATTTAGCTCAAAAAAATCAGTAAGTGCATGAAAAATACCAAATGAAGTCAGAATGGGTTGAAATTGATGATTTGGCTTTTAATGGTGCATTTTGAACACAAAAAAATAATGCAGTTCGAATAAGTTCAAAAAAATGAAATTCCTTTGTAACAGATGAGTTTTTGCCTGGAATCGTGATACTTCGAAAGAGATTGTCCATTTTGTACATGAAGTGAATCTAGTTTTTGCCGTAACCCTCTCAACTTTTTAGCACATGCTATGTGGGTGAAATGATGATGCCATGCCAACTTTCAACCTTGTCACAGTCTATTCAAAGTGCTTTCATTTGCAGGGTTATTTAGCTCAAAAAAATTAGTCAGTGCATGAAAAATACCAAATAAAGTCAGAAAGGCTTGAAAATTGACGACGTGGGTTTGAGTGGTGCATTCTGAACACACAAAAAGTATTGAGTTAAAATAAGTTCAAAACATGAAATACCTTTGTAATAGATGAGTTTTCGTCCGAAACCATGATACTTCGAAAGAGATTGTCCATTTTGTACACGAAGTGCATCCAGTTTTTGCCGTAACCCTCTCCACTTTTTAGCACATGCTATGAGGGTGAATGATGATACCATGCCAACTTTCAACCTTTTCAGAGTTCATTTGAAGTGCTCTTCAATTTTAGTGTTATTTAGCTCAAAAAAATCAGTAAGTGCATGAAAAATACCAAACGAAGTCAGAAAGGGATGGAAATTGATGACGTGGCTTTGAATGGTGCATTTTGAGCACATAAAAAGTATGGAGTTAAAATAAGTTCAAAAAAATGAAATACCTTTGTAATAGATGAGTTTTCGTCCGTAATCGTGATACTTCGAAAGAGATTGTCCATTTTGTACACGAAGTGCATCCAATATTTCTCGTAAGCCTCTCAAATTGTTAGCATATGCTATGTGGGTGAAATGATGATACCATGCCAACTTTCTACCTTTTTAGAGTTCATTTCAAGTGCTCTTCAATTTCAGGGTTATTTAGCTCAAAAAAATCAGTAAGTGCATGAAAAAGACCAAATGAAGTCAGAAAGAGTTGAAATTGATGATTTGGCTTTTAATGGTGCATTTTGAACACACAAAAATAATGGAGTTCAAATAAGTTCAAAAAAATGAAATACCTTTCTAATAGATGAGTTTTCGCCTGAAACCGTGATACTTCAAAAGAGATTATCCATTTTGTACACGAAATGAATCTAGTTTTTGCCGTAACCCTCTCAACTTTTGAGCACATGCTATGTGGGTGAAATGATGATGCCATGCCAACTTTCAAGATTTTCACAGTTTATTCAAAGTGCTTTTCATTTTCATGGTTATTTAGCTCAAAAAATTTAGTCAGTGCATGAAAAATACCAAATAAAGTCAGAAAGGCTTGAAAATTGACGACGTGGCTTTGAGTGGTGCATTTTGAACACACAAAAAGTATTGAGTTAAAATAAGTTCAAATAATGAAATACCTTAGTTACAGATGAGTTTTCGTCCGAAACCATGATACATCGAAAGAGATTGTCCATTTTGTACACGAAGTCCATCCAGTCTTTGCCGTAAGCCTCTCAACTTTTTAGCACATGCTATGTGGGTGAAATGATGATACCAAGTCAACTTGCAACCTTTTTAGAGTTCATTTGAAGTGCCCTTCAAGTTTAGGGTTATTTAGCTCAAAAAATCAATAAGTGCATGAAAAATACCAAATGAAGTCAGAAAGGGTTGGAAATTGATGACGTGGCTTTGAATGGTGCATTTTGAACACATAAAAAGTATGGACTTCAAAAAAGTTCAAAAAAATGAAACCCTTTGTAACAGATGGGTTTTCGTCTCAAACCGTGATACTTCGAAAGAGATTGTCCATTTTGTACACGAAGTGCATCCAGTTTTTGCCGTAACCCTCTCAACGTTTTAGCACATGTCAGGTGTGTGTAATTATGATACCAAGCCAACTTTCAACCTTTTCATAGTTCATTTGTAGTGTTTTCAATTTCAGTGTAATTTAGTTCAAAAAAATCAGTAAGTGCATGAAAAAGACCAAATGAAGTCAGAAAGGCATGAAAATTAATGATGTGGCTTCAAATGGTTCACTTTTAAAACACAAAAAATATGGAGTTCAAATAAGTTCAAAAAAATGAAATACCTTTGTAATAGATGAGTTTTCGTCCGAAATCGTGATACATAGAAAGAGATTATCCATTCTGTACACGAAGTGCATCCAGTATTTGTCGTAAGCCTCTCAACTTTTTAGCATATGCTATGTGGGTGAAATGATGATACCATGCCAAATTTCTACCTTTTTAGAGTTCATTTGAAGTGCTCTTCAATTTCAGGGTTATTTAGCTCAAAAAATATGTAAGTGCATGAAAAATACCAAATGAAGTCAGAATGGGTTGAAATTGATGATTTGGCTTTTAATGGTGCATTTTGAACACAAAAAAAGAATGGAGTTCGAATAAGTTCAAAAAAATGAAATTCCTTTGTAACAGATGAGTTTTTGCCTGGAATCGTGATACTTCGAAAGTGATTGTCCATTTTGTACACGAAGTGAATCTAGTTTTTGCCATAACCCTCTCAACTTTTTAGCACATGCTATGTGGGTGAAATGATGATGCCATGCCAACTTTCAACCTTTTCACAGTTTATTCAAAGTGCTTTTCATTTTCAGGGTTATCTAGCTCAAAAAAATAAGTCAGTGCATGAAAAATACCAAATAAAGTCAGAAAGGCTTGAAAATTGACGACGTGGCTTTGAGTGGTGCATTCTGAACACACAAAAAGTATTGAGTTAAAATAAGTTCAAAACATGAAATACCTTTGTAATAGATGAGTTTTCGTCCGAAACCATGATACTTCGAAAGAGATTGTCCATTTTGTACACGAAGTGCATCCAGTTTTTGCCGTAACCCTCTCCACTTTTTAGCACATGCTATGAGGGTGAATGATGATACCATGCCAACTTTCAACCTTTTCAGAGTTCATTTGAAGTGCTCTTCAATTTTAGTGTTATTTAGCTCAAAAAATCAGTAAGTGCTTGAAAAATACCAAACGAAGTTAGAAAGGGATGGAAATTGATGACGTGGCTTTGAATGGTCCATTTTGAACACATAAAAAGATGGAGTTAAAATAAGTTCAAAAAAATGAAATACCTTTGTAATAGATGAGTTTTCGTCCAAAATCGTGATACTTCGAAAGAGATTGTCCATTTTGTACACGAAGTGCATCCAATATTTGTCGTAAGCCTCTCAAATTGTTAGCATATGCTATGTGGGTGAAATGATGATACCATGCCAACTTTCTACCTTTTTAGAGTTCATTTGAAGTGCTCTTCAATTTCAGGGTTATTTAGCTCAAAAAAATCAGTAAGTGCATGAAAAAGACCAAATGAAGTCAGAAAGAGTTGAAATTGATGATTTGGCTTTTAATGGTGCATTTTGAACACACAAAAATAATGGAGTTCAAATAAGTTCAAAAAAATGAAATACCTTTCTAATAGATAAGTTTTCGCCTGAAACCGTGATACTTCAAAAGAGATTATCCATTTTGTACACGAAATGAATCTAGTTTTTGCCGTAACCCTCTCAACTTTTGAGCACATGCTATGTGGGTGAAATGATGATGCCATGCCAACTTTCAAGCTTTTCACAGTTTATCCAAAGTGCTTTTCATTTTCATGGTTATTTAGCTCAAAAAATTTAGTCAGTGCATGAAAAATACCAAATAAAGTCAGAAAGGCTTGAAAATTGACGACGGGGCTTTGAGTCGTGCATTTTGAACACACAAAAAGTATTGAGTTAAAATAAGTTCAAATAATGAAATACCTTTGTTACAGATGAGTTTTCGTCCGAAACCATGATACATCGAAAGAGATTGTCCATTTTGTACACGAAGTCCATCCAGTCTTTGCCGTAAGCCTCTCAACTTTTTAGCACATGCTATGTGGGTGAAATGATGATACCAAGTCAACTTGCAACCTTTTTAGAGTTCATTTGAAGTGCTCTTCAAGTTTAGGGTTATTTAGCTCAAAAAACCAATAAGTGCATGAAAAATACCAAATGAAGTCAGAAAGGGTTGGAAATTGATGACGTGGCTTTGAATGGTGCATTTTGAACACATAAAAAGTATGGATTTCAAAAAAGTTCAAAAAAATGAAACCCTTTGTAACAGATGGGTTTTCGTCTCAAACCGTGATACTTCGAAAGAGATTGTCCATTTTGTACACGAAGTGCATCCAGTTTTTGCCGTAACCCTCTCAACGTTTTAGCACATGTCAGGTGTGTGAAATTATGATACCAAGCCAACTTTCAACCTTTTCATAGTTCATTTGTAGTGTTTTCAATTTCAGTGTAATTTAGCTCAAAAAAATCAGTAAGTGCATGAAAAAGACCAAATGAAGTCAGAAAGGCATGAAAATTAATGATGTGGCTTCAAATGGTTCACTTTTAAAACACAAAAAGTATGGAGTTCAAATAAGTTCAAAAAAATGAAATACCTTTGTAATAGATGTGTTTTCGTCCGAAATCGTGATACCTAGAAAGAGATTGTCCATTCTGTACACGAAGTGCATCCAGTATTTGTCGTAAGCCTCTCAAATTTTTAGCATATGCTATGTGGGTGAAATGATGATACCATGCCAAATTTCTACCTTTTTAGAGTTCATTTGAAGTGCTCTTCAATTTCAGGGTTATTTAGCTCAAAAAAATCTGTAAGCGCATGAAAAATACCAAATGAAGTCAGAATGGGTTGAAATTGATGATTTGGCTTTTAATGGTGCATTTTGAACACAAAAAAAGAATGGAGTTCGAATAAGTTCAAAAAAATGAAATTCCTTTGTAACAGATGAGTTTTTGCCTGGAATCGTGATACTTCGAAAGTGATTGTCCATTTTGTACACGAAGTGAATCTAGTTTTTGCCGTAACCCTCCCAACTTTTTAGCACATGCTATTTGGGTGAAATGATGATGCCATGCCAACTTTCAACCTTGTCACAGTCTATTCAAAGTGCTTTCATTTGAAGGGTTATTTAGCTCAAAAAAATTAGTCAGTGCATGAAAAATAACAAATAAAGTCAGAAAGGCTTGAAAATTGACGACGTGGGTTTGAGTGGTGCATTCTGAACACACAAAAAGTATTGAGTTAAAATAAGTTCAAAACATGAAATACCTTCCTAATAGATGAGTTTTCGTCCGAAACCATGATACTTCGAAAGAGATTGTCCATTTTGTACACGAAGTGCATCCAGTTTTTGCCGTAACCCTCTCCACTTTTTAGCACATGCTATGAGGGTGAATGATGATACCATGCCAACTTTCAACCTTTTCAGAGTTTATTTGAAGTGCTCTTCAATTTTAGTGTTATTTAGCTCAAAAAATCAGTAAGTGCTTGAAAAATACCAAACGAAGTCAGAAAGGGATGGAAATTGATGACGTGGCTTTGAATGGTGCATTTTGAACACATAAAAAGTATGGAGTTAAAATAAGTTCAAAAAAATGAAATACCTTTGTAATAGATGAGGTTTCGTCCGAAATCGTGATACATAGAAAGAGATTGTCCATTTTGTACACGAAGTGCATCCAGTATTTGTCGTAAGCCTCTCAAATTTTTAGCATATGCTATGTGGGTGAAATGATGATACCATGCCAACTTTCTACCTTTTCAGAGTTCATTTTAAGTGCTCTCCAATTTCAGGGTTATTTAGCTCAAAAAAATCAGCAAGTGCATGAAAAATACCAAATGAAGTCAGAAAGGATTCAAAATTGATGATTTGGATTTTAATGGTTCATTTTGAACACATAAAAAGTATGGAGTTCAAATAAGTTCAAAAAAATGAAATTCGTTTGTAACAGATGAGTTTTCGCCTGAAACCATGATACTTCGAAAGAGATTGTCCATTTTGTACACGAAGTGAATCTAGTTTTTGCCGTAACCCTCTCAACATTTTAGCACATGCTATGTGGGTGAAATGATGATGCCATGCCAACTTTCAACCTTTTCACAGTTTATTCAAATTGCTTTTCATTTTCAGGGTTATTTAGCTCAAAAAAATTAGTTAGTTCATGAAAAATACAAAATAAAGTCAGAAAGGCATGAAAATTGACGACGTGGATTTGAGTGGTGCATTTTGAACACACAAAAAGTATGGAGTTCAAATAAGTTCAAAAAATGAAATACATTTGTAACAGATGAGTTTTCGTCCGAAACCATGATACATCGAAAGAGATTGTCTATTTCTTACACGAAGTCCATCCAGTCTTTGTCGTAAGCCTCTCAACTTGCAACCTTTCCAGAGTTCATGTGAAGTGCTCTTTAAGTTTAGGGTTATTTAGCTCAAAAAACAGTGAGTGCATGAAAAATACCAAATGAATCAAAAAGGGTTGGAAATTAATGATGTGGCTTTGAATGGTGCATTTCGAACACATAAAAGTATGGAGTTCAAAGAAGTTCAAAAAAATGAAATCCATTTTGTACACGAAGTGCATCCAGTATTTGTCGTAACCCTCTCAAATTTTTAGCATATGCTATGTGGGTGAAATGATGATACCATGCCAACTTTCTACCTTTTCAGAGTTCATTTGAAGTGCTCTTCAATTTCAGGGTTATTTAGCTCAAAAAACTCAGTAAGTGCATGAAAAATACCAAATGAAGTCAGGAAGGGTTGAAAATTGATGATGTGGCTTTGAATGGTGCATTTTGAACACATAAAAAGAATGGAGTTCAAATAAGTTGAAAAAAATGAAATCCCTTTGTAACAGATGAGTTTTCGTCTCAAACCGTGATACTTCGAAAGAGATTGTCCATTTTGTACACGAAGTGCATCCAGTTTTTGCCATAACTCTCTCAATGTTTTAGCACATGTCAGGTGTGTGAAATGATGATACCAAACCAACTTTCAACCTTTTCAGAGTTCATTTGTAGTGCTTTTCAATTTCAATGTAATTTTGCTCAAAAAAAATCAGTAAGTGCATGAAAAAGACCAAATGAAGTCAGAAAGGCATGAAAATTAATGATGTGGCTTTGAATGGTTCGCTTTTAAAAAACAAAAAGTATGGAGTTCAAATAAGTTTAAAAAAATAAAATACCTCTGTAATAGATGAGTTTTCGTCCGAAATCGTGATACATACGAAGAGATTGTCCATTTTGTACACGAAGTGCATCCAGTATTTGTCGTAAGCCTCTCAAATTTTTAGGATATGCTATGTGGGTGAAATGATGATACCATGCCAACTTTCTACCTTTTTAGAGTTCATTTTAAGTGCTCTTCAATTTCAGGGTTATTTAGCTCAAAAAAATCAGTAAGTGCATGAAAAATACCAAATGATGTCAGAAAGGGTTGAAATTGATGATTTGTCTTTTAATGGTGAATTTTGAACACACAAACAGAATGGAGTTCAAATAAGTTCAACAAAATGAAATTCCTTTGTAACACATGAGTTTTCGCCTAAAACCGTGATACTTCGAAAGTGATTGTCCATTTTGTACACGAAGTGAATCTAGTTTTTGCCGTAACCCTCTCAACTTTTTAGAACATGCTATATGGGTGAAATGATGATGCCCTGCCAACTTTCAACCTTTTCACAGTTTATTCAAAGTGATTTTCATTTTCAGGGTTATTTAGCTCAAAAAAATTACTCAGTGCATGAAAGATACCAAATAAAGTCAGAAAGGCTTGACAATTGACGATGTTGCTTTGAGTGGTGCAGTTTGAACACACAAAAATTATGGAGTTCAAATAAGTTCAAAAAATGAAATACCTTTGTAACGGATGAGTTTTCGTCCGAAACCATGATACATCAAAAGAGACTGTCCATTTCTTACACGAAGTCCATCCAGTCTTTGTCGTAAGCCTCTCAACTTTTTAGCACATGCAATGTGGGTGAAATGATGATACCATGTCAACTTGCAACCTTTGGAGAGTTCATTTGAAGTGCTCTTTAATTTTAGGGTTATTTAGCTCAAAAAATCAGTGAGTGCAGGAAAAATACCAAATGAAGTCAGAAAGGGTTGGAAATTAATGATGTGGCTTTGAATGGTGCATTTTGAACACATAAAAGTATGGAGTTCAAATAAGTTCAAAAAAATGAAATCCCTTTGTAACAGATGAGTTTTCGTCCGAAACCATGATACATCGAAAGAGATTGTCCATTTTGTACACGAAGTGCATCCAGTTTTTTCACGTAACCCTCTCAACTTTTTAGCACATGCTATGTGGGTGAAATGATGATACCATGCCAACTTTCAACCTTTTGAGAGTTCAATTGAAGTGCTTTTCAATTTCAGGGTTGTTGAGCTCAAAAAAATCAGTAAGTGCATGAAAAATACCAAATGAAGTCAGAAAGGGTTGGAAATTAATGATGTGGCTTTGAATGGTGCATTTTGAACACATAAAAGTATGGAGTTCAAATAAGTTCAAAAAAATGAAATACCTTTGTAATAGATCAGTTTTCGTCCGAAATCGTGATACAAAGAAAGAGATTGTCCATTTTGTACACGAAGTGCATCCAATATTTGTCGTAAGCCTCTCAAATTTTTAGCATATGCTATGTGGGTGAAATGATGATACCATGCAAACTTTCTACCTTTTTACAGTTCATTTGAAGTGCCCTTCAATTTCAGGGTTATTTAGCTCAAAAAAAATCAGTAAGTGCATGAAAAATACCGAATGAAGTCAGAAAGGGTTGAAAAATGACGACGTGGCTTTGAGTGGTGCATTTTGAACACACAAAAAGTATTGAGTTCAAATAAGTTCAAAAAATGAAATACCTTTGTAACAGATGAGTTTTCGTCCGAAACCATGATACATCGAAAGAGATTGTCCATTTTGTACACGAAGTCCATGTACTCTTTGCCATAAGCCTCTCAACTTTTTAGCACATGCTATGTGGGTGAAATGATGATACCATGACAACTTGCAACCTTTTTAGAGTTCATTTGAAGTGGTCTTCAATTTTAGGGTTATTTAGCTCAAAAAATCAGTAAGTGCATGAAAAATACCAAATGAAGTCAGAAAGGGTTGGAAATTGATGATGTGGCTTTGAATGGTGCATTTTGAACACATAAAAAGTATGGAGTTCAAATAAGTTCAAAAAAATGAAATTCCTTTGTAATAGATGAGTTTTCGTTTGGAACCGTGATACTTCGAAAGAGATTGTCCATTTTCTACACGTAGTGCATCCAGTTTTTGCCGTAACCCTCTCAACGTTTTAGCACATGTCAGCTGTGTGAAATGATGATACCAAGCCAACTTTCAACCTTTTCAGATTTCATTTGTAGCGCCTTTCAATTTCAGTGTAATTGACCTCACAAAAATCAGTAAGTGCATGAAAAAGACCAAATGAAGTCAGAAAGGCATGAAAATTAATGATGTGGCTTTGAATGATTCACTTTTAAAACACAA
This sequence comes from Hordeum marinum, assembly GCA_022496015.1. NCBI lineage: Eukaryota > Viridiplantae > Streptophyta > Magnoliopsida > Poales > Poaceae > Hordeum > Hordeum marinum. The sequence goes on along the minus strand of CM039674.1, from coordinate 507,123,475 downwards.
AAATTATGGAGTTCAAATAAGTTCAAAAAAAAAGAAATACCTTTGTAATAGATGAGTTTTCGTCCGAAATCGTGATACATGGAAATAGATTGTCCATTTTGTACACGAAGTGCATCCAGTATTTGTCGTAAGCCTCTCAAATTTTTAGCATATGCTATGTGGGTGAAATGATGATACCATGCCAACTTTCTACCTTTTCAGAGTTCATTTGAAGTGCTCTTCAATTTTAGGGTTATTTAGCTCAAAAAAATCAGTAAGTGCATGAAAAATACCAAATGGAGTCAGAAAGGGTTGAAATTGATGATTTGGCTTTTAATGGTGCATTTTGAACACATAAAAATTATGGAGTTCAAATAAGTTCAAAAAAATGAAATTCCTTTGTAACAGATGAGTTTTCGCCTGTAACCGTGATACTTCAAAAGAGATTGTCCATTTTGTACACGAAGTGAATCTAGTTTTTGTCGTAACCCTCTCAACTTTTTAGCACATGCTATATGGGTGAAATGATGATGCCATGCCAACTTTCAACCTTTTCACAGTTTATTCAAAGTGCTTTTCATTTTCAGGGTTATTTAGCTCAAAAAAATTATTCAGTGCATGAAAAATACCAAATAAAGTCAGAAAGGCTTGAAAAATGACGACGTGGCTTTGAGTGGTGCATTTTGAACACACAGAAAGTATGGAGTTCAAATAAGTTCGAAAAATGAAATACCTTTGTAACAGATGAGTTTTCGTCCGAAACCATGATACATCGAAAGAGATTGTCCATTTTGTACACGAAGTCCATCCAGTCTTTGTCGTAAGCCTCTCAACTTTTTAGCACATGCTATGTGGGTGAAATGATGATACCATGTCAACTTGCAACCTTTCCAGAGTTCATTTGAAGTGCTCTTCAATTTTATGTTTATTTGGCTCAAAACATCAGTAAGTGCATGAAAAATACCAAATGAAGTCAGAAAGGTTTGAAAATTGATGATGTGGCTTCGAATGGTGCATTTTGAACACATAAAAAGTATGGAGTTCAAATAAGTTCAAAAAAATGAAATCCCTTTGTAACAGATGAGTGTTCGTCTCAAACCGTGATACTTCGAAAGAGATTGTCCATTTTGTACACGAAGTGCATCCAGTTTTTGCCGTAACCCTCTCAACGTTTTAGCACATGTCAGGTGTGTGAAATGATGATACCAAGCCAACTTTCAACCTTTTTAGAGTTCATTTGTAGTGCTTTTCAATTTCAGTGTAATTTAGCTCAAAAAAATCTGTAAGTGCATGAAAAAGACCAAATGAAGTCAGAAAGGCATGAAAATTAATGATGTGGATTTGAATGGTTCACTTTTAAAACACAAAAAGTATGGAGTTCAAATAAGTTCAAAAAAATGAAATACCTTTGTAATAGATGAGTTTTCGTCCGAAATCGTGATACATAGAAAGAGATTGTCCATTTTGTACACGAAGTGCATCCAATATTTATCGTAAGCCTCTAAATTTTTTAGCATATGCTATGTCGGTGAAATGATGATACCATGCCAACTTTCTACCTTTTCAGAGTTCATTTGAAGTGCTCTTCAATTTCAGGGTTATTTAGCTCAAAAAAATCAGTAAGTGCATGAAAAATACCAAATGAAGTCAGAAAGGGTTGAAATTGATGATTTGGCTTTTAATGGTGCATTGTGAACACATAAAAAGAATGGTGTTCAAATAAGTTCAAAAAAATGAAATTCCTTTGTAACAGATGAGTTTTCGCCTGAAACCGTGATAGTTCGAAAGAGATTGTCCATTTTGTACACGAAGTGAATCTAGTTTTAGTCGTAACCCTCTCAAATTTTTAGCACATGCTATGTGGGTGAAATGATGATGCTATGCCAACTTTCAACCTTTTCACAGTTTATTCAAAGTGCTTTTCAATTTCAGGGTTATTTAGCTCAAAAAAATTAGTCAGTGCATGAAAAATACCAAATAAAGTCAGAAAGGCTTGAAAATTGACGACGTGGCTGTGAGTGGTGCATTTTGAACACACAAGAAGTATGGAGTTCAAATAAGTTAAAAAAATGAAATACATTTGTAACAGATGAGTTTTCATCCGAAACCATGATACATCGAAAGAGATTGTCCATTTCTTACACGAAGTCCATCCATTCTTTGTCGTAAGCCTCTCAAGTTTTTAGCACATGTTATGTGGGTGAAATGATGATACCATGTCAACTTCCAACCTTTCTAGAGTTCATTTGAAGTGCTCTTCGATTTTAGGGTTATTTAGCTCAAAAAATCAGTGAGTGCATGCAAAATACCAAATGAAGTCAGAAAGGGTTGGAAACTGATGATGTTGCTTTGAATGGTGCATTTTGAACACATAATAGTATGGAGTTCAAATAAGTTCAAAAAAATGAAATCCCTTTGTAACAGATAAGTTTTTGTCTCAAACCGTGATACTTCGAAAGAGATTGTCCATTTTGTACACGAAGTGCATCCAGCTTTTACCGTAACCCTCTCAACGTTTTAGCACATGTCAGGTGTGTGAAATGATGATACCAAGCCAACTTTCAACCTTTTCAGATTTCATTTGTAGTGCCTTTCAATTTCAGTGTAATTTACCTCAAAAAAATCAGTAAGTGCATGAAAAAGACCAAATGAAGTCAGAAAGGCATGAAAATTAATGATGTGGCTTTGAATGGTTCACTTTTAAAACACAAAAATATGGAGTTCAAATAAGTTCAAAAAAATGAAATACCTTTCTAATAGATGAGTTTTCGTCCGAAATCGTGATACATAGAAATAGATTGTCCATTTTGTACACGAAGTGCATCCAGTATTTGTCGTAAGCCTCTCAAATTTTTAGCATATGCTATGTGGGTGAAATGATGATACCACGCCAACTTTCTACCTTTTCAGAGTTCATTTGAAGTGCTCTTCAATTTCAGGGTTATTTAGCTCAAAAAAATCAGTAAGTGCATGAAAAATACCAAATGGAGTCAGAAAGGGTTGAAATTGATGATTTGGCTTTTAATGGTGCATTTTGAACACATAAAAATTATGGAGTTCAAATAAGTTCAAAAAAATGAAATTCCTTTGTAACAGATGAGTTTTCGCCTAAAACCGTGATACTTCAAAAGAGATTGTCCATTTTGTACACGAAGTGAATCTAGTTTTTGTCGTAACCCTCTCAACTTATTAGCACATGCTATGTGGGTGAAATGATGATGCCATGCCAACTTTCAACCTTTTCACAGTTTATTCAAAGTGCTTTTCATTTTCAGGGTTATTTAGCTCAAAAAAATTATTCAGTGCATGAAAAATACCAAATAAAGTCAGAAAGGCTTGAAAAATGATGACGTGGCTTTGAGTGGTGCATTTTGAACACACAGAAAGTATGGAGTTCAAATAAGTTCGAAAAATGAAATACCTTTGTAACAGATGAGTTTTCGTCCGAAACCATGATACATCGAAAGAGATTGTCCATTTTGTACACGAAGTCCATCCAGTCTTTGTCGTAAGCATCTCAACTTATTAGCACATGCTATGTGGGTGAAATGATGATACCATGTCAACTTGCAACCTTTCCAGAGTTCATTTGAAGTGCTCTTTAATTTTATGTTTATTTAGCTCAAAAAATCAGTAAGTGCATGAAAAATACCAAATGAAGTCAGAAAGGTTTGAAAATTGATGATGTGGCTTTGAATGGTGCATTTTGAACACATAAAAAGTATGGAGTTCAAATAAGTTCAAAAAAAATGAAATCCCTTTGTAACAGATGAGTTTTCGTCTCAAATCGTGATACTTCGAAAGAGATTGTCCATGTTGTACACGAAGTGCATCAGTTTTTGCCGTAACCCTCTCAACGTTTTAGCACATGTCAGGTGTGTGAAATGATGATACCAAGCCAACTTTCAACCTTTCAAAGTTCATTTGTAGTGCTTTTCAATTTCAGTGTAATTTTGCTCAAAAAAATTAGTAAGTGCATGAAAAAGACCAAATGAAGTCAGAAAGGCATCAAAATTAATGATGTGGCTTTGAATGGTTCACTTTTAAAACACAGAAAGTATGGAGTTCAAATAAGTTCAAAAAAATGAAATACCTTTGTAATAGATGAGTTTTCGTCCGAAATCGTGATACATAGAAAGAGATTGTCCATTTTGTACACGAAGTGCATCCAATATTTGTCGTAAGCCTCTAAATTTTTTAGCATATGCTATGTCGGTGAAATGATGATACCAAGCCAACTTTCTACCTTTTCAGAGTTCATTTCAAGTGCTCTTCAATTTCAGGGTTATTTAGCTCAAAAAAATCAGTAAGTGCATGAAAAATACCAAATGAAGTCAGAAAGGGTTGAAATTGATGATTTGGCTTTTAATGGTGCATTGTGAACACATAAAAAGAATGGAGTTCAAATAAGTTGAAAAAAATTAAATTCCTTTGTAACAGATGAGTTTTCGCCTGAAACCGTGATAGTTCGAAAGAGATTGTCCATTTTGTACACGAAGTGAATCTAGTTTTAGTCGTAACCCTCTCAACTTTTTAGCACATGCTATGTGGGTGAAATGATGATGCTATGCCTACTTTCAACCTTTTCACAGTTTATTCAAAGTGCTTTTCATTTTCAGGGTTATTTAGCTCAAAAAAATTAGTCAGTGCATGAAAAATACCAAATAAAGTCAGAAAGGCTTGAAAATTGACGACGTGGCTGTGAGTGGTGCATTTTGAACACACAAGAAGTATGGAGTTCAAATAAGTTAAAAAAATGAAATACATTTGTAACAGATGAGTTTTCATCCGAAACCATGATACATCGAAAGAGATTGTCCATTTCTTACACGAAGTCCATCCATTCTTTGTCGTAAGCCTCTCAAATTTTTAGCACATGCTATGTGGGTGAAATGATGATACCATGTCAACTTCCAACCTTTCTAGAGTTCATTTGAAGTGCTCTTCGATTTTAGGGTTATTTAGCTCAAAAAATCAGTGAGTGCATGCAAAATACCAAATGAAGTCAGAAAGGGTTGGAAACTGATGATGTGGCTTTGAATGGTGCATTTTGAACACATAATAGTATGGAGTTCAAATAAGTTCAAAAAAATGAAATCCCTTTGTAACAGATAAGTTTTTGTCTCAAACCGTGATACTTCGAAAGAGATTGTCCATTTTGTACACAAAGTGCATCCAGCTTTTGCCGTAACCGTCTCAACGTTTTAGCACATGTCAGGTGTGTGAAATGATGATACCAAGCCAACTTTCAACCTTTTCAGATTTCATTTGTAGTGCCTTTCAATTTCAGTGTAATTTACCTCAAAAAAATCAGTAAGTGCATCAAAAAGACCAAATGAAGTCAGAAAGGCATGAAAATTAATGATGTGGCTTTGAATGGTTCACTTTTAAAACACAAAAATATGGAGTTCAAATAAGTTCAAAAAAATGAAATACCTTTCTAATAGATGAGTTTTCGTCCGAAATCGTGATACATAGAAATAGATTGTCCATTTTGTACACGAAGTGCATCCAGTATTTGTCGTAAGCCTCTCAAATTTTTAGCATATGCTATGTGGGTGAAATGATGATACCATGCCAACTTTCTACCTTTTCAGAGTTCATTTGAAGTGCTCTTCAATTTTAGGGTTATTTAGCTCAAAAAAATCAGTAAGTGCATGAAAAATACCAAATGGAGTCAGAAAGGGTTGAAATTGATGATTTGGCTTTTAATGGTGCATTTTGAACACATAAAAATTATGGAGTTCAAATAAGTTCAAAAAAATGAAATTCCTTTGTAACAGATGAGTTTTCGCCTAAAACCGTGATACTTCAAAAGAGATTGTCCATTTTGTACACGAAGTGAATCTAGTTTTTGTCGTAACCCTCTCAACTTATTAGCACATGCTATGTGGGTGAAATGATGATGCCATGCCAACTTTCAACCTTTTCACAGTTTATTCAAAGTGCTTTTCATTTTCAGGGTTATTTAGCTCAAAAAAATTATTCAGTGCATGAAAAATACCAAATAAAGTCAGAAAGGCTTGAAAAATGACGACGTGGCTTTGAGTGGTGCATTTTGAACACACAGAAAGTATGGAGTTCAAATAAGTTCGAAAAATGAAATACCTTTGTAACAGATGAGTTTTCGTCCGAAACCATGATACATCGAAAGAGATTGTCCATTTTGTACACGAAGTCCATCCAGTCTTTGTCGTAAGCATCTCAACTTATTAGCACATGCTATGTGGGTGAAATGATGATACCATGTCAACTTGCAACCTTTCCAGAGTTCATTTCAAGTGCTCTTTAATTTTATGTTTATTTAGCTCAAAAAATCAGTAAGTGCATGAAAAATACCAAATGAAGTCAGAAAGGTTTGAAAATTGATGATGTGGCTTTGAATGGTGCATTTTGAACACATAAAAAGTATGGAGTTCAAATAAGTTCAAAAAAATGAAATCCCTTTGTAACAGATGAGTTTTCGTCTCAAATCGTGATACTTCGAAAGAGATTGTCCATTTTGTACACGAAGTGCATCAGTTTTTGCCGTAACCCTCTCAACGTTTTAGCACATGTCAGGTGTGTGAAATGATGATACCAAGCCAACTTTCAACCTTTCAGAGTTCATTTGTAGTGCTTTTCAATTTCAGTGTAATTTAGCTCAAAAAAATCAGTAAGTGCATGAAAAAGACCAAATGAAGTCAGAAAGGCATCAAAATTAATGATGTGGCTTCGAATGGTTCACTTTTAAAACACAGAAAGTATGGAGTTCAAATAAGTTCAAAAAAATGAAATACCTTTGTAATAGATGTGTTTTCGTCCGAAATCGTGATACATAGAAAGAGATTGTCCATTTGTACATGAAGTGCATCCAATATTTGTTGTAAGCCTCTCAAATTTTTAGCATATGCTATGTGGGTGAAATGATGATACCATGCCAACTTTCTACCTTTTCAGAGTTCATTTGAAGTGCTCTTCAATTTCAGGGTTATTTAGCTCAAAAAAATCAGTAAGTGCATGAAAAATACCAAATGATGTCAGAAAGGGTTGAAATTGATGATTTGGCTTTTAATGGTGCATTTTGAACACATAAAAAGAATGGAGTTCAAATAAGTTCAAAAAAATGAAATTCCTTTGTAACAGATGAGTTTTTGCCTGAAACCGTGATACTTCGAAAGAGATTGTCCATTTTGTCCAGGAAGTGAATCTAGTTTTAGCCGTAACCCTCTCAACTTTTTAGCACATGCTATGTGGGTGAAATGATGATGCCATGCCAACTTTCAACCTTTTCACAGTTTATTCAAAGTGCTTTTCATTTTCAGGGTTATTTAGCTCAAAAAAATTAGTCAGTCCATGAAAAATACCAAATAAAGTCAGAATGGCTTGAAAATTGACGACTTGGCTGTGAGTGGTGCATTTTGAACACACAAAAAAGTATGGAGTTCAAATAAGTTAAAAAATGAAATACATTTGTAACAGATGAGTTTTCATCCGAAACCATGATACATCGAAAGAGATTGTCCATTTCTTACACGAAGTCCATCCAGTCTTTGTCGTAAGCCTCTCAACTTTTTAGCACATGCTATGTGGGTGAAATGATGATACCATGTCAACTTCCAACCTTTCTAGAGTTCATTTGAAGTGCTCTTCAATTTTAGGGTTATTTTGCTCAAAAAATCAGTGAGTGCATGAAAAATACCAAATGAAGTCAGAAAGGGTTGGAAATTGATGATGTGGCTTTCAATGGTGCATTTTGAACACATAAAAGTATGGAGTTCAAATAAGTTAAAAAACATGAAATCCCTTTGTCACAGATAAGTTTTCGTCTCAAACCGTGATACTTCGAAAGAGATTGTCCATTTTGTACACGAAGTGCATCCAGTTTTTGCCGTAACCCTCTCAACGTTTTAGCACAAGTCAGGTGTGTGAAATGATGATACCAAGCCAACTTTCAACCTTTTCAGAGTTCATTTGTAGTGCTTTTCAATTTCAGTGTAATTTAGCTCAAACAAATCAGTAAGTGCATGAAAAAGACCAAATGAAGTCAGAAAGGCATGAAAATTAATGATGTGGCTTTGAATGGTTCACTTTTAAAACACAAAAAGTATGGAGTTCAAATAAGTTCAAAAAAATGAAATACCTTTGTAATAGATGAGTTTTCGTCCGAAATCGTGACACATAGAAAGAGATTGTCCATTTTGTACACGAAGTGCATCCAATATTTGTCATAAGCCTCTCAAATTTTTAGCATATGCTATGTGGGTCAAATGATGATACCATGCCAACTTTCTACCTTTTCAGAGTTCATTTGAAGTGCTCTTCAATTTCAGGGTTATTTAGCTCAAAAAAAACAAAAAGTGCATGAAAAATACCAAATGAAGTCGGAAAGGGTTGAAATTGATGATTTGGCTTTTAATGGTGCATTTTGAACACATCAAAAGAATGGAATTCAAATAAGTTCAAAAAAATGAAATTCCTTTGTAACAGATAAGTTTTCGCCTGAAACCGTGATACTTCGAAAGAGATTGTCCATTTTGTACACGAAGTGAATCTAGTTTTAGCCGTAACCCTCTCAACTTTTTAGCACATGCTATGTGGGTGAAATGATGATGCCATGCCAACTTTCAACCTTTACACAGTTTATTCAAAGTGCTTTTCATTTTCAGGGTTATTTAGCTCAAAAAAATTAGTTAGTGCATGAAAAATACCAAATAAAGTCAGAAAGGCTTGAAAATTGACGACGTGGCTGTGAGTGGTGCATTTTTAACACACAAAAAGTATGGATTTCAAATAAGTTCAAAAAATGAAATACATTTGTAACAGATGAGTTTTCGTCCGAAACCATGATACATCGAAAGAGATTGTCCATTTCTTACACGAAGTCCATCCAGTCTTTGTCGTAAGCCTCTCAAATTTTTAGCACATGCTATGTGGGTGAAATGATGATACCATGTCAACTTGCAACCTTTCTAGAGTTCATTTGAAGTGCTCTTCAATTTTAGGGTTATTTAGCTCAAAAAATAAGTGAGTGCATGAAAATTACCAAATGAAGTCAGAAAGGGATGGAAATTGATGATGTGGCTTTGAATGGTGCATTTTGAACACATAAAAGTATGGAGTTCAAATAAGTTCAAAAAAATGAAATCCCTTTGTAACAGATGAGTTTTCGTCTCAAACCGTGATACTTTGAAAGAGATTGTTCATTTTCTGCACGAAGTGCATCCAGTTTTTGCCGTAACCCTCTCAACATTTTAGCACATGTCAGGTGTGTGAAATGATGATACCAAGCCAACTTTCAACCTTTTCAGAGTTCATTTGTAGTGCTTTTCAATTTCAGTGTAATTTAGCTCAAAAAAATCAGTAAGTGCATGAAAAAGACCAAATGAAGTCAGAAAGGCATGAAAATTAATGATGTGGCTTTGAATGGTTCACTTTTAGAAAACAAAATGTATGGAGTTCAAATAAGTTAAAAAAAATGAAATACATTTGTAACAGATGAGTTTTCTTCCGAAACCATGATACATCGAAAGAGATTGTCCATTTTCTACACGAAGTCCATCCAGTCTTTGTCGTAAGCCTCTCAACTTTTTAGCACATGCTATGTGGGTGAAATGATGATACCATGTCAACTTGCAACCATTCCATAGTTCATTTGAAGTGCTCTTCAATTTTAGTTTTATTTAGCTCAAAACATCAGTAAGTGCATGAAAAATACCAAATGAAGTCAGAAAGGTTTGAAAATTGATGATGTGCCTTTGAACGGTGCATTTTGAACACATAAAAAGTATGGAGTTCAAATAAGTTCAAAAAATTAAATCCCTTTGTAACGGATGAGTTTTCGTCTCAAACCGTGATATTTCGAAAGAGATTGTCCATTTTCTACACGAAGTGCATCCAGTTTTTGCCGTAACCCTGTCAACGTTTTAGCACATGTCAGGTGTGTGAAATGATGATACCAAGCCAACTTTCAACCTTTTTAGAGTTCATTTGTAGTGCTTTTCAATTTCAGTGTAATTTAGCTCAAAAAAATGAGTAAGTGCATGAAAAAGACCAAATGAAGTCAGAAAGGCATGAAAATTAATGATGTGGCTTTGAATGGTTCACTTTAAAAAACCAAAAAGTATGGAGTTCAAATAAGTTCAAAAAAAGGAAATACCTTCGTAATAGATGAGTTTTCGTCCGAAATCGTGATACATAGAAAGAGATTGTCCATTTTCTACACGAAGTGGATCCGGTATTTGTCATAATTCTCAACCTTTTCAGAGTTCATTTGAAGTGCTCTTCAATTTCAGGGTTATTTAGCTCAAAAAAATCAGTAAGTGCATGAAAAATACCAAATGAAGTCACAAAGGTTTCAAAATTGATGATTTGGCTTTTAATGGTGCATTTTGAACAGATAAAAAGTACGGACTTCAAATAAGTTCAAAAAAATGAAATTCCTTTGTAACAGAAGAGTTTTCGCCTGAAACCGTGATACTTCGAAAGAGATTGTCCATTTTGTACACGAAGTGAATCTAGTTTCTGCTGTAACCCTCTCAACTTTTTAGCACATGCTATGTGGGTGAAATGATGATGCCATGCCAACTTTCAACCTTTTCACAGTTTATTCAAAGTGCTTTTCATTTTCAGGGTTATTTAGCTCCAAAAAATTAGTCAGTGCATGAAAAATACCAAATAAAGTCAGAAAGGCTTGAAAATTGACGACGTGGCTTTGAGTGGTGCATTTTGAACACACAAAAAGTATGCAGTTCAAATAAGTTCAAAAAATGAAATACATTTGTAACAGATGAGTTTTCGTCCGAAACCATGATACATCGAAAGAGATTGTCTATTTCTTACACGAAGTCCATCCAGTCTTTGTCGTAAGCCTCTCAACTTTTTAGCACATGCTATGTGGGTGAAATGATGATACCATGTCAACTTGCAACCTTTCCAGAGTTCATTTGAAGTGCTCCTTAATTTTAGGGTTATTTAGCTCAAAAAATCAGTGAGTGCATGAAAAATACCAAATGAAGTCAGAAAGGGTTGGAAATTAATGATGTGGCTTTGAATGGTGCATTTTGAACACATAAAAGTATGGAGTTCAAATAAGTTCAAAAAAATGAAATCCCTTTGTAACAGATGAGTTTTCGTCTCAATCCGTGATACTTCGAAAGAGATTGTCCATTTTGTACACGAAGTGCATCCAGTTTTTGCCATAACCCTCTCAACGTTTTAGCACATGTCAGGTGTGTGAAATGATGATACCAAGCCAACTTTCAACCTTTTCAGAGTTCATTTCTAGTGCTTTTCAATTTCAGTGTAATTTAGCTGAAAAAAATCAGTAAGTGCATGAAAAAGACCAAATGAAGTCAGAAAGGCATGAAAATTAATGATGTGTCTTTGAATGGTTCACTTTTAAAAAACAAAAAGTATGGAGTTCAAATAAGTTCAAAAAAAGGAAATACCTTTGTAATAGATGAGTTTTTGTCCAAAATCGTGATACATAGAAAGAGATTGTCCATTTTGTACACGAAGTGCATCCAGTATTTGTCGTAAGCCTCAACCTTTTCAGAGTTCATTTGAAGTGCTCTTCAATTTCAGTGTTATTTAGCTCAAAAAAATCAGTAAGTGCATGAAAAATACCAAATGAAGTCACAAAGGTTTCAAAATTGATGATTTGGCTTTTAATGGTGCATTTTGAACAGATAAAAAGTACAGATTTCAAATAAGTTCAAAAAAATGAAATTCCTTTGTAACAGAAGAGTTTTCGCCTGAAACCGTGATACTTCGAAAGAGATTGTCCATTTTGTACACGAAGTGAATCTAGTTTCTGCTGTAACCCTCTCAACTTTTTAGCACATGCTATGTGGGTGAAATGATGATGCCATGCCAACTTTCAACCTTTTCACAGTTTATTCAAAGTGCTTTTCATTTTCAGGGTTATTTAGCTCCAAAAAATTAGTCAGTGCATGAAAAATACCAAATAAAGTCAGAAAGGCTTGAAAATTGACGACGTGGCTTTGAGTGGTGCATTTTGAACACACAAAAAGTATGCAGTTCAAATAAGTTCAAAAAATGAAATACATTTGTAACAGATGAGTTTTCGTCCGAAACCATGATACATCGAAAGAGATTGTCTATTTCTTACACGAAGTCCATCCAGTCTTTGTCGTAAGCCTCTCAACTTTTTAGCACATGCTATGTGGGTGAAATGATGATACCATGTCAACTTGCAACCTTTCCAGAGTTCATTTGAAGTGCTCCTTAATTTTAGGGTTATTTAGCTCAAAAAATCAGTGAGTGCATGAAAAATACCAAATGAAGTCAGAAAGGGTTGGAAATTAATGATGTGGCTTTGAATGGTGCATTTTGAACACATAAAAGTATGGAGTTCAAATAAGTTCAAAAAAATGAAATCCCTTTGTAACAGATGAGTTTTCGTCTCAATCCGTGATACTTCGAAAGAGATTGTCCATTTTGTACACGATGTGCATCCAGTTTTTGCCATAACCCTCTCAATGTTTTAGCACATGTCAGGTGTGTGAAATGATGATACCAAGCCAACTTTCAACCTTTTCAGGGTTCATTTCTAGTGCTTTTCAATTTCAGTGTAATTTAGCTGAAAAAAATCAGTAAGTGCATGAAAAAGACCAAATGAAGTCAGAAAGGCATGAAAATTAATGATGTGTCTTTGAATGGTTCACTTTTAAAAAACAAAAAGTATGGAGTTCAAATAAGTTCAAAAAAAGGAAATACCTTTGTAATAGATGAGTTTTTGTCCAAAATCGTGATACATAGAAAGAGATTGTCCATTTTGTACACGAAGTGCATCCAGTATTTGTCGTAAGCCTCTCAAATTTTTAGCATATGCTATGTGGGTGAAATGATGATACCATGCCAACTTTCTACCTTTTCAGAGTTCATTTGAAGTGCTCTTCAATTTCAGGGTTATTTAGCTCAAAAAAATTAGTAAGTGCATGAAAAATACCACATGAAGTCAGAAAGGGTTGAAAACTGATGATGTGGCTTTGAATGGTGCATTTTGAACACATTAAAAGTATGGAGTTCAAATAAGTTGAAAAAAATGAAATCCCTTTGTAACAGATGAGTTTTGTCTCAAACCGTGATACTTCGAAAGAGATTGTCCATTTTGTACACGAAGTGCATCCAGTATTTGTCGTAAGCCTCTGAAATTTTTGGGATATGCTATGTGGGTGAAATGATGATACCATGCCAACTTTCTACCTTTTTAGAGTTCATTTGAAGTGCTGTTCACTTTCATGGTTATTTAGCTCAAAAAAAATCAGTAAGTGCATGAAAAATACCAAATGATGTCAGAAAGGGTTGAAATTGATGATTTGTCTTTTAGTGGTGCATTTTGAACACACAAACAGAATGGAGTTAAAATAAGTTCGACAAAATGAAATTCCTTTGTAATAGATGAATTTTCGCATGAAACCGTGATACGTCGAAAGTCATTATCCATTTTGTACACGAAGTGAATCTAGTTTTTGCCGTAACCCTCTCAACTTTTTAGAACATGCTATGTGGGTGAAATGATGATGTCCTGCCAACTTTCAACCTTTTCATAGTTTATTCAAAGTGCTTTTCATTTTCAGGGTTATTTAGCTCAAAAAAAATTAGTCAGTGCATGAAAAATACCAAATAAAGTCAGAAAGGCTTGAAAATTGACGACGTTGCTTTGAGTGGTGCAGTTTGAACACACAAAAATTATGGAGTTCAAATAAGTTCAAAAAATGAAATACCTTTGTAACGGATGAGTTTTCGTCCGAAACCAAGATACATCGAAAGAGATTGTCCATTTCTTTGTCGTAAGCCTCTCAACTCTTTAGCACATGCTATGTGGGTGAAATGATGATACCATGTCAACTTGGAACCTTTCCAGAGTTCATTTGAAGTGCTCTTTAATTTTAGGGTTATTTAGCTCAAAAAATCAGTGAGTGCGTGAAAAATACCAAATGAAGTCACAAAGGGTTGGAAATTAATGATGTGGCTTTGAATGGTGCATTTTGAACACATAAAAGTATGGAGTTCAAATAAGTTCAAAAAAAAGAAATCCCTTTGTAACAGATGAGTTTTCGTCTCAATCCGTGATACTTCGAAAGAGATTGTCCATTTTGTACACGAAGTGCATGCAGTTTTTGCCGTAACCCTCTCAACGTTTTAGCACATGTCAGGTGTGTGAAATGATGATACCAAGCCAACTTTCAACCTTTTCAGAGTTCATTTGTAGTGCTTTTCAATTTCAGTGTAATTTAGCTCAAAAAAATCAGTAAGTGCATGAAAAAGACCAAATGAAGTCAGAAAGGCATGAAAATTAATGATGTGGCTTTGAATGGTTCACTTTTAGAAAACAAAATGTATGGAGTTCAAATAAGTTAAAAAAAATGAAATACATTTGTAACAGATGAGTTTTCTTCCGAAACCATGATACATCGAAAGAGATTGTCCATTTTCTACACGAAGTCCATCCAGTCTTTGTCGTAAGCCTCTCAACTTTTTAGCACATGCTATGTGGGTGAAATGAGGATACCATGTCAACTTGCAACCATTCCATAGTTCATTTGAAGTGCTCTTCAATTTTAGTTTTATTTAGCTCAAAACATCAGTAAGTGCATGAAAAATACCAAATGAAGTCAGAAAGGTTTGAAAATTGATGATGTGCCTTTGAACGGTGCATTTTGAACACATAAAAAGTATGGAGTTCAAATAAGTTCAAAAAATTAAATCCCTTTGTAACGGATGAGTTTTCGTCTCAAACCGTGATATTTCGAAAGAGATTGTCCATTTTCTACACGAAGTGCATCCAGTTTTTGCCGTAACCCTGTCAACGTTTTAGCACATGTCAGGTGTGTGAAATGATGATACCAAGCCAACTTTCAACCTTTTTAGAGTTCATTTGTAGTGCTTTTCAATTTCAGTGTAATTTAGCTCAAAAAAATGAGTAAGTGCATGAAAAAGACCAAATGAAGTCAGAAAGGCATGAAAATTAATGATGTGGCTTTGAATGGTTCACTTTAAAAAACCAAAAAGTATGGAGTTCAAATAAGTTCAAAAAAAGGAAATACCTTCGTAATAGATGAGTTTTCGTCCGAAATCGTGATACATAGAAAGAGATTGTCCATTTTCTACACGAAGTGGATCCGGTATTTGTCATAATTCTCAACCTTTTCAGAGTTCATTTGAAGTGCTCTTCAATTTCAGGGTTATTTAGCTCAAAAAAATCAGTAAGTGCATGAAAAATACCAAATGAAGTCACAAAGGTTTCAAAATTGATGATTTGGCTTTTAATGGTGCATTTTGAACAGATAAAAAGTACGGACTTCAAATAAGTTCAAAAAAATGAAATTCCTTTGTAACAGAAGAGTTTTCGCCTGAAACCGTGATACTTCGAAAGAGATTGTCCATTTTGTACACGAAGTGAATCTAGTTTCTGCTGTAACCCTCTCAACTTTTTAGCACATGCTATGTGGGTGAAATGATGATGCCATGCCAACTTTCAACCTTTTCACAGTTTATTCAAAGTGCTTTTCATTTTCAGGGTTATTTAGCTCCAAAAAATTAGTCAGTGCATGAAAAATACCAAATAAAGTCAGAAAGGCTTGAAAATTGACGACGTGGCTTTGAGTGGTGCATTTTGAACACACAAAAAGTATGCAGTTCAAATAAGTTCAAAAAATGAAATACATTTGTAACAGATGAGTTTTCGTCCGAAACCATGATACATCGAAAGAGATTGTCTATTTCTTACACGAAGTCCATCCAGTCTTTGTCGTAAGCCTCTCAACTTTTTAGCACATGCTATGTGGGTGAAATGATGATACCATGTCAACTTGCAACCTTTCCAGAGTTCATTTGAAGTGCTCCTTAATTTTAGGGTTATTTAGCTCAAAAAATCAGTGAGTGCATGAAAAATACCAAATGAAGTCAGAAAGGGTTGGAAATTAATGATGTGGCTTTGAATGGTGCATTTTGAACACATAAAAGTATGGAGTTCAAATAAGTTCAAAAAAATGAAATCCCTTTGTAACAGATGAGTTTTCGTCTCAATCCGTGATACTTCGAAAGAGATTGTCCATTTTGTACACGAAGTGCATCCAGTTTTTGCCATAACCCTCTCAACGTTTTAGCACATGTCAGGTGTGTGAAATGATGATACCAAGCCAACTTTCAACCTTTTCAGAGTTCATTTCTAGTGCTTTTCAATTTCAGTGTAATTTAGCTGAAAAAAATCAGTAAGTGCATGAAAAAGACCAAATGAAGTCAGAAAGGCATGAAAATTAATGATGTGTCTTTGAATGGTTCACTTTTAAAAAACAAAAAGTATGGAGTTCAAATAAGTTCAAAAAAAGGAAATACCTTTGTAATAGATGAGTTTTTGTCCAAAATCGTGATAAATAGAAAGAGATTGTCCATTTTGTACACGAAGTGCATCCAGTATTTGTCGTAAGCCTCTCAAATTTTTAGCATATGCTATGTGGGTGAAATGATGATACCATGCCAACTTTCTACCTTTTCAGAGTTCATTTGAAGTGCTCTTCAATTTCAGGGTTATTTAGCTCAAAAAAATTAGTAAGTGCATGAAAAATACCAAATGAAGTCCGAAAGGGTTGAAAACTGATGATGTGGCTTTGAATGGTGCATTTTGAACACATAAAAAGTATGGAGTTCAAATAAGTTGAAAAAAATGAAATCCCTTTGTAACAGATGAGTTTTCGTCTCAAACCGTGATACTTCGAAAGAGATTGTCCATTTTGTACACGAAGTGCATCCAGTATTTGTCGTAAGCCTCTGAAATTTTTGGGATATGCGATGTGGGTGAAATGATGATACCATGCCAACTTTCTACCTTTTTAGAGTTCATTTGAAGTGCTCTTCAATTTCATGGTTATTTAGCTCAAAAAAATCAGTAAGTGCATGAAAAATACCAAATGATGTCAGAAAGGGTTGAAATTGATGATTTGTCTTTTAGTGGTGCATTTTGAACACACAAACACAATGGAGTTAAAATAAGTTCGACAAAATGAAATTCCTTTTGTAACAGATGAATTTTCGCATGAAACCGTGATACGTCGAAAGTCATTATCCATTTTGTACACGAAGTGAATCTAGTTTTTGCCGTAACCCTCTCAACTTTTTAGAACATGCTATGTGGGTGAAATGATGATGTCCTGCCAACTTTCAACCTTTTCATAGTTTATTCAAAGTGCTTTTCATTTTCAGGGTTATTTAGCTCAAAAAAAATTAGTCAGTGCATGAAAAATACCAAATAAAGTCAGAAAGGCTTGAAAATTGACGACGTTGCTTTGAGTGGTGCAGTTTGAACACACAAAAATTATGGAGTTCAAATAAGTTCAAAAAATGAAATACCTTTGTAACGGATGAGTTTTCGTCCGAAACCAAGATACATCGAAAGATATTGTCCATTTCTTTGTCGTAAGCCTCTCAACTCTTTAGCACATGCTATGTGGGTGAAATGATGATACCATGTCAACTTGGAACCTTTCCAGAGTTCATTTGAAGTGCTCTTTAATTTTAGGGTTATTTAGCTCAAAAAATCAGTGAGTGCGTGAAAAATACCAAATGAAGTCACAAAGGGTTGGAAATTAATGATGTGGCTTTGAATGGTGCATTTTGAACACATAAAAGTATGGAGTTCAAATAAGTTCAAAAAAAAGAAATCCCTTTGTAACAGATGAGTTTTCGTCTCAATCCGTGATACTTCGAAAGAGATTGTCCATTTTGTACACGAAGTGCATGCAGTTTTTGCCGTAACCCTCTCAACGTTTTAGCACATGTCAGGTGTGTGAAATGATGATACCAAGCCCACTTTCAACCTTTTCAGAGTTCATTTGAGGTGCTTTTCAATTTCAGTGTAATTTAGCTCAAAAAAATCAGTAAGTGCATGAAAAAGACCAAATGAAGTCAGAAAGGCATGAAAATTAATAATGTGGCTTTGAATGGTTCACTTTTAAAAAACAAAAAGTATGGAGTTCAAATAAGTTCAAAAAAAGGAAATACCTCTGTAATAGATGAGTTTTCGTCCGAAATCGTGATACATACAAAGAGATTGTCCATTTTGTACACGAAGTGGATCCAGTATTTGTCGTAAGCCTCTCAAATTTTTGGCATATGCTATGTGGGTGAAATGATGATACCATGGCAACTTTCTACCTTTTTAGAGTTCATTTGAAGTGCTCTTCAATTTCAGGGTTATTTAGCTCAAAAAATCAGTAAGTGCATGATAAATACCAAATGATGTCAGAAAGGGTTGAAATTGATGATTTTGCTTTTAATGGTGCATTTTGAACACACAAAAAGAATGGAGTTCAAATAAGTTCCAAAAAATGAAATTCCTTTGTAACAGATGAGTTTTCGCCCGAAACCGTGATACTTCGAAAGTGATTGTCCATTTTGTACACGAAGTGAATCTAGTTTTTGCCGTAACCCTCTCAACTTTTTAGCACATGCAATGTGGCTGAAATGATGATGCCATGCCAACTTTCAACCTTTTCACAGTTTATTCAAAGTGCTTTTCATTTTCAGGGTTATTTAGCTCAAAAAAATTAGTCAGTGCATGAAAAATACCAAATAAAGTCAGAAAGGCTTGAAAATTGATGACGTGGCTTTGAGTGGTGCATTTTGAACACACAAAAAGTGTGGAGTTCAAATAAGTTCAAAAAATGAAATACCTTTGTAACAGATGAGTTTTCGTCCGAAACCATGATACATCGAAAGAGATTGTCCATTTTGTACACGAAGTCCATCCAGTCTTTGCCGTAAGCCTCTCAACTTTTTAGCACATGCTATGTGGGTGAAATGACGATACCATGTCAACTTGCAACCTTTCGAGAGTTCATTTGAAGTGCTCTTCAATTTTAGGCTTATTTAGCTCAAAAAATCAGGAAGTGCATGAAAAATATCAAATGAAGTCAGAAAGGGTTGGAAATTGATGATGTGGCTTTGAATGGTGCATTTTGAACACATAAAAAGTATGGAGTTCAAATAAGTTCAAAAAAGTGAAATCCCTTTGTAACAGATGAGTTTTCGTCTCAAACCGTGATACTTCGAAAGAGATTGTCAATTTTGTACACCAAGTGCATCCAGTTTTTGCCGTAACCCTCTCAACATTTTAGCACATGTCAGGTGTGTGAAATGATAATACCAAGCCAACTTTCAACCTTTTCAGAGTTCATTTGTAGTGCTTTTCAATTTCAGTGTAATATAGCTCAAAAAAATCATTAAGTGCACGAAAAAGACCAAATGAAGTCAGAAAGGCATGAAAATTAATGATGTGGCTTTGAATGGTTCACTTTTGAAACACAAAAAGTATGGAGTTCAAATAAGTTCAAAAAAATGAAATACCTTTGTAATAGATCAGTTTTCGTCCGAAATCGTGATACATACAAAGAGATTGTCCATTTTGTACACGAAGTGCATCCAGTATTTGTCCTAAGCCTCTCAAATTTTTAGGATATGCTATGTGCGTGAAATGATGATACCATGCCAAGTTTCTTCCCTTTTAGAATTCATTTGAAGTGCTCTTCAATTTCAGGGTTATTTAGCTCAAAAAAATCAGTAAGTGCTTGAAAAATACCAAATGAAGTCAGAAAGGGTTGAAATTGATGATTTTGGTTTTAATGGTGCATTTTGAACACACAAAAAGAATGGAGTTCAAATAAGTTCCAAAAAAGGAAATTCCTTTGTAACAGATGAGTTTTCGCCTGAAACCGTGATACTTCGAAAGAGATTGTCCATTTTGTACACGAAGTGCATCCAGTTTTTGCCGTAACCCTCTCCACTTTTTAGCACATGCTATGTGGGTGAATGATGATACCATGCCAACTTTCAACCTTTTCAGAGTTCATTTGAAGTGCTCTTCAATTTTAGGGTTATTTAGCTCAAAAAATCAGTAAGTGCATGAAAAATACCAAATGAAGTCAGAAAGGGTTGGAAATTGATGATGTGGCTTTGAATGGTGCATTTTGAACACATAAAAAGTATGGAGTTCAAATAAGTTCAAAAAAATGAAATACCTTTGTAATAGATGAGTTTTCGTCAGAAATCTGATACATAGAAAGAGATTGTCCATTTTGTACACGAAGTGCATCCAATATTTGTCGTAAGCCTCTCAAATTTTTAGCATATGCTATGTGGGTGAAATGATGATACCATGCCAGCTTTCTACCTTTTTTGAGTTCATTTGAAGTGCTCTTCAATTTCAGGGTTATTTAGCTCAAAAAAATCAGTAAGTGCATGAAAAATACCAAATGATGTCAGAAAGGGTCGAAATTGATGATTCGTCTTTTAATGGTGCATTTTGAACACACAAACAGAATGGAGTTCAAATAAGTTCACCAAAATGAAATTCCTTTGTAACAGATGAGTTTTCGCCTCAAACCTATATACTTCGAAAGTGATTGTCCATTTTGTACACGAAGTGAATCTAGTTTTTGCCGTCACCCTCTCAACTTTTTAGAACATGCTATGTGGGTGAAATCATGATGCCCTGCCAACTTTCAACCTTTTCATAGTTTATTCAAGTGCTTTTCATTTTCAGGGTTATTTAGCTCAAAAAAATTAGTCAGTGCATGAAAAATACCAAATAAAGTCAGAAAGGCTTGAAAATTGACGTATTTGCTTTGAGTGGTGCAGTTTGAACACACAAAAAGTATGGACTTCAAATAAGTTCAAAAAATGAAATACCTTTGTAACGGATGAGTTTTTGTCCGAAACCATGATACATCGAAAGAGATTTTCCATTTTGTACACGAAGTCCATCCAGTCTTTGCCGTAAGCCTCTCAACTTTTTAGCACATGCTATGTGGGTGAAATGAAGATACCATGTCAACTTGCAACCTTTCCAGAGTTCATTTGAAGTGCTCTTGAATTTTAGGCTTATTTAGCTCAAAAAATCAGTAAGTGCATGAAAAATACCAAATGAAGTCAGAAAGGGTTGAAAATTGATGATGTGGCTTTGAATGGTGCACTTTGAACACATAAAAAGTATGGAGTTCAAATAAGTTCAAAAAATGAAATCCCTTTGTAACAGATGAGTTTTCGTCTCAAACCGTGATACTTCGAAAGAGATTGTCCATTTTGTACACGAAGTGCATCCAGTTTTTGCCGTAACCCTCTCAACGTTTGAGCACATGTCACGTGTGTGTGAAATGATGATACCAAACCAACTTTCAACCTTTTCAGAGTTCATTTGAGGTGCTTTTCAATTTCAATGTAATTTAGCTCAAAAAAATCAGTAAGTGCACGAAAAAGACCAAATGAAGTCAGAAAGGCATGAAAATAAATGATGTGGCTTCGAATGGTTCACTTTTAAAACACAAAAAGTATGGTGTTCAAATAAGTTCAAAAAAATGAAATACCTTTGTAATAGATGAGTTTTCGTCCGAAATCGTGATACATACAAAGAGATTGTCCATTTTGTACACGAAGTGGATCCAGTATTTGTCGTAAGCCCCTCAAATTTTTAGCATATGCTATGTGAGTGAAATGATGATACCATGGAAACTTTCTACCCTTTTAGAGTTTATTTGAAGTGCTCTTCAATTTCAGGGTTATTTAGCTCAAAAAAATCAGTAAGTGCATGAAAAATACCAAACGAAGTCAGAAAGGGTTGAAATTGATGATTTTTCTTTTAATGGTGCATTTTGAACACACAAAAACAATGGAGTTCAAATAAGTTCCAAGAAATGAAATTCCTTTGTAACAGATGAGTTTTCGCCTGAAACCGTGATACTTCGAAAGTGATTGTCCATTTTGTACACGAAGTGAATCTAGTTTTTGCCGTAACCCTCTCAACTTTTTAGCACATGCTATGTGGGTGAAATGATGATGCCATGCCAACTTTCGACCTTTTCACAGTTTATTGAAAGTGCTTTTCATTTTCAGGGTTATTTAGCTCAAAAAATTAGTTAGTGCATGAAAAATATCAAATAAAGTCAGAAAGGCTTGAAAATTGACGACGTGGCTTTGAGTGGTGCATTTTGAACACACAAAAAGTATGGAGTTCAAATAAGTTCAAAAAATGAAATACCTTTGTAACAGATGAGTTTTCGTCCGAAACCATGATACATCGAAAGAGATTGTCCATTTTGTACACGAAGTCCATCCAGTCTTTGTCGTAAGCCTCTCAACTTTTTAGCACATGCTATGTGGGGGAATGATGATACCATGCCAACTTTCAACCTTTTTAGAGTTCATTTGATGTGCTCTTCAATTTTAGGGGTATTTAGCTCAAAAAATCAGTAAGTGCATGAAAAATACCAAATGAAGTCAGAAAGGGTTGGAAATTGATGATGTGGCTTTGAATGGTGCATTTTGAACACATAAAAAGTATGGAGTTCAAATAAGTTCAAAAAAATGAAATACCTTTGTAATAGATGAGTTCTCGTCAGAAATCGTGATACATAGAAAGAGATTGTCCATTTTGTACACGAAGTGCATCCAATATTTGTCGTAAGCCTCTCAAATTTTTAGCATATGCTATGTGGGTGAAATGATGATACCATGCCAACTTTCTACCTTTTTAGAGTTCATTTGAAGCGCTCTTCAATTTCAGGGTTATTTAGCTCAAAAAAACAGTAAGTGCATGAAAAATACCAAATGAAGTCAGAAAGGGTTGAAATTGATGATTTGGCTTTTAATGGTGCATTTTGAACACACAAAAAGAATGGAGTTCAAATAAGTTCAAAAAAATGAAATTCCTTTGTAACAGATGAGTTTTTGCCTAAAACCGTGATACTTCAAAAGAGATTGTCCATTTTGTACACGAAGTGAATCTACTTTTTGCCGTAACGCTCTTAACTTTTAGCACATGCTATGTGGGTGAAATGATGATGCCATGCCAACTTTCAACCTTTTCACAGTTTATTCAAAGTGCTTTTCATTTTCAGGGTTATTTAGCTCAAAAAAATTAGTCAGTGCATGAAAAATACCAAATAAAGTCAGAAAGGCTTGAAAATTGACGACGTGGCTTTGAGTGGTGCATTTTGAACACACCAAAATTATTGAGTTCAAATAAGTTCAAAAAATTAAATAACTTTGTAACAGATGAGTTCTCGTCCGAAACCATGATACATGGAAAGAGATTGTCCATTTTGTACACGAAGTCCATCTAGTCTTTGCTGGAAGCATCTCAACTTTTTAGCACATGCTATGTGGGTGAAATGATGATAACATGGCAACTCGCAACATTTTTAGAGTTCATTTGAAGTGCTCTTAAATTTTAGGGTTATTTAGCTCAAAAAATCAGTAAGTGCATGAAAAATACCAAATGAAGTCAGAAAGGGTTGGAAATTGATGATGTGGCTTTGAATGGTGCATTTTGAACACATAAAAAGTATGGAGTTCCAATAAGTTCAAAAAAATGAAATCCCTTTGTAACACATGAGTTTTCGTCTCAAACCGTGATACTTCGAAAGAGATTGTCCATTTTCTACACGAAGTGCATCCAGTTTTTGCCGTAACCCTCTCAACGTTTTAGCACATGTCAGGTGTGTGAAATGATGATACCAAGCCAACTTTCAACCTTTTCAGAGTTCATTTGTAGTGCCTTTCAATTTCAATGTAATTTAGCTCAAAAAAATCAGTAAGTGCATGAAAAAGACCAAATGAAGTCAGAAAGGCATGAAAATTAATGATGTGGCTTTGAATGGTTCACTTTTAAAACACAAAAAGTATGGAGTTCAAATAAGTTCAAAAAAAGGAAATACCTTTGTAATAGATGAGTTTTCGTCCGAAATCGCGATACATAGAAAGAGATTGTCCATTTTGTACACGAAGTGCATCCAGTATTTGTCGTAAGCCTCTCAAATTTTTAGCATATGCTATGTGGGTGAAATGATGATACCATGCCAACTTTCTACCTTTTCAGAGTTCATTTGAAGTGCTCTTCAATTTCAGGGTTATTTAGCTCAAAAAAATCAGTAAGTGCATGAAAAATACCAAATGAAGTCAGAAAGGGTTGAAATTGATGATTTGGCTTTTAATGGTGCATTTTGAACACACAAAAAGAATGGAGTTCAAATAATTTCAAAAAAATGAAATTCCTTTGTAACAGATGAGTTTTCGCCTCAAACCGTGATACTTCAAAAGAGATTGTGCATTTTGTACACGAAGTGAATCTAGTTTTTGCTGTAACCCTCTCAGCTTTTTAGCACATGCTATGTGGGTGAAATGATGATGCCATGCCATCTTTCAACCTTTTCACAGTTTATTCAAAGTGCTTTTCATTTTCTGGGTTATTTAGCTCAAAAAAATTAGTCAGTGCATGAAAAATACCAAATTAAGTCAGAAAGGCTTGAAAAATGACGACGTGGCTTTGAGTGGTGCATTTTGAACACACAACAAGTATGGAGTTCAAATAAGTTCAAAAAATGAAATACCTTTGTAACAGATGAGTTTTCGTCCGAAACCATGATACATCGAAAGAGATTGTCCATTTTGTACACGAAGTCCATCGAGTCGTTGTCGTAAGCCTCTCAACTTTTTAGCACATGCTATGTGGGTGAAATAATGATACCATGTCAACGTGCAACCTTTCCAGAGGTCATTTGAAGTGCGCTTCAATTTTAGGTTTATTTAGCTCAAAAAATCACTAAGTGCATGAAAAATACCAAATGAAGTCAGGAAGGTTTGAAAATTGATGATGTGGCTTTGAATGGTGCATTTTGAACACATAAAAAGTATGGAGTTCAAATAAGTTCGAAAAAATGAAATCCCTTTGTAACAGATGAGTTTTCGTCTCAAACCGTGATACTTCGAAAGAGATTGTCCATTTTGTACACGAAGTGCACCCAGTTTTTGCCGTAACCCTCTCAACGTTTTAGCACATGTCAGGTGTGTGAAATGATGATACCAAGCCAACTTTCAACCTTTTCAGAGTTCATTTGTAGTACTTTTCAATTTCAGTGTAATTTAGCTCCAAAAAACCAGTAAGTGCATGAAAAAGACCAAATGAAGTCAGAAAGGCATGAAAATTAATGATGTGGCTCTTAATGGTTCACTTTTAAAACACAAAAAGTATGGAGTTGAAATAAGTTCAAAAAAATGAAATACCTTTGTAATAGATGAGTTTTCGTCCGAAATCGTGATACATAGAAAGAGATTGTCCATTTTGTACATGAAGTCCATCCAGTATTTGTCGTAAGCCTCTCAAATTTTTAGCATATGCTATGTGGGTGAAATGATGATACCATGCCAACTTTCTACCTTTTCAGAGTTCATTTGAAGTGCTCTTCAATTTCAGGGTTATTTAGCTTAAAAAAATCAGTAAGTGCATGAAAAATACCAAATGAAGTCAGAAAGGGTTGAAATTGATGAATTGGCTTTTAATGGTGCATTTGAACATAGAAAAAGTATGGAGTTCAAATAAGTTCAAAAAAATGAAATTCCTTTGTAACAGATGAGTTTTTGCGTGAAACCGTGATACTTCGAAAGAGATTGTCCATTTTGTACACGAAGTGAATCTAGTTTTTGCCGTAACCCACTCAACTTTTTAGCACATGCTATGAGGGTCAAATGATGATGCCATGCCAACTTTCAACCTTTTCGCAGTTTATTCAAAGTGCTTTTCATTTTCAGGGTTATTTAGCTCAAAAAATTAGTCAATGCATGAAAAATACCAAATAAAGTCAGAAAGGCTTGAAAATTGACGATGTGGCTTTGAGTGGTGCATTTTGAACACACAAAAAGTATGGAGTTCAAATAAGATCAAAAAATGAAATACCTTTGTAACACATGAGTTTTTGTCCGAAACCATGGTACATCGAAAGAGATTATCCATTTTGTACACGAAGTCCATCCAGTCTTTGTCGTAAGACTCTCAAATTTTTAGCATATGCTATGTGGGTGAAATGATGATACCATGCCAACTTTCTACCTTTTCAGAGTTCATTTGAAGTGCTCTTCAATTTCAGGGTTATTTAGCTTAAAAAATCAGTAAGTGCATGAAAAATACCAAATGAAGTCAGAAAGGGTTGAAATTGATGATTTGGCTTTTAATGGTGCATTTTGAACACATAAAAAGTATGGAGTTCAAATAAGTTCAAAAAAATGAAATCTCTTTGTAACAGATGATTTTCGTCTGAAACCGTGATACTTCGAAAGAGATTGTCCATTGTACACGAAGTGCATCCAGTTTTTCCCACAACCCTCTCAACTTTTTAGCACATGCTATGTGGGTGAAATGATGATGCCATGCCAACTTTCAACCTTTTCACAGTTTATTCAAAGTGCTTTTCATTTTCAGGGTTATTTAGCTCAAAAAAATTAGTCAGTGCATGAAAAATACCAAATAAAGTCAGAAAGGCATGAAAAATGACGACGTGGCTTTGAGTGGTGCATTTTGAACACACAAAAAGTATGGAGTTCAAATAAGTTCAAGAAATGAAATACCTTTGTAACAGATGAGTTTTCATCCGAAACCATGATACATCGAAAGAGATTGTCCATTTTGTACACGAAGTCCATCCAATCATTGTCGTAAGCCTCTCAACTTTTTAGCACATTCTATGTGGGTGAAAGGATGATACCATATCAACTTGCAACCTTTCTAGAGGTCATTTGAAGTGCTCTTCAATTTTAGGTTTATTTAGCTCAAAAAATCAGTAAGTTCATGAAAAATACCAAATGAAGTCAAAAAGGTTTGAAAATTGATGATGTGGCTCTGAATGGTGCATTTTGAACACATAAAAAGTATGGAGTTCAAATAAGTTTAAAAAATGAAATCCCTTTGTAATAGATGAGTTTTCGTCTCAAACCGTGATACTTCGAAAGAGATTGTCCATTTTGTACACGAAGTGCAGCCAGTTTTTGCCGTAACCCTCTCAACGTTTTAGCACATGTCACGTGTCTGAAATGATGAAACCAAGCCAACTTTCAACCTTTTCAGAGTTCATTTGTAGTGCTTTTCAATTTCATTGTAATTTAGCTGAAAAAAATCAGTAAGTGCATGAAAAATACCAAATGTAGTCAGAAATGCATGAAAAATTAATGATGTGGATTTGAATGGTTCATTTTGAACACACAAAAAGTATGGAGTTCAAATAAGTTCAAAAAATTGAATTACCTTTGTAATAGATGAGTTTTCGTCCGAAATCCTGATACATCGAAAGAGATTGTCCATTTTGTACACGAAGTGCATCCAGTATTTGTCGTAAGCCTCTAAATTTTTTAGCATATGCTATGTGGGTGAAATGATGATACCATGCCAACTTTCTATCTTTTCAGAGTTCATTTGAAGTGCTCTTCAATTTTAGGGTTATTTAGATCAAAAAATCAGTAAGTGCATGAAAAATACCAAATGAAATCAAAAAGGGTTGAAAAATGATGATGTGGCTTTGAATGGTGCATTTTGAACATATAAAAAGTATGGAGTTCAAATAATTTCAAAAAAATGAAATTCCTTTGTAACAGATGAGTTTTCGTCCAAAACCGTGATACTTCGAAAGAGATTGTCCATTTTGTACACAAAGTGCATCAAGTTTTTGCCGTAACCCTCTCAACTTTTTAGCACATGCTATGTTGGTGAATGGTGATACCATGCCAACTTTCAACCTTTCCAGAGTTCATTTGATGTGCTTTTCAATTTCAGGGTTATTTAGCTCAAAAAAATCAGTAAGTGCAAGAAAAATACCAAATGAAGTCAGAAAGGGTTGAAAATTATTGATGTGGCTTGTAATGGTGCATTTTGAACATACAAAAAGTATGGAGTTCAAATAAGTTCAAAAAATGAAATCTCTTTGTAACAGATTAGTTTTCGTCTGAAACCGTGATACTTCGAAAGAGATTGTCCATTGTACACGAAGTGCATCCAGTTTTTCCCATAAACCTCTCAACTTTTTAGCACATGCTATGTGGGTGAAATGATGATACCATGCCAACTTACAACCTATTCAGAGTTGATTTGAAGAGCTTTTCAATTTCAGGGTTATTTAGCTCAAAAAAATCAGTAAGTGCATGAAAAACACCAAACGAAGTCAGAAAGGGTTGAAAATTTATGATGTGGCTTTTAATGGTGCAATTTTGAACATACAAAAACTATGGAGTTCAAATAAGTTCAAAGAAATGAAATCTCTTTGTAACAGATGATTTTCGTTGGAAACCGTGATACTTCGAACGAGATTGTCCATTGTACATGAAGTGCATCCAGTTTTTCCGATAAACCTCTCAAGTTTTTAGCACATGATATGTGGGTGAAATGATGATACCATGCCACCTTTCAAACTTTTCAGAGTTCATTTGAAGTGCTTTTCAATTTCAGGGTTATTTAGCTCAAAAAAATCAGTAAGTGCATGAAAAATACCAAATGAAGTTAGAAAGGGTTGAAATTGATGATTTGGCTTTTAATGGTGCATTTGGGACACATAAAAAGTATGGAGTTCAAAGAAGTTCAAAAAAATGATATTCTTTTGTAACAGACGAGTTTTCGCCAGAAACCGTGATACTTCGAAAGAGATTCTCCATTTTGTACACGAAGTGCATCAAGTTTTTGCCGTAACCCTCTCAACTTTTTAGCACATGCTATGTGGGTTAATGATGATACCATGCCAACTTTCGACCTTTCCAGAGTTCATTTGATGTGCTTTTCAATTTGAGGGTTATTTAGCTCAAAAAAATCAGTAAGTGCATGAAAAATACCAAATGAAGTCAGAAAGGGTTGAAAATTGATGATGTGGATTTTAATGGTGCATTTTGAACATACAAAAAGTATGGAGTACAAATAAGTTCAAAAAATGAAATCTCTTTGTAACAGATGATTTTCGTCTGAAACCGTGATACTTCGAAAGAGATTGTCCATTGTACACGAAGTGCATCCAGTTTTTCCCATAAACCTCTCAACTTTTTAGCACATGATATGTGGGTGAAATGATGATACCATGCCAACTTTCAACCTTTTCAGAGTTCATTTGAAGTGCTTTTCAATTTCAGGGTTATTTAGCTCAAAAAAATCAGTACGTGCATGAAAAATACCAAATGAAGTCAGAAAGGGTTGAAATTGATGATTTGGCTTTTAATGGTTCTTTTGGAACACATAAAAAGTATGGAGTTTTCGCCTGAAACCGTGATACTTCGAAAGAGATTCTCCATTTTGTACACGAAGTGCATCCAGTTTTGGCCGTAACCCTCTTAACTTTTTAGCACATGCTATGTGGGTGAAGTGATGGTGCCCTGCCAACTTTCAACCTTTTCACAGTTTATTCAAAGTGCTTTTCATTTTCAGGGTTATTTAGCTCAAAAAAATTAGTAAGTGCAATAAAGACACCAAATAAAGTCAGAAAGGCTTGAAAATTTATGACGTGGCTTTGAATGGTGCATTTTGAACACACAAAAAGTATGGAGTTCAAGTAAGTTCAAAAATGAATTACCTTTGTAACAGATGAGTTTTCGTCCGAAACCATGATACATCCAAAGAGATTGTCCATTTTGTACACGAAGTCCATCCAGTCTTTGCCGTAAGCCTCTCAACTTTTAAGCACACGCTATGTGGGTGAAATGATGATACCATGTCAACTTGCAACCTTTTCAGAGTTCGTTTGAAGTTGTCTTCAATTTTAGGGTTATTTAGTTTTAAAAAACAGTAAGTGCAGGAAAAATACCAAATGAAGTCAGAAAGCGTTGAAAATTGATGATCTGGCTTTGAATGGTGCATTTTGAACACATAAAAAGTATGGAGTTCAACTAAGTTCAAAAAAATGAAATCCCTTTGTAACAGATGAGTTTTCGTCTCAAACCGTGATAATTCGGAAGAGATTGTCCATTTTGTACACGAAGTGCATCCAGTTTTTGCCGTAACCCTCTCAATGCTTTAGCACATGCTAGGTGGGTTAAATGATGATACCAAGCCAACTTTCAACCTTTTCAGAGTACATTTGTAGTGCTTTTCAATTTCATTGTAATTTAGCTCAAAAAAATCAATAAGTGCATGAAAAATACCAAATGAACTCAGAAATGCATGAAAATTAATGATGTGGATTTGAATGGTTCATTTTGAACACACAAAAAGTATGGAGTTCAAATAAGTTCAGAAAATTGAAATACCTTTGTAATAGATGAGTTTTCGTCCGAAATCGTGATACATCGAAAGAGATTGTCCATTTTGTACACGAAGTGCATCCAGTATTTGTCGTAAGCCTCTAAATTTTTCAGCATATGCTATGTGGGTGAAATGATGATACCATGCCAACTTTCTACCTTTTCAGAGTTCATTTGAAGTGCTCTTAAATTTTAGGGTTATTTAGCTATAAAAATCAGTAAGTGCGTGAAAAATACCAAATGAAGTCAGAAAGGCATGAAAATTAATGATGTGGCTTTGAATGGTTCATTTTGAAAACACAAAAAGTATGGAGTTCAAATAAGTTCAAAAAAATAAAATACCTTTGTAATAGATGAGTTTCCGTCCGAAATCGTGATACATCGAAAAAGATTGTCCATTTTGTACACGAAGTGCATCTAGTATTTGCCGTAAGCCTCTCAAATATTTAGCATCTTCTATGTGGGTGAAATGATTATACCATGCCAACTTTCTACCTTTTCAGAGTTCATTTGAAGTGCTCTTCAATTCTAGGGTTATTTAGCTCAAAAAATCACTAAGTGCATGAAAAATACCAAATGAAGTCAGAAAGGGTGAAAATTGATGATGTGGATTTTAATGGTGCATTTTGAACACATAAAAAGTATGGAGTTCAAATTAGTTCAAAAAAATGAAATCCCTTTGTAACAGATGAGTTTTCATCCGAAACCGTGATATTTCGAAAGAGATTGTCCATTCTGTACACGAAGTCCATCCAGTTTTTGCCGTCACCCTCTCAACTTTTTAGCACAAGCTATGTGGGTGAATGATGATACCATGCCAACTTTGAACCTTTCCAGAGTTCATTTGATGTGCTTTTCAATTTCAGGATTATTTAGCTCAAAAAAATCAGTAAGTGCATGAAAAATACCAAATGAAGTCAGAAAGGGTTGAAAATTGATGATGTGGCTTATAATGGTGTATTTTGAACATACAAAAAGTATGGAGTTCAAATAAGTTCAAAAAAAATGAAATCTCTTTGTAACAGATGAGTTTTCGTGTGAAACCGTGATACTTCGAAAGAGATTGTCCATTGTACACGAAGTGCATCCAGTTTTTTCCATAAACCTCTCAACTTTTTAGCACATGCTATTTGGGTGAAATGATGATACCATGCCAACTTTCAACCTTGTCAGAGTTCATTTGAAGTGCTTTTCAATTTCAGGGTTATTTAGCTCAAAAAAATCAGTAAGTGCATGAAAAACACCAAACGAAGTCAGAAAGGGTTGAAAATTTATGATGTGGCATTTAATGGTGCATTTTCAGCATACAAAAACTATGGAGTTCAAATCACTTCAAAAAAATGAAATCTCTTTGTAACAGATGATTTTCGTCTGAAACCGTGATACTTCGAAAGAGATTGTCCATTTTGTACACGAAGTGCATCCAGTTTTTGCCGTAACCCTCTCAACGCTTTAGCAGATGCTAGGTGGGTGAAATGATGATACCAAGCCAACTTTCAACCTTTTCAGAGTCCATTTGTAGTGCTTTTCAATTTCAGTGTAATTTAGCTCAAAAAAATACCAAAGGATGTCAAAAAGGCATGGAAATTAATGATGTGTATTTGAATGGTTCATTTTAAACACACAAAAAGTATGGAGTTCAAATAAGTTCAAAAAAATGAAATACCTTTGTAATCGATGAGTTTTCGTCCGAAATCCTGATACATCGAAAGAGATTGTCCATTTTGTACGCGAAGTGCATCCAGTATTTGTCGTAAGCCCCTAAATTTTTTAACATATGCTATCTGGGTGAAATGATGATACCATTCCAACTTTCTACCTTTTCAGAGTTCATTTGAAGTGCTCTTCAATTTTAGGGTTATTTAGCTCAAAAAATCAGTAAGTGCATGAAAAATAGCAAATGAAGTCAGAAAGGCATGAAAATTAATGATGTGGCTTTGAATGGTTCATTTTGAAAACACAAAAAGTATGGAGTTCAAATAAGTTCAAAAAAATGAAATACCTTTGTAATAGATGAGTTTCCGTCCGAAATCGTGATACATCGAAAGAGATTGTCCATTTTGTACACGAAGTGCATCCAGTATTTGTCGTAAGCCTCTCAAATTTTTAGCATCTGCTATGTGGGTGAAATGATTATACCATGCAAACTTTCTACCTTTTTAGAGTTCATTTGAAGTGCTCTTCAATTTTAGGGTTATTTAGTCAAAAAATCACTAAGTGCATGAAAAATACCAAATGAAGTCAAAAAGGGTGAAAATTGATGATGTGGATTTTAATGGTGCATTTTGAACACATAAAAAGTATGGAGTTCAAATAAGTTCAAAAAAATAAAATACCTTTGTAATAGATGAGTTTTCGTCCGAAATCGTGATACATCGAAAGAGATTGTCCATTTTGTAGACGAAGTGCATCAAGTATTTGTTGTAAGCCTCTCAAATTTTTAGCACATGGTATGTGGGTGAAATAATTATACCATGTCAACTTTCTACCTTTTCAGAGTTCATTTGAAGTACTCTTCAATTTTAGGGTTATTTAGCTCAAAAAATCACTAAGTGCATGAAAAATACCAAATGAAGTCAGAGAGGGGTTGAAAATTGATTATGTGGATTTTAATGGTGCATTTTGAACACATAAAATGTATGGAGTTCAAATAAGTTAAAAAATGAAATCCCTTTCTAACAGATGAGTTTTCGTCCGAAACCGTGATATTTCGAAAGAGATTGTCCATTTTGTACACGAAGTCCATCCAGCCTTTGCCGTAAGCCTCTCTACTTTTTAGCACACGCTATGTGGGTGAAATGATGATACCATGTCAACTTGCAACCTTTTCACAGTTCATTAGAAGTGGTCTTCAATTTTAGGGTTATTTAGCTAAAAAAATAGTAAGTGCAGGAAAAATACCAAATGAAGTCAGAAAGGGTTGAAAATTGATGATGTGGCTTTGAATGGTGCATTTTGAACACATAAAAAGTATGGAGTTCAAATAAGTTCAAAAAAATTTGAAATCCCTTTGTAACAGATGAGTTTTCGTCCTAAACCATGATAATTCGAAAGAGTTTGTCCATTTTGTACACGAAGTGCATCCAGTTTTTGCCGTAACCCTCTCAACGCTTTAGCACATGCTAGGTGGGTGAAATGATGATACCAAGCCAACTTTCAACCTTTTCAGAGTTCATTTGTAGTGCTTTTCAATTTCAGTGTAATTTAGCTCAAAAAAATCAGTAAGTGCATGAAAAATACCAAAGGAAGTCAGAAAGGCATGAAAATTAATCATGTGGATTTGAATGGTTCATTTTGAACAAACAAAAAGTATGGAGTTCAAATAAGTTCAAAAAAATGAAATACCTTCGTAATAGATGAGTTTTCGTCCGAAATCGTGATACATCGAAAGAGATTGTCCATTTTGTACACGAAGTGCATCTAGTATTTGTCGTAAGCCTCTAATTTTTTTAGCATATGCTATGTGGGTGAAATGATGATACCATTCCAACTTTCTACCTTTTCAGAGTTCATTTGAAGTGCTCTTCAATTTTAGGGCTATTTAGCTCAAAAAATCAGTAAGTGCATGAAAAATAGCAAATGAAGTCAGAAAGGCATGAAAATTAATGATGTGGCTTTGAATGGTTCATTTTGAAAACACAAAAAGTATGGAGTTCAAATAAGTTCAAAAAAGTGAAATACCTTTGTAATAGATGAGTTTCCGTCCGAAATCGTGATACATCGAAAGAGATTGTCCATTTTGTACACGAAGTGCATCCAGTATTTGTCGTAAGCCTCTCAAATTTTTAGCACATGCTATGTGGGTGAAATAATTATACCATGTCAACTTTCTACCTTTTCAGAGTTCATTTGAAGTGCTCTTCAATTTTAGGGTTATTTAGCTCAAAAAATCACTAAGTGCATGAAAAATACCAAATGAAGTCAGAGAGGGGTTGAAAATTGATTATGTGGATTTTAATGGTGCATTTTGAACACATAAAAAGTATGGAGTTGAAATAAGTTAAAAAATGAAATCCCTTTCTAACAGATGAGTTTTCGTCCGAAACCGTGATAAGTCGAAAGAGATTGTCCATTTTGTACACGAAGTGCATCCAGTTTTTCCGTAACCAGCTCAACGCTTTAGCACATGCTAGGTGGGTGAAATGATGATACCAAGCCAAGTTTCAACCTTTTTAGAGTTCATTTGTAGTGCTTTCCAATTTCAGTGTAATTTAGCTAAAAAATCAGTAAGTGCATGAAAAATACCAAATGAAGTCACAAAGGCATGAAAATTAATGATGTGGATTTGAATGGTTCATTTTGAACGCACAAAAAGTATGGAGTTCAAATAAGTTCAAAAAATGAAATATCTTTGTAATAGATGAATTTTCGTTCGAAATCGTGATACATCGAAAGAAATTGTCCATTTTGTACACGAAGTGCATCCAGCATTTGTCGTAAGCCTCTCAAATTTTTAGCATATGCTATGCGGGTGAAATGATGATACCATGCCGACTTTCTACCTTTTCAGAGTTCATTTGAAGTGCTCTTCAATTTTAGGGTTATTTAGCTCAAAAAATCAGTAAGTGCATGAAAAATACCAAATGAAGTTACAAAGGGTTGAAAATTAATGATGTGGCTTTTAATGGTGGATTTTGAACACACAAAAAGTACAGAGTTCAAATAAGTTCAAAAAAATGAAATACCTCTGTAATAGATGAGTTTTCGTCCGAAATCGTGATACATCGAAAGAGCTTGTCCATTTTGTACACGAAGTGCATCCAGTATTTGTCGTAAGCCTCTCAAATTTTTAGCATATGCTATGTGGGTGAAATTGTTATACCATGCCAACTTTCTACCTTTTCAGAGTTCATTTGAAGTGCTCTTCAATTTCAGGGTTATTTAGGTCAAAAAATCACTAAGTGCATGAAAAATACCAAATGAAGTCAAAAAGGGTTGAGAATTGATTATGTGGATTTTAATGGTGCATTTTGAACACATAAAAAGTATGGAGTTCAAATAAGTTCAAAAAAATGAAATCCCTTTGTAACAGATGAGTTTTCGTCCGAAACTGTGATATTTCGAAAGAGATTGTCCATTTTGGACACGAAGTCCATCCAGTCTTCGCCGTAAGCCTCTCAACTTTTTAGCACACGCTATGTGGGTGAAATGATGATACCATGTCAACTTGCAACCTTTTCAGAGTTCATTTGAAGTGGTCTTCAATTTTAGGGTTATTTAGCTCAAAAAAACAGTAAGTGCAGGAAAAATACCAAATGAAGTCATAAAGGGTTGAAAATTGATGATGTGGCTCTGAATGGTGCATTCTGAACACATAAAAAGTATGGAGGTCAAATAAGTTCAAAAAAATGAAATCCCTTTGTAACAGATGAGTTTTCGTCTCAAACCGTGATAAGTCGAAAGAGATTGTCCATTTTGTACACGAAGTGCATCCAGTTTTTTCCGTAACCCGCTCAACGCTTTAGCACATGCTAGGTGGGTCAAATGATGATACCAAGCCAAGTTTCAACCTTTTTAGAGTTCATTTGTAGTGCTTTTCAATTTCAGTGTAATTTAGCTAAAAAAATCAGTAAGTGCATGAAAAATACCAAATGAAGTCAGAAAGGCATGAAAATGAATGATGTGGATTTGAATGGTTCATTTTGAACACACAAAAAGTATGGAGTTCAAATAAGTTCAAAAAATGAAATATATTTGTAATAGATGAGTTTTCGTTCGAAATCGTGATACATCAAAAGAAATTGTCCATTTTGTACACGAAGTGCATCTAGCATTTTTCGTAAGCCTCTCAAATTTTTAGCATATGCTATGTGGATGAAATGATGATACCATGCCAACTTTCTACCTTTTCAGAGTTCATTTGAAGTGCTCTTCAATTTTAGGGTTATTTAGCTCAAAAAATCAGTAAGTGCATGAAAAATACCAAATGAAGTTACAAAGGGTTGAAAATTAATGATGTGGCTTTTAATGGTGCATTTTGAACACACAAAAAGTACGGAGTTCAAATAAGTTCGAAAAATGAAATACCTTTGTAATAGATGAGCTTTCGTTCGAAATCGTGATACATCGAAAGAAATTGTCCATTTTGTACACGAAGTGCATCCAGCATTTGTCGTAAGCCTCTCAAATTTTTAGCATATGCTATGTGGGTGAAACGATGATACCATGCCAACTTTCTACCTTTTCAGAGTTCATTTGAAGTGCTCTTCAATTTTAGGGTTATTTAGCTCAAAAAATCAATAAGTGCATGAAAAATACCAAATGAAGTTAGAAAGGCATGCAAATTAATGATGTGGCTTTGAATGGTTCATTTCGAAAACACAAAAAGTATGGAGTTCAAATAAGTTCAAAAATATGAAATACCTCTGTAATAGATGAGTTTTCGTCCGAAATCGTGATACATCGAAAGAGCTTGTCCATTTTGTACACGAAGTGCATCCAGTATTTGTCGTAAGCCTCTCAAATCTTTAGCATATGCTATGTGGGTGAAATTATTATACCATGCCAACTTTCTACCTTTTCAGAGTTCATTTGAAGTGCTCTTCAATTTTAGGGTTATTTAGGTCAAAAAATCACTAAGTGCATGAAAAATACCAAATGAAGTCAGAAAGGGTTGAGAATTGATTATGTGGATTTTAATGGTGCATTTTGAACACATAAAATGTATGGAGTTCAAATAATTTCAAAAAAATGAAATCCCTTTTTAACAGATGAGTTTTCGTCCGAAACTGTGATATTTCGAAAGAGATTGTCCATTTTGGACACGAAGTCCATCCAGTCTTCGCCGTAAGCCTCTCAACTTTTTAGCACACGCTATGTGGGTGAAATGATGATACCATGTCAACTTGCAACCTTTTCAGAGTTCATTTGAAGTGGTCTTCAATTTTAGGGTTATTTAGCTCAAAAAAACAGTAAGTGCAGGAAAAATACCAAATGAAGTCATAAAGGGTTGAAAATTGATGATGTAGATTTGAATGGTGCATTTTGACCACATA
Source organism: Hordeum marinum (assembly GCA_022496015.1). Taxonomy (NCBI): domain Eukaryota; kingdom Viridiplantae; phylum Streptophyta; class Magnoliopsida; order Poales; family Poaceae; genus Hordeum; species Hordeum marinum. The sequence goes on along the minus strand of CM039674.1, from coordinate 507,086,465 downwards.
AAAAGTATGGAGTTCAAATAAGTTCAAAAAAATGAAATCCCTTTGTAACAGATGAGTTTTCGTCTCAAACCGTGATAAGTCGAAAGAGATTGTCCATTTTGTACACGAAGTGCATCCAGTTTTTTCCGTAACCCGCTCAACGCTTTAGCACATGCTAGGTGGGTGAAATGATGATACCAAGCCAAGTTTCAACCTTTTTAGAGTTCATTTGTAGTGCTTTTCAATTTCAGTGTAATTTAGCTAAAAAAATCAGTAAGTGCATGAAAAATACCAAATGAAGTCAGAAAGGCATGAAAATTAATGATGTGGATTTGAATGGTTCATTTTGAACACACTAAAAGTATGGAGTTCAAATAAGTTCAAAAAATGAAATATATTTGTAATAGATGAGTTTTCGTTCGAAATCGTGATACATCAAAAGAAATTGTCCATTTTGTACACGAAGTGCATCTAGCATTTTTCGTAAGCCTCTCAAATTTTTAGCAAATGCTATGTGGGTGAAATGATGATACCATGCCAACTTTCTACCTTTTCAGAGTTCATTTGAAGTGCTCTTCAATTTTAGGGTTATTTAGCTCAAAAAATCAGTAAGTGCATGAAAAATACCAAATGAAGTTACAAAGGGTTGAAAATTAATGATGTGGCTTTTAATGGTGCATTTTGAACACACAAAAAGTACGGAGTTCAAATAAGTTCAAAAAATGAAATACCTTTGTAATAGATGAGCTTTCGTTCAAAATCGTGATACATCGAAAGAAATTGTCCATTTTGTACACGAAGTGCATCCAACATTTGTCGTAAGCCTCTCAAATTTTTAGCATATGCTATGTGGGTGAAACGATGATACCATGCCAACTTTCTACCTTTCCATAGTTCATTTGAAGTGCTCTTCAATTTTAGGGTTATTTAGCTCAAAAAATCAATAAGTGCATGAAAAATACCAAATGAAGTTAGAAAGGCATGCAAATTAATGATGTGGCTTTGAATGGTTCATTTCGAAAACACAAAAAGTATGGAGTTCAAATAAGTTCAAAAAAATGAAATACCTCTGTAATAGATGAGTTTTCGTCCGAAATCGTGATACATCGAAAGAGCTTGTCCATTTTGTACACGAAGTGCATCCAGTATTTGTCGTAAGCCTCTCAAATTTTTAGCATATGCTATGTGGGTGAAATTATTATACCATGCCAACTTTCTACCTTTTCAGAGTTCATTTGAAGTGCTCTTCAATTTTAGGGTTATTTAGGTCAAAAAATCACTAAGTGCATGAAAAATACCAAATGAAGTCAGAAAGGGTTGAGAATTGATTATGTGGATTTTAATGGTGCATTTTGAACACATAAAAAGTATGGAGTTCAAATAAGTTCAAAAAAATGAAATCCCTTTTTAACAGATGAGTTTTCGTCCGAAACTGTGATATTTCGAAAGAGATTGTCCATTTTGGACACGAAGTCCATCCAGTCTTCGCCGTAAGCCTCTAAACTTTTTAGCACACGCTATGTGGGTGAAATGATGATACCATGTCAACTTGCAACCTTTTCAGAGTTCATTTGAAGTGGTCTTCAATTTTAGGGTTATTTAGCTCAAAAAAACAGTAAGTGCAGGAAAAATACCAAATGAAGTCATAAAGGGTTGAAAATTGATGATGTGGCTTTGAATGGTGCATTTGACCACATAAAAAGTATGGAGTTCAAATAAGTTCAAAAAAATGAAATCCCTTTGTAACAGATGAGTTTTCGTCTCAAACCGTGATAAGTCGAAAGAGATTGTCCATTTTGTACACGAAGTGCATCCAGTTTTTTCCGTAACCCGCTCAACGTTTTAGCACATGCTAGGTGGGTGAAATGATGATACCAAGCCAAGTTTCAACCTTTTTAGAGTTCATTTGTAGTGCTTTTCAATTTCAGTGTAATTTAGCTAAAAAAATCAGTAAGTGCATGAAAAATACCAAATGAAGTCAGAAAGGCATGAAAATTAATGATGTGGATTTGAATGGTTCATTTTGAACACACAAAAAGTATGGAGTTCAAATAAGTTCAAAAAATGCAATATCTTTGTAATAGATGAGTTTTCGTTCGAAATCGTGATACATCAAAAGAAATTGTCCATTTTGTACACGAAGTGCATCTAGCATTTTTCGTAAGCCTCTCAAATTTTTAGCATATGCTATGTGGGTGAAATGATGATACCATGCCAACTTTCTACCTTTTCAGAGTTCATTTGAAGTGCTCTTCAATTTTAGGGTTATTTAGCTCAAAAAATCAGTAAGTGCATGAAAAATACCAAATGAAGTTACAAAGGGTTGAAAATTAATGATGTGGCTTTTAATGGTGCATTTTGAACACACAAAAAGTACGGAGTTCAAATAAGTTCGAAAAATGAAATACCTTTGTAATAGATGAGCTTTCGTTCGAAATCGTGATACATCGAAAGAAATTGTCCATTTTGTACACGAAGTGCATCCAGCATTTGTCGTAAGCCTCTCAAATTTTTAGCATATGCTATGTGGGTGAAACGATGATACCATGCCAACTTTCTACCTTTTCAGAGTTCATTTGAAGTGCTCTTCAATTTTAGGGTTATTTAGCTCAAAAAAACAGTAAGTGCAGGAAAAATACCAAATGAAGTCATAAAGGGTTGAAAATTGATGATGTGGCTTTGAATGGTGCATTTTGACCACATAAAAAGTATGGAGTTCAAATAAGTTCAAAAAAATGAAATCCCTTTGTAACAGATGAGTTTTCGTCTCAAACCGTGATAAGTCGAAAGAGATTGTCCATTTTGTACACGAAGTGCATCCAGTTTTTTCCGTAACCCGCTCAACGCTTTAGCACATGCTAGGTGGGTCAAATGATGATACCAATCCAAGTTTCAACCTTTTTAGAGTTCATTTGTAGTGCTTTTCAATTTCAGTGTAATTTAGCTAAAAAAATTAGTAAGTGCATGAAAAATACCAAATGAAGTCAGAAAGGCATGAAAATTAATGATGTGGATTTGAATGGTTCATTTTGAACACACAAAAAGTATGGAGTTCAAATAAGTTCAAAAAATGAAATATATTTGTAATAGATGAGTTTTCGTTCGAAATCGTGATACATCAAAAGAAATTGTCCATTTTGTACACGAAGTGCATCTAGCATTTTTCGTAAGCCTCTCAAATTTTTAGCATATGCTATGTGGGTGAAATGATGATACCATGCCAACTTTCTACCTTTTCAGAGTTCATTTGAAGTGCTCTTCAATTTTAGGGTTATTTAGCTCAAAAAATCAGTAAGTGCATGAAAAATACCAAATGAAGTTACAAAGGGTTGAAAATTAATGATGTGGCTTTTAATGGTGCATTTTGAACACACAAAAAGTACGGAGTTCAAATAAGTTCGAAAAATGAAATACCTTTGTAATAGATGAGCTTTCGTTCGAAATCGTGATACATCGAAAGAAATTGTCCATTTTGTACACGAAGTGCATCCAGCATTTGTCGTAAGCCTCTCAAATTTTTAGCATATGCTATGTGGGTGAAACGATGATACCATGCCAACTTTCTACCTTTTCAGAGTTCATTTGAAGTGCTCTTCAATTTTAGGGTTATTTAGCTCAAAAAATCAATAAGTGCATGAAAAATACCAAATGAAGTTAGAAAGGCATGCAAATTAATGATGTGGCTTTGAATGGTTCATTTCGAAAACACAAAAAGTATGGAGTTCAAATAAGTTCAAAAAAATGAAATACCTCTGTAATAGATGAGTTTTCGTCCGAAATCGTGATGCATCGAAAGAGCTTGTCCATTTTGTACACGAAGTGCATCCAGTATTTGTCGTAAGCCTCTCAAATTTTTAGCATATGCTATGTGGGTGAAATTATTATACCATGCCAACTTTCTACCTTTTCAGAGTTCATTTGAAGTGCTCTTCAATTTTACGGTTATTTAGGTCAAAAAATCACTAAGTGCATGAAAAATACCAAATGAAGTCAGAAAGGGTTGAGAATTGATTATGTGGATTTTAATGGTGCATTTTGAACACATAAAATGTATGGAGTTCAAATAATTTCAAAAAAATGAAATCCCTTTTTAACAGATGAGTTTTCGTCCGAAACTGTGATATTTCGAAAGAGATTGTCCATTTTGGACACGAAGTCCATCCAGTCTTCGCCGTAAGCCTCTCAACTTTTTAGCACACGCTATGTGGGTGAAATGATGATACCATGTCAACTTGCAACCTTTTCAGAGTTCATTTGAAGTGGTCTTCAATTTTAGGGTTATTTAGCTCAAAAAAACAGTAAGTGCAGGAAAAATACCAAATGAAGTCATAAAGGGTTGAAAATTGATGATGTGGCTTTGAATGGTGCATTTTGACCACATAAAAAGTATGGAGTTCAAATAAGTTCAAAAAAATGAAATCCCTTTGTAACAGATGAGTTTTCGTCTCAAACCGTGATAAGTCGAAAGAGATTGTCCATTTTGTACACGAAGTGCATCCAGTTTTTTCCGTAACCCGCTCAACGCTTTAGCACATGCTAGGTGGGTCAAATGATGATACCAATCCAAGTTTCAACCTTTTTAGAGTTCATTTGTAGTGCTTTTCAATTTCAGTGTAATTTAGCTAAAAAAATCAGTAAGTGAATGAAAAATACCAAATGAAGTCAGAAAGGCATGAAAATTAATGATGTGGATTTGAATGGTTCATTTTGAACACATAAAAAGTATGGAGTTCAAATAAGTTCAAAAAATGAAATATATTTGTAATAGATGAGTTTTCATTCGAAATCGTGATACATCAAAAGAAATTGTCCATTTTGTACACGAAGTGCATCTAGCATTTTTCGTAAGCCTCTCAAATTTTTAGCATATGCTATGTGGGTGAAATGATGATACCATGCCAACTTTCTACCTTTTCAGAGTTCATTTGAAGTGCTCTTCAATTTTAGGGTTATTTAGCTCAAAAAATCAGTAAGTGCATGAAAAATACCAAATGAAGTTACAAAGGGTTGAAAATTAATGATGTGGCTTTTAATGGTGCATTTTGAACACACAAAAAGTACGGAGTTCAAATAAGTTCGAAAAATGAAATACCTTTGTAATAGATGAGCTTTCGTTCAAAATCGTGATACATCGAAAGAAATTGTCCATTTTGTACACGAAGTGCATCCAGCATTTGTCGTAAGCCTCTCAAATTTTTAGCATATGCTATGTGGGTGAAACGATGATACCATGCCAACTTTCTACCTTTTCAGAGTTCATTTGAAGTGCTCTTCAATTTTAGGGTTATTTAGCTCAAAAAATCAATAAGTGCATGAAAAATACCAAATGAAGTTAGAAAGGCATGCAAATTAATGATGTGGCTTTGAATGGTTCATTTCGAAAACACAAAAAGTATGGAGTTCAAATAAGTTCAAAAAAATGAAATACCTCTATAATAGATGAGTTTTCGTCCGAAATCGTGATACATCGAAAGAGCTTGTCCATTTTGTACACGAAGTGCATCCAGTATTTGTCGTAAGCCTCTCAAATTTTTAGCATATGCTATGTGGGTGAAATTATTATACCATGCCAACTTTCTACCTTTTCAGAGTTCATTTGAAGTGCTCTTCAATTTTAGGGTTATTTAGGTCAAAAAATCACTAAGTGCATGAAAAATACCAAATGAAGTCAGAAAGGGTTGAGAATTGATTATGTGGATTTTAATGGTGCATTTTGAACACATAAAATGTATGGAGTTCAAATAATTTCAAAAAAATGAAATCCCTTTTTAACAGATGAGTTTTCGTCCGAAACTGTGATATTTCGAAAGAGATTGTCCATTTTGGACACGAAGTCCATCCAGTCTTCGCCGTAAGCCTCTCAACTTTTTAGCACACGCTATGTGGGTGAAATGATGATACCATGTCAACTTGCAACCTTTTCAGAGTTCATTTGAAGTGGTCTTCAATTTTAGGGTTATTTAGCTCAAAAAAACAGTAAGTGCAGGAAAAATACCAAATGAAGTCATAAAGGGTTGAAAATTGATGATGTGGCTTTGAATGGTGCATTTTGACCACATAAAAAGTATGGAGTTCAAATAAGTTCAAAAAAATGAAATCCCTTTGTAACAGATGAGTTTTCGTCTCAAACCGTGATAAGTCGAAAGAGATTGTCCATTTTGTACACGAAGTGCATCCAGTTTTTTCCGTAACCCGCTCAACGCTTTAGCACAGGCTAGGTGGGTGAAATGATGATACCAAGCCAAGTTTCAACCTTTTTAGAGTTCACTTGTAGTGCTTTTCAATTTCAGTGTAATTTAGCTAAAAAAATCAGTAAGTGCATGAAAAATACCAAATGAAGTCAGAAAGGCATGAAAATTAATGATGTGGATTTGAATGGTTCATTTTGAACACACAAAAAGTATGGAGTTCAAATAAGTTCAAAAAATGAAATATATTTGTAATAGATGAGTTTTCGTTCGAAATCGTGATACATCAAAAGAAATTGTCCATTTTGTACACGAAGTGCATCTAGCATTTTTCGTAAGCCTCTCAAATTTTTAGCAAATGCTATGTGGGTGAAATGATGATACCATGCCAACTTTCTACCTTTTCAGAGTTCATTTGAAGTGCTCTTCAATTTTAGGGTTATTTAGCTCAAAAAATCAGTAAGTGCATGAAAAATACCAAATGAAGTTACAAAGGGTTGAAAATTAATGATGTGGCTTTTAATGGTGCATTTTGAACACACAAAAAGTACGGAGTTCAAATAAGTTCAAAAAATGAAATACCTTTGTAATAGATGAGCTTTCGTTCCAAATCGTGAAACATCGAAAGAAATTGTCCATTTTGTACACGAAGTGCATCCAGCATTTGTCGTAAGCCTCTCAAATTTTTAGCATATGCTATGTGGGTGAAACGATGATACCATGCCAACTTTCTACCTTTTTAGAGTTCATTTGAAGTGCTCTTCAATTTTAGGGTTATTTAGCTCAAAAAATCAATAAGTGCATGAAAAATACCAAATGAAGTTAGAAAGGCATGCAAATTAATGATGTGGCTTTGAATGGTTCATTTCGAAAACACAAAAAGTATGGAGTTCAAATAAGTTAAAAAAAATGAAATACCTCTGTAATAGATGAGTTTTCGTCCGAAATCGTGATACATCGAAAGAGCTTGTCCATTTTGTACACGAAGTGCATCCAGTATTTGTCGTAAGCCTGTCAAATTTTTAGCATATGCTATGTGGGTGAAATTATTATACCATGCCAACTTTCTACCTTTTCAGAGTTCATTTGAAGTGCTCTTCAATTTTAGGGTTATTTAGGTCAAAAAATCACTAAGTGCATGAAAAATACCAAATGAAGTCAGAAAGGGTTGAGAATTGATTATGTGGATTTTAATGGTGCATTTTGAACACATAAAAAGTATGGAGTTCAAATAAGTTCAAAAAAATGAAATCCCTTTTTAACAGATGAGTTTTCGTCCGAAACTGTGATATTTCGAAAGAGATTGTCCATTTTGGACACGAAGTCCATCCAGTCTTCGCCGTAAGCCTCTCAACTTTTTAGCACACGCTATGTGGGTGAAATGATGATACCATGTCAACTTGCAACCTTTTCAGAGTTCATTTGAAGTGGTCTTCAATTTTAGGGTTATTTAGCTCAAAAAGACAGTAATTGGAGGAAAAATACCAAATGAAGTCATAAAGGGTTGAAAATTGATGATGTGGCTTTGAATGGTGCATTTTGACCACATAAAAAGTATGGAGTTCAAATAAGTTCAAAAAAATGAAATCCCTTTGTAACAGATGAGTTTTCGTCTCAAACCGTGATAAGTCGAAAGAGATTGTCCATTTTGTACACGAAGTGCATCCAGTTTTTTCCGTAACCCGCTCAACGCTTTAGCACATGCTAGGTGGGTGAAATGATGATACCAAGCCAAGTTTCAACCTTTTTAGAGTTCATTTGTAGTGCTTTTCAATTTCAGTGTAATTTAGCTAAAAAAATCAGTAAGTGCATGAAAAATACCAAATGAAGTCAGAAAGGCATGAAAATTAATGATGTGGATTTGAATGGTTCATTTTGAACACACAAAAAGTTTGGAGTTCAAATAAGTTCAAAAAATGCAATATCTTTGTAATAGATGAGTTTTCGTTCGAAATCGTGATACATCAAAAGAAATTGTCCATTTTGTACACGAAGTGCATCTAGCATTTTTCGTAAGCCTCTCAAATTTTTAGCATATGCTATGTGGGTGAAATGATGATACCATGCCAACTTTCTACCTTTTCAGAGTTCATTTGAAGTGCTCTTCAATTTTAGGGTTATTTAGCTCAAAAAATCAGTAAGTGCATGAAAAATACCAAATGAAGTTACAAAGGGTTGAAAATTAATGATGTGGCTTTTAATGGTGCATTTTGAACACACAAAAAGTACGGAGTTCAAATAAGTTCAAAAAATGAAATACCTTTGTAATAGATGAGCTTTCGTTCGAAATCGTGATACATCGAAAGAAATTGTCCATTTTGTACACGAAGTGCATCCAGCATTTGTCGTAAGCCTCTCAAATTTTTAGCATATGCTATGTGGGTGAAACGATGATACCATGCCAACTTTCTACCTTTTCAGAGTTCATTTGAAGTGCTCTTCAATTTTAGGGTTATTTAGCTCAAAAAATCAGTAAGTGCATGAAAAATACCAAATGAAGTTAGAAAGGCATGCAAATTAATGATGTGGCTTTGAATGATTCATTTCGAAAACACAAAAAGTATGGAGTTCAAATAAGTTCAAAATAATGAAATCCCTTTGTAATAGATGAGTTTTCGTCTCAAACCGTGATAAGTCGAAAGAGATTGTCCATTTTGTACACGAAGTGCATCCAGTTTTTTCCGTAACCCGCTCAACGCTTTAGCACATGCTAGGTGGGTGAAATGATGATACCAAGCCAAGTTTCAACCTTTTTAGAGTTCATTTGTAGTGCTTTTCAATTTCAGTGTAATTTAGCTAAAAAAATCAGTAAGTGCATGAAAAATACCAAATGAAGTCAGAAAGGCATGAAAATTAATGATGTGGATTTGAATGGTTCATTTTGAACACACAAAAAGTATGGAGTTCAAATAAGTTCAAAAAATGAAATATCTTTGTAATAGATGAGTTTTCGTTCGAAATTGTGATACATCAAAAGAAATTGTCCATTTTGTACACGAAGTGCATCTAGCATTTTTCGTAAGCCTCTCAAATTTTTAGCATATGCTATGTGGGTGAAATGATGATACCATGCCAACTTTCTACCTTTTCAGAGTTCATTTGAAGTGCTCTTCAATTTTAGGGTTATTTAGCTCAAAAATCAGTAAGTGCATGAAAAATAACAAATGAAGTTAGAAAGGCATGAAAATTAATGATGTGGCTTTGAATGGTTCATTTCGAAAACACAAAAAGTATGGAGTTCAAATAAGTTCAAAAAAATGAAATACCTCTGTAATAGATGAGTTTTCGTCCGAAATCGTGATACATCGAAAGAGACTGTCCATTTTGTACACGAAGTGCATCTAGCATTTTTCGTAAGCCTCTCAAATTTTTAGCAAATGCTATGTGGGTGAAATGATGATACCATGCCAACTTTCTACCTTTTCAGAGTTCATTTGAAGTGCTCTTCAATTTTAGGGTTATTTAGCTCAAAAAATCAGTAAGTGCATGAAAAATACCAAATGAAGTTACAAAGGGTTGAAAATTAATGATGTGGCTTTTAATGGTGCATTTTGAACACACAAAAAGTACGGAGTTCAAATAAGTTCAAAAAATGAAATACCTTTGTAATAGATGAGCTTTCGTTCGAAATCGTGAAACATCGAAAGAAATTGTCCATTTTGTACACGAAGTGCATCCAGCATTTGTCGTAAGCCTCTCAAATTTTTAGCATATGCTATGTGGGTGAAACGATGATACCATGCCAACTTTCTACCTTTTTAGAGTTCATTTGAAGTGCTCTTCAATTTTAGGGTTATTTAGCTCAAAAAATCAATAAGTGCATGAAAAATACCAAATGAAGTTAGAAAGGCATGCAAATTAATGATGTGGCTTTGAATGGTTCATTTCGAAAACACAAAAAGTATGGAGTTCAAATAAGTTAAAAAAAATGAAATACCTCTGTAATAGATGAGTTTTCGTCCGAAATCGTGATACATCGAAAGAGCTTGTCCATTTTGTACACGAAGTGCATCCAGTATTTGTCGTAAGCCTCTCAAATTTTTAGCATATGCTATGTGGGTGAAATTATTATACCATGCCAACTTTCTACCTTTTCAGAGTTCATTTGAAGTGCTCTTCAATTTTAGGGTTATTTAGGTCAAAAAATCACTAAGTGCATGAAAAATACCAAATGAAGTCAGAAAGGGTTGAGAATTGATTATGTGGATTTTAATGGTGCATTTTGAACACATAAAAAGTATGGAGTTCAAATAAGTTCAAAAAAATGAAATCCCTTTTTAACAGATGAGTTTTCGTCCGAAACTGTGATATTTCGAAAGAGATTGTCCATTTTGGACACGAAGTCCATCCAGTCTTCGCCGTAAGCCTCTCAACTTTTTAGCACACGCTATGTGGGTGAAATGATGATACCATGTCAACTTGCAACCTTTTCAGAGTTCATTTGAAGTGGTCTTCAATTTTAGGGTTATTTAGCTCAAAAAGACAGTAAGTGGAGGAAAAATACCAAATGAAGTCATAAAGGGTTGAAAATTGATGATGTGGCTTTGAATGGTGCATTTTGACCACATAAAAAGTATGGAGTTCAAATAAGTTCAAAAAAATGAAATCCCTTTGTAACAGATGAGTTTTCGTCTCAAACCGTGATAAGTCGAAAGAGATTGTCCATTTTGTACACGAAGTGCATCCAGTTTTTTCCGTAACCCGCTCAACGCTTTAGCACATGCTAGGTGGGTGAAATGATGATACCAAGCCAAGTTTCAACCTTTTTAGAGTTCATTTGTAGTGCTTTTCAATTTCAGTGTAATTTAGCTAAAAAAATCAGTAAGTGCATGAAAAATACCAAATGAAGTCAGAAAGGCATGAAAATTAATGATGTGGATTTGAATGGTTCATTTTGAACACACAAAAAGTTTGGAGTTCAAATAAGTTCAAAAAATGCAATATCTTTGTAATAGATGAGTTTTCGTTCGAAATCGTGATACATCAAAAGAAATTGTCCATTTTGTACACGAAGTGCATCTAGCATTTTTCGTAAGCCTCTCAAATTTTTAGCATATGCTATGTGGGTGAAATGATGATACCATGCCAACTTTCTACCTTTTCAGAGTTCATTTGAAGTGCTCTTCAATTTTAGGGTTATTTAGCTCAAAAAATCAGTAAGTGCATGAAAAATACCAAATGAAGTTACAAAGGGTTGAAAATTAATGATGTGGCTTTTAATGGTGCATTTTGAACACACAAAAAGTACGGAGTTCAAATAAGTTCAAAAAATGAAATACCTTTGTAATAGATGAGCTTTCGTTCGAAATCGTGATACATCGAAAGAAATTGTCCATTTTGTACACGAAGTGCATCCAGCATTTGTCGTAAGCCTCTCAAATTTTTAGCATATGCTATGTGGGTGAAACGATGATACCATGCCAACTTTCTACCTTTTCAGAGTTCATTTGAAGTGCTCTTCAATTTTAGGGTTATTTAGCTCAAAAAATCAGTAAGTGCATGAAAAATACCAAATGAAGTTAGAAAGGCATGCAAATTAATGATGTGGCTTTGAATGATTCATTTCGAAAACACAAAAAGTATGGAGTTCAAATAAGTTCAAAATAATGAAATCCCTTTGTAATAGATGAGTTTTCGTCTCAAACCGTGATAAGTCGAAAGAGATTGTCCATTTTGTACACGAAGTGCATCCAGTTTTTTCCGTAACCCGCTCAACGCTTTAGCACATGCTAGGTGGGTGAAATGATGATACCAAGCCAAGTTTCAACCTTTTTAGAGTTCATTTGTAGTGCTTTTCAATTTCAGTGTAATTTAGCTAAAAAAATCAGTAAGTGCATGAAAAATACCAAATGAAGTCAGAAAGGCATGAAAATTAATGATGTGGATTTGAATGGTTCATTTTGAACACACAAAAAGTATGGAGTTCAAATAAGTTCAAAAAATGAAATATCTTTGTAATAGATGAGTTTTCGTTCGAAATTGTGATACATCAAAAGAAATTGTCCATTTTGTACACGAAGTGCATCTAGCATTTTTCGTAAGCCTCTCAAATTTTTAGCATATGCTATGTGGGTGAAATGATGATACCATGCCAACTTTCTACCTTTTCAGAGTTCATTTGAAGTGCTCTTCAATTTTAGGGTTATTTAGCTCAAAAATCAGTAAGTGCATGAAAAATAACAAATGAAGTTAGAAAGGCATGAAAATTAATGATGTGGCTTTGAATGGTTCATTTCGAAAACACAAAAAGTATGGAGTTCAAATAAGTTCAAAAAATGAAATACCTCTGTAATAGATGAGTTTTCGTCCGAAATCGTGATACATCGAAAGAGATTGTCCATTTTGTACACGAAGTGCATCCAGTATTTGTCGTAAGCCTCTCAAATTTTTAGCATATGCTATGTGGGTGAAATTAATATACAATGCCAACTTTCTACCTTTTCAGAGTTCATTTGAAGTGCTCTTCAATTTTAGGGTTATTTAGCTCAAAAAATCACTAAGTGCATGAAAAATACCAAATGAAGTCAGAAAGGGTTGAAAATTGATCGTGTGGATTTTAATGGTGCATTTTGAACACACAAAAAGTATGGAGTTCAAAGAAGTGCAAAAAATGAAATACCTTTGTAACAGATGAGTTTTCGTCCGAAACCATGATACATCGAAAGAGATTGTCCATTTTGTACACGAAGTCCATCCAGTCTTTGTCGTAAGCCTCTCAACTTTTTAGCACACGCTATGTGGGTGAAATGATGATACCATGTCAACTTGCAACCTTTTCAGAGTTCATTTGAAGTGCTCTTCAATTTTAGGGTTATTTAGCTCAAAAAACAGGAAGTGTAGGAAATATACCAAATGAAGTCAGAAAGGGTTGAAAATTGATGATGTGGCCTTGAATGGTGCATTTTGAACACATAAAAAGTATGGATTTCAAATAAGTTCAAGAAAATGAAATCCCTTTGTAACAGATGAGTTTTCGTCTCAAACCGTGATAATTCGAAAGAGATTGTCCATTTTGTACATGAAGTGCATCCAGTTTTTGCCGTAACCCTCTCAACGCTTTAGCACATGCTAGGTGGGTGAAATGATGATACCAAGCCAACTTTTAACCTTTTCAGAGTTCATTTGTAGTGCTTTTCAGTTTCAGTGTAATTTAGCTCAAAAAAAATCAGTAAGTGCATAAAAATACCAAAGGAAGTCAGTAAGGCATGAAAATTAATGATGTGGATTTGAATGGCTCATTTTGAACACACAAGTAGTATGGAGTTCAAATTAGTTCAAAAAAATGAAATACCTTTGTAATAGATGAGTTTTCGTCCGAAATCGTGATACATCGAAAGAGATTGTCCATTTTGTACATGAAGTGCATCCAGTATTTGTCGTAAGCCTCTAAATTTTTTAGCATATGCTATGTGGGTGAAATGATGATACCATGCCAACTTTTTACCTTTTCAGAGTTCATTTGAAGTGCTCTTCAATTTTAGGGTTCTTTAGCTTAAAAAATCAGTAAGTGCATGAAAAATACCAAATGAAGTCAGAAAGGCATGAAAATTAATGATGTGGCTTTGAATGGTTCATTTTGAAAACACAAAAAGTATGGAGTTCAAATAAGTTCAAAAAAATGAAATACCTTTGTAATAGATGAGTTTTCGTACGAAATTTTGATACATCGAAAGAGATTGTCCATTTGGTACACGAAGTGCATCCAGTATTTGTCGTAAGCCTCTCAAATTTTTAGCATATGCTATGTGGGTGAAATGATTATACCATGCCAACTTTCTACCTTTTCAGTGTTCATTTGAAGTGCTCTTCAATTTTAGGGTTATTTAGCTCAAAAAATCACAAAGTGCATGAAAAATAACAAATGAAGTCAGAAAGGGTTGAAAATTTATTATGTGGATTTTAATGGTGCATTTTGAACACTTAAAAAGTATGGCGTTCAAATAAGTTCAGAAAAATGAAATCCCTTTGTAACAGATGAGTTTTCGTCCGAAACCGTGATATTTTGAAAGAGATTGTCCATTTTGTACACAAAGTGAATCCAGTTTTTGCCGTAACCCTCTCAACTTTTTAGCACATGCTATGTGGGTGAATGATGATACCATGCCAACTTTCAACCTTTCGAGAGTTCATTTGATGTGCTTTTCAATTTCAGGGTTATTTAGCTCAAAAAAATGAGTAAGTGCATGAAAAATACCAAATGAAGACAGAAAGGGTTGAAAATTGATGATGTGGCTTTTAATGGTGCATTTTGAACATACAAAAAGTATGGAGTTGAAATAAGTTCAAAAAAATGAAATCTCTTTGTAACAGATGAGTTTTCGTCTGAAACCGTGGTACTTCGAAAGAGATTGTCCATTGTACACAAAGTGCATCTAGTTTTTATCATAAACCTCTCAACTTTTAAGCACATGCTATGTGGGTGAAATGATGCTACCATGCCAACTTTCATCCTTTTCAGAGTTAATTTGAAGTGCTTTTCAATTTCAGGGTTGTTTAGCTCAAAAAATCAGTAAGTGCATGAAAAATACCAAACGAAGTGAGAAAGGGTTGAAAATTGATGATGTGGCTTTTAATGGAGCATTTTGAACATACAAAAACTATGGAGTTCAAATAAGTTCAAAAAAATGAAATCTCTTTGTAACAAATGAGTTTTCGTCTGAAACCGTGATACTTCGAAAGAGATTGTCCATTGTACATGAAGTGCATCCAGTTTTTCCCATAAACCTCTCAACTTTTTAGCACAAGCTATGTGCGTGAAATTTTGATACCATGCCAACTTTCAACGTTTTCAGAGTTCATTTGAAGTGCTTTTCAATTTCAGGGTTATTTAGCTCAAAAAAATCAGTAAGTGCATGAAAAATACCAAATGAAGTCAGAAAGGGTTGAAATTGATGATTTGGCTTTTAATGGTGCATTTTGAACACATAAAACGTATGGAGTTCAAATAATGTCAAAAAAATGAAATTCCTTTGTAACAGATGAGTTTTCGCCTGAAACCGTGATACTTCGAAGGAGATTGTCCATTTTGTACACAAAGTGCATCTAGTTTTTGCCGTAACCCTCTCAAGTTTTTAGCACATGCTATCACGGGTGAAATGCCGATTCCAGGCCAACTTATTCACAGTGCTTTTCATTTTCAGGGTTATTTAGCTCAAAAAAGTTAGTAAGTGCATGAAAGATACCAAATAAATTCAGAAAGGCTTGAAAATTGATGACGTGGCTTTGAATGGTGCATTTTGAGCACACAAAAATTATGGAGTTCAAATAAGTTCAAAAAATGAAATACCTTTGTAAAAGATGAGTTTTCGTCCGAAACAATGATACGTCGAAAGAGATTCTCCATTTTGTAAACGAAGTCCATCCAGTCTTTGCCGTCAGCCTCTCAACTTTTTAGCACAAGCTATGTGGGTGAAATGATTATACCATGTCAACTTGCAACCTTTTTAGAGTTCATTTGAAGTGCTCTTCAATTTTAGGGTTATTTAGCTCAAAAAAACAGTAAGTGCAAGAAAAATACCAAATGAAGTCAGAAAGGGTTGAAAATTGAATCGGGAATTTTGAACACATAAAAAGTTTGGAGTTCAAATAAGTTCAAAAAAAAGAAATCCCTTTGTAACAGATGGGTGTTCGTCTCAAACCGTGATAATTCGAAAGAGATTGTCCATTTTGTACACGAAGTGCATCCAGTTTTTGCCGTAACCCTCCCAACGCTTTAGCACAGGCTAGGTGGGTGAAATGATGATACCAAGCCAACTTTCAACCTTTTCAGAGTTCATTTGTAGTGCTTTTCAATTTCAGTGTAATTTAGCTCAAAAAAATCAGTAAGAGCATGAAAAATACCAAATGAAGTCAGAAAGGCATGAAAATTAATAATGTGGATTTGAATGGTTCATTTTGAACACACAAAAAGTATGGAGTTCAAATAAGTTCCAAAAAATGAAATACCTTTGTAATAGATGAGTTTTCGTCCGAAATCATGATACATCGGAAGAGATTGTCCATTTTGCACACGAAGTGCGTCTAGTATTTCTCGTAAGCCTCTCAAATTTTTAGCATATGATATGTGGGTGAAATGATTATACCATGCCAACTTTCTACCTTTTTAGAGTTCATTTGAAGTGCTCTTCAATTTTAGGGTTATTTAGCTCAAAACATCACTAAGTCCATGAAAATAACCAAATGAAGTCAGAAAGGGTTGAAAATTGATGATGCGGATTTTAATGGTGCACTTTGATCACATAAAAAGTATGGAGTTCAAATAAGTTCAAAAAAATGAAATCCCTTGGTAACAGATGACTTTTCATCCGAAACCGTGATATTTCGAAAGAGATTGTCCATTTTGTACACGAAGTCCATCCAGTCTTTGTCGTAACCCTCTCAACTTTTTAGCACATGCTATGTGGGTGAAATGATGATACCATGTCAACTTGCAACCATTTCAGAGTTCATCTGAAGTGCTCTTCAATTTTAGGGTTATTTAGCTCAAAAAATCACTAAGTGCATGAAAAATACCAAATGAAATCAGAAAGGGTTAAAAATAGATGATGGGGCTTTCAATGGTTCATTTTGAACATACAAAAAGTATGCAGTTCAAATAAGTTCAAAAAAATAAAATCCCTTTGTAAAAGATGAGTTTTCGTCTGAAACCATGATACTTCGAAAGAGATTGTCCATTTTGTACACAACGTGCATCCCATTTTTGCCGTAACCCTCTCAACTTTTTTGCACATGCAATGTGGGTGAATGATGATACCATGCCAACTTTCAACCTTTCCAGAGTTCATTTGATGTGGTTTTCAATTTCAGGGTTATTTAGCTGAAAAAAATCAGTAACTGCATGAAAAATACCAAATGAAGTCGGAAAGGGTTTTAAATAGATGATGTGGCTTTTAATGGTGCATTTTGAACATACAAAAATTATGGAGTTCAAATAAGTTCAAAAAAATGAAATCCCTTTGTAACAGATGAGTTTTCATCTGAAACCGTGATACTTCGAAAGGATTGTCCATTTTGTTCACGAAGTGCATCCAGTTTTTGCCGTAACCCTCTCAACCTTTTAGCACATGCTATGTGGGTGAATGATGATACCATGCCAACTTTCAACCTTTCCAGAGATCATTTGAAGTGCTTGTCAATTTCAGGGTTATTTAGCTCAAAAAAACAGTAAGTGCAGGAAAAATACCAAATGAAGTCAGAAAGGATTGAAAATAGACGATGTGGCTTTTAATGGTGCATTTTTAACATACAAAAAGTATGGAGTTCAAATAAGTTCAAAAAATGAAATCTCTTTGTAACAGATGAGATTTCGTCTGAAACCGTGATACTTCGAAGGAGATTGTCCATTGTACACAAAGAGCATCAAGTTTTTCCCATAAACCTCTCAACTTTTTAGCACATGCTATGTGGGTGAAATGATGATACCATGCCAACTTTGAACCATTTCAGAGTTCGTTTGAAGTGCTTTTCAATTTCAGGGTTATTTAGCTTAAAAAATCAGTAAGTGCATGAAAAATACCAAATGAAGTCAGAAAGGGTTGAAAATTGATGATGTGGCTTTTAATGGTGCATTTTGAACATAAAAAAATTATGGAGTTCATATAAGTTCAAAAAAATGAAATCTCGTTGTAACAAATGAGTTTTCGTCTAAAACCGTGATATTTCGAAAGAGATTGTCCATTGTACATGAAGTGCATCCACTTTTTTACCATAAACCACTCAACTTTTTAGCAAATGCTATGTTTTTTAAATGATGATACCATGCCAACTTTCAATCTTTTCAGAGTTCATTCCAAGTCATCTTCAATTTTAGGGTTATTTAGCTCCAAAAAATCAGTAAGTGCATGAAAAATACCAAATGAAGTCAAAAAGGGTTGAAAATTGATAATGTGGCTTTGAATGGTGCATTTTGAACACACAAAAAGTATGGAGTTCAAATAAGTTCAAAAAAATTAGATCCCTTTGTAACAGATGAGTTTTCGTCCGAAAGAGTGATACTGCGAAACAGATTGTCCATTTTGTACATGAAGTGCATCCAGTTTTTGCCGTAACCCTCTCAAGGTTTTAGCACATGCTAGGAGGGTGAAATGATGATACCAAGCCAACTTTCTACCTTTTCGGAGTTCATTTGTTGTGCTTTTCAATTTCAGTGTAATTTAGCTCAAAAAATCAGTAAGTGCATGAAAAATACCAAATGAAGTCAGAAAGGCATGAAAATTAATGATGTGGCTTTGAATGGTTCATTTTGAACACACAAAAAGTTTGTAGTTCAGATAAGTTCAAAAAACGAAATACCTTTGTAATCGATGAGTTTTCGTCCGAAATCGTGATACATCGAAGGAGATTGTCTATTTTGTATACGATCTAGTATTTGTCGTAAGCCTCTCAAATTTTTAGCATATGCTATGTGGGTGAAATGATGATACCATGACAACTTTCTACCTTTTCAGAGTTCATTTGAAGTGCTCTTGAATTTTAGGGTTATTTAGCTCAAAAAATCAGTAAGTGCATGAAAAATACCAAATGAAGTCAGAAAGGGTTGAAAATTAATGATGTGGCATTTAATGGTGCATTTTGAACACATAAAACGTACGTAGTTCAAATAAGTTCAAAAAAATGAAATCCCTTTGTAATAGATGAGTTTTCGTCAGAAACCGTGATATTTCGAAAGAGATTGTCCATTTTGTACACGAACTACATCAAGTTTTTGCCATAACCCTCTCAACTTTTTAGCACATGCTATGTGGGTGAACTAATGATGCCATGCCAACTTTCAACCTTTTCATAGATTATTTAAAGTGCTTTTCATTTTCAGGGTTATTTAGCAGAAAACAAATCGGTAAGTGAATGAAAATACCAAATAAAGTGAGAAAGGCTTGAATATTGATGACATGGCTTTGAATGGTGCATTTTGAACACACAAAAAGTATGGAGTTCAAATAAGTTCAAGAAAATGAAATACCTTTGTAACAGATGAGTTTTCGTTCGAAACCATGATACATCGAAAGAGATTGTCCATTTTGTACACGAAATCCATCCAGTCTTTCACGTACGCCTCTCAAATTTTTATCACATGCTATGTGGGTGAAATGATGATACCATGTCAACTTGCAACCTTTTTAGAGTTCATTTGAAGTGCTCTTCAATTTGAGGGTTATTTAGCTGGAAAAAATTAGTAAGTGCATGAAAAATACCAAACGAAATCAGAAAGGGTTGAAAATAGATGATGTGGCTTTGAATGGTGCAATTTGAACACGCAAAAGTATGGAGTTCAAATAAGTTAAAAAAAAGAAATCCCTTTGTAACAGATGAGTTTTCATCTGAAACCGTTATACTTCGAAAGAGATTGTCCATTTTGTACACGAAGTGCATCCAGTTTTTGCCGTAACCCTCTCAACTTTTTAGCACATGCTATGTGGGTGAATGATGATACCATGCCAACTTTCAACCTTTCCAGAGATCATTTGAAGTGCTTATCAATTTCAGGGTTACTTAGCTCAAAAAAATCAGTAAGTGGATGAAAAATACGAAATGAAGTCAGAAAGGGTTGAAAATTGATGATGTGGATTTTAATGGTGCATTTTTAACGTACAAAAAGTATGGATTTCAAATAAATTCAAAAAATGAAATCTCTTTGTAACAAATGAGTTTTCGTCTGAAACCGCGAAACTGCGAAAGATATTGTCCATTGTATACGAAGTGCATCAAGTTTTTCCCATAAACCTCTCAACTTTCTAGCACATGCTTTGTGGGTGAAATAATTAT
Source organism: Hordeum marinum (assembly GCA_022496015.1). NCBI lineage: Eukaryota > Viridiplantae > Streptophyta > Magnoliopsida > Poales > Poaceae > Hordeum > Hordeum marinum. Next base: position 507,066,537 of record CM039674.1, on the reverse strand, counting down.
ACCATGCCAACTTTCAACCTTTTCAGAGTTCATTTGAGGTGCTTTTCAATTTCAGGGTTATTTAGCCCAAAAAATCACTAAGTGCATGAAAAATACCAAAAGAAGTCAGAAAGGGTGGAAAATTGATGATGTGCCTTTTAATGGTGCATTTTGAACATACAAAAAGAATGGAGTTCAAATAAGTTCAAAAAAATGAAATCTCTTTGTAACAGATGAGTTTTCGTCTGAAACCGTGATACTTCGAAAGAGATTGTCCATTGTATACGAAGTGCGTCCAGTTATTCCCATAAACCTCTCAACTTTTTATAAAATGCTATGTTGTTGAGATGATGATACCATGCCAACTTTCAACCTTTTCAGAGTTCATTTGAAGTGCTTTCCAATTTCAGGGTTATTTAGCTCAAAAAAATTAGTAAGTGCATGAAAAATACCAAATGAAGTCAGAAAGGCGTGAAAATTAATGATGCGGCTTTGAATGGTTAATTTTGAACACAAAAAAAGTATGGAGTTCAAATAAGTTCAAAAAAATTAAATACATATGTAACAGATGAGTTTTCGTCACCAACCGTGATAATTCGAAAGAGATTGTCCATTTTGTGCACGAAGTGCATCCAGTTTTTGCCCTAACCCTCTCAAAGTTTTAGCACATGCTAGGTGGGTGAAATGATGATACCAAGCCAACTTTCTACCTTTTCAGAGTTCATTTGTAGTGCTTTTCAATTTCCGTGTAATTTAGCTCAAAAAATCAGTAAGTGCATGAAAAATACCAAATGAACTCAGAAAGGCATGAAAATTAATGATGTGGCTTTGAATGGTTCATTTTGAACACACAAAAAGTATGGAGTTCAAATAAGTTCAAAACAATGAAATACCTTTGTAATAGATGAGTTTTCGTCCGAAATCGTGATACATCGAGAGAGATTGTCCATTTTGTACACGAAGTGCATCCAGTATTTGTCGTAACCCTCTCAAATTTTTAGCATATGCTATGTGGGTAAAATTATGACACCATGCCAATTTTCTACCTTTTTAGAGTTCACTTGAAGTGCTCTTGAATTTTCGGGTTATTTAGCTCAAAAATCACTAAGTGCATAAAAACACCAAATGAAGTCAGAAAGGTATGAAAATTGATGATGTGGCTTTTAATGGTGCATTTTGAACACATAAAAAGTATGGAGTTCAAATAAGTTTTAAAAAATGAAATCTCTTTGTAACAGATGAGTTTTCGTCTGAAACCGTGATACTTCGAAAGAGAATGTCCATTGTACATCATGTTTTTCCCATAAACCTCTAAACTTTTTAGCACATGCTATGTGGGAGAAATGAATATACTATGCCAACTTTCAACCTTTTCAGAGTTCATTTGAAGTGCTTTTCAAATTCAGGGTTATTTAGCTCAAAAAATCAGTAAGTGCATGAAAAATACCAAATGAAGTCAGAAAGGGTTGAAAATTGATTATGTGGCTTTTAATGGTGCATTTTGAACATACAAAAAGTATGGAGTTCAAATGAGTTCAAAAAATTGAAATCTCTTTGTAACAGATGAGTTTTCGTCTGAAACCGTGATACTTCGAAAGAGATTGTCCATTGTATACGAAGTGCATCCAGTTTTTCCCATAAACCTCTCAACTTTTTAGCAAATTCTATGTTGTTGAAATGATGATACCATGCCAACTTTCAACCTTTTAAGAGTTCATTTGAAGTGCTTTTCAATTTCAGGGTTATTTTGCTCAAAAAAATTAGTAAGTGCATGAAAAATACCAAATGAAGTCAGAAAGGCGTGAAAATTAATGATGTGGCTTTCAATGGTTCATTTTGAACACACAAAAAGTATGGAGTTCAAATAAGTTCAAAAAAATGAAATACCTTTGTAACAGATGAGTTTTCGTCTGAAACCGTGATAATTCGAAAGAGATTGTCCATTTTGTACACGAAGTGCATCCAGTTTTTGCCGTAACCCTATCAACGTTTTAGCACATGATAGGAGGGTGAAATGATGATACCAAGCCAACTTTCTACCTTTTGAGAGTTCATTTGTAGTGCTTTTCAATTCCAGTGTAATTTAGCTAAAAAAATCAGTAAGTGCATGAAAAATACCAAATGAAGTCACAACGGAATGAAAATTAATGATGTGGCCTTGAATGGTTAATTTTGAACACACAAAAATTATGGAGTTGAAATAAGTTCAAAAAAATGAAATACCTTTGTAATAGATGAGTTTTCGTCCGAAATCGTGATATATCGAAAGAGATTATCCATTTGGTAAACGAAGTGCATCCAGTATTTGTCGTAAGCCTCCTAAATTTTTAGCATATGATATGTGGGTGAAATGATGATACCATGCCAACTTTCTACCTTTTTAGAGTTCATTTGAAGTGCTCTTGAATTTTAGGGTTATTTAGCTCAAAAAATCAGTAAGTGCATGAAAAATACCAAATGAAGTCAGAAAGGGTTGAAAATTGATGATGTGGCTTTTAATGGTGCATTTCAAACATACAAAAAGTATGGAGTTCAAAAAAATTCAAAAGAATGAAATCTCTTTCTAATAGATGAGTTTTCGTCTGAAACCGTGATACTTCGAAAGAGATTGCCCATTGTATACGAAGTGCATCCAGTTTTTCCCATAAACCTCTCAACTTTTTAGAAAATGCTATGTTGTTGAAATGTCGATGCCATGCCAACTTTCCACCTTTTCAGAGTTCATTTGAAGTGCTTTTCAATATCAGGGTTATTTAGCTCAAAAAAATCAGTAAGTGCATGAAAAGTACCAAATGAAGTTAGAAAGGCATGAAAATTAATGACGTGGCTTTGAATGGTTCATTTTGAACACACAAAAAGTATGGAGTTCACATAAGGTCAAAAAAATGAAATACCTTTGTAACAGATGAGTTTTCGTCTCAAACCGTGATAATTCGAAAGAGATTGTCCATTTTGTACACGAAGTGCATCCAGTTTGTGCCGTAACCCTCTCAACGTTTTAGCACATGCTAGGAGGGTGAAATGATGATACCAAGCCAACTTTCTACCTTTTCAGAGTTCATTTGTAGTGCTTTTCAATTTTAGTGTAATTTAGCTCAAAAAATCAGTAAGTGCATGAAAAATACCAAATGAAGTCAGAAAGGAATGAAAATTAATGATGTGGCTTTGAATGGTTAATTTTGAACACACAAAAATTATGGAGTTTGAATAAGTTCAAAAAAATGAAATACCTTTGTAATAGATGAGTTTCCGTCCGAATCCGTGATAGATCGAAAGAGATTATCCATTTTGTACACGAAGTGCATTCAGTATTTGTCGTAAGCCTCTCAAATTTTTAGCATATGCTATGTTGGTGAAATGATGATACCTTGCCAACTTTCTACCTTTTCAGAGTTCATCTGAAGTGCTCTCGAATTTTAGGGTTATGTAGCTCACAAAATCAGTAAGTGCATGAAAAATACCAAATGAAGTCAGAAAGGGTTGAAAATTGGTGATGTGGCTTTTAATGGTGCATTTTGAACATACAAAAAGTATGGAGTTCAAATAAATTCAGAAAAATGAAATCTGTTTGTAACAGATGAGTTTTCGTCTGAAACCGTGATACTTCGAAAGAGATTGTCCATTGTATACGAAGTGCATCCAGTTTTTCCCATAAACCTCTCAAATTTTTAGAAAATGCTATGTTGTTGAAATGATGATGCCATGCCAACTTTCAACCTTTTCAGAGTTCATTTGAAGTGCTTTTCAATTTCAGGGTTATTTAGCTCAAAAAAATCAGTAAGTGCATGAAAAATACCAAATTAAGTCAGAAAGGCGTGAAAATTAATGATGTGGCTTTGAATGGTTCATTTTGAACACACAAAAAGTATGGAGTTCACATAAGTTCACAAAAATGAAATACCTTTGTAACAGATGAGTTTTCGTCTCAAACCGTGATAATTCGAAAAAGATTGTCCATTTTGTACACGAAGTGCATCCAGTTTTTTCCGTAACCCTCTCAACGTTTTAGCACATGCTAGGTGGGTGAAATGATGATACCAAGGCAACTTTCTACCTTTTCAGAGTTCATTTGAAGTGCTTTTCAATTTCAGTGTAATTTAGATCAGAAAATCAGTAAGTGCATGAAAAATACCAAATGAAGTCAGAAAGGCATGAAAATTAATGATGTGGCTTTCAATGGTTCATTTTGAACACACAAAAAGTATGGAGTTCAAATAAGTTCAAAACAATGAAATACCTTTGTGATAGATGAGTTTTTGTCCGAAATCGTGATGCATCGAGAGAGATTGTCCATTTTGTACACGAAGTGCATCCAGTATTTGTCGTAAGCCTCTCAAATTTTTAGCATATGCTATATGGGTGAAATGATGATACCATGCCAACTTTCTACCTTTTAAGAGTTCATTTGAAGTGCTCTTGAATTTTAGGGTTATTTAGCTCAAAAAATCACTAAGTGCATGAAAAATACCAAATGAAGTCGGAAAGGGTTGAAAATTGATGATGTGGCTTTTAATGGTGCATTTTGAACACATAAAAAGTATGGAGTTCAAATAACTTCAAAAAATTGAAATCCCTTTGTAACAGATGAGTTTTCGTCCGATACCGTGATATTTTGAAAGAGATTGTCCATTTTGTACACGAAGTGCATCCAGTTTTTGCCGTAACCCTCTCAACTTTTTTGGCACATGCTATGTGGGTGAAATGATGATGCCATGCCAAACTCAACCTTTGCAGAGTTTGTTTAAAGTGGTTTTTATTTTCAGGTAGATTTAGCTCAAAACAAATCAGTAAGTGCATGCAAAATACCAAATAAAGTCAGAAAGGCTTGAAAATTGATGACGTGGCTTTGAATGGTGCATTTTGAACACACAAAAAGTATGGAGTTCAAATAAGTTCAAAAAAATGAAATACCTTAGTAACAGATGAGTTTTCGTTTGAAACCGTGATACTTCGAAAGAGATTGTCCATTGTACACGAAGTGCATCCAGTTTTTCCCATAAACCTCTCAACTTTTTAGCAAATCCTATGTTGGTGAAATGATGATACCATGCCAACTTTCAACCTTTTCAGAGTTCATTTGAAGTGCTTTTCAATTTCAGGGTTATTTAGCTCAAAAAATCAGAAAGTGCATGAAAAATACCAAATGAAGTCATAAAAGCTTTAAAATTGATGATGTGGAGTTTAATGTGCATTTTGAACATACAAAAAGTATGGAGTTCAAATAAGTTCAAAAAAATGAAATCTCTTTGTAACAGATGAGTTTTCGTCTGAAACGTGATACTTCGAAAGAGATTGTCCATTGTACACGAAGTGCATCCAGTTTTTCCCATAAACCTCTCAACTTTTTAACAAATGCTATGTTGGTGAAATGATGATACCATGCCAACTTTCAACCTTTTCAGAGTTCATTTGAAGTGCTTTTCAATTTCAGGGTTATTTAGCTCAAAAAAATCAGTAAGTGCATGAAAAATACCAAATGAAGTCAGAAAGGCATGAAAATTAATGATGTGGCTTTGAATGGTTCATTTTTAACACACAAAAAGTATGGAGTTCAAATAATTTCAAAAATATGAAATACCTTTGTAACAGATGAGTTTTCGTCTCAAACCGTGATACTTCAGAAGAGATTGTCCATTTTGTACACGAAGTGCATCCACTTTTTGTCGTAACCCTCTCAATGTTTTAGCACATGGTAGGTGGGTGAAATGATGATACCTAGCCAGCTTTCTACCTTTTCAGAGTTCATTTGTAGTGCTTTTCAATTTTAGTGTAATTTAGCTCAACAAATCATTAAGAGCATGAAAAAAACCAAATGAAGTCAGAAAGGCATGAAAATTAATGATCTGGCTTTGAAAGGTTCATTTTCAACACACAAAAATTATGGAATTCAAATAAGTTCAAAAAAATGAAATACCTTTGTAATAGACGAGTTTTCGTCTGAAACCATGATACATCGAAAGAGATTGTCCATTTTGTACACGAAGTCCATCCAGTCTTTGCCGTAAGCCTCTAAACTTTTTAGCACATGCTATGTGGGTGAAATGATGATACCATGTCAACTTGCAACCTTTTCAGAGTTCATTTGAAGTGCTCTTCAATTTTAGGGTTATTTAGCTCAAAAAATAAGTAAGTGCATGAAAAATACCAAATGAAGTCAAAAAGGGTTGAAAATTGATGATGTGGCTTTTAGTGGTGCATTTTGAACATATAAAAAGTATGGAGTTCAAATAAGTTCAAAAAAGTGAAATCTCTTTGTAACAGATAAGTTTTCGTCTGAAACCGTGATACTACGAAAGAGATTGTCCATTGTACACGAAGTGCATCAAGTTTTTCCCATAAACCTCTTAACTTTTTAGCACATGCTATGTGGGTGAAATGATGATACCATGCCAACTTTCAACCTTTTCAGAGTTCATTTGAAGTGCTTTTCAATTTCAGGGTTATTTAGCTCCAAAAATCAGTAAGTGCATGAAAAATACCAAATGAAGTCAAAAAGGGTTGAAGTTGATGATTTGGCTTTTAATGGTGCATTTTGAACACATAAAAAGTATGGACTTCAAATAAGTTCAAAAAAATGAAATTCCTTTGTAACAGATGAGTTTTCGCCTGAAACCGTGATACTTTGAAAAAGATTGTCCATTGTACACGAAGTGCATCCAGTTTTTCCCACAAATCTCTCTACTTTTCAGCAAATGATATGTTGGTGAAATGATGACACCATGCCAACTTTCAACCTTTTCAGAGTTCATTTGAAGTGCTTTTCAATTTCAGGGTTATTTAGGTCAAAAAAATCAGTAAGTGCATGTGAAATACCAAATGATGTCAGAAAGGGTATAAATTGATGATTTGGCTTTTAATGGTGCATTTTGAACACGTAAAAAGTATGGAGTTGAAATAAGTTCAAAAAAATGAAATTCCTTTGTAATAGATGAGTTTTCGCATGAAACCGTCATACTTTGAAAGAGATTGTCCATTTTGTACATAAAGTGCATCCAGTCTTTGCCGTAACCCTCTCAACATTTTAGCTCATGCTATGTGGGTGAAATGATGATGCCATGCCAACTTTCAACCATTTCACAGTTTATTTAAAGTGCTTTTCAATTTCAGGGTTATTTAGGTCAAAAAAATCAGTAAGTGCATGTAAAATACCAAATGAAGTCAGAAAGGGTTGAAATTGATGATTTGAATTTTAATGGTGCATTTTGAACACGTAAAAAATCTGGAGTTCAAATAAGTTCAAAAAAATGAAATTCCTTTGCAACAGATGAGTTTTCGCATGAAACTGTGATACTTCGAAAGAGATTGTCCATTTTGTGCACAAAGTGCATCCAGTTTTTGCCGTAACCCTGTCAACATTTTAGCACATGCTATGTGGGTGAAATGATGATGCCATGCCAACTTTCAACCTTTTCAGAGTTCATTTGAAGTGCTTTTCATTTCAAGGTTATTTAGCTCAAAAAAATTAGTAAGTGCATGAAAAATACCAAATAAAGTCAGAAAGGCTTGAAAATTGATGACGTAGCTTTGAATGGTGCATTTTGAACAAAAAAAAGTATGGAGTTCAAATAAGTTCAAAAAAATGAAATACCTTTGTAACAGATGAGTTTTCGTCCGAAACCATGATACATCGAAAGACATTATCCATTTTGTACACGAAGTCCATCCAGTCTTTGCCGTAAGCCTCTAAACTTTTTAGCACATGCTATGTGGGTGAAATGATGATACCATGTCAACTTGCAACCTTTTTCGAGATCATTTGAAGTGCTCTTCAATTTTAGGGTTATTTAGCTCAAAAAATCAGTAAGTGCATGAAAAATACCAAATGAAGTCAGAAAGGGTTGAATATTCATGATGTGGCGTTTAGTGGTGCATTTCTAACATACAAAAAGTATGGAGTTCAAATAAGTTCAAAAAAATGAAATCTCTTTGTAACAGATGAGTTTTCGTCTAAAACCGTGATACTTCGAAAGAGATTGTCCATTGTACACGAAGTGCATCAAGTTTTTCCCATAAACCTCTCAACCTTTTAGCACATGCTATGTGGGTGAAGTGATGATACCATGCCAACCTTCAACCTTTTCAGAGTTCATTTGAAGTGCTTTTCAATTTCAGAGTTATTTAGCTCAAAAAGATCAGTAAGTGCATGAAAAATATAAAATGAAGTCGGAAAGGGTTGAAATTGATTATTTGGATTTTAATGGTGCATTTTGAACACATAAAAAGTATGGAGTTCAAATAAGTTCAAAAAAATGAAATTCCTTTGTAACAGATGAGTTTTCGCCTGGAACCGTGATACTTTGAAAGAGATTGTCGATTTTGTACATGAAGTGCATCTAGTTTTTGCCGTAACCCTCTCAACTTTTTAGCACATGCTATGTGGGTGTAATGATGATGCCATTCCAACTTTCAACCATATGACAGTTTATTTAAAGTGCTTTTCATTTTCAGGGTTATTTAGCTGAAAAAAATTAGTAAGTGCATGAAAAATACCAAATAAAGTCAAAAAGGCTTGAAAATTGACGACGTGTCTATGAATGGTGCATTTTGAACACACAAAATGTATGGAGTTCAAATAAATTCAAAAAATGAAATACCTTTGTAAGAGATGAGTTTTCGTCCCAAACCATGATACATCGAAAGAGATTGTCCATTTTGTACACGAAGTCCATCCAGTCTTTGCCGTAAGCCTCTCAACTTTTTAACACATGGTATGTGGGTGAAGTGATGTACCGTGACAACTTGCAACCTTTCCAGTATTCATTTGAAGTGCTCTTCAATTTTAGGGTTATTTAGCTCAAAAAATTAGTAAGTGCATGAAAAATACCAAATGAAGTCAGAAAGGGTTGAAAATTGATGATGTGGCTTTGAATGGTGCATTTTGAACACATAAAAAGTATGGAGTTCAAATAAGTTCAAAATAATGAAATCCCTTTGTAATAGATGAGTTTTCGTCTCAAACCATGATACCTCGAAAGAGATTGTCCATTTTGTACACGAAGTGCATCCAGTTTTTGCCGTAACCCTCTCAATGTTTTAGCACATGCTAGGTGTGTGAAATGATGATACCAAGCCAACTTTCAACCTTTTGAGAGTTCATTTATAGTGCTTTTCAATGTTAGTGTAATTTAGGTCAAAAAATTAGTAAGTGCATGAAAAATACCAAATAATGGCATGAAAGTAAATGATGCGGCTTTGAATGGTTCACTTTGAAAACACAAAAAGTATGGCATTCAAATAAGTTCAAAAAATGAAATACCTTTGTAATAGATGAGTTTTCATCCGAAATCGTGATACATCGAAAGAGATTGTCCATTTTGTACACGAAGTGCATCCAGTATTTTTCGTAAGCCTCTCAGATTTTTAGCATATGCTATGTGGGTGAAATGATGATACCATGCCAACTTTCTACCTTTTCAGAGTTCATTTGAAGTGCTCTTCAATTTTAGGGTTATTTAGCTCCAAAAATCACTAAGTGCATGAAAAATATCAAATGAAGTCAGAAAGGGTTGAAAATTGATGATGTGGCTTTTAATGGTGCATTTTGAACAAATAAAAAGTATGGAGTTCAAATAAGTTCAAAAAAATGAAATCCCTTTGTAACAGATGAGTTTTCGTCCGAAACCGTAATATTTCGAAAGAGATTGTCCATTTTGTACACGAAGTCCATCCAGTCTTTGTCGCAAGCCTCTCAACTTTTTAGCACACGCTATGTGGGTGAAATGATGATACCATGTCAACTTGCAACCTTTTTAGAGTTCATTTGAAGTGCTCTTCAATTTTAGAGTTATTTAGCTGGAAAAAATCAGTAAGTGCATGAAAAATACCAAATTAAATCAGAAAGGGTTGAAAATAGATGATGTGGCTTTGAATGGTGCATTTTGAACACACAAAAAGTATGGAGTTGAAATAAGTTCAAAAAAATGAAATCTCTTTGTAACACATGAGATTTCGTCTGAAACCGTGATACTTCGAAAGAGATTGTCCATTGTACACGAAGTGCATTCAGATTTTCCCATAAACCTCTCAACATTTTAGCACATGCTATGTTGGTGAAATGATGATACCATGCCAACTTTCAACCTTTTCAGGGTTCATTTGAAGTGCTTTTCAATTTCAGGGTTATTTAGCTCAAAAAATGAGTAAGTGCGTGAAAAATACCAAATGAAGTCAGAAAGGGTTGAAAATTGATGATGTGTCTTTTAATGGTGCATTTTGAAGATACAAAAAGTATGGAGTTCAAATAAGTTCAAAAAAATGAAATCTCTTTGTAATAGCTGAGTTTTCGTCTGAAACCGTGATACTTCAAAAGAGATTGTCCATTGTACACGAAGTGCATCCAGTTTTTCCCATAAACCTCTCAACTTTTCAGCAAATGCTATGTTGGTGAAATGATGATACCATGCCAACTTTCAACCTATTCAGAGTTCATTTGAAGTGCTTTTCAATTTCAGGGTTATTTAGCTCAAAAAAATCAGTAAGTGCATGGAAAATACCAAATGAAGTCAGAAAGGGTTGAAATTGATGATTTCGCTTTTAATGGTGCATTTTGAACACATAAAAAGTATGAAGTTTAAATAAGTTCAAAAAGATGAAATTCCTTTGTAATAGATGAGTTTTCGCCTGAAACCCTGATACTTCGAAAGAGATTGTCCATTTTGTACACAAAGTGCATCCATTTTTGCAGTAACCCTCTCAACATTTTAGCACATGCTATGTGGGTGAAATGATCATGCCATGCCAACTTTCAACCATTTCACAGTTTATTTAAAGTGCTTTTCATTTTAAGGGTTATTTAGCTCAAAAAAATTAGTAAGTGCATGAAAAATACCAAATAAAGTCAGAAAGGCTTGAAAATTGATTACGTGGCTTTGAATGGTGAATTTTGAACACAAAAAAAAGTATGGAGTTCAAATAAGTTCAAAAAAATGAAATACCTTTGTAAGAGATGAGTTTTCGTCCGAAACCATGATACATCGAAAGAGATTATCCATTTTGTACACGAAGTCCATCCAGTCTTTGTCGTAAGCCTCTAAACTTTTTAGCACATCCTATGTGGGTGAAATGATGATACCATGACAACTTGCAACCTTTTCAGAGTTCATTTGACGTGCTCTTCAATTTTAGGGTTATTTAGCTCAAAAAATCACTAAGTGCATGAAAAATATCAAATGAAGTCAGAAAGGGTTGAAAATTGATGATCTGGCTTTAAATGGTGCATTTTGAACAAATAAAAACTATGGAGTTCAAATAAGTTCAAAAAAATGAAGTCCCTTTGTAACAGATGAGTTTTCGTCTGAAACTGTGATATTTCGAAAGAGATTGTCCATTTTGTACATGAAGTCCATCCAGTCTTTGTCATAAGCCTCTCAACTTTTTAGCACACGCTATGTGGGTGAAATGATGATACCATGTCAACTTGCAACCTTTTTAGAGTTCATTTGAAGTGCTCTTCAATTTTAGAGTTATTTAGCTGAAAAAAATCAGTAAGTGCATGAAAAATACCAAATGAAATAAGAAAGGGTTGAAAATAGATGTTGTGGCTTTGAATGGTGCATTTTGAACACACAAAAAGTATGGAGTTGAAATAAGTTCAAAAAAATGAAATCTCTTTGTAACACATGAGTTTTCGTCTCAAACCGTGATACTTCGAAAGAGATTGTCCATTGTACATGAAGTGCATTCAGTTTTTCCCATAAACCTCTCAACTTTTTATCACATGCTATGGTGGTGAAATGATGATACCATGCCAACTTTCAACCTTTTCTGGGTTCATTTCAAGTGCTTTTCAATTTCAGGGTTATTTAGCTCAAAAAATCAGTAAGTGCATGAAAAATACCAAATGAAGTCAGAAAGGGTTGAAAATTGATGATGTGGCGTTTAATGGTGCATTTTGAAGATACAAAAAGTATGGAGTTCAAATAAGTTCAAAAAAATGAAATCTCTTTGTAATAGCTGAGTTTTCGTCTAAAACCGTGATACTTCAAAAGAGATTGTCCATTGTACACGAAGTGCATCCAGTTTTTCCCATAAACCTCTCAACTTTTCAACAAATGCTATGTCGGTGAAATGATGATACCATGCCAACTTTCAACCTATTCAGAGTTCATTTGAAGTTCTTTTCAATTTCAGGGTTATTTAGCTCAAAAAAATCAGTAAGTGCATGGAAAATACCAAATGAAGTCAGAAAGGGTTGAAATTAATGATTTCGCTTTTAATGGTGCATTTTGAACACATAAAAAGTATGAAGTTCAAATAAGTTCAAAAAAATGAAATTACTTTGTAACAGATGAGTTTTTGCCTGAAACCGTGATACTTCGAAAGAGATTGTCCATTTTGTACACAAAGTGCATCCATTTTTGCAGTAACCCTCTCAACATTTTAGCACATGCTATGTGGGTGAAATGATGATGCCATGCCAACTTTCAACCATTTCACAGTTTATTTAAAGTGCTTTTCATTTTTCAGGGTTATTTAGCTCAAAAAAATTAGTAAGTGCATGAAAAATACCAAATAAAGTCAGAAAGGCTTGAAAATTGATTACGTGGCTTTGAATGGTGCATTTTGAACACAAAAAAAAGTATGGAGTTCAAATAAGTTCAGAAAAATGAAATACCTTTGTAAGAGATGAGTTTTCGTCCGAAACCATGATACATCGAAAGAGATTGTCCATTTTGTACACGAAATCCATCCAGTCTTTGTCGTAACCCTATAAACTTTTCAGCACATCCTATGTGGGAGAAATGATGATACCATGACAACTTGCAACCTTTTCAGAGTTCATTTGAAGTGCTCTTCAATTTTAGGGTTATTTAGCTCAAAAAATCAGTAAGTGCATGAAAAATACCAAATGAAGTCAGAAAGGGTTGAAAATCGATGATGTGGCTTTTAGTGGTGCATTTTGAACATACAAAAAGTATGGAGTTCAAATAAGTTCAAAAAATGAAATCTCTTTGTAACAGATGAGTTTTCGTCTGAAACCGTGATACTTCGAAAGAGATGTCCATTGTACACGAAGTGCATCAAGTTTTTCCCATAAACCTCTCAACTTTTTAGCACATGCAATGTGGGTGAAATGATGATACCATGCCAACTTTCAACCTTTTCAGAGTTCATTTGAAGTGCTTTTCAATTTCAGGGTTATTTAGCTCAAAAAGCAGTCTGTGCATGAAAAATACCAAATGAAGTCAGAAAAGGGTTGAAATTGATGGTTTGGCTTTTAATGGTGCATTTTGAACACATAAAAAGTATGGAGTTCAAATAAGTTCAAAAAAATGAAATTTCTTTGTAACAGATGAGTTTTCGCCTGAAACCGTGATACTTTGAAAGAGATTGTCCATTGTACATGAAGTGCATCCAGTTTTCCCATAAACCTCTCAACTTTTCAGCAAATGCTATGTTGGTGAAATGATGATATCATGCCAATTTTCAACCTTTTCAGAGTTCATTTGAAGTGCTTTTCAATTTCAGGGTTATTTAGGTCAAAAAAAATCAGTAAGTGCATGTAAAATACCAAATGAAGTCAGAAAGGGTTGAAATTGATGATTTGGCTTTTAATGGTGCATTTTGAACACGTAAAAAGTATGTAGTTCAAATAAGTTCAAAAAAATGAAATTCCTTTGTAACAGATGAGTTATCGCATGAAACCATTATACTTCGAAAGAGATTGTCCATTTTGGACACAAAGTGCCTCCAGTTTTTGCCGTAACCGTCTCAACATTTTAGCACATGCTATGTGGGTGAAATGATCATGCCATGCCAACTTTCAACCATTTCACAGTTTATTTAAAGTGCTTTTCATTTTCAGGGTTATTTAGCTCAAAAAAATTAGTAAGTGCATGAAAAATACCAAATAAAGCCAGAAAGGCTTGAAAATTGATAACGTGGCTTTGAATGGTGCATTTTGAACACAAAAAAGTATGGAGTTCAAATAAGTTCAGAAAAATGAAATACCTTTGTAACAGATGAGTTTTCGTCCGAAACCATGATACATCGAAAGTGGTTGTCCATTTTGTACACGAAGTCCATCCAGTCTTTGCCGTAAGCCTCTAAACTTTTTAGCACATGCTATGTGGGTGAAATGATTATACCATGTCAACTTGCAACCTTTTCAAAGTTCATTTGAAGTGCTTTTCAATTTTAGCGTTATTTAGCTCGAAAAATCAGTAAGTGCATGAAAAATACCAAATGAAGTCAGAAAGGGTTGAAAATCGATGATGTGGCTTTTAGTGGTGCATTTTGAACATACAAAAAGTATTGGAGTTCAAATAAGTTCAAAAAAATGAAATCTCTTTGTAACAGATGAGTTTTCGTCTGAAACCGTGATACTTCGAAAGAGATGTCCATTGTACATGAAGTGCACCAAGTTTTTCCCATAAACCTCTCGACTTTTTAGCACATGCTATGTGGGTGAAATGATGATACCATGCCAACTTTCAACGTTTTCAGAGTTCATTTGAAGTGCTTTTCAATTTCAGGGTTATTTAGCTCAAAAAACAGTAAGTGCATGAAAAATACCAAATGAACTCAGAAAGGGTTGAAATTGATGATTTGGCTTTTAATGGTGCATTTTGACCACGTAAAAAGTATGGACTTCAAATAAGTTCAAAAAAAAATGAAATTCCTTTGTAACAGATGAGTTTTCGCCTGAAACCGTGATACTTTGAAAGAGATTGTCCATTGTACACGAAGTGCATCCAGTTTTCCCATAAACCTCTCAACTATTCAGCAAATGCTATGTTGGTGAAATGATGATACCATGCCAACTTTCAACCTTTTCAGAGTTCATTTGAAGTGCTTTTCAATTTCAGGGTTATTTAGGTCAAAAAATTCAGTAAATGCATGTAAAATACCAAATGAAGTCAGAAAGGGTTGAAATTGATGATTTGGCTTTTGATGGTGCATTTTGACCACGTAAAAAGTATGGAGTTCAAATAAGTTCAAAAAAATGAAATTCCTTTGTAACAGATGAGTTTTCGCATGAAACCATGATCCTTCGAAAGAGATTGTCCATTTTGTACACAAAGTGCCTCCAGTTTTTGCCGTAACCCTCTCAACATTTTAGCACATCCTATGTGGGTGAAATGATCATGCCATGCCAACTTTCAACCATTTCACAGTTTATTTATAGTGCTTTTCATTTTCAGGGTTATTTAGCTCAAAAAAATTAGTAAGTGCATGAAAAATACCAAATAAAGCCAGAAAGGCTTGAAAATTGATAACGTGGCTTTGAATGGTGCATTTTGAACACAAAAAAGTATGGAGTTCAAATAAGTTCAGAAAAATGAAATACCTTTGTAACAGATGAGTTTTCGTCCGAAACCATGATACATCGAAAGTGGTTGTCCATTTTGTACACGAAGTCCATCCAGTCTTTGCCGTAAGCCTCTAAACTTTTTAGCACATGCTATATGGGTGAAATGATTATACCATGTCAACTTGCAACCTTTTCAAAGTTCATTTGAAGTGCTCTAAAATTTTAGCGTTATTTAGCTCGAAAAATCAGTAAGTGCATGAAAAATACCAAATGAAGTCAGAAAGGGTTGAAAATCGATGATGTGGCTTTTAGTGGTGCATTTTGAACATACAAAAAGTATTGGAGTTCAAATAAGTTCAAAAAAATGAAATCTCTTTGTAACAGATGAGTTTTCGTCTGAAACCGTGATACTTCGAAAGAGATGTCCATTGTACACGAAGTGCATCAAGTTTTTCCCATAAACCTCTCAACTTTTTAGCACATGCAATGTGGGTGAAATGATGATACCATGCCAACTTTCAACCTTTTCAGAGTTCATTCGAAGTGCTTTTCAATTTCAGGGTTATTTAGCTCAAAAAGCAGTAAGTGCATGAAAAATACCAAATGAAGTCAGAAAGGGTTGAAATTGATGGTTTGGCTTTTAATGGTGCATTTTGAACACATAAAAAGTATGGACTTCAAATAAGTTCAAAAAAATGAAATTTCTTTGTAACAGATGAGTTTTCGCCTGAAACCGTGATACTTTGAAAGAGATTGTCCATTGTACATGAAGTGCATCCAGTTTTCCCATAAACCTCTCAACTTTTCAGCAAATGCTATGTTGGTGAAATGATGATATCATGCCAACTTTCAACCTTTTCAGAGTTCATTTGAAGTGCTTTTCAATTTCAGGGTTATTTAGGTCAAAAAAATCAGTAAGTGCATGTAAAATACCAAATGAAGTCAGAAAGGGTTGAAATTGAGGATTTGACTTTTAATGGTGCATTTTGAACACGTAAAAAGTATGGAGTTCAAATAAGTTCAAAAAAATGAAATTCCTTTGTAAGAGATGAGTTTTCGCATGAAACCATGATCCTTCGAAAGAGATTGTCCATTTTGTACACAAAGTGCCTCCAGTTTTTGCCGTAACCCTCTCAACATTTTAGCACATGCTATGTGGGTGAAATGATCATGCCATGCCAACTTTCAACCATTTCACAGTTTAATTAAAGTGCTTTTCATTTTCAGGGTTATTTAGCTCAAAGAAATTAGTAAGTGCATGAAAAATACCAAATAAAGTCAGAAAGGCTTGAAAATTGATGACCTGGCTTTGAATGGTGCATTTTGAACACAAAAAAAGTATGTAGTTCAAATAAGTTTAGAAAAATGAAATACCTTTGTAACAGATGAGTTTTCGTCCGAAACCATGATACATCGAAAGAGGTTGTCCATTTTGTACACGAAGTCCATCCAGTCTTTGCCGTAAGCCTCTAAACTTTTTAGCACATGCTATGTGGATGAAATGATGATACCATTTCAACTTGCAACCTTTTCAGAGTTCATTTGAAGTGCTCTTCAATTTTAGGGTTATTTAGCTCGAAAAATCTGTAAGTGCATGAAAAATACCAAATGAAGTCAGAAAGGGTTGAAAATTGATGATGTGGCTTTTAGTGGTGCATTTTGAACATACAAAAAGTATGGAGTTCAAATAAGTTCAAAAAAATGGAATCTCTTTGTAACAGATGAGTTTTCGTCTGAAACCGTGATACTTCGAAAGAGATGTCCATTGTACACGAAGTGCATCAAGTTTTTCCCATAAACCTCTCAACTTTTTAGCACATGCTATGTGGGTGAAATGATGATACCATGCCAACTTTCAACCTTTTCAGAGTTCATTTGAAGTGCTTTTCAATTTCAGGGTTATTTAGCTCAAAAAATAGTAAGTGCATGAAAAATACCAAATGAAGTCAGAAAGGGTTGAAATTGATGATTTGGCTTTTAATGGTGCATTTTGAACACGTAAAAAGTATGGACTTCAAATAAGTTCAAAAAAAATAAAATTCCTTTGTAACAGATGAGTTTTCGCGTGAAACCGTGATACTTTGAAAGAGATTGTCCATTGTACACGAAGTGCATCCAGTTTTCCCATAAACCTCTCAACTATTCAGCAAATGCTATGTTAGTGAAATGATGATACCATGCCAGCTTTCAACCTTTTCAGAGTTCATTTGAAGTGCTTTTCAATTTCAGGGTTATTTAGGTCAAAAAATTCAGTAAATGCATGTAAAATACCAAATGAAGTCAGAAAGGGTTGAAATTGATGATTTGGCTTTTAATGGTGCATTTTGACCACGTAAAAAGTATGGAGTTCAAATAAGTTCAAAAAAATGAAATTCCTTTGTAACAGATGAGTTTTCGCATGAAACCATGATCCTTCGAAAGAGATTGTCCATTTTGTACACAAAGTGCCTCCAGTTTTTGCCGTAACCCTCTCAACATTTTAGCACATCCTATGTGGGTGAAATGATCATGCCGTGCCAACTTTCAACCATTTCACAGTTTATTTAAAGTGCTTTTCATTTTCAGGGTTATTTAGCTCAAAAAAATTAGTAAGCGCATGAAAAATACCAAATAAAGTCAGAAAGGCTTGAAAATTGATGACGTGGCTTTGAATGGTGCATTTTGAACACAAAAAAAGTATGGAGTTCAAATAAGTTCAGAAAAATGAAATACCTTTGTAACAGATGAGTTTTCGTTCGAAACCATGATACATCGAAAGAGGTTGTCCATTTTGTACACGAAGTCCATCCAGTCTTTGCCGTAAGCCTCTAAACTTTTTAGCACATGCTATGTGGGTGAAATGATGATACCAAGTCAACTTGCAACCTTTTCAGAGTTCATTTGAAGTGCTCTTCAATTTGAGGGTTATTTAGCTCGAAAAATCAGTAAGTGCATGAAAAATACCAAATGAAGTCAGAAAGGGTTGAAAATTGATGATGTGGCTTTTAGTGGTGCATTTTGAACATACAAAAATATGGAGTTCAAATAAGTTCAAAAAAAATGAAATCTCTTTGTAACAGATGAGTTTTCGTCTCAAACCGTGATACTTCGAAAAGATGTCCATTGTACACGAAGTGCATCAACTTTTTAGCACATGCTATGTGGGTGAAATGATGATACCATGCCAACTTTCAACCTTTTCAGAGGTCATTTGAAGTGCTTTTCAATTTCAGGGTTATTTAGGTCAAAAAAATCAGTAAATGCATGTAAAATACCAAATGAAGTCAGAAAGGGTTGAAATTGATGATTTGGCTTTTAATGGTGCATTTTGAACACGTAGAAATTATGGACTTCAAATAAGTTCAAAAAAATGAAATTCCTTTGTAACAGATGAGTTTTCGCCTGAAACCGTGATACTTCGAAAGAGATTGTCCACTGTACACGAAGTGCATCCAGTTTTCCCATAAACCTCTCAACTTTTCAGCAAATGCTATGTTGGTGAAATGATGATACCATGCCAACTTTCAAGCTTTTCAAAGTTCATTTGAAGTGCTTTTCAATTTCAAGGTTATTTAGGTCAAAAAAATCAGTAAGTGCATGTAAAATACGAAATGAAGTCAGAAAGGGTTGAAATTGATCATTGGCTTTTAATGGTGCATTTTGAACACGTAAAAAGTATGGAGTTCAAATAAGTTCAAAAAAATGAAATCTCTTTGTAACAGATGAGTTTTCGTCTGAAACCGTGATAATTCGAAAGAGATTGCCAATTGTACACAAAGTGCATCCAGTTTTTGCCATAAACCACTCAACTTTTTAGCACATCCTATGTGGGTGAAATAATCATGCCATGCCAACTTTCAACCATTTCACAGTTTATTTAAAGTGCTTTTCATTTTGAGGGTTGTTTAGCTCAAAAAAATTAGTAAGTGCATGAAAAATACCAAATAAAGTCAGAAAGGCTTGAAAATTGATGACGTGGCTTTGAATGGTGCATTTTGAACACAAAAAAAGTATGGAGTTCAAATAAGTTCAGAAAAATGAAAAATACCTTTGTAACAGATGAGTTTTCGTCCGAAACCATGATACATCGAAAGAGGTTGTCCATTTTGTACACGAAGTCCATCCAGTCTTTGCCGTAAGCCTCTAAACTTTTTAGCACATGATATGTGGGTGAAATGATGATACCATGCCAACTTTCAACCTTTTCAGAGTTCATTTGAAGTGCTTTTCAATTTCAGGGTTATTTAGCTCAAAAAAATCAGTAAGTGCATGAAAAATACCAAATAAAGTCAGAAAGGCTTGAAAATTGAGGACGTGGCTTTGAATGGTGCACTTTGAACACACAAAAAGTATGTAGTTCAAATAATTCAAAAAATGAAATACCTTTGTAAGAGATGAGTTTTCGTCCGAAACCATGATAAATCGAAAGAGATTGTCCATTTTGTACACGAAGTCCATCCAGTCTTTGCCGTAAGCCTCCCAACTTTTTAACACATGCTATGTGGGTGAAGTCATCATACCATGTCAACTTGCAACCTTCCCAGTGTTCATTTGGAGTGCTCTTCAATTTTAGGGTTATTTAGCTCAAAAATCAATAAGTGCATGAAAAATAGCAAATGAAGTCAAAAAGGGTTGAAAATTGATGATGTGGCTTTGAATGGTGCATTTTGAACACATAAAAAGTATGGAGTTCAAATAAGTTCAAAGAAATGAAATCCCTTTGTAACAGATGAGTTTTCGTCTCAAACCATGATACCTCGAAAGAGATTG
The DNA here is from genome assembly GCA_022496015.1 of Hordeum marinum. NCBI lineage: Eukaryota > Viridiplantae > Streptophyta > Magnoliopsida > Poales > Poaceae > Hordeum > Hordeum marinum. The sequence goes on along the minus strand of CM039674.1, from coordinate 507,046,556 downwards.
TCCATTTTGTACACGAAGTGCATCCAGTTTTTGCCGTAACCCTCTCAACGTTTTAGCACATGCTAGGTGTGTGAAATGATGATACCAAGGCAACTTTCAACCTTTTCAGAGTTCATTTCTAGTGCTTTGCAATGTCAGTGTAATTTAGCTCAAAAAAATCAGTAAGTGCATGAAAAATACCAAATGAAGTCAGAAAGGCATGAAAGTAAATGATGCCGCTTTGAATGGTTCATTTTGGAAACACAAAAAGTATGGCGTTCAAATAAGTTCAAAAAAATAAAATACCTTTGTAATAGATGAGTTTTCATTCGAAATCATGATACATCGAAAGAGATTGTCCATTTTGTACACGAAGTGCATCCAGTATTTATCGTAAGCCTCTCAAATTTTTAGCATACGCTATGTGGGTGAAATGATGATACCATGCCAACTTTCTACCTTTTCAGAGTTCATTTGAAGTGCTCTTCAATTTTAGGGTTATTTATCTCAAAAAATCACTAAGTGCATGAAAAATATCAAATGAAGTCAGAAAGGGTTGAAAATTGATGATGTGGATTTTAATGGTGCATTTTGAACACAGAAAAAGTATGGAGTTCAAATAAGTTCAAAAAAATGAAATCCCTTTGTAACAGATGAGTTTTCGTCCGGAACGTGATATTTCGAAAGAGATTGTCCATCTTGTACACGAAGTGCATCCAGTTTTTGCCGTAACCCTCTCAAGCTTTTAGCACATGCCATGTGGGTGCAATGATGATGACATGCCAACTTTTAACCTTTTCAGAGTTTATTTAAAGTGATTTTCATTTTCAGGGTTATTTAGCTCAAAAAATCGGTAAGTGCATGAGAAATACCAAAGAGTCAGAAAGGTTTGAAAATTGATGGCATGGCTTTGAATGGTGCATTTTGAACACACAAAAAGTATGCAGTTCAAATAAGTTCAAAAAATGAAATACCTTTGTAACAGATGAGTTTTCGTCCGAAACCATGATACATCGAAAGAGATTGTCCATTTTGTACACGAAGTCCATCCAGTCTTTGCCGTAAGCCTCTCAAATTTTTAGCACATGCTATGTGGGTAAAATGATGATACCATGTTAACTTGCAACCTTGTTAGAGTTAATTTGAAGTGTTTTCCATTTTAGGGTTATTTAGCTCAAAAAAATCAGTAAGTGCATGAAAACTACCAAATGAAATCAGAAAGGGTTAAAAATAGATGATGTGGCTTTGAATGGTGCATTTTGAACACACAAAAAGTATGGAGTTTAAATAAGTTAAAAAAATGAAATAACTTTGTAACAGATGAGTTTTCGTCCGAAACTGTGATACTTCGAAAGAGATTGTCCATTTTGTACACGAAGTGCATCCAGTTTTTCCGTAACCCTCTCAACTCTTTTGCACAAGCTATGTGGGTGAATGATGCTACCATGCCAACTTTCAGCCTTTCCAGAGTTCATTTGATGTGCTTTTCAATTTCAGGGTTATTTAGCTCAAAAAAACAGTAAGTGCACGAAAAATAACAAATGAAGTCAGAAAGGGTTGAAAATTGATGACGTGGCTTTTAATGGTGCATTTTGAACATATAAAAAGTATGGAGTTCAAAAAAGTTAAAAAAATGAAATCTCTTTGTAACAGATAAGTTTTCGTCCGAAACCGTGATACTTCGAAAGAGATTGTCCATTGTACACGAAGTGCATCCAGTTTTTTCCGTAATCCTCTCAACATTTTAGCACATGCTATGTGGGTGAAATGATGATACCATGCCAACTTTCAACCTTTTCAGAGTTCATTTGAAGTGCTTTTCAATTTGAGGGTTATTTAGCTCAAAAAAATCAGTAAGTGCATGAAAAATACCAAATAAAGTCAGAAAGGCTTGAAAATTGACGACGTGGCTTTGAATGGTGCACTTTGAACACACAAAAAGTATGTAGTTCAAATAATTCAAAAAATGAAATACCTTTGTAAGAGATGAGTTTTCGTCCGAAACCATGATAAATCGAAAGAGATTGTCCATTTTGTACACGAAGTCCATCCAGTATTTGTCGTAAGCCTCCCAACTTTTTAACACATGCTATGTGGGTGAAGTCATCATACCATGTCAACTTGCAACCTTCCCAGTGTTCATTTGGAGTGCTCTTCAATTTTAGGGTTATTTAGCTCAAAAATCAATAAGTGCATGAAAAATAGCAAATGAAGTCAAAAAGGGTTGAAAATTGATGATGTGGCTTTGAATGGTGCATTTTGAACACATAAAAAGTATGGAGTTCAAATAAGTTCAAAGAAATGAAATCCCTTTGTAACAGATGAGTTTTCGTCTCAAACCATGATACCTCGAAAGAGATTGTCCATTTTGTACACGAAGTGCATCCAGTTTTTGCCGTAACCCTCTCAACGTTTTAGCACATGCTAGGTGTGTGAAATGATGATACCAAGGCAACTTTCAACCTTTTCAGAGTTCATTTCTAGTGCTTTGCAATGTCAGTGTAATTTAGCTCAAAAAAATCAGTAAGTGCATGAAAAATACCAAATGAAGTCAGAAAGGCATGAAAGTAAATGATGCCGCTTTGAATGGTTCATTTTGGAAACACAAAAAGTATGGAGTTCAAATAAGTTCAAAAAAATAAAATACCTTTGTAATAGATGAGTTTTCATCCGAAATCGTGATACATCGAAAGAGATTGTCCATTTTGTACACGAAGTGCATCCAGTATTTATCGTAAGCCTCTCAAATTTTTAGCATACGCTATGTGGGTGAAATGATGATACCATGCCAACTTTCTACCTTTTCAGAGTTCATTTGAAGTGCTCTTCAATTTTAGGGTTATTTATCTCAAAAAATCACTAAGTGCATGAAAAATATCAAATGAAGTCAGAAAGGGTTGAAAATTGATGATGTGGATTTTAATGGTGCATTTTGAACAGAGAAAAAGTATGGAGTTCAAATAAGTTCAAAAAAATGAAATCCCTTTGTAACAGATGAGTTTTCGTCCGGAACGTGATATTTCGAAAGAGATTGTCCATCTTGTACACGAAGTGCATCCAGTTTTTGCCGTAACCCTCTCAAGCTTTTAGCACATGCCATGTGGGTGCAATGATGATGACATGCCAACTTTTAACCTTTTCAGAGTTTATTTAAAGTGATTTTCATTTTCGGGGTTATTTAGCTCAAAAAATCAGTAAGTGCATGAGAAATACCAAAGAGTCAGAAAGGTTTGAAAATTGATGGCATGGCTTTGAATGGTGCATTTTGAACACACAAAAAGTATGCAGTTCAAATAAATTCAAAAAATGAAATACCTTTGTAACAGATGAGTTTTCGTCCGAAACCATGATACATCGAAAGAGATTGTCCATTTTGTACACGAAGTCCATCCAGTCTTTGCCGTAAGCCTCTCAAATTTTTAGCACATGCTATGTGGGTAAAATGATGATACCATGTTAACTTGCAACCTTGTTAGAGTTAATTTGAAGTGTTTTCCATTTTAGGGTTATTTAGCTCAAAAAAATCAGTAAGTGCATGAAAAATACCAAATAAAGTCAGAAAGGCTTGAAAATTGACGACGTGGCTTTGAATGGTGCACTTTGAACACACAAAAAGTATGTAGTTCAAATAATTCAAAAAATGAAATACCTTTGTAAGAGATGAGTTTTCGTCCGAAACCATGATAAATCGAAAGAGATTGTCCATTTTGTACACGAAGTCCATCCAGTCTTTGCCGTAAGCCTCCCAACTTTTTAACACATGCTATGTGGGTGAAGTCATCATACCATGTCAACTTGCAACCTTCCCAGTGTTCATTTGGAGTGCTCTTCAATTTTAGGGTTATTTAGCTCAAAAATCAATAAGTGCATGAAAAATAGCAAATGAAGTCAAAAAGGGTTGAAAATTGATGATGTGGCTTTGAATGGTGCATTTTGAACACATAAAAAGTATGGAGTTCAAATAAGTTCAAAGAAATGAAATCCCTTTGTAACAGATGAGTTTTCGTCTCAAACCATGATACCTCGAAAGAGATTGTCCATTTTGTACACGAAGTGCATCCAGTTTTTGCCGTAACCCTCTCAACGTTTTAGCACATGCTAGGTGTGTGAAATGATGATACCAAGGCAACTTTCAACCTTTTCAGAGTTCATTTCTAGTGCTTTGCAATGTCAGTGTAATTTAGCTCAAAAAAATCAGTAAGTGCATGAAAAATACCAAATGAAGTCAGAAAGGCATGAAAGTAAATGATGCCGCTTTGAATGGTTCATTTTGGAAACACAAAAAGTATGGCGTTCAAATAAGTTCAAAAAAATAAAATACCTTTGTAATAGATGAGTTTTCATTCGAAATCATGATACATCGAAAGAGATTGTCCATTTTGTACACGAAGTGCATCCAGTATTTATCGTAAGCCTCTCAAATTTTTAGCATACGCTATGTGGGTGAAATGATGATACCATGCCAACTTTCTACCTTTTCAGAGTTCATTTGAAGTGCTCTTCAATTTTAGGGTTATTTATCTCAAAAAATCACTAAGTGCATGAAAAATATCAAATGAAGTCAGAAAGGGTTGAAAATTGATGATGTGGATTTTAATGGTGCATTTTGAACACAGAAAAAGTATGGAGTTCAAATAAGTTCAAAAAAATGAAATCCCTTTGTAACAGATGAGTTTTCGTCCGGAACGTGATATTTCGAAAGAGATTGTCCATCTTGTACACGAAGTGCATCCAGTTTTTGCCGTAACCCTCTCAAGCTTTTAGCACATGCCATGTGGGTGCAATGATGATGACATGCCAACTTTTAACCTTTTCAGAGTTTATTTAAAGTGATTTTCATTTTCAGGGTTATTTAGCTCAAAAAATCGGTAAGTGCATGAGAAATACCAAAGAGTCAGAAAGGTTTGAAAATTGATGGCATGGCTTTGAATGGTGCATTTTGAACACACAAAAAGTATGCAGTTCAAATAAGTTCAAAAAATGAAATACCTTTGTAACAGATGAGTTTTCGTCCGAAACCATGATACATCGAAAGAGATTGTCCATTTTGTACACGAAGTCCATCCAGTCTTTGCCGTAAGCCTCTCAAATTTTTAGCACATGCTATGTGGGTAAAATGATGATACCATGTTAACTTGCAACCTTGTTAGAGTTAATTTGAAGTGTTTTCCATTTTAGGGTTATTTAGCTCAAAAAAATCAGTAAGTGCATGAAAACTACCAAATGAAATCAGAAAGGGTTAAAAATAGATGATGTGGCTTTGAATGGTGCATTTTGAACACACAAAAAGTATGGAGTTTAAATAAGTTAAAAAAATGAAATAACTTTGTAACAGATGAGTTTTCGTCCGAAACTGTGATACTTCGAAAGAGATTGTCCATTTTGTACACGAAGTGCATCCAGTTTTTCCGTAACCCTCTCAACTCTTTTGCACAAGCTATGTGGGTGAATGATGCTACCATGCCAACTTTCAGCCTTTCCAGAGTTCATTTGATGTGCTTTTCAATTTCAGGGTTATTTAGCTCAAAAAAACAGTAAGTGCACGAAAAATAACAAATGAAGTCAGAAAGGGTTGAAAATTGATGACGTGGCTTTTAATGGTGCATTTTGAACATATAAAAAGTATGGAGTTCAAAAAAGTTAAAAAAATGAAATCTCTTTGTAACAGATAAGTTTTCGTCCGAAACCGTGATACTTCGAAAGAGATTGTCCATTGTACACGAAGTGCATCCAGTTTTTTCCGTAATCCTCTCAACATTTTAGCACATGCTATGTGGGTGAAATGATGATACCATGCCAACTTTCAACCTTTTCAGAGTTCATTTGAAGTGCTTTTCAATTTGAGGGTTATTTAGCTCAAAAAAATCAGTAAGTGCATGAAAAATACCAAATAAAGTCAGAAAGGCTTGAAAATTGACGACGTGGCTTTGAATGGTGCACTTTGAACACACAAAAAGTATGTAGTTCAAATAATTCAAAAAATGAAATACCTTTGTAAGAGATGAGTTTTCGTCCGAAACCATGATAAATCGAAAGAGATTGTCCATTTTGTACACGAAGTCCATCCAGTATTTGTCGTAAGCCTCCCAACTTTTTAACACATGCTATGTGGGTGAAGTCATCATACCATGTCAACTTGCAACCTTCCCAGTGTTCATTTGGAGTGCTCTTCAATTTTAGGGTTATTTAGCTCAAAAATCAATAAGTGCATGAAAAATAGCAAATGAAGTCAAAAAGGGTTGAAAATTGATGATGTGGCTTTGAATGGTGCATTTTGAACACATAAAAAGTATGGAGTTCAAATAAGTTCAAAGAAATGAAATCCCTTTGTAACAGATGAGTTTTCGTCTCAAACCATGATACCTCGAAAGAGATTGTCCATTTTGTACACGAAGTGCATCCAGTTTTTGCCGTAACCCTCTCAACGTTTTAGCACATGCTAGGTGTGTGAAATGATGATACCAAGGCAACTTTCAACCTTTTCAGAGTTCATTTCTAGTGCTTTGCAATGTCAGTGTAATTTAGCTCAAAAAAATCAGTAAGTGCATGAAAAATACCAAATGAAGTCAGAAAGGCATGAAAGTAAATGATGCCGCTTTGAATGGTTCATTTTGGAAACACAAAAAGTATGGCGTTCAAATAAGTTCAAAAAAATAAAATACCTTTGTAATAGATGAGTTTTCATCCGAAATCGTGATACATCGAAAGAGATTGTCCATTTTGTACACGAAGTGCATCCAGTATTTATCGTAAGCCTCTCAAATTTTTAGCATACGCTATGTGGGTGAAATGATGATACCATGCCAACTTTCTACCTTTTCAGAGTTCATTTGAAGTGCTCTTCAATTTTAGGGTTATTTATCTCAAAAAATCACTAAGTGCATGAAAAATATCAAATGAAGTCAGAAAGGGTTGAAAATTGATGATGTGGATTTTAATGGTGCATTTTGAACAGAGAAAAAGTATGGAGTTCAAATAAGTTCAAAAAAATGAAATCCCTTTGTAACAGATGAGTTTTCGTCCGGAACGTGATATTTCGAAAGAGATTGTCCATCTTGTACACGAAGTGCATCCAGTTTTTGCCGTAACCCTCTCAAGCTTTTAGCACATGCCATGTGGGTGCAATGATGATGACATGCCAACTTTTAACCTTTTCAGAGTTTATTTAAAGTGATTTTCATTTTCGGGGTTATTTAGCTCAAAAAATCAGTAAGTGCATGAGAAATACCAAAGAGTCAGAAAGGTTTGAAAATTGATGGCATGGCTTTGAATGGTGCATTTTGAACACACAAAAAGTATGCAGTTCAAATAAATTCAAAAAATGAAATACCTTTGTAACAGATGAGTTTTCGTCCGAAACCATGATACATCGAAAGAGATTGTCCATTTTGTACACGAAGTCCATCCAGTCTTTGCCGTAAGCCTCTCAAATTTTTAGCACATGCTATGTGGGTAAAATGATGATACCATGTTAACTTGCAACCTTTTTAGAGTTAATTTGAAGTGTTTTCCATTTTAGGGTTATTTAGCTCAAAAAAATCAGTAAGTGCATGAAAACTACCAAATGAAATCAGAAAGGGTTAAAAATAGATGATGTGGCTTTGAATGGTGCATTTTGAACACACAAAAAGTATGGAGTTTAAATAAGTTAAAAAAATGAAATAACTTTGTAACAGATGAGTTTTCGTCCGAAACTGTGATACTTCGAAAGAGATTGTCCATTTTGTACACGAAGTGCATCCAGTTTTTCCGTAACCCTCTCAACTCTTTTGCACAAGCTATGTGGGTGAATGATGCTACCATGCCAACTTTCAGCCTTTCCAGAGTTCATTTGATGTGCTTTTCAATTTCAGGGTTATTTAGCTCAAAAAAACATTAAGTGCACGAAAAATAACAAATGAAGTCAGAAAGGGTTGAAAATTGATGACGTGGCTTTTAATGGTGCATTTTGAACATATAAAAAGTATGGAGTTCAAAAAAGTTAAAAAAATGAAATCTCTTTGTAACAGATAAGTTTTCGTCCGAAACCGTGATACTTCGAAAGAGATTGTCCATTGTACACGAAGTGCATCCAGTTTTTTCCGTAATCCTCTCAACATTTTAGCACATGCTATGTGGGTGAAATGATGATACCATGCCAACTTTCAACCTTTTCAGAGTTCATTTGAAGTGCTTTTCAATTTCAGGGTTATTTAGCTCAAACAATCAGTAAGTGCATGAAAACTACCAAATGAAGTCAGAAAGGGTTGAAAATTGATGATGTGGATTTTAATGGCACATTTTGAACATACAAAAAGTATGGAGTTCAAATAAGTTCAAAAAAATGAAATCTCTTTGTAATAGATGAGTTTTCGTCTGAAACCGTGATACTTCGAAAGAGATTGTCCATTGTACACGAAGTGCATCCAGTTTTTCCCATAAACCTCCCAACTTTTTACCAAATGCTATGTTGGTGAAATGATGATATCATGCCAACTTTCAACCTTTTCAGAGTTCATTTGAAGTGCTTTTCATTTTCAGGGTTATTTAGCTCAAAAAAATCATTAAGTGCATGAAAAATACCAAATAAAGTCAAAAAGGCGTCAAAATTGATGACGTGGCTTTGAATGGTGCATTTTGAACAAACAAAAAGTATGGAGTTCAAATAAGTTCATAAAAATGAAATACCTTTGTAACAGATGAGTTTTCGTCCGAAACCATGATACATCGAAAGAGATTCTCCATTTTGTACACGAAGTCCATCCAGTCTTTGCCGTAAGCCTCTCAACTTTTTAGCACATGCTATGTGGGTGAAATTAAGATATCATGTCAACTTGCAACCTTTTTAGAGTTCATTTGAAGTGCTCTTCAATTTTAGGGTTATTTAGCTCAAAAAAATCAGTAAGTGCATGAAAAATACCAAATGAAGTTAGAAAGGGTTGAAAATTGAAGATGTGGATTTTAATGGTGAATTTTGAACATACAAAAAGTATGGCGTTCAAATAAGTTCAAAAAAATGAAATTTCTTTGAAACAGATGAGTTTTCGTCTGAAACCGTGATACTTCGAAAGAGATTGTCCATTGTACACGAAGTGCATCCAGTTTTTCCTATAAACCTCTCAACTTTTTATCACATGCTATGTCGGTGAAATGATGATACCATGCCAACTTTCAACCTTTTCAGAGTTCATTTGAAGTGCTTTTCAATTTCAGGGTTATTTAGCTCAAAAAAATCAGTAAGTGCATGAAAAATACCAAATAAAGTCAGAAAGGCTTGAAAATTGACGACGTGGCTTTGAATGGTGCACTTTGAACACACAAAAAGTATGTAGTTCAAATAATTCAACAAATGAAATACCTTTGTAAGAGATGAGTTTTCGTCCGAAACCATGATAAATCGAAAGAGATTGTCCATTTTGTACACGAAGTCCATCCAGTCTTTGCCGTAAGCCTCCCAACTTTTTAACACATGCTATGTGGGTGAAGTCATCATACCATGTCAACTTGCAACCTTCCCAGTGTTCATTTGGAGTGCTCTTCAATTTTAGGGTTATTTAGCTCAAAAATAAATAAGTGCATGAAAAATAGCAAATGAAGTCAAAAAGGGTTGAAAATTGATGATGTGGCTTTGAATGGTGCATTTTGAACACATAAAAAGTATGGAGTTCAAATAAGTTCAAAGAAATGAAATCCCTTTGTAACAGATGAGTTTTCGTCTCAAACCATGATACCTCGAAAGAGATTGTCCATTTTGTACACGAAGTGCATCCAGTTTTTGCCGTAACCCTCTCAACGTTTTAGCACATGCTAGGTGTGTGAAATGATGATACCAAGGCAACTTTCAACCTTTTCAGAGTTCATTTCTAGTGCTTTGCAATGTCAGTGTAATTTAGCTCAAAAAAATCAGTAAGTGCATGAAAAATACCAAATGAAGTCAGAAAGCCATGAAAGTAAATGATGCCGCTTTGAATGGTTCATTTTGGAAACACAAAAAGTATGGCGTTCAAATAAGTTCAAAAAAAAATACCTTTGTAATAGATGAGTTTTCATCCGAAATCGTGATACATCGAAAGAGATTGTCCATTTTGTACACGAAGTGCATCCAGTATTTATCGTAAGCCTCTCAAATTTTTAGCATACGCTATGTGGGTGAAATGATGATACCATGCCAACTTTCTACCTTTTCAGAGTTCATTTGAAGTGCTCTTCAATTTTAGGGTTATTTATCTCAAAAAATCACTAAGTGCATGAAAAATATCAAATGAAGTCAGAAAGGGTTGAAAATTGATGATGTGGATTTTAATGCTGCATTTTGAACATACAAAAAGTATGGAGTTCAAATAAGTTCAAAAAAATGAAATTTCTTTGTAACAGATCTGTTTTCGTCCGAAACTGTGATACTTTGAAAGAGATTGTCCATTGTACACAAAGTGCATCCAGTTTTTCCCATAAACCTCTCAACTTTTTAGCACATGCTATGTGGGTGAAATGATGATACCATGCCAACTTTGAACCATTTCAGAGTTCGTTTGAAGTGCTTTTCAATTTCAGGGTTATTTAGCTTAAAAAATTAGTAAGTGCATGAAAAATACCAAATGAAGTCAGAAAGGGTTGAAAATTGATGATGTGGCTTTGAATGGTGCATTTTGAACACATAAAAAGTATGGAGTTCAAATAAGTTCAAAGAAATGAAATCCCTTTGTAACAGATGAGTTTTCGTCTCAAACCAAGATACCTCGAAAGAGATTGTCCATTTTGTACACGAAGTGCATCCAGTTTTTGCCGTAACCCTCTCAACGTTTTAGCACATGCTAGGTGTGTGAAATGATGATACCAAGGCAACTTTCAACCTTTTCAGAGTTCATTTCTAGTGCTTTGCAATGTCAGTGTAATTTAGCTCAAAAAAATCAGTAAGTGCATGAAAAATACCAAATGAAGTCAGAAAGCCATGAAAGTAAATGATGCCGCTTTGAATGGTTCATTTTGGAAACACAAAAAGTATGGCGTTCAAATAAGTTCAAAAAAAAATACCTTTGTAATAGATGAGTTTTCATCCGAAATCGTGATACATCGAAAGAGATTGTCCATTTTGTACACGAAGTGCATCCAGTATTTATCGTAAGCCTCTCAAATTTTTAGCATACGCTATGTGGGTGAAATGATGATACCATGCCAACTTTCTACCTTTTCAGAGTTCATTTGAAGTGCTCTTCAATTTTAGGGTTATTTATCTCAAAAAATCACTAAGTGCATGAAAAATATCAAATGAAGTCAGAAAGGGTTGAAAATTGATGATGTGGATTTTAATGCTGCATTTTGAACATACAAAAAGTATGGAGTTCAAATAAGTTCAAAAAAATGAAATTTCTTTGTAACAGATCTGTTTTCGTCCGAAACTGTGATACTTTGAAAGAGATTGTCCATTGTACACAAAGTGCATCCAGTTTTTCCCATAAACCTCTCAACTTTTTAGCACATGCTATGTGGGTGAAATGATGATACCATGCCAACTTTGAACCATTTCAGAGTTCGTTTGAAGTGCTTTTCAATTTCAGGGTTATTTAGCTTAAAAAATCAGTAAGTGCATGAAAAATACCAAATGAAGTCAGAAAGGGTTGAAAATTGATGATGTGGCTTTGAATGGTGCATTTTGAACACATAAAAAGTATGGAGTTCAAATAAGTTCAAAGAAATGAAATCCCTTTGTAACAGATGAGTTTTCGTCTCAAACCAAGATACCTCGAAAGAGATTGTCCATTTTGTACACGAAGTGCATCCAGTTTTTGCCGTAACCCTCTCAACGTTTTAGCACATGCTAGGTGTGTGAAATGATGATACCAAGGCAACTTTCAACCTTTTCAGAGTTCATTTCTAGTGCTTTGCAATGTCAGTGTAATTTAGCTCAAAAAAATCAGTAAGTGCATGAAAAATACCAAATGAAGTCAGAAAGCCATGAAAGTAAATGATGCCGCTTTGAATGGTTCATTTTGGAAACACAAAAAGTATGGCGTTCAAATAAGTTCAAAAAAAAATACCTTTGTAATAGATGAGTTTTCATCCGAAATCGTGATACATCGAAAGAGATTGTCCATTTTGTACACGAAGTGCATCCAGTATTTATCGTAAGCCTCTCAAATTTTTAGCATACGCTATGTGGGTGAAATGATGATACCATGCCAACTTTCTACCTTTTCAGAGTTCATTTGAAGTGCTCTTCAATTTTAGGGTTATTTATCTCAAAAAATCACTAAGTGCATGAAAAATATCAAATGAAGTCAGAAAGGGTTGAAAATTGATGATGTGGATTTTAATGGTGCATTTTGAACACAGAAAAAGTATGGAGTTCAAATAAGTTCAAAAAAATGAAATCCCTTTGTAACAGATGAGTTTTCGTCCGGAACGTGATATTTCGAAAGAGATTGTCCATCTTGTACACGAAGTGCATCCAGTTTTTGCCGTAACCCTCTCAAGCTTTTAGCACATGCCATGTGGGTGCAATGATGATGACATGCCAACTTTTAACCTTTTCAGAGTTTATTTAAAGTGATTTTCATTTTCAGGGTTATTTAGCTCAAAAAAATCAGTAAGTGCATGAGAAATACCAAAGAATCAGAAAGGTTTGAAAATTGATGGCATGGCTTTGAATGGTGCATTTTGAACACACAAAAAGTATGCAGTTCAAATAAGTTCAAAAAATGAAATACCTTTGTAACAGATGAGTTTTCGTCCGAAACCATGATACATCGAAAGAGATTGTCCATTTTGTACACGAAGTCCATCCAGTCTTTGCCGTAAGCCTCTCAAATTTTTAGCACATGCTATGTGGGTAAAATGATGATACCATGTTAACTTGCAACCTTTTTAGAGTTAATTTGAAGTGTTTTCCATTTTAGGGTTATTTAGCTCAAAAAAATCAGTAAGTGCATGAAAACTACCAAATGAAATCAGAAAAAGGTTAAAAATAGATTATGTGGCTTTGAATGGTGCATTTTGAACACACAAAAAGTATGGAGTTTAAATAAGTTAAAAAAATGAAATAACTTTGTAACAGATGAGTTTTCGTCCGAAACTGTGATACTTCGAAAGAGATTGTCCATTTTGTACACGAAGTGCATCCAGTTTTTCCGTAACCCTCTCAACTCTTTTGCACAAGCTATGTGGGTGAATGATGCTACCATGCCAACTTTCAGCCTTTCCAGAGTTCATTTGATGTGCTTTTCAATTTCAGGGTTATTTAGCTCAAAAAAACAGTAAGTGCACGAAAAATAACAAATGAAGTCAGAAAGGGTTGAAAATTGATGACGTGGCTTTTAATGGTGCATTTTGAACATATAAAAAGTATGGAGTTCAAAAAAGTTAAAAAAATGAAATCTCTTTGTAACAGATAAGTTTTCGTCCGAAACCGTGATACTTCGAAAGAGATTGTCCATTGTACACGAAGTGCATCCAGTTTTTTCCGTAATCCTCTCAACATTTTAGCACATGCTATGTGGGTGAAATGATGATACCATGCCAACTTTCAACCTTTTCAGAGTTCATTTGAAGTGCTTTTCAATTTCAGGGTTATTTAGCTCAGACAATCAGTAAGTGCATGAAAACTACCAAATGAAGTCAGAAAGGGTTGAAAATTGATGATGTGGATTTTAATGGCACATTTTGAACATACAAAAAGTATGGAGTTCAAATAAGTTCAAAAAAATGAAATCTCTTTGTAATAGATGAGTTTTCGTCTGAAACCGTGATACTTCGAAAGAGATTGTCCATTGTACACGAAGTGCATCCAGTTTTTCCCATAAACCTCCCAACTTTTTACCAAATGCTATGTTGGTGAAATGATGATATCATGCCAACTTTCAACCTTTTCAGAGTTCATTTGAAGTGCTTTTCATTTTCAGGGTTATTTAGCTCAAAAAAATCATTAAGTGCATGAAAAATACCAAATAAAGTCAAAAAGGCGTCAAAATTGATAACGTGGCTTTGAATGGTGCATTTTGAACAAACAAAAAGTATGGAGTTCAAATAAGTTCATAAAAATGAAATACCTTTGTAACAGATGAGTTTTCGTCCGAAACCATGATACATCGAAAGAGATTCTCCATTTTGTACACGAAGTCCATCCAGTCTTTGCCGTAAGCCTCTCAACTTTTTAGCACATGCTATGTGGGTGAAATTAAGATATCATGTCAACTTGCAACCTTTTTAGAGTTCATTTGAAGTGCTCTTCAATTTTAGGGTTATTTAGCTCAAAAAAATCAGTAAGTGCATGAAAAATACCAAATGAAGTTAGAAAGGGTTGAAAATTGAAGATGTGGATTTTAATGGTGAATTTTGAACATACAAAAAGTATGGCGTTCAAATAAGTTCAAAAAAATGAAATTTCTTTGAAACAGATGAGTTTTCGTCTGAAACCGTGATACTTCGAAATAGATTGTCCATTGTACACGAAGTGCATCCAGTTTTTCCTATAAACCTCTCAACTTTTTATCACATGCTATGTGGGTGAAATGATGATACCATGCCAACTTTCAACCTTTTCAGAGTTCATTTGAAGTGCTTTTCAATTTCAGGGTTATTTAGCTCAAAAAAATCAGTAAGTGCATGAAAAATACCAAATAAAGTCAGAAAGGCTTGAAAATTGACGACGTGGCTTTGAATGGTGCACTTTGAACACACAAAAAGTATGTAGTTCAAATAATTCAAAAAATGAAATACCTTTGTAAGAGATGAGTTTTCGTCCGAAACCATGATAAATCGAAAGAGATTGTCCATTTTGTACACGAAGTCCATCCAGTCTTTGCCGTAAGCCTCCCAACTTTTTAACACATGCTATGTGGGTGAAGTCATCATACCATGTCAACTTGCAACCTTCCCAGTGTTCATTTGGAGTGCTCTTCAATTTTAGGGTTATTTAGCTCAAAAATCAATAAGTGCATGAAAAATAGCAAATGAAGTCAAAAAGGGTTGAAAATTGATGATGTGGCTTTGAATGGTGCATTTTGAACACATAAAAAGTATGGAGTTCAAATAAGTTCAAAGAAATGAAATCCCTTTGTAACAGATGAGTTTTCGTCTCAAACCATGATACCTCGAAAGAGATTGTCCATTTTGTACACGAAGTGCATCCAGTTTTTGCCGTAACCCTCTCAACGTTTTAGCACATGCTAGGTGTGTGAAATGATGATACCAAGGCAACTTTCAACCTTTTCAGAGTTCATTTCTAGTGCTTTGCAATGTCAGTGTAATTTAGCTCAAAAAAATCAGTAAGTGCATGAAAAATACCAAATGAAGTCAGAAAGCCATGAAAGTAAATGATGCCGCTTTGAATGGTTCATTTTGGAAACACAAAAAGTATGGCGTTCAAATAAGTTCAAAAAAAAATACCTTTGTAATAGATGAGTTTTCATCCGAAATCGTGATACATCGAAAGAGATTGTCCATTTTGTACACAAAGTGCATCCAGTATTTATCGTAAGCCTCTCAAATTTTTAGCATACGCTATGTGGGTGAAATGATGATACCATGCCAACTTTCTACCTTTTCAGAGTTCATTTGAAGTGCTCTTCAATTTTAGGGTTATTTATCTCAAAAAATCACTAAGTGCATGAAAAATATCAAATGAAGTCAGAAAGGGTTGAAAATTGATGATGTGGATTTTAATGCTGCATTTTGAACATACAAAAAGTATGGAGTTCAAATAAGTTCAAAAAAATGAAATTTCTTTGTAACAGATCTGTTTTCGTCCGAAACTGTGATACTTTGAAAGAGATTGTCCATTGTACACAAAGTGCATCCAGTTTTTCCCATAAACCTCTCAACTTTTTAGCACATGCTATGTGGGTGAAATGATGATACCATGCCAACTTTGAACCATTTCAGAGTTCGTTTGAAGTGCTTTTCAATTTCAGGGTTATTTAGCTTAAAAAATCAGTAAGTGCATGAAAAATACCAAATGAAGTCAGAAAGGGTTGAAAATTGATGATGTGGCTTTGAATGGTGCATTTTGAACACATAAAAAGTATGGAGTTCAAAGAAGTTCAAAGAAATGAAATCCCTTTGTAACAGATGAGTTTTCGTCTCAAACCATGATACCTCGAAAGAGATTGTCCATTTTGTACACGAAGTGCATCCAGTTTTTGCCGTAACCCTCTCAACGTTTTAGCACATGCTAGGTGTGTGAAATGATGATACCAAGGCAACTTTCAACCTTTTCAGAGTTCATTTCTAGTGCTTTGCAATGTCAGTGTAATTTAGCTCAAAAAAATCAGTAAGTGCATGAAAAATACCAAATGAAGTCAGAAAGCCATGAAAGTAAATGATGCCGCTTTGAATGGTTCATTTTGGAAACACAAAAAGTATGGCGTTCAAATAAGTTCAAAAAAAATACCTTTGTAATAGATGAGTTTTCATCCGAAATCGTGATACATCGAAAGAGATTGTCCATTTTGTACACGAAGTGCATCCAGTATTTATCGTAAGCCTCTCAAATTTTTAGCATACGCTATGTGGGTGAAATGATGATACCATGCCAACTTTCTACCTTTTCAGAGTTCATTTGAAGTGCTCTTCAATTTTAGGGTTATTTATCTCAAAAAATCACTAAGTGCATGAAAAATATCAAATGAAGTCAGAAAGGGTTGAAAATTGATGATGTGGATTTTAATGGTGCATTTTGAACACAGAAAAAGTATGGAGTTCAAATAAGTTCAAAAAAATGAAATCCCTTTGTAACAGATGAGTTTTCGTCCGGAACGTGATATTTCGAAAGAGATTGTCCATCTTGTACACGAAGTGCATCCAGTTTTTGCCGTAACCCTCTCAAGCTTTTAGCACATGCCATGTGGGTGCAATGATGATGACATGCCAACTTTTAACCTTTTCAGAGTTTATTTAAAGTGATTTTCATTTTCAGGGTTATTTAGCTCAAAAAAATCAGTAAGTGCATGAGAAATACCAAAGAGTCAGAAAGGTTTGAAAATTGATGGCATGGCTTTGAATGGTGCATTTTGAACACACAAAAAGTATGCAGTTCAAATAAGTTCAAAAAATGAAATACCTTTGTAACAGTTGAGTTTTCGTCCGAAACCATGATACATCGAAAGAGATTGTCCATTTTGTACACGAAGTCCATCCAGTCTTTGCCGTAAGCCTCTCAAATTTTTAGCACATGCTATGTGGGTAAAATGATGATACCATGTTAACTTGCAACCTTTTTAGAGTTAATTTGAAGTGTTTTCCATTTTAGGGTTATTTAGCTCAAAAAATCAGTAAGTGCATGAAAACTACCAAATGAAATCAGAAAGGGTTGAAAATAGATGATGTGGCTTTGAATGGTGCATTTTGAACACACAAAAAGTATGGAGTTTAAATAAGTTAAAAAAATGAAATAACTTTGTAACAGATGAGTTTTCGTCCGAAACTGTGATACTTTGAAAGAGATTGTCCATTTTGTACACGAAGTGCATACAGTTTTTCCGTAACCCTCTCAACTCTTTTGCACAAGCTATGTGGGTGAATGATGCTACCATGCCAACTTTCAGCCTTTCCAGAGTTCATTTGATGTGCTTTTCAATTTCAGGGTTATTTAGCTCAAAAAAATAGTAAGTGCACGAAAAATAACAAATGAAGTCAGAAAGGGTTGAAAATTGATGACGTGGCTTTTAATGGTGCATTTTGAACATATAAAAAGTATGGAGTTCAAAAAAGTTAAAAAAATGAAATCTCTTTGTAACAGATGAGTTTTCGTCCGAAACCGTGATACTTCGAAAGAGATTGTCCATTGTACACGAAGTGCATCCAGTTTTTTCCGTAATCCTCTCAACATTTTAGCACATGCTATGTGGGTGAAATGATGATACCACGCCAACTTTCAACCTTTTCAGAGTTCATTTGAAGTGCTTTTCAATTTCAGGGTTATTTAGCTCAAACAATCAGTAAGTGCATGAAAAATACCAAATGAAGTCAGAAAGGATTGAAAATTAATGATGTGGATTTTAATGGCACATTTTGAACATACAAAAAGTATGGAGTTCAAATAAGTTCAAAAAAATGAAATCTCTTTGTAATAGATGAGTTTTCGTCTGAAACCGTGATACTTCGAAAGAGATTGTCCATTGTACACGAAGTGCATCCAGTTTTTCCCATAAACCTCTCAACTTTTTACCAAATTCTATGTGGGTGAAATTAAGATATCATGTCAACTTGCAACCTTTTTAGAGTTCATTTGAAGTGCTCTTCAATTTTAGGGTTATTTAGCTCAAAAAAATCAGTAAGTGCATGAAAAATACCAAATGAACTTAGAAAGGGTTGAAAATTGAAGATGTGGATTTTAATGGTGCATTTTGAACATACAAAAAGTATGGCGTTCAAATAAGTTCAAAAAAATGAAATTTCTTTGAAACAGATGAGTTTTCGTCTGAAACCGTGATACTTCGAAAGAGATTGTCCATTGTACACGAAGTGCATCCAGTTTTTCCTATAAACCTCTCAACTTTTTATCACATGCTATGTGGGTGAAATGATGATACCATGCCAACTTTCAACCTTTTCAGAGTTCATTTGAAGTGCTTTTCAATTTCAGGGTTATTTAGCTCAAAAAAATCAGTAAGTGCATGAAAAATACCAAATAAAGTCAGAAAGGCTTGAAAATTGACGACGTGGCTTTGAATGGTGCACTTTGAACACACAAAAAGTATGTAGTTCAAATAATTCAAAAAATGAAATACCTTTGTAAGAGATGAGTTTTCGTCCGAAACCATGATAAATCGAAAGAGATTGTCCATTTTGTACACGAAGTCCATCCAGTCTTTGCCGTAAGCCTCCCAACTTTTTAACACATGCTATGTGGGTGAAGTCATCATACCATGTCAACTTGCAACCTTCCCAGTGTTCATTTGGAGTGCTCTTCAATTTTAGGGTTATTAAGCTCAAAAATCAATAAGTGCATGAAAAATAGCAAATGAAGTCAAAAAGGGTTGAAAATTGATGATGTGGCTTTGAATGGTGCATTTTGAACACATAAAAAGTATGGAGTTCAAATAAGTTCAAAGAAATGAAATCCCTTTGTAGCAGATGAGTTTTCGTCTCAAACCATGATACCTCGAAAGAGATTGTCCATTTTGTACACGAAGTGCATCCAGTTTTTGCCGTAACCCTCTCAACGTTTTAGCACATGCTAGGTGTGTGAAATGATGATACCAAGGCAACTTTCAACCTTTTCAGAGTTCATTTCTAGTGCTTTGCAATGTCAGTGTAATTTAGCTCAAAAAAATCAGTAAGTGCATGAAAAATACCAAATGAAGTCAGAAAGCCATGAAAGTAAATGATGCCGCTTTGAATGGTTCATTTTGGAAACACAAAAAGTATGGCGTTCAAATAAGTTCAAAAAAATAAAATACCTTTGTAATAGATGAGTTTTCATCCGAAATCGTGATACATCGAAAGAGATTGTCCATTTTGTACACGAAGTGCATCCAGTATTTATCGTAAGCCTCTCAAATTTTTAGCATACGCTATGTGGGTGAAATGATCATACCATGCCAACTTTCTACCTTTTCAGAGTTCATTTGAAGTGCTCTTCAATTTTAGGGTTATTTATCTCAAAAAATCACTAAGTGCATGAAAAATATCAAATGAAGTCAGAAAGGGTTGAAAATTGATGATGTGGATTTTAATGGTGCATTTTGAACACAGAAAAAGGATGGAGTTCAAATAAGTTAAAAAAAATGAAATCCCTTTGTAACAGATGAGTTTTCGTCCGGAACGTGATATTTCGAAAGAGATTGTCCATCTTGTACACGAAGTGCATCCAGTTTTTGCCGTAACCCTGTCAAGCTTTTAGCACATGCCATGTGGGTGCAATGATGATGACATGCCAACTTTTAACCTTTTCAGAGTTTATTTAAAGTGATTTTCATTTTCAGGGTTATTTAGCTCAAAAAAATCAGTAAGTGCATGAGAAATACCAAAGAGTCAGAAAGGTTTGAAAATTGATGGCATGGCTTTGAATGGTGCATTTTAACACACAAAAAGTATGCAGTTCAAATAAGTTCAAAAAATGAAATACCTTTGTAACAGATGAGTTTTCGTCCGAAACCATGATACATCGAAAGAGATTGTCCATTTTGTACACGAAGTCCATCCAGTCTTTGCCGTAAGCCTCTCAAATTTTTAGCACATGCTATGTGGGTAAAATGATGATACCATGTTAACTTGCAACCTTTTTAGAGTTAATTTGAAGTGTTTTCCATTTTAGGGTTATTTAGCTCAAAAAAATCAGTAAGTGCATGAAAACTACCAAATGAAATCAGAAAGGGTTGAAAATAGATGATGTGGCTTTGAATGGTGCATTTTGAACACACAAAAAGTATGGAGTTTAAATAAGTTAAAAAAATGAAATAACTTTGTAACAGATGAGTTTTCGTCCGAAACTGTGATACTTCGAAAGAGATTGTCCATTTTGTACACGAAGTGCATCCAGTTTTTCCGTAACCCTCTCAACTCTTTTGCACAAGCTATGTGGGTGAATGATGCTACCATGCCAACTTTCAGCCTTTCCAGAGTTCATTTGATGTGCTTTTCAATTTCAGGGTTATTTAGCTCAAAAAAACAGTAAGTGCACGAAAAATAACAAATGAAGTCAGAAAGGGTTGAAAATTGATGACGTGGCTTTTAATGGTGCATTTTGAACATATAAAAAGTATGGAGTTCAAAAAAGTTAAAAAAATGAAATCTCTTTGTAACAGATGAGTTTTCGTCCGAAACCGTGATACTTCGAAAGAGATTGTCCATTGTACACGAAGTGCATCCAGTTTTTTCCGTAATCCTCTCAACATTTTAGCACATGCTATGTGGGTGAAATGATGATACCATGCCAACTTTCACCCTTTTCAGAGTTCATTTGAAGTGCTTTTCAATTTCAGGGTTATTTAGCTCAAACAATCAGTAAGTGCATGAAAAATACCAAATGAAGTCAGAAAGGGTTGAAAATTGATGATGTGGATTTTAATGGCACATTTTGAACATACAAAAAGTATGGAGTTCAAATAAGTTCAAAAAAATGAAATCTCTTTGTAATAGATGAGTTTTCGTCTGAAACCGTGACACTTCGAAAGAGATTGTCCATTGTACACGAAGTGCATCCAGTTTTTCCCATAAACCTCTCAACTTTTTACCAAATGCTATGTTGGTGAAATGATGATATCATGCCAACTTTCAACCTTTTCAGAGTTCATTTGAAGTGCTTTTCATTTTCAGGGTTATTTAGCTCAAAAAAATCATTAAGTGCATGAAAAATACCAAATAAAGTCAAAAAGGCTTCAAAATTGATGACGTGGCTTTGAATGGTGCATTTTGAACAAACAAAAAGTATGGAGTTCAAATAAGTTCATAAAAATGAAATACCTTTGTAACAGATGAGTTTTCGACCGAAACCATGATACGTCGAAAGAGATTCTCCATTTTGTACACGAAGTCCATCCAGTCTTTGCCGTAAGCCTCTCAACTTTTTAGCACATGCTATGTGGGTGAAATTAAGATATCATGTCAACTTGCAACCTTTTTAGAGTTCATTTGAAGTGCTCTTCAATTTTAGGGTTATTTAGCTCAAAAAAATCAGTAAGTGCATGAAAAATACCAAATGAAGTTAGAAAGGGTTGAAAATTGAAGATGTGGATTTTAATGGTGCATTTTGAACATACAAAAAGTATGGCGTTCAAATAAGTTCAAAAAAATGAAATTTCTTTGAAACAGATGAGTTTTCGTCTGAAACCGTGATACTTCGAAAGAGATTGTCCATTGTACACGAAGTGCATCCAGTTTTTCCCATAAACCTCTCAACTTTTTATCACATGCTATGTGGGTGAAATGATAATACCATGCCAACTTTCAACCTTTTCAGAGTTCATTTGAAGTGCTTTTCAATTTCAGGGTTATTTAGCTCAAAAACTCAGTAAGTGCATGAAAAATACAAAATGAAGTCAGAAAGGGTTGAAAATTGATGATGTGGCTGTTAATGGTGCATTTTTGACATACAACAATTATGGAGTTCAAATAAGTTCAAAAAAATGAAATCTCTTTGTAACAGATGAGTTTTCATCTGTAACCGTGATACTTCGAAAGAGATTGTGCATTGTACACGAAGTGCATCTAGGTTTTCCCATAAACCTCTCAACTTTTTAGCACATACTATGTGGGTGAAATGATGATACCATGTCAAGTTTCAACCTTTTTAGAGTTCATTTGAAGTGTTTTTCAATTTCAGGGTTATTTAGCTCAAAAAAATCAGTAAGTGCATGAAAACATACCAAGTAAAGTCAGAAAGGCTTGAAAATTGACGACGTGGCTTTGAATGGTGCATTTTGAACACAAAAACATTACGGAGTTCAAACAAGTTCAAAAAAATGAAATACCTTTGTAAGAGATGAGTTTTCGTCCGAAACCATGATACATCGAAAGAGATTGTCCATTTTGTACACGAAGTGCGTCCAGTTTTTGCCGTAACCCTCTCAACTTTTTAGCACATGCTATGTGGGTGAAATGATGATGCCATGCCAAGTTTCAACCTTTTCACAGTTTATTTAAAGTACTTTTCCTTTTCAGGGTTAGTTAAATCAAAAAAATTAATAAGTGCATGAAAAATACCAAGTAATGTCAGAAAGGCTTGAAAATTGATGACGTGGTTTTGAATGGTGCATTTTGAACACACAAAAAGTGTGGAGTTCAAATAAGTTATAAAAAATGAAATACCATTGTAACAGATGAGTTTTCGTCCGAAACCATGATACATTGAAAGAGATTGTCCATTTTGTACACGAAGTCCATCCAGTCTTTGTCGTAAGCCTATCAAATTTTTAGCACATGCTATGAGGGCGAAATTATGATACCATGTCAACTTTCAACCTTTTCAGAGTTCATTTGAAGTGCTCTTCAATTTTAGGGTTATTTAGCTCAGAAATTCAGTAAGTGCATGAAAAATACCAAATCAAGTCAGAAAGGGTTAAAAATTGATGATGTGGCTTTCAATGGTGCACTTTGAACACATAAAAAGCGTGGAGTTCAAATAAGTTCAAAAAAATGAAATCCCTTTGTAACAGATGAGTTTTCGTCTCAAACCGTGATACTTCGACAGAGATTGTCCAAGTTGTACACGAAGTGCATCCAGTTTTTACCGTAACCCTCTCAACGTCTTAGCACATGCTAGGTGGGTGAACTAATGATACCAAGCCAACTTTTAACCTTTTTAGAGTTCATTTGTAGTGCTTTTCATTTTCAGTGTAATTTAGCTCAAAAAACTCAGTAAGTGCATGAAAAATACCAAATAAAGTCAAAAAGGCTTCAAAATTGATGACGTGGCTTTGAATGGTGCATTTTGAACAAACAAAAAGTATGGAGCTCAAATGAGTTCAAAAAAATGAAATACCTTTGTAAAAATGAGTTTTCGTCCGAAACCATGATACATCGAAAGAGATTGTCCATTTTGTACACGAAGTCCATCCAGTCTTTGCCGTAAGCCTCTCAACTTTTTAGCACGTGCTATGTGGGTGAAATTAAGATATCATGTCAACTTGCATCCTTTTCAGAGTTCATTTGAAGTGCTCTTCAATTTTAGAGTTATTTAGCTGGAAAACAATCATTAAGTGCATGAAAAATACAAAATGAAATCAGAAAGGGTTGAAAATAGATGATGTTGCTTTGAATGGTGCATTTTGAACACACAAAAATTATGGAGTTGAAATAAGTTCAAAAAAATGAAATCTCTTTGTAACAGATGAGTTTTCGTCTGAAACCATGATACTTCGAAAGAGATTGTCCAGTGTACACGAAGTGCATCCAGGTTTTCCCATAAACCTCTCAACTTTTTAGCACATGCTATGTGGGTGAAATGATGATACCATGCCAACTTTCAACGTTTTTAGAGTTCATTTGAAGTGCTTTTCAATTTCAGGGTTATTTAGCTCAAAAAAATCAATAAGTGCATGAAAAAATACCAAGTAAAGTCAGAAAGGCTTGAAAATTGATGATGTGGCTTTGAATGGTGCATTTTGAACAAAAAAACAGTACGGAGTTCAAATAAGTTCAAAAAAATGAAATACCTTTGTAACAGATGAGTTTTTGTCCGAAACCATGATACATCGAAAGAGATTGTCCATTTTGTCCACGAAGTCCATCCAGTCTTTGCCGTAAGCCTCTCAACTTTTTAGCACATGCTATGTGGGTGAAATTAAGATATCATGTCAACTTGCAACCTTTTCAGAGTTCATTTGAAGTGCTCTTCAATTTTAGATTTATTTAGGTGGAAAAAAATCATTAAGTGCATGAAAAATACAAAATGAAATCAGAAAGGGTTGAAAATAGATGATGTGTCTTTGAATGGTGCATTTGGAACACACAAAGAGTATGGAGTTGAAATAAGTTCAAAAAAATGAAATCCCTTTGTAACAGATGAGTTTTCGTCTGAAACCATGATACATCGAAAGAGATTGTCTAGTGTACACGAAGTGCATTCAGTTTTTCCCGTAAACCTCTCAACTTTTTAGCACATGCTATGTGGGTGAAATGATGATACCATGCCAACTTTCAACCTTTTTAGAGTTCATTTGAAGTGCTTTTCAATTTCAGGGTTATTTAGCTCAAAAAAATCTATAAGTGCCTGAAAAAATACAAAGTAAAGTCAGAAAGGCTTGAAAATTGATGATGTGGCTTTGAATGGTGCATTTTGAACAAAAAAACAGTACGGAGTTCAAATAAGTTCAAAAAAATGAAATACCTTTGTAACAGATGAGTTTTCGTCCGAAACCATGATACATCGAAAGAGATTGTCCATTTTGTACACGAAGTCCATCCAGTCTTTGCCGTAAGCCTCTCAACTTTTTAGCACATGCTATGTGGGTGAAATTAAGATATCATGTCAACTTGCATCCTTTTCAGAGTTCATTTGAAGTGCTCTTCAATTTTAGAGTTATTTAGCTGGAAAACAATCATTAAGTGCATGAAAAATACAAAATGAAATCAGAAAGGGTTGAAAATAGATGATGTTGCTTTGAATGGTGCATTTTGAACACACAAAAATTATGGAGTTGAAATAAGTTCAAAAAAATGAAATCTCTTTGTAACAGATGAGTTTTCGTCTGAAACCATGATACTTCGAAAGAGATTGTCCAGTGTACACGAAGTGCATCCAGGTTTTCCCATAAACCTCTCAACTTTTTAGCACATGCTATGTGGGTGAAATGATGATACCATGCCAACTTTCAACGTTTTTAGAGTTCATTTGAAGTGCTTTTCAATTTCAGGGTTATTTAGCTCAAAAAAATCAATAAGTGCATGAAAAAATACCAAGTAAAGTCAGAAAGGCTTGAAAATTGATGATGTGGCTTTGAATGGTGCATTTTGAACAAAAAAACAGTACGGAGTTCAAATAAGTTCAAAAAAATGAAATACCTTTGTAACAGATGAGTTTTCGTCCGAAACCATGATACATCGAAAGAGATTGTCCATTTTGTCCACGAAGTCCATCAAGTCTTTGCCGTAAGCCTCTCAACTTTTTAGCACATGCTATGTGGGTGAAATTAAGATATCATGTCAACTTGCAACCTTTTCTGAGTTCATTTGAAGTGCTCTTCAATTTTAGAGTTATTTAGGTGGAAAAAAATCATTAAGTGCATGAAAAATACCAAATGAAATCAGAAAGGGTTGAAAATAGATGATGTGTCTTTGAATGGTGTAGTTTGAACACACAAAAAGTATGGAGTTGAAATAAGTTCAAAAAAATGAAATCTCTTTGTAACAGATGAGTTTTCGTCTGAAACCATGATACATCGAAAGAGATTGTCCATTTTGTACACGAAGTCAATCCAGTCTTTGTCGTAAGCCTATCAAATTTTTAGCACATGCTATGAGGGTGAAATGATGATACCAAGCCAACTTGCAACCTTTTTAGAGTTCATTTGTAGTGCTTTTCAATTTCAGTGTAATTTAGCTCAAGAAATTCAGTAAGTGCATGAAAAATACCAAACGAAGTCAGAAAGGCATGAAAATTAATGAAGTGGCTTTGAAAGGTTCATTTTGAACACACAAAAAGTATGGAGTTCAAATAAGTTCAAAAAAATGAAATACCTTTGTAATAGATGAGTTTTCGTCTGAAATCGTGATACATCGAAAGAGATTGTCCATTTTGTACACGAAGTGCATCGAGTATTTTCGTAAGCCTCTCAAGTTTTTAGCATATGATATGTGGGTGAAATGATGATACCATGCCAACTTTCTACCTTTTCAGAGTTCATTTGAAGTTCTCTTCAATTCTAGGGTTATTTAGCTCAAAAAATCACTAAGTGCATGAAAAATACCAAATGAAGTCAGAAGGGTTGAAAATTGATGACGTGGCTTTGAATGGTGCATTTTGAACACGCAAAAAGTATGGAGTTCAAATATGTTCAAAGAAATGAAATACCTTTGTAACAGATGAGTTTTCGTCCGAAACCATGATACATCGAAAGAGATTGTCCATTATGTACACGAAGTCCATCGAGTCTCTGCCGTAAGCCTCTCAAATTTTTATCACATGCTATGTGGGTGAAATGATGATACCATGTCAACTTGCAACATTTTTAGAGTTCATTTGAAGGGATCTTCAGTTTTAGGGTTATTTAGCTAAAAAAAATCAGTAAGTGCATGAAAAATAGCAAATGAAGTCAGAAAGGGTTGAAAATTGATGATGCGGCTTTGAATGGTGCATTTTGAACACATAAAAAGTATGGAGTTCAAATAAGTTCAAAAAATGAAATCCCTTTGTAACAGATGAGTTTTCGTCTGAAACCATGATACTTCGAAAGAGATTGTCCATTTTGTACACGAAGTGCATCTAGTGTTTTCCATAACCCTATCAACTTTTTACCACATGCTATGTGGATGAAATGATGATGCCATGCCAACTTTCAACCTTTTCAGAGTTTATTTAAAGTGCTTTTCATTTCCATGGTTATTTAGCTCAAAAAAATAAGTAAGTGCATGAAAAATACCAAATGAAGTCAGAAAGGCTTGAAAATTGATGACGTGGCTTTGAATGGTGCATTTTGAACACTAAAAAAGTATGGAGTTCAAATAAGTTCAAAAAATGAAATACCTTTGTAACAGATGAGTTTTCGTCCGAAACCATCATACATCGAAAGAATTGTACATTTTGTACACGAAGGCCATCCAGTCTTTGCCGTAAGCCTCTCAAACTTTTAGCACATGCTATGTGGGTGAAATTAAGATATCATGTCAACTTGCAACCTTTTCAGAGTTCATTTGAAGTGCTCTTCAATTTTAGGGTTATTTTGCTCAAAAAAGCACTAAGTGCATGAAAAATACCAAATGAAGTCAGAAAGGTTTGAAAATTGATGATGTGGCTTTTAATGCTGCATTTTGAACATACAAAAAGTATGGAGTTCAACTAAGTTCAAAAAAATAAAATTTCTTTGTAACAGATCTGTTTTCATCCGAAACTGTGATACTTTGAAAGAGATTGTCCATTGTACACAAAGTGCATCCAGTTTTTCCCATAAACCTCTCAACTTCTTAGCACATGCTATGTGGGTGAAATGATGATACCATGCCAACTTTGAACCATTTCAGAGTTCGTTTGAAGTGCTTTTCAATTTCAGGGTTATTTAGCTTAAAAAATCAGTAAGTGCATGAAAAATACCAAATGAAGTCAGAAAGGGTTGAAAATTGATGATGTGGCTTTTAATGGTGCATTTTGAACATACAAAAATTATGGAGTTCATATAAGTTCAAAAAAATGAAATCTCTTTGTAACAGATGAGTTTTCGTCTGAAACCGTGATACTTCGAAAGAGATTGTCAATTGTACACGAAGTGCATCCAGTTTTTGCCATAAACCACTCAACATTTTAGCACATGCTATGCGGGTGAAATGATGATTCCATGCCAACTTTCAACCTTTTTAGAGTTCATTTGAAGTGCTTTTCAATTTCTGGGTTACTTAGCTCAAAAAAATCAGTAAGTGCATGAAAAATACCAAATGAAGTCAGAATGGGTTGAAAATTGATGATGTGGCTTTTAATGGTGCATTTTGAACACATAAAAAGTATGCAGTTCAAATAAGTTAAAAAAATGAAATCCCTTTATAACAGATGAGTTTTCGTCCGAAACCGTGATATTTCGAAAGAGATTGTCCATTTTGTACACGAAGTGCATCCAGATTTTGCCGTAACCCTCTCAAATTTTTAGCACATGCTATGTGGGTGAAATGATGATACCATGACAACTTTCAACCTTTTTAGAGTTCATTTGATGTGCTTTTCAATTTCAGGGTTATTTAGCTCAAAAAAATCAGTAAGTGCATGAAAAATACCAAGTAAAGAGAGAAAGGCTTGAAAATTGATGTCGTGGCTTTAAATAGTGCATTTTGAACAGACAAAAAGTATGGAGTTCAAATAAGTTTAAAAAAATGAAATACCTTTGTAACACATGAGTTTTCGTCCGAAACCATGATACATCGAAAGAGATTGTCCATTTTGTACACGAAGTCCATCCAGTCTTTGCCGTAAGCCTATCAACTTTTTAGCACATGCTATGTGGGTGAAATTATGATACCATGTCAACTTGCAACCTTTTCAGAGTTCATGTGAAATGCTCTTCAATTTTATGGTTATTTAGCTCAAAAAATCAGTAAGTGCATGAAAAATAGCAAATGAAGTCAGAAAGGGTTGAAAATCGTTGATGCGGCTTTGAATGGTGCATTTTGAACCCATAAAAAGTATGGAGTTCAAATAAGTTCAAAAAAATGAAATCCCTTTGTAACAGATGATTTTTCGTCCGAAATCGTGATAGATCGAAAGAGATTGTCCATTTTGTACACGAAGTGCATCGAGTATTTTTCGTAAGGCTCTCAAATTTTTAGCATATGCTATGTGGGTGAAATGATGATACCATGCCAACTTTCTACCTTTTCAGAGTTCATTTGAACTGCTCTTCAATTTTAGGGTTATTTAGCTCAAAAAATCACTAAGTGCATGAAAAATACCAAATGAAGTCAGAAAGGCTTGAAAATTGATGATGTGGCTTTTAATGGTGCATTTTGAACACATAAAAAGTATGGAGTTCAAATAAGTTCAAAAAATGAAATATCTTTGTAACAGATGAGTTTTCGTCCACAACCGTGATATTTCGAAAGAGATTGTCCATTTTGTACACGAAGTGCATCCAGATTTTGCCGTAACCCTCTCAACTTTTTAGCACATGCTATGCGGATGAAATGATGATGCCATGCCAACTTTCAACCTTTTCAGAGTTTATTTGAAGTGCTTTTCATTTTCAGGGTTATTTAGCTCAAAAAATCAGTAAGTGCATGAAAAATACCAAATAAAGTCAGAAATGCTTGAAAATTGATGACGTGGCTTTGAATGGTGCATTTTTAACATGCAAAAAGTATGGAGTTCAATTAAGTTCAAAAAATGAAATACCTTTGTAACAGATGAGTTTTCGTTAGAAACCATGATACATCGAAAGAATTGTCCATTTTGTACACGAAGTCCATCCAGTCTTTGCCATAAGCCTCTCAACTTTTTAGCACATGGTATGTGGGTGAAATTAAGATATCATGTCAACTTGCAACCTTTTCTGAGTTCATTTGAAGTGCTCTTCAATTTTAGGGTTATTTTGCTCAAAAAATCACTAAGTGCATGAGAAATACGAAATGAAGTCAGAAAGGGTTGAAAATTGATGGTGTGGCTTTTAATGGTGCATTTTGAACATACAAAAATTATGGAGTTCAAATAAGTTCATAAAAATGAAATCTCTTTGTAACAGATGAGTTTTCGTCTGAAACCGTGATACTTCGAAAGAGATTGTCAATTGTACACGAAGTGCATCCAGTTTTTGCCATAAACCACTCAACTTTTTATCACATGCTATGTGGGTGAAATGATGATACCATGTCAACTTTCAACCTTTTTAGAGTTCATTTGAAGTGCTTTTCAATTTCAGGGTTATTTAGGTCAAAAAAATCAGTAAGTGCATGAAAAATACCAAGTAAAGTCAGAAAGGCTTGAAAATTGATGCCGTGGCTTTGAATAGTGCATTTTGAACACACAAAAAGTATGGAGTTCAAATAAGTTAAAAAAATGAAATACCTTTGTAACAGATGAGTTTTCATCCGAAACCAAGATACATCGAAAGAGATTGTCCATTTTGTACACGAAGTCCATCCAGTCTTTGCCGTAAGCCTATCAACTTTTTAGCACATGCTATGTGGGTGAAATTATGATACCATGTCAACTTGCAACCTTTTTAGAGTTCATTTGAAATGCTCTTCAATTTTAAGGTTATTTAGCTCAAAAAATTTGTAAGTGCATGAAAAATACCAAATGAAGTCAGAAAGGGTTGAAAATCGATGATGTGGCTTTGAATGGTGCATTTTGAACCCATAAAAAGTATGGAATTCAAATAAGTTCAAAAAATGAAATCCCTTTGTAATAGATGAGTTTTCGTCTGAAACCGTGATACTTCGAAAGAGATTCTCCATTTTGTACACGAAGTGCATCCAGTGTTTGCCGTAACCCTTTCAACTTTTTACCACAAGCTATGTGGGTGAAATGATGATGCCATGCCAACTTTCAACCTTTTCAAAGTTGTTTAAAGTGCTTTTCATTTTCAGGGTTATTTAGCTCAAAAAAATAAGTAAGTGCATGAAAAATACCAGATAAAGTCAGAAAGGCTTGAAAATTGATGATGTGGCTTTGAATGGTGCATTTTGAACACTCAAAAAGTATGGAGTTCAAATAAGTTCAAAAAATGAAATACCTTTGTAACGGATGACTTTTCGTCCGAAACCATGATACATCGAAAGAATTGTCCATTTTGTACACGAAGTCCATCCAGTCTTTGCCGTAAGCCTATCATCTTTTTAGCACATGCTATGTGGGTGAAATTATGATACCATGTCAACTTGCAACCTTTTCAGAGTTCATTTGAAGTGCTTTTCAATTTCAAGGTTATTTAGCTCAAAAAATCAGTAAGTGCATGAAAAATACCAAATGAAGTCAGAAAGGGTTCAAAATTGATGATGTGGCTTTTAATGGCGCATTTTGAACATACAAAAATTATGGAGTTCAAATAAGTTCAAAAAAATGAAATCTCTTTGTAACAGATGAGTTTTCGTCTGAAACCGTGATACTTCGAGAGAGATTGTCAATTGTACACGAAGTGCATCCAGTTTTTGCCATAAACCACTCAACTTTTTAGCACATGCTATGTGGGTGAAATGATGATACCATGCCAACTTTCAACCTTTTTAGAGTTCATTTGAAGTGCTTTTCAATTTCAGGGTTATTTAGCTCAAAAAAATCACTAAGTGCATGAAAAATACCAAGTAAAGTCAGAAAGGCTTGAAAATTGATGCAGTGGCTTTGAATAGTGCATTTTGAACACACGAAAAGTATGGAGTTCAAATAAGTTAAAAAAATGAAATACCTTTGTAACAGATGAGTTTTCGTCCGAAACTAAGATACATCGAAAGAGATTGTCCATTTTGTACACGAAGTCCATCCAGTCTTTGCCGTAAGCCTATCAACTTTTTAGCACATGCTATGTGGGTGAAATTATGATACCATGTCAACTTGCAACCTTTTCAGAGTTCATTTGAAATGCTCTTCAATTTTAAGGTTATTTAGCTCAAAAAATCAGTAAGTGCATGAAAAATACCAAATGAAGTCAGAAAGGGTTGAAAATCGATGATGTGGCTTTGAATGGTGAATTTTGAACCCATAAAAAGTATGGAATTCAAATAAGTTCAAAAAATGAAATCCCTTTGTAATAGATGAGTTTTCGTCTGAAACCGTGATACTTCGAAAGAGATTTTCCATTTTGTACACGAAGTGCATCCGGTGTTTGCCGTAACCCTTTCAACTTTTTACCACAAGCTATGTGGGTGAAATGATGATGCCATGCCAACTTTCAACCTTTTCAAAGTTATTTAAAGTGATTTTCATTTTCAGGGTTATTTAGCTCAAAAAATAAGTAAGTGCATGAAAATTACCAAATAAAGTCAGAAAGGCTTGAAGATTGATGACGTGGCTTTGAATGGTGCATTTTGAACACTCAAAAATTATGGAGTTCAAATAAGTTCAAAAAATGAAATACATTTGTAACAGATGAGTTTTCGTCCGAAACCATGATACATCGAAAGAATTGTCCATTTTGTACACGAAGTCCATCCAGTCTTTGCCGTAAGCCTATCAACTTTTTAGCACATGCTATGTGGGTGAAATTATGATACCATGTCAACTTGCAACCTTTTCAGAGTTCATTTGAAGTGCTTTTCAATTTCAAGGTTATTTAGCTCAAAAAATCAGTAAGTGCATGAAAAATACCAAATGAAGTCAAAAAGGGTTTAAAATTGATGATGTGGCTTTTAATGGTGTATTTTGAACATACAAAAATTATGGAGTTCAAATAAGTTCAAAAAAATGAAATCTCTTTGTAACAGATGAGTTTTCGTCTGAAAACGTGATACTTCGAGAGAGATTGTCAATTGTACACGAAGTGCATCCAGTTTTTGACATAAACCACTCAACTTTTTAGCACATGCTATGTGGGTGAAATGATGATACCATGCCAACTTTAAACCTTTTTAGAGTTCATTTGAAGTGCTTTTCAATTTCAGGGTTATTTAGGTCAAAAAAATCAGTAAGTGCATGAAAAATACCAAGTAAAGTTAGAAAGGCTTGAAAATTGATGCCGTGGCTTTGAATAGTGCATTTTGAACACACAAAAAGTATGGAGTTCAAATAAGTTAAAAAAATGAAATACCTTTGTAACAGATGAGTTTTCGTCCGAAACCAAGATACATCGAAAGAGATTGTCCATTTTGTACACGAAGTCCATCTAGTCTTTGCCGTAAGCCTAGCAACTTTTTAGCACATGTTATGTGGGTGAAATTATGATACCATGTCAACTTGCAACCTTTTTAGATTTCATTTGAAATGCTCTTCAATTTTAAGGTTATTTAGCTCAAAAAATCAGTAAGTGCATGAAAAATACCAAATGAAGTCAGAAAGGGTTGAAAATCGATGATGTGGCTTTGAATGGTGCATTTTGAACCCATAAAAAGTATGGAATTCAAATAAGTTCAAAAAATGAAATCCCTTTGTAATAGATGAGTTTTCGTCTGAAACCGTGATACTTCGAAAGAGATTGTCCATTTTGTACACGAAGTGCATCCAGTGTTTGCCGTAACCCTTTCAACTTTTTACCACAAGCTATGTGGGTGAAATGATGATGCCATGCCAACTTTCAACCTTTTCAAAGTTATTTAAAGTGCTTTTCATTTTCAGGGTTATTTAGCTAAAAAAAAGAAGTAAGTGCATGAAAAATACCAAATAAAGTCAGAAAGGCTTGAAAATTGATGACGTGGCTTTGAATGGTGCATTTTGAACACTCAAAAAGTATGGAGTTCAAATAAGTTCAAAAAATGAAATACCTTTGTAACAGATGAGTTTTCGTCCGAAACCATGATACATCGAAAGAATTGTCCATTTTGTACACGAAGTCCATCCAATCTTTGCCATAAGCCTATCAACTTTTTAGCACATGCTATGTGGGTGAAATTATGATACAATGTCAAATTGCAACCTTTTCAGACTTCATTTGAAGTGCTTTTCAATTTTAAGGTTATTTAGCTCAAAAAATTAGTAAGTGCATGAAAAATACCAAATGAAGTCAGAAAGGGTTGAAAATCGATGATGTGGCTTTGAATGGTGCATTTTGAACCCATAAAAAGTATGGAATTCCAATAAGTTCAAAAAATGAAATCCCTTTGTAATAGATGAGTTTTCGTCTGAAACCGTGATACTTCGAAAGAGATTTTCCATTTGGTACACGAAGTGCATCCAGTGTTTGCCGTAACCCTTTCAACTTTTTACCACAAGATATGTGGGTGAAATGATGATGCCATGCCAACTTTCAACCTTTTCAAAGTTATTTAAAGTGCTTTTCATTTTCAGGGTTATTTAGCTCAAAAAAATAAGTAAGTGCATGAAAAATACCAAATAAAGTCAGAAAGGCTTGAAAATTGATGACGTGGCTTTGAATGGTGCATTTTGAACACTCAAAAAGTATGGAGTTCAAATAAGTTCAAAAAATGAAATACCTTTGTAACAGATGAGTTTTCGTCTGAAACCATGATACATCGAAAGAATTGTCCATTTTGTACACGAAGTCCATCCAGTCTTTGCCGTAAGCCTATCAACTTTTTAGCACATGCTATGTGGGTGAAATTATGATACCATGTCAACTTGCAACCTTTTCAGAGTTCATTTGAAGTGCTTTTCAATTTCAAGGTTATTCAGCTCAAAAAATCAATAAGTGCATGAAAAATACCAAATGAAGTCAGAAAGGGTTCAAAATGGATGATGTGGCTTTGAATGGTGCATTTTGAACCCATAAAAAGTATGGAATTCAAATAAGTTCAAAAAATGAAATCTCTTTGTAATAGATGAGTTTTCGTCTGAAACCGTGATACTTCGAAAGAGATTGTCCATTTTGTACACGAAGTGCATCCAGTGTTTGCCGTAACCCTTTGAAGTTTTTACCTCAAGCTATGTGGGTGAAATGATGATGCCATGCCAAGTTTCAACCTTTTCAAAGTTATTTAAAGTGCTTTCCATTTTCAGGGTTATTTAGCTCGAAAAAATAAGTACGTGCATGAAAAATACCAAATAAAGTCAGAAAGGCTTGAAAATTGATGATGTGGCTTTGAATGGTGCATTTTGAACACTCAAAAAGTATGGAGTTCAAATAAGTTCAAAAAATGAAATACCTTTGTAACAAATGAGTTTTCGTCCGAAACCATGATACATCGAAAGAATTGTCCATTTTGTACACGAAGTCCATCCAGTCTTTGCCGTAAGCCTATCAACTTTTTAGCAAATGCTATGTGGGTGAAATTATGATACCATGTCAACTTGCAACCTTTTTAGAGTTCATTTGAAGTGCTTTTCAATTTTAGGGTTATTTTGCTCAAAAAAATCACTAAGTGCATGAAAAATACCAAATGAAGTCAGAAAGGTTTGAAAATTGATGATGTGGCTTTTAATGCTGCATTTTGAACATACAAAAAGTATGGAGTTCAAATAACTTCACAAAAATGAAATTTCTTTGTAACAGATGTGTTTTCGTCTAAAACTATGATACTTCGAAAGAGATTGTCCATTGTACACGAATTGCATCCAGTTTTTGCCATAAACCACTCAACTTTTTAGCACATGCTATGTGGGTGAAATGATGATACCATGCCAACTTTCAACCTTTTTAGAGTTCATTTGAAGTGCTTTTCAATTTCAGGGTTATTTAGCTCAAAAAATCAGCAAGTGCATGAGAAATACCAAATCAAGTGAGAAAGGGTTGAAAATCGATGATGTGGCTTTGAATGGTGCATTTTGAACCCATAAAAAGTATGGAATTCAAACAAGTTCAAAAAATGAAATCCCTTTGTAATAGATGAGTTTTCGTCTGAAACCGTGATACTTCGAAAGAGATTGTCCATTTTGTACACGAAGTGCATCCAGTGTTTGCCGTAACCATTTCAACTTTTTACCACAAGCTATGTGGGTGAAATGATGATGCCATGCCAACTTTCAACCTTTTCAAAGTTATTTAAAGTGCTTTTCATTTTCAGGGTTATTTAGCTCAAAAAAATAAGTAAGTGCATGAAAAATACCAAATAAAGTCAGAAAGGCTTGAAAATTGATGACGTGGCTTTGAATGGTGCATTTTGAACACTCAAAAAGTATGGAGTTCAAATAAGTTCAAAAAATGAAATACCTTTGTAACAGATGAGTTTTCGTCCGAAACCATGATACATCGAAAGAATTGTCCATTTTGTACACGAAGTCCATCCAATCTTTGCCATAAGCCTATCAACTTTTTAGCACATGCTATGTGGGTGAAATTATGATACAATGTCAACTTGCAACCTTTTCAGAGTTCATTTGAAGTGCTTTTCAATTTTAAGGTTATTTAGCTCAAAAAATTAGTAAGTGCATGAAAAATACCAAATGAAGTCAGAAAGGGTTGAAAATCGATGATGTGGCTTTGAATGGTGAATTTTGAACCCATAAAAAGTATGGAATTCCAATAAGTTCAAAAAATGAAATCCCTTTGTAATAGATGAGTTTTCGTCTGAAACCGTGATACTTCGAAAGAGATTTTCCATTTTGTACACGAAGTGCATCCAGTGTTTGCCGTAACCCTTTCAACTTTTTACCACAAGATATGTGGGTGAAATGATGATGCCATGCCAACTTTCAACCTTTTCAAAGTTATTTAAAGTGCTTTTCATTTTCAGTGTTATTTAGCTCAAAAAAATAAGTAAGTGCATGAAAAATACCAAATAAAGTCAGAAAGGCTTGAAAATTGATGACGTGGCTTTGAATGGTGCATTTTGAACACTCAAAAAGTATGGAGTTCAAATAAGTTCAAAAAATGAAATACCTTTGTAACAGATGAGTTTTCGTCCGAAACCATGATACATCGAAAGAATTGTCCATTCTGTACACGAAGTCCATCCAGTCTTTGTCGTAAGCCTATCAAATTTTTAGCACATGCTATGTGGGTGAAATTATGGTAGCATGTCAACTTGCAACCTTTTCAGAGTTCATTTGAAGTGCTTTTCTATTTCAAGGTTATTTAGCTCAAAAAATCAGTAAGTGCATGAAAAATACCAAATCAAGTGAGAAAGGGTTCAAAATCGATGATGTGGCTTTGAATGGTGCATTTTGAACCCATAAAAAGTATGGAATTCAAATAAGTTCAAAAAATGAAATCCCTTTGTAATAGATGAGTTTTCGTCTGAAACCGTGATACTTCGAAAGAGATTGTCCATTTTGTACACGAAGTGCATCCAGTGTTTGCCGTAACCCTTTCAACTTTTTACCACAAGCTATGTGGATGAAATGATGATGCCATGCCAACTTTCAACCTTTTCAAAGTTATTTAAAGTGCTTTTCATTTTCAGGGTTATTTAGCTCAAAAAAAGAAGTAAGTGCATGAAAAATACCAAATAAAGTCAGAAAGGCTTGAAAATTGATGACGTGGCTTTGAATGGTGCATTTTGAACACTCAAAAAGTATGGAGTTCAAATAAGTTCAAAAAATGAAATACCTTTGTAACAGATGAGTTTTCGTCCGAAACCATGATACATCGAAAGAATTGTCCATTTTGTACACGAAGTCCATCCAATCTTTGCCATAAGCCTATCAACTTTTTAGCACATGCTATGGGGGTGAAATTATGATACAATGTCAAATTGCAACCTTTTCAGAGTTCATTTGAAGTGCTTTTCAATTTTAAGGTTATTTAGCTCAAAAAATTAGTAAGTGCATGAAAAATACCAAATGAAGTCAGAAAGGGTTGAAAATCGATGATGTGGCTTTGAATGGTGCAGTTTGAACCCATAAAAAGTATGGAATTCCAATAAGTTCAAAAAATGAAATCCCTTTGTAATAGATGAGTTTTCGTCTGAAACCGTGATACTTCGAAAGAGATTTTCCATTTTGTACACGAAGTGCATCCAGTGTTTTCCGTAACCCTTTCAACTTTTTACCACAAGATATGTGGGTGAAATGATGATGCCATGCCAACTTTCAACCTTTTCAAAGTTATTTAAAGTGCTTTTCATTTTCAGGGTTATTTAGCTCAAAAAAATAAGTAAGTGCATGAAAAATACCAAATAAAGTCAGAAAGGCTTGAAAATTGATGACGTGGCTTTGAATGGTGCATTTTGAACACTAAAAAAGTATGGAGTTCAAATAAGTTCAAAAAATGAAATACCTTTGTAACAGATGAGTTTTCGTCTGAAACCATGATACATCGAAAGAATTGTCCATTTTGTACACGAAGTCCATCCAGTCTTTGCCGTAAGCCTATCAACTTTTTAGCACATGCTATGTGGGTGAAATTATGATACCATGTCAACTTGCAACCTTTTCAGAGTTCATTTGAAGTGCTTTTTAATTTCAAGGTTATTCAGCTCAAAAAATCAGTAAGTGCATGAAAAATACCAAATGAAGTCAGAAAGGGTTCAAAATTGATGATGTGGCTTTGAATGGTGCATTTTGAACCCATAAAAAGTATGGAATTCAAATAAGTTCAAAAAATGAAATCCCTTTGTAATAGATGAGTTTTCGTCTGAAACCGTGATACTTCGAAAGAGATTGTCCATTTTGTACACGAAGTGCATCCAGTGTTTGCTGTAACCCTTTCAACTTTTTACCACAAGCTATGTGGGTGAAATGATGATGCCATGCCAACTTTCAACCTTTTCAAAGTTATTTAAAGTGCTTTTCATTTTCAGGGTTATTTAGCTCAAAAAAATAAGTACGTGCATGAAAAATACCAAATAAAGTCAGAAAGGCTTGAAAATTGATGACGTGGCTTTGAATGGTGCATTTTGAACACTCAAAAAGTTTGGAGTTCAAATAAGTTCAAAAAATGAAATACCTTTGTAACAAATGAGTTTTCGTCCGAAACCATGATACATCGAAAGAATTGTCCATTTTGTACACGAAGTCCATCCAGTCTTTGCCGTAAGCCTATCAACTTTTTAGCACATGCTATGTGGGTGAAATTATGATACCATGTCAACTTGCAACCTTTTTAGAGTTCATTTGAAGTGCTTTTCAATTTTAGGGTTATTTTGCTCAAAAAAATCACTAAGTGCATGAAAAATACCAAATGAAGTCAGAAAGGTTTGAAAATTGATGATGTGGCTTTTAATGCTGCATTTTAAACATACAAAAAGTATGGAGTTCAAATAACTTCACAAAAATGAAATTTCTTTGTAACAGATGTGTTTTCGTCTAAAACTATGATACTTCGAAAGAGATTGTCCATTGTACACGAAGTGCATCCAGTTTTTGCCATAAACCACTCAACTTTTTAGCACATGATATGTGGGTGAAATGATGATACCATGCCAACTTTCAACCTTTTTAGAATTCATTTCAAGTGCTTTTCAATTTCAGGGTTATTTAGCTCAAAAAATCAGCAAGTGCATGAAAAATACCAAATCAAGTGAGAAAGGGTTGAAAATCGATGATGTGGCTTTGAATGGTGCATTTTGAACCCATAAAAACTATGGAATTCAAATAAGTTCAAAAAATGAAATCCCTTTGTAATAGATGAGTTTTCGTCTGAAACCGTGATACTTCGAAAGAGATTGTCCATTTTGTACACGAAGTGCATCCAGTGTTTGCCGTAACCATTTCAACTTTTTACCACAAGCTATGTGGGTGAAATGATGATGCCATGCCAACTTTCAACCTTTTCAAAGTTATTTAAAGTGCTTTTCATTTTCAGGGTTATTTAGCTCAAACAAAGAAGTAAGTGCATGAAAAATACCAAATAAAGTCAGAAAGGCTTGAAAATTGATGACGTGGCTTTGAATGGCGCATTTTGAACACTCAAAAAGTATGGAGTTCAAATAAGTTCAAAAAATGAAATACCTTTGTAACAGATGAGTTTTCGTCCGAAACCATGATACATCGAAAGAATTGTCCATTTTGTACACGAAGTCCATCCAATCTTTGCCATAAGGCTATCAACTTTTTAGCACATGCTATGTGGGTGAATTTATGATACAATGTCAACTTGCAACCTTTTCAGAGTTCATTTGAAGTGCTTTTCAATTTTAAGGTTATTTAGCTCAAAAAATTAGTAAGTGCATGAAAAATACCAAATGAAGTCAGAAAGGGTTGAAAATCGATGATGTGGCTTTGAATGGTGAATTTTGAACCCATAAAAAGTATGGAATTCCAATAAGTTCAAAAAATGAAATCCCTTTGTAATAGATGAGTTTTCGTCTGAAACCGTGATACTTCGAAAGAGATTTTCCATTTTGTACACGAAGTGCATCCAGTGTTTGCCGTAACCCTTTCAACTTTTTACCACAAGATATGTGGGTGAAATGATGATGCCATGCCAACTTTCAACCTTTTCAAAGTTATTTAAAGTGCTTTTCATTTTCAGGGTTATTTAGCTCAAAAAAATAAGTAAGTGCATGAAAAATACCAAATAAAGTCAGAAAGGCTTGAAAATTGATGACGTGGCTTTGAATGGTGCATTTTGAACACTCAAAAAGTATGGAATTCAAATAAGTTCAAAAAATGAAATACCTTTGTAACAG
This sequence comes from Hordeum marinum, assembly GCA_022496015.1. Lineage (NCBI taxonomy): Eukaryota > Viridiplantae > Streptophyta > Magnoliopsida > Poales > Poaceae > Hordeum > Hordeum marinum. The sequence continues at coordinate 507,006,416 of CM039674.1, read as the reverse complement.
ATGAGTTTTCGTCCGAAACCATGATACATCGAAAGAATTGTCCATCTTGTACACGAAGTCTATCCAATCTTTGCCATAAGCCTGTCAACTTTTTAGCACATTCTATGTGGGTGAAATTATGATACAATGTCAACTTGCAACCTTTTCAGAGTTCATTTGAAGTGCTTTTCAATTTTAAGGTTATTTAGGTCAAAAAGTTAGTAAGTGCATGAAAAATACCAAATGAAGTCAGAAAGGGTTGAAAATCGATGACGTGGCTTTGAATGGTGAATTTTGAACCCATAAAAAGTATGGAATTCCAATAAGTTCAAAAAATGAAATCCCTTTGTAATAGATGAGTTTTCGTCTGAAACCGTGATACTTCGAAAGAGATTTTCCATTTTGTACACGAAGTGCATCCAGTGTTTGCCGTAACCCTTTCAACTTTTTACCACAAGATATGTGGGTGAAATGATGATGCCATGCCAACTTTCAACCTTTTCAAAGTTATTTAAAGTGCTTTTCATTTTCAGGGTTATTTAGCTCAAAAAAATAAGTAAGTGCATGAAAAATACCAAATAAAGTCAGAAAGGCTTGAAAATTGATGACGTGGCTTTGAATGGTGCATTTTGAACACTCAAAAAGTATGGAGTTCAAATAAGTTCAAAAAATGAAATACCTTTGTAACAGATGAGTTTTCGTCCGAAACCATGATACATCGAAAGAATTGTCCATTCTGTACACGAAGTCCATCCAGTCTTTGCCGTAAGCCTATCAACTTTTTAGCACATGCTATGTGGGTGAAATTATGGTAGCATGTCAACTTGCAACCTTTTCAGAGTTCATTTGAAGTGCTTTTCTATTTCAAGGTTATTTAGCTCAAAAAATCAGTAAGTGCATGAAAAATACCAAATCAAGTGAGAAAGGGTTCAAAATCGATGATGTGGCTTTGAATGGTGCATTTTGAACCCATAAAAAGTATGGAATTCAAATAAGTTCAAAAAATGAAATCCCTTTGTAATAGATGAGTTTTCGTCTGAAACCGTGATACCTCGAAAGAGATTGTCCAATTTGTACACGAAGTGCATCCAGTGTTTGCCGTAACCCTTTCAACTTTTTACCACAAGCTATGTGGGTGAAATGATGATGCCATGCCAACTTTCAACCTTTTCAAAGTTATTTAAAGTGCTTTTCATTTTCAGGGTTATTTAGCTCAAAAAAAATAAGTAAGTGCATGAAAAATACCAAATAAAGTCAGAAAGGCTTGAAAATTGATGACGTGGCTTTGAATGGTGCATTTTGAACACTCAAAAAGTATGGAGTTCAAATAAGTTCAAAAAATGAAATACCTTTGTAACAAATGAGTTTTCGTCCGAAACCACGATACATCGAAAGAATTGTCCATTTTGTACAGGAAGTCCATCCAGTCTTTGCCGTAAGCCTATCAACTTTTTAGCACATGCTATGTGGGTGAAATTATGATACCGTGTCAACTTGCAACCTTTTGAGAGTTCATTTGAAGTGCTTTTCAATTTCAAGGTTATTTTGCTCAAAAAATCAGCAAGTGCATGAAAAATACCAAATGAGGTCACAAAGGGTTCAAAATTGATGATGTGGCTTTGAATGGTGCATTTTGAACCCATAAAAAGTATGGAATTCAAATAAGTTCAAAAAATGAAATCCCTTTGTAATAGATGAGTTTTCTTCTGAAACCGTGATACTTCGAAAGAGATTGTCCATTTTGTACACGAAGTGCATCGAGTGTTTGCCGTAACCCTTTCAACTTTTTACCACAAGATATGTGGGTGAAATGATGATGCCATGCCAACTTTCAACCTTTTCAAAGTTATTTAAAGTGCTTTTCATTTTCAGGGTTATTTAGCTCAAAAAAATAAGTAAGTGCATGAAAAATACCAAATAAAGTCAGAAAGGCTTGAAAATTGATGACGTGGCTTTGAATGGTGCATTTTGAACACTCAAAAAGTATGGAGTTCAAATAAGTTCAAAAAATGAAATACCTTTGTAACAGATGAGTTTTCGTCTGAAACCATGATACATCGAAAGAATTGTCCATTTTGTACACGAAGTCCATCCAGTCTTTGCCGTAAGCCTATCAACTTTTTAGCACATGCTATGTGGGTGAAATTATGATACCATGTCAACTTGCAACCTTTTCAGAGTTCATTTGAAATGCTCTTCAATTTTAAGGTTATTTAGCTCAAAAAATTAGTAAGTGCATGAAAAATACGAAATGAAGTCAGAAAGGGTTGAAAATCGATGATGTGGCTTTGAATGGTGAATTTTGAACCCATAAAAAGTATGGAGTTCAAATAAGTTAAAAAATGATATCCCTTTGTAACAGATGAGTTTTCGTCTGAAACCGTGATACTTTGAAAGAGATTGTCCATTTTGTACACGAAAAGCATCCAATGTTTGCCGTAACCCTCTCAACTTTTTACCACATGCTATGTGGGTGAAAGGATGATGCCATGCCAACTTTCAACTTTTTCAAAGTTTATTTAAAGTGCTTTTCATTTTCAGGGTTATTTAGCTAAAAAAATTCAATAAGTGCATGTAAAATACCAAATGAAGTCAGAAAGGCATGAAAATTAATGATGTGGCTTTGAAAGGTTCATTTTGAACATACAAAAAGTATGGAGATCAAATAAGTTCAAAAAAATGAAATACCTTTGTAATAGATGAGTTTTCGTCCGAAATCGTGATACATCGAAAGAGATTGTCCATTTTGTACACGAAGTGCATCGAGTATTTTTCGTAAGCCTCTCAAATTTTTAGCATATGCTATGTGGGTGAAATGATGATACCATGCCAACTTTCTACCTTTTTAGAGTTCATTTGAAGTTCTCTTCAATTTTAGGGTTATTTAGCTCAAAAAATCACTAAGTGCATGAAAAATAACAAATGAAGTCAGAAGGGTTGAAAATTGATGATGTGGCTTTTAATGGTGCATTTTGAACACATAAAAAGTATGCAGTTCAAATAAGTTCAAAAAATGAAATCCCTTTGTAACAGATGAGTTTTCGTCCCAAAACATGATATTTCGAAAGAGATTGTCCATTTTGTACACGAAGTGCATCCAGATTTTGTCGTAACCCTCTCAACTTTTTAGCACACGCTATGTGGGTAAAATGATGATGCCATGCCAACTTTCAACCTTTTCAGAGTTTATTTAAAGTGCTTTTCATTTTCAGGGTTATTTAGCTCAAAAAAATCAGTCAGTGCATGAAAAATACCAAATAAAGTCAGAAATGCTTGAAAATTGATGACGTGGCTTTGAATGGTGCATTCTGAACAAGCAAAAAGTATGGAGTTCAAATAAGTTCAAAAAAATGAAATACCTTTGTAACAGATGAGTTTTCGTCCGAAACCAGCATACATCGAAAGAGATTGTCCGTTTTGTACACGAAGTCCATCGAGTCTTTGCCGTAAGCCTCTCAAATTTTTATCACATGCTATGTGGGTGAAATGATGATACCATGTCACCTTGCAAACTTTTTAGAGTTCATTTGAAGTGCTCTTCAGTTTTAGGGTTATTTAGCTAAAAAAATCAGTAAGTGCATGAAAAATACCAAATGAAGTCAAAGAGGGTTGAAAATTGATGATGCAGCTTTGAATGGTCCATTTTGAACACTCAAAAAGTATGGAGTTCAAATAAGTTCAAAAAATGAAATACCTTTGTAACAGATGAGTTTTCGTCCGAAACCATGATACATCGAAAGAATTGTCCATTTTGTACACGAAGTCCATCTAGTCTTTGTCGTAAGCCTCTCAACTTTTTAGCGCATGCTATGTGGGTGAAATTAAGATATCATGTCAACTTGCAACCTTTTTAGAGTTCATTTGAAGTGCTCTTCAATTTTAGGGTTATTTTGCTCAAAAAAATCACTAAGTGCATGAAAAATACCAAATGAAGTCAGAAAGGTTTGAAAATTGATGATGTGGCTTTTAATGCTGCATTTTGAACATACAAAAAGTATGGAGTTCAAATAACTTCACAAAAATGAAATTTCTTTGTAACAGATGTGTTTTCGTCTAAAACTATGATACTTCGAAAGAGATTGTCCATTGTACATGAAGTGCATCCAGTTTTTGACATAAACCACTCAACTTTTTAGCGCATCCTATGTGGGTGAAATGATGATACCATGCCAACTTTCAACCTTTTAGAGTTCATTTGAAGTGCTTTTCAATTTCAGGGTTATTTAGCTCAAAAAATCAGTAAGTGCATGAAAAATACCAAATCAAGTGAGAAAGGGTTCAAAATTGATGTCGTGGCTTTGAATAGTGTATTTTGAACACACAAAAAGTATGGAGTTCAAATAAGTTAAAAAACATGAAATACCTTTGTAACAGATGAGTTTTCGTCCGAAACCAAGATACATCGAAAGAGATTGTCCATTTTGTACACGAAGTCCATCCAGTCTTTGCCGTAAGCCTATCAACTTTTTAGCACATGCTATGTGGGTGAAATTATGATACCATGTCAACTTGCAACCTTTTCAGAGTTCATTTGAAATGCTCTTCAATTTTAAGGTTATTTAGCTCAAAAAATCAGTAAGTGCATGAAAAATACCAAATGAAGTCAGAAAGGGTTGAAAATCGATGATGTGGCTTTGAATGGTGCATTTTGAACCCATAAAAATTATGGAGTTCAAATAAGTTCAAAAAAATGAAATCCCTTTGTAACAGATGAGTTTTCATCTCAAACCGTGATACTTGGAAAGAGATTCTCCATTTTGTACACGAAAAGCATACAGTTTTTGCCGTAACCCTCTCAGTGCTTTAGCACATGCTAGGTGGGTGAAATGATGATACCAAGCCAACTTTCAACCTTTTCAGAGTTCATTTGTAGTGCTTTTTAATTTCAGTGTAATTTAGCTAAAAAAATCAGTAAGTGCATGAAAAATACCAAATGAAGTGAGAAAGGCACGAAAATTAATGATGTGGCTTTGAAAGGTTCATTTTGAACACACAAAAAGTATGGAGTTCAAATTAGTTCAAAAAATGAAATACCTTTGTAATAGATGATTTTTCGTCCGAAATCGTGATACATCGAAAGAGATTGTCCATTTTGTACACGAAGTGCATCGAGTATTTTTTGTAAGCCTCTCAAATGTTTAGCATATGCTATGTGGGTGAAATGATGATACCATGCCAACTTTCTACCTTTTCAGAGTTCATTTGAACTGCTCTTCAGTTTTAGGGTTATTTAGCTCAAAAAATCACTAAGTGCATGAAAAATACCAAATAAAGTCAGAAAGGCTTGAAAATTGATGTTGTGGCTTTTAATGGTGCATTTTGAACACATAAAAAGTATGGAGTACTAATAAGTTCAAAAAATGAAATCTCTTTGTAACAGATGAGTTTTCGTCCGAAACCGTGATATTTCGAAAGAGATTGTCCATTTTGTACACGAAGTGCATCCAGATTTTGCCGTAACCCTCTCAACTTTTTAGCACATGCTATGTGGACGAAATGATGATGCCATGCCAACTTTCAACCTTTTTAGAGTTTATTTAAAGTGCTTTTCATTTTCAGGGTTATTTAGCTCAAAAAAATCAGTAAGTGCATGAAAAATACCAAATAAAGTCAGAAATGCTTGAAAATTGATGACATGGCTTTGAATGGTGCATTTTGAACACGCAAAAAGTATGGAGTTCAAATTAGTTCAAAAAAAATGAAACACCTTTGTAACAGATGAGTTTTCGTCCGAAACCATGATACATCGAAAAAGATTGTCCATTTTGTACACGAAGTCCATCGTGTCTTTGCCGTAAGCCTCTCAAATTTTTATCGCATGCTATGTGGGTGAAATGATGATACAATGTCAACTTGCAACCTTTTTAGAGTTCATTTGAACTGCTCTTCAATTTTAGGGTTATTTTGCTCAAAAAAATCACTAAGTGCATGAAAAATACCAAATGAAGTCAGAAAGGTTTGAAAATTGATGATGTGGCTTTTAATGCTGCATTTTGAACATACAAAAAGTATGGAGTTCAAATAACTTCACAAAAATGAAATTTCTTTGTAACAGATGTGTTTTCGTCTAAAACTATGATACTTCGAAAGAGATTGTCCATTGTACATGAAGTGCATCCAGTTTTTGACATAAACCACTCAACTTTTTAGCGCATCCTATGTGGGTGAAATGATGATACCATGCCAACTTTCAACCTTTTAGAGTTCATTTGAAGTGCTTTTCAATTTCAGGGTTATTTAGCTCAAAAAATCAGTAAGTGCATGAAAAATACCAAATCAAGTGAGAAAGGGTTCAAAATTGATGTCGTGGCTTTGAATAGTGTATTTTGAACACACAAAAAGTATGGAGTTCAAATAAGTTAAAAAACATGAAATACCTTTGTAACAGATGAGTTTTCGTCCGAAACCAAGATACATCGAAAGAGATTGTCCATTTTGTACACGAAGTCCATCCAGTCTTTGCCGTAAGCCTATCAACTTTTTAGCACATGCTATGTGGGTGAAATTATGATACCATGTCAACTTGCAACCTTTTCAGAGTTCATTTGAAATGCTCTTCAATTTTAAGGTTATTTAGCTCAAAAAATCAGTAAGTGCATGAAAAATACCAAATGAAGTCAGAAAGGGTTGAAAATCGATGATGTGGCTTTGAATGGTGCATTTTGAACCCATAAAAATTATGGAGTTCAAATAAGTTCAAAAAAATGAAATCCCTTTGTAACAGATGAGTTTTCATCTCAAACCGTGATACTTGGAAAGAGATTCTCCATTTTGTACACGAAAAGCATACAGTTTTTGCCGTAACCCTCTCAGTGCTTTAGCACATGCTAGGTGGGTGAAATGATGATACCAAGCCAACTTTCAACCTTTTCAGAGTTCATTTGTAGTGCTTTTTAATTTCAGTGTAATTTAGCTAAAAAAATCAGTAAGTGCATGAAAAATACCAAATGAAGTGAGAAAGGCACGAAAATTAATGATGTGGCTTTGAAAGGTTCATTTTGAACACACAAAAAGTATGGAGTTCAAATTAGTTCAAAAAATGAAATACCTTTGTAATAGATGATTTTTCGTCCGAAATCGTGATACATCGAAAGAGATTGTCCATTTTGTACACGAAGTGCATCGAGTATTTTTTGTAAGCCTCTCAAATGTTTAGCATATGCTATGTGGGTGAAATGATGATACCATGCCAACTTTCTACCTTTTCAGAGTTCATTTGAACTGCTCTTCAGTTTTAGGGTTATTTAGCTCAAAAAATCACTAAGTGCATGAAAAATACCAAATAAAGTCAGAAAGGCTTGAAAATTGATGTTGTGGCTTTTAATGGTGCATTTTGAACACATAAAAAGTATGGAGTACTAATAAGTTCAAAAAATGAAATCTCTTTGTAACAGATGAGTTTTCGTCCGAAACCGTGATATTTCGAAAGAGATTGTCCATTTTGTACACGAAGTGCATCCAGATTTTGCCGTAACCCTCTCAACTTTTTAGCACATGCTATGTGGACGAAATGATGATGCCATGCCAACTTTCAACCTTTTTAGAGTTTATTTAAAGTGCTTTTCATTTTCAGGGTTATTTAGCTCAAAAAAATCAGTAAGTGCATGAAAAATACCAAATAAAGTCAGAAATGCTTGAAAATTGATGACATGGCTTTGAATGGTGCATTTTGAACACGCAAAAAGTATGGAGTTCAAATTAGTTCAAAAAAATGAAACACCTTTGTAACAGATGAGTTTTCGTCCGAAACCATGATACATCGAAAAAGATTGTCCATTTTGTACACGAAGTCCATCGTGTCTTTGCCGTAAGCCTCTCAAATTTTTATCGCATGCTATGTGGGTGAAATGATGATACAATGTCAACTTGCAACCTTTTTAGAGTTCATTTGAACTGCTCTTCAATTTTAGGGTTATTTAGCTCAAAAAAATCAATAAGTGCATGAAAAATACCAAGTAAAGTCAGAAAGGCTTGAAAATTGATGATGTGGCTTTTAATGGTGCATTTTGAACACATAAAAAGTGTGGAGTTCAAATAAGTTCAAAAAGTTAAATCCCTTTGTAACAGATGAGTTTTCGTTTGAAACCGTGATACTTCGAAAGAGATTGTCCATTTTGTACACGAAGTGCATCCAGTATTTGCCGTAACCCTCTCAACTTTTTACCACATGCTATGTGGATGAAATGATGATGCCATGCCAACTTTCAACCTTTTGAGAGTTTATTTAAAGTGCTTTTCATTTTCAGGGTTATTTACCTCAAAAAAATAAGTAAGTGCATGAAAAATACCAAATAAAGTCAGAAAGGCTTGAAAATTGATAACGTGGCCTTGAATGGTGCATTTTGAACACACAAAAAGTATGGAGTTCAAATAAGTTCAAAAAATCAAATTCCTTTCTAACAGATGAGTTTTCGTCCGAAACCATGATACATCGAAAGAGATTGTCCATTTTGTACACGAAGTCCATCTAGTCTTTGTCGTAAGCCTCTCAACTTTTTAGCACATGCTATGGGGGTGAAATGATGATACCATGTCAACTTGCAACCTTTTCAGAGTTCATTTGAAGTGGTCTTCAATTTTAGGGTTATTTAGCTCAAAAAATTAGTAAGTGCATGAAAAATACCAAATGAAGTAAAAAAGGGTTGAAAATTGATGATGTGGGTTTTAATGGTGCATTTTGAACAGACAAAAAGTATGGAGTTCAAATAAGTTTTTTCCATAACCCTCTCAACGTTTTAGCACATCACTGGTAGAAAAAGGCCCACTTTTCCCGGTTCCAGAGGCCCATTTGTCCCGGTTCCGGAACCGAGACTAAAGGGTCGGTACTAAAGCCCAATACCTTTAGTCCCGGTTCGCCGTTGTGGTGCGCTGGGGCGGAGGACATTTAGTCCCGGTTGGTAACACGAACCGGGACCAAAAGGCATCCATGCGTCAGTAGTCCAGGTCCTAGGTTTTTTTTTTGAAAGTGGGGGTGGGGGGTTTAGGGGGTTTTGCAGGGTTAATTTAGGGGTTTCATATATTATTTTAGCTAGCTAATAGAGAGAAGTGTCCTCTCTTATCTCCGTGCTTGGTCGACTCTACGTACTATACGTATAGAGAGGACTCGACACGCTAGCTAGTAAGAAAATGAAGGAAACCATTAAGTAGAGAAGATCGCCATGAACGTATAGAGAAAGAAGTGGTCGACCTCTCCTTCTCCGAGAGATTAGTCGAACAACAAGTTTTCGTATATCCATCCAACGCTACTGGCTACATATATACAATATAAGATCTCTTACAATCCCCTAACATCTGAACTCAACTTCCACGTGGTATTCTCCGTGTTTATCGATTATGTGGTCAAGAAAGAATCCCGCCAATTCCTCTTGAATTGCTTTTATGCAATCTTGTGGTAGGAGTTGATCCTGCAGCTCCAAAAGCTAATTTGAAGAAGCGGGTCAATACATATATATGAATGAAACTCAACACAAATGATGGTAATAAAATAAAATTGTGAATATTATTGCTTACGCACTTCAAAGTCTTCTTTAGAGTAGCCGGCATGCTTAGAGGTCGTCGCTTCGTAGATGTACTCGCAAACGTAGTATCCACAAAGATTAGTCCCTTCTTCCTACCACAACCACTTTACGAGAAATAGAGGTCAATCAAACTGATAATCAAGCATTATAAATGGTATTGATGAAAACTAGCTAGAATCAATGGGAGATGCCCGGAACTAGCTAGTAGTACTTACTTTCGGTGAACTGTTTCCAAACCCTGGCAGACAAAGAAATTAATTATTACCTGATATCAGGAAATGAATAAAGTTGCCGATATGGTGCGATAATGATCGATTGAACTTACTTCACGAGCATTTCAGTGATCGCCGCATACTGCTTGCGATCTTTTCTTCTTGAGTCTAGGAGAATAAAGTGGAAGCTGCGCACGCATGCATAACTCATCAATTACATTACTATAACCTCGAGTAATAAGGAAAACCGAATATGCACAAGACAGTAACACTCGCTCGAAGTTGTAAGGAAAGATTATTTTATCTTCGTTTTGATGTTTAAGCAACAAATTTCGCAAGTTGGCCTCGTCTCGTTTGGCATCATGTTTAATTTCCCATTCATTAAAGAGATTTAGGTTAATGAACCCAATATTATAGATTTCTTTTTTCTTGCATTCGACGATCTTCAATCTGCATGATATAGTGAGGAAAATTATATGTACATGCAATGAAAGACCTGAGCTATATATAGAGACTTAATTAAAGAAGTAGTACTTACAGACAGTAGCAAGTGACGATTACTTTATCGATGGCCATTTGATTGGAAAGCTGGAATAACTCCTCAAATGGAACACACAACAGTTCAATTCCAACGAGGTCATGCTCCTCTTTAACTGTCAGCATCAAAGTATCCGTCCCAGACTTGCAGGTGTCCATGTACCACTCAGGGAATCTTCGCATCATCGTTGTTAGAGGAGAATGACCAGGTCTGACGAGAGTCTTCCCGTGCCGGTATTTGTGATTGTCCACCTCCATTCTATCAAAATTTACATCGTCGGGCAGGCAGATTTGGGATGATATCGCTAGACACCTTCAGCAGGGGCACGATTGGTTCGCCTGTTCGCCGAGCTGGGGAATGTTTCTCCCTTTTTGTAATTTGTTCTTGTCTCCTTTTGTCAGTTTTAGTGGTTCCAGACCGGCGCGCTTCTAGCGTTGTGTTTTTAATAGTGCGGACATAGTTGTCATCCGGTGGAGGCGGTGGTGGTCGCTTCAGGGCATCCAAAGTGCGCTTCACTTTCACCGGATCCATCTTCTCCTCTGGAGGTGGATTTTTCTTTGCAAAAAACTCCTTCACTTGGCCTTTAGAGATCTTCGCGTTTTCCTCGTCGCTCTTCTCGTAAGGTAACTGCTCAAGAGGCTTGAGAGATGATGGACCGTATTGGTATCGCCTCCCACCACTGGTTGTACTGCTAGACGCCAGAGCAGCCGGAGCGGCGGCGGCTATCTTCCTTTGTTGCTTACGAGGCGGAGAAGGAGTGTTACGAGGAGGCGGAGCAGCCGGAGCGGCGGCGGCTCTCTTCCGCCCTTGCTCGGGAGGCGGAGGAGGAGGCGGGCTGCTCGGACGCGTCGACGCAGGCGGAGAAGGAGGCGGAGTGCCACCACGCGACGGAGCAGGCAGAGTGCCCTGATCACTCACTGGAGGAGGAGGCGGAGGAGGAGGCAGAGTGACCTGACTCGCCAGAGGAGGAGGAGGACGAGGAGGCGTCCAGTTTGGAAGCTTGATGAGCTCCTTCCGTCATAGACATGTAGTCTCCACAGCACATTCCAACAGAGTCTCCCCTTCACTGGTAGGGTGGTCAGGCTCGAGGTCCTCAAGTCCCTCCTCTATCTCATCGACCATCACAATAGCATAGCCTTGTGGAATCGGAAGGTAGTGAAAAGTTGCGCCGGGTTTGGAAGGTTCAACAGAGCCGACTGCCGCCTTGACTTTGCGGTGATGCCATTGCGTCATAAGGTTGCAAGGTTGAGCCTCCTTGATAGCATCCACGGGGTAGCTGGGAGCCGTGAAGTCAGGCTTGTCAAGCTCGGTGGAAGCCACACTGCTTCTCCGCTGAGATGGCGGGGTAGCTTCTTGGATAGCTTCGTCCCGCTGAGATCGCTGGTTCTCAACTGCTTGTTTCTCTAGCGCTAGTACTCTTTCATTCAGCTTCTGCATATCGCTTTGCTCCTGTTTCCGCTTCCTCTCCCGGGATTTGTAACCTTCTGCGTTGGGAAACCCAACCTTCCACGGAACGGGGCCTGCCGTGCCTCGTGTTCGTCCTGGGTGCTCAGGATTCCCGAGGGCCTGTTTGAGCTCGTCATTCTCTCTGTCAGGAACAAACGTGCCTTCCTGCGCTGCGGTGATATACTGTCGAAGATTCTTGACCGGTATTGACAGTTGCTTGTTCGTCCAAACGCACTTCCCTGTTTCAGGGTCCAAGGTTCCCCCAGCCCCGAAGAACCAAGTCCTTGCACGGTCTGGCCAGTACAATGTCTCTGGTTGGACCCCTTTAGCAAGCAGGTCCTTCTGAGCCTTGTCCCACAACGGCCGGGCTTTGATGTAGCCACCTAACCCCATGCGATGGTGAAGCTTCTTCTTTGCAGCATTTATCTTGTTTGTCGCTGACATCTTCCTACTCTTCTCCGATGTCTTGTGGGCCACAAATGCGGGCCAGTGATCTCTTATCTTCTCAAATCGGCCGGTGAATGTTGAAGTCTTCCCTTTGTTGACAAATGTTGATTTCAACTCATTATTCCACCTCCTGAATAGATCTGCCATCTTCTTAAGAGCATGAGCCTTGACCAATGTCTCTACAACTAGCTTATGCGGATCCTCCTCTGCCGGTAGGGTGAAATTTGCCTTCAACGCGGTCCAAAGATCATCTTTCTGTCTATCGTTGACAAAAGACACTTCAGGGTCTCCGCTCTTTGGCTTATTCCATTGGTGGATGGTGATCGGGATCATGTCCCAAACAAGAAACCCGCACTGAGCAGAAAATTCTTCCTTGGTCCGGTTGGGTTCAATCGGTTGGCCATCTCTATTCATGCTGGTGATCGTGAACCTTTCATCCTGGCGCAACTTTTTCTTTGGGCCTCGTCTCGTTACCGAAGTTTGGCTCGATCTGGATCCGGAGGGCTAGAAAATAAGAAAGAAAAGAGTTAATATGTGTACATACCAAAGCAATTAATGCATTAATTAGCTAGTGAGCACATGCTTAATTAATATATATACCTCGCCGGACTTTGCAACTGCTCCTTCCTCTGTTTGCTCACCGGAGCCATCATAATCATGTTCTTCCACCTCCATTGTCCGATCATCGGAGCCTTCTTCACCCTCTTCTTCCGGACAATCGGTGTCATTCAGAAATGATAAGACATCACCTCCTTCCGGATGATGTCCCCCAACAACGCTTCTTCTTGTAAGTTTCTTTGAGGAAGATTCGGATCATCCATAGTTTCTGCAAATATTACAACATGACAATTAATATATTAGTGGCAAACATAGACCTAGCTAGCTCAACGCTTCTACAGTTTGGGGATGGATACACAAGGTAACCTCTCGACCCTCGGCGATCCACGACCCTCTACCCTAGTTCCCGACCCTCGACCCCTTCATGTCACATTTGTCTAGTGGCTCGACGACAACGCTCTTTTAACTAGGTACAAAAAATTCTAACTTTTGCATATTCCTTGCATATGAACATAATACATACATTTTCTTTTTTTCTTAAATGTAACTTTTGCATATATGAACATACATACACAATTTTTTCTAAAAATGCACATATATATGAACATATACATAGATTCACAAAAAACTTTCGATGAACACAAAACTTTCTATGAACAAAAAAATCATACATCAATTGACAAAAAAAATTCTATGAACAAAAAAAAATCATACATCAATGCCGAGAGGCGGGGAAGAAGAGGGGGGAATGGGGGGAGGGGCTCACAGCGAGGCAGATGGCGGCGACGGCGAGGTCGGGGCAGAGGGCGGCGGCGGCGAGGTCGGGGCAGAGGGCTGCGACGGCGAGGTCAAGGCAGAGGGCGGCGATGGCGAGGTCGAGGCAGAGGGCGGCGATGTCTAGGTCGGGGCAGAGGGCGTCGATGTGGCAGAGGGCGACGACGGCGTGGCGGTCGGGCAGCCTGACGGCGTCGGTGTCGTCTCCGGTGTCGTCGGGGGCTAATGGCGAGATGAGGACTGAAAATTCCTAAGTGCGAGTTATATACCCAGAGCATTGGTCCCGGTTCATAGCACCAACCGGGACCAATACCCCCTTTTGTTCTGGTTGGTGCCACCAACCGGGACCAAAGGTCTCTTTTCAGCAACCCAAACGGCGGGAAACAGAGACCTTTGGTTCTGGTTGGTGCCACCAACCGGAACTAACGGGGGCATTGGTCCCGATTGGTGCTACGAACCGGTACCAATGCCACCCTTTCGTTCTGGTTGGTGCTACCAACCGGAACCAAAGGCCTTGCGTCGTGGTGCGATGGGATGTTTAGTCCCACCTCACTACTCAAGGGAGCGCGAGAGCGGTTTATAAGCGCTGTTGCGCCAACCCTCTCGAGCTCCTCTCGACTGCATGCTTCCGGGCCTATTGTGTCACTCTTTGCCCGTGGGCCTACTGGGCCTTCTGCGGGCCTGAATCCTAGCCCATTGTTGGGTTTCTAGTCGTATTCAGGCCGTGATGGCCTTGTAGGTGGCATTTTTTTGCTTTATTTTATTTTGTTTCCACTTTTTTTCTTTTCATGTTTTGAACAGAAAATTCTTTTTATTCTATTTTTTTGTTTATTTTTTTGTTTTCTTTTTTGCTTTATTTAATTTGTTTATTTTCCACTTTTTTGCTTTTAATGTTTTGAACAGAAAATACTATGATAAGTTTAGTTGCATAAATTTTATATAATTTTAGTTTTAATAATACTATAGGGAAACACGCGAAGATACTAAAATTTATGTGCATTCAATATGCACCATTTTTGTGCATTCAATATGCACCATTCAAAGTCAGATACTAAAATTTCAAACCTTTCTAACTTTATTTGCTATTTTTCATGCATTTAATGATTTATTTTGAGCTAAATGACACTGAAATTGGAAAGCAGTACAAATGAACTCAGAAAAGGTTGAAACTTGGCATGGTATCATCATTTGACCAACATAGCATGTGCTAAAAAGTTGAGAGGGTTATGGCAAAAACAGGATGCACTTCGTGTACAAAATGCACAATCTCTTTCGAAGTATCAGGGTTTCGGACAAAAACTCATCTGTTACAAAGGTTTTTGAACTTATTTGAACTCCAGACTTTTTGTGTGTTCAAAATGAACCATTCAAAGGCACATCAACAATTTTCAACCCTTTCTAACTTCATCTGTCTTAAGTTTTTCTTCGCTTGTGTCCTTTGCTGATTGCGCCATAACCATGGATATTCTTCATCGCTTAACAGGGTGCTTGGATCAGCCTTGAATTTGAAGGGAGGAATTTCATGAAACTTTTCATAATCTTCAGACATGTCTGTCTTGCCCTCCAATCCCACGATGTCTCTTTTTCCTGAAAGAACTATGTGGCGCTTTGGCTCATCGTATGATGTATTCACTTCTTTATCTTTTCTTTTTCTCAGTTTGGTAGACCTGTCCTTCACATAGAAAACCTTCGCCACACCATTGGCTAGGACAAATGGTTCGTATATGTACCCAAGATTGTTCAGATCCAATGTTGTCATTTCGTACCAGGGGTCTACCTGTACCCCGCCTCCTGACAGATTGACCCATTTGCACTTAAACAAAGGGACCTTAAAATCATGTCCATAGTCAAGTTCCCATATGTCCACTATGTAACCATAATATGTGTCATGTCCACTCTTGGTTGCTGCATCAAAGCGGACACCGCTGTTTTGGTTGGTGCTCTTTTGATCTTGGGCGATCGTGTAAAATGTATTCCCGTTTATCTCGTATCCTTTGTAAGTCAATACAGTATAAGATGGTCCTGTAGACAACGAGTACAACTCATCAGAAACAATGTTGTCAGCTCTGAGATGTATTTCCAACCAACTGCCAAAAGTCCTGATGTGTTCACGTGTAATCCAGTCGTCACACTGCTCCGGGTGTTTGGAGCATAGACTGTTCTTGTGTTCATCGACATACGGGGTCACCAAGGTAGAGTTCTGTAGAACTGTGTAGTGTGCTTGAGACCAAGAATGCCCGTCCCTACATATTATTGAGTCCCCTCCAAGCATGCCTTTTCTAGTCAGTCTCCCCTCATACAGCGATTGAGTTAGACCAATCTTCTTAAGGCCAGGTATGAAGTCAACACAGAACCCAATGACATCTTTTGTTTGATGGCCTATGGAGATTCTTCCATCTGGCCTAGCGCGGTTACAGACATATTTCTTTAGGACTCCCATGAACCTCTCAAAGGGGAACATATTGTGTAGACATACGGGGCCCAGAATGACAATCTCGTCGACTAGATGAACTAGGACGTGCATCATGATATTGAAGAAGGATGGTGGGAACACCAGCTCGAAATTGACAAGAAATTGCACCACATCACTCCTTAGCCTCTGTAGGACTTCTGGATCGATCACCTTCTAAGAGATTGCATTGAGGAATGCACATAGCCTCACAATGGCTAATCGAACATTTTCCGGTAGAAGCCCCCTCAATGCAAACGGAAGCAGTTGCGTCATAATCACGTGGCAGTCATGAGACTTTAGGTTCTGAAACTTTTTCTTGGCCATATTTATTATTCCGTTTATATTCAACGAGAAGCCAGACGGGACCTTCATACTGAGCAGGCATTCAAAGAAGATTTCCTTCTCTTCTTTGGTAAGCGTGTAGCTGGCAGGACCTTCATACTGCTTTGGAGGCATGTCGTCTTTTTCGTGCAAACGTTTCAGGTCCTCCCGTGCCTCCGATGTATCTTTTGTCTTCCCATACAAGCCCAAGAAGCCTAGCAGGTTCATGCAAAGGTTCTTCGTCACGTGCATCACGTCGATTGAAAAGCGGACCTCTCGGTGTTTCCAGTAGGGTAGGTCCCAAAATATAGATTTCTTCTTCCACATGGGTGCGCGTCCCTCAGCGTCATTCGGAATAGATAGTCCGCCGGGACCCTTTCCAAATATTACGTGTAAATCATTGACCATAGCAAGTATGTGATCACCGGTACGCATGGCGGGCCTCTTCCAGTGATCTGCCTCGCCTTTGAAATGCTTGCCTTTCTTTCACATTGATGGTTGGTCGGAAGAAATCGACGATGCCCCAGGTACACATTCTTCCTGCAATTGTCTAGGTATATACTTTCAGTGTCAGCTAAACAGTGCGTGCATGCGTGGTATCCCTTGTTTGTCTGTCCTGAAAGGTTACTGAGAGCAGGCCAATCATTGATGGTTACAAACAGCAATGCATACAGGTCAAATTCCTCCTGTTTGTGCTCATCCCACGCACGTATGTCATTTCCATTCCATAGCTGTAAAAGTTCTTCAACTAATGGCCTTAGGTACACATCAATGTCGTTTCCGGGTTGCTTAGGGCCTTGGATGAGAACTGGCATCATAATGAACTTCCGCTTCATGCACATCCAAGGAGGAAGGTTATACATACATAGATTCACGGGCCAGGTGCTGTGACTGCTCCTCTGCTCTCTGAAAGGATTAATGCCATCCGCACTTAAACCAAACCATACGTTCCTTGGGTCAGCTCCAAACTCAGCCCGGACGTACTTTCTCAGGATTTTTCTCCATTGTGACCCGTCAGCGGGGTGTCTCAAATTCCCGTCTTTCTTACGGTCTTCATTGTGCCATCGCAACAACTTGGCATGCTCTTTGTTTCTGAATAGACGTTTCAACCATGGTATTACAGGAGCATACCACATCACCTTGGCAGGAACCCTCTTCCTGGGGGGCTCGCCGTCAACATCACCTGGGTCATCTCGTCTGATCTTATACCGCAATGCACAGCATACCGGGCATGCGTTCAAATCCTCGTACGCACCACGGTAGAGGATGAAGTCATTAGGGCATGCATGTATCTTCTCCACCACCAATCCTAGAGGGCATATGACCTTCTTTGCTGCGTACGTACTGTCGGGCAATTCGTTATCCTTTGGAAGCCTCTTCTTAAATATTTTCAGTACCTTCCCAAATCCCTTGTTAGGTATACCATACTCTGCCTTCCATTGCAACAATTCCAGTGCGGCACCGAGCTTTGTGTTGCCCTCTTCGCAATTGGGGTACAACCCTTTTCTGTGATCCTCTAACATGCAATCGAACTTCAGCTTCTCCTTTTCACTTTCGCACTGTCTCCTTGCATCAACAATGACCCGGCGGAGATCATCATCGGGCACATCATCGTCTAGTTCCTCTTGATCTTCAGCTTCCCCCGTTGTAGCATCACCGTATTCAGGGGGCACATAGTTGTCATCGTCCTCTTCTTCTTCGATGTCTTCCATCATAACCCCTATTTCTCTGTGCTTGGTCCAAACATTATAGTGTGGCATGAAACCCTTATAAAGAAGATGGGTGTGAAGGATTTTCCGGTCAGAGTAAGACTTCGTATTCCCACATAGAGGGCATGGACAACACATAAAACAATTCTGCTTGTTTGCCTCAGCCACTTCGAGAAAATTATGCACGCCCTTAGTGTACTCGGAGGTGCGTCTATCACCGTACATCCATTGCCGGTTCATCTGCGTGCATTATATATAATTAAGTGTGTCAAAAACCGTTACAAAACATCATGAAAAGATAAGTGACCAAATTAATATAATTTTATCTTTTAGAAAGAAGATAAGAACAAGAGGCTCACCACGGTGGTGTCGGCGACGAGATCGGCACGGGCGATCGACGGCGGTGAAGACGGGGACGGGACGGGACGGACCGCTAAACCTAGACAAATCTTGACGAAAATGAAACTTGGAGGTCGAGTTTGGAGAGGAGAAAGCTGAAGTAGTGTGGCTCGGACGTTTCATCGAACACCTCATGTGCATAGGAGGTGAGCTAGAGCACCACAAAGCCCTCCCCTCACACTCCAGGAAAAAACAGAGGAGTGGAGTGCTCTGCTTGCGGGGGAGGGGTATATATAGCCACATCATTGGTCCCGGTTCATGGCTGGAACCGGGACTAAGCGCCACACTTTAGTCCCGGTTCCATCCACGAACCGGGACCAATGGATGTGGGCCAGGAGCGAGGCCCATTGGTCCCGGTTCGTGTCTGGAACCGGGACAAAAGGGTCCATACGAACCGGGACCAATGCCCCACGAGGCCCGGCCGGCCCCCTGGGCGCACGAACTGGGACGTATGCCCCCATGGGTCCCAGTTCGTGACTGAACCGGGACAAATGGGTTGGCCAGGCCTGAACCAAAGCCAAGTTTTATACTAGTGCATGCTAGGTGGGTGAAATGATGATACCAAGCTATGATTCAACCTTTTGAGAGTTCATTTGAAGTGCTTTTCAATTTCAGTGTAATTTAGCTCAAAAAAATCAGTAATAAAGTGCATGAAAAATACCAAATGAAGTCAGAAAGGCATGAAAATTGATGATACGGCTTTGAATGGTGCATTTTGAACACACAAAAAGTATGGAGTTCAAATAAGTTCAAAAAATGAAACACCTTTGTAACGGATCAGTTTTCATTCGAAATCGTCATACATCGAAAGAGATTGTCGATTTTGCACATGAGGTGCATCCAGTCTTTGTCGTAAGCCTCTCAACTCTTTAGCACAAACTATGTGAGTGACATTATGATACCATGCCAACTTTAACCCTTTTCAGAGTTCATTTGAAGTGCTCTTCAATTTTTGGGTTATTTAGCTCAAACAAATCAATAAGTGTATGAAAAATACCAAATGAAGTCAGAAAGGGTTGAAAATTGATGATGTGTCTTTGAATGGTGCATTTTTAACACAAAAAAGTATGGAGTTCAAATAAATTCAAAAAAATGAAATAGCTTTGTAAGAGATGAGTTTTCGTCCGAAACCGTGAGACTTCGAAAGAGATTGTCCATTTTGTACAAGAAGTGCATCCAGTTTTTGCCGTAACCATCTCAACTTTTTAGAACATGCTCAGTGGGTGAATTGATGATACCATGCCAACTTTCAACCTTTTCACATTTCATTTGAAGTGCTTTTCCATTTCAGGGTTATTTCGCTCAAAAAAATTAGTAAGTGCATGAAAAATAACAAATGAAGTGAAAAAGGGTTGAAAATTGATGATGTGGCTATAAATGGTGCATATTGAACACACAACAACTATGGAGTTCAAATAAGTTCAAAAAATGAAATACCTTTGTAACAGATGAGTTTTTGTCCGAAACCATGATACTTCGAAAGAGATTGTCCATTTTGTACACGAAGTGCATCCAGCTTTTCCCGTAACCCTCTCAACTTTTTAGAACATCCTATGTGGGTGAAATGATGATACCATGCCACCTTTCAACCCTTTCACAGTTCATTTGAAGTGCTTTTCAATTTCAGGGTTATTTAGCTCAAAAAATCAGTAAGTGCATGAAAAATACCAAATGAAGTTAGAAAGGGTTGAAAATTGATGGTGTGGCTTTGAATGGTGCATTTTGAACACATAAAAATTATGGAGTTCAAATAAGTTCAAAAAAATGAAATCCCTTTGTAACAAATGAGTTTTCGTCCAAAATCGTGATACTTCGAAAGAGATTGTCCATTTTGTACACGAAGTGCATCCAGGTTTTTGCCGTAACCCTCTCAACTTTTTAGCACATGATATGTGGGTGAAATGATGATGCCATGTCAGCTTGCATCCTTTCAGAGTTCATTTGAAGTGCTCTTCAATTTTAGGGTTATTTAGCTCAAAAAAATTAGTAAGTGCATGAAAAATACCAAATAAAGTCAAAAAGGGTTGAAAATTGATGATGTGTCTTTGAATGGTGCATTTTGAACACACAAAAAGTATGGAGTTCAAATAAGTTCAAAAAAATGAAATCCCTTTGTAACAGATGAGCTTTCGTCTGAAATCGTGATACTTCGAAAGAGTTGTCCATTGTACACGAAGTGCATCCATTTTTTCACATAAACCTCTCAAGTTTTTAGCACATGCTATGTGGGTGAAATGATGATACCATGCCAACTTTCAACCTTTTCGCAGTTTATTTCAAGTGCTTTCCAATTTCAGGGTTATTTAGCTCAAAAAAATCAGTAAGTGCATGAAAAATACCAAATGAAGTCAGAAAGGCATGAAAATTGATGACGTGGATTTGAAGGGTGCATTTTGAACACACAAAAAGTATGGAGTTCAAATAAGTTCAAAAATATGAAATACCTTTGTAACAGATGAGTTTTCGTCCGAAATCGTGATATATAGAAAGAGATTGTCCATTTTGTACATGGAGTGCATCCAGTCTTTGCCGTAAGCCTCCCAACTTTTTAGCACATGCTATGTGGGTGAAATAACGATACCATGCCAACTTTAACCATTTTCGGAGTTCATTTAAGTTCTCTTCAATTTTAGGGTTATTTAGCTCAAAAAATCAGTAAGTGCATGAAAAATACCAAATGAAGTCAGAAAGGGTTGAAAATTGATGATGTGGCTTTGAATGGTGAATTTTGAACAAACAAAAATTACGGAGTTCAAATAAGTTCAAAAAAATGAAAGACCTTTGTAACAGATGAGTTTTCGTGTGAAACCCTGATATTTCTAAATAGATTGTCCATTTTGTACACGAAGTGCATCCAGTTTTTGCCGTAACCCTCTCAAGTTTTTAGAACATGCTATGTGGGTGAATTTATAATACCATGCCAACTTTCAACCTTTTCAGAGTTCTTTTGAAGTGCTTTTAAATTTCAGTGTAATTTAGCTCAAAAAAATTAGTAAGTGCATGAAAAATACCAAATAAAGTCAGAAAGGCATGAAAATTGATGATATGCCTTTGAATGGTGCATTTTGAAGACACAAAAAGTATGGAGTTCAAATAAGTTCAATAAAATGAAGTACCTTTGTAATAGATGAGTATTCGTCCGAAATCGTGATACATCGAAATAGATTGTCTATTTTCTACACGAAGTGCATCCAGTCTTTGCCTTAAGCCTCTCAACTTTTTAGCACATGCTATTTTGGTGAAATGATGATTATATTCCAACTTTAACCCTTTTGAGAGTTCATTTGAAGTGCTCTTCAATTTTAGGGTTATTTAGCTCCAAAAAATCAGCAAGTGCATGAAAAATTACATATGAAGTCAAAAACGATTGAAAATTGATGATGTGTCTTTGAATGGTGCATTTTGAACACAAAAAAAGTACGGAGTTCAAATAAGTTCAAAAAAATGAAATCCCTTTGTAACAGATGAGTTTTCGTCCGAAACAGTGATACTTCGAAAGAGATTGTCCATTTTGTACACGAAGTGCATCCAGTTTTTGCCATAACCTCTCAACTTTTTAGCACATGCTATGTGGGTGAAATGATGATACCATGCCAACTTTCAACCTTTTCAAAGTTCATTTGAAGTGCTTTTCAATTTCGGGGTTGTTTAGCTCAAAAATATGAGTAAGTGCATGAAAATACCAAATGAAGTCAGAAAGGGCTGAAAATTGATTATGTGGCTTTCAATGGTGCATTTTGAACAAACAAAAATTATGGAGTTCAAATAAATTCAAAAAATGAAATCTCTTTGTCACAAAGGAGTTTTCGTCCGGAACCGTGATACTTCGAAAGAGATTGTCCATTTTGTACACGAAGTGCATCTAGTTTTTGCTGTCACCCCCTCAACTTTTTAGCACATGCTATGTGTTGGTGAAATGATGATACCATGCCAAATTTTCTTCCTTTTCGGAGTTCATTTGAAGTGCTTTTCAATTTCATGGTTATTTAGCTGAAAAAATCAGTAAGTGCATGAAAAATACCAAATCAAGTCAGAAAGGGTTGAAAATTGATAACGTGGCCTTGAATGGTGCATTTTGAACACACAAAAATTATGGAGTTCAAATAAGTTCAAAAAAATGTAATCCCGTTGTAACAGATGAGTTTTCATCCGAAACAGTGATACTTCGAAAGAGATTGTCCATTTTGTACACGAAGTCCATCCAGTTTTTGCCGTATCCTCTCAACTTTTTAGCACATGCTATGTGGGTGAAATGATGATACCATGCCAACTTTCAACCTTTTCAAAGTTCATTTGAAGTGCTTTCCAATTTCAGGGTTGTTTAGCTCAAAAAAATCAAAAAGTGCATGAAAATACCAAATGAAGTCAGAAAGGGCTGAAAATTGATTATGTGGATTTCAATGGTGCATTTCGAAAAAAAAATTATGGAGTTCAAATAAGTCCAAAAAAATGAAATCTCTTTGTCACAGATGAGTTTTCGTCCGAAACCGTGATACTTCGAAAGAGATTGTCCATTTTGTACACGAAGTGCATCTAGTTTTTGCCGTCACCCTCTCAACTTTTTAGCACATGCTATGTGTTGGTGAAATGATGATACCATGCAAACTTTTCATCCTTTTCAGAGTTCATTTGAAGTGCTTTTCAATTTCCTGGTTATTTAGCTTAAAAAATCAGTAAGTGCATGAAGATACCAAATGAAGTCAGAAAGGGTTGAAAATTGATAACGTGGCCTTGAATATTGCATTTTGAACACACAAAAATTATGAGGTTCAAATAAGTTCAAAAAAATGAAATCCCTTTGTAACAAATGAGTTTTCGTCCGAAACAGTGATACTTCGAAAGAGATTGTCCATTTTGTACACGAAGTGCATCCAGTTTTTGTCGTAACCTCTCACCTTTTTAGCACATGCTATGTGGGTGAAATGATGATACCATGCCAACTTTCAACCTTTTCAAAGTTCATTTCAAGTGCTTTCAATTTCAGGGTTGTTTAGCTCAAAAATATCAGTAAGTGCATGAAAATACCAAATGAAGTCAGAAAGGGCTGAAAATTGATTATGTGGCTTTCAATGTTGCATTTTGAACAAACAAAAATTATGGAGTTCAAATAAGTTCAAAAAAATAAAATCTCTTTGTCACAGATGAGTTTTCGTCCGAAACCATGATACTTCGAAAGAGATTGTCCATTTTGTACACGAAGTGCATCTAGTTTTTGCCGTCACCCTCTCAACTTTTTAGCACATGCTATGTGTTGGTGAAATGATGATACCATGCCAACTTTTCATCCTTTTCAGAGTTCATTTGAAGTGCTTTTCAATTTCATGGTTATTTAGCTTAAAAATCAGTAAGTGCATGAAAAATACCAAATGAAGTCAGAAAGGGTTGAAAACTGATAACGTGGCCTTGAATGGTGCATTTTCAACACACCGAAATTATGGAGTTCAAATAAATTCAAAAAAATGAAATCCCTTTGTAACAGATGAGTTTTCGTTTCAAACCATGATACTTCGAAAGAGATTCTCCATTTTGTACACGAAGTGCATCCAGTTTTTTCCCTAACCCTCTCAACTTTTTACCACATGCTATGTGGGTGAAATGATGACACCATGACAACTTTCAACCTTCTCAGAGTTTATTTAAAGTGCTTTTCATTTCAGGGTTATTTAGCTCAAAAAATCAGTAAGTGCATGAAAAATACCAAATAAAGTCAGAAAGGCTTGAAAATTGATGACGTGGCTTTGCATGGTGCATTTTGAACACACAAAAAGTATGGAGTTCAAATAAGTTCAAAAAAATGAAATACCTTTGTAACAGATGAGTTTTCGTCCGAAACCATGATACATCGAAAGAGATTGTCCATTTTATACACGAAGTTCATCTAGTCTTTGCCGTAAGCCTATCAACTTTTTAGCACATGATATGTGGGTGAAATGATGATATCATGTCAACTTGCATCCTTTTCAGAGTTCATTTGAAGTGCACTTCAATTTTAGGGTTATTTAGCTCAAAAAAATCAGTAAGTGCATGATAAATACCAAATGAAGTCAAAAAGGGTTGAAAATTGATGATGTGTCTGTGAATGGTGAATTTTGAACACACAGAAAGTATGGAGTTCAAATAAGTTCAAAAAAATGAAATACCTTTGTAACAGCTGAGTTTTCGTGTGAAACCGTGATACTTCTAAATAGATTGTCCATTTTGTACAAGAATTGCATCTTGTTTTTGCCATAAGCCCCTCAACTTGTTAGAACATGCTATGTGGGTGAATTGATGATACCATGCTAACTTTCCCCCTTTTAGAGTTCTTTTGAGGTGCTTTTCAATTTCAGGGTTATTTAGCTCAAAAAAATCAGTAAGTGCATGAAAAATAGCAAATGAAGTCGGAAAGGGTTGAAAATTGATGATGCGGCTTTGAATGGTGCATTTTGAACACACAAAAAGTATGGAGTTCAAATAAGTTCAAAAAAATGAAATCCCTTTGTAACAAATGAGTTTTCGTCTGAAACCGTGATACTTCGAAAGAGATTGTCCATTTTGTACACGAAGTGCATCTAGTCTTTGTCGTAAGCCTCTCAACTTTTTAGCACATGGTATGTGGGTGAAATGATGATACCATGTCAACTTCCAACCTTTTAAGAGTTCATTTTAAGTGCTCTTCAATTTTTGGGTTATTTAGCTCAAAAAATCAGTAAGTGCATGAAAAATACAAAATGAAGTCAGAAAGGGTTGAAAATTGATGTGGCTTTGAATGGTGCATTTTGAACAAAAAAAAAGTAAGGAGTTCAAATAAGTTCAAAAAATGAAATCCCTTTGTAACAGATGAGTTTTAGCTTGAAATCGTGATACTTCGAAATAGATTGTCAATTTTGTACACGAAGTGCATCCAGTTTTTGCCATAACCCTCTCAACGTTTTAGCACATGCTAGGTTGGTGAAATGATGATGCCAAGCTATCTTTCAACCTTTTCAGTGTTCATTTGAATTGCTTTTAAATTTCAGTGTAATTTAGCTAAAAAAAATCTGTAAGTGCATGAAAAATACCAAATAAAGTCAGAAAGGCATGAAAATTGATGATGTGCCTTTGAATGGTGCATTTTGGAGACCCAAAAAGTATGGAGTTCAAATAAGTTCAAAAAAATGAAATACCTTTGTAATTGATGAGTTTTCATCCGAAATCGTGATACATCGAAATGGATTGTCTATTTTGTACATGAAGCGCATCCAGTCTTTGCCGTAAGCCTCCCAAATTTTTAGCAAATGCTATGTGGGTGAAATGATGATTACATGCCAACTTTACCCCTTTTCAGAGTTCACTTAAAGTGCTCTTCAATTTTAGGGTTATTTAGCTCCAAAAAATCAGTAAGTGCATGAAAAATACCAAATCAAGTCAGAAAGGGCTGAAAATTCATGATGCGCTTTCAATTGTGCATTTTGAACACACAAAAAGTATGCAGTTCAAATAAGTTCAAAAAAATGAAATCTCTTTATCATAGATGAGTTCTCCTCCGAAACCGTGATACTTCGAAAGAGATTGTCCATTTTGTACACGAAGTGCTTCTAGTTTTTGCCGTCACCCTCTCAACTTTTTAGCACATGCTATGTGTTGGTGAAATGATGATACCATGCCAACTTTTCAACCTTTTCAGAGTTCATTTGAAGTGCTTTTCAATTTGATGGTTATTTAGCTTAAAAATCAGTAATTGCAAGAAAAATACCAAATGAAGTCAGAAACGGTTGAAAATTGATAACGTGGACTTCAATGGTGCATTTCGAACACACAAAAAGTATGGAGTTCAAATAAGTTCAAAAAAATGAAATCCCTTTGTAATAGTTGAGTTCTCGTCCGAAACCGTGATACTTCGAAACAGATTGTATATTTTGTACGCGAAGCGCTTCCAGTTTTTGCCGTAACCCTCTGAACTTTTTAGCACATGCTATGTGGGTGACAGGATGATACCATGCCAACTTTCAACCTTTTCAGAGTTCATTTGAAGTGCTTTTCAATTTCAGGGTTATTTAGCTCAAAAACATTAGTAAGTTCATGAAAAATAACAAATGAAGTCAGAAATAGTTGAAAATTTATAATGTGGCTTTGAATGGTGCATTTTGAACACACAAAAAGTATGGAGTTCAACGAAGTTCAAAAAAATGAAATCTCTTTGTAAAAGATGAGTTTTCGTTTGAAACCGTGATACTTCGAAAGAGATTGTCCATTGTCCACGAAGTGCATCCAGTTTTTCCGATAACCCTCTCAACTTTTTAGCACACGCTATGTGCGTGAAATGATGATATCATGCCAACTTTCAACCTTTTCAGAGTTTGTTTGACGTGCTTTTCAATTTCATGGTTATTTGGCTAAAAAAATCAGTAAGTGCTTGAAAAATACCAAATTAAGTCAGAAAGGGTTGAAAATAGATGATGTGGCTTTGAATGGTTAATTTTGAACACACAAAAAGTATGGAGTTCAAATAAGTTCAAAAAATGAAATCCCTTTGTAACAGATGAGTTTTCGTCTGAAATGGTGATACTTCCAAATAGATTGTCAATTTTGTACACGAAGTGCATCCAGTTTTTGCCATAACCCTCTCAACGTTTTACCACATGCTAGGTTGGTGAAATTATGATACCAATCTATCTTTCAACCTTTTCAGTGTTCATTTGAATTGCTGTTAAATTTTAGTGTAATTTAGCTGAAAAAAAATCAGTAAGTGCATGAAAAATACCAAATAAAGTCAGAAAGGCATGAAAACTGATGATGTGCCTTTGAATGGTGCATTTTGAAGACACAAAAATTATGGAGTTCAAATAAGTTCAAAAAAATGAAATACCTTTGTAATAGATGAGTTTTCGTCCGAAATCGTGATACATCGAAATAGATTGTCTATTTTGTACATGAAGCGGATCCAGTCTTTGCTGTAAGCCTCTCAACTTTTTAGCAAATGCTATGTGGGTGAAATGATGACTACATTCCAACTTTAACCCTTTTCAGAGTTCACTTAAAGTGCTCTTCAATTTTAGGGTTATTTAGCTCCAAAAAATCAGTAAGTGCATGAAAAATACCAAATCAAGTTAGAAAGGGCTGAAAATTGATGCGGCTTTCAATTGTGCATTTTGAACACACAAAAAGTATGGAGTTCAAATAAGTTCAAAAAAATGAAATCTCTTTGTAACAGATGAGTTTTCATCCGAAATCGTGATACATCGAAATAGATTGTCTATTTTGTACATGAAGTGCATCTAGACTTTGCCGTAAGCCTCTTAACTTTTTAGCACATGCTATGTGGCTGAAATGATGATTACAAGCCAACTTGAACCCTTTTCAAAGTTCATTTGTAATGCTCTTCAATTTTAGGATTATTTAGCTCCAAAAAATCAATAAGTGCATGAAAAATACCAAATGAAGTAAAAAAGGATTAAAAATTGATGATGTGGCTATGAATGGTGCATTTTGAACACACAAAAGTATGGAGTTCAAATAAGTTCAAAAAAATGAAATCCCTTTGTAACAGATGGGTTTTCGTCCGAAACAGTGATACTTCCAAAGAGATTGTCCATTTTATACACGAGGTGCATCCAGTTTTTGCCGTAACCCTCTCAATTTTTTAGCACATGCTATGTGGGTGAAATTATGATACCATGCCAACTTTCAACCTTTTCAAAGTTCATTTGAAGTTCTTTTCAATTTCAGGGTTGTTTAGCTCAAAAAAATCAGTAAGTGCATGAAAATACCAAATGAAGTCAGAAAGGGCTGAAAATTGATTATGCGGCTTTCAATGGTGCATTTTGAACAAACAAAAGGTATGGAGTTCAAATAAGTTCAAAAAAATGAAATCTCTTTGTCATAGAGGAGTTTTCGTCCGAAACCGTGATACTTCCAAAGAGATTGTCCATTTTGTAGACGAAGTGCATCTAGTCTTTGCCGTCCCCCTCTCAACTTTTTAGCACATGCTATGTGTTGGTGAAATGATGATACCATGCCAACTTTTCAACCTTTTCAGAGTTCATTTGAAGTGCTTTTCAATTTCATGGTTATTTAGCTTAAAAAATCAGTAAGTGCATTAAAAATATCAAATGAAATCAGAAAGGGTTGACAATTGATAATGTGGACTTGAATGGTGCATTTCGAACACAGAAAAAGTATGGAGTTCAAATAAGTTCAAAAAAAATGAAATCCCTTTGTAATAGATGAGTTCTCGTCCGAAACCGTGATACTTTGGAAGAGATTGTACATTTTGTACGCGAAGTGGATCCAGTTTTTGTCGTAACCCTCTCAACTTTTAGCACATTCTATGTAGGTGAAAGGATGATAGCATTCCAACTTTCAACCTTTTCAGAGTTCATTTGAAGTGGTTTTCAATTCCAGGTTTATTTAGCTCAAAAAAATCAGTAGGTGCATGAAAAATAATAAATGAAGTCAGAAATGGTTGAAAATTTATAATGTGGCTTTCAATGGTGCATTTTTAACACACAAAACGTATGGAGTTCAAATAAGTTCAAAAAATGAAATCTCTTTGTAACAGATGAGTTTTCGTTTGAAACCGTGATACTTCGAAAGAGATTGTCCATTGTCCACGAAGTGCATCCAGTTTTTCCCATAACCCTCTAAACTTTTTAGCACATGCTATGTGGGTGAAATGATGATATCATGCCAACTTTCAAGATTTTCAGATTTCGTTGGAGGTGCTTTCCATTTTCATGGTTATTTGGCTAAAAAAATCAGTAAGTGCTTGAAAAATACCAAATGAAGTCAGAAAGGGTTGAAAATTGATGATGTGGCTTTGAATGGTTCATTTTGTACACATATAAAGTATGGAGTTCAAATAAGTTCAAAAAATGAAATCCCTTTGTAAAGGATGAGTTTTTGTCCGAAACCGTGATACTTCGAAAGAGATTGTCCATTTTGTACACGAACTGCATCCAGTTTTTGCCGTAACCCTCTAAAGTATTTAGCACATGCTATGTGGGCGAAATGATGATACCATGCCAACTTTCAATCTTTTCAGAGTTCATTTGAAGTGCTTTTCAATTTCATGGTTATTTATCTCAAAAAAATCACGAAGTGCATGAAAAATACCAAATGAAGTCAGACAGGGTTGAAAATTGATCATATTGCTTTGACTTGTGCATTTTGGACACTCCAAAAGTATGGAGTTCAAATAAGTTCAACAAAATGAAATCCCTGTGTAACATATGAGTTTTCGTCTGAAACTGTTATACTTTGAAAGAGATTATCCATTTTGTACACGAAGGGCTTCCAGTTTTTATCGTAACCCTCTCAACCTTTTAGCACGTGATATGTGGGTGACATGATGATACCATGCCAACTTTCAACATTTCAGAGTTGATTTGAAGTGCTTTTTAATTTTAGGGTTATTTTGCTAAAAAAATCAGTAAGTGCATGAAAAATACGAAATGAAGTCAGAAAGGGTTGAAAATTGAGCATGTGGCTTTAAATGGTGCATTCTGAACACAAAAAAGTATGGAGTTCAAATAAGTTCAAAAACATGAAATCCCTTTGTAACAGATGAGTTTTCGTCTCAAACCGTGATACTTCGAAAGAGATTGTCCATTTTGTAGACGAAGTGCATCCAGTTTTTATCGTAACCCTCTCAAGCTTTTAGCACATGCTATGTGAGTTTATTTAAAGTGCTTTTCATTTTCAGGGTTATTTAGCTCAAAAAAATCAGTATGTGCATGAAAAAGACCAGATAAAGTCAGAAAGGCTTCAAAATTTATGACGTGGCTTTGAATGGTGAATTTTGAACACAAAAAAAGTATGGAGTTCAAATAAGTTCAAAAAAATAAAATAACTTTGTAACAAATGAGTTTTCATCTGAAACCATGATACATCGAATGAGATTGTCCATTTCGTACACGAAGTCCATCCAGTCTTTGTCGTAAGCCTCTCAACTTTTTAGCACATGCTATGTGGGTGAAATTATGATACCATGTCAACTTGCAACCTTTTCAGGGTTCATTTGAAGTGCTCTTCAATTTTAGGGTTATTTAGCTCAAAAAAAATAAGTAAGTGCATGAAAAATACCAAATGAAGTCAGGAAGGGTTGAAAATTGATGATGTGGCTTTGAATGGTGCATTTTGAACACACAAAAATTATGGAGTTCAAATAAGTTCAAAAAAATAAAATCCCTTTGCAACAGATGAGTTTTCGTCTGAAATTGTGATATTTCGAAAGAGATTGTCAATTTTGTACACGAAGTGCATCCACTTTTTGCCATAACCCTCTCAACGTTTTAGCACATGCCAGGTGGGTGAAATGATGATACCAAGCCAACTTTCAACCTTTTCAGGATTCATTGGAAGTGATTTTCAATTTTAGTGTAATTTAGCTCAAAAAAATTAGTAAGTGCATGAAAAATACCAAATGAAGTCAGAAAGGCATGAAAATTGATGATGTGGCTTTGAATGGTGCATTTTGAACACACAAAAAGTATGGAGTTCGAATAAGTTCAAAAAAATGAAATATCTTTGTAACAGATGAGTTTTTGTCCGCAATCGGCATACATCGAAAGAGATTGTCCATTTTGTACATGAAGTGCATCCAGTCTTTGCCGTAAGCCTCTCAACTTTTACATGCTATGTGGGTTAACTGATGATACCATGCCAACTTTAACCCTTTTCAGAGTTCATTTGAAGTGCTCTTCAATTTTAGGGTTATTAATCTCAAAAAAATTAGTAAGTGCACGAAAAATACCAAATGAAGTCAAAAAGGGTTGAAAATTGATTATGTGGCTTTGAATGGTGCATGTTGAACACACAAAAAGTATGGACTTAAAATTAGTTGAAAAATTGAAATCCCTTTGTAACAGATGAGTTTTCGTTTGAAATCGTGATACTTCGAAAGAGATTGTCCATTTTGTACACGAAGTGCATCCAGTTTTTAACGTAACCCTCTCAACGTTTTCACACACGCTAGGTGAGTGAAATGATGATACCAAGCCAACTTTCAACCTATTCAGAGTTCATTTGAAGTGCTTTTCAATTCCAGTGTAATTTAGCTCAAAAAAATCAGTAAGTGCATGAAAAATACCAAATGAAGTCAGAAAGGCATGAAAATTTATGATGTGGCTTTGAATGGTGCATTTTCAACACACCAAAATTATGGAGTTCAAATAAGTTCAAAAAAATGAAATCCCTTTGTAACAGATGAGTTTTCGTCCAGAACCGTGATACTTCGAAAGAGATTGTCCATTTTGTACACGAAGTGCATCCAGCTTTTGCCCTAACCCTCTCAACTTTTTAGCACATGCTAGGTGGGTGAAATGATGATACCTTGCCAACTTTAACCCTTTTCAGAGTTCATTTGAAGTGCTCTTCAATTTTAGGGTTATTTAGCTCAAAAAAAATCAATATGTGCATGAAAAATACCAAATAAAGTCAGAAAGGCTTCAAAATTTATGACGTGGCCTTGAATGGTGAATTTTGAACACAAAAAAAGTATGGAGTTCAAATAAGTTCAAAAAAATAAAATACCTTTGTAACAAATGAGTTTTCATCCGAAACCATGATACATCGAAAGAGATTGTCCATTTTGTACACGAAGTCCATCCAGTCTTTGTCGTAAGCCTCTCAACTTTTTAGCACATGCTATGTGGGTGAAATTATGATACCATGTCAACTTGCAACCTTTTCAAGGTTCATTTGAAGTGCTCTTCAATTTTAGGGTTATTTAGCTCAAAAAAATCAGTAAGTGCATGAAAAATACCAAACGAAGTCAGAAAGGGTTGAAAATTGATGATGTGGCTTTGAATGGTGCATTTTGAACACACAAAAATTATCGAGTTCAAATAAGTTCAAAAAAATGAAATCCCTTTGTAACAGATGAGTTTTCGTCTGAAATCGTGATATTTCGAAAGAGATTGTCAATTTTGTACACGAAGTGCATCCACTTTTTGCCATAACCCTCTCAACGTTTTAGCACATGCTAGGTGGGTGAAATGATGATACCAAGCCAACTTTCAACCTTTTCAGGGTTCATTGGAAGTGATTTTCAATTTTAGTGTAATTTAGCTCAAAAAAAATAGTAAGTGCATGAAAAATACCAAATGAAGTCAGAAAGGCATGAAAATTGATGATGTGGCTTTGAATGGTGCATTTTGAACACACAAAAAGTATGGAGTTTGAATAAGTTCAAAAAAATGAAATATCTTTGTAACAGATGAGTTTTTGTCCGCAATCGGCATACATCGAAAGAGATTGTCCATTTTGTACATGAAGTGCATCCAGTCTTTGCCGTAAGCCTCTCAACTTTTACATGCTATGTAGGTTAACTGATGATACCATGCCAACTTTAACCCTTTTCAGAGTTCATTTGAAGTGCTCTTCAATTTTAGGGTTATTAATCTCAAAAAAATTAGTAAGTGCACGAAAAATACCAAATGAAGTCAAAAAGGGTTGAAAATTGATTATGTGGCTTTGAATGGTGCATGTTGAACACACAAAAAGTATGGACTTAAAATTAGTTGAAAAATTGAAATCCCTTTGTAACAGATGAGTTTTCGTTTGAAATTTTGATACTTCGAAAGAGATTGTCCATTTTGTACACGAAGTGCATCCAGTTTTTAACGTAACCCTCTCAACGTTTTCACACACGCTAGGTGAGTGAAATGATGATACCAAGCCAACTTTCAACCTATTCAGAGTTCATTTGAAGTGCTTTTCAATTCCAGTGTAATTTAGCTCAAAAAAATCAGTAAGTGCATGAAAAATACCAAATGAAGTCAGAAAGGCATGAAAATTTATGATGTGGCTTTGAATGGTGCATTTTCAACACACCAAAATTATGGAGTTCAAATAAGTTCAAAAAAATGAAATCCCTTTGTAACAGATGAGTTTTCGTCCAGAACCGTGATACTTCGAAAGAGATTGTCCATTTTGTACACGAAGTGCATCCAGCTTTTGCCCTAACCCTCTCAACTTTTTAGCACATGCTATGTGGGTGAAATGATGATACCTTGCCAACTTTAACCCTTTTCAGAGTTCATTTGAAGTGCTCTTCAATTTTAGGGTTATTTAGCTCAAAAAAAATCAATATGTGCATGAAAAATACTAAATAAAGTCAGAAAGGCTTCAAAATTTATGACGTGGCCTTGAATGGTGAATTTTGAACACAAAAAAAGTATGGAGTTCAAATAAGTTCAAAAAAATAAAATACCTTTGTAACAAATGAGTTTTCATCCGAAACCATGATACATCGAAAGAGATTGTCCATTTTGTACACGAAGTCCATCCAGTCTTTGTCGTAAGCCTCTCAACTTTTTAGCACATGCTATGTGGGTGAAATTATGATACCATGTCAACTTGCAACCTTTTCAGGGTTCATTTGAAGTGCTCTTCAATTTTAGGGTTATTTAGCTCAAAAAAATCAGTAAGTGCATGAAAAATACCAAACGAAGTCAGAAAGGGTTGAAAATTGATGATGTGGCTTTGAATGGTGCATTTTGAACACACAAAAATTATCGAGTTCAAATAAGTTCAAAAAAATGAAATCCCTTTGTAACAGATGAGTTTTCGTCTGAAATCGTGATATTTCGAAAGAGATTGTCAATTTTGTACACGAAGTGCATCCACTTTTTGCCATAACCCTCTCAACGTTTTAGCACATGCTAGGTGGGTGAAATGATGATACCAAGCCAACTTTCAACCTTTTCAGGGTTCATTGGAATTGATTTTCAATTTTAGTGTAATTTAGCTCAAAAAAAATAGTAAGTGCATGAAAAATACCAAATGAAGTCAGAAAGGCATGAAAATTGATGATGTGGCTTTGAATGGTGCATTTTGAACACACAAAAAGTATGGAGTTTGAATAAGTTCAATAAAATGAAATATCTTTGTAACAGATGAGTTTTTGTCCGAAATCGGCATACATCGAAAGAGATTGTCCATTTTGTACATGAAGTGCATCCAGTCTTTGCCGTAAGCCTCTCAACTTTTACATGCTATGTGGGTTAAATGATGATACCATGCCAACTTTAACCCTTTTCAGAGTTCATTTGAAGTGCTCTTCAATTTTAGGGTTATTTATCTCAAAAAAAATTAGTAAGTGCACGAAAAATACCAAATGAAGTCAAAAAGGGTTGAAAATTGATTATGTGGCTTTGAATGGTGCATTTTGAACACACAAAAAGTATGGACTTAAAATAAGTTGAAAAATTGAAATCCCTTTGTAACAGATGAGTTTTCGTCTGAAATCGTGATACTTCGAAAGAGATTGTCCATTTTGTACACGAAGTGCATCCAGTTTTTAACGTAACCCTCTCAACTTCTTAGCACATGCTATGTGGGTGAAATGATGATACCTTGCCAACTTTAACCCTTTTCAGAGTTCATTTGAAGCGCTCTTCAATTTTAGGGTTATTTAGCTCAAAAAAAATCAGTTAGTGCATGAAAGATACCAAATGAAGTCGGAAAGGGTTGAAAATTGATGATTGGCTTTTAATGGTGCATTTTGAACACACAACAAGTATGGAGTTCAAATAAGTTCAAATAAATGAAACCCTTTGTAATAGATGAGTTTTCGTCCAAAATCATGATACCTCGAAAGAGATTGTCCATTTTGTACACGAAGTGCATCCAGTTTTTTCCGTCACCCTCTCAAGTTTTTAGCACATGCTATGTGTGTGACATGATGATACCATGCCAACTTTCAACCTTTTCAGAGTTCACTTGATGTGCTTTTCAATTTCAAGGTTCTTTAGCTCAAAAAAATCAATACGTGCATGAAAAATACCAAATGAAGTCAGAAAGGGTTGAAAATTGATGATGTGGCTTTTAATAGTGCATTTTGAAGACACAAAAAGTATGGAGTTCAAATAAGTTCAAAAAAATGAAATCCCTTTGTAACGGATGAGTTTTCGTCCTAAACCGTGATACTTCGAAAGAGATTGTCCATTTTGTAGACGAAGTGCATCCAGTTTTTGCCGTAACCCTGTCAACTTTTTAGCGCATGCTATGTGGGTGAAATGATGATACCATGCCAACTTTAACCATTTTCAGAGTTCATTTGAAGTGCTCTTAAATTTTAGGGTTATTTTGCTCAAAAAAATCAATAAGTGCATGAAAGATACCAAAATGAAGTCGGAAAGGGTTGAAAATTGATGATGTGGCTTTTAATGGTGCATTTTGAAAACAGAAAAAGTATGGAGTTCAAATAAGTTCAATGAAATGAAAACCTGTGTAACAGATGAGTTTTCGTCCAAATTCGTGATACTTCGAAAGAGATTGTCCATTTTGTACACGAAGTGCATCCAGTTTTTTCCGTAACCCTCTCAAGTTTTTAGCACATGCTATGTGGGAGACATGATGATACCATGGCAACTTTCCACCTTTTCAGAGTTCATTTGAAGAGCTTTTCAATTTCAAGGTTATTTAGCTCAAAAAAATCAATAAGTGCATGAAAAATACCAAATGAAGTCAGAAAGCGTTGAAATTTCATCATGTGGATTTTAATGGTGCATTTTGAAGACACAAAATGTATGGATATCAAATAAGTTCAAAAAAATGAAATCTCTTTGTAACAGATGAGTTTTCGTCTGAAACCGTGATACATCGAAAGAGATTGTCCATTGTACATGAAGTGCATCCATTTTTCCCATAAACCTCTCAAATTTTTATCACATGCTATGTGGGTGACATGATGATACCATGCCAACTTTCAACCTTTTCACAGTTCATTTGAAGTGCTTTTCAATTTTAGGGTTATTCAGCTCAAAAAAATCAGTAAGTGCATGAAAAATACCAAATGAAGTCAAAAAGGGTTGTAAGTTAATTATGTGGCTTTGAATGGTGCATTTTGAACACATAAAAAGTATGGAGTTCAAATAAGTTCAAAAAAATGAAATCTCTTTGTAACAGATGAGTTTTCGTCTGAAAAAGTAATACATCGAAAGAGATTGTCCATTTTGTACATGAAGTCCATCTAGTCTTTGCCGTAAGCCTCCCAACTTTTTAGCACATGCTATGTGGATTAAATGATGATACCATGTCAACTTGCAACCTTTTCAGAGTTCATTTGAAGTGCTCTTCAATTTTAGGGTTATTTAGCTCAAAAAAATTAATAAGTGCGTGAAAAATACCAAATGAAGTCAAAAAGGGTTGAAAATTGGTTATGTGTCTTTGAATGGTGAATTTTGAACACACAAAAAGTATGGAGTTCAAATAAGTTCAAAAAAATGAAATCCCTTTGTAACGGATGAGTTTTGGTCTGAAATCGTGATACTTCGAAAGAGATTGTCAATTTTGTACACAAATTGCATCCAGTTTTTCCATAACCCTCTCAATGTTTTACCACATGCTAGGTGGGTGAAATGATGATACCAAGACAACTTTCAACCTTTTCAGAGTTTATTTGAAGTGCTTTCCAATTTCAGTGTAATTTACCTCAAAAAAAATCAATAAGTGCATGAAAAATACCAAAAGAAGTGAGAAAGGCATGAAAATTGATGGTGCTTCTTTGAATGGTGAATTTTGAACACACAAAAAGTATGGAGTTCAAATAAGTTCAAAAAAATGAAATACCTTTGTAACAGATGAGTTTTCGTCCGAAATCGTGATGCATCGAAATTGATTGTCCATTTTGTACATGAAGTGCATCCAGTCTTTGCCGTAAGACTCTCAACTTTTTAGCACATGCTACGTGGGTGAAATGATGATACCCTGCCAACTTTAACACTTTTCAGAGTTCATTTGAAGTGCTCTTCAATTTTTGGGTTATTTAGCTCAAAAAATCAGTAAGTGCATGAAAAATACCAAATGAAGTCACAAAGGGTTGAAAATTGATGATGTGGCTTTGAATGGTTAATTTTGAACACACAAAAAGTATGGAGTTCAAATAAGTTCAAAAAAATGAAATCCCTTTGTAACAGATGAGTTTTCGACCGAAACCGCGATACTTCGAAAGAGATTGTCCATTTTGTACACGAAGTGCATCAAATTTATTTCGTAACCCTGTCAACTTTTTAGAACATGATATGTGGGTGAAATGATGATACCATGCCAACTTTCAACCATTTCAGAGTTCATTTGAAGTGCTTTTAGATTTCAGGGTTATTTAGCACAAAAAAAAATGAGTAAGTGCATGAAAATACCAAATGAAGTCAGAAAGGGTTGAAAATAGATGATGTGGCTTTGAATTGTGCATTTCGAACACATAAAAAGTAGGGAGTTCAAATAAGTTCAAAAAAATGAAATCCCTTTGTAACAGATGAGTTTTCGTCTGAAACCGTGATACTTCGAAAGAGATTGTCCAATTTGTACACGAAGTGCATCCAGTTTTTCCCGTAACCCTCTCAACTTTTGATCTCATGCTATGTGGGTGAAATGATGATTCCATGCCAACTTTCAACCTTTGTAGAGTTTATTTAAAGTGCTTTTCATTTTCAGGGTTAGTTAGCTCAAAAAATTAGGAAGTGCATGAAGAATACCAAATAAAGTCATAAAGGCTTGAAAATTTATGACGTGGCTTTGAATGGTGCATTTTGAACACACAAAAAGTATGGAGTTCAAATATGTTCAAAAAATGAAATCCCTTTGTAACAGATGAGTTTTCGTCTGAAATCGTGATACTTCGAAATAGATTGTCAATTTTGTACACGAAGTGCATTCAGTTTTGGCCATAACCCTCTCAACATTTTAGCACATGCTAGGTGGGTGAAATGATGATACCAAGCTAACTTTTAACCTCTTCAGAGTTCATTTGAAATGCTTTTCAATTTCATTGTAATTTAGCTCAAAAAATCAGTAACTGCATGAAAAATACCGAAATGAAGTCAGAAAGGCATGAAAATTGATGATGTGGCTTTGAATGTTGCATTTTGAACACACAAAAAGTATGGAGTTCAAATAAGTTCAAAAAATGAAATAACTTTGTAACAGATGAGTTTTCGTCCGAAATCATGATGCATCTAAATAGATTGTCCATTTTGTACATGAAGTGCTTCCAGTCCTTACCGTCAGCCTCTCAACTTTTTAGCACATGCTATGTGGGTGAAATGATAATACCATGCCAACTTTAACACTTTTCAGAGTTCATTTGAAGTGCTCTTCAATTTTAGGGTTATTTAGCTCAAAAAATCACGAAGTGCATGAAAAATACCAAATGAAGTCAG
The DNA here is from genome assembly GCA_022496015.1 of Hordeum marinum. Classification (NCBI taxonomy): domain Eukaryota; kingdom Viridiplantae; phylum Streptophyta; class Magnoliopsida; order Poales; family Poaceae; genus Hordeum; species Hordeum marinum. Next base: position 506,967,940 of record CM039674.1, on the reverse strand, counting down.
AACGGGTTGAAAATTGATGATATGGCTTTGAATGGTGAATTTTGAACACACAAAAAGTATGGAGTTCAGATAAGTTCAAAAAATTAAATCCCTTTGTAACAGATGAGTTTTCGTCCAAAACCACGATACTTCGAAAGAGATTGTCCATTTTGTACACGAAGTGCATCCAATTTATTTCGTAACCCTCTCAACTTTTTAGAACATGATATGTGGGTGAATTAATGATACCATGCCAACTTTCCAACTTTCAACCATTTCAGAGTTCATTTGAAGTGCTTTTAGATTTCAGGGTTATTTAGCTCAAAAAAAATCAGTAAGTGCATGAAAATACCAAATGAAGTCAGAAAGGGTTGAAAATAGATGAAGTGGCTTTGAATAGTGCATTTTGAACACATAAAAAGTATGGAGTTCAAATATGTTCAAAAAAATGAAATCGCTTTGTAACAGATGAGTTTTCATCTAAAACCGTGATACTTCGAAAGAGATTGTCCATTGTGTACACGAAGTGCATCCAGTTTTTGTCGTAACCCTCTCAACTTTTTAGCTCATGCTATGTGGGTGAAATGATGATTCCATGCCAACTTTCAACCTTTCCAGAGTTTATTTAAAGTGCTTTTCATTTTCAGTGTTATTTAGGTCAAAAAATCAGGAAGTGCATGAAGAATACCAAATAAAGTCAGAAAGGCTTGAAAATTGATGACGTGGCTTTGAATGGTGCATTTTGAACACAAAAAAAGTATGGAGTTGAAATAAGTTCAAAAAAATGAAATACCTTTGTAACAGATGAGTTTTCGTTTGAAACCATGATACATCGAAAGAGATTGTCCATTTTGTACAGGAAGTCCATCCAATCTTTGCCATAAGCCTCTAAACTTTTTAGCACAAGCTATGTGGTTGAAATGATGATACCATGTCAACTTGAAACCTTTTCAGAGTTCATTTGAAGTGCTCTTCAATTTTCGGGTTATTTAGCTCAAAAAAATCAGTAGGAGCATGAAAAATACCAAATGAAGTGAGAAAGGGTTGAAAATTGATGATGTGGCTTTGAATGGTTCATTTTGAACACACAAAAAGTATGGAGTTCAAATAAGTTCAAAAAATGAAATCCCTTTGTAACAGATGAGTTTTCGTCTGAAATCGTGATACTTCGAAATAGATTGTCAATTTTGTACACGAAGTGCATTCAGTTTTTGCCATAACCCTCTCAACATTTTAGCACATGCTAGGTGGGTGAAATGATGATACCAAGCTAACTTTCAACCTTTTCAGAGTTCATTTGAAGTGCTTTTCAATTTCATTGTAATTTAGCTCAACAAATCAGTATGTGCATGAAAAATACCAAAATGAAGTCAGAAAGGCATGAAAATAGATTATGTGGCTTTGAATGGTGCATTTTGAACACACAAAAATTATGGAGTTCAAATAAGTTCAAAAACTGAAATACCTTTGTAATTGATGAATTTTCGTCCGAAATCGTGATGCATCGAAATAGATTGTCCATTTTGTACATGAAGTGCATCCAGTCTTTGCCGTAAGCCTCTCAACTTTTTAGCACATGCTATGTGGGTGAAATGATGATACGATGCCAACTTTAACACTTTTTAGAGTTCATTTGAAGTGCTCTTCAATTTTAGGGTTATTTAGCTCAAAAAACAGTAATTGCATGAAAAATACCAAATGAAGGCAGAAAGGGTTGAAAATTGATGATGTGGCTTTGAATGGTGAATTTTGAACACACAAAAAGTATGGAGTTGAAATAAGTTCGAAAAAATGAAATCCCTTTGTAATAGATGACTTTTCGTCCGAAACCGTGATACTTCGAAAGAGATTGTCCATTTTGTACACGAAGTGCATCCAGTTTTTGCCGTAACCCTCTCAACTTTTTAGTACATGCTATGTGGGTGAAATGATGATACCATGCCAACTTTCAACCTTTTCAAAGTTCATTTGAAGTGCTTTTCAATTTCAGGATTGTTTAGCTCAACAAAAATCAGTAAGTGCATGAAAATACCAAATGAAGTCAGAAAGTGTTCAAAATTTCTTATGTGGCTTTCATTGGTGCATTTTGAACAAACAAAAATTATGGAGTTCAAATAAGTTCAAAAAAATGAAATCTCTTTGTAACACATGAGTTTTCGTCCGAAACCGTGATACTTCGAAAGGGATTGTCCATTTTGTACACGAACTGCATCCAGTTTTTGCCGTAACCCTCTCAAATTTTTAGCACATGCTATGTGGGTGAGATTATGATACCATGTCAACTTGCAACCTTTTCAGAGTTCATTTGAAGTGTTATTCAATTTTACGGTTATTTAGCTTAAAAAAATCAGTAGGTGCATGAAAAATACCAAATGAAGTGACAAAGGGTTGAAAATTGATGATGTGGCTTTGAATGGTGCGTTTTGAACACACAAAAAGTATGGAGTTCAAATAAGTTCAAAAAATGAAATCCCTTTGTAACAGATGAGTTTTCATGTGAAATCGTGATACTTCGAAAGAGATTGTCCATTTTGTACACGAAGTGCATCGTGCTTTTGTCGTAACCCTCTCAACTTGTTAGCTCATGCTATGTGGGTGAAATGATGATTCCATGCCAACTTTCAACCTTTCCAGAGTTTATTTAAAGTGCTTTTCATTTTCAGTGTTAGTTAGCTCAAAAAATCAGGAAGTGCATGAAGAATACCAAATAAAGTCAGAAAGGCTTCAAAATTGACGACGTGGCTTTGAATGGTGCATTTTGAACACAAAAAAAGTATGGAGTTGAAATAAGTTCAAAAAAATGAAATACCTTTGTAACAGATGAGTTTTCGTTTGGAACCATGATACATCGAAAGAGATTGTCCATTTTGTACACGAAGTCCATCCAATCTTTGCCATAAGCCTCTAATCTTTTTAGCACAAGCTATGTGAGTGAAATGATGATACCATGTCAACTTGCAACCTTTTCAGAGTTCATCTGAAGTGCTCTTCAATTTTCGGGTTATTTAGCTCAAAAAAATCAATAGGTGCGTGAAAAATACCAAATGAAGTGAGAAAGGGTTGAAAATTGATGATGTGGCTTTCAATAGTTCATTTTGAACACACAAAAAGTATGGAGTTCAAATAAGTTCAAAAAATGAAATCCCTTTGTAACAGATGAGTTTTCGTCTGAAATCGTGATACTTCGAAATAGATTGTCAATTTTGTACACGAAGTGCATTCAGTTTTTGCCATAACCCTCTCAACATTTTAGCACATGCTAGGTGGGTGAAATGATGATACCAAGCTAACTTTCAACCTTTTCAGAGTTCATTTGAAGTGCTTTTCAATTTCATTGTAATTTAGCTCAAAAAATCAGTAAGTGCGTGAAAAATACCAAAACGAAGTCAGAAAGGCATGAAAATTGATGATGTGGCTTTGAATGGTGCATGTTGAACACACAAAAAGTATGGAGTTCAAATAATTTTAAAAAATGAAATACCTTTGTAATTGATGAGTTTTCGTCCGAAATCCTGATGCATCGAAATAGATTGGCCATTTTGTACATGAAGTGCATCCAGTCTTTGCCGTAAGCCTCTCAACTTTTTAGCACTTGCTATGTGGGTGAAATGATTATACCATGCAAACTTTAACACTTTTTAGAGTTCATTTGAAGTGCTCTTCAATTTTAGGGTTATTTAGATCAAAAAATCAGTAAGTGCACGAAAAATACCAAATGAAGTCAGAAAGGCTTGAAAATTGATGATGTGGCTTTGAATGGAGAATTTTAAACACACAAAAAGTATGGAGTTGAAATAAGTTCAAAAAAATGAAATACCTTTGTAACAGATGAGTTTTCATTTGAAACCATGATACATCGAAAGAGATTGTCCATTTTGTACACGAAGTCGATCCAATCTTTGCCATAAGCCTCTAAACTTTTTATCACAAGCTATGTGGGTGAAATGATGATACCATGTCAACTTGCAACCTTTTCAGAGTTCATTTGAAGTGCTCTTCAATTTTCGGGATATTTAGCTCAAAAAAATCAGTAGGTGCATGAAAAATACCAAATGAAGTGAGAAAGGGTTGAAAATTGATGATGTGGCTTTGAATGGTTCATTTTGAACACACAAAAAGTATGGAGTTCAAATAATTTCAAAAAATGAAATCCCTTTGTAACAGATGAGTTTTCGTCTGAAATCGTGATACTTCGAAATAGATTGTCAATTTTGTACACGAAGTGCATTCCGTTTTTTCCATAACCCTCTCAACATTTTAGCACATGCTAGGTGGGTGAAATGATGATACCAAGCTAACTTTCAAACTTTTCAGAGTTCATTTGAAGTGCTTTTCAATTTCATTGTAATTTAGCTCAAAAAATCAGTAAGTGCATGAAAAATACCAAAATGAAGTCAGAAAGGCATGAAAATTGATTATGTTGCTTTGAATGGTGCATTTTGAACACACAAAAAGTATGGAGTTCAAATAAGTTCAAAAAATGAAATACCTTTGTAATTGATGAGTTTTCATCCGAAATCGTGATGCATCGAAATAGATTGTCCATTTTGTACATGAAGTGCATCCAGTCTTTGCCGTAAGCCTCTCAACTTTTTAGCACATGCTATGTGGGTGAAATGATGATACCATTCCAACTTTAACACTTTTCACAGTTCATTTGAAGTGCTCTTCAATTTTTGCGTTATTTAGCTCAAAAAAATCAGTAGGTGCATGAAAAATACCAAATGAAGTGAGAAAGGGTTGAAAATTGATGATGTGGCTTTGAATGGTTCATTTTGAACACACAAAAAGTATGGAGTTCAAATAAGTTCAAAAAATGAAATCCCTTTGTAACAGATGAGTTTTCGTCTGAAATCGTGATACTTCGAAATAGATTGTCAATTTTGTACAAGAAGTGCATTCAGTTTTTGACATAACCCTCTCAACACTTTAGCACATGCTAGGTGGGTGAAATGATGATACCAAGCTAACTTTCAACCTTTTCAGAGTTCATTTGAAGTGCTTTTCAATTTCATTGTAATTTAGCTCAAAAAATCAGTAAGTGCATGAAAAATACCAAAATGAAGGCAGAAAGGGTTGAAAATTGATGATGTGGCTTTGAATGGTGAATTTTGAACACACAAAAAGTATGGAGTTGAAATAAGTTCAAAAAAATGAAATCCCTTTGTAACAGATGACTTTTCGTCCGAAACCGTGATACTACGAAAGAGATTGTCCATTTTGTACACGAAGTGCATCCAGTTTTTGCCGTAACCCTCTCAACTTTTTAGTACATGCTATGTGGGTGAAATGATGATACCATGCCAACTTTCAAACTTTTCAAAGTTCATTTGAAGTGCTTTTCAATTTCGGGATTGTTTATCTCAAAAAAATCAGTAAGTGCATGAAAATACCAAATGAAGTCAGAAAGGGTTGAAAATTGATTATGTGGCTTTCAATGGTGCATTTTGAACAAACAAAAATTATGCAGTTCAAATAAGTTCAAAAAAATGAAATCTCTTTGTAACAGATGAGTTTTCGTCCGAAACCGTGATACTTCGAAAGAGATTGTCCATTTTGTACACGAACTGCATCCAGTTTTTGTCGTAACCCTCTCAAATTTTTAGCACATGCTATGTGGGTGAGATGATGATACCATGTCAACTTGCAACCTTTTCAGAGTTCATTTGAAGTGCTATTCAATTTTACGGTTATTTAGCTCAAAAAAATCAGTAGGTGCATGAAAAATACCAAATGAAGTGAGAAAGGGTTGAAAATTGATGATGTGGCTTTGAATGATGCGTTTTGAACACACAAAAAGTATGGAGTTCAAATAAGTTCAAAAAATGAAATACCTTTGTAATTGATGAGTTTTCATCCGAAATCGTGATGCATCGAAATAGATTGTCCATTTTGTACATGAAGTGCATCCAGTCTTTGCCGTAAGCCTCTCAACTTTTTAGCACATGCTATGTGGGTGAAATGATGATACCATTCCAACTTTAACACTTTTCAGAGTTCATTTGAAGTGCTCTTCAATTTTTGCGTTATTTAGCTCAAAAAAATCAGTAGGTGCATGAAAAATACCAAATGAAGTGAGAAAGGGTTGAAAATTGATGATGTGGCTTTGAATGCTTCATTTTGAACACACAAAAAGTATGGAGTTCAAATAAGTTCAAAAAATGAAATCCCTTTGTAACAGATGAGTTTTCGTCTGAAATCGTGATACTTCGAAATAGATTGTCAATTTTGTACAAGAAGTGCATTCAGTTTTTGCCATAACCCTCTCAACACTTTAGCACATGCTAGGTGGGTGAAATGATGATACCAAGCTAACTTTCAACCTATTCAGAGTTCATTTGAAGTGCTTTTCAATTTCATAGTAATTTAGCTCAAAAAATCAGTAAGTGCATGAAAAATACCAAAATGAAGGCAGAAAGGGTTGAAAATTGATGATGTGGCTTTGAATGGTGAATTTTGAACACACAAAAAGTATGGAGTTGAAATAAGTTCAAAAAAATGAAATCCCTTTGTAACAGATGACTTTTCGTCCGAAACTGTGATACTTCGAAAGAGATTGTCCATTTTGTACACGAAGTGCATCCAGTTTTTGCCGTAACCCTCTCAACTTTTTAGTACATGCTATGTGGGTGAAATGTTGATACCATGCCAACTTTCAAACTTTTCAAAGTTCATTTGAAGTGCTTTTCAATTTCGGGATTGTTTATCTCAAAAAAATCAGTAAGTGCATGAAAATACCAAATGATGTCAGAAAGGGTTGAAAATTGATTATGTGGCTTTCAATGGTGCATTTTGAACAAACAAAAATTATGCAGTTCAAATAAGTTCAAAAAAATGAAATCTCTTTGTAACAGATGAGTTTTCGTCCGAAACCGTGATACTTCGAAAGAGATTGTCCATTTTGTACACGCACTGCATCCAGTTTTTGTCGTAACCCTCTCAAATTTTTAGCACATGCTATGTGGGTGAGATGATGATACCATGTCAACTTGCAACCTTTTCAGAGTTCATTTGAAGTGCTATTCAATTTTATGGTTATTTAGCTCAAAAAAATCAGTAGGTGCATGAAAAATACCAAATGAAGTGAGAAAGGGTTGAAAATTGATGATGTGGCTTTGAATGATGCGTTTTGAACACACAAAAAGTATGGATTTCAAATAAGTTCAAAAAATGAAATCCCTTTGTAACAGATGAGTTTTCATCTGAAATCATGATACTTCGAAATAAATTGTCAAGTTTCTACACGAAGTGCTTTCAGTTTTTGCCATAACCCGCTCGACATTTTAGCACATGCTAGGTGGGTGAAATGATGATACCAAGCTAACTTTCAACCTTTTCAGAGTTCATTTGAAGTGTTTTTCTATTTCAGTGTAATTTAGCTCAAAAAAATCAGTAAGTGCATGAAAAATACCAAATGAAGTCAGACAGGCATGAAAATTGATGATGTGGCTTTGAATGATGCATTTTGAACACACAAAAAGTATGGAGTTCAAATAAGTTCAAAAATTGAAATACCTTTGTAACAGATGAGTTTTCGTTCGAAATCGTGTCGCATCGAAATAGATTGTCCATTTTGTACGTGAAGTGCATCGAGTCTTTGCCGTAAGCCTCTCAACTTTTTAACACTTGCTATGTGGGTAAAATGATGATACCATGCCAACTTTAACCCTTTTCAGAGTTCATTTGAAGTGCTCTTCAATTTTAGGGTTATTTAGCTCAAAAAATCAGTAAGTGCATGAAAAATACCAACTTAAGTCAGAAAGTGTTGAAAATTGATGACGTGGCTTTGAAAAATACCAAATGAAGTTAGAAAGGGTTGCAAATTGATGATGGGGCTTTGAATGGTGCGTTTTGAACACATAGAAAGTATGGAGTTCAAATAAGTTCAAAAAATGAAATCCCTTTGTAACAGATGAGTTTTTGTCCGAAACCATGATACTTCGAAAGAGATTGTCCATTTTGTACACGAACTGCATCCAGTTTTTGCCGTAACCCTCTCAAATTTTTAGAACATGCTATGTGGGTGAAATGATGATACCATGCCACCTTTCAATCTTTTCAGAGTTCATTTGAAGTGCTTTTCAATTTCATGGTTATTTAGCTCAAAATAATCACTAAGTGCATGAAAAATACCAAATGAAGTCAGACACGGTTGAAAATTGATCATATTGCTTTGAATGGTTCAGTTTGATCACACAAAAAGCATGGAGTTCAAATAAGTTCAACAACACGAAATCCCTGTGTAACATATGAGTTTTCATCCCAAACCGTGATACTTCGAAAGAGATTGACCATTTTGTACACGAAGTGCATCCAGTTTTTGCCGTAACCCTCTCAACTTTTTAGCACCTGCTATGTGGGTGAAATGGTGATACCATGCGAACTTTCAACCTTTTTAGAGTTCATTTGAAGTGCTTATCAAATTCATGGTTATTTATCTCAAAAAAATCAATAAGCGTAAGAAAAATACCAAATGAAGTCAGAAAGGGCTGAAAATTGATGACGTGGCTTTGAAAGGTGCATTTTTAACCTTTTCAGAGTTCATTTGAAGTGTTTTTCAATTTCAAGGTTATTTAGCTCAAAAAAATATCAAATGAAGTCAGAAAGGGTTGAAAATTGAGCATGTGGCTTTCAATGGAGCATTTTGAACACACAAAAAGAATGGAGTTCAACAGTTCAAAAAAAATGAAATCCCTTTGTAACAGATGAGTTTTCGTCCGAAACCGTGATACTTCCAAAACGATTGACCATTATGTACACGAAGTGCATCCAATATTTGCCGTAACCCTCTCAACTTTTTAACACATGCTATGTGGGTGAAATGATGATACCATGCCAACTTTTAACCTTTTCAGTGTTCATTTGAAGTTATTTTCAATTTCAGGGTTATTCAGCTCAAAAAATCAGTAAGTGCATGAAAAATACGAAATGAACTCAGAAATGGTTGAAAATTGATGATGTGGGTTTGAATGGTGCATTTTGAACGCACAAAAAGTATGGAGTTCAAATAAGTTCCAAAAAAATGAAATCTCTTTGTAACATATGAGTTTTCGTCTGAAACCGTGATACTTCGAAAGAGATTGTCCATTTTGTACACGAAGTGCATCGTGTTTTTGTCGACACCCTCTCAACTTTTTATCACATGCTATGTGGGTGAAATGATGATGCCATGCCAACTTTCAACCTTTTCAGAGTTCATTTGAATTGCTTTCCAATTTCAAGGTTATTTAGCTCAAAACAATTAGTTAGTGCATGAAAAATAACAAATCAAGTCAGAAATGGTTGAAAATTTATGATGTGGCTTTGAATGGTGCATTTTGAACACACAAATACTATGGAGTTCAAGTAAGTTCAAAAAAATGAAATCTCTTTGTAACACATGAGTTTTCGTCTCAAACCGTGATACTTCGAAAGAGATTGTCCATTGTCCACGAAGTGCATCCAGTTTTTCCCATAATCCTCTCATCCTTTTAGCACATGATATGTGGGTGAAATGATGATATCATGCCAACTTTCTACCTTTTCAGAGTTCATTTAATGTGCTTTTCAATTTCATGGTTATTTAGCTCAGAAAATCTGTAAGTGCATGAAAAATACCAAATGAAGTTAGAAAGGGTTGAAAATTGATGATGGGGCTTTGAATGGTGCATTTTGAACACATAGAAAGTATGGAGTTCAAATAAGTTCAAAAAATGAAATCCCTTTGTAACAGATGAGTTTTTGTCCGAAACCATGATACTTCGAAAGAGATTGTCCATTTTGTACAAGAACTGCATCCAGTTTTTGCCGTAACCCTCTCAAATTTTTAGAACATGCTATGTGGGTGAAATGATGATACCATGCCGCCTTTCAATCTTTTCAGAGTTCATTTGAAGTGCTTTTCAATTTCATGGTTATTTAGCTCAAAAAAATCACTAAGTGCAAGAAAAATACCAAATGAAGTCAGACACGGTTGAAAATTGATCATATTGCTTTGAATGGTTCACTTTGATCATACAAAAAGCATGGAGTTCAAATAAGTTCAACAACACGAAATCCCTGTGTAACATATGAGTTTTCATCCCAAACCGTGATACTTCGAAAGAGATTGACCATTTTGTACACGAAGTGCATCCAGTTTTTGCCGTAACCCTCTCAACTTTTTAGCACCTGCTATGTGGGTGAAATGGTGATACCATGCGAACTTTCAACCTTTAGAGAGTTCATTTGAAGTGCTTATCAAATTCATGGTTATTTATCTCAAAAAAATCAATAAGCGTAAGAAAAATACCAAATGAAGTCAGAAAGGGCTGAAAATTGATGACGTGGCTTTGAAAGGTGCATTTTTAACCTTTTCAGAGTTCATTTGAAGTGTTTTTCAATTTCAAGGTTATTTAGCTCAAAAAAATATCAAATGAAGTCAGAAAGGGTTGAAAATTGAGCATGTGGCTTTCAATGGAGCATTCTGAACACACAAAAAGCATGGAGTTCAACAGTTCAAAAAAATGAAATCCCTTTGTAACAGATGACTTTTCGTCCGAAACCATGATACTTCCAAAACGATTGACCATTATGTACACGAAGTGCATCCAATCTTTGCCGTAACCCTCTCAACTTTTTAACACATGCTATGTGGGTGAAATGATGATACCATGCCAACTTTTAACCTTTTCAGTGTTCATTTGAAGTTATTTTCAATTTCAGGGTTATTCAGCTCAAAAAATCAGTAAGTGCATGAAAAATACGAAATGAACTCAGAAAGGGTTGAAAATTGATGATGTGGGTTTGAATGGTGCATTTTGAACGCACAAAAAGTATGGAGTTCAAATAAGTTCCAAAAAAATGAAATCTCTTTGTAACATATGAGTTTTCGTCTGAAACCGTGATACTTCGAAAGAGATTGTCCATTTTGTACACGAAGTGCATCGTGTTTTTGTCGACACCCTCTCAACTTTTTATCACATGCTATGTGGGTGACATGATGATGCCATGCCAACTTTCAACCTTTTGAGAGTTCATTTGAAGTGCTTTCCAATTTCAAGGTTATTTAGCTCAAAACAATTAGTTAGTGCATGAAAAATAACAAATCAAGTCAGAAATGGTTGAAAATTTATGATGTGGCTTTGAATGGTGCATTTTGAACACACAAAAACTATGGAGTTCAAGTAAGTTCAAAAAAATGAAATCTCTTTGTAACACATGAGTTTTCGTCTCAAACCGTGATACTTCGAAAGAGATTGTCCATTGTCCACGAAGTGCATCCAGTTTTTCCCATAATCCTCTCATCCTTTTAGCACATGATATGTGGGTGAAATGATGATATCATGCCAACTTTCTACCTTTTCAGAGTTCATTTAATGTGCTTTTCAATTTCATGGTTATTTAGCTCAGAAAATCGGTAAGTGCATGAAAAATACCAAATGAAGTTAGAAAGGGTTGAAAATTGATGATGGGGCTTTGAATGGTGCATTTTGAACACATAGAAAGTATGGAGTTCAAATAAGTTCAAAAAATGAAATCCCTTTGTAACAGATGAGTTTTTGTCCGAAACCATGATACTTCGAAAGAGATTGTCCATTTTGTACACGAACTGCATCCAGTTTTTGCCGTAACCCTCTCAAATTTTTAGAACATGCTATGTGGGTGAAATGATGATACCATGCCGCCTTTCAATCTTTTCAGAGTTCATTTGAAGTGCTTTTCAATTTCATGGTTATTTAGCTCAAAAAAATCACTAAGTGATTGAAAAATACCAAATGAAGTCAGACACGGTTGAAAATTGATCATATTGCTTTGAATGGTTCAGTTTGATCACACAAAAAGCATGGAGTTCAAATAAGTTCAACAAAACGAAATCCCTGTGTAACATATGAGCTTTCATCCCAAACCGTGATACTTCGAAAGAGATTGACCATTTTGTACACGAAGTGCATCCAGTTTTTGCCGTAACCCTCTCAACTTTTTAGCACCTGCTATGTGGGTGAAATGGTGATACCATGCGAACTTTCAACCTTTTTAGAGTTCATTTGAAGTGCTTATCAAATTCATGGTTATTTATCTCAAAAAATCAATAAGCGTAAGAAAAATACCAAATGAAGTCAGAAAGAGCTGAAAATTGATGACGTGGCTTTGAAAGGTGCATTTTTAACCTTTTCAGAGTTCATTTGAAGTATTTTTCAATTTCAAGGTTATTTAGCTCAAAAAAATATCAAATGAAGTCAGAAAGGGTTGAAAATTGAGCATGTGGCTTTCAATGGAGCATTCTGAACACACAAAAAGCATGGAGTTCAACAGTTCAAAAAAAATGAAATCCCTTTGTAACAGATGAGTTTTCGTCCGAAACCGTGATACTTCCAAAACGATTGTCCATTATGTACACGAAGTGCATCCAATCTTTGCCGTAACCCTCTCAACTTTTTAACACATGCTATGTGGGTGAAATGATGATACCATGCCAACTTTTAACCTTTTCAGTGTTCATTTGAAGTTATTTTCAATTTCAGGGTTATTCAGCTCAAAAAATCAGTAAGTGCATGAAAAATACGAAATGAACTCAGAAAGGTTTGAAAATTGATGATGTGGGTTTGAATGGTGCATTTTGAACGCACAAAAAGTATGGAGTTCAAATAAGTTCAAAAAAAATGAAATCTCTTTGTAACATATGAGTTTTCGTCTGAAACCGTGATACTTCGAAAGAGATTGTCCATTTTGTACACGAAGTGCATCGTGTTTTTGTCGACACCCTCTGAACTTTTTATCACATGCTATGTGGGTGACATGATGATGCCATGCCAACTTTCAACCTTTTCAGAGTTCATTTGAAGTGCTTTCCAATTTCAAGGTTATTTAGCTCAAAAAAATTAGTAAGTGCATGAAAAATAACAAATCAAGTCAGAAATGGTTGAAAATTTATGATGTGGCTTTGAATGGTGCATTTTGAACACACAAAAACTATGGAGTTCAAGTAAGTTCAAAAAAATGAAATCTCTTTGTAACACATGAGTTTTCGTCTCAAACCGTGATACTTCGAAAGAGATTGCCCATTGTCCACGAAGTGCATCCAGTTTTTCCCATAATCCTCTCATCCTTTTAGCACATGATATGTGGGTGAAATGATGATATCATGCCAACTTTCTACCTTTTCAGAGTTCATTTAAAGTGCTTTTCAATTTCATGGTTATTTAGCTCAGAAAATCGGTAAGTGCATGAAAAATACCAAATGAAGTTAGAAAGGGTTGAAAATTGATGATGGGGCTTTGAATGGTGCATTTTGAACACATAGAAAGTATGGAGTTCAAATAAGTTCAAAAAATGAAATCCCTTTGTAACAGATGAGTTTTTGTCCGAAACCATGATACTTCGAAAGAGATTGTCCATTTTGTACACGAACTGCATCCAGTTTTTGCCGTAACCCTCTCAAATTTTTAGAACATGCTATGTGGGTGAAATGATGATACCATGCCGCCTTTCAATATTTTCAGAGTTCATTTGAAGTGCTTTTCAATTTCATGGTTATTTAGCTCAAAAAAATCACTAAGTGCATGAAGAATACCAAATGAAGTCACACACGGTTGAAAATTGATCATATTGCTTTGAATGGTTCAGTTTGATCACACAAAAAGCATGGAGTTCAAATAAGTTCAACAAAACGAAATCCCTGTGTAACATATGAGCTTTCATCCCAAACCGTGATACTTCGAAAGAGATTGACCATTTTGTACACGAAGTGCATCCAGTTTTTGCCGTAACCCTCTCAACTTTTTAGCACCTGCTATGTGGGTGAAATGGTGATACCATGCGAACTTTCAACCTTTTTAGAGTTCATTTGAAGTGCTTATCAAATTCATGGTTATTTATCTCAAAAAAATCGATAAGCGTAAGAAAAATACCAAATGAAGTCAGAAAGGGCTGAAAATTGATGACGTGGCTTTGAAAGGTGCATTTTTAACCTTTTTAGAGTTCATTTGAAGTGTTTTTCAATTTCAAGGTTATTTAGCTCAAAAAAATATCAAATGAAGTCAGAAAGGGTTGAAAATTGAGCATGTGGCTTTCAATGGAGCATTCTGAACACACAAAAAGCATGGAGTTCAACAGTTCAAAAAAAAAAATGAAATCCCTTTGTAACAGATGAGTTTTCGTCCGAAACCGTGATACTTCCAAAACGATTGTCCATTATGTACACGAAGTGCATCCAATCTTTGCCGTAACCCTCTCAACTTTTTAACACATGCTATGTGGGTGAAATGATGATACCATGCCAACTTTTAACCTTTTCAGTGTTCATTTGAAGTTATTTTCAATTTCAGGGTTATTCAGCTCAAAAAATCAGTAAGTGCATGAAAAATACGAAATGAACTCAGAAAGGGTTGAAAATTGATGATGTGGGTTTGAATGGTGCATTTTGAACGCACAAAAAGTATGGAGTTCAAATAAGTTCAAAAAAAATGAAATCTCTTTGTAACATATGAGTTTTCGTCTGAAACCGTGATACTTCAAAAGAGATTGTCCATTTTGTACACGAAGTGCATCGTGTTTTTGTCGACACCCTCTCAACTTTTTATCACATGCTATGTGGGTGACATGATGATGCCATGCCAACTTTCAACCTTTTCAGAGTTCATTTGAAGTGCTTTCCAATTTCAAGGTTATTTAGCTCAAAAAAATTAGTAAGTGCATGAAAAATAACAAATCAAGTCAAAAATGGTTGAAAATTTATGATGTGGCTTTGAATGGTGCATTTTGAACACACAAAAACTATGGAGTTCAAGTAAGTTCAAAAAAATGAAATCTCTTTGTAACACATGAGTTTTCGTCTCAAACCGTGATACTTCGAAAGAGATTGTCCATTGTCCACGAAGTGCATCCAGTTTTTCCCATAAGCCTCTCATCCTTTTAGCACATGATATGTGGGTGAAATGATGATATCATGCCAACTTTCTACCTTTTCAGAGTTCATTTAAAGTGCTTTTCAATTTCATGGTTATTTAGCTCAGAAAATCGGTAAGTGCATGAAAAATACCAAATGAAGTTAGAAAGGGTTGAAAATTGATGATGGGGCTTTGAATGGTGCATTTTGAACACATAGAAAGTATGGAGTTCAAATAAGTTCAAAAAATGAAATCCCTTTGTAACAGATGAGTTTTTGTCCGAAACCATGATACTTCGAAAGAGATTGTCCATTTTGTACACGAACTGCATCCAGTTTTTGCCGTAACCCTCTCAAATTTTTAGAACATGCTATGTGGGTGAAATGATGATACCATGCCGCCTTTCAGTCTTTTCAGAGTTCATTTGAAGTGCTTTTCAATTTCATGGTTATTTAGCTCAAAAAAATCACTAAGTGCATGAAAAATACCAAATGAAGTCACACACGGTTGAAAATTGATCATATTGCTTTGAATGGTTCAGTTTGATCACACAAAAAGCATGGAGTTCAAATAAGTTCAACAAAACGAAATCCCTGTGTAACATATGAGCTTTCATCCCAAACCGTGATACTTCGAAAGAGATTGACCATTTTGTACACGAAGTGCATCCAGTTTTTGCCGTAACCCTCTCAACTTTTTAGCACCTGCTATGTGGGTGAAATGGTGATACCATGCGAACTTTCAACCTTTTTAGAGTTCATTTGAAGTGCTTATCAAATTCATGGTTATTTATCTCAAAAAAATCAATAAGCGTAAGAAAAATACCAAATGAAGTCAGAAAGGGCTGAAAATTAATGACGTGGCTTTGAAAGGTGCATTTTTAACCTTTTCAGAGTTCATTTGAAGTGTTTTTCAATTTCAAGGTTATTTAGCTCAAATAAATATCAAATGAAGTCAGAAAGGGTTGAAAATTGAGCATGTGGCTTTCAATGGAGCATTCTGAACACACAAAAAGCATGGAGTTCAACAGTTCAAAAAAAATTAAATCCCTTTGTAACAGATGAGTTTTCGTCCGAAACCGTGATACTTCCAAAACGATTGTCCATTATGTACACGAAGTGCATCCAATCTTTGCCGTAACCCTCTCAACTTTTTAACACATGCTATGTGGGTGAAATGATGATACCATGCCAACTTTTAACCTTTTCAGTGTTCATTTGAAGTTATTTTCAATTTCAGGGTTATTCAGCTCAAAAAATCAGTAAGTGCATGAAAAATACAAAATGAACTCAGAAAGGGTTGAAAATTGATGATGTGGGTTTGAATGGTGCATTTTGAACGCACAAAAAGTATGGAGTTCAAATAAGTTCAAAAAAATGAAATCTCTTTGTAACATATGAGTTTTCGTCTGAAACCGTGATACTTCGAAAGAGATTGTCCATTTTGTACACGAAGTGCATCGTGTTTTTGTCGACACCCTCTCAACTTTTTATCACATGCTATGTGGGTGACATGATGATGCCATGCCAACTGTCAACCTTTTCAGAGTTCATTTGAAGTGCTTTCCAATTTCAAGGTTATTTAGCTCAAAAAAATTAGTAAGTGCATGAAAAATAACAAATCAAGTCAAAAATGGTTGAAAATTTATGATGTGGCTTTGACTGGTGCATTTTGAACACACAAAAACTATGGAGTTCAAGTAAGTTCAAAAAAATGAAATCTCTTTGTAACACATGAGTTTTCGTCTCAAACCGTGATACTTCGAAAGAGATTGTCCATTGTCCACGAAGTGCATCCAGTTTTTCCCATAATCCTCTCATCCTTTTAGCACATGATATGTGGGTGAAATGATGATATCATGCCAACTTTCTACCTTTTCAGAGTTCATTTAAAGTGCTTTTCAATTTCATGGTTATTTAGCTCAGAAAATCGGTAAGTGCATGAAAAATACCAAATGAAGTTAGAAAGGGTTGAAAATTGATGATGGGGCTTTGAATGGTGCATTTTGAACACATAGAAAGTATGGAGTTCAAATAAGTTCAAAAAATGAAATCCCTTTGTAACAGATGAGTTTTTGTCCGAAACCATGATACTTCGAAAGAGATTGTCCATTTTGTACACGAACTGCATCCAGTTTTTGCCGTAACCCTCTCAAATTTTTAGAACATGCTATGTGGGTGAAATGATGATACCATGCCGCCTTTCAATCTTTTCAGAGTTCATTTGAAGTGCTTTTCAATTTCATGGTTATTTAGCTCAAAAAAATCACTAAGTGCATGAAAAATACCAAATGAAGTCAGACACGGTTGAAAATTGATCATATTGCTTTGAATGGTTCAGTTTGATCACACAAAAAGCATGGAGTTCAAATAAGTTCAACAAAACGAAATCCCTGTGTAACATATGAGCTTTCATCCCAAACCGTGATACTTCGAAAGAGATTGACCATTTTGTACACGAAGTGCATCCAGTTTTTGTCGTAACCCTCTCAACTTTTTAGCACCTGCTATGTGGGTGAAATGGTGATACCATGCGAACTTTCAACCTTTTTAGAGTTCATTTGAAGTGCTTATCAAATTCATGGTTATTTATCTCAAAAAAATCAATAAGCGTAAGAAAAATACCAAATGAAGTCAGAAAGGGCTGAAAATTGATGACGTGGCTTTGAAAGGTGCATTTTTAACCTTTTCAGAGTTCATTTGAAGTGTTTTTCAATTTCAAGGTTATTTAGCTCAAAAAAATATCAAATGAAGTCAGAAAGGGTTGAAAATTGAGCATGTGGCTTTCAATGGAGCATTTTGAACACACAAAAAGCATGGAGTTCAACAGTTCAAAAAAAATGAAATCCCTTTGTAACAGATGAGTTTTCGTCCCAAACCGTGATACTTCCAAAACGATTGTCCATTATGTACACGAAGTGCATCCAATCTTTGCCGTAACCCTCTCAACTTTTTAACACATGCTATGTGGGTGAAATGATGATACCATGCCAACTTTTAACCTTTTCAGTGTTCATTTGAAGTTATTTTCAATTTCAGGGTTATTCAGCTCAAAAAATCAGTAAGTGCATGAAAATACGAAATGAACTCAGAAAGGGTTGAAAATTGATGATGTGGGTTTGAATGGTGCATTTTGAACGCACAAAAAGTATGGAGTTCAAATAAGTTCAAAAAAATGAAATCTCTTTGTAACATATGAGTTTTCGTCTGAAACCGTGATACTTCGAAAGAGATTGTCCATTTTGTACACGAAGTGCATCGTGTTTTTGTCGACACCCTCTCAACTTTTTATCACATGCTATGTGGGTGACATGATGATGCCATGCCAACTTTCAACCTTTTCAGGGGTCATTTGAAGTGCTTTCCAATTTCAAGGTTATTTAGCTCAAAAAAATTAGTAAGTGCATGAAAAATAACAAATCAAGTCAAAAATGGTTGAAAATTTATGATGTGGCTTTGAATGGTGCATTTTGAACACACAAAAACTATGGAGTTCAAGTAAGTTCAAAAAAATGAAATCTCTTTGTAACACATGAGTTTTCGTCTCAAACCGTGATACTTCGAAAGAGATTGTCCATTGTCCACGAAGTGCATCCAGTTTTTCCCATAATCCTCTCATCCTTTTAGCACATGATATGTGGGTGAAATGATGATATCATGCCAACTTTCTACCTTTTCAGAGTTCATTTAAAGTGCTTTTCAATTTCATGGTTATTTAGCTCAAAAAATCGGTAAGTGCATGAAAAATACCAAATGAAGTTAGAAAGGGTTGAAAATTGATGATGGGGCTTTGAATGGTGCATTTTGAATACACCAAAAGTATGGAGTTCAAAAAAGTTCAAAAAATGAAATCCCTTTGTAACAGATGAGTTTTTGTCCGAAACCATGATACTTCGAAAGAGATTGTCCATTTTGTACACGAACTGCATCCAGTTTTTGCCGTAACCCTCTCAAATTTTTAGAACATGCTATGTGGGTGAAATGATGATACCATGCCGCCTTTCAATCTTTTCAGAGTTCATTTGAAGTGCTTTTCAATTTCATGGTTATTTAGCTCAAAAAAATCACTAAGTGCATGAAAAATACCAAATGAGGTCAGACACGGTTGAAAATTGATCATATTGCTTTGAATGGTTCAGTTTGATCACACAAAAAGCATGGAGTTCAAATAAGTTCAACAAAACGAAATCCCTATGTAACATATGAGTTTTCATCCCAAACCGTGATACTTCGACAGAGATTGACCATTTTGTACACGAAGTGCATCCAGTTTTTGCCGTAACGCTCTCAACTTTTTAGCACCTGCTATGTGGGTGAAATGGTGATAGCATGCGAACTTTCAACCTTTTTAGAGTTCATTTGAAGTGCTTATCAAATTCATGGTTATTTATCTCAAAAAAATCAATAAGCGTAAGAAAAATACCAAATGAAGTCAGAAAGGGCTGAAAATTGATGACGTGGCTTTGAAAGGTCCATTTTTAACCTTTCAAGAGTTCATTTGAAGTGTTTTTCAATTTCAAGGTTATTTAGCTCAAAAAAATATCAAATGAAGTCAGAAAGGGTTGAAAATTGAGCATGTGGCTTTCAATGGAGCATTCTGAACACACAAAAAGCATGGAGTTCAACAGTTCAAAAAAAATGAAATCCCTTTGTAACAGATGAGTTTTCGTCCGAAACCGTTATACTTCCAAAACGATTGTCCATTATGTACACGAAGTGCATCCAATCTTTGCTGTAACCCTCTCAACTTTTTAACACATGCTATGTGGGTGAAATGATGATACCATGCCAACTTCTAACCTTTTCAGTGTTCATTTGAAGTTATTTTCAATTTCAGGGTTATTCAGCTCAAAAAATCAGTAAGTGCATGAAAAATACGAAATGAACTCAGAAAGGGTTGAAAATTGATGATGTGGGTTTGAATGGTGCATTTTGAACGCACAAAAAGTATGGAGTTCAAATAAGTTCAAAAAAAATGAAATCTCTTTGTAACATATGAGTTTTCGTCTGAAACCGTGATACTTCGAAAGAGATTGTCCATTTTGTACACGAAGTGCATCGTGTTTTTGTCGACACCCTCTCAACTTTTTATCACATGCTATGTGGGTGACATGATGATGCCATGCCAACTTTCAACCTTTTCAGAGTTCATTTGAAGTGCTTTCCAATTTCAAGGTTATTTAGCTCAAAAAAATTAGTAAGTGCATGAAAAATAACAAATCAAGTCAAAAATGGTTGAAAATTTATGATGTGGCTTTGAATGGTGCATTTTGAACACACAAAAACTATGGAGTTCAAGTAAGTTCAAAAAAATGAAATCTCTTTGTAACACATGAGTTTTCGTCTCAAACCGTGATACTTCGAAAGAGATTGTCCATTGTCCACGAAGTGCATCCAGTTTTTCCCATAATCCTCTCATCCTTTTAGCACATGATATGTGGGTGAAATTTTGATATCATGCCAACTTTCTACCTTTTCAGAGTTCATTTAAAGTGCTTTTCAATTTCATGGTTATTTACCTCAGAAAATCGGTAAGTGCATGAAAAATACCAAATGAAGTTAGAAAGGGTTGAAAATTGATGATGGGGCTTTGAATGGTGCATTTTGAACACATAGAAAGTATGGAGTTCAAATAAGTTCAAAAAATGAAATCCCTTTGTAACAGATGAGTTTTTGTCCGAAACCATGATACTTCGAAAGAGATTGTCCATTTTGTACACGAACTGCATCCAGTTTTTGCCGTAACCCTCTCAAATTTTTAGAACATGCTATGTGGGTGAAATGATGATACCATGCCGCCTTTCAATCTTTTCAGAGTTCATTTGAAGTGCTTTTCAATTTCATGGTTATTTAGCTCAAAAAAATCACTAAGTGCATGAAAAATACCAAATGAAGTCAGACACGATTGAAAATTGATCATATTGCTTTGAATGGTTCAGTTTGATCACACAAAAAGCATGGAGTTCAAATAAGTTCAACAAAACGAAATCCCTGTGTAACATATGAGTTTTCATCCCAAAACGTGATACTTCGAAAGAGATTGACCATTTTGTACACGAAGTGCATCCAGTTTTTGCCGTAACCCTCTCAACTTTTTAGCACCTGCTATGTGGGTGAAATGGTGATAGCATGCGAACTTTCAACCTTTTTAGAGTTCATTTGAAGTGCTTATCAAATTCATGGTTATTTATCTCAAAAAAATCAGTAAGCGTAAGAAAAATACCAAATGAAGTCAGAAAGGGCTGAAAATTGATGACGTGGCTTTGAAAGGTGCATTTTTAACCTTTTCAGAGTTCATTTGAAGTGTTTTTCAATTTCAAGGTTATTTAGCTCAAAAAAATATCAAAGGAAGTCAGAAAGGGTTGAAAATTGAGCATGTGGCTTTCAATGGAGCATTCTGAACACACAAAAAGCATGGAGTTCAACAGTTCAAAAAAAATGAAATCCCTTTGTAACAGATGAGTTTTCGTCCGAAACCGTGATACTTCCAAAACGATTGTCCATTATGTACACGAAGTGCATCCAATCTTTGTCGTAACCCTCTCAACTTTTTAACACATGCTATGTGGGTGAAATGATGATACCATGCCAAGTTTTAACCTTTTCAGAGTTCATTTGAAGTTATTTTCAATTTCAGGGTTATTCAGCTCAAAAAATCAGTAAGTGCATGAAAAATACGAAATGAACTCAGAAAGGGTTGAAAATTGATGATGTGGGTTTGAATGGTGCATTTTGAACGCACAAAAAGTATGGAGTTCAAATAAGTTCAAAAAAAATGAGATCTCTTTGTAACAGATGAGTTTTCGTCTGAAACCGTGATACTTCGAAAGAGATTGTCCATTTTGTACACGAAGTGCATCCAGTTTTTGAACAAACAAAAATTATGGAGTTCAAATAAGTTCAAAAAAAATGAAATCTCTTTGTAACAGATGAGTTTTCGTCTGAAACCGTGATACTTCGAAAGAGATTGTCCATTTTGTCCACGAAAGTGCATCCAAATTTTCCCATAACCCTCTCATATTTTTAGCACATGATACGTGGGTGAAATGATGATACCATGCCAAATTTCAACCTTTTTAGAGTTAATTTGAAGTGCTTTTAAATTTAACGGTTATTTAGCTCAAAAAAATCAGTAAGTGCATGAAAAATACCAAATGAAGTCAGAAAGGGTTAAAAATTGATGATGTGGATTTGAATGGTGCATTTTGAACACACAAAAAGTATGGAGGTCAGATAAGTTCAAAAAATGAAATCCCTTTGTAGCCGATGAGTTTTCGTGCCAAACCGTGATACTTCGAAAGAGATTTTCCATTATGTACACGAAGTGCATCTAGTTTTTGTCGTAACCCTCTCAAATTTTTAGCACATGTTATGTGGGTGAAATGATGATACCATGCCAACTTTCAATCGTTTCAGAGTTCATTTGAAGTGCTTTTCAATTTCAAGGTTATTTAGCTCAAAAAAATCACTAAGTGCATGAAAAATACAAAATGAAGTCAGACAGAGTTGAAAATTGATCATATTGCTTTGAATGGTGCATTTTGGAGACTCAAAAAGTATGGAGTTCAAATAAGTTCAAAAAAATGAAATCCCTGTGTAACATACGAGTTTTCTTCCGAAACTGTGATACTTGGAAAGAGATTGTCCATTTTGTACACCAAGTGCATCCAGTTTTTGTCGTAACCCTCTCAACCTTTTAGCACATGCTATGTGGGTGAAATAATGATACCATGCAAACTTTCAACCTATTCAGAGTTCATTTGAAGTGTTTTTCAATTTAAAGGTTATTTAGCTCAAAAGAATCAGTAAGTGCGTGAAAAATATCAAATGAAGTCAGAAAGGGTTGAAAATTGAGCATGTGGCTTTGATTGGTGCATTCTCAACACACAAAAAGCATGGAGTTCAACAGTTCAAAAAAATGAATCCCATTGTAACAGATGAGTTTTCGTCCGAAACCATGATACTTCGAAAAAGATTGTCCATTATGTACACGAAGTGAATCCAGTCTTTGTCGTAACCCTCTCAACTTTTTAACACATGCTATGTGGGTGAAATGATGATACCATGCCAACTTTTAACCTTTTCAGAGTTCATTTGAAGTTCTTTTCAATTTCAGGGTTATTTAGATCAAAAAATCAGTAAGTGCATGAAAAAAACCAAATGAAGTCAGAAAAGGTTGAAAATTGAAGATGTGGCTTTGAATGGTTCATTTTGAGCACACAAAAAGCATGGAGTTCAAAGAAGTTCAAAGAAATGAAATCCCTTTGTAACAGATGAGTTTTCGTCCGAAACCGAGATACTTTGAAAGAGATTGTCCATTTTGTACATGAAGTGCATCCAATCTTTGCCGTAACCCTCTCAACTTTTTAACACATTCTATGTGGGTGAAAGTATGATACCATGCCAACTTTAACCTTTTTAGAGTTCATTTGAAGTTCTTTTCAATTTTAGGGTTAGTCAGGTCAAAAAATCTGTAAGTGCATGAAAAATACAAAATGAACTCAAAAAGGGTTGAAAATTAATGATGTGGCTTTGAATGGTGCATTTTGAACGCACAAAAAGTACGGAGTTCAAAAAAATGAAATCCTTTTGTAGCCGATGAGTTTTCGTCTGAAACTGTGATACTTCGAAAGAGATTGTCCACTATGTACACGAAGTGCATCCAGTTTTTGTGGTAACCCTCTCAACTTTATGTGGGTGAAATGATGATACCATGCCAACTTTCAATCTTTTTAGAGTTCATTTGAAGTGTTTTTCAATTTCAGGGTTATTTATCTCAAAATAATCAGTAAGTGCAAGAAAAATACCAAATGAAGTCAGAAAGGGTTGAAAATTCTTGGTGTGGCTTTAAATGGCGCATTTTCAACACACAAAAAGTATGGAGTTAAAATAATTCGAAAAAATGAAATCCCATTGTATCAAATGAGTTTTGTCCGAAACTGTGATACTTCGAAAGATATTGTCCATTTTGTTCACGAAGTGCATCTAGATTTTTCCATAACCCTCTCAACTTTTTAGCACATGCTATGTGGGTGAAATTATGATTCCATGCCAACTTTCAACCGTTTATGAGTTCATTAGATGTACTTTTCACTTTCAGGGTTATTTAGCTCAAAAAATCAGTAAGTGAATGAAAAAACCAAATGAAGTCACAAAGGGTTGAAAATTGATGATGTGGCTTTGAATGGTGCATTTTGAGCACACAAAAAGTATGGATTACAAAAAAATTTAAAAAAAGGAAATCCCTTTGTAACACATGAGTTTTCGTTCGAAACTGTGACACTTCGAAAGAGATTGTCCATTTTGTACACGAAGAGCATCCAATTTTTGTTGTAACCCTCTCAACTATTTAGCACCTGCTATGTGGGTTAAATGATAATACCACGCCAAGTTTCAACCTTTTTAGAGTTCATTTGAAGTGCTTTTCAGTTTCATGGTTATTTAGCTAAAAAAATAAGTAAGTGCATGAAAAATACCAAATGAAGTCAGAAAGTGTTGAAAATTGATGATGTGGCTTTCAATGGTGCAGTTTGAACACATAAAAAGTGTGGAGTTCAAATAAGTTCAAAAAAAAAGAAATCCCTTTGCAAGAGTTGAGCTTTCGTCTTAAACCGTGATACTTTGAAAGAGATTGTCCATTTTGTACATGAAGTGCATCCATTTTTTGCTGTAACCCTCTCGACTTTTTGCCACATGCTATGTGGGTGACACGGTGATACCATGCCAAATTTCAACCTTTTCAGAGTTCATTTTAAGTGCTTTTCAGTTTGAGGGTTATTTTGCTAAAAAATCAGTAAGTGCATGAAAAATAACGAATGATGTCAGAAATGGTTGAAAATTTATGATGTGGCTTTGAATGGTGCATGAAAGTATGGAGTTCAAATAAGTTCAAAAAAATGAAATCTCTTTGTAACAGATGAGTTTTCGTCTCAAACCTGATACTTCGAAAGAGATTGTCCACTGTCCACGAAGTGCATCCAGTTTTTTCCATAAACCTCTCATCTTTTTAGCACATGCTATGTGGGTGAAATGATGATATCATGCCAACTTTCTACCTTTTCAGAGTTCATTTGAAGTGCTTTTCGATTTCATGGTTATTTAGCTCAAAAAATGAGTAAGTGCATGAAAAATACCAAATGAAGTCAGAAAGGGTTGAAAATTGATGATGTGGCTTTGAATGGTGCATTTTGAACACACAAAAAGTATGGAGTTCAAATAAGTTCAATAGAAAGAAATCTCTTTATAACAGATGAGTTTTCTTCTGAAACCGTGATACTTCGAAAAAGATTGTCCATTGTACACGAAGTGTATCCAGTTTTTCCCAAAAACCTCTAAACTTTTTAGCACATGCTAGGTGTCTAAAATTATGATACCAAGCCAACTTTCAACCTTTTCAGAGTTCATTTGAAGTGCTTTTCAACTTCAGGGTTATTTAGCTAAAAAAATCAGTAAGTGCATGAAAAATACCAAATGAAGTCAGAAAGGCTTGAAAATTGATGGTGTGTCATTGAATGGTGCATTTTAAACATATAAAAAGCATGGAGTTCAAACAAGTTCAAAAAAATGAAATCCCTTTGTAAGAGGTGAGGTTTCGTTTGAAACCGTGATACTTCGAAAGGGATTGTCCATTTTGTACACGAAGTTTATCCAGTTTTTGCCGTAACCCTCTCAACTTTTTAGCACATGCTATGTGGGTGAAATGATGATTCCATGCAAACTTCCAACCTTTTCAGAGTTCATTCGAAGTGGTTTTCAATTTCAGGGTTATTTAGCTCAAAAAAATCAGTAAGTGCATGAAAAATACCAAATGAAGTCAGAAAGGGTTGAAAATTTATGATGTGGCTTTGAATTGTGCATTTTGAACACACAAAAATTATGGAGTTCAAATAAGTTCAAAAAAATGAAATCCCTTTGTAACAGATGAGTTGTCGTCCGAAACCGTGAAACTTCGAAAGAGATTGTCCATTTTGTACACGAAGTGCATCCAGTATTTGCCGTAACCCTCTCAAATTTTTACACATGCTATGTGGGTGAAATGATTATTCCATGCAAACCATCAACCTTTTCAGAGTTCATTTAAAGTGCATTTCATTTTCAGGGTTATTAAGCTCAAACAAATCAGTAAGTGCATGAAAAACACCAAATGAATTCAGAAATGCTTGAAAATTGATGACCTGGCTTTGAATGGTGCATTTTGAACACACAAAAAGTATGTAGTTCAAATAAGTTCAAAAAAATGAAATTCCTTTGTAACAGATGAGTTTTCGTCCAAAACCATGACACTTCAAAAGAGATTGTCCATTTTGTACACGAAGTTCATCCAATTTTTGTCGTAACCCTCTCAATTATTAAGCACCTGCTATGTGGGTTAAATTATAATACCATGACTACTTTCAACCTTTGAAGAGTTCATTCGAAGTGCTTTTCAATTTCATAGTTATTTAGCTCAAAAAATCAGTAAGTGCATGAAACATACCAAATGAAGTCAGAAAGGGTTGAAAATTGATGATGTGGCTTTGAATGGTGCATTTTGAACAGTCAAAAAGTATGGAGTTCAAATAAGTTCAAAAAAATGAAATCCCTTTGTAACAGGTGAGTATCCGTCCGAAACCGTGATACTTTGAAAGACATTGTCTATTTTGTACACGAAGTGCATCCAGTTTTTGCCGTAACCATCTCAACTTTTTAGCACATGCTATCTGGGTGATATCATGATACCATGCCAACTTTCAACCTTTTTAGACTTCATTTGAAGTGCTTTTCAATTTCAGGGTTATTTAGCACAAAAAAGACGGTAAGTGCATGAAAAATACCAAATGAAGTCAGAAAGGGTTGAAAATTGATGATGTGGCTTTGAATGGTGCATATTGAACACACAAAAAGTATGGAGTTCAAATAAGTTTAATAAAATGAAATCTCTTTGTAACAGATGAGTTTTCGTCCGTAACCATGATACATCAAAAGAGATTGTCCATTTTGTACACGAAGTCCATCCTGTTATTCCCATAAACCTCTCAAATTTTTAGCACATGCTATGTGGCTAAAATGATAATACCATGCCAACTATCAACCTTTTCAGAGTTCATTTGAAGTGCTTTTCAATATCAGGGTTATTTAGCTCGAAAAAATCGGTAAGTGCATGAAAAATACCAAATGAAGTCACAAAGGGTTGAAAATTGATTATGTGGCTTTGAATTGTGCATTTTGAACACACAAAAATTAAGGAGTTCAAATAAGTTCAAAAAAATGAAATCCCTTTGTAACGGATGAGTTGTCGTCCGAAACCGTGATACTTCGAAAGAGGTTGTCCATTTTGTACATGAAGTGCATCCAGTTTTTGCCGTAACCCTCTCAAATTTTTACACATGCTATGTGGGTGAAATGATTATTCCATGCAAACCATCATCCTTTTCAGAGTTCATTTAAAGTGCATTTCATTTTCAGGGTTATTAAGCTCAAACAAATCAGTAAGTGCATGAAAAACACCAAATGAATTCAGAAAGGCTTGAAAATTGATGACGTGGCTTTGAATGGTGCATTTTGAACACACAAAAAGTATGTAGTTCAAATAAGTTCAAAAAAATGAAATACCTTTCTAACAGATGAGTTTTCGTCCGAAACCATGACACTTCAAAAGAGATTGTCCATTTTGTACACGAAGTTCATTCAATTTTTCTCGTAACCCTCTCAATTATTAAGCACCAGCTATGTGGGTTAAATTATAATACCATGACTACTTTCAACCTTTCAAGAGTTCATTTGAAGTGCTTTTCAATTTCATGGTTATTTAGCTCAAAAAATCAGTAAGTGCATGAAAAATACAAAATGAAGTCAGAAAGGGTTGAAAATTGATGATGTGGCTTTGAATGGTGCATTTTGAACAGTCAAAAAGTATGGAGTTCAAATAAGTTCAAAAAAATGAAATCCCTTTGTAACAGATGAGTATTCGTCCGAAACCGTGATACTTTGAAAGACATTGTCTATTTTGTACACGAAGTGGATCCTGTTTTTGCCGTAACCATCTCAACTTTTTAGCACATGCTATGTGGGTGATAATATGATACCATGCCAACTTTACACCTTTTCAGAGTTCATTTGAAGTGCTTTTCAATTTCAGGGTTATTTAGCACAAAAAAATGGTAAGTGCATGAAAAATTCCAAATGAAGTCAAAAAGGGTTGAAAATTGATGATGTGGCTTTGAATGGTGCATATTGAACACACAAAAAGTATGGAGTTCAAATAAGTTTAATAAAATGAAATCTCTTTGTAACAGATGAGTTTTCCTCCGTAACCATGATACATCGAAAGAGATTGTCCATTTTGTACACGAAGTCCATCCTGTTATTCCCATCAACCTCTCAAATTTTTAGCACATGCTATGTGGCTAAAATGATGATACCATGCCAACTATCAACCTTTTCAGAGTTCATTTGAAGTGCTTTTCAATATCAGGGTTATTTAGCTCGAAAAAATCAGTAAGTGCATGAAAAATACCAAATGAAGTCACAAAGGGTTGAAAATTCATCATGTGGCTTTGAATTGTGCATTTTGAACAAACAAAAATTAAGGAGTTCAAATAAGTTCAAAAAATGAAATCCCTTTGTAACGGATGAGTTGTCGTCCGAAACCGTGATACTTCGAAAGAGATTGTCCATTTTGTACACGAAGTGCCTCCAGTTTTTGCCGTAACCGTCTCAAATTTTTATACATGCTATGTGGGTGAAATGATTATTCCATGCAAACCATCAACCTTTTCAGAGTTCATTTAAAGTGCATTTCATTTTCAGGGTTATTAAGCTCAAACAAATCAGTAAGTGCATGAAAAATACCAAATGAATTCAGAAAGGCTTCAAAATTGATGACGTGGCTTTGAATGGTGCATTTTGAACACACAAAAAGTATGTAGTTCAAATAAGTTCAAAAAAATGAAATACCTTTGTAACACATGAGTTTTCGTCCGAAACCATGACACTTCAAAAGAGATTGTCCATTTTGTACACGAAGTTCATCCAATTTTTGTCGTAACCCTCTCAATTATTCAGCACCTGCTATGTGGGTTAAATGATAACACCATGACTACTTTCAACCTTTTAAGAGTTCATTTGAAGTGCTTTTCAATTTGATGGTTATTTAGCTCAAAAAAATCAGTAAGTGCATGAAAAATACCAAATGAAGGCAGAAAGGGTTGAAAATTGATGATGTGGCTTTGAATGGTGCATTTTGAACAGTCAAAAAGTATGGAGTTCAAATAAGTTCAAAAAAATGAAATCCCTTTGTAACAGATGAGTATCCCTCCGAAACAGTGATACTTTGAAAGACATTGTCTATTTTGTACACGAAGTGCATCCAGTTTTTGCCGTAACCATCTCAACTTTTTAGCACAAGCTATCTGGGTGATATCATGATACCATGACAACTTTCAACCTTTTCAGAGTTCATTTGAAGTGCTTTTCAATTTCAGGGTTATTTAGCACAAAAAAACGGTAAGTGCATGAAAAAGACCAAATGAAGTCAGAAAGGGTTGAAAATTGATGATGTGGCTTTGAATGGTGCATATTGAACACACAACAAGTATGGAGTTCAAATAAGTTTAATAAAATGAAATCTCTTTGTAACAGATGAGTTTTCCTCCGAAACCATGATACATCGAAAGAGATTGTCCATTTTGTACACGAAGTCCATCCTGTTATTCCCATAAACCTCTCAAATTTTTAGCACATGCTATGTGGCTAAAATGATGATACCATGCCAACTTTCAACCTTTTCAGAGTTCATTTGAAGTGCATTTCAATTTCAGGGTTATTTAGCTCAAAAAAATCAGTAAGTGCATGAAAAATACCAAATGAAGTCAGAAAGGGTTGAAAATTGATGATGTGGCTTTGAATGGTACATTTTGAACACACAAAAAGCATGGAGCTCAAATAAGTTCAAACAAATTAAATCCCTTTGTAACAGATGAGTATCCGTCCGAAACCGCGATACTTTGAAAGACATTGTCTATTTTGTACGCGAAGTGCATCCAGTTTTTGCCGTAACCCTCTCAACTTTTTAGCACATTCTATGTGGGTCACATGATGATACCATGCCAACTTTCAACCTTTTCAGAGTTCATTCGAAGTGCTTTTCAATTTCAGGGTTATTTAGCTCAAAAAAAATCAGTAAGTGGATGAAAAATACCAAATGAAGTCAGAAAGGGTTGAAAATTGATGATGTGGCTTAGAATGGTACATTTTGAACACACAAAAAGAATGGAGTTCCAATAAGTTCGAAAAAATGAAATCTCTTTGTAACAGATGAGTTTTCGTCTGAAACCATGATACATCGAAAGAGATTGTCCATTTTGTACACGAAGTGCATCCATTTTTTGCCGTAACCCTCTCAAGTTTTTAGCACATGTTATGCGGGTGAAATGATGATGCCATGCAAACTTTCAACCTTTTGAGAGTTCATTTAAAGTACTTTTCATTTTTCAGGGTTATTCAGCTCAAACAAATCAGTAAGTGCATGAAAAACATCAAATGAAGTCAGAAAGGCTTGAAATTTGATGACATGGCTTTGAACGGTGCATTTTGAACACACAAAAGTCTGGAGTTTAAATAAGTTCACAAAAATGAAATACCTTTGTAACAGATGAGTTTTCGTCCGAAACCATGACACTTCGAAAGAGATTGTCCATTTTGTACATGAAGTTCATCAGATTTTTGTCGTAACCCTCTCAAATTTTTAGCAGCTGCTATGTGGGTTCAATGATAATACCATGCCAAGTTTCAACCTTTTCAGAGTTCATTTGAAGTGCTTTTCAATTTCATGGTTATTTAGCTCAAAAAAATCAGTAAGTGCATGAAAAACACCAAATGAATTCAGTAAGGCTTGAAAATTGATGATGTGGCTTTGAATGGTGCATTTTGAACATACAAAAAGTCTGGAGTTCTAATAAGTTCAACAACATGAAATACCTTTCTAACAGATGAGTTTTCGTCCGAAACCATGACACTTCGAAAGAGATTGTCCATTTTGTACACGAAGTCCATCCTGTTATTCCCATAAACCTCTCAAATTTTTAGCACATGCTATGTGGCTAAAATGATGATACCATGCCAACTTTCAACCTTTTCAGAGTTCATTTGAAGTGCATTTCAATTTCAGGGTTATTTAGCTCAAAAAAATCAGTAAGTGCATGAAAAATACCAAATGAAGTCAGAAAGGGTTGAAAATTGATGATGTGGCTTTGAATGGTACCTTTTGAACACACAAAAATCATGGAGCTCAAATAAGTTCAAACAAATTAAATCCCTTTGTAACAGATGAGTATCCGTCCGAAACCGCGATACTTTGAAAGACATTGTCTATTTTGTACGCGAAGTGCATCCAGTTTTTGCCGTAACCCTCTCAACTTTTTAGCACATGCTATGTGGGTGACATGATGATACCATGCCAACTTTCAACCTTTTCAGAGTTCATTCGAAGTGCTTTTCAATTTCAGGGTTATTTAGCTCAAAAAAAATCAGTAAGTGGATGAAAAATACCAAATGAAGTCAGAAAGGGTTGAAAATTGATGATGTGGCTTAGAATGGTACATTTTGAACACACAAAAAGCATGGAGTTCCAATAAGTTCGAAAAAAATGAAATCTCTTTGTAACAGATGAGTTTTCGTCTGAAACCATGATACATCGAAAGAGATTGTCCATTTTGTACACGAAGTGCATCCATTTTTTGCCGTAACCCTCTCAAGTCTTTAGCACATGTTATGCGGGTGAAATGATGATGCCATGCAAACTTTGAACCTTTTGAGAGTTCATTTAAAGTGCTTTTCATTTTTCAGGGTTATTCAGCTCAAACAAATCAGTAAGTGCATGAAAAACATCAAATGAAGTCAGAAAGGCTTGAAATTTGATGACGTGGCTTTGACCGGTGCATTTTGAACACACAAAAAGTCTGGAGTTTAAATAAGTTCACAAAAATGAAATACCTTTGTAACAGATGAGTTTTCGTCCGAAACCATGACACTTCGAAAGAGATTGTCCATTTTGTACACGAAGTTCATCAGAATTTTGTCGTAACCCTCTCAAATTTTGAGCACCTGCTATGTGGGTTCAATGACAATACCATGCCAAGTTTCAACCTTTTCAGAGTTCATTTGAAGTGCTTTTCAATTTCATGGTTATTTAGCTCAAAAAAATCAGTAAGTGCATGAAAAACACCAAATGAATTCAGTAAGGCTTGAAAATTGATGATGTGGCTTTGAATGGTGCATTTTGAACATACAAAAAGTCTGGAGTTCTAATAAGTTCAACAAAATGAAATACCTTTCTAACAGATGAGTTTTCGTCCGAAACCATGACACTTCGAAAGAGATTGTCCATTTTGTACACGAAGTTCATCCAATTTTTGTCGTAACCCACTCAAATTTTTACAAACTGCTATGTGGGTTCAATGATAATACCATGCCAAGTTTCAACCTTTTCAGAGTTCATTTGAAATACTTCTCAATTTCATGGTTATTTAGCTCAAAAAAATCAGTAAGTGCATGAAAAATACCAAATGAAGTCAGAAAGGGTTCAAAATTGATGATGTGGTTTGAATGGTGCATTTTGAACACACAAAAAGTATGGAGTTTAAATAAGTTCAAAAAAATGAAATCCCTTTGTAACGGATGAGTATCCGTCCGAAACCGTGATACTTTGAAAGACATTGTCTATTTTGTACACGAAGTGCATCCAGTTTTTGCCATAACCCTCTCAACTTTTTAGCACATGCTATGTGGGTGACATGATGATACCATGCCAAATTTCAACCTTTTCAGAGTTCATTTGAAGTGCTTTTCAATTTCAGGGTTATTTAGCTCAAAAAATCGGTAAGTGCATGAAAAGTAAAAATGAAGTCAGAAAGGGTAGAAAATTGATGATGTGGCTTTGATTGGTGCATTTTGAACACACAAAAAGTATGGAGTTCAAATAAGTTCAATAAAATGAAATCTATTTGTAACAGATGAGTTTTCGTCTGAAACCATGATACATCGAAAGAGATTGTCCATTTTGTACACGAAGTCCATCAATGTTATCCCATAAACTTGTCAACTTTTTAGCACATGCTATGTGTCTAAAATGATGATACCATGCCAAATTTCAACTTTTTCAGAGTTCATTTGAAGTGCTTTTCAATTTCATGGTTATTTAGCTCAAAAAATCAGTAAGTGCCTGAAAAATATCGAATGAAGTCAGAAAGGGTTCAAAATTGATGATGTGGCTTTGAATGGTGCATTTTGGACACACAAAAAGTCTGGAGTTCAAATAAGTTCAAAAAAATGAAATCCCTTTGTAACAGATGAGTAGCCGTCCGAAACTGTGATACTTTGAAAGGCATTGTCTATTTTGTACAGGAAGTGCATCCAGTTTTTGCCATAACCCACTGAACTTTTCAGCACATGCTATGTGGGTGACATGATGATACCATGCATAATTTCAACCTTTTCATAGTTCATTTGAAGTGCATTTCAATTTCAGGGTTATTTAGCTCAAACAAATCAGTAAGTGCATGAAAAACACCAAATGAATTCAGAAAGGCTTGAAAATTGATGACGTATCTTTGAGCGGCGCATTTTGAACACACAAAAAGTCTGGAGTTTAAATAAGTTCAAAAAATGAAATACCATTGTAACAGATGAGTTTTCGTCCGAAACCATGACACTTCGAAAGAGATTGTCCATGTTGTACACGAAGTTCATCCAATTTTTGGCGTAACCCTCTCAAATTTTTAGCACCTGCTATGTGGGTTCAATGATAATACTATGCCAAGTTTCAACCTTTTCAGAGTTCATTTGACGTGCTTTTCAATTTCATGGTTATTTAGCTCAAAAAAATCAGTAAGAGCATGAAAAAGACCAAATGAATTCAGAAAGGCTTGAAAATTGATGATGTGGCTTTGAATGGTGCATTTTGAACATACAAAAAGTCTGGAGTTCAAATAAGTTCAAAAAAATGAAATACCTTTGTAACAGATGAATTTTCGTCCGAAACGATGACACTTCGAAAGAGATTGTCCATTTTGTACACGAAGTTCATCCAATTTTTGTCATAACCCTCTCAAATTTTTAGCACCTGCTATGTGGGTTCAATGATAATACCATGCCAAGTTTCAACCTTTTCAGAGCTCATTTGAAGTGCTTCTCAATTTCATGGTTATTTAGCTCAAAAAAATCAGTAAGTGCATGAAAAATACCAAATGAAGTCAGAAAGGGTTCAAAATTGATGATGTGGCTTTGAATGGTGCATTTTGAACACACAAAAATTATGGAGTTCAAGTAAGTTCAAAAAAATGAAATCCCTTTGTAACGGATGAGTATCCGTCCGAAACCGTGATACTTTGAAAGACATTGTCTATATTGTACACGAAGTGCATCCAGTTTTTGCCATAACCCTCTCAACTTTTTAGCACATGCTATGTGGGTGACATGATGATACCATGTCAAATTTCAACCATTTCAGAGTTCATTTGAAGTGCTTTTCAATTTCAGGGTTATTTAGCTCAAAAAATCGGTAAGTGCATGAAAAATACCAAATGAGGTAGAAAATTGATGATGTGGCTTTGATTGGTG
Source organism: Hordeum marinum (assembly GCA_022496015.1). Classification (NCBI taxonomy): domain Eukaryota; kingdom Viridiplantae; phylum Streptophyta; class Magnoliopsida; order Poales; family Poaceae; genus Hordeum; species Hordeum marinum. The sequence goes on along the minus strand of CM039674.1, from coordinate 506,933,520 downwards.
CATTTTGAACACACACAATGTATGGAGTTCAAATAAGTTCAATAAAATGAAATCTCTTTTTAACACATGAGTTTTCGTCTGGAACCATGATACATTGAAAGAGATTGTCCATTTTGTACACGAAGTGCATCCAGTTTTTGCCGTAACCCTCTCAACTTTTTAGCACATGCTACGTGGGTGAAATGATGATGCCATGCAAACTTTCAACCTTTTGAGAGTTCACTTAAAGTGCTTTTCATTTTTCAGGGTTATTAAGCTCAAACAAATCAGTAAGTGCATGAAAAACACCAAATGAAGTAAGAAAGGCTCGAAAAATGATCACGTGGCTTTGAGTGGTGCATTTTGAACACACAAAAAGTCTGGAGTTCAAATAAGTTCAAAAAAATTAAATACCTTTGTAACAGATGAGTTTTCGTGCGAAACCATGACACTTCGAAAGAGATTGTCCATTTTGTACATGAAGTTCATCCATTTTTTGTCGTAACCCTCTCATATTTTTAGCACCTTCTATGTGGGTTCAATGATAATACCATGCCAAGTTTCAACCTTTTCAGAGTTCATTTGAAGTGCTTTTCAATTTCATGGTTATTTAGCTCAAAATAATGAGTAAGTGCCTGAAAAATTCCAAATGAAGTCAGAAAGGGTTCGAAATTAATGATGTGGCTTTGAATGGTGCATTTTGGACACACAAAAAGTATGGAGTTCAAATAAGTTCAAAAAAATGAAATCCCTTTATAACAGATGAGTAGCCGTCCGAAACCGTGATACTTTGAAAGACATTGTCTATTTTGTACACGAAGTGCATCCAGTTTTTATCGTAACCCTCTCAACTTTTTAGCACATGCTATGTGGGTGACATGATGATACCATGCCAAATTTCAACCTTTTCATAGTTCATTTGAAGTGCTTTTCAATTTCAGGGTTATTTAGCTCAAAAAATCGATAAGTGCATGAAAAATACCAATGAATATAGAAAGGGTAGAAAATTTATGATGTGTCTTTGATTGGTGCCTTTTGAACACACAAAAAGTATGGAGCTCAAATAAGTTCAAAAAAATTAAATCCCTTTGTAACAGATCAGTTTCCGTCCGAAACCACGATACTTTGAAAGACATTGTCTATTTTGTATGCGAAGTGCATCCAGTTTTTGCCGTAACCCTCTCAACTTTTTAGCACATGCTATGTGGGTCACATGATGATACCATGCCAACTTTCAACCTTTTCAGAGTTCATTCGAAGTGCTTTTCAATTTCAGGGTTATTTAGCTCAAAAAAAATCAGTAAGTGGATGAAAAATACCAAATGAAGTCAGAAAGGGTTGAAAATTGATGATGTGGCTTAGAATGGTACATTTTGAACACACAAAAAGAATGGAGTTCCAATAAGTTCGAAAAAATGAAATCTCTTTGTAACAGATGAGTTTTCGTCTGAAACCATGATACATCGAAAGAGATTGTCCATTTTGTACACGAAGTGCATCCATTTTTTGCCGTAACCCTCTCAAGTTTTTAGCACATGTTATGCGGGTGAAATGATGATGCCATGCAAACTTTCAACCTTTTGAGAGTTCATTTAAAGTACTTTTCATTTTTCAGGGTTATTCAGCTCAAACAAATCAGTAAGTGCATGAAAAACATCAAATGAAGTCAGAAAGGCTTGAAATTTGATGACGTGGCTTTGAACGGTGCATTTTGAACACACAAAAGTCTGGAGTTTAAATAAGTTCACAAAAATGAAATACCTTTGTAACAGATGAGTTTTCGTCCGAAACCATGACACTTCGAAAGAGATTGTCCATTTTGTACATGAAGTTCATCAGATTTTTGTCGTAACCCTCTCAAATTTTTAGCACCTGCTATGTGGGTTCAATGATAATACCATGCCAAGTTTCAACCTTTTCAGAGTTCATTTGAGGTGCTTTTCAATTTCATGGTTATTTAGCTCAAAAAAATCAGTAAGTGCATGAAAAACACCAAATGATTTCAGTAAGGCTTGAAAATTGATGATGTGGCTTTGAATGGTGCATTTTGAACATACAAAAAGTCTGGAGTTCTAATAAGTTCAACAACATGAAATACCTTTCTAACAGATGAGTTTTCGTCCGAAACCATGACACTTCGAAAGAGATTGTCCATTTTGTACACGAAGTCCATCCTGTTATTCCCATAAACCTCTCAAATTTTTAGCACATGCTATGTGGCTAAAATGATGATACCATGCCAACTTTCAACCTTTTCAGAGTTCATTTGAAGTGCATTTCAATTTCAGGGTTATTTAGCTCAAAAAAATCAGTAAGTGCATGAAAAATACCAAATGAAGTCAGAAAGGGTTGAAAATTGATGATGTGGCTTTGAATGGTACCTTTTGAACACACAAAAATCATGGAGCTCAAATAAGTTCAAACAAATTAAATCCCTTTGTAACAGATGAGTATCCGTCCGAAACCGCGATACTTTGAAAGACATTGTCTATTTTGTACGCGAAGTGCATCCAGTTTTTGCCGTAACCCTCTCAACTTTTTAGCACATGCTATGTGGGTGACATGATGATACCATGCCAACTTTCAACCTTTTCAGAGTTCATTCGAAGTGCTTTTCAATTTCAGGGTTATTTAGCTCAAAAAAAATCAGTAAGTGGATGAAAAATACCAAATGAAGTCAGAAAGGGTTGAAAATTGATGATGTGGCTTAGAATGGTACATTTTGAACACACAAAAAGCATGGAGTTCCAATAAGTTCGAAAAAATGAAATCTCTTTGTAACAGATGAGTTTTCGTCTGAAACCATGATACATCGAAAGAGATTGTCCATTTTGTACACGAAGTGCATCCATTTTTTGCCGTAACCCTCTCAAGTTTTTAGCACATGTTATGCGGGTGAAATGATGATGCCATGCAAACTTTGAACCTTTTGAGAGTTCATTTAAAGTGCTTTTCATTTTTCAGGGTTATTCAGCTCAAACAAATCAGTAAGTGCATGAAAAACATCAAATGAAGTCAGAAAGGCTTGAAATTTGATGACGTGGCTTTGACCGGTGCATTTTGAACACACAAAAAGTCTGGAGTTTAAATAAGTTCACAAAAATGAAATACCTTTGTAACAGATGAGTTTTCGTCCGAAACCATGACACTTCGAAAGAGATTGTCCATTTTGTACACGAAGTTCATCAGAATTTTGTCGTAACCCTCTCAAATTTTGAGCACCTGCTATGTGGGTTCAATGATAATACCACGCCAAGTTTCAACCTTTTCAGAGTTCATTTGAAGTGCTTTTCAATTTCATGGTTATTTAGCTCAAAAAAATCAGTAAGTGCATGAAAAACACCAAATGAATTCAGTAAGGCTTGAAAATTGATGATGTGGCTTTGAATGGTGCATTTTGAACATACAAAAAGTCTGGAGTTCTAATAAGTTCAACAAAATGAAATACCTTTCTAACAGATGAGTTCTCGTCCGAAACCATGACACTTCGAAAGAGATTGTCCATTTTGTACACGAAGTTCATCCAATTTTTGTCGTAACCCACTCAAATTTTTACAACCTGCTATGTGGGTTCAATGATAATACCATGCCAAGTTTCAACCTTTTCAGAGTTCATTTGAAATACTTCTCAATTTCATGGTTATTTAGCTCAAAATAATGAGTAAGTGCCTGAAAAATTCCAAATGAAGTCAGAAAGGGTTCGAAATTGATGATGTGGCTTTGAATGGTGCATTTTGGACACACAAAAAGTATGGAGTTCAAATAAGTTCAAAAAAATGAAATCCCTTTATAACAAATGAGTAGCCGTCCGAAACCGTGATACTTTGAAAGACATTGTCTATTTTGTACACGAAGTGCATCCAGTTTTTATCGTAACCCTCTCAACTTTTTAGCACATGCTATGTGGGTGACATGATGATACCATGCCAAATTTCAACCTTTTCATAGTTCATTTGAAGTGCTTTTCAATTTCAGGGTTATTTAGCTCAAAAAATTGATAAGTGCATGAAAAATACCAATGAATATAGAAAGGGTAGAAAATTGATGATGTGTCTTTGATTGGTGCCTTTTGAACACACAAAAAGTATGGAGCTCAAATAAGTTCAAAAAAATTAAATCCCTTTGTAACAGATCAGTTTCCGTCCGAAACCGCGATACTTTGAAAGACATTGTCTATTTTGTACGCGAAGTGCATCCAGTTTTTGCCGTAACCCTCTCAACTTTTTAGCACATGCTATGTGGGTGACATGATGATACCATGCCAACTTTCAACCTTTTGAGAGTTCATTTAAAGTGCTTTTCATTTTTCAGGGTTATTCAGCTCAAACAAATCAGTAAGTGCATGAAAAACATCAAATGAAGTCAGAAAGGCTTGAAATTTGATGACGTGGCTTTGACCGGTGCATTTTGAACACACAAAAAGTCTGGAGTTTAAATAAGGTCACAAAAATGAAATACCTTTGTAACAGATGAGTTTTCGTCCGAAACCATGACACTTCGAAAGAGATTGTCCATTTTGTACACGAAGTTCATCAGAATTTTGTCGTAACCCTCTCAAATTTTGAGCACCTGCTATGTGGGTTCAATGATAATACCATGCCAAGTTTCAACCTTTTCAGAGTTCATTTGAAGTGCTTTTCAATTTCATGGTTATTTAGCTCAAAAAAATCAGTAAGTGCATGAAAAACACCAAATGAATTCAGTAAGGCTTGAAAATTGATGATGTGGCTTTGAATGGTGCATTTTGAACATACAAAAAGTCTGGAGTTCTAATAAGTTCAAAAAAACGAAATACCTTTCTAACAGACGAGTTTTTGTCCGAAACCATGACACTTCGAAAGAGATTATCCATTTTGTACACGAAGTTCATCCAATTTTTGTCGTAACCCACTCAAATTTTTACAACCTGCTATGTGGGTTCAATGATAATACCATGCCAAGTTTCAACCTTTTCAGAGTTCATTTGAAGTGCTTTTCAATTTCATGGTTATTTAGCTCAAAATAATGAGTAAGTGCCTGAAAAATTCCAAATGAAGTCAGAAAGGGTTCGAAATTGATGATGTGGCTTTGAATGGTGCATTTTGGACACACAAAAAGTATGGAGTTCAAATAAGTTCAAAAAAATGAAATCCCTTTATAACAGATGAGTAGCCGTCCGAAACCGTGATACTTTGAAAGACATTGTCTATTTTGTACACGAAGTGCATCCAGTTTTTATCATAACCCTCTCAACTTTTTAGCACATGCTATGTGGGTGACATGATGATACCATGCCAAATTTCAACCTTTTCATAGTTCATTTGAAGTGCTTTTCCATTTGAGGGTTATTTAGCTCAAAAAATCGATAAGTGCATGAAAAATACCAATGAATATAGAAAGGGTAGAAAATTGATGATGTGTCTTTGATTGGTGCCTTTTGAACACACAAAAAGTATGGAGCTCAAATAAGTTCAAAAAAATTAAATCCCTTTGTAACAGATCAGTTTCCGTCCGAAACCGCGATACTTTGAAAGACATTGTCTATTTTGTACGCGAAGTGCATCCAGTTTTTGCCGTAACCCTCTCAACTTTTTAGCACATGCTATGTGGGTGACATGATGATACCATGCCAACTTTCAACCTTTTCAGAGTTCATTCGAAGTGCTTTTCAATTTCAGGGTTATTTAGCTCAAAAAAAATCAGTAAGTGGATGAAAAATACCAAATGAAGTCAGAAAGGGTTGAAAATTGATGATGTGGCTTAGAATGGTACATTTTGAAGACACAAAAAGCATGGAGTTCCAATAAGTTCGAAAAAATGAAATCTCTTTGTAACAGATGAGTTTTCGTCTGAAACCATGATACATCGAAAGAGATTGTCCATTTTGTACACGAAGTGCATCCATTTTTTGCCGTAACCCTCTCAAGTTTTTAGCACATGTTATGCGGGTGAAATTATGGTGCCATGCAAACTTTCAACCTTTTGAGAGTTCATTTAAAGTGCTTTTCATTTTTCAGGGTTATTCAGCTCAAACAAATCAGTAAGTGCATGAAAAACATCAAATGAAGTCAGAAAGGCTTGAAATTTGATGACGTGGCTTTGAACGGTGCATTTTGAACACACAAAAGTCTGGAGTTTAAATAAGTTCACAAAAATGAAATACCTTTGTAACAGATGAGTTTTCGTCCGAAACCATGACACTTCGAAAGAGATTGTCCATTTTGTACATGAAGTTCATCAGATTTTTGTCGTAACCCTCTCAAATTTTTAGCACCTGCTATGTGGGTTCAATGATAATACCATGCCAAGTTTCAACCTTTTCCGAGTTCATTTGAAGTGCTTTTCAATTTCATGGTTATTTAGCTCAAAAAAATCAGTAAGTGAATGAAAAACACCAAATGAATTCAGTAAGGCTTGAAAATTGATGATGTGGCTTTGAATGGTGCATTTTGAACATACAAAAAGTCTGGAGTTCTAATAAGTTCAACAAAATGAAATACCTTTCTAACAGATGAGTTTTCGTCCGAAACCATGACACTTCGAAAGAGATTGTCCATTTTGTACACGAAGTCCATCCTGTTATTCCCATAAACCTCTCAAATTTTTAGCACATGCTATGTGGCTAAAATGATGATACCATGCCAACTTTCAACCTTTTCAGAGTTCATTTGAATTGCATTTCAATTTCAGGGTTATTTAGCTCAAAAAAATCAGTAAGTGCATGAAAAATACCAAATGAAGTCAGAAAGGGTTGAAAATTGATGATGTGGCTTTGAATGGTACATTTTGAACACACAAAAAGCATGGAGCTCAAATAAGTTCAAACAAATTAAATCCCTTTGTAACAGATGAGTATCCGTCCGAAACCGCGATACTTTGAAAGACATTGTCTATTTTGTACGCGAAGTGCATCCAGTTTTTGCCGTAACCCTCTCAACTTTTTAGCACATGCTATGTGGGTGACATGATGATACCATGCCAACTTTCAACCTTTTCAGAGTTCATTCGAAGTGCTTTTCAATTTCAGGGTTATTTAGCTCAAAAAAAATCAGTAAGTGGATGAAAAATACCAAATGAAGTCAGAAACGGTTGAAAATTGATGATGTGGCTTAGAATCGTACATTTTGAACACACAAAAAGCATGGAGTTCCAATAAGTTCGAAAAAATGAAATCTCTTTGTAACAGATGAGTTTTCGTCTGAAACCATGATACATCGAAAGAGATTGTCCATTTTGTACACGAAGTGCATCCATTTTTTGCCGTAACCCTCTCAAGTTTTTAGCACATGTTATGCGGGTGAAATGATGATGCCATGCAAACTTTCAACCTTTTGAGCGTTCATTTAAAGTGCTTTTCATTTTTCAGGGTTATTCAGCTCAAACAAATCAGTAAGTGCATGAAAAACATCAAATGAAGTCAGAAAGGCTTGAAATTTGATGACGTGGCTTTGAACGGTGCATTTGGAACACACAAAAAGTCTGGAGTTTAAATAAGTTAACAAAAATGAAATACCTTTGTAACAGATGAGTTTTCGTCCGAAACCATGACACTTCGAAAGAGATTGTCCATTTTGTACACGAAGTTCATCAGAATTTTGTCGTAACCCTCTCAAATTTTTAGCACCTGCTATGTGGGTTCAATGATAATACCATGCCAAGTTTCAACCTTTTCAGAGTTCATTTGAAGTGCTTTTCAATTTCATGGTTATTTAGTTCAAAAAAATCAGTAAGTGCATGAAAAACACCAAATGAATTCAGTAAGGCTTGAAAATTGATGATGTGGCTTTGAATGGTGCATTTTGAACATACAAAAAGTCTGGAGTTAAGTTCAACAAAATGAAATACCTTTCTAACAGATGAGTTTACGTCCGAAACCATGACACTTCGAAAGAGATTGTCCATTTTGTACACGAAGTTCATCCAATTTTTGTCGTAACCCACTCAAATTTTTACAACCTGCTATGTGGGTTCAATGATAATACCATGCCAAGTTTCAACCTTTTCAGAGTTCATTTGAAATGCTTCTCAATTTCATGGTTATTTAGCTCAAAAAAATCAGTAAGTGCATGAAAAATACCAAATGAAGTCAGAAAGGGTTCAAAATTGATGATGTGGCTTTGAATGGTGCATTTTGAACACACAAAAAGTATGGAGTTTAAATAAGTTCAAAAAAATGAAATCCCTTTGTAACGGATGAGTATCCGTCTGAAACCGTGATACTTTGAAAGACATTGTCTATTTTGTACACGAAGTGCATCCAGTTTTTGCCATAACCCTCTCAACTTTTTAGCACATGCTATGTGGGTGACATGATGATACCATGCCAAATTTCAACCTTTTCAGAGTTCATTTGAAGTGCTTTTCAATTTCAGGGTTATTTAGCTCAAAAAATCGGTAAGTGCATGAAAAGTAAAAATGAAGTCAGAAAGGGTAGAAAATTGATGATGTGGCTTTGATTGGTGCGTTTTGAACACACAAAAAGTATGGAGTTCAAATAAGTTCAATAAAATGAAATCTGTTTGTAACAGATGAGTTTTCGTCTGAAACCATGATACATCGAAAGAGATTGCCATTTTGTACACGAAGTCCATCAATGTTATCCCATAAACTTGTCAACTTTTTAGCACATGCTATGTGTCTAAAATGACGATACCATGCCAAATTTCAACTTTTTCAGAGTTCATTTGAAGTGCTTTTCAATTTCATGGTTATTTAGCTCAAAAAATCAGTAAGTGCCTGAAAAATACCGAATGAAGTCAGAAAGGGTTCAAAATTGATGATGTGGCTTTGAATGGTGCATTTTGGACACACAAAAAGTCTAGAGTTCAAATAAGTTCAAAAAAATGAAATCCCTTTGTAACAGATGAGTAGCCGTCCGAAACTGTGATACTTTGAAAGGCATTGTCTATTTTGTACACGAAGTGCATCCAGTTTTTGCCATAACCCACTGAACTTTTTAGCACATGCTATGTGGGTGACATGATGATACCATGCATAATTTCAACCTTTTCATAGTTCATTTGAAGTGCTTTTCAATTTCAGGGTTATTTAGCTCAAAAAATCAGTAAGTGCATGAAAAACACCAAATGAATTCAGAAAGGCTTGAAAATTGATCACGTATCTTTGAGCGGCGCATTTTGAACACACAAAATGTCTGGAGTTTAAATAAGTTCAAAAAATGAAATACCATTGTAACAGATGAGTTTTCGTCCGAAACCATGACACTTCGAAAGAGATTGTCCATGTTGTACACGAAGTTCATCCAATTTTTGGCGTAACCCTCTCAAATTTTTAGCACCTGCTATGTGGGTTCAATGATAATACTATTCCAAGTTTCAACCTTTTCAGAGTTCATTTGACGTGCTTTTCAATTTCATGGTTATTTAGCTCAAAAAAATCAGTAAGAGCATGAAAAAGACCAAATGAATTCAGAAAGGCATGAAAATTGATGATGTGGCTTTGAATGGTGCATTTTGAACATACAAAAAGTCTGGAGTTCAAATAAGTTCAAAAAAATGAAATACCTTTGTAACAGATGAATTTTCGTCCGAAACCATGACACTTCGAAAGAGATTGTCCATTTTGTACACGAAGTTCATCCAATTTTTGTCGTAACCCTCTCAAATTTTTAGCACCTGCTATGTGGGTTCAATGATAATACCATGCCAAGTTTCAACCTTTTCAGAGCTCATTTGAAGTGCTTCTCAATTTCATGGTTATTTAGCTCAAAAAAATCAGTAAGTGCATGAAAAATACCAAATGAAGTCAGAAAGGGTTCAAAATTGATGATGTGGCTTTGAATGGTGCATTTTGAACACACAAAAATTATGGAGTTCAAGTAAGTTCAAAAAAATGAAATCCCTTTGTAACGGATGAGTATCCGTCCGAAACCGTGATACTTTGAAAGACATTGTCTATATTGTACACGAAGTGCATCCAGTTTTTGCCATAACCCTCTCAACTTTATAGCACATGCTATGTGGGTGACATGATGATACCATGCCAAATTTCAACCATTTCAGAGCTCATTTGAAGTGCTTTTCAATTTCAGGGTTATTTAGCTCAAAAAATCGGTAAGTGCATGAAAAATACCAAATGAGGTGAGAAAGGGTAGAAAATTGATGATGTGGCTTTGATTGGTCCATTTTGAACACACAAAATGTATGGAGTTCAAATAAGTTCAATAAAATGAAATCTCTTTTTAACACATGAGTTTTCGTCTGGAACCATGATACATTGAAAGAGATTGTCCATTTTGTACACGAAGTGCATCCAGTTTTTGCCGTAACCCTCTCAACTTTTTAGCACATGCTACGTGGGTGAAATGATGATGCCATGCAAACTTTCAACCTTTTGAGAGTTCACTTAAAGTGCTTTTCATTTTTCAGGGTTATTAAGCTCAAACAAATCAGTAAGTGCATGAAAAACACCAAATGAAGTAAGAAAGGCTCGAAAAATGATCACGTGGCTTTGAGTGGTGCATTTTGAACACACAAAAAGTCTGGAGTTCAAATAAGTTCAAAAAAATTAAATACCTTTGTAACAGATGAGTTTTCGTGCGAAACCATGACACTTCGAAAGAGATTGTCCATTTTGTACATGAAGTTCATCCATTTTTTGTCGTAACCCTCTCATATTTTTAGCACCTTCTGTGTGGGTTCAATGATAATACCATGCCAAGTTTCAACCTTTTCAGAGTTCATTTGAAGTGCTTTTCAATTTCATGGTTATTTAGCTCAAAATAATGAGTAAGTGCCTGAAAAATTCCAAATGAAGTCAGAAAGGGTTCGAAATTGATGATGTGGCTTTGAATGGTGCATTTTGGACACACAAAAAGTATGGAGTTCAAATAAGTTCAAAAAAATGAAATCCCTTTATAACAGATGAGTAGCCGTCCGAAACCGTGATACTTTGAAAGACATTGTCTATTTTGTACACGAAGTGCATCCAGTTTTCATCGTAACCCTCTCAACTTTTTAGCACATGCTATGTGGGTGACATGATGATACCATGCCAAATTTCAACCTTTTCATAGTTCATTTGAAGTGCTTTTCAATTTCAGGGTTATTTAGCTCAAAAAATCGATAAGTGCATGAAAAATACCAATGAATATAGAAAGGGTAGAAAATTGATGATGTGTCTTTGATTGGTGCCTTTTGAACACACAAAAAGTATGGAGCTCAAATAAGTTCAAAAAAATTAAATCCCTTTGTAACAGATCAGTTTCCGTCCGAAACCGCGATACTTTGAAAGACATTGTGTATTTTGTACGCGAAGTGCATCCAGTTTTTGCCGTAACCCTCTCAACTTTTTAGCACATGCTATGTGGGTGACATGATGATACCATGCCAACTTTCAACCTTTTCAGAGTTCATTCGAAGTGCTTTTCAATTTCAGGGTTATTTAGCTCAAAAAAAATCAGTAAGTGGATGAAAAATACCAAATGATGTCAGAAAGGGTTGAAAATTGATGATGTGGCTTAGAATGGGATATTTTGAACACATAAAAAGCATGGAGTTCAAATAAGTTCGAAAAAATGAAATCTCTTTGTAACAGATGAGTTTTCGTCTGAAACCATGATACATCGAAAGAGATTGTCCATTTTGTACACGAAGTGCATCCAGTTTTTGCCGTAGCCCTGTCAACTTTTTAGCACATGCTATGTGGGTGAAATGATGATAGCATGCAAACTTTCAACCTTTTGAGAGTTCATTTAAAGTGCTTTTCACATTTCAGGGTAATTAAGCTCAAACAAATCAGTAAGTGCATGAAAAACACCAAATGAAGTCAGAAAGGCTGGAAAATTGATGACATGGCTTTGAGCGGTGCATTTTGAACACACAAAAAGTCTGGAGTTTAAATAAGTTCAAAAAAATGAAATACCTTTGTAACAGATGAGTTTTCTTCCGAAACCATGATACATCGAAAGAGATTGTCCATTTTGTACACGAAGTCCATCCATTTTTCCCATAAACCTCTCAAGGTTTTAGCACATGCTATGTGTCTAAAATGATGTTACCATGCCAACTTTAAACCTTTTCAGAGTTCATTCGAAGTGCTTTTCAATTTCAGGGTTATTTACCTCAAAAAAATCAGTAAGCGCATGAAAAATACCGAAAGGAGTTAGAAAGGGTTGAAAATTGATGATGTGGCTTTGAATGGTGCATTTTGAACACACAAACAGTATGGAGTTCAAATAACTTCAAAAAATGAAATCCCTTTGTAACAGATGAGTTTCCGTCCGAAACCGTGATACTTTGAAAGACATTGTCTATTTTGTACGCGAAGTGCATCCAGTTTTTGTCGGAACCCTCTCAACTTTTTAGCACATGCAATGTGGGTGACATGATGATACCATGCCAACTTTCAACCTTTTCAGAGTTCATTTGAAGTGCTTTACAATTTCAGGGTTATTAAGCTCAAACAAATCAGTAAGTGCATGAAAAACACCAAATGAAGTCAGAAAGGCTTGAAAATTGATGACGTTGCTTTGAATGGTGCATTTTGAAGACACAAAAAGTATGTAGTTCAAATAAGTTCCAAAAAATTAAATACCTTTGTAACCGATGAGTTTTCGTCCGAAACCATGACACTTCGAAAGAGATTGTCCATTTTTTGCACGAAGTTCATCCAATTTGTGTCGTAACCCTCTCAAATATTTAGCACCTCCTATGTGGGTCAAATGATAATACCATGCCAACTTTCAACCTTTTAAGTGTTCATTTTAAGTGCTTTTCAATTTCATGGTTATTTAGCTTTAAAAAATCAGTAAGTGCATGAAAAATACCAAATAAAGTCAAAAAGGGTTGAAAATTGATCATGTGGCTCTGAATGGTGCATTTTGAACCGACAAAAAGTATGGAGTTCAAATAAGTTCAAAAAAATGAAATCCCTTTGTAACAGATGAGTATCCGTCCGAAACCGTGATACTCTGAAAGACATTGTCTATTTCGTACACGAAGTGCATCCAGTTTTTGCCGTAACCCTCTCAACTATTTAGCAGATGCTATGTGGGTGATATCATGATACCATGCCAACTTTCAACCTTTTCAGATTTCATTTGAAGTGCTTTTCAATTTCAGGGTTATTTAGCTCAAAAAATCAGTAAGTGCATGCAAAATACCAAATGAAATCAGAAAGGGTTGAAAATTGATGATGTGGCTTTGAATGGTGCATTTTGAACACACAAAAAGTATGGAGTTCAAATAAGTTTAATAAAATGAAATCTCTTTGTAACAGATGAGTTTTCGTTCGAAAGCATGATACATCGAAAGAGATTGTCCATTTTGTACACGAAGTCCATCCTGATTTTACCATAAACCTCTCAACTTTTTAGCACATGCTATGTGGCTAAAATGATGATACCATGCCAACTTTCAACCTTTTCAGAGTTCATTTGAAGTGCTTTTCAATTTCAGGGTTATTTAGCTCAAAAAAATCGGTCAGTGCAGGAAAAATACCAAATGAAGTCAGAAAGGGTTGAAAATTGATGATGTGGCTTTGAATGGTGAATTTTGAATACACAAAAAGTATGGAGTTCAAATAAGTTCGGTAAAATGAAATCGCTTTGTAACAGATGAGTTTTCGTTTGAAACCATGATACATCGAAAGAGACTGTCCATTTTGTACACGAAGTGCATCCAGTTTTTGCCGTAACACTCTCAACTTTTTAGCACATGCTATGTGGGTGAAATGATGATGCCATGCAAACTTTCAACCTTTTGAGAGTTCACCTAAAGTGCTTTTCATTTTTCATGGTTATTAAGCTGAAACAAATTAGTAAGTGCATGAAAAACACCAAATGAATTCACAAAGGGTTGAAAATTGATGATGTGGCTTTTAATGGTGCATTTTGAACACACAAAAAGTAAGGAGTTCAAATAAGTTCAAGAAAACGAAATTTCTTTCTAACAGATGAGTTTTCGTCTGAAGCCGTGATACTTCGAAAAAGATTGTCCATTGTACACGAAGTGCATCCAGTTTTTCCCAAGAACCTCGAAATTTTTTAGCACATGCTATGTGGCTAAAATGATGATACCATGCCAACTTTAAACCTCTTCAGAGTTCAGTTGAAGTGCTTTTCAACTTCAGGTTTATTTAGCTCAAAAAGATCAATAAGTGCATGAAAATACGAAATGAAGTCAGAAAGGGTTGAAACTTGACGATGTGGAATGGTGCATTTTAAACACATAAAAAGTATGGAGTTCAAATAAGTTCAAATAAATGAAACCCCTTTGTAACGGATGAGTTTTCGTCCGAAACCGTGATACTTCGAAAGAGATTGTCCATTTTGTACACGAAGTGCATCCAGTTTTTGCCGTAACCCTATCAACCTTTTAGAACATGCTATGTGGGTGAAATGATGATGCCATCCAAACTTTCAACCTTTTCAGAGTTCATTTAAAGTGCCTTTCATTTTCAGGGTTATTAAGCTCAAACAAATCAGTAAGTGCATGAAAAACACCAAATGAAGTCAAAAAGGCTTGAAAATTGATGACGTGGATTTGAATGGTGCATTTTGAACACACAAAAAGTATGGAGTTCATATAAGTTCAAAAAAATGAAATACCTTTGTAAAGATGAGTTTTCGTCCGAAACCATAACACTTCGAAAGAGATTGTCCATTTTGTACACAAAGTTCATCCAATTTTTGTCGTAACGCTCTCAAATTTTTAGCACCTGCTGTGTGGGTTAAATGATAATACCATGCCAACTTTCAACCTATTCAGAGTTCATTTGAAGTGCTTTTCAATTTCATGGTTATTTAGCTCAAAAAATCAGTAAGTGCATGAAAAATACCAAATGATGTCACAAAGGGTTTAAAATTGATGATGTGGCTTTGAATGGTGCATTTTGAACACACAAAAAGTATGGAGTTCAAATAAGTTCAAAAAAATGAAATCCCTTTGTAACAGATGAGTATCCGTCCGAAACCATGATACTTCGAAAGACATTGTCTATTTTGTACACGAAGAGCATCCAGTTTTTGCCGTAACCCTCTCAACTTTTTAGCACATGCTATGTGGGTGACATGATGATACCATGCCAAATTTCAACCTTTTCATAGTTCATTTGAAGTGCTTTTCAATTTCAGGGTTATTTAGCTCAAACAAATCAGTAAGTGCATGAAAAACACCAAATGAATTCAGAAAGGCTTGAAAATTGATGGCGTATCTTTGAGCGGTGCATTTTGAACACACAAAAAGTCTGGAGTTTAAATAAGTTCAAAAAAATGAAATACCATTGTAACAGATGAGTTTTCGTCCGAAACCATGACACTCCGAAAGAGATTGTCCATTTTGTACATGAAGTTCATCCAATTTTTGTCGTAACCCTCTTAAATTTTTAGCACCTCCTATGTGGGTTCAATGATAATACCATTCCAAGTTTCAACCTTTTCAGAGTTCATTTGACGAGCTTTTCAATTTCATGGTTATTTAACTCAAAAAAATCAGTAAGTGCATGAAAAACACCAAATGAACTCAGAAAGGCTTGAAAATTGATGATGTGGCTTTGAATGGTGCATTTTGAACATACAAAAAGTCTGGAGTTCAAATAAGTTCAAAAAATGAAATACCTTTGTAACAGATGAGTTTTCGTCCGAAACTATGACATTTCGAAAGAGATTGTCCATTTTGTGCACGAAGTTCATCCAATTTTTGTCGTAACCCTCTCAAATTTTTAGCACCTGCTATGTGGGTTCAATGATAATACCATGCCAAGTTTCAACCTTTTCAGAGTTCATTTGAAGTGCTTCTCAATTTCATGGTTATTAAGCTCAAAAAAATCAGTAAGTGCATGAAAAATACCAAATGAAGTCAGAAAGGGTTCAAAATTTATGATGTGGCTTTGAATGGTGCATTTTGAACACACAAAAAGTATGGAGTTAAAATAAGTTCAAAAAAATGAAATCCCTTTGTAACAGATGAGTATCCGTCCGAATCTGTGATACTTTGAAAGACATTGTCTATTTTGTACACGAAGTGCATCCAGTTTTTGCCATAACCCTCTCAACTTTTTAGAACATGCTATGTGGGTGACATGATGATACTATGCCAAATTTCAACCTTTTCAGAGTTCATTTAAGTGCTTTTCAATTTCATGGTTATTTAGCTCAAAAAAATCAGTAAGTGCCTGAAAAATACCAAATGAAGTCAGAAAGGGTTCAAAATTGATGATGTGGCTTTTAATGGTGCATTTTGGACACACAAAAAGTTTGGAGTTCAAATAAGTTCAAAAAAATGAAATCCCTTTGTAACAGTTGAGTAGCCGTCCGAAACCGTGATACTTTGAAAGACATTGTCTATTTTGTACACGGAGTGCATCCAGTTTTTGCCATAACCCACTCAACTTTTTAGCACATGCTATGTGGGTGACATGATGATACCATGCATAATTTCAACCTTTTCATAGTTCATTTGAAGTGCTTTTCAATTTCAGGGTTATTTAGCTCAAACAAATTAGTAAGTGCATGAAAAACACCAAATGAATTCAGAAAGGCTTGAAAATTGATGACCTATCTTTGAGCGGTGCATTTTGAACACACAAAAAGTCTGGAGTTTAAATAAGTTCAAAAAAATGAAATACCATTGTAACAGATGAGTTTTCGTCCGAAACCATGACACTTCGAAAGAGATTGTCCATTTTGTACACGAAGTTCATCCAATTTTTGTCGTAACCCTCTCAAATTTTTAGCACCTGCTATGTGGGTTCAATGATAATACTATGCCAAGTTTCAACCTTTTCAGAGTTCATTTGACGTGCTTTTCAATTTCATGGTTATTTAGCTCAAAAAAATCAGTAAGTGCATGAAAAACACCAAATCAATTCAGAAAGGCTTGAAAATTGATGATGTGGCTTTGAATGGTGCATTTTGAACATACAAAAAGTCTGGAGTTCAAATAAGTTCAAAAAAATGAAATACATTTGTAACAGATGACTTTTCGTCCGAAACCATGACACTTCGAAAGAGATTGTCCATTTTGTACACGAAGTTCATCCAATTTTTGTCGTAACCCTCTGAAATTTTTAGCACCTGCTATGTGGGTTCAATGATAATGATAATACCATGCGAAGTTTCAGCCTTTTCAGAGTTCATTTGAAGTGCTTCTCAATTTCATGGTTATTTAGCTCAAAAAAATCAGTAAGCGCATGAAAAATACCGATTGAAGTTAGAAAGGGTTGAAAATTGATGATGTGGCTTTGAATGGTGTATTTTGAACACACAAAAAATTATGGAGTTCAAATAAGTTCAAAAAAATGAAATCCCTTTGTAACAGATGAGTATCCGTCCGAAACCGTGATACTTTGAAAGACATTGTCTATTTTGTACACGAAGTGCATCCAGTTTTTGCCATAACCCTCTCAACTTTTTAGCACATGCTATGTGGGTGACATGATGATACCATGCCAAATTTCAACCATTTCAGAATTCATTTGAAGTGCTTTTCAATTTCAGGGTTATTTAGCTCAAAAAATCGGTAAGTGCATGAAAATTGATGATGTGGCTTTGATTGGTGCATTTTGAACACACAAAAAGTATGGAATTCAAATAAGTTCAATAAAATGAAATCTCTTTTTAACAGATGAGTTTTCGTCTGAAACCATGATACATCGAAAGAGATTGTCCATTTTGTACACGAAGTGCATCCAGTTTTTGCCGTAACCCTCTCAACTTTTTAGCACATGCTACGTGGGTGAAATGATGACGCCATGCAAACTTTCAACCTTTTGAGAGTTCACTTAAAGTGCTTTTCATTTTTTAGGGTTATTAAGCTCAAACAAATCAGTAAGTGCATGAAAAACACCAAATGAAGTCAGAAAGGCTCGAAAATTGATCACGTGGCTTTGAGCGGTGCATTTTGAACACACAAAAAGTCTGGAGTTTAAATAAGTTCATAAAAATGAAATACCTTTGTAACAGATGAGTTTTCGTCTGAAACCATGATACATCGAAAGAGATTGTCCATTTTGTACACGAAGTGCATCCAGTTTTTGCCGTAACCCTCTCAACTTTTTAGCACATGCTACGTGGGTGAAATGATGACGCCATGCAAACTTTCAACCTTTTGAGAGTTCACTTAAAGTGCTTTTCATTTTTCAGGGTTATTAAGCTCAAACAAATCAGTAAGTGCATGAAAAACACCAAATGAAGTCAGAAAGGCTCGAAAATTGATCACGTGGCTTTGAGTGGTGCATTTTGAACACACAAAAAGTCTGGAGTTCAAATAAGTTCAAAAAAATTAAATACCTTTGTAATAGATGAGTTTTCGTCCGAAACCATGACACTTCGAAAGAGATTGTCCATTTTGTACACGAAGTTCATCGAATTTTTGTCGTAACCCTCTCATATTTTTAGCACCTTCTATGTGGGTTCAATGATAATACCGTGCCAAGTTTCAACCTTTTCAGAGTTCATTTGAAGTGCTTTTCAATTTCATGGTTATTTAGCTCAAAAAAATCAGTAAGTGCCTGAAAAATACCAAATGAAGTCAGAAAGGGTTCAAAATTGATGATGTGGCTTTGAATGGTGCATTTTGGACACACAAAAAGTATGGAGTTCAAATAAGTTCAAAAAAATGAAATCCCTTTGTAACAGATGAATAGCCGTCCGAAACCGTGATACTTTGAAAGAAATTGTCTATTTTGTACACGAAGTGCAGCCAGATTTTGCCATAACCCTCTAAACTTTTTAACACATGCTATGTGGGTGACATGATGATACCATGCCAAATTTCAACCTTTTCATAGTTCATTTGAAGTGCTTTTTAATTTCAGGGTTATTTAGCTCAAAAAATCGGTAAGTGCATGAAAAATACCAATGAATATAGAAAGGGTAGAAAATCGATGATGTGGCTTTGATTAGTGCCTTTTGAACACACAAAAAGTATGGAGCTCAAATAAGTTCAAAAAAATTAAATCCCTTTGTAACAGATGAGTTTCCGTACGAAACCGCGATACTTTGAAAGACATTGTCTATTTTGTATGCGAAGTGCATCCAGTTTTTACCGTAACCCTCTCAACTTTTTAGCACATGCTATTTGGGTGACATGATGATACCATGCCAACTTTCAACCTTTTCAGAGTTCATTCGAAGTGCTTTTCAATTTCAGGGTTATTTAGCTCAAAAAAAATCAGTAAGTGGATGAAAAATACCAAATGAAGTCAGAAAGGGTTGAAAATTGATGATGTGGCTTATAATGGTACATTTTGAACACACAAAAAGTATGGAGTTCAAATAAGTTCGAAAAAATGAAATCTCTTTGTAACAGATGAGTTTTCGTCTGAAACCATGATACATAGAAAGAGATTGTCAATTTTGTACACGAAGTTCATCGAATTTTTGTCGTAACCCTCTCATATTTTTAGCACCTTCTATGTGGGTTCAATGATAATACCGTGCCAAGTTTCAACCTTTTCAGAGTTCATTTGAAGTGCTTTTCAATTTCATGGTTATTTAGCTCAAAAAAATCAGTAAGTGCCTGAAAAATACCAAATGAAGTCAGAAAGGGTTCAAAATTGATGATGTGGCTTTGAATGGTGCATTTTGGACACACAGAAAGTATGGAGTTCAAATAAGTTCAAAAAAATGAAATCCCTTTGTAACAGATGAATAGCCGTCCGAAACCGTGATACTTTGAAAGAAATTGTCTATTTTGTACACGAAGTGCAGCCAGATTTTGCCATAACCCTCTAAACTTTTTAACACATGCTATGTGGGTGACATGATGATACCATGCCAAATTTCAACCTTTTCATAGTTCATTTGAAGTGCTTTTTAATTTCAGGGTTATTTAGCTCAAAAAATCGGTAAGTGCATGAAAAATACCAATGAATATAGAAAGGGTAGAAAATCGATGATGTGGCTTTGATTAGTGCCTTTTGAACACACAAAAAGTATGGAGCTCAAATAAGTTCAAAAAAATTAAATCCCTTTGTAACAGATGAGTTTCCGTCCGAAACCGCGATACTTTGAAAGACATTGTCTATTTTGTATGCGAAGTGCATCCAGTTTTTACCGTAACCCTCTCAACTTTTTAGCACATGCTATTTGGGTGACATGATGATACCATGCCAACTTTCAACCTTTTCAGAGTTCATTCGAAGTGCTTTTCAATTTCAGGGTTATTTAGCTCAAAAAAAATCAGTAAGTGGATGAAAAATACCAAATGAAGTCAGAAAGGGTTGAAAATTGATGATGTGGCTTATAATGGTACATTTTGAACACACAAAAAGTATGGAGTTCAAATAAGTTCGAAAAAATGAAATCTCTTTGTAACAGATGAGTTTTCGTCTGAAACCATGATACATAGAAAGAGATTGTCCATTTTGTACACGAAGTTCATCGAATTTTTGTCGTAACCCTCTCATATTTTTAGCACCTTCTATGTGGGTTCAATGATAATACCGTGCCAAGTTTCAACCTTTTCAGAGTTCATTTGAAGTGCTTTTCAATTTCATGGTTATTTAGCTCAAAAAAATCAGTAAGTGCCTGAAAAATACCAAATGAAGTCAGAAAGGGTTCAAAATTGATGATGTGGCTTTGAATGGTGCATTTTGGACACACAAAAAGTATGGAGTTCAAATAAGTTCAAAAAAATGAAATCCCTTTGTAACAGATGAATAGCCGTCCGAAACCGTGATACTTTGAAAGAAATTGTCTATTTTGTACACGAAGTGCAGCCAGATTTTGCCATAACCCTCTAAACTTTTTAACACATGCTATGTGGGTGACATGATGATACCATGCCAAATTTCAACCTTTTCATAGTTCATTTGAAGTGCTTTTTAATTTCAGGGTTATTTAGCTCAAAAAATCGGTAAGTGCATGAAAAATACCAATGAATATAGAAAGGGTAGAAAATCGATGATGTGGCTTTGATTAGTGCCTTTTGAACACACAAAAAGTATGGAGCTCAAATAAGTTCAAAAAAATTAAATCCCTTTGTAACAGATGAGTTTCCGTCCGAAACCGCGATACTTTGAAAGACATTGTCTATTTTGTATGCGAACTGCATCCAGTTTTTACCGTAACCCTCTCAACTTTTTAGCACATGCTATTTGGGTGACATGATGATACCATGCCAACTTTCAACCTTTTCAGAGTTCATTCGAAGTGCTTTTCAATTTCAGGGTTATTTAGCTCAAAAAAAATCAGTAAGTGGATGAAAAATACCAAATGAAGTCAGAAAGGGTTGAAAATTGATGATGTGGCTTATAATGGTACATTTTGAACACACAAAAAGTATGGAGTTCAAATAAGTTCGAAAAAATGAAATCTCTTTGTAACAGATGAGTTTTCGTCTGAAACCATGATACATAGAAAGAGATTGTCCATTTTGTACACGAAGTTCATCGAATTTTTGTCGTAACCCTCTCATATTTTTAGCACCTTCTATGTGGGTTCAATGATAATACCGTGCCAAGTTTCAACCTTTTCAGAGTTCATTTGAAGTGCTTTTCAATTTCATGGTTATTTAGCTCAAAAAAATCAGTAAGTGCCTGAAAAATACCAAATGAAGTCAGAAAGGGTTCAAAATTGATGATGTGGCTTTGAATGGTGCATTTTGGACACACAAAAAGTATGGAGTTCAAATAAGTTCAAAAAAATGAAATCCCTTTGTAACAGATGAATAGCCGTCCGAAACCGTGATACTTTGAAAGAAATTGTCTATTTTGTACACGAAGTGCAGCCAGATTTTGCCATAACCCTCTAAACTTTTTAACACATGCTATGTGGGTGACATGATGATACCATGCCAAATTTCAACCTTTTCATAGTTCATTTGAAGTGCTTTTTAATTTCAGGGTTATTTAGCTCAAAAAATCGGTAAGTGCATGAAAAATACCAATGAATATAGAAAGGGTAGAAAATCGATGATGTGGCTTTGATTAGTGCCTTTTGAACACACAAAAAGTATGGAGCTCAAATAAGTTCAAAAAAATTAAATCCCTTTGTAACAGATGAGTTTCCGTCCGAAACCGCGATACTTTGAAAGACATTGTCTATTTTGTATGCGAAGTGCATCCAGTTTTTACCGTAACCCTCTCAACTTTTTAGAACATGCTATTTGGGTGACATGATGATACCATGCCAACTTTCAACCTTTTCAGAGTTCATTCGAAGTGCTTTTCAATTTCAGGGTTATTTAGCTCAAAAAAATCAGTAAGTGGATGAAAAATACCAAATGAAGTCAGAAAGGGTTGAAAATTGATGATGTGGCTTATAATGGTACATTTTGAACACACAAAAAGTATGGAGTTCAAATAAGTTCGAAAAAATGAAATCTCTTTGTAACAGATGAGTTTTCGTCTGAAACCATGATACATAGAAAGAGATTGTCCATTTTGTACACGAAGTTCATCGAATTTTTGTCGTAACCCTCTCATATTTTTAGCACCTTCTATGTGGGTTCAATGATAATACCGTGCCAAGTTTCAACCTTTTCAGAGTTCATTTGAAGTGCTTTTCAATTTCATGGTTATTTAGCTCAAAAAAATCAGTAAGTGCCTGAAAAATACCAAATGAAGTCAGAAAGGGTTCAAAATTGATGATGTGGCTTTGAATGGTGCATTTTGGACACACAAAAAGTATGGAGTTCAAATAAGTTCAAAAAAATGAAATCCCTTTGTAACAGATGAATAGCCGTCCGAAACCGTGATACTTTGAAAGAAATTGTCTATTTTGTACACGAAGTGCAGCCAGATTTTGCCATAACCCTCTAAACTTTTTAACACATGCTATGTGGGTGACATGATGATACCATGCCAAATTTCAACCTTTTCATAGTTCATTTGAAGTGCTTTTTAATTTCAGGGTTATTTAGCTCAAAAAATCGGTAAGTGCATGAAAAATACCAATGAATATAGAAAGGGTAGAAAATCGATGATGTGGCTTTGATTAGTGCCTTTTGAACACACAAAAAGTATGGAGCTCAAATAAGTTCAAAAAAATTAAATCCCTTTGTAACAGATGAGTTTCCGTCCGAAACCGCGATACTTTGAAAGACATTGTCTATTTTGTATGCGAAGTGCATCCAGTTTTTACCGTAACCCTCTCAACTTTTTAGCACATGCTATTTGGGTGACATGATGATACCATGCCAACTTTCAACCTTTTCAGAGTTCATTCGAAGTGCTTTTCAATTTCAGGGTTATTTAGCTCAAAAAAAATCAGTAAGTGGATGAAAAATACCAAATGAAGTCAGAAAGGGTTGAAAATTGATGATGTGGCTTATAATGGTACATTTTGAACACACAAAAAGTATGGAGTTCAAATAAGTTCGAAAAAATGAAATCTCTTTGTAACAGATGAGTTTTCGTCTGAAACCATGATACATAGAAAGAGATTGTCAATTTTGTACACGAAGTTCATCGAATTTTTGTCGTAACCCTCTCATATTTTTAGCACCTTCTATGTGGGTTCAATGATAATACCGTGCCAAGTTTCAACCTTTTCAGAGTTCATTTGAAGTGCTTTTCAATTTCATGGTTATTTAGCTCAAAAAAATCAGTAAGTGCCTGAAAAATACCAAATGAAGTCAGAAAGGGTTCAAAATTGATGATGTGGCTTTGAATGGTGCATTTTGGACACACAAAAAGTATGGAGTTCAAATAAGTTCAAAAAAATGAAATCCCTTTGTAACAGATGAATAGCCGTCCGAAACCGTGATACTTTGAAAGAAATTGTCTATTTTGTACACGAAGTGCAGCCAGATTTTGCCATAACCCTCTAAACTTTTTAACACATGCTATGTGGGTGACATGATGATACCATGCCAAATTTCAACCTTTTCATAGTTCATTTGAAGTGCTTTTTAATTTCAGGGTTATTTAGCTCAAAAAATCGGTAAGTGCATGAAAAATACCAATGAATATAGAAAGGGTAGAAAATCGATGATGTGGCTTTGATTAGTGCCTTTTGAACACACAAAAAGTATGGAGCTCAAATAAGTTCAAAAAAATTAAATCCCTTTGTAACAGATGAGTTTCCGTCCGAAACCGCGATACTTTGAAAGACATTGTCTATTTTGTATGCGAAGTGCATCCAGTTTTTACCGTAACCCTCTCAACTTTTTAGCACATGCTATTTGGGTGACATGATGATACCATGCCAACTTTCAACCTTTTCAGAGTTCATTCGAAGTGCTTTTCAATTTCAGGGTTATTTAGCTCAAAAAAAATCAGTAAGTGGATGAAAAATACCAAATGAAGTCAGAAAGGGTTGAAAATTGATGATGTGGCTTATAATGGTACATTTTGAACACACAAAAAGTATGGAGTTCAAATAAGTTCGAAAAAATGAAATCTCTTTGTAACACATGAGTTTTCGTCTGAAACCATGATACATAGAAAGAGATTGTCCATTTTGTACACGAAGTTCATCGAATTTTTGTCGTAACCCTCTCATATTTTTAGCACCTTCTATGTGGGTTCAATGATAATACCGTGCCAAGTTTCAACCTTTTCAGAGTTCATTTGAAGTGCTTTTCAATTTCATGGTTATTTAGCTCAAAAAAATCAGTAAGTGCCTGAAAAATACCAAATGAAGTCAGAAAGGGTTCAAAATTGATGATGTGGCTTTGAATGGTGCATTTTGGACACACAAAAAGTATGGAGTTCAAATAAGTTCAAAAAAATGAAATCCCTTTGTAACAGATGAATAGCCGTCCGAAACCGTGATACTTTGAAAGAAATTGTCTATTTTGTACACGAAGTGCAGCCAGATTTTGCCATAACCCTCTAAACTTTTTAACACATGCTATGTGGGTGACATGATGATACCATGCCAAATTTCAACCTTTTCATAGTTCATTTGAAGTGCTTTTTAATTTCAGGGTTATTTAGCTCAAAATATCGGTAAGTGCATGAAAAATACCAATGAATATAGAAAGGGTAGAAAATCGATGATGTGGCTTTGATTAGTGCCTTTTGAACACACAAAAAGTATGGAGCTCAAATAAGTTCAAAAAAATTAAATCCCTTTGTAACAGATGAGTTTCCGTCCGAAACCGCGATACTTTGAAAGACATTGTCTATTTTGTATGCGAAGTGCATCCAGTTTTTACCGTAACCCTCTCAACTTTTTAGCACATGCTATTTGGGTGACATGATGATACCATGCCAACTTTCAACCTTTTCAGAGTTCATTCGAAGTGCTTTTCAATTTCAGGGTTATTTAGCTCAAAAAAATCAGTAAGTGGATGAAAAATACCAAATGAAGTCAGAAAGGGTTGAAAATTGATGATGTGGCTTATAATGGTACATTTTGAACACACAAAAAGTATGGAGTTCAAATAAGTTCGAAAAAATGAAATCTCTTTGTAACAGATGAGTTTTCGTCTGAAACCATGATACATAGAAAGAGATTGTCCATTTTGTACACGAAGTTCATCGAATTTTTGTCGTAACCCTCTCATATTTTTAGCACCTTCTATGTGGGTTCAATGATAATACCGTGCCAAGTTTCAACCTTTTCAGAGTTCATTTGAAGTGCTTTTCAATTTCATGGTTATTTAGCTCAAAAAAATCAGTAAGTGCCTGAAAAATACCAAATGAAGTCAGAAAGGGTTCAAAATTGATGATGTGGCTTTGAATGGTGCATTTTGGACACACAAAAAGTATGGAGTTCAAATAAGTTCAAAAAAATGAAATCCCTTTGTAACAGATGAATAGCCGTCCGAAACCGTGATACTTTGAAAGAAATTGTCTATTTTGTACACGAAGTGCAGCCAGATTTTGCCATAACCCTCTAAACTTTTTAACACATGCTATGTGGGTGACATGATGATACCATGCCAAATTTCAACCTTTTCATAGTTCATTTGAAGTGCTTTTTAATTTCAGGGTTATTTAGCTCAAAAAATCGGTAAGTGCATGAAAAATACCAATGAATATAGAAAGGGTAGAAAATCGATGATGTGGCTTTGATTAGTGCCTTTTGAACACACAAAAAGTATGGAGCTCAAATAAGTTCAAAAAAATTAAATCCCTTTGTAACAGATGAGTTTCCGTCCGAAACCGCGATACTTTGAAAGACATTGTCTATTTTGTATGCGAAGTGCATCCAGTTTTTACCGTAACCCTCTCAACTTTTTAGCACATGCTATTTGGGTGACATGATGATACCATGCCAACTTTCAACCTTTTCAGAGTTCATTCGAAGTGCTTTTCAATTTCAGGGTTATTTAGCTCAAAAAAAATCAGTAAGTGGATGAAAAATACCAAATGAAGTCAGAAAGGGTTGAAAATTGATGATGTGGCTTATAATGGTACATTTTGAACACACAAAAAGTATGGAGTTCAAATAAGTTCGAAAAAATGAAATCTCTTTGTAACAGATGAGTTTTCGTCTGAAACCATGATACATAGAAAGAGATTGTCCATTTTGTACACGAAGTGCATCCAGTTTTTGCCGTAACCCTCTCAACTTTTTAGCACATGCTATGTGGGTGAAATGATGATGCCATGCAAACTTTCAACCTTTTGAGAGTTCATTTAAAGTGCTTTTCATTTTTCAGGGTTATCAAGCTCAAACAAATCAGTAAGTGCATGAAAAACACCAAATGAAGTCAGAAAGGCTCGAAAATTGATGACGTGGCTTTGAGCGGTGCATTTTGAACACACAAAAAGTCTGGAATTTAAATAAGTTCAAAAAAATGAAATACCTTTGTAACAGATGAGTTTTCGTCTGAAACCATGATACATCGAAAGAGATTGTCCATTTTGTACACGAAGTGCATCCAGTTTTTGCCGTAACCCTCTCAACTTTTTAGCACATGCTACGTGGGTGAAATGATGACGCCATGCAAACTTTCAACCTTTTGAGAGTTCACTTAAAGTGCTTTTCATTTTTCAGGGTTATTAAGCTCAAACAAATCAGTAAGTGCATGAAAAACACCAAATGAAGTCAGAAAGGCTCGAAAATTGATCACGTGGCTTTGAGTGGTGCATTTTGAACACACAAAAAGTCTGGAGTTCAAATAAGTTCAAAAAAATTAAATACCTTTGTAACAGATGAGTTTTCGTCCGAAACCGTGATACTTTGAAAGACATTGTCTATTTTGTACGCAAAGTGCATCCAGTTTTTATTGTAACCCTCTCAACTTTTTAGCACATGCTATGTGGGTGAAATGATGATGCCATGCAAACTTTCATCCTTTTGAGAGTTCATTTAAAGTGCTTTTCATTTTTCAGGGTTATTAAGCTCAAACAAATCAGTAAGTGCATGGAAAACACCAAATGAAGTCAGAAAGGGTCGAAAATTCATGACGTGGCTTTGAGCGGTGCATTTTGAACACACAAAAAGTCTAGAGTTTAAATAAGTTCAAAAAAATGAAATACCTTTGTAACAGATGAGTTTTCGTCCGAAACCATGATACATCGAAAGAGATTTTCCATTTTGTACACGAAGTCCATCCATTTTTCCCATAAACCTCTCAACTTTTTAGCACATGCTATGTGTCTAAAATGATGTTACCATGCCAACTTTAAACCTTTTCAGAGTTCATTTGACGTGCTTTTCAATTTCAGGGTTATTTAGCTCAAAAAAATCAGTAAGCGCATGAAAAATACCGAATGAAGTTAGAAAGGGTTGAAAATTGATGATGTGGCTTTGAATGGTGCATTTTGAACACACAAAAAGTATGGAGTTCAAATAACTTCAAAAAAATGAAATCCCTTTGTAATAGATGAGTTTCCGTCCGAAACCGTGATACATTGAAAGACATTGTCTATTTTGTACGCGAAGTGCATCCAGTTTTTGGCGTAACCCTCTCAACTTTTTAGCACATGCTATGTGGGTGACATGATGATACCATGCCAAATTTCAACCATTTCAGAGTTCATTTGAAGTGCTTTTCAATTTCAGGGTTATTTCGCTCAAAAAAATCGGTCAGTGCATGAAAAATACCAAATGAAGTCAGAAAGGGTTGAAAATTGATGATGTGGCTTTGAATGGTGAATTTTGAACACACAAAAAGTATGGAGTTCAAATAAGTTCAATAAAATGAAATCTATTTTTAACAGATGAGTTTTCGTCTGAAACCATGATACATCGAAAGAGATTGTCCATTTTGTACACGAAGTGCATCCAGTTTTTGCCGTAACCCTCTCAACTTTTTAGCACATGCTACGTGGGTGAAATGATGATGCCATGCAAACTTTCAACCTTTTGAGAGTTCACTTAAAGTGCTTTTCATTTTTCAGGGTTATTAAGCTCAAACAAAATCAGTAAGTGCATGAAAAACACCAAATGAAGTCAGAAAGGCTCGAAAATTGATCACGTGGCTTTGAGTGGTGCATTTTGAACACACAAAAAGTCTGGAGTTCGAATAAGTTCAAAAAAATGAAATACCTTTGTAACAGATGAGTTTTCGTCCGAAACCATGACACTTCGAAAGAGATTGTTCGTTTTGTACACGAAGTTCATCCAATTTTTGTCATAACCCTCTCATATTTTTAGCACCTTCTATGTGGGTTCCATGATAATACCATGCCAAGTTTCAACCTTTTCAGAGTTCATTTGAAGTGCTTTTCAATTTCATGGTTATTTAGCTCAAAAAAATCAGTAAGTGTCTGAAAAATACCAAATGAAGTCAGAAAGTGTTCAAAATTGATGATGTGGCTTTGAATGGTGCATTTTGGACAGACAAAAAGTATGGAGTTCAAATAAGTTCAAAAAAATGAAATCCCTTTGTAACAGATGAATAACCGTCCGAAACCGTGATACTTTGAAAGAAATTGTCTATTTTGTACACGAAGTGTATCCTGTTTTTGCCATAACCCTCTCAACTTTTTAGCACATGCTATGTGGGTGACATGATGATACCATGCCAAATTTCAACCTTTTCATAGTTCATTTGAAGTGCTTTTCAATTTCAGGGTTATTTAGCTCAAAAAATCGGTAAGTGCATGAAAAATACCAATGAATATAGAAAGGGTACAAAATTGATGATGTGGCTTTGATTGGTGCCTTTTGAACACACAAATAGTATGGAGCTCAAATAAGTTCAAAAAAATTAAATCCCTTTGTAACAGATGAGTTTCCGTCCGAAACCGCGATACTTTGAAAGACATTGTCTATTTTGTACGCGAAGTGCATCCAGTTTTTACCTTAACCCTCTCAACTTTTTAGCACATGCTATGTGGGTGACATGATGATACCATGCCAACTTTCAACCTTTTCAGAGTTCATTCGAAGTGCTTTTCAATTTCAGGGTTATTTAGCTCAAAAAAAATCAGTAAGTGGATGAAAAATACCAAATGAAGTCAGAAAGGGTTGAAAATTGATGATGTGGCTTAGAATGGTACATTTTGAACACACAAAAATCATGGAGTTCAAATAAGTTCGAAAAAATGAAATCTCTTTGAAATAGATGAGTTTTCGTCTGAAACCATGATACATAGAAAGAGATTGTCCATTTTGTACACGAAGTGCATCCAGTTTTTGCCGTAACCCTCTCAACTTTTTAGCACATGCTATGTGGGTGAAATGATGATGCTATGCAAACTTTCAACCTTTTGAGAGTTCATTTAAAGTGCTTTTCATTTTTCAGGGTTATTAAGCTCAAACAAATAAGTAAGTGCATGAAAAACACCAAATGAAGTCAGAAAGGCTCGAAAATTGATGACGTGGCTTTGAGCGGTGCATTTTGAACACCCAAAAAGTATGGAGTTTAAATAAGTTCAAAAAAATGAAATACCTTTGTAACAGATGAGTTTTCGTTCGAAACCATGATACATCGAAAGAGATTGTCCATTTTGTACACGAATCCATCCATTTTTCCCATAAACCTCTCAAATTTTTAGCACATGCTATGTGTCTAAAATGATGTTACCATGCGAACTTTAAACCTTTTCAGAGTTCATTTGAAGTGCTTTTCAATTTCAGGGTTATTTAGCTCAAAAAAACCAGTAAGCGCATGAAAAATACCGAATGAAGTTAGAAAGGGTTGAAAATTGATGATCTGGCTTTGAATGGTGCATTTTGAACACACAAAAAGTATGGAGTTCAAATAACTTCAAAAAAATGAAATCCCTTTGTAATAGATGAGTTTCCGTCCGAAACGGTGATACATTGAAAGACATTGTCTATTTTGTACGCGAAGTGCATCCAGTTTTTGGCTTAACCCTCTCAACTTTTCAGGACATGCAATGTGGGTGACATGATGATACCATGCCAACTTTCAACCTTTTCAGAGTTCATTTGAAGTGCTTTTCAATTTCAGGGTTATTAAGCTCAAACAAATCAGTAAGTGCATGAAAAACACCAAATGAAGTCAGAAAGGCTTGAAAATTGATGACGTGGCTTTGAATGGTGTATTTTGAAGACACAAAAAGTATGTAGTTCAAATAAGTTCAAAAAACTGAAATACCTTTGTAACAGATGAGTTTTCGTCCGAAACCATGACACTTCGAAAGAGATTGTCCATTTTTTACACGAAGTTCATCCAATTTTTGTCGTAATCCTCTCAAATATTTAGCACCTGCTATGTGGGTCAAATGATAATACCATGCCAACTTTCAACCTTTTAAGAGTTCATTTTAAGTGCTTTTCAATTTCATGGTTATTTAGCTTTAAAAAATCAGTAAGTGCATGAAAAATACCAAATGAAGTCAAAAAGGGTTGAAAATTGATCATGTGGCTTTGAATGGTGCATTTTGAACCGACAAAAAGTATGGAGTTCAAATAAGTTCAAAACAATGAAATCCCTGTGTAACAGATGAGTATCCGTCCGAAACTGTGATACGTTGAAAGACATTGTCTATTTCGTACACGAAGTGCATCCTGTTTTGCCGTAACCCTCTCAACTATTTAGCAGATGCTATGTGGGTGATACCATGATACCATGCCAACTTTCAACCTTTTCAGATTTCATTTGAAGTGCTTTTCAATTTCAAGGTTATTAAGCTCAAAAAAATCGGTAAGTGCATGAAAAATACCAAATGAAATCAGAAAGGGTTGAAAATTGATGATGTGGCTTTAAATGGTGCATTTTGAACACACAAAAAGTATGGAGTTCAAATAAGTTTAATAAAATGAAATCTCTTTGTAACAGATGAGTTTTCGTCCGAAAGCATGATACATCGAAAGAGATTGTCCATTTTGTACACGAAGTCCATCCTGATTTTCCCATAAACCTCTCAACTTTTTAGCACAATCTATGTGGCTAAAATGATGATACCATGCCAACTTTCAACCTTTTCAGAATTCATTTGAAGTGCTCTTCAATTTCAGGGATTTACCTCAAAAAAATCAGTAAGTGCATGAAAAATACCAAATGAAGTTAGAAAGGGTTGAAAATTGATGATGTGGCTTTGAATGGTGCATTTTAAACACACAAAAATTATGCAGTTAAAATAAGTTCAAAAAAATGAAATCCCTTTGTAACAGATGAGTTTTCGTCCGAAACCGTGATGCACTGAAAGAGATTCTCCATTTTGTACACGAAGTGCATCCAGTTTTTGCCGTAACCCTCTCAACTCTTTAGCACATGCTATGTGGGTGAGATGATGATACCATGCCAACTTTCAACCTTTTCAGAGTTCGTCTGAAGTGCTTTTCAATTTCAGGGTTATTTAGCTCAAAAAAATCGGTCAGTGCATGAAAAATACCAAATGAAGTCAGAAAGGTTTGAAAATTGATGATGTGGCTTTGATTGGTGCATTTTGAACACACAAAAAGTATGGAGTTCAAATAAGTTCGATAAAATGAAATCTCTTTGTAACAGATGAGTTTTCTTTGAAACCATGATACATCGAAAGAGATTGTCCATTTTGTACGCGAAGTGCATCCAGTTTTTGCCGTAACACTCTCAACTTTTTAGCACATGCTATGTGGGTGAAATGATGACGCCATGCAAAATTTCAACCTTTTGAAAGTTCACATAAAGTGCTTTTCATTTTTCATGGTTATTAAGCTGAAACAAATCAGTAAGTGCATGAAAAACACCAAATGAATTCAGAAAGGCTTGAAAATTGATGACATGGCTTTGAATGGTGCATTTTGAACACATAAAAAGTCTGGAGTTCAAAGAAGTTCAAAAAAATGAAATACCTTTGTAACAGATGAGTTTTCGTCAGAAACCATGACACTTCGAAAGAGATTGTCCATTTTGGACACGAAGTTCATCCAATTTTTGTCGTAACCCTCTCATATATTTAGCACCTTCTATGTGGGTTAAATGATAATACCATGGCAAGTTTCAACCTTTTCAGAGTTCGTTTGAAGTGCTTTTCAATTTCATGGTTATTTAGCTTAAGAAATCAGTAAGTGCATGAAAAATACCAAATGAAGTCAAAAAGGTTGAAAATTGATGATGTGGATTTGAATGGTGCATTGTGAACACACAAAAAGTATGGAGTTCAAATAAGTTCAAAAAAATGAAATCCCTTTGTAACAGATGAGTATCCGTCCGAAACCGTGATACTTAGAAAGACATTGTCTATTTCGTACACGAAGTGCCTCCAGTTTTTGCCGTAACCCTCTCAACTTTTCAGCATATGCTATGTGGGTGATATCATGATACCATGCGAACTTTCAACCTTTTCAGAGTTCATTTGAAGTGCTTTTCAATTTCAGGGTTATTTAGCTCAAAAAAATCAGTAAGTGCATGAAAAACACCAAATGAAGTCAGAAAGGCTTGAAAAATGATGACGTGGCTTTGAATGGTGTATTTTGAAGACACAAAAAGTATGTAGTTCAAATAAGTTCAAAAAAATGAAATACCTTTGTAACAGATGAGTTTTCGTCCGAAACCATGACACTTCGAAAGAGATTGTCCATTTTTTACACGACGTTCATCCAATTTTTGTCGTAACCCTCTCAAATATTTAGCACCTGCTATGTGGGTCAAATGATAATACCATGCCAACTTTCAACCTTTTAAGAGTTCATTTTAAGTGCTTTTCAATTTCATGGTTATTTAGCTTTAAAAAATCAGTAAGTGCATGAAAAATACCAAATGAAGTCAAAAAGGGTTGAAAATTGATCATGTGGCTTTGAATGGTGCATTTTGAACCGACAAAAAGTATGGAGTTCAAATAAGTTCAAAACAATGAAATCCCTGTGTAACAGATGAGTATCCGTCCGAAACCGTGATACGTTGAAAGACATTGTCTATTTCGTACACGAAGTGCATCCTGTTTTGCCGTAACCCTCTCAACTGTTTAGCAGATGCTATGTGGGTGATATCATGATACCATGCCAACTTTCAACCTTTTCAGATTTCATTTGAAGTGCTTTTCAATTTCAAGGTTATTAAGCTCAAAAAAATCGGTAAGTGCATGAAAAATACCAAATGAAATCAGAAAGGGTTGAAAATTTATGATGTGGCTTTGAATGGTGCATTTTGAACACACAAAAAGTATGGAGTTCAAATAAGTTTAATAAAATGAAATCTCTTTGTAACAGATGAGTTTTCATCCGAAAGCATGATACATCGAAAGAGATTGTCCATTTTGTACACGAAGTCCATCCTGATTTTCCCATAAACCTCTCAACTTTTTAGCACAATCTATGTGGCTAAAATGATGATGCCATGCCAACTTTCAACCTTTTCAGAATTCATTTGAAGTGCTCTTCAATTTCAGGGATTTACCTCAAAAAAATCAGTAAGTGCATGAAAAATACCAAATGAAGTTAGAAAGGGTTGAAAATTGATGATGTGGCTTTGAATGGTGCATTTTAAACACACAAAAATTATGCAGTTAAAATAAGTTCAAAAAAATGAAATCCCTTTGTAACAGATGAGTTTTCGTCCGAAACCGTGATGCATTGAAAGAGATTGTCCATTTTGTACACGAAGTTAATCCAGTTGTTGTCGTAACCCTCTCAACTCTTTAGCACATGCTATGTGGGTGAGATGATGATACCATGCCAACTTTCAACCTTTTCAGAGTTCGTCTGAAGTGCTTTTCAATTTCAGGGTTATTTAGCTCAAAAAAATCGGTCAGTGCATGAAAAATACCAAATGAAGTCAGAAAGGTTTGAAAATTGATGATGTGGCTTTGAATGGTGCGTTTTGAACACACAAAAAGTATGGAGTTCAAATAAGTTCGATAAAATGAAATCTCTTTGTAACAGATGAGTTTTCGTTTGAAACCATGATACATCGAAAGAGATTGTCCATTTTGTACGCGAAGTGCATCCAGTTTTTGCCGTAACACTCTCAACTTTTTAGCACATGCTATGTGGGTGAAATGATGATGCCATGCAAACTTTCAACCTTTTGAAAGTTCACTTAAAGTGCTTTTCATTTTTCATGGTTATTAAGCTGAAACAAATCAGTAAGTGCATGAAAAACACCAAATGAATTCAGAAAGGCTTGAAAATTGATGACATGGCTTTGAATGGTGCATTTTGAACACATAAAAAGTCTGGAGTTCAAAGAAGTTCAAAAAAATGAAATACCTTTGTAACAGATGAGTTTTCGTCGGAAACCATGACACTTCGAAAGAGATTGTCCATTTTGGACACGAAGTTCGTCCAATTTTTGTCGTAACCCTCTCATATATTTAGCACCTTCTATGTGGGTTAAATGATAATACCATGGCAAGTTTCAACCTTTTCAGAGTTCGTTTGAAGTGCTTTTCAATTTCATGGTTATTTAGCTTAAGAAATCAGTAAGTGCATGAAAAATACCAAATGAAGTCAAAAAGGTTGAAAATTGATGATGTGGCTTTGAATGGTGCACTGTGAACACACAAAAAGTATGGAGTTCAAATAAGTTCAAAAAAATGAAATCCCTTTGTAACAGATGAGTATCCGTCCGAAACCGTGATACTTAGAAAGACATTGTCTATTTCGTACACGAAGTGCCTCCAGTTTTTGCCGTAACCCTCTCAACTGTTCAGCATATGCTATGTGGGTGATATCATGATACCATGCCAACTTTCAACCTTTTCAGAGTTCATTTGAAGTGCTTTTCAATTTCAGGGTTATTTAGCTCAAAAAAATCGGTAAGTGCATGAAAAATACCAAATGAAGTCGGAAAGGGTTGAAAAATGATGATGTGGCTTTGAATGGTGCATTTTGAACACACAAAAAGTATGGAGTTCAAATAAGTTTAATAAAATGAAAACTCTTTGTAACAGATGAGTTTTTGTCCGAAAGCATGATACATCGAAAGAGATTGTCTATTTTGTACACGAAGTCCATCCTGTTTTTCCCATAAACCTCTCAACTTTTTAGCACATGCTATGTGGCTAAAATGATGATACCATGCCAACTTTCAACCTTTTCAGAGTTTATTTGAAGTGCTTTTCAATTTCAGGGTTATTTAGCTCAAACAAATCAGTAAGTGCATGAAAGATACCGAATGAAGTTAGAAAGGGTTAAAAATTGATGATGTGGCTTTGAATGGTGCATTTTGAACACACAAAAAGTATGGAGTTCAAATAAGTTCAAAAAAATGAAATCCCTTTGTAACAGATGAGTTTTCGTCCGAAACCGTGATGCTTTGAAAGAGATTGTCCATTTTGTACACGAAGTGCATCCAGTTTTCGCCGTAACCCTCTCAACTCTTTAGCACATTCTATGTGGGTGAGATGATGATACCATGCCAACTTTCAACCTTTTCAGAGTTCATTTGAAGTGATTTTCAATTTCAGGGTTATTTAGCTCAAAAAAATCGGTCAGTGCATGAAAAATACCAAATGAAGTCAGAAAGGGTTGACAATTGATGATGTGGCTTTGAATGGTGAATTTTGAACACACAAAAAGTATGGAGTTCAAATAAGTTCGATAAAATGAAATCTCTTTGTAACAGATGATTTTTCGTTTGAAACCATGATACATCGAAAGAGATTGTCCATTTTGTACACGAAGTGCATCAAGTTTTTGCCGTAACACTCTCAACTTTTTAGCACATGCTATGTGGGTGAAATGATGATGCCATGCAAACTTTAAACCTTTTGAGAGTTCACTTAAAGTGCTTTTCATTTTTCATGGTTATTAAGCTGAAACAAATCAATAAGTGCATGAAAAACACCAAATGTAATCAGAAAGGCTTGAAAATTGATGACATGGCTTTGAATGGTGCATTTTTAACACATAAAAAGTCTGGAGTTCAAATAAGTTCAAAAAAATGAAATACCTTTCTAACAGATAAGTTTTCGTCCGAAACCATGACACTTCGAAAGAGATTGTCCATTTTGGACACGAAGTTCATCCAATTTTTGTCGTAACCCTCTCATATATTTAGCACCTTCTATGTGGGTTAAATGATAATACCATGCCAAGTTTCAACCTTTTCAGAGTTCATTTGAAGTGCTTTTCAATTTCATGGTTATTTAGCTTAAGAAATCAGTAAGTGCATGAAAAATACCAAATGAAGTCAAAAAGGTTGAAAATTGATGATGTGGCTTTGAATGGTGCATTGTGAACACACAAAAATTATGGAGTTCAAATAAGTTCAAAAAAATGAAATCCCTTTGTAACAGATGAGTATCCGTCCGAAACCGTGATACTTAGAAAGACATTGTCTATTTCGCACACGAAGTGCCTCCAGTTTTTGCCGTAACCCTCTCAACTTTTCAGCATATGCTATGTGGGTGATATCATGATACCATGCCAACTTTCAACCTTTTCAGAGTTCATTTGAAGTGCTTTTCAGTTTCAGGGTTATTTAGCTCAAAAAAATCGGTAAGTGCATGAAAAATACCAAATGATGTCGGAAAGGGTTGAAAAATGATGATGTGGCTTTGAATGGTGCATTTTGAACACACAAAAAGTATGGAGTTCAAATAAGTTTAATAAAATGAAAACTCTTTGTAACAGATGAGTTTTTGTCCGAAAGCACGAGACATCGAAAGAGATTGTCTATTTTGTACACGAAGTCCATCCTGTTTTTCCCATAAACCTCTCAACTTTTTAGCACATGCTATGTGGCTAAAATGATGATACCATGCCAACTTTCAACCTTTTCAGAGTTTATTTGAAGTGCTTTTCAATTTCAGGGTTATTTAGCTCAAAAAAATCAGTAAGTGCATGAAAGATACCGAATGAAGTTAGAAAGGGTTAAAAATTGATGATGTGGCTTTGAATGGTGCATTTTGAACACACAAAAAGTATGGAGTTCAAATAAGTTCAAAAAAATGAAATCCCTTTGTAAAAGATGAGTTTTCGTCCGAAACCGTGATGCTTTGAAAGAGATTGTCCATTTTGTACACGAAGTGCATCCAGTTTTTGCCGTAACCCTCTCAACTCTTTAGCACATTCTATGTGGGTGAGATGATGATACCATGCCAACTTTCAACCTTTTCAGAGTTCATTTGAAGTGATTTTCAATTTCAGGGTTATTTAGCTCAAAAAAATCGGTCAGTGCATGAAAAATACCAAATGAAGTCAGAAAGGGTTGAAAATTGATGATGTGGCTTTGAATGGTGAATTTTGAACACACAAAAAGTATGGAGTTCAAATAAGTTCGATAAAATGAAATCTCTTTGTAACAGATGAGTTTTCGTTTGAAACCATGATACATCGAAAGAGATTGTCCATTTTGTACACGAAGTGCATCCAGTTTTTGCCGTAACACTCTCAACTTTTTAGCACATGCTATGTGGGTGAAATGATGATGCCATGCAAACTTTAAACCTTTTGAGAGTTCACTTAAAGTGCTTTTCATTTTTCGTGGTTATTAAGCTGAAACAAATCAATAAGTGCATGAAAAACACCAAATGTAATCAAAAAGGCTTAAAAATTGATGACATGGCTTTGAATGGTGCATTTTGAACACATAAAAAGTCTGGAGTTCAAATAAGTTCAAAAAAAATGAAATACCTTTGTAACAGATAAGTTTTCGTCCGAAACCATGACACTTCGAAAGAGATTGTCCATTTTGGACACGAAGTTCATCCAATTTTTGTCGTAACCCTCTCATATATTTAGCACCTTCTATGTGGGTTAAATGATAATACCATGCCAAGTTTCAACCTTTTCAGAGTTCATTTGAAGTGCTTTTCAATTTCATGGTTAGTTAGCTTCAGAAATTATTAAGTGCATGAAAAATACCAAATGAAGTCAAAAAGGTTGAAAATTGATGATGTGGCTTTGAATGGTGCATTGTGAACACACAAAAAGTATGGAGTTCAAATAAGTTCAAAAAAATTAAATCCCTTTGCAACAGATGAGTTTCCATCCGAAACCGTGATACTTTGAAAGACATTGTCTATTTTGTACGCGAAGTGCATCCAGTTTTTGCCGTAACCCTCTCAACTTTTTAGCACATGCTATGTGGGTGACATGATGATACCATGCCAACTTTCAACCTTTTCAGAGTTCATTTGGAGCGCTTTTCAAATTATGGGTTATTTAGCTCAAAAAAATCGGTAAGTGCATGAAAAATACCAACTGAAGTCAGAAAGGGTTGAAAATTGATGATGTGTCTTTGAATGGTGCATTTTGAACACACAAAAAGTAAGGAGTTCAAATAAGTTCAAGAAAATGAAAACTCTTTGTAACAGATGAGTTTTCGTCTGAAGCCGTGATACTTCGAAAAAGATTGTCCATTGTACACGAAGTGCATTTAGTTTTTCCCAAGAACCTCTCAACATTTTAGCACATGCTATGTGGCTAAAATGATGATACCATGCCAAATTTAAACCTTTTCAGAGTTCATTTGAAGTGCTTTTCAATTTCAGGGTTATTTAGCTCAAAAAAATCAGTAAGTGGATGAAAAATACCAAATGAAGTCAGAAAGGGTTGAAAATTGATGATGTGGCTTAGAATGGTACATTTGAACACACAAAAAGCATGGAGTTCCAATAAGTTCGAAAAAATGAAATCTCTTTGTAACAGATGAGTTTTCGTCTGAAACCATGATACATCGAAAGAGATTGTCCATTTTGTACACGAAGTCCATCCATTTTTCCCATAAACCTCTCAACTTTTTAGCACATGCTATGTGTCTAAAATGATGATACCATGCCAAATTTAAACCTTTTCAGAGTTCATTTGAAGTGCTTTTCAATTTCAGGGTTATTTAGCTCAAAAAAATCGGTAAGTGCATGAAAAATACCAAATGAAGTCAGAAAGGGTAGAAAATTGATGATGTGGCTTTGATTGGTGCATTTTGAACACGCAAAAAGTATGGAGTTCAAATAAGTTCAATAAAATGAAATCTCTTTGTAACAGATGAGCTTTCGTCTGAAACCATGATACATCGAAAGAGATTGTCCATTTTGTACACGAAGTCCATCCATTTTTCCCATAAACCTCTCAACTTTTTAGCACATGCTATGTGTCTAAAATGATGATACCATGCCAAATTTAAACCTTTTCAGAGTTCATTTGAAGTGCTTTTCAATTTCAGGGTTATTTAGCTCAAAAAAAAATCAGTAAGTGCATGAAAAATACCGAATGAAGTTAGAAAGGGTTGAATTGATGATATGTCTTTGAATGGTGCATTTTGACCACACAAAAAGTATGGAGTTCAAATAAGTTCAAAAAAATTAAATCCCTTTGCAACAGACGAGTATCCGTCCGAAACCGTGATACTTTGAAAGACATTGTCTATTTCGTACACGAAGTGCATCCAGTTTTTGCCGTAACCCTCTCAACTTTTCAGCATATGCTATGTGGGTGATATCATGATACCATGCCAACTTTCAACCTTTTCAGAGGTCATTTGATGTGCTTTTCAATTTCAGGGTTATTTAGCTCAAAAAAATCGGTAAGTGCATGAAAAATACCAAATGAAGTCGGAAAGGGTTGAAAATTGATGATGTGGCTTTGAATGGTGCATTTTGAACACACAAAAAGTATGGAGTTAAAATAAGTTTAATAAAATGAAAACTCTTTGTAACAGATGAGTTTTTGTCCGAAAGCATGATACATCGAAAGCGATTGTCTATTTTGTACATGAAGTCCATCCTGTTTTTCCCATAAACCTCTCAACTTTTTAGCACATGCTATGTGGATAAAATGATGATACCATGCCAACTTTCAACCTTTTCAGAGTTCATTTGAAGTGCTTTTCAATTTCAGGTTTATTTAGCTCAAAAAATCGGTAAGTGGATGAAAAATACCAAATGAAGTCAGAAAGGGTAGAAAATTGATGATGTGGCTTTGAATGGTGCATTTTGAACACACAAAAAGTATAGAGTTCAAATAAGTTCAATAAAATGAAATCTCTTTGTAACTGATGAGTTTTCGTTTGAAACCATGATACATCGAAAGAGATTGTCCATTTTGTACACGAAGTCCATCCATTTTTTCCCATAAACCTCTCAACTTTTTAGCACATGCTATGTGACTAAAATGATGATACCATGCCAAATTTAAACCTTTTGAGAGTTCATTTTAAGTGCTATCATTTTTCAGGGTTATTAAGCTCAAACAAATCAGTAAGTGCATGAAAAACACCAAACGAATTTAGAAAGGCTTGAAAATTAATGACGTGGCTTTCAATGGTGTATTTTGAACACACAAAAAGTCTGGAGTTCAAATAAGTTCAAAAAAATGAAATACCTTTGTAACAGATGAGTTTTCGTCCGAAACCATGACACTTCGAAAGAGATTGTCCATTTTGTACACGAAGTTCATCCAATTTTTGTCGTAACCCTCTCAAATTTTTAGCACCTACTATTTGGGTTCAATGATAATACCATGCCAAGTTTCAACCTTTTCAGAGTTCATTTGAAGTGCTTTTCAATTTCATGGTTATTTAGCTCAAAAAATCAGTAAGTGCATGAAAAATACCAAATGAAGTCACAAAGGGTTTAAAATTGATGATGTGGCTTTGAATGGTGCATTCTGAACACACAAAAAGTATGGAGTTCAAATAAGTTCAAAAAAATGAAATCCCTTTGTAACAGATGACGATCCGTCCGAAACCGTGATACTTTGAAAGACATTGTCTATTTTGTACACGAAGTGTATCCAGTTTTTGCCATAACCCTCTCAACTTTTTAGCACATGCTATGTGGGTGACATGATGATACCATGCGAAATTTCAACCTTTTCAGAGTTCATTTGAATTGCTTATCAATTTCAGTGTCATTTAGCTCAAAAAATCGGTAAGTGCATGAAAAATACCAAATGAAGTCAGAAAGGGTAGAAAATTGATGATGTGGCTTTGATTGGTGCATTTTGAACACACAAAAAGTATGGAGTTCAAATAAGTTCAATAAAATGAAATCTCTTTGTAACAGATGAGCTTTCGTTTGAAACCATGATACATCGAAAGAGATTGTCCATTTTGTACACAAAGTCCATCCATTTTTTCCCATAAACCTCTCAACTTTTTAGAACATGCTATGTGTCTAAAATGATGATACCATGCCAAATTTAAACCTTTTCAGAGTTCATTTGAAGTGCTTTTCAATTTCAGGGTTATTTAGCTCAAAAAAAAATCAGTAAGTGCATGAAAAATTCCGAATGAAGTTAGAAAGGGTTGAAAATTGATGATGTGGCTTTGAATGGTGCATTTTGAAAACACATATGGAGTTCAAATAAGTTCAAAACAATTAAATCCCTTTGCAACAGATGAGTTTCTGTCCGAAACTGTGATACTTTGAAAGACATTATCTATTTTCTACGCGAAGTGCATCCAGTTTTTGCCGTAACCCTCTCAACTTTTTAGCACATGCTATGTGGGTGACATGATGATACCATGCCAACTTTCAACCTTTTCAGAGTTCATTTGGAGCGGTTTTCAATTTATGGGTTATTTAGCTCAAAAAAATCGGTAAGTGCATGAAAAATACCAAATGAAGTCACAAAGGGTTGAAAATTGATGATGTGTCTTTAAATGGTGAATTTTGAACACACAAAAAGTAAGGAGTTCAAATAAGTTCAAGAAAATGAAATCTCTTTGTAACAGATGAGTTTTCGTTTGAAGCCGTGATACTTCGAAAAAGATTGTCCATTGTACACGAAGTGCATCCAGTTCTTCCCAAGAACCTCTGAACATTTTAGCACATGCTATGTAGCTAAAATGATGATACCATGCCAACTGTAAACCTTTTCAGAGTTCATTTGAAGTGCTTTTGAACTTCAGGGTTATTTAGCTCAAAAAAATCAATAAGTGCATGAAAATACCAAATGAAGTCAGAAAGGGTTGAAACATGATGATGTGGAATGGTGCATTTTAAACACATAAAAATTATGGAGTTCAAATAAGTTAAAATAAATGAAACCCCTTTGTAACGGATGAGTTTTCGTCCGAAACCGTGATACTTCGAAAGATATTGTCCATTTTGTACACGAAGTGCATCCAGTTTTTGCCGTAACCCTATTAACCTTTTAGAACATGCTGTGTGGGTGAAATGATGATGCCATCGAAACTTTCAACCTTTTCAGAGTTCATTTAAAGTGCCTTTCATTTTCAGGGTTATTAAGCTCAAACAAATCAGTAAGTGCATGAAAAACACCAAATGAAGTCAAAAAGGCTTGAAAATTGATGACGTGGATTTGAATGGTGCATTTTGAACACACAAAAAGTATGGAGTTCAAATAAGTTCAAAAAAATGAAATACCTTTGTAAAGATGAGTTTTCGTTCGAAACCATGATACTTCGAAAGAGATTGTCCATTTGGTACACGAAGTTCATCCAATTTTTGTCGTAACCCTCTCAAATTTTTAGCACCTGCTACGTGGGTTAAATGATAATACCATGCCAACTTTCAACCTATTCAGAGTTCATTTGAAGTGCTTCTCAATTTCATGGTTATTTAGCTCAAAAAAATCAGTAAGTGCATGAAAAATATCAAATGAAGTCAGAAAGGGTTGAAAATTGATGATTTGGCTTTGACTGGTGCATTTTGAACACACAAAAAGTATGGAGTTCAAATAGGTTCAAAAAATGAAATTCCTTTGTAACAGATGAGTATCCGTCCGAAACCGTGATACTTTGAAAGACATTGTCTATTTTGTACACGAAGAGCATCCTGTTTTTGCCGTAACCCTCTCAACTTTTTAGCAGATGCTATGTGGGTGACATGATGATACCATGCCAACTTTCAACCTTTTCAGAGTTCATTTGAAGTGCTTTTCAATTTCAGCGTTATTTAGCTCAAAAAATCGGTAAGTGCATGAAAAATACCAAATGAAGTTAGAAAGGGTAGAAAATTGATGATGTGGCTTTGAATGATGCATTTTGAACACACAAAAAGTATGGAGTTCAAATAAGTTCAATAAAATGAAATCTCTTTGTAACAAATGAGCTTTCGTTTGAAGCCATGATACACCGAAAGAGATTGTCCATTTTGTACATGAAGTCCATCCATTTTTTCCCATAAACCTCTCAAC
The DNA here is from genome assembly GCA_022496015.1 of Hordeum marinum. NCBI lineage: Eukaryota > Viridiplantae > Streptophyta > Magnoliopsida > Poales > Poaceae > Hordeum > Hordeum marinum. The sequence continues at coordinate 506,890,313 of CM039674.1, read as the reverse complement.
TTTTTAGCACATGCTATGTGTCTAAAATGATGATACCATGCCAAATTTAAACACTTTCAAAGTCCATTTGAAGTGCTTTTCAATTTCAGGGTTATTTAGCTCAAAAAAAATCAGTAAGTGCATGAAAAATACCGAATGAAGTTAGAAAGGGTTGAAAATTGATGATGTGGCTTTGAATGGTGCATTTTGAACAGACAAAAAGTATGGAGTTCAAATAAGTTCAAAAACATTAAATCCCTTTGCAACAGATGAGTTTCCGTCCGAAACTGTGAGACTTTGAAAGACATTGTCTATTTTGTACGCGAAGTGCATCCAGTTTTTGCCGTAACCCTCTCAACTTTTTAGCACATGCTATGTGGGTGACATGATGATACCATGCCAACTTTCAACCTTTTCAGAGTTCATTTGGAGTACTTTTCAACTTCAGGGTTATTTAGCTCAAAAAAAATCAATAAGTGCATGAAAATACCAAATGAAGTCAGAAAGGGTTGAAACTTGATGATGTGGAATGGTGCATGTTAAACACATAAAACGTATGGAGTTCAAATAAGTTAAAATAAATGAAACCCCTTTGTAACGGATGAGTTTTCGTCCGAAACCGTGATACTTCGAAAGAGATTGTCCATTTTGTACACGAAGTGCATCCAGTTTTTGCCGTTACCCTATCAAACTTTTAGAACATGCTATGTGGGTGAAATGATGATGCCACCCAAACTTTCATCCTTTTCAGAGTTCATTTAAAGTGCCTTTCATTTTCAGGGTTATGAAGCTCAAATAAATCAGTAAGTGCATGAAAAACACCAAATGAAGTCAAAAAGGCTTGAAAATTGATGACGTGGATTTGAATGGTGCATTTTGAACACACAAAAAGTATGGAGTTCAAATAAGTTCAAAAAAATGAAATACCTTTGTAAAGATGAGTTTTCGTTCGAAACCATGATACTTCGAAAGAGATTGTCCATTTTGTACACGAAGTTCATCCAATTTTTGTCGTAACCCTCTCAAATTTTTAGCACCTGCTACGTGGGTTAAATGATAATACCATGCCAACTTTCAACCTATTCAGAGTTCATTTGAAGTGCTTCTCAATTTCATGGTTATTTAGCTCAAAAAAATCAGTAAGTGCATGAAAAATATCAAATGAAGTCAGAAAGGGTTGAAAATTGATGATTTGGCTTTGAATGGTGCATTTTGAACACACAAAAAGTATGGAGTTCAAATAAGTTCAATAAAATGAAATCTCTTTGTAACAAATGAGCTTTCGTTTGAAACCATGATACATCGAAAGAGATTGTCCATTTTGTACATGAAGTCCATCCATTTTTTCCCATGAACCTCTCAACTTTTTAGCACATGCTATGTGTCTAAAATGATGATACCATGCCAAATTTAAACACTTTCAAAGTCCATTTGAAGTGCTTTTCAATTTCAGGGTTATTTAGCTCAAAAAAAATCAGTAAGTGCATGAAAAATACCGAATGAAGTTAGAAAGGGTTGAAAATTGATGATGTGGCTTTGAATGGTGCATTTTGAACAGACAAAAAGTATGGAGTTCAAATAAGTTCAAAAACATTAAATCCCTTTGCAACAGATGAGTTTCCGTCCGAAACTGTGAGACTTTGAAAGACATTGTCTATTTTGTACGCGAAGTGCATCCAGTTTTTGCCGTAACCCTCTCAACTTTTTAGCACATGCTATGTGGGTGACATGATGATACCATGCCAACTTTCAACCTTTTCAGAGTTCATTTGGAGTACTTTTCAACTTCAGGGTTATTTAGCTCAAAAAAATCAATAAGTGCATGAAAATACCAAATAAAGTCAGAAAGGGTTGAAACTTGATGATGTGGAATGGTGCATTTTAAACACATAAAACGTATGGAGTTCAAATAAGTTAAAATAAATGAAACCCCTTTGTAACGGATGAGTTTTCGTCCGAAACCGTGATACTTCGAAAGAGATTGTCCATTTTGTACACGAAGTGCATCCAGTTTTTGCCGTTACCCTATCAAACTTTTAGAACATGCTATGTGGGTGAAATGATGATGCCACCCAAACTTTCAACCTTTTCAGAGTTCATTTAAAGTGCCTTTCATTTTCAGGGTTATTAAGCTCAAAAAAATCAGTAAGTGCATGAAAAACACCAAATGAAGTCAAAAAGGCTTGAAAATTGATGACGTGGATTTGAATGGTGCATTTTGAACACACAAAAAGTATGGAGTTCAAATAAGTTCAAAAAAATGAAATACCTTTGTAAAGATGAGTTTTCGTTCGAAACCATGATACTTCGAAAGAGATTGTCCATTTTGTACACGAAGTTCATCCAATTTTTGTCGTAACCCTCTCAAATTTTTAGCACCTGCTACGTGGGTTAAATGATAATACCATGCCAAGTTTCAACCTATTCAGAGTTCATTTGAAGTGCTTCTCAATTTCATGGTTATTTAGCTCAAAAAAATCAGTAAGTGCATGAAAAATATCAAATGAAGTCAGAAAGGGTTGAAAATTGATGATTTGGCTTTGAATGGTGCATTTTGAACACACAAAAAGTATGGAGTTCAAATAAGTTCAAAAAATGAAATCCCTTTGTAACAGATGAGTATCCGTCCGAAACCGTGATACTTTGAAAGACATTGTCTATTTTGTACACGAAGAGCATCCTGTTTTTGCCATAACCCTCTCAACTTTTTAGCAGATGCTATGTGGGTGACATGATGATACCATGCCAACTTTCAACCTTTTCAGAGTTCATTTGAAGTGCTTTTCAATTTCAGCGTTATTTAGCTCAAAAAATCGGTAAGTGCATGAAAAATACCAAATGGAGTTAGAAAGGGTAGAAAATTGATGATGTGGCTTTGAATGATGCATTTTGAACACACAAAAAGTATGGAGTTCAAATAAGTTAAATAAAATGAAATCTCTTTGTAACAAATGAGCTTTCGTTTGAAACCATGATACATCGAAAGAGATTGTCCATTTTGTACATGAAGTCCATCCATTTTTTCCCATAAACCTCTCAACTTTTTAGCACGTCCTATGTGTCTAAAATGATGATACCATGCCAAATTTAAACACTTTCAAAGTCCATTTGAAGTGCTTTTCAATTTCAGGGTTATTTAGCTCAAAAAAAATCAGTAAGTGCATGAAAAATACCGAATGAAGTTAGAAAGGGTTGAAAATTGATGATGTGGCTTTGAATGGTGCATTTTGAACAGACAAAAAGTATGGAGTTCAAATAAGTTCATAAACATTAAATCCCTTTGCAACAGATGAGTTTCCGTCCGAAACTGTGAGACTTTGAAAGACATTGTCTATTTTGTACGCGAAGTGCATCCAGTTTTTGCCGTAACCCTCTCAACTTTTTAGCACATGCTATGTGGGTGAGATGATGATACCATGCCAACTTTCAACCTTTTCAGAGTTCATTTGGAGTACTTTTCAACTTCAGGGTTATTTAGCTCAAAAAAAATCAATAAGTGCATGAAAATACCAAATGAAGTCAGAAAGGGTTGAAACATGATGATGTGGAATGGTTCATTTTAAACACATAAAAATTATGGAGTTCAAATAAGTTAAAATAAATGAAACCCCTTTGTAACGGATGAGTTTTCGTCCGAAACCGTGATACTTCGAAAGAGATTGTCCATTTTGTACACGAAGTGCATCCAGTTTTTGCCGTAACCCTATCAACCTTTTAGAACATGCTATGTGTTTAAAATGATGATACCATGGCAACTTTAGACCTTTTCAGAGTTCATTTGAAGTGCTTTTATATTTTCAGGGTTATTTAGTTAAAAAAATCAGTAAGTGCATGAAAAATACTGAATGAAGTTAGAAAGGGTTGAAAATTGATGATGTGGCTTTGAATGGTGCATTTTGAACACACAAAAAGTATGGATTTCAAATAAGTTCAAAAAAATTAAATACGTTTGTAAAATATGAGTTTTCGTCCGAAACCATGACACTTCGAAAGAGATTGTCCATTTTGTACACGAAGTTCATCCAATTTTTGTCCTACCCCTCTCAAATTTTTAGCACCAGCTATGTGGGTTCAATGATAATACCATGCCAAGTTTCAACCTTTTCAGGGTTCATTTGAAGTGCTTTTCAATTTCATGGTTATTTAGCTCAAAAAAATCAGTAAGTCCATGAAAAATATCAAATGAAGTCAGAAAAGGTTCAAAATTGATGATGTGGCTTTGAATGGTGCATTTTAAACACACAAAAAGTATGGAGTTCAAATAACTTAAAAAAATGAAATCCCTTTGTAACAGATGAGTATCCATCCGAAACCGTGATACTTTGAAAGACATTGTCTATTTTGTACACGAAGTGCATCCAATTTTTGCCATAACCCTCTCAACTTTTTAGCACATGCTATGTGGGTGACATGATGATACAATGCCAAATTTCAACCTTTTCAGAGTTCATTTGAAGTTCTTTTCAATTTCAGGGATTATTTAGCTCAAAAAATCGGTAAGTGCTTGAAAAATACCAAATGAAGTCAAAAAGGGTAGAAAATTGATGATGTGGCATTGATTGGTGCATTTTGAACACACAAAAAGTATGGAGTTCAAAAAATTTCAATAAAATGAAATCTCTTTGTAACAGATGAGCTTTCGTCTGAAACCATGATACATCGAAAGAGATTGTCCATTTTGTACACGAAGTCCATCCGATATTTCCCATAAACCTCTCAACGTTTTAGCACATGCTATGTGTCTAAACTGATGATACCATGCCAACTTTAAACCTTCTCAGAGTTCATTTGAAGTGCTTTTCAATTTCAGGGTTATTTAGCTCAGAAAAATCAGTAAGTGCATGAAAAATACCAAATGAAGTTAGAAAGGGTTGAAAATTGATGATGTGGCTTTGAATGGTGCACTTTGAACACACAAAAATTATGGAGTTCAAATAAGTTCAAAAAAATTAAATCCCTTTGCAACAGATGAGTTTCCGTCCGAAACCGTGATACTTTGAAAGACATTGTATATTTTGTACGCGAAGTGCATCCAGTTTTTGCCGTAACACTCTCAACATTTTAGCGCTTGCTACGTGGGTGACATGATGATACCATGCCAACTTTCAACCTTTTCAGAGTTCATTTGAAGCGCTTTTCAATTTATGGGTTATTTAGCTCAAAAATATCGGTAAGTGCATGAAAAATACCAAATGAAGCCAGAAAGGGTTGAAAATTGATGATGTGTCTTTGAATGGTGCATTTTGAACACACAAAAAGTAAGGAGTTCAAATAAGTTCAATAAAATGAATTCTCTTTGTAACAGATGAGTTTTCGTTTGAAACCGTGGTCCTCCGAAAAAGATTGTCCATTGTACACGAAGTGCATCCAGTTTTTACCAAAAACCTCTCAACATTTTAGCACATGCTATGTGTCTAAAATGATGATACCATGCCAACTTTCAACCTTTTCGGGGTTCATTTGAAGTGCTTTTCAATTTCAGGGTTATTTAGCTCAAAAAGTCAATTAGTGCATGAAAAATACCAAATGAAGTCAGAAAGGGTTGAAAATTGATGATGTGGAATGGTGCATTTTAAACACGTAAAAAGTATGGAGTTCAAATAAGTTCAAATAAATGAAACCCCTTTGTAACGGATGAGTTTTCGTCCGAAAACGTGATACTTCGAAAGAGATTGTCCATTTTGTACACGAAGTGCATCTAGTTTTTGCCGTAACCCTATCAACCTTTTAAAACATGCTATGTGGTTGAAATGATGATGCCATGCAAACTTTCAACCTTTTCAGAGTTCATTTAAAGTGCCTTTCATTTTCAGGGTTATTAAGCACAAACAAATCGGTAAGTGCATGAAAAACACGAAATCAAGTCAGAATGGCTTGAAAATTGATGACGTGGATATGAATGGTGCATTTTGAACACACAAAAAGTATGGAGTTCAAATAAGTTAAACAAAATGAAATACCTTTGTAACAGATTAGTTTTCGTCCGAAACCATGACACTTTGAAAGAGATTGTCCATTTTGCACACGAAGTTCATCCAATTTTTGTCGTAACCCTCTCAAATTTTTAGCACCTGCTATGTGGGTTAAATGATAATACCATGCCAAATTTCAACCTATTCAGAGTTCATTTGAAGTGCTTTTCAATTTCATGGTTATTTGGCTCAAAAAAATTAGTAAGTGCATGAAAAATACCAAATGAAGTCAGAAAGGGTTGAAAATTGATGATTTGGCTTTGAATGGTGCATTTTGAACACACAAAAATTATGGAGTTCAAACAAGTTCAAAAAATGAAATCCCTTTGTAACAGATGAGTATCCGTCCGAAACCGTGATACTTTGGAAGACATTGTCTATTTTGTACATGAAGAGCATCCAGTTTTTGCCGTAATCCTCTCAAATTTTTAGCACATGCTATGTGGGTGAGATGATGATACCATGCCAACTTTCAACCATTTCAGAGTTCATTTGAAGTGATTTTCAATTTCTGGGTTATTTAGCTCAGAAAAATCAGTAAGTGCATGAAAAATACCAAATGAAGTTAGAAAGGGTTGAAAATTGATGATGTGGCTTTGAATGGTGCACTTTGAACACACAAAAATTATGGAGTTCAAATAAGTTCAAAAAAATTAAATCCCTTTGCAACAGATGAGTTTCCGTCCGAAACCGTGATACTTTGAAAGACATTGTATATTTTGTACGCGAAGTGCATCCAGTTTTTGCCGTAACACTCTCAACATTTTAGCACTTGCTATGTGGGTGACATGATGATACCATGCCAACTTTCAACCTTTTCAGAGTTCATTTGAAGCGCTTTTCAATTTATGGGTTATTTAGCTCAAAAATATCGGTAAGTGCATGAAAAATACCAAATGAAGCCAGAAAGGGTTGAAAATTGATGATGTGTCTTTGAATGGTGCATTTTGAACACACAAAAAGTAAGGAGTTCAAATAAGTTCAATAAAATGAATTCTCTTTGTAACAGATGAGTTTTCGTTTGAAGCCGTGGTCCTCCGAAAAAGATTGTCCATTGTACACGAAGTGCATCCAGTTTTTACCAAAAACCTCTCAACATTTTAGCACATGCTATGTGTCTAAAATGATGATACCATGCCAACTTTCAACCTTTTCGGGGTTCATTTGAAGTGCTTTTCAATTTTAGGGTTATTTAGCTCAAAAAAATCAATTAGTGCATGAAAAATACCAAATGAAGTCAGAAAGGGTTGAAAATTGATGATGTCGAATGGTGCATTTTAAACACGTAAAAAGTATGGAGTTCAAATAAGTTCAAATAAATGAAACCCCTTTGTAACGGATGAGTTTTCGTCCGAAAACGTGATACTTCGAAAGAGATTGTCCATTTTGTACACGAAGTGCATCCAGTTTTTGCCGTAACCCTATCAACCTTTTAAAACATGCTATGTGGTTGAAATGATGATGCCATGCAAACTTTCAACCTTTTCAGAGTTCATTTAAAGTGCCTTTCATTTTCAGGGTTATTAAGCACAAACAAATCGGTAAGTGCATGAAAAACACGAAATCAAGTCAGAAAGGCTTGAAAATTGATGACGTGGATTTGAATGGTGCATTTTGAACACACAAAAAGTATGGAGTTCAAATAAGTTAAACAAAATGAAATACCTTTGTAACAGATTAGTTTTCGTCCGAAACCATGACACTTCGAAAGAGATTGTCCATTTTGCACACGAAGTTCATCCAATTTTTGTCGTAACCCTCTCAAATTTTTAGCACCTTCTATGTGGGTTAAATGATAATACCATGCCAACTTTCAACCTATTCAGAGTTCATTTGAAGTGCTTTTCAATTTCATGGTTATTTGGCTCAAAAAAATTAGTAAGTGCATGAAAAATACCAAATGAAGTCAGAAAGGGTTGAAAATTGATGATTTGGCTTTGAATGGTGCATTTAGAAAACACAAAAATTATGGAGTTCAAACAAGTTCAAAAAATGAAATCCCTTTGTAACAGATGAGTATCCGTCCGAAACCGTGATACTTTGGAAGACATTGTCTATTTTGTACATGAAGAGCATCCAGTTTTTGCCGTAATCCTCTCAAATTTTTAGCACATGCTATGTGGGTGAGATGATGATACCATGCCAACTTTCAACCATTTCAGAGTTCATTTGAAGTGATTTTCAATTTCAGGGTTATTTAGCTCAAAAAATAGGTAAGTGCATGAAAAATACCAAATGAAGTCAGAAAGGGTAGAAAATTGATGATGTGGCTTTGAATGTGCATTTTGAACACACAAAAATTATGGAGTTCAAATAAGTTCAAAAAAATGAAATACCTTTGTAACAAATGAGTTTTCGTCTAAAACCATGATACATCGAAAGAGATTGTACATTTTGTACACGAAGTTCATCCAATTTTTGTCGTAACCCTCTCAAATTTTTAGCACCTGCTATGTGGGTTCAATGATAATACCATGCCCAGTTTCAACCTTTTCAGAGTTCATTTGAAGTGCTTTTCAATTTCATGGTTATTTAGCTCAAAAAAATCAGTAAAGTGCATGAAAAATACCAAATGAAGTCAGAAAGGGTTCAAAATTGATGATGTGGCTTTGAATGGTAAATTTTGAACAGACAAAAAGTATGGAGTTCAAATAACTTCAAGAAAATGAAATCCCTTTGTAACAGATGAGTATCCGTCCGAAACCGTGATACTTTGAAAGACATTGTCTATTTTGTACACGAAGTGCATCCAGTTTTTGCCATAACCCTCTCAACTTTTTAGAACATGCTATGTGGGTGACATGATGATACCATGCCAAATATCAACCTTTTCAGAGTTCATTTGAAGTGCTTTTCAATTTCAGGGTTATTTAGCTAAAAAAATCGGTAAGTGCATGAAAAATACCAAATGAAATCAGAAAGGGTAGAAAATTGATGATGTGGCTTTGATTGGTGCATTTTGAACACACAAAAAGTATGGAGTTCAAAAAAGTTCAATAAAATGAAATCTCTTTGTAACAGATGAGCTTTCGTCTGAAACCATGATACATCGAAAGAGATTGTCCATTTTGTACACGAAGTCCATCCATTTTTTCCCATAAACCTCTCAACTTTTTAGCAAATCCTATGTGTCTAAAATGATGATACCACGCCAACTTTCAACCTTTTCAGAGTTCATATGAAGTGCTTTTCAATTTCAGGGTTATTTAGCTCAAAAAAAATCAGTAAGTGCATGAAAAATACCAAATGAAGTTAGAAAGGGTTGAAAACTGATGATGTGGCTTTGAATGCTGCACTTTGAACACACAAAAAGTATGGAGTTCAAATAAGTTCAAAAAAATTAAATCCCTTTGCAAGAGATGAGTTTCCGTCTGAAACCGTGATACTTTGAAAGACATTGTCTATTTTGTACGCGAAGTGCATCCATTTTTTGCCGTAACACTCTCAACTTATTAGCACTTGCTATGTGGGCGACATGATGATACCATGCCAGCTTTCAACCTTTTCAGAGTTCATTTGAAGCGCTTTTCAATTTATGGGTTATTTAGCTCAAAAAATTCGGTAAGTGCATGAAAAATACCAAATGAAGTCAGAAAGGATTGAAAATTGATGATGTGTCTTTGAATGGTGCATTTTGAACACACAAAAAGTAAGGAGTTCAAATAAGGTCAATAAAATGAATTCTCTTTGTAACAGATGAGTTTTCGTATTAAACCGTGATACTTCAAAAAAGATTGTCCATCGTACACGAAGTGCATCTAGTTTTTCCCAAAAACCACTCAACATTTTAGCACATGCTATGTGTCTAAAATGATGATACCATGCCAACATTCAACCTTTTCAGAGTTCATTTGAAGTGCTTTTCAATTTCAGGGTTATTTAGCTCAAAAAAAATCAATAAGTGCATGAAAACTACCAAATGAAGTCAGAAAGGGTTGAAAATTGATGATGTGGAATGGTGCATTTTAAACACGTAAAAAGTATGGAGTCCAAATAAGCTCAAATAAATGAAACCCCTTTGTAACGGTTGAGTTTTCGTCCGAAAATGTGATACTTCGAAACAGATTGTCCATTTGGTACACGAAGTGCATCCAGGTTTTGCCGTAACCCTATCAACCTTTTAAAACATGCTATGTGGTTGAAATGATGATGCCATGCAAACTTTCAACCTTTTCAGAGTTCATTTAAAGTGTCTTTCATTTTCAGGGTTATTAAGCTCAAACAAATCAGTAAGTGCATGAAAAACACCAAATGAAGTCAGAAAGGATTGAAAATTGATGACGTGGATTTGAATGGTGCATTTTGAACTCACAAAAAGTATGGAGTTCAAATAAGTTCGAAAAAATGAAATACCTTTGTAACCGATGAGTTTTCGTCTGAAACCATGACACTTCGAAAGAGATTGTCCATTTTGCACACGAAGTTCATCCAATTTTTGTCGTAACCCTCTCAAATTTTTAGCACCTGCTATGTGGGTTCAATGATAATACCATGCCAAGTTTCAACCTATTCAGAGTTCATTTGAAGTGCTTTTCAATTTCATAAAAAATACCAAATGAAATCAGAAAGGGTTGAAAATTGATGATGTGGCTTTGAATGGTGCATTTTATACACACGAAAAGTATGGAGTTGAAATAAGTTCAAAATAATGAAATCCCTTTGTAACAGATGAGTTTCCGTCCGGAACCGTGATACTTTGAAAGACATTGCCTATTTTGTACACGAAGTGCATCCTATTTTTGTCGTAACCCTCCCAACTTTTTATCACATGCTATGTGGGTGAAATGATGATACCATGCCAACTTTCAACCTTTGCAGAGTTCATTTGAAGTTCTTTTCAATTTTAGGGTTATTTAGCTCAAAAAATCGGTAAGTGCACGAAAAATACCAAATGAAGTCAGAAATGGTTGAAAATTGATGATGTGGCTTTGAATGGTGCATTTTGAACACACAAAAAGAATGGAGTTCAAATAAGTTCAATGAAATGAAATCTCTTTGTAACAGATGAGTTTTCATCTCAAACTGTGATACTTCGAAAAAGATTGGCCATTGTACACGAAGTGCATCTAGTTTTTCCCAAAAACCTCTCAACTTTTTAGCACATGCTATGTGGCTAAAAGTATGAGACCATGCCAACTTTCTACCTTTTCAGAGTTCATTTAAAGTGCTTTTCAATTTCATGGTTATTTAGCTCAAAAAATCATTAAGTGCATGAAAAATACCAAATGAAGTCAGAAAGGGTTCCAAATTTATGATGTGGCTTTGAATGGTTCATTTTAAACACATAAAAAGTATGGAGTTCAAATAAGTTCAAAAAAATGAAATCCCTTTGTAAGAGATGAGTTTTAGTTTGAAACCGTGATAGTTCGAACGAGATTGTCCATTTTGTACACGAAGTGCATCCAGTTCTTGCCGTAACCCTCTCAACTTTTGAGCAGATGCTATGTGGGTGAAATGATGATGCCATGAAAACTTTCAACCTTTTCAGAGTTAATTTAAAGTGCTTTTCATTTTTCAGGGTTATTAAGCTCAAACAAATCAGTAAGTGCATGAAAAATACCAAATTAAGTCAGAAAGGGTTGAAAATTGATGATGTGGCTTTGAATGGTGCATTTTGAACACACAATATGTATGGAGTTCAAATAAGTTCAAAAAACTGAAATCCCTTTGTAAGACATGAGTTCCCGTACGAAACCGTAATACTTTGAAAGACATTGTCTATTTTGTACACGAAGTGCATCCTGTTTTTTCCGTAACCTCTCAACTTTTTAGCACATGCTATGTGGGTGACATGATGATACCATGCCAACTTTCAACATTTTGAGAGTTCATTTGAAGTGCTTTTCAATTTCAGGGCTATTTAGCTCAAAAAAATCGGTAAGTGCATGAACAATACCAAATGAAGTCAGAAATGGTTTAAAATTGATGATGTGGCTTTCAATGGTGCATTATGAACACACAAAAAGTATCGAGTTCAAATAAGTTTTTGTCTGAAATCGTGATACTTCGAAAGAGATTGACCATTTTGTACACGAAGTGCATCCAGTTTTTGCCGTAACCCTCTCAATGTTTTAGCACATGCTAGGTGGGTGAAATGATGATACCAAGCCAAGTTCCAACCTTTTCAGAGTTTATTTGAACTGCTTTTCTATTTTATGGTAATTTAGCTCAAAAAAATCAGTAAGTCCATGAAAAATACCAAATGAAGTCAAAAAGGCTAGAAAATTGATAACGTGTCTTTGAATGGTGCATATTGAACACACAAAAAGTATGGAGTTAAAGTAAGTTCAAAAAAATGAAATACCTTTGTAACTGATGAGTTTTCGTCCGAAATCGTGATACATCGAAAGAGATTGTCCATTTTGTACACGAAGTGCATCCTTTCTTTGCCGTAAGCCTCTCAACTTATTAGCATATGCTATGTGGGTGAAATGATGATACCATGCCAACTTTAACCCTTTTTAGACTTCATTTGAAGTGCTCTTCAATTTTAGGGTTATTTAGCTCAAAAAAATCAGTAAGTGCATGAAAAATACCAAATGAAGTCAGAAAGGGTTGAAAATTGATGATGTGGCTTTGAATGGTGCATTTTGAACACACAAAAAGTATGGAGTTCAAATAAGTTCAACAAAATTAAATCCCTTTGGAACAGATGAGTTTCCATCCGAAACCGTGATACTTTGAAAGACATTGTCTATTTTGTACGCGAAGGACATTCAGTTTTTGCCGTAACACTCTCAACTTTTCAGCACATGCCATGTGGGTGAAATGATGATGCCATGCCAACTTTCAACCATTTCAAAGTTCATTTGAAGTGCTTTTCAATTTCATGCTTATTTAGCTCAAAAAATTAGTAAGTGCATGAAAAAACCAAATGAAGTTAGAAAGGGTAGAAAATTGATGATGTGGCTTTGAATGGTGCATTTTGAACACGCAAAAAGTATGGAGTTCAAATAAGTTCAATAAAATGAAATCTCTTTGTAATATATGAGTTTTGGTCTTAAACCATGATACTTCGGAAAAGATTGTCCATTTTGTACACGAAGTGCATCCTTTTTTTGCCGTAACCCTCTCAACTTTTTAGCACATGCTATGTGGGTGAAGTGATGATGCCATGCCAACTTTCAACCTTTTCAGAGTTCATTTGAAGTGCTTTTCAATTTCATGCTTATTTAGCTCAAAAAATCAGTAAGTGCATGAAAAAACCAAATGAAGTCAGAAAGGGTTGAAAATTGATGATGTGGCTTTCAATGGTGTCTTTTGAACACACAAAAAGTATTGAGTACATATAAGTTCAAAATAATGAAATCCCTTTGTAACACATTAGGTTTCGTCTGAAACCGTGACACTTCGAAAGAGATTGTCCATTTTGTACACGAAGTGTTTTTCAATTTCAGGGTTGTTTAGCTCAAAATAATCAGTAATTGCATGAAAAATACCAAATGAAGTCAAAAGGGTTCAAAATTGATGGTGTGGCTTTGAATGGTGCATTTTGAACACAGAAAAAGTATGGAGTTAAAATAAGTTCAAAAAAATGAAATCCCTTTGTAAAAGATGAGTTTTCGTCCGAAACCGTGATACTTCGAAAAAGATTGTCCATTTTGTACACGAAGTGCATCTAGTCTTTGTCGTAACCCTCACAACTTTTTATTACATTCTATGTGGGTGAAATGCTGATACCATGCCAACTTTCAACCTTTTCAGAGTTCATTTGAAGTCCTTTTCAATTTCAGGGTTATTTACCACAAAAAAATCAGTAAGTGCATGAAAAAACAAAATGAAGCCAGAAAGGGTTGAAATTTGATGATGTGGCTTTTAATGGTGCATTTTGAACACACCAAAAGTATGGAGTACAAATAAGTTCAAAAAAATGAAATCCCTTTGTAACACATGAGTTTTCGTCCGAAACCGTGACACTTCGAAAGAGATTGTCCATTTTGTACACGAAGTGCATCCAATTTTTGTCATAACCCTCTCAACTTTTTAGCACCTGCTGTGTGGTTTAAATGATCATACCATTCCAACTTCCAACCTTTTCAGAGTTCATTTGAAGTGCTTTTCAATTTCATGGTTATTTAGCTCAAAAAAATCAGTAAGTGCATGAAAAATACCAAATGAAGTCAGGAAGGGTTGAAAATTGATGATGTGGCTTTGAATGGTGCATTTTGTACACACAAAAAGTATGGAGTTAAATAAGTTCAAAAAAATGAAATACCTTTGTAACAGATGAGTTTCCGTTCGAAACCGTGATACTTTGAAAGACATTGCCTATTTTGTACACGAAGTGCATCCTGTTTTTGTCGTAACCCTCTCAACTTTTTATCACATGCTATGTGGGTGAAATGATGATACCATGCCAACTTTCAACCTTTGCAGAGTTCATTTGAAGTGCTTTTCAATTTCAGGGTTACCTAGCTTAAAAATAATCGGTAACTGCACGAAAAATACCAAATGAAGTCAGAAATGGTTCAAAATTGATGATGTGGCTTTGAATGGTGCATTTTGAACACACAAAAAGTATGGAGTTCAAATAAGTTCAATAAAATGAAATCTCTTTGTAACAGATGAGTTTTCATCTCAAACCGTGATACTTCGAAATAGATTGGCCATTGTACACGAAGTGCATCCAGTTTTTCCCAAAAACCTCTCGACTTTTTAGCACATGCTATGTGGCTAAAATTATGATACCATGCCAACTTTCTACGTTTTCAGAGTTCATTTCAAGTGATTTTCAATTTCATGGTTATTTAGCTCAAAAAATCAGTAAGTGCATGAAAAATACGAAATGAAGTCAGAAAGGGTTCCAAATTTATGATGTGGCTTTGAATGGCTCATTTTAAACACATAAAAAGTATGGAGTTCAAATAAGTTCAAAAAAATGAAATCCCTTTGTAAGAGATGAGTTATAGTTTCAAACAGTGATACTTCCAACGAGATTGTCCATTTAGTACACGAAGTGCATCCAGTTTTTGCCGTAACCCTCTCAACTTTTTAGCACATGCTATGTGGGTGAAATGATGATGCCATGAAAACTTTCAACCTTTTCAGAGTTCATTTAAAGTGCTTTTAATTTTTCAGGGTTATTAAGCTCAAACAAATCAGTAAGTGCATGAAAAATACCAAATAAGTCAGAAAAGGTTGAAAATTGATGATGTGGCTTTCAATGGTGCATTTTGAACACACAAAATGTATCGAGTTCAAATAAGTTCAAAAAACTGAAATCCCTTTGTAACAGATGAGTTTCCGTCCGGAATCGTGATACTTTGAAAGACATTGTCTATTTTGTACACGAAGTGCATCCTATTTTTTCCGTAACCCTCTCAACTTTTTAGCACGTGCTATGTGGGTGACATGATGATACCATGCCAACTTTCAACCTTTTCAGAGTTCATTTGAAGTGCTTTTAAATTTCAGGGTTATTTAGCTCAAAAAAATCGGTAAGTGCATGAACAATACCAAATTAAGTCAGAAATGGTTGAAAATTGATGATGTGGCTTTCAATGGTGCATTATGAACACACAAAAAGTATCGAGTTCAAATAAGTTCAATCAAATGAAATCTCTTTGTAACAGATGAGTTCTCGTTTGAAACCGTGATACTTCGAAAAAGATTGTCCATTGTACACGAAGTGCATCCAATTTTCCCCATAAACCTCTCAACTTTTTACCACATGCTATGTGTCTAAAATGATGATACAATGCCAACTTTCAACCTTTTCAGAGTTCATTTGAAGTGTTTTTCAATTTTAGGGTTATTTAGCTCAAAAAATTCAGTAAGTGCATGAAAAATACCAAATGAAGTCAGAAAGGGTGGAAAATTGATGATGTGGCTTTGAATGGTGCATTTTAAACACATAAAAGTATGGAGTTCAAATAAGTTCAAAAAATGAATTCCCTTTGCAACTGATGAGTTTTTGTTTGAAACCGTGATACTTCGAAAGAGATTATCGATTTTGTACACGAATTGCATCCAGTTTTGCCGTAACCCTCTCAACTTTTTAGCACATGCTATGTGGGTGAAATGATGATGCCATGCAAACTTTCAAAATTTTCAGAGTTCATTTTAAGTGCTTTTGATTTTTAGGGTTATTTAGCTCAAACAAATCAGTAAGTTCATGAAAAACACCAAATTAAGTCGGAAAGGCATGAAAATTGATGACATGGCTTTGAATGGTGCATTTTGAACACACAAAAAGTATGGATTTCAAATAAGTTCAAAAAAATGAAATCCCTTTGTAATAGATGAGTTTTCGTCCGAAACCATGATACATCGAAAGAGATTGTCCATTTTGTACACGAAGTCCATCCAGTCTTTGCCGTAAGCCTCTCAACTTTTTAGCACATGCTATGTGGGTGAAATGATGATTCCATGCCAACTTTCAACCTTTTCAGAGTTCATTTGAACTGCTTTTCAATTTCAGGGTAATTTAGCTAAAAAAACAATATGTGCATGAAAAATACCATATGAAGTCAAAAAGGCTAGAAAATTGATAACGTGGCTTTGAATGGTGCATTTTGAACACAAAAAAAGTATGGAGTTATAATAAGTTCAAAAAAATGAAATACCTTTGTAACAGATGAGTTTTCGTCCGACATCGTGATACATCGAAAGAGATTGTCCATTTTGTAAACGGAGTGCATCCAGTCTTTGCTGTAAGCCTCTCAACATTTTAGCAGATGCTATGTGGGTGAAATGATGATACCATGCCAACATTAACCCTTTTTAGATTTCATTTGAAGTGCACTTCAATTTTAGGGTTATTAAGCTCAAAAAAAATCAGTAAGTGTATGAAAAATACCAAATGAAGTCAGAAAGGGTTGAAAATTGATGATGTGGCTTTGAATGGTGCATTTTGAACACACAAAAAGTATGGAGTTAAAATAAGTTCAAAAAAATGAAATCCCATTGCAACAGATGAGTTTTCTCCGAAACCGTGATACTTCGAAAGAGATTGTCCATTTGGTAAACGAAGTGCATCCAGTCTTTGTCGTAACCCTCTCAAATTTTTACCACATGCTATGTGGGTGAAATAGTGATACCATGCCAACTTTCAACCTTTTCAGAGTCCATTTGAAGTGTTTTTCAATTTCACGGTTATTTAGCTCAAAATTATTAGTAATTGCATGAAAAATACCAAATGAAGTCAAAAGGGTTGAAAATTCATGGTGTGGCTTTGAATGATGCATTTTGAACACACAAAAAGTATCGAGTTAAAATAGGTTCAAAAAAATGAAATCCCTTTGTAAAAGATGAGTTTTCGTCCGAAACCGTGATACTTCGAAAGAGATTGTCCATTCTATACACGAAGTGCATCTAGTCTTTGTCGTAACCCTCTCAGCTTTTTAGCACATGCTATGTGGGTGAAATGATGATACCATGCAAACTTTCAACCTTTTCAGAGTTCATTTAAAGTGCTTTTGTTTTTTAGGGTTATTTAGCTCAAACAAATCAGTAAGTGCATGAAAAACACCAAATGAAGTCAGAAAGGCTTGAAAATTGATTTCCTGGCTTTGAATGGTGCATTTTGAACACACAAAAAGTATGGAGTTCAAATAAATTCAAAAAAATGAAATCCCTTTGTAACAGATGAGTTTTCGTCCGAAACCATGATACATCGATAGAGATTGTCCATTTTGTACACGAAGTCCATCCAGTCTTTGCCGTAAGCCTCTCAACTTTTTAGCACATGCTATGTGGGTGAAATGATGATAGCATGCCAACTTTCAACCTTTTCAGAGTTCATTTGAAGTGCTCTTCAATTTTAGGGTTATTTAGCTCAAAAAAATCAGTAAGTGCATGGAAAATACCAAATGAAGTCAGAAAGGGTTGAAAATTGATGATGTG
The DNA here is from genome assembly GCA_022496015.1 of Hordeum marinum. Lineage (NCBI taxonomy): Eukaryota > Viridiplantae > Streptophyta > Magnoliopsida > Poales > Poaceae > Hordeum > Hordeum marinum. The sequence continues at coordinate 506,872,518 of CM039674.1, read as the reverse complement.
GCTTTGAATGGTGCATTTTGAACAGACAAAAAGTATGGAGTTCAAATAAGTTCAAAAAAAATGAAGTCCCTTTGTAACAGATGAGTTTTTGTCTGAAATCGTGATACTCCGAAAGAGATTGTCCAATTTGTACACGAAGTGCATCCAGTTTTTGCCGTAACCCTCTCAACTTTTTAACAGATGCTATGTGGGCAAAATGATGATACCATGCCAACTTTAACCCTTTTTAGATTACATTTGAAGTGCTCTTCAATTTTAGGGTTATTTAGCTCAAAAAAATCAGTAAGTGCATGAAAAATACCAAATGAAGTCAGAAAGGGTTGAAAATTGATGATGTGGCTTTGGATAGTGCATTTTGAACACACAAAAAGTATGGAGTTCAAATAAGTTAAAAAATGAAATCCCATTGTAACAGATGAGTTTTGTCTGAAACCGTGATACTTCAAAACAGATTGTCCATTTGGTACACGAAGTGCATCGAGTCTTTGTCGTAACCTTATCATATTTTTACCACATGTTATGCAGGTGCAATAATGATACCATGCGAACTTTCAACCTTTTCAGAGTTCATTTGAAGTGTTTTTCAATTTCAGGGTTATTTAGCTCAAAATAATCAGTAATTGCATGAAAAATACCAAATGAAGTCAAAATGGTTGAAAATTCATGGTGTGGCTTTGAATGGTGCATTTTGAACACACCAAAAGTATGGAGTTAAAATAGGTTCAAAAAAATGAAATCCCTTTGTAAAAGATGAGTTTTCGTCCGAAACCTTGATACTTCGAAAGAGATTGTCCATTTTGTACACGAAGTGCATCTAGTCTTTGTCGTAACCCTCTCAACTTTTTAGCACATGCTATGTGGGTGAAATGATGATACCATGCGAACTTTCAACCTTTTCAGAGTTCATTTGAAGTGATTTTCAATTTCAGGGTTATTTACCTCAAAAAAATCAGTAAGTGCATGAAAAAACAAAATGAAGTCAGAAAGGGTTGAAAATTGATGATGTGGCTTTTAATGGTGCATTTTGATCACACAAAAAGTATGGAGTTCAAATAAGTTAAAAAATGAAATCCCTTTGTAACACATGAGTTTTCGTCCCCAACCGTGACACTTCGAAAGAGATTGTCCATTTTGTACACGAAGTGCATCCAATTTTTGTCATAACTTTCTCAACTTTTTAGCACCTGCTATGTGGTTTAAATGATAATACCATGGCAACATTCAACCTTTTCAGAGTTCATTTGAAGTGCTTTTCAATTTCATGGTTATTTAGCTAAAAAAACCAGTAAGTGCATGAAAAATACTAAATGAAGTCAGAAATGGTTGAAAATAGATGATGTGGCTTTCAATGGTGCATTATGAACACACAAAAAGTATGGAGTTCAAATAAGTTCAATAAAATGAAATCACTTTGTAAGAGATGAGTTTTCGTTTGAAACCGTGATACTTCGAAAAAGATTGTCCATTGTACACGAAGTGCATCCAATTTTCCCCATAAACCGCTCAACTTTTTAGCACCTGCTGTGTGGTTTAAATGATAATACCATTCCAACTGTCAACCTTTATAGAGTTCATTTGAAGTGCTTTTCAATTTCATGGTTATTTAGCTCAAAAAAATCAGTAAGTGCATGAAAAATAACAAATGAAGTCAGGAAGGGTTGAAAATTGATGATGTGGCTTTGAATGGTGCATTTTGTACACACAAAAAGTATGGAGTTCAAATAAGTTCAAAAAAAATGAAATCCCTTCGTAACAGACGAGTTTCCGTCCGAAACCGTGATACTTTGAAAGACATTGCCTATTTTGTACACGAAGTGCATCCTGTTTTTGTCGTAACCCTCTCAACTTTTTATCACATGCTATGTGGGTGAAATGATGATACCATGCCAACTTTCAACCTTTGCAGAGTTCATTTGAAGTGCTTTTCAATTTCAGAGTTATTTAGATCAAAAAATTGGTAAGTGCACGAAAAATACCAAATGAAGTCAGAAATGGTTGATAATTGATGATGTGGCTTTGAATGGTGCATTTTGAACACACAAAAATTATGGAGTTCAAATAAGTTCAATAAAATGAAATCTCTTTGTAACAGATGAGTTTTCGTCTCAAACCGTGATACTTCGAAAAACATTGGCCATTGTACACGAAGTGCATCTAGTTTTTCCCAAAAACCTCTCAACTTTTTAGCACATGCTATCTGGGTGAAATGATGATATCATGCCAACTTTCAACCTTTTCAGAGTTCATTTGAACTGCTTTTCAATTTCAGGGTAATTTAGCTCAAAAAATTCAATAAGTGCATGAAAAATACCAAATGAAGTCAAAAAGGCTAGAAAATTGATACCGTGGCTTTGAATGGTGCATTTTGAACACACAAAAAGTATGGAGTTAAAATATGTTCAAAAAAATGAAATACCTTTGTAACAGATGAGTTTTCGTCTGAAATCGTGATACATCGAAAGAGATTGTCCATTTTGTACACGGAGTGCATCCAGTCTTTGCCGTAAGTCTCTCAAATTTTTAGCAGATGCTATGTGGGTGAAATGATGATACCATGCCAACTTTAACTCTTTTTAGATTTCATTTGAAGTGCTCTTCAATTTGAGGGTTATTTAGCTCAAAAAAATGAGTAAGTGCATGAAAAATACCAAATGAAGTCAGAAAGGGTTGAAAATTAATGATGTGGCTTTGAATGGTGCATTTTGAACACACAAAAAGTATGGAGTTAAAATAAGTTCAAGAAAATGAAATCCCATTGTAACAGATGAGTTTTGTCCGAAATCGTGATACTTCGAAAGAGATTGTCCATTTGGTACACGGAGTGCATCCAGTGTTTGTCGTAACCCTCTCAAATTTTTACCACATGCTATGTGGGTGCAATAATGATACCATGCCAACTTTCAACCTTTTCAGAGTTCATTTGAAGTGTTTTTCAATTTCAGGGTTATTTAGCTCAAAATAATCAGTAATTGCATGAAAAATACCAAATGAAGTCAAAAGGGTTGAAAATTCATGGTGTGGCTTTGAATGGTGCATTTTGAACACACCAAAAGTATGGAGTTAAAATAGGTTCAAAAAAATGAAATCCCTTTGTAAAAGATGAATTTTCGTCCGAAACCTTGATACTTCGAAAGAGATTGTCCATTTTGTACACGAAGTGCATCCAGTCTTTGCCGTAACCCTCTCAACTTTTTAGCACATGCTACGTGGGTGAAATGATGATACCATGCCAACTTTCAACCTTTTCAGAGTTCATTTGAAGTGATTTTCAATTTCAGGGTTATTTACCTCACAAAAATCAGTAAGTGCATGAAAAAACAAAATGAAGTCAGAAAGGGTTGAAAATTGATGATGTGGCTTTTAATGGTGCATTTTGATCACACCAAAAGTATGGAGTTCAAATAAGTTCAAAAAATGAAATCCCTTTGTAACACATGAGTTTTCGTCCGAAACCGTGACACTTCGAAACAGATTGTCCATTTTGTACACGAAGTGCATCCAATTTTTGTCATAACCCTCTCAACTTTTTAGCACCTGCTATGTGGTTTAAATGATAATAACATGCCAACATTCAACATTTTGAGAGTTCATTTGAAGTGCTTTTCAATTTCATGGTTATTTATCTAAAAAAATCAGTAAGTGCATGAAAAATACCAAATGATGTCAGAAATGGTTGAAAATAGATGATGGGGCTTTCAATGGTGCATTATGAACACACAAAAAGTATGGAGTTCAAATAAGTTCAATAAAATGAAATCTCTTTGTAACAGATGAGTTTTCGTTTGAAACCGTGATACTTCGAAAAAGATTGTCCATTGTACACGAAGTGCATCCAATTTTCCCCATAAACCTCTCAACTTTTTAGCACCTGCTGTGTGGTTTAAATGATAATACCATTCCAACTTTCAACCTTTTCAGAGTTCATTTGAAGTGCTTTTCAATTTCATGGTTGTTTAGCTCAAAAAAATCAGTGAGTGCATGAAAAATACCACATGAAGTCAGGAAGGGTTGAAAATTTATGATGTGGCTTTGAATGGTGCATTTTGTACACACAAAAAGTATGGAGTTCAAATAAGTTAAAAAAAATGAAATCCCTTTGTAACAGAGTTTCCGTCCGAAACCCTGATACTTTGAAAGACATTGCCTATTTTGTACACGAAGTGCATCCTGTTTTTGTCGTAACCCTCTCAACTTTTTATCACATGCTATGTGGGTGAAATGATGATACCATGCCAACTTTCAACCTTTGCAGAGTTCATTTGAAGTGCTTTTCAATTTCAGAGTTATTTAGCTCAAAAAATCGATAAGTGCACGAAAAATACCAAATGAAGTCAGAAATGGTTGATAATTGATGATGTGGCTTTGAATGGTGCATTTTGAACACACAAAAAGTATGGAGTTCAAATAAGTTCAATAAAATTAAATCTCTTTGTAAAAGATGAGTTTTCGTCTCAAACCGTGATACTTCGAAAAACATTGGCCATTGTACACGAAGTGGATCCAGTTTTTCCCAAAAACCTCTCAACTTTTTAGCACATGCTATCTGGGTGAAATGATGATACCATGCCAACTTTCAACCTTTTCAGAGTTCATTTGAACTGCTTTTCAATTTCAGGGTAATTTAGCTCAAAAAATTCAATAAGTGCATGAAAAATACCAAATGAAGTCAAAAAGGCTAGAAAATTGATAACGTGGCTTTGAATGGTGCATTTTGAACACACAAAAAGTATGGAGTTAAAATATGTTCAAAAAAATGAAATACCTTTGTAACAGATGAGTTTTCGTCTGAAATCGTGATACATCGAAAGAGATTGTCCATTTTGTACATGGAGTGCATCCAGTCTGTGCCGTAAGTCTCTCAACTTTTTAGCAGATGTTATGTGGGTGAAATGATGATACCATGCCAACTTTAACTCTTTTTAGATTTCATTTGAAGTGCTCTTCAATTTTAGGGTTATTTAGCTCAAAAAAAATCAGTAAGTGCATGAAAAATACCAAATGAAGTCACAAAGGGTTGAAAATTAATGATGTGGCTTTGAATGGTGCATTTTGAACACACAAAAAGTATGGTGTTTAAATAAGTTCAAGAAAATGAAATCCCATTGTAACAGATGAGTTTTGTCCGAAATCTTGATACTTCGAAAGAGCTTGTCCATTTGGTACACAAAGTGCATCCAGTGTTTGTCGTAACCCTCTAAAAATTTTACCACATGCTATGTGGGTGCAATAATGATACCATGCCAACTTTCAACCTTTTCAGAGTTCATTTGAAGTGTTTTTCAATTTCAGGGTTATTTAGCTCAAAATAATCAGTAATTGCATGAAAAATACCAAATGAAGTCAAAAGGGTTGAAAATTCATGGTGTGGCTTTGAATGGTGCATTTTGAACACACAAAAAGTATGGAGTTAAAATAGGTTCAAAAAAATGAAATCCCTTTGTAAAAGATGAGTTTTCGTCCGAAACCGTGATACTTGGAAAGAGATTGTCCATTTTGTACACGAAGTGCATCTAGTCTTTGTCGTAACCCTCTCAACTTTTTAGCACATGCTATGTGGGTGAAATGATGATACCATGCCAACTTTCAACCTTTTCAGAGTTCATTTGAAGTGATTTTCAATTTCAGGGTTATTTACCTCAAAAAAATCAGTAAGTGCATGAAAACACAAATGAAGTCAAAAAGGGTTGAAATTTGATGATGTGGCTTTTAACGGTGCATTTTGAACACACCAAAAGTATGGAGTACCAATAAGTTAAAAAACGAAATCCCTATGTAACACATGAGTTTTCGTCCGAAACCGTGACACTTCGAAAGAGATTGTCCATTTTGTACACCAAGTGCATCCAATTTTTGTCATAACCCTCTCAACCTTTTAGCACCTGCTATGTGGTTTAAATGATAATACCATGCCAACTTTCAACCTTTTCAGAGTTCATTTGAAGTGCTTTTCAATTTCATGGTTATTTAGGTCAAAAAAATCAGTAAGTGCATGAAAAATACCAAATGAAGTCAGGAAGGGTTGAAAATTGATGATGTGGCTTTGAATGGTGCATTTTGAACACACGAAACGTATGGAGTTCAAATAAGTTAAAAAAAATGAAATCCCTTTGTAACAGATGAGTTTTCGTCCGAAACCGTGATACTTCGAAAGAGATTGTCCACTTTGTACACGAAGTGCATCTAGTCTTTGTCGTAACCCTCTCAACTTTTTAGCACATGCTATGTGGGTGAAATGATGATACCATGCGAACTTTCAACCTTTTCAGAGTTCATTTGAAGTGATTTTCAATTTCAGGGTTATTTACCTCAAAAAAATCAGTAAGTGCATGAAAAAACAAAATGAAGTCAGAAAGGGTTGAAAATTGATGATGTGGCTTTTAATGGTGCATTTTGATCACACAAAAAGTATGGAGTTCAAATAAGTTAAAAAATGAAATCCCTTTGTAACACATGAGTTTTCGTCCCCAACCGTGACACTTCGAAAGAGATTGTCCATTTTGTACACGAAGTGCATCCAATTTTTGTCATAACTTTCTCAACTTTTTAGCACCTGCTATGTGGTTTAAATGATAATACCATGGCAACATTCAACCTTTTCAGAGTTCATTTGAAGTGCTTTTCAATTTCATGGTTATTTAGCTAAAAAAAACAGTAAGTGCATGAAAAATACTAAATGAAGTCAGAAATGGTTGAAAATAGATGATGTGGCTTTCAATGGTGCATTATGAACACACAAAAAGTATGGAGTTCAAATAAGTTCAATAAAATGAAATCACTTTGTAACAGATGAGTTTTCGTTTGAAACCGTGATACTTCGAAAAAGATTGTCCATTGTACACGAAGTGCATCCAATTTTCCCCATAAACCGCTCAACTTTTTAGCACCTGCTGTGTGGTTTAAATGATAATACCATTCCAACTTTCAACCTTTATAGAGTTCATTTGAAGTGCTTTTCAATTTCATGGTTATTTAGCTCAAAAAAATCAGTAAGTGCATGAAAAATACCAAATGAAGTCAGGAAGGGTTGAAAATTGATGATGTGGCTTTGAATGGTGCATTTTGTACACACAAAAAGTATGGAGTTCAAATAAGTTCAAAAAAAATGAAATCCCTTCGTAACAGACGAGTTTCCGTCCGAAACCGTGATACTTTGAAAGACATTGCCTATTTTGTACACGAAGTGCATCCTGTTTTTGTCGTAACCCTCTCAACTTTTTATCACATGCTATGTGGGTGAAATGATGATACCATGCCAACTTTCAACCTTTGCAGAGTTCATTTGAAGTGCTTTTCAATTTCAGAGTTATTTAGATCAAAAAATCGGTAAGTGCACGAAAAATACCAAATGAAGTCAGAAATGGTTGATAATTGATGATGTGGCTTTGAATGGTGCATTTTGAACACACAAAAATTATGGAGTTCAAATAAGTTCCATAAAATGAAATCTCTTTGTAACAGATGAGTTTTCGTCTCAAACCGTGATACTTCGAAAAACATTGGCCATTGTACACGAAGTGCATCTAGTTTTTCCCAAAAACCTCTCAACTTTTTAGCACATGCTATCTGGGTGAAATGATGATACCATGCCAACTTTCAACCTTTTCAGAGTTCATTTGAACTGCTTTTCAATTTCAGGGTAATTTAGCTCAAAAAATTCAATAAGTGCATGAAAAATACCAAATGAAGTCAAAAAGGCTAGAAAATTGATACCGTGGCTTTGAATGGTGCATTTTGAACACACAAAAAGTATGGAGTTAAAATATGTTCAAAAAAATGAAATACCTTTGTAACAGATGAGTTTTCGTCTGAAATCGTGATACATCGAAAGAGATTGTCCATTTTGTACATGGAGTGCATCCAGTCTGTGCCGTAAGTCTCTCAACTTTTTAGCAGATGTTATGTGGGTGAAATGATGATACCATACCAACTTTAACTCTTTTTAGATTTCATTTGAAGTGCTCTTCAATTTTAGGGTTATTTAGCTCAAAAAAAATCAGTAAGTGCATGAAAAATACCAAATGAAGTCACAAAGGGTTGAAAATTAATGATGTGGCTTTGAATGGTGCATTTTGAACACACAAAAAGTATGGAGTTTAAATAAGTTCAAGAAAATGAAATCCCATTGTAACAGATGAGTTTTGTCCGAAATCTTGATACTTCGAAAGAGCTTGTCCATTTGGTACACAAAGTGCATCCAGTGTTTTTCGTAACCCTCTAAAAATTTTACCACATGCTATGTGGGTGCAATAATGATACCATGCCAACTTTCAACCTTTTCAGAGTTCATTTCAAGTGTTTTTCAATTTCAGGGTTATTTAGCTCAAAATAATCAGTAAGTGCATGAAAAATACCAAATGAAGTCAAAAGGGTTGAAAATTCATGGTGTGGCTTTGAATGGTGCATTTTGAACACACAAAAAGTATGGAGTTAAAATAGGTTCAAAAAAATGAAATCCCTTTGTAAAAGATGAGTTTTCGTCCGAAACCGTGATACTTGGAAAGAGATTGTCCATTTTGTACACGAAGTGCATCTAGTCTTTGTCGTAACCCTCTCAACTTTTTAGCACATGCTATGTGGGTGAAATGATGATACCATGCCAACTTTCAACCTTTTCAGAGTTCATTTGAAGTGATTTTCAATTTCAGGGTTATTTACCTCAAAAAAATCAGTAAGTGCATGAAAACACAAATGAAGTCAAAAAGGGTTGAAATTTGATGCTGTGGCTTTTAACAGTGCATTTTGAACACACCAAAAGTATGGAGTACCAATAAGTTAAAAAACGAAATCCCTATGTAACACATGAGTTTTCGTCCGAAACCGTGACACTTCGAAAGAGATTGTCCATTTTGTACACCAAGTGCATCCAATTTTTGTCATAACCCTCTCAACCTTTTAGCACCTGCTATGTGGTTTAAATGATAATACCATGCCAACTTTCAACCTTTTCAGAGTTCATTTGAAGTGCTTTTCAATTTCATGGTTATTTAGGTCAAAAAAATCAGTAAGTGCATGAAAAATACCAAATGAAGTCAGGAAGGGTTGAAAATTGATGATGTGGCTTTGAATGGTGCATTTTGAACACACGAAACGTATGGAGTTCAAATAAGTTAAAAAAATGAAATCCCTTTGTAACAGATGAGTTTTCGTCCGAAACCGTGATACTTCGAAAGAGATTGTCCACTTTGTACACGAAGTGCATCTAGTCTTTGTCGTAACCCTCTCAACTTTTTAGCACATGCTATGTGGGTGAAATGATGATACCATGCGAACTTTCAACCTTTTCAGAGTTCATTTGAAGTGATTTTCAATTTCAGGGTTATTTACCTCAAAAAAATCAGTAAGTGCATGAAAAAACAAAATGAAGTCAGAAAGGGTTGAAAATTGATGATGTGGCTTTTAATGGTGCATTTTGATCACACAAAAAGTATGGAGTTCAAATAAGTTAAAAAATGAAATCCCTTTGTAACACATGAGTTTTCGTCCCCAACCGTGACACTTCGAAAGAGATTGTCCATTTTGTACACGAAGTGCATCCAATTTTTGTCATAACTTTCTCAACTTTTTAGCACCTGCTATGTGGTTTAAATGATAATACCATGGCAACATTCAACCTTTTCAGAGTTCATTTGAAGTGCTTTTCAATTTCATGGTTATTTAGCTAAAAAAACCAGTAAGTGCATGAAAAATACTAAATGAAGTCAGAAATGGTTGAAAATAGATGATGTGGCTTTCAATGGTGCATTATGAACACACAAAAAGTATGGAGTTCAAATAAGTTAAATAAAATGAAATCACTTTGTAACAGATGAGTTTTCGTTTGAAACCGTGATACTTCGAAAAAGATTGTCCATTGTACACGAAGTGCATCCAATTTTCCCCATAAACCGCTCAACTTTTTAGCACCTGCTGTGTGGTTTAAATGATAATACCATTCCAACTTTCAACCTTTATAGAGTTCATTTGAAGTGCTTTTCAATTTCATGGTTATTTAGCTCAAAAAAATCAGTAAGTGCATGAAAAAGACCAAATGAAGTCAGAAATGGTTGATAATTGATGATGTGGCTTTGAATGGTGCATTTTGAACACACAAAAATTATGGAGTTCAAATAAGTTCAATAAAATGAAATCTCTTTGTAACAGATGAGTTTTCGTCTCAAACCGTGATACTTCGAAAAACATTGGCCATTGTACACGAAGTGCATCTAGTTTTTCCCAAAAACCTCTCAACTTTTTAGCACATGCTATCTGGGTGAAATGATGATACCATGCCAACTTTCAACCTTTTCAGAGTTCATTTGAACTGCTTTTCAATTTCAGGGTAATTTAGCTCAAAAAATTCAATAAGTGCATGAAAAATACCAAATGAAGTCAAAAAGGCTAGAAAATTGATACCGTGGCTTTGAATGGTGCATTTTGAACACACGAAAAGTATGGAGTTAAAATATGTTCAAAAAAATGAAATACCTTTGTAACAGATGAGTTTTCGTCTGAAATCGTGATACATCGAAAGAGATTGTCCATTTTGTACACGGAGTGCATCCAGTCTTTGCCGTAAGTCTCTCAAATTTTTAGCAGATGCTATGTGGGTGAAATGATGATACCATGCCAACTTTAACTCTTTTTAGATTTCATTTGAAGTGCTCTTCAATTTGAGGGTTATTTAGCTCAAAAAAATGAGTAAGTGCATGAAAAATACCAAATGAAGTCAGAAAGGGTTGAAAATTAATGATGTGGCTTTGAATGGTGCATTTTGAACACACAAAAAGTATGGAGTTAAAATAAGTTCAAGAAAATGAAATCCCATTGTAACAGATGAGTTTTGTCCGAAATCGTGATACTTCGAAAGAGATTGTCCATTTGGTACACGGAGTGCATCCAGTGTTTGTCGTAACCCTCTCAAATTTTTACCACATGCTATGTGGGTGCAATAATGATACCATGCCAACTTTCAACCTTTTCAGAGTTCATTTGAAGTGTTTTTCAATTTCAGGGTTATTTAGCTCAAAATAATCAGTAATTGCATGAAAAATACCAAATGAAGTCAAAAGGGTTGAAAATTCATGGTGTGGCTTTGAATGGTGCATTTTGAACACACCAAAAGTATGGAGTTAAAATAGGTTCAAAAAAATGAAATCCCTTTGTAAAAGATGAATTTTCGTCCGAAACCTTGATACTTCGAAAGAGATTGTCCATTTTGTACATGAAGTGCATCCAGTCTTTGCCGTAACCCTCTCAACTTTTTAGCACATGCTACGTGGGTGAAATGATGATACCATGCCAACTTTCAACCTTTTCAGAGTTCATTTGAAGTGATTTTCAATTTCAGGGTTATTTACCTCACAAAAATCAGTAAGTGCATGAAAAAACAAAATGAAGTCAGAAAGGGTTGAAAATTGATGATGTGGCTTTTAATGGTGCATTTTGATCACACCAAAAGTATGGAGTTCAAATAACTTCAAAAAATGAAATCCCTTTGTAACACATGAGTTTTCGTCCGAAACCGTGACACTTCGAAAGAGATTGTCCATTTTGTACACGAAGTGCATCCAATTTTTGTCATAACCCTCTCAACTTTTTAGCACCTGCTATGTGGTTTAAATGATAATAACATGCCAACATTCAACATTTTGAGAGTTCATTTGAAGTGCTTTTCAATTTCATGGTTATTTAGCTAAAAAAATCAGTAAGTGCATGAAAAATACCAAATGATGTCAGAAATGGTTGAAAATAGATGATGGGGCTTTCAATGGTGCATTATGAACACACAAAAAGTATGGAGTTCAAATAAGTTCAATAAAATGAAATCTCTTTGTAACAGATGAGTTTTCGTTTGAAACCGTGATACTTCGAAAAAGATTGTCCATTGTACACGAAGTGCATCCAATTTTCCCCATAAACCTCTCAACTTTTTAGCACCTGCTGTGTGGTTTAAATGATAATACCATTCCAACTTTCAACCTTTTCAGAGTTCATTTGAAGTGCTTTTCAATTTCATGGTTGTTTAGCTCAAAAAAATCAGTGAGTGCATGAAAAATACCACATGAAGTCAGGAAGGGTTGAAAATTTATGATGTGGCTTTGAATGGTGCATTTTGTACACACAAAAAGTATGGAGTTCAAATAAGTTAAAAAAAATGAAATCCCTTTGTAACAGAGTTTCCGTCCGAAACCCTGATACTTTGAAAGACATTGCCTATTTTGTACACGAAGTGCATCCTGTTTTTGTCGTAACCCTCTCAACTTTTTATCACATGCTATGTGGGTGAAATGATGATACCATGCCAACTTTCAACCTTTGCAGAGTTCATTTGAAGTGCTTTTCAATTTCAGAGTTATTTAGCTCAAAAAATCGATAAGTGCACGAAAAATACCAAATGAAGTCAGAAATGGTTGATAATTGATGATGTGGCTTTGAATGGTGCATTTTGAACACACAAAAAGTATGGAGTTCAAATAAGTTCAATAAAATTAAATCTCTTTGTAAAAGATGAGTTTTCGTCTCAAACCGTGATACTTCGAAAAACATTGGCCATTGTACACGAAGTGGATCCAGTTTTTCCCAAAAACCTCTCAACTTTTTAGCACATGCTATCTGGGTGAAATGATGATACCATGCCAACTTTCAACCTTTTTAGAGTTCATTTGAACTGCTTTTCAATTTCAGGGTAATTTAGCTCAAAAAATTCAATAAGTGCATGAAAAATACCAAATGAAGTCAAAAAGGCTAGAAAATTGATAACGTGGCTTTGAATGGTGCATTTTGAACACACAAAAAGTATGGAGTTAAAATATGTTCAAAAAAATGAAATACCTTTGTAACAGATGAGTTTTCGTCTGAAATCGTGATACATCGAAAGAGATTGTCCATTTTGTACATGGAGTGCATCCAGTCTGTGCCGTAAGTCTCTCAACTTTTTAGCAGATGTTATGTGGGTGAAATGATGATACCATGCCAACTTTAACTCTTTTTAGATTTCATTTGAAGTGCTCTTCAATTTTAGGGTTATTTAGCTCAAAAAAAATCAGTAAGTGCATGAAAAATACCAAATGAAGTCACAAAGGGTTGAAAATTAATGATGTGGCTTTGAATGGTGCATTTTGAACACACAAAAAGTATGGAGTTTACATAAGTTCAAGAAAATGAAATCCCATTGTAACAGATGAGTTTTGTCCGAAATCTTGATACTTCGAAAGAGCTTGTCCATTTGGTACACAAAGTGCATCCAGTGTTTGTCGTAACCCTCTAAAAATTTTACCACATGCTATGTGGGTGCAATAATGATACCATGCCAACTTTCAACCTTTTTAGAGTTCATTTCAAGTGTTTTTCAATTTCAGGGTTATTTAGCTCAAAATAATCAGTAAGTGCATGAAAAATACCAAATGAAGTCAAAAGGGTTGAAAATTCATGGTGTGGCTTTGAATGGTGCATTTTGAACACACAAAAAGTATGGAGTTAAAACAGGTTCAAAAAAATGAAATCCCTTTGTAAAAGATGAGTTTTCGTCCGAAACCGTGATACTTGGAAAGAGATTGTCCATTTTGTACACGAAGTGCATCTAGTCTTTGTCGTAACCCTCTCAACTTTTTAGCACATGCTATGTGGGTGAAATGATGATACCATGCCAACTTTCAACCTTTTCAGAGTTCATTTGAAGTGATTTTCAATTTCAGGGTTATTTACCTCAAAAAAATCAGTAAGTGCATGAAAACACAAATGAAGTCAAAAAGGGTTGAAATTTGATGATGTGGCTTTTAACGGTGCATTTTGAACACACCAAAAGTATGGAGTACCAATAAGTTAAAAAACGAAATCCCTATGTAACACATGAGTTTTCGTCCGAAACCGTGACACTTCGAAAGAGATTGTCCATTTTGTACACCAAGTGCATCCAATTTTTGTCATAACCCTCTCAACCTTTTAGCACCTGCTATGTGGTTTAAATGATAATACCATGCCAACTTTCAACCTTTTCAGAGTTCATTTGAAGTGCTTTTCAATTTCATGGTTATTTAGGTCAAAAAAATCAGTAAGTGCATGAAAAATACCAAATGAAGTCAGGAAGGGTTGAAAATTGATGATGTGGCTTTGAATGGTGCATTTTGAACACACGAAACGTATGGAGTTCAAATAAGTTAAAAAAAATGAAATCCCTTTGTAACAGATGAGTTTTCGTCCGAAACCGTGATACTTCGAAAGAGATTGTCCACTTTGTACACGAAGTGCATCTAGTCTTTGTCGTAACCCTGTCAACTTTTTAGCACGTGCTATGTGGGTGAAATTATGATACCATGCAAACTTTAAACCTTTTCAGAGTTCATTTAATGTGCTTTTGATTTTTAGGGTTATTTAGCTCAAACAAATCAGTAAGTGCATGAAGAACACCAAATGACGTCAGAAAGGCTTGAAAATTGATGACATGGCTTTGAATGGTGCATTTTGAACACACAAAAAGTATGGAGTTCAAATAAGTTCAAAAAATGAAATCCCTTTGTAACAGATGAGTTTTCGTCCGAAACCATGATACATCGAAAGAGATTGTCCATTTTGTACACGAAGTCCATCCAGTCTTTGCCGTAAGCCTCTCAACTTTTTAGAACATGCTATGTGGGTGAAATGATGATACCATGCCAACTTTCAACCTTTTCAGAGTTCATTTGAAGTGCTCTTCAATTTTAGGGCTATTTAGCTCAAAAAAATAAGTAAGTGCATGCAAAATACCAAATGAAGTCAGAAAGGGTTGAAAATTGATGATGTGGCCTTGAATGGTGCATTTTGAACAGACAAAAAGTATGGAGTTCAAATAAGTTCAAAAAAATGAAATCCCTTTGTAACAGATGAGTTTTTGTCTGAAATCGTGATACCTCCAAAGGGATTGTCCATTTTGTACACGAAGTGCATCCAGTTTTTCCTGTAACCCTCTCAATGTTTTAGCACAAGCAAGGTGGGTGGAATGATGATACCAAACCAAGTTTCAACCTTTTTAGAGTTCATTTGAACTGCTTTTCTATTTTAGGGTAATTTAGCTCGAAAAAATCAGTAAGTGGATGAAAAATACCAAATGAAGTCAAAAAGGCTAGAAAATTGATAACATGGCTTTGAATGGTGCATTTTGAACACACAAAAAGTATGGAGTTAAAATAAGTTCAAAAAATGAAATACCTATGTAACAGATGAGTTTTCGTCCGAAATCGTGATACATCGAAAGAGATTGTCCATTTTGTACACGAAGTGCATCCTTTCTTTGCCGTAAGCCTCTCAACTATTTAGTAGATGCTATGTGGGTGAAATGATGATACCATGCCAACTTTAACCCTTTTTAGATTTCATTTGAAGTGCTCTTCAATTTTAGGGTTATTTAGCTCAAAAAAATCAGTAAGTGCATGAAAAATACCAAATGAAGTCAGAAAGGGTTGAAAATTGATGATGTGGCTTTGAATGGTGCATTTTGAACACACAAAAAGTATGGAGTTCAAGTAAGTTCAAAAAAATGAAATCCCATTGTAACAGATGAGTTTTGTCCGAAACGGTGATACTTCGAAAGAGATTGTCCATTTGGTACACGAAGTGCATCCAGTCTTTGTCGTAACCCTCTCAAATTTTTACCACATGTTATGTGGGTGCAATAATGATACCATGCAAACTTTCAACCTTTTCAAAGTTCATTTGAAGTGCTTTTGAATTTCAGGGTTATTTACCTCAAAAAACCAGTAAGTGCATGAAAAAATAAAATGAAGTCAGAAAGGGTTGAAATTTGATGATGTGGCTTTTAATGGTGCATTTGGAACACACCAAAAGTATGGAGTACAAATAAGTTCAAAAAAATGAAATCCCTTTGTAACACATGAGTTTTCGTCCGAAACCGTGACACTTCGAAAGAGATTGTCCATTTTGTACACGAAGTGCATCCAATTTTTGTCATAACCCTCTCAACTTTTTAGCACCTGCTATGTGGTTTAAATGATAATACCATTCCAACTTTCAACCTTTTCAGAGTTCATTTGACGTGCTTTTCAATTTCATGGTTATTTAGCTCAAAAAAATCAGTAAGTGCATGAAAAATACCAAATGAAGTCAGGAAGGGTTGAAAATTGATGATGTGGCTTTGAATGGTGCATTTTGAACACACAAAAATTATGGAGTTCAAATAAGTTCAAAAAATGAAATCCCGTTATAACAGATGAGTTTTCGTCCAAAACCGTGATACTTTGAAAGAGATTGTCCATTTTGTACACGAAGTCCATCCAGTTTTTGCCGTAACCCTGTCAACTTTTTAGCACATGCTATGTGTGTGACATGATGATACCATGCCAACTTTCAACAGTTTTAGAGTTCATTTGAAGTGCTTTTCAATTTCAGGGTTATTTAGCTCAAAAAAATCAGTAAGTGCATGAAAAATACCAAATGAAGTCAGAAAGGTTTGAAAATTTATGATGTGGCTTTTAATGGTGCATTTTGAACACACAAAAATTATGGAGTTGAAATAAGTTGAAAAAAATGAAATCTCTTTGTAACAGATGAGTTTTCGTCTGAAACCGTGATACTTCGAAACAGATTGTCCATTGTACACGAAGTGCATCCAGTTTTTCCCACAAACCTGTCAACTTTTTAGAACATCCTATGTGGGTGAAATTATGATACCATGCGAACTTTCAACCTTTTCAGAGTTCATTTGAAGTGCTTTTCAATTTCAGGGTTATTTAGCTCAAAAAAAATCAGTAAGTGCATGAAAAATACCAAATGAAGTCAAAAAGGGTTAAAAATTGATGATCTGGCTTGTAACCGTTTATTTTAAACACATAAAAAGTATGGAGTTCAAATAAGTTCAAAAAAATGAAATCCCTTTGTAACAGATGAGTTTTTGTCTGAAATCGTGATACCTCCAAAGGGATTGTCCATTTTGTACACGAAGTGCATCCAGTTTTTCCTGTAACCCTCTCAATGTTTTAGCACAAGCAAGGTGGGTGGAATGATGATACCAAACCAAGTTTCAACCTTTTTAGAGTTCATTTGAACTGCTTTTCTATTTTAGGGTAATTTAGCTCAAAAAAATCAGTAAGTGGATGAAAAATACCAAATGAAGTCAAAAAAGGCTAGAAAATTGATAACATGGCTTTGAATGGTGCATTTTGAACACACAAAAAGTATGGAGTTAAAATAAGTTCAAAAAATGAAATACCTTTGTAATAGATGAGTTTTCGTCCGAAATCGTGATACATCGAAAGAGATTGTCCATTTTGTACACGAAGTGCATCCTTTCTTTGCCGTAAGCCTCTCAACTTTTTAGTAGATGCTATGTGGGTGAAATGATGATACCATGCCAACTTTAACCCTTTTTAGATTTCATTTGAAGTGCTCTTCAATTTTAGGGTTATTTAGCTCAAAAAAATCAGTAAGTGCATGAAAAATACCAAATGAAGTCAGAAAGGGTTGAAAATTGATGATGTGGCTTTGAATGGTGCATTTTGAACACACAAAAAGTATGGAGTTCAAGTAAGTTCAAAAAAATGAAATCCCATTGTAACAGATGAGTTTTGTCCGAAACGGTGATACTTCGAAAGAGATTCTCCATTTGGTACACGAAGTGCATCCAGTCTTTGTCGTAACCCTCTCAAATTTTTACCACATGTTATGTGGGTGAAATAATGATACCATGCAAACTTTCAACCTTTTCAAAGTTCATTTGAAGTGCTTTTGAATTTCAGGGTTATTTACCTCAAAAAACCAGTAAGTGCATGAAAAAATAAAATGAAGTCAGAAAGGGTTGAAATTTGATGATGTGGCTTTTAATGGTGCATTTGGAACACACCAAAAGTATGGAGTACAAATAAGTTCAAAAAAATGAAATCCCTTTGTAACACATGAGTTTTCGTCCGAAACCGTGACACTTCGAAAGAGATTGTCCATTTTGTACACGAAGTGCATCCAATTTTTGTCATAACCCTCTCAACTTTTTAGCACCTGCTATGTGGTTTAAATGATAATACCATTCCAACTTTCAACCTTTTCAGAGTTCATTTGACGTGCTTTTCAATTTCATGGTTATTTAGCTCAAAAAAATCAGTAAGTGCATGAAAAATACCAAATGAAGTCAGGAAGGGTTGAAAATTGATGATGTGGCTTTGAATGGTGCGTTTTGAACACACAGAAATTATGGAGTTCAAATAAGTTCAAAAAATGAAATCCCGTTATAACAGATGAGTTTTCGTCCAAAACCGTGATACTTTGAAAGAGATTGTCCATTTTGTACACGAAGTCCATCCAGTTTTTGCCGTAACCCTCTCAACTTTTTAGCACATGCTATGTGTGTGACATGATGATACCATGCCAACTTTCAACAGTTTTAGAGTTCATTTGAAGTGCTTTTCAATTTCAGGGTTATTTAGCTCAAAAAAATCAGTAAGTGCATGAAAAATACCAAATGAAGTCAGAAAGGTTTGAAAATTGATGATGTGGCTTTTAATGGTGCATTTTGAACACACAAAAATTATGGAGTTGAAATAAGTTCAAAAAAATGAAATCTCTTTGTAACAGATGAGTTTTCGTCTGAAACCGTGATACTTCGAAACAGATTGTCTATTGTACACGAAGTGCATCCAGTTTTTCCCACAAACCTGTCAACTTTTTAGAACATCCTATGTGGGTGAAATTATGAGACCATGCGAACTTTCAACCTTTTCAGAGTTCATTTGAAGTGCTTTTCAATTTCAGGGTTATTTAGCTCAAAAAAAATCAGTAAGTGCATGAAAAATACCAAATGAAGTCAAAAAGGGTTAAAAATTGATGATCTGGCTTGTAACCGTTTATTTTAAACACATAAAAAGTATGGAGTTCAAATAAGTTGAAAAAAATGAAATCCCTTTGTAACAGATGAGTTTTCGTTTGAAACCGGGATACTTCGAAAGAGATTGTCCATTTTGTACATGGAGTGCATCCAGTTTTTGCCGTAACCCTCTCAACTTGTTAGCACATGCTATGTGGGTGAAATGATGATGCCATGCCATCTTTAAACCTTTTCAGAGTTCATTTAAAGTGCTTTTCTTTTTCAGGGTTATTTAGCTCAAAAAAAATCAGCAAGTGCATGGAAAATACCAAATGAAGTCAGAAAGGATTGAAAATTGATGACATGGCTTTCAATGGAGCATTTTGACCACACAAAAAGTATGGAGTTCAAATAAGTTCAAAGAAATGAAATACCTTTGTAACAGATGAGTTTCCATCCGAAACCGTGATACATCGAAAGAGAATGTCCATTTTGTACATGAAGTGCATCCAATCTTTGCCTTAACCCTCTCCACTTTTTAGCGCATGCTATGTGGGTGAAATGATGATACCATGCCAACTTTCAACCTTTTAAGAGTTCATTTGAAGTGCTTTTCAATTTCAGGGTTATTTAGCTCAAGAAAATTCAATAAGTCCATGAAAAATAGCAAATGAAGTCAGGAAGGGTTGAAAATTGATGATGTGGCTTTGAATGGTGCATTTTGAACACACAAAAAGTATGGAGTTCAAATAAGTTCGATAAAATGAAATACCTTTGTAACAGATGAGTTTTCGTCTGAAACTGTGATACTTCGAAAGAGATTGTCCAATTGGTACACAAAGTGCATCCAGTTTTTGCCATAACTTTCTCAACGTTTTAGCACATGAAATGTGGGTGAAATGGTGAAACCAAGCCAACTTTCAACATTTTCAAAGGTCATTTGAAGTGCTTTTCAATTTCAGGGTTATTTAGCTCAAAAAAATCAGTAAGTGCATGAAAAATACCAAATGAAGTCAGAAAGGTTTGAAAATTGATGATGTGGCTTTTAATGGTGCATTTTGAACACACAAAAATTATGGAGTTGAAATAAGTTCAAAAAAATGAAATCTCTTTGTAACAGATGAGTTTTCGTCTGAAACCGTGATACTTCGAAACAGATTGTCCATTGTACACGAAGTGCATCCAGTTTTTCCCACAAACCTGTCAACTTTTTAGAACATCCTATGTGGGTGAAATTATGATACCATGCGAACTTTCAACCTTTTCAGAGTTCATTTGAAGTGCTTTTCAATTTCAGGGTTATTTAGCTCAAAAAAAATCAGTAAGTGCATGAAAAATACCAAATGAAGTCAAAAAGGGTTAAAAATTGATGATCTGGCTTGTAACCGTTTATTTTAAACACATAAAAAGTATGGAGTTCAAATAAGTTGAAAAAAATGAAATCCCTTTGTAACAGATGAGTTTTCGT
This sequence comes from Hordeum marinum, assembly GCA_022496015.1. Classification (NCBI taxonomy): domain Eukaryota; kingdom Viridiplantae; phylum Streptophyta; class Magnoliopsida; order Poales; family Poaceae; genus Hordeum; species Hordeum marinum. The sequence goes on along the minus strand of CM039674.1, from coordinate 506,852,287 downwards.
TTGAAACCGGGATACTTCGAAAGAGATTGTCCATTTTGTACATGGAGTGCATCCAGTTTTTGCCGTAACCCTCTCAACTTGTTAGCACATGCTATGTGGGTGAAATGATGATGCCATGCCATCTTTAAACCTTTTCAGAGTTCATTTAAAGTGCTTTTCTTTTTCAGGGTTATTTAGCTCAAAAAAAATCAGCAAGTGCATGGAAAATACCAAATGAAGTCAGAAAGGATTGAAAATTGATGACATGGCTTTCAATGGAGCATTTTGACCACACAAAAAGTATGGAGTTCAAATAAGTTCAAAGAAATGAAATACCTTTGTAACAGATGAGTTTCCATCCGAAACCGTGATACATCGAAAGAGAATGTCCATTTTGTACATGAAGTGCATCCAATCTTTGCCTTAACCCTCTCCACTTTTTAGCGCATGCTATGTGGGTGAAATGATGATACCATGCCAACTTTCAACCTTTTAAGAGTTCATTTGAAGTGCTTTTCAATTTCAGGATTATTTAGCTCAAGAAAATTCAATAAGTCCATGAAAAATAGCAAATGAAGTCAGGAAGGGTTGAAAATTGATGATGTGGCTTTGAATGGTGCATTTTGAACACACAAAAAGTATGGAGTTCAAATAAGTTCGATAAAATGAAATACCTTTGTAACAGATGAGTTTTCGTCTGAAACTGTGATACTTCGAAAGAGATTGTCCAATTGGTACACAAAGTGCATCCAGTTTTTGCCATAACTTTCTCAACGTTTTAGCACATGAAATGTGGGTGAAATGGTGAAACCAAGCCAACTTTCAACATTTTCAAAGGTCATTTGAAGTGCTTTTCAATTTCAGGGTTATTTAGCTCAAAAAAATCAGTAAGTGCATGAAAAATACCAAATGAAGTCAGAAAGGTTTGAAAATTGATGATGTGGCTTTTAATGGTGCATTTTGAACACACAAAAATTATGGAGTTGAAATAAGTTCAAAAAAATGAAATCTCTTTGTAACAGATGAGTTTTCGTCTGAAACCGTGATACTTCGAAACAGATTGTCCATTGTACACGAAGTGCATCCAGTTTTTCCCACAAACCTGTCAACTTTTTAGAACATCCTATGTGGGTGAAATTATGATACCATGCGAACTTTCAACCTTTTCAGAGTTCATTTGAAGTGCTTTTCAATTTCAGGGTTATTTAGCTCAAAAAAAATCAGTAAGTGCATGAAAAATACCAAATGAAGTCAAAAAGGGTTAAAAATTGATGATCTGGCTTGTAACCGTTTATTTTAAAGACATAAAAAGTATGGAGTTCAAATAAGTTGAAAAAAATGAAATCCCTTTGTAACAGATGAGTTTTCGTTTGAAACCAGGATACTTCGAAAGAGATTGTCCATTTTGTACATGGAGTGCATCCAGTTTTTGCCGTAACCCTCTCAACTTGTTAGCACATGCTATGTGGGTGAAATGATGATGCCATGCCATCTTTCAACCTTTTCAGAGTTCATTTAAAGTGCTTTTCATTTTCAGGGTTATTTAGCTCAAAAAAATCAGCAAGTGCATGGAAAATACCAAATGAAGTCAGAAAGGATTGAAAATTGATGACATGGCTTTCAATGGAGCATTTTGACCACACAAAAAGTATGGAGTTCAAATAAGTTCAAAGAAATGAAATACCTTTGTAACAGATGAGTTTCCATCCGAAACCGTGATACATCGAAAGAGAATGTCCATTTTGTACATGAAGTGCATCCAATCTTTGCCTTAACCCTCTCCACTTTTTAGCGCATGCTATGTGGGTGAAATGATGATACCATGCCAACTTTCAACCTTTTAAGAGTTCATTTGAAGTGCTTTTCAATTTCAGGGTTATTTAGCTCAAGAAAATTCAATAAGTCCATGAAAAATAGCAAATGAAGTCAGGAAGGGTTGAAAATTGATGATGTGGCTTTGAATGGTGCATTTTGAACACACAAAAAGTATGGAGTTCAAATAAGTTCGATAAAATGAAATACCTTTGTAACAGATGAGTTTTCGTCTGAAACTGTGATACTTCGAAAGAGATTGTCCAATTGGTACACAAAGTGCATCCAGTTTTTGCCATAACTTTCTCAACGTTTTAGCACATGAAATGTGGGTGAAATGGTGAAACCAAGCCAACTTTCAACATTTTCAAAGTTCATTTGAAGTGCTTTTCAATTTCAGGGTTATTTAGCTCAAAAAAATCAGTAAGTGCATGAAAAATACCAAATGAAGTCAGAAAGGCTTGAAAAATTATGATGTGGCTTTTAATGGTGCATTTTGAGAACCCAAAAAGTATGGAGTTCAAATAAGTTCAAAAAAATGGAATCCCTTTGTAACAGATGAGTTTTCGTTCGAAACCGTGATACATCGAAAAAGATTGTCCATTTTCTACACGAAGTGCATCCAGTTTTTTCACGTAACCCTCTCAACTTTTTAGAATATGCTATGTGGGTGAAATGATGATACCATGCCAACTTTCAACCTTTTGAGAGTTCAATTGAAGTGCTTTTCAATTTCAGTGTTGTTTAGCTCAAAAAAATCAGTAAGTGCATGAAAAATAGAAAATTTAGTCAGAAAGTGTTGAAAATTGATGATGTGGCTTTGAATGGTGCATTTTGAACACACAAAAAGTATGGAGTTCAAAAAAATGAAATCCCTTTGTAACAGATGAGTTTTCTCCGAAGCTACGATAATTCGAAAGAGATTATCTATTTTGTACACGAAGTGCATCCAGTTTTTGTCGTAACCCCTTCAACTTTTTAGAACATTCTATGTGGGTGAAATTATGATACCATGACAACTTTCAACCTTTTCAGAGTTCATTTGAAGTGCTTTTCAATTTGATGGTTATTTAGCTCAAAAAAATCAGTAAGTGCATGAAAAATACCAAATGAAGTCAGAAAGGGTTGAAAATTGATGATGTGGCTTTGGATGGTGCATTTTGAACGCACAAAAATTATCGAGTTCAAATAAGTGCAAAAAAAATGAAATCCCTTTATAACAGATGAGTTTTCGTCCGAAACCGTGATACTTTGAAAGAGATTGTCCATTTTGTACACGAACTGCATCCCGTTTTTGCCGTAACCCTCTCAACTTTTTAGCACATGCTATGTGGGTGACATGATGATACCATGCCAACTTTCAACCTTTTTAGAGTTCATTTGAAGTGCTATTCAATTTCAGGGTTATTTAGCTCAAAAGATAGTAAGTGCATGAAAAATACCAAATGAAGTCAAAAAGGGCTGAAAATGGATGATGTGGCTTTTAATGGTGCATTTTGAACACACAAGAAGTATGGAGTTCAAATAAGTTCAAAAAAATGAAATCCCATTGTAACAGATGAGTTTTGTCCGAAACCGTGATACTTCAAAAGAGATTGTCCATTTGGTACACGAAGTGCATCCAGTCTTTGTCGTAACCCTCTCAAATTTTTACCACATGCTATGTGGGCACAATAATGATACCATGACAAATTTCAACCTTTTCAGAGTTCGTTTGAAGTGTTTTTCAATTTCAGGGTTATTTAGCTCAAAATAATCAGTAATTGCATGCAAAATACCAAATGAAGACAAAAGGGTTGAAAATGGATGGTGTGGCTTTGAATAGTGCATTTTGAACACACAAAAAGTATGGAGTTAAAATAAGTTGAAAAAAATGAAATCCCTTTGTAAAAGAGGAGTTTTCGTCCGAAACCGTGATACTTCGAAAAAGATTGTCCATTTTGTACACGAAGTGCATCTAGTCTTTGTCGTAACCCTCTCAACTTTTTATTACATTCTATGTGGGTGAAATGATGATACCATGCCAACTTTCAACCTTTTCAGAGTTCATTTGAAGTCCTTTTAAATTTCAGGGTTATTTACCTCAAAAAACTCAGTAAGTGCTTGAAAAAACAAAATGAAGTCAGAAAGGGTTGAAATTTGATGATGTGGCTTTTAATGGTGCATTTTGAACACACCAAAAGTATGGAGTACAAATAAGTTCAAAAAAATGAATTCCCTTTGTAACACATGAGTTTTCGTCCGAAACCGTGACACTTCGAAAGGGATTGTCCATTTTGTACACGAAGTGCATCCAATTTTTTTCATAACCCTCTCAGCTTTTTAGCACCTGCTATGTGGTTTAAATGATAATACCATGCCAACTTTCAACCTTTCCAGAGTTCATTTGAAGTGCTTTTCAATTTCATGGTTATTTCGCTCAAAAAACACAGTAAGTGCATGAAAAATCACAAACGAAGTCAGAAAGGGTTGAAAATTGATGATGTGGTTTTGAATGGTGCATTTTGAACACACAAAAATTGTGGAGTTCAAATAAGTTCAAAAAATGAAATCCCGTTATAACAGATGAGTTTTCGTAAGAAACCGTGATACATTGAAAGAGATTATCCATTTTGTACACGAAGTGCATCCAGTTTTTGCCGTAACCCTCTCAACTTTTTAGCAATGCTAGGTGGGTGACATGATGATACCATGCCAACTTTCAACCGTTTTAGAGTTCATGTGAAGTGCTCTTCAATTTTAGGGTTATTTAGCTCAAAAAATAGTAAGTGCATGAAAAATACCAAATGAAGTCAGAAAGGGTTGAAAATTGATGATGTGGCTTTTAATGGTGCATTTTGAACACACAAAAATTATGGAGTTCAAATAAGTTCAAAAAAATGAAATCTCTTTGTAACAGACGAGTTTTCGTCTGAAACCGTGATACTTCGAAACAGATTGTCCATTGTACACGAAGTGCATCAAATTTTTCCAATAAACCTCTCAACTTTTTAGCACATGCTATGTGGGTGAAATTATGATACCATGCCAACTTTCAACCTTTTCAGAGTTCATTTGAAGTGCTTTTCAACTTTAGGGTTATGTATATAAAAAAATTAGTAAGTGCATGAAAAATACCAAATGAAGTCAGAAAGGGTTGAAAATTGGTGATATGGCTTTGAATGGTGCATTTTTAACACACAAAAAGTATGGATTTCAAATAAGTTAAAAAAATGAAATCCCTTTGTAACAGATGAGTTTTCGTCTGAAACCGTGATACTTCGAAAGAGATTGTCCATTTTGTACAAGAAGTGCATCCAGTCTTTGCCGTAAGTCTCTCAACTTTTTAGCACATGCTATGTGGGATGATTCCCTGCGAACTTTAACCCTTTTCAGAGTTCATTTGTAGTGCTTTTCAGTTTCAGGGTTATTTAGCTCAAAAAAATCAGTAAGTGCATGAAAAATACCAAATGAAGTCAGAAAGGATTGAAAATTGATGACATGGCTTTCAATGGTGCATTTTGACCACACAAAAAGTATGGAGTTCAAATAAGTTCAAAAAAATGAAATACCTTTGTAACAGATGAGTTTCCATCCGAAACCGTGATACATCGAAAGAGAATGTCCATTTTGTACATGAAGTGCATCCAATCTTTGCCTTAACCCTCTCCACTTTTTAGCGCATGCTATGTGGGTGAAATGATGATACCATGCCAACTTTCAACCTTTTAAGAGTTCATTTGAAGTGCTTTTCAATTTCAGGGTTATTTAGCTCAAGAAAATTCAATAAGTCCATGAAAAATAGCAAATGAAGTCAGGAAGGGTTGAAAATTGATGATGTGGCTTTGAATGGTGCATTTTGAACACACAAAAACTATGGAGTTCAAACAAGTTCGATAAAATGAAATACCTTTGTAACAGATGAGTTTTTGTCTGAAACTGTGATACTTCGAAAGAGATTGTCCAATTGGTACACAAAGTGCATCCAGTTTTTGCCATAACTTTCTCAACGTTTTAGCACATGATATGTGGGTGAAATGGTGAAACCAAGCCAACTTTCAACATTTTCAAAGTTCATTTGAAGTGCTTTTCAATTTCAGGGTTATTTAGCTCAAAAAAATCAGTAAGTGCATGAAAAATACCAAATGAAGTCAGAAAGGCTTGAAAAATTATGATGTTGCTTTTAATGGTGCATTTTGAGAACACAAAAAGTATGGAGTTCAAATAAGTTCAAAAAAATGGAATCCCTTTGTAACAGATGAGTTTTCGTTCGAAACCGTGATACATCGAAAAAGATTGTCCATTTTGTACACGAAGTGCATCCAGTTTTTTCACGTAACCCTCTCAACTTTTTAGAATATGCTATGTGGGTGAAATGATGATACCATGCCAACTTTCAACCTTTTGAGAGTTCAATTGAAGTGCTTTTCAATTTCAGTGTTGTTTAGCTCAAAAAAATCAGTAAGTGCATGAAAAATAGAAAATTTAGTCAGAAAGTGTTGAAAATTGATGATGTGGCTTTGAATGGTGCATTTTGAACACACAAAAGGTATGGAGTTCAAAAAAATGAAATCCCTTTGTAACAGATGAGTTTTCTCCGAAGCTACGATAATTCGAAAGAGATTATCTATTTTGTACACGAAGTGCATCCAGTTTCTGTCGTAACCCCTTCAACTTGTTAGCACATTCTATGTGGGTGAAATTATGATACCATGACAACTTTCAACCTTTTCAGAGTTCATTTGAAGTGCTTTTCAATTTGATGGTTATTTAGCTCAAAAAAATCAGTAAGTGCATGAAAAATACCAAATGAAGTCAGAAAGGGTTGAAAATTGATGATGTGGCTTTGGATGGTGCATTTTGAACGCACAAAAATTATCGAGTTCAAATAAGTGCAAAAAAAATGAAATCCCTTTATAACAGATGAGTTTTCGTTCGAAACCGTGATACTTCAAAAAAGATTGTCCATTTTGTACACGAAGTGCATCTAGTCTTTGTCGTAACCCTCTCAACTTTTTCTTACATTCTATGTGGGTGAAATGATGATACCATGCCAACTTTCAACCTTTTCAGAGTTCATTTGAAGTCCTTTTAAATTTCAGGGTTATTTACCTCAAAAACTCAGTAAGTGCATGAAAAAACAAAATGAAGTCAGAAAGGGTTGAAATTTGATGATGTGGCTTTTAATGGTGCATTTTGAACACACCAAAAGTATGGAGTACAAATAAGTTCAAAAAAATGAAATCCCTTTGTAACACATGAGTTTTCGTCCGAAACCGTGACACTTCGAAAGGGATTGTCCATTTTGTACACGAAGTGCATCCAATTTTTTTCATAACCCTCTCAGCTTTTTAGCACCTGCTATGTGGTTTAAATGATAATACCATGCCAACTTTCAACCTTTCCAGAGTTCATTTGAAGTGCTTTTCAATTTCATGGTTATTTAGCTCAAAAAAATCAGTAAGTGCATGAAAAATCACAAACGAAGTCAGAAAGGTTGAAAATTGATGATGTGGCTTTGAATGGTGCATTTTGAACACACAAAAATTATGGAGTTCAAATAAGTTCAAAAAATGAAATCCCATTATAACAGATGAGTTTTCGTCCGAAAACGTGATACATTGAAAGAGATTATCCATTTTGTACACGAAGTGCATCCAGTTTTTGCCGTAACCCTCTCAACTTTTTAGCAATGCTAGGTGGGTGACATGATGATACCATGCCAACTTTCAACCGTTTTAGAGTTCATTTGAAGTGCTCTTCAATTTTAGGGTTATTTAGCTCAAAAAAATAGTAAGTGCATGAAAAATACCAAATGAAGTCAGAAAGGGTTGAAAATTGATGATGTGGCTTTTAATGGTGCGGTTTGAACACACAAAAATTATGGAGTTCAAATAAGTTCAAAAAAAATGAAATCTCGTTGTAACACATGAGTTTTCGTCTGAAACCGTGATACTTCGAAACAGATTGTCCATTGTACACGAAGTGCATCAAATTTTTCCAATAAACCTCTCAACTTTTTAGCACATGCTATTTGGGTGAAATTATGATACCATGCCAACTTTCAACCTTTTCAGAGTTCATTTGAAGTGCTTTTCAACTTTAGGGTTATTTATATAAAAAAATTAGTAAGTGCATGAAAAATACCAAATGAAGTCAGAAAGGGTTGAAAATTGATGATGTGGCTTTGAATGGTGCATTTTTAACACACAAAAAGTATGGATTTCAAATAAGTTAAAAAAATGAAATCCCTTTGTAACAGATGAGTTTTCGTCTGAAACCGTGATACTTCGAAAGAGATTGTCCATTTTGTACATGAAGTGCATCCAGTTTTTGACGTAACCCTCTCAACTTTCTAGCACATGCTATGTGGGTGAAAATGATGATACCATGCCAACTTTCAACCTTTTCAGAGTTCATTTGAAATGCTTTTCAATTTCAGGGTTGTTTAGCTCAAAAAATCAGTAAGTGCATGAAAAATAGCAAATTTAGTCAGAAAGGGTTGAAAATTGATGATGTGGTTTGAATGGTGCATTTTGAACACACAAAAAGTATGGAGTTCAAAAAAATGAAATCCCTTTGTAACAGATGAGTTTTCGTCTGAAACCGTGATATTTCGAAAGAGATTGTCCAATTTGTACACGAAGTGCATCCAGTTTTTGCCGTAACTCTCTCAATGTTTTAGCACATGATATGTGGGTGAAATGGTGAAACCAAGCCATCTTTCAACCTTTTCAGAGTTCATTTGAAGTGCTTTTCAATTTCATGGTTATTTAGCTCAAAAAAATCAGTCAGTGCATGAAAAATACCAAATGAAGTCAGAAAGGGTTGAAAATTGATGATGTGGCTTTGGATGGTGCATTTTGAACACACAAAAGTTATCAAGTTCAAATAAGTGCAAAAAAATGAAATCCCTTTATAACAGATGAGTTTTCGTCCGAAACCGTGATAATTTGAAAGAGATTGTCCATTTTGTACACGAAGTGCATCCTGTTTTTGCCGTAACCCTCTCAACTTTTTAGCACATGCTATGTGGGTGACATGATGATACCATGCCAATTTTCAACCTTTTTAGAGTTCATTTGAGGTGCTATTCAATTTCAGGGTTATTTAGCTCAAAAAATAGTAAGTGCATGAAAAATACCAAATGAAGTCAGAAAGGGTTGAAAATTGATGATGTGGCTTTTAATGGTGCATTTTGAACACACAAAAATTATGGAGTTCAAATAAGTTAAAAAAAATGACATCCCATTGTAACAAATGAGTTTTGTCCGAAACCGTGATACTTCAAAAGAGATTGTCCATTTGGTACACGAAGTGCATCCAGTCTTTGTCGTAACCCTCTCAAATTTTTACCACATGCTATGTGGGTGCAATAATGATACCATGACAACTTTCAACCTTTTCAGAGTTCGTTTGAAGTGTTTTTCAATTTCAGGGTTATTTAGCTCAAAATAATCAGTAATTGCATGAAAAATACCAAATGAAGACAAAAGGGTTGAAAATTGATGGTGTGGCTTTGAATGGTGCATTTTGAACACGCAAAAAGTATGGAGTTAAAATAAGTTGAAAAAAATGAAATCCCTTTGTAAAAGATGAGTTTTCGTCCGAAACCGTGATACTTCGAAAAAGATTGTCCATTTTGTACACGAAGTGCATCTACTCTTTGTCGTAACCCTCTCAACTTTTTATTACATTCTATGTGGGTGAAATGATGATACCATGCCAACTTTCAACCTTTTCAGAGTTCATTTGAAGTGCTTTTCAATTTCAGGGTTATTTACCTCAAAAAAATCAGTAAGTGCATGAAAAAACAAAATGAAGTCAGAAAGGGTTGAGATTTGATGATGTGGCTTTTAATGGTGCATTTTGAACACACCAAAAGTATGGAGTACAAATAAGTTCAAAAAATGAAATCCCTTTGTAACACATGAGTTTTCGTCCGAAACCGTGACACTTCGAAAGAGATTGTCCATTTTGTACACGAAGTGCATCCAATTTTTGTCATAACCCTCTCAAATTTTTAGCACCTGCTATGTGGTTTAAATGATAATACCATGCCAACTTTCAACCTTTCCAGAGTTCATTTGAAGTGCTTTTCAATTTCATGGTTATTTAGCTCAAAAAAATCAGTAAGTGCTTGAAAAATCACAAACGAAGTCAGAAAGGGTTGAAAATTGATGATGTGGCTTTGAATGGTGCATTTTGAACACACAAAAATTATGGAGTTCAAATAAGTTCAAAAAATGAAATCCCGTTATAACAGATGAGTTTTCGTCCGAAACCGTGGTACATTGAAAGAGATTGTCCATTTCGTACACGAAGTGTATCCAGTTTTTGCCGTAACCCTCTCAACTTTTTAGCACATGCTATGTGGGTGACATGATGATACCATGCCAACTTTCAACCGCTTTACAGTTCATTTGAAGTGCTTTTCAATTTCAGGGTTATTTAGCTCAAAAAAATAGTAAGTGCATGAAAAAATACCAAATGAAGTCAGAAAGGTTTGAAAATTGATGATGTGGCTTTTAATGGTGCATTTTGAACACACAAAAATTATGGAGTTCAAATAAGTTGGAAAAAATGAAATCTCTTTGTAACAGATGAGTTTTCGTCTGAAACTGTGATACTTCGAAACAGATTGTCCATTGTACACGAAGTGCATCAAATTTTTCCAATAAACCTCTCAACTTTTTAGCACATGCTATGTGGGTGAAATTATGATACCATGCCAACTTTAAACCTTTTCAGAGTTCATTTGAAGTGCTTTTCAACTTCAGGCTTATTTACCTCAAAAAAAATTAGTAAGTGCATGAAAAATACCAAATGAAGTCAGAAAGGGTTGAAAATTGATGATGTGGCTTTTAATGGTTTATTTTAAACACATAAAAAGTATGGAGTTCAGATTAGTTCAAAAAAATGAAATCCCTTTGTAACAGATGAGCTTTCGTTTGAAACCGGGATACTTCGAAAGAGATTGTTCATTTTGTAGATGAAGAGCATCCAGTTTTTACCGTAACCCTCTCAAATTTTTAGCACATGCTATGTGCGTGAAATGATGATGCCATGCCAACTTTCAACCTTTTCAGAGTTCATTTAAAGTGCTCGTCATTTTTAGGGTTATTTAGCTCAAAAAAATCAGTAAGTGCATCGAATATACCAAATGAAGTTAGACAGGGTTGAAAATTGATGACTTTGCTTTTAATGGTGCATTTTGAACGCACAAAAAGTACGGAGTTCAAATAAGTTCAAAAAATGAAAACCCTTTGTAATAGATGAGTTTTCGACTGAAATCGTGATACTTCGAAAGAGATTGTCCATTTTGTACATGAAGTGCATCCAGTTTTTACCGTAACCCTCTCAACGTTTTAGCACATGCTAGGTGGGTGAAATGATGATACCAAGCCAACTTTCAACCTTTTCAGAGTTCATTTGAAGTGCTTTTCAATTTCAGGGTAATTTAGCTCAAAAAAATCAGTAAGTGCATGAAAAATACCAAATGAAGTCAGAAAGACTTGAAAATTGATGGCGTGGCTTTGAATGGTGCATTTTGAACACACAAAAAGGATGGAGTTCAAATAAGTTCAAAAAATGAAATACCTTTGTAACAGATGAGTTTTCGTTCGAAATCGTGATACATCGAAAGAGATTGTCCATTTTGTACAAGAAGTGCATCCAGTCTTTGACGTAAGCCTCTCAAATTTTTAGCACATGCTATGTCGGTGAAATGATGATTCCGTGTGAACTTTAACCCTTGTCGGAGTTCATTTGAAGTGCTCTTCAATTTTAGGGTTATTTAGCTCAAAAAAACCAGTAAGTGCATGAAAATACCAAATGAAGTCACAAAGGGTTGAAAATTGATGATGTGGCTTTCAATGGTGCATTTTGAACAAAAAAAATTATGGAGTTCAAATAAGTTCAAATAAACAAAATACCTTTGTAACAGATGAGTTTTCGTCCGAAACCATGATACATCGAAAGAGATTGTCCATTTTGTACACGAAGTGCATCCAGTCTTTGTCGTAAGCCTCTAAACATTTTACAACATGCTATGTGGGTGAAATGATGATACCATACCAACTTTAACCCTTTTCAAAGTTCATTTCAAGTGCTCTTCAATTTTAGGGTTATTTAGCTCAAAAAAATCAGTAAGGGTATGAAAAATACCAAATGAAGTCAGAAAGGGTTGAAAATTGATGATGTGGCTTTGAATGGTGCATTTTGAAGACACAAAAAGTATGGATTTCAAATAAGTTAAAAAAATGAAATCCCTTTGCAACAGATGAGTTTACGTCCGAAACCGTGATACTTCGAAAGAGATTGTCCATTTTGAACACGAAGTGCATCCAGTTTTTGCCGTAACCCTCTCAAATTTTTAGCACATGCTATGTGGGTGAAATGATGATACCACGCCAACTTTCAACCTTTTCAGAGTTCATTTGAAGAGCTTTTCAATTTCAGGGTTGTTTAGCTCAAAAAAATCACTAAGTGCATTAAAATACCAAATGAAGTCAGAAAGGATTGAAAATTGATGACGTGGCTTTGAATGGTGCATTTTGACCACACAAAAAGTGTGGAGTTCAAATAAGTTCAAAAAATGAAATACGTTTGTAATAGATGAGTTTTCGTCCGAAACCGTGATACATCGAAAGAGATTGTCCATTTTGTACATGAAGTGCATCGAGTCTTTGCCGTAAGCCTCTCAACTTTTTAGCACATGCTATGTGGGTGAAATGATGATACCATGCCAACTTTCAACCTTTTCAGTGTTAATTTGAAGTGCTCTTCAATTTTAGGGTTATTTAGCTCAAAAAAATCAATAAGTGCATGAAAAATACCAAATGAAGTCAGATAGGGTTGAAAATTGATGATGTGGCTTTGAATGGTGCATTTTTAACACACAAAAAGTATGGAGTGCAAATAAGTTAAAAAAATGAAATCCCTTTGTAACAGATGAGTTTTCGTCCGAAACCGTGATACTTCGAAAAAGATTGTCCATTTTGTACACGAAGTGCATCCAGTTTTTGACGTAACCCTCTCAACTTTTTAGCACATGCTATGTGGGTGAAATGATGATACCATGCCAACTTTCAACCTTTTCAGAGTTCATTTGAAGTACTTTTCAATTTCACGGTTGTTTAGCTCAAAAAAATGAGTAAGTGCATGAAAATACCAACTGAAGTCAGAAAGGGTTGAAAATTACTAATGTGGCTTTCCATGGTGCATTTTGAACAAAAAAAATTATGGAGTTCAAATAAGTTCAAAAAAATGAAATCCCTTTATAACAGATGAGTTTTCGTCCGAAACCGTGATACTTCGAAAGAGATTGTCCATTTTGTACACGAAGTGCATCAAGTTTTTGCCGTAACCCTCTCAACTTCTTAGCACATGCTATGTGGGTGAAATGATGATACCACGCCAATTTTCAAACTTTTCAGAGTTCATTTGAAGTGCTTTTCAATTTCAGGGTTATTTAGCTCAAAAAAAATCAGTAAGTGCATGAAAAATACCAAATGAAGTCAGAAAGGATTGAAAATTGATGACGTGGCTTTGAATGGTGCATTTTGAACACACAAAAAGTATGGACTTCAAATAAGTTCAAAAAAATGAAATACATTTGTAACAGATGAGTTTTCGTCCGAAACCGTGGTACATCGAAAGAGATTGTCCATTTTGTACATGAAGTGCATCCAATCTTTGCCTTAACCCTCTCCACTTTTTAGCGCATGCTATGTGGGCGAAATGATGATACCATGCCAACTTTCAACCTTTTCAGAGTTCATTTGAAGTGCTTTTTAATTTCAGGGTTATTTAGCTCAAGAAAGTTCAATAAGTGCATGAAAAATACAAAATGAATTCAGGAAGGGTTGAAAACTGATGATGTGGCTTTGAATGGTGCATTTTGAACACACAAGAAGTATGGAGTTCAAATAATTTCAATAAAATGAAATACCTTTGTAACAGATAAGTTTTCGTCTGAAACCGTGATACTTCGAAAGAGATTGTCCAATTGGTACACGAAGTTCATCTAGTTTTTGCCGTAACTCTCTCAACGTTTTAGCACATGATATGTGGGTGAAATGGTGAAACCAAGCCAAGTTTAACCTTTTCAGAGTTCATTTAAAGTGCTTTTCAATTTCAGGGTTATTTAGCTCAAAAAAATCAGTAAGTGCATGAAAAATACCAAATGAAGTCAGAAAGGCTTGAAAATTGATGATTTGGCTTTTAATGGTGCATTTTGAGAACACAAAAAGTATGGAGTTCAAATAAGTTCAAAAAATGAAATCTCTTTGTAACACATGAGTTTTCGTTCGAAACCGTGATACATCGAAAGATATTGTCCATTTTGTACACGAAGTGCACCCAGTTTTTTCACGTAACCCTCTCAGCTTTTTAGCACATGCTATGTGGTGAAATGATGATACCATGCCCATTTTCAAACTTTTCAGAGTTCATTTGAAGTGCTTTTCAATTTCAGGGTTATTTAGGTCCAAAAAAATCGGTAAGTGCATAAAAAATACCAAATGAAGTCAGAAAGGATTGAAAACTGATGACGTGGCTTTGAGTGGTGCATTTTGAACACACAAAAAGTATGGAGTTCAAATAAGTTCAAAAAAATGAAATACATTTGTAACAGATGAGTTTTCATCCGAAACCGTGATACGTCGAAAGAGATTGTCCATTTTGTACATGAAGTGCATCCAATCTTTGCCTTAACCCTCTCCACCTTTTAGCGCATGCTATGTGGGTGAAATGATGATACCATGCCAACTTTCAATCTTTTCAGAGTTCATTTGAAGTGCTTTTCAATTTCAGGGTTATTTAGCTCAAGAAAATTCAATAAGTGCATGAAAAATACCAAATGAAGTCAGGAAGGGTTGAAAATTGATGATGTGGCTTTGAATGGTGTATTTTGAAAACACAAAAAGTATGGAGTTCAAATAAGTTAAATACAATGAAATACCTTTGTAACAGATGAGTTTTCGTCTGAAACCGTGATACTTCGAAAGATATTGTCCACTTGGTACACGAAGTGCATCTAGTTTTTGCTGTAACTCTCTCAACGTTTTAGCACATGATATGTGGGTGAAATGGTGAAACCAAGCCAACTTTCAACCTTTTCAGAGTTCATTTGAAGTGCTTTTCAATTTCAGGGTATTTAGCTCAAAAAACTCAGTAAGTGCATGAAAAGTACCAAATGAAGTCAGAAAGGCTTGAAAATTGATGATGTGGCTTTTAATGGTGCATTTTGAGAACACAAAAAGTATGGAGTTCAAATAAGTTCAAAAAAATGAGATACCTTTGTAACAGATGAGTTTTCGTTCGAAACCGTGATACATCAAAAGAGATTGTCCATTTTGTACACGAAGTGCATCCAGTTTTTTCACGTAGCCCTCTCAAATTTTTAGCACATGCTATGTGGGTGAAATGATGATACCATGCCAACTTTCAACCTTTTGAGAGTTCAATTGAAGTGCTTTTCAATTTCAGGGTTGTTTAGCTCAAAAAAATAAGTAAGTGCATGAAAAATAGCAAATTTAGTCAGAAAGGGTTCAAAATTGATGATGTGGCTTTGGATGGTGCATTTTGAACACACAAAAATTATGGAGTTCAAATAAGTGCAAAAAAAATGAAATCCCTTTATAACAGATGAGTTTTCGTCCGAACCCGTGATATTTTGAAAGAGATTGTCCAGTTTGTACACGAAGTGCATCCAGTTTTTGCCGTAACCCTCTCAACTTTTTAGCACATGCTATGTGGGTGAAATGATGATACCATGCCTATTTTCAAACATAGCAGAGTTCATTTGAAGTGCTATTCAATTTCAGGGTTATTTAGCTCAAAAAATAGTAAGTGGATGAAAAATACCAAATGAAGTCAGAAAGGGTTCAAAATTGATGATGTGGCTTTTAATGGTGCATTTTGATCACACAAAAAGTATGGAGTTCAAATAACTTCAAAAATGAAATCCCTTTGTAACAGATGAGTTTTCGTCCGAAACCGTGATACTTCGAAAGAGATTGTCCATTTTGTACACAAAGTGCATCCAGTTTTTGCCGTAACCCTCTCAACTTTTTAGCACATACTATATGGGTGCAATGATGATACCATCCCAACTTTCAACCTTTTCAGAGCTTTTTTGAAGTGCTTTACAATTTCAGGGTTGTTTAGCTCAAAAAAATCAATAAGTGCATGAAAATACCAACTCAAGTCAGAAAGGGTTGAAAATTGATGATGTGGCTTTGAATGGTGCGTTTTGAACAAAAAAAAATTATGGAGTTCAAATAAGTTCAAAAAAATGAAATCCGTTTTTAACAGATGAGTTTTCGTCCGAAACCGTGATACTTCGAAAGAGATTGTCCATTTTGTACACGAAGTGCATCCAGTTTTTGTCGTAACCCTCTCAACTTTTTAGCACATGCTATGTGGGTGAAATTATGACATTATGCCAATTTTCAACCTTTTCAGTGTTCATTTGAAGTGTTTTTCAATTTCAGGGTTATTTAGCTCAGAAAAATCAGTAACTGCAGGAAAAATACCAAATGAAGTCAGAAAGGATTGAAAATTGATGACGTGACTTTGAATGGTGCATTTTGAACACACAAAAAGTGTGGAGTTCAAATAAGTTGAAAAAAATGAAATACCTTTGTAATAGATGAGTTTTCGTCCGAAACCGTGATACGTTGAAAGAGATTGTCCATTTTGTACATGAAGTGCATCCAATCTTTGCCTTAACCCTCTCCACTTTTTAGCGCATGCTATGTGGGTGAAATGATGATACCATGCCAACTTTCAATCTTTTCAGAGTTCATTTGAAGTGCTTTTCAATTTCAGGGTTATTTAGCTCAAGAAAATTCAATAAGTGCATGAAAAATACCAAATGAAGTCAGGAAGGGTTGAAAATTGATGATGTGGCTTTGAATGGTGCATTTTGAAAACACAAAAAGTATGGAGTTCAAATAAGTTCAATACAATGAAATACCTTTGTAACAGATGAGTTTTCGTCTGAAACCGTGATACTTCGAAAGAGATTGTCCAATTGGTAGACGGAGTGCATCTAGTTTTTGCTGTAACTCTCTCAACGTTTTAGCACATGATATGTGGGTGAAATGGTGAAACCAAGCCAACTTTCAACCTTTTCAGAGTTCATTTGAAGTGCTTTTCAATTTGAGAGTATATAGCTCAAAAAAATCAGTAAGTGCATGAAAAATACCAAATGAAGTCAGAAAGGCTTGAAAATTGATGATGTGACTTTTAATGGTGCATTTTGAGAACACAAAAAGTATAGAGTTCAAATAAGTTCAAAAAAATGAAATCCCTTTGTAACAGATGAGTTTTCGTTCGAAACCGTGATACATCAAAAGAGATTGTCCATTTTGTACACGAAGTGCATCCAGTTTTTTCACGTAACCCTCTCAAATTTTTAGCACATGCTATGTGGGTGAAATGATTATACCATGCCAACTTTCAACCTTTTGAGAGTTCTATTGAAGTGCTTTTCAATTTCAGTGTTGTTTAGCTCAAAAAAATAAGTAAGTGCATGAAAAATAGCAAATTTAGTCAGAAAGGGTTTAAAATTGATGATGTGGCTTTGAAAAGTATGGAGTTCAAAGAAATGAAATCCCTTTGTAACAGATGAGTTTTCGTCCAAAGGTATGATTATTCGAAAGAGATTATCCATTTTGTACACGAAGTGCATCCAGTTTTTGTCGTAACCCTCTCAACTTGTTAGCACATTCTATGTGGGTGAAATGACGATACCATGCCAACTTTCAACCTTTTTCAGAGTTCATTTGAAGTGCTTTTCAATTTCATGCTTATTTAGCTCAAAAAAATCAATAAGTGCATGAAAAATACCAAATGAAGTCAGAAAGGGTTGAAAATTGATGATGTGGCTTTGGATGGTGCATTTTGAACACACAAAAATTATGGAGTTCAAATAAGTGCAAAAAAAATGAAATCCCTTTATAACAGATGAGTTTTCGTCCGAACCCGTGATACTTTGAAAGAGATTGTCCAGTTTGTACACTAAGTGCATCCAGTTTTTGCCGTAACCCTCTCAACTTTTTAGCACATGCTATGTGGGTGAAATGATGATACCATGCCCATTTTCAAACATAGCAGAGTTCATTTGAAGTGCTATTCAATTTCAGGGTTATTTAGCTCAAAAAATAGTAAGTGGATGAAAAATACCAAATGAAGTCAGAAAGGGTTCAAAATTGATGATGTGGCTTTTAATGGTGCATTTTGATCACACAAAAAGTATGGAGTTAAAATAAGTTCAAAAATGAAATCCCTTTGTAACAGATGAGTTTTCGTCCGAAACCGTGATACTTCGAAAGAGATTGTCCATTTTGTACACGAAGTGCATCCGGTTTTTGCCGTAACCCTCTCAACCTTTTAGCACATACTATATGGGTGCAATGATGATACCATGCCAACTTTCAACCTTTTCAGAGTTTATTTGAAGTGCTTTACAATTTCAGGGTTGTTTAGCTCAAAAAATTCAATAAGTGCATGAAAATACCAACTCAAGTCAGAAAGGGTTGAAAATTGATGATGTGGCTTTGAACGGTGCATTTTGAACAAAAAAATTATGGAGTTCAAATAAGTTCAAAAAAATGAAATCCCTTTTTAACAGATGAGTTTTCTTCCGAAACCGTGATACTTCGAAAGAGATTGTCCATTTTGTACACGAAGTGCATCCAGTTTTTGTCGTAACCCTCTCAACTTTTTAGCACATGCTATGTGGGTGAAATTATGATATTATGCCAATTTTCAACCTTTTCAGAGTTCATTTGAAGCGTTTTTAATTTCAGGTTTATTTAGCTCAAAAAAATCAGTAACTGCAGGAAAAATACCAAATGAAGTCAGAAGGAACTGAAAATTGATGATGTGACTTTGAATGGTGCATTTTGAACACACAAAAAGTGTGGAGTTCAAATAAGTTCAAAAAATGTAATACCTTTGTAATAGATGAGTTTTCGTCCGAAACCGTGATACATTGAAAGAGATTGTCCATTTTGTACATGAAGTGCATCCAGTCTTTGCCATAACCCTCTCCACTTTTTAGCGCATGCTATGTGGGTGAAATGATGATACCATGCAAACTTTCAACCATTTGAGAGTTCATTTGAAGTGCTTTTCAATTTCAGGGTTATTTAGCTCACGAAAATTCAATAAGTGCATGAAAAATACCAAATGAAGTCAATAAGGGTTGAAAATTGATGACCTGGCTTTGAATGGTGCATTTTAAACACACAAAAAGTATGGAGTTCAACTAAGTTCAAAAAAAGAAATCCGTTTGTAATAGATGAGTTTTCGTCTGAAATCGTGATACTTCGAAAGAGATTGTCCATTTTGTACATGAAGTGCATCCAGTTTGTGCCGTAACCCTCTCAACTTTTTAGCACATGCTATGTGGGTGAAATGGTGAAACCAAGCCAACTTTCAACCTTTTCAGAGTTCATTTGAAGTGCTTTTCAATTTCAGGGTTATTTAGCTCAAAAAAATAAGTAAGTGCATGAAAAATACCAAATGAAGTCACAAAGGATTGAAAATAGATGACATGGCTTTGAATGGTGCATTTTGAGAACACAAAAATTATGGAGTTCAACTAAGTTCAAAATAATGAAATCCCTTTGTAACAGATGATTTTTCGTCCGAAGCCATGATACATCGAAAGAGATTGTCCATTTTGTACACGAAGTGCATCCTGTTTTTTCACGTAACCCTCTCAACTTTTTAGCACATGCTATGTGGGTTAATAGCATGCCAACTTTCAACCTTTTGAGAGTTCAATTGAAGTGCTTCTCAATTTCAGGGTTGTTTAGCTCAAAAAAATCAGTAAGTGCATGAAATATAGCAAATTTAGATAGAAAGGGTTGAAAATTGATGATGTGGCTTTGAATGGTGCATTTTGAACACCCAAAAAGTATGGAGTTCAAAACAATGAAATCCCTTTGTAACAGATGAGTTTTCGTCCGAAGCTATGATAATTCGAAAGAGATTATCCATTTTTTACACGAAGTGCATCCAGTTTTTGTTGTAACCCTCTCAAATTGTTAGCACATTCTATGTGGGTGAAATGATGATACCATGCCAACTTTCAACCTTTTCTGAGTTCATTTGAAGTGCTTTTCAATTTCATGGTTATTTACCTCAAAAAAATCAATAAGTGCATGAAAAATACCAAATAAAGTCAGAAAGGGTTGAAAATTGATGTTGTGTCTTTGGATGGTGCATTTTGAACACACAAATATTATGGAGTTCAAATAAGTGCAAAAAAATGAAATCCCTTTATAACAGATGAGTTTTTGTCTGAAACCGTGATACTTTGAAAGAGATTGTCCATTTTGTACACGAAGTGCATCCTGTTTTTGCCGTAACCCTCTCAACTTTTTAGCACATGCTATGTGGGTGACATGATGATACCATGCCAACTTTCAACCTTTTTAGAGTTCATTTGAAATGCTATTCAATTTCAGGGTTATTTAGCTCAAAAAATAGTAAGAGCATGAAAAATGCCAAATGAAGTCAGAAAGGGTTGAAAATTGATGATGTGGCTTTTAATGGTGCATTTTGAACACAAAAACTATAGAGTTCAAATAAGTCGAAAAAAATGAAATCTCTTTCTAACAGATGAGTTTTCGTCTGAAACCGTGATACTTCAAAACCGATTGTCCATTGTACACGAAGTGCATCCAGTTTTTCCCATAAACCTCTCAACTTATTAGCACATGCTATGTGGGTGAAATTACATACCATTCCAACTTTCAACCTTTTCAGAGTTCATTTGAAGTGCTTTTCAATTTCAGGGTTATTTAGCTCAAAAAAATCAGTAGGTGCATGAAAAATACCAAATGGAGTTCAAATAAGTTCAAAAAAATGAAATCCCTTTGTGACAGATGAGTTTTCGTTTGAAACCGTGATACTTCGAAAGAGATTGTCCATTTTGTACATGAAGTGCATCCAGTTTTTGCCGTAACCCTCTCAACTTTTTAGCACATGCTATGTGGGTGAAATGGTGAAACCAAGCCAACTTTCAACCTTTTCAGAGTTCATTTGAAGTGCTTTTCAATTTCAGGGTTATTTAGCTCAAAAAAATCGGTAAGTGCATGAACAATACCAAATGAAGTCAGAAAGGATTGAAAATTGATGACATGGCTTTGAATGGTGTATTTTGAACACACAAAAAGTATGGAGTTCAAATAAGTTCAAAAAAATGAAATACCTTTGTAACAGATGAGTTTTCGTCCGAAACCGTGATACATCAAAAGAGATTGTCCATTTTATACATGAAGTGCATCCAGTCTTAGCCTTAACCCTCTCAACTTTTTAGCACATGCTATGTGGGTGAAATGGTGAAACCAAGCCAACTTTCAACCTTCTCAGAGTTCATTGGAAGTGCTTTTCAATTTCAGGGTTATTTAGCTCAAAAAATCAATAAGTGCATGAAAAATACCAAATGAAGTTAGAAAGGTTTGAAAATTTATTATGTCTATTTTAATGGTGCATTTTGAGCACACAAAAAGTATGGAGTTCAAATAACTTCAAAAAAATGAAATCCCTTTGTAACAGATGAGCTTTCGTCCGAAACCATGATACATCGAAAGAGATTGTCCATTTTGTACACGAAGTGCATCCAGTTTTTTCACGTAACCCTCTCAACTTTTTAGCACATGCTATGTGGGTGAAATGATGATACCATGCCAACTTTCAACCTTTTGAGAGTTCAATTGAAGTGCTTTTCAATTTCAGGGTTGTTGAGCTCAAAAAAATCAGTAAGTGCATGAAAAATAGAAAATTTAGTTAGAAAGGGTTGAAAATTGATGATGTGGCTTTGAATGGTGCATTTTGAACACCCAAAAAGTATGGAGTTCAAAAAAATGAAATCCCTTTGTAACAGATGATTTTTCGTCCGAAACCATGGTACATCGAAAGAGATTGTCGATTTTGTACACGAAGTGCATCCAGTTTTTCCACGTAACCCTCTCAACTTTTTAGCACATGCTATGTGGGTGAAATGATGATACCATGCCAACTTTCAACCTTTTGAGAGTTCAATTGAAGTGCTTCTCAATTTCCGGGTTGTTTAGCTCAAAAAAATCAGTAAGTGCATGAAAAATAGCAAATTTAGTCAGAAAGGGTTGAAAATTGATGTTGTGTCTGTGAATGGTGCATTTTGAACACCCAAAAATTATGGAGTTCAAAAAAATGAAAACCCTTTGTAACAGATGAGTTTTCGTTCGAAACTGTGATACTTCGAAAGAGATTGTCCATTTTGTACACGAAGTGCATCCAATTTTTTCCCGTAACCCTCTCAACTTTTGAACACATGCTATGTGGTTGAAATGATGATACCATGCCAACTTTCAACCTTTTGAGAGTTCAATTGAAGTGCTTTTCAATTTGAGGGTTGTTTAGCTCAAAAAATCAGGAAGGGCGTGAAAAATTGATTATTTGGCTTTGAATGGTGCATTTCGAACAAACAAAAAGTATGGAGTTCAAAAAAATGAAATCCCTTTGTAATAGATGAGTTTTCGTCCGTAGATTTGATACTTCGAAAGAGATTATCCATTTTGTACACGAAGTGCATCCAGTTTTTGTCGTAACCCTCTCAACTTGTTAGCACATTCTATGTGGGTGAAATGATGATACTATGCCAACTTTCAACCTTTTCAGAGTTCATTTGAAGTGTTTTTCAATTTCAAGGTTATTTAGCTCAAAAAATCAGTAAGTGCATGAAAAATACCAAATGAAGTCAGAAAGGATTGAAAATTGATGACGTGGCTTTGAATGGTGCATTTTGAACACACAAAAAGTATGGAGTTCAAATAAGTTGAAAAAATGAAATACCTTTGTAACAGATGAGTTTTCGTCCGAAACAGTGATACATCGAAAGAGATTGTCCATTTTGTACATGAAGTGCATCCAGTCTTTGCCTTAACCCTCTCCACTTTTCAGTGCATGCTATGTGGGTGAAATGATGATACCATGCCACCTTTCAACCTTTTCAGACTTCATTTGAATTGCTTTTCAATTTCAGGGTTACTTAGCTCCAAAAAATTTAGTAAGTGCATGAAAAATACAAAATGAAGTCAGGAAGGGTTGAAAATTGATGATGTGGCTTTGAATGGTGCATTTTGAACACACAAAAATTATGAAGTTCAAATAAGTTCAAAAAATGAAATCCCTTTGTAACAGATGAGTTTTCGTCTGAAACCGTGATATTTCGAAAGAGATTGTCCAATTTGTACACGAAGTGCATCCAGTTTTTGCCGTAACTCTCTCAATGTTTTAGCACATGATATGTGGGTGAAATGGTGAAACCAAGCCATCTTTCAACCTTTTCAGAGTTCATTTGAAGTGCTTTTCAATTTTAGGGTTATTTAGCTAAATAAAATCGGTAAGTGCATGAAAAATAACAAATGAAGTCAGAAAGGCTTGAAAATTGCTGATGTGGCTTTTAATGGTGCATTTTGAGCACACACAAAGTATGGAGTTCAAATAAGTTCAAAAAAATGAAATCCCTTTGTAACAAATGAGTTTTCGTTCGAAACAGTGAAACTTCGACAGAGATTGTCCATTTTCTACACGAAGTGCATCCAGTTTTTTCCCGTAACCCTCTCAACTTTTGAGCACAGGCTATGTGGGTGAAATGATGATACCATGCCAACTTTCAACCTTTTGAGAGTTCAATTGAAGTGCTTTTCAATTTCAGGGTTGTTTACCTCAAAAAAATCAGTAAGTGCATGAAAAATACCAAATTTAGTCAGAAAAGGTTGAAAATTGATGATGTGGCTTTGAATGGTGCATTTTGAACACGCAAAAAGTATGGAGTTCAAAAAAATGAAATCCCATTGTAAGAGATGAGTTTTCGTCCGAAGCTATGATAATTCGAAAGAGATTATCCATTTTGTACACGAAGTGCATCCAGATTTGTCGTAACCCTCTCAACTTGTTAGCACATTCTATGTGGGTGAAATGATGATACATGCCAACTTTCAACCTTTTCAGAGTTCATTTGAAGTGCTTTTCAATTTCAGGGTTATTTAGCTCAAAAAAATCAGTAAGTGCATGAAAAATACCAAATGAAGTCAGAAAGGGTTGAAAATTGATGGTGTGGCTTTGAATGGTGCATTTCGAACACACAAAAAGTATGGAGTTCAAAAAGTTCAAAAATATGAAATCCTTTTGTAATAGATGAGTTTTTGTCTCAAACCTAGATACTTCGAAAGAGATTGTCCATTTTGTACACGAAATGCATCCAACTTTTGCCGTAACCCTCTAAACCTTCCAGCACATGCTATGTTGGTGAAATGATGATACCATGCCAAGTTTCTACCTTTTCAGAGTTCATTGGAAGTGCTTTTCAGTTTCAGGGTTATTTAGCTCACAAAAATCAGTATGTGCATGAAAAATAAAAAATGAAGTCAGAAAGGCTTGAAAATTGACGATGTGGCTTTGAATGGTGCGTTTTGAGCACACAAACAGTATGGAGTTCAAATAAGTTCAAAAAAATGAAATCCCTTTGTAACAGATGAGTTTTCGTCTGAAACCGTGATACTTCGAAAGAAGATTGTCCATTTGTACACAAAGTGCATCCAGTTTTTGCCGTACCCCTCTCAACTTTTTAGCACATGCTATGTGGGTGAAATGATGATACGATGCAAACTTTCAACCTTTTCAGAGTTCATTTGAAGTGCTTTTCAATTTCAGGGTTGTTTAGCTCCAAAAAATCAATAAGTGCGTGAAAATTACAAAATGTACTCAGAAAGTGTTGAAAATTGATGATGTGGCTTTGAATGGTGCATTTTGAACACACAAGAAGTACGGAGTCCAAAAAATGAAATCCCTTTGTAATAGATGAGTTTTCGTGTGACGTTATGATAATTCGAAAGAGATTATCGATTTTGTACACGAAGTGCATCCAGTTTTTGTCGTAACCCTCTCAAATTGTTAGCACATGCTACGTG
Organism: Hordeum marinum; assembly: GCA_022496015.1. Classification (NCBI taxonomy): domain Eukaryota; kingdom Viridiplantae; phylum Streptophyta; class Magnoliopsida; order Poales; family Poaceae; genus Hordeum; species Hordeum marinum. The sequence continues at coordinate 506,827,538 of CM039674.1, read as the reverse complement.
GGTGAAATGATGATACCATGCCAAGTTCAAACCTTTTCAGAGTTCATTTGAAGTGCTTTTCAATTTCAGGGTTATTTAGCTCATAAAAATCAGTATGTGCATGAAAAATACCAAATGAACTTAGAAAGGCTTGAAAATCGATGATGTGGCTTTTAATGGTGCTTTTTGAGCACACAAAAAGGATGGAGTTCAAATAAGTTAAAAAAATGAAATCCCTTTGTAACAGATGAGTTTTCGTTCGAAACTGTGATACTTCGAAAGAGATTGTCCATTTTGTACATGAAGTGCATCCAGTTTTTTCCCGTAACCCACTAAACTTTTTAGCACATGCTATGTGGGTGAAAAGATGATACCATGCCAGCTGTCAACCTTTTGGGAGTTCAATTGAAGTGTTTTTCAATTTCAGGGTTGTTTATCTCAAATAATCAGTAAGTGCGTGAAAAATACGAAATTTAGTCAGAAACGGTTGAAAATTGACTATGTGGCTTTGAATGGTGCATTTTGAACACACAAAAAGTATGGAGTTCAAAAAAATGAAATCCCATTGTAACTGATGAGTATTCGTATGAAGTTATGATACTTCGAAAGAGATTATCCATTTTGTACACGAAGTGCATCCAGTTTTTGTCGTAACCCTCTCAACTTGTTAGCACATTCTATGTGCGTGAAATGATTATACCATTCCAACTTTCAACCTTTTTAGAGTTCATTTGAAGTGCTTTTCAATTTTAGGGTTGTTTAGCTTAAAAAATCCGTAAGTGCGTGAAAAATACTAAATGTAGTCAGAAAGGGTTGAAAATTGATGATGTGGCTTTGAATGGTGCATTTTGAACAAAGAAAAAGCATGGAGTCCAAAAAATGAAATCCCTTTGTAACAGATGAGTTTTCGTCCGAATCTATCATACTTCGAAAGAGATTGTCCATTTTGGACACGAAGTGCATCCAGTTTTTGCCGTAACCATCTGAACTTTTTAGCACACGCTATGTGGGTGAAATGATGATACCATGCCAAATTTCAACATTTTTAGAGTTCATTTGAAGTGCTTTTCAATTTTAGGGTTATTTAGCTCAAAAAAATTAGTAAGTGCATGAAAAATACCACATGAAGTCAGGAAGGATTGAAGATTGATGATGTGGCTTGCAATGGTGCATTTTGAACACACAAAAAGTATGGAGTTCAAATAAGTTCAAAAATGAAATCCCTTTGTAACAGATGAGTTTTCGTCTGAAACCATGATACTTCGAAATAGATTGTCCAGTTTGTACACGAAGTGCATCTAGTTTTTGCTGTATCTCTCTCGACGTTTTAGCACAAGCTATGTGGGTGAAATAGTGAAACCAAGCCAACTTTCAACCTTTTCAGAGTTCATTTGAAGTGCTTTTCAATTTCAGGGTTATTTAGCTCAAAAAATCAGTAAGTGCATGAAAATACCAAATGAAGTTAGAAAGACTTGAAAATTGATGACGTCGCTTTGAATGGTGTATTTTGAACACACAAAAAGTATGGAGTTCAAATAAGTTCAAAAAAATGTAATACCTTTGTAACAGATGAGTTTTCGTCCGAAACCGTGATACATCAAAAGAGATTGTCCATTTTATACATGAAGTGCATCCAGTCTTAGCCTTAACCCTCTCAACTTTTTAGCACATGCTATGTGGGTGAAATGGTGAAACCAAGCCAACTTTCAACCTTTTCAGAGTTCATTGGAAGTGCTTTTCAATTTCAGGGTTATTTAGCTCAAAAAATCAATAAGTGCATGAAAAATACCAAATGAAGTTAGAAAGGTTTGAAAATTTATTATGTCTATTTTAATGGTGCATTTTGAGCACACAAAAAGTATGGAGTTCAAATAACTTCAAAAAAATGAAATCCCTTTGTAACAGATGAGCTTTCGTCCGAAACCATGATACATCGAAAGAGATTGTCCATTTTGTACACGAAGTGCATCCATTTTTTTCACGTAACCCTCTCAACTTTTTAGCACATGCTATGTGGGTGAAATGATGATACCATGCCAACTTTCAACCTTTTGAGAGTTCAATTGAAGTGCTTTTCAATTTCAGGGTTGTTGAGCTCAAACAAATCAGTAAGTGCATGAAAAATAGAAAATTTAGTTAGAAAGGGTTGAAAATTGATGATGTGGCTTTGAATGGTGCATTTTGAACACCCAAAAAGTATGGAGTTCAAAAAAATGAAATCCCTTTGTAATAGATGAATTTTCGTCCGAAGCTATGATAATTCGAAAGAAATTATCCATTTTTTACACGAAGTGCATCCAGTTTTTGTTGTAACCCTCTCAACTTGTGAGCACATTCTATGTGGGTGAAATGATGATACCATGCCACCTTTCAACCTTTTGAGAGTTCAATTGAAGTGCTTTCCAATTTCAGGGTTGTTTAGCTCAAAAAAATCAGTAAGTGCGTGAAAAATATCAAATTTAGTCAAAAAGGGTTGAAAATTGATGATGTGTCTTTGAATGGTGCATTTAGAACACACAAAAAGTACGGTGTTCAAAAAAATGAAATCCTTTTGTAATAGATGAGTTTTCGTCTAAAACCGTGATACTTCGAAAGAGATTGTCGATTTTGTACATGAAGTGCTTCCAGCTTTTGCTGTAACCTCTCAACGTTTTTGCACATGCTATGTGGGTGAAATGATGACACCATGGCAACTTTCAACCTTTTTAGAGTTCATTTGAAGTGCTTTTCCATTCAGGGTTATTTAGCTTAAAAATGAGTAAGTGCATGAAAAATACCAAATGAAGTCAGAAAGGGTTGAAAATTGAGGATGTGGCTTTGTGTGGTGCATTTTGAACACAGAAAAAGTGTGGAGTTCAAATAAGTTCAAAAAAATGAAATCCCTTTGAAATAACATTAAAATAGCAAAAATGAACATAGAAGCGCTTATATAGGGAAAATTCGACCTGAAATTCAGTTTGATTTGAGGTCAAATTTCCCATATAAGGGCATCTATTTTCAATTTGAGAGGAACTCAACAAGGTAGAGAGGGGTGGGATTATAAACCAGTGCGAGCGCCCCTCGCTTTGCGAGGTGGGACTAAACTCCCACCACAGCCAGGACCAACCCTTTAGTCCCGGTTGGTGGCTACCACCGGGACTAATGTCGCCCTTTCATCCTGGTTAGTGGCACCAACCGGGACTAATGCCACCCTTTATTCCCGGTTGGTGCCACCAATCGGGACAAAGGTCTCTACTTCCTGTCCTTTGGGCTGACGAAAAGGGACCTTTGGTTCCGGTTGGTGGCACCAACCGGGACTAAAGGTGGGTATTAGTCCCAGTTGGTCCCACCAACCATGACCAAAGACTCTAGGTATATAAGCCCACACTTAGCGTTTTCCATTCCCAGTTCATCTTCCCCCCGACGCCTCGTCGAACCACACGACGCCGCCAGGCTGCCAGACCGCGCCCTCACCGATGCCCTCGCCGACGCGCTCTCCTCCCCAAGCCCTCGCTGACGCCCTCGCCGACGCGCCCTTGCCGAGCCCGCCGTCCTTGTTCCCGTCTCCGCGCGCCGCCTCGAGCCCACCATCCCCGTCGCCGCCCCCGTCCCCATCACTGTGCCGCCCCGTTGCCGCCCGTTGCCTCCCCATCACCGCCCCATCGTCGCCTTGTCGCCTCCCCGTCGCCTCCCCGTCGCCGCCCCCCAAGTGAGCCCCCCCTTTCCCATGGTCCCCTACTCGGATACGGTGACATGGACACGGCGACACGGGACGTGGCATTTTCCAAAAACAGCCCATCGAGGACACGACAAGTATATATAAAAATAAATGAAAATATGTCATGAGTTAAAGAAAGAAAAATAACAATAAAGAGATCGCCCCCTCCCCAATAACTTCGACATGAGGGGGGGTCGATATACATTTTTTCCATGTATGTATGTCGTTGTCGTTGAGTTAAAGAAAGAAAAATAATGAAAATATGTCTTGAGTTAATGAAAATATATAATATATGTATGTGGCTATGTATGAAAAGATGGATAGCATTTTTTCCATGTATGTATGTCGTTGTCGATATACCCCCTCCCCGATAACTTCGACATGAGGGGGGTCGATATACCCCCTCCCCGATAACTTTGACATGAGGGGGCGGTGAATATACCCCCCTCCCCGATAACTTCGACATAGGGGGGGTGTCAATATACCCCCTCCCTAATAACTTTGACATGAGGGGGGGTCGATATACCCCCTCCCTGATAACATTTTTTTCTAGGTTACTTAGGTAAAATGTTCACCCCCCTCTCGATATACCGGGCGACCAACTCTTGAGGCCACCCAAATCCATGAAAAAAAGCGTTGTCGATATACCCCCTCCCTGAGAACATTTTTTTCTAAGTTACTAAGGTAAAGTGTTCATATGGAAAACTCCGGTAATATAGATTTATCAAGAATCCCCCCATTATGGATGTGCACAAGTTGATCCAAATTTTTTCTGATCCCATATATATATATTCTTATATATGTCATGTTGTGTGTCAAAGTATTGAAGAAATCCATGGCTTCATCGTCAGCCAGAAATAACCAATGTATGAAGCTCTTCAAAGTTATTTTGGAACGGAGTTCCAAATAGAATAATCCACTTTTTGGTACAAATTTTAGCAACGACCTTCCAAATAGCGATATTTGGAACGCTCTTGCTGAACTTCGTACCAAAAAGCTAATTATCCTATTCGGGACTCCATTCAAAAACAATTTTGGAGAGCTTCATACCATTATGCGCCTGTTACTTCCTGCTAATGATGAAGTCATGGTTTTCTTGAATCCTTTGACACTAGACAACATGACATATAGAAGGGTAGATGAGATCAGGAAAAATATGGACCATTTTCTGCACATCCAGAATGGCACCATTTTGTTAAATCCCTAAAAGGTTAAGAGAATCATGGCCCTTTGGCCCGACCAAACCCTAGAAGCATTGAGGGCCACCCCTAACCCTAGAAGCTATGTCGAAGCCACCCCAAATCGTAGATAAGTATATTAATTGCCATGTTTTAATATTTGCAGAAACTATGGATCAAAGAGACTTGGAACAAGAACAGTTGTTGGGGGAAATAATCCGAGCAGGCAATATTGATGCTATCTTGTCGTATCTCAACGACACCGATGGTCTTGAAGGAGAGGAAGGATATGATCATGATGGCTCCGACGACTGAATGCCAGAGGAAGAAGGAGACCATGGTGACGGCTCCGGCGACCGAACGGGGGAGGGAGATGTTGCAAAGTCCGACAAGGTATATATATTAATTAAGCATGTGCTGACTAGCTAATTGATGCATTAGTTGTTTTGGTATGTACATATATTAACTCTTATATCTTCTTTTATATAGCCCTCCGGATCGATCCAGACTTCGGTAACGAGACGAGGCCCGAAGAGAAGGTTGAAAAAGGAAGAAAGGTTCACGATCACAGCACTCAAGGATGACGGCCTACTGACTAAACCAAAGCGGACCAAGGACGCATTTGTTGCTCAGTGCGGAGCTAGTGTTAGGGATAACATCCCGATCAGCATCAAGTAATGGAATAATCCTAAGGACGATGCCCATGATGGTGATTATGTCACCGATAGACTAAAAGATGATCTTTGGACCGTGCTGAAGGCAAATTTCACCCTACCGCCAAAGGAGGATCCGAATAAGCCAGTTATAGATCCACTGGTCAAGGCATGTTCTCTTAAGAAGATGGCAGATCTATTCAGGAGGTGGAAGGTTGAGTTGAATTCAAAGTATGTCGACAAAGGGACGACTCCAGAATTCATCGGCCGATTTGATAAGATAAGAGATCACTGGCCTGCATTTGTGGCCTACAAGACATCGGAGAAGAGTAAGAAAATGTCTGAGACAAACAAGATCAATGCTGCAAAGAAGGAGTATCACCATCACACGGGGTCAGGTGGCTACCTCAAAGCCCGACCGTTGTGGGACAAAGCTGAGAATGATCTCCTTGCTAAAGGGGTCCAACCACAGACATATAACTGGCCAGACCGTTCAAGGACTTGTTTCTTCGGGGTTGGGGGAACTTTGGACCCTGAAACAGGGAAGTGCTGTTGGACGAATGAGCAACTTGCAATACCCGTCACGAAGCTTCAGAACTATATCACCGCAACGCAGGAAGGGATGTTCATTCCCAACAGAGAGAAGGACTAGCTGCCTGAGGCCCTAGGGATTGCTGAGCACCCTAGACGAACACGAGGCACACCAGGCTCCATTCCATGGAAGGTTGGGTTTCCCAATGCAGGCGGTTACAGAAGCCGGCAGAGAAAGAGGAAAGTGGAGCTGAGCGAAATGCAGAAGCTCAATGCAAGACTAGAAAAACTAGAGGAAACTCAGAGCCAGCGAGCTACCGGCCAACCATCTCAGTTGCACGAAGCTACCCCAGAAGGTACCCCGCAATCTCAGCGGAGAAGCAGCATGGCTTCCACGGAGCTCGTTCAGCCTGACTTCACGACTCCTAGCTACCCCATGGATACTATCACGGAGGTTCAAAAGTGCGAGCTTTTGACGAAATTCCGGAACTTCAGTTTCAAGGCGGTTCTTGGCTCTGTTGCGCGTCCTCAACCCAACGGAAATTTTTACTGCCATCCGATTCCACATGGCTATACTGTTGTGATGGTGGATGAAGTAATGGAGGGATTTGATGAGCTCGATCTTGAACACCTTACTGGTGAAGGGGAGAAGAAGCTGGTTAATGCTCTGAGGAGTACATGCGTATGACCAAAGGAGTACATAAAGCTTCCAAACTGGACGCCTCTGTCTCCTCCTCCTCCTCTAGCGCGTGAGGGCACTCCTCCTCCTCCTCCGGCGAGTGATCAGGGCACTCCGCCTCCTCCTCCACCTCCTCCTCTGGCGAGTGATCAGGGCACTCCCCCTCCTTCTCTGGCTCCTCTGACGCGTGATGGCACTCCGCCTCCTCCGGCGCGTGAGGCCACTCCGCCTCCTCCTCCTCCTCCGGCGCGTCAGGACACTCAGCTTCCTCCTCCTCCTCTTCCTCCGATGCGTCAGGACACTACGCCTCCTGTGGCGCGTTAGCCATGACGAAAGAGAGACGCCGCCGCCGCTCCGTCGGCTAGCAGTACAATAGGCAGGAAAAAATACAAATGTGGTCGAAGCCTCAAACCTGTTACAAAGTTACCATATGAGAGGACTGACAAAGAAAACACTGAGATCAGTAAAGCCAAAGTGAAGGACCATTTTGCACGGAAACAGTCACCTCCGAAGGAAAAGGTAGATCCGGTGAAAGCGAAGCGCACTCTGGATGCCCTCAAGCGACCATCACCGCCTCCGCTGCCATCAAACTATGACCGCTGTATTATAAAGACATATAATGAAGTGTAGCGGTCGGGAAGTACCTCTAGTGTTGCCCGAGTCAAAGAATGAAGAAGTGGGAAAACAATTCCCCAGCTCGGCGAACAGGAGAAGCAATCGTGCCCTCCGCTCAAGGTGTCTAGCGACATTGCTAATGATCTGGTGATATTGCTTGGTACCAAACTTGGTGATTACTTGGGGGAGGATGTACTTTTTGAAGCGGCTGAGGTAACCAAAGAAGAACACGAATACGTGCACGGGAAGCCTCTCGTCAAACCTGATGATCCTCCTCTAACAGCGTGCATGTACAAATTGCATGAGTGGTACATGAAAACCTGCAGGGAGTGTGGGAGAGATACTATGTATGTGGAAGTGAAACCACAGGACAAATTCATTGGACTTCCCGTGATGCCTATTGAATTTGTGGAGTTATTTCAGTTATATTATCAACGGGCCCTCAACAAACAACTCATGACTGCCTACGATCTATAAGTATTACTTCTATAGTTATATCTCTAGCTCAGCTAGTTCATTGCATGTATATATATATATACATATATATAATTATGATCACTATATTATGCAGATTGAAGATCGTTGAATGCAAAAAGGAAGGAATCTTCGACGTTGGTTTCATTAGCCTAGATGTTGTAAATGAATGGTCGATACGAAATGAACCCGCAGTGACCGAGGAGAACTTGCTAAAGTCGTTCCTTGCACATCAAAACAAAAGTGAAATAATCTTTCCTTAGAACTTCAAGTGACTGTTGTTTTCTTCTCTGTATACTCAGTTTTGCTTACTCAAGGTTAAGTAATGTAATTTATGAGTTATATATGCGTGCGCAGTAACCACTTTATTCTGCTATCCATTAAGCTTGACGGGGCATTAGTAATTGTCTTAGACTCGAGACGTAAACATCCCGATAATTATGTGGACATGACTCCAATGCTCAAGAAGTAAGTTCAGTCAAGACCAGGACCATATCCACATGCAACTTTCGTTAATTTCCTGATATCAAGTAATCATTTTCTTTGCCTGGTAGGGTTTGGAAGAAGTTCACCCGAAAGGTTCCCGGTCTAAACAAAGAGTTGCGATTTACGCACCCCAAAGTAAGTAGTACTAGCTAGTTCCGCGTATCTCTAATTGATTCAAAATTTCATCAATATATCATTACCATGCTTGCTTACTAGTTCGATTGAACTCTATTCTCGTAAAGTGCTTGTACCAGAAAGAAGGGAGTGTTTTATGTGGATACTACGTATGCGAGTTCATTCGCCACTTGACCTCTGAGGGAGAGGGCTTCTCTGACAAACAATTTGAAGTACGTAAATAATATTCACAATTTTATTTTATACATTACCGTCAATTGTGTTGAGTTTTATTCATATATATGCATGTATTGACCCCCTTCTTTAAATTAGACCTGGAAGATGCGGGATGAACTCCTACCACATGATCGCATACGAGCAATTCAAGAGGAATTGGCGGGATTCTTTCTTGAGCACATCATACCTGAAGGCGGAGAATACTATCTTAATTTGTGATTGGATCTTAGGGATTGTAAGAGATCTTATATTGTATATATGTAGCTAGTAGTGTCAGATAGATATACAAAAACTTGTTGTTCGACCAATCTCTCAAAGAAAGAGAGGTCGATCACTTCTCTGTGTGTATATGTTCATGACGATCTTGTGTACTTAATGGTTCCTTCATTTGCTTACTAGCTAGCGTGTCGAGTTCTCTCTATCATAGCTAGCTAGCGTCAACCAAGCACGGAGAAAGAAATGACACTTCTCTCTATGAATTAGTTAGCTAACACAATATGAAACCCCTAAATTAACCCTCCAAAAACCCCTACCCCCCCCTTTTAAAAAAAACCAGCAACTGCCAGATGTTGACGCGTGGATGCCTTTTGGTCCCGGTTCGTGTTACCAACCAGGACTAAAGGTCCTCCTGCCTGGGCTTCCCGCAGAGGCCACGTGGAACCCCTTCTGTCCCGGTTTGTAAGCGAACCGGGACTAAAGGTTTGGGGCTTTAGTTCCGACCCTTTAGTCCCGGTTCCAGAACCGGGACCAATGGTTCTCTAGAACCGGGACAAATGGGCCGTTTTCTACTAGTGTTATAATACCAAACTAGTGAAAAACAAGAAACGAAAATATTTAATTGCAAGATCTAAAGGTATACCTTCAAACACTCACCTCCCCGGCAACGACGCTAGAAAATTGCTTGATTTCTACTTCGCAACTTTATTCTTGTAGACTATGTTGGGCCTCCAAGCGCAGAGTTTTGTAGGACAGTAGCAATTTTCCCTCAAGTGGATGACCTAAGGTTTATCAACCTGTGGGAGGTGTAGGATGAAGATGATCTCTCTCAAACAACCCTACAATCAAATACAAAGAATCTCTTGTGTCCCCAACACACCCAATACAATGGCAGATTGTATAGGTGCACTAGTTTGGCAAAGAGATGGTGATACGAGTGCAATATGGATGGTATATATCGGTTTTTGTAATCTGAAACTATAAAAAGAGCCAGGTATAAAGTGTAAAATAGTGAGCAAAACATTGTATAAATGCTTGGAAATAAGGCCTAGGATTCATCCTTTCACTAGTGCAATCTCCCAAGAATGCTAACATAGTTGAATCATATGATCATCCCTCAACGTGCAACAAAGAATCACTCCAAAGGTCCTATCTAGCGGAGAAAAAATAGATAAAAATGGTTTAGGTAGTACCACCACCTCACATTTATTCTTTCTGATCAATCTTTTAAGCTACTCCTAAAAGTGTCACAAACAACCCTAGAGTTCGTACTAAAATAACACCAATGATACATATCAATCAACCCTAATGTTACCTAGATACTACAATATCACTTTAAGTATCAATGGGTAAATTATACGACATGCATCAAACAACTTCATATCTATCATATTCAATCGAACACAAAGAACTTCAAGGAGCACCCTGATAATTGTGATATGTATTGGGTTTTTCGTGAAGAGGAACAGGTTATCGCGACACAATGTGGGTAAGTATTTCCCTCAGTTATGAAACCAAGGTTTATCGAACCAATAGGAATATCAATCATCAACCATCTTAAGCGGCTGCACACAAAAGAGCAAACAACTTGCACCTAACGCTAGCAAGAGGGTTGTCCATCCCCTTGGTCTCGTTAGTTGCAAGCTAGTGAGTTGTGTAGATAATTGTAGATAATTGGAAATTTCAAAATAAAATAAAATAAAATAGATGGCATCAAGGTAATAGTGGCATTTGTAAATATATAAGTGAATAGATTTGGGGGAATAGTTTTCTCTAGTGGCATCTCTCATAAAAATAACATACGATGGGTAAACAAATTACTGTTGGTCAATTGATAGAAAAGTGGATAGTTATGTGATTTTCACGGTAATGATCATGTGTACATATGCATCACGTCCATAAGCAAATAGGCCGACTCCTGTCTGCACCTATTACTATTACTTCACTCATTGATCACTATCCCGCATGCATCTAGAGTATTAAGTAAAATAGAGTAATGCTTGCAGAAAGATGACATGATGTAGACAAAGTAAACTGATGCAATATGACTACACTCCACCGTTTTATCCTTAGTAGAAGAAACAAAAATACGTATCTTGGCCCCTATTTTGTAACTGGGATATGGATACTCGTTAGGTTGAAACTACTACAACACACCTCTCTCACCGAAGAAATATCAATCTAGTTGGCCAAACTATTTCAGTAGATCGGAGAGAATTACGAAGCTATAATGATCATGCACATAAGGATCATATTAGATTTCAGAGAACACTCAAATATTTATCATGAATAATCTGAACATAAACCCACAATTCATCGGATCCCAACAAGTGCACCATACAAAGGGATTACATCGGATAGAGCAAGGACAAGATTTGTTGAATGTTGTATTGAAGATCAAGAGAGAGAGAGATGGAGAGATTGTCGTCTAGGTACTAGCTACGGACCCGTAGGTCTGTCGTGAACTACTCACACATCATCATGGGGCAGGAAAGTTGATGAAGAGGCCCTCGGTGATCGATCGCCCCTTCGGCAGGGTGCCAGAATGGAGCTCTAGATGGGCTGTCGTCGAAACAAAGACTTGTGGTGGCGTAAAAGTGTTTCGGGACCTCCTCTAGAGTTTTTGAAATATTAGAGAATTTATAGGCCAAACAGGGGCATCGGGAGAGCCACGAAGGGGGCAGCACACATCACTTGAATACCCCAATGTCACTACGGGTATCCGCATGCAAGGCATACATCAAGTGCTCACAAACCAAAATATTCAATCCAACATAATGAGATCTCGAAGGGAGAGATTCAATTCATCACAACAAGATGACAAGGGAAGAACACCATATGATACGAGTATATTAACAAAGCTTGTGATACACCAAGATCGTGACATCGCAAGAACACGAGAGAGAGAGAGAGAGAGATTGAACACATAGCTACTGCTACATAACCTCAGCCCCGAGGGTGAAGTAATCCCTCCACATCATGGCCTTTGTAGGGATGAAGAAGATGGCCACCAATGATGGTTTCCCCTCCCCGACAAGGTACTATAATGGCTCCATATTGGTTTTTCGTCAATATAGAGGTTTGTGGCAGCAAAGCGGAGAGTCTCTCTTTATTTCTAGGGTATCTGGGATTCATAGGATTTTTCAGCATTGGAATCACACGCAACGGAGCCAGGTTGGCCCCACAAACCATCATGGCATGGCCTGGGGGCGCCCTTTTGTCTTGTGTCCCACAAGTGGCTCCTCTCCGGTGGTTCTTTGCTCCAACATTGCGTATTTCCTACAGAAAAAAATAGATTTGGTAGATTACGAGAACTTCCATTTTCTGCACGAAAATAACACCATAGTAATTCTACTAAAAATAGCTTCAGTCCGGGTTCGTTCTAAATAAATCATATAAAGTGCATTAAAACCACATAAAAATATTGTAAACATGGGCAAATATGGGAAAATATGTGATGAATACTTCATAAATTATCGATACATTGGAGACGTACCACGTATCAGTATCCCATGTGATGATGTGAATGGTAAGAAGATTTGACGTTATGTCAGTGTCGGTAGGACATTTATTCAGCGAATAAAATATAGAAACGAATAATACATGGTGGAAAGGACAATGATTACATGCATGGTGTGAATCCCATGGTTGTGAGGACGGTGGGGATACCTGCCCTACCTGGTGCGGCCTTCGTTGGCATTTTGAGAGAGAGGGACAGAGAGAGACAGAGAGATAGAGAAGGTCTAGGAGGAGGAGAGGTAGGATACAATAAATTTGTCCACTTACATATGGAGCTCATATGCAAGGGTGGATATTAGGGATAGGGTATGAAGGAACTGTAGAAGAATCTGCCACAATAATTCGAAAAACGATATTGTGCTAGCCCTATACCACCTCTTGCGGTGGATTTTTTGGGTATCACTAGAATTTGTTTTATGTATAGTTGAGTACTGCTTTGAGGCTTGCTGAAATTAGAAGATCAAAACTTTCCCTTGAAGCACAATAGCATCCTGCGCGGGTGGGCTATCAAAAGTTAAACTAGTTAAAATATGGATATGTTAGACGTGTCGCTTTTTCTCATGAGGCTAAGGAAATGCTATTCACACTGGAGTTGGCTTCAGGAAATTACTCTTATATTGATTATTCATGATTAGGATTCGATTACATATCTTTGCAAAAAAAGGATTTGATTACATTATCATCGCAAAAAATTGGATTACTTTAAGAAAACAAAGCACGATAATTTTATTAGTTTGTAAGCAAAGGAGCATGTGATGAAAACTTATAAAAAACCAATCGCCTTAGCTAATACATAATTTGTACCATTCACGTTGCATCATGATACCATTTACATTACATTACATAATCTTGATGGAGCAAAGCATTGCAAAATAAGGGCTACTATTGCTTCCATTATGAAATAACAAGGAACTTCTTGGATAGAACAAAAACTCATGTCGATGGAAAAATGCTGGACCAAACAATCTATTGGTTTGAAACAAAAAACCATGTTGGTGGAACAATTTCTTGCACAAATATGAATTTCCAACCATGATGGTAAATAAAGAGGACTTCTAGGCATGTCGTCGTGAACAAAGTGGCCTTTTTGAGTCATATCTTGCTATCTCATGTTGGTAACCATGAAAAGCCATAATAGACTAGTTGGAGTGTAGGCTTAGATCGATCTCCTATAGATCAATGAAAGCATGGCAATTTACATATAATTCACTACCAACGAGATATGTCTTGCATATGGACATGTCTACTTCAACAAAGTGTGTGATTTGCAATGGTCCTAAGGATACATGGCAACATGCCCTCCTTGATTGCACTATGCCCAAGAGTGTGTGGGCACTGGCACATGGTCAGCTTATCAAGCATTTGATACTTGTGTACTTGTGTTATTTCCTTATTTTTGATACATTTTTGAATAAATATATGTTGTTGAACTTAGATTCTGGTATTTGCATCGTACTGTTTAATTACTGTTCTAAGCTTTGATTACGGTGTCATTTTGGTTGGATCGCGCTGCTGTATAGATTTGGTTTAAATCTAAACAAGAAATTGCTCGTGTTGCACTAACATGCAATGCCGCTACTAACATATATTACTACTCGTGTTTGTCACGTGACACGCTGTCGTGGGAACGAGCCTGATAGTAGAAGGTAGGGGTATGAAAGGAGAGGGCAGAGTCCTAGCTACAGCGAGGATGTACACATGGATGTATGAGTTCAGGCCCCTCTCGTGGAGGTAACAGCCCTACGTCTCAGTGCTTTGGAGCTTTGTTGTGTGGAAGATAAGGATTACAATGGTTGTGAACCCTTGTGCCAGAGGGGAGGGGCGGCCTATATAGAGTTTGCTGCACCTCATAATTGCCAGGCATCCAAGGGTCCGATCGTGGGTATAAAGACTAGCGTTACTGGTAACGTACATCATAAATGCTACTAATGGCGACTGGCCTAACGCCTGCTTGTTTGCCTCCCAGGGGTGGCTTCAGATCTTCTGGCGTCAACTATAAGTGAGGTATTCAGAGTGACAGGTGACTATCGAGTGGATGAAGAAGCCTCCGAGTGGATTGCTTGTCGAGTGACTTGAGCGCCATGAAGAATCCAGTTGGAATCTTTCCTATGATCTTTAAGTCCTCTGATGTGGCGTCCTTAGGTAGCGTATGTAGGTCAGGCCTAGGACCCTACCCTAGGTACATATCCTCATCATTAGCCACCAAATGGATCAGGGTTCGAGTGGTGAAAGTGGGTATCCATGCCAGTTCAGAACAAGACACCAAATATTCCGAATAATATTCGGGGCTTCAACAAAACTTGGGTCGACTGAATTCTTCGACATTCGCCCGAATCAATTCAGCCTTGAAATTCCCTGAGTGAATGTTCAACGTCGATCTTGTTCTGAGTGAATTGAAGGAATCTTTGGAGGTGACGGGTCGGTCTATCCGGCCCGGATCTTGCGGGATACGAAAATTTGGAAAGTGCGCGCGCCTGCGATGATGAAGCAACGATCGGAGCAAGTGGGGGCATAACGCCTCGATTCTCGTGCCGGTCATTTCGCCCTATACAGGGCATCGTCTGCGGTTCGGATGCGCAGGAATCTCGCAGGCCCGCCGGTCGTTGAGGCACTCAGCGGGGTATAAATTTCAAAGCGCCCCGGATTGCATAGTACTCTTCCCCCAATTTCCTCTCCTCCTCCGCCCCCTCCGTCTCCAGCGCCACACTCTGCTCTGCTCCAGCGAGCCCAGCCACCGTGATGATGAAAGGGGTCATGGAGAAGTTAGAGCGCGCCAAGAAGGGGGCGGCAAAGAACAAAGGAAATAAGCCCTCGACCGCTTGGTTCACCGTGCTACCGGGATGGATCCAGGGGGATTTTCTCCCCTCGGTGGTCACCCGCGTAGACATTGACAACTTGGTCGTTGACGGACTTGTAGCGAACGGCGTGTGGAGGTTGCCGGAGGGGGATCTCGAGCTGGAGCCGCGCGAAGGGGAACGGGTTCTCCTCCTCTCCCACGTTGAAAGAGGTTTTTCTATGCCTCCCCACCCATTCATTAGAGGGTTTCTGAACTTCTTTGGAGGTCAGCTCCACCACTTTCCGCCGAATTCCATCTCCTATTTGTCTGCTTTCATTACCTTGTGTGAATGCTTCTTGGGCTATCCCCCTCACTAGGGACTCTTCAAGCACATTTTCACGGTTAGATCTCAGACTGTGAAGAAGGCTCTCCCTAAGGACGGAAAAACCCATGTAGTGCAGCTGTGTGGAGGCCTAGGAATTCAAAAGAGAGGTCGTAGTTATTTTCCTTCCATGACCTTTCTTGAATCTGTTAGAGGTTGGCAGTCAACATGGTTTTACTGCAAAGACATAGCTTCTCCCAACATGTCGACTCGTCTTTCCCCATTCACATCCGATCGTCCAGCCGTCCCTAAGTCCTTAAAGGTGTTAGAAGGAGAAAAAGTCCAAGTAGAAATCTTGGTGGACGCTGTAGTGAAACTTGTTTGGGGCGGAGTGACCAGCATGGATCTCCTGGAGACCTTTCACAGTCGACGTATCCAGCCGCTCCAGGCTAGGGACCACACCACGTGGCACTACTCAGGCCCCAAGGATTCGACCCAGATGCATCTAGAAGAGGTTTCGTAGGCAACTGTCGAGCAGTAGCTTCGCAGCATCACCAGAGCCTGCGACAATCCATTGGGAGCCAAGAGAATCCGTCCTTACTCGGCCGAGAATCCGCCGAAGAATATGTTAAATAACATCTTGTCGACGGAAGTTCTTTACTATTGAGTGATTGATTGATTTGTTTACTGACTTCATTGTTTGAACCATGCATGAGTGGATGCATATGTACTCGCCTATGCCCAATGGGAACCAGCCTGAAGATGGAGGGGAGAGCAAGGGCGGCAGTGTGGACGTCGTTGGCTCTTATGACTCTCAAGACGAATATGAAGACTCAGCTGAGAACGAGGAGGAAGTCAAATGTCCTCCTCGCTTCGAACGCCATTCTATGTCTAGTCAAGAACCTGCGAATGCCGTGGAGAAGGCCCTAGTCCTAAGTGAGAAGAACCCAAAACGGAGCCGACCCTCGACCGTCGAGCCAAGTGAGCGATCGGCGAAGCAACCAAAGCCGAATGTAACCAAACCTCGCAAAGCTCTGCCTCGCATGCGGATGGCCATGCCTGTCATCTCCACGTAAGTGTTTACTTTCGAATTCTCGTTGTCGATTGTGACTTTGAACTCTTGTTGACCGAGTGTCATTTGATCTATCAGAGCTGCTACTTTGGTGACATCGCCTCCACGTGACGGAGGGGAAGCAATGGACATAGACACTACTGATGCAGCCCCTTCCCAGAGAGGTAACCGAATCTTCAGTTCTGCTTCTCGAATACGGTTTGTCGATTGCAAAAGTTAATGTTGCCGATTGATAACTACAGAAATCATCCAGCTGAAAGATGACGACGAACACCCTGGGGGAATGGGAGGTGGTGCCGAGACCTTAGGCACCCTGCGCATACACACTCGAAGAACTTCGTCCGCGCAGACACCTCAGCGGTCGACCGCCGAATCTTCCTAGGGGATAAGTGACTCGACACGGGTCAGAGCTAACCCTGTAGAGCCTCTGTCGAGTGCCCCACCAGCTGTTTCAACTATCGTGACGTCAACTCCAACCAAACCTGCTCACACTACCTCGACTGTCCCAGCCATTACGTCGATCCTGCCAGCGATGGCTTTTCCATAGCACCGCATTCCAGAAGATGAGACTGGAGCCGCAAAGGAGGCCATGATCCAGGCGGAGCAGGTGATGCTGCGTACCAAGGAGGCATACGAGGCCAGCAAACTGGCTTACGATGCTAGCACAGCGCTTCACACCAATGTCCGAGTAAGTTTGATTGTAAGTACATTTCTGATTGAATTCCTGTCTTCTTTGGTTGTACACCCAGTGGGTGTTTGTTTTCCGCTTGCAGAATGCTTGAAAGTTTCCCACTCGAATAGATCAGGTCTTTAATCGAGTAGGTTTTGAGCTAGTGGGGGCACTGCGAGTGCACCCACTGGGTTTCGTCCCCGAGACCGCTGTCGAGTGCTTGCACCGGCAGTGGTCTTAGAGTTTGTCATATGCGGGATACATTTGCCATAGATCACACCACTCCGAAGCTACCTTTTAGGTTTCATGGATAGCATTGATCAACCATGATATGATGCTATTTTAAGGGTGCGGAGTGAGGTGGCATGTCACTCGACAGATCGAGTGATGGATGTTTCAGTGATGGATATTCTTATGCTTGAGCATGTTTTGTTTTTTGTTTTTTTCTGCCACTCGATGGGTTGAGAGTTAGATGATCCAGTTGGGGCACGCTAAGTGCACCCAATGTGTGTAGTCCCCGAGACTGCCGTTGAGTGCTTGCACTGGCGGGAGTCTGATAGAGACCATTGAATGCTTCGACAGGGCAGACCTTGTCGAATGTTCTGGTAACCAGTGGGAGCACGCTGAGTGCACCAACTGGGTGTAGTCCCCGAGGCTATTGTTGATCACATGCGATGAGCAGTAGTCTTGAAAACTTGACATCGGAATTTTGGTCATACGTAGAGTACGGTCGTCACTCGACATGTTGAGTGTATTTTTTCCCTTAGCCGTCCCGCACTGAAGCTACCTTGTAAGTTTCATGGACATCATTTGATCAACCATGATATGACACTGCTTCAAAGGTGCGGAGTGGGGCCAATGGATCACTCGACAAATCGAGTGTTTATTGTTCCAGTGGGGGCACACTGAGTGCACCCACAGGGTGTAGTCCCCGAGATCACCGTCGAGTGCTTGCACTAGCAGGGGTCTGATAGAGACCGTCTTGAAATTGTTTATAGTACGCAGAGTACAGGAGCCACTCGACATGTCGGGTAGACTTTTGCTTGAATTCTTACTCTCCTGAAGGTAGGTTTCATGCATATAATTCAATCAACCATGATATGATGCTACTTCAAGGTAGTGGGGTGGGGCGGTGCGCGCTGCCCAGTCGACCGTCTTTGACCTTCTGCACTCTGGAGTGCCGGTATTTTTTGTCGATTGAATTTCTTTCTTTGTTGGTTGCAGAGAGCTTGTGAACTTGGTGCATAGTAAAGACAGAACTGAAAACTCTTGGAGGAAAGGAATCAACTACGAGTGGACTTGGAGGTTTCCAACAACAATTTGGAACGAGTAAAGACAGAACAAAAACTCTTGGAGGTAATTTCTGTCGACCCGATGCATTCTCATTCTCACTTTCCATGCTTTGAACTGAGTGCTTACACTCGAACAGATGTATGCGATGAAAATCGTCGACTCCGAGCGCGACTCAACAATGCTATTTCTTTGGATACCATGAAGAAGGATCTGGAGGACAAGGACAAAGCGCTGGCTGATACCCAACGGATTGCAAAGGAGAAGACTAAAGCTGCCAATCAAAAGTTGGCTGCTACCAACAAGATGGAGGTGGAGAACTCGAAGCTGAAGCAGGAACGTGTGGACCTCATCAAGAAAACTGAGCAATTAACCAAGAGGAGCAATGGCTTGGAGAAGCATTTGGGAGAGTTCACGCGAAAGATGTATATCATGATTGATGGTGAGTATCTCTGTCGACTGGTCTTCACAAAATCCTTGACGACTATATCTCATTAATCCTCTTCCCATTCCTTCTTCCCAATAGAATTCTGCCAGGACTTTGGAAAAGAAACTGAAGAGATTGAGCCCAATTTGGATCCCACCAAGTCACCTGTTGGGGACGCGGTGGCCATGAACATGTTCCGACTGAACGTCAGGCTCCAAGGGGTCCAGGCATATGTCCTCTGACTGAAAACTGCGATGGAGAGGATCGACAAGGAACTGTGGCCAGAAGACACTCTTTATCTTGACCTCACATCCATGATGGCGCATTTTAATCACCTTCCCAGTTGAGTGCAGGCCTGGAAGAAATCTGTTGCCCGATGTGGAGCTGACGTGATGCTCTCTTTTGTTAGGGTCCATTGCAAGGAGGCAAGGGAAGAAAAACTGAAAGAGCTCTGAGTGGTGAACACGAAGAAGCTCCAGTTTGAAGATTTCATGGAGACCTTCATTGATGCAACCACTAGGATTGCTGATGGAATCAACTTGGACACCTTCGTCGAGCCAGCCAGCCCTTCGGGTGCTTGAAAAACTAGATCTTTGGGGAAAACTTTATTTGCCTCGATATGCCAAGTGGAATTGTATCAGCTTAAAAACTTTAGTCAGGCCTTAACCTTGGCATGCTTGTTTGCTCGCGAAACATTTATCTGTGGTAGAACCTTTGAATTTATCTGCATTTGGATTTCAATCATCTGTTCGACTAAATTCGTTTTTTGACTTAGGTGAAAACTGGTTCACAACTAAGTTTTCGAGTGGGGAGGTTATTCAGCACTCGAAACATTTCGGAACCTAGGCAAAGACTGATTCGTAGTTAGGTCATCGGATGGATGGGCTACTATCCATTCGGGAGGGGTTTTAACTTAGGCAAAAGCATGTTCGCAACTAAGCTTTCGAGTGTGAGGATTGTTCAACATTCAGTGTAATTTTGTACTTAGGCAAAGACTGATTCACAACTAAGTTTCCGAGTAAAGGGACTGCTATCCACTCGGAAGGGTCTTTAACTTAGGCGAAAGCATGTTCGCAGCTAAGCCCCCGAGAGTGAGGATTGCTCAACACTCGGAGTAATTTTTTACTTAGGAGAAGACTGATTCGCAGCTAAGTTTCCGAGTAAATGGACTGCTATCCACTCGGAAGGGTTTTTAACTTAGCCGAAAGCATGTTCGTAGCCAAGCCCCCGAGAGTGAGGATTGCTCAACACTCCGAGTAATTTTGTACTTAGGCGAAGACTGATTCGCAGCTAAGTTTCCGAGTGAATGGACTGCTATCCACTCGGAAGGGTTTTTAACTTAGGCGAAAGCATGTTCGCAGCTAAGCCCCCGAGAGTGAGGATTTCTCAACACTCGGAGTAATTTTGTACTTAGGCAAAGACTGATTCGCAGCTAAGTTTCCGAGTAGATGGACTGCTATCCACTTGGAAGGGTTTTTAACTTAGGCGAAAGCATGTTCGCAGCTAAGCCCCCGAGAGTGAGGATTGCTCAGCACTCAGAGTAATTTTGTACTTAGGCAAAGACTGATTTGCAGCTAAGTTTCTGAGTGAATGGACTGCTATCCACTCGGAAGGGTTTTTAACTTAGGCGAAAGCATGTTCGCAGCTAAGCCCCCAAGAGTGAGGATTGCTCAACACTCGGAGTGACCCAAGCAAGAAATTACTTGATCAGAATCGACAAAAGACTACAAAAGTCTAATTTGCATATATGACATGCTCTGAAATATTTTTATTACATCAAGGACTCTCCTGTCTCTAGGTATGGAAACATCGAAGCAAATCTGGGTTCCATGCTTGGAGCTCGTCCATCTGTTTCCTGAGGTTGTACAAATGATAGGCTCCATTGTTCATCACCTTTGTGACGATGAAGGGACCCTCCCACGCAGGAGCAAGTTTGTGGGGTCGTTGTTCATCCACTCGGAGCACCAAATCTCCTTCACAAAACGACCGACTCTTGACATTTTTTGCATGGAAGCAACGCAGACTGCTAATAGGTCATGGTCCGGATCAGAGCCATCTCACGCTCTTCTTCCAGGAGGTTGACGCCATCTTGTCTGTCTTGTTCAGCTTCACTTCAGAATACAATTCCACTCAGGGAGAATTGTGAAACAAATCACTTTGTCATTCTCAGGACCTATAGAACAGATGGCAACTCTGTCACCCAGGCTCCAGCTACATGGTCCAAGTCGCACATGAGACGGGGCTTCAGACCTTGCAGGATGAGGCCATTAGCTCTCTCAACTTAACCATTGGTTTGAGGATGTGCTACAGACGCATAATCCATCTGAGTGCCTTGAGAGGCGCATAAGTTTCTAAATTCTTCCGAATCAAAGTTGGTGCAATTATCCGTGATAATGCTGTGAGGGACTCCATACGGGAAAATTATTTTTCTCATGAACATGACCGTCGTGCGGGAGTTCAACTTTTTGATCGGCTTGGCCCCTATCCATTTGGTAAATTTGTCAGCTGGAACTAGCAAATGAGTGAATCCGCCTTTTCTAGCCCAAAAGGGACCAACCATGTCAATTCCCCAAATAGCAAACGGCCAGGCGAGGGGAATCGTCTTCAGGGCAGATGCCGGCTTGTGAGACAAGTTTACATAGAATTGACAACCATCACAATGATCAACAATATCTTTAGCCATCTCATTGGCACGTGGCCAGAAGAAACCAGCTCAGTATGCTTTAGTGACGATCGTTCGTGAGGACGCATGATGACCACACGTTCCCGAATGAATTTCATCCAAAATCACTCGACCTTCTTCAGGGGAGATGCAACACTGCATCACGCCAGTCGCGCTTTCTCTGAACAGCTGATCCGCGATCACAGTAAAGGCTTTCGATATGCGCACAATCTCTCGACCTTCTGTCTCGTCTTCGAGGAGTTCTTGTCTAAGGATATAGGCAATGTAAGGCACCGTCCAATCGGGAATGACAACCAGAATCTCGATGACCAAATCAATCACTTCAGGGACATCGACTTTAGTCGGATCAGTGGAGCTCATAGCTTGTGGGGGCTCTTCAGTGAAAGGATATTCTTGTACCTAAGGAGTATGGAGGTGTTCTAAAAACACATTACTGGGGACAGGCCGTCAAGTGGACCCAATATTCTCTAGCTCATGAGCTCCTTGCACTCGAGGAACATGATGAAGTTCAAGACCTTCAAATTTCTTCTCCAGCTTCCTGACAGCATTGCAGTATCCAGTCATAGAGGGGTTTCGAACATCCCACTCTTTCATCACTTCATTGACCACCAAATCTGAATCGCCATAGACCATAAGGCGCTTAACGCCAAGTGAGATAGCCATGCGCAACCCATACAAAAGTGCTTCATACTCTGCCTCATTGTTGGAGGAATCGAAGTGGATTTGCAAGAAATAACTGAGTCTGTCGCCCTTTGGAGATATCAATACAACACCAGCACCGGACCTATTCAACATTTTGGAGCCATCAAAGAACATGGTCTAGTGTGTCGAGTGGATTTGGATTGGTTGTTGTTGTTCGAACCACTCGGCCATAAAATTTGCAAGTGCTTGAGACTTGATTGCTTTCTTGACTTCAAACTTAATGTCAAAATATAGGACTTCTATTGCCCACTTAGACACTCGACCACTTGCGTCTCGATTATTAAGAAACTCGGATAACGAAGCATCACTGAGGACTGAAATCAAGTGGTCTTGAAAATTATGTGCCACCTTCTTCGCAGATAAGTAAATGCCATAGACCAGCTTCTGGTAGTGTGGATACCTTTTCTTTGAGCAAGACAGAACTTCAGAAACATAATAGACCAGTCGTTGGACTTTGTATGCTTTACCCTCCTCTTCCCGCTGGACTGTTACCACTGTACTGACGACTTGATTAGTGGCCACAATGTACAGGAGCAAGGGCTCTTTGCTGCAAGGAGCAGCAAGCACCGGCTGGGTGGAGAGCAGGGTTTTGAGCTCGACAAACGCTGCTTCAGCTTCTGGAGTCCACTCGAACATGTCGGACTTCTTCATCAGTCAATACAAAGGCAGTGCCTTCTCCCCGAGACGAGAAATGAATTGACTTAATGCTGCTAAGCAACCTCTGAGCTTCTGAACGTCGTGCACTCACACGGGAGTCTTCATTCGGGTAATGGCGCTGATTTTCTCAGGATTGACATCTATTCCTCGTTTGGAAATGAGAAAACCGAGTAACTTGCCACCAGGGATGCCGAAAGTACACATGGCCGGATTCAGCTTTATGTCATATCTCCTCAGATTGGTGAATGTTTCGGCGGGACTTGACAACTATATCATCCATGTACGCCTCGACATTCCGAGGGATCTGGTCGAGTAAACACTTCTGAATCATGCGCATGATAGTAGCGCTGGCATTTTTCAAACCGAATGGCATAGTGATGTAGCAAAAACACCCGAATGGGGTGATGAAGGCCGTTTTTATTTCATCTGGACCATACAGACGGATCTGATGGTACCCAGAGTAAGCATCTAGAAATGATAGACTCTTGCATCCTGCGGTCGAGTCAACAATCTAATCTATGCGGGGGAGCGGAAAATGATCCTTCGGGCAGACCCGATTGATATGTTTGAAGTCAATGCACATGCGCAACGACTTATCTTTCTTGGGAACCATGACAACATTCGAGAACCACTCGGAGTGGTAAATCTCCCAAATGAACTTGGCTTGCAAGAGACGAGCCACCTCTGCACCAATTGCTTTACGCTTTTCTACCACTGATTGACGCAACTGCTCCTTGACGGGCTTGGCCTTCGGATCCACTCTCAGTCGGTGCTTAGCCAGCTCCCTGGGAACCCCCGTCATGTGAGCAGGCTTCCATGTGAAGATGTCCCAGTTCTCATGGAGGAACTGGATGAGCTTGGCTTCCTATTTACTGTCAAGTGTCGATGATATATTCGTCGGGGCGGCAGATGGATCCGTCGGGTGGATGTGCACTTTCTTCACCTCCCCTGTCGACTGAAACGTTGACTCAGAAGTGGGCTTCTTTGCGCGCAGCAAATCAGCAGGGTCGGCGCTCTTCTTGTATTCCTCGAGCTCGACCATGGACATTTGGTAATCGGCGATCTTGGAGCCTTGCTGGAGGAACTCTTCAGCTTGCTGTCGATTGCCATTGACCGTGATCACACCTTTAGGCCACGGCATCTTGAACTTGAGATACATGTAACATGGACGGGCCATGAAAGGAGCATACGCAGGTCAGCCCTGAATGGCATGATAAACACTCTGGAAATCCATGACTTCAAATGTCAACTTTTCCTTTCGAAAATTTCTATCATTCCCGAATGTCACATCCAATGCAATCTGGCTGAGTGACTTGGCCTTCTTCCCCGAGATGACTCCGTGAAATTGCATGTTGCTCTCACTCAGTTGGGACATTGGAATTCCCATCCCTTTAAGGGTATCTGCATAGAGGATGTTCAGGCCACTGCCACCGTCCGTGAGGACCTTTCGGAGTTGAGTGCCCCCCCCCCAACGGATCAACCACCAGAGCCTGTCGACCGGGGCTGGCCACATGAGCAGGATGATCTGCCTGGTCGAATGTGATGGCATACTGGGACCACTTGAGGTAGGTGCGGGTGGTAGGTATGGCCATGTTGATGTTGGGGAACGTTGCATGGGAAACAAAAAATTTCCTACGCACATGCAGATCTATCCATGGTGATGAGCATCTACGAGAGGGAGAGTGGATCTACATACCTTTGTAGGTCGCTAAGCGGGAAGCGTTAAGAAACGCGGTTGCTGTAGTCAAACGTCTTCACGATCCAAATCGCCGTGCATCCCGCAATCCAATCACGATCCGTCCCACGATCCAATCACCATCCGTCCCGCGATCCGATCACGATCCGTCCCACGAAGTTGATCACGATCCTTCCGATCTAGCACCAAACGGATGGCACCTCCACGTTCAGCACACGTACAGCTTGATGACGATCTCCATCGTCTTCTTCCAGCAAGAAGGAGTGCAGAGGAAGAAGAGTTCTCCGGTAGACTAAC
Source organism: Hordeum marinum (assembly GCA_022496015.1). Classification (NCBI taxonomy): domain Eukaryota; kingdom Viridiplantae; phylum Streptophyta; class Magnoliopsida; order Poales; family Poaceae; genus Hordeum; species Hordeum marinum. The sequence continues at coordinate 506,802,568 of CM039674.1, read as the reverse complement.
GGCGCTCCGGCGAGGGTGGTGGAGCAATTCTGGCAGGGCTTCACCTAAGCACTGTAGAAATCCGATCTAGAGGAGAAACTATGCATTGGAGGACGGGTAGCACGTGGCCGAAATTCTAGTGCAAAAACCCTCTATACCACCAGTATAGATAGGAGAAAGAGAGGAGAGGAGGAAGCCTTGGCTTCCCAAGCCAAGGGCTTCGGCCGAAAGGAGGTGGAGGAGGTGGAGTCCACCTCCAATCCTAGTAGGACTAGGATTCACCTATTTTGCCTTTTTTTTCCACCTTTTCTCTTGGGTTTTGTCCTTCAGTCGCATGGGCCTCTTGTGATTGTTCCACCATCCCACTAAGGTCTGGTTTCCACTCTCCCACACACCATGTAGCCTCTTGGGTCGAAATACCCCTCCCGGAGGTCTCCCGGTACACTACCGGCACTCCCAGTACACTACCGATGAGCCCGAAACTTTTCCGGCGACCAAAACGGGACTTCCTATATATGAATCTTTACCTCCGGACCATTCCGAAGCTCCTCGTGACATACGGGATCTCATCCGGGACTCCGAACAACCTTCGGTCACCACCATACATAACTCTATACTACTAAAATGTCACGAAACCTTAAGTGTGCAGACCCTGCGGGTTCGAGAACTATGTAGACATGACCAAGACACCTCTACGGTCAATAACCAATGGCGGGACCTGGATGTCCACATTGTTCCTACATATTCCACAAAGATCTTTATCGATCGAACCTCTACGTCAAGGATTCAGTTAATCCCTTATGATGTTCCCTTTGTTTTTTGGTATGTTACTTGCCCGAGATTCGATCATCGGTATCTCCATACCTAGTTCAACCTCGTTACCGGCAAGTCTCTTTACTCGTTCCGTAATACAAGATCCCATGAATAACACTTAGTCACATTGCTTGCAAGGCTTGTTGTGATGTTGTATTACCGAGTGGGCCCTGAGATACCTCTCCGTCACACGGAGTAACAAATCCTAGTCTTGATCCATGCCAACTCAACAGACACCCTCGGAGATACCTGTAGAGCACCTTTATAGTCACCCAGTTATGTTGCGACATTTGATACACACAAGGCACTCCTCCGATGTCCGTGAGTTACATGATCTCATTGTCATAGGAACATATACTTGACATGCAGAAAACAGTAGCAATAAACTGACACGATCATATGAAACATTTGTACTTTGGGTCTTGTCCGTCACATCATTCTCCTAATGATGTGATCCCGTTATCAAATGACATCTCATGTCCATGGCTAGGAAATCTTAACCATCTTTGATCAATGAGCTAGTCTATTAGAGGCATACTAGGGACATGGTTTTGTTTATGTATCCACACATGCATCTAAGTCTCCGATCAATACAATTATAGCATGGATAACAAACGATTATCATGAACAAGGAAATATTATTATTGCCTCTAGGGCATATTTCCAATAGTCTCCCACTTGCACTAGATTCAATAATCTAGTTCACATCACCATGTGCTTCGCATTGTTATGAATATAACACCCAATGAGTTCTGGAGCTCGATCATGCTTTGCATGTGAGAGAGGTCTTTATAGTCAACGGTTCTGTGACATTCAGATCCGTGTGTACTTTGCAAATCTCTATGTCTAACTGTAAACACTGCTACGACACTCCACTTGGTACTATCCCAAATGGCTGCTCCACTATATGTATCCAGATTGCTACTATGAGTCATCCGGATTGGTGTTTAAAGCTTGCATCGACGTAACTCTTTACGACGAACTCTTTATCACCTCCATAATCGAGAAACATCTCCTTAGTCTTTTAGTCACTAGGGATAATCTTGACCGCTATCCAGTGATTCACTCCTGGATCACTCTTGTACCCCTAGACGGACTCATGGCAAGGCACACACAGGTGTGGTACACAGCTTGGCATACTATACAGAGCCTATGGCTAAGGCATAGGGGACGACGTTCGTCCTTTCTCTTTCTTCTGCCGTGGTCAAGCTTTGAGTCTCACTCAACTTCACACTTTACAAAGCAGACGAGAACGCTTCTCTCCGACTAATTCATTTTGAACTCTTTCAAATCTTGTCAAGGTATGCCCTCATTGAGAGTCTCATCAAGCATCTTGATCTATCTCTATAGATCTTGATGCTCAACAATTAGGTAGCTTTATACAAGTCTTCCTTTGAAAAACTCTTTTCAAACAACCGTTTATGCTTTCCAGAAATTCTACATATTTCCGATCAACAATATGTCATCCACACATACTTATCAGAAACTCTATAGTGCTCCCACTCACTTTATTGCAAAACAAGTTTCTCATAAACTTTGTATAGACTCAAAAACTTTGATCACCTCATCAAAGTGTATATTCCAACTCCGAGCTGCTTGCTTCAGTTCATAGAAGAATCACTGAAGCTTGCACACCTTTTAGCATCCTTAGGACTGACAAAACCTTTTGGTTGTATCACATACAACCTTTCCTCAAGTAAACCGTTAAGGAAACGATGTTTTGACATCCATATGCCAGATTTCATAATTGAAAAATGCAGCAACTGCTAACATAATTCCAACAGACTTTAGCATCGCTATGAGTGAGAAAGTCTCATCGTAGTCAACTCCTTGAACTTGTCGGAAACTTCTTTGTGACAAGTCGAGCTTTATAAATGGAGACATTTACCATCAGCGTCTGTCTTCATTTTAAAAGTCCATTTGTACTCAGTGACCTGCCGTCCAACGAGCAAGTCTACCAAAGTCTATACTTGGTTTTCATACATGGATCCTTTCTCGGATTTCATGGCCTCTAACCATTTTTCGGAATCCGGGCCCATCATTGTTTCTCCATAGCTCGTAGGCTCATTGTTGTCCACCAACATGACCTCCAAGACAGGGTTGTTGTACCGATCAGGAGCAGTACACATCCTTGTCGACCTACGAGGTTTGATGGTAACTTGATCCGAAGCTTCATGATCATCATCATTTACTTCCTCTTCAACTGATGTAGGTTCCATAGAAACATCTTTCTGCGCTGTGCTACTCTCTGGTTGAAACAGAGGTTCAATAACCTCATCAAGTTCTATCATCCTCCCACTCAATTTTTTCAAGAGAAACTTTTCCTCGAGGAAGGACCCAGTTTTAGCAACAAACATTTTATGCTTGGATCTGAGATAGAAGGTTCACCCAACTTGTACTTAGGGTATTCTATGAAGATGCATTTGTCCACTTTGGGTTCGAGCTCATTAGGTGAAAACATTTTCCACACAAGCGTCGCAGCCCCAAACATTAAAAAATGACAGCTTAGGTTTCTATCAAACCATAATTCACATGGTGTCATCTCAACGGATTTAGATGGTGCCCAATTTAAAGTGAATGTAGTTGTCTCTAATGCATAACCCCAAAATTACAGTAACAAAACGATAAGAGACATCATAGCTTGCACCATATCCAAAAGAGCACGACTATGACGTTCGGACACACCATCACACTATGGTGTTCCAGGTGGCGTGAGTTGTGAAACAATTTTCACATTGTCTAAAGTAGTATGCCAAACTAGCAACTCAGATATTCATGTCAACGATCATATCGTAGACATTTCTATCTTCTTGTCACGATTATCTTAAACTTCACTCTGAATTTGCTTGAACCTTTCAAACGATTCAGACTTGTGTTTCATTAAGGAAATATACACTATATCTTCTCAAATCATCAGTGAAGGTAAGAAAATAACGATATCCACCACATGCTACAAGACTCATTGGATTGCATACATCAACATGTATCATTTCCAATAAATCACTTGCCCGCTCCATCTAACCAGAAAACAGGGTCCTTAGTCATCTTGCCCAAGAGGCATGGTTCGCATGTCCCAACCGATTCAAAATCGAATGAGTCCAAAGATCCATCAGCATGGAGTTTCTTCATGCGCTTTATACCAATATGACATTTAGCGGCAGTGCCACAAGTATGTGGTACCATCATTATTAACTTTGTATCTTTTTGGCATCACTTTTACGAACATGTGTATTACTACGATCAAGTTTCAACAAACCATTCTTACTGGGTGCATGACCATTGAAGGTATTATTCATGTAAATAGAATAACCATTATTCTCTAACTTAAATGAATAACCGTGTTGCAATGAACATGATCTAATCACGTTCATGCTCAACGCAAAAACACCAAATAACATTTATTTAGGTTCGTCACTAATCTCGAAGGTAGAGAGAGCGTGCGATGTTGATCACATCAACCTTGGAAACATTTCCAACACACATCGTCACCTCACACTTAGCTAGTTCTCCGTTTATTCCGTAGCTTTTATTTCGAGTTACTAACATTTAGTGTTGGAAATATGCCCTACAGGCAATAATAAATTAGTTATTATCATATTTCCTTTTTCATGATAATCGTTTATTATCCATGCTATAAATTGTATTGATCGGAGACTTAGATGCATGTGTGGATACATAGACAAAACCATGTCCCTAGTATGCCTCTAATAGACTAGCTCGTTGATCAAAGATGGTTAAGGTTTCCTAGCCATGGATATGAGATGTCATTTGATAACGGGATCACATCATTAGTAGAATGATGTGATGGACAAGACCCAAACTACAAATGTAGCATATGATCGTGTCAGTTTATTGCTACTATTTTCTGCATGTCAAGTATATGTTCCTATGACCATGAGATCATGCAACTCACGGACATCGGAGGAGTGCCTTGTGTGTATCAAATGTCGCAACATAATTGGGTGACTATAAAGGTACTCTACAGGTATCTCCGAGGGTGTCTGTTGAATTGGCATGGATCAAGACTGGGATTTGTTACTCCGTGTGACGGAGAGGTATCTCAAGGCCCACTCGGTAATACAACATCACAATAAGCCTTGCAAGAAATGTGACTAAGTGTTAGTCACGGGATCTTGTATTACGGAACGAGTAAAGAGACTTTCTGGTAATGAGGTTGAACTAGGTATGGAGATACCGACGATCGAATCTCGGGCAAGTAACATACCGAAGAACAAAGGGAATATCATACGGGATTAACTGAATCCTTGACATAGAGGTTCGACCAATAAAGATCTTCGTAGAATATGTAAGAACCAATGTGGACAGCCAGGTCCCTCCATTGGTTATTGACCGTAGAGGTGTCTCGGTCATGTCTACATAGTTCTCGAACCCACAGGGTCTGCACATTTAAGGTTTGGTGACGTTTCGGTAGTACAGAGTTATGTATGGTGGTGACCGAAGGTTGTTCGGATTCCCGTATGAGATCCCGGACATCACGAGGAGCTTCGGAATGGTCCGGAGGTAAATATTCGTATATAGGAAGTCCCAGTTTGGTCACCGGAAAAGTTTCGGGCTCATCGGTAGTGTACCGGGAGTGCCGGTAGTGTACCGGGAGACCTCCGGGAGGGGTATTTCGACCCCAGAGGGTCCATGGGCTGTGGAGAGTAATAACCAGCCCTTAGTGGGCTGGAGGAACAGCCACAATAAGGCCCATGGCGCAGGAGGTAAAAAGGCCTAAGGAAAAAGGTGGACAAAAGGGCCAATAGGGAGCAATCCTAGTCCAACTAGGATTGGAGGAGGAGTAGGACTCCTCCCCCTTGGCCGGCCGACTCCTAGGAGGCCTTGGCCCTGCACCAAGGCTGCCTCTCCCTCCCTCCTATATATACTGGTGGATTGGGGCTGTTTAGACACAGTTTTACGGCCACGTGCTACCCGTTTCACCGGTGCTCCTCTAGATCGGTTTTCCGCAGCACTTAGGCGAAGCCCTGCCGGAATCACTCCACCACCATCATCGGAATGCCGTCACGCTGCCGGTGAACTCTTCCTCCTCTCTACCTCCTTGCTGGATCAAGACGGTGGAGATCGTCACCAAGCTGCACGTGTGCTCAACGCGGAGGTGTCGTCCATTCGGCGCTAGATCGGAAGGACCGTGATGAGATCGTGGGACGGATCGTGATGACTTCGCGGGATGGATCGTGATTGGATCGCGGGATGGATCATGATGTGATTGTGGGACACTCGGCGATTTGGATCGCGAAGATGTTCGACTACACCAACCGTGTTTCTTATCGCTTCCCGCTTAGCGATCTACAAGGGTATGTAGATCCACTCTCCCTCTCGTAGATGCTCATCACCATCGATAGATCTTCGTGTCCGCAGGAAAAAATTTGTTTCCCATGCGACGTTCCCCATCAGTGGAATTATGAGCTAGGTCGATGTGTAGATGAGATCTCGAGTAGAATACAAAGAGTTTGTGGGCGTTGATGCTTAGATTGCTTCCTCCCTTGGTCGGATTTTGGTTCAGCGGTATTGTGAGATGAAGCGGCCCGGACCAACATTACTCATACGCTTACGAGAGACTGGTTCCCTCGATGCAACTTGTTGCCTAGATGGCTTGCGGGTGGCAGTTTCTCTCACTTTAGTTGGATCGGATTCGACAAAGGCGGTCCTTGAGAAGGTTGAAAAGCAACTAGTGTATCACCGTTGTGGTTTTTGCGTAGATGAGAATTGTTCTTGCTAGATACCCGTAGCAGCCACGTAAAACATGCAACAACAATTAGAGGACGTCTAACTTGTTTTTGCAGGGTATGTTGTGATGTGATATTGTCAATTAAATGATGTGATATATGTGATGTATGAGATGATCATGTGATGTATAAAATTTCACGACTTGCATGTCGATGAGTACGGCAACCGGCAGGAGCCATAGGGTTGTCTTTAATTATTATATGACCTGCGTGTCAATCATTAAGCGCTATGTAATGCTTTACTTTATCGCTAAACGGTAGCAATAGTAGTAGAAGAATGCAGGGCGTCACAACCCCGATGGTAACACGTTGATGCAGATCAAGATGATGGAGATCATGGTGTCATGCCGGTGACGATGGAGATCATGCCGGTGCTTTCAAGATGGAGATCTAAAGCACAAGTTTATGGCCATATCATGTCACTTATGAATTGCATGTGATGTTAATCCTTTTATGCACCTTGTTTTGCTTAGTACGACGGTAGCATTATAAGGTGATCCCTCACTTAAATTTCAAGATAAATTGTGTTCTCCCCGAGTGTGCACCGTTGCGAAAGTTCGTTGTGTTGAGACACCACGTGATGATCGGGTGTGATAGACTCTATGTTCACATACAACGGGTGCAAGCCAGTGTTGCACGCGCAGAACACTCGGGTTAAACTTGACGAGCCTAGCATGTACAGACATGGCCTCGGAACACAAGAGACCGAAAGGTCAAACATGAGTCATATAGTAGATATGATCAACATGATGATGTTCACCATTGTAACCACCTCAACTCACGTGATGATCGGACTTGAGTTGGTGAATTTGGATCATGTATCACTCGGATGACCAGAGGGATGTCAATTTGAGTGGGAGTTCTTAAGTAATATGATTAACTGAACTCATTATCATGAACATAGTCAATAGTGTCTTTGCAAATTATGTGTTAGATTACTTGCTCGCGCTGTAGCTCCCTTAATTTTTATATGTTCCTAGAGAAATAGAGTTGAAAGATGATGGTAGCAATATTGCGGACTGGGTCCGTGATCTGAGGATTGTCCTCATTGCTACACAGAAGGCTTATGTCCTTAATGCACCGCTCGGTGTGCCAACCCCTCTAGCGTCGTCTGTAGATGTCGTGATCTGACAGGCACGTTCTGATGACTACTTGATAGTTTAGTGCATCATGCATTACAGCTTAGAATTCAGGCTCCAAAACGTTTTGAACGTCACGGAGCATATGAGATGTTTCTAAGAGCTGAAATTAGGATCTCAGGCTCGTGCCCGTGTTGCGAGATATGAGATCTCCAACAAGATTCTTTGCTTGCAAGATGAAAGAGAATAGCTCAATCGTTGAGCATGTGCTCAGATTGTCTGGGTGCTACAATCGCTTGAATCAAGTGGGAGTTGATCTTCCAGAAAAAGATAGTGATTGATATAGTTCTCCAAGTCACTGTGACTAAAGCTACTAGAACTTAGTGATGAACTATAAAACACGAGGGATAGAAATATTGATCCCTGAGCTGTTCGCGATGTTTGACACCGCGAAGGTAGAAATCAAGAAGGAGCTTCAAGTGTTGATGGTTAATCAAACCACTAGTTTCGAGAAGGGCAAGAGCAAGGAGGGAAACTTCATGGATAGCAAGTCAGTTGCTGCTCCAGTGAAGCAGCCCAAAGTTGAACTCAAACCCGAGACTAAGTGCTTCTGTTATGAGGTGAGCGGTCGCTGAAGCGGAACAACCCTAGAAACTTGGTAGATAAGAAGGCTGGCAACATCGACAGAAGTATATTTGATATAACGAGTTATTGATGTGTACCTTGCTAGTACTCCTAGTAGCACCTGGGTATTGGATACCGGTTCGGTTGCTAAATGTTAGTAACTCGAATAAAAGCTACGGAATAAACGGAGAACTAGCTAAGGGTGAGGTGACGATATGTGTTGGAAATGTTTCCAAGGTTGATGAGATCAACATCGCACGCTCTCTCTACCTTCAGGATTAGTGACAAACCTGAATAAATGTTATTTGGTGTTTTGCGTTGAGCATGAACGTGATTAGATCATGTTTATTGCAATACGGTTATTCATTTAAGTTAGAGAATAATGGTTATTCCGTTTACCTGAATAATACCTTCAATGGTCATGCACCCAATGAAAATGGTTTGTTGAAATCTTGATCGTAGTAATACACATGTTCATAACATTGATGTCAAAAGATATGAAGTTAATAATGATAGTACCACATACTTGTGGCACTGCCGCTAAATGTCATATTGGAATAAAGCGCATGAAGAAACTCCATGCTGATGGATCTTTGGACTCATTCGATTTCGAATCGGTTGAGACATGCGAACCATGCCTCTTGGGCAAGATGACTTAAAAACCCCGTTGGATGGAGCGGGCAAGTGATTCATTGGAAATGATACATGTTGATGTATGCAATCCAGTGAGTCTTCTAGCATGCAGTGGATATCGTTATTTTCTTACCTTCACTGATGATTTAAGTAGATATAGTGTATATTTACTTAATGAAACACAAGTCTGAATCGTTTGAAAAGTTCAAGCAAATTCAGAGTGAATTTTAAGATCATCGTGACAAGAATATAAAAATGTTTGCGATATGATCGTGGAGGTGAATATCTGAGTTACGAGTTTGGCATACAAATTTAGACAATGTGAAAGTTGTTTCACAACTCACGCCACGTGGAACACCATAGTGTGATGGTGTGTCCGAACGTCATAGTCGTACTCTATTGGATATGGTGCATGCTATGATGTCTCTTATCGTTTTGTTACTGTAATTTTGGGGTTATGCATTGGAGACAACTACAATCACTTTAAATAGGGCACCATCTAAATCCGTTGAGATGACACCATGTGAACTATGGTTTGATAGAAACGTAAGCTGTCATTTCTTAATGTTTGGGGCTGCGACGCTTGTGTGGAAAATGTTTTCGCCTAATGAGCTCGAACCCAAAGCGGACAAATGCATCTTCATAGAATACCCTAAGAACAGTTAGGTGAACCTTCTATCTTAGATCCAAGCATAAAATGTTTATTGCTGAAACAGGGTCCTTTCTCGACAAAAGGTTTCTCTTGAAAGAATTGAGTGGGAGGAGGATAGAACTTGATGAGGTTATTGAACCTCTACTTCAACCAGAAAGTAGCACAGCACAGAAAGATGTTTCTGTGAAGCCTACGTCAGTTGAAGAGGAAGTTAATGATGATGATCATGAAAGCTTCATATCAAGTTACTATCGACCTACAAGGAAATTAGGGCTTGATGAGGTTATTGAACCTTTACTTCAACCAGAGAGTAGTGCAGCGCAGGAAGTTGTTTCTGTGAAGCCTACGTTAGTTGAAGAGGAAGTTAATGATGATGATCATGAAGCTTCGGATCAAGTTACTATAAAACCTCGTAGGGTGACAAGGATGTATACTGCTCCTGAGCGGTACGACAACCCTATCTTGGAGGTCATGTTGTTAGACAACGATGAACTTACGAACTATGAAGAAGCGATGATGGGACCGGAAACCAACAAATGGTTAGAGGCCATGAAATCCGAGAAAGGATCCATGTATGAAAACCAAGTATAGACTTTGGTGGACTTGCTGGTTGGACGGCTGGTCGTTAAAGTACAAATGGATCTTTAAAATGAAGACAGACGCTGATGGTAAATGTTACCATTTGTATGGCTCGACTTGTTGCAAAGTAGTCTACGACAAGTTCAAAGAGTTGACTGCGATGAGACTTTCTCACTCGTAGCGATGTTCAAGTCTGTTGGAATTATGTTAGAAGTTGCTGCATTTTTCAATTATGAAATCTGGCAGATGGATGCCAAAACTTCGTTTCCTTCCTTAAGGAAAGGTTGTATGAGATACAACCAGAAGGTTTTGTCAGTCCTAAGGATGCTAAAAGGTTTGCGAGCTTCAGTGATTCTTCTATGAAATGAAGCAAGCATCTCGGAGTTGGAATATACACTTTGATGAGGTGATCAAAGTTTTTGAGTCTATGCAAAGTTTATGAGAAACTTGTATTTACAATAAAGTGAGTGGGAGCACTATAGAGTTTCTGGTAAGGATATGTGGTTGACCTATTGTTGGTCGGAAATGATGTGGAATTTCTGGAAAGCATAAAAGGTTGTTTGAGAAGAGTTTTTCAAAGGAAGACCTAGATAAAGCTACCTAATTGTTGAGCACCAAAATCTATAAAGATAGATCAAGATGTTTGATAAGACTTTCAATGAGTACATACCTTGACAAGATTTTGAAAGAGTTCAAAATGGATCTGTCAGAGAAAGAGTTCTCGCCGGATTTGTAAGGTATAAAGTTGAGTAAGACTCAATGCCCAGTGACTGCAGAAGATAGAGAAAAGACGAGTGTCCTCCTCTATGCTTCAGCCATAGGCTCTATCATGTATGCAATGTTGTGCACAAGACCCGATGTCAGCCTTGCCATAAATATGGCCAGAAGGTTTCAAAGTGATCCTCGAATGGAGCACTGGATTGCGGTCAAGATTATCCTTAGTAACTAAAGACTAAGGAGATGTTTCTCGATTATGGAGGTGATAAAGAGTTCGTCGTAAAGAGTTACGTCGATCCAAGCTTTAACACCAATCCGGATGACTCGTAGTAGCAATTTGGATATGTATAGTGGAGCAGCCATTTGGAATAGTACCAAGTGGAGTGTGGTAGCAGTGTTTACGGTTTGACATAGAAATTTGCAAAGTACACACGGATTTGAATGTCGCAGATCCGTTGACTATAAGACCTCTCTCACATGCAAAGCATGATCGAGCCCCAGAATTCATTGGGTGTTAGATTCATAACAATGCTAATCAGATGGTGATGTGAACTAGATTATTGACTCTAGTGCAAGTGGGAGACTGTTGGAAATATGCCCTAGAGGCAATAATAAATTAGTTATTATCATACTTCCTTGTTCATGATAATCGTTTATTATCCATGCTATAAATTGTATTGATCGGAGACTTAGATGCATGTGTGGATACATAGACAAAACCATTTCCCTAGTATGCCTCTAATAGACTAGCTCGTTGATCAAAGATGGTTAAGGTTTCCTAGCCATGGACATGAGATGTCATTTGATAACGGGATCACATCATTAAGAGAATGATGTGATGGACAAGACCCAAACTACAAACGTAGCATATGATCGTGTCAGTTTATTGCTACTGTTTTCTGCATGTCAAGTATATGTTCCTATGACCATGAGATCATGCAACTCACGGACATCGGAGGAGTGCCTTGTGTGTATCAAACGTAGCAACGTAACTGGGTGACTATAAAGGTGCTCTACAGGTATCTCCGAGGGTGTCTGTTGAATTGGCATGGATCAAGACTGGGATTTGTTACTCCGTGTGACGGAGAGGTATCTCAGGGCCCACTCGGTAATACAACATCACAATAAGCCTTGCAAGCAATGTGACTAAGTGTTAGTCACGGGATCTTGTATTACGGAACAAATAAAGAGACTTTCCGGTAACGAGGTTGAACTAGGTATGGAGATACCGACGATCGAATCTCGGGCAAGTAACACACCGAAGAACAAAGGGAACAGCATACGGGATTAACTGAATCCTTGACATAGAGGTTCGACCGATAAAGATATTCGTAGAATATGTAGGATACAATGTGGACATCCAGGTCCCGCCATTGGTTATTGACCTTAGAGGTGTCTCGATCATGTCTACATAGTTCTCGAACCCGCAGGGTCTGCACACTTAAGGTTTGGTGACGTTTCGGTAGTATAGAGTTATGTATGGTGGTGACTGAAGGTTGTTCGGAGTCCCGGATGAGATCCCGGACGTCACGAGGAGCTCCAGAATGGTCCAGAGGTAAATATTCATATATAGGAAGTCCCAGTTTGGTCACCGGAAAAGTTTCGGGCTCATCGGTAGTGTACCGGGAGTGCCGGTAGTGTACCGGGAGACCTCCGGGAGGGGTATTTCGACCCCAGAGGGTCCATGGGATGTGGAGAGTAATAACCAGCCCTTAGTGGGCTGGAGGAACAGCCACAATAAGGCCCATGGCGCAGGAGGTAAAAAGGCCTAAGGAAAAAGGTGGAAAAAAGGGCCAATAGGGAGCAATCCTAGTCCAACTAGGATTGGAGGAGGAGTAGGACTCCTCCCCTTGGCCGGCCGACTCCTAGGAGGCCTTGGCCCTGTGCCAAGGCTGCCTCTCCCTCCCTCCTATATATACTAGTGGATTGGGGCTGTTTAGACACAGTTTTACGGCCACGTGCTACCCGTTTCACCGGTGCTCCTCTAGATCGGTTTTCCGCAGCGCTTAGGCGAAGCCCTGCCGGAATCACTCCACCACCATCACCGGAGCGTCGTCACGCTGCCGGTGAACTCTTCCTCCTCTCTACCTCCTCTTACTGGATCAAGACGGTGGAGATCGTCACCAAGCTGCACGTGTGCTAAACACGGAGGTGCCGTCCGTTCGGCGCTAGATCGGAAGGACCGTGATGGGATCGCGGGACGGATCGTGATGAGTTCGCGGGATGGATCGTGATTGGATCGCGGGATGGATCGTGATGTGATCGTGGGACGCTCGGCGATTTGGATCGCGAAGATGTTCGACTATACCAACCGCGTTTCTTAACGCTTCCCGCTTAGCGATCTACAAGGGTATGTAGATCCACCCTCCCTCTCGTAGATGCTCATCACCATGGATAGATCTTCGTGTGCACAGGAAATTTTTTGTTTCCCATGCAACGTTCCCCATCATTTAGCAACCAAACCGGTATCCAATACCCAGGTGCTACTAGGAGTACAAGCAAGGTACACATCACTAACACGTATATCAAATATACTTCTGTCAACGTTGCCAGCCTTCTTATCTACCAAGTATCTAGGGTTGTTCCGCTTCAGCGACCTCTCTCCTCATAATTGAAGCACTTAGTCTCGGGTTTGGGTTCAACCTTGGGTTGCTTCACTGGAGCAGCAACTGATTTGCCATCCATGAAGTTTCCCTACTTGCCCTTGCCCTTCTCGAAACTAGTGGTTATACTAACCATAAACACTTGATGCTCCTTCTTGATTTCTACATTCGCGGTGTCAAACATCGCGAACATCTCAGGGATCATTAATTCTATCCCTGGCATTTTATAGTTCATCACCAAGTTCTAGTAGCTTAGTGAAAGTGACTTGGAGAACTATATCAATCACTATCTTATCTGGAAGATGAACTCCTACTCGATTCAAGCGATTGTAGCACCCAGACAATCTGAGCACATGCTCAACGATTGAGCTATTCTTGTTCATCTTGCAGGCAAAAAATCTTGTTGGAGATCTCATATATCGCAACACGGGCACGAGCCAGAGATCCTAATTTCAGCTCTTAGAACATCTCATACGTTCCGTGACGTTCAAAACGTTTCGAAGCCTCAATTCTAAGCGTAATGCATGACGCACTAAACTATCAAGTAGTCATTAGCACGTACCTGTCAGATGTTGACAACATCTACAGATGGCGCTAGAGGGGTTGGCGCACCAAGCGGTGCATTAAGGACATAAGCCATCTGTGTAGCAATGAGGACAATCCTCAGATCATGGAGCTAATCCGCAATATTGCTACCATCATCTTTCAACTCTATTTCTCTAGGAACATATAGAAAATCAAGGGAGCTACAGCGCGAGCAAGTAATCTACAACATAATTTGCAAAGACACTACTGACTATGTTAATGATAATGAGTTCAATTAATCATCTTACTTAAGAACTCCCACTCAAATTGACATCCCTCCGGTCATTCGAGTGATACATGATCCAAATTCACCAACTCAAGTCCGATCATCACGTGAGTTGAGGTGGTTACAATGGTGAACATCATCATGTTAATCATATCTACTATATGACTCATGTTCGACCTTTCGGTCTCTTGTGTTCCGAGGCCATGTTTGTACATGCTAGGCTCGTCAAATTTAACCCGAGTATTCTGCATGTGCAACACTGGCTTGCACCCGTTGTATGTGAACGTAGAGTCTATCACACCCGATCATCACGTGGTGTCTCAACACGACGAACTTTCGCAACGGTGCACACTCGGGGAGAACACAATTTATCTTGAAATTAAGTGAGGGGTCACATTATAATGCTACTGTCGTCCTAAGCAAAACAAGGTGCATTAAAAGGATTAACATCACATGCAAATCATAAGTGACATGATATGGCCATGGACTTGTGCTTTTGATCTCTATCATGAAAGCACCGGCATGATCTCCATCGTCACCGGCATGACACCATGATCTCCATCATCTTGATCTCCATCAACGTGTCACCATCGGGGTTGTCGCGCCCACCATGCTTCTACTACTATTGCTACCATTTAGCGATAAAGTAAAGCATTACATAGCACTTAATGACTGACACGCAGCTCATACAATAATTAAAGACAACCCTATGGCTCCTGCCGGTTGCCGTACTCATCGACATGCAAGTCGTGAAATTCTATACATCACATGATCATCTCATACATCACATATATCACATCATGTAATTGGCCATATCACATCACAACATACCCTGCAAAAACAAGTTAGACGTCCTCTAATTGTTGTTGCATGTTTTATGTGGCTGCTATGGGTTTCTAGCAAGAATGATTCTCACCTACGCATAAACCACAACGGTGATACATAATTTGCTTTTCAACCTTCTCAAGGACCACCTTTGTCGAATCCGATCCAACTAAAGTGGGAGAAACTACCACCCGCAAGCCATCTATGCAACAAGTTGCGGTTGACGGAACCGGTCTCTCGTAAGCGTACGAGTAATGTTGGTCCGGGCCGCTTCATCTCACAATACCACTAAACCAAAATCCGACCAAGGGAGGAAGCAATCTAAGCATCAACGCCCACAAACTCTTTGTGTTCTACTCGAGATCTCATCTACACATAGACCTAGCTCATGATGCCACTGTTGGGGAACGTTGCATGGGAAACAAAAAAATTCCAACGCACACGCATATCTATCCATGGTGATGAGCATCTACGAGAGGGAGCCTGGATCTATGTACCCTTGTAGATCGCTAAGCGGGAAGCGTTAAGAAACGCGGTTGGTGTAGTCGAACATCTTCGTGATCCAAATCGCCGAGCGTCCCTTGATCACATCACGATCCATCCCGCGATCCAATCACGATCCGTCCCGCGAACTCATCACGATCCATCCCGCGATCTCATCATGATCCGTCCTGTGAACTTATCATGATCCGTGCCGCGAACTCATCACGAACCGTCTCGCGATCTTGATCACGGTCCTTTCGATTTAGCGCCGAACAGACGCACCTCCGCGTTCAGCACGTGCGGCTTGATGACGATCTCCACCGTCTTGATCCAGCAAGAGGAAGTTGAGAGGAAGAAGAGTTCATCGGCAGCGTGACGACGCTCCGGCGATGGTGGTGGAGCAATTCCGGCAGGGCTTCGCCTAAGCACTGGGGAAATCCGATCTAGAGGAGCACCGGTGGAACGGGTAGGACGTGGCCGTAAAATCTGGTGCAAAAACCCTCAATACCACCAGTATATATAGGAGGAGAGTAGAGGAGGATGGCGCAAGGGCCAAGACTCCTATAGGACTCGGCCGAACCAACTAGGGAGGAGTCCACCTCCTCCACTCCTAGTAGGATTAGGACTCCTTCCCTAATTTGCCTTTTTCCACTTTTTCTCTTTGGCCTTTTTTCCTCCAGCCGGATGGGCCTCTTGTGGTTGTTCCACTAGCCCACTAAGTGTTGGTTTCCACTCTCCCACAGCCCATGTAGCCTCTTGGGTCGAAATACCCCTCCCGAAGGTCTCCCGGTACACTATCGGCACTCCCGGTACACTACCGATGAGCCCAAAACTTTTTCGGCGACCAAAACAGGAATTCCTATATATGAATCTTTACCTCCGGACCATTCCGGAGCTCCTCATGATGTCCGAGATCTCATCCGGGACTCCTAACAAACTTCGGTAACCACCATACATAACTCTGTACTACCAAAACGTCACCAAACCTTAAGTGTGCAGACCCTGCGGGTTCGAGAACTATGTAGACATGACCGAGACACCTCTACGGTCAATAACCAATGGCGGGACCTGGATGTCCACATTGGTTCCTACATATTCTATGAAGATCTTTATCAGTCGAACCTCTATGTCAAGGATTCAGTTAATCCCGTATGATGTTCCCTTTATTCTTCGGTATGTTACTTGCCCGAGATTCGATCGTCGGTATCTCCATACCTAGTTCAACATCGTTACCGTCAAGTCTCTTTACTCGTTCCGTAATACAAGATCCCATGACTAACACTTAGTCACATTGCTTGCAAGGCTTGTTGTGATGTTGTATTACCGAGTGGGCCCTGAGATACCTCTCCGTCACATGGAGTAACAAATCCCAGTCTTGATCCATGCCAACTCAAGAGACACCCTCGGAGATACCTATAAAGCACCTTCAGAGTCACCCAATTATGTTGCGACGTTTGATACACACAAGGCACTCCTCCGATGTTCATGAGTTGCATGATCTCATGGTCATTGGAACATATACTTGACATGCGGAAAACAGTAGCAATAAACTGACATGATCATATGCTACGTTTGTAGTTTGGGTCTTGCCCATCAGATCATTCTCCTAATGATGTGATCCTGTTATCAAATGACATCTCATGTCCATGTCTAGGAAACCTTAACCATCTTTGATCAACGAGCTAGTCCATTAGAGGCATACTAGGGACATGGTTTTGTCTATGTATCCACACATGCATCTAAGTCTCCGATCAATACAATTATATCATGGATAATAAACGATTATCATGAACAAGGAAATATGATAATAACTAATTATTATTGCCTCTAGGGCATATTTCCAACATTATTGTGATATTGTATTACCGACTGGGCCTTGAGATACCTCTCCGTCACACGAAGTAACAAATCCCAGTCTTGATCCATGCCAACTCAACAGACACCCTCGGAGACACCTGTAGAGCACCTTTATAGTCACCCAGTTACGTTGCGACATTTGATACACACAAGGCACTCCTCGGATATCTGTGAGTTGCATGATCTCATGGTCATAGGAACATATACTTGACATGTAGAAAATAGTAGCAATAAACTGACACATCATAAGCTACGTTTGTAGTTTGGGTCTTGTCCATCACATCATTCTCCTAATGATGTGATCCCGTTATCAAATGATATCTCATGTCCATGGATAGAAAACCTTAACCATCTTTCGATCAACGAGCTAGTTCACTAGAGGCATACTAGGGACTTTGTGTTTGTCTATGTATCCACACATGTATCCATGTGTCCATCACATCATTCTCCTAATGATGTGATCACGTTATCAAATGACATCTCATGTCAATGGCTAGGAAACCTCGACCATCTTTGATCAACGAGCTAGTTCACTAGAGGCATACTAGGGACAGTGTGTTGTCTATTTACCCACACATGTAATGTGTTTCCAATCAATAAAGTTATAGCATGGATAATGAAAGATTATCATGAACAAGGAAATATAATAATAAACACTTTATTTATTGCCTCTAGGGCATATTTCCAACAGTCTTCCACTTGCACTAGAGTCAATAATCTAGTTCAAAACACTATGTGATTTACATTGTAATGAATCGAACACCCATGCAGTTCTGGTGTTGATCATGTTTAGCCCTTGGAAGAGGTTTAGTCAACGGGTCTGCAACATTCAGATCCGTGTGCACTTTGCAAATATTTATGTCTTTCTCCACGATGTAATCGCGGATGGAGTTGAAACGTCGCTTTATGTGTCTGGTCCTCTTGTGAAACCTTGGTTCCTTGGCCAGAGCAATGGCACCAGTGTTGTCACAGAACAGGTTCATTGGATTGAGTGCACTGGGCACTACTCCAAGATCTGTCATGAACTGCTTCATCCAGACACCTTCCTTCGCCGCCTCCGAGGCTGCGATGTATTCCGCTTCGCACGTAGAATCAGCTACCACGCTTTGCTTGGAACTGCACCAGCTTACTGCTCCCCCATTAAGAATAAATACGTATCCGGCTTGTGACTTAGAGTCGTCCAGATCAGTGTCAAAGCTTGCATCGACATAACCCTTTACGACGAGCTCTTCATCACCTCCATAAACGAGAAACATTTCCTTAGTCATTTTTAGGTACTTAAGGATATTCTTGACCGCTTGCCACTTCTCCATTCTAGGATCACCTTGAAACCTTCCGGCCATACTTATGGCAAGGCTGACATCGGGTCTTGTGCACAGCATTGCATACATGACAGAGCCTATGGCTAAAGCATATGGGACGACACTCATCTTTTCTCTATCTTCTACAGTTACTGGGCATTGAGTCTTACTCAACTTCACACCTTGTAACACAGGCAAGAACCCCTTCTTGGACTGTTCCATTTTGAACTTCTTCAAAACTTTATCAAGGTATGTGCTCTGTGAAAGTGTTATTAAGCGTCTCGATCTATCTCTATAGATCTTAATGCCTAATATGAAAGCAGCTTCTCCTAGGTCCTTCATTGAAAAACTCTTGTTCAAATATTCCTTCACGCTTTCCAGCATTTCTATATTGTTTCCAATCAGCAATATGGCATCCACATATAATACTAGAAACGCTATAGAGCTCCCACTCACTTTCTTGTAAATACAAGCTTCTCCGTAAACTTGTATAAACTAAAACGCTTTGATCGCCTCATCAAAGCGCTTATTCCAACTCCGAGATGCTTGCACCAGTCTATAAATGGATCGCTGGAGTTTGCAAACTTTGTCAGCATTCTTTGGATCGACAAAACCTTCGGGTTGCATCATATACAACTCTTCCTCAAGGAAACCGTTGAGGAACGCTGTTTTGACATCCATCTGCCAAATTTCATAGTCGAAATAAGCAGTTATTGCAAACATGATTCTGACAGACTTAAGAATCGCTATGGGTGAGAAAGTCTCATCGTAGTCAACTCCTTGAACTTGTGAAAAACCCTTTGCCACAAGTCGAGCTTGATAGACGGTGACATTACCGCCCGCATATGTCTTCTTCTTAAAGATCCATTTGTTCTGAATGGCCTTTCGCCCTTCGGGTAATACTTCCAAAATCCATACTTTGTTTTAGTACATGGATCCCATCTCGGATTTCATGGCCTCTAACCATTTCTTGGAATCCGGGCCCATCACTGCTCCTCCATAGCTCATAGGTTCATTGTTGTCCAACAACATGACCTCCAAGACAGGGTTGTCGTACCACTCAGGGGTAGTATGCGGCCTTGTCGACCTATGAGGTTCAATAGCACCTTGATCCGAAGCTTCATGATCATCATCATTAACTTCCTCTTCTACCATCGTAGGTTCCACAGAAACATCTTTCTGCACTGCACTACTTTCTGGTTGAAGTAAAGGTTCAATAACCTCATCAAGCTCTATTTTCCTCCCACTCAATTCTTTTGAGAGAAACTCTTTCTCAAGAAATGTTCCATTCTTAGCGACAAACAATTTGCCTTCGGATCTAAGATAGAAGGTATACCCAACTGTCTCTTTCGGGTATCCTATGAAGACGCATTTCTCCACTTTGGCTTCCAGCTTTTCAGGCTGAAGCTTTTTGACATAAGCATCACATGCCCAAACTTTAAGAAACGACAACTTTGGCTTCTTGCCAAACCAGAGTTCATATGGCGTCATCTCAATGGATTTTGATGGTGCCCTATTTAAAGTGAATGGAGCTGTCTCTAATGCATAACCCCAAAACGATAGTGGCAAATCAGCAAGAGACATCATAGAACGCACCATATCTAATAAGGTTCGATTACGACATTCGGACACACCATTACGCTGTGGTGCTCCGGGCGGTGTCAACTGTGAAACAATTCCACACTGTCTTAAGTGACTGCCAAACTCATAACTCAGATATTCACCTCCTCGATCAGATCGCAGGAACTTAATCTTCTTGTTACGATGATTCTCAACTTCACTCTGAAATTGCTTGAACTTTTCAAATGTTTCAGACTTGTTTTTCATTAAGTAAATATACCCATATCTACTTAAGTCATCAGTGAAGGTGAGAAAATAATGATATCCACCACGCGCTGTAACATTCATTGGACCACACATATCAGTATGTATGATTTCCAATAAGTCACTCGCTCATTCCATTGTACCAGAGAACGGCGTTTTAGTCATCTTGCCCATGAGACATGGTTCACATGTGTCAAGTGATTCAAAATCAAGTGACTCCAAAAGTCCATCAGCATGGAGCTTCCTCATGTGTTTTACACCAATATGACCTAAACAGCAGTGCCACAAGAAAGTGTTACTATCATTATCAACTCTACATCTTTTGGCATCAATGTTATGAACATGTGTGTCATCACTATCAAGATTCAATATGAATAAACCCCTAACATTGGGTGCATGACCATAAAAGATATTACTCATATATATAGAACAACCTTTATTCTCTGATTTAAATGAGTAACCGTCTCGCAATAAACAAGATCCAGATATAATGTTCATGCTTAACGCAGGCACTAAATAAAAATTATTCAGGTTCATCACTAATCCCGATGGTAATCGAAGAGAGAGCATGCCGACGGCGATCACATCAACCTTGGAACCATTTCCCACGCACATCGTCACTTCGTCCTTTGCCAGCCTTCATTTATTCCGTAGTTCCTGCTTTGAGTTGCAAATGTGAGCAACCGAACCGGTATCAAATACCCAGGCACTACTACGAGAGCTAGTAAGGTACACATCAATAACATGTATATCTTATACACCTTGTTTGTCGTTGGACGCCTTGTTATCAGCCAGGTACTTGGGGCAGTTCTGCTTCCAGTGACCAGTTCCCTTGCAATGAAAGCACTCAGTTTATGGCTTGGGTCCATGCTTGGGCTTCTTTACAGGAGTAGCAACTGCTTTGCCATCCTTCTTGGTTTTACCCTTCTTGTCCTTGCCCTTGACCTTGCCATTTTTCTTGAAACTAGTGGTTTTATTGACCATCATCACCTGATGTTCTTTCTGGATTTTAGACTCAGCGACTTTTAGCATCGCAAACAGCTCGGCGACTAACTTGTTCATCCCGTCCATGTTATAGTTCATCACAAAGCTCTTGTAACTAGGTGGCAGTGATTGAAGAACTCTGTCAGTGATCGCCTCTGGCGGAAGGGCAATTCCCAACTCCGCTAAATGAGTTGAACACCCAGACATTCTGAGTATATGTTCACTGATAGACCCGTTCTCCTACATCTTGCAAGAATAGAACTTATCGGAGGTTTCATACCTCTCGATCCGGGCGTTCTTCTGAAAGATAAACTTCAACTCCTGGAACATCTCATATGCTCCATGACGTTCAAAACGTCTTTGAAGTCCCGGTTCTATGCCATACAATATTGCACACTGAACTATTGAGTAATCTCCAGTACGTGCCTCCCAAACGTTCTTAACGTCTTCGGAGGTCATGTCTTCTAGTTGGTCACCAAGCGGTGCATCAAGGACATATGATTTCTAGGAAGCCGTGAGGATAATCCTCAGATTATGGGCCCAGTCAACAAAGTTACTTCCATCATATTTCAACTTAGCTTTCTCTAGGGATGCATTAAAATTCAGGGGTGCTACTGTGCGAGCCATTGATCTACAACATAAATATGCAAAGTTCACTTAGACTATTGTTCAAGATAATGAGTTTAGTTAATCAAATTACTAAAGCTGCCACTCAAATTGACATCCCTCAGGTCATCTGGGTGTCACACGATCCAAATCCACCAACTCAAGTCGGATCATCACGTGAGTTGAGGTGGCTTAAATGCTGAACATCATTATGTTTATCATATCTACTATATGACTCATGTTCGACCTTTCGGTCTCTTGTGTTCCGACGCCATGTCTGTACATGCTAGGCTCGTCAAGTTTAACCCGAGTGTTCTGCGTGTGCAACACTGGCTTGCATCCGTTGTACGTGAACGTAGAGTCTATCACACCCGATCATCACGTGGTGTCTCAACACGACGAACTTTCGCAACGGTGCACACTCGGGGACAACACAATTTATCTTGAAATTTAAGTGAGGGATCACCTTATAATGCTACCGTCGCACTAAGCAAAACAAGGTTCATAAAAGCATTAACATCACATGCAATTCATAAGTGACTTGATCTCCATCGTCACCGGCACGACACCATGATCTCCATCATCTTGATCTCCATCAACGTGTTGCCATCGGGGTTGTCGCGCCCAACATGCTTATACTACTATTGCTACCGTTTAGTGATAAAGTAAAGCATTACATAGCGCTTAATGATTGACACGCAGGTCATACAATAATTAAAGACAACCCTATGGCTCCTGCCGGTTGCCGTACTCATCGACATGCAAGTCGTGAAATTCTATACATCACATGATCATCTCATACATCACATATATCACATCATGTAATTGGCCATATCACATCACAACATACCCTGCAAAAACAAGTTAGACATCCTCTAATTGTTGTTGCATGTTTTACGTGGCTGCTACGGGTTTCTAACAAGAACCATTCTCACCTACGCATAAACCACAATGGTGATACATAATTTGCTTTTCAACGTTCTCAAGGACCACCTTTGTCGAATCCGATCCAACTAAAGTGAGAGAAACTGCCACCGGCAAGCCATCTAGGCAACAAGGTGCGTCGAGGGAAGCGGTCTCTCATAAGCGTACGAGTAATGTTGGTCCGAGACACTTCATCTCATAATACCGCTGAACCAAAATCCGACCAAGGGAGGGAGCAATCTAAGCATCAACGCACACAAACCTTTTGTGTTCTACTCGAGATCTCATCTACACATAGACCTAGCTCTGATACCACTATTGGGGAACGTTGCATGGGAAACAAAAAATTTCCTACGCACACGCAGATCTATCCTTGGTGATGAGCATCTACGAGAGGGAGAGTGGATCTACATACCCTTGTAGATCGCTAAGCAGGAAGCGTTAAGAAACGTTGGTGGTGTAGTCGAACGTCTTCGCAATCCAAATCGCCGTGCGTCCCACGATCCAATCACGATCCGTCCCGCGATCCGATCACGATCCGTCCCACGAACTTGATCACAATCCATCCCATGAACTTGATCACGATCCTTCCGATCTAGCACTGAACGGACGACACCTCCGCGTTCAGCACACGTACAGCTTGATGACGATCCCCACCGTCTTGATCCAGCAAGAAGGAGTGGAGAGGAAGAAGAGTTCTCCGGCAGCCTAACGGCGCTCCGGCGATGGTGGTGGAGCAATTCTGGCAGGGCTTCGCCTAAGCACTGCAGAAATCCGATCTAGAGGAGAAACAATGCACTGGAGGAACGGGTAGCACATGGCTGAAATTCTAGTGCAAAACCCTCTATACCACCAGTATATATAGGAGGAAGAGAGGAGAGGAGGCAGCCTTGGCTTCCCAAGCCAAGGGCTTCGGCCGAAAGGAGGTGGAGGAGGTGGAGTCCACCTCCAATCCTAGTAGGACTAGGATTCACCTATTTTGTCTTTTTCCACCTTTTCTCTGGGGGTTTTTCCTTCCAGTCGCATGGGCCTCTTGTGGTTGTTCCACCAGCCCACTAAGGGCTGGTTTCCACTCTCCCACAGCCCATGTAGCCTTTTGGGTCGAAATACCCCTTCCGGAGGTCTCCCGGTACACTACCGGCACACTCGGTACACTACCGATGAGCCCGAAACTTTTCCGGCGACCAAAACTGGACTTCCTATATATGAATCTTTACCTCCGGACCTTTCCGGTGCTCCTCGTGACATCCAGGATCTCATCCGGGACTCCGAACAACCTTCAGTCACCACCATACATAACTCTATACTACCAAAACGTCACCAAACCTTAAGTGTGCAGACCCTGCGGGTTCGAGAACTATGTAGACATGACCGAGACACCTCTATGGTCAATAACCAATGGCAGGACCTCGATGTCCACATTGGTTCCTACATATTCGACGAACATCTTTATCGGTCGAACCTCTATGTCAAGGATTCAGTTAATCCCGTATGATGTTCCCTTTGTTCTTCGGTATGTTACTTGCCCGACATTCGATCGTCGGTATCTCCATACCTAGTTCAACCTCGTTACTGGCAAGTCTCTTACTCGTTTTGTACTACAAGATCTGGCAACTAACACTTAGTCACATTGCTTGCAAGGCTTATTGTGATGTTGTATTACCGAGTGGGCCCTGAGATACCTCTCCGTCACACGGAGTAACAAATCGCAGTCTTGATCCATGCCAACTCAAGAGACACCCTCGGAGACACCTGTAGAGCACATTTATAGTCACCCAATTATGTTGCAACGTTTGATACACACAAGGCACTCCTCCGGTATTTGTGAGTTGCATGATCTCATGGTCATAGGAACATATACTTGACATGCAAAAAACAGTAGCAATAAACTGACACGATCATAAGCTACGTTTGTAGTTTGGGTCTTTTCCATCACATCATTCTCCTAATGATGTGATCCCGTTATCAAATGACATCTCATGTCCATGGCTAGGAAACCTTAACCATCTTTCGATCAACGAGCTAGTTCACTAGAGGCATACTAGGGACTTTGTGTTTGTCTATGTATCCACACGTGTATCCATGTTTCCAATTAATACAATTATATAATGGATATTAAACGATTATCATGAACAAGGAAATACAATAATAAACACTTTATTTATTGCCTCTAGGGTATATTTCCAACAGTTGACCTCCCTGTTGATGACCTTCAATCGACTCTTACTTTCCACATCAACGAAAATCATAAGCGTAGCGGTGACATCAAGGAATATTTCTTTATCTATATCATCTTTCCGAAGACTCTTATCACTCGACAGAGTCTCTTTGAACTACTAGATGAGCAGTTCACACTGCCGAGTGGTGTGCTTGGGCAAAATCACATTGCCTTCCTCATCTTTCCTCGTGTGGATCGCACACGGCAATTCTAACACATCAGTACATGACTGGTTCTTCCCTTTCTTAGGGGCAAACTATCCTTTAGCTTTCCCCTTGTTCTTTGCTTGGATCGCTAGTGCGGGTGCCTCTGCTTGGATCGGACCATCAGCTTTCCGCTTGTGCTTCCGATTGGAGTTACCGCCAGCATCACTGACGACTTCTTTACCTTTGTCGCTATGGAGGCGGTCTTCTTCCTTGCAAATGGCATACCGAGTGGCAATTTCCATCATCTTGCTAAGTGATATGTCACCTGTTCGACCCAACTTCAAGTAAAGCTCTCTATACTTCACACTAGCCTTGAAGGCACAAATAGCCTAATATTCAGAAACATTTTCCAATGTATGATGCAGGGTGGACCAACACTGAATGTAATCCCTCAAGGTCTCATTTGGTTTCTAAACACAATGTTGTAAATCGACCAGCCCGGCAAGATACAAGTGCCCTCGAAGGTTCGAACGAACACTCGGGCAAGATCCTCGCAACAATATATACTGGATGGAGCCAAGCGATTCAACCATGCACGAGCTGGACCATCCAACATCAAGGACAGGTGTTTCATTGTGACGTTATCATTGCCGCCTCCAATCTGCACGGCCACTCAGTAATCATCCAACCAAGTATCCGGCTTTGACTTGCCAGAGAACTTCCCGATCCCAGCCACCAACCTGAAGTTGGGGGGAATCTCTTCAGAACGAATGGCCCTGCTAAAACACTCGGGGCCAGAAATCACAGCTGAGCTACCACTCGGAAAATCTTTATCTTGTCCCTCTCTGTGGGATCTGCCCCTGTCAATCCGCCTCTGAGTGAGGAGATCACGGGCATTGAACCCCACATTCCGCTCGTCACCGAACGAGCGCCTTTCGTCTTGGTGCCGGGGCACGTGCGGACCACCCTGCGGAGGAGCGGGCACTCGATGGTGGTCTTCGCAATGAAACTGATCTCTGACCTGATCTTCACGAAAACCTCCGCCCCTTCAGTGTAGGGGCGATCCAGGGCTTTGATCCAACTGAACGGTTTCTGCCCTGGGTGAATTTTTGTGTATCCTATTACACGACTGCTAAACAACAGAATTTTGATGTTGCGATGCATCCAGCAATGCTCTGATCTACATCAACCCTCTACCACCCTCTGATCGTGATGGCTGAATGGAATCTGCTATCCTAGCAGCAGCTGCAACATTTAACACAGGGGTATGATATACCTCAACGTTGTTGTGAGATCTAATTGGAAATAGCTGTCGCTGACGTTGATCGGAAACTGGTGGGCGCTGGCGAGCGCACTCGTTGAGTTCTCTTTGGAGCTCTTCCAGCAGAATACATGTGGCCTCCAAGGCCTAGGCCTCGGCAGTCGTACCGACGATGGGAGTATGAAGGACTTCACCATTGCGACGTGGCTATTCACTCGATGGTCCGCCAACCTCTCGCTTGCCGTGGACAAATCTCAGTGGCGGGCTTTAATGGGAACCCGCCATAAGTACCTCTGTTGTAGGATCGCAGCTCTCGCACTCGAAAGGAACATCGGATTGATCAGAGTCCAACTCGAACACGTCAAGTTGGGACTCGGCGGGCTCGAGCACTGCAATCTATGTATAAGCAATTTGGCGAGCCATTGCATGCTTACCCATCGCTGGAGTCATGAGCGGCCGAACCACTTGCGACAACGGTCAGCGAAGGGTGCCGACGCATAGGGAGCGCCTCGCCACAGGGACTCGCGCGGAAGTGCGCATCCCCCTGGACTAGGAGCGCCTCGACGTCAAGAGGTGCTTCCTGTAGCCATGCCGAATCATCGGCGATGAAGGTGAGCGCTCCGAAATGGATCTCGTGGCCCGGAGCAAAAACACCGCCGGAAGACATTTCGAAGGAGAAAAGACACAACCTTGCCGGAAATCGCTTAGACGCCTGCCCCATGGTGGGCACCAACTATCATGGGAATGAGCCTGACAGTAGAAGGTAGGGGTATGAAAGGAGAGGGCAGAGTCCTAGCTACGACAAGGATGTACACACGGATGTATGTGTTTAGGCCCCTCTCGTGGAGGTAACAGCCCTACATCTTAGTGCTCTGGAGCTTTGTTGTGTGGAAGGTAAGGATTACAATGGTTGCGAACCCTTGTGCCTGAGGGGAGGGTTGGCTTATATAGAGTTCGCTGCCCCTCATAATTGTCAGGCATCAAAGGGTCCGATCGTGGGTATATAGACTAGTATTACTGGTAATGTACATCATAAATGCTACTAATGGCGACTGGCCTAACGCCTGCTTGTTGGCCTCCCGGGGGTGGCTTCTGGTCTTCTAGCGTCGACTGTAAGTGGGGTATTCAGAGTGACAGGTGACTGTCGAGTGGATGAAGGAGCCTCCGAGTGGATTGCTTGTTGAGTGACTTGAGCGCCATGAAGAATCCAGTCGGAATCTTTCCTATGATCTTTAAGTCCTCTGATGCGGTGTCCTTAGGTAGGGTATGTAGGTCAGGCCTAGGACCCTACCCTAGGTACATATTCTCGTCACACGCTATAAAAATGTCAAATACTGCTCGCGTCATCTCCAACGCCAACTGTATTTTTTAACAGTGGCACCATATTGGTGGCGTCGGGTGTCCACGCCAGCAAGACCATTTTTGCCACCCCATAGCTAGGCTTTTCTGCACTAGTGCGAATAGCATAGTGGTGTAACAGAAAAACCCTAATGGGGTAATGAATGCTATTTTTATTAATCAGGTACATATATTCGGATCTAGTGGTACCCGGAGTACGCATCCAGAAACAACAGACACTCGCACCCTGTAGTAGAATCTACTATATGATCTATGCAGGGAAGAGGGATGTGATCTTTTGGGTGCTCCCGATTGATGTACTTGAAATTAATGCACATACGGAGGGAGTTATTCTTTTTGGGCACCATGAAGACATTGGTGAGCCACTCAGAGTGGTACACCTCTCGGATGAACTTGGCAGCTAGGAGCCGAGCGATCTCCTCACCGATTTCTTTGCACTTCTCCTTAGAGGATTGTCGCGGGTGCTCTTTGACAGGATTGACCTATGGGTCAACAAGCTAATTCCCTGGGAACTCCCGACACGTCAGAAGATTCCACGCAAAAATGTTCGAGTTCTCACGGAGGAACTAGAAGAGCTCGCCTTCCTATTTCTTGTTGAGGGTTGTCGAGATGTTGGTCTGTGTTGCCTCTAGATCAGTCGGATGGACGTGAACTGACTTCGCATCTCCCGTCGACTAGAAAGCGGATTCCAAAGTTGGTTTCTTCGATCTAAGCAGCTCGGTCAAGTCAATTGTCTTCTTATACTCTTCTAGCTCTGCCACTGCTATCTGCTCGTCAGTAATCTGAGAGCCCTTCTACAGGCACTCGTCGGCTATCTTCTTGTTCCCAATGATGGTGATCACACCTTCTAGACCTGATATCTTAAGTTTAAGATACAAGTAACATGGTCTAGCCATGAAACGTGCGTAGGTAGGCTTACCCAGGATGGCATGATATGCATTGCAGAAGTCCACCACCTCAAAGGTCAGTCACTCCTTCTCGTACTTCTTCTTGCTGCCAAAACAACACATTTAGCACTATCTGGCCAAGTGATCTTGCCTTCTTCCCGGGGATTAACCTATGCAATTTGATGTTCCTCTTGCTCAGTCGGGACGGCAGTATATTTATCATGTTCAGGGTGTCAGCAGAGATGATGTTCAGTATGCTGCCTTCGTCCATGAGGACTTTCCGCAGTCGGACCCCGTTGACAACCGGATCGACCACTAGCACCTACCGCCCAGGGTGGGAATATGAGCCGGGTGGTCTGAATGATCGAATGTGATGGGCGTCCTCGCCCAGTCCAGATGATGTTGATTTCTCGGTTTAGAACCTTCAGTCCGCTCTTGCTTTCGACGTGTGAGAAGATCATTAAGACATTCTCCACTTGAGGGTAGACATAGGTGTGCTTTCCTTCCTCATCATCTTCGTCCTCATCTTTCTCCTCAGAGGGTTCTTCGCGCATCTCCTGCTTGAGTAGTCCGAACCCCCGTGTGGTGTGCTTTGGCAGAATCATTTTGATGTCTCCATCCTTCTTTGTATGAATTTGGCAGGGCTGATCCAGAATGCCTTTAGGAGCGCTCTTCTTCTTGGTGGCCCATTCCTCCTTCTGTTTATGCTTCCCTTTGCCTTTGCCTCGCTCGGGCAGAGCCATGGCTTCGGACTTGACGACCTAGTTAGCTTGCCGCTTCTACTTCTTGTTGGAGTTACTTCCCGACTGATGGGCTTCACTAGTCTGCCCTTTGTTGTTTCTTAGGCGGTCCTCTTCCTCACTGTTGGCGTATCGATTGGCCAATCCATCACCCGAATTAGGGTCGGAGTTTTTGTACGGATGAACTTCAGGATGAGCTCTCGATACTTCACTCTAGCGTGGAAGGCGTAGATTGTCTGATGCCTAGTGACATTCTCCATAAAATTATAAAGAGTTCTCCAATGGTGAATGTACTCACGGAGAGTCTCATTATTCTTCTGCCCATAGTGTTGGAGTTTGGTCAAACCACCCGGCCGCTTGTAAGTGCCTTCGAATGTTTGGCCGAATACTCGGGACAGGTCTTCCTAATAGTACATACTACTTGCTGGGAGTTAGTTAAGCCAAGCTCTGGCGGATCCTTCCAACATTAGGGTCAGATGCTTCACTATGACATAATCATTGCCGCCGCCGATCTGGACGACTACTCGATAGTCCTCCAACCAAGTTTCTGGTTGGACTTGCCTCTAAATTTCTATACACCCATCACCAACTTATAGTTTGAGGGAATGTTGGCTTCCCAAATGAATCTATTGAAACACTCGAGGCCTGAGGCGATTAATCAGCTCGGCCTTACTCTGTTGGACCAGTCCCTATCAACGAGGTTCTGAGCATAGATGGAACTTTCATTTGGTGGTGGATCCTGGAGGTCTTCGTACTCCCTCCGAAGGTGCTCACTCGGTGGACGAGTGGGGACACACCTCTTATCGTCCTCGTATGGTCATTTGTCATCGTAGGACTGGCGCCCGTACATGACATCCCTTTGAGGGGGCAACCGGGTCCGACATAGGTCATCATGCCACCAAGGGGGAGTGATCTTGTCACGTCTTCTATCCCCATACATATCTCTTGGTAGGTTTTGGGGATATAACCCCGTGGTAAGACCCGCCCAGGAGGGGCCGGGTCATACCTGGCGGCTCGTTATCATATAGGCTGGAAGAGGAAGATGGGGCCGCACGGAGGGTCACTAGATGGGCTGAGACGGAGGCCCAGAGACGGGAAGAAGACACAAGACCCGCGCGGGTGAGCCGCTCGAAGACAGCTTGCTAGAATAGGCAAGGCACCTTGGAGACGGAGTCAGACACGTTATAAGAGTTGGTTTGAGACTTGTGTAACCCAGGGTCTTGACCTCTTATATAAAAGCAAGACCCAGGGACGGCTTAAACGAAGACCAATCGATCTAGAGCTAAGTCAAGCGAATACAATCCCTTGTAATCGATACTCCAATCAATATACACAAAGCAGGATGTAGGCTTCTACCTCATCTAGAGGGGCCGAACCAGGGTAAACCCGTGTCTTTCGTCCCGACCAAACCATTTGAATCCACCACCTTAGCGATGGCCTCGAACCTAAGTCTTCGGACATCTACCGTGACAAAACCACGATAGTTGGTGCCCACCGTGGGCTAGCACGTGGTCGTGTTGAGTACTCGAAGGGCTCTCTCCCAGGGATTGAAGGATATGTCGTCGGCTTGATGACGAAGAGTCGTCACGGCAAGCTCTACATCAAACATTTAGGATGGGGGCTTGAAACCGGCTCAATCAAGTATGGTTACCGGGTTCCCATTGGCAAGATGCACGTCTTCATCGGCAAGCTTGACGGATCTGCACTCGGGCCGAACATCTGCACCAACCTCGTCGAGCCGGCCAGACGCATGACACCCGCCCGTGTTCAACCCGGGCAGAAGAGTGTTTTCGTCGGCTTTACGTAGGACAGGGGGGATTCCTTGTCGGGAGAGACCTTGGTTTTCTCGGATGAAGGATCTTCTAGCGAGGATGCGGAATCAATCTATCCATTTCATGACGGTGGGCTAGGGGGTTATGCCCATGGTGACAGTATTCCGGGGCCCTATGACCTGCCGAGTCGAGCCGCCGTGTTCATGGCAGGCCTGACGTCGGCTTCTAACGGGGCGACTTCTAAAGCAGTGGCAGGAGCAGCCCCACCCAATGTTGAGCCTCCTAAGACACCGACTCAAGTTTTGCTGGAGCTCATGGAGGAGATAGCGACCTTGATGGCCACAGAAGTGACGACCGAGAACCAGGCAGAGCGCAATGCCAAGATTAACCGGATCAAGGGACAGATGGCTCAAGCCCAGGAGGAGATCAACGCGATGGAGGTTCAGATGAATGCGGAATCAGAGCGCTTGAGGGCGGAGGCTCTCCGTTTTGACCTGGACCAGCGGGCTTCAGAGGCGGTTCAGCGTAGAAGGACTCAAGTTTGTCCCCCTATTCAGCCTCGGAATCTCTTCAATACTCTAGGATCCGGGACGAGTATGCCGACGATGGTAACCCGGGCAGCAGAGGCGCCGCGACAACAAGACCCGTCACGGAGGAACAGAGCTTTGTTGCGACACGCCGGGACGCCACCTGGCCATTATTCTAACCCAGTAGAAAACATGATAGCAGCGGCCGCCCGGCTTGACGCGCTCCCCTTGGCTGAAGGAACATCGTTTGACGAAGAGGCAAGGAACGCGATTAGCCTGTTACAGACAACGGTGGCCCAGCAAGAAAAGTACACACACAGCCGGAGCCGGGTGCACTCTATGTCGGTTCAAAACCGCAGCTACAGCCGGTGCATTGAGTCGCCAGCAGTTTCCAGCAGTGAACTAATGCGTAACCCGCCCAATGATGACATACCTGAGAGGAATATTTAGGGGGCTATGAATGGGGGGCGGCCTCATCGAGGATCAACGCCAATGACGGATTATCCGAAGATCCCTGAGCCGGCAACAGCAACCCCCGTCAGCGCTTCTTCCAAGGGAGTTCGTGTGCAGTGTCTCACGACAGATCTAAGGAATGAACGTTTGCCCAAGGACTTTAAGGGGCCACGGAAAGTGCCTAATTATACGGAAGATTTGACCCTAGAGGCCTAGGTTGAAAGCTATGAGCTGGCTATGGAGATGTTGGATGTCAATGAGGCGGTTTGTGCAAAGTACTTCATCATGATGTTAGAAGATCCGGCCCGCACTTGGTTGAAGGGTTTGCCACCTAAAACCATCACGTCTTGGGCCAAGTTGAAAGCACGCTTTATCAAGAACTTCAGGGGAACCTGCAAGCAACCTATGACGATCGTGGATTTGGATCATTGTGTACAGCAAGAAGGTGAATCGACCCATCATTGGGTCCGGTGGGTCTCGACGGTGATCCACTCGTCTGAGGATATTTCAGTGTCCCAAGCAGTTCTGATTTTAGAAAGGAGCTGTCATTTTGTACCCCTAAAACAGAAGCTCGGGTGGTTGAAGCATTCTTGTCAGGATATGGGTGAGCACATGACGGCCCTCACCAAATATGCAGATTCAGACACTATCAAAGACCCAAGCTCCGACAATGAGAAGTCAGCTCAGGGTAAGAAGGGCAACAACGGTAAGAACCAGCAGGGCGGTGCTGGGAACGGCGGCCAAGACAAGCAGAAGAACCTAGATGGCGGATCAGAGTTGGTGGCGAGCACCAATGCTGGGAATGGTCGTCCTAGGGGCAACAGAAATTTTAGGATGCCGTTCAACAAAGATAAGGCACCTGTGCCTTACAACTTGGAAGAGGCGCGGAACAGACCTTTGCCCGGCGCACAACCGGCCAGATAGGGAGGCCAATCACACTTGGAAGGAGCGCAACATTATGCGTAGTTCCAAGAGTACAGCCTTCGTCAAAACCATAATAATGGTAACGGCCCGTCAGGCGGTTCAGGGCAGGGCGGCTCAGGAGCACGTTTTGGTGGTGGCGGATCTGGTTCAGGTTACCAGGGTCAAGGAAATTAGGAAGGTCACCATCAGCAACAAGGTAATGGTGGTGAGCAATAGAATAATCAATCAGGATATCAGAGCAACCCGAAACAACTTAGCAGAGGGAAATATCATATTTTCACTACAAGCCTTGACAAGCGGGATCAGAAGCTACGCAAGAGGGCGGTTAATGCGGCCACACTGGCCCTCCCACGATACTTTAAATGGTCGGAGTATAGAGGCTAGCAAAGGTGGAAGGGTGAGAGTGTGTATAATCCATGGACTCAACATTAGTCATAAAGAACTCACATACTGATTGCAAAAGTCTATTAGTTATCAAACAAAGCATTAGACGCATGCTCCTAGGGGAGAGGTTGGTAGGAGTTAACCATCGCAAGCTCCCGACCCTCACACAAAGGTTGACAATCATTAAACAAATCATGCTCCGACTTCGTTACATAACGGTTCATCATACGTGCATGCTACGGGAATCACAAACCTTAACACAAGTATTTCTCCAATTCACAATTACTCGCTAGCATGACTCTCATATTACCATCTTCATATCGCAAAACTATTGCAAGCAATCAAACATATTATATTCAGTGATCTACAAGTTTTATATAGGATTTTATGACTAACCATGTGAATGACCAACTCATGTTAACTCTCTAAATAGATATAAGTGAAGCATGACAGTTTAATTATTTCTACAAAAGATATGCCCACGCTCTAAAAAATATAAGTGAAGCAAAAGAGCATTGTACAAATGGCGGTTTTCTATGTGTGAGAAACAAGCAATCCAAACTTCAAATGATATAAGTGAAGCACATGAAGCATTCTACAAAGCCATACTCAAAAGATATAAGTGAGGTGCAAAGACCCTTCTATAAATCAACCAAGGACTTTCTCATACCAGCATGGTGAATTATTAGAAGAATAAAAAAGCACACGACGGTCCAAGATTTACGCATATCATGTGACGAATAAAAATATAGCTCCAAGTAAAATTACCGATGGTTGTTAGAAGAAAGAGGGGATGCCTTCCGGGGCATCCCCAAGCTTAGTTTCTTGGGAGTCCTTTAATATTACCTTTGGGTGCCTTGGGAATCCCCAAGCTTAGTCTCTTTCCACTCCTTATTCCTTCATCCATCGGGATCTCACCCAAAACTTGAAAACTTCAATAACACAAAACTTAACAAAACCCTCGTGAGATCCGTTAGTATAATAAAGCAAATCACAACTTTAAGTACTATTGCGAAACAATTCATATTTTATTTTTTCATTGTATCTAATGTATTATAATTTTTCCATGGCTTATGCCATCGATACAATAGATAGTTTCATCAAAACGAGCAAAACAATGCATCAAAAACAGAATCTATCTTAAACAAGACAGTATGTAGTATTGTGGACCTTCACCATACTTCTGTAACTCTGGAAATTCTGAAAAATTAGCAAAAATTAAAAATCATTCATAGAAGTACTTTGTAAAAAATTCAGAAACTTTTGAAAATCCAGTAAAAAATGTAAATTCACGCACTACAGCCAAAGTTTATGTTTTTGTACTTCACACACCAAACAAGCAATTTAATCATCCTAAAGGCAAATCTTGGCACATTATTTTTATAATACAATGGATTTATACAAGGGGATAATTATTTTTGTGGAAAAGTTTCTGTAATCAAGATTTGGAAAGTTTCCATGGGCATGAACACAGCTCAAGGCTAGCTCCCACTTTCACAATGCTTGTCTCTCTCACTTTCACTTTTCTTTTTCAAAAAGTTTTAGGTTCCCCTATTTAATTTTTTCTTTTTAAACTATATAAAATCAGACAACATAATTAAATGACTATCTAAAACTTCCGGGTTGTCTTCCTGGCAGTGCTTTCTTTAAAGCCATTAAGCTAGGCATACAGTGCTCAAGTAATGGATCCACCCGGATCCCAAGGTATATCAAAGCCAATTTTAATTAACAATGATTTGTAATTTAGTAGTGAGAACAAAGTTATATATATCATGTAACAACGAAGTATAACTCTCTTCCTATGCATTGGCATGTCATACAAGAACAACTAACGCACACAAAGTAAAGGCCAATGCATAGCATACGTAGTTTCTTGCAATTTTATTGTATGGGAAACATAGAGAGGTGAAGATATAGTTCCTCTCTCATAATAATTGCAAGTAGTAGAAGCAAGCACATCCATATGATATTTATTCAAATCGTCATGTGCAATAGGAAAAGGCAATCCATCAATATAATCCTTAATAAGTGAAAACTTCTCCGATATAGTGTAGTTTGGAGAATTCAAAAAGATAATAGGACTATCATGTGTGGGTGAAATAGCAAAAATTTCATGCTTAAAATAAGGAACTATAGCAAGTTCATCTCCATAAGCATCATTCATATTGGCATCATGGCCACAAGCATAGCAAGCATCAAGTTCGGCAAAAAGGGATATTTCAAATGAATCCAAGGGATCATAGCACTCAACTTAGCATTCATCCTTCGGTCAGCACGAAGGGAAATTAATCAATGTATGAGTTGAAGAGTTACTCTCATTACAAGGTGGGCACGGGTAGCTAATCCGCTCTTCCTCCTTTTGTTCTTCACTCTCCTCCTCATCTTTTTTATCTAATGAGCTCACAGTTTCAGCAATTTCTTCTTCCATAGATTCCTGCAAAATATTAGTCTCTTCCAAAGCAGCGGTCATTCTTTCAATAAACTCTTTGACATAAGCATTATAAGCATAGTTTTCATAGCAATATTTACGTATGGCAAAAAAATTAGATTCATAAAGAGTAGCATCATACTTTTCAATGAAAGAAGCAATTTCATAGGCAACCTTAAAAGCAACAAATTCTTCAATTTGTTCAACATCATTATAGCAATAGGCCTCGTTGGCATAAGAGGATAACATTTCATTATCATTAAACACACATTGGTAGGGAAGGTATTCTTTAGCTTCTTTAGAACAACAAGTAAAATCATAAATTTCACATAGATTGCAAGCATCTCAACACAAAGTATTAATTTGATGCCACAAGAGTTTCCCTTTTTGAGATATGCGGTGTTGCACATAATTAGCATCCTGATTTAATGATTTTCCTAGCATCCTCATCTAATGATTTTCCATCAACTAAGCCAGTTGGGTTTTCAGCACGAGCACAAGGGAATTGAAGATGACCTAAGTAATATTCTTCGGTGGTACGGAACACTAGTGGTTCCTCAACTTTTGGAGTAGCAAGTACAACTAATTTTTTTGGTATTTTGCGTTTCCTACCCATATCTAAAGATAGAAAACAAGTTAAAACAGAAAATAAAAATTACTTAGTGATAAAGCAAACAAGCACACACGAGAATATTCACCCCACGCTATTGCTCCCCGACAACGACGCCAGAAAAAGGTCTTGATAACCCACAAGTATAGGAGATCAGTTGTAGCCTCTTTCGATAAGTAAGAGTATCGAACCCAACGAGGAGTTAAAGGTAGAACAAATATTCCCTCAAGTTCTATCGACCACTGATACAGCTCTACGCATGCTTAACGTTCACTTTACCTAGACCAGTATGAAACTAGAAGTACTTTGTAGGTGTGATACGATAGGTTTGCAAGATAATAAAGAGCACGGAAATAAAAACTAGGGGCTGCTAAGATAAAGAAACAACTAAGTTAGTTTAACGAGTGTGGAAAAGTGGTGGTAGGAGTTGCGTAATTGTCCCTAGACAATTGATAACTAGATCGGTAATCATTATTGAAATTTTATATGAGGGAGAGGCATAAGCTAACATACTTTCTCTACTTGGATCATATGCACTTATGATTGGAAATCTAGCAAGCATCTGCAACTACTAAAGATCATTAAGGTAAAACCCAACCATAGCATTATAAGGTATCAAGTCCTCTTTATTGCCATACGCAAACTACCTACTTACTCGGGTTTGTGCTTCTGTCACTCACGCCACCCACTATAAACGAATCATAAACATATTGCAAACCCTACAGCGGGGATCCCTTACGCTTGCGCGACACGGAGAGCACCATAGGACAGCACCAATAATAAAACATGCAGCTCAAACCAATCATGATCATCAATCAACTAATAGGACAACAAAAATCTACTCAGACATCATAGGATGACAACACACCATTGGATAATAATATGAAGCATAAAGCACCATGTTCAAGTAGAGGGTACAGCGGGTTGCGGGGAAGTGGACCGCTGTAGATAGATGGGGGAAGGTGATCGAGGTGTTGGTGAATATGACGGAGTTGTTAGAGTAGATTGTTGTCACGATGATGGCCCCGGGGGCGTTCCGGTGCCACCGGAGAGAGAGGATGAGAGAGCCCCCCTCCTTCTTCTTCTTACTTGGCCTCCCCCTAGATGGGAGGAGGGTTTCCCCTCTGTTTGTTGGCCTCCATGGCAGCGGAGGGGCAAGAGCCCCTCCGAGATTGGATCTCTCCCTCTCCCAGATTCTGGCCTTTCACCGTTTCTTAAATATCCGATGATACGTAACTCCGACCGGGCTGAAATTTTGAGGGGATTTGCCTCATAAAAATATCTTTCTTGCGGCCTAAGGACATATCCAACCGACCTAAGGGGTGGCCACAAGCTCTGAGGGCGCGGCCAGGGGGTGGGCCACGCCTCACAGGCTTGTGATCTCCTCGGGCATCGTCTCACATTGATTATTTTTCCAAAAAAATCAAAATCTCCGTAAGTTTTTATCGCGTTTGGACTTTGTTTGATATGGATTTTCTGCGAAACAAAAAACATGCAACAAACAGGAACTCGCACTAGGCACCGGATCAATATGTTAGTCCCAAAAATAGTATTAAAAGTTGCCAAAAGTATATGAAAGTTGTAGAATATTGGCATGAAACAATCAAAATTGTAGATACGACAGAGACGTATCAGTCGAACCTCAGGTGTGGGGTTGTAAGTTTACGAAAGTGCTCATGGACAGTGGTAGTAGCATCAATATCCTATACTATGACACCTTCTAGCGGATGGGGTTAACTGACAAGGCTCTTAAGCCGTCATCAACAGTTTTTCATGGGGTGGTGCCAGGAAAGTAGGCCTATCCAGTGGGGAAGATTGCTTTGGAAGTGGCGTTTGGAGATGAGTACAACTACAGGGTGGAGACTTTGTGGTTTGAAGTGGTAAAAATTAAGAGCCCATATCATCCTCTGTTTGGCCGGCCGGCTTTCACAAAGTTGATGGCCAGGCCTTGTTATGTCTATCTGCAGCTCAAGATGCCGGCCCTCAGCGGAACGACCATGGTCCATGGTGATCGGAAAGTTTCCATTGAATGTGCAAAAGGAGACGCGGCTTATGCAGAGTCGAGTTGCACAGATGCCGAGCTTAAGTTTTACAAGGAGAACGTTGACCCGACGGATATGACTCCGTTGAAGAAACCCAGTACAGAGTCTGAGCCGCCCTTGAAGTTTGCGGCGGATGAAACCAAGCTGGTGGATTTTACTCCGGGCAACTCATCCATACAGTTCACTATTGGGGCTAACATGGACCCCGCATAGGAAAGCGTGCTCATCGAATTCATCCATGAGAATCGGGACATCTTCGCATGGAAGCCGTCTGACGTGCCAGGTGTACCGAGAGAATTCGTAGAGCACCACCTTAATATGGATCGTAAATTTAAGCCGATTAATCAATTCCTCCGCCGTTTCAACGAGGAGCGGAGTAAAGCAATTGGAGAAGAGGTGGCCTGGTTCTTGGCGGTAGGGTTCATTGTAGAAGTATTTCACCCGGAGTGGTTAGCCAATCCCATGCTGGTACTCAAGAAGAATAGCACGTGGTGTATGTGTATAGATTACATGGATCTTAACAAGGCATGTCCAGTTGACCCGTTTGCTCTCCCTCGTATTGACCAGATTATTGATGCAATGGCGGGCTGTGAGAGTTTATGCTTCTTGTACGCCTATTCAGGTTATCATCAGATCAAGATGGTAGTCAAAGACCAAGACAAGACATCGTTTATAACACCTTTTGGGGATTTCTGCTATGTGTCTATGCCATTTGGGCTCAAGAGTGCACAGGCGACTTATCAACGCTGTGTACAGAATTTCCTTCACGGTCAGATTGGGTGCAATGTTCATGCTTACGTGGATGATATTGTGGTTAAGTCAAGGAAGAAGGAGACATTGTTGGACGACCTGAAGGAAACATTTGATAACTTACAGGTCTCTAAGATGATGCTTAACCCGACTAAATGTGTTTTTGGAGTTCCTGCAGGTAAACTTATGGGATTCTTGGTTTCAGAGAGAGGAATCGAGGCCAACCCGAACAAAATAAACGCCATCATGTCACTAGCTAAGCCCGCGAGCGTCAATGATGTGCAACGCTTGGTGGGTCGTATTACCGCTTTAAGCTGCTTCATCAGCCGCTAGGGGGAGAAGGCTATTCCTCTGTACCAGATGATGAAAAAGATGGATGACTTTGTCTGGAGTAAGGCTGCCGATGAAGCTTTGGAAGTGCTCAAAAAGCAGTTGGTTGAGCCGCCGATCTTGGCTGCTCTGGCTGAGAAAGAACCCTTGCTCCTTTATGTGGCGGCTAATAACATGGCGGTCAGTGTTGCGATCGTAGGCAAGGAAGCAGGGAAGGAGTACATAGTCCAGAGGCCGGTCTACTATGTCAGTGAGGTTCTTGTAGAGTCCAAGCAAAGATACCCACATTGGCAGAAACTAATATACGGGGTGTTCATGGCAAATCGCAAGTTGAAGCATTATTTCCTTGGACACAAGATCATGGTGGTTAGCTCTACTCCGTTGGGAGATATAATTCAGAACCGGAAAGCTACTAGCAGAATTGCTAAGTGGGCGCTGGAGCTTGGGCCTCTCAATTTGAAGTATGTACCTCGCATAGCCGTGAAGTCTCAACCGTTGGTGGATTTTATAAATAATTGGACCAAGTGTCAGTCGCCGGAGGAGAAGCCTGACAATACGTATTGGACAATTCACTTTGATGTGTCTAGGCAGTTGGAGGGGTCGGGGGCCGGAGTTGTCTTAACTTCCCCCAAAGGTGATAAGTTCTGTTATGTGCTAAGGGTGATTTTTCCTTGCACGAACAGTGCAGCTGAGTGCGAAGCTTTGCTTCATGGACTTCATGTGGCAAAGGAGATGAATCTAAGCCGGGTTAGGTGCCTTGGTGACTCAGATCTCGTGGCACAACAGGTTTCAGGCACGTGGGACTCCAAGGACCTGTGGATGGCAGCTTATCGACAGGAGGTGGATATCGTCGCTGGTCATTTTAAAGGTTATCAGGTGGATCATATTGATTGTCGTAAGAACAAAGCGGCTGATGCATTGTCAAGACTGGGCTCTCGGCGTAAGCCAGTAGCGCCTAATGTTTTCTTGGATGTAATTTATCACCCGTATGTTACGCTACCTTCATAGGAGGATCTGGCCATACCTGACCCGGAGGGGTAGCTAGTGGCGGCTTTACATGCTATTCCGGATTGAATGTTTCTGTAGCTGGCGTACCTGACCCACGGCGATTTACCTGAGGGTGAGACTCTGACGCGGAAAAT
The DNA here is from genome assembly GCA_022496015.1 of Hordeum marinum. Classification (NCBI taxonomy): domain Eukaryota; kingdom Viridiplantae; phylum Streptophyta; class Magnoliopsida; order Poales; family Poaceae; genus Hordeum; species Hordeum marinum. The sequence goes on along the minus strand of CM039674.1, from coordinate 506,761,554 downwards.
CATGAGGCGTTCTAAATCCATGACCATCATTAACGGTGAGTTGCACAAATGCAGCGTTACCGGCGTCTTCCAGCATTGTGTTTCTCCGGAGGAAGGCAGGGAAATTCTATATGGAATACATGCTGGCGATTGCGGACATCATGCCGGGTCACAGTCTTTGGTGGCTAAGGCTTTCTGACATGGTTTCTTCTGCATGACGGCTCATAAGGACGCGGAGGATCTGGTCGCTAAGTGTGGCGGGTGTCAGAAGTTCGGAAGATGTGCTCATGTGCCGGCTCAGGAGTTACGGATGATACTGATCACTTGGCCATTCACGGTATGGGGGCTTGATATGGTTGGACCTTTTAAATGGCCTAAGGATAAGAAGATCCACCTCTTGGTGGCAGTGGACAAGTTCACCAAGTGGGTGGAGGCTGAGCCGGTCAGTAAATGTGATGCGGCCACAGCGGTTCAATTTGTCAGAAAATAGATCTACCGATTTGGATACCCTCATAGCATCATCACAGAAAATGGTACAAATTTATCCAAGGGCTCTATGAAGGTGTTTTGCGAAAGCGAGCACATTTGGCTTGATGTTTCAGTTGTTGCACATCCACAATCCAACGGCCAGGCGGAGCAGGCCAATCAGGAAGTCCTAAGAGGTATCAAGCCCCGGCTTATGGTTCCTTTACAGAGAACGTCGGGTTGTTGGGTTGAGGAGCTACCTTCCATCCTCTGGAGCATCAATACTACGCCTAATAGGTCGACGGGTTACATGCCCTTTTTCATGGTTTACGGTGCGAAGGCCGTGTTACCAAGCGACATACGTCATGATTCGCTGCGGGTGGCGGCTTATGTGGAAGCTGATAATGAGACGGCACGTCAGGATGCGTTGGATGCTCTATATGAAGCACATGATCTTGTAGCAGCTCGGTCAGTGATTTATCAACAGGACCTGCATCGCTACCATAGCCGCAGGGTCAAGACACGGACGTTCCAAGAAGGCAACATGGTGTTACGTTTGATTCAATATCAGATAGATGTGCACAAGTTATCTTCCCACACTAGTAGAAAAAGGCCCATTTGTCCCAGTTCCGGAACCGGGACTAAAGGGTCGGTACTAAAGCCCAATACCTTTAGTCCCGGTTCGCCTACGAACCGGGACAAATGGGGATCCACGTAGGCTGATGTGGTGCGCTGGGGCGGAGGACCTTTAGTCCTGGTTGGTAACACGAACCGGGACCAAAAGGCATCCACGCATCAGTAGTCCAGGGCCTGGGTTTTTTTTGAAAGGGGGGTGGGGGGTTAGGGGGTTTTGCAGGGTTAATTTAGGGGTTTCATATATTATTTTAGCTAGCTAATAGAGAGAAGTGTCCTCTCTTATCTCCGTGCTTGGTCGACGCTACATACTATACGTATAGAGAGGACTTGACACGCTAGCTAGTAAGAAAATGAAGGAAACCATTAAGTACAGAAGATCGTCATGAACGTATACAGAGAGAAGTGGTCGACCTCTCCTTCTCTGAGAGATTGCTCGAACAACAAGTTTTCGTATATCTATCCAACGCTACTGGCTACATATATACAATATAAGATCTCTTACAATCTCCTAACATCTGAACTCAACTTCCACATGGTATTCTCCATGTTTATCGATGACGTGGTCAAGAAACAATCCCGCCAATTCCTCTTGAATTGCTTTTATGCGATCTTGTGGTAGGAGTTGGTCCTGCAGCTCCGAAAGCTAATTTGAAGAAGGGGGTCAATACATATATATGAATGAAACTCAACACAAATGATGGTAATAAAATAAAATTGTGAATATTATTGCTTACGCACTTCAAAATCTTCTTTAGAGTAGCCAGCATGCTTAGAGGTCGTCGCTTCGTAGATGTACTCGCAAACGTAGTATCCACAAAGATTAGTCCCTTCTTCCTACCACAACCACTTTACGAGAAATAGAGGTCAATCAAACTGATAATCAAGCATTATAAATGGTATTGATGAAAACTAGCTAGAATCAATGGGAGATGCCCGGAACTAGCTAGTAGTACTTACTTTCGGGTATGTAAATTGCAGCTTCCCCGGCAGTCCCAGAGCTATTGCGGTGAACTGTTTCCAAACCCTGCCAGACAAAGAAAATAATTATTACCCGATATCAGGAAATGAATAAAGTTGCCGACATGGTGCGATAATGATCGATTGAACTTACTTCACGAGCATTTCAGTGATCGCCACATACTGCTTGCGATCTTTTCGTCTTGAGTCTAAGACGGTTACTAGTCCCTCCACAAGCTTAATCTCTAGGAGAATAAAGTGGAAGCTGCGCATGCATGCATAACTCATCAATTACATTACTATAACCTCGAGTAATAAGGAAAACCGAATATGCACAAGACAGTAACACTCACTCGAAGTTGTAAGGAAAGATTATTTTATCTTTGTTTTGATGTTTAAGCAACAAATTTAGCAAGTTGGCCTCGGCTCGTTTGGCATCATGTTTAATTTCCCATTCATTAAAGAGATTTAGGTTAATGAACCCAATATTATAGATTTGTTTTTTCTTGCATTCGACGATCTTCAATCTGCATGATATAGTGAGGATAATTATATGTACATGCAATGAAAGAGCTGAGCTATATATAGAGACTTAATTAAAGAAGTAGTACTTACAGACAATAGCAAGTGACGATTACTTTATCGATGGCCATTTGATTGAAATGCTGGAATAACTCCTCAAATGGAACACACAACAGTTCAATTCCAACGAGGTCGTGCTCCTCTTTAACTGTCAGCATCAAAGTATCCGTCCCAGACTTGCAGGTGTCCATGTACCACTCATGGAATCTTCGCATCATCGTTGTTAGAGGAGAATGACCAGGTTTGACGAGAGGATTCCCGTGCCGGTATTTGTGATCGTCCACCTCCATTATATCAAAATGTACATCATCGGGCAGGTAATCACCAGGATTGGTACCGGACACCATTACAGGCAGATTTGGGATGATATCGCTAGACACCTTCAGCGGGGGGCACGATTGGTTCGCCTGTTCGCCGAGCTGGGGAATTTTTTTTCCCTTTTGTAATTTGTTCTTGTCTCCTTTTGTTAGTTCTAGTGGTTCCAGACCGGCGTGCTTCTAGCCCTGTCTTTTTAATAGTGCGGACATAGTTGTCATCCGGCGGAGGCGGTGGTGGTCGCTTCAGGGCATCCAAAGTGCGCTTCACTTTCACCGGATCTATCTTCTCCTCTGGAGGTGGATTTTTCTTTGCAAAAAACTCCTTCACTTGGCCTTTAGAGATCTTCGCGTTTTCCTCGTTGCTCTTCTTGTAAGGTAACTGCTCAAGAGGCTTGAGAGATGATGGACCATATTGGTATCGCCTCCCGCCACTGGTTGTACTACTAGACGCCGGAGCAGCCGGAGCGGTGGCGGTTGTCTTCCTTTGTTGCTTACGAGGCGGAGAAGGAGTGTTACGAGGAGGCGGAGCAGCCGGAGTGGCGGCGGCTCTCTTCCGCCCTTGCTGAGGAGGCGGAGGAGGAGGCGGGCTGCTCGGACGCGCCGGCGCAGGCGGAGAAGGAGGCGGAGTGCCACTATGCGCCGGAGCAGGCAGAGTGCCCTGATCACTCGCCGGAGGAGGAGCCGGAGGAGGAGGCGGAGTGCCCTGACTCGCCAGAGGAGGAGGAGGCGGCGGAGGCGTCCAGTTCGGAAGCTTGATGAGCTCCTTCCGCCATAGACATGTAGTCTTCAGAGCAGATTTCAGCAGAGTCTCCCCTTCACCGGTAGGGTGGTCAAGCTTGAGGTCCTCAAATCCCTCCTCTCTCTCATCGACCATCACAATAGCATAGCCCTGTGGAATCAGAAGGCAGTGAAAAGTTGCGTTGGGTTTGGAAGGTGCAACAGAGCCGACAGCCGCCTTGACTTTGCGGTGATGCCATTGCGTCATAAGGTTGCAAGGTTGAGCCTCCTTGATAGCATCCACGGGGTAGCTGGGAGCCGTGAAGTCAGGCTGGTCAAGCTCGGTGGAAGCCACGCTACTTCTCCGCTGAGATGGCGGGGTAGCTTCTTGGATAGCTTCGTCCCGCTGAGATCGCTGGTTCTCAACTGCTTGTTTCTCTAGCGCTAGTACTCTTTCATTCAGCTTCTGCATATCGCTTTGCTCCTGTTTCCGCTTCCTCTCCCAGGATTTGTAACCTTCTGCGTCGGGAAACCCAACCTTCCACGAAATGGAGCCTACAGTGCCTCGTGTTCGTCCTGGGTGCTCAGGATTCCCGAGGGCCTGTGTGAGCTCGTCATTCTCTCTGTCGGGAACGAACGTCCCTTCCTGTGCTGCGGCGATATACTGTCAAAGATTCTTGACCGATATTGACAGTTGCTCATTCGTCCAAACGCACTTCCCTATTTCAGGGTCCAAGGTTCCCCTAGCCCCGAAGAGCCAAGTCCTTGCACGGTCTGGCCAGTACAATGTCTCTGGTTGGACCCCTTTAGCAAGCAGGTCCTTCTCAGCCTTGTCCCACAAAGGTCGGGCTTTGATGTAGCCACCTGACCCCGTGCGATGGTGAAGCTTCTTCTTTGCAGCATGTCTTGTGGGCCACAAATGCAGGCCAGTGATCTCTTATCTTCTCAAATCGGCAGGTGAATGTTGGAGTCTTCCCTTTGTCGACAAACGTCGATTTCAACTCATTCTTCCACCTCCTGAATAGATCTACCATCTTCTTAAGAGCATGAGCCTTGACCAATGGCTCTATAACTGGCTTATCCGGGTCCTCCTCTGCCGGTAGGGTGAAATTTGCCTTCAGCGCGGTCCAAAGATCATCTTTCTGTCTATCGTTGACAAAAGATACTTCAGGGTCTCCGCTCTTCGGCTTATTCCATTGGTGGATGGTGATCGGGATCATGTCCCTAACAAGAACCCCGCACTAAGCAGAAAATGCTTCCTTGGTCCGGCTGGGTTCAATCAGTTGGCCATCTCTATTGATGCTGGTGATCGTGAACCTTTCATCCTGGCGCAACTTTTTCTTCGGGCCTCGTCTCGTTACCGAAGTTTGGCTCGATCCGGATCCGGAGGGCTAGAAAAGAAGAAAGAAAAGAGTTAATATGTGTACATACCAAAACAATTAATGCATTAATTAGCTAGTCAGCACAGGCTTAATTAATATATATACCTCGCCGGACTTTGCAACTGCTCCTTCCTCCGTTCGCTCACCGGAGCCATCATAATCATGTTCTTCCACCTCCATTGTCCGATCATCGAAGCCTTCTTCACCCTCTTCTTCTAGACAATCGGTGTCATTCAGAAATGATTAGACATCACCTCCTTCCCGGATGATGTCCCCCAACAACGCTTCTTCTTGTAAGTTTCTTTGCGGAAGATTTGGATCGTCCATAGTTTCTGCAAATATTACAACATGACAATTAATATATTAGTGGCAAACATAGACCTAGCTAGCTCGACGCTTCTACGGTTTGGGGATGGATACACAAGGCAACCTCTCGACCCCTCGGCGATCCACGACCCTCTACCCTAGTTCCCGACCCTCGACCCCCTCATGTCACGTTTGTCTAGTGGCTCGACGACAACGCTCTTTTAACTTGGTACAAAAAATTCTAACTTTTGCATATTCTTTGCATATAAACATAATACATACATTTTCTTTTTTTCTTAAATGTAACTTTTGCATATATGAACATACATACACAAAAAATTTCTAAAAATGCACATATATATGAACATATACATCAATTGACAAAAAACTTTCTATGAACACAAAACTTTCTATGAACAAAAAACTTTCTATGAACAAAAAAATCATACATCAATTGACAAAAAAAATCTATGAACAACAAAAAATCATACATCAATGCGGAGAGGCGGGAACAAGAGGGGGGAATGGGGGGAGGGGCTCACAGCGAGGCAGAGGGCGGCGACGGCGAGGTCGGGGCAGAGGGCGGCGACGGCGAGGTCGAGGCAGAGGGTGGCGACGGTGAGGTCGAGGCAGAGGGCGGCGACGGCGAGGTCGGGGCAGAGGGCGTCGACGGGGAAGAGGGCAGCGACGGCGTGGCGTTCGGGCAGCCTGACGGCGTCGGTGTCGTCTCCGGCGTCGTCGGGGGCTAATAGCGAGATGAGGACTGAAAATTCCTAAGTGCCAGTTATATACCCAGAGTATTGGTCCCGGTTCGTAGCACCAACCGGGACCAACGCCCCTTTCGTTCCGGTTGGTGCCACCAACCGGGACCAAAGGTCTCTTTTCAGCAGCCCAAACGGCGGGAAACAGAGACCTTTGGTTCCGGTTGGTGCCACCAACCAGAACTAAAGGGGGCATTGGTCCCGGTTGGTGCTACGAACCGGTACCAATGCCACCCTTTCGTTCCGGTTGGTGCTACCAACCGGAACCAAAGGCCTTGCGCCGCGGTGCGGTGGGATGTTTAGTCCCACCTGCTAGTCGAGGGAGCGCGAGAGTGGTTTATAAGCGCTGCTGCGCCAACCCTCTCGAGCTCCTCTCAACTGCAGGCTTCCGGGCCTATTGTGTCACTCTTTGCCCGTGGGCCAACTAGGCCTTCTGCGGACCTGAATCCTGGCCCATTGTTGGGTTTCTAGTCATATTCAGGCCGTGATGGCCATGTAGGTGGCATTTTTTTTGCTTTATTTTATTTTGTTTCCACTTTTTTTCTTTTAATGTTTTGAACAGAAAATACTTTTTTTCTATTTTTTTGTTTATTTTTTTGTTTTCTTTTTTGCTTTATTTAATTTATTTTGTTTCCACTTTTGTGCTTTTAATGTTTTGAACAGAAAATACTATGATAAGTTTAGTTGCATAAATTTTATATAATTTTAGTTTTAATAATACTATAGGGAAACACGCGAAGATACTAAAATTTTTGTGCATTCAATATGCACCATTTTTGTGCATTCAATATGCACCCTTCAAAGTCACATACTAAAATTTCAAACCTTTCTAACTTTATTTGCTATTTTTCATGCATTTAATGATTTATTTTGAGCTAAATGACCCTGAAATTGGAAAGAAGTACAAATGAACTCAGAAAAGGTTGAAACTTGGCATGGTATCATCATTTGACCAACATAGCATGTGCTAAAAAGTTGAGAGGGTTATGGCAAAAACTGGATGCACTTCGTGTACAAAATGGACAATCTCTTTCGAAGTATCAGGGTTTCGGACAAAAACTCATCTGTTACAAAGGTTTTTGAACTTATTTGAACTCCAGACTTTTTGTGTGTTCAAAATGAACCATTCAAAGCCACATCATCAATTTTCAACCCTTTCTGACTTCATCTGTCTTCACTTTTCTTCGCTTGTGTCCTTTGCTTATTGCGCCGTAACCATGGATATTCTTCATCGCTTAACAGGGTGCTTGGATCAGCCTTGACTTTGAAGGGAGGAATTTCATGAAAATTTTCATAATCTTCAGACATGTCTGTCTTGCCCTCCAATCCCACGATGTCTCTTTTTCCTGAAAGAACTATGTGGCGCTTTGGCTCATCATATGATGTATTCGCTTCCTTATCTTTTCTTTTTCTCGGTTTGGTAGACATGTCCTTCACATAGAAAACCTGTGCTACATCATTGGCTAGGACGAATGGTTCGTCTGTGTACCCAAGATTGTTCAGATCCACTTTGTCATTCCGTACTGTGGGTCAACCTATATCCCGCCTCCTGACAGATTGACCCATTTGGACTTAAACAAAGGGACCTTAAAATCATGTTCGTAGTCAAGTTCCCATATGTCCACTATGTAACCATAATATGTGTCCTTTCCCCTCTTGGTTGCTGCATCAAAGCGGACACCGCTGTTTTGGTTGGTGCTCTTTTGATATTGGGCGATCATGTAAAATGTATTCCCATTTATCTCGTATCCTTTGTAAGTCAATACAGTATAAGATGGTCCCCTGGACAATAAGTACAGCTCATTAGAAACAATGTTGTCAGCTCTGAGACGTGTTTCCAACCAACTGCCGAAAGTCCTGATGTGTTCACGTGTAATCCAGTCGTCACACTGCTCCGGGTGTTTGGAGCACAGACTGTTCTTGTGTTCATCGACATACGGGGGCACCAAGGTAGAGTTCTGTAAAACTGTGTAGTGTGCTTGAGACCAAGAATGCCCGTCCCTACATATTATTGAGTCCCCTCCAAGCGTGCCTTTTCCAGTCAGCCTCCCCTCATACCGCGATTGAGGGAGACCAATCTTCTTAAGGCCAGGTATGAAGTCAACACAGAACCCAATTGCATCTTCTATTTGATGGCCCATGGAGACGCATCCTTCTGGCCTAGCGTGGTTACGGACATATTTCTTTAGGACTCCCATGAACCTCTCAAAGGGGAACATATTGTGGAGAAATACGGGGCCCAGAATGACAATCTCGTCGACTAGATGAACTACGACGTGCGTCATGATATTGAAGGATGGTGGGAACACCAGCTCGAAATTGACAAGACATTGCGCCACATCACTCCTTAGCCTTGGTAGGATTTCTGGATCGATCACCTTTGAGAGATTGCATTGAGGAATGCACATAGTTTCACAATGTCTAATCGAACATTTTCCAGTAGAAGCCCCCTCAATGCAACCGAAAGCAGTTGCGTCATAATCACGTGGCAGTCATGAGACTTTAGGTTCTGAAACTTTTTCTCGGACATATTTATTATTCCCTTTATATTTGACGAGAAGCCAGACGGGACCTTCATACTAAGCAGGCATTCAAAGAAGATTTCCTTCTCTTCTTTGGTAAGACCGTAGCTGGCAGGACCTTCATACTGCTTTGGAGGCATGCCGTCTTTTTCGTGCAAACGTTTCAGGTCCTCCCGTGCCTCCGGTGTATCTTTTGTCTTCCCATACATGCCCAAGAAGCCTAGCAGGTTCACGCAAAGGTTCTTCGTCACGTGCATCACGTTGATTGAAGAGCGGACCTCTAGGTGTTTCCAGTAGGGTAGGTCCCAAAATATATATTTCTTCTTCCACATGGGTGCGCGTCCCACAGCGTCATTCGGAACAGATAGTCCGCTGGGACCCTTTCCAAATATTACGTGTAAATCATTGACCATAGCAAGTATGTGATCACCGGTACGCATGGCGGGCTTCTTCCGGTGATCTGCCTCGCCTTTGAAATGCTTGCCTTTCTTTCGACATTGATGGTTGGTCGGAAGAAATCGACGATGCCCCAGGTACACATTCTTCCTGCAATTGTCCAGGTATATACTTTCGGTGTCATCTAAACAGTGCGTGCATGCGTGGTATCCCTTGTTTGTCTGTCCTGAAAGGTTACTGAGAGCAGGCCAATCATTGATGGTTACAAACAGCAACGCATGCAGGTCAAATTCCTCCTGTTTGTGCTCATCCCACACACGTACACCGTTTCCATTCCACAGCTATAAAAGTTCTTCAACTAATGGCCTTAGGTACACATCAATGTCGTTTCCGGGTTGCTTAGGGCCTTGGATGAGAACTAGCATCATAATGAACTTCCGCTTCATGCACATCCAAGGAGGAAGGTTATACATACATAGAGTCACGAGCCAGGTGTTGTGATTGCTCCTCTGCTCTCCGAAAGGATTAATGCCATCCGTGCTTAAACCAAACCATACGTTCCTTGGGTCAGCTCCAAACTCAGCCCGGCCGTACTTTCTCAGGATTTTTCTCCATTGTGACCCGTCAGCGGGGTGTCTCAAATTCCCGTCTTTCTTACGGTCTCCATTGTGCCATGGCAACAACTTGGCATGCTCTTTGTTTCTGAATAGACGTTTCAACCGTGGTATTATAGGAGCATACCACATCACCTTGGCAGGAACCCTCTTCCTGGGGGGCTCGCCGTTAACATCACCAGGGTCATCTCGTCTGATCTTATACCGCAATGCACTGCATACCGGGCATGCGTTCAAATCCTCGTACGCACCACGGTAGAGGATGCAGTCATTAGGGCATGCATGTATCTTCTCCACCTCCAATCCTAGAGGGCATATGACCTTCTTTGCTACGTACGTACTGTCGGGCAATTCGTTATCCTTTGGAAGCCTCTTCTTAAATATTTTCAGTACCTTCCCAAATCCCTTGTCAGGTATACCATATTTTGCCTTCCATTGCAACAATTCCAGTGCGGCACCGAGCTTTGTGTTGCCCTCTTCGCAATTGGGGTACAACCCTTTTCTGTGATCCTCTAACATGCGATCAAACTTCAGCTTCTCCTTTTCACTTTCGCACTGTCTCCTTGCATCAACAATGACCTGGCGGAGATCATCATCGGGCACATCATCGTCTAGTTCCTCTTGATCTTCAGCTTCCCCCATTGCAGCATCACCGTATTCAGGGGGCACATAGTTGTCATCGTCCTCTTCTTCTTTGATGTCTTCCATCATAACCCCTATTTCTCTGTGCTTGGTCCAAACATTATAGTGTGGCATGAAACCCTTATAAAGCAGATGGGTGTGAAGGATTTTCCGGTCAGAGTGAGACTTCGTATTCCCACATAGAGGGCATGGACAACACATAAAACCATTCTGATGTTTGCCTCAGCCACTTCGAGAAAATTATGCACGCCCTTAATGTACTCGGAGGTGCGTTTGTCACCGTACATCCATTGCCGGTTCATCTGCGTGCATTATATATAATTAAGTGTGTCAAAAACCATTACAGAACATCATGAATAGATAAGTGACCAAATTAATATAATTTTTTTTCTTTTAGAAAGAAGATAAGAACAAGAGGCTCACCACGGTGGTGTCGGCGACGAGATCGGCGCGGGCGATCGACGGCGGTGAAGACGGGGACGGGACGTGACGGACCGCTAAACCTAGACAAATCTTGAGGAAAATGAAACTTGGAGGTCGAGTTTGGAGAGGAGAAAGCTTAAGTAGTGTGGCTCGGGCATTTCATCGAACACCTCATGTGCATAGGAGGTGAGCTAGAGCACCACAAAGCCCTCCCCTCACACTCCAGGAAAAAACAGAGCAGTGGAGTGCTCTGCTCGCGGGGGAGGGGTATATATAGCCACATCATTGGTCCCGGTTCGTGGCTGGAACCGGGACTAAAGGCCACACTTTAGTCCCGGTTCCATCCACAAACCGGGACCAATGGATGTGGGCCAGGAGCGAGGCCCATTGGTCCCGGTTCGTGTCTGGAACCGGGACAAAAGGGTCCATACGAACCGGGACCAATGCCCCACGAGGCCCGGTCGGCCCCCTGGGCGCACGAACCGGGACATATGCCCCCATGGGTCCCGGTTCGTGACTGAACCGGGACTAATGGGCTGGCCAGGCCTGAACCAAAGCCCAGTTTTCTACTAGTGCCATGGGAAGGACCTTTCGTGGTTAGCAAAAATATGAACAATGGGTCATACTATCTCATTGACGTACGGGACGAGTCCCGTACCTCCGGTTAGGAGACTCACCGGCCATGGAACATCGCTCATCTGCGGCCTTACTACACTTGAATCATCGACTCCCATCTTTTGTACATACATACTACATTGTATTTATATTTCTCATATAATAAAGTTGGCATCCCTGCAAGCCGGGGCCTCTCCCGTTTTCTCTTTTTGCATTACAGATTTGTGCAAAATATGAACACTTATACATGGTCGCTCGGGGGCTTCCAACCCACCGGTTTAGCTTGCTCACCCTCTTGATTGGCTCTTCAGCCAAAAGCAACAGCATTGTGCGGCGGCTTGCAAGATGGCGATTTACAAGTTGGCGGTCCACGCGATGGCGGCATGCAAGATGGTGTAAAGGTTGACTCCGTCAACAAGGTCGTTTGGGGGCTTTCAACCTTCCGGTTAAGCTTCAACCCTCTTGATCGGCTCTTCAGCCATCGTAAGGCGGGTCGCGGACCCAAAACATTGACTACGTCAACGAGGTCATTTGGGGGCTTTCAACTGTCCGGGTTAAGCTTCAACCCTCTTGGTCGGCTCTTCAGTCGTAGTAAGGCGGGGTTGGGGACCCCGAACTTACACCTTCAAACAAGGTCAAAAGGGGTGCTGTGAGTTGTGAACTTGCCCCCTTTTGATCCGCAAGGCCGAGGTATGCCTGCATGTATGCAGCTGCCGCTCTGCCAGGGGTGCAGCAAGTTGTCAACTCACAGCCTGCGAGGGCCTCATACAGAGGCGAGGGAAACTCTCTCATCTGCTATGTACTCTCCGCCAAGTGGCTCGTCGTACTCTTAAGCAAGTGGCGTTGTTTAAGGTTCAAACGATGGATTTATGTCACGTGAGAAGTAGCCTATGAGCCTGGGGCACTCACCCCGCTGCAAATTCTGGTCTGTTGTGCCCTTAACAGTTAATCTTGCCTAGAGACCCTACACTGTTAGGCAGTTCAAAGTAACAGTTCCCCCCCAGAAGGGCCAACAATGAGTTTTTCGAAAAACGAAAAAGGGAAAGCAAGAACATCATGCATTACATCATACATTGCATCATAAACTACATCATACATTGCATACATATTATAAGCCGGGTCAGAGCAAGATTATGAAAGAAGCAAGGCTATGCAGATATTAAACATCTCTGGGTTATGCTTTTTCAAGCCGCCCATATAAACATCATAGGATATTTTCTGTTTTGTTTTTTGCAGGCTTTATCTCTAAAGATGAGTCGCTGTTAAGACATCATAAGAAGATTGCAAGGTATATTACAAAGCTCTCCAAGAGCACAAAAGACAGAGGACTTAGAGTTTTGCATACACTTCTTCATCTCGGCGGTTCAGCTAGCCGGTTTACATTCAGTTGAGAACAACAAAAAATTTAACTGGCTGACAGGTCATCTTGCGCCGGGTCTTCGGGATCTTCGATCTGAAGATTATCCACAGCCCCGTTGCAGTTTAATAAGGTTTTGAATTGAGCATCATCGAAAAGTGGAGACGGATCAACATCAGGGGCGAAGAGCGGCTTACGACGTGCAGGGATTAAATCCCTGGCTTGAAAGGTTGGGCAGCGCAACCGTTGGTTTTTCTCATCGTAAGCCGCTTGATAAGGAGTCAGATCCGTCTCATCAACCAGTATGGAGGCAAACCTCCTGGAGGCCTTAATGCATTTGGCGTAATCCGCTTCAGTAAAATCTGAACCGTCATCCTTCTTGGAGGGAAGCCATTCATCATTTCTTCAGCGGTTAACTCAGGAGAAAATGCTAGGGACCGGCTCAGCGCAGCTATGGCCCCTCTCCTGGCGGCTGATCGCCTTATTTCATCCACTTGCTTGGGCAAAGTTTATAATGTTTCTATGACACACTTCATAAATTTAGGGACATACTTCGCCGTCATCATGGACTTGATGGTACAGAGGGCTCCACTATAGAGTTGCTCAGTCAAAGTATAGACAACCTTCAATTTCATCAGACTATCAGAGGATAGCTGGCGGCTCCTCTCGCCTGCAAGAAAAACGTCAAAGTTATAAGCCGCCTGGCAGATATTTCTTTTACAAGGAATTTTTTTTAAGCCATGCATACTTACCAAAGATAGTGGCAGTCATCTTGGATATGTGGTCTTTGAGAGTCTTCAGCTCTGCTGATGCAAGTTTTAGCTGCTTCTCAGTATCTATAGCATGCTTGGACAAGGTAGCTTGTTCAGATTCAGCAGTCTTTTTATATGCGGTGAAGTCGACCTGGAGTTTCTCAAGTTGTTCGACAGCCACCTGTAATTTCTCTTCTACGGCGGCTCGGGCTTTTTTTTGTTTGCGTGGTCGGGTTTTCCCTTAAGCCGGCATGTTCAGACTCAACTGCGTCTAGCGCCTCCTATATTACACAAGTGAAAGATTATAAAGATTAAGTCACCAGGGTGGAGCTATTTTTGATATATGTCCCAAGCATATTGCAAGCAATGTACTTGGCACTTGGGGGCTAATGTTTGTATTTTCGCTCCAAGTCTAAGGTGAAATTTTGTCTCATCATTATCATAATGCTCTGGACTTGGTGGCTACACCCGGTGAACTTCTCAAATATGAAAGATCCGGCTCAACATTAATAATGCTCCAGACATGGGGGATACACCCGGTGAACTTCTCAAATATGAAAGATCCGGCTCATCATTATTATAATACTCCGGACTTGGGGGCTGCACTTGGATCTATGATTGAATATAAAGTACCGGCTTATATGCAATTTAACCCGTTACTTCGGGGTTACAGGTTAAGCTCTACACAGCATGTCAAAGGTTTGGAAGAACCGGTCAATTATTTGCAATATTAACACGGTTCTTGGGGGCTATGTACGGGTATAAGAAAAATGCAGAAGATGAAAGATACCTCGTATTTTTTCTTCATCAAACCAACAAGTTTGGTCTCCATGTTGCGACTGGTAGAAAGGCGGTTTAGATCACCGGCGTTCAGGTCATCTGCAGTCATCTTCTCCAAGACAGGGAACTTGAAGCTAAACTTCTCTCGAGACCAAGTATCAGTCTTGCTGGAATGTCTTGCCAATATATGATGTGTTGGGGATTGATAACGCGTCCCGGTGATGGTAACATCGGGGAGAGATGGGTCTTCGACGGTAGGATTGGGCGGCTTAGGGTCAGTCGCTGGACTATTGTAAGCCGCAATAGGGTGACCCGCCAATTTTGAGAGCGGGGGAGAGCGCTCAGGTGCTTCCTTGTTAGCGTCAGAAGGTTCAGCGTGAGGGGAGAGAGATGGATTAGCAGGATCCGGTTGTTGAGCGGTAGAAGCAACGGTAGACCCGCCTGTTTTCCTACGTTTGGCTTGTGCCCTGAAGGTGCTAAAGAGTCAGCACACAGTACAAAGATAATACAGTTAATGTACACACGGCAGGGTGAAAGCATACTCTGGATTGATCTTCATGGGAGGAAGTTTGGAGGCAGTCGAGTCGCCAGAAGAAGGAGGTGATTCCTATAAATTAAGTCAATAAAACACAATAGTAAGACAACATTACAGAAATATAAGACAAATATTGTGTTCCTCATAAGTACCTTAGCGGAACATTTTCGTGGTGCCAGGGAGTTGGGAAAGCCGGCCATGAGATCCCCAGAGCCGGTGCTCTGGGTCGGACACCAAGAGTCGTGTTGTTGTTTTTTGAAGGAAAATTTGAGATCTAAGTAAGCGAGAGGATGCGAAAAAGGAACTTTTCGGACGACCCACTGTATCTTCTCTTGTGGTAAGATTTTTGAGTCAGAAGAAAGGTAAGTTACCTCAGGGGCGTTGGCGTGGCTCGTCTCTGTCTCCTCTTGTGTACAGTCGTTGTCAATAATTTGCATAAAAAGACGGCCAAGGGAGTCAAGTTCTACCTCTGAGTCGTCAAGTTCAAGCAGGTTTTGAGCCAATGTTTTTGGCTTGCGGCCACGGATGTTACCCGCCTCAGTCTTCTTCTTCACACGCGGAGTGTATTTTTTCTTACAAAAGCTGGAGCTGGCCTCTAGTCTAAGACGCCAAAAGATTTAAGGCTGCCATATATAAAAAGTCAAGATAGAGAGAAAGCTAATTTGAAAGCCGTCCTTACGTCTGGAGCTGGATTTGCGACGCAGAAGGGTCTTAACCCGATTGTACGGCAAGCCCCTTGGGATTCGCGGGTAAGTCCTTTGACAGCAGAGGTAATGTTTTATTTTGTCAGAGATGTGCGGTTGAAGCACAGAGGATCGTTCACGTCGCCTATGTATTCACACATAAGCCGATCGCGCCGGCTTAGTGGTAAGACTTTCCATGAAATCCAACAACGGGTTAAGTCAACTCCCGTCAACCCGTTCGCTAGAAGAGCCTTGATTTTGGCGAAAGTCGGAGCATACTTTGCTCGTATGGTAGACGACATCCGATCCGGAAGCTCAGTAGAGGTGCGGATCCGGGTAGGACGATAACCCGATAATGGATTTTCTCCCTCTAGAAACGTGTCTCTGTAGTAGAACCAAGTTCTGTTCCAGTCTTTGGGATGGCATGGCATTTGGACAGCCGGGTAAGCTAGATCTCTTCGTCTTTGGATGGAGACTCCGCCGACCTCCAAGCTTGGACCAGCTGCCACTTCCGTTTGGCGGTTGACATTGAAGAGATCATGGAAGAGGTCGACGGATGGCTCTTCTTGCAAGTAAACCTCACACAAGACTTGAAAGTTGCATAGGTTGGAGTCCAAATTTGGGGCAATGTCTTGAGGATGCAGTTTAAAGAAATGGAGGAGGTCTCGGAAGAATTTTGATCTAGGCGGGCTGAAACCACGGATAAGATGGTCGGCGAAGACAACAATTCCCCCCTCTTTTGGGGTGGGTTTCTTCTCTGACCCCGAAACCCGCCAGTGAATGACATTCTGAGACGGTAATGTGCCTGCCTCTACGAAATCCAATAAAAATTGCTCGGTGATTCCAGAGCCGACCCAATCACAGGATGCAGATGATCGAGACATGATGGTGGGTCAAACTGTGAAAGGGGCAGGACACGGCGGGTCAGAAAGCGACCAGACAACCAAGACGACTGATGAAATTAAATAGTGTGACGTTAAGCCGCCGATACAGTTTATTGGAAGAGCCGGTGATTTGATGGTGGGTTAAGTAAACAACACCATGCTACAAATATTACTAAGGACATACAAATAGGTTTCACATAAAATCTACAAGCAATGAAAAATCAAATTTATTCCAACCATAAAAAGGGGCCGAGGAAGAATAGGCAGTTGGCGCAAGAAGAGGAGCAGTATACGGATCTAAGATAAGATGTAGTTGGATTTACATGGACGACCGTAGTGGATTAAATAATATTTCAAGAATCATAAGGTTATTTATCGGTCTGCATTGCGAGGGTGATTGGATGAACAAGTGCAGCCCGATAATGGAGGTCCAACGAACTCGAAGGGGCTCAAGGGAAGTGATTACAGATCTGGCAGGAGATGATGGGGGTACCTTGCAGATGTGGTCGACACGGGTGGAAATCTGGACTATTCAGGTTGATGTAGCAGCCAAGACTGATGATGACGACGAGGTCCCGTCGGTGCGGTGGAGCTCAGGGAGCGTAGGCATCGGGAGGAGGAAGAAAAAGGGTGGCAGCGGAGAAAAGGAAAAGACCTTCCCCTCATGGCCCTATTTAAGGAGATGGGAGGCCAAACAGGGCGTGCGGTAATCGAGGGGTGAAATGATAATTGACTGAGACAGACACCTCAATTTTTAGGCCGACAGTTTAATGAGAGGATCTACTGCATATGTCACAGAATCTTTTCGGCATGTCTGAAGGTGACGTCACGATGGGTTATGTGTTCTTTTTTAGGTGACAAATATGTGTATCTCGCCACTGGATAAAGTGGAGATTGACATGGGCAAGCTCAAATCAATTTGGGGCCTAATGTTGGGGATATAACCCCATGGTAAGACCTTCCCAGGAGGGGTTGGGTCATACCTGGCAGCTCATTATCATATAGGCTGGAAGAGGAAGATTGGGCCGCACGGCGGGTCACCAGATGGGATGAGACAGAGGCCCAGAGACGGGAAGAAGACACAAGACCCGGGCGGGTGAGCCGCCCGGAGACAGCCTACTAGAATAGGCAAGGCGGACTAGAGACGGAGTCAAACACGTTATAAGAGTCGATTTGAGACTTGTGTAACCCAGGGTCTTGACCTCTTATATAAAGGCAAGACCCGCGGACGGCTTAGACGAAGACCAATCTATCGAGAGCTAGGTCAAGCGAATACGCTCCCTTGTAATCGATACTCCAATCAATATACACAAAGCAGGACGTAGGCTTTTACCTCATCTAGATGGGCCGAACCTAGGTAAACCCGTGTCTTTCGTCCCGACAAACCATTTGAGTCCACCACCTTAGCGATGGCCTCGAACCTATGTCTTCGGACATCTGTCGTGACAAAACAACGAAAGTAGGGGAGGGCGTCGACATCTTCCAGTCAAAGTCAGACTATGAGCTGACTGCACTGTGTTCACACAGATCGACCTGTTGTGGATGCGGTTCTGGGACTGAGACACAAACATGTTTTGCACCAAGGCGGTCTTTGGCAGCACCTGGATCTGCTGAATGCCTTCTCCTGCCACGAAAAGACGGCTAGATGGAGTCGGCTATTTGTGTTTCTACAGCCAAGTTCTGCAATGGAGTGCGCATCACTTGGTAATCCTGCAGACAGTCGTTTGGGAACAACCGCCGGCTGTTCCAACTGGACCTGGGCTGATACCCGGAGACCCGGTCATTGGGGGACTTCTCTACCGCTCGAGTCATCCGTGTTTAGCCAAAGTGTCTTAGCGCGTGGCCTCCAAGGCCAATGCCTCGAGGGTCGTCCCTATGATTGGGGTTAGCAAAGCATTCTCATTCCTCTATCTGAGCTCCTCCTGTTGCTCCCGAATGAGGGGATGCGGGATGTATGGTTTGACATCGGCGTTGAGACCATCGCCAAGGCCGTCACCTTCACGCCTGTGAGAGGCGCCTCGAACATACCCGGGAGGTCCATTCCGCTACTCAGTCCGCACCATCAGGACTTCTATAGTAGGTCGCTACTCTCGCAATCAGACTCGTCGGTGAAGTACTCATGCGCCGAGGAGGATAAATCAAGGGTGGGCTCATTGGAGTCGAGCATCGCCACCTACTTGGCCGTGATCTGAAGAGAGATGGCATGCTTGATCCAGCATTGGAGCCGTGAGCGCCCGAAACGCTTGTGACGGCGTCCAACCAAGAGGGGAGGTGCCGAACAGTACATGAGCGACGGTTGCCGGAGTAGAACTCTGAACAAAGATGCGCGAAAGCGCACCACCCCACGTACGGACAACGCCTCCACGTCCAGCATAGCCTCCTGAAGCCATGCCGAATTGTCGGCGACAAAGCTCAAGGAGCCGAATCGGATCTCTCCGCTGATGATCATGATGTTGAAGATGAAAATCCCACTTGCGCTGGATATCGCTAGACGTGATGCCCCATGGTAGGCGTCAACTGTTGAGGCAACGATACTGATAGTGGGTACTAGGGGTACAAACGAGGGGCAGAGCTAGCCTAGCTACGGTGCAAGTGTATCACCCAGATTTTATCAGTTCGGGCTCCTCTTGTAGAGGTAAAAACCCTACGTCTCGTGCCAGGAGGCTTGTGTTTTCTCTCGGGGGTATGATTACAAGATAGTGTTGAACCCTTGTCCAGGAGCTCGGAGGTGGCTTATATAGGGTACACCTAGACCCGTTGAGCGTCATTACAAGAGAGATTTAATGTCATTATGACGACAATTTCTAGTAACGGTAGCCCTTAACTATTGCAACTACTGGTAACATAAGCTATGACTACACTTGATGTATTGCTTTAAGTCCCTCGGCCGTTGTAGCTCCCAGGTCACTAACATCTTGCCTCTATCCGAGTGTTGTAGCCCGGTCGACTGAAGGAGGGATGCCCGAATGACTTATTGGATTTGAATGTTTCCCTGATCCCTAATATATGCATCTGAATGCATCTATGGTCCTGGGATCTACAATGATTGTGTGGGATCCTAGGTGATTCTCAAATGTTAGCTCCATGACCCTACCACTAGTAGGTAACCGATCACAAGGCTTGCTCAATCAACCATAAAAGAAGGTTGAGAAAAATTGTTTGATTGACCATTGGTTTAAGAAATGTGTAGATGGGTTACTATGAGGTCTTGGACCAGATACAAAGCTGGATAAATTAGAAAATGCGTCGATTAGAAATCAATTCAATAGTTACAATTTTGTAATGGGACCTACCCCTTATGCTATTTGCAACTTTAGAACATATACTAACTCATATCTCTTTCTCAGATATTTCAATTATGATTACTATTCATTTGATAACCTTATCATAGTTCGTGAACTTTCGAGATTACGTGATTCGTCAGTAAAAGGAATGATAATAACCTTTTTCTCTAGAACATAATAAATGGAAAGAGTTGGGCATTAGTTCATGAGAAATTATTTATGAATATGCATAGAGGAAGGAAATATTGAAAAAACAAATCTAGTGCACTCCATATCTTTTTTTACTCTTTTTCTTTCCTCGGGGAGGGGGTATTTAAAAAGAAACAACGGATAAAGGGTTATTTCGTTCTTGTTTTTTTTTTGAAAAAGGGTGAATTTTATTACTCAAAATGAAGCATCAAGTCAATACAATCAAAATGAGCACACACCTGGCCTCTGCATAGGTAGGATGCACACAGCCAACACTAACCCACACACACAAAAAGCCGTTGACAAATGCTAAGTCATATACGACCAAAGCTATGCCTAAGCAAGAAAAAAATCCAAAGTGATCAAATCCTCGATCGACAATCTACAACAATAACCTTATCCGCACCAACCACCTCAAGACATCACAAGGGCAACGAGGTTCTTCAACAGCAACGCCTTCAAGAAGGGAGCGATGTTCTAGCACCGCCATCACCGGATCCGACCACCAAAAGCCAGAGTCTAGGTTTTCACCCTGAAGAACCAGTCCGTGCATATTCGAGCAATACCTTCAACAAGGTAACGATACAAAAATATCGCCATTGCCAGGTACAACCAACTTGTTGCACACCTAGGTTTTCACCCGTAGCTCGAGACCTAGTAGTCGAGAAGCATCACCATCGAAATCAAACATGTGACGTCGCCACCACTTTTCCATGATCCTAGCAACTGATGATCTAGATTAGAAACCAACTATCACCACTGCACAACTATATCCTCTGCGTCAAGTCATCGTCCATAGATTGTATCTCACCGTTGACGACAGCCACCAGATCTCAAGATCTTGCGGTGGCCAATGCAGTCTGCGGTGAGCGCTCTGCCATAGGACGATGTGCTCATCAAGGAGCAACACCGACGATGACGAAGAACCATACGACTGAATGCCACCTCGCCGACCATGAGCACCAGCGCGCAGCTCGGGCGAAATCCGCACAACCATCGGTCGGTTGTATGCTGCACCGGACTTGGGGCCAACCACCGGAACCATGTCGGGTGCTAGACAGAGGCTCCAATCCACATCATCGGCAGGTTCACCTATGCAACGCCGTGAAGATGAGATTGATGTGGAGTCCAGACAGACGATCTGCTCCCTCGACCAACCGACGGGTATAGCTCGTCCTTGGCGGCAGCCACCAGACGAGGGCCAAACACCGGCTGGCTGCGATCCCCTTGGCTGGACCTTGGTTCAGAGCAGAGTCCAGGAGCAAAATAGCACCGATGGCGGCGGCCGCCGAGATGATCCATTTGGAGAAGTCAACTAGCAAGAGAGGAAGAGAGGCCCCGCCGCCGCGGGGTGCCGCCGGGGCTTTGCCCCGGCGTTGCCGGCCGCCGATGGTGAGGGGAGGGCGCTTGCTTGCGGAGGTTCCCAAGAAAAGTGGATTGACTCTACATCAGAATGAATGAGAACATACTCTACATCAGAATCAGAAGAAAGTACTACAGTACTTGATAATCTCGACAAATTGCAAGTCCTCATTTGATTCCTTTTATGGCGAAAAATCTCTAACAAAGAAAGGATAACTTGATGAAATATGACGACAACCTTACAATCTTTCAACGAAAATAACAGATTGTCGACTGAATCTTTAACCAAGAAGGGAATAATTGATAGAAATGTTGACTACGATCTTGCAATCTTTGATATTATAAACAAAAGGAGACTAGATACTGCTGCTCTGATCGAAATTTAAACGGAACGTCTCGTGAGTGCACTACAGAGCAAGAAACTCCGGCAGGGCAGAGATCCTCACGTCGCGGCGACAAATTGGGCACGTCGTGGCCTGGCAGAACCACCTGAAAATGCACTGGCGGTGGAACGCATGCGTGCACTTCGGCAGCTGCACGGCGGGCTCTCCCTCCAGGCCCCCCAAGCAGATCGGGCAGTCATCGTGGCTGTCGCTGCCGCCCAGCTCCCTCTCCTTACACGCCATCAGGAGAGCCTGCTCGTCGTGTATGAACTGTCGGTCCACCTCTAGCACGAAGCGGAAGGTGAAGCCGCGGGTGGCGCCGTCGCCGCACGCCACGCGGACGATCTGCGGCACCATGTTCGAGGGTACGAGTGTCCCACTCATCGTCGGCAAGGCGGAGCACACGGAGCTGGGGCATTCTCGCCAGCATCCTGCGGAGCGCCCAGCGGCAGGCACCGTCGCTCGTGAGCATGGAGAGATCTCTCACGAGGAACATCCTGGCGTAGCCGTTACTTGGCCCGATGTACGGCTGGTACCGCGCGGTCGGGGGCTGGCCGCGTCCGCGAAATTGCAGGGACCGCTTGACATAGCAACTCACGAGCACCGCGAACTGGTACCCAGCGACGGCCGGCGCGGGATCAACGGAGAACCAGCGTGCGGTCGCCTCGACCATGCGCATGACTGATAGGCCAGCGGTGGCGGCGGCGCCGTGATTCGACATCGCCGTCACTAGTTCACTACACCGGCTGGCAACCTGGGACCTGTTGTGGCAAAGCTGCAGATGGTTGCGGATGGCGGTGCTGCTATTTGTAGTCCACGGCCAAGCGACGCGAGCGCGTAGCGTGGCTACCAGTCTGAAACGAAAGCGATGCAAATGTTTTTCTCTTTATTAGGAAACAAAGGCGATGGAAATGTTTTTCACTTTATTAGGAAACGAACGCAGCCCAAAGGTTTTTCTTTTTTTAAGGAGTAAAGTTCGAAATAAACCTTAAACTTGTACCGTCCATCAGAATCAAACCTTAAACTTTGAATCCCTGGAATCGACACCCTGAACTCTCTGATCCTAGTTAATGATGTCCCTGAATCCCGCTTCAATCAGTTTGTTGCACTGGAAATAAAAACAATCCAGTGGGATAACTCTTTCCTCTCAATGCGTATGTGATCCTACATGGAAAATTCATTTCTGAGCCCAGGCTCATCTACACCTGCCGACGAAAAAAATAAAACAAAATACTAGAAAAATTCAAAAAAATCCTTTTTTTTTCTGTGGTACATATTTTGATGCATGAGATTCGCTCCAAATTTCAACTTATTTGGACATCCGAGCAGCTCTCAATAAAAAAGACAAATCGGGTCAAAAAAATTGGTGAACAGTAAACCTTTTTTTCAGACCCCTATTTGTCTTTTTTGCTGAGAGCTCCTCAAATGTTCAAATAAGTTGAAATTAGAAGCGAACCTCACGCATCAAAATATGTACCAAAAAATTGAATTTTTTGAATTTTTCTAATATTTGTTTTGATTTTTTTTTGAGCGCGGGTGCAGATGCACCCGAGAGCCGAAACGCTGCGTCCATCCTACATGTCATATTCATCTTCCATCTTCTTTACTGTACTGGTTCTCTCTGAAAAATATTCCCCTTGCATAATAACCTGCACGACACAGCGTGCGGCCTGTGGCCTACCCACGCCTGTGCTGGAACTCGCCTCCGCCGACTATAGATCAGCGGGACTCCACCTCACGGCCATGAAGACTGCGAGCACCTGCAAGAGCACGACCAGGTCCATCGTCCCCATCGTGTGTTCGTCGTCCTGCAGCACGCACACTCTATCCGATGATCAGCACCATGTACCTGACCGGCTACACCCTGGACTAGATGTATCCCAAAGGCCCGAGGCCCTGGATGACGGCGGCCGTGGAGTATGACACCTCAGCAAATGCCTCATCGGCCTGGGTGCCAGCCGTAGTGCCATACCACACGGCGACCATGAGTCTTCGTGCTCTTCTTTATTGTCTTCCATACAGCAAGATTAGAACTAACACACGGTAGCTACCCGCGTGCCGCCGCAGTAGCTCTCGACCATGGGCGTTGGAGCAGGCCGCGGCATGACGCCATGGGCGCATGCAGCCCCTGCGGCCGCACTGCCACCACTGGCTACTGGTGCTGCTTGAAAGATCTGTTTTTCTTAAGCCAGCACAACACTAGACATGTCCTAAAGATGAACATGAATATAACACGTAGGGTAGGGAGGTAAGTGACAGTATCTTATGATCCTGGTCAGGAACGACCTATCCCAGTGCGCCAAACGCGTCCAGGGTTAGATTTGACTGGGATCATAGAGTATAGGGTGCCGATTTCAAGGATTCGAAGATGAGGGTTTGATTCAGACGAGGCGTATGAGTTCAAGGTTTATTTCAGACTTTACTCTTTTTTAAGGAATATGCAAATGTTTTTCTCTTTTTTAGGAAATCATCGCGATGCAAATGTTTTTCTTTTCTGGAAACGAACGCGATGAAAATGTTTTTTTCTTTAGGAAACGAACGCGATGCAAATGTATATTTGTCCGTTGTAAAACGTTCTGTTTCATCTGGATGATTTGTTTCTCCTGTAAGCCGGCTGCTCCGTGCGACACGTGTCCATCGAGGGACCACCCACGCGCTCCTCCCTACCTTATCTCCCAACACAACTCTTCTTCTCCACACGTTCTTCTTTTTTTGCCCTTTTCTTCCTCCTTTGGCCAAGTCTCCATGGCGAGCACCGCGACTACAGCTGAGAACTGGGAGAGGCACTGCCGACGGGCGCATGATGCTACTCTACCCCAACACCACCGTTGTTGCAATCAGAGAGAGGAGCAGCCATTGTTGTTTGCATCCTTGTCATGGCCGCAGACGCTGTTGTTTGCATCCTCGCCATGGCTAGGAGAGGGGTGACACCAACACCGGAACAACGGGGTTGCAGCAAGGTCTCGGGGGGAGGGCAACTACGGCTACAACGGATGGAAGGCTCCCGCTCGCCACTGTCACTCCTCGCTGCAATTCATGTGTTTTTTGCAGTGGCACCATTGTTGTGAAAGGGCATCTCCCTCTACTCCGGCCGCAATGGAGCTTCAACGAGGTGTCGTCGGTGCTGCATTGGATCTTCGCCACATCGTTGGGGGATGCAATGTAGCATCGTCGGGGGGCTGCAATGGACCTTCGTTTGCGCACCGCTGGGTCATTAGGCTGCAATGAAGCTTCGCCTGCACTGTCGGTTCTCTGTTGCATCTTTGTCTCACTGTTAGGGGTTGTTATGGAGCTTCGCCGACGCTTGATGTTGCCAGAGAAAGCACACGCAGCTCCTGATGCAACGCCAAATCGGATGCCCCCTAGGGCCAGATCAAACGGCTGGCTAGGCGAACGATTTCTCCAGGAAATCATCCGCCTGATCCGTAGCAGCCGCCTTGTCCGTTTCACACGGCCTAGCTATACCTATTTTCTAGGGAAGTAGGCTATAGCTATACTTTTTTTCCTAACAAAGTAGACTGACTGCTATACTTGAGTATGCTTCTCCGTTTAAGGCCCTAAGCCTTGCCTTAAGCACAAGTTAAAAGATTCTCGAAGAAAGACACAAGTTAAATGTGGGCTCTCCAAAACAACTTTTATATATAACTAAACAATAAAAAAGTTGCATCTAACTATTACAAAAATCACTTTATACACAATATTACAAAATATAAAATGTGTATGAAGAAAGTGGATCATGTATTTAAATTCATGTAATGAACATGTTAATCAATTATTTGCAAAATATATAATGAGTATTGAAAAAATGATTGTCATGTATACCAAAAATGTATACACAAATATTACAATGCGTATGGAAAAATGTTGATCCTGTATTTAAAAAAATTTAAACGAATATAAAAAGATGACTGCGGAAACAAAACGCAAATAAAAGATGTTCTTGGTGTACACGAAAAATGTACAATGCATTAAATCAAAGTTGACATCAAAAGAAAAATATTGAGAAAAAGTGAAACATGTGTATAAATATGTTCATAATATATAGAAAATATAAATTTTGTGTGAAAAAATACTTATTACCATTAAACAATGTTTACCAAGTATTAAAAAATATTTGATGCAAAAAAAGTATTAAAAAATATTAACAACACATTTGAAAATTTTAAATGTATTAAAATGTATTAGATGTATACCAAAAGTATATAATTCGTATGGTAAAGTTTGGATGTCATAAATTATTTGTTTTGAAAAAATATAAGATTTTTGTTATGTACATGAAAGATGTACATAAAAATTGACAAAGAAACAAATAAAACGAAGAAATGCTAGAGGGAAATGGGAGTAAACCAAAAAAATAAAATAAAAAACTGAATAAAACCAATTTGGAAGAATAAAAACAGGAAAATCCAGAAAAAAACTAAGAAACCCGATAAAATGCAAGATAGAAAGAAAGAACGAAAGAAAGAAAGCAAAGTAAAGAAAAATAATTAAGAAAACCTTGAAAATGAAGAAAACAACAAAATAAGGATGTGAAGAAATACAAAGCACTGAAAGAAAATTAAAAAAAGAACGGGAAGAAGGGAGGGAGCGAGGGAAAGTATCAAAAACAGCAAATAAATAGAGATGGAAATGGCCGGCCAGCTAGATACACATGAAGGAAACACTTCAGACCCTTCGTGTCTCAAGTGAAGAATGTCAACATATCGGGCTGCCCCTATTTGGCCCGTGGGTTGCGCACAAGTGGCCTATAACGCACTCCCCCAAGCTCGGCGTTTGGCGTTAACGTTTTTTAACCGAAGAACATTTTCTGAAATTTTTTGACACTTTTTCAAATTCACAAACTTTTTTTTGTTTTACGAGCACATTTTTTGTAAGACATGAACATTTCTCGAATTCATGAATATTTTGGGAATAAGTAAACAATTTTTGAACGGATGGAGTTTTGTTTTTGAAATTTCAGAGCAATTTTTGAAATTGGCAAAAAAAATGTTTTATTACAGCAGTTTTGAAAAATTCCTTAAAAATGGTTTAGTCAGTTTTCTGTTAATTAAGCGAGCAATTCTCTTCTGCTTAATTATTTCATGAGGCAAATCTTTTGCATCCGTTTCATTTTTTTTTCCTTAACATGATTTGAATTTGCGAAATATTGTTCAAATTCAGGAAAAAAAATTTAGTACACAAACATTTGTCAAAAACTTGAATTTTTTTGAATGATCGAACAAGTATTAGAAATTATGTACATTTTATGATTTCTTGAACATTACTGACAATTTTGAACATTTTTCTGAATTCACGACTATTTTATGTTTTGTTGAACATTGGTTCCAAAATTCGTATTTGTTTAGATGTATGGAAATTTGTGAAATCCCGAATTATTTACAAAAAATCTAAAAAAGAGATAAGAAATTGGAGCCATCTTGCCGGATGCATGGCCCTGCCCAAAACGGCGTGATGGGGGGATGTGGGGTGCGTGCTACATGTGCACCGCGTGCTGTATAGGAGCTCCCAATACATCTCTTGTAGCTATAAGGGCCAAAGAGTCGCTAAGGTGGGCCTTCTCACGGCTCGCAAACAGGAAGGCCCGTTTTGCTAGCTCAAAAAAGAACAAGAAAATAGGGATTATCATTTTCAGAAAAAAAACATGTTCAAGCTGTCACGCCAATAGTGACTAAGCTTGAAACATCATGAAAAAACTATTCATGGACAATCACCAACGATTTCAGCATTGTTGTATGTGTGTGCCTATGGTCTTGTATTAAATATCAAAAATACACGATGACAATTTTGTAGATGAAATCTGAATTTACAGAAAATACAATGTAAACATTTCTCAAAACAAGATACTCAGTTTCATCCTACACACATACAATATTTTCTGAAATACACGATCAACATTCTCAATGTACATGATAATCATTTTTAAAGCATGTTGAACATTTTCTAAATACAAAAGGAACATTTAAATAGAAACTCAAATATCACTAAAATATATTTTTACTACACGGTGAACATTTTGCATAAAATATGTCAAAAACATTAAAGTGCATTATTACCAATTTTTAAATAGGGTAAAGTTTTTAAAATGTGTGCCAAAAATTTGTTTTAAATAAACGACGAAAGTTTTATATAATACAAAGTGAACATATTTTGAAATTTTATGAATAAATACACACTGAATATGGTAGATAGTTTTTGAAATAAAATATGAATTTCTACAAAACAAAATACATGATGAACAGTTTTTTTAATACACACTAAACTTTTTTAATTTATGGGATTAATATTTTCAAATACACGGTGTGCATTGTCTAACACAGTATGAGCATTTCTTAAATACACGATTTAAAAATATCCAAACAGTATAGAAAATAAAAAAAGAAATAGAAAAAAGGCAAAATCATAAAAAAATAAAATAAAAATGGAATTAGAAACAGAAAAAACTAACAATGGTGGATCAGACTAAGAAGGAACTCCCGCAGCAAAAAACAAATAGGCTACCACTCGAGCACCTGGTTTTAAACTGAAGAAATCCAATTGCTCAGCTGAGGCTCATCGGTCGGAGCATGTAGACGAGGGCCGATACAAACTCACAACAGTGAGATATATTTTATCAAAAATATATATAAATAGGTGAGATATATTCTTTGGGCGAGTCTATGACTTTTTTAAAGTAAGCACATGGGACAGACCCAAAACAGTGAAACTGATGTCTTTCTGCTCCTGTGACGAGTGAAATTCATGGCCCCTTGCCCGTTTGGGCATTTCCATTTTTCTGCTTTTCTCCTGTCGCTCCATATGTGCATGTGTAGTGTGGCTTTATGTATTATTTAATTCCTTTCCTTCACTTTTTATGTGATTTTCATTTTTCAAGAACATTCTCTAAATTCTTAAAAAAGTGCAAACACTTATGAAACAACTTCAAGTACACAACAATGTTTTCCATGAACATTTTTTAATTATGTGATGAACAACTTTTAGTATGCAATAACCCTTTTCTTATTACATGATGGATACTTTTTAGACACGCGATGAAACAACTTCTAGTGCGCAATTGTTTTTTCTTGAATTACAAAACAAGAACATTTTAAACACATGATAAACTTATTATAATATGCAATGAATATTATAATATACATGGATGGACTAGTCTTCAATACAAGATTAATATTTTAAAGTACTCAATTAAAATTTTGAAATAAACAGTGAACCGTTTTTATTACATGATGGATTTTTAATACTCCCTCTGTAAATTAATATACGACGTTTTAGATCAGTAAAACTTACAGAGGTAGTACATGGCAAACATTTTGTAAATAGACGATGGTCCGTTTTCAATATGCGATACACATTTGTATTAGGCAGTGAACATTTTTTCTAGTAGTATGAATAGTTAAAAAAACAAGACAAACTATTTTTAAAATTCAAGATGAATGTTTAGACCATATGATGAATATTTTGAATAATACAAAATCTGCTCGGCCTGGTATTCTATGTAGCAGGTCTAGCTGTGAGGAAACAAAACCACATGGTAAGTGGAGCGCGCGGGCCAAATATTTGGCTCCTTTGCTGGTCCACTTGAACGAGACATAGATGGAGCACTCGGGATTTCAAAAAAAAATCATGCTTTTTCAAAATTGGTCAAAATTTCAATAAATAATCGTATTCACAAAAAATGTTCAGTAATTTCAAAAAATATTTTTTATTTTTAAAAACTTTTTGGAACACTAGAAAGTTTGACTTTTCCAAATATGTTTGGAACTTTAAAATTGACCCTGTTTTTGCAAGAAGTTCAAAATTCCTAAAATGTTCTCATTTTTCTAAATAATTTAAAACTTTCAAAGGAAAGAAATTCCATGTTACTTCAAAAAACAGAATGTAATTAAAAAGGAAACTAGGAAAGCCGTTGCTATAGAAACCGTGCCAAAGCTCTATAGTGCTTTGACGCTACCCGTTGCTTCCGTGGTAAAATGGAAAATATCGAGCAAACCATCCTGTTTTGCCCTCATGTTCATGTTGTCTGGGATGAGATACAATCTTGCTATCATGTTAGCAGTGACGATTTGATTTTCTTCAAAGATCTTCCGATCATGGCTTATTTGGGAAGCCATAATTGAGACTATTTATCAGCACCTACGTGTTACTGGTTATGAAGGTCCATGCTTATGTTTAGATGATTATGATGCATTTACTGAAGCCAACACTGTGCTTATATTTAGATGATTATGATGCATGTAATCAAGCCAACACATGTTCGAAGACTTGAGACTCATGCTTCTAGCTCCAATTGGTCTCTGTCGCCCCTGCAGGTACGACCATGGTTTATTGTGATGGTGCTATTCTTGCTAACATCAATAACGCTGGTTTGGATGTGGTGGCCCTTGACAATGAAGGAAATTGCCTTGTGGTATCATCAGTGCCCCACTTTGGATCTTTTGACACGGAAATGGTGGAAGCCCTTGCACTCCGTTGAGTAGTCAGAAAAAAGATCCACACATGTGATCTTCGCCTCGGGTTGCCTTTCTTTAATACAACGGATTAATTCCAATATCCATGATTGATCTGGTGGGATCTGTTGTGATCGATATCAAACAAGCGGCCATGTGTTTTACTTCTTCGTCCTCCAAACTTGTTCATTGGCATTGCAATGTAGTTGCCCATATCTTGGCCAATTCTTCTTAGAATTCTAGTTTGTTGTGTGTTTTTCATTTTGTTTAGAATTGTATTCAGGAGACCTTGCATGACTTTATTTCTTAACCAAAAAACACTAACTTTGAAAACATTAAATCCCGAGTCACTCGATACTGCGACACATTGTTACAGTCCTCTGTGAATGGATCAGCCCGACCGTGGCCTCCCATGTGCGTCGGGGCGTTGTTGGATGTTGAGCGCATCATATAGGACGTCCCTTTCTCGAGTCCGCCGGTTCTGCCATTGAACGGGCCGGCCAGTCCATGCTAGCGGAAGATCAAAGGCATTCAGCTTCCACCAGCGTTTTCTACCGCTCTTGCCTTTGCCCTAGACACCCGATGCTACAGTTCCATCAACCCCCCGCGCCATTAGAGCCCACTCGCACATCTCCACGATGTCTAATTCTGCAAAGAACTCTCAAGAACCAAGGTCAGCCGACGGTATGTGGGTATACGGGAACCCACTTAATCCTGTTAGACGAATAAGCCGCGGTTGCGGCCAGGGCGCGTCGGGCGCGGTGCGTGTGTGTGCCAGACGAACCAGGCATAGTCAGGATCGTAGCTGCGTGAGTGTGTGTAGCAGCACGTGTATGTGCATGTGTGTGTGAGCTGGTTGGCGAGGAGCCAGGAGGTGTGACCGCGTCGCCCGTGATGGGAGTGGTCGCGTCGTGCGCGTAGGGGCGCGGCGGGTGCGCGAGCCAGGATCTGCGGGACGTTGGGAGTGGGTTGAGTGGGCACGGCCTGGCGTACGTGCACAGGCGTATAAGACTCCCCCACCTCTGTGTATTGCCAAGGCGGCTGGACTGAGTTCATGCTCAGGGAGAAATTAAGAGAACGCCGTTCGTGCGGCGGGTGGCGTACGTGTGCCGGAAAAATCTTGTTGTCCACTGCCTCGTTCCTCCTCCTTCTTTCTTCTTCGTTGGTTTGAGCCACAGAGAGAGAGAGCCAGCAGCTAGGGCGGTCTAGGGCTAGGGTAGACACCAACAATTGGTATACAGAGCTTCGGTTCGGGCGATCACCGGTGACAATGGCGCTCGTCCCACACGGCAACGGCGCGGGCGGATCGGTGTCGATGGCGATGCCGATGCTCACGCCGGACAACTACACGGTGTGGGCGATCAAGGCGCAGGCGATCCTTGACGTCCACACCATATGGGAGGTGGTGGCGCCGGGCGACGCGGCGGTGAACGTCAAGAAGGACAAGGCGGCGTGTGCGATGCTCCTCGGAGCGCTGTCGGAGGATGTGTTGCTGCAGGTGGCGACGAAGCTCACCGCCAAGGAGGTATGGGACTCCTTGAAGGTGAGGTTCGTCGGCGCCGATCGGGTCCGCGCGGCGAGGCTGGCGACGCTGCGCAGGGACTTTGACCGCCTGAAGATGGCGGACGGCGAGGCGCTGGACGCATACACCGGGAGGCTGGCAGGGATGACGGCGCGGTTCGCGAGCCTAGGGGAGACGTTGGGCGACGCGGCGCTCGTGAAGAAGTTGCTGGATACCGTCCCGGATCAGTTGTACCCTGTCGTCGCCGGCATCAAGCAGTTCTGCGACACGGCGACCATGGCATTCGACGAGGCGCTCGGGCGGCTGCGAGCGTTCGACGAGTGGGTGCGACGCCGTGGTCAAGATGGCAGCGAGCGTGGCGGAGAGCAGCTGCTCATGATGGCGGCGCAGTGGGCAGCACGGGAGCGTCGACACGGCGGTGCTCAGGACGATGACAACGACGGCAAGAGCATGGCGTCGAGCAGCAGCAGGAACCGGCGCGGGCGCTGCTACAAGTGCGGCGAGCGTGGCCACTTTAAGAGGGACTGCCCAAAGCTACGGAGGGAGCCGGCGGCGGAGCGCGCGCTGCTGGCGGACGTCGTCGGAGTCGAGGACGGCGGACTCCTCTGAGCCACGGCTTAGGGAGGTGAATGTTAGACGAATAAGCCGCGGCTGCGGCCAGGGCGCGTCGGGCGCGGTGCGTGCGTGTGCCAGACGAGCAAGGCATAGTCAGGGGCGTAGCTGCGTGAGCGTGTAGCAGCACGTGTGTGTGCATGTGTGTGTGAGCTGGTTGGCGAGGAGCCAGGAGATGTGACCGCGTCGTCCGTGATGGGAGTGGCCGCGTCGTGCGCGTAGGAGCGCGGCGGGTGCTCGAGCCAGGATCTGCGGGACGTTGCGAGTGGGTTGAGTGGGCATGGCCTCGCGTACGTGCGCCGGAAAACTCTTGTTGTCAACTGCCTCGTTCCTCCTCCTTCTTTCTTCTTCGTTGGTTTGAGTCACGACGAGAGAGAGCCAGCAGCTAGGACGGTTTAGGGTTAGGGTAGACACCAACAAATCCCGCATATTTTGTGTGGACAACCCGCTTAATCCCGCATAGTTAAGTGGGAAGACGAGGTGTGATGCGGGAAGCCCGCAGGTCGTCCCATTTGCAGGCTGACGTCTCACGCCTCCACCGGGTAATCGACGCTAGCAGATGGGACACAAGGCGCCTCCTAGGCCGCCTTATAATGGTCATCCATGCCGCCTTTATCAACACTGGCTTCATCGTGCCACACGCCCACATCATCCCAAAGTCAGGCCGTGCAGTCCCGAGGTGGGTGGGCGTTACGGCCTCGACTCTACCACTCGTATACGTCGTGCCGCGTGGGCAGGAGCAGGACGCGGCCGTCAAGCTGAGGATGACCGCACACGGCATGCATCATGTTCTACGTGTGTGCTTGCCCAGATTCGCCCAGGGCCCACGGCCACACATGCATTGTGTGTGCGTGGACGCACGCGCCGCGGTGTCAGTCCTATCACGCGGCCTGGAGGACACCATGTGCGCGCTCTTCGAAGCCGACAACGCGTGGAAGGTCGGGCTAGGGAAAGAAAATTTCATTGATTACTTATAATGCCGGCTGAAGCAAGTTACAACATCGGTTCTTTCATAATTCACGTATATTGGAAATCTGTTTCTTTAGGAAATGGCATGGAGAGAGCTTGTCGACGAGTTGTGCTGGAGTGCCCACGTCACCATGCGCCCTAACAATGCTTTCTCGTCGCTCCCCACTAAAATCCTAATAGTGATCTTGGGGAGGCTCGCAAACAACCTAAACCTGTTGAGGCTGGCGAGCACTTGCACCGTGCTGGGCTGCCTCATGGCAGACCACGAAAGTGAGCTCTGGAACCGCAGTGGGGAAGTGGAACAAAAACTTACTTAGCATGATCTGGTTGGGGAGTGATATATATATATATATATATATATATATATATATATATATATATATATATATATATATATATATATATGTATATATGGATGGATGGAGGAAGTATTCTCCACTACTACTCTTAACTAGTCAAAGCTTGTATAGTATCACCCTCCATGTGAGGAGGCGCTTACATGCATCTACTCAAGGGCATCTTTCGTTGGGGAACATTACATTGGGAAAAAAATTCGACGCGCACACAAGATCTATCCACGAAGATGCATAGTTACGAGAGGGAGAGTGTATCTACATACTCTTGTAGATCGCTAAGCGGAAGTGTATATAACGCGATTGATGTAGTCGTATGTCTTGACGATCCAATCGTGATCCGTCCCGATCAAGCACACCTCCGCGTTCAGCACACGTGCAGCTCGATGACGTCTCCGCCTCCTCTATCCATCGAGAAAGGTGGAGTAGTAGTTCTCAACCAGCACGACGGCATGATGGATATGGTGGTGGAGCAGTGCCGGCAATAACCCAGACTATCGAGTGGTTTAATATGTAGACAACGGCCTCATGGTCCTACCTGTTGCGGATTCCCAATTGCTAGTCCTTAAGGAAATGTTGGCAAAGTCTTGCATGATCCTAATTAACATTCTGGAAGTAAATTTCTCAAAGTATATTAATACTATTCCGGAAGTATATCAATACTATTTTGGAAGTAAATTTCTCAAAGTCTTGCATGATCCTAATTAACATTGATGCTTATGAGGCCACTAGATTGGCTGCTCTATTGGAATGCCAGATTGGGATAATGCCATTGACATACTTGGGCTTGCCCATAATTCATAGAACTGAGAAGAACTAAAGCACATAGTTCATAGAATTGAGAGTAAGCTCTCTACCTCCTCATGCTTTCTTAAGCAAGTGAGTAGATTACAGTTATTACGGTTAGTGATTGCCTCCATACTAATATTTATGTTCTGCTCTCTATCAATCGCACCTGGAATTCTTTAAAAAATAGAGCATTGAGAGGTAGTGCTTGTGGGGAGGATATTTTGATGAGATATATGTTGTCTCTCCTCTAGTGGTATTATGTGAACGTCGACTACATAACACTTCACTATTATTTGGGCCTAGGGGGAGGCATTGGGAAGTAATAAGTAGATGATGGGTCGCTAGAATGACAGAAGCTTAAACCCTAGTTTATGCGTTGCTTCGTAAGGGGCTGGTTTGGATCCACATATTTCATGATATGGTTAGATTTATCTTAATTCTTTTTTCGTAGTTGCGGATGCTTGCGAGAGGGGTTAATAATAAGTCGGAGGTTTGTCTAAGTAAGGACAACACCCAAGCATCGGTCCACCCACATATCAAATTATCAAAGTAACGAACGTGAATTAAATGATCATGATGAAAACTAGCTTGACAAAAATTCTCATGTGTCCTCGGGAGCGATTTTCTTTATATAAGAGTTTGTCCAGGCCTGTCTTTTGCTACAAAAAGGATTGGGCTACCTTTCTGCACCTTTTCTACACTTGTTACTTGTTACTCGTTACAAATTATCTTATCACAAAACTATCTGTTACCGATAATTTCAGTGCTTACACAGAATACCTTACTGGAAACCGCTTGTCATTTCCTTCTGCTCCTCGTTGGGTTCGACACTCTTACTTATAGAAATGACTATGATAGATCCCCTATACTTGTGGGTCATCAAGACTCTTTTTTGGCACCGTTGCCGGGGAGTGAAGCGCCTCTGGTAAGGAAAAATTTATATAGTGTGCTAAAATTTAAAGTTACTTGTTACTATAGAAATTAATCCTTTGAGGGGCTTGTTCGGGGTATCTTCACCTCGACCAGAAACACAAAGAGTTGTCCCTCAACCTACTGAACCTATTGAAAATATTTATTATGAAATTCCTTCGGGTATGATAGAGAAACTACTAGCTAATCCTTATGTAGGAGATGGAACACTACATCATGATTTGCATCTAATCTATGTGGATGAAGTTTGTGGATTATTTAAGCTTGCAATTATGCCCGAGGATCACGTCAATAAGAAGGTCTTTTCTTTATCTTTGAAGGAGAAGGCATTGACATGGTATAGGCTATGTGATGATATTGGATCATGAAGCTACAACCGATTAAAAATGAATTTCATCAGAAGATCTATCCTATGCATCTAGTTCATCGTGATCGGAATTATATTTATAATTTTTGGCCTCGTAAGGAGAAATAATCACTCAAGCTTGGGGGAGGCTTAAGTCAATGTTATATTCATGCCCCAATCATGAGCTCTCGATAGAAATTATTATTCATAATTTTTATGCTCGGCTTTCTCATAATGATCAATCAATGCTCGATACTTCTTGTGTTGGTTCCTATATGAAGAAATATATTGACTTCAAACGGGATTTATTGGAAAGAATTAAATGCAACTCTGAAGATTGGGAACTCGATGAAGGTAAGGAGTCAGGTATGAACCTTAAGTTTGATTGTGTTAAATCCTTCGTAGACACCGATGCTTTTCGTGAATTTAGCACTAAATATGTACTTGACTCTGAGATAGTAGCTTCCTTTTGTGAATCTTTTGTTTCTCATCTTGATCTCCCTAAGGATAAGTGGTTTAAATATCATCCTCCCATTGACGTGAAAGTAGTTGAACCTATTAAAGTTCAAGAGGAAACTATTACTTATAATGTTGATCCTGTTATTCTTGTTGCTTATATTGAAAGACCACCTTTTCGTGTTAGAATAAAGGAACATACTAAAGCTTCCACTGTGGTTCGTAAGAGCTGTGCTAGAACACCCACACCCCTTGAGCAAATTAAAGTTGAGCCCAGTATTGTTAGGTTATAGATCTCTTGGTTGACAATATTAATGGGCATGTTATTCAATTTTGTGATGAAGCCGCTAGAATTGCTAAACCTGATGCTAAAGATAAACATAAACCCATTGTTGGAACGCCTGTTGTTTCTGTTAAAATAGGAGATCATTGTTATCATGGCTTAGTGTGAGTGAAATTCCCTTTACCTTATATAAAGAGATTATGAATGATATTGCACCACCTGAGTTAGAGGAAATTGATGTTACAATTAAGCTTGCTAATAGAGATACTATATCACCAGTTTGGATTATTAGAGATGTTGAAGTCTTGTGTGGGAAAATAAAATATCCTACTGATTTTCTTGTTCTTGGCTCCCCACAAGATGATTTTTGTCCCATTATATTTTGTAGACCCTTCTCGAATACCGTTAATGTCAGGAGAGATTGTGAGAACGAAATTGTTACCGTAAGTTTTGGGGATACGTCTCATGAGTTTAATTTCTCTAAATTTCATAGGAAACCCCATGATAAAGAATTTTCAAGTGAGGATGAAATTATTGGTCTTGCTTCTATTGTTGTGCCTCCTACTGTTCCTTTAGAACAATATTTGTTGGACCAGGAAAATGATATGCATATTAAAGAAAGGAATGAAATAGATAAGATTTTTTTTAATCAACATTCTATTCTGAAACATAACTTTCCTGTTGAAATAATTGGGGATCCTCCTCCACCCAAGGGTGATCCCATGTTTGAGCTTAAACAATTACCGAATACTCTGAAATATGCTTATCTTGATGAAAAGAAGATATATCCTGTTATTATTAGTGCTAACCTTTCAGAGCATGAAGAACAGAGATTATTGAAAACTCGGAGGAAGCACCGTGCTGCTATTGGATATACTCTTGATGATCTTAAGGGCATTAGTCCCACTCTATGTCAGCATAAAATTAAAATGGATCCCGATGCTAAACCAGTTGTTGATCACCAATGACGGTTAAATCCTAAAATGAAGGAAGTGGTAAGAAATGAAATATTAAAGCTTCTGGAGGCAGGTATCATTTACCCTATTGATGATAGTAGATGGGTTAGTCTCGTTCATTGTGTCCCTAAGAAAGGAGATATTACCGTAGTTCCTAATGATAAAAATGAATTGATCTCGCAGAGAATTGTTACAGGATATAGAATGGTAATTGATTTTAGGAAATTAAATAAATCTACTAGAAAAGATCATTACCCTCTACCTTTTATTGATCAAATGCTAGAAATACTATCCAAACACACACATTTCTACTTTCTAGATGGTTATTATGGTTTCTCTCAGATACTTGTGTCAAAAGAGGACCAAGAGAAGACCATTTTACTTGCCCTTTTGGTACCTTTGCTTATAGACGTATGACTTTTGGTTTATGCAATGCACCTTCTACCTTTCAAAGATGTATGACTACTATATTCTCTGATTTTTGTGAAAGGATTGTTGAGGTTTTCATGGATGCTTTTTCCATTTACGGAACTTCTTTTGATGATTGTTTGATCAACCTTGATCGAGTTTTGCAGAGATGCAAAGAAACTAATCTTGTCTTGAATTGGGAGAATTGCCACTTTATGTTGAATGAAGGTATTGTCTTGGGACATAAAATTTCTGAAAGAGGTATTGAAGTTGACAAAGCTAAAGGTGATGCTATTGAAAAAATGTCGTGTCCTACGGATATCAAAGGTATAAGAAGTTTCCTTGGTCATACCGGTTTCTATAGGAGATTTATTAAATACTTCTCCAAGATTTCTAGGCCGCTCACTAATCTCTTGCAAAAAGATGTTCCATTCATTTTTGATGATGATTGTGTAGAAGCTGTTGAAATTCTTAAGAATGCCTTCATTTCTGCACCTGTTGGTCAACCACCTGATTGGAACCTACCCTTTGAAATTATGCCGTTGGTGCTGTCCTAGGACAAAGAGTTGATAAGAAATTAAATGTTATTCATTATGCTAGCAAAACTCAAGACAATGCTCAAATAAACTATGTTACCTCTGAAAAGGAGTTTTTAGCAGTTGTGTTTGCTTGTGATAAGTTTAGACCCTATATTGTTGATTCTAAAGTAACTGTTCACACTGATCATGCTGCTATTAAATATCTTATGGAAAAGAAAGATGCTAAACCTAGACTTATCAGGTGGGTTCTTCTGCTACAATAATTTGATTTGCATATTGTTGATAGAAATGGTGCTGATAACCCCGTAGCAGATAACTTGTCTAGGTTAGAGAATGTTCTTGATGACCCACTACCTATTAATGATAACTTTTCTGATGAACAATTAACTATCATAAATGCTTCTTGTAATGCTCCTTGGTATGCTGATTATGCTAATTACATTGTCGCTAAATTTATACCGCCTAGTTTCACATCCAACAAAAGAAAAAGTTCTTCTATGATTTAAGACATTACTTCTGGGATGACCCACACCTTTATAAATAAGGAGTAGATGGTGTTATTAGACGTTGTGTACTTGAGCATGAACAAGAACAGATCCTACACAGGTGTCATTCCGAGGCCTACAGAGGACACCATGCTGGAGATAGAACTGCACATAAGGTATTACAATCTGGTTTTTATTGGCCTACTCTCTTCAATGATGCTCGTAAGTTTGTCTTGTCATGTGATGAATGTCAAAGAATTGGCAATATTAGTAACTGTCAGGAAATGCCTATGAATTAATCTCATGTTATTCAACCATTTGATGTTTGGGGTTTTGATTATATGGGACCTTTTCCAACGTCCAACGGCTATACTCATATTTTAGTTGTTGTTGATTATGTTACTAAGTGGGTAGAAGCTATTCCAACTGGTAGTATTGATCATAACACCTCTATTAAGATGCTAAAAGAAGTTATTTTCCCTACATTTGGAGTCCGCGGATATTTAATGAACTATGGTGGTTCACATTTTATTGATGGTGCTTTCCGTAAATTGCTTGCTAAGTATGATGTTAATCATAGAATTGCATCTCCTTATCATCCTCAGTCTAGTGGTCAAGTAGAATTAAGCAGTAGATAAATTAAATTGATCTTGCAAAAGACAGTTAATAGATCTAGGAAGAATTTTTCTAAGAAATTTGACATGCATTATGGGCTTATAGAACTGCTTACGAGAACCCTATGGGTATGTCTCTGTATAAAATGGTTTATGGTAAAGAATGTCACTTACCTCTAGAGCTAGAGCATAAAGCTTATTGGGTAATCAAAGAGCTCAACTATGATTTCAAACTTGCTGGTGAGAAGAGGCTATTTGATATTAGCTCACTTGATGAATGGAGAACCCAGGCCTATGAGAATGCCAAGTTGTTTAAAGAGAAAGTTAAGAGATGGCATGATAAAAGGATACAAAAGCGTGAATTCAATGTAGGTGATCATGTCTTGCTATACAATTCTAGGTTAAGATTTTTTGCAGGAAAACTTCTCTTTAAATGGGAAGGGCCTTACATTGTGGAGGAAGTATATCATTCCGGTGCCATCAAGATCAACAACGCCGAAGGCACAAATCCGAATGTGGTAAACGAGCAAAGAATCAAACATTATATCTCAGGTACTCCCGTAAATGTTGAAACCAATGTTATTAATACCATAACTGCAGAAGAGTATATTAGGGAGACCTACCGAACGTTCTAGACTCCGAAAAGGAATAGGTATGTGGTACGGTAAGTAAACCGATTACAAAACTTTCCCAATAGCAATTTTACTCAGTTTCAGAATATTTAAAAATTTAGGAAAATCAAAAGTAGTCCGAAAGACGCGCGAGGAGGTGACAAGCATGTTAGGCGCGGCCACCCCCTGGCCGCGCCTAGGGGACTTGCCACCACCCCGTGCACCCTCCAGCTCTGTTTTCTTGTGGTACACTCCTTCGAGTCATAAAAAATTCATTATATAATCTCGTGAAGGTTTGCACTTTCGTATCACGACGATACCTCCTGTTCTTGTTTTGAGTTGTTTCTGTAGAAGATTTGGAGCAAGATGTCTTCGCAAGAGTTGGTCGGGGACAGTCGTGTTTCTCACCCAACACAGGAACCTGGAGCATACATTGAAGCTAATCACTTTGGGCGAACCACGGAGGAGGATATGGAGGCCGGCTTGAAAAGGGTGGATGTCATGGAGGAAGACCAAGAAGTTAACTCTCATCCCCAACCTAGAGCCATGTTGGAGGAACTTCAGAGATCAGCAATCCCAAATTCGGTCATCCCTCCCGATGCTAAATTTCTTACTTATGAAAACCTTAAAAGGA
The DNA here is from genome assembly GCA_022496015.1 of Hordeum marinum. NCBI lineage: Eukaryota > Viridiplantae > Streptophyta > Magnoliopsida > Poales > Poaceae > Hordeum > Hordeum marinum. The sequence goes on along the minus strand of CM039674.1, from coordinate 506,721,080 downwards.
GTGTTGTCTTTTCACCCGCGGCAATGAAACATCCATGGGTAAAGGAATCTCTAACCGTCACTTGAAAACTTCACAAGGAAATAATGAATCACAGGTGGCAAAATAACAAGCTTGAGGAGGAGAATCGCATTCTAAGTGGTATCATCGCCAAGAATATCGCACCATCACCTCCGAAGAAGGACATCTAACCACATGGTTATGGGCACTCCCCTTGACTTGTGCAAAGCTTGGGGGAGGCGCCCCGGTATCGTATCACCATCACACCTTTTTCCTTTTTCCTTTCTCTTGTTTTTCTTAGTTCGATCCTTTTTTATTTTGTTTTGATCTGGTAGAATAAAATTTTAGTATGATCTAGCTTTGCTTTTTACTTTTTTTCTCCCCTTATGTAATCAAGTCCGAGAGTTATATAATAAAAAGTAGCTTTGATGTGAGGGCGCTGCTAGCTTATTATGCTCTTGAGAATAATAAATTAAAGAAGAATAGAATAAAAGCAAAGAGTATACATAATGATCTTATGGGGAGTGATGACTTCACATATAAGAAGTATGTCGATTGAAATTTGATGGGAGTTAACAAACATAGTGATTGGTCATTGGTGCAATTGAAAAGTAAGTGATAAATAAAGAGAGATTCACATATAAATATATTATCTTGGACATATTTTATGACTGTGACCACTCAATAAAATATTACATGCTAAGAAGTTGATGTTGGACAAGGAAGATAACATAATGGGTTATGTTTCTTGCCTCTGGATTGAAGATATATGGTTTTAGATCTTCCAACATGTAGTGCTTGCTTCCACCTCATATTAGCCAAAACTTCCGCACCAAGTAGAGATACTACTTGTGCATCCATACACCTCAACCCAGTTTCTCCATGAGAGTCCACCATACCTACCTATGGATTGAGTAAGATCCTTCAAGTAAGTTGTCATCGGTGCAAAAGGTCAATGAGAGTTTCTCCCAAATGTGTGTGATCTTTTATTGTAAGGGAAATAAGCGTTGTATGAACTTGTGATAGTAAAGAAATAAAAGCGATGGACTGCATAATAAAGGTTTCTATCACAAAGGGCAATAAAACGCGGCGTTCCTTTGCACTAAGGGCTTGTGCACCCCAAAACAAAAAGTGCATGACAACCTCTGCTTCCCTCTACGAAGGGCCTATTTGTTACTTTTACTTTTAAGTACTTACCTTTAGGCAAGAGTCATGGTGATCCTCGCCACTTCCTACATTTTGCCTCTCTCTTGGCAAGAATCATGTTTTGGGGAAAGATCTTGACGCATATATCCACTCGGATGTGGGTGATCATGAGTTATTCTTGTTGACATCACCCTTGAGGTGAATAGTTGGGAGGCAAAACTATAAGCCCCTATCTTTCTCTGTGTGCGATTGATGCTTTGATCTCATGAGTACCACGTGAGTGTTAGCAATTATGAAAGACTAAAATATGATTGAGTATGTGGGTTTGCTTTAGAAGCTTTTATATTGACTCTTTCCAATGTTATGATAAATTTAGAATTGCTTCAATGACTAAGATCATAGTTTGTTGGTTGTCAATAGAGTTCTTGGTTCATACTTTATCTTGTGAATGAATTGTTACTCTAGCATAACAAATATTATACAATAAGTATTGTTGTTTTAAAGATGTTCATTATGCCCTCATGTCTGTATTGTATTTTATCGACACCTCTATCTCTAAACATGTGGACATATTTATCGATCTCGGCTTTCGCTTCAGGGGCAAGCGAGGTCTAAGCTTGGGGGAGTTGATACGTCCATTGTGCATACTGATTTTATATTGATATTTATTGCATTATGGGCTGTTATTACAGGTTATGGTACAATACTTATGTCTTTTCTCTCTTATTTTGCAAGGTTTACATGAAGAGGGAGAATGTCAACAACTGGAATTCTGGACTGGAAAACGAGAAAATCTCAGATACCTATTCTGCACAACTCCAAAAGTCCTGAAAAGTTACGAAGAATTATTTTGGAATATATAAAAAATACTGGCTGAAACGAAATCCAGAGGGGCCCCACCAGGAGGTGGCAAGCCTGCCAGGCGCGGCCACCCCTGGCCGCGCCTAGCAGGCTTGTGACCCACCTGGCAGGTCCCCGACGTCCATCTGCTATTATATGGAGGGTTTTGAGATGGAAAAATCATAAGGAAGCTTTCGGGACGAAGCACCACTGTCTAGAGGCGGAACTTGGACATGACCGATCTAGAGCTCCAACAGGGTTGTTCTGCCGGGGAAACTTCTCTCGCGAAGGGGGAATTCGAATCCATCGTCATCACCAATGATCCTCTCATCGAGAGTGGGTCAATCTCCATCAACATCAGCACCAGCACCATCTCCTCTCCAAACCCTAGTTCATCTCTTGTATTTGATCTTTGTCTCAAACCTCAGATTGTTACCTGTGGATTGCTAGTAGTGTTGATTAGTCCTTGTAGTTGATGCTAGTTGGTTTACTTGGTGGAAGATCATATGTTAAGATCCTTTATGATAATTAATACTCCTTTGATTATGAACATGAACATGTTTTGTGAGTAGTTACGTTTGTTCCTGAGGACATGGGATAAGTCTCGTTATAAGTAATCATGTGAATTTGGTATTCGTTTGATATTTTGATGAGATGTATGTTTGTCTCCTCTAGTGGTGTTATGTGAACGTCGACTGCATAACACTTCACTATTATTTGGGCCTAGGGGAAGGAATTAGGAAGTAATAAGTAGATGATGAGTTGCAAGAGTGAGAGAAGCTTAAACCCTAGTTTATGCGTTGCTTCGTAAGGGGCTGATTTGGATCCACATATTTCATGCTATGGTTAGATTTATCTTAATTCTTCTTTCGTAGTTGCGAATGCTTGCGAGAGGGGTTAATCATAAGTGGGAGGTTTGTCCAAGTAAGGGCAGCACCCAAGCACCGGTCCACCCACATATCAAATTATTAAAGTAACGAACACGAATTAAATGCCATGATGAAAACTAGCTTGATAGAAATTCCCAATTGTCCTTGGGAGCGCTTTGCTTTATACAAGAGTTTGTCCAGGCCTGTCCTTTGGAACAAAAAGGATTGGGCTACTTGCTACACCTTTGCTACACTTGTTACTTGTTACTTGTTACAAATTATCTTATCACAAAACTATATGTTACCGATAATTTCAGTGCTTTTAGAGAATACCTTACTAGAAACCGCTTGTCATTTCCTTCTGCTCCTCGTTGGGTTTGCCACTCTTACTTATCGAAAGGACTACGATAGATCCCCTATACTTGTGGATCATCAGGCAACCCAATGAATAAATTATTTTTATCTTTTGCTTTCTATTTTTGAGTGTTTTTCACAATTATTCTTCCGTTATGATTGTGTTTGTTTTATTTAGTGTTTTTGCCAAGTAATGCCTGTAGGATGATCCATAAGATGAGTAGAAACAATGCTGAATCTGAAACAGAAACTTTGTTCCCAGTGCACAAATATTCAATTTTTACTGGAACGTGATATTGAGCTGAAATATTAACACAATATTTATATGAAAATTCTTTACGTTGTCCTAATTGTTAAGAATTTTTAGAGTTCGAGCAGTATGGGTAGAGTACAGATTACCTCAGACTGTTCTGTCTGAAACAGATTATGTTTTCATTGCATTGTGTGCTTGTTTTGATGAATCTATGGCTTGTATCGGGGGGTATAAGTTATGTTAAAGTTATAATATAGTAGGTATAATGAAATAATATAATATTAATGGGTTTACAGTAGTACCTAAAGTGGTAATTTGCTTTATTATATTAACGGAACTTGCGAGAATTTTGTTAAGTTTTGTGTGATTGAAGTTTTCAAGTTTTGGGTGAGATCATGATGGATGAAGGAATAAGGAGTAAGAAGAGCCAAAGCTTGGGATGCTACAGAACCCCAAGGTAATATCCAAATAGTAACAAACAACGAAGCTTGGGGATGCCCTGAGTGGTATCCCCTCTTTCTTCTAACAACCATCGGTATACTACTTGGAACTATATTTTTATTGATCACATATCATGAGTTTTGCTTGGAGCGCCTTTTATCTTTGCTTGTTTTGCTTTTTGCATTTTCATTAGTATCCTTGATGGACATACCTATTTGAGAGAGCCAAAATATGCTATGATTTCCTATAATTTCTCTTTATGCTTCACTTAAAACTATTGAGCAAAGGAATTGCTCTAAGGGCTTCACTTATATATTTTTGAGCACGACGTGCTTTTACATGTTTGAAGAAATCCTCTCATGCCTCACTTATATTATTTTGAGAGACAAAACTTGCATGCTCATATTCTTCACTTATATCCATGTGAGCTTATCAAAAGCAATTGCAATATATGAAACTAGTCCCAAACTGATAGATATTCAAGAGGGATATAATAAAAAACTTTCATGAAGAGCAAATTAAACTTGATTCTTTGTAATAATTTTGAGACATGACAATAGTGATATGTGAGTTATGTTGATGAGTAATTATGCTTAGTAAGAATATTGGTGTGAAGGTTTGTGATTCCCTATGCAAGCACGAAAGTCAATAGTTGTGCTACAAAATTACATCCTACTTATGGGGCATTATTCAGTGTTAGTTATGCTTAATGCTCGCTTATGTGATTTTTCGTTTCTTGGTTGGATGCTTCTCAATCTATTTGCTAGCCTTCACTTGTATTTTCCATCTCTAATTTTCAAAATAAATTTTCCTTTTTGCGTGCTCTTACTTCTCATGAAACAGTAGGGGGTGACCGATATTTTTCCATGCTAGATGTGTTATTCTCAAGATGAGTGTTTATTCACTTGTCATTGCACAAGAGTATGGCGGTAATAGGGATGCCCATTCCCGAAATGAAATGAAAAAGAAAATAAATTTACTTTATGCTGTCAAATAATAAATTCCTTGGAAAGTGTTGGTACGGAAGGCAACCATGGATTCGGCTAGCCATGGAAAGTGAAATTATGGTGGAAAAGGGAATATACTTTATTTTCTATTCGGGAACCGCCTATGATGCATCTAGTGTGGAAAGATATTGAAACCTATTGGTAGTTTTCATTGACGGGAAAGGCATGCCACTCAAAATATTATTCTCTATCAATTTAAACACTTGAGCTCTGGCACCTCTACAAATCCCAACTTCCCTCTACAAAGGGTCTATCTATTTACTTTATGAATTTTTTTTATTTTTTCAATTTGAGTCTCCATTTTCTCTTATAAAGCACCAACTGGGGGGCACTATGATCGTACTTGAGAATTAGGTATAGCTAATATTTGAGTGTGTATTCTGAATGGATCAATGATTGAGCATGATGGGCTAGGGATAACTTGCTTTAGCATTGATATTTTGAAAGACATGGTTGCTTGTTGATATGCTTCACTATTAAAGTTTTCATGTCAAAACTAGACTATTGCCTTGACCATATTAAAAGTCCAAATGTCCATGCTATAAAGAAAAGAATATATGATGAACATGTTAGGCAGCATTCCACGTCGAAAATTCGGTTTTTATCATTTACCTACTCGAGGACGGGTATGAATTAAGCTTGGGGATGCTGATACGTCTCCAATGTATCTATAATGTTTGATTGTTCCATGCTGTTATATTATCAATCTTGGATGTTTTACAATCTAGCAACCTTATATCATTTTTTTGGGATTAACCTATTGACATAGTGACAAAGTGTCAGTTGCTGTCTTTGCTTGTTTTTTTACTTCGCAGAAAATCAGTACCAAATAGAGCCCAAACGCTGCGGGGATTTTTGGAGAATTTTAATGGACCAGAAGGAACAAAATGGGACAAAGATCCCCAAAAGAGGGGCCCAAGGTGTCCACCCTCCAACAGGGCACGCCAGAGGCCCCTGGCGCGGCCTAGTAGAGGTGGGCACCTCGGGATTCCCCCCACCCAACTATCGAGCCTACAAATTTGTTGGAGATATGCCCTAGAGGCAATCTTTTATGATGATATTTCCTATGTGTTTATGAATAAAGATAGTCCTTGGACATTATCAGTGATGTGTATTAACAAGTGTGTGACTTGTTTGTGAGACTATGCATTGTATGATGACTGTCCTAAATGGTCCCTGGTCGAAAGGGCTATGTGGACACGCAGCCAGTTAGACTAGCATATGACATGCTGGATGGTCCGGTCTCACTGACCATGTAGCATTGGATGCTAGCCGTATAATATGGACTCAAAAAGATCTGGTCGGATTCGAGATAGTTGGATCCAAGTCGAGATAAGGTCTGAGTTGGATAGACCCAACTATGAGACACAACGATATGTCATCTGTAAGTCTCTAGTACAACATATGTTCTATGTCCTAAGACCTCAGCTAGCGCATGTACTGGGATGGTGAAAGAGTTGCTTTGGTTCGACCAAACGCTACTCCGTGACAGGGTAGTTACAAAGGTAGGTTTCGGGCTTGTCTAGACCCATGCTGCGAGACATGGTCGAGTAAGATGGGATTTGCCCCGCCTACGAGGAGATATATATTCTGGCCCCACTCGGGTTATCCGACCTGGATAAGCATGACCATGCGATGAGGATTATGAGATGATCCGAAGTGTTGGTCGGATTCACCGGAACGAGAAAGAGGTCATGCTGCAACAAGGATGACCATGTCGCCTTGTGTATGGCAACATATATCGTGTGGCAAAGGGAATAGAAGTGTGAAGTATAGGTTTGCCTAACCAGCTCGATCAGACACTTGGAGTCGGCATGCCTTGCTAGAGGCCGCTACCGACTAGTCGAGACGGATGTGATCTAACTCGCGACCAAGTGAACGAGAACCTAAGGGGTCGCACGCTTAAGGGTAGGAACTCGTGGGATTTAGGATCCGTTCAAGGCCCAAGAGTTGAGCCCGCGCCAGATGCCTATATATAGTGGAGGTCCAGCACACCCATCCGGTTGATCGCTTCGACGCTGTCATCAGGGATTTGCATGAGTTGCAACTAGCCACCTCTACTCGCTACCGCTGACTGTGTGATCAGACCTAGCAGTCCGCCGCACGGTGTTCCTCCTACATGCGCGAATACCGTTAGAGGCGGTGCACTTGCGCCGCTCCCGTGAACTTGTACGTGGGATCCGGTGACCAACTGTTCTTGGATGTTCTGCGCGTAGGAAATTTTTGATTTGCATGCGATGCACCTACGGTAGAACTCTAAAGTGGTATCAGAGCCTATGTTATAGGATTTGGATTCAAATCGGATGCATATTAGATATGTGGAGGCGGTGGATGAGATCCGTCGTCGTTCATGAGATCGGCTATGTGCACGGTTGATGAGATCAAGTGCACATCGGGATAAATTGAGGCTATGTTTTATGTCAATCGAAATCGATGAGGTCATGACACAACCTATCCCTACCGGTCGGTATCCACCATTGGGGTTAACCGCGAAACGTAAATCCGATTCGGGCTCGCGATGATCGATGAGATCAGTCAGATTAGAAAATTCGGCATGCTCGGAGTGCAGATGCGATCTGTCATTTCTGAAAACGTCGGCCGCTGCCCGCACCCGTGGGACTGTCGTGTGTGTAGTGCCTTGTATTTCATACACGATCACTCAAACCGGTAGAATGTGATTCTATTCATAAGTTTCTTTTGCAGGTTTGATGTGAATAGTATGGCTCATAATTATGTGATGCATGTGTGTAATTTAACATGACCTACGTGTCATGATTGTCAGCCGACAGGATCCAAAGTGCTGTTACTATATTGTATAACGACCTGCGTGTCGGCTTGTGATTCTTCGTAAATTCATTACTAGTTGTAGTAGTTGGAGGATACAAATCAATTTTGAATCTTTGGTGTCCCGGCATGATGGACAAGATGGAGTTCTGCCTTGGTCATCAGAGTTGGAGCCGACCATGGAAGGATGCCCATGAAGGAGCCATACTATTTCACATATTTATGTTTATATGTGATGGATATTGCTTCTTATTTCTATGCATGTTAGTATGGTCGAAAGATCCCTCATTAATATCAAGCATATTGTCATTCCGTATGTTGCACCTTCACTCGTCAAGTACGTCTGGTAGTGGGCTCATAAAATTGAGGTGCTACTAGGTGTCCTTGAACTAGAGGGTTCATGTCGGACACGGACATGCACTACATCAGGTTAACTTGACAAAGCTATCAAAACGGTTTTGGGCCTTGTGGCAAACAAGGTTGGGAGTCGGGTATAAGATACCTACCAGACAGACAGGAGTCGTATAAAGATTCGATCAGCAAGGAGTTTCTTACCGGATAGACAAGTTGGCTAGCAGTGATGCTAAATCTCACTAGTCGCTCGAGCTAGACGGGTCCTCAATCACTGAGAGTTTGCAAAGGGATGCTGACTTCAGTGGGAGTATTTCTGTTTAAGGCTTTAATTACTCTACATAAACACATCGCTTAGTGATTGCATATTTTCTGTTGTAGATCAATGGCACCACCTGCTCAACACAACTTTGCATTGAAATCAATTCTGGAAAAAGATAAACTGAATGGAACAAATTTTACCACCTGGTATAGACATTTGAGAATTATTCTCAAGCACGATAAAAAGGAACATGTTCTAGAGGATCCACTTCCCAAGGAACCAGCCGAGAATGCTAATGCCACAACCAAGAATGCCCACCAGAAACTTGTTGATGAATCAAACGAGATTAGTTGCCTCATGCTGGCTTGTATGGAGCCCAATTTGCAATAGCATTTTGAAAACATTCAGGCTTTTGATATGATCAAAAGTTTGAAGAGCATGTTTCAGGTGCAGGCTAGGACCGAGAGGTTCAACGTCTGGCAATCCTTGACGGATTGTAAGCTCAAAGAGGGTGATCCACTGAGCCTGCATGTGATCAAGATGATCGGGTATGTGCAAGCTTTGGATAGGTTAGGATTCCCACTTGGGGACGAGCTGTCCACAGATGCAATTTTGGGTTCACTTCCACCTAGCTATGGGACATTCGTCTCGAACTACCATATGCATGGCATGAATAAGAAGCTCACTGAATTGCATGGGATGCTCAAGGTGGCAGAGCGGGATATAAAGAACGACATGCATCAAGTGTTGATGGTGCAGAACTCGGCTAAGTTCAAGAAGAGTTGGTCCAAGAAAAAGGGTAAGGCAAATAGCACAGAGAAGGTTGTCTTCGCCGTTGAGCCGAAGTCCGGACCGAACTCAAACACCATTTGCTTTCATTGTAAGAAAGTTGGTCACTGGAAGAGGAACTATAGCAAGTGGCTTGCTGAGCAATGCAAGAAGGTCGGAGATGCTTCTTCAGGCAAAGGTACACTTGTTACATATGTTATAGACATTTACCTTGCTGACATACCTAGTAGCTCTCGGGTATTTGATACCGGATCGGGTGTTCATATTTGCAACTTGATGTAGGGGCTGGTAAGAACTAGGCGTGTGGAACAAGAGGAGATTGACATCAGGGTCGGCAACAAAGAAAGAGTTGCTGCGTTGGAGGTCAGCACAATGCATCTCAAGCTTCCTTCTGGATTTATTTTGGAATTGAATAATTGTTATTACATTCCCGCACTTAGTCAGAACATTTATAAAGGACAATGGTTGTTCATTTTACTTGAATGGAATGTTCCATGGCTATGAACCCATAGTAGATGGGCTATTTATTTTAAATCTAGAAACGGAACTAGTCTATAACATGAATGTCAATTGCATATTATAATTCTGCCAAAATATACTTGTTGCAGCAGTATTTAACATTTGTTCCATTTTAATTTGTTGATGTTGTAGTAGTGACAAGCACTGCCCAGCACTCATGGACTTCCTACGCAGCGGCATACATTTTGCTAGCGTTGATGTAAGTAATGACAAGCTGAAGATAAGGCGCAGCTTCGGTATTGAGATACCAGCTGGCTGTCTTATTGATATCCAAGACATATTCAGGCTTCAGTATGAGAGGACTTCGATGACTTCTATGGCAGTCGCCTTGATCGATGACTATTACGGAGATATGAAGACCAAATTCCCCCCGGCGCAGCACAAAGAGTGGGAGAGGACCCCACTTCAGCCTATCAACATTGAGTATGCAGCAAAAGATGGATACGTTGCATATGAGTTGTACCGCAAGATTCAAACTGTGAACTATGGGCAGCGTCACCTCGCACCACCACCACCATGGGGCGGATATTCTTCTGATTCATACTAGCTAGTACTGTTCGCTTGGACGAGTACTTTCTGTAATGGATATCTGAACTATTATATATTACATATCTCTCTAGCTATTATATATTTGTAGTTCTTTTTAATTTAGTTTTTTCTTAAATTCCGATTGTGGCCAAGAACAATATGCAACAAAAAAGTGGGTTGTCATCGTTGGCAACAAGCACGCACACACCATGACAACTTTCAGCCTTTTCAGACTTCATTTGAAATGCTTTTCAATTTCAGGGTCATTTAGGTGGAAAAAACCCAGTAAATGTATGAAAAATATCAAATGAAGTAGAAAAGGGTTGAAAATTGATGATGTGGATTTTAATGGTGCATTTTGAATACACAAAAAGCCTGGAGTTCAAATAAGTTCAAGAAAATGAAATGCCTTTTGTAATCGATGAGTTTCCGTCTGAAACCCCGATACTTCGAAAGAGACTGTCCGTTTTGTACGCGAAGTGCATCCTGCTTTTGCCATAACCCTCTAAATTTTTTAGCACATGCTATGTGGGTGAAATGATGATACCATGTCAACTTTCAACCTTTTGAGACTTCATTTGAAGTGCTTTTCAATTTCAGGGTCATTTAGCTCAAAAAAATCAGTAAATGCATGAAAAATATCAAATGAAGTCAGAAAGGGTTGACAAATAATGATGTGGCTTTGAATGGTGCTTTTTGAACACACGAAAAGCCTGGAGTTCAAATAAGTTGAAGAAAATGAAATGCCTTTTGTAACCGATGAGTTTCCGTCCGAAACCCTGATACTTCGAAAGAGTCTGTCCGTTTTGTACGCGAAGTGCATCCCGCTTTTGCCGTAACCGTCTCAACTTTTTAGCATATGCTATCTGGGTGAAATGGTGATACCATGCCAACTTTCAACCTTTTCAGACTTCATTTGAAGTGCTTTTCAATTTCAGCATCATTTAGCTCAAGAAAACAGTAAATGCATGAAAAATACCAAATGAAGTCAGAAAGGGTTGAAAATTGATGATGTGGCTTTGAATGGTGCATTTTGAACACACAAAAATCCCGGAGTTCAAATAAGTCCAAGAAAATGAAATGCCTTTTGTAACAGATGAGTTTTCGTCCCAAACCTTGATACTTCGAAAGAGACTGTCCGTTTTGTACGTGAAGTGCATCCTGCTTTTGCCATAACTCTCAACTTTTTAGCACATGTTATGTGGGTGAAACGATGATATCACGCCAACTTTCAACCTTTTCAGACTTCATTTGAATTGCTTTTCAATTTCAGGGTCATTTAGGTCAAAAAAAATCAGTAAATGCATGAAAAATATCAAATAAAGTCAGAAAGGGTTGAAAATTGATGATGTGGCTTTGAATGTTGCATTTTGAACACACAAACATCCCGGAGTTCAAATAAGTCCAAGAAAATGAAATGCCTTTTGTAACAGATGAGTTTTCCTCCCAAACCTTGATACTTCGAAAGAGACTGTCCGTTTTGTACGTGAAGTGCATCCTGCTTTTGCCGTAACCCTCTCAACTTTTTAGCACATGCTATGTGGGTGAAATGTTGATACCATGCCAACTTTCAACCTTTTAAGAGTTCATTTGTAGTGCTTTTCAATTTCAGGGTCATTTAGCTCAAAAAATTATTAAATGCATGAAAAATACCAAATGAAGTCAGAAAGGGTTAAAAATTGATGATGTGGCTTAGAATGGTACATTTTGAACACACGAAAAGTCTAGAGTTCAAATAAGTTCAAGAAAATGAAATGCCTTTTGTAAACGATGAGTTTCCGTCCGAAACCCCGATACTTTGAAAGAGACTATCCGTTTTGGACATGTTACTTCAAAAGAAACTTGATATTATATCCAATTCATGCAACTAAAATTATCAAAGTTATTTTTGTTAAAAAAATTAATAGCAAAAAATATTCATAAAGTATTTTTTTGTTAACAACTTTTAATATGCAAAGAAATAACATAAAAAATTGCAAAAGTGAAAATAGATGCGCTTACACTGAAATTCAACCTAAATTCAAAGTGCTAGTTAGGTGCCTAACTACCATTTTGAATTTAGGCCGAATTTCAGTATAAACACATCTATTATCGCTATCAGAGGAGCTCAACGTAACAACCGCGACGGGGCTTATAAGCTGGTTCGGGCAATCTTCGCTTGGCGAGGTGGGACTAAACTCCCACCACACCGCTGTGCAAGGCCATTGGTCCCGGTTGGTGGCCCCAACCGGGACCAATGCCCCCCTTTTGTCCCGGTTTGTGCCACCAACCGGGACCAAAGGGCCTGTTTTCCGCCCTTTGGGCTGCTGAAAACAGGGCTTTGGTCCCGGTTGGTGCGACAAACCGGGACCAAAGGGCCTGTTTCCCGCCCTTTGGGCAGCTGAAAACAAGGTTTTGGTCCCGGTTGGTGTGACAAACCGGGACTAAAGGGGGCATTGGTCCCGGTTGGGGCCACCAACCGGGACCAATGCTCCTTCTATATGATAAGCACTTAGCAAAATTCGTAATTTTCATTCCACTTCGCCCTCGTCGCCGCCCCGAGCCCGCCGCCGTCGTTCCCGTCCCCGTCACCGCCCTGTCGCCTCCCCGCCGCCCCCGTTACCGCCCCATCGCCTCCCCCGCTGCCCCCGTCGCCTCCCCCGTTGCCCCGTCGCCGCCCCGTCGCCTCCCCCGCCATCCCCGTCGCCTCCCCCGTCGCCACCCCGCTCCCGTCGCCTCCCCTACCGTCCCCATCGCCGCCCCGCCCCGTCGCCGTCGCCGCCCTGCCCCCGTCGCCGCCCCCGCTGTGAGCCACCGTCGCCCCGGCTCGTTGCAATTTTTTTAAATGTTGATTTTTATGCTTTTTTAGTATGTGTATGCATGTTAGATTAGTATGGTTATGTTAGCTAGATTAGTATGTGTATGTTAGATTAGTATGTTTATGCTTTTTTTAGTATGTTTATGTTAGCTAGATTAGTACGTGTATGTTAGATTAGTATTTTTATACTTTTTTTGAAAGTAGATTAATATGTTTATGTTAGATTAGTATGTGTATGTTGATTTTGGGTTTTATGAAAAATTAGTCGACGATTCCCGACCCGCATCCTCGTCTTCGAGTAGTCCGCGAGAGCCTTCTTGATAGGCGCCATGTCCGGGACTGGGGTCCGTCGGGCTGACACTGGGAGGTTCTACCTTCCCAGGCTCGGAGGTTGGTGAGAAATGCAGGTATCGTCGTCGACCCGGACCTTCTGTGGTGGCGGTCACGCGGGCCACTTTCGGTGCGTAGGGAGCCAGCACCCGTGGAGGTGGTACGTCACCGTGTCAGGGAGGAGGACGAGCATGTCCGTCGCTACATGGCGGCGTTGGATGCCCGGTTTGACAATACCTGGCAGATCCTTCAGGGATCTCACTTGTGTTATGATCCCGTGATGGTTCCTTATCTTTGGGTGTCCACCGCCGGCGACTCAGAGAGCGCTAGTGAACCGAGTTCACCGTCCTCCATTTTGGATTTTAGGATATTCGATCTGTATTAGTTAATAATTGATGATGCATTAACTGGATTATTCGGGATGATGTATTAGTGATATTATATTCGAGGTCATTATAAATATTAATGTATTAGTGATATTTTATCGGTATAATGCGTGTGTGACTTTCGGTCCGTCGAGACTTTCCTTAAATAACTTTCATGTGTGTTCTTGATGGAGGAATCCCGACTGTTGTCGTGGGTGGCGCCTCTTCTGTCTTCCCTTCTTTGCGATATATTCGTTGGTATAATGCGCAAGAAGAAAAGAGGAGGGACGTCCATCACCGGCGGACGAACTATTACTGTGAGAGAGTGTCCACCAACGTATATACACCACCGTATCAATGTGAGAGAGTGCGCACCAACACACCATGAGATATGAGAGTTATTTAAGGAAAGCCTCGACGGACCGAAAGTCACACACGCATTAATTAAGATCCAAAGCATGTCGCAATTCTTGAACTGGATTATTCGGGATGATATATTAGTGATATTATATTCGAGGTCATTATAATTATTAATGTATTAATGATATTTTATCGGTATAATGCATGTGTGACTTTCGGTCTGTCGTTGCTCCTTGTGTAACTTTCATGTGTGTTCTTGATGGAGGAATCCCGACTGTTGTCGTGGGGGGCACTTTCTCTTTCTTCTCTTCTTTGTGATATACTCGTCGCTATATTGCGAAAGAAGAGAAGAGGGGAGGCGTCCATCACCGGCGGTCGAACTATTATTGTGAGAGAGTGTCCACCAACATATATACACCACCGTATCCATATGAGAGAGTGCGCACCAATACACCATGAGATATGAGAGTTATTTAAGGAGAGCCTCGACGGACCGAAAGTCACACACACGCATTAATTAAGGTCCAAAGTGTGCCGTAATTCTTGAACTGAATTATTCGGGATGATGTATTAGTGATATTATATTCGAGTTCATTATAAATGTATTTGTGATTTGCAAGTCATTCCGGCAAAACACAGGGAATTTTTTCTATGTCATTGCTCGATATATGGAATGGGTTGACTTTAGATCTGTTTCGGCTACTTCTGTGTCTTTCACTGAGGAAGAGTGTCCACCATATATAAATATGAGAGAGGAAGAATCCCGACTGTTGTCGTGGGGGTCGCTACTCCTTTGTTCCCGTGTGCTAGACATTTTGGTGTAATGCACTCGGGGACGAATGGAAAAGCCACCATCACCGACTGTCGCAATATCAGAAGGAGTGCCCACCATATACGTGAGATGAGAGTTTAGGAAGGAAAGACTTGACAGACCTAAAGTCAACCTGTTGCATATTGAGTAATAGTGATCTGTGTGTTGATCAGTTTTCACGTAGTTTCCTTCGATCGATTTTAAATGTTTCAACTATGAACATAGGAAATGTCTGATGAAGAAAGTGAATTCGGTATGTGCGAATACTACGAAGACGATCGTGGCCTGTGTGGCAAGACTTTCCTAGTTGATGGTAGGCGCTTCAGCATCATGCTGGATGAGAACTTCGAAGTGGATATAGTAAGTCACAATGACAAGTCTTTTTTCGTGATTAAGCATGACTTCTGCCTCTTTTGCTTCAACTTATAATTAATTTTAATTTTTTACTGTTCTACTAACGTATCCCCTGCCATGCAAGAATTGCTGTCTTGGATAAGATTGGTTTCAATACTAAAAAAAATATGAAGGTAAAGATAGTTCACTTGAGGACCGAGCATGGTTTTACTTTTGCAGTAAAATTATACCATGCAAACACCTATTGCTATTTTGAATGCAAAAATTGGCAAGCACTATGCAAGGCTTATGCATTTGAGCCTAATATGCCTCTCACCTTTAATATTCGTCCGAAAGATGTAATAGAAGGTAATATCGACATCTGGGTCGATGTGCAGACGCCTCCAGTTCTATCATTATGTGAGTTTCTCAACCATATTTATTAAGTAATTTATATTGTTTATTTAAAAATATTTGACAACTTATTTGCATTGACAGCTTATTTTCATTCTTTAAAAATGTACAAAAAATGATAGATAGAACCTACTACTACAATGATGAAGCAGAATTAACTTATAAGGAGAAAGATCATCTTACCGCATTTCTTAGTCATCTTGAGAATTACAATAGCTACTATCAAACTCCTGCACATTATGGTCAATATGTGCCACTAGTGCACGTGGTGAACTACGGTAACATCCATGGAGATTGCATGGTAAGATTTTAATTCTACTATTACGACATCCGTGCATCTTTTGCATAAATTCTTCTAAAACTAAACTACATTGCTAACTACAAAATTATTATTATGTTTTTCAACAGAAAATCCCGGAGGATTGTGTGCCTCATCTGATGTTTCCGAGAGGTCGCGTTGTTGTTACGAGCTTAGGGCCACCACGGCCAGGTCAGCCTACGCATAACTCCTGTCCATACCGGATTTATAAAACCGATGGAGTCATGACAATCAAAGATTGGAAAAAAATGTATGCTCAATCGTAGAGAGCTCCTTGGAAGCAACATTGTACGTAAGCCAAGACTGGGAGACAGGATGATCTCCGTTCTCCATAATGAAGAGTGAGGGCCTATCTTGTTTTACGATATTGTACCTAAGAGAGGGTAGAATAGGTCCTACGAGATAGGAGTACGTAGGTCCTAGGTACAATGTGTTATTATGTGCTACAATGTGTTAGAGTTGATGATGATGATGATGAGGAGGAGGAGTTGTGATTATGATCAGTGACCAACTTGTGATATGATGTCTCATTGACGAAAATGATGATTAAATTGTGTCATATGTTCTATCTATAAGTATAGTACGTAGCGTCGTGACCAAGCACGGAGATAAGAGATATCACTTCTCTCTATTAGCTATCTAACAAAATATATGAAACCGCTAAATTAACCCTCCAAAACCCTCGAAATCCCATCTCTTAAAAAAAACAGCCCCTCAGCTGCTGACACGTGGACGCTCTTTGGTTCCGGTTGGTGTTACCAACCGGGACCAAAGGCCCTCCTGCCTGGACTCGGCGAAGCGGCCATGTGTAGTCCCATCTGTCCCGGTTCGTAAGCGAACCGGGACTAAAGGTCATGGGCTTTAGTCCCGAACCTTTAGTCTCGGTTCCTGAACCGGGATAAATGAGCCTTATGAACAGGGACAAATGGGATTTTTTCCACTAGTGAGACATGTGTCATCCAGGAATGCGACAATGTTCACAACGTCAAAAGCACACGAGGAGCGGATGCTTAGCCACTTATATATATATATATATATATATATATATATATATGTGTGTGTGTGTGTGTGTGTGTGTGTGTATATATGTATATATATATGTATATATATATATGTTGTGACTGATTGCCTTATTTGAACCAATGTTTTTAATAACGGGTTATGACAAATAGCGGCGGACCTTCAAATGGGTTATACCGGAGCTATAGCGGGCTATAGCGTGTTTTTGTACATGAGGCTATTTAGCGGCCTATAGCAAGGCTATTTTGCTGAAAAGGCTATAGCAAGGCTATAGCGGGGCTATAGAATGATATTTAAAGTCATGATATGAACTGCCAACTTTATATAAACCTTTATTTTGAGATCAAAAGAATTGAACCCCAATTGCACCCTTACATAACATGCATCCACTTAATTATATTCAAACACAAAATGTAACTTGGCTCAATTCAATTCGACTACCAAGCCAACATATAACATTACAGACCGTGGAATCAAGTAATAAGAGCAACTCCAACAGGACCCATTTCGTTTGCCCGTGTCCGTTTGGATCGCTACACACAGAAAACTCAGCCTAACGCGCGTCCGTTTTCTGTCCGCCCGTGACCCATTCCAGGCCCAAATTCGACCGGAATTTGCGTTCTTGCGCGACACCCGCTCTTCCCCTGGCCCGCCAGTCAGTGGCACGTCTCTACCATTTCCCCGTAAAATGCCAAAAACGCCCCCCGCCGCCATGGACGACGACGAGCCGACCCTCGACGCCGCCGGCGGCCTCACCTTCCTCGCCTCCGTCGGTCCCTATGGCACATGAAAAGGGCTGGCGCCGACCAATAAGAAGAAGAAGGTGCTTACCCCCGAGGAGCGCTCTGTCCAATCACCAAGGAGGATGAACCGTCGGCACCTGCAAGAAGCCAGGGAGGAGGCCTCGGTCGTGTCCACCATCACCACCTCATTGGATCAAAAGTCGAACATCGCCAAGACCAACCTGCTGGTCCGCAAGGCTACGATGCAGACCCTGATGATGCTAGGGTTAAACCCAGGCTAGCAGGGGCTCGCTGTCGCGGTGGCCACGGCTAGCACCGGCTCATCGCCGCTCCATCACCCACTGCCGGACTCGTCACACAGGTCCACCACGCCGGCGGCGCAGGGCTTCCATTGCCACCACTCGCAGACCTCCCGTTTGTGCTACTCTATGGGCTCCGGATCACCGGAGGTGAGCATGGTCGCGCCTGCCACACCAGCACCCGCGGGCGTAGATCTCAACGCAGTGCATGTGGGTGGTGGATCATCTTTCGGGAGTTCATGCAAACGTCGCCGCCAGCTCCCAGCTGACGCCATGGGGAACGCCCGCAACCTGTTTGACAAAATGCCATTTTAGGAAGACGAGGACAATCTGTTCATGCAGGGCCTCATCTACCATGGCGGTGGCGCTACCTTTGACCCTGACGAGACGCAAAGCCAAGATGGCTGCGACCCTTCATGGCCAGGCACGACGGTATTGGTACACGTTTGGTGATGACAGTCGAGGCATGGCCGACCCCCTGATGAAGCACCAAGTCGGATTGGTTGGCTCTTTTCCGCTAGATCACGAGTTTCCGGAAGACTATGTCAAAGATAAAGAAGATGAAGAAGTGGACATCGAGGGAGAGCCATTTTTCGAGGAACCGCTCCCCGCCCAAGCCAATGCAAAGAAGAAGCGGATGGGCAAGCGGCCCAAAGAATAGACACAAAAGGAGGACAAACTTCTTTGTGAATGTTGGAAGCATTGAAGGTCCACTACGAGGGCAAGTCTTGTACCTTGCTTTTTTTGTTATGCCGACATGCTTGCTCATTTTAGGTCTTCCAAGCTTTGGAAGCCTTCAAGGTCCACTATGAGGGCAAGTCTTTCAATGTCACTCATTGTTGGATGATCGTCAACGGAGAGGAGAAGTTCAAAGCACAATACACTGCCATCAAGGCGCATGGGATGAGGGAGCAGCAGTTAAAGAGCATGGTGAGGGCAAGAAGCCGCGACCATGGGGGAATACCAACTCCAAGAAAGAGGACAAGCGAGAGGCGGCGGCCCTTGCCTTGCAGGCTACTTTGCAAGGCATGATCGCCAACAAAGACTCAAGAGAGGAGAAGCGCCGCCAAGACAAGGAGGAGAAAATTTGGGATTTCATGGAGATACAAAACAAGAAACTCGTGTCGGAGGCGGAGAAGCAAGCGAAGATGCTAGAGATCAAGGCGACTAAAGTAGCCACCAAAGCAAGAGAAGTCCGGCTCGCTTGCATTATGAAGAAGGCCGACCTCATGAAGGTGGACTTGAGCATGGTCTCTCCGAGGAAGCGGTCTTGGTTCGAGAAGATGCAGATCGACATGTTGCGCTTCGAAGACCATTGATCCATGCCGCGGTGTGCGGGCATGACCACGGCCGAGATGACGTGGCCGAACTACATTCTCATGTTATGTGCTGGCATGTGTGCCGACCCACTGACAAGTGCGTCCAGCTGGAAAACTGCGCATTTTTTTGTAGGCTGGCATATGTATGCCGGCCTCCGGCATATCGCCGACGTGAACTCTTGACACTGGCATGGTAGATGGCATGATTGACATGGTAGATAGCATGATGTGTGGCCGTGGACCATTTTAACATTAAAAACTGCTTATGTGCGGACGCAAAATGGGTCGACGCGTTGGGCGCATGACCGACTCATTTACAAAAGGGGACGAACACGCCGACCCAAATGGACAAAACGCGAACAACGCGTGGGTCCGTTTGAATCGCGTGGTTGGAGTTCCTCTAAGCCCACACGTATATGGCCGCATGTGTGTGTGTGTGGGGGGGGGGGGGGGTGTCTTACGTTTTGTTGTTTGATGGAAGCCAACACACGTATCATCTACACGATAGACCACCCACAAATGTCAAACACTACACCAGCCAAAAGCACTCACTGTGTCACAACACCATCAACACAATCAGCCAAATAGACTCCACACTCAATAGTGCACCCAACAAAGAATTATCGAAACTTAAACACATGCCGCATAATAGAAGAAAAATGAATTGCTCCTCACATGTGTTGTGAACTAAAATAACTCATGGACAATACCAGGAGCCAGATGGTACAATGGCCTTATGGGCTCGTAGGTCATATATCTTCAGAAAAGAAGTCCATCAGATATGAACTTTGTTGGCATATATTCTCTTCGTCCCAAAATAAGTGATTCAAAAATGACTCAACTTTGCATTAACTTTAACGTAAAGTCGAGTCACTTATTTTATGACGAAAGAAGTATTATACATTAGTAAAGCATCATATCACTTCTTTACGAACCAACAAGAATGGAATAAGTGAAAGAAAAAATCTGAGCTCGGATAAATTTTTCAGACATGAATATGTTGAAATTTTTACAACAGTGTCATGAATAATGGGAATGATGTTTACTCATATGTGTCAAGATAATTTCTAATTAATTGTTGTAAAATACGAAGTGAGCCTCATACTTATTAAAAAAGAATACAACTTAATCTCACAAGGAAGAAGGGAGTATTTTAGCATTAAAAAGAATACAACTTAGCCTCATACTTATCATCTAAGCTAGATTCATAAAATAAAAGTTGAGAGGTATATTTTATGTAAGATCATTTGAGATATATTTTATGTAAGGTCATCTGAGGTGTTATGCCTGTATATTTTATGAGGCATTTGCACAAATAGGGGAAGGTGTATCCCCAACAACTCTACCGGCATAATACCTCAGATGGACAATACATTGCAATACGACTCCGATTGATTAGATCAAAAAATGAATTATTCAATTATGGATCTTGGTGATTACACGGGAGGAGAGTGACCTACCTGGCTACAACTTACAATCAAGACACAAAGACCTCGATTTTGGGGAGTGAGCCTAGCTCAACTGGTTGGAGAAGTGGATGCACAAATCCAACACCTGAGTTCAAATCTTTACGGAAGCAAATTTAGGTTTCTATTTATTCTTGAGGATCAAACTTTGCTGGTACTCATGCAATTTATCTAGAAGACCAGGCTTGGTTATTAACCAAGTTAAAAATCATGGTACTCATACATAATGGTTGTATGCATCCTTACTTGATGCAGAGGCCGGACAAATCTCCCTCATCCCATCTCTTCGCCGCCATCGGGGAACGCCGCCGGTCTAAGCCCGAGGGCCGACGGCGGTGGCGGAGGACTTCGCCTCTCTCCCACAGATTTGGGGTTGCGCGGGACACCGGTTCATGTGGAGGCGCGTTCGATCTGATCTACCACGGCGATGGCTATGGCACGATGCGGTGGAGGCGTCACGTGCTGCAGGCATGGCCGCCAGACCTTCGAGCCACGGCAATGGTGTTGCGGTCGGCAGCGGCGGCGACGCGCCATCTACCTTTGGATCGTCGGCGGCGGCGTGGAGGTCCTGGTAGTCTTGTCGGCGGCACCTCCAGTCAGATCTAATCGGTGCAGTCGGTGGTGGTGGTCATCTCTTCCGTCATAGGTGGTCGGCCTGCGGCTAGGTGGTCCGATCTCGAGATTCGGCATCTAGTCCCGGCTACAAGTCGGGGAGACATAGTTGCTGCTGCAAACCGGGCCGTTGGCGGGCGATGGCGGCGTTTTGCATTGTTACCTTGACGAAGGCATCGTCATGCAAATGTTGTCGACCCACTCGTGGTGCTCCGGGGGAAACCCTAAGATCTGGTCTTCCAGGTCGGCCGATGGCGGTACTATGGTATCATTTCTTTCTTGGGAGCATCGTTTGTGGAGCAGCGCCGGAAGACAGAGGCAGGAGGTGGAGCGACTTCATCTTGTACGAAGCTTCGGTGGAGTTGTCAAGTCATGTCTGACCGACAGGTGCTACGCTGAGTCATGCCTGGTTGGCAGGTGCTACGCACGACAGATCTTTCAGGGTCTTCATGTCTCGGCGAATGAGCACCGGGCGGTGGTGCCGTTGGGCGTCGTGGTGGCGTCGATGGATATCCGGTCTGGCAAGGATGATGCGGATATCTCTGTAAAGATGGGTCAGTGGTCCGATGATGAGGGCGGCTTTAGGTAGGCTGCAGTGGCAGAGCCACCTCTCGGCTAGCCAGGGCAGCTGCCCGGGCTCTGTCATGCATTCATGTTTCAACACTAGCAGTAAATAGGTAGTTAACCATCAATTTGTAGGGGCAAAAAACTGGCAGACACGAGAGCCGTGTACTTTGCCCCGGCTCGCCGGCCGAGCTGGCTCCGCCACTTGTAGGTTGCACCGGTTGTTGGTCCCGATACGTTATGTGGATGGATTGGCGACAATACCGGTTTTAGATATGGGAAGTGAGAGCACTTCACATTATCGAGTTTGTATGTATGAGTAGTGGCTTCAGATGGATTGATGTATGTTTTCGTTAGACCTTTGAGGAATAATTAATAAAGATGACTGCATGCATCGATTGATGCAGAGGACGGCGGTTCAACCTCCTTTTCCAAAAAGGAAGATCTGGATGGAGATATAAGCTTTTTTCTTTTTTTTGGGGGGGGGGGGGGGGGTGTGGAGATACAAGCTATTCCCAAACCACCAATAAAACGCCACAAAAAAGACAAACGGAGGTACCTGCAAGTGAATCATCTGACATGAGTGGTGAAGACACATCGGGATATATACTCCATCCCTTGCCATCGACGGGGAGCCGCTCCCCTTTCTCTCGCTCTTGCCATATGCTTGCCGCTGCCGCCACTTTTAGTTGCTTGTCCGGAACCAAAACTACAACTATCATTGGGGAGGGCAGAGACGGGGTGTTGAGCCGATATCTAGTGTGAGTGCAAGCAGGAGGAAAAAGACCAGAACGCAAATATCTACAACGCCTTAAATCTAGGCGACTAGGCCCCACAACATAGCAAAGGCCTAGGGATGTGACCGAGTGAAAATTGAATGCCCAAATCAGCAATGTTTTTTCTTTATTGATTGTGGGCTCTCTAAAACTAGGAAGCTTAAAGCATTAGAGGATAACTTATAAAAATGATCAATGATATAGGACTTAGATATGTAATAGTTATCTCACATCTAGATGTGTTTTAGCAAAATCGTTATAAAAATGTGGAACCGTCCGTATGTAAGTCGTCTGAAAATACATCTTGGGTATGTCGATTTTTTGGGTCATTAGATTAAAGATCCAATGGTTAATTTCGTTCTTCCAACTCTAACTTTCTTTCTCCTCCAACCGTTCCTCCCATAAAATTGACTTATCAAATAGTAAATTCAATCAACTTACATATAGGTATTGTGTGTATACCAGCATAAGCAACTGAATATACCCTCTATATGATAAGTTTAGCAGGTAAAGTAAGGTAACTGACTCAATCCCTATATAAATAAACAAAGAAAAGAAGGTATAACTGATTGAAATAATTCTGCCAAAAAAAAGACAGACTGAAATAGTAACTGATTGAATCTGCTCGAGATTGGGTGGTGCTGTGCGGGTGCCCTGAGAGTCGTACGTTACCAAAGTGCACTACAGGTCCAGAAATTCCGGCAGGGCGCAGAGCCTCACGTCGCCCAAGCACATGGGGCACGTCGTTGCCTTGGAGAACCACGTGGAAATGCACCGGTGGTGGAACGGGTGCTTGCAGTGAGGCAGCTCCACCGCGGGTTCTCCCTCCAGGCCACCCAGGCAGATCGGGCAGTCGTCCGTCTCGGTGCCATCGCTGCCCAGCTCCCTCTCCTTGCACGCCATCAGGAGGGCCTTCTTGCCGTACATGATCCGGCGGTGCACCTTCATCGCGAAGCAGAAGGTGAAGCCGTCGTTGGCGTCGTCGCCGCGTGCCACACGGACGATCTGCGGCACGATATCTGCAGGCACGACGGAGTCCCACTCGTCATCGGCGAGGTGAAGCGACCGGAGCTCCGCCAGCATGCCGCGGAGGGCACCTCGGCAGGCGCTGTCGCTCTGGAGGGCGGAGAGGTCGCCGACGGGGAACAGCGTGGTGGAGCCGCTGCCGACCCCGGTGTACTTCTCTCGGAGCACCTCCAGGCGCTGGCCTCTCCTGCGGAACTCGAGGGACCGCTTCACGTTGCACATCACACGCACGGCGAACAGGTAGCCCGTGTCGGACGGCGCGGGCTCCTCAGAGAAGCAGATCGTGGTCGGCTCAAGCCGACGCTTGACTACTGGGCCGGCGGTGGACGCAGCGGTGTGCTTCGACATCGCCATTTGCTAGTAACCTAGGACCCGGACTGGCAAAGCTGCAGACGATTGTGGATGTGGTGTTGGTCACTGGGCCGGCGGTGACGCTATATGTAGCCGGCGGCCGGGAGGCGCGTACGCGCGTACGGCATCTTCCCGCTGGAATTCCAATTCGGGTGGGAGGGAACCAAACAAAAGCATTCACATTGACTCGTCTTCGCGTCTGTACTAAACCGCCCCAATGGCCAACATAAAGCCTCAAGCAAAAAATAATTGTGCCGGCCATTTGGGCGGCCCATTAGCATACACATTTATTTAATTTCACCTAAAAATGCGTTCTTTCTTAATTTTCGAATAAATAAATAAATTAGTAGGAGTATCTGCTTTAACAAATAACATACAGGAAACAGAACAAGTGAAAATGGTTTGTCTAACTCATAGTTTTGGTCATATAGCTTGTCAGACTGTTGGTTCGTTTATACTTAATAATTTATCTATGTTGCCATTAAAAAATATTTCAGAAAATCAATAAAGGTAGAAATATGTTTGGTTATACGTCAAACTATTTATCATCCTAATATAAAAAATTCCATGCATGTTGTACAAAGTGTTCACACTTGCAATGTATAAAAAATCATGCAAGTTCTAAAAAATATTTCAACATGGAAACATGCGAAACATGGGGAGAGACGATTCTACTGGACTTGTCCTCCGGTGTGGGTGGGGATGCGGGATTCCACTGTCATCGTCCACAGCATCAATGCAACATGGGGAGCACTTCCATCCCCACTATCACTATCAATGTGCCGACGTCTAATCTGTGCTGCTTCTGTGAAAAAATTGAAAGTATTGAGCATGCGCTGCTGTTCTGTCCATTTGCTTATCAGGTTTGGAAAAATGTGAAGCATTCCCTTGATATCAAGTTATGCCGGAATAGCTTTGTTTCTCCAAGGCAGTGGATGTTCGACTTTCTCTCCCTCTCTTCGGATGTGATGAACACAGTCATGGTGGTGACCATATGGTATATTTGGGAGGCGCGGAATTCTGCTCGAAATAATGAAGATGAACCACATCCTGTTCGTATTGCTTTCAAGATTAAAGCATATGTTGATCTGATCTGTCGGTATCTATACAAACCGGAGTCTTCGCATAGGCGTGAGAGTATTGCTTCAAGCATTATTTGGTCTCCGCCGCCGCCAGACTCCCTCTTAATCATGTCTGATGCTGCGATTTTCAATGATCTGGGAAAAGTTGGTGCCGGGGTGGTTGCTCTGAACTCTGATGGTCACTGTGTTGTGGCGTGTCGTGAAGCAATCTCCGGAAGACCGGAACCTGAGTTAGCAAAGGTCTGGGCTATTCGGCGGGCTGTTTGCCTAGCACGTGAGGAAGGACGTGACTCCGTGATCTTTGCCTCTGACTGCCTTTCTCTGGTGCAGAGGATTAATTGTCATGTCCGTGACCGTTCGATGGTGGGCGCTGTGGCAGCGGACATCAAGAATGGCGCTTCGCAAATCTCCTCTGTTCGATTCATGCATATTCGTCGACAGTCTAATGTTTTAGCTCATAATTTAGCTAAGTCATGTAAGGACTGTAATGGTCTTTGTGTTTTTCCTTTTACCCCGGAGTGTATCCGGGAGACTCTTTGTAGCTTTGTTGCTTGATTAATAAAGTGCCAATGTTTCTCAAAAAAGAGCACCATGTCCATCTCCAAATTCGACATGATATGTATTCAATTAGTGTAGATCGAACCCCATGGTTATTTCTTGGTTTAACCGTGTAAGCTGTTAGTTGATGTTGTATGTTTTATTGGTGCAAGATTTATATGTTCATATGCTGATGTTCTCTGTCATGCTTGCAGAGTGCACTATAATTATGGTTTGCATAACTATTCTGTGTGTTTCTTGATAGTATGAAAGCGGCGATTGCATGTTACTTCACCATGTTCAGGTATAGAGGAGAACACTATGTCGCAATGAATCAAGGAGGGAAGTCCGGAGTGACCAGAAACACTTTCCAAAATCTTGGTTTCAGAACATAGGGCATAGAGAGAGACTTTAGATCGTCAAATGATGTGGTTATGATTTGTGTTAATTATTTCTAATGGATAGTTAGGCTAGCCATTGAAAATTTTAGGTAGTCAACGTGCAGTCCTACTGTAAGTGGAAGAACGAACTGATTTTTTTCTATTTTACGGAAACCCCCTACACTTTTAGATAATTAACCCGCATTTCACTTTTAAAATTGAAGTTATAGTTTAGAGAAAAGGACATATGTTTTATGGTAATTAACCCGTGGTCCATCTAGAAAAAAATGTGTTTTTTGAAATATCTATATCTTTTAAACTATAACTTCAATTTTAACATGTTATATATGAAATTTGATTTAAAAAAAATCTGAAATGATGTTATTTTTACCTCTTCACCATTTTGAAAACGTTGTTTAAAGTGCAACCTTAATTAATTGCGCATGATTTGTCTTTATTTCGTATTGGCAACAATCTGCATTGCAAATGAATATCGGGACAAAAAATTGGAGACGAAATCCATAACCATGCATGCACACCTTGGAAAAACCTAGGAAGGAAAAAGATTGCATCTTATTCCAGTAGAGAACCGGCTTAGGATTGACCTCATTCAAACATGTTGTGGTTCTGTAAGCACAATGATCATCGTATGGGAGAATGGGATGAAGGACAAATGTCAATACAGATGGGATGTCATGTTGAAATAAAGAACATTAAACTGTTGGGGTTTTGGATCATGATTATTGGGTACGGGCATTTGGTATATTTTCTTCCGTTGCAACGCACATGCTCTTTTGCTAGTACTAAAAAATATAACTATTATTTCATCTAGCATATTGCAGTTATTTGAAGCTATTTCCATAAATCAATTCCCTCTTGCTCCTTGTTGGTTTGACACTCTTACTGGTTGAAAAGCTACTAACTATACGGTGCACTTGTGGATATACCATGCATACGAAATCTGCGCCAGGGCCTCGGGCCTCTGCCTATCCCATGTATTCCACCTGTAGTAGATAACGAAACATTTGTCCCGGTTCCAGAGGCCCATTAGCCCCGGTTCTGGAACCGGGACTAAAGCGTCGGGACTAAAGCCTAAAACCTTTAGTCCCGGTTCGCTTATGAACTGAGACAGAAGGGGCTCCATGTGGCCTCTGCGGGGAGCCTAGGCAGGAGGACCTTTAGTCCTGGTTGGTAACACCAATCGGGACCAAAAGGCATCCACGCATCAGCATCAGACATGAGCTGGGTTTTTTTAAGGGGGGGGGGGGGGGTTAGTGGGTTTTGGAGGGTTAATTTAGGGGTTTCATATTGTGTTAGCTAGCTAATAAAGAGAAGTGACCTCTCTTTCTCCGTGCTTGGTCGATGCTGCTATCTACTATACATATAAAGAGAACTCGACGCGAGCTAATAAGACAATGAAAGAAACCATTAATTACACAAGATCTAACAACTGATCATCATCATCTTAAGCATACAAAGTTAAAGTCTCATAAAACAAAAAAGATAAAATGGCATATTCCTCCCTCATAGGACCTACTCTTCCCTCCTAGGTAAAATGACACAAAAAATAATAACACCTATGTCTCCATGGTGAAGCAAAGAGATCCAATGGTCTCCAACTTGTGGCTTGCGATCCTTCTTTATTTGTCCTCATGCTTCAATTTGAAGCCTTCTTGGTGGTTTGCGCTCAGTCGAGTATGCAAAAGACAACTCGAGATGGAATGGGTTTTTTATTGTCATATTACCTTCAGGTTGCATCAACGGTGGCACAACTTCATATGCCAATTTCTGTTGAAGAACATAATAGTAGCCTAGTTAGCAATGTAATCAATACCATTTACGCAACAGTACTAGTGTACTTAATTAGCAACTCTTACCAAGATATTTTGGAAAATATCATCCACCCTCAACCTATGCACTAGTGTCCTGTACAATGTATAATTTGGGCCAGTTCCCAAATTATACGGGAAGATGTCCCTATCAGCTATGACACCAATAACAAAATAGATAAGATCATCCTTCTCCTCCCAAGTTAGATGTGATCCATAAGTGTTGTGTGTCGTGTCGATTATGTTCTGTATTTCACTCGACGAACGAAATAAGTTGTAAATTAAAAATTAACAAATTTAGTACGGATGAACACCAAATATTTTTATATATAGAATGCAAATTACTTGACAAATATGCATGGTTGACAAACTCACATGGAGGTAAAACAGAAAGCATATCGACATCCACCCAAATGTCGATGTTTCCTTCAATATGATCTTGAAGATGAAGATCGAAGGTTATTTCCATATCCTCCTGAAATCCATATGCCTTGCAAAGAGCTTCCCAATTTGAACACCCTAATTCTGGGTTGCTTTCATTACTTTCACAAGAAATGTGTGACCATATTTAGTCCTGAGGTTGGTTGTCCTCATCTCGAAACTCTCGTGCTCTTCGAAACCGAGCCTCTCCAAGAAATACCGTCTTGCATGATAGGGGACGAACTAGTCGAATTGTATAAAACAGAAATTACGTGTTGAAGGAAAGAAACAGAAGTCATGCTTAATTACGAAAAAATAGTTGCGTACCGTAGAAATATCAAAGTCCTCGTAAAGCTTCATGGTGAAGAACCTGCCGTCTCGCAGCCTAGGCTGGTCACAAAGACCCTTATCTTCACCGCAAAATTCACACGCTTGGATCCTATCGTCGTCTGATGACGACAACATTTTCTGTGTTCATGATTCAAGAATTACGGCACGCTTTGGATCCTAATGCGTGTGTGACTTTCGGTCTGTCGAGGTTTTCCTTAAATAACTCTCATATCTCATGGTGTGTTGGTGCGCACTCTCTCACATTGATACGGTGGTGTATATATGTTGGTGGACACTCTCTCACAGTAATAGTTCAACCGTCGATGATGGACGCCCCGCCTCTTCTCTTCTTGCGCATTATACCAACGAGTATAACGCAGAGAAGAGAAGAAAGACAAGGCGTCCCCACGACAACATTCAGGATTACTCCATCAAGAACACACATGAATGTCACACAAGGAGCAACGACAGACCGAAAGTCACACACACATTCTACTGATAAAATATCACTTATAAATTTATAATGAACTCGAATATAATATCACTAATACATCATCTCGAATAATTCAGTTATTAATGCATCACCAAATATTAACTAATACATCTTGAATATTATCATATAAGATCACTAATACAGATTGAATACCATCGAATAATCTAAGTCACTAGCGGTGCCTGAGTCGCGGGTGCTGGACACCCAAAATAAGGAACCATCACGGGATCATAACTTGGATGAGACCCCTGAAGAATCTGACATGTATTGTTGAACCTGGCGTCCAACGCCACCATGTAGCGACGGATGTGCTCGTCCTCCTCCCTGACACGGCGACGTACCACCTCCACGGGGGCCCGCTCCCTATGCACCGAAAGTGGCCCACATGACCGCCACCAAAGAAGCTCCGGGTCGACGACGAGACCCGGATTCCTCACCAAGATTCGAGCCCCGGAAGGTAGCACCTCCCAGTGCCAGCCCGACGGAGCCTAGTCCTGGACATGGCGCCTATCAGGCTCTCGCGGACCACTCGACGACGAGGATGCAGGCCAGACATCGTCGATGTGAAGACAAACTCCTATGAGAACATTTTCTTATCGTTTAATCACTAATTTTTCCAAAACCCAAGAATTTTTCTCTAATCTAACACACACATACTATTTTTTCCTAGCACGTACATACTCCTAATTAACTAAAACATAAAAAGCATCACAAAAAAAATCTATGGCTCGGGATGGGCTCGGGGTGGCGGGTCAAAATCTATATATATACATACATCTACATATACATCTACATACATCTACATGCATCTACATACATACATCTACATATATACATACATCTACATACATGAACAAAAAAATCTTAAAAAAAAGGAAAGCTGGGGCGGCGGCTCACAGCGTGGACGACGAGGGCTCGGGGAGGAGGGAGAGCGTGCGGGCTCGGGGGCTTCGACGGCGATGGCAGCGGTGACGGCAGGGCAGGGGCGCGGCGAGGGCGAGGGGAGGAGCGACAACGCGCGATCTCGGGTGCAGTGATGGCGACGACGACAACGGAACAGGGGCACGACGATGACGGGGCAAGGGTGCTTCGACGGTGTCAGGGCAGCCTGGCGGCGCGGGCGGCATTGGGGGCGAGACAATGAAGAATGCTGAAAATTTCACAAGTATTGGCTTATATAGCGAGAGCGTTGGTCCCGGTTGGTGGCATAAAACGGGACCAATGCACCCCTTTAGTCCCGGTTGGTGCCACCAACCGGGACCAAACATCAGTTTTCGGCAGCCCAAAGGGCAGGAAACAAGGACCTTTGGTCCTGGTTGGTGCCACCAACTGGGACCAAAGGTTAGTTTTCAGCAGCCCAAAGGGCGGGAAACGGGGACCTTTTGTCCCAGTTGGTGGCACCAACCGGGACCAAAGGGGTATTGGTCCCGGTTTGTGCCACAAACCGGGACCAAAGGGTGATGCTGCTGTTGGAAATATGCCCTAGAAGCAATAATAAAGTATTTATTATTATATTTCCTTGTTCATGATAATCGTTTATTATCCATGCTATAATTGTATTGATTGGAAACACATTACATGTGTGGGTAAATAGACAACACTTTGTCCCTAATATGCCTCTAGTGAACTAGCTCGTTGGTCAAAGATGGTCAAGGTTTCCTAGCCATTGATATGTGATGTCATTTGATAGCGGGATCACATCATTAGGAGAATGATGTGATGGACAAGACCCAAACTACAAACGTAGCATATGATCGTGTCAGTTTATTGCTACTGTTTTCTGCATGTCAAGTATATGTTTCTATGACCATGAGATCATGCCACTCACGGACACCGGAAGAGTGCCTTGTGTGTATCAAACGTCGCAATGTAACTGGGTGACTATAAAGGTGCTCTACAGGTATCTCCGAGGGTGTCTATTGGGTTGGCATGGATCAAGACTGGGATTTGTTGCTCCGTGTGACAGAGAGGTATCTCAGGGCCCACTCGGTAATACAACATCACAATAAGCATTGCAAGCAATGTAACTAAGTGTTAGTCACATGATCTTGTATTACGGAACGAGTAAAGTGACTTGCCGGTAACGAGGTTGAACTAGGTATGGAGATACCGACGATCGAATCTCGGGCAAGTAACATACCGAAGAACAAAGGGAACATCATACGGGATTAACTGAATCCTTGACACAGAGGTTCGACTGACAAAGATCTTCCTATAATATGTAGGAACCAATATGGACATCCAGGTCCCGCTATTGGTTATTGACCGTAGAGGTGTCTCGGTCATGTCTACATAGTTCTCGAACCCGCAGGGTCTGTACACTTAAGGTTCGGTGACATTTCGGTAGTATAGAGTTATGTATGTTGGTGACCCAAGGTTGTTCGGAGTTTTGGATGAGATCCCGGACGTCACGAGGAGCTCCGGAATGGTCCGGAGGTAAAGATTGATATATATAGGAAGTCCTATTTTGGTCACTGGAAAAGTTTTGGGCTCATCGGTAGTGTACCGGGAGTGCCGGTAGTGTACTGGGAGACCATCGGGAGGGGTATTTCGACCCAAGGGGCTACATGGTCTGTGAGAGAGTGAATACCAGCCCTTAGTGGGCTGGTGAATCTCCCACACAAGGCCCATGTGGTTGGGAGAGAAAACCCAAGGAGATAAGGTGGAAAAAAGGCAAAATAGGGAGGAATCCTAGCCCTACTAGGATTGGAGGAGGAGTCCTCCTCTCCTCCTTGATTCGACTGAACCAAGGGCTGGTCCATTGAGGGCCAAGCCACCTCCTCTCTCCCTCCTATATATACAGGAGGTTTTAGGGTTTTGCACTTGATTTTCAGCCACGTGCTACCCGTTCCTCGAGTGCATAATTTCTCCTCTAGATCGGATTTCTGCAGTGCTTAGGTGGAACCTTGCCGGAATAGCTCCACCACCAACGCTGGAGCGCCGTCACACTGCCGGAGAACTCTTCTACCTCTCCGCTCCCTCTTGCGGGATCAAGAAGGCGGAGATCGTCATCAAGTTGTACGTGTGCTGAACGCGGAGGTGTCGTCCGTTCGGTGCTTCATCAGGACGGATCGTGATTGGAACGCGGGACGCTCGACGATTTGGATCGCGAAGGCGTTCGACTACACCAACCGTGTTTCTTAATGCTTCCCGCTTAGCGATCTACAAGGGTATGTAGATCCACTCTCCCTCTCGTAGATGCTCATCACCATGGATATGTCTTGCGTGAACGTAGGAAATTTTTTGTTTCCCATGCGGCGTTCCCCAACAGCTGTCCGGGGCCAAATTTTTAGTCCCACCTCGCTAGCCGAGGGAGCTCAGAAGTGATTTATAAGCGCTGCTACGCACACCCTCCCAAGCTCCTCTCAACTGCACGCTTTCGGGCCTAAACTGTCACTGCATGTGGGCCCACTGGGCCTTGTACGGGCCTGAATCCTGGCCCAACAAGCTGGTTGGGTTTCTAGTCGTATTCATGTCGTAGTGGCCGAGTATGTGGCATTTAAAAAAATCATTTTTTGTTTTATTTTTTGCTTTATTTATTTTATTTTGTTCCTACTAACTGTTTTCAGTGATTCTTTTTTCCTTTTAGGTCACAAAAATTATAAAGTTTCTATTAGTGCCATTAGTTTTCAAATTTGAATAGTTTAAATTTGAATTTGTTAAAATTTGTGTGAATCACTAGTTTGTGAATAACTTTACTAAAAATAGATTTTTGAGTGATTCTTTTTCTGCTATTTGGTAAGTTTTAGGTTATTTTAAATGTCAGTTTGAATCAAAAACAGATTTGGTTATTTTAGTTGTTATTAAAGTTTCTAACAAAGAAATTCTTTATGAAATTTCTTTTTGCTATTAATGACCATGAAATTGAAAATCACTATAAATAAACTCTAAAAAGGTTGAAAGTTGGCAAGGTATCATCATTTCACCCACATAGCATGTGTTAAAAAGTTGAGAGGGTTACGACAAAAACTGGATGCACTTCGTATATAAAACGGACAATCTGTTTTGAAGTATGAGGGTTTCAGACGAAAACTCATCTGTTACAAAGGGATTTCTTTTTTTGAACTTATTTGAACTCCAGACTTTTTGTTTGTTCAAAATGCACCATTCAATCTCACATCATGAATTTTTCAAACCTTTCTGGCTTGATTTGGTATTTTTCATGCATTTACTTATTTTTTAGCTAAATGACCCTCAAATTGAAAAGCACTACAAATGAAATCTGAAAAGGTTGAAAGTTGACATGGTATCATCATTTCACCCACATAGCATGTGCTAAAAAGTTGAGAGGTTACGGCAAAAACTGGATGCACTTCGTGTACAAAATGGACAATCTCTTTCGAAGTATCACTGTTTCGGACGAAAACTCACCCACATATGATGTATTCCCTTCCTTATCTTTTCTTTTTCTCGGTTTGGTAGACATGTCATTGACATAGAAAACCTGCGCCACATCATTGGCTAGGACGAATGGTTCGTCTGTGTATGCAAGATTGTTCAGATCCACTGTTGTCATTCTGTACTTTGAGTCTACCTGTACCCCGCCTCCCGAGAGATTGACCCATTTGCACTGAAACAAATGGACCTTAAAATCATATCCATAGTCAAGTTCCCATATGTCCACTATGTAACCATAATATGTGTCCTTTCCCTCTTGGTTGCTGCATCAAAGCGGACACCGCTGTTTTGTTTGGTGCTCTTTTGTTCTTGGGCGATCGTGTAAAATGTATTCCAATTTATCTTGTACCCTTTGTAAGTCAATACAGTCGAAGATGGTCCCCTGGCCAACAAGTACATCTCATCAGAAACAGTGTTGTCACACATGAGACATGTTTGCAACCAACTGCCGAAAGTCCTGATGTGTTCACATGTAATCCAGTCGTCACACTGCTACGGGTGTTTGGAACGCAGAATATTCTTGTGTTCATCGACATACAGGGTTACCAAGGTAGAATTCTGTAGAACTATGTAGTGTGCTTGAGAGAAAGAATGCACGTCCCTACATATTATTGAGTCCGCTCCTAGCGTGCCTTTTCCAGTCAGTCTCCCCTCATACCGCGATTGAGGGAGACCAATCTTCTTAAGGTCAGGAATGAAGTCAACACAAAACCCAATGACATCCTCTGTTTGATGGCCCATTGAGATACTTCCTTCTGGCCTAGCGCGGTTACGAAAATATTTATTAAGACTCCCATGAACCTCTCAAAGGGGTGTTGGGGAACGCAACAGAAAATAAAAATTTCCGGTATAGCGAGCACGCCTAGGACCACTATGAAGACTGCATACAAGGTCTAATCTGATCCGTACCGACACGAAGCGCAACAGAAGAAGAGTCGATGGAGATTGTTGGTGCAGATCCCCGCAGCTAGGATTTTACAACCTCCCAACCACGTGGATGTACTCCCTCGTCGGACAGCCCTTCGGGAGGCGGTCAGACAGTCTCCCGGACGAAGTCACGGACAGCCCTCCGGGAGGACCCCCGAAACTTGAACGGAGACTCGGACAGCCCTACGGGAGGACACACGAACAGCCCCTCGGGCAAAATATCGAAACTACAACCTCTCTACGGGGTTGCACACATACGGTGTCATCTATCCGGTAGGGCTTCACCGTCCAGAACTAGTTCCTGCCGGAACCCAGACAGCCTTTTCGCTCTACGAAAGACTCTTTTCGTGGGAGGGAGAGAGAGAGCTTGCAAAGAAAAGCTTGTGTATGAGAGCACAAGGATGAAGAGATGGCATCCCATATCTCCTCTATTTATAGGAAAACCAAGGGGTAGGGTTGGGACTTGAAAATACCAAACTACCCCCACTTTATGTCACACATAAAAAATCATAAGAAGGAAAAGGGGTGCCATGTGGAGCTCCATGGAGGAGCTCCACCCTTGGCCGGCCAACCCTTGGGGGGGGCATGAGGAGCTACCTTGCTTCCTAATCCCTTCTAGAAGCCTTTTTGGAAATATCAAAAAAGGTGCTTTTCCATAAATATCCAAAAAGCACTTTCACTATTCACGACGACATTTTTCAGCGTCCGATCGAACTGAAAATATTTATGTGGGCTTAAAAAAATTCTAGTACCCCACTAAAATAATTTTTAATGCGATCCAGAACAATTCCGGAATAGTGATTTTCAGCTACGAAAAGCATCTGAAGCGGTTCCGGCTGCTCGGGAACATTTCCGGTTTTTCTTCTAGAAAATTCCCAGAAGTTTCCAGAATGATTCTGGCACCCTCCAAGAATTATCAGGCATGTGCCGAAACCAATTTGACTTCATGTTATCCCCTGAAACTACTTTTTAGTTTTACCAAAACTGTTCTCGTGTTCTGTCTACGGAACTTTTCAGCTGTCTGAAACTTTTCGGTGATTTTCTCTCACACTCCCTGTCTAGTATTCAACAGATAGATGACCCTTAAGCGTGTGACCCTATAGGTTCGGTGAAGCATAGACATGACCCGGAACCCCTTCCGATCAATGATCAACATCGGAGCCGTGGACACCCATATTGACCCCTATACCCACACGAATGAATATTCGAGTGAACCTCCAGTTGCCGTGAGCTATTCCTGTTGCTTCGCGATATGTTACAATTACTCGAGGAGAGACATGTAGGCATACTCGTGGATCAACAACTTGTCCACTATGCCAGTTACCTCGTTGCCGCTATTGTTCTCTTTTCTCGTTCCCGTGTTCTGGCATCCCCGTGATCAAATCACAAAGTGTCTGGCCAGACGATGATGGATACCGTTCCACCGAGAGGGCCCAGAGATATATCTCCATCGTCGGAGGAGAAAATCCCAACCTTGATCTATCAAGTTACTTGACATACTTTTCCATGAACCCGTAAGCCGCCGTAATAGCCACCCATTTATGGATGATGTTTAACAAACCCCAAAGTTCATGAAGCAAGCATGAAGAACTCGATACTCTCATGGTCTAAGGAATTATGCAAACATTAACCATCTCTGTGTTATTAACCATTAACTTGTGACGAATGTATCTAATAGCATAACATCAATTCGGATCGATTCAACACGAGTGTTCTACCAACATCGTGCCCTCAAAATTGCCGGCATAGCCATGCCCATGATCATGAAAACAGGATCATCATGCAATACTTGAGCCAGTCTTAGAGTCTAGACTAGGAATTCAATTTACCGTTTATTATACCACACGTGCACATGAGTTTCCCTCCAAGCCTGGTGGTTGTTGTAGACTTGAGAATCATTGTAGTTATAGCATGGAACATAAACTTTCATTACAAACTTGGAGATACAAAATAACTATTATTACTGCCTCTAGGGCATATCTCCTACAGACTCCCACTTGCACTAGAGTCATAATCCAGTTACATGGCTTCCCTAACACCAATGGCTATCCGGTGTTGCTCATGCTTTTCTCGTGGTAGAGGCTTTGTCATCGGGTCTGACACATTCAGATCCGTGTGAACTTTGCGTACTCTCACTAAACCTTCTTCGACATGATGTCGAATGAGTTTATATTTCCGTTGAATATGCATTGTCTTATGGTGCGAACATGGCTCCCTTGCCTGAGCCACGGCGCCACTATTATCACAATAGATCTCCACCGGGTCCAGAGCACTTGGAACCACACCAAGGTCTTCAAGAAATTGCTTGATACCGATAGCTTGCTTGGAGGCTTCAAAAGCAGCAACATATTCCACCTCCATCGTAGAATCTGCCACAGTCTTTTGTTTGGAACTTTTCCAATCAACTGCGCCGCCGCTCAATATGAAAACATAGCCAGATTGAGATTTGAGGTCATATGGGTTAGTCATGAAGCCTGCATCAGTGTAACAACTTACAATGAGCTCTTCATCACCTCCGTACACAAGGAGTAAATCCTTGGTCCTTCTGAGGTACTTAAGAATACCCTTGACTATGGCCCAGTGTTCCAATCCTGGATCACCTTGGTACCGGCTGCTAACACTTAGCGCATAGGAAACATCTGGTCTTGTACATAGCATGGCATACATAATAGAACCAACTGCCGAAGCATATGGAATATCATTCATTTGTACTCGCTCATCGAGGGTCCGAGGACTCCGATTCTTGCAAAGCACTATGCCAGGTGACATGGGGAGTAGGCCTTTCTTGGAGCTCTCCATGTTGAACCTTTTCAACACCTTGTCAATGTACGTGCTTTGGCTATACGCTATTAGGCATCTTGATTTATCTCTA
Organism: Hordeum marinum; assembly: GCA_022496015.1. Taxonomy (NCBI): domain Eukaryota; kingdom Viridiplantae; phylum Streptophyta; class Magnoliopsida; order Poales; family Poaceae; genus Hordeum; species Hordeum marinum. The sequence continues at coordinate 506,683,767 of CM039674.1, read as the reverse complement.
TAGATTCTGATACCCAATACATATGCCGCTTCACCTAAGTCTTTTATTGAAAAACTCTTCTTCAATGAGTCTTTTATTTCACTAAGAAAATTCACATCATTTCCAATCAACAATATGTCATGCACATACAAGATTAGAAAAGCTTTTGATATCCCACTAAACTTCTTGTAAACACAAGATTCTTCATCGTTCCTCATGAAGCCAAACTCTTTGACTACTTCATCAAAATGAATGTTCTAGCTCCTTGATGCTTGCTTCAGACCATAAATGGCTTTCTGAAGCTTACATACCTTTCCAGCATTCTCAGGATCGAAAAAACCTTCTGGTTGTATCATGTATACATCCTGTTCAAGGTTTCCATTTAGGAAAGCCGTTTTGACATCCATCTGCCATATTTCATAATCAAAATAAGAAGCATTTGCTAGTAATATCCGAGCAGACCTAAGCATAGCTACAGGCAAGAAAGTCTCATCGTAGTCCACTCCTGGAACTTGCGTGAACCCTTTCGCGACAAGTCTAGCTTTATGGATAGTAATGTTACCATCCGCGTCCGTCTTTCTTTTGAAAATCCATTTATAACCAATGGGTTTTACGCCATCTGGAAGTTCTTCCAAGTTCCAAACTTGATTTTCGTACATGGATTCCATTTCGGATCTCATGGCTTTGTGCCATTCCCTTGAGCTAGGCCCCGCCATCGCTTCCTTGTAGTGCACAGGTTCATCGTCTTCAAGAATGAAGATTTCGTTATGAAACCACTCAGGTGGCTGGATAGCCCTACCTGATCTGCGCGGTTCAGTAACAACATTGTCTGAAGTCTCCGCATCACATGCGACAACTTCCGGCTCGGTTGTAGGGATAATTAGCGGAATTTCTTCCGGTTCTTTAGCCATGCCAACGGTTGCCGAAGATTCACTAATCTCATTAAGTTGTACTGTCCTCCCACTCAATTCTTTAGCAAGAAATTCTTTCTCGAGAAAGTGTGCAACCTTTGCGACAAACATTTTGCCTTCGGACTGGTGGTAGAAGGAATATCGAATGGTGTTATTTGTATAACCTACAAACTAACATTTGTCTGATCTAGGTTCTAGTTTGGTTGGCTGTAAATGTTTTACGTATGCCTCACAACCCCAAACCTTGAGATGCGACACACTAGGTATCTTCCCATACCACATCTCATGTGGTGTCGTCTCAACAGACTTAGACGGCGCTCGGTTTAATGTATAAGCAGTAGTGAGTAGTGCGTGACCCATAAAAGATATCGATAGATCTGTAAGAGACATCATCAACCTTACCATGTCTAACAGGGTTCGGTTACGTTGTTCCGACACTCCATTTCACTGTGGAGTTCCAGGAGGCGTAAGCTGTGAAACGATTCCACGGTCATTCAGATGTTGGCCAAACTCATGACTAAGATATTCGCCTCCGCGATCAGACCGCAGAAACTTAATCTTTTTGTCACAATGATTTTCTACCTCATTCTGAAAATCTTTGAACTTTTCAAAGGTTTCCGACTTATGCTTCATCAAGTAGATATTGCCATACCGACTTAAATCATCAGTAAAAGTCACGAAGTAAAAATACCCACCCCGTGCGGCCGTGTTCATTAGACCACATACACCACTATGTATTATTTCCAATAATTCACCCGCCCGTTCAGGATGACCCGTGAACGGCGTCTTGGTCATTTTTTCCATCAAGCAAGCTTCACATGTGTCAAATGATTCAAAATCAAGGGACGGTAAAACTCCATCTTTATGGAGTCTTTTTCATGCGTTTCTTTCCGATGTGGCCAAGCCGACAGTGCCACAAGTAAGTGGTGGTGGTATCAGCCTTCTTAAGGCATTTAGCATTCACGTTAAAGACATCATTTCCACAATCAAGATTTAGTATGAAAAGGCCCCCAACAATGGGTGCAAATCCATAAAACATATCCTTACAATAAAGTGAACAACCATTGTTCTCAGACTTGTAGGAGTACCCATCGTGTACTAAACATGATCCAGAGATAATGTTTCTACACAGCAACGGAACAAAATAACAGTTACTAAGTTCCAAAATAAATCCCGAAGGGAGCCGTAGAGGCATAATGCCGATGGCTTGAGCAGCGATCCCAGCGCCGTTCCCGACATGCATCACGACTTCATTCTTTGCTAGTTTGCGCAACTTTTGAAGCCCCTGTATCAAGTTCCAAATGTAAGAAACCGATCCGGTATCAAATACCCAAGACTTAGAATTTTCGCTAGCAAGCAAAACATCAATGACATTAACTTGTATAACAATTATACCTTTTCCGGTTTTCCCGGACTTCTTATCTTCCAGATACTTCTTGCAGTTTCTCTTCCAGTGTCCTGTGCCCTTGCAGTAGAAGCACTCAGTTTCATTCCTGGATCCGCCCTTAGATTTGCTTTGGAATCCGGTCTTGCCGGCGCCCTTGCCCTTCTTTGGCTTGCCTTTCTTGTTGAAATTGGTAGTTTTATTCACAAGCAACACTTGCTTGCGATTTTTCTGTAGTCCTCCTTCAATAGTTTTCAGCATGGCAAGCACCTCATTTGCTGTTTTATCCATCCCATTCATGTTGTAGTTCATGATAAAACCGCCATAAGACGGGGGGAGTGAACCTAGCAACAAGTCCATAACAGGATCATCATGCAATACTTGAGCCAGTCTTAGAGGCTAGACTAGGAATTCAATTTACCGTTTATTATACCACACGTGCACATGAGTTTCCCTCCAAGCCTCGTGGTTATTGTAGACTTGAGAATCATTGCAGTTATAGCATGGAACATAAACTTTCATTACAAACTTGGACATACAAAATAACTGTTATTACCGCCTCTAGGGCATATCTCCTACAAGGGCAACATATTGTGTAGAAATACATGGCCCAGAACGACAATCTCGTCGACTAGATGAACTAGGATGTGCGTCATGATATTGAAGAAGGATGGTGGGAACACCATCTCAAAACTAACAAGACATTGCACCAAATCACTCCTTAACCTTGGCAGGATTTCTGGATCGATCACCTTTTGAGACATTGCATTGAGGAATGCACATAGCTTCACAATGGCTAATCGAAAGTTTTTCGGTAGAAGCCCCCTCAATGCAACCGGAAGCAGTTGCATCGTAATCACGTGGCAGTCATGAGACTTTAGGTTCTGGAACTTTTTCTCTGCCATATTTATTATTCCCTTTGTATTCGACGAGAAGCCAGACGGGACCTTCATACTGAGCAGGCAATCGAAGAAGATTTCCTTCTCTTCTTTGGTAAGAGCATAGCTGGCATGACCCTGAAACTGCTTTGGATCCATGCCGTCTTCTCGGTGCATACGTTGATGTTCCTCCCTTGCCTGTAGTGTATCTTTTGTCTTCCCATACACGCCCAAGAATTCTAGCAGGTTCACGCAAAGATTCTTCGTCACGTACATCACATCGATTGCAGAGCGGACATCTAGGTCTTTCCAATAGGGTAGGTCCCAAAATATAGATTTTTTCTTCCACATGGGTGCGCTTCCCGCATCGTCTCCCAGAACAGATAGTCCGCCATGACCCTTTCCAAAGATTACTTGTAAATCATTAACCATATCAAGTATGTGATCACCAGTACGGAGGGCGGACTTCTTTCGATGATTTGCCTCACCTTTGAAATGCTTTCCTTTCTTTCGACATTGATGGTTGGTCGGAAGAAATCGACGATGCCCTAGGTACACATTTTTCCTGCATTTGTCAAAATGTATACTGTCGGTGTCATCTAAACAGTGTGTGCATGCGTGGTATTCCTTGTTTGTCTATCCTGAAAGGTTACTGACAGCAGCCCAATCATTGATGGTTACAAACAGCAACGCATGTAGGTCAAATTCCTCCTGTTCTTTCTCATCCACACACGTACACCTCTTACATTCCATAGCTGTAAAATTTCATCAACTAATGGCCTTAGGTACACATCAATGTCATTGCCGGGTTGCCTAGGTCCTTGGATGAGCATTGGCATCATAATGAACTTCCGCTTCATGCACAACCAAGGAGGAAAGTTATACGCACAAAGAATCACAGGACATTTGCTATGCTTGCTGCTCTGATCCCCAAAAGGGTTAACACCATCTGCACTTAAATCAAACCATATATTCCTTGGGTCAATTGTAAAGTCGCTCGACTTTCTCTCGATCTTTGTCCACTGCGACCCGTCAGCGGGTGCTCTCAATTTCCCGTCTTTCTTATGGTCCTCTTTGTGCCATCGCATCGACTTGGCATGCTATTTGTTTTTGAACAGACGTTTCAACCGTGGTATTATAGGAGCATACCACATCACCTTGGAAGGAACACTCTTCCTAGGACGCTCGTCGTCAACATCACCAGGGTCACTGATACGTCTCCAACGTATCTATAATTTTGATTGTTCCATGCTATTATATTATCTGTTTTGGATGTTTTATATGCATTAATATGATATTTTATATTATTTTTGGGACTAACCGATTAATCTAGAGCCTGGTGCTAGTTTCTGTTTTTTTCTTGTTTTTGAGTTTCTTAGATAAGGAATATTATACGGAGTCCAAACGGAATAAAACCTTCGAAAGGAATTTTTCTGGAACCAAAGGAAGCTACGAGACTTGAGAACCAAGGCAGAGGAGCCTCCGTGGGGCCACAAGCCCAAGGGGCGCGGTCAGGGGGTTAGGCCGCACTGGGCAGGCTTGTGGGCCCACGGCAGCTCCCCTAACCCTAATCTTCGGCCTATAAATTCCCAAATATTCCATCATTATCAGAACGAGCCACGAAAACACTTTTTCGCTGCCAGAAGCCTCCGTTCCTGAGAGATCCAATCTTGGAGCCTTTTCCGGTAATCTATCGAAGGGGGATTCGACCACGGAGGGCATCTACATCAACTCCATTTCCCTTCCGATGATGCGTGAGTAGTTCACCACAGACCTACGGGTTCATAGCTAGTAGCTAGATGGCTTCTTCTCTCTCTTTGCTTCTCAATACCATGTTCTTCGTGATCTTCATGGAGATCTATCTGATGTAATACTCTTTTGCGGTGTGTTTGTTGAGATCCGATGAATTGTGGGTTTATGTTCAGATTATCCATGAATATTATTTGAGTCTTTCGTGAATTCTTTTATGCATGATATCATATCTTTGCAAGTCTCTTCGAGTTATTGGTTTGTTTTGGCCAACTACATTGGTAATTCTTACAATGGGAGAAGTGCTTAGTTTTGAGTTCAATATTGCGGTGTCCTCATCCAGTGACAAAGTAGGGGTAGCGAGGCACGTATTGTATTGTTGTCATCAAGCGTAAAAAATATGGGGTTTTCATCATATTGCTTGAGTTTATCCCTCTACATCATGTCATCTTACTTAATGCGTTACTCTGTTCTTCATAAACTTAATACTCTAGATGCAGGCAGGAGTCGGCCGATGTGTGGAGTAATAATAGTAGATGCAGAATCGTTTTGGTCTACTTGTCACGGACGTGATGCCTATATGCATAATCATTGCCTTGGATATCTTCATAATTATTCGCTTTTCTATCAATTGCTCAACAGTAATTTGTTCACCCACCATAATACTTGTCATCATGATAGAAGCCATCCAGTGAAACCTATGGCCCCCGGGTCTGTTTTTCATATTATACTTTCATATCTAAAACCAAAAATATCAAAAATATCTATCTCTATTAGATCTCATCCTTGCAAGTAACCGTGAAGGGAGTGACAACCCCTTTATAGCGTTGGGTGCAAAAGTTTAATTTTTTGTGCAGGTACATCTATTGGTGACTCGCTTGTATCTCCTCTGGATTGATACCTTGGCTCTCAAAAACTGAGAGAAATACTTATCTACTTTGCTGCATCAAACTGTTCCTCTTCACAGAAAACCAACGCATGCTCGAGAAGTAGCAGTCATCTCGTCTAATCTTATACCGCAATGCATCGCATACCGGGCATGCGTTCAAATCCTCGTACGCACCGTGGTACATGATGCAGTCATTAGGGCATGCATGTATCTTCTGCACCTCCAATCCTAGAGGACATACAACCTTTTTTACTGCGTACATACATACTGTCGACCAATTCGTTATCCTTTAAAAACTTCTTCTTCAATATCGGGCATGCATGCGTTATACTTTTGGCAAAACTCGTCTGCCCTGCGTCTACTTCTTGATCGATTTTCCGGGGGCGCGACGATTCCTATGCCGCACACTACCACAACAGCAGCGGCCGCGTGCATGCAACGTCCAGCACCAGGTGGGTGCTACAAAGCAAATTGCATGAGCGGAGGTTGTTTACCCGAAGGCTCCATGTGTGATGCATCTGAGGAGAAATCAATCACGTACGTATATATCCGGCGCTTCAAGCCACGACGACCACTAGTCTTCAACGACGCACGCCGGAACGCGACGGTAGGCCGAGCTTCAAGCCACGACGGCCACTAGTCTTCATCGACGCACGCCGGAACGCGACGACAGGCGGCGCTTCAAGACACGACGGCCACCAGTCTTCATCAGCGCACGTTGGAAGCCTGGAACGAGACGACAGGCGGTGCTTGAAGCCACGACGGCCACCAATCTTCATCGACGCAAGCTGGAATGAGACGACATGCGGCGCTTCAAGCCACGATTGCCACCAGTCTTCATCGACGCACGCCGGAACGCGACGGCAGGCGGCGCTACAATCTGCGCCGCATTATCTGGCGGCTCCAGCATAGGCCACTGGTAGAAAAAGGTCCATTTGTCCCGGTTCTAGAGGCCCATTTGTCCCGGTTCCGGAACCGGGACTAAAGGGTCGGTACTAAAGCCCAATACCTTTAGTCCCGGTTCGCCTACGAACCGGGACAAATGGGGCTCCACGTGGGCTGCTGTGATGCGCCGGGGCGGAGGACCTTTAGTCCCGGTTGGTAACACGAACCGGGACCAAAAGGCATCCACGCGTCAGTAGTCCAGGGCCTGGGTTTTTTTTTGAAGGGGGGTGGGGGGTTTAGGGGGTTTTGCAGGGTTAATTTAGGGGTTTCATATATTATTTTAGCTAGCTAATAGAGAGGAGTGTCCTCTCTTATCTCCGTGCTTGGTCGACGCTACGTACTTTATGTATAGAGAGGACTCGACATGCTAGCTAGTAAGAAAATGAAGGAAACCATTAAGTACAGAAGATCGTCATGAACGTATACAGAGAGAAGTGGTCGACCTCTCCTTCTCCGAGAGATTGGTCGAACAACAAGTTTTTGTCTATCTATCCGACGCTACTAGCTACATATATACAATATAAGATCTCTTACAATCCCCTAACATCTGAAATCAACTTCCACATGGTATTCTCCGTGTTTATTGATGACGTGGTCAAGAAAGAATCCCGCGAATTCCTCTTGAATTGCTTTTATGCGATCTTGTGGTAGGAGTTAATCCTGCAGCTCCGAAAGCTAATTTGAAGAAGGGGGTCAATACATATATATGAATGAAACTCAACACAAATGATGGTAATAAAATAAAATTGTGAATATTATTTCTTACGCACTTCAAAATCTTCTTTAGAGTAGCCGGCATGCTTAGAGGTCGTCGCTTCGTAGATGTACTCGCAAACGTCGTATCCACAAAGATTAGTCCCTTCTTCCTGCCACAACTATTTTATGAGAAATAGAGGTCAATCAAACTGATAATCAAGCATTATAAATGGGATGATGAAAACTAGCTAGAATCAATGGGAGATGCACGGAACTGGCTAGTAGTACTTACTTTTGGGTATGTAAATTGCAGCTTCCCTGGCAGTCCCGGAGCTATTGCGGTGAACTGTTTCCAAACCATGCCAGACAAAGAAAATAATTATTACCTGATATCAGGAAATGAATAAAGTTGCCGATATGGTGCGATAATGATCGATTGAACTTACTTTACGAGCATTTCAGTGATCGCTGCATACTACTTACGATCTTTTCGTCTTGAGTCTAAGACGGTTACTAGTCCCTCCACAAACTTAATCTCTAGGAGAATAAAGTGGAAGCTGCGCACGCATGCATAACTCATCAATTACATTACTATAACCTCGAGTAATAAGGAAAACCAAATATGCACAAGACAGTAACACTCACTCGAAGTTGTAAGGGAAGATTATTTTATCTTTGTTTTGATGTTTAAGCAACGAATTTAGCAAGTTGGCCTCGGCTCGTTTGGCATCATGTTTAATTTCCCATTCATTAAAGAGATTTAGGTTAATGAACCCAATATTATAGATTTGTTTTTTCTTGCATTCGACGATCTTCAATCTGCATGATATAGTGAGGATAATTATATGTACATGCAATGAAAGAGCTGAGCTATATATAGAGACTTAATTAAAGAAGTAGTACTTACAGACAGTAGCAAGTGACGATTACTTTATCGATGGCCATTTGATTGAAAAGCTGGAATAACTCCTCAAATGGAACACACAACAGTTCAATTCCAACGAGGTCGTGCTCCTCTTTAACTGTCAACATCAAAGTATCTGTCCCATACTTGCAGGTGTCCATGTACCACTCATGGAATCTTCGCATCATCGTTGTTAGAGGAGAATGACCGGGTTTGACAAGAGGCTTCCCGTGCTGGTATTTGTGATCGCCCGCCTCCATTATATCAAAATGTACATCGTTGGGCAGGTAATCACCAGGATTGGTACCGGACACCATTAAAGGCAGATTTGGGACGATATCGCTAGACACCTTCAGCGGGGGGCACGATTGGTTTGCCTGTTCGCCGAGCTGGGGAATTTTTTCCCTTTTGTAATTTGTTCTTGTCTCCTTTTGTCAGTTCTAGTGGTTCTAGACCGGCGCGCTTCTAGCGCTGTCTTTTTAATAGTGCGGACATAGTTGTCATCCGGCGGAGGCGGTGGTGGTCGCTTCAGGGCATCCAAAGTGTGCTTCACTTTCACCGGATCTATCTTCTCCTCCGGAGGTGGATATTTCTTTGCAAAAAACTCCTTCACTTGGCCTTTAGAGATCTTCGCGTTTTCCTCGTCGCTCTTCTCGTAAGGTAACTGCTCAAGAGGCTTGAGAGATGATGGACCGTATTGGTATCGCCTCCCGCCACTGGTTGTACTGCTAGACGCCGGAGCAGCCGGAGCGGCGGCGGCTGTCTTCCTTTGTTGCTTATGAGGCGGAGAAGGAGTGTTACGAGGAGGTGGAGCAGCCAGAGCGGCGGCGGCTCTCTTCCGCCCTTGCTGAGGAGGCGGAGGAGGAGGCAGGCTGCTCGGACGCGCCGGCGTAGGCGGAGAAGGAGGCGGAGGAGGAGGCGGAGTGCCCTGACTCGCCGGAGGAGGAGGAGGAGGAGGCGGAGGCGTCCAGTTCGGAAGCTTGATGAGCTCCTTCCGCCATAGACATGTAGTCTTCAGAGCACATTCCAACAGAGTCTCCCCTTCACCGGTAGGGTGGTCAAGCTCGAGGTCCTCAAATCCCTCCTCTATCTCATCGAGCATCACAATAGCATAGCCTTGTGGAATCGGAAGGCAGTGAAAAGTTGCGCCGGGTTTGGAAGGTGCAACAGAGTCGACAACCGCCTTGACTTTGCGGTGATGCCATTGCGTCATAAGGTTGCAAGGTTGAGCCTCCTTGATAGCATCCACGGGGTAGCTGGGAGCCGTGAAGTCAGGCTGGTCAAGCTCGGTGGAAGCCACGCTGCTTCTCCGCTGAGATGGCGGGGTAGCTTCTTGGATAGCTTCGTCCCGCTGAGATCGCTGGTTCTCAACTACTTGTTTCTCTAGCGCTAGTACTCTTTTATTCAGCTTCTGCATATTGCTTTTCTCCTGTTTCCGCTTCCTCTCCCGGGATTTGTAACCTTCTGCGTCGGGAAACCCAACCTTCCACGGAACGGAGCCTGCCGTGCCTCGTGTTCGTCCTGGGTGCTCAGGATTCCCGAGGGTCTGTGTGAGCTCGTCATTCTCTCTGTCGGGAACGAACGTCCCTTCTTGCGCTGCGGCGATATACTGTCGAAGATTCTTGACCGGTATTGACAGTTGCTCGTTCGTCCAAACACACTTCCCTGTTTCAGGGTCCAACGTTCCCCCAGCCCCAAAGAACCATGTCCTTGCATGGTCTGGCCAGTACAATGTCTCTGGTTGGACCCCTTTAGCAAGCAGGTCCTTCTCAGCCTTGTCCCACAACGGTCGGGCTTTGATGCAGCTTCTTCTTTGCAGCATTTATGTTGTTTGTCGCTGACATCTTCCTACTCTTCTCCGATGTCTTGTGGGCCACAAATGCGGGCCAATGATCTCTTATCTTCTTAAATCGGCTGGTGAATGTTGGAGTCTGCCCTTTGTCGACAAATGTCGATTTCAACTCATTCTTCCACCTCCTGAATAGATCTGCCATCTTCTTAAGAGCATGAGCCTTGACCAATGGCTCTATAACTGGCTTATCCGGATCCTCCTCTGCCGGTAGGGTGAAATTTGCCTTCAACGCGGTCCAAAGATCATCTCTCTGTCTATCGTTGACAAAAGACACTTCAGGGTCTCCGCTCTTCGGCTTATTCCATTGGTGGATGGTGATCGGGATCATGTCCCTAACAAGAACCCCGCACTGAGCAGAAAATGCTTCCTTGGTCCGGCTAGGTTCAATCGGTTGGCCATCTCTATTGATGCTGGTGATCGTGAACCTTTCATCCTGGCGCAACTTTTTCTTCGGGCCTCGTCTCGTTACCGAAGTTTGGCTCGATCCGGATCCGGAGGGCTAGAAAAGAAGAATGAAAAGAGTTAATATGTGTACATACCAAAACAATTAATGCATTAATTAGCTAGTCAGCACAGGCTTAATTAATATATATACCTCGCCGGACTTTGCAACTGCTCCTTCCTCCATTCGCTCACCGGAGCCATCATAATCATGTTCTTCCACCTCCATTGTCCGATCATCGGAGCCTTCTTCACCCTCTTCTTCCAGACAATCGGTGTCGTTCAGAAACGATAAGACATCTCCTCCTTCCCGGATGATGTCCCCCAACAATGCTTCTTCTTGTAAGTTTCTTTGCGGAAGATTCGGATCGTCCATAGTTTCTGCAAATATTACAACATGACAATTAATATATTAGTGGCAAACATAGACCTAGCTAGCTCGACGCTTCTATGGTTTGGGGATGGATACACAAGGCAACCTCTCGACCCTCGGCGATCCACGACCCTCTACCCTGGTTCCCGACCCTCGACCCCCTCATGTCACGTTTGTCTAGTGGATCGACGACAACGCTCTTTTAACTTGGTACAAAAAATTCTAACTTTTGCATATTCTTTGCATATGAACATAATACATACATTTTCTTTTTTTCTTAAATGTAACTTTTGCATATATGAACATACATACACAATTTTTTTCTAAAAATGCACATATATATGAACATATACATCAATTGACAAAAAACTTTCTATGAACACAAAACTTTCTATGAACAAAAAACTTTCTATGAACAAAAAAAGCATACATCAATTGACAAAAAACATTCTATGAAAAAAAAATCATACATCAATGCGGAGAGGCGGGGAAAAAGAGGGGGGAATGGGGGGAGGGTCTCACAGCGAGGCAGAGGGCGGCGACGGCGAGGGCGAGGTAGAGAGCGGCGACAGCGAGGGCGGGGCAGAGGGCGTCGACGGGGAAGAGGGCGGCGACGGCGTGGCGGTCGGGCAGCCTGACGGCATCGGTGTCGTCTCCGGCGTTGTCGGGGGATAATGGCGAGAAGATGACTGAAAATTCCTAAGTGCCTGTTATATACCCAGAGCATTGGTCCCGGTTCGTAGCACCAACCGGGACCAATGCCCCCTTTCGTTCCGGTTGGTGCCACCAACCGGGACCAAAGGTCTCTTTTCAGCAGCCCCCTTTCGTTCCGGTTGGTGCCACCAACCGGGACCAAACGTCTCTTTTCAGCAGCCCAAACGGCGGGAAACAGAGACCTTTGGTTCCGGTTGGTGCCACCAACCGAAACTAAAGGGGGCATTGGTCCCGATTGGTGCTACGAACCGGTACCAATGCCACCCTTTCGTTCCGGTTGGTGCTACCAACCGGAACCAAAGGCCTTGTGCCGCGGTGCGGTGGGATGTTTAGTCCCACCTCGCTAGTCGAGGGAGCGCAAGAGCGGTTTATAAGCGCTGCTGCGCCAACGCTCTCGAGCTCCTCTCAACTGCAGGCTTCCGGGCCTATTGTGTCACTCTTTGCCCGTGGGCCTACTGGGCCTTCTGCGGGCCTGAATCCTGGCCCATTGTTGGGTTTCTAGTCGTATTCAGGCCGTGATGGCCCTGTAGGTGGCATTTTTTTGCTTTATTTTATTTTGTTTCCATTTTTTGCTTTTAATGTTTTGAACAGAAATTACTTTTTTTTCTATTTTTTGTTTTCTTTTTTGCTTTATTTAATTTATTTTGTTTCCACTTTTTTGCTTTTAATGTTTTGAATAGAAAATACTATGATAAGTTTAGTTGCATAAATTTATATAATTTTAGTTTTAATAATACTATAGGGAAACACGCGAAGATACTAAAATTTCTGTGCATTCAATATGCACCATTTTTGTGCATTCAATATGCACCATTCAAAGTCACATACTAAAATTTCAAACCTTTCTAACTTTATTTGCTATTTGTCATGCATTTAATGATTTATTTTGAGCTAAATGACCCTGAAATTGGAAAGCAGTACAAATGAACTCAGAAAAGGTTGAAACTTGGCATGGTATCATCATTTGACCAACATAGCATGTGCTAAAAAGTTGAGAGGGTTATGGCAAAAAATGGATGCACTTCGTGTACAAAATGGACAATCTCTTTCGAAGTATCAGGGTTTCGGACAAAAACTCATCAATTTTTAACCCTTTCTGACTTCATCTGTCTTCACTTTTTCTTCGCTTGTGTCCTTTGCTTATTGTGCCGTAACCATGGATATTCTTCATCGCTTAACAGGGTGCTTGGATCAGCCTTGACTTTGAAGGGAGGAATTTCATGAAACTTTTCATAATCTTCAGACATGTCTGTCTTGCCCTCCAATCCCACGATGTCTCTTTTTCCTGAAAGAACTATGTGGCGCTTTGGCTCATCGTATGATGTATTTGCTTCCTTATCTTTTCTTTTTCTCGGTTTGGTAGACATGTCCTTCACATAGAAAACCTGCGCCACATCATTGGCTAGGACGAATGGTTCGTCTGTGTACCCAAGATTGTTCAGATCCACTGTTGTCATTCCGTACTATGGGTCTACCTGTACCCCGCCTCCTGGCAGATTGACCCATTTGCACTTAAACAAAGGGACCTTAAAATCATGTCTGTAGTCAAGTTCCCATATGTCCACTATGTAACCATAATATGTGTCCTTTCCCTTCTTGGTTGCTGCATCAAAGCGGACACCGCTGTTTTGGTTGGTGCTCTTTTGATCTTGGGCGATCGTGTAAAATGTATTCCCATTTATCTCGTATCCTTTGTAAGTCAATACAGTATAAGATGGTACCCTGGACAACGAGTACAGCTCATGAGAAACAATGTTGTCAGCTCTGACATGTGTTTCCAACCAACTGCCAAAAGTCCTGATGTGTTCACGTGTAATCCAGTCGTCACACTGCTCCGGGTGTTTGGAGCATAGACTGTTCTTGTGTTCATCAACATACGGGGTCACCAAGGTAGAGTTCTGTAGAACTATGTAGTGTGCTTGAGACCAAGAATGCCCGTCCCTACATATTATTGAGTCCCCTCCAAGCGTGCCTTTTCTAGTCAGTCTCCCCTCATACCACGATTGAGGGAGCCAATCTTCTTAAGGCCAGGTATGAAGTCAACACATAACCCAATGACATCTTCTGTTTGATGGCCCATGGAGATGCTTCCTTCTGGCCTAGCGCGGTTACGGACATATTTCTTTAGGACTCCCATGAACCTCTCAAAGGGGAACATATTATGTAGAAATACGGGGCCCAGAATGACAATCTCGTCGACTAGATGAACTAGGACGTGCGTCATGATATTGAAGAAGGATGGTGGGAACACCAGCTCGAAACTGACAAGACATTGCACCACATCACTCCTTAGCCTTGGTAGGATTTCTGGATTGATCACCTTCTGAGAGATTGCATTGAGGAATGCACATAGCTTCATAATGGCTAATCGAACATTTTCCGGTAGAAGGCCCCTCAATGCAACCGGAAGCAGTTGCGTCATAATCACGTGGCAGTCATGAGACTTTAGGTTCTGAAACTTTTTCTCTGCCATATTTATTATTCCCTTTATATTCGACGAGAAGCCAGATGGGACCTTCATACTGAGCAGGCATTCAAAGAAGATTTCCTTCTCTTCTTTGGTAAGAGCGTAGCTAACAGGACCTTCATACTGCTTTGGAGGCATGCCGTCTTTTTCATGCAAACGTTTCAGGTCCTCCCGTGCCTCCGGTGTATGTTTTGTCTTCCCATGCACGCCCAAGAAGCCTAGCAGGTTCACGCAAAGGTTCTTCATCACGTGCATCACGTTGATTGAAGAGCGGACTTCTAGGTGTTTCCAGTAGGGTAGGTCCCAAAATATAGATTTCTTCTTCCACATGGGTGCGTGTCCCTCAGCATCATTCGGAACGGATAGTCCGCCGGGACCCTTTCCAAATATTACGTGTAAATCATTGACCATAGCAAGTATGTGATCACTGGTACGCATGGCAGGCTTCTTCCGGTGATCTGCCTCGCCTTTGAAATGCTTGCCTTTCTTTTTACATTGATGGTTGGTCGGAAGAAATCGACGATGCCCCAAGTTCACATTCTTCCTGCAATTGTCCAGGTATATACTTTCGGTGTCAGCTAAACAGTGCGTGCATGCGTGGTATCCCTTGTTTGTCTTCCCTGAAAGGTTACTAAGAGCAGGCCAATCATTGATGGTTACAAACAGCAACGCATGCAGGTCAAATTCCTCCTGTTTGTGCACATCCCACACACGTACACCGTTTCCATTCCACAGCTGTAAAAGTTCTTCAAGTAATGGCCTTAGGTACACATCAATGTCGTTTCCGGGTTTCTTAGGGCCTTGGATGAGAACTGGCATCATAATGAACTTCTGCTTCATGCACATCCAACGAGGAAGGTTATACATGCATAGAGTCACGGGCCAGGTGTTGTGATTGCTCCTTTGCTCTCCGAAAGGATTAATGCCATCCGTGCTTAAACCAAACCATACGTTTCTTGGGTCAGCTCCAAACTCAGCCCGGCCGTACTTTCTCAGGATTTTTCTCCATTGTGACCCGTCAGCGGGGTGTCTCAAATTCCCGTCTTTCTTACGGTCTCCATTGTGCCATCGCAACAACTTGGCATGCTCTTTGTTTCTGAATAGACGTTTCAACCGTGTTATTATAGGAGCATACCACATCACCTTGGCAGGAACCCTCTTCCTGGGGGGCTCGCCGTCAACATCACCAGGGTCATATCGTCTGATCTTATACCACAATGCACCGCATACCGGGCATGCGTTCAAATCCTCGTACGCACCGTGGTAGAGGATGCAGTCATTAGGGCATGCATGTATCTTCTCCACCTCCAATCCTAGAGGGCATATGACCTTCTTTGCTGCGTACGTATTGTCGGGAAATTCGTTATCCTTTGGAAGCCTCTTCTTAAATATTTTCAGTACCTTCCCAAATCCCTTGTCAGGTATACCATACTCTGCCTTCCATTGCAACAATTCTATTGCGGCACCGAGCTTTGTGTTGCCCTCTTCGCAATTGGGGTACAACCCTTTTCTGTGATCCTCTAACATGCGATCGAACTTCAGCTTCTCCTTTTCACTTTCGCACTGTCCCTTGCATCAACAATGACCCGGCGGAGATCATCATCGGGCACATCATCGTCTAGTTCCTCTTGATCTTCAGCTTCCCCCGTTGCAGCATCACCGTATTCAGGGGGCACATAGTTGTCATTGTCCTCTTCTTCTTCGATGTCTTCCATCATAACCCCTATTTCTCAGTGCTTGGTCCAAACATTATAGTGTGGCATGAAACCCTTATAAAGCAGATGGGTGTGAAGGATATTTCGGTCAAAGTAAGACTTCGTATTCCATATAGAAGGCATGGACAACACATAAAACCATTCTGCTTGTTTGCCTCAGCCACTTCGAGAAAATTATGCACCCCCTTAATGTACTCGGAGGTGCGTCTGTCACCGTACATCCATTGCCGGTTCATCTGCATGCATTATATATAATTAAGTGTGTCAAAAACCATTACAGGAAATCATGAATAGATAAGTGACCAAATTAATATAATTTTTTTTCTTTTAGAAAGAAGATAAGAACAAGAGGCTCACCACGGTGGTGTCGGCGACGAGATCGGCGCGGGCGATCGACGGCGGTGAAGACGGGGACGGGACGTGACGGACCGCTAAACCTAGACAAATCTTGAGGAAAATGAAACTTGGAGGTCGAGTTTGGAGAGGAGAAAGCTTAAGTAGTGTGGCTAGGGCATTTCATCGAACACCTCATGTGCATAGGAGGTGAGCTAGAGCACCAGAAATCCCTCCCCTCACACTCCAGGAAAAAACAGAGCAGTGGAGTGCTCTGCTCGCGGGGGAGGGGGTATATATAGCCACATCATTGGTCCCGGTTCGTGGCTGGAACTGGGACTAAAGACCACACTTTAGTCCCGGTTCCATCCACGAACTGGGACCAATGGATGTGGGTCAGGAGCGAGGCCCATTGGTCCCGGTTCGTGTCTGGAACCGGGACAAAAGGGTCCATACGAACCGGGACAAATGCCCCACGAGGCCCGGCCGGCCCCCTAGGCGCACGAACTGGGACGTATGCCCCCATGGGTCCCGGTTCGTGACTGAACCGGGACTAATGGGCTGGCCACGCCTGAACCAAAGCCCAGTTTTCTACTAGTGGGCCTCTACGCATAGTCAGATCCTGGGTCCGGCTAGTCCAGAGTGTCATCTACATCGACTTCTACATCCGCCACGCCAACAAAATGGCATCTCGGCAGCCTCAGCAATAAGCTTGTACCACTCCACGGCTCCTGCAGCATCTACATCACCCCATCAACAGCATGCGTCTATATGATCCAGCAGGACAACACGCGCGCCAGCGCGAACTTCGCCGACCCCACAACCTGCATGCTCGCCGACAGCAGCTTCGCACGCATGAGCCGTCAAACAGCAGCCGCTCCTGCAGGACATGTACTTCAACATGGCATGGAGCCACTGTGTCTTGGATCATAGGCCTACGGGAGGGCACTGCACCGGCATTAGCCACCAGCGCACGAAGCGACCTTCACCGAGCCCCTGCATCTAGCAATCTGCACCTAGCACATCATCGAGCCGAACAATTACACTGGTCGATCTATGCATCAATCCAAACTACATCAAGCCAAATCACTACATCAAGCCAAATCACTACATCAAGCTAACTACGAGTCAAAATCTTCGTCGAGCATATCTTCAAGAAGCGACATCAACACGCACCATCAACACGCCAGGCCGATGTGGAAAGAGATGCAATTCTTCATCGACTTCTTCGGCACGACACGTCATCGACACTTTGTCGCGACAGGGACGCCTTCAAGCGACGCATCATAGTCGACATGCCGCTGCAACGCCATCGCCGATACTTCATCGCCAAGGTCTTCATCAACGTGGTCTTCATCACCATCATCGTCAACACACCGCAGCCACCTCATCCACAAGATGGACACTTAGCGTCCTCTGACAGATTTTTCTCCAAGACACGACCTTGACAACAGCAATGACCGTGTCACGACGACAGCATCGACCACATCATCCATGATGACACGACTGCATCGACATGGCATAACTACAGTGACGACCCTACACGGCCACACGGTTCTGGCAAAACCGATGTGTGCTCGATGGGTTTCCTACGGTCTTGGAAAAACCGACGGACTCATTGCTGACGGCACCCTCTGACATCCGCAAGACCTTTTTTGCCACGTCATAGCTAGGTTTTTCTGCACTAGTGCGAATGGCGTAGTGATGTAATAGAAACACCCGAATGGGGTAATGAATTTTGTTTTTATTTCATGAAGTTCGTATAATCAGATCTAGTGGTACCCGGAGTATGCATCCAGAAACGACATACGCTCGCACTCTATAGTAGAATCTACTATCTGATCTATGTAGGGAAGAGGAATGTCATCTTTCGGGTGTTCCGGATTGATGTACTTGAAATCAATGCACATCCAGAGGGATTTATTCTTTTGGGGAACCATGACGACGTTGTAGAGCCACTCAGAGTGGTACCCCTCTCGAATGAATTTGGCAGCTAGGCGATCTCCTCACTGATTACCTTGCACTTCTCCTTAGAGGAGTGTTGCGTGTGCTCTTTGACAGGCTTGACCTTTGGGTCGACACGGAGTCGATGCTAAGCTAATTCACTAGGAACACCCGGCATGTCAGAAGCTTCCATGCAAAAATGTCTGAGTTCTCACGGAGGAACTAAAAGAACTCACCTTCCTATTTGTTGTTGAGGGTTGTCGAGATGTTGGTCCGCACTGCCTCTGGATCAGCCGGATGGACGTGAACTGACTTTGTCTCTCCGGTTGAATGGAATGCGGATTCCACAGTTGGTTTCTTCTATCTAAGCAGCTTGGTCGAGTCAATTGTCTTCTTATACTCTTCTAGATCTACCAATGCTATCTGCTCGTAAGTAATCCGAGAGCCCTTCTACATGCACTCGTCAGCTATCTTCTTGGTCCGAATGGTGGTGATCACACCTTTTAGACCTGAAATCTTAACTTTAAGATACACGTAATATGGTCTAGCCATGAAACGCGCGTAGGCAGGCCTACCCAGCATGGCATGATATGCACTGTGGAAGTCCACTACCTCAAATGTCAGTCGCTCCTTCTGGTAGTTCTTCTCGCTGCCAAAACACCACATTTAGCACTATCTGGCTGAGTGATCTTGCCTTGTTCCCGGGGATAACCCTATGCAATTGCATGTTGCTCTTGCTTAGCCAGGACAATGGTATATTCATCGCGTTCAGGGTGTCGACAGAGATGATGTTCAGTGTGCTTCCTCCGTCCATGAGGACTTTGCGTAGTCGGACCCCGTTGAGAACCGGATCGACCACTAGCACCACCCGCCCAGGGGTCAGAATGTGGGCAGGGTGGTTTGAATGATCGAATGTGATGGGAATCCTCGCCTAGTCCAGGTACTGGGTGAGAGTTGGAACTGCCATGTTGATTTCTCGGTTTATAACCTTCAATCGGCTCTTGCTTTCGACGTCTGAGAAGATCATTAAGACACGACTTGAGGGTATCCAGAGGTGTGATTGACTTCCTCATCGTCTTGGTCCTCGTCTTTCTCCTTGGAGGGTTCTTCACGCATCTCCTACTTGAGTAGTCGGCACTCCCTAGTGGTGTGCTTTGGCAGAATCATGTTGCCGTCTTCATCCTTCTTTGTACAAATCTGGCAGGGCTGGTCTAGAATGCCTTTAGGGGCACTCTTCTTCTTGGTGGCCCATTCCTCCTTCTGTTTCTTCTTCCCTTTGCCTTTGCCTTGCTCGGCCAGAGCCACGGCTTTGGACTTGACGACCTAGTCAGCTTTGTTCTTCTACTTCTTGTTGGAGTTATTTCCCAACTGATGGGCTTCACTGGTCGGCCCTTTACCATTTCTCAGGCAGTCCTCTTCCTCATTGTTATCTGATACGTCTCCAACGTATCTATAATTTATGAAGTATTCATGCCATGTTTGCAATAATTCTGTAAGATTTTGATATGATTTTACTATAACTAACCCGGACTGACGCTGTTTTCAACAGAACTACCGTGGTGTTGGTTTTGTGCAGAAATAAAAGTTTTCAAATCGAGCTAAAAATTTATGGAGAATATTTTTGGAAAATATAAAAAATATTGGAGCGAAGAGTCACCCGAGAGGAAGGCCGAGGAGGCCACAATCCCCAGGGGCGCGGACACCCCCCTAGGCGTGGCCACCAGGCTTGTGGGCCCCTCGGGAGTCCACTAACCTCCCTCTCAGCTCTATAAATCCTCAAATATTCCAAAACATCCGAGAAATAACCTAGATCAGGAGTTCTGCCACTGCACACCTCCAGAGCCACGAAAAACCAATCTTGGCCCTCTCCGGCACCCTCCCGGAGGGGGTCACCATCACCGGAGGCCATATTCATCATCCCGGAGGGGCCATCAACACCATGGAGGCCAAGGACCAAAGGGAGAAGCTCCCCTTACAGAGGGGGGAGGCCATGGAGGAGGAAGCACAAGAGGGAGACCCGCTCCCACTCTCTCCCGGTGGTGTCGGAGTGCTATCGGGGGAACCATCGCCGCAGTGATCGTCTTCATCAACATCACCTTCTTCATCACCATCCTCATCTCCTTTTAGTGGTCCACTCTCCCGCACCCCGCTATAATCGCCTACTTGAACATGGTGCTTTATGCTACATATTATGATCCAATGATGTGTTGCCATCCTATGATGTTTTGAGTAGATTACTTTTGTCCTTTGGGTTGATTGATGATCTAGATTGATTTGAGTTGCATGTTTTATTATTGGTGTTGTCCTATGGTGACCTCCATGTCTCGCAAGCGTGAGGGATCCTCGCCGTAGGGTGTTGCAATATGCTTATGATTCGCTTATGGTGGGTGGGGTGAGTGATAGAAACACAGACCCAAGTAAGTAGATTGTTTGCATACGGAAATAAAGAGGACTTGATGCTTTAATGCTATGGTTGGGTTTTACCTTAATGATCTTTAGTAGTTGCGGATGCTTGCTAGAGTTCCAATCATAAGTGCATATGATCCAAGTTGAGAAAGTATGTTAGCTTATGCCTCTCCCTCATATAAAATTGCAATAATGATTTCCTATCTTGTTAACAATTGCCTAGCATAATTCTGCACACCGACCCATCATTATTCCACACTCGTCATTTGTAATATATTGTAATATTATGATAACAGAACCTATATTTATATTTTAGTTCTCCGATATCATGCAAAGCTATCCTCTTCATACCCACAACATAGTTTTATTTCTCATTTCTAGATGGAAGCAAACGTTCAGTGTACATAGAGTCATATCGGTGGCAGATAGGACTTGAGAGAATATTGATCTTACCTTTAGCTCCTTGTGGGTTCAACACTCCATACTTATCACTTCCACCTTTGGAAATTGCTACGATGATTCCTTGCACTTGGGGATTATCATTGGCGTATCGATTAGCCACTCCATCACCTGAATCAGGGTCGAAGTTTTTGTACGGATGAACTTCAGGATGAGCTCTCGATACTTCACTCTAGCACGGAAGGCGTAGATTGTCTGATGCTCAGTGACATTCTCCACAAAATTATGCTGAGTTCTCCAACGCTGAATGTACTCACGGAGAATCTCGTTGTTTTTCTCCACATAGTGTTGGAGTTTGGTCAAACCACCCGGCTGCTTGTAAGTGTCTTCGAATGTTTGGACGAATACTCGGGACCGGTCTTCCCAGCAGTAGATACTACCTGTAGGGAGTTGGTTAAGCCAGGCTCTCGCGGATCCTTCCAACATTAGGGTCAGGTGCTTCACTGTGACATAATCATTGCCGCCGCTGATTTGGACGGCCACTCGATAGTCCTCCAACCAAGTTTCTGGTTGGACTTGCCGCTAAATTTCTATACAGCCGTCACCAACTTATAGTTGGAGGGAATGTCGGCTTCCCGAATGAATCTATTGAAACACTCGAGGCCATAGGTGATTAATGCACTCGGCCTTTCTCTGTTGGCCCGGGCCCTATAAACCACATTCTGAGCATGGATGGACCTTTAATTTCGTGGTGGATCCTGGAGTTCTTTGTACTCCCTCCGACGGCGCTAACTCGGCGGACGAGTGGGCCCGCACCTCTTACCGTCCTCATACTGTCATTTATCGTCGTAGGACTGGTGCCCGTACATGACATCCCTTCAAGGCACAGGTCATCACGCTGCCACGGGGGAGTGATCTCGTCACATCTTCTATCCCCATGCATATCTCTTGCTAGGGGAGAGTGTCGACGTCTTCTAGTCAAAGCCGGACTATCAGCCGACTGCACCGTGTACGCATAGACCAACCTATTGTGGATGTGGTTCTGGGACTAAGACACAAACATGTTTTGCGCCAAGGTGGTCTTTAGGATCGCCTGGATCTGATGAATGCCTTCTCCTGCCGCGAAACTAGACGGCTAGATGGAGTCGGCTATTCGTGTTTCTGCAGCCAAGTTCTGCAACGAAGTGTACATCACTTGGTAATCCCGCAGACGGTCGTTTGGGAACAACCACCGGCGGTTCCAACTGGACCTGGGGTGATACCCGGAGACCCGGTCGTCAAGTGACTTCTCCAGTCGCTTAAGTCATCCGCGCTTAGCCAGAGTGTCCTAGAGCATGGCCTCCAAAGGCCAATGCCTCGGGGGTCGACCCCATGATCGGGGTAAGCAGAGCATGCTCATTCCTCTACCTGATCTCCTCCGGGTGCTCTTTAATGAGGGTTTGCGGGATTTATGGTTTAACGTCGGTGTTGAGACCATTGCCAAGGCCGTCACCTTCACGCCTGTGAGAGGTGCCTCGAACATACCCGAGAGGTCCATTCCGCATGCTGCTCTCGCAATCGGACTCGTCGGTGAAGTACTCGTGCGGTGAGGAGAATAAATCAAGGGTGGGCTTGTCGGAGTCGAGCATCGCCACCTGCTCGGTCGTGGTCTAAAGAGACATGGCATGCTTAATCCAGCATTGGAGCCATGAGTGCCCGGAACGCTTGCGATGGCGGCAACCGAGAGGGCAGGTGTCAAACGATAAAAGACAGACAGCTGTCGGAGTTGAACTCCGAACGAAGACGCGCGAAAGTGTACTGCCCCACAGACGGACAACGCCTCCACGTCTAACGGAGCCTCCTGAATCCATGCCAAATCATCAGCGAGAAAGCTCAAGCAGCCGAATCGGATCTCTCCGCCGATGATCTTGATGTTGAAGATGAAAATCCCACTTGCGTTGGATATCGCTAGATGCGCTGCCCCATGGTAGGAACCAACTGTCGAGGCAACGATCCTGACAGTGGGTACTAGGGGTACGAACGAGGGGCAGAGCTAGCCTAGCTACCACGGAAGTGTATCGGATTTTATCAGTTCGGGCTCCTCCCTCAGAGGCAAAAACCCGACGTCTCGTGCCAGGAGGATTGTGTTTTCTGTGGGGGGTATGATTACAAGAGGGTGTTGAACCCTTGTCCAGGAGCTCGGAGGTGGCTTATATAGGGTACACCTAGACCCGTTGAGCTCATTACAAGAGAGATTTAATGTCATTATGATGACAATTTCTAGTACCGATAGCCCTTAACTATAGCAGTTACTGGTAATAGTAGCTATAATAGAAGCTATGACTACACTTGATGTATCGCTTTAAGTCCATCGGTCGTTGCAGCTCCCAGCTCACTCATGTCTTGCCTCTGTCCGAGTGTTGTAGCCTGGCCGACTGAAGGAGAGACGCCCGAATGACTTAGTGTGGATCCAAATGTATCCCTGATATATACATCTGAATGCATCTATGGTCCTGAGATCTACAATCATTGTGTGTGGTCCTAGGTGGGCCTCAAATGTCAGCTCCATGACCCTACTGTTGGGGAACGTTGCACGGGAAACAAAAAATTTCCTACGCACACGCCTGATCTATCCATGGTGATGAGCATCTACGAGAGGGAGAGTGGATCTACATACCCTTGTAGATCGCTAAGCGGGAAGCGTTAAGAAACACGGTTGGTGTAGTTGAAGTTCTTCGCAATCCAAATTGCCGAGCATCCCGCGATCTCATCACGATCCGTCTCACGATCCAATCACGATCCGTCCCGCAAACTCATCACGATCCATCCCGCGATCTCATCACAATCCATCTCGCGATCTTGATCACGGTCCTTCCGATCTAGCGCCGAACGGACGGCACCTCCGTGTTCAGCACACGTACAGCTCGATGACGATCTCCGCCTTCTTGATCCAGCAAGAGGGAGCAGAGAGGTAGATGAGTTCTCTAGCAGCGTGACGGCGTTGCGGCGATGGTGGTGCAGCTATTCCAGCAGGGCTTCGCCTAAGCACCGCTGAAAACCAATCTAGAGGAGAAACTGCGATCTACTAGAGGAGAGGTAGCATGTGGCTATTAGGGTTAGCTTTTTCCTCTAAATCCTCTAGTATATATAGGAGGAAGGAAGGGAGGAGGCAGCCTCAAACCTTCAAGGTTTGGTCGAAATTGGAGGTGGAGGAGTCCTACTCCAATGCTATTAGGAGTAGGATTCCTCCTTTCCACTTGGAAACTCTTTCCACCTGTCCACCTTTGGATTTTTTCCTTCTCAAACCACTCCAGTCGCATGGGCCCTTAGAGGAGGCTTCGGCCAGCCCACCAGGGGCTGGTTTACCTCCTCCCACAGCCCATGTAGCCTCTTGGATCGAAATACCTCTCCCGATGGTCCTTCGGTACACTCCCGGCACTCCCAGTACACTACCGATGAGCCCGAAACTTTTCTGGCGACAAAAATAGGACTTCCTATATATCAATCTTTACCTCCGGACCATTCCGGATCTCCACGTGACATCAGGGATCTCATCCGAGATTCCGAACAACCTTCGGTCACCACCATACATAACTCTATACTACCGAAACGTCACCGAACCTTAAGTGTGCAGACCCTGTGGGTTCGAGAACTATGTAGACATGACCGAGACACCTCTACGGTCAATAACCAATAGCAGGTCCTAGATTCCCATATTGGTTCCTATATTCTATGAAGATCTTTATCGGTGAACCTCTATGTCAAGGATTCAGTTAATCCCGTATGCTATTCCCTTTGTTCTTCGGTATGTTACTTGCCCGAGATTCGATCGTCGGTATCTGTATACCTAGTTCAACCTCGTTACCGGCAAGTCTCTTTACTCGTTCCGTAATACAAGATCCTATGGCTAACACTTAGTCACATTGCTTGCAAAGCTTATTGTGATGTTGTATTACCGAGTGGGCCCTGAGATACCTCTCCGTTACACGGAGTAACAAATCCCAATCTTGATCCATGCCAACCCAACAGACAACCCGTTATAGACACCCAGTTACGTTGCGACGTTTGATACACACAAGGTACTCCTCCGGTGTCAGTGAGTTGCATGATCTCATGGTCATAGGAACATATACTTGACATGCAGAAAACTGTAGCAATAAATTGACACGATCATATGCTACGTTTATAGTTTGGGTCGTGTCCATCACATCATTCTCCTAATGATGTGATCTCGTTATCAAATGATATCTCATGTCCATGGCTAGGAAACCTTAACCATCTTTGATCAACGACCTAGTCCATCAGAGGCATACTAGGGACATGGCGTTGTCGATGTATCCACACATGTATCTGAGTTTCCGATCAATACAATTCTAGCATGGATAATAAAAAATTATCATGAACAAGAAAATATAATAATAACCATTTTATTATTACCTTAGGGCATATTTCCAACACCTACCACTAGTAGGTAACTGATCACAAGGCTTGTTCAATCAACCATAAAAGAAGGTTGAGAGAAGTTGTTTGATTGACCATTGGTTTAAGAAATGCGTAGATGGTTTACTACGAGGTCTCGGACCAGATACAAAAGTGGATAAATTACAAAATGTGTAGATTAGAAATCAATTCAATAGTTACAATTTTGTAATGAGACTTACCCCTTATGCTATTTGCAACTTTATAACATATACTAACTCATATCTCTTTCTCAAAGATTTCAATTATGATTACGGTTCATTTGATAACCTTATTATAGTTCGTGAACTTTTGGGATTACGTGATTCGTCAGAAAAAGGAATGATAATTACTTTTTTCTCTAGAACATAATAAATGGAAAGAGTTGGGTATTAGTTCATGAGAAATTCTTTATGAATATGGATAGAGGAAGGAAATAATGAAAAAACAAATCTAGTGCATTCCATATCTTTTTTTACTCTTTTTCTTTCCTCACGGAGGGAGTATTTAAAAAGAAAAACGGATAAAGGGTTAATTCATTCTTGATAAGCGTTTCCTTAACAAGTGAATGCGAACATACTCTACATCAGAATCACAAGAAAGTACTACGGTACTTGATAATTTCGACAAATTGCAAGTCCTCATTATGATTCCTTTTATGGCGAAAAATCTCTAACAAAGAAGGGATAACTGGATGAAATATGACGACAACCTTACAATCTGTCAACGAGAAAAACAGATAACCAACTGAATCTCTAACAAAGAAGGGAATAATTGATAGAAATGTTGACGACGATCTTGCAATCTTTGATATTAGAAAAAAAAAGGAGACTGGATACTGCTGCTCTGATCGAAATTTAAACGGAACGTCTCGTGAGTGCACTACAGAGCAAGAAACTCCGGCAGGGCAGAGATCCTCACGTCACGGCGGCAAATTGGGCACGTCGTGGCCTGGCAGAACCACCTGAAAATGCACCGGCGGTGGAACGCATGCGTGCACTTCGGCAGCTGCACGGCGGGCTCTCCCTCCAGGTCCCCCAAGCAGATCGGGCAGTCGTCATGGCTGTCGCTGCCGCCCAGCTCCCTCTCCTTACACGCCAACAGGAGAGCCTGCTCGTCGTGTATGAACTGCCGGTCCACCTCCAGCACTAAGCGGAAGGTGAAGCCGCGGGTGGCGCCATCGCCGCACGCCACGCTGACGATCTGCGGTACCACGTTCGGGGGTACGGCGGCATCCCACTCATCCTGGGCAAGGCGGAGCATACGGAGCTGGGGCATTCTCGCCAGCATCCTGCGGAGCGCCCAGCGGCAGCCACCGTCGCTCTGGAGCATGGAGAGGTCTCTCACAAGAAACATCCTGGCGTAGCCGTTACTTGGCCCGATGTACGGCTGGTACCGCGCGGTCGGGGGCTGGCCGCGTCCGCGAAACTGCAGGGACCGCTTGACACAGCAACTCACGAGCACCGCAAACTGGTACCCAACGACGGCCGGCGCGGGATCAACGGAGAACCAGCGTGCGGTCGCCATGACCATGCGCATGACTAATAGGCCAGCGGTGGCGGCGGCGCCGTGATTCGACATCGCCGTCACTAGTTCACTTCACCGGCTTGGCAACCTGGAATGGCAGTGCTGCTATTTGTAGTACTAGTCCACAGCCAAGCGACGCGAACAGGTAGCGTGGCTACCAGTCTGAAACGAACGCGATGCAAATGGTTTTCTCTTTATTAGGAAACAAATGCGATGCAAATATTTTTCACTTTATTAGGAAATGAACGCAGTGCAAAGGTTTTTCTTTTTTTTAAGGAATATGCAAATGCTTTTATATTTATTAGAAAACTAACGTCATGCAAATGTTTTTCTTTGGGGGAAACGAATGCGATGCAAATGTTTTTCTCTTTAGGAAACGAACGCGATGCAAATATATGTTTGTCCGTTGGAAAACGTTCTGATTCATCCAGATGATTTGTTTCTCCCGTAAGCCGGCTGCTCCGTGGGACACGTGTCCATCGAGGGACCACCCACCGCTCCTCCCGACCTTATCTCCCAACACATCTCTTCTTCTCCGCATGTTCTTCCTTTTTTGCCCTTTTCTTCCTCCTTCGGCCAAGTCTCCATGGCGAGCACCGTGACCACAGTTGAGAACTGGGAGAGGCACCGTCAATGGGTGCATGATGATACTCTACCCCAACACCACCGTTGTTGCAATCAGAGAGAGGAGCAGCCACTGCTATTTGCATCCTCGTCATGGCCGCAAACGTTGTTGTTTGCATCCTCGCCTGGCTAGGAGAGGGGTGACACCAGCACCGAAACAGCGGGGTTGCAGCAAGGTCTCAGGGGGAGGGAAACTCCGGCTACAACGGATGGAAGGCTCCCGTTCGCCACTGTCACTCCGCGCTGCAATTCATGTGTTTTTTGCAGTAGCACCATTGTTGTGAAAGGGCATCTCCCTCAACTCCGGCCGCAGTGGAGCTTCACCAGGGTGTCGTCGGTGCTGCGTTGGACCTTCGCCACATCGTTGGGTGATGCAATGAAGCGTCGGTGGGGGGGGTGGGGGGGGGCTGCAATGGAGCTTCGTTGGCGCACCGCTGGGTCATAGGCTGCAATGAAGCTCCGCGGGTGCTGCATTGTGCATTGCAGCTCCGTCGGTTCTGCAATGGAGTTTCGCCCGCACCGTCGGTTCTCTGTTGCATCTTTGTCTCACTGCTGGGGGTTGCTATGGAGCTTCGCCCACCCTTGATGTTGCCATAGATAGACATGCAGCTCCTGATGCAGCGCCAGATCGGACGTCCCCCAGGGCCAGATAGAACGACTTGCTAGGCGGACGATTTCTCCAGGAAATCATCTGCCTGATCCTTAGCAGCCGCCTTGTCCGTTTCACATGGCCTAGCTGTACCTCTTTTCTGGGGAAGTAGGCTATAGCTATACTTTTTATCCTAACAAAGTAGAGTGGCTGCTATACTTGAGTATGCTTCTCCGTTTCAGGCCCTAAGCCTTGCCTTAAGCAGAAGTTGAAGGATTCTCAAAGAAAAACACAAGTTAAATGTGGGCTCGCCAAAACAAGTTTTATATATAACTAAAAAATAAAAAAGTTGCATCTAACTATTATAAAAATCACTTTATACACAATGTTACAAAAATATTAACATCACATTTGAAAATTTTAAATGTTTTAAAATGTATTAGATGTATACCAAAAGTGTATAATTCGTATGCTAAAATTTGAATGTCATAAATTATTTGTTTTGAAAAATTATAAGATTGTTGTTATGTACATGAAAAATGTTGAATGTGTACTGAAAAAACTTGACATGTGATAAAAAATGATAAAAATCGAAAAAGAAACGAATAAAACAAAGAAATGCTAGAGAGAAAAAGGAGTAAACCAAAAAATAAAATAAAAAACCGAAGAAAACCAATTTGGAAGAATAAAAATACCTGGATACCCCAATGTCACCTCAAGTATTCGGGGGTTATTTATTCGACATGCATGAAACAATTTTAGATTCATCATATTCAATCCAACACAAAAAACTTCAAATAGTATCCCAAAATTTCTACCGGAGAAAGTAGAACAACAACATGTATCAAACCCTATGCATAGATTACCCCAATGTCAACACGGGAATCCACGAGTTGAGTGCCAAAACATATATCAAATGAATCAATAGAACACCCCATTGTCACCACGGGTATCCACATGCAATACATACATCAAGTGATCTCAAATCCGATATTCAATTCGACATAACAAAATCTCAAGGGGAAGATTCAATTCATCACATCAAGATAGCAAGGGACAAACACCATATGCTCCTACTATGTTAGCAAAGCATGTGATACATCAAGATCATGACATCTCAAGAACACGAGAGAGAGAGAGAGGGAGAGAGATCAGATAGCTACTGGTACATACCGTCAAACCTGAGGGTGAACTACTCCCTCCTCGTCATGGACACCGCCGGCATGATGAAGATGGCTTCTGGTGATGATTTCCCCCTCCGACAGGGTGCCGAAACATCACTCCGGATGAGTTTTCTTCGATACAGAGGCTTGCGGCGGCGGAGCAGAAGTTCTAGGTTTATTTCTGAGGGTTTCTGTATGTATAGGATTTATCAGCATTGGAATCACGTCAACCTGAGCCACGAGCGGCCCATAAGCTATCAGGGTGCGCCCTGTTGACTTGTAGCCAGCAGGTGGCCCCCCTTTGGTGGTTATTCGCTCTGGTATTTCTCATGTTGTCCAGAAAAAATCGTCAAAAAGTTTATGGCATTTTCGAGAACTTTATTTTCTGCATAAAACCAACACCATAATAATTATACTGAAAACAGCGTCAGTCCGGATAAATTCTAATTAAATCATATAAAATGCATGAAAACCTTATAAAAGTGTTGTAAACATAGGTAAATATGGCGTGAATACTTCATAATTATCGATATTTTGGACACGTATCAAGTTTCAACAACTAAATGTGCTGTTTGTAGGGATATCATTAAATGATCAATTGCATGACTCTTGGTACTGGCCCACTAAATCAGGAGATTATACTCCCAAGTCTTTCTATATGATGAGTTTTGAGCATGTTCAAGTGGATCCTATATTTAAGTGAATTTGAAGATTCTCCTGCAGCCACAAGTTTTGGGTTTTTGGATGGCTATTGTTGATGGACAAGCTCAATACAAGGGATATGATGGTTAGGAGGCATTGGCATGTTTGACACCTAAGTCATATGCCCCTTGATGGTTCATGAGGATATAAACCCATCTTTTTTAATGTAACTTTAGTCAACGCGTCTGAAATTATTTACACATTTCAAGGGTGATGCAATCAAATGATTCTTGGTATCAAATGTCCGAACATGCTAAAACAGGAGCTTGGACAACCCTTCTTCACTGAAGCGGTCTCCATTGCTACATGGAACATTTGGGTCATCGGAAATGGGAAGGTTTACAGAAATGGGAAGAGCTTTCTACATGATATTGTCTTGTTAGCACACATGATTAAGTGTAACTACAAGAGTAGACTCTTTGGCCTGAATTTCTTCTGTCTTAATTTGAACTTGTAAGTAAGTTGTTAGGAAAGTGCCTTTGTATATCTCTTTTCTTTCTTTCTAGGATAGTTTGTAAAGGACCTCTAGTTTGCATGTTTCATTATTATTAAGAAAAGATTGTGGGGGCTTTTGCCCCATGGTACATAGTAAAAAAACATTATTATGATCCATACAGTGTAATCTTTTTGGGACTCTTTATGATAGGTGTTGGTTTGTTACTTCCTGATTGGATTATACCTGTTTATTTCTATGGATTATATATGTATAATGTTGTTTATATGGAGAACTAGTAAAAGGAGTTGTCTGCATTAGAGGGAGTAGATCCCTATTCATGAAGTACTTTCCATGATAGTAAGAGAGAGAAAAGTTCGACGGACCTACCTCAATAAGTGTGAAAAGATAGTTAAGTCCTTATCCTAGTGACTAGTGCGGAGTGAGGAAATATTATTATTAAATGTATCTGTATGTCATCTTACTCAATGAAATGATGAACATAATGCTTGAGGATGCACATGTTCACTAGTAGAAAAAGGCCCATTTGTCCCGGTTCCTAAGGCTCATTTGTCCCGGTTCTGGAACCGGGACTAAAGGGTTGGGAATAAAGCCCAAAACCTTTAGTCCCGGTTTGCTTACCAACCGGGACAGAAGGGGCTCCACGTGGCCGGTGCTAGGAGCCCAGGAAGGAGGACCTTTAGTCCCAGTTGATAACACCAACTGGGACCAAAAGGCATCCACGCGTCAGCATCTAGCAGTTGCTAGGTTTTTTTGAAAGGGAGGGGGGTTAGTGGGTTTTGGACGGTTAATTTAGGGGTTTTATATTGTTTTAGATAGCTAATTGATAGAGAGAAGTGTCCTCTCTTTCTTCGTGCTTGGTCGACGCTAGCTACTATAGAGAGAACTTGACATGCTAGCTAGTAAGCAAATGAAGGAACCATTAAGTACAGAAGATCGTCATGAACATATAGAGAGTAGAAGTGATCGACCTCTCTTTCTCCGAGAGATTGGTCGTATAACAAGTTTTCGTATATATATCCGACGCTGCTAGCTACATATATACAATATAAGATCTCTTACAATCCCTAACATCTAATGTCAACTTTTAGATGGTATTCTCCGGCTTTATTTATGACGTGGTCAAGAAAAAATCCTGCCAATTCTTCTTGAATTGCTCGTATGGGATCATGTGGTAGGAGTTCATCCCGCATCTGCCACATCTAATTTGAAGAAGATGTCAATACATATACATTCACATTAAAAGGCATCATTTCCACAATCAAGATTTAGTATGAAAAGGCCCCCAACAATGGGTGCAAATTCATAAAACATATCCTTACAATAAAGTGAACAACCATTGTTCTCAGACATGTAGGAGTACCCATCGTGTACTAAACATGATCCAGAGATAATGTTTCTACACAACAACGGAACAAAATAACAGTTACTAAGTTCTAAAATAAATCCTGAAGGGAGCCGTAGAGGCATAATGCCGACGGCTTGAGCGGCGATCCCAGCGCCGTTCCCGACATGCATCACGACTTCATTCTTTGCTAGTTTGCGCAACTTTTGAAGCCCCTGTATCGAGTTGCAAATGTAAGCAACCGATCCGGTATCAAGTAACGAAGACTTAGAATTTTCTCTAGCAAGCAAAACATCAATGACATTAACTTGTATAACAATTATACCTTTTCCGGTTTTCCCGGACTTCTTATCTTCCAGATACTTCTTGCAGTTTCTCTTCGAGTGTCCTGTGCCCTTGCAGTAGAAGCACTCAGTTTCATTCTTGGATCCGCCCTTAGATTTGCTTTGGAAGCCGGTCTTACCGGCGCCCTTGCCCTTCTTTGGCTTGCCTTTCTTTTTGAAACTGGTAGTTTTATTCACAAGCAACACTTGCTTGTGATTTTTCTATAGTCCTCCTTCAATAGTTTTCAGCATGGCAAGCACCTCATTTGCTGTTTTATCCATCCCATTCATGTTGTAGTTCATGATAAAACCGCCATAAGACGGGGGGAGTGAACCTAGCAACAAGTCCATAACATGCTCTTTTGGAAGTGGGAATTCCAGGATTTTAAGCCTTTCAGCGTAGCCAATCATATTGACTACGTGCTCGCCAACTGAACTGCCCTCAGCCATCTTGGTCTCCGCCATCATTTTCATGATGTCAAAACATTCAGACCGTGCATTAAACTTGAAAACAGCATCCAGATCCTTGATCATATCAAAGGAGTTATGGAATTCAAAACGTTTTTTGAAGCTCTGAACTCATGCAAGACACCATGAGGCACTGCACTAAGTTGTAATCATCATCCTTAGTGGCCCAGACATTTTGTATGTCTGCCGCGGCTGTTGCCGCCGGTTTAGGAGGAAGAGGTCCGTCAAGCACGCACACTTTCTTAGCACCCCGGAGGACAATCCTCAGGGTAAGGACCCAGTCTGCATAGTTGTTTCCATTCGCAGCTAACTTCTCTTTCTCTAACATAGGGCCTAAGTTGAACGCGGTGTTGTGAGCCATTTGATCTACAACGGAAAACACAAGTTCACTTAGACTTTGTTCATAATGATTTCTGGCACTAGTGAATAAACAATTTTTATTCTAAGGTGCACTCCCACTCAAATCAATATCTCTCATAATTGATTGTGAGTGATGCAAGACCCAACTTTCAATTCAGCGTCAAGGATGTAACCATCTCAAGTGACGAGAATTTCAATTGGTAGGCCAACTTGCCAATCACATCTCTATGTGACTCTTGTTAATCTTTTGATGCGTGTGTTCCGAGCTCATGACTTTCATGCCTGAATGTCAAGACAACCAAGTGATCTCACTGCGAGGTCTCTACTCACCCGCCTCACACTTCTCTAATCGTTCGTACCCTTGTAACCATTTGATACCCCGAAGAGATAGGTGCCATGATGGTGCTACACTTGGGAGAACACTAACTACTTGATATTTTTAGTGAGAGATCACCCTAATAAAAAGCGACTACCGCGCAATTAAGAAGGGTGCATCAAGAGGGATAAACATCTCAGGCAATTCATAATAGCATGATATGGTATAGCCCTTTCTGACGGAGAAGTCAAGTATTTCTTCGTCTTCGGCATTCGCGTCGGTGTTCACCTTTGCGAAGGTTTCCACAACCTTGTCGATGCACTAGATAATATTGCTATCTCTATAGCTAATAAAATAAGTGCATTACATAAGGTTGACATGCAGGTCATTAAAGTGCAATCATATGGCTCCAGCCATCATGCCGAATCATGACATGCAGGTCATGTTAATTACATCATATAGCCATCTCATACATAATCAAATTGAATATAGGCATTGTTATACCACATCATATGCAAACCATCATGCAAAACCAAGTTAGACGCCTCTAATCGGTTTATACAAATTTTTATGTTACGTGGCTTCTAAGGTTTTGACTCAAACCGCAGCTACCAACCTTTATCATCAAGTATGATAATTTAAGTTGCTAGATTAAATTTCTAGGGTGTATGAAACACGAGATAATAAAATATCGAGCCCCATACTAAACTTCGTCATACGCGTGACCCCCGTGCAGATCATATATGCATTGCCCTTTCGTCTGCGAAACATGCATCTTTCTTTAACTATGATGGAACCCAAAGAACTGTTAGCACTTCGTTGATCTGTCAATCAACATACTCAGGAGCAGCATGAAAGGATCGCGGATTGCCAGAACTTTGTAAGATTCCACCATTCCGTCAACATCTGGATTATGCAAATTCAGAGGAAGCAACAGGAACATCGGGTAACAGATTTCATCTGCTACCCGCACAAATAATTTTCAGCAATAGATCTCATCTACTACAAAATTATACTATGCAATACCCATACATCTCATGTATTCTAGATCATAACATGCATCAACTCATAGTTTGGCTCTTGATGCCACTGTTGGGGAATGCGACAGAAAATAAAAAATTCTGGTATAGCGAGCACGCCCAGGACCACTATGGAGACTGCATACAAGGTTTGATCTGATCCGTACTGACTCGAAACACAGCGGAAGAAGAGTCGATGGAGATCGTTGGTGAAGCTCCCCGCAGCTAGGATTTTACAACCTCCCAACCACGTGGATGTACTCCCTCGTCGGACAGCCCTTCGGGAGGCGGTCGGACAGTCTGCCGGACGAAGTCGCGGACAGCCCTTCGGGAGGACCCCCGAAACTTGAACGGAGACTCGGACAGCCCTACGGGAGGACACACGAACAGCCCCTCGGGCAAAATATCGAAACTACGACCTCTCTACGGGGTTGCACACATACGGTGTCATCTATCCGGTAGGGCTTCACCGTCCAGAACTAGTTCCTGCCGGAACCCAGATAGCCTTTTGGCTCTACGAAAGACTCTTTTCGTGGGAGGGAGAGAGAGAGCTTGCAAAGAAAAGCTTGTGTATGAGAGCACAAGGATGAAGAGATGGCATCCCACATCTCCTCTATTTATAGGAAAACCAAGGGGTTGGGTTGGGACTTGAAAATACCAAACTACCCCCACTTTATGTCACACATAAAAAATCATAAGAAGGAAAAGGGGTGACATGTGGAGCTCCATGGAGGAGCTCCACCCTTGGCCGGCCAACCCTTGGGGGGCTCCCATGAGGAGATACCTTGCTCCCCAATCCCTTCTAGAAGCCTTTTTGGAAATATCCAAAAAGGTGCTTTTCCATAAATATCCAAAAAGCACTTTCACTATTCACGACGACATTTTTTAGTGTCCGATCGAACTGAAAATATTTATGTGGGCTTAGAACAATTCCAGTACCCCACTAAAATAATTTTTAATGCGATCCGGAACAATTCCGGAATAGTGATTTTCATCTGCGAGAAGCATCTGAAGCGGTTCTGGCAGCTCCGGAACATTTCCGGTTTTTCTTCCGGAAAATTCCCAGAAGTTTCCAGAATGATTCTGGCACCCTCCAAGAATTATCAGGCATGTGCCGAAACCAATTTGACTTAATGGTATCCCCTGAAACTACTTTTTAATTTTACCAAAACTATTCCGGTGTTCTGCCTGCGGAACTTTTCCGGTGTTCGAAAGTTTTCCGGTGTCCGAAACTTTCCGGTGATTTTCTCTCAGACTCCCTATCTAGTATTCAACAGATAGATGACCCTTAAGCGTGTGACCCTATAGGTTCGGTGAAGCATAGACATGACCCGGAACCCCTTCCGATCAATGATCAACATCGGAGCCGTGGACACCCATATTGACCCCTATACCCACACGAATGAATATTCGAGTGAACCTCCAGTTGTCGTGAGCTATTCCTGTTGCTTCGCGCTATGTTACAATTACCCAAGGTGAGACATGTAGGCATCCTCGTGGATCAACAACTTCTCCAGTATGCCAGTTACCTCGTTGCCGGTATTGTTCTATTTTCTCGTTCCCATGTTCCAGCATCCCCGTGATCAAATCACAAAGTGTCTGGCCAGATGATGATGGATACCATACCACCGAGAGGGCCAGAGATATCTCTCCATCGTCGAAGGAGCAAATCCCAATCTTGAGCTATCAAGTTACTTCACATACTTTTCCATGAACCTGTAAGCCGCCGTAATAGCCACCCATTTACAGATGACATTTAACAAACCCCAAAGTTCATGAAGCAAGCATGAAGAAACTCGATACTCTCATGGTCTAAGGAATCATGCAAATGTTAACCGTCTCTGTGTTATTAACCATTAACTTGTGATGAATGTATCTCATAGCATAACATCAATTCGGATCGATTCAACACGAGTTGTCTACCAACATCGTGCCCTCAAAATTGCCGGCATAGCCATGCCCATGATTAGGAAAACAGGATCATCATGCAATACTTGAGCCAGTCTTAGAGGCTAGACTAGGAATTCAATTTACCGTTTATTATACCACACGTGCACATGAGTTTCCCTCCAAGCCTCGTGGTTATTGTAGACTTGAGAATCATTGCAGTTATAGCATGGAACATAAACTTTCATTACAAACTTGGATATACAAAATAACTGTTATTACCGCCTCTAGGGCATATCTCCTACAAGGGGAACATATTGTGTAGAAATACATGGCCCAGAGCAACAATCTCGTCGACTAGATGAACTAGGATGTGCGTCATGATATTGAAGAAGGATGGTGGGAACACCATCTCGAAACTAACAAGACATTGCATCAAATCACTCCTTAACCTTGGCAGGATTTCTGGATTGATCACCTTTTGAGACATTGCATTGAGGAATGCACATAGCTTCACAATGGCTAATCGAAAGTTTTCCGGTAGAAGCCCCCTCAATGCAACCGGAAGCAGTTGCATCATAATCACGTGGCAATCATGAGACTTTAGGTTCTGGAACTTTTTCTCTGCCATATTTATTATTCCCTTTATATTCGACGAGAAGCCAGACGGGACCTTCATACTGAGCAGGCAATCGAAGAAGATTTCCTTCTCTTCTTTGGTAAGAGCATAGCTGGCATGACCCTGAAACTGCTTTGGATCCATGCCGTCTTCTCGGTGCATATGTTGATGTTCCTCCCTTGCCTCCAGTGTATCTTTTGTCTTCCCATACACGCCCAAGAATCCTAGCAGGTTCACGCAAAGATTCTTCGTCACATACATCACGTCGATTGCAGAGCGGACATCTAGGTCTTTCCAATAGGGTCGGTCCCAAAATATAGATTTTTTCTTCCACATGGGTGCGCGTCCCGCATCGTCTGCCAGAACAGATAGTCCGCCATGACCCTTTCCAAAGATTACTTGTAAATCATTGACCATATCAAGTATGTGATCACCAGTACAGAGGGCGGGCTTCTTTCGATGATTTGCCTCACCTTTGAAATGCTTTCCTTTCTTTCGACATTGATGGTTGGTCGGAAGAAATCGATGATGCCCTAGGTACACATTTTTCCTGCATTTGTCAAAATATATACTATCGGTGTCATCTAAACAGTGTGTGCATGCGTGGTATTCCTTGTTTGTCTATCCTGAAAGGTTACTGAGAGCAGGCCAATCATTGATGGTTACAAACAGCAACGCATGTAGGTCAAATTCCTCCTGTTCTTTCTCATCCACACACGTACACCTCTTACATTCCATAGCTATAAAATTTCATCAACTATTGGTTTTAGGTACACATCAATGTCATTGTCGGGTTGCCTAGGTCCTTGGATGAGCATTGGCATCATAATGAACTTCCACTTCATGCACAACCAAGGAGGAAAGTTATACGCACAAAGAATCACATGACATTTGCTATGCTTGCTTCTCTGATCCCCAAAAGGGTTAACACCATCTACACTTAAATCAAACCATATATTCCTTGGGTCAATTGTAAAGTCGCTCGACTTTCTCTCGATCTTTGTCCACTGCGACCCGTCAGCGGGTGCTCTCAATTTCCCGTCTTTCTTACGGTCCTCTTTGTGCCATCGCATCGACTTGGCATGCTATTTGTGTTTGAACAGACGTTTCAACCGTGGTATTATAGGAGCATACCACATCACCTTGGAAGGAACACTCTTCCTAGGACGCTCGTCGTCAACATCACCAGGGTCATTGATACGTCTCCAACGTATCTATAATTTTGATTGTTCCATGCTATTATATTATCTGTTTTGGATATTTTATATGCATTAATATGATATTTTATATTATTTTTGGGATTAACCTATTAATCTAGAGCCTAGTGCCAGTTTCTGTTTTTTTCTTGTTTTTGAGTTTCTTAGATAAGGAATATTATACGGAGTCCAAACGGAATAAAACCTTCGAAAGGAATTTTTCTGGAACAAAAGGAAGCTACGAGACTTGAGAACCAAGGCAGAGGAGCCTCCGTGGGGCCACAAGCCCAAGGGGCACGGTCAGGGGGTTAGGCCGCACTGGGCAGGCTTGTGGGCCCACGACATCTCCCCTAACCCTAATCTTCGGCCTATAAATTCCCAAATATTCCATCATTATCAGAACGAGCCACGAAAACACTTTTTCGCTGCCAGAAGCCTCCGTTCCTGAGAGATCCAATCTTGGAGCCTTTTTCGGTAATCTATCGAAGGGGGATTCGACCACGGAGGGCATCTACATCAACTCCATTGCCCCTCCGATGATGCGTGAGTAGTTCACCACAGACCTACGGGTTCATAGCTAGTAGCTAGATGGCTTCTTCTCTCTCTTTGCTTCTCAATACCATGTTCTTCGTGATCTTCATGGAGATCTATCCGATGTAATACTCTTTTGCGGTGTGTTTGTTGAGATCCGATGAATTGTGGGTTTATGTTCAGATTATCCATTAATATTATTTGAGTCTTTCGTGAATTCTTTTATGCATGATTTCATATCTTTGCAAGTCTCTTCGAGTTATTGGTTTGTTTTGGCCAACTACATTGGTAATTCTTACAATGGGAGAAGTGCTTAGTTTTGAGTTCAATATTGCGGTGTCCTAACCCAGTGACAAAGTAGGGGTAGCGAGGCACGTATTGTATTGTTGTCATCAGGGGTAAAAAAGATGGGGTTTTCATCATATTGCTTGAGTTTATCCCTCTACATCATGTCATCTTACTTAATGCGTTACTCTGTTCTTCATAAACTTAATACTCTAGATGCAGGCAGGAATCAGCCGATGTGTGTAGTAATAATAGTAGATGCAGAATCGTTTTGGTCTACTTGTCACGGACGTGATGCCTATATGCCTAATCATTGCCTTGGATGTCTTCATAATTATTCGCTTTTGTATCAATTGTTCAACAGTAATTTGTTCACCCACCATAATACTTGTCATCATGATAGAAGCCATCCAGTGAAACCTATGACCCCCGGGTCTGTTTTTCATATTATACTTTCAGATCTAAAACCAAAAATATCTATCTCTATTAGATCTCATCCTTGCAAGTAACCGTGAAGGGAGTGACAACCCCTTTATAGCGTTGGGTGCAAGAGTTTAATTTTTTGTGCAGGTACATCTATTGGTGACTCGCTTGTATCTCCTACTGGATTGATTCCTTGGTTCTCAAAAACTGAGAGAAATACTTATCTACTTTGCTGCATCAAACTGTTCCTCTTCACGGAAACCAACGCATGCTCGAGAAGTAGCAGTCATCTCGTCTGATCTTATACCGCAATGCATCGCATACCGGGCATGCGTTCAAATCCTCGTACGCACCGTGGTACAGGATGCAGTCATTAGGACATGCATGTATCTTCTGCACCTCCAATCCTAGAGGACATTCAACCTTTTTTACTGCGTACATACTGTCGACCAATTCGTTATCCTTTAAAAACTTCTTCTTCAATATCGGGCATGCATGCGTTATACCTTTGGCAAAACTCGTCTGCCTTGCGTCTACTCCTAGATCCGTTTTCCGGGGGCACGGCTATTCCTACGCCGCACACTACCACAACAGCAGCGGCCGCGTGCATGCAACGTCCAGCACCAGGTGGGTGCTACAAAGCTAATTGCATGAGCGGAGGTTGTTTACCCGAAGGCTCCATGCGTGATGCATCTGAGGAGAAATTAATCACGTACGTATATATCTGGCGCTTCAAGCCACGACGGCCACTAGTCTTCATCGACGCACGCCGGAACGCGATGGTATGCCGAGCTTCAAGCCACGGCGGCCACCATTCTTCATCGACGCACGCCGGAACGCGACGGCAGGCGGCGCTTCAAGCCACGACGGCCACCAGTCTTCATCGACGCACGCTGGAAGCCTGGAACGAGACGACGGGCGGTGCTTCAAGCCACGACGGCCACCAATCTTCATCGACGCACGCTGGAATGAGACGACAGGCGGCGCTTCAAGCCACGATTGCCACCAGTCTTCATCGACGCACGCCGGAACGGGATGGCAGGCGGCGCTACAATCTGCGCCGCATTATCTGGCGGCTCCGGCATAGGCCACTGGTAGAAAAAGGCCCATTTGTCCCGGTTCCAGAGGCCCATTTGTCCCGGTTCCGGAACCGGTACTAAAGGGTCGGTACTAAAGCCCAATACCTTTAGTCCCGGTTCGCCTACGAACCGGGACAAATGGGGCTCCACGTGGGCTGTTGTGGTGCGCTGGGGCAGAGGACCTTTAGTCCCGGTTGGTAACACGAACCGGGACCAAAAGGCATCCACGCGTCAGTAGTCCAGGGCCTGGAGTTTTTTTTGAAAGGGGGGTGGGGCTATAGGGGGTTTTGCAGGGTTAATTTAGGGGTTTCATATATTATTTTAGCTAGCTAATAGAGAGAAGTGTCCTCTCTTATCTCCGTGCTTGGTCGACGCTACGTACTTTAGGTATAGAGAGGACTCGACACGCTAGCTAGTAAGAAAATGAAGGAAACCATTAAGTACAGAAGATCGTCATGAACGTATACAGAGAGAAGTGGTCGACCTCTCCTTCTCCGAGAGATTGGTCAAAAGACAAGTTTTCGTATATCTTTCCGACGCTACTAGCTACATATATACAATATAAGATCTCTTACAATCCCCTAACATCTGAACTCAACTTCCACATGGTATTCTCCGTGTTTATCGATGACGTGGTCAAGAAAGAATCCCGCTAATTCCTCTTGAATTGCTTTTATGCGATCTTGTGGTAGGAGTTGATCCTGCAGCTCCGAAAGCTAATTTGAAGAAGGGGGTCAATACATATATATGAATGAAACTCAACACAAATGAAGGTAATAAAATAAAATTGTGAATATTATTGCTTACGCACTTCAAAATCTTCTTTAGAGTAGCCGGCATGCTTAGAGGTCGTCGCTTCGTAGATGTACTCGCAAACGTAGTATCCACAAAGATTAGTCCCTTCCTCCTGCCACAACCACTTTATGAGAAATAGAGGCCAATCAAACTGATAATCAAGCATTATAAATGGTATTGATGAAAACTAGCTAGAATCAATGGGAGATGCACGGAACTGGCTAGTAGTACTTACTTTCGGGTATGTAAATTGCAGCTTCCCCGGCAGTCCCGGAGCTATTGCGGTGAACTGTTTCCAAACCCTGCCAGACAAAGAAAATAATTATTACCTGATATCAGGAAATGAATAAAGTTGCCGATATGGTGCGATAATGATCGATTGAACTTACTTCACGAGCATTTCAGTGATCGCCGCATACTACTTGCGATCTTTTCGTCTTGAGTCTAAGACGGTTACTAGTCCCTCCACAAGCTTAATCACTAGGAGAATAAAGTGGAAGCTGCGCACGCATGCATAACTCATCAATTACATTACTATAACCTCGAGTAATAAGGAAAACCGAATATGCACAAGACAGTAACACTCACTCGAAGTTGTAAGGAAAGATTATTTTATCTTTGTTTTGATGTTTAAGCAACGAATTTAGCAAGTTGGCCTCGGCTCGTTTGGCATCATGTTTAATTTCCCATTCATTAAAGAGATTTAGGTTAATGAACCCAATATTATAGATTTGTTTTTTCTTGCATTCGACGATCTTCAATCTGCATGAAATAGTGAGGATAATTATATGTACATGCAATGAAAGAGCTGAGCTATATATAGAGACTTAATTAAAGAAGTAGTACTTACAGACAGTAGCAAGTGACGATTACTTTATCGATGGCCGTTTGATTGAAAAGCTGGAATAACTCCTCAAATGGAACACACAACAGTTCAATTCTAATGAGGTCGTGCTCCTCTTTAACTGTCAACATCAAAGTATCCGTCCCAGACTTGCAGGTGTCCATGTACCACTCATGGAATCTTCGCATCATCGTTGTTAGAGGAGAATGACCAGGTCTGACGAGAGGCTTCCCGTGCCGGTATTTGTGATCGTCCACCTCCATTATATCAAAATGTACATCGTCGGGCAGGTAATCACCAGGATTGGTACCGTACACCATTACAGGCAGATTTCGGACGATATCGCTAGACACCTTCAGCGGGGGGCACGATTGGTTCGCCTGTTCGCCGAGATGGGGAATTTTTTTCCCTTTTGTAATTTGTTCTTGTCTCCTTTTGTCAGTTCTAGTGGTTCTAGACCGGCGCGCTTCTAGCGCTGTCTTTTTAATAGTGCGGACATAGTTGTCATCCGGCGGAGGCGGTGGTGGTCGCTTCAGGGCATCCAAAGTGCGCTTCACTTTCACCGGATCTATCTTCTCCTCCGGAGGTGGATTTTTCTTTGCAAAAAACTCCTTCACTTGGCCTTTAGAGATCTTCGTGTTTTCCTCGTCGCTCTTCTCGTAAGGTAACTGCTCAAGAGGCTTGAGAGATGATGGACCATATTGGTATCGCCTCCCGCCACTGGTTGTACTGCTAGACGCCGGAGCAGCCTGAGCGGCGGTGGCTGTCTTCCTTTGTTACTTACGAGGCGGAGAAGGAGTGTTATGAGGAGGCGGAGCAGACGGAGCGGCGGCAGATCTCTTCCGCCCTTGCTGAGGAGGCGGAGGAGGAGGCAGGCTGCTCGGACGCGCCGGCGTAGGCGGAGAAGGAGGCGGAGTGCCACCACGCGCCGGAGCAGGTGGAGTGCCCTGATCACTCACCGGAGGAGGAGGCGGAGGAGGAGGCGGAGTGCCCTGACTCGCCGGAGGAGGAGGAGGAGGAGGCGGAGGCATCCAGTTCGGAAGCTTGATGAGCTCCTTCCGCCATAGACATGTAGTCTTCAGAGCACATTCCAACAGAGTCTCCCCTTCACCGGTAGGGTGGTCAAGCTCGAGGTCCTCAAATCCCTCCTCTATCTCATCGAGCATCACAATAGCATAGCCTTGTGGAATCGGAAGGCAGTGAAAAGTTGCGCCGGGTTTGGAAGGGGCAACAGAGTCGACAACCGCCTTGACTTTGCGGTGATGCCATTGCGTCATAAGGTTGCAAGGTTGAGCCTCCTTGATAGCATCCAC
Source organism: Hordeum marinum (assembly GCA_022496015.1). Lineage (NCBI taxonomy): Eukaryota > Viridiplantae > Streptophyta > Magnoliopsida > Poales > Poaceae > Hordeum > Hordeum marinum. The sequence continues at coordinate 506,640,489 of CM039674.1, read as the reverse complement.
GGGGTAGCTGGGAGCCGTGAAGTCAGGCTGGTCAAGCTCGGTGGAAGCCACGCTGCTTCTCCGCTCAGATGGCGGGGTAGCTTCTTGGATAGCTTCGTCCCGCTGAGATCGCTGGTTCTCAACTGCTTGTTTCTCTAGCGCTAGTACTCTTTCATTCAGCTTCTGCATATCGCTTTGCTCCTGTTTCCGCTTCCTCTCCCGGGATTTGTAACCTTCTGCGTCAGGAAACCCAACCTTCCACATAACGGAGCCTGTCGTGCCTCGTGTTCGTCCTGGGTGCTCAGGATTCCCGAGGGCCTGTGTGAGCTCATCATTCTCTCTGTCGGGAACGAACGTCCCTTCCTGCGCTGCGGGATATACTCTCGAAGATTCTTGACCGGTATTGATAGTTTCTCGTTCGTCCAAACACACTTCCCTGTTTCAGGGTCCAAGGTTCCCCCAGCCCTGAAGAACCAAGTCCTTGCACGGTCTGGCCAGTACAATGTCTCTAGTTGGACCCCTTTAGCAAACAGGTCCTTCTCAGCCTTGTCCCACAATGGTCGGGCTTTGATGTAGCCACCTGACCCCGTGCGATGGTGAAGCTTCTTCTTTGCAACATTTATCTTGTTTGTCGCGGACATCTTCCTACTCTTCTCCGATGTCTTGTGGGCCACAAATGCGGGACAGTGATCTCTTATCTTCTCAAATCGGCCAGTGAATGTTGGAGTCTTCCCTTTGTCGACAAACGTCGATTTCAACTCATTCTTCCACCTCCTGAATAGATCTGCCATCTTCTTAAGAGCATGAGCCTTGACCAATGGCTCTATAACTGGCTTATCCGGATCCTCCTCTGCCAGGAGGGTGAAATTTGCCTTCAGCGCGGTCCAAAGATCATCTTTCTGTCTATCATTGACAAAAGACACTTCAGGGCAGAAAATGCTTCCTTGGTCCGGCTGGGTTCAATCGGTAGGCCATCTCTATTGATGCTGGTGATCGTGAACCTTTCATCCTGGCGCAACTTTTTCGTCGGGCCTCGTCTCGTTACGACAACGCTCTTTTAACTAGGTACAAAAAATTCTAACTTTTGCATATTCCTTGCATATGAACATAATACATACATTTTCTTTTTTTCTTAAATGTAACTTTTGCATATATGAACATACATACACATTTTTTTTCTAAAAATGCACATATATATGAACATATACATCAATTGACAAAAAACTTTCTATGAACACAAAACTTTCTATGAACAAAAAACTTTCTATGAACAAAACAAGCATACATCAATTGACAAAAAACATTCAATGAACAAAAAAATCATACATCAATGCGGAGAGGAGGGGAAGAAGAGGGGGGAATGGGGGAAGGGGCTCACAGCGAGGCAGAGGGCGGCGACGACGAGGTCAAGGTAGAGGGCGGCGACAGCGAGGGCGGGGCAGAGGGCGGCGACGGCGTGGCGGTCGGGCAGCCTGACGGCGTCGGTGTCGTCTCCGGCGTCGTCGGGGGCTAATGGCGAGATGATGACTGAAAATTCCTAAGTGCCAGTTATATACCCAGAGCATTGGTCCCGGTTCGTAGCACCAACCGGGACCAATGCCCCCTTTCGTTCCGGTTGGTGCCACCAACCGGGACCAAAGGACTCTTTTCAGCAGCCCAAACGGCGGGAAACAAAGACCTTTGGTTCCGGTTGGTGCCACCAACCGGAACTAAAGGGGGCATTGGTCCCGGTTGGTGCTACGAACCGGTACCAATGCCACCCTTTCGTTCCGGTTGGTGCTACCAACCGGAACCAAAGGCCTTGCGCCGCGGTGCGGTGGGATGTTTAGTCCCACCTCGCTACTCGAGGGAGCGCAGGAGCGGTTTATAAGCGCTGCTGCGCCAACCCTCTCGAGCTCCTCTCAACTGCAGGCTTCCGGGCCTATTGTGTCACTCTTTGCCCGTGGGACTACTAGGCCTTCTGCGGGCCTGAATCCTGGCCCATTGTTGGGTTTCTAGTCGTATTCAGGCCGTGATGTCCCTGTAGGTGGCATTTTTTTGCTTTATTTTATTTTGTTTCCACTTTTTTGCTTTTAATGTTTTGAACAGAAAATACTTTTTTTTCTTTTTTTCTTTTCTTTTTTGCTTTATTTAATTTATTTTGTTTCCACTTTTTTGCTTTTAATGTTTTGAACATAAAATACTATGATAAGTTTAGTTGCATAAATTTTATATAATTTTAGTTTTAATAATACTATAGGAAAACACGCGAAGATACTAAAATTTCTGTGCATTCAATATGCACCATTTTTGTGCATTCAATATGCACCATTCAAAGTCACATACTAAAATTTCAAACCTTTCTAACTTTATTTGCTATTTTTCATGCATTTAATGATTTATTTTGAGTTAAATGACCCTGAAATTGGAAAGCAGTACAAATGAACTCAGAAAAGGTTGAAACTTGGCATGGTATCATTATTTGACCAACATAGCATGTGCTAAAAAGTTGAGAGGGTTATGGCAAAAACTGGATGCACTTCGTGTACAAAATGGACAATCTCTTTCGAAGTATCAGGGTTTCGGACAAAAACTCATCTGTTACAAAGGTTTTTGAACTTATTTGAACTCCAGACTTTTTGTGTGTTAAAAATGAACCATTCAAAGCCACATCATCAATTTTGAACCCTTTCTGACTTCATCTGTCTTCACTTTTTCTTTGCTTGTGTCCTTTGCTTATTGCGCCGTAACCATGGATATTCTTCATCGCTTAACAGGGTGCTTGGATCAGCCTTGACTTTGAAGGGAGGAATTTCATGAAACTTTTCATAATCTTCAGACATGTCTGTCTTGCCCTCCAATCCCACGATGTCTCTTTTTCCTGAAAGAACTATGTGGCGCTTTGTCTCATCGTATGATGTATTTGCTTCCTTATCTTTTCTTTTTCTTGGTTTGGTAGACATGTCCTTCACATAGAAAACCTGCACCACATCATTGGCTAGGACGAATGGTTCGTCTGTGTACCCAAGATTGTTCAGATCCACTGTTGTCATTCCGTACTATGGGTCTACCTGTACCCCGCCTCCTGGCAGATTGACCCATTCGCACTTAAACAAAGGGACCTTAAAATCATGTCCATAGTCAAGTTCCCATATGTCCACTATGTAACCATAATATGTGTCCTTTCCCCTCTTGGTTGCTGCATCAAAGCGGACACCGCTGTTTTGGTTGGTGCTCTTTTGATCTTGGGCGATCGTGTAAAATGTATTCCCATTTATCTCGTATCCTTTGTAAGTCAATACAGTATAAGATGGTGCCCTGGACAACGAGTACAGCTCATGAGAAACAATGTTGTCAGCTCTGAGACGTGTTTCCAACCAACTGCCAAAAGTCCCGATGTGTTCACGTGTAATCCAGTCGTCACACTCCTCCGGGTGTTTGGAGCGCAGACTGTTCTTGTGTTCATCGACATACGGGGTCACCAAGGTAGAGTTCTGTAGAACTGTGTAGTGTGCTTGAGACCAAGAATGCCCGTCCCTACATATTATTGAGTCCCCTCCAAGCGTGCCTTTTCTAGTCAGTCTCCCCTCATACCGCGATTGAGGGAGACCAATCTTCTTAAGGCCAGGTATGAAGTCAACACAGAACCCAATGACATCTTCTGTTTGATGGCCCATGGAGATGCTTCCTTCTAGCCTAGCGCGGTTATGGACATATTTCTTTAGGACTCCCATGAACCTCTCAAAGGGGAACATATTGTGTAGAAATACGGGGCCCAGAATGACAATCTCGTCGACTAGATGAACTAGGACGTGCGTCATGATATTGAAGAAGGATGGTGGGAACACCAGCTCAAAACTGACAAGACATTGCACAACATCACTCCTTAGCCTTGGTAGGATTTCTGGATCGATCACCTTCTGAGAGATTGCATTGAGGAATGCACATAGCTTCACAATGGCTAATGGAACGTTTTCCGGTAGAAGCCCCCTCAATGCAACCGGAAGCAATTGCATCATAATCACGTGGCAGTCATGAGACTTTAGGTTCTGAAAAATTTTCTCGGCCATATTTATTATTCCCTTTATATTCGACGAGAAGCCAGACGGGACCCTCATACTGAGCAGGCATTCAAAGAAGATTTCCTTCTCTTCTTTGGTAAGAGTGTAGCTGGCAGGACCTTCATACTGCTTTGGAGGCATGCCGTGTTTTTCGTGCAAACATTAGGTCCTCCCATGCCTCCGGTGTATGTTTTGTCTTCCCATTCACGCCCAAGAATCCTAGCAGGTTCACGCAAAGGTTCTTTGTCACGTGCATCACGTCGATTGAAGAGCGGACTTCTAGGTGTTTCCAGTAGGGTAGGTCCCAAAATATAGATTTCTTCTTCCACATGGGTGCGTGTCCCTCAGCGTCATTCGGAACAGATAGTCCGCCGGGACCCTTTCCAAATATTACGTGTAAATAATTGACCATAGCAAGTATGTGATCACTGGTACGCATGGCGGGCTTCTTCCGGTGATATGCCTCGCCTTTGAAATGCTTGCCTTTCTTTCGACATTGATGGTTGGTCGGAAGAAATCGACGATGCCCCAGGTTCACATTCTTCCTGCAATTGTCCAGGTATATACTTTCGGTGTCAGCTAAACAGTGCGTGCATGCGTGGTATCCCTTGTTTGTCTATCCTGAAAGGTTACTGAGAGCAGGCCAATCATTGATGGTTACAAACAGCAACGCATGCAGGTCAAATTCCTCCTGTTTGTGCTCATCCCACAAACGTACACCTTTTCCATTCCACAGCTGTAAAAGTTCTTCAACTAATGGCCTTAGGTACACATCAATGTCATTTCCGGGTTGCTTAGGGCCTTGGATGAGAACTGGCATCATAATGAACTTCCGCTTCATGCACATCCAAGGAGGAAGGTTATACATACATAGAGTCACGGGCCAGGTGCTGTGATTGCTCCTCTGCTCTCCGAAAGGATTAATGCCATCCGCGCTTAAACCAAACCATACGTTTCTTCGGTCAGCTCCAAACTCAGCCCGGCCGTACTTTCTCAGGATTTTTCTCCATTGTGACCCGTCAGCGGGGTGTCTCAAATTCCCGTCTTTCTTACGGTCTCCATTGTGCCATCGCAACAACTTGGCATGCTCTTTGTTTCTGAATAGATGTTTCAACCGTGGTATTATAGGAGCATACCACATCACCTTGGCAGGAACCCTCTTCTTGGGGGGCTCGCCGTCAACATCACCAGGGTCATCTCGTCTGATCTTATACCGCAATGCACCGCATACTGGGGATGCGTTCAAATCCTCGTACGCACCGCGGTAGAGGATGCAGTCATTAGGGCATGCATGTATCTTCTCCACCTCCAATCCTAGAGGGCATATGACCTTCTTTGCTGCGTACGTACTGTCGGGCAATTCGTTATCCTTTGGAAGCGTCTTCTTAAATATTTTCAGTACCTTCCCAAATCCCTTGTCAGGTATACCATACTCTGCCTTCCATTGCAACAATTCCAGTGCGGCACCGAGCTTTGTGTTGCCCTCTTCGCAATTGGGGTACAACCCTTTTCTGTGATCCTCTAACATGCGATCGAACTTCAACTTCTCCTTTTCACTTTCGCACTGTCTCCTTGCATCAACAATGACCCGGCGGAGATCATCATCGGGCACATCATCGTCTAGTTCCTCTTGATCTTCAGCTTCCCCCATTGCAGCATCACCGTATTCAGGGGGCACATAGTTGTCATCGTCCTCTTCTTCTTCGATGTCTTCCATCATAACCCCTATTTCTCAGTGCTTGGTCCAAACATTATAGTGTGGCATGAAACCCTTATAAAGCAGATGGGTGTGAAGGATATTCCGGTCAGAGTAAGACTTCGTATTCCCACATAGAAGGCATGGACAACACATAAAACCATTCTGCTTGTTTGCCTCAGCCACTTCGAGAAAATTATGCACGCCCTTAATGTACTCGGAGGAGCGTCTGTCACCGTACATCCATTGTCGGTTCATCTGCGTGCATTATATATAATTAAGTGTGTCAAAAACCATTACAGAACATCATGAATAGATAAGTGACCAAATTAATATAATTTTTTTTCTTTTAGAAAGAACATAAGAACAAGAGGCTCACCACGGTGGTGTCGGCGACGAGATCGGCGCGGGCGATCGACGGCGGTGAAGACGGGGACGGGACGTGACGGACCGCTAAACCTAGACAAATCTTGAGGAAAATGAAACTTGGAGGTCGAGTTTGGAGAGGAGAAAGCTTAAGTAGTGTGGCTCGGGCATTTCTTCGAACACCTCATGTGCATAGGAGGTGAGCTAGAGCACCAGAAAGCCCTCCCCTCACACTCCAGGAAAAAACAGAGCAGTGGAGTGCTCTGCTCACGGGGGAGGGGTATATATAGCCACATCATTGGTCCCGGTTCGTGGCAGGAACCGGGACTAAAGACCACACTTTAGTCTCGGTTCCATCCACGAACCGGGACCAATGGATGTGGGCCAGGAGCGAGGCCCATTGGTCCCGGTTCGTGTCTGGAACCGGGACAAAAGGGTCCATACGAACCGGGACCAATGCCCCACGAGGCCCGGCCGGCCCCCTGGGCGCACGAACCGGGACGTATGCCCCCATGGGTCCCGGTTCGTGACTGAACCGGGACTAATGGGCTGGCCAGGCCTAAACCAAAGCCCAGTTTTCTACTAGTCGGCCTCTACACATAGTCAGATCCTGGGTCCGGCTAGTCCAGAGTGTCATCTGCATCAACTTCTACATCCGCTATGCCAACAAAACGACATCTCGGCAGCCTCAACAATAAGGTTGTACCACTCCACGGCTCCTGCAGCATCTACATCACCCCATCTATAGCGTGCGTCTATATGATCCGGCAGGAGAACACGCGCGCCAGCGCGAACTTCGCCGACCCCACAACCCGCATGCTCGCCGACAGCAGCTTCGCACGCATGAGCCGTCAAACAGCAGCCGCTCCTGCAGCACATGTACGTCAACATGGCATGGAGCCACTGTGTCTTGGATCATGGGCCTACGGGAGGGCACTGCACCGGCACTAGCCACCAGCGCACAGAGCGACCTACGCCGAGCTCCTGCATCTAGCAATCTGCACCGAGAACATCATCGAGCCGAACAATTACACCGGTCAATCTGTGCATCAATCCAACTACATCAAGCCAAATCACTACATCAAGCTAACTACGAGTCAAAATCTTCGTCGAGCATATCTTCAAGAAGCGACATCAACACGCACCATCAACACGCCAGGCCGGTGTGGAAAGAGATGCAATTCTTCATTGACTTCTTCGGCACGACACGTCATCGACACTTTGTCGCGACAGGGACGCCTTCAAGCGACGCATCATAGTCGACATGCCGCTGCAACGCCATCACCGATACTTCATCACCAAGGTCTTCATCAACGTGGTCTTCATCACAATCATCGTCAACACACCGCAGCCACCTCGTCCACAAGATGGACACTTAGCGTCCTCTGACAGATTTTTCTGCAAGACACGACCTTCACAACAGCAATGACCGTGTCACGACAACAGCATCGACCACGTCATCCATGACGACACGACTGCATCGACATGGCATCACTACAGTGACGACCCTACATGGCCACACGGTTCTGGCAAAACCGATGTGTGCTCGATGGGTTTCCTACGGTCTTGGAAAAACCGACGGACTCATTGCTGACGGCACCCTCTGACATCCGCAAGACCTTTTTTGCCACGTCATAGCTTGGTTTTTCTGCACTAGTGCGAATGGCGTAGTGATGTAATAGAAACACCCGAATGGGGTAATGAATTTTGTTTTTATTTCATGAAGTTCGTATAATCGGATCTAGTGGTACCCGGAGTATGCATCCAGAAACGACATACGCTCGCACTCTGTAGTAGAATCTACTATCTGATCTATGTAGGGAAGAGGAGTGTCATCTTTCAGGTGTTCCGGATTGATGTACTTGAAATCAATGCACATCCGGAGGGAGTTATTCTTTTGGGGAACCATGACGACATTGTAGAGCCACTCAGAGTGGTACACCTCTCGGATGAATTTGGCAGCTAGGCGATCTCCTCACTGATTACCTTGCACTTCTCCTTAGAGGAGTGTTGCGTGTGCTCTTTGATAGGCTTGATCTTTGGGTCGACACGGAATCGATGCTAAGCTAATTCCCTAGGAACACCCGGCATGTCAGAAGCTTCCATGCAAAAATTTCTGAGTTCTCACGGAGGAACCAAAAGAACTCACCTTCCTATTTGTTGTTGAGGGTTGTCGAGATGTTGGTCCGCGCTGCCTCTGGATCAGCCGGATGGACGTGAACTGACTTTGTCTCTCCAGTTGAATGGAATGCGGATTCCACAGTTGGTTTCTTCTATCTAAGCAGCTCGGTCGAGTCAATTGTCTTCGTATACTCTTCTAGATCTGCCATTGCTATCTACTCGTAAGTAATCCGAGAGCCCTTCTACATGCACTCGTCAGCTATCTTCTTGGTCCCAATGGTGGTGATCACACCTTTTAGACCTGAAATCCTAAGTTTAAGATACACGTAATATGGTCTAGCCATGAAACGCACGTAGGGAGGCCTACCCAGCATGGCATGATATGCATTGTGGAAGTCCACCACCTCAAATGTCAGTCGCTCCTTCTGGTAGTTCTTCTCGCCGCCAAAACACCACATTTACTACTATCTGGCCGAGTGATCTTGCCTTCTTCCCGGGGATAACCCTATGCAATTGCATGTTGCTCTTGCTTAGCCAGGACAATGGTATATTCATCGCGTTCAGGGTGTCGACAGAGATGATGTTCAGTGTGCTTCCTCCGTCCATGAGGACTTTGCGTAGTCGGACCCCGTTGAGAACCGGATCGACCACTAGCACCAGCCGCCCAGGGGTCAGAATGTGGGCAGGGTGGTTTGAATGATCGAATGTGATGGGAATCGTCGCCTAGTCCAGGTACTTGGTGAGAGTTGGAACTGCCATGTTGATTTCTCAGTTTATAACCTTCAATCGGCTCTTGCTTTCGACGTCTAAGAAGATCATTAAGACACGACTTGAGGGTAGCCAGAGGTGTGATTGCCTTCCTCATCGTCTTGTTCCTCGTCTTTTTCCTCGGAGGGTTCTTCATGCATCTCCTACTTGAGTAGTCGGCACTCCCTAGTGGTGTGCTTTGGCAGAATCATGTTGCCGTCTTCATCCTTCTTTGTACAAATCTGGCAGGGCTGGTCTGGAATGTCTTTAGGGGCACTCTTCTTCTTGGTGGCCCATTCCTCCTTCTGTTTCTGCTTCCCTTTGCCTTTGCCTTGCTCGGCCAGAGCCACGGCTTTGGACTTGACGACCTAGTCAGCTTTGTTCTTCTACTTCTTGTTGGAGTTACTTCCCAACTGATGGGCTTCACTGGTCCGCCCTTTACCATTTCTCAGGCAGTCCTCTTCCTCATTTTTATCTGATACGTCTCCAACGTATCTATAATTTATGAAGTATTCATGCCATGTTTGCAATAATTCTGTAAGATTTTGATATGATTTTACTATAACTAACCCGGACAGACGCTGTTTTCAACAGAACTACCCTGGTGTTGGTTTTGTGCAGAAATAAAAGTTTTCAAATCGAGCTAAACATTTATGGAGAATATTTTTGGAAAATATAAAAAATATTGGAGCGAAGAGTCACCCGAGAGGAAGGCCGAGGAGGCCACAATCCCCAGGGGCGCGGACACCCCCCCTAGACGTGGCCACTAGGCTTGTGGGCCCCTCGTGAGTCCACTAACCTCCCTCTCAGCTCTATAAATCCTCAAATAATCCAAAACCTCCGATAAATAACCTAGATCAGGAGTTCTGCCACCGCACACCTCCAGAGCCACGAAAAACCAATCTTGGCCCTCTCCGGCACCCTCCCGGAGGTGGTCACCATCACTAGAGGCCATCTTCATCATCCCGGAGGGGCCATCAACACCATGGAGGCCAAGGACCAGAGGGAGAAGCTCCCCTTACAGAGGGGGAGGCCATGAAGGAGGAAGCACAAGAGGGAGACCCGCTCCCACTCTCTCCCGGTGGTGTCGGAGTGCCATCGGGGGAACCATCGCCACAGTGATCGTCTTCATCAACATCAGCTTCTTCATCACCATCCTCATCTCCTTTTAGCGGTCCACTCTCCCGCACCCTGCTATAATCGCCTACTTGAACATGGTGCTTTATGCTACATATTATGATCCAATGATGTGTTGCCATCCTATGATGTTTTGAGTAGATTACTTTTGTCCTTTGGGTTGATTGATGATCTATATTGATTTGAGTTGCATGTTTTATTATTGGTGTTGTCCTATGGTGACCTCCATGTCTCGCAAGCGTGAGGGATCCTCGCCGTAGGGTGTTGCAGTATGCTTATGATTCGCTTATGGTGGGTGGGGTGAGTGATAGAAACACAGACCCAAGTAAGTAGATTGTTTGCATACGGGAATAAAGAGGACTTGATGCTTTAATGCTATTGTTGGGTTTTACCTTAATGATCTTTAGTAGTTGCGGATGCTTGCTAGAGTTCCAATCATAAGTGCATATGATCCAAGTAGAGAATGTATGTTAGCTTATGCCTCTCCCTCATATAAAATTGCAATAATGATTTCCTATCTTGTTAACAATTGCCTAGGATAATTCTGCACACCGACCCATCATTATTCCACACTCGTCATTTGTAATATATTGTAATATTATGATAACAGAACCTATATTTATAGTTTAGTTCTCCGATATCATGCAAACCTATCCTCTTCATACCCACAACATAGTTTTATTTGTCCTTTCTAGATGGAAGCAAACGTTCAGTGTACATAGAGTCGTATCGGTGGCAGATAGGACTTGAGAGAATATTGATCTTACCTTTAGCTCCTTGTGGGTTCAACACTCCATACTTATCACTTCCACCTTTGGAAATTGCTACGATGATTCCTTGCACTTGGGGATTATCATTGGCGTATCGATTAGCCACTCCATCACCTGAATCAGGGTCGAAGTTTCTGTACGGATGAACTTCAGGATGAGCTCTCGATACTTCACTCTAGCACGGAAGGCGTAGATTGTCTGATGCTCAGTGAGGTTCTCCACAAAATTATGCTGAGTTCTCCAACGCTGAATGTACTCACGGAGAGTCTCGTTGTTTTTCTCCACATAGTGTTGGAGTTTGGTCAAACCACCCGGCTGCTTGTAAGTGTCTTCGAATGTTTGGACGAATACTCGGGACCGGTCTTCCCAGCAGTAGATACTACCTATAGGGAGTTGGTTAAGCCAGGCTCTCGCGGATCCTTCCAACATTATGGTCAGGTGCTTCACTGTGACATAATCATTGCCGCCGCCGATTTGGACGGCCACTCGATAGTCCTCCAACCAAGTTTCTGGCTGGACTTGCCGCTAAATTTTATATAGCCGTCACCAACTTATAGTTGGAGGGAATGTCAGCTTCCCGAATGAATCTATTGAAACACTCGAGGCCATAGGCGATTAATGCACTCGGCCTTTCTTTGTTGGCCCGGGCCCTATAATCCACATTCTGAGCATGGATGGACCTTTAATTTCGTGGTGGATCCTGGAGTTCTTCGTACTCCCTCCGACGACGCTCACTCGGCGGACGAGTGGGCCCGCACCTCTTATCGTCCTCATATGGTCATTTATCGTCATAGGACTGGTGCCCGTACATGACTTCCCTTCAAGGCACAGGTCATCACGCCGCCATGGGGGAGTGATCTCGTCACATCTTCTATCCCCATGCATATCTCTTGCTAGGGGAGAGTGTCGCCGTCTTCTAGTCAAAGCCGGACTATCAACCGACTGCACCGTGTACGCATAGACCAACCTATTGTGGATGTGGTTCTGGGACTAAGACACAAACATGTTTTGCGCCAAGGTGGTCTTTAGGATCGCCTGGATCTGATGAATGCCTTCTCCTACCGCGAAACTAGACGGCTAGATGGAGTCGGCTATTCGTGTTTCTGCAACCAAGTTCTGCAACGGAGTGTGCATCACTTGGTAATCCCGCATACGGTCATTTGGGAACAACCACCGGCGGTTCCAACTGGACCTGGGGTGATACCCGGAGACCCGGTCGTCGAGTGACTTCTCCAGTCGCTTAAGTCATCCGCGCTTAGCCAGAGTGTCCTAGAGCATGCCCTCCAAAGGCCAATGCCTCGGGGGTCGACCCCATGATCGGGGTAAGTAGAGCATGCTCATTCCTCTACCTGATCTCCTCTGGGTGCTCTCGAATGAGGGGTTGCGGGATTTATGGTTTAACGTCGGTGTTGAGACCAATGCCAAGGCCGTCACCTTCACGCCTGTGAGAGGCGCCTTGAACATACCCGGGAGGTCCATTCCGCATGCTACTCTCGCAATCGGACTCGTCGGTGAAGTACTCGTGCGATGAGGAGAATAAATCAAGGGTGGGCTTGTCGGAGTCGAGCATCGCCACCTGCTCGGTCGTGGTCTAAAGAGACATGGCATGCTTAATCCAGCATTGGAGCCATGAGTGCCCGGAACGCTTGCGATGGCGTCCAACCGAGAGGGCAGGTGTCAAACGATAAAAGCCAGACAGCTGCCGGAGTTGAACTCCGAACGAAGACGCGCGAAAGTGTACCGCCCCACAGACGGACAATGCCTCCACGTCCAACGGAGCCTCCTGAATCCATGCCAAATCATCAACGAGAAAGCTCAAGCAGCCGAATCGGATCTCTCCGCCGATGATCTTGATGTTGAAGATGAAAATCCCACTTGCGTTGGATATCGCTAGATGCGCTGCCCCATGGTAGGAACCAACTGTCGAGGCAACGATCCTGACAGTGGGTACTAGGGGTACGAACGAGGGGTGGAGCTAGCCTAGCTACCACGGAAGTGTATCGGATTTTATCAGTTCGGGCTCCTTCCTCAGAGGAAAAAACCCGACGTCTCGTGCCAGGAGGATTGTGTTTTCTGTGGGGGGTATGATTACAAGAGGGTGTTGAACCCTTGTCCAGGAGCTCGGAGGTGGCTTATATAGGGTACACCTAGACCCGTTGAGCTCATTACAAGAGAGATTTAATGTCATTATGGTGACAATTTCTAGTACCTATAGCCCTTAACTATAGCAGTTACTGGTAATAGAAGCTATAATAGAAGCTATGACTACACTTGATGTATCGCTTTAAGTCCCTCGGTCGTTGCAGCTCCCAGCTCACTCATGTCTTGCCTCTGTCCGAGTGTTGTAGCCTGGCCGACTGAAGGAGAGACGCCCGAATGACTTAGTGTGGATCCAAATGTATCCCTGATATATACATCTGAATGCATCTATGGTCCTGAGATCTACAATGATTGTGTGTGGTCCTAGGTGGGCCTCAAATGTCAGCTCCATGACCCTACTGTTGGGGAACATTGCATGGGAAACAAAAAATTTCCTACGCACATGCCTGATCTATCCATGGTGATGAGCATCTACGAGAGGAAGAGTGGATCTACATACCCTTGTAGATCGCTAAGCGGGAAGCGTTAAGAAACGCGGTTGGTGTAGTTGAAGTTCTTCGCAATCCAAATCGCCGAGCATCCCGCGATCTCATCACGATCCGTCTCGCGATCCAATCATGATCCATCCCGCGAACTCATCACGATCCATCCCGCGATCTCATCACGATCCATCTCGCGATCTTGATCACGGTCCTTCCGATCTAGCGCCGAACGGACGGCACCTCCGTGTTCAGTACACGTACAGCTCGATGACGATCTCCGCCTTCTTGATCCAGCAAGAGGGAGCGGAGAGGTAGATGAGTTCTCCAGTAGCGTGACGGCGTTGCGGCGATGGTGGTGCAGCTATTCCAGCAGGGCTTCGCCTAAGCACCGCTGAAAACCGATCTAGAGGAGAAACTGCGATCTAGAGGAGAGGTAGCACGTGGCTATTAGGGTTAGCTTTTTCCTCTAAATACTCTAGTATATATAGGAGGAAGGAAGGGAGGAGGCAGCCTCAAACCTTCAAGGTTTGGTCGAAATTGGAGGAGGAGGAGTCCTACTCCAATGCTATTAGGAGTAGGATTCCTCCTTTCCACTTGGAAACTCTTTCCACCTGTCCACCTTTGGATTTTTTTTCCTTCTCAAACCACTCCAGCCGCATGGTCCCTTAGAGGAGGCTTCGGCCAGCCCACCAGGGGCTGGTTTACCTCCTCCCATAGCCCATGTAGCCTCTTGGGTCGAAATACCTCTCCCGATGGTCCTTCGGTACACTCCCGACACTCCCGGTACACTACCGATGAGCCCGAAACTTTTTCGGCGACCAAAATAGGACTTCCTATATATCAATCTTTACCTACGGACCATTCCAGATCTCCTCGTGACATCATGGATCTCCTCCGAGATTCCGAACAACCTTCGGTCACCACCATACATAACTCTATACTACCAAAACGTCACCGAACCTTAAGTGTGCAGACCCTGTGCGTTCGAGAACTACGTAGACATGACCGAGACACCTCTACGGTCAATAACCAATAGCAGGTCCTAGATTCCCATATTGGTTCCTATATATTCTATGAAGATCTTTATCGGTGAACCTCTATGTCAAGGATTCAGTTAATCCCGTATGCTATTCCCTTTGTTCTTCGGTATGTTACTTGCCCGAGATTCGATCGTCGGTATCTGTATACCTAGTTCAACCTCGTTACCGGCAAGTCTCTTTACTCGTTCCGTAATACAAGATCCTATGGCTAACACTTAGTCACATTGCTTGCAAGGCTTATTGTGATGTTGTATTACCGAGTGGGCCCTGAGATACCTCTCCGTTACACGGAGTAACAAATCCCAATCTTGATCCATGCCAACCCAACAGACACCCTCGGAGATACCTGTAGAGCACCTTTATAGACACCCAGTTACGTTGCGACGTTTGATACACACAAGGTACTCCTCCGGTGTCAGTGAGTTGCATGATCTCATGGTCATAGGAACAGATACTTGACATGCAGAAAACTGTAGCAATAAACTGACACGATCATATGCTACGTTTATAGTTTGGGTCGTGTCCATCACATCATTGTCCTAATGATGTGATCTCGTTATCAAATGATATCTCATGTCCATGGCTAGGAAACCTTAACCATCTTTGATCAACGACCTAGTCCATCAGAGGCATACTAGGGACATGGCGTTGTCGATGTATCCACACATGTATCTGAGTTTCCGATCAATACAATTCTAGCATGGATAATAAACAATTATCATGAACAAATAAATATAATAATAACCATTTTATTATTACCTCTAGGGCATATTTCCAACACCTACCACTAGTAGGTAACCGATCACAAGGCTTGTTCAATCAACCATAAAAGAAGGTTGAGAGAAGTTGTTTGATTGACCATTGGTTTAAGAAATGCGTAGATGGTTTACTATGAGGTCTCGGACCAGATACAAAAGTGGATAAATTACAAAATGTGTAGATTAGAAATCAATTCAATAGTTACAATTTTGTAATGAGACTTACCCCTTATGCTATTTGCAACTTTATAACATATACTAACTCATATCTCTTTCTCAAAGATTTCAATTATGATTACGGTTCATTTGATAACCTTATTATAGTTCGTGAACTTTTGGGATTACGTGATTCGTCAGAAAAAGGAATGATAATTACTTTTTTCTCTAGAACATAATAAATGGAAAGAGTTGGGTATTAGTTCATGAGAAATTCTTTATGAATATGGATAGAGGAAGGAAATAATGAAAAAACAAATCTAGTGCATTCCATATCTTTTTTTACTCTTTTTCTTTCCTCACGGAGGGAGTATTTAAAAAGAAAAACGGATAAAGGGTTAATTCATTCTTGATAAGCGTTTCCTTAACAAGTGAATGCGAACATACTCTACATCAGAATCACAAGAAAGTACTACGGTACTTGATAATTTCGACAAATTGCAAGTCCTCATTATGATTCCTTTTATGGCGAAAAATCTCTAACAAAGAAGGGATAACTGGATGAAATATGACGACAACCTTACAATCTGTCAACGAGAAAAACAGATAACCAACTGAATCTCTAACAAAGAAGGGAATAATTGATAGAAATGTTGACGACGATCTTGCAATCTTTGATATTAGAAAAAAAAAAAGGAGACTGGATACTGCTGCTCTGATCGAAATTTAAACGGAACGTCTCGTGAGTGCACTACAGAGCAAGAAACTCCGGCAGGGCAGAGATCCTCACGTCACGGCGGCAAATTGGGCACGTCGTGGCCTGGCAGAACCACCTGAAAATGCACCGGCGGTGGAACGCATGCGTGCACTTCGGCAGCTGCACGGCGGGCTCTCCCTCCAGGTCCCCCAAGCAGATCGGGCAGTCGTCATGGCTGTCGCTGCCGCCCAGCTCCCTCTCCTTACACGCCAACAGGAGAGCCTGCTCGTCGTGTATGAACTGCCGGTCCACCTCCAGCACTAAGCGGAAGGTGAAGCCGCGGGTGGCGCCATCGCCGCACGCCACGCTGACGATCTGCGGTACCACGTTCGGGGGTACGGCGGCATCCCACTCATCCTGGGCAAGGCGGAGCATACGGAGCTGGGGCATTCTCGCCAGCATCCTGCGGAGCGCCCAGCGGCAGCCACCGTCGCTCTGGAGCATGGAGAGGTCTCTCACAAGAAACATCCTGGCGTAGCCGTTACTTGGCCCGATGTACGGCTGGTACCGCGCGGTCGGGGGCTGGCCGCGTCCGCGAAACTGCAGGGACCGCTTGACACAGCAACTCACGAGCACCGCAAACTGGTACCCAACGACGGCCGGCGCGGGATCAACGGAGAACCAGCGTGCGGTCGCCATGACCATGCGCATGACTAATAGGCCAGCGGTGGCGGCGGCGCCGTGATTCGACATCGCCGTCACTAGTTCACTTCACCGGCTTGGCAACCTGGAATGGCAGTGCTGCTATTTGTAGTACTAGTCCACAGCCAAGCGACGCGAACAGGTAGCGTGGCTACCAGTCTGAAACGAACGCGATGCAAATGGTTTTCTCTTTATTAGGAAACAAATGCGATGCAAATATTTTTCACTTTATTAGGAAATGAACGCAGTGCAAAGGTTTTTCTTTTTTTTAAGGAATATGCAAATGCTTTTATATTTATTAGAAAACTAACGTCATGCAAATGTTTTTCTTTGGGGGAAACGAATGCGATGCAAATGTTTTTCTCTTTAGGAAACGAACGCGATGCAAATATATGTTTGTCCGTTGGAAAACGTTCTGATTCATCCAGATGATTTGTTTCTCCCGTAAGCCGGCTGCTCCGTGGGACACGTGTCCATCGAGGGACCACCCACCGCTCCTCCCGACCTTATCTCCCAACACATCTCTTCTTCTCCGCATGTTCTTCCTTTTTTGCCCTTTTCTTCCTCCTTCGGCCAAGTCTCCATGGCGAGCACCGTGACCACAGTTGAGAACTGGGAGAGGCACCGTCAATGGGTGCATGATGATACTCTACCCCAACACCACCGTTGTTGCAATCAGAGAGAGGAGCAGCCACTGCTATTTGCATCCTCGTCATGGCCGCAAACGTTGTTGTTTGCATCCTCGCCTGGCTAGGAGAGGGGTGACACCAGCACCGAAACAGCGGGGTTGCAGCAAGGTCTCAGGGGGAGGGAAACTCCGGCTACAACGGATGGAAGGCTCCCGTTCGCCACTGTCACTCCGCGCTGCAATTCATGTGTTTTTTTGCAGTAGCACCATTGTTGTGAAAGGGCATCTCCCTCAACTCTGGCCGCAATGGAGCTTCACCAGGGTGTCGTCGGTGCTGCGTTGGACCTTCGCCACATCGTTGGGTGATGCAATGAAGCGTCGGTGGGGGGGGTGGGGGGGGGCTGCAATGGAGCTTCGTTGGCGCACCGCTGGGTCATAGGCTGCAATGAAGCTCCGCGGGTGCTGCATTGTGCATTGCAGCTCCGTCGGTTCTGCAATGGAGTTTCGCCCGCACCGTCGGTTCTCTGTTGCATCTTTGTCTCACTGCTGGGGGTTGCTATGGAGCTTCGCCCACCCTTGATGTTGCCATAGATAGACATGCAGCTCCTGATGCAGCGCCAGATCGGACGTCCCCCAGGGCCAGATAGAACGACTTGCTAGGCGGACGATTTCTCCAGGAAATCATCTGCCTGATCCTTAGCAGCCGCCTTGTCCGTTTCACATGGCCTAGCTGTACCTCTTTTCTGGGGAAGTAGGCTATAGCTATACTTTTTATCCTAACAAAGTAGAGTGGCTGCTATACTTGAGTATGCTTCTCCGTTTCAGGCCCTAAGCCTTGCCTTAAGCAGAAGTTGAAGGATTCTCAAAGAAAAACACAAGTTAAATGTGGGCTCGCCAAAACAAGTTTTATATATAACTAAAAAATAAAAAAGTTGCATCTAACTATTATAAAAATCACTTTATACACAATGTTACAAAAATATTAACATCACATTTGAAAATTTTAAATGTTTTAAAATGTATTAGATGTATACCAAAAGTGTATAATTCGTATGCTAAAATTTGGATGTCATAAATTATTTGTTTTGAAAAATTATAAGATTGTTGTTATGTACATGAAAAATGTTGAATGTGTACTGAAAAAACTTGACATGTGATAAAAAATGATAAAAATCGAAAAAGAAACGAATAAAACAAAGAAATGCTAGAGAGAAAAAGGAGTAAACCAAAAAATAAAATAAAAAACCGAAGAAAACCAATTTGGAAGAATAAAAATACCTGGATACCCCAATGTCACCTCAAGTATTCGGGGGTTATTTATTCGACATGCATGAAACAATTTTAGATTCATCATATTCAATCCAACACAAAAAACTTCAAATAGTATCCCAAAATTTCTATCGGAGAAAGTAGAACAACAACATGTATCAAACCCTATGCATAGATTACCCCAATGTCAACACGGGAATCCACGAGTTGAGTGCCAAAACATATATCAAATGAATCAATAGAACACCCCATTGTCACCACGGGTATCCACATGCAATACATACATCAAGTGATCTCAAATCCGATATTCAATTCGACATAACAAAATCTCAAGGGGAAGATTCAATTCATCACATCAAGATAGCAAGGGACAAACACCATATGCTCCTACTATGTTAGCAAAGCATGTGATACATCAAGATCATGACATCTCAAGAACACGAGAGAGAGAGAGAGAGGGAGAGAGATCAGATAGCTACTGGTACATACCGTCAAACCTGAGGGTGAACTACTCCCTCCTCGTCATGGACACCGCCGGCATGATGAAGATGGCTTCTGGTGATGATTTCCCCCTCCGACAGGGTGCCGAAACATCACTCCGGATGAGTTTTCTTCGATACAGAGGCTTGCGGCGGCGGAGCAGAAGTTCTAGGTTTATTTCTGAGGGTTTCTGTATGTATAGGATTTATCAGCATTGGAATCACGTCAACCTGAGCCACGAGCGGCCCATAAGCTATCAGGGTGCGCCCTGTTGACTTGTAGCCAGCAGGTGGCCCCCCTTTGGTGGTTATTCGCTCTGGTATTTCTCATGTTGTCCAGAAAAAATCGTCAAAAAGTTTATGGCATTTTCGAGAACTTTATTTTCTGCATAAAACCAACACCATAATAATTATACTGAAAACAGCGTCAGTCCGGATAAATTCTAATTAAATCATATAAAATGCATGAAAACCTTATAAAAGTGTTGTAAACATAGGTAAATATGGCGTGAATACTTCATAATTATCGATATTTTGGACACGTATCAAGTTTCAACAACTAAATGTGTTGTTTATAGGGATATCATTAAATGATCAATTGCATGACTCTTGGTACTGGCCCACTAAATCAGGAGATTATACTCCCAAGTCTTTCTATATGATGAGTTTTGAGCATGTTCAAGTGGATCCTATATTTAAGTGAATTTGAAGATTCTCCTGCACCCACAAGTTTTGGGTTTTTGGATGGCTATTGTTGATGGACAAGCTCAATACAAGGGATATGATGCTTAGGAGGCATTGGCATGTTTGACACCTAAGTCATATGCCCCTTGATGGTTCATGAGGATATAAACCCATCTTTTTTAATGTAACTTTAGTCAACGTGTCTGAAATTATTTACACATTTCAAGGGTGATGCAATCAAATGATTCTTGGTATCAAATGTCCGAACATGCTAAAACAGGAGTTTGGACAACCCTTCTTCACTGAAGCGGTCTCCATTGCTACATGGAACATTTGGGTCATCGGAAATGGGAAGGTTTACAGAAATGGGAAGAGCTTTCTACATGATATTGTCTTGTTAGCACACATGATTAAGTGTAACTACAAGAGTAGACTCTTTGGCCTGAATTTCTTCTGTCTTAATTTGAACTTGTAAGTAAGTTGTTAGGAAAGTGCCTTTGTATATCTATTTTCTTTCTTTCTAGGATAGTTTGTAAAGGACCTCTAGTTTGCATGTTTCATTATTATTAAGAAAAGATTGTGGGGGCTTTTGCCCCATGGTACATAGTAAAAAAACATTATTATGATCCATGCAGTGTAACCTTTTTGGGACTCTTTATGATAGGTGATGGTTTGTTACTTCCTGATTGGATTATACCTGTTTATTTCTATGGATTATATATGTATAATGTTGTTTATATGGAGAACTAGTAAAAGGAGTTGTCTGCATTAGAGGGAGTAGATCCCTATTCATGAAGTACTTTCCATGATAGTAAGAGAGAGAAAAGTTCGACGGACCTACCTCAATAAGTGTGAAAAGATAGTTAAGTCCTTATCCTAGTGACTAGTGTGGAGTGAGGAAATATTATTATTAAATGTAACTGTATGTCATCTTACTCAATTAAATGATGAACATAATACTTGAGGATGCACATGTTCACTAGTAGAAAAAGGCCCATTTGTCCCGGTTCATAAGGCTCATTTGTCCCGGTTCTGGAACCGGGACTAAAGGGTTGGGAATAAAGCCCAAAATCTTTAGTCCCGGTTTGCTTACCAACCGGGACAGAAGGGGCTCCACGTGGCCGGTGCTGGGAGCCCAGGAAGGAGGACCTTTAGTCCCAGTTGATAACACCAACTGGGACCAAAAGGCATCCACACGTTAGCATCTAGCAGTTGCTAGGTTTTTTTGAAAGGGAGGGGGGTTAGGGGGTTTTGTACGGTTAATTTAGGGGTTTTATATTGTTTTAGATAGCTAATTGATAGAGAGAAGTGTCCTCTCTTTCTTCGTGCTTGGTCAACGCTAGCTACTATAGAGAGAACTCGACACGCTAGCTAGTAAGCAAATGAAGGAACCATTAAGTACAGAAGATCGTCATGAACATATAGAGAGTAGAAGTGATCGACCTCTCTTTCTCCAAGAGATTGGTCGTATAACAAGTTTTCGTATATATATCCGACGCTGCTAACTACATATATACAATATAAGATCTCTTACAATCCCTAACATCTAATGTCAACTTTTAGATGGTATTCTCCGGCTTTATTTATGACGTGGTCAAGAAAAAATCCTGCCAATTCTTCTTGAATTGCTCGTATGGGATCATGTGGTAGGAGTTCATCCCGCATCTGCCACATCTAATTTGAAGAAGGGAGTCAATACATATATATGGTAATAAAATGAAATTGTGAATATTATTGCTTAAGCACTTGAAATTGTTTTTCAGAGTAGCCCTGCTTAGGGGTCATCGCGTTGTAGATGAACTCGCAAACGTAGTATCCACATAAATTATTCCCGGTTTCCTGCCACAAGCACTTTACGAGAAATAGAGTTCAATCAAACTGATAATCAAGCATGATAAATGGTATTGATGAAACTAGAATCAATGGGAGATGCGCGGAACTAGTAGTAGTACTTACTTTTGGGTGTGTAAATCGCAGCTCCCCCGGCAGTGCCGGAACAATTGCTCCGAACTCTTTCCAAACCCTGCCAGACAAAGAAAACAATTACTTGATATCAGGAAATGAACAAAGTTGCCGATATGATGCGATAATGATCAATTGAACTTATTTCTAGAGAATTTCAGTCATGTCTGCATATTGTTGGAGATCTTTTCGTTTCGAGTCTAAGACGGTTACTACTCCCCGCTCAAGCTGAATCTCTAGCATAATAAAGTAAAAACTGCACACGCATGCATAACTCGTCAATTACGTTACTATAAACCTCGAGTAATAAGGAAAACCGAATATGCACAAGATAGTAACACTCACTTGAAGTTGTAAGGAAAGAGTATTGTCCCTTTGTTTTGATTTTTAAGCAACGATTGTAGCAAGTTGTCTTCGGTATGTGTGGGATACTTTTGAAAATTATACTCATGTATGAGATTTGGGTTAATGAACCCAATGTCATAGATTTGTGCTTTTCTGCATTCGACGATCTTCAATCTGCATAATATAGTAGTGAGGATAATTATATATACATGCAATGAAAGAGATGAGCTATATAAATAGAGAGAATTAATTATAGAAGTAGTACTTACAGACAGAAGCAAGTCATGATTTTTTTGTCGAGGACCTTTTGATTGTATAACTGGAATATCTCCTCAAATTCAACATTCAACAGTTCCATTCCAATGAGGTCATGCTCCTCTTTAATTGACAGTATCAAAGAATCCTTCCCAGACTCGTGGCAGGTTTTTATGTACCATTCATGGAATTTTCGCATCATCGTTGTTAGAGGAGGAGGATCAGGTTTGACGAGAGGCCGCCCGTGCCGGTAACGGAATTCGTCCACCTCCAACGGCTTAAACTGTACATCATCGCTCAGGTAATCACCAGGTTTGGTATCGGGCACCATCCCCGGATGATTAGCGACGATATCGCTAGACACCTTGAGTTGGGGGCACGATTGGTTCGCCTGTTCGCCGAGCTGGGGAATTTTTTTCCCACTTATTCATTTTGCTAATCTGGCATCACTGGAAAAACTTCCCGACCGCCACGTATTTTGATATGTCTTTTTAATACAACGATCAAAGTTGGAATCCGGCGAAGGCGGTGGTGGTCGCTTCAGGGCATCGATAGTGCGCATCGCTTTCACCGGATCTATTTTCTCCTTCGGAGGTGGAGTTTTCTTTGCAAAACGGGCCCTCAATTCGGCCTAACATATCTCCTCGTTTTCAGACTCGGTCCTCTCATATGGTAACTTTTCCAGAGGCTTGAGAGATGGACCGTATTTGTATTCCCTCCTGTCTATGCTTGTACTGCTAGCCGTCAAAGCGGCGGTGGCTCCCTTCCGTCGTTGCTTACTAGGCGCCAGAGGAGCCAGAGCGGCGATGGCTGTCTTCTACCATTGCCGACGAGGCTGAGGAGGAGGCATACTGCTCCGATGTGACGGAGTAGGCGAAGGAGGAGGCGGAGTGCCCCCACGCGTCGGAGGAGCCGAAGAAGGAGGCGGTGTGCCCTGATCACTCGTCGAAGGAGATGGAGGAGGAGGAGGAGGAGCCGGAGTGCCCTGATTCGCCTGAGGAGAAGGAGGAGGCGGAGGCATCCAGTTTGGAAGCTTGATTTACTCCTTCTGCCATAGACATGTACTCCTCAGGGCACGAACCAGCTTATTCTCTCCTTCACCTATACAATGGTCAAGCTTGAGCTCCTCAAATTCCTTCATTACTTCATCCACCATCGCAACAGCATAGCCATGTGGAATCGGACAGCTGTGAAAAGTTCCGTTGGGTTGAGGAGGTGCAACAGAGCCGAAAGCCACCTTGAAAGTGAGGTTCCGGCATTTCGCCATATGCTCGCAATGTTGAGCCTCCGTGATAGTATCCATGGGGTAGCTAGGAGACGTGAAGTCAGGCTGAACGGGCTCCGTGGAAGCGACGCTGCTTCTCCGCTGAGATGGTAGGGTAGCTTCTGGGGTAGCTTCGTGCCGCTGAGATGGTTGGCCGGCAGCTCACTGGCTCTCAGCTTCCTCTAGCTTTTGTAGTCTTTCATTGAGCTTCTGAATTTTGCTCAGCTCCGCTTTCCTCTTTCTCTCCCGGCTTCTGTAACCGCCTGCGTTGGGAAACCCAATCTTCCACGGAATGGAGCCTGGTGTGCCTCGTGTTCGTCCAGGGTGCTCAGCATTCCCTAGGGCCTTAGTCAGCTCATCCTTCTCTCTATCGGGAATGAACGTCCCTTCCTGCACTGCGGTGTTATACTTCTGAAGCTTGTTCATGGGTATTGCAAGTTGCTCGTCCGTCCAACGGCACTTCCCTGTTTCAGGGTCCAAAGTTCCCCCAACCCCGAAGAACCAAGTCCTTGAAAGGTCTGGCCAGTTCGATGTCTATGGTACGATGTTTTTAGCAATCAGGTAATTCTCAGCTTTGTCCCACAACGGTCGGGCTTTGAGGTACCACCTGACCCCGTGTGATGGTGATACTGCTTCTTTGTATCATTGACCTTGTTTGTCTCTAACATTTTCTTACTCTTGTCTGATGTCTTGTAGTCCACAAGTGCGGGCCAATAATCTCTTATCTTCTCAAATCGGCCGGTGAATTCTGGAGTCTTCCCTTTGTCAACAAACTTTGATTTCAACTCATTCTTCCACCTCCTGAATAGATCTACCATCTTCTTAAGAGCACACGCCTTGACCAGTGGCTCTATAACTGGCTTATTCGGATCCTCCTCTGGCGGTAGGGTGAAATTTGCCTTCAGCATAGTCCAAAGATCATCTTTCTGTCTATCGGTGACATAATCATCCTTAGGCTTATTCCATTGCTTGATGCTGATCGGGATGTTGTACCTAACAATAGCTCCGCACTGAGCAGAAAATGTGTTCTTGGTCCGCTTGGGTTCAATCGGATGGGCATCGTTCGCGAGTGTTGTGATCGTGAACTTTTCATCCTTGCGCAACATCTTCTTCGGGCCTCGTCTCGTTACCAAAGTTTGGCTCGATTCGGAGGGCTATAAAAGAAGAAAGAAGAGTTAATTAATATATGTACATACCAACATAATTAATGCATCAATTACCTAGTCAGCACAGGCTTAATTAATATATATACCTTGCTGGACTTTGCAATAGCTCCCTCCTCCGATCGGTCACCGGAGCCATCATCATGGTCTCCTTCTTCCTCCGGCATTCGGTCACCGGAGCCATCATGATCATGTCCTTCCTCCTCCAATGTTCGATCACCGGAGCCGTCATAATCCTCTCCTTCCAGACCATCGGTGTCGTTGAGAAATGACAAGATTTCACGTCCGCCATGGATTATGTCCCCCAACAACTGTTCTTGTTCTTCATCTCTTGGATCCATAGTTTCTGCAAATATTACAACATGGCAATTAATATACAAACATGAATGTCTGACGTCCGGACCGCCTCTCTCATGAATGTCCGACGTCCGGACCGCCTCTCTCATGAATGTCAAACAAGGGATTCTGTTAACCTTTAAGGGTTTGGGGTGGCCTCGACAACACTTCTAGGGTTTGGGGTGGCCTGACAATGCTTTTTCAGTCCCGGTTTGGGTGGCCTCGAGAGTTTATCGGGTAGGGACGGGGTAGATCGACAACGACGCTCTTTCTTCTAGGGTTTGGGTGGCCTCGATAGTTGGTCAGGTGAGCGGACCGCCTCTCTCTCATGCATGTTCGACGTCCCCTCTCATGTCGAAGTTATCGGGAAGGGGGTGGACCGACAATGATGCTATTTATTCTAGGGTTTGGATGGCCTCGATAGTTGGTCGGGCGAGCGGACCGCCTCTCTCACTCATGCATGTCCGACGTCCCCCCTCATGTCGAAGTTATCGGGGAGGGGGTAGATTGACAACGACGCTCTTTCTTGTAGGGTTTGGGTGGCCTTGATAGTTGTTCCGGTGAGCGGACCGCCTCTCTCTCATGCATGTCCGACGTCCCCTCTCATGTCGAAGTTATCGGGGAGGTGGTATATCAACAACGACATACATTCCGGATCTGTTAGAAAGCTCTCGGGGAGCCGAGGCCAACGTGATGATAGGGGGCCGGGGTGCTTCTGTGGCCTTGTTGATAGATAGATTCGATGCCAACGTGATGATAGAGCCGATGCCAACATTTTCATTTAAAAAAACTACCTTCAAAAAAAGTCTTGCTTCACCGCAGGAGCTCGGTGCGACGTGGACTCGGTGGAAAAACTTTATGAAAATGCGGTGGTGGCCGGGCCGGGCGGTTTTCTTTTCCTTCTTCATTTTTACTTTATTTTTCTTATATGTTTGTTTTCGTTTTCACTCTACATTTTTGTACATATGAAAAACAACGAAGACTTTTTACATGAACATATACACACATATACATGAACATATATACATATACATGAAAAAAACATATACATGAACATATATATACATGAACATATACACACATGACAGATATACATGAACATATATACATATACAGGAAAAAAAACATATACATGAACATATACGAAAATATACATGAAAAAAACATATACATGCGGCTCACTGGGGGGCGGCGGGGACGGCGGGGACGGGGACAAGGCGACGGGGACGGGGGCGACAGGGAGGCGACGAGGATGGCAGTGACGGGGAGGACACGGGGAGGCTACGGGGACGGCGGCGACGGGGAGGCAACGGGGAAGCGGCGAGGAGGCGACGGGGACGAGGACGGCGGCGACGGGGAGGCGACGAGGACGGCGGCAACGGGGCCGGTGGCTCGGGGACGCGACGGGGCCGACAACGGGGAGGCGACGAGGACGGGGCTGGCGGTGGGGAGGCGATGAGGACAGCGTCTCTGGGAGGCGACGGGGCCGGCGATGAGGACGGCGGCTCGGGGTAACTGGTAGATGAAACGTGTGAAATTTCCTATGTGCATCTTATATACAAGAAGCATTGGTCCCGGTTGGTGGCACCAACCGGGACCAATGCCAACCTTTAGTCCCGGTTGGTGCCACCAACTGGGACCAAAGGTCTCTTTTCGACAGCCCAAAGGGCGGGAAGCAGAGACCTTTGGTCCCGGTTGGTGGCACCAACCGGGACTAAAGGTGGGCATTGGTCCCGATTGGTGCTACCAACCGGGACGAAATTGCTGCATTGGTCCCGGTTGCAGCCACCGGCCGGGACTAAATGGTTGGTCCTGCCTGTGGTGGGAGTTTAGTCCCACCTCGCCAAGCGAGGGGCGCTTGCACCGGTTTATAAGCCCACCCCTCCCTGCCTTGTTGAGTTCCTCTCAAATTGAAAATAGATGCCCTTATATGGGAAAAATTGACCTGAAATCAAACTGAATTTTAGTCTGATTTCCAATCGAATTTTACTTACATAAGCGCATCTATGTTCATTTTTGTTATTTTTTTATGTTATCTAAAGGGATTTCATTTTTTTGAACTTATTTGAACTCCATACTTTTTGTGTGTTCAAAATGCACCATTCAAAGCCACATCATCAATTTTCAACCCTTTCTGACTTCACTTGGTATTTTTCATGCACTTACTCGTTTTTTGAGCTAAATGACCCTGAAATTGAAAAGCACTTCAAATGAACTCTAAAAAGGTTGAAAGTTCGCATGGTATCATCATTTCACCCACATAGCATGTTCTAAAAAGTTGAGAGGGTTACGACAAAAACTGTATGCACTTCGTGTATAAAATGAACAATCTCTTTCGAAGTATCACGGTTTCGGACGAAAACTCATCTGTTACAAAGGGATTTCATTTTTTGGAACTTATTTGAACTCCATACTTTTTGTGTGTTCATAATGCATCATTCAAAGCCACATCATCAATTTTCAACCCTTGCTGACTTCATTTGGTATTTTCATGTACATACTGATTTTTTAGCTAAATAACCCTGAAATTGAAAAGCACTTCAAATGAACTCTGAAAAGGTTGAAAATTCGCATGGCATCATCATTTCACCCACATAGCATGTAGTAAAAAGTTGACAGGGTTACGGCAAAAACTGTATGCACTTCGTGTACAAAATGGACAATCTCTTTCGAAGTATCACGGTTTCGGACGAAAACTCATCTGTTACAAAGGGATTTCATTTTTTTGAACTGATTTGAACTCCATAATTTTTGTGTGTTCAAAATGCACCATTCAAAGTCACATCATCAATTTTCAACCCTTTCTGAATTCATTTGGTATTTTTCATGCACATAGTGATTTTTTGAGCTAAATAACCCTGGAATTGAAAAGCACTTTAAATGAACTCTGAAAAGGTTGAAAGTTGGCATGGTATCATCATTTCACCCACATAGCATGTGATAAAAAGTTGATATGGTTACGGCAAAAACTAGATGCACTTCATGTACAAAATGGACAATCTCTTTCGAAGTATCACGGTTTCAGACGAAAACTCATCTGTTACAAAGGGATTTCATTTTTTTGAACTTATTTGAACTCCATAATTTTTGTGTGTTCAAAATGCACCATTCAAAGTCACATAATCAATTTTCAACCCTTTCTGACTTCATTTGGTATTTTTCATGCACATATTGATTTTTTTGAGCTAAATAACCCTGGAATTGAAACGCACTTTAAATGAACTTTAAGAAGGTTGAAAGTTCGCATGGTATCATAATTTCACCCACATAGCATGTCGTAAAAAGTTGAGAGGGTTACGAGAAAACTTGGATGCACTTCGTGTACAAAACGGAGAATGTCTTTCGAAGTATTAGGGTTTCGGAGGAAAACTCATGTGTTACAAAAGGCATTTCATTTCTTGACATATCACTCCAATGATATAGTTGTGGAGAGAAAGTATTAACTTTTTCTTCGCTTGTGTCCTTTGCTTATTGCATCGTAACCATGGATAATCTTCATCGTTTAACAGGATGCTTGGGTCAGCCTTGAATTTGAAGGGAGGAATATCATGAAACTTTTCATAATCTTCAGACATGTCTGTCTTGCCCTCCAATCCCACGATGTCTCTTTTTCCTGAAAGAACTATGTGGCGCTTTGGCTTATCGTATGATGTATTCGCTTCCTTATATTTTCTTTTTTCGGTATGGTAGACATGTCCCTCACATAGAAAATTTGCGCCACATCATTGGTTAGGACAAATGGTTCGTCTGTGTACCCAAGATTGTTCAGATCCACTGTTGTCATTCCGTACTGTGGGTCTTCCTGTACCCGCCTCTTGACAGATTGACCCATTTGCACTAAAACAAAGGGACCTTGAAATCATGTCCATAGTCAAGTTCCCATATGTCCACTATGTAACCATAATATGTGTCCTTTCCCCTCTTGGTTGCTGCATCAAAGCGGATACCGCTGTTTTGGTTGGTGCTCTTTTCATATTGGGTGATCATGTAAAATGTATTCCTATTTATCTCGTACCCTTTGTAAGTCAATACAGTCGAAGATGGTCTCCTGGCCAACGAGTACAACTCATCAGAAACAGTGTTGTCACCCATGATACGTGTTTGCAACCAACTACCGAAAGTCCTGATGTGTTCATATGTAATCCAGTCATCACACTGCTCCGGGTGTTTGGAGCGTAGAATATTCTTGTGTTCATCCACATACGGGGTCACCAAGGGGGAATTCTATAGAACTGTGTAGTGTGCTTGAGGCCAAGAATGTCCGTCCCTACATATTATTGAGTCCGCTCCTAGCGTGCCTTTTCCAGTCAGTCTCCCCTCATACCGCGATTGAGGGAGACCAATCTCCTTAAGGTCAGGAATGAAGTCAACACAAAACCCAATGACATCCTCTGTTTGATGGCCCATGGTGATACTTGCTTCTGACCTAGCGCGGTTACGAATCTTTAAGACTCCCATGAACTTCTCTATCATATTTATTGTTCCCTTTATATTCGACGAGAAGCCAGACGGGACCCTCATACTGAGCAGGCATTCAAAGAAGATTTCCTTCTCTTCTTTGGTAAGAGCGTAGCTGGAAGGACCTTCATACTGCTTTGGATGCATGCCGTCTTTTTCATGCACACGTTGCTATTCCTCTCGTGCCTCCGGTGTATCTTTTGTATTCCCATACACTCCCAAGAAGCCTAGCAGGTTCACGCAAAGATTCTCCTTCACGTGCATCACGTCGATTGCAGAGCGGACCTCTAGGTCTTTCGAATAGGGTAGGTCCCGAAATATAGATTTCTTCTCCCACATGGGTGCGCGTTTGTCAACGTCATTCGAAACAGATAGTCCGCCAGGACCCTTTCCAAATATTACTTGTAAATCATTGACCATATCAAGTATGTGATCACCAGTACGGAGGGCGGGCTTCTTCCGGTGATCTGCCTCATCTTTGAAATGCTTTCCTTTCTTTGCACATTGATGGTTGGTCGAAAGAAATTGACGATGCCCTAGGTACACATTCTTCCTGCATTTGTCCAAATATATACTGTCAGTGTCATCTAAACAGTGTGTGCATGCGTGGTATCCCTTGTTTGTCTGTCCTGAAAGGTTACTGAGAGCAGGCCAATCGTTGATGGTTACAAACAGCAACGCATGTAGGTCAAATTCCTCCTGTTCGTTCTCATACCACACACATACAGCTCTTCCATTCCATAGCTATAAAAGTTCGTCAACTAATGGCCTTAGTTACACATCAATGTCATTGTTGGGTTGCTTAGGGCCTTGGATGAGCACTGGCATCATAATGAACTTCCGCTTCATGCACAACCAAGGAGGAAGGTTATACATACATAGAGTCACAGGCCATGTGCTATGCTGGTTGCTCTGCTCCCCAAAAGGATTAACGACATCTGCACTTAAACCAAACCATACGTTCCTCGGGTCACCTATAAAATCGGTCCACTTTCTCTCAATCTTTCTCCACTGTGACCCGTCAACGGGTGCTCTCAACTTCCCGTCTTTCTTACGGTCTTTTTTGTGCCATTGCATCAACTCGACATGCTTTTTGTTTCTGAATACACGTTTCAACCGTGGTATTATAGGATCATACCACATCACCTTGGCGAGAACCCTCTTCCCGGTGCGCTGGCCCTCAACATCACCAGGGTCATCTCTTCTGATCTTATACCACAATGCACCGCATACCGGGCATGCGTTCCGTTCCTCGTACTCACCGCGGTAGAGGATGATAATCATTAGGGCATGCATGTATCTTCTGCACCTCCAATCCTAGAGGGCATACAACCTTCTTTGCTGCGTACGTACTGTCGAGCAATTCGTTATCCTTTGGAAGCTTCTTCTTCATTATTTTCAGTAGCGAACTAAATCCCTTGTCAAATACACCATTGTCTGCCTTCCATTGCAGCAATTCCAGTGTGGTACCGAGCTTTTTGTTGTCATCTTCGCAATTTGGGTACAACCCTTTTTTGTGATCCTCTAACATGCGATAGAACTTCAACTTCTCCCTTTCACTTTCGCATTCTCTCTGTGCATCAACAATGACCCGGCGAAGATCATCATCGGGCACATCGTCTGGTTCCTCTTGATCTTCAGCTTCCCCCATTGCAGCATCACCATATTCAGGGGGAGGGTAGTTGTCGTCATCCTCTTCTTCTTCGTTGTCTTCCATTATAACCCCTCTTTCTCCATGCTTGGTCCAAACATTATAGTGTGGCATAAAACCCTTCTGAAGCAGGTGGAAGTGAAGGGTTTTAGAGTTGGAGAAAGACTTCGTATTCTCACAGACAGTACATGGACAAGGCATAAAACCATTCTGCTTGTTTGCCTAAGCCGCTTCGAGAAAATTATGCAGGCCCTTAATATACTCGAAGGTGCATCGGTCACCGTACATCCATTGTCGGTTCATCTACATGCGTTATATAATAAAGTGTATTAAAAACCATTACAACATATCATGAATAGAGAAGTGAACAATAATAAAAGTAAGAAAATCATACGAGTAAGTATATTTTCTTTTAGCAAGAAGATAAGATCAAGAGGCTCAGCACGCGCGGGCGATCGACGGCGGTTTCAGGACGGGGACGGGACAGGACGAACCGCCAAACCTAGACAAATCTTGACGAAAATGGAGTTTGGACAAGGAGCTTCGAGAGGAGAAAGCTTAAGTTTGGCTTAGGCAATTCATCAAACACCTCATGTGCATAGGAGGTGAGCTAGAACACCACAAAGCTCTCCCCTCACCGGCCAAAAAAACAGAGCAGTGTAGAGTGCTCTGCTCGCTGGTGAGGGGGTATATATAGGCATTTCATTGGCCCCGGTTCGTGGCTGGAACCGGGACTAAAGGACCCCCTTTGGTCCCGGATCCAGCCACGAACCGGGACCAATGGTTGTGGGCCAGGAGCGAGGCACGTTGGTCCCGGTTCGTGCCTGGAACCGGGACCAAAGTTTCCAGACGAACTGGGACCAATGCCCCACGTGGCCCGCCCGCCCCTGGCCTCACGAACCGGGACCGTTGCCCCCATTGGTCCCGGTTCGTGACTGAACCGAGACTAATGTGCTGGCCCGACCCGAACCAATGCTCTGTTTTCTACTAGTGGTTGGTCCGTCTATGGGTGGAGTATAGCTATAGATGTAGATAGATGTCAGTCTAGAAATACATGAGTGTACTGCTTATATCAATTTATCACAACATAATTATTTGTCATGAATTCTTTGATTGTTTATTACACATAAATATGCTTGTATTTTCATTTCACCAATATTTGGAGAGACCCAAATAGCAAACCTATGATCCTCGGTCCAATTTGCCTCATAAGAACAACGACACCTTTATTTTGACACGTATATTTTAATTCGTTATTCTAATACAAAAAATTATCAAACTATATTATGCGTTTATAACTTGGCATGCAAAGTTAGTGCGCAGTAGTTGTATATGAGAGCAATATCTCACTTACTACAAGACGAATGAAGCTCTCAACTAGGGGTGCTCTATGAGGGTCAGCTCATTAGACTGGTTTTAGGAACCTTTTTTTTCTATTGAGGGTAACATAAGGAATCTTTTGGTCGCTTGTCTTCTTCTTTACCATGTTTCTTTGCCGGTTTTAAATTAGTCCTAATACTACGAAAATGCACATCTGGATCCTAAAAGTTTGCTATGTGTGTCAGCCACAGTCTCATTCGCGTTGCATTAACTTTAACTTGCACAGGTGGCAGGTTGACAACTGTCGTGTGCCAACTTTTTTTGCAAAGAACCCCAAAAGGTCATCTAAATTTGTGGCCCTCCTTGTTGCACACATCTTCTCTCCTGCCTTTCTCTCCAGCTCCAACGATAATTGTCCACCTCGGCGCCCGAACACCGTGAACAATGTCATGCACTGGAACAACTGTGACACTTCTACCTTTATTGACTAGGAAGGATCATCTGTATTAGAGAGAACATGGGGATAGAGCCATCAAGACTTCCGCGTGGGGGTGAAAGGACGAGGACTGGCGCCGGAGCCTACTTGCTACTTGCTACCACCGCTACACTTACACGTGCACTGCCAACACTGCAACCTTCAGAGAAGGCAACCGCCGTTGCATGGGAAGGGGGAAGAGGGACACACGTGGGAGAGCGAGACCATCGATGATGCACGTATCGGGGGACTGGGATGGATGGCTTGGTCTGATCGATGGATAAACCACATATGTGCAACGAGGAGGACCACAAAATGAGAAGAGACGACCTTTTGAAGAGACGACCTATTTTAGTTTTATTTTTTCTTTTTCTTCCTTTTTCTTTTCACCTTTTCAAATTCATTAAAGTTGTTTAAATCTGTATGGTTTAATGTATATCATTTTTTACATGTCGTCAACGTTTTCCCAAATATATTGTCATGTTTTCGAAAACAATTCAACATTTTTATATTTATAACCATTATTTAAAAGTTATGAACAATTTGAAACAATAATATAAAAAATATTATAAGTTATGAATAACTTTCTTAAGTTGCATGAACATCTTTCGCATGTAGCAAACAAAATTGTCAAAATAGCGCAAATGTATTTTATATTTTACGCACATTTCTAAAATTTGTGTAAACTATAGTTTTACACTTTCATGAACACTCAGTCGAAAAAGTCATGAACCAATTAACCTCCTGAATATTTTGGGTGAACTAGGCATGTACATTTTTTAAGTGGTATCAATTTTTTTAAAAATATCATGAAAAATTGAACCACATGTTATAAAAACTAGACAATTTTTTTTATTTTTTCATATTTTTTTGCAGATGCATGAAACATTTTTCAAAATTTCAAGAACCTATTATAAAAATGGCATGAAAACTTTTTCGAATTGGATGAACACTTTTTTGAAATTACATCAAAATTTAGCATGTATTGCCAAAAATATATTTATATGAATAGGGAAATATACATAAATAAAAAGTAACACGAAAAAGTGGGGAAATACATGGACTGATAGGCAGGCAATTTCTAGAGGAGCAAAAACACGGGGGGTGGTCCATTTAAGGTATGTTGTACTGATATACTCCCTTCATATACTCCCTACGTTTCATAATATAATGCGTCTGCGTATTTTGAGATTTCAATTTGAGCATAAATTTCACCAACGTGGGCGACTACGGTGGAAGCAAAATTTATACCATCGAACTCGTGTTCGAAAGAAGTTTTCAATGTTATATTTTTTTCTCCCGCCGCAGTCGTCTACGTTGGTTAAATTTACGATCAAAGTTGAATCTCAAAAAATGCGGACACATTGTATTTTTTTCAAAATGGAGGCAAAGATTGCCTCATCTATTAAATAAGTAGAAGAAAATTGTCTAATTAATTACGAAAAACCGGGCAAAACCGGAACAACAAGGACCGAGCCCACTCCCGACACACACAAGGCAAAGGCCACCCTAATCGACAACATGTCGACCTGCGGCCAGACAACACAACTCCGACTCTGACGGAGAACTCAGAAGAACAAAACGAGGCAAAAGCTCGCGCCACGGAAGATCGCTGAATGGGCCACTTGGAGCCATTCATCTTATACCACAGGGCTCCGCCGTCGCAGCCTCGACTCCACAAGACAAACACACCGAGGCAAAACCGCAGACACGCCGGAGAAGAGTCGACTACCGCAACCATTGCCACGTCGCCGACATTGCTCCCACCATCATCGTTGCCACAGAAACCTAGTCGCCACAGAGATCCTCTCGGGGCCGCCACCCCGACATCCACCGCTTCGTCACGCCCAGTGCACTCCACCGGCACCGCCTTCCAGGGCCGCCACCCCGACATACCACCGCTCACCTCGAGTAGCAACGCCGCACAACCCAGCTACTCGCATCCCATGCTGCACAGAGCAACCGGTCGCAGACCACGAACGTCGCACCACATCCGGACCCACCGCCCCGACATAAAAGTCAGAACGCCCCTCTGGGGCGCATCGACCGAGCCGACACTGTAGGAGATATGCCCTAGAGGCAGTAATAACAGTTATTTTGTATCTCCAAGTTTGTAATGAAAGTCTATGTTCCATGCTATAACTGCAAGGATTCTCGACTCTACAATAACCACAAGGCTTGGAGGGAAACTCATGTGCATGTGTGGTATAATAAACGGTAAATTGAATTCCTAGTCTAGCCTCTAAGACTGGCTCAAGTATTGCATGATGATCCTATTTTCCTGCTCGTGGGCATGGCTATGCCGGCAATTTTGAGGGCACGATGTTGGTGTTGGAAATATGCCCTAGAGGCAATAATAAATTATTTATTATCATATTTCCTTGTTCATGATAATCGTTTACTATTCATGCTGTAATTGTATTGATCGGAGACTTAGATGCATGTGTGGATACATAGACAAAACCATGTCCCTAGTATGCCTCTAATAGACTAGCTCGTTGATCAAAGATGGTTAAGGTTTCCTAGCCATGGACATGAGATGTCATTTGATAAATGGGATCACATCATTAGGAGAATGGTGTGATGGACAAGACCCAAACTACAAACGTAGCATATGATCGTGTCAGTTTATTGCTACTGTTTTCTGCATGTCAAGTATATATATGTTCCTATGACCATGAGATTATGCAACTCACGGACATCGGAGGAGTGCCTTGTGTGTATCAAACGTCTCAACGTAACTTGGTGACTATAAAGGTGCTCTACAGGTATCTCCGAGGGTGTCTGTTGAGTTGGCATGGATCAAGACTGGGATTTATTACTCCGTGTGATGGAGAGGTATCTCAGGGCCCACTCGGTAATACAACATCACAATAAGCCTTGCAAGCAATGTGACTAAGTGTTAGTCACGGGATCTTGTATTACGGAATGAGTAAAGAGACTTACCGGTAACGAGGTTGAACTAGGTATGGAGATACCGACGATCAAATCTCGGGCAAGTAACATACCGAAGAACAAAGGGAACATCTCACGGGATTAACTGAATCCTTGAAATAAAGGTTCGATTGATAAAGATCTTCATAGAATATGTAGGAACCAATATGGGCATCCAGGTCCCACTACTGGTTATTGACTGTAGAGGTGTCTCGGTCATGTCTATATAGTTCTCGAACCTGTAGGGTCTGCACACTTAAGGTTCGGTGACGTTTCGGTAGTATAGAGTTATGCATGGTGGTGACCGAAGGTTGTTCGGAGTCCCGTATGAGATCCCATACATCACGAGGAGCTCCGGAATGGTCCAGAGGTAAAGATTGATATATAAGAAGTCCTATTTTGGTCGCCGGAAAAGTTTCGGGCTTATCGGTAGTGTACCGGGAGTGCCGGTAGTGTACCGGGAGACCATCGGGAGGGGTATTTTGATCCAAGAGGCTACATGGGATGTGGGATAGTAAATACCAGCCCTTTGTGGGCTGGTGGAAGTCCCACACAATGCCCATGCGGCTGGGAAGAAAAGCCTAAAGAGAAAAAGGTGGAAAAAGGCAAAAAAAGGCAAAAATAAGGAGGAGTCCTAGTCCTACTAGGATTGGAGGAGGAATCCTCCAATCCCACTAGGTTCGGCCGACCCAAGGGCTGCCTCTTTGGCAGCCAAGCCTCCTCCTCCTCTCCTCCTATATATACTAGAGGATTTTAGGGTTTTGGCAAAGAATTTTCAGCCACGTGCTACCCGTTCCTCTAGTGCATAGTTTCTCCTCTAGATCGGACTTCTGCAGTGCTTAGGCGAAGCCCTGCCGGAATAGCTCTACCACCATTCCCAGAGCGCCTTCATGCTGCCAGAGAACTCTTCTACCTCTCCACTCCCTCTTGCTGGATGAAGAAGGCGGAGGTGTCGTCCGTTCGGCGCTAGATCGGAAGGACCGTGATCGAGATCGCGAGACGGATCATGACGAGTTCGCGGGACGGATCGTGATGAGTTCACAGGATGGATCGTGATTGGATCGCGGGACGGATCGTGATGAGTTCGCAGGAAGGATCGTGATTGGATCGCGGGACGGATTGTGATGAGATTTCGGGACGCTCGGCGATTTGGATCGCGAAGACGTTCGACTACACCAACCGCGTTTCTTAACGCTTCCCGATTAGCGATCTATAAGGGTATGCAGATCCACTCTCCCTCTCGTAGATGCTCATCACCATGGATAGATCTTGCGTGTGCGTAGAATTTTTTTTGTTTCCCATGCAACGTTCCCCAATAGTGGTATCAGAGCTAGGTCTATGTGTAGATGAGATCTCGAGTAGAACACAAAAGGTTTGTGGGCGTTGATGCTTATTGCTTCCTCCCTTGGTTGGATTTTGATTCAGCGGTATTGTGAGATGAAGCGGCCCGGACAAACATTACTCGTACGCTTACGAGAGACCGGTTCCCTCGACCGCAACTTGTTGCATAGATGGCTTGCGGGTGCCAGTTTCTCTCACTTTAGTTGGATCGGATTCGACAAAGGAGGTCCTTGAGAAGGTTGAAAAGCAACTAGCGTATCACCGTTGTGGTTTTTGCGTAGATGAGAATTGTTCTTGCTAGATACCCGTAGCAGCCACGTAAAACATGCAACACCAATTAGAGGACGTCTAACTTGTTTTTGCTTACATGATGTGATATATGTGATGTATGAGATGATCATGTGATGTATCGATTATCACGACTTGCATGTCGATGAGTACGGCAACCGGCAGGAGCCATAGGGTTATCTTTAATTATTGTATGACCTGCGTGTCAATCATTAAGCGCTATGTAATTATTTACTTTATCGCTAAACGGTATCAATAGTAGTAGAAGCATGTTGGGCGCGACAACCCCGATGGCAACACGTTGATGGAGATCAAGATGATGGAGATCATGGTGTCTTGCCGGTGACGATGGAGATCATGCCGGTGCATTCAAGATGGAGATCAAAAGCACAAGTTCATGGCCATATCATGTCACTTATGATTTGCATGTGATGTTAATACTTTTATGCACCTTGTTTTGCTTAGGACGACGGTAGCATTATAAGGTGATCCCTCACTTAACTTTCAAGATGAATTGTGTTCTCCCCGAGTGTGCACCGTTGCGAAAGTTAGTCATGTTGAGACACCACGTGATGATCGGATGTGATAGACTCTACGTTCACATACAACGGGTGCAAGCCAGTTTTGCACATGCAGAACACTCGGGTTAAACTTGACGAGCCTAGCATGTATAGACATGGCCTCGGAACACAAGAGACCGAAAGGTCGAACATGAGTCATATAGTAGATATGATCAACATGATGATGTTCACCATTGAAACCACCTCAACTCACGTGATGATCGGACTTGAGTTGGTGAATTTGGATAATGTATCACTCGAATGACTGGAGGGATGTCAATTTGAGTGGGAGTTCTTAAGTAATATGATTAAATGAACTCATTATGATGAACATAGTCAGTAGTGTCTTTGCAAACTGTGTTGTAGATTACTAGCTCACGCAGTAGCTCCCTTGATTTTTTATATGTTCCTAGAGAAATAGAGTTGAAAGATGATGGTAGCAATATTCCGGACTGGCTCCGTGATCTGAGGATTGTCCTTGTTGCTGCA
Source organism: Hordeum marinum (assembly GCA_022496015.1). Taxonomy (NCBI): domain Eukaryota; kingdom Viridiplantae; phylum Streptophyta; class Magnoliopsida; order Poales; family Poaceae; genus Hordeum; species Hordeum marinum. The sequence continues at coordinate 506,601,797 of CM039674.1, read as the reverse complement.
CAGAAGGCTTATGTCCTTAATGCACCGCTCGGTGTGCCAACCCCTGTAGCGTCGTCTGTAGATGTTGTGAACATCTAACATGCACGTTCTGATGACTACTTGATAGTTTAGTGTGTCATACATCACGGCTTAGAATTGAGGCTCCGAAACGTTTTAAACGTCACAGAACATATGAGATGTTCTAAGAGCTGAAATTAGGATCTCAGGCTTGTGCCTGTGTTGCGAGATATGAGATCTCCAACAAGATTATTTGCCTGGAAGATGAAAGAGAATAGCTCAATCGTTGAGCATATGCTCAGATTGTCTGGGTGCTACAATCACTTGAATCGAGTGGGAGTTAATCTTCCAAATAAGATAGTGATTGATATAGTTCTCCAAGTCACTATCACTAAGCTACTAGAACTTGGTGATGAACTATAAAATGCCAAGGATAGAAATGATGATCCCTGAGCTGTTCGCGATGTTTGACACCGCGAAGGTAGAAATCAAGAAAGAGCGTCAAGTGTTGATGGTTAGTCAAACCACTAGTTTCGAGAAGGGCAAGAGCAAGGAGGGAAACTTCATGGATAGCAAGCCAGTTGCTGCTCCAGTGAAGCAACCCAAAGTTGAACCCAAACCCGAGACTAAGTGCTTCGACTATGAGGAGAGCGGTCGCTGAAGCGGAACAACCCTAGATACTTGGTAGATAAGTAGGCTGGCAACGTCGACAGAAGTATATTTGATATACGTGTTAATGATGTGTACCTTGCGAGTACTCCTAGTAGCACCTGGGTATTGGATACCTGTTCAGTTGCTAAATGTTAGTAAATCGAAATAAAAGCTACGGAATAAACAGAGAACTAGCTAAGGGTGAGGTGAGGATGTGTGTTGGAAATGTTTCCAAGGTTGATGTGATCAACATCGCACGCTCTCTCTACCTTCGGGATTAGTGACAAACCTAAATAAATGTTATTTGGTGTTTTGCATTGAGCATGAACGTGATTAGATTGCGTTTATTGCAACACGGTTATTCATTTAAGTTAGAGAATAATGGTTATTCTGTTTACATGAATAATACCTTCAATGGTCATGCACCCAGTGAGAATGGTTTGTTGAATCTTTATCGTAGTAATACACATGTTCATGACATTGATGCCACAAGATACAAAGTTAATAATGATATTACCACATACTTGTGGTACTGCCACTAAATGTCATATTGGTATAAAGCGCATGAAGAAACTCCATGCTGATGGATCTTTGGACTCATTCGATTTTGAATCGGTTGAGACATCTGAACCATGCCTCTTGGGCAAATGACTAAGGACCCCGTTTCAGATGGATGGAGCGGGCATGTGATTTATTGGAAATGATACATGTTGATGTATGCAATCCAATGAGTCTTGTAGCGTGCGGTGGATATTGTTATTTTCTTACCTTCACTGATGATTTGGGTAGATATAGTGTATATTTACTTAATGAAACACAAGTATGAATCGTTTGAAAGCTTCAAGCAAATTCAGAATGAAGTTTAAGATCATCGTGACAAGAAGATAAAAATTTCTGTGATATGATCATGGAGGTAAATATCTGAGTTACGAGTTTGGCATACAACTTTAGACAATGTGAAAGTTGTTTCACAACTCACGCCAACTGGAACACCATAGTGTGATGGTGTGTTCGAACGTCATAGTCGTGCTCTATTGAAAATGGTGCTTGCTATGATGTCTCTTATTGTTTTGCTACTATAATATTGGGTTTATGCATTAGAGACAACTACATTCACTTTAGGTAGGGCGCCATCTAAATCCATTGAGATGACACCGTGTGAATTATGGTTTGATAGAAACCTAAGCTGTCATTTCTTAATGTTTTGGGCTGCAACACTTATGTGAAAAAGGTTTTCACCTAATGAGCTCAAACCCAAAGCGGACAAATGCATCTTCATAGAATACCCTAAAGACAGTTGGGTAAACCTTCTATCTCAGATCCAAGCATAAAGTCTTTGTTGCTAAAACTGGGTCCTTTGTCGATAAAGAGTTTATATCGAAAGAATTGAGTGGGAGGAAGATAGAACTTGATGAGGTTGTTGAACCTTTGTTCAACCAGAGAGTAGCGCAGCGCAGGAATTTGTTTCTGTGAAGCCTACGTTAGTTCAAGAGGAAGTTAATGATGATGATCATGAAGCTTCAGATCAAGTTACTATCGAACCTCGTAGGTCAACAAGGATGTGTACTGCTCCTGAGTGGTACAACAACCCTGTCTTGGAGGTCATGTTGTTGGACAACGATGAACCTACGAGCTGTGGAGAAGCGATGATGAGCCTGGATTCCGAAAAATGGATAGAGGCCATGAAATCCGAGAAAGGATTCATGTATGAAAACCAAGTATAGACTTTGGTAGACTTGTTCGTTGGACGGCAGGTCGTTGAGTACAAATTGATGTTTAAAATGAAGACACATGCTCATGGTAAATGTCACCATTTGTATAGCTCGACTTGTTGCAAAGAAGTTTACGACAAGTTCTAGGAGTTGACTACGATGAGACTTTCTCACTCATAGCGATGCTGAAGTCTGTTGGAATTATGTTAGCAGGTGCTGCATTTTTCAATTATGAAATCTGGCAGATGGATGTCAAAACATCATTTCCTTAACGGTTTACTTGAGGAAAGGTTGTACGTGATGCACCTAGAAGGTATTGTCAGTCCTAAGGATGATAAAAGGTGTGCAAGCTTCAGTGATCCTTCTATGAACTGAAGCAAGCATCTCGGAGTTGGAATATACACTTTGATGAGGTGATCAAAGTTTTTGAGTCTATACAAAGTTTATGAGAAACTTGTATTTACAATAAAGTGAGTGGGAGCACTATAGAGTTTCTGGTAAGCATATGTGGTTGACATATTGTTGATCGGAAATAATGTAGAATTTCTGGAAAGCATAAACGGTTGTTTGAAAAGAGTTTTTCAAAGGAAGACCTGGATAAAGGTACCTAATTGTTGAGCATCAAGATCTATATAGATAGATCAAGATGCTTGATGAGACTTACAATGAGTACATACCTTGACAAGATTTTGAAAGAGTTCAAAATGGATCAGTCAGAGAAAGAATTCTCTCCTGATTTGTAAGGTGTGAAAGTTGAGTGAGACTCAAAGCTGGACAACGGCAGAAGAAAGAGAAAGGACGAATGTCATCCCCTATGCCTTAGCCATAGGCTCTATATTATGCCATGCTGTGTACCGCACCTGGTGTGTGTCTTGCCATGAGTCTGTCAAGGGGCACAATAGTGATCCAGTAGTGGATCACTGGATAGCGGTCAATATTATCCTTAGTAACTAAAATACTAAGGAGATGTTTCTCGATTATGGAGGTGATAAAGAGTTCTTCGTAAAGAGTTACGTCGATGCAAGATTTAACACCAATCCGGATGACTCGTGGTAGCAATCCGGATACGTATAGTGGAGGAGCCATTTGGAATAGTACCAAGTCGAGCGTGGTAGCAGTGTTTACAGTTTGACATAGAGATTTGCAAAGTACATACGGATCTAAATGTCGCAGACACGTTGACTATAATACCTCTCTCACATGCATAGCATGATCGAGCCCCAGAACTCATTGGGTGTTAGATTCATAACAATGCGAATCACATGGTGATGTGAACTAGATTATTGACTCTAATGCAAGTGGGAGACTGTTGGAAATATGCCCTGGAGGCAATAATAAATTATTTATTATCATATTTCCTTGTTCATGATAATCGTTTACTATCCATGCTGTAATTGTATTGATTCGAGACTTAGATGCATGTGTGGATACATAGACAAAACCATCTCCCTAGTATGCCTCTAATAGACTAGCTCGTTGATCAAAGATGGTTAAGGTTTCCTATCGATGGACATGAGATGTCATTTGATAAACGGGATCACATCATTAGAAGAATGGTGTGATGGACAAGACCCAAACTACAAACGTAGCATATGATCGTGTCAGTTTATTGCTACTGTTTTCTGCATGTCAAGTATATGTTCCTATTACCATGAGATCATGCAACTCACGGACATCGGGGGAGTGCCTTGTGTGTATCAAAGGTCTCAACGTAACTGGGTGACTATAAAGGTGCTCTATAGGTATCTCTGAGGGTGTCTGTTGAGTTGGCATGGATCAAGACTGGTATTTGTTACTCCGTGTGACGAAGAGGTATCTCAGGGCCCACTCGGTAATACAACATCATAATAAGCCTTACAAGCAATAAGTGTTAGTCACGGGATCTTGTATTACGGAACGAGTAAAGAGACTTGCTGGTAATGAGGTTGAACTAGGTATGGAGATACCGACGATCAAATCTCGGGCAAGTAACATACCGAAGAACAAAGGGAACATCATACGGGATTAACTGAATCCTTGACATAGAGGTTCGACCGATAAAGATCTTCGTAGAATATGTAGGAACCAATATGGGCATCCAGGTCCCGCACTTGGTTATTGACCGTAGAGGTGTCTCGGTCATGTCTACATAGTTCTCGAACCCGCAGGGTCTGCACACTTAAGGTTCGGTGACGTTTCGGTAGTATAGAGTTATGCATGGTGGTGACCGAAGGTTGTTCGGAGTCCCGTATGAGATCCTGGACATCGCGGGGATCTCCGGAATGGTCCGCAGGTAAATATTGATATATAGGAAGTCCTATTTTGGTCGCCGGAAAAGTTTCGGGCTTATCGATAGTGTACCGGGAGTGCCGGTAGTGTACCGGGAGACCATCGGGAGGGGTATTTCGACCCAAGAGGCTACATTGGCTGTGGGAGAGTAAATACCAGCCCTTTGTGGGCTGGTGGAAGTCCCACACAAGGCCCATGCGGCTGGGAAGGAAATCCCAAAGAGAAAAAGGTGGAAAAAATGCAAAAAAGACAAAAATAAGGAGGAGTCCTAGTCCTACTTGGATTGGAGGAGGAATCCTCCAATCCCACTAGGTTCGGCCGACCCAAGGGCTGCCTCTTTGGCATCCAAGACTCCTCCTCCTCTCCTCCTATATATACTAGAGGATTTTAGGGTTTTGGCAAAGAATTTTTCAGCCACATGCTACCCGTTCCTCTAGTGCATAGTTCCTCCTCTAGATCGAATTTCTGCAGTGCTTAGGCGAAGCCCTGCCGGAATAGCTCCACCACCATTGCTAGAGCGCCTTCATGCTGCCAGAGAACTCTTCTACCTCTCCGCTCCCTCTTGCTGCATCAAGAAGGTGGAGATCGTCATCGAGCTGTACGTGTGCTGAACGCGGAGGTGTCGTCCGTTCGGCGCTAGATTGGAAGGACCGTGATCAAGATCGCGAGACGGATCGTGATGAGTTCGCAGGACGGACCGTGATGAGTTAGCGGGACGGATCGTGATGGTATCGCGGGACGGATCATGATGAGTTCGCAGGACGGATCGTGATTGGATCATGGGACGGATCGTGATGAGATCGCGGGACGCTCGGCGATTTGGATCGCGAAGACGTTCGACTACACCAACTGCGTTTCTTAACGCTTCCCGATTTGCGATCTACAAGGGTATGTAGATCTACTCTCCCTCTCGTAGATGCTCATCACCATTTGATATATCTTGCGTGTGCATAGGAAATTTTTTGTTTCCCATGCAATGTTCCCCAACAGATGGTAGAACACTCATGTTGAATCGATCCGAATTGATGTTATGCTATGAGATATAATCGTCACAAGTTAATGGTTAATAACACAGAGATGGTTCGGCAGTTGGTTCTATTATGTATGCCATGCTATGTACAAGACCGGATGTTTCCTATGCGCTAAGTGTTAGCAGCCGGTACCAAGGTGATCCAGGATTGGAACACTAGGACATAGTCAAGGGTATTCTTAAGTACCTCAGAAGGACCAAGGATTTACTCCTTATGTACGGAGGTGATGAAGAGCTCATTGTAAGTTGTTACACTGATGCAGGCTTCATGACTGACCCAGATGACTTCAAATCTCAATCTGGCTATGTTTTCATAATGAACGGCGGCGCAATTGATTGGAAAAGTTCCAAACAAAAGACTGTGGTGGATTCTACGACAGAGGCGGAATATGTTGCTGCTTCTAAAGCCTCCAAGCAAGTTGTCGGTATCAAGAAATTTCTTGAAGACCTTGGTGTGGTTCCAAGTGCTCTGGACGCGGTGGAGATCTATTGTGATAATAGTGGTGCCGTGGCTCAGGCAAGGGAGCCATGTTCGCACCATAAGACAATGCATATTCAACACAAATATAAACTCATTCGACATCATGTCGAAGAAGGTTTAGTGAAAGTACGCAAAGTTCACACGGATCTGAATGTGTCAGATCCGACAACAAAGCCTCTACCACGAGCAAAGCATGAGCAACACCGGATAGCCATTGGTGTTAGGGAAGCCATGTAACTGGATTATGACTCTAGTGCAAGTGGGAGTCTGTAGGAGATATGCCCTAGAGGCAGTAATAACAGTTATTTTGTATCTCCAAGTTTGTAATGAAAGTTTATGTCCCATGCTATAACTGCAATAATTCTCGAGTCTACAATAACCATGAGGCTTGGAGGGAAACTCAAGTGCAGGTGTGGTATAATAAACGGTAAATTGAATTCCTAGTCTAGCCTCTAAGACTGGCTCAAGTATTGCATGATGATCCTGTTTTCCTTATCATGGGCATGGCTATGCTGGCAATTTTGAGGGCACGATGTTGGTAGAACACTCGTGTTGAATCGATCCGAATTGATGTTATGCTATGAGATACATTCGTCACAAGTTAATGGTTAATAACATAGAGATGGTTAACATTTGCATAATTCCTTACACCATGAGAGTATCGAGTTTCTTCAAGCTTGCTTCATGAACTTTGGGGTTTGTTAAACGTCATCCGTAAATGGGTGGCTATTATGGCAGCTTACGGGTTCATGGAAAAGTATGTCAAGTAACTTGATAGCTCAAGATTGCGATTTGCTCCTCCGACGATGGAGAGATATCTTTGGGCCCTATCGGTGTTACGGTATCCATCATCATCTGGACAGACACTTTGTGATTTGATCATGGGGATGCCGGAACACAACCGGGAACGAGAAAAGAGAACAATACCTGCAACGAGGTAACTGCCATGGTGGACAAGTTGTTGATCCATGAGGATGCCTACATGTATCACCTCGGGTAATTGTAACATATCGCGAAGCAACAGGAATAGCTCACGGCAACTAGAGGTTCACTCGAATATTCATTCGTGTGGGTATATGGGTCAATATGTGTGTCCACGGCTCTGATGTTGATCATTGATCGGAAGGGGTTCCGGGTCATGTCTATGCTTCACCGAACCTATAGGGTCACACGCTTAAGGGTCATCTATCTGTTGAATACTAGACAGCGAGTCTGAGAGAAAATCACCGAAAAGTTTTGGACACCGGAAAACCTTCAGACACCGGAAAAGTTCCCCAGACAGAATATCGGAACAGTTTCGGTAAAACTAAAAAGTAGTTTCAGGGGATACCATTAAGTCAAATTGGTTTCGGCTTATGCCTGATAATTCTTGGAGGGTGCCAGAACCATTCTGGAAACTTCTAGGAATTTTCCGGAAGAAAAACCGGAAATGTTCCGGAGCTGCCGGAACCGCTTCAGATGCTTTTCGCAGATGAAAATCACTATTCCGGAATTGTTCCATATCGCATTAAAATTTATTTTAGTGGGGTACTAGAATTGTTCTAAGCCCACATAAATATTTTCAGTTCAATCAGACGCTGAAAAATGTCGTCGTGAATAGTGAAAGTGCTTTTTCAATATTTATGGAAAAGCACCTTTTTGGAGATTTCCAAAAAGGCTTCTAGAAGGGATTGGGGAGCAAGGTAGCTCCTCATGGGTCCCCCCAAGGGTTGGCCGGCGAAGGGTGGAGCTCCTCCATGGAGCTCCACATGGCACCCCTTTTCCTTCTTATGATTTTTTCTGTGTGATAAAAAGTGGGGGTAGTTTGGTATTTTCAAGTGCCAACCCTACCCCTTGGTTTTCCTATAAATAGAGGAGATGTGGGCTGCCATGTCTTCATCCTTGTGCTCTCATACACATGCTTTTCTTTGCAAGCTCTCTCTCTCCCTCCCACGAAAAGAGTCTTCCTTAGAGCCGAAAGGTTGTCTGGGTTCCGGTAGGAACTAGTTCTGGATGGCGAAGCGCTGTCGGATAGATGAGACCGTATGTGTGCAACCCCATAGAGAGGTTGTAGTTTCGATCTTTTGCCCGAGGGGCTGTTCGTGTGTCCTCCCGAAGGGCTGTCCGCGACATCGTCCGGGGGACTATCCGACCGCCTCCCGAAGGGCTGTCCGACGAGGGAGTACATCCTCGCGATTGGGAGGTTGTAAAATCCTAGCTGCGGGGATCTGCACCACGATCTCCACCGACTCTTCTTCCACTGTGCTTCGAGTCGGTACGGATTAGATCAAACCATGTATGCAGTCTCCATAGTGGTCCTGGGCCTGCTCGCTATACTGGATATTTTTATTTTCTGTAGCATTCCCCAACAGTGGCATCAAGAGCCAGGCTATGAGTAGATGCTTGTTATGATCTAGAATACATGAGATGTATGGGTATTGCATAGTATAATTTTGTAGTAGATGAGATCTATTGCTGAAAATTATTTGTGCGGGTAGCAGATGAAATCTGTTACCGGATGTTCCTGTTGCTTCTCGTGAATTTGCGTAGTCCTGATCTTGACGGAATGGTGGAATCTTACAAAGTTCTGGCAATCCATGATCCTTTCATGCTGCTCCTGAGTATGTTGATTGACAGATCAACGAAGTGCTAAAAGTTCTTTGGGTTCCACCATAGTTATAGAAAGATGGATGTTTCGCAGACGAAAGGGAAATGCAGATATGATCTACATGGGGATCACGCGTATGACGAAGTTTAGTATGGGGCTCAAGATTTTATTATCTCATGTTTCATACACCCTGGAAAGTTAATCTAGCAACTTCAATTATCATACTTGATGATAAACGTTGGTAGCTGCGGTTTGAGTCAAAACCTTAGAAGCCACATTAAATAAAATTTTGTATAAACCGATTAGAGGTGTCTAACTTGGTTTTGCAGGATGGTTTGCATATGATGTGGTATAGCAATGCTCATATTCAATTTGATTATGTATGAGATGGCTATATGATGTAATTAACATGACCTGCGTGTCATGATTCGGCATGATCGCTGGAGCCATATGATTGCACTTTAATGACCTGTGTGTCAACCTTATGTAATGCACTTATTTTATTAGCTATAGAGATAGCAATATTATATGGTGCATCGATAAGGTGGTGGTAATCTTCGCAAAGGAGAACACCGACGCGAATGCCGAAGATGAAGAAATACTTGACTTCTCCGACAGAAAGGGCTATACCATATCATGCTATTATGAATTGCCTGAGATGTTTATCCTTCTTGATGCACCCTTCTTAATTGCGCGGTAGTCTCTTTTTATTAGGGTGATCTCTCACTAAAAATATCAAGTAGTTAGTGTTCTCCCAAGTGTAGCACCGTCACGACACCTATCTCTTCGGGGTATCACATGGTTACATGGGTACGAACGATTAGAGAAGTGTGGGGCGGGTGAGTTGAGACCTCGCAGCGAGATCACTTGGTTGTCTTGACATTCAGGCATGAAAGTCATGAGCTCGGAACACACGCATCAAAAGATGAACAAGAGTCACATAGAGATGTGATTGGCAAGTTGGCCTACCAATTGAAATTCCCGTCAGTTGAGATGGTTACATCCTTGATGCTGAATTGAAAGTTGGGTCTTGCATCACTCACAATCAATTATGAGAGATATTGATTTGAGTGGGAGTGCACCTTAGAATAAAATTTGTTTATTCACTAGTGACAAAAATCATTATTAACAAAGTCTAAGTGAACTTGTGTTTTCCATTGTAGATCAAATGGCTCGCAACACCGCGTTCAACTTAGGCCCTATGCTAGAGAAAGAGAAGTTAGTTGCGAATGGAAACAACTATGCGGACTGGGTCCATACCCTGAGGATTCTCCTCCGAGGTGCTAAGAAAGTGTACATGCTTGACAGACCTCTTCCTCCTAAACCAGCGGCAACAGCCGCGGCAGACATACAAAATGTCTGGGCCACTAAGGATGATGATTACAACTTAGTGCAGGGCCTCATGCTGTCTTGCATGAGTTCAGAGCTTCAAAAATGTTTTGAATTCCATAACTCCTTTGATATGATCAAGGATCTGGATGCTCTTTACAAGTTTAATACACTGCCTGAACGTTTTGACATCATGAAAATGATGGCGGAGACCAAGATGGCTGAGGGCAGTTCAGTTGGCGAGCACGTAGTCAATATGATTGGCTACGCTGAAAGGCTTAAAATCCTGGAATTCACACTTCCAGAAGAGCATGTTATGGACTTGTTTCTAGGTTCACTCCCCCCGTCTTACGGCGATTTTATCATGAACTACAACATGAATGGGATGGATAAAACAGCAAATGAGGTGCTTGCCATGATGAAAACTGTTGAAGGAGGACTGCAGAAAAATCGCAAGCAAGTGTTGCTTGTGAATAAAACTACCAGTTTCAAAAAGAAAGGGAAGCCAAAGAAGGGCAAGGGCGCAGGTAATACCGGCTTCCAAAGCAAATCTAAGGGCGGAGCCAAGAATGAAACTGAGTGCTTCTACTGCAAGGGCACAGGACACTGGAAGAGAGTCTGCAAGAAATATCTGGAAGATAAGAAGTCCAGGAAAACCAGAAAAGGTATAATTGTTATACAAGTTAATGTCATTGGCGTTTTGCTTGCTAGCAAAAATTCTAAGTCTTGGGTATTTGATACCGGATCGGTTGCTCACATTTGCAACTCGATACAAGGGCTTCAGAAGGTGCGCAAACTGGCAAAGAATGAAGTCGTGATGCATGTCGGGAATGGCGTTGGGATCGCCGCTCAAGCCGTCGGCATTATGCCTCTGCGTCTCCCTTCGGGATTTATTTGGGAACTTATTAACTATTATTTTGTTCCGTTGTTGTGTAGAAACATTATCTTTGGATCATGTTAGGACACGATGGGTACTCCTACAAGTCTGAGAACAATGGTTGTTCACTTTATTGTAAGGATATGTTTTATGGATTTGCACCCATTGTTGGGGGCCTTTTCATACTAAATCTTGATTGTGGAAATGATGTCTTTTAACGTGAATGGTAAACGCCTTAAGAAGGCTGATACCACCACCACTTACTTGTGGCACTGTCGGCTTGGCCACATCGAAAAGAAACGCATGAAAAGACTCCATAAAGATGGAGTTTTACCGTCCCTTGATTTTGAATCATTTGACACATGTGAAGCTTGCTTGATGGGAAAAATGACCAAGACACCGTTCACGGGTCATCCTGAACGGGGGTGAATTATTGGAAATAGTACATAGTGATGTATGTGGTCCAATGAACACGGCCGCACAGAGTGGGTATTTATACTTCGTGACTTTTACTGATGATTTAAGTCGGTATGGCTATATCTACTTGATGAAGCATAAGTCAGAAACCTTTGAAAAGTTCAAAGATTTTCGGAATCAGGTAGAAAATCATCATGACAAAAAGATTAAGTTTCTGCGGTCTGATCGTGGAGGCGAATATCTTAGTCATGAGTTTGGCCAACATCTGAGTGACCGTGGAATCGTTTCACAGCTTACGCCTCCCGGAACTCCACAGCAAAACGGTGTGTCGGAACGACGTAAGCAAACCCTGTTAGACATGGTAAGGTCGATGATGTCTCTTACAGATCTACCGATATCTTTTTGGGGTCACACACTACTCACTGCTGCTTATACATTAAACAGAGCGCCGACTAAGTCTGTTGAGATGACACCACATGAGATGTGGTATGGGAAGATACCTAGTGTGTCGCATTTGAAGGTTTGGGGTTGTGAGGCATACGTAAAATGTTTACAACCAACCAAACTAGAACGTAGATTAGACAAATGTTACTTTGTAGGTTATCCAAATAACACCATTGGATATTCCTTCTACCACCAGTACGAAGGCAAAATGTTTGTCGCAAAGGTTGCACACTTTCTCGAGAAAGAATTTCTCGCTAAAGAATTGAGTGGGAGGACAGTACAACTTAATGAGATTAGTGAATCTTCGGCAACCGTTGACATGGCTAAAGAACCGGAAGAAATTCCGCTAATTATCCCTACAAACGAGCCGGAAGTTGGCGCATGTGATGCGGAGACTTCAGACAATGTTGTTTCTGAACCGCGCAGATCAGGTAGGGCTATCCAGCCACCTGAGTGGTTTCATAACGAAATCTTCATTCTTGAAGACGATGAACCTGCGCACTACAAGGAAGTGATGGCGAGGCCTAGCTCAAGGGAATGGCACAAAGCCATGAGATCCGAAATGGAATCCATGTACGAAAATCAAGTTTGGAACTTGGAAGAACTTCCAGATGGCGTAAAACCCATTGGTTGTAAATGGATTTTCAAAACAAAGACGGACGCGGATGGTAACATTACTATCCATAAAGCTAGACTTGTCGCGAAAGGGTTCACGCAAGTTCCAGGAGTGGACTACGACGAGACTTTCCCGCCCGTAGCTATGCTTAGGTCTGTTCGGATATTACTAGCAATTGCTGCTTATTTAGATTATGAAATATGGCAGATGGATGTCAAAACGGCTTTCCTAAATGGAAACCTTGAACAAGAAGTATACATGATACAGCCAGAAGGTTTTGTCGATCCTAAGAATGCTGGAAAGGTATGTAAGCTTCAGAAAGCCATTTATGGTCTGAAGCAAGCATCAAGGAACTGGAACATTCGTTTTGATGAAGTAGTCAAAGAGTTTGGCTTCATCAGGAACGATGAAGAATCTTGTGTTTACAAGAAGTTTAGTGGGAGCGCAAAAGCATTTCTAATATTTTACGTGGATGACATATTGTTGATTGGAAATGGTGTGAATTTTCTTAGCGAAATAAAAGACTCATTGAAGAAGAGTTTTTCAATGAAAGACTTAGGTGAAGCGGCATATGTATTGGGCATCAGGATCTATAGAGATAGATCAAGACGCCTAATAGCGCTTAGCCAAAGCACGTACATTGACAAGGTGTTGAAAAGGTTCAACATGGAGAACTCCAAGAAAGGCCTACTCCCCATGTCACCTGGCACAGTGCTTTGCAAGAATCAGAGTCCTCGGACCCTCGATGAGCGAGTACAAATGAATGATATTCCATATGCTTCGGCAGTTGGTTCTATTATGTATGCCATGCTATGTACAAGACCGGATGTTTCCTATGCGCTAAGTGTTAGCAGCCGGTACCAAGGTGATCCAGGATTGGAACACTAGGCCATAGTCAAGGGTATTCTTAAGTACCTCAGAAGGACCAAGGATTTACTCCTTATGTACGGAGGTGATGAAGAGCTCATTGTAAGTTGTTACACTGATGCAGGCTTCATGACTGACCCAGATGACTTCAAATCTCAATCTGGCTATGTTTTCATAATGAACGGCGGCGCAATTGATTGGAAAAGTTCCAAACAAAAGACTGTGGTGGATTCTACGACAGAGGCGGAATATGTTGCTGCTTCTAAAGCCTCCAAGCAAGTTGTCGGTATCAAGAAATTTCTTGAAGACCTTGGTGTGGTTCCAAGTGCTCTGGACGCGGTGGAGATCTATTGTGATAATAGTGGTGCCGTGGCTCAGGCAAGGGAGCCATGTTCGCACCATAAGACAATGCATATTCAACACAAATATAAACTCATTCGACATCATGTCGAAGAAGGTTTAGTGAAAGTACGCAAAGTTCACACGGATCTGAATGTGTCAGATCCGACAACAAAGCCTCTACCACGAGCAAAGCATGAGCAACACCGGATAGCCATTGGTGTTAGGGAAGCCATGTAACTGGATTATGACTCTAGTGCAAGTGGGAGTCTGTAGGAGATATGCCCTAGAGGCAGTAATAACAGTTATTTTGTATCTCCAAGTTTGTAATGAAAGTTTATGTCCCATGCTATAACTGCAATAATTCTCGAGTCTACAATAACCATGAGGCTTGGAGGGAAACTCAAGTGCAGGTGTGGTATAATAAACGGTAAATTGAATTCCTAGTCTAGCCTCTAAGACTGGCTCAAGTATTGCATGATGATCCTGTTTTCCTTATCATGGGCATGGCTATGCTGGCAATTTTGAGGGCACGATGTTGGTAGAACACTCGTGTTGAATCGATCCGAATTGATGTTATGCTATGAGATACATTCGTCACAAGTTAATGGTTAATAACATAGAGATGGTTAACATTTGCATAATTCCTTACACCATGAGAGTATCGAGTTTCTTCATGCTTGCTTCATGAACTTTGGGGTTTGTTAAACGTCATTCATAAATGGGTGGCTATTACGGCGGCTTACGGGTTCATGGAAAAGTATGTCAAGTAACTTGATAGCTCAAGATTGCGATTTGCTCCTCCGACGATGGAGATATATCTCTGGGCCCTATCGGTGTTACGGTATCCATCATCGTCTGGCCAGACACTTTGTGATTTGATCACGGGGATGCCGGAGCACGGGAACGAGAAAAGAGAACAATACCGACAATGAGGTAACTCGCATAGTGGAGAAGTTGTTGATCCACAAGGATGCCTACATGTCTCACCTCGGGTAATTGTAACATATCGCGAAGCTGTTAGGGAACATCGCATGGGAAACAAAAAAAATCCAACGCACACGCAAACCTATCCATGGTGATGAGCATCTATGAGAGGGAGAGTGGATCTACGTACCCTTGTAGATCGCTAAGCGGGAAGCGTTAAGAAACGCGGTTGGTGTAGTCGAACATCTTCGCTATTCAAATCGCCGAGTGTCCCGCGATCTCATCACGATTCCTCCCGCGATCCAATCACGATCCGTCCCGTGAACTCATCACGATCTGTCCCGCGATCTCATCATGATTCGTCTCACGATCTTGATCACGATCTGTCCCGCGAACTCATCATGATCCGTTCCGCGATCTCATCACGAACCGTCTCGCGATCTCGATCACGGTCCTTCCGATCTAGCGCCGAACGGACGACACCTCCACGTTCAGCACACATGCAGCTTGATGAAGATCTCCACCGTCTTGATCCAGCAAGAGGAGGTGGAGAGGAGAGAGAGTTCCCCGGCAGCGTGACGGCGCTCCGGCGATGGTGGTGGAGTGGTTCCGACAGGGCTTCGCCTATGCACTGCAGAAAACCGATCTAGAGGAGTACCGGTGGAACGGGTAGCATGTGGTCGTAAACTGTGTCTAAACAGCCCCCAATCCACCAGTATATAAAGGAGGGAGGGAGAGGCAGCCTTGGCGCAGGCCCAAGGCTTCCTAGGAGTCGGCCGGCCAAGGGGGAGGAGTCCTACTCCTCCTCCAATCCTAGTTGGACTAGGATTGCTCCCTATTGGCCCTTTTTTCCACCTTTTTCCTTAGGCCTTTTTACCTCCTGCACCATGGGCCTTATTGTGGCTGTTCCTCCAGCCCACTAAGGGCTGGTTATTACTCTCCACAGCCCATGGACCCTCTGGGGTCGAAATACCCCTCCTGGTACACTACCGGCACTCCCGATACACTACCGATGAGCCCGAAACTTTTCCGGTGACCAAACTGGGACTTCCTATATATGAATCTTTACCTCCGGACCATTCCGGAGCTCCTCGTGACATCCGGGATCTCAACCGGGACTCCTCACAACCTTCGGTCACCACCATACATAACTCTATACTACCGAAATGTCACCAAACCTTAAGTGTGCAGACCCTGCGGGTTCGAGAACTATGTAGACATGACCGAGACACCCCTACGGTAAATAACCAATGGCAGGACCTGGATGTCCACATTGGTTCCTACATATTCTACGAAGATCTTTATCGGTCGAACCTCTATGTCAAGGATTCAGTTAATCCCGTATGATGTTCCCTTTGTTCTTCAGTATGTTACTTGCCCGAGATTCGATCGTCGGTATCTCCATAACTAGTTCAACCTCGTTACTGGCAAGTCTCTTTACTCGTTCCGTAATACAAGATCCCGTAACTAACAATTAGTACCATTGCTTGCAAGGCTCATTGTGATGTTGTATTACCGAGTGGGCCCTGAGATACCTCTCCGTCACACGGAGTAACAAATCCCAGTCTCGATCCATGCCAACTCAACAGACACCATCGGAGATACCTGTAGAGCACCTTTATAGTCACCCAGTCACGTTGCGACGTTTGATACACACAAGGCACTCCTCCGATATGCGTGAGTTGCATGATCTCATGGTCATAGGAACACATACTTGACATGCGGAAAACAGTAGCAATAAACTGACACGATCATATGCTACGTTTGTAGTTTGGGTCTTGTCCATCACATCATTGTCCTAATGACGTGATCATGTTATCAAATGACATATCATGTCCATGGCTAGGAAACCTTAACCATCTTTTGATCAACGAGCTAGTCTACTAGAGGCATACTAGGGACATGGTGTTGTCTATGTATCCACACATGTATCTGAGTCTCCGATCAACACAATTATAGCATGGATAATAAACGATTATCATGAACAAGGAAATATGATAACAACTAATTTATTATTGCCTCTAGGGCATATTTCCAATAGAAGCAATAGGAATAGCTCACGGCAACTGGAGGTTCACTCGAATATTCATTCGTGTGGGTATAGGGGTCAATATAGGTGTCCACGGCTCCGATGTTGATCATTGCTCGTAAGGGGTTCCGGGTCATGTCTATGCTTCACCGAACCTATTGTTGGGGAACGTTGCATAGGAAACAAAAAAATTCCTATGCACACGCAAGATCTATCCATGGTGATGAGAATCTATGAGAGGGAAGTGGATCTATGTACCCTTGTAGATCTCTAAGAGGGAAGCGTTAAGAAACGTGGTTGGTGTAGTCGAACGTCTTCGCGATCCAAATCGCCGAGCGTCCCGCGATCCAATCACGATCCGTCCCGCGAAATCATTACGATCCGTCCCGTGATCTCGTCATGATCCGTCCCGCGAACTCATCACGATCCGTCCCGCGATCTCGTCACGATCCGTCCCGTGAACTCATCACGATCCGTCCCGCGAACTCATCACGATCCGTCCCGCGATCTCGTCACGATCCGTCCCGCGAACTCATCACGATCCGTCCCGCGAACTCATCATGATCCGTCTCGCGATCTTGATCACGGTCCTTCCGATCTAGCGCCGAACGGATGGCACCTCCGCGTTCAGCACACGTACAGCTCGATGACGATCTCCGCCTTCTTGATCCATAAAGAGGGAGTGGATAGGTAGAAAAGTTCTCTGGCAGCATGACGGTTCTCCGGAGATGGTGGTGGAGCTATTCCGGCAGGGCTTCGCCTAAGCACTGCAGAAATCCGATCTAGAGGAGAAACTATGCACTAGAGGAACGGGCAGGACGTGGCTAAAAATCTGTGCAAAACCCCTAAAACCTCCAGTATATATAAAAGGAAGAGAGGAGGAGGCTTGGCACAAGGGCCAAGCCTCCAAGGAGTCGGCCGAACTAGGTGGAGGAGGTGGACTCCATCTCCAATCCTAGTAGGACTAGGATTTACCCTATTTTTGCCTTTTTCCACTTTTTCTCTTTGGGCCTTTTTTCCCAAACCGCATGGGAATTATGTGGGACTTCCACTAGCCCACTAAGGGCTGGTAAACACTCTCCCACAGCCCATGGAGCTTCTTGGGTCGAAATACCCCTCCCGATGGTCTCCCGGTACACTACCGGCACTCCCGGTACACTACCGATGAGCCCGAAACTTTTCCGGCGACCAAAATAGGACTTCATATATATGAATCTTTACCTACGGACCATTCCAGAGATCCTACTGACGTCCGGGATCTCATCTGGGACTCTGAACAACCTTCGGTCACCACCATGCCTAACTCTATACTACCGAAACGTCACCGAACCTTAAGTGTGCGACCCTGCGGGTTCGAGAACTATGTAGACATGACCGAGACACCCCTATGGTCAATAACCAATAGCGGGACCTGCATGCCCATATTTGTTCCTACATATTCTACGAAGATCTTTATCGGTCGAACCTCTATGTCAAGGATTCAGTTAATCTCGTATGATGTTCCCTTTGTTCTTCGGTATGTTACTTGCCCGAGATTGGATCGTCGGTATCTCCATACCTAGTTCAACCTCATTACCGGAAAGTCTCTTTACTCGTTACGTAATACAAGACCCCGTGACTAACACTTATTCACATTGCTTGCCAGGCTTGTTGTGATGTTGTATTACCGAGTGGGCCCTAAGATACCTCTCCGTCACACGGAGTAACAAATCCCAGTCTTGATCCATGCCAACTCAACAGACACCCTCGGAGATACCTGTAGAGTACCTTTATAGTCACCCAGTTAAGTTGCGACATTTGATACACACAAGGCACTCCTCCGGTGTCAGTGAGTTGCATGGTCTCATGGTCATTGGAACATATACTTGACATGCAGAAAACAGTAGCAATAAACTGACACGATCATATGCTACGTTTGTAGTTTGGATCTTGTCCATCACACCATTCTCCTAAAGATGTGATCCCGTTATCAAATGACATCTCATGTCCATGGCTAGGAAACCTTAACCATCTTTGATTAACGAGCTAGTCTATTAGAGGCATACTAGGGACATGGTTTTGTCTATGTATCCACACATACATCTAAGTCTCCGATCAATACAATTATAGCATGGATAAAGAACGATTATAGTGAACAAGGAAATATGATAATAACTAATTTATTATTGCCTCTAGGGCATATTTCCAACAGTCTCCCACTTGCACTAGAGTCAATAATCTAGTTCACATCACCATGTGATACGCATTGTTATGAATCTAACACCCAATGATTTCTGGGGCTCGATCATGCTTTGTATGTGAGAGAGGTCTTATAGTCAATGGGTCTGCGACATTCAGATCCGAGTGTACTTTGCAAATCTCTATGTCAAACCGTAAACACTGCTACCACACTCCACTATAGGAAATATGCCCTAGAGGCAATAGTAAATTATTTATTATCATATTTCCTTGTTCATGATAATCATTTATTATCCATGCTATAAATTGTATTGATCGGAGACTTAGATGCATGTGTGGATACATAGACAAAACCATGTCCCTAGTATGCCTCTAATAGACTAGCTCGTTGATCAAAGATGGCTAAGGTTTCCTAGCCATGGACATGAGATGTCATTTGATAATGGGATCACATCATTAGGAGAATGATGTGATGGACAAGACCCAAACTACAAACGTAGCATATGATCGTGTCAGTTTATTGCTACTGTTTTCTGCATGTCAAGTATATGTTCCTATGACCATGAGATCATGCAACTCATGGACATCGGAGGAGTGCCTTGTCTGTATCAAACGTCGCAACGTAACTGGGTGACTATAAAGGTGCTCTACAGGTATCTCCGAGGGTGTCTGTTGAATTGGCATGGATCTAGACTGGGATTTGTTACTCCGTGTGACGGAGAGGTATCTCAGGGCCCACTCGGTAATACAACATCACAATAAGCCTTGCAAGCAATGTGACTAAGTGTTAGTCATGGGATCTTGTATTACGGAACGAGTAAAGAGACTTGCCGGTAACGAGGTTGAACTAGGTATGGAAATACCGACGATCGAATCTCGGGCAAGTAACATACCGAAGAACAAAGGGAGCATCATACGGGATTAACTGAATCCTTGACATAGAGGTTCGACCGATAAAGATCTTCGTAGAATATGTAGGAACCAATGTGGACATCCAGGTCCTGCCATTGGTTATTGACCGTAGAGGTGTCTCGGTCATGTCTACATAGTTCTCGAACCCGCAGGGTCTGCACACTTAAGGTTTGGTGACATTTTGGTAGTATAGAGTTATGTATGGTGGTGACCGAAGGTTGTTCAGAGTCCCGGATGAGATCCTGGATATCACGAGGAGCTCCGGAATGGTCCGGAGGTAAAGATTCATATATAGGAAGTCCTATTTTGGTCGCCGGAAAAGTTTCGGGCTAATCGGTAATGTACCGGGAGTGTCAGTAGTGTACCGGGAGACCATCGGGAGGGGTATTTCGACCCAAGAGGCTACATGGGATGTGGGAGAGTAAATACCAGCCCTTAGTGGGCTTGTGGAAATCCCACACAAGGCCCATGAGGCTGGGAAGAAAATCCCAAAGAGAAAAAGGTGGAAAAATGCAAAAAATAGGGTGAATCCTAGTCCTACTAGGATTGGAGGTGGATTCCACCTCTCCCACTTGATTTGGCCGACCCAATTGCTGGTCCTTTGAGGGCCAAGCCTCCTCCTATCTTCCTCTTATATATACTAGAGGTTTTAGGGTTTTTTGGCACCAGATTTTAGCCACGTGCTACCCGTTCCTCTAGTGCATAGTTTCTCCTCTAGATCGGTTTTCTGTAGTGCTTAGGCGAAGCCCTGCCGGAATTGGTCCACCACCATCACCGGGGCGCCGTCACTCTGCCGGTGAACTCTTCTCCCTCTCCACTTCCTCTTGCTGGATCAAGACGGTGGAGATCGTCATCAAGCTGCACGTGTGCTGAACGCGGAGGTGCCGTCTGTTCGGCGCTAGATCGGAAGGTCCGTGAACAAGATCGCGAGACGGTTCGTGATGAGTTCACGGGACGGATCGTGATGAGATCGCGGGACGGATCTTGATGAGATCGCGGGACGGATCGTGATGATATCGCGGGACGGATCGTGATGAGTTCGCGGGACGGATCGTGATTGGATCGCGGGACGGATCGTGATGTGATCGCGGGACGTTCGGCGATTTGGATCACGAAGATGTTCGACTACACCAACCGCGTTTCTTAACGCTTCCCGCTTAGCGATCTACAAGGGTATGTAGATCCACTTCCCTCTCATAGATGCTCATCACCATCGATAGATCTTGCGTGTGCGTAGGAAATTATTTGTTTCCCATGCAACGTTCCCCAACAATGGCATCATGAGCTAGGTCTATGTGTAGATGAGATCTCGAGTATAACACAAAGAGTTTGTGGGCGTTGATGCTTAGATTGCTTCCTCCCTTGGTCGGATTTTGGTTCAGCGGTATTGTGAGATGAAGCGGCCCGGACCAACATTACTCGTACGCTTACGAGACACCGGTTCCCTCGACTGCAACTTGTTGCATAGATGGCTTGCGGGTGCCAGTTTCTCTCACTTTAGTTGGATCGGATTCGACAAAGGAGGTCCTTGAGAAGGTTGAAAAGCAACTAGTGTATCACCGTTGTGGTTTTTGCGTAGATGAGAATTGTTCTTGCTAGATACCCGTAGCAGCCACGTAAAACATGCAACAACAATTAGAGGACGTCTAACTTGTTTTTGCAGGGTATGTTGTGATCTGATATGGCCAATTACATGATCTGATATATGTGATGTATGAGATGATCATGTGATGTATAGAATTTCACGACTTGCATTTCAATGAGTATGGCAACCGGCAGGAGCCATAGGGTTGTCTTTAATTATTGTATGACCTGCGTGTCAATCATTAAGCGCTATGTAATGCTTTACTTTATCGCTAAACGGTAGCCTTAGTAGTAGAAGCATGGAGGGCGTGACAACCTCGATGGCGACACGTTGATGGAGATCAAAGATGATGGAGATCATGGTGTCGTGACGGTGACGATGAAGATCATGTCGGTGCTTTCAAGATGGAGATCTAAAGCACAAGTTCATGGCCATATCATATCACTTATGAATTGCATGTGATGTTAATCCTTTTATGCACCTTGTTATGCTTAGTACGAAGGTAGCATTACAAGGAGATCCCTCACTTTAATTTCAAGATAAAATTGTGTTCTCCCCGAGTGTGCACTGTTGCGAAAGTTCGTCGTGTTGAGACACCACGTGATGATCGGGTGTGATAGACTCTACGTTCACATACAATGGGTGTAAGCCAGTGTTGCACGCGCAGAACACTCGGGTTAAACTTGACCAGTCTAGCATGTACAGACATGGCCTCGGAACACAAGAGACCGAAAGGTCGAACATGAGTCATATAGTAGATATGATCAACATGATGATGTTCACCATTGTAACCACCTCAACTCACGTGATGATCGGACTTGAGTTGGTGAATTTGGATCATGTATCACTCGGATGACCGGAGGGATGTCAATTTGAGTGGGAGTTCTTAAGTAATATGATTAATTGAACTCATTATCATGAACATAGTCAGTAGTGTCTTTGCAAATTATGTTGTAGATTACTTGCTCACGCTGTAGCTCCCTTGAGTTTTTATATGTTCCTAGAGAAATAGAGTTGAAAGATGATGGTAGCATGATTTCGGATTGGATCCATGATCTGAGGATTGTCCTCGTTGCTGCACAGAAGGCTTATGTCCTTAATGCACCGCTCGGTGCGCCAACCCCTCTAGCATTGTCTTTAGATGTTGTGAACATCTGACAGGTACATGTTGATGACTACTTGATAGTTTAGTGCTCATGCATTACGGCTTAGAATTGAGGCTTCGAAATGTTTTTGAACGTCACAGAACATATGAGATGTTCTAAGAGCTGAAATTAGGATCTGAGTCTCGTGCCCGTGTTGCGAGATATGAGATCTCCGACAAGATTCTTTGCCTGCAAAATGAACGAGAATAGCTCAATCGTTGAGCATGTGCTCAGATTGTCTGGGTGCTACAATCACTTGAATCGAGTGGGAGTTGATCTTCCAGATAAGATAGTGATTGATATAGTTCTCCAAGTCACTGTCACTAAGCTACTAGAACTTGGTGATGAACTATAGAATGCTAGGGATAGAAATAATGATCCCTGAGCTGTTCGCGATGTTTGACACCGCGAAGGTAGAAATCGAGAAGGAGCGTCAAGTGTTGATGGTTAGTCAAAACCACTAGTTTCGAGAAGGGCAAGAGCAAGGGGGGAAACTTCACGGATAGCAAGTCAGCTGCATCTCCAGTAAAGCAACCCAAAGTCTAACCCAAACCCGAGACTAAGTGCTTCGATTATGAGGAGAGAAGTCACTGAAGCGGAACAACCCTAGATACTTGGTAGATAAGAAGGCTGGCAACGTCGACAGAAGTATATTTGATATACGTGTTATTGATGTGTACCTATCTTGTACTCCTAGTAGCACCTGTGTATTGGATACCGGTTCGATTGCTAAATGTTAGTAACTCGAAATAAAAGCTACGGAATAAACGGAGAACTAGCTAAGTGTGAGGTGACGATGTGTGTTGGAAATGTTTCCAAGGTTGATGTGATCAACATCGCACGCTCTCTCTACCTTCGAGATTGGTGATGAACCTAAATAAATGTTATTTGGTGTTTTCGTGTTGAGCATGAACTTGATTAGCTCATGTTCATTGCAACACGGTTATTCATTTAAATTAGAGAATAATGGTTATTCTATTTACATGAATAATACCTTCAACGGTCATGCACCCAGTAAGAATGGTTTGTTGAAACTTGATCGTAGTAATACACATGTTCATAACATTAATGCCAAAAAGATACAAAGTTAATAATGATAGTACCACATGCTTGTGGCACTGCCGCTAAATGTCATATTGGTATAAAACGCATGAAGAAACTCCATGCTGATGGATCTTTGGACTCATTCGATTTGAATCGGTTGAGACATGCGAACCATGCCTCTTGGTCAAGATGACTAAGGACCCCGTTTTCTGTTTTGATGAAGCGGGCAACTGATTTATTGGAAATGATACATGTTGATGTATGCAATCCAATGAGTCTTGTAGCGTGCGGTGAATATCGTTATTTTCTTACCTTCACTTATGATTTGAGTAGATATAGTGTATATTTACTTGATGAAACACAAGTCTGGATCATTTGAAAGGTTCAAGCAAATTCAGAGTGAAGTTTTAAGATCATCGTGACAAGAAGATAAAAATGTTTGCGATATGATCGTGGAGGTGAATATCTGAGTTACGAGTTTGGCATACAACTTTAGACAATGTGAGAATTGTTTTCACAACTCACGCCACCTGGAATACCATAGTGTGATGGTGTGTCCGAACGTCATAGTCGTGCTCTATTGGATATGGTGCATATTGTGCTGTCTCTTATCGTTTTGTTACTACAATTTTGGGGTTATGCATTAGAGACAACCACATTCACTTTAAATAGGGCACCATCTAAATCTGTTGAGATGACACCGTGTGAATTTTGGTTTGATAGAAACCTAAGCTGTCATTTCTTAATGCTTGGGGCTACGACGCTTGTGCGGAAAATGTTTTCACCTAATGAGCTCGAACCCAAAGCGAACAATTGCATCTTCATAGAATACCCTAAGAACAGTTGGGTGAACCTTCTATCTCAGATCCAAGCATAAAATGTTTGTTGCTAAAACTGGGTCCTTTCTCGAGAAAGGGTTTCTCTTGAAAGAATTGAGTGGGAGGAGGATAGAAATTGATGAGGTTATTGAACCTCTGCTTCAACCAGAAAGTAGCGCAACGCAGAAAGATGTTTGTGTAAAGCCTACGTCAGTTGAAGAGGAAGTTAATGATGATGATCATATAGCTTCGGATCAAGTTACTATCGACCTACGAGGAAAATAGAACTTGATGAGGTTATTGAACCTTCACTTCAACCAGAAAGTGGCGTAGCGCAGAAAGATGTTTCTGTGAAGACTACATCAGTTGAAGAGGAAGTTAATGATGATGATCATGAAGCTTAGGATCAAGTTACTATCGAACTTCGTAGGTCGACAAGGATGTGTACTGCTACTGAGCGGTACGACAACCCTGTCTTGGAGGTCATGTTGTTGGACAACGATGAACCTACGAACTATGGAGAAGCGATGATGGGCCCAGAAACCAACAAATGGTTAGAGGCCATGAAATTCGAGAAAGGATCCATGTATGAAAACTAAGTATAGACTTTGGTGGACTTGCTCGTTGGACGGCAGGTCGTTAAGTACAAATGGATCTTTAAAATGAAGACAAACGCTGATGGTAAATGTTACCATTTGTAAAGCTTGACTTGTTGCAAAGTAGTTTACGACAAGTTCAAAGAGTTGACTGCGATGAGACTTTCTCACTCGTAGCGATGTTGAAGTCTGTTGGAATTATGTTAGCAGTTGCTGCATTTTTCAATTATGAAATCTGGCAGATGGATGCGAAAACATCGTTTCCTTCCTTAAGGAAAGGTTGTATGAGATGCAACCAGAAGGTTTTGTCAGTCCTAAGGATGCTAAAAGATGTGCGAGCTTCAGTGATTCTTCTATGAACTAAAGCATCTCGAAGTTGGAATATACACTTTGATGAGGTGATCAAAGTTTTTGAGTCTATACAAAGTTTACGAGAAACTTGTATTTGCAATAAAGTGAGTGGGAGCACTATAGAGTTTCTGATAAGTATATGTGGATGACATATTGCTATTCGGAAATGATGTAGAAATTATGGAGAGCATAAATGTGTGTTTGAAAAGAGTTTTTCAAAGGAAGACCTGGATAAAGCTACCTAATTGTTGAGCATCAAGATCTATAGAGATAGATCAAGATACTTGACGAGACTTTCAATGAGCACATACCTTGACAAGATTTTGAAAGAGTTCAAAATGGATCAGTCAGAGAAAGAGTTCTCACCTGATTTGTAAGGTATAAAGTTGAGTAAGACTCAATGCCCAGTGACTGGAGAAGATAGAGAAAAGATGAGTGTCATCCCCTATGCTTCAGCCATAGGCTCTATCATGTATGCAATGATGTGCACAAGACCCGATGTCAGCCTTGCCATAAGTACGACCAGAAGGTTTCGAAGTGATCCTGGAATGGAGCACTGGATAGCGGTCAAGATTATCCTTAGTAACTAAAAGACTAAGGAGATGTTTCTCGATTATGGAGGTGATAAAGAGTTCGTCGTAAAGAGTTACGTCGATGCAAGCTTTAACACCAATCCGGATGACTCGTAGTAGCAATTTGGATACGTATAGTGGAGCAGCCATTTGGAATAGTACCAAGTGGAGTGTGGTAGCAGTGTTTACGGTTTGACATAGAAATTTGCATAGTACACACAGATCTGAATGTCGCAGACCCGTTGACTATAAGACCTCTCTCACATGCAAAGCATGATCGACCCCAGAACTCATTGGGTGTTAGATTCATAACAATGCGAATCACATGGTGATGTGACCTAGATTATTGACTCTAGTGCAAGTGGGAGACTGTTGGAAATATGCCCTAGAGGCAATAATAAATTAGTTATTATCATATTTCCTTGTTCATGATAATCGTTTATTATCCTTGCTATAAATTGTATTGATCGGAGATTTAGATGCATGTGTGGATACATAGACAAAACCGTGTCCCTAGTATGCCTCTAATAGACTAGCTCGTTGATCAAAGATGGTTAAGGTTTCCTAGCCATGGACATGAGATGTCATTTGATAACGGGATCACATCATTAGGAGAATGATGTGATGGACAAGACCCAAACTACAAACGTAGCATATGATCGTGTCAGTTTATTGCTACTATTTTCTGCATGTCAAGTATATGTTCCTATGACCATGAGATCATGCAACTCACGGACATCGGAGGAGTGCCTTGTGTGTATCAAACGTCACAACATAACTGGATGACTATAAAGGTGCTCTACAGGTATCTCCGAGGGTGTCTGTTTAATTGGCATGGATCAAGACTGGGATTTGTTACTCCGTGTGACAGAGAGGTATCTCAGGGCCCACTCGGTAATACAACATCACAATAAGCCTTGCAAGCAACGTGACTAAGTGTTAGTCATGGGATCTTGTATTATGGAACGAGTAAAGAGACTTTCCGGTAACGAGGTTGAACTAGGTATGGAAATACCGACGATCGAATCTCGGGCAAGTAACATACCGAAGAACAAAGGGAGCATCATACGGGATTAACTGAATCCTTGACATAGAGGTTCGACCGATAAAGATCTTCGTAGAATATGTAGGAACCAATGTGGACATCCAGGTCCCGCCATTGGTTATTGACCGTAGAGGTGTCTCGGTCATGTCTACATAGTTCTCGAACCCGCAGGGTCTGCACACTTAAGGTTTGGTGACGTTTCGGTAGTATAGAGTTATGTATGGTGGTGACCAAAGGTTGTTCGGAGTCTCAGATGAGATCCCGGACGGCACGAGGAGCTCCGGAATGGTCTGGAGGTAAAGATTCATATATAGGAAGTCCTATTTTGGTCGCTGGAAAAGTTTCGGGCTAATCGGTAATGTACCGGGAGTGCCGGTAGTGTACCGGGAGACCATCGGGAGGGGTATTTCTACCCAAGAGGCTACACGGGCTGTGGGAGAGTAAATACCAGCCCTTAGTGGGCTGGTGGAAATCCTACACAAGGCCCATGAGGCTGGGAAGAAAAGCCCAAAGAGAAAAAGGTGGAAAAAGGCAAAAAAATAGGGTGAATCCTAGTCCTACTAGGATTGGAGGTGGATTCCACCTCTCCCACTTGATTTGGCCGACCCAATTGCTGGTCCTTTGAGGTCCAAGCCTCCTCCTCTCTTCCTCTTATATATACTAGAGGTTTTAGGGTTTTTTGGCACCAGATTTTAGCCACGTGCTACCCGTTCCTCTAGTGCATAGTTTCTCCTTTAGATCGGTTTTCTGCAGTGCTTAGGCGAAGCCCTGCCGGAATTGCTCCACCACCATCACCGGGGCGCCATCACGCTGCCGGTGAACTCTTCTCCCTCTCCACTTCCTCTTGCTGGATCAACACGGTGGAGATCGTCATCAAGCTGCATGTGTGCTGAACGTGGAGGTGTCGTCTGTTTGGCGCTAGATCGGAAGGACCGTGAACAAGATCGCGAGACGGTTTGTGATGAGTTCACGGGACGGATCGTGATGAGATCGCGGGACGGATCGTGATGAGATCGCCGTATGGATCGTGATGAGTTCGCAGGACGGATCGTGATTGGATCACGGGACGGATCGTGATGTGATCGCGGGACGTTCGGCGACTAGAGGAACGGGCAGCACGTGGCTAAAAATCTGTGCAAAAACCCTAAAACCTCCAGTATATATGCAAAAAAAGTTGTGCCAAGCCTCCAAGGAGTCGGCCGAACCAGGTGGAGGAGGTGGACTCCACCTCCAATCCTAGTAGGACTAGGATTCACCCTATTTTTGCCTTTTTCCACTTTTTCTCTTTGGGCCTTTTTTTACCAAACCACACGGGCCTTGTGTGGGACTTCCACCAGCCCACTAAGGGCTGGTAAACACTCTCCCACAGCCCATTGAGCCTCTTGGCTCGAAATACCCCTCCCGATGGTCTCCCGGTACGCTACCGACACTCCCAGTACACTACCGATGAGCCCGAAACTTTTCCGGCGACCAAAACAGGACTTCCTATATATGAATCTTCACCTCCGGACCATTCCGGAGCTCCTCGTGACGTCCGGGATCTCATCCGGGACTCTGAACAACCTTCCGTCACCACCATGCATAACTCTATACTACCGAAACGTCACCGAACCTTAAGTGTGCAGACCCTGCGGGTTCGAGAACTATGTAGACATGACCGAGACATCCCTACGGTCAATAACCAATAGCGGGACCTTGATGCCCATATTCGTTCCTATATATTCTACGAAGATCTTTATCGGTTGAACCTCTATGTCAAGGATTCAGTTAATCCCGTATGATGTTCCCTTTGTTCTTCGGTATGTTACTTGCCCGATATTCGATCGTCGGTATCTCCATACCTAGTTCAACCTCGTTACCAGTAAGTATCTTTACTCGTTCCATAATACAAGATCCCGTGACTAACACTTAGTCACATTGCTTGCAAGGCTTGTTGTGATGTTGTATTACCGAGTGGGCCCTGAGATACCTCTCCGTCACACAGAGTAACAAATCCTAGTCTTGATCCATGCCAACTCAACAGACACCCTCGAAAATACCTGTAGAGTACCTTTATAGTCACCCAGTTACGTTGCGACGTTTGATACACACAAGGCACTCCTCCGGTGTCAGTGAGTTGCATGATCTCATGGTCATAAGAACATATACTTGACATGCAGAAAACAGTAGCAATAAACTGACACGATCATATGCTATGTTTGTAGTTTGAGTCTTGTCCATCACACCATTCTCCTAATGATGTGATCCCGTTATCAAATGACATCTCATGTCCATGGCTAGGAAACCTTAACCATCTTTGATTAACGAGCTAGTCTATTAGAGGCATACTAGGGACATGGTTTTGTCTATGTATCCACACATGCATCTAAGTCTCCGATCAATACAATTATAGCATGGATAATAAACGATTATCATGAACAAGGAAATATGATAATAACTAATTTATTATTGCCTCTAGGTCATATTTCCAACACCTATAGGGTCACACGCTTAAGGGTCATCTATCTGTTGAATACTAGACAGGGAGTCTAAGAGAAAATCACCGAAAAGTTTCGGACACCGGAAAAGTTTCGGACAACGGAAAAGTTCCGCAGACAGAACGCCGGAACAGTTTCGGTAAAACTAAAAAGTAGTTTCAGGGGATACCATTAAGTCAAATTGGTTTCGGCACATGCCTGATAATTCTTGGAGGGTGCCAGAATCATTCTGGAAACTTCTGGGAATTTTCCGGAAGAAAAAAACGGAAATGTTCTGGAGCTGCCGGAACCGCTTCAGATGCTTTTCGCAGATGAAAATCACTATTCCGGAATTGTTCCGGATCGCATTAAAAGTTATTTTAGTGGGGTACTAGAATTGTTCTAAGCCCACATAAATATTTTCAGTTCGATCGGACGCTGAAAAATGTCGTCATGAAT
Organism: Hordeum marinum; assembly: GCA_022496015.1. Taxonomy (NCBI): domain Eukaryota; kingdom Viridiplantae; phylum Streptophyta; class Magnoliopsida; order Poales; family Poaceae; genus Hordeum; species Hordeum marinum. The sequence goes on along the minus strand of CM039674.1, from coordinate 506,572,065 downwards.
AGTGAAAGTGCTTTTTGGATATTTATGGAAAATCACCTTTTTGGATATTTCGAGAAAGGCTTCTAGAAGGGATTGGGGAGAAGGGTAGCTCCTCGTGGGCCCCCCCCAAGGGTTGGCCGGCCAAGGGTGGAGCTCCTCCATGGAGCTCCACATGGCACCCCTTTTCCTTCTTATGATTTTTTATGTGTGACATAAAGTGGGGGTAGTTTGGTATTTTCAAGTACCAACCCTACCCCTTGGTTTTCCTATAAATAGAGGAGATGTGGGCTGCCATCTCTTCATCCTTGTGCTCTCATACACATGCTTTGCTTTGCAAGCTCTCTCTCTCTCTCCCTCCCACGAAAAGAGTCTTTCGTACAGCCGAAAGGTTGTCTGGGTTCCGGCAGGAACTAGTTCTGGACGGCGAAGCCCTGCCGGATAGATGACACCGTATGTGTGCAACCCCGTAGATAGGACGTAGTTTCGATCTTTTGCCTGAGGGGTTGTTCGTGTGTCCTCCCGTAGGGCTGTCCGAGTCTCCGTTTGAGTTTCGAGGGTCCTCCCGAAGGGCTGTCCGCGACATCGTCCGGGGGACTGTCCGACCGCCTCCCGAAGGGCTGTCCGACGAGGGAGTACATCCTCACGGTTGGGAGGTTGTAAAATCCTAGTTTCAGGGATGTGCACCAATGATCTCCACCGACTCTTCTTCCGCTGCGCTTCGAGTCGGTACGGATCAGATCAAACCTTGTATGCAGTCTCCATAGTGGTCCTGAGCGTGCTCGCTATACCGGAAATTTTTATTTTCTGTCGCGTTCCCCAACAGACATGCCCAACGCCCAAGCGAGACAAGGATGCCACCCCGCCAACACCGCCTTCCGGGGCCGCCGCCGCCCCGACATGCCACCGCCCGCACTCGAGCTGCAGTGTCGCACAACCCGGATGCCCGCAACCCACGCTGCTCAGGGCAACTACATGCAGACCATGAACGCCGCACCACATCCGGGGCCGCCGCCCCGACGAACCATCCAACCACCCCCGCTAGGGCGCGTCGACCGAGCTGACAAACCTGCCACCCAAGTGGCCAAGATTGCCACCTAGGCGAAGGTCGAGTCGCTACCCCGCCTCATGGAGTCGCCTCACGCATCTCTTCCGAGGCCGCTGCCTCGACGCACATCAGCCATCTCGGGCCGCTGCCTCGGCATCCACTAACCCCGACGCAGGAGAAAAACCAGCTGCGCCAGGCACTGGCTAGCTCTCCAAAGAAACGCCCCAAGGGGGAAACGACGAAGACGTCGTCGTCGCCTGCTCCAGAATCCATTCGGAGCTTAGGTTTTCACCCAGAGAGTCCAAGCCCCTCGTAGAGGAAGAGGGGTTCCTCGACGACGCCTCTAAGGAGGGATACGACGCCTGGGAGTGCCGCCGTCGATGGCACCGACAAAGTCAGGTCTAGGCTTTCGCCCGGAACACTCCCATCCCTACAGACACTTGTAGATCTAGACCATCCGCGAGCACGGAGATCGTCGGAGCCGTGCCGCTACGCCTCGTGTCCTCCGTCGTCGACCACCGAGCTCAACTGCTTCAGCACTCATCGCAGCATCTCAAACTACGAGCAAATGCCAGCACACACGCCGGGAATCACAACAACCACCACGGCCAAGATGCCATGGCACACGGTCCGGGGCCGCCGCCCCGGCTTCCTTCGCGCGCCCAATAGCTTGCCGCCCCGGGGCCAACGCCCCACGACGCTAGAATCGCCGTGTCGTCGCCGCACCTGCGCGACCGACCCCGTTGTGCCTCCTGCACAGCCAACTCGCGGCAGAACCGCGCTGCCCTTCGTGCCCCCTCGGACGCAGCCACACATTGTCGCGAACCACCACAGGACCCCACCGGAGACGCGTGAGGCCGCCGTCCCGGCAGCTGCCGACCCCGTTTGCACATCGTGCCGCCGCATCTGGATCGGGAGTCGCCAACCGCGACACCAACTGGATGAGCGACGAGCGACGAAGGAGACCCCGCCGCCACCACCACCATGCGGGCTTTACCCGACGGTGTCCACCGTCGGCGGCGAGGGGGAGGAGCTGGTGAGGAGGCCGCTGGCTACCGCGGTGAGTCGCCGCCCGTGTCGCTAGAGCTAGGTGACGTGGGGGCCTTTTCCACACACTACATTATGAAATGGAGGGAGTATTTCACTTCATGTGGCACACAAGAAAATGCTCGCCTCAAGGTTTCACGTTAGAGGACCTGCCCATTATTTTCGAATACTTCAATAAACCATTACGGACTGTTTTAAAAACCATTAGGCCCAGTTTGCGTGCAATTTCATTTTTCGTTTTCCATGATACTGTTTGTCTCTTTTTAATGGGTTTTCATTTTAATATTATTACTTATTTTCCATCGTTTTATTTTTAGAATACATGTCAAAAATTTCTAACGTTTGTTCAATTTTTCCAAATGCACATTGCACATTTATCTAAGAACATGGTCGAATATTTCCAAAATGCACATAACGATTCAATTTTTATTAAAATGTCATGAATTTTTGTAGAACGTGTAAAAAAGTTCTTGAGTATTTTCTAAACCAGTTTCTAGCACATATATTTTTATTTACTAAGAACGTTTTTTACATAATTGCATGATATTGTTTTAAATATTGTTGACATATTTTCTGAAATTTTAGAAACATATTATTAAAAACATGATTTTTTTTATTAAATTTGACATATACAAAGATGTTTTTATCAATTAGGAAAATATATGTTTCCATTTTCATGATAATTTGTAAGAATGCCATGAACATATTTGTACACGTGTTAATTTTCTTAAAATTTCATGATTTTTTTAGTTTCATAAAGTGTTTTATAAAACCGCACAAACAAAAGTTTATATTCTTCGCTCAGTGTTTAGCTTGTATTGACAACTTTTGAAAATCAAGCAAATCGCATAATTTTTTAAGCTTATGTTTCATTTAAAAACATCTTGAAAATCAGCATCGTACAGTTTTTTTAAGAATATGCACCGTCTATGTGTCTTATGTATTTTCCCATAAACTGGAAATTTTCCGTGATTGAACAAGTGTACTATTTTCCTCGCCTCAACATCAACCAGGTCCCCGCTAAAACTAACAGCGAGAGGTAGTGGGCCAGCCCAAGCAGGAAGATATACAGGCAGTCACAGACGGACTTTACTATTAGACGCACAAAGCGTCAAAATGTCGACCCGTCGCAAAGAGCTGGGGATGTAGCTATTACCTGGCCCGGGTCATTAACGTGTTGAACCGTTTCCGGTTTTGCGAAAGTTTCTAGGTCATTACCTGTGCCGGATTTTTCACTTTTGGGAACCTTCTCTAAACGGGTTTTCTGTTTCTTTTTATTTTCAGTTTTTCCTTATTTTCTCTTTATTTTTCTTTCCATTTTCTATTGGTGTTTCTTTTTGTGTTCTTTTTCATATTTCAGGTTTTATTTGTTTTTATAAGAGTTCATGTTTTGAATATTGTTAGAAAACTTTAAAAAATATTCTTACTTTTAAAAAACCTTAAACAATTTTACAAATGTCGTGTTTCAAAAAACAAATCACAAGAACAGTTTTTTTGCACTTTTCAAAAATTGTTAATGAATTTCAAAAAAAATGTTCCTCTATTCAAAACTTGTAAGTTGGGTTTTAAAAAATATTTTTGTTCAAAATTATTGGAACTATTCAAAAATTTATCAGAATTTTTTTCTTGAATTTTATCTTTTCAAGTATCTTTTAATTCATTTTGTGAAGTTCATGTTTGGAAATTGTTTGGAACTTCAAAAATATACGTTATTCAAAAAAGTTCGATTTTTAAAAAATATTCGTTTTTCAAGAATTGTTAATAAATTCAACTAATGTTCGCATTTTCAAAAATTGTTACAGAATTTTCAAAATGTTCTCATTTTCTAAATATAGTTCAGAACTTTTTTGTTCCAATTTTTCAGAAAATTTCAGTTAATGACTGGGATTTTGAAAATTGCTCCTGTTTTCATAAATTGTTCACAATTTTCAAGAAATGTTCTTGTTCTCTCGTTTTTGCTCTCGTATTAAAAATTTATTTCCTTTTAAAAATAACTAATTCAAAAAATGTTTACTTTTCCGAAAAATATTTGAAGGTTTAGAAGAAAGTTTAAGTTTCAATTTTTGTTCAACTATATAGAACATTTTTTATGCAAACAAGTATCTATTGTACGCTTTTTTCGAAATGCAAACAAACATTGAAATATGGGAACATTTGTTGGAATTGCGAACAAAATGATGAAACCGCGAACATTTTTCAATGTGAACGTTTTTCTGAAATGGCCAATAAATATTGGAATCGAGAAGAATTTTTGAAATTCCGGAACATATTTTGACACACGGATACTTTTCTGACATTGTGAACAAATTTTCAAATAGAAACATTTTTGAAATTCCTGAACATTTTCATCATTTTGAAACACGAACATATTTTAAGTTTTCAACAAAAATGGAAAATATGAGCACTTTTGAAATTCAGAACAAAAAAGTTAAAACAGAACATTTTTTTAATGCAAACAAAATGATGCAACAGTGAACATTTTTTTAAACATGCACATTTATCAGAAATGGTCAACGAATTTTGAGAAAGAGAACCATTTTTCTAATTAATGAACATATTTAGAAACACAAAAAAAATTCATAAATTGTGAAAAAATTGAAAACAGGAACAATTTTTGAAATTCCTTCACTTTTTCGAAACACGAACAATATTTTAAATTATGAAAAAAATACAATAAATTTTTAAAATCTTAATCAATTTTTGTAAAATATAATAGACTTGAAATACCCACATAATATTTCGAACATGAACATATTTTAAAATTTTAAATAAAAAAGGGAAATACTAACGTCCACACGTGTGGCACGAAGGAACATGGGCCAAACGCCTCTATTACCATCCATTTTGTGACTTCAAAACAGATGACATCAGTGAGAATCTTTTTGATTTTCGGCTGAAAAATGTTTTATCTCCTAATTAAAAATCCAATTAAATATCCGTTATCACCATTAAATCTGTCTCAACAAGATCTTCAAAACTAGATCCCCTGTTGATATGTCTCGATGGAAATTTTTTTTGCCAAAAGTTGGATGATGTTTACACTGTAGTTGTCATAGTGTTTACACTAAAGTTGTCATGGCATGTTCTATCTATTTTTTCTTCTAGATTTCAAGCTATCGTTATATTTTTCAACTAATTTTGCGGCAATTTTTATTAATTAACCATGGCAATTTTTAATAAAAGTAATTCACCATGACAGTTTTAGTTTATGGTTCATGGCAAGTCTAGTTTCTTAATTCTCCATTTTATAATATGTCAAAATTTACATTTAATTGTAGAAGAAAAAATAGCTGAAACATATCATGGCAACTTCAGTGTAAACACTATGGCAATTCATGTGTAATAGACATGGCAACTTTTAATCCAATTTTTTTTTCATCGAAACATATCAATATGGGATCTAGTTTCGAAGATCTCGTCGCGATGGATTTAATGGTGAAAATGGATCTTCAATCTGATTTTTCATTTAAGATATAAAACATTTTAAAAACTGAAAATCTAAAAAGATTTTCACATGCATGCGGTGACGTGAACACAATCTATGTGTTATAGGCGTGTGGGCAGATGTTATTCCCACCACACGTGTGGGTGTTATCGCGACCCATAAAAAAGTAAAACTTGAACATGTCCAAAAATATTTAAAACAAAAATTTCCAAAAAAATTTGAAATTCCTTAACAGAAAAAACAGAAAATATATTGAAACTAATAAATAAAAAAATATGAAAAGGAGAAATAATGTAAATAGAAAAAAACGAAAAAGTAACAAAAGAAATGAAAATGAAGGAAACGAACAGAAACACTAAGTTCTGGCTCGCTCACAAAACAGCTGAAACAGAAAACGGCCGAGAAAGCCCACGAAGTGAAGGCTTTGTGCGAAACAACAACAACTTGACACAAAGAGCGTTATATAAGACATCCCGGCACAGAGGTGCCTGTTCCATACAACGCCGGGAGAGTCTCTATAGGACGCATGTGTGCATCAAAGAGCTGTGGCTTCGCACAGGGTGATCCCACTCAGCCGGTCCATTTGCAGTTAAACTAAAAACAGCAATGCATGGAAGGCGGGGAGTTGATCTGGATACTCGTTGTGCTGTTTGTGAACGGTTGTTTGAAGATGGAGGCACTTCTTTTTCAGATGTAAAGGGATTAAAGCAGTTTGGACGGAGCTCGGTCTGAATTGTCAGATGGAAGCGTTCCTACTCTCCGTAGAGAGCCGTGTGTGTTTATATTGATCGATGGCAGGAAGAGCCCCTTGCCGTGGCGTACAAGACGTATCCGATCACTAGAATCCAGGTTCCATACAATAGGATAGAGATAGAGGTAGATACGGGAGGAGGAGAAGATAAGTAGTTGAGATTACAATATATCTCTAAGTCTAACACCCTCCCTTAATCTCAACTATCCTACATTAAGATTCTTCTTAAATTCCTCGAATGGCTTGACTGGCAAGGCTTTAGTGAATCCATCTACAACTTGATCTCCGGAAGGAATGAAGCGTATGTCTAACTTCTTTTCTGCAACCCTTTCTCTGACAAAATGAAAGTCAATTTCTATATGCTTTGTTCTGCCATGAAATACTAGATTTGCAGAGAGATATGTGGCTCCTAGATTGTCACACCACAAACATGACACACGATGCTGTTTAAGTCCCAACTCATTGAGCAATGATTCAAGCCAAATGATTTCAACAGTTGCATTAGCCAATGATTTATATTCAGCTTCAGTACTTGACATGGATACTATGGCTTGTTTCCTAGAACTCCAAGAGATGAGGTTAGAACCAAAGAATACTGCAAATCCTCCAGTTGACCTCCTATCATCACTGCATCCTGCCCAGTCAGCATCAGAGAAGGCACTAACAAGAGTGGAATTGGAACATTTAACTTGGAGACCTAAGCTCACAGTATGCTTTATGTATCGTACAATTTTTTTAACAGCTGTCCAATGTACACTAGTAGGTGCATGAAGATACTGACAAACGTTGTTAACAGCAAAGGAAATATCAGGTCTTGTTAGTGTCAAGTACTGTAGGGCTCCTACTGCACTCGTGTATTTAGTGATCTCTTCTTCTTTCAGTGGCTCACCTTCAAATGCTGAGAGTTCTTCTGAAGAGGATAATGGTGTGGGTGAAGGCTTACAGTCTTTCATCCCCATACGAGCTAGAAGTTCAGTGGCATATTTTTCCTGATTCAATACTATGACATCTTGAATCTTCTTTACCTCAATGCCCAAGAAGAAGTGTAGATCACAAAGATCCTTTAATGCAAATTCTGAGCTTAAATCATGCAGAAGGGCATTAGTGGCACTTTGTGAAGAGCTTGCAACTATGATATCATCAACATATACTAATACAAATATAGTTGAGTTTGCCTTGTTATAAATGAACAAAGAAGTGTCAGCTTTGGATGCAACAAAGCCTAGGCGCTTCAACTGAGAGCTTAACCTTGAGTACCATGCCCTTGGTGCTTGTTTTAGGCCATAGAGCGCTTTATCAAGTTTGCACACAAAATGAGGTACCTTCTTGTCAACATACCTAGGTGGTTGTCTTATGTAAACCTCCTCTTCCAGAACACCATGCAAAAACGCGTTCTGAACATCTAGCTGTCTCAAACTCCATCCCCTGGACACAGAGATAGCTAACACAAGTCTAATAGTTGCAGCTTTAACAACGGGACTGAAAGTATCCTCATAGTCCAAACCATAACATTGCTTAAAGCCTTTTGCAACCAAACGAGCTTTATACCTGTCAATGGAGCCATCTTCTTTTCTTTTGATTCTGTAAACCCACTTACAATCAATAATATTTTTACCTCTCTTTTCTGGTACAAGATGTCAAGTCTTGTTTCTCATGAGCGCTGAATATTCTTCATCCATTGCATTTTTCCATTTTGGATCTCCTAGTGCATCCTCCAATTTTTCTGGTTCTCCTGTGATACATACCATACCATATGGAATAGTACCATCAGTTCGGACTTTTGGATTTTTTATACCTTTCTGCAACCGAGTCATGACACGTGAAGTTGTAACTGGCTGAGGTTGACTTTGTCGTGTGCGCGCTGATCATGCCACAGTAGATGGTGTAGAAAGCTCGGGCACAGGAGATCCCGAGAGGTTCTCAGATTCGCTTTCCACAGCAGATCCAAAACTTAACTGTGTGGCCTGAGGTGTGTCTGACTCATCGGAGAAGATAGACGCAGAAGATCCGCCGCTGCTCGCTGGTGCGTGCGCACAGGACGAGGATTCTGACGCCCCTCCCCCCCCGAATCTGTTGTCGCTGTCGCCTGATCTGCTGCCGCTGCAGGCCCGCGCGTGGGATGCGGTGCGGCATACGAACTCCCGTCTGGATGTGGTGACGTGGTGGCTGCCGACTGGCGCAACGTGAGGGCACTACCGGGCGCGTGGTTCGGCGCGTACCTACGCGCCTGATCCGAGGCGGCGGTCAGACGAACAGGAGTTCCAAGTGACTCCGGATCCACCTCGTGCTCCGCATCGGCTTTGTCCTCTTCTGCTACATGCAATATAGGCTCGTTTTGTCCAAAGTTTTGATCGTTTTCTCCACCATTTTCTGCTGTATGATCCTGCCACACGGAGACACATCCCTGCTAGTAGGATCATTAGTTGGATTAGTACAATTGTCGCCCCCATGATCAGAGTTTTGGAGATGTGGTGGAAGAAGAAGGATTGCTTGTTTGAGAAGTGCTCCGGCATTGGGATGAAGGGATTCAAAAGGAAATATTGACTCATCAAAAACTACATCACGAGAGATATAAACCCTACCAGTGGAAACCTCTAGGCATTTGACTCCTTTATGAATAGGACTATATCCAAGTAGCACACATTTCTTTGAACGAAAAGCAAGTTTGCATGTGTTATATGGCCGAAGGTTGGGCCAACAGGCACAACCAAATACACGCAATGACTTATAGTCAGGAGAAATGCCAAAGAGGCAAGTGATGGGAGTTTCAAAGTTGACTACTTTGCTAGGTAGCAAATTGATGAGGTAGGTGGCAGTTAAGAAGGCTTCATCCCAGAATTTTAGTGGCATGGTTGAATTTGCTAGTAGAGCTAGCCCTACTTCAACAACATGGCGATTCTTCCTTTCAGCGGAGCCATTCTGTTGATGTGCATGAGGACAGGCAACATGATGTGAAACACCAAGTTCTTGAAAAAAGAGATTTAGTTTTCTGTATTCATCTCCCCAATCTATTTGTGTGGCAATGATTTTGGTGTTTAGTTTGCACTCAACAAGGTTTTGGAAGTTCTTAAAAACTTGAAATACTTCGGATCGTTTCTTAAGGAGGTAGATCCATGTAAATTTACTAAAGTCGTCAATGAAACTAACATAATATGAGTGTCTACCAACAGAGGTTGGGGTTGGCCCCCACACATCTGAAAACACAAGTTGTAAAGGTGCAGTGGAAATACTGGTAGATATGGGGTATGGTAACTGATGACTTTTAGCTTGTTGACATGGATCACAAACAGACTCAATACTGGACTCATGAGAGTATGGAAGCTTATTCTTGCTAAGAAAAAATTTAACAATAACTGACGAAGGATGACCTAGTCTACTGTACCACTTTGATGAGGAAGGCTTGACAGCAACAAAAGCATGTTTATTGGACGGTGTCGATGAAGATATGAGCGGGTAGAGACCTCCTACGCATTTGCCCCTAAGAAGTATTCTCCTCGTGTCCAAGTCCTTTACCAAAAAGAAATGTGGATAGAATTCAATGAGAACACGATTATCAAGGGTAAATCTATGAACAGAAAGGAGGTTCTTTGATGTTTTGGGCACATATAGAACTTTTTTAAGATGTAAGTTTTTCATGGGGGTTTTAACAATTGAACTAACAACGTGAGTAATTTCCATACCAGAACCACTTGCAGTGTGCACTTGGTCATGTCCACGATATTTGCCTTTGATCGTCAGTTTGTCAAGCGCCCCTGTAATATGGTTAGTGGCACCGGAGTCGGCATACCAATTTGTGTCGACGCCGTAGGAGTCGGTGATGACATTTGCCTCCTTTTCTTCATACTCATCTTCCTCATAGCGATCCCAACACTCATGGGCACCCCCGCGGTGATGCTTGAGACATATTTGGCACTCGGGGTAATCCCAGTGCGGTGAGCGTTGTTGTTGTTGTTGTTGGGGACGACCACCTCTCCTGTTGCCACCGCTTGGAGAAGGGGAGGAGGGTGAGCGTCTCCCTCGACCGCGGCCTCTGCTGCCGTGCCCGCGTCCTCTGCCACGAGATTGACCATGCCTCCTGTACACCATGTTGGTGGACGTGTTGAAGCCAGCTTATGGTCCGTCGCCTAGCATCTCCACCCACTGATCAAAGGCGGAGATCTAGGCGAAGAGTTCATCGACGGTGATGGAGGTTTTGACGGCGCTAATCGCCGCCACGACCGGATCATAGTCCCGACCAAGACCAGCAAGGACATAGTTCACCATCTCTGGATCAGAGACGGGCCGGCCTACTGCAGCAAGTTCATCCCCCAGATTCTTCATCCGGGCGATGTAGGAGGTGCTCGACATGTAGCCCTTTTTGGTGGTGGTGATAGCAATTCTCAAATTCATAATTCGAGATTGGGACTGCAAAGCAAACATAGTGGTGATAACAGTCCACCGATCAAAGGTATTTTCTTTACTCACAACTTGGGCGAGGATTTCCTTTGACACAGAATTGAGGAGATGGCTGAGGACTTGTTGATCTCTGGACAGCCATGGCACATAAAGGGGATTAGGCACCATGACCGTCGTCTTGTCCGCCTGCTGCTGCTCCACCGTCTTCGTGGGCGCTGCATCGGTTCCATCCAAGAGGCCGGTGACCTGCGCTCCTCGCAGGCCTGGCATCACTTGAGCCTTCCATAGGAGAAAATTCCCCTTGGTAAGCTTCTCGGCAGGCGGCACTCCAAGGTTGAGGGCGACGGGAGCCGAGGAAGACATGGTGATCTGGTTTTGGTGATCGATGGAATTTGTTTCTGGCTAGATAGATGGGAAGAGGATGGCTCTGATACCATGTCAGATGGAAGCGTTCCTACTCTCCGTAGAGATCTATGTGTGTTTATATTGATCAATGGAAGGAAGAGCCCCTTGCCGTGGTGTACAAGACGTACCCGATCACTAGAATCCAGGTTCGGTACAATAGGATAGAGATAGAGGTAGATACGGGAGGAGGAGAAGATAAGTAGTTGAGATTACAATATATCTCTAAGTCTAACATGAATCATATCCGTTTGGACCTGATGACTACTCCTTCGCCTCTACATGTTCTTGAGAGGGTGTTTGCACTGCCGAAGGTGACCAAGCTGTGGGTTGTTTGCTTACTCTGGTTGTGGTGGACTGAGAGGAATCGTATAAGACATGGTGAGAGAAGGTTGTCAGCTCCAGAGCTTGCTAATCAAATTTGGACAAAAATGGCGGAGTGGATCGAGTTTCATGGCACTATTTTAAGGACTTCTGCTACAGTTCCGAGCAGGTGGAAGCCGCCTCCGATGGACTGGGTGTCAATCAATCTTGATGCTTCTTTCTTATCTCACTCTGCGTCGGGAGGCTGGGGATGTATCGCTAGGGACATGGAAGGGAACACCATCTTTGCTGCGGTCAGCACTCTCAAAAACCTTTCTAATGCAATGCACGCTGAAGCTAAGGCCCTCATGAAATCAATTTTTTTGGCTGAGAATTTTGGCATGGGGCGTGTGATTTTCACAACCTATTGTCTTCCTCTCAAGCAAGCTATTGATTCTAGCACATCTGATTGCAGCCAGCTCAGGAGTCTTTTTAGGGAGTCCAAGTACCTTCTCCAATTGAGTTTCATCAATGCAAAAGTTGTGTTTGATAGTCGAGAATGTAACAAGCCTACTCATTTGTTGGCTTGTCATGGGTCTAGGTTGGAAGTGGGAGGTGACCGCATGTGTCTCACCGACCTACCATCTGATGTAATGTGTGATGTGGCTGACAATTTAATCACCACTAGCTAATGGAATGCAAGGTGTTCCTATCAAAAAAAAACAATGCAGAGACATTACATCATTACCACACTGTAGTTACGAGGAAAAAATGGTACTATAGCATCGCGTTTTTTTCCTCGGTTTTATTTTGAACATTTTATGAATATATGAATATATATGCACAACAAGTTTCTAATTCACATTTAACATTTGTAATATATATTTTTCAAAAATGATAAGTATTTTTTATAAAAGACACTGAACAAATTTGAAATACACAATGGACATTTTCAAAAACAGTATAACTCCAATCATGCACTTCTGTTGATCTAACATAAACACCCAGCCATCACCCTCATTCTTGATCTTAAAATCTTTATTGAGCTTTGCAACAAACCGAAACCATGACTGGTAGGTCTCCTTGTCCATAATGGCCCATGCTACATTTGATTATTTGCATCTGTACCCAGAGCACAATGCATTTGACCATCACATGCACCCTTAAAAAACACCCATCAAGACCTATCACTTGTTTAAAACCAGCAAGAAACTCATTTTTGCTTGCATCAAAGCAGATGTAAAACCTTTGGAACACATGAGTTTCATCCTTCTCATCTTCGTCCAATTTCACAGCAACTGTGCTTCTTGGGTTATACCGGAGTAGCTCTAGTTTATAGTCAAACACCTTGGAATGTTCTCCTTTCGAGGAATTCAGTAATTGTAAAAGGACCAACCTCTTAGCAATTTTGAATTGTGCAATGCTCACATATGCAAACATTTCAATGGGCACAATTTTCTTTAATTCCTCCAACTTCCAACTTGGATTTGATATTATTAACCTACCATATCTCTTAGTAATGACAGTAGAGATAACTACTTTATTGTCCCTTCAAGGAACGCAGTTGTGCTCATCTATAAATGTGGAAACTTGCATCCATTTGTTTCTAGATATTTTAGATACATGTATCATCTACTTGCATGTAGGCCAAGTACAATGTGTCCTCACCTTGTTGATTTCATCTTTTGTAAAAACTATATGCTTATGTCTTTTTATACCGTAGTTTATTAGTGCTTTTTTCATTTGAGCTCTCCATCTGAAACCGTACCTAGCTCAATGGAAGGGATTTCTGCCTGGCCATCAAATATTTTCAATTAACTTTGTTTCCTAAACAGGTTTGCCCCCCTCTCTACCAGTCCTCTCATCATACGAGCAATCATCGTCTGATTCAAACTCATCCATATCATTCCGTCCATCCAAATCTTCATCACCAGATGCACCTTCGATTAAATTGCCATGTTTGACTACAGGACCAACTCCCTTCTCTTGTTTCTTAGCACTTTTGTGCCTCCTTATTTCTCTTGCTAGTTTCCTCACCTGCTATGCTTCCAATTCTTCGGCAGAGCTGCACTCAGAGCTTGGTTCATAGTCTAGGTCACTCTCATCATCATCCTCCTCGTCTGCAATTTCCATTGGAGCTCTATTTTGGCTATTAACCATCTCACACTAGTGGTGAAATGGATAGCCACAAATCTTGTTGTTGGTGCACCATTTGCACACTACGCGAACACTATTTTTTTTAAATAGTGTTGACGTCGTTCAAATTGGTACGCCAGCTGTATACGGTTAGTGCTGGCATGGCTTTTTTGATCACATCACAAATCTATTGGCCCACCTGTACTTATCGTTCGGAATATAGTGGTGGCGTTGAATTTCCGTGCACGTCGTAGCTAAATAATTAGTTCTAGCATGCCAAATTAGTTTACGTCAAACATAATTAATTAGTATTTTCTTATTTGGGCACACGGGTGTTCAGTGTGTAACCTTAGTTTTAATTTTGAGTATTTAATTATGTTAATCTTTCATTAAACTTAATTAGTCTTTTTTATTTGGAGCTATGGCGTTGCAGTTTAGGCCCACACGAGCAATGACCCATGTGAGTCAACTACCACGTCTTAGTAAAAGACCTACTCGTCGCCCTTTCATTCCAACTCCCCCTCGACCAACCGCCACCTGTCGCCTCCCATCATAGCCCCATCGCCGCTCCATTGTCACCCCGTCGCTGCCCGTCACACCCCTTCGTCACCCTACAGAGTTCAATCCTCTCCATCCTCTACATCTCCTTCCTCGGCACTCGCACCTTCTCTATCCACGCATAATCCATATGTGCGATTCATCTATAAGTTGATTTAGGATTGCTATTTGTAGAAATTTTAGTATATACATATAATGGATTGCTTTATATGATGTAAAATAAAAATTTGATTTCATGGATTGCTTTTTGTAGGAATATTAGTCATAATCCGATGTAATAGTGCGTCCCACGATCCAATCACGATTCGTCCTGCAATCCAATCACGATCCATCCCACGATCCAATCACGATCTGTCCCACGAACTTGATCACGATCCGTCCCACGAACTTGATCACGATCCTTCCCATCTAGCGCCAAACGGACGGCACCTTCGCGTTCAGCACACGTACAGTGTGATGACGATCTCCACCGTCTTGATCCAGAAAGAAGGAGCGGAGAGGAAGAAGAGTTCTCCGGCAGCATGATGGTGCTCCGGCGATGGTGGTGGAGCTATTCCGGCAGGGTTTCGCCTAAGCGCTGTAGAAAACCGATCTAGAGGAGAAACTATGCACTGGAGGAACGGGCAGCACGTGGCTGAAAATTCTGTGCAAAAACCATAAAACCACCAGTATATATAGGAGGAAGGGAGGAGGAGGCTTGTCCTAAGGGCCAAGCCACAAGGAGTCGGCCGAACTAGGTTGTGGAGGTGGAATCCATCTCCAATCCTAGTAGGACTAGGACTCACCCTATTTTTGCCTTTTTCCACTTTTTCTCTTTGGGTTTTTTCTCCCTAGATGCATGGGCTTTGTGTGGGACTTCCACCAGCCCACTAAGGGCTGGTATTCACTCTCCCACAGCCCATGTTGCCTCTTGGGTCGAAATACCCCTCCCGATGGTCTCCCGGTACACTACCAGCACTCCCGGTACACTACCGATGAGCACGAAACTTTTCCGGCGACCAAAATAGGACTTCCTATATATCAAAATTTACCTCCGGACCATTCCGGAGCTCCTCGTGACATCCGGGATCTCATCCGGGACTTTGAACAACCTTCGGTCACAACCATACATAACTCTATACTACCGAAACGTCACCAAACCTTAAGTGTGCAGACCCTGCGGGTTCGAGAACTATGTAGACATGACCGAGACACCTCTATGGTCAATAACCAATAGCGGGACCTGGATGCCCATATTGGTTCCTACATATTCTACGAAGATCTTTATCGGTCGAACCGCTGTGTCAAGGATTCAGTTAATCCCGTATGATGTTCCCTTTGTTCTTCGGTATGTTACTTGCTCGAGATTCGATCGTCGGTATCTCCATACCTAGTTCAACCTCGTTATTGGCAAGTCTCTTTACTTGTTCTGTAATACAAGATCCCGTGACTAACACTTAGACACATTGCTTGCAAGGCTCATTGTGATGTTGTATTACCGAGTGGGCCCTGAGATACCTCTCCGTCACACGGAGTAACAAATCCCAGTCTTGATCCATGCCAACTCAACATACACCCTCGGAGATACTTGTAGAGCACCTTTATAGTCACCTAGTTACGTTGCGATGTTTGATACACACAAGGCACTCCTCCGGTATCCGTGAGTTGCATGATCTCATGGTCATAGGAACATATACTTGACATGTAGAAAATAGTAGCAATAAACTGACACGATCATATGCTACGTTTGTAGTTTGGGTCTTGTCCATCACATCATTCTCCTAATGATGTGATCCCGTTAGCAAATGACATCTCATGTCAATGGCTAGGAAACATTGACCATCTTTGATCAACGAGCTAGTTCACTAGAGGCATACTAGGGACAAAGTGTTGTCTATTTACCCACACATGTAATGTGTTTCCAATTAATACAATTATAGCATGGATAATAAACAATTATAAGGAACAAGGAAATATAATAATAATAACTTTATTTATTGCCTCTAGGGCATATTTCCAACAATCTCCCACTTGCTCTAGAGTCAATAATCTAGCTCACATCACTATGTGATTTACATTGTAATGAATCGAACACCCATGCAGTTTTGGTGTTGATCATGTTTAGCCCTTGGAAGAGGTTTAGTCAATGGGTCTGCAACATTCAAATCCATGTGCACTTTGCAAATATTTATGTCCTTCTCCTCGATGTAATCGCGAATGGAGTTGAAGCGTCGCTTTATGTTTCTGGTCCTCTTGTGAAACCTTGGTTCCTTGGCCATAGCAATGGCACCAGTGTTGTCATAGAAGAGGTTCATTGGATTCAGTGCACTGGGCTCTACTCCAAGATCTGTCATGAACTGCTTCATCCAGACACCTTCCTTCGCCGCCTTCGAGGCTGCGATGTACTCCGCTTCACATGTAGAATCGTCTACCACGCTTTGCTTGGAACTGCACCAGCTTACCGCTCCCCCGTTGAGAATAAATAATCCGTTTTGTGACTTACAGTCATCCGGATCAGTGTCAAAGCTTGCATCGACGTAACCCTTTACGACGAGCTCTTCATCACCTCCATAAACGAGAAACATTTCCTTAGTTCTTTTCAAGCACTTAAGGATATTCTTGACGGCTGCCCAGTGCTCCATTCCAGGATCACTTTGAAACCTTCCGGCCATACTTATGGCAAGGCTGACATTGGGTCTTGTGCACAGCATTACATACATGATAGAGCCTATGGCTGAAGCTTAGGGAATGACACTCATCTTTTCTCTATCTTTTGCAGTCACTGGGCATTGAGTCTTACTCAACTTCATACCTTGTAACACAGGCAAGAACCCCTTCTTGGACTGATCCATTTTGAACTTCTTCAAAACTTTATCAAGGTATGTGCTCTGTGAAAGTGCTATTAAGCGTCTCGATCTATCTCTATAGATCTTAATGCCTAATATGAAAGCAGCTTCTCCTAGGTCCTTCATTGAAAAACTCTTGTTCAAATATTCCTTCACGCTATCCAGCATTTTTATATTGTTTCCAATCAGCAATATGTCGTCCACATATAATATTAGAAACGCTATAGAGCTCTCACTCACTTTCTTGTCAATACAAGCTTCTCCATAAACTTGTATAAACTCAAACGCTTTGATCACCTCATCAAAACGCTTATTCCAACTCCGAGATGCTTGCACCAGCCCATAAATGGATCTCTGGAGTTTGCAAACTTTGTCAGCATTCTCTGGATCGACAAAACCTTCTTGTTGCATCATATACAACTCTTCCTCAAGGAAACCGTTGAGGAACGTTGTTTTGACATCCATCTGCCAAATTTCATAGTCGAAATAAGCAGCTATTGCCAACATGATTCTGATAGACTTAAGCATCGCTACGGGTGAGAAGGTCTCATCGTAGTCAACTCCTTGAACTTGTGAAAAACCCTTTGCCACAAGTCAAGCTTTATAGACGGTGACATTACCGTCCGTGTCTGTCTTCTTCTTAAAGATCCATTTGTTCTAAATGGCCTTTCGCACTTCAGGTAATACTTCCAAAGTCCATACTTTGTTTTCATACATGGATCCCATCTCGGATTTCATGGCCTCTAACCATTTCTCGGAATCCGGGCCCATCAGTGCTCCTCCATAGCTTGTAGGTTCATTGTTGTCCAACAACATGACCTCCAAGACAGGGTTGCCGTACCACTCAGGAGTAGTACACGGCCTTGTCGACCTACAAGGTTCAATAGTAGCTTGATTCGAAGCTTCATGATCATCATCATTAACTTCCTCTTCTACCGTCGTAGGTTCCACAGAAACATCTTTCTGCACTGCGCTACTTTCAGGTTGAAGTAAAGGTTCAATAATCTCATCAAGCTCTATTTTCCTCCCACTCAATTCTTTTGAGAGAAACTCTTTCTCAAGAAATGTTCCGTTCTTAGCGACAAACACTTTGCCTTCGGATCTGAGATAGAAGGTATACCCGACTGTCTCTTTCGGGTATCCTATGAAGACGCATTTCTCCGCTTTGGGTTCCAGCTTTTCAGGCTGAAGCTTTTTGACATAAGCATCACATCCCCAAACTTTAAGAAACAACAACTTTGGCCTCTTGCCAAACCACAGTTCATATGGTGTCGTCTCAACGGATTTCGATGGTGCCCTATTTAAAGTGAATGCAGCTATCTCTAATGCATAACCCCAAAACGATAGTGGCAAATCTGCAAGAGACATCATAGCATGCACCATATCCAATAGAGTACGACTATGACATTCGGACACACCATCACACTATGGTGTTCCAGGTGGCGTGAGTTGTGAAACAACTTTCACATTTTCTAAAGTTGTATGCCAAACTCGTAACTCAGATATTCACCTCCACGATCATATCGCAGACATTTTTATCTTCTTGTCACGATGATCTTAAACTTCACTCTGAATTTGCTCGAACCTTTCAAATGATTCAGACTTGTGTTTCATTAAGTAAATATACACTATATCTACTCAAATCATCAGTAAAGGTAAGAAAATAACGATATCCACTGCACGCCACAAGACTCATTGGATTGCATACATTAACATTCCAATAAATCACTTGCCCGCTCCATCCATCTGGAAAACGGGGTCCTTAGTCATCTTGCCCAAGAGGCATGGTTCGCATGTCTCAACCGATTCGAAATCGAATGAGTCCAAAGGTCCATCAACATGGAGTTTCTTCATGTGATTTATACTAATATGACATTTAGCGGCAGTGCCACAAGTATGTGGTACAATCATTATTAACTTTGTATTCTTTTGGCATCAATGTTATGAACATGTGCATTACTACGATCAACATTCCACAAACCATTCTCGCTGGGTGCATGACCATTGAAGGTATTATTCATGTAAACAGAATAACCATTATTCTCTAACTTAAATGAATAACTGTGTTGCAATAAACACAATCTAATCACGTTCATGCCCAACGCAAAACACCAAATAAAATTTATTTAGGTTTGTCACTAATCCCGAAGGTAGAGAGAGCGTGCGATGTTGATCACATCAACCTTGGAAACATTTCCAACACACATCGTCACCTCACCCTTAGCTAGTTCTCTGTTTATTCCGTAGCCTTTATTTCGAGTTACTAACATTTAGCAACCAAATCGGCATCCAATACCCAGGTGCTACTAGGAGTACTCGCAAGGTACACATCATTAACACGTATATCAAATATACTTATGTCGACGTTGCCAGCCTACTTATCTACCAAGTATCTAGGGTTGTTCCGCTTCAGCGACCGTTCTCCTCATAATCGAAGCACTTGGTCTCGGGTTTGGGTTCAACTTTGGGTTGCTTCACTGGAGCAGCAACTGACTTGCTATCCACGAAGTTTCCCTCCTTGCTTTTGCCCTTCTCGAAACTAGTGGTTTGACTAACCATCAACACTTGATACTCCTTCTTGATTTCTACCTTTGTGGTGTCAAACATCACGAACAGCTCCGGGATCATTATTTCTATCCCTGGCATTTTATAGTTCATCACCAAGTTCTAGTAGCTTAGTGACAGTGACTTGGAGAACTATATCAATCGCTATCTTATCTGGAAGATAAACTCCCACTCGATTCAAGCGATTGTAGCACCCAGACAATCTGAGCACATGCTCAACGATTGAGCTATTCTCTTTCATCTTGCAGGCAAAGAATCTTGTTGGAGATCTCACATCTCGCAATACGGGCACGAGCCTGAGATCCTAATTTTAGCTCTTAGAACAACTCATATGTTCCGTAATGTTCAAAATGTTTCGGAGCCTCAATTCTAAGTCGTAATGCATGACGCACTAAACTATCAAGTAGTCATCAGAACGTGCCTGTCAGATGTTCACAACATCTACAAAAGACGCTAGAGGGGTTGGTGCACCGACCGGTGCATTAAGGACATAAGCCTGATGTGCAGCAACGAGGAAAATCCTCAGATCACGGAGCCAGTTCGCAATATTGCTACCATCATCTTTCAACTCTATTTCTCTAGGAACATATAAAAATTCAGGGGTGCTACTGCGCGAGCCATTGATCTACAACATAAATATGCAAAGTTTACTTAGACTATTGTTCAAGATAATGAGTTTAGTTAATCAAATTACTAAAGCTCCCACTCAAATCGACATCCCTCAGGTCATCTGAGTGTCACATGATCCAAAATCACCAACTCAAGTCCGATCATCACGTGAGTTGAGGTGGCTTCAATTGTGAACATCTCATGTTGATCATATCTACTATATGACTCATGTTCGACCTTTCGGTCTCTTGTGTTTCAAAGCCATGTTTGTACATGCTAGGCTCGTCAAGTTTAACCCGAGTGTTCTGCGTGTGCAACACTGGCTTGCATCCGTTGTATGTGAACATAGAGTCTATCACACCCGATCATCACGTGGTGTCTCGACACGACGAACTTTCGCAACGGTGCACACTTGGGGAGAACACAATTCATCTTGAAATTTAAGTGAGGGATCACCTTATAATGCTACAGTCGTCCTAAGCAAAACAAGGTGCATAACAGGATTAACATCACATGCAATTCATAAGTGACATGATATGGCCATGAACTTGTGCTTTTGATCTCCATCTAGAAAGCACCGGCATGATCTCCATCGTCACCGGCATGACACCATGATCTTCATCATCTTGATCTCCATCAACGTTTCGTCATTAGGGTTGTCACGCCCAACATGCTTCTACTACTATTGCTACCATTTAGCGATAAAGTAAAGCATTACATAGGGCTTAATGATTGACACGCAGATCATACAATAATTAAAGACAACCCTATGGCTCCTGCTGGTTGCCGTACTCATCGACATGCAAGTCGTGATAATCTATACATCACATGCTCATCTCATACATCACATATATCACATCATGCAATTGGCCGTATCACATCACAACATACCCTGCAAAAACAAGTTACACGTCCTCTAATTGTTGTTGCATGTTTTACGTGGCTGCTACGGGTATCTAGCAAGAACAATTCTCATCTACGCAAAAACCACAACGGTGATACACTAGTTGCTTTTCAACCTTCTCAAGGACCACCTTTGTCAAATCCGATACAACTAAAGTGAGAGAAACTGGCACCCGCAAGCCATCTATGCAACCAGTTGCAGTCGAGGGAACCGGTCTCTCGTAAGCGTATGAGTAATGTTGGTCCGGGCCACTTCATCTCACAATAGCGCTGAACCAAAATCCGACCAAGGGAGGAAGCAATCTAAACATCAACGTCCACAAACCTTTTGTGTTCTACTCGAGATCTCATCTACACATAGACCTAGCTCTGATACCACTGTTGGGGAATGTTTCATGGGAAACAAAAAAATTCCTACGCACATGCAGATCTATCCATGGTGATGAGCATCTACGAGAGGGAGAGTGGATCTACGTATCCTTGTAGATCGCTAAGCGGGAAGTGTTAAGAAACGCGGTTGGTGTAGTCAAACGTCTTCGCGATCCAAATCGCCGTGCGTCCAGCGATCCAATCATGATCCGTCCCGCGATCCAATCACGATCCGTCCCACGAACTTGATCACGATCCGTCCCACGAACATGATCACGATCCTTCCGATCTAGCGCCGAACGGATGGCACCTCGGTCACCACCATAATCCTCGTGACGTACGGGATCTCATCTGGGACTCCGAACAACCTTCGGTCACCACCATACATAACTCTATACTATCAAAACGTCACCAAACCTTAAGTGTGCAGACCCTGCGGGTTCGAGAACTATGTAGACATGACCGAGACACCTCTATGGTCAATAACCAATAGCGGGACTTGGATGCCCATATTGATTCCTACATATTCTACGAAGATCTTTATCGGTCGAACCTCTATGTCAAGGATTCAGTTAATCCCGTATGATGTTCCCTTTGTTCTTTGGTATGTTACTTGCCCGAGATTCGATCGTCGGTATCTTCATACCTAGCTCAACCTCGTTATTGGCCAGTCTCTTTACTCGTTCCATAATACAAGATCCCGTGACTAACACCTAGACACATTGCTTGCAAGGCTCATTGTGATGTTGTATTACCAAGTGGGCCCTAAGATACCTCTCCGTCACACGGAGTAACAAATCTCAGTCTTGATCCATGCCAACTCAACAGACACCCTCGGAGATACCTGTAGAGCACCTTTATAGTCACCCAGTTATGTTGCGACGTTTGATACACACAAGGCACTCCTTCGGTATCCGTGAGTTGCATGATCTCATGGTCATAGGAACATATACTTGACATGCAGAAAACAATAGCAATAAACTGACGCGATCATATGCTACGTTTATAGTTTGGGTCTTGTCCATCACATCATTCTCCTAATGATGTGATCCCGTTATCAAATGACATCTCATGTCAATGGCTAGGAAACCTTGACCATCTATGATCAACGAGCTAGTTCACTAGAGGTATACTAGGGACAAAGTGTTGTCTATTTATCCACACATGTAATGTGTTTCCAATTAATACAATTATAGTATGGATAATAAACGATTATCATGAACAAGGAAATATAATAATAAACACTTTATTTATTGCCTCTAGTATTTCCAACAATGCCTATGTCAGGGTGCCATGGGTGACCCGCTCGACACGGACAATGGTTAACCGCCATGTCATGATATGTTTCTTATTACTGTAGTAATGTGATATGCTTATATTATATGTAATAATGTAATATATGCTTATTATATTAATGTGTTGATATGCTTAGTGTATAGGAATGTGATATGCTTAGTAACGTGATATATGCTTATAGTATAGTAATGTGATGATATGGTTAGTATATTATTATGTTGATATGCTTAGTATATAGTAATGTGATATATTGATTATAGTGTAGTAATGTGATGATATGCTTAGTGTAGAATTTGATGAATATGCTTAGTATATTAATGTGATGATATGCTTATGGTATAGTAATGTGATATATTGAATATAGTGTAGTAATGTGATGATGTGATCATCATGTTTTTTTCTTCAGAAAATACCTAAGAGGCTATGTATGAGTTGTGGCATCGAGTCGGATGAAGAAGGCATTGCTGAACTACGCATTAGCACAAGGGGCTCCGTCACCACCCGTGCTTACGCCGTGGACACGGACGAACACACTATCTTCAGTGCGGCTGGGTGGAGCAACTTCCTTGCTGGCAAGAATCTTCGGGTTGGACGGTCCATCTTAGTCATTATCTGGAACATCCCACACCATGACTCGAGGATGATGATCGTTTTTGACATCCTTTAAATATGTTAGTTTGCTCGTGCGAAATGAACTCATTAACTATGCTATAGTTAGTTTGCTCGTGTTTGTGAGGATTCTCATTATAATAGCTACTTATTAGCTCTAGCTAGTACTGTTTGTGAGATTGATACTTATTATTAACTGGAATGCATTGCTTTATTGGGCAAATTCCTCGTGTGCAATGCTAAATGCTAAATGTTATGTGATGTGAGTTTTTCTTAGCTGCACGAAACGTGCCTGTCGTGCAATGTACATTTCACGTTGCTAGGTGAGCGATTATAGTGGTAGTGTTGCCGATGTGGCACGCCATCAGCACGTAGAATACCGCTGATGTGGGATCCAACGCCACCATTATTTTTTTAAAATGGCGTCATATTAGTGGCGTCGGGCTACCATGCCAGCACAACCTTTTTTGCCACGCCATAGCTAGGCTTTTCTGCACTAGTGTGAGGTGCTTCTGTTGCATCAACTTGTGCATGAAATGCAGTAGATGGTGTTTCAGGTGGTATTCTTGTTGTTGTTGCTTCAGGTGGTGCTTCGTGTGGCACTGTTTGACTTTTAGAACTTCTCCCAACTGGCAACTTAATAGGTCTACTAGTACCTTCATTAGTTGAGGAATTGGCATTAGCTTCTTCTTCTACAACACTAGCCGCATGTGTCAATATCATCTCATCAACAAAATTTATTCATACAAAGTGGACACCAAACAAAGGCATTATTGTCTCTCTATGCCTGGAGTAGGTTTCATAAACAGCAACTGTGGCCAAATCTTCATAATTGTATGCAGCCTCCCTCTGACATGTGTCCTCCTATTTAATATTCTCCTGAATTGCTTCCATGATGTGCATATCATAGTCATGTACATGCTCCAATTCCCCCACATAAATGTCAGCGAAATCACTCTATGAAATAACATTGTCCACCTGTGCAATTGAATCATTATCTTGCAGAAATAGAAGTCAATTTGATAGGTTATCCCCAAGAATTAACCACTTCGGCTGGTAGGTATATTTTCATTTGCAGTGACCTCTTTCTACTTAATGAAAATCTTAAACATATAAACACAATTTTGCATAACTTAGCATGTCTCTTGGAACATCTCTGCTTGTAGCTCCTAGTAATCAACATGTCTACCCTTTCTCCCAAAATATCTGAAGCAATGGAATCTCACAAACATGTACAAGTGGATCTGAAGGATCCAAACAAGTTGCAAATTCAGAGAAGTTTTTGGTTTGTTGTACAGTCCAAATATTCAGTCAAAATTATAGTGCAAATAACTGACAGATTCCAAATATCCCGACGATCTTTCCTCGCATATAGGAGCCTAGAAGTGCATGAGACTAACTCACTCGCTAGGGTAGACAAATCAAATTTGACAACTATTGTATTATTTCTTCTTATAGGCACCAATGAATGGGCGGCTTTTGTGTAAAAAAACTCACTGCATGCAAACATCATCATTATTTGCATCATGTAGTGCGTTTTTCAGGACAATCCTCACTTCGCAACTTGACACTTGTTGCCGAATGACCTTATGTCGTAGAAATCGCTTTCCTGGACAAATGTATAATAACCGCGCGTGATGTACGGTGCGTAAGTCTTTCAGCACGACGAATACTGACATCCAAATATGAAAAGGGGAAGGAATTGTTCAAGGAGTGGTCTCTACACACTTTATACTAGTTCAGTGCAAATTCACCCTAACTTACGATGCCCTTTTGAGCTCTTCGGTCCAATTATCTTCTTATGCCACTAGGTGCACATGAATTTAATACAACCCACAATAGAGCAATGGGATAGAAAAACCCTCTGTCTACACCTGAGAGCAATCAAAAGACCCAATAGCTCAGATCGATTGCGTTGCTTTCTTTACACAGAATATGCATCCAGTTGGACCCCGATGGACCATGCTTTCTTGTTTCTCATCTTCTTTCTACAAAACTGCTGCCAAATAGTGAGACGCGTGTCAGGACCAGGTGCGCTAATCATTCTTCATTTCTATTGGTACTAAATATTTATTAACAATTCAATATTATTCTGGCAGCGACCAAATTTTCTCAAATTCTTGTAAAAATATCAATTAATACAAGTCACAAATATTTTTAGGTACAACAGATACATTTTTTGATAAAGGATGTTTTTTATTGACTCATAATGTAACATCAAGCGATACAATCATAATGAGTAGACATCCATCCTCTGCATAACTAGAATTTACACAACCAACACAAACTCAGACACACAAGGATCACACCCAGTGGCGGATCCAGGAATTCAAGTCACCCGGGGCGGACAATTAACTTACGAAATACGAAAGATGCTTTAAAAGATTAATATAAGTCATGGTTTAAAATAGTTTAAGATTCGTCAACTAGACAATGTAACCATCAAAAAAACCAAAAATACAACATAAACATCATAGAGAACTACTACCATTGAATCTCGTTGCTTATATTTCAGGACGCACCTAGTCTGTCTGAGCTCTTCAATATACTAGATAATACCTCACATGTTGCCATGAGAATCGACTGCAATATATTTGAATGAGATTTGATTATGCGGAATATAAATATTTATACGAATAACACACGACCAAAATTCAAAATACATACTACGTGTTATCTTTAATTATGTATGGTTGTAAAAAAGGTATTGAATATAAGTAGAATAATACTATCTCGGTCCGAAACTTGTTGGAGAAATGGAAAAAAAATGGATGTATCTAAAACTAAAATATGTCTAAAGACATTCATTTTATAACAAGCATTTCTGGACGGAGCGAGTAGAATAGTGTGATCTATTTAGCTATTTAGCTAGTGCTTGTATACACCTATGTGAATAATTAGCTAGCTAGCCGTTTGTGTTGTAAACATGTGCGGTCTTAGAGTATCTCCAACGGACGCGAGTGTTTTAATTTTTTTATAGTCCCGAAATAGTGATAGCGCGACGCTAGGATTTTTTTCTTCAACAGATGCACAAAAACATAAAAACACAGTGCCCAATCATGCGGCCCCACTCGCAACGGCTAGCGCGCGCAATCCGACGCCCCAATAATGCAGCCCGAAAGCCAGCGCTTAAAGTTTGCAGTCCGGGCGCTAACTTTTTTGTACGCGTTCTATTTTCTGCTGGAGCACTATTTTCTATATCCGGCGTCCAAGAAACGGATCTTTTAACGCACGGAACAGTTTTTGGACCGTTGTTGAAGACGCTCTTAGCTGGCTAGTGGTTGTATTTTTTATATTGAGGCACTGTTTCTTTTTTAGAAATTGGCTAGTGGGTAGACTGAACGGGCCATGTATAAAGCCATCGACATGCACAAACAGAACCAGTGGCCGCTATATGATCACAGTGCGAGATTGAGTTGATGTACTTGTGCTGTAACCGGGACTGCGATATTCTAGACCATTTTCCTCTTACCAGCCCGACAGTGATTTGTCCTAACCCGGCTACTGAGACGGACGTATGTGAGACGTACATTACGGCGGGTATATATTTGGGGCGTACATTATTTCTACCCGGGGCGGCCGACCATACCAGCCCCTACGGTGGTGCCGCCCCTGATCACACTGGAAAAGAGTTAAGTCATTTAAGATCGAAGCTATGCCAAGATGAAATAAGAGAGGAAAACTTGAAGCAATCAAAACAACGATTGATCATAGATAACAACCACCATCGACACCAACCATCTTTTGATAACACAAGGACTACGAGAGAGCTTCTTCAAAAGCAACGCCTTTAGGAAGGAAATGACACACAAGTGTTGGCGTTGCCGGATCCAACCACAAAACGCCAGATCGTGGGTTTTCACCTTGTAAATCAAGTCCGAGCAAAGTCCAAGCAATGCCTTCAAAAGGGTAACGACTCAAAACCGGCGCATTGTCATGTATAACCAAATAGGGTCTGGCATAGGGTTTTCACCCAGGATCTCGGGACTGGGTACTCAAGAAGCACCATCCAGTCAAAGTCATCATATGTTATCTCTTCCACTTTTCACGATCCTAGCAGCACAACACGATGTAGATTTTCACGAAGAAGGAAGGTCTCATGCACAGCTGAAATCCCAAGCTTGGGATGCTCCGACGTCCTACACCTTCCTCACAAGTGGCAGCTAAATTTTATGTTTGACCTTTTTACGAAAGTTGATTCATATCTGACACTACTTTGTAGAAACTTCGGGATCTGATTCTTTTCCTACCGCCAGGGTCCCTGGCGGTAGGATAGAACAGCCTACCGCCAAGGACCCTGGCGGTAGGATGCACGCCCTACCGTAAAAAAAATCTGAGTATCGGATACAGTGCGTGTTCGCACCTACTGTCGGGCACCTCGATGGTAGAGTTATACAGGCTACCGCCAGCCTGTTTAGCGGTAGGGGTGCGTCGCGTTGACGTGGATAAGTTTCCTGTAGCCAGAGACCTCGACGGTAAGTAGTTATACCCTATCACCATGGACCTTGACTGTAGGAAAATGACCAGATCCCGAAATTTTTACAAAGCAGATCAAATCTCGATCAACTTTCATAGTAAGGGCCAAAAACGAAATTTTGCCACAAGTGGCAGCGATGACCAATCTGCATGAGACAACATCACCACATGTCGCCAATACCTTCGTCATCCTCGCACGTGGCAGCAAATTACCCCGGTGGAGGACATGGCCGCAGTCATGCATCTCCGTTAGTGATGCTGATCATGAACCTCGCCGGATCTGAAGGTCGAATCCCCTCTAAGCTTCCGGCAACCGCCGTCGAATCGATGACACGTTCACGGACATAGCTCCAGCCAACCAAGCACGGTGCGCGCAGGCCAGATCGCTCGTGATGGTGGCTACATCTGCTGCATGGCCACCACACATCCCAATCGGCGGCGCGGGCGACGGCCGCTTCTGGTGCACACCGGCTCTCCAAGTCGGTGGACATGGCAGTGCTGCTTTGTTTCCTTTCCGCTGCCACTTGGGCGCTTGCTGCAACACTACGGCGTGAAGAATTGGGAAGGCACACAGCCGCCCGTATCCAGCGACGAACTGCTGCTGCTGCATCATAACCACATGTACTGCATCAACGCCATCGGCTGTAGATCGCCACACGTCGTCGAACAGCAACAGGTACAGCAGGTACATATCCATTGCATTAGTACATATGAGTAACAAAGGAGTACAATTTTGGTACAATTTTTGTAGGAACCGAACATAGCACTGCATAAACAAGAGCTAGTTCAGGTCACAACGTGCACAAAGACCGCAAACACAAGAAGATCGAAACAACTTCAGTCAGATGAGACGATCGATCGATCGGGATGGTATATGGTTAGTCCCTGCCATGCTTCTCGTTGCCCCTGGAGTTGGACAGCTCGCCCCAGACGTCGATCTGGATCATGCCGTCATCCGGCGGTGGCGGAGCCGGCGACCTGCTGTGGTTGTTGAGCGCCGCGGCGAGCTCCTCGCCCTCGCGGTACCTTTGCAGGTACCTGCGCATGGCGCCGGCATAGTTGTCGAGGCCAAGGGTCTTCATGGCGTGGCAGATGTCGTCGCCGTTCACCGTCTTGCGCCGTTCCCGCCGGCACCTCTCCGAGGCCTCACCGGTGACGAAGCCGATGAACTCTGTGGCGCACTCCTGGATCACCTCCTTGGCGTGCTTCGAGACCTTTGCCTCGGGCGGCAGCACGTCCTTCATGATCCGCCCCACGTTGGCGATAGGCAGGAGGCCTTCTTGCCCATTGGGATCTCCCGAGGAAGAGCCTGAGGTTGATGGTGGCGCCCTAGGAAGGCTGAGGCGCCCCGGTTGTTGGGTAAAACCGGAGAAATGGATGAAATCCTCTCTATTCGTCATAATTAGTGTGGATAGGATATGTACGTGATCTTCGTCACAACGAGATATATAGTTTGGTCACAATCAAAGTAGGCTTCCCACTGATATTGATATTGCCAGTGCTGAAGAGCCGCGGCTCTTTTTATACACAGAGAGCGGTGGTTTTTTTTGCCTTGCTCACCCAACTTTTCTCTCGGTCTACTCAAAAAGTGTGGAATATATGTCGTGATCCAGTTGTCCGCCACTCCACGCGGATAAATGATTTGTCCTTATTATTATAAAATTATGGCCGCAACATTTATTCGCCCATGAGTTTAAAATTATCCAAGTAGCTTGTGGAATAAAACAGAAAAGTTTATCTTGAACATTTTTAACTACAAGTGCAGAGTACGTGTGTATATCTTTTGAGCAAAATGTCCACTAAAAGATTATTGGCATGCCGATTTCCAACAATGGTGTATCGTATAAAAAAATCCAACTGGCATGTTAAGTAGAAAATAAAAGTTTCTAGAACATTTTGAAATACTGCGTAGAGTAGTTGTATAGTATATCATTTAAGCATAATGGCCATCGAAATATTATTGACAAGCAAATTTGAGCGAGGGTGCATCATATCAAAAATGTGCAACTATAGCTTGTTTAACAAGGGAAAAGGTCCGTTTAGAACATTTTGAAATACAAGTGCAGAGTACCTGGGCATGTCTTTTGAGCAAACTGGCCATCATCGACAAGCGGAAATTTCAATAAAATGATGAAGCATATAAAAAATATCCAAGTAGCTCGTTGAATAACAAAAAGGCTTGCTTAAAACATTTTGAAGTACAACTGCACAGTACTTGTGTATATCCTTCGAACAAAATGAACATTTTTGAGCAAATTTTTAATGATGGTGCATCATATTGAGTATATTTAACTACCATGTTGGGTTAAAAAAAATGTGTGTAGAACATTTTGAACTACATGCATGCATGGGGTAGGCACCGACCGGTAACACCCACAAGCACACGAGAGCATAAAACAGTCCAGCATGCGATTTGTACACATATACGTACTCCTTGCTAGATCGACGTCTACACATACACACACATACAAACATACATACATACATCTTACACCACCCCAAGCTAGCCAGCTCTGAGTACTCCGGCGTCTTTTCGTGCGTGCGAGGGTACGCGCGTACGAAAGTCGATGCAAGTAGCATGTGGTGGTAGCTGGATCGATATATGCACAGCTCGGCCAGGCCAATCAGGCGGCGGGCTTTTACGTAGCCCCCGGGGTGGGGGTGGTGGATGGGGGCGCGACACCTGCCGACAAGCCTCGCATGGCGAGCGATCATGGCTTCCAGCGCCGCGGCACGTGCCCTCCTGGATCCTCCCGGACCAGTGTGGAGACCGGAGCTAGCTAGCTGACCTCCATCCCTCACAGTCTACTTGCCTTTGCAAAGGCCGCCGTCGACGCCGAGTACAAAGGATACTTTTTTTTTTTGAACAACTGGATCGAGAGTATGAAGGACGCCGAGCACAAATGCGCCTTACTCAAGGGCCCTCAGAAAAAATAATCACAGGCCAGTCCTTGCATCTTACAAAGAGGACCCCAGAACATAAAAGAAAAACGCAACCAGGTAAATCGAAATAGTATCAGCCGGAGATCAAAACCACTGTCGCCAGGGACAAACCACTTGGGGCGGTGGTTTCGCCGAGCCATCTCCACGAAAGAAGCGGCAGAAGAAGCTTAGCATACTGCGTCCCATATGCTAGAGTTGCTCTAATGGCTCACTGATTTAAGGGCCTCTTTCATTCCCAGGATTTAAAACAAATGAATAACAGAAAGGGTCTCACTCCGCCCTATAGGCATGAGGGCGTTTATCTTTTCCTGAAGGCGTTGTTGTGGAAGAAGTTGACACAGTCATATGTGTTACATTCATATTGTGTAAAGGATCTCTCATAGTTGCTTTTGCTATGTACTCCGCTTGTTGATGATTTTGGCCTCGCCGCCAGACATCAACTTGAATTAAAATGGTTATGTGCATTAATTGATGTAGAGGGTTCAACCTCTTTTGTCGAAAAAAGAAAAACAGAGAAAAAAATCATACAACCCCCCCCCCCCCCCCCCCCCCCCAAACAACTCAACTACACAACACACACTCAAGACTAGAATACAAGGATGTTGATGCAAACCTGCACTTCCCCAGTACAACTCCAAGCAAATATCTGGACGGTCTAAAGGGTATCGCTTGAAGTCTTCGGAACTAGAGTTGCTCTACTCTAAGGGTCTCTTTGATTCTAGGATTTCAAAACACAATAAAAGGAGAAACGCAAAACAAGGTAGGATTGCATGTGCAAAACAAAGAAGTGTGAAAACACATAAATTTTTAGAATTGTGTTTGATTCACAAGAATAGGAAAAATATAGAAATCCAAATACACGGTAAAATTAAGACTGGGTTGATATTATGCCACTTAAAGCATCTCCACTATTCCAAAAAAAAAACTGGTATAGTGGAAGTTGGCACAAAAAACATGCTCTAGTAGTTGATCTATTGCCAAAACTTTTGTGGTGCTCACCCAAAAAACGCTCATCCTTCCCCTATATATATGAGAAGACATATAATTTTTCCAATACATGCCACTCAGCATGCCGCTGCCAATGACCAGCGGACCATTGTCCATGCTCGCCAAACCGTTGTCCAATGATCGCCAGACCATCATCGTCGCCACCTGCCACCTCCTCTGTCATCGATATCTCCCACCAACCGCCACACTGTGTCGCCACCTCCTCCGTCATTGATATCTCCCACCAACCGCCACACTGTGCCGCCACCCGCTCACTGCCACACCGCACCACGACCCTGCCATCACCGGGCATTGTCGGCCGTTAGCCCCACCCGCACTCCTGTCAGGCCCTCGCCCCATCGTCATGCCAATGTCTCCATGAATGAGAGAGGGAGAGAGAGAGAGAGAGAGAAATTAGCCCATGTGGGGTACATATGTCATGCTAAGTACTCCCTCCGTTCCTAAATATTTGTCTTTTTAGAGATTTCACTATGGACTACATACGGTTGTATATAGACATAGTTTAGAGTGTAGATTCATTCATTTTGCTTCGTATGTAGTCCATAATTGAATCTCTAAAAAGATAAATATTTAGGAACAGAGAAAGTATATGGAAAGTTGTATTGGGAATTGTTACAACAACACATATGAGGAACCCAACAAATTTTTTGGGAGAGCTCGAATAAGCACTTATGGAAATTTTTGGGAAGTTGCTGAAGATGCTCTTATGGCCTTTATCTCTTTTATTTGCATAGAAATGTAAAAAAGAGGTTGGAGTGGATCGTAAATTTCATTTATTTCCCGTATGACTCAATTCAACAAAAAAATTCCTCCATCTTTTATATGGTTCATCCCCTGGAATGAAACGGGTAAATAGTAGCATCATAGAAGAAGAGAAAAAAATATTCCCATGATTTTCATAGGATTTTTGGAGGACTTAAATCTTTAGAAATTTTACCCATCTTGGTCGTTTGACTCTTTGGATTGAATCATGTGAAAACAATTTCGAAGTAACATTCTGTACATTTGAAAGAAAATTTAGCATCCGCTCAATGTCTTGGAAAAGGTCCTTTAAATTTCATTAGAAGCAGTCAATCAAATTGAAATCCTCTAGAATTTGAATGGACATGGCATTCTTTTCCTTTTTTTTCTATCCCTACATTTTATAATCTTACGAATCGAAGTGGTTAAAAAAGAAACGTGAGAGTATACAGGAACAGGGGTATGATACAGGGAATCGGCCTGATGGAGTAGCGAAGGGCCACCAGATCAAAAGGCTCCGATTTGCTTGCAGCCTTCTCAAACAAGCAAAACGGCGTGCACTAAAAGGGGATCGGCTAGCCAATGGGGAAGGAGCTCGCCTTTTGATGCCTCTGCCGCCTCCTCCTTGGCTGCTAGATTAGCTCCCCATTGGTTGGAACCATCCGCCATTGAGTACCCTCGATCCTCGTGGCTCCGAGTATACTATGCCGTTTGTGCCGACCGCCGAACAATTTGGGATTGATTGATATCCGTGTGGCTTTTTCCTGCGTCCATCTTGTTGTGGCCGGTGCAACCGAGCAAGGAAATCAAACAACTGTTTTTTTTTTTTGCAAGGTAAACAAGTGTGTGTCACTGCTACTACTTAGGGCATCTCCGATGCGGATCACGAAATTAACAACATCAAATGCCTACCGACATATCCAAAGCACCCTAATTTGTAAGACGGTAGGATTCCAAGCGTTGTGATCGATTGGATCGATTTGGTCAACCTTGTTGGACGGCTAATAGGGTTTTGTCCATCCGGTCTGCCTTTACGAATGTTTTGATGATCCACATTGAAAATGTCCTCAACGTATCTACAGGCGAATACAACAAATCTGATCTCTCAAACACCCGATGAGTGATTGGTCACGCCTTAAATAATTGATTTCATAACCGGATATCACAAATTAAAAATCTCAAATTCATACTATTACATGCAATGTAAACCTAATCTTAAGCGGAGCTCGTCCGGTTCCTCCCGAGCCTACGTCCGGCGGCAGGCTGTGCCCTTCGAAGTGTTGGTCCGGTCACCGGCGAGGTAGAGCAGGACATGGGCCACACACCGGCTCACAGGTCTCGAGGCGCCATAGTCTCACATGCCCTACATGTCCTCGTCGTAGCCTGAAACCTTGACGGTGCTATTGGACTTAAGATCAATGATGAATCCGTATCAAGGGGCACTAGTAGAAAACAGACCTTTTGTCCAAAGCATTAGTCTCGGTCAGGTTTTGAACCGACACTAATGTGACCATTAGTCCCGGTTCGGGACGGGATCATTAGTCCCAGTTCATTTCGGAACTCTAGTCTCGGTTCATAACACGAATTGGGACTAAAGGGGTGGTGGCAGGCTGGTGTCAGCCTGGGGCCCCACGATCAGTGTTAGTCCCGGTTCGTGGCACGAAACGGGACTATAGGCTCACCTTTAGTCCCGGTTTGTGTCACGAACCGGGACTAAAGATCCCCTATATGAACCCTTCGGCCAGCCCGAGCACACTCCTCCCCGTTTTCCCCTTCTTCCTCTCCTTTGCTCTTCCACTTGCTCGAGCTCACCTCCATTTTTGCCAAAATTTGTCAAGATTTGGAGACACCCCATCCATCCAAGTTTTCACAAAGGTTAGCAATTTTATCCTTTCATCTCTCATTGCTAGGTTAGCTCTTGCAATGCTCTATAAGTATAGTGATTTGTGGGTTTTAGTTTGGGAGTATTTATATGTGATAGTTTATTTGATTTATATGCAATTTGAGCTTAAATTAACTTCTTACTTTGCATGTGTAGGTGTGGTTTACTTAGTGCCTTCCCATCCCCGTCCTAACCACCAACGATCGCCCGCACCGTCCCGTCACCGGCACCACCTTGGTGAGCCTCTTGTTCTTATCCTTTTTATAAAAGTATCATCTTTGTAAGATTTAGATAGTTACTTGTGAAGTTTTCTTACCTATATGGTTGTTTGTTATGCATAGTGGCATGGTTTTGTTATCCGTCCCCGTCGGCCTTCGTCCGGTTTATGATTCGGATGTGGTATATACTCTCTTTTATAACTATTTGTTGCATTTCGTGTTTATGACAATTATGCCCATCAAGTTGACATAGATATTTTTATCTAGGAGGTATGTGAACCGGAAATTCCAACCGACATAGATATTCTTGTCAAGAAGTTAAATTTAGTTGAAAAAGAAAACGAGTATTTGAAAGAAAAATTGAAAAAATTTGAAGAAGAGAAGATGAAACTGGAGTTGTAGTATGCCGAAGTTGTCGATGATCACAAGATCAAGATGGATGCAATGCGCTTGAAGATTAGAAAATTTAAAAAATATGTCATTGATAGTGAGGCTTGGTATCACTATGCTGTTGGATCAATTGTTACCTTAGTTGTGATCTTGATCGCATTTGTTGTTGCATTTAAATGCTTTAGCTAGAGAGTTTGTATGTTGTTTTATGAGAACAAGTGTGTATGAACTTTATGTATGAACTTGTATTAATTTGGTCTTTTCGGTGTTGTGTAATGAAGATGAGCCGACAATGGATGTACGATGACCGTTGCTCTCCCCAGTTCATTAATGGCATGCATACTTTTCTGGTTGCGGATGAGGCAAACAAGCAGGCGGATGTTTATATGTATTGTCCATGTGCTGGCTGTAAGAATGATCGAAATTACTCTAACTCAAGAACCATTCACGTCCACCTGCTTGAGTCCAGTTTCATGTCCGGCTATAACTGTTGGACCAAGCACGGAGAAACAGGGGTCCTAATGGAAGAGAATGAAGAAGAAGAGGATGATGACAGCTATCCTGGCCATGGGTTCCATGAATGCGATGGTACAACAATGGGGGAACAAGTTGAGCCGTTAATGCGGGAAGGAGCTAAAGAAGAGGCATCAGATGAGCCCGCTGATGATCTTGGTCGGGCCATTGCCGATGCAAAGAGAAACTGTGCAAGTGAAAAGGAGAAGGTGAAGTTAGAGGATCACAAGAAATTATTGTACCCAAATTGCAAAGATGACAAGAAAAAGTTGGGTACCACACTGGAATTGCTGCAATGGAAGGCAGAAAATCGTGTATCTGACAAGGCATTTGAAAAGTTGCTGACAATGTTAAAGAAGAAGATACCAAAGGACAACGAATTGCCCGACAGTACGTACGAAGAAAAGAAGGTTGTCTGCCCTCTAGGATTAGAGGTGTAGAAGATACATGCATGCCCTAATGACTGCATCCTCTACCGCGGCGAGTACGAGGATTTGAATGCATGTTCGGTATGCTGTGCATTGCACTATAAGATCGATCACGATGACCCTGGTGATGTTGAGGGCGAGCACCCCAGGAAGAAGATTCCTGCCAAGGTGATGTGGTATTCTCCTATAATACCACAGTTGGAACATTTGTTCCAATACAAAGAGCATGCCAAGTTGATGCGATGGCACAAAAAAGACCGTAAGAAAGACAGGAAGTTGAGAGTACCCACTGAGGATTGCAGTGGAGAAAAATCGAGAGAAAGTGGAAGGACTTTGCAAAGGACGCAAGGAACATATGGTTTGGTTTAAGTGCA
The DNA here is from genome assembly GCA_022496015.1 of Hordeum marinum. Taxonomy (NCBI): domain Eukaryota; kingdom Viridiplantae; phylum Streptophyta; class Magnoliopsida; order Poales; family Poaceae; genus Hordeum; species Hordeum marinum. The sequence goes on along the minus strand of CM039674.1, from coordinate 506,535,855 downwards.
GATGGCATAATCCTTTTGGGGAGCAGAACAACAATCATAGCACATGGCATGTGACTCTATGTATCTATAACCTTCCTCCTTGGTTGTGCATGAAGCGGAAGTTCATTATGATGCCAGTGCTCATAGTGGATAAATGTAAGAAGAATGTGTACCTTGGGCATCGTCAATTTCTTCAGAGCAGGCATCCCGGAAGAAAGAAAGGAAAGCATTTCAAAGGTGAGGCAGATCACCGGAAGAAGCCTCGCCACTGTACTGGTGATGATATACTTGATATGGTCAAGGATTTAAAAGTAATCTTTGGAAAGGGTCCTGGCGGACAATCTGTTCCGAATGACGCTGACAAACGCGCAACCATGTGGAAGGAGAAACCTATATTCTGGGACCTACCCTATTGGAAAGACCTAGAGATCCACTCTGCAATCGACGTGATGCAGGTGACGAAGAATCTTTGCGTGAACCTGCTAGGCTTCTTGGGTGTGTATGGGAAGAAAAAAGATACACCAGAGGCACGGGAGGACCAACGACGTATGCACGGAGAAGACAACATGGATCCAAAGCAGTTTCAGAGTCATGCCAGCTATGCTCTTACCAAAGAAGAGAAGGAAATCTTCTTCGAATGCCTGCTCAGTATGAAGGTCTCGTATGGCTTCTCGTCGAATATAAAGGGAATGATAAATATGGCAGAGAAAAAGTTCCAGAACCTAAAGTATCATGACTGCCATGTGATTATGACGCAACTGTTTCTGGTTGCATTGAGGGGGCTTCTACCGGAAAACGTTCGATTATCCATTGTGAAGCTATGTGCATTGCTCAATGCAATCTCTCAGAAGGTAATCGATCTAGAAATCCTACGAAGGTTAGAGAATGATTTGGTGCAATGTCTTGTCAGTTTCGAGTTGGTGTTCCCACCATCCTTCTTCAATATCATGACGCATGTCCTAGTTCACCTAGCCGAGGAGATTGCCATTCTGGGTCCTGTATTTCTACACAATATGTTCCCCTTTGAGAGGTTCATGGGAATCTTAAAGAAATATGTTCATAATCGTGCTAGGACAGAAGGAAGCAATCTCCAAGGGACATGAAACAGAGGAGGTCAATGAGTTTTGTGTTGACTTTATTCCTGACATTAAGCTGATAGGCGTTCCTGAATCGCGGCATGAGGGCAGACTAGGTGGAAAAGGCACGCTAGGAAAGAAATCACTAATATGTCGGGATGGGCATTCTTTGGCACAAGCACACTACACAGTTCTACAAAGTTCCTCCTTGGTGGCTCCGTATATCGAGAAACACAAGAATATTCTACGCTCCAAACACCCGGAGAAGTCTGACGACTGGATTACACATGAACAAACGGTGACTTTCGCCGGTTGGTTGCAGAAACGTCTCATGCATGATGACACTATTGCAGATGACATGTACTTGCTGTCCAAGTTACCATCTTCGACTATATTGACTTTCAAAGGGTACGAGATAAACGAGAATACATTTTACACAATCTCCCAAGATAAAAAGAGCGCCAACCAAAACAGTGGTGTCCGCATTGATGCAGCAAACACCAATAGGCCAAAGGACACATATTATGGTTACATAGAGGAGATATGGGAACTTGACTATGGACTTGGTTTGAAGGCCCCTTTGTTTTGGTGCAAATGGGTCAATTTGACAGGAGGCGAGGTAAAGGAAGACCCGCAGTACGGGATGACAATAGTGGATATCAACAATCTTGGGTACGCACACTCACCATTCGTCCTAGCCAATGATGTGGCACAGGTTTTCTATGTGAAGGATGTGTCTACCAAGCCGAGAAAAACAAAAGATAAGTAAGTGAATACATCATACGATGAGACAAAGCGCCACATAGTTCTTTCAGGGAAAAGAAACATTGTGGGAGTGGAGGACAAGGCAGACATGTCAGAAGATTATGAAAATGTCGGATTTCGGGCTCCGCAAAACCCTTAAGATTCGAACATAGGGGCGTGTGCGAAGATCCAGTGCAACCTCGCCCAACCTAGCTCGCTACTAGATGAACACAACAACAAACTCGCACGATGATGAGGAAGAAGATGAACACGATAGTTTACCCAGGTTCGGGCCGCTGTGAAGCATAATACCCTACTCCTGCTTTGGTGGACTGCCTCTCCAAGAGGTGGTGTGGATGAACTAGTACAGTGTTTTAGGACCTCATGAGGGCTCCCTTCGATGTGTTTGAGGCTCTCCGTGGCTTGGTGTTGGGTGGATGGTGGAATGGATCAGATCCCTCTCTACGGTGCAGCCTACCCTCTATATATAGCAGTGGCTTGGGTCCTCTTCCCTTATCTCAATGGCAGGAAGGGATCCCACAACGGCCAATTTTGAAGGGGGACAAGAGTACGTGCTCACCCTGCCCAAAGGTGGTCTCCGCCTGCAAAGTAGTTCACGAAGGCACAGGGATGGGCTCAGCGATGACATACGCCCTGCGGGGCGGGTGGTTGCGGTCTTGTTACACCGGAATGGAAACCTTTGGGGGTGCTTTGGGAATCCGCGTACGTCCCTGCTCCCTTTGCACCAGAGGGAAAACTGCGTCGCCTGGCGCGCTGGCGCCCACCTGTCCTTCATTGCGTCACCCTTGACTCCTGAGGCCGGGCCTTGCATAGAGATCTCCATCGCTCCGGAGGGGACTTGAGGAGGCCCATCCCTTGTTGGTCCTGACGCTGTTCCTCCTTGCGAGGCCGGGGCCCTCGCGAGGGCCTTGTCTTGAGTGAAGCCATGCCCGGTCATGTTTAGTCGGTGAAGTGGGCCATGCCTTGGGCCGTAGGCAGGCAAGTTTGGGTACCCCCGTTCCCAGAACGCCGACAGTAGCCCCCGATCCCAAGGCGCGATCGTGCTGGCTTACAGGTGAAGCCTGGAGGATGACCCTAAGCGCCGCGGCCCCAAACGCATGCGGGCCAGGCTTAGCGCGCATCATGTGGTTTATGTCGGGCGTCCTTTGCCCCTTCGGCCTCCGCTCTAATCGACAAGAGCCTGACAAGAGTTGAGGTAGAAGTTGATGATGCGTGGTTCACCATCAACGCGCAGAGCTCGTCCATTTGGGTTGTCATGAAGTCCCGCGTTTGCTCCTCGGATTCACGTATGTTGGTGGTCAGGTGATCGATGCGGTCCGTGATGACATCATGTGGTTAGCGCATTCCCTTTTGTGCACCGAAGAATTGTAGTTTGGTGACGTAGTTGTTCGCGTCGTTGTCATGCTCCTCGAAGATCGGGTTCATCATAGTGTTCCTATCCATGGCACTCAAGTAGATATGAGTGGAAGAATGAGAAAACACATACCAAATACCGTTTCGACGGTTGAAATGAGGATCAATCACTCAATGTGAAATCATGGAAATAATAGAATTGGTACCGAGTTTGCCTTTCTCACACATACACAAGTAATGCTGATGGAGTAGCTCGTTCAGGATGGTGGCACAAAATTTCAAGCAATTTGAGAATATGATGCAATAAAGTTGAAAGAGATTCGTAAAGTCACAAGTAAGACAATGTGAATCGATAACAATGAGTGAACTTGGAACACACACATGAATAGATAAGTGGGGTTGTGCAACAAAGAAATGAGCACAAAATGTGGAATCCACGAAAAATGCACATGTTGCACAACACTAGAGAGACGCTAGCACGATTTCTCAAATGGGCATGGTACGAACTTGTGCACAACCTATAAGAAACAAAACGTGTCGTCTTCCTATTCTCAACTGGCTATGTATGTATGAGGCACGAGTCACTCGCTCAAGTGATCCAAGATGATCAAGTATGGTATGTAAATTTGGCGATGTTATTGCTCTTTTGTCCTTGCTTAAAAGCTTTGCTTCTCTTTCTTTTAGCAATGATATTTGGATTGTTACTATACAGGACATGCACACCAAGATAGCAATTATGTATGCGGGTACTTTGTAACACAAGAGATGATACTAAGATGTATATGCATGCAATTGTAGCTATGCGGAGTATGTATCACTAATGTGCACAAGTAGCGTGGCCCGGCAATACTCAATGGCTAGTCTCGATAGGCAACTAACGCAAATAGGCTCGGGGTAACAATGCAATGGCAAGGGTATAAGTGAAGAGTGTCATCGCAGTTACCGTCCTTTCTTACAGTGTGGTGTCAATGAAGAGTTGGTTGGCGACGATCCGGGGCGATGATGAGCGGCGATGTCGATGAAGAACCACTCCTAAGTAGCCGAAACACCTTAGGAAGTGGCAAGGCTCGCGACTCAAAATCTCAAATGCAAATGGGTTGCGGAAGAAATAGTGGAAGTTGGCGGAAAATCTATGGTGGGGAAAACCAAGGAAAAAGAAAACTGCCAAGGGGTAACTTTTTGTAAAGGCCGAAAGGACCGGGTCGGCCGGAGGTTCCGGGGGGCGAAAGGTCCCGGGGGGGGGGGGGGCGGAGTGTCTGGTGGCCGGAAGTTCCGGGGGTCAGGAAAATTGGGACGAGCCCTAATTTCCAGATCATGGACTTGGGCAAAAAATCGTGAGGAATGAACCCAAATCTGACGGTGAAAAAGAAAAATTGGTGGGGATTGGCTGGATGGAAAGCTAGATCCACACGTCCACAATGAAATCCACGGATCTAAATCAAAAAATTCTCATCAAATCCAACAAATCCAAGAAATTTTGGGTAAGGCTATTTTTGTGTGGATTTTCAAAATTAGGATGAAATCAAACAAAATTAGGCTAGAAACGAGGGGAGGCGGCTCCAAATTCGTGATCAACGTGGCTCATGATACCATATGATACGGGGCAAGAACCGTGGTGGTCGATCTTTCACGAATTCGAGGGGGAAAACACGAAGAACATGGGGAAGAACAAGAGGAAACACTCAAGAGCAAACTCAATCACACATCAACTAGGTCCATAAGATCACAAGAGGTACAAGATCCCAAATCACAAATGAAACAAGTAGCGGTAGTGTTCTCTCACTCCGGAGGAGGATCCTTGAATCCACGGGGGATATTCCCTCTAGATGGGCCTTGGCATCACTTGGATCTACTCCCAAAGGAGGGAAAACTTCCTAGAAGCAAGTAATGGAGCTAAGCTCGAGAGCAAACATTAACTAACCCTAACTTGAGGTGGAACAAGAGTATATATAGTCTAGGGACGAAGGGGGTAAGTGAAAGAGTACATGGGCCTCGGGCCCGAGTGGCATCACTCCGTGAATGCCGAAAGTTCCGGGCTCCAGAAGTTTCGGGTAGGTTTCGGGCGGGTTTCGGGCTTTTCTGAGGGTTGGCGCAGGCTTCGGTGGCTGGTCTATTGGAGGGCCAGAAGTTCCGGGCAGGTCAGAAGTTCCGGAAGACGGACGCTCCGGGCAGGTTCCGGGCTATCCCAAAAGTCTGCATCCCTGGACTTGGCCTTGGGTCGACGGTGGTTCGGAAGTTCCAGGCTGGCCAGAAGTTTCAGCCTATCCAGAGACATGCCCTTGGTGCCAGCTCCCTATCCTCCTCGGCCTTGGACTTGGGGATGTTTCCTTGGCCCTTCGAGGTCGTCTCCCTCGTACAAAAGGATACACATGGTTTCATTGTGAGGTAACTGTTGGAAATATGCCCTAGAGGCAATAATAAATTAGTTATTATCATATTTCCTTGTTCATGATAATCGTTTATTATCCATGCTATAATTGTATTGATCGGAGACTTAGATGCATGTGTGGATACATAGACAAAACCATGTCCCTAGTATGCCTCTAATAGACTAGCTCGTTGATCAAAAGATGGTTAAGGTTTCCTAGCCATGGACATGATATGTCATTTGATAACGGGGTCACATCATTAGGAGAATGATGTGATGGACAAGACCCAAACTGCAAACATAGCATATGATCATGTCAGTTTATTGCTCCTGTTTTCCGCATGTCAAGTATGTGTTCCTATGACCATGAGATCATGCAACTCACAGATATCGGAGGAGTGCCTTGTGTGTATCAAACGTCACAACGTAACTGGATGACTATAAAGGTGCTCTACAGGTATCTCCGATGGTGTCTGTTGAGTTGGCATGGATTGAGACTGGGATTTGTTACTCCGTGTGACGGAGAGGTATCTTGGGGCCCACTCGGTAATGCAACATCACAATAAGACTTGCAAGCAATGTGACTAATTGTTAGTTGCGGGATCTTGTATTACGGAACGAGTAAAGAGACTTGCCGGTAACGAGGTTGAACTAGGTATGGAGATACCGACGATCGAATCTCGGGCAAGTAACATACCGAAGAACAAAGGGAACGTTATACGGGATTAAGTGAATCCTTGACATAGAGGTTCGACTGATAAAGATCTTCGTAGAATATGTAGGAACCAATGTGGACGTCCAGGTCCCACCATTGGTTATTGACCGTAGAGGTGTCTCGGTCATGTCTACATAGTTCTTGAACCCGCAGGGTCTGCACACTTAAGGTTCGGTGACGTTTCGGTAGTGTAGAGTTATGTATGGTGGTGACAGAAGTTTGTTCGGAGTCCCGGATGAGATCCTGGACATCACGAGTAGCTCCGGAATGGTCCGGAGGTAAAGATTCATATATAGGAAGTCCAAGTTTGGTTTCCGGACAAGTTTCGGGCTCATCGGTAGTGTACCGGGAGTGCCGGTAGTGTATCAGGAGGCCTCCGGGAGGGGTATTTCGACCCCAAGAGGTCCATGGGCTGTGGGAGAATAATAACCAGCCCTTAGTGGGCTGGGAAAACAGCCACAAAGGACCATGGCGCAGGAGAGAAAGTCCAAAAGAAAAAAGTGGAAAATCAGCCAATAGGAGGCAATCCTACTCCAACTAGGATTGGAGGTGAAGTAGGATTGCTTCCCACCTCCTATATCGGCCGACCCAAAGGCCTTGGCTGCCTCTCCTCTCCTCTCCTCCTATATATACTAGTGGATTGGGTGGTTTTTGGACAGAAATTCCGGCCACGTGCTACCACTTACACCGGTGCATAGTTTCTCCTCTAGATCAGTTTTCTGCAGCGCTTAGGCAAAGCCCTGCCGGAATTGCTCCACCACCATCACCGGAGCATCGTCACGCTGCCGGTGAACTCTCTCTCCTCTCCACCTCCTCTCTCTGGATCGAGACGGTGGAGATCGCCATGAAGCAGCAGGTGTGCTGAACACGGAGGTGCCGTCCGTTCGGCGCTAGATCGGAAGGACCGTGATCGAGATCGCAAGACGGTTCGTGATGTGATCACGGAACGGATCGTGATGAGTTCGCGGGACAGATCGTGATCAAGATCGTGAGACGGATCGTGATGAGTTCGCGGGACGGATCATGATGTGTTCGCGGGACGGTTCGTGATTGGATCGCGGGACGCTCGGCGATTTGGATCGCGAAGAAGTTCGACTACACCAACCGCGTTTCTTAACGCTTCCCGCTTAGTGATCTACAAGGGTACGTAGATCCACTCTCCCTCTCGTAGATGCTCATCACCATGGATAGGTTTGCGTGTGCGTAGGAAATTTTTTGTTTCCCATGCGACGTTCCCCAACTGTGGTATCATAGCTAGGTTGATGGTTCGATGAGATCTCGAGTAGAACAAAAAAGGTTTGTGGGCGTTGATGCTTAGATTGCATTCTCCCTTGGTCGGATTTTGGTTCAGCGGGATTGTGAGATGAAGCGGCCCGGACCAACATTACTCGTACACTTACGAGAGACCGGTTCCCTTGACACAACTTGTTGCTTAGATGGCTTGCGGGTGACAGTTTCTCTCACTTTAGTTGGATCGGATCCGACAAAGGCGGTCCTTGAGAAGGTTGAAAAGCAATCTATGTATCACCGTTGTGGTTTATGCGTAGGTGAGAATCGTTCTTGCTAGATACCCGTAGCAGCCACGTAAAACATGCAACAACAATTAGAGGACGTCTAACTTGTTTTTGCAGGGTATGTTGTGATGTGATATGGCCAATTACATGATGAGATATATGTGATGTATGAGATGATCATGTGATGTACAGAATTTCACGACTTGCATGTCGTTGAGTACGGCAACCGGCAGGAGCCATAGGGTTGTCTTTAATTTTTGTATGACCTGCGTGTCAATCATTAAGCGCTATGTAATGCTTTAATTTATCGCTAAGCGGTAGCAATAGAAGTAGAAGCAGGGCTGGTGCCACAACCCCAATGGCAACACATTGATGGAGATCAAGATGATGGAGATCATGGTGTTGTGCCAGTGACGATGGAGATCATGCCGGTGTTTCGAAGATGGAGATCTTAAACACAAGTTCATGGCCATATCATGTCACTTATGAATTGCATGAGATGTTAATCCTTTTATGCACCTTGTTTTGCTTAGTACGGCGGTAGCATTATAAGGTGATCCCTCACTTGAATTTCAAGATGAACTGTGTTCTCCCCGAGTGTGCACCGTTGCGAAAGTTCGTCGTGTTGAGACACCACGTGATGATTGGGTGTGATAGACTCTACGTTCACATACAACGGGTGCAAGCCAGATTTGCACGCGCAGAACACTCCGGTTAAACTTGACGAGCCTAGCATGTACAGACATGGCCTCGGGACACGAGAGACCAAAAGGTTGAACATGAGTCATATAGTAGATATGATCAACATAATGATGTTCACCATTGCAGCCACCTCAACTCACGTGATGATCGGACTTGAGTTGGTGAATTTGGATCATGTATCACTCGAATGATCGGAGGGATGTCAATTTGAGTGGGAGTTCTTAAGTAATATGATTAATTGAACTCGTTATCATGAACATAGTCAAAGTGTCTTTGCAAATTATGTTGTAGATTACTAGCTCGCGCTGTAGCTCCCATAAATTTTTATATGTTCCTAGAGAAATAGAGTTGAAAGATGTTGGTAGCAATATTGCGGACTGGGTCCGTGATCTGAGGATTGTCCTCATTGCTGCACAGAAGGCTTATGTCCTTAATGCACAGCTCGGTGCGCCACCCCCTCTAGCGTCGTCTATAGATGTTGTGAACATCTGACAGGCACGTTTCGATGACTACTTGATAGTTTAGTGCGTCATGCATTACGGCTTAGAATTGAGGCTCCGAAACATTTTGAACATCACGGAACATATGAGATGTTCTAGGAGCAGAGATTGTGATCTCAGGCTCGTGCCTGTGTTGCGAGATATGAGATCTCCAACAAGATTCTTTGCCTGTAAGATGAAGGAGAATAGCTCAATCGTTGAGCATGTACTCAGATTGTCTGGGTACTACAATCGCTTGAATCAAGTGGGAGTTGATCTTCCAGATAAGATAGTGATTGATATAGTTCTCCAAGTCACTGTCACTGAGCTACTAGAACTTAGTGATGAACTATAATACACCAGGGATAGAAGTATTGATCCCTGAGCTGTTCGCGATGTTTGACACCGCAAAGGTAGAAATCAAGAAGGAGCGTCAAGTGTTGATGGTTAATCAAACCACTAGTTTCGAAAAGGGCAAGAGCAAGGAGGGAAACTTCATGGATAGCAAGTCAGTTGCTGCTCTAGTGAAGCAACCCAAAGTTGAACTCAAACCCGAGACTAAGTGCTTTTATTATGAGGTGAGAGGTCGCTGAAGTGGAACAACCCTAGATACTTGGTAGATAAGAAGGCTGGCAACATCGACAGAAGTATATTTGATATACGAGTTATTGATGTGTACCTTACTAGTACTCCTAGTAGCACCTGGGTATTGGATACCGGTTCAGTTGCTAAATGTTAGTAACTCGAAATAAAAGCTACGGAATAAACGGAGAACTAGCTAAGGGTGAGGTGACGATGTGTGTTGGAAATGTTTCCAAGGTTGATGTGATCAACATCGCACGCTCTCTCTACCTTCAGGATTAGTGACGAACCTAAATAAATGTTTTTTGCTGTTTTGCGTTGAGCATGAACATGATTAGATCATGTTTGTTGCAATACGGTTATTCATTTAAGTCAGAGAATAATAGTTATTCTGTTTACATGAATAATACCGTCAATGGTCATGCACCCAGTGAGAATGGTTTGTTGAAATCTTGATCGTAGTAATACACATGTTCATAACATTGATGTCAAAAGATACAAAGTTAAATAAAGATAGTACCACATACTTGTGGCAGTGCTGTAAAATGTCATATTGGTATAAAGCGCATGAAGAAACTCCATGGTGATGGATATTTGGACTCATTCGATTTCGAATCGTTGAGGCATGCGAACCATGCCTCTTGGGCAAGAAGAATAAAGGACCCCGTTGGATGGAGCGGGCAAGTGATTCATTGGAAATGATACATGTTGATGTATGCAATCTAGTGAGTCTTGTAGCATGCAGTGGATATCGTTATTTTCTTACCTTCACTGATGATTTGAGTAGATATAGTGTATATTTACTTAATCAAACACAAGTCTGAATCGTTTGAAAGGTTCAAGCAAATTCAGAGTGAAGTTTAAAGATCATCGTGACAAGAAGATAAAAATGACTGCGATATGATCGTGGAGGTGAATATCTGAGTCACGAGTTTGGCATACAACTTAAGACAATGTGAAAGTTGTTTCACAACTAAACGCCACCTGGAACACCATAGTGTGATGGTGTGTCCGAACATCATAGTTATGCTCTATTGGAAATGGTGTGTGCTATGATGTCTCTTGTCGTTTTACTACTATAATTTTGGGGTTATGCATTAGATACTACTACATTCACTTTAAAAAGGGCACCATCTAAATCCGTTGAGATGACACCGCGTGAATTATGGTTTGATAGAAACCTAAGCTGTCATTTCTTAATGTTTGGGGCTGCGACGCTTGTGTGGAAAATGTTTTCACCTAATGAGGTCGAACCCAAGGCGGACAAATGCATCTTCATAGAATACCCTAAGATCAGTTGGGTGAACCTTCTATCTCAGATCCAAGTGCAAAGTGTTTGTTGCTTAAACGGATCCTTTCTCGAGGAACTGTTTCTCTCGAAAGAATTGAGTGGGAGGAAGATAGAACTTGATGAGGTTGTTAAACCTTTGTTCAACCAGAGAGTAGCGCAACGCAGAAAGATGTTTCTGTGAAGCCTACGTTAGTTATAGAGGAAGTTAATGATGATGATCATGAAGCTTCAGGATCAAGTTACTATCGAACTTTGTAGGTCGACAAGGATGTGTACTGCTCCTGAGCGGTACGACAACCCTGTCTTGGAGGTCATGTTGTTGGACAACGATGAACCTACGAGCTATGGAGAAGCGATGATGCGCCCGGATTCCGACAAATGGTTGGAGGCCATGAAATCCGACATAGGATCCATGTATGAAAACCAAGTGTAGACTTTGGTAGACTTGCTCGTTGGACGGCAGGTCGTTGAGTACAAATGGATCTTTAAAATGAAGACAGACACTGATGGTGAATGTCACTATTTCTAAAGCTCGACTTGTTGCAAAGATGTTTGTGGCAAGTTCAAAGAGTTGACTACGATGAGACTTTCTCACTTGTAGTGGTGCTAAAGTCTGTTGGAATTATGTTAGCAGTTGTTGTGTTTTCAATTATGAAATCTGGCAGATGGATGTCAAAACATTGTTTCCTTAACGGTTTACTTGAGGAAATGTTGTATGTGATACAACCAGAAGGTTTTGTCAGGCCTAAGGATGCTAAAAGGTGTGCAAGCTTCGGTGATCCTTCCATGGACTGAAGCAAGCATCTCGGAGTTGGAATATACGCTTTGATGAGGTGATCAAAGTTTTGATGTTTATACAAAGTTTACGAGAAACTTGTATTTGCAATAAAGTGAGTGGGAGCACTATAGAATTTCTGATAAGTATATGTGGATGACATATTGTTGATCAGAAATAATGTAGAGTTTCTAGAAAGCATAAAACGGTCATTTGGAAAGTGATTTTCAAAGGAAGACCTGGATGAAGCTACCTAATTGTTGAGCATCAAAATCTATGGAGATAGATCAAGATGCTCGATGAGACTTTCAATGAGTGCATACCTTGACAAGATTTTGAAAGAGTTCAAAATGGATCAGTCAGAGAAAGAGTTCTCGCCTGATTTGTAAGGTGTGAAAGTTGAGTGAGACTCAAAGCTCGACAACGGCAGAAGAAAGAGAAAGGACGAACGTCCTCCCCTATGCCTTAGCCATAGGCTCTATATTATGCCATGTTGTGTACCGCACCTGTGTGTGCCTTGCCATGAGTCCGTCAGGGGGTACAAGAGTGAACCAGGAGTGGATCACTGGACAGCGGTCAAGATTAACCTCGGTAACTAAGAGACTGAGGAGATGTTTCTCGATTATGGAGGTGATAAAGAGTTCGTCGTAAGGAGTTGCGTCGATAGAAGCTTTAACACTAATCCGGATGACTCGTAGTAGCAATCTGGATACGTATAGTGGAGCAGCCATTTGGAATAGTACCGAGCGGAGTGTGGTAGCAGTGTTTACAGTTTGTCATAGGTATTTGCAAAGTGCACACGGATCTGAATGTTACAGACCCGTTGACTATAAGACCTCTCTCACATGCAAAGCATGATCGAGCCCCAGAACTCGTTGGGTGTTAGATTCATAACAATGCGAATCACATGGTGATGTGAACTAGATTATTGACTCTAGTGCAAGTGGGAGACTGTTGGAAATATGCTCTAGAGGCAACAATAAATTAGTTATTATTATATTTCCTTGTTCATGATAATCGTTTATTATCCATGCTATAATTGTATTGATCGGAGACTTAGATGCATGTGTGGATACATAGACAAAACCATGTCCCTAGTATGCCTCTAATAGACTAGCTCGTTGATCAAAAGATGGTTAAGGTTTCCTAGCCATGGACATGAGATGTCATTTGATAACGGGGTCACATCATTAGGAGAATGATGTGATGGACAAGACCCAAACTGCAAACGTAGCATATGATCGTGTCAGTTTATTGCTACTGTTTTCCGCATGTCAAGTATGTGTTCCTATGACCATGAGATCATGCAACTCACAGATATCGGAGGAGTGCCTTGTGTGTATCAAACGTCAGAACATAACTAGGTGACTATAAAGGTGCTCTACAGGTATCTCCGATGGTGTCTGTTGAGTTGGCATGGATCGAGACTGGGATTTGTTACTCCGTGTGACGGAGAGGTATCTTGGGGCCCACTCGGTAATGCAACATCACAATAAGCCTTGCAAGCAATGTGACTAATTGTTAGTTGCGGGATCTTGTATTACGGAACGAGTAAAGAGACTTGCCGGTAACGAGGTTGAACTAGGTATGGAGATACCGACGATCGAATCTCGGGCAAGTAACATACCGAAGAACAAAGGGAACGTTATACGGGGTTAACTGAATCCTTGACATAGAGGTTCGACCGATAAAGATCTTCGTAGAATATGTAGGAACCAATGTGGACGTCCAGGTCCCTCCATTGGTTATTGACCGTAGAGGTGTCTCGGTCATGTCTACATAGTTCTCGAACCCGCAGGGTCTGCACACTTAAGGTTCGGTGACGTTTCGGTAGTGTAGAGTTATGTATGGTGGTGACCGAAGTTTGTTCGGAGTCCCGGATGAGATCCCGGAAGTCACGAGGATCTCCGGAATGGTCCGGAGGTAAATATTCATATATAGGAAGTCCTAGTTTGGTTTCCGGAAAAGTTTCGGGCTCATCGGTAGTGTACCGGGAGTGCCGGTAGTGTACCGGGAGTGCCGGTAGTGTACCAGGAGGCCTCCGGGAGGGGTATTTCGACCCCAAGAGGTCCATGGGATGTGGGATAATAATAACCAGCCCTTAGTGGGCTGGGAAAACAGCCACAAAGGCCCATGGCGCAGGAGAGAAAGTCCTAAAGCAAAAAGTGGAAAATCAGCCAATAGGAGGCAATCCTACTCCAACTAGGATTGGAGGTGAAGTAGGATTGCTTGCCACCTCCTATTTCGGCCGACCCAAAGGCCTTGGCTGCCTCTCCTCTCCTCTCCTCCTATATATACTAGTGGATTGGGTGGTTTTTGGACAGAATTTCCGGCCACGTGCTACCCGTTACACCGGTGCATAGTTTCTCCTCTAGATCGGTTTTCTGCAGCGCTTAGGCGAAGCCCTGCCGGAATTGCTCCACCACCATCACCGGCGCGCCGTCACGCTGCCGGTAAACTCTCTCTCCTCTCCACCTCCTCTCTCTGGATCGAGACGGTGGAGATCGTCATCAAGCTGCGGGTTTGCTGAACGCGGAGGTGCCGTCCGTTCGGCGCTAGATCGGAAGGACCGTGATCGAGATCGCGAGACGGTTCGTGATATGATCACGGAACGGATCGTGATGAGTTCGCAGGACAGATCGTGATCAAGATCGTGAGACGGATCGTGATGAGTTCGCGGGACGGATCATGATGTGTTCGTGGGACGGTTCGTGATTGGATCGCGGGACGCTCGGCGATTTGGATCGCGAAGAAGTTCGACTACACCAACCGCGTTTCTTAACGCTTCCCGCTTAGCGATCTACAAGGGTACGTAGATCCACTCTCCCTCTCATAGATGCTCATCACCATGGATAGGTTTGCGTGTGCGTAGGAAAATTTTTGTTTCCCATGCGACGTTCCCCAACAGTAACATCCAAGTTCCTTTGCCATCAAAGTCATACTCGAATAGGAGCGAGTTCACCTTAGCTTCAATATCGCATGCGCGTGCTCTTGTCATAGGACCACTTGGGGGTTGGCTTGATGGTTAGTCTTCATGGGGATGATTGTGGGATGCTCCGAATCGCTATACTCATGAGAGAAGTCCCTAGTGAAACATACGGCCTTAGGGTCTACCTTTCCAACATATTGATTTCCGATCTATCTTTTGGCCGCTTTTTTTTAGATCTATTAATCCAAAAACCCAAAAATACCTTGCTGCACTTTTTATTTACTTCTTTTATTTTGTGTTCTTATGAGATCTACTTGTCCAACCTATTACAATCTAATCTATCTTTTTATCGTTGAGAGATTGATAACCTCTCTTACACGTCGGGTTGCATGTATTTGTTCTTTGTGTGTAGATGCCGTTTACATAGCGTTGTGTGGTCTTCCTCCTTGGATTGATATCTTGGTTTTTTAACTAGGGAAATACTTACCATATCAATGCTGCATCATACCTTCCTCTTTGGAGAAATACCGACGTAGTCTCAAGCCACGTCAATCACTTGCACCCATCCACTTTAATCTAAATGTTGATTCTTGCAGAATTATTATTGATGTTGTATATTAATATGTATAACCGCGTGTAAATACAATATAAATAAAAAAATACACACGGTTAGTAGCGGCGAGGGGAACAGAACCTTACTGCTAATAGTTAGCAATTGTGCGGGCTACTGATATGTTTAATACCAATAGCATGGGACTGGCTCATGCTACTGCTAACTGTTAGCTATAGCGCCCTAGCAGCAGCACGGTCCCCCGAGCCACTGGTACGGGAAATAGCCGTGCTACTACTAGGTTTTTCTCTTGTAGTGGATGTCAAGCATGTCGTCGGCATCTTCATCCATATCGGTAGCCTCCTCAGAGGCGTAGTCCAGTAAGTCGTTTAAATCCTCGAAAGTAGTGACTAGATGCATGGTAGGTGGGACGTAAATTCCCTGTCGTTGGCTTTACATCCGATCTGATCGTAGACCGATGACTGGCGGTCTGATATCCCAAGCTTCCGAATCTGGTTCAACATCTCGTTTAAGAGAGACGGCTCTGTCGGGTCCATCTCTTGACGGTACGCAGGGCTAACCTGGAGTATGCTCGATGAAGTGTGAGGAGCAACCTCAGAGCAAGGATCAGCCAGGGTGAGAACCTGGCCTGGCACCGGAGTGATGGGCTCCAAAGTCAAGGTTGTTTCCGCACCCTGTTCAAGCATTCATTCGATTAACCAGTTAACTTGCCGATTAATCCCCACTCGCAGGGTCACCGAGCAGCGATAAAATGATTAATCGTCCGATTAATTGATTAACTTGGCGATTAACATTCCGATTAGCCAATTAACCCCCTACCCGCTAGCCAACTGAACAGCTACCAGTTAACAATTTCCTCAACAATGGTTCCGCGGTAAGACCAGGTCCGATATCTACATATGTGGTTGATTTCATGATTAAAGTCACGGTGTTTGTGTGGTTCTCCCATCGATCTAGCATCTATCCAGAGAGGGTGTGATCGTCACGAGAGTCAACAATATACTCCAAACTCCCGAACCTAATGGTTTGGCTCGGGGCAAAGTTCTCGATGCGGCCAAGGTGGCCGGACGGATCAGCGTGAAGGACGATGCTGCTAAACACGAAAAGTTGTCCTGGGACGAAGATGCCCCCGTAGCCGATGCCTTTGTTGATCCGAAGATGACATATTGATCCCCTTTGACCACTAAATATCTCGGGTAAGGGGTCCCGAGTTGTGGGTATAGGAAGTAGGAACAATGGTAGAAGGGGACGGAGTGAGATGATGTTTACCCAGGTTCGGGTCCTCTCGAAGAGGTAAACCCTACGTCCTTCTTTGATTGTATTGATGTGACGGGGTACAAAGTATAAGATGATCTACCTCAAGATCGTATTATTTTTTATAAACCTTAATGTTGTAACTGTAGATCTAAAGACTAAACCCCTCGGCTTATATACACACCATGAGGGTACTTAGGTCAGACAGATAGTCGATTGTCGACGTTGGCTACAACAGAGTCCTTGAAGTACACGCCAAGTCTTTGGAAGCTTCAATCATGATTACCCCGAGGTTCATAGCTTAGGTAGTCATTCCTTCTTGATGATCGGCGGGCCATAAGCTGCCCATGGACATGTGGTCCGTATAGGTTAGTACCCCCTAGTTCCGAACACCTTCACTAGCTGCCTCTGTCGTGGGTCCCTCCGGGTGACGCTCTCCGGCTTGCAGGGTGAAGCCGATGACGGGACGCCAATGGAGTAGGTAGACATAGCCTCGATCGCGGAGGTCGGGGATGGGTTCGACGTCGGGGGAGGGGGGGGGGATCATGACCATCGACGAGGATGGGGAGGAAGGGTGGTAGAGGGCGTGGGCTCAGACACAGGAAATGAAGGACGGAGACGGGAGAAGGGGGGTTGATATAGTTTATGCAATCTGTGATCAGATAGGCCTGTCTGGTCCGACCTGAGGATGCGCCCGGGTCCCCCATATCAGTCCCATATTTGGGCTACATGAGGGATGTCGTTAGTCCGTGCGTTTAAGATCCGTTTAAGATGTCTCTCTGGGTCTTTTTGTGTGTGACCAGTCACTGAGCCATCCGATCGGGCATTTAAGTAGATTTAGGCACCTGGCTGTAGATGCTGTTAAGGCGCATGTCTGTGTCGTTTTTTTTACATGTGAGTATCCGTCCGGGGGGTTTAAGGCAACCGGTGTAGATGCTCTTACATTGTACGTATGCCTGCTAGCTACTGGTACACATGGCAAGACTAATTGCAATTTATTGTCTCACGAGATCATCCTGACCAAGCATTATGTTTGGCAGAGGGTAGCTATAGTTAAGTTTTCTCTTACAGTATAGATGTGTGGCAGGGCTATAGGTTAATGTGACAAGACAACGCTGGGTCGCATGTCGGACAACTGGTTAATCCGGTGCCTATTCGTCCAGATGTGTAATTTCAGCTTACAGTTTCTACCAACCCAAAGGTCCACCTACTACCTGAGCATGCATCATGGTCAGTTAATCCTTCCTTACTGTGTACAGATTTGTCTTCATCGGTCGATCTTACTCGTACATCCTTCTGTCAGCATTATTAACATTCGAGGGCATGCTAGGCGCCTCTGAATTCGGTAGAGACGGCAGTTTGCTAAATTTTACACCCAATGATACATTCCATTTTGTTTTGAATTGCATGCGTCTAACAACCAGTTCACGCAAATTCATATATCGACCCAGAATGACGCTCAATATCTTTGAACACTCTCTTGTTTCTAGCCTTCTTCGGGTCTTAGACATGGGATCGATTAACTATCATGTATTCCCTCCGTTCCAAAATATAAGTCTTTTTAAAGGTTTCGCTAGGAAACTACATACGGATGTATATAGACATACTTTAAAGTGTAGATTCATTCATTTTGTTTCGTATGTAGTCCTCTAATGAAATTGCTAAAAAGACTTATATTTAAAAACGAAAGGAGTATTTCACTTAATACTATGTTGGCCCGGTATTGAATTCAGTTCTTTGTTCAAATACCACACTGAATTTCATGCACCTATAACTTCATCTAAAATTCTGAAGACCGACATTATATTCTTAAACTGTTGCCGAAGTTTTCACACCCGAGATGGAAATTGATGAAAACTTCCATCTAAGACGGCTCTCTGCGCCAATCTGTCTCAGAAACTAGCCATCACATTAGGGCCAGGATTTGTCAGTATATAAACATTTATAAATGTACTTACACCCCTACTAATTTTCCTTTCTCCACAACCTCCCAACAGCCTGCCTTTCTCCAGCCTCGCTAGGCCTGAAGCCGAGGCATCTGCCGCCAAGCAAAAGGGCATCTCTAATCGCTGACTGTTCAATATGAAGGATATTATGGGTTTCTCTTTTACACATTCTTTTTAAAAACAAAAAATGCCCCTTTGCACCGATTTTCACGAATGATATGGAATGGATGGTGCGCTCGTCTAAATCCACATCCACATTGTGGCGGCTTCTCCATGGCCGACGGTGATGGATACTTATGGATCATGCTCTGTTCGAGCCTTCAAGATATTCCTTTCTCGTAATGTTATAAACATCTGAGACAAGTTTCATTTTCGGAATCTAGACAGTTCCCAAAACTTTCTTGAACAGGGACATCCTATCTATGGCAATTGTTAACAGGGCCCTAAATGGCCGCCCCATATGTTGTTTTTTTTTTTACGGTCTGACACTATCTATAGTAAGAATTGAGACACACAATTTACCACGGTGCGGGGTAAAAACTGGTGTGAGACAATGCAAGTGCTATATATTAGCAAGGAAAATAACCACTTGTGTACCAGCTAATATACTTGATTATTTTTCACTAGAAAACTGGAGTTGATCTATATATATGAAGGAGTGGTCTTAGAAAAAATAGTAGTAGTAGTTGTAGTGATGGTAATACAGATATACTAGGGTTCACTAACCCAACTTCTGGTTTATTAATGCAATTAGTTTGTCTAGAGCAGGAGAAGCAAGTAAGCCCCCTAAGGCCCAACTTTTGGTGGCTGTCAAAATAAACTATCCCCTTCCTAACTTATTTTAAAAAGAGAGAAGTTCATATTACAACCCTAAACTATCGTCAAAGTCTGAAACACAACCCTCAATTACGAAATCGGCCAGTTTATAACCTCGAACTTTCAAAACCGGACAAGAATCAACCTTGGGCTGGTTTTTGACCGATTATGACCTGTTTTGACTAGTCAACATACCAGTCACCGTCCAGTCAACTGACACATCAGGATATCCCACATAAAGTTACCCCGTTTCCCTCATCAATCATCTCTTCCTCCAGTGCACATCCGCTGCCTCCTCTTATCCCCGACCGAGTCGCCGCTCAGCATGACCCGCCGCAACACCGCCCCTCGCCGCCAGCGATCGGAGACACCGCCCCGCCCCGAGGCGACGACTTCCCGAGACGTCTACCTCCTTGTTGGCCTGCCGGCCACAACCACAAAGTCACAGGAAACACCATGCACGGATGCACCGATAACGACATCAGACTCGGTGCTACAACGTAGTGGACGGCCTAGCGAAGGGTGGAGCAGGGGCGGCAATGGAAGCTGTCGACGGCCAACATGCACGCGAGAGGCGAGGGAGACGGAACTCGCTGAGTTGTTCAGTGAGAAGACAGAGAAGGACTTATGTGGAGACAGGGGTTGATTGTTGGCCCAGACCACGTCACCGAGTACTTCCCGCCGACAGACAATGACCGACGACAAACGATGAACGAACGCTGGCTACTAAACTCGACGAAGTGCTTTACGTCGAGACACGCCGTAGTACAAAGCTAGCCACATCAAGCACGCTAGCACACAGGTGGATTGATTCCTTCAGAAACTCCAACGAGCAAGCTAGCTAATTAGCTTTAAGCTAGCGATCAACTCGCCGGCTGTGTACGTACGTAGGCAAGATACATTGTTTGATGGCTACAGAACCTTGTCGGTCCTGTAGATTCTATTGCTTTGATCGATCTGACTTGGTTAGATTACAGGGTAGGGTACATGTATATATACTAGTCTACGCTAGCTAGCTACATGATCAGGTCGGACTACTAATCCTACTCGGACTAGGAAACCCACAAGACCACAGGTACACCTGCCATGTACTAATTCATGTTTAAGTCTAACAATCACCCCTAAACAAGATGCGGTTCTAAACATAACGTCATCATGTCACATTTCCGACGCCGATTCTTTTTTTCATCACCAAAAACTTCTCTCTATCCAAAGTTTTGGTTAGGATGTTCGTCAGCTGATCATCAGTGCGATTGTAGTTGACCTCCGTCTTCTCTTCTTTCACGCGGTCCTTTATGTAGTGATACATCGTATCAATGTGCTTGCTCCTTGCATGCCGTACTGGATCCTCGTGTAGAAAAAATATAGACTCGCTGTCAATGTTGAGCACCACTTGTTTTGGATCTCGATTCATGAGATCATCGTGTAGCCTACCTAACCACACACCTTGACACTCTGCTTCACCTGAAGTCGATGTCACCACTTTTTTCTTTCGTGATAGCCAACTTATTATGCTTCCACCAAGGAAATATGTCACACCCGAGGCACTCTTACGGTCGTGAACAATTCATTCCTTGTCACTATCACTATAGCCGAGTAGTCTCATCATCTTCTTCTTGCTCAGCTCAAGACGAGGTTCCGTCGAAGCATTAATTGGATTGCAATCTTTCATGCCACAACTTTCAAGTACCTTTCTTCTAAATGCATCCCTACATAACGTGATCCCTTCTGGCTTCTGCTTCACCTCGAACCCGAGGTAGTAACTCAATAGCCCTAGGTCTCCCATCTTGGAAAGCTCCTTCATTTGTAGCTTGAACTTTGCAATCACATCTTCATCTGCTCCAGTTATCAATAGGTCGTCGTTCTAGATGCCAACTAGTAGACGATATCTTCCTTCACCTCTCTTGTACATTGCATGCTTTAGTGGGGCTTTCTCAAACCCAAGAGAAATCAAAGTCCAATCAAGTTTGATGTTTCACGCCCGAAGGTCTTGCCATCTCCCATACAAGACTTTGTGTAGCTTCAATACCCTGTGTTCTTCTCCCTCTTTGATGAAGCTCGGTGGCTGATTCATATACTCATCTCCTTCTATTTCACAGATCAAAAAAGTGGATTTAACATCCATGTGATGTATCTTACATGATTCTTGAGCCGCGAGAGCGATGAGTAATGTCACCAATTTCATCCGTGCAACGGGAAAGAGCACTTCTTCAAAGTTCACACCTTCATCTTGCATGTATCCTTTGGCCATTGGGCCTGCTTTGTGCTTCACACAAATCCCTTCGGCATCTTGCTTGACCTTAAATTCCCACCTGAGATCCATGGCTTTTTCATTGTTGGGAAGATCCACAAGCTCCCATGCATTGTTGTCGTAGATCGACCCCAACTCTTCTTCGATAGCATGACGCCAACACTCCTTCGTATTTGCGCCTTCAAAATCTGTCGGTTCCTCAGCAATTGCTAGACACCTTTGCCCACTCCCTTTGATCTTTACCGGGGCACTCGTTTGGAGATTATTCTCTGGATATGGGTGTAACCCCGGCTGTAGCTTTATGGATATAGGTGATGGTGTCCTTTCTTCCTTCACAGGCACTGACGTTACCTTGCCGTTCCTGTCTCTTCGAATTGCAATGGCCGTGCGCGGCAAAACTGCACATACGGTCCCTCCTGGACTGGTCAATACGACTCCATGCGAGGCATCATTCTCCTCATGGCCTTCCCCAGGGGTAGAAAAACTTCCAGGCCCGTGTGCTTCCATTACTGAGCTGCATCCCAAGCTGCCTGCTGGTCTAGACAAAGCTCCTTTTGTAGCATGGTCATCTGGTCCTTCCTGCGTGCTTTCAATGGCCATGGGTGTGCTACGTCCCTTGCCTGGGCACCCAACACGTGGACATACAACGTGCTCCTTTGGGTCAAACCATGGTGAGGCAACCCCTGCTGCTGCATTGCTTTTCCTTAGCCCATCCGACATGTACAAGCCATGCTCGTCTGTTACGGAGCAGTGTGGCACGGCTGCTATGCGCGTGTCCACTTTTGCATCAACATATTTTGATACCTGGTCTTCAGGTGCCACGTACGTCAGGATATGATATTCGTGTCCGTAACATCGACATAAATTTCAGAATTATGTCTCGCGTCAGTAGCTTCGACACGAGTTTTGGAATCACCCATCATATCTGTAACAAGGCCGCTTCTCCACGACCGAGCGCACGCAATGAGAGCTTCCTTCGCTTCCCCCCTCCCCCCCCCCCCCCCCCCCGCGCATCTGTAGCATCGACACGAGTTTCCGAACCATGATCTTCAGTGCAAACTTTTCCTTCACGAAGCACGGCAATTTCTTTAGCCGGCACTTGAAGAACTGGATCCTCCTCGTCCACGAGTTCACACATCAACATCATGTCACCTTCATCTCCTTGTTGGGCCATGAGTGCCTTCTCCTTAGGGGGATTCTTGCACTCCGACTTGAAGTGCCCCATAATGCCACAGTTGTGACACTTGATCTTGCGCTTGTCGAACTTCTTTTTCTTCGAAGCGTCGTCACTGACGTTTTTCTGACTTTGTCTGACGTTTTTTTGACTTTGTTCGTTTGGCACATGATCTTAGCGAGTGTAACTGCTAGAGCCCTCACCTTCTCTCCTTGAGTTCAGCACCTGCCACTGAGCCCGCGTGAGCATGACAAGCTCATCGTTCCTCCCATCCCCGAGACTATACCGCATACGCTCGTCGTGAGCCTTGTAACGTCTGACGAGATCATCAATGGAGAGAGTCGCGAGATCGACGCACTGCTCGATCGCCGTGACAATTTGCAGGTACCGGGGAGGAGCCGCGCGCAAGAACCTACGGACAACCGAGGCCTCCGTGAGGTTTTCTCCAAGTGCGCAAATCCGATTGACGAGAGTAGTTACCCGTGAAGCGAACGCGTCCACAGACTCATTGTCACCCATGACCAAAGTCTCATAGTTCCTTAAGAGAGTTTGGAGATTGACTTGCTTGACGCGGATGTGTCCCTCAAACATGAGCTTCAAGGTATCCCACGCCTCTTTCGTTGTTTCTTTGGCGATTAGGTGTTGAAGGACAATCCATCGGCATCACCGAATAAATCGCCGACGCCGCCTGCCGATCCTTCCGATGCTCCGCTCCCTCGTTCTTAAAAGCGTCGCCTCCTGGATCGACCGCGTCCCACAACTCGTTGGCGCGAAGACCACACTCCATCAAGGCCTTCCAGACCTCGAAGTTCTCGCGATCAAACCGTGAATACGACGAACTTATCGGGACAGCAAATACTTTAGCCACACCGGAGTACGCCGCCAGCTGCTTGGCCTTGTCGTCCTCCGACATGATCTTCCGTTACTACAAAATTAACCTCGTTCTATATATCAATTGTTGGCCCAGACCACGTCACCAAATACTTTCCGGCGACCGACGACAAACGACGAACGAACGCTGGCTACTAAACTCGACGAAGTGCTTTACTTAGACACGCCGTAGTACAAAGCTAGCCACACCAAGCAGGCTAGCACACAGGTGGATTGATTCCTTCAGAAACTCCAACGAGCAAGCTAGCTAATTAGCTTTA
Organism: Hordeum marinum; assembly: GCA_022496015.1. Lineage (NCBI taxonomy): Eukaryota > Viridiplantae > Streptophyta > Magnoliopsida > Poales > Poaceae > Hordeum > Hordeum marinum. The sequence goes on along the minus strand of CM039674.1, from coordinate 506,512,164 downwards.
AGCTAGCGATCAACTCGCCGGCTGTGTACGTGCGTAGGCAAGATACATTGTTTGATGGCTATAGGACCTTGTCGGTCCTGTCGATTCTATTACTTTGATTGATCTCACTTGGTTAGATTACAGGGATCGGTACATGTATATATACTAGTCTACGCTAGCTAGCTACATGACCAGGTCGGACTACTAATCCTACTCGGACTAGAAAACCCACAGGACCACAGGTACACCTGCCGTGTACTAATTCGTGTTTAAGTCTAACACTGATGTGGGTGTTGAGTTGGCCTTGATTGGGATGTTGACTAGTCAAAATCAATCAAAAACCAGCACGTGGTTGTTTTTTGTCCGGTTTGAAAAATTGAGGGTTGTAAACTAGACGATTTTGTAGTTTAAGGTTGTATTGGTGATAGTTCGAGATTGTAATATGGATTTTTTATCTTTTAAAAGCCGCCCCAAATTTTTTGGAGGACTTCGGCATCGTAAGTGCTATAAGCTGTCAAAAAACCTAGACTTAAAATCGATAGAGTACAACTGATAGTCATGTAACGGCCTCGTATAATATTCACTAATATCTGGGTGTTTTCTCAGTGGTCATTTTTAGTGTAATTTTTTCAGGTCAACCAAATTGTCAACCCCTGTTTGTTATGTTGTCTGGCTCAAGGGTTATGTCCGAAACAAGCAATAATCTAAGGAGCACTCTAGGGCATTCATCAGCAACAAGTCCACAACCGTTTCTGTGCTAACTTCTGTATCTTGAACAGTACATAGTACATTGATTGCTATAATTGTGGTGCAGAAATTCAATGATTCCAACAAGATAAAGCAAGTGCGACATTATTGTACCATCTGCCAGCAGGGTGCCCAAATAAGCAAATCATTTGAAAGGTCAAAAACCTACTCGAATGTTTCTTGTCGAAGAACCTATCTATTGTGCGTGATTGATTCAGACGTTTTGGAGGCACGCTTTTCATGCATATATATTCCATGATGAGCATAAACTGGACACTCCTGCATGCATACCTATAGCCTATAGCTAGATGAAGATGACAATAACAACCCAGAAACAAGCAAAATAAGAATACGTTTATATTCAAATGTGTACAGCTTATCCTAAACTGGCCAGATTAGCTGTTTTAAACCACAAGCTGGTCAAGGACTAAGAGGACCTGCAGCCTCAAAAGCTCTAGTCCAGCGGCGTTTTCCCCCCTTGCAAACAAGCATGTCGACCTAGCTACAGGATCTAATCGTAGCGTAGTTATATTAATTAGGTTTTGGCAAGGAAATTGCATGCCTGATGTATTTGTCATACAAAAGAGCCGTTGAACCTACAAAAAGGACACTCCAGTGTTTGCCGTGCACTATACGTATGTGTAGGCATGAATGGTGATGCACCTGCCTCTCTGCAACCACTCATCAAACATGTTAGTTATTGTGTCAGTAATTAACGAACATCAATTTCAGCGTCCTATGAGTATTTAAGACTGGGTGATAGACTGACAGGTACAACTACTAACACTATACCAACATATGGGACGTACTCAATACCTAGCAATTTCTAAAATGAAACATAATTTGGTATAAACCGACACATTCCTATATGCTCATACAAGCCCTTGCTTCAATATTGAATTTCGATACACATCTATAATCAAATGCTTATACGCACACTTATATGTATGGTGAACTTTTTCGAGATTTGGTTTTAGTACACCTCAATCATTTCGGGAAGGTCTTAAGGGGTGCTAACCCACCTAAGGGCTCGTTTGGTTCCATGTGATTTCAAGAGGATTGAAGAGGATCGGGAGGGATTAAATAATCCCCTTGCGGAGTGGATTAACTGAACAAGCCCTAAGATAGAGGGGGCGGGGAACATATAGGGACAGCGGAAACAAAAAATTTATAGTGATGCCAATTCTCTCAACATGCAGCCCATCCACATCATCATCTAGCCACGTCAGCATTTCTGTCATGTATATATGCATTTTGTACGCAGGCTTCCACATCACATTCTAAAGCTGAGCCATTTTGATTGTATTATCAATAAAATCTCTGCGTCAAATTCCTAAGACAGTTGCTCGATTCCTATTCTCTCTAATTAGTTTGTTTCCCATTCTGCCTGTTCGGTTTCCTTTTAAGTCCGTGGCAATTAGTAACCAAGCGGCATTATGTCCTCGTGGTTCCAGCTCCACACATGATCAGAAACGACATCCCCATCTTCTAGGTGCAAAACTCCCATCATCTTCTCCTATTAACTATTGGGATTCAATATGATGTTTACAACAGAAGCACGCGACCTAAGACTACTCATAATGGAAAGTAACATAGAGTAATAACATGCATATGTTACTAGTCTAAGTTATTACCTTCACAATGGATAGTAATATAGGAGTAATAACATTGAGCCTTTCATCTATTAGCTTATAGACTCATCATGCCTTTGTATGCGTTATGTTACTCATAGGGGTACTAACATGTTAAGTTACTCAATTTCTCTCTTTTCTCATTAAATAGTTGTCACATCATATTTTTTGCTTAGATGACATCTATGTTAATACCTATGTTACTCCAATTGTGAGTAGTCTGATAGGCATCGGAGCACATCTCATCTTTCTCTCTAATCCGGTTATGCATGATGTCTCATGAAGTCAGAAACTCTGTATAATTTCTGTTTCCAAAATTTGTTTAATATTAATGTTAATTTGGCGGTCTTCCTCTTTCCTTTTGCTTAGTGTTTTATGGAAATCTTTTATCAGTGTCGATTAACAGATTTTGCATTGCCAGTGAAGTTTCATCTCAAGTGCCGCCTATGAATACAACTGAGAGGGATGCATGCAGCGAAACACAATGAATCTGTAGAATTACTGTCCTTTATTGCACTTGTGTGAGTACGCGCGCACTATTGTAGCTAAGGTGGCCTCCCGTGCTTACAAAGGCATTTTGCTTATACCTTCCAATTACTGAATTTAGGTTTAACATCAGAGTTCATTTTGTTTTCACACACAATATCTTGATCCATGTTGTGAGGCGTTTGCAATATTTTTTTTCAGGAATGATGCACAATATTGCTTAGCTTTACACCTTAGAACCGTTTAAAAATCTTTAAATAGTTCACAATTTATCTCATACATTCAGGATTTCTCGTGCTTGAATACACCTTTGCCATGCCTCGGAGTGCGCCGTTTCACTTTGCTTTATGTATCAACCATTTTTTTTATAAAATTTATTAGAAAACCTCGCAACAAGGTGCGGGGTGTTTTTCTAGTTGTCTTACAAATAGAGCGCTACCTTCATCCTATCATTTTCCGTAAAATGAAAAAATATATTCTACATTACCAAATCTTAATATACATCTAGTACTTTTAAGTTGGATTTGTTTATTGGTGATGGAGATAGTACATCTATTGTGCAGAAAAATTATTGGCTTGCAAATAATTATATACTTTATTGTTGCCTCTTGAGATGTTACTTGTATTTTGATACTACTTTCCGTTAAGTAAATGGCCGCGTGCATCGCCCTGAGGTGGAGGCAGGGAGTATTCCTCCTTTTGGAAAAAAAAACACATATACAACCTTTGAAAGTATATATGTACTACCACTTGCAAAGTCAATTCTCAGAAAATTTCCTCCGCGCGTGTATATATCAAGGAGCTCGCTGCTTGCAAAGAATATATATGTTTTTCGAAAAGGAAAAAACCCTGAACTCTACATCATGCGATGAACACAGCGAGGAGTATATGAATTAATTAATTAACCCAACCATATCCAAATTAAGCTGGCTAGCAGGAAAAAACAAAGGCACATTGATAAATTGAAATTGATCTACAATCTTAATCACTGAGCTCGGAAAACAATGAACTTGAACTGCTTCATCTGGTGCGCAGCTAGAACTAATTAGCCGCAAAAATATTAATCTGGACTCCTAATCAGACCGAATCGATCATGCACCATTCTCCAATTAATTCCAACTCCGCCGTGTCGCGGTCGCCGGCCCCGGCCGTCGTCGTCGTCGCCGTCATCCTAGTGATCCTCTTCATTTACTTGTCTTTCATCGATCTCCAACACACAACAGATTAATTAATCAGAACAACTAGTCTTCTCTCCTACCCACTAGCAGCTACTCCTAATTCTTCCACCAGCTAGCTGGTCACCTCTCTAATAAGAAAATGGAGAGAGCAATTAAGGTGTAGCTACCCAGCCCTTGCGGCATGGATCAAGCAAGAAGATGGCTGCGTGCCTGATCTGATGGAGTAGGTATTAGCTAGTTCAAAACTGCCTGCCGGTACCGGGGCCGGTGTTATCCCTCCTGTCCATGGCCTCGAACATGAAATTACCGGAGCCGCTGGCGCCGGCGCCGGAGGTGGAGGCGTCGGGGACGGGGAGGCCCCCGCGGGAGGAGGCCGCGGCGGCGGCGCGGTCGCCCTCGAGCTCGCGGAACTTGAGGAGGTACCTGCGCATGGGGTCGACGTAGTCGTCGAAGCCGAGCGCGGAGAAGGCCCAGCAGACGTCGTCGCCGTTGACGGTCTTGCGCTTCTCCTTGTGGCACTTGTCGGAGGCCTCCCCGGTGACGAAGCTGATGAACTCCGACACGCACTCCTGCATCGTCTCCTTGGCCTCCTTGGACACCTTGGCGTTGGGGGGCAGCACCTGCTTCATGATCCGCCCCACGTTGGCGATAGGCAGCAGCCGGTCCTGCTCCTTGATCCCCTGGTCCCCCGACCCGCCGCCGCCGTGCAGCAGCTCCGGCGGGCTGCCCCCGCCGCGGCCGCCACTGCCGCTGCCGCCGCCGAGCTGGGTATAGTGGTGGTGGTCGGCCATCGATCGATCTGCTCGATCTGCGCTCGGCGTCTCGATCTTTTATATGGGAGGTGCGTGGGTGTGGAATTGAATGGACTGGACACGGCGGGGCGGTGCAGCGCAGGAGCGTGGCGAGGCGAGGCAAGCTACTTTTCGTCTCGCCGTGGTGCTTACACTTGTAACCGGCTAGTGGCGGAGCGGGTACATATATAAATGAATGAGGAGGGAGAATATGTTGGGCTGTGTTGGTGGCTGGGGCTGGGCTGGGCGCGTTGAAATGTCTCCGCCTGCGGGCTCGTGCTCCTGCTGCGTGGCTCTGTGTTGCTCTGTCCGTCTGGGTGACGACGGCGACGACTGGCTCAGTGGCTGCAACCCCTGCAAACCTACGCACGCACTCCACTACTGTGGCTAGCTACCCAGAGGCCGGGAGCTCGCCTTCCTTAATCATGCACGCGGCGGTGCTCAGGCCCGCCGGCCGGCCTGCCTGACTGGTTGATTTGTTTTCCATTTCAATATCTGTTCATAGCCGGCCCCGTGCTAATCGAGTGTGTTCGAGTATTTCATTTTGTCAAATGGCATTATACGGAGCTTAAGTTTACTAAAGCCGGACAAGCGCCTCCATTCCTAAAATAATGGCATTATATGCCCTGAGGGAGGACCTGGAACTGCTAGGACACAAAATCAGAGACAAACATGTTGTTTTCAGGATTGGATATCAGTGAACTTTAAAGAAAAACCCATGGTACCTAGAACTGGCATTAGATGGTTGTTTAAGGCATCTCCAAGCCAAACACCCAAATGTTCAGATCACTTCTGCTATCCAACGGAAACCTGTATATATCCGCTTACCGATCCGGACATACGGAACGAACACGTGTGTGTGAGGGGGGGGGGGGTGAGGGCTTTGAAGGAGTCCGGATATGTATTTTGATCAATCACATGCATGATCCTCTTTTCTCTCTCCTCCCAACCGCACGTGCATGGTCCCCGTCTTCTCTTTCTCCGCCCAACCGGACACCACATCACAAATATGTTGGGGAACGTCGCATGGGAAACAAAAATTTTCCTACGCACACGCAAACCTATCCATGGTGATGAGCATCTACGAGAGGGAGAGTGGATCTACATACCCTTGTAGATCGCTAAGCGGGAAGCGTTAAGAAACGCGGTTGGTGTAGTCGAACATCTTCGCGATCCAAATCGCCGAGCGTCCCGCGATCTCATCACGATCCGTCCCGCGATCCAATCACGATACGTCCCGTGAACTCATCACGATCCGTCCCGCGATCTCATCACGATCCGTCTCACGATCTTGATCACGATCTGTCCCGCGAACTCATCACGATCCGTTCCACGATCTCATCACGAACCGTCTCGCGATCTCGATCACGGTCCTTCCGATCTAGCGCCGAACGGACGGCACCTCCGCGTTCAGCACACGTGCAGCTTGATGACGATCTCCACCGTCTTGATCCAGCAAGAGGAGGTGGAGAGGAGAGAGAGTTCACCGGCAGCGTGACGGCGCTCCGGTGATGGTGGTGGAGCAATTCCGGCAGGGCTTCGCCTAAGCGCTGCGGAAAACCGATCTAGAGGAGAAACTGTGCACCGGTGAAACGGGTAGCACGTGGCCGGAAATTCTGTCCAAAAACCACCCAATCCACTAGTATATATAGGAGGAGAGGAGAGGAGAGGCAGCCAAGGCCTTTGGGTCGGCCGAAATAGGAGGTGGGAAGAAATCCTACTTCACCTCCAATCCTAGTTGGAGTAGGATTGCCTCCTATTGGCTGATTTTCCACTTTTTGCTTTAGGACTTTCTCTCCTGCGCCATGGGCCTTTGTGGCTGTTTTCCCAGCCCACTAAGGGCTGGTTATTATTCTCCCACAGCCCATGGACCTCTTGGGGTCGAAATACCCCTCCCGGAGGCCTCCCGGTACACTACCGGCACTCCCGGTACACTACCGGCACTCCCGGTACACTACCGATGAGCCCGAAACTTTTCCGGAAACCAAACTGGGACTTCCTATATATGAATCTTTACCTCCGGACCATTCCGGAGCTCCTCGTGATGTCCGGGATCTCATCCGGGACTCCGAACAAACTTCGGTCACCACCATACATAACTCTACACTACCGAAACGTCACCGAACCTTAAGTGTGCAGACCCTGCGGGTTCGAGAACTATGTAGACATGACCGAGACACCTCTACGGTCAATAACCAATGGCGGGACCTGGACATCCACATTGGTTCCTACATATTCTACGAAGATCTTTTTCGGTCGAACCTCTATGTCAAGGATTTAGTTAATCCCGTATAACGTCCCCTTTGTTCTTCGGTATGTTACTTGCCCGAGATTCGATCGTCGGTATCTCCATACCTAGTTCAACCTCGTTACTGGCAAGTCTCTTTACTCGTTCCGTAATACAAGATCCCGTGACTAACACTTAGCCACATTGCTTGCAAGGCTTGTTGTGATGTTGTATTACCGAGTGGGCCCTGAGATACCTCTCCGTCACACGGAGTAACAAATCCCAGTCTCGATCCATGCCAACTCAACAAACACCATCGGAGATACCTGTAGAGCACCTTTATAGTCACCCAGTTACGTTGCGATGTTTGATACACACAAGGCACTCCTCCGATATCCGTGAGTTGCATGATCTCATGGTCATAGGAACATATACTTGACATGCAGAAAACAGTAGCAATAAACTGACACGATCATATGCTATGTTTGTAGTTTGGGTCTTATCCATCACATCATTCTCCTAATGATGTGATCCCGTTATCAAATGACATCTCATGTCCATGGCTAGGAAACCTTAACCATCCTTTGATCAACGAGCTAGTCCATTAGAGGCATACTAGGGACATGGTTTTGTCTATGTATCCACACATGCATTTAAGTCTCCGATCAATACAATTATAGCATGGATAATAAACGATTATCATGAACAAGGAAATATGATAATAACTAATTTATTATTGCCTCTAGGGCATATTTCCAACAGTCTCCCACTTGCACTAGAGTCAATAATCTAGTTCACATCACCATGTGATTCGCATTGTTATGAATCTAACACCCAATGAGTTTTGGGGCTCGATCATGCTTTGCATGTGAGAGAGGTCTTATAGTCAACGGGTCTGCGATATTCAGATCCGTGTGTACTTTGCAAATCTCTATGTCAAACCGTAAACACTGCTACCACACTCCACTTGGTACTATTTCCAAATGGCTGCTCCACTATACGTATCCAGATTGCTACTACTAGTCATCTGGATAGGTGTTAAAGCTTGCATCGACGTAACTCTTTACGACGAACTCTTTATCACCTCCATAATCAAGAAACATTTCCTTAGTCCTCTGGTTACTAAGGATAATTCCGACCGCTGTCCAGTGATCCACTCCTGGACCACTCTTGTACCCCCTGACAGACTCGTGACAAGGCACACATAGGTGCGGTACACAGCATGGCATAATATAGAGCCTATGGCTAAGGCATAGGGGACGACATTCATCCTTTCTCTTTCTTCTGCCGTTGTCGAGCTTTGAGTCTCACTCAACTTCACACCTTACAAATCAGACGAGAACTATTTCTCTGGCTGATCCATTTTGAACTCTTTCAAAATCTTGTCAAGGTATGCACTCATTGAGAGTCTCATCAAGCATCTTGATCTATCTCTATAGATTTTGATGCTCAACAATTAGGTAGCTTTATCCAGGTCTTCATTTGAAAAACACTTTTCAAACAACCTTTTATGCCTTCCAGAAATTCTACATTATTTCCGATCAACAATATGTCAACCACATATACTTATCAGAAACTCTATAGTGCTCCCATTCACTTTATTGCAAATACAAGTTTCTCGTAAACTTTGTATAAACTACAAAAACTTTGATCACCTCATCAAAGTGTATATTCCAACTCCGAGATGCTTGCTTCAGTCCATAGAAGGATCACTGAAGCTCTCTCATCTTTTAGCATCCTTAGGACTGACAAAACCTTCTGGTTGTATCACATACAACCTTTCCTTAAGTAAACCGTTAAGGAAACGACGTTTTGACATCCATCTGCCAGATTTCGTAATTGAAAATGCAGCAACTGCTAACATAATTCCAACAGACTTTTAGCATCGCTACGAGTGAGAAAGCCTCCTCGCAGTCAACTCCTTGAACTTGTCACAAACAACTTTGCAACAAGTCGAGCTTTACAAATGGTGACATTTACCATCAGTGTCTGTCTTCATTCTAAAGGTCCATTTGTACTCAACGACCTGCCGTCTAACGAGCAAGTCTACCAAAGTCTATACTTGGTTTTCATAAATGGATCCTATCTCGGATTTCATGGTCTCTAACCATTTGTCGGAATCCGGGCCCATCATCGCTTCTCCATAGCTCGTAGGTTCATCGCTGTCCAACAACATGACCTCGAAGACAGGGTTGTCGTACCGCTTAGGAGCAGTACACATCCTTGTCGACCCACGAAGTTCGATAGTAACTTGATCCTGAAGCTTCATGATCATCATCATTAACTTCCTCTTCAACTAACGTAGGCTTCACAGAAACATCTTTCTGCGCTGCGCTACTCTCTGGTTGAACAAAGGTTTAACAACCTCATCAAGTTCTATCTTCCTCCCACTCAATTCTTTCGAGAGAAACCTTTCCTCGAGAAAGGATCCGTTTTAGTAACAACCACTTTGCACTCGGATCTGAGATAGAAGGTTCACCCAACTGATCTTAGGGTATTCTATGAAGATGCATTTGTCCGCCTTGGGTTCGACCTCATTAGGTGAAAACATTTTTCACACAAGTGCCGCAGCCCCAAGTATTAAGAAACGACAGCTTAGGTTTCTATCAAACCATAATTCATATGGTGTCATCTCAACGGATTTAGATGGTGCCCTATTTAAAGTGAATGTAGTTGTCTCTAATGCATAACCCCAAAATTATAGTAGTAAAACGACAAGAGACATCATAGCACGCACCATGTCCAATAGAGCATAACTATGATGTTCGGACACACCATCACACTATGGTGTTCCAGGTGGCGTTTAGTTGTGAAACAACTTTCACATTGTCTTAAGTTGTATGCCAAACTCGTGACTCAGATATTCACCTCCACGATCATATCGCAGTCATTTTTATCTTCTTGTCACGATGATCTTTAAACTTCACTCTGAATTTGCTTGAACCTTTCAAACGATTCAGACTTGTGTTTCATTAAGTAAATATACACTATATCTACTCAAATCATCAGTGAAGGTAAGAAAATAATGATATCCACTGCACACTACAAGACTCACTAGATTGCATACATCAACATGTATCATTTCCAATGAATCACTTGCCCGCTCCATCCAACGGGGTCCTTTAGTCATCTTGCCCAAGAGGCATGGTTCGCATGTCTCAACCGATTCGAAATCGAATGAGTCCAAATATCCATCAGCATGGAGTTTCTACATGCGCTTTATACCAATATGACATTTAGCGGCAGTGCCACAAGTATGTGGTACTATCATTATTAACTTTGTATCTTTTGACATCAATGTTATGAACATGTGTAATACTACGATCAAGATTTCAACAAACCATTCTCACTGGGTGCATGACCATTGAAGGTATTATTCATGTAAACAGAATAACCATTATTCTCTAACTTAAATGAATAACCGTATTGCAATAAACATGATCTAATCATGTTCATGCTCAACGCAAAACACCAAATAACATTCATTTAGGTTCGTCACTAATCCTGAAGGTAGAGAGAGCGTGCGATTTTGATCACATCAACCTTGGAAACACTTCCAACACATATCGTCACCTCACCCTTAGCTAGTTCTCCGTTTATTCCGTAGCTTTTATTTCGAGTTACTAACATTTAGCAACCGAACCGGTATCCAATACCCAGGTGCTACTAAGAGTACTAGCAAGGTACACATTAGTAACTCGTATATCAAATATACTTCTATCAATGTTGCCAGCCTTCTTATCTACCAAGTATCTAGGGTTGTTCCGCTTCAGCGACCTCTCACCTCATAATAGAAGCACTTAGTCTCGGGTTTGAGTTCAACTTTGGGTTGCTTCACTGGAGCAGCAACTGACTTGCTATCCATGAAGTTTCCCTCCTTGATCTTGCCCTTTTCGAAACTAGTGGTTTGATTAACCATCAACACTTGACGCTCCTTCTTGATTTCTACCTTCGCGGTGTCAAACATCGCGAACAGCTCAGGGATCAATACTTCTATCCCTGGTGTATTATAGTTCATCACTTAAGTTCTAGTAGCTTTAGTGACAGTGACTTGGAGAACTATATCAATCACTATCTTATCTGGAAGATCAACTCCCACTTGATTCAAGCGATTGTAGTACCCAGACAATCTGAGTACATGCTCAACGATTGAGCTATTCTCCTTCATCTTACAGGCAAAGAATCTTGTTGGAGATCTCATATCTCGCAACACAGGCACAAGCCTGAGATCACAATCTCTGCCCCTAGAACATCTCATATGTTCCGTGACGTTCAAAACGTTTCGGAGCCTCAATTCTAAGCCGTAATGCATGACGCACAAAACTATCAAGTAGTCATCGAAACGTGCCTGTCAGATGTTCACAACATCTATAGACGACGCTAGAGGGGGTGGCGCACCGAGCGGTGCATTAAGGACATAAGCCTTCTGTGCAGCAATGAGGACAATCCTCAGATCACGGACCCAGTCCGCAATATTGCTACCAACATCTTTCAATTCTATTTCTCTAGGAACATATAAAAATACAAGGGAGCCACAACGCGAGCTAGTAATCTACAACATAATTTGCAAAGACACTTTGACTATGTTCATGATAATGAGTTCAATTAATCATATTATTTAAGAACTCCCACTCAAATTGACATCCCTCCGATCATTCGAGTGATACATGATCCAAATTCACCAACTCAAGTCCGATCATCACGTGAGTTGAGGTGGCTGCAATGGTGAACATCATTATGTTGATCATATCTACTATATGACTCATGTTCGACCTTTCGGTCTCTCGTGTTCCGAGGCCATGTCTGTACATGCTAGGCTCGTCAAGTTTAACCCGAGTGTTCTGCGCGTGCAAATCTGGCTTGCACCCGTTGTATGTGAACGTAGAGTCTATCACACCCGATCATCACGTGGTGTCTCAACACGACGAACTTTCGCAACGGTGCACACTCGGGGAGAACACAGTTCATCTTGAAATTCAAGTGAGGGATCACCTTATAATGCTACCGCCGTACTAAGCAAAACAAGGTGCATAAAAGGATTAACATCTCATGCAATTCATAAGTGACATGATATGGCCATGAACTTGTGTTTAAGATCTCCATCTTCGAAACACCGGCATGATCTCCATCGTCACCGGCACAACACCATGATCTCCATCATCTTGATCTCCATCAATGTGTTGCCATTGGGGTTGTGGCGCCAGCCCTGCTTCTACTTCTATTGCTACTGCTTAGCGATAAAGTAAAGCATTACATAGCGCTTAATGATTGACACGCAGGTCATACAATAATTAAAGACAACCCTATGGCTCCTGCCGGTTGCCGTACTCAACGACATGCAAGTCGTGAAATTCTATACATCACATGATCATCTCATACATCACATATATCTCATCATGTAATTGGCCATATCACATCACAACATACCCTGCAAAAACAAGTTAGACGTCCTCTAATTGTTGTTGCATGTTTTACGTGGCTGCTATGGGTATCTAGCAAGAACGATTCTCACCTACGCATAAACCACAACGGTGATACACTAGTTTGCTTTTCAACCTTCTCAAGGACCGCCTTTGTCGAATCCGATCCAACTAAAGTGAGAGAAACTGTCACCCGCAAGCCATCTAGGCAACAAGTTGCGTCGAGGGAACCGGTCTCTCGTAAGCGTACGAGTAATGTTGGTCCGGGCCGCTTCATCTCACAATCCCGCTGAACCAAAATACGACCAAGGGAGGAAGCAATCTAAGCATCAACGCCCACAAACCTTTTGTGTTCTACTCGAGATCTCATCGAACCATCAACCTAGCTCATGATGCCACTGTTGGGGAACGTCGCATGGGAAACAAAAATTTTCCTACGCACACGCAAACCTATCCATGGTGATGAGCATCTACGAGAGGGAGAGTGGATCTACATACCCTTGTAGATCGCTAAGCGGGAAGCGTTAAGAAACGCGGTTGGTGTAGTCGAACATCTTCGCGATCCAAATCGCCGAGCGTCCCGCGATCTCATCACGATCCGTCCCGCGATCCAATCACGATACGTCCCGTGAACTCATCACGATCCGTCCCGCGATCTCATCACGATCCGTCTCACGATCTTGATCACGATCTGTCCCGCGAACTCATCACGATCCGTTCCACGATCTCATCACGAACCGTCTCGCGATCTCGATCACGGTCCTTCCGATCTAGCGCCGAACGGACGGCACCTCCGCGTTCAGCACACGTGCAGCTTGATGACGATCTCCACCGTCTTGATCCAGCAAGAGGAGGTGGAGAGGAGAGAGAGTTCACCGGCAGCGTGACGGCGCTCCGGTGATGGTGGTGGAGCAATTCCGGCAGGGCTTCGCCTAAGCGCTGCGGAAAACCGATCTAGAGGAGAAACTGTGCACCGGTGAAACGGGTAGCACGTGGCCGGAAATTCTGTCCAAAAACCACCCAATCCACTAGTATATATAGGAGGAGAGGAGAGGAGAGGCAGCCAAGGCCTTTGGGTCGGCCGAAATAGGAGGTGGGAAGAAATCCTACTTCACCTCCAATCCTAGTTGGAGTAGGATTGCCTCCTATTGGCTGATTTTCCACTTTTTGCTTTAGGACTTTCTCTCCTGCGCCATGGGCCTTTGTGGCTGTTTTCCCAGCCCACTAAGGGCTGGTTATTATTCTCCCACAGCCCATGGACCTCTTGGGGTCGAAATACCCCTCCCGGAGGCCTCCCGGTACACTACCGGCACTCCCGGTACACTACCGGCACTCCCGGTACACTACCGATGAGCCCGAAACTTTTCCGGAAACCAAACTGGGACTTCCTATATATGAATCTTTACCTCCGGACCATTCCGGAGCTCCTCGTGATGTCCGGGATCTCATCCGGGACTCCGAACAAACTTCGGTCACCACCATACATAACTCTACACTACCGAAACGTCACCGAACCTTAAGTGTGCAGACCCTGCGGGTTCGAGAACTATGTAGACATGACCGAGACACCTCTACGGTCAATAACCAATGGCGGGACCTGGACATCCACATTGGTTCCTACATATTCTACGAAGATCTTTTTCGGTCGAACCTCTATGTCAAGGATTTAGTTAATCCCGTATAACGTCCCCTTTGTTCTTCGGTATGTTACTTGCCCGAGATTCGATCGTCGGTATCTCCATACCTAGTTCAACCTCGTTACTGGCAAGTCTCTTTACTCGTTCCGTAATACAAGATCCCGTGACTAACACTTAGCCACATTGCTTGCAAGGCTTGTTGTGATGTTGTATTACCGAGTGGGCCCTGAGATACCTCTCCGTCACACGGAGTAACAAATCCCAGTCTCGATCCATGCCAACTCAACAAACACCATCGGAGATACCTGTAGAGCACCTTTATAGTCACCCAGTTACGTTGCGATGTTTGATACACACAAGGCACTCCTCCGATATCCGTGAGTTGCATGATCTCATGGTCATAGGAACATATACTTGACATGCAGAAAACAGTAGCAATAAACTGACACGATCATATGCTATGTTTGTAGTTTGGGTCTTATCCATCACATCATTCTCCTAATGATGTGATCCCGTTATCAAATGACATCTCATGTCCATGGCTAGGAAACCTTAACCATCCTTTGATCAACGAGCTAGTCCATTAGAGGCATACTAGGGACATGGTTTTGTCTATGTATCCACACATGCATTTAAGTCTCCGATCAATACAATTATAGCATGGATAATAAACGATTATCATGAACAAGGAAATATGATAATAACTAATTTATTATTGCCTCTAGGGCATATTTCCAACAAAATAGCCATCCACATCATGCACCTCACGTACTTTTCCTCCTCCCAGCCGGATACTTTGTAAAGCGTTGGATAGCTCCGTCTCGCATCATGTTTGCGGACCAGGTCCGGACACAAAAACCGACATATTTCGGAGAAATTTGCAGATCAACATTGGAGATGCCCTTATGTACTCTTCAATAACTTTCTTTCAGCCTTTTTCCTCTTCTCGCCTTATTTTGTGACATACTTATTATTAAAGAAAATCACCGTAAAACAATTGTTCTATGGTTCAGGGCTTAAAAATAGCATTCATTAGCACTTAATTCTGGAATTTGATCTATAAATGGTGCAGCCCAATAACCAGTTTTCAGAATTCCTAATAAATCCTAAAGGCCCACTCAGTCTATTCATGCAAGGCAAGAGGTGGGACAAAAGTTTAGTCTCATACTGCTCACCTGGTGGGACTTGGACCTCCTTATAAGGGAGGTTGTTTCCACACATGATATTGCATGCAAACAAGAGAGCGATACACGTGCTACTCCTTCGCCGTCTGCCTTGCCACGCCATGCCACATCACGACGTGTTGCGGGTTGCGGGAATGAGCCGAGTTGATGTCTACATTTTTGCCACGTGTGACGGGTATGTGAAAGCTTGCACGGGAGTTGAAACGTTTTTGTTGTAGTGGGGAGTGAATACGAACATTGTACCCTTCGGTTGCTGGCCGTTCACTTCGTCTCCCGTCCCTTCATTTTGTCTTCCATTGCAGCCTATTCGCCTCCTTCTACTGTGCCTATAAAAGAGAGGCCTCTCCTCTCCAGAGGGACACATCAGAACATCATCTTCCTCACGCCATCGAGTTCCAAACTCTGAGCTGCTGCTAGGTTCTTCCCCATCCCGGCTTGCGGCATGCACCGTAGTTCGGGATAGTAGGCCTCTGAAAACCCGCCACTTTGAGTCCTATATGGAAGAAGGGTGATGGTTTTGGGGGAGCGCTCTACGCGACTACTGACTTCTTCATCATCGATGCCACAGACGCCGACGATCATTTCCCAGACGTCGACTTCTTCCCCGAAGTCAACGACCTCTTCGACGACATGGCCGGTGATGACATCACCACCAATCCCAATGATGTTGCTGCTTCAACTCAGTACGTTTTCGTGTTCTTTTTGTTTGAGTTCCTTCCACAACTTCTTGTTCTAGTCTCTGTTATATATATGTTTTGTTCATACTCACTACTTTAGATGCTATTTGCAAACTCTCTGTCTAATTGCATGACTTGTCTTATATCTGCTATGATAGTCATGATTTATCTACAATTTCTGTTAATAAAATCATATGGTAAATTTCTCAGATATCCAACAATCCAAAAACCTTATAATCGACAATTTACCCCGAGTGGTTTTCCTGCTTCCATGAGGCCTCCTACGTTTGAGGGTATGTACCTTAAGAGGTGGTGTGTGAGGGCCTTTCTATGGTTTCAAACCATGAGCTGCAATGACACCACTCTATGCAAACCTGAAGGAGTTCTTTATCCACAACAAGAACAAGCTTTTCAGAACACTGATACTCTGTTTAAGGCTACTCTCTTGAGTGTTCTTGGTGAGAACATAGTTGATGCTTATGCGTCAACTGACAATGGAAAAGATATGTGGGACGCGCTCGATGCCAAGTTTGGGGTCTCGAATGCCGACAGTGGGTTGTATATCATGGAACAATTATATGATTACAGGATGACTGATGAGCGCTCCGTGGTTGAGCAAGCTCATGAGAAACAGTCATTTGCTAGAGAACTTGAGCACTTCAATTGTATGTTACCAGATAAGTTTGTTGCCGGAGGTACCATCACTAAACTTCCTCTCTCGTGGAGGGACTTTGCTACCTCTCTAAAGCATAAGAGGCGGGAGTTTTCCGTTCTGGATCTCATTGGCACTCTTGATGTGGAAGAAAAGGCAAGAGAAAAAGACATACGTGCTCGAGGTATGGAGGGAGGTTCTAGCGCCAATGTGGTATAGAAGAAAAACGTCCAGCCCCACAAGTTGAACAACAAGGGCAAGTTTGATGGTAAGGGAAAGTTTGATGGGAAGAACAAGGCTTCGCAGCAAACCAACTTCAAGAATAAGACTGACAAGAAGAAAGGTGTTTGTCATGTCTGCGGAGATCCTGATCATTGGGCACCTAGTTTCCCTAATCGTTATGACAAGCGTCAACATGGGAAAGGTGACAAGATCGCCAATGTTGTCATTGGTGACACTGAGATAAAGGATGTTGTGTACGGTATACTTCCCACTATTCTCTCGATATGTCGTTCCATTGATTTGTTGATTGACACGGGTGCTAATATGCATGTATTGTTGGAAATATGCCCTAGAGGCAATAAATAAAGTGTTTATTATTATGTTTCCTTGTTCATGATAACGTTTATTATCCATGCTATAATTGTATTGATTGGAAACACATTACATGTGTGGGTAAATAGACAACACTTGGTCCCTAGTATGCCTCTAGTGAACTAGCTCGTTAATCAAAGATGGTCAAGGTTTCCTAGCCATTAACATGTGATGTCATTTGATAACGGGATCACATCATTAGAAGAATGATGTGATGGACAAGACCCAAACTACAAACGTAGCATATGATCGTCTCAGTTTATTGCTACTGTTTTCCGCATGTCAAGTATATGTTCCTGTGACCATGAGATCATGCAACTCACAGACACCGGAGGAGTGCCTTGTGTGTATCAAATGTCGCAACGTAACTGGGTGACTATAAAGGTGCATTACAGGTATCTCCGAGGGTGTCTATTGGGTTGGCATGGATCAAGACTGGGATTTGTTACTCCGTGTGACGGAGAGGTATCTTAGGGCCCACTCGGTAATACAACATCACAATAAGCCTTGCAAGCAATGTGACTAAGTTTTAGCCATGGGATCTTGTATTACGGAACGAGTAAAGAGACTTGCCGGTAACGAGGTTGAACTAGGTATACAAATACCGACGATCGAATCTCGGGCAAGTAACATACCGAAGAATAAAGGGAACATCATACGGGATTAACTAAATCCTTGACATAGAGGTTCGACCGATAAAGATCTTTGTAGAATATGTAGGAACCAATATGGGCATCTAGGTCCTGCTATTGGTTATTGACCATAGAGGTGTCTCGGTCATGTCTACATAGTTCTCGAACCCGCAGGGTCTGCACACTTAAGGTTTGGTGACGTTTCGATAGTATAGAGTTATGCATGGTGGTGACCGAAGGTTGTTCGGAGTCCCAGATGAGATCCCGGACGTCACGAGGAGCTCCAGAATGGTCCAGAGGTAAATACTGATATATAGGAAGTCCTGTTTTGGTTGCCGGAAAAGTTTCGGGCTCATCGGTAGTGTACCGGGGGACCATCGGGAGGGGTATTTCGACCCAAGAGGCTACATGGGCTGTGGGAGGGTGAATACCATCCCTTAGTGGGCTGTTGGAAGTCCCACACAAGGCCCATGCGGCTGGGAAGAAAAGCACAAAAGGAAAAAGGTGGAAAAAGGCAAAAAGGACCAAATAAGGAAGGAGTCTTAATCCGACGAGGAGTGGAGGAGGAGGACTCCTCCCTCCTGGTTCGGCCGAACCATAGGGCTGGCCCCTTGAGGGACAAGCCTCCTCCTCCCCTCCTCCTATATATACTAATGGTTTTGAGGGTTTTTGCACAAGATTTTCTGCCACGTGCTGCCCTCTCCTCTAGTGCGTAGTTTCTCCTCTAGATCGGTTTTCTGCAGTGCTTAGGCGAGGCACTGCCGGAACAGCTCCACCACCATCGCCGGAGCGCCGTCACGCTGTCGGAGAATTCTTCCACCTCTCCGCCCCCTCTTGCTGGATCAAGAAGGCAGAGATTGTCATCAAGCCGTACTTGTGCTGAACGCGGAGGTGCCGTCCGTTCGGTGATAGATCGGGACGGATCGTGATTGGATCGCGGGACGCTCGGCGATTTGGATCGCAAAGACGTTCGACTACATCAACCGCATTTCTTAACGCTTCCCGCTTAGCGATCTACAAAGATATGTGGATCCACTCTCCCTCTCGTAGATTCTCATCACCATGGATAGATCTTGCGTGTACGTAGGAATTTTTTTGTCTCCCATGCAACGTTCCCCAACAGTGGCATCATGAGCTAGGTCTGTGTGTAGATGAGATCTCAAGTAGAACACAAAGATTTTGTGGGCGTTGATGCTTAGATTGCTTCCTCCCTTGGTTGTGTTTTGGTTCAGCGGGTATTTTAGGATGAAGCGGCCGAGACCAACATTACTCGTACGCTTACGAGAGACCGGTTCCATCG
Source organism: Hordeum marinum (assembly GCA_022496015.1). Lineage (NCBI taxonomy): Eukaryota > Viridiplantae > Streptophyta > Magnoliopsida > Poales > Poaceae > Hordeum > Hordeum marinum. Next base: position 506,493,029 of record CM039674.1, on the reverse strand, counting down.
ACTGACGTGTAACTTCGTTGCACAAAGATGGCTAGCGGGTGTCTGTTTCTCCTACTTTAGTTGGATCGGATTTGACAAAGGCGGTCCTTGAGAAGGTTGAAAAGCAACTTATGTATCACCATTGTGGTTTATGCGTAGGTGAGAATTGTTCTTGCTAGATACCCGTAGCAGCCATGTAAAACATGCAACAACAATTAGAGGACGTCTAACTTGTTTTTGTCGGGTATGATGTGATGTGATATGGCCAATTACATGATGAGATATATGTGATGTATGAGATGATCATGTGTTGTATAGAATATCACGACTTGCACGTCGATGAGTACGGCAACCGGCAGGAGCCATAGGGCTGTCTTTAATTATTGTATGACCTGCGTGTCAATCATTAAGCGCTATGTAATGCTTTACTTTATCGCTAAACGGTAGCAATAGTAGTAAAAGCATGGTGGGCACGACAACCCCGATGGTGACACATTGATGGAGATCAAGATGATGGAGATCATGATGTCGTGCCGGTGACGATGGAGATCATGCCGGTGCTTTCAAGATGGAGATCAAAAGCACAATTTCATGGCCATATCATGTCACTTATGATTTGCATGTGATGTTAATCCTTTTATGCACCTTGTTTTGCTTAGGACGATGGTAGCATTATAAGGTGACCCCTCACTTAAATTTCAAGATGAATTGTGTTCTTCCCGAGTGTGCACCATTGCGAAAGTTCGTCATGTCGAGACACCACGTGATTATCGGGTGTGATAGACTCTACGTTCACATACAACGGGTGCAAGCCAATGTTGCACATGGAGAGCACTCGGGTTAAACTTGATGAGACTAGCATGTACAGACATGGCCTCGGAACACAAGAGACCGAAAGGTCAAACATGAGTCATATAGTAGATATGATGAACATGATGATGTTCACCATTGAAACCACCTCAACTCATGTGATGATCGGACTTGAGTTGGTGAATTTGGATCATGTGACACTCAGATGACCTGAGGGATGTCAATTTGAGTGGGAGCTTTAGTAATTTGATTAACTAAACTCATTATCTTGAACATAGTCTAAGCAACCTTTGTATATTTATGTTGTAGATCAATGCCTCGCGCAGTAGCACCCCTGAATTTTAATGCGTTCCTAGAGAAATCTAAGTTGAAAGATGATGGAAGTAACTTTGTTGACTGGGCCCGTAATCTGTGGATTATCCTCACGGCTTCCCAGAAATCATATGTCCTTGATGCACTGCTTGGTGACCAACCAGAAGACATGTCATCCGAAGACGTTAAGAACGCTTCGGAGGCACGTTCTGGAGATTACTAAATAGTTCAGTGTGCAATATTGTATGGCTTAGAACTGGGACTTGAAAGATGTTTTGAACGTCATGGAGCATATGAGATATTCCAGGAGTTGAAGTTCATCTTTCAGAAGAATGCCCGGATCGAGAGGTATGAGACCTCCGATAAGTTCTATGCTTGCAAAATGGAGGAGAATGGGTCTATCAGTGAGCATATACTTAGAATGTTTGGGTACTCGACTCGTCTGGCAGAGTTGGGAATTGTCCTTCTGCCAGAAGTGATCACTGACAGAGTTCTTCAATCACTGCCACATAGTTACAAGAGCTTTGTGTTGGGGAATGTTTCATGGGAAACAAAAAATTTCCTACGCACACGCAGATCTATCCATGGTGATGAGCATCTACGAGAGGGAGAGTGGATCTACATACCCTTGTAGATTGCTAAGCGGGAAGCGTTAAGAAACGCTGTTGGTGTAGTCGAACGTCTTCGCGATCCAAATCGCCGTGCATCCCGCGATCCAATCACGATTCGTCCCGCGATCTAATCACGATCCGTCCCACGAACTTGATCACGATCCTTCCGATCTAGCGCCGAACGGATGGCACCTCCGCGTTCAGCACACGTACAGCTTGATGACGATCTCCACTGTCTTGATCCATCAAGAAGGAGGGGATAGGAAGAAGAGTTCTCCGGCAGCGTGACGGCGCTCCGGCGATGGTGGTGGAGCAATTCCGGCACGGCTTCGCCTAAGCACTCCAGAAATCCGATCTAGAGGAGAAACTATGCACTGGAGGAACAGGTAGCACGTGGCTGAAAAATTAGTGCAAAACCCCTAAAACCTCCAGTATATATAAGAGGAGAGGAGGAGAGGCCTTGGCACAAGGTCCAAGACCTCCTTGCTTCGGCCAAAGGAGAGAGGGAGAGGTGGAGTCCACCTCCAATCCTCTTAGGCCTTTTTCCTCCAGCCGCATGGGCCTCTTGTGGATGTTCCACCAGACCAGTAAGGGCTGATTTACACCCTCCTACAGCCCATGTAGCCTCTTGGGTCGAAACACCCCTCCCGGTGGACTCCCGGTACACTACCGGCAATCCCGGTACACTACCGATGAGCACGAAACTTTTCCGGCGACCAAAACAGGACTTCCTATATATGAATCTTTACCTCCGGACCATTCCGGAGCTCCTCGTGAAGTCCGGGATCTCATCCGGGACTTAGAACAACCTTCGGTCACCACCATGCATAACTCTATACTACCGAAACGTCACCGAACCTTAAGTGTGCAGACCCTGCGGGTTCGAGAACTATATAGACCTGATCGAGACACCTCTACAGTCAATAACCAATGGCGGGACCTGGATGTCCACATTGGTTCCTACATATTCTACGAAGATCTTTATCGGTTGAACCTCTATGTCAAGGATTCAATTAATCCCGTATGAGGTTCCTTTCGTTCTTTGGTATGTTACTTGCCCGAGATTCGATCGTCGGTATCTGCATACCTAGTTCAATCTCGTTACCGGCAAGTCTCTTTAATCATTCCGTAATACAAGATCCCGCAACTAACACTTAGTTACATTGCTTGCAAGGCTTATTGTGATGTTGTATTACCGAGTGGGCCCTGAGATACCTCTCCGTCACACGGAGTAACAAATCCCAGTCTTGATCCATGCCAACTCAATAGACACCTTCGGAGATACCTGTAGAGCACCTTTATAGTCACCCAGTTACGTTCCGACGTTTGATACACACAAGGCACTCCTCCGATGTCCGTGAGTTGCATGATCTCATGGTCATAGGAACATATACTTGACAAGCAGAAAATAGTAGCAATAAACTGACATGATCATATGCTATGTTTGTAGTTTGGGTCTTGTCCATCACATCATTCTCCTAATGATGTGATCTCGTTATCAAATGACATGACATGTCAATGGCTAGGAAACTTGACCATCTATGATCAACGAGCTAGTTCACTAGAGGCATACTAGGGACAGAGTGTTGTTTATTTACCCACACATGTAATGTGTTTCCAATTAATACAATTATAGCATGGATAATAAACGATTATCATGAACAAGGAAATACAATAATAAACACTTTATTTATTGCCTCTAGGGCATATTTCCAACAGTCTCCCACTTGCACTAGAGTCAATAATCTAGTTCACATCACTATGTGATTTACATTGTAATGAATCGAACACCCATGGAGTTCTTGTGTTGATCATGTTTAGCCCTTGGAAGAGGTTTTGTCAATGGGTCTGCAACATTCAGATCCGTGTGCACTTTGCAAATATTTATGTCTTTCTCCACGATGTAATCGTGGATGGAGTTGAAGCATCGCTTTATGTACCTGGTCCTCTTGTGAAACCTTGGTTCCTTGGCCAGAGCAATGGCACTAGTATTGTCACAGAATAGGTTCATTGGATTCAGTGCACTGGGCACTACTCGATGATCTGTCATGAACTGCTTCATCCAGACACCTTCCTTTGCCGCCTCCGAGGCTGTGATGTATTCCGCTTCACACGTAGAATCAGCTACCATGCTTTGCTTGGAACTGCACCAGCTTACCGCTCCCGCGTTAGGAATAAATACGTATCCGGTTTGCGACTTAGAGTCGTCCGGATCAGTGTCAAAGCTTGCATCGACGTAACCCTTTACGACGAGCTCTTTATCACCTCCATAAACGAGAAACATTTCCTTAGCCCTTTTCAAGCACTTAAGGATATTCTTGATTGCTTGCCAGTGCTTCATTCCAGGATCACTTTGAAACCTTCCGGCCATACTTATGGCAAGGCTGACATCGGGTCTTGTGCACATCATTGCATACATGATAGAGCCTATGGTTGGAGCATAGGGGATCACACTCATCTTTTCTCTATCTTCTGCAGTTACTGGGCATTGAGTCTTACTCAACTTCACACCTTGTAACACAGGCAAGAACCCCTTCTTGGACTGATGCATTTTGAACTTCTTCAAAACTTTATCAAGGTATGTGCTATGTGAAAGTGCTATTAAGCGTCTCGATCTATCTCTATAGATCTCAATGCCTAATATGAAAGCAGCTTCTCCTAGGTCCTTCATTGAAAAACTCTTGTTCAAATATTCCTTCACGCGTTCCAGCATTTCTATATTGTTTCCAATCAGCAATATGTCATCCACATATAATACTAGAAACTCTATAGAGATCCCACTCACTTTCTTGTAAATACAAGCTTCTCCGTAAACTTGTATAAACTCAAACACTTTGATCACCTCATCAAAGCGCTTATTCCAACTCCGAGATGCTTGCACCAGTCCATAAATGGATCGATGGAGTTTGCAAACTTTGTCAACATTCTCTGGATCGACAAAACCTTCGGGTTGCATCATATACAACTCTTCCTCAAGGAAACCATTGAGGAACGCTGTTTTGACATCCATTTGCCAAATTTCATAGTCGAAATAAGCAGCTGTTGCTAACATGATTCTCACAGACTTAAGCATCGCTACGGGTGAGAAAGTCTCATTATAGTCAACTCCTTGAACTTGTGAAAAACCCTTTGCCACAAGTCGAGCTTTATAGACGGTGACATTACCGTCCGCGTCTATCTTCTTCTTAAAGATCCATTTGTTCTGAATAGCCTTTCGCCCTTCAGGTAATACTTCCAAAGTCCATACTTTGTTTTCATACATGGATCCCATCTCGGATTTCATGTCCTCTAACCATTTCTTGGAATCCGGGCCCATCACTGCTCCTCCATAGCTCGTAGGTTCATTGTTGTCCAACAACATGACCTCCAAGACAGGGTTGCCGTACCACTTAGGGGTAGTACGCGGCCTTGTCGACCTACGTAGTTCAATAGCAGCTTGATCCGAAGCTTCATGATCATCATCATTAACTTCCTCTTCTACCGTCGTAGGTTCCACAGAAACATCTTTCTGCGCTGCGCTACTTTCTGGTTGAAGTAAAGGTTCAATAACCTCATCAAGATCTATTTTCCTCCCACTCAATTCTTTCGAGTGAAACTCTTTCTCAAGAAATGTTCCGTTCTTAGCGACAAACACTTTGCCTTCGGATCTGAGATAGAAGGTATACCCGACTGTCTCTTTCAGGTACCCTATGAAGTCGCATTTCTCCGCTTTGGGTTCTAGCTTTTCAAGCTGAAGCTATTTGACATAAGCATCACATCCCCAAACTTTAAGAAACGACAACTTTGGCTTCTTGCCAAACCACAGTTCATATGGCGTCGTCTCAACGGATTTTGATGGTGCCCTATTTAAAGTGAATGGAGTTGTCTCTAATGCATAACCCCAAAACGATGGTGGCAAATCAGCAAGCGACATCATAGAATGCACCATATCTAATAAGGTTCGATTACGACGTTCGGACACACCATTACGCTGTGGTGTTCCGGGTGGTGTCAACTGTGAAACAATTCCACACTATCTTAAGTGACAGCCAAACTCATAACTCAGATATTCACCTCCTCAATCAGATCGCAAGAACTTAATCTTCTTGTTTTGATGATTCTCAACTTCACTCTGAAATTGCTTGAACTTTTCAAACGTTTTAGACTTGTGTTTCATTAAGTAAATATACCCATATCTACTTAAGTCATCAGTGAAGGTGAGAAAATAACGATATCCACCACGCGTTGTAACATTCATTGGACCGCACACATTAGTATGTATGATTTCCAATAAGTCACTCGCCCGTTCCATTGTTCCAGAAAACGGCGTTTTAGTCATCTTGCCCATGAGGCATGGTTCACATGTGTCAAGTGATTCAAAATCAAGTGACTCCAAAATTCCATCAGCATGGAGCTTCCTCATGTGTTTTACACTGATATGACCTAAACGACAGTGCCACAAGAAAGTGGTACTATCATTATCAACTCTACATCTTTTGGCATCAATGTTATGAACATGTGTGTCATCACTATCAAGATTCAATATGAATAAACCCCTAACATTGGGTGCATGACCATAAAAGATATTACTCATATAAATAGAACAACCTTTATTCTTTGATTTAAATGAGTAACCATCTCGCAAAAAACAAGATCCAGATATAATGTTCATGCTTAACGTAGGAACTAAATAACAATTATTCAGGTTCATCACTAATCCCGATGGTAATCGAAGAGAGAGCGTGCCGACGGCGATCACATCAACCTTGGAACCATTTCCCACACGCATCGTCACTTCGTCCTTTGCTAGCCTTCGTTTATTCCGTAGTTCCTGCTTTGAGTTGCAAATGTGAGCAACCGAACCGGTATCAAATACCCAGGCACTACTACGAGAGCTAGTAAGGTACACATCAATAACATGTATATCATATATACCTTGTTTGTCATTGGCCGCCTTCTTGTCAGCCAGGTACTTGGGGCAGTTCCGCTTCCAGTGACCAGTTCCCTTGCAATGACAGCACTCAGTTTCTGGCTTGGGTCCATGCTTGGGCCTCCTTACAGGAGTAGCAACTGCTTTGCCATCCTTCTTGATTTTACCCTTCTTGCCCGTGCCCTTGACCTTGCCATTTTTCTTGAAACTAGTGGTTTTATTGACCATCAACACTTGATGTTCTTTCTGGATTTCAGACTCAGCGACTTTTAGCATCGCAAACAGCTCGGCGACTGACTTGTTCATCCCATGCATGTTATAGTTCATCACAAAGCTCTTGTAACTAGGTGGCAATGATTGAAGAACTCTGTCAGTGATCGCCTCTGGCAGAAGGGCAATTCCCAACTCCGCTAGACAAGTTGAATACCCAGACATTTTGAGTATATGTTCACTGATAGACCCGTTCTCCTCCATCTTGCAAGCATAGAACTTATCGGAGGTTTCATACCTCTCGATCCGGGCATTCTTCTGAAAGATAAACTTCAACTCCTGGAACATCTCATATGCTCCATGACGTTCAAAACGTCTTTCAAGTCCTGGTTCTAAGCCATACAATATCGCACACTAAACTATTGAGTAATATCCAGTACGTGCCTCCCAAGCATTCTTAACATCTTCGGAGGTCATGTCTTTTGGTTGGTCACCAAGCGGTGCATCAAGGACATATGATTTCTGGGAAGCCGTGAGGATAATCCTCAGATTATGGGCCCAGTCAACAAAGTTACTTCCATCATCTTTCAAGTTAGCTTTCTTTAGGAACACATTAAAATTCAGGGGTGCTACTGCGCGAGCCATTGATCTACAACATAAATATGCAAAGTTCACTTAGACTATTAATCAAGATAATGAGTTTAGTTAATCAAATTACTAAATCTCCCACTCAAATTGACATCCCTCAGGTCATCTGAGTTTCACATGATCCAAATCCACCAACTCAAGTCCGATCATCACGTGAGTTGAGGTGGCTTCAATGGTGAACATCATTATGTTGATCATATCTACTATATGAGTCATGTTCAACCTTTCGGTCTCTTGCGTTCCGAGGCCATGTCTGTACATGCTAGGCTCTTCAAGTTTAACCTGAGTGTTCTGTGTGTGCAACACTGGCTTGCACCCGTTGTATGTGAACGTAGAATCTATCACACCCAATCATCACGTGGTGTCTCGACACGACGAACTTTCGCAACGGTGCACACTCGGGGAGAACACAATTCATCTTGAAATTTAAGTGAGGGATCACCTTATAATGCTACCGTCGTACTAAGCAAAACAAGGTGCATAAAAGGATTAACATCACATGCAATTCATAAGTGACATGATATGGCCATGAACTTGTGCTTTAGATCTCCATCTTGAAAGCATCGGCATGATCTCCATCGTCACCGGCACGACACCATGATCTCCATCAACGTGTCGCATGCTTCTACTACTATTGCTACCGTTTAGCGATAAAGTAAAGCATTACATAGTGCTTAATGATTGACACGCAGGTCATACAATAATTAAAGACAATCCTATGGCTCCTGCCGGTTGCCGTACTCATCGACATGCAAGTCGTGATAATCTATACATTACATGATCATCTCATACATCACATATATCACATCATGTAATTGGCCATATCACATCACAACATACCCTGCAAAAAACAAGTTAGGCATCCTATAATTGTTGTTGCATGTTTTATGTGGCTACTACGGGTTTGTAGCAAGAACAATTCTCACCTACGCATAAACCATAACGGTGATACATAATTTGCTTTTCAACCTTCTCAAGGACCGCCTTTGTCGAATCCGATCCAACTAAAGTGAGAGAAACTAGCACCCGCAAGCCATCTATGCAACAAGTTGCGGTCGAGGGAATCGTTCTCTCGTAAGCGTACGAGTAATGTTGGTCCGGGCCGCTTCATCTCACAATACCGCTGAACTAAAATCTGGCCAAGGGAGGAAGCAATCTAAGCATCAACGCCCCCAAACCTTTTGTGTTCTACTCGAGATCTCATCTACACATAGACCTATCTCATGATGCCACTGTTGGGGAATGTTGTATGGGAAACAAAAAAATTCCAACGCACACGCATATCTATCCATGGTGATGAGCATCTACGAGAGGGAGAATGGATCTACATACCCTTGTAGATCGCTAAGCGGGAAGCGTTAAGAAACGCGGTTGCTGTAGTCGAATGTCTTCGCAATCCAAATCGCCATGCGTCCCGCGATCCAATCACGTTCCATCCAACGATCTAATCACGATCCGTCCCACGAACTTGATCACGATCCTTCTGATCTAGCGCCGAACGGACGACACCTCTGCGTTCAGCACACGTACAACTTGATGACGATCTCCACTGTCTTGATCCAGCAAGAAGGAGTGGAGAGTAAGAAGAGTTCTCCGGCAGCATGACAGCGCTCCGGCGATGGTGGTGGAGCAATTCCGGCAGGGCTTCGCCTAAGCACTGCATAAATCCGATCTAGAGGAGAAACTATGCACTGGAGGAACGGGTAGCACGTGGCTGAAAAATTAGTGCAAAACCCCTAAAACCTCTAGTATATATAATAGGAGAGGAGGAGAGGCCTTGACACGAGGTACAAGGCCTCCTTGCTTCGGCCGAAGGAGAGAGGTAGAGGTGGAGTCCACCTCCAATCCTAGTAGGACTAGGATTCACCCTATTTTGCCTTTTTTTCCACTTTTCCTCTTAGGCCTTTTTCCTCCAGCCGCATGGGCCTCTTGTGGATGTTCCACCAGACCACTAAGGGCTGGTTTACACCCTCCTACAAACCATGTAGCTTCTTTGGTCGAAATACCCCTCCCGGTGGCCTCCCGGTACACTACCGGCACTCCCGGTACACTATCGATGAGCCCAAAACTTTTCCGGCGACCAAAACAGGACTTCCTATATATGAATCTTTACCTCCGGACCATTCTAGAGCTCCTCGTGACATCCGCAATCTCATACAGGACTCCGAATAACCTTCGGTCACTATCATGCATAACTCTATACTACCGAAACGTCACCGAACCTTAAGTGTGCAGACCCTGCGGGTTCGAGAACTATGTAGACATGACCGAGACACCTCTACGGTCAATAACCAATGGCGGGACCTGGATGTCCACATTGGTTCCTACATATTCTACGAAGATCTTTATCGGTTGAACCTCTATGTCTAGGATTCAATTAATCCCGTATGATGTTCCTTTCGTTCTTCAGTATGTTACTTGCCCATGATTCGATCGTCGGTATCTCCATACCTAGTTCAATCTCATTACCGGCAAGTCTCTTTACTCGTTCCGTAATACAAGATCCCACAACTAACACCTAGTTACATTGCTTGCAAGGCTTATTGTGATGTTGTATTACCGAGTGGGCCCTGAGATACCTCTCCGTCACACGGAGTAACAAATCCTAGTCTTGATCCATGCCAACTCAACTGACACCTTCGGAGATACCTGTAGAGCACCTTTATATTCACCCAGTTAAGTTGCGGCGTGTGATACACACAAGACACTCCTCCGATGTCCGTGATTTGCATGATCTAATGGTCATAGGAACATATACTTGAGAAGCAGAAAATAGTAGCAATAAACTGACACGATCATATGCTATGTTTGTAGTTTGGGTCTTATCCATCACATCATTCTCCTAATGATGTGATCTCATTATCAAATGACATGACATGTCAATGGCTAGGAAACCTTAACCATCTTTGATCAACGAGCTAATTCACTAGAGGCATACTAGGGATAGAGTGTTGTTTAGTTACCCACACATGTAATGTGTTTCCAATTAATACAATTATAGCATGGATAATAAACGATCATCATGAACAAGGAAATACAATAATAAACACTTTATTTATTGCCTATAGGGCATATTTCCAACACTTTGTGATGAACTATAACATGCACGGGATGAACAAGTCAGTCGCTGAGCTGTTTGCGATGCTAAAAGTCGCTGAGTCTGAAATCCATAAAGAACATCAAGTGTTGATGGTCAATAAAACAACTAGTTTCAAGAAAAATGGCAAGGGCAAGGTCAAAGGCAAGGGAAAGAAGGGTAAAACCAAGAAGGATGGCAAAGCAGTTGCTACTCCTGTAAAGAAGCCCAAGGCTGGATCCAAGCCAGAAACTGAGTGCTTTCATTGCAAGGGGAACTGGTCACTGGAAGCGGAACTGCCCCAAGTACCTGGCTGACAAGAAGGCGGCCAACGAAAAACAAGGTATATATGATATACATGTTATCGATGTGTACCTTACTAGCTCTCGTTGTAGTGCCTGGGTATTTGATACTGGTTCGGTTGCTCACATTTGCAACTCAAAATAGGAACTACGGAATAAACGAAGGCTGGCAAAGGACGAAGTGACGATGCGCGTGGGAAACGGTTCCAAGGTTGATGTGATCGTCGTCGGCATGCTCTCTCTTCGATTACCATCGGGATTAGTGATGGACCTGAATAATTGTTATTTAGTTCCTGTGTTAAGCATGAACATTATATCTGGATCTTGTTTATTGCGAGACCGTTACTCATTTAAATCAGAGAATAATGATTGTTCTATTTATATGAGTAATATCTTTTATGGTCATGCACCCAATGTGAGGGGTTTATTCATGTTGAATCTTGATAGTGATGATACACATGTTCATAACATTGATGCCAAAAGATGTGGAGTTGATAATGATAGTACCACTTTCTTGTGGCGCTGCCGTTTAGGTCATATTGGTGTAAAACGCATGAGGAAGCTCCATGCTGATGGATTTTTGGAGTCACTTGATTTTGAATCACTTGACACATGTGAACCATGCCTCATGGGCAAGATGACTAAAACGCCGTTATCTGGAACAATGGAACGGGCGAGTGACTTATTGGAAATCATACATACTGATGTGTGCGGTCCAATGAATGTTACAGCGCGTGGTGGATATCGTTATTTTCTCACCTTCACTAATGACTTAAGTATATATGGGTATATTTACTTAATGAAACACAAGTCTGAAACGTTTGAAAAGTTCAAGCAATTTCATAGTGAAGTTGAGAATCATCGTAACAAGAAGATTAAATTCCTGCGATCTGATCGAGGAGGTGAATATCTGAGTTATGAGTTTGGCAGTCACTTAGACAGTGTAGAATTGTTTCACAGTTGACACCGCCCAGAACACCACAGCGTAATGGTGTGTCTGAACGTCGTAATCGAACCTTATTAGATATGGTGGGATCTATGATGTCTCTTGCTTATTTGCCACTATCGTTTTGGGGTTATGCATTAGAGACAGCTGTACTCACTTTAAATAGGGCACCATCAAAATCCATTGAGATGACGCCATATGAACTATGGTTTGGCAAGAGGTCAAAGTTGTCGTTTCTTAAAGTTTGGGGATGTGATGCTTATGTCAAAAGCTTCAGCCTGAAAAGCTGGAACCCAAAGCGGAGAAATGTGTCTTCATAGGATACCCAAAAGAGATAGTCAGGTATACCTTCTATCTCAGATCCAAAGGCAAAGTGTTTGTCGCTAAGAACGGAACATTTCTTGAGAAAGAGTTTCTCTCGAAAGAATTGAGTGGGAGGAAAATAGAGCTTGATGAGGTTATTGAACCTTCAACCACAAAGTAGCACAACGCAGAAAGATGTTTCTATGGAACCTACGATGGTAGAAGAGGAAGTTAATGATGATGATCATGAAGCTTCGGATCAAGCTACTATTGAACCTCATAGGTCGACAAGGGCGCGTACTACTCTTGAGTCGTATGGCAACCCTGTCTTGGAGGTCATGTTGTTGGACAACAATGAACCTATGAGCTATGGAGGAGCGATGATGGGCCCAGATTCCGAGAAATGGTTATAGGCCATGAAATCCGAGATGGGATCCATGTATGAAAACAAAGTGTGGACTTTGGAAGTATTACCTGAAGGGCAAAAGGCCATTCAGAACAAATGGATATTTAAGAAGAAAACGGACGCGGACGGTAATGTCACCGTCTATAAAGCTCGACTTGTGGCAAAGGTTTTTTCACAAGTTCAAGGAGTTGACTACGATGAGACCTTCTCACCCGTAGCGATGCTTAAGTCCGTCAGAATCATGTTAGCAAAAGCTGCTTATTTCGACTATGAAATTTGGCAGATGGATGTCAAAACAACATTCCTCAATGGTTTTCTTGAGGAAGAGTTGTATATGATGTAGCCAGAAGGTTTTGTCGATCCAGAGAATGCTGACAAAGTCTGCAAACTCCAGCGATCCATTTATGGGCTGGTGCAAGCATCTCGGAGTTGGAATAAGCGCTTTGATGAGGTGATCAAAGCGTTTGGGTTTATACAAGTTTATGGAGAAGCTTGTATTTACTAGAAAGTGAGTGGGAGCTCTATAGCATTTCTAGTATTATATGTGGATGACATTTTGCTAATTGGAAACAATATTGAAATGCTGGAAAGCGTGAAAGAATATTTGAACAAGAGTTTTTCAATGAAGGACCTAGGAGAAGCTGCTTTCATATTAGGCATTAAGATCTATAGAGATAGATCGAGACGCTTAATAGCATTTTCATAGAGCACATACCTTGATAAAGTTTTGAAGAAGTTCAAAATGGATCAGGCCAAGAAGGGGTTCTTGCCTGTGTTACAAGGTGTGAAGTTGAGTAAGACTCAATGCCCAGTGACTGCAGAAGATAGAGAAAAGATGAGTGTCATCCCCTATGCTTCAGCCATAGGCTCTATCATGTATATAATGCTGTGCGCAAGACCCGATGTCAACCTTGCCATAAGTATGGACGGAAGGTTTCAAAGTGATCCTGGAATGGAGCACTAGGCGGCGGTCAAGAATATCCTTAAGTACCTGAACAGGACTAAGGAAATGTTTCTCGTTTATGGAGGTGATGAAGAGCTCATCGTAAAGGGTTACGTCGATGCAATCTTTGACACTGATCCGGTTGACTCTAAGTCACAAACCGGATACGTATTTATTCTCAACGAGGGAGCAGTAAGCTGGTGCAGTTCCAAGCAAAGCGTGGTAGCCGATTCTACATGCGAAGTGGAGTACATCACAGCCTCGGAGGCGGCAAAGGAAGGTGTCTGGATGAAGCAGTTCATGACAGATCTTGGAGTAGTGCCCAGTGCACTGAATCCAATGAATCTGTTCTGTGACAACACTGGTGCCATTGCTCTGGCCAAGGAACCAAGGTTTCACAAGAGGACCAGACACATAAAGCGACGCTTCAATTCCATACGCGATTACATCTTGGAGAAGGACATAAATATTTGCAAAGTGCACACGGATCTAAATGTTGCAGACCCGTTGACTGAACCTCTTCCAAGGGCTAAACATGATCAACACCAGAACTGCATGGGTGTTCGATTCATTACAATGTAAATCACATAGTGATGTGAACTACATTATTGACCATAGTGCAAGTGGGAGACTGTTGGAAATATGCCCTAGAGGCAATAAATAAAGTTTTTATTATTATATTTCCTTGTTCATCATAATCATTTATTGTCCATGCTATAATTGTATTGATTGGACACACATTACATGTGTGGGTAAATAGGCAACACTTGGTCCCTAGTATGCCTCTAGTGAACTAGCTCGTTAATGAAAGATTGTCAAGGTTTCCTAGCCATTGAAATGTGATGTCATTTGATAACGGGATCACATCATTAGAAGAATGATGTGATGGACAAGACCCAAACTACAAATGTAGCATATGATCGTGTCTGTTTATTTCTACTGTTTTCTGCAAGTCAAGTATATGTTCCTATGACCATGAGATCATGCAACTCACGGACACCGGAGGAGTGCCTTGTGTGTATCAAACGTCGCAACATAAGTGGGTGACTATAAAGGTGCATTACAAGTATCTCCGAGGGTGTCTGTTGGGTTGGCATGGATCAAGACTGGGTTTTGTTACTCCATGTGACGGAGAGGTATCTGAGGGCCCACTCGGTAATACAACATCACAATACGCCTTGCAAGCAATGTGACTAAGTGTTAGCCACGGGATCTTGTATTATGGAACGAGTAAAGAGACTTGCCGGTAACGAGGTTGAACTAGGTATACAGATACCGACGATCCAATCTCAAGCAAGTAACATACCGAAGAACAAAGGGAACATCATACGGGATTAACTAAATCCTTGACATAGAGGTTCGACCGATAAAGATCTTCGTAGAATATGTAGGAACCAATATGGCCATCCAGGTCCTGCTATTGGTTATTGACCGTAGAGGTGTCTCGGTCATGTCTACATAGTTCTCGAACCCGCAGGGTCTGCACACTTAAGGTTTGGTGACGTTTCGGTAGTATAGAGTTATGCATGGTGGTGACGGAAGGTTTTTCGGAGTCCCAGATGAGATCCTGGACGTCACGAGGATCTTTGGAATGGTCTGGAGGTAAAGATTGATATATAGGAAGTCCTGTTTTGGTTGCCGGAAAAGTTTTAGGCTCATCGATAGTGTACCGGGAGTGCGGGTAGTGTACCGGGGGACCATCGGGAGGGGTATTTCAACCCAAGAGGCTACATGGGATGTGGGAGGGTGAATACCAGCCCTTAGTGGACTGGTAGAAGTCCCACACAAGGCCCATGCGTCTGGGATGAAAAGCCCAAAAGGAAAAAGGTGGAAAAAGGCAAAAAAGACCAAATAAGGAAGGAGTCCTAGTCCTACTAGGAGTGGAGGAGCAGGACTCCTCCCTCCTGGTTCGGCCAAACCATATGGCTGGACCCTTGAGGGCCAAGCCTCCTCCTCCCCTCCTCCTATATATACTAGTGGTTTTGAGGGTTTTTGCACAAGATTTTCTGCCACATGCTGTCCTCTCCTCTAGTGCATAGTTTCTCCTCTAGATCGTTTTTCTGAGTGCTTAGGCAAAGCCCTGCCGGAACAGCTCCACCAGCATCGCCGGAGCGCCGTCACGCTGCCGGAGAATTCTTCCACCTCTCCGCCCCCTCTTGCTGGATCAAGAAGGCGGAGATCGTCATCAAGCCGTACGTGTGCTGAATGCGAAGGTGCCGTCCGTTCGGTGCTAGATCGGGACGGATCGTGATTGGATCGCGGGACGCTCGGCGATTTGGATCACGCAGACATTCGACTACATCAACCGCGTTTCTTAACGCTTCCCGCTTAGCGATCTACAAGGGTATGTGGATCCACTCTCCCTCTCGTAGATGCTCATCACCATGGATAGATCTTGCGTGTGCGTAGGATGTTTTTTCGATGCAACGTTCCCCAACATGTATGCAGTGATATTTCCATGTTTTCTTCTTATCAAACCACATGGACTACTTCCATGTTGATGCGCAACGGTTCAAGTGCTTTTGTTCGTGGTGTTGGCATGGTCGATCTGAAGTTTACTTCGGAAAATATCGTGCAGCTGAAGAATGTGCATTATCCCCCCCCCCCCCCCCCGCTGTCAATAAAAATATTGTTAGCAAATCTCTTCTCTGTAGAGATGGGTACAAGCTTGTTTTTTAGTCCAATAAATGTGTAATATCCAAGTATTGAACTTTTTTTGGTAAAGGTTATGAGTCACGGGGCTTGTTTAGACTATCCTTGTCAGATGTTTGCAATAAAGTTGTCAATCATGTTTGCAACAATAGTGAATCAAATGTTTCGCATTCATGTATTTGTCATGTTAATTTTGGTTGTATGACAAGGCTAGCCAAGTTGAACTTAATCCCTAACTTCACCGTTGTCAAGGGATCTAAGTGTCAAGTTTGTGTCCAAGCTAAGCAACCTCGTAAGTCTCATACAACTGCGGAAACAAGAATTCTTGTGCCACTAGAACTCATACATTCATATCTTTGTGAAATGAATGGTGTTTTGATGAAAGGTGGAAATAAATATTTTATGACGTTAATCGATGACTACACTAGATACTGACATGTGTATCTTTTCCAATCAAAAGATCAGAAGAGGCTTAGGTCCGATAGTGGCGAAGAGTATTTTTTCCAATGAATTTTATTATTTTGTGCGGAACATGATATCATCCATGAGAGGACGGCTCCCTATTCACCTCAGTTAAATGTGATAGGCAAAAAAAAAAGAACCGTACTCTAACTGATTTTGTTAACGCCATGTTAGACACATCGGGCCTCTCCAACGCATGGTGGGGGAGGCAATATTGACTGCATGTCATGTCCTATACCAAGTTCCCATGAAGAACAAAGAAAATGACTCCATTCGAGGAACGGGAGAAGAAAAGGTTAAAACTCTCTTACCTACAAACTTGGGGATGCTTGGCAAAAGTCAATATACCAATTCGAGAGAAGCGCAAGCTTGGACCAAAAAATGTGGACTTTGTTTTCCTAGGCTACGCTTTTCATAGCATTGTTTATAGATTCTTGGTTGTAAAATCTGAGGTATCAGACATGCCCGTCGATACAATCATGGAATCGAATGATGCGACTTTCTTGGAAGATATCTTTCCCATGAAGGATATGGTAGCTCATCAAATCAGGAGTTGCCTAGTTCATCGAGTCAAGATGTAGTTGCAAATCTGGTTATTCCATATAATTTCTTGGTATATAGTGGATGGTCAAGAAGGAAAAATGTGCAAATTGTTGAAGTCTTTGTCTGGACTTAAGAAAGCACCTAAGCAGTTGTTGGGGAACGTCGCATGGGAAACACAAATTTTCCTACGGACACGCAAACCTATCCATGGTGATGAGCATCTACGAGAGGGAGAGTGGATCTACATACCCTTGTAGATCGCTAAGCGGGAAGCGTTAAGAAACGCGGTTGGTGTAGTCGAACATCTTCGCGATCCAAATCGCCGAGCGTCCCGCGATCTCATCACGATCCGTCCCACGATCCAATAACGATCCGTCCCGTGAACTCATCACGATCCGTCCCGCGATCTCATCACGATCCGTCTCACGATCTTGATCACGATCTGTCCCGCGAACTCATCACGATCCGTTCCACGATCTCATCACGAACTGTCTCGCGATCTCGATTACGGTCCTTCCGATCTAGCGCCGAACGGACGGCACCTCCGCGTTCAGCACACGTGTAGCTTGATGACGATCTCCACCGTCTTGATCCAGCAAGAGGAGGTGGAGAGGAGAGAGAGTTCACCGGCAGCGTGACGGCGCTCCGGTGATGGTGGTGGAGTGATTCCGGCAGGGCTTCGCCTAAGCACTGCGGAACTACGATCTAGAGGAGAAACCATGCACCGGTGGAACGGGTAGCATTTGGCCAGGAATTCTGTCCAAAAACCACCCAATCCACTAGTATATATAGGAGGAGAGGAGAGGAGAGGCAGCCAAGGCCTTTGGGTCGGCCGAAATAGGAGGTGGGAGCAATCCTACTTCACCTCCAATCCTAGTTGGAGTAGGATTGCCTCCTATTGGCTGATTTTCCACTTTTTGCTTTAGGACTTTCTCTCCTGCGCCATGGGCCTTTGTGGCTGGTTTCCCAGCCCACTAAGGGCTGATTATTATTATCCCACAGCCCATGGACCTCTTGGGGTCGAAATACCCCTCCCGGAGGTCCTCCGGTACACTACCGGCACTCCCGGTACAATACCGATACTCTCGGTACACTACCGATGAGCCCGAAACTTTTCCGGAAACCAAACTGGGACTTCCTATATATGAATCTTTACCTCCGGACCATTCCGGAGCTCCTCGTGACGTCCGGGATCTCATCCGGGACTCCGAACAACCTTCGGTCACCACCATACATAACTCTACACTACCGAAACGTCACCGAACCTTAAGTGTGTAGACCCTGCGGGTTCGAGAACTATGTAGACATGACCGAGACACCTCTACGGTCAATAACCAATGGCGGGACCTGGACGTCCACATTGGTTCCTACATATTCTACGAAGATCTTTATCGGTCGAACCTCTATGTCAAGGATTCAGTTAATCCCGTATATCGTTCCCTTTGTTCTTCGGTATGTTAGTTGCCCGAGATTCGATCGTCGGTATCTCCATACCTAGTTCAACCTCGTTACCGGCAAGTCTCTTTACTCGTTCCGTAATACAAGATCCCGCAACTAACAATTAGTCACATTGCTTGCAAGGCTTATTGTGATGTTGCATTACCGAGTGGGCCCCGAGATACCTCTCCGTTACACGGAGTAACAAATCCCAGTCTCGATCCATGCCAACTCAACAGACACCATCGGAGATACCTGTAGAGCACCTTTATAGTCACCCAGTTACGTTGCGACGTTTGATGCACACAAGGCACTCCTCCGATATCCGTGATTTGCATGATCTCATGGTCATAGGAACATATACTTGACATGCAGAAAACAGTAGCAATAAACTGACACGATCATATGCTATGTTTGTAGTTTGGGTCTTATCCATCACATCATTCTCCTAATGATGTGATCCCGTTATCAAATGACATCTCATGTCCATGTCTAGGAAACCTTAACCATCCTTTGATCAACGAGCTAGTCCATTAGAGGCATACTAGGGACATGGTTTTGTCTATGTATCCACACATGCATTTAAGTCTCCGATCAATACAATTATAGCATGGATAATAAACGATTATCATGAACAAGGAAATATGATAATAACTAATTTATTATTGCCTCTAGGGCATATTTCCAACAACAGTGGCATGAGAAGTTTGAAAGAACTTTAACAATTGCAGGCTTTGTTGTAAACGGAGCTGCCAAATGTGTGTACTATCACCATGGGGGGGGAGGGAGTTATCCTCTTCCTGTATGTTGATGACATATTGATTTTTGGAACAAATCTGAATGTTATTAAGGAGGTCAAGGATTTCCTATCTTGTTGTTTCGATATGAAGGATTTAGGAGTAGTTGATGTTATTCTGAACATCAAGCTATTGAGAGATGATGATGGTGGAATTACACTGCTTCAATCTCACTATATGGAAAAGATCTTGAGTCACTTTTGGTTATAGTGTCTGGAAGCCCTCTCCAACACCATATGATGCTAGCGTGGTTCTTCAAAAGAATCGAAGAATTGCTAGAGATCAATTAAAATACTCTCAGATAATTGGATCGCTTATATATTTAGCCAATGCTACGAGACATGACATCTCTTTTGTTGTTAGCAAACTGAGCCGGTTTGTGTCAAAACGAGCAGATGATCATTGGAAAGCTCTAGAAAGATTTATGCGCTATTTGAAGTGCACTACGAGTTATGGAATTCAATACACTGGGTACCCAAAGGTACTTGAAGGGTATAGTGACTCAAACGGGATTGCTGATGCTGGTGAGATAAAGGCCACTAGTGGATATGTATTCACTCATGGTGGTGGCACTATTTCTTGGAAGTCTTGCAAGAAGACCATCTTAACGAGGTCAACAATGAAAGCAGAACTCACAACACTAGATACAGCTACGGTCGAAGCAGATGGCTTCGTCGGCTCTTGAATAACTTACCGGTTGTTGAGAAACCTATACCGGATGTTCTTATGAACTGCGACAATCGAACTACGATCGCCAAAGTGAGTAGTTCAAAGGTTAACATGAAGTCATCAAGACATGTTCAGAGAAGGTTAAAATCTGCCAGGAAAATGAGAAACTCCGGAGTTATTGCATTGGATTATATCCAACTGTCTGAAAATCTGGCAGATCCTTTTACTAATGGTCTATCATGTAACGTGATAGATAATGTAAGAGATGGGTATGAGACCCACAATATGAGTCATCCACGATGGTAACCTATTCTATGTGATCAGAGATCTCGTGAATTAGAAGTGGAAAACAAGTTGTTGGTCAATTAAGAGGAGAGTATCCTTACTATTAATAATACCACTTTGTGAAGATGCAATACTTTCCTAATCTGCATAGCAGGTTGATATATATCTTAATGTGTTCTAAGTGGCTTAATTAAGCAAAGATGTTGTCCTGCAGAACATCTTTTGAAGAACACACCTATATGAGTCTAATTGTTAACGTCGTAATCTATGAGAATAGGGTGATCTCAAGTAAATTCATGAAAGGCCTTGGAGAATGACGAATAAGCTCCACCCGTGGGGAAGTCCCGCGGTATCCTAGTATTGGTCAAGGCTTTGTGTGAATCTAGATTCGTAGAAAACTTGCAGTTCAAGGCATAGTCCACTGTTTAAGTTGATTACTAGTGTAGCATAGAGTTCTAGGTGGAAGTTCAACGTAACAGTCTGCACTGCCGTACCAGTATATAAACTGTGTTTTGGAACCAAAGTCAAATTTTGTGTGGCTCTCAGATCTGGTGGGGGATCGCTGGAATTTGATCTATATATGGGCCAATCCAATCACCAGTTTTAGAATTCCCAATAAATCCTAGAGGCCCACTCAGCCCATTCATGCAAGGGCAAGAAGTGGGACAAAAGTTTAGTCACATACTGCTGACCTAGTGGGATTTGATCCTCCTTATAAGGGAGGTTGTTTCCACACATGTACGAGAATGAGAACAAGAGAGATACACGCGCAGTCCTCCTCCATCGTCCGCCTCACCACGCCACGCCTCATCGGGACGCGCATCGGGTTGCAGGAATGAGCTGAGCCGATGTCTAAATTTTTGCCACGCATGACTATGATGTGAAAGGTTCCACGGGAGCTGAAACGTTTTTGCTGTAGTGGAGAGTGAATGTCAACTCTGCACCCTTCGGTTGTCAGCTATTCGCTTCATCTCCCGTCCCTTTTATCTTCCATCGCAGCCTATTTGCATCTTTCTGTTGTGCCTACAAAAAAGAGGATGCTCCTCTCCAGAGGGACACATTCGAACATCATCTTCCTCACGCCATCGAGTTCCAAACTCAGAGCTGCTGCTAGGTTCTTTCCTATCCCAGCTTGCAGCGTGCACCGCAGATCGGGACTGTACGTCTCCGAAACCGTGCCACTTCGAGTCCTGTACGGACGAAGGGTGATAAAGTTTTTGGGGAGCACTCTACGCTACTATTGACTTCTTGATCACGGACGCCGATGACCACTTCCTAAACGACGACTTCTTCCCAGATGTCAACAACCTTTTCGACGACATGGCCGATGACGATGTCAACACTATTCCTAATGTTGTTGTTGCGGTTGCAACTCAGTACCTGTTCGTGTTCTTTTTGTTTGAGTTCCTGCCACAACTTCTTGTTCTAGTTTCTGTTCTAGATATGTTCCATTCATACTCACTACTCGAGTTGCTATTTGCATACTCTCTGTCTAATTGCATGACTTGTCCTACATCTGCTATGATAGTTATGGTTTCTCTACTATTTCTCTTAATAAAATCATATGGTAAATCCCTCATATATCCAACACTTAATAATAGTGTTTAGACATAGTGGAGGTTGTTTGGGAACCTTTGATGGTAGTGTTTAGGATAGTTGCCATCATTGAACCAAGAATTCACACGATTTTGAATGTTGCTTCAGAGTCGGCGAGAGGGAGGGGGGTGGGGGTGGGGGGAGGTCTACATAGGATAATTGTGAGCATTGCAACTGGTTAATGTTTGTAGACCTTCTGGTATAAAAAAAGATTTATTCACTCAAACGTAAAGTTTTACACTCGGACTATGCATATCTAGATGCACATAACCCTAACATCGAACCTTCAAACGAACTGAAATATATAAACAAACATAGTTTGACAAATAACGGATACCATCCTAAGCTGCGCTATGCTCCGATCGCTGAAGTAAGGACCAAATACATATCCAATGCGTGCATATAAATAAGTAAGATGTGGACAGAAAATTAGAGCCGTCGCCCTGTGCTGATCAGAAAGTTTAATCTAATCTTGACGTGTAGGAGCATTTCACGGAGCTAGCGAAAGATCAAACATGTTTGGGATACTCCGAGGCCATGCAGTAGACCTAGCGCCGGTTAACTATGACCAAGTACCATCCACCGGGTGCCAGCGCGCCCTACGCTACGCGCTAGAGGCTGGGTCTCCCGTTTCAGCTCGTGTACAGCCAGCTAACCACAGAATATTGATTAGTACTATCACTTACTACGAGCTAGTAGCCGGGACGTAAACTTGATCTGATTACGTACGTTTACAGCAAAGCAGATCGCTCCTGAGATCTGCAGACAACGTTACAGGAACTACTGGTTGTAGCGCCCCAGTACGAGTGGTACGTAGGGGCTAGACTTTTGCGAGGTAAATTGCTGGATATAGAAGCCTAGCTAGCTAGCTAAGCTAGGCAATTTATTAGTTATAAACCAGTCAATGTCCGTAGCACAAAGATTAATCCTAATTAACAATTGGATGCAGTGTACGTCGTCTGCCTCGATTCCTGAATGGTGATGGATCGGGCGAATGCGATCGACGCGTTGTACCATCTGTTTGTTGCTACTACGGCAAGAGTTTGTTCCGCCAATAAATAAGTATACTTCTGTATGTTTGCCAAAAGAAGAAGTATATTTCCGTATCGTATGCGTGTGCGTATCTGGTTGGTATATTCCATGAGTTCCCAGGGCTGAGGAACTGGTGGATACATCGATCCTCCGATCCTCCCTCCCCATATGAATTATATTGCTGGCAAATTATAACTCCATCTCACCCACCCACATCGGGCCAGGGACGTAGCCGTCGAGTGTTTGTTCATTTGCTGCCGCAAGTGGGGATTTATTTAAGGATGTACATGGGCATGAGCAGCCCTGATTAATCAAATACATGATAAAAATCAAGCAGACGTAGTAGACAAAATCGCGTGTCTCCATCGCTCCTTTTGACTAGTTAGGCGGCCGGGTTTGTTGGCCAACGGGGAGAAAGATCGAATGCATAATGGGGACAATTGTTAATTACCATGTAACCTTGAAATATGGCTTGTTTGGATTATACCATGTGTACATGAGGTGAACCTAGTAGTATGTACCTAGCTAACCATCTACTCAAGCACAATTGTACAAACTCTGTCGTCTCTAACTTTGTACCAAGCAACATTACCGTGACGTGACAGAGCATATACAAAACCAATAACCGTTATGTCATCCAGGACCTTATGTGTGTGCATGCACCGGCGACAAGGTGTCATCAAATTTTCGTATAGAACAAATAGGAGCTAGACAGACTACGTCTTCTTTTTTGTCAAAGATATATTGATTATACGCACAACGCTGTCAAGGAATTGTGTTCAGGAGCATGGAATGATCGCTACTAGGCACTCGCTGGTGCATTAACCAGTATACTCTAATCCTTTATTTCTAAATAGCTATAACCCAGTACTTAATTTTTCTAGCCATGCAACCATGACACATAATCAAGTATGCATGCAAGACATAAATAATATCTTTTGCACTACTCTATGCATGCAATGGTGTCATATCATCAACTCATGCATATTATTCATAAATATGTTTTTGCATTAGAGTTCATCCTTCATATTTTGTTAGAAATTACATTGTAATTATAATTTTCACTCTCTTTTTATACGATTTGTATTTTATTGTTTTTAAGCATACATTCGCTTTTTAATAATTTTATGGTTTTTTATAACAACTATTTATCTATTTTTTTAGCAATGTTCTAGCAGCAACATGCGGAGGCATCATCTAGTTATATATAGGGTCTTCCCGCAAAAAAAATGATCGGATTGAGTACTACCTAGTGCACTAGTACATACATATATTGACATAAATTAGGTAGACCCGATCGATCGTGGCCTGTAGTTGATCTAAATATTAATTCGACCGAGAGTTGAAAGGCAGATTAGTGGGTTCTATCATGCATCGTTAGCCTGCAAGTGCGAGCCGTGGACATATAGTACCACTTGCCGTACAAAACCTTACTTTTCCTTCTCCTCAAGATATGCATATATGTAAGGGAGGATTTGCACAATTAACCAACTTTATTCAAATCCAGAGATATGTACATCTCACTGACACTTAGTTCCTTTTATGTCCGTACCCGGGAGCAAATAGGAGCTCGAGAAGACGTAAACAACACCTTGCCGTACAGCCACTTACTCACCATATCCACCCATAGGTAGCAAATCAAGGTTTGCATTTGTCCAAAGGAAAAGCTGCCTATATAACTGCAAGAATCAGATATTTTGTTATGTCGTCCATGTGTCCACATGGGACGAGCTGGAGATGCATACATATAATTGCTAGGCATCCATGGCACGTAATTAAATATGTAAATACTCAAGGCTGGTCCATTATGTAGAGGGTAGCTTTATCATGGGAAGCATCTCTATGGATAAATCTCTAGCTCGCTCCGTTATCTGTGCTCGTAAAAGGTTGCTAGATCTACATGCGCCTTGCTGGCACAAAAATTATGTTTCTAGTTAGTGCTAGGTTGCTAGCTCTCTACTAATTCCCTTTGCTGCTTTCTGCCTAAGTTGCATGCCACATATGACCACCTCCGTCATACCACTTTCTAGATCATGATTTATTTTCAAATAGAAGGGTGAACACTGATCTCTGCATGGACCGATGCAAATAATCTATTATTGCATAATTTCATCATCCAAATATGTCTTAAAAATTATAAAAGGCTATCATATTCAGATGATAATAAAATTATGACTCTCTCATGCTGCACTTATCTTTTTTTTGTGGATATGCTGCAATAATCCTATTATTGGATTGTGTCATCCATATCTGTTGTACATAGCCCGTGCTATTAGAACAACTATAACCGGAGGCCCCAAACTCTCAAGCGTCCGGACGGACGGCCCGGTCATGAAAATGCGACCCAGACGAGACCCTTAAACAGGCCTCAGACGCCCAGGCTGACCGACACATCTCATATTCAGCCCAAATCCATAACAGACTGACAATGGGGTCCCACGCAGAATCGCCCAGGAACCCGACGGTCCAACATACATCTCCTCCGGTGATGGTGTGATCACCGCGTGGCGTCACCCTGGCTCGCTTCCTCAGGCCAAATCCAACTATTTAAGTCGGCCGACGTCCCCCAACCATAGCCAAATCCACCTCCTCCCTCTTTGTGCCGCCAGCCCGAGCCTTGCCACCACCTCTATTTTGCTCTACCATTCGTCCCATGCCGCCAAGCTTTGCCATGGCCCGACAAAAGAAGACTACCTACGCTATGCTCACGCTGGAGCACTCCCTCCAGATCGAGGAACAGATCCGGACGAAATGCATCGCCCGCATCGCTGGTGGCCTGCCTCCGGACTCGTCGGAGACGGAGTGGGGGGAGGAGGAGGAGCCGGGCAAGGGGGGAGAAACATGCGGAGCCATGGAAGAAGAGCAAGAGGAGCAGACGGAGGAGGAGAAGGGGGAGCTGCCTCCGGCTCTGGGCTTCAACATATAGGATTCCTGGCAGTGTTCACGGTTGCCCAAGCGGACGAGATGGCGGAGCAGCGTGCCATCCAGGATGAGGCCTATGCAGTGGCGGTTCCACCATTGGGGCGAGCTGGGGCGGCCGCCCCGGCTCTCCCGCGACGGAACAAGGTATCTCCCGTGCCTAGTGACCATCGACACAGTGCAATGAAGCTCCGTCGTCATCCGCCGCTCCGGCAACCCTCAATTTCTGTGTCCGCCACTAGGCCTATGTGAAGGCCAACCTAGGCTTCATCTGACGGGAGCGGGCGATGATCGACACGCTTTTCGCCGAACTCGATGTGGAGGCAGAGGCGGAGCAGCCGGAGGAGCCATAGGAGCCGGAGCTGCGGCTGCTGCCCATGTACCCTGAGCTGGGCACGAAGGTAGTAGACATCTCCGACAAGGACTAGGGTAGTTTAGGTTATTTGATCTACGTAGTACATCGTTTGTATGGATCTAAACTTTGTCATATGGGGTATGCACAGAAGCAAATTTGAGACTTAACTGGTCACTCTTCGCGGACGCGCCCGCCTCCGCCCACAGTCATTTGAGAGGTTGGTGTAATGCTCTTATCTTTCATTGGTTGCACCCAAAGGTCATGGACTCCCGCACGTCCACAAGCTATACATCGCACCACGTACACATATAGCTGGTAGTTTGGAAGATAACCTGTAACCTCCAAAGATCACCCAACCTAAAGAGCATACACCCCACACAGATTTGAGCCTTTCGCCTACGGCAAATTACCAGCACCTAGTTCTCAAACATATTAGTTATACTCGTACGTGGGGTAACCTACAAGCTACTAGGATGGTACGGGGGGGGGGGGACAAATAAGCAAGACAGAAAAACATCTTTTAGGCTGATGATTTTGTTTAACTCTCACTCACTTTTTTATCTCCAAACACTTAGAGAATAACCTTCTCAGAATAAAATATTTGGAAATCGAGGCTGCCTTGCATAAATAACTCACTCCTTATCCCCAAACACCAAGAAAAAATAATTTCAAAATACAAATATTTGAGAAATCGAGGCTGCCTTGCTTAGCTTGTTTGAGAGAAAGAATGTGCGGCCATGGTTGCCGGTTTGAGCATGCGCATAGTTTGTAGTGCTTGTTCCAGGTTAACTTAACCCACCCTTGATAATTTAATAACGGTCCGACCTCGATCTGCGGCGGCGACGCCGTGGAACCCGCGACGGAGGGCAGGCTGCACGCTGCGCCAGTAGCGCACGGATGGGTGAATATGAAATTGGCCGGCCGGCCGGCCGGCCGTACGTGGAGACAGAGGCGCACGGTCTCCGATGTATGCATGCAGGGGGGCAGCCAATACGGGGAGCGGGCGCACATGTGTCGGGCCCCAAGTGGTCCAACGATCCTGTCCGGACGGACAGGGAATCGCATCGAGGGAGGTGGCCCAGTTTTGGACCGTCAGATTCGATCGACGCCTGATTCGGCGCGATTTTCAATGGTTTTGTGTGGTTAGTGCTGGTGGATGGGCCATCGGGAGGGCAACAAGTGGCAGTTGAACTGTGCTCCGCGAGAGTGACAGACAGGAGGGCTGGCTGGCTGGCTAGGCAAAAATTAGGAAGAAGGAAGGAGGGGGTACTCGAGGAGGCCACGCAAAGATCTTTGGGGCTTTTGGCGTCCACTCTCCTCCACTTGGTGTGGATTCCTATGCGCATTAGATAAGTGGACAGTGGATTAGGGCCGCATCATTTCTTTGCCCTTTTTTTTATCTAACTGCTTGGAGAATATTGACTGTGGGTGCTTTGGGCTTCTACAAGCAAAATAACTAAAGATTGAGCTATGATCTTTTTCCTATGAGACTGTGGGAAATCTGGATGCCTCTGACAGAAATTTGAACAATAAGCGAACTCATACAGAAATACTAATTCATGCACGTCCATCATACACGTCCATCATACACGCAAATGTCGCACGTAAATAACAAATGTTTGGTAGCGAAAATATATAATTCTTACATAAACTTTATTTAAACTGCACAACTCAATCATCAGCTTTTTGATTTCCATTGTGGGTCCACATATGCTCTTCAAGATCATGGAGTAGTTGTGTATTTAACCGATGACCTCGACGATTCTGATGCATCTACAAAAAGTTCATAAGTTGGTTTGCATCTTGATCTTCCATGATTTGAATTTGTTCTCCGGGTGCTTCAAAATCATTGGTTAGGGCAAGACCATCACCCTCATCCCTCACAATGATGTTGTGCAAAATATAACATAACATGTCATCAGCTGTCACAAAGTTTTTGATTCTCACATCATTGCAGCTCCACGAACAATTCCCAAACGAGCTTGAAGCACTCCAAATGCCCTCTCCACATCCTTCCTAGGTTCTTCCTGCATTGTTGTGAAGTGCTTTTGTTTGTTGCCATCTGATTCCAATATAGTCTTCACAAATGCCCCCTACCGATGATAGATGCCATAGGCAAGATAGTATCCCGTGTTGTAGTCACGACCATTGACAGTGTAGTTGCACGACAATGATTCCCCATTACAAAGCTTCCATAACACCGGAGACCGTTGAAGCACGTTGATGTCATCGTGAGAACCTGGAATTCCGAAGGAAGCATGCCAAATCCATAAGTCATGTGATGCTACTGCTTCCAGTATGATGGTGGTCTCTTAGGTGTGACCTTGATACATTCCTCACAAACCCTTGGGGCAGGTCTCCCATTGCCAATACATACAATCAATTGACCTGAGCATACCTGGATACCCTTTGGCCTCTCTAATAGGCAACAACTTTCCCGTGTCCTGCACATTTGGTTCTTAGATACTCTGCTCCAAATACATGCACGGCCGTGCGGACAAACTTGATAGTTGTCTTCAGGCATGTGTTGTCCCCCATCCGGACCATCTCACGAATGGCATCTACGGAAGTACCAAGTGCAAGCATCGTCAGAGCAACCATGCATTTCTGCTTAGCAGAGAAATAAATTTGGCCATGGCAATCACTTGTGAGCTTGAAGTAGTCATTGTATGCCTCCACTCCCTTCACAATGCACAAAAACAAAGGATCATCCGGGAAAGTTGGGTCTGGAGCAAAGTAGTCCTTCTGCAGCAGTTTGGGGCGGAGACCCCTATCCCGGTTGATCACTCTTCTTCTTTTGAATGAGCCCTTGAAATTGAGAATACGCTCCACCTACTGGTCCATTTTCTCCTGCGTGCTCATGAGCATGATCATGTCCACTTCTAAGTTCTAATCCGAAGAATTGAAGAACTCACCTTGAATCATTTGATCAAGCTCCATCGGTCCATACTTCTCGTTTGACGAAGCATCAAATTTCATTATTTTCCCTAAAAAATAGCAAAACAATGGGTCGGACAATGTTTCTAACACATAGAATGCGCCCCGAGAGTTGCCGGACGTACCACGGTGGTGTTCGGGCCGGCAACGACGTCTCCAGCTGGGAGGACGGGAGAGAGGAGTGTTGTATCAGTGTTGTCGGTGTGAACGCTCGGAACGGGTGCGGAGGGCGTGCGGAGGAGGAGCAGCGAGACAAACATGGCGAAGGAGGAAGAAGAGAAGAGAAAAAAAGGGTAGATTTGGTGCAATTTGGGTTGGGGTAGGCCTGTCGGGCGGACGCGCCCTGGCTACCCCATATTCGCCCAAGATTTGTGCTGGATATGAAGGGCGCTGGTCAGTCCACGCTTTTGAGGTCCGTTTGAGATGCCCGTTTGGGTCGCATTTTTGTGACCGGTTAGTGATCAGGCCATCCGCTGGGCGTTTGAGGAGGGGTTGGGGTGTGTGTCTGTAGATGCTCTAACTTCGTCTTGCTTGGAGTATCTAAGGTTTCTCTACAAATAATTACAGAAGAGTAGAAGACCCGTGACTAGGCCGATTTGGAGGACATGCTCCATGGAGCCCGTCGTTTTAAAACTTCAAAATTCAAACTTTTCACTTTAAAACATTTCAACGATATACAACAATACAAGGTTGTACATGTGTGCAAAAATGACAATGAAATACTTGAATTGTGAGACGCACAAAAAAAATTGGGCACTTTGAGAATAACAATGCATATGCTAAAACGTCATAGATTTCTTTTTTATGCATCTCTCATTATAACATATTTCATGTTGAAAATTTACACACATGTACATTATGCCTTTGGGTCTATGTTTACTTAATTTTAGAATTTTTGCTAGCAGAAAAGTATGAATTATGTTTCTTTGAATTCTCACTTGTGAAATTCCTATGGGCGCTTTGGGCTTCTACAAGCAAGTTAATGTGCTTCCTTTATGTATGAATTGGCATCACACAAAATTGATCAATTTTTTTGGAAGGTGGGCTTATCAATTTTTAGCAAACAAACAAGCTAAATACTTGTGATGGTTGGAATAGCAATGATAGTTTGATCTACAGAGAGCACATGATTTAACATGGTATAAGAAATCACCGGTTGATCTATTAGTTAAGTAGAACTAACATGTCACCGGATGTCAAATTAATGAGTCTATATGTGTGTTAAAGGAAAACACAAGATTGCTACAATTAGGGAGGGTAGAGAGATTGCTAGAACAAGTAGCAAATGGTGTGTTTGAGGGTGTCTTGTGGTGCGGCACATTAATAGCTAAAGCTACACTAATCTTTATTGACACTTTATTTAATTGCCAAATACATTTATGTTTAACTTATGTGCCATTATAAAAACGTTAAACCTCTTAACCAACTGATGCTAATTCTAAAGTGGTCAGTTTAGAACTCATTTCATCAATCATTTGAATATCTTATTTTGTAATTCATATGTTATTATAATAGAAACCAATGCTTCAAAGAGGTAGTTTAATTCTACATAATGCTGCCGTGTTCCGCACTAGCTCGAGATTCTTATATCTCATTATTTTTGCAGCTGAAAAATACCTTTTCTTGCCGAGAGGTGGACATCGCTCTCCTAGTTCATTATTTTGAAATTTTAGCTAGATGCAATTTACCTGATTTTGGAATTTGGGTTAGTAAATTTGTCGGAGTAGGAAGCAGGCAACAAGGTGCAGCACCGGAATCCACGACTTCAATGCCAAAGCGAACATAGCGAGGCCACGGGACACTGGCAAGGCCTAGGCCATGAATGCACCGTGATGGCGGCAAGTTTGAAAGTTTGGTTGCGCTGGGAAGTGGGGGCAACATCACCGGGGAAATTTAGTGTGCGACGGTGTCGAAGGATATCTAGAGGTCGGGCTAGGACGACAGTATGTGGCGGAGGCAACCAATTTAGACTGGGTTGGATCATGCGACAAATAAAGGAAGAAGAAGGTCTCCCTGTCATTCAATGTTGATTCAACTGCTAGGTCACATTTTACTTGTCACGAATCCTTTTTCAGTCAACTAACCCCTAGCAAGGCCCTTAGGGCGAGTCCTTTTGGTAGCTTCTTCGAGATTCTAGAATAAGCTGCCCCCTATCTAACTTATTTTATAAACCGAACTAAAAATATTTTTTAAGAAGCCTACTAGTTAAGTCTTAATTAGTAGGCTTTAAAAATAATAATTTTGATTGGACTTCTAGATAAGCTGGGTAGGAGACGGGGGGCTACTATTATTTCAGAATGCATGCCCATCAATGGAACGTACGAGCATGTATAAAATGTGATAGCAGGCATGATTTTTTAAATACTCCCTCCATATATATTTACATGGCGCCTCATTTTTTGTGATTAACTTTGTCTGTCGTGTAATCAATAATATATTATTCACATGTTATTAAAATTTATACATCATAGATCAAACCGGCAGTCAAAGTTAAATCTCGAAATAGGGACCCAAGGAGTGGGGGCAAACGTTTGGCTCTTGGGTGCCACTGCATCCGAATTGAAAAAACAATAATTTAGTAAATGAAAAGTTAAAACAAATCTGAAATTTTTGCAGGCAAAAATGATCAAGTCTTATACTCATGTAAAAAGTTTTGTCAAGGAATATTTTCATGGTATTCCAGGCAGGAAAAAAATCAATACTATATACAAGCTAGATTCCCACTTATTGTCCTCAAGTCGATGGAAGTTTTGCCGTGACGAAACTTTTTATACGATGCGAGTACAATACAAGGTGAGGTTTGTTTCCAAAAAAAATCAGGAACGTTTGACTTTGGCGCAATTACTAAAGTATTTTTTCCATCACCTGAGAGCCAAGGGGTATTTCCTCCCAAGGAGTAGGTTATTTCAAGAATATTTCTCCCCAAGGAGTAAGTTACGTGTCAAAATTCCTTACATGGTGCATCCGCAATTTTTTTTTTCCTTACATGGTGGGATATTTCAAGAATATTTTAGACCAGGGCTGGGAGTTAAAATAATTTTGTAACTCAAAAAGAGAAACAACTCCTAACATACATTTGGCTAAACTCGGTGCTCCAACACTAGGCAATGACAAAGAAGCAGATACCTTGCCGATTTCATCACTCCTCTATTTCCATACGTGTTCGCTTCTTATTTTAAGTTGTCCACCAAGTGTGAGCTAGCCCATTCGAGGAATCTTGAGGAGAAAGGGATCTCCAGAGACACGAAGGAATCCATTGACCGTTTAAACTTCAACAGGAAATTAGGTAGTAACCATTATTGCCGGCACACCCAATTAGTTCTAGTACGACAAAAGCGAGGAGGATAACTTCACACATCATGGCCAATAATGTACGCACCTACCTAAACCTGACAACCTCCATCGCACATGGACTGCTAACTGCAATTACAAGCGCACCATGCAAAGCCCTGTAAAAATAAACCTAAAGAAATGCCCCAGTAGCAATTAACAATAACAAGTAGTAGCAGAAGATGGAGTCTCAAGGAAATTTTCCAAAATAAAATGAAAAAAGAAAAGAAAAGATAGAGCCTGGACAAAGAAATCAATTTATTTTTATTGGAGAAGCATGCATGCATGCACTGTTCGATATGTAAAGATTACAAGGTACTCCTCAAGGAATCTTGTGGAGTATATAAAGATTTCAGGTTCTCTGCAACAAGTTTGTGCTCTGGATCTGAATGATACTCTAGACAAGAGAGACATTGAAGGTCGGAGTTCTGTTGGTTTGCGTCTTTGTCTGCATGCAAGGTTGAACCATAAAAGATTGGGGAAATTTGACTAGTCCCCTGTCGGTCATCACGCAAACTAAATATCAGATCCACCTTAGAAAAAAGATTCGACTGGTAGATCGATGCATATGCATGTGATATTTTGTTTCAGTAGGTGGTACCAGTCTACAGTCGAGTGATTCAATCTAGCGATATGGATGCCACCCACTGTGGAGATCGATCGAGGGATCGACCGCACTTTTAACGTTTCTAGTCGATTCTTTAAAATTTAGACTCTTAGGGCATGTAACCCGTAAATTTGTTTTTGCATTCGTCCGCGAGCAGAGAGAGACCAATCTATGGACATGGATGCAAAGGACGACAACCAACGCTAGCTGAATACATTTCAAACTTTTTTTGAACAAACCAAATGAAATTCATGCAAACACGGCTGGATTTCATGCTAACATGACGGATTTCATACAAATACGACGAATTTAATTACATTTCAAACATCTAGAAAAATAAAAATAAAAATAAAACGCTCCTAAACCTAGGGGGCGTCTGGCGTCCAAGCCCGCGTCGTACTCCATCCGCCATCTTCATGAGCACCAGCGAAAAGGCCGATGAAGTGAAGGTGGGGTCTTTGGTGAGGAAGAGTAGAACACGGGAGACGGGCTGGCCAACATGGGACACAAGGCACCGCCGCCTCTCGTGGCCTACTCATCCTCGAAAGAGTCCGCGACCTCTCCCTCGTCAGTGGTCGTGAGGTCCATGATGGAAATGGTGACGTCGACGCTGTCTTCATCTCACCGGGCCGACTTATGGTTCGTCGACGACGTGTAGGAGGCATAGCTGGCGTTGTTCTCCTTCGCAATCGCATGTAGTTGCACCTTCGCGGCGGCTTGAGCGCGGACGACATCGTAGATGGCACGCTGCTCCGTTATGAAGTTGGAGTTCACAGCGGCCATGGCCGCCATGGCCTCCTCGCTCGCGCGCTCGCCATAGATCTGTCAATCTGCTAGTCGGTGCTGCTCCAGGAGGAACGTGTTATACCGTTGTTCCTCCTGCGCCTGCTGGAACGCCGATAGAGGCGCCGACACAGGCTGCATGTCCGTCATGGTGGCGTCGAAGTGCGCATGCGCTTGCTCCATGGTGAAGCCAGCGTGCACAGAAGGCGCGGGAGCCGGGGCGGAGTCGTCAGAGCTTGTCTCCATCGTGGTGTCGTCCTAGTCATCGGAGACCTCGGGCAAGCTGGCCGGCAAACCGGCCTCGATCCGCCTGGCACAGCGGCTCTGCTAGGTGGAGACAAGGGCGGCCACCGCGTGCTTCATCTCCGGCGACAGACTGTCCCACAGTGCTTTCCCACATGTGTTAATGGAGGATGTGGAGGCAAGGAGGAGGATCTCGAGCGGATATGTTGTGTTGTGGAGATAGCCTGGTGTGGCTGCCCTTGAATAGCGGATTCCGATAAGGCCAGACGTTAATGCGGGACGTCAGAGTGGGTTTCTCGGCCGGCGAGCCTTCTTAATGGCGGCATACAGAGCGACGAGGCATTGAATGGGCGTGGTAGATATCCCTCTTGTCCCATCCAATTACACGTCTTCGGCATTGAATAGGTGCTGACACCGAAGGCCCGTCACCGGCGGCGTCGTTGACCAGCGAGCCGCTTCATTGTCGGCGCCAGTGAGAAGTTACATCCGCCCTTCAATGGGGAGCGGCCTCGCTACAACGGCATGAACGTGAACAACTGGCGCTGGGTGGGAATTGCGCGCGGGAACGGGAGGGGTTTCTGGTAGGCCGGGGCAGTCAAAATCGAGGAAAGTAGCGATCTGGACTCCAGCAAAGGCCCCTCGCGTTTGTCAGTAGTACTTGTGAGCTGCGTTGGGTTTTTCATCGAATAGGAAGGATGAAACAGTAGAGTAGAAATAAGTATTTCCCTCAATTGGAACCAAGGTTAATTATCAAATGAATAGGAGAATCACAACAACTTGTCTTTCGAGCGGTACCTGCACACATAAACCAAACACTTGCACCCAACGCGGGCAAGAGGGTTGTTGACAACCCACATGTGTAGGGGGTCATTTGTAGCCTTTTTCGATAAGTAAGAGTGTCGAATGCCAACGAGGAGCTAAAGGTAGAACAAATATTCCCCCAAGTTCTATCGATAAAACTAGAATGCTTTATCTACAACAAGAATGAAACTACTTCGCA
Organism: Hordeum marinum; assembly: GCA_022496015.1. Lineage (NCBI taxonomy): Eukaryota > Viridiplantae > Streptophyta > Magnoliopsida > Poales > Poaceae > Hordeum > Hordeum marinum. Next base: position 506,457,927 of record CM039674.1, on the reverse strand, counting down.
GGAATAAAACTATGAGTACTTTGCAAGAAAATAAAATTAGTAGTGAAGTAGCAAGCTTTTTGTAACACAAGAGAAAGATTGTCCATAGGGAATTGAATATGATACGCTAGATACTTGTTATATGCAATGAGGGAGAGGCATGAGCTAACATACTTTCTCTACTTGGATCACATGCACTTATATTTGGAACTCTAGGAAGCATCCACAACTACTAAAGCTCACTAAGGTAAAACCAAACCATAGCATTAAGTATCAAGTCCTCTTTACTCCCATATGCAACAACCCACCTAATCTGGTTTATGCTTCTGTCACTCAAGCAACCCACTATAGGCAAATCATGAACATATTGCAACATCCTACATCATGGATACCTCACATTTGCACGATACAGAGGGCACAATAGGACAGCACCATATCAACATATGACTCACGTCCATAACATCATACCACAATTAACCCATAGGACAAAAGAGATATACTCAAACATTATAGGATAACCAAATGTCATTGGGAAATAATATATGGAGTTGAGCACCATATTTAAGTAGACATTACAACACGGAGGAGAGGTGTTACACCGCTGCAAGAGGGGGGAGAGTTGGTGTTGGCGGAGGCAAGATTATTGATGTAGATCGTCGTCATGATGCTTGCCCCGACGACGTTCCGGCGCCACCGGGAGAGAGGAGAGAGAACCCCCTCCTTCTTCTTCTTCCTTGGCCTCCCCCCTAGATGGGAGGAGAGTTCCCCCTCTGGTCCATGGCCTCCATGGCGGCGGAGGGCCGGGAGCCCCTCCGAGATTGGATCACCCTCTCTGTTCTCTTCTGTTTCGCGTCTTTGTTTTCTGGCCGAAAACCGTTTCTTATATTCACGGAGATCCGTAACTCCGATCGGGCTGAAATTTTGAGAGGATTTTTATCCAAAAATTAGCTTTCTTGCGATCGATGGAGAGCTCCAACCCACATACATTGTGGGCCTGGTCCACCAGGCCGCGTTTGGGACCTCGTCCGCGCCCTGGTAGAGTGTGGAGGCTATGGGACTCCGTTGTGTTGATTCCACTTCTCAAAATTTATAAATATTCCACAACAAATATTCATAAATATTTATCGCATTTGGACTTTGTTTGATATGGAATTTTTGTGAAACAAAAAACACACAAAAAACAGGATCTTGCACTGGGCACTGGATCAATAGGTTAGTGCAATAAATCATATAAATTTTTGCCAAAAGTATGTAAGAGTTGTATAATATTGGCATGAAACAATCAGAAATTATAGATACGAGGGAGATGTATCAGCATCCCCAAGCTTAATTCCTGCTCGTCCTCGAGTAGGTAAATGATAAAAAAGATAAATTTTGATGTGGAATGCTACCTAGCATAATCCTAATCATATATCTAATCATGGCATGAATATTAAGACATGAGTGATTCAAAGCAATAGTCTGGTTTTGACATGAAGACGTTAATACTTAGGCATCCCAACAAACAATCATGTCTTTCAAAATATTAAGGCTAAAGAACGCTATCCCTACAAAATCATATAGCCTTGTCATGCTATGTCTTCTCAACACAAAGTATAAATCATGTACTACCCTAGTGCTAGCCAATCAGGTGGTTCATACTTTTTAAAGCACTTCAACATTTTCAACTCTCACGCAATACATGAGCGCAAGCCATGGATATAGCACTATGGGTGGAATATAATATGGTGGTAGGTTTCAAAGGGATAAAAGTGGAGAAGAATGTCTCGTAGCAACTCAACGTATCAACGGGCTATGGAGATGCCCATCAATACGTATCAATGCGAGGAGTAGGAATTGCCATGCAACGGATGCACTAAGAGCTATAAGTGTATGAAAGCTGAATATGAAAACTAAGTGGGTGTGCATCTAACTCTATAATGAAAAATACCCACTAGTATATGAAAGTGACAACATAGGATACTCTCTATATGAAAAACATGGTGCTACTTTGAAGCACAAGTGTGGAATTAGCATGCCCCTTATCTCTTTGTCTCTCATCGTTTTTTCTTTTCCCTTTTCTTTCTTTCTTTCTTTCTTTTTCTTTTTCTTTTCACTTTCTTTTTTTTCTATTTTTTCACTTTCTATTTTTCTCTCTCTTTTTTCTTTTCCGGAGCCTCATCCCGACTTGTGGGGGAATCATAGTTTCCATCATCCTTTCCTCATTGGTACATGATCTAATAATGAATAATGATGATCATCACACTTATATTTAGTTATAACTCAAGAATACAACTCAATACCTAGAACAAAATATGACTCTATATTAATGTTGTGCAAAGATCTAGCGTAGCAAAGATATCAAAACGGACAAGCCATGGAAACATCATGCTAGCTATCTTACGATCATGTAAAGCAATATGACAATGAATGCTCAAGTCATCAAAATGGAAGCGGTGGAAGTTTCATGGCAATATATCTTGGAATGGCTGTGGAAATGACATAATAGGTAGGTATGGTGGCTACTTCGAGAAAGATATAATAAGTCTTATGTGTGAGCGTATCATGTCATGGGGTTTGGATGCACCGGCGAAGTTTGCGCCGACTCTCGAGGTGAGAATGGGCAATGAACGATACCGTAGAGGCTAGAAAATTGCGGCAAAGTAAGATTGTGTATAATCCATGGACTCACATTAGGCATGACAAACTCAGATACTTATTGCAAAAGTTTATTAGCCCTCGAAGCAAAGTATTACTACGCATGCTCCTAGGGGGGGGGTTGGTATGAGTTAACCATCGCGCAGCCCCGACCTTCACACAAAGATAGACAATCAGGGATAAATTGTTCTCTAACTTCGTAGCATAATGGGAGACTATACGTGCATGCTTCGGGAATCAAAACCTTAACACCAATATCTTAGTAAACACGATTATCCACTAGTACCTCCCACATATTATCATCTCTATATCGCAAAACTATTGCAATGAATCAAACATATCATATTCAGTGATCCATAAGTTTTATGTGGGATTTTATGACTAACCATGCAAATGACCAATTCCGGTTGACTCTCTAAATAGATATAAGTGAAGCAAGAGAGTTTAATTATTTCTACAAAAGACCATGCACTAATAAGTATAAGTGAAGAAAACGAGCATTCATCGAATAACGGTTTTCTATGTGAAGAGAAACAGGCAATCCAAACTTCAAATGATATAAGTGAAGCACATGAAGCATTCTATAAAGCCATACTCAAAATATATAAGTGAAGTGCATTGAGCATTCTATAAATCAACCATGGACTATCTCATACCAACACTAGTAGAAAACGACCCATTAGTCCCGGTTCTAGAGGCCCATTAGTACCAGTTCTGGAACCGGGACTAAAGGTTCGGGACTAAAGCCCTAAACCTTTAGTCTCGGTTCGTTTACAAACCAGGACAGAAGGGGCTCCACGTGGCTACTGCGGGGAGCCCAAGCAGGAGGACCTTTAGTCCTGGTTGGTAACACCAACCGAGACCAATAGGCTGTTGGGGAACGTTGCATGGGAAACAAAAATTTTCCTACGCACACGAAGATCTATCCATGGTGATGAGCATCTACGAGAGGGAGAGTGGATCTACATACCCTTGTAGATCGCTAAGCGGGAAGCGTTAAGAAACGTGGTTGGTGTAGTCGAACGTCTTCGCGATCCAAATCGCCGAGCGTCCCGCGATCAAATCACGAACAATCCCTTGATCTCGTCACGATCCGTCCCACGATCCAATCACGAACGTCCCGTGGCCTTGATCACGATCCTTCCGATCTAGTACCGAACGGACGGCACCTCTGCGTTCAGCACACGTGCAGCTTGATGACGATCTCCACCGTCTTGATCCAGCAAGAGAAGGTGGAGAGGAAGAAGACTTCACCGGCAGCGTGACGGTGCTCCGGCGATGGTTGTGGAGCAATTTTGGCAGGGCTTCGCCTAAGCACTGCAGAAATCAGATTTAGAGGAGAAACTATGCGCCGGTGGAACGGGTAGCACATGGCCGTAAGTTTTGTGCAAAAACCCTCTATTCCACTAGTATATGTAGGAGGGAGGGAGAGGAGGCCTTGTCGCAGGGCTGAGCCCCTCTTGGAGACGGCCGAAGCCAAGGGGAGGAGTCCTACTCCTCCTCCAATCCTAGTAGGAGTAGGACTCTCCCTTTTTTGCCTTTTTCCACTCCTTTTCTTTTGGGTTTCTTCTTCCAAACCGCATGGGCCTGTTGTGGCTATTCCACCAGCCCACTAAGGGCTGGTTAATACTTCCCACAGCCCATGAATCCTCTTGGGTCGAAATACCCCTCCCGAAGGTCTCCCGGTACACTACCGGCACTCCCGGTACACTACCGATAAGCCCGGAACTTTTCCGGCGACCAAAACAGGACTTCCTATATATGAATCTTTACCTCCGGACCATTCCGGAGCTCCTCGTGACGTCCCGGATCTCATACGGGACTCTGAACAAACTTCGGTCACCACCATACATAATTCTATACTACCAAAACATCACCAAATCTTAAGTGTGCAGACCCTGCGGGTTCGAGAACTATGTAGACATGACCGAGACACCTCTATGGTCAATAAACAATGGCGGGACCTGGATGTCCACATTGGTTCCTACATATTCTTCGAAGATCTTTATCGGTCGAACCTCTATGTCTAGGATTCAGTTAATCCCGTATGATGTTCCCTTTGTTCTTCGGTATGTTACTTGCCCGAGATTCGATCGTCGGTATCTCCATACCTAGTTCAACCTCGTTACTGGCAAGTCTCTTTACTCGTTCCGTAATACAAGATCCCGTAACTAACACTTAGTCACATTGCTTGCAAGGCTTATTGTGATGTTGTATTACCGAGTGGGCCCTGAGATACCTCTTAGTCACACGGAGTAACAAATCCCAGTCTTGATCCATGCCAACTCAACAGACACCCTCTGAGACACCTGTAGAGCACCTTTATAGTCACCCAGTTACGTTGCGATGTTTGATACACACAAGGTACTCCTCCGATATCTGTGAGTTGCATGATCTCATGGTCATAGGAACATATACTTGACATGCAAAAAACAGTAGCAATAAACTGACACGATCATAAGCTGCGTTTGTAGTTTGGATCTTGTCCATCACATCATTCTCCTAATGATGTGATCCCATTATCAAATGACATCTCATGTCCATGGCTAGGAAACCTTAACCATCTTTCGATCAACGAGCTAGTTCACTAGAGGTATACTAGGGACATTGTGTTTGTCTATGTATCCACACATGTATCCATGTTTCCAATTAATACAACTATAGCATGGATAATAAACAATTATCATGAACAAGGAAATACAATAATAAACAGTTTATTTATTGCCTCTAGGGCATATTTCCAACAGTCTCCCACTTGCACTAGAGTCAATAATCTAGTTCACATCACCATGTGATTTACATTGTAATGAATCGAACACTCATGCAGTTCTGGTGTTGATCATGTTTAGCCCTTGGAAGAGGTTTAGTCAACGGGTCTACAACATTCAGATTCGTGTGCATTTTGCAAATATTTATGTCTTTCTCCAAGATGTAATCGCGGATGGAGTTGAAGCGTCGCTTTATGTGTCTGGTCCTCTTGTGAAACCTTGGTTCCTTGGCCAGAGCAATGGCACCAATGTTGTCACAAAACAGGTTCATCGGATTCAGTGCACAGGGCACTACTCCAAGATCTGCCATGAACTGCTTCATCCAGACACCTTCCTTCGCTGCCTCCGAGGCTGCGATGTATTCCGCTTCGCACGTAGGATCAGCTACCACGCTTTGCTTGGAACTGCACCAGCTTACCGCTCCCCCGTTAAGAATAAATACGTATCCGGTTTGCGACTTAGAGTCGTCCGGATCAGTGTTAAAGCTTGTATCGACGTAACCCTTTACGACGAGCTCTTCATCACCTCCATAAATGAGAAACATTTCCTTAGTACTTTTTAGGTACTTAAGGATATTCTTGACCGCTTGCCAGTGCTCCATTCCAGGATCACTTTGAAACCTTCCGGCCATACTTATGGCAAGGCTGACATTGGGTCTTGTGCACAACATTGCATACATGATAGAGCCTATGGCTGAAGCATAGGGTATGACACTCATCTTTTCTCTATCTTCTACAGTTACTGGGCATTGAGTCTTACTCAACTTCACACCTTGTAATACAGGCAAGAACCCCTTCTTGGACTGTTCCATTTTGAACTTCTTCAAAACTTTATCAATGTATGTGCTCTGTGAAAGTGCTATTAAGCGTCTCGATCTATCTCTATAGATCTTAATGCCTAATAGGAAAGCAGCTTCTCCTAGGTCCTTCATTGAAAAACTCTTGTTCAAATATTCCTTCACGCTTTCCAGCATTTCTATATTGTTTCCAATTAGCAATATGTCATCCACATATAATACTAGAAACGCTATAGAGCTCCCACTCACTTTCTTGTAAATACAAGCTTCTCCGTAAACTTGTATAAACTCAAACGCTTTGATCACCTCATCAAAGCTCTTATTCCAACTCCGAGATGCTTGCACCAGTCCATAAATGGATCGCTGGAGTTTGCAAACTTTGTCAGCATTATCTGGATCAAAAAACCCTTCGGGTTGCATCATATACAACTCTTCCTCAAGGAAACCGTTTAGGAACGTTGTTTTTTACATCCGTCTGCCAAATTTCATAGTCGAAATAGGCAGCTATTGCTAACATGATTCTGACAGACTTAAGCATCGCTACGGGTGAGAAAGTCTCATCGTAGTCAACTCCTTGAACTTGTGAAAAACCCTTTGCCACAAGTCGAGCTTTATAGACGGTGACATTACCGTCCGCGTTTGTCTTCTTCTTAAAGATCCATTTGTTCTGAATGGCCTTTCGCCCTTCAGGTAATACTTCCAAAGTCCATACTTTGTTTTCATACATGGATCCCATCTCGGATTTCATGGCTTCTAACCATTTCTCGAAATCCAGGCCCATCACTGCTCCTCCATAGCTCGTAGGTTCATTGTTGTCCAACAACATGACCTCCAAGACAGGGTTGCTGTACCACTCAGGGGTGGTACGCGGCCTTGTCGACCTACGAGGTTCAATAGATACTTGATCCGAAGCTTCATGATCATCATCATTAACTTCCTCTTCTACCATCGTAGGTTCCACAAAAACATCTTTCTGCGCTGCGCTACTTTCTGGTTGAAGTAAAGATTCAATAACCTCATCAAGCTCTATTTTCCTCCCACTCAATCCTTTCAAGAGAAACTCTTTCTCAAGAAATGTTCTGTTTTCAGAGACAAACACTTTGCCTTCGGATCTGAGATAGAAGGTATACCCGACTGACTCTTTCGGGTATCCTATGAAGACGCATTTCTCCACTTTGGGTTCCAGCTTTTCAGGCTGAAGCTTTTTGACATAAGCATCACATCCCCAAATTTAAGAAACGACAACTTTGGCTTCTTACCAAACCACAGTTCATATGGCGTCGTCTCGACGGATTTTGATGGTGCCCTATTTAAAGTGAACGCAACTGTCTCTAATGCATAACCCCAAAATGATAGTGGAAAATCAGCAAGAGACATCATAGAACGCACCATATCTAATAAGGTTCGATTACGACGTTCGGACACACCATTACGCTGTGGTGTTCCGGGCGGTGTCAACTGTGAAACAATTCCACACTGTCTTAAGTGACTGCCAAACTCATAACTCAGATATTCACCTCCTCGATCAGATCGCAGGAACTTAATCTTCTTGTTACGATGATTCTCAACTTCACTCTGAAATTGCTTGAACATTTCAAATGTTTTAGACTTGTGTTTCATTAAGTAAATATACCCATATTGTAGCGACCCGACCTGAAAGGTCAAGTCTCCGGTGTTTCCGTACCATCCCAAGATCATGCTGGTACACACACGGTACATCAATGTATATATCAAAGGGAAATCACACAGCATTATATTAATCGAAATCTCATTTCGAGTCCTTTATTACAATAAAAATTACAATAAAGTGGCTAAAAGCCAACTCATGGGAATATCTAAATCTTGCGGAAGCGTCGAAGGTAGATGAGTCCATCTGACTCAAAGGGCATCTCACTGAGCATAGAACGGGTCCTCACTCCTGGTCGGAAAAGTACTCGGCAACATGATACGTTGCAACCGTGTAGGTCAGCATATGGAATATGCCGGCAAAGTCACAAGATAAGGGTGAAAAGATAATCATCTAGTCTATACGCAAATATGGCAGGTGGGGTGGTAAGTTTTTGTGTAAAGCCAAGTTTTTCCTACATCAAGGGAGGGGTTAAGCAAAATATTACTAAGTTTGTTGATTAATGAGATGGTTCCACCAACCATTTCTCATACCCAAAATTATTAAATACCCACATCATCATATTAACTGTGTTGAGAGTTCCAGAAGTTTCAATTCCTTTGGCTCAAGTCGTCCATGACCGTGGACACGGCTAATTGATTAGGTTTAAGTACTCTGCAGAGTTTTGCACACGTTCCCCACAAGATTTGGTCGCCTCCGTTTGATTTCTCGCACTTCAGGGTGTTTGAGAAACGGATGACCAAAACATGGTCTTCCAAAGGGTTTCCCTGCGACTCTGACGGTGCCCATCCTTTCCTACCGTTCTTCTACCTCTCGTAGCACCGCCTGTCTAGGGTCACCACGATATCCAACCAAGCCAGAGCCCATAATGACTTGTGGCTGTGCAGGTAAGCCTTGGGTTTTGAAGCACCCATCCATCTCTTTGTGCCTGGGTGGACCTTTCCGCGTGAATACTGGCCATCTCCAGCATCACCTAGGCTAACCACTGGTTTCTCCAGGGTGCCGTTCAACCATCATCCACCCAGAGGTATGTTGAAAACTTGGAGTCTTGAAATCTTGATCGTTATGCAGGTCTTGAAATTATTAACTCTCTCAACTCTCATGATTCTCACAACCAACCCCGTCTACTAAAAGCATAGCAAAAGTAAAACAACGTTTCCCGGGGCCAATGTTGTCAAAGAGGGTTGAGAGGGGTATCTACCACATGATACTACTACAATGTAACCAAGTTTCCAACTAACCTATCTTGCATGCAACTGGGGAGATGGTAGAACTAATGCATATAAAACATGGGTAAAACATGATCAAAGTGACTTGCCTGATTGATGATCTTCGTACGTGAGTGACTCTAAGTAACAAGCTTCGCACTCCGGATGATCTAACGAAACAAACAATGCACTCAAATAAGCATACAACCATAATAAGTACTCCTAACATTCAGCAAATAAGTACTAAACAAACAAAGCAAACAATGCACAAAAGTCTCTAGCAAGTAAAACACACAAAGTTTTGGTTTCCAAAGGGGATGATGAAAACACTTCTACATAATAAAACTATTTTGAAATAACAAGACAATTGTTGACAGCAAGGCAACAATAGAATATTTTACTATTTAGACAAAACAAAATCAATTTAAGTTTGTTGGGAAAATTTTTAGTAGAGTTTATACAAGTTTGATAAACACTATATGAATCACTATAGTTATACTAACAAAAAGAATGAAAAACTAACTTATAATTTGTTAACAAAACATGTTCTTAACAGGAAATAATTTACAATTAAATCTGTCTTAGAAAACAGAATTAAAACAAACTAATTAAAATTGAGTTTATAAAACTATATTATAATAATAAGAAGATTCTGTTTTTGGTTAGAACACTAATCAAATATATCATGAAAATCCTCAAACTAAACATGAAGGTAGTCCTAACTAATACCAAACAGTAGCAAAAAGATTCATATCAAAATCTATTTTCAAACCCTAGTTATTCAGATTTGAAGATTTTGAGAAAATTTGATTAAATTCAAATTTTATAGTTCAAATTTTAAATTTAAAAGTACAGGGTGAAACTACATGAAATTTTTGAGCTATTGCAAAAAGAATCAACTCAAAACTCTAAACAGATTAAAAGATATAGCTAAAGCAAATTTGGAATACATTCTGTTTCTGAAAAACAAAACTGAAAAGAAAAAAAATGTTTTGTGACGGTTAGGGGGCTACGTGGCGCTGTCCGATTGGCTAAGGGGGGTGTGCGCTTGAGGATTTCGGGCGGGCGACCGATTGGTAGAGGAAAACGATTCGGAATAAATCCGATCTAATCTGGGACGTCGGATTTGGATCGGAGGGAGGGAAATGCTCACGGGGTAAAGGTTGCCGGCGTTGGGGTTTCTCCGGCGATCCGAAGACGGCGAGGACGATGGCGAGGCGTTCCGGTGGTCGGGGAGGACGGGGAAGTGGTCCGGGCGACGGCGACAGTTCTCCGGAGTCGATTGGTGGCGAGGGTGGGGCGAACGGTGGTCGGAGGCGGTGGCTACGCTCGACGGCGAGTCCGGTGAGGGTGGGAGCTCCGGCGACGAATTGCGGCAGATCCTCGGCAAGGTAGGAGGGGGTTTGGGGGGGAAAGGATGCGGGGAGGTGTCTGGTATTTATAGGGCGCTCGAGGGGTGCGGGGGAGGAGAGAGGAGAGAGATCCGACGAGAGGTGGAAACTGCCGGCGAGATCCGGTCCGGCGCTCGCGGGGAAGGAGACGACCGTTTCGGGCAACGGTCGGTCGGCGTGGGACCCGGATGTCAGCGAGTGGGCGCGTGACCGTTACGCACGGTCGGTCGACCGGTAATGAATGCGCGATTTAACTGCCGTGGGCCGGCCCGGTTTAAATGCAAACCGTTACTGATTTCTTTAATATTTTTACAGAGACATTCAAAAGCTTTTAAAGCATTCAAATCGTCTTCAAAAATAGGGGTATTATATATCAAAATTAACAGAATAATAAATGATATTTAATGAACATTTCTATTCTGCATTTCAACACTTTGAAAAAAATAATATTTTCAGAAATTGCCTAATTGTTTTTAAATCCTTTTTGCAAATATTTTCAAAATAACTCCTGGTTATTATTGTTCAAATATATCACCAATTAGACCCTGGTGTGGAGTGTCATGTTACTCCTCTCTTATTTTGAACATTTAACCAAAATTTCAAATAGGGGAAAGCAACATAGGGAAAAGTAGAAAGGACTTTCAGAAAGTCAGAAAAGACATTTCAACTATTACATAAAATCAAGCAATGACGATGATAGATGCATAGCTATATCATAACATTCCAAAATGGAATTTTGGGATGTTACACATATCTACTTAACTCATCAGTGAAGGTGAGAAAATAACGATATCGACCATGCGCCGTAACATTCATTGGACCGCACACATCAGTGTGTATGATTTCCACTAAGTCACTCGCCCGTTCCATTGTTCCAGAGAACGGCGTTTTAGTCATCTTTCCCAGGAGGCATGGTTCACATGTGTCAAGTGATTCAAAATCAAGTGACTCCAAAAGTCCATCAGCATGGAGCTTCCTCATGCGTTTTACACCAATATGACCTAAACGGTAGTGCCACAAGAAAGTGGTACTATCATTACCAATTCTATATCTTTTGGCATCAATGTTATGAACATGTGTTCATCACTATAAAGATTCAATATGAATAAACCCCTAACATTGGGTGCATGACGATAAAAGATATTACTCATATAAATAGAACAACCTTTATTCTCTTATTTAAATGAGTAACCATCTCGCAATAAACAAGATCCAGATATAATGTTCATGCTTAATGCAGGCACTAAATAACAATTATTAAGGTTCATCACTAATCCCGATGGTAATCGAAGAGAGAGCGTGCCGACGGCGATCACATCAACCTTGGAACTATTTCCACGCGCATCGTCACTTCGTCCTTTGCCAGTCTTCGTTTATTCCGTAGTTCCTGCTTTGAGTTGCAAATGTGAGCAACCGAACCGGTATCAAATACCCAGGCACTACTACGAGAGCTAGTAAGGTACACATCAATAACATGTATATCATATATACCTTGTTTGTTGTTGGCCGCCTTCTTGTCAGCCAGGTACTTGGGGCAGTTCCGCTTCCAGTGACCAGTTCCTTTGCAATGAAAGCACTCAGTTTCTGGCTTGGGTCCATGCTTGGGCTTCTTTGCAGGAGTAGTAACTGCTTTGCCATCCTTCTTGGTTTTACCCTTCTTGCCCTTGCCCTTGACTTTGCCATTTTTCTTGAAATTAGTGGTTTTATTGACCATCAACACTTGATGTTCTTTCTGGATTTCAGACTCAGTGATTTTTAGCATCCCAAACAGCTCGGCGACTGACTTGTTCATCCCATGCATGTTATAGTTCATCACAAAGCTCTTGTAACTAGGTGGCAGTGATTGAAGAACTCTGTCAGTGATCGCCTCTGGCGGAAGGGCAATTCCCAACTCTGCTAGACGAGTTGAATACCCAGACATTCTGAGTATATGTTCACTGACAGACCCGTTCTCCTCCATCTTGCAAGCATAGAACTTATCGGAGGTTTCATACCTCTCGATCCGGGCATTCTTCTGAAAGATAAACTTCAACTCCTGGAACATCTCATATGCTCCATGACGTTGAAAACTTCTTTGAAGTCCTGGTTCTAAGCCTACAATACTGCACACTGAACTATTGAGTAATCTCTAGTACGTGCCTCCCAAGTGTTCTAACGTCTTCGGAGGTCATGTCTTGTGGTTGGTCACCAAGCGGTGCATCAAGGACATATGATTTCTGGGAAGCCATGAGGATAATCCTCAGATTACGGGCCCAGTCAACAAAGTTACTTCCATCACCTTTCAGTTTAGCTTTCTCGAGGAACACATTAAAATTCAGGGGTGGTACTGTGCGAGCCATTGATCTACAACATAAATATGCAAAGTTCACTTAGACTATTGTTCAAGATAATGAGTTTAGTTAATCAAATTACTAAAGCTCCCACTCAAATTGACATCCCTCAGGTCATTTGAGTGTCACATGATCCAAATTCACCAACTGAAGTCCGATCATCACGTGAGTTGAGGTGGCTTCAATGGTGAACATCATTATGTTGATCATATCTACTATATGACTCATGTTCGACCTTTCGGTCTCTTGTGTTCCGAGGCCATGTATGTACATGCTAGACTCGTCAAGTTTAACCCGAGTGTTCTGCGCGTGCAACACTGGCTTGCACCCGTTGTATGTGAACGTAGAGTCTATCACACCCGATCACCACGTGGTGTCTCAACACGACGAACTTTCGCAACGGTGCACACTCAGGGAGAACACAATTTTATCTTGAAATTTAAGTGAGGGATCAACTTATAATGCTACCGTCGTACTAAGCATAACAAGGTGCATAAAAGGATTAACATCACATGCAATTCATAAGTGACATGATATGGCAATGAACTTGTGCTTTAGATTTCCATCTTGAAAGCACCGGCATGATCTTCATCATCACCAGCATGACACCATGATCTCCATCATCTTGATCTCCATCAACGTGTCGCCATCGAGGTTGTCACGCCCTGCATGCTTCTACTACTATTGCTACCGTTTAGCGATAAAGTAAAGCATTACATAGCGCTTAATGATTGACACGCATGTCATACAATAATTAAAGACAACCCTATGGCTCCTGCCAGTTGCCGTACTCATCGACATGCAAGTCGTGAAATTCTATACATCACATGATCATATCATACATCACATATATCACATCATGTAATTGGCCATATCACATCACAACATACCCTGCAAATACAAGTTAGACGTCCTCTAATTGTTGTTACACGTTCTACGTGGCTGCTACGGGTTTCTAGCAAGAACGATTCTCACCTACACATAAATCACAACGTTGATACATAATTTTCTTTTCAACCTTCTCAAGGACCGCCCTTGTCGAAACCGATCCAACTAAAGTGAGAGAAACTGCCACCCGCAAGCCATCTAGGCAACAAGTTGCGTCGAGGGAACCGGTCTCTCATAAGTGTACGAGTAATGTTGGTCCGGGCCGCTTCATCTCACAATACCGCTAAACCAAAATCCGACCAAGGGAGGAAGCAATCTAAGCATCAACGCCCACAAACCTTTTGTGTTCTACTCGAGATCTCATCTACACATAGACCTAGCTCTGATACCACTTTTGGGGAACGTTGCATGGAATTTTTTTTCCTACGCACATGAAGATCTATCCATGGTGATGAGCATCTACGAGAGGGAGAGTGGATCTACATACCCTTGTAGATCGCTAAGCGGGAAGCGTTAAGAAACGCGGTTGGTGTAGTCAAACGTCTTCGCGATCCAAATCGCCGAGCGTCCCGCGATCAAATCACAAACAATCCCTCGATCTCGTCATGATCCGTTCCACGATCCAATCACGAACGTTCCGTGGCCTTGATCACGATCCTTCCGATCTAGTACCGAACAGACGACACCTCCGCGTTCAGCACACGTGCAGCTTGATGACGATCTCCACCGTCTTGATCCAGCAAGAGAAGGTGGAGTGGAATAAGAGTTCACCGGCAGCGTGACGGTGCTCCGGCGATGGTGGTGGAGCAATTCCAGCAGGGCTTCGCCTAAGCACTGCAGAAATCAGATTTAGAGGAGAAACTATGCGCCGGGGGAACGGGTAGCACGTGGCCGTAAGTTCTGTGCAAAAACCCTCTATTCCACTAGTATATATTGGAGGGAGGGAGAGGATGCCTTGGCGCAGGGCTGAGACCCTCTTGGAGTTGGCCGAAGCCAAGGGGAGGAGTCCTACTCCTCCTCCAATCCTAGTAGGAGTAGGACTCTCCCTTTTTTGCCCTTTTCCACTCCTTTTCTTTTGGGTTTCTTCTTCCAAACCACATGGGCCTGTTGTGGCTATTCCACCAGCACACTAAGGGCTGGTTAATACTTTCTCACAGCCCATGAAGCCTCTTGGGTCGAAATACCCCTCCCGGAGGTCTCCCGGTACACTACCGGCACTCCCGGTACACTACCGATAAGCCCGGAACTTTTCCGGCGACCAAAACAGGACTTCCTATATATGAATCTTTACCTCCGGAGCTCCTCGTGACGTCCAGTATCTCATCCGGGACTCTAAACAAACTTCGGTCACCACCATACATAACTCTATACTATCGAAACGTCACCAAACCTTAAGTGTGCAGACCCTGCGGGTTCGAGAACTATGTAGACATGACCGAGACACCTCTACAGTCAACAACCGATGGCGGGACCTGGATGTCCACATTGGTTCCTACATATTCTATGAAGATCTTTATCGGTCGAACCTCTATGTCAAAGATTCAGTTAATCCCGTATGATGTTCCCTTTGTTCTTCGGTATGTTACTTGCCCGAGATTCGATCGTCGGTATCTCCATACCTAGTTCAACCTCGTTACTGGCAAGTCTCTTTACTCGTTCCATAATACAAGATCCCGTAACTAACACTTAGTCACATTGCTTGCAAGGCATATTGTGATGTTGTATTACCGAGTGGGCCCTGAGATACCTCTTAGTCACACGGAGTAACAAATCCCAGTCTTGATCCATGCCAACTCAACAGACACCCTCGGAGACACCTGTAGAGCACCTTTATAGTCACCCAGTTACGTTGCGACGTTTGGTACACATAAGGTACTCCTCCGATATCTGTGAGTTGCATGATCTGATGGTCATAGGAACATATACTTGACATGCAGAAAACAGTAGCAATAAACTGACACGATCATAAGCTACGTTTGTAGTTTGGGTCTTGTCCATCACATCATTCTCCTAATGATGTGATCCCGTTATCTAATGACATCTCATGTCCATGGCTAGGAAGCCTTAACCATCTTTCGATCAACTAGCTAGTTCACTACAGGTATACTAGGGACATTGTGTTTGTCTATGTATCCACACATGTATCCATGTTTCCATTTAATACAATTATAGCATGGATAATAAACGATTATCATGAGCAAGGAAATACAATAATAAACACTTTATTTATTGCCTCTAGGGCATATTTCCAACAAAGGCATCCACGCGTCAGTATCTGGCAGGAGCTGTTTTTTTGTTTTTTGGAAAGTGTGCGAGGGTGGGTTTTACGAGGTTTTTGTAGGGTTAATTTAGGGGTTTCATACTGTGTTAGCTTGCTAATAGAGAGAAATGTCCTCTCTTTCTCCGTGCTTGGTCGACGCTAGCTACCATAGAGAGAACTCGACATGCTAGCTAGTAAGCAAATGAAGGAACCATTAAGTACATAAGATCGTCATGAACATATATAGAGAGAAGTGATTGACCTCGTTTTCTCTGAGAGATTGGTCTTACAACAAGTTTTCATATATCTATCCGAGGCTACTAGCTACACATATACAATATAAGATCTCTGACAATCCCTAACATCTAATGTCAAATTCTAGATGGTATTCTCGGGCTTTATTTATAACATTGTCAAGAAAGAATCTCGCCAATTCTTCTTTAATCGCTCGAATGCGATCATGTGGTAGGACTTTATCCTGCATGTGCCACATCTAATTTGAAAAAGGTGGTCAATACATATATATGAATAAACTCAACACAAATCATTGTAATAAAATAAAATTGTGAATATTATTGCTTACGCACTTCATATTGTTTTTCAGAGTAGCCCCGCTTATGGGTCGTCGCATTGTAGATGAACTCGCAAACATAGTATCCACAAAAATCATTCCCGGCTTCCTGCCACAAGCACTTTACCAGAAATAGAGTTCAATCAAATTGGTAATCAAGCATGATAAATGGTATTGATGAAACTAGAAACATTGGGAGATGCGTGGAACTAGATAGTAGTACTTACTTTCGGGTGTGTAAATCGCAGCTCCCTCGGTAGTGACAGAAAAATTGCGGTGAACTCTTTCCAAACTCTGCAAAACAAAGAAAATAATTACTTGATATCAGGAAATAAACAAACTTGTCGATATGATGCGATAATGATCGATTGAACTTACTTCTGGAGCGTTTCAGTCATGTCCGCATAATCCTGGGGATCTTTTCATTTCGAGTCTAAGAAGGTTACTACTCCCCACTCAACCTTAATCTCTAGCATAATAAAGTGGAAGATGCGCACGCATGCATAACTCATCAATTACATTACTATAACATCAAGTAATAAGGGAAATCGAATATGCACAAGACAGTAACACTCACTTGAAGTTGTAAGGAAAGAGTGTTGTCTCTTTGTTTTTATTTGCAAGCAACGGTTGTAGCAAGTTGTCCTCGGTTTGTGTGGCATTCTTTTTAACCATATACTCATGTATGATATTTGGGTTAATGAACCCAATATCATAGATTTGTGCTTTTCTGCATTCGACGATCTTCAATCTGCATAATATAGTGAGGATAATTGTATATACATGCAATGAAAGAGCTAAGCTATATATAGAGACTTAATTATAGAAGTAGTACTTACGGACAGTAGGAAGTCACGATTGTTTTGTCGATGGCATTTTGATTGTATAACAAGAATAACTCTTCAAATTCAATAGACAATTGCTCCATTCCAACGAGGTCGTGCTCCTCTTTAATTCTCATCGTCATAGTATCCGGCCCAGATGCGCTGCAGGTTTTCAGGTACCAATCATGGAATCTTCGCATCATCGTTGTTAGAGGATGATTATCAGGTTTGACTAGAGGCTGCCCGTACCAGTATCTGAATTCGTCCACCTCCAACGGCTCGAATAGTACATCATCGCTCATGTAATCAGCAGGACTGGTACTGGGCACCATCCCCGGATGATCAACGGTGATATCACTAGACACCTTGAGCTTGGGGCCCGATTGGTTCTCCTGTTCACCGAGCTGGTGAATTTTTCCCACTTCTTCATTTTGCTAACCTTGCATCACTGGAAGTACTTCCCGACCACCGCGCATCTTGATATGTCTTTTTAAGATAGAGGACATAGTTGGAATCAGGCGGAGGCGGTGGTGGTTGCTTCAGGGCATCGATAGTGCGCTTCACTTTCACCGGATCTGGCTTCTCCTTTGCAGGTGGAGTTTTCTTTGCAACATGGTCCCTCACTTGGGCACGACATATGACCTTGGTTTCCTGCTCGGTCCTCTCGTATGATAACTTTTCTAGAGGCTTGAGAGATGGACCGTATCTGAATTGCCTCCTGCCTCTACTTGTACTACTAGCTGCCGGAGCGGTGGCGGCTCTCTTCTGTCCTTCCTGACGAGGCAAAGAAGAAGGCGGAGTGGTCCGACGCGCTGGAGGAGCCGGAGAGGTGGCGTCTGTCTTTTGCCGTTGTCGACGAGGCGGAGGAGGAGGCGGACTGCTCGAATGCGCCAGAGTAGGCGAAGAAGTAATCGGAGTGCCCTCACGCATCGGAGGAGATGGAGAAGGAGGTGGAGTGCCCTGATCACTCGCCGGAGCAGCAACAGGAGGAGGAGGCGGAGTGTCCTGACGTGCCGGAGGAGGAGGAGGAGACGGAGGCGTCTAGTTTGGAAGCTTTATGTACTCCTTCGGCCTTAGACATGTACTCCTCAAAGCATGAACCAGCTTCTTCTCCCCTTCACCAGTATGGTGGTCAAGCTCGAGATCATCAAATCCCTCCATTACTTCATCCTCCATCACAACAGCATAGCCATGTGGAATCGGAAGGTAGCGAAATGTTCCGTTGGGTTGAGGAGGTGCAATGGAGCCGAGAGCCGCCTTGAAAAGCGAGGTTTCAGAATTTTGTCCAAAGCTCGCAATGTTGAGCTTCCGTAATAGTATCCATGGGGTATCTAGGAGCCATGAAGTTAGGCTGAACGGGCTCCTTGGAAGCCATGCTACTTCTCCGCTAAGATGGCGGGGTAGCTTCTGGGGTATGTTCGTGCCGCTGAGATGGTTGGCCGGCAGCTCGCTGGCTCTCAGCTTCCTCTAGCTTTTCTAGTCTTGCATTGAGCTTCTGCATTTCGCTCATCTCCGCTTTCCTCTTTCTCTGCCGGCTTCTATAACCGCCTGCGTCGGGAAACCCAACCTTCCACGAAATGGAGCCTGGTGTGCCTCGTCTTCGTCTAGGCTGCTCAGCATTCCCTAGGGCCTCAGTCAGCTCGTCCTTCTCTCTGTCGGGAATGAACGTCCCTTACTGTGCAGCGGTGATATACTTCTGAAGCTTCAAAACGGGTCTTGCAAGTTGCTCATTCGTCCAACGGCACTTCCCTGTTTTAGGGTCCAAAGTTCCCTCAACCCCGAAGAACCAAGTCCTTGAATGGTCTGGCTAGTTCAATGTCTTTGGATTGGCCCCTTTAGCAAGCAAGTAATTCTCAGCTTTGTCCCACAATGACTGGGCCTTGAGGTAGCCACCTGTCCCCATGTGATGGTGATACTACTTCTTTGCAACATTGTTCTTGTTTGTCTCAGATATTTTCTTACTCTTCTCCGACGTATTGTAGGCCACAAATTCGGGCCAGTGATCTCTTATCTTCTCAAATCGGCTGATGAATTCTGGAGTCTTCCCTTTGTTGACAAACTTTGATTTCAACTCATTCTTCCACCTCTTGAATAGATCTGCCATCTTCTTAAGAGCATACGCCTTGACGAGTGGCTCTATAAGTGGGTTATTCGGATCCTCCTCTGGCGGTAGGGTGAAATTTGCCTTCAGCGAGGTCCAAAGATCATCTTTCTGTCTATTAGTGACATAAGAAATTTCAGGGTGGTTGTCCTTAGGCTTATTCCATTGTTTGATTTTGATCGGGATGTTGTCCCTAACAATAGCTCTGCACTGAGCAGCAAATGCGTCCTTGGTCTGCTTTGGTTCAATCGGCAGGCCATCGTCCGCGAGTGCTATCACTACTAGGAGAAACCTTCTAGGAAGGACACTATTAGTAGCACTGGAAAGTAACAGAACCTGCTGGTAATTACCAGTAGCGCTGGATTTCGGCAGCGCTACAAGTAAAGACTTAGCAGTAGTGCTAGAAACAAAAAGAGCGCTACTGCTAAGCGTGACCCGACGAGCCAACCGACACTATTGGTAGTAGCAGCGCTGTCGAGAATACAGTGCTACTAGTAATACTTTAGCAGTAGCGCTTTATTTGGTGGAACCGCTACTGATAATGGGCCCCACTTAACATTAGAGTTCTTTCGGGAAAGCGCTACTAGTAAGTATCATAGCAGTAGCGCTTTCTGAAAAACAACGCTACTGCTATGTGTGGCTGGTGCCACCTTTTCACCCCCTCCCCCTCCCCCTCACCCCATTGCACTCTCCCTCTCCTTTCCCCTCTCCCCTCACCATTGTTGCCCTTCTTCACTATTCCTCCTACCTCTTTTCTCTCCCCATTAATGCCCCCCTCCACCATAACTCTCCTCCATAAATGGCCTTCTCATCTCTAGCTAGCTCCATAAATGCCCCCTACCTCATTTGTTTGGCTCTCCCTCCATTCCATTGGATATAGATCTAGCTACCTCATCTCTCTCCCTCGCCATTAGTTACTTAGAGTCATCTCTCCTTCCCAACAACTTGATCTAGCTACATTTCCCCAACAACTAGATCTAGTTAGATCTAGCTAGATATAAGTGAGTAAAAAGTTGTTCATTTCAAGAATGGGAATATGTGTGTGAATGGGAATATGTGTGTTTGGGATATGGAGAGATTTGTGCGAGTGACATGCCCCCGAGTTGCTTATGTTTTGCCTAAATGTCGATTTATTTCCGTTTCGGTGAATTTCGAGCAAACTCGATATGTCCTATTTTTAGGCAAGGTCATGCCAAATTTTTATATGACTTTGATGCATGCATGCATTTTGTTTATAACCCTTTTGCTTGTTATACTGTGCATGCAGTCAGTCATGAAGGTGAGTGGATGGAAAGTGGAGCGATACATGTAATCCGCGGTGATGGACATGCATGCAAATAATCGGACTAGGATTAGATGTCTGTGTACAAGATGCAAAGAAGGAGTCCTTTGGACCCTTTTGATCGTGGCAGGTTGAAGGCGCACCTACTGATGAATGGTTTCATGGATGGCTCTACTCGGTGGATAAGTGAAGATGATGATGATGAGGACATCCACATGGCAGGGAATAACGACATGGGGCTAGACGAAGAGATGACCGATCGACCCGAAGACGATGGAGTCGGACATGGCGACGGGGAAGAGTTAATGACGGCGGCGGAGAAGATTCCGAACGTGGCGGCAGAGAAGATTCCGGACACGGTGAAGAAGAGTCCGGACATGGCGGAGAAGCAGAGGCGGCGGTCACGCCGTAGTCTTCGATGCTATTAAGTGCAGTCGTGCAGGACTCTCATGTTCAAGACCTCCTTCGTAAGAGTACGACTAGCGAGAGAGGTGCTTCTAGAGAGGAGGCCAAGATGGCACAACTTGATGTAGACTCAAAGACTCCATTGTATGACGGTTGCGATCCCGAGGTGACCCGCTTGAGTTTCACGCTCAAACTTCTAAAGACGGAGGCCAAAAACAAATGGACAGACAAAAGCCTCGATGAGCATTTGAAGTATCTACATAATAAAGTTCTTCCCGCGGGGAACCTGTGTCCTACTAGTCTCGATGAGGCCAAGAAAATCGTTTGCCCTTTTGATTTGCCACACATTAGGTACCACACATGCATCAACGATTGCATCATTTATTGGGTGGATCATGCGGAAAAAACCAGTTGTCCAGCGTGTAGTGCTTCTTGATACAAGAAGGCAGGAAATAAAGCTCATCAGAAAGTTGTATTGTACTTTCCGATCACTCCCCGTCCGCAGCGGTATTTCCTAGATCCTAAGGAAGCAAAGCTCATGCGCTCGCACACGGAGAGGAAGGAGCCTGACGATGGAGATGATCCGAAGCTGAGACACCTCGTAGATGGTAGCCAGTGGAGAGCATTCAACACCGTATATGCATTTTCTGTAGAAGATGCAAGGAACATCGTGCTTGGTGCGAGTACCGATGGCATGAATCCGTTCAGAAACCAAAACACCAACCACAACACATGGCATGTCTTTGTAGGGATGTACAACCTCCCCCCATGGATGTGCATGAAGACAAAGTACATACACATGAGCATGCTGATTCAAGGGCTGAAACAACCGGGAAATGATATTAACCTCTATATGGGGCTTCTGAAAGACGAGCTAGACACATTATGGAAAACACCAGCATGGACATGGGACACCAGCAAAGGAGAGTATTTCTATATGAGAGCCGCGCTGATGACGACGATGCACGACTATCTCGGTTACGGGTACACCTCAGGCCAAGTGTGCCACGGATACTACGGATGCACGAGGTGCATGGATGATACAACGTCTCATCAGCTTACTTCAACAAAAGATGGCGGGTCCGGGAAAATCATGTACATGGGCCGTCGTAGATGGCTCAAGAAGGATGACCCGTGGAGAAAGCATGGAGATCTATTCAATGGGTTTGCTGGGCATCGAGGACCTCCACGTAAGAGGCGCGGCGCCAAAATCAACGAGTTGTTGAAAAATTGGGAATAGTGCCCTGCGCTGGGAACTATGAAAAAGGCGTCGGAGGCGCTACTGAAGGTATGGAAAACGAGGTCTTTTTTATGGGACTTGGAGTACTGGCCCAATCACGACACGCCTCATTGCCTTGCACAAATGCATATCACGAAGAATGTCCTCGAGAGCTTGGTTGGCACACTAATGAACATACCGGAGAAGACCAAGGACAGGCCGAAGGCAAGGAAAGACTTGGAAGATTTGAAGATCAGGAAAGATCTCCACCGTAAAAAGTCGACAGAGGAGATGGAGACGAAGACGGAGGAGGGGGAAGGGGCAGAAAATTCAACAAGAAGGAGGAGAATTATTCCCCCCCTTCTTGCTTCACCTTAAGTGCAAAGGAGAACGATCAATTCATCAAGTGCCTTATGGGAATCAAAGTCAGTTCCGGTTACTGTGGGAAGATAAGCAGATTTCTAGACCCCAAGAAGAAAAGGTTCAATGGGCTGAAGTCTCATGACTGTCACGTGATGATTACGCAGATACTCCCAGTTTCCATTATACGGATAATAGACAAGCACGTCCGTGACACGCTTACTGGTCTCTGCAACTTCTTCGACGTTATCTCTGGAAAGTCCATAAGTCTGAAGCAGCTCCGAAGGCTACAGGAAGAGATAGTTGTCATACTATGTGAGCTTGAGATGTACTTCCCACCCGCATTCTTTGACGTTATGGTGCATGTGTGTGTCCACATCGTGGATGACATCATCGACCTCGGGCTGACATTCCTTCACAGCATGATGCCGTTCGAGAGGATGAATGGGGTCATCAAAGGATTCTTTCATAACATGTCCCGTCCCGTTGGGAGCATCGTCCAGGGGTATCTGACGCATGAATGCATCTCCTTTTGCGAGAATTATATAGGCGTCAGAGATCCTTTTGTTGGTTTGCCCGTCAACAAGCATGATTAGAGGCTCAGAGGAGAAGGTCACAACAACGGTTGGAGGGAATTGCACGTGGACTACTCGGATCGACAAAACGACTTTGACAAGGCTAACTTAGTAGTGCTACAACACCTAGATGTGGTAGATGATTATGTGGCACAACATAAAGAAACCATCACAAATAAGTAACGTGATAAGGGGATTCTCAAGACGGACAACGAAGTTACTATAGAGCACAACATCAGTTTGTTGCATTGGTTCAAAGAGCAAGTTCTTGAAAATCTCCCAGAAGAGGGCAGTTTGGATGGATTCCTCATACACGCCTTAGCACATGGTCCCACACCCAAAATCGCAACCTATCAGTCATATGATATCAACGGGTACACATTCTACACGGAGGCCAAAGACATGGACAGTGATTACCAGAACTCTGGGGTGACAACTGAATGCGTAACCAACGCCAACGACACAACTGAAAGATTCTACGAAAGGGTCGAAGAGATCTGGGAGCTTGACTATACTGGATTGCATGGTGCGACGATGTTCCGTGTTAGATGGGATAAGGATGTCGTAAGAGAAAACAAGTATTTCACTACCATGTCTATACCACCCGCTGGCGGGAAGAGCGCAACTTTGAACGTTAACGTCATTGCCAAAACTGAGCCATGGGTACACGCTAAGCACATGACACAATGCTTCTTCATAACTGACACGACCAATCCCAGCCGTGTTGTCGTGAGGAGAGGCAAAAGGAGCCACATTGGAATGGATGGAGTCGCCAACGAGGAAGACTATGACCAATACGGCAACCCAATGAGGGAAGATGACGATGACGATGAAGCATACGTGAAAAGAAGAATCAATACTACATTACAGAAGAAAGATCGTACTCCATGGTTCCGGAAAAGTCACGAGGAGGGGCTCAATTATTCAGCAATGAGCAAGAAAGGGAAGAATCTCAATGTGAAACATCGTCGACGCAGTTGAAAAACCATCATTTATATATATGTATCTATTTTGTGTACGCACTTAAGTAACCGTTATTGGTCAACTGATATATATGTTACCACCACATGCATGCATGGTTCCGGTGATATTCGTGCAGTGTATGAGGGAGACGTCGTCATAAATAGAAAGGAAGAAAGAAATACAAAAGTCAGAAAGCAATACAAAAAAAAACAACGAAGAAAGAAAAAGAAAAGGAAGAGGGAAATAGTTAGTAGTAGCGTTGGATTATGAACCAACGCTATAGCTAAATTGCTATAGCGCTGGTCCTAACCCAGTGCTACTACTATATTGAGTTAACCGCCACGTGAGCTTAAATTTTGCGCCCCCATTCCCTCCCCACCACTCCCCCTCCTCTTTGTCGCGCGCCGCCGTCGCCCTCCTGCCCTCCGTCGTCGCCACTCCAACCTCCTCCTCATCCGCGCGGACGCTCGAGCCCTCCCATGCCCCCACTCACCCACCTCTCCCCCTCTTTCTCACACGTCGCCGCCGCCTCTGCCCACCGTTGTCGCCCCTGCCCGCTCCGGCCTCCTCGTCCATGCCGCTGCAGGTACCCCCCTCCCCCAACCTCCCACTCCCTCTAGTAAATTAGGAAAAAAATTCTAGGGTTTGCATCTACGGTTAAAAACAGGATAGCAGGTATAAATAAAAAACTTTAAATAAAAATAGTCGAAAATTTAATTTCTTTAAATAAAAAACTAGCTAGGCTTTGTAGGTATTAAAAACAATTGATTGTTGAAGAATATCCGAGTGGTTGAATGTCGGTTGTAAATTTTGTTGCAAATTGATGTTGGTTGCAAAATGTTTGGAATGTTGGTTGACTGTCGAAGAATATACTAGTGGCCTATGTTTTGCAGGAATGTTGAATCATTTCAGTTCCGGCAAATTTTAGGCGCTCATATGTCCACTTTTTAGCAAAGGTCATGCCAAAAATTTCTATTCTGGCAAAGGCATGACTTGTGCTAGAAACTAGGACATATGGAGTGCCCGGGATTTGCCGGAAGAGGAACGAATCAACATTCCTACCAAATATAGGCCCCCTTTTTTCTATTCATTATATCTTTTATTTACAATTGTTGAATTGGAAACATGTCTAGCTACTCCTCAGCCGGGGGGTCTGCTCGCCTCAAAGAAGACCCCTATGAGGCAGAAAATCACTATTTTGATTACCTGGACGGACAACAGATGGTGGTGCATGGTGGCGGCAGTGGCACCAACCCCGACCCCGATACCGACACCGGCACTGGCACCGGCACCGACACCACCCCCGAGACCGATAACGATGCTACCGTAGCTGGTAAAGCACCAAAGCAGAAGAGGAAACGAATACCAAACGAGCTCGGCATCAGACAAATTGTGGTAACTGAGATGCACCCCAAGAAATTAGAGCCAATGTTGCTGGATGAAGTGCGCTCGTGCTGGGGCAATCAACTAGGATGCATCCTCGGGAAACCGCCAACGTCAATGACGAGAAGTTGAAGAAGATACCACATATTTTTTGAATGTACGAAGAAAAATCCAGATACATCGGGAGCAATTCGGTGAAAGTCGCACCACCACCACCTGCTCATGCCACCACACATGCTCCCGCTCCTGTTCATAGCAGCCCGTCCTCCGTCTCTGGCCAACTTGATGGGCCTTTGTCTATGGCTGATCTCGACACCCTCACGATAATTACGCATCATACCCTTTTCACCACCATGTCTATACAGTCTTCCGTTTCAATTTCCTTTTAGATGTTTGACGTTGCAAACATGTCTTCGTAGGCCAACGATACCCCGTGCACCCTACTGTACGACATCAAGGGCTAGAAGGTGGCCGTGGGAAAGGCAATGATTGTGAAGCCAAAGGACCGTATGTTCCACAACCGAGAGATGCCTGATGGCATCTTCAAGGTTAACATGGCCAGTATCTTAGCAGGCTTCGAGGATTTGCCTCCTCCGGTACCAGTCGATGACGAGGAGACCCCTCAACGGGTTGGTGCATGCAAGAGCTGGTTCTTGCCTTGGTAGAAGACTCTTCTTCGTGTTGAGGCACCCAGTATCACACCAACGACAGCTTCTGAAGAAGGTATGAACACCACCCCACCTACCAAATTACCTGCACCTATTATGGCGGGTGATAGCGGACGACACGAGGGAGAGCCTCCATTAGTGCCAGATGATGTCGCCCCTGTTGTCGAAGAAGCAAATGCTGATGATGACATGGAGGAGGATGATGATGATCCAGACAAGTATTTCAATAACACCTATGATGATGGAGGATTGATGGCTCGGGATGACGAAGATTCAGGCTATGAGCATGGAGATAATGACTTGATGCTACCTGATTTGCCGGAGCCGGTACGTCCTGAGGCGGAATGCAAAAAGTCTCTCTTCAAGCAATCCTCGCAGGAGACACCTCGAGATGCCTCCTCTACCCGGCAACAACCCGAGGGACGTCCACTGATTAGCCCAACGACACTGAGGGTGACAGTTAGGGAAGGTATGATGGGCTCACTACCGCCAGCCCCCAAGAGGCAAAGGAGGAGACCGGACCAGAGAGGCCCTAAAGGCGCCAGAGCTGCTTCAAGCAGCCAACCGCCTCTGAAGCCCCGAGAGGTAGATAGAATACCTGTTGTAGGTGTGGAGCATTTCCATGTCACCGGCCGCCCGATCCTACCTCACAAAGCGCTAGAGGACATACTGAACAATGATCTAAGGAGACTACATGATGATGTGCTGGCCAGAGAGAAAAGCCTTCTCATCTCGAAAAAACCAGGATACCATCTTTACACGGCTCAGGTGTCGCGTTGGAAGTTGTACGTCGAGGGATGGCCCGTGGATAAGTTCATCCTACGATTTGACTACATCTACGACATGTTCCACATGACCAAGATGGATTTCCAGTTCATCCGCATGTATGCGCTGTATCTCAACTACATCATCAGGATCGAGAACATAAAATATATCTACGTCGCGGACCCGTACCATATGCACGAGAGCTTCTTGGATGTCTACAAAGAGCACCGTGACTATGCAAGCAACTACATTAGCGGCTTCATGCTCGCTAATAAGGACAAGGAAGCAATTCTCCCGCCTTATCGTCCCACGTAAATCATCCGCGCATATCCTTTGTTAAGTGTTAATCATTCCTTTGCAAGCACGGAGGCTAATTTGAGGTGTACTTAATTTGTGCAGCGGGGGGTGGGGGGGGCATCCTCATCGTTCTGTACCCAGAATACTCCCATGCTATATACTTGGACTCATCGAAGAACATCAAGAAAAAGGATTACAAGCACATAAAGAGTGTTCTCAATAGTGCCCTCTTAACCTTCAGCCTGTGTGGTGGATATATCAAGGTGAAAAAGTACACGAGGAACGGGCAGGTTTTCAGCCATAAGACCGACTTCTGCTGCATCGAGCAACCGCACATCAGTAAGGCTGATGGATTCTACCTCATGCATCACCTGCTCGAGTTCAGAAGGGATAATCAACGCCTTCGCATGTCATCTACTACCAACGATGCTGAGATTATCAACTGGGCCACAAGCATAGGAAAGACACTGGATCATCGAATCCGAGCTGAGTTTTATCACATGCAGTGTGAACTTGCCCACGTGATCATGAAGCAGGTCCTCGAAACAATTGGAATGTTCTACCATGGGCCAATCACGCAGGATGATGCCCGAGCACTGCTAATCGCTCAGAGTTTGGACCTGAAGCCTTTCAAGAAGCTCGGGTGGTTCCTCCCTGACTATGAAGATTGGACCGAGGACTAATTTTCATTGCCAATATATGTGTCACTAGTGTCCAGACGAAACTATGTGATGTAATTAAACTGTGGTCCTGAACTAGCATAGATCGCTCTAGTTAATTAGTTTGGGTATCAGCAACTTCGTCATTTATGTTTACTATAGGTTGCTTTTATTTTGCTAATTATGCCTCTCTATGTTCTTAAGTACATTATGTTGCATATTATCGTTCACGATGCAGGTACATAGATCAGGGATGGCGAAGGGCTGCTGGCCAGAGTCTACGACCACTGGCCAGACGCTCAGGCCCCGGTGGAAAAGTACCCGGGTACTAGCTACAGAGGGTTCGACAGCAGAGCCAAAATGGAAAGGAGTTACTTGAGATGGATGCTTTGGCAAGAGCGGGGGCGGAACCGCCGGTGCCTCAAGTACTACATAGTCGCAGTCTTGCTCATGCTGACCGCTCTTCTCTTCTACATCATGGTTTAGATAGAGATGATGAAACTTGTGTGTGTGTGCCTTGACCATGCAGTTGCACTTATTCGAGAAATGACATGACTTGTGTATCGCTATTTTCGAGATGTGATGGTATTTGTGTTGAATGATGATGATGATGGTATGACGAGACTACTGTATGTGCCTGATATGATGATAATCGTGTATGTTTATTGTGATTTGATGAAAATACTATATAGAGACTGTATAAATACATCACGAATACGTAGAGGGGGTACGAATCTCTGAAAGATGGAATACTAGCAGCAGCGCTGGAAGGCATCTAACACTAGCGATGGATTAGCAGCAGCGCGTGCCTTTATGCAGTGCGACAGATAGTTAGTAGTAGCGATGGTAAGTGCAGTGCTACTCCTAACCAGACTTAGCAGTAGCGCAACACCAACCAACGCTACTGCTACAACTTAGCTGTAGCGCGCTAGCAGTAGCGTTGGACCCAACGCTACTAGTAAGGGTATTTCCAGCGCTACTACTAGGCTTTTTCCT
The DNA here is from genome assembly GCA_022496015.1 of Hordeum marinum. Classification (NCBI taxonomy): domain Eukaryota; kingdom Viridiplantae; phylum Streptophyta; class Magnoliopsida; order Poales; family Poaceae; genus Hordeum; species Hordeum marinum. The sequence goes on along the minus strand of CM039674.1, from coordinate 506,428,975 downwards.
AGTAGTGTGTGATCGTGAACCTTTCTTCCTTGACCAACCTTCTCTTCGGGCCTCGTCTCGTTACCGAAGTTTGGCTTGATTCGGAGGGCTATATAAAAGAAGAAATAAGAGTTAATATATGTACATACCAAAACAATTAATGCATCAATTAGCTAGTCATCACATGCTTAATTAATATATATACCACGCCGGACTTTGCAACATCTCCCTCCTCCGTTCGGTTACCGGAGCTGCAACCATGGTCTCCTTCTTCCTCTAGCATTCGATGACCGGAGCCATCATGATCATGTCCTTCCTCTCCTTCAAGGCCATCGTGTCATTGAGAAACGACAAGAAATCACCTCTACATCGGATTATGTCCCCTAACAACTTTTCTTGTTCCAAGTCTCTCTGATCCATAGTTTCTGCAAATATTAAAACATGTAAATTAATATACTTCTCTATGATTTGGGGTGGCCTCAACAATGCTTCCTGGGTTAGAGGTGGCCCTCGACGCTTCTAGGGTTTGGTCCGGCGAGATGGCCGTGATTCTCTTAACCTTTTAGGGATTTAACAAAATGGCGCCATTCTGGATGTGCGGAAAATGGTCCATATTTTTCCTGATCTCATCTACCCTTCTATAAGTCACGTTGTCTAGTGTCAAAGTATTCAAGAAAACCATGGTTTCATCATTAGCCGGAAGTAACAGGCGCATAATGGTACGAAGCTCTCCAAAATTGTTTTGGAACGGAGTCCCGGATAGGATAATTAGCTTTTTGGTACGAAGTTCAGCAAGAGCCTTCCGAATATCGCTATTTGGAAGACCGTTGCTAAAATTCATACCAAATAGGGAATTATTCTATCCGGAACTCCGTTCCAGAACAACTTTGAAGAGCTTCGTAGCATCATACGCCTGTTACTTCCGGCTAATGATGAAGCCATGGATTTCTTCAATACATTGACACACAACATGACATATAGAAGAATATATATATATATATATATATATATATATATATATATATGTAGACGGGATCAGAAAAAATTGGATCAACCTGTGCACATCCATAATGGGGGCATTCTTGATAAATATATATTACCGGAGATTTCTATATGAACATTTTACCTTAGTAACTTAGAAAAAAATGTTATCGGGGACGGGGTATATCGACAATGCTTTTTTTCTAAGGTTTGGGTGGCCTCAAGAGTTGGCCGCCCGGTATATTGAGAGGGGGGGGGGTGAACAGTTTACCTTAGTAATTAGAAAAAAATGTTATCAGGGAGGGGGTATATCGACAACGCTTTTTTCTAGGATTTGGATGGCCTCGAGAATTGGTCGCCCGGTATATTGAGAGGGGGGTGAACATTTTACCTTAGTATCTTAGAAAAAAAGTTATCGGGGAGGGGGTATACCGAACCCCCCTCATGTCGAAGTTATCGTGGAGGGGGTATATTGACAATGTCATACATTCCGGATCCGTTGGAAAGCTCTCGGGGAGCCGATGCTAACGTGATGATAGGGGGCCGGGGTGCCCCCGTGGCCTTTTTGATAGATAGAGCCGATGCTAACATGATGATAGAGCCGATGCCAACATTTTCATTTAACAAAAAAACTACCTTCAAAAAAAGACTTGCTTCGCCGCGGGTGCTCCGTGCGACGTGGACTCGGTGGAAAAACTTTATGAAAATGCGGTGGTGGCCTGGCCGGGCGGTTTTCTTTTCCTTCTTCATTTTTCCTTTGTTTTGTCTTATATGTTTGTTTTCGTTTTCAGTCTACATTTTCGTACATATGAAATACAACGAAGACTTTTAACATGAACATATACACACATATACATGAATATATATACATATACATGAAAAAAATATATACATGGACATATACATGAACATATACACATATACATGCCCGCAAAAAATACACATATACATGAAAAAACAGAGCACGCGCGGTGCTGCCGGCCGACGACCATGGTGCAACGGCGACGGGGAGCAGGGGACATGGCAAGGAGGGATCGCTGTGGGAGAGTGGCGATGGCTTGATAGGCGACGAGGCCTGCGATGAGGGTGGCGAGCCTTGGGGGGGCGACGACGACGGCAGGCTCGAGGCCGGCGATGAGGACGGCACGCGGCAAGGGCAAGGGCGCATATGAGGGCGCGAAGGCGCGTTTGCAATGAGGACGACGGGCTCGAGGGCGTCGACGACGAGGGCGCGTGGTGAGGGCAAGGGCGAGGGCGTCGGCGAGGGCTCGGGGAGGAGAGCGCGTTGGCGAGGGTGTCGGCAAGGGATAGGGCACGGTCTGGCAGCCTGGCGGCGTCATGCCGTTCGGCGCGGTGTCGATGGGGGGGGGTGAAGATGAACTGGGACTGGAAAACGCTAAGTGTGGGCTTATATACCCAGAGCCTTTGGTCTCGGTTGGTGGCACCAATCGATACTAAAGGTGGGTATTAGTCCCGGTTGGTGCCACCAACTGGGACCAAAGGTCTCTTTTCATCAGCCCAAAAGGCCGGAAGCAGAGACCTTTGGTCTCTGTTGGTGGCACCAACCGGGACTAAAGGTGGGTATTGGTCCAATAACCCTGAAATTGAAAAGCACTTCAAATGAACTCTGAAAAGGTTGAAAGTTGGCATGGTATCATCATTTCACCCACATAGCATATTATAAAAAGTTGAGAGGGTTACGACAAAACTGGATGCACTTCGTGTACAAAACGGACAATCTCTTTCGAAGTATCAGGGTTTCTGACGAAAACTCATGTATTACAAAAGGCATTTCATTTCTTCACATGTAACTGCATTGATATAGTTATGGATAGAAAGTATTCACTTTTTCTTCGCTTGTGTACTTTTCTTATTGCGCCGTAACCATGTATAATCTTCATCGTTTAACAGGGTGCTTGTGTCAGCCTTGACTTTGAAGGGAGGAATTTCATGAAACTTTTCATAATCTACACACATGTCTATCTTGCCCTCCAATCCCACGATGTCTCTTTTTCCTAAAAGAACTATGTGGCGCTTTGGCTCAACGTATGATGTATTCGCTTCCTTATCTTTTCTATTTCTCGGTTTGGTAGACATGTCCTTCACATAGAAAACCTGTGCCACATCATTGGCTAGGACGAATGGTTCGTCTGTGTACCCAAGATTGTTCACATCAATTGTTGTCATTCCGTACTATGGATCTTCCTGAACCCCGCCTCTTGACAGATTGACCCATTTGGACTGAAACAAAGGGACCTTGAAATCATGTCCATAGTCAAGTTCCCATATGTCCACTATGTAACCATAATATGTGTCCCTTCCCCTCTTGGTTGCTACATCAAAGCGGACACCGCTGTTTTGGTTGGTGCTCTTTTGATCCTGGGCGATCGTGTAAAATGTATTCCCATTTATCTCATGCACTTTGTAAGTCATTACAGTCGAAGATGGTCCCCTGGACAACAAGTACAACTTATCAGAAACAATGTTGTCACGCATGAGACGTGTTTGCGACCAACTGCCGAAAGTCCTGATGTGTTCACATGTAATACAGTCGTCACACTACTCCGGGTGTTTGGAGCATAGAATATTCTTGTGTTCATCGACAAACGGGGTCACCAAGGTAGAATTCTGTAGAATTGTGTAGTGTGCTTGAGATCAAGAATGCCCGTCCCTACATATTATTGAGTCCGCTCCTAGCGTGCCTTTTCCAGTCAGTCTCCCCTCATACTGCGATTGAGGGAGACCAATCTTCTTGAGGTCAGGAATGAAGTCAACACAAAACCCAATGACATCCTCTGTTTGATGGCCCATGGAGATGCTTCCTTCTAGCCTAGCACGGTTACAAACATATTTCTTTAAGACTCCCATGAACCTCTCAAAGGGGAACATATTGTGTAGAAATACAGGGACCAGAACGACAATCTCGTCGACTAGATGAACTAGGATGTGCGTCTTGATATTGAAGAAGGTCAGTGGGAACACCAGATCGAAACTAACAAGACATTGCACCAAATCACTCCTTAACCTTGGCAGGATTTCTTGATCGATCACCTTTTGAGATATTGCATTGAGGAACGCACATAGCTTCACAATGGCTAATCGAACGTTTTCCGATAGAAGCCCCCTCAATGCAACCAGAAGTAGTTGCGTCATAATCATGTGACAGTCATGCGACTTTAGGTTCTGGAACTTTTTCTCTGCCATATTTATTATTCCCTTTATATTCGATGAGAAGCCAGACGGGACCTTCACACTGAGCATACTGCTCTGGATGCATGTCGTCTTTTTCATGCACACGTTGTTGTTCCTCGCGTGCCTCCGGTGTATCTTTTGTCTTCCCATAAACTCCCAAGAAGCCTAGAAGGTTCATGCAAAGATTCTTCATCACGTGCATCACGTCGATTGAAGAGCGGACCTCTAGGTCTTTCCAATAGGGTAGGTCCCAAAATATAGATTTCTTCTTCCACATGGGTGCGCGTCCCTCAGTGTCATTCAGAACAGATAGTCCGTCGGGACCCTTTGTGAGCATGTGATCACCAGTACGAAGGGTGGGCTTCTTCCGGTGATCTGCCTCACCTTTGAAATGCTTTCCTCTCTTTCGACATCGATGGTTGATCAGAAGAAATCGATGATGCCCCAGGTAGACATTCTTCCTGCATTTGTCCAAATATATACTGACGGTGTCATCTAAACAGTGTGTGCATGCATGGCATCCCTTGTTTGTCTGTCCTGAGAGGTTACTGAGAGTAGGCCAATCATTGATGGTTACAAACAAAAACACATGTTGGTCAAATTCCTCATGTTCGTTCTCATCGCACACACGTCCACCTCTTCCATTCGATAGCTATAAAAGTTCATCAACTAATGGCCTTAGGTACACATCAATGTCATTACCGGTTTGCTTAGGGCCTTGAATGAGCATTGGCATCATAATGAACTTCCGCTTCATGCACAACCAAGGAGGAAGGTTATACATACATAGAGTCACATGCCATGTGCTATGCTTGCTGCTCTGATTGCCAAAAGGATTAACGCCATCTGCACTTAAACCAAACCATACGTTCCTCGGGTCACCTGTAAAGTCACTCCACTTTCTCTCGATCTTTGTCCACTGCGACCCGTCAGCGGGTGCTCTCAACTTCCCGTCTTTCTTATGGTCTTTTTTGTGCCATTGCATCAACTCGGCATGCTTTTTATTTCGGAATAGACGTTTCAAACGTGGTATTATAGGAGCATACCACATCACCTTGGCAGGAACCCTCTTCCTGGGTTGTTCGCTGTCAACATCACCAGGGTCATCTCGTCTGATCTTATACCGCAATGCATCGCATACCGAGCATGCGTTCATATCCTCGTACGCACCGCAGTAGAGGATGCAGTCATTAGGGCATGCATGGATCTTCTGCACCTCCAATCCTAGAGGGCATACAACCTTATTTGTTGTGTATGTACTATCGGGCTATTCGTTATCCTTTGGAAGCTTCTTCTTTAATATTTTCAGTAGCTTCTCAAATCCTTTGTCAAGTACACCATTCTCTGCCTTCCACTGCAGCAATTCCAGTGTGGTACCGAGCTTTGTCTTGCCATCTTTGCAACTGGGGTACAACCCTTTTTTGTTATCCTCTAGCATGCGATCAAACATCAACTTGTCCTTTTCACTTTCACATCTTCTCTTTGCATCAACAATGACCCGGCAAAGATCATCATCGGGCACATCGTCTGGTTCCTCTTGATCTTCATCTTCCCCCGTTGTAGCATCACCGTATTCAGGAGGCACATAGTTGTCATCATCCTCTTATTCTTCGTTGTCTTCCATCATAACCCCTCTTTCTCCGTGCTTGGTCCAAACATTATAGTGTGGCATAAAACCCTTCTCAAGAAGGTGGAAGTGAAGGGTTTTTGAGTTGGAGAAAGCCTTCGTATTCTCACAGACTGTACATGGATAATGAATAAAACCGTTCTCCTTGTTTGCCTCAGCCGCTTCGAGAAAATTATGCAGGCCCTTAATATACTCGGAGGTGCATCGGTCACTATACATCCATCGCAGTTCATTTGCATGCGTTATATAATAAAGTTTATTAAAAACCATTACAACATATCATGAATAGATGAGGGACCAAATTAATGGAAATTCATCATCACATTAAAGCCAAAGTACAATAGTGACCAAAATAAATACATACAGTTCATACATAGTTCTCATTATTGAACAACATATAGCTCTCCAGAGCATCTAATTAAAACATACATCGAAACTATGTAAACAATTTAAATGCAACAATAAATGCGATCATAACCGCTACTAAGGTACCAATTGATCCAACGACATAATGATACCAAGCCTTAGTATGAATGGCATATTTTCTAATCTTTCTAATCTTCAAGTGCATTGCATCCATCTTGGTCTTGTGATCGTCGATGACATCGGCAACATGCAGCTCCAATTCATCTTCTCCACGTCAACTCTTTGTAATTTTGCTTTCCACTCATTGTTTTCTTTTTGAACCAAATTTAACTTGTCGACAAGAATTGCTATGTGGGTTGGAATTTCTAATTCAACTACCTCCTCCTATATTAAAAAATCTATGTCACGTTGGTCGACATAATTGTCATAAACACTAAATAAAACAAATGGTTATAAAAGATAATATATACCACATCCGAATCATAGACAGGATGAGGGCCAATGGAGGTAGATACGAAAACCATCACACTGTATAATAACAAAAAATAATAAAAGGAAGAAGATTACACAAGTATATATCTAAATCATACAAGTAAAAAAATTATTTTAGAAAGAAGATAAGAAGAAGAGGCTAACCACGGTGGTGCCGGCACCGAGATGGGTGCCGACGATCGACAGCGGTGAGGACAGGGACGGGACAGGACAGACCACCAAACCTAGACAAATCTTGAGAAAAATGGAGATTGGACAAGGACCTTCGGGAGGAGAAAGCTTAAGTGTGGATTGGGCATTTCATCGAACACCTCATGTGCATAGGAGGTGATCTAGAGCACCACAAATCTCTCCCCTCACCGGCCAAAAAAACAAAGCAATGGGGAGTGCTCTGCTCGCTGGCGAGGGGGTATATATAGGCATCTCATTGGTCCCGTTTTGTGGCTGGAACCGAGACTAAAGGACACCCTTTGGTCCCGGTTCTAGCCACAAACCAGGACCAATGGTTGTGGGTAGGAGGGAGGCCCATTGGTCCCGGTTGGTGTCTAGAACCGGGACCAAAGGGGTCAGACGAACCGGGACCAATGGCCCATGAGGCCTGGCCGGCGACCTGGCCCCACGAACCGGGACCAATGCCTCCATGGGTCCCGGTTCGTGAGTGAATAGGGACTAATGGGCTGGCCCAGCCTGGACCAAAGCCATATTTTCTATTAGTGTAGCATGGTGCATAAACTAAATGCAACAGACACTCCAAGATTTGCACATATCACATGAATGAAACAAATCCGAAAACATGCTGATACTTGTTCAACAGAGATGGGATGCCTTCCGGGGCATCCCCCAACTTAGATGCTTGAGTCTCCTTGGATATTTACTTGGGGTGCCTTGGGAATCCCCAAGATTGAACTCTTTCCTATCCTTCTTCTCCTCATAGCAAGACCTCCTCGATCTTCAAACACTTCCTCCACACAAAACATAACAGAAGACTGGTAAGATTTGTTAGTATAATAAAGCAAAATACTACTTTAAGTACTGTTGCAAACCAATTCATATTTTATATTTGCATTATATCTGCCTTATTATAACTTTTCTATGGCTTACACCACCAATAAAATCGATAGTTTCATCAAAACAAGCAAAACAATGCATCAAAAACAGAATATCTCTTAAACAGGACAATCTTTAGTAATTTGAACTTTGACCATACTTCTGTAACTCCAAACATTCTGAAACATTAGGAATAAGTAGAATTTTTGTAAAGAAATATTGTGTAAAAATATCAGAAACTTTGAGCCTTCTAGTGAAAAAATTAAAATTCACGCATTACAATCAAAGTTTCTGTTTTTACACCGCACATACTAACAAGCAATATAATCATCCTAAAGGCAAATCTTGGCACATTATTTTTATAATACAATGGATTTGTAAAAGGGTATAATTCTTTTTGTTGTAAATTTTTCCGTTATTCAAGATTCACAGAGTTTCCATGGCTATATATGAACAAAAGTTCAAGGACGTCCCCCACTGCAATGATGCTCATCATCTCTCTCACTTTCACCTTTCCTTTTTGTGAAGTTTTAGGTTCCCTTCTATATTTTTTTGTTTTTAAAATTTATGAAAGCACACAAGAAAATACATGACTCTGTAAAACTTCCAGGTTGTCTCCCTGGTAGCACTTTCTTTAAAGCCATTAAGCTAGGCATAAAGTGCTAAAGTAATTGATCCACCCGGATCCAAAGGTATATCAAAGCCAATTTTAATTAACAATGATTTGTGATTTAGTAGTGAGCGCAAAGTGATATATATATCATGCAATGACGAAGTCTAACTCTTTTCCTATGCATCGACATGTCATAAAAGAACAATTCATGCACATTAAGTAAAGGCCAATGCATAGTATAAACAATTTCTTGCAATTTTATCGTATTGGAAACATGGAGAGGTGAATATTTGGTTCCTCTCTCAAAATAATTGCAAGTAGGAGTAGAAAGCACATGCATATTATATTCATAAAAAGCATCATGTGCAATAGGAAAACACAACCCATCTATCTAATCCTTAATAAGTGCAAACTTCTCCGATATAGTGTAGTTGGGAGAATTCAAAAAGAGAATAGGCTTATCATGTGTGGGTGCAATAGCAACAATTTCATGGTTAACATAAGGAACTCTAGCAAGTTCATCTTCATAAGCATAATTCATATTGGCATCTTGTCCACAAGCATAGCAAGCATAAAGTTCATCAAAAAGGGATATTTCAAACGAACCCAAGGGATCATAGCAATCATATAAGCATTCATCCCTCGGTATGTGTGAAGGGTAATTAAAGAATGTATGAGTTGAAGATTTAGTCTCATTACAAGGTGGCCACAGGTGATCAATCTGCTCTTCCTCCTTTTGTTCTTCGCTCTCCTCCTCATCTTTTTCATCAAATGAGCTCACAATTTCAGCAACTTCTTCCATAGGTCCCTACAAAATATTAGTCTTTTCCAAGGCAGCAAACATTCTCTCAATATATTCAATAATATCTGCATTGTATTCATAATTATCATAACAATATTTAAGTATGGAAAAAAAATTCAGATTTGTAAGAAACATCATCATACTTTTCAATCAAAGAAGCAATTTCATAAGCACCCTTAAAAGCAACAAATTCTTCTATTCGTTCCACATCATAGTAATCATATATACTATTATCATAAGAAGCTAAGGTTTCATGAGCATTAAATTTGCATGAAAAGGGAAGGTGTGGAGCCTCTATCTTGGAGCAACAAGTATAATCACATTTTGAGCATGCATCCCTAGCAAACCATTCCAGTATTCTAATTTGATACCATAAGTGTTTCCCTTTTTCAAATAAGCTATAATCCATAATGTACTCACGTTGATCCAATGTGTATCCCATTATAAAGTTCCTTGATAATTTCTCGGGATTATTGAAGGACTAATTACCGTGTTTCACATAACTAGCATCGAGGGTTTTAGGAGGTTCCCCATCTTTATGAGTAGCAAGTACCACTAATTTTGTGTGTGTTTCGTGTTCCATATCCATAACAAAAGATAAAAAACAACTAAAAATTACTTAGTGATAAAGCAAACAAGCACACACGAGAAATCACCCCATGCTATTGCTCCCCGGCAACAGCGCCAAAAAAGGTCTTGATAACCCACAAGTGTAGGGGATCATTTGTTGTCTTTTTCGAGAAGTAAGAGTATCGAATCCCAAAAAGGAGATAAAGGTTGAAAAAATATTCCCTCAAGTTCTATCGACCAATGATACAACTCTATGCATACTTAACGTGTGCTTTATCTACTACAAGAATGAAACTACTTCGCAGAAATAAAACTACAGGTACATTGCAAGAAAATAAATGTAGTAGTGCAGTAGCAAGCTTTTTGGAACACAAGAGAAAGATTGTCCCTAGGCAATTGAATATGATATGCTAGATACTTGTTATATGCAACGAGGGAGAGGCATGAGCTAACAAACTTTCTCTACTTGGATCATATGAACTTATGATTGGAACTCTAGCCAGCTTCCACAACTACTAAATATCATTAAGGCAAAACCCAACCATACCATTAAGTATCAAGTCCTCTTTACTCCCATACGCAACATCCCACCTACTCGGGTTTATGCTTCTGTCATTCAAGCAACCCACTATAGGAAAACCGTGAACATATTGTAACACCCTACAGAGTTGATCCCTCATGTTTGTGCGACACGGAGGGCACCATAGGGCATCACCATATCAACATACGACTCACATCCATATTGTCATACCACAATTAACCCATAGGACAAAAGAGATCTACTAAAACATCATAGGATAACCAAATATCGTTGGGAAATAATATATGGAGTTGAGCACCATGTTTCAGTAGAGATTACAGTGAGGAAGAGAGGTGTTACATTGCTACAAGAGGGGGGAGAGAGCTGGTGTTGACAGTGGCAAGATTGTTGAAGTAGATCGTCGTCACTATGTTTGCCCCGGCGGCGTTCTGGCGCCACCGGGAGAGAGGGAGAGAGAGCCCCCCTCCTTCTTCTTCCTTGTCCTCCCCTAGATGGGAGGAGAGTTCCCCCTCTGGTCCATAGCCTCCTTGGCGACGGAGGGGTGGGAGCCCCTCCTAGATTGGATCTCCCTCTATGTTCTCTTCTGTTTCACGTTTTTATTTTCTGGCCGAAAACCGTTTCTTATATTCCTGGAGATCCGTAACTCCAATTGGGCCGAAATTTTGAGGGGATCTGTATCCAAAAATTAGCTTTTTGCGCTTGAGAGGGAGCTCCAATCGACATACGAGGAGGGCATGATCCACCAGGCCAAGTTTGGGACCTGGCCCGCACCCTGGTAGAGGGTGGATGCTGGGGGACTCCGTTTGTGTTGATTTAGCTTCTCAAAATTCATAATTATTCCAAGAAAAATCTTCGTAAATTTTTATCGCATTTGGACTTTGTTTGTTATAGAATTTTTGTGAAACAAAAAATACAAAAAACCAGGAACTGGCACCGGGCACTAGATCAATAGGTTAGTCCAATAAATCATATAAATTCTTGCCAAAAGCTTGTAAAAAAGTAGTATAATATTGGCATGAAACAATAAAAAATTATAGATACGACGGAGATGTATCATTTGTCAAGCCCCTTGAACTCGTTACTTGCAAGGATTGCTTCTGATAGTGGTAGATAGATAATGATAAAAACGAAATAGAATAATAGTAAATAAATTTCAGTAATGTATCTTTTGGTTTTTAGAAAATATGATTAAGTAGACCTGGGAGCCATAGGGTTCACTAGAGGCTTCTCTCTTGAAAGTATCTTATAGTGGGTGGACAAATTATTATTGGGCAACTGATAAAAATGCGCATAGTTATTATTATGTATTCATGGCAATGATTATGTATATAGGGATCATGTTCGTGACAAGTAGACCGAAACGATTCAACATCTACTGCTATTACTCCACCAATCGACCGCTATCCAGCATGCATCTATGGTATTAAGTTTATGCAAACAGAGTAATGCTTTTAGCAAGATGACACGATGTAGACAAGGTAAGCACAAGGAATATGTTCAAAACCCGTTGTTTTATCCTTAGTAGGAACAATATAATATGTGTCCCATCCTTTTCTGTCACTGGGATATAGAGCACCTCAAGAATGAACCCACTACAATGCACACCTCCCACTGAAGATAAATCAGTCTAGTTGGTCAAACCAAACCGATAGATTGGAGAGACTTACAAAGCAATAATAATCATGCATATTAGAATTCAGAGAGGACTCGATTACTTTTCTTGAATAACCTAATCATAAACCCACATTTCATCGGATCCCAACAAATACACCGCAAAATTAGATTACATTAGATAGATCAACGCGAGAATCGCGAAGAACTTTGTATTGAAGATCAACGAGAGAGAAGTATCCACCTAGCTACTAGCTATGGACCCATAGGTCTGTGGTGTACTACCCACACATCATCATGGATGCATCAAGGTTGATAAAGATGGTCTCCGTGATGGATTCCCCTCCAAGAGAGTACCAAAAAAGGCCTCCAGATGTGATCGCGGAAGAGCAGAGACTTGCGGCGGTGGAAAAATTGTTTCCGGTGTCTCTCTGTTGGTTTCCCAATTTTGGAGAATTTATAGAGGTGGAATTAGGTCAGACAAAGCCACGAGGGTCCCAACAAGGTATCAGAGTGCGTCTACCCCCCTGTGAGCGCAATGTTGCCTTGTCATCTCCTCGCTTTGCTTCTGGTCTCCTCCGAAGCTTCCATGGTATCTTTTGTCCAAAAAATTGTCAAAAAGTTTCATAGTGGTTAAACTCCGTTTGGTACTAATTTCCTGGAAAACCAAAAACAAGCAAAAAACAACATCTGACACTAGGCACCGGGTTAATAGATTACTATCTAAAATGATATAAAATAGCATATAATTGCATATAAACTATCCAAGATTGATGATATAATAGCATGAAACAACAAAAGATTATAGATATGTCAATGACGTATCAGTCACCTGCTTGCAGGAGAAATTGTGTCCAAACCACTCCGTGTACCAATATAAGACCGCCTTGGATGGCTTTCATGGTCCGCACAATGCGATCGGGATGGATGCAAGAGGTTTGCGGGTCAGCGCCTGAGATGCCCTTACGATCTCTTAGGCATCTCAAATGCTAATCCTCAAATCGCCCACAACCATTCGAACCGCACGGTCAGGACGTGTTATGCGATCCAATGTGGTCTTGTAGCACTCCGTGGGTCATTTTGGGCACGTTTTCTCTAGCAAATCAGAGATAAAGTGGAGGGCTTTGTGGGCATCCGGAACATTAGCACGCCCGTGACTGACTATCCCGACCCACCAAAAAACCTCCACCCGTGCCCACGCATGTTCCCACCCGTTTGCCAACTGCATGCATTCAAGCCATTGTTGAGCGGCCACTCCGCATTGATGTCGGTCCAGAGCAGACGTGGCCTCTTACTAGTGAAGACATTGATGCCACTTTCCGATCGAGAGCGTCGCTCGTGTCCTATCCCCATTGACCATGCCTGTTCAAACCCGTATGTCCATATGCCGCCATTAAGCAGGCTCGCTAGTCGATGAACCAACTACTACGTCGCACATTGATGCACTCGGATGCTTGCCCGCACCGGAATCCTCTACTTGATGGCGGCCACACCTGGATAACACCACACCACAACCCATCCGCTCCATATACTCCTCCATTGCACCACATCCGCCATGACCATGAGTGGGAATGCTCTATGCGATAGTTTCTCCTCGGAGATGAAGCACGAGGTGGTTGCCCTTTTTGCCGCTTTGTAGTCCCACCGTGCCAGGCGGATCAAGCAGGGCATGCTTGCTAGCTTGCCTAAGATCTTCGAAGACGGTCCCACGATTGAGACGGGCTTGTAAAACAACACCACGCTGGAGGTTGAGGCTGTACTTGCCGGCTCGACCATGCAACAGGCGTAGACGCATTACGACACCACCATGGTGGATGAGAAGCAGGCTGCGCTGGCCCCTATGTTGGCGTTCTGGCAGGCATAGGAGGAAAAGAGGGACAATATGTTACTCCTCTAGAAGCACTGGTTGGCGGAGGGCCAGATCTAAGGCAAGCGCAAGCGAGGAGGCCATAGCTGACATGGTTGCGGTGAACCCAAACTTCATGATGGAGTAGCAGGTGTCTAGCTACTTGGGTGCACGTTTTGAACACACCGCTTGCATCAAACAATTGGCGCAAGTGTACGTGGACCTGACAGCACGTGCACACACTCTGGCGGTGCTGGCGACCGAGGATGAGAATGCTACCAGCTGTGCCTCGTATGGACCGCCGCCAATTTTTCCGGGCTCATGTGATATGTGAACAGTGATGGACCATACACATCCATTATTGACCTCACGTCCACCGAGAATGAGTAGGGCATGAGAAGCACGAGGGAATTCTATCCCAAGTCGGCCAGTCTGTCTCCTATGTCCTACCCTTCCTTGCAGGAGATCACACCTTCACTTCATGGGTCTTAAACTCCGCCACCGCTCATGGAGATGGCTGATGGAGGACATGGTCGCCGATGTGCAATACAAAGGAAGTGGATGACCGCCAATAACAAATTTTGGTAGCTAAAAATTGGTCTTGCATAAAATTTATTTGAAGTGCACTACTCAAACATTAACTCTTTGGTTTTCATTGTGGGTTCACATATGCTCCACAAGATCACTAAGTAGCTGCGCGTGCACGTGATGACCTCGAAGATTTAGATGCATCTCTATAAAGTTAATAAGTTGTTTTCCATGTTGATCTTCCGGGAATTGAACTTGTTATTCAAGCGCTTCAAAATCATTGGATTGGATGGCACCATCACCCTCATGCTCGAAAATAATATATATATGCTTGATAAATAGATATTACCGGAGATTTCTATATGAACATTTTACCTTAGTAACTTAGAAAACAAATGTTATCGGGGAGGGGGTATATTGACAACGCTTTTTTTCTAGGGTTTGGGTGGCCTCAAGAGTTGGTCGCCCGGTATATTGAGAGGGGGGGGGTGAACAGTTTACCTTAGTAATTAGAAAAAAATGTTATCATGGAGGGGGTATATCGACAACGCTTTTTTCTAGGGTTTGGGTGGCCTCGAGAGTTGGTTGCCCGGTATATTGAGAGGGGGGTGAACATTTTACCTTAGTAACTTAGAAAAATATGTTATCGGGGAGGGGGTATATCGACCCCCCCTCATGTCAAAGTTATCGTGGAGGGGGTATATCGACAATGTCATTCATTCCGGATCCATTGGAAAGCTCTCGGGGAGCCGATGCTAACGTGATGATAGGGAGCCGGGGTGCCCCCGTGGCCTTGTTGATAGATAGAGCCGATGCCAACATGATGATAGAGCCGATGCCAACATGATGATAGAGCCGATGCCAACATTTTCATTTAACAAAAAAAATACCTTAAAAAAAGACTTGCTTTGCCGCTGGTGCTCCGTGCGACGCGGACTCGGTGGAAGAACTTTATGAAAATGCGGTGGTGACCTGGCCGGGCGGTTTTCTTTTCCATCTTCATTTTTCCTTTGTTTTGTCTTATATGTTTGTTTTTGTTTTTAGTCTACATTTTTGTACATATGAAAAACAATGAAGACTTTTTACATGAACATATACACACATATACATGAATATATATACATATACATGAATAAAACATATACATGGACATATACATGAACATATACACATATACATGCCTGCAAAAAAATACACATATACATGAAAAAAACAGAGCACGCGCGGTGCTGCCGGCCGGCGACCATGGAGCAGCGGCGACGCGGAGCAGGGGACATGGCAAGGGGGGATCGCTGTGGGGGAGCGGCGATGGCTTGATAGGCGACGAGGCCTGCAACGAGGGTGGCGAGCTTGGGGGGGGGCGACGAGGACGGCATGCTCGAGGCCGGCGACGAGGACGGCACGCGGCAAGGGCGAGGGTGCGGACGAGGGCGTGAGGGCGCGTTGGCGACAAGGACGACGGGCTCGAGGGCGGCGACGAGGAGGGCGCGCGGCGAGGGCGAGGGCGAGGGCGTCGACGAGGGCTCGGGGAGGAGAGCGCGTCGGCGAGGGCGTCGACAAGGGCGAGGGCACGGTCTGGCAGCCTGGCGGCGTCGTGCTATTCGACGCGGTGTCGGTGGGGGGGAGATGAACTGGGACTGGAAAACGCTAAGTGTGGGCTTATATACCCAAAGCCTTTGGTCTCGATTGGTGGCACCAACCGGGACTAAAGGTGGGTATTAGTCCTGGTTGGTGCCACCAAACGAGACCAAAGGTCCGAAAGCAGAGACCTTTGGTCTCGGTTGGTGGCACCAACCGGGACTAAAGGTGGGCATTGGTCCCGGTTGGCTGGCATTATTTATTTATTTTCCAGTATTTTTCGTTTTTTTAATTTTTCCAGTATTTTTGTTCTATTATTTTAGATCATTCTTTTTAACAAATATATACTTTGATAATTTTAGTTGCATAATTTCCATTTTTTGTTTTTTGCTTTATTTATTTTTGTTTTACTTTTTTGGTTTATTTATTTCCACTGTGTTTTATCATTATATTCTTTTTGCTATTAATGTTTTGAAAAAAAAATACTTTGATAATTTTAGTTGCATAATTTTTATATAATTATAATTTAATAAATACTAGAAGTTTATAAAAGCTTTTTAGTTGATTCATTTTTGAACTCCACTCCCACGATGTTTTGGAAGAAGTGAAAAAAGCACTTCAAATGAACTCTGAAAAGGTTGAAAGTTGGCATGGTGTCACCATTTCACCCACATAGCATGTGCTAAAAAGTTGAGAGGGTTACAGCAAAAACCGGATGCACTTAGTATACAAAACGGACAATCTCTTTCGAAGTATCACGGTTTCGGACGAAAACTAATCTGTTACGAAACGATTTCATTTTTTGAACTTATTTGAACTCCTTACTTTTTGTGTGTTCAAAATGCACCATTCAAAGCCACATCATCAATTTTCAACCCTTTCTGACTTCATTTGGTATTTTTCATGCACTTACTGATTTTTTGACCTAAGTAACCCTGAAATTGAAAAGCACTTCAAATGAACTCTCAAAAGGTTGAAAGTTGGCATGGTATCATCATTTCAGCCACATAGCATATTATAAAAAGTTGAGAGGGTTACGACAAAACTGGATGCACTTCGTGTACAAAACGGACAATCTCTTTCGAAGTATCAGGGTTTCGGACGAAAACTCATGTATTACAAAAGGCATTTCATTTCTTCAAATGTAACTGAAGTGATATAGTTGTGGAGAGATAATATTTACTTTTTCTTCGCTTGTGTACTTTTCTTATTGCGCCATAACCATGGATAATCTTCATCGTTTAACAGGGTGCTTGTGTCAGCCTTGACTTTGAGGGGAGGAATTTCATGAAACTTTTCATAATCTTCAGACAAGTGTCTTGCCCTCCAATCCCACGATGCCTCTTTTTCCTGAAAGAACTATGTGGCTCTTTGGCTCATCGTATGATGTAGTCGCTTCCTTATCTTTTCTATTTCTCGGTTTGGTAGACTTGTCCTTCACATAGAAAACCCGCGCCACATCATTGGCTAGGACGAATGGTTCGTCTGTGTACCCAAGATTGTTCAGATCAACTGTTTTCATTCCGTACTATGGATGTTCCTGAACCCCGCCTCTTGACAGATTGACCCATTTGCACTGAAACAAACGGACCTTGAAATCATGTCCATAGTCAAGTCCCGATATATCCACTATGTAACCATAATATGTGTCATTTCCCCTCTTGGTTGCCGCATCAGAAACAGTGTTGTCACGCATGAGACGTGTTTGCAACCAACTGCCGAAAGTCCTGATGTGTTCACATGTAATCGAGTCGTCACACTGCTCCGGGTGTTTGGAGCGTTGAATATTCTTGTGTTCATCGACAAACGGGGTCACCAAGGTAGAATTCTGTAGAATTGTGTAGTGTGCTTGAGATCAAGAATGCCCGTCCCTACATATTATTGAGCCCGCTCCTAGCGTGCCTTTTCCAGTGAGTCTGCCCTCATACTGCGATTGAGGGAGACCAATCTTCTTGAGGTCAGGAATGAAGTCAACACAAAACCCAATGACATCCTTTATTTGATGGCCCATGGAGATGCTTCCTTCTGGCCTAGCACGGTTAAGAACATATTTCTTTAAGACTCCCATGAACCTCTCAAAGGGGAACATATTGTGTAGAAATACAGGGACCAGAACGATAATCTCGTCGACTAGATGAACGACAATCTCGTCGACTAGGGGAACATATCCATGGTGATGAGCATCTACGAGAGGGAGAGTGGATCTACATACCCTTGTAGATCGTTAACCGGGAAGCGTTAAGAAACGTGGTTGGTGTAGTCAAAAGTCTTCGCGATCCAAATCGCCGAGCGTCCCGCGATCTCATCACGATCCGTCCTGCGATCCAATCACGATCCGTCCCGTGAACTCCTCATGTTCTGTCTCGCAATCTCATCACGATCTGTCTCATGATCTTGATCACGGTCCTTCCGATCTAGCACCGAACGGACGACACCTCCGTGTTCGGCACACGTACAATTCGATGATGATTTCCGCCTTCTTGATCCAGCAAGAGGGAGAGGAGAGATAGACGAGTTCACCGGCAGCGCGACGGCGTTGGGGCGATGGTGGTGGAGGAATTCTAGCAGGGCTTCGCCTAAGCACCGCTGAAAACCGATATAGAGGAGAAAACGATCTAGAGGAGAGGTAGCACGTGGCTATTAGCATTAGCTTTTCCCCTCTAAATCCTCTAGTATATATAGGAGGGAGAGAGGGGAGGAGGCAGCCTCCAACCCTCAAGGTTTGGTCGAAATTGGAGGTGGAAGAGTCCTACTCCAATCCTATTAGGAGTAGGATTCCTCCTTTTCACTTGGAAACTCTTTCCACCTCTCCGCCTTTGGTTGTTTTCCTTCTCAAACCACTCCAGCCGCATGGGCCCTAGAGGAGGCTTCGGCCATCCCACCATGGGATGGTTTACCTCCTCCCCCATACCATGTAGTCTCGTGGGTCGAGACTGTTGGGGAACGTTGCATGGGAAACAAAAAAATTCCTACGCACACGCATATCTATCCATGGTGATGAGCATCTATGAGAGGGAGAGTGGATCTACATACCCTTGTAGATCGCTAAGCTAGAAGCGTTAAGAATCGCGGTTGGTGTAGTTGAACGTCTTCGCGATCCAAATCGCCATGCATCCCACGATCCAATCATGATCCGTCCCGCGATCCAATCACGATCCGTCCCGCGATCAGATCACGATCCTTCCCATGAACTTGATCACGGTCCGTCCCACGAACTTGATCACGATCCTTCCGATCTAGCGCCGAACGAACGACACCTCCGCGTTCAGCACACGTATAGCTTGATGACGATCTCCACCGTCTTGATCCAGGAAGAAGGAGTGCAGAGGAAGAAGAGTTCTCTGGCAGCCTGACGGCGCTCCGACGATGGTGGTGGAGCAATTCCGGCAGGGCTTCGCCTAAGCACTGCAGAAATCCGATCTAGAGGAGAAACTATGCACTCGAGGAACGGGTAGCACGTGGCTGAAATTCTAGTGCAGAAACCCTCAATACCACCAGTATATATAGGAGGAATAGAGGAGAGGAGGCAGCCTTCACTTCCCAAGGGCTTAGGCCGAACCAAGGGTGGAGGTGGAGTCCACCTCCAATCCTAGTAGGACTAGGATTCACCCTCTTTTTTGCATTTTTGCATTTTTTCTCTTAGGACTCTTTTCTTCCAGCCGCATGGGCCTCTTGTGGTTGTTCCACCAGCCCACTAAGGGCTGGTTTCCACTCTCCCACAGCCCATGTAGCCTCTTGGGTCGAAATACTCCTCCCGGAGGCCTCTCGGTACACTACCGGCACTCCCGGTACACTACCGATGAGCCTAAAACTTTTCCGGCGACCAAAATAGGACTTCCTATATATGAATCTTTACCTCCAGACCATGCCGAAGCTCTTTGTGATGTCCAGGATATCATCTGGGACTCCGAACAAACTTCGGTCACGACCATACATAAATCTATACTATTGAAACGTAACCAAACCTTAAGTGTGCAGACCCTGCGGGTTCGAGAACTATGTAGACATGACCGAGACACCTCTACGGTCAATAACCAATGGCGGGACCTGGATGTCCACATTGATTCCTACATGTTCTACGAAGATATTTATCGGTTGAACCTCTATGTCAAGGATTCAATTAATCCCGTATGAGTTTCCCTTTGTTCTTTGGTATGTTACTTGCCCGGGATTCGATCGTCGGTATCTCCATACCTAGTTCTACCTCGTTACTAGCAAGTCTCTTTACTCATTCCGCAATACAAGATCCTGTAACTAACACTTAGTCACATTGCTTGCAAGGATTATTGTGATTTTGTATTACCGAGTGGGCCCTGACATACCTCTCCGTCACACGGAGTAACAAATCCCAGTATTGATCCATGCCAACGGAACAGACACCCTCGGAGATACCTGTAGAGCACCTTTATAGTCACCCACTTACGTCGCGATGTTTGATACACACAAGGCACTCCTCCGGTATCAGTGAGTTGCATGATCTCATGGTCATCGGAACATATACTTGACATGCAGAAAATAGTAGCAATAAACTGACATGATCATATGCTATGTTTGTAGTTTGGGTCTTGTCCCTCACATCATTCTCCTAATGATGTGATCCCGTAATCAAATGACATCACATGTCAATGGCTAGGAAACCTGGACCATCTTTGATCAACGATCTAGTTCACTAGAGGCATACTAGGGACAATGTGTTGTCTATTTATCCACACATGCAATGTGTTTCCAATCAATACAATTATAGCATGGATAATAAAGGATTATCATGAACAGGTAAATATAATAAGAAACACTTTATTTATTGCCTCTAGGGCATATTTCCAACACTCTTCCCCTCTTCCAGCGGCGCTCGTGCCACCGAGGGAACCCTCTCGACGGATTTTGAAACTTGTGAGTTTATCAGTCGCTCGTACCATGTTTAAAAACTTTAAGACTATATTTACTATTCGGTTAGTCACAAATTCTGAAACTTAAGATGTTGTCGCCAGCTCACCTAAGTTTCAACGATTAAAACTTAGCGAAGTTCTTCTAAAATCGACAAAGCATATTCACAGTTCATATTATTTTCAAGCCCTCATCACAAACAGCCCGAATCTAAAATTTAAACTTAAATTGAATGTTTGTTCGAAACAATATGAAAGTTTTAAATTTGAATCCAAAAGATAAATACACGCATGAGGGCTAAGTGCCCCTGCAGCTACGGGCCACAAATCCTCTCCCCTTCTCTCTTGGCTTCTCTAGCATGTACACTTGTTTCTTATGTGCCTCCTAAAACTTGGACACTATGTCCTGTACAATCTCATCTCTAACAAGTAATAACTAATGAAAACACATCCAATAAACCACTTTTGATCAATTGATCGATGTATTCTTATTCCGAAAACCACAAGTTGCAACCAGTCTACATAACAATAAAGAAACAATGAGCAATTTTTTGTTGAACCGAAGAACTACTGCACAAAAAAGGAACTCACAATGTCCATTTAGCACTTTAAGAAAACCCATCTGAGATGATCTATGGTATTCGAGAGCCGGAGCAGGACTAGCTGCCACCAGTCATCACACTTGATGATTGGTAGAGGCACGCTCACCAAATGCTTGGCTAAGGTCGAGCCCCTTAACCAGCCGACGAGGATGCACTGGCGGTCAAACGACAATGCAAGTAGCGAGAGGACGATGACATAACGTGTGGGGGCACAATGAGGTCAGGGCGGCTGTGTGGTTCGGTTTTCAACAACAAGATGGGCTGGTTTATTTTGACAAAATTAACATATAGATTCCCTTAGTTGTCTTATAGCAAGTAAGGCATAACTCAATGCCATAAAAAGTTTGAGCTAGGTCATATGTTCATAGAATTCCCTCCTTGGGCACAAAGTGGAGGGGCCATCACCCTACATTTATGTCATGAACCCTCCCGTGTCACACTGAACGCTTGTAGGCATGCATGCAACATGTGCCACATCAAAGTTGTGCATTGAGAATTTGATCGTGACACTATATATATATGGACCACCAGATGGTGTGGTTGTGTTTTGACCCTCTCTTGCATTTTTTGTCGTTTCCCCAAATGATATAATATAAATAAAAAATTAATATGATCTAAGAACTATCTGCGATTGTGTACCCAACGTACACGATTGTGCCAGACTAACCGTGTACAATACCCGTGCCCTTTAAAACTAGCACATTGCACTTGTCTCAGCCGCAAGAGGCAGTCAAGGCAAAGGGGTAATGTGCACAGTAAATATCCAAACACTACAGCGAACTTTAAAAAATCCCGTCGGCACTGGTTCTTAGCTTATTCTTCCCGTCGATAGCTCGCCACCACCACCACACACACCAAATAGAACCATTTCTCAACCATGGGGATACGTATATCTCCGTCCTTATTGTGTTGTATCACTACTGTAGGATGCTGCTAACACGACACATAAATGAGAGACCCTTCGAAGAAACTATGTGCAATCCACCAATCACGAACGGTATTGTTCAACCTCCCTCGCCAATGACATGAACTATGTGCGATGGCGTATCCATCAAATACGATTCAGAAAGTAGTTGTGTGTGCGATCCACGGCAGACAGTTTATTCTTATGAACTGTTTGGGATTAGCTAAGCTAACAGAAACAGTTAACAAATCTATGTACGTGTGCGAAGTACGATACACAGTTCACTCGAATAAAATGTTTGCGTTGATCGAGCAGAACACAAACGGGTTAGCATAAGTAGGTGTGTGTGATCCGCAGCAATCGGTTAATTCTACAGAATTGTGTGGGTAGACCAATAATAACCGAAACGATTCATCCGGACAAGTTGCGTGTGTTGTGCGTAGACAGTTGCTGCAAAACAATTGTCAGCAATTGATAAAATCATTATCGACGGTACGTACGGAAGTGTCATTTGCCCGTATTAATATAGCAGACATTTTATTATTTTTACCAGTCTGAGTATGAATCACCTCTTCATCCTCTCTCATGTCTTGTCACTGCGTTTTCGCCCGAGGATTCCAGTGCACGCTTCGGCACCACATCGGTGTTTCTTTTGGCCTTGTTCCCGCGCAAGCTTCCCCATCGGTTTCCCGCCAGAAGCTAATGAGCATAACAGCCTGTGCGCACGTTCACACGCGGATGTAGATGTAGTACAACCCCGCCCATCTATGAAGCATGACAAACCGACCAAGGGCCACCTCTCCCATCAACCTCCTCGAGAACGGAAACGGTCCGGTGAAGGCGCAACGGCCTGTCGAGGCCGATGGCGTGTCTAGCGAAGCGCCAGACAACAATGTGCTACGCATCATCGCAAGGGTTGAGTAGAACCTTGGCACAGGGCATGGCAGCACCGCCGAGCAACATAGTCGCCTCACCATCGATAGGATGCAGCACGCCACACATGAAGATCATCAGTGGTGCTTCGTAGAGCAAAACATGCGCGTTCGCACCGAGAGGGCAAGGTGCGCCGCACAACAAGGCCGATGGAGGGTCGCGGAGCAAGAGGCGCGTAGCGCGGCAGAGCAAGAGCAGTTACATACCCGCTTTCCTTCTATCCCACCCGTCATGACGTTGCAGACACTACTAGGAAAAACCTTATAGGTAGGACACTATTAGTAGCGCTGGAAAATAACAAGCGCTGCGGATAATTAGCAGTAGCGCTGGCTTCTGTAAGAGCTACATGTGAAGACTTAGTAGTAGCGCTGGAAAGAGAAAGAGCGCTACTACTAAGCTAGATCCAATGAGTCCACTGACACTATTTGTAGTAGCAGCGCTCGCCGCAAAAAAGAGCTACTCCTAAAATCTTAGCAGTAGCGCTGGAAATAGAAAGAGCGCTTCTGCTAAGCTGGACCCGACGAGCCCACCGACACTATTGGTAGTAGCAGCGCTCGCTACAAAAAAGCGCTAATACCGTGATTTTGAGCTAACCCCGCGCGGTCCGGCTCAAAATTTCCTAACTCCCCAACTAATCCCCCCTCTCCCCCTCTCCCGCACTCCTCTCTGTCGCCACCGTCGCCGTCGACCTCACCGCCGCCGCCCGAGGCCGCCCTCGATCTCACCGCCGCCACCCTCTCCCCTGTCCCTGTCGCTCCCGTCCCGAGACCACCACCGCCGCCACAACCCTCTCCCCTGCCGTCGCTGCTCCCCTCCCCGAGACCACCACCGTCGTAAGCCTCTCCCTTGCCCTCCTTTCTCTCTCTCTCTCCCACCACTCTCCCCCTCTCTCTGATTCATTCCTTCCTTCCCCTCTCCTCATGCATTGGCGCCGCCACCCAACACCTTCCCATCTCCTCTCAACCTCTCCACCAGCGGCAATACCCCCCGCACTCTCCTTCACCACCGTCGAGGCCCCACCCTCTCATCCTCTCATCCCATCTCATCCCATCGTGTATGCTCCCCTCCCCTCGTCCTGCGAGAAGGTCAGGCGGCGGCCATGGCGCCCGCTTGCAGATCCGCCATGGGTTTATCTCCTCCCATCTCCGGCCGGTGGTGCACAGGACCTACTCCTCAAACGGCCCACCTCCGGCCGGCGGTCACAATTTTTTTTGGTTTTTGAAATTGATAGTAGTAGCGCCAGTCAAGGGCACACACTACAGATAGTTAATAGTAGCACATGTGCCACCAGAGCTACTACTAACACATGTACTAGGAGCACGGGATGAACCAATGCTACTACTACACGTTAGCTGTAGCGCGATAGTAGTAGCGCGGGCACCCGCGCTACTACTAGACGTTTAACCGCGCTACTACTAGCCTTTTTCCTCTCAATGAGATGTGTCCAAGGCACGTGAGTAGCCCTATTTCTTGTTAGGACTGGTCAGTGGCCGTTTGCGCCCAACTTGCACCAGAGCCTGGCCAAACAGTCCTTGCCCCGCACGCCGACCGTGCCGTTCCCGTGGCTCGTGCTGTTCGCCTTATCCGGGGCCCCCTCGATGCTGACGGGCTCGTCGGTAGGCTCGAGCGCCTCCTTGGCCTAGGTGTCTAGCAGGGGGCGGTAGAATAAAATGGCCATTGCATCTTCGAGATGGTAATTTTGGACCAAATAGCCAGCTTGGAGCTCGAGATTGTGCTCCAGCTGTACCGCGAGCGTGTAAACCTCATGTATGAACGCCTGACCGAGTTCACGCACATCCAAGAGCTTTTGTAGGATAGGGTGTAGTCAAGTAGTCATGGACGTGTTTTATTTTGTTGAACTGTTTAGATGTCGATCCCAATATCTGGACAACAATCACAATATTGATATGATTCGGTGTGTGAATGATTTATGTTCTATTGTTATGTTTCAATATGTGTCAATGCTAACAGTTAGAGCCAAAAAATCAGTATGAAAACAGATATATAGAAATGTGAAACTAATAATATATATTAATTGTTGAATAGCACATTGAAGACATGATACATATACAGTATATACCATCACATATACACGATGATAGTACTTAACTAATACGTACAATGAATAAAAGGTAAACTAATAATAACCCTTCCTTGAGCGGGGAGAAGTACAATGGAAGCTTCTCACCATTAGCTCCCTGGTGCACGGTGGCTTCCCAACGTGGAGGGAGTTCGCCGCCTCCTCCGCCTCTCAGGGTTCGACGTGTCAATCAGCCTATTGCTGGCGGAGGCGCGCAACCATGCAGGACAGTTCACTGAATGCGCACTGGAGCTCTTTGGCGGTGGCACGGTCAAACTTATCGGCCCACGCCCACGCAGTGGTGAGGCGCCTATCGCCTCTGGCTTTCTTTGCATGGTAGCGGTCATCTTCGTACACCTCGACCGCTTGTCGAGTTGCCCGCTGCCAAAGACCCAGGCACAAAGGGCATTCTAGGCTGCGAGGTTCCTGGCGCCCTCCTCAACACACTCCTTCTTGAACGCCACCTGCCAAGCTCTCTCAACTGGCAGCAGCGCCTTCCACAAAGCCGGATTGTACTCGCCGAAAAACCAATCTTCAGTTCGGGGGTCATGCGTGACCTCATCTGAGGGCGTGAAGGGGTCCTCCTCATCCCTGCATTTTGCCATGTCCTTGCGGGGTGGCGCATCCTCCTCTGCTTTTGCACAAACTGGCTGCACCATGGGAGAGTTTTGTGGAGAGGTGGGATAGATAGACGAGAGAATGCAGGTAGGATGACGTCTCGAGGGGCAGCATTTATAGGTGACTAGAACCTTGATCGATGCCAGCAGTGATTGCACATGATTTCTTAGTCAACAACCGTGTGGGAATTAACATCATCGACGGTTCCCAATGCATGATTGTGTGTGATTAATATCCCGTGAAAATTGTCTTTCAATACTCGAAACGCGAAAGAGAGAGCCAATCATGTGGGAGCTGTTTATTTTGCCAAATATTTTCATTTTTCTATCCAAATGTAATGCATGCCTGCCATTTGTGTTACAGAAGCAAGTTCGAGAGCAGTAACCAAGACATCTTGGCCCCATGGCTGGAAATCATGCATATTTTCATGTACTTCAGAATTCAGACAATTTATTATTATTATCATTATTGAATTTAGAACCTACATTGTTAATGCTTTTGTGTCCAAATCGTCACTCAAGATGTTTATAACTCCTTCAAATTTATTGCACGTTACATATATATGTAAGCCAGTAGTACATAAATATGATTTTCGAGCGGTTTTTGCTTCATCTAGCTTCTCCATCTTTTTCAGTTTTGAAATATGGCCATTAAATTTGTATAAACTAACTTAATGTGTCAAACTTCCAATAGAATACCATGAAAAAAATAGGATGCCAGTCGTGTTCATGCATTGTATCGATGAAAAAAACTAGGTCGAATGAGACAACAATTGGCGGTTTGTCATGACAAATGCCACATGTCCCCCCTTGGAACCACATGCCTTCATGCGATGCTCCATGTTGTGAGAGGCTTGTGTCTAAAGCCGGGGATTTTTCAGGCGAGTATTGGAGTCCCATCTTCGTCCCCATCCCCATCTACGTAGCCGTGCGCGGGGATAAAAAGTTTCCCATCGATGTTCCCGCCGAGTTCTTTATCACTGTGGGGAAACTCACACATTCATTTAAGAACAACCTTCACGTATTTTAGTACAAAATAGTATTTCAACACAATAAACAATATGTTTTGGCTAGGTTTGGGATTTCTTAGGGAATTTTGGGCCATAGGGGTGGGATGTGCGTAAATTTGGGTGACCGAGGTGCCAAATTATGTCGGGTCTACTAATTTCAGAGCCCACACATATGTACTCTCCCTCCGTCTTGGTTTATAAGTCATCTTAGTTTGTGCACCGTGACCAAGATGGAGAAGAAAATGAGAGAATTTAATGTTAACTTGCTAATATCATTGCATGCAATGAATTGACCAATGCATGTCATGCTAGTTAGTCTCAAGTCATTAAAAACATACATGCCCCGCATATCTTATTGGTTGATTCCTTTACTCATGTCAAAAAACAAGAAAGGAGGTGAAAGTTAATGCACCGCGCCTAAGTGTTTTGGAATTAATTGGTTTTCGTAAAATGACTTATACACCAAGACGGAGGGAGTACTTCAATTAATGGGTAAGGAGGGTAATGCTATCCCATCCTCATCCCCGTCCTACACGCTCGGTACGTAAGGTATTTCACCCACCAAATTCTAGATGGGCATTCAAGCTTGTAGCCATGCCATAATAGAGTAGTTACCCATGGGGACACAGGTAACAGCTAACCATGCATTGCTAGCTTTGAGATGTGTCAAAGGTTATCTCAAACAAGCCGTTATTTCGATCACGACATCTTGGCCCAATGTCAAAAATCATGCATATTTTCATGTACTTTGGCGCATTTTTCAACTTTTGAGTTTAAAAACCTAGATTCCAATTGCTTTTGTGTCAAAGCCGCCACCCAAGATGTTTGGAACCCCTTCAAATTTATTGCATGTGGCATATATACGGAAGCAAGTAGTACATAAATATGATTTTCTAGCGGTGCTTTATCTTGCTTGCTATACTATTTCAGTTTTGAACTATGGCCAGTAAATTTCTAGAAATTAACTTCATGTATAAAAATGCCAATTGAATGCTGTAAGTTTTTCAGATTTTAGGATGCAATCGTATTCATACATTGCGTCGACGAAACAAACTTATACCAAATGAGGCAGCGATCCGTTTCATCATCACACAACACCCCATGTCCCCACTCTTAACTATACGAGCATGCTCGTTGTGCTCCGGTTTGTGACAGTCATGTGTCAAAGATTATCTCGAACAAGACGTCACTTTGACCATGACATCTTGGCCCCATGTCGGGAAATCATGTCAATTTTCGTGTACTTCAAGGCATTTTTATATACCTTTTGTATTTAAAAACCTAGAATATTCTCCATGCTTGTGTCCAAACCGTTACTCAAGATGTCTTGAACTCCTTCTAATTTATTGCATGCGGCATATAGATGGAAGCACTAGTATATATATAAATGATTTTTCCTGCATTTTTGCGTCATCTTCAACAAGGCATGTGTTTTAGTTTTGAATTATGGCAACTAGATATCTACTAACTAACTTCATGTACAAAAATGCTTATTGAACCCCGAAAATGTCCAAATTTCAGGTTGCCGGGCGTATTCGTGCATTGTAACGAATTCAAAAAAAGGTTGGCGAAATGAGACAACGAATAACGGCTCATCATCAAACAAGGCTCATGTCCCCTCTCACAACCACGACCCTTCGTATGATGCTACGTTTTGTGAGAGGCATGTCTCAAAGCTTATCTCGAACAAGCCGTTACTTTGACCACGACATCTTGGCCCCATGTCGAAAAATCATGTAGATTATTATCATTTACTTTAGAGCATGTTTTCATTTTTGTAATTTTAAAACCCATATCCCCAATGCATGCACGTGTGTCCAAACCGTTACCCAAGATGTTTGGAATACATCTAGGCATACCCCGGGCGGGCAGGGCTTCGGGTCAGGCTTTACAAAGCACAAAGTGAAATTCCCAAGCCAGAGCCAGGGCCGGCCCGACAAAAAAAACATGTATTTCAGGCTGGTCTGGGCCGGGCCTCTGTTTAAAATGACATATTTCATAAGCCCGAGCTGGCCCTAAACAGCGAGCCCGAAACCCAGCCCGAACGCAAAGCACAGACCGACTCGACCCGGGTTTTTCGTGCCGTGCTCGAGCCGGGCTGCCCATGCCCGGGTTTAGTTTGGAAGTCCTTCAAATTTATTGCAAGTGGCATATATAGGGAAGCAATTAGTACATACATATGATTTTCCAGCAGTTTTTGCTTCATCTTGCATGTCCGTGTGTTACAAATTCCAATTATGGCCTTAAAATCTGTACATAAATATGGAACCGTGTGTTAATGTATAAAAGTGCCAATTGTACCCAGAATATTTCCTAATTTTAGGATGCCGTTAGTGGATTTTGATGGTAGAGATCTTTTTCTTACAAATAAAACAATATCCGTTACCAATGTACCCAACAATTACAATTCAATACAAAAACTGAACTGCGTACACATGGTTCCATACGGAAACCATTTGCGATGAAAAATCACGAATATATTTAGGTCTTACGAGGGAAGCTTCGTCGGCTTCGTCTAGCTCAGATTCCCATTCCCCAACAAACCTCTATGGCCCTTTCGTTCACCCGCGACCCCCATTCCCCAACAAACTCTCTGTGCAAAGAATGACGCCGTGGGAACAATTCCTAAGGGTACATACGACCGCCCACTCGGCCCCGAGGGCTCCCGCCTCTGTCGAGAGCGCGGCCGCATACGCCGAAAGGGGCTCTGTAGTGGCAGTCGACAGGGCTTCTGCGGTGGCCGAAAGGGCATCCGTAGCCACGGATACGGCAACTACAGCTGCTACGATGGGCGGCTACAAATGCCAAGAGTGCTCGAGCAGCATGTCGTGCCGTGGAGGCCGCCTTGGCCCGGGTCGAGGCCATCTAGGCCTATATCATCAAGAACGCCAATGCAAAGATACTCCAAGCTTCGCTGGAATCTAGCATGCACCACAAGTCCGTAGAGGCGACGGTTGCGGATGCCGAGATGAATGACGATGATGTGGAAGTGGAGGCCATGGAGGCCCTTACGCACGAGATCTCCGAGCAAGAACTGGCGATGCGGGAGTTGTCCGAGAGCGCCGAGTGCTGGGAGGATTTGCGCGTGGCAATATATAAGAAATCGCAAACGGTTTGCAACTAAGCGTGTGCGATCCAGAATGGAAAGCACACGCAACTCGAAGCGCAACCTCTTGTGATACACAGGAAAAGGGCATGAGATATAATCTTAAACGTTGGTGATACATAAGAAATCGTGAACGGTTTGCAACACTTGTACGTGTGCGTAGGAGCTACTCAATCGTTTGCGATTGCACCATATCTCACACGTCAGCCAACAGGAAACCGTGCCCGATGCAAAGACCATACCAAGCATAGATTTTATGGGAAACGTGTCCGATGATGTTATACATGAACATTTTTCGGGTAACGATTCGCAAACGGTCAAAGGTCAAACTCTGTTTGTTTTCCATCAGTAATTAGACATGTTTCAGTCGTGTTGTACGTGTGTAATTGATCCCAAATCCCACATGTACATCCAGACGATTATGTATGTGATTTGTTAGTACAACGCGTACGATTATATTTGCAGATCATTTGCGTTCGTTAGCCACCATCGCCGACGGGTTTGCGGTGTCGTGTGGGATGGACCGCCCCCCTATCGCCCACACATGCAAGGCAATGGTTTGGAACTAAGTCGCGTAAAGGGGTTAAAAACCATTTCTATAGCATGTCGGTGCACTAGTGTATGACAACCGGATAGAGGATTCTGATGCACTCGTGATACGTCCATTTAGCATCATGATTTTATATTGATATTTACTGCATTATGTGATGTTATTACATGTTATGGTACAATACTTATGCTTTTTTTCTCTTATTTTACAAGGTTTATAAGAAGAGGGAGAATGGCGGTAGCTGGAATTCTTGACCGGAAACAAAGAAAATTTGAGATACCTATTCTTCACAACTACCAATGTCCTGAAAATTTATGGAGAATATTTTTGGATTTAATAAAAAATAATAGCGCAAGAATCAACCAGGGGGCCAACCGCGGGCCACAAGCTTGTTAGGCATGGCCACCCCTCTGGCCGCGCCTAGCATGCTTGTGAGGCCCCTATGGCTCCCCCAACGCCCATCTTCTGCTATATGAAGCATTTTGACCTTGAAAAAAAATCAGAGGAGAGCTTCTATGGACGAAGCGCCACCCTCTCGAGGCAGAACTTGGGCATAACCAATCTAGAGCTCCGACAGGGTTGTTCTACTGGCGAAATTTCCCTCCCGGAGGGGGAAATCGAAGCCATCGTCATCACCAACGATCCTCTCATCGAGAGGGGTCAATACATCAACATCTTCACCACAGTAGTAGAAAATAGGGCTTTTGTCCAGCTCGATCTACACATTAGTCCCGGTTGCATTACGAATCGGGACTACTGTGAGCATTAGTTCGAGTTCGAGCGGCTAGGACGCCGGATAGGCATCAGTCCTGGTTCAACTGGGACCTTTAGTCCCGGTTAACTATGACTAAAGAGGTTGCTGCCCTTTACTCCCAGTTGGTGTCTCAAACCGGGACTAAAGGGTAGGCCATTAGTCCCGGTTTTAGGCACAAACCGTGACTAAAGGGGTTGAGTCTTTAGTCCCAGTTGGTGTCACCAACCGGGACTAAAGTCTAGACAATTAGTCCCGATTGGAGATAACAACCCAGACTAAAGGGTTTTTAAAGGTTCTTTTTTTCTATTTATTTTCTGTTTTTAGTTTTTGTTTTAAATTGCTTATATGTTTTAGGATATTTGATGTTTTGAGTGATTCTTTTTTGCATTAGATTCAATTTTTTTTCTATTTTGTGTTTATGCAATTAGTTTTCACTTTTGAATGGTTTAAATTTGAATTTGTTCAAATTTGCTTGAAACCCTAGATTGTGAACAAATTGAGTTTATTTTTTTAATTTAATTTTTTTCCTAGGCACATGTTAGATGGTGCATGTTCAACGCACAAAAAGTCTAGAGTTGAAATAAGTTTTGAAACTGAAATGCCTTTGTAATAGATGAGTTTTCGTGTGAAACCCAAATACTTTGAAAGAGATTGTCCAGTTTCTACACGAAGTGGATCCATCTTTTCCCATAACCATCTCAACTTATTAGCACATTCTATGTGGATGAAATGATGATACCAAGCCAAGTTTCAACCTTTTTAGTGTTTTTCAATTTCGGGGTCATTTAGCTCAAAAAAATATCAATAAATGCACGAAATATAGCGAATGATGTGGGAAAGGGTTGAAAGTTGATGATGTGACTTTGAATGGTGCATGTTGAACCAACAAAAAGTCCGGAGTTCAACTAAGTTTAAAAAAATGAAATGCCATTGTAACAGATGAGTTTTCGTTCGAAACCTGATACTTCGAAAGGGATTGTCCAGTTTGTACACGAAGTGCATCTAGTTTTTACCATAACCCTCTCAACTTTTTTGCACATGCTATGTGGGTGAAATGATGATACCATGCCAAGTTTCAACCTTTTCAGAGTTCATTTGTAGTGCTTTTCAATTTAAGGGTCATTTAGCTCAATTGTTTTAATAAATGCATGAAAAATAGCGAATGAAGTGGGAAAGGGTTGAAAATGGATGATGTGGCTTTGGATGGTGCATGTTGAACGCACAAAAAGTCTGGAGTTGAAACAAGTTTAAGAAAAGTGTTATGAAAAAGTAAAACAACTATAACTTTTGCATACGATGTCGAAAAATGTGTTATGAAATATTATTTTGAAAAATGATTTCATATTTCGATTCCTCATATTTTTCTGATAATAATGGATATATTATTTGACGAATTTTGCTTCACAAATTTAGAGATATTAATTATGCCATATTAAATGAATAAATGGCAAAAATTTGAATAAAATATCATTATTATTTATTTTATTTTCATTGAAATTCAATATTGTTATTACTTATTTTATTTTGAACTTTTTTTATTTTGTTTTTTTGAGAATTTTTGATATTTTTTTTGCCTTTTTTGAAGTTTTTGGTGTTTTTAAAGTAATCATTGTTGTTTGTTTTAATAATTGCTCGGAATTCAAAAAATTAAATCATGTGAGAACGAGACCGAAGTGTTAATAGGATTGATAGCTTACTCACTATAGGAATCAGGCACTTTGCCGTCAGCCATCCCGGACGGCAAAGGCATGCATGCCGGACGGCAAAGGCTTTGTCGTCCGCCAGCAGACGGCCAACCATCCGACTGAATAAGCCACGGTAAAGGGTGCTTTCCCGTTTGGTCGCAGACAGCAAAGACCTTTGCATCTTTGTCGTCTGCCAGCAAACGACAAAGGGCATGGACGACACACGTGGCAACTTAGGTCCGTTAAGGGCTTAACGGCGTGCTATGTCGTCCGCTGGTAGACGACAAAGACCTTAGTTCTTTGCCGTCTACCAGTGGATGGCAAAGGACCTATTTCTTTGCCGGCCTAGGTGGGTTCTTTGTCGTCTGCTGGCAGACGGCAAAGAACTAAGGTCTTTGCCGTCTGCCAGCGGGCGACAAAGAACCCAGCTAGGCCAGCCTAGTGCTACCCCAGGTTGCATAGATAGCTGCCACATGGTAGCTTTCCCGTCTGCTGGCAGATGGCAAAGCTCTTTGCTGTCTGCCAGCAGACGGCAAAGTGGCTATATAGCCCTTGTTTTTTTGTTTTTTCTTAAATTCATTCAATTTGACAGAATTTCATATATATATACACATTTCAAAATAATTTCAACAAGCATACCAACAATAATTTGCAACAACATATCCAACATACAAGTTTCCAACAACATATCCAACATACAATGGTTTCCAACAAGATATCCATACATACATCTCCCAAACAAAACAAGTTTCCAACAAGTTTCCATAAACAAAAAGGAAGCACAAGTAGAAGAGTACAGTCCATCAATGCAAGCTGCCTCATCTATAGCAAATCTGCAAATTAGGAAAGATGAAATTTAGAAGAAGAAGACTAGCTAGAAGAAAAAGAAGAAGAAAAAGAAGAAGAAGAGGAATTTATCTTCTCTTTCTTTTTCTCCTCTCCTCTTCTTTATCTTCTTCTTCTTCTAACTAAGGTAGGTAAAAATGCCATTTTTAGCTAAGATAGGTAAAAATGCTAAGTGTGTAGGTCATTTTAGAGCTAAGATAGATAAATAGGTCATTTTGGAGCTAACCTAGGTAGTTATGCAATTTTTAGCTAACTAAGCATATTTATTCATTTTGGAGGACAAAATGGTAAGTGTAGGTCATTTTAGAGCTATCCTAGTTAAAATCGGTCATTTTGGAGCTAGGTAAGGTTATATTGTCATTTTGGAGGAAAATAAACTAATTATATCTAATTATATGATACTTTGGAGCTAAACCAAGGTTATTATGCCATTTTGTACCTAAGTAAGCTAATTATGTCATAAATGAACTTGGTAAGCTAATTATATATTATTTAGCTATCCAAGGTAGTTATGACATTTTTCAGCTAACTAAGCATATCAACTCATTTAGGAGGAAAATCTGGTAAGTATAGGTCATTTTATAGCTATCCTAGGTAAAGTATGTCAGTTCGGAGCTAAGTAATGTTATTATGTCATTTTCGAGGCAAATAAGCTAAGTATGGGTCATTTTGGAGCTAAACCAAGGTTATTATGCCATTTTTTTACCTAGGTGAGCTAATTATGCCATAAATGAACTAGCTAAGCTAATTATAGATCATTATTGAGCTATCCTAGGTAGTTATGCCATTGTGTACCTAAGTGAGCTAATTATGTCATAAATGAACTAGCTAAGCTAGCTATAGATCATTATTGAGCTATCCTAGGTAGTTATGCCATTTTCTAGCTAACTAAGCATATCAAGTCATTTTGGAGGAAAAAATGCTAAGTATAGGTCATTTTATTGCTATCCTAGGTAGAATATATCATTTTGGAGGTAAGTAAGGTTATTATGTCACTTTTTAGGACAATAAGCTAAGTATAGATCATTTTGGAGCTAAGTAGGTCATTTCTTAAGCTAAGTATACACTTGGGAAAACTTACCATCATCACGAAGGTGAAGGACTGGTCGGGTTTGCATGAGGGTGAGATGTAGAAGGACCGGTTGGGGTTGCGGCACCCGCAGAAGGATAGGTCGATGCTTGTCAGGAGGCACGCTGCACCAAAGGTTATTTGCAAGCAATGTCTCCTTAGCATGATGCAACTCAAATGTGAATACTAGTAACTAATGACCATTCAAATGATACTCACCGTGGGTGCTATAGGAACATGGGGCATCGACGGAGGGGTCTGACCATTGTTCTGGCGCACGGTCTACACATTTTGTTTTCACGAGTCATTCATACTAGTTAGTGATGAAACGAACATTACGTGCATGATTTGGCTAATATGCAGGAGAAACTTACCACGAGGAGCTCGTATAGGGCATGGTGAGATGCGTTGTTCCGGTTCCTCTCCTCCTCCAAGAGCCTAGCCGTCCTCTCCTTAATGTCCCTCTCCCTGTGTGCCGCCTGCCTATTTGCCTCCACCAGAAGCTCTTGGGCCCTAGCCTCAATGGCGACCTCCATTGGAAGTGGACGAGGCCTTATCTCAGGATCAGAGCTCGTCTGGCGCTTCTTGATCTCCGGGAGAGTTCTATGACAACGTATCAGTCCACCCCCAATGGCTATCGAGCCATGGGGCCTCGTGCCACTAGATATCGTCACGAGCTCTGGATCAAAAGGACTCTGGCTCGGGTTGAAGTCCTCCCTTTTCCTCGCCTTCCCCTCATCTCTATACCTCACGAGCTTGTTGTGGGAGGAGATGTTGCTAAAGCTCTCTAGATGATCGAGGTCATCCTCAGAGAATGCCTTGGCCTTCTTGTACGAGGCTGTATGGGCCATGGCATAGAGGTCGAACAGAGGTGGCACCTCCTTCTTGTTTTCTCGTGCCTAAACGAGAGGAACAAAATATTAGTTAAGGGCTCAAGCTAGCATGAAGAATGAAATTGCATGAATCATGAAGCAAACCACATACCCAGTGATCCCCGTACTCAAACAGGTTGGATCTCCCTTGGTGGTGTGGCACACCTCTCATTTGGGCACACTTATCCTTGGCCTTGTTGTGTTCGGCTAGCCATTCGGGAGAGCACCACTCATCCACCAATGCCTCCCAACAGTCCATCCTATCCGCACACCATCTAGGGGGCACCTAAGTTAGACAAGAGAAATTTTAGCGCTACGCCTACCAATCAAATCAAAGAAACTAAGTACAAGGCCTTAACAATAGATAATTAGCTTCATTAACTTCTCCTTACTCAAATAATTTTTGCGGCATTTCTTCTTGGCCCACTTAATGTTAGTCGAGGCCTAGTAGTCTCGAATAGCCTACACCCGAGCCTCGTGTAGTAAGTTTTGAAGTAGGCGCTTGCACTCGGCTTCAAGAACAACAGCCGCTTTCGCCTCGTGTTCCTCAAGGCACCTATACAAGGTGTGCAATCAAACAAGACAACACTGATTAGTACAATCACTAGGTGTTGTTGATTTTTAATACTGTAAAGGATAAATTACCCAAACGCGAT
Source organism: Hordeum marinum (assembly GCA_022496015.1). Taxonomy (NCBI): domain Eukaryota; kingdom Viridiplantae; phylum Streptophyta; class Magnoliopsida; order Poales; family Poaceae; genus Hordeum; species Hordeum marinum. Next base: position 506,392,635 of record CM039674.1, on the reverse strand, counting down.
GGATCAGAATGTCAGCCACCATCTCACACAAGACACCATCAACCATCTCCTCCGGCGGGGCCAGGGCAGCCATGTAGAACTCCCAGGTTAGTGCTACCTGTGGAGCCTCACCCTCACCGGGCAACTGGACATTCCACAGGAAGTGGTGCTGGAGAAGCACACCAAGGACTGGTTGGGAATACATGCACCACGCTCGTGTTTCCAACCCATGCAGTATGACAAGGCCAACATATTAGATATTAATTTGAAGAAACATGAAGGCAAAAGGTTAAAAAAGAGTAAATGCACTTACTTCTCCGCATTAGGCGCAATCAACCACCTCTGGTCGCAGGTCTTCGGCACGAGCGGGAGCTTTGTACAACCACACTGGTAGACCTTCTTGCCCTCCTCAACCAACTCGCCCTTGCTATAGGTGTCCTCAGACAAGTTGTCCTAAACACCATCGGCATGGTCACTAGCCTCCGGAATCACATGGGACGAAGACTATGGGACCCGAGTCTCCTCGGATGAAGACTCTGGGACTGGAGTCTCCTGGGACGAAGGCTCTCTGACCCGAGGCTCGTCAACCTGAGGCTCATGGACCGGAGTCTGAGACGGGTCCAAGTCAGACGGGTCCACCTGAGACGGAGCACTCCTGTGATCGGGAGAACCAGCTAGGGGTGCCGGCGAGGAAGGCGCAACAGCCTTCCTACCTCTAGCACCTCTCTTCGTCTTGCCCCGACCTCTCCCGGTCGAAGAAGAAGCGCCCGCCGGTGTCTGCGTGCAGTGTACCAGCGCTCTTCGGAGTTGTTGGGGTGTAATAATAGCATCCCTCCCAGCACGCGCCAAGGAAGGAGGCTCAGAGCGCTCTCGACCCGAGCCCACCATCTGTCAACACCTGCAATGACAAAGAGTGAACGAAATTAGTTCAACATAAAAAAAATTAATACCTAATAACATGAACTAATTAATAATATATATGTACGTAATAATAATTGAATACCTCACATTACTAATATTAATCTTCATCGTCTATATATACTCCGGGATCAATAAATGCATAATCATCATCACTATCAGTAATGAGGTGCTCATTAGCATTATCAATAAATGCATCAACATGTGGAAGGCCTGTATGTAATCGGTCAAGCATTGTCAGGTCATCCGTAGCAGTAACCTCTCTTCTTCCATCTCTTCTTGTTCCGGCTTAGGGGTGAAGTCGGGTTCACTGTCGCTGTCAACCTCAATGTTCTGGGGTGAAGTAGAGCGGTTCTTGAAACATTTTTTGGAAACACGTGTTTCTTGGAAGAAATAGCTCAGCTCTGCCACTAGTAGCCATTCATCCTTAGGGATAAAGCCATGCAAGATCACCGGCATTACCCGCTCAAGCCATATGTGCCAATCATGACTCTTGAGACCAAATATTTTCAATTTTTCAAGACTCGCTCCCTCTTTAGATTCGTTGCATACCCATCGGGGAACATCAACTGCATTTTGACCCACAAGATCATTTCCCTCATAGCTGGCCTTCCAAGATTGAACCATGCCTTTGGCTTCCTCCAGTTCTTCTTTCCTTTCGGTTGTCAAATGTTTTGTAACGGTCTATCACATAGAGCCTCCTGGTCGACTCTAGCCTTAGGATTATCCTTTGACTTCCCCTCTATGCCAAACAATGTACCAAACAAGGCCTCCATGATATTCTTTTCAGTGTGCATCATGTCGATGTTGTGTGGGCAAAGGAGGTCTTTAAAGTAAGGTAGATCCCACAAACATATCTTGTGAGTCCAGGCGTGTTCCGTATTATACCCTTTGAAATACCCTGGACGATCTCGATCCGGCTCAAGAGCGTTTATCTAATCTAGGATCTATTGGCCTATCAACGCAGGTGGTGCAGTGTTTTTGACAACTCTACCTTTGATGAAATTCTTCTTGTCTTTTCTGAACTTATGGTCAGGATCCAGGAACTGTCTATGCATGTCGAAGCAAGAAAACTTGCGACCCGCCTCCATCCAACGGAACTGAAGAGCTGCCTTGCATGTGGGGCACGGAAACATTCCATGCACACACCAGCCAACGAATAGCGCATGGGTCGGCAAGTCATGCATCGAGTACATGTACCACACATGCATTTTGGAGTTCTTTTTTGTAGCGGTGTCGTATGTCTCGATCCCATTATCCTAGGCCTCTTGCAATTCATCCTTAAGCGGTTGCATGTACACATTCATATTCTTCCCCGGATATTTGGGCCCTGGAATTATCAACGTCAGCAAAATGTTCTTTCTTTTCATAATCTCTCCGGGGGGGGGGGGAGATTGAGTGGAATGACAAATACAGGCCAACAACTGTATTGTGCTGCCGTCATACCATAAACATTGAACCCATCCGTGCTGATGGCAACTCGAGGATGCCTTAGATCTTCCGCTTTATCCTTATGTAATGCATCGACGTGCTTCCACGCAAAAGCGTCTGAAGTGTGTCCCAACATCGGATTGCCATCTGCATCTAGTTCTATTCTTTTGCCCAATTTATGGCACATCATATGTCAGGCCGTCTCTTCGACCATGAAAAGACGTTAACGTCTTGGTATGATGGTCAGATACCGAAGAACATTAATGGGGATTTTGGTCTGACTCTTCTCACCCATACCGTTGTCTACCAAAACATACTTGGAAGCATTACAAATGGGGCACTAGTTCAAGCCCGCATACTCAAGCCTAAATAAGGCACATCCATTCTCACAGGCATCTATCTTCTCATAGGGCATCTTAAGCGCACGAAGGATTTTGTCCAACTGGTACACGTTTGGGGGCAATACATGGCCTTTGGGTAGAAAGCGTCCAAATATCGTCATCATCGCGTCTTAGCATTCTCTGCCTAGGTTAAACTGAGCCTTTGAAGCCATTACTTGCGCGATGGCATCCAGCTGACATAGCTCAGTGTGCTGGTGGAGAGGACGTTTTGAAGATTCCAACATTTCACAAAAGGCCTTTGCAGATTCCTCCATCTCATCATCCGGATCCCAAGCATCATCAGAGTCTTGCACCATGTCTTCGATCTCAGTACCATGCTCGTCGGTGCGATGACGAACCACCTCAGCTCTGGCACGTTGGGCAGACTCACCATTAAATGTGCAGACCATTTAAGTAGGCATAAAAAACCCCAATTCTATAGGTGTTTGATCATTTCAAACTTTGACTTCTTCTTACAGTTGTCGCAATCGACACAAGGGCACAAGGTTGTTTTCTCTCCATTTCCAAATGCGACTCTTACAAACTCTTTGGTTTTTCTTATCCATTCACGGGTCATGTCTTTCTGACTAGTGTGACCGGTGTACGTCCACCCATGATCACTCATCTTGCCTAGCTACTAGACACACAAAAAATATATACATAATTCAGCAAACCATATTTATCAGTTAATAAAGTTTGTCAATTTTATTATGTCGATGCAACCTGGACGCTAGTAGGTAAATATACGTCCTAATGCCACCCGAGTATGTGTAGATTGGGTTCATTTTCCCATGCTCTGCTCCAGATCCGACGCACAATTTTGGCAGCACCTCCCCGCTGTTCTCCTGATACACGTCTCGACAATAAGCAAAGAGGATGTGTACTCAGAGAACAACAGGGAGGCACTTACGAAATTCTGCATCGGATCCGGAGCAGAGCATATGGGAAAACGAACCCAATCTACACATACTCGGGCTGTCCATGGATAACGTTGGACAATTCGAAAGAATCACAGTTATAAATATGGTAATAAATGCATATTTATAGATGCAACCCTGTCGAATGGGAGACGCATAGTGGTCATGCACTGATGATTGAAGACACCTATAGCTAGCAAGTTTCATCGCCATGAAGACCGAAACAGAGGAAATGAAGGGGGCAAGAGGAGATGTCATTTGTGCTCACCCAAGAACGCAGGGGCGGAGCGCATCGAACGCACGGGGTGGTCGTCGAACACCAGACGCTCGTAGTGACGAAACAACTGCACATTTAAATCCACCTAATAAACATATATATGATGTTCTGTATAACAAAATTGAAAAATATATGACCTAACTCATAATTCAAAAATATATGACCCGTGTCGTGTCGGGGTCGGGGTGTCGGGGGTGTCCTGTCGGGGTCGGGGTGTCGGGTCGGGGTCGGGGTGTCGGGGGTGTCGTGTCGGGGTCGGGGTGTCGAGGGTGTCGTGTCGGGGTAGGGGTGCTGTGTCATGGTCAGGGTTTCGTGTCGGGTCGGGGTGTCGGGGTGTTGTGTCGGGGTCGGGGTGTCGGGGGTGCCGTGTCGGGGTCGGGGTGTCGGGGGTGCCGTGTCGGGGTCAGGGTGTCGGGGGTGCGTGTCGGGGTCGGGGTGTCGGGAATGTCGTGTTGGGGTCGGGGTGTCGGGGGTGGCGTGTCGGGGTCGGGGTGTCGGGGGTGCCGTGTCAGGGTCGGGGTGTTGGGGGTGCGTGTCGGGGTCGGGGTGTCGGGGGTGTCGTGTCGGGGTAGGGGTGTTGTGTCGTGGTCGGGGGTGCCGTGCCGGGGTGTCGGGGGTGCCGTGTCGGGGTGTCATGTCGGGGGTCGGGGTGACAGTGCTGTCATGTCGGGGTCGATCCTCGACTCCTTGTCCCCTCGATCCTCGACCCCCGACGATCTAAATAAAACTAAACTAAATATAGGGGTGTCGGGGTCTCGGGGGTGTCGGTGGTGTCGGGGCTATCGTGTCGGGGTTGGGGTGTCGAGGGTGTCGTGTCGGGGTAGGGGTGCTGTGTCATGCCGGGGGTGCCGTGTCGGGGTGTTGGGGTGTCATGTCGGGGGTCGGGGTGTCGTGTCGGGGTCAGCGTGTCGGGGGTGTCGTGTCGGGGTCGGGGTGTCGAGGGTGTCGTGTCGGGGTAGGGGTGCTGTGTCATGCCGGGGGTGCCGTGTCGGGGTGTTGGGGTGTCATGTCGGGGGTCGGGGTGTCGTGTCGGGGTCAGCGTGTCGGGGGTGTCGTGTCGGGGTCAGGGTGTCGAGGGTGTCGTGTCGGGGTCGGGGGTGCCATGTCGAGGTGTCGTGTCGGGGGTCGGGGTGTCGGTGGTGTCGTGTCGGGGTCGACCCTCGACTCCTTTTCCCCTCGATCCTCGACCCCCAACAATCTAAATAAACCTAGCTAAAATAAATCTAAATAAACCTAGCTAAACTAAATCTAAACAAACCTAGCTAAACTAAATCTAAATAAACCTAGCTAAACTAAATCTAAATAAACCGAAAAAGAAAAAAAAATCACTTTAGGGTTTAGGCGACGGTGCGGCTCCAGCGGCAGGGCGGGGCTAGGCGGCGTGGCGCGGCTCCGGCGGTGGGGCGTGGTGTGGCTCCGGCAGTGGGGCGGGGCAGCGCGGTGCCCGTGGCCTGTGTCTGCTGGGAGGGGCGACCGGGGGGGTGGGCGGCCGGCGACGAGGCGGGCACCGGTAGGCGGAGCAGGCCGGTGGCGGCGGGGCTCCGGGGGGTGGCGCGATGGGCGGCGGCTCGGGGTGGGGCGACGGGGCGGGCGGCAAGGGGCGGGGCTAGTGAGGTGAGGGGAGAGAGAGGGGTGGGGCGATGGGGCGGGCGGCGAGGGGCGGGGCTGGCCGGCGGCGGTGGCTTCTCCGGGGGTAGCTGGGGGGCGGCGGCTCGGGCGACGGGGGAGGGCGCGGGTAAGGTGAGGGAGAGAGAGAGAGGGGAGAGAGAGAGGTGGGGCTCGGGGGTTAGGTAGGTTAATCTCTTTGCCGTCTGATAGCAGACGACAAAGAGACTAGCTAGTGTGATGGGGCCGGGGGGACGGACGTTACTTCTTTGCCGTCTGCTAGCGGACGGCAAAGAAAATGTCCGTTAGCTGATACCCGTTAGTGGGCCACCCTTCCTCTTAGCCGTCTGCTAGCTGACGACAAAGCTATTTTGCCATCTGCTGGCAGACGACAAAGAACTAGCTGATGGCAAAGAGCTTCTTTGCCGTCAGCTAGTTCTTTGCCGTCTGTTTTCTGGAAACTGATGGCAAATAGCTGCTTTGCCGTTTGCCAGCTGACGGCAAAGAAATGATAGACGGCAAATTTGTTGTTTCTAGTAGTGACTATTGTCAAGAAAACAACATTTGCAGACCTGGAAACTGGGGGTGATAGAACTCCAAAGTTAAGCGTGCTGCGGTTGGAGCAGTGAGAGGATGGGTGACCGACTAGGAAGTTAGACAATTTGAAATGTGGGGTTATTAGATATTATATTTTCAAATAATTCAAGAGGAGTGAGAGGGGTAATTAGAGATTAAATTGTCAAACAATTCAAAGATTTGAAAATCAGAAGAAAAATCGAAAAAATAAATCGAAAAAATAAAAAAATATTAAAAAATAGCTTTAGTCCCGGTTGGTAACACACCAACCGGGACTAAAGGTATTGATCCAGAAAGCTGCCACACGGTTATGAACCGGGACTAAAGGTTTTTGAGCTTTAGTCCCGGTTCTAGAACCGGGGCTAATGGGCCTCTAGAGGCGGGACAAATGGGTCATTTTCTGCTAGTGCCAGCACCATCTCCTCGACAAACCCTAGTTCATCGCTTGTATCCGATCTTTGTCTCAACACCTCAGATTGGTACCTATGGGTTCCTTGTAGTGTTGATTACTCCTTGTAGTTGATGCTAGTTGGTTTACTGGGTGGAAGATCATATGTTCAGATCCTTTATGAAAATTATACTCCTCTGATTATGAACATGAAAATGTTTTGTGAGTAGTTACGTTTGTTCCCGAGGACATGTGATAAGTCTTGTTATAAGTAATCATGTGAAATTGGTATTCGTTCAATATTTTGATGAGATGTATGTTGTCTGTCCTCTAGTGGTGTTATGTGAACGTCGAATACATAACACCTCACCATTATTTGGGCCTAGGGGAAGGCATTGGGAAGTAATAAGTAGATGATGGGTTACTAGAGTGACAGAAGTTTAAACCCTAGTTTATGCGTTTCTTCGTAAGGGGCTGATTTGGATCCATATATTTCATGCTATGGTTAGGTTTACCTTGATTCTTCTTTCATAGTTGCGGATGCTTGCGAAGGGGGTTAATCATAAGTGGGAGGTTTGTCCACGTAAGAGAATCAGCCAAGCACCCGTCCACACATACCAAACAATCAAAGTAACGAACGTGAATCAAATGAGCAGGATGAAAACTAGCTTAACATAAATTCCCATGTGTCCTCAGGAGCACTTTGCTTTATATAAGAGTTTTTCAAGGCCTGTCCTTTTCCACAAAAAGTATTGGGATACCTTGCTGCACCTTTGCTACACTTGTTACTTGTTCCTCGTTACGAATTATCTGATCACAAAACTATATAATACCGATAATTTCATTGCTTGCAGAGAATACCTTACTGGAAACCACTAGTCATTTCATTGTGCTCCTCGTTGGGTTCGATACTCCTAATTATCAAAAGGACTACGATAGATCCCCTATACTTGTGGGTTATCAAGACTCTTTTCTGGCACCATTTCTAAGGAGTGAAGCACCTTTGGTAAGTGGAATCTGGTAAGGAAAAATTTATATAGTGTGCTGAAATTTACTATCACTTGTCATTATGGAAAGTAATCCTTTGAGGGGCTTGTTCGGGGTATATTAACCTCGACTGGAAATGCAAAGATTTGTCCCTCAACCTACCGAACCTACTGAAAATATTTATTATGAAATTCCTTCGGGTACGATAGAGAAACTGTTGGCTAATCCTTATGTAGGAGATGGAACACTGCACCCTCATTTGCATCTAATCTATGTGGATGAAGTTTGTGGATTATTTAAGCTTGCAGGTCTACCCAAGGATCACGTCAAGAAGAAGGTCCTTACTTTATCTTTGAAGGAGAAGGCATTGAAATGGTATAGGCTATGTGATGATATTGGATCATGGAGCTACAACCGATTAAAAATGGAATTTCATGAGAAGTTCTATCCTATGCATCTAGTTCATCGTGATCGGAATTACATCTATAATTTTTGGCCTCGTGAAGGATAAAGAATCGCTCCAGCTTGGGGAAGGCTTAAGTCAATGTTATATTCATGCCCCAATCATGAGCCCTCGAGAGAAGTTATTATTCAGAATTTTTATGCTCGGCTTTCTCGTAATGATCAATCCATGCTTGATACTTCTTGTGTTGGTTCCTATATGAAGAAAGATATTGATTTCAAATGGGATTTATTGGAAATAAATAAATGCAACTGTGAAGATTGGGAACTCGACGAAGGTAACGAGTCAGGTATGAACCTTAAGTTTGATTGTGTTAAATCTTTCGTAGAGACCAATGTTTTTCGTGAATTTAGCACTAAGTATGGACTTGACTCTAAGATAGTAGCTTCTTTTTGTGAATCTTTTGCTACTCATGTTGATCTCCCTATGGGGAAGTGGTTTAAATATCATCCTCCAATTGAAGTGAAAGTATTTGAACCTGTTAAAGTTGAAGAGAAAACTATTACTTATGATGTTGATCCTGTTATTCCCACTGCCTATATTGAGAAACCACCTTTCCCAATTAGAATAAAGGAACATGCTAAAGCTTCAACGGTGGTTCATAAGAGCTGTTCTAGAACAGCTACACCCCCTAAGAAAATTAAAGTTGATCCTAGTATTGATATGGTTAAGGATCTCTTCGTTGATAATATTGATGGGCATGTTATTCAATTTTGTGATGAAGCTGCTAGAATTGCTAAACCTGATGCTAAAGATAGACATAGACTCATTGTTGGCATGCCTGTTGTTTCTGTTAAAATAGGAGACATTGATCATGTCTTATGTGATATGGGTACTAGTGCGAGTGCAATTCCCTTTTCCTTATGTAAAGAGATTATGAATGATATTGCACCAACTGAGTTAGAGTAAATTGATGTTACAATTAAGCTTGGTAATAGAGACACTATATCACTAGTTGGGATTATTATAGATGTTGAAGTCTTGTGTGGAAAAATAAAATATCCTACCGATTTCCTTGTCCTTGGTTCCCCACAAGATGATTTTTCTCCCATTATATTTGGTAGACCCTTCTTGAATACTCTTAATGCCATGATGTATTGTGAGAGGGAAACGGTTACCATAAGTTTTGGGGATACGTCTCATGAGTTTAGTTTCGCTAAATTTTGTAGACAACCCCATGATAAAGAATTGCCTAGTAAGGATGAAATTATTGGTCTTGCTTCTATTGTTGTTCCTCCTACTGATCCTTTATAGCAATATTTGCTAGACCATGAAAATGAAATGCATATGAATGAAAGGTATGAAGTAGATATGATTTTCTTTGATTAGCATCCTATTCTGAAACACAAACTTGCCTGTTGAAATACTTGGGGATCCTCCTCCACCCAAGGATGATCCCATGTTTGAGCTTAAACAATTACCATATACTATGAAATATGCTTATCTTGATGAAAAGCAGATATATCTTGTTATTATTAGTGCTAACTTTTCAGAGCATGAAGAAAAGAGATTATTGAAAACTCTAAGGAAGGACCATGCTGCTATTTGATATACTCTTGTTGATCTTAAGGGCATTAGACCCACTCTATGTCAGCACAAAATTAAAAAGGACGCTGATGCAAAACCAGTTGTTGATCACCAACGACGGTTGAATTGAAACCAATGATAAAAATGAATTGATCCCACAGAGAATTGTTACGGGTTATAGAATGGTAATTGATTGTAGGAAATTGAATAAAGCTACTAGAAAAGATCATTACCCTCTACCTTTCACTAATCAAATGCTAGAAAGATTATCCAAACACACACATTTCTGCTTTCTAGATGGTTATTCTGGTTTTTCTCAAATACTTGTGTCAAAAGAGGACCAAGAGAAGACCACCTTTAAATGACCTTTTGGTACCTTTGCTTATAGATGTATGCCTTTTGGTTTATGCAATGCACCTGCTACCTTTCAAAGATGTATGATTGCTATATTCTCTGATTTTTTTGAAAGGATTATTGAGGTTTTCATGGATGATTTTTCCGTTTGCGAAACTTGTTTTGATGCTTGTTTGAGCAACCTTGATCAAGTTTTTCAGAGATGTGAAGAAACTAATCTTGTCTTGAATTGGGAGAAGTGCCACTTTATGGTGAATGAAGGCATTGTCTTGGGACATAAAATTTCCGAAAGAGGTATTGAAGTTGATAAGGCTAAACTTGATGCTATTGAAAAAATGACGTGTCCTACGGATATCAGAGGTATTAGAAGTTTCCTTGGCCATGCTGGTTTCTATAGAAGATTTATTAAAGATTTCTCTAAGATTTCTAGGCCTCTCACTAATCTTTTGAAAAATGATGTTCCATTCATTTTTGATGATGATTGTCTAGAAGATTTTGAAATTCTCAAGAATGCTTTGATTTCTGCACCTGTTGTTCAACCACCTGATTAGAACCTACCCTTTGGAATTATGTTTGATGCTAGTGATTATGCCGTAGGTGCTGTTCTAGGACAAAGAGTTAATAAGAAATTAAATGTTATTCATTATACTAGAAAAACTCTAGACAATGCTCAGAGAAACTATGCTACCACTGAAAAGGAATTTTTAGTAGTTGTGTTCGCTTGTGATAAGTTTAGACCCTATATTGTTGATTCTAAAGTAACTGTTCACACTGATGATGATGCTATTAAATATCTCATGGAAAAGAAAGATGCTAAACCTAGACTTATTAGGTGGGTTCTTCTACTACAAGAATTTGATTTGCATATTGTTGATAGAAAGGGTGCTGATAACCCCATAGCACATAACTTGTCTAGGATAGAGAATGTTCTGGATGACCCATTACCTATTGATGATAGCTTTCCTGATGAACAATTAGCTGTCATAAATGCTTATCGTAATGCTTCTTGGTATGCTGATTATGCTAATTACATTGTCGCTAAATTTATACTGCCTAGTTTCACATACCAACAAAAGAAAAAGTTCTTCTATGATTTAAGACATTACTTCTGTGTTGACGCACACCTTTATAAAGAAGGAGTAGATGGTGTTATTAGATGTTCTGTACCTGAGCATGAATGGGAAGAGATCCTACAGAAGTTTCATTCTGAGGCCTACGGAGGACACCACGGTAGAGATAGAACTGCACAGAAGCTATTACAATCTGGTTTTTATTGGCATACTCTCTTCAAGGATACTCGTAAGTTTGTCTTGTCATGTGATGAGTGTCAAAGAATCGGCCATATTAGTAGACGTCAGGAAATGCCTACGAATTACTCTCTTGTTATTGAACCATTTGATCTTTGGGGTTTTGATTATATGGGACCTTTTCCAACGTCCAACGGGTATACTCATATTTTAGTTGTTGTTGATTATGTTACTAAGTGGGTAGAAGCTATTCCAACTAGTAGTGTTGATCATAACACTTCTATTAAGATGTTTATAGAAGTTATTTGATCTAGATTTGGATTCCCCAGATATTTAATAACTGATGGTGGTTCACATTTTATTTATGGTGCTTTCCGTAAATTGCTTTCTAAGTATGATGTCAATCATAGAATTGCATCTCCTTATCATCCTTAGTCTAGTGGTGAAGTAGAATTAAGCACTAGAGAAATTAAATTGATCTTGCAAAAGACAATTAATAGATCTTGGAAGAATTGTTCTAAGAAACTTGACGATGCATTATGAGCTTATAGAACTGCTTACAAGAATCCTATGGGTATGTCTCCGTATAAAATGTTTTATGGTAAGGCATGTCACTTACCTCTGGAGCTAGAGCATAAAGCTTATTGGGCAATCAAGGATCTCAACTATGATTTCAAACTTGCTGGTGAGAAGAGGTTACTTGACTTTAGCTCACTTGATGAATGGAGAACTCAGGACTATGAGAATGCCAAGCTTTTTAAAGAGAAAGTTAAGAGATCGATTGATAAAAGGATACAAAAGCGTGAATTTAATGTAGGTGATCAAGTCTTGCTATACAATTCTCGGTTAAGATTTTCCGCATGAAAACTTCTCTCTAAATGGGAAGGACCATACATTGTTGAGGAAGTATATCATTCTGGTGCCATCAAGATCAACAACGCCGAAGGCACAAATCCAAAGGTGATAAACGGGAAAAGAATCAAACACTATATTTCAGGTACTCCCATTAATGTTGAAACCAATGTTATCAATACTGTCGTGGTTTTGTCACGGCAGAAGTCCGGGTAAACAAACTTCGGTTCGAGGCCATTGCTAGCGTGATGGACTCAAAGGGGTTGATGGGAATGAAGGACACGGATTTACCCAGGTTCGGCCCCTCAACTTGAGGTAATAGCCTGCGTCCTACTTGTGTTTGTATTACAAGGGAGCTGAAGCTTAACCTAGTATTCGACAACCTGATCTCTATGTCACCCCGGGTCTACCTTTATATAGGAGGTCTAGACCATGGGTCATACAATTGGTAACGGACTCTCATTGTCTATCCGTGTCTTCCTCTATCTTCTTGTCCAAGTTGTCCCCAGGCGGTTTACACACCCGGGTCTTCTGGGCCACTGTCCGACCCACCTTACGAGCCGCCAAGCTTCCTAGGCTTTAGGACCATCTGCTCACCTTGGGCCAGTGTACGAGCCGCCAAGCATTACCCGGAGCCCTCAGGGCGGGTCATACCGAGGGATTATATCCCCAACATTAGGCCCAGGTTGATTTGAGCTTGCTCACATCACCCTCTTGTCTTGCTCTTTTGGCGAGTCGCCCAGAATGACCCTCCATGACGTCACGTTGACCCTGCAGAAAAGATTCGCTAACGTACTCACCAAATCTTTGCATTAAGTGACCATCCCAAAAATCGAGGCGCTCGCCTCGGCCGAAATGTTTCCATCGCCTGGATTTTCGTGCTCATTTTCCTTCTCCTTTTAAATAGGACTGCCCCAGGCGGTCCCGCTCGCTTACTCATCTTCCTCCTCTTGACGCAACCGCTTCCATAACTTCTAGCTCCGGTGCCGCCTCCGCTCCAACGACGACGGGCCGCTGCATCAACCTGTGCAAACTAGAGTTCCATCCGCGCTTCACTACGTCGTCGCTGGTAAGCCCGTGCTTCTCCTTAGATCCATTACCGCACCGGTAGGGTTTGTAGGAAGCCCGTCTCCTTTGCGCGGGTTCTTCCGATGCCGTTGCTCGGGGTCCTCCGACATCGGCCGCACCCTTGACACTCATTCCGACCGTGCCGCCACGCACGGGGCGGCCGTGCACAATGCATGGGTCCATCGCGGCTCCTTTTTACCGTTTCAGTTTTCCTTTGCTTCGCCTGTTCTTTGCTAGGTCTAAAAATAGGAATCTTTTTCCTGCTTTTGTAGATCCATAAATATAGCGGTAGTTTGTGAAATCTGTTTCCCAGGACTTAGCCAAATTTCCCCCTCTCGTTTGCTAGGTTGACCCGCTACACTTCGCCGGCTCTCATCAACCAGAGTATAGCATCTTATACGTAGAATCCTTTTGCTCGTAAGTCGCCATAGATTTTAGTCTCCTCTTTACTTGCCGTGTTTTAATTTTCACAATCTTTGAACCGGCAGAATTTCTTGTGCCTCAAACTCCTGTAACTGGGTCGGGTCATGCGTAATTTGAAGGGAGGGACTTTGTTCATGCTGGCACTCTCCCTTCCAAAGATGCCATCCACTGGCGGGTCCTGGGCGATGAACTGAAGCCCGTTCCCCAAGAAGGAGAGGTGGTCGTTTTCTCACACCATATTGAGCGGGGTTTCGTGCCTCCCGGCTCAAAAATATTCCGTGATGTCCTTCATTTTTACAAACTCCATCCTCAAGACCTCGCCCCCAATTCCGTCTAAAACATCTGCAACTTTCAAGTATTGTGTGAAGTCTATCTGCAACCAAGCCGTCGGTAGGCCTATTCTGGGAGTTCTTCTATGCCAACCATCAAACTGAAGTAAAGGCTGGTCCGAGTCTCGAGATGGGCAAGATTTCTATCGAGAGGCGCAGGGACATCAACTTTCCGGCTATGCAGCTGCCGAGTCACCAAAAGGACTGGAATAAAACCTGGTTATATTGCAAAGATACTTCTCTAGAGGTTGAACGTCCACTGTCGGGTTACCGTCCTTCCTGGCTCAAGACAACTTCAGAGCTTTCTGGCCGGCTGTCAGCTTCAGAGCGTGCAAGATACGAGCCTACTCATGCCAAGATTAGGGCCCTCATGGCCAACGGCTTAACCGGACTGGACCTGATCCGCTACTGGATCTCTTGGCGGATCATGTCGCTAAGCCACAAAAGCTACCTTATGTGTGAGTACAAGGGCGAATACGAAAACTCACTCTGCTTCAGCCGGTCAACCTTGACACAAGACAACATCACCACTTCTACCAGGAGTCTCGTTCATGACATATCTGGAGCCTACAGTGCCATCGGGTTGATCCCCTTTAGTGCCCTTAATCCGGCCCCAGATGTAAGGCGATTTCTTCTCATCCGTCTCTTGGACCTTTACTTGTACCTTGCTGATTTGCTGCCCTTAACCGGCTTTATTCTTTCAGGCCGACTCTGAATTCTGGAAGAAGGAGTACATCCCTCCCTTGAAGAAGACCAAGAAGAAGGCCCCGGCTAAGAATCCCAAGAAGGACGCCCCGCAAGAGGGATGATTTGACCCACCACAGTCATTCGGCTCAGAGGTAAAATTTTAGCTGTTTTCTAAGACTTTGTCTTCTCATTTCACTAACACCTGTTTTGCTCACAGGATGATGTGGAGACGAGCTGCACCAATGCCCCTGAGGTAATCTACGTTTCTTTTGGCTCAGAATATTTTGTCCCCCGGAAGGCGCGAAGGGTTATTGGAAAAGTTCCTCTCTCTCACCCTCTTGCTTATCTGGACCCTCAATTTATTTTAAAAAAGCAACAACAGGCTGATCATCGTCAGACCCGGAGCGCCGACTCTACAGATCTCGTGTCCGGTTTACCAAACTCCCTGGTTCCAAAGAAGTGCCCTACAGAGGTATGTATCTCTTGTTTGATTGGTTTGCTTTGCCGTTTCAATACCGTCTTATCTTTTCTCAACTATCTCTCAGAGGTCACCTTCCTCTAGCGACTCTACGGCGACCGCCCTGCCGCCTCCTAAGATCAATCTGCTGTAAGTATTTCGTTTAACCGTGCATTCTGTTCCCTTTGGCGGCGGTAATCCTTGGGTTCTGACATTCGTGCTCTCCAGGGCTCAAGCGAATCGTTGAAAGAGGAACAAGTCCTATGCTAGCCCTGCAGCCCAAGAGCCAGAGCATGAATAGTCGGATGAGTCACGACCGGATGTGGATCTGCCAGCCGCATCTATTGGGCCGGCTGTTGAAGATATCATCCCGGAGAGCCCTCCAAGGGACCTTCGAAGCCACCAAGTCCTGCCCAGATGACCAAGAACGCTGCCACTCCAGACGTCGTGATCACCGGCTCTGGCCTCCAGTCTCCCCCGGCTCACGTGTTGACCAAGCATAAAGAGCCGGCTAAAGCCTCGAAGAAGTTGGAGTTTGAATCTTGTGCCTTTGAGAAGATGACAGCTGAAGAGCTTCACGCTAGTTATGTGAACCGGCTTTCAACCAGCCAGGATCTGGAGTTTTGACTGGTCAGTCTGATGAAGAAAAAATATGAGGTACTCCTTTTCCTGTTATAACCTTCCTTAGCCCCCAAGGGCCGGCTCAATCTAAAGTTGAGCCGCGTCTTTCATGATCTTCCTTGTAGAAAATCCAAATCCGTAGCCCCCAAGGGCCGGCTCAATCAAATCCAAAGTTGGGCCGTGTCTTTCATGATCTTCCTTGTAGAAAATCCAAATCCGTAGCCTCCAAGGGCCGACTCAATCTAGTCTAAAGGTGAGCCGGGTCTTTCAGTGCCAAAACGTCTGAAAATAAACATTATCCCCCAAGTGTCATACATATTGCTTGCGATCTGTTTGGAGACTTGCCTTCTGATGTTATGCTTTGACATGCCATAGGAAACTTTAACTGAGTCAAAGAAGGCCTCCTTGACCAAGCGAGCGGATGACGCTGATCAACGACTGATAGCTGTATCAGATGAACTCCAAGCCTTGAAGCGTCATATTACCAGAATGACAGCCACCCTCTTTGGTTAATTTCTGATAACTTGTGCTTCAATGGTCATATAATACTTGTACTGGCGACTCACCATGAAATTTCCGACTTATGCAGGCCCTAGGAGCCGGCAACTCGCTTCTGACAGTCTGTTGCCGTTGAAGGCTATCTATACCCTAACGGAGCAGCTGTACTGCGGTGCGGTGTGCACTATTAAAGTCGTGCAATACAAAGACAAGATTCCTGTGACTCTCAAGGGCGTCTTGGAGCTCTTGTCCACCATGCCCAAGCAGAGTGCCGAGTTAAAGAAATCAGGCACCGTCCAAGGGGCGATTGCGGGCATCAGTCGGGCCTTGGCTTTCTCTCCGGAGCTGACGTCAGCCAAGAGGATGGATGGATTTCTTTCAAAGAAAGACGATGGCGCTGATTTCACCGATACTGACTACAACCGGTGAGTGAAGGATTCCAGAGTGCTGGCGTCCGTCTTAGCGGAGGAAGCTAACCTGACGACCTACCAAGCGGCTTATGGCCTTGACCAAAAGAGAATCCGCGGCCCGCTTTACGAGTGCAAGGACATAACGCCTACCCGTAGTAAGGACCTCTTCGCTCCTAACCTCGACCCGTCTCCTTACTTTGAGGTAGGCTCTTTTACGGCTCTAACGAACTGCATCTAGGACTTGGACAATCTCCAGATTGGGGCCACCGAAGAGACGGAGCAGGATGACCCGGCAGCTAGGTAGTCCTTACTTTGAAAAACTTGTAATAACCGACTCTCCATGACCCACCGTGTGGCGTTGAAAAGACTTGTCCGGAATTTTTGGCTCCTCAGGGAGTGTATGTAATAGACTAGATGTCACTTTTGCTTCTGATGAATCTTGTTCTATTACGCTGTATAAAATGATCCGGCTCTTCAACTGTCATTGTCTTTGTATGCTCCTTTGATCCCTTATGTTACTTTGTCAACATAGAAGACATCGGTGGCATCTATTAGGTAAGCTACACCCGGAGGTGGTAAGCCCCCTTGGCAATCATGGCTAATCTGGTTAGCCGAGGATGGCATAAAGCCTGACCGGTAAGGCATTAGAAGCTATACCCGGAGGTAAGAAGCCGGCCTCCGCCGGTTGTTTAAGGTTAGATAAGCTACACCCGGAGGTGGTAATCCCCCTTGATAACCATGGCTAATCTGGATAGCTGGGGATGGCATAAAGACTGGCCGATAAGGCATTAGAAGCTATACCCGGAGGTAAGAAGCCGCCCTCCGCCGGTTGTTAGGGTTAGATACCCGTCGGTAAAAAACTTCCTACAACCGCGGCTAATCATGTTAGCCGGAGATTTGGCATGAAGCCGGCCGATAGGGTGTTAGAAGCGATACCCGTCGGTAAGAAGCCCCCTTCTGCAATATGGCATAAATCCCGGCCGACAAAGCATTAGAAGCAATACCCGAAGGTAAGAAGCCGCCCTCCGCCGCGACTAATCATGTTAGCCGGAGATTTTGGCATAGAGCCTAGCCGATAAAGCATTAGAAGCGATACTCGAAGGTAAGAAGCCGCCCTCCGCCGCAGTTGATATATCAACTGGAATTTTATGAACTCTTCTTGTATGAACAAAGATGTGTGTAACAAAAGAGGTCCCATCTTGTGGGAATTTTATCTTATTTATATATGGTATGTACAATGATAGTGTACAATGGCGAGTCTCAACACCCTCATGTGTAATACGGCCGTACATGTGCTATTTTCCATGGCTGGCGGGTTTCCTGACCCGCCGTCTCTGAGTCACCCCTGATATCGATGAGATAGTATGACCCATTGTTGAGATTTCTACTGACCACAAAAGGTCCTTCCCAAGGAGGAGATAACTTATGCATGCCTGTCTGGTCTTGAATCAGCCGGAGCACTAAGTCACCTTCCTGGAACGTCCGGGTCTTGATCCTGCGGCTGTGGTAGCGGCACAGGTCTTGCTGATAGATCGCTGATCGGGCAGCCGCCAGCTCCCATGCTTCTTCCAAAGCATCCAACGCGTCTTGACGTGCTGTCTCGTTATCCGTCTCAACATAAGCCGCTACGCGTGGCGAATCATGCCGGATGTCACTCGGCAATACTTCCTCGGCACCGTACACCATAAAGAAAGGTGTATAGCCTATAGATCTGTTGGGGGTAGTCCTCACACTACATAAGACGGAAGGCAATTCTTCTACCCAATACCCAGGCGTTAGTCGTAAAGGAACCATAAGCCATGGCTTGATGCCCCTTAAAATCTCTTGATTAGCACGCTCCGCCTGACCATTAGACTGTGGATGCACAACTGCTGAAACATCCCACCGGATGTGCTCCTTGTCATAGAACTCTTTCATAGCCCCCTTAGATAGATATGTGCCATTGTTGGTCATAATGCTGTGAGGGTAACCAAAATGATACATCACCTTCTTAAAAAATTAAACCGCCGTAGCCGCATCACGCTTGCTAACCGGCTCTACCTCCACGCATTTGGTGAATTTATCAACCGCCACCAAGAGGTGTGTTTTCTTATCTTTGGATATTTTGAAAGGTCCTACCATGTTTAGCCCCCAGACTACAAATGTCCATGTAATTGGTATCATCCTTAACTCTTGAGCCGGAACATGAGAACGCCGGCCGAAATTTTGACAGCTGTCACATTAGCGAACCAAGTCTTCTGCACCCTTGTGAGACATTGACCAGAAGCGTTCGTGTCGGAAGGCCTTGGCTACCAGCGACCTCGAGCCCGTGTGATGTCGACAATCTCCGGCATGAATTTCATTTAAAATTTGCTGACCCTCCTCAGGTGAGAGACATCATTGAAAAACGCCAGTCACGCTGCATTTGTGCAACTCACCATTTACTATCGTCATTGATTTAGAGTGCCCGGTGATCTACGTGGCCAGGTCTTCATCATCAGGTAACTCGCCCCGAGTTAGATAGGCCAGGTAGGGGACAGTCCAATCTGGGATAGCATGGAAAGCCGCCACTAACTCCCCTCTGGGTCAGGAATAGCCAAATCCTCTTCCGAAGGTAACTTAACAGCGGATAATGTAAGACGTCTAGGAATACATTGGGTGGCACCGGCTTTCGTTAGGAGCCTAGCCGTGACAGCGCATCTGCCGCCTCATTATTGCGACGATCAATGTGATCCATCTGATACCCTTTGAAGTGGCCGGCAATAATATCAACCGCCTGTCGATAAGCCGCCATCCGTGGGTCTTTGGAGTACCAAGTGCCCGAAACCTGCTGAGCCACCAAATCTGAGTCGCCCAAACACCTTACCCGGCTTAAATTCATCTCCTTAGCTAATCTAAGCCCATGAAGCAGAGCCTCATACTCAGCCGCATTGTTAGTGCAAGGGAACATCAACCGGAGCACATAACAAAACTTATCACCTTTAGGAGACGTCAAAACAACTCCTACGCCTGATCCTTCTAGCTGCTTGGATCCATCAAAGTGTATAGTCCAGTATGTGTCATCCGGCTTTTCCTCAGGGGCTTGACATTCCGTATATTTATTAATAAAAGCCACAAGAGCTTGGGACTTGATGGCCGTACGAGGCACATATTTTAGATTAAGAGATCCCAACTCTAATGCCCACTTAGCAATCCTTCCAGTGGCTTCTCTATTCTGGATTATGTCCCCCAACGGAGCAGAACTAACCACGGTTATCTGGTGCCCTAAAAAATAGTGCTTTAATTTGCGGCTGGCCATGAAAACCCCATATACCAGCTTCTACCAATGCGGATACCTTTGCTTGGACTCTGTCAGGACCTCATTGATATAATAAACTGGCCTTTGAACCGGATACTCCTTTCCAGATTCCTTGCACTCGACCACGATCACACCGCTTATTGCTCGATTATTAGCCACCACGTATAGAAGTAACGGTTCTTTCTCAGCCGGAGCAGCCAGCACCGGCGGCACAGTTAGCTGTTTTTGAGCACCTCAAGGGCTTCAGCCGCCGCCTTGCTCCAGACAAATTTGTCCGTCTTCTTCATCATCTGATATAAAGGAATAGCCTTCTCTCTAAGGCGGCTTATGAAACGGCTCAACGCGGGGATCCACCTCGCCAAGCGCTGGACATCGTTGATACAGGGGGCTCTGCCAGAGAAGTGATAGCCTTGATTTTATCCGGGTTAGCCTCAATGCCACGTTCAGAAACCAGAAATCCCAGGAGCTTGCCAGCCGGAACACCAAAGACACATTTAGTCAGATTAAGCATCATCTTATAGCCCCAGAGATTATCAAAGGTTTCCTTTAAGTCGGTCAAAAGGGTCTCCTTCTTCCTGGATATGATCATGATGTCATCTACGTAAGCATGGACGTTGCGGCCAATCAAACTGTGAAGGCAGTTCTGCACACATCGCTAATAGTCGCCTGTGTACTCTTGAGATACATAACAGAAAGCCCCGAAAGGTGTAATAAAAGCCGTCTTCTCTTGGTCTTTAACCGCCATCTTGATCTGATGATAGCCTGAGTAAGCGTCCAGGAAACAGAAGCTTTCACAACCCGCCGTAGCATCAATGATTTGATGAATACGAGGGAGGGCAAACGGATCAGCCGGGCAAGCCTTGTTAAGGTCCGTGTAATCCACACACATATGCCACGTGCCGTTCTTTTTAAGCACCAACATCGGGTTAGCCAACCACTCCAGTTGAAAAACCTGAACAATGAAACCCGCTGCAAAGAGCCGGGCAACTTCTTCCCCAATGGCCTTGCGTCTCTCCTCATTAAACCGCCGTAGAAACTGCTTAATTGGCTTAAACTTCGGATCCACATTAAGGTTGTGCTCAGCAAACTCTCTTGGAACACCCGGCAAGTCAGAATGTTTCCACACAAAGATGTGCCGATTCTCACGGATGAATTCGATGAGCGCGCTTTCCTATTTGGGATCCATGTGAGCTCCAATGATGAATTGTTTGGATGAGTCGCCTGGAGTGAAATATACCGCCTTAGTATCATCCGCTGAAAACATAAGGGGCGGCTCAACCTCCGTGGTAGGATTTTTCAGCGGGGTCATATCCTCTGGGTCAACATTCTCCTTGTAAAATTTAAGGTCCTCCTGAGCACAATTGGACTCTGCGTAAGCGGCATCTCCTTCCTCACACTCAATGGCCGTCTTTCGGTCACCATGAACAGTAATGGTACCTTTTAAGCCGGGCATCTTGAGCTGTAGGTATACATAGCAAGGCCTAGCCATGAATTTTGCATAAGCCGGACGTCCAAACAGTGCGTGGTAAGGACTCTTGATTTTTACCACCTCAAACCACAAGGACTCCACCCTGTAGTTATACTCATCGCCAAAGGCCACTTTGAAAGAAATCCTGCCCACCGGATACGCCGACTTGCCTGGCACCTCACCATGAAAAACGGTGGATGAGGGTTTTAAATCCTCGTCTAGCAATTGCATCCGCCGAAAAGTATCGTAGTAGAGGATATTAATACTGCTTCCTCCATCCATTAACGCTTTATTCACCATATACCCTCCCACTTGGGGGGCCACAACCAAAGCCAGCCGCCCTGGGTATCGACACGCGGCGGGTGATCCTCCCGGCTCCATGTTATATCATACTCAGACCATCGTAAATACTGTGGTAGGGATGGTGCAACCGTATTGACCACCCGCTTGCGCAACTTCTGATCCCTTTTTTTGAGGTTGGTCGTGAAAACATGCTACTGACCAAAGTTGAGCTGCTTCGGGTTACTCTGATAACCAGACTAATTACGCTGTTGCTGATTGTGGTTACCAGAATGCTGCTGGTGTCCTTCTTGATTACCTTGACCTGGGTGACCAGACCCTGAGCCGCCGGACCCAAAACCGGCCCCTGACCCACCGTGTCTAGAGCCACCCGGCCGGCCACCGTCCTGATTGTTGGGGTGTGTAAAGTGATTCTTAAGTTTTTGCATGAAACGACACTCTCCCCATGTGTGGTTCCCTGTCTTATTAGGTTGGCCGTGATCCGGACAAGGACCCTTCAGCGCCTCTTCCAAATTAAAGGCAGGTCTGTCCTTATTAAAAGGTGGCCTAAACCTCCTCTTGCCCTTGGGGTGATTCTGATTGGTACTTGCATTAGCCACCAGTTCTAACCCGGCCTCAGGATTCTTACATTTGCTCTGGCTACCATTGTTTGGCTACCATTCTTACGTTTGCTCTCATTGCCCTTCTTACCTTTGCCGGCCTTCTCCTCGTGGGAGCCCAGATCCTTCGTCCTGTCAGAGTCAGCATATGTCGTGAGAGCCATCATGAGCTCTCCCATATCTTGACATGTGCGCTTGAGCTGGCCAAGCTTCTGCTTTAGCGGGACAAAGTGGCAGTTCTTCCCTAGGATCAATACTACCTGAGCCATCGTGATCTGCTCTGAAGAGTGGACGATGGTCGAGACCCATCGTACCCAATGATGAGCTGACTCATTCTCCTGTTGAACACAGTGATCAAGATCCATGATGGTCATGGGCTGTTTACACGTTCCTTGAAAGTTTTTAATGAATCTGGATCTCAGCTCTGCCCATGAGTTGATGGTATTGGGTGGCAATCCCTTTAACCATGTGCGGGCCGGGCCTTCAAGCATCATGATGAAGTATTTGGCACAAACCGCCTCACTGACGTCCAACATCTCCATGGCTAGTTCATAACTTTCCACCCAAGCCTCTGGGGGTAAATCAGCGGTGTAATTTGGAACTTTGCGGGGCCCTTTGAATTTTTTTGGCAGCCGTTCACCCCGCAGAGCCGGTGATAAACATTGCACCCCCCACTCTGGTGGTTCCTCCAACTCCTACTCACATGGATGGCGCGGGCTCCTGGCAAGCCACCTCGGCTAAAGCTGTCACCTCTTGCTGGCCTCTTGCACGATTTTCGAATGCTTGTGTATCCACAACCGGCCGATGACCCATTGGAATCTCTCGGTGCCGGTTGCTGCTGGAACCCGCCGGCGACTCATAGCGCCGGCTAAAACTCCGGCTAGGGAGAGGGGTTGAATGAACACGGCTCCAGCTGTAGGTGTACTTTTCCTGCTGGGCCATCGCCGTCTACAAGTATCCAATGGCGTTTCGCACATCCTCCACAAAGGGCGCCTCATCCGGAATATGAACTGTTTTGACCAGGGTGGCTGCTGCCACCATATTCTCGGCCGGGTTAGAATAATGACCCGCCGGTGTTGGAAAGGCCACAGGCGAGGCCTGATTTCGCTGGGTCGGTTGAGTCATTGGCCGAGCCGCCGTGCGGCTTGTAGGTGCATCCGTTGTTCGCCCTGTCCCTGGCATGTTGAACATGTTTCTTGCCTCATAGCGTTCCGGCAGAATAGATTGATGCCTCATCCAATGAACCGCCTCTGCCGATTGTTGCTCCAGTCCAAGACGGAAAGCGTCTGTCTTGATGCGTTCTGCCTCTTGCTCCATCTGGGATTTTAACTCAGCCATCCTCTGCTGCTCTTCCGCCATCCGGTCCTTGATCCATGCAATCTCCAAGTTCCTAGCCGCTTGATTGTCCGGTGTAACGTCAGTAGCCATTAGGGCCACGAGCTCATCCATCAGCTCCAAAAGAACTTGAGCCGGCGACAGTGGGTTATCGCCTGAGATGGCGGCCCCTACGAGCGTACTATTCGTGCCTGGGACTGACCCTGCCATGAACACGGCCGCATGAACCGGCGGCCCAAGATCGTCTACCTAAGAGCAAGCCGACTCAGGGCAGAGCTCATCGTAGCCCCCGAGCACGCCGTTGTGAAGCCTATAGACCGACTTTGTTTCTCCGCTTGAAGATTCGTCCCCTGAGTAAATGAGAGTTTCCTGTTATCTGGAAGCTTCCAGATCAATACCTTGAGTAAAGATCATGAAGATGTGCTTCCGGCCCGGGCTAACGCGGGCGGGTTGCACACTATGAGTAGGTTGCAGACGCCAAGCCGGCTCGACGAGGTTGGTGCAGACGTCCGGCCCGAGTGCTGCTCCATCAACTTTTCCGATGAACACGTGGATCCCATCGAATGGAACCCGGAAGCCATACTCCACAGAGGCTTCATCAGGCCCCCAGCCGGTGTCGTCGATGTAGAGCCAGCCGTGGCGACTCTTGCTCATCCTACCAACCACGTATCCTCGAGCCCCGGGAGAGAGCCCTTTGAGAACTCAACACCACCGAGCGCGAGCCCCACGGTGGGCGCCAACTGTCGTGGTTTTGTCACGGCAGATGTCCGGGTAAATGGACTTCTGTTCGAGGCCATTGCTAACGTGATGGACTCAAAGGGATTGATGGGGACGAAGGACATGGATTTAACTAGGTTCGGCCCCTCAACTCGAGGTAATAGCCTACGTCCTGCTTGTGTTTGTATTGCTTGATGTATCGATTACAAGGGAGCTGAAGCTTAACTTAGTATTCGACAACCTGATCTCTAAGTCGCCCCGGGTCTGCCTTTATATAGGAGGTCTAGACCACGGGTCATACAATTGGTAAGCGACTCTCATTGTCTATCCGAGTCGTCCTCTATCTTCTTGTCCAAGTTGTCCCCGGGCAGCTTACACACCCAGGTCTTCTGGGCCACTGTCTAGCCCACCTTATGAGCCGCCAAGCTTCCCGGGCTTTAGGACCACCGGCTCACCTTGGGCTTGTGTATGAGCTGCCAAGCTTAACCCGGAGCCCTCAGGGCGGGTCATACCGAGGGGTTATATCCCCAACAAATACCATAACTCCCGAAGAGCATATAGGGGGACTTACCAGAACGTTTCAGACTCCGAAAAGGAATAGGTACATGGTACGGTAAGTAAACCGACTCCAAAAGTTTCCTGATAGAAATTTTATTCAGTTTTGGAATATTCAAAAAAATTGGAAAATAAAAAGCAGTCCGAAGGACGCATGAGGGCCTAGGGGGCTTGTCAACACCTTGTGCGCTGCTCAGACTCCATTTTCTTGTGGAATACTCTTTCGTGCCGGCAAAAATTCACTATATAATCCCCCGAAGGTTTGCACTTTAGTATCACAACAATACCTCATGTTTTCGTTTTGAGTTGTTTTTGAAATAGATCTATATCGTCATGGTGTCCCCTAGTGCTCCGAAGGACAAGTTTTTCGAGAAGGTTATCAACCCTTATCTTGCGGAGGTGCTGCAACACCCTCAAACCATTGAGATGCATGAGGGGGTGCTACACATCCGTGATGTTGAGGGGCCAAAGAAGACCGGAAGCGTGGAAACAAGGCTCGAAGCAATGGAGCAACAAGTCTTCAAATGCCAAGGGATGGTGGAACATGGACTCAATGCCAATCATATGATGATCGTGGAGTTTACCCATAAACATAAGCTGGACATCAAGGACATCGGGGAGCACATCTTCAAGCTTTACGGGCAAATTGAGCATCTCCAAGCCTAGATCTATGATCTGCAAAACGAAACCTATGAGTATGAATACGGATTTAAGAGAATGAGTTTGGCTACAGATTTCAAGATTCTGGAGACTCGTTCATTTTTCTATAATGGTGAGCCTATGCCTTGTAAGACGAAGGACAAGTTTCCATCCTCACCAACAACTCAACAACCATCACCTCTAAAGAAGGACACCTGAGCACATGGGTATGGGCACTCCGCGTGGCTCGCGCTAAGCTTGGGGGAGGCACCCCGGTATCGTATCACATCTCACCTTTTTTTCTTTTTTGTTTTTTTCTTTCTTGTTTTTCTTAGTTTGATCCTCTTTGATTTTGTTTTGATCTAGTAGAGAAAAAGTGTAAGTATGATCTACCTTTCAGTTTTTGCATTTCCTCCCCTTACGTAAGCAAGTCCAAGAGTTCTATAATAAAAAATAGTTTGATGAGAGGGCTGTGCTAGATTACTATGCTCTTGATAGTAATGAATAAAAAATAATAGAACAAATTCAAAGAGTATTCATAATGATCTTATGGGGAGTGATGACTTTTATGATTGTAATTGGTCATTGGTGCAATTGAAAGGAAGTGATAAAGAAAGAGAGATTCACAGATAAATATATTATCTTGGACATGTTTTATTCATTACGGCAATTGAAAGGAAGTGATAAAGATGCATTTTCTCCCCCAAGCTTAGACCTTGCTTGCCCTCAAGCGAAACACAAGATCGATGAATATGTGCAAATGTTTAGAGATAGAGGTGTCGAGAAAATAAAATACGGACATGAGGGCATCATGATGAACTTTACAACAACAATACTCATGGTATAAGATTCTTTATACTAGAGTAACAATTCATTCACAAGATAAAGTATGAACCAAGGACTCTATTGACAACCAACAAACTTTGATCTTAGTCATTGAAGCAATTGGGAATTTATCATAACATCGGAAAGAGTCAAAATAAGAGCTTGTAAATCAAATCCACAACTCAATCATCTTTTGGTCATTCTAAATTGCTAGCACTCACGCGGTACCCACGAGATCAAATCTTCAATTGAAAACAGAGGAAGATAGGGACTTATATTTTTGCCTCCCAACTATTCACATCAAGGGTGATGTCAACAATAATAACTCATGATCATCCACATCCGAGTGGATATATAAGTCTTGATTGTTCCCCAACACATGATGATTCCCAAGAGTGACAAAATATAGGAATTGGTGAAGACCACCATGACTCTTGCATAAAGTTAAGTTCTACAAGGTAAAAGTAGCAGATAGGCCTTTCGCAAAGGGAAGCAGAGGTTGTCGTGCACTTTTTGTTTTTGGATGCACAAACTCTTAGTGCAGAGGAACGCCGCGTTGTATTGCCCTTTGTGATAGCAACCTTTATTATGCAGTCTGTTGCTTTGATTTATTTACTATCACAAGTTCATACAACGCTTATTTCCCTTACAATAAAAGACCACACATATTTAGAAGCAATTTTATTGCCTTTTTGCACCAATGGCAACTTACTTGAAGGATCTTATTCAATCCATAGGTAGGGATGGTGGACTCTCATGAAAAAACTGGGTTGAGGAGTTTGGATGCACAAGTAGTATCTCTACTTAGTGCGGAGGTTTTGGCTATTATGAGATGCAAGCAAGCACTACATGTTGGAGGATCTAAAACCATATAACTTCTACCCGGAGGCAAGCAAACATAACCTATTATGTTGCCTTCCTTGTCTAACATCAACTTCTTGTCATGTAATATTTTAATAAGTTGTCACAATCATAAAAGATGTGCAAGATAATATATTTATACGTGAATCTCTCTTTCTTTATCACATCCTTTCAATTGCACCAATGACCAATTACTATGTTTGTTAACACCCAACAAATTTCAATCGACATACATTTTTATAGGTGAAGTAATCACTCCCCATAAGATCATTATGAATACTCTTTGCCTTTGTTCTATTATTTTTTATTGATTACTTTCAAGAGCATAGTAATCCGGAAAAGCTCTCTCATCAAACTACTTTTTATTTTATAACTCTCGAGCTTGCATTCATAAGGGGAGCAAAAGCAAAAAAATAAAAGGTAGATCATAGTAACACTTTTACTCTATAAGAACAAAACAAAATCAAAAAGGACCGAACTAAGAAAAACAAGAAAGAAAAGCACGAAAAACAAAAAAGGTGTGATGTGATACGATACCGGGGTGCCTCCACCAAGCTTGGCGCAAGCCAAGGGGAGTGCCCATACCCATGTGCTCAGGTGTCCTTCTTCGGAGGTGATGGTGATGGAGTTGTCGATGATGATGGAAACTTGTTCAATTTCCTCTTAAGCATGAAATTTTGTTCCCTCAGGTCATCTACTTCCTGCTCGAGCTTCAATATCCTTTGACATAATTCTTCTTTACCCACCTGCAGAAAATGATAAGGAATAAATAGAACTTCGGGTTTTCTTCTTGCGTCTGGGATGCTGGATTTCCTGAACTCCACGTGCATGCCTCCCAGTTGAGGCATAGGAGTCTCCTCTTCATCTGAACTTTCTTTCGTGTACTTGTCTTCTTGTTCCTCCTCCGAGAACAATCCATACGGATCAAGGTCCCTGTAGACCTTGGGATTGGCAAGATAATGTGATATGTAGCTGTCTTCATCGGATTCTTGAGACGACATCTTGCTCTAAATCTACTGCAGAAACACCTCAAAACAAAAACATCAGGTATTGTTGTGATACGAAAGTCGAAACCTTCGGGGGATTATATAATGATTTTTTTCTGGTCCAAAGGGCTATTCCACAAGAAAACGGAGTCTGGGGGGCACGGGGTGGTTCCAAGCCCCCTAGGCGCTGCCAAGGGGTGGCCACACCTAGCAAGCTTATCACCTCCCGTGTATCCTTCGGACTACTTTTTATTTTACTCCTTTTTTAATATTCCAAAACTGAAAAATATTGCTATTGGGAAACTTTTGGAGTCGGTTTACTTATCGTACCACCTACCTATTCCTTTTCGGAGTCTGAAACATTCCGGTAACTCTCCCTAATATGCTCATCGGGAGTTATGGCATTGATAACATTGGTTTCAACATTAGTGGGAGTACCTGACATATAGTGGTATATTCTTTGCCCATTTACCACCTTCGTATTTGTGCCTTCGGTGTTGTTGATCTTGATGGCACCGGAACGATATACTTCCTCAACAATTTATGGTCCTTCCCATTTAGAGAGAAATTTTCCTGGAAAAAATCTTAACCGAGAATTGTATAGCAAGACATGATCACCTACATTAAATTCACGCTTTTGTATCCTTTTATCATGCGATCTCTTAACTTTCTCTTTAAACAACTTGGCATTCTCATAGGCCTGAGTTCTCCATTCATCAAGTGAGCTAATGTCAAAGGACCTCTTCTCACCACCAAGTTTGAAATCATGGTTGAGCTCTTTTAGTGGTTGCATAGTTTCTCTAAGAACTGTGTAGAGTTTTGCTAGCATAATGAATAACATTTAATTCTTACAAACTCTTTGTCCTATAACAGTACCTACGGCATAATCTCTAGCATCACACATAATTTCAAAGGGTAGGTTCCAATCAGGTGGTTGAACAACAGGGCAGAAATCAAAGCATTCTTAACAATTTCAAACGCTTCTACACAATCATCATCCAAAAGGAATGGAACATCTTTTGCAAAAACTAGTGAGAGGCCTAGAAATCTTAGAGAAATCTTCATTAAATCTTCTATGGAAACTAGCATGGCCAAGGAAACTTCTTATACCTCTGATATCCGTAGGACACGACATTTTTTCAATAGCATCAACTTTAGCCTTATCAACTTCAATACCTTTTTAGAAAATTTTAGGTCCCAAGAAAATGCCTTCATTCACCATAAAGTGGCACTTCTCCCAATTCAGGACAAGATTAGTTTCTTCACATCTCTGCAAAACTCGATCAAGGTTGCTCAAACAATCATCAAAAGAAGTTCCATAAACGAAAAAAGCATCCATGAAAACCTTAACAACCCTTTCACAAAAATCAGAGAATATAGCAGTCACGCATCTTTGAAAGGTAGCAGGTGCATTACATAAACCAAAAGGCATACGTCTACAAGCAAAGGTACCAAAAGGGCAGGTAAAGGTGGTCTTCTCTTGGTCCTCTTTTGACATAGGTATTCGAGAGAAACCATAATAACCATCTAGAAATACGAAATGTGTGTGTTTGGATAATCTTTCTACCATTTGATCAATCAAATGTAGAGGGTAATGGTCTTTTTTAGTAGCTTTATTCAATTTCCTAAAATCAAGTATCATTCTATAACCTGTAACAATTCTTTGTGGGAATAATTCATTTTTCTCATTAGGAACTATGAACGGGACTAAACCTTCTACTATCAGCAATAGGGTAAATGATACCTGCCTCCAGAAGCTTTAATATTTCATTTCTTACAACTTCCTTCATTTTAGGATTCAACCGTCGTTAGTGACCAATAGTTGGTTTAGCACCAGGCTCCAATTTAATTTGGTGCTGACAAAGAGTGGGACTAATGCCCATAAGATCATCAAGAGTATATCCAATAACAACATGGTGCTTCCTCAGAGTTTACAATAATCTCTGTTCTTCATGCTCTAAAAGGTTAGCACTAATAATAACAGGATATATCTTCTTTTCATCAAGATAAGCATATTTCAAAGTATATGGTTATTTTTAAGCTCAAACACATGATTACCCTTGGGTGGAGGAGGATCCCCAAGTATATCAACAGGCAAGTTGTGTTTCAAAATAGGATGTTGATAAAAAAATCCTATCTATTTCATTCCTTTCATTCATACGGATATCATTTTCATGGTCTAGCAAATATTGCTCTAAAGGATCAGTAGGAGGAACACCAAATAGAAGAAGGACCAATAATTTCATCCTTACTAGGCAATTCTTTATCACGGGTTGTCTATGAAATTTAGGGAAATTAAACTCATGGGACGTATCCCCAAAACTTACGGTAATCATTTCCTTCTCACAATCTATCCTGGCAGTAACGGTATTCAAGAAGGCTCTACCAAATATAATGGGACAAAAATCATCTTGTGGGGAACCAAGAGCAGGAAAATTTGTAGGATATTTTATTTTCCCACACAAGTAATCAACATCTCTAACAATCCCAACTGGTGATATAGTGTCTCTACTAGCAAGCTTAATTGTAACATCAATTTCCTCTAACTCAGCTGGGGCAATATCATCCATAATATCTTTATATAAAGAAAAGGGAATTGCACTCACAGTAGCACCAATATGACATAAGCCATGATAACAGTGATCTTCTATTTTAACTGAAACAACAGGCATGCCAGCAATGGGTCTATGTTTACCTTTAGCATCAGGTTTAGCGATTCTAGCAGCTTCATCACAAAATTGAATAACATGCCCATCTATATTATCAACCAAGAGATCCTTAACCATAGCAATACTAGGCTCAACTTTAATTTTCTCAGGGGGTGTAGGTGTTCTAGCACAGCTCTTACGAATCACCGTTGAAGCTTTTGCATGTTCCTTTATTCTAACTCGGAAAAGGTGGTTTCTCAATATAAGGAGTGGGAATAACATGATCAACATTATAAGTAATAGTTTTCTCTTCAACTTTAATTGGTTCAACTACTTTCACTTTCATAGGAGGAGGGTATATAAACCACTTCTCCTTGGGGAGATCAACATGAGCAGCAAAAGATTTACAAAAATAAGCTACTATCTTAGAGTCAAGTCCATATTTAGTTATAAGTTCACCATTGAAGCTTTTGCATGTTCCTTTATTCTAACTCGGAAAAGGTGGTTTCTCAATATAAGGAGTGGGAATAACATGATCAACATTATCAGTAATAGTTTTCTCTTCAACTTTAATTGGTTCAACTACTTTCACTTTAATAGTAGGAGGATATATAAACCACTTCTCCTTGGGGAGATCAACATGACCCGCAAAAGATTTACAAAAATAAGCTACTATCTTAGAGTCAAGTCCATATTTAGTTATAAGTTCACGAAAAGCATTGGTGTCTACGAAAGACTTAACACAACCAAATTAAGGTTCATACCTGACTCTTTACCTTCGTCAAGTTCCCAATCTTCAGAGTTGCGTTTAATTCTTTCCAATAAATCCCATTTGAAGTCAATATATTTCTTCATATAGGAACCAGCACAAAAAGTATCAAGCATAGATTGATCATTACAAGAAAGCCGAGCATAAAAATTATGGATAATAATTTCTCTCGAGAGCTCATGATTGGGGCATGAATATAACATTGACTTAAGCCTCCCCCAAGCTTGAGCGACTCTTTATCCTTCACGAGGCCAAAAATTATAGATATAATTCCGATCATGATGAACTAGATGCATAGGATAGAACTTCTGATGAAATTCCATTTTCAATCGGTTGGAGCTCCATGATCCAATATCATCACATAGACTATACCATTTCAATGCCTTCTCCTTCAAAGATAAAGGAAAGTACTTCTTCTTGACGTGATCCTCGCGTAGTCCTACAAGCTTAAATAATCCACAAACTTCATCCGCATAGATTAGATGCAAATCAGGATGTAGTGTTTCATTTCCTGCATAAGGATTAGCCAGCAGTTTCTCTATCATACCGGAAGGAATTTCATAATAAATATTTTCAGTAGGTTCGGTAGGTTGAGGGACAACTCTTTTTGTTTCCGATCGAGGTGAACATACCTGATACGTCTCTAATGTATCTATAATTTATGGAGTATTCATGCCATGTTTACAATAATTCTATATTATTTTGGTGATTTTATTAGAACTATCCCAGCGTGACGTTGTTTTTACCAGAACTACCATGGTGTCGTTTTTTTGTGCAGAAATAAAAGTTCTCGGAATGGGCTGAAAATTTAGTATGATTTTTGTGGACAAAAAGAGACCCCCGAAGCATTGGAGTTGGGGAAGAAGAGCCACGAGGCCGCCACAAGACACCAGGGCGCGCCCTGCACCTTGGAGGGTGCTTGTGGCTTGTGTACTCGCCGAGAACCCCCTTTACGTGAGACCAAAACCAGAAATTCTTATAAATACGAAAAATTCCATAAACAAACCTAGATCAGGAGTTTCGCTGCCGCACACCTCCAAATCCACGAAAAACCAATCTTGGCCCTCTCCGGCACCCTGCCGGAGGGGGTTGCCATCACTTGAGGCCATCTTCATCGTCCCGAAGGGGACATCAACACTATGGAGGCCAAGGACCAGAGGAAGAACCTCTCCCCATAGAGGGGGCAGGCCATGGAGGAGGAAGAACAAGGGGGAGAACCTCTCCCCCTCTCTCCCGGTGGTGCCAGAGTGCCATCGGGGGAACCATCGCCACGGCGATCATCTTCATCATCATCACCTTCTTCATCACCATCCTCATCTCCTTTTACTGGTCCACTCTCCCGCACCCCATTGTAATCACGCACTTGAACATGGTGCTTTACGCTACATATTATGATCCAATGATGTGTTGCCATCCTATGATCTTGTGAGTAGATTACTTTTATCCTTTGGGTTCATTGATGATCTAGATTAGCTTGATTTGTATGTTTATTTTGGTGCCATCCTATGGTGCCTTCCGTGCCGCGCACATGTGAAGGATTCCCGCTATAGGGTGTTGCAATACGTTCATGATTCTCTTATGGTGGGTTGCTTGAGTTACAGAAGCATAAACCCGAGTAAGGGGGTTGTTGCTTATGGTATGAAGGGGACTTGATGCTTCAATGCTATGGTTGGCTTTTACCTTAATGATCTTTAGTAGTTGCAGATGCTTGCTAGAGTTCCAATCATAAGTGCATATGATCCCTGTAGAGAAAGTATGTTAGCTTATGCCTCTCCTTAGTATAAAATTGCAATAATGATTTCCGGTCTTGTTAACAATTGCCTAGGATAATTCCGCACACCGACTCATCATTGTTTCACACTCGCTATTTGTAATATCTTGTAATATTATGATGATAGCAACTATTTTTATATTTTAGTTCTCCGATATGATGCAAAGCTATCCTCTTCATACCCACAATGTAGTTTTATTTCTCCTTTCTAGATGGAAGTAAACCTTCGGTGTACGTAGAGTCGTATCGGTGGCAGATAGGACTTGAGAGAATATTGATCTTAGCTTTAGCTCATTGTGGGTTTGACACTCCATACTTATCACTTCCACCTTTGGAAATTTCTATGATGGTTCCTTGACTTGGGGATTATCAAGCTCTTTTCTAGCGCTGTTGACGGGGAGGTATAGCGTGGGGTTGATATTCTCGTGTATGCTTGTTTGCTTTCTTCACTAAATAGATTTTGTTTTCCCTTTTTACTTTCTGTCTTTGTGGGTGAAACAAAAAAAATACAAAAAGTGATACTTGCGTCTTATGCCTAAGAAGTTTTTCAAAAAGAGAAGTGATTGGAAGGTTGTGCATTGGAGAAGCGAGGGTCGACCTTGAACACTTGTGTTCCTGCTCATGGAAACAATGTTGAATTTTTCATGGAAGCTTCAGAAAAATAATTATCACCTTGTATATATCCATTGTATTCTAAAAATAATGTGCCAAAATTTGCTTTCAGGATGATTAGATTGCTTGTTTGGTGTGTGCAATGCAAAAACAGAAACTTTGGCTGTAGTGCGTCAATTTACAGCTTTTACTGGAATGTCAAATGTTTGTGAAATTCTAACAGAGTACTTCTATGCAATGTTTTTAATTTTTCATAAATTTTCAGAATTTTTTGAGTTATCCAAGTATACGAAGTTTCCATATTACTACAGACTGTCTTGTTTCTCACAGATTCTGTTTTCTATGGATTGTTCTCTTATTTTGATGAATCTATGGCTTGTATCGGGGGGTATGAACCATGGTGAACTTGGACTACAGTAGATATAATACTAATATGAATTTGGAATGAGTTCACAAAAATACTTAAAGTAGTAATTTGCTTTATTATACTAATGGATCTCACGAGGGTTTTGTTAAGTTTAGTGTGAATGAAGTGTTCGAAGATCGAGGAGGTATCGATATAAGAAGAATACGGAGAGACAAGAGTTCAAGATT
This sequence comes from Hordeum marinum, assembly GCA_022496015.1. Classification (NCBI taxonomy): domain Eukaryota; kingdom Viridiplantae; phylum Streptophyta; class Magnoliopsida; order Poales; family Poaceae; genus Hordeum; species Hordeum marinum. The sequence continues at coordinate 506,358,285 of CM039674.1, read as the reverse complement.
GGGGATTCCCAGGGCACCCCAAGTAAATGTTTCAAGGAGACTCTAGCACCTCAGATTGGGGATGCCCCGGAAGGCATCCTATCTTTATTCTTCGACAATTATCGGTATACCTCGGCTTTTGTTTTGTTCACATGATATGTGTCTTTAATGTTTGTCTTATCCTTTATGCCCCCTTCTAGTATGAGATATTCCTTGATCGATTTGTATAATTCTCTTCGTTCTTCATTTAAATCTTTTGAGTACGGATTTGTAGAATGCTCTTTGTGCTTCACTTAATATTTTTTGAGTATGTCTTTATAGAATGCTCTTTGTGCTTCACTTAAACCTTTGGAGTATGGATTTATAGAATGCTTCATTTACTTCACTTATATATTTTGAGCTTGGATATTGGTTAATCTATATTAATTAAGAATGCTCTATTAACTTCACTCATATCTTTTAGAGTATGAATATAATGATCATCGGAATTTGGCTTGGAAGAGTATCATTGAAATATCATGCCTAGCTAAAAAGGCATTAAAAAAAGCACTTCTTGGGAGACAACCAAACACTTTTAATTTCTGTTTTGATGTGTTAACATGATTAATATACTGTAGTAATCATTTTTTGTGACTTTTGTTTCAAGAAAGTGCCAATTAAACTCTTTGGTCTAGTGTGGATACTTGCTTGTTTGATCTTGTGCAAAAACAGAAAGTTTTGCAATCAGTATATGAATTTTCTGATTTTACTGGAGAGTCAAAAAAATCTGAAATTTTTACAACTCACTTCTATGCAAATTCTGTGATATGTTCTAATTTGTAAGAATGTTTAGGGTCAGGGAAGTATTGTGATCATTCAAATGTTTACAGACTGTTCTGTTTTTGATGGATTCTGTTTTGCATTCACAGTTTGCTTGTTTCAAGTGTTCCTATAGCATATATTGAGTAATAAAAATTATGGGAATGATATAACACATTATGTATCATGGGGGAACAATTATGAATCTTGTCTTGACAGTAACTAAGTGAATGATTTATCTTTATTAAACTAACCCTTCTCATGAAGTTCCATTAAGTTTTGTGTGATTGAAGTTTTCATGTTTTGGGTGAGGTACCGATACGAGGGGAATAAGGAGTGACAAGAACCCAAGCTTGGGGATTCCCAAGGCACCTCCAAGGTAATATTGAAGAAACTTGGGGATGCCCCGGAAGGTATCTCCTCTTTCATCCTCAACATTAGCGATATATCTTACTTGGAGCTATATTTTTATTCGTCAGATAATATGAGTTTTTATTGGATAGTCATATTATTTGATTTTTCTATGTTAGATTTTATTTATAATCTTTTTTTTCAAAAAAAAGGTTCCAAGAATTGCATTAGGATGCTTGCATTGCATGTTTTGATATGTGCTGTGTAAAAACAGAAACTTTTGCTATAGTGTTTGAATTTATCATTTTACTGGAACATGTAAAGTTTCTGAACTTTTTACACAGTGTTTTCATATAAATTACTTAGCACGTCCTAAATTTTCATAATTTTAGAGTTCTAGAGTTACACTGGTTTAATAAATTACTACAGAGTGTTCTGTTTGGACAGATCGTTATCATAGTTTTGTTATCTACTTATCCTATAGTTTCCATAGACTATATTGGTAAATATAAATTCTGGAAATGATGTTATAAAGTACCTAATTTTTTAAAATTATTGTGCAACTTGTCTTGGAAGTACATGAAGTGTTGATTTGTTCTTAGGTGTAGTAACCTATCTCATGAGTTCTTTTTGAGTTTTGTGTGGATGAAGTTTTTGAGAATAGGTGAAACCGGGATATGAGAGGATTGAATAAGGTACAAAACCTCAAGCTTGGGGATTCCCATGGCACCCCGAGAAAATATTTCAAGAACTCTCAGGTATCTAAGCTTGGGGGATGCTACACATCCTACCTATCTTCATCAACTATTATTGGTTAGCCTACGTTGAGCCTAAATTTTTATTCGCTCACATGATGCATGCTACTCTTGGAGTGAAAATTTTATTTTGTTTGCTGTTTGAATAAAATCATTGGATCTGAAATTTTAAATAATAGAGAGTCCTCACATGTCTGTTTAACTAATTAACTACACATTGATCTTCACTTATATCTTTTTGGAGTAGTTCATCATTCACTCTCATGCTAAACTTATATCCTATGAGTAAATGGTTGAATGAATTGAATATCATAAATATGAAATTAAAATGTTTCATATACTTATCCCATGGGGAGTAATGACTTTGCACATAATAAGTATAGGTGGTAAAATTTATTGAAAGTTAGCAAACACCGCATTGGTCACTTGAACAATTCATGAAAGAATATTGAAGGGAGACAGATTTCACATATAGATATACTATCCTGGACATCTTCTATGATTGTGAATACCCATTAATTATTTTGAAAACTTGAGCAAATTAGTTAAAGTTTGACAAGGAAGACAACGTAATGAGTTATGGTTGGGTATATTTGAATAGAAGTTATATTGTTTTGGATCCTCCAACATTTGGTGCTTGCTTCCACCTCATACTAGCCAAAACTTCCGCACCAAGTAGAAATACTACTTGTGCATCCAAACGCCCTTAAACTAGTTTTGCCATGAGAGTCCACTATACCTACCTATGGATTGAATAAGATCCTTCAAGTAAGTTATCATCGGTGCAAAAAGCAAAAAAAAACTGCTCCTCAACATGTAAGATCTTTTATTGTAAGGGAAAAATAAGCATTGTATGAATTTGTGATGAGAAAGAAATAAAAGTGACAGACTCCATAATAAAGGTTGCTATCACAAGGCAATACAACTTGACGTTCCTTTGTATTAAGAGTTTGCACATCCAAAAACAAAAAGTGCATGACAACCTCTGCTTCCCTCTGCGAAGGGCCTATGTTTTATTTTCTAGTACTTACCTTTACACAAGAGTCATGGTGATCTTCACCACTTCCTATATGTCGCCTTTTCTTTTGGGAATCATCATGTGGTGGGGAAAGATCCAAGCATATATGGCCATCCCAATATATTTGATCATGAATTATTATTGTTGACAATCATCAATATGATAAATAAGTTGGGAGGCGAAACACTAAGCCCCTATCTTCCTTTGTGTTCGATGGATGTCATTTGCACTAAAAATATGCTTTGAGAGTTAGCAATCATGGAAGACTATATGATAGTTGAGTATGTGGAATTTTCTAACAAAGCTCTTACATCGACCCTTCCTGAAAATAAGATGGATTGCAATTCTTCGATGACCAGGAATATCATTTGCTGGTTTTCAAGAAACTTTCTAGTCTATACTTTAAGCATGCAAATAGCTTGTTACTTGATCATGAGAAGTTTTATGAGATGAGATACTATTTATAGTTTATATTGATGCTATAAAAAGTGATTGGAATTATCATTGAGCAAACTTGTGCGCTTGCTAGCATTCACACTTCATGAATTATTTCTTTTATCATTTACCTACTCGAGGATGAGCAGGAATTAAGCTTGGGGTTGCTGATACGTCTCCAACGTATCTATAATTTATGGAGTATTCATGCCATGTTTATAATAATTCTATATGATTTTGGTATGATTTCATTAGAACTAACCCGGACTGACGCTGTTTTCAGCAGAACTACGGTGATGTCATTTTTTTCTGCAGAAATAAAAGTTCTCGAAATGGGCTGAAAAATTAGTATGATTGTTTGCGGGCCAAAAGAGATCCCTGAAGCATTGGAGTTGGACCAGAAGAGCCACGACGCCGCCACAAGCCACTAGGGAGCGCCCTACCCCCCGGAGGCTGCTTCTGGCTTGTGGACTCCCCAAGACCCCCCTTGACATGAGACCAACACCAAAAAATCCTATAAATACCAAAAACTCCATAAGAAAACCTAGATCAGGAGTTCCGCTGCCGCACACCTCCATAGCCACGAAAAACCAATGTTGGCCCTCTCCGGCATCGTGCCGAAGGGGGTCACGATCACCGGAGGCCATCTTCATCGTCCCGAAGGGGCCATCAACACCATGGAGGCCAAGGACCAGGGGGAGAACCTATCCCCACAAAGGGGGCATGCCATGGAGGGGGAAGAACAAGGAGGGACCTCTCCACCTCTCTCCTGGTGGTGTCAGAGTGCCATCGGGGGAACCATCGCAGCGATGATTGTCTTCATCAACATCACCTTCTTCATCACCATCCTCATCTCCTTTTAGTGGTCCACTCTCCCAAACCCCACTGTAATTACCTACTTGAACATGGTGCTTTATGCTACATATTATGATCCAATGATGTGTTGCCATCCTATGATGTTTTGAGTAGATTACTTTTGTCCTTTGGGTTGATTGATGATCTAGATTGGTTTGAGTTGTATGTTTATTTTGGTGTTGTCCTATGGTGGCTTCCGTGCCACGCACACGTGAAGGATTCCCGTTGTAGGGTGTTGCAATGCATTCATGATTCGGTTATAATGGGTTGCTTGAGTGACAGAGGCATAAACCCGAGTAAGGGGGTTGTTGCATATGTGATAAAGGGGACATGATGCTTTAATGCTATGGTTGGGTTTTACCTTAATGATCTTTAGTAGTTGCGGATATTTGCTAGAGTTCCAATCATAAGTGCATATGATACAAGTAGATAAAGTATGTTAGCATATGCCTCTCCCTCATATAAAATTGCAATAGTGATTTCCGGTCTTGTTAACAATTGCCTAGGATAATTCTGCACACTGACTCGTCATTATTCCACACTCGCTATTTGTAATATAATGTAATATTATGAGAACAAGAATTATTTTTATATTTTAGTTCTCCGATATCATGCAAAGCTATCCTCTTCATACCCACAATGCAGTTTTATTTCTCCTTTCTAGATGGAAGCAGACATTCGGTGTACGTAGAGTCGTATCGGTGGCAGATAGGACTTGAGAGAATATTGATCTTACCTTTAGCTCCTAGTGGTTCGACACTCCATACTTATCACTTCCACCTTTGGAAATTTCTATGATGATTCCTTGAACTTGGAGATTATCAATACCCCGAACAAGCCCCTAAAAGGATTGCTTTCCATAATGACAAGTGACGGTAAATTTCAGCACACTATATAAATTTTTCCTTACCAGATTCCACTTACCGAAGGCGCTTCACTCCCGGACAATGGCACCAAAAAAGTTTTTTGATGACCCACAAGTATAGGGGTTCTATCATAGTCCTTTCGACAAGTTAGAGTATCGAACCGAACGAGGAGCAGAAGGAAATGACTAGTGGTTTCTAGTAAGGTATTCTTTGCAAGCACTGGAATTATTGGTAATAGATATTTTTGTGATAAGATAATTTGTAACGAGTAACAAGTAAGAAGTGTAGCAAAGGTGCAGAAAGGTAGCCCAATCCTTTTTTTAGCAAAGGACGGGCCTAGACAAACTCTTACATAAAGCAAGCGCTCCTGAGGACACATGAGAATTTCTGTCAAGCTAGTTTTCATCATGCTCATTTGATTCACGTTCGTTACATTGATAATTTGATATGTGGGTGGACCAGTGCTTGGGTGTTTCCTTCACTGGGACAAACCTCCCACTTATGATTAACCCCCCTCACAAGCATCCGCAACTATGAAAGAAGCATTAACGTAAACCTAACCATAGCATGAAATATATGGATCCAAATCAGCTCCTTACGAAGCAACGCATAAACTAGGGTTTAAGCTTCTGTCACTCTAGCAACCCATCATCTACTTATTACTTCCCAATGCCTTCCCCTAGGCCCAAATAATGGTGAAGTGTTATGTAGTCGACATTCACATAACACCACTAGAGGAGAGACAACATACCTCTCATCAAAATATCGAACGAATACCAAATTCACATGATTATTTATAACAAGACTTATCCCATGTCCTCAGGAACAAGCATAACTACTCACAAAGCATATTCATGTTCAAGATCAGAGGAGTATTAATTATCATTAAGGGTCTGAACATATGATCTTCCACCAAGTAAACCAACTAGTATCAACTACAAGGAGTAATCAACACTACTAGCAACCCACATGTACCCATCTGAGGTGTTAAGACAAAGATCGGATAAAAGAGATGAAGTAGGGTTTGGAGAGGAGATGGTGCTGGTTAAGATGTTGATGGAGATTGACCTCCTCTCTATGGGAGGATCGTTGGTGATGACGATGGCTTCGATTTCCACCTCCGGGAGGGAAGTTTCTCGGCAGAACAGCCCTGCCGGAGCTTTAGATTAGTTCTGTCCATGTTCCGCCTCGAGATAGTGGCGCCTCATACCTAAAGCTCTCTTATGATTTTTTTTCTAGGTCAAAAGCCAACATATAGGAGAATATGGGCATCGGGAGCCACAAGGGCCGCACAAGCCTCCTAGGCGCGGCGAGGGGGTCGCCACGCCTAGCAGGCTTGTGCGTTGTAGGTGGCCCCTCTCTGGTTCATTCTTGCGCCAGTATTTTTTATATATTCCAAAATAATTCCCCGTAAAATTTTACGACTTTTGGAGTTGTGCAGAATAGGTATCTCAGATTTGCTTCTTTTCCAGTCCAGAATTCTAGCTGTCGGCATTCTCCCTCTTCATGTAAACCTTGTAAAATAAGAGAGAAAAGGCATAAGTATCGTACCATAAGGTGTATTGACAGCCCATAATGCAATAAATATCAATATAGGATCATGGTGCAAAATGGACGTATCAATGGGCGGATATGATCAGTCCTAGCATCTCTAATATAAGATCAATGCTTTCATGGACCACTCGGGCGCGCGCTGCTCCATTGCTAACATCCGAAGAGCTTTGGCTGATATAACGATGTTGAGTACCCATAACTTGTCCCACGTGAAGGTTAGTGCAAAAAATGTCAAACTACCAACTCAAATCAAATACCCAAACCCTTAGCATTTCATTAAATGTGGTGACAAGCGCGACCCACAATATGCGGTCCCATCGCCTCATCTCGAGGTCTTGAGGAAAGGGCCTCAGCTGGCCATCCATGCCTTATCGTCATCAATCCGTGGATACCCTTTAGGGCCGACTCATCACCAACATCTTTCTGTAACCAAGTCCTAGTAACCATGCGTATAAGGCATCAGGGCGGGACATGGGGAATCACCCTCAATGGTTCCATCTTCATGTAATCGTCAAGGTGGACTTAGAGGAATCACCCTCGGGGGTCCCACACTTGAGGGGGTTGCATGACATAGTCGAATATCGGGAGTGGCAGAGAGGTATCACACTCTATTTACAACGACCGACTAGCTACACTAAAGAGATAACATCATGAGTACTCGACGAGGTGTCACGCTCGTTACTCGATAGTAGTTCTAAAGAGTCGTACAACTAAGGGGTTGTGCGGTGATGTGACGGGCCTGGCTCGTTGATCATGATGATGTGACGGGTCACTATCAACCTATGCTAAGCAGTTTAATTAAGTAGTAGGTATTAGTAGTTTATCAAAAACAGGCTATAATTCAGAATAGGGGCTATCTACAATAGTTGCAAAATTTAATGCAAGCATAAGAGAGTAAGCATGGGCGATACCGGAATGAGCAAGCGGGTTTGCTTGCCTTGCTGCTCTGCTGCAAAGGCCTGGTTGTCAACGGCATAGTAATACCCGGGAGCAGCGTTAGTCTGGAGGTCTACCGGTCAGAAGAGGTGGGAAGAAACAATATATATAAGGCAGACATATGCGACACGACGCATGACATGGCAATATTTAGTGCTATGCATGAGCTAACGCAGTGATACACGCCACAAACAGAGGGGAGGAATAGTTGACGATATTTCCTGGGTCTCGGGCTAGTGCCGGACAGATGAAAATGATGGCAAAGTGCAATGTTCGTTATGATAGAGGCATGTGACAGATGAATGTACAGCGTATTCGAATTCGTGGTATTTTTCTGATCAACTTTCATGTATAAAATATTTTCATCTGACTTAGGGTTTATTTTATATTATTTTTAAAGTTTTATTATTATTCTAAAATTAAACAGATTTGAATATTTCAAAATTTGTTTATGACATCAACAGGATGTCATGCTAACATCAGGAGTCAACAGTGTGTTGAATGGTGAGCTGACCAATGGGACGAGGAGGTCCCAGTTGACCATAGTCACCAGCCCAGCCAGCAGTCAACTAGGTTGACTATTGACTGGTCAACTGACAGGTGGGGCCCCATGTCATTGTCTCTTGTTTTATTAACTAGCAAAATTATTTAATTAACCAGCAGGGCCCTCAAGTCATTGCCTCTAAAACTAATGCAGTATTATTCGAGTTGCTTAATTAGGACTCAGATTAATTAATTAGTAAATTAATTCAACTAATTATTTATTTTTAACATTTTTATTTTCTTTATTTTTTGTTTTTAAGGGGGTGTGGGCCCCATCTCGTAGTGGCCCATTGGCCACAGACACAAACACATACATACACCACGCGCACACGGCACGACCGCGACCATGGCCATGGCCGAAGGCAGTGGCGGGCCACGGCAGCGTCGAGGCCCAGGCGGCGAATGGAGCTGCAGCATAGGGGAGGGTCACGAAAGACCCAGTGCGGGCGAGCGCATGCGGGCAGCGGCAGCAGCACAGCGGTGGCAGTGGCCGAAGGCAAGCGCGGCGGTGCGCACGGGGCGCGAGAGGAGCGTGGGCTGGACGCAGCGAGCGGGCGGCATGGGGGCTACGGTCGTGAGTAGGGTCGCGGTTTACGCACGCACGTGGATGCAGTGGCGAGTGGCGCGGAGACGTGCTGGCGAGGGTGGCGCGGTGGGTACAGTCAGATGGCAAGCGGGGGCGGCTTACATGCGTTTGAAGGGGGGTAGTGTGTGTGAGGAAGAATCAGGGAGGCGCTAGCGGGTGAGGTGTGGCGGCCGGCGGAGCGAGGGAGGATCGGCCTCACCATGGCCCAATCTGGATCGGGGGCGGGGAGGGGGAACCAAGGGGAGTGTGGGTGAGTGGTGGTCGGGGTTAGGGTTTTGGCCACGGGTGTTGGGTATCGGTTAGGGGCTGCTAGGGTGGGCCGACCTGGTTAGGAGGCCGAGGCCCAGTTGGGCCGAGGGGACTTTTTTTATTTCTTTTGTTTTTTTAGATTAATCCATACTTGCTTTTCCTTTTAAATTTTGATTATGTTTTATTTATTCTAGTGGCAATTTCACCATTGTAAAAGAAATAAGAGGCTTGGTCCAAGAATTAAGATGCATTCTTTAGTATTGCCACAATTTGTTTGGGCATTTTTAAATTTATTTGAAAATTTGCAAAAATTATAAATGGCATTTAATAAAATAATTTGACCTCTTATAAAATAGATCTAAGACACTAAAACAGTTTGCAAAATGTTGGTTGCAATTTTATAATAGCTTAGGGAAAATTTCAACATAAGCATGATTTTTATTTCCTGATTTGCAAAACTTCTAAATCCACTTTTGAAATGAATTTGAATTGCAAAGGAATTTGAATTAGGGTTCGATTCTAACAGTGATCATAATTGGATAAGAAAAATGGATTAGCTTAATCCCCATGTTACTGTATCTTGATTACAAGGATTACTGTAGCACCAAATCCTGGGTGTTAGACTTTCCAGTAGAGTCCACCATATCTACCTATGGATTCAATAAAATCCTTCAAGTAAGTTGTCATCGGTGCTAAAAGTAATAAAAATTGCTCCTAAATATGTATGATCTTTCATTGGAAGAGAACATAAGCTTTATATGAACTTGTGGTGGTTAAGAAATAAAAGCAACAGACTGCATAATAAAGGTTGCTATCACAACGGGCAATATAAAGTGATGTTCCTTTTCATTAAAAGATTGCACATCCAAAAATAAAATGTGCATGACATACTCTTCTTCCCTCTGCGAAGGGCCTATCTAATACTTTTATGTATTTAATTTACTTTTCTATATTTACTTTTATGCAAGAGTCAATAATGTTCATCCCTATTCCAATTTATTAATTCTTCAATTGGCAAGCATCATGTGGTGGGAAATATCTAGGCACATATATCGAGTTGGATATAGGTCATCATGATTCATTATTGTTGACATTATCCCTGAGATAAAGAAGTTGGGAGGCGAAATATTAAACCCCTATCCTCATATGTGTTTGATTGAAACTGCTTGTTCTAAAAATATGCTTTGAGTGTCAGCAATCATGGAAGACTAAATGATACTTGAGTATGTGGAATTTTCTAAAACAAAACTCTTACATAGACCCTTCCTGGAAATAAGATGAATTGTAATTGTGTTCTGACTAAATCCACGGTTTGCTAGTTTTCAAGAAAACTTATGGTCTATACTTTAACATGTGAATAGATTGCTACTTGATCATGCGAATTTTTATGAGAAATACTTGCTGGTTATGATGATAAAGAAAAATGGTTGAAATTTTTTGTTATGAAAATTATACACTATGCTAGCATTCACACTCCCTTTTATGATTTACCTACTCGAGGATGTAAGCTTGGGGATGTTGATAGGTCTCCAACGTATCGAATTTTTTTGAAGTATTCAATCCATATTTACGTATGTTTACAATACTTTTATATGGTTTTGATGCACTTTATATGATTTAATTAGAACTAACCTGTATTGACGTTGTTTTCTGTAGAATTGCCGTGGTGATGGTTTTTGTGCAGAAAATGAAAGTTTTCGGAATCACGAGAAACTTTTTGATGAGTTTTTTCTGGAACATATGAGAAATATTGAAGCAAAGAACCACCGCAAGGGGGGGCTATTGGCCACAATCCAACAGGGCGTGCCTAGGGGGGTCAAAGGGCCCTGTTTGCTTGTGGGCCCCTCGTAAGCTTGTTTTGTGTGATTCCAATGCCACAAAATCCTATAAATAGATAAAGCAACATAAATTAACCTAGACTCCCCACCGTAGCAGCAACTTTTGTATCAAAGAAAAACCAATCTATAGAGCAGAACACACACACACACAGATTAAATCTCGGAGGGGCTCTCACCCATTCGGGGGGCATGGAAGCCAAGGACTAGAGGGGAGAATCTCTCCCCATCTAGGGACATGCCATGGAGGAGGAAGCCTAAGGGGGGATACTCTCTCCCCCTTTCTCCCGGTGGCGCCGTAACACCGTCGAGGGAACCATGGTGACGACAATCTACACCAACAACTTTGCCGTTGTCCACAGCATCACGTTCCCTCATCTCTCTACTACGTCCCACTCTCACGCACCCTGCTGTAATCCCCTACTTGAACATGGTGTTTTGTGCCACATATTATTATACAATGATGTGTTGCCATCTTATGTTGATTGAGTATATTTATTTCGTCCTTTGGATTGACTAATGACCTTCGTTTCTTTGAGTTGTATGTTTTATATTGGTGTTGTCCTATGGTGCCTTGATGTCTACTATACAACTTTATTCTGGTACACTCTATTGGGCCTCCAAGTGTAGAGTTTTGTAGGACAATAGCAATTTTCCCTCAAGTGGATGACTTATGGTTTCAAACTCCATGGTACGTGTAGGATGAAGATGGTCTCTCTCAAACAACCCTACAACCAAATACAAGAAATCGCTTGTGTCCCCAACACACCCAATACAATGGCAAATTGTATAGGTGCACTAGTTCGGCGAAGAGATGGTGATACAAGTGCAATATATATAGTAGATATAGATTTTTGTAATCTGAAAAATATAAAAACAACAAGGTAGCTAGTGGAAAACAACAAGCAAAACATTGTATAAACGCTTGGAAATAAGGCCTACGGTTCATACTTTCACTAGTGCAATCCCTCAACAACGCTAACATAATAGAATCATATGATCATCCCTCAATGTGCAACAAAGAATCACTCCAAAGTTCATATCTACTAGAGAACATGAGATGAAATTGTTGTAGGTGGTAGAACCACCTCAAAGTTACCCTTTCCTATCAATCTATTGAGCTATTCCTATAAGTGTCACAAATCGATCCAGAGTTCGTACTTAAATAAGACCCATGCCAATCATCACTAATGTCACCTAGATATTCCAATGTCACTACAAATATCTGTGGGTTGATTATTCGACATGCGTCAAGCAATTTCAGATTCATCATATTCAATCCAACACTAAGAACTTTGAAGAGTAACCCAGAATTTCGATTAGAGAAGGTAGGACAACAACGTGTATCAACCCCTATGCATAGATTACCACATTGTCACTACGGGAATCCAGAAGTTGATTACCAGGACATACATCAAGTGGTCTCAAATCCAATATTCAATCTGACATAACAAAATCTCAATGGGAATGATTCAATTCATCAGATAGAGATACCAAGGGACAAATATTATATGATACAACTATATTAACAAAACCCGTGATACATCAAGATTGTGATATCTCAAGAACAAGAGAGAGGGAGAGGGAGGGATATGTCAAATACATAGCTACTGGTACATACCCTCAACCCCGAGGGTGAACTACTCCCTCATCATCATGGTCTCCACTAGGATAATGAAGATGGACATCAGATGATAATTTCACCCTCCGGAAGGGTACTAGAAAGGCTCTAGATGGGTTTTTCTTTGATACGGTGAGTTGCGCTAGCGGAGAGGAAGGTCTAGGTTAACTTTTGAAGGTTTACGGATTTATATGATTTTTCAGCGTTGGAACAATGTCAACTTGAGCCATGTGGGTCCCACAAGAGAATAGGGCGCGACCGGGGGGTGGGCACGCCCTGTTGGCTTGTGGCCCATAGGTGGCTCCCCTCTAGTGGTTCTTCGCTTCGGTATTTATTATTTTCTCCAGAAAAAATCATAAAAAGTTTCGGGCAATTGTGAAAACTTCCGTTTTCTGCACAAAAACAATACCACGGTTTTTTTGCTAAAAACAGTCTCAGCCCGGGTTGGTTCTAAATAAATCATACAAAGTGCATCAAATCCATATAAAAGTATTGTAAACATAGGCAAATATGGCATGAATACTTCATAAATTATCGATACATTGGAGATGTATCAGCATCCCCAAGCTTAATTCCTACTCGCCCTCGAGTAGGTAAATGATAAAATAAGTAATTTATGAAGTGTTAATGTTAGAAGAGTGAATAGTTTTGATCATTGATTATTTCAGTCGCTTTTCTAGCATCATAACTAGGAAGTTTTTCTCCTAGAAACTCCTCGGGGTCTATTAGCAAGCTATTCATATGTAAAAAAAGACCATAATCTTTCTTGAAAACCAACAAACTATGTTTTCAGTCATCAAACAATTACAATTCATCTTATTGTTAGGAAGGGTCTATGTAAGAGCATTGATATATAAAATTTCACCTACTCAGCTATCATCTAGTCTTCCATGATTGCTGACACCCAGAACATATTTTTAGAAGAAGCAATTTCAATCAAACATATAGGAAGATAGGGGCCGAATGTTCTTCCTCCCTACTTATTTATCTTAGGGATAATGTCAACAATAATGAATCATGGTCACCTATATCCAACTAGATATATGTGGCTTGATCTTTCCCCACCACATGTTGCTTGCCAACTGAAGAATTAATAGATTGGAACATGAATGAACATGATTAAATCTTGCATAAAACTAAATATAGAAAATTATATGCATAAAAGTAAACATGGGCCCTTCACAGAGGGAAGCAGAGGTTGTCACGAACTTTTTATTTTTGGATGTGAAAACTCTTAATGGAAAGGAATGTCACTTTATATTGCCCCTTGTGATAGCAACCTTTATTATGCATTTCATCGCTTTTATTTTTTCACCATTCAAGTTCGTACAAAGCTTATATTCCCTTCGAGTAAAATATCATACATATTTAGGAGCAATTTTTAGTACTTTTTGCACCGATGAAAACTTACTTGAGGGAATTTATTCAATCCATAGCTAGAAACTGGGTTGACGGGTTTTTGGATGCACATGTACTATCTGTACTTAGTATGAATTGTTTTGGCTAGCAAAAGATCCTAAGAAAGCACCACATGTAAGATGATCCATGACAATATACTTCTATGTAAATATAAACAAACATAACCATTAAGTTTTCTTCCTTGTCCGACATCAAATACATCGTGAAGTTTGAAAAGAATTAATGGGGGCTCACAATCATAGAAAGGTTTTCCAGGATAGTATATTCTATATGTGAAATATCTGTTCCTTCAATATTCTTTCATGAGTTTTTCAAGTGACCAATGTTATATTTGTTAACTTGAAATAAATTTTACCTCTTATACTACTTGTATGTGAAGTCACTAATCCCCATGGGACAAGCATATCAAGCATATATAATTTCATATTTGTGAATTTTACTTCATTAAATATTTTCTCTTAGGATATAAGTGAACCACAAGAGTGAACATCAAACTACTCTCAAGTATATTTAAGGGAAGATCAATGGGTAGTCAAATAATTAAGTAGAAAAGTCAACAAAAATTCACTCCAAGAATAGCACACGTCATGTGAACGAATAGAAACGTGGCGTCAACATAGGCAAACCGATAGTTGTTGATGAAAAGAGGTGGGATGTGTAGTATCCCCAAGCTTAGATGCTTGAGAATTCTTGTAATATTGTCTTGGGGTGCCTTGGGAATTCCCACGCTTGAAATTATGAATATTTAGAAAATTATAAAAAAAAATATGAATATATTGCGCAAAAACGTTAGAAACTTTCCACGTTCTAGTAAAATATGAAAATTCAAACACTATAGTAGAAGTTTTTGTTTTTACACAACACGCATCAAACATGCAATTCAAGCATCCTACAAGCCAATTCTTGGAAATTTTTATTGAAAAACAAGATTATAAATAATAGCAAGAAAATACTAACAAAATAAAATGACGCTCCAAGAAAAATACATGTTTTTTGACAAATAAAATATAGCTCCAAATAAGATATACCGATAGTGTTGAAGACGAAAGAGAGGATGCCTTCCGGGGCCTCCCAAAGCTTAGACACTTGAGTCTTCCTTGAATATAACCTTGGGTGTGCCTTGGACATCCCCAATCTTAGGTTCTTACCACTGCTTATTCTCCTCATATTGGTATCTTACCCAAAACTTGCAATCTTCAATCACACAAAACTTAACGGAACTTTGTGAGATGGGTTAGTGTAATAAAGATAGATCTTTCACTTAGGGACTGTCAAGACAAGATTCATCATTGTTCTCACATAATACCTATTGTATTCTACCGTTCCAAAACTTATACCACTAAATATAAGCTATGGAAACACTAAAACAAGCAAACTATGCATGCAAAACAAAATCTATCAAAAACAGAACAGTTTGTGAAGATCTAAACTTAAACCATATCTCCCTGTCTCTGAATATTCTGGAAATTTGGGATAACACAGAGAATTTGCATAAAAAACTAGTTGAAGTTTTTAGAATTTTTTGACTCTCCAACAAATCAGCCAAATTCCGCACTGGACGTAAAAGTTTCTGTTTTTGCATAGAATCAAACTAACATGTATCCACACTAACCCAAAGGCTTTACTTGGCACTTCATTGAAATAAAAGAAACAAAACATGATTACTATAGTAGCTTAATCATGTTAACACACAAAAACAGAAGTATAAATATCGGGTTGCCTCCCAACAAGCGCTTTTCTGTAAAGCCTTTTTTGCTAGGCATGAGTATTAGTATGACGCTCACATAAGAATAAAAATTGAAACATGCAAGAGAGCATCATGAATCATATGGTAAGCACATTAAAGTCTAACCCGCTTCGTATGCATAAGTATTTTGCAATAAAACAATTTATTGTAGAAACAATCAACTTGCATAGGATGACAAAACAAGCATGCTTCAAAACTTTGAATACATAGAGAGGAAACTTGATATTATTGGAATTCTGAAAGAACAACATGCTCCCTAGGTGGTTTTGATAATTCATGACAACATAAAATGTCTCTTGGACTAATACATTTATCTAGTGTGTTTTAGATAATAGTCCATGGAGAGTTAGGTTGGCAAAGAGATTGCGGAATACCCGAAGATGCAAGGAAATAGGTGGCCAAAACTGTTGGGGAACGTTGCGTGGGAAACAAAAAATTTCCTATGCACACGTTCCATCCCGCGATCCAATCACGATCTGTCCCGCGAACTCATCATGATCCATCCCGCGATCTCATCACGATCCGTCCCGCGAACTCATTACGATCCGTCCCGTGAACTCATCACGATTCGTCCCGCGAACTCATCAAGATCCGTCTCGCGATCTTGATCACGGTGCTTCCGATCTAGCGCCGAACGGACGACACCTCCGCTTTCAGCACACGTATAGCTTGATGACGATCTCTGCCTTCTTGATCCAGCAAGAGGGAGTGGAGAGGTAGAAGAGTTCTCTGGCAGCGTGACGGCGCTGCTATGATGGTGGTGGAGCTACCAATGAGCCCGAAACTTTTCCGGCGACCAAAATAGGACTTCCTTTATATCAATATTTACCTCCGTACCATTCCGGAGCTCCTCGTGATGTCCGGAATCTCATCTGGGACTCCGAACAACCTTCGGTCACCACCATGCATAACTCTATATTACTGAAACGTCACCAAACCTTAAGTGTGCAGACCCTGCGGGTTCGAGAACTATGTAGACATGACCGAGACACCTCTACGGTCAATAACCAATAGCGGGACCTAGATGCCCATATTGGTTCCTACATATTCTACGAAGATCTTTATCGGTCGAACCTCTATGTCAAGGATTCAGTTAATCCCGTATGTTCCCTTTGTTCTTCGGTATGTTACTTGCCCGAGATTCGATCGTTGGTCTCTGTATACCTAGTTCAACCTCGTTATCAGCAAGTCTCTTTACTCGTTCCGTAATACAAGATCCCGTGGCTAACACTTATCCACATTGCTTGCAAGGCTTTATTGTGACGTTGTATTACCGAGTGAGGCCTGAGATACCTCTCCATCACACGGAGTAACAAATCCCAGTCTTGATCCATGCCAACTCAACAGACACCCTCATAGATACCTGTAATGCACCTTTATAGTCACCCAGTTACCTTGCGACACAAGGCACTCCTCTGGTGTTCGTGACTTGCATGATCTCATGGTCATAGGAACATATAGTTGACATGCAGAAAACAGTACATATAAACTGACACGATCATATGCTAGTTTGGGTCTTGTCCATCACACCTTTCTCCTAATGATGTGATCCCGTTATCAAATGACATCTCATGTCCATGGCTAGGAAACCTTAACCATCTCTGATCAACGAGCTAGTCTATTAGAGGCATACTAGGGACATATGCATCTAAGCCTTTGATCAATACAATTATAGCATGGATAATAAACGATTATCATGAACAAGGAAATATGATAATAACTAATTTATTATTGCCTCTAGGGCATATTTCCAATAGTCTCCCACTTGCAATAGAGTTAATAATCTAGTTCACATCACCATGTGATTCGCATTGTTATGAATCTAACACCCAATGAGTTCTGGGGCTTGATCATGCTTTGCCTGTGAGAGAGCTCTTATAGTCAATGGGTCTGCGACATTCAGATCCGTGTATACTTTGCAAATTTCTATGTCAAATTGTAAACACTGCTACCACACTCCACTTGGTACTATTCCAAATGGCTGCTCCACTATACGTATCCAGATTGCTACTAGGAGTCATCCGGATTGGTGTTTAAAGCTTGCATCGATGTAACTCTTTACGGCGAACTCTTTTATCACCTCCATAATCGAGAAACATCTCCTTAGTCTTTTAGTTACTGAGGATAATCTTGACCACTGTCCAGTGCTCCATTCCAGGATCACTTTGAAACCTTCCGTCCATACTTATGGCAAGGCTAACGTCGGGTCTTGTGCACAGCATTGCATATATGATAGAGCCTATGTCTGAAGCATAGGGGATGACACTCATCTTTTCTCTATCTTCTGCAGTCACTAGGCATTGAGTCTTACTCAAGTTCACACCTTACAAATCAGGCGAGAACTCTTTCTCTCACTGATCCATTTTGAATTCTTTCAAAAACTTTGTCAAGGTATGTACTTATTGAAAAGTCTCATCAAGCTTCTTGATCTATCTCTATAGATCTTGATGCTCAACAATTAGGTAGCTTTATCCAGGTCTTCCTTTGGAAAACTCGTTTCAAACAACCGTTTCATGCTTTCCAGAAATTCTACATCATTTCCGATCAATAATATGTCAACCACATATGCTTACCGGAAACTCTATAGTGCTCCCACTCACTTTATTGTAAATACAAGTTTCTCATAAACTTTGCATAGACTCAAAACCTTTTATCACCTCATCAAAGTGTATATTCCAACTCCGAGATGCTTGCTTCAGTTCATAGAAGGATCACTAAAGCTTGCACACCTTTTAGCATCTTTAGGACTGACAAAAACCTTCTGGTTGTATCTCATACAACCTTTCCTTGAGGAAGGAAACAATGTTTTGACATCCATCCGCTAGATTTCATAATTGAAAAATGCAGCAACTGCTAACATAATTCCAACAGACTTTAGCATTGCTAGGAGTGAGAAAGACTCATCGCAGTCAACTCCTTGAACTGACCGAAACTTGTTTGCGACAAGTCGAGCTTTATAAATGGTGACATTCACCATCAGTGTCTGTCTTCATCTTAAAGGTCCATTTGTACTCAACGACCTGCCGTCCAACCAGCAAGTCTACCAAAGTCCATACTTGGGTTTTATACATGGATCCTTTCTTGGATTTTATGGCCTCTAACCATTTGTCGGAACCCGGGCCCATCATTGCTTCTACACAGCTCGTAGGTTCATCGTTGTCCAACAACATGACCTCTAAGACAGGGTTGTCATACCGCTCAGGAGCAGTACACATCCTTGTCGACCTACGATGTTCGATAGTAACTTGATCCAAAGCTTCATGATCATCATCATTAACTTCCTCTTCAACTAACGTAGGCTTCATAGAAAACAACTTCCTGCACTACGCTACTCTCTGGTTGAACAAATGTTCAGCAAACTCATCAAGTTCTATCTTCCTCCCATTCAATTCTTTCAAGAGAAATTTTTCTCGAGAAACGACCCAGTTTTAGCAACAAACACTTTATGCTTGGATCTGAGATAGAAGGTTTACCCAACTGTTCTTAGGGTATTCTATGAAGATGCATTTGTCCGCTTTGGGTTCGAGCTTATTAGGTGAAAACATTTTCCACACAAGCGTCGCAGCCCTAAACATTAAGAAATGACAGCTTGGGTTTCTATTAAACCCTAATTCACACGGTGTCATCTCAACGGATTTAGATGGTGCCCTATTTAAAGTGAATGTAGTTGTCTCTAATGCATAACCCCAAAATTATAGTAGCAAAATGATAAGAGACATCATAGCATGCACCATATCCAATAGAGTACGACTATGACATTCGGACACACCATCACACTATGGTGTTCCAGGTGGCGTGAGTTGTGAAACGACTTTCACATTGTCTAAAGTTGTATGCCAAACTCGTAACTCAGATATTCACCTCCACGATCGTATCGTGGACATTTGTATCTACTTGTCACGATGATCTTAAACTTCACTCTGAATTTACTTGAACCTTTCAAACGATTCAGACTTGTGTTTCATTAAGAAAATATACACTATATCTACTCCAATCATCGGTGAAGGTAAGAAAATAACGATATCCACCAAACGCTATAAGACTCATTGGATTGCATACATCAACATGTATCATTTCCAATAAATCACTTGCCCGATGCATCAAACCAGAAAATGGGGTCCTTAGTCATCTTGACCAAGAGGCATGGTTCGCATGTCTCAACCGATTCGAAATCGAATGAGTCCAAAGATCCATCAGCATGGAGTTTCTTCATGCGTTTTATACCAATATTACATTTAGCGGTAGTGCCACAAGTATGTGGTACTATTATTATTAACTTTGTATCTTTTGGCATCAATGTTATGAACATGTGTATTACTATGATCAAGTTTCAACAAACCATTCTTACTGGGTGCATGACCATTGAACGTACTATTCATGTAAATAGAATAACCATTATTCTCTAACTTAAATGAATAACCGTGTTGCAATGAACATGATCTAATCACGTTCATGTTCAACGCAAAAACATCAAATAACATTTATTTGGGTTCG
Source organism: Hordeum marinum (assembly GCA_022496015.1). Lineage (NCBI taxonomy): Eukaryota > Viridiplantae > Streptophyta > Magnoliopsida > Poales > Poaceae > Hordeum > Hordeum marinum. Next base: position 506,338,244 of record CM039674.1, on the reverse strand, counting down.
TCACTAATCTCGAAGGTAGAGAGAGTGTGCGATGTTGATCACATCAACCTTGGAAACATTTCCAAAACACATCGCCACCGCACACTTAGCTAGTATCCGTTTATTCCGTAGCTTTTACTTCGAGTTACTAACATTTAGCAACCGAACCGGTATCCAATACCCAGGTGCTACTAGGAGTACTAGCAAGGTACACATCAAAACACATATATCAAATATACTTCTGTCGACTTTGCCAGCCTTCTTATCTACCAAGTATCTAGGGTTGTTCCGCTTCATCGACCGTTCTCCTCATAATCGAAGCACTTAGTCTTGGGTTTTGGGTTAGACTTTGGGTTGCTTCAATGGAGTTACAACTGACTTGCTATCCATGAAGTTTCCCTCCTTGCTCTTGCCCTTCTCGAAACTAGTGGTTTTGACTAACCATCAAGACTTGACGCTCCTTCTCGATTTCTACCTTCGCGGTGTCAAACATCGCGAATAGCTCAGGGATCGTTAGTTCTATCCCTATCGTTTTATAGTTCATCACCAAGTTCTAGTAGCTTAGTGACAGTGACTTGGAGAACTATATCAATCACTATCCTATCTGGAAGATCAACTCCCACTCGATTCAAGCGATTGTAGCACCTAGACAATCTGAGCACATGCTCAACGATTGAGCTATTCTCCTTCATCTTGTAGGCAAAGAATCTTGTTGGAGATCTCATATCTCGCAACACGGGCATGAGCCTGAGATCCTAATTTCAGCTCTTAGAACATCTCATATGTTCCGTGATGTTCAAAACGTTTCGGAGCCTCAATTCTAAGCCGTAATGCATGGCGCACTAAACTATCAAGTATTCATCAGAACGTGCCAGTCAGATGTTCACAACATCTACAAACAACGCTAGAGGGGTTGGCACACCAAGCGGTGCATTAAGGACATAAGCTTTCTATCCAGCAATGAGGACAATCCTCAGATCACGGACCCAGTCCGCAATATTGCTACCATCATCTTTCAACTCTACTTCTCTAGGAACATATAAAAATTCAAGGGAGCTACAGCTTGAGCTAGTAATCTACAACACAACTTGCAAAGACACTACTGACTATGTTCATGATAATGAGTTCAGTTAATCATATTACTTAAGAACGCCCACTCAAATTGACATCCCTCCAGTCATTAGAGTGAAACATGATCCAAATTCACCAACTCAAGTCCGATCATCACATGAGTTGAGGTGGTTTCAATGGTGAACATCATCATGTTGATCATATCTAATATATGACTCATGTTCGACCTTTCGGTCTCTTGTGTTCCGAGGCCATGTCTGTACATGCTAGGCTCGTCAAGTTTAACCTGAGTGTTCTGCATGTGCAACACTGGCTTGCACCCGTTGTATGTGAACGTAGAGTCTATCACACCTGATCATCACGTGGTGTCTCAACACGACGAACTTTCGCAACGGTGCATACTCAGGGAGAACACAATTCATCTTGAAATTTAAGTGAGGGATCACCTTATAATTCTACCGTCGTCCTAAGCAAAACAAGGTGCAGAAAAGGATTAACATCACATGCAAATCATAAGTGACATGATATGGCCATGAACTTGTGGTTTTGATCTCCATCTTGAAAGCACAGACATGATCTCCATCGTCACCGGCACGACACCATGATCTCCATCATCTTGATCTCCATCAACGTGCCGCCATCGGGGTTGTCGCGCCCAACATGCTTCTACTCCTATTGCTACCGTTTAGCGATAAAGTAAAGCATTACATAGCGCTTAATGATTGACACGCAGGTCATACAATAATTAAAGACAACCCTATGGCTCCTGCCGGTTGCCGTACTCAGCGAAATGCAAGTCGTGATAATCTATACATCACATGATCATCTCATACATCACATATATCACATCATGTAATTTGCCATATCACATCACAACATACCCTGCAAAAACAAGTTAGACGTCCTCTAATTGTTGTTGCATGTTTTACGTGGCTGCTACGGGTATCTACCAACAACAATTCTCACCTACGCATAAACCACAACGGTGATACATAATTTGCTTTTCAACCTTATCAAGGACCACCTTAGTCGAATCTGATCCAACTAAAGTAGGAGAAACAAACACCCGCCAGCCATCTTTGTGCAATGAAGTTACACGTCAGTTGATGGAACCGGTCTCTCGTAAGCGTACGAGTAATGTTGGTCCGGGCCACTTCATCCCATAATACCGCTGAACCAAAACACGACCAAGTGAGGAAGCAATCTAAGCATCAACGCCCACAAACTCTTTGTGTTCTACTCAAGATCTCATCTACACATAAACCTGGCTCTGATACCACTGTTGGGGAACGTTGCATGGGAAACAAAAATTCTCCTATGCACACGCAAGATCTATCTATGGTGATGAGCATCTACAAGAGGGAGAGTGGATCTACATACCCTTGTAGATCGCTAAGTGGGAAGCGTTAAGAAACACGGGTGGTGTAGTCGAACGTCTTCGCGATCCAAATTGCCAAGTGTCCCGCGATCTCATCACGATCCGTCCCGCGATCCAATCACGATCCGTCCCGCAAACTCATCACGATCCGTCCCGCGATCTCATCACGATCCATCCCGCAAACTCATCACGATCCGTCCCGCGAACTCATCACGATTCGTCTCGCGATCTTGATCACGGTCCTTCCGATCTAGCGACGAACGGACGACACCTCCGTGTTCAGTACACGTACAACTTGATGACGATCTCCGCCTTCTTGATCCAGCAAGAGGGAGCGGAGAGGTAGAAGAGTTCTCCGGCAGAGTGACGGCGCTGCGGCGCTGGTGGTGGAGCTATTCCGGCAGGGCTTCGCCTAAGCACTGCAGAAAACCGATCTAGAGAAGAAGCTATGCACTAGAGGAACGAGTGGCACATAGCTGAAAATCTTGTGCCAAAACCATAAAATCCTCTAGTATATATAGGAGGAGAGGAGGAGGAGGCTTGTCTACCCAAAAGGCAGCCCTTGGGTCGGCCAAACCAAGGAGGGAGGAGTCCTCCTCCTCCACTCCTAATAGGATTAGTACTCCTTCCTTATTTGGCCCTTTTTTTGCCTTTTTCCACCTTTTTCCTTTTGGGCTTTTCTTCCCCGCCGCATGGGCCTTGTGTGGGACTTCCACCAGCCCACAAAGGGCTTGTATTTACCTTCCCACATCCCATGTAGCCTCTTGGGTCGAAATACCCCTCCTGATGGTCCCCCGGTACACTACCGGCACTCTTGGTACACTACCGATGTGCCCGAAACTTTTCCGGCGACCAAAATAGGACTTCCTATATATCAATCTTTACCTCCAGACCATTTTGGAGCTCCGCGTGACATCTGGGATCTCATCCAGGACTCCGAACAACCTTCGGTCACCACCATGCATAACTCTACACTACCGAAACGTCACCAAACCTGAAGTGTGCAGACCCTGCGGGTTCAAGAACTATGTAGACATGACTGAGACACCTCTACGGTCAATAAACAATAGAGGGACCTAGATGCCCATATTGGTTCCTACATATTCTACGAAGATCTTTATCGGTCGAACCTGTATGTCAAGGATTCAGTTAATCCTGTATGATGTTCCCTTTGTTCTTTGGTATGTTACTTGCCCGAGATTTGATCGTTGGTATCTGTATACCTAGTTCAACCTCGTTATCAGCAAGTCTCTTTACTCATTCCGTAATACAAGATCTCATGGCTAACACTTAGCCACATTGCTTGCAAGGCAATATTGTGATGTTGTATTACCGAGTGGGCCCTCAGATACCTCTTCGTCACACGGAGTAACAAATCCCAGTCTTGATCCATGCCAACTCAACAGACACCCTCGGAGATACCTGTAATGCACCTTTATAGTCACCCAGTTACGTTGCGACGTTTGATATACACAAGGCACTCCTCCGGTGTCCGTGATTTGCATAATCTCATGGTCATAGGAACATATACTTGACATGCAGAAAACAGTAGCAATAAACTGACAAGATCATATGCTATGTTTGTAGTTTGGGTCTTGTCCATCACACCATTCTCCTAATGATGTGATCCCGTTATCAAATGACATCTCATGTACATGGCTAGGAAACCCTAACCATCTTTGATCAACGAGCTAGTCTATTAGAGGCATACTAGGGACATGGTTTTGTCTATGTATCCACACATGCATCTAAGTCTCCGATCAATACAATTATAGAATGGAGAATAAACGATTATCATGAACAAGGAAATATGGTAATAAGTAATTTATCATTGCCTCTAGGGCATATTTTCAACAAAAACTTCAAGCAAGAGGACTCTAATTTTATATTTGTGAAAAATCATTTGAGTCCATAGGAAAGACAATACTATTAAAAGGGGGTAAGGTTTTGTTGGTAAACAAAATGCTCATACGTGCACAAGTGATAGTCACCAAAGACACCCACAATCTCTCCCTCCAAAGTTTGTCCAAAGCCAAATACTCAAAATCGGTGCAACCATCATTCTACATTCGGTGCCACCGATTCCAAACCCTAGACAGACTCAGCCAAACTATCGTGGTTTTATCACGGCAGACGTCCGAGGACTTAGATTCGATTCCATCGCTAAGGTGCTCGACTCAAAGGGGTTGTTTGGGACGAAGGACACAATTTTACCCAGGTTCAGCCCCTCGAGAAGAGGTAAAGGCCTATGTCCTGCTTGTGTTGTATTGATTGGAGTATCGATTACAAGGGAGCGTATTCGCTTGACCTAGCTCTCGATTAGTTGGTTTCTCTCTAAGTCGCCCCGGGTCTCACCCTTATATAGGAGGTCAAGACCACGAGTTACACAAGTCTCGTACCGACTCTTACAACGTGTCCGATTCTAACTCTACGCCGTCTTGCCTTCTGAAGCAAGCCGTCTCCGTGCGGCTTATCCGCCTGGGTCTTCTACGCCTTCTTTGTCTGGGTTTCATCTTGGCCCATCTTGGTGAGCCGCCCTATGTCTGGGCTTATGTCTTCAGGCCCATCCTTGGTATAGCCTATGAGCCACCAAGCATGACCCGGCCCCCACCTGGGCGGGTCTCACCACGGGGTTATATCCCCAGCATTAGGCCCCAGGTTGATTTGAGCTTGCTCATTTCAACCTTCCATCTCGCTTGGTGGCGAGTCTCGCTTGTCATCACCTGAAAGTAAGATAAAATGACTCGCCGTGACATCATACCGGATATATCAAAAAGATTCCCCGACGACCGCAACGGATCTTTGCACTTATTATACTAACGGCCTGAAAATCGAGGCGTCCGTCTCGGTCAATCAACCTCCGCCGCCTGGATTCTCACGCTTGTTTCCACCTTTGGCTTGTTAAATAGGACCGTGAAGGGTGGCATTCATTTCATTCCCCGCTTGCGCTTCTTATTCCTCCTTCCGACATCATCGCCCCAATGCATCTCGCTCCGATGAAGCTTCCATGCCGTCGTATTGCCAGGCCGCTGCATCAACCTGATCGTACCAGAGCTCCACCCGCATTCGTTGCGTCATCTCCGGTGAGTTCTTATCCTCCCTTAGATTCGTAGTTCTGGGTAGGGTTTTCACGGTGTTCCTCCGCCCGCTAGAACACGAGCTCTCCGCAATGTCCGATAATGTATATACCATGGAACACGATAATGTCCTCTTTTCCATTGCGGTAGACCGTAGGAAGTTAATAACAGCACCACGTAGATCTGTAGTTGCTCTTTTCGCGGTCTTCAAACGTCACTGGTTCAACTATTCGTTGTTAGGTTTAGAATAAACCCAATTTTCCTCTGTTCTATAGATCCATAACTGCGTAGATAGTCTGTGAAACCTGTTTTCCACACTTAGTAAAATTTGCTTCATTTTCTTGTAAACTTGACTCGCTAGTGAACTTCCGGCTCTCGCCTAAGCCCCTCTGGTGACTTAGCTTTATAAAACGTAGATTTTTCAACCGCCCTTAGCTGTCTTCACCTTCTAACTCGCCACACATTATTACCTTGCACGGTTTTAAGTCACCACCATGCCTCGTGCATCCAACTCATGTAACTGAGTCGGCTCTGCTGTGAACGAAGAGTTTCTAAAGGATTTCGTAGACGCTGGGACTTTACCAACCAAAGATGTCATCCATTGGTCGGTACCAGGCAATGAGAAGAAACCCATTCCTCTAGAGGGCGAAGTAGTTGTATTCGTGGATCACCTCACGCGTGGTTTCATCCCACCCGGCTCAAAATTCTTCCGAGAGGTCTTTCATTTCTTTAATTTGCGTCCTCAGGACATCGCCCCAAATTCCGTCTCAAATATATGCAACTTCCAAACCCTCTATGAGGTTTACCTACAAGATGAGCCGTCCGTTGGTCTCTTTCGGGAGTTCTTTTACACCAATCGCTAGACGGAGGTAAAAGCTAGTCCAAGCTTAGAGCTTGGTGGGATCTCAATTGAGAGAAGACGGGATGTGACCTTTCCGGCTGCTTGGATGCCGAGTCATCCCAAAGATTGGAATAAGCCTTGGTTCTACTACAAAGACACTTCTCCAGAGGGAGAGCACTCCTTGCTGGGTTATCGTCCAAGCCGGCTCAAGACAACGACTGAGCTCCCTGACCAGCTGTTTCCCGCTGAGCGGGCGAAGTATGCCACGACTCATGCAAAGATTAATGCCCTTATGGCCAATGGTCTAACGGGGATTGATCTGACCCGCTGCTCGATTTATTGGAGAGTCATGCCCCTGATCGGCGAAGCCGTCTCATGTGCAAGTACATGGGCGAATCTGAGGACCCCCTCTGCTTTAACCCTACCACGTTATTAGAGGATAACATCGCGGCTGCCATCAAGAGTCTGGTTCATGAGTATTCAGGATCTTGTCGCGCCACCGGGCTAGCATCTTTTCGTGCCGCAAACCCGGCCCCAAACGTAAGGGTGACTCTTGATCTCCTTACTTCCGCGTTAGCCATCCATATAAATGCTTTGAAATCTTTTGGCCTCTGCCAGCTTATCCTTTCAGCCAATTCTAGCTTCTGGAAAAAGAAGTACGTTCCTCCTCCGAAGAAATCAAAGGAGAAGGCTGATGGCCGAAATAAGAAGACTGCACCCCAAGAACAATCGGAATCTGATGACTCAAAGGTAGAACTTGACTCCCTTGGCTGTCTCTTTAGGCATCTTATTGACAATAATAATTCATAGGACGAAATGGAGACAAGCCACGCCAACGTTCCTGAGGTAACTTACGTTTAATCTGACTCAGAACATCTTGCACCACAGAAGATACGACTGGTCGTCCAAAAGGTCCCACTTTCTCATCCTCTTGCTTACTTAGACCCCCACATTCTTTTGAAAAAGCAACAGCAACTCTCCCGATGCCAGACTCGGAGCACCATCTCTAACGACCTCATAGCCGGGTTATCTCACTCTCCGGCTCAATGGAAACGGCTGGCTAAGGTATCTATTTAACCTGGCTTTGTTTTTATCGACCTTGCCTTTATAATTCGAATTTGTCTTATATTGTCTTAACCATTTTCAGGACTCACCTCCTTCATCTGGCGACTCTACCGGAACTGCTCTGCCGCCTTTGAAGATCAACCTAGAATATGTGCCTTTCATGCTTATGTTCAAACTTGTGTTATCTATAAGCTTAAACCATGACCTTCTGTGTTTTCTAGAGACCAAGCAAAACGAAGGAAGGCCGGCGAGTCTATGCCTGCTCCTAAGGCTCGAGAGCCGGAGCCTGCCAAACCAGATTCTCCTGCACCGCACGCTGATCCCTCTACGGCCTCCAAGGACACGCCTGAAGAAGCTCGTCGCTCTGTCGAGCCGATAGCCGATGATATGATTCCTGAGAATCATCCGAAGGCCCATTCTAAGCCGCCGAGCCCTTCACCAGCTGCTGACGACTTGATTACTCCGGAAGTCACCATTACTGGCGCTGGATTTCACTCTCCTCAACCTCATGTGTTAACAAAACACACTGAGGCAACTGAAGCCTCCAAGAAGCTGGAATTTGAGCTCCCCGCGCTAGAGAAGCTAATAGCTGATGAGCTTCACGCTGGTTATCTGAACCGCCTGTCTACAAGCCGGAACATGGAGCTCAAACTTGTCAATTTGATGAAGAAGAAATATGAGGTACTCTTGCCTTCGTTTCCTTATACCCTTACATAGCCCCCAAGAGCCGGTTTAGCACTTGCTAATGGTAAGACGGGTCTTTGAATCTTGATGTAAGTAGATGCACTTAGCCTGTAGCCCTCAATGATCAGCTTAAAACTTAAAGACTAAGCCGATGTTTTAGTGTGTAATTAGTTGTTCAATGCGCCATCTGTAGCCCCCAAGGGTCGGCTTAACTTGATGAAAGATGAGTCGAAACTTCCACGTAGATAGACCAAAGAGGCATATGTAGCCCCCAAGTGCCGGGTTAACATGATGAAGTTGACCCGGAACTTCACTATAAATAGATTGAAGAGCCAATTGTATCCCCCAAGTGCCGGCTTCACTTGACGAAGTTGAGCCAGAACTTCATTGTAATTTTGAAGACCAAACAAACATTAGCCGCCAAGTGTCGAGCATATTGCTTGCAATCTTCTTGAGACTTGCATTATAATGTCATAATCTTCATCATCTGATAATATTCCATCATGGCAACTTAGCCTTCGTTTTTCTTTTGATATGTCACAGGAAGCTTTAAACGAGATCGGGTCTGAATTGACCGGCTTATGGAGCAATCTGGCTACCCAGCAAGCTGCCCAAAGCGAAGCAAGTGAGGAGTGCCGGCTCGCCGCCGAGGAAGTTACAAAGGTTAAAACTGAATTTGCTGCCATCAAGAAGTTTGCTGATACGGAGCAAACTGCCTTGGCAAAATGTGCTGATGACGCGGACTAGTGGCTCGTGGTTGTGTCTGACGAGCTTCATGCCTTAAAGCGCCACATTGTGAAGATGTCTGCCGCCATCTTTGTTAAGTACAAAATGTTTAACCAATACTTCTTGTGTGAATACCTTTACCAGCGACTTATAACCAAAAATCTGTCTTATGCAGGTCAAAGGAGTCAGCAACTTGCTACTGACAACTTGCTGCCATTCAAAGCCGCCTACACTTTGACAGAGCAGCTGTATTGCGGAGCTCTCTACACAATCAAGCCGGTGCTCTATAAGGAAAACATCCCTCCAACTATGAAGGGAGCCATAGACTTGTTGTCCACCCTGTCGAAACAAATCCAAGAGCTTAAGAAATCAGCCGCCTGAAAAGGAGCCATCGCAGCCATAAGCCAGGCGTTAGCTTTCGCCCCAGAGTTGACTTCCAAGGACATGATGGATGGGTTTCCATCCAAGAAGGATGACGGCTTAGAGTTCATGGAGGCTGACTACGCTCGGTGCATGAAGGCTTCTAGAGTCCTCGCCTCCGTGTTAGCAGACGAAGTGAACTTGTCAACATACCAGACGGTTTATGATGCCGGGTAGAAGAGAGTACGCGGCCCAACTTATGAGGCCAAGGACTTAATGCCTGCACGGCGTAAGCACCTCTTTGCTCCTGATCTTGACCCATCTCCCCTCTTTGAAGAGGCAAACTTTGCGGCTTTAACCAATTGCAACTAGGACGTGGACAATCTTCAGATCATGGAGGTCAAAGACCCGCCACAGGTTGACCCGCCATCCAACTGACGACCTTGGTAACGCCGTGGATAATCCGGCCTTGTGACCCACCAGAGGGCGGTGTAAAAAACTTTGAGTTATCTCTTTTGAGCTGCGTGGAGCATATTGTAATAGGCTGGTAGTAAACTTTGTCTTGCGTGAGCTGTGCCATCGTGCACATATGAAGTTGTCCGGCTTATTGTTTTACATCTGCCTTATGCTTTCAAGTCATACCAGATGTTGTGGCAACTCTTGGTAATTAACCAACGTCCTAGAATCAAACACTCTTTGCGTTGTTAGGAGGGCGGCTTAGAATAGCACGACCCAAAGATGCTATATCTTTCCTGACTTGTGTTTTTTTAACTCATGTGCCAGTTCATGTGGGTTGACTCGCCACTTAAAACTCCTTAGCAGTACAGAGTCTCTATCGAGATTGGCCGTCAATACCTTTGAGCGGCTTAGGGTCTCTAAGCAAGATTAACTGACAGGAAGTGTGACGTCCCAGAAGAGACTCGGCAGGGCATGAGTACCCTGATTGCCCATAAACTACCTCTCACGTGACATAAATCTGTCATTTTAACCTTAAACAGTCCAGGGTCTATAAAAGATTAACTGTTTTATCAGTACGAACGGGCCACATAGTGGAGAGCCGGCAGTAGATGGGGGAGTTTATCCTTGCTTTTCGTAAGCCAGCCCTCACGTGACAAGAGCCGCCGTTTTAACCATTAACCAGTACAGGGTCTCTATCGAGATTGGCCGTCAATTTTTTTGAACCGGCTCAGGGTCTCCATGCGAGATTAGCTGGTAAGAGTTCAGCGGGTCACCAAGCGGAGCAGCATCAGCTTACAGGCAGGTTTAACCCTATTTGGCTTAAGAGCCCATAGAGATGGTGTGTAAGCTAAACCTGGTGGGTTGGAAGCCCCCAAGTGACCTTTGTTGATGGAATAAACTGTTTGGCTTAGGAGCTGACCGATAGGGTGTGATAAGCTAAACCCGGTGGGTTGGAAGACCCCTGATTGACCATTTTTTTGCACAGATTGAGATATGTGAAACGGGAGAGGCCTCGGCTTGTAGGGATGCCAACTTTATTCATATATATATATATATATATGATATGTACAATGATGGTGTACAATGTCGAGTCTTGACGACTTAAGTATAGTAAGGCCGTAGATGAGCTATGTTCCACGGCCGGCGGGTCTCTTGCCAAGAGGTAATTGAGTCGTCTCGGATGTCAATGAGGTAGTACGACCCATTGTTGAGATTTTTGCTGACCACGAAAGGCCCTTCCCATAGAGGGGACAACTTGTGCGCATCTTTCTGATCTTGAATCAACCGCAACCACCAAGTCGCCTTCTTGAAACGTCCAGGTCTTGACTCTACGGCTACGATAGTGGCGCAGGTCTTGTTGATAAATCGCCGATCGAGCCGCCACCAGATCACGTTCTTCCTCCTAGCCATCCAACGCGTCTTGACGCACCGTCTCATTGTTCGCCTCAACGTAAGCCGCTAGTCGTGGCGAGTCATGACGGATATCACTTGGTAACACGGCTTCTGCACCGTAAGCCATGAAGAAAGGTGTATAACCTGTTGACCTGTTGGGAGTGGTTTGAATGCTCCATAAGACGAACGGCAACTCCTCCACCCAACAACCTGGCGTTCTCTCCATAGGAACCATAAGCCGAGGCTTGATACCTCTGAAGATTTCTTGGTTAGCGTGCTTCGCCTGACCGTTTCACTATGGATGAGCAACTGGAGAAACATCGATTCAGATGTGCTCACTTTCGCAAAACGCCCGCATAGCCCCCTTAGATAGGTTCATACCATTATCTATGATGATACTGTGAGGGTAACCAAAACGGTAGATCAGCTTCTTAATAAACTGAACCGCTGTAGCCGTGTCACACTTGCTGATGGGCTCAACTTCTACCCACTTGGGCGCCTGACACTAGGTCCAGTCATTTATGAAATCCATCAAGGCTTGAGACTTGACCGTCGTGCGAGGTACATATTTCAAATTGAGAGGTCCAAGCTCCAGTGCCCACTTAGCAATCCTGCCAGTGGCTTCTTTGTATTTAATTATGTCTCCCGTTGGGGCAGAGCTAACCACTATAATCTGGTGGCCCAGGAAATAGTGCTTTAGCTTACGATTGGCCATGAACACCCCATACACCAGCTTCTGCCAATGTGGATACCTCTGTCTGGATTCTGTCAGGACCTCATTGATATAGTAAACCTGCCTCTGAACCAGATATTCCTTCCCTGCCTCCTTACGCTCAACAACGATCGCAGCGCTGACAGCCCTGTTGTTATCCGCCACATATAGGAGCAAGGGTTCTTTCTTAACCGAAGCGGCTAAAACCGGCGGCTCAGTGAGTTGTCTCTTGATGCCTCAAATACTTCACCCGTCGTCGTGCTCCAGACAAAGTTGTCTGTCTTTTTCATCATCTGGTATAAATGGATGGCCTTCTCACCAAGGCGGCTAATAAACCGACTTAACGCAGTGATTCGTCCCGCCAGGTGCTGAACATCATTTATGCATGTCGGCTCAGATAGGGAGGTGATAGCCTTGATCTTATCCGAGTTAGCTTCAATGCCACGCTCCGAGACTAGAAATCCCAAGAGCTTGCCCGCCGGAATGCCAAAGACACACTTAGCCGGGTTAAGCATCATCTAGTAAACTCGTATGTTGTCGTAAGTCTCCTTCAGGTCATCAAGCAGAGTCTCCTTCTTCCTTGACTTTATCACAATATCATCCACATATGCATGAACATTGCGCCCAATTTGACTGTGAAGACAGTTTTGTACGCAATGCTGGTAAGTCGTCAGGGCACTCTTGATCCCAAAAGGCATAGACACGTAGCAGAAGGCACCAAAAGGCATGATGAAAGTCATCTTCTCTTGGTCCTTGACTGCCATCTTGATCAAATGATAACCAGAGTAAGCATCCAGGAAGCATAAACTCTCACAACCCGCCATCGCATCGATGATCTGGTCAATACGAGGGAGCGCAAATGGGTCAGCCGGACAGGCCTTGTTAAGATCTGTGTAGTCCACACACATACACCACGTGCCATTCTTCTTGAGTACCAGCACCGGGTTAGCAAGCCACTCCGGGTGAACGACCTCGATGATAAAACTCGTCGCTAAAAGCCGGGCTACCTCTTCCCCAATGGCCTTGCATCTCTCCTTGTTGAACCGCCATAGAAATTGCTTGACTGGTTTAAACTTAGGATCCACATTAAGGTGGTGCTCAGCGAACTCTCTCGGTACATCCGGCATGTCAGAAGGTTTCCATGCGAAGATGTCCCGATTCTCACGGATGAATTCGATGAGCGAGCTTTCCTATTTGGGATCCATATTGGCCCCAGTAGTTAATTGCTAAGAAGAGTCACCCGGATTGAAGTTCACCAATTTGGTATCATCCGCCGAAAATTTGAGAGGCGGCTCCACCTCTGTGGTGGGATTTTTCAGCGGAGTCAGATCCTCCGGGTCAACATTTTCCTTGTAGAACTTGAGCTCCGCCTCAGCACAATTAGACACTACATAAGCCGCGTCTCCCTCCTCACACTCAATAGCTATCTTCCGCTCACCATGAACAGTAATCGTCCCATTCAACCCAGGCATCTTGAGTTGCAAGTATACATAGCAAGGCCAAGCCATGAACTTGGCATAAGTCGGCCGCCCGAACAAAGCATGATAGGGGCTCTTGATTTTTACCACCTCAAACCAAAAGGACTCCGCCCAGTAATTGCACTCGTCACCAAAGGCGACTTCCAGAGAGATCCTATCCACTGGGTAAGCCGACTTGCCAGACACCACACCATGAAAAACTGTTGAGGAAGGTTTAAGATATTTATCAAGCAACTTCATCCATCGGAAGTGTCATAGTACATGATATTGGTATTGCTGCCACCATCCATAAGCACCTTAGTGAACACATATGCTCCCACTTGGGGGGGCAACTACCAGAGCCAGCCGCCCCGGGTCATCAACACGTGGCGGGTGATCCTCCCGGCTCCAGGTTATGTCGTACTCCGACTACTTCAAGTATTGCTGCAGAGCCGGCATGATCGCATTAATCGCCCGCTTGCGCAACTTCTGATTGCGCCTATCAAGGCTGGATGTAAACACATGATATTGACTTGAGCCAAGCTGCTTTGGATTACTCTGATATCCAGACTGGTTGATTTCTTGCTGATTGTTGCCACTAGAGTGCTGATGATGTCCTCCTTGGTTGCCCTGGCCGGATCCTAAGCCGCCGGACCGAAACCCGGCTCCTGACCTGCCTGGTCCTGAGCCGCCGGGCGGGCCACCATCGTTGTGATGCAGTCGCAAGTTGTAGTCTTTGAACTTTTGCATAACGTGGCAATTACCCCACGTGTGACCTGCCGGTCTGTCGGGCCGGCTATGCTCTCGACAAGGCTTATTGAGCATCTCTTCCAAATTAAAAGGAGCCTTCCCCTTATTAAAAGGTGGTCTGAACTTCCCGTTTCCCTTAGCACGATTTTTGTCGGTGCAGGTGTTGGCCACGAATTCTGACCCGTCGTATGGGTTCTTCCTCTTACCTAGGTTACCGTTGCGTGACACACCCTTGCCATTGTTATTCTTTTTACTCTGACCAGGCTTCTCCTCATCAGAGCCTGGATCCTTCGTAGTATCAGAGTCAGCGTACTTCGTGAGAGCCGCCATGAGCTCCCCCATGTCTTGACATGTGCGCTTGAGCCGGCCGAGCTTCTGCTTTAGAGGCGTAAAGTGGCAATTCTTTTCCAGAATCAGAACTTCTTGAGCCGCCGTGATCTGCTCGGACGAGTGGATGATAGTTGAGACCCATCGGAACCAGTGATGAGCCGACTCATTTTCCTGCTATACACAGTGGTCCAAATCCACAATCGTCATGGGGCCGCTTGCACGTCCCTTGGAAGTTCTTGATGAACCTCGCCTTCAACTCAGCCCAGGAATTGATGGTATTGGGTGTCAAACCCTTTAACCACGTGCGAGCCGGCCCTTCTAGCATCATGATGAAATACTTCGCACATACCACACCGTTGACATCCAACATCTCCATGGCCAGCTCGTAAATTTCAATCCAGGCCTCTGGAGGCAGGTCAACAGTGTAATTCGGGACCTTGGGACGGCCCTTGAAATCCTTTGGCAGGCGCTCGTTCCACAAAGCCGGCACCAAGCATGGTACTCCCACGGACCTAGTGGTCACTCCCGCTCGAACTAAGATGGAAGGCGCAGCCACTTGATGAGCCGCCGCTGCTTGAGTCGCCGCCTCCTGTTGTGCTCTCGCCCGATCTATGAGAGCTTGAGCATCCAAAGTCGCTTGATCATCTCGCGGCGGGCCTCGGTGCCGATCACTGCTAGAAACTGCCGGTGACTCATAGCGCCGGCTGAAGGTGCGGCTGGGGATGGGGGTTGAATGCACGCGACTCCGGCTATAAGTATACTTCTCTTGCTGGGCCATCCCCGTCTGTAGGTACCCAATGGTGTTCCGCACCTCCTCTGTGTAGGGCGCCTTGTCAGGAATAGGGATTGTTTCGAGTTGGGTTGCCGCCGCCACCTTGTTCTCCGCCGGGTTTGAGTAATGACCTGCCAGCATTGAGAAAGCCATTGGTGAGGTCTGGTTTCTTCGGGGAGGGTTAAGATGTTGCCAAGCCGCCGGCCGACTTCCAGGTGCTTCCATTGTCTGACCCGTTCCAGGCGTGTTAAAGAGGTTTCTGGCCTCATATTGTTCTGGCAGGCAGGACTGATGCCTCATCCGCCGCACTGCAGCCACCGACTGCTATTCTAGCTCAAGGCGGAAAGCATCCGTCTTAAGGTGCTCCACCTCTGCATCCATCTGGGCCTTTAACACGCCGATCATCTGTTTGGCTTCCACCATCTGGTCCTTCAGTCTTGTGATCTCCAGGTTCTGGGCGGCTTGATTCTTAGGCGTGACTTCAGTCGCCATTAGGGTTGTGAGCTCGTTCATCAGATCTAGAAGAATCTGAGCCGGCGGCGGGTCAGCCCTCGTGTCTACCGCTCCGACGGCTGTACTGCTCGTGCCCAGCTCTGTTTCCGCCATGAACACGGCCGCATGAGTTGGCAACCCATGATCCTCCGGCTCAGAATGCTCCAACTCGAGGTGAAGCTCGTTGTAGCCCCCAAGCCTACCATCGTGAAGCTAATAGATTGATTCTGCCTCTCCGCTCGAAGATCCATCTTCCAAACAGACGACAGTCTCCTGTGACATAGAAGCGTCAAGATCCATACCTTGAGTGAAGCCAACGAAGACATCCTTCCTGCCCGGGTCAACACGGGTGGGTTGCACGCGTCGGGCGGGTTGTGTGCACCGAGCCGACTCGACGATGTTGGTGCAGACTTGCGCCCCGGGTGTAGTTCCGCCGACCTTGCCGATGAAGACGTGGAATCCACTAAAGGGAACCCGTAACCCATACTCGACAGAGTCGGCCTCGGGGCCCCATCCGTCATTGTCGATGTAGAGCCGGCCGTGGCGACTCTTGTTCATCCTTTTGACCACGTATCCTTTGAACCCCGGAAGAGAGCCCTTTGACAACTCAACACCACCGAGCACTTGCCCCACGGTGGGTGCCAACTAACGTGATGGACTTAGATTTGCAGCCATCGCTAAGGTGATGGACTCAAAGGGGTTGGTTGGGACGAAGGACACGAGTTTACCCAGGTTCATCCCTTCGAGAAGAGGTAAAGGCCTACGTCCTTCTTGTGTTGTATTGATTGGAGTATCAATTACCAGGGAGCGTATTTGCTTGAACAAGCTCTCGATTAGTTGGTTTTTCTCTAAGTCGCCCCGGGTCTCGACCTTATATAGGAGGTCAAGACCACGTGTTACACAAGTCTCATACCGACTCTTACAACGTGTCCGATTCTAACTCGAGTCTTCTTTGCCTTCTCCGGGCGGCTTATCCACCCGAGTCTTCTTTGCCTTGTTTGTCTGGGCTTCATCTTCGCCCATCTTGGTGAGCCGCCCTATGTCTAGGCTTATGTCTCTCGGCCCATCCTTGGTCTAGCCTATGAGACACCAAGCATGACCCGGTCCCACCTGGGCGGGTCTCACCACGGGGTTATATCCCCAACACAAACCCTAGCCTCTCGGTGCATCTGATACTGCATTCGGTGCCATCGAGTTGGGCTGCCAACTTTCTATTACGAAAGTTCGTAATTTTGGTCACCTTATAGGTGCAACCAAGATTCCAATATCGCTCTCATCGAGATTCAAAAGTTGCCACCTTTTGGTCACTTCGATACCACCGAGATTAACACATCGATGTCACCTGATACATCTCCAACGTATCTATAATGTTTGATTGTTCCATGCTATTATATTATCTGTTTTGGATGTATTATATGCATTAATATGCTATTTTATATTATTTTTGGACTAAACTACTAATCTAGAGCCTAGTGTCAGTTTCCGTTTTTTCCTTGTTTTTGAGTTTCGCAGATAAGGAATATTAAACGGAGTCCAAACGGAATAAAACCTTCGGAAGGAATTTTTCTTGAACAAAAGGAATCTACGAGACTTGAGAACCAAGGCATAGGAGCCACCGTGGGGCCACAAGCCCTAGGGGCGCGGCTAGGGGGGGGGGGTCATGTAGGGCAGGTTGTGGGCCCACGGTTGCTACCCTAACCCTAATCTTCGGCCTATAAATTCCCAAATATTCCATCATTGTCAAAAATAGCCACGAAAACACTTCTTCGCTGCCAGAAGCCTCCGTTCCTGAGAGATCCAATCTTGGAGCCTTTTCCGGTAATCTGTCGGAGGGGGATTCGATCACGAAGGGCATCTACATCAACTCCATTGCCCCTCCAATGATGCGTGATTAGTTCACCACAGCCCTATGGGTCCATAGCTAGTAGCTAGATGGCTTCTTCTCTCTCTTTGCTTCTCCATACCATGTTCTTCGTGATCCTCATGGAGATATATCCGATGTAAAACTCTTTTGCGATGTGTTTGTCGAGATCCGATGAATTGTGAGTTTATGTATAGATTATCCATGAATATTATTTGAGTCTTTCCTAAATTATTATATGCATCATTTCATATCTTTAAAAGTCTCTTCGAGTTATTGGTTTGGTTTGGCCAACTAGGTGGTAATTCTTGCAATAGGAGAAGTGCTTAGTTTTGCATTCAATCTTGCGGTGTCCTCACCCAGTGACAAAGTAGGGGTAGCGAGGCACATATTGTAATGTTGCCATCAAGGGTAAAAATATGGGTTTTTATCATATTTCTTGAGTTTAACCCTCTACATCATGTCATCTTACCTAATGAGTTACTTTGTTCTTCATGAACTTAATACTCTAGATGGAGGCAGGAGTCGGTCGATGTGTGAAGTAATAGTAGTAGATGCAGAATCGTTTCGGTCTACTTGACATGGACATGATGCCTATATACATAATCATTGCCTCGTATATCTTCATAATTATTCGCTTTTGTATCAATATCTCGACAGTAATTTGTTCACCCACCGTAATACTTGCCATCATGAGAGAAGCCATCTAGTGAAACCTATGGCCCACGAGTCTATTTTCGATATTATATTTTCAGATCTAAAACCAAAAATACTTGATGCATTATTTTTAATGTTAGTTTTACTTTCCGTTCAAGCATCCTATTATATCTATCTCTATTAGATATCATCCTTGCAAGTAACCGTGAAGGGATAGACAACCCCTTTATAGCATTGGGTGCAAGAGTTTGATTCTTTGTGGAGGTACATCTATTGGTGATTTGCTTGTATCTCCTACTTGATTAATACCTTGGTTCTCAAAAACTAAGGGAAATACGTATCTACTTTGCTGCATCAAACCATTCCTCTTCATGCGAAACCAATGCATGCTCGAGAAGTAGCAAGAAGGATTTTCGGCGCCATTGCCGGGGACATACATAGCAAGTCAAGATACCAAGTACCCATCACAAACTCATCTCTTGCATTTACAATTTACCATTTTCCTCTCGTTTTCCTCTCCCCCACTTCTAACACGATTTTCAGAAAATACCAAAGAGATTTGCCTTTCGCCCTTTTTCGTTCGTCTTCTCGTTCTCTTTTTTCTTGCTTGTGTGCTTGATTCTTGCTTTGCCACGATGAATCAAGAGAATACCAAGTTGTGTGACTTTTCCAATAATAATAATAATCATTTTATTAGTAGTCCGATTTCTCCTGCCACTAGTGCGAAATCTTATGAAATTAATGCAGCTTTGCTCAATCTTGTTATGAAAGAACAATTTTCCAGCGTTGCTAATGAAGATGCCGCATCCCATCTAAATACTTTCGTTCAGTTGTGTGATATGCAAAAGAAGAAAGATGTGGATAATGATATTGTTAAATTGAAGCTATTTCTGTTCTCACTATGAGATCGTGCTAAAACTTTGTTTTCATCTTTGCCTAAAAATAGTATTGATTAATGGAATAAGTGTAAACATGCTTTTATTTCCAAGTACTTTCTGCCCGCTAAGATCATCTCCCTTAGGAATGATATAATGAATTTTAAGCAACTTGATCATGAACATGTTGCACAAACTTGGGACAGGATGAAACTTATGATTAGAAATTGCCCCGCGCATGGTTTGAATTTATGGATGATTATACAAATTTTCTATGCTGGATTGAATTTTGCTTCTAGGAATCTCTTAGATTCCGCCGCGGGTGGTACTTTTATGGAAATCACATTAAGAGAAGCTACTAAACTCCTAGATAATATTGTGGCAAACTACTCTCAATGGCACACCGAAAGAACTCCTAATAGTAAAAAAGTGCATGCTATTGAACAGATTAATACTTTGAGTGAAAAGATGGATGAATTGATGAAATTGTTTGCTAGTAAGAGTGTTACTATTGGTCCTAATGATATGCCTTTGTCTTCTTTGATTGGAAATAATAATGAATCTATGGATGTAAATTTTGTTGGTAGGAACAATTTTCGTAATAACGCTTATAGAGGTAATTGCAATGCTATGTCGTTTCCTAGTAATTCCTCTAATAATTATGGTAATTCCTACAGAATATTTTATGGAAATTATAATAAAATACCCTCTGATTTTTATAGTAATATTAAAGAATGCATTAGTACACAAAAAGGTTTCAATGCTATGATTGAAGAAAAACTGCTCAAAGATTGATGATTTGGCTAGGAACGTTGATAGAATTTCTCTTGAGATTGATTCTTTAAAAATTAGACCTATTCCAGCCAAACCTGATATTAATGAGTCTTTAAAATCTATGAAAATTCCAATTGATGATTGTAAGGAAAGAACCGCTAGAGTTCGTGCTAAGCGTGAATGGCTAGAAAAAGTATGCTCTCGTGATAATATTGATGAAGGTCTTAAAGTGATTGATGCGACTCCTATTTAATCTTTGTTTTCCAATATTAATCTTGATAAGGATGAGACTGGAGATGATTCAACTTCATTTAAAAGGCGTCCCAATGATTCAGAGTTTATAGATCTTGATGCTAAGATTGATAAAAGTGGGGGTTGAAGAGGTAAAAACTTTAAATAGCAATGAACCCAATATTCTGGATTTCAAGAACTTTAATCATGATAGGTGCTCCTTAATTGATTGTATTTCCTTATTTCAATCCATGTTAAACTCTCCTCATGCTTTTAATCAAAACAAGGCTTTTACTAAACATATTGTTGATGCCATGATGAAAGCTTTTGAAGAAAAACTGGAGTTGGAAGTGTCTATACCTAGAAAGCTATAAGATGAGTGGGAACCTGCTATTAAGATTAATATTAAATATTATGAGTTCCATGCTTTGTGTGATTTGGGTGCTAGCATTTCCACGATTCCGAAAACTTTATGTGATGTGTTAGGTTTCCGTGAACTTGATGATTGTTCATTAAATTTGCATCTTGCGGATTCCTCTATAAAGAAACCGATGGGAAGAATTAATGATGTTCTTATTTTTGCAAATAGGAATTATGTGCCCTTATATTTCATTGTCTTGATATAGATTGGAATCCTACATGTCCTATTATTCTTGGTAGACCTTTCCTTAGAACGATTGGTGCAATTATTGATATGAAGGAAGGGAATATTAGATTCCAATTTCCATTAAGGAAGGGCATGGAACACTTTCCTAGAAAGAAAATAAAATTACCTTATGAATCTATCATGAGAGATACTTATGGATTGCATACCAAATATGACAATACCTAGATCCATTGTGTTTTGCTTGGCTAGGGGCGTTAAACAATAGCGCTTGTTGGGAGGTAACCCAATTTTATTTTGCTTCTGATTTTTGCTTCTGTTTTGGTGTGTTTGTCACATTATTACTTATGTATTAATTGTATTTTGTGTTTTAATTAGTCTTAGAGCCAAGTAAAACCTTTGACGTGATCTATGGTAGTTGTTGATTTGATCCTGCTGAAAAATAGAAACTTTTTCGCTTAGTCCAGAAATTTTCCTAATTTTTCAGAGAGTCAAATTGATCTGAATTTTTTACACAAGATTTATATATAAATTTCCCTGATTTTCAGAATTTTTTAGAATTTTTAGAGTTCCAGAAGTATTCGAAGTTTACAGATTGCTACAGACTGTTCTGTTTTCGACAGATTCTGTTTTCTTTGTGTCTTTGCTTATTTTGATGCATCTATGGGTCGTATCGGGTGGTATAAGTCATGGAAAAGTTAGAATACATTAGTTATTATACAAATATAAATAAATAATGAGTTCACAAAAGTACCTAAAGTGGTGATTTATTTTTCTTATACTAACGGATCTCATGAGTTTTCTGTTGAGTTTTGTGTTGTGAAGTTTTCAAGTTTTGGGTGAAGATTTGATGGACTATGGAATAAAAAGTGGAAAGAGACTAAGCTTCGAGATGCCCAAGGAACCGCAAGTCATATTCAAGGATACCAAAAATCGTAAGCTTGGGGATGCCCCGGAAGGTATCCCCTCTTTCGTCTTCAGTCCATCAGTAAATTTACTTGAGGCTATATTTTTATTCACCACATGATATGTGTTTTGCTTGGAGCGTGTTGTATGATATGAGTCATTTCTTGTTAGTTTGCCACAATCATCCTTTTTGCACACATCTTTCGAGAGACACACGCTGAATCATGAATTTCTTAGAATATTCTATGTGCTTCACTTATATCTTTTGAGCTAGGCAATGTTGCTCTAGTGCTTCACTTATATCCTTATAGAGCGTGGTGGTGTTATATTTTATAGAAATTATTGAACTCTCGTTCCTCACTTATATTATTTTGAGAGTTTCTTAAAACATAATGGGCATCCAAGAGGGATATAACAAAAACTTTCATATTAAGTGCTTTAAATACTATGAGAAGTTTGATTCCTTGCATATAGTTTTTAGATAATAGGGATGGTAATATGAGAGTCATGCTAGTGAGTAGTTGTGAATTGGAAGAGATACATGTGTTAAAGCTTGTGATTCCCGTAGCATGCACGTAAGGTGAACTGTTATGTAACGAAGTCGGAGCATGATTTGTTTAATGATTGTCGACCATTGTGTGAGGGTCGGGAGCGCGCGATGGTTAACTCCTAAAAACCTCTCCCCAAGGAGAATGCGTCTAATGCTTTGTTTGATGACTAATAGACTTTTTCAATAAGTATGCGAGTTCTTTATGACTAATGTGAGTCCATGGATTATATGCACTCTCACCCTTCCATATTTGCTAGCCCCTCTAGTACTGCGCAACTTTCGCCGGTACACCAAACCCCCCTTCCTCAAAACAGCCACCATATATTCCTCAACACAGCCACCATACCTACCTATTATGTCATTTCCATAGCCATTCTGAGATATATTGCCATGCAACTTCCAACATGTAGTTTTTCTATGATTCGCATCATCACTTCATATTGCATATAGAGTTATATCTTGTCATAGGAATCGAGTTGTAATTCCTTTTTCTTTGAGTGATAAGTAAATAAGAGTCTGATGATTTTTCACTAATAGAGCATTGTGCCATGAGAGAAGAGGATGATGGAGGCTATGACTCCCTCACAAGTTGGGACGAGTATCCGGACTTGACAAAAAATAAAAGAGGCCAGCGACGCCCAAACAAAAAAATAAAAGAGGCCAAAGAAGCCCACCGAAAATAAAAGTAAAAAATGAGAGAAAGCGAGAAGGGACAATTGCTATTGCCTTTTTCCACACTTGTGCTTCAAGGTAGCACCATGATCTTCATGATAGAGAATCTCCTATTTTGGCACTTTCACATAACTAGTGGCCATTCATCTTGCACGACCACTTAGTTTTCTTTTTGAGCTTTCATACACTTATAGCTCTAAGTGCATTTGTTGCATGCCAATCCCTACTCACTCACATTGATATCTATTGACAGGCATCTCCATAACCCGTTGATACGCCTAGTTGATGTGAGACTATCTTCTCCTTTTTCCTTTGCACCCCCTCCATATTCTATTCCACCAATAATGTTATATCCATGGCCCACGCTCATGTATTGCGTGAGAGTTGAAAAGGTTTCAGCACACCAAAAGTGTGAAACAATTGCTTGACTTGTTCATTGGGGTTGTGCATGATTTAGATACTTTGTGTGGGGAAGATGGAGCATAGCCAGACCATATGATTTTGTAGGGATAACTTTCTAAGGCCATGTTATTTCGAAAGGACACGACTACCTTGCTGGTGTGCTCGAAGTATTACTGTTTTTATGTCAATATTAGACTATTGTTTTGAATCTCACAGATCTGAATATTCATGCCACAATAAAGAATATTACATGGATAAATATGTTGGGTAGCATTCCACATCAAAAATTCTGTTTTTATCATTTACCTACGCGAGGACGAGCAGGAATTAAGCTTGGGGATGCTGGTATGTCTCCAACGTATCTATAATTTTTAATTGTTCCATGCTATTATATTATCTGTTTTGGATGTTTTATATGCATTAATATGCTATTTTATATTATTTTGGGACTAACCTATTAATCTAGAGCCTAGTGCCAGTTTCTGTTTTTTCCTTGTTTTTGAGTTTCACAGATAAGGAATATTAAACGGAGTACAAATGGAATAAAACCTTCGGAAGGAATTTTTTTGGAACAAAAGGAATCTATGAGACTTGAGCACCAAGGCAGAGGAGCCACCGTGGGGCCACAAGCCCTAGGGGAGCGACCAGGGGGGTGGTCGCGCCAGGTAGGCTTGTGGGCCCATGGATGCTCCCCAAACCCTAATATTCGGCCTATAAATTCCCAAATATTCCATCATTATCAAAAAGAGCCATGAAAACACTTTTCTGCCGCCAGAAGCCTCCATTCTCGAGAGATCCAATCTTGGAGCCTTTTCCGGTAATCTATCGGAGGGGGATTCGATCACGGAGGGCATCTACATCAACTCCATTGGCCTCTGATGATGCGTGAGTAGTTCACCATAGACCTACGGGTCCATAGCTAGTAGCTAGATGGCTTCTTCTCTCTCTTTGCTTCTCAATACCATGTTCTTCATGATCTTCATGGAGATCTATCCGATGTAATACTCTTTTGCGGTATGTTTGTTGAGATCCGGTGAAATGTGGGTTTATGTTCAGATTATCCCTGAATATTATTTCAGTCTTTCCAGAATTCTTGTGTGCATGATTTCATATCTTTGCAAATCTCTTCGATTTATTGGTTTGGTTTGGCCAACTAGATTGGTAATTCTTGCAATAGGAGAAGTGCTTAGTTTGGGGTTCAATCTTGCGATGTCCTCACCCAGTGAAAAAGTAGGGGTAGAGAGGCATGTATTGTATAGTTGCCATCAAGGGTAAAAAGATGGGGTTTTCATCATATTGCTTGAGTTTATCCCTTTACATCATGTCATCTTACCTAATGCGTTACTCTGTTCTTCATGAACTTTATACTCTAGATGCAGGCAGGAGTCGGTCAATGTGTGGAGTAATAGTAGTAGATGCAGAATCATTTCAATCTACTTGACACGGACGTGATGCCTATATGCATAATCATTGCCTTGGATATCTTCATAATTAGTCGCTTCTCTATCAATTGCTCGACAGTAATCTATTCACCCACCGTAATACCTCCTATCATGAGAGAAGCCACCTAGTGAAACCTATGCCCTCGGGTCTATTTTCCATATTATATTTTCAGATATAAAACCAAAAAAATCAAAAATACTTGTTGCATTATTTGTAGTTTTAGTTTTACTTTCCGTTCAAGCATCCTATTATATCTATGTCTATTAGATCTCATCCTTGCAAGTAACTGTGAAGGCATTGACAACCCCTTTTTAGCGTTGGGTGCAAGAGTTTGATTCTTTGTGCAGGTACATCTATTGGTGATTTGCTTGTATTTCCTACTGGATTGATACCTTGGTTCTCAAAAACTGAGGGAAATATTTATCGACTTTGATGTATCAAACCGTTCCACTTCATGGGAAACCAACACATGCTCGAGAAGTAGCATCACCAAGTCTGACGTATTGTGTGTAACGGTTGGATATTTGGGGATGCCTATATATACCCCTTTCACCACCACCTAATCGCCAGAGAAGCACTCAAAACTATTCCATTCCTATCCTATCAGTTTTCTTAGAGAGAACCACCTACCCTTGTGTTGAGGTCAAGATCTTCCACTCCAACCATATGGATCTTGATTTCTAGCCACCCCATGTTGCTTTCCACCAATCCCTTCTATTCTACCATGCCATATCTGTGAATGAGTGATTGTGTATTGAGGAGTCTATCGTCGTGGACCCTTATGGGTGGAGCCCTCCATGGACTCTCTTGACCGTTACCCTCCGTGGGTTGAAGACTCCATAAACGTGGACGTATGATAGCACCACCTATCGGAACCAGGGGGAAAATCTTTGTGTCTCCAATTGTGTTTGATCACCATATCTCAACTCTTTACTTCATGTGCAATGTCTTTACTTTCCACTGATATATTTGTTGACATGCATGTGTAGGGTATATAGACTAGATAGTCTTGCTAAAACTGTTAAAATCTGTCAACCAATTAACTTTGGAAAAGGTTAGGTTTTAATTTTCGGCTAGTAGACTATTCAGCCCCCTCTAGACACTCTTCTAGTGATCTCTCAATTGGTATCAGAGCTTTGGTCTCCATTGCTTCGGTTTAATCACTAAGGAGGAAGATGGATATGTCTAGTATCGAGTGTTCGTATTATAGAGTGCCCATTCTTGATGGAGAGTACTATAGTCAATGGAAGAATGACATGATTGATCTATTTGATAAATTCCATTTGAGAAAATATATTGAAAACCCCTATGTACTCCCTATTAATGAATTGCATCCCACACACGAAGAGGAAATTAACATGCTTGGTAACCTAAGAGCAGTCAATCTTATTGTTTGAGGTTTACCAAGATTTGTGCTTTCTCAATTGAAGAACTTTGCATGTTCCTATACCTTGTGGAATGATTTCGAGAAACGATATCCAAATCTTTCATTACGAAATCTTGATGAAGTTCTTCATAAAACTGTTGCTTTCCACAAAATCAAGCCTAGTGATCCAAACTTTGATAAATGCCTATTTGAGCTCTGCGATCTTATGCGTGCTAAAGGAGATGCCACCACTATTAGCAACATTATCTTTGAATCCATTAGCATTCATAAACTTGAAAATTGTCATTATCACAATTCTAACGAATCTCTTGTTCTTTATGACGAGGATTTCCCACTTGATGATGACAATGTGGAACATGACTACCTTGGGGAAGATGAGTTGTTCGACATCGATCATGAAAAGATCATGAAGAATCTAAGTCTAATGGAAAACTTCAAGGATTATATGTCCGGAGGAAAAGAGTGGATTCTCGACAGTGGATGTACGGATCACATGACTGGTGATAAAGACATGTTCCACGAGATCACGCCTAATTAAGGTCCTCGAAGGTACATGAAATTTGGAGACAACTCTAAGGGTAATGTACTTGGCCTTGGTAAGGTGGCCATATCTCATGATAGCTCAATTCAAAATGTGATGCTTGTTGAATCCCTTGGGTAAAATCTCCTTTTCGCATCTAGACTAGCAGACTTCGGTTTCAATGTGCTATTTAATTACTAAAGTAGAATGCCAAGTGTTTCAATTTGATAATCATAAAATTGTCTTCATCGGTATTCGTAGAGGTGATTTATACATTGTTGATTTCACTAAAAAGGCCCAAACTCGTACTTGTTTAATTGCAAAATCTTCTAAACGTTGGCTATGGCATAGAAGGCTTGGACATGTAGGCATGCGCAATCTAGATAAGCTAATCAAGGGTGATCAAATTCTTGGTGTTAAAGATGTTATCTTTGACAAACATAGACTTTGTAGTGCTTGTCAAGATGGAAAGCAAGTAGGCAGAAGTCATCATGTTAAGAATATCATGACTACTAGGAGACCACTTGAGTTACTTCACATGGATCTTTTCTGTCCCAATGCTTACAAGAGTCTCGATGGAAATTCCTATGGTCTAGTCATAGTTGATGATTTTTCCAGATTTACGTGGGTATTTTTCCTTCATGATAAGTCGCAGGTTCAAAAGATCTTCAAGAACTTCGTTCGCAACGTGCAAGATCAGTTTGAAGTGAAGATCAAGAAAGTTCAGAGCGATAATGGATCGGAGTTCAAGAACAGCCATGTGGATACCTTTCTTGACGAAGAAGGTGTCTCACATGAGTTCTTGGCTACATACATGCCTCAACAAAATGGAGTTGTTGAGAGGAAGAACCGGATGCTTATTGAGATGGCTAGAACGATGCTTGACGAATACAAGACGCCAAGACACTTCCGGGCAGAAGCCGTGGAAACAGCATGTCATGCCACAAACCGAGTTTACTTCACAAGCTTCTTGGTAAAACGGCATAGGAGCTACTCACCGGTAACAAACCCCAAGTTGGATACTTTCGGGTAATTTCCTCCAAGTGCTACATTCTTGACAAGCATCGTCGTACTAAATTTGCTCCTAAATCTCATGAAGGATTCCTACTTGGTTATGGATCGAACTCTCACACTTACTGTGTCTACAACAACTTCACTCAAAAATTTGAAGAGACGGTAGATGTGAAGTTTGATGAATCTAATGGTTCGCAAGTCGAAAAATTGCCAAATGATGTAGGTGATGAGGACCCCTCAGAAGCTATCCAAGACTTGTCTATTGACAAAAATTTTCCCATGGAGCTGCGGGAAAGCACTTCATCAACACAAGTGGATGCTCCTACTTCAAATCAAGGTTACCGACAATACGATATAGAAGCATCCACAAGTGGTACACGACAAGATTAAGAGGAGGAGGAAGTACATCATGAAGATCCAGCACAACCTCCTTCACCACCACCTCAAGTAGATGATCACGTTGACAACAACAAAGACGAAGGAGATGATGATGAAGAAGAAGCTCCACCATCCAAAAATCGGAAGCTGACCCGAGTTTGAGCACAAGTGACCAAGAACCATCCCCTAAACACAATCTTTGGTGACATCCAAACCAAGAGAATCACTCGCTCTAAAACTCATCTAGCTGACTTTTGTGAGCATTATTCTTTCATATCTAGCATTGAGCCTTTGACGGTAGAACAAGGTCTTGAAGACGCGGATTGGGTGAATGCTATGAATGAATAGCTTCACAACTTCAAAAGGAACGAAGTGTGGACACTAGTGGAGAAGCCGGAGGATGAGCACAATCTCATCAGAACCAAATGGGTGTTTCAGAACAAACAAGACGAAAATGGTCAATTCATATGCAACAAGGCACATCTCATGGCACAAGGATATACTCAAGGCAAAGGTATGGACTACGGTGAGACTTATGCCCGAGTTGCTAGACTAGAAGCTATTCAAATTCTTCTTGCCTATGCTAATCACCATGATATCACGCTTTATCAAATGGACATTAAAAGTGCCTTTTTAAATGGTGAACTTGAAGAAGAGGTTTATGTTAAGCAACCACCTGGTTTTCTGAATCCTAAGAAACATAATCATGTTTACAAGCTTTGTAAGGCCCTTCATGGTCTTAAACAAGGCCCTCGTGCTTGGTACAAATGCTTAACGAAGTTTCTCATTGAAAAAGGTTCTGAAATTGGTAAAATTTATACAACCTTGTTTTCTAAGGTATTTAATGGAGAATTATTTGTGTGCCAAATCTATGTGGATGATATTATCTTTGGTTCCACTAACCCTCAATTTAGTGAAAGATTTGGAAGGTTGATGTGTGAGAAGTATGAGATGTCCATGATGTGTGAGCTGAAATTCTTTGTTGGATTGCAAATCAAGTAATAAAGAGAAGGAACTTTCATCTCTCAAACTAAGTATACCAAGTACTTGATCAAGAAGTTCAACATACAGGAGTGCAAAGGTATGAAAACTCCCATGCCAACTAGTGGACATGTTGATCCTACCAAGGAAGATGAACCGGTTGAACAAAAAGTTTATCGATCTATGATTGTTTCATTGCTATATCTATGTGCATCTCGTCCCGATATTATTCTTAGTGTTTGCATGTGTGCTAGATATCAACGTGCACTTAAGGAGTGCCATATTTTAGCCGTGAAACATATTGTGAGATACTTGATACAAACACCAAACTATGGCATTTGGTATTCCAAGGGATCTTCGTTTAACCTTGTTGGCTATTCCGATTCAGACTATGCCGGTGACAAGGTTGATAGAAAATCCACCTCGGGTACCTATCAATTTTTGGGTAGATCTCTTATGTCTTGGTCCTCTAAGAAACAAAACTTGGTATCTCTATCTACTGCTGAAGCAGAGTATATTGTTGCTGGATCTTGTTGTGCATAGTTACTATGGATGACACAAACGCTTAAGTATTATGGAATACATGTTAAAAATGTTCCATTGCTTAATAACAATGAAAGTGCTATTAAGATTGGTCATAATCATGTGCAACATTCTCGAACTAAGCATATTCAAGTTCAATATCATTTCATTCGCGATCATGTTGCCAAAGGAGATATTAATCTTAAGCATGTTTGCACTACCAAGCAATTGGCCGATATCACTAAGCCACTTGATGAGAAAACTTTTTGTCACTTGAGGAGTGAGTTGAACATCATTGCTGCTTCAAACTTGAGCTAGACTCACTCGGATGCTTGCAAGGGCATGAGCCTTCTTGATACTTCCATGATATTGCTAACGTGTTATCTTATGCCATGGAATTCTATGCTCCCTTGTATTGCATCTAACAGCTTTTAGGTACTTGGAAGAACTTCATTCCATGAGATTGCAACCAACTCCAATTATAAGCAATATTGCCTTGACCAAGTACCCACAACCCCTCTTGATGATGGAAGGAAGAAGACAACAAAAACATATCCTTGACATATACTTTATCATCATTGCAGAATCTCAGTTGGTATCATGTCAAATGGATATACCTACAGTTCTTCCTTGCATCACTAACCCTTGTAGGTAACAAGTGTACTAGAACGAGGAGGATTGCTCCCAACTCTAGATGTACTTAATCAACCTCGAGCATCCTCAACAAGTTCACCTACGAGCGATGTCATCAACATCACTCAAATATATGCTCTCATATCCTGGAACAGGCTTTACTCCAAGTCATGAGCTAAAGCAACTCAAGTGGTATGAAGACATTAAAATGCTTAATCGAAAAATGGTAACCCCATTTTGAGCTTAACGTAGAGTATGACCTATTATCAAGTATTCTTGCTTGGCTCCTAAGTCAATATACTCTAATATAGGTGACCTAGTCACCGCCCATCACTAGTTAAGAATCTCATGTGGTTTGTTCTCTATTTGCATGATCTTTAGTAACCACTCAAATCTTCTCTACATGATGCCCTTCATTTTTCCTTTGGAAATATTTTCTTTTGACTCTTTGAAAACAGAATCTTGGTCTCGTATTCTTCTCTTTCTGTTCTAGCATTGAAGCCGCCGACTCGGATATCTCGGTTCTACCGAAATTGCAGACAAGCTGCACTATAAAATCTCGGTAACACCGATCTATCTGTCTCGGAGTCATCGGTTTTTTTCTCTTATCTGTTCTTCTTATATTACTTTGATGACCCATTAAAAAAGGGGGAGAATGACGAACAAAACTTAGGGGGAGAGATTCTTTATTCAAGGATCCCTATCTCAAAGGAGGAGAATAACAAGACTTACGAGGGAGAGAGAAGTTAGATTCAATGATTCGCTCAGTTATTTTCTATGAACCCTACTCGCAATGAGCCTTGTTCTCGAGGATCCCTTCCTTGTCAATGATCCCTGTACCTACTCCTAAATTTGACCTTTTTGGAAATTAATGCCAAAGGGGGAGAATACCAAACCTTCATGCTAAAGGGAGAGATACATGCTTATTCAAAGGGGGAGATATGATTTAGGGGGAGAGGAGGATATCAAAAGTTCACAATTATATAAACAAGGGGAGAATACCAATGTATGGGAGAAAATATGTTTTGGAGAAAGATGTATTTATTTTATTTTATTTCTCATGTTAAACTTTTCTCACCCTATACAATCCCCATATCTACGTGCTGAGATTCAGGGGGAGAGGATGATCTACTACTTTCATTATCTAAGGGGAGAAAGCTCTAGAGGATTAATCCTAAAGGAGGAGACATATTAATTTTAAGGATTACTGTTTTATATATGTTCTCCATATCTAAAAGTACCAAGTTATATTGTTTACTTATGAGTTCTATTGTCTTTAAATTAGTAGAATACTCTTGTGTTTCCTAACATTTTTTTCTCAAGTGTGTTTCTACTACTAGAATGATCAAGAACTCAAGGTAAGTATATGCATCACATCTTTGCTCAAGATAATCTCTTGCTTCTTGCACATATTGTTTGCAAGAGTTAAATCTTGAACAAGGACATATCTGATTCATATATATTTTGATGCATATAGCCAAGATACACATGACTCCTTATATCCCTTCATCCATATGGGTGTCCATGCATTCCAAAGCAACTATCCTTTAAAAGGACTACACACATTTAGGGGGAGCAAATATAAGTCATGTGTCTCTCAAAGTCTTCATTACATCCACGTCTATATTTATTTAAAGCTTTGATTGTATGTTGTCATAAATTACTTAAAAGGGGGAGATTGAAAGAACAACATGCTCCCTTGGTGGTTTTGATAATTCATGACAACATACATTGTCTCTTGGACTGATACTTTTATCTAGTGTGTTTCAGATAATAGTCCATGGAGAGTTGGATTGGCAAAGAGATTGTGGAATACCCCAACATGCAAGGAAATAGGTTGGAAAAACATCAAGCAAGAGGACACTACATTTTATATTTGTGAGAAATCACTTTGAGTCCATAGGAAAGCCAATACTATTAAAAGGGGGTAAGGTTTTGTTGGTGAACAAAATACTCATACGTGCACAAGTGATAGTCACCAAAGACAGCCACAATCTCTTCCACCAAAGTCTAGCGAAAGCCAAATACTGAAAATCGGTGCAACCAACATTGTACATTCGGTGCCACCGATTCCAAACCCTAGACAAACTCAGCCGAACCCTAGCCTTTCGGTGGAGCCGATACTACATTCGGTGCCACAGAGTTAGGCTCTCAACTTTCTTTTATGCAATTTCATAATTTTGCTCCCTCCGAGGATGTCGAATCGGTGTCACTAAGATTGAGCATTCTGACCATTGGTCACCTTATCGGTGCAACCAAGATTCCTATATCGGTCTCACCGAGATTCAAAAGTTGACACCTTTTGGTCACTTCGGTACCACGGAGATTAACACATCGGTGTCATCGAGTCTGACTTATTTTGTGTAACGGTTGGATTTTTTGGGATGCCTATATATACCCCATTCACCACCACCTACCATACAGAGAAGCGCTCAGAACTATTACATACCTATCCTATCAGTTTTCTGAGAGAGAACCACCTACCCTTGGTGGAGGTCAAGATCTTCCACTCCAACCATATGGATCTTGATTTCTAGCCTCCCGAAGTTCTTCCACCAATCCCATCTCTTCTACCAAGCCATATCTGTTAGAGAGTGATTGTGTATTGAGGAGTCTATCGTCTTGAATCACAAGAGCAAGGAGTTCATCGACATTACCGAGCCTATTACCTTTTGGAGGGTGATGCCTCCTAGATTCGTTAGGTGTCGCTTGGGAGCCTCCTACTTCGTGTTGTGGAGTGAACCAAGAAGTTTGTAAGGGCAAGGAGATCGCCTACTTCGTGAAGATCTACCCATAGTGAGGCTAGTCCTTCATGGATGGAAGCCGTTATGGAATAGTCAAGGTTGCTACTTCGTGGCACCTTATGGGTGGAGCCCTCCATGGACTCTCGCGACTGTTACCCTCCATGGGTTAAAGACTCCATAAATGTGGACGTATGATAGCACCACCTATCGGAACCACGGGAAAAATCCTTGCGTCTCCAATTGCATTTGATCTCCATATGTCAACTCTTTACTTCATGTGCAATGTCTTTACTTTCCGCTGCTATATTGTTGACATGCATGTGTAGGGTATATAGGCTTGCTAGTCTTGCTAAAACTGTTAAAATCCACCAACCAATTGACATGGGAAAAGGTTAGGTTTTAATTTTCTGCTAGAAGTCTATTCACCCCCCCCCCCTCGAGACACTCTTCTAGTGATCCCTCAAATTCCAACAAGCATATGTGCCTACCTCATAATAATTTTCAGTAGCATCATGAAGGAATTAAAAAATATTACTATCACATAAAGCATTCTTTTCATGATTGACATGCATAGAATTTTCATTACTCTCCACATTAGCAATTTTCTTCTCATTCATAGTAGTGGGTGGAAACTCAACAAAATAACTATCATGAGACACTTGATTAACATAACCCAAATGAATATTAGAATCATGATGACAAGTTTCATGGTTATCATTTGTTAATAAATCATACATGTCATCACCATAATCATCATAGATAGGAGGCATGCCATCATCGTCATAAATTTGCTTATCAAAACTTGGGGGGCTGAAAATATCATCTTCATCAAACATAGCATCCCCAAGTTTGTGGCTTTCCATATCATTAGCATCATGGATATTCATAGAATTCATAGTAACAATATTTCTACAATGCTCGTAATTGAAGGATTTCACTTAAGCATTTTCATAAATTCTTCCTCAAACAATTGAGCACAGTTTCCCGAACCATCAATTTCACGAAAGACATTAAAAAGAAAAGGCAATTGGGGCAACCTAAACTCCATTTTTTGTAGTTTTTATTTTATAAACCAAACAATTGATAAAAAAAATTGCAAAATCTAAAGATATACCTTCAGGCACTCACCTCCCCGACAAAGGCACCATAAAATAGCTTGATGTCTACTACACAACTTTATTCTTGTAGACTCTGTTGGGCCTCCGAGCGCAGAGTTTTGTAGCACAATTGCAATTTTCCCTCAAGTGGGTGAACCAAGGTTTATAAACCATTGGGATCTGTAGGATGAATATGGTCTCTCTCAAACAACCCTGCAATCAAATACAAGAAATCGCTTGTATCCCCAACACACCCAATACAATGGCGAATTGTATAGGTGGACTAGTATGGAGAAGAGAATGTGATACAAGTGCAATATCGATAGTAGATATAGGTTTTTATAATCTTAAAATATAAAAACATCAAGGTAGCAAGTGGGAAACAACAAGCAAAACGTTGTATAAATTCTTGGAAATCTGGCCTGGGGCTCATACTTTCACTAGTGCAATCTATCAACAATGCTAACATAATAGAATCATATGATCATCCCACAATGTGCAACAAAGCATCACTCCAAAGTTCATATCTAGAGGAGAACATGACATGAAATTCTTGTAGGTAGTAGAACCACCTGAAAGTTACCCATTCCGATCAATCTAATGACCTATTCCTATAGGTGTTACAAAAACCTCTAGAGTTCGTACTAAAATAACACCAATGATACATGTCAACACAACCCTAATGTCCCCTAGATATTCGCGGGTTAATTATTCATATGCATCAAACAACTTCAGACTCATCTTATTCAATCCAATACAAAGAACTTCAAAGAGTACACCAAGATTACTATGAGAGAAGGTAGGACAAGAACGTGTATCAACCCCTATGCATAGATTACCCCATTGTCACCATGCAAATCCGGAAATTGATTACCAAGACATACATCAAGTGATCTGAAATTCAATATTCAATCTGGCATTAGAAAATCTCAAAGGGAAAGATTCAATTGATCACATCAAGATAGCAAGGGACAAACATCGTATATTCCAACTATATTAGCAACGCCCATGATACATCAAGATCGTGACATCTCAAGAACACAAGAGAGAGAGACCAAACACACAGCTACTGGTACATGCCCTCAGCCCCAAGGGTGAACTATTCCTCCTCGTCATGGCCTCTGCCGGGATGATGAAGATGTCCAACGGATGATCATTTCCTCCTCTAGCAGAGTACTAGAAAGGCTCCAAATGGGGCTTTCTTCGATACAGAGACTTTTGGCTATGGACTGGTAGTTCTAGCTTAACTTTCAGACGTTTAGGGATTTACAGGATTTTCTAGCGTTAAAAGCACGTCAACCGGAGCCACGTCGGCCCCACAATCCATCAGGGCACGCCCAGGAGGAGTGGGCACACCCTGTCGGCCTATGGCACACATGTGGCTCTCCTTAGGTGGTTCTTCACTCCGGTATTTCTTATTTTCTCCAAAAAAATCATAAAAAAATTCGGGTGATTCCGAGAACTTCCATTTTCTCCACAAAAACAATACCATGGTAATTATGCTGAAAACAGCGCTACTCTGGGTTAGTTCTAAATAAATCATATAAAGTGCATCAAAACCATATAAAATTATTGTAAACATAGGCAAATATGGCAGTAATACTTCATAAATTGTCGATACGTTGAAGACATATCATGCCTTCCGTGTCGCACACACGTGCGCTAGTAGAAAACATGCCATTAGTCATGGTTGGGAAGGGCCTTTAGTCCTGGTTCCCTAACCGGGACTAAAGTATAGAGAGTTAAGGGTCCAAGCCTTTAGTTCCGGTTGTCTACAAACCGAGACTAAACCCTGGCCACGTGGCCGACAGCACGCGCCAGGGCATGGGTTCCTTTGGTCCCGGTTGGTAACACCAACCGGGACTGAAGGTTTAGCGGTTAAGGCTTCATTGTTTATTTTTCCTTTTGATTTTGTGTTTTCTATTTAATTTTTTCTCTAATTCAACAACACCACTTGCATCCATACACTTTAATTAAATATATGTCATATAACTCATCATCATCTTACTCATCTAACAACTCATCATGATCTTAATCATACCAACTTGAAATCTCATAAAACAGAAAATATCATAATAATAATCATCCTAATCGATCATGCAAGTTAATATAAACCAGAAAAACTTCTCTATCATCGGACCTAGTCCTCCCTCCTAGGTAAAATGACATAAAAAGAATAACACCTATGTCTCCATTATGAAGCAAAGAGATCCAACGGTCTCCAACTCTTGGCTTGAGATCCTTCTTTATTTGTCCACATGCTTTAACTTGGAGCCGTCTTGGTGGTTTGTGCTCAGTCGAGTATGCAAAAGAGAACTCGGGCCGGAAGGGGCTTTTAATTCTCATATTACCTTCGGCTTGCATCAACGGAGGCACAATTTCATTTGGCAGTTTTTGTTGAAGAACATAATAGTAGCCTAGTTAGCAATGTAATCAATACCATTTACGCAACAGTAGTGTACTTAATTCGGAACACTTACCAAAATATTTCGGCGAATGTCATATGCCCCCAACCTATGCACTAGTGTCCTATACAATGTATAATTTGGGGCAATTCTCAAATTATGCGGGAAGATATCCCTACCAGCTAGGACACCAATGACAAAGTTGATAAGATCATCCTTCTCCTCCCAAGTTATATGTGACCCGTAAGTGTAGTGTGTCGTGTCGATTATGTTCTGTGTTTCACTCGAAGAAACGAAATAAGATGTAAATTATAAATTAACACATTTAGTATGGATGAACACCAACTATATTTAAATATAGAATGGAAATTACTTGACAAATATGCATGGTTGACAAACTCACAAGGGGGTAAAACAGGAGGCATATCGACATCCACCCAAATGTCGATGTTACCTTCAGTATGATCTTTAGGACAAAGATCAAATGTTATTTCCATATCCTCCTGAAATACATATGCCTTGCAAAGAGCTTCCCAATTTGAGAACCTTAATTATGTGTTATTAAGTGTATTCATTACTTTCACCAGAAATGTGTGACCATGTTTAGTTCTCAGGTTGGCTGTCCTCATCTCGAAACTCTCGTGCTCTCCAAAACCGAGCCTCTCCAAGAAATACCGTCTTGCACGATAGGGGATGAACTAGTCGAATTGTATAAACCAAAAATTATGCGTTGAAGGAAAGAAACAGAAGTCATACTTAATTACGAAAAAACAATTGTCATTGTTGCGTACCGTAGAAATATCGAAGTCTTCGTAAAGCTTCATGGTGAAGAACATGTCGTCTCGCAACCCAGGCTGGTGGCAAAGACCCTTATGTTCGCTACACAGTTCACATGCTTGTATCCTGTCGTCGTCATCAGACGATGACATTTCCTGTGTTCATGATTCAAAAATTTATTATTACTTTCGGTCTGTCAAATATAAAACAATTAGAATGCATTCAATAAGCAGAACCGGAGATATGCAAATCAATATAAGGCAATGCAATAATATGATCATATAATATCACTAATACATCATCCAATAATAGTATCACTAATAAATCATCGAATAGTATCACTAATACATCATCGAGTAATATCACTAATACATCATCGAATAGTATCCTAAACCCTAGCAGAAGAAACAGAGGGGAGTTCGAATGGAGAAAACAGAGAAATGGAGTCGGGCTGGACAAAGGGTTTATATAGGGAAAGCTTTAGTCTCGGTTGGTTGAGAAAACCGGGACTAAAGGTCCATCTATAGTGCTGGTTTGTATCACAAACTGGGACTAAAAGTGCTCGTGGGGGCCCTAGGCTGACACCAGCCTGCCACCACCCCTTTAGTCCCGGTTTGTGATACAAACCGGGACTATAGGTCCCAGATGAACCGGGACTAATGGTCTGACTACTACTAGCCATTGGAACCGGGACTAATGGCAACATTAATCCCGGTTCAAAGCCAAACCGGGACTAAAGGTACAAATGGAAGGCTTGTTTTCTACTAGTGGGGGGATTCTCATTGTAGGGTGTTGCAATATGTTTATGATTCTCTTATAGTGGGCGGGTAGAGTGACTGAAGCTTACACCCTAGTAAGGGGGTTGTTTAGTGGGAGTAAAGGGGACTTGAAGTGTTAATGCTATGGTTATGTTTACCTTAATGATCTCTAGTAGTTGTGGATGCCTGCTAGAGTTCCAATCATATATTCATATGATCCAAGTACGGAAAGTATGTTATAAAATTGCAATAATGATTACCGATCTTGCTATCAATTGCCTAGGATTATACCGCACACCATACTATCATTATTCCACACTCGATATTTGTAATGTATTCTAACTTTATTTATGCAGCAACTATTTTCAAATTTTAGTGCTCTAGTATCATGCAAAGTTATCCTCTATATACCCACAAAGCAGTTTTATTCCTTGTTACTAGACATAAGCAAACGCTCAATGTACATAGAGTCGTATCGGTGGCAGATAGGACTTGAGAGAATATTGATCTCATGTTTAGCTCCTTGTTGGTTCGACAGTCCATACTTATAACTTCCATCATTGGAAAGTGCTATGATGATTCCTTGCTCTTGGGGATTATCACTGGCCTCCATGACAGTCAGCAGCCACCTGGCATCTACCACGGCTAACGCGATGATGACCCGAAGTTTCTGTTGGAAATATGCCCTAGAGGCAATAATAAATTAGTTATTATCATATTTCCTTGTTCATGATAATCGTTTATTATCCATGCTATAATTGTATTGATCGGAGACTTAAATGCATGTGTGGATACATAGACAAAACCATGTCCCTAGTATGCCTCTAATGGACTAGCTCGTTGATCAAAGGATGGTTAAGGTTTCCTAGCCATGGACATGAGATGTCATTTGATAACGGGATCACATCATTAGGAGAATGATGTGATGGATAAGACCCAAACTACAAACATAGCATATGATCGTGTCAGGTTATTGCTACTGTTTTCTGCATGTCAAGTATATGTTCCTATGACCATGAGATCATGCAACTCACGGATATCGGAGGAGTGCCTTGTGTGTATCAAACGTCGCACCGTAACTGGGTGACTATAAAGGTGCTCTACAGGTATCTCCGATGGTGTCTATTGAGTTGGCATGGATCGAGACTGGGATTTGTTACTCCGTGTAACGGAGAGGTATCTCGGGGCCCACTCGGTAATGCAACATCACAATAAGCCTTGCAAGCAATGTGACTAATTGTTAGTTGCGGGATCTTGTATTACGGAACGAGTAAAGAGACTTGCCGGTAACGAGGTTGAACTAGGTATCGAGATACCGACGATCGAATCTCGGGCAAGTAACATACCGAAGAACAAAGGGAACGATATGCGGGATTAACTGAATCCTTGACATAGAGGTTCGACCGATAAAGATCTTCGTAGAATATGTAGGAACCAATGTGGACGTCCAGGTCCTGCCATTGGTTATTGACCGTAGAGGTGTCTCGGTCATGTCTACATAGTTCTCGAACCCGCAGGGTCTACACACTTAAGGTTCGGTGACGTATCGGTAGTGTAGAGTTATGTATGGTGGTGACCGAAGGTTGTTCGGAGTCCCGGATGAGATCCCGGACGTCACGAGGAGCTCCGGAATGGTCCGGAGGTAAAGATTCATATATAGGAAGTCCCAGTTTGGTTGGTAGTGTACCGGGGGACCTTCGGGAGGGGTATTTCGACCCCAAGAGGTCCATGGGCTGTGGGAGAATAATTCACAGCCCTTGG
Source organism: Hordeum marinum (assembly GCA_022496015.1). NCBI lineage: Eukaryota > Viridiplantae > Streptophyta > Magnoliopsida > Poales > Poaceae > Hordeum > Hordeum marinum. Next base: position 506,298,747 of record CM039674.1, on the reverse strand, counting down.
TGGGCTGGGAAAACAGCCACAAAGGCCCATGGCACAGGAGAGAAAGTTCTAAAGCAAAAAGTGGAAAATCAGCCAATAGGAGGCAATCCTACTCCAACTAGGATTGGAGGTGAAGTAGGATTGCTCCCACCTCCTATTTCGGCCGACCCAAAGGCCTTGGATGCCTCTCCTCTCCTCTCCTCCTATATATACTAGTGGATTGGGTGGTTTTTGGACAGAATTTCCGGCCACGTGCTACCCGTTTCACCGGTGCACAGTTTCTCCTCTAGATCGGTTTTCCGCAGCGCTTAGGCGAAGCCCTGCCGGAATCACTCCACCACCATCTCCGGAGCGCCGTCACGCTGCCGATGAACTCTCTCTCCTCTCCACCTCCTCTTGATGGATCAAGATGGTGGAGATCGTCATCAAGCTGCACGTGTGCTGAACGCGGAGGTGCCGTCCGTTCGGCGCTAGATCGGAAGGACCGTGATCGAGATCGTGAGACGGTTCGTGATGAGATCGCGGAACGGATCGTGATGAGTTCGCGGGACTGATCATGATCAAGATCATGAGACGGATCATGATGAGATCTCGGGACGGATCATGATGAGTTCACGGGACGGATCGTGATTGGATCGCGGGACGGATCGTGATGAGATCGCGGGACGCTCGGGGATTTGGATCGCGAAGATGTTCGACTACACCAACCGCGTTTCTTAACGCTTCCCGCTTAGCGATCTACAAGGGTATGTAGATCCACTCTCCCTCTCGTAGATGCTCATCACCATGGATAGGTTTGCGTGTGCGTAGGAAAATTTTTGTTTCCCATGCGACGTTCCCCAACAGTGGCATCATGAGCTAGGTTGATGGTTCGATGAGATCTCGAGTAGAACACAAAAGGTTTGTGGGCGTTGATGCTTAGATTGCTTCCTCCCTTGGTCGTATTTTGGTTCAGCGGGATTGTGAGATGAAGCGGCCCGGACCAACATTACTCGTACGCTTACGAGAGACCGGTTCCCTTGACGCAACTTGTTGCCTAGATGGCTTGCGGGTGACAGTTTCTCTCACTTTAGTTGGATCGGATTCGACAAAGTCGGTCCTTGAGAAGGTTGAAAAGCAATCTATGTATCACCGTTGTGGTTTATGCGTAGGTGAGAATCGTTCTTGCTAGATACCCGTAGCAGCCACGTAAAACATGCAACAACAATTAGAGGACGTCTAACTTGTTTTTGCAGGGTATGTTGTGATTTGATATGGCCAATTACATGATGAGATATATGTGATGTATGAGATGATCATGTGATGTATAGAATTTCACGACTTGCATGTCGTTGAATACGGCAACCGGCAGGAGCCATAGGGTTGTCTTTAAATATTGTATGACCTGCGTGTCAATCATTAAGCGCTATGTAATGCTTTACTTTATCGCTACGGTAGCAATAGTAGTAGAAGCATGTAGGGCGTGACAACCCCGATTGCGACACGTTGATGGAGATCAAGATGATCGAGATCATGGTGTCGTGCCGGTGACGATGGAGATCATGCCGGTGCTTTCTAGATGGAGATCAAAAGCACAAGTTCATGGCCATATCATGTCACTTATGATTTGCATGTGATGTTAATCCTTTTTATGCACCTTGTTTTGCTTAGGACGACGGTAGCATTATAAGGTCATCCCTCACTTAATTTCAAGATAAATTGTGTTCTCCCCGAGTGTGCACCATTGCGAAAGTTCGTCGTGTTGAGACACCACGTGATGATCGGGTGTGATAGACTCTACGTTCACATACAACGGGTGCAAGCCAGTGTTGCACATGCAGAACACTCGGGTTAAACTTGACGAGCCTAGCATGTACAGACATGGCCTCGGAACACAAGAGACCGAAAGGTCGAACATGAGTCATATAGTAGATATGATCAACATGATGATGTTCACCATTGAAGCCACCTTAACTCACGTGATGATCGGACTTGAGTTGGTGAATTTGGATCATGTATCACTCGAATGACCCGAGGGATGTCAATTTGAGTGGGAGTTCTTAAGTAATATGATTAATTGAACTCATTATCATGAACATAGTCAAAGTGTCTTTGCAAATTATGTTGTAGATCACTAGCTCGCGCTGTAGCTCCCTTGTATTTTTATATGTTCCTAGAGAAATAGAGTTGAAAGATGTTGGTAGCAATATTGCGGACTGGGTCCGTGATCTGAGGATTGTCCTCATTGCTGCACAGAAGGCTTATGTCCTTAATGCACCGCTCGGTGCGCCACCCCCTCTAGCGTCGTCTATAGATGTTGTGAACATCTGATAGGCACGTTTCAATGGCTACTTGATAGTTTAGTGCGTCATGCATTACGGCTTAGAATTGAGGCTCGGAAATGTTTTGAACGTCACGGAACATATGAGATGTTCTAGGAGTAGAGATTGTGATCTCAGGCTCGTGCCTATGTTGCGAGATATGAGATCTCCAACAAGATTCTGTGCCTGTAAGATGAAGGAGAATAGCTCAATCGTTGAGCATGTACTCAGATTGTCTGGGTACTACAATCGCTTGAATCAAGTGGGAGTTGATCTTCCAGATAAGATAGTGATTGATATAGTTCTCCAAGTCACTGTCACTAAAGCTACTAGAACTTAGTGATGAACTATAATACACGAGGGATAGAAGTATTGATCCCTGAGCTGTTCACGATGTTTGACACCGCGAAGGTAGAAATCAAGAAGGAGCGTCAAGTGTTGATGGTTAATCAAACCACTAGTTTCGAAAAGGGCAAGACCAAGGAGGGAAACTTCATGGATAGCAAGTCAGTTGCTGCTCCAGTGAAGCAACCCAAAGTTGAACTCAAACCCGAGACTAAGTGCTTCTATTATGAGGTGAGAGGTCGCTGAAGCGGAACAACCCTAGATACTTGGTAGATAAGAAGGCTAGCAACATCGACAGAAGTATATTTGATATACGAGTTATTGATGTGTACCTTGCTAGTACTCTTTGTAGCACCTGGGTATTGGATACCGGTTTGGTTGCTAAATGTTAGTAACTCGAAATAAAAGCTACGGAATAAATGCAGAACTAGCTAAGGGTGAGGTGACGATATGTGTTGGAAGTGTTTCCAAGGTTGATGTGATCAACATCGCACGCTCTCTCTACCTTCAGGATTAGTGACGAACCTAAATAAATGTTATTTGGTGTTTTGCGTTGAGCATGAACATGATTAGATCATGTTTATTGCAATACGGTTATTCATTTAAGTTAGAGAATAATGGTTATTCTGTTTACATGAATAATACCTTCAATGGTCATGCACCCAGTGAGAATGGTTTGTTGAAATCTTGATCGTAGTATTACACATGTTCATAACATTGATGTCAAAAGACACAAAGTTAATAATGATAGTACCACATACTTGTGGCACTGCCGCTAAATGTCATATTGGTATAAAGCGCATGTAGAAACTCCATGTTGATGGATATTTGGACTCATTCGATTTTGAATCGGTTGAGACATGTGAACCATGCCTCTTGGGCAAGCTGACTAAAGGACCCCGTTGGATGGAGCGGGCAAGTGATTCATTGGAAATGATACATGTTGATGTATGCAATCTAGTGAGTCTTGTAGCGTGCAGTGGATATCATTATTTTCTTAACTTCACTGATGATTTGAGTAGATATAGTGTATGTTTACTTAATGAAACACAAGTCTGAATCGTTTGAAAGGTTCAAGCAAATTCAGAGTGAAGTTTAAAGATCATCATGACAAGAAGATAAAAATGACTGCGATACGATCGTGGAGGTGAATATCTGAGTCACGAGTTTGGCATACAACTTAAGACAATGTGAAAGTTGTTTCACAACTAAACGCCACTTGGAACACCATAGTGTGACGGTGTGTCCGAACATCATAGTTATGCTCTATTGGACATGGTGCGTAATATGATGTCTCTTGTCGTTTTACTACTATAATTTTGGGGTTATGCATTAGAGACAACTACATTCACTTTAAATAGGGCACCATATAAATCCGTTGAGATGACACCATGTGAATTATGGTTTGATAGAAACCTAAGCTATCATTTCTTAATATTTTGGGATGTGACACTTGTGTGGAAAATGTTTTCACCTAATGAGGTCGAACCCAAGGCGGACAAATTGCATCTTCATAGAATACCCTAAGATCAGTTGGGTGAACCTTCAATCTCAGATCCTAGTGCAAAATGTTTGTTGCTTAAACGGATCCTTTCTCGAGGAAATGTTTCTCTCGAAAGAATTGAGTGGGAGGAAGATAGAACTTGATGAGGTTGTTGAACCTTTGTTCAACCAGAGAGTAGCGCAGAGCAGAAAGATATTTCTGTGAAGCCTACGTTAGTTGAAGAGGAAGTTAATGATGATGATCATGAAGCTTCAGGATCAAGTTACTATCAAACTTCGTAGGTCGACAAGGATGTGTACTGCTCCTAAGTGGTACGACAACTCTGTCTTGGAGATCATGTTGTGGGACAACGATGAACCTACGAGCTATGGAGAAGCGATGATGGGCCCAGATTCCGACAAATGGTTAGAGGCCATGAAATCCGAGATAGGATCCATGTATGAAAACCAAGTGTAGACTTTGGTAGACTTGCTCGTTGGACGACAGGTCGTTGAGTACAAATGGATCTTTAAAATGAAGACAGACTCTGATGGTGAATGTCACTATTTGTAAAGCTCGACTTGTTGCAAAGATGTTTGTGACAAGTTCAAGCAGTTGACTACGATGAGACTTTCTCACTCGTAGTGGTGCTAAAGTCTGTTGGAATTATGTTAGCAGTTGCTGTGTTTTCAATTATGAAATCTGGCAGATGGATGTCAAAACATCGTTTCCTTAACGGTTTACTTGAGGAAAGGTTGTATGTGATACAACCAGAAGGTTTTGTCAGGCCTAAGGATGCTAAAAGGTGTGCAAGCTTCGGTGATCCTTCCATGGACTGAAGCAAGCATCTCGGAGTTGGAATATACACTTTGATGAGGTGATCAAAGTTTTGATGTTTATACAAAGTTTATGAGAAACATGTATTTGCAATAAAGTGAGTGGGAGCACTATAGAATTTCTGATAAGTATATGTGGATGACATATTGTTGTTCAGAAATAATGTAGAGTTTCTGGAAAGCATAAAACGGTTATTTGGAAAGTGATTTTCAAAGGAAGACCTGGATAAAGCTACCTAATTGTTGAGCATCAAAATCTATAGAGATAGATCAAGATGCTTGATGAGACTTTCAATGAGTGCATACCTTCACAAGATTTTGAAAGAGTTCAAAATGGATCAGCCAGAGAAATAGTTCTCGTCTTATTTGTAAGGTGTGAAGTTGAGTGAGACTCAAAGCTCGACAACGGCAGAAGAAAGAGAAAGGACGAACGTCGTCCCCTATGCCTTAGCCATAGGCTCTATATTATGCCATGCTGTGTACCGCACCTATGTGTGCCTTGCCATGAGTCTGTCAAGGGGTACAAGAGTGGTCCAGGAGTGGATCACTGGATAGCGGTCGGAATTATCCTTAGTAACCAGAGGACTAAGGAAATGTTTCTTGATTATGGAGGTGATAAAGAGTTCGTCGTAAAGAGTTACGTCGATGCAAGCTTTAACACCTATCCAGATGACTAGTAGTAGCAATCTGGATACGTATAGTGGAGCAGCCATTTGGAAATAGTACCAAGTGGAGTGTGGTAGCAGTGTTTACGGTTTAACATAGAGATATGCAAAGTACACACGAATCTGAATATCGCAGACCCGTTGCCTATAAGACCTCTCTCACATGCAAAGCATGATCGAGCCCCAGAACTCATTGGGTGTTAGATTCATAACAATGCGAATCACATGGTGATGTGAACTAGATTATTGACTCTAGTGCAAGTGGGAGACTGTTGGAAATATGCCCTAGAGGCAATAATAAATTAGTTATTATCATATTTCCTTGTTCATGATAATCGTTTATTATCCATGCTATAATTGTATTGATCGGAGACTTAAATGCATGTGTGGATACATAGACAAAACCATGTCCCTAGTATGCCTCTAATGGACTAGCTCGTTGATCAAAGGATGGTTAAGGTTTCCTAGCCATGGACATGAGATGTCATTTGATAACGGGATCACATCATTAGGAGAATGATGTGATGGATAAGACCCAAACTACAAACATAGCATATGATCGTGTCATTTTATTGCTACTGTTTTCTGCATGTCAAGTATATGTTCCTATGACCATGAGATCATGCAACTCACGGATATCGGAGGAGTGCCTTATGTGTATCAAACGTCGCAACGTAACTGTGTGACTATAAAGGTGCTCTACAGGTATCTCCGATGGTGTCTGTTGAGTTGGCATGGATCGAGACTGGGATTTGTTACTCCGTGTAACGGAGAGGTATCTCCGGGCCCACTCGGTAATGCAACATCACAATAAGCCTTGGAAGCAATGTGACTAATTGTTAGTTGCGGGATCTTGTATTACGGAACGAGTAAAGAGACTTGCCGGTAACGAGGTTGAACTAGGTATGGAGATACCGACGATCGAATCTCGGGTAAGTAACATACCGAAGAACAAAGGGAACGATATACGGGATTAACTGAATCCTTGACATAGAGGTTCGACTGATAAAGATCTTCATAGAATATGTAGGAACCAATGTGGACGTCCAGGTCCCGCCATTGGTTATTGATCGTAGAGGTGTCTCCGTCATGTCTACATAGTTCTCGAACCCGCAGGGTATGCACACTTAAGGTTCGGTGACGTTTCGGTAGTGTAGAGTTATGTATGGTGGTGACCGAAGGTTGTTTGGAGTCCCGGATGAGATCCCAGACGTCACGTGGAGATCCGGAATGGTCCGGAGGTAAAGATTCATATATAGGAAGTCCCAGTTTGGTTTCCGGAAAAGTTTCGGGCTCATCGGTAGTGTACCGGGAGTATCGGTAGTGTACCGGGAGTGCCGGTAGTGTCCCGGGGGACCTCCGGGAGGGGTATTTCGACCCCAAGAGGTCCATGGGCTGTGGGAGAATAATAAACATCCCTTAGTGGTCTGGTAAAACAGCCACAAAGGCCCATGGCGCAGGAGAGAAAGTCCTAAAGCAAAAAGTGGAAAATCAGCCAATAGGAGGCAATCCTACTCAAACTAGGATTGGAGGTGAAGTAGGATTGCTCCCACCTCCTATTTCGGCCGACCCAAAGGCCTTCGCTGCCTCTCCTCTCCTCTCCTCCTATATATACTAGTGGATTGGGTGGTTTTTGGACAGAATTTCCGGCCACGTGCTACCCGTTTCACCGGTGCACAGTTTCTCCTCTAGATCAGTTTTCCGCAGCGCTTAGGCGAAGCCCTGCCGGAATCACTCCACCACCATCACCGGAGCGCCGTCACGCTGCCAGTGAACTCTCTATCCTCTCCACCTCCTCTTGGTGGATCAAGACGGTGGAGATCGTCATCAAGCTGCACGTGTGCTGAACGCGTAGATGCCGTCCGTTCGGCGCTAGATCGGAAGGACCGTGATCGAGATCGCGAGACGGTTCGTGATGAGATCGCGGAACGGATCGTGATGAGTTCGCGGGACAGATGATGATCAAGATCATGAGACGGATCGTGATGAGATCTCGGGACGGATCGTGATGAGTTCACGGGATGGATCGTGATTGGATCGCGGGACGGATCGTGATGAGATCGCGGGACGCTCGGCGATTTGGATCGCGAAGATGTTCGACTACACCAACCGCGTTTCTTAACGCTTCCCGCTTAGCGATCTACAAGGGTATGTAGATCCACTCTCCCTATCGTAGATGCTCATCACCATGGATAGGTTTGTGTGTGCGTAGGAAATTTTTTGTTTCCCATGCGACGTTCCCCAACAGTTTCAACGTCGGATCTAGATGACCATCGCTCTGCCATCCAGGAATCACGCTTCGATGTGTTCCCGTGCGATGAGGACGAGCATCGTCTCCGTGTTGGTGTGTAATAATCTATCGCGTTTGTGGATGCCATCTACAACATGGGAAAGTATCTACAACACCAGAAATGGAGGGAGACTGCAATGAAGAGGCAGTTGTGGAAGAATGCAGATGCTAGTGCATCGGGCAAAAGAGGCGGGGCCACGACCTGAAGCCGACGGATGGTACTTGTGAACTGTGTTGGGTTTCCCCGAAGAGGAGGGGAGATGTAGTACAGTAGAGAAAAGTATTTCCCTCGGTGAGAATCAAGGTTAGCGAACCAATAGAAGAACAAAGTAAACCCCTTTCAACGGCACCTACACACACAAAACTAAACACTTGCACCCACCATGTGCAAGAGGGTTGTCAAGCCCCTTGAACTCATTCCTTGTGAGGATTAAATCTTGATAGAGATTAATCATACAAATAATAAAAGTAGAAACTATAAGTGAATTGCAGCTAGGTATTTTTAGGGTTTTATTATTTAGGATTAAGTAGACCCGGGGGCATAGTTTTTGCTAGAGGCTTCTATCTTGAACATAACATACGATGGGTAAACAAATTACTGTTGGACAATTGACAGAATAGCGCATACCTATGACATGTTATTTATGGAAATGATCATGTATATAGCCATCACATCCATAAACAAGTAGACCGAAACGATTCTGCATCTACTACTGTTACTCCACTTTAAGAGCGCTTCTATGCTTGCCTCTTTAGGTATTAAGTTCATGACAAATAAAGTAATGCTTGGAGCAAGGTGACATAATGTAGACAAAGTTAGAAAATCAATATGTTCAAACCCCGTCGTTTTATCCTTAATGGCAAAATACCAATACGTGTCTTGTCCCATTCTGTCACTAGGATATAGCGCATCGCAAGATTGAACCCGTTACATCACACAACTCCTAGTGAAGATAAATCAATCTAGTTGGCAAACCGATAGGCTAGAGAGAAATACGAAGCTATAACAATCATGCACAGTAGAATTCAGAAAAGGCTCAATTACTTTTAATGAATAATGTGGTCATAAACCCACAATTCATCGGATCCCAACAAACACACCACAAAAGAGGATTACATCGCATAGATCACCGTGATAATCACGATGAGCATGGTATTGAAGATCAAAGACAGAGAGAAAGTCATCGATGTACTAGCTATGGACCCATAGTTGTGGACTGGACTACTCACACATCATCATGAGGGTAGCAAGATTGATGAAGATGGCCTCTGTGATCGATTTCCCCTCTGGAAGAGTATCAAAAAAGGCCTCCAGATGGGATCAAAGAGGAACAAAGACTTGCGGTGGTGGAATGAGTGTTTTGGGTGGTTCTCCATTGGTTTCCTAATTTTACAGAATGTTTGAAGGTGGAATTAGGTCAAACGGAGCCATGAGGGGCCCATAAAGCATCAAAGCGCACCTGCCCCCATAGGTGCGCCTTGTTGCATTGTCGTCTCCTCGCTTCATATCTGGTCTCCTCCCGAAGCTTCTAGGGTCTCCCTTGTCCAGAAGAAAATCATCAATAAGTTTCTTAGTGTTTGGGCTTCATTTGGTACTAATTTCCTGGAAAACCAAAAAGAAGCAGAAAACAACAATTGGCACTAGGCACTTGGTTAATAGGTTAGTTCCCAAAAAGATATAAAATAGCATATAATTTCATATAAAGCATGCAAGATTGATAACATAATAGAATGGAATGATAAAAATTATCGATACGTTGGAGACGTATCAGTATCCCCATGCTTAATTCATGCTCGTTCTCAAGTAGGTAAATGATAAAAACATAATTTTGATGCGACATGCTACCCAACATGTAATCTTTTATAGGTATGAGCTTTGAAAAACGATGAAATAATTCCTATAACATAATAGTATCCTTAAACATAAATAACAAAATCATTATTTTTAAAAATATACGATCTTTAAAGAATGTTATTCCCTGCTCATTTTATCATATCAAGCAGGGCTACGACTCCATCTTCACCGCGTAAGTATAAATCATGAGCACCCAAGTGTCAAACTAGGCAATTGGATCGTACTTCTAACACGCTTCAGCATTTTCCACTTCACGCGGTACATGAGCGTGAACCATGGATATAGTATATTGGTGTAATAGAGTATGGTGGTAGAGATCAAAAGAAGTCAAAGTGGAAAGAAAGTCTCACATCAACTAGGCATATCAATGGGCTATCGGGATTCCCATCAATCAGTATCAATGTGAGGAGTAGGTATTGCCATGCAACGGATGCACTAGAGCTATAAGTGTATGAAAGCTCAACGGAGCTATGTGCATCCAACTTGCTTCCTCATGAAGACCTTGGACATTTGAGGAAGCCCGTCAACGGAATATACAAGCCAAGTTCTATAATGTAAAATTCCCACTAGAATATGAAAATGACAACTCAGGAGACTCTCTATACCAAGAACATCTTGTCACTTTGAGGCACAAGTGTGGGAAATGGATATTAACATTGTCCCTTCTCTCTTTTATATCATTTTTTCATGGTGGGATTTTATCTTTTTTTTGCCTCCCCATTTCTTTTTTTTCTTTTTTTATTTTCCTAGAGTCTCATCCTGACTTGTGGGGCAATCATAGTCCCCATCATACATTCCTCACTAGGACAGTGCTCTAGCAATGATGATCACCACACTTCTATTTACTTACAACTCAATATTACACCTCAATGAAGAACAATATGAGTCTATATGAATGCCTCTTGTAGTGTAGCGGAATGTGCAATGATCTAGCATAACATGTAGATAATGATTAATGGTGGCTTTGCCCCGAATACTATGCCAGCTATATGATAATGCAAAGCACTATGATGATCAACACACAAGCCATGTGATAGAACGGTGGAAGTTGCATGGCAATATATATATATCTCGGAATAGCTATGGAAATGCCATAATAGGTAGGTATGGTGGTTGTTTTGAGGAAGATATAAGTAGGATTATGTGTGATAGAGCATATCATATAATGGGGTTTGGATGCACCGGCGAAGGTTGCACCAACTCTCAACATGAAAAGAGGTAATGCATAATACCGAAGAGGCTAGCCAATTACGAAAAGAAGAGAATGTGTATATCTATGGATTCACATTAGTCATAAAGAACTCACATACTTATTTTAAATCCTAATAGCTCTCTCTAAGCAAATTACGACCGCATGACCATAGGGAGGAGGTTGGTAGGAGTTAACCATCATGCGCCTCCGATTCAAACAACACGATAGAATTTCAATTCGGACATAAAAATGCTCACGCATCATCACCATGTCATAACCAATATTTAGATGAACAGAAAAAACAAGCTTTAATACCGATATTTCTACTAACCAATGATCATGTACTCATACCCTTTCATATTACTACATCAATATAGTTAACCCATGTTTCTTCTTATCTCCCTTGAATATATATATCCTTTTTGGACCAATCTTATAACAAGTGCACATTACCGTTCCTGTTTGTTAGACTCTTAAAAAGATTTAAGCGAATCAGGAGATTTCAATTATTTCTATAAAATCTGAACACCATTTTGCACTACTAGGGAAAAGCCTATATGAAGATAGGTGTCAGTAGTGCGGGCAAAAACTAGGCGTTGCTGCTGATTTTTAGCAGTACCGCGCGGTTGGAAACAAGCGCTACTACTAAGCGGGCCAGACAATGCCCCGATGCTGGCCACAGTATAGCAGTGCTGCACATATTCCCACACTACTAGTAAGACAACTAGTAGTAGCACGGGACGTGGAGCCATGCTCCAACTATGGGCAGCACGGGCCTAGCTTGCCTGCCCAACTTAGCAGTTGCGCTGGTCGGCAAAACGCACTACTACTAAGCCCATTTCTAGTAGCGGTGGTCCCCACCCCGCACTGCTGCTAAGACTACCTTATCATCTTGCTCGGATGCCCCCGTAACTCTCCTTTCTCTACACTCTCGATCCCACTCTCTTCGCCAGCCCCCCCCCACGCCCGCCGCCGTCGCCCTCGATCCCGCGCTTGCCACCGTCGCTCGTCCACGCCCGCCAAGGTAGTTCCCTCCTCCTCCCTCCACTCCCCCACCCTTTCTTCTTGTAGAGGATAATATGCTATATATTTTTTAAATAAAATAGAATATGTTGGAATATCTTGATGTGTAGAAATGTATTGGAATACAATAGAATGTATTGGAATAGAATAGAATGTAGAAATTTTGAGGTATAGAAGTTTTTAGTAAATAAGAGGTATAGAAGTTTTTAGTAAAAATAAGGTTCAGAAATTTTATGTAATTATTTTTTCAATATTTAAAAGCACTGGACAATTTAATTATTTTCGTGGGGGCGAGCTAAAATTCCACCTCCTCCTTCTGTTCTCCTCGTACATGTGTATGATGATATGTAGACTTGTGTATTACTTGTCTATTAGTACAAGTGTGTATGATTTTGTAGGGAACACCTCCGAGTGGCCTATGTTTTGACAGAATGTTGATTCATTTCTGTTCCAACAAATTTTAGGTGCTCGATACGTCCTGTTATTAGAGAAGGTCATGCAGAATTTTTTTCGTGGATTATGGCATGACTTGTGCTAGGAAGTAGGAAATATCGAGTGTCTGTGATTTGGTAGAACAGGAATTAGATTACATTCTAGCAAAACATATGCCATTTTTATGACATTACTCCATCAATGCAATGTTAATTGACTTATGCTTATTAGGGTACTTCAGTCTGTCAGAGCTCCTTGTGTGACTTACAGAATGTTCTTGAAAGAGGAATCTCGGTTGTTGTCATGGGGGTCACTTCCTCTTCTTCTTCTCATGATATATACATTGGTATAATGCACGAGAAAGGGAGAGGAAGCAACCAACACCAACAGTCGAAATATCACAGGAAGAATCCTGACTGTGGTAGTGAGGGTCGCTTCCTTCTTCTTCCCCGTGCGCTACACATTTTCGTAATGCATGCGGGGATGAATGAAGGAGTGGCCAGCACCGACAATCAAAATTTCTATCAAGAGGAATGTCCACAAAATACACAACCATATTATTGTCAGGGAGTGTGCACCATATACACAAGATATCGGGGCTTCGGGGAGGCCCAAGTTCTTAGTATAATTGTTGTCGATTTTTAATATTTGAGTCACGAACACAAGAAATGTCTGACGATGATAGGAACCCTGAGCGTGAATATGGAGGCAAGGATCAAGGTATGTGCGACATGCCTCACCTGTGAAATGGTAGGTTCTTCATAATCAAGCTGGAGGAGAACTTTGATGTTTTTATGGTACGCAACAATGACAAGTATTTTTTTCGTAATTAATCATGAATTTTGTATCTTTGCTTCAATGTGTAATTTTGGTCTTTGTACACTTGGACTAGTGCATGCCCTGCCATGCAAGACGGTATGTCTTGGAGAAGCTCGGTTTCCGAGAAAGTGGAAATATGGAGACGAGGAGAGCTAACCTCAGGACTAAACATGGTCATGCTTTTTTTGTTAAACGATACAATGCAGTTAATCACTTGCATTTTGGTTTCTCAAATTGGGAAGCTCTAGTCAAGCCATATGGATTTTAGGAGCATATGCACATAATCTTCGATATTCGTCTTGAAGATGATATGGATAATATCGACCTTTGGGTGGATGTGGATATGCCTGCAGTTTCACCTCCATGTGAGTTTGTCAACCATATTTGTTAGGTAATTTATATTTTTTATTTAAAAATAGTTGGTGTTCATCCCTACTTAACTTGTTTTCTTTAATTGTAAGCTTATTTCTCTTCTTCAACAAATACTAAAAAGATAGTAGACCAAACCTACTACAGTCATGGCTGCAATCTAACTTGGTTGGTGAAACATCATCTGATCTCATTAATTGATGATGTTGATAATTTTAAGATCCATTATGAAGATAGTGGCAAAATTTATTCTGAATATGTGCCACTAGTGCATGAGTTGAACCATGGTAATTTCCATGTAGACAGCATGGTAAGATTATTTTTTACTATTGTGTCATTAATTAGTCCATCTTTGGCATAAATAATTTTTTTCTTAAGCAAAACTAAATTCCTAACTATGTTATTATTATGTTCTTCAACTGAAATTGCCGTCAGAGGTTGTACCTGAACTGATGTTTCTAGAAGGTCATTTGAATGTTATCAGCTTAAGGCCACGGTTTCCTACATGTTTCCGCAATGCATACTCAGTTTCTAGAAGGAATGAAAGCCTAAAACTCAAATGATTTAGCAAAATAATGAAAGACCACATACAACCACTTGGCCGAGACGTGAAGGATTTGCACAGGCCACGAGTCGGGGATAGGTGGATCTCTATTTTTCACAATGGAGTGGGAGGAGCTTACCTATTTTATGCTATTTTACCTAGGAGAGAGTAGTTGGTTCTACCTAGGAGAGAACGGTATGTCCTAACTAAGAGAGAGGACCTTTTCTAGTTTATGATATTGTGTAGTAATGGTTAACATTTCATGAGTTGTTAGATGATTAAGATGATGATAAGTTATTATGTGACTAAGGATGATGAGTTATTAGATGACATAGATTAGACTAAAGTGGATGGGTGCAGGTTATTAAGTTGGGTTAGTAGGAAAATATGATGTTACGATAGCACACAAGTGTTGAATCCTTTCATTCGACACTTGTGTGCCTTCATAACATCATATTTTGCTACTAGTTCTACTTGATCACTTGCACCCATCCACTTTAATTTAAATGTAGTTTCTTGCAAAATTATTATTGATGTTGTATATTAATATGTATAAGCATGCGTAAATACAATATAAAAAATACGCTCGATTAGTAGTAGCGAGGGGAATAGAACCTCACTACTAATAGTTAGTAGTAGCGTGGGTCCGATCAAGTGCTACTAATACATTTAATACTAGTAGCGCGGGTTTGCCCATTCTACTACTAATTGTTAGCAGTAGCGTCACAGCAGTAGCACCGCCACCCACGCTACTGATACGGGAAACACCCGCGCTACTAATAGGCTTTTCTATAGTAATGGTGCTCTAAAAGATATAAGTTAAGCACTAGAGCAACTGCCTAGCTCAAAAGATATAAGTGAAGCATATAGAGTATTCTAACAAATTATGATGACCATGTGTCTATATCAAATATGTGTGTCCGGCAAACAATTATTGTGGCAAATTCAAAGAAAAGTAAACTATAATACATGAAGTTGCAAGCAAAACACATATCACGTGATGAATAAAAATATAGCTTCTGCTCTTGAACAACATCAATTCTAGTACCTTCGCGGTCATCCCAAAGGATTTACTTGGCACAAACACTAAATTAAACAGAAAAACACAATAATTACAGTAGCAATAATCATGTCAACACACCAAAATAGGAAGTAAAACAAAAAAGTTAAGATAACTATTGGGTTGCCTCCCAAAAACCGTTAATGGTTTATGCCCCTAGCTAGGCATAATGCACTGTTTCAAGTATTCTTCTTATCATCCTTCATATTCTCTGTCACATTCTTATATATAATACCATCATAATCAATTCTTAATAATTCCCTTCTCTCAGCAATAGACTTTCGACTAAGAGAACTCGAATAATGGAACGGGCTATCTTTCACAACTTTTATATTTTCCAAATTTTATTTTTGAGAAGTTTAGTCATCAAGGGACCTTCCATAAGAAATTGTAAATTCATTATTTATAAGGACCTTAGGTTTGCCAAGACATTGTTCATCATACCCATCCTTATTGCCTTGAATAATCCAAGAGTATTGTTTATTAATGTCATTAAATAATTGTTGGATCAAGTCAAGCTTAGGTACTTGTTTTGTAGCATTTTCTTCAAAGCCATATGGTCTCTAGACCTATTTTCACATAAGATATTCATCATAAAGAATTTCAACTATAATAGGTCACTCATAGTTCACCTCATAATGATCAAAATTTTCTCTAGCTTTGTAGATTATCTAATCAAATTCATGAAGGAGGGCAATTGTAGCTATATTTTTAGCTCTAGGATCATTTATCAAAGTAATTCAAGACTATACTTGTAAATTAGGGTTGGTACGGATAAATCTTCTTTCAAGTTTGATAATAAGATATGAAATAGCTAGAGCACAACTATTAGTTCTTTTAAGGATAGGCTCGTCATTGTTTACCAAATCTCCTATAAAAGTGAAGAACTCTTGAATAACACTTTTTCCAATAACATTCCCACTTCCCATTAAAAAAATAGTAGCTATATTAATGGGAGGGTCCTTCTTACAAAGATCATTATCCTCATTTTCACCTTTAGCAATAACAAATTCATACATGATAGCAACCTCAAGTAAAACAAGCAAATAGAAATATTTTTTATTTTTTATTTTTATATAAAGAAAATATAAAGGAAAACAAAAAGTAGAACAAGTGAATGATAATTTGTATGAAGGAACCTAGCGAGATTTTGATGATGTCTCCCCGGCAACGGCGCCAGAAATTCTTCCTGCTACTTGTGAGTTGTGTTGGGTTTTTTCTCGAAGATGAGGGGAGATGTAGTACAGTAGAGGTAAGTATTTCCCTCAATGAGAATCAAGGTTATCGAACCAATAGGAGAAGCAAGCAAACCCCTTTTAATAGCACCTACAAACACAAAACCAAACACTTGCACCCAACACGGGCAAGAGGGTTGTCAAGCCCCTTCAACTTGTTACTTGCAAGGATTAAATCTTGATAGAGATTGATGATACAAATAATAAAGGTAAAAAACAATAAGTAAACCGCAGCAAGGTATTTTTAGGTTTTTAGTATTTATGATTAAATGCACCCAGGGGCCATAGTTTTCGCTAGAGGGTTCTCTCTTGAACATATCATACGATGGGTAAAAATATTTTGTTGGGGAATTGACAGGATATCGCATAGTTATGAAATGTTATTTACAACATTGATCATGTATATATGCATCACGTCCATAGAAAAGTATACCGAAATGATCCTTCATCTAATACTATGACTCCACTTCGAGAGCGCCTCTATGCTTGCATCTCTAGGTATTAATTTCATGACAAACAGAGTAATGCATGGAGCAAGGTGACAGGATGTAGAAAAAGTAAGACAAGCAATATGTTCAGACCCGTCGTTTTATCTTTAATGGCAACAATACAAATATGTGTCTTGTCCCCTTCTATCACTGGGATATAGATCACCGCAGGATTGAACCTGTTACAATACACCACTCCCACTGAAGATAAATCAATCTAGTTGACCAAACCAAATCGATAGACCGGCGAGAAATATGAAGCTATAATAATCATGCATAGTAGAATTCAGAAAAGACTCATTTACTTCCAATGAATAATCTGATCATAAACCCACAATTCAATGGATCCTAACAAACACATTGAAAAAGAGGATTACATCGGATAGATCACCGCGAGAATCATGGTGAACATGGTGTTGAAGATCAAAGAGTGATAAAAACCATCTAGGTACTAGCTAAGGACCCGTAGGTCTGTGGTGGACTACTCACACATCGGCATGAGGGCGGCAAGGTTGATGAAGATGGACTTCGTGACTGATTCCCATTTCGTTAGAGTGACGAAAAAGGTCTATAGATGGGATCATGGTGGAACAGAGACTTGCGGTGTCGAAAAAAGTGTTTCGGGTGGTTCTGTGTTGGTTTCCCTATTTGAGAGAATTTATGAAGGTGGAATTAGGTCAGACTGGTCCATAAGGGGCCCACAAGGTATCAGGGCGTGCCTACCCCCTGGACGTGCCTTGTTGCCTTGTCGTCTCCTTGCTTTGTGTTTAGTCTCCTCCGAAAACTTCCAGGGTCTCTCTTGTCCAGAAAAAAATCGTCAAAAAGCTTCATAGCATTTGGACTGTAGTTGGTACTTATACCTGGATAACCAAAAACAAGCACAAAACATCAACTCGCAATAGGCACTGGGTTAATAGGTTAGTCCCAAAAACTGATATAAATTAGAATCCAATTGCATATTAAGCATCTAGGATTGGTAATATAATAGCAAGTAACAATAAAAAAATTATTGATATGTTGGAGACGTATCAGCGGAGCAGGACGGCGCATGCCTCTCAGCCGTGTTCGAGTTAGGTGTAGGCCTTGCAGCTACGGCAACAACCCTAAGGCCGTCTCGGTGGCCACGACGACCATGGACGCAACCATTGCGAGAGCGGTGCTCGTCTATCTACTGATGGCCCACGTGGATGCCACCGCAGCTTCGTCGACGATGGTGGTTGCCCTGGGGAATGCCATCAGGGTAAAGGTAGCTTCGTCGATCGTGGTGGACCTAACGAGAGTCCCTACGGTCTCTCCGGTGGAGCTAACCCTATCGGTACTTGCCGCGAAACCAGTGGAGATCATCGACTTGGCAAGCTCCTTTGAAAACCCCTTCTGAGCAAAGGAAGGTCACGCTGATGACTCCGTAGCGGCGTTTGTATGCATCTGTGGCGTGGTAAATATTTTGTGCAGTTCATCTAGTTGTAAATTGGTGAATTGTTTGTAAATTAGTGAGCGCTTGAACTAATGTGTACTTTTCCGCTGCAAAATTAGCCATTTTGTGGTGAAAATTAGACAAATGTTTGTGTTATATGTTTGTGGGCTCTGGAAATTTAGGATGAACCGTGTGCGATGAACCAGAATGTAGGACACAAATATTTCTAGCTTAATGAGCAAGAAGCCGCCTTGAGAAATCTCAGAAAAATCTACCAGCCTTGAGTGATGCAAAATATCGTGGTTTCATGACATTACGTTATAGCGTACACAGTTGTGATGTTTGGACCATGTGCGATCTTGGTTGCTTACACCCCGCTTAAATTCCCTTACCCATATTTTAGTGGTCGTGGTATTTCAATTGTCGCCCTCCCTCGTCCACCATCGACCTTAAAATAAAATTCCAGATGTCGAGGCATTTGAACCGTTGTCAGCCCTCGTATACGACCATCTCCACCCACCATTACAAAAAAAATCAGTAGCCGAGACATATCCTCAATCACCATCCCTTCCCTCCACAGTCCACACACACTGCCCCCATCCCCCTTCTCCCTCCTCGAACCCTAGCTGGCCGGTATGCCTGTGACTCCTAGCTACATAAGTTCAAGTTACCCACCGATCCCCATACACCCTTGCCGCCCTGAGTTTTTAGATGAGGCATGCAGTGTCCCTTTTCCCCAGATACCCATCTCGTACTTCATAGAGTGGCATCCTAAGCCTGACCACATATCCCGGGGAGCCCGAGGAGCATACGGCCACAAGGAGGTATATCATGGCCTCTCTGTCGGATGATGGTGAGGGGTCCACCATTCGCGTCGACCTGTAATTCCCAGAGGAACACCTCGCCATGGAAGCTGGCCGGGACATTCACTACATTGCCATGCCAAAGGCGTCAAGTCTGCAGACTCATATATTCGTGTATTTCAGGAGAGTCGGCTATGACGACAAGCTCATCAACATCAACGTCTTCACCACGGATCTCCTCCGCCTTCAGGTTAAGTGACCCAGTGCCAACGCTTGTGGTTCAACCATAGTCAATATCTTCGAAGGCCTCACCACGTATCTCCTCCGCCTTGTGGTCAAGGATTTGTGATCCTTATACGCCATCGATCCCCCTTTTTCATTTCTAAAGGAAATGGTCTACGATGGTGGCCTGGGGTCCTTAGCTGCAAAGTCAGATCTCATCGACCAAGACCACGATAAGGGCACCCACTACGGCTCATCCAAGGGAAGACATCCCATCTGCGATATCAGGGAGCGTACCCTGGGTATGTGCTCTTCCAAGTGGAAGGAGCCCATCCATGACAAGTGAGGCAACATCTTGTGAGCAAATCATATTTTTCTAGCTAGCCCTCTTGTACCCATTGTTCTAGTAGCTTTTCAATGCGATGTTTTAACTATGTCGTGTTTAATTATTTCATTTATGCCAAAAATGTATTGTGCAATAGGGTTATCTTATGTTTAAGTATGAATTCACTAGTTCAGTTTCATGAATAGCTATATTTGATTGTTTATAGTGAGCATATGCCTTGTTTATCTCTATTTGGTTGTTAGGTTGGTTGCAGTGAGCATGTGTCCAGTTCTCAAACACATGCCTTGCTTTTGTTATATTGGTTGCAATGAGCATTTCTCCAGTTTTCAATGGATATATTTGGAAGTTATAGTGAGGATATATTCCTTTTTTATTTTAGTTATTTACAATGTCATGTTCATTATGTGCAAGTATGAACTATGCTGTTCAATTTCATCAATAGCACATGTTATGCCTGGTGTAGTTAACACATGCCCTTTACTTTTGTTTTACACATTTATCTAGCATGATGTTTAAGCATGAGCTACATTTTGTTTATTTTCAATAATACATGACTAAATTACAATATTTTGTCGCACTTAAGCCTGTTGTAGCTAACACCCTCTTTCATTTTTTATCTGCTTTAATAGCATGTTGAAACTAACAGATTCAAGCAATCATTTGGAGATGATGTTTTTTGCCTTGGCTATATTTGCTTGATGTTAAGCATGTTGTACTTATCATGACTTTTCATATACTTAAATAGGACAACAATGGGAGTGATCGACGTTTTCAACCGAGAATTGTTTCATCCCTCGGCTTATACGCTCTCTGTTCCATAATGTAGTGCATATAGATTTTTTTGAGCAGGCGAACTTTGCAAACTTTGAACAAATTTATAGAGAATACTATTCATATATACCATACAAAAATGTATACAATATGAAAGTAAATTTTGTGATGTATATAATTGAACATATTTGGTATTCGAGATGTATATGTTTTTCTCTACGAACTTGGTCAAAGTTAGTAAAGTTTGATTTCTCAAAATATTTATACCCAACACATTGTGGAAGTGAGGGGGTATTGTGTTACACCATTCTGTAATTGTATTTTAACTTCTAACATTGACTTCTTGCATTACAAACATATGTTCTTGTGCAGATCCATGCCTAGACCTTTTTTGCATGTGGGGCAATGAAATATTCATGAACCAACATCAAGTGAGGAAACTGATAAGAATTGTTAGGGAAAAGAGACGAATCATGTCAATTAATATATTTATTTATGCTCTATCCAACACAATAGTGAGATGTAGGATGGTAACTACGAACTCTGTAAGTTTCTATTAGTATTGCCCGTAATGAGTTGTTACACAACAATGCCTGAATCTTTTTCATTTGTAGTTGTCCCAAAGTAGTTTACACAAGATTAGGTCGCAAAGTACATAATTCGTGGACATGCAATGAAGTTTAAAATATTTCAATGAGACTATAATGAGTATTGATAAGTTGTAATGAAGACAGTGAAGGATGTGCGGACAGCCATAACTAGGGGTCGGCCTAGAGTAATGTGTGCATTAGGAATGCAGAAGGGCACAATAGGGGCATTCCACTTCACTTTCTCCAGCAACCAGAATGTCTTTCGACTCTCTCTTTGTCCTCTTTAATACAATTGTGGTTCCCTTATTCTATATGTGGTGCTTCTGTAGCTTGTTTTGTGAATTGGTGCTTCTGTAGTTCTTGTGTATATGTACATGTAAACCGAATTACATATTCGTTCTTGAACCTATATTTGTAAACATGATTCGATATGAAATAAGTGATTGCCTACTTACAAATTTAAAATATGTGAATTTTAAATGTGGACATTAAATTGGGGATCAATTATGCTTTATAGTGCATTACCATGCACAAAGTTTCAGAAAGTAAAATGTATGTGATCAACTTCAAGATCAAACATGTTACTCCACTCATGGATTGTGTGATGAATCTCTACTACACGCACGATCAGCCAAGAAATAACGTGTGATATTAACAACACCAACGCACATTGTTACTTCTTATCAAGTGTTTGTGAAAGTCCCCTTATCACACACAATTTGGAATGATGAAGTTTTTATGATGTCGTGCCATCGTAACATTGGTCACAGAAGAATGCATTCAATAGTTCTTCATCCTACATGGGTACTACAGATGAAACTTTGGGACATTTTATATACCACAAATATTATCAACAGCGCAACGTGTGGGATAGATTCAGCCTTTGCATATAGTTTTATACGATAATTGTATGCACTCTTAGATCCTATCGCAGGCGGTCCCATAGAACTAAATGTGTGTGATAGTCTCCTTATCATACACCCTTTACAATCATGAATTATTTGTGATGCAGCGTGCATCGTAAACGGTGCACCATAGAATAGCGCATGTGATGGTAATGTGATACCACGCGAGTAGAAAGGATGGACGGTTTGGGGAAACATGACATATCTCAAATGGTTCACCGATGACTCTCATTTTTGGTAGATGCAGACATCACATACGCTTACTTATGGCAAACATTTGCATTCTTGTTCCATATCACCGATGATTTTCCCGTGTCATATTGGATGGAACCCCCCTACCGCACACATAGTCAAGGTGGTGGTTTAAAACTCTGTAGGGAAAAGGGGGTAAAACATTTGTATGGGAGGTCGCTGCACCGGTGACAAGATCTTCTCTAAGAGACTAAGAGAGATTTTTTAAAACTGGAGGACTTGGGGCTCGGTATATCCAATATAAGAAGAGAGTTGTTTGATTAGTTAATGGAAATCTAGGTAAAACCATAACAACATGCCCCATACTCAGAGGTCACCCGTTGACCTAGCTATGGACACGCAGTACACATTATCAAGAGGAAGACGGCAAGAGTTATCATCATCACTTCTCCCCCAGCAAGTGACTCTGACTTTGCCACATCATACCATCCATGAGGTCACCATTGAACCAGTAGCTCGAAGCATACGCAAGCAACCAAACAGCCAACAACAAGTGCCAACAGCAAGCAAATCCAATTTCGAAGGTGAGTAACGAAGGGGAAATGTGCAAGGGTTGTGCCATGGAGTATCCTCGAAGCCAGAAGCCCACCACCTATCATCGTCACTACTTAGATGCGCCACATCATCTCTGAATCCAGAGCAACGGAGCAAAGCCTGAAGACAAATGAATAGATCGAAGAATTAATTACCAAACAATACCACAACCAAACCACCACTCAAAGTCGTCTTTGTTGCCACCAAAATCACTATGCCACTTTCCACAAAAATCACTATGCCACAAAAATCACTATGCCACTTTCCAACACTACGAGAATTTTTAAACAATGATCATATCTCGTGTAGTGGCTTACAAGTCTATATATAATAATGGTGAACGAGGTTGAAGCTGATCATATCACAACTCAAAAAACTCCACCTTGAGACAAATTTCATCTTGTAGCATGAAAGAAAACCTTCTCCCTGAAAAATAAATAACATGACTTGATTCTAATTTGTGACAACCACCTTCATTTACTGCACCTCCAACGTGGTATCCCATTGGATGTTTATAGTGATCCAACATGTAGACCAGAATGCACATTCAAAGAACAGGTGCATGTTGGTTTCAAGTGCTTGGGTGTTGACCCTATCAAGTGGTTGGGTGTTTGTTATTAGATAGCTCTCTCTTATGGAAATTCTGTTGCAGGGGGTCTTGTTTACGTGGAGTAACATGCAAGAGCAACCTCTACTTGAGCAACTAGATTGTGTTTTTACGTCAAATCACTGGACTTCTAAAATCCCCAACACCTCGATTAAACACTTGGCGAGGCCAGTTTCACACCACATTCCCTACCTTATCTCGGTGCAAACTAACATACTGCGATCTAAATTGTTTAGGTTTGAGAATTTTTGGATCAATCACCCGCACTTCAATGATATTGTCAAATCAGCATGGAATTGTAGAATGAGATCTTCTGGTCCTGCTAAGAGCTTTAGTGAACAAATTAAAATCCTAAGAGGTGCTCTGAAACACTAGAGTAAATCTATCTCCAAGATCTCACGTATTATCGATAAGTCTAACCAAACTATGTTGCTATTAGATGGAATTGGTGATAAACGACAACTAGCTCTTCATGAATGGAATTTCAGAAAGATTCTCAAGGCCCACATCCTCAGCATTTTTTCCTGTAAACAGTAGTACTAGCATATGAGATGTACTGTCAGATATATTAAGTTTGGTGATGAACCAACCAAATTTTTTCATCGCATGGCTATTGAGCGGCATCATGTTAATTACATCCTTCTGTCACTCTTCCCGATAGAGTTCTGTCGGATGATCAAACCAGCAAATCTGAGGCGATCTTCAATGCTTCTCGGGCCTAGTTGGGGCTTTTTGTTCCACTATATATCAAGTTTAACTTGGCCAATTAGTGTCGACACACATGGATCTTGGTGGACTGTCGACCCCATTTACTCACAAAGAAATAGATGAGCGCTTATAAACTCCCCATTGATAAAGCGGCCGACCAAGATGGCTTTAATGGCTGTTTCCTCAAGCCATGTTGGGACACCAGTAAACATGATTTTTATAAGCTTTGCAGCAGTTTCTGGTCAAGTAACATCACTTTGGATTGTCTAAATGCCTCTCTGATTACCGTCATTCCAAAGATGATCAATCGCTCCATGGTTAATGATTACTGCTCGATCTCTTTGCTGAACTGCTGTCTTAGGTTGCTGACAAAACTGCTTGTCGGTCGTCTTCAAAAAGTAATACTCAAGCTCATCCATGAAAACCAATATGGTTTCATTAAGCGTCATTCAATTCAGGATTGCCTAGTGTGGTCCTTTGAATATATTCACTAGTGTGGGCACTCAAAAAGAGAGATTGTCATTATCAAATTTGACTTTGAGAAAGTGTTTGATATGACAGAACATGGCATATTGTCCAAAAACTTGGCTTCGCACACTACAGTAGGATGGTCCAAAGACAACACATCAATTAGAGACATTTCGACAAAACTGTATGCGATAATCAAATTGCAAACGATATAGTTATAACTCTGTCGCTAATGACGTGAACTATGTGCGATGGAGGATCCATCAAATACGATCTAAAACATAGTTTTGTGTGCAATGTGTGGCAAACAGTTGTCCCAGATAAACTGTTTGGGATTGGACACTATATTGTAAACATTTAATAAAATACAAGTATGTGCAATGTACGGCATACAGTTCACCCTGATAAATTGTTTGCTCTGATTTAGCAGAACACAAAAATTGTCAAGATGATTACGTGTGCGATAGATGGCATATAGGTCACTCGGATTAACTATTTGTGATGAGATAAAATAACATAAACGGTTACATAGATCAAGATGTGTGTGATAGACACCATACAAGCCACTAGGATGAACTATGTGCGATAAGCAAAAATAACACAAACGGTTTCTCAGATCATGATGTGTGTGATGTACAGCATACATAGGCCACATAGATAACGAACAGTCAGGGACTGATCAAATCATCACCAACGGATTTGGTTGTTTATTCCGTATTGATATGATATGCCCAATCTACCCACAAACATATGTGCTCTATTTGGAAGAACATGATTGCATAACCAAATTAAATATCCAAATACACACATAACATTGGCGCACACCTCAATAAACTATGACATCCATAATAAACATATCCCTCTAAAACTACAAATATTTTGGCATAAAGAGAGTATGAGAAACGATCATCAAATCATCTACTTCTTGTGACACTTGCCGCCACCGCTCTGCTTGTGGCTCGATCCCTCATCGTCTTGAGGTAGGAGGCACTTCCTCATGTCAACGATCTGCCTGAACATCTCGTAGCATGTGTACGCTTCCTTCGCCATGGTATGGGGGTGATATTCATCTAGTTTCTACACCGAAGCCCTATGCCAGACATGCTTGTTCTTGTCGCACTCAGCCTTCATGTCTCTATAGTAGGGATTGATGATGGCCTCGGCTAGGTCAACATGGGAGTCCATGTTATTATTGTTGCCCCAGACCTTATAGTGGTCGCGGATGTGGACAAGCTTCACTACAAGAAATATGCTATCTTGTGACCTTCACTATTGGTCAATGAATGGTCACTGTTTTTCGTTTTTGAACTTTTTGTGACCAAAAACTGATGGTCAAAAGCTTTCTTCAGAAAAGGTTGTAGAAGTTTATGACCAAAAAAAGGCCATAGGTTTAATGACCAATTTTTTTGGTCACTAGCTATCCGCCCACGCCACGTCTGATCCACCATGGCAAGCTGATGTGGTATCATTATGACCAAATGAGAAGGTCATAAATTAGAATCAGCCCGGTCCATTTCGACCGCCTACATGGGCCAAGCCCAATAATTCAGCCCATTTTATGTTTTTTTCCTCTTTGTTTTGCTTAGCGAGATGGGTGTGGCCCAATAATTTGGCCTTTTATTTTCTGGGATGTAGCCTTTTGCAGTCCACTTTTTTTCCTAGTCAACTATTTTTTGGGCCACAGCCTTTTTAGTCTAGTGCTTGTTTGGGCCTTGGCCTTTTATTTTCTGGGATGCAGCCCTTTACAGACTAGGTTTTTTTATAGTCAACTCTTTTTTTAGGCCCAAGCCATTTTAGTCTAATTCTTGTTTGAACCTCGGCCTTTTTGCGGTCCAACTAAGGTCAGAGCCCAATTCAATAATTATCATGTGAACCAGGTGCTCACCTTCACAAAATGGTCCAAACAAAACTCAAATAATTCACACAAAATGCATAACTTCACAGTTTCACAAAATGCATAACTTCACAGGTTCACAAACTGCATAACTTCATAGTTTTACCAGTTCGGCATCACCAAAATGAGCCATCTATCTAAAACAGGTCCTACGACAGGTTAGACTTCACATGTTCACCAAAATGAGCATAGAGCTTCGATGATGCTTCAACCATCATAATGCTTTAGCTCCAAATAGAGCCATCAAGTGGGCTAACTTCTCATCCTGTTCTTGAGCCTTCTTGCGTAGCAGCTCAAGTTCCTTGTCGCGTGCAGCTTCAGCTTCTTCCGCCTTCATCTTGATTGCCACCACTTATTCTTGCATCAATTCTACTTGAAGATGTGACCTCTCCAGCTTCTGCTCAAGATCAGGAACATGAGCAGCCACAGCAGCACTTGCTTTGGCCGAGTTGTTCGTAGATGACTGGATCCCAACATTCCTGAGGAATGTGCTTCGCTTTACTTCGGTCTTGAGCACTTCGTCAACAATTTCAATAGCAGACTTTGTCTCTTCACCATCTAGTACTAGCGCGTCCTTCTTTTTCTCCATCTCAAGCTAGCATATGGAGGAAAATGATAGACATTAGTGGCAGATCTATTTCACATTTTGCAAACCAAACCAAGCAAGAGAAACCAAATAAGAATGCCACCAAACCAGCACGCAAAATGAATTATTTGAAGTAACCAAACCAGCACACAAAATCTATACGTAGATATTTTACCATATCATAAAAAATGCAACAAATAGCTACAACAAATTCTATTATCTGTGTTTAGAACTATACAACAAATTCTGATATCTTTGTTGAGATAGCAAACCTATCTTAGGCAGTAGCAAACAACATCAAAGCATGGAACATAGTTTGTGTTCTTGCTGGCTCTGACTCAAACAATACATGACAGAAGTTTAAACTGGCTGGACAAACAAGTCAAACAACAACAAACCTATCTTAGGCTCTAGAAGTTTGAACTGGCTGGACAAACCAGTCAAACAGCATCAAACAGGGAATGACAGAAGTTTGAACTGGCTATGAATCAAAATAGGGCATGACAGAATTGTGAATCAAATAGCATCAAACTTGTCTTAGGCTCTAGCAAACAGCCTCAAAGCATACCAAATCTAGACAAAAGTTTGAACTGGCTGGACAAAGCATGGAGTGACTTACTATAGCTTTCTATACTGGATCCGAAAACCCATGCTTCTTGCTGTTGTTGGTGGCCTTGAACAAGTCAATCGCAAACATCTCCCCCCTTTCGCTCTTCTTTCTGAAATGATTTTCACCAAAAATCAAAATGTTATTCGGCAAGAATCAAAAATGTTATTCAACGAGGATCAAACGGTCAGGTCTCTAGACAAAAGTTCCCATAGTGGCAAAAATGTGTGATGTGTGGTGCCTCGAACCAGTTGTCTAATGGTACACAACTTTTTCTCGATTCATCTTGTTCGGCAGATAGGTTTCCTACAAAAAAAAAGGATATTGACAGCATGTTCTAGCACTAGCATGTCATGTGCAGAACATAAAGCAGCAAACAAAGGAGAGAGAAACCTTGTGTCTTGGGGTAGACCACATCTCCACCTGAGCTTGCCATTCACAGTCTTTCAGATTCGGCACCAGAGACTTGATGCTAACTTTGTTTGCTGCTACGGTATCAAAATACTTCTTCTTGATCTGATGGCGTTTGTTCTTTGAATTTTTTGCAGAATATCTTTGCAAGAGGTCTTGATGATGTCCGAGTCGGTGTTCATCTCAAAATTTTCCTACCAAGACAGCAAACAAGGTAGGAACAATATTAGTGATCATACATAGGTGTAACAAAAAAAGATAGCACATCAACTACAAAACAAGTAGCTTACAACAACTTTCCCAATGTAGTCCGCCATTAGATTAGAGTTTTTTGTATTCCTTGAAGTGAGGAAGAACTGGCAGATGGGTTCTTGCAAAGAGTCCACACTCAGAAGCAAGCTTTGCTGCCTGCAGGGGTTACTCTGGATGCTTCATCCCTTCAGCAATTTGGATAGGCACCTTGCTACCAAGAGACTTGGTGATTTTCTCTAGCCCTTTGCCCTTTCTCTGTCTAAGCTTGGTAGTCAGTGCATCTGAAAATGAAATTGAACTCATAAATTTGAAGAGAAATCGACAAATGCAGGAATGGTTCTGCTAAATAGGTAACCATAGATAATCACTTCCATTTCGAAAATGCACTAGTAAAAGAGAGCATCGCAAATGTGAACTTGCCTGATTGAAACACAAGTTGGTGTTCTTCTTCACTAATGACAGCATTCCTGCCAATAGATTGCAACCGGATTGAGGTCTGTGTGGACAGTGCCTGCTTCATCCATGCAGATAGCTCCCCCTTCATCTGGGCAGACAGTGCCTCTTTCATCCATGCAGATAGTGGTTTCATCATCCATGGGCGGAAAATCATCACCCATTTACACCGAGCTCTCAGAGTCCATGCACAGCGTTCTTTCCTGATGGTCCATCATAGCCAGCATGTTTGCTTTCTGCCTCGTGAATCTAGTAGGGGCCGGTTCATCAGGTTCTAGGATCCTCTTTCTTTGTCCTGGAGGTGGGGCCATCACCCTTCCTGGAGGCATTGCAACAGATGATTCTGAGCTCTTCCTCTTCTTGTTGATTGTCTTCTTAACAGCAGGCCTCTTCTTCAGAGACTTCAATGCCTCGTATAAATAGCACGGAAAAAAGCATGAGATCACAAGATAAATATGTGAGCACAAGGAAACACAGAGCAAACAAGAACCACAACCCTCCAAGCAAGACAGAGTTTGCACCTTAACAGTCTTCTGCACTACAACATCGTCCACTTCCTCCCCATCAATAACTCCATCCTCCTTAGGATTGTACTCTGGGTCATCATTGATAACTCCACTATGTTCTTGAACCTCTTCAATTCTACCTTATTGTACAACATTCGACTTCCTAATCATCGATGTTATTGCACCGATGCCAAGAGACTGGAACATCTGATTGTTCCTCATGATATTTCTAGCCCTAACCTTCTCATACTCGATGAGAAGATCCTCTTTGCATGATAAAGGAAACATAATTATTAGGTGAATGGTTGGAATGCATGGACAGACGGCCAAACATATCTTATAAGATTTTATTATCATTTAATCCTAGTTATTCGGGTACAAAAGACTAACAGCAAACATTTAAGACATCTTATTCACAATTAAGACAGCTTATTCAGATTATTCACAATTAAGACAGCAAACATTCAATCCTAGTTGCATAATTAAGACAACTTATTCAGATTAGTCACAATTAAGACAACAAATATTTAATCCTAGTTGCACAATTAAGACAACTTATTCTGATTATTCACAATTAAGACAGCAAACATTTAATCCTAGTTGCACAATTAAGACAACTTATTGAGATTATTCACAATTAAGATAGCAAACATTTAATCCTAGTTGCACAATTAAGATAGCTTATTCAGATTGCAACAATACATTTCACTTATCATATTAAGAAACATATTTTATAAAACTAAGTGTATAACCACAAGGAGCAAGCTGCATACCAACGGTTGGCCGATTACTTGACCTTGTCATCCTTGCCATGGATGATCTTGAGGTGGTGCTTGCAAAAAAGAATAAACAACAATCAGATACAACATGGATAAACTAAAATGATGCACTTGTATCAATAAAGGAAAGCATTTGGACCAGCATGCACATACATGGAATAAAAGTGAAGCAAACTTGATGGATCAACAATGTAGTGATGTAGTGTTATTAATTAAGCAAACATGTAAGTGCACTAAACAAGCATGCATGTACACTGGAAAGATATGAAGCATCTCTTAATATCTTCACTACATCAACGTGGCAATTTATATGCAATATTTAATTATGATGAAGAACTCAAACAAGGAAACAAATGAAATGGAATGATAGCTGATAACATTGAGTACAAAACAGGCTTACTGAACTATTTCTAAAACTTCTTATATCATTAGGAAAACAGCATGGCTAACTCACAAGTGATATAGATTTCTAGACTTAGTGAATAACACAGTTCATGGCAGAAAACAGATTCATGATGCAATATTTAGAGCTAGCAAACTACATGCAATAGGAGTTATTCATGGCAAATATGAGCATGGCAGGCTTGTACTAGATAACATGAGCAGCCACAACAACTTCTTGTAGTAAAATAACAAGGCATTAACAGATTTGAGTAGGCAATAACAACATGAGCAGCCACAACAACTTCTACTCCATTTACAACATGAGCAGCAACTTCTACTCTATCTACAACATGAGCAGCAACAACATGAACCCCAACCCATGGCGTGCAACAAGAACCCTAACCCCATTAATAGTTTAGCCATGCTGCATAAATACATGAAACCAGGAGATCCAGCCTGAACAAGAATCACCATCAATCCTTCCACATGAACAAGAAAAGCAAGAGATCCATCCCCATCCAGAACCCCATGAACCAGAGAGCAACGTGTAGCAGATGAATCCTAACCCTAACCCCATGGATCTATCGAACCATCCCTATCCCCATCGATCCATCCCCATCAACCGTAGAAGAACCCATGATAGGGATCTACTGAACCCTAGAAAATCTACCCTAACCCTAGAAGATCGAGGGGAGATGGAGCAAGGGGAGAAGTACCTGGTAGATGATGTAGCGGTAGATGTGGCCGCCGTCATCGATGATGAAGCGATGGTCGTCATTGATGTGGCCGCCATCGTGATGGCATAGGGTTACGAGGCGGGCGATGTCGTCGATGGTGTCATCGTCGGGGAGAGGGGAGGAGTGGCAGTGCGGCGATGAGCAGGGGAGGGACGGGGCGGTGCGGAGCAGGGGAGGGGCGGCGGAGCGGCGGCGGGGCGGCGCAGTCATGGGAAGGAGGAGACGGGAGCGGAGTGGGGATATTTTGGGAGGGAGGAGAGGGGATCCCGCGAGTTAGTGGGAGAGGGGGTGGTGGGTCCCGCCTGTTAGTGGGAGAGGTTTTGGAGGGAAATTTTGGGAGAGGAAGGGGAATTTTGGGAGAGTGGAGGGAGAATTTTGGGGTGGGAGGGAAATTCTTTTGGGTTTTTTTGTAAAATTTCTGCAAATAATGGTTAAAATCATACCGAATAGCTCAAGAAAACATCGGTATTCCAAGTTTAATATTTTTACTAGTTGGTAGGCTACATTTGATGATGTGACGCAGATGTCTCCCATTTTTTTGAATTTTTTCAATCTTCTACGGTGTTTTCAAAAAAATGGTCTAACTTGTCGCATCGGCCGTCCCTGGCTAGGGGTTTGATCATGCATATTTGTTGGTGATTTTATGATGAAATGCCTACCTATGAAGCTAAAAATGATTTTAGCAAAAATAACAGGCAAGCTATGGAGGAGCCGCAGTTCAAATTCCAGCTGGTTCCAACAGAATCGACCGATGGTTGTCTGAATGGTCGGGAGTAGCTACGAGGGTCGGAAATGCATGATTTTTGGCAATCGTCCGTAGAATAGGGTCTACTTTGATATAGACATGGAATGGCGCCATTTGGAATGTCCCTCTTTGTAGCCGCTTCACGAAAAACATGTGTTTTTGGCATTCAAAAAATGAAAAATGGTTTTTTTGTGAAACAAGCTAGAACCTCTCTTTGACAACATTGTTTTCCATCACAAGATGGAGGCATGTGCCAAATTTTGGCATATTATCACAAACTATTCAACGAATATGGCCATATCATTGCCCGTTTGGCTTGAAAGCCATGAATCTTCGTTCATGGTAGGTCGTTTTTGAGAAAACTTTTTCAAAAGAAAATCGATATTCCAAGTTTAATATTTGTACTAGTTGGTAGGCCATTTGATGATGTGACGCGGAGCTCTCCCATTTTTTGAATTTTTACAGTGTTTTCAAAAAACCGGTCTAACTTGTCGCGTCGGTCGTCCGTGGCTAGGGGTTTGATCATGCATATATGTTCGTGATTCTATGATGAAATGCCTGCCTGTGAAGCTAAAAATGATTTTTAGCAAAAATAATGGGCAAGCTATGGAGGACCCGCAGTTCAAATTCCAGCCGGTTCCAACAGAATCGTCCGATGGTTGTCTGAATGGCCAGGGGTAGCTACGAGGGTCAGAAATGCATGATTTTTGGTAACCGTCCATAGAATAGGGTCTACTTTGAGATAGACATGGAATGGCGTCGTTTGGAATGTCCCTCTTTGTAGCCGCTTCATGAAGAACATGTGTTTTCGGCATTCAATAAATGAAAAATAGTTTTTTTGTGAAACAAGCTGGAACCTCTCTTTGGCAACACTGCTTTCCATCACAAGATGGAGGCTTGTGCCAAATTTGGGCATATTTTCACAAACTATTCAACGAATGTGGCCATATCATTGCCCGTTTGGCTTGAAAGCCATGAATCTTCATTCATGGTAGGTCGTTTTTCAGAACACTTTTTCAAAAAAAACATCGGTATTCCAAGTTTAATATTTGTACTAGTTGGTAGGCCACATTTGATGATGTGATGCGGAGCTCTCCCATTTTTTGATTTTTTTTCAATTTTTTACGGTGTTTTCAGAAAACCGGTCTAACTTTTCCCGTCGGTCGTCCGTGGCTAGGGGTTTGATCATGCATATCTGTTCGTGATTCTATGATGAAATGCCTACCTGTGAAGCTAAAAATGATTTTTAGCAAAAATAACGGGTAAGCTATGGAGGACCCGCAGTTCAAATTCCAGGCGGTTCCAACAGAATCGGCCGATGGTTTTCTGAATGGCCATGAGCAAGCACAAAAACACACAATTTTATCTTTCATCCATGAGCATGCACAAAATTTCGATTCCCATCAATTACCAAACTGAGCTTGGAAGGTAATGGACACATTAACATGACCACAAACTTAACATTAACATGTTCAGATTTACATGACCTGACATACTTAACATTGACTTATTTTCTTAAGATCTTCACTCCTCCTTGTTTTTCTCCTTCATCATCTTGATGAGCCTAGAGCGGCGAATTGGCTGAAGTGGCATGCGGCGGCCAGGATGTGGGATGTACTCCTCTACCACAATTGGCATGGTCCTGTCGCCCAGCGGTGGGATTGCCAGCGCCATCGTGAGGCCATCGTCAGGCACTGCCACCATCTTGAGGCCATTATCAGGCACCACCACCACTAGGTCATCCTTAGGCACCACCACCATCTCGAGGCCATCCTCAGGCACCACTATCGTGAGGCCATCGTCAGCCACCATCATCGCGTGGTCATCGCCAGCCACCTCCTCATCCCCGCTCTGCTCCTCCTCATCCTCGCTCTGCTCCTCCTCATCCCAGCTCTGCTCCTCCTCATCCTCGCTCTGCTCCTCCGCATCCCAGATCTGCTCCTCCTCATCCCCGCTCTACTCCTCCTCATCCTCGCAGCTGCATTTGTTGTTGTTGTTGTTGTTGTTCCTATTTCTTCACCAAATGCAACAAGCAGGTTTATTTAACAATCGGTGTGAGACAAAGCCAAATGTAGAGGAAGAAGAGGCAGAGCGTACTGGCAGGATCATCGTCCTGGTAGCGAATGCGGCACATAGTCGTGCTGAACACCTTCAAGGTGAGCATGGCGTTGCCTTTGTACCTGAGGACAAGGAAGTATCCATGTCGTAGGTCGTAGGCACGGACGAACTACTTCCAGCCACGATCTAGGTACATGTGGCCGTCGGTGTCGACCACCACCTCCACGTCCCACAGCTTGCGAAGCCCGCTGCCAGCCTATCGCAGCTTCACTTTCTGTGGCCGACGGCAATCCAGCATCTTCATAAAAATGTCAGGAAGCCTCTACAGCGAGTGTCAAGCAGTGATTTAGCAAACAGCGGAGTTATGATAAAGATACGGGTGAAGGGGAGATCCCTTCTTTTATTTACCAGCCTGCTGCTGGAGGATATCTCAAGTATGATCGCGAAGAACTCGAAACCTTCCAAGTCGGCCATTTGAAAAGCAGCGATGTAGCAAACATTTACTATAAATGGCAAGAACACCTCTGTAGTACTACAATTTGGAATACTACTATAAATGGCAAAACAATTCATGCTAAACAGAGAACAATTCTGTTAACATGGCTACTACACTATCTACATCACTACTCTAATTATGGACCATATATGCCCATGTGACCATGTCTACTATAAAATGCAAACATAGCTAGAACCATATCCACTATAAATGTCTACTATAAAGGGCAAACACAGCTAGAACTATAAATTTCTAAAAGAACCCTAATCCAATACGATACAATCAACAGCGGGCCACAAGAACCCTAATCCAACCAACCTAATCAAAACCTAATCCAACCACCCTAATCAAAACCTAATCCATTCCAACAGAAAACAACAGCGGCGGCAAGAACCCTAATTCAATGGAATCAAACCCCAATCTAAACAGCAGCAGAAAACCACCACGGGAGAGGAAGGAGTCAGCAGTGGATTCATACCTCCACGGGAGAGGAAGGAGTCGGCGGCGGCGGCGGTGGGGAGGAGTCATCGGCGGCGGTGGGATGATCCTCCGATGGTGGTGGGGATGAGACGATGGCGGCGGCAGGAAGGAGGAGAGGAGTGTGGGAAATAACTGTGGTGGGAGTGGGGGAAATGACTATGGTGGGAGTGGGGGAAATGACAGTGGTGGGGATGGGGGTGGGGCCAACTTGTCAGTGAGTTGTGTGTTTGAAACTTGACTGGTTTGATGCTTTCAAAAGAGATGGCATAGATTACATACCAGTAGCCTCTTCCTAGCCCAGTGGTGGAAACACCGAGAAATGAGCGCAAGGTCGTGGGTTCGAGTCCCCGCTCTCGCATATTCCTTTGGCATTTCTCTATAAGTATCAACTTTTTTTGCATCAGGAATTCATCCATTGTCTGATCAACTTTTTTTGAACATCAAAATTGACAGAAAAAACAGCTCCAACAAAATCCACTTCTCTGTGCAGCTCAATCTTCAACTTAACATGATGGATGGATGAACAACAGCTCCATCACGAACCATTTCTTGTAAACCTGTTCAACTTGACATGGATAAACAACAGCTCCATCAGGAACTACACATGGATAAACATAATAGCAATCTTCAACTAGACATGGATAAACATAATAGCAAACTTGTTCAACAAAATAAAAGCAAACTTGTTCAACCACATAACTACAAACTGAGACACATAATATCAAACATAACAGAAGCAAACTGCGCGAGTAGTGGCAGCATCGTCTGCCAAGCACAAGCACAAGCACAAGCAACTACTGCCCCACCCCCCACCCCTAGTAGTAGGGGTTATCCCAATTCTCCTCTGCCTCTTGACATAGCTCCTAACCTTCCTTGATGATTTCGATTTTCTTCCATGCCTCATAGGTGACGTACACATCTTTCGCTGCGTACTCGATGTGGTGCTTTGGCAATGGGCTGATCCCCCATAGTTTGTTGTCCTCTTGCCTATTGATCTTCTGCTTCATTGCCCTGAAGGATGGGTGGATCGGGCTGTGTGCAAACTCAGACAAAGCTTGATACTGCTTTCCATTGTTTGGAACTCTCCATTTGCGCTGCAGGTCGATGTACTTGACGGGGTTGATCTCCAAACCAGACAACTCCAGCTTCTCCTTGTCACCTTCAATGTAGAAGCCGACAAAGGTGTATAGATTCTTCTCCTGCAGGAGCGGGCGGAGTTCCTTGGGCCCGCATCAAGTTCAAAAATTAATCTCGTGCATCTACTTCATAAATTAATCTGGTGCATCAAATTCATCTACTTTAGAACTACAGAAACTTCAGAACTATTGCATTTACCATTTTGTTGCCATGGTGATTTGGTATACCAGGATGAGATCCTCAACGCATAACTGCAGAACTGCTGCCATCTGCGGAGGCTCATCTTTCCTGGTATACTCCACATCAACGTCGATGTTCCGCTTCAACATGCCGCCGAGCTTCATCCTCATCTTGCGGATCCTCTTGTCGGCGACTTCTGGATTGCTGGTGCAGATGACAACTAGCGGCTCCTTCAAGTGGATTTCACCCTTGAGCTCTGTGGTGTAGTCCAGCTTTTGTCCGACAGGGACCGGAACATCGTCGTCGACCACCAGCGGCTCCTTGCCAGACGCCTCATCACCATGGTGATGCTTGGCAGATGGAGGGGAGTTGCTCCACGATGCCATTTGCTTTCCAGATGGAGGGGAGTTGCTCCACGATGATACCTCCGCCATTTCCCTCCCAGATAGAGCAGAGGGAGGGGAGGGGAGGGCTTGAGATGGAGCAGAGAGGAGTTGCTTGATGGTGGAGGTAGATGGAGCGGTAGAGGTAGGCAAAGGGAGCGGCAATGGAGCGGCCGAGGGAGGCAGAGGTGAGTTACCTGGAAGAAAAACTCCGGTCTGGCGTCGTGGGGAGTTGCTAGTGGAGGGGAGACGTGGGGTTCGTTGCCTCGATGTGTGTGTGGTTGCCTCGAAAACCCAACCACCCAAGCGCCAGTGTGCCTTCTCTCACAAGCGTGGTTTCTCATTTAATGGCCTTCTCGCATGCTTCGGCCGTTTCTGAAACAAAAAAAATAATTTTTTCTCCTTTAGCTCTGAAACAAAATAAAATAATATTTTGCTCTAAAATTAATGATCACTGCAGCCATATTTTGCTCAATCCAAAATAGTCACTACACTCATCCAAAAATGGCACCAAAATGGCACCATAGTCACCAAACCAATATTACAACACAAAATGGCACCAAAATGGCACCAAAGTATCAGCCAAAATGGCACTAGAGTCACTACAGCCATCTTCATCATCAGCCAAAATGGCACCAAAACTACATGATTTTGCATTGTATCTTCACCATCTGCCTCTTCATCACCAAAGTCTCATGCATTTGCTACCTGGAGAGAATTGTAGTAGAAAAAATACATCAGGATCACATCAACAAAAACTATAGAGAAGGTTGATCACCAATCAAAACAAGGAACATGCAGTAATAGTATTAGGTCACCAAGGAGACAAAATTTACCTTGATGTCCATTAGCTACTCATCGTCGTCGATACCAACCAAAGGAACTCTATGCCCACTCATGTTTTCCTCATCGTCACTACAATATTGCAGCATGGTATGATCAGTCCTGTTTTCCTCATCCTCATCCTCGCTCTCATGCCCATCCACTACCACCTTTCTTCTTTTCTTAATGCATTCAACTGTTGCAGCATCAACGAGCACATGTTCCTAGTCCCTTTGCACTCTGCTTTGCACCGGAACTTCCATAGAGTCATCATCAGCTTGCACTGTAACTTTCGTAGAGTCATCATCCTGGTATGTTAGTCCACTACCACCGGGGCCCTTTTCCATTTGAGTTTCAGTCATACTCCGCAAGTGTCTGTGCTGAAAGGTTTGCACAACTCACGATTTTCCATGCCAAAGTGTGTCTAGCAGATAAAACACCATTGTTGCTTGTATTGATAGAATATAGGGATCATTCTTATACCAGCACCTTCCAGTGTTGATGCTTTTGAAGTGGCCATCATATTTGACAAAAGAGTTTCTCTTCTTCTTGCCACCAAGCTCAAACCAGTCACAACGAAATAAGACAACCGAGCGATGGATGCCTCCACTAGAGTTGTACTGCAACTCTATAATGCTTCTCAGCTGACCATAGAAGTCAATGTTCTCACCATCATGTGACCCCTTGGTGACGTTTCCACTATTCTGTGTCTTCCTTCTTTCCTTGCGGTCAACAGTGTGGTACCGGACACAGTCAGCAATGCATGCTGAATACACTCTCACTCACTTATTCGGTAAGCATGCCAAAGCAAATAGATCATCACTGACCTTCTTCTCCTCATGCAACTTTCCAATCTGCACAAATAAACCATTTAGCAACAATGGTATTTAACAGTTGGTGAATAACACAGAAAACATAAAATGTGTGGCTAAAGATCTCAGATGGTTCTTAAACCATTTAGCAAATCCCTTGGCAACCTTTTATCAACATGTATCTAGCTTCCTTCCTGATTTAACTCTTCCTTGCATTTCCTGCAATGCCAACAAAACATGTGAATTAAAACATTAGGCCGGTGCCATTGTCCACAGGTTGTCGCTTCAGCTTGTGCCATTGTACCTCCAGCGATGATTTCCTTGAGATAAACATCCACTACAGCCTTGGTATCAACCGAAAGTGCCTTAGTACCTTCTTCGATATTGACGTCTTCCCATCAGCATCTTTCCACCTAGAGGCATTGCATTTTGGACAGTTGTCATGCTTCGCTAAATCCTTCCGAAACAAGACACGGATATTTGGGCACACATGTATTGAAACATAGCCTAGCCCCAGCCTGCGGATTATGCTCAATGCTTCATCTTAAGACCTCGGAATGCAGCTATCAGGGAATTGCAAGGTCAAAAGGTGGAGTATTGCATCGAATGCAGCATTGCTAATCCGGTAGAAAGACTTGATGTGGAGTAACTTCATGGTGAAGGTGAATCTTGAAAATTTACCCCCTTCATGAGCTGCGCGCTTCGCCTCCTCTAACACCTCAGCAAACATCGACTTTTGTCCATCAGCACGGCCTTCAGAGTTGTAGAGATCCTTAAACTGGTCAAGAATCCTATCATCTTCATGCCCATCCTCTTCCTCCAAACCATCATTCTCCCGCAAAATATTTTTCATAAAATCAATGCCAGCATCACCACCACCCATCAAATGAGGGGCCTGTGTACCATCTTCAAAATGTTGAGGTTGTCCATCTAAAGGTTCTCCATGATATATCCATCTATCATATGTGTTGGGCATCCCATGAAGAAGCAGATCATCTTCCACCATTCCTTGTTCTTTTCTTTTACGGTTGAGGCATTCGCAGCATGGGCAAAGAATGGCAGCATCCTTGGCAAAAATTTCCAGAACAAATTGCATAAATTCATTAACTCCCTTCATATGTTCTTTGGAAAACCTTCTAACTCCTTTTGTAATCCAGCTTCTGTCCATCTGCCAAAGACAACAAATTGTTGCAACTTAGCAACCAATCTAAGTACATCAACATTAATTAATGAAAATGGATGGCAGTAATGGAAGCTAAAAATCCAGAAAATTTTATATGCTAATTGCCTAACCACAACATAGAAACAAACCAATTTGCAAATCAAACCAATATTGAAATTGGCATGAATTTAAATTGCTGACAAGGATAAATCAAATCAAACAAAACCAACATTTTAGAAAGATTTTGTTTCAGGGAAAGACCAAGCTAACTAGCTCCTAACAATTACTATGCAAATAAACAATCTGCACACAAACAAGTTGATGAACACCTAACTCCTAACAATCTGCAGACCAAGCTAGCTAGCTCCTAACAATCTGCATCAACAAAATTCATCTATGCAGTTTCTACTAGTGCGCATCTAGCTCCTAACTCCTAACAGTGCGCATCTAGGGTTCTTTAACAGATTTACATCAGAAGAGAGGGGGAGAGGAGAGGGGGAAAGCATACCGGGAGGCCTGCTTGCGACGGCGGCGGCGGTGGCAGCGGAGAGTCCCTCATGCTTGGCGAGCCTCTCCTATCGAGCCAAGCGGCCCCTGTCGGTTGCTTAGGCCATCGTGGGCGAGGCCTGTGCCGAGGCAACACTAGCATTGGTGGCCCACGGCCCTGCCTCCCCGTCGGTTGCTTCCACCGCCGGCCCTGCCCTATCACCCCCACCGGTGGCTTCCTTCGCTGCCTATGCTAGACCTAAGAAACGAGAGGGGGAATTTTGCTAAGTGTTGGAGACAGCTGCCGCTCTAGTCCCCGCTCGATGCTGCCGTCGGAGTGAATTAGTCCCACTTGTCAATGAGTTAAGACAGCTATTGGATATATAATAGATACAATACTACTACTAGTTGAGCAACAAAGCTTCTCTAACCAAGTGGCTGGGAGCGTTGTCCCACTACCTCAGGTCGCGGGTTCGAGTCCTTGCTGCGCTTCTTTTTTAACGAGCGAATAAACGAATTAAGGCGTCTGTCAAATGGGTCCTGCATGTCAGAGTGTGATCCTGTCAGCAAAAATGACACGTAGACATTGACACATAAGCGGGATTGCAGAGGTGGCTGCCTAATCATCCTAATGCATTCGAACTCAAGTGCAATGACCTTTTATGTTGGTCATGATCAGTTAGAAATAAGGCATTAGACCAGTGCCATCTGCTTTATGACCTTCTGGTGCAATGAAATTATGACCTTTATGGCCAAAATGGTCGTTGGTGTTTAGGGTTAGGACCCCTCCGGACAGCTTACGACCAATTTGCCTCAAAAGGTCATAGATTTACGACCATTTTTCCAAGGTCACTGACAGAAGGTCACAAGATAGCTTATTCTTGTAGTGCTTCTGGCAGGCCAAACCTGAAGTCTTGAGAACCTTTATATCGTTGGTGGTGTCCACCGTAGCGAACCTGTAATTGGGGCTATTGACAAGCCTAGTGAAACACTCGCAAGGCACTATGTCTAGGAAGTAGTGGTAGAGGAGGACGTGATGCCGCACGTACAACTGAGCGACGGCAACCTTGTGGTCATGCCCGGCATGACTGCAAGTGTAAGCGAGGTTGAAGCCGACCACTTCGTACTTGTCATATGCATCAAGCAACCACTCCATAGTGTCGATGGAGTGTACTTTTGTATCACAATGAGAAAGGTTAGTTATTTTGGATTATGTTTTGGTCAATTTTTACGGTAGTCAGTGGGTGTGTGATTACATGGTATAATTTGAGTCCGTGTAGTGTATGCATGAATGTCTCTCCCATTGGCTCAAATGGGGGGTATATATACTACGCGTTGTGAACCTGGCTTTCCATGCGGACTTTAAGATTCCCAAGGAAGGTGTGCCACGCTAAAGTTTGTGTGTTGGGTATGTAAACATCACACAACACTTCCATACATATGTTTGATCCACGCTTAGACAGTGATTGTCTTTGGATGCTCCTTCGTGTGGTTGTTGTTGGAATGTCCATTCCTGGGCCCGCATGGATGTCCATCACATTGACTGACAATGAGAGAGAGCTTACCATGGTGGATTCTTCAATTGGTTTGTGCTATGGTATATATTATATAGGTCATTTGAATTTCCTTACCCAAGTCTGAGCACATCGTACATACACATGAATCGTTCCCATCAACGCTCGGCATACTAGCTTTACACGTCATGAACACTCCCTTGGGGGGGACTTTCTAGTTCCAAAGCACGTGCCACATTAAAGTTGCATGTGAGGTATATATTAATGAATTCAAACGCCACACATCATTTCCATACATATGTTTGCACCACCTGTAGGTGATGACTGTCTTCGACACTCCACTGTGTGGTTATCGATGTCACGCCCATTCATGGGCCTCGATGGACGTCCATCCTTTCGAACGACAGCGGGAGAGGTTTGACCAAAATGTTGATATTTTTTCGTCTGGATGTCCGTGTTGCGAGGCACATGGGACATAGTCCACCTTTGACTGGAAAAGAGAAGGGGTGGTCTGACCATGCTGGATTAATGACTATGTTTCATTTTCATGTTACGGCATGGGTGAGACGCGAGACCTGTTTGGGGGCGTGTATTCGTAGCTAGTATTCCCCATCCCATCGACATGAAGTGGCGATGGACAAGACATGTGCCACATCAAAGTTGTGCATTGGGTATTATGAATGATCAAACCACCCTGTGCATACATATTCCAAATGCAGGCGTGTATGTGCT
Organism: Hordeum marinum; assembly: GCA_022496015.1. Classification (NCBI taxonomy): domain Eukaryota; kingdom Viridiplantae; phylum Streptophyta; class Magnoliopsida; order Poales; family Poaceae; genus Hordeum; species Hordeum marinum. Next base: position 506,256,596 of record CM039674.1, on the reverse strand, counting down.
CTGGCCCCTTTCCCGCATTTGTTTTGAGGAAATAATCATGTATATTATTATTCTAGGTGTAAATAGCAAACAATTTGAATGTAATAACCGTTTGTGATTGTACACTCAACAGACACCATTCCCTCCAACGGTGGCACATCAGCACGGTCCACTGGTGGGCGCCGAAAACGATTGGGCTCCAGAAGACTTCCCTTGCAAAAATATCTACCACCTTGAGCCATTTGAAAAATGGTGGTTCCATGGGTTTTTCCTATTTGATAGCACACATTTATTATGTTTCTGTTCTGTGCAATGTTTGTTGCTCCCACGCTAGCCGTGCCGCTTCAATACTGTAATCTAAATTTTTAGTACCCCGGCATCCTAGCATTTCACTCCCACCTAGTAAAATTTTCAGTAGCCGCATGACACTTCATCAAACACCACCTGCCCCCCCTTCCCCACCACAAAATCTCTGCTCAGATTACGTAAAATATAAAGGAAAGCCTTCGCTCCCACACACACCACTCCTCTCCCTCGCTCGAACCCTAGCAAGCCCACCCCTGCCCACGCCGTCCCCACCCCTAACTCCACCATCAACCTCTGCAGGACTTCTCGTGACTATCTGGAAGACCTCATGAAGATCCATCACAAGAGGTTGGACTAGAGTCGTGTGTCCATTCGACAGTAGTGCTCCTCCATGACGAATGCACGCATAACTTTAGTCCACCCCCTTGTGTCGGCATGCGAAACACCCCCTTTCCCATAGATCCTCATCCCCGTCCGCACCCCCACTCCATATCGTCGCAGCCTCAGCCCAGCTATACTTCCCGAGGAGCTGGAGGAGTGAATGCCCAAAAAGAGGTATATCGAGGCATGTTCGTTGGAAGACGTTGAGGTGGCCGTAGAGGCCCCATGGGAAAGCTCACTACGATGACTCGCCCAGGGATTTTAATAAGAGGACTCGCACATGTCTGTATATCTGGCAGCTAGCTACAACATCGAGCTCGTCGACAGCGATAGCTCAACGTGGGCTATGCCACAGGTTAAGTGACGCACCCCCACCCCTTCGGGTTCAACCTCCTTGGATCTCGTCCATGCCCCCCACCGCTGATCTACTCTACTTCGGTGTCAGGATTTTGACTTCATCGCCATCGAGACCCTTTTCTCATTTCTAAAGGTCGCATTATATATATATATATATATATATATATATAGTCAGACCTCATCGATGATGACTACGACGACAAGGGTGCCCTATCCTCCTCTTCCAAGGGGAAATAGCCCATCCACGATATCAGGGACGCCACCCTGCAGACGTGCTCTTCCAAAGGGAAGGAGCTAAGATGCCATAATAGGGAGCGCATGGTGCGCACCCCCAGTCCAGGCTCTTCCAAGTGGTATGAATTGTCATCTTCAAAAGTGCAATTTGATATGCCGGAGTATGAATTGTTCAGTTCAATTTCAGTGATGATGCATTTGGTTGTCTGTAGTGAGCATGTACCTTGGTTAGCGTGATACGTGGTTGTTTTTAGTGAACATGTGTCTAGTTTCATTTCTAGATTTGGTTGTTCAATCATACAATTGATTCCCGTTAAAGCTGGTGTATTTAACATGCCCCTGTTTATTTTAGTTTTCTCACAATGTGATGTTGAATCATACAATTTGATGCTTAAGCACATGGTGTGTTCTGTCTTCTATGAAATTTCAACAATACTGATATTAATGAATGTTTGGTTGTTGTTAAGTCTGTTGTAGTGAGCATATGCTTCCTTTAAAGGTTTTTTGGTTGTTTGTGGTTAGCATTTGTCCAGTTTCAATTGCTATATTTGGTTGTTTGTAGTATGCCTCTGATCTACTCTGCTTTGTTGTCAAGAATTTTCTGTGATATGTTGGAGTATGAATTGTTCAGTTCAATTTCATTGCCTATGTTTGGTTATATGGACTTAGCATATACCTATATTTGGTTGTTTGTAGTATGCATCTGATCTACTTTGCTTTGTTATCTGGAATTTGTCTTCATCACCAACGAGACCATTTTTTCATTTATGAAAGTCGCGTTCTATGGCGGTGTTTTGGCATCGTCAGCTGCCAAGTCAGGCCTCATTCACGACGATAACTTGTCGTCGACAAATGCGCCCTATGCTGGAGTATGAATTGCTTAGTTCAATTTCACGAACGCCTATGTTTGGTTGTCTGTAGTGAGCATATACCTTGTTTACCTATTTTGGTTGTTTGTAGTGAACATATGTCCAGCTTCAATTGCTAGATTTGGTTGTTCAATCATACAATTGGTTCCTGTTAAAGCTGGTGTAGTTAACACGCCCCTGCTTATTTTGGTTTTCTAACAATGTGATGTTCAATCATATAATTTGATGTTTAAGCACATGGTACGTTCTATGAAATTTCAACAAGATCGATATGAATGACTATTTGGTTGTTGTAGTATGCCTTGTTTATTTAGTTATTCGCAATGTGTAGTACAATTTGATTAATACCAGTTCAATGGCCATACTTGGTTCTTGTTAAGCCTGGTGTAGGTCATACACCCCTTGTTTTTTCACTCTGTAATGTTCAATTATACACTTTGATGTTTAAGTACAAGCTTTGTTTTGTGCAAATTCAACAATACCATTTTGAATGACTTTATTTGGTTATTGTTAAGCCTGATGTAGTGAGCATGTGCCTATTTTAATGGTTTTTGGTTCACGTGGCTATATTTATTTCCCATGTTATACTCCCTCCGCCCCATCATATAAGACGCTAATACATCCAATATGTTAGTGCATTAGATCTAATTAGATCTTATATAGTGGGACGAATAGAGAATCTGTCGGGTAACTAATATAGATTGCTAGTACAATGGGTCAAAATGTGGCAATTAAACTATATACTTACAGTTTGTCCAACACAACAGTGATATGAAGTACATTAACTCAAAACTCTCTACCCTTTTTGCTGCACATAATGAGTTGTTACATGACAATCTCTGTATCTTTTTCCTTTGAAGTGGTTCCCAATGCAGTCTACCCAAGATCACCTCTCAAACTACGTGATTGTTGAACATGCATATTTAAATGTATTTCTACCAGACAAGAATGACAATTTGAAAGACATGAAGATATTGAAGGATAGGCGGTCGGCCATCACAAGGGATTGGGCTAGAGTCGTGTGTGCATTCGACATAGAGGAGGGCACACTACTGGCATTCCGCTTCACCTTTTACAGCAATCAGAATATATTTTGCCTCTTTCTTTGCTGTCTTTAATACAAGTATTCAACCGTCGTTCATCATTCTTTATTTGGTGGTTATGTAATTCTTTCGTTGACGTAATTCTTGAACGTATGTACCTATGAATGGAATAATGCAATGGTTGATGAACCTATCTACGTATATGTAAAAAGCTATTCCGTACTTTCAAATTCAAATATTGTACAATTTTAAATTGTGGGGATTAAAATTATAAAAAATGCTCTTTGGGTCATTACATTGCACACGGTTTGTAAGTCTCAAGGTTTGTAATATACCTCATGATCCGACACGTTTCACAAATAGAAAACGTGTGTGCCCATGCACATAGTTGCCGTTTCAAACTGTATGTGATTTCAGATAATATCACAAATGGTGCAACCGAATTTAACGTTGGTGATAGAATCTCTGTCGCACACTATTTAAAATGATGAATTGTTTGTGATGTAGTATGCATTGCAAACGTTGGACCACAGAATAGTGCGTGCAATACTTATCCTGTCAGAAGCGAGTACAACATTCAGACATTTCTTAAACTTATCCGGTACATGTATGACAGATAAATTATCATCTTAGTTAAATATCACAAACGTTTTGTACAATATAAGTGTTGGTGGTATACCCCTTATCAGACACGCTTCATAATCGTGAACTATTTGTGATTTGGTGCACATCGTAAATGGTGAGCCATAGAATAGCGCGTACGATGTTAGTGTGATCTCACACGAGTTACAAGGATGGGCCGTATGGGAAGTCCACCATATTTCAAACGGTTGACCGGTGACTCTCGTTTGTGATAGATGTGGACATCCCATATGCATAGTTTTGTCAAACGTTTGCGTTCGTTAGTCACCATCGCCGATGATTTTTCCGTGTACTGTGCGATGGACCCCCCCTATCGCCCACACATACAAGGTGATGGTTTACAACTAAGTCACGGAAAGGTGCTGAAAATCGTTTGTATAGCACATCGCTACACCAGTGGATGCTCGCTGGACAAACTAGGTGAAAATCATATTGTCCTCTAGCCATTCTTCAGTTTTACTTAATGGCATCCCAGGAAAAATTTCCATTGCAAACGTGGAATTCCTCAGGGAGACCCTTTCTTCCCTCTCCTTTTCGTTCTCGCAGCTGAACTTCTGCATGTGCATTATCAATAGAGAATTTTCTGAAGGAAGATTTTTGTGTCCAATCCCTAGGGAGGGAGATTTTCCAGATATTTTGTGCGCAGATGACACCATTTTGTTCATGCCTGCCTATGAACAACAAATTAGTAACTTAAAGAGAGTGCTCCAAGATTTTGCAACCTCTATGGGCCTTAAGATCAATTTTCAAAAATCCTGCTTGATTTCCATCAATGTGGATAGAGAAAAGACTGAGACCCTTGCAGTGTATGGTTGTGAAATTGGCAAGCTCCCATTCACCTATTTGGGACTAAACCTGGGCAAACAATTGGCTAGGCTGGGTTCCGGGCCAGGCTTATAAAAGCCCGGCCTTCATTTCTCAAGCCTGAGCCCGGACCGTAGCCCGAAATACCCTCTGTTTTCAAGCCCGAGCCCATCCCGAAATCAAGGGTGAAGACCAAAAGCCCGGCCCAAATGCTATTTTTGTTGTATGCACGTGCAAGCCCAGCCCGAAATATAAAAAATATAAGCCCGAGCCCGGCCTAAACTACCTTTTGGGCTGCATAACAAGGCCCAAGCCCGGCCCGAATGGAAATCCCGGCCCGGCTCGGCCTGGGTCTTTCGTGTCAGGCTCGGGACGGGTCATCGGATCGGGCTGTCAGGCCGTCGGATCGGTTTGCCCTTTCCCGGGTCTATTTGGGATTGCCTCTTAGAACCACTTAGCCTTCCATGACTGAACTCGTGCCCCTGGTTGATAGGGTGGAAAGGAGACTCTCTAGCACTTGTTACCTACTATGTCATGCATCTAGAATTACACTAGTAAACTTCTCTAGTGACATCCATGATCAACCATGCAATGTGCACTCTAAAACTCCCACCAAAGTTCGTGGAATATTTTGATAAACTTAGAAGGACATTCATTTGGACCAGAAAAATTAGATCAAGGGGAATCCTGCAACTCTATGGTGGCTTGGAACAGAGCATGATGCCCCAAAAAAACATGGGGGTCATGGGGTCATCAATGTCAAAATTCAGAATCAAGCCTTGTTGTTAAAATTTCTCAATAGGTTTTACAACAAATATGACCTCCCCCGGGTAAGACTGGTTGGGGAGTCCTACTATATGGTGATTCTATTCCTCATGCAAAATCCGTCTCTAGATCATTCTGGTGGCGTCAAATGTCAAAACTTATGCCTATCTTTCATGGAATTTATATCCCTTCGGATGGTAATGGCAAAAACATTTCTGTTTGGCATGATAAACGTGAGGATAAACCTATCACCTACACATTCCAATGCCTCTACTCATATGTTGTTGATGAGGACTGCTTAGTTTTTGAGTTCTTTGATATTGCTTACTCATATCCGAAATTCCATCTTCCACTGTCTCCAGAAGCGCATGATGAACTCCAGAATTTAATTCATTTGAGGACAGATGTTACAAATGCTGGAGAAGAGGCAGACTTCTGGACATATATTTGGTGAGGCGGATCCTCCTCAAAAAACTAGTATATGCACTGCCATAAAGACATTGTTGCCCCTCCTCATTTTGCTTGGATATGGACATCTAAACTGCATATGAAACCCAAGGTCTTTATGTGGTTTTTACTTGCTGACAGACTGAACACAAGGTGCATGCTTAAGAGAAGACATTATCACATTGCGAATATTTTTTCATGTGTTCTTTGCACTTCTGGATGTGAAGAAACTATTGCTCATATTACATTTCTCTGTCAATTCAGTATGAGATGCTGGAATACATTTGGTCTTTCATGCAATCCTTCTATCCTAGGAGTGGAAGCCTCTCAACAGGCTAAATTCTCCTTCACACGAGATCTATTGTTTGAGCTGGCTAGTATTGTTGCTTGGAATATTTGGAAAGAAATAAACACCTTCATTTTCAGGCACATACCACCTTCTTATTCTGCTTGAAAGGACAGGACAAAGGTCGACTTACTCTGGCTAAAAGATAGAGTTGATCCTATGTTTTGGGACTACTTAAACCTTCTAGTACTTGCTTTGTAACTTCTCTGGTTGCATCCAGACTTTCCGTTCTAATATCTAGGCTTGCTAACTTTTAAAGATTGCCTCTTGGGGAGACCAAATGGTCTTACCCATTTAACACCATGTAAAGTTGTAACACCACCTATTTCAATATAGCATAGTAGGAGCCTCTCCTATAGTCCTAGTGTTTCAAGTTCAAAAAAAGTGCTTGGGTGTTGCCCAACACCTCCTTTTAACCAAATCATTAGAAGTAAAATTTGAATCCATGTACCTAATGAGCCCCTCACCAGTCTTGCCGAATTGTAAACAAGCATTAGAAGTGCCATGAAGGTACCTAAAAATCCACTTAACAACCTTCCAATGTTCTTTATGAGGATTAGCCATGTATCTACTGACCAAACTCGTTGCATATGATGAATCAGGACTAGAACACGCCATGACATACGTTAAAGAACCGACAATACAAGAATATGAAACTCTTGACATATACTCAAACTCTTCAACTTTAGTAGAAAGCTGAAGATAATAATTTGAAATGAGAAGCAATGGGGGTGCTTACTAACTTAGCATCCTACATGTTAAAACGATGGGGAACTTTCTTAATGTAACTCTGCCGACTAAGAAATAGCAAACTAGAATTTTGATCAAAAGTTAGCCCAAGCCTCCCAGAGACAGGACTCCGCAGTTTGGATCACAACTAAACAAATCGGACACCATCCTAACGCACGACCACGATAACTCGTGCTCCCACTTCACGGTCATCGCACCCCCACGCCAACGCACCATGCCAGCATCATGGAGTAGAACAGCCCGCAGCTGCCACCACCGCCGCATGTGCTTTGCCCGGTGGTGGTGAGGGAAGAAGGAAGAGGGGTGGCCATTGATTTTTGTTGATCTATGGTTCCACTTATGCCGCTCGGTCGAAGTGACAAGGGGGACGAGTTATTGAGAGAGAAACTTGACCCATATTCGCAGAGCGATGCGGCACGAGTTACTAAGGCCAACTCCAACGCATGACCCCAAATCGTCCGCCCGCATCCATTTGGGGCTAAAAAGACAGAAATCATGGCCCAACACGCGGCAGCAAACGGCAAGTGTTCATTTTCTGTCCGCTTTCGACCCATTCCTGGCCGAAGTTTGGGCCTCGTTTGCGGTCAAACGGACACACGCGTACGGGCGGGACACATGCCCTTGTCCTCCCATGGCCCACCCGTCGGGGACACACCCACCCCTTTTTTATTCCCCACATGCCCCTCCCCCTCAACACACACAACTCCAGCCGCACACCCCACCCCACTCCCCCGTCGTCCCTCCACCTCCATCGCCGCCTCTTGGCGGCGTCCACCATCCCTATTGGCAGTACGGCCCCTTTTCTTCCTCCACATGTTCTTCCTCCACCTTGTTTTGCTTCTGGCTACAAGGCATCTCCAACACGGACACAAGGTGTCCTTTTCGGCCGCATCTCCACCACGACCATGAGGTGTTCGACGCTTTGCTCACAAGGTACCATGGATAGTGGGGCTGAGTATTTCTTTCACAACTTTGTTTGTTCATCGGATGACTCATCCTCGAACGATGAAGACATAGTTGTGGAATCATTGGTTATCCATGACCACAGCAGTAGGATGTGTCCTCGGTTCAGGGGATCAATCCCCGTCCATGCTCCAGCATTGAACGGTATGTAATAGGGAGAAAGGGCACCGCCTCCTCTATTCGGATTACTTTGAGAGAACCGCACTTTACAAACCACATTAATTCCGTCATTGTTTCCGAATGAGGAGGCATGTGTTCAATCGTATCCGAGAGGCAGTTGTAGCATATGATCCTTATTTTGAATGCAAAGTAGATGCCCTTGGAAAACTTGGCTTCTCTTCTTATCATAAATGCACTACGGCTATTCGCATGCTTTCTTCTGGAATTCCTGGTGATCTAGTGGATGAATACATTTGTATGAGTGAGTCCAAGTGTTTACAATCAATGTACAATTTATGCAAGGCTGTGGTGGCTATGTTTGGCCACGAATACCCGAGAGAGCCAAATGTCGCAGATACAGAGAGGTTGTTGACAATCAATGCAGAGAGGCGTTTTTCGGGCATGCTTGGTAGTGTTGATTGTATGCACTGGAAGTGAAAGAACTATCCATTTGCTTGGCAGTGGCAATACAAGGGGCATTTGAAAGGTGCCACTGCCATACTAGAAGTGGTGGCTTCACAAGATCTATGGATATGGCATTCTTTATTTGGCATGGCTGGTGTCGGTGTCAAAACCGGCGGATCTCGGGTAGGGGGTCCCGATCTGGGGGTCTTGGACCGATGGGTAACAAGATACAAGGTAGACGGTATTTACCCAGGTTCGGGCCCTCTTGATGGAGGTAAAACCCTACATCCTGCTTTATTTGTATTGATGATGGTGTATCGAGTACAGAGTTGATCTACCTCGAGATTGTATGTAGTGGTCTAAACCCTAAGAGCTATGCTCGTGATCTATGATAATCTAATCATCCCTAATGACTAGCCTGGCCTCGGCTTATATAACACACTAGAGGCCTAGGGTAACAAGATCCTAGTCGGCTAAGTCGGTGGAGAGGAGTCCTTGTCTTGATCACCAAGTCTTGTGGAATCTTCCTCATATGCATCACAGGCTGTCCGAACTGGCCCATTAATGAACCGCCCTGGGGGTCCTCTGCTCGACCCACCTATTAGGAGATGACGTGGTGAGTACCCCCTAGTCTAGGACGCCATCAGTAGCCCCCCTGAACCGGTCTTCAAGTTAGGGACGCTCTTCGGTTCTTCCGAAAAGTTCTTCGTTCTCGGCCGTCGGTCTTGAAAACTGGTTCAATAAATCTTCCCATCATTGATCTCGAGGATCATCATGGTGAATTCGAAGAGTTCACAAGTCGGGCATCCGAGGAGCCTCTTTAAGTTATTGACATGTATTATTACCACATTATTTTTACGCCACAACTCGGGTCCGAAGTGTTTCCCGTGTGGCAGTATCCTCTTGTGTCCGAGCTCCAACGCCGAGCTGTATTCGAGGTGTCTTTTTGAGCCCGAGCTCCAACTCTGGTCAGCATCCAAGGTGTCATAGGATACCTTGGTATCTGAATATTTCAAGTAGTTCGTCCAAGCTTAAATATAGGGATAGTATTTTATGGAGCCAGCCATTCGTATTTCGAGCTTTTAGGCCGGACTACTTCCGAAGTGTCTTCGATCTTGAGCTTTATGCTAGAACACTTCCAAGGTCCAACGCCGGACCGCATCCGAGCTCCAACGATGATCAGCGTCCAAGGTGTCATAAACTACCTCGGTCTTTAAAAGATTGAATGAATTCATCCGAGCTTAATGCCGGAAATGCCCTCTATGGAGCCAACCACTTGCGCCTGGGCTTTATGCCAGACTGCTTCCAAGGTGGTGCACCACCCCGACTACGGGCAGATTTTTTGTGGATATTTTTGATTGGTGCAATTTATTCTCTGTCGGGATATATAGCCAGTAGCCCTGAAGGTGCGTGTCGGTCTAAAACCTGAGATGCCCCTGAAGGAAAATAATAATAATCAAAATAGCCCCGAGCCTTAATTTGGGCATGGGTGGTCGAATTAAGGATCGATATTTTTTTGACACAAACTTTGTTACATTTGACACAATTTATGTGTAATGATTCTATGTATCCAAGTACTTTACATCATTAATGCTCAGATCCGCATTGTAAAAGACTTTGTTGACCTACCATTGGAATCAACCTCCTTGTCTAGTAGCTAAGGAGTGTTTGTCCTACTTTATAAAGCCTTTAGAAAGACAAATATTTACGGCAAACAAGGCAATCCGGCCATACGGTTTTATAAACAAAGGTACGCGGAGAGATATGTTATATTACTATGTAAGAAACATCTTCTGGGAGAAATAATTCATTTATAAGTTCCTTTTCCTAGGATATCAAGGTGACCATGATCATGAAACCCCAACTCCGATCAATGCGGGAGGAAAAATATTGAGGATTTAGTTCGGCAAATTTTCCCAAACTTTGTGGTCTTTAATGAACCAAATTTCTCACTTCCGTCATTGCCGACCAATTATATTCTTAAGATGGCTAGCTTTCGGCTTCACCGAGTCTCAGGTACTAACCCGGATGACCCGGAAGTAACAATCACAAAGGTGAACCCTTTACCCCCGAGCCAAACAATTGGGAACGTAAGGGATAAGCACAGGAGCCAAGCAACCCGGCTTGGCCAAAATTTTAAATCAAATTGATGCATATTTATGGCTTTATAACGATGATTATGGAAGGAAGCACTCGCATATTGAATACAAATGTGTTTATGCTGTATGCTATTTTGACTCCTTTGTGACCGTTTATCATTTGAGGGTGTCCCATCCTCTGCTTCTACCCCTTTGTAGATGTTATGCAGGTTTTTCCACAATAACAAGGCAACCTCTAGCCGACATCTCGGTACCCAGAGGCGATTGTGTTAGCAGAAACAAGGCAATCAAATATCCCGGCTTTGATAACTTTCACTTAGTCATAGGGGCATATGTTTGGGGGCAACTTAATAGCCCCCAGTATACGTCTAATCCTAGGATTATTCGAGGTCGAACCACCCACAACTTGGCCTTTTCAAGAAAGAAAGGCCCTTCTTTGGATAACCTGGATCGGCTATATTTGATTGAACACCGCCTGCGATTTGCTGACCGATTTACGCTTGTTGTGACAGTCAGCTTTTGGCTTTGTCCAACTGAGCCACTTAACCAGTTAAACCGGAAGTGACAATCGCAGTGGTTCTCCCTTTACCCCTTAGCCGAACAAAGCGGAAATGTAATAGGTAAGCACAGGAGCCGGGCAATCCAGCTATAGACCAAAGACACAACTCAAAATCAATGCATATAAATGCGAAATACCGAGGACATTTTGCCGAGGACAGCATGGAGTACCTCGGTGTTGGTGGGTTCGGTGTTAACCATAGACCCCCTTTAATACTGCCGATGCGTGAAATGCATCTCGCATTGTACTGCAAGAGTTGTGCTCGGAAATAACAAAAACCTTATGCAAAAAAAATTATGTTTTGACAAAAAAAATTGTGCCAATCCAAAATTGGTCTAAAATTTAATTTGTGCCTCGGTTGTGCTTTAACATGATACATCCGATCTCCGGACTCCAAGCGGGCTAGCCTACGGCTTCAACCTCCATATCCCTAAGGTGGGGTGTTTGTCTGAGGCGTGTTTAGCAAACTAAACTTGAGCGGCTTTAGAAAGAAACCAGGCTATCCGGCTATTGACCACACGCTAGTGTCGAAAAAGGAGTAGTAGAAAAAGTCTTTGCAATGACTAAGAAGAAAACACAGTTATTATAAAACGGCTCATACAAATTTAAGAGCACTCGGTTAAATCAAGTAAATAAATTTTTTAACAAATAAAGTTTTTTAACAAAAAATATAATGTTTGGTTGCACAGAACAAAAAGTAAAATTTCAAAGAGACCTAAGCACGAAAACGACTTAGCTGGTTAATGTGCTCGGTGCGGTTCGGGTTGTGGCGGTATGAAGACATAGTCCTCGGTTTGGCCGATGTCCCAGCCCCCAAGCCCGAGGTAATGGAGCGAATAGCTTGGATAGAGAAGTAGCAACACAACATGGTTGCTACCGTGAGGCCCCCGGTCCAGCCGAGGAGAGTACTTCGGTAGCCGTGAAGCCCCCAAGTATCATGGTAAAAGAAAGTGTTTTTAATAAACAAACCTTTTTATTTAACGGAAATATTGCTTGTTCGAACCGAACAAAAGTTAAAATTTGAAATAGTTGAGCATGAAAGCGACTTAGCTAGTTAATGTGCTTGTGATGTGTGTCGATCTTGTAGTGGGTCAAGGTCCCAGCCCCCAATCATGTCATGAGGTAGCCGAAGAAGAGCTCGGCCTGATGAAGTGAGAAAACAACACTTCCGAAGCGCCGACGAGAAACCCCCAGTCCAGTCGAGCAGACGGAGTAGTTCGGTAGCGTGACGGCAAAGCCCCCACATCCGTGACCATGTCGACGACACAATTTGGTTGATGGAGGCCGGATAACGATGTAAGCACGCCAAGGTGACCACGTGACACAGCCGAAGTCGATTACCTATGCACACAATATAGTCTGGGTGCCGACGTGGCTAAGTGAAGAGTTCAGCTTGACGAAGTGGCGACGCTGCACGGTCAATGTGGCGAAGCGAAGTCACCGGTCCAGCTAACATTGCGAAGCTAGTCGGCTGGTGGCACTGAAGTCCCTGGTGCAGGTTGATGAAGAGATGGCAAAGCCCCCGGTCTAGCCGAGGTGACGGAGCAGGTCGGCTCGTGACGCCGAAGACTCATGCCAGCCGTGATGTCGAAGTAGGTCGGTTGGTGGTGCCAAAGTCCCTGGCCAGCCGAGGTGTCAAAGAAGGGCGGCTGGTGATGCCGAAGTCTCATGCCAGCCGAGGTGTCAAAGCTAATCGGCTGGTGACGCCGAAGTCCCCAGAGCAAGTTGATGAGGAGATGACGAAGCCCCTAGTCTAGCTGAGGTGACGCAGCAGGTCGGTAAGATGACAATAGAGCCCCATGCCAGCCGACGTGTCAAAGCAGGTCGGCATGGTGGGCGTCGCCTTGAAAAGGCAACGGTGCAACAATATCGACCCAGGTCAGAATTCATGACGCAGTCAATGCTAGATTGGTGAAGCAACGACATGCCCGACCCATACAACCTGTGAATGACGAGGTTCTCTTGATGATTATTCGGCACTCGTGATGCCGAACTCTTGGTCGGCTAACCGAGATGGTGAGAAAATTTCCTTCAAAAAGGTGAAAGCACAATGTGCTCCCTTGGTGGTTTTGATAATTCATGACAACTTACATTGTCTCTTGGACTAATACTTTTACCTAGTGTATTTCAGATAAAGTCCATAGAGAGATGGGTTGGCAAAAAGGAGCGTGGAGAGTATCCCATGAAGAAGAAGAGAAAGGAATAGCATTGGCAAAGCTTCAAGCAAAAGGATTCTACATTTTACTTTCTGAGAAATCACTTTGATTCCATAGGAAAGCCAATACTATCAAAGGGGATAAGGTTTTGTTGGTGAACAAAATGCTCATACGTGCACAAGTGATAGTCGCCACATACACCCACAAGCTCTTCCACAAAAGTTTGTCCGAAGGCAAATATTCAAAATCGGTGCAAGCAACATTTTCCACTCAGTGCCACTGATTCCAAACTCTAGACAAACTCAGCCAAACCCTAGATTTTTGGTGCAACCGATTCTGCATTTGGTGCCACTGAGTCAGGCTGTTAACTTTCTATTACGCAAATTCACAATATCGGTCCCTCCAAGATTGTTGGATCGGTGTCACCGAGATTGGGCAATCTGACCGTTGGTCACCTTATCGATGCAACCAAGTTTCCCATGTCGGTCTCACCGAGATTCAAAAGTTGCCACCTTTTGGTCACTTCGGTACCGCCGAGATTAACACATCGGTGTCACCGAGTTGGTCATTTTGTGTGTAATGGTTTGAAGCACTCGGAACAGTTCTGTAACACAAGAAAAATTTAATCATGTTTTGCTAAATTAAAAATTTTGCCAGGAAATTAAATTTTTATTTTTTGGATCATCAATTGATTTCAGAATCACTTCTTTCTTTTGAATTGTGGAGTTTTCTCCCTAGTAGGAACTTTTCAAAAATAATTGTTGGATTTGAATACCTCCCCAAGAACAATTACTCTCATTTTGTATGATTAGTGGAAATATTTTTATAATTATTATTCTAAGTTTTATTCATTTTTAAATGGTTTCTCATAAATTTTTGGAGCCTCATTTGCACTACAACCATTTGATAACTTATTTTAAAAATTCTACAAAAACTTGTAGAAGACATGTGATGTCCCTAGATCACTTTTAATGAAAAACCTCTCATAGTCATTTGAAGATTTTGAGCCCTACCTCAAGTTTTCCAATCTGGTTCAGTTTGTAGTTTGCACTGCAACCTATTTAAATATTAACTTAAAAAATATCATGAAAATTTGGAGATGTCAGTAGATGTATATAATTCACTTTTATGCAAAACCCCATTTGTGTTCTTTGGAAAATTTGAGCAAACCATACTCTTGTGCATTTTGGTCCAATTTGAGGTTTTGTACTGCAACCCCATTCTATCTTCCTCCAATGCCCACGGAATTTTTCCTACTCTTACTCCTCATTACCAAACCCTTAAGTCCAGGACTTGAGGTCCTGTGGAATAAGTTTTGACCATGCTATAGCCCCATTTAGTTTCTGTCCAGAAACTAACTTTTCCAAAACTTGCATTAGCAACTTTCTTGTATTCATAAAACAACCATGCCATCATCACCAGCCTCTAGAGAGACCCGATGTGGAGATTGTTACCACCAAAAGAGTTGTCTTAATGCCCATAGCATTTTGTCGAGCACCTGGTGTGCCTAAACAGAATAGGCATGCTTATGAACTTGCATTGTGGACTTGTCCCCGTGGCCAAACCAGCATGTCCCATAGCTTCCCTACACCCAGTAGCGTAGACCTGTTATTTTCAATGGGCATTAGTAGGTTTTTGCTCGCCCTGGCATTTCGTCGAACACCTCCGGTACATGCCAGAGCGCGAGAGCGCGCCAGTTGCAGCCGCGGGCTCGAATCGCCGCACCCCACCTACTCCGTCCCTGGCCTTTCCCTGCCCGTAGGGACATGCCCCCGACCCCCCCCCCCCGCAGCACCGTAGAGCCACTCGGTCGTCCCTTGCCTCTCGTAGCGCCGCGTCAGAGCTCGCTGGCGGCTAGCCTGCGGTCGCTGCCGTTCTGCCATGGACAGCGCCGCCCAAGCCATAGCAATGTGCCAGCTGCCCCGGCAACAGGCCGAGCTCATCCGCAAGCTCGTCGGTTAGCGCCGACCAACGCCACGTCGCCCCTAGCAACAGAATGGCGGTTCACCGGCGTTCTTATCCTCGGAGCTGCGGGAACTGACCCTCCCTGGCTATAAATAGCTCCAGGACCTCGTGAGCTCGTCAGCACCATGAGAGAAGCACAGCGAAGCCTCCCCTAGCTGCATTTTAGTCGGGCGCCTCCGTCTTCCCCAACCCAGGTGACTTCGGCCGCCGACGTCCCTCAGCTAGATTAGCCACAACTTGACCATCTTGCCCTATCGCCAGCATCCAATCCCCCTCGACCCCATGGAGCCACCCCTTCACTCAGCCTCGATCGAGACCATCGTAGCCAGAACCCCCATTTACTCCCGAAGCCGCCGTTCGCCCCAAAGCTCGCCACCGGCAACCCTGCTCTCCCCTCGTGCCCTGTCGACCACCGAGAGAACCGCAAGCATCCCGTGGACTCGTTCCCATGCCTAGGACCCCGCGAGGAGCCGTCATTCGTCGGCGAAAATCGTCGGAGACCTCTCCTCCCCTCGACTAGAAGAGGGAGACGACCGGTTTGACCGTAGTCAAACCTGTCCGAGGGGCCCCGCTCATCAGTGACAAAGACGAGCCGGAACGTTTTTAGTGAAGGCATAAACCCTGAAGTACGTCTCCTTTTTCCGAAAGTGTATTTCGTTCGAATCGTTTTCTTTTAAATGTTTTATTAAAAATAGACCTTTGACTACTCTTTGACTGGCTATAACTTTTAAAATATAACTCCAATGAACTTGATTCTTTTTCTGTTGTTTCCCAAATTCCATCTAGTTTATTTTCATCTTTATTTGAAAATTTTCCAAGAAAACTTTTTGTGCTGTTTTTGAATTGTGTGTTAATTAGAATTATTTCAAATAGGAATTTGGAGTAAAGATCAAGTTTTGAAGTGCACCTCAAATACATACACATTGAAGGCAAGCATTCTGAACCCTGGTATAATATTTGTTGTGTGTTGCTTGATGTGACTAGAACATTGAGTTGACCTAAAGTATGCACTATTTCATGTGACGGTGTGATCATGTTTACAAATGCATGATGAAAATTCCTTGCTGTTGGAATTGATATGCTTGTGAAAGTATTCACCCTCGTATGTCGTTCATGCCTACCGGAAGGAATCGGGAGAAGTCTCTATCTCAGGTAGACACGAGCTTGGTGCTGACATCTCGTTGGAGCGAGAATGGTCAGTAAGGCATGAAGGGGTATGATGAGTGGTAATTTTGCCTAATGTCGTGAAATATATTTGTTGTGCTAACCATGCAGAGAGTATACAACCTCCTGAGTCGACCATAGATCGAGTCTTGTCCCCGTTCTCCTTCTTTCTGTGCTGCCACATGTTTTCTGCAAATAATGTGGTTTAGTAAGTTGCAAACCTCTTTCCATGTACACACAAAATAGAGGGGCCATGATGAGGATCCCATGGCCATGGATTAAAGCCCGTCATCCGGTCAGGGGGCATGGGTGTTTCTGGTTGGGACCAAGAGGGGGGCACCCCTTGGAGCGCGCGATACAAATTTGATCACATGCTATTCAAGGTGGTGGCCTCCGCGTCTTAAAGTTTTTTCCAGAACGTTGCCTAGGGTGATACCTGGCATCGGGATGAGAAATGGGTGTGTACTGGTTAGGTGTGTTTTCTTCTAAAACACCGTAGACGGAACTAGTCCTTTGTGACTACTAAAATCCGTTAGCTGTGGGAAAAGAGTACAACCTCTACAGAGTTAATATCTATTCAAATAGCCGTGTCCGCGGTTAAGGACTACAGTCTGGGATGGGTCAAGTGTCGGTCTTAGTGTCAGTCTTCGGAGGAAAACTTCTAAACCGGAACATTGATCATGACATGTGGCATGTGATGATTATGATTATTATTATAGTGTACTAACCATTTATATTACTTGAATTGTTGAGTATCCCTAGGATGGTTCTACCTCCTGGATATTCATTGTGATTATTCCTTTATAAGCCCTTTACGTGGTGTCGCTCAGACGCCCGACTATGGCATGCTTGTTATTTATTTCCTTTATAAGCCCTTTATGTGGTGTCGCTTTAACGCTCGACTGTGGCACGTTTGTTAATTACTTTCTTTATAAGCCCTTTATGTGGTGTCGCTCAGACGCCCAACTATGGCATGCTTGTCATTTATTTTCCTTAGAAGCCTTTTATGTGGTGTCGCTCAGACGCCCGACTGTGGTATGCTTGTCGTCTATTTTCCTTATAATCCCTTTATGTGGTGTCACTCAGACGGCCGACTATGGCACGCATATTATTTAACTTTCCTTATACGCCTGACGTCATGGATTTTATTTTGTGGCTGACTAAGTGATCGTGGATTACTTCAGTACATGATTATCATCTTCTATGTTATACCTCTTTTCATAATGTTTGCGAGTACATTCAAAGTACTCACTGGCTTGTCCCTGGCTATTGTCTTGGCCAGATTATGCATGTGGAGAGGAGCAATATGACGACAACCCCGGAACCTAGGCATCAAAGATCGTAGCCACGCGAAGATAGGAGTTAACCAGGTCAGCTGTTCCTGTGGGAAATGGAGTCCCATAGACGCTGATGACCCCGAACCGCTTCCGCCACCAACCACTAGAAACCTTTTGTTGTACTCATAGAACATGATGGTCTTGTACTACAACTTTTGTAATTTTGCTTGGAATTTCTGTATCAATATTGTGTCTCATCAGCTAACAGTAATCCTGGGGCTGATGAGCACAAGGGTCATTTACTGGGAAATTAATATCCTGGAAAAACGGTCCTAACAACCTTGGTATCAGAGCCAGGCTGACCATTGGCTAATCCTATCTTAGCCAGGTCGATAAACCTAGGTAAACCACCCACCAAGACTTTAACCTAACTACAGCCAAGTCTATCCTATCCGATAGCCCACACAGTGACCCCGACACCTTTCGGCAGTCGGTGCCCAACCTATCAGCCTAGGCCATCGATAACGCGCCGCGACCAAAACATAAACTGTCCCTTTGGCAAGCATGCGAAGGAAGACTCCGTTTTCTTATATAAAAGAAAACGTTTTCCCAAACCCATCACACCACATCCAACCATCCAAAACCAAGCCAAGATGCATGGCGCCATTGTTCACAATGAGACAGCCGCAAACAACCTTGGAGGTTTTGTGACCGTCCTATCTAACCTCACCTGTCGTGCCTTTGCATTAGAAGAGCCCCCAGAATATGTTGTGTACCAGGAGCGCACGAGTGATGAGATTCGTCACTTCTGGGCCGCGGTGCACTCTACGGTAGTGGCATCTTGCTAGAACGCCCGTACAGGTTCACCGGAATGTCAACTTCCTTCGAGCCACAAGCCATCCAGTTAGCAGCTCGAGAGGCTATAGTTCAACTCCAGCACTTGTCACCAAGAGTTAACTGCCGCTCGTTCTATTATTACCCCGGTCGTGACGGGTATAGTAGGCCACCCCAGATTGCCAGCAAAGACCACGAGACGGACCCTGCACTGTTGCATCTTGTACGTTACCTCAGCGCACTAGAGGCACTATTCGATCAGGTCACTCTTGATCTGATCGCACCTCGTGGAGAACTTGCTCGCCGAACCCCAGCAAGAAGAAAAGTGGCGCCCGATGCCCACAACCCCGTCGTGTTGTTCGGACGACCAATCGAGTCGTTGAGGCCTACCCCTACAACCGACCAGAATGTGTTTGTATCCCTAGAGGAGCTTCGTCGCCTTTTGAGGACTAGCTCCAACGTGATTGTGGCTGCCAACCCCCGCGATGGTCATCATCGCTACCCTGACCCTGCAAACCATCACCCTGATCCAGCAAACCCCGACGATGAAGCCCAAGGAGAAGCCTCGGCGTCCGCAAGGAAGCTCAAACAGATATTAACGAGGTAGACTAAGCCACTCGAGTAGTTCCGAGTCTTAGTGCTCCTACGCCAAATAATAGTATGACCCTGTATCACCATGAATAAAATGCATGTTGCTTGTATGTCATCATTTTTTAACAGTACTACGAGTATCCATGATTTCATAAAATTTTGGCATTTGGTTGCATATTAAATTTTTGGGCATAGCTATCAAAAACCACCCCAGTTGTAACCAATAGTAATACGCCACTTTTGTGAGATGTGTATATCTGCGGCATTAACACCATAGAGCAGGACCGACAACAAAGGTTGCCCCCACACCACAATGGGTAACCCAGCCCAGATGCTATATAAGAGGCCACTTCGTGACCTTATCAAGCATCCCTCACCTTATGCACTGCCTTCGCACTCATTTTTTTTACCATGCCTAACCCCAGGATTCATCGGAGGACCCCAAATGTGACCCAAGTAGTTTTGCTAAGATATTGTGGGACTTTACCCGCAGTGCCATAGGTTCTCCCCATCCACCCCAGTACGGGATGTTCAAATCGAGGATCAGTTCTTTTGCCTCGAAATATTGGGCAATAGTGCACATCCCACCTGTGAATCCAAACCAAGACCCAACAAAAGTCTCCTTCGTGGGGAAATCAATGTCGACTCCGCAAATGGCCATAGAAGTTGTTGCGTACGAAGCGATTACCCGCCTTCGATTTGCAGTACCCTATGCCAGCGAAAGGGGGTATTATTACTTCCCGAGCCATCCAGCACCCGGACAAGAAGCATCTTTTCTCGGGGGACGAATAGGGAGAGACCCAGTACTGGCCAACCTTATCCAGTACATCATCGCCCAAGAGCGTTTGACTCAGCGAGTAACGGATTACCTCCAGAATCTCGTAGTTTTGAATCCTCGGATCACCATTGGCAGACCCCTGAGGCTAGACCAAGAGAGGCGCGTTCTTTGACTAGTACATCTGCTCTCCCCAGAAGAGGAAGAATGTGCTCCAGTGTCGGAGACATTTCCTCAAGACCCTGCATATTTTACTTTTGCGTCATAGACACCCAATGCTGTGTTTGTTAGCTTACAATTAATTATTGACTGCAAAATGTGTGGTATGTCGTAAGATTGGGCTATTAATAAATTGTTTGATTTCAATTGTATGTGAGAAATTTTTGTTGTTGTGATTTTTGGTCAATTGTTTTTCACTCTCCGTAAATCTCGAGGACGAGATTTTTCATAAGGGGGGTAGTGTTGTAACACCCCAAAAATTTAATCATGTTTTACTAAATTAAAAATTTTGCCAGCAAATTAAATTTTTATTTTCTGGATCATATATTGATTTCAGAATCACTTCTTTCTTCTAAATTGTGGAGTTTCTCCCTAGTAGGAACTTTTCAAAAATAATTGTTGGACTTGAATACCTCCCCAAGAACAATTACTCTCATTTTTTATGATTAGTGGAAATATTTTTATAATCATTATTCTAAGCTTTATTCATTTTTAAATGGTTTCTCATACATTTTTGGAGCCTCATTTGCACTACAACCATTTGATAACTTCTTTTAAAAATTCTACAAAAAATTGTAGAAGACATGTGATGTTCCTAGATCACTTTTATGCAAAAAAATCTCTTAGTCATTTGAAGATTTCGAGCCCTACCTAAAGTTTTCTACTCTGGTTCAGTTTGTAGTTTGCACTGCAACCTATTTAAATATTACCTTACAAATTCCACGAAAATTTGGAGATGTCAGTAGATGTGTATAATTCACTTTTATGCAAAATCCCATTTGTGTTTTTTGGAAAATTTGAGCAAACCATCCTCTTTTGCATTCTGGTCCAATTTGAGGTTTTGTACTGCAACCCCATTCTATCTTCCTCCAATGCCCATGGGATTTTTCCTACTCTTAGTCCTCCCTACCAAACCCTTAAGTCCAGGACTTGAGGTCCTGTGGAATAAGTTTTGACCATGCTATAGCCCCATTTAGTTTTTGTCCAGAAACTAACTTTTCCAAAACTTGCATTAGCAACTTTCTTGTATTCATAAAACAACCATGCCATCATCACCAGCCTCTAGAGAGACCCGATGTGGAGATTGTTACCACCAGAAGAGTTGTCTTAATGCCCATAGCATTTTGTCGAGCACCTGGTGTGCCTAAACAGAATAGGCATGCTTATGAACTTGCATTGTGGACTTGTCCCCGTGGCCATACCAGCATGTCCCATAGCTTCCCTACACCCAGTAGCATAGACTTGCTAATTTCAATGGGCATTAGTAGGTTTTTGCTCGCCCTAGCATTTCGTCGAACACCTCCGGTGCATGCCAAAGCGCGAGACCGCGCCAGTTGCAGCCGCGCGCTCGAATCGCCGCAACCCACCTACTCCGTCCCTGGCCTTTCCCTGCCCGTAGGGACACGCCCCCGACCCCCCTCCCCCCCGCAGCACCGTAGAGCCACTCGGTCGTCCCTTGCCTCTCGCAGCGCCGCGTCAAAGCTCGCTGGCGACTAGCCTGCGGTCGCTTCCGTTCTGCCATGGACAGCGCCGCCCAAGCCATAGCAATGTGCCAGCTGCCCCGGCAATAGGCCGAGCTCATCCGCAAGCTCGTCGGTTAGCGCCGACCAACGCCACGTCGCCCCTAGCAACAGAATGGCGGTTCACCGGCGTTCTTATCCTCGGAGCTGCGGGAACTGACCCTCCCCGGCTATAAATAGCTCCAGGACCTCGTGAGCTCGTTAGCACCATGAGAGAAGCAGAGCGAAGCCTCCCCTAGCTCCATTTTAGCCGGGCGCCTCCGTCTTCCCCAACCCAGGTGACTTCGGCCACCGACGTCCCTCAGCTAGATTAGCCACAACCCGACCATCTTGCCCTATCGCCAGCATCCAATCCCCCTCGACCCCATGGAGCCACCCCTCCACTCAGCCTCGATCGAGACCATCGTAGCCCGAACCCCCATTTACTCCCGAAGCCGCCGTTCGCCCCAAAGCTCGCCACCGGCAACCCTGCTCTCCCCTCGTGCCCTGTCGACCACCGGGAGAACCGCAAGCATCCCGTGGACTCGTTCCCATGCCTAGGGCCCCACGAGGAGCCGTCGTTCATCGGCAAAAATCGTCGGAGACCTCTCCTCCCCTCGACTAGAGGAGGGATACGACCGGTTTGACCGTAGTCAAACCTGTCCGAGGGGCCCCGCTCATCAGCGACAGAGACGAGCCGGAACGGTTTTTAGTGAAGGCATAAACCCTGAAGTACGTCTCCTTTTTCCGAAAGTGTATTTCGTTCGAATCGTTTTCTTTTAAATGTTTTATTAAAAATAGACCTTTGACTACTCTTTTGACTGGCTATAACTTTTAAAATATAACTCCAATGAACTTGATTATTTTTTTGTTGTTTCCCAAATTCCATCTAGTTTATTTTCATATTTATTTGAAAATTTTCCAAGAAAAATTTGTGTGCTGTTTTTGAATTGTGTGTTAATTAGAATTATTTCAAATAGGAATTTGGAGTAAAGATCAAGTTTTGAAGTGCACCTCAAATACATACACATTGAAGGCAAGCATTCTGAACCCTGGTATAATATTTGTTGTGTGTTGCTTGATGTGACTAGAACATTGAGTTGACCTAAAGTATGCACTATTTCATGTGACGGTGTGATCATGTTTACAAATGCATGATGAAAATTCCTTGCTGTTGGAATTGATATGCTTGTGAAAGTATTCACCCTCGTATGTCGTTCATGCCTACCGGAAGGAATCGGGAGAAGTCTCTGTCTCAGGTAGACACGAGCTTGGTGCTGACATCTCGTTGGAGCGAGAATGGTCAGTAAGGCATGAAGGGGTATGATGAGTGGTAATTTTGTCTAATGTCGTGAAATATATTTGTTGTGCTAACCATGCAGAGAGTACACAACCTCCTGAGTCGACCATAGATCGAGTCTTGTCCCCATTCTCCTTCTTTCTGTGCTGCCACATGTTTTCTGCAAAGAATGCGGTTTAGTAAGTTGCAAACCTCTTTCCATGTACACACCAAATAGAGGGGACATGATGAGTGTCCCATGGCCATGGATTAAAGCCCGTCATCCGGTCAGGGGGCATGGGTGTTTCTGGTTGGGACCAAGAGGGGGGCACCCCTTGGAGCGCGCGATATAAATTTGATCACATGCTATTCAAGGTGGGGGCCTCCGCGTCTTAAAGTTTTTTCCAGAACGTTGCCTAGGGTGATACCTGGCATCGGGATGAGAAATGGGTGTGTACTGGTTAGGTGTGTTTTCTTCTAAAACACCGTAGACGGAACTAGTCCTTTGTGACTACTGAAATCCGTTAGCTCTGGGAAAAGAGTACAACCTCTACAGAGTTAATATCTATTCAAATAGCCATGTCTGCGGTTAAGGACTACAGTCTAGGATGGGTCAAGTGTCGGTCTTAGTGTCAGTCTTCGGAGGAAAACTTCTAAACCGGAACATTGATCATGACATGTGGCATGTGATGATTATGATTATTATTATAGTGGACTAACCATTTATAATACTTGAATTGTTGAGTATCCCTAGGATGGTTCTACCTCCTGGATATTCATTGTGATTATTCCTTTATAAGCCCTTTCCGTGGTGTCGCTCAGACGCCCGACTATGGCATGCTTGTTATTTATTTCCTTTATAAGCCCTTTATGTGGTGTCGCTTTAACGCTCGACTGTGGCATGTTTGTTAATTACTTTCTTTATAAGCCCTTTATGTGGTCTCGCTCAGACGCCCAACCCTTGCATGCTTGTCATTTATTTTCCTTAGAAGCCTTTTATGTGGTGTCGCTCAGACGCCCGACTGTGGTATGCTTGTCGTCTATTTTCCTTATAATCCCTTTATGTGGTGTCGCTCAGACGGCCGACTATGGCACGCATATTATTTAACTTTCCTTATACGCCTGACGTCATGGATTTTATTTTGTGGCTGACTAAGTGATCGTGGATTACTTCAGTACATGATTATCATCTTCTATGTTATACCTCTTTTCATAATGTTTGCGAGTACATTCAAAGTACTCACTGGCTTGTCCCTGGCTATTGTCTTGGCCAGATTATGCATGTGGAGAGGAGCAATATGACGACATCCCCGGAACCTAGGCATCAAAGATCGCAGCCACGCGAAGATAGGAGTTAACCAGGTCAGTTGTTCATGTGGGAAATGGAGTCCCATAGACGCTGATGACCCCGAACCGCTTCCGCCACCAACCACTAGAAACCTTTTGTTGTACTCATAGAACATGATGGTCTTGTACTTCAACTTTTGTAATTTTGCTTGGAATTTCTGTATCAATATTGTGTCTCATCAGCTAACAGTAATCCTGGGGCTGATGAGCACAAGGGTCATTTACTGGGAAATTAATATCCTGGAAAAACGGTTCTGACAACCTTGGTATCAGAGCCAGGCTGACCATTGGCTAATCCTATCTTATCCAGGTCGATAAACCTAGGTAAACCACCCACCAAGACTTTAACCTAACTACAGCCAAGTCTATCGTATCCGATAGCCCACACAGTGACCCCGACACCTTTCGGCAGTCGGTGCCCAACCTATCAGCCTAGGCCATCGATAACGCGTCGCGACCGAAACCTAAAATGTCCCTTTCGCAAGCATGCGAAGGAAGACTCCGTTTTCTTATATAAAAGAAAACGTTTTCCCAAACCCATCACACCACATCCAACCATCCAAAACCAAGCCAAGATGCATGGCGCCATTGTTCACAATGAGACAGCCGCAAACAACCTTGGAGGTTTTGTGACCGTCCTATCTAACCTCACCCGTCGTGCCTTTGCATTAGAAGAGCCCCCAGAATATGTTGTGTACCAGGAGCGCACGAGTGATGAGATTCGTCACTTCTGGGCCACGGTGCACATCTACGGTAGTGGCATCTCGCTAGAATGCTCCTACAGGTTCACCGGAATGTCAACTTCCTTCGAGCCACAAGCCATCCAGTTAGCAGCTCGAGAGGCTATAGTCCAACTCCAGCACTTGTCACCAAGAGTTAACTGCCGCTCGTTCTATTATTACCCCGGTCGTGACGGGTATAGTAGGCCACCCCAGATTGCCAGCGGAGACCACGAGACGGACCCTGCACTGTTGCATCTTGTGCGTTACCTCAGCGCACTAGAGGCACTATTCGATCAGGTCACTCTTGATCTGATCGCACCTCGTGGAGAACTTGCTCGCCGAACCCCAGCAAGAAAAAAGTGGCGCCCGATGCCCACAACCCCGTCGTGTTGTTCGGACGACCAATCGAGTCGTTGAGGCCTACCCCTACAACCGACCGGAATGTGTTTGTATCCCTAGAGGAGCTTCGTCGCCTTTTGAGGACTCGCTCCGACGTGATTGTGGCTGCCAACCCCCGCGATGGTCATCATCGCTACCCTGACCCTGCAAACCATCACCCTGATCCAGCAAACCCCAACGGTGAAGCCCAAGGAGAAGCCTCGGCGTCCGCAAGGCACGCTCAAATAGATTTTAACGAGGTAGACTAAGCCACTCGAGTAGTTCCGAGTCTTAGTGCTCCTACGCCAAATAATAGTATGACCCTGTATCACCATGAATAAAATGCATGTTGCTTGTATGTCATCATTTTTTTAACAGTACTACGAGTTTCCATGATTTCATAAAATTTTGGCATTTGGTTGCATATTAAATTTTTGGGCATAGCTATCAAAAACCACCCCAGTTGTAACCAATAGTAATACACCACTTTTGTGAGATGTGTATATCTGCGGCATTAACACCATAGAGCAGGACCGACAACAAAGGTTGCCCCCACACCACAATGGGTAACCCAGCCCAAATGCTATATAAGAGGCCACTTCGTGACCTTACCAAGCATCCCTCACATTATGCACTGCCCTCGCACTCATTTTTTTACCATGCCTAACCCCAGGATTCATCGGAGGACCCCAAATGTGACCCAAGTAGTTTTGCTAAGATATTGTGGGACTTTACCCGCAGTGCCATAGGTTCTACCCATCCACCCCAGTACGGGATGTTCAAATCGAGGATCAGTTCTTTTGCCTCGAAATATTGGGCAATAGTGCACATCCCACCTGTGAATCCAAACCAAGACCCAACAAAAGTCTCCTTCGTGGGGAAATCAATGCCGACTCCGCAAATGGCCATAGAAGTTGTTGCATATGAAGCGATTACCCGCCTTCGATTTGCAGTACCCTATGCCAGCGAAAGGGGGTATTATTACTTCCCGAGCCGTCCAGCACCCGGATAAGAAGCACCTTTTCTCGGGGGACGAATAGGGAGAGACCCAGTACTGGCCATCCTTATCCAGTACGTCATCGCCCAAGAGCGTTTGACTCAGCGAGTAACGGATTACCTCCAGAATCTCGTAGTTTTGAATCCTCGGATCACCATTGGCAGACCCCTGAGGCTAGACCAAGAGAGGCGCGTTCTTTGACTAGTACATCCACTCTCCCCAGAAGAGGAAGAATGTGCTCCAGTGTCGGAGACATTTCCTCAAGACCCTGCATATTTTACTTTTGCGTCATAGACACCCAATGCTGTGTTTGTTAGCTTACAATTAATTATTGACTGCAAAATGTGTGGTATGTCGTAAGATTGGGCTATTAATAAATTGTTTGATTTCAATTGTATGTGAGAAATTTTTGTTGTTGTGATTTTTGGTCAACTGTTTTTCACTCTCCGTAAATCTCGAGGACGAGATTTTTCATAAGGGGGTAGTGTTGTAACACCCCAAAAATTTAATCATGTTTTACTAAATTAAAAATTTTGCCAGCAAATTAAATTTTTATTTTCTGGATCATATATTGATATCAGAATCACTTCTTTCTTCTAAATTGTGGAGTTTCTCCCTAGTAGGAACTTTTCAAAAATAATTGTTGGACTTGAATACCTCCCCAAGAACAATTACTCTCATTTTGTATGATTAGTGGAAATATTTTTATAATTATTATTCTAAGCTTTATTCATTTTTAAATGGTTTCTCATACATTTTTGGAGCCTCATTTGCACTACAACCATTTGATAACTTATTTTAAAAATTCTACAAAAAATTGTAGAAGACATGTGATGTCCCTAGATCACTTTTATGCAAAAAAATCTCTTAGTCATTTGAAGATTTCGAGCCCTACCTAAAGTTTTCTACTCTGGTTCAGTTTGTAGTTTGCACTGCAACCTATTTAAATATTACCTTACAAATTCCATGAAAATTTGGAGATGTCAGTAGATGTGTATAATTCACTTTTATGCAAAAACCCATTTGTGTTTTTTGGAAAATTTGAGCAAACCATCCTCTTTTGCATTCTGGTCCAATTTGAGGTTTTGTACTGCAACCCCATTCTATCTTCCTCCAATGCCCATGGGATTTTTCCTACTCTTAGTCCTCCCTACCAAACCCTTAAGTCCAGGAGTTGAGGTCCAGTGGAATAAGTCTTGACCATTCTATAGCCCCATTTAGTTTTTGTCTAGAAACTAACTTTTACAAAACTTGCATTAGCAACTTTCTTGTATTCATAAAACAACAATGCCATCATCACGAGCCTCTAGAGAGATCCCAACCTAGAGATTTTTACCACCAGAAGAGTTGACTTAATGCCCATAGCATTTTGTCGAGCACCTGGTGTGCCTGAACAGAATTGGCATGCTTATGAACTTGCATTGTGGACTTGTCCCCGTGGCCAAACCAGCATGCCCCATAGCTTCCATATACCCACTAGCATAGACCTGTTATTTTGCATGGGCATCAGTAGGTTTTTGCTCGCCCTGGCATTTCGTCGAATACCTTTGGTGCATGCCAGAGTGCGAGCAGAGCGCGCTAGTTGCAGCCGTGCGCCCGAATCGCCACACCCCACCTACCGCATCCCTGGCCTTTCCCTGCCCGTAGGGACACGCCCTCGACCCCCCCCCAGCACCGCAGAGAACTCGGTCGTCCCTTGCCGTCTGGCAGCGCTGCCGTCAGAGCTCGCTGGAGGCTAGCCTGCGGTCGCTGCCGTTCTGCCATGGACAGCGCCACCCAAGCCATAGCAAGCAGCTAGCTGCCCCGGCAATAGGCTGAGCTCATTCGCAAGCTTGTCGGTTAGCGCCGACCAGCGCCACGTCGGCCCTAGCAACAGAATGGCGGTTCACCGGCGTTCTTATCCTCGGAGCTACGGGAACCGACCCTCCTCGGCTA
Organism: Hordeum marinum; assembly: GCA_022496015.1. Taxonomy (NCBI): domain Eukaryota; kingdom Viridiplantae; phylum Streptophyta; class Magnoliopsida; order Poales; family Poaceae; genus Hordeum; species Hordeum marinum. The sequence continues at coordinate 506,228,350 of CM039674.1, read as the reverse complement.
TAAATAGCCCCAGGACCTCGTGAGCTCGTCAGCACCATGAGAGAAGCAGAGCGAAGCCTCCCCTAGCTCCATTTGAGCCGGGCGCCTCCGTCTTCCCCAACCCAGGTGACTTCGGCCGCCGACGTCCCTCGGCTAGATTAGCCACAACCCAAGCGCCCCACCTTGCCCTATCACCAGCATCCAATCCCCCTCGACCCCATGGAACCACCCCTCCACTCAGCCTCGATCGAGAGCCACCGTAGCCCGAACCCCCATTTCTTCCCGAAGTCGTCGTCTGCCCCAAAGCTTGCCGCCAGCAACCCTCCTCTCCCCTCGCACCTTGTCGACCACCGGGAGAACCGCAAGGATCCCGGTGGACTCGTTCCCATGCCTAGGACCCTACGAGGAGTCGTCGTTCATTGGCGATGGTCACCGGAGACCTTTCCTCCCCTCGGCTGGAGGAGGGAGACGACCGGTTTGATCGCAGTCAAACTGTCCGGGGGGCCCCGCTCGTCAGCGACAGAGACGAGCCGGAACGGTTTTCCGTGAAGGCGTAAACCCCGAAGTACATCTCCTTTTTCCGAAAGCGTATTTTGTCCTAATCGTTTTCTTTTAAATGTTTTATTAAAAACAGAACTTTGACTACTCTTTGACTGGCTATAACTTTTAAAATATAACTCCAATGAACCTGATTATTTTTCTGTTGTTTCCCAAATTCCATCTAGTTTATTTTCATATTTATTTGAAAAATTTACAATACAACTTTTTGTGCTGTTTTTGAATTGTGTGTTAATTAGAATTATTTCAAATAGGAATTTGGAGTAAAGATCAAGTCATGAAGTGCACCTCAAATACATACACATCGAAGGCAAGCATTCTGAACCTTGGTATAATATTTGTTGTGTGTTGCTTGATGTGACTATAACATTGAGTTGACCTGAAGTATGCACTATTTCATGTGATGATGTGATCATGTTTACAAATGCATGATGAAAATTCCTTGTTCTTGGAATTGATATGCTTGTGAAAGTATTCACCCTCGTATGCCGCTCATGCCTACCGGCAGGAATCGGGAGAAGTCTCTGTATCAGGTAGACACGAGCTTGGTGTTGACATCTCGTTGGAGCGAGAATGGTCAGTAAGGCATGAAGGGGTATGATGAGTGGTAATGTGCTAACCATGCAGAGAGTACACAACCTCTTGAGTCGACCATAGATCGAGTCTTGTCCCCGTTCTCCTTCTTTCTATGTTGGCACATGTTTTCTACAAAGAATACGGTTTAGTAAGTTGCAAACCTCTTTCCATGTACACACCAAATAGAGGGGCCGTGATGAGGGGCCCATGGCCATGGATTAAATCCCGTCATTCGGTCAGGGGGCATGGGTGTTTCTGGTTGGGACCGAGAGGGGGGCACCCCTTGGAGCGTGCGATATAAAGTTGATCCCATGCTATTCGAGGTGGTGGCCCCCCCGTCTTAAAGTTTTTTCCTAAACATTGCCTAGGGTGATACCTGGCATCGGGATGAGAAATGGGTGTGTACTGGTTAGGTGTGTTTTCTTCTAAAACACCGTAGACGGAACTAGTCCTTTGTGACTACTGAAATCCGTTGGTTGTGGGAAAAGAGTACAACCTCTGCATAGTTAATATCTATTCAAATAGCCGTCTCCGCGGATAAGGATTACAGTCTGGGATGGGTCAAGTGTCGGTCTTCAGAGGAAAACTTCTAAACCGGAACATTGATCATGACATGTGGCTTGTGATGATTATGATTATTATTATTGTGGACTAACCATTTATATTACTTGAATTGTTGAGTATCCCTAGGATGGTTCTACCTCCTGGATATTCATTGTGATTATTCCTTTATAAGCCCTTTACGTGGTGTCGCTCAGACGCCCGACTATGGCATGCTTGTTTTTTATTTTCTTTATAAGCCATTTATGTGGTGTCACTTAGACGCCCGACTGTCGCATGTTTTTTAATTACTTTCTTTATAAGCCCTTTATGTGGTGTCGCTCAGACGCCCGACTGTGGCAGGCTTGTTGTTTATTTTCCATATAAGCCCTTTATGTCGTGTCGCTGAGACGCCCGACTGTGGCATGCTTGTTGTTTATTTTCCTTATAAGCCCTTTATGTGGTGTCGCTCAGACGCCCGACTGTGGCACGCATATTATTTAGTTTTCCTTATACGCCTAGTGTCATGGATTTTATTTTGTGGTTGACTAAGTGATCGTGGATTACTTCAATGCATGATTATCATCTGCTATGTTATACCTGTTTTCATAATGTTTGTGGTTCCATTCAAAGTACTCACTGGCTTGTCCCTGGCTATTGTCTTGGCCAGATTATGCATGTGGAGAGGAGCATTATGACGAAAACCCCGGAACATAGGCATCGAAGATCGCAGCCACGCGAAGATAGGAGTTAACTAGGTCAGTTATTCCTGTTGGAAATGGAGTCCCATAGACGCTGATGACCCCGAACCGCTTCCGCCACCAACCACTAGAAACCTTTTGTTGTACTCATAGACCATGATCGTCTTGTACTTCAGCTTTTGTAATTTTTCATGGAATTTTTGTATCAAGATTGTGTCTCATCAGCTAACAGCAATCCTAGGGCTGATGAGCACAAGGGCCAAATACTGGGAAATTAATATCCTGGAAAAATGGTCCTGACAAGTTCCCCACTCATACCTACTGATTTTCTGAGAGAGAGCCACCTACTCATGTGTTGAGATCATGCCATTCCATTCCTACCATATAAATCTTGATTTCTAGCCTCCCCAAGTTTCTTTCCACCAAATCAATCTCTTCTACCAAGCCAAATTTGGGAGAGAGTGATTGTGTTATGAGGAGTCTATCATTTTGAAGCACAAGAGAAAGGAGTTCATCGACACAATTGAGCCTTTTACCTTTTGGAGGGTGGGGCCTCCTAGATTGGTTAGGTGTCGCTTGGGAGCCTCCTACTTCGTGTTGTGGAGTGAACCAAGAAGTTTGTAAGGGCAAGGAGATCGCCTACTTCGTGAAGATCTACCCCGAGTTAGGCTAGTCCTCCATGGATGTAGGCCATCATGGTATAGTCAAGGTTGCTTCTTCGTGGAACCCTCCATGGGTAGAGCCCTCCGTGGACTCTCGCGACCATTACCCTCCATGGGTTGAAGACTCTAGGAATGTGGATGTACGATAGAACCACCTATCGGAACCATGGGAAAAATCTTGTGTCCCTCATGCGTTTGATCTCTCTATCTCTACTCTTTACTTCCATGTGCAATGTCTATACTTTCCGCTGCTATAATTGGTGACTTGCATGTGTAGAGTGTTCTAGATTTGATATGTATGCTAAAAACTGCCAACACTTGATTTGTGCCTGAGGTAGTTTTAAATTCCTGCATATAGTCTATTCACCCCCCCCCCTCTAGACATACACTTCTAGTGATCCCACAATTGGTATCAGAGCATTGGTCTACATTGCTTCAGTTTCAACTACGTGGAGGAAGATGGATATGTCTAGTGTGGAGAGTTTGTATTGCAGAGTGTCCATTCTTGATGGTGAGTACTATAGTAGATGGAAGAATGCCATGATTGATCTATTTGACAAATTTCATTTGAGAAAACATATTGAAAATCCCTATGTGCTCCCCGTTGATGAATTGCATCCCACACACCAATAGGAAATTAACATGCTTGGTAACCTTAGAACTACCAATCTTATTGTTAGAGGCTTACCAAGATTCGTGCTTTCTCAATTGAAGAACTTTGCATGTGCTTATTCTTTGTGGACTGATTTGGATAAACGATATCCAAATCTTTCATTAGGTCTTGATGAAATTCTTCATAAAACTGTTGCTTTTCACAAAATGAAGCCTAGTGATCCAAACTTTGGTAAATGCCTATTTGAGCTTCATGATCTTATGTGTGGTTTCTATTGAAGCCATTCGCATTCATAAACCTGAACATTGTCATGGTTATGATTCTAATGAGTCTCGTGGTTTCTATGACGAGGAGATTCTTCCAAATGATGACAATGAAGAACATGGCTACTATGATGAAGATGTGTTATTCGGCATCGAGCATGAAAATATCATGAGAAATCTAAGTCTAATGGTGAACTTCAAGGATTACATGTCCGGGAGAAAAGAGTGGATTCTCGACAGTGGATGCATGGATCACATGATTGGTGATAAAGACATGTTTCAAGAGATCACACCTAATCAAGGACCTCGAAGGTACATGACCTTTGGAGACAACTCTAAGGGTAAGGTACTTGGCCTTGGTAAGGTGGCCATATCTCATGATAGCTCAATTCAAAATGTGATGCTTGTTGAATCCCTTGGTTATAATCTTCTTTCTGTATCTAGACTAGCAGACTTCGGTTTCAATGTGCTATTTACAAAAGTAGATTGCCAAGTGTTTCGATTTGATAATAATAAAATTGTCTTTACTGGTATTCGTAGAGGTGATTTATACATTGTTGATTTCACTAAAAAGGCCCAGCCTCATACCTATCTCATTGCAAAATCATCTAAAGGTTGGCTGTGGCATAGAAGGCTTGGACATGTAGGCATGCACAATCTAGATAAGCTTATCAAGGGCGATCACATTCTAGGTGTTAAGGATGTTATCTTTGACAAAGATAGACTTTGTAGCGCTTGTCAAGAAGGAAAGCAAGTAGGTGGAAGTCATCCGGTCAAGAATATCATGACTACTAGGAGGCAACTCGAGTTACTTCATATGGATCTCTTTGGTCCCAATGCTAACAATAGTCTTAGTGGAAACTCTTATGGTCTAGTAATAGTTGATGATTTTTCCAAATTTATGTGGGTATTCTTTCTTGATGATAAGTCACAGGTACATAAGATCTTCAAGAACTTCGCTCGCAAAGCGCAAAATTAGTTTGAAGTGAAGATCAAGAAGGTTCGGAGCGATAACGGATCGGAGTTCAAGAACACCCATGTGGATACCTTTCTTGATGAAGAAGGCGTCTCACATGAGTTCTCGGCTACGTACACACCTCAACAAAATGGATTTGTTGAGAGGAAGAACTGGACGCTCATTGAGATGGCAAGAACGATGATTGACGAATACAAGACGCCAAAACACTTTTGGGCAGAAGCCGTGGAAACAGCATGTCATGCCACAAACTGACTTTACTTTCACAAGCTTCTCGGTAAAACTGCATACGAGCTTCTCACCGGTAACAAACCCCAAGTTGGATACTTTCGAGTATTAGGCTCAAAGTGCTACATTCTTGATAAGCATCGTCGTACTAAATTTTCCCCTAAATCTCATGAAGGATTCCTACTTGGTTATGGATCAAACTCTCACACTGGCCGTGTCTACAACAACTTCACTCGAAAAGTTGAAGAGACGGTAGATGTGAAGTTTGATGAATCTGATGGTTCGCAAGTCAAACAATTGCCAAATGATGTACGTGATAAGGACCCTTCGGAAGCTATCCAAGACATGTCTATTGCAAGATTCGTCCCATGGAGATGACGGAAAGTACCTCATCAACTCAAGTGGAAGCCCCCACTTCACGTCAAGGTGAACCACAACATGACATGGAGGCATCCACAAGCGGTACATGATGAGATGATGAAGAGGAGGAAGGGCATCATGAAGACCCACTCCAACCTTCTTCGCCACCTCCTCAAGGGAACGACACCTTCAACAACAACGAAGACGAAGGAGATGATGAATAAGAAGCTCCACCATCCAACAATCAAAACTTGGCCCGAGTTTGAGCACAAGTGACCAAGAACCATCCCCTAAACCAATATGGGCGTCTAGGTCCCGCTATTGGCTATTGACGGTAGAGGTGTCTCGGTCATGTCTACATAGTTCTCAAACCCGCAGGGTCTGCACACTTAAGGTTCGGTGACGTTTCGGTAGTATAGAGTTATGTATGGTGGTGACCTAAGGTTGTTCAGAGTACCGGATGAGATCCTGGACATCACGAGGTGCTCCGGAATGGTCTGGAGGTGAAGATTGATATATAGGAAGTCCTTTTTTGGTCGCCGGAAAAGTTTCGGGCTCATCGGTAGTGTACCGGGAGTGCCGGTAGTGTACTAGGGGACCATCGGGAGAGGTATTTCGACCCAAGAGGCTACATGGGATGTGGGAGGAGGTAAACCAGCCCCTGGTGGGCTGGACGAAGCCTCCTCTAAGGGCCCATGCAGTTGGAGTGGTTTGAGAAGGAAAAAATCCAAAGGTGGAGAGGTGGAAAGAGTTTCCAAGTGGAAAGGAGGAATCCTACTCCTAATAGGATTGGAGTAGGACTCCTCCACCTCCAATTTCGACAAAACCTTGAGGGTTTGAGTCTGCCTCCTCCCCTCCCTCCCTCCTATATATGCTAGAGGATTTAGAGGAAAAAGCTAACCCTGATAGCCACATGCTACCTCTCCCCTAGTGCATAGTTTCTCCTCTAGATCGGTTTTCTGTAGTGCTTAGGCGAAGCCCTGCCGGGATAGCTCCACCACCATCGCCGCAGCACCGTCATGCTGCCAGAGAACTCGCCTACCTCTCCTCTCCATATTGCTGGATCAAGAAGGCGGAGATCTTCATCGAGCTGTACGTGTGCTGAACGCGGAGGTGCCGTCCGTTCGGTGCTAGATCGGAAGGACCATGATCAAGATCACAAGACGGATCGTGATGAGATCAAGGGACGGATCATGATGAGTTTGCGGGACGGATCGTGATTGGATCACGGGGTGGATCGTGATGAGATCGCGGGATGCTCGGCAATTTGGATCGCGAAGCTGTTCGACTACACCAACCGCGTTTCTTAACGCTTCCCGCTTAGCGATCTACAAGGGTATGTAGATCCACTCTCCCTCTCGTAGATGCTCATAACCATGGATAGATCTTGCGTGTGCGTAGGAAAATTTTTGTTTCCCATGCAACGTTCCCCAACGGTGGTATTAGAGCTAGGTCTATGTGTAGATGAGATCTTGAGTAGAAGACAAAGAGTTTGTGGGCATTGATGCTTAGATTGCTTCCTCCTTTGGTCGTGTTTTGGTTTAGCGGTATTGTGGGATGAAGCGGCCCGAACCAACCTTACTCGCATGTTTACGAGAGACCGGTTCCATCGACTGACGTGTAACTTCGTTGCACAAAGATGGCTGGCGGGTGTCTATTTCTCCCACTTTAGTTGCATCAGATTCGACTAAGGGGGTCCTTGAGAAGATTGAAAAGCAACTTATGTATCACCGTTGTGATATGCGCAGGTAAGAATTGTTCTTGCTAGATACCCATAGCAGCCATGTAAAACATGCAACCACAATTAGCAGACGTCTAACTTGTTTTTGCAGGGTATGTTGTGATGTGATATGGCCAATTACGATGAGATATATGTGCTGTATGAGATGATCATGTATTGTATAGAATATCACGACTTGCATGTCAATGAGTACGGCAACCGGCAGGAGCCATAGGGTTGTTTTTAATTACTGTATGACCTGCGTGTCAATCATTAAGCGCTATGTAATGCTTTACTTTATCGCTAAATGGTAGCAATAGTAGTAGAAGCATGATGGGAATGACAACCCCGATGGTGACACGTTGATGGAGATCAAGATGATGGAGATCATGGTGTCGTGCCGGTGATGATGGAGATCATGCCGGTGCTTTCAAGATGGAGATCAAAAGCACAAATGCATGGCCATATCATTTATGATTTGCATGTGATGCTAATCCATTTATGCACCTTGTTTTTATTAGGACGACGGTAGCATTATAAGGTGATCCCTCACTTAATTTCAAGATAAATTGTGTTCTCCCCGAGTGTGCAGTGTTGCAAAAGTTCGTCGTGTTGAGACACCACGTGATGATCGGGTGTGATAGACTCTACGTTCACATACAACGGGTGCAAGCCAGTGTTGCACATGTAGAACACTCGGGTTAAACTTGATGAGCCTAGCATGTACAGACATGGCCTCGGAACACAAGAGACTGAAAGGTCGAACATGAGTCATATAGTAGATATGATCAACATGATGATGTTCACCATTGAAACCACCTCAACTCACGTGATGATCGGACTTGAGTTGGTAAATTTGGATCATTTACCACTCGAATGACCGGAGGGATGTCAATTTGAGTGGGAGTTCTTCGGTAATATGATTAATTGAACTCATTATCATGAACATAGTCAGTTGTGTCTTTGCAAATTATGTTACTTGCTCGCGTTGTAGCTCCCTTGAATTTTTATATGTTCCTAGAGAAATAGAGTTGAAAGATGATGGTAGCAATATTGCGGACTGGGTCCGTGATCTGAGGATTGTCCTCATTGCTGCACAGAAGGCTTATGTCCTTAATGCACTGCTCGGTGCGCCAACCCCTCTAGCATCGTCTGTAGATGTTGTGAACATCTGAAAGACATGTTCTGATAACTACTTGATAGTTTAGTGTGTCATGCATTACGGCTTAGAATTGAGGCTCCGAAATGTTTTGAATGTCATGGAACATATGAGATGTTCTAAGAGCTGAAATTAGGATCTCAGGCTCGTGCCCGTGTTGTGAGATATGAGATCTCCAACAAGATTCTTTGCCTGCAAGATGAAAGAGAATATCTCAATCGTTGAGCATGTGCTCAAATTGTCTGGGTCCTACAATCGCTTGAATCGAGTGGGAGTTGACCTTCCAGATAAGATAGTGATTGATATAGTTCTCCAAGTCACTGTCACTAAGCTGCTAGAACTTGGTGATGAACTATAAAATGCCAGGGATAGAAATAATGATCACTGAGTTGTTCGCGATGTTTGACACCGCGAAGGTAGAAATCAAGAAGCAGCGTCAAGTGTTGATGGTTAGTCAAACCACTAGTTTCGGGAAGGGCAGGAGCAAGGAGGGAAACTTCATGGATAGCAAGTCAGTTGCTGCTCCAGTGAAGCAACCCAAAGTTGAACCCAAACCCGAGACTAAGTGCTTCAATTATGAGGAGAGCGGTCACTGAAGCGGAACAACCCTAGATACTTGGTAGATAAGAAGGCTGGAAACGTCGATAGAAGTATATTTGATATACGTGTTATTGATGTGTACCTTGCTAGTACTCCTAGTAGCACCTGGGTATTGTATACCGGTTCGGTTGCTAAATGTTAGTAACTCGAAATAAAAAGCTACGGAATCAACGGAGAACTAGCTAAGCGTGAGGTGACGATGTGTGTTGGAAATGTTTCCAAGGTTGATGTGATCAACATCACATGCTCTCTTTACCTTCGGGATTAGTGACGAACCTAAATAAATATTATTTAGTGTTTGCGTTGAGCATGAACATGATTGGATCGTGTTTATTGCAACATGGTTATTCATTTAAGTTAGAGAATAATGGTTATTCTGTTTACATGAATAATACCTTCAATGGTCATGCACCCAGTGAGAATGGTTTGTTGAATCTTGATCATAGTAATACACATGTTCATAACATTGATGCCAAAAGATACAAAGTTAATGATGATAGTACCACATACTTGTGGCACTGCCGCTAAATGTCGTATTGGTATAAATCGCATGAAGAAACTCCATGTTGATAGGATCTTTGGACTCATTCGACTTCGAATCGGTTGAGACATGCGAACCATGCCTCTTGGGCAAGATGACTAAGGACCCCGTTTTCCAGATTGATGGAGCAGGTAAGTGATTTATTGGAAATGATACATGTTGATGTATCCAATACAATGAGTCTTGTAGCGTGTGGTGGATATTGTTATTGTCTTACCTTCACTGATAATTTGAGTAGATATAGTGTATATTTACTTAATAAAACACAAGTCTGGATCATTTGAAAGGTTCAAGCAAATTCAGAGTGAAGACTAAGATTGTCGTGACAAGAAGATAAAAAATGTCTACGATATGAGCGTGGAGGTGAATATCTGAGTTACGTGTTTGGCATACAACTTTACACAATGTGAAAGTTGTTTCACAACTCACGCCACCTGGAACACCATAGTGTGATGGTGTGTCTAAACATCATAGTCGTGCTCTATTGGATATGGTGCATGCTATGATGTCTCTTATCGTTTTGCCACTATCGTTTTTGGGGGTTATGCATTAGAGACAACTACATTCACTTTAAAAGGGGCACCATCTAAATCCGTTGATATGATACCATATGGTTTGGCAGAAACCTAAAGTTGTCATTTCTTAGAGTTTGGGAATGCCACACTTATGTCTGATAAGCTCGAAGCCAAAGCAGACAATGCATCTTCATAGAATACCCTAAGAACAGTTGGGTGAACCTTCTATCTCAGATCCAAGCATAAAGTATTTGTTGCTAAAACTAGGTCCTTTCTCGAGGAAAAGCTTATCTCGAAAGAATTGAGTGGGAGGAAGATAGAACTTGATGAGGTTGTTGAGCTTTTTGTTTCAACCAGAGAGTAGCGCAGCGCAGAAAGATGTTTTCTGTGGAGCCTATGTTAGTTGAAAACAAGTTAATGATAATGATCATGAAACTTTGGATCAAGTTACTATCAAACCTCATAGGTCGACAAGGACGCGTACTACTCCTGAGTGGTATGGCAACCCTGTCTTAGAGGTCATGTTGTTGGACAACGATGAACCTACAAACTATGGAGAAACGATGATGGGCCCGGATTCCGACAAATGGTTAGAGGCCATGAAGTCCGAGATATGATCCATGTATGAAAACCAAGTATAGACTTTTATAGACTTGCTCGTTGGACGGCAGGTCATTGAGTACAAATGGATCTTTAAAATGAAGACAGACGCTAATGGTAAATGTCACCATTTGTAAAGCTCGACTTGTTGCAAAGAAGTTTATGACAAGTTCAAGGAGTTGATTGCGATGAGACTTTATCACTCGTAGCGATGCTAAAGTCTGTTGGAGTTATGTTAGCGGTTGTTGTATTTTTCAATTATGAAATCTGGTAGATGGATGACAAAACATCGTTTCCTTAACAGTTTACTTGAGGAAAGGTTGTATGTGATACAACCAGAAGGTTTTGTCAGTCCTAAGGATGCTAAAAGGTGTGCGAGCTCCAGCAATCCATCTAAAGGCTAGAGCAAGCATCTCAGAGTTGGAATATACACTTTGATTAGGTGATCAAAGTTTTGTAGTTTATACAAAGTTTACGAGAAACTTGTATTTACAATAAAGTGAGTGGGAGCACTATAGAATTTCTGATAAGTATATGTGGATGACATATTGTTGATCGGCAATAATGTAGAATTTCTGGAAAGCATAAATGGTTGTTTGAAAAGTGATTTTCAAAGGAAGACTTGGATAAAGCTACCTGATTGTTGAGCATCAAGCTCTATAGAGATAGATCAAGATACTTGATGAGACTTTCAATGAGTACATATCTTGACAAGTTTTCGAAAGAGTTCAAAATGGATCAGTCAGAGAAAGAGTTCTTGCCTGATTTGTAAGGTGTGAAGTTGAGCAAGACTCAAAGCTCGACCATGGCAGAAGAAAGAGAAAGGACAAACGTCGTCCCCTATGCCATAGCCCTAGGCTCTATATTATGCTATGTTGTGTACCGCACCTAGTGTGTGCCTTGCCATGAGTCTGTCAAGGGGTACAAAAGTGATCCAGGAGTGGATCACTAGACATCGGTCAAAATTATCCTTAGTAACTAGAGGACTAAGGAGAAGTTTCTCGATTATGGAGGTGATAAAGAGTTCGTCGTAAAGAGTTACGTCGATGCAAGCTTTAACACCAATCCGAATGACTCGTAGTAGCAATCTGGATACGTATAGCGGAGCAGCCATTTGGAATAGTACCAACTGGAGTGTTGTAGCAATGTTTATAGTTTGACATAGAGATTTTCAAAGTACACATGGATCGGAATGTCACAGACCCGTTGACTATAAGATCTCTCTCACATGCAAAGCATGATCGAGCCCCAAAACTCATTGGGTGCTAGATTCATAACAATGCGAATCACATGGTGATGTGAACTAGATTATTGACTCTAGTGCAAGTGGGAGACTGTTGGAAATATGCCCTAGAGGCAATAATAAATTAGTTATTATCATATTTCCTTGTTCATGATAATCTTTTATTATCCATGCTATAATTGTGTTGATCGGAAACTCAGATACATGTGTGGATACATAGACAACACCATGTCCCTAGTATGCCTCTAATAGACTAGCTCATTGATCAAAGATGGCTATGGTTTCCTAGTCATGGACATGAGATGTCATTCGGTAACGGGATCACATCATTAGGACAATGATGTGATGGACAAGACCCAAACTACAAACGTAGCATATGATCGTGTCAGTTTATTGCTACTGTTTTCTGCATGTCAAGTATATGTTCCTTTGACCATGAAATCATGCAACTCACTGACACCGGAAGAGTACCTTGTGTGTATCAAACGTCGCAACGTAACTGGGTGACTATAAAGGTGCTCTACAGGTATCTCCGAGGGTGTCTGTCGGGTTGGCATGGATCAAGGCTGGGATTTGTTACTCCGTGTGACGGAGAGGTATCTCAGGGCCCACTCGATAATACAACATCACAATAAGCCTTGAAAGCAATGTGACTAAGTGTTAGCCATGGGATCTTGAATTACGGAACGAGTAAAGAGACTTGCCGGTAACGAGGTTGAACTAGGTATGGAGATACCAACGATCGTATCTCGGGCAAGTAACATACTGAAGAACAAAGGGAACATCATACGGGATTAACTGAATCCTTGACATAGAGGTTCGACCGATAAAGATCTTCGTAGAATATGTAGGAACCAATGTGGACGTCCAGGTCCCGCCATTGGTTATTGACCGTAGAGGTGTCTCGGTCATGTCTACATAGTTCTCGAACCCGTAGGGTCTGCACACTTAAGGTTCGGTGACGTTTTGGTAGTATAGAGTTATGTATGGTGGTGACCGAAGGTTGTTAGGAGTCTCGGATGAGATACCGGACGTCATGAGGAGCTCTGGAATGGTCCGAAGGTAAAGATTGATATATAGGAAGTCCTGTTTTGGTCGCAGGAAAAGTTTCGGGCTCATCGGTAGTGTACCGGGAGTGCCGATAGTGTACTGGGGGACCATCAGGAGAGGTATTTCGACCCAAGAGGCTAAATGGGTTGTGGTAGGAGATAAACCAGCCCATGATGGGCTGGCCTAAGCCTCCTCTAAGGGCCCATGTGGTTGGAGTGGTTTGGGAAGGAAAAATCCAAAGGTGGAGAGTTGGAAAGAGTTTCCAAGTGGAAAGGAGGAATCCTACTCCTGATAGGATTGGAGTAGGACTCCTCCACCTCCAATTTCAACCAAACCTTGAGGGTTTGAGGCTGCCTCCTCCCCTCCCTCCCTCCTATATATAGTAGAGGATTTAGAGGAAAAAGCTAACCCATATAGCCACGTGCTACCTCTCCTCTACTACATAGTTTCTGTTGGAAATATGCCCTAGAGGCAATAAATAAAGTGTTTATTATTATATTTTCTTGTTCATGATAATCGTTTATTATCCATGCTATAATTGTATTAGTTGGAAACACATTACATGTGTGGGTAAATAGACAACACTTTGTCCCTAGTATGCCTCTAGTGAACTAGCTCATTTGTCAAAGATGGTCAAGGTTTCCTAGCCATTGACATGTGATGTCATTTGATAATGGGATCACATCATTAGGAGAATAATGTGATGGACAAGACCCAAAATACAAACATAGCATATGATCATGTCAGTTTATTGCTACTATTTTCTGCATGTCAAGTATTTGTTCCTATGACCATGAGATCATGCAACTCACTGACACCGGAGGAATACCTTGTGTGTATCAAACATCGCAACGTAACTGGGTGACTATAAAGGTGCTCTACAGGTATCTCCGAGGGTATTTGTTGGGTTGGCATGGATCAAGACTGGGATTTGTTACTCTGTGTGACGGAGAGGTATCTCAGGGCCCACTCGGTAATACAACATCACAATAAGCCTTGCAAGCAATGTGACTAAGTGTTAGTCACGGGATCTTGTATTACGAAACAAGTAAAGAGACTTTCCGGTAATGAGGTTGAACTAGGTATGGAGATACCGACGATCGAATCTCGGGCAAGTAACATACCGAAGAACAAAGGGAACATCATACGAGATTAACTGAATCCTTGACAAAGAGGTTCGACCGATAAAGATCTTCATAGAATATGTAGGAACTAATATGGGCATCTAGGTCCCGCTATTGGTTATTGACCGTAGAGATGTCTCGGTCATGTCTACATAGTTCTCGAACCCGCAGGGTCTGCACACTTAAGGTTCGACGATGTTTTGGTAGTATAGAGTTATGTATGGTGGTGACCGAAGGTTGTTCAGAGTCCTGGATGAGATCTTGGACATCACAAGGAGCTCCGGAATGGTCCGGAGGTAAAGATTGATATATAGGAAGTCCTGTTTTGGTCGCCGAAAAAGTTTCGGGCTCATCGGTAGTGTACCGGGAGTGCCGGTAGTGTACCGGGGGACCATCGGGAGAGGTATTTCGACCCAAGAGGCTACATGGGCTGTGGGAGGAGGTAAACCAGCCCCTGGTAAGCTGGACGAAGCCTTCTGTAAGGGCCCATGCGGCTAGAGTGGTTTGAGAAGGAAAAAATCCAAAGGTCGAAAGGTGGAAAGAGTTTCCAAATGGAAAGGAGGAATCCTACTCCTAATAGGATTGGAGTAGGACTCCTCCACCTCCAATTTCGACCAAACCTTGAGGGTTTGAGGCTGCCTCCTCCCCTCCCTTCCTCCTATATATACTAGAGGATTTAGAGGAAAAAGCTAACCCTAATAGCCACGTGCTACCTCTCCTCTAGATCGCAAATTCTCCTCTAGATCGATTTTCAGCGGTGCTAAGGCGAAGCCCTGCTAGAATAGCTCCACCACCATTGCCGCAACGCCGTCGTGCTGCCGGAGAAATCATCTACCTCTCTGATCCCTCTTGCTGGATCAATAAGGCGGAGATCGTCATCGAGCTGTACGTGTGTTGAACGTGGAGGTGTCGTCCGTTTGGTGCTAGATCGGAAGGACCGTGATCAAGATCGCGAGACGGATCGTGATGAGATCGCGGGAAGGATTGTGATGAGTTCGCGGGACGGATCGTGATTGGATCGTGGGATGGATCGTGATGAGATCGCGGGATGCTCGGCGATTTGGATCGCGAAGACATTCGACTACACCAACCACATTTCTTAACGCTTCCCGCTTAGCGATCTACAAGGGTATGTAGATCCACTCACCCTCTCGTAGATGATCATCACCATGGATAGATCTTGCGTGTGCGTAGGAAATTTTTTGTTTCCCATGCAACGTTCCCCAACAGTTTCTCCTCTAGATTGGTTTTCTACAGTGCTTAGGCGAAGCCCTGTCGGGATAGCTCCACCACCATCGCGCTGCCAGAGAACTCGCCTACCTCTCCGCTCCCTCTTGCTGGATCAAGAAAGTGGATATCGTCATCGAGCTGTGCGTGTGCTGAATGCGGGGGTGTCGTCCGTTCAGCGCTAGATCGGAAGGACCGTGATCAAGATTGCGAGACGGATCGTGATGAGATCGCGGGACGGATCGTGATGAGTTCGCAGGACGGATCGTGATTGGATCGCGGGACAGATCGTGATGAGATCGCGGGACGCTCGGCGATTTAGATCGCGGAGACGTTCGACTACACCAATCACGTTTCTTAACACTTCCCGCTTAGCAATCTACAAGGGTATGTAGATCCACTCTCGCTCTCGTATATGCTCATCACCATGGATACATCGTGCGTGTGCTTATAAAAAAATTTATTTCCCATGCAACATTCCCCAACAGCAAGTACTAGCCATGTATCTCTCAAAGTCTTCATTATACTCATGCATATCTTTATTTGAATCTTTGATTGCATGTTGTCATCAATTACCAAAAAGGGGAAGATTGAAAGCACAATGTGCTCCCTTGGTGGTTTTGATAATTCATGACAACATATATTGTCTCTTGGACTAATACTTTTACCTAGTGTATTTCAGATAAAGTCCATAGAGAGATGGGTTTGCAAAAAGGAGTGTGAAGAGTATCCCCACCAAGAAGAAGGAGAATGAATAGCATTGGCAAAGCTTCAAGCAAAAGGATTCTATATTTTACTTTGTGATAAATCACTTTGAGTCCATAGGAAAGCCAATACTATCAAAAGGCGGTAAGGTTTTGTTGGTGAACAAAATGCGCATACGTGCACAAGTGATAGTCACCACATACACCCACAAGCTCTTCCATAATATTCTGTCCAAAGCCAAATATTCAAAATGGTGCAACCAACATTTTCCACTCGGTGCCACCAATTCCAAACCCTAGACAAACTCAGCCAAACCCTAGCTTGTCGATTCAACCGATTCTGGATTTGGTGCCACCGAGTTAGGCTGCCAACTTTCTGTTATGCATATTCACAATATCGGTCCCTCCAAGATTGTTGGATCGGCGTCGCCGAGATTGGGCAATCTGACCGTTGGTCACCTTATCGGTGCAACCAAGTTTCCCATATCGGCCTCACCGAGACTCAAAATTTGCCACCTTTTGGTCACTTCGGTACCACCGAGATTAACACATCGGTGTCATCGAGTTGGTCATTTTGTGTGTAACGGTTGGCTTTTTGGAGAAGCATGTATATACCCCTCCACCACCACTCACTCGCAAGAGAAGCACTCAGAACAGTTCCCCAATCATACCTACTGATTTTTTGAGAGAGAGCCACCTACTCATGTGTTGAGATCATGCCATTCCATTCCTACCATATGAATCTTGATCTCTAGCCTCCCCAAGTTGTTTTCCACCAAATCAATCTCTTCTACCAAGCCAAATATTTGAGAGAGTGATTGTGTGTTGAGGAGTCTATCATCTTGAAGAACAAGAGCAAGGAGTTCATCGACACAATCGAGCCTTTTACCTTTTGGAGGGTGGTGCCTCCTAGATTGGTTAGGTGTCGCTTGGGAGCCTCCTACTTCGTGTTGTGGAGTGAACCAAGAAGTTTGTAAGGGCAAGGAAATCGCCTACTTCGTGAAGATATACCCCAAGTTAGGCTAGTCCTCCGTGGACATGGGCCGTCATGGTATAGTCAAGGTTGCTTCTTCATGGAACCCTCCGTGGTAGAGCCCTCCGTGGACTCTCGCAACTGTTACCCTCTGTGGGTTGAAGACTCCATGAACGTGGATGTATGATAGCACCACCTATCGGAACCACGGGAAAAATATTGTGTCCCTCATGCGTTTGATCTCTCTATCTCTACTCTTTACTTCCATGTGCAATGTATTTACTTTCCGCTGCTATACTTGATGACTTGCATGTGTAGGGTGTTCTAGATTTTCTATGTATGCTAAAAACTGCCAACACTTGATTTGTGCTTGAGGTAGTTTTAAATTCTTGCAAATAGTCTATTCACCCCCCCCCCCACTCTAGACATACACTTCTAGTGATCCAGCAAAAGGGCGTCTCACAACCCGTTCATGAAAAAGATGAACTCGGATCGGATTCGTTTTCGCACAGAAATAGATCCAAAATTCGTTGTACTCATCAGACGTTTCCTAGAGTTTGGATGGTCGGATCGAGCTGAAATTTTGAGGGGTGATCGGTATAGGAATTCCGCAGTCGGTGAATAGAGGGATTTTCCAACGGATGTCCGAGCTAGATATGGACACGTCGCCCTAAACTCATCCAGATTCCCATCCAGATCCGACATGGCTCCGGTATATCGAAGATTGACATAGATTCCTCCATCCGAATGCGACGAAATTTTGCTGGGTTCTTGTAGATACAATTCCGCACAATTCCACCGAAACAATTGTCAAAGCGACGCTTGAGGAAACAGGGACGGCGAACAAAAATTGGTTGTCCAGAAAAACTGCAATATGCAGACGAGCTATCGATCCTTCTAGCGATCCCACAGCGGAACTCTCAATGAAAGCACCAATGTCGGTGTCAAAACTGGCGGATCTCGGGTAGGAGGTCCCGATCTGTGGGTCTTGGACCGATGGGTAACAAGAGACATGGGAGACGGTATTTACCCAGGTTCGGGCCCTCTTGATGGAGGTAAAACCCTACGTCATGCTTTGTTTGTATTGATGATGGTCTATCAAGTACAGAGTTGATCTACCTCGAGATCGTATGTAGTGGTCTAAACCCTAAGAGCTATGCTCGTATGATGATATGATCTATGATGATCTGGTCATCCCTAATGACTAGCCTAGCCTCGGCTTATATAACACACCAGAGGCCTAGGATAACAAGAGTCCTAGTCAGCTACGTCGGTGGAGAGGAGTCCTTATCTTGATCACCAAGTCTTGTGGAATCTTCCTCATATGCATCACGGGCTGTCTGAAATGGCCCATTAATGAACTGCCCTGGGGATCCTCGGTCTGACCCACCTGCCAGGAGACGACGTGGTGAATACCCCTGTAGGATCGAAAGTAGGTCTAGAAGGGGGGTGATTAGACTACTTGACCAAATAAAAATCTACTTTTTCCCAATTTTAATTCTTGGCAGATTTTAGCATTCATAGTATGTCAAGTACACCCTACACATGCATTTCTAAGAGTATAGCAGCGGAAAGTAAAGACACTGCACATGTAAGTAAAGAGAGGTAGGAAAAGCAAATGCAATTGGTGACACGATGATTTTTCCCGTGGTTCCGATAGGTGATGTTATCGTACATCCACGTTCATGGAGTCTTCAACCCACGGAGGGTAACGGTTGCGAGAGTCCACGGAGGGCTCTACCCACGGAGGGTTCCACGAAGAAGCAACATTGACTATACCATGACAGCCTACGTCCACGGAGGACTAGCCTTACTCGGGGTAGATCTTCACGAAGTAGGTGATCTCCTTGCCCTTACAAACTTCTTGGTTCACTCCACAACACGAAGTAGGAGGCTCCCAAGCAACACCTAACCAATCTAGGAGGCACCACCCTCCAAAAGGTAATAGGCTCGATAATGTCGATGAACTCCTTGCTCTTGTGCTTCAAGATGATAGACTTCTCAACACACAATCACTCTCTCATAGATATGGCTTGGTAGAAGAGATGGGATTGGTGGAAAGCAACTTGGGGAGGCTAGAAATCAAGATCCATATGGTTGGAGTGGAAGATCTTGACCTCAACACAATGGTAGGTGGTTCTCTCTCAGAAAACTGATAGGATAGGTATGGAATGGTTCTGAGTGCTTCTCTTTCGAGTAGGTAGTGGTGGAGGGGTGTATATAGGCATCCACAAAAATCGAACCATTACACACAATAAGTCAGACTCGGTGACACCGATGTGTTAATCTCGGTGGTACCGAAGTGATCAAAAGGTGGCAACTTTTGAATCTCGGTGAGACCGATATAGGAATCTCGGTTGCACAGATAAGGTGACTAACGGTCAGAATGCTCAATCTCGGTGACGTCGATTCGACAATCTCGGAGGGACTGAAACTGTGAACTTGCGTAACAGAAAGTTGGCATCCCAACTCGGTAGCACCGAGTGCAGTATCGGCTATACCGAAAGGTTAGGGTTTGGCTAAGTCTCTCTAGGTTTTGGAATCGGTGGCACCGAATGTAGAAAGTTGGTTCAACCGATTTTGAGT
This sequence comes from Hordeum marinum, assembly GCA_022496015.1. NCBI lineage: Eukaryota > Viridiplantae > Streptophyta > Magnoliopsida > Poales > Poaceae > Hordeum > Hordeum marinum. The sequence goes on along the minus strand of CM039674.1, from coordinate 506,208,852 downwards.
GTTTGGCTTTGGACAGACTTTGGTGGGAGAGTTTGTGGGTGTCTTTGGTGACTATCACTTGTGCACGTATGAGCATTTTGTTCACCAACAAAACCTTACCCCCTTTTAATAGTATTGGCTTTCCTATGGACTCCAAGTGATTTCTCACAAATGTAAAATGTAGAGTCCTCTTGCTTGAAGCTTTGCCAACCTATTTCCTTACATCTTGGGGTTGTTGGAAATATGCCCTAGAGGCAATAATAAATTAGTTATTATCATATTTCCTTGTTCATGATAACCGTTTATTATCCATGCTATAATTGTATTGATCGGAGACTTAAATGCATGTGTGGATACATAGACAAAACCATGTCTCTAGTATGCCTCTAATGGACTAGCTCGTTGATCAAAGGATGGTTAAGGTTTCCTAGCCATGGACATGAGATGTCATTTGATAACGGGATCACATCATTAGGAGAATGATGTGATGGATAAGACCCAAACTACAAACATAGCATATGATCGTGTCAGTTTATTGCTACTGTTTTCTGCATGTCAAGTATATGTTCCTATGACCATGAGATCAACATCAACAGAAGTATATTTGATATACGAGTTATTGATGTGTACCTTGCTAGTACTCCTAGTAGCACCTGGGTATTGGATACCGGTTCGGTTGCTAAATGTTAGTAACTCGAAATAAAAGCTACGGAATAAACGGAGAACTAGCTAAGGGTGAGGTGACGATGTGTGTTGGAAATGTTTCCAAGGTCGATGTGATCAACATCGCACGCTCTCTCTACCTTCAGGATTAGTGACGAACCTAAATAAATGTTATTTGGTGTTTTGCGTTGAGAATGAACATGGTTAGATCATGTTTGTTGCAATACGGTTATTCATTTAAGTCAGAGAATAATAGTTATTCTGGTTACATGAATAATACCTTCAATGGTCATGCACCCAGTGAGAATGGTTTGTTGAAATCTTGATCGTAGTAGTACACATGTTCATAACATTGATGTCAAAAGATACAAAGTTAATAATGATAGTACCACATACTTGTGGCACTGTCGCTAAATGTCATATTGGTATAAAGCGCATGTAGAAACCCCATGCTGATGGATATTTGGACTCATCGATTTCGAATCGGTTGAGACATGCGAACCATGCCTCTTGGGCAAGATGACTAAAGGACCCCGTTGGATGGAGCGGGCAAGTGATTCATTGGAAATGATACATGTTGATGTATGCAATCTAGTGAGTCTTGTAGCGTGCAGTGGATATCGTTATTTTCTTACCTTCACTGATGATTTGAGTAGATATAGTGTATATTTACTTAATGAAACACAAGTCTGAATCGTTTGAAAGGTTCAAGCAAATTCAGAGTGAAGTTTAAAGATCATCGTGACAAGAAGATAAAAATGACCGCGATATGATCGTGGAGGTGAATATCTGAGTTACGAGTTTGGCATACAACTTAAGACAACGTGAAATTTGTTTCACAACTAACGCCACCTGGAACACCATGGTGTGATGGTGTGTCCGAACATCATAGTCATGCTCTATTGATATAGTGCATACTGTGATGTCTCTTATCGTTTTACTACTATAATTTTTTGGGTTATGCATTAGAGACAACTACATTCACTTTAAATAGGGCATCATCTAAATCCGTTGAGATGACACCGTGTGAATTATGGTTTGATAGAAACCTAAGCTGTCATTTCTTAATGTTTGGGGCTGCGATGCTTGTGTGGAAAATGTTTTCACATAATAAGCTAGAACCCAAAGCGGACAAATGTATCTTCATAGAATACCCTCAGAACAGATGGGTATGCCTTCTATCTCAGATCCGAGTGCAAAGTGTTTGTTGCTAGAACTGGGTCCTTTCTCGAGAAAAAGTTTCTCTCAAAAGAATTGAGTGGGAGGAAGATAGAACTTGATGAGGTTGTTAAACCTTTGTTCAACCAGAGAGTAGCGCAGCGCAGAAAGATGTTACAGTGAAGCCTACGTTAGTTGAAGAGGAAGTTAATGATGATGATCATGAAGCTTCAGTATCAAGTTACTATCAAACTTCGTAGGTCGACAAGGATGTGTACTGCTCCTAAGTGGTATGACAACTCTGTCTTGGAGGTCATGTTGTTGGACAACGATGAACCTACGAGCTATGGAGAAGCGATGATGGGCCCGGATTCCGACAAATGGTTGGAGGCCATGAAATCCGAGATAGGATCCATGTATTAAAACCAAGTGTAGACTTTGGTAGACTTGCTCGTTGGACGGCAGGTCGTTGAGTACAAATGGATCTTTAAAATGAAGACAGACATTGATGGTGAATGTCACTATTTGTAAAGCTCGACTTGTTGCAAAGATGTTTGTGACAAGTTCAAGGAGTTGACTACGATGAGACTTTCTCACTCGTAGCGATGCTAAAAGTCTGTTGGAATTATGTTAGCAGTTGCTGTGTTTTCAATTATGAAATCTGGCAGATGGATGTCAAAACATCGTTTCCTTAATGGTTTACTTGAGGAAAGGTTGTATGTGATACAACCAGAAGATTTTGTCAGGCCTAAGGATGCTAAAAGGTGTGCAAGCTTCGGTGATCCTTCCATGGACTGAAGCAAGCATCTCGGAGTTGGAATATACGCTTTGATGAGGTGATCAAAGTTTTGATGTTTATACAAAGTTTATGAGAAACTTGTATTTGCAATAAAGTGAGTGGGAGCACTATAGAATTTCTGATAAGTATATGTGGATGACATATTGTTGTCAGAAATAATGTAGAGTTTCTGGAAAGCATAAAACGGTTATTTGGAAAGTGATTTTCAAAGGAAGACCTGGATAAAGCTACCTAATTGTTGAGCATCAAAATCTATAGAGATAGATCAAGATGCTTGATGAGACTTTCAATGAGTGTATACCTTGACAAGATTTTGAAAGAGTTCAAAATGGATCAGCCAGAGAAATAGTTCTCGTCTGATTTGTAAGGTGTGAAGTTGAGTGAGACTCAAAGCTCGACAACGGCAGAAGAAAGAGAAAGGACGAACGTCGTCCCCTATGCCTTAGCCATAGGCTCTATATTATGCCATGCTGTGTACCGCACCTATGTGTGCCTTGCCATGAGTCTGTCAAGGGGTACAAGAGTGGTCCAGGAGTGGATCACTGGACAGCGGTCGGAATTATCCTTAGTAACCAGAGGACTAAGGAAATATTTCTTGATTGTGGAGGTGATAAAGAGTTCGTCGTAAAGAGTTACGTCGATGCAAGCTTTAACACCTATCCGGATGACTAGTAGTAGCAATCTGGATACGTATAGTGGAGCAGCCATTTGGAAATAGTACCAAGTGGAGTGTGGTAGCAGTGTTTACGGTTTGACATAGAGATTTGCAAAGTACACACGGATCTGAATATCGCAGACCCGTTGACTATAAGACCTCTCTCACATGCAAAGCATGATCGAGCCCCAAAACTCATTGGGTGTTAGATTCATAACAATGCGAATCACATGGTGATGTGAACTAGATTAGTGACTCTAGTGCAAGTGGGAGACTGTTGGAAATATGCCCTAGAGGCAATAATAAATTAGTTATTATCATATTTCCTTGTTCATGATAATCGTTTATTATCCATGCTATAATTGTATTGATCGGAGACTTAAATGCATGTGTGGATACATAGACAAAACCATGTCCCTAGTATGCCTCTAATGGACTAGCTCGTTGATCAAAGGATGGTTAAGGTTTCCTAGCCATGGACATGAGATGTCATTTGATAAAGGGATCACATCATTAGGAGAATGATGTGATGGATAAGACCCAAACTACAAACATAGCATATGATCGTGTCAGTTTATTGCTACTGTTTTCTGCATGTCAAGTATATGTTCCTATGACCATGAGATCATGCAACTCACGGATATCGGAGGAGTGCCTTGTGTGTATCAAACGTTGCAACGTAACTGGGTGACTATAAAGGTGCTCTACAGGTATCTCCGATGGTGTCTGTTGAGTTGGCATGGATCGAGACTGGGATTTGTTACTCCGTGTAATGGAGAGGTATCTCGGGGCCCACTCGGTAATGCAACATCACAATAAGCCTTGCAAGCGATGTGACTAATTGTTAGTTGCGGGATCTTGTATTACGGAACGAGTAAAGAGACTTGCCGGTAACGAGGTTGAACTAGGTATGGAGATACTGACGATCGAATCTCGGGCAAGTAACATACCGAAGAACAAAGGGAACGTTATACGGGATTAACTGAATCCTTGACATAGAGGTTCGACCGATAAAGATCTTCGTAGAATATGTAGGAACCAATGTGGACGTCCAGGTCCCGCCATTGGTTATTGACCGTAGAGGTGTCTCGGTCATGTCTACATAGTTCTCGAACCCGCAGGGTCTGCACACTTAAGGTTCGGTGACGTTTTGGTAGTGTAGAGTTATGTATGGTGGTGACCGAAGTTTGTTCGGAGTCCCGGATGAGATCCCGGACGTCACGAGGAGCTCCGGAATGGTCCGGAGGTAAAGATTCATATATAGGAAGTCCCAGTTTGGTTTCCGGAAAAGTTTCGGGCTCATCGGTAGTGTACCGGGAGTGCCGGTAGTGTACCGGGAGGCCTCCGGGAGGGGTATTTCGACCCCAAGAGGTCCATGGACTGTGGGAGAATAATAACCAGCCCTTAGTGGGCTGGGAAAACAGCCACAAAGGCCCATGGCGCAGGAGAGAAAGTCCTAAAGAAAAAAGTGGAAAATCAGCCAATAGGAGGCAATCCTACTCCAACTAGGATTGGAGGTGAAGTAGGATTTCTCCCACCTCCTATTTCGGCCGACCCAAAGGCCTTGGCTGCCTCTCCTCTCCTCTCCTCCTATATATACTAGTGGATTGGGTGGTTTTTGGACAGAATTTCCGGCCACGTGCTACCCGTTTCACCGATGCACAGTTTCTCCTCTAGATCGGTTTTCCGCAGCGCTTAGGCGAAGCCCTGCCGGAATCACTCCACCACCATCACCGGAGCGCTGTCACGCTGCTGGTGAACTCTCTCTCCTCTCCACCTCCTCTTGCTGGATCGAGACGGTGGAGATCGTCATCAAGCTGCACGTGTGCTGAACGCGGAGGTGCCGTCCGTTCGGCGCTAGATCGGAAGGACCGTGATCGAGATCGCGAGACAGTTCGTGATGAGATCGCGGAACGGATCATGATGAGTTCGCGGGACAGATCGTGATCAAGATCGTGAGACGGATCGTGATGAGATCGCGGGACGGATCGTGATGAGTTCACAGGACGGATCGTGATTGGATCGCGGGACGGATCATGATGAGATCGCGGGACGCTCGGCGATTTGGATCGCGAAGATGTTCCACTACACCAACCGCGTTTCTTAACGCTTCCCGCTTAGCGATCTACAAGGGTATGTAGATCCACTCTCCCTCTCGTAGATGCTCATCACCATGGATAGGTTTGCTTGTGCGTAGGAAAAATTTTGTTTCCCATGCGGCGTTCCCCAACAGTGGCATCATGAGCTAGGTTGATGGTTCGATGAGATCTCGAGTAGAACACAAAAGGTTTGTGGGCGTTGATGCTTAGATTGCTTCCTCCCTTGGTCGTATTTTGGTTCAGCGGGATTGTGAGATGAAGCGGCCCGGACCAACATTACTCGTACGCTTACGAGAGACCGGTTCCCTCGACGCAACTTGTTGCCTAGATGGCTTGCGGGTGACAGTTTCTCTCACTTTAGTTGGATCGGATTCAACAAAGGCAGTCCTTGAGAAGGTTGAAAAGCAAACTAGTGTATCACCGTTGTGGTTTATGCGTAGGTGAGAATCGTTCTTGCTAGATACCCATAGCAGCCACGTAAAATATGCAACAACAATTAGAGGACGTCTAACTTGTTTTTGCAGGGTATGTTGTGATGTGATATGGCCAATTACATGATGAGATATATGTGATGTATGAGATGATCATGTGATGTATAGATTATCACGACTTGCATGTCGATGAGTACGGCAACCGGCAGGAGCCATAGGGTTGTCTTTAATTATTGTATGACCTGCGTGTCAATCATTAACCGCTATGTAATGCTTTACTTTATCGCTACGGTAGCAATAGTAGTAGAAGCATGCAGGGTGTGACAACCCCAGTGGCAACACATTGATGGAGATCAAGATGATGGAGATCATGGTGTTGTGCCGGTGACGATGGAGATCATGCCGGTGTTTCGAATATGGAGATCTTAAACACAAGTTCATGGCCATATCATGTCACTTATGAATTGCATGAGATGTTAATCCTTTTATGCACCTTGTTTTGCTTAGTACGGCGGTAGCATTATAAGGTGATCGCTCACTTGAATTTCAAGATGAACTGTGTTCTACCCGAGTGTGCACCGTTGCGAAAGTTCGTCGTGTTGAGACACCATGTGATGATCGGGTGTGATAGACTCTACGTTCACATACAACGGGTGCAAGCCAGATTTGCACGCGCAGAACACTCGGGTTAAACTTGACGAGCCTAGCATGTACAAACATGGCCTCGGAACACAAGAGACCGAAAGGTCGAACATGAGTCATATAGTAGATATGATCAACATGATGATGTTCACCATTGCAGCCACCTCAACTCACGTGATGATCGGACTTGAGTTGGTGAATTTGGATCATGTATCACTCGAATGATCGGAGGGATGTCAACTTGAGTGGGAGTTCTTAAGTAATATGATTAATTGAACTCATTATCATGAACATAGTCAAAGTGTCTTTGCAAATTATGTTGTAGATTACTAGCTCGCGTTGTAGCTCCCTTAAATTTATATATGTTCCTAGAGAAATAGAGTTGAAAGATGTTGGTAGCAATATTGCGGACTCGGTCCGTGATCTGAGGATTGTCCCCATTGCTGCACAGAAGGCTTATGTCCTTAATGCACCGCTCGGTGCGCCACCCCCTCTAGCGTCGTCTATAGATGTTGTGAACATCTAACAGGCACGTTTCGATGACTACTTGATAGTTTAGTCCGTCATGCATTATGGCTTAGAATTGAGGCTCCAAAACGTTTTGAACGTCACGGAACATATGAGATGTTCTAGGAGCAGAGATTGTGATCTCAGACTCGTGCCTTTGTTGCGAGATATGAGATCTCCAACAAGATTCTTTGCTTGTAAGATGAAGGAGAATATCTCAATCGTTGAGCATGTACTCAGATTGTCTGGGTACTACAATCGCTTGAATCAAGTGGGAGTTGATCTTCCAGATAAGATAGTGATTGATATAGTTCTCCAAGTCACTGTCACTAAAGCTACCAGAACTTAGTGATGAACTATAATACACCAGGGATAGAAGTATTGATCCCTGAGCTGTTCGCGATGTTTGACACCGCGAAGGTAGAAATCAAGAAGGAGCGTCAAGTGTTGATGGTTAATCAAACCACTAGTTTCGAAAAGGGCAAGAGAAAGGAGGGAAACTTCATGGATAGCAAGTCAGTTGCTGCTCCAGTGAAGCAACCCAAAGTTGAACTCAAACCCGAGACTAAGTGCTTCTATTATGAGGTGAGAGGTCACTGAAGCGGAACAACCCTAGATACTTGGTAGATAAGAAGGCTGGCAACATCAACAGAAGTATATTTGATATACGAGTTATTGATGTGTACCTTGCTAGTACTCCTAGTAGCACCTGGGTATTGGATACCGGTTCGGTTGCTAAATGTTAGTAACTCAAAATAAAAGCTACGGAATAAACGGAGAACTAGCTAAGGGTGAGGTGACGATGTGTGTTGGAAATGTTTCCAAGGTTGATGTGATCAACATCGCACGCTCTCTCTACCTTCAGGATTAGTGACGAATCTAAATAAATGTTATTTGGTGTTTTGCGTTGAGAATGAACATGGTTAGATCATGTTTGTTGCAATACGGTTATTCATTTAAGTCAGAGAATAATAGTTATTCTGGTTACATGAATAATACCTTCAATGGTCATGCACCCAGTGAGAATGGTTTGTTGAAATCTTGATCGTAGTAGTACACATGTTCATAACATTGATGTCAAAAGATACAAAGTTAATAATGATAGTACCACATACTTGTGGCACTGCCGCTAAATGTCATATTGGTATAAAGCGCATGTAGAAACTCCATGCTGATGGATATTTGGACTCATCGATTTCGAATCGGTTGAGACATGCGAACCATGCCTCTTGGGCAAGATGACTAAAGGACCCCGTTGGATGGAGCGGGCAAGTGATTCATTGGAAATGATACATGTTGATGTATGCAATCTAGTGAGTCTTGTAGCGTGCAGTGGATATCGTTATTTTCTTACCTTCACTGATGATTTGAGTAGATATAGTGTATATTTACTTAATGAAACACAAGTCTGAATCGTTTGAAAGGTTCAAGCAAATTCAGAGTGAAGTTTAAAGATCATCGTGACAAGAAGATAAAAATGACCGCGATATGATCGTGGAGGTGAATATCTGAGTTACGAGTTTGGCATACAACTTAAGACAACGTGAAATTTGTTTCACAACTAACGCCACCTGGAACACCATGGTGTGATGGTGTGTCCGAACATCATAGTCATGCTCTATTGATATAGTGCATACTGTGATGTCTCTTATCGTTTTACTACTATAATTTTTTGGGTTATGCATTAGAGACAACTACATTCACTTTAAATAGGGCATCATCTAAATCCGTTGAGATGACACCGTGTGAATTATGGTTTGATAGAAACCTAAGCTGTCATTTCTTAATGTTTGGGGCTGCGATGCTTGTGTGGAAAATGTTTTCACATAATAAGCTAGAACCCAAAGCGGACAAATGTATCTTCATAGAATACCCTCAGAACAGATGGGTATGCCTTCTATCTCAGATCCGAGTGCAAAGTGTTTGTTGCTAGAACTGGGTCCTTTCTCGAGAAAAAGTTTCTCTCAAAAGAATTGAGTGGGAGGAAGATAGAACTTGATGAGGTTGTTAAACCTTTGTTCAACCAGAGAGTAGCGCAGCGCAGAAAGATGTTACAGTGAAGCCTACGTTAGTTGAAGAGGAAGTTAATGATGATGATCATGAAGCTTCAGTATCAAGTTACTATCAAACTTCGTAGGTCGACAAGGATGTGTACTGCTCCTAAGTGGTATGACAACTCTGTCTTGGAGGTCATGTTGTTGGACAACGATGAACCTACGAGCTATGGAGAAGCGATGATGGGCCCGGATTCCGACAAATGGTTGGAGGCCATGAAATCCGAGATAGGATCCATGTATTAAAACCAAGTGTAGACTTTGGTAGACTTGCTCGTTGGACGGCAGGTCGTTGAGTACAAATGGATCTTTAAAATGAAGACAGACATTGATGGTGAATGTCACTATTTGTAAAGCTCGACTTGTTGCAAAGATGTTTGTGACAAGTTCAAGGAGTTGACTACGATGAGACTTTCTCACTCGTAGCGATGCTAAAAGTCTGTTGGAATTATGTTAGCAGTTGCTGTGTTTTCAATTATGAAATCTGGCAGATGGATGTCAAAACATCGTTTCCTTAATGGTTTACTTGAGGAAAGGTTGTATGTGATACAACCAGAAGATTTTGTCAGGCCTAAGGATGCTAAAAGGTGTGCAAGCTTCGGTGATCCTTCCATGGACTGAAGCAAGCATCTCGGAGTTGGAATATACGCTTTGATGAGGTGATCAAAGTTTTGATGTTTATACAAAGTTTATGAGAAACTTGTATTTGCAATAAAGTGAGTGGGAGCACTATAGAATTTCTGATAAGTATATGTGGATGACATATTGTTGTCAGAAATAATGTAGAGTTTCTAGAAAGCATAAAACGGTTATTTGGAAAGTGATTTTCAAAGGAAGACCTGGATAAAGCTACCTAATTGTTGAGCATCAAAATCTATAGAGATAGATCAAGATGCTTGATGAGACTTTCAATGAGTGTATACCTTGACAAGATTTTGAAAGAGTTCAAAATGGATCAGCCAGAGAAATAGTTCTCGTCTGATTTGTAAGGTGTGAAGTTGAGTGAGACTCAAAGCTCGACAACGGCAGAAGAAAGAGAAAGGACGAACGTCGTCCCCTATGCCTTAGCCATAGGCTCTATATTATGCCATGCTGTGTACCGCACCTATGTGTGCCTTGCCATGAGTCTGTCAAGGGGTACAAGAGTGGTCCAGGAGTGGATCACTGGACAGCGGTCGGAATTATCCTTAGTAACCAGAGGACTAAGGAAATGTTTCTTGATTGTGGAGGTGATAAAGAGTTCGTCATAAAGAGTTACGTCGATGCAAGCTTTAACACCTATCCGGATGACTAGTAGTAGCAATCTGGATACGTATAGTGGAGCAGCCATTTGGAAATAGTACCAAGTGGAGTGTGGTAGCAGTGTTTACGGTTTGACATAGAGATTTGCAAAGTACACACGGATCTGAATATCGCAGACCCGTTGACTATAAGACCTCTCTCACATGCAAAGCATGATCGAGCCCCAAAACTCATTGGGTGTTAGATTCATAACAATGCGAAGCACATGGTGATGTGAACTAGATTATTGACTCTAGTGCAAGTGGGAGACTGTTGGAAATATGCCCTAGAGGCAATAATAAATTAGTTATTATCATATTTCCTTGTTCATGATAATCGTTTATTATCCATGCTATAATTGTATTGATCGGAGACTTAAATGCATGTGTGGATACATAGACAAAACCATGTCCCTAGTATGCCTCTAATGGACTAGCTCGTTGATCAAAGGATGGTTAAGGTTTCCTAGCCATGGACATGAGATGTCATTTGATAAAGGGATCACATCATTAGGAGAATGATGTGATGGATAAGACCCAAACTACAAACATAGCATATGATCGTGTCAGTTTATTGCTACTGTTTTCTGCATGTCAAGTATATGTTCCTATGACCATGAGATCATGCAACTCACGGATATCGGAGGAGTGCCTTGTGTGTATCAAACGTTGCAATGTAACTGGGTGACTATAAAGGTGCTCTACAGGTATCTTCGATGGTGTCTGTTGAGTTGGCATGGATCGAGACTGGGATTTGTTACTCCGTGTAATGGAGAGGTATCTCGGGGCCCACTCGGTAATGCAACATCACAATAAGCCTTGCAAGCGATGTGACTAATTGTTAGTTGCGGGATCTTGTATTACGGAACGAGTAAAGAGACTTGCCGGTAACGAGGTTGAACTAGGTATGGAGATACCGACGATCGAATCTCGGGCAAGTAACATACCGAAGAACAAAGGGAACGTTATACGGGATTAACTGAATCCTTGACATAGAGGTTCGACCGATAAAGATCTTCGTAGAATATGTAGGAACCAATGTGGACGTCCAGGTCCCGCCATTGGTTATTGACCGTAGAGGTGTCTCGGTCATGTCTACATAGTTCTCGAACCCGCAGGGTCTGCACACTTAAGGTTCGGTGACGTTTTGGTAGTGTAGAGTTATGTATGGTGGTGACCGAAGTTTGTTCAGAGTCCCGGATGAGATCCCGGACGTCACGAGGAGCTCCGGAATGGTCCGGAGGTAAAGATTCATATATAGGAAGTCCCAGTTTGGTTTCCGGAAAAGTTTCGGGCTCATCGGTAGTGTACCGGGAGTGCCGGTAGTGTACCGGGAGGCCTCCGGGAGGGGTATTTCGACCCCAAGAGGTCCATGGGCTGTGGGAGAATAATAACCAGCCCTTAGTGGGCTGGGAAAACAGCCACAAAGGCCCATGGCGCAGGAGAGGAAGTCCTAAAGCAAAAAGTGGAAAATCAGCCAATAGGAGGCAATCCTACTCCAACTAGGATTGGAGGTGAAGTAGGATTTCTCCCACCTCCTATTTCGGCCGACCCAAAGGCCTTGGCTGCCTCTCCTCTCCTCTCCTCCTATATATACTAGTGGATTGGGTGGTTTTTGGACAGAATTTCCGGCCACGTGCTACCCGTTTCACCGATGCACAGTTTCTCCTCTAGATCGGTTTTCCGCAGCGCTTAGGCGAAGCCCTGCCGGAATCACTCCACCACCATCACCGGAGCACCGTCACGCTGCCGGTGAACTCTCTCTCCTCTCCACCTCCTCTCACTGGATCGAGACGGTGGAGATCGTCATCAAGCTGCACGTGTGCTGAACGCGGAGGTGCCGTCCGTTCGGCGCTAGATCGGAAGGACCGTGATCGAGATCGCGAGACAGTTCGTGATGAGATCGCGGAACGGATCATGATGAGTTCGCGGGACAGATCGTGATCAAGATCGTGAGACGGATCGTGATGAGATCGCGGGACAGATCGTGATGAGTTCACGGGACGGATCGTGATTGGATCGCGGGACGGATCGTGATGAGATCGCGGGACGCTCGGCGATTTGGATCGCGAAGATGTTCGACTACACCAACCGCGTTTCTTAACGCTTCCCGCTTAGCGATCTACAAGGGTATGTAGATCCACTCTCCCTCTCGTAGATGCTCATCACCATGGATAGGTTTGCGTGTGCGTAGGAAAATTTTTGTTTCCCATGCGGCGTTCCCCAACAGGGGTATTCCACAATCTCTTTGCCAACCCATCATTGAACTTTTCTTGAAATATACTTGGTGGAAACATTAGTTCAATGACTTATATGTTGTTATGGATTACCAAAACCACCAAGGGAGCAAATGTGCTTTCAACCCCCTAGTCCAGGACACCGTCAGCTGGTTCTCACAATGATATTAGCATTCTTCGTCACTCTCCAATGTTTGCAAGGCTTGCGTGAGGCCACTGCCCGGAGGTCAACTTTGAGATCAATGGCCACTATTACAACAAGGGATATTACCTTGCTGATGGTATTTATCCCCAGTGGTCAACTCTTGTGAAGACCATACCCAATCCACAAGGAGAGAAAAGACAAAGGTTTGCCCAAAAGCAGGAGAGTGTTAGAAAAGATATGGAGCGTGTGTTTGGTGTGCTTCAATCTTGATGGGGTATCGTTTGAAACCCTACATTGACATGGAGCACTCAGAAGCTTTGGGAGGTGATGACTGCTTGTGTGATCATGCACAACATGATCGTTGAGGATGAACGTGATTGGCAGCATCTACGACCAAGGGTTTGATTTCCAGGATGAGAATGTTGAGCCTGAGCACCCACCTCATGTCACTTTTCAACAGTTTGTTCAATTTCATCGTGAGATGCGTGATCGGGACACTCACAAGCAGTTGCAAGATGACTTAGTTGAGCACATGTGGGAACATATTGGCAATGAGTAGATCTATTAGTTCAATCTTCGTACGTGCGCATAAACTATGAGTGGTTTTATAAAACTAATTCATATTTTTAAATTTTTGATTGGGTTGTAATAAAAGACTATTTCATGGAACCATTTTATTTTTGCATGGTTTGAACTAAGTTAATATGCTTTATTTTTATTGTACTTGTCTGGCCGGCATACATATGCGGCCCAAGATGCGGCCCCGCGTTAGGCACATGGCCGACGCAAACGGAAATTGAGGCGAACATGACCCATTCTCCCCAAATGGACGAAATCCGGATAAAACGGACGTCCGTTTGGGTTCGTGCGTTGGAGCTGGCCTAAGAGAGAAACTTGACCCAGATGGAAAATCCAGATTATTTTTGCAAATGCGCATGTTGATTTGCCAGCGTGAAAATCTTCCCAAAGTTGGCATGGTCACATGTGCCTGTTGGCATGCACAGCTGTTGACCCGTCCGTCCGTCTGTCCATAGACGGGGAAAACGTGCGCTCTGTATGCATGCGCAGTTGCGCCTGTTGATCGACCGACGGCGACCTGTGTGGGTGCGCCTGCCGGCCCTGCCTGCGTCTGCATCTGCGTGCTTCGCTATTCCCGCACAGCGCGCGCCGCGGCAGTACTGCGGCGGCAGGCGCGGCGATTGGGCGAGCGCCGCTGCATGCCTGCTGGGAGACCGGCCGGCCATAACCAGGGCACCACACTTCGCGGGCCCGCCATCTGCATGCGCACTTTCTTGCGATTCTCTGAAACCACGTTCGCCGTAATTCAAGCACCTCCAAAATTTGGGACCGCCGCTGGTTCCAACGATTTCGCCCGGTGCACTGGATCCAACGGCTGTCCTTTTCTTCCTCCTCGCGCTACCCCTCTCTCGCACAACCGAATCAGTCAAGGGTTTTCTTACGTCAACGCAGCGGCGAGCTCATCGTCTCCGGTGAGGTCCTGACACGTCCCCGGCTCGGGCTCGGGGCTAACGTACGTACGTGTTCGATCAGTGTTCAGTGACAGAACGCGCGCGCGGCCTTTCGGGGTCCAAACTAGACGGTACGACCTAGAGGGCCCTGCTGACCGATCATCACTCGCAGTCGCAGCATGCAGCATGGCCGTGCGGGACGATCGATCCGAGGAAAGATTGACCGGCGGCGAGAGAGACTCGCGCGCAGGCCTTTGCGCTGTAGTTCAACGTACCCCTGTCGCGCGCTAGCCGCTAGCGCGACGTCATACCCTGATTTTCTCGGGGTAATCAGACGCCTGCAGTGCGCCTGCACGTACAGAAACAGCCATGCATTAATCTACACTGCTAAGCTTCCTCCCCCTCAGTCTCAGATCAGATGGTCGTTCGTCCGTGAGTGATAATAACTTCCGCAGCTAGCTGTGCACCGAGCCTCTGCTCTACTGCTGCTATGTCTGCAAGCGCCAGCCACAGCGGCGAATATCTTTTCTTTCTTTTCTTTCACGTTTTGGTTTACAGCTGCATCCTGCGTTTCGTTTTGTCCAAAAAAAAGGAGGTTGCGCGTACGTGGTACTATCTACGCACGACAACGCATTTTGAAAACGACGTCAACAGGGGTTTTCAGGCCTGTCATGCATGCAGATCGTGCTAAGCTGTATGATGTATCAATCTCTTCGCCAGAGAGCCAGACAGTTCATGGTGCGTGGGGTGGGGCGGTGGGCACACCAATGTCTGCTTTTGAGTCTACCGACTTCCGGGAACGATGGACCAACTTGTGAGATCGAGCGTGCAAGGATAAAGCGTGCCGGGTTAATTTCAGACCGTGCAAGATCCTTTACTTATTTATATATATACTAGCACATATGACCGTCACTTTAATGGGAGAGATTATTTTTTACGAGAAGCAACAAGAGATAATTGACGTGTCCATCGAGAATGGTCTTCTGACGGGTTATGTTTGATCTGCAAGATCTTGATAGTGGTGTCTGCCTCCTTGCAACTCGTGTATTTTTTCCTCCGGGGTTGCCTACGTCCTAGGGTTGTGGCTGCCTCCTCAATTCTTCATCAGCGTTTATTTGCTTTGATTATTTTAGCACTCACGTGCCTATTGTTTTATTTATTTAGAGCCAAACCACCATATTCTTATTTATTGGCAGGTGACCGCAATTTCTTTCAATTATAGCCAACCAGCATATTCTCTTTTATTGGCGCATGCAAGCTACCACCGGCAATAATTTATGAAGTCTCTTGTTCTGCTCATGATTCTCAAGACAACTTTCTTATTTTCAAATAACCTCCTTATTTTCATACAACCTAGGGGCATATAAAACCTGGTGGGATTAAGCATAAAGCTCTAAGGTGGGACTATTCCTATCAAAGTTGCAAGCTAGCTGAGTTGATTTTGTCCATCGACACAATAGTGAAGGTTCATAGTTCAATCCTCTCGCGGCCTAAACTTTCGCTGCTCGTCTATTCGGCAAAAAAGAAATGCATGGTAGGTCCAGTTCAACCCACCCGGGGGGCAAACGACAAAATATTCGGGAAACGGAAGGAACAAAATCTGTATGTATATTTAGTAGGAAAACCTGATGTTTTTACTATATAACAAAGACGACCTAGCTCAGTTGGTATCTGCCTGAGAAACTGGATGGGACGTCACAAGTTTGATTCCTTACGGCTGCAAAATACTTTTGCCTCCCTCGACGAGTCTCGATGGACCAGATGCGGAGCAGGCCCAGTAAAAGAGTGCGGCTAAGGCCCAATACAGCATGGGCATAGAGCAATTATTTTTGCTTTTTCTGGTCTAACTGTGTGGGAGCTACTATATGACACTTGTTGCCTCAAATAGTGTGTGGGACGGACGCACAACAATTCGTGTCAAGGCCAACCTATTGACAGGCACCTAAATGACCTGTGTTTGTAAGGGGCGAGTAAATATCCAAAAAGAAACGACGCATTGAAGGATCTAACTCATGACCTCAAACACCCGACTATGTGTTACTAGCCACTTGAATCATGAGTCCTGCTAACAATGGCCAGCACGATTATCTAAGAACATACTGCACTGTCAGATTCAAAACTTTTTTGAATTTTTTGAACTTTCCAAAGAAAAAACTGATGTACCGCCGATGTATTCTTTGAATCGTCAACAAACTTTTATAATCCCGAATAGTTTTCAAATATACAAATAGTTTTCTGAAAATTGAATATATTTTTGAGAAATACAAACAAAATTTCAATGGGACATTTTTTAAATTCACAAACATTTTATGAAAACATGAACCGTATAAAAAAACACAAAATTTTGATTTTTTTTTGAATAATTTTGGAAAATGGAAACATGTTTTGATTAATTTTAGCCAATGTGATTTTTTAAACGCATATTATCTTGAGTTTCAGGAAAATTCATTATTTTTCAAACATGTTTTCAAACGTAAAATCTAAATTTCATCATAAAAAAATCTAGAAACATTTTAGAAAATTCAAACATTTTTGAAAATAGGAACATTTTTTAGTTTTGAGAAAATTTTGGAACGATAAAAAAATTGAAGTCCCAAAGAATTGTCAAAACAGGAAAATTTTGGAATTCTAAACAGCTTTTAAAACTTAAATGAATATCAAGATTGAAAACATTTTTTAAAATTTTGAAGTTACGAAAAAAATGAAAGTGAAAAAATAAAAAATAAATGAAGAAGAAAAAGAGAAAAGAACATAAATAATATTAATAAACAAAGAATAGAAAACGGGACGACTCAATCTTTGGCATCTTGGGAAGCTCCGACTGTTTACTACAAAGTACAGCAAATAAGGTGTTCCCAGTTGCGTAGGCAGAAAGATAAATGAGTTAACTTCGTTGGGCCACACCGCGCGTTGGATGATCTAACTCACTTTCTTAAAGACCAGACGCATGCTGCTAGCCACTCGAACAAATGTGTCCTGCTAATCAATGGCAAGCACGGATATTTAAGAACATACTGTAGAGTCATATATGAAAGATTTTTGTTTTTCCCAATAGTTCTAACTTTTAAAAAAAAATTGAATACTGAATATTCTTGGAATCATCAACAATTCTCGAAATCCCAAACAATTTGCAAAAATGAGAAAAGTTTTTTTAATTCCATAATTTTTTGTAAAACTCCAACAAAAATTTAAACGGGGACATTTTTCGAAAACATGAAAGCTTTATAAAAGAACGAAGAATTTTTTTATTCTATGAATACTTTTTGAAAACGAAACATGTTTTGATCATTAAGAACTACCTTACAAAATGTGTTATTTTACAAACGTGAACATTATCTTGAACTTTTGAATATTTCACTAAAACAAGATTTTTTTTCTAATTTAGGAGATCCTTTAAAATGCAATTTTATTTGCATATCTAAAACATACTTGGAAAATACAAACATATTTAAAAAACTGTAAATAGTTTTGAATTTTGAACCAATTCAGAACAACAAAAACTAAAAGAAATTTTCAAAATGGGAAGAAAATTTGGAATTCTGAAGCTTTTTTGAAAATTTCAACGAAAATTGAAATATTGTACATTTCTTGAAATTTTTAATTTCCGAAAAAATGGAAAAATAAATATTGAGTTGGAAGGAACAAATAGAAAATAGAAAAAACCAAAATAGAAACGGAAAAGAGAAAAAACAACACGGGCCGGCCCAATCTTGCGCG
Organism: Hordeum marinum; assembly: GCA_022496015.1. NCBI lineage: Eukaryota > Viridiplantae > Streptophyta > Magnoliopsida > Poales > Poaceae > Hordeum > Hordeum marinum. The sequence continues at coordinate 506,191,017 of CM039674.1, read as the reverse complement.
CCCTCAGCGAAGCTCTCTGACTGTTTGCTGCAACTGCGGCAAATAAGGTTTTCCCAGCTGGGTTGGCGGCAAACTAAATGGCCTGGCATCGCTAGTTCATAGCATGCGGCCCTCGTATGAAATTCTGGACAACCCGTTTTTCCAGGAGCAACTAATTAAAGAGCATTCCCTCTGAAGCCTTTCATCGATCACTCCCACGCATCAATACTTGACGCGTTCTCAGCGATCGCCACATGTTATGCTCTAAGTGTTTTCTTTGATTAAAACCGAACCATAACTTATTAGGTCCAAGAGCATGCGCACACCTTTGTACACGGCCGCGAGAACTATAACTCGCATCACGCGATGTGAAAGTTGCTCTTCCTTGAGGGTCAGCACGAGTGGGGCGTCCCCTTACCCTAGGACTCATTCGCATTAGGTTCATCATGTAGTTTGCCTCCAGTAGTTCACCCAAGATAGATGCCTCCGTTTATTCGTTATAATTTTAGTTTTCTTTTTCATCAATAATTTTTTGTTTTTCGTCGGTTTTCATTAGAGTTTTTTTTCTTCGTTATAATTTTAGTTCTGTTTTCTTTTACCGTTTGCCTTCGTGTCTTCCTTGGTTTTTGTAGATTTCACGTCCTCTTCCTTCCTTTCTTTTTTTCCTTTGTTTCTTTCTCGGGTTTCCTGGTTTTTTCTATCTTTGTGCACTTTTTTCTTCTTTTTTATTTTTCTCTTTCCTTTTTTTTTTGTTTTTATTTTTATTGTTATGTCATTTCTTGCCCTTTTATTTTTCCAACACGTGTCTACATTTTATGTTCAACAATCTACATTTATTTGTCAAGAATATTTTTTAATATATTTGTAATATTGTTTTCATGCATGATTCATATTTGGTAAAATAAATGTTTTGATGTCTATTTTTTAATGCACATTGTAATTTATTTATATACATGTTAACATTTTTGAATAGAGACTTATCATTTTTCAAACATATGATCACCATTTTTTTACATATATAGTTTGATGTCTAATTATTTTCGTACATGTCATATATTTTTCCTATACACAGGATACATTATTTCAAATATGATTAACATTTGCGAAACATATATTTTTGGATGTCTACTTCTTTCGTACATTTTATACATAACATTATATACACCTTTAACATTTTATTAATACACGTTCAACATTTGAATATATATATATATATATATATATATTGGAATTTAATATTTTCCATGCACATTTCACATTTTTTGTATGCTCATATTTTTTTCTATAAACATTTGACATTTTATAAATGGATGATAGAACATTTTTCAAAATATTCCTTGTATTGTGTTCTTGTAATATATATATATATATATATATATATATTCCATTTTTTGTAATTTACATTTTTTATATGTTTAAATAGTATATATATGAAGTATTTAGAAGTATAAACAAAAGGAAAAATGAAACAAAAATAATAAAATAGAAGCAAACTACACATTCCTTCAAATCGGTGAACCTTTTTTTCAAGTTCGTGAACATTCTACAAAAAAATCCATCTAACCAGGAAGAATAAAAAGGAAAGAGGAAGACCCAAATACAAAAAAGGAAACCGGAAAGAAGAAAGAATGAAAGATGAAAAAGGATGTAAGTTATCATATCGGACTAAGTGATGTGGTGGTTACTGTAGCACACTTCGATGTGGTATGTCGCTGGTTTGGTTCACCACGACCATGTTTTTTTGCGAGAGGTTGCTGGTTCGATTCGCCAACAGAAAAAATAGGGTAGATCAGCGGGTGTGTCCACAAGTTTGCAAAATGCATACTAAAGGGCGTCTGGAGCGCATTTCCTATTCGACGCTTCAGGCCCGGTTACAGTTCAAACTATAAACCGACGCATACCCTCTGGTCGAACTGAGCCAACTCGTATTCCTTTTTCTGTTTATTAGATCAGACTAGATGGTTTGGTGGTTAATGCAGCGTAACTCAATGTGGCACATCGCTGGTTCGATTCACCATGATCGTGCTTTTTTTTGCGAGAGGTGGCTGGTTCGATTCACACAAAAAAAACGTAGATCAGCTGGCCCATCGTGGGCGCCAATTACCGTGCAAAACTGTAAATGAAGCGCCCCCCCCCCCCCATGCCCGTAGGCGCTGGCCGGACCATATTCCTTTTTTCTATTTTAATCTTTGTGTGTTGCAATTCTATCCAGCGATCTCTGATCCAATGAGCACCTATTCAAAGCGCCGGTTACAGTGCAATTTTAAACCGACGCACCCACCCTCATAAACGTTGGGGCAGTCATATTTATTTTTTTCTGTTTTATTTTAATATAGAAAAAAATTGCGTGTGTTGCGACTCACAACTGCGATCTCTTGTTCAATGAGCACCGCCCCTAACCACCCAAACCATCTCACCTGATACATTTAGTTACATCTCTTTTCTTCTTTTCCTCTTTCTTCCTTTATTGTTTCTTTTTCTTTTCTTAGAACGTTTTTCCTCCGATTTTCTTTTTCCTTTTTTCTTTTTGCTAAATGCACATACTTTTTAAAACTTCGTGAACATTTTTTCAAAATAAATAACCTTTTTTCAAATTTATATTTCTGAGAAATTTGATGATTTTTTTCAAGATTGATGAACTTTCTTTCAAAATTGATGACTTTTAAAATTTCAAAAAAATCATAATTTTCATTTTTTATTTGTGCAATTAGTTTTTTTATTTTTAGAACTTTTTAAAACCCATGAACATTTCAATAAATCCATGAAATTTTATTATATTTCACGAATATTTTCAAAATCAGCAACTCAACAGTACCAAAAAAAACACAAGTTGACTTATTGAATGAATATTTTTTTCGAACTAGGGAGCGGTCGAAGGGAATCGGGAGCAAGGGAGGTAGCGATGCTTAATGGACCACGGTCAGCTGTCTTTCGCGTGATGGCTCAATCTATTAACCGGTGCTGAAGGCGAAGGGAAACACCTAATGAGTACCTACAACGCTGGAGCAACTAGTTGACAACTGCTCCTTCGGGAGCCTATCAACGATCAGCCGAGGGGGGCGGGATTGGGTTGAGAGCGCATCACTTTGGCGTGCTCTCAGCCACTGCCACGTGTCGCGCTCTGGATGCTCCTTTCGTTTTTTATTTTATTTCCCGCACACGTTTTGTGCTTTTTAGGCAGTTTTTTTCATTTCTATCGATCTTTCTTAGCTTTTGGATGAATAAAAATCCAAACAACCAAAATTACGTGGAAAAGGTGTTTTCTTTTTCTTTGCTTCCGTAAGAGGCATGATTTTGCAAATGCGAGAGGCACGGCCATGCCTTTCGGGAATGAAAAAAACACGTTTTCTTTTTTTTCTTTCCACGAGAGGCACGTGTTGGGGAACGTTGCATGGGAAACAAAAAATTTCCTATGCACACGCAAGATCTATCCATGGTGATGAGCATCTACGAGAGGGAGAGTGGATCTACATACCCTTGTAGATCGCTAAGCGGGAAGCGTTAAGAAACGCGGTTGATGTAGTCGAACGTCTTCACGATCCAAATCGCCGAGCGTCCCGCGATCCCATCACGATCCGTCCCGCGATCTAATCATGATCCGTCCCGCAATCTCATCACGATCTGTCCCGCGATCCAATCACGAATCGTCTCGCGATTTTGATCACGGTCCTTCCGATCTAGTGCCGAACGGACGACACCTCCGCGTTCAGCACACGTACAACTCGATGACGATCTCCGCCTTCTTGATCTAGCAAGAGGGAGCGGAGAGGTAGACGAGTTCTCCGGCAGCGCGACGGCGTTGCGGCGATGGTGGTGGAGCAATTCCAACAAGGCTTCGCCTAAGCACCGTTGACCGATCTAGAGGAGAAACTACGAACTAGAGGAGAGGCAGCATGTGGCTTAGGGTTTCTTGATGTGTTCCAAGTGCTAGCCCCGCCCCTTTATTTATATGCTGAGCCTTGGGGTCGAAACTTGGAGAAAAACCCTCCTCAAGGTCGGTTTGCCCGCAAGGCAAGAGTCGTTCTCGGACTTTAGGACCAGACGCCACGGTCCTCGGCGTCTGGCCCCAGATGCCAGGGTCCCTAGCGTCTGGCCCCTGGCCTTCGCAAAACAGCTTTTGTACCTTCCTAAAGCCTCATGGTGTTTACCCCTTGGCCCAAATAAAGTGTCCTTGTACCCCGAGCATTTCGGGAAACATCTGAAACTATTTCCTGTGAATTCCGGAACCCTTTCGGAGACCAAACACTATTATCCCATATATCAATCTTTACCTCCGGACCATTCCGGAGCTCCTCATGACGTCCAGGATCTCATCCGTGACTCCGAAAAACCTTCGGTCACCACCATACATAAATCTATACTACCGAAACGTCACTGAACCTTAAGTGTGCAGACCCTGCGGGTTCGAGAACTATGTAGACATGACCGAGACACCTCTATGGTCAATAAACAATAGCAGGACCTGGATGCCCATATTGGTTCCTACATATTCTATGAATATCTTTATCGGTCGAACCTCTATGTCAAGGATTCAGTTAAAACCGTATGATGTTCCCTTTGTTCTTCGGTATGTTGCTTGCCCGAGATTCGATCGTCGGTATCTGTATACCTAGTTCAACCTCGTTATGGGCAAGTCTATTTAATCGTTCTGTAATACAAGATCCCGTGGATAACACTTTAGTCACATTGCTTGCAAGGCTTGTTGTGATGTTGTATTACCGAGTGGGCCCTCAGCTACCTCTCCGTCACATGGAGTAACAAATCCCAGTCTTGATCCATGCCAACCCAACAGACACCCTCGGAGATACCTGTAGAGCACCTTTATAGTCACCCAGTTACGTTGCAACGTTTGATACACACAAGGTACTCCTCCGGTGTTAGTGAGTTGCATGATCTCATGGTCATAGGAACAGATACTTGACATGCAGAAAACTGTAGCAATAAACTGACATGATCATATGCTACGTTTATAGTTTGGGTCTTTTCCATCACATCATTCTCCTAATGATGTGATCCCGTTATCAAATGACATCTCATGTCAATGGCTAGGAAACCTTGACCATATTTGATCAACGAGCTAGTTTACTAGAGGCATACTAGGGACACAATGTTGTCTATATACCCACACATGTATTTAGTTTCCAATCAATAAAATTATAGCATGGATAATAAACGATTATCATGAACAAGGAAATATGATAATAACTAATTTGTTATTGCCTCTAGGGCATATTTCCAACAGTCTTCCACTTACCATGTGATTCGCATTGTTATGAATCTAACACCCAATGAGTTCTGGGGCTCGATCATGCAACTCAGTCTAATGCTATGGATCATGTGACTCTCGTCCTTCAATCCAAAAGCTAGAATTCTGTTTCAGTCAAGTGGAATACGTTTGCTTCCATGAGACCCGAACTTTGAAAGTTTGGATAGTTATGTGATATTCATGGGATCTGAAAATCATTTTCAGAGACAGACAAAGGCTAAAAGATATGAGATATCCAAAGCAATGTCTGTTTGCAAACTATTAGTAAAGGATTTTACTATGCATTAGACTGATAAGAGAGGGATCCAGGAGAACGCCTGTCATATGATGAAAGGTGAATAAAACAACAACTTAAAGAGAAAGGAAGTGTGTGAAGGGTGTTAGTAAGACTTTCACGCCTAGGAAGTCTGAGGCTAATGCCACTCTTAAGTTGGATGCTTCTTGTGAGAGTAGAAGAAATACTAAAAGTTAAACGGTTAGAAGTATAATGGCAAAAGGAAAGAAGTCTGGAATATCCAGCTCATGTATGAATGTCATACAAGTTTTTGATGTATAGAAGGCTGGTCAAAGATATAGTTCTTGGGAATTATGGTTAAACATGTTAATCACTAATTCTTGGGTATTGTGAGTTAATCACAAAGATACCCGCTTGATTGCATTCTGTTGCAACTCGATGTAAGAACTACTATGGCCTGAAAGACTAGCCAGGGATGAGGTTTAGATACACGCAGGAAACATAGTAAATGTTACTATGCCTTCCATCGGTGTATTCCCTATGTATTAAGTTTCATAAATCATTTTATAGTTTCACACTCTAGCCCTTTGCATAAGGTATCTTGCAAGAAGGTTGTTCATAAGAGAACTTTTCATGTTTGGTGTTATGAATAACATAAGGGCCATACTTTCATTATGAATGAGATGTATGTTATGAATATTGATAATAGTACATTACCTCTGGGTTTACTTTTATAATTCATTTTAGAGTTTCATACACTCTAGCCCATTGCACAATGTTTGTTGCAAAAGAGTTGTTCATAAAAACAACAATTGTTATTCAGTGTTATGAATAACATGAAGGGCCATGCTTCCATCCTAGATGGGATGTATGTTATGAATATTGATGGAAATATGATACATCCATAACACTGATGCTAAATGTCGCAAGACTAAAAGAATACCACACAGGTGTGGCACTACATTTGGTCACATTGGAGAAACCAGCATGGAAAATTCCATTATGATGGATTTTGAAGTCGTTTGATTTTGAATCATCTGACACTTGCAACTTTCCTCTGAAAAGTGAAGTGACTAAAATACCATTCATATGCCATAAGGAACAAGCAAAGAACATATTGGTAATCATACATTATGATGTGTGTAGTCCAATAAATGTTGTTGTAAGTAGTGGATTTATCTATCTTCAGAAATGACTCAAGTAGATATATGGATATTTACTTGATGAGACGTGAGTCTGGATCTTTTTGAAATCATTCGAAAGGTTTTCAAAATCAAGAAGAAAATATTGTAACAAGAAAATTATGTTTCTACAATTCGATTGTAGACAGGAATATTTGAGTTACAAGTTTAGCGAATGTCTAATGAGTTATGAAAAGAGTTTCATAACTTGCATCTCCCGGAACACCACTGCAAAGTGGAAAGTCCATGAAGATGTAATCGAACCATTTATGACATGGTAAGATCAAAATATGACATAAATAAATTTGCCATTATCCCTTTTTAAAGTGATGCTTTAGAGACTGCGGCTTTTACACTGAAAAGAGCTCCATCAGGTCTGTTGAAATGACGTTATGGTATGGTACACCCAACCATGTTATATCTTTTCTTAACATTTGGAATATGGGGCTTGTGTAAAAGGTTACAAACCTATTCCAAATCAGACAAGTGCTACTTTGTAGGTTATCCCAAGAAAATGGGTATTCCTCCCTCAACTATACCGAGGCAAATAGGTTTGCCACAAAGGATGGTATGCTTTTTGAAAGAAATAGTTCTTTCAAAAGGGGTGAGTGGGAGAACACTGCAACTCAATGAGATAAACAATATCTTTGTTATCAGTTCAAAGGAAAGGAACCTTGGAAGTGATTCTAGGGTTTCCTACTACGACTGGTACGGAAGTCTCTACAATAAAATGTATGAACTTAGGTCAAACTTGCAGATGAACCTCGTAGGAAAGGCTCGTGCAAACCTCCCAGGTATGCAAACGAGATATTGTTGTTGGACAATAGTATACCTACAATACACAAGGAAGCGGTGATGGGCCCTGACTCCGGAATTGGCTAAATGCCAATACAATCCGAGGTAGTTTCCATATAAATGTTTCAAGATTAAAATCTTGATGGACCTTTCAGAAGACTTAGAGTCTAACGAATATTTATGGAACTAAAAACTGATACGGATAAAAATGTTTTATCCATAAAGCTCGACTTGTTGAAATAACAAGTTCAAGGAGTTGATTACTATAAGGTTGTTTCATCGTAGCGATGCTTAAAGTCGATTCGGGTTGAACTGGCAATTAATACATTTTTCAATCATGAGATATGAAACATGGATGATGAAAGGATTTCCATCTGATGGAAATGTAACCAAGGACTTGCATGTGTTATAGTCCAAGGTATTTTGTCAGTCCAAAGGATGCTAGTAAGGGTGCAAACTTCAGAGTTCCAACGATGGATAGAAGAGAGCAAAATGGAGTTGGAATCTTCATGTTTTGATGAAATGGTTAAAGGGGTTTGACTTCATCAATGGGTAACAAAGATGCTTGTAATTCAAGAAATTAAGTGGGAGCATAATAATATTTCTAAAAACCTTGTGTGCTTGACACATTGTTAATTGGAAATAAATTTCTTGACACGAATTAGGACTTCATTTGAAAAGGGTTTTTTCGATGAAGTGCTTGGGCCAAATAGCCTTAATATTAGGCATGATGATCTATGGAGATAGATTTACCTAATAGGGCTAAGCAATGAATACATATTGACAAGATGCTAAAACCTTTTAGCATTTAAAACGCCAAGGAGTGATTCTTGCCGAAGTCACATGGAAAGAGTTTTTGCAAGACTTAGTGTCCCAAAACACTGATGAGTAAAATACATGATGGTGATTCCACACACTCTTGTGTTTGGGTTAATCATGTATCCCATGGTATGTAAAAACAACCAGATATGCCCGATACTCCCAAACTGTTGCGAGTATAGATACCAAAGTGATCAAAGTACTGATCAAAGGACAACAGTGAAATATGTCATTGAGTACTAAAGTAGCACTGATGACATGTTTTCTCGCAAGCGTAGATCATGAAGAGTTCGTTGTAAAAGGTTACATTGATACAGTCTTCATCTATGCTCCATGCAATTTTTGATTTAAATTAAGGGTTTTGTGTAATACACAACATGGTGGCACAGTAGTTGGAAATTGTTCCAAACAAGATACTGTGGCGAATTCTATAACAAAGGCTAAGTATGTTGATGCTTTAGAAGTGACAAAGAAGTTGTTGAATCATATAGTTCATTCATGAACTTAGTATGGTTCCAAGATGGCTTTGATCTGTGGGACACTATTGTAGATAGTTTCTCCATAGCTAAGTCTGAGGAGTCAGGTTTTGACCAATGATTCACACATATGCAAAGCCAAGTCCACACAAAATATGAATTTTGTGGAAGCATGAAAACGCAAGGATATGCAAAGTTACACATGGAGCTGAAGTTGTCAGATCCATTGGACATCAGGCTATACCACAAGCGAAGTATAGTTTACACCAGTATGCCATAGGTGTAAAGTGCATTAACATTGACTAGATTATTGACTCTAGTGCAAGTGGGAGTCTGTAGGAGATATGCCCTAGGGGCAATAATAAATGTTATTGATTATCTCCCTATTCATAATTATGTTTATGTTCCATGCTGTAACTGCAATGATTCTCGAGTCTGCAAATAAAACAAGGCTTGAAGGAAGACTCATATGCACGTGTGGAATAATAAACGATAAATGTATTCCTAGTCTGGCCTCTAAGACTGGCTCAAGTATTGCATGATGATCCTGTTTTCCTGATCATGGGCATGGCTATGCCGGCAATTTTGAGGGCACAATGTTAGAAGAACATTTGTGTTGAATCGACCCGAATTGATGTTATGCTATGAGATACATTCGTCATAAGTTAATGGTTAATAACACAGAGAAGTTAATGTTTGCATAATTCCTTAGACCATGAGAGTATCGAGTTTCTTCATGCTTGCTTCATGAACTTTGAGGTTAAACATCATCCGTAAATGGGTGGCTATTACGGCGGCTTACGGGTTCATGGAAAAGTATGTCAAGTAACTTGATAGCTCAAGATTGGGATTTGCTCCTCCAACGATGGAGAGATATCTCTAGGCCCTCTCGGTGTTATGGTATCCATCATCGTGTGGCCAGACACTTTGTGATTTGATCACGGGGATGCCGAAACACGGGAACGAGAAAAGAGAACAATATCGGTAACGAGGTAACTGACATAGTGGACAAGTTGTTGTTCCACGGGGATGCCAACATGTCTCACCTCGGGTATTTCTAACATATCGTGAAGCAACAGGAATAGCACACGGCAACTGGAGGTTCACTCGAATATTCATTCGTGTGGGTATAGGGGTCAATATGGGTGTCCATGGCTCCGATGTTGATCATTGATCGGAAGGGGTTCCGGGTCATGTCTATACTTCACCGAACCTATATGGTCACGCGCTTAAGGGTCATCTATCTGCTGAATACTAGAGAAGGAGTCCGAGAGAAAGTCAGTGGAAAAGTTTTGAAGACAACGGAAATGTTCCGGAGAGAACACCGAAAAAGTTTTGGTAAAACCGAAAAGTTGCTTCAGATAAAACCATTGATCCAAAAAGGTTTCGGCAAGCACCGGGAATGTTTTGGAGGTTGCCAGATTGGTCTGGTAATTTCTGGAATTTTTTCGGATAATAAACCGGAAAAGTTTTTCGGAGCTACCGAAATTGTTTATCGGGTAAACGAAGATGGTTTTAAATTAGACCACCATACCGGAAATGTTCCAGAGTGCGTCCAGATAATTTTAGAGGGTGTCGGAAATGTTTTGGAACCTTCCGGAATTTTTCAGAAGTAATAGTCGCGGAAAACATCTTGTCCCAGCGTGAGGGGACAAGATCCCACGATTCATGAGGGCTGTTTTGGGCTGTTTTGGGGGGCGCCCCTTTAGGGGGCTTCCCCCTTGTGGTTGGACAAAGTGTTGCCCCCCATGATGGGGGGCAGCCCCCATAAAAGGTGGGGCTGGTTGGGAGAAGGTGGAGCACCATGTGGGCCCCCCCATGTTGGGGTGCCATGGACAAGGGGAGATGTTTTCCCCTTGTTTTGTGGGTGCTTGTCATGTGGCTGAAATTTCAGCCACCACCACCCCCTCCTTCCCCTATAAAAGGAGGTGGAGAGGAGCTCTCCATCCTCACTCCAAATCTCTCACACAAGCCATGCATGATCTGGCATTCTCTCTCCCTCCCAGCGAAATAGTTTCGTAGAGCCAAAAGGCTGTCTAGGTTCCGGTGGGAACTAGTTCTGGACGGCGAAGCCCTGCTGGATAGATGATACCGTATGTGTGCAACTCTGTAGAGAGGTCGTAGTTTCGGTCTTAGTTCGAGAGTGCCTCCCGAAGGGCTGTCCCTGTGACCGTCCGAGTTTTGGAGGTCCTCCTGAAGGGCTGTCCGAGTGACAGTCCAAGTTTCGGAGGTCCTCCCGAAGGGCTGTCCGCGACACCATCCGGGGGACTGTCCGACCGCCTCCCGAAGGTCTGTCCGTGGGGCAGATGAGGGTATTCATCCTCGTGGTTGGGAGGCTGTAAAATCCTAGCTGCGGGGATCTGCACCGCCATTCGTCATCGACTCTACTTCCGTTGCGCTACGAGTCGGTAATGAAAAGATCAAACCTTGTATGCAGTCTTCATAGTGGTCCTGGGCTGGTGCGTAGGTCGGAATTTTTTTTGTTTTCTGTTGCATTACCCTATAGCTACCACACTCAAGTAAACCGTTAAGGAAATGATGTTTTGACATCCATCTGCCAGATTTCATAATTAAAAAATACAGCAATTGCTAACATAATTCCAACAGACTTTAGCATCGCTACGAGTGAGAAAGTCTCATCGTAGTCAACTCCTTGAACTTGGCGGAAACTTCTTTCCGACAAATCGAGCTTTATAAATGGTGACATTTGCCATCAGCGTCTGTCTTCATCTTAAAGGTCCATTTGTACTGGACAACCTGCCGTCCAACGAGCAAGAATACAAAAGTCTATACTTGGTTTTTATACATGGATCCTTTCTCGGATTTCATGGCCTCTAACCATTTGTCGGAATCCGGGCCCATCATTGCTTCTACATAGCTTGTAGGCTCATCGTTGTCCAACAACATGACCTCTAAGACAGGGTTGCCGTACCACTCAAGAGCAGTACGCGTCCTTGTCAACCTATGAGGTTTGATAGTAACTTGATCCAAAGCTTCATGATCATCATCATTAACTTCCTCTTCAACTAACGTATGCTCCATAGAAACAATTTTCTGCGCCGCGCTACTCTCTGGTTGAAACAAAGGTTCAACAACCTCATCAAGTTCTATCTTCCTCCCACTCAATTCTTTCGAGAGACACTCTTTCTCGAGAAAGGACCCGTTTTTAGCAACAAACACTTTGCACTTGGATATGAGATAGAAGATATACCCAACTGTTCTTAGGGTATTCTATGAAGATGCATTTGTCCGCTTTGGGTTCGAGCTCATTAGGTGAAAACCCTTTTCACATAAGTGTCGCAGCCCCAAACATTAAGAAATGACAGCTTAGGTTTCTGCCAAACCATATGGTGTCATCTCAACGGATTTAGATGCTGCCCTATTTAAAGTGAATGTAGTTGTCTCTAATGCATAACCCCAAAGCGATAGTGGTAAAATGATAAGAGACATCATAATTCGCACCATATCCAATAGAGCACGGCTATGACGTTCGGACACACCATCACACTATGGTGTTCCAAGTGGCGTGATTTGTTAAACAACTTTCACATTGTCTTAAGTTGTATACCAAACTCATAACTCAGATATTCACCTCCACGATCATATCATAGATATCTTATCTTCTCGTCACGATGATCTTAAACTTCACTCTGAATTTGATTGAACTTTTCAAACGATTCAGACTTGTGTTTCATTAAGTAAATATACACTATTATCTACTCAAATCATTAGTGAAGGTAAGAAAATAATGATATCCACCGCACGCTACAAGACTCATTGGATTGCATACATCAACATGTATCATTTCCAATAAATCACTTGTCTGCTCCATCAAACCGGAAAATGGGGTCCTTAGTCATCTTGCCCAAGAGGCATGGTTCGCATGTCTCAACCAATTCAAAATCGAATGAGTCCAAAGATCCATCAACATGGAGTTTCTTCATGCGATTTATACCAATATGACATGTAGCGGCAGTGCCATAAGTATGTGGTACTATCATTATTAACTTTGTATATTTTGGCATTAGTGTTATGAACATGTGCATTACTACGAGCAAGATTCAACAAACCATTCTCACTAGGTGCATGACCATTGAAGGTATTGTTCATGTAAACAGAATAACCATTATTCTCTACCTTAAATGAATAATCGTGTTGCAATAAACACAATCTAATCATGTTCATGCTTAACGCAAACACCAAACAACATTTAGGTTTGTCACTAATCCCGAAGGTAGAGAGAGCGTGCGATGTTGATCACATCAACCTTGGAAACATTTCCAACACACATCGTCACCTCACACTTAGCTAGTCTCCGTTTATTCCGTAGCTTTTACTTCGAGTTACTAACATTTAGCAATCGAACCGGTATCCAATACCCAGGTGCTACTAGGAGTACTAGCAAGGTACACATCAATAACACGTATATCAAATATACTTCTACCAACGTTGCCAGCCTTCTTATCTACCAAGTATCTAGGGTTGTTCCGCTTCAACGACCGCTCTCATCATAATAGAAGCACTTAGTCTCGGGTTTGGGTTCAACTTTGGGTTGCTTCACTAGAGCAGCAACTGACTTGCCATCCATGAAGTTTCCCTCCTTGCCCTTGCCCTTCTCGAAACTAGTGGTTTTACTAACCATCAACACTTGATGCTCCTTCTTGATTTCTACCCTCGCGGTGTCAAACATCGTGAACAGCTCAGGGATCATTATTTCCATCCCTGGCATTTTATAGTTCATCACGAAGCTCTAGTAGCTTTGTGACAGTGACTTGGAAAACTATATCAATTACTTTCTTATCTGGAAGATCAACTCCCACTCGATTCAAGCGATTGTAGCACCCAGACAATCTGAGCACATGCTCAACGATTGAGCTATTCTCCTTCATCTTGCAGGCAAATAATTTTGTTGGAGATCTCATATCTCACAACACGGGCATGAGCCTGAGATCCCAGTTTCAGCTCTTAGAACATCTCATATGTTCCGTGACGATCAAAACATTTTGGAGCCTCAATTCTAAGATGTAATGCATGACGCACTAAACTATCAAGTAGTCATCGGAACGTGCCTGTCAGATGTTCACAACATCTACAAACGACGCTAGAGGGGGTGGCGCACCGAGCAGTGCATTGAGGACATAAGCCTTCTATGCAGCAATGAGGACAATCCTCAGATCATGGACCATGTCTGCAATATTGCTACCATCATCTTTCAACTCTATTTCTCTAGGAACATATAAAAATTCAAGGGAGCTACAACGTGAGCTACAACATAATTTGACAAGACACTACTGACTATGTTCATGTTAATGAGTTCAATTAATCATATTACTTAAGAACTCCCACTCAAATTGACATCCCTCTGGTCATTCTTGTGATACATGATCCAAATTCACCAACTCAAGTCCGATCATCACGTGAGTTGAGGTGGTTTCAATGGTGAACATCATCATGTTGATCATATCTACTATATGACTCATGTTCGACCTTTCGGTCTCCTGTGTTCCGAGGCCATGTTTGTACATGCTAGGCTCGTCAAGTTTAACCCGAGTGTTCTACATGTGCAACACTGGCTTGCACCCGTTGTATGTGAACGTAGAGTCTATCACACCCGATCATCACGTGGTGTCTCGACACGACGAACTTTCGCAACGATGCACACTCGGGGAGAACACAATTGATCTTGAAATTTAAGTGAGGGATCACCTTATAATGCTATCGTCGTCCTAATCAAAACAAGGTGCATAAAAGGATTAACATCACATGCAAATCATAAGTGACATGGTATGGCCATGAAGTTGTGCTTTTGATCTCCATCTTGAAAGCACCGGCATGATCTCCATCGTCACCGGCACAACACCATGATCTCCATCATTATGTCACCATCGAGATTGTCGCGCCCACTATGCTCATACTACTATGGCTACCGTTTAGCGATAAAGTAAAGCATTACATAGCGCTTAATGATTGACACGCAGGTCATACAATAATTAAAAGACAACCCTATGACTCCTGCCGGTTGCCGTACTCATCGACATGCAAGTCGTGATATTCTATACAAAACATGATCATGTCATACATCACATATATCTCATCATATAATTGGCCATATCACATCACAACATACCCTGCAAAAACAAGTTAGACGTCCTCTAATTGTTGTTGCAAGTTTTACATGGCTGCTACGGGTATCTAGCAAGAATAATTCTCGCCTACGTAAAACCACAACGGTGATACATAAATTGCTTTTCAACCTTCTCAAGGACCGCCTTTGTCGAATCCGATCCAACTAAAGTAGGAGAAACAAACACCCGCCAGCCATCTTTATGCAACGAAGTTACACGTCAGTCGATGGAACCGGTCTCTCGTAAGCGTACGAGTAAGGCTGGTCCGGGCCGCTTCATCCCACAATACCGCTGAACCAAAACACTGTTGGAAATATGCCCTAGAGGCAATAATAAATTAGTTATTATCATATTTCCTTGTTCATGATAAATTGTTTATTATCCATGCTATAATTGTATTGATCGGAGACTTAAATGCATGTGTGGATACATAGACAAAACCTTGTCCCTAGTATGCCTCTGATGGACTAGCTCGTTGATCAAAGGATGGTTAAGGTTTCCTAGCCATGGACATGAGATGTCATTTGATAACGGGATCACATCATTAGGAGAATGATGTGATGGATAAGACCCAAACTACAAACATAGCATATGATCGTGTCAGTTTATTGCTACTGTTTTCTGCATGTCAAGTATATGTTCCTATGACCATGAGATCATGCAACTCACGGATATCGGAGGAGTGCCTTGTGTGTATCAAACGTCGCAACGTAACTAGGTGACTATAAAGGTGCTCTACAGGTATCTCCGATGGTGTCTGTTGAGTTGGCATGGATCGAGACTGCGATTTGTTACTCCGTGTGACGGAGAGGTATCTCAGGGCCCACTCGGTAATACAACATCACAACAAGCCTTGCAAGCAATGTGGCTAAGTGTTAGTCACGGGATCTTGTATTACGGAACGAGTAAAGAGACTTGCCAGTAACGAGGTTGAACTAGGTATGGAGATACCGACGATCGAATCTCGGGCAAGTAACATACCGAAGAACAAAGGGAACGTTATACGGGATTAACTGAATCCTTGACATAGAGGTTCGACCGATAAAGATCTTCGTAGAATATGTAGGAACCAATGTGGACGTCCAGGTCCCGCCATTGGTTATTGACCGTAGAGGTGTCTCGGTCATGTCTACATAGTTCTCGAACCCGCAGGGTCTGCACACTTAAGGTTTGGTGACGTTTCGGTAATGTAGAGTTATGTATGGTGGTAACCGAAGTTTGTTTGGAGTCCCGGATGAGATCCCGGACGTCACGAGGAGCTCCGGAATGGTCCGGAGGTAAAGATTCATATATAGGAAGTCCCAGTTTGGTTTCCGGAAAAGTTTCGGGCTCATCGGTAGTGTACCGGGAGTGCCGGGAGTGTACCGGGAGTGCCGGTAGTGTACCGGGAGGCCTCCGGGAGGGGTATTTCGACCCCAAGAGGTCCATGGGCTGTGGGAGAATAATACACAACCCTTAGTGGGCTGGGAAAACAGCCACAAAGGCCCATGGCACAGGAGAGAAAGTCCTAAAGCAAAAAGTGGAAAAGCAGCCAATAGGAAGCAATCCTACTCCAACTAGGATTGGAGGTGAAGTAGGATTGCTTCCCACCTCCTATTTCGGCCAACCCAAAGGCCTTGGCTGCCTCTCCTCTCCTCTCCTCCTATATATACTAGTGGATTGGGTGGTTTTTGGACAGAATTTCCGGCCACGTGCTACCCGTTCCACCGGTGCATAGTTTCTCCTCTAGATCGTAGTTCCGCAGTGCTTAGGTGAAGCCCTGCCGGAATTGCTCCACCACCATCACCGGAGTGCCGTCACACTGCCGGTGAACTCTCTCTACTCTCTACCTCCTCTTGCTGGATCAAGATGGTGGAGATCGTCATCAAGCTGCACGTGTGCTGAACGCGGAGGTGCCGTCCGTTCGGCGCTAGATCGGAAGAATTCGTGATGAGATCGCGGGACGAATCATGATGAGTTCGCGGGACAGATCGTGATCAAGATCGTGAGATGGATCGTGATGAGATCGCGGGACGGATCATGATGGGATCGCGGGACGGATCGTGATGAGATCGCGGGACGCTCGGCGATTTGGATCGCGAAGATGTTCGACTACACCAACCGCGTTTCTTAACGCTTCCCGCTTAGCGATCTACAAGGGTACGTAGATCCACTCTCCCTCTCGTAGATGCTCAACACCATGGATAGGTTTGCGTGTGCGTAGGAAATTTTTTGTTTCCCATGCGACGTTCCCCAACAAACACGACCAAGGGAGGACGCAATCTAAGCATCAACGCCCACAAACTCTTTGTGTTCTACTCGAGATCTCATCTACACATAGACCTAGCTCATGATGCCACTGTAGGGGAACGTTGCATGGGAAACAAAAAATTCCTACGCACACGCAATATCTATCCATGGTGATGAGCATCTACGAGAGGGAGAGTGTATCTACATACCCTTGTAGATCGCTAAGCGGGAAGTGTTAAGAAACGCGGTTCATGTAGTCGAACGTCTTCACGATCCAAATCACCGAGCATCCCACGATCCCATCACGATCCGTCCCACGATCCAATCATGATCCGTCCCGCGATCTCATCACGATTCGTCCCGCGATCCAATCACGAATCGTCTCGCGATCTTGATCACGGTCCTTCCGATCTAGTGCCGAACGGACGACACCTCCGCGTTCAACACACGTACAGCTCGATGACGATCTCCGCCTTCTTGATCCAGCAAGAGGGAGCGGATAGGTAGACGAGTTCTCCGGCAGCGCGACGACGATGGTGGTGGAGCAATTCCAGCAGGGCTTCGCCTAAGCACTGCTGAAACCGATCTAGAGGAGAAACTACGAACTAGAAGAGAGGCAGCACGTGGCTTAGGGTTTCTTGTTGTGTTCCAAGTGCTAGCCCCGCCCCTTTATTTATATGCTGAGCCTTGGGGTTGAAACTTGGAGAAAAATCCTCATCAAGGTCGGTTTACCCGCAAGGCAAGAGTCCTTCTCGGACTCTAGGACCAGACGCCAAGGTCCTCGGCGTTTGGCCCCAGACGCTAGGGTCCCTGGCGTCTGGCCCTTGGCCTCCGCAAAACAGCTTTTGCACCTTCCTAAAGCCTCATGGGCTTTACCCCTTGGCCCAAATAAAGTGTCCTTGTACCCCGAACATTTCGGGAAACATCCGAAACTATTTCCGGTAAATTCCGGAACCCTTCCGGAGACCAAACACTATTATCCCATATATTAATCTTTACCTCCGGACCATTCTGGAGCTCCTCGTGACGTCCGGGATCTCATCCAGGACTCCGAACAACCTTCGGTCACCACCATACATAACTCTATACTACCAGAACGTCACTGAACCTTAAGTGTGCAGACCCTGTGGGTTCGAGAACGATGTAGACATGACCAAGACACCTCTACGGTCAATAACCAATAGCGGTACCTGGATGCCCATATTGGTTCCTACATATTCTACGAAGCTCTTTATCGGTCGAACCTCTATGTCAAGGATTCAGTTAATCCCGTATGTTGTTCCCTTTGTTCTTCGGTATGTTGCTTGCCCGAGATTCGATCATCGGTATCTGTATACCTAGTTCAACCTCGTTATGGGCAAGTCTCTTTAATCGTTCTGTAATACAAGATCCCGTGGATAACACTTTAGTCACATTGCTTGCAAGGCTTGTTGTGATGTTGTATTACCGAGTGGGCCCTGAGCTACCTCTCCGTCACACGGAGTAACAAATCCCAGTCTTGATCCATGCCAACCCAACAGACACCCTCGGAGATACCTGTAGAGCACCTTTATAGTCACCCAGTTACGTTGTGACGTTTGATACACACAAGATACTTCTCCGGTGTTAGTGAGATGCATGATCTCATGGTCATAGGAACAGATACTTGACATGCAGAAAACTGTAGCAATAAACTGACACGATCATATGCTACGTTTATAGTTTGGGTCTTTTCCATCACATCATTCTCCTAATGATGTGATCCCGTTATCAAATGACATCTCATGTCAATGGCTACAAAACCTTGACCATCTTTGATCAACGAGCTAGTTTACTAGAGGCATACTAGGGACACAATGTTGTCTATATACCCACACATGTATTTAGTTTCCAATCAATATAATTATAGCATGGATAATAAACTATTATCATGAACAAGGAAATATGATAATAACTAATTTATTATTGCCTCTAGGGCATATTTCGAACAACATGGCCATGTCTCTCAGAAACCAAAAAATGAGTTTTCTTTTTATTTTCCTTTGGCGAGAGGCATGGTTTTGCATCTACGATTGGCGCATATTTGCGTACGCGAGAGGGACGTGCCTCTCAGAAACAGAAAAAAACGTGTTTTGCTTCCACGAGAGACATGGTCGTGCCTCTCGGAAACGGAAAAAACGTATTTTTTTATTCCGTGAGAGGCATGGGTTTATTTTTCGTGGAGGCACAAATTTGCTTCCGCGAGAGGCACAATTGTGCCTCTTTTAGGAAGGAAAAAAGTGTTCCCGCTTCGGTTTTTTGTCCAGTAAAACCTATCAACATGGTATCTTATTTTGAAGATCTCGACGCGGCAAATCCAATGGTGAAAACTTTTAGAAATATGGAAGTATGGTTTAAGAGATAAAACATTTTGAATAAACGGATCTCCGAGAAAAGGGAAAACTCCGGGTTGCGACAGGTGGTGCATATGCAATGTGCCACTTGTCGCAACCTGGGAAGGTAGGACTGATCTTAGAAGGAGTTCTCATCAATTAGTGATTCAACAACCGTTTTCCTTCTACCGCACATAACCTCCCGAGTAGTCCAACCCATTTGTTCATCACTCTATCTGGGTGTGACACCATAGCGTCTCAAATGGCCTGTAGCGAATTCATCGAAAAAAATCAGTCATGTTAGTATTCTTCTCATGAATTTTTAAAAGAATTATATATTGGTAAAAAGTTCATGAATCTTACGAATTGCCATGAATTCGGGAGAAGTTCATGAAATTTTAAAAATTGATGAATTTTTAATAAACTTGAACAAAAAAGTTCAGAAAAATTGAAAATGTTCGGAAAGTTGAAAAGGTTAAATTTTGAAAAAAAATCTAAAACAATTAGCAACAATCCAACAACTAAAATATGTTCATACATTTGAAAAAGGTTAGGAAAACTGAAAAAAGATAGCTATTTTGACAAGAATCTTGAAATTTGGAAAAACAATCATGAAGTTGAAATGTTCATAAATTTGGAAAAAGTCTTTGATTTTTAGAAAATCTCACACATTTGAAGAGGAAGAATGTTGTACAAAACCCGGTGCAAAACAAAAACAATAAAAATATTGACATGAAGCTTCCAAAAAATTGGGTTGGGAAGCTTTCAGAAGCTTCACAAAAGCCGGACGAACTTCGTAGTTACCTGGCATATTCGGACAAAAATCTGTTAAAGCTGTAACCAACGCCTTAAGCACCGGGAAAGGGGGGGTGGGGGAGTGGTTGTGTCTCGCCCGAAACGAAACACAAACACATCGTGCCTCAAGGATGCTCTAAATAGGTCATTCCATAATCATGACGGCACACACATGTTATTTTTATTTTTTATTTTTACATTTACTCTCTTTAAGTTATTGCACTTCAATTTTCCAAAAACAATTCACCACGAATTTTGAAAACTTCAATGCAATGTAGTTTCTTGCTAATGCGATTTAAAAATTTTTTGTTGCATTTAAAAATATTATTAATATCAAAAAATGTGCCTGCATATCTGAAAATGTGATATAATGTGAAAAAAGTTCGTGTAATTTAAAAAAATCAAATATGTCAAACCATTCAACAAAATGTACAGAGCATTTTTAAAAATCACATGTTTCCATTATATGTTTTTGAGATTCAAAAAAAATGTGCGCATAGTTTAAAGTAATATTTCATGTCATTGCAAAACTATGTTTTAACATGTATTTGAAATTTTTTTCAACATGTATATAAGAAAATGTTCAGAACATGTATTTCAAAAATGATATTTGTGTATAAAAATATTCCTTATGTATGTGAAAAATATGTTGTTGGTACCAAAAAAGTAGATATGTACTAAAACAAGAAAAAGATAAAGATAAATAAAAAACTAAAGACCATCAGTGAAAACCAAAGAAATAAACAAAGAAACGAAAGTACCTGAAGAAAAAAGTGAAAATGAAAACAAAACTCGATGAAAACCAATGCAAACACTGAAAACCAAAAAGAAAAACTTAGAGTGAAATAAATAAAACTCTGGTAGAGACAGCTACAATACTGAACCCGCCCACTAGCCTCGCACAATCGACGAGCTGCAGCTACTTCTAGCAATAGGGAAGACATACCTAGAAAAAGCTCCCCCGCAAAAAGGGACGCTACGCATAGCGGGGGCCATGACTATGCCTACTCAGTGGTGATGTGAGTGGACCGTAGCAAGCTGACTACTTGGTGGCTCGAGGTCGTTTTCTTTAAAAATCATGGAAAATACTAGTTTTTTCTGAAACTTTGGAAATAGGGATAATAGGTTTTGTGCCCCTAGTTGGGTCACACCCGGCTGGTTTACCCCTAGTTTCCAAAAACACACGTTCCTGTCCAAACCACTTTTGCCCTTTGACCATTGAACATTTTGGTATCTTATTTGTATTTTTCTGAGTTAGTATGAATTTTTTATGAAGTTTTTAAAATGATGGGCAAACGGTCAAACGGTAAAAGCATAAGATGAGCAAAGTGGTTTGGGCAGGAACACATGTTTTTGGAAACTAGGGGTAAACCAGACGAGTGTGACCCAACTAGGGGCATAAAATCAATTATCCCTTGGAAATACTATTTAATAATAAACCTATTTTTGAAAAATACAATTATGAAATTCCAAATATTTGTCAGAATTGGGAACATTACTTTACAATGTGAGCTTTTTTATGAAAATTAAGAACATTGTTGTAAATTGCAAACATTTCTAAATCTATGAGTAAGTTTTGAAAATATGAACACTTTTTGAAATTATAAGAAAATTATGAAACCGTGAGTATGTTTTACATTCTAAATATTTGTTTTGAGCATTTCAAATATTTTTTGCAAACATGATTTTTTTAAAAATTAGTCCAATTTTAGAAACATGATTGTTTTTAAATTTCAAATAATATTTCAAAATTCTAAGATTATGAAATTCTATAACATTTTGAGAAATTCATGAACATTCTTTTAATTTTTTTGAAATAGGAACAGTTTAAATTTGGAAAATTTTAAAAACTCAAGATTTATTTGAATTTTCCAAAGTTTTTTTTGAATTTTTTCATTTTTTAAAAAAAAAAGGAACTTTGAAAAGAAACAAAAAGAAAAACTCTGAAGAAAGCCAATAAAAAGTAATAGTAGAAAATAAAGAGACTTGGACCAGTCAAGACCTAGAAGGTTCCTATAACGAGGAAAACGAGAGTAGAAACCTTCCCAAAACAGTACCCTATGAAACGTTAACATTTTGACGGAATATGCGTCATATAGGATGTAGCTTATACACAGACCAAAGACACCTGGTGCTAGATTCGTGTATGGGCGAGGTAAATAATAACTAAGGTTTGGGACTCCATATGGAAAATTTCATTTCCGCAAGGAAACACAATATCCATGCTAAAAAGAGCATCTAGCCCCTCCCCCTCCCTAAGTGGATTTGGGTATTGATGCGAGCTAATAAAGGACTGGTGCAATTGTTAATCATGAAAAGTTATTTTTATCCCGAGAGTGGATGTTGTTTAGTATGGGTGACACCCACAAATGCAAAACAAGGAAAAGTTGGCTTTTGTTGTTTCTTTAAGGAAGCAACTAATCACGGTGTACCCTTGGATGTATTCCCAAAGGCACGCGCGAGGCGTGCTAGGATTGCCACGTGGCACACTGAGGGCACAGAGCGAGCACTCTCGTGACAGGAGCACGGGGTGATTCTCCCCTTGTTTTTTCTTTTGTTTTTCCTTTAGTTTTTATTCTGCTTTTTTAATTTTCTCATGTATTGTAAGGCGGGAGTACAAATTGATTGCATTAAGAATAAACGTTGCAACAAGCCAACAAATGGGGAGTACAAGTATGCAACCCTTGTGCTTCATCGTGATGCATAGGTGTACTTCGTCATGGAGCACATGTGTGTTTCATGTACTGTAGTAGGTGTGTTGTGTGTGTGTGATGTTGCAAGCGTGTGTATTATGCGTAGGGAGTGTAGATAAACTGCATGGAAGAATAAAATTGCGCTACACACGGGAGATTATAAGTACACGATCATAGGGAACACTAGTATAATACATGGGGAAGTACATGTATACTGTAGTTCAGAGTACAACTTGAACCAAAAAAGTTTGTCGAAACCTACCAAAACAGAATCTAGTATCGAAAATCTTGAGATGAGGAACACAATAGTGAATTTTGTTCATAAGTTGGACATTCGGTTCATGAGACATTTCATTTAAAAAAAGAATATAAAAGGTATGTGCATGCAGCTCTCTCATCCTCTCTCGTGGAAAAAATCCCATCAAAACACTCTAGCGGCGACAATTGCCGCACATGTGATGTGCCGCTTGTCGTCTCCAGAGGAGTTTGGAAGTAACCTCCTTAACTAGTGATTTTAATTTTGTAATCACATTTTACTTTGATTATCTTCATATGTCATATTTTAGTTCATAGGGATAGCCGCACTATTAAGAGGAACTAAGGATAGATAAGATACTTAGTGGCATTCCATTACATCTTGGCACCAAAAACCCACAAAAAGACTTGAGTTGAATGCCAAAACTTTCACATAAAAAAGCTAAGTCTAAAAGTCATGTTAATTCAAAGGCCACACGGTCCCAAGTTATGATCCTGGACAATTTCGATGTGCATCACTGGGACTAAGGGGCTAGTGTCGAGGGCCGGGCCATCACGGCGAATGTCCAACCATCACCAGGCTTGATGCGATCTTGGGGTCAGACGATCAGGGTGATGGCCAAGACATCCAAGTTTTGGTGATAGGTAGAAGGTGGTCTGATCTTTTGATGAAATGATATCATTTTGTTGGAGGAGGCTTTGACCATCCGACTACACTAAAAATTGTCAGGAAACACGATAGAAAAAAAAGAAAGATTCCCACCTACGAATCATCCCAGGATCACTATGAAGATGCAAGTACGATTGGATCTAGATTAGATCATTTGTGAACATAACACTGAAGGCAATTAGAATTGTTGCACTTGAATTGATTTGATACCATGATGGGATTATATAGTACACGGAGGTTACAATTGTAGGGTAACGCAGCAGAAAACAAAAAAATTCCGACCTACGCACCAACCCAGGACCACTATGGAGACTGCATACAAGGTTTGATCATTTTCGCTACCGACTCGTAGCGCAGCGGTAGTAGAGTCGATGACGATCGGTGGTGCAGATCCCTGCAGCTAGGATTTTACAACCTCCCAACCGCGAGGATGTATACCCTCATCTTCTCCGTGGACAGACCTCCGGGAGGCGGTCGGACAGTCCCCCGGATGGTGTCGCGGACAGCCCTTCGGGAGGACCTCCGAAACTTGGACTGTCACTCGGACAGCCCTTCGGGGGGACCTCCAAAACTCGGACGGTCACACGGACAGCCCTTCGGGAGGCACTCTCGAACTAAGACCGAAACTACGATCTCTCTACAGAGTTGCACACATACGGTGTCATCTATCCGGCAGGGCTTCACCGTCCAGAACTAGTTCCCATCGGAACCCAGACAGCCTTTCGGCTCTACGAAACTCTTTTCGTGGGAGGGAGAGAAGAAGCCAGATAATGCGTGGCATGTGTATGAGAGTTGGAGTGGTGATGGAGAGCTCCTCTCCACCTCCTTTTATAGGTGAAGGAGGGGGTGGTGGTGGCTGAAATTTCAGCCACATGACAAGCACCCACAAAACAAGGAAGCATGTTCCCACCAAACATGGAGAAAACATGTTCCCTTGTCCATGGTGTTCCCCCATGGGGCCCCACCTTCCTCCCAACACTCTCCACCATGGGGGGGGGCAACACCTTTTGTCCAGCCACAAGGGGCTGCCCCCAAACAGGGAGGCACCCCAAAACAGCCCCACGAAATGTGGGATCTTCTCCCCTCACGCTGGGACAAGATGTTTTTCGCGACTATTACTTCTAAAAAATTCTGGAAGGTCCCAGAACATTTCCGGCACCCTCTAAAATTATCTGGACACGCTCCGGAACATTTCTGGTATGGTGATTTAATATAAAACCATCTTCGTTTACCCGGCAAACAATTCCGGCAGCTCCGAAAACCTTTTCCGGTTTTTTCTCCGAAAAATTCCAGAAATTACCAGACCGATCTGACAACCTCCAAAACATTCCCGGTGCTTGCCGAAACCTTGTTGGATCAATGGTTTTATCCTAAACAACTTTTCATTTTTACCGAAACTTTTTCGGTGTTCTCTCCGGAACTTTTCCGTTGTCTCCGAAACTAATTCAGTGACTTTTTCTCGGACTCCTTGTCTAGTATTCAGCAGATTGATGACCCTTAAGCGTGTGAACCTATAGGTTCGGTGAAGTATAGACATGACCCGAACCCCCTTCCGGTCAATGATCAACATCAGAGCCGTGGACACCCATATTGACCCCTATACCCACACAAATGAATATTCGAGTGAACCTCCAGTTGTCGTGTGCTATTCCTGTTGCTTCGCGATATGTTACAAATACCCGAGGTGAGACATGCTGGCATCCCCGTGGATCAACAACTTGTCCACTATGCCAATTACCTCGTTACCGGTATTGTTCTCTTTTCTTGTTCCCATGTTCCGACATCCCCGTGATCAAATCACAAAGTGTTTGGCCAGACGATGATGGATATTGTAACACCTAGAGGGCCCAGAGATATCTCTCCATCGTCGGAGGAGCAAATCCCAATCTTGAGCCAACAAGTTACTTGACATACTTTTCCATGAACCCGTAAGCCGCCGTAATAGCCACCCATTTACGGATGACGTTTAACAAACCCCAAAGTTCATGAAGCAAGCATGAAGAAACTCGATACTCTCATGGTCTAAGGAATTTATGCAAACATTAACTTCTCTATGTTATTAACCATTAATTATGACGAATGTATCTCATAGCATAACATCAATTCAGGTCGATTCAACACAAATGTTCTTCTAACATTGTGCCCTAAAAATTGCCGGCATAGCCATGCCCATGATCAGGAAAATGAGATCATCATGCGAGACTAGGAATACATTTTACCGTTTATTATTCCACACATGCATATGAGTCTTCCTTCAAGTCTCGTGGTTATTGTAGACTCGAGAACCATAGCAGTTATAGCATGGAACATAAACCTAATTATGAATAGGGAGATAATCAATAACATTTATTATTGCCTCTAGGGCATATCTCCTACAACAATATCTGGAGATAAACAAACAGACTAAGATATGTATCCTCCTTGATTTGGCTGGCTGAACGTGTCCTACACGTACACGTCTACCCCCCTCCCCCCCCTCGCAGTCGGAGCGGGAGCTGGGCGGACGTTCAGACTGTAGTGGAACTTTGAACACAGACGATGGCAACCCTTTGGTGAAGATGTCTGCATACTGGGAAGACGTCGGCATGTGGAGAACTCGCACATCTCCAAAAGCAACCCGTTCACGGACAAAATGAAGATCAATCTCCACATGCTTGGTGCGTTGTTGTTGAACCGAGTTTGTCGAGAGGTAGATAGTGGAGATGTTGTCGCAGTAGACCACTATGGCTCACTGAAGAGGGCGGTGAAGCTTGGACAGTAGCTGACGTAACCAACATGCCTCGGCAACGACGTTGGTGACACCACAGTATTCAGCATCTGCACTAGACCAAGAAACAGTTTGCTGTCGCTTGGAGGACCAAGAAACCAAATTGTCACCAAGGAAGACGCCACAGCTGGAGGTAGACTTGCGTGTGTCAGGACACCCAGCCCAGTCGGCATCAGTGTAGGCACTGAGCGATGTTGGTGACAAGAGATGTATCTGAAGTCCATAATCTTTGGTGCCACGAAGATACCAAAGAATCCTTTTGACCGCATTGAGGTGTGACTCCTGTGGGTCGTGCATGTACAAGAAAACCTGTTGCAGAGCATAGGTGATGTCTGGTCTGGTGAATGACAAGTACTAGAGAGCACCCACGAGACTTCGATAGGTGGATGTATCATCGACGGCAGTGCCAGCTGCACCGAGCTTGGACTGTGTGTCAACAAGAGTGGAATAGGTGTTGCATTCGCTCATTCCTGCATGGTCGAGGATGTCAATGATATACTGTCGTTGGGAGAGGAACATGCCAGCGGAGGACCGAGTGACGACAACACCGAGGAAGTAGTGTAGGTCTCCAAGATCTTTGAGAGAGAACTCGCGCTCTAGAGCCATAATGGTTTGCCGAAGAAGTTGCTCAGATGAAGCTGTCAACACTATATCATCAGCGTATAGTAGGAGGTAGAAAATCTCATTGTTGCGATTGTAGATAAAGAGAGAGGGGTCTGCACGGGAACCGACGAAGCCGAGCCAAAGAAGATTGTCAGCGAAACGGCTGTACCATGCTCGGGGCACTTGTTTAAGCCCATAGAGAGACTTATTGAGGTGGCACACATAGTCTGGTTTGGAGGCATTGACGAACCCTAACGGCTATGCACAGTAGACCGTCTTAGTGAGTGTACCATGTAGAAAAGCATTGTTGATGTCGAGCCGGTGAACCGGCCAGTCTTGTGCAACGACAAGAGAGAGGACGGTCCGGACTGTTGCTGGCTTGACTACGGGGCTAAAAGTCTCACCGTAGTCGACGTCGACACGCTGGTTGAAGCCACGAAGGACCCAACGGGATTGTTAGCAATCCAGGGACCCATCTTTCTTAAGATTGTGCCGAAATATCCATTTGCCAGAAACGACATTGGCATCGAGCGGACGGGGAACAAGATCCCATGTCTGATTGTTTTGAAGGCCACTGAATTTGTCCATCGTAGCATTGTGCTAGTAAGTATCTTTAAGAGCACTCCGATAGCTCTTAGGTATAGGACTAAGGACATCAACAAGAAGACTGAGACGATCAACGGGCAAAGACAAGCCACGCTTTCCACCGGTAAACATCAAATGAGAATTCTCGGCAAGGGAAGGTCCAACAGGAGGTAAAATCACTGGTTGAGTGGGAGGTGTAACTAGAGGAGTTGGAGAGGTGGGCGCCTCAGGTGTAGGAGGCGTGGGTGGCTCAGATGGATGTGAGGTGGCCGGCACCAATGCCAGAGTTTGGTTGATTTTTGATGGAAGAATGATAGGATTATCGTCTAGAAAGGATAGATCGACGATCGTAGGGGGTGGTGTGGATTTTTTTGCGAAAGGGAAGGTGTTATCATCGAAGACAACATGCCTAGAGATGATTATTTTATTTGTAGTGAGATCAAGACAGCGATATCCACGATGGTTAGAGGGGTACCCGAGGAAAATGCACAGGATCGTGCGTGGAGCTAGTTTGTGTGGTGCTATAGCAGATAGGTTAGGATAGCACAGACAACCGAAAACACGTAAGTGCTCTAGGGGGAGAGGTAGGCCACGAAGATCCTCATAAGGTGTATGTTGTTGTAGTGTTTTGGTCGGGTGCAGGTTGAAGAAGAAAGTGGCAGTGTGAAGAGCTTCAACCCAATAGGCCAGTGGTAAGCTAGCTTGGAAAAGAAGGGAATGTATCATGTTGTTAGTGGAGTGGATAACATGTTCAACTTTGCCATTCTGGGGAGAGTGTTGGGGAACGTCGCATGGGAAACAAAAAATTTCCTACGCACACGCAAACCTATCCATGGTGATGAGCATCTACGAGAGGGAGAGTGGATCTACATACCCTTGTAGATCGCTAAGCAGGAAGCGTTAAGAAACGCGGTTGGTGTAGTCGAACATCTTCGCGATCCAAATCGCCGAGCGTCCCGCGATCTCATCACGATCCGTCCCGCGATCCAATCACGATCCGTCCCGTGAACTCATCACGATCCGTCCCGCGATCTCATCACGATCCGTCTCACGATCTTGATCACGATCTGTCCCACGAACTCATCACGATCCGTTCCGCGATCTCATCACGAACTGTCTCGCGATCTCGATCACGGTCCTTCCGATCTAGCGCCGAACGGACGGCACCTCCGCGTTCAGCACACGTGCAGCTTGATGACGATCTCCACCGTCTTGATCCAGCGAGAGGAGGTGGAGAGGAGAGAGAGTTCACCGGCAGCGTGACGGCGCTCCGGTGATGATGGTGGAGTGATTCCGGCAGGGCTTCGCCTAAGCGCTGCGGAAAACCGATCTAGAGGAGAAACTGTGCACCGGTGAAACGGGTAGCACGTGGCCGGAAATTCTGTCCAAAAACCACCCAATCCACTAGTATATATAGGAGGAGAGGAGAGGAGAGGCAGCCAAGGCCTTTGGGTTGGCCGAAATAGGAGGTGGGAGCAATCCTACTTCACCTCCAATCCTAGTTGGAGTAGGATTGCCTCCTATTGGCTGATTTTCCACTTTTTGCTTTAGGACTTTCTCTCCTGCGCCATGGGCCTTTGTGGCTGTTTTCCCAGCCCACTAAGGGCTGGTTATTATTCTCCCACAGCCAATGGACCTCTTGGGGTCGAAATACCCCTCCCGGAGGTCCTCCGGTACACTACCGGCACTCCCGGTACAATACCGATACTCCCGGTACACTACCGATGAGCCCGAAACTTTTCCGGAAACCAAACTGGGACTTCCTATATATGAATCTTTACCTACGGACCATTCCGGAGCTCCTCGTGACGTCCGGGATCTCATCCGGGACTCCGAACAACCTTCGGTCACCACCACACATAACTCTACACTACTGAAACGTCACCGAACCTTAAGTGTGCAGACCCTGCGGGTTCGAGAACTATGTAGACATGACCGAGACACCTCTAAGGTCAATAACCAATGGCGGGACCTGGACGTCCACATTGGTTCCTACATATTATACGAAGATCTTTATCGGTCGAACCTCTATGTCAAGGATTCAGTTAATCCCGTATAACGTTCCCTTTGTTCTTCGGTATGTTACTTGCCCGAGATTCGATCGTCGGTATCTCCATAGCTAGTTCAACCTCGTTACCGGCAAGTCTCTTTACTCGTTCCGTAATACAAGATCCCGTGACTAACACTTAGCCACATTGCTTGCAAGGCTTGTTGTGATGTTGTATTACCGAGTGGGCCCTGAGATACCTCTCCGTCACACGGAGTAACAAATCCCAGTCTCGATCCATGCCAACTCAACAGACACCATCGGATACCTGTAGAGCACCTTTATAGACACCCAGTTACGTTGCGACGTTTGATACACACAAGGCACTCCTCCGATATCCGTGAGTTGCATGATCTCATGGTCATAGGAACATATACTTGACATGCAGAAAATAGTAGCAATAAACTGACACGATCATATGCTATGTTTGTAGTTTGGGTCTTATCCATCACATCATTCTCCTAATGATGTGATCCCGTTATCAAATGACATCTCATGTCCATGGCTAGGAAATCTTAACCATCCTTTGATCAACGAGCTAGTCCATTAGAGGCATACTAGGGACATGGTTTTGTCTATGTATCCACACATGCATTTAAGTCTCCGATCAATACAATTATAGCATGGATAATAAACGATTATCATGAACAAGGAAATATGATAATAACTAATTTATTATTGCCTCTAGGGCATATTTCCAACAGTCTCCCACTTGCACTAGAGTCAATAATCTAGTTCACATCACCATGTGATTCACATTGTTATGAATCTAACACCCAATGAGTTCTGGGGCTCGATCATGCTTTGCATGTGAGAGAGGTCTTATAGTCAACGGGTCTGCGATATTCAGATCCGTGTGTACTTTGCATATCTCTATGTCAAACCGTAAACACTGCTACCACACTCAACTTGGTACTATTTCCAAATGGCTGCTCCACTATACGTATCCAGATTGCTACTACTAGTCATCCGGATAGGTGTTAAAGCTTGCATCGACGTAACTCTTTACGACGAACTCTTTATCACCTCCATAATCAAGAAACATTTCCTTAGTCCTCTGGTTACTAAGGATAATTCCGACCGCTGTCCAGTGATCCACTCCTGGACCACTCTTGTACCCCTTGACAGACTCATGGCAAGGCACACATAGGTGCGGTACACAGCATGGCATAATATAGAGCCTATGGCTAAGGCATAGGGGACGACGTTCGTCCTTTCTCTTTCTTCTGCCGTTGTCGAGCTTTGAGTCTCACTCAACTTCACACCTTACAAATCAGACGAGAACTATTTCTCTGGCTGATCCATTTTGAACTCTTTCAAAATCTTGTGAAGGTATGCACTCATTGAAAGTCTCATCAAGCATCTTGATCTATCTCTATAGATTTTGATGCTCAACAATTAGGTAGCTTTATCCAGGTCTTCCTTTGAAAATCACTTTCCAAATAACTGTTTTATGCTTTCCAGAAACTCTACATTATTTCTGAACAACAATATGTCATCCACATATACTTATCAGAAATTCTATAGTGCTCCCACTCACTTTATTGCAAATACAGGTTTCTCATAAACTTTGTATAAACATCAAAAACTTTGATCACCTCATCAAAGTGTATATTCCAACTCCGAGATGCTTGCTTCAGTCCATGGAAGGATCACCGAAGCTTGCACACCTTTTAGCATCCTTAGGACTGACAAAACCTTCTGGTTGTATCACATACAACCTTTCCTCAAGTAAACCGTTAAGGAAATGATGTTTTGACATCCATCTGTCAGATTTCATAATTGAAAACGCAGCAACTGCTAACATAATTCCAACAGACTTTAGCATCGCTACGAGTGAGAAAGTCTCATCGTAGTCAACTCCTTGAACTTGTCACAAACATCTTTGCAACAAGTCGAGCTTTACAAATAGTGACATTCACCATCAGTGTCTGTCTTCATTTTAAAGATCCATTTGTATTCAACGACCTGCCTTCCAACGAGCAAGTCTACCAAAGTCTACACTTGGTTTTAATACATGGATCCTATCTCGGATTTCATGGCCTCCAACCATTTGTCGGAATCTGGGCCCATCATCGCTTCTCCATAGCTCGTAGGTTCATCGTTGTCCAACAACATGACCTCCAAGACAGAGTTGTCGTACCACTTAGGAGCAGTACACATCCTTGTCGACCTACGAAGTTTGATAGTAACTTGATCCTGAAGCTTCATGATCATCATCATTAACTTCCTCTTCAACTAACGTAGGCTTCACAGTAACATCTTTCTGCGCTGCGCTACTCTCTCGTTGAACAAAGGTTTAACAACCTCATCAAGTTCTATCTTCCTCCCACTCAATTCTTTCGAGAGAAACTTTTTCTCGAGAAAGGACCCAGTTCTAGCAACAAACACTTTGCACTCGGATCTGAGATAGAAGGTATACCCATTTGTTCTTAGGGTATTCTATGAAGATACATTTGTCCGCTTTGGGTTCTAGCTTATTATGTGAAAACATTTTCCACACAAGCATTGCAGCCCTAAACATTAAGAAATGACAGCTTAGGTTTCTATCAAACCATAATTCACACGGTGTCATCTCAACGGATTTAGATGATGCCCTATTTAAAGTGAATGTAGTTGTCTCTAATGCATAACCCCAAAAATTATAGTAGTAAAACGATAAGAGACATCACAGTCTGCACTATATCAATAGAGCATGACTATGATGTTCGGACACACCATCACACCATGGTGTTCCAGGTGGCGTTAGTTGTGAAACAAATTTCACGTTGTCTTAAGTTGTATGCCAAACTCATAACTCAGATATTCACCTCCACGATCATATCGCGGTCATTTTTATCTTCTTGTCACGATGATCTTTAAACTTCACTCTGAATTTGCTTGAACCTTTCAAACGATTCAGACTTGTGTTTCATTAAGTAAATATACACAATATCTACTCAAATCATCAGTGAAGGTAAGAAAATAACGATATCCACTGCACGCTACAAGACTCACTAGATTGCATACATGAACATGTATCATTTCCAATGAATCACTTGCCCGCTCCATCCAACGGGGTCCTTTAGTCATCTTGCCCAAGAGGCATGGTTCGCATGTCTCAACTGATTCGAAATCGATGAGTCCAAATATCCATCAGCATGGAGTTTCTACATGCGCTTTATACCAATATGACATTTAGCGGCAGTGCCACAAGTATGTGGTACTATCATTATTAACTTTGTATCTTTTGACATCAATGTTATGGACATGTGTACTACTACGATCAAGATTTCAACAAACCATTCTCACTGGGTGCATGACCATTGAAGGTATTATTCATGTAACCAGAATAACTATTATTCTCTGACTTAAATGAATAACCGTATTGCAACAAACATGATCTAATCATGTTCATGCTCAATGCAAAACACCAAATAACATTTATTTAGGTTCATCACTAATCCTGAAGGTAGAG
Source organism: Hordeum marinum (assembly GCA_022496015.1). NCBI lineage: Eukaryota > Viridiplantae > Streptophyta > Magnoliopsida > Poales > Poaceae > Hordeum > Hordeum marinum. Next base: position 506,157,689 of record CM039674.1, on the reverse strand, counting down.
AGAGCGTGCGATGTTGATCACATCAACCTTGGAAACATTTCCAACACACATCGTTACCTCACCCTTAGCTAGTTCTCCGTTTATTCCGTAGCTTTTATTTCGAGTTACTAACATTTAGCAACCGAACCGGTATCCAATACCCAGGTGCTACTAGGAGTACTAGCTAGGTACACATCAATAACTCGTATATCAAATATACTTCTGTCGATGTTGCCAGCCTTCTTATCTACCAAGTATCTAGGGTTGTTCCGCTTCAGCGACCTCTCACCTCATAATAGAAGCACTTAGTCTCGGGTTTGAGTTCAACTTTGGGTTGCTTCACTGGAGCAGCAACTGACTTGCTATCCATGAAGTTTCCCTCCTTGCTCTTGCCCTTTTCGAAACAAGTGGTTTGATTAACCATCAACACTTGACGCTCCTTCTTGATTTCTACCTTTGCGGTGTCAAACATCACGAACAGCTCAGGGATCAATACTTCTATCCCTGGTGTATTATAGTTCATCACTAAGTTCTAGTAGCTCAGTGACAGTGACTTGGAGAACTATATCAATCACTATCTTATCTGGAAGATCAACTCCCACTTGATTCAAGCGATTGTAGTACCCAGACAATCTGAGTACATGCTCAACGATTGAGCTATTCTCCTTCATCTTACAAGCAAAGAATCTTGTTGGAGATCTCATATCTCGCAACAAAGGCACGAGCCTGAGATCACAATCTCTGCTCTAGAACATCTCAGATGTTCCGTGACGTTCAAAACGTTTTGGAGCCTCAATTCTAAGCCGTAATGCATGACACACTAAACTATCAAGTAGTCATCGAAACGTGCCTGTTAGATGTTCACAACATCTATAGACGACGCTAGAGGGGGTGGCGCACCGAGCGGTGCATTAAGGACATAAGCCTTCTGTGCAGCAATGAGGATAATCCTCAGATCACGGACCCAGTCCGCAATTTTTCTACCAACATCTTTCAATTCTATTTCTCTAGGAACATATAAAAATACAAGGGAGCTAGAGCGCGAGCTAGTAATCTCCAACATAATTTGCAAAGACACTTTGACTATGTTCATGATAATGAGTTCAATTAATCATATTACTTAAGAACTCCCACTCAAATTGACATCCCTCCGATCATTCGAGTGATACATGATCCAAATTCACCAACTCAAGTCCGATCATCACGTGAGTTGAGGTGGCTGCAATGGTGAACATCATTATGTTGATCATATCTACTATATGACTCATGTTCGACCTTTCGGTCTCTCGTGTTCCGAGGCCATGTATGTACATGCTAGGCTCGTCAAGTTTAACCCGAGTGTTCTGCGTGTGCAAATCTGGCTTGCACCCGTTGTATGTGAACATAGAGTCTATCACACCCGATCATCACGTGGTGTCTCAACACGACGAACTTTCGCAACGGTGCACACTCGGGGAGAACACAGTTCATCTTGAAATTCAAGTGAGGGATCACCTTATAATGCTACCGCCGTACTAAGCAAAACAAGGTGCATAAAAGGATTAACATCTCATGCAATTCATAAGTGACACGATATGGCCATGAACTTGTGTTTAAGATCTCCATCTTTGAAACACCGGCATGATCTCCATCGTCACCGGCACAACACCATGATCTCCATCATCTTGATCTCCATCAATGTGTTGCCATTGGGGTTGTCACGCCCTGCATGCTTCTACTACTATTGCTACCGTAGCGATAAAGTAAAGCATTACATAGCGCTTAATGATTGACACGCAGGTCATACAATAATTAAAGACAACCCTATGGCTCCTGCCGGTTGCCGTACTGATCGACATGCAAGTCGTGATAGTCTATACATCACATGATCATCTCATACATCACATATATCTCATCATGTAATTGTCCATATCACATCACAACATACCCTGCAAAAACAAGTTAGACGTCCTCTAATTGTTGTTGCATATTTTACGTGGCTGCTATGGGTATCTAGCAAGAACGATTCTCACCTGCGCATAAACCACAACGGTGATACACTAGTTTGCTTTTCAACCTTCTCAAGGACCGCCTTTGTCGAATCCGATCCAACTAAAGTGAGAGAAACAGTCACCCGCAAGCCATCTAGGCAACAAGTTGCGTCGAGGGAACCGGTCTCTCGTAAGCGTACGAGTAATGTTGGTCCGGGCCGCTTCATCTCACAATCCCGCTGAACCAAAATACGACCAAGGGAGGAAGCAATCTAAGCATCAACACCCACAAACCTTTTGTGTTCTACTCGAGATCTCATCGAACCATCAACCTAGCTCATGATGCCACTGTTGGGGAACGTCGCATGGGAAACAAAAATTTTCCTACGCACACGCAAACCTATCCATGGTGATGAGCATCTACGAGAGGGAGAGTGGATCTACATACCCTTGTAGATCGCTAAGCGGGAAGCGTTAAGAAACGCGGTTGGTGTAGTCGAACATCTTCGCGATCCAAATCGCCGAGCGTCCCGCGATCTCATCACGATCCGTCCCGCGATCCAATCACGATCCGTCCCGTGAACTCATCACGATCCATCCCGCGATCTCATCACGATCCGTCTCACGATCTTGATCACGATCTGTCCCACGAACTCATCACGATCCGTTCCGCGATCTCATCACGAACTGTCTCGCGATCTCGATCACGGTCCTTCCGATCTAGCGCCGAACGGACGGCACCTCCGCGTTCAGCACACGTGCAGCTTGATGACGATCTCCACCGTCTCGATCCAGAGAGAGGAGGTGGAGAGGAGAGAGAGTTCACCGGCAGCGTGACGGCGCTCCGGTGATGATGGTGGAGTGATTCCGGCAGGGCTTCGCCTAAGCGCTGCGGAAAACCGATCTAGAGGAGAAACTGTGCACCGGTGAAACGGGTAGCACGTGGCCGGAAATTCTGTCCAAAAACCACCCAATCCACTAGTATATATAGGAGGAGAGGAGAGGAGAGGCAGCAAAGGCCTTTGGGTCGGCCGAAATAGGAGGTGGCAAGCAATCCTACTTCACCTCCAATCCTAGTTGGAGTAGGATTGCCTCCTATTGGCTGATTTTCCACTTTTTGCTTTAGGACTTTCTCTCCTGCGCCATGGGCCTTTGTGGCTGTTTTCCCAGCCCACTAAGGGCTGGTTATTATTATACCACAGCCCATGGACCTCTTGGGGTCGAAATACCCCTCCCGGAGGTCCTCCGGTACACTACCGGCACTCCCGGTACAATACCGATACTCCCGGTACACTACCGATGAGCCCGAAACTTTTCCGAAAACCAAACTGGGACTTCCTATATATGAATCTTTACCTCCGGACCATTCCGGAGCTCCTCGTGACGTCCGGGATCTCATCCGGGACTCCGAACAACCTTCGGTCACCACCACACATAACTCTACACTACCGAAACGTCACCGAACCTTAAGTGTGCAGACCCTGCGGGTTCGAGAACTATGTAGACATGACCGAGACACCTCTAAGGTCAATAACCAATGGCGGGACCTGGACGTCCACATTGGTTCCTACATATTATACGAAGATCTTTATCGGTCGAACCTCTATGTCAAGGATTCAGTTAATCCCGTATAACGTTCCCTTTGTTCTTCGGTATGTTACTTGCCCGAGATTCGATCGTCGGTATCTCCATACCTAGTTCAACCTCGTTACTGGCAAGTCTCTTTACTCGTTCCGTAATACAAGATCCCGTGACTAACACTTAGCCACATTGCTTGCAAGGCTTGTTGTGATGTTGTATTACCGAGTGGGCCCTGAGATACCTCTCCGTCACACGGAGTAACAAATCCCAGTCTCGATCCATGCCAACTCAACAGACACCATCGGAGATACCTGTAGAGCACCTTTATAGTCACCCAGTTATGTTGTGACGTTTGATACACACAAGGCACTCCTTCGATATCTGTGAGTTGCATGATCTCATGGTCATAGGAACATATACTTGACATGCAGAAAACAGTAGCAATAAACTGACACGATCATATGCTATGTTTGTAGTTTGGGTCTTATCCATCACATCATTCTCCTAATGATGTGATCCCGTTATCAAATGACATCTCATGTCCATGGCTAGGAAACCTTAACCATCCTTTGATCAACGAGCTAGTCCATTAGAGGCATACTAGGGACATGGTTTTGTCTATGTATCCACACATGCATTTAAGTCTCCGATCAATACAATTATAGCATGGATAATAAACGATTATCATGAACAAGGAAATATGATAATAACTAATTTATTATTGCCTCTAGGGCATATTTCCAACAGAGAGGTGGTGTCAATGCCATGGTGTTGAAAGCTTGCATGAGTGATCCTTGGTCGAAGGACAAAGGTGGAGCAACATATGTTGGTGCAGATGGTGGAGCGGACAGTGGAGGGGGCCATGAGACGGATGGCGTAGGTGTTCTAGTTGACCACAACATTGGCGAGGGAGGACCATAGTGCCAGGGAGGCAGGAGGGATAGCATGGCATGATGTGCCTGTGCCGGGCCAAGAAGGGACGGTCGTTGAGGCTGGCCTGTCCACATCTAGATGGACCCCGCCAAAGGGTTTTGCATGGATGGCCATGGTGCTTGCGAGCCCTTCCCTAGTGATTTGGTGTTGCCGCCTTGCCGCTAGGAAGGTCCGAAGTGGAGATAGCAGCACCGTGCGCCAAAGTGGCAACTCCCACATTGGAAGTTGCGGCATGTGTCGGGGCGATGCGGGTCGAGTGTCGAACATACGGTCGATCGAGTGCCATAGTGCCAGGGAGGCGGGGGGATAGCAACTCTCTCCGTAGATCGAGTGTCAAACATACGGTGCCTCTATAGGCGTCCATGCATACATAACCACCGATATAACGGAGCTTCGTCATCTAGAACAAGAGAAACGTTGGAGAACTGAAGGAGGAGGTGGTGCAGCCTGGCAGCCTAGAACTATTTCCGTGAAGAGAGAGAGAGAAAGAGACGGGGGAGGGAGATATTGGGATAGTCTCCACACAAAGATCAGATCCATATGGAGAGAGGGTTGTCCCCACCTATTTATGATAGGATAAGGAGGTGGTCAACTAAGAAGGGGTCGGCGTGCCACCCCTCGCAAACCCTGGCCGCACCAAGGGGGCTTGCCCCCAAGCCAAATGGGGACGTCCCAATGTTGGGCCACTAGGGCCCATGTGGTTGTCCCCAAGTTGGAACTTTTCGGGAGGCTACAAAAAGTATAGAACCTTTATGTGCCTTCCAATGGTTCTTTTCGTGCCTTCAAAACTTTTTTGGTTCTCGGCTTCTCCCAAAATGCTTTCGATTTTCTCCGAAACACTTTCGATTTTTTCTCCAAAACTTTTCCAAGCTTCCCATATCTTTTTCGATGAATTTCTCCCACGCTCCTATTCGTTGCAAGTTGGTTTTCAAAGGAAAAAAGGTGTTTATCCTAATGATGAAGCAATATAAGGTTAGAGATTCCAGGTATTGATTTTAGGAAAGCCTTTTCTCATGTTACGAAGAATAGATCTATTCACACATTACTCAATATTGTTGCCATGAAAGTTTTTGAGCTTGGAGAATTAGATGTTAAAACTACATTGTTACATGGAGAATCAAAAGAGAATATTCATATGGAAAAACCTTAAGGTTTTATCATTCCTGGAAAATAAAAATCGTGTATGCAAGTTAAAGAAATATCTTAATGGATTGAAGCAATCTTCTAGACTGTGGTACAAGAGATTTGACACTTTTATGCTCTCTCATGGTTTAAAATGTCTAATTATGCTAGACATGTTTATTTCAAAAGCTTTAGTGGTTCGACTAATTATTTTCTCATTTATGTTGACGATATGTTAGTTGCTACAAAGAGTATGGAACAGATTAATGAACTAAAGAAGCAACTAAGTAATGAATTTGGATGCATCAAAGTAAATATTTGGCATGGGAATATCTAAAGACAAACCGCCTGGAAAATTATATCTAAGTTATAAGGGATATATTTATAAAGTTCTTTGTCGTTTTTAATATGCATGATTCCAAGCCATTAAGTACTCCACTAGCTGCACATCAGCTTTATGTCATGAGTTAGATGTTGATATTCGTCACATGGACGTCCATATTAGAGTGCAGTTGGCTCACTTGTGTATGCCATGGTTTATTCTCGTTGGAAAGCAGTTCCGTGGATTTTCAAATACCTACGAGGTGCTTCTAATGCTTATTTATAGTTTGGGAAAATCTAGAGATGTACTTGTTGCTTTTGTTGATTCTGTTTTTGCTGGCGGTTTGGACAAGAGAAGATCACTCACATGTTGTGTTTTCACAATTGGTGGTTGTGATGTGAGTTGGAGAGCAACTTACCAGTTATTGTAGCTTGTTCCAATACTAATGTTGAGTATTCCGAGACATGCAAAGAAGCTATCTGGCTGAGAGGTTTGTATACCGAGCTTTATGGAGATATGTCTTGCCCTAACATATTTTGTGACAATCATAGTGTTATATGTCTTACCAATAATCAAACGTACCATAAGAGAACAAAGCACATTGATGTCAGATAACAGTATATCCGAGGGGGTATTGTTGAAGGTCATTTCATGGTATGCAAGGCAAGTACACATGGTAATCATGTTGATACGGTAACAAAGATAGTTCCTACCAATAAGTTTAAGCTTTGCTCAGATTTAGTTGCTATTTCTCACTAGTCCTATGGACTTTGATGCACAAGGTGTTTATGCTGATTTGGATGGAGTTATTTACTTTCTTCGACTATTCAAGGGAATTTGGCTCAAGGTGGAGATTGTTAAATTATGATCCAAATTTTAGGACCATGTTGGACACGACACTGTATCATGCTAGATGGGGTACAAGCAGTGTGGTTCTCTGCATTAACGTCGATGAGTATGAGTACAATTTGTTTGCTTGTCCTCTAAGGACTCTTATTTGCTACCCCCTATATATACCCCATGCAGTGACACATAAAAATGACGCATCGTCTCATGCTTGTAAACACCTCCATCATAGGGAAGTTGCATATGTGGTTTTTTCCTATAAAAGTTTTCCACATTAAATATGTGTCTCTCATTTTCTCGTTTGATCTCACTTTGCCTAACATAGTGGGGTTTTGATGACATGTATCCTGGCTAAAACTCAATCAAACAAAAAAAACCTAACTCAATGCTCTAGGAGGGTGATGTAGTAGGTGTAATTTGGGTAGGGATGTTTACCAACCTTGGATCAGTCTTCTTCATCAATACAAACTCTAAAGGTTGCATGCAGTATTTTTATCCAAAATTACATGGGTGTGTGATAACCCACAAGTGTAGGGGATCCATTGTAGCCTTTCTCGATAAGTAAGAGTGTCGAACCCAACGAGGAGCTAAAGGTAGAACAAATATTCCCTCAAGTTCTATCGACCACTAATACAACTCTACGCATGCTTAACGTTCGCTTTACCTAGAACAAGTATTAAACTGGAAGTACTTTGTAGGTGTGATGGGATAGGTTTGCAAGATAATAAAGAGCATGTAAATAAAAACTAGGGACTGCTTAGATAAAGAAACAACTAAGTTAGTCTTAGTAGAGAGCTTTTTGTCACAAGAGAGTTATTTGTCCCTAGGCAATCGATAACTAGATCGATAATTATTATTGCAATTTTATATGAGGGAGAAGCACAAGCAAACATACTTTCTCTACTTGGATCATATGCACTCATGATTGGAACTCTAGAAAACATCCGCAACTACTAAAGATCATTAAGGTAAAACCCAACCATAGCATTATAAGGTATCGAGTCCTCTTTACTCCCATATGCAACAACCCACCTACTTGGGTTTATGCTTCTGTCACTCAAGCAACCCACCATAGGCAAATCATGAACACATTGCAACACCCTACAGCGAGGATCCCTCACGCTTGCGTGACACAAAGAGCACCATAGGACAACACCAATAATAAAGCATGCAACTCAAACCAATCGTGATCATCAATCAACCCATAGGACAAAATGGATCTACTCAAACATCATAGGATAGCCATACATCACTAGGAAATAATATATAGCGTTGAGCACCATGTTTAAGTAGAGATTAAAGCAGGGAGAAAGGGTGTTATACCGCTGCATAGAAGGGTAGAGAGTTGGTGATGATGGTGGCGAAGTTGTTGGTGTAGATCGTCGTCACGATGATGGCCCTGGCGGCGTTCCGGTGCCATCGGGAGAGAGGGGGAGAGAGTCCCCCTCCTTCTTCTTCTTCCTTGGCCTCTTCCCTAGATGGGAGGAGGGTTTACCCTCTGGTCCTTGGCCTCCATGGCGGCGGAGGGGCGGGAGCCCCTCCGAGATTGGATCTCTCTCTGTGTTTCCTTCTGTTTATGTGTTCCCCGATTCCGGCCTTTCACCGTTTCTTAAATATCTGGAGATCCGTAACTCCGATTGGGCTGAAAATTTGAGGGGATTTTTATTATAAAATTATCTTACTTACGGCAAAAGGCGAGCTCAAACGGACCTAAGGGCTGGCCACAAGCCACCCTGGTGCGGTCAGGGGATAGGCCACGCCCCTGTGGCTTGTGGGGCCCTCGGGCATCATCTCGCGTTGATTTTTTTCCCAAAAATCACATATATTCCAAAAAAATCTCCGTAAGTTTTTATCGCGTTTAGACTTTGTTTGGTATGGATATTCTGCGAAACAAAAACATGCAACAAACAGGAACTGACACTGGGGACTGGATCAATATGTTAGTCCCAAAAATAGTATAAAAAGTTTCCAAAAGTATATGAAAGTTGTAGAATATTGGCATGAAACAATCAAAAATTATAGATACGACAGAGACATATCAGCGTGGCCCAAAACTGAAGTGATCCGGTGATTACCCACAAGTATAGGGGATCAACCATAGTCCTTTCGAGAAGTAAGAGTGTCATACCCAACAAGGAGCAGAAGGATATGACAAGTGGTTTTCATCAGGGTATTCTCTCCAAGTGTTGTAAGTAGTGGCACTAGATAGTTTTGTAGCAAGATAATTCATAGCAAGTAACAAGTAATATTTGTAATAATGGTGTAGAAAGGTGGCCCAATCTTTTTATAGCAAAGGACAAGCCAGAAGTACTTCTTATAATGATTAGTGCGTTCTCGAGGACACATGAGAATTATTGTCTAGTCAAGTTTATTAAGTTTAGTTGATACATGTTAATTACGTTGATAATTTGATATGTGGGAAGACCAATGCTAGGGTGTTGTTTTTACTTGAACAAACAATGATTACCCTCTTCTGCAAGCATCTGCAACTATGAAAGAAGAATTAAGATAAATCTAACCATAGCATGAAACATATGGATCCAAATCAGCCCCACACGGAATAACACATAAACTAGGGTTTAAGCTTTTTTTAACTCTCTCAACCCATCATCTACTTCCTACTCCCCAATGCCTTAGCCTAGGCCCAAGGATGGTGAAGTGTCATGTAGGCGACCCTCACATGACACTACTAGAGGAAGAACACAACACACATTTATCATCAAAATATTGAACGAATACCAACTTCACATGATTTAATTTAACAAGACTTCTCCGATGTCCTCAATAACAAAAGCAACTACTCATAAATCATAATCATGTTCAAGATCAGAAGTGTATAGAATATTTGTAAGGATCTAAACATATAATATTCCACCAAATAAACCAACTAGCATCAACTACAAGATGTAATCAACACTACTAGTAACCCACAAATACCAATCTAAGGTTTGGAGACAAAGATTGAATACAAGAGCTGAACTATGTTTTTGAGATGAGATGGTGCTAGTGAAGATGTTGATGAAGATTTATCCCCCCACGATGGAGTAAGTGTTGGTGATGATGAAGGCTTCAATTTCCCCCTCCTGGAGAGAAGTATCCCCGGCGGAATCGCTCCCTTGGAGAGCAAAAGTGCTCCTCCCAGGTTCTGCCTCGAGACACCGGTGCTTCGTCCTGATAATCCTCCCTATTTTTTAGGTCAAAAGACCTCATATAGCCAAGGGGGGGGGCACAAGAGGCCTGTTGTGGGCCCACAAGGTAACAGGGCGTGCCTTGTTGTCTTGTGGACAACAGGTGGGCCCCCTTCGGTAGTTCTTCATTCTAGTATTTTTTATATATATTCAATAAAAAATCTCCGTAAAATTTAGGACATTTGGAGCTCTATAGAATAGCTATCTCTGCTGTAGCTTTTTCAGGTCCAGAATTCCAGCTGTCGGTAATTTCCCTCTCCATGTGAATCTTGCAAATTATGAGAAAAAAGGCATTAGAGTGGCATCATAATGTGAAATAATAAGCAAAAACATAAAAAATAATAGTATGAAAACATGATTCAAAATGGACGTATCATCCGGTTGGTGGCAAAGCTACGTTGTGGTTATACAATGAATAGATAGGAAATTAGCAAGTTAAATACCCCCGATATAAGTAATGTATTGTTGGGCAAGCAATTATGTGAAAATTGACTATACATGGGCACACTCAATCTTCTTTGGGTAACATTTAGCTGAATATGGTGATCGTATTATGTTGCTTATCATATTTGCTTTGGGTAACCTTTGGTTGGATATGTTGATCAGGAGAATATAAACTTATTATTAGGAGGCCAAATCCATCATATATACATGTACAACAGGATGCCAAAAGGCTGGGATACAAAAGGCTAAAGGCCACAAACAATATAACTCTAACATTCCCTCCCTCAAACTCATGGTGGATCCACAATAGTGAGTTTGGAGAGGTAAACTCCAGGTGGCGCTCTAGTCTGGGCCTTCGTGAAAAAGTCTTTTAGATGTAACTCGAAAGGAACATACTGAAGAGAAATAACATGGTCCTGCACATCAGCAATAGAAGCATCAACACCAATATGCTTTGTAAGCTAATGCTTCACGGGGTCCCATGCAATGCTAATATCACTTGTACTGTCTGACATGATAGTGGTAGGTGTAGTAAGAGAAACACCAAAATCCTCCAGTAACCATCATAACCAAGTTACTTCTGTTGTCAAAAGAGTCATAACTCGCAACTCAACCTCTGCACTCGAACGGGAAACTGCAATTTGTTTCTTCGTCTTCCAAGCAATGAGAGAACCACCAAGAAAATCACAACAAGCAGAAAGTGAACGATGATCTGGTACTTAACAGTAGCTCCTGGTCCCTAACATGTGTTATTTGTAATATTCTACCTATAAGCTATTTCTTAGTAGTGGAAGGATCACTAGCCCACATATCATCTGAATAGAGTCGGAGCTATAACGAGCTAGAATAGGAAAAACATACAATGAGATATCATGCCACAAAGATATCCTAGAACACGTAGCAGGTGACTATGGTAAACTAAAGTTGGAGCAGAAACAACCTAACTCAGAATATGGAGAGGATAGGAGATATCCAGACGAGTGATGGCAAGACAAACAAGACTCCCAACAAGATGACGTTAACGCGTCGGATTAGACAAGGGCTCGCCATTAGAAGCGCGAAGGTGAACATTGAACTCTATAGGAGTCTCAACAGTGCGCTCATCACTAAGAGCCACACGAGCAAGAAGATCATGAGTATACTTTACTTGGGAAATAAAAGAGCCATCGAAGATGGAGGAAACCTCAATCCCAAGAAAGTATCTAAGAGGACCAAGATCGGAGACATGCCTTGTCAAAGGCAATGTACTCGGAATTATTGCCAGTGATTATCATGTCATCAACAAATGGAATAAGAAGAGTGAGACCACGAGTAGAAATGTGGACAAACAACACTGGGTCATGAGCACGGGCGAAAGAACAGCTAGAGTGACCATAGAGGCAAAACACTCAAATCATGTGCGGGGGGCTTCCTTAAGGCCATAGAGAGAGCGACGAAGACGACAAACGATGTCATCAAGAACTGAATACTCAGGTGGTGGCTACATATAACCTCCTCACACAACTCACCATTAAGAAAGGCATTCTTAACATCAAGCTGAGATACAGACCAATGGCGAACAGAGGCCACAACCAAAAGTGTGCAGACAATGATCATATGGGGCAAATGAGCAAATGTCTCATCGTAATCACGACCATGCTTCTGCTGAAAGCCACGAGCGAGAACCATCAAAGATAGTCTTAATCTTATAGACCCACTTACAAGTGATGGGATGAACTTGGGGAGGAAGAGAAACTAGATGCCAGGTGCTAGTGCACTCAAGTGCATCAATCTCCTCTGCCATCGCAAGTTGCCATTTGGAACAAAAAACAACATCACGTTAAGAGGTAGGCTCAAGTATAGCTGAAAAAACATATCGACTAGGAGAATAGTGATCAGGAGGAGGGCAAGGCCGAGCCCAAAGTCCATAAAGCGGATGGGACGAGGAAGACAATGCGCCAGAAGTAGATTGCACATCTGTATATTCATCCAAAACATGTTTACAAGGGTATAATGAAAATGAAAAGGGGGATGAGAAGGAACCACCAAAGGGGATGGAGATGGGGGAGACATCGATGACGAAGGTGGAGAGTTGTGCAACAAGGGAGAAGAAGAAATCATAGGAGAAGATGAGGTTGAATCTGCAATAGTGAGACAATGAGGAGTAGGAATATGAGGCACAGAGGGAGGTGTATCAAGAAACATGAGAAAAGAGATGTCCTCTACTAAAAAGGTCGATGAGGATGGTCACGAGTAGAATGGATGAGACTCATCAAAAGTCATGTTCAAGGAAATACGCATCCGATGACCGATTGCATCCCAACATTGAGAACCCCTATGCTCATCACTGTAGCCTAGAAAAAAGCACACACAAGACTGAGCAGTCAGTTTGGTGCATTCTCGGGGGGCAAGGAGAACACATAACAAACACAAGAAACAACCGAAGTACCAAATAATTAGAGAATGATCAGAAAGACGTTCTACATGAGTTCCACCCTACAGGGAAGATGAGGGCTGAATGTTTGTGACATATGTGGCGGTGGACATAGCCTCAACCCAAAAATGAGGTGGAAGAGAGGTGACAATCATCATCGTACAAGCCATCTCAAGAAGGTGAAGATACTTGTTGTAAGTGCATCTAGTGCCCCTTAGTGATTTTGGTGTATTGAAGACTTATAGGTTAAGGAACTAATGTGTTTGTAAGTGTACACATGCTCTATAAGTCGATGAGGAGTTTGATATATTTGGAGATTACCGACCCCTAAAAATGTATGTCTTCAACTAAAGAATTTGGTGAAGACTTTGCTGAAGACTTTGGTATTCCCTGAAGACTTTGAAAATCAAGAAGTTGGTGTGACATTGAAGATATGAACGAGGACTATGAAGCATGAAGACTTTTGTTTTTATAGTTTAATTTCCTTTCTTTGAGTCATAGGAAACACCGTACTGTTAAAGGGGGCCGAGGTAATACTAAGGAAAATTTCCAACTGATGCTCAACTCAAAATCCTCAACCTATCCAATCCTTCGAGTGAAGCCTTTGGAAATCTCTTACGGTTCAGTCAAGTTCTCTAGTGATAGAGACGATGTTCTTCTGGTCTCTGATGAAATTGATCTAACTGAGGAGTTAGGATTTCGCCAGTGCGAATTGCCTACAAGTGAGTAACATGATAAGCTTGAGGACTTCCATAGTTCGAAATTCCGACCGTTGCTGTGCTTAGCGCCAGCTGTCCCCAATCATCTTATCCACATAAAGTCATATAATTGGGGGCATTTATGTCTTATCATGTCATGTTGCACCCTGGCTATAAATAGCCACCCCCCACAACCACTAGTTGGTTGGCTGCTCCGAGAGAGAACTGACACTTGTCATTTTGAGAGCAACCCATCCTCCGAGGACTTTGAGAGAAAATCATAAGTGAGGAAAAACCCAAATCCAAACCACCAAACCCAAAGTGATTAAGCATCATTGAAGAGATTGTTCTTGTGTGGAACCGACGTTTGTTACCTTTGAGGACTGTGTATCCTCCAGACGGTTAGGCGGCATGGTCTAGTGCATCATGCAGTCAATTGGGGATCACGGAGTGACCTTGGTCTAGAGCATCCATCAGTCAATTGTGGATCGTCGGGTGACCAGTTTGTGAGGGTTTTGGAAGTATACCCTGAAGACTTACCACGAGTGTTGGGTGAGGACTTTGTGACCTTATCTCAAGGATAATATGGTAAGGACCGTGTGTGCTGGGACTGTGTGTCCTCTGGTTTAAATACCAGGCCGTTCCAAACCAGACGTACGACTCTCATAGCAGTTGGAACTGGGTCATCAAACCATTGTCTTCATTGAGCTACCTGGTTCTATTTCCTCAACCCCTCTATTTCCTCCTATACTTGTTGATGAAATTGATCGTTACTATTTGAAGAATTTGACTGAAGACTTTCACAATTTCCTCACCTCAAATTCTTCAAGTTACCTTATTCCTCACCTGCTTATCCTGTATCACGCTACCTGTAATTTGTGCATGTTTGTTTCATCATCATGACTATGTTATTGCTATGCATCTCATGTACTTGAGTACTTATTCTGTTGCTAGTTATTCATCACATTTCAAATTCCTCAAGTGATGAATTTGTAAAAATCGCCTATTCACCCCCCTCTAGTCGATATAACGCACTTTCACTTGCGCTCAGCCACGCCATTCTGAGCGTGAGCACCAAGACAAGAGAATTGAGCAATAGTACCTTGCTCTTCAAGAAAACCATGCAATATTTTGGAGATATACTCACCAAAAAATTAACACGAAACACATGAATATGTGTAGAGAATTGAATGTGAACCATGGTGGCAAGATGCTTATAAATAGAGAGAACCCCACTACAAGAGGGCGTAAAGTAAAGCCAAATGTAGCTAGAGAAATCATTTATAAAATAATATAGTATAGATGGCCCCCTTTGGAAACAAAGGAGTCGAACCCCACACATCAAAATGTACTTAAAAAAGGCGTTGAGACACATAATCACTAGTAGGATAAGGTAACTGAATCTGTTTACCAAGCATACAACCTTTACAATGTAAGGTGACATCTTGTGAGATAGGCCCTAGAAGACCACGGTGAACTAAAGTCGATAGTCAAAAACCAAAAAGGTGACCAACTCGATGATGCCACTGATGACCCACAAGTATAGGGGATCTATCGTAGTGCTTTCGATAAGTAAGAGTGTCGAACCCAACGAGGAGCAGAAGGAAATGACAAGCGGTTTTCAATAAGGTATTCTCTACAAGCATTGAAATTATCGGTAATAGATAGTTTTGTGATAAGATAATTTGTAATGAGTAACAACTAACAAGTGTAGCAAAGGTGTAGAAAGGTAGCCCAATCCTTTTTGTAGCAAAGGGCAGGCCTGGACAAACTCTTATGTAAAGTGAAGTGCTCCCGAGGACACATGGGAATATCCATTGAGCTAGTTTTCATCATGCTCATTTGATTCGCGTTCGTTACTTTGATAATTTGATATGTGGGTGGACCGGTGCTTGGCTGTTGCCCTTACTTGGACAAACCTCCCAATTATGATCAACCTCTCTCGCAAGCATCTGCAACTATGAAAGAAGAATTAAGATAAATCTAACCATAGCATGAAACATATGGATCCAAATCAGCCCCTTACGAAGAAACACATAAACTAGGGTTTAAGCTTCTGTCACTCTAGCAACCCATCATCTACTTATTACTTCCCAATGCCTTCCCCTAGGCCCAAATAATGGTGAAGTGTTATGTAGTAGACGTTCACATAACACAACTAGAGGGGAGACAACATACATCTCATCAAAATATCGAACGAATACCAAATTCACATGATTACTTATAACAAGACTTATCCCATCTCCTCAGGAACAAACGTGACTACTCACAAATCATGATCATGTTCATAATCATAGAAGTATTAATTATCATAAAGGATCTGAACAAATGACCTTCCACCAAGTAAACCAACTAGCATCAACTACAAGGAGTAATCAACACTACTAGCAACCCATAGGTACCAATCTGAGGTTTGAGACAAAGATCGGATACAAGAGATGAAGTAGGGTTTGGAGAGGAGATGGTGATAGGGAAGATGTTGAAGGAGATTGACCCCCTCTCACTGAGAGGATCGTTGGTGATGACAATGACTTCGATTTCCCCCTTCGGGAGGGAAGTTTCCCTGGCAGAACAGCTCCGCCGAAGCTCTAGATTGGTTCTGCCCATGTTCCACCTCGAGACGATGGCGCTTCGTCCCGAAAACTCTCTTCTGGTTTTTTTTCCTGGTCAAAACCCTTCATATAGCAGAAGATGGGCACCGAACACCTGCCAGGTGGGTCACAAGCCACCTAGGCGCTTTGAGGGGGGTAGGTCGCGCCTGGCAGGCTTGTGAACTCCTGGTGGGTCCCCTCTGGTATTTGTTTCGCCCAATATTTTTTTTATATTACAAAATAATTCTCCATAACTTTACAGGACTTTTGGAGTTGTGCAGAATAGGTCTCTCAGATTTGCAAAATAAGAGAGAAAAGGCATAAGTATTGTACCATAACGTGTAATAACAACTCATAATGCAATAAATATGAATATAAAAGCATGATGCAAAATGGACGTATCAACTCGCCCAAGCTTAGACCTCGCTTGTCCTCAAGTGAAAGCCGAGATCGATAAATATGTCCACAAGTTTAGAGATAGAGGTGTCGATAAAATGAAATACAAACATGAGGGTATCATGATCATCTTCAGAACAACAATACTTATTGATATATAATTTCTTATACTAGAGTAATAATTCATTCACAGGATAAAGTATGAATCAAGAACTCTATTAACAACCAACAAACTATGCTCTCAGTCATTGAAGCAATTTGAAATTTATCATAACATCGGAAAGAGTCAATATAAGAGCTTGTAAATCAAATCCACATACTCAATCATCTTTTAGTCTTTCATAATTGCTAACACTCACGCGGTACTCATGAGGTCAAAGCTTCAATTGAACACAGAGAAATATAGGGGCTTGTAGTTTCACCTCCCAACCTTTAACCTCAAGGGTGATGTCAAAAATAATAACTCATGATCACCCGCATCCGAGTGGATATATGTGTTTAGATTATTCCCCAACACATAATGCTTGCCAAGCGAAAAAGGCAAAATATAGGAAGTGGTGAAGATCACCATGACTCTTGCATAAAGGTAAGTACTTATAAAGTAAAAGTAATAGATAGGCCCTTCGCAGAGGGAAGCAGAGGTTGTCATGTGCTTTTTTCTGTTGGGTGTGCGAACCCTTAATGCAAAGGAACGTTGTGTTGTATTGCCCTTTGTGATAGCAACCTTTATTATGCAGCCTGTCGCTTTTATTTCTTTACTATCACAAGTTCGTACAATGATTATTTCCCTTACAATAAAAGATCATACATAGTTAGGAGCAATTCTTATTACTTTCTGCACCGATGACAACTTACTTGAAGGATCTTACTCAATCCATAGGTAGGTATTATTGGAAATATGCCCTAGAGACAATATATATAAAGTGTTTATTATTATATTTCCTTGTTCATGATAATCGTTTATTATCCATGCTATAATTGTAGTGATTGGAAACACATTGCATTTGTGGGTAAATAGACAACAAAATGTCCCTAGTAAGCCTCTAGTGAACTAGCTCGTTGATCAAAAGATGGTTAAGGTTTCCTAGCCATGGACATGAGATGTCATTTGATAACGAGATCACATCATTAGGAGAATGATGTGATGGACAAGACCCAAACTACAAACGTACCATATGATCGTGTCAGTTTATTGCTACTGTTTTCTGCATGTCAATGTATATGTTCCTATGACCATGAGATCATGAAACTCACGGATATTGGAGGAGTGCCTTGTGTGTATCAAACGTCGCAACGTAACTGGGTGACTATAACAGGTATCTCCGATGGTGTCTGTTGAGTTGGCATGGATCGAGACTGGGATTTGTTACTCTGTGTGACGGAGAGGTATCTCGGGGCCCACTCGGTAATGCAACATCACAATAAGCCTTGCAAGCAAAGTGACTAATTGTTAGTTGCGGGATCTTGTATTATGGAACGAGTAAAGAGACTTGCCGGTAACGAGGTTGAACTAGGTATTGGATACCGACGATCGAATCTCGGGCAAGTAACATACCGAAGAACAAAGGGAACGTTATACGGGATTAACTGAATCCTTGACATAGAGGTTCGACCGATAAAGATCTTCGTAGAATATGTAGGAACCAATGTGGACGTCCAGGTCCCGCCATTGGTTATTGACCGTAGAGGTGTCTCGGTCATGTCTACATAGTTCTCGAACCCGCAGGGTCTGCACACTTAAGGTTCGGTGACGTTTCGGTAGTGTAGAGTTATGTATGGTGGTGACCGAAGGTTGTTCGGAGTCCTAGATGAGATCCCGGACGTCACGAGGATCTCCGTAATGGTCCGGAGGTAAAGATTCATATATAGGAATTCCCAGTTTGGTCGCCGGAAAAGTTTTGGGCTCATCGGTAGTGTACCGGGAGTGCCGATAGTGTACCGGGAGGCCTCCGGGAGAGGTATTTCGACCCCAAGAGGTCCATGGGCTGTGGGAGAACAATAACCAGCCCTTAGTGGGCTGGGGAATCAGCCACAAAAGGCCCATGGCGCATGGAGAGAAAAAGGCTAAGGAAAAGGTGAAAAATCAGCCAATAAGAGGCAATCCTACTCCAACTAGGATTGGAGGTGAAGTAGGATTGCTTCCCACCTCCTATTCGGCCGACCCAAAGGCCTTGGCTGCCTCTCCTCTCCTCTCCTCCTATATATACTAGTGGATTGGGTGGTTTTGGACAGAATTTCCGGCCACGTGCTAGCCGTTCCACCGGTGCATAGTTTCTCCTCTAGATCGTACTTCCGTAGTGCTTAGGCGAAGCCCTGCCAGAATTGCTCCACCACCATCACCGGAGCACCGTCATGCTACCGGTGAACTCTATCTCCTCTCCACTTTCTCTTGCTGGATCAAGATGGTGGAGATCGTCATCAAGCTGCACGTGTGCTGAACGCGGAGGTGTCGTCCGTTCGGTACTAGATCGGAAGGATCGTGAACAAGGCCACGGGACGTTCGTGATCGGATCACGGGACGGATCGTGACGAGATCGCGGGACGGTTCGTGATTGGATCGCGGGACGGTTCGTGATTAGATCGTGGGACGCTCGGTGATTTGGATCGCGAAGAAGTACGACTACACCAACCGCGTTTCTTAATGCTTCCCGCTTAGCGATCTACAAGGGTACGTAGATCCACTCTCCCTCTCGTCGATGCTCATCACCATGGATAGGTTTGCGTGTGCGTAGGAAATTTTTTTGTTTCCCATGCGACGTTCCCCAATAGTGGCATCATGAGCTAGGTTGATGGTTCGATGAGATCTCGAGTAGAACACAAAAGGTTTGTGGGCGTTGATGCTTAGATTGCTTCCTCCCTTGGTCGGATTTTAGTTCAGCGGGATTGTGAGATGAAGCGCCCCAGACCAACATTACTCGTACGCTTACGAGAGACCGGTTCCCTTGACGCAACTTGTTGCTTAGATGGCTTGCGGGTGACAGTTTCTCTCACTTTAGTTGGATCGGATCCGACAAAGGCGGTCCTTGAGAAGGTTGAAAAGCAATCTATGTATCACCGTTGTGGTTTATGCGTAGGTGAGAATCGTTCTTGCTAGATTCCCGTAGCAGCCACGTAAAACATGCAACAACAATTAGAGGACGTCTAACTTGTTTTTGCAGGGTATGTTGTGATGTGATATGGCCAATTACATGATGAGATATATGTGATGTATGAGATGATCATGTGTTGTATAGAATATCACAACTTGCATGTCGATGAGTACGGCAACCGGCAGGAGCCATAGGGTTGTCCTTAATTATTGTATGACCTGCGTATCAATCATTAAGCGCTATGTAATGCTTTACTTTATCGCTACGGTAGCAATAGTAGTAGAAGCATGCAGGGCGTGACAACCCCGATGGCGACACGTTTATGGAGATCAAGATGATGGAGATCATGGTGTCGTGCCGGCGACGATGGAGATCATGCCGATGTTTTGAATATGGAGATCTTAAACACAAGTTCATGGCCATATCATGTCACTTATGAATTGCATGAGATGTTAATCCTTTTATGCACCTTGTTTTGCTTAGTACGACGGTAGCATTATAAGGTGATCCCTCACTTAAATTTCAAGGTAAATTGTGTTCTCCCCGAGTGTGCACTGTTGCGAAAGTTCGTCGTGTCGAGACACCACGTGATGATCGGGTGTGATAGACTCTACGTTCACATACAACGGGTGCAAGCCAGATTTGCACGTGCAGAACACTCGGGTTAAACTTGACGAGCCTAGCATGTGCAGACATGGCCTCGGAACACAAGAGACCGAAAGGTCGTACATGAGTCATATAGTAGATATGATCAACATAATGATGTTCACCATTGAAACCAGCTTAACTCACGTGATGATCGGACTTGAGTTGGTTAATTTGGATCATGTGACACTCAGATGACCTGAGGGATGTCAATTTGAGTGGGAGCTTTAGTAATTTGATTAACTAAACTCATTATCTTGAACAATAGTCTAAGTAACCTTTGCATATTTATGTTGTAGATCAATGGCTCGCGCAGTAGCACCCCTGAATTTTAATGCGTTCCTAGAGAAAGCTAAGTTGAAAGATGATGGAAGTAACTTTGTTGATTGGGCCCGTAATCTGAGGATTATCCTCACGGCTTCCCAGAAACAATATGTCCTTGATGCACCGCTTGGTGACCAACCAGAAGACATGAACTCCGAAGACGTTAAGAACGTTTGGGAGGCTCGTGCTGGAGACTACTCAATAGTTCAGTGCGCAATATTGTATGGCTTAGAACCGGGACTTCAAAGACATTTTGAACGTCATGGAGCATATGATATGTTCCAGGAGTTGAAGTTTATCTTTCAGAAGAATGCCCAGATCGAGAGGTATGAGACCTCCGATAAATTCTATGCTTGCAAGATGGAGGAGAACGGGTCTATTAGTGAGCACATACTCAGAATGTCTGGGTACTCAAATCATCTAGCGGAGTTGGGTATTACCCTTCCGCCGGAGGCAATCACTGATAGAGTTCTTCAATCGCTGCCACCTAGTTACAAGAGCTTTGTGATGAACTATAACATGCACGGGATGAACAAGTCAGTCGCCGAGCTGTTTGCGATGCTGAAAGTCGCTGAGTCTGAAATCTAGAAAGAACATCAAGTGTTGATGGTCAATAAAACCACTAGTTTCAAGAAAATTGGCAAGGGCAAAGGCAAGAAGGGTAAAACCAAGAAGGATGGCAAAGCAGTTGCTACTCCTACAAAGAAGCCTAAGCATGGACCTAAGCCAGAAACTGAGTGTTTTCATTGCAAGGGAACTGGTCACTGGAAGCGGAACTGCCCCAAGTACCTGGCTGACAAGAAGGCGGCCAACGACAAACAAGGTATATATGATATACATGTTATTGATGTGTACCTTACTAGTTCTCGTAGTAGTTCCTGGGTATTTGATACCGGTTCGGTTGCTCACATTTGCAACTCAAAACAGGAACTACGGAATAAATGAAGACTGGCAAAGGATGAAGTGACGATGCGCGTGGGAAATGGTTCCAAGGTTGATGTGATCGCCGTCGGCACGCTCTCTCTTCGATTACCATCAGGATTAGTGATGAACCTGAATAATTGTTATTTAGTGCCTGCGTTAAGCATGAACATTATATCTGGATCTTGTTTATTGCAAGACGGTGACTCATTTAAATCAGAGAATAAAGATTGTTCTATTTATATGAGTAATATCTTTTATGGTCATGCACCCAATGTTAGGGGTTTATTCATATTGAATCTTGATAGTGATGACACACATGTTCATAACATTGATGCCAAAAGATGTAGAGTAGTTAATGATAGTACCACTTTCTTGTGGCACTGCCGTTTAGGTCATATTGGTGTAAAACGCATGAGGAAGCTCCATGCTGATGGACTTTTGGAGTCACTTGATTTTGAATCACTTGACACATGTGAACCATGCCTGATGGGCAAGATGACCAAAACACCGTTCTCAGGAACAATGGAACGGGCAAGTGACTTATTGGAAATCATCCATACTGATGTGTGCGGTCCAATGAATGTTGCAGCGCGCGGTGGATATCGTTACTTTCTCACCTTCACTGATGACTTAAGTAGATATGGGTATATTTACTTGATGAAACACAAGTCTGAAACTTTTGAAAAGTTCAAGCAATTTCAGAGTGAAGTTGAGAATCATCATAACAAGAAGATTAAGTTCCTGCGATCTGATCGAGGAGGTGAATATCTGAGTTATGAGTTTGGCAGTCACTTAAGACAGTGTGGAATTGCTTCACAATTGACACCGCCCGGAACACCACAGCGTAATGGTGTGTCCGAACGTCTTAATCGAACCTTATTAGATATGGTGCGTTCTATGATGTCTCTTGCCGATTTGCCACTATCATTTTGGGGTTATGCATTAGAGACAGTTGCATTCACTTTAAATAGGGCACCATCAAAATCCGTTGAGACGACGCCATATGAACTGTGGTTTGGCAAAAGGCCAAAGTTGTCGTTTCTTAAAGTTTGGGGATGTGATGCTTATGTCAAAAAGCTTTAGCCTGAAAAGCTGGAACCCAAAGCGGAGAAATGCGTCTTCATAGGATACCCGAAAGAGACAGTCGGGTATACCTTCTATCTCAGATCCGAAGGCAAAGTGTTTGTCACTAAGAACGGAACATTTCTTGAGAAAGAGTTTCTCTCGAAAGAATTGAGTGGGAGGAAAATAGAGCTTGATGAGGTTATTGAACCTTTACTTCAACCAGAAAGTAGTGCAGCGCAGAAAGATGTTTCTATGGAACCTACGACGGTAGAAGAGGAAGTTAATGATGATGATCATGAAGCTTGGGATCAAGCTGCTATTGAACCTCGTAGGTCGACAAGGGCGCGTACTACTCCCGAGTGGTACGGCAACCCAGTCTTGGAGGTCATGTTGTTAGACAACAATGAACCTACGAGCTATGGAGGAGCGGTGATGGGCTCAAATTCCGAGAAATGGTTAGAGGCCATGAAATCCAAGATGGGATCCATGTATGAAAACAAAGTATGGACTTTGGAAGTACTACCTGAAGGGCGAAAGGCCATTCAGAACAAATGGATCTATAAGAAGAAGACGGACGCGAACGGTAATGTCACCGTCTATAAAGCTCGACTTGTGGCAAAGGGTTTTTCACAAGTTCAAGGAGTTGACTACGATGAGACTTTCTCACCCGTAGCGATGCTTAAGTCTGTCAGAATCATGTTGGCAATAGCTGCTTATTTCGACTATGAAATTTGGCAGATGGATGTCAAAACGGCGTTCCTCAACGGTTTCCTTAAGGAAGAGTTGTATATGATGCAACCCGAAGGTTTTGTCGATCCAGAGAATGCTGACAAAGTTTGCAAACTCCAGCGATCCATTTATGGACTGGTGCAAGCATCTCGGAGTTGGAATAAGCGCTTTGATGAGGTGATCAAAGCGTTTGGGTTTATACAAGTTTATGGAGAAGCTTGTATTTACAAGAAAGTGAGTGGGAGCTCTATTGCGTTTCTAGTGTTATATGTGGATGACATATTGCTGATTGGAAACAATATAGAAATGCTGGAAAGCGTGAAGGAATATTTGAATAAGAGTTTTTCAATGAAGGACCTAGGAGCGGTTGCTTTCATATTAGGCATTAAGATCTATAGAGATAGGTCGAGACGCTTAATAGCACTTTCACAGAGCACATACCTTGATAAAGTTTTGAAGAAGTTCAAAATGGAGCAGTCCAAGAAAGGGTTCTTGCCTGTGTTACAAGGTGTGAAGTTGAGTAAGACTCAATGCCCAGTGACTGCAGAAGATAAAGAAAAGATGAGCGTCATCCCCTATGCTTCAGCCATAGGCTCTATCATGTATGCAATGCTATGCACAAGACCCGATGTCAGCCTTGCCATAAGTATGGCCGGAAGGTTTCAAAGTGATCCTGGAATGGAGCACTGGCAAGTGGTCAAAAATATCCTTAAGTACCTTAACAGGACTAAGGACATGTTTCTCGTTTATGGAGGTGATGAAGAGCTCGTCATAAAGGGTTACGTTGATGCAAGCTTTGACACTGATCCGGACGACTCTAAGTCGCAAACCGGATACGTATTTATTCTTAACGGGGGAGCGGTAAGCTGGTGCAGTTCCAAGCAAAGCGTGGTAGCTGATTCTACGTGCGAAGCAGAGTACATCGCAGCCTGGGACGCAGTGAAGGAAGGTGTCTGGATGAAGCAGTTCATGACAGATCTTGGACTAGTGCCCAGTGCACTGAATCCAATAAACATGTTCTGTGACAACACTGGTGCCATTGCTCTAGCCAAGGAACCAAGGTTTCACAAGAGGACCAGACACATAAAGCGACGCTTCTACTCCATCCGGTTTTACATCGAGGAGAAGGACATAAATATTTGCAAAGTGCACACGGATCTAAATGTTGCATACCCGTTGACTAAACCTCTTCCAAGGGCTAAACATGATCAACACCAGATATGTATGGGTGTTCGATTCATTACCATGTAAATCACATAGTGATGTGAACTAGATTATTGACTCTAGTGCAAGTGGCAGACTATTGGAAATAAGCCCTAGAGGCAATATATATAAAGTGTTTATTATTATATTTCCTTGTTCATGATAATTGTTTATTATCCCTGCTATAATTGTAGTGATCTGAAACACATTGCATCTGTGGGTAAATAGACAACAAAATGTCCCTAATAAGCCTCTAGTGAACTAGCTCGTTGATCAAAATATGGTTAAGGTTTCCTAGCCATGGACATGAGATGTCATTTGATAACGAGATCACATCATTAGGAGAATGATGTGATGGACAAGACCCAAACTACAAACGTAGCATATGATCGTGTCAGTTTATTGCTACTGTTTTCTGCATGTCAATGTATATGTTCCTATGACCATGAGATCATGCAACTCACGGATATCAGAGGAGTGCCTTGTGTGTATCAAACGTCGCAACGTAACTGGGTGACTATAAAGGTGCTCTACAGGTATCTCCGATGTTGTCGGTTGAGTTGGCATGGATCGAGACTGGGATTTGTTACTCCGTGTGACGGAGAGGTATCTCGGGGCCCACTTGGTAATGCAACATCACAATAAGCCTTGCAAGCAAAGTGACTAATTGTAAGTTGTGGGATCTTTTATTACGGAACGAGTAAAGAGACTTGTCGGTAGCGAGGTTGAACTAGGTATTGGATACCGACGATCGAATCTCGGGCAAGTAACATACCGAAGAACAAAGGGAACGTTATACGGGATTAACTGAATCCTTGACATAGAGGTTCGACCAATAAAGATCTTTGTAGAATATGTAGGAACCAATGTGTACGTCCAGGTCCCACCATTGGTTATTGACCTAGAGGTGTCTCGGTCATGTCTACATAGTTCTCGAACCCGCAGGGTCTGCACACTTAAGGTTCGGTGACGTTTCAGTAGTGTAGAGTTATGTATGGTGGTGACCGAAGGTTGTTCGGAGTCCCGGACGAGATCCTGGACATCATGAGTTGCTCTAGAATGGTCCGGAGGTAAATATTCATATATAGGAAGTCCCAGTTTGGTCGCCGGAAAAGTTTCGGGCTCATCGGTAGTGTACCGGGAGTGCCGGTAGTGTACCGGGAGGCCTCCGGGAGAGGTATTTCGACCCCAAGAGGTCCATGGGCTGTGGGAGAACAATAACCAGCCCTTAGTGGTCTGGAGAATCAGCCACAAAAGGCCCATGGCGCAGGGAGAGAAAAAGGCTAAGGAAAAGGTGAAAAATCAGCCAATAGGAGGCAATCCTACTCCAACTAGGATTGGAGGTGAAGTAGGATTGCTTCCCACCTCCTATTCGGCCGACCCAAAGGCCTTGGCTGCCTCTCCTCTCCTCTCCTCCTATATATACTAGTGGATTGGGTGGTTTTGGACAGAATTTCCGGCCACGTGCTACCCGTTCCACCGGTGCATAGTTTCTCCTCTAGATCGTAGTTCCGCAGTGCTTAGGCGAAGCCCTGCCGGAATTGCTCCACCACCATCACCGGAGTGCCGTCACGCTGCCGGTGAACTCTCTCTCCTCTCCACTTTCTCTTGCTGGATCAATACGGTGGAGATCGTCATCAAGTTGCATGTGTGCTGAACGCGGAGGTGCCGTCCGTTTGGTACTAGATCGGAAGGATCGTGATCAAGGCCACGGGACGTTCGTGATCGGATCACGGGATGGATCGTGACGAGATCGCGGGACGGTTCGTGATTGGATCGCGGGACGGTTCGTGATTAGATTGCAGGACGCTCGGCGATTTGGATCGCGAAGAAGTACGACTACACCAACCGTGTTTCTTAACGCTTCTCGCTTAGCGATGTACAAGGGTACGTAGATCCACTCTCCCTCTCGTAGATGCTCATCACCATGGATAGGTTTGCGTGTGCGTAGGAAATTTTTTTGTTTCCCATGCGACGTTCCCCAACAGGTATGGTAGACTCTCATGGCAAAACTAGGTTGAGGGTATTTGGATGCACAAGTAGTATCTCTACTTGGTGTAGAGGTTTTGGATAATGTGAGGTGGAAGCAAGCACTACATATTGGAGAATCTATAGCAATATAACTTCTATTCGGACGTAAGAAAACATAACCCATTATGTTGTCTTCCTTGTCCAACATCAACTTCTTAACATATAATATTTTAATGAGTGCTCACAGTCATAAAAGATGTCCAAGATAATATATTGATATGTGAACCTCTCTTTCTTTATTACTTCCTTTTAATTGCCCCGGTACCAATCACTATGTTTGTCAACTCCCAACAAATTTCAACCGACACACTTCTTATATGTGCAGTCATCACTCCCCATAAGATCATCATATATACTCTTTGCTTTTATTCTATTATTCTTTTATTTCTTATTTATTTTTCTCAAGATCATAGCAACAAGCAAAGCCCCCACATCAAAACTACTCTTTATTATATAACTCTCGGACTTGCTTACATAAGGAGGAAATAAAGGAAAACTCAAAACTAAACAACACTAAGAACTTTATTCTACTAGATCAAGATATAACCAAAAGGATCAAACTAAGAAAAATGAGAAAAGTAAAAGGTGTGATGGTGATATGATACCGGGGCACCTCCCCCAAGCTTGGCACAAGCCAAGGGGAGTGCACATACCCATGTGTTTAGATGTCCTTCTTTGGAGGTGATGGTGTTATATTCTTGGCGATGATGCCCCTCAGAATGCGATTCTCCTCCTCAAGCTTGTCATTTTTTTGTCTTAGATCCATTATTTCCTTGCGAAGCTTTCCACTGACAGTTACAGACCCCATCACCCATGGATGTTCCATTGCTGCGGGAGAGAAAGCAACACTCTTTTTCATATTTTCATAAGTAAGAAATCTAGCATTGGGAGGGATGACCGAATTCGGAATGGTTGAGCTCTGAAGTTCCTCCAACATGACTCCAGGGTGTATACGAGAAGTAGCTTCTTGGTCTTCCTCCATGGCATCCACCCTTTTCAACTCGACCTCCATCTCTTCCTCCGTGGCCTTCCCAAAGTGATTGGCTTTGCTGAATGCTCCAGGCCCCAGTGCCGGGTGAGAGACACGGCTCTCCCCGATCGACTCTTGCAAAGACATCTTACTCTAAATCTGCTGCAGAAACAGCTCAAAATGAAAACATGAGGTATTATCATGATACAAAAGTCGAAACCTTTGGGAGATTATATAATGAATTTTTACTGGCCCAACGAAGTGTACCACAAGAAAACGGAGTCCGGATGGTGCACGGGGTGGCCACAAGCCACATGGGCGCGGCCAGGGGGTAGGTTGCGCCCTGCAGGCTTGTCGCCTCCTCGTGCAATTTCTGGACAACTTTAAATTTTCCAAATTTATTAAATATTCCAAACCTGAGAAAAAATGCTATTGGGAAAGTTTTGGAGTCGGTTTGGTTACCGTGCCACATACCTATTCCTTTTCGGAGTCTGAAACGTTCCCATAGGTCTCCCTAATATACTCCTCCGGAGTTATGGTATTGATAATATTGGTTTCAACATTTATGGGAGTACCTAAGATATAATGTTTTATTCTTTTCCTGTTTACCACCTTCGGATTTGTGCCTTCGATTTTGTTGATCTTGATGGCACCGGAACGATATACTTCCTCGACAATGTAGGGCCCTTCCCATTTAGAGAGAAGTTTTCTTGCAAAAAATCTTAAATGAGAATTGTATAGCAAGACATGGTCACCTACATTGAATTCACGCTTTTGTATCCTTTTATCATGCCATCTCTTAACTTTTTCTTTAAACAACTTGGCATTCTCGTAAGCATGGGTTCTCCATTCATCAAGTGAGCTAATGTCAAATAACCTCCTCTCACCAGCAAGTTTGAAATTATAGTTGAGCTCTTTGATTGCCCAATAAGCTTTTTGCTCTAGTTCTAAAGGTAAGTGGCATGCTTTACCATAAACCATTTTATACGGAAACATACCCATAGGGTTTTTGTAAGCAGTTCTATAAGCCCATAATGCATCGTCAAGTTTCGTAGACCAATTCTTTCTAGATCTATTAACAGTCTTTTCCAAGATCAAATTAATTTCTCTATTGCTTAATTGTACTTGACCACTAGACTGAGGATGATAAGGATATGCAATTCTATGATTAACGTCATACTTATCAAGCAATTTACAGAAAGCACCATGAATAAAGTGTGAACCACCATCAGTCATTAAATATCTAGTGACTCCAAATCTAGGGAAAATAACTTCTTTCACATTTTAAAAGAGGTGTTATGATCAGCACTACTAGTTGGAATAGCTTCTACCCACTTAGTAACATAATCAACAACAACTAGAATATGAGTATACCCGTTGGACTTTGGAAAAGGTCCCATATAATCAAAACCCCAAACATCAAATGGTTCAATAACAAGAGAGTAATTCATAGGCATTTCATGACGTCTACTAATATTGCCAATTCTTTGACATTCATCACAAGACAAGACAAACTTACAAGCATCCTTGAAGAGAGTAGGCTAATAAAAACCAGATTGTAATACCTTGTGTGCAGTTCTATCTCCAGCATAGTGTCCTCCGTAGGCCTCGAAATGACACTTGTGTAGGATCTATTCCTATTCATGCTCAGGTACACAATGTCTAATAACACCATCTACTCCTTCTTTATAAAGGTGTGGATCATCCCAAAAGTAATGTCTTAAATCAGAGAAGAACTTTTTCTTTTGTTGGTATGTGAAACTAGGCGGCATAAATTCAGCAACAATGTAATTAGCATAATCAGCATCCCATGGAGCATTACGCGAAGCATTTATGACAGCTAATTGTTCATCAGGAAAGCTATCATCAATAGGTAGTGGGTCATCAAGAACATTCTCTAACCTAGACAAGTTATCCGCTACGGGGTTATCAGGACCCTTTCTATCAAAAATATGCAAATCAAATTCTTGTAGCAGAAGAACCCATCTAACAAGTCTAGGTTTAGCATCTTTCTTTTCCATAAGATATTTAATATCAACATGATCAGTGTGAATAGTTACTTTGGAATCAACAATATAAGGTCTAAACTTATCACAAGCAAACACAACTGCCAAAAATTCCTTTTCAATGGTGGCATAGTTTCTTTGAGCATTGTCTAGAGTTTTACTAGCAAAATGGATACCATTTAATTTCTTATCAACTCTTTGTCCTAAAACATCACCAATGGCATAATCACTAGCATTACACACAATTTCAAAGGGTAGGTTCCAATCAAGTGGTTGAAAAACAGGTGCAGAAATAAAGGCATTCTTAAGAATTTCAAATGCTTCTACACAATCATCATCAAAAACAAATGGAACATCTTTTTTCAAAAGATTAGTGAGAGGCCTAGAAATCTTAGAGGAGTCTTTAGTGAACCTCCTATAGAAACCAGCATGACCAAGGAAACTTCTTATACCTCTGATATCCGTAGGACACGACATTTTTTCAATAGCATCAACTTTAGCTTTATCAACTTCAATATCTCTTTCAGAGATTTTTTGTCCCAAGACAATAGCTTCATTAACCATAAAGTGGCACTTCTCCCAATTCAAGACAAGATTAGTTTCTTCGCATCTCTGCAAAACTCGATCAAGGTTGCTCAAACAATCATCAAAAGAAGTTCCATAAACAGAAAAAAATCATCCATGAAAACCTCAACAATCCTTTCACAAAAATAAAAGAATATAGCAGTCATACATCTTTGAAAGGTAGCAGGTGCATTACATAAATCAAAGGGCATACGTCTATAAGCAAAGGTACCGAAAGGGCAAGTAAAAGTGGTCTTCTCTTGGTCCTCTTTTGACACAGGTATTTGAGAGAAGCTAGAATAGCCATCTAGAAAGCGAAAATGTGTGTGTTTGGAGAATCTTTCTACAATTTGATCAATAAAAGGTAGAGGGTAATGATCTTTCCTAGTAGCTTTATTTAATTTCCTAAAATCAATTACCATTCTATACCCTGTAACAATTCTTTGTGGAATCAATTCATTTTTATCATTAGGAACTACGGTAATACCTCCTTTCTTAGGAACACAATGAACGGGACTAACCCATCTACTATCAACAATAGGATAAATGATACCTGCCTCCGGAAGCTTTAATATTTCATTTCTTACCACTTCTTTCATTTTAGGATTTAATCATCATTGGTGATCAACAACTGGTTTAGCATCGGGATCCATATTGATTTTATGCTGACATAGAGTGAGACTAATGCCCTTAAGATCATCTAAGTATATCCAATAGCAGCACGATACTTCCTCAGAGTTTTCAATAATCTCTTTTCTTCATGCTCTAAATGGTTAGCACTAATAATAACATGATATATCTTCTTTTCATCAAGATAAGCATATTTCAGAGTGTCCGGTAATTGTTTCAGCTCAAACACGGGATCACCCTTGCGCGGAGGAGGATCCCCAAGTATTTCAACAGGCAAGTTGTGTTTCAAAATAGGATGCTGATCAAAGAAAATCTTATCTATTTCATTTATTTCATTCATATGCATATCGTTTTCATGGTCTAGCAGATATCGTTCCAAGGGATCAGTAGGAGGCACAACAATAGAAGCAAGACCAATAATTCCATCCTTACTAGGCAATTCTTTATCATGGGGTTGTCTACGAAATTTAGAGAAATTAAACTCATGAGACACATCCCCAAAACTTATAGTAACAATTTCCTTCTCACAATCTATCCTGGCATTAATGGTATTCAAGAAAGGTCTACCAAATATAATGGGACAAAAATCATCTTGTGGGGAACTGAGGAAAAGAAAATAAGTAGGATATTTTATTTTCCCACACAAGACTTCAACATCTCTAATAATCCCAACTGGTGCTATAGTATCTCTATTAGCAAGCTTAATGGTAACATCAATTTCCTCTAGCTCAGTTGGTGAAATATAATTCATAATTTATTTATATAAGGTAAAGGGAATTGCACTCACACTAGCACCCACATCACATAATCAATGATAACAATGATCTCCTATTTTAACAGAAACAACATGCATGCCAACAATAGGTCTATGTTTATCTTTGGCACCAGGTCTAGCAATTCTAGCGGCTTCATCACAGAATTGAATAACATGCCCATCAATATTATCAACCAAGAGATCTTTAACCATAGCAATACTAGGATCAACTTTAATTTGTTCAGGAGGTGTAGGTGTTCTAACATAGCTCTTACGAACCAAAATTGAAGCTTTAGCATGTTCCTTTATTCTAACAGGTAAAGGTGGTTTCTCAATATAAGCAGCAGGAATATCAGGATCAACATTATAAGTAATAGTTTCTTCTTCAACTTTAATAGGTTCAACTACTTTCACTTCAATGGGAGGATGATATTTAAACCACTTCTCCTTATGGAGATCAACATGAGCAGCAAAAGATTCACAGAAAGAAGCTACTATATCAGAGTCAAGTCCATATTTAGTGCTAAACTCACGAAAAGCATCGATGTCTACAAAGGATTCAACGCAATCAAACTTAAGGTTTATACCTGACTCCTTACCTTCATCGAGTTCCCAATCTTCAGAGTTGCATTTAATTATTTCCAATAAATCCCATTTGAAGTCAATATCTTTCTTCATATAGGAACCAGTACAAGAAGTATCGAGCATGGATTGATCATTACGAGAAAGCCAAGCATAAAAATTCTGAATAATAATTTCTCTCGAGAGCTCATTATTGGGGCATGAATATAACATTGACTTAATCCTACCCCAAGCTAGAGCGATTCTTTCTCTTTCACGGGGCCAAAAATTATAGATATAATTCCGATCACGATGAATTAGATGCATAGGATAGAACTTCTGATGAAATTCCATTTTCAATCGGTTGTAGCTCCATGATCCAATATCATCACATAGCCTATAGCATGTCAATGCCTTCTCCTTCAAAGATAAAGGAAAGGCCTTCTTCTTGACGTGATCCTCGGGCAGACCTGCAAGCTTAAATAATCCACAAACTTCATCCACATAGATTAGATGCAAATCAGGATGTAGTGTTCCATCTCCTGTATAAGGATTAGCCAACAATTTCTCTATCATACCCGAAGGAATTTCATAATAAATATCTTCAGTAGTTTTAGTAGGTTGAGGGACAACTCTTTTTGCTTCCGGTCAAGGTGAAGATACACCGAATAAACCCCTCAAAGGAATAATTTCCATAGTAATAAGTGACACTAAATTTCAGCACACTATATAAATTTTCCTTACCAGATTCCACTTACCAAAGGCGCTTCACTCCCCGGAAACGGCACCAGAAAAGAGTCTTGATGACCCACAAGTATAGGGGATCTATTGTAGTTCTTTCGATAAGTAAGAGTGTCAAACCCAACGAGGAGCATAAGGAAATGACAAGCGGTTTTCAGTAACGTATTCTCTGCAAGCACTGAAATTATCGGTAACAGATAGTTTTGTGATAAGATAATTTGTAACAAGTAACAACTAGCAAGTGTAGAAAAGGTGCAGCAAGGTAGCCCAATCCTTTTTGTAGCAACGAACATGCCAGGATGAACACTTATATAAAGTGAAGTGCTCCCGAGGACACATGGGAATTTCCGTCAAACTAGTTTTCATCATGCTCACTTGATTCGCGTTTGTTACTTTGATAATTTGATATGTGGGTAGATCGGTGCTTGGGTGCTTCCCTTACTTGGACAAACCTCCCACTTATGATTAACCTCTCTCGCAAGCATCCGCAACTACGAAAGAAGAATTAAGATAAATCTAACCATAGCATGAAACACATGGATCCAAATCATCCCCTTACGAAGCAACGCATAAACTAGGGTTTAAGCTTCTGTCACTCTAGCAACCCATCATCTACTTATTACTTCCCAATGCCTTCCCCTAGTCCCAAATAATGGTGAAGTGTTATGTTGTCGACGTTCACATAACACCACTAGAGGAGAGAGAACATACATCTCATCAAAATATCGAACGAATACCAAATTCACATGATTACTTATAACAAGACTTATCCCATGTCCTCAACAACAAACGTGACTACTCACAAAGCATGTTCATGTTCATAATCATAGGAGTATTAATTATCATAAAGGATCTGAACATATGATCTTCCACCAAGTAAACCAACTAGCATCAACTACAAGGAGTAATCAACACTACAAGCAACCCACAAGTACCAATCTGAGGTTTGAGACAAAGATCGGATACAAAGATGAACTAGGGTTTGGAGAGTAGATGGTGCTGGTGAAGATGTTGATGGAGATTGACCCCCTCTCGCTGAGAGGATCGTTAGTGATGACGATGGCTTCTATTTCCCCCTCCGGAAGGAAAGTTTCCCTGGCAGAACAGCTCCGCCAGAGCTCTAGATTGGTTCTGCCCAAGTTCTGCCTCGAGACGGCAGCGCTTCGTCCCGAAAACTCTCTTATGATTTTTTTTCTAGGTCAAAACCCTTCATATAGCAGAAGATGGGCGCTGGAGACCTGCCAGGTGGGTCACGATCCACCTAGGCACGGCCAGGGGGTAGGCCGCGCCTGGCAGGCTTGTGACCTCCTGGTGGGGCCCCTCTGGTATTTGTTTTGCCCAATATTTTTTATATATTCCAAAATAATTCTTAGTATATTTCAGGACTTTTGGAGTTGTGCAGAATAGGTCTCTCAGATTTGCTCCTTTTCAAGTCCAGAATTCCAGCTGTCGGCATTCTCCCTCTTCATATAAATCTTGCAAAATAGGAGAGAAAAGGCATAAGTATTGTACTGTAACGTGTAATAACAGCCCATAATGCAATAAATATCAATATAAAAGCATGATGCAAAATGGACGTATCAGCCACTTCTGGAAAGAGCTGGTAGTTGAAGCGATGAAGGCAGATGTACTGGCGAGTGTGGTGGCAGCAGAAGGAACATGAAGCCATTCTAACTCCCAAAGCCCTTCAAAATCATGGTGGAAAGGGCCAGCCCTAACCAGAGCCTTTGTGTTACGATCTTGGATAGTGCAAGAATCAACATGAAGAATGATACAATAACCAGAATCAGTAAGATGACTCGCAGAATATAGGTTCATGGTAAGGTGGGAACATGAAGAAACATCTGGAA
The DNA here is from genome assembly GCA_022496015.1 of Hordeum marinum. Taxonomy (NCBI): domain Eukaryota; kingdom Viridiplantae; phylum Streptophyta; class Magnoliopsida; order Poales; family Poaceae; genus Hordeum; species Hordeum marinum. The sequence continues at coordinate 506,123,120 of CM039674.1, read as the reverse complement.
CATGAAATGGAGAAGTGGAAAGAGTGTCTCGACTAGTAACAAGAAGAGGAGTACCATCACCAGTAAGAACATTAATAGGAAAATCATGAGATCTAAGAGGGGACAAGACAAAAGAATTGGAAGACATATAAAAATGAAACTCCAGAATCCATAACCCATAGGGACGTACCTAACTGTGTAGACGGTGGCCGCTCAGCACTAGAAGTACCGGTTACAGAACCTGCATTACCTGTCGAAGAACCTGAAGCAACAAGTAGATGTTTAAGATTCACAATATATACTCAGTTAAGGAGACAATAGGCAGCGTCAAGGAAGAAGCACGAGTCCCATAAGAAGAATTGCGCGCCTTATTACACATATCATGCTTCTTCTTGAAGCACTTAGACTTAGGGTGATCATCCTTGTTGTAGTACTGGCAATGAGTACGAGGACGAGACCATCCCTTACGAGAGCAGATCTCACTACCAGAAGGAGACATCAGTAGCGGTCGAGCACAGGAGCGAGAGAACACTGGTGGAGTAGCAACTCATGCATCGAACATAAAGGAACCTAAAGAAAACTAGCACCAAAGAGGCGAGTCTCCTCATCACAAAGCTCGGAAACCACCTCAGAAATAGGAACACGACCACAAGCAAACAACTAAACACATGGAAGATCAAACTCCCCACGAATCCATGACAAGAACTCTTAGACGCGTTGAAACTCCAAGTTTGACCTCACAGTCTGGCAACACGGGCAAGTGCCACAAACATCAGTGCAAAGGGAGTCAAGATGGCGTCAGATGGCAGAACTCATCAACACTGGAGTCTCCTTGTTGAAGAGCATGCTCCTGATAGACCACAAACAAGTAGAGAGCATCACCAAAGGTCTGATAGCACTGGCGAAAATGGGTTCACATCTCAAAGAAAGTACTGAGGCCCATAAACTCAGAAGCAAACTGAGGTAGAACACTGGAATTGAGGACAACCGCAGGACGAGCATTATCATCACACCACTGAGTGTAGGTAGCCAGATCACCACGATAAGTAGAAAGAGCATTCGAATAATCCAAGACCTGCTGATCATAAGCAGTAGTCGCATCATCAGCAATAATTCTAGCAACCCTATCAACATCATAAGAATCTGCGGCAAGAATCCGTGGCGTCGGGGATGGGGTAGGAGCCACGGGAGGAACGGGGCGTGGAGGACAGGGGGGCTCTTTGGAAAGAACACCCCAAAGACAAATATGCCACACATGTGAATGCACATAAATGCAATGAACTCATCATAGTTGGCCCCATCAAATTACTGTCACATGTGATTGCGAAATGGCGACATAGACTGATGACATCAAAGACATGGTGCCCTTTTTTCAATCTGCAAAGACCACCCGAAGAGCCCCACCAATGCATTCAACTAAAATCCGACGCGGAGCATGAACCCATAAGTGGAGGGACGCCAGGGCGAGGCAGATGAATAACGGAGGTGCAAATCAATCTGGAAAGAAGGACGATTGATCCAAGTGTTAGCCAGCAAACTTGATCCAAAGGGAGGAGATTGCAATGACTCGATCTAAGGTCGGTCAGGAGACTCGATCCAGAGGGAGCGACCAAAAGGGAGAGAATCTACGCGGTGGCTGATGTCTACTATGCAACCATCTTCTTGTAGACTCGTGTTGGGCCTCCAAGCGTAGAGTTTTGTAGGACAGTGACAATTTTCCCTCAAGTGGATGACCTAAGGTTTATCAATCTGTGGGAGGTGTAGGATGAAGATGGTCTCTCTCAAACAACCTTGCAATCAAATACAAGAAATCTCTTGTGTCCCCAGCACACCCAATACAATGGAAAATTGTATAGGTGCACTAGTTCGGCGAAGAGATGGTGATACAAGTGTAATATGGATGGTAGATATAGGTTTTTGTAATCTGAAAATATAAAAATAGCAAGGTAACTAGCAACAAAAGTGAGCAAAAATGGTATTGCAATGCTTGGAAACAAGGCCTAGGGTTCATACTTTCACTAGTGCAAGTTCTCTCAACAATACTGACATAGTTGAATCATATGTAAATCCCTCACGTGTGACAAAGAGTTCACTCCAAAGTCACAAATAGCAGAGAACAAACAAAGAAATTATTGTAGGGTACGGAACCACCTCAAAGTTATCTTTTCCGATTAATCTTAGGAGCTATCCCTAGAAGTGTCACGAACAGCTCTAGAGTTCGTACTAAAATAACACCTTAAGATACACATCAACCAAAACCCTAATGCCACCTAGACTCCAATGTCACCACGAGTACCCATGGGCTTGATTATACGATATGCATCACACAATTTCAGATGCATCATGTTCAATCCAACACAAAGAACTTCAAAGAGTGCCCCAAAGTTTCCACTGGAGAGTCAAGATGAAAACATGTGCCAACCCCTATGCATAGATTCCCAAGGTCACGGAACCCACAAGTTGATCACCAAACCATACATCAAGTGGATCAATAGAACATCCCATTATCACCACGGATATCCCATCGCAAGACATACATCAAGTGTTCTCAAATCCTTTAAAGACTCAATCCGATAAGAAAACTTCAAAGGGAAAACTCAATTCATCACAAGAAGATAGAGAGGGGAAAACTCCATATGATTCATCTATATTAATAAAGCTCGCGGTACATCAAGATCGTGCCATCTCAAGAACACGAGAGAGAGAGAGAGAGAGAGATCAAACACATAGCTACTCGTACATACCCTCAGCCCCGAGGGTGAACTACTCCCTCCTCGTCATGGATACCGCCGAGATGATGATGGCCTCCGGTGATGGTTTCCCCCTCTGACAGGGTGCCAAAACGGGATCTCGATTCGTTTTTCATGGCTATAGAGGCTTGCGGCGATGGAACTCCCAATCTAGGTTTCTTTCTGGAGGTTTTAGTATTTATAGGAATTTTTGGCGTCGGTCTCATGTTAAGGAAGTGCTCGAGGAGTCCATAAGCCACAAGGGCGTGGCCTAGGGTGTGGCCATGCCCAGCAGGCTTGTGGCCTCCTCGTCCACTTCTTGGCCCAGCTCTTTACTCCGGTATTTTTACATTTTCCAAAAATATTCTCCGTAAATATTCAGCCCATTCTGAGGACTTTTATTTCCGCACAAAAACAACATCACGGTAGTTCTGCTGAAAACAGCGTCAGTCCGGGTTAGTTCTAATAAGATCATACCAAAATCAAATAGAATTATTGTAAACATGGCATGAATACTTCATAAATTATAGATACGTTGGAGACGTATCAGCATCCCCAAGCTTAATTCCTACTCGTCCTCAAATAAGTAAATGATAAAAGAAATAATTTATGAAGTGTGAATGCTAGTAGGTGCACAAGTTTGATCGATGATAATTCCAATCACTTTTTTCTAGTATCACCATAAATCATAAACAGTAGCTCATCTCATAAAACCTCTCATGATCAAGTAACAAGCTATTCACATGTTAAAGTATAGACCAGGAAGTTTCTTGAAAACTAACAAACTATGCTTTCAGTCACCAAACAATTGTAACCCATCTTATTTTCAGGAAGGGTCTATGTAAGAGCTTTGATTTAGCAAATTCCACATACTCAACTATCATACAGTCTTCCATGATTGCTAACACTCAAAGCATATTTTTAGAGCAAATGGCATCCGTCGAACATAGAGAAAGATAGGGGCTTTGTTAGGGATATACCTCGTGGTATAAACCGGTGACAGTTATAACCCGGCTCAGAGTTAAAGTCCTGGTTGTGAGTCCCTGAAGATGAGTCCTGGTTGTAAGTCCCTGATGATGAGTCCTTGGTTGTAAGTCCCTGAAGATGAGTCCCTGAAGATGAGTCCTTGGTTTTAAGTCCCTAAAGATGAGTCTGGAAGATGAATCCCCGGTTGTAAGCCGCCCGATGTAAGAAGCCTGGGACTCAGAAGCCCGGGACTCAGAAGCCCATGAAGAGAAGCCCACAATAGGAAGTCATAATAAGATAAGTCTCAATCTGACTTAGACTCTACATGTAAGCCGCCTCTTCAACTTATATAAGGAGGGGCGGGTCACCCCGAGAGGGTTAAGTTTTTAGACGTCTCAATAGATAGGTCTTAGATAGACAAGAGATTAGAAGTAGCAAAATAACACACTTGTAACCGAGAGATCTTCTTCATCATCAATACCAGACAAGCAGGACGTAGGCTTTTACCTCCATCGGAGGGGCTGAACCTGGGTAAACTCCGCATCTCTCGATTCTGACCAACCCCTTCAAGCCACCACATAGTTGCACTTCTGCCCCGAACCTAAGTCCGTTCACCCGTACACCTGCCATGACAAATCCACGACAGGCTTAAAGTTTCGCCTCCCAACTTATTTATCATATAGATAATTGTCAACAATAATAATTCATGATCAAACATATTTGAATGTCCATATATGCTTAGATCTTTCCCCACCACATGATGCTTGCTAAGAGAAAAAGGCGAAATATCGGAAGTGGTGAAGATCACTATGACTCTTGTATATAAAGGTAAGTACATGAAAGTTAAAGATATGCCCTTCGCAGAGGGAAGCAGGGATTTGCATATGTGCCAGAGCTCGAGCTTTTAAAACAAAGATGAATAATAATTTTGAGCGGTACGCTTTCATTGGCAACATAACAACCGATAGATCTCGGTATCTTCCATGCTAGATACATTATAGGAAGTTCACAAATAGAATGGTAAAGTTTTTACTCCCCCTCCACCAATCAATCACAATCCATGGCGAGCCGAATCCACGGGTACCGTCCATACAAACAACAATCTTGGGGGATTTTTGTTTCATTATATTTTGATTTGATTTTTGAGCATGGATCTGGGCATCCCAAATACCAGCCACTTTCTCGTGAATGATAGTGAATAAACACATATCGTGAGAATAACCCACCTAGCATGGAAGATACTGACAGCCCCTAATCAATATATGAGTGATTCAGGCATACAAAACAGAATATTATTTGAAGGTTTAGAGTTTGTCACATGCAAATTTACTTGGTACAACATGTAAATACCGCATATAGGTAGGTATAGTGGACTCATATGGAACAACTTTGGGTTTAAGGGTGTTTGGATGCACAAGTATGTAGTATTTCTACTTGTTGCGGAAGTTTTGGCTAGTATGAGGTGGAAGCAAGCACCACATGTTGGAGGATCCATAATAATATAACTTCTATACAAATATACCCAAACATAATTCATTACGTTGTCTTCCTTGTCCAACTTCAACTAATTTGCTCGAGTTTGGAAATAATTAATGAGTTCATATAAGATGTCCAATATAGTGTATTTATATGTGGAATCTCTCTTCCTTCAATATTCTTTCATGAATTGTTCAAGTGAGGAATGCGGTGTTTGCTAACTTTCAATAAATTTTACCACCTATACTTATTATGTGTGAAGTAACCACTCCCCATGGGATAAGTATATGAAGCATATTTAATTTCAGATTTATGATATTCAATTCATTCAACCATTTACTCATAGGGTGTAAATGAAGCACGAGAGTGAATGAAAAACTACTCCCGAAAGATATAAGTGAAGATCAATGTGTAGTCAATTAGTTTAAATAGCCATGTGAGGACTCTATTCTTATTCAAAATTTCAGATCCATTTATTTTATTCAAACAAAAAAAATGATATTCCAAGAATAGCACGCATCATGTGAACGAATAAAAATTTAGGCTCAACATAGGCTAACCGATAATTGTTGGTGAAGAGAGGTGGGATGCGTAGCATCCCCGATCTTAGATGCTTTAGACTTCTTAAAATAGTTACTTGGGGTGCCTTGGGCATCCACAAGCTTGAGCTTTTGTATCTCGTTCAATCCTCTCATATCATGGTTTCACCTATTCTCAGAAACTTCATCCACACAAAACTCGAAAAGAACTCGTGAGATAGGTTAGTACACATAAGAATAAATCAACTTCTCATGTAATGCCAAGATAAGTTGCACAATAATTTTCAACATCATCTACTGTTTTACTATCGTTTCCACAATTTATATCTACCAATATAGGCTATGGAAACTATAGGATAAGCAGATAACAAAACTATGACAACAATCTGTCCAAACAGAATAGTTTGTAGCAATTTATGGAAACAGTGTACTTCCGTAACTCAAAATTATGAAAATTTAGGACATGCTAAATAATTTATATTAAAATACTGTGTAAAATTTTTGGAAACTTTACACGTTCCAATAAAATATGGAAATTCAAACACTACAGCAGAAGTTTCTGTTTTTTACACAGCACACATCAAACATGCAATGCAAGCATCCTAAGGAAATTGTTGGAACCTTTTATTGAAAAACAAGAATATAAATAACACCTAACAGAGAACAACAAAATAAAATGACGCTCCAAGAAGAACTCATATTATGTGATGTATAAAAATATAGCTCCAAGTAAGATATTCCGATAGTGTTGAAGACGAAAGAGGGGATGCCTTCCGGGGTATCCCCAAGCTTAGACGCTTGAGTATTCCTTGTATATTACCTTGGGGGTGCCTTGTGCATACCCAAGCTTAGGTCCCTGTTGTGCCTTATTCACCTCATATCAGTATCTCACCCAAAACTTCAAAACTTCAATCACACAAAACTTAACGGAACTTCCTTAGATGGGTTAGTGTAATAAAGATAGATCATTCACTTAGGTACTGTCAAGACAAGATTCATAATTGTTCTCACATAATACCTACTGTATTATATCATTCCCATAATTTATATCACTGAATATAAGCTATGGGAACACTAAAACAAGCAATCTCTGCATGCAAAACAGAATCTGTCAAAACAGAACAGTCTGTAAAGATCTGAATGATCACCATACTTTCCTAACTCTAACAATTCTGAAACTTTAGTACATATATTTTTTTTTGCATATAAATGTTTTGTAAAAATTTCAGATTTTTTTCGCTCTCCAGTAAAATCAGATAATTCATATAGTGGAAGCAAAACTTTCCGTTTTTGCACAGAATCAAACAAACAAGTATCTACACTTTCCCAAAGGCTTTACTTGGCACTTTATTGAAATAAAAGACACAAAATATGATTAATAAAGTAGATTAATCATGTGAACACATAAAAACAGAAGGTAAAAGTGTTGGGTTGTCCCCCAACAAGCGCTTTTCTTTAACACCTTTTAGCTAGGCATGATGATTTCAATGATGCTCATATAGGAATAATAATTGAAACATACAAAAGAGCATCATGAATCTCATGACAAGCACATTTAAGACTAACTCACTTCCTATGCATAGGTATTTTGTGAGCAAACAATTTATGGGAGCAATAATCAACTAGCATAGGAAGGCAAAACAAGCATAACTTCAAAACCTTGAACACATAGAGAAGAAACTTGATATTATTGCAATCTACAAGCATATGTTACTCCCTCATAATAATTTTCAGTAGCATCATGAATGAATTCCACAATATAACCAGAACATAAAGCATTCTTTTCATGATCTACAAGCATAGAAAGTTTACTACTCTCCACACAAGAAAATTTCTTCTCATTCATAATACTGGGAGCAAACTCAACAAAATAACTATCATGAGACATTTGGTTGACATACCCACAATAAATATTCAAATCATGATGACAAGCTTCATGGTTATTATCACTCTTTATAGCATACATGTCATCATCATAATCATCATATATAGGAGGCACGCCATCATCATAATAGTGTAGGGGAACGTTATATGGGAAACAAAAAAATTCCTATGCGCACGCAAGATCTATCCATGGTCATGAGCATCTACGAGAGGGAGAGTGGATCTACATACCCTTGTAGATCGCTAAGCGGGAAGCGTTAAGAAACGCGGTTGATGTAGTCGAACGTCTTCCCGATCCAAATCTCCAAGAGTCCCACGATCCAATCACGATCTAGCCCGTGATACAATCACGAACCGTCCCACGATCCCATCACGATCCGTCCCGCGATCCAATCACAAATCGTCTCACGATCTTGATCACGGTCCTTCCAATCTAGCGCCAAACAGATGGCACCTCTGCGTTCAACACATGTACAGCTCGATGACGATCTCCGCCTTCTTGATCCAGCCAGAGGGAGCGGAGAGGTAGACGAGTTCTCCGGCAGCACAACGGTGTTGCGGAGATGGTGGTGGAGCTATTCTCGCAGGGCTTTGCCTCAGCACCGTTGAAACCGATCTAGAGGAGAAACTATGATCTAGAGGAGAGGTAGCATGTGGCTGTTTTTCTGTGTCTCAAAACCCTCAAAACCTCTAGTATATACATGAGGAGGGATATAGGAGGCTTGGCGCCCAAGGGGCCATCCCTTATCCTTGCGCAAGGAGGAGAGGAGGAGTCCTCCTCCAATCCTAGTAGGATTAGGACTCCTCCTTCCCACTTGGAAACTCTTTCCACCTTCAGTTTTTTCCCTCTCAAACCACTCCAGCCGCATGGGCCCTTAGGGGAGGCTTCGGCCATCCCACCAAGGCCTGGTTTACCTTCTCCCATAGACCATGTACCTCTTGGGTCAAAACACCCATCCCGATGGTCCCCCGGTACCCTCCCCGCACTCTCGGTACACTACCGATGAGCCCGAAACTTTTTCGGCGACCAAAACAGGACTTCCTATATATCAATCTTTACCTCCAGACCATTTCAGAGCTCGTCGTGACGTCTGGTATCTCATCCGGGAGTCCGAACAACCTTCGGTCACCACCATACATAACTCTATACTACCGAAACGTCATCGAACCTTAAGTGTGCAGACCCTGCGGGTTCGAGAACTATGTAGACATGACCAAGACACCTATACAGTCAATAACAAATAGCGGGACCTGGGTGCCCATATTTGTTCCTACATATCCTACGAAGATATTTATCGGCTGAACCTCTGTGTCAAGGATTCAGTTAATCCTGTATGTTGTTCCCTTTGTTCTTCGGTATGTTACTTGCCCGAGGTTCGATCGTCGGTAGCTCTATACCTAGTTCAATCTCGTTACCGGCAAGTCTCTTTACTCGTTTCGTAATACAAGATCCCGTGGTTAACACTTTATTCACATTGCTTGCAAGGCTTGTTATGATGTTGTATTACCGAGTGGGCTATGAGATACCTCTCCGTTACACGGAGTAACAAATCCCAGTCTTGATCCATGCCAACCCAACAGACACCCTCGGAGATACCTGTAGAGCACCTTTATAGTCACCCAGTTACGTTGCGATGTTTGATACACACAAGGTACTCCTCCGGTGTGAATGAGTTGTATGATCTCATGGTCATAGGAACAAATACTTGACATGCAGAAAACTGTAGCAATAAACTGACACGGTCATATGCTACATTTATAGTTTGGGTCTTGTCCATCACATCATTCTCCTAATGATGTGATCCCATTATCAAATGACATCTCATGTCCATGGCTAGGAAACCTTAACCATCTTTGATCAATGAGCTAGTCTATTAGAGGCATACTAGGGAGATGGTGTTGTCTATGTATCCACACATGTATCTGAGTTTCCGATCAATACAATTCTAGCATGGATAATAAATGATTATCATGAACAAGGAAATATGATAATAACTAATTTATTATTGCCTCTAGGGCATATTTCCAATAGTCTCCCACTTGCACTAGAGTCAATAATCTAGTTCACATCACCATGTGATTCGCAATGTTATGAATCTAACACCCAATGAGTTCTGGGGCTTGATCATGCTTTGCATGTGAGAGAGGTCTTTTATTCAATGGGTCTGCGATATCCAGATTCGTGTGTACTTTGCAAATCTCTATGTCATACTCTAAATACTGTTACCACACTACATTTGGAACTATTCCAAATGGCTGCTCCACTATACATATCTGGATTGCTACTGAAGGGGAACGTTGCATGGGAAACAAAAATTTTCCTACGCACACGAAGATCTATCCATGGTGATGAGCATCTACGAGAGGGAGAGTGGATCTACATACCCTTGTAGATCGCTAAGCGGGAAGCGTTAAGAACGCGGTTGGTGTAGTCGAACGTCTTCGCGATCCAAACCGCCGTGCATCCCGCGATCCAATCACGATCCGTCTCACGATCCAATCACGAGCCGTCCCGCGATCCAATCATGTTCCGTCCCACGAACTTGATCATGATCTGTCTCACGAACTTGATCACGATCCTTCCGATCTAGCACCGAACGGACGGCACCTCCGCGTTCAGCACACGTACAACTTGATGACGATCTCCACCGTCCTGATCCAGCAAGAAGGAGTGGAGAGGCAGAAGAGTTCTCCGGCAGCCTGACGGCACTCCGGTGATGGTGGTGGAGCAATTCCGGCAGGGCTTCGCCTAAGCACTGCAGAAATCAGATTTAGAGGAGAAACTATGCATTGGTGGAACGGGTAGCACGTGGCCGTAAATTCTGTGCAAAAACCCTCTATTCCACTAGTATATATAGGAGGGAGGGAGAGGAGGCCTTGGCACAGGGCTGAGCCCCTCTTGGAGTCGGCCAAAGCCAAGGGGGAGGAGTCCTACTCCTCCTCCACTCCTAGTAGGAGTAGGACTCTTCCTTTTTGCCTTTTTCCCACTCTTTTATCTTTGGGATTCTTCCCCTAGCCGCATGGGCCTAATGTAGCTATTCCACCAGCCCACTAAGGGCTGGTTAATACTTTCCCACAGCCCATGAAGACTCTTGGGTCGAAATACCCCTCCTGGAGGTCTCCCGGTACACTACCGGCACTCCCGGTACACTACCGATGAGCCCGAAACTTTTCCGGCGACCAAACTGGGACTTCCTATATCTGAATCTTTACCTCCGGACCATTCCGGAGCTCCTCGTGACGTTCGGGATCTCATCCATGACTCCGAACAAACTTCGGTCACCACCATACATAACTCTACACTACCGAAACGTCACCAAACCTTAAGTGCGCAAACCCTGCGGGTTCGAGAACTATGTAGACATGACCGAGACACCTCTACGGTCAATAAACAATGGTGGGACCTGGATGTCCACATTGGTTCCTACATATTCTACGAAGATCTTTATCGGTCGAACCTCTATGTCAAGGATTCAGTTAATCCCGTATAATGTTCCCTTTGTTCTTCGGTATGTTACTTGCCCAAGATTCGATCGTCGGTATCTCCATACCTAGTTCCACCTCGTTACCGGCAAGTCTCTTTACTTGTTCTGTAATACAAGATCCCACAAGTAACAATTAGTCACATTGCTTGCAAGGCTCATTGTGATGTTGTATTACCGAGTGGGCCCCGAGATACCTCTCCGTCACACGCAGTAACAAATCCCAGTCTTGATCCATGCCAACTCAACAGACACCATCAGAGATACTTGTAGAGCACCTTTATAGTCACCCAGTTACGTTGTGACGTTTGATACACACAAGGCACTCCTCCGATATCCGTGAGATGCATGATCTCATGGTCATAGGAACATATACTTGACATGCATAAAACAGTAGCAATAAACTGACACGATCATATGCTACGTTTGTTGTTTGGGTCTTGTCCATCACATCATTCGATCCCATTATCAAATGACATCACATGTCAATGGCCAGGAAACCTTGACCATCTTTGATTAACGAGCTAGTTCACTAGAGGCATACTAGGGACACAATGTTGTCTATTCATCCACACATGTAATGTGCTTCCAGTCAATACAATTATAGCATGGATAATAAACGATTATCATGAACAAGGAAATACAATAATAAACACTTTATTTATTGCCTCTAGGGCATATTTCCAACAGTCTCCCACTTGCACTAGAGTCAATAATCTAATTCACATCACTATGTGATTTACATTGTAATGAATCGAACACCCACGCAGTTCTGGTGTTGATCATGTTTAGCCCTTGGAAGAGGTTTAGTCAATGGGTCTGCAACATTCAGATCCATGTGCACTTTGCAAATATTTATGTCTTTCTCCAAGATGTAATTGCGGATGGAGTTGAAGCGTCGCTTTATGTGTCTGGTCCTCTTGTGAAACCTTGGTTCCTTGGCCAGAGCAATGGCACCAGTGTTGTCATAGAACAGGTTCATTGGATTCAGTGCACTGGGCACTACTCCAAGATCCGTCATGAACTTCTTCATCCAGACACCTTCCTTCGCTGCCTCTGAGGCTGCGATGTATTCTGCTTCGCACATAGAATCAGCTACCACGCTTTGCTTGGAACTGCACCAGCTTACCGCTCCCCCGTTAAGAATAAATACGTATCCGGTTTGCAACTTAGAGTCGTCCGGATCAGTGTCAAAGCTTGCATCGACGTAACCCTTTACGACGAGCTCTTCATCACCTCCATAAACAAGAAACATTTCCTTAGTCCTTTTCAGGTACTTAAGGATATTCTTGACCGCTTGCCAATGATCCATTCTAGGATCACTTTGAAACCTTCCGGACATACTTATGGCAAGGCTCACACCGGGTCTTGTGCACAACATTGCATACATGATAGAGCCTATGGCTGAAGCATAGGGGATGACACTCATCTTCTCTCTATCTTCTGCAGTTATTGGGCATTGAGTCTTACTCAACTTCACACCTTGTAATATAGGCAAGAACCCCTTCTTGGACTGTTCCATTTTGAACTTCTTCAAAACTTTATCAAGGCATGTGCTCTGTGAAAGTGCTATTAAGCGTCTCGATCTATCTCTATAGATCTTAATGCCTAATATGAAAGCAGCTTCTCCTAGGTCCTTCGTTGAAAAACTCTTGTTCAAATATTCCTTCACGCCTTCCAGCATTTCTATATTGTTTCCAATCAGCAATATGTTATCCACATATAACACTAGAAACGCTATAGAGCTCCCACTCACTTTCTTGTAAATACAAGCTTCTCCGTAAACTTGTATAAACTCAAACGCTTTCATCACCTCATCAAAGTGCTTATTCCAACTCCGAGATGCTTGCACCAGTCCATAAATGGATCGCTGGAGTTTGCAAACTTTGTCAGCATTCTTTGGATCGACAAAACCTTCGGGTTGCATCATATACAACTCTTCCTCAAGGAAACCGTTGAGGAACGTTGTTTTTACATCCATCTGCCAAATTTCATAGTCGAAATAGGCAGCTATTGCTAACATGATTCTGACAGACTTAAGCATCGCTACGGGTGAGGAAGTCTCATCATAGTCAACTCCTTGAACTTGTGAACAACCCTTTGCCACAAGTCGAGCTTTATAGACGGTGACATTACCGTCCACGTCTATCTTCTTCTTAAAGATCCATTTGTTCTGAATGGCCTTTCGCCCTTCAGGTAATACTTCCAAAGTCCATACTTTGTTTTCATACATGGATCCCATCTCGGATTTCATGGCCTCTAACCATTTCTTGGAATCCAGGCCCATCACTGCTCCTTCATAGCTCGTAGGTTCATTGTTGTCCAACAACATGACCTCCAAGACAGGGTTGCCGTACCACTCAGGGGTAGTACGCGGCCTTGTCGACCTACGAGGTTTAATAGCTGCTTGATCTGAAGCTTCATGATCATCATCATTAACTTCCTCTTCTACCGTCGTAGGTTCCACAGAAACATCTTTCTACGTTGCGCTACTTTCTGGTTGAAGTAAAGGTTCAATAACCTCATCAAGCTCTATTTTCCTCCCACTCAATTCTTTCGAGAGAAACTCTTTCTCAAGAAATGTTCCGTTTTTAGCGACAAACACTTTGCCTTCAGATCTGAGATAGAAGGTATACCCGACTGTCTCTTTCGGGTATCCTATGAAGACGCATTTCTCCGCTTTGGGTTCTAGTTTTTCAGGCTGAAGCTTTTTGACATAAGCATCATATCCCCAAACTTTAAGAAATGACAACTTTGGCTTCTTGCCAAACCACAGTTCATATGGCGTCGTCTCAACGGATTTTGATGGTGCCCTATTTAATGTGAATGCAGCTGTCTCTAATGCATAACCCCAAAACGATAGTGGCAAATCAGGAAGAGACATCATAGAACGCACCATATCTAATAAGGTTCGATTAAGACGTTCGGACACACCATTACGCTGTGGTGTTCCGGGCGGTGTCAATTGTGAAACAATTCCACACTGTCTTAAGTGACTGCCAAACTCATAACTCAGATATTCACCTCCTCAATCAGATCGCAGGAACTTAATCTTCTTGTTACGATGATTCTCAACTTCACTCTAAAATTGCTTGAACTTTTCAAACGTTTCAGACTTGTGTTTCATTAAGTAAATATACCCATATCTACTTAAGTCATCAGTGAAGGTGAGAAAATAACGATATCCACCACGCGCTGTAACATTCATTGGACCCCACACATCTGTGTGTATGATTTCCAATAAGTCACTCGCCCGTTCCATTGTTCCAAAGAACGGCGTTTTAGTCATCTTGCCCATGAGGCATGGTTCACATGTGTCAAGTGATTCAAAATCAAGTGACTCCAAAAATCCATCAACATGGAGCTTCCTCATGCGTTTTACACCAATATGACCTAAACGGCAGTGCCACGAGTAAGTGGTACTATCATTATCAATTCTACATCTTTTGGCATCAATGTTATGAACATGTGTGTCATTACTATCAAGATTCAATATGAACAAACCCCTAACATTGGGTGCATGACCATAAAAGATATCACTCATATAAATAGAACAACCTTTATTCTCTGATTTAAATGAGTAACCGTCTCGCAATAAACAAGATCCAGATATAATGTTCATGCTTAACGCAGGCACTAAATAACAATTATTTAGGTTCATCACTAATCACGATGGTAATTGAAGAGAGAGCATGCCGACGGCGATCACATCAACCTTGGAACCATTTCCCACGCGCATCGTCACTTTGTCCTTTGCTAGCCTTCATTTATTCCGTAGTTCCTGCTTTGAGTTGCAAATGTGAGCAACCGAACCAGTATCAAATACCCACGCACTACTACGAGAGCCAGTAAGGTACACATCAATAACATGTATATCATATATACCTTGTTTGTCGTTGGCCACCTTCTTGTCAGCCAGGTACTTGGGGTAGTTCTGCTTCCAGTGACCAGTTCCTTTGCAATGAAAGCACTCAGTTTCTGGCTTGGGTCCATGCTTGGGCTTCTTTGCAGGAGTAGCAACTGCTTTGCCATCCTTCTTGGTTTTACCCTTCTTTCCCTTGCCCTTGATTTTGCCATTTTTCTTGAAACTAGTGGTTTTATTGACCATCAACACTTGATGTTCTTTCTGGATTTCAGACTCAGCGACTTTAAGCATCGCAAACAGCTCGGCGACTGACTTGTTCATCCCGTGCATGTTATAGTTCATCACAAAGCTCTTGTAACTAGGTGGCAGTGATTGAAGAACTCTGTTAGTGATCGCCTCTGGCGGAAGGGCAATTCCCAACTCCGCTAGACGAGTTGAATACCTAGACATTCTGAGTATATGTTCACTGATAGACCCGTTCTCCTCCATTTTGCAAGCATATAACTTATCGGAGGTTTCATACCTCTCGATTCGGGCGTTCTTCTGAAAGATAAACTTCAACTCCTGGAACATCTCATATGCTCCATGACGTTCAAAATGTCTTTGAAGTCCCGGTTCTAGGCCATGCAATATTGCACACTGAACTATTGAGTAATCTCCAGTACGTGCCTCTCAAGCGTTCTTAACGTCTTCGGAGGTCATGTCTTCAGGTTGGTCACCAAGCGGTGCATCAAGGACATATGATTTCTGGGAAGCCGTGAGGATAATCCTCAGATTACGGACCCAGTCAACAAAGTTACTTCCATCATCTTTCAGTTTAGCTTTCTCTAGGAACGCATTAAAATTCAGGGGTGCAACTGCACGAGCCATTGATCTACAACATAAATATGCAAAGTTCATTTAGACTATTGTTCAAGATAATGAGTTTAGTTAATCAAATTACTAAAGCTCCCACTCAAATTGACATCCCTCAGGTCATCTGAGTGTCACATGATCCAAATCCACCAACTCAAGTCCGATCATCACGTGAGTTGAGGTGGTTTCAATGGTGAACATCATTATGTTGATCATATCTCCTATATGACTCATGTTCGACCTTTCGGTCTCTTGTGTTCCGAGGCCATGTCTATACATGCTAGGCTCGTCAAGTTTAACCCGAGTGTTCTGCGCGTGCAACACTGGCTTGCACCCGTTGTATGTGAACGTAGAGTCTATCACACCCGATCATCACGTGGTGTCTCAACACGACGAACTTTCGCAGCGGTGCACACTCGGGGAGAACACAATTTTATCAAGAAATTTAAGTGAGGGATCACCTTATAATGCTACCGCCGTACTAAGCATAACAAGGTGCATAAAAGGATTAACATCTCATGCAATTCATAAGTGACATGATATGGCCATGAACTTGTGCTTTAGATCTCCATCTTGAAAGCACCGGCATGATCTTCATCGTCACCGGCATGACACCAGGATCTCCATCATCTTGATCTCCATCAATGTGTCTCCATCGAGGTTGTCACGCCCTGCATGCTTCTACTACTATTGCTACCGTTTTACCGATAAAGTAAAGCATTACATAGCGCTTAATGATTGACACGCAGGTCGTACAATGATTAAAGACAACCCTATGGCTCCTGTCGGTTGGCGTACTCAACGACATGCAAGTCGTGAAATTCTATACATCACATGATCATCTCATGCATCACATATATCACATCATGTAATTGGCCATATCACATCACAACATACCCTGCAAAAACAAGTTAGACGCCCTCTAATTGTTGTTGCATGTTTTACGTGGCTGCTATGGGTTTCTAGCAAGAACGATTCTCACCTACGCATAAACCACAACGGTGATACATAATTTGCTTTTCAACCTTCTCAAGGACCGCCTTTATCGAATCCGATCCAACTAAAGTGAGAGAAACTGTCACCCGCAAGCCATCTAGGAAACAAGTTGCGTCGAGGGAACCGGTCTCTCGTAAGCGTACGAGTAATGTTGGTCTGGGCCGCTTCATCTCACAATAACGCTGAACCAAAATCCGACCAAGGGAGGAAGCAATCTAAGCATCAACGCCCACAAACCTTTTGTGTTCTACTCGAGATCTCATCTACACATAGACCTAGCTCTGATACTACTGAAGGGGAACGTTGCATGGGAAACAAAAAATTTCCTACGCACACGAAGATCTATCCATGGTGATGAGCATCTACGAGAGGGAGAGTGGATCTACATACCCTTGTAGATCGCTAAGCGGGAAGCGTTAAGAAACGTGGTTGGTGTAGTCGAACGTCTTCGCCATCCAAATCGCCGTGCGTCTCGCGATCCAATCACGATCCGTCCCGTGATCCAATCATGATCCGTCCTGCGATCTGATCACGTTCTATATCCTATAGACATCATAGTACGCACCATATCCTATAGAGCACGACTATGACATTCGAACACACCATCTCACTATGGTGTTCCAGGTGGCGTGAGTTGTGCAAAAAACTTTCACATTGTCTAAAGTTATATACCAAACTCGTAACTCAGATATTCACCTCCACGATCATATCGTAGACATTTTTATCTTCTTGTCACAATGATCTTTAAACTTCACTTTGAATCTGTTTGAACTTTTCAAACGTTTCATACTTGTGTTTCATTAAGAAAATATACTCATATATACTCAAATCATCAGTGAAGGTAAGAAAAATAACGATATCCACTGCACGCTACAACACTCATTGGATCGCATACATCAACATGTATTATTTCCAATAAGTTACTAGCCCGCTCCATCATACTGAAAACAGGGTCTTTAGTCATCTTGCCCAAGAGGCATGGTCTGCATGTCTCAACCGATTCGAAATCGAATGAGTCCAAAGATCCATCAGCATGGAGTTTCTTCATGCGATCTATACCAATATGACATTTAGCGGCAGTGTCACATGTATGTGGTACTATCATTATTAACTTTGCGTCTTTGGCATCAATGTTATGAACATGTGTATTACTACGATAAAGATTTAACAAACCATTCTCATTAGGTGCATGACCATTGAAGGTATTATTCATGTAAACAGAATAACCATTATTCTCTCACTTAAATGAATAATTGTATTGCAATAAACACGATCTAATCATGTTCATGCTCAACACAAACACCAAATAACATTTATTTAGGTTTGTCACTAATCCCGAAGGTAGAGAGAGCGTGCGATGTTGATCACATCAACCTTGGAAACATTTCCAACACACATCGTCACCTCACACTTAGCTAGTCTCCGTTTATTCCGTAGCTTTTATTTCAAGTTACTAACATTTAGCAACCGAACCAGTATCCAATACCCAGGTGCTACTAGGAGTACTAGTAAGGTACACATCAATAACATATATATCAAAATATACTGCTGTCGATGTTGCCAGCCTTCTTATCTACCAAGTATCTAGGGTTGTTCCGCTTCAGCGGTCGCTCTCCTCATAATAGAAGCATTTAGTCTCGGGTTTGGGTTCAACTTTGGGTTGCTTCACTGGAGCAGCAACTGACTTGGCATCCATGAAGTTTCCCTCCTTGCCCTTGCCTTTCTCGAAACTAGAGGTTTCACTAACCATCAACACTTGATGCTCCTTCTTGATTTCTACCTTTGCGGTGTCAAACATCGCGAACAGCTCAGGGATCATTATTTCCATCCCTGGCATTTTATAGTTCATCACAAAGCTCTTGTAGCTTAGTGACAGTGACTTGGAAAACTATATCAATCACTTTCTTATCTGGAAGATCAACTCCCACTCTATTCAAGCGATTGTAGTACCCAGACAATCTGAGCACATGCTCAATGATTGAGCTATTCTCCTTCATCTTGTAGGTAAAGAATCTTGTTGGATATCTCATATCTCACAACACGGACACGAGCCTGAGATCCCAATTTCAGCTCTTAGAACATCTCATATGTTCCGTGGCGTTCAAAACATTTTTGGAGCCTCAATTCTAAGCCGTAATGCATGACGCACTAAACTATCAATTAGTCATCAGAACGTGCCTGTCAAATGTTCACAGTATCTACAAACGACGCTAGAGGGGGTGGCGCACCGAGCGGTGCATTAAGGACATAAGCCTTCTATGCAGCAATGAGGACAATCCTCAGATCACGGACCCAGTCCGCATTATTGCTACCATCATCTTTCAACTCTATTTCTCTAGGAACATATAAAAATTCAAGGGAGCTACAGCGTGAGCTGGTAATCTACAACATAATTTGCAAAGACACTACTGACTATGTTCATGATAATGAGTTCAATTAATCATATTACTTAAGAGCTCCCACTCAAATTGACATCCCTCTGGTCATTCGAGTGATACATGATCCAAATTCACCAACTCAAGTCTGATTATCACGTGAGTTGGGGTCGTTTCAATGGTGAACATCATCATGTTGATCATATCTGCTATATGACTCATGTTCGACCTTTCGGTCTCTTGTGTTCCGAGGCCATGTTTGTACATGCTAGGCTTGTCAAGTTTAACCCGAGTGTTCCGCATGTGCAACACCAGCTTGCACCCGTTGTATATGAACGTAGAGTCTATCACACACGATCATCACGTGGTGTCTCGACACGACGAACTTTCGCAATGGTGCACACTCGGGGAGAACACTATTCACCTTGAAAATTCAGTGAGAGATCACCTTATAATGCTATGGTCGTCCTAAGCAAAACAAGGTGCATAAAAGGATTAACATCACATGCAAATCATAAGTGACATGATATTGCCATGAACTTGTGCTTTTGATCTCCATCTTGAAAGCACCGGCATGATCTCCATCGTCACCGGCATAACACCATGATCTCCATCATTGTGTCGCCATCGGGGTTGTCGCGCCCACCATGCTCATACTACTATTGTTACCACTTAGCGATAAAGTAAAGCATTACATAGCGCTTAATGATTGACACGCAGGTCATATAATAATTAAAGACAACCCTATGGCTCCTGTCGGTTGTCGTACTCATCGACATGCAAGTCGTGATATTCTATACAATACATGATCATCTCATACATCACATATATCTCATCATGTAATTGGCCATATCACATCACAACATACCCTACAAAAACAAGTTAGACGTCCTCTAATTGTTGTTGCAAGTTTTATGTGGCTGCTATGGGTATCTAGCAAGAACAATTCTCACCTACGCAAAAACCACAACGGTGATACATAAGTTGACTTTCAACCTTCTCAAGGACCTCCTTTGTCGAATCTGATCCAACTAAAGTAGGAGAAACGGACACCCGCCAGCCATCTTTGTGCAACAAAGTTACACGTCAGTCGATGGAACTGGTCACTCATAAGCGTATGAGTAAGGTTGGTCCAGGCCGCTTCATACCACAATACTGCTGAACCAAAACATGACCAAAGGAGGAAGCAATCTAAGCATCAACGCCCACAAACTCCTTTGTGTTCTACTCGAGATCTCATCTACACATAGACCTAGCTCATGATGCCACTGTAGGGGAACGTTGCATGGGAAACAAAAATTCTCCTACGCACATGCAAGATCTATCCATGGTGATGAGCATCTACGAGAGGGAGAGTGGATCTACATACCCTTGTAGATCGCTAAGCGGGAAGCGTTAAGAAACGCGGTTGATGTAGTCGAACGTCTTCGCGATCCAAATTGCCGAGCGTCCCGCGATCCAATCACGATCTAGCCCGCGATCCAATCACGAACCGTCCCGCGATCACATCATGATCCATCCTGCAATCCAAACATGAATCGTCTCGCGATCTTGATGACGATCCAAACACGATCCATCTCGCGATCCAAACATCTAGCGCCGAACGGACGACACCTCTGCGTTCAACACACATACAGCTCAATGACGATCTCCGCCTTGTTGATCCAGCAAGAGGGAGCGGAGGGGTAGACGAATTCTCCGGCAGCGCGACGACGTTGCAGCGATGGTGGTGGAGCTATTCCAGCAGGGCTTCGCCTAAGCACCGCTGAAACCAATCTAGAGGAGAAACTATGATCTAGAGGAGAGGTAGCACGTGGCTGTTTTCTGTGTCTCAAAACCCTCAAAACCTCTAGTATATATAGGAGGAGGGAGAGAGGAGGCTTGGCGCCCAAGGGGCCAGCCCTTGTCCTTGGCGCAAGGAGGAGAGGAGTCCTCCTCCTCCAATCCTAGTAGGATTAGGACTCCTCCTTCCCACTTGGAAACTCTTTCCACCTTGAGTTTTTCCCTCTCAAACCACTTCAGCCGCATGGGCCCTTAGGGGAGGCTTCGACCAGCCCACCAGGGGCTTGTTTACCTTCTCCCACAGC
Source organism: Hordeum marinum (assembly GCA_022496015.1). Lineage (NCBI taxonomy): Eukaryota > Viridiplantae > Streptophyta > Magnoliopsida > Poales > Poaceae > Hordeum > Hordeum marinum. Next base: position 506,101,887 of record CM039674.1, on the reverse strand, counting down.
CCATGTAGCCTCTTGGGTCGAAACACCCCTCCTAATGGTCCCCCGGTACCCTCCCGGCACTCCCGGTACACTACCAATGAGCCTGAAACTTTTTCGACGACCAAAACAGGACTTCCTATATATAGATTTTACCTCTGGACCATTCCGGAGCTCCTCGTGACATCCGGGATCTCATCCGGCACTCGGAACAACCTTCGGTCACCACCATACATAACTCTATACTACCGAAACGTCATCGAACCTTAAGTGTGCAGACCCTGCGGGTTCGAGAACTATGTAGACATGACCGAGACACCTCTACGGTCAATAACCAATAGCAGGACCTGGATGCCCATATTGGTTCCTACATATTATACAAAGATCTTTATCGGTTGAACCTCTATGTCAAGGATTCAGTTAATCCCGTATGATGTTCCCTTTGTTCTTCGGTATGTTACTTGCCCGAGGTTCGATCGTCGGTATCTCTATACCTAGTTCAATCTTGTTACCGGCAAGTCTCTTTAATCGTTCCGTAATACAAGATCCCGTGGCTAACACTTTAGTCACATTGCTTGCAAGGCTTGTTATGATGTTGTATTACTGAGTGGGCCCTGAGATACCTCTCCATCACACGGAGTAACAAATCCCAGTCTTGATCCATGCCAACCCAACAGACACCCTCGGAGATACCTATAGAGCACCTTTATAGTCACCCAGTTATGTTGTGACGTTTGATACACACAAGGTACTCCTCCGGTGTGAGTGAGTTGTATGATCTCGTGGTCATAGGAACAGATACTTGACATGCAGAAAACTGTAGCAATAAACTGACACGATCATATGCTACGTTTATAGTTTGGGTCTTGCCCATCACATCATTCTCCTAATGATGTGATCCCCGTTATCAAATGACATCTCATGTCCATGGCTAGGAAACCTTAACCATCTTTGATCAACGAGCTAGTCTATTAGATGCATATTAGGGACACGGTGTTGTCTATGTAGCCACACATGTATTTGAGTTTCCGATCAATACAATTCTAGCATGGATAATAAATGATTATCATGAACAAGGAAATATGATAATAACTAATTTATTATTGCCTCTAGGGCATATTTCCAACAGATAGTTTTGCTCATCAAAACTTGGGGGACTAAAAATATCATCTTCATCAAAGATAGCATCCCCAAGCTTGTGGCTTTGCATATCATTAGCATCATGGATATTCATAGAATTCGTACTAACAACATTGCAATCATGCTCATCACTCAAATATTTAGTGCCAAACATTTTAGTAACTTCTTCTTCTAACACTTGAGCACAATTTTCCTTTCCATCATTTTCACGAAAGACATTAAAAAGATGAAGCATATGAGGCAACCTCAATTCCATTTTTTTCTAGTTTTGTTTTATAAAACCAAACTAGTGAATAAACAAGAAACTAAAAGATTCAATTGCAAGATCTAAAGATATACCTTCAAGCACTCACCTCCCTGGCAATGGCGCCAGAAAAGAGCTTGGTGTCTACTACACAACCTTCTTCTTGTAGACTCGTGTTGGGCCTCCAAGCGCAGAGTTTTAAAGGACAATAGCAATTTTCCCTCAAGTGGATGACCTAAGGTTTATCAATCCGTGAGAGGTGTAGGATGAATATGGTCTCTCTCAAACAACCCTGCAATCAAATACAAGAAGTCTCTTGTTTCCCCAACACACCCAATACAATGGCAAATTGTATATGTGCACTAGTTCGGCGAAGAGATGGTGATACAAGTGTAATATGGATGGTATATATAGGTTTTTGTAATCTGAAAATATAAAAACAGCAAGGTAACTAGTAACAAAAGTGAGAAAAAACGGTATTGCAATGCTTGCAAACAAGGCCTAGGGTTCATACTTTCACTAGTGCAAGTTCTCTCAACAATACTGACATAGTTGAATCATTTGTAAATCCCTCACGTGCGACAAAGGGTTCACTCCGAAGTCACAAATAGCGGATAACAAACGAAGAAATTATTGTAGGGTACGAAACCACCTCAAAGTGATCTTTTCCTATCAATCGTATGAGCTATCCCTAGAAGTGTCACGAACAACCCTAGAGTTTGTACTAAAATAACACCATAAGATACACATCAACCAAAACCCTAATGTCACCTAGATACTCCAATGTCACCATGAGTACCCATGGGCTTGATTATACGGTATGCATCACAAAATTTCAGATTCATCATGTTCAATCCAACACAAAGAACTTCAAAGAGTGCCCCAAAGTTTCTACCGGAGAGTCAAGACGAAAACATGTGCCAACCCCTATGCATAGATTCCCTAGGTCACGGAACTCGCAAGTTGATCACCAAAACATACATCAAGTGGATCAATAGAACATCCCATTGTCACCACGGATATCCCATCGCAAGACATACATCAAGTGTTCTCAAATCCTTTAAAGACTCAATCCATTAAGAAAACTTCAAAGGGAAAACTCAATTCATCACAAGAAGATAGAGAGGGGGAAACTCCATATGATTCATCTATATTAATAAAGCTCGTAGTACATCAAGATCGTGCCATCTCAAGAACACGAGAGAGAGAGAGAGATCAAACACATAGCTATTGGTACATACCCTCAGCCCCGAGTGTGAACTACTCCCTCCTCGTCATGGAGATCGCTGGGATGATGAAGATGGCCTGCGATGATGGTCTAACAGGGTGCCAGAATGGGCTCCTGATTGGTTTTTCGTGGCTACAGTGGCTTGTGGCGGCGGAACTCCCAATCTAGGTTTCTTTTTGGAGGTTTTAGTATTTATAGGAATTTTTGGCATCGGTCTCACGTCAAGGGGGGGGGGTGCTCGAGGAGTCCATAAGCCACAGGGGTGCGACCTAGGGGGTGGTCACGCCCAGTAGGCTTGTGGCCTCCTCGTCCACTTCCTGGCCCAACTCTTCGCTCCAGTATTTTTTATATTTTCCAAAAATATTCTTCGTAAATTTTCAGCCCATTCCTAGGACTTTTATTTCTGCACAAAAACAACACCACGGTAGTTCTGTTGAAAACAACGTCAGTCCGGGTTAGTTCTAATAAAATCATACCAAGATCATATAGAATTATTGTAAACATGGCATGAATACTTCATAAATTATAGATACATTGGAGACGTATCAGCGGCTCAATCTAAGGCTGGTCGGGTGAATCGAGTCGGAGGGAGGCGACCGGGAAGGAGAGCAACTATGCAGGGCAGCTTCGTCCAAGCGCCGAAGGTGGAGGAATCTAGTGGCAGGAATTGAGGCTGGCGACATAATTCATAGGATGGAGGCGGCTGGTGGCTCAATTGGGATGATGAGCCATCTGGATAGGGCACCAAGCGAGGTAGGAGGGAGCAATAGCAAGGACACAATCGATCGATGGGCGAGTTGCGACACCCAGAAAAAAAATACGTAACCTAGGCTCATGATATACCATGTTGATGTCAGGATAATATCAACTTACTATTATTAGGAGGCCAAAACCATCATATATACATATACAAGAGGAGGCCAAAAGGGTGGCATACAGAAGGCCAAAGGCCATCATCAATATAACTCTAACAATATAAAGGAAATCCTAGTTAAGTAACTTTGTTGATCGTATTGTGTTGGATAAGCTAGCTTTGTCCTTCGACACTTCAACATTTTTTTGCCTTTCTATGTCTTCCCACCCGCGTAACCCTTTCCATGAATGTGATCCTGAACAGCGACAACAACCCCACCCCATACTCCGGCCACGATCTTAGCCTCGACTAAGGGTCACCCGATCATTTGGGTATGGAAGTTTTTGAGATTATGGTTAGTAACCCCACGACTTATAAATACCCGCCTATGATTAGAGTTACCCCTTCAGGCTAACTTTGAAATCAACCCCATTGTCATTCCACACTCCAAATCTCTATTTGATCGATTCTTTGTGACTGGGAGAGAGATTTAGAGGCGACACAGATGAAAGCTGAACTAATTCGAGATAACCCCCCCTTGTTTAGATAAAATATCTAAGCAAGATTACCAAGACTCCCCTTGATCTTACTAAGTTGAGATCCAAGCTTTCCTCTATTTAGATAAAATATCTTAGCAATATTATCAAGACTCCCCTTGATCTTTTTTACTCTAGAGGATGGATACTCCTATGTGTCCCATGTTGTCACTGGTGACCTTTTTGATTTGTGGTTGTCCCACCGTTTGTGAGGTTGGGAGGCCGTCTCAAGACCTATCTTTAGTGGATGAGTTTGGACTTGGTTTTTCGAGGTTAAAGGTGAAGAAGGTGAGAGTTTGTATTGCATGTGCTTGTTGGGCCTCATTATCTCCAACATAGACTTTCGTCCCCACAAACACATGGAGCATGTTTGGATTGTGTCCACGTTGTGCTACGCCTGACCTGAAGCATGCCTGAAATTGCCTGGTGGCTGTTTTGTTAATGTCATGGAAAAACATATGCTAGCCTGCCTTGGTGAACTTGACAACATACTTAGCCTAGAGTGTGACTAGGCACGTTGGTTAGCCTGGACCAGGCACTGTAAAGAGGGTGTCTGGGCAGCTGCCTGGTATATTAATGAATGCATGTTTCAAGGGTTCCGATGCTTCTGCGCCAATAACAATACCATTATATATTATTTAATTCTTTCTCAGGCCAAGCCACAACCAAACACCCATAGTCTAAAACAATTTGACCAGGCACGGAACAAAAATAAAAAAACCCAGCCTGAATCCAGGCAACTTCCTTTTCCAGGCACAAAGCTCAAGGAGCGAACCAACTGACTCATGAATGTATACATCATCATCTCTACGCAAACTTTGATCATTTTAGCCATGGCTCTTCATACTATATGTTTAGAGTAATTTAGCTAGCTAGATTGCTCAAATGTAGGGGGTATCGGTTAGCTGCATTTATAGACAACTTATTTGTCCATAACCCCTAGAATAAACTAAAAACGTTAAATTTTACGGTGGCTTATTCACCCCATCCCTCTAGGCAGCATTTGTAATATGTTACTGTAAATCTAAAGTCGAACAAAAACAATAATAGACATCCAAAGTCTTGTCGAGCTAGTCATATAGAATCCACAAACTAATCACACCATACCTCAAAGAACCTCCACTTCACCATTGAAAATCCAGAAAGCATCAAAACACCAATGCTCAAAAAAGAAACACGCAACCATAACACCAACAACCGCATCAAAACCATGCAACTCAGGCCATCCAAAAAAGACATCAATTTTATGCTTGAATGCCCTCTTGTGTGGATGCGCTCAAGTTAACACTAGGAAAGGGGTTGCACATCTTGTTGCATCCTGAAGAAAAAATCGGCCTATTATACTTGACAAAATAGATAGATTTACGCTTGCTTACTTCAAAAAATTGCATATTTAAAAGGTCTCATTGTTACATGTATAAACTAAAAAGGCATCATATTTTTCGGAATGAAAATTATGAAAGGTATATAACTGGGCTATATTAAAAAACATATGACATCGTCGTATTTAAAAGATGTCATCTTAAGGCGTCTGGTTGCCTTTCTGATAGGGCGGCTCGTACTTCCCTATTTTTTGCGTGCTTCTGCATGTGTGCGTCACATAGATTCACGGTAGCGCTCCGCCCACTCTACACTGCGCGTCAAAATGTTGAAATTGAAACACTCACAATTCTTAGAGCGGTTTAAACAAGAGAGACACCAATAACCCCCTTTTAACGCCAAACATAATAGTATTTCTTTTTTACTTTTAAAAAGAAACTAAAGGGCCCCCTGCAACCATATTTATCTTGTAAATTTTCATATACCTAGATCCATTTTCGTAGAGACGTATGAAATTTTGTATTTTTGCCCATCCACAACTTAACCTTTTACAGATGTTACTAAAGAGGAGCGCACCAAAGTGCCAAACCCCTCGAAAAAGCTGAAACCCCTCCCCCCCTCATCCGCCGTCGGCTGCCCTCCCCACCCTACCGCGAACGGCAGGCGAGACGGCGGCGGCGCCGGCGACGGCGAGCAGCGCCCGATCCTCTCCCCCCTCGTCGGTAGCGCCCTCCTCCTCGCCCTCCCCTCCCCGCGCCCCTCCCGGTTGGTTCCGCGTTCCCAAATCCGATCGATCCGTGCTCCGTTCCGAGCAGTCTGTTCACTCCGCCGTGCGTCGGGAATCCGAATCCATCTGCCTGGTTCGTTCTCGAATGCGTCCGTCCCCGTCGGTGTGTTGCGAATCCCGTTGCTTGCTCGCCGTCGCTGCCTTGCTGAATGCCGCCGCTGCCGTAGGGTTTAGTTGTTGTTCTTTTCCCTTTCGCCGCCGCGAGACCGACGGGGTCACCAAACCCTCGCCGCCGCGGCCTCCCCCTTCCCAGGCCTCCTCCGTCAAAGCACGGAAGCGGTTCTCTCGTGTCGTGTGGTCGCTGTTCCTCCCCGCTGGCCCGCTCTATTGGACTGGTGTGGAGTGGGGAGTGGGGAGGGGAGATTCATCCATCTAGGTTTGAATTTTCCTTAGTAGCGACTAACCCTAACTTGCTTGAATTGTAAATAGGACTAACCTGGTATTTTCCTTGTTAGATCGACCCTGTTCGTGCTTTCTTGTTGCGTGTCTTGTTAGATCTATCCTGGTCACGCCTTCTTGATGCATGCTTGAGGGGAAAAAAAAAGGGTCGACCCTGTTCTACCCTGCCAACCTGCCCACCATGGTTTTACCCCTATTACTGGAATTTATTCGACGGGGTGCCTGGTGTCTCGGACATTCTTGTACAAACAATGCTGCCAAGTGCTAGTGCCTTGTTGGTCGAGTCTTTTTTTATAGATATACGTAGGCTTTCTGTTTTGAACCATATGTTCATAGTTAAATATGGAAGACTTGAATGTTGAAATCCTTAGAAGAAGCTGCAAATCTCCTTGCAAAGGTTGCGGCCTAGTTTCCTAAATGGGTGCACGAAGTTTTCTGGAACATTGTATATTAGTGAAATTAGGACTATCGTTTGTTGGGTATTATAGGCCTTTATTGAGTTTGTATATCCAACTAAGGTGGGTGATATTATCAATACCTAAAATATGTGTGTTCTGGATGCCTTTACATAGTAAATAATTGTTGGATGTCCAGAATAATAATTCCTCATACAGATATTTCCATTGCTTCAGTTCATTGTAGGAGCAAAGCAGTAAAAATGAATGCACACCTCAGCTTTGAGGATGGCTGGAAAGTCCTGGAACAGGGCATTGTGACATGCTCAAAGATTTTGGAGGGTTCCACTGGTACAAGGCCTACTGTTGCTGAGTACATGAATTGCTATGAGTATGAGTCTATCATTATTGCTGTGTAATATGTATCTTAACTATTAGCAATGAACCATTTACATTTCTTTCTCATGACATGTCCATGTACTTTTCCAGCTGTGCTTATAGAATGGCTGTGCAGACAACCAGTTATTGTGAAGAGATGTACAATGGTTACAAGGCTACACTTGCAGAATCTGTTCGTGCACTGGTACTATGTTGGCCTTTCTCATTCCATTTCACAGTTTTATATTGCTGAGTCAGTATTTTTTAGTTGTAACCAATCAACACATTTAAGAGTGAGAAAATAGTAAATGAAATCTTTTTTAACTACTGGTTTTCGTTTCCTCCATTAGATCATATCTACCTGACCTAGCATTGGAAAAACTATTTGGGCTTGGTTCTGGTGATCTCTCTGTTGGAGGGCTTATGTCCATATAGCATCACAAAGTTCACAAAAGTTTAGCATCATAGTGTTGTGTCATCTTGAACCGAGTTACCAACCAGATAATGTGAGAACAGGTCATCTTTGTCATATTGTGTAGGATTTTTTGTTGTAAAGGGAAACTTGGAATTAATTTATTTGCATTTGAAAACCATATAGAATCTTAGGTTCATTCTGACATAGCTATTTAACAGCACTTCCTGCGTTCTCGTGATTGTTCTTAGCTAAAGCTCTAAATAACAAACTATTGAAAGTGCTGCTGTCACACTTTTCAGACTACAGCACAGCAGGTTTGATAAATAAGGGGGCGAGTGCATTCTTGTATGCATATATAATTTCTATGATATCATATATAATTTCCATGTGTTTCTTTGCTTCGGATGCTAAACAAATGCTACCGTTACCATCAGAGATATGCATCATTCTCGCTGTGTTGACTTTTTTCTTCTTATTTACTTAGGTTTTACCCCATCTGACACAGAAGAGAGATGGCTACCTTTTGAGACAGCTTGAGCAAATGTGGTCAAACTATTGTATCATGGTGAAATGTATATCTGGCTTCTTCAACTATTTGGACCGTTGCTTTGTTGAGCAAAGAAAGCTACCTTGTCTTGAAGACACTGCTGCCACTTCCTTTTTCTCTACAGTAAGTGTTATGCGAGAAATAATTTTGCTTCCCTATTCGTTGTGTTCTTTATTAGAAGCTTCCTACACATGTTTGTACCTAATGTTTGTGGCCTTTTCCCTTTTGCTAGGTCTTTTCCTTCTTTAGCCATGAAGTATCAGATGCTCTACTGACTTCGGTAATTCTTAGATATCTATTTTTGCTTTGTTGTTGTTAAAAGCATTCCATCTTGTGCATAACAATTGATTGATCCAGATTCGCCAAGAGCGTGATGGAAGCAGTGTTGATATGGACATCTTGATGTGCATTATGCGTGGCATATGTCGCTCTGAAGTCAAATCCTTCATGAAAAATGCTGTTGTCCAAGATACATATGCTTACTACTCCAGGAAAAGTTCTGAATGGATAGTTCAGTACCCTCTACAAGATTACCTTGCCAAGGTCAGTACTTTAATCGTAACTAATGGGTCTCCCAGCAGGTGTATTTTCTTTTAGTTTCTTACCACTGTTTATATGTGTTATCTTTAGGTCCAGGATTGTATGGAGAAGGAAACCATGAGATTGATGCGCTATCTGTATATTCCTGAGGGAGATAGCACAGAGCTCTGTTTGAAGGTTCTCTTTAATTAAGAAAAAAAAATGTTTTCACTTTTCAGCATGAAAATGTTTGCCTTCTTCCAGTAGTAGTATGTAGGGTTGCTATTACCTCTTCTGTTCTGTTATTTGATGATTTATATTCGGTTTCCAATATCTGTGTCCTCTGTGTTTGGACATTTGATTGCTAGTACTCCCTCCGTCCGGAATTACTTGTTGCGGAAATTGATAAAAATGGATGTATCTAGAATTAAAATATGTCTAGATACATCCATTTCTCCGACAAGTATTTTTGGACGGTGGGAGTATTTTTGTCCTGCTTCTAAAATGCCGAAAATACGAGATTATTGCACTTACATTCAGCTGCTTGAATCATGCAAAATGATATTTTCCTGATATATTTTCTGATCCTTCTACTGCCTCCACTCCTGTTGCAGGTTGTTAGTGCTCCATTGATGCAAATGTATGACAGCTATGCAAGAGAGAAACAGATTGGTGGCCAACTTTTGCTTCAAACATACAAGGTGAACTCAGTTGCACTCGCATCATCGTTTGATACTCAATTTTTGCCCCTTTCTGGATTACGACTAACCATTCCCTTGTATCAGACTGTGGAGGATGATCTGCTGGCCAGATGCAATCGCTTGACAATTGACAGTGGCGTGGACAACAGTTCTGGCAGTTACATGGAGTAGAAAGGAAATGCGCTTCAGCTAACATTCATCTATAACCAAGATTACATACAGGAAGGGGTTCTAGAACATGGCCTACATCTGGGGGGAATTTTTTGTGTGGTTTTTGGTACCAAAGCAGAGCTCATGTACCGTTGATTTTGTTGGCGAGGTTCGGCTAGATTAAACGCAATACTGAATCTGCAGGTGATACCTCTTTAGTGCCGCCTCCTACCCCATTATGGTCAACACCATTTGAAATGTACAGGATGGCGGGTCAATTTATGCCAATGGCAGTTTATTTTGATCGTCTAGCGAACATTAGGCAGCTCAGCACCTGGCACTCTTACTGGCTGGACATGAAGTATGCCATGACACCAGAATGTTTGGTGCATTGCCTGCGTGCCTTTTGCGTGCTTCTGATGCTGTCTATGGTTTAAATTTATCTATATGACTTGATGCTACTTCCCTGTGTTTGTGTGCTTGCCTAAATTGCGAAACTGCAGATTGTATGCGTTTTTGTTTGTTGCGGGTCAAGTTTGCTGCTAAGGTTGCAGGTTGCTGTTCTTTGCCTTGGTGGGCCATAACTTTTTGCATTTTGTAGAACGTATATAAACCATGCTCCCATTATGAATGACGCATGGATCTTATACCTTGTTGGTCTGACTTTGAGCTATTCTTGCGGCATATCCATTTTTGAATTAAAAGAAATGCTTCTTGTTGGTCCTTCTTGCTGTCGGTTGCCGCCTGGTGCTTGACGCTCTTGTACCTGCCGTTGGTGAGCATCGCAACCGACTTGCCGAGGTGGGCAACAAGGGGCGTGTGGCATGGGTTGGACGGGCACCACCCAGGCACCAGCAGCCCCGCGTGCCCAGCATCCTGCTGGAGCATGGTGATCACACTTCCGTAGATGCCATGGTTCACGACCTACATGTACACACACACCCAGAGTTGCCTTCACAGTTATATATGATTGATGAAATGTTTCAGTGGGCGGTTGGTGCATGTTGCGGACCTGGAAGAAGCCCTGTTCCTGTCAGGCTCGCCTGAGTTTGCCCGGCTCGTTCCAGCCACTGCGCTGGAGCTCGCCGACCCTCTGCAGCCCCAGCACGGTGGCGGGCGACCACCCGTTCGATCTTAACCTCACCACCATCCTGCAGCAGCTGCTTAGCGGAGCAAACGGTGGCACAAGGCATTACCGATGGATCAACTGGTTCGGCAAGATGTTGCAGACTTACAGGTCGATCGATCGGTTCTGCCATGTAACTGCATATCTCTCCCTAATAATGAAGCGCGTGGAGCTTTTGGCGTACGTCGCCGGCTATTTTACAAAAAGCCCCTGCATTTTCTCAAATTCAACCTGCAGTCCTGATTTAAGTGACATAAACAAACCGTTTTTGTATTTTTACAAAAACACCCTTCTATTTTCGTGAAATAAACCCGCAATCCGGACTTCAGTTAAAAAACTTTTTATATTTTTTCCGGAAAAATCCCTACCATTTTTATTAATTAATTCGGAGTTTAACTATAAGTGACAAATACTTTCAAAAAATCAAAAAAGCATATCTTTTAAACCGTAACTCAAATTTTAAATTATTATATATAAATTTGATTAGAAAAATTTGTAGAATCTGAATATGATATTATTTTTATCTTTTTGACATTTTTAAATTCTATTTCTGGCATAATTTTAATTTTAATCAATAGCGATGTGTACAATGTGAATACGATGTCATTTTAAAATATTCATACCTTCTAAACTGTAACTTCAAATTTAACATGTTACATATGAAATTGGATTAGAAAAATAGGTAGAATCTGAATATGATGTTATTTTACATGCAAACCATTTAGAAAAAAAATACTATCTAGGATGCAATCTTAATAAATAATGCATTATCTTATTTTTTCATATCGGTGCTGATCCAGATTGGGGATACACCTCAGTAAAATCAGGATTGGAGACGAAATTCTAGGTCTCTTGCCCATTTCTTTGTATGTATTAAATCTACATGTAACCCATGTTAAAATAGAAGACCTGTGAAATCTTCAACTGCGATTTTGTAGGCTAAGACCATCTTTATTTAGGGCGTAACTACAAATTCTCACATTATTGATCATTTTTTAGAAAATTAAAAGCGTGTGGTATTTTTTCTTCCGTTGCAACGCACTGGCCCTTTTGCTAGTGTATATATATAGGCCTAGCGAGGATCGTCTATGGTAGGGACGAGCGAACAATTTTTTTACTACAACTGGCAGCTAGTTGTGGCGGGGTATATCTAGGGACCGAGAGGCGACTGAAGTAAAATTATCCCTTCTATAAAGGAGTAAATAGCATGAAACTACTACTTTACAGGCAATGGTTTAAAAAAACTACCAGATTTTATTTTTTTCTTTGATAACTACCAAACGCATGGTCGGCTGTTTTAAAAAAAAGCCTAAATGCCCGTTGTTAAAAAATTAAACATGTTTATGACAGGTCGGCCCCATACCCAAACGATCCATCTATTTGACCGTGTGTTTGACTATTAACTGACATGTGGGGCCCACACGTCAGATTCATCTTCCTCTTCTCTTCTTCTTCCTCTCGGTCTCTTCTTTTCTCTCCCCGATGTCAGGGCACGGCGACCGTGGTGGCGGTCGACACAGGAGAGGCAGGGCACGACGACGGCCGGCGTAGGCGAGGCCGGGCGCGAGGCCGACACGGAGGAGCTGGACCGGCGGTCGGCAAGGCGAGGCAGGGCTCGATGGCTGGCGCAAGGGAGCAGGGCGCGGCGACGGCCGCAGGCGAGGCACGACACGACGACAGCTGGCGCAGGGGAGGCAGGACGAGGCGGTCGACGCAGGGGAGCATGGTGTGACGGCCGGCGCAAGGGAGCAGGGCACAGCGGCGGCCCCAGACGAGGCATGGCACGACGGCGACCGGCGTAGGGGAGCCAGGGCGCGGCGGTCAGTCATGCGAGGCAGGCCATGACGGTGCCCGACACAGGGAACGGGAGGTAAGGCGCAACGGCCAGCGCAGGCGAGGCAGAGCGCTCGGGATCGAGCTCCTACGGATGCACCTCACGGGGACCGATTGCTTTTTCATGAAACTTCTAGGGACCCGATTGCTTTTTCAGACACTGGCATGTGGGCCTTGCATGTCAGTTAATGATCAAACACACGGTCAAATGGATGTCCGTTTAGATGCGGGCCCGACCTGTTATGAACATGTTTAATTTTTTAACAACAGGCATTTGAGGATTTTCGAAACAGCCGACCATGCGTTTGGTAGTTTTTTGAGAAAAATGAAATCTGGTAGTATTTTGAAACCATTGCCTGTAAAGTAGTAGTTTTATGCTATTTACTCCTTCTAAAGCTTTTGAGGGATCTGTTATGTGCGGTTTAGAGGAGAAAAACATAAAATTTACATTAAAGCATTACAAGATATCGGTTAGAGAAGCTCTACGACACATGCACCTCTTCTCTCTTGTGTATTGTACATCTCCTTTATTTGTCTCGCCTTCTTCAAACAAATGGACACACATCTATGATGGCAGCCAAGGCAGGAGCAGCTGAGCATTGAGAGCCAGTAATGTAGGAGTACTTGATAGCCAGCACTGTGTGCCTGCCTGCATCTCGAGATTGGCACTCTAAAGTATTGCATAGATAGATATACCCATACATGTCGGATTTCACTTTTCAATTAAAAGATTGCACTCATTTTTAAAAACTGTTCACACACATCAATATTTTGGCGTATTTTTACAATAAATGTTAGTTTATTTTTAAAATGGATAAGGAAAAATAATAATAATAAATATAACAAATAAAATAAAATAAAACACAAAAGTAAACTCAGAAAAAACAAGAAATGAAGAAAAAAAGGCTAAAAACCCCTGCTTGTATGGGAGTGTCTGCCTTACTATGGTCACTTTTTTATGCCGAAATTATGTTATTTTGAATGACAAAAGTTCTTTACCCATGCAGGTTATCTATTGATGTATGTTTTGGTTTCATACATGCTCTATGCTTCATCACATAAAGTATCCACTATAGTTCATGGTGGTGTGTGTGCAATAGAAGGGGGTTGTCAGGGAGATTTTACCCCACATGGGTGTTGGCATAGTCTCTTGACTGATCCTCGACCCTTCTCAACATAGACATACTTTTGGACTATAACTTTACCACTTTACTATAGCAACTATGTCTTTTTAATACAGTGTCAGGCTGTCCATGTTGATTGTGTGCATTCTAGTCAGGCAAAGATGGGATGTCACTCATTATGCTATATATCAATTTGATGCTACATTAATAAAAGTGCCCTTCATAAAAAGAACATGCCAGGACAACCTAGATGGAGGAGCAAGGTGGGGAGACTTCCTATTGGACGCCCATTGGTATCAAATAGGAGAGGCTATGCCTGAAAGCAAGGGCAAATGGGCCGAGCGATTTTTTTGTTTCTTCCTCTTCATTTTTAGTCATATTTTATCCAAAAATATCGATAATTATTTTTTATCGAGATAAAAATTTATAAACTTATATGAAATATTTTTTCTAAATTGTTCATTATGAATTTTAAAGAAGTTCAGTATATATTAAAAAAGGGTCACTATATAGTAAAAACATTTCATCATACATACTAGAGATGCTCCATGTGTATTAAAAATTCGCTTATGACGAAAACAAATTCATTGTATATTCCAAAAGTTCAACGTGCATTACAATTTTTTTAGTGCGTATTAAATAATGTTCTTCATGTATTAAATAATTTTTCATCATATATAAATAAATAATTCACCATGTACTAAAAATATAAAAATGAAATAAGGAAGAGAAAAAGGGAAAAGAAAAAAAGGAATGGAAAAAAGTAAACAAAAAGCCATAAGAGAAAACAGAAGAAAAGTTGAAGCAACCATAGTGAACGGGAAATAGCGAGAAACCCCGAACTAGGCTGACCCAACTCTCCTTGCTAGTGGGTGTCACAACGTTCATTTTACGATTCGTATGCGTTAAATAGGATTCGCCTAGGGTCGATAACAGAGAACGAGATCCTCTAACGTAGCTCAGACCACCGCAGAGGGACGTATTATGTGTATCGACCGTTCATGCACAATCTAACGGCACCGAGCTGGAAAGTAGCAAAAGCGCCCAGCGATGCCTAAAGCCGTGTGGTCCATAAACAGAAGCCCAATCGTGTAATAAGGCAAAAAAAAGGTGAAAAATCGCCATCGTTGTTTGCTTGCCTTTGTCGTTTGCACTTCGTGCCGTCGTATAGTGCATGAACGGGTGATATGCATGGTACGTTCCTCGACAGTAGTCTGAGCTACGTTAGAGGATCTCGTTTCGAGAACAGGGTGTCATCCTGTTGGCTAGTCCCGCAAGGATGGCAGCTATCCCACTCACGTTCGAGCCTTGGCTAGGGTGCGGTGTGTAGAGATTTCTTGTATAGAAACATGCCTAAAGAAACTAGTTCCGGATGATCCGAGCCCTCCTTGACTCCTCACGTGTCACCCCCGCTCGGGCGGCACCAGAGCCCCCCCTGAACCCTAGCCACACCACCCTTAGGCCGACCCCCCTGTCCGCTGCCGCCGGTGACGGTGGTGGCGGTGCTTGTTTCACCGAAGGTGGATGGCTGAGGACGCACGCAACGGCGGTGCATTTGGGCGTAGATGCATGGTGGCGCGCACGTACAGATCGTGGTGTGTGGACAAGAAGGCGTAGTGGTGGCAGCATGGGGGAGGGCGGCTCGGGCAAGGGTGGTCCTCAACAATGCCATTCGAGGTGTTTCTGCCATGACGTTTGACAGCAGCAGTGGGCCCATCCTGGGCCCGATCTGGGCCGGCGGGTTGCGGCGGCCACTGCAAGCATTGGCTAGATAGGTTGCTGTCCTCGAGAGGTGGTGGCGCGGGCCTTTTAGGTTTGATCTGCATCGGATCCAGCAAGACCGGCGCCGGTCTGGTTCGTCTTCTCCTCTGCAGCTGGCTGCTGGCGTGAGGGTACTGGCTCAGCTTGAATAAAGGTGGTTGGCCATGCTGTGCTTCGAGTTCCAAATCGTCGATCTGTTTCATGCCGCTCTCTTAGGTCTGGAGCCTGTCGAGTTTCGGTGTTCCTCTCGGAGATCCCTGCTAGTGGCGCATGGTGCCACTAGATATGTGAGGTCAGAGAGGTTTCATGAGGGCATGAAGCTTCGCTGTCTTACCCGTTGCCTTTGAACATGTCTAAATATAGATTTTCATGGCATTGATAGTGGTGAAGAAAGTCATGATGGCTGCGATCACAAGCTTGTAATTGCGGGAAGGAGTTTTGGTTGTGATGAAGACTTGTGGCATAAGTTTTTATTGCGTGTCGAGGGTTGAGGACTTGCAACAGCGGCCTTGGCAGGAGGGGACGACAACACAAAAGGACAACATTTCTGGTGGTGCTTCTTGAGTACCGGGCCGCGATTTCGAGGATGGGAACATAAGGTTTGACCTTCATTGGTTATACGTGGCAATGTCCTTGTGAAATGCATTGTTTTGGTATCTTGAACTTTCTCCGGGTGAAAACTCAAGATCCTTATTGACAGTGACGAATCTACATGTTAGCTGTGGGGTCAGACCCCACAACTTTTTTTGTAAAACAACCTATAATTACTGTTTATTTACTGATCATCATGAAGAAAAAAAAATACCATTGACCCAACTGATTATTGTGGCCGGCACCGCCACTCCTTGTTGAGGCGATGACAACGGTTATGCATTGTTTTCCTTTTAGAGGCATCGGTTTTAGAGAATATCTTCTGCGGTCGGGTGTTGTATTCGGTGGTGGTGAGAGTTTTGATATTGCGAGTGTTTCACCACTACGGTAGGGTATTTTTTTTTTGGTGTGTGCATCCTTGAGTCTTTCAATATTTTTTGATGAAAAGATTGGGTGTAATTAGTATCTTTATCACTTTATGAATGTTTTTTGTTACAAAGGAAATGGTCCAGATAGCCCGAGCATCGTGGTCAAACCTATCACGGAGGGATGCTACGAACGTGGTGAGCGGGCTGACTCGCGCGCGCTCGCGTGCCTGACTGACGGTTTGCAAAGGTCAGTTGGTTGGGTCGCGCTGCCGCCATATCAGTTGTTCATCTGTAAGTTTCAAATTACCCTTTGGTTAGTTTCTTGATCGAACAGCGACACAAGTATTAAAAACCAGAGTTGTTGTCGACACATGCGAAGACGGTAGACGATACATCACACACTCTGATAGTAAATCGATGGTCCTTAATTATCACATGCACATCACACGCTAACGAACTAATCAATTATTGTATCCTACTTAGGTTTGCTCAAATAAAGCAGGTCAGGGCCAATGTTGCAGCCTGCGCCATGGCGCGAGCGAGAGATGCCACGAATGGCCCTCCCGTGGCGGATGAATGCGCCGTGGAGTTGGCCGGCCCTGGCTCCGGAGAGAAGGACGGCGGCGGTTGTGAAGATGATGGTTCCGTCGGGGCCTGT
Source organism: Hordeum marinum (assembly GCA_022496015.1). Classification (NCBI taxonomy): domain Eukaryota; kingdom Viridiplantae; phylum Streptophyta; class Magnoliopsida; order Poales; family Poaceae; genus Hordeum; species Hordeum marinum. Next base: position 506,084,838 of record CM039674.1, on the reverse strand, counting down.
AACGGCGACGATGCTGCCTCCGGCGCCCGCGGCTCGGGGACGAGGACTTTAATTATGAGCTTCTCGCCGTCTTTGCAGTGCCCGTGGTCGCCGCTGGCGAAGTAGGCGAAGCCTGGCATGTCGAGGACGAAGAGCGTTTTGCCGTCCCTCGGCCCGGCGCCGGTGCCGATGCCCGCCGTCTCGTTGCAGTGGTAGTATCCGATCTTGCTCACCTTGATCACCGAGTCGTTCTTGTACACGAACTCTGCATGCATGTCCATTTGCATTCACAACAGAAGGATTAGGTTGATTTGGTCTCCCGCTGGCAAATCAATGGAGCAATAGACCTCGCGCGCGCGTGATCAATTACTACGTACCGATGGAGTCACCGACGAAGAAGGTTATTTGGGACGCCCACTTGACGTACAACAGCTCCTTGTCGTCCGTCGGGGGCACGCGCCACCCTTCAGGGCCGCCGACCTTGTACCGCTTCCCCGGCGGCGCCGTGGACTCCGTCGGGCGGAGGACGACGAGAACGACGACGAGCGCCCAGAGACGGATCGCCAGAGACGCCGCCGCCATATCGATCGTATCAAAACCGAGCAGCGGGCGCCCTCAGCAGGTTCACCGCCCGCCGCCCGCCGCCCGCCGATGATCTCCGAAAGAAGAGGAAGTGGTGTGTATGTGTACTGTGTCCTACCGGCGCGCGGAGCGAGGAAAATTGATAGGATGATGGGATGACGAGAAATTTATGGGGGTACATGCATGGCGAACTCAAGTAGTGCCGATCGAGAAGTGGTAAAACTGATATGGTCAAGGGAGCGTGCATGCATGGCTAACTCAACCAATTGCACATTGGTGGTTCGGTCAACTCGGCGTCGCTCGCGCGCGGACGGAGGTGGAGAACGTGGCGTTGGATTCTCGCCACGCAGTTAGGGCAAGTCTAACCGACCGATCCAAACGGACACGAATTTTGTCTGCTTTTTATGCGTATGAATCGATAAAATGGATAACAGACAATGGTGCTGCCGCATTTGGTGAGATGTCCGCTTCCGGCATTTTATCGAACACCTAAGAGGTGCGGTTGCCGACTACATCGACGACGAGCACGCAGCCGATGTAGCTGCCAAGGGAGGCCGGCGAGCACGCACGAGAAGCCTTCGCCAGAGCCCGTGGTCGGCCGTGTGGTGTGGCGGATCTGACACTGCTGTGGAGCGTGAGTGACAACGTAGCGACCCAACGCCACCGGTGCGCGGCCCCTCACGGCACAAGCACATGCGCAACAACTCCTCCGCCGGTCATCCCTAGTCGTCTTCACCAGCGCCGTCCTCGAAGGTGCAGGAGGACGCGATGCACGGAGGCGGGCGCGCTGAGGTACAGGAGGACACCGCCAAAGTGGCGGTGCACGGATGGGGGCGCGTGGAGGTGCACGAGGACGCTACGGAGGAGCGCGACGAGCGCCCTGGCCACGACGTCGTAGCTGTTCCTGTGCATGGCCACGCGGTTCGAGCGTGCAGCTATGGTCGCCCCGAGTCCGTGTCAGATCGCTAGCAGGACTCCCGCCGCCTTCCATGGCCGCGGTTGCCGGGAGCACGAGCTGGACGCTGAGCTGCGCGCTCGCCGACAAGTTCCTAGACCGCTACGTCTCTGCCATTTCCTCGCCACTAAGCCTACTGTTGTCGTCCCTCTGCTCTGGCTCGAGCGGCTGGTGCGTGACGGGTCGCGCATGAGCTGCAGCGAGATTAGGCAGAGGTGATGAAGATCGACGAGGTACTGGTCCAACTCGCGGCAAGGTGATTGAGCTCGACGAGGTGCTGGTCCACCCCGCGGCGATGCCCGCATGCAAGTCCTCGGTGGCGCTCCTGCGTTCCCAACTGCGCTCTGCGCTCTGCACCGGCTTGGGTGGGGAAGAAAGAGAGAAAAAACAGGAGAGAGAGGTGGGATGGGTGAGTGGGCTGGTCGCCTTTGGATGACAGATGGGCCAGACCACACATGCAGCGAACACAGACAGACCACCATGACACACATAGAACGTTCGGTTTGTTTTTGCTTCGAACCCAAATCTAACCTAAATTTAAGACATAAATGGATTCAAACAGACATGAAACGAATAGAAAAACGAAATGGGTCTATGAGTTGAGCAACATATTTTAACCGCGCGAACCCAAGTAGATGCCCACACACAAAATTGGTTCATGCTTAGGATTCGGTGAAATCACTCATAAGAAGTATTCTTTGCAAAGTTCATTTTCACCTAGTCATGTTGCTTTATGTGTATAACTTATCGTGCAACCTGAGAGTTTTTTTTCCATAGATTCGTTTATTCAATATATTTTATTTTTTAAATCATGCGTTTAAATCTTCAAACTTTTTTATCGTTGGATTCCTCGCGTCAAGATCTTTAAAACTAGATCGCATGTCGACATGTTTCGATGAACCTTTTTTTCATGAAGAAAATCAGACAGAAAAAAGCCTGAAGTGGAACCGCCCTTTTAAGTACTTTTTTCCGTTTTCAAGGAGGCACACCTATGAATTTTGCGGAAGCAAATCTATGACTCCATGGGAAGCAATTGTGCCTATAGCAGAAAAAATCGCGTTCTTTCTTTTTTGGGGATGCACAACTATGTCTCTTGTGAAATCAATCCGTGCCGCAATGAGAAATACTGTGTCTTGGGCAGAAGGAACACAATAAAATGCATATTGTTTCCTTTTTGAGAGGCGTAATTGTGTCTCTCACGGAAGAAAAATTCGTGCCTTCATGAGAAGTAAAACTACGCCTCTTGCGGAAGGAGAACACACATGTTTTTTCGTTTTTAGAGAGGTGGAAACAAATACGTACCTTCAAGGGAAGTAAATATGTGCCTCTTGTAGAAGGAAAATAAATAAATGCGTTTTTGCCATGAGAGGCACAACTGCATCTCTCGTATAAGCAAATTGCCTCCATGAAAAGTAAATCTATGTCTCTCTTTCTAGTTAAAAACACACATTCTTTTTCCATTTTCCAAGAGGCATATATGTGCCGTCTCGTGGAAGCAAATCTGTGCTTCCACGAGTAGTAAATATGTGCCTCCGGTGGAGAAAAATGCATATTTTCATGCAAAATGTTTTTTATTTTTTTTGTCTAAAACCTAGAGAACACTGAAAAACCAGAAAGAAAACCGGAAAAAAAATCACCTGAAGCCGAAAACGCATACATGAAAAAAATTAAATTGGAAGGATCCCAACATGCAACACTTGGTGGCGGCTGAGAGCGCATGAAGTTGCGTGCTCCCTGCTCACCAAAAGTGAACCTTGCGAGGCTCCCGAAAGAGTACTCTTTCACTAATTTCTCTCTATAGTTGTCCTTACGATACATCCATAGGGCTTCCGCCCCGACAACGTCATTACGGAGATGCCCACAAACTGGATGGCCATACCCAGACACATGTAGATAATATTTTTTAGAATATTTCTTGCAGCCCAGGTGTTAGTGCAATTCGAGTGCTGACCTTCAAATCAGACATGATATTTATCCCTAGACAGTGATGCAGGAGTCCGCCATCCAACCATGTCTTTTAAATTGTCGTCTATGTTTTTTTCTAAAACCAAAACACTCAAAATAATTACAGAAAATAGTATAATTCTCCTTAAATAATATGCAAATATCTCTAGTACACCCATTGTTAAAGTTTAATATTACATTTGACATAACCAGATGTTCAACAAGTTTTTTGAATTCATTGATTTCAAATTAACGACACTACAGTCAGAACCAACATATGTCTTGCCACGCATACTCACTAGTAGAAAACAGGGCTTTGGTCCAGGCCTGAAATCCCATTGATCCTGGTTCACTCACGAACCGGGACCCATGGGGGCATTGTTCCCGGTTCGTGAGGCCAGGGCGCCGGCCGGGCCGCGTGGGCCATTGGTCCCAGTTCGTCTGACCCCTTTGGTCCCGGTTCCAGACACGAACCGGGACCAATGGGCCTCGCTCCTATCCCACAACCATTGGTTCCGGTTTGTGGATGGAACCAGGACCAAATGGTGTCCTTTAGTCCTAGTTCCAGCCACAAATCAGGACCTATGGTTGGCCTATATATACCCCCCGTTCGCGACCAGACCAGTGCACTACTATGTTTTTTTGGTCAACCGTGGGAGAGCTTTGTGGTGCTCTAGCTCACCTCCTATGCACATGAGATGTTCGATGAAATGCCCAAGCCACACTTAAGCTTTCTCATCTCGAAGCTCCTTGTCCAAGCTCCATTTTTCTCAAGATTTGTCTAGGTTTGGCAGTCCGTCCTGTCCCGTCCCCGTCCTCACCGCCGTTGATCGCCCACACCCATCTCGGCGCCGGCACGATCATGGTTACTCTTCTTCTTATCTTCTTTCTAAAAGAAAGAAGTTCTTACTTGTATGATTTAGATAGATACTCGTGTATTTTTCTTACTTTTCTTACTGTTTGTTATTATATAGTGCGATGGTTTTAGTATCCGCCTCCGTCGGCCCTCGTCCTGTCTATGATTCTGACGTGGTATATATTATATTTTATAACTATTTGTTTTATTTAGTGTTTATGACAATTATGTCGACCAACGTGACATAGATTTTTTAATCTAGGAGGTATGTGAACCGGAAATTCCAACCCACATAGAAATTCTTGTCGAGAAGTTAAATTTGGTTGAAAAAGAAAACAATGACTTGAAAGAAAAATTAGAAAGAGTTGAAGAGAAGAAGATGAAGTTGGAGTTGCATGTTGCTGATGTCGTTGACGATCACAAGATCAAGATGATGCAATGCGCTTGAAGATTAGAAAGATTAGAAAATATGCCATTCATACTGAGGCTTGGTATCATTATGCCGTTGGATCAATTGGTACCTTAGTAGGGGTTATGGTCGCATTTGTTGTTGTATTTAATTTTTTTACATAGTTTTAATTTATGTTTTAATTAGATGCTCTAGAGAGCTATATGTTGTTCAATAATGAGAACTATGTATGAACTGTATGTATTTATTTTGGGACCTACCCTATTGGAAAGACCTAGAGGTCCGCTCTGCAATCGACGTGATGCACGTGACGAAGAATCTTTGCGTGAACCTACTAGGCTTCTTGGGAGTGTATGGAAAGACAAAAGATACACCGAAGGCACGAGAGGAACAACAACGTGTGCATGAAAAAGACGGCATGCATCCAAAGCAGTATGAAGGTCCTACCAGCTACACTCTTAACAAAGAAGAGAAGTAAATCTTCTTTGAATGCCTGCTCAGTATGAAGGTCCCGTCAAATATAAAGGAAATAATAAATATGACAGAGAAAAAGTTTCAGAACCTAAAGTCTCATGACTGCCACGTGATTATGACACAACTGCTTCCGGTTGCATTGAGGGGGCTTCTACCGGAAAACGTTCGATTAGCCATTGTGAAGCTATGTGCATTCCTTAATGCAATCTCTCATAAGGTGATCGATCCAGAAATCCTGCCAAGGTTAAGGAGTGATTTGATGCAATGTCTTGTTAGTTTCAAGTCGGGGTTCCCACCGTCCTTCTTCAATATCATGACACACGTCCTAGTTCATCTAGTCGATGAGATTGTCGTTCTGGGCCCTGTATTTCTACACAATATGTTCCCCTTTCAGAGGTTCATGGGAGTCTTAAAGAAATATGTTCGTAACCGTGCTTGGCCAGAAGGAAGCATTTCCATGGGCCATCAAACAGAGGATGTCATTGGGTTTTGTGTTGACTTCATTCCTGACCTTAAGAAGATTGGTCTCCCTCAATCACGGTATGAGGGGAGACTGACTGGAAAAGGCACGCTAGGAGCGGACTCAATAATATATAGGGACGGGCATTCTTGGTCTCAAGTACCCTATTAAACGATGAAGATTATCCATGGTTATGGCGCAATAAGCAAAGGACACAAGCGAAGAAAAAGTGAATACTTTCTCTCCAGAACTATATCATTACAGTTATATGTGAAGAAATGTAATGTCTTTTGTAACACATGAGTTTTCGTCTGAAACCCTGATACTTCAAAAGAGATTGTCCGTTTTATACACAAAGTGCATCCAATTTTTTTCGTAACCCTCTCAACTTTTTATAACATGCTATGTGGGTGAAATGATGATACCATGCCAACTTTCAACCTTTTCAGAGTTCATTTGTAGTGCTTTTCAATTTCTGGGTCATTTAGCTCAAAAAAAATCAGTAAATGCATGAAAAATACCAGATGAAGTCACAAAGGGTTGAAAATTGATGATGTGGCTTTGAATGGTTCATTTTGAACACACAAAAAGTCTGGAGTTCAGATAAGTTCAAAAAAATGAAATCCCTTTGTAACAGATGAGTTTTCGTCGGAAACCCTGATACTTCGAAAGAGATTGTCCATTTTGTATACGAAGTGCATCCAGTTTTTGCTGTAACCCTCTCAACTTTTTATAACATGCTATGTGGGTGAAATGATGATACCATGCCAACTTTCAACCTGTTAGAGGTCATTTGTAGTGCTTTTCAATTTCAGGGTCATTTAGCTAAAAAACAGTAAATGCATGAAAAATACCAAATGAAGTCAGAAAGGGTTGAAAATTGATGATGTGACTTTTAATGGTGCATTTTGAACACACGAAAAGTCTGGAGTTCAAATAAGTTCAAAAAAATGAAATCCCTTTGTAACAGATGAGTTTTCGTCCGAAACCCTGATACTTCGAAAGAGATTGTCCATTTTGTACACGAAGTGCATCCAATTTTCTTCGTAACCCTCTCAACTTTTTAGCACATTCTATGTGGGTGAAATGATGATACCATGCCTAGTTTCAACCTTTTCAGAGTTCATTTGTAGTGCTTTTCAATTTTAGGGTCATTTAGCTCAAAGAATGAACTAATAGCAAAAAGAATGAACTAGAAAACTTTTATGAAACTCTCATTTATGCAACTAAAATTATCAAAGTATTTTTTTTCAAAAATTAATAGCAAAAAGAATTTTCATAAAGAAATTTTTTGTTAGAAACTTTAATAGCAAACTAAAATAACCAAAGCTATTTCTGATTAAAAGATACATTTAAAATAACCTAAAACTTACCAAATTGAATATGATGATAAACTACAGTAATATTAAATAGCAGGAAAAGGAATCACTCAAAAATCTATTTTTAGTAAAATTATTCACAAATTAGTGATTCACACAAATTTCAAAAATTTAAATTTGAAAACTAATGGCACTAACAGAAAGTTTATAATTTTTGTGATCTAAAAGCAAAAAAGAATCACTGAAAAATAGTAAGTAGGAACAAAATAAAATAAATAAAGCAAAAAATAAAACAAAAACACCGATTTTTTAAAATGCCACCTACTGGGCCACGACAGCGTGGATACGACTAGAAACCCAACCAGCTTGTTGGGCCAGGATTCAGGCTCGCAGAAAGCCCAATAGGCCCACAGATAGTGACATATTAGGCCTGGAAGCTTGCAGTTGAGAGGAGCTCGAGAGGGTGTGCGCAACAGCGCTTATAAACCACTCTCGAGCTCTCTCGGCTAGCGAGGTGGGACTAAAAATTTGGCCCAGGGCAGCACCACCCTTTGGTCCCGGTTGGTGCCACCAACCGGGACCAATGCACCCCTTTAGTCCCGGTTGGTGCCACCAACCGGGACCAAAGGTCCCTGTTTCCCGCCCTTTGGGCTACTGAAAACTGACCTTTGCTCCCGGTTGGTGGCACCAACCGGGACCAAAGGGCAGCATTGGCCCCGGTTGGTGCCACGAACCGAGACCAATGCTTCGTGTATATAAGCAACACTTGTGAAATTTCCATTCAGTTATTCGATCTCTCTGACGCCGCCGCCAGGCTACCCCTACCCTGCCGTCTCCGTCGCTGCCCCCGACGCCGTCGCCACCCCTGCCCCATCGTTGGCGTCGCCGTCACTGCCCCCGACACCCCCGACGCCGTCGCCGTGCCCCTGCTCCCGACGCCGTCACCGTGCCCCGAGCCCTCCCTGATGGTCCGCACCACCCTACGCTACGGCCCGACCGCCCCCCTTTCCTCCATGTCCTCCTCCCCTGTTCATATACATTTTTTGTTCATATGATTGTTAGATATGATGATGTTGATGATTGTTAGCTAGATGATGTTGATGATAGATATGATGATGTTGATTATAGATGATGTATGCTTTTTTTGTCCATATGATGATTTTTTTTGCATTTTTAGAGAAATGTATGTATGTATGTTCACTGTATATGTTCATATATGCAAAAGTCACATTTTTAGAAAAGTTTTATGTATGTATGTTCTCTATATATGTTCATATGTGCATTTTAAAAAAATTGTGTATGTATGTTCATATATATACATATGCAGAAGTTGCATTTAAGAAAAAAAAGAAAATGTATGTTTTTTCATATGCAAAGAATATGAAAAGAATTTTTTTGTTCATAGAAAACTCTCAAGTCCACCCAAACCGGGACTGAGATGTGATAGGTAGTATTTTTTGTTCATACAAAACTCTGGTAACTCTCCAACATGAGGGGGGACGATGATCGATCAACCCCCAAATTTACCAAGTTAAATGAGTTAAATGAGTTAAAAGAGCATTATCGAGGCCAACCCAAATCCTAGACGTCGGACATGACATGAGGGGGGACGTCAGACATCGGACATGAGGGGTGAGCGTCGTTGTCGTCTACTCCCTCCCCGATAACTTCTACATGAGGGGGGACGTCAGACATGACATGAGGGGTGAGTGTCGTTGTCGTCTACCCCCTCCTCGATAACTTCGACATGAGGGGGGACATCAGACATCACATGAGGGGGACGTAAGACATGAGGGGTGAGCATCATTGTCGTCTACCCCCTCCCCGATAACTTCGACATGAGGGGGGACGTTGGACATGACATGAGGGGTGAGCGTCGTTGTCGTCTGCCTCCTCCCAGATAACTTCGACATGAGGGGGGACGTTGGACGTCGGACATGAGGGGTGAGGATCGTTGTCGTCTACCGCCCTTCCCGATAACTTTGACATGAGGGGGGATGTCGGACATCGGACATGAGGGGTGAGCGTCGTTGTCATGTGGATTTTTTTTGTTCATATAGAAAACTCTGGTAACATAGATTTATCAAGAATGCCCCCATTATGGATGTGCACAAGTTGATCCAATTTTTTTCTGACCCCATCTATATATATATATATATTATTCTATATGTCATGTTGTGTGTCAAAGTATTGAAGAAATCCATGGCTTCATCATTAGCCGGAAGTAACCGGCGTATGATGCTACGAAGCTCTTCAAAGTTGTTTTGGAACGGAGTTCCTTATAGAATAATTCGCTTTTTGGTACGAATTTCAGCAATGGCCTTCCAAATAGCAATATTCGGAAGGCTCTTGTTGAACATCGTACCAAAAAGCTAATTATCCTATCTGGGACTCCGTTCCAAAACAATTTTGGAGAGCTTCGTACGATTATGTGCCTGTTACTTCCGGCTAATGGTGAAGCCGTGGTTTTCTTGAATCCTTTAACACTAGACAACATGACATATAGAAGGGTAGATGAGATCAGGAAAAATATGAACCATTTTCTACACATTCAGAATGACGCCATTTTGTTAAATCCCTAAAAGGTTAAGAGAATCCCCTCTCGCCCGACCAAACCCTAGAAGCGTCGAGGCCACCCCTAACCCTAGAAGCGTTGTCGAGGCCACCCCAAACCGCAGAGAAGTATATCCATCTCTCATGTTTGTATATTAATTGCCATGTTTTAATATTTGCAGAAACTATGGATCAAAGAGACTTGGAACAAGAACAGTTGTTGGGGGACATAATCCGAGGCGGTCCTGATGCTGTCCTGTCGTTTCTCAATGACACCGATGGCCTTGAAGGAGAGGATTACTGCTCCGGTGATCGAAAAATGGAGGAGGAAGGACATGATCATGATGGCTCCGGTCACCGAATGCCGGAGGAAGGAGACCATGATGACGGCTCCGATGACCGAACAGAGGAGGGAGATGTTGCAAAGTCCGACGGGGTATATATATTAATTAAGCATGTGCTGGTAGCTAATTGATGCATCAATTGTTTTGGTATGTACATATATTAACTCTTATTTCTTCATTTATAGCCCTCCGGATCGAGCCCTTCAGTAACGAGACGAGGCCCGAAGAGAAGGTTGGCCAAGGAAGAAAGGTTCACGATCACAGCACTCGTGGACAATGGCCTACTGATTGAACCAAAGAGGACCAAGGATGCATTTGCTGCTCAGTGCAAAGCTATTGTTAGGGATAGCATCTGATCAAAATCAACCAATGGAATAAGCCTAAGGACAACAACCCTGAAATTTATTATGTCACCGATAGACAGAAAGATGATCTTTGGACCTTCCTGAAGGCAAATTTCAACCTACCGCCAGAGGAGGATCCGAATAACCTAGTTATAGAGCCATGGGTCAAGGCACGTGCTCTTAAGAAGAAGGTAGATCTATTCAGGAGGTGGAAGAATGAGTTGAAATCAAAGTTTGTTGACAAAGGGAAGACTCCAGAATTCATCGGCCGATTTGAGAAGATAAGAGATTACTAGCCAGAATTTGTGGCCTACAAGACATCGGACAAGAGTAAGAAAATGTCCGAGACAAACAAGAACAATGCTGCAAAGAAGCAGTATCACCATCACATGGGGTCAGGTGGCTACCTCAAAGCCTGGTCGTTGTAGGACAAAGCTGAGAATGACCTAATTGCTAAAGGGGTCGAACCACAGACATTGAACTAGCCAGACCGTTCAAGGACTTGGTTCTTCGGGGTTGGGGGAACTTTGGACCCTGAAACAGGGAAGTGTCGTTGGACGAACGAGCAACTTGCAATACCCTTCAAGAGGCTTCAGAAGTATATCACCGCAACGCAGGAAGGGACGTTCATTCCCGATAGAGAGAAGGACGAGCTGACTGAGGCCCTCGGGAATCCTGAGCACCCTGGACGAACACGAGGCACACCAGGCTCCGTTCCGTGGAAGGTTGGGTTTCCCGAAGCAGGCGGTTATAGAAGCCGACAGAGAAAGAGGAAAGCGGAGCTGAGCGACATGCAGAAGCTTAATGCAAGACTAGAAAAGCTAGAGGAACTTGAGAGCCAGCGAGCTGCCAGCCAAACATCTCAGCGGCACGAAGCTACCCCAGAAGCTACCCCGCCATCTCAGCGAAGAAGTAGCATGGCTTCCACGGAGCTCATTCAGCCTGACTTCACGGCTGCTAGCTACCCCGTGGATACTATCACGGAGGTTCAACATTGCGAGCTTATGACGAAATTCTGGAACCTCACTTTCAAGGTGGCTATCGGCTCTGTTGCACCTCCTTCACCCAACGGGACTTTTCACTACAATCCAATTCCACATGGCTATGCTGTTGTGATGGTGGATGAAGTAATGGAGGGATTTGAGGAGCTCGAGCTTGACCACCGTATAGGTGAAGGGGAGAATCAGCTGGTTCATGCTCCGAGGAGTATGTCTATGGTGGAAGGAGTACATCAAGCTTCCAAACTGGACGCCTCCTCCTCCTCTGGTGAGTGATCAGGGCACTCTGCCTCCTTCTCCGGCTCCTCCGGCGCATGATCAGGGCACTCCAGCTCCTTCTCCGACTCCTCCGGCGCGTGATCAGGGCACTCCATCTCCTTCTCCCGCTCCTCCAGCGCTGAGGTGACTCCGATGCGTGAGGTGACTCCGACGCGTGAGGTGACTCCACCTCCTCCTCCGCCTACTCCAGCGCATCGGAGCGTTCCTCCTCCTCTGCCTCGTCAGCAATGGTGAAAGACAGACGCTGCTGCTCTGGCGCGTCGGAGCACTCTCCTCCTTCTCCGCCTCGTAAGCAACAACGGAAGAGAGACGCTGCCGCGTCGGCGGCTAGTAATCCAAGAAGAGGTGGGAGGAAATTTAGATACGGTCCATCTATCAAGGCTCCAGAAAAGTTACCACATGAGAGGACCGAGCAAGAAAACAAGGACATATGTCGTGCCCAAGTGAGGGACCATTTTGCAAAGAAAACTCCACCCGCGAAGGAGAAGCCAGATCCGGTGAAAGTGAAGCGCACTATCAATACCCTGAAGCGACCACCACCGCCAGAGACGGATTCCAACTATGTCCGCTGTCTTAAAAAGACATATCAAGATGCACGGCGGTCAGGAAGTACTTCCAGTGATGCAAGGTTAGCAAAACGAAGAAGTGGGAAAATTCCCCAGCTCGGCGAACAGGCGAACCAATCGTGCCCCCCGCTCAAGGTGTCTAGCGATATCGCCGCTGATCATCCGGGGATAGTTGTTGGAAATATGCCCTAGAGGAAATAATAAATTAGTTATTATCATATTTCCTTGTTCATGATAATCGTTTATTATCCATGCTATAATTGTATTGATCAGAGACTTAAATGCATGTGTGGATACATAGATAAAACCATGTCCCTAGTATGCCTCTAATGGACTAGCTCGTTGATCAAAGGATGGTTAAGGTTTCCTAGCCATGGACATGAGATGTCATTTGATAACGGGATCACATCATTAGGAGAATGATGTTATGGATAAGACCCAAACTACAAACATAGCATAGGATCGTGTCAGTTTATTGCTACTGTTTTCTGCATGTCAAGTATATGTTCCTATGACCATGAGATCATGCAACTCACGGATATCGGAGGAGTGCCTTGTGTGTATCAAACGTCGCGACGTAACTGGGTGACTATAAAGGTGCTCTACAGGTATCTCCGATGGTGTCTGTTGAGTTGGCATGGATCGAGACTGGGATTTGTTACTCCGTGTAACGGAGAGGTATCTCGGGGCCCACTCGGTAATGCAACATCACAATAAGCCTTGCAAGCAATGTGACTAATTGTTAGTTGCGGGATCTTGTATTACGGAACGAGTAAAGAGACTTGCCGGTAACGAGGTTGAACTAGGTATGGAGATACCGACGATCGAATCTCGGGCAAGTAACATACCGAAGAACAAAGGGAACGATATACGGGATTACCTGAATCCTTGACATAGAGGTTCGAACGATAAAGATATTCGTAGAATATGTAGGAACCAATGTGGACGTCCAGGTCCCGCCATTGGTTATTGACCGTAGAGGTGTCTCAGTCATGTCTACATAGTTCTCGAACCCGCAGGGTCTGCACACTTAAGGTTCGGTGACGTTTCGGTAGTGTAGAGTTATGTATGGTGGTGACCGAAGGTTGTTCGGAGTCCCGGATGAGATCCCGGACGTCACGAGGAGATCCGGAATGGTCCGGAGGTAAAGATTTATATATAGGAAGTCCCAGTTTGGTTTCCGGAAAATTTTCGGGCTCATCGGTAGTGTACCGGGAGTATCGGTATTGTACCGGGAGTGCCGGTAGTGTACCGGAGGACCTCCGGGAGGGGTATTTCGACCCCAAGAGGTCCATGGGCTGTGGGAGAATAATAACCAGCCCTTAGTGGGCTGGGAAAACAGCCACAAAGGCCCATGGCGCAGGAGAGAAAGTCCTAAAGCAAAAAGTGGAAAATCAGCCAATAGGAGGCAATCCTACTCCAACTAGGATTGGAGGTGAAGTAGGATTGCTCCCACCTCCTATTTCGGCCGACCCAAAGGCCTTGGCTGCCTCTCCTCTCCTCTCCTCCTATATATACTAGTGGATTGGGTGGTTTTTGGACAGAATTTCCGGCCACGTGCTACCCGTTTCACCGGTGCACAGTTTCTCCTCTAGATCGTTTTTCCGCAGCGCTTAGGCGAAGCCCTGCCGGAATCACTCCACCACCATCACCGGAGCGCCGTCATGCTGCCGGTGAACTCTCTCTCCTCTCCACCTCCTCTCTCTAGATCGATACGGTGGAGATCGTCATCAAGCTGCACGTGTGCTGAATGCGGAGGTGCCGTCCGTTCGGCGCTAGATCGGAAGGACCGTGATCGAGATCGAGAGACAGTTCGTGATGAGATCGTGGAACGGATCGTGATGAGTTCACGGGACAGATCGTGATCAAGATCGTGAGACGGATCGTGATGAGATTGCGGGACGGATCGTGATGAGTTCACGGGACGGATCGTGATTGGATCGCGGGACGGATCGTGATGAGATCGCGGGACGCTCGGCGATTTGGATCGCGAAGATGTTCGACTACACCAACCGCGTTTCTTAACGCTTCCCGCTTAGCGATCTACAAGGGTATGTAGATCCACTCTCCCTCTCGTAGATGCTCATCACCATGGATAGGTTTGCGTGTGCGTAGGAAAATTTTTGTTTCCCATGCGACGTTCCCCAACAGTGGCATCATGAGCTAGGTTGATGGTTAGATGAGATCTCGAGTAGAACACAAAAGGTTTGTGGGCGTTGATGCTTAGATTGCTTCCTACCTTGGTCGTAGTTTGGTTCAGCGGGATTGTGAGATGAAGCGGCCCGGACCAACATTACTCGTACGCTTACGAGAGACCGGTTCCCTCGACGCAACTTGTTGCCTAGATGGCTTGCGGGTGACAGTTTCTCTCACTTTAGTTGGATCGGATTTGACAAAGGCGGTCCTTGAGAAGGTTGAAAAGCAAACTAGTGTATCACCGTTGTGGTTTATGCGTAGGTGAGAATCGTTCTTGCTAGTTACCCATATCAGCCACGTAAAATATGCAACAACAATTAGAGGACGTCTAACTTGTTTTTGCAGGGTATGTTGTGATGTGATATGGCCAATTACATGATGAGATATATGTGATGTATGAGATGATCATGTGATGTATAGATTATCACGACTTGCATGTCGATGAGTACGGCAACCGGCAGGAGCCATAGGGTTGTCTTTAATTATTGTATGACCTGCGTGTCAATCATTAAGCGCTATGTAATGCTTTACTTTATCGCTACGGTAGCAATAGTAGTAGAAGCATGCAGGGCGTGACAACCCCAATGGCAACACATTGATGGAGATCAAGATGATGGAGATCATGGTGTTGTGCCGGTGATGATGGAGATCATGCCGGTGTTTCGAAGATGGAGATCTTAAACACAAGTTCATGGCCATATCATGTCACTTATGAATTGCATGAGATGTTAATCCTTTTATGCACCTTGTTTTGCTTAGTACGGCGGTAGCATTATAAGGTGATCCCTCACTTGAATTTCAAGATGAACTGTGTTCTCCCCGAGTGTGCACCGTTGCGAAAGTTCGTCGTGTTGAGACACCACGTGATGATCGGGTGTGATAGACTCTACGTTCACATACAACGGGTGCAAGCCAGATTTGCACGCGCAGAACACTCGGGTTAAACTTGACGAGCCTAGCATGTACAGACATGGCCTCGGAACACGAGAGACCAAAAGGTCAAACATGAGTCATATAGTAGATATGATCAACATAATGATGTTCACCATTGCAGCCACCTCAACTCACGTGATGATCGGACTTGAGTTGGTGAATTTGGATCATGTATCACTCGAATGATCGGAGGGATGTCAATTTAAGTGGGAGTTCTTAAGTAATATGATTAATTGAACTCATTATCATGAACATAGTCAAAGTGTCTTTGCAAATTATGATGTAGATTACTAGCTCGCGCTGTAGCTCCCTTGTATTTTTTATATGTTCCTAGAGAAATAGAATTGAAAGATGTTGGTAGCAAAATTGCGGACTGGGTCCGTGATCTGAGGATTGTCCTCATTGCTGCACAGAAGGCTTATGTCCTTAATGCACCGCTCGGTGCGCCACCCCCTCTAGCGTCGTCTATAGATGTTGTGAACATCTAACAGGCACGTTTCGATGACTACTTGATAGTTTAGTGCGTCATGCATTACGGCTTAGAATTGAGGCTCCAAAACGTTTTGAACGTCACGGAACATATGAGATGTTCTAGGAGCAGAGATTGTGATCTCAGGCTCGTGCCTTTGTTGCGAGATATGAGATCTCCAACAAGATTCTTTGCTTGTAAGATGAAGGAGAATAGCTCAATCGTTGAGCATGTACTCAGATTGTCTGGGTACTACAATCGCTTGAATCAAGTGGGAGTTGATCTTCCAGATAAGATAGTGATTGATATAGTTCTCCAAGTCACTGTCACTAAAGCTACTAGAACTTAGTGATGAACTATAATACACTAGGGATAGAAGTATTGATCCCTGAGCTGTTTGCGATGTTTGACACCGCGAAGGTAGAAATCAAGAAGGAGCGTCAAGTGTTGATGGTTAATCAAACCACTAGTTTCGAAAAGGGCAAGAGCAAGGAGGGAAACTTCATGGATAGCAAGTCAGTTGCTGCTCCAGTGAAGCAACCCAAAGTTGAGCTCAAACCCGAGACTAAGTGCTTCTATTATGAGGTGAGAGGTCGCTGAAGCGGAACAACCCTAGATACTTGGTAGATAAGAAGGCTGGCAACATCGACAGAAGTATATTTGATATACGAGTTATTGATGTGTACCTTGCTAGTACTCCTAGTAGCACCTAGGTATTGGATATAGGTTCGGTTGCTAAATGTTAGTAACTCGAAATAAAAGCTATGGAATAAACGGAGAACTAGCTAAGGGTGAGGTGACGATGTGTGTTGGAAATGTTTCCAAGGTTGATGTGATCAACATCGCACGCTCTCTCTACATTCAGGATTAGTGACTAACCTAAATAAATGTTATTTGGTGTTTTGCGTTGAGCATGAACATGATTAGATCATGTTTGTTGCAATACGGTTATTCATTTAAGTCAGAGAATAATAGTTATTCTGGTTACATGAATAATACCTTCAATGGTCATGCACCCAGTGAGAATGGTTTGTTGAAATCTTGATCGTAGTAGTACACATGTTCATAACATTGATGTCAAAAGATACAAAGTTAATAATGATAGTACCACATACTTGTGGCACTGCCGCCAAATGTCATATTGGTATAAAGCGCATGTAGAAACTCCATGCTGATGGATATTTGGACTCATCGATTTTGAATCGGTTGAGACATGCGAACCATGCCTCTTGGGCAAGATGACTAAAGGACCCCGTTGGATGGAGCGGGCAAGTGATTCATTGGAAATGATACATGTTGATGTATGCAATCTAGTGAGTCTTGTAGCGTGCAGTGGATATCGTTATTTTCTTACCTTCACTGATGATTTTAGTAGATATTGTGTATATTTACTTAATGAAACACAAGTCTGAATCGTTTGAAAGGTTCAAGCAAATTCAGAGTGAAGTTTAAAGATCATCGTGACAAGAAGATAAAAATGACCGCGATATGATCGTGGAGGTGAATATCTGAGTTACGAGTTTGGCATACAACTTAAGACAACATGAAATTGTTTCACAACTAACGCTACCTGGAACACCATGGTGTGATGGTGTGTCCGAACATCATAGTCATGCTCTATTGATATAGTGCATACTGTGATGTCTCTTATCGTTTTACTACTATAATTTTTGGGGTTATGCATTAGAGACAACTACATTCACTTTAAATAGGGCATCATCTAAATCCGTTGAGATGACACTGTGTGAATTATGGTTTGATAGAAACCTAAGCTGTCATTTCTTAATGTTTGGGGCTGCGATGCTTGTGTGGAAAATGTTTTCACATAATAAGCTAGAACCCAAAGCGGACAAATGTATCTTCATAGAATACCCTAAGAACAGATGGGTATGCCTTCTATCTCAGATCCGAGTGCAAAGTGTTTGTTGCTAGAACTGGGTCCTTTCTCGAGAAAAAGTTTCTCTCGAAAGAATTGAGTGGGAGGAAGATAGAACTTGATGAGGTTGTTAAACCTTTGTTCAACGAGAGAGTAGCGCAGCGCAGAAAGATGTTACTGTGAAGCCTACGTTAGTTGAAGAGGAAGTTAATGATGATGATCATGAAGCTTCAGGATCAAGTTACTATCAAACTTCGTAGGTCGACAAGGATGTGTACTGCTCCTAAGTGGTACGACAACTCTGTCTTGGAGGTCATGTTGTTGGACAACGATGAACCTACGAGCTATGGAGAAGCGATGATGGGCCCGGATTCCGACAAATGGTTGGAGGCCATGAAATCCGAGATAGGATCCATATATTAAAACCAAGTGTAGACTTTGGTAGACTTGCTCGTTGGACGGCAGGTCGTTGAGTACAAATGGATCTTTAAAATGAAGACAGACATTGATGGTGAATGTCACTATTTGTAAAGCTCGACATGTTGCAAAGATGTTTGTGACAAGTTCAAGGAGTTGACTACGATGAGACTTTCTCACTCGTAGCGATGCTAAAAGTCTGTTGGAATTATGTTAGCAGTTGCTGTGTTTTCAATTATGAAATCTGGCAGATGGATGTCAAAACATCGTTTCCTTAACAGTTTACTTTAGGAACGGTTGTATGTGATACAACCAGGAGGTTTTTGTCAGTCCTAAGGATGCTAAAAGGTGTGCAAGCTTCAGTGATCCTTTTATAGACTGAAGCAAACATCTCGGAGTTGGAATATACACTTTGGTGAGGTGATCAAAATTTTGAAGTTTATACAAAGTTTATGAGAAACTTGTATTTACAATAAAGTGAGTGGGAGCACTATAGAATTTCTGATAAGTATATGTGGATGACATATTGTTGATCGGAAATAATGTAGAATTTCTGGAAAGCATAAACAGTTTTTTGGAAAGTGATTTTCAAAGTAAAAACCTGGATAAAACTACCTAATTATTGAGCATCAAGATCTATAGAGATAGATCAAAGATGACTTGATGAGACTTTCAATGAGTACATACCTTGACCAAGATTTTGAAAGAGTTCAAAATGGATCATTCAGAGAAAGAGTTCTCGCCTGATTTATAACATGTGAAGTTGAGTGAGACTCAAAGCTCGACCACGGCAGAAGAAAGAGAAAGAACGAACGTCGTCCCCTATGCCTTAGCCATAGGCTTTGTATAGTATGCCATGTTGTGTACCGCACTTATGTGTGCCTTGCCATGAGTCCGTCAAGGGGTACAAGAGTGATCCAGGAGTGGATCACTGGACAGCGGTCAACATTATCCTTAGTGACTAAAAGACTAAAGGAATTGTTTCTCGATTATGGAGGTGATAAAGAGTTCGTCGTAAAGAGTTACGTCGATGCAAGCTTTAACACCAATCCGGATGACTCGTGGTAGCAATCTGGATACGTATAGTGGAGCAGCCATTTGGAATAGTACCAAGTGGAGTGTGGTAGCAGTGTTTACGGTTTGACATAGAGATATGCAAAGTACACACGGATCTGAATATCGCAGACCCGTTGACTATAAGACCTCTCTCACATACAAAGCATGATCGAGCCCCAGAACTCATTGGGTGTTAGATTCATAACAATGCGAATCACATGGTGATGTGAACTAGATTATTGACTCTAGTGCAAGTGGGAGACTGTTGGAAATATGCCCTAGAGGAAATAATAAATTAGTTATTATCATATTTCCTTGTTCATGATAATCGTTTATTATCCATGCTATAATTGTATTGATCAGAGACTTAAATGCATGTGTGGATACATAGACAAAACCATGTCCCTAGTATGCCTCTAATGGACTAGCTCGTTGATCAAAGGATGGTTAAGGTTTCCTAGCCATGGACATGAGATGTCATTTGATAACGGGATCACATCATTAGGAGAATGATGTTATGGATAAGACCCAAACTACAAACATAGCATAGGATCGTGTCAGTTTATTGCTACTGTTTTCTGCATGTCAAGTATATGTTCCTATGACCATGAGATCATGCAACTCACGGATATCGGAGGAGTGCCTTGTGTGTATCAAACGTCGCGACGTAACTGGGTGACTATAAAGGTGCTCTACAGGTATCTCCGATGGTGTCTGTTGAGTTGGCATGGATCGAGACTGGGATTTGTTACTCCGTGTAACGGAGAGGTATCTCGGGGCCCACTCGGTAATGCAACATCACAATAAGCCTTGCAAGCAATGTGACTAATTGTTAGTTGCGGGATCTTGTATTACGGAACGAGTAAAGAGACTTGCCGGTAACGAGGTTGAACTAGGTATGGAGATACCGACGATCGAATCTCGGGCAAGTAACATACCGAAGAACAAAGGGAACGATATACGGGATTACCTGAATCCTTGACATAGAGGTTCGAACGATAAAGATATTCGTAGAATATGTAGGAACCAATGTGGACGTCCAGGTCCCGCCATTGGTTATTGACCGTAGAGGTGTCTCAGTCATGTCTACATAGTTCTCGAACCCGCAGGGTCTGCACACTTAAGGTTCGGTGACGTTTCGGTAGTGTAGAGTTATGTATGGTGGTGACCGAAGGTTGTTCGGAGTCCCGGATGAGATCCCGGACGTCACGAGGAGATCCGGAATGGTCCGGAGGTAAAGATTCATATATAGGAAGTCCCAGTTTGGTTTCCGGAAAATTTTCGGGCTCATCGGTAGTGTACCGGGAGTATCGGTATTGTACCGGGAGTGCCGGTAGTGTACCGGAGGACCTCCGGGAGGGGTATTTCGACCCCAAGAGGTCCATGGGCTGTGGGAGAATAATAACCAGCCCTTAGTGGGCTGGGAAAACAGCCACAAAGGCCCATGGCGCAGGAGAGAAAGTCCTAAAGCAAAAAGTGGAAAATCAGCCAATAGGAGGCAATCCTACTCCAACTAGGATTGGAGGTGAAGTAGGATTGCTCCCACCTCCTATTTCGGCCGACCCAAAGGCCTTGGCTGCCTCTCCTCTCCTCTCCTCCTATATATACTAGTGGATTGGGTGGTTTTTGGACAGAATTTCCGGCCACGTGCTACCCGTTTCACCGGTGCACAGTTTCTCCTCTAGATCGTTTTTCCGCAGCGCTTAGGCGAAGCCCTGCCGGAATCACTCCACCACCATCACCGGAGCGCCGTCATGCTGCCGGTGAACTCTCTCTCCTCTCCACCTCCTCTCTCTAGATCGATACGGTGGAGATCGTCATCAAGCTGCACGTGTGCTGAACGCGGAGGTGCCGTCCGTTCGGCGCTAGATCGGAAGGACCGTGATCGAGATCGAGAGACAGTTCGTGATGAGATCGTGGAACGGATCGTGATGAGTTCACGGGACAGATCGTGATCAAGATCGTGAGACGGATCGTGATGAGATTGCGGGACGGATCGTGATGAGTTCACGGGACGGATCGTGATTGGATCGCGGGACGGATCGTGATGAGATCGCGGGACGCTCGGCGATTTGGATCGCGAAGATGTTCGACTACACCAACCGCGTTTCTTAACGCTTCCCGCTTAGCGATCTACAAGGGTATGTAGATCCACTCTCCCTCTCGTAGATGCTCATCACCATGGATAGGTTTGCGTGTGCGTAGGAAAATTTTTGTTTCCCATGCGACGTTCCCCAACAATAGTGCCCGGTACCAATCCCGCTGACTACATGAGCAATGATGTACTGTTTGAGCCATTGGAGGTGGACGAATTCAGATAGCAGTATGGGCAGCCTCTCGTCAAACCTGATCATCCTCCTCTAACAACGATGATGTGAAGATTCCATGATTGGTACCTGAAAACCTGCAGCAAATCTGGGAAGGATACCGTGACAATGAGAATTAAAGAGGAGCATGACCTCGTTGGAATGGAGCAGTTGTCTATTGAATTTGACGAGTTATTCTAGTTATACAATCAAAAGGCCATCGACTGTCGTGGATTTGTCACGACAGATGTCCGAGTGAACGGACTTAGGTTCGGGGCGAAGACGCAACTACATGGCAGCTTGAAGGGATTGATCGGAATCGAGAGACACGGAGTTTACCTAGGTTTAACCCCTCCGATGGAGGTAAAAGCCTACGTCCTGCTTGTCTGGTAAACTCGGTAAAAAGGGTGCTGTTTGCTACCTCTAATCACGAGAGCCTCTAATCTGTATATCTCTAATCTCTTGTGTCTGTCTAAACTTGTGTACTTGTCCATCTAGGGGTGCTCTACCCCTCCTTATATAAGTGGAGAGGGTAGGTTTACAAATAGAGTCCTACTAGGAGTAGGATTAGGACTAGTCTCTCTAGAATCCTATTCCGGGTCTTGTTTCCTTCAGCAGGGAGTCTTTATCTCTTTGGGACTTCTCTTGTGAGCCTCCTGGCACCGGCTTACATGCCGGGTCTTGGGCCTGGTCATCCTGCGACCCGCCTGTCGGGTCATTAATAAAATGTCATGTCTTTATCGGGTCTCCTATGAGTCGCCAGGCCGGGTCATACCACGGGGTATATCCCCAACATTAGCCCCCAGGTTAGCTTGAATTTATTCATGCTAAGCTCCTAAAATAAGAGTAACAAATATGTTAAGTGGTCGGCTTGCTCCTTTGGCCGACTTATGAAGTGGCTCCTTAGAAATCCGGGTCTTTTCTGCATATGAATGAGTCGTCTTGAAAATCGTCTTCTTTTTCAATGTCCTTTGAAAAATATTGAGAATAGAACACCCATATGCCATTGAGTTGTCTTCCAATACTCTTGGCGGGTCATCTCTGCCAGGTCATAATCATTGATGATGTCGGGTCATTATCGTTGGTGATGCCGGGTCAAATAACTAGAATCCAGCTGACTTGATAAAAATATTGGGATGAAAATCCATCTGATGTAAAACCGGACTTCCATTGTTATGAAGCAGGGCAGCTTATATAAACTCTAGCGGGTTATGATCTTTTGATAACACCGGGTCATGAATGTTGGCGATGCCGGGTCTAACAACTTAACTCCATAATTAACATCTTGAAAATTCTCCTCAAAGTTTTTGCTATGTCCATATTACATGTAGCCCCCAAGCTCCGAGATTATCCATGATAACTTGGTGCTTTGCCATAATATATTGGACTGTGTAGCCCCCAAGTGTCGGCTTGTCTGCCTACAGCAACTTGGGACTTGTAAGTGTGTTATACCTTATAAAGCTTCGGCGGGTGTAGCCCCCAAGGGCCGGCTCATTAGCATGTGATGGGCCGGGTCTTTAATTTGAACCATATAATCTTTTTGAACGGCTGAATACTGTAGCCCCCAAGTGCCGGGTCGCACTTCTATGGGGACTTGGGACTTTTAGAAAATTTGATCTGAGCGGTGCAGCCCCCAGGTGCCGGGTCAGTAAGAATTACTGGGCTGGGACTTAGAAAAATATAGAAAGACCGGCTCATCTCCTTGGGATAATCGGGACTTGCTGACAATGTAATGATTTGAAAACCAGCTTGCATTAGCCCCCAAGTGCCGTGGTGCGTTCTTGCAGCGACATGGGACTTACATAATTGATATAAACTGGACTTGAATAGTGTAGCCCCAAGGGCCAGGTCGTCTGCCTGCGGCGACTTGTGACTATGTAATAATAATATGACTCACCACAATTTGTTGAATGAATCCTTGACTGTGGTTGTAATATAACCCGAAATGAATATCCTGGAACAATTCCTTTGTCTTTGATATGAAATCCCTGCTCGTGGTTGCGGTGCAACCCGACAAATATATGTTTGAGAAATCCATGAGTGTTGTAGATTATTACAGAGCACATTTGAAGAAATCCGAGAACCGACCAATTTAGATGACACGACATTATATCTGACAGGGCGGCTCTTGAAAAATAATAAATTCTCCGGGCTGGCTTGAAAACCCAATCATTTAGTACTGGTTATGATAAACCATGAAGATCCAGCTAGGTTGGCTATTAAAGATCCCTTTGCTCTTGCAAAATTTTTTCATCGTACTTAACGGAGGCTCATCTTAAGAGATAAAACTTGCAAAAATAAAAAATACAAAATATATTCTGCATTGTTGTAAGGGCGTCTTGAAAAAGCACAACCCGGAGATGTTATATCTTTCATAGCCTTGCTCCTTTCATAATCTTGCTCTGACCCGGCTTGATAAGCCGGCATGACATGTGAATATGATGCAATGTATGATGCTATGTATGATGCTATGTATGATGCAATGTATGATGCAATGTATGATGATCTTGCTTTTCCTTCTTGTCTTCCAAAACTCATATGATGGTTCTTCCTGGCTAGACTCGATGCTTGAACTCATACCAGTGCAGGATCTCTCGATGAGATTTTCTGGTAGAGCGCAACGAACCAAAAAAGAGACACATCTGCTGGTTCTACTAGGTGGACTCATTGCTTGAACTCAGAGCAACACTCGGTTTCCAGGCGAGAATTGTTGAGCGTAACGCCCCAGAAAGAGACACGAATGCTGGTTCCGCCGAGAGGACTCACTACTTGAACTCATAACAATGCTCGTTTTCCAGGCGAGGATTGATGAGCATAGTGTTCCAACTAGAGACATAGCAGGGCATGAGTATCCCTAGTAGCCCATAAAGTGCCTCTCATGTGACATAAATCTGTCGTTTTAATCTTAAAGAGTGCAGGATCTTTAAAAGATTAACTGTCTAAGAGTACGAACGGGCCACATAGCGGAGAGTCGGCAGTAGATGAGAGAGTTTATCCTTGCTTTCCGTAAGACGGCCTCACGTGACAAGAACCGCCGGTTTAACCTTAACCCGTACAGTGTCTCTATCGAGATTGGCCGTCAATTTCTTTGAACTGGCTCAGGGTCTCTAGGCGAGATTAACTGGTAAGAGTTCGGCGGGTCATATAGCAGAGCAGCATCAACTTACAGGCAGGTTTAACCCGAGCTTGCGTTGGCTTAAGAGCCGATCAAGAGGGTATGTAAGCTAAACCCGATGGGTTGGAAGCCCCCAAATGACCTTGTTGACGGACTCAACTTTTTGCACAATCTTGTAAGCCGCCATCTTGTAAAACGCCATCTTGTATGAAGAAACGGCAGAAGCTCCAAGTGACTTTATGATGATCCAATAAATCTAGGAACCCATGTTTGAATGGTGCATCACGGCGGTTTGTCTTCTTGGGTAACTTTTTTTTAATCTTTCGCCAATAATGTAATAGCCCCCAGGATTGGGTTTTCTCTTGCAAAGACCCAGGGTTCTTGTTGAAAACGACCAAATGAGTCTCGCCATATCTGTAGCCCCCGAGTCTTAAGTTGACTCGAAGAGGCGGAGAGTCTCCACTGATGGTCGAGGTTGACCGTGGTGGGTTATGGATGATCCCGTATGAATTGTTTCAATGATCCGGTCGATGGTTTTTCCTAACTGGTTGTTGAAGTTAACCAAACTGTAGTGATGACGACTTGTGCGCCTGTCCATTTGGGCAGCTTGTATAGACGAACACTGCACCCATATGTCCATATAGATTGGATCGCAGGTCGGTGATTCAGAACTGTTAGTTGGGAAGCTCGTACTGGTGTATGCAGCCCCTGGCATGTTGATGTAGATATGGAAGTTAGCCATGGCGTTGTAAGCCGGTTTGGCTGCGAGAGATGGCTCTGGCGCTTGTTGGCCGGCGCAAACAGTAAGTCGCCCGTGGCGTTGGAGACCAGCATGGATGGTGAGTCGCCATAGCATTTGTCGGCGCAGACGGTGAGTCGGCAACAACTTTTGTAAGCCGACACGAACGGCGAGTCGGCCGCGATGTTGTAGGCCGGCGTGGATGGAGAGTCGCCCGTGGTGCTGATTGAAAACCATAACGAGAATATGGTGGATTGTCGTGTCCGTTAGGCGGCTCATACTTGCGGGTGAGCGCGCGCGGTACCGGCGAGATGACTTAACTGAACCGTACGAGCGGCGGCTTGCGCACGTCCGTTCCTATGGCATGGTATCACTTGTCTTGCGCATTAAAATATACGGGCGACAATAATTGTTCTAAGAGGAACTATAATATACTCATAAAATAAGTAAGACAGATAACACCTCATTTAAGATGCCAGAATGATCCATGTGTGGGTCTGCCGCATGTTAGGTCGACGAGATTTAATTGTAGTGTTTCTGTTAAACACTATTTTTATCAGGCTCTGACACCCCTTTCTGATGAAACCCCCCACTTTTTTTGTTTCTTTCTCTTCCTCTATCCTTTTCAGACTCGGAGCTAGAGTATAACGGTGGCTCAGCGGGGGCGTAGGCAGCATGGGAGGAACAACCAGCACGGTTCAAGGCGGACGGTCGGGGCAGGTCGGGGCTGGCGGCTATGGGATGGCGAGGCGACGACTGCTAGCAAGGCGGAGCTGGCAGCTGTAGGCCAACACGCGATGGCTGGTTAGGCAGAGCCGAAGGCGAGGGCGGAGCCACGGTCGGGCTAGCCGAGGCGCGGTCCCGGGCAAGCGAAACCGCCGTGTGTGAAGGCGACTCGTGGCGAGGAAGAGGAGGTTGCGGTCTGGCAACAGGGTACGGCAACGGCCGACGGATGGAGATGAGGTGATGGCAGGCCACGCCGGCTGAGCGGCCCGGCAAGACCAGGGAAGGTAGGTGCAGACCTGTGGAGTGGGGAGAGGCGCGGTGGAACCGGCTGGGGAACTAAGCCGGCGGGAATGGGGCGATGTGGAGCCAGAGGCAGGGCGGGGCGCAGCTGCGGCCAACGGGCGCGCTGAGCCAATGGGAGCAGGACGAGGTTGAGCCTAGCGAGGCGCATGGAGGCAAGATGTGGTGGGGTGGCTGCGGTGCTGGTGACCAACGGGCGGCTCGAGCGGCCAGCGGGAGCGACAACAGCGAGCCAGCGCTGGCCGGAGCGAAGCGGGTTGTGGCTCGGACGCACGCGAGTGATGTGAGGCAACACGGAGGCAAAATCGGGATGAGCAGAGGCGGAACCGAATCCGGATCGATGTCTTCCTCTAGGAACCAAGCGGAGGCGGAACCGAGTTGTAGACGATGGACGGTGTTGACCACGTGCCCAAGCAAAGAGCACCACTTCGTCGTAATCTGTGTGGTGATGGCGAAACCTGCCAGCATGACGCGATCTGGACGTCATTGATTGACAAATAAGATAGAAGGTCCTGTTCAGAACATAACGTCGGAGTCGTCCTTGCTGTTCATGTTGACTGGAACTGCTGAGGCTCTTACGAGATCTGAGTTGAAGTAGATCCTTCTGAACCGGCTCATCTTCATCAGGCCAATTGCGAGCTCCTCGATCCCTGTGGAGATCCCTTAAAGAACACAACATCACCGTGCGAGCGGCCCCATGATGGGCGCCAACTGTCGTGGATTTGTCACGGCAGATGTCCAGGTGAACGGACTTAGGTTCGGGACGAAGACGCAACTACGTGGCGGCTTGAAGGGGTTGATCGAAATCGAGAGACACGGAGTTTACCCAGGTTCGGCCCCTCCAATGGAGGTAAAAGCCCACATCCTTCTTGTCTGGTATTGATGATGAAGAAGATCTCTCGGTTACAAGGGTGTTGTTTGCTACCTCTAATCACGAGAGCCTCTAATCTGTATATCTCTAATCTCTTGTGTCTGTCTAAACTTGTGGTCTTGTCCATCTAGGGGTGCTCTACCCCTCCTTATATAAGTGGAGAGGGTAGGTTTACAAATAGAGTCCTACTAGGAGTAGGATTAGGACTAGTCTCTCTAGAATCCTATTCCGGGTCTTGTTTCCTTCAGCAGGGAGTCTTTCTTTCTTTGGGTCTTCTCTTGTGAGCCGCCTGGCACTGGCTTACATGCCGGGTCTTGGGCCTGGTCGTCCTGCGACCCGCCTGCCGGGTCATTAATGAAATGTCATGTCTTTATCGAGTCTCCTGTGAGTCGCCAGGCCGGGTCATACCGTAGGGTATATCCCCGACATCGACAAAACAATCGTGACTTCCTACTGTCTGTAAGTACTACTTCTGTAATTAAGTCTCTCTATATAGCTTAGCTCTTTCATTGCATGTATATATAATCATCCTCACTATATTATGCAGATTAAAGATCGTCGAATGCAGAAAAGCACAAATCTATGATGTTGGGTTCATTAACCCAAATATCATACATGAGTTTACAGTCAAACACAATGCCACACAAACCAAGGACAACTTGCTACAATCGTTGCTTGCAAATCAAAACAAAGAGACAATACTCTTTCCTTACAACTTCAAGTGAGTGTTACTGTCTTGTGCATATTCGGTTTCCCTTATTACTCGAGGTTATAGTAATATAATTTATGAGTTATGCATGCGTGTGCAGCTTCCACTTTATTTTGCTAGAGATTAATGTTGAGCAGGGAGTAGTAACCGTCTTAGACTCGAAACGAAAAGATCCCCAGGAATATGCGGACATGACTGAAATGCTCCAGAAGTAAGTTCAATCGATCATTATCACATCATATCGACAACTTTGTTCATTTCCTGATATCAAGTAATTTTTTTCTTTCTCTGGCAGGGTTTGGAAAGAGTTCACCACAATTGTTCCGGCACTGCCGAGGGAGCTGCAATTTACACACCCGAAAGTAAGTACTACTAGCTAGTTCCACGCATCTCCCATTGATTCTAGTTTCATCAATACCATTTATAATTCTTGATTATCAGTTTGATTGAACTCTATTTCTCGTAAAGTGCTTGTGGCGGGAAGCCGGGAATGATTTTTGTGGATACTACGTTTGCGAGTTCATCTACAACGCGACGACCCCTAAGTGAGGCTACTCTGAAAAACAATATGAAGTGCGTAAGCAATAATATTCACAATTTTATTTTATTACAGTGATTTGTGTTGAGTTTCATTCATATATATGTATTGACCACCTTCTTCAAATTAGATGTGGCAGATGCGGGATGAACTCCTACCACATGATCGCATACGAGGAATTCAAGAGGAATTGGCAGGATTCTTTCTTGACCATGTCATAAATAAAGCCGGAGAATACCATACGGAATTTGACATTAGATGTTAGGGATTGTAAGAGATCTTATATTGTATATATGTGTTGGGGAACGTCGCATGGGAAACAAAAAATTTCCTACGCACACGCAAACCTATCCATGGTGATGAGCATCTACGAGAGGGAGAGTGGATCTACATACCCTTGTAGATCGCGAAGCGGGAAGCGTTAAGAAACGCGGTTGGTGTAGTCGAACATCTTCGCGATCCAAATCGCCGAGCGTCCCGCGATCTCATCACGATCCGTCCCGCGATCCAATCACGATCCGTCCCGTGAACTCATCACGATCCGTCCCGCGACCTCATCATGATCCGTCTCACGATCTTGATCACGATCTGTCCCGCGAACTCATCACGATCCGTTCCGCGATCTCATCACGAACTGTCTCGCGTTCTCGATCACGGTCCTTCCGATCTAGCGCCGAACGGACGACACCTCCGCGTTCAGCACACGTGCAGCTTGATGACGATCTCCACCGTCTCGATCCAGCGAGAGGAGGTGGAGAGGAGAGAGAGTTCACCGGCAGCGTGATGGCGCTCCGGTGATGGTGGTGGAGTGATTCCGGCAGGGCTTTGCCTAAGCGCTGCGGAAAACCGATCTAGAGGAGAAACTGTGCACCGGTGAAACGGGTAGCACGTGGCCGGAAATTCTGTCCAAAAACCACCCAATCCACTAGTATATATAGGAGGAGAGGATAGGAGAGGCATCCAAGGCCTTTGGGTCGGCCGAAATAGGAGGTGGGAGCAATCCTACTTCACCTCCAATCCTAGTTGGAGTAGGATTGCCTCCTATTGGCTGATTTTCCACTTTTTGCTTTAGGACTTTCTCTCCTGCGCCATGGGCCTTTGTGGCTGTTTTCCCAGCCCACTAAGGGCTGGTTATTATTCTCCCACAGCCCATGGACCTCTTGGGGTCGAAATACCCCTCCCGGAGGTCCTCCGGTACACTACCGGCACTCCCGGTACAATACCGATACTCCCGGTACACTACCGATGAGCCCGAAACTTTTTCGGAAACCAAACTGGGATTTCCTATATATGAATCTTTACCTCCGGACCATTCCGGAGCTCCTCGTGATGTCAGGGATCTCATCCGGGACTCCGAAAAACCTTCGGTCACCACCATACATAACTCTACACTACCGAAACGTCACCGAACCTTAAGTGTGCAGACCCTGCGGGTTCGAGAACTATGTAGACATGACCGAGACACCTCTACGGTCAATAACCAATGGCGGGACCTGGACGTCCACATTGGTTCCTACATATTCTATGAAGATCTTTATCGGTCGAACCTCTATGTCAAGGATTCAGTTAATCCCGTATATCGTTCCCTTTGTTCTTCGGTATGTTACTTGCCCGAGATTCGATCGTCGGTATCTCCATACCTAGTTCAACCTCGTTACCGGCAAGTCTCTTTACTCGTTCCGTAATACAAGATCCCGCAACTAACAATTAGTCACATTGCTTGCAAGGCTTATTGTGATGTTGCATTACCGAGTGGGCCCCGAGATACCTCTCCGTTACACGGAGTAACAAATCCCAGTCTCGATCCATGCCAACTCAACAGACACCATCGGAGATACCTGTAGAGCACCTTTATAGTCACCCAGTTACGTTGCGACGTTTGATACACACAAGGCACTCCTCCGATATCCGTGAGTTGCATGATCTTATGGTCATAGGAACATATACTTGACATGCAGAAAACAGTAGCAATGAACTGGCACGATCATATGCTATGTTTGTAGTTTGGGCCTTATCCATCACATCATTCTCCTAATGATGTGATCCCGTTATCAAATGACATCTCATGTCCATGGCTAGGAAACCTTAACCATCCTTTGATCAACGAGCTAGTCCATTAGAGGCATACTAGGGACATGGTTTTGTCTATGCATCCACACATGCATTTAAGTCTCCGATCAATACAATTATAGCATGGATAAAAAACGATTATCATGAACAAGGATATATGATAATAACTAATTTATTATTGCCTCCAGGGCATATTTCCAACAGTCTCCCACTTGCACTAGAGTCAATAATCTAGTTCACATCACCATGTGATTCGCATTGTTATGAATCTAACACCCAATGAGTTCTGGGGCTCGATCATGCTTTGCATGTGAGAGAGGTCTTATAGTCAACGGGTCTGCGATATTCAGATCCGTGTGTACTTTGCATATCTCTATGTCAACCATAAACACTGCTACCACACTCCACTTGGTACTATTTCCAAATGGCTGCTCCACTATACGTATCCAGATTGCTACTACTAGTCATCCGGATAGGTGTTAAAGCTTGCATCGACGTAACTCTTTACGACGAACTCTTTATCACCTCCATAATCAAGAAACATTTCCTTAGTCCTCTGGTTACTAAGGATAATTCCGACCGCTGTCCAGTGATCCACTCCTGGACCACTCTTGTACCCCTTGACAAACTCATGGCAAGGCACACATAGGTGCGGTACAAAGCATGGCATAATATAGAGCCTATGGCTAAGGCATAGGGGACGACGTTTGTCCTTTCTCTTTCTTCTGCCGTTGTCGAGCTTTGAGTCTCACTCAACTTCACACCTTACACATTAGACGAGAACTGTTTCTCTGGCTGATCCATTTTGAACTCTTTCAAAATCTTGTGAAGGTATGCACTCATTGAAAGTTTCATCAAGCATCTTGATCTATCTCTATAGATTTTGATGCTCAACAATTAGGTAGCTTTATCTAGATCTTCCTTTGAAAATCACTTTCCAAATAACCATTTTATGCTTTCCAGAAACTCTACATTATTTCTGAACAACAATATGTCATCCACATATACTTATCGGAAATTCTATAGTGCTCCCACTCACTTTATTACAAATACAAGTTTCTCATAAACTTTGTATAAACATCAAAACTTTGATCACCTCATCAAAGCGTATATTCCAACTCCGAGATGCTTGCTTCAGTCCATGGAAGGATCACCGAAGCTTGCACACCTTTTAGCATCCTTAGGCCTGACAAAACCTTCTGGTTGTATCACATACAACCTTTCCTCAAGTAAACCATTAAGGAAACGATGTTTTGACATCCATCTGCCAGATTTCATAATTGAAAACACAGCAACTGCTAACATAATTCCAACAGACTTTTGGCATCGCTACGAGTGAGAAAGTCTCATCGTAGTCAACTCCTTGAACTTGTCACAAACATCTTTGCAACAAGTCGAGCTTTACAAATAGTGACATTCACCATCAATGTCTGTCTTCATTTTAAAGATCCATTTGTACTCAACGACCTGCCGTCCAACGAGCAAGTCTACCAAAGTCTACACTTGGTTTTAATACATGGACCCTATCTCGGATTTCATGGCCTCCAACCATTTGTCGGAATCCGGGCCCATCATCGCTTCTCCATAGCTCGTAGGTTCATCGTTGTCCAACAACATGACCTCCAAGACAGAGTTGTCGTACCACTTAGGAGCAGTACACATCCTTGTCTACCTACGAAGTTTGATAGTAACTTGATCCTGAAGCTTCATGATCATCATCATTAACTTCCTCTTCAACTAACGTAGGCTTCACAGTAACATCTTTCTGCGCTGCGCTACTCTCTGGTTGAACAAAGGTTTAACAACCTCATCAAGTTCTATCTTCCTCCCACTCAATTCTTTCGAGAGAAACTTTTTCTCGAGAAAGGACCCAGTTCTAGCAACAAACACTTTGCACTCGGATCTGAGATAGAAGGCATACCCATCTGTTCTTAGGGTATTCTATGAAGATACATTGTCCGCTTTGGGTTCTAGCTTATTATGTGAAAACATTTTCCACACAAGCATCGCAGCCCCAAACATTAAGAAATGACAGCTTAGGTTTCTATCAAACCATAATTCACACGGTGTCATCTCAACGGATTTAGATGATGCCCTATTTAAAGTGAATGTAGTTGTCTCTAATGCATAACCCCAAAAATTATAGTAGTAAAACGATAAGAGACATCACAGTATGCACTATATCAATAGAGCATGACTATGATGTTCGGACACACCATCACACCATGGTGTTCCAGGTGGCGTTAGTTGTGAAACAAATTTCATGTTGTCTTAAGTTGTATGCCAAACTCGTAACTCAGATATTCACCTCCACGATCATATCGCGGTCATTTTTATCTTCTTGTCACGATGATCTTTAAACTTCACTCTGAATTTGCTTGAACCTTTCAAACAATTCAGACTTGTGTTTCATTAAGTAAATATACACTATATCTACTCAAATCATCAGTGAAGGTAAGAAAATAACGATATCCACTGCACGCTACAAGACTCACTAGATTGCATACATCAACATGTATCATTTCCAATGAATCACTTGCCCGCTCCATCCAACGGGGTCCTTTAGTCATCTTGCCCAAGAGGCATGGTTCGCATGTCTCAACCGATTCGAAATCGATGAGTCCAAATATCCATCAGCATGGAGTTTCTACATGCGCTTTATACCAATATGACATTTAGCGGCAGTGCCACAAGTATGTGGTACTATCATTATTAACTTTGTATCTTTTGACATCAATGTTATGAACATGTGTACTACTACGATCAAGATTTCAACAAACCATTCTCACTGGGTGCATGACCATTGAAGGTATTATTCATGTAACCAGAATAACTATTATTCTCTGACTTAAATGAATAACCGTATTGCAACAAACATGATCTAATCATGTTCATGCTTAACGCAAAACACCAAATAACATTTATTTAGGTTCGTCACTAATCCTGAAGGTAGAGAGAGCGTGCGATGTTGATCACATCAACCTTGGAAACATTTCCAACACACATCGTCACCTCACCCTTAGCTAGTTCTCCGTTTATTCCGTAGCTTTTATTTCGAGTTACTAACATTTAGCAACCGAACCGGTATCCAATACCCAGGTGCTACTAGGAGTACTAGCAAGGTACACATCAATAACTCGTATATCAAATATACTTCTGTCGATGTTGCAGCCTTCTTATCTACCAAGTATCTAGGGTTGTTCCGCTTCAGCGACCTCTCACCTCATAATAGAAGCACTTAGTCTCGGGTTTGAGTTCAACTTTGGGTTGCTTCACTGGAGCAGCAACTGACTTGCTATCCATGAAGTTTCCCTCCTTGCTCTTGCCCTTTTCGAAACTAGTGGTTTGATTAACCATCAACAGTTGACGCTCCTTCTTGATTTCTACCTTCGCGGTGTCAAACATCGCGAACAGCTCAGGGATCAATACTTCTATCCCTGGTGTATTATAGTTCATCACTAAGTTCTAGTAGCTTTAGTGACAGTGACTTGGAGAACTATATCAATCACTATCTTATCTGGAAGATCAACTCCCACTTGATTCAAGCGATTGTAGTACCCAGACAATCTGAGTACATGCTCAACGATTGAGCTATTCTCCTTCATCTTACAGGCAAAGAATCTTGTTGGAGATCTCATATCTCGCAACACAGGCACGAGCCTGAGATCACAATCTCTGCTCCTAGAACATCTCATATGTTCCGTGACGTTCAAAACGTTTCCGAGCCTCAATTCTAAGCCGTAATGCATGACGCACTAAACTATCAAGTAGTCATCGAAACGTGCCTGTTAGATGTTCACAACATCTATAGACGATGCTAGAGGGGGTGGCGCACCGAGCGGTGCATTAAGGACATAAGCCTTCTATGCAGCAATGAGGACAATCCTCAGATCACGGACCCACTCCGCAATTTTTCTACCAACATCTTTCAATTCTATTTCTCAAGGAACATATAAAAATACAAGGGAGCTACAGCGCGAGCTAGTAATCTACAACATAATTTGCAAAGACACTTTAGCTATGTTCATGATAATGAGTTCAATTAATCATATTACTTAAGAACTCCCACTCAAATTGACATCCCTCGGGTCATTCGAGTGATACATGATCCAAATTCACCAACTCAAGTCCGATCATCACGTGAGTTAAGGTGGCTTCAATGGTGAACATCATTACGTTGATCATATCCACTATATGACTCATGCTCGACCTTTTGGTCTCTTGTGTTCCGAGGCCATGTCTGTACATGCTAGGCTCGTCAAGTTTAACCCGAGTGTTCTGCGCGTGCAAATCTGGCTTGCACCCGTTGTATGTGAACGTAGAGTCTATCACACCCGATCATCACGTGGTGTCTCAACACGACGAACTTTCGCAATGGTGCACACTCGGGGAGAACACAATTTATCTTGAAATTAAGTGAGGGATCACCTTATAATGCTACCGCCATCCTAAGCAAAACAAGGTGCATAAAAAGGATTAACATCACATGCAAATCATAAGTGACATGATATGGCCATGAACTTGTGCTTTTGATCTCCATCTAGAAAGCACCGCATGATCTCCATCGTCACCGGCACAACACCATGATCTCTATCATCTTGATCTCCATCAACGTGTCGCCATCGGGGTTGTCACGCCCTACATGCTTCTACTACTATTGCTACCGTAGCGATAAAGTAAAGCATTACATAGCGCTTAATGATTGACACGCAGGTCATACAATAATTAAAGACAACCCTATGGCTCCTGCCGGTTGCCGTATTCATCGACATGCAAGTTGTGATAATCTATACATCACATGATCATCTCATACATCACATATATCACATCATGTAATTGGCCATATCATATCACAACATACCCTGCAAAAACAAGCTAGACGTCCTCTAATAGTTGTTGCATATTTTACGTGGCTGCTATGGGTATCTAGCAAGAACGATTCTCACCTACGCATAAACCACAACGGTGATACACTATTTTGCTTTTCAACCTTCTCAAGGACCGCCTTTGTCGAATCCGATCCAACTAAAGTGAGAGAAACTGTCACCCGCAAGCCATCTAGGCAACAAGTTGCGTCGAGGGAACCGGTCTCTCGTAAGCGTACGAGTAATGTTGGTCCGGGCCGCTTCATCTCACAATCCCGCTGAACCAAAATACGACCAAGGGAGGAAGCAATCTAAGCATCAACGCCCACAAACCTTTTGTGTTCTACTCGAGATCTCATCGAACCATCAACCTAGCTCATGATGCCACTGTTGGGGAACGTC
This sequence comes from Hordeum marinum, assembly GCA_022496015.1. Taxonomy (NCBI): domain Eukaryota; kingdom Viridiplantae; phylum Streptophyta; class Magnoliopsida; order Poales; family Poaceae; genus Hordeum; species Hordeum marinum. The sequence continues at coordinate 506,049,188 of CM039674.1, read as the reverse complement.
GCATGGGAAACAAAAATTTTCCTACGCACACGCAAACCTATCCATGGTGATGAGCATCTACGAGAGGGAGAGTGGATCTACATACCCTTGTAGATCGCTAAGCGGGAAGCGTTAAGAAACGCGGTTGGTGTAGTCGAACATCTTCGCGATCCAAATCGCTGAGCGTCCCGCGATCTCATCACGATCCGTCCCGCGATCCAATCACGATCCGTCCCGTGAACTCATCACGATCCGTCCCGCGATCTCATCACGATCCATCTCACGATCTTGATCATGATCTGTCCCGCGAACTCATCACGATCCGTTCCGCGATCTCATCACGAACTGTCTCGCGATCTCGATCACGGTCCTTCCGATCTAGCGCCGAACGGACGGCACCTCCGCGTTCAGCACACGTGCAGCTTGATGACGATCTCCACCGTTTCGATCCAGCGAGAGGAGGTGGAGAGGAGAGAGAGTTCACCGGCAGCGTGATGGCGCTCCGGTGATGGTGGTGGAGTGATTCCGGCAGGGCTTCGCCTAAGCGCTGCGGAAAACCGATCTAGAGGAGAAACTGTGCACCGGTGAAACGGGTAGCACGTGGCCGGAAATTCTGTCCAAAAACCACCCAATCCACTAGTATATATAGGAGGAGAGGATAGGAGAGGCAGCCAAGGCCTTTGGGTCGGCCGAAATAGGAGGTGGGAGCAATCCTACTTCACCTCCAATCCTAGTTGGAGTAGGATTGCCTCCTATTGGCTGATTTTCCACTTTTTGCTTTAGGACTTTCTCTCCTGCGCCATGGGCCTTTGTGGCTGTTTTCCCAGCCCACTAAGGGCTGGTTATTATTCTGCCACAGCCCATGGACCTCTTGGGGTCGAAATACCCCTCCCGGAGGTCCTCCGGTACACTACCGGCACTCCCGGTACAATACCGATACTCCCGGTACACTACCGATGAGCCCGAAACTTTTTCGGAAACCAAACTGGGACTTCCTATATATGAATATTTACCTCCGGACCATTCCGGAGCTCCTCGTGACATCAGGGATCTCATCCGGGACTCTGAACAACCTTCGGTCACCACCATACATAACTCTACACTACCGAAACGTCACCGAATCTTAAGTGTGCAGACCCTGCGGGTTCGAGAACTATGTAGACATGACCGAGACACCTCTACGGTCAATAACCAATGGCGGGACCTGGACGTCCACATTGGTTCCTACATATTCTACGAAGATCTTTATCGGTCGAACCTCTATGTCAAGGATTCAGTTAATCCCGTATATCGTTCCCTTTGTTCTTCGGTATGTTACTTGCCCGAGATTCGATCGTCGGTATCTCCATACCTAGTTCAACCTCGTTACCGGCAAGTCTCTTTACTCGTTCCGTAATACAAGATCCCGCAACTAACAATTAGTCACATTGCTTGCAAGGCTTATTGTGATGTTGCATTACCGAGTGGGCCCCGAGATACCTCTCCGTTACACGGAGTAACAAATCCCAGTCTCGATCCATGCCAACTCAACAGACACCATCGGAGGTACCTGTAGAGCACCTTTATAGTCACCCAGTTACGTTGCGACGTTTGATACACACAAGGCACTCCTCCGATATCCGTGAGTTGCATGATCTCATGGTCATAGGAACATATACTTGACATGCAGAAAACAGTAGCAATAAACTGACACGATCATATGCTATGTTTGTAGTTTGGGTCTTATCCATCACATCATTCTCCTAATGATGTGATCCCGTTATCAAATGACATCTCATGTCCATGGCTAGGAAACCTTAACCATCCTTTGATCAATGAGCTAGTCCATTAGAGGCATACTAGGGACATGGTTTTGTCTATGTATCCACACATGCATTTAAGTCTCCGATCAATACAATTATAGCATGGATAATAAACGATTATCATGAACAAGGATATATGATAATAACTAATTTATTATTGCCTCTAGGGCATATTTCCAACAATATGTAGCTAGTAGCGTCGGATAGATATACGAAAACTCGTTGTTTGACCAATCTCTCGGAGAAATAGAGGTCGATCACTTCTCTCTCTCTATAAATTCATTACGATCTTTTGTACTTAATGGTTCCTTCATTTGCTTACTAGCTAGCGTGTCGAGTTCTCTCTATAGTAGCTAGCATCGACCAAGCACGGAGAAAGAGAGGACACTTCTCTCTATTAGCTAGCTAACACAGTATGAAACCCCCTAAATTAACCCTACAAAAACCCCGTAAAACCCCCTCCCCCCTTTCAAACCCCCAGCTCCTGCCAGATGCTGGCGCGTGGATGCCTTTTGGTCCCGGTTGGTGTTACCAACCGGGACTAAAGGTCCTCCTACTTGGGCTCCCCGCAGCGGCCACGTGGAGCCCCTTCTGTCCCGGTTTGTAAGCGAATGGGGACTAAGGGTATAGGGCTTTAGTCCCGGTTCCAGAACCGGGGCTAATGGGCCTCTGGAATTGGGACAAATGGGCTGTTTTCTACTAGTAACGACCTGTTCAGTTTCATCTTATAATGTATGTGCATGAATGACATGCCCTTGGTACTATAGTACATGTCAACAACATATGTGCTACTTGTTATAGGCGTTGGGATTTCCCCGAACAGGAAGGATGATGTAATATAGTATAAGAAAGTATTTCCCTCATGTAAGAACCAAGGTTTATTGAAACAACAGGAGATCACACAAACGAATGATCATTATAAAAGATATCAATTATTTCATTTTTGTCAACAGGATGGTCATGCAAAGCTCTAAGTAGTTGGAGAAGCCTCCCCCAATCTTGAGGATTATTCTCTTCTTCAATTTGCAGAAAGTTAAATATTTCCTCTAAAGCAACTTGTTTTTTATGAGCAAGAAAATATTTTCAAAGAAGTAATTTATCATATCATGGGAGCTACACACACAACCAGAAGAAAGAGTGAGGAACCACTCCTTAGCATCGCCTTTCAGCAAAAAAAAGGAAAATGCTTAAGGATATAGTAATAACACATCTTTTCCTCATGAGTAAAAAAGGTGGCAATATCATTCAGTTTAGTGAGCTGTGCCACAACTGTTTGAGTTTCATAGCCATGAAAAGAATAAGATTCTACTATATTGATTAACTCATGATCAACAAAGAATTCATAATCTGTATCAATAACACATATAGGAGAAGTAGTAAATTTAGGATCATGTTTCATTTTCTCCATCATAGATTTTTCTTTCAGTTTGCATAGAAATATTCTCAAATCATCTCTATCATTACAAGAAAGAAAGTCCTCAGATATCTCCCCATCCATAACATAACCCTCATGTACATCAGGGAATTCATATCTATTAGGAGAGCTAGGTATAATAGGTGATTCCTAATCTTCTTCAATTTCAGCATTTTCAAGTTCTGTAGCCTTAGGCAATATGAGCATCAAGTAATTCATTTAGTGGCACAATTTCAGTTTCATCAAGAATAATAGTAGTATCATCATTAATTTCAGAAGTAGCATCATCAGGTACGTGCGACATATTAGAACGAGCAGCAACTGGTGGTGTCATAAGTTGATTCAAAACAGTAGGTGAATACAAAGCAGAGCTACATGGCAGCTCCTTACCCCCCTCGTCTTAGACGGTATGATCTTGATTCTTGTATCCTTAAGATTATTCATAGTATCATGTGGATATCCTCAAGTGAACACAATAAATATAGCTTTGCTCCCCGGCAACGGTGCCAACAAAATGTCTTGATAACCCACAAGTATAGGGGATCACACAGTCTTCACAGGTAGTATTACACCCTGATTTATTGATTCAACATAGTGTGAGCCAAAGAATATTTGTTGGCCTTAGCAGTTGAGTTGTCAATTCAACCATGACTGGGATATCTTTTTGCAGCAACGGTTTTAGTAGCACAACAAAATAGTAGTAGTAACAGTAATGGTAACAACAGTTTTGTAGTGATTGTAACAGTAGTAGAGGCAATAGTAACTTAGCAAGGTTGTATGAAAAGCGTAGGCACATGGACTGGTAATGGATAATGATTTAGATCACATCAATAATGTAAGATTTACAGAATAGAGCGACACAAAACTAGCTCCAATTCATCAATGTAATATAGGCATGTATTCCGTATATAGTCATACGTGCTTGCGATAAGAACTTCTATGACACTTTTCTCCTACCCTCCCTTGGCAGCGGGGTCCATAAGGAAACTAAGAGATATTAAGGCCTCCTTTTAATAGAGAACCAAAAAAGCATTAACACATGGTGAGTACATGAACTCCTCAAACTATGGCAATCATCGGAAAGAATCTCCATTACTGTCACCTTGGGGTATGCGGATCATAAAATGTAATAGGTGCATACAACTTGCAAGATAGGATCTAAAACACCCTCATATTCATGAAAACATAATAGGTTCAGATCTGAAATCATGGCACTTGAGCCCTAGTGACAAGCATTAAGCATGGCAAAGTCATATCAACATCAATCTCAGAAGATAGTGGATACTAGGGATCAAGACCTATCAAAACAATCCGATTACATGATCAATCTCACCCAATCCCATCACCGTCCAGCAAGCCTACAAAGGAATTAGTCACTGCCGGTGGTGAGCATCATGGCGGTGTTGATGAAGAAGGTGTTGGAAATATGCCCTAGAGGCAAAAATAAATTAGTTATCATCATATTTGTTGTTCATGATAATCATTTATTATCCATACTAGAATTGTATTGATCGGAAACTCAGATACATGTGTGGATACATAGACAACACCATGTCCCTAGTATGCCTCTAATAGACTAGCTCATTGATCAAACAAGGTTAAGGTTTCCTAGCCATGGACATGAGATGTCATTTGATAACGGGATCACATCATTAGGAGAATGATGTGATGGACAAGACCCAAACTATAAACATAGCATATGATCATGTCAGTTTATTGCTATAGTTTCTGCATGTCAAGTATTTGTTCCTATGACCATGAGATCATGCAACCCACTAACACTGAGGAGTACCTTGTGTGTATGAAACGTCACAATGTAACTGGGTGACTATAAAGGTGCTCTACAGGTATCTTCGAGGGTATCTGTTGGGTTGGCATGGATAAAGACTGGGTTTGTTACTCTGTGTGATAGAGAGGTAACTCAGGGCCCATTCGGTAATACAACATCACAACAAGCATTGCAAGCAATGTGACTAAAGTGTTAGCCATGGGATCTTGTATTACGGAACGAGTAGAGAGACTTGCCGGTAACGGGATTGAACTAGGTATACAGATACCGATGATTGAATCTCGGGCAAGTAACATACCGAAGAACAAAGGGAACAACGTACGAGATTAACTAAATCCTTGATATAGAGGTTCAACCGATAAAAATATTCATAGAATATGTGGTCACCAATATGGGCATCTAGGTCCCGCTATTGGTTATTGACCGTAGAGGTGTCTCGGTCATGTCTACATAGTTCTCGAAGCCGCAGGGTCTGCACACTTAAGGTTTGGTGACGTTTCAGTAGTATAGAGTTATGTATGGTGGAGACCGAAGGTTGTTCGGAGTCCCAGATGACATCCCGGACGTCGTGAGGAGCTCTGGATTGGTCTGGAGGTAAAGATTGATATATAGGAAGTCCTATTTTGGTCACCGAAAAAGTGTCGGGCTCATCGGTAGTGTACCAGGAGTGCCAGGAGGGTACCAGGGGACCATCGGGAGGGGTGTCTTGACCCAAGGGACTCATGGGCATTGGGAGGAGGCAGACCATCCCTTGGTGGACTGGTTTAAGCCTCCCTTAAGGGCCCATGTGGCTGGGGTGAAGGGAGAAGGCAAAAGCCGAAAGGTGAAAAGATTTCCAAGTGGGGGAGGAGTCCTACCAGGAGTAGGATTGGAGTCCAACTCTCTCTCCTCCCCACTTCGGCCGAACCAAGGGCAGCCCTAGGTCGCAGCCTCTCCTCCCCCTCCTCCTATATATACTAGAGGTTTAGAGGTGAGGGCTAACTCTAATTGCCACGTGCTCCCTCTACTTCAACTAGATCGGTTTTCTCCTCTAGTGTAGTTCGGGGCTACTTAGGCGAAGCCCTGCCGAAATAGTTCCACCACCATCGCCTCCATGCCGTTGCACTGCTGGAGAACTCATATACCTCTCTGCTCCCTCTTGCTGGATCAAGAAGGTGGAGATCGTTATCGAGCTGTATGTGTGCTGAACGCGGAGGTGTCATCCGTTCGGCGCTAGATCAGAAGGACCGTGATCAGGATCGCGACACGATCCGTGATTTGATCATGGAATGGATCATGATGGGATCACGGGACGGATCGTGATTGGAACGCAAGATGGATCTTGATGGGATCGCGGTATGCTCGGTGAGATCGATCGCGAAGACGTTCAACTACATCAACCGCGTTTCTTCATACTTCCCGCTTAGCGATCTACAGGGGTATGTAGATCCACTCTCCCTCTCGTAGATGCTCATCACCATGGCTAGATCTTGCGTGTGCGTAGGAATTTTTTTGTTTCCAATGCAATGTTCCCCACAGTGGTATCAAAGCTAGGTCTACATGTAGATGAGATCATGAGCGGAACACAAAGGAGTTTGTGGGTGTTGATGCTTAGATTGCTCCTCCCTTGGTCGTGTTTTTATTCAGCGGTATTGTGGGATGAAGCGGACTGGACTAACCTTACTCGTATGTTTACGGGAGACTGGTTCCACCAACTAACGTGCAACTTTGTTGCACAAAGATGGCTGGCTGGTGTGTGTGTCTCCTACTCTAGTTGGATCAGATTCGACAAAGGAGGTCCTTGAGAAGGTTGAATAGCAATTTGTGTATCACCGTTGTGTTTTTTGTGTAGGTGAGAATTGTTCTTGCTAGATTACAAGATGTCTACTTGTTTTTGCAGGGTATGTTGTGATGTGATATGGCCAATTACATGATGAGATATATGTGATGTATGAGATGATCATGTTTTGTATAGAATATCGCGACTTGCATATCGATGGGTATGGCAACCGGCAGGAGCCATAGGGTTGTCTTTAATTATTTTTGCCGTTTTTTCTGTACTTTATCACTATGAGTTAGCAATAGTCGTGGAGACAATAGCCGGTGCGGCAACCCCGATGGCGACACATTGATGGAGATCATGGTGTCATGCCGGTGATGATGGAGATCATGCAGGTGCTTTGGAGATGGAGATCAAAAGCACAAGTTTATGGCCATATCATGTCACTTATGATTTGCATGTGATGTTAATCCTTTTATGCATCTTATTTTGCTTAGGACGACTGTAGCATTATAAGGTGATCCCTCACTTAAATTTCAAGATAAATTGTGTTCTCCCCGAGTGTGCACCATTGCGAAAGTTAGTCGTGTCAAGACACCACGTGATGATCGGGTGTCATAGACTCTATGTTCACATACAATGGGTGCAAGCCAGTGTTGCACGTGCAGAACACTCGGGTTGAACTTGATGAGCCTAGCATATACAGACATGGCCTCGGAACACAAGAGAGCGAAAGGTCGAACATGAGTCATATAGTAGATATGATAAACATGAAGATGTTCACCATTGAAACCACCTCAACTCACGTGATGATCAGACTTGAGTTGGTGGATTTGGATCATGTGACACTCAAATGATCGGAGGGATGTCAATTTGAGTGTGATTTTTTAAGTAATATGATTAACTAAACTCATTATCATGAACATAGTCAAAATGTCTTTGAAATTATGTTACTAGCTCACGTTGTAGCTCCCTTGAATTTTTTATATGTTCCTAGAGAAATAGAGTTGAAGGATGATGGTAGCAATAATGCGGACTGGGTTTGTGATCTGAGGATTTTCCTCATTGCTGCACAGAAGGCTTATGTCCTTAATGCACCACTCGGTGCGCCACCCCCTCAATCGTCGTCTGTAGATGCTGTGAACATCTGACATGGATGTATGATGACTAATTGATAGTTCAGTGCGTCATGCATTACATCTTAGAATTGAGGCTCCAAAATGTTTTGAACGTCACAGAACATATGAGATGTTCTAAGAACTGAATTTAGGATCTCAGGCTCGTGCCCGTGTTGAGAGGTATGATACCTCCAACAAGATTCTTTGCCTGCAAGATGAAGGAGAATAGCTCAATCGTTGAGCATGTGCTCAGATTGTCTGGGTACTACAATCGCTTGAATCTAGTGGGATTTGATCTTCCAGATAAGATAGTGATTGATATAGTTCTCCAAGTCACTATCACTAAGCTACTAGAGCTTCGTGATGAACTATAAACTGCCAGGGATGGAAATAATGATCCTTGAGCTATTCGCGATGTTTGACACCGTGAAGGTAGAAATCAATAAGGAGCATCAAGTGTTGATGGTTAGCGAAACCACTAGTTTTTAGAAGGGCAAGGGCTAGGAGGGAAACTTCATGGATGACAAGCTAGTTGCTGCTCCAGTGAAGAAACCCAAGGTTGAACCCAAACCCGAGACTAAGTGCTTCTATTATGAGGAGAACGGTCGTTGAAGTGGAACAACCCTAGATACTTGCTAGATAAGAAGGTTGGCAACGTCGACAGAACTATATTAGATATACGTGTTATTGATGTGTACCTTTCTAGTACACCTATTAGCACCTGGATATTGGATACCGGTTCGGTTGCTAAATGTTAGTAACTCAAAATAAATGTTACGGAATAAACGGAGACTAGCTATGGGTGAGGTGACGATGTGTGTTGGAAGTGTTTTCCAAGGTTGATGTGATCACCATCGCACGCTCTCTCTACCCTCGAGATTAGTGATGAACCTAAATAAATGCTATTTGGTGTTTGCGTTGAGCATGAACATGATTAGATCATGTTTATTACAACATGGTTATTCATTTAAGTTAGAGAATAATGGTTATTCCGTTTACATGAATAATACCTTCAATGGTCATACACCCAGTGAGAATGGTTTATTGAAATCTCGATCGTAGTAATACACATGTTCATAACATCGATGCCAAAAGATGCAAAGTTAATAATGATAGTACCACATACTTGTGGCACTGCTGCTAAAGGTTATAATGGTGTAAAGCGCATGAAGAAACTCCATACTGATGGATCTTTGGAATCACTCGATTTCCAATCAGTTGTGATATGCGTACCATGCCTCTGAGGCAAGATGACTGAGACACCGTTTTTCGGTATGATGGAGCGGGTAAGTAACTTATTGGAAATGATACATGTTGATGTATGAGGTCCAATGAGTGTTGTAGCTTGAAGTAGATTGCATTTTTTTCTTACCTTCACTAATGATTTGAGTGGATATTTATGGGTATATTTACTTAATGAAACACAAGTCTGAAACATTTGAAAAGTTCAAGAAAATTCAGAGTGAAATTTGAGATTTTCGTGACAAGAAGATAAAATGTCTATGATATGAACGTGGAGGTAAATATCTGAGTTATGAGTTTGGTAGACAACTTGAGACAATGTGGAAGTTGTTTGACAACTCATGCCACCTGGAACACCATAGTGTGATGGTGTGTCCAAACGTCATAGTCGTGATCTATTGGATATGGTGCCTACTATGATGTCTCTGGTCGTTTTGCCACTATCGTTTTGGGTTATGCATTAGAGGCAACTACATTCACTTAAAATAGGGCACTATCTAAATCCCTTGAGATGACACCATATGAATTATGGTTTGGCAGAAACCTAAGCCATAATTTCTCAGCGTTTAGTGCGACGCTTATGTCTGATGAGCTCCAACCCAAAACAGAAAGGTGCATCTTCATAGGATACCCTAAGGAAATAGTTGGGTATATCTTCTATCTCAGATCTGAGGGCAAAGTGTTTGTTGCTAAAACGAGTCTTTTCTCTATAAAAGAGTTTCTCTCGAAAGAATTGAGTGGGAGGAAGATAGAACTTGATGAGGTTGTTGAACCTTTGTTTCAACCAGAGAGTAGCGCAACACATAAAGATGTTTCTGTGGAGCTGATACGTCTCCAACGAACCTATATTTTTTGATTGTTCCAAGCTATTATATTATCAACATTGGATATTTTATAATCATTTTATAGTCATTTTATATCATTTTTTGGTACTAACCTATTGACATAGTGCCAAGTGCCAGTTGCTGTTTTTTCCATGTTTTTACATCACAGAAAATCAATATCAGATTAAGCTCAAATGCCACGAAACTCCACGATGATTTTTTATGGGCCATAAGGAACACAACGGGCCCTGGCTGTGCCTAGGGGGTGCCCCGAGGGAGGCACAACCCACCAAGGCGTGCCAGGAGGCCCAGCTGCGCCCTGGTGGGTTGTGCCCACCTCGGGTGCCCTCCCGGACCGCTTCTTTGCTATATAAATACCCCAATATTCCAGAAACCCTAGGGAAAGCGATGAATATTCATCCAGCCATCGCAGAGTCTAGAACCAACGGATCCAATCTAGACACCATCACGGATGGGGTTCACCACCTCCATTGGTGCCTCTCCGATGATGTGTGAGTAGTTCTTTGTAGACCTTTGGGTCCGTAGTTAGTATCTAGATGGCTCTCTCTCTCTCTCTCTCTCTTGCTGAATTGTCAATACAATGGTCTCTTGGAGATCCATATGATGTAACTCTTTTGCGGTGTGTTTGTTGGGATCGATGAACTTTGAGTTTATGATCAGATCTATCTTTTTATATCCATGAAAGTTATTTGAGTTTCTTTGATCTCTTATATGCATGATTGCCTATAGCCTCATATTTCTTCTCCTATATTTGGGTTTTGTTTGGCCAACTTGATCTATTTATCTTGCAATGGGAAGAGGTGCTTTGTAGTGGGTTCGATCTTACGGTGCTTGATCCCAGTGACAGAAAGGGAAACGACACGTCTGTATCATTGCTACTAAGGATAAAACGATGGGGTCTATCTCTACATAGATAGATATTGTCTACATCATGTCATCGTTCTTATTGCATTACTTTGTTTCTCCACAAACTTAATACACTAGATGCATGTTGGATAGCGGTTGATGTGTGGAGAAATAGTAGTAGATGCAGGCAGGAGTCGGTCTACTAATCTTGGACGTGATGCCTATGTAATGATCATTGCCTTGATATCATCATGAGTATTTGAAGTTCTATCAATTGCCCAATAGTAATTTGTTCACCCACCATTTGCTATCTTTCTCGAGAGAAGCCACTAGTGAAACCTACGGCCCCGGGTCTCTTTCTCATTATTTGCCTTTGCGATCTACTTTTCCTTTGCTTTTATTTTCATATCTATATTTCCAAAAATACAAAAATACCTTGCTGAACTTTATTTTTATTTTGCGTTCGATCTATCAACATTTACAACTTTCTCCCGTCCACATGCCTTTCCTGCGCCGTTACCCGAAAGGGATTGACAACCCCTTTAACACGTCAGGTTGCGAGTATTTGTTATTTGTGTGTAGGGGCTGTTTATGTTGTGTTGCTTGGTTCTCCTACTGGTTCGATAACCTTGGTTTCATATCTGAGGGAAATACCTACCACCGCTGTGTTGCATCATCCCTTCCTCTTTGAGGAAATACCGACGTAGCTTCAAGCGACATCAAAAGGAATTCTTGGCGCCGTTTCCGGGGAGGATCTTCAACATATACCAGGTTCCTAATCACAAATCTCATCTCCATGCAATTTACATTATTTGCCATTTGCCTCTCATTTTCCTCTCCCCCACTTCACGAAAATTTGCCGTTTTATTCGCCTCTCTTTTTCCGTTCACCTTTCTCTTGCTTTCTAGTATCGATGGCTAGCGTCCCTACTCCTCCTTTGTCGCCAGATTTTGAAGTTCTTTACTTCAAGCAAAGACAAGGAGAGAATTTGAAAGATGCCTGGTATAGGCTTATGGAATCATATCGTATTTCCATGTTAAAGGGGGATACTAAAGTTTTGCTTCATAATTTTTACATAGGATTGGCTTTGCATCATAGACAACTTCTCATTTTGCCGCTAAAGGAAATTTCATTGAACTTGATGCCAATGCTGCCTATGAAATTTTGGAGGGAATTTTGGGAATTCCACCTCAAAAGAAGGGGTTTACTTTTGCCCCAGAGGGAGCTCAAGTGTTGGACAAACTTGGTGATTTGCATAAACATATGGTTGAAATATAGAAATATAATGAACCCCTCAAACACCTCAATGGTAGTATCAATCGCATGAATACTCTGATTACTCTTTGCAATAAGCAATTGGATATTTTGGATATTAAGATGGTTTATTTCCCGGAGGCTTTAGGGAAGCGTAAAGAGCCTCCCGGGTTTGAGAAAACCCTTATAATAGTTTCCAAAACTTCGGATGACAAAACTTAGATCCTTGCTTTATGCCTAACTAAGGGCGTAAAACAATAGCGCTTGTTGGGAGGCAACCCAATGAATAAAATTTATTTTTGCTTTTTGCTTTCTGTTCTTGAGTTTTTACAAAATTATGCTACTGTTATGATTGTGTTTTTTGTGTTTTAATTAGTGTTTGTGCCAAGCAAAGCTTTGGGATCATGTTGGGTGATAGTTGCTTTGATCTGGTTGAAAAACAGAAACTTTGTGCGCCAGTCACAGAATTTTTGAAAATCACAGAAGTGTGATGAAATTCTGAATTTAATACAAAAGATTGATATACAAATTTCCGACGTTTTCCTCATGTGTCAGAATTTTTTGAGTTACAAAAGTATTCGAACAAATCAGATTACTACAGACTGTTCTGTTTTGACAGATTCTGTTTTCTTTGTGTTGTGTGCTTATTTTGATGGCTCTATGGTTTTCTTTGATGAGTTTTTGCCATAGAAAAGTTGGAATACATTAGGTATAATGCAAGAACAAAATATGAATTTATTTAATACAATACTTATAGTAGTGATTTATTTTTCTTATACTAACGGATCTCACGAAAGTTTTGTTGAGTTTTGTGTGATTGAAGTTTTTAAGTTTTGGGTTATCTTACGATGGATGAAGGAAGGATGGAAGAGCCTAAGCTTGGGGATGCCCCGTCATCCCAAGCTATTATCCAAAAAATGAGCAACCAACTAAGCTTGGGGGTGCCCCCGAGTGGCATCCCCGCTTTCTTCCAACGATCATCGGTATTTTACTCGAAACTATATTTTTATTCGTCACATGATATGTGTTTTGCTTGGAGCATCTTGTTTGATATGAGTATTTACTTGTTTTATTTTGTGTTTTAAGTCTTGATCCCTTGCTAGACACACCTATTTGACAGAGCCAAAATTATGTCATGACTTATTAGAATTGCTCTCTATGCTTCACTTAATTTCTTCATGATCAATGGACTTCCTCTAGTGCTTCACTTATATATTTTTGAGCACGGTGTGCATAGTATTTTTTAAGAAATGCTCTCTTATTTCACTTAGATTTATTTGAGAGTTAGTAAAATTTTCAAGAAATTCTCTCTTGCTTCACTTAAATTATTTTGAGAGAAAGAAGAAAAATTATGCTCTTGATCTTCACTTATATTTGTTTGATCTTATGAAAAGAAACACATGAAAATTCGCCCCAAAGTGATAGATATCCAAGAAGGATATAATAAAAACTTTCGTGAAGATCATTGGACAAAATAAACTTGATTCTTAGTAATAGTTTTGAGATATGATGATGAGATATGTTAGTTATGTTGATGAGTAATTATGCTTTAGTAAGAATATTGGTGTTAAGGTTTGTGATTCCTTATGCAAGTATGAAAGTCAATAATCATGCAGTAAAATTATATCCTACTTGTGGTGCATTGTTCGGTGTTATTTTTGCTTAATGCTTGCTTATGAGATTTTCTGTTTCTTGGTTGGTCGCTTCTCAATCTTTTGCTAGCCTTCATTTTGGACCAAGTATGAGCTCTACTTATGCATCCAAATCCTTAAACCCAGTTTTTGCCAAATGAGTCTGCTATACCTACCTATATGCGGTATTTCCGTGCCGTTCTAAGAAAATTTGTATGTGCCATCTCTAATTTTCAAAATAAACTTCTCTTTTGTGTGTTTGTTTTGATCGCGAAGCAATGAGGGGTGGCTAATATTTTCCATGCTAGCTGTGTTATTCTCACGATGAGTGTTTATTCACTTGTCATTGCATGAGAGTAAGGCAAAGATATTAGGGATGCCCAGTCCCGAAATGCAAAAATGAATTTACTTTGTGTTGTCAAATAAATAAATTCCATGGAAAGTGAAGGCATGGTGGAAAAAGGAATAAACTTTTTTTTTTTCTGTTTGGGAACCGCCTATGATATATCTAGCATGGAACGTGTTGGGAACTCTAAGTCGTTTTCGTCAGTGGGATGGATACACCTCCCAAAATGTTTTTATCTCTAAGTTTTTTGCTTTGAGCTCTGGCACCTCTACAAATCCCTACCTCCCTCTGCGAAGGGCCTCTCTTTTACTTTATGCATTTTTTATTTTTGAATCTGAGTCTCCATCTTCTCTTACCAAGGAACCAACTAGGAGGCAATATGACCATACTTAAGTATTGGGTGTACCTAATATTCGAGTGTGTTTCATGAATGGATCAATGTTTGAGCATGATGAGCTAGCGATAACTTATTTTAGCATTGATATTTTGAAAGACATGGTTGCTTGTTGATATGCTTGAGTATCTAATTTATTATGTCAAAACTAGACTATTGCTTTAAACAACTAAAAGTCCAAATGTCCATGGTATAAGAAAAAGAATATGATATGACATGTTAGCCAGCATTCCACATCAAAATTTCTATTTTTATCACTTACCTACTCGAGGACGAGTAGGAGTTAAGCTTGGGGATGCTAATACGTCTCCAACATATCTATAAATTTTGATTGTTCCATGCTCTTATATTATCAATCTTGGATGTTTTATAATCATTTTATAGTCATTTTATATCATTTTATGGTACTATACTATTGACATAGTGCCAAGTGCCAGTTGCTGTTTTTCCATGTTTTTAACATCGTAGAAAATCATTACCAGACGAAGCCCAAATGCCACGAAACTTCATGATGATTTTTTATGGGCCAGAAGGAACATAACAGGCCCTGGCTACGCCTGGGGGGTGCCCCGAGGGAGGCACAACCCACCAGGGCGTGCCAGGAGGTCCAGCTGCGCCCTGGTGGGTTGTGCCCATCTTGGGTGCCCCCAGGACCGCCTCTTTGCTCTATAAATACCCCAATATTCTAGAAACCCTAGGGGAAGCAACAAAATATTCATCTAGCCGCCATAGAGTCCAGAACCACCAAATCCAATCTAGACACCATCTCATATGGGGTTCAGCACCTCCATTGGTGCCTCTCCGGTGATGCGTGAATAGTTCTTTGTAGACCTTCGGGTCCGCAGTTAGTAGCTAGATGGCTCTCTCTCTCTCTCTCAATACAATGGTCTCTTGGAGATCCATATGATGTAACTCTTTTGCGATGTGTTTGTTGGGATCGATGAACTTTGAGTTTATGATCAGATCTATCTTTTTATATCCATGAAAGTTATTTGAGTTTCTTTGATCTCATATATGCATGATTGCTTATAGCCTCGTATTTCTTCTCGGATATTTGGGTTTTGTGTGGCTAACTTGATCTATTTATCTTGCAATGGGTAGAGGTGCTTTGTAGTGGGTTCGATCTTATGGTGCTTGATCCTAGTGACAGAAAGGGAAACGACATGTATGTATCGTTGCTACTAAGAATAAGATGATGGGGTCTATCTCTACATAGATAGATCTTGTCTACATCATGTCATCGTTCTTATTGCATTACTACGTATCTCCATGAACTTAATACACTAGATGCATGCTGGATAGTGGTCGATGTGTGGAGTAACAGTAGTAGATGTAGGCAGGAGTTGGTCTACTAATCTTGGACGTGATGCCTATGTAATGATCATTTTCTGGATATCGTCATGAGTATTTGAAGTTCTATTAATTTCCAAATAGTAATTTGTTCACCCACCGCTTGCTATCTTTCTCGAGAGAAGCCACTAGTGAAACCTACGGCCCCCGGGTCTCTTTCTCATTATTTGCCTTTGCGATCTACTTTTCCTTTGATTTTATTTTCAGATCTATATTTCCAAAAGTACAAAAATGCCTTGCTGCACTTTAGTTTATTTGGCGTTCGATCTATCAACATTTACAACTTTCTCCCGTCCACGTGCGTTTCTAGCGCCTTTACCCGAAAGGGATTGACAACCCCTTTAACACGTCGGGTTGCGAGTATTTGTTATTTGTGTGCAGGGGATGTTTACGTTGTGTTGCTTGGTTCTCCTACTGGTTCGATAACCTTGGTTCACATCTGAGGGAAATACCCACCACCGCTGTGCATCATCATCCCTTCCTCTTTGGGGAAATACCAACGTAGCTTCAAGCGACATGAGGAGCCTACGTCAGTTGAATAGGAAGTTCATGATGATGATCATGAAGCTTCGGATCAAGTTACTATCGAACCTCGTAGGTCGACAAGGATGACTATTGCTCCTGAGTGGTATGGCAACCCTGTCTTTGAGGTCATGTTGTTGGACAGCAATGAACCTACGAACTGTGGAGAAGCGATGATGGGCCCGAATTCCGAAAAATGGCTAGGAGCCATGAAATTCAAGAAAGGATCCGTGTATGAAAACCAAGTATGGACTTTGGTAGACTTACCCGTTGAACCATAGGTCGTTGAGTACAAATGGACCTTTAAGATAAAGATAGACGCTGATGGTGAATTTCACCATTTATAAAGCTCCACTTGTCGGAAAGAAGTTTCCAACGAGTTCAAGGAGTTGACTACAATGAGACTTTCTCACCCGTAGTGATGCTAAAGTATGTTGGAATTATGTTAGCAGTTGCTATATTTTTCAATTATGAAATCTGGCAGATGGATGTCAAAACATTGTTTCCTTAACCGTTTCCATGAGGGAAGGTTGTATGTGATACAACCGGAAAGTTTTGTCACTCCTAAGGAAGCTAAAAGGTGTGCAAGCTCTAGCAATCCTTGTATGGGATGGAGCAAGCATCTCGGAGTTGGAATATACGCTTTGATGAGGTGATCATAGTTTTTGAGTTTAGTTTATTGGAAACTTGTATTTACAAGAAAGTGAGTGGGAGCACTATAGAATTTCTGATAAGTATATGTAGATGACATATTGTTGATCGGAAATGATGTAGAATTTCTGGAAAGCATAAAGGGTTGTTTGAAAGGTGTTTTTCAAAGGAAGACCTCGATAAAGCTACTTAATTGTTGGGCATCGGGATCTATAGAGATAGATTAAGACGTTTAATGAGACTTTCAATGAGTACATACCTTGACAAGATTTTGAAAGAGTTCAAAATGGATCAGTCAAAGAAGGAGTTCTTCCCTGATTGGTAAGGTGTGAAGTTGAGTAAGACTCAAAGCTCGACCACTTCAGAAGAAAGAGAAAGGATGAAGGTCATCCCCTATTCCTTAACCATAGGTCTATATAGTACGCCATGCTGTGTACTGCACCTGTGTGTGCCTTGCCATGAGTCTGTCAAAGGGGTACAATAGTGGTCCAGGAGTGGATCACTGGACAGCGGTCAAGATTATCCTTAGTAACTGGAGGACTAAGGAAATGATTCTCGATTATGGAGGTGATAAAGAGTTCGTCGTAAAGGCTTACATCAATGCAAGCTTTAATACCAATTCGGATAACTCTTAGTATCAATCCGGATACGTATAGTTTAGTAGCCATTTGGAATAGCTCCAAGTGGAGTGTGGTAGCAGTGTTTACAGTATGACATATAGATTTGCAAAGTACACACGGATCTGGATATCGGAGACCCGTTGACTAAAACCTCTTTCACATGCAAAACATGATCGAACCCCAGAACTCATTGGGTGTGAGATTCATAACAAATCACATAGCGATGTGAGCTAGATTGTTGACTCTAGTGCAAGTGTGAGACTACTGTAAATATGCCCTAGAGGCAATAATAAATTAGTTATTATCATATTTCCTCATTCATGATAATCATTTATTATCAATACTAGAATTGTATTGATCGGAAACTCAGATACATGTGTGGATACATAGACAACACCATGTCCCTAGTATGCCTCTAATAGACTAGCTTGTTGATCAAAGATGGTTAAGGTTTCCTAGCCATGGACATGAGATGTCATTTGATAACGGGATCACATCATTAGGAGAATGATGTGATGGACAAGACCCAAACTATAAACATAGCATATGATCGTGTCAGTTTATTGCTATAGTTTTCTGCATGTCAAGTATTTGTTCCTATGACCATGAGATCACGCAACCCACCGACACCGGAGGAGTACCTTGTGTCTATCAAACGTCGCAACGTAACTGGGTGACTATAAAGGTGCTCTACAGGTATCTCCGAGGGTGTCTGTTGGGTTGGCATGGATCAAGACTGGGATTTGTTACTCCGTGTGATGGAGAGGTAACTTAGGGCCCACTCGATAATACAACATCACAACAAGCCTTGCAAGCAATGTGACTAAAGTGTTAGCCATGGGATCTTGTATTACAGAACTAGTAAAGAGACCTGCCAGTAATGGGCTTGAACTAGGTATACATATACCGACGGTCGAATCTCAGGCAAGTAACATACCGAAGAACAAAGGGAACATCGTACGTGATTAACTGAATCCTTGACATAGAGGTTCAACCGATAAATATCTTCATAGAATATGTAGGAACCAATATGGGCATCTAGGTCCCGCTATTGGTTATTGACCGTAGAGGTCTCTCGGTCATGTCTACATAGTTCTCGAACCCGTAGGGTCTGCACACTTAAGGTTCAATGACATTTCGACATTATAGAGTTATGTATGGTGGCGACTGAAGGTTGTTTGGAGTTCTAGATGAGATCCTGGACGCCACGAGGAGCTCCAGAATGGTCTGGAGGTAAAGATTGTTATATAGGAAGTCCTGTTTTGGTCACCGGAAAAGTTTCGGGCTCATCAGTAGTGTACCGGGAGTGCCGAGAGGGTACCGGGAGACCATCGGGAGGGGTGTCTCGACCCAAGGGACTCATGGGTTGTGAGAGGAGGTATATCAGCCCTTTGTGTGCTGGCCGAAGCCTCCCCTAAGGGCCCATGTGTCTGGGGTGAAGGGAGAAGGCAAAATCCCAAAGGTGGAAAGATTTCCAAGTGGGGGAGGAGTCCTACTAGGAGTAGGATTGGAGTCCAACTCCCTCCCCTCCCAACTTCGGCCGAACCAAGGGAAGCCTTAGGGTGTAGCCTCCCCTCCCCGTCCTCCTATATATACTAGAGGTTTAGAGGTGAGGGATAACTCTAATTGCCACGTTGAAAGCACATTTGCTCCCTTGGTGGTTTTGGTAATTAATAACAACATATATGTCATTGAACTAATGTTTCCACTAAGCATGTTTCAGGAAAAGTTCAATGATGGGTTGGCATAAGTATTGTGGAATACCCCAAGATGCAAGGAAATAGATTGGCAAAGCTTCAATCAAAGGACTCTACATTTTATCTTTTGTGAGAAATCACTTTGAGTCTATAAAAGCCAATACTATTAAAAGGGGTAAGGTTTTGTTGGTGAACAAAATGCTCATACGTGCACAAGTGATAGTCACCACATACACCCACAAGCTCTTCCACAAAAGTCTGTCCAAAGCCAAATATTCAAAATCGGTGCAACCAACACTTTCCACTCGGTGCCACCGATTCCAGAACCTAGACACACTCAGCTAAACCCTAGCCACTTCGGTGCAACCGATTCTAGTTTGGTGCCACCAAGTTTAGGTTACCAACTTTCTGTTACGCAAATTCACAATATTGGTCCCACTGAGATTGTTGGATCGACGTCACCGAGATTGGGCAATCTGACCGTTGGTCACCTTATCGATGCAACCGAGTTTCCTATATCGGTCTCACCGAGATTCAAAAGTTGCCACCTTTTGGTCACTTCGGTACCACCAAGATTAACACATCGGTGTCTCCGAGTTGGTCATTTTGTGTGTAACGGTTGGATTTTTGGATATGTCTATATATACCCTCCACCACCACCCACTCGCAAGAGAAGCTCTCTGAATAGTTCTTCTCTCATACCTACTGATTTTCTGAGAGAGAGCCACCTACTCATGTGTTGAGATCATGCCATTCCATTCCTACCATATGAATCTTGATCTCTAGCCTCCCCAAGTTGCTTTCCACCCAATCGATCTCTTACACCAAGCCAAATCTGTGAGAGTGTGATTGTGTGTTGAGGAGTCTATCATCTTGAAGCATAAGAGCAAGGAGTTCATCGACACAATCGAGCCTTTTACCTTTTGGAGTGTGGTGCCTCCTAGATTGGTTAGGTGTTGCTTGGGAGCCTCCTACTTCGTGTTGTGGAGTGAACCAAGGGAAAGGAGATCTCCTACTTTGTGAAGATCTACCCTGAGTTAGGCTAGTCCTCCGTGGATGTAGGCCATCATGGTATAGTCAATGTTGCTTCTTCGTGGAACCCTCCGTGGGTAGAGCCCTCCGTGGACTCTCGCGACCGTTACCCTCCGTGGGTTGAATACTCCATAAACGTGGATGTACGATAGCACCACCTATCGGAACCACGGGAAAAATCATCGTGTCACCAATTGCGTTTGATCTTCCTACCCCCTCTTTACTTACATGCTTGTCTTTCCTTTCCGCTGCTATACTCTTAAACATGCATGTGTAGGGTGTACTTGACATATTATGAATGCTAAAATATGCCAAGAATTAAAATTGGGAAAAAGTAGTTTTTTATTTGGTCAAGTAGTCTAATCATCCCCCTCTAGCACTACTTTCGATCCTACAAATGTGCTCCCTCTACTTCATCTAGATCGGTTTTCTCCTCTAGTCTAGTTCAGCGGTGCTTAGGCGAAGCCCTGCCAGAATAGTTCCACCACCATTGCCGCCATGCTGTTGTGCTGCCGGAGAACTCATCTACCTCTCCGCTCCCTCTTGCTAGATCAAGAAGGCAGAGATCATCATCGAGCTGTACATGTGCTGAACGTGGAGGTGCCGTCCGTTCGGCGCTAGATCAGAAGGACCGTGATCAGGATCGTGAGACGATCCATGATTTGATCTCGGAACGGATTGTGATGGGATTGCGGGACGGATCGTGATTGGATCGCGAGATGGATCATGATGGGATCGCAGGATGCTCGGCGATTTGGATCGCGAAGACGTTCGATTACATCAACTGGGTTTCTTAACGCTTCCCGCTTAGCGATCTACAAGGGTATGTAGATCCACTCTCCCTCTCGTAGATGCTTATAACCATGGATAGAGCTTGCGTGTGCGTATGATTTTTTTTGTTTCCCATGCAATGTTCCCCAACAGAAGGGTTGGTGATGACGACGGTGAGGAATCCTCCTCTCCGGAGCCCTAAACAGACTCCTGATTAGCCGTCCCGAGGGAGAACATGAGGTGGCGGTGGCTTCATTTTGTAAAACACGATGAAAAATTCTCTCTTATTTTGCTCTCCATAATTGTGAATTTATAGGACTGGAATTAGGGTCGGAGGAGCCACAAGGTGGCCCCAAGCTATCAGGGCATGCCCTGTTGGCTTGGCACCAACAGGTGCCCCCTATGGTGGGTCTTTGCTCCACAATTCTTCATATATTTCTAAAAAAATCAACAAAAAGTTTCGTCCGATTCCGAAAACTTTTATTTCTGCACAAAAATAACACCATGACAGTTCTGCTAAAAACAACGCCAGTCCTAGGTTAGTTTCACTCAAATCATGCAAATTAGAGTCCAAAACAAGAGCACAAGTGTTTGGAAAAGTAGATACATTTGAGACGTATCAGCGTGCAAGAGGGATGTCAAGCCCCTTGAACTCATTGCTTGCAAGGATTAAATCTTGATAGAAATATATATTGTAAAAGAAAAATAAAAGTAATAAAATAAAATGTAGCAAAGTATTTTTGAAGTTTTTGTATTATTTTTAAGTAGACCCGAGGGGCATAGTGTTCGTTAGAGGCTTCTCTCTCGAAAATAGGATACGATGGGTAGACAAATTATTGTTGGGCAATTGACAGAATTGCACATAGTTATCACATGTTATTCATGAGAGTGATCATGTATATAGGCATCACGTCCATAAACAAGTAGACCGAAATGATTCTGCATCTACTACTATTACTCCACTTTGAGAAGTTATGGAGGTGGAATTAGGTCAGACGGAGCCATGGGGGGGGGGCACAAGGTAACAAGGTGTGCCCTGTTGCCTTGTCGTCTCCTAGTCTCACTTCCTGACTCCTTCAAAAGCTTCCTGGGTCTCTTTTGTCTAGAAAAAATCGTCACAAATTTCATAGCTTTTGGACTTCGTTTGGTATAGATTTCTCGGAATACCAAAAATAGGCAAAAAAAAGAATTGGCACTTGGTACTGGGTTAATAGGTTAGGTCCCCAAAATGATATAAAATAGCATATAATTGCATACAAAGTATCCTAGATTGATAATATAATAGCATGGAACAATAAAAAATTATAGATACGTTGAAGATGTATCAGTAGTATGAGATGTTGCCAAGATCTTTGGCATAGATGTGGGCAATGAATATTGGAATGCTCACATTTCTTGAAAGCATGCCTAGACACTAGGTTATATTTTTGGTATTAATTAGAATGTGCCTTGCGTTTCCCGAGTTTTTCTGTAACCATAGTTTCCATTCCCATCTGACTATTTCATTCTTTTGAGTTGTTTTAAATGATCATTTGAGAATTTGCCTTAGTCTGGTACAACGAGTTTCAATGATCTATGTATCAAAAGTAATTAATTTTCCCGACTTAGGAAATAATTCTACGAGTCAACTCTCCCAAGGTTCCCCAATATGGTATTAAGGACAATTATCTCCTCGCTACTTTGATACCTATTCACTATGTTTTAAGCGTAGAAATTGTTGCCTACCAAAATGAATCTCTGCCATCTACTTCCTTCCTTTGTCCTTGATGTGTGTTCCGTGTCTCGGCTCATGGGATGTTGTTACATCTCACTCTGTGAATTGATCGTGTGATCATTACGATGATACATTTCCATACAGCTTCCCTATTCTTTCATTATCGTGTTGGATGAAGATCTCGAAAGCAAAGATGTCAAGATCAAGATGATACAATCATCAATAACCTCAGGAAGTGAAAATTGGATAATGAAGAATGTATCCATACCGTGTCCCCTTTCTTTTACATTACGTCTTAAATCTCGGGATGGGATTCTTGTTTAGTGGGCTGTGAGTTGTCATGGCCCTAGAATTATGATTGTAATTAGTTGCATTTAGAATAATTCACACATCATGTTTAAATTCCAAACAAACTTTAAATGGGGATCAAACCCTAATACCAATTTTTTTTCAAGTATGTTCAACTAAAATAATTCTCAATGAACCCAAAATGCCTTCAAAAATTTCCATGATTTATGGAAAAGGTGGAAGCCCTTATGAGAGATGATGCGTATTTTTCCAGGACATATTGGTCCTTGAATTAAACCAATAAGAATTTGAATTGGAGCTGTTAAATGCTATAAATAATTTATAGGTCCAATAATTTTGGAACTTTGTGAGTGGCTTTGGAAATATTCTAAAAGTTCACATAACAATTTCCAGAACACATAAAAATGATTTAGTATTCGAACTAAATCAAAACAAACTAGTGAAAGAGGAAAACATGAGTTTCTGCGTGCAAAGTCCGTGGATACGTCTAATCATGCATCACACAACAACTCATCCTTCTACACCGAGTACCCCACCATCATGCTTACTCTATAAAAAATAAGTTCAACAAAAAATTTCAATGACATTTGGTAGAACACGTGTTGGGCATGGTGTAAGCCATGGACCTCTTCGTCATAGGGGAGGAGGGTATTTGGCTGCGGAGAGATTCAAGTGGATGGTGTCGTAGTCCAAGGAGTGCATCCATGTTGTTGGGGGGGGGTGGGAGTGCAGACGTCGTATGATGCCTAGGCGGCGGTGGACGAGGATGGTGCAAAGAATAGAAAGAGGATGTAGGGGCAAAGTGGAGGAAAGTAGACCGGGAGGGGTTTTAAGTGGGCTATAGGTAGTCCTACGTGCCAATGGTACGGATTTCTGCAAAGTCCCCCACCCCCACCCCCACCACAAAATTTGCAAGCGGTTTGCTTGAAAACAAACGTCAGGACTGGTCCCTGGGCCGATGGGATATCACCTTTGATGATTAACAAGGCCCAAACTGCTCAGTCCAGACGGATTCGAGAGGTTTAATTGCCCGGGTTGGATATGCCCTTAGCCATTAGTATAGTGGTGTTAGTTTGTTTTCTTTTTACGAAGAGTATTTATATATACTACAAAGCACCTCAAACATAATTAAAAAAGTACATCAAGGTTCCGAGACGACTGAACGACCACTATACTAATAGCTAAGGGTGATCTAATATAATCCAATATATCTTGTCATTCTTTTCAGGTAGCCTCTATCCTTGATCCTGAAACTCACTACCCATCAAATAAGACAATATGTAAGGGTGATGATATTGGGTACCTAATGAGTTTGATTGAAAGGATAGCCGACTCACCTCGGGAGGGAATATGTGCAATGTAATTATTTGAGCTTTTTTTGTACTAATCAAGGTCTATTCGATGGACAAATGGCACGTGCAGCAATATCTGAGCTCAACGCATGTAAGTGACCAAAATAGCACCATTGAACATTCAAAATGGCAGCGTTGAATATTGATCTATAATGTCATTTCCTTCAGTAATATTTTCTATAATTATTGCTAGATACTTGGTGGTACCAGTATGCAGGATAGGTGAAAATGCTGTGGAAATATGCCATGCAGATTTTCACCGAAGGTGTATCATCTAATGGATGTGAATGGAATTGGAGCACTTTTGCATTTATCCATACAAAGGTTAGAAACTTTCTAAGTTGTGTGAATCTGTACAAGCTTGTTTATACGTGCTACAATTTGAAGTTGCGCATCCAGCAACATGATATTGAACATGAACAAAGTTTACCTGATCCATGCTCCCTGATTATGGATGCCACACTATACGATGAAGAAAAATCCGATGATGGAAGGCGAACAACTCAATGAGTGCAACAACCCCTATTTTAGATCACAGGAATAATCCATCTCAGTTTGTTGATGAAGAAATTCTGAAAGAGAAAGGAAGCTTGAAGAGAAAGCAAACAAAGCTTGTAAAAAAGCCAAGTGGGAAGAAGAGGAGGATTTCTAGCCTTACAAAATTGGTAGGTAAAAATAAAGGGAAGTAGCCATTGCTGAATGAAGAGGATAAGTTTGTTGATACTAGCAGTGATGCTGATTCTGGAAATGAGCTTGAATTTGAAGAAACAAGTGAAGAAGGAGAAGAGGATTAGTATGGAGAAGGTATGAACGATGGTGAAGAAGAGGGCGTTGGTGAAGAAGTGAGTGTTGACAAAGAAGGGGGTGATGCTGAAACATCGACAACTAGCGAAGAAGATGGGAATGGTGAACCGGGGAGAGTTGCTGAAGAAGAGGGCGATAGTGAAGTAGGAACAACTAGTGATGAAGAGGGAGATGATGAACAAGAGAATGCAAGATGACGATCAAAAAGAGGCAACAGGAAGAAGTTTGACCCAAATAGTGTTTATTATTAACCAACGGTTGGTTTCCTAAATGATGCATCTTTTGAGTTATAATTATAATATTGCCTCCTTTGACTTATTTATGAAATGTTGTTGTGGTACTTAGGTGCTGCTGGTTCTCGAGCTGGATGAGCAAGTCATATTATACAGGTTGTTTTTGGTGGTTCAAGACAATTGAAAAGGATCATTTGCAACCAACATCAAGCACCAATGCAGTATTGTCATATCTGTTCGTCGCCTCCTTTGTGGTCAATTACTGTTAGAAAGCCAGTTATTTTGAATTTTACCAGTTCCAAAATTAAAGAATCTTTTATGTTTTTGATGTTTACTAGTGTTATAGTGATTGATGTTTTCTTACTTTATGCAACCTCGCTAGAGGGAGTGGACCTTGTATTCCAAATTTGTCTGCAAACTAGTATTTCAAAATTTGTACGTGTGGGTATTGCTGGTCATGGTTTGGTTGTTTCTGATCAATTACCTAGGTGTTGCAACTATGTTCAGATATGTTTTACATTACTATATTTCGTTAATCTTATCAATTTTAAAATAAGTCATGGTTGCTTCAAGATCCACCATGTCTTATCTTTTAGAAAATACAAAATGATGATGTTTGTTGTTTTGAAACGATCAATGCAAGGCTTAACTCATGTGTAGTTCAAAACACACACGCGCGCGTGCATGCACACACGCATGTTGAATGGATGCAACACACTCCTTGGTGAAGCAATCTTTCAATATTGTAGGCCTGAAATTCTGTAGTAGCCCAATAATCAAGTAGCAACCATACTCTGTTTTATGCAAAATATGTTTAGTAGATCATTGCAGTTCATTAAGTCTGTTTTTTTCGGAAATTTTGGATATTTCAATTTGTTCGAAAATTTCTCCCGCACAGGTATATTTTCCCCCGGCGTCACCCCACCAGTATCTACCAATGGAGTCACAAGTAGCATTGCCAATATTCTTCGGAATATTGAAATCTGACATCACATATTTTCATTCAAATTTTGGTGAAATTTCATTTGAATTTGGGATCCTATTTCGGAGTGAATTTTTTTCTTCAAATTTTTGGATATTTCAATGGGTCCCAAAATTTCTCCCATATCAAAATATTTTTCTTTGAAGTCACCCCACCAGTATCTACCGATGGCGTCACAAATAGCATTACAAATATCGCATAACCAAAGATAGGCTATGTCACCGCCTTCAGGAGCGTTTCTTTCCCGGTGATTGAGAACATTTTTCATTGATGATCGCACAAACTCTATCAACCAGGTGTTGGAAACAATCACAACGGTCAATTCCAATCTTTGATGGTAAGCTGAAATATTTATCCGGCATAGACTCTGAAACCGTATTAAGTAGTGTACAACTATCCACCCATACCTCCACCAATATGTAGGGATTGAAAACACATGGGATTTTGCATCACTTACGAGCTGTCCTGAGCTAGCACAATACATCTCGATGATCGTACAAACTCTATCAACCAGGTGTTGGAAATAGTCACACCGGTAATTCCAACCTTTGATGGTAAGCCCAAATATTTATCCGACATAGACTCTGAAACTGTTTTAAGTAGTGTACAACTATCTGCCCGCACCTCCACCAGCATGTTGGGATTGAAAACACATGGGATTTTGCATCACTTACGAGCTGTCCTGAGCTAGCACAATACATATCTAGAGCATTTCCGAGTGACATGGCGTTCAACGTATGCGCCCACATCAAAATCAAGGAGTCATCGACAAACAACGGGGGAAGCTGATGGTCCACTACGGCACACCCTAATCCCTTGAATACCACAGACCAATTCTTCATGTGCTAGTAGACTAGATAAGCCTTCAACACAAATTAAAAGTAATGGGAGGTGTAAAAAAATTAGTAAGGGGACAAAGGAACCCCTTGTATGAGCCCCCTTGTAGGGGTAAAAATCTCCGTTTTACCTGAATTGAACCAAACTCTGCAATTAACAGAAGTAACACATGCCATGAACATTTTTACCCACATGCTGTCATAGCCCAACTTAACCATCAATACCACGGACAAGATTCCATTCGATCCCATCATATGCTATGTGGTATCTAACTTCATAGCTAAATCTTGTAAAAACTCTAGTGCTTTGTGTGTCTTTCTTTCTGCTCCGGATTGTATATATCCCGAAGAATCTTTGTAATATTCTTGTTTAATCAATAAAGTGCCGACATTCTCAAAAAAAGAAACAAACTCACTGCACACAAGTCACTGTTTCCTTGCCTCATTTTCATTATCATGTATTAAACACTTATAAGCCATCGACACATTATCAATATATAATGAGTCTCCCAGACACAAAGTCGCTCTGGGTCAAAGAGATAATTGTGGTAGTAACATTTTCAGTCTGCATTTAGTTTCTTAACCTAGCGGAGACACAAGTATATAAAATATAGTTGTTGTTACTGACACATGAAAAAACGGCACACGATACATCAAAACGAATACAGTGATACTAAATCGACGCTCCTTGCTTATCACACGCAGATCACACACTAACTGACCCAAAATTACGTAAGCTACTTATACGCTTGCTCAAATAAAGCAGACCAGGACCAATGTCACAGCTTGTGCCATGGCGCGAGCGAGGGACGCCACGAATGGCCTGCCCACGGCGAATGAATACTCCATCGACGGGGCCGGACCTGGCGCTGGAGAGGACGACGGCGGTCGTGAAGACGATGGTGCTGTGGGGGCCTGTCCCGGCGATGATGCTGATGCCGGCGCCGGCGGCTCGGCGGCGCGGACATTAATTATCAGCCTCTCGCCATCGTTGCAGTGTCCGAGGTCGGCGCTAGCGAAGTAGGCGAAGCCTGGAGCGTCCAGGAGGAAGAGCGTGCTGCCGTCCCTCGGCACGGCGCCGGTGCCGATGCCCGCTGTCTCGTTGCAGTGATAGTATCCGGCCTTGCTCACCTTGATCACCGAGTCGTTCTTGTACACGAACTCTGTATGTCCATTTGCAATCACAACAGAAGGATTAAGCTGATTTGGTCTCCAACTGGCAAATCAATAGATCAAACGCTCGCGTGCACCTAATCAATTGCTACTTACCGATGGAGTCCTCGACGAAGAAGGTTATGGGGGACGCCCACTTGACGTAGAACCTCTCCTTGTCCGCCGGCGGGGGCACGCGCCACCCTTGAGGGCCGCCGACCCTGTACCGCTTCCCCAGCGGCACCGCGGCCGCCGTCGGGCCGAGGACGACAAGCACGATGACGAGCGCCGAGATACGGATCACGAGAGACGCCGCCGCCGCCGCCATATCGATCGTATCAAGACCGAGCAACTGGAGCTCTCAGCCGGTTCTCAACCCGCCTCCCGCCGATGATCTCCGAACAAGAGGAAGTGGTGTGTATGTGTACTGTGTCCTACCGGCGCCCGGAGCGAGGAGAACTGATAGGAAGACGAGAAATTTATAGGGGTACTATGTTGATCCAGTAATGCCGATCGAGAAGTGGTAAAACTGATAGGGTCAAGGGAGCGTGCATGCATGGAGAACTCAACCGATTGCCATTGGTGGTTAGGTCAACTCGCGCACGGCCGAAGATGGAGAACGTGGCGTTGGACTCTCACCAGGCAGTTACGGTATGCAAGCATCCAAAGGGCTTCCGTCCCGACGGCGGCATTACCTACAGGCCCAAGAACTGAATGGCCGTCGTAGTTGGTGTCCTGAACACATATTACACATATAGGTTTCTTACAAAAAACTTATTACACATATAGGCAACGTTTTTGGAGAATCCTTTCTTGCAGTCCAGGTGTTAGCAAACTAGGTGATTTCCCCGCACGTTGCTGCCGGATTTTAAAGATTAACATTAGATCAATTTTGTATGAACTAAATGATCTAAATGAAAAGCTATTATTTTTTAAAAGTAAATTTGTCTGAATAAAGAGTATCCATGTACACTACACCATTGAAGATGGAACCATTAAGTTGGGGTGTGCACCATTGAAGATGGAACAAGTAAATTGGGGTATCCATATACGCGCGAGACTCTGATTCCTGCTAGCTTGAGCAATTTCTGATTTGTGTGTGTGTAGTCAATCAATGGATCATTGCTGGTTCAACTTGGATGTGTTTTGTTCTCGTTGCCGCATGATTTCCATTCAATTTCATTCAAAATTCGCTCGATTTTTGTTCAGGAATTCAAAATTTGGACGGTGCTTTTCGTCCGGAATTTCCCGAATTCTTTTCCAAAAATCCAAATTTCACCAATTTCATTCGGGGGCGGTATATTTTGTAAAACGAAATCCGAAACTCTGGACATGACACATTTGGTAACGTGGATGATTGCATGTTGAGAAAATTAAAGTTAATGGGATCAACTATTTAGGTATAGATAAGAAGTGGTTGTGGTTGGTTGTTACTGATATTTGATGTTGCATCGTGTTAACCATCGGTGGCTATTGCTTCAAACTGATATTATTATGCATGTTGTTGATAGCTTTTTCCATGAGTTTTGTGTGCCCTTTGTGTTTTAGTTTTCTAACTAACTAGCGAAGTGGCCCGTGCAACAAGATGTTAGGGTTAAGCAACCTCGGGTACTACTGCGGGATTGCCTAGAAGAGGCAGGTGGGAACAGCCCAGTAGTGACGGACAAGGCTCTCGGGGCCGCCTGCCACTGACCTCTCGCCACTGCTATTATGGCATCAGTAGCAGGCGGGCGTCCTCCACTGCTGGGCATATTTTAGTGACGGTCCTGAAGTATTGCTCACCACAACTATTCCCTTTGCGTGTGAGTGTTGTTAGGTAGTAGCACTAGCAGGCACCATTGGCGCCCGCCACTGGTAGTGGTCTAGGCCTATAGAAAAATTACTGTCACAACACTGTTTTTTGCTGTCGTGGCAGCATTTCAGCCACGCGGTTACAATATTTTGTATTAAATCATCACATTGCAATACTAATATAGAATGTTGTCTTAGCATTCAAACAATCATGCACACACATGCATGCAGTACATTATTACAACGTCATCACAACAAATAAGAGTTAATTATAGTGAAGCAAAGCAGTGAGTATAAAAAGTGTGGGAAAACAAACATGCATGTCTCAACCCATAATGAATAGTTTCTGAAACTGTTTTGAAAAATTGTCTGTATCGGCTTGTCTAGTCACTGCTAATTGTTGACCAAAATGTGTCTTCGACTCGATGAAGTCGTTCTTCATTAGACTCTGGCTGGTAGTGGAACTTCCCATCCTCATTTAAAACCTCCTTGTTGATGATTTTGGCCAACATCTTTTGGTTGCGTTCACGCTCGCTTAATAATTCCCCTATGTCAATGTCCTTCTCCATCTCCTTGGCCCGTCACTTCTTGATTATGCAAAATAGTCCGGTCCGGAAGGGTATGCTTGCGGCTGGTAACAAAGAACGCCTGCCGCAGTTACCCCTTTAGAAGTGGCAGGTGGTATTGTTACTCACCACTGTTTGTTTTCAAAATTAGTTGTGTCGGGTACCATACTCCGTCCACCACTAATTGAGGTTCACCCCTAAGCCCTTTCCCAGCAGTGAGGGCGCTCCCCGATCTCCATCGCCACCGACACCGCAGCCCGGCTTCGGTTTCACGCCCGCCTATGTTGTAACCATGCGTGTCATCCGGGCGAGCGATGGACCTATTGCGGCCTTCATCCGCCTCTTATCAATTGGGGCTACATACCCATGGTAGACTTGGAGTTTATCAGACAAAGAAGAAATGATCGGTAATCCTCCATCTACATGATGGAAGTAGTTTGGAAGGAGCACGAATCCTAAGCCCTCCTCCAAGAAATGGAAGGACCTGACTTTGGCATACTTAAGGGGGGCTAGCATTGCCAAGGAATAACACTTGAAACCCCGAGATCCCCTAGACCATGTGCTCCCACCAGACCGGTGATCTCCGTTAGAGTCAAGATCGGTAGCGATGATGAACCTTGTGCTACCACTGGTTAGCGCACTAGAGGCAACCAAAGAGAACAAGTATCTCGGCGGGGGTGAAAAAGGGACTTCCCTCATGGATGCAACCCTACCCGAAACTTTTCGATGAGGAAAACGAGGCCCTTATGGTCACGAACCCTCATGCACTCACGATCAATGATGTAGCCTAGAGATAAAATGCAATACCGACCACTGGTCGTGACAGATTCCAGGAGAGAACACGTCAGAGGTTAACGGACCGGAATATTCCATGCAAGGAGAGGGTTAGTAGGAGGAGGTGTTGGGAAACATAGTAGAAAACAAAAAATGGGCGTATGAATCAAGTTCCCAAGATCACTATGATGATGCATAGAAGGTGAATATAATCATATTCACCTTCTATGCATCATCACTATGATCACCACGAATAGTTCCCTTGAAAAAGAGTCAAATGCACGACCCATCTATGGATTGCATGCGTATGACACCAGTGATCCGACAATGCTTTGCCATCCAGAGCTTGAATTTGTCGGAGTAGAAGAGGAGGGAGGAGCAGCCCTTTGAAGAGAAGAACTATCTTAGAGAAACAAGAGGGAGATATGGGCACTGAAGATGGACACAGAATTGTGTCTCGGTAGGGGGTGCCCCCATGGATATATATATATATATATGTGTGTGTGTGTGTGTGTGTGTGTGTGTGTGTGTGTGTGTGTGTGAAAAATATTTCGATTAATGATCAATAGAGAAACTATCGACATCCATATTTACCCCTATACACACACAAATGATCGTCGAGTGAACCTGTAGCTACCGTATGCTATTAATTTTGCTTCATGATGCTTTACAAAGACCCGAGGTGAGAAAAATCGCATCCTATGAGTGAAACACACGGTCACTATGCCAGTCTCCTCATTAATGATTTTGTTCTCATTTCTCATTCTCGTGCTCCAACATCTTCGTGATCAAGTCATGATGTCTACTACACAAATTTATTCGTGTAGACAAAACAAATGTTCATTTGAGGGTTTTAGAGATAGCACACGCAAATTTACTTGGAAGGGCATGGTAATACCTTATATAGGTAGGTATGGTAGACACTCACAAAAGAAACTTGTCTCAAGGATTTTGGATGCATGAGTAGTATCCCTACTTTGTACGAAGTTTTGGCTAGCAAAGAATATAAACAAGCACCACATGTTGGAGGATCCAGTACAATATAACTTCTATGCAAATATACCCAAACATAACTCATTACGTTGTATTCCTTGTCCAACTTCAACTAATTTGATCAAGTTTGAAAATAATTAATGGGCATTCACAATCATAAAAGATGTCTAATTAATATATTTGGATCTAAAAGTTCTCTTCCTCATACTAATCATTCATGAATTGCTTGTATGACCAATATTGTGATTGTCAAACTTCAATATATTTTTCCAAACCCAATGTGAAACTACTACTAATCATTTGCAACATATATTATTTCATATTTATGATATTCAGTTCATTCACAATTTACTCTTAGGATATAAGTGAAGCACAAGAGTGAATGACAAACTACTCCAAAAGATATAAGTGAAGATCAATGAGTACTTAAACAATTAGGTAGCCATGTGAAGACTCTCTCCAAATAAAGATTTCAAATCCAAGGATTTTATCCAAAAACCAAACAAAACAAATTACACTCCTAGAATAACACATATCATATGAACAAATAAAAACTTAGGCTCAACATAGGCTAATCGATATTTGTTGACGAAGAGAGGTGGGATGCCTAACCTGGCATCCCCAAGCTTAGATGCTTTAGACCTCTTATAATATTGACTTGGTTAGCCTTGGGCATCCCCAAGCTTGAGCTCTTATGTCTCTTTAATTCCCCCCATCTCATTGTTCCCTAAATCTTAAAGCTTCATCCACACAAAACTCGAGAAGAACTTGTGAGATAGGTTAGTGCACATAATAATAAACCAATACTTTATGTACTGTCAAGACAAGTTGAATAAAATTTTCGAACATTATCTACTATATACTATCATTTCCACAATTTATACTACCTATATAAGCCATGAAAACTCTTGGACAAGTAGATAACAAAACTATGACAACAATCTGTC
Organism: Hordeum marinum; assembly: GCA_022496015.1. NCBI lineage: Eukaryota > Viridiplantae > Streptophyta > Magnoliopsida > Poales > Poaceae > Hordeum > Hordeum marinum. The sequence continues at coordinate 506,015,673 of CM039674.1, read as the reverse complement.
TAAACAGGACTGCCTATAGAAATAAATTCAAAAGGTGTACTTATCTAACTTGATAAATTCTGAGAATTTAGGTAATAATATAGAATTTTTATTAAAGCACTGTGTAAAAAATTCAAAAACTTTCTAGGTTCCAGTAAAATATGAAAATTCAAACACTACAACAAAAGTTTCTGTTTTTATACACCACACATAGGACATGCAATTCGAGCAGTCCTAAATGCAATTCTTGGTATTTTTTTATTGAAAAACATGATTATAAATAAAAGAAAACAAAGACAAAAAAATAAAATGATGCTCCAAGCGAAACATATATTATGTGACAAATAAAAATATAGCTCCAAGTAAGATATGCCGATAGTGTTGAAGTCGAAAGAGGGATGCCATCGGGGCATCCGCAAGCTTAGACACTCTAGTCTTACTTGAATGTTACCTTGGGGTGCCTTGGGCATCCCCAATCTTAAGTTCTTGCCACTCCTTATTCTCCTCATATCAATATCTTATCCAAAACTTGAAAACTTCAATCACACAAAACTTAACGAAACTCATGAGATGTGTTAGTGCAATAAAAATAGATTGGTCACTTAGGTACTATCAAGACAATATTCATAATTGTTCTCACATAATCTCCACTGTATTATAAGATTCCCACAATTTATATCACTAAATATAATCTATGGAAACACTTAAACAAGCAAAGTATGCATGCAAAATAGAATCTATCAAAAACATAACAGTATGTAAAGATAGTTACTAAAACCATATTTCCTTATCTCTTTAAATTCTGAAAATTTTGTAAAAATTACGAAATTTGCAGGGAAATACCATGTAAAAATTTCAGAATATTTTCACGCTCCAGTATAATCAGGTAGTTCATATACTTGAGGCAAAAGTTTCTGTTTTTACACAAAATCAAATCAACAAGTATCCACAGTATCCCAAAGGCTTTACTTGGCACATTATTGAAATAAAAGACACAAAACATGATTACTATAATATATTAATCACGTGAACACAAAAATACAGTAAGGATAAATATTGGGTTGTCTCCCAACAAGCGATTTTCTTTAAATCCTTTAGCTAGGCATGATCATTTCAATGATGCTCACATAAAAGTAAAGAGTTGAGCATCATGAAAGCAAACACATTTAAGCCTAACTCACTTCCTATGCAGAGGTATTTTTTAAGTAAACAATTCGTTGTAGTAAGATTCAACTAGCCGGAAGGCAAAACAAGTATAACTTCAAGATTTTCAACACATACAGAGGAAACGTGATATTATTGCAATACCGACAAGCATATGTTTCCTACCTCATAACAATTTTAAGTAGCATCACGAATAAATTAAAAAATATAACCATCACATAACGCATTCCTTTCATTATCCACAAGCATAGAATTTTTATTACTCTCCACTTAAGCAATTTTCTTGTTATACATAATAGTGGGAGCAAACTCGACAAAATAACTATCATGAGATACTTGATTGACATAACCAAATTGAAAAATAAAATCGCGATGACAAGTTACATGGTTATCATTCTTCTTTATATCATAAGTGTCATCAAAATAATCATCATAGACAACAACTTTGTTGTCATAATTAATTGAGGCCCCTTCCAAAATATTGGAATCATCATTAAATAAAGTCATGACCTCTCCAAATCCACTTTCAAAATTATTACAATAATATTCAACACCCTCCAAAAATAGTGGGACTATTACTTCCTAGAGTTGACACTCTCCAAAATCACTTTCATCATTTTAATCATCATAAATAGGAGGCATGCTATTATCATAGTAAATATCATCATCACAAGTAGGGGTATTAAAAAGATCATCTTCATCAAACATAGCATCCCCATGTTTATGACTTTACATATCATTAGCATCATGGATATTCAAAGAATTCATACTTGAAACATTGCAATCATGCTTATCATTCATCGATTTTATGCCATACATTTTATTAAATTCTTTTACTAACAACTGAGCACAATTATTGGAATCCATATTTTCAAGAAAGACATCATAAAGACGAAGAATTTGAGGCAACTACATTTCCTTTTTTGTAGTTTTCTTTTATAAAACCAAACTAGTGATAAAAAAGAAACTAAAAGATTCAATTGCAAGATCTAAAAATATACCTTCAAGCACTCATCTCCCGGCAACGACACCAACAAAGAGCTTGATGTCTTCTATGCAACTTTATTCTTTTAGACTCGTGTTGGGCCTCCAAGCATAGAGTTTTGTAGGACAGCAACAATTTCCCTCAAGTGGATTACCTAAGGTTTATCAATATGTGTGAGGTGTAGGATGAAGATGGTCTCTCTCTAACAACCCTGCAATCAAATACAAGCAATCTCTTGAGTCCCCAGCACACCCAATACATTGGCAAGTTGTATAGGTGCACCTAGTTCGGCGATGAGATGGTGATACAAGTGTGGTATGGATAATATATATAGGTTTATGTAATATATAATACTAAAAACAACAAGGTAAAAAAAATTAAAAGTGAGCACAAACGGTATTTCAATGCTTGGAAACAAGGCTTAGGGTTCATACTTTCACTAGTTCAATCTCTCAATAGTGCTAACATAATTGAATATGTAACCATCCCTCAATGTGCGACAAAAAATCACTCCGAAGTTCCTATCTAGGAGAGAACATAAGATGAAATTGTTGTAGGTACCAAACCACCTCAAAGTTATCCTTTCCGATCAAGCTATTGAGACATCCCTATAGGTGTCATAAACAGCCCTAGAGTTAATTTGTACTAGAATAACACCATATGATACACATAAATCAACTATAATGTCACCAAGATACTCCAATGTCACCGCAAGTATCCGTGAATTAATCATTCGACATGCATCAAACAATTTTAGATTCATAGTATTCAATCCAACAAAAAGAACTTCAAAGAGTACCCCAAAAGTTGGACGAAAATGTGCATAAACCTATGTGCCTAGATTACCCCCAATATCACCAAGGGAATCCGCAAGTTAATGAACAAAACATATATCAAGTGAATTAATAGAATACCTCATTGTCACCACGGGTATCCACATGCATGACATATATCAAGTGTTCTCAAATCCAAAGTACTCAATCCAACATAATGAACCCCTAATGGGAAAAGACTCAATTAATCTCATCAAGATATAGAGGGAAGAATAACATATGATCCAACTATATTAACAAAGCTCATGGCACGTCAAGATCGTGCCAACTCAAGAACACGAGAGAGGGAGAGAGATATTAAACACATAGATATTGATACATAGCCTCAACCATGAGGGTGAACTACTCCCTCCTCACCATTGAGACTGTCGGGATGATGAGATGGCCTCCGGTGAAGATTTCTTGCTTCGGCAAGGCATCGGAAAAGGGCCCGGATGAGATTTCTTTAGTACAAAGGCTTCTAGCGGAGGAGCGGAAGTTCTAGGTTTCGTTCTGGAGTTTTCTATATTTTTAGGAATTTTGGCGTTGGTTTCACACCAAGGGGTGCCCGAGGGGCGCATGAGCTAGGAGCACACTCCCTACCTCCCAGGGCGCATGGGGCTAGCTCGTTGCTCCCTTGGACTTTGTCCGGTCCTTACACAAAGCTTCGAGGGTATATTTTGTTCCAAAAAATGACCAAAAAGTTTCAACCCAATCCTAGAAATTCTATTTCTGCACATAAATAATACCATGGTAGTCTGCTGAAAACAACGCCATTCCAGGTTAGTTTCATTTAAATTATACCAAAACCATGTAGTACTTGGGTAAATATGTCATGAATACTTCATAAGTTATCAATACATTGGAGACATATCAAGTCACTCTTTGTCTGACCAGACAAAAAGGTATATCACGAAGAGAAGAGGAGGAAGCAACCATCACCGACGGTCAAAATATCAGTGAGGGAGTGTCCACCATATACACCACCATATACGGTCGAAATACTAGTGAAGGAAGAATCTTGACTATAGTTGTGGGGGTCGCTTATCTTTCTTTCCCATGTGCTAGACCTTTTTGTAATGCACTCAGGGAAGAAGGGAGGAGCGACCATCACCGACGGTAAAAATATTAGTGAGGGAATGTCCACCATACATACACCAACATTCTTAGTACTAGTGTATATCGATATTCTTTAGGGAAGTATCCGTTGTCATGGGGTCCCATTTACTTCTTCTTTGAGTGCAAGACCTTTTGGTCCAGCCTTCGGGGGAGAGGGAGAAGCGATCATCACTGTCAATCGAAATATTAGTGAGAGCGTGTCCACCATATACACCACAAATCTCAGTGACTTTCTGGTATTTGTCATCGATTTTTAATCTTCTAGATATGAACACAAAAAATGGACGACGACGATAGGATCCCGAGGGTGATGACTGACGAGGGGGTATGTGCGATAATCCTCACTTGGATAACGATAGGTGCTTCTCCCTCGCGCTTAAGAAGAGTTTGAAGTTTTTACGATATATAACTTCAGGGGCATGTATTTCTTCTTAACTAAGCATGAGTTGAGATTTTTGATTTAGTCTGCGATTTCTATTTTTTTATTCGACTAGTGCATCCCATGCTATGCAAGAAGGCATGTCCTAGAGAAACTGTCTTTCGCTGATGTGGAAACAATGGAGACGAAGAAAGTTCCCCTTAAGACGAAACATGGTTTCATTTTTTATCCTAAGATCTACAATGAAGTAAGTCACACATATTTTTGTTGTAAAAATTGCAGAGTATTATGCAAGGCTTGCAGATTTGAGGAGGATATGAGAATTACCTTCGATATTGGCATTCCTAAATATGATCCAACCACCAGTCCTCAACATGATAAGGACATTTGGGTGGATGTGTGCAGGATTCCAATTTTACCGCCATGTGAGTTTGTTAAACATATTTGTTAAATAATTGCCTATTTAGAAATAGCTGTTATTCACCTCTACTTAACCCGTTTATTTGTAATTGATAGCTTATTTACGTTCTTTGAAATATATACGCAAGATAGTAGACAAGACCTACTATAGTGCTTGCTCATACCTAACTTGGGAGGAGAAGAATTATCTTGTCTCCTTTGTTAATGATGTTCTGACTTTTAAGTGCATTAATGGAGCTCGTCAAAATTATATAGAAAACAGGCCACTAGTCCACGAGTTGAGGGATGGTAACATTCAAGCAAATATCATCATATGCTTTTTTACTATTGTGTCACTACTCCATCTTTCTTCTTAATTAAACTACATTTCTAACAATGTTAATGTTATGTTCTTTAACAGAAACTCTCGGATGATGTTGTGTGTCCGCTGATGTATGTCGAACGTCAGATAACAATTGTTTGTGTATGGCCATGTACCAGTTTTCATTATGCATACTTGACTGAACGTCAAATAAATGGATGCCTTAAAATCAAAGGATGAAGAAAAATAGTGAATGGGCACCGGTATAGTAGTGGCATGGGGTAATACCCGGCGCTATAGCTAATTATAGTAGTGCGGGACCATACCCATGCTAGTACTATTAGTTAGTTGCAGCGCGCTACCAGTAGCGCGGGGCCCCGCTCTACTGCTATGCCTTCACCACGCATGCTACTAGCCTTTTTCCTAGTAGTGTATGTGAGGAACATATTATTGATCCTACTTAACAACATTTTCACTATTGTGCTATGATCAATCTCTTGATCACTTCGGTAATTTATTCACAACTTATTTGGAGTATCCAACATATCTGGTTGTTTAACATACAATGGAATACATTATTAATCCAATCACTAGTGTGCATGCAATCCCAATCATGTATTTTGCTCATCGGTGTTCCAGGACACCGAGTCTTCCTTAAAACCTCTTTCCATGTGACCTAGGCAAGAAACTCTTCTTGACATTCTTCGCACCAACTATTTTATTATCCTGTCAATATGTATTTTGGCCTAGACCTATTAGGCACTACTACCTCTATAGATCATTCACTAGTATAAAACGACCCATTTGTCCTGGTTCCAGAGGCCCATTAGTCCCGGATCTGGAACCGGGACTAAAGGGTCGGGACTAAAGCCCTAAACCTTTAGTCCCGGTTCGCTTACAAACCGGGACAGAAGAGGCTCCATGTGGCCTCTATGGGGAGGCCAGGCAGGAGGACCTTTAGTCCCGGTTGGTAACACCAACCGGGACCAAAAGGCATTCACGCGTCAGCATCTGGCAGTTACTGGGTTTTTTTGAAAGGGGGGGGGGTTGGGGGTTTTGGAGGGTTAATTTAGGGGTTTCATATTGTGTTAGCTAGCCAATTAATAGAGAAGTGTCCTCTCTTTCTCCATGCTTGGTCGACGCTAACTACTATAGAGAGAACTCAACACACTAGCTAGTAAGGAAATGAAGGAACCATTAAGTACAACAGATCGTCATGAACATATACAGAGAGAAGTGATCGACCTCTCTTTCTTTGAGAGATTGGTCGAACAACAAGTTTTTTTATATCTATCTGGCGCTACTAGCTACATATATACAATATAAGATCTCTTACAATTCCTAAGATCCAATCACAAACCCACATAGTATTCTCCATCTTTTGGTATGACGTGGTCAAGAAAGAATCCCGCCAACTCCTCTTGAATTGCTCGTATGCGATCATGTGGTAGGAGTTCATCCCGCATCTGCCAAATCTAATATAAAGAAGGGGGTCAATACATGCATATATATGAATAAAAATCAACACAATTGATGGTAATATATAAAATAAAATTGTGTGAACGTAGGAACTTTTCAAATGTTTTAGACTTGTGTTTCATTGAGTAAATATACCCATATCTACTTAAGTCATCAGTGAAGGTGAGAAAATAATGGTATCCACCACGCGCTATAACATTCATTGGACTGCACACTTCAGTATGTATGATTTCTAATAAGTCACTTGCCTGTTCCATTGTTCCAGAGAACGGTGTTTTAGTCATCTTGCCCATGAGGCATGGTTCACATGTGTCAAGTGATTCAAAATCAAGTGACTCCAAAATTCCATCAGCATGGAGCTTCCTCATGCGTTTTACACCAATATGACCTAAACGGCAGTGCCACAAGAAACTGGTGTTGGAAATATGCCCTAGAGGCAATAATAAATTAGTTATTATCATATTTCCTTGTTCATGATAATCGTTTATTATCCATGCTATAATTGTATTGATCGGAGACTTAAATGCATGTGTGGATACATAGACAAAACCATGTCCCTAGTATGCCTCTAATGGACTAGCTCGTTGATCAAAGGATGGTTAAGGTTTCCTAGCCATGGACATGAGATGTCATTTGATAACGGGATCACATCATTAGGAGAATGATGTGATGGATAAGACCCAAACTACAAACATAGCATATGATCGTGTCAGTTTATTGCTACTGTTTTCTGCATGTCAAGTATATGTTCCTATGACCATGAGATCATGCAACTCACGGATATCGGAGGAGTGCCTTGTGTGTATCAAATGTCGCAACGTAACTGGGTGACTATAAAGGTGCTCTACAGGTATCTCCGATGGTGTCTGTTGAGTTGGCATGGATCGAGACTAGGATTTGTTACTCCGTGTGACGGAGAGGTATCTCAGGGCCCACTCGGTAATACAACATCACAATGAGCCTTGCAAGCAATGTGACTAATTGTTAGTTGCAGGATCTTGTATTATGGAACGAGTAAAGAGACTTGCCGGTAACGAGGTTGAACTAGGTATGGAGATACCGACGATCGAATCTCGGGCAAGTAACATACCGAAGAACAAAGGGCACGTTATACGGGATTAACTGAATCCTTGACATAGAGGTTCGACCGATAAAGATCTTCGTAGAATATGTGGGAACCAATGTGGACGTCCAGGTCCCGCCATTGGTTATTGACCGTAGAGGTGTCTCGGTCATGTCTACATAGTTCTCGAACCCGCAGGGTCTGCACACTTAAGGTTCGGTGACGTTTCGGTAGTGTAGAGTTATGTATGGTGGTGACCGAAGGTTGTTCGGAGTCCCGTATGATATCCCGGACATCACGAGGAGCTCCGGAATGGTCCGGAGGTAAAGATTCATATATAGGAAGTCCCAGTTTGGTTTCCGGAAAAGTTTCAGGCTCATCGGTAGTGTACCGGGAGTGCCGGTAGTGTACCGGGAGACCTCCGGGAGGGGTACTTCGACCCCAAGAGGTCCATGGGCTGTGGGAGAATAATAACCAGCCCTTAGTGGGCTGGGAAAATAGCCACAAAGGCCCATGGCGCAGGAGAGAAAGTCCTAAAGCAAAAAGTGGAAAATCAGCCAATAGGAGGCAATCCTACTCCAACAAGGATTGGAGGTGAAGTAGGATTGCTCCCACCTCCTATTTCGGCCGACCCAAAGGCCTTGGTTGCCTCTCCTCTCCTCTCCTCCTATATATACTAGTGGATTGGTTGGTTTTTGGACAGAATTTCCGGCCACGTGCTACCCGTTACACCGGTGCATAGTTTCTCCTCTAGATCGGTTTTCTGCAGCGCTTAGGCGAAGCCCTGCCGGAATTGCTCCACCACCATCACGCTGCCGGTGAACTCTCTTTGCTCTCCGCCTCCTCTCGCTGGATCGAGACGGTGGAGATCTTCATCAAGCTGCACGTGTGCTGAACGCGGAGGTGCCGTCCATTCGGCGCTAGATCGGAAGGACCGTGATCGAGATCGCGAGACGGTTCGTGATGTGATCACGGAACGGATCGTGATGAGTTCACGGGACAGATCGTGATCAATATCGTGAGACGGATTGTGATGAGTTCACGGGACGGATCATGATGTGTTCGCGGGACGGTTCGTGATTGGATCGCGGGACGCTCGGCGATTTGGATCGCGAAGAAGTTCGACTACACCAACCGCGTTTCTTAACGCTTCCCGCTTAGCGATCTACAAGGGTATGTAGATCCACTCTCCCTCTCGTAGATGCTCATCACTATGGATAGGTTTGCGTGTGCGTAGGAAATTTTTTGTTTCCCATGCGACGTTCCCCAACAGTGGCATCATGAGCTAGGTTGATGGTTCGATGAGATCTCGAGCAGAACACAAAAGGTTTGTGGGCATTGATGCTTAGATTGCTTCCTCCCTTGGTCGTATTTTGGTTCAGCGGGATTGTGAGATGAAGCGGCCCGGACCAACATTACTCGTACGCTTACGAGAGACCGGTTCCCTCGACGCAACTTGTTGCCTAGATGGCTTGCGGGTGACAGTTTCTCTCACTTTAGTTGGATCGGATTCGACAAAGGCGGTCCTTGAGAAGGTTGAAAAGCAAACTAGTGTATCACCGTTGTGGTTTATGCGTAGGTGAGAATCGTTCTTGCTAGATACCCGTAGCAGCCACGTAAAACATGCAACAACAATTAGAGGACGTCTAACTTGTTTTTGCAGGCTATGTTGTGATGTGATATGGCCAATTACATGATGAGATATATGTGATGTATGAGATGATCATGTGATGTATAGAATTTCACGACTTGCATGTCGTTCAATACGGCAACCGGCAGGAGCCATAGGGTTGTCTTTAATTATTGTATGACCTGCGTGTCAATCATTAAGCGCTATGTAATGCTTTACTTTATCGCTACGGTAGCAATAGTAGTATAAGCATGTAGGGCGTGACAACCCCGATGGCGACACGTTGATGGAGATCAAGATGATGGAGATCATGGTGTCGTGCCAGTGACGATGGAGATCATGCCGGTGCTTTCTAGATGGAGATCAAAAGCACGAGTTCATGGCCATATCATGTCACTTATGATTTGCATGTGATGTTAATCCTTTTTATGCACCTTGTTTTGCTTAGGACGACGGTAGCATTATAAGGTGATCCCTCACTTAATTTCAAGATAAATTGTGTTCTCCCCGAGTGTGCACCGTTGCGAACGTTCGTCGTGTTGAGACACCACGTGATGATCGGGTGTGATAGACTCTACGTTCACATACAACGGGTGCAAGCCAGATTTGCACGCGCAGAACACTCGGGTTAAACTTGACGAGCCTAGCATGTACAGACATGGCCTCGGAACACAAGAGACCGAAAGGTCGAGCATGAGTCATATAGTGGATATGATCAACATAATGATATTCACCATTGAAGCCACCTTAACTCACGTGATGATCGGACTTGAGTTGGTGAATTTGGATCATGTATCACTCGAATGACCCGAGGGATGTCAATTTGAGTGGGAGTTCCTAAGTAATATGATTAATTGAACTCATTATCATGAACATAGTCAAAGTGTCTTTGCATATTATGTTGTAGATTACTAGCTCGCGCTGTAGCTCCCTTGTATTTTTATATGTTCCTAGATAAATAGAGTTGAAAGATGTTGGTAGCAATATTGCGGACTGGGTCCGTGATCTGAGGATTGTCCTCATTGCTGCACAGAAGGCTTATGTCCTTAATGCACCGCTCGGTGCGCCACCCCCTCTAGCGTCGTCTATAGATGTTGTGAACATCTGACAGGCACGTTTCGATGACTACTTGATAGTTTAGTGCGTCATGCATTACGGCTTAGAATTGAGGCTCGGAAACGTTTTGAACGTCACGGAACATATGAGATGTTCTAGGAGCAGAGATTGTGATCTCAGGCTCGTGCCTGTGTTGCGAGATATGAGATCTCCAACAAGATTCTTTGCCTGTAAGATGAAGGAGAATAGCTCAATCGTTGAGCATGTACTCAGATTGTCTGGGTACTACAATCGCTTGAATCAAGTGGGAGTTGATCTTCCAGATAAGATAGTGATTGATATAGTTCTCCAAGTCACTGTCACTAAAGCTACTAGAACTTAGTGATGAACTATAATACACCAGGGATAGAAGTATTGATCCCTGAGCTGTTCGCGATGTTTGACACCGCGAAGGTAGAAATCAAGAAGGAGCGTCAACTGTTGATGGTTAATCAAACCACTAGTTTCGAAAAGGGCAAGAGCAAGGAGGGAAACTTCATGGATAGCAAGTCAGTTGCTGCTCCAGTGAAGCAACCCAAAGTTGAACTCAAACCCGAGACTAAGTGCTTCTATTATGAGGTGAGAGGTCGCTGAAGCGGAACAACCCTAGATACTTGGTAGATAAGAAGGCTGGCAACATCGACAGAAGTATATTTGATATACGAGTTATTGATGTGTACCTTGCTAGTACTCCTAGTAGCACCTGGGTATTGGATACCGGTTCGGTTGCTAAATGTTAGTAACTCGAAATAAAAGCTACGGAATAAACGGAGAACTAGCTAAGGGTGAGGTGACGATGTGTGTTGGAAATGTTTCCAAGGTTGATGTGATCAACATCGCACGCTCTCTCTACCTTCAGGATTAGTGACGAACCTAAATAAATGTTATTTGGTGTTTTGCGTTGAGCATGAACATGATTAGATCATGTTTGTTGCAATACGGTTATTCATTTAAGTCAGAGAATAATAGTTATTCTGGTTACATGAATAATACCTTCAATGGTCATGCACCCAGTGAGAATGGTTTGTTGAAATCTTGATCGTAGTAGTACACATGTTCATAACATTGATGTCAAAAGATACAAAGTTAATAATGATAGTACCACATACTTGTGGCACTGCCGCTAAATGTCATATTGGTATAAAGCGCATGTAGAAACTCCATGCTGATGGATATTTGGACTCATCGATTTCGAATCGGTTGAGACATGCGAACCATGCCTCTTGGGCAAGATGACTAAAGGACCCCGTTGGATGGAGCGGGCAAGTGATTCATTGGAAATGATACATGTTGATGTATGCAATCTAGTGAGTCTTGTAGCGTGCAGTGGATATCGTTATTTTCTTACCTTCACTGATGATTTGAGTAGATATAGTGTATATTTACTTAATGAAACACAAGTCTGAATTGTTTGAAAGGTTCAAGCAAATTCAGAGTGAAGTTTAAAGATCATCGTGACAAGAAGATAAAAATGACCGCGATATGATCGTGGAGGTGAATATCTGAGTTACGAGTTTGGCATACAACTTAAGACAACATGAAATTTGTTTCACAACTAACGCCACCTGGAACACCATGGTGTGATGGTGTGTCCGAACATCATAGTCATGCTCTATTGATATAGTGCATACTGTGATGTCTCTTATCGTTTTACTACTATAATTTTTGGGGTTATGCATTAGAGACAACTACATTCACTTTAAATAGGGCACCATCTAAATCCGTTGAGATGACACCATGTGAATTATGGTTTGATAGAAACCTAAGCTGTCATTTCTTAATATTTTGGGATGTGACACTTGTGTGGAAAATGTTTTCACCTAATGAGGTCGAACCCAAGGCGGACAAATTGCATCTTCATAGAATACCCTAAGATCAGTTGGGTGAACCTTCAATCTCAGATCCTAGTGCAAAATGTTTGTTGTTTAAACGGATCCTTTCTCGAGGAAATGTTTCTCTCGAAAGAATTGAGTGGGAGGAAGATAGAACTTGATGAGGTTGTTGAACCTTTGTTCAACCAGAGAGTAGCGCAGCGCAGAAAGATGTTTCTGTGAAGCCTACGTTAGTTGAAGAGGAAGTTAATGATGATGATCATGAAGCTTCAGGATCAAGTTACTATCGAACTTCGTAGGTCGACAAGGATGTGTACTGCTCCTAAGTGGTACGACAACTCTGTCTTGGAGATCATGTTGTTGGACAACGATGAACCTACGAGCTATGGAGAAGCGATGATGGGCCCGGATTCCGACAAATGGTTAGAGGCCATGAAATCCGAGATAGGATCCATGTATGAAAACCAAGTGTAGACTTTGGTAGACTTGCTCGTTGGACGGCAGGTCGTTGAGTACAAATGGATCTTTAAAATGAAGACAGACACTGATGGTGAATGTCACTATTTGTAAAGCTCGACTTGTTGCAAAGATGTTTGTGACAAGTTCAAGGAGTTGACTACGATGAGACTTTCTCACTCGTAGTGGTGCTAAAGTCTGTTGGAATTATGTTAGCAGTTGCTGTGTTTTCAATTATGAAATCTGGCAGATGGATGTCAAAACATCGTTTCCTTAACGGTTTACTTGAGGAAAGGTTGTATGTGATACAACCAGAAGGTTTTGTCAGGCCTAAGGATGCTAAAAGGTGTGCAAGCTTCGGTGATCCTTCCATGGACTGAAGCAAGCATCTCGGAGTTGGAATATACGCTTTGATGAGGTGATCAAAGTTTTGATGTTTATACAAAGTTTACGAGAAACTTGTATTTGCAATAAAGTGAGTGGGAGCACTATAGAATTTCTGATAAGTATATGTGGATGACATATTGTTGATCAGAAATAATGTAGAGTTTCTGGAAAGCATAAAACGGTCATTTGGAAAGTGATTTTCAAAGGAAGACCTGGATAAAGCTACCTAATTGTTGAGCATCAAAATCTATAGAGATAGATCAAGATGCTTGATGAGACTTTCAATGAGTGTATACCTTGACAAGATTTTGAAAGAGTTCAAAATGGATCAGCCAGAGAAATAGTTCTCGTCTGATTTGTAAGGTGTGAAGTTGAGTGAGACTCAAAGCCCGACAACGGCAGAAGAAAGACCAAGGACGAACGTCGTCCCCTATGCCTTAGCCATAGGCTCTATATTATGCCATGCTGTGTACCGCACCTATGTGTGCCTTGCCATGAGTCTGTCAAGGGGTACAAGAGCGGTCCAGGAGTGGATCACTGGACAGAGGTCGGAATTATCCTTAGTAACCAGAGGACTAAGGAAATGTTTCTTGATTGTGGAGGTGATAAAGAGTTCGTCGTAAAGAGTTACGTCGATGCAAGCTTTAACACCTATCCGGATGACTAGTAGTAGCAACCTGGATACGTATAGTGGAGCAGCCATTTGGAAACAGTACCAAGTGGAGTGTGGTAGCAGTATTTACGGTTTGACATAGAGATTTGCAAAGTACACACGGATCTGAATATCGCAGACCCGTTGACTATAATACCTCTCTCACATGCAAAGCATGATCGAGCCCCAAAACTCATTGGGTGTTAGATTCATAACAATGTGAATCACATGGTGATGTGAACTAGATTATTGACTCTAGTGCAAGTGGGAGACTGTTGGAAATATGCCCTAGAGGCAATAATAAATTAGTTATTATCATATTTCCTTGTTCATGATAATCGTTTATTATCCATGCTATAATTGTATTGATCGGAGACTTAAATGCATGTGTGGATACATAGACAAAACCATGTCCCTAGTATGCCTCTAATGGACTAGCTCGTTGATCAAAGGATGGTTAAGGTTTCCTAGCCATGGACATGAGATGTCATTTGATAACGGGATCACATCATTAGGAGAATGATGTGATGGATAAGACCCAAACTACAAACATAGCATATGATCGTGTCAGTTTATTGCTACTGTTTTCTGCATGTCAAGTATATGTTCCTATGACCATGAGATCATGCAACTCACGGATATCGGAGGAGTGCCTTGTGTGTATCAAACGTCGCAACGTAACTGGGTGACTATAAAGGTGCTCTACAGGTATCTCCGATGGTGTCTGTTGAGTTGGCATGGATCGAGACTAGGATTTGTTACTCCGTGTGACGGAGAGGTATCTCAGGGCCCACTCGGTAATACAACATCACAATGAGCCTTGCAAGCAATGTGACTAATTGTTAGTTGCGGGATCTTGTATTATGGAACGAGTAAAGAGACTTGCCGGTAACGAGGTTGAACTAGGTATGGAGATACCGACGATCGAATCTCGGGCAAGTAACATACCGAAGAACAAAGGGAACATTATACGGGATTAACTGAATCCTTGACATAGAGGTTCGACCGATAAAGATCTTCGTAGAATATGTGGGAACCAATGTGGACGTCCAGGTCCCACCATTGGTTATTGACTGTAGAGGTGTCTCAGTCATGTCTACATAGTTCTCGAACCCGCAGGGTCTGCACACTTAAGGTTCGGTGACGTTTCGGTAGTGTAGAGTTATGTATGGTGGTGACCGAAGGTTGTTCGGATTCCCGGATGAGATCCCGGACATCACGAGGAGCTCCGGAATGGTCCGGAGGTAAAGATTCATATATAGGAAGTCCCAGTTTGGTTTCCGGAAAAGTTTCGGGCTCATCGGTAGTGTACCGGGAGTGCCGGTAGTGTACCGGGAGTGCCGGTAGTGTACCGGGAGACCTCCGGGAGGGGTACTTCGACCCCAAGAGGTCCATGGGCTGTGGGAGAATAATAACCAGCCCTTAGTGGGATGGGAAAACAGCCACAAAGGCCCATGGCGCAGGAGAGAAAGTCCTAAAGCAAAAAGTGGAAAATCAGCCAATAGGAGGCAATCCTACTCCAACTAGGATTGGAGGTGAAGTAGGATTGCTCCCACCTCCTATTTCGGCCGACCCAAAGGCCTTGGCTGCCTCTCCTCTCCTCTCCTCCTATATATACTTGTGGATTGGGTGGTTTTTGCACAGAATTTCCGGCCACGTGCTACCCGTTACACCGGTACATAGTTTCTCCTCTAGATCGGTTTTCTGCAGCGCTTAGGCGAAGCCCTGCCGGAATTGCTCCACCACCATCACCGGAGCGCCGTCACGCTGCCGGTGAACTCTCTCTCCTCTCTGCCTCCTCTCGCTGGATCGAGACGGTGGAGATCGTCATCAAGCTGCACGTGTGCTGAACGCGGAGGTGCCGTCCGTTCGGCGCTAGATCGGAAGGACCGTGATCGAGATCGCGAGACGGTTCGTGATGTGATCACGGAACGGATCGTGATGAGTTCGTGGGACAGATCGTGATCAAGATCGTGAGACGGATCGTGATGAGTTCACGGGACGAATCATGATGTGTTCGCGGGACGGTTCGTGATTGGATCGCGGGACGCTCGGCGATTTGGATCGCGAAGAAGTTCGACTACACCAACCGCGTTTCTTAACGCTTCCCGCTTAGCGATCTACAAGGGTATGTAGATCCACTCTCCCTCTCGTAGATGCTCATCACCATGGATAGGTTTGCGTGTGCGTAGGAAATTTTTTGTTTCCCATGCGACGTTCCCCAACGACTGGTACTATCATTATCAACTCTACATCTTTTGGCATCAATGTTATGAACATGTGTGTCATCACTATCAAGATTCAATATGAATAAACACCTCACATTGGGTGCATGGTCATGAAAGATATTACTCATATAAATAGAACAACCTTTATTCTCTGATTTAAATGAGTAACCATCTTGCAGTAAACAAGATCCAGATATAATGTTCAAGCTTAACGCATGCACTAAATAACAATTATTCAGGTTCATCACTAATCCCAATGGTAATCAAGAGAGAGCGTGCCGACAGCAATCACATCAACCTTGGAACCATTTCCCACGCACATCATCACTTCATCCTTTGCTAGCCTTTGTCTAATCCTTAGTTTTGGTTTTGAGTTGCAAATGTGAGCAACCAAACCGGTATCAAATACCTAGGAACTACAACAAGAGCTAGTAAGGTACACATCAATAACATGTACATCATATATACCTTGTTTGTCGTTGGCCGCCTTCTTGTCAGCCAGGTACTTGGGGCAGTTCCGCTTCCAATGACTAGTTCCCTTGCAATCAAACACTTAGTTTCTGGCTTGGGTCCATGCTTGGGCTTCTTTACAGGAGTGGCAACTGCTTTGCCATCCTTCTTGGTTTTACCCTTCTTGCCCTTGCCCTTGCCATTGCCATTCTTCTTGCAACTAGGGGTTTTATTGATCATCAACACTTGATGTTCTTTCTGGATCTCAGACTCAGCGACTTTTAGCATCGCAAACAGCTCGGCGACTTACTTGTTCATCCCATGCATGCTATAGTTCATCACAACTCTCTTGTAACTAGGTGGCAGTGATTGAAGAACTCTGTCAGTGATCGCCTCTGGCGGAAGGGCAATCCCCAACTCCGCTAGACGAGTCGAATACCTAGACATTTTGAGTATATGTTCACTAATAGACTCGTTCTCCTCCATCTTGCAAGCATAGAACTTATCGGAGGTCTCATACCTCTCGATCTGGGCATTCTTTTGAAAGATAAACTTCAACTCCTGGAACATCTCATATGCTCCATGACATTCAAAACGTCTTTGAAGTCCCGGTTCTAAGCCATACAATATTGCACATTGAACTATTGAGTAATCTCCAGAACGTGCCTCCCAAGCGTTCTTAACGTCTTCGGAAGACATGTCTTCTGGTTGGTCACCAAGCAGTGCATCAAGGACATATGATTTCTAGGAAGCCGTGAGGATAATCCTTAGATTACAGGCCCAGTCAACAAAGTTACTTCCATCATCTTTCAACTTAGCTTTCTCTAGGAACACATTAAATTTAGGGGTGCTACTGCACGAGCCATTGATCTACAACATAAATATGCAAAGGTTACTTAGACTATTGTTCAAGATAATGAGTTTAGTTAATCAAATTACTAAAGCTCCCAGTCAAATTGACATCCCTCAGGTCATCCAAGTGTCACATGACCCAAATTCACCAACTCAAGTCCGATCATCACGTGAGTTGAGGTGGTTTCAATGGTGAACATCATCATGTTGATCATATCTACTATATGACTCATGTTCGACTTTTCGATCTCTTGTGTTCCGAGGCCATGTCTGTACATGCTAGGCTCGTCAAGTTTAACCCAAGTGTTCTGCATGTGCCACACTGGCTTGCACCCATTGTATGTGAACATAGAGTCTATCACACCCGATCATCACGTGGTGTCTCAACACGACGAACTTTCGCAACGGTGCACACTCGGGGAGAACACAATTCCTCTTGAAATTTAAGTGAGGGATCACCTTATAATTCTACCATCATCCTAAGAAAAACAAGGTGCATAAAAGGATTAACATCACATGCAAATCATAAGTGACATGATATGGCCATGAACTTGTGCTTTTGATCTCCATCTTGAAAGCACCGACATGATCTCTATCGTCATCGGCATGACACCATGATCTCCATCATCTTGATCTCCATCAACGTGTCACCATAGGGGTTGTCACGCCCATCATGCGTGTACTACTATTGCTACTGTTTAGCAATAAAGTAAAGCATTACATAGCGCTTAATGATTGACATGCAGGTCATACAATAATTAAAGACAACCCTATGGCTCCTGCCGGTTGCCGTACTCATCGACATGCAATTCGTGATATTCTATACAACACATGATCATATCATACATCACATATATCACATCATGTAATTGGCCATATCACATCACAACATACCCTGCAAAAACAACTTAGACGTCCTCTAATTGTTGTTGCATGTTTTACATGGCTGCTACGGGTATCTAGCAAGAACAATTCTCACCTACGCATAAACCACAAGGTGATACATAAGTTGCTTTTCAACCTTATCAAGGACCGCCTTAGTTGAATCTGACCCAACTAAAGTAGGAGAAACAGACACCCGCCAGCCATCTTTGTGCAACGAAGTTACACGTCAGTCGATGGAACCGGTCTCTCGTAAGCATACGAGTAAGGTTGGTCCGGGCCGCTTCATCCCACAATACCGCTGAACCAAAACACGACCAAGGGAGGAAGCAATCTAAGCATCAATGCCCACAAACTCTTTGTGTTCTACTCGAGATCTCATCTACACATAGACCTAGCTCATGATGCCACTGTTGGAGAACGTCGCATGGGAAACAAAAAAATTCCTACGTTCACACAAGACCTATCCATGGTGATGAGCATCTATGAGAGGGAGAGTGGATCTATGTACCCTTGTAGATCGCTAAGCGGGAAGCATTAAGAAATGCGGTTGGTGTAGTCAAACGTCTTCGCGATCCAAATCGTCGAGCGTCCCGCGATCCAATCACGATCCGTCCCGATCAAGCACCGAAAGGACGACACCTTCGCATTCAGCACACGTACAGCTTGACAAAGATCTCCGCCTTCCTGATCTAGCAAGAGGGAGCGGAGAGGTAGAAGAGTTCTCCGGAAGTGTGACGGTGCTACGGCGATGGTGGTGGAGCTATTCCGGCAAGGCTTCGCCTAAGCACTGCAGAAATCCGATCTGGAGGAAAAACTATGCACTAGAGGAACGGGTAGCATGTGGCTGAAAATCTTGTTCCAAAACCCTAAAACCTCTAGTATATATAGGAGGACAGGAGGAGGAGGCTTGTCCCTCAAGGGGCCAGCCCTAGGCTTCGGCCGAACCAAGAGGGAGGAGTCCTCCTCCTCCACTCCTAGTAGGATTAGAAATCCTTCCTTATCTTAACCTTTTTGCCTTTTTCCACCTTTTTACTTTTGGGTTTATCTTCCCAGCCGCATAGGCCTTGTGTGGGACATCCACCAGCCCACTAAGGGCTGGTACTCATCCTCCCACAGCCCATGTAGCCTCTTGGGTCGAAATACCCCTCCCGATGGACTTCCTATATATCAATCTTTACCTCCAAACCATTTTGTAGCCCCTCGTGATGTCCGGGATCTAATCCGGGACTCCGAACAACCTTCGGTCACCACCATACATAACTCTATACTACCGAAACGTCACCGAACCTTAAGTGTGGAGACCCTGCGGGTTCGAGAACTATGTAGACATGAATGAGACACATCTACGGTCAATAACCAATAGCGGGACCTGTATGTCCATATTGGTTCCTACATATCCTACTAAGATCTTTATCGGTCGAACCTCTATGTCAAGGATTCAGTTAATCCCGTATGATGTTCCCTTTGTTCTTCGGTATGTTACTTGCCCGAGATTCGATCATCGGTATCTCGATACCTAGTTCAACCTCATTACTGGTAAGTCTCTTTACTCGTTCCGTAATACAAGATCCCGTGACTAACACTTAGTCATATTGCTTGCAAGGCTTATTGTGATGTTGTATTACCGAGTCGTCCCTGAGATACCTCTCTGTCACATGGAGTAACAAATCCCAGTCTTGATCCATGCCAACCCAACAGACACCCTCAGAGATACCTGTAGATCACCTTTATAGTCACCCAGTTACGTTGTGACGTTTGATACACACAAGGCACTCTTCCGGTGTCCATGAGTTGCATGATCTCATGGTCATAGAAACATATACTCGACATGCAGAAAACAGTAGCAATAGACTGACACGATCATATGCTACATTTGTAGTTTGGGTCTTGTCCATCACATCATTCTTCTAATGATGTGATCCCATTATCAAATGACTTCACATGTCAATGCCTAGGAAATCTTGACCATCTTTGAGCAACGAGCTAGTTCACTAGAGGCATACTAGGGACAAAGTGTTGTCTATTTACCCACACATGTAATGTGTTTCCAATCAATACAATTATATCATAGATAATAAACGATTATCATGAACAAGGAAATATAATAATAAACACTTTATTTATTACATCTAGGGCATATTTCCAACAATCTCCCACTTGCACTAGAGTCAATAATCTAGATCGCATCACTATGTGATTTACATTGTAATGAATCGAACACCCATTTAGTTCTGGTGTTGATCATGTTTAGCCCTTGGAAGAGGTTTAGTCAACGGGTCTGCAACATTTAGGTCCGTGTGCACTTTGCAAATATTTATGTCCTTTTCCTCGATGTAATCGTGGATGGAGTTGAAGCATCGCTTTATGTGTGTGGTCCTCTTATGAGTTGACCAGTGTTGTCATAGAACAGGTTCATTGGATTCAGTGCACTGGGCACTACTCCAAGATCTGTCATGAACTGCTTCATCGAGACACCTTCCTTTGCTGCCTCCAAGGCTGCAATGTACTCCGCTTCGCACGTAGGATCAGCTACCATGCTTTGCTTGGAACTGCACCAGCTTACCGCTCCCCCGTTGAGAATAAATACGTATCCGGTTTGTGACTTAGAGTCATCTGGATCAGTGTCAAAGCTTGCATCGACGTAACCCTTTACGACAAGCTCTTCATCACCTCCATAAACGAGAAACATTTCCTTAGTCCTTTTTAGGTACTTAAGGATATTCTTGACCGTAGCCCAGTGCTCCATTCCAGGATCACTTTGAAACCTTCCGGCCATACTTATGGCAAGGCTGACATCAGGTCTTGTGCACAACATTCACAAGTAGAAAATAGACCTTTCCTCCCAAGCATTAGTCCCGGTCTGGTTACGAGCCGGTACTAAAGACGGTATTAGTCCCGGTTCGTGCTGGCTCCAACGGCTAGGAACAGGGCAACCTTTAGTACCGGCTCGTGAGCGATCTTTAGTATCGGTTCGTGTCACGAGCCGGTACTAAAGGGGGCGTGGCATGCTTTTGATCAGACTTGGGCCCCGCATGCACCTTTAGTACCGGCTGGTTACACCAACCGGTAATAAAGGGAAACCTTTAGTACCGGCTGGTGTCACCATCCGGTACTAAAGACGTCCTACATATACGCTTCGTTCGCCGCCGATTGAAGGGGTTCTCATTTCTCTGTTTTCTCCCCTATTCTTCTTCTTGCTCGAAGCTCATCCTCCATTTTCCAAGGATTTTTCAAGATTTAAAGTCACCCCATCTATCCAAGTGTTCATAAAGGTTAGCAACTTTGCTCCTTCATCTCTCATTGCTAATTAGCTTGTGGTATGCTCAAAGATATGTGATTTGTGGGTTTTAGCTAGGTTTTGGAGGAGTGATATCATTATGTGGGAGTTTATTTGATTTATATGCAATTTGAGCTCAAATTAACTTGTTTGGTTGCATATGTGTAGGTGTGGTTTATTTGGTGCCTTCCCATCCCTGGCCGTCCTAACCACCGTCGATCGTCCACATCGTCTCGTCGCGGCACCGGCCACCTTGGTGAGCCTCTTGTTCTTCTTAAAACCTTTAAAAAAATTATTTGTATGATTTAGATAGCTGCGTGTAAGATTTACTTACTTGTATTATTGTTAGTTATTCTATAGTGTCATGGTTATGGTATCTGCCCACATCGGCCCTCGTCCAGTCTATGATTCAGATGTGGTATGTCGTTATCTTTTATATCTATTTCACACATCATCTAATGTCTATGACAATTAATTATGCCACAAAATTGACGTAGATGTTTTTATCTATGGGAAGTAGTTGAACCATAAAGTCCAACCGACTATGCAATTCTGCTCGAGAAATTAACACAAGCTGAAAAAGAAATTGATCATTTGAAAGAAAAATTGAAAAGAACTGAAGATGAGAAGATGGGATTGGAGTTGCATGTTGTCGATATCGTCGATGATCACAAGAACAAGATGGCTGGAATGCACTTGAAGCTTAGAAAGATTAGAAAATATGCCATTGATAAAGAGGCTTGGTATCATTATGTTGTTGGCTCAACTGTTACTTTAGTTGGTATTATGATCGTATTTGTTGTTGCATTTACATCTTTTAGATAGTTGTATGTTGTTTTATGAGATGTATGTATGAACTATAAGTATCTATTATTTGCAGTAATAACATTTGGTCACTGTTAGCTCTACTTTTGGTTGTAATGTGATGATGAAGTTGTATTAATTTGGTCACTTCGATGTTGTGTAGTGAACATGAGCCAACAATGGATGTACGATGACCGACTAAGTCCAGGGTTTCTTAATGGCCTGCATGATTTTATTCGTGTGGCTGAGTCAAACAAGCAGAATGGTTTCATGTGTTGTCCATGTCGTGACTGTAAGAATGATAGGAATTACTCTACCTCAAAAACCCTTCACTACCACTTGCTAAAGTCCGGTTTCATGTCCGGCTATAGCTGTTGGACCAAGCACGGAGAAAGAGGGGTTATAATGGAAGACAATGAAGAAGAAGAGGATGATGACAACTATCCTTTTGCTGATACAACAATGGGGGAAGCTGAAGAAGAGGCATCAATGGGGGAAGCTGAAGAAGAGGCATCAGATGAGCCCGCTGATGATTTGGGTCGGGTCATTGCTGATGCAAAGAGAAACTGCGAAAATGATACGGAGAGGTTGAAGTTGAAACACATGTTAGAGGATCACAAGAAATTATTGTATCCAGATTGTGAAGATGACCAGAAAAAGCTGGGTACCACGCTGGAATTGCTGCAATGGAAGGCGAAGAATGGTGTAACTGACAACCGATTTCAAGAATTACTGATTATGATAAAGAAGATGCTTCCAAAGGATAACGAATTGCCTGGAAGTGCGTCCGAAGCAAACAAGGTTGTCTGCCCTCTAGGATTAGAGGTGCAGAAGATAAATGCATACCCTAATGACTGCATCCTCTACCGCGGTGAGGAGTACGAGAATTTGGATGCATGCCCGGTATGCGGTGCACTGAGATATAAGATCCCCCACGATGACCCTGGTGATGTGGAGGGCGAACGCCATAGGAATAGGGTTTCTACCAAGGTGATGTGGTATGATCCTATAATACCACGGTTGAAACGTTTGTTCCAAAACAAAGAGCATGCCAAGTTGTTGCGATGGCACAAAGAAGAACGTAAGAAAGACGGGATGTTGAGAGCACCTGCTGATGGGTCGTAGTGGAGAAAAATTGAGAGGGAGTTCAAGGACTTTGTAGCTGACGCAACGAACTTATGGTTTGGTGTTAGTACAGACGGCATGAATCCTTTTGGGGAGCAGAGCTCTAGTCACAGCACCTGGCCCGTGACTCTATGTATCTACAACCTTCCTCCTTGGTTGTGCATGAAACAGAAGTTCACTATGATGACAGTGCTCATCCAAGGCCCTAAGGAACCCGGCAATGACATTGATGTGTACCTAAGGCCACTAGTTGGTGAACTTCTACAGTTGTGGAAAAAACCAGGTGTACGTGTGTGGGATGCGCACACACAGAAGGAAATTGACCTAAGAGCGTTGCTGTTTGTAACCATCAATGATTGGCCTGCTCTTAGTAACCTTTCAGGACATACAAACAAGGGATACAATGCATGCACGCACTGTTTAGATGATACTGAAATTATACGTTTGGATAAATGTAAGAAGAATGTGTACCTGGGACATCATCGATTTCTACCGATCAAGCATATCTTAAGAAAGGCAAGCAACCATTTCAAAGGTGAGCCAGATAATCGGAAGAATCTTGGCCTCCGTACTGGTGAATATATATTTGATATGGTCAAGGATTTGCAGGTACTCTTTGGAAAGGGTCCTGGCGGACAATCTGTTCCGAATGACGCCAACGGACACGCACCCATGTGGAAGAAATCTATATTTTGGGAACTTGAATATTGGAAATCCCTAGAGGTCCGCAATGCAATCGACATGATGCATGTGACAAAGAATCTTTGTGTGAACCTGCTAGGCTTCTTGGGCGTGTATGGAAAGAGAAAAGATACACCGGAGGCACGGGAGGACAAGCAAAGAATTAACAAAAAAGACGGCATGCCTCCAAAGCAGTATCAAGGTCCTGCCAGCTACGCTCTTACGAAAGAAGAGAAGGAAATCTTTTTTGAATGCCTGCTCAGTATCAAGGTCCCGTCTGGCTTCTCGTCGAATATAAAGGGAATAATAAATATGGCAGATAAAAAATTTCAAAATCTAAAGTCTCATGACTGCAACGTGATTATGATGCAATTACTTTCGGTTGCACTTAGGGGGCTTCTACCGGAAAATTTTCGATTAGCCATTGTGAAGATATGCGCATTCCTCAATGCAATTTCTCAGAAGGTAATCGATCCACAAATCCTACCAAGGTGACAGAATGACCTGGTCCAATGTCTTGTCAGTTTCAAGTTGGTGTTCCCTCCATCCTTCTTCAATATTATGATGCACGTTCTAGTTCACATAGTCCAAGAGATTAACATTCTAGGTCCTGTATTTCTACACAATATGTTCCCCTTAGAGAGGTTCATGGGAGTCTTAAAGAAATATGTTCATAACTGTGCTAGGCCAGAAGGAAGCATCGCCAAGGGATATGGAACAGAGGAGGTTACTGAGTTTTGTGTTGACTTTGTTCCTGACATTAAGCCGATTGGTCTTCCTGAATCGCGGCATGAGGGGAGACTGGGTGGAAAATGCACATTAGGAAAGAAAGAATCAATAAATATGGACGGACATTCTTTCACTCAAGCACACTACACGGTTCTACAAAATTCAACCTTGGTGACTCCATATATGGAGGAACACAAGGATATTGTACGGTCCAAGAACCCGGAGCAGTCTGACCCCTGGATTGAACGTAAACATATGGAGACTTTTGCTGATTGGTTGCAAACAAAGCTCATCAATGACAATGATGTTCTAGATGAACTGTACTGGTTGGCCAAGACACCAAGTGCGACTGTAACGACTTCCAAAGGGTGTGAGATAAATGGGAATACATTTTACACGATCGCCCAAGATAAAAAGAGCACCAACCAAAACAGTGGTGTCCGCTATGATGCAACTAACTTTCAAGACACATATTATGGTTATACAGAGGTGATATGGGAACTTGACTATGGATCTGATCGTAAGGTCCCTTTGTTTCGGTGCAAATGGGTCAAATATACCGGAGGCGGGGTGCAGGTAGACCCACAGTACGGAATGACAACAGTGGATCTCAACAATCTTGGATACACAGATGACTCATTCGTCCTAGCCAATGATGTGGCTCAGGTTTTCTATGTGAAGGACATGTCTAGCAAACCGAGGAGAAAAAAATATAAGGAAGCAAATACATCATATGATGAGACAAAGCACCACATAGTTATTTCAGGGAAAAGAAACATTGTGGGAGTGGAGGACAAGACCGACATGTCAAAAGATTATCAAAACTTTCATGAAATCCCTCCCTTCAGAGTGAAGACTGACCCAAGCATCCTGTTAAATGATGAAGATTCTCCATGGTTACGGCGCAATCATAAGCAAGGGACAAACATGTAGAAAAAGTCTTACATCGCGAGATCCCACTCTGGGATGTGACCGGATTCACCGTCATCACTTTCTATGTGAAGGACATGCATGTAATAGATGAGTTTTCGTCCGAAACCCTCATACTTCGAAAGAGATTGTCCAATTTGTACACCAAGTGCATCCAGTTTTTGCCGTAACCCTCTCAACTCTTTAGAAGTTGCTATGTGGGTGAAATTATGATGTCATGCCAAGTTACAACCTTTTTAGAGTTCATTTGTACTTCTTTTCAAATTTAGGGTCATTTAGCTCAAAATAAATCATTAAATGCATGAAAAACATCGAATGAAGTCAGAAAGGGTTGAAAATTGATGATGTCCCTTTGAATGGTGCATATTGAACACACAAAAAGTATGGAGTTAAAATATGTTATAAAAAATGAAATCCCTTTGTAATAGATGAGTTTCCGTCCGAAACCGTCATACTTCGAAAGAGATTGTCCAATTTGTACACCAAGTGCATCCAGTTTTTGTCGTAACCCTCTCAACTCTTTAGAAGTTGATATGTGGGTGAAATTATGATGTCATGCCAAGTTACAACATTTTCAGAGTTCATTTGTACTGCTTTTCAAATTAGGGTCATTTAGCTCAAAATAAATCATTAAATGCATGAAAAATATCAAATGAAGTGAGAATGGGTTGAAAATAGATGATGTGCCTTTGAGTGGTGCATATTAAACACACAAAAAGTATGGAGTTAAAATAAGTTATTAAAAATGAAATCCCTTTGTAGTAGATGAGTTTTTGTCCGAAACCCTCATACTTCAAAAGAGATTGTCCAATTTGTACACGAAGTGCATCCAGTTTTTGCCGTAACCCTCTCAACTCTTTAGAAGTTGATATGTTGGTGAAATTATGATGTCATGCCAAGTTACAACCTTTTCAGAGTTCATTTGTACTACTTTTCAAATTTAGGGTCATTTAGCTCAAAATAAATCATTAAATGCATGAAAAATATCAAATGAAGTGAGAATGGGTTGAAAATAGATGATGTGCCTTTGAGTGGTGCATATTGAACACACAAAAAGTATGGAGTTAAAATAAGTTATTAAAAAGGAAATCCCTTTGTAATAGATGAGTTTTCGTTCGAAACCCTCATACTTCGAAAGAGATTGTCCAATTTGTGCACCAAGTGCATCCAGTTTTTGTCGTAACCCTCTCAACTCTTTAGAAGTTGATACGTGGGTGAAATTATGATGTCATGCCAAGTTACAACCTTTTCAGAGTTCATTTGTACTGCTTTTCAAACTCGAGATATGACATTTCAAATGCCATTTAATCAAATTGTCTTATACAGCAGTTTCAGTTGTTCAAACATGCATGGAAATGCCATAAACAGAATCTTTATATTTTTCTGATATTTTTTCATATATTATTTATTTCCATTGGAGTCATCGTTTTTTATATGATTTTTTTAAGTTTAGGGGATTTTCTAAAAATAATAACTAATAATGAATTAAAAAAACGTTTAGTACCGGTGAGAGCCACGCACCGGTACTAAAGGTCCACCGCCCGACGCGTTTTTGGGGAGGACCTTTAGTACCGTTGCGTGGTTCGCACCGGGACTAAAGACCCCTTTAGTACCGGTGCGAGCCATGCACCGGTACTAAAGGTCCACCGCCCCGCGCATTTTTGGGGAGGACCTTTAGTACCGGTGTGTAGTTCGCCCCGGTACTAAAGACCCCTTTAGTAGCGGTGCGAGCCACGCATCGGTACTAAAGGTCCTCCACATATAAATAGTGGAGGCCTCGTCCTGATGCGAGCCACGCACCGGGAGAAGCTTATTCACGCGCCGCCAGGCTGCCGGAAGTTGCCGTCGCTGCCGCTCGCCGCCCCGACGCCGCCCGCCGCTCCACCGCCGCGCGCCGCCCCGACGCCGCACGCCGCCCCGAGCCCGCCACCCCGACCCTGCCGCCCCAACGCCGCGCGCCACCCCGCCGCCACCGCCCCGACGCTGCCCCGGCAGCGCCCCCACCCAACTCCGGCTCCGGTGAGTGCCCGGCCGCCCCCTCCATTATTCCTGTTTTTTCTGTTAATTTAGTTAGTTTAGGTTTAGGTTTAATTTAGTTAGGTTAGATATAATGTAGTTAGTTTAGGTTTAAGTTAGTTTAATTTAGTTTCTTAGGTTAATTATTAGGTTAGTTAATTGGTTAGTTAGTTTAGTTTAGTTAGTTTAGGTTTAATTTAGTTTAGGTTTAATTTAGTTTAGGTTTAGTTTAGTTTAGGTTTAATTTAGTTCAGGTTTAGTTTAGTTAGTTAGTTAGGTAGGTCGTCCTTAGGTTATTAGGGTATGTGTTAATTTTGTTAGATGCTAAGTGTTATTTAATTCGTTAGATGCTAAGTGTTATTTAATTCGTTAGATGCTAAGTGTTAATTTTGCTAAGTTTTATTTAATTTGTTTTCATAAGTAAGTGTTTCTTCTCGACATCGACGATGCCGATCCCGCATCCTCGTCGCTGAGTCGCCGAAGGAGGTCACTTGCTTGAGCCGAGGGGCCCTGTCAGGGAATCGGCTCCGCCGGGCTGGTACTGGGAGGTGCTGCCTTCCGGGCGGCAAAGCTTGGTGAGGAGCCAGCCCGTCGTCGACCCGGAGGTTCTATGGTGGCGGCCGCATGGGCCATGGAGTTTTCAGAGGCGTGAGTCCCCCGCGGAGGTGGTACAGTACCATGTCAGCAAGGAGAACGAGGACGTCTGTCGCTACATGGCAGCTTTGGAGGCGAGGTCCGACAATACCTGGCAGATTCTTCAGGGATCTCACTGCAGCTATGTTCTTGTGATAGTTCCTTCTCTTTGGGTGTCCACCGCCCGCCCCGATATCCGCCAAGCGCTAGGGTTCTAGCTAGATCGATATATTAGCTATTATATATGTATTATTATGATGTATTAGCTAGATCTATGGATTAGCCGATATATTAACAATTATCCGAGATTATGAGATGAGATCTTTTCTAAGAACTACTATATATGTATTCGATGATGTATTGTTAATTAACTATCAGTTATTTTGCTTCTTGAATGCATGCTAATTTGAATACTAATTTGTTTTATCTATATTATTATGGATTAGTTATTAAGCTATGGACAATACCGGTAGAGCTCATGAAGAGGACATCTTTGACATGATATGCTCCTCCTAAAATCCAGCAGACCTTCTGGGTGAATCACATGATGATGACGGCTCACAATATCTGAACGATTACGGTGATGGATGTGAGGCCGAGGAAGAACTTATGTTCCAAAATCCGGAACAACTAACAATGTCCGGCGAGGTATATACACATATTAGCCTTTGGTGATCATTACATGTGTATTAATTGATTTGTATATATATATTAAAAATCTTTTTTCTTTTAATAATCAGCCCTCCGGATCGAGCCAATCTAGTAGAAAGGTACGAGGCGGTGCCAAAATATTGGACGATAATGTAAAGCTCAATCTTGATGCTTTCAAACATGATGGTGCACCGACTCACCGTGAAGCCAATGCCAAGACATTTGTGCGTCAATGCGGAGTGGTTGTTAGGGATGGAGTCCCGATCACAATGCAAGAATGGATTCAACCAAACAACCCAAAACTAGGAGTGAATTATGTCGATACAAGAATTAAAGATACCCTTTGGCGAGATCTCATGGAGCATTTCATCCTACCAGATTCTCTCTCGGAGCGCCAAAGGGACAAAGTCAAGGAGTTTGCTCTCCATAAGATGGCTGACGCATTCTAGACTTGGAAGAAAACATTATGGACCGAGTACAACGCTAGAGGCCAGAAGGCGCCTGAATTCATAGGAATATATGAGAAGCTAAGGAATCACGAGGACGCATTTATCGAGTACAAGACATCGTAAGCTGCTATGGAGAAGTTGGCAAAGAATAAGATAAATGCGGAGAGAAAAAGTATCACCATAAACTAGGGACAGGTGGATAAAAGTCAGCCATTCCTAAGTGGGATGCATTAGAGAATAAGATGTATGCTAAAGGGATCACTCCAGTAACCTTTCACTGGCCCCAGAGGTGCAGGAATTGGTTTTTTGCGCATGGGGGAAAGTTGGACCCAGCAACAGGGAAGATTATTGCACTGGCCAGTCTGAAGCATGCATCAGATGAGTTGATTGATATAATAAAAGCTACCAAGAAGGACGGTTTCACCCCGATAGAGAGAACGACGAGCTTACACGCGCCCTCGGGAATCCCGAACATGGAGGACGAACACGAGGCGTGGGCGTTGTTCCGTGGTACGAGGGGTTTGCGGGATGGAAGGACAGTTATAAAAGCCGTTCGAGAAAAAAGAAGGTGGAAGCAAACCGAGTTTCAAAGTTGGAACAGAAGTATGAGCAACAGCAACTACATATACAGATACTGACCCAGCAAAGGGAAACTCCGCAGCAGGAGGCAGGGGAAACCATCCCATCTACACTGCCGAAAAGCAGCATGGGTTCCATGGGGGCACCACTGGGTCACACCCCCATGGATGATATCACCGAGAAGACATCTTGTGAGCTAATCCAGAAAAAGAAGAACATACCCGTGGGGGTCGTGACAGGCTATGCTTTACCAAATACACCTGATGTTCTCTGGCATTGCAATCCGGTTCCAGCTGGATATGCTCGTGTCGCGGTGGACGCAATAGAGCTAGGATATGATGAACTATTGCTTGACATCCCTGGAGGTGAGGGCGAGTCCACATTCGCAGAAGCCGGCCGTGGTCTCATTCTATGGAGTAAGGACTGCATCGTCTTTCCACAGTTGGCGCTAAGGCCACCGGCTCCTCCGAGTATCGATGTCCAGCGTGAGGGATCCCAGCCAGAGGCATCGCAGTGCCAGCAGTCCTCCCCACCTCGCTAGCAGTCCTCCCCACCTCGCCAGCAGTCCTCCCTACCTCCCCAGCAGTCCTCCCCACCTCGAGAGGCGTCCCACCTCGCCAGCAGTCGTCCCCACCTTGCCAGCAGTCCTCCCAACCTCGGGACAGAGCACGAGGCGAGTCCATATCGTCGATATCGATCTCCGCCATGTGAGCCGACTCCACCCCGGTAGCGGTTCCGCCAGCAGGGCTCCCAAAAGAGGAAGGCCAGTAGCAGTCCTCTTCGTAAGAAAGCAAAGAAGAAACACGAGCCTCCGGCCAAAAGGAAGCTGCCTTACGACATGACACCAGACGAAAACAAAATTGAAAGCGATCGCCAAGTGAAAGCCTTTTTGCGAAGAAGACCATGCCGCCAAAGGAGGTAATACCCAAGGAAGTCCAAGAGCACTTTATGGAACACTTTATTGATCGACCCCCGGCATATGTCGAGCGTATGCCGACAGACTATGAGCGACAGATTCAGAAGGCAAGTGAGCAGAGAAGTCGGCCTAGCCCAAGGAAGAAGTCAGGAAGTACGACATCAACGACAGGAGGTACTACTAGCGGGAAAACAATTCCCCAGCTTGGAGAACAATCCAAGCAATCGATCTCTCCGCTCAAGGTGAGTACCAATCCAAGCAAGAAATTGATCCAACCAGTCGATGTGCAAGGCAACCCAATCGACCTCGAAGAAGTAGAGGCTGCAGGTCTCACTCTTGGCCAAATCGTTGGCACCAAGGAAATCCACGGGTACGGTTCAACTGAGTACGCAATGCAATATGCCGTCGGAAGACCACTTGTCACACTCGAGCAGTACAAGGAACTACCGATTGCGTTGCGATAGTTGCATGATTGGTACCTGCATGAAGCAAAGCGAGTGGAGACGGCGGTCATGGTCAAAGTAAGGAAAGAGCATTACGTCAATGGATGTGACATACGTCTTGAATTCTCAGAACTTTTCCAGTTATACCACATTGACTCTATCGACAAAACTCTCATTAGTTGCTATTGTCTATAAGTGGTTTATATCTTTAATAATTTAAGTCTCTAGCTAAGATATCGTTCATTGGCTTATCCTCACTATATATGTTCTTTTCTACGCTATTATGCAGATTGAAGATGTGGGAATTGAAACAAGAGGGAATCGATGACATTGGGTTCATCGACCTAAGTATCGTTAATGGTCATGTGGTAAAACATTATTCCAAGGACATAGAAGACCTCTTGGAAAATTTTCTAGAGGCACTAATGAATATCAAATCTACTATAATATTTCCTTACAACATGGGGTGAGTGTTTACTCTCTTAGATACTACTCATTCTATTATTGCTTACTAGCTCGTTGTCAAGTGTAGTTGATGAGTTACATAAATGCCTGCTTAATTATATAAACTTCTGCGCAGAGACCACTATATCCTCCTAAATATTATCCTCGCTGATGGACTTGTTCAAGTGTATGACTCACTATATACACTAGAACAATCATATGTGGACTTGTATTTTATGATAGAACGGTAATTTCAATCTTTATCGACCTCGCTTTCTTTCATTATTTCCTGATATCAAAAGTAATTATAATAACTCTTTCGTTCTTTTTCTTTGCCGCTTAGTGTTTGGAAAAAGATGATAGAAAAAACCTATCACGGTCGTCAATGGAAACCGAAGTTGAAGTGGAAAAAGATGCAGGTAATTAAGTACTACTACTAGGTCCGCACATCTCTTTAATTCTAGCTTCAATACCATTATCACATGCTTGATTATTAATTATCTTATTGAATTCTATTCTTTTGCAAAGTGCGCGAAGCAGCCACAGGGGACAAATTTATGTGGATACTTCCTCTGCGAGAACATTCACATCCACACCGAAAGCCGTATACGTCACAGAGGAGCACGTGAAAGACAACTCCAGGTTTGGCAGATGATGTTGAAGCTCTCACCCGAGAAACGCTTTGTAGCACTTCAAGAGGAATTTGCAGCATTTCTTCTTCGACATGTCATTATTGTAAATGGAGAGCACTATTCCTTACCGCCGCCTCAATAATGCCAGCAAATCAGTAGTAGAAAACTGAGATTTCATCCGGAGCACTAGCTAGCTAGTCCCGGCCGGGTTTTGGGCCTTAAGTTATAAGTCCCAAAATATATATGGATGTGTAATTCCATTTGTATATATATTGTGTATGAGATATTGTATATTATATTACATATATATGCATCAACATGTGTAATGTTTACAGTATGTAGCACTGTAAAATAAACTTGAAATGAATGGAAAACTAAAACCTAATTAAAAGATAAAACAAAAAAACAAAACACTTAGTACCGGTTGGTATCACCAACCGGTACTAAAGGTCCTCCACCACCAGCCCACACAGGCAGCTACATGGTGGGCCTTTAGTACCGGTTGGTATCACCAACCGGTACTAAAAGTCCTCCACCGCCAGCCCACGCAGGCAGCCACGTGGTGGGCCTTTAGTACCGGTCCGTGGGCCAACTGGTACTAAAGGTCTGGACCTTTAGTCCCGACCCTTTAGTACTGATTGGGGAACCAGTACTAAAGGCACATCCCGACCGGGACTACTGATCGACATTCTACTAGTGATTGCATACATGATAGAGCCTATGGCTGAAGCATAGGGGATGACACTCATCTTTTCTCTATCTTCTGCAGTTACTGGGCATTGAGTCTTACTCAACTTCACACCTTGTAACACAGGCAAGAACCCCTTCTTGGACTGATCCATTTTGAACTTCTTCAAAACTTTATCAAGGTCCGTGCTTTGTGAAAGTGCTATTAAGCGTCTCGATCTATCTCTATAGATTTTAATGCCTAAAACGAAAGCAACTTCTCCTAGGTCCTTCATTGAAAACTCTTGTTCAAATATTCCTTCACGCTTTCTAGCATTTCTATATTGTTTCCAATCAGCAATATGTCATCTACATATAATATTAGAAATGCTATAGAGCTCCCACTCACTTTCTTGTAAATACAAGCTTCTCCATAAACTTGTATAAACTCAAACGCTTTGATCACCTCATCAAAACGCTTATTCCAAATCCGAGATGCTTGCACGAGCCCATAAATGGATCACTAGAGTTTGCAAACTTTGTCAGCATTCTCTGGATCGACAAAACCTTCTGGTTGCATAATATACAACTCTTCCTCAAGGAAACTGTTAGGAACGCTGTTTTGACATCCATCTGCCAAATTTCATAGTCGAAATAAGCAGCTATTTCCAACATGATTCTGACAAACTTAAGCGTCGCTACGGCTGAGAAAATAACGATATCCACCACACGTTGTAACATTCATTGGACCGCACACATCAGTATGTATGATTTCCAATAAGTCACTTGCCCGTTCCATTGTTCCAGAGAACGACATTTTAGTCATCTTGCCCATGAGGCATGGCACATGTGTCAAGTGATTCAAAATCAAGTGACTCCAAAAGTCCATCAGCATGGAGCTTCCTCATGCGTTTTACACCAATATGACCTAAACGGCAGTGCCACAAGAAAGTGGTACTATCATTATCAACTCTACTTCTTTTGGCATCAATGTTATGAACATGTGTGTCATCACTATCAAGATTCAATATGAATAAACCCCTCACATTGGGTGCATGACATGAAAGATATTACTCATATAAATAGAACAACCTTTATTCTCTGATTTAAATGAGTAACCATCTCGCAATAAACAAGATCCAGATATAATGTTCATGCTTAACGCAGGCACTAAATAACAATTATTCAGGTTCATCACTAATCCCGATGGAAATCGAAGAGAGGGCATGCCGACAGCGATCACATCAACCTTGGAACCATTTCCCACGCGCATCATCACTTCATCCTTTGCTAGCCTTCGTCTATTCCTTAGTTCCTATTTTGAGTTGCAAATGTGAGCAACCGAACTGGTATCAAATACCCAGGCACTACAACGAGAGCTAGTAAGGTACACATCGATAACATATATATCATATATACCTTGTTTGTCGTTGGCCGCCTTCTTGTTAGCTAGGTACTTGGGGAAGTTCCGCTTCCAGTGACCAGTTCCCTTGCAATGAAAGCACTCAGTTTCTTGCTTGGGTCCATGCTTGGGCTTCTTTACATGAGTGGCGACTGCTTTGCCATCCTTCTTGGTTTTACCCTTCTTTCCCATGCCCTTGCCCTTGTCATTCTTCTTGAAACTAGTGGTTTTAGTGACCATCAACACTTGATGTTCTTTCTGGATCTCAGACTGAGCGACTTTTAGCATCGCAAACAACTCGGCGAATGACTTTTTCATCCCGTGCATGTTATAGTTCATCACAAAGCTCTTGTAACTAGGTGGCAGTGATTGAAGAACTCTATCAGTGATCGCCTCTGGCAGAAGGGCACTTCCCAACTCCCCTAGACGAGTCGAATATCCAGACATTCTAAGTATATGTTCACTGATAGACTCGTTCTCTTGCATCTTGCAAGCATAGAACTTATCGGAGGTCTCATACCTCTCGATCCGGGCATTCTTCTGAAAGATAAACTTCAACTCCTGGAACATCTCATATGCTCCATGACGTTCAAAACGTGTTTGAAGTCCTGGATCTAAGCCATACAAAATTGCACATTGAACTATTGAGTAATCTCTAGAACATGCCTCCCAAGCGTTCTTAACGTCTTTGGAAGACATGTCTTCTGGTTGGTCACCAAGCGGTGCATCAAGGACATATCATTTCTGGGAAGACGTGAGGATAATCCTCAGATTACGGGCCTAGTCAACAAAGTTACTTCCATCATCTTTCAACTTAGCTTTCTCTAGGAACACATTAAAATTCAGGGGTGCTACTACGCGAGCCATTGATCTACAACATAAATATGCAAAGGTTACTTAGACTATTGTTCAAGATAATGAGTTTAGTTAATAAAATTACTAAAGCTCCCACTCAAATTGACATCCCTCAGGTCATGTGAGTGTCACATGATCCAAATTCACCAACTCAAGTCTGATCATCACGTGAGTTGAGGTGGTTTCAATGGTGAACATCATCATGTTGATCATATCTACCATATGATTCATATTCGACCTTTCGGTCCCTTGTGTTTCGAGGCCATGTCTATACATGCTAGGCTCGTCAAGTTTAACCCGAGTGATCTGCATGTGCAACACTGGCTTGAACCCGTTGTATGTGAACGTAGAGTGTATCATACCCGATCATCACGTGGTGTCTCGACACGACGAACTTTCGCAACGGTGCACACTCGGGGAGAACACAATTCATCTAGAAATTCAAGTGAGGGATCACCTTATAATGCTACTGTCGTCCTAAGCAAAACAAGGTGCATAAAAGGATTAACATCACATGTAAATCATGAGTGCATTATATGGCCATGAACTTGTGCTTTTGATATCTATCTTGAAAGCAACGGCATGATCTCCATCGTCACCGGCATGACACCATGATCTCCATCATCTTGATCTCCATAAATGTGTCATCATCGGGGTTGTCATGCCCATCATGCTTGTACTACTATTGCTACCGTTTAGCGATAAAGTAAAGCATTACATAGCTTAATGATTGACACATGTCATACAATAATTAAAGACAACCCTATGGCTCCTGCAGGTTGCCGTACTCATCGACATGCAAGTCGTGATATTCTATACAACACATGATCATCTCATACATAGCATATATCAACTCATGTAATTGGCCATATCACATCACAACATACCCTGCAAAAACAAGTTAGAGATCCTCTAATTGTTGTTGCATGTTTTACGTGGCTGCTACGGGTATCTAGCAAGAACAATTATCACCTACGCATAAACCACAACGGTGATACATAAGTTGCTTTTCAACCTTCTCAAGGACCGCCTTAGTCGAATCCGATCCAACTAAAGTAGGAGAAACAGAGACCCGCCAGCCATCTTTGTGCAACAAAGTTACACGTCAGTCGATGGAACCGGTCTCTCGTAAGCGTACGAGTAAGGTTGGTCCGGGCCGCTTCATCCCACAATACCGTTGAACCAACACGACCAAGGGAGGAAGCAATCTAAGCATCAACACCCACAAACTCTTTGTGTTCTACTCGAGATCTCATCTACACATAGACCTAGCTCATGATGCCACTGTTGGAGAACGTCGCATGGGAAACAAAAAATTTCCTACGTTCACACTAGACCTATCCATGGTGATGAGCATCTATGAGAGGGAGAGTGGATCTACATACACTTGTAGATCGCTAAGCGGGAAGCATTAAGAAACGCGGTTGGTGTAGTCGAACGTCTTCACGATACAAATCGTCGAGCATCCTGCGATCCAATCACGATCCGTCCTGATCAAGCACCGAACGGACGGCACCTCCGCATTCAGCACACATACAGCTTGATGACGATCTCCGCCTTCTTGATCCAGAAAGAGGGAGTGGAGAGGTATAAGAGATCTCCGGCAGCATGACAGCGCTCCGGCGATGGTGGTGGAGCTATTTCTGCAGGGCTTTGCCTAAGCACTGCAGAAATCCAATCTGGAGGACAAACTATGCACTGGAGGAACGGGTAGCACGTGGCTGAAAATCTTGTTCCAAAACCCTAAAAACCTCTAGTATATATAGGAGGAGACGAGGGGGGGGCTTGTCCCTCAAGGATCCAGCCCTAGGCTTTGGCCGAACATAGAGGGAGGAGTCCTCCGCCTCCACTCCTAGTAGGATTAGGACTCCTTGCTTATCTTAGCCTTTTTGCCTGTTTCCACTTTTTTCCTTTTGGGTTTTTCTTCCCAGCCACATGGGCCTTGTGTGGGACTTACACCAGCCCACTAAGGGCTGATATTCATCCTCCTACAGCCCATGTAGCCTCTTGGGTCGAAATACACCTCCCGATGGTCTCCCGATACACTACCGGCACTCTCGGTACACTACCGACGAGCCCGAAACTTTTCCGGCGACCAAAATAGGACTTCCTATATATCAATCTTTACGGAGCTCCTCGTGACTTCTAGGATCTCATCCGGGACTCCGAACAACCTTCGGTCACCACCATACATAACTTTGTACTACCGAAATGTCACCGAACCTTAAGTGTGCAGACCCT
This sequence comes from Hordeum marinum, assembly GCA_022496015.1. Lineage (NCBI taxonomy): Eukaryota > Viridiplantae > Streptophyta > Magnoliopsida > Poales > Poaceae > Hordeum > Hordeum marinum. Next base: position 505,978,032 of record CM039674.1, on the reverse strand, counting down.
GCGGGTTCGAGAACTATGTAGACATGATCGAGACACCTCTATGGTCAATACACAATAGTAGGACCTAGATGTCCATATAGGTTCCTACATATTCTACGAAGATCTTTATCAGTCGAACCTCTATGTGAAGGATTCAGTTAATCCCTATGATGTTCCCTTTGTTCTTCGGTATGTTACTTGCCCGAGATTTGATCGTCGGTATCTCCATACCTAGTTCAACCTCGTTACTGGCAAGTCTCTTTACTCATTGCATAATACAAGATCCCGTGACTAACACTTAGTCACATTGCTTGCAAGGCTTATTGTGATGTTGTATTACCGAGCGGGCCCTGAGATACCTCTCCGTCACACGAAGTAACAAATCTCAGTCTTGATCCATGCCAACCCAACAGACACCCTGAGAGATATCTGTAGAGCACCTTCATAGTCACCCAGTTACGTTGCGACGTTTGATACACACAAGGCACTCCTCCGGTGTCCCTGAGTTGCATGATCTTATGGTCATAGAAACATATACTTGACATGCAGAAAACAGTAGCAATAAACTGACACGATCATATGCTACGTTTGTAGTTTGTATCTTTTCCATCACATCATTCTTTCAATGATGTGATCCCGTTATCAAATGACATCACATGTCAATGGCTTGGAAACCTTGACCATGTTTGAGCAACGAGCTAGTTCACTAGAGGCATACTAGGGACAAAGTGTTATCTATTTACCCACACTTGTAATGTGTTTCCAATCAATACAATTATAGCATGGATAATAAAAGATTATCATGAACAAGGAAATATAATAATAAACACTTTATTTATTGCCTCTAAGGCATATTTCCAACACTAATCGCCCGTCAAGCATAATGGATAGCAGAATAAAGTGGTAACTGTGCATGCATATATAACTCATCAATTTCATTACTTAACCTCGAGTAAGCGAAACCGAGTATACAGAGAAGACAGCAACACTCACTTCAAGTTAGAAGTAAAGAGTATTTCCCTTTTGTTTTGATGTGTAAGTAACAACTTTAGCAAGTTCTCCTCGGTCGCTGCGGTTTCTTTTCGTATCGACCATTCATTTACGACATCTAGGCTAATGAACCCAACATCGAAGATTCTTGCTTTTTTGCATTCGACGATCTTCAATCTGCATAATATAGTGATGATAATTATATATATATATATATATATATATATGCAATGAACGAGCTGAGCTAGAGACTTAACTATAAAAGTAATACTTACACACAGTGGGCAGTCATGAGTTGTTTGTCGAGGGACCGTTGATTGTATAACTGAAATAACTCCACAAATTCAATAGGCATCATGGGAAGTCCAATTAATTCGTGCTCTGCTTTCACTGCCACATACATAGCGTCTCTCCCAGACTCCCTACAGGTTTTCATGTACCACTCATATAAATTGTTCATCATCGTTGTTATAGGAGGATGATCAGGTTTGATGAGAGGCTTCCCGTGCACGTATTCATGTTCTTCTTTGTTACCTCAGCCATTTGAAAATGTACATCATCCCCCAAGTAATCACCAAGTTTGGTACTGGGCAGTATCACTGGATGATTAGCAATGTTGCTAGACACCTTGAGCGGGGGGCACTATATCTTCTCCTGTTCGTCGAGCTAGGGAATCGTTTTCCCACTTTTTCGTTCTTTGACTCGGGCAGCACTAGAAGTACTTCCTGACCATTGCGCTTCATTATATGTACAATGGCCATAGTTTGATGGCAACGGAGGCAGTGATGGTCGCTTCAGGGCATCTAGAGTGCGATTCGCTTTCACCGGATCTACCGTTTCCTTCGGAGGTGGTTGTTTCCGTGTAAAATGGGCCTTCACTTAGGCTTTACTAATGTCAACGCTTTCTTCGTCAGTCCTCTCGTATGGTAACTTTGTAATAGGCTTGAGGCTTGGACCAAATTTGAATTTATTTTCCCGCCTATTGTACTGCTAGCTGTCGGAGCGGCGGTGGCGTCTCTCTTCTGTCATAGATGACGCGCCGGAGGAGGCATAGTGTCCTAACGCGCCGGAGCAGGAGGAGGAGGCTGAGTGTCTTGACGCGCCAGAGGAGGAGGAGGAGGAGGCAGAGTGGCCTCACACGCTGGAGGAGGCGGACTGCTCCAACGGGTCGGAGTAGGTGAAGGAGGAGGTGGAGTGTCGTCACACGTCGGAGGAGCCAGAGAAGGAGGCGGAGTGCCCTGATCACTCGTCGGAGGAGGAGGAGGAGGAGGCGGAGTGCCCTGACTTGCCGGAGGAGGAGGAGGAGGCGGAGGCATCCAGTTTGGAAGGTTGATGTACTCCTTAGGCCATCGACATGTACTCCTCAGAGCTTGAACCAGCTTCTTCACCCCTTCACCTGTAGGGTGGTCAAGCTCCAGGTCATCAAATCCCTCCATTACGTCATCCACCATCACAACAGCATAGCCATGTGGAATCGGAAGGTAGTGAAAAGTTCTGTTGGGTTGAGGAGGTGCAACAGAGCTGAGACCCGCCTTGAAAGTGAGGTTCCGGAAGTAACAGGCGCATAATGGTACGAAGCTCTCCAAAATTGTTTTGGAACGGAGTCCCGGATAGGATAATTAGCTTTTTGGTACGAAGTTCAGCAAGAGCCTTCCGAATATCGCTATTTGGAAGGCCGTTGCTGAAATTCGTACCAAAAAGAATTATCCTATCCGGAACTCCGTTCCAAAACAACTTTGAAGAGCTTCATAGCATCATACACCGGTTACTTCCGGCAAATGATGAAGCCATGGATTTCTTCAATACTTTGACAATACACAACATGACACATAGAAGAATATATATATATATATATATATGGGATCAGGAAAAAATTGAATCAACTTGTGCACATCCATAATGGGGGCATTCTTGATAAATCTATGTTACCGGGGAGGGGGCTGACGACAACGACGCTCACCCCTCATGTCATGTCCGACGTCCCCCTCATGTCGAAATTATCGGGGAGGGGGTAGACGACAACGGCGCTCACCCCTCATGTCTGACGTCCCCCCTCATGTCATGTTTGACGTCCTCCCTCATGTCGAAGTTACCAGGGAGGGGGTAGACGACAACGACGCTCACCCCTCATGTCTGACGTCGCCCCTCATGTCATGTCCGACGTCCCCCCTTAGGTTGAACTTGTGTACACCCATAATGGGGGCATTCTTGATAAATCTATATTACCGGAGTTTTCTATATGAACATTTTACCTTAGTAACTTAGAAAAAAATGTTATCGGGGAGGGGGTATATTGACAACGCTTTTTTTCTAGGGTTTGGGTGTCCTAGAGAGTTGGTCGCCCGGTAAATCGAGAGGGGGTGAACATTTTACCTTAGTAAGTTAGAAAAAAATGTTATTAGGGAGGGGGTATATCGACAACGCTCTTTTCTAGGGTTTGGATGGCCTCGAGAGTTGGTCGCCCGGTATATCGAGAGGGGGGTGAAGATTTTACCTTAGTAACTTAGAAACAAATGTTATTAGGGAGGGGCTATATCGAGAAGGGGGTGAACATTTCGGATCTGTTGGAAAGCTCTCAGGGAGCCAATGCCAACGTGATGATAGAGTCGATGCCAACATTTTCATTTAACAAAAAACCTACCTTCAAAAAAAGACTTGCTTCGCCGCGGGTGCTAGGTGCGACGTGGACTCGGTGGAAAAACTTTATGAAAATGCGGTGGTGGCCGGGCCGGGCGGTTTTCTTTTCCTTCTTCATTTTTTCCTTTGTTTTTTCTTATATGTTTGTTTTCATTTTCAATCTACATTTTCGTACATATGAAAAACAACGAAGCCTTTTACAGGAACAGATACACACATATACATGAACATATATACATATACATGAAAAAAACATATACATGAAAATATACACATATATATGCCCGCAAAAAAATACACATATAAATGAAAAAAATGTTGGGGAACGTTGCATGGGAAATAAAAAAATTCCTATACACACGCAAGATCTAACCATGGTGATGAGCATCTACGAGAGGGGGAGTGGATCTATGTACCCTTGTAGATTGCAAAGCAGGAAGCATTAAGAAACGCGGTTGATCTAGTCGAACGTCTTCGCAATCCAAATCGCCGAGCGTCCCGCGATCTAATCACGATCCGTCCCGATCAAGCACCGAACGGACGACACCTCCGCATTCAGCACACGTATAGCTTGATGACGATCTCCGCCTTCTTTATCCAGCAAGAGGGAGCAGAGAGGTAGACGAGTTCTCCAGCAGCGTGACTACGCTACGGCAATGGTGGTGGATTAATCTCAGCAGGGCTTCGCCTAAGCACAACTGAAACCAATCTAGAGGAGAAACTACGAACTAGAGCTTAGGGTTGTACGTGGCTAAACATCTTGTGCCGAAACCCTAAAACTCTCTAGTATATATAGGAGGAGAGGAGGAGGTGGCTTGGCGCAAGGGCCAGCCCCTCTAGGCTTCGGCCGAAGTGGAGAGGAGGAGTCATCCTCCTCCACTCCTAGTAGGATTAGGACTCCTTCCTTATTTCCACCCTTTTTACCTTTTTCCACCTTTTCCACTTAGGAATCTCTTCCCAGCCGCATGGGCCTTGTGTGGGACTTTGGCCAGCCCACTAAGGGATGGTATTAGTCCTCCCACATCCCATGTAGCCTCTTGGGTCGAAATACCTCTCCCGATGGTCCCCCGGTACACTATCGGCACTCCCGGTACACTACCGATGAGCCCGAAACTTTTCCGGCGACCAAAATAGGACTTCCTATATATCAATCTTTACCTTCGGACCATTCTAGAGATCCTCGTCACATCTGGGATCTCATCCAGGACTCCGAACAACCTTCGGTCACCACTATGCATAACTCTATAGTACCGAAACGTCACCGAACCTTAGATGTACAGACCCTGCGGGTTCGAGAACTATGTAGACATGACCGAGACACCTCTACGGTCAATAACCAATAGCGGGACCTGGATGCCCATATTGGTTCCTACATATTCTACGAAGATCTTTATCGGTCAAACCTCTACGTCAAGGATTCAGTTAATCCCGTATGATGTTCCCTTTGTTCTTCGGTATGTTACTTGCCCGAGATTCGATCGTTGGTATCTCCATACCTAGTTCAACCTTGTTACCGGCAAGTCTCTTTACTCGTTCCGTAATCAAAGATCCCGTGATTAACACTTAGTCACATTGCTTGTAAGGCTTATTATGATGTTGTATTACCGAGTGGGCCCTAAGATACCTCTCCGTCACACGAGTAACAAATCCCAGTCTTGATTCATGCCAACCGAACAGACACCCTCGGAGATACCTGTAGAGCACCTTTATAGTCACCCAGTTATGTTGTGATGTGTGATACACACAAGGCACTCCTCCTGTGTCCGTGAGTTGCATGATCTCATGGTCATAGGAACATATACTTGACATGGAGAAAACTGTAGCAATAAACTGACACGATCATATGCTACGTTTATAGTTTGGGTCTTGTCCATCCCATCATTCTCCTAATGATGTGATCCCATTATAAAATGACATCACATGTCAATGGCTAGGAAACCTTGACCATCTTTGATCAACGAGCTAGTTCACTAGAGGCATACTAGGGACAAAGTGCTGTCTATTTATCCACACATGCAATGTGTTTCCAATCAATACAATTATAGCATGGATAATAATAAATTATCATGAAAAAGGAAATATAATAATAAACACTTTATTTATTGCCTCTCGGGCATATTTCCAACAATCTCCCACTGGTACTAGAGTCAATAATCTAGTTCACATCAGTATGTGATTTACATTGTAATGAATCGAACACCCATGCAGTTCTGGTGTCGATCATGTTTAGCCCTTGGAAGAGGTTTAGTCAACGGGTCTGCAACATTCAGACCCATGTGCACTTTGCAAATATTTATGTCCTTCTCCTCGATGTTATCGCGAATGGAATTGAAGCGTCGCTTTATGTGTCCGGTCCTCTTGTGAAACCTTGGTTCCTTGGCCAGAGCAATGGCACCAGTGTTGTCACATAACAGAGTCATTGGATTCAGTGCACTAGGCACTACTCCAAGATCTATCATGAACTGCTTCATCTAGACACCTTCCTTCGCTGCCTCTGAGGCTGCGATGTATTCCGCCTTGCATGTAGAATCGGCTACCACGCTTTGCTTGGAATTGCACCATCTTACCGCTCCCCCCGTTGAGAATAAATACGTATCTGGTTTGCGACTTAGAGTCATCCGGCTCAGTGTCAAAGCTTGCATCGAAGTAACCCTTTACGACGAGCTCTTCATTACCTCCATAAACAAGAAACATCTCCTTAGTCCTTTTCAGGTACTTAAGGATATTCTTGACCGCCGTCCAGTGCTCCATTCCAGGATCACTTTGAAACCTTCCGGCCATACTTATGGCAGGGCTGACATCGGGTCTTGTGCACAACATTGCATACATGATAGAGCCTGTGGCTGAAGCATAGAGGATGACACTCATTTTCTCTCTATCTTCTGCAGTCACTGGGCATTGAGTCTTTGTCAACTTCACACCTTGTAACACAGGCAAGAACCCCTTCTTGGACTGATCCATTTCGAACTTCTTCAAAACTTTATCAAGGTATGTGCTCTATGAAAGTGCTATTAAGCGTCTCGATCTATCACTACAGATTTTAATGCCTAATATGAAAGCAGCTTCTCCTAGGTCCTTCAATGAAAAACTCTTGTTCAAATATTCCTTCACGCTTTCCAGCATTTCTATATTGTTTCCAATCAGCAATATGTCATCTACATATAATATTAGAAACGCTATAGAGCTCGCACTCACTTTCTTGTAAATACAATCTTCTCCATAAACTTGTACAAACCCAAACGCTTTGATCACCTCATCAAAGCACTTATTCCAACTCCGAGATGCTTGCACCAGTCCATAAATGGATCACTGGAGTTTGCAAACTTTTTTAGCATTCTCTGGATTGACAAAACTTTATGGTTGCATCATATACAACTCTTCCTCAAGGAAACCGTTGAGGAACGTTGTTTTACCATCCACCTGCGAAATTTCATAGTTGAAATATGCAGCTATTGCTAACATCATTCTGACGGACTTAAGAATCGCTACGAGTGAGAAGGTCTCATCATAGTCAACACCTTGCACTTGGGAAAAACCCTTTCCCACAAGTCGAGCTTTATAGACGGCGACATTATCGTCCACGTCCGTCTTCTTCTTAAAGATCTATTTTTCTGAATGGCCTTTCGCTCTTCAGGTAATACTTCCAAAGTTCATACTTTGTTTTCATCCATGGATCCCATCTCGGATTTCATGGCCTCTAGCCATTTCTCGAAATCCAGGCCCATCATCGCTGCCCCATAGGTCGTAGGTTCATTGTTGTCCAATAACATGACCTCCAAGACAGGGTTGCCGTACCACTCAGGAGCAGTACACGCCCTTGTCGACCTACGAGGTTCAATAGTCCGAAGCTTCATGATCATCATCATTAACTTCCTCTTCAACTGTTGTAGGCTCCACAGAAACATCTTTCTACGTTGCGCTACTTTCTGGTTGAAGTAAAGGTTCAACTACCTCATCAAGCTCTATTTTCCTCCCACTCAATTCTTTTGAGAGAAACTCTTTCTCAAGAAATGTTACGTTCTTAGTGACAAAAACTTTGCCTTCAGATCTGAGATAGAAGGTATACCCAATTGTATCTTTCGGGTATCCTCTGAAGACGCATTTTCCCGCTTTGGGTTCCAGCTTTTCAGGCTGAAGCTTTTTGACATAAGCATCACAACCCCAAATTTTAAGAAACAACAACTTTGGACCCTTGCCAAACCACAGTTCATATGGCGTTGTCTCAACGGATTTCGATAGTGCCCTATTTAAAGTGAATGCAGCTGTCTCTAATGCATAACCCCAAAACGATAGTGGCAAATCAGCAAGAGACATCATAGAACGCACCAAATATAATAAGGTTCGATTACGATGTTCGGACACACCATTACGCTATGGTGTTCCAGGCAATGTCAACTGTGAAACAATTCCACACTATCTTAAGTGACTGCAAACTCATAACTCAGATATTCACCTCCTCGATCAGATCGCAGGAATTTAATCTTCTTGTTATGATGATTCTCAACTTCACTCTGAAATTGATTGAACTTTTCAAACGTTTCAGACTTGTGTTTCATTAAGTAAATATATCCATATCTACTTAAGTCATCAGTGAAGGTGAGAAAATAACAATATCCACCGCGTGCTACAACATTCACTGGACCGCACACATCAGTATGTATGATTTCCAACAAGTCACTTGCCCGTTCCATTGTTCCAGAGAACGGTGTTTTAGTCATCTTGCCCATGAGGCATGGTTCACATGTGTCAAGTGATTCAAAATCAAGTGACTCCAAAATTCCATCAGCATGGAGCTTCCTCATGCGTTTTACACCAATATGACCCTAACGGTAATGCCACAAGAAAGTGGTACTATCATTATCAACTCTACATCTTTTGGCATCAATGTTATGAGCATGTGTATCATCACTATCAAGATTTAATATTGGGTGCATGACCATAAAAGATATTACTCATATAAATAGAACAACCATTATTCTCTGATTTAAATGAGTAACCGTCTCGCAATAAACAAGATCCAGATATAATGTTCATGCTTAACGCAGGCACTAAATAACAATTATTCAGGTTCATCACTAATCCCGATGGTAATCGAAGAGAGAGCGTGGCGACGGCGATCACATCAACCTTGGAACCATTTCCCATGCGCATCGTCACTTCGTCCTTCGCCAGCCTTCGTCTATTCCGTAGTTCCTGTTTTGAGTTGCAAATGTGAGCAACCGAACCAGTATCAAATACCCAGGCACTACAACGAGAGCTAGTAAGGTACACATCAATAACATGTATATCATACATACCTTGTTTGTTGTTGGCCGCCTTCTTGTCAGCTAGGTACTTGGGGCAGTTCTGCTTCTAGTGACCAGTTCCCTTGTAGTGAAAGCACTCAGTTTGTGGCTTGGGTCCATTCTTGGGCTTCTTTACAGGAGTAGCAACTGCTTTGCCATCCTTGTTGGATTTACCCTGCTTGCCCTTGCGCTTGCCATTCTTCTTGAAACTAGTGGTTTTATTGACCATCAACACTTGATGTTCTTTTTGGATTTCAGACTCAGTGACTTTCAGCATCGCAAACAGCTGGCGACTGACTTGTTCATCCTGTGCATGTTTTAGTTCATCACAAAGCTCTTGTAGCTAGGTGGCAGTGATTGAAGAACTCTGTTAGTGATCGTCTCTGCCGGAAGGGGCATTCCTAACTCCGCTAGACGAGTTGAATACCCAGACATTCTGAGTATATGTTCACTGATAGACCCGTTCTCCTCCATTTTGCAAGCATAGAACTTATCGGAGGTCTCATACCTCTCAGTCCGGACATTCTTGTGAAATATAAACTTCAACTCTTGGGACATCTCATATGCTCCACGACGTTCAAAACGTCTTTCAAGTCCCGGTTCTAAGCCATACAACATAGAACACTGAACTATTGATTAATCCCCAGAACGTGCCTCCCAAGCATTCTTAACGTCTTCGGATGACATGTCTTTGGGTTGGTCACCAAGCGGTGCATCAAGGACATACGATTTCTGGGAAGCCGTGAGGATAATCCTCAGATTACGGCCCCAGTCAACAAAGTTACTTCCATCATGTTTCAACATAGCTTTCTCTAGGAACGCATTAAAATTCAGGGGTGCTACTGCGCAAGCCATTGATCTACAACATAAATATGCAAAGGTTACTTAGACTATTGTTCAAGATAATGAGTTTACTTAATCAATTTACTAAAGCTCCCACTCAAATTGACATCCCTCAGGTCATCTGAGTGTCACATGATCCAAATTCACCAACTCAAGTCTGATCATCACGTGAGTTGAGGTGGTTTCAATGGTGAACATCATCATGTTGATCATATCTACTATATGACTCATGTTCGACCTTTCGGTCTCTTGTGTTCCGAGGCCATGTCTGTACATGCTTTGCTCATCAATTTTAACCCGAGTGTTCTGCATGTGCAACACTGGCTTGCACCCGCTGTATGTGAACGTAGAGTCTATCACACCCGATCATCATGTGGTGTCTTGACACGACGAACTTTCACAAGGGTGCACACTCGGGGAGAACACAATTCATCTTGAAATTTAAGTGAAGGATCACCTTATAATGCTACCATCGTACTAAGAAAAACAAGGTGCATAAAAGGATTAACATCACATGCAAATCATAAGTGACATGATATGGCCATGAACTTGTGCTTTTGATCTCCATCTTGAAAGCACCGGCATGATCTCCATCGTCACCGGCATGACACCATGATCTCCATCATCTTGATCTCCATCAACGTGTCGCCATCGTGGTTGTCGTGCCCACCATGCTTCTACTACTATTGCTATCGTTTAGCGATAAAGTAAAGCATTACATAGCGCTTAATGATTGACACGAAGGTCATACAATAATTAAAGACAACCCTATGGCTCCTGCCGGTTGCCGTACTCATCGGCATGAAAGTCGTGATATTCTATACAACACATGATCATATCATACATCACATATATCTCATCATGTAATTGGCCATATCACATCACAACATACCCTGCAAAAACAAGTTAGACATCCTCTAATTATTGTTGCATGTTTTACGTGGCTGCTACTGGTATCTAGCAAGAACAATTCTCACCTACGCATAAACCACAACGGTGATACATAAGTTGCTTTTCTACCTTCTCAAGGACCGCCTTAGTCGAAACCGATCCAACTAAAGTAGGAGAAACATACACCCACCAGCCATCTTTGTGCAATGAAGTTACACGTCAGTCGATGGAACCGGTCTCTCGTAAGCGTATGAGTAAGGTTGGTCCCTGTCACTTCATCCCACAATACCACTGAACCAAAACACGACCAAGGGTGGAAGCAATCTAAGCATCAACGCCCACAAACTCTTTGTGTTCTACTCGAGATCTCATCTACACATAGACTTAGCTCATGATGCCACTGTTGGGGAACGTTGCATGGGAAACAAAATTTTCCTACGCACACGCAAGATCTATCCATGGTGATGAGCATCTACGAGAGGGAGAGTGGATCTACGTACCCTTGTATATCGCTAAGCGGGAAGCATTAGGAAACGCGGTTGATGTAGTCAAACATCTTCGTGATCCAAATCACCGAGCGTCTCGTGATCCAATCACGATCCGTCCCAATCAAGCACCGAACGAACGACACCTCCGCGTTCAGCAGACGTACAACTTGATGACGATCTCCGTATTCTTGATCCAGCAAGAGGGAGTGGAGAGGTAGACGAGTTCACCAACAGCGTGACGGCGCTGTGGCGATGGTGGTGGAGTAATCTCAGTAGGGTTTCGTCTAAACACAGCTGAAACCGATCTAGAGGAGAAACTACGAACTAGAGGGTAGGGTTGCAAGTGGCTGAAAATCTTGTGCCAAAACCCTAAAACCGTCTAGTATATATAGGAGGAGAGGTGGAGGAGGCTTGGCTCAAGGTCCAGCCCCTCTAGGCTTCGGCCAAAGTGGAGAGGAGGAGTCCTCCTCCTCCACTCCTAGTAGGATTAAGACCCCTTCCTTATTTCCACCCTTTTAGCCTTTTTCCACCTTTTCCACTTAGGAATCTCTTCCCAGCCGCATGGGCCTTGTGTGGTACTTTGACCAGCCCACTAAGGGCTGGTATTAGTCCTCCCACAGCTCATGTAGCCTCTTGGGTCGAAATAACTCTCCCGATGGTCCCTCGGTACACTACTGGCACTCTCGGTACACTACCGATGAGCCTGAAACTTTTCCGGCGACCAAAATAGGACTTCCTATATATCAATATTTACCTACGGACCATTCCGGAGCACCTCATGACGTCTTGGATCTCATATGGGACTCCGAACAACCTTTGGTCACCACTATGCATCACTCTATACTACCGAAACGTCACCGAACCTTATGTGTGCAGACCCTGCGGGTTCGAGAACTATGTAGACATGACCGAGGCACCTCTACGGTCAACAACCAATAGCAGGACCAGGATGCCCATATTGGTTCCTACATATTCTACGAAGATCTTTATCGATCGAACCTCTATGTCAAGGATTCAGGTAATCCCATATGATGTTCCCTTTGTTCTTCGGTATGTTACTTGCCCGAGATTCGATCGTCGGTATCTCCATACCTAGTTCAACCTCGGACTAACACTTAGTCACATCATTAGGAGAATGATGGGATGGACAAGACCCAAACTACAAATGTAGCATATGATCGTGTCAGTTTATTGCTACTGTTTTCTGCATGTCAAGTATATGTTCCTATGACCATGAGATCATGGAACTCACTGACACCGGAGGAGTGCCTTGTGTGTATCAAACGTCGGAGCGTAACTGGGTGACTATAAAGGTACTCTACAGGTATCTCTGAGGGTGTCTATTGGGTTGAAATGGATCAAGACTGGGATTTGTTACTCCGTGTGACGGAGAGGTATCTCAGGGCCCACTTGGTAATACAACATCACAACAAGCCTTGCAAGCAATGTGACTAAGTGTTAGTCAGGGGATCTTGTATTACGAAACGAGTAAAGAGACTTGCCGGTAACGAGGTTGAACTAGGTATGGAGATACTGACGATCGAATCTCGGGCAAGTAACATACCGAAGAACAAAAGGAACATCATATGGGATCAACTGAATCCTTGACATAGAGGTTCGACCGATAAAGATCTTTGTAGAATATGTAGGAACCAATATGGGAATCCAGGTCCCGCTATTTGTTATTGACCGTAGAGGTGTCTCGGTCATGTCTACATAGTTCTCGAACCGCAGGGTCTGCACACTTAAGGTCTGGTGACGTTTCGGTAGTATAGAGTTATGGTTGATGGTGACTGAAGGTTATTCGGAGTCCCAGATGAGATCCCGGATGTCACGAGGAGCTCCAGAATGGTCCGGAGGTAAAGATTGATATATAGTAAGTCCTATTGTGGTCGCCGGAAAAGTTTCGGGCTCATCGGTAGTGTACCGGGAGTGTCGGTAGTGTACCAGGAGACCATCGGGAGGGCTATTTCGACCCAACAGATTACATGAGCTGTGGGAGGATGAATACCAGACCTTAGTGGGATCGTGGAAGTCCCACACAAGGACCATGCGGCTGGGAAGAAAAGCCCAAAAGGAAAAAGGTGGGAAAAGGCAAAAGGGCTAAGATAAGGAAGGAGTCCTAATCCTACTAGGAGTGGAGGAGGAGGACTCCTCCCTCCAGGTTCGGCCGACCCAAGGGCTGGCTCCTTGGGAGCCAAGCCTCCTCCTCCTCTACTCCTATATATACTAGAGGGTTTTAGGGTTTTGGCACAAGATTTTCAGCCACGTGCTACCCTATTCACTAGTGCATAGTTTCTCCTCTAGATCGGTTTTCTTCAGTGCTTAGGCGAAGCCCTGCCGGAATTGCTCCACCACCATCGCCGCAGCGCCGTCATGCTACCGGAGAACTCGTCTACCTCTCCGCTCCCTCTTGCTAGATCAAGAAGGTGGAGATCGTTATCAAGTTGTACGTGTGTTGAACGCGGAGGTGCCATCCGTTCGGCGCTAGATCGGAAGGATCGTGATCAAGATCGCGGGACGGATCATGATGAGTTCACAGGACGGATCGTGATGAGATCGCGGGACGGATCGTGATGAGGTCGCGGGACGGATCATGCTGAGTTCGCGGGACGGATCATGATGAGTTCACGGGACAGATCGTGATTGGATCGTGGGACGGATCGTGATGAGATCGCGGGACGCTCGGCGATTTGGATCGCGAAGATGTTCAACTACACCAACCGCGTTTCTTAATGCTTCTCGCTTAGCGATCTACAAGGGTATGTAGATCCACTCTCCCTCTCGTAGATGCTCATCACCATGGATAGATCTTGCGTGTGCGTAGATTTTTTTTGTTTCCCATGCAACGTTCCCCAACATACAACTCATCAGAAATAGTGTTGTCACGCATGAGACGTGTTTGCAACCAACTGCCGAAAGTCCTAATGTGTTCACATGTAATCCAGTCGTCACACTGCTCCGAGTGTTTGGAACGCAGAATATTCTTGTGTTCATCGACATACGGGGTCACCAAGGAAGAATTCTGTAGAACTGTGTAGTGTGCTTGAGACCAAGAATGTCTGTCCCTACATATTATTGTGTCCGCTCCTAGCGTGGATTTTCCAATCAGTCTCCCCTCATACCACGATTGAGGGAGACCAATCTTCTTAATGTCAGGAATGAAGTCAACACAAAACCCAATGACATCCTCTGTTTGATAACCCATGGAGATGCTTCCTTCTGGTCTAGCGCGGTTACGAACATATTTCTTTAAGACTCCCATGAACCTCTCAAAGGGGAACATATTGTGTAGAAATACACGGCCCAAAACGACAATCTCGTCGACTAGATGAACTAGGACGCGTGTCATGATATTGAAGAAGGACGGTAAGAACACCATCTCGAAACTAACAAGATGTTGCACCAAATCACTCCTTAACCTTGGCAAGATTTCTGTATCGATCACCTTCTGAGAGATTGCATTGAGGAATGCACATATCTTCACAATGGCTAATCGAACGTTTTCCAGTAGAAGCCCCCTCAATGCAACCGGAAGCAGTTGCGTCATAATCACGTGGCAGTCATGAGACTTTAGGTTCTTCAACTTTTTCACTACCATATTTATTATTTCCTTTATATTCGACGAGAAGCCAGACGGGACCTTCATACTGAGCAGGCATTCAAAGAATATTTCCTTCTCTTCTTTGGTAAGAGCGTAGCTGGCAAGACCTTCGTACTACTCTGGATGCATGCTGTCTTTTTCATGCACACGTTGTTGTTCCTCGTGTTCCTCCGGTGTACCTTTTGTCTTCCCATACACTACCAAGAAGCCTAGCATGTTCACGCAAAGATTCTTCGTCACGTGCATCACGTCGATTGCCAAGCGGACCTCTAGGTCTTCCCAATAGGGTAGGTCCCAAAATATAGATTTTTTTCTTCCACATGGGTGCGCGTCCCTCAACGTCATTCGGAACAGATAGTCCGTCGGGACCCTTTCCAAAGATTACTTGTAAATCATTGACCATAGCAAGTATGTGATCACCAGTACGGAGGGCGGGCTTCTTCCGGTGATGTGCCTCACCTTTGAAATGCTTTCCATTTTTCGACATTGACGGTTGGTCGGAAGAAATCGACGATGCCCCAGATACACATTCTTCCTGCATTTGTCCAAATACATACTGTCGATGTCATCTAACTAGTGTGTGCATGCGTGGTATCCCTTGTTTGTCTGTCCTGAAAGGTTACTGCGAGCAGGCCAATAATTGATGGTTACAAACAGCAACGCATGTAGGTCAAATTCCTCCTGTTCGTTCTCATCCCACACACGTACACCTCTTCCATTCCATAGTTGTAAAAGTTCATCAACTAATGGCCTTAGGTACACATCAATGTCATTGACGGGTTGCATAGGGCCTTGGATGAGCACTGGCATCATAATGAACTTCCGCTTCATGCACAACCAAGGAGGAAGGTTATACATACATAGAGTCACAGGCCATGTGCTATGCTTGCTGCTCTGATCCCCAAAAGGATTAACACCATCTGCACTTAAACCAAACCATATGTTCCTTGGGTTACCTGCAAAGTCTCTCCACTTTCTCTCGATCTTTCTCCACTGCGACCCATCAGCGGGTGCTCTCAACTTCCTGTCTTTCTTACGATCCTCTTTGTGCCATCGCATTGACTTGTCATGCTCTTTGTTTCTGAACAGACGTTTCAACCGTGGTATCATAGGAGCATACCACATCACCTTGGCAGGAACCCTCTTCCTGGGGCGCTCGCCGTCAACATCACTAGGGTCATCTCGTCTGATCTTATACCGCAATACACCGCATATCGAGCATGCATTCAAATCCTCGTACGCACCGCGGTAGAGGATGCAATCATTAGGGCATGCATGTATCTTCTGCACCTCCAATCCTAGAGGGCATACAACCTTCTTTGTTGCGTACGTACTGTCTGGCAATTCGTTATCCTTTGGAAGCTTCTTCCTCAATATTTTCAGTAGCTTCTCAAATCCTTTGTCAGGTACACCATTCTCTGCCTTCCACTGCAGCAATTCCAGTGTGGTACCGAGCTTTGTTTTGCCATCTTCGCAATTGGGATACAACCCTTTTTTGTGATCCTCTAGCATGCTATCGAACTTCAGCTTCTCCTTTTCACTTTCGCATTGTCTCTCTGCGTCAACAATGACCCGGCGAAGATCATCATCGGGCACATCGTCTGGGTTCCTCTTGATCTTCATCTTCCCCCGTTGCGGCATCACTGTATTCAGGAGGCACATAGTTGTCATCATCCTCTTCTTCTTCGTTGTCTCCCATCATAACCCCTCTTTCTCCGTGCTTGGTCCAAACATTATAGTGTGGCATAAAACCCTTCTCAAGCAGATGGAAGTGAAGGGTTTTAGAGTTGGAGAAAGCCTTCGTATTCTCATAGACAGTACATGGACAATGAATAAAACCATTCTGCTTGTTTGCCTTAGCCGCTTCCAGAAAATTATGCAGGCCCTTAATATACTCGGAGGTGCGTCGGTCACCGTACGTCCTTTTTCGGTTCATCTGCATATATTATATAACAAAGTGTATTAAAAATCATTACAACATATCATGAATAGAGATGTGACCAAATTAATAGAAATTCATCATCACATTAAAGACAAAGTACAATAGTGACCAAAATAAATACATACAGTTGATACATAGTTCTCATTATTGAACAACATATAGCTCTCTAGAGCATCTAATTAAAACATACATCCAAACTATGTAAAAAATTAAATGCAACAACAAATGCGATCATAACCGCTACTAAGATAACAATTGATCCAACGGCATCATGATACCAAGCCTCGGTATGAATGACATATTTTCTAATCTTTCTGATATTCAAGCGCATTGCATCCATCTTGGGCTTGTGATCGTCGACGACATCGGCAACATGCAACTCCAACTTCATCTTCTCCTCTTCAACTCTTTGTAATTTTTCTTTCAAGTCATTGTTTTCTTTTTCAACCAAATTTAACTTCTCGACAAGAATTGCTATGTGGGTTTTCCGGTTCAACTACCTCCTCCTGGATTAAAAAATCTATGTCACGTTGGTCAGCATAATTGTCATAAACACTAAATAAAACAAATAGTTATAAAAGATAATATATACCACATCTGAATCATAGACAGGACGAGGGCCGACGGACGCAGATACGAAAACCATCGCACTATATAATAACAAACAATAATAAAAGTAAAAAAATTACACAAGTATCTATCTAAATCATACTCCCTCCGTCCCAAAATAAGTGACTCAACTTTGCACTAGCTTTAGTACAAAGTTGGTTTACTTTTGAGTCACTTATTTTGGGACAGAGGGAGTACAAGTAAAAAAAATCTTTTAGAAATAAGATAAGAAGAAGAGGCTAACCACAGTGGTGCCGGCACCGAGATGGGCGCGGGAGATCGACGACAGTGAGGGTGGGGACGGGACAGGACGGACCACCAAACCTAGACAAATCTTGAGGAAAATGGAGCTTGGACAAGGAGCTTCGAGAGGAGAAAGCTTAAGTGTGGCTTGGGCATTTCATCAAACACCTCATGTGCATAAGAGGTGAGCTAGAGCACCACAAAGCTCTCCCCACGCCGGCCAGAAAAACAGAGCAATGTGGAATGCTCTGCTCGCTGGCAAGGAGGTATATATAGGCCTCTCATTGGTCCCGGTTCGTGGCTGGAACCGGGACTAAAGGACCCCATTTGGTCCCGGTTCTAGCCACAAACCGGGACCAATGGTTGTGGGCCAGGAGCGAGGCCCATTGGTCCCGGTTGGTGTCTGGAACCGGGACCAAAGGGGTCAGATGAACCGGGACCAATGGCCCACGAGGCCCGGCCGGCGCCCTGGCCTCTCAAACTGTCATTGGTCCTGGTTCGTGAGTGAACCGAGACTAATGGGCTAGCCCGGTCTGAACCAAAGCCCTGTTTTTTACTAGTGTTGACACAAGTTTTGTTACATTGGAAGCAATTTTTCGATCCATAGAAACATAATTTGTTGTGTTGGAAGCAAACCATTACATTTCAAATAATTATACCTGGTTATCTGCTGCAAAGCAAATACTGGAAGCAGAAAGCATGGGCTTAAATGGAGGACAAATGAATGGTAGACCACAACGTAATTTATGGAAGCAGTTACACGGAAAGAACAATTAGAGGAGATCCATGCATCATGCATGCAAGTTAACTTTATTCCAGGTCAAGTTTGCTCTTAAGGTTGCAAGATGCTCTTTTTGCCTTAGTACGCTGTAATTGTTTGCATTTCTAGATTCCAAACCCTGCCCCCATTATGAATGGTGCATGGATCATATACCTTGTTTGTATGACTTTGAGTGATCCTCACAGCATATCCATATTTGACATTCTCTCTATGGACAGTGCTGAAACCCTTTACATTTTCAAAGTGATGCTTAGCCCATGGTTTTGTTGCCTGGTTCTTACCGTCCTTACCTTTTCCTAGTGATGGATGATGAAGTCTTGGGTTGCTTTTCAATTGTCAATGGTTTAAAGTCTTTTCATTGTACCACGGACGTGAATACCAGCTTCCAATAATTCAATTTATGATGTTTTCAAAAGTAACATCCACCTTGCAACAAAGACAAAAAAGAAGGTACTTTTTTCTCGCAAAAAAGAAAAAGAAGGTACTCCTACTTTTCACTGGCAAATTGTTGCTTGGTTACTCATTCCAGTACCAGGTATACAGTTCTTTTGCCAAGCATATTCAGCTGCAGCAGATGCGCCAGGAATCTTAATTACTTGGCGTTCTTCCTGTACACGATCAACTTCAGCATTCGCCGGCTGGATTATAGTCCTTGGCGGTCTAGTTGATCTTAGCGAAGTCCAGCGTCTTCTTGCCCTCGAGCTTGCTCGTGACGTAGTGCCGGCTGTACTCGCCGTGCTTGAACCTCCGGTACCGGCAGGGCTCCCCGTCGGTGACTACCTCCGGCAGCGGGCCGAGCTCGACGTCGTAGGCTGGCGCGTAGAACGTGACGATGGAAAGCCGGTCCTGCTCGCCGTTGGTCACCGCCCGGTGCTCGACGCTCTTGTACCTGCCGTTGGTGAGCACCTCGAGCGAGTCGCCGAGGTTGACGACGAGCGCGCGGGGGATGGGGTGGACGGGGACCCAGGCGCCGTCCCTGAGCACCTGCAGCCCCGCGCGGCCGGCGTCCTGCTGGAGCACGGTGACCGCGCTCCCGTCGGAGTGCGCGCTCAGCCCCAGTACCAGGTCCGGCCGCGGGCACGGCGGGTAGAAGTTCATCCGCACAGCCTGCACCGCGTCGCCGAACATGCCCGCGAACGTGCCAGGCGCCAGGCCCAGAGTCTCGGCGATGTGCTCCAGAAGGCGATGGCAGAGCGCCCTGACCTCGACGGAGTACCTCTCCAGGGTGTCCGTGAAGGCCGCCGGCGTGGTCGGCCAGAGCTTGGGCTGCCGGATGAACGCCGGGGAGACGCCGAGCGCCAGCATGTTGCACCAGTCGAGCTTCTGGTCTTCGGAGAAGACGAAGGCATGGCCGTAGCCCTGGATGCCGCCCGGCGCCATGGGGTACCGCTCCTTCTCCTCCAGCGGCAGCATGAAGAACTCCCTCGACAACCTCTCCATTTCGTCCAGCAGCTCGCCGTCGATGCCATGGTTCACAACCTACATGTACACGTACACATTATTAGTTTCACGTGACAGATGATTGATGTCGATGAAGTAGCCATATCGATTGGTGCGTACCTGGAAGAAGCCCCACTCCTGGCAGGCTCGCCTGAGCTTCTCCAGCTCGTCCCCATCGCCGCCGCCCCCGCGCCGGATCTCGCCAGCATCGATCACGGGGATCTCCGCGTGCGCGCACACGTTGGCGCGGCCCGGCCGGTCGTCGCCGTCCCGGAGGTACCGCTCCGGCACGTCGCCCGCGCACGCCCGCTGCAGCTCCTGCACATCGTCCACCCTCCCGATCTTCACACCCCCACCATCCTCCTCCTGCCGCCGCTGCTGCTGCTTAGGGGAGCAAACGGCCGCGGAAGCCATCGCCGATCGTCCGATTTTGCTGCCGAATCTTGGTGCCGGCGTGAGCTTGAATATATAGGCCGGCTACCGAGAGAGAGACATCACTGGGATTCGTCCTGGCCGTTCTTGGTGGGTGTGAGTGTGGTGTTATGTCACACATGAGCTCAGCGCAGCTCCACTCGGTGAGAAAACAGAGATCACCGTAGAAGATTCACAATTTTCGTGCCGGTGAAAACCACGGCATCCGGTCCAGGATGATGGATGAGGATCAAGCCGGCAAGCTCTGGTTTCGCTCTGAGTTGGGTACTACTAGTATATTGGTGCAGCTGGTGGCAGGCAGTGTGCGCTTGCTTTAGCCCTTTGGCCGGTTTCTTGGTGAGCTTTCTGCTTTAGTTGGGCACTGTTTTGCGCCATGATCCGCGACTTTGTGACGCGGGACGGCCGAGTGGTTCCAGATCAGACGTTGTTTGCCAGTTTCGGACGTGGAGATAGGCACGGGCTGGGGTCCGTACCTAAAACTATGATATCCCGTGACGATGGGGACTGGGTGGACGATGCCGTGATGGTGGTTCATGATTCATGTGAAAGTCCTTTTCTTTTCATTATTTTCAACTTTTTTTTGCTTTGCCTGGATGACATGTAATTTTGTTTTCTAATTCAAAAAGTTTGATATGGCCAAGCTCACCCTAATAAACGGTTCCTCGTGTAACTTGCGGGAGTCAACGTATTAGTAAGTTGTGAGAGCATCTACAATCGAACCCTCAAACCCGTCTCAGACATTCGGACAAACCATCCGGGCTCTGACCTGTTATGAAATTTTAACCCAGACGAGCTTTTTAAACGGTCCTTAAATGCCCAGGCTGACCGGTATCCCTCATATCTAGCGCAAATATGTGGCTAATATGAGGGTGCGAGGGCGCACCCGGGCACACCCTCGACGTTGGACCCGACACCCCGAGCCCATCGTAAATTGAATTCTCCAAACCCTTCCTTCTTCTCCCGCCGCCTCCAACCTTTTCCGTGCTCTAGCCATCGCCGTTCGTCACCCTTCCTCCTCATCCTCACCACCGTTCCTGATCCACCACCATAGATGTCTTCTAACCCGTCCCCGACCGCGCGACAGAGACGCGGTCCGTGACCCTTCCTTCGCTCCGTCTTGCAAGGCGGATAACATCGCCGGAAAGTTGTAGCGTCGCCGGCAGCGAGAGGGGGGAGGCGGCGGCGACGCGAGGAGGTGAGTATATGCTCGAGGAGTTGTCTCCCACACCATGCCCGGCACCCCGCACCCCGTCATATTGAATGCAAGCCAAAGTCGACACAAGTCACTAGTAGAAAACGGCACATTTGTCCCGATTCCAGAGGCCCATTAGCCCCGATTCTGGAACCAGAACTAAAGGGTCGGTACTAAAGCCCAAAACCTTTAGTCACGGTTCACTTACGAACCATGACAGAAGGGCCTCCACGTGGCCTCTGCGGGGAGCCCAGGCAGAAGGACCTTTAGTCACCAAAAGGCATCCACACGACTTTTTTTTGAAAGGGGGTGGGAGTTGGGGGGTTTTGGAGGGTTAATTTAGGGGTGTCGTATTGTGTTAGCCAGCTAATAGAGAGAAGTGTCCTCTCTTTCTCCGTGCTTGGTCGACGCTAGCTACTATAGAGAGAACTCGACATGCTAGCTAGTAAGCAAATGAAGAAACCATTAAGTACACAAGATTGTCATGAACATATACAAAGAGAAGTGATCGACCTCTCTTTCTCCGAGAGATTGGTCAAACAACAAGTTTTCGTATATCTATCCGACACTACTAGCTACATATATACAATATAAGATCTTTTACAATCCCTAATATCTAATGTCAAATTCCACATGGTATTCTCTGGCTTTATTTATGACATGGTAAAGAAGGAATCCTGCCAATTCCTCTTGAATTGCTCTTATGTGATCATGTGGTAGGAGTTCATCCCGCATCTGCCACATCTAATTTGAAGAAGGGGGTCAATACATATATATGAATGAAACTCAACACAAATCATGGTAACAAAATAAAATTGTGAATATTATTGCTTACGCACTTCATATTGTTTTTCAGAGTAGCCCCGCTTAGAGGTCGTCGCATTGTAGATGAACTCGCAAACGTAGTATCCACAAAAATCATTCCCTTTTTCCTGCCACACGCACTTTACGAGAAATAGAGTTCAGTCAAACTGATAATCAAGCATGATAAATGGTATTGATGAAACTAGAATCAATGGGAGATGCGCGGAACTAGCTAGTAGTACTTACTTTCGATGTGTAAATCGCAGCTTCCTCGGCAGTGCCGGAACAATGGCGGTGAACTCTTTCCAAACCCTGCCAGAGAAAGAAAATAATTACTTGATATCAGGAAATGAACAAAGTTGCCGATATGATGCGATAATGATCGATTAAACTTACTTCTAGAGCATTTCAGTCATGTCCGCATATTCCTGGGGATCTTTTAGTCTCGAGTCTAAGACGATTACTACTCCCCGCTCAAGGTTAATCTCTAGTAGAATAAAGTGAAAGCTGCGCACGAATGCATAACTCATCAATTACATTACTATAACCTCGAGTAACAAGGGAAACGGAATATGCATAAGACAGTAACACTCACTGGAAGTTGTAAGGAAAGGGTATTCTCTCTTTGTTTTGATTTATAAGCAATGATTGTAGCAGGTTGTCCTCGGTTTCTGTGACTCTGTGTTTAACCGTCCATTTATGTATGATATTTGGATTAATGAACCCAATGTCATAGATTTGTGCTTTTCTGCATTCGACGATCTTCAATCTGCATAATATAGTGAGGATAATTATATACACATACAATGAAAGAGGTGAGCTATATATAGAGACTTAATTACAGAAGTAGTACTTATAGACAGTAGGAAGTCACGAGTGTTTTGTCGAGGGCCTTTTGATTGTATAACTGGAATATCTCATCAAATTCAACAGACAACTAATTCATTCCAACAAGGTCATGCTCCTCTTTAATTCCCAGCATTAAAGTATCCTTCCCAGACTCGCTGCAGGTTTTCATGTACCATTCCTGCAATCTTCGCATCATCGTTGTAAGAAGAGGATGATCAGGTTTGACGAGAGGCTGCCCGTACTGGTATCTGAATTCGTCCACCTCCATTGCTTCAAACAGTACATCATCGCTCATGTAATCAGTAGGATTGGTATCGGGCACCATCCCCAAATGATTAGTGGCGATATCGCTAGACACCTTGAGCGAGGGGCACGATTGGTTCGCCTGTTCGCCGAGATGGGGATTTTTTCCGAATTCTTCATTCTGATAACCTTGCATCATTGGAAGTACTTCCTGACCGCCGTGCATCTTGATATGTCTTTTTAAGACAACGAACATAGTTGGAATCCGGCGAAGGCGGTGGTGGTCGCTTAACGGCATCGATAGTGTGCTTCACTTCTGGCTTCTCCTTCGGAGGTGGAGTTTTCTTTGTAAAATGGTCCCTCACTTGGGCACGACAGATGTCCTTGTTTTCCTTCTCGGTCCTCTCATATGGTAACTTTTCCGGAGCCTTGAGAGATGGATTGTATCTGAATTGCCTCCCGCCTCTGCTTGTACTGCTAGCCATCGGAGCGGCGGCGTCTCTCTTCCGTCGTTGCTGATGAGGCGGAGGAGGAGGCAGACTGCTCTGACGCGTCGGAGGAGCCAGAGCGGAGGCGTTTGTCTTCCGCCGTTGCTGACGAGGTGGAGGAGGCGGCGGACTGCTCCGAATGCGAAGGAGGAGGCAGAGTGCCCTCATGCGCCGGAGGATCCGGAGAAGGGGGCCCATGTTGGGGAACGTCGCATGGGAAACAAAAAATTTCCTACGCACACGCAAACCTATCCATGGTGATGAGCATCTAAGAGAGGGAGAGTGGATCTACGTACCCTTGTAGATCGCTAAGCGGGAAGCGTTAAGAAACGCGGTTGGTGTAGTCGAACTTCTTCGCGATCCAAATCGCCGAGCGTCCCGCGATCCAATCACGAACCGTCCCGCGAACCAATCACGAACCATCCCACGATCTCGTCACGATCCGTCCCACGATCCAATCACGAACATCTTGTGGCCTTGATCACGATCCTTCCGATCTAGTACCGAACGGACGGCACCTCCGCGTTAAGCACACGTGCAGCTTGATGACTATCTCCACCGTCTTGATCCAGCAAGAGGGGTGGAGAGGAGAGAGAGTTCACCGGCAGCGTGATGGCGCTCCGGTGATGGTGGTGGAGCAATTCCGGCAGGGCTTCGCCTAAGCACTGCGGAACTACGATCTAGAGGAGAAACTATGCACCGGTGGAACGGGTAGCACGTGGCCGGAAATTCTGTCCAAAAACAACCCAATCCACTAGTATATATAGGAGGAGAGGAGAGGAGAGGCAGCCAAGGCCTTTTGGTCGGCCGAAATAGGAGGTGGGAGCAATCCTACTTCACCTCCAATCCTAGTTGGAGTAGGATTGCCTCCTATTGGCTGATTTTCCACTTTTTGCTTTAGGACTTTCTCTCAGCCGATGGACCTCTTGGGCTGGTTATTATTCTTCCACAGCCCATGGACCTCTTGGGGTCAAAATACCCCTCCCGGAGGTCCCTCGGTACACTACCGACACTCCCGGTACACTACCGATACTCCCAGTACACTACCGATGAGCCCGAAACTTTTCCGACGACCAAACTGGGACATCCTATATATGAATCTTTACCTCCGGACCATTCCGGAGCTCCTCGTGACGTCCGGGATCTCATCCGGGACTCCGAAAAACCTTCGGTCACCACCATACATAACTCTATACTACCGAAACGTCACCGAACCTTAAGTGTACAGACCCTGCGGGTTCGAGAACTATGTAGACATGACCGAGACACCTCTACGGCCAATAACCAATGGCGGGACCTGGATGTCCACATTGGTTCCTACATATTCTACGAAGATCTTATCGGTTGAACCACTATGTCAAGGATTCAATTAATCCCGTATAACGTTCCCTTTGTTCTTCGGCATGTTACTTGCCCGAGATTCGATCGTCGGTATCTCTATACCTAGTTCAATATCGTTACCGGCAAGTCTCTTTACTCGTTCCGTAATGCAAGATCCCGCAACTAACAATTAGTCACATTGCTTGCAAGGCTTATTGTGATGTTGCATTACCGAGTGGGCCCCAAGATACCTCTCCGTCACACGGAGTAAAAAATCCCAGTCTCGATCCATGCCAACTCAACAGACACCATCGGAGATACCTGTAGAGCACATTTATAGTCACCCAGTTACGTTGCGACGTTTGATACACACAAGGCACTCCTTCGATATCCGTGAGTTGCATGATCTCATGGTCATAGGAACATATACTTTGACATGCAGAAAACAGTAGCAATAAACTGACACGATCATATGCTACGTTTGTAGTTTGGGTCTTGTCCATCACATCAGTCTCCTAATGATGCGATCCCGTTATCAAATGACATCACATGTCAATGGCTAGGAAACTCTGACCATCTTTGATCAACGAGCTAGTTCACTAGAGGCATACTAGGGACATAGTGTTTGTCTATTTATCCACACATGCAATGTGTTTCCGATCACTACAGTTATAGCATGGATAATAAACGATTATCATGAACAAGGAAATATAATAATAAACACTTTATATATTGCCTCTAGGGCATATTTCCAACAGTCTCCCACTTGCACTAGAGTCAATAATCTAGTTCACATCACTATGTGATTTACATGGTAATGAATCGAACTCCCATACAGTTCTGGTGTTGATCATGTTTAGCCCTTGGAAGAGGTTTAGTCAACGGGTCTCCAACATTCAGATCCGTGTGCACTTTGCAAATATTTATGTCCTTCTCCTCGATGTAGAACCGGATGGAGTTGAAGCGTCGCTTTATGTGTCTGGTCCTCTTGTGAAACCTTGGTTCCTTGGCTAGAGCAATGGCACCAGTGTTGTCACAGAATAGATTTATTGGATTCAGTGCACTAGGCACTACTCCAAGATCTGTCATGAACTGCTTCATCCAGACACCTTCCTTCGCTGCCTCCGAGGCTGCGATGTACTCCGCTTCGCACGTAGAATCAGCTACCACGCTTTGCTTGGAACTACACCAGCTTACCGCTCCCCCATTAAGAATAAATACATATCCGGTTTGCGATTTAGAATCGTCCGGATCAGTGTCAAAGCTTGCATCGACGTAACCCTTTACGACGAGCTCTTCATCACCTCCATAAATGAGAAACATGTCCTTAGTCCTGTTAAGGTACTTAAGGATATTCTTGACCGCTTGCCAGTGCTCCATTCCAGGATCACTTTGAAACCTTCCAGCCATACTTATGGCAAGGCTGACATCGGGTCTTGTGCACAGCATTGCATACATGATAAAGCCTATGGCTGAAGCATAGGGGATGACGCTCATCTTTTCTTTATCTTCTGCAGTCACTGGGCATTGAGTCTTACTCAACTTCACACCTTGCAACACAGGCAAGAACCCCTTCTTGGCCTGTTCCATTTTGAAGTTCTTCAAAACTTTATCAAGGTATGTGCTCTGTGAAAGTGCTATTAAGCGTCTCGACCTATCTCTATAGATCTTAATGCCCAATATGAAAGCAGCTTCTCCTAGGTCCTTCATTGAAAAACTCTTATTCAAATATTCCTTCACGCTTTCCAGCATTTCTATATCGTTTCTGATCAGCAATATGTCATCCACATATAACACTAGAAACGTTACAGAGCTCCCACTCACTTTCTTGTAAATACAAGCTTCTCCATAAACTTGTATAAACCCAAACGCTTTGATCACCTCATCAAAGCGTTTATTCCAACTCCGAGATGCTTGCACCAGTCCATAAATGGATCGCTGGAGTTTGCAAATTTGTCAGCATTCTCTGGATCGACAAAACCTTCGGGTTGCATCATATACAACTCTTCCTCAAGGAAACCGTTGAGGAACGCCGTTTTGACGTCCATCTGCCAAATTTCATAGTCGAAATAAGCAGCTATTGCCAACATGATTCTGACAGACTTAAGCATCGCTACGGGTGAGAAAGTCTCATCGTAGTCAACTCCTTGAACTTGTGAAAAACCCTTTGCCACAAGTCGAGCTTTATAGATGGTGACATTACCGTCCGCGTCCGTCTTCTTCTTATAGATCCATTTGTTCTGAATGGCCTTTCGCCCTTCAGGTAGTACTTCCAAAGTCCATACTTTGTTTTCATACATGGATCCCATCTCAGATTGCATGGCCTCTAACCATTTCTCGGAATCCGGGCCCATCACTGCTCCTCGTAGGTTCATTGTTTTCCAACAACATGACCTCTAAGACAGGGTTGCCGTACCACTCAGGAGTAGTACGCGTCCTTGTCGACCTACGAGGTTCAATAGCAGCTTGATCCGGAGCTTCATGATCATCATCATTAACTTCCTCTTCTACCGTTGTAGGTTCCACAGAAACATCTTTCTGTGCTGCGCTACTCTCTGGTTGAAGTAAAGGTTCAATAACCTCATCAAGCTCTATTTTCCTCCCACTCAATTCTTTCGAGAGAAACTCTTTCTCAAGAAATGTTCCGTTCTTAGCGACAAACACTTTGCCCTCGGATCTGAGATAGAAGGTATACCCGACTGTCTCTTTCGGGTATCCTATGAAGACGCACTTTTCCGCTTTGGGTTCCAGCTTTTCAGGCTGAAGCTTTTTGACATAAGCATCACATCCCCAAACTTTAAGAAATGACAACTTCGGCTTTTTGCCAAACCACAGTTCATATGGCATCGTCTCAGCGGATTTTGATGGTGCCCTATTTAAAGTGAATCCAGCTGTCTCTAATGCATAACCCCAAAACGATAGTGGCAAATCGGCAAGAGACATCATAGAACGCACCATATCCAATAAGGTCCGATTACGATGTTCAGACACACCATTACGCTGTGGTGTTCCGGGCGGTGTCAACTGTGAAACAATTCCACACTGTCTTAAGTGATTGCCAAACTCATAACTCAGATATTCACCTCCTCGATCAGATTGAAGAAATTTAATCTTCTTGTTACGATGATTCTCAACTTCACTCCGAAATTGCTTGAACTTTTCAAACGTTTCAGACTTGTGCTTCATCAAGTAAATATACCCATATCTACTCAAGTCATCAGTGAAGGTGAGAAAATAACGATAACCACCACGCGCTTCGACATTCATTGGACCGCACACATCAGTATGTATGATTTCCAATAAGTCACTCGCCCGTTCCATTGTTCCAGAGAACGGCGTTTTGGTCATCTTGCCCATAAGGCATGGTTCACATGTCTCAACCGATTCGAAATCGAATGAGTCCAAATATCCATCAGCATGGAGTTTCTACATGCGCTTTATACCAATATGACATTTAGCGGCAGTGCCACAAGTATGTGGTACTATCATTATTAACTTTGTATCTTTTGACATCAATGTTATGAACATGTGTAATACTACGATCAAGATTTCAACAAACCATTCTGACTAGGTGCATGACCATTGAAGGTATTATTCATGTAAACAGAATAACCATTATTCTCTAACTTAAATGAATAATCGTATTGCAATAAACATGATCTAATCATGTTCATGCTCAACGCAAAACACCAAATAACATTTATTTAGGTTCGTCACTAATCCTGAAGGTAGAGAGAGCGTGTGATGTTGATCACATCAACCTTGGAAACACTTCCAACACATATCGTCACCTCACCCTTAGCTAGTTCTCCGTTTATTCCGTAGCTTTTATTTCGAGTTACTAACATTTAGCAACCGAACCGGTATCCAATACCCAGGTGCTACTAAGAGTACTAGCAAGGTACACATTAGTAACTCGTATATCAAATATACTTCTATCAATGTTGCCAGCCTTCTTATATACCAAGTATCTAGGGTTGTTCCGCTTCAGCGACCTCTCACCTCATAATAGAAGCACTTAGTCTCGGGTTTGAGTTCAACTTTGGGTTGCTTCATTGGAGCAGCAACTGACTTGCTATCCATGAAGTTTCCCTCCTTGCTCTTGCCCTTTTCGAAACTAGTTGTTTGATTAACCATCAACACTTGACGCTCCTTCTTGATTTCTAACTTCGCGGTGTCAAACATCGCGAACAGCTCAGGGATCAATACTTCTATCCCTGGTATATTATAGTTCATCACTAAGTTCTAGTAGCTTTAGTGACACTGACTTGGAGAACTATATCAATCACTATCTTATCTAGAAGATCAACTCCCACTTGATTCAAGCGATTGTAGTACCCAGACAATCTGAGTACATGCTCAACGATTGAGCTATTCTCTTTCATCTTATAGGCAAAGAATCTTGTTGGAGATCTCATATCTCGCAACACAGGCACGAGCCTGAGATCACAATGTCTGCCCCTAGAACATCTCATATGTTCCGTGACGTTCAAAACGTTTCGGAGCCTCAATTCTAAGCCGTAATGCATGGCGCACTAAACTATCAAGTAGTCATCGAGACGTGCCTGTCAGATGTTCACAACATCTATAGACGACGCTAGAGGGGGTGGCGCACCGAGCGGTGCATTAAGGACATAAGCCTTCTGTGCACCAATGAGGACAATCCTCAGATCACGGACCCAGTCCGCAATATTGCTACCAACATCTTTCAACTCTATTTCTCTAGGAACATATACAAATTTAAGGGAGCTACAGCGTGAGCTAGTAATCTACAACATAATTTGCAAAGACACTTTGACTATGTTCATGATAATGAGTTCAATTAATCATATTACTTAAGAACTCCCACTCAAATTGACATCCCTCCGACCATTCGAGTGATACATGATCCAAATTCACCAACTCAAGTCCGATCATCACGTGAGTTGAGGTGGCTGCAATGGTGAACATCATTATGTTGATCATATCTACTATATGACTCATGTTCGACCTTTCGGTCTCTCGTGTTCCGAGGCCATGTCTGTACATGCTAGGCTCGTCAAGTTTAACCCGAGTGTTCTGCGCGTACAAATCTGGCCTGCACCCGTTGTATGTGAACGTAGAGTCTATCACACCCGATCATCACGTGGTTTCTCAACACGACAAACTTTCGCAACGGGGCACACTCGGGGAGAACATAGTTCATCTTGAAATTCAAGTGAGGGATCACCTTATAATGCTACCGCCGTACTAAGCAAAACAAGGTGCATAAAAGGATTAACATCTCATGCAATTCATAAGTGACATGATATGCCCATGAACTTGTGTTTAAGTTCTCCATCTTCGAAACACCGGCATGATCTCCATCGTCACCGGCACAACACCATGATCTCCATCATCTTGATCTCCATCAATGTGTTGCCATTGGGGTTGTGGCGCCATCCCTGCTTCTACTTCTATTGCTACTGCTTAGCGATAAAGTAAAGCATTACATAGCTCTTAATGATTGACACGCAGGTCATACAATAATTAAAGACAACCCTATGGCTCCTGCCGGTTGCCGTACTCAACGACATGCAAGTCGTGAAATTCTATACATCACATGATCATCTCATACATCACATATATCTCATCATGTAATTGGCCATATCACATCACAACATACCCTGCAAAAACAAGTTAGACGTCCTCTAATTGTTGTTGCATGTTTTACATGGCTGCTACGGGTATCTAGCAAGAACGATTCTCACCTATGCATAAACCACAACGGTGATACATAGATTGCTTTTCAACCTTCTCAAGGACCGCCTTTGTCGGATCCGATCCAACTAAAGTGAGAGAAACTGTCACCCGCAAGCCATCTGAGCAACAAGTTGCGTCGAGGGAACCGGTCTCTCGTAAGCGTACGAGTAATGTTGGTCCGGGCCGCTTCATCTCACAATCCCGCTAAACCAAAATCCGACCAAGGGAGGAAGCAATCTAAGCATCAACGCCCACAAACCTTTTGTGTTCTACTCGAGATCTCATCGAACCATCAACCTAGCTCATGATGCCACTATTCGGGAACGTCGCATGGGAAACAAAAATTTCCTACACACACGCAAACCTATCCATGGTGATGAGCATCTACGAGAGGGAGAGTGGATCTACGTACCCTTGTAGATCGCTAAGCGGGAAGCGTTAAGAAACGCGGTTGGTGTAGTCGAACTTCTTCGCAATCCAAATCGCCGAGCGTCCCGTGATCCAATCATGAACCGTCCCGCGAACCAATCACGAACCATCCCACGATCTCGTCATGATCCGTCCCATGATCCAATCACGAACGTCTCGTGGCCTTGATCATGATCCTTCCGATCTAGTACCGAACGGACGGCACCTCCGCGTTCAGCACACGTGCAGCTTGATGACGATCTCCACCGTCTTGATCCAGCAAGAGGGGTGGAGAGGAGAGAGAGTTCACCGTCAGCGTGATGGCGCTCCGGTGATGGTGGTGGAGCAATTCCGGCAGGGCTTCGCCTAAGCACTGCGGAACTACGATCTAGAGGAGAAACTATGCACCGGTGGAACGGGCAGCAC
Organism: Hordeum marinum; assembly: GCA_022496015.1. Taxonomy (NCBI): domain Eukaryota; kingdom Viridiplantae; phylum Streptophyta; class Magnoliopsida; order Poales; family Poaceae; genus Hordeum; species Hordeum marinum. Next base: position 505,946,417 of record CM039674.1, on the reverse strand, counting down.
GTGGCCGGAAATTCTGTCCAAAAACCACCCAATCCACTAGTATATATAGGAGGAGAGGAGAGGAGAGGCAGCCAAGGCCTTTGGGTCGGCCGAAATAGGAGGTGGGAGCAATCCTACTTCACCTCCAATCCTAGTTGGAGTAGGATTGCCTCCTATTGGCTGATTTTCCACTTTTTGCTTTAGGACATTCTCTCCTGCGCCATGGGCCTTTGTGGCTGTTTTCCCAGCCCACTAAGGGCTGGTTATTATTCTCCCACAGCCCATGGACCTCTTGGGGTCGAAATACCCCTCCCAGAGGTCCCCCGGTACACTACCGACACTCCCGGTACACTACCGATACTCCCGGTACACTACCGATGAGCCCTAAACTTTTCCGGCGACCAAACTGGGACATCCTATATATGAATCTTTACCTCCGGACCATTCCGGAGCTCCTCGTGACGTCGGGGATATCATCCGGGACTCCGAACAACCTTTGGTCACCACCATACATAACTCTATACTACCGAAACGTCACCGAACCTTAAGTGTGCAGACCCTGCGGGTTCGAGAACTATGTAGACATGATCGAGACACCTCTACGGACAATAACCAATGGCGGGACCTGGATGTCCACATTGGTTCCTACATATTCTACGAAGATCTTATCGGTTGAACCTCTATGTCAAGGATTCTGGTAATCCCGTATAACGTTCCCTTTGTTCTTCGGCATGTTACTTGCCCGAGATTCGATCGTCGGTATCTCTATACCTAGTTCAATCTCGTTACCGGAAAGTCTCTTTACTCATTCCGTAATGCAAGATCCCGCAACTAACAATTAGTCACATTGCTTGCAAGGCTTATTGTGATGTTGCATTACCGAGTGGGCCCCGAGATACCTCTCCGTCACACGGAGTAACAAATCCCAGTCTCGATCCATGCCAACTCAACAGACACCATCGGAGATACCTGTAGAGCACCTTTATAGTCACCCAGTTACGTTGCGACGTTTGATACACACAAGGCACTCCTTCGATATCCGTGAGTTGCATGATCTCATGGTCATAGGAACATATACTTTGACATGCAGAAAACAGTAGCAATAAACTGACACGATCATATGCTACGTTTGTAGTTTGGGTCTTGTCCATCACATTAGTCTCCTAATGATGAGATCCCGTTATCAAATGACATCACATGTCAATGTCTAGGAAACCTTGACCATCTTTGATCAACGAGCTAGTTCACTAGAGGCATACTAGGGACATAGTGTTTGTCTATTTATCCACACATGCAATGTGTTTCCGATCACTACAGTTATAGCATGGATAATAAACGATTATCATGAACAAGGAAATATAATAATAAACACTTTATATATTGCCTCTAGGGCATATTTCCAACAGCCGAGTGCCTTGATCATTCGCCGGAAGAGGAGGAGGCGGAATGCCCTGACTCGCCGGAGGAGGAGGAGGAGGAGGCGGAGGCGTCTAGTTTGGAAGCTTGATGTACTTCTTCCGCCATAGACATGTACTCCTCAAAGCATGAACCAGGTGATTCTCCCCTTCACCTGTAGGGTGGTTAAGCTCGAGCTCCTCAAGTCCCTCCATTACTTCATCCACCTTCACAACAGCATAGCCATGTGGAATCGGAAGGCAATGAAAAGTTTTGTTGGGTTGAGGAGGTGCAACAGAGCCGACAGCCGCCTTCAAAGTGAGGTTATGCCATTTCTTCATAAGCTCGCAATCTTGAGCCTCCGTGATAGTATCCTCGGGGTAGCTAGGAGCCGTAAAGTCCCTGCTTCTCCGCTGAGATGGCGGGGTAGCTTCTGGGGTAGCTTAATGCCGCTGAGATGGTTGGTCGGTGCTACTTCTCAAGCATGTGTTGGTTTCCCGTGAAGAGGAACGATTTGATGCAACAAAGTAGATAAGTATTTCCCTTAGTTTTTGAGAACCAAGGTATCAATCCATAAGAAGATACAAGCGAGTCACCAATAGATGTACCTGCACAAAGAATCAAACTCTTGCACCCAACGCTATAAAGGGGTTGTCAATCCCTTCAAGGTTACTTGCAAGGATGAGATCTAATAGAGATAGATATAATAGGATGCTTGAACGGAAAGTAAAACTAAAAGTAAAAATAATGCAGCAAGTATTTTTTGGTATTTTTGGTTTTAGATCTGAAAGTATAATATGGAAAATAGACCCAAGGGCCATAGGTTTCACTAGATGGCTTCTCTCATGATGGCAAGTATTACGGTGGGTGAACAAATTACTGTCGAGCAATTGATAGTAAGGCGAATAATTATGAAGATATCTAAGGCAATGATTATTCATATAGGCATCACGTCCGTGACAAGTAGACCGAAATGATTCTGCATCTACCACTATTACTCCACACATCGACTGACTCTTGCCTGCATCTAGAGTATTAAGTTCATGAAGAACAGAGTAACGCATTAAGTAAGATGACATGATGTAGAGGGATAAACTCAACCAATATGATGAAAACCCCATCTTGTTATCCTTGATGTCAACAATACAATACGTGCCTCGCTACTCCTACTTTGTCACTGGGTGAGGACACCGCAAGATTGAACGCAAAACTAAGCACTTCTCCCATTGCAAGAATTACCAATCTAGTTGGGCAAACCAAACCAATAACTCGAAGAGACTTTTAAAGATATGAAATCATGCATATAAGAATTCAGGAAAGACTCAAATAATATTCATGGATAATCTGAACATAAACCCACAATTCATCGGATCTCGACAAACACACCGCAAAAGAGTATTACATCGGATAGATCTCCATGAAGATCATGAAGAACATGGTATTGAGAAGCAAAGAGAGACAAGAAGCCATCATCTACAAGCTATGGACCCGTAGGTCTGTGGTGAACTTCTCACGCAACATCGGAGGGGCAATGGAGTTGATGTAGATGCCCTCCGTGATCAAATCCCCCTCCGATAGATTACCGGAAAAGGCTCCAAGATTGGATCTCTCGGGAACGGAGCCTTCTAGCGGTGGAAAAGTGTTTCCGTGGCTCGTTCTGATAATGATGGAATATTTGGGAATTTATAGGCCGAAGATTAGGGTTAGGGGAGCTGCCGTAGGCCCACAAGCCTGCCCGGCATGGCCTACCCCCTGGCCGCGCCCCTAGGGCTTGTGGCCCGACTGTGGCTCCTCTCCCTTGGTTCTCAAGTCTCGTAGTTTCCTTTTGTTTCAGAAAAAATCATTCCGAAGGTTTTATTCCGTTTGGACACCGTTTAATATTCCTTATCTGTGAAACTTGAAAATAAGGAAAAAACAGAAACTGGCACTAGGCTCTAGATTAATAGGTTAGTCCCAAACATAATATAAAATAGCATATAAATGCATATAAAACATCCAAAACAGATAATATAATAGCATGGAATAATCAAAAATTATAGATACGTTGGAGACATACCAGCCGGCAGCTTGCTGGCTCTCAAGTTCCTCTAGCTTTTGTAGTCTTGCATTGACCTTCTGCATGTCGCTCAGCTCCGCTCTCCTCTTTCTCTCCCGGCTTCTGTAACCGCCTGTGCCGGGAAACCCAACCACCCATGAAACGGATCCTGGTGTGCCTCGTGTTCGTCCAGGGTGCTCAGGATTCTCGAGGGCCTCAGTCAGCTCGTCCTTCTCTATGTAGAGAATGGATGTCCCTTCCCATGCTGCGGTGATATACTTCTGAAGCTTCTTGACGGGTATTGCAAGTTGCTCATCTGTCCAACGACACTTCCCTGTTTTAGGGTCCAAAGTTCCCCCAACCCCGAAGAACCAAGTCATTGAACGGTCTGGCCAGTTAAATGTCTCTGGTTCGACCCCTTTAGCAATCAGGTCATTCTCAGCTTTGTCCCACAACGGCCGGGCTTTGAGGTAGCCACCTGACCCCGTGTGATGGTGATACTGCTTCTTTGCAGCATTGTTCTTTTTTGCCTTTGACATTTTCTTACACTTGTCCGATGTCTTGTAGGCCACAAATGAGGGCCAATAATCTCTTATCTTCTCAAATCGGCAGGTGAATTCTGGAGTCTTCCCTTTATCGACAAACTTTGATTTCATCTCATTCTTCCACCTCCTGAATAGATCTGCCATCTTCTTAAGAGCACACGCCTTGACCAGTGGCTCTATAACTTGGTTATTTGGATCCTCCTTTGGCGGTAGGGTGAAATTTTCCTTCAGCGAGGTCCAAATATCATCTTTCTGTCTATCGGTGACATAAGAAACTTTAGGGTCTTCGTCCTTAGGCTTATTCCATTGCTTGACGCTGATAGGGATGTTGTCCCTAACAATAGCTCCGCACTGAGCAGAAAATTTGTCCTTGGTCCGCTTGGGTTCAATCGGTAGGCCATCGTCCACGAGTGCTGTGATCGTGAACCTTTCATCCTTGCGCAACCTTTTCTTCGGGCCTCGTCTCGTTACCGAAGTATGGCTCAATCCAGAGGGCTAGAAAAGAAGAAAGAGAGTTAATATATGTACATACCAAAACAATTAATGAATCAATTAGCTAGTCAGTACATGCTTAATTAATATATATATATACCTCGCTGGACTTTACAATAGCTCCCTCCTCCGTTCGGTCACCGGAGACGTCATCTTGGTATCCTTCTTCCTCCGGCATTCGGTCCCCGGAGCCATCATGATCATGTCCTTCCTCCTCCATTTTTCAATCACTAGAGCCGTCATCCTCTCCTTCTAGACCATCGGTGTTGTTGAGAAACAACAAGACATCACGCCCGGTGAGGATTATTTCCCCCAACAACTGTTCTTGTTCCAAGTCTCTTTGATCCATAGTTTCTGCAAATATTACAGCATGGCAATTAATATACAAACATGAGAGATGGATATATTAGTGGCAAACATAGACCTAGCTAGCTAATCACAACAAGGAATCATATTAGTGGCCTCGACGCTTCTATGGTTTCAGATGGCCTTGATAACGCTTGTAGGGTTTGGGGTGGCCTCGACAACGCTCTTTTAACTTGGTAAATTTGGGTGGCCTCGACGCTTCTAGGGTTTAGGGTGGCCTCGGCAACACTTCTAGGGTTTGGGGTGGCCTCGATGCTTCTAGGGTTTGGTCGGGCGAAAGGGGGTTGATCGACGCACCCCCTCATGTTGAAGAGTTACTGGAGTTTTCTATGAACAAAAAAAATACTACCTATCACATGACATGTCCGGCGACCGGACCGGACCACCTCTCTCATGAATGTCAGACAAAGGATTCTCTTAACCTTTAAGGGATTTAACAAAATGGCTCCATTCTAGATGTGCAGAAAATGGTCCATATTTTTCCTGATCTCATCTACCCTTCTATATGTCACGTTGTCTAGTGTCAAAGGATTCAAGAAAACAATGGCTTCATCAATAGCCAGAAGTAACAGGCGCATAATGGTACGAAGCTCTCCAAAATTGTTTTAGAACGGAGTCCCGGATAGGATAATTAATTAGCTTTTGGTACGAAGTTTAGCAAGAGCCTTCCGAATATCGCTATTCGGAAGGCTTTTGCTGAAATTCATACCAAAAAGCGAATTATTCTATTCGGAACTCCTTTCCAAAACAACTTTGAAGAGCTTCATAGCATCATACGTGTGTTACTTCCGGCTAATGATGAAGCCATGGATTTCTTCAATACTTTGACAGACAACATTACATATAGAAGAATATATATATATAGATGAGATCAGAAAAAAAATTGGATCAACTTGTGCACATCTATAATGGGGGCATTCTTGATAAATCTATGTCAAAAGTGAAACATTGACATATGATCAAACTTTGATATATGATCAAATGTTGCATATGTTACCGGAGTTTTCTATATGAACAAAAAACATTGCACATGACATGTCCGACGTCCCCCCTCATGTTGAAGTTATCGGGGAGGGGGTAGACGACAACAACGCTCACCCCTCATGTGCAACGTCCCTCATCATGTCGAAGTTATCGGGGAGGGGGTAGACGACAACGAAGCTCACCCCCTCATGTCCGACGTCCGATGCCCCCCCTCATGTCATGTCCGATGTCCCCCCTCATGTCGAAATTATCAGGAAGGGGGTAGATGACAACGACGCTCACCCCTCATGTCCGACGTCCGACGTCCCCCTCATGTCATGTCCGACGCCCCCCTCATTTTAACTAATTTCTATGAACAAAAAAATATTCTATGAACAAAAAAATATTGACCAAGTTTTCATATATATATATATATATATATATCATAACATCATCATCATCATCATCATCCATCCATCCATCCATCCATCCATATTCAAAATGTTCATACGACGCTTACGGGTGGCGTGTGGGGATGGCGATAAGAACGAAAGGATAGGAGGCAGGGGCTCACGACATGATCGTAGGGAACGGCGACGATGGTGGCAAGGGCGGCGGGCGACGGCGACGACGGGTGCGGACGCGGGTGATGGCAGCGGCACGGGCGACGGCGACGGCGACGAGCCTCGACGAGAATGCGCGAGGGCACGAGCGACGGCAATGGTGCGGGTGATGGTAGGGCGGCAAGCGACGGCGACGACGGGGGCGGCAAGCGAAGGCAGGGCGACGGGCGGGGGCGGCAGGCAGCGGGTGACGACGGGGGTGGCGGGAGGCGGGCGATGGCGATGGCGGGGGCGGCGGGCGGCGAACGACAGGGGCGGCAGGTGATGGCGGGGGCGACGGGTGGGGGCGTCGGGCGACGACGGGGGCGGCGGGCAGGGGCGACGGCGGGGGCGACGGCGATGGCGACGACGGGGGCGGCGGGCAACGGCGAGGGCGGCGGGCGGCATCGGGGCAGCCTGGCGGTGTCGGTGTCATCGGCGTCGTTGGGGGCGGAGGCGAGATGAGAACTTAAAATTCCTAAGTCCTACGTTATATACCCAGAGCATTGGTCTCGGTTCGTGGCATCAACCGAGACCAATACACCCCTTTAGTACGGGTTGGTGCCACCAACTGAGACCAAAGGTCAGTTTTCAGCAGCCCAAAGGGCTGGAAACAAGGACCAAACCCAACTGGGACCAACCAACCGAGACTAAAGGGGTGCATTGGTCCCGATTGGTGACACCAACCGGGATCAAAGGTCAGTTTTCAGCAGCCCAAAGGGCAGGAAACAGGGGCCTTTGGTCCCGGTTGGTGGCATCAACCGAGACTAAAGGGGTGCATTTTTTGTTTTGTTTTTTTCTTTATTTATTTTATTTTGTTTCTACTTACAGTTAAATACTTACTGTTTTTCACTGATTCTTTTTTCTTTTAGGTCACAAAAATTATAAACTTTCTGTTAGTGCCATTAGTTTTCAAATTTGAATTTTTTGAAATTCGTGTGAATCACTAGTTTGTGAATAACTTTACTAAAAAATAGATTTTTGAGTGATTCTTTTTCCTGCTATTTAATATTACTATGTTTTATCATTATATTCAATTTGGTTATTTTTTAGGTTATTTTAAATAGATTTTGTTATCTTAGTTTGCTATTAAAGTTTCTAACAAAAACTTTCTTTATGAAAATTCTTTTTGCTATTAATGTTTTGAAAAAAAAATACTTTGCTAATTTTAGTTGCATAAATTTTATATACTTTTAGTTTCAAAAATACTAGAGGTTTTATAAAAGCTTTTTAGTTGATTCCTTTTGCTATTAGAGTTTTATAAAAGCTTTTTAGTTAATTCTTTTTGCTATTGAAGAATATTATAGTTTTTTTAGTTGATCATGACAGAATATTTTAATTGATTATTTTTAGTTCATTCTTTTTGTTATTAGAGTTTCATAAAAAGTTTTCTAGTTCATTATTTTTGCTATTAGTTCATTCTTTGAGCTAAATGACCCTGAAACTGAAAAGCACTACAAATGAACACTGAAAAGGTTAAAAGTTGGGATGGTACCATCATTTCACCCACATAGCATGTGCTAAAAAGTTGAGAGGCTTACGGCAAAAACTGGCTGCACTTCGTGTACAAAATGGACAATCTCTTTCAAAGTAGCAGAGTTTCGGACGAAAACTCATGTGTTACAAAGGGAATTCATTTTTTTGAACTTATTTAAACTCCAGAATTTTTGTGTGTTCAAAATGCACCATTCAAAGCCACACCATCAATTTTCAACCCTTTCTGACTTCATTTGGTATTTTTCATGCATTTACTGATTTTGTTTTAGCTAAATGACCCTGAAATTGCAAAGCACTACAAATGAACACTAAAAAGGTTGAAAGTTGGCATGGTATCATCATTTCACCCACATAGAAAGTTATAAAAAGTTGAGAGGGTTACGGCAAAAACTGGATGCACTTCGTGTACAAAACGGACAATATCTTTCGAAGTATCAGGGTTTCGGATGAAAACTCATCTGTTACAAAGGTATTTCATTTTTTGAACTTATTTGAACTCCAGACTTTTGTGTGTTCAAAATGAACCATTCAAAGCCACATCATCAATTTTCAACCATTTACACATGTAACTACAATGATATTCTAGATCAAAGGCATCATCATAATAGTTGTGGAGAGAAAGTCTTCACTTTTTCTTTGCTTGTATCCTTTGCTTATTTCACTGTAACCATGGATAATCTTGATCGTTTAATAGGGTGCTTGGGTAAGCCTTGAATTTGAAGGGAGGAATTTCATGAAACTTTTCATAATTTTCAGACATGTTTGTCTTGCCCTCCAATCCCATGATGTCTCTTTTTCCTTGAAGAACTATGTGGCACTTTGGCTCATTGTATGATGTATTTGCTTCCTTATCTTTTCTTTTTATCGGTTTGGTAGACATGTCCTTCACATAGAAAACCTGTGCCACATCATTGGCTAGGACGAATGGTTCGTCTGTGTACCCAAGATTGTTCAGATCCACTGTTGTCATTCCGTACTGTGGGTCTACCTATACCCCGCCTCCTGAGAGATTGACCCATTTGCACCGAAACAAAGGGACCTTAAAATCATGTCCATAGTGAAGTTCCCATATGTCCACTACGTAACCATAATATGTATCCTTTCCTCTCTTGGTTGCTGCATCAAAGAGGACACCGCTGTTTTGATTGGTGCTCTTTTGATCTTGAGCGATCCTGTAAAATGTATTCCCATTTATCTTGTACCCTTTGTAAGTCAATACAGTCGAAGATGGTCCCCTTTCCAACGAGTACAGCTCATCAGAAATAGTGTTGTCACCCATGAGACGTGTTTGCAACCTACTGCCAAAATTCCTGATGTGTTCACATATAATCCGGGTGTTTGGAGCGCAGAATATTCTTGTGTTCATCGACATACGGGGTCACCAAGGTAGAATTCTGTAGAACTGTGTAGTGTGCTTGAGACCAAGAATGCCCGTCCCTACATATTATTGAGTCTGCTCGTAGCGTGCCTTTTACAGTCAGTCTCCCCTCACACCGTGATTGAGGGAGACCAATCTTCTTAAGGTCAGGAATGAAGTCAACACAAAACCCAATGACATCCTCTGTTTGATGGCCCATGGAGATGCTTCATTCTGGCCTAGCGTGGTTACAAACATATTTCTTTAAGAGTCCCATGAACCTCTCAAACGGGAACATATTGTGTAGAAATACAGGGCCCAGAATGAAAATCTCGTCGACTAGATGAACTAGGACGTGTGTCATGATATTGAAGAAGGATGGTGGGAACACCAGCTCAAAACTAGCAAGACATTGCACCAAATCACTCCTTAACCTTGGCAGGATTTTTGGATTGATCACCTTCTGAGAGATTGCATTGAGGAATGCACATAGCTTCACAATGGCTAATCAAACGTTTTCCGGTAGAAGCCCCTTCAATGCAACCGGACGTACTTGCGTCATAATCACGTGGCAGTCATGAGACTTTAGGTTCTAGAACTTTTTCTCTGCCATATTTATTATTCCCTTTATATTCGACGAGAAGCCAAACGGGACCTTCATACTAAGCAGGCATTCAACGAAGATTTCCTTCTCTTCTTTGGTCAGAGCGTAGCTGGCAGGACCTTCATACTGCTTTGGATGCATGCCGTCTTTTTCATGCACACGTTGTTGTTCCTCCCGTGTATCCAGTGTATCTTTTGTCTTCCCATACACTCCCAAGAAGCCCAGCAGATTCACGCAAAGATTCTTTGTCATATGCATCACATTGATTGGAGAGCGAACCTCTAGGTCTTTCCAATAGGGTAGGTCCCAAAATATAGATTTCTTCTTCCACATGGGTGCGCGTTCCGCATCGTCAGTTGGAACAGATAGTCCGCTAGGACCCTTTCCAAAGATTACTTGTAAATCATTGACCATCTCAAGTATGTGATCACCATTATGGAGGGCAGGCTTCTTCCGGTGTTCTGCCTCACCTTTGAAATGCTTTCCTTTCTTTGGACATTGATGGTTGGTCGAAAGAAATCGACGATGCCCCAGGTACACATTCTTCCTGCATTTGTCCAAATATATACTGTTGGTGTCATCTAAACAGTGTGTGCATGCGTGGTATCCCTTGATTGTCTGTCCTGAAAGGTTACTGAGAGAAGGCCACTCATTGATGGTTACAAATAGCAACACATGTAGGTCAAATTCCTCCTGTTCTTTCTCATCCCACACACGTACACCTCTTCCATTCCATAGCTATAAAATTTCATCAACTAATGGCCTTAGGTACACATCAATGCCATTGTCGGGTTGCTTAGGGCCTTGGATGAGCACTGGCATCATAATGAAATTCCGCTTCATGCACAACCAAGGAGGAAGATTATACATACATAGAGTCACAGGCCATGTGCTATGCTTGCTGCTCTGCTCCCCAAAAGGATTAACGCCATCCGCACTTAAACCAAACCATACATTCCTTAGGTCACCTATAAAGTCGCTCCACTTTCTCTCGATCTTTCTCCACGGCGTCCTGTTAGCGGGTGCTCTCAACTTCCCGTCTTTCTTACGGTCCTCTTTGTGCCATCACATCAACTTGGCATGCTCTTTGTTTCTGAACAGACGTTTCAACCGTGGTATTATAGGAGCATACCACATCACCTTGGAAGGAACCCTCTTCCTGGGGCGCTCACCGTTAACATCACCAGGCTCATCTCATCTGATCTTATACCGCAATGCACCGCATACCGGGCATGCGATCAAATCCTCGTGCGCACAGCGATAGAGGATGCAGTCAAATCCTCGTACGCTTGTGGTAGAGGATGCAGTCATTAGGGCATGCATGTATCTTCTGCACCTCCAATCCTAGAGGGCATACAACATTCTTTGTTGTGTATGTACTGTCGGGCAATTCTTTATCCTTTGGAAGCTTCTTCTTCAATATTTTCAGTAGCTTCTCAAGTCCTTTGTCAGGTACACCATTCTCTGCCTTCCACTGCAGCGATTCCAGTATGGTACCAAGCTTTGTGTTGCCATCTTCGCAATTGGGGTACAACCCTTTTTTGTGATCCTCTAACATGCGATTGAACTTCAACTTCTCCTTTTCACTTTCGCATTGTCTCTTTGCATCAACAATGACCCGGCAAATATCATCATCGGGCACATCGTCTAGTTCCTCTTGATCTTCAACTTCCCCCATTGCAACATCACCGTATTCAGGAGGCACATAATTGTCATCATCCTCTTCTTCTTTGTTGTCTTCCATCATAACCCCTCTTTCTTCGTGCTTGGTCCAAACATTATAGTGTGGCATAAAACCCTTCTCAAGCAGGTGGAAGTGTAGGGTTTTAGAGTTGGAGAAAGCCTTCATATTCTCACAGACAGCACATGGACTATGCATAAAACCATTCTGTTGGTTTGCCTCATCCGCTTCGAGAAAATTATGCAGGCCCTTTTAGAAAGAAGATAAGAAGAAGAGGCTAACCACGATGGTGTTGTAGGAGATATGCCCTAGAGGCAATAATAAATGTTATTGATTATCTCCCTGTTCATAATTAGGTTTATGTTCCATGCTATAACTGCTATGGTTCTCGAGTCTACAATAACCACGAGGCTTGAAGGAAGACTCATATGCACGTGTGGAATAATAAACGGTAAAATGTATTCCTAGTCTGGCCTCTAAGACTGGCTCAAGTATTGCATGGTGATCCTGTTTTCCTAATCATGAGCATGGCTATGCCGGCAATTTTGAGGGCACAATGTTAGAAGAACATTTGTGTTGAATCGACCTGAATTAATGTTATGCTATGAGATACATTTGTCATAAGTTAGTGGTTAATAACACAGAGAAGTTAATATTTGCATAATTCCTTAGACCATGAGAGTATCGAGTTTCTTCATGCTTGCTTCATGAACTTTGGGGTTTGTTAAACGTCATCCGTAAATGGGTGGCTATTACGGCGGCTTACGGGTTCATGGAAAAGTATGTCAAGTAACTTGATAGCTCAAGATTGGGATTTGATCCTCCGACGATGGAGAGATATGTCTGGGCCCTCTCGGTGTTACGACATCCATCATCGTCTGGCCAGACCCTTTGTGATTTGATCACGAGGATGCCTGAACACGGGAACAAGAAAAGAGAACAATACTGGTAACGAGGTAACTGGCATAGTGGTCAAGTTGTTGATCCACGGGGATGCCAACATGTCTCACCTCAAGTATTTGTAACATATCGTGAAGCAATAGGAATAGCACATGGCAACTGGAGGTTCACTCGAATATTCATTCGTGTGGGTATAGGGGTCAATATGGGTGTCCACGGCTCCGATGTTGATCATTGATCGGAAGGGGTTCCGGGTCATGTCTATGCTTCACCGAACCTATAGGTTCACACGCTTAAGGGTCATCTATCTGGTGAATACTAGACAGGGAGTCTGAGAGAAAATCATCGAAAAAGTTTTGGACATCAGAAAAGTTTCGGACAGCGGAGAAGTTCCGCAGACAGAACACCGGAACAGTTTTGATAAAACTAAAAAAAGTTTCAGGGGATACCATTAAGCCAAATTAGTTTCGGCACATGCCTGATAATTCTTGGAGGGTGCCAAAATCATTCTGCAAACTTCTCGGAATTTTCCGGAAGAAAAGCCGGAAATGTTCCGTAGCTGCCGGAACCGCTTCAGATGTTTTTCGCAGATGAAAATCACTATTCCGGGATTGTTCCGGATCGCATTAAAAATTATTTTAGTGGGGTACTAGAATTGTTCTAATCCCACATAAATATTTTCAGTTCGATCGGACGCTGAAAAATGTCGTCGTGAATAGTGAAAGTGCTTTTTGGATATTTATGGAAAAGCACCTTTTTGTATATTTCCAAAAAGGCTTCTAGAAGGGATTGGGGAGCAAGGTAGCTCCTCATGCCCCCCCAAGGGTTGGCCGGCCAAGGGTGGAGCTCCTCCATGGAGCTCCACATGGCCCCCCTTTTCCTTCTTATGATTTTTTATGTGTGACATAAAGTGGGGGTAGTTTGGTATTTTCAAGTCCCAACCCTACCCCTTGGTTTTCCTATAAATAGAGGAGATGTGGGCTGCCATCTCTTCATCCTTGTACTCCTTCTCAGATACAAGTGCCATTGCAATGATCTGGCTTCTTCTCTCCCTCCCAGCAAAATAGTTTCGTAGAGCCGAAAGGCTGTTTGGGTTCCGACAGGAACTAGTTCTGGACGGCGAAGACCTGCCGGATAGATGACACCTTTTGTGTGCAACTCTGTAGAGAGATCGTAGTTTCGGTCTTAGTTCGAGAGTGCCTCCCGATGGGCTGTCCGTGTGACCGTCCGAGTTTCGAAGGTCCTCCCGAAGGGCTATCCGAGTGACAGTCCAAGTTTTGGAGGTCCTCCCAAAGGGCTGTCCGCGACACCGTCCGGGGGACTGTTTGACCGCCTCCCAGAGGGTTGTCCGAGGGGCATATGAGGGTATACATCCTCGTGGTTGGGAGGCTGTAAATCCTAGCTGTGGGGATCTGCACCACCGATCGTCATCGACTCTACTTCCGCTGCGCTACGAGTCGGTAACGAAATGATCAAACCTTGTATGCAGTCTTCATACTTGTCCTGGGCTGGTGCGTAGGTCGGAAATTTTTGTTTTCTGCTGTGTTACCCTACAGTGGCATCAAGAGCCGTGCTATTCGTAGATGCAGGTTGCGATCTAGAATACATAGAGATGTATGGGTGTTGCACAATATAATTAGGTAGTAGATGAGATCTATTACTGAAAGTATTTGTGCGGGTAGCAGATGAAATCTGTAACCCGATGTTCTTGTTGCTTCCCTGGAATTTGCATAGTCCTGATCTTAATGGCATGGTGGAATCTCACAAAGTTCTGGCAATCCGTGATCCTTTCATGCTGCTCCTGAGTATGCTGATTGACAGATCAATGAAGTGCTAACAGTTCTTTGGGTTCCACCATAGTTGAGAAAGATGGATGTTTCGCAGACAAAAGGGCAATGTAGATGCAATCTGCACAGCGGTCATGTGTATGACAAAGTTTAGTATGGGGCTCAAGATTTTATTATCTCGTGTTTCATACAGCTCGCAATGTTAATCTAGCGACTTGGATTATCATGCTTGATGATGGACATTGGTAGCTTCCGTTTGTTTCGAAACCTTAGAAGCCACGTAAAACAAGTTTCTGCATGAACCGATTAGAGGCGTCTAACTTGGTTTTGTAGGATGGTTTGCATGTGCATGTGATGTGGTATAGCAGTGCTCATATAAATTTGATTATGTATGAGATGACTATATGATGTAATTTAACTAACATGACCTGCGTGTCATGATTCGGCATGATGGCTGGAGCCATATGATTGCACTTTAATGACCTGCGTGTCAACCTTATGTAATGCAATTATTTTATTTGCTATAGAGATAGCAATATTATCTGTTGCATCGACAAAGTGGTGGCAATCTTCGCGAAGGTGAACACCGACGCAAATGCCAAAGACGAAGAAATACAATACTTCTTCGTCAGAAAGGGCTATACCATATCATGCTCTTATGAATTGCCTGAGATGTTTATCCCTTATGATGCACCCTTTTGATTGCATGGTAGTCGCTTTTACTAGGGTGATCTCTCACAAAATATCAAGTAGTTAGTGTTCTCCCAAGTGTAGCACCGTCACGGCATTTTTCCTTTCGGGGTATCACATGGATACATGGGTACGAACGATTGTACGGGTGTGAGGCGGGTGAGTTGAGACCTCGCAGCGTGATCACTTTGTTGTCTTGACGTTCAGGCATGAAAGTCATGAGCTCGGAACACACACATCAAAAGATGAACAAGAGTCACATAGAGATGTGATTGGCAAGTTGGCCTGCCGATTACAATTCTCGTCACTTGAGATGGATACGTCCTTGGTGTTGAATTGTAATATGGATCTTGAATCACTCACAATCAATTATGAGAGATATTGATTTGAGTGGGAGCGCACTGTAGAATTGAATTCTTTTAGTTCTCAGTGCAATTAATTTTGAACAATCTCTAAGTGTGCTTTGCATAATAGTTGTAGAATAATGGCTCGTGTTTCCACCTTCCCTATTAAAATTGAATAGCAGTTAAATATCTGGTTAAAACTTTACGGTTGGTAACGTAATGTGAGGATTATCCTCAAGAGTGCCGAGGACTTTGTCCTATCGCATGCTTTTGGTATTCTCCCGCTAATGCTATGGGTCATGTGACTCTCGTCCTTCGATCCAAAAGCTAGAAATCATTTTCAGCCAATGTGCAATATGTTTGCTTCCATGAGACCCGAACTTCAAAAGTTTGGATAGTTATGTGATATTCATGGAATCTAAAAATCATTTTCAGATACAGACAAAGTCTAAAAGATATGAGATATCCAAAGCAATGTTTGTTTGCAAACTACTAGTAAAGAAGTTTACTATGCATTAGACTGATAAGAGAGGGATCCAGGAGAACGCCTGTCATATGATGAAAGGTGAATAAAACAACAACTTAAAGAGAAAGGAAGTGTTCGAAGGGTGTTAGTGAGACTTTCACGCCTAGGAAGTCCAGGGCTAACGCCACTCTTAAGTTGGATGCTTCTTCTAAGAGTAGGAGAAATACTGAAAAGTTAAACTGTTAGAAGTATAATGGCAAAAGGAAAGAAGACTGGAATATCCAGCTCATGTATGAATGTCATACAAGTTTTTGATGTATAGAAGGCTGGTCAAAGATATAGTTCTTGGGAATTATGGTTACACATGTTAATCACTAATTCTTGGGTATTGTGAGTAGGTCACAAAGATAACCGCTCGATTGCATTCTGTTGCAACTCGATGTAAGAACTACTATGGCCTGAAAGACTAGCCAGGGATGAGGTTTAGATACACGCAGGGAACATAGTAAATGTTACTATGCCTTCCATCGGTGTATTCCCTATGTATTAAGTTTCATAATTCATTTTAGAGTTTCACACTCTAGCCCTTTGCACAAGGTATCTTGCAAGAAGGTTGTTCATAAGATAACTTTTCATGTTCGGTGTTATGAATAACATAAGGGCCATACTTTCATTATGAATGAGACGTATGTTATGAATATTGATAATAATACATTACCTCTGGGTTTACTTTTATAATTCATTTTAGAGTTTCACACTCTAGCCCTTTGCATAAAGTATCTTGCAAGAAGGTTGTTCATAAGAGAACTTTTCATGTTCGGTGTTATGAATAACCTAAGGGCCATACTTTCATTATGAATGAGACGTATGTTATGAATATTGATAATAATGCATTACCTCTGGGTTTACTTTTATAATTCATTTTAGAGTTTCATACACTCTAGCCCATTGCACAATGTTTGTTGCAAAAGAGTTGTTCATAAAAACAACAATTGTTGTTCAGTATTATGAATAAACATGAAGGGCCATGCTTCCATCCTAGATGGGATGTATGTTATGAATATTTATGGAAATATGATACATCCATAACACCGATGCTAAATGTCCCAAGACTAAAAGAATACCACATATGTGTGGCACTGCATTTGGTCACATTGGAGAAACCCGCATGGAAAATTCCATTATGATGGATTTTAAAGTCGTTTGGTTTTGAATCATCTGACACTTGCAACTTTCCTACAAAAGGTGAACTAACTAAAATACCGTTCACAAGCCATAAGGAATGAGCAAAGAACTTATTGATGATCATACATTTGATGTATGTAGTCCGATAAATGTTGTTGCAAACAGTGGATTTGTCTACCTTCAAAAATGACTCAAGTAGATATATGGATATTTACTTGATGAGACGTAAGTATGGATCTTTTGAAATCATTCGAAAGGTTTTCAAAAATGAAGTAGAAGTTATTGTACCAAGAAAATTATGTTTCTGCAATTTGATTGCCGAAAGGAATATTTGAGTTACAAGTTTAGCGAATGTCTGATGAGTTGTGAAAAGAGTTTCATAACTTGCACCTCCCGGAACACCACTGCAAGTGGAAAATCCGCGAAGATGTAATCAAACCATTTATGACATGGTAAGATCAAAGATGACATAAATAGATTTGCCATTACCCCTTTTATAGAGTGATGCTTTAGAGACTGTGGCTTTTACACTAAAAAGAGATCCGTCAGGTCGGTTGAAATGACACCATGGTATGGTATGCCCAACCATGTTATATCTTTTCTTAACATTTGGAATGTGGGGCTTGTGTAAAAGGTTGCAAAACTATTCCAAATCAGACAAGTGCTACTTTGTATGGTTATCCCAAGTCATTGGGTATTCCCCCACCACTATACCGAGGCAAAGGGTTTTTGCCACAAAACAGTATGCTTTTAAAGAGAATAGTTCTTACAAAAGGTGAGTGGGAGGACAGTGCAACTCGACGAGATAACCAGTATCTTCATCATCAGTTAAAAGGAAAGAAACCCTGGAAGTGATTCCGTTGTTTCCTACTACGACTGATACGGAAGTCTCTACAATAAAATGTATGGACTTTGGTCGAACGTGCAGCTGAACCACATAGGCAAAGCTCGTGCAAACCTATCAGGTGCGCAAACGAGATATTGTTGTTAGACAACAGTATACCTACAATACACAAGGAAGCGTTGATGGGCCCTGACTCCAGGATTGGCTAAATGCCAATACAATCCGAGATAGTTTCCATATAAGTGATTCAAGATTAAAACCTTGATACACCTTTCAGAGGACTTGGAGTCTAACGAATATTTTTGGAACTAAAAACTGATACGGATAAAACTTGTTTTATCCATAAAGCTCGACTTGTTGAAATAACCAGTTCAAGGAGTTGACTATGATGAGGTTGTTTCACCGTAGTGATGCTTAAGGTCAAGGGTTGAACTAGTAATTAATACATATATCAATCATGAGATATGAAACATGGATGACAAAAGGATTTCCATCTGATGGAAATGAAACCTAGGACTTGTATGTGATATAGTCCAAAGTAATTTGTCGATCCAGAGGATGCTAGTAAGTATGCAAACTCCAGAGTTCCAGCAATGGACAGAAGAGAGCAAAATGGAGTTGGAATCTTCGTGGTTTGATGAAATGGTCAAAAGGGTTTTTTGATTTCATCAATGGGTAACGAAGATGCTTGTGATTCAAGAAAGTAAGTGGGACCTTAATAATATTTCTAAAAATGTTGTGTGCTTGACACATTGTTAATTGGAAATAAATTTCTTGACACGAATTAGGACTTCATTTGAAAATAGTTTTACGATGAAGTGCTTAGGCTAAATAGCCTCAATATTAGGCATGATGATCTATGGATATAGATTTACCTAATGGGGCTAAGCAATGAATACATATTGACAAGGTGCTAAAACCTTTTAGCATTTAAAACGCCAAGGGATGATTCTTGCCGAAGTCACATGGAAAGAGTTTTTGCAAGACTCAGTGTCCCAAAACACTGACGAGTAAAATACATGATGGAGATTCCACACAATCTAGTGTTTGGATTAAATCATGTATTCCATGGTATGTAAAAACAACCAGATATGTCCGATACTCCCAAGTTGCTGCGAGTGTAGATACCAAAGTGATCAAAGCACTCATAATGGGACAACAGTGAAAGATGTCATTAAGTACTAGAGTAGTGTTGATGACATGTTTTCTCGCAAGCAGAGATTATGAAGTGCTCGTTGTAAGTAATTACATAGATGTAGTCCCAATCAATGCACCATGCGATTTTCAATTTAAGTTAAGGGTTTTTTGTAATACACAATATGGTGGCACGGTAGTTAGAAATTGTTCCAAACAAGACACTGTGGCGAATTCTGTAACAAAGTCTAAGTATGTTGATGCTTTGGAAGCGACAAAGAAGTTGTTGAATCATGTAGTTCGTTCATGAACTTAGTATGGTTCCAAGATGGCTTTGGTCTATGAGACACTATTGCAGATAGTTGCTCCATAGCTCAGTCCGAGGAATCAGGTTTCGACCAATAATTCACAAATATGCAAAGCCAAGCTCACACAAAATACGAATTTTGTGATAGCGTGAAAATGCAAGGATATGCAAAGTTACACACGGAGCTGAAGTTGTCAGATCCGTTGGACATCAGGATTACCACAAGCGAAACACACTTTACACCAGTATGCCATAGGTGTAAAGTGCATTAGCATTGACTAGATTATTGACTCTAGTGCAAGTGAGAGTCTGTAGGAGATATGCCCTAGAGGCAATAATAAATGTTATTGATTATCTCCCTGTTCATAATTAGGTTTATGTTCCATGCTATAACTGCTATGGTTCTCGAGTCTACAATAACCACGAGGCTTGAAGGAAGACTCATATGCACGTATGGAATAATAAACGGTAAAATGTATTCCTAGTCTGGCCTCTAAGACTGGCTCAAGTATTGCATGATGATCTTGTTTTCCTGATCATGGGCATGGCTATGCCGGCAATTTTGAGGGCACAATGTTAGAAGAACATTTGTGTTGAATTGACCCGAATTGATGTTATGCTACGAGATACATTCATCATAAGTTAATGGTTAATAACACAGAGAAGTTAATATTTGCATAATTCCTTAGACCATGAGAGTATCGAATTTCTTCATGCTTGCTTCATGAACTTTGGGGTTTGTTAAACGTCATCCGTTAATGGGTGGCTATTACGACGTCTTACGGGTTCATGGAAAAGTATGTCAAGTAACTTGATAGCTCAAGATTGGGATTTGCACCTCCGACGATGGAGAGATATCTCTGGGCCCTCTCAGTGTTACGACATCCATCATCGTCTGGCCAGACCCTTTGTGATTTGATCACGGGGATGCCTGAACACGGGAACGAGAAAAGAGAACAATACCGGTAACGAGGTAACTGGCATAGTGGACAAGTTGTTGCTCCACGGGGATGCCAACATGTCTCACCTCGGGTATTTGTAACATATCGCAAAGCAACAGGAATAGCACACGGCAACTGGAGGTTCACTCGAATATTCATTCGTGTGGGTATAGGGGTCAATATGGGTGTCCACGGCTCCGATGTTGATCATTGATCGGAAGGGGTTCCGGGTCATGTCTATGCTTCATCGAACCTATAGGGTCACACGCTTAAGGGTCAACTATCTGCTGAATACTAGACAGGGAGTCTGAGAGAAAATCACCGAAAAAGTTTCGGACACCGGAAAACTTCTGCAGACAGAACACCGGAACAGTTTTTATAAAAGTAAAAAGTAGTTTCAGGGGATACCATTAAGTCAAATTCGTTTCGGCACATGCCTGATAATTCTTGGAGGGTGCCAGAATCATTCTGGAAACTTCTGGGAATTTTCCGGAAGAGAAACCGGAAATGTTCCGGAGATGCCGGAACCGCTTTAGATGCTTTTCGCAGATGAAAATCACTATTCCAGGATTGTTCCAGATCGAATTAAAATTTATTTTAGTGGGGTACTTGAATTTTTCTAAGCCCACAAAAATATTTTCAATTTGATCGGACGCTAAAAAATGTCGTCGTGAATAGTGAAAGTGCTTTTTGGATATTTATGGAAAAGCACCATTTTGGATATTTCCAAAAAGGCTTCTAGAAGGGATTGGGGACCCCCAAGGGTTGGCCGTCCAAGGGTGGAGCTCCACATGGCAGCCCTTTTCCTTCTTATGATTTTTTATGTGTGACATAAAGTGGGGGTAGTTTGGTATTTTCAAGTCCCAACCCTACCCCTTGGTTTTCCTATAAATAGAGGAGATGTGGGCTGCCATCTCTTCATCCTTGTACTCCTTATCACATACAAGTGCCATTGCAATGATCTAGCTTCTTCTCTCCCTCCCAGCGAAATAGTTTCGTAGAGCCGGAAGGTTGTTTGGGTTCCGGCAGGAACTAGTTCTGGACAGTGAAGCCCTGCCGGATAGATGACACCGTATGTGTGCAACTCTGTAGAGAGATCGTAGTTTCAGTCTTAGTTTGAGAGTGCCTCCCGAAGGGCTGTCAATGTGACCGTCCGAGTTTCGAAGGTCCTCCCGAAGGGCTGTCCGAGTGACAGTCCAAGTTTTGGAGGTCCTCCCGAAGGGCTGTCCGCAACACCGTCCGGGGGACTGTCTAACCGCCTCCCGGAGGGCTGTCCAAGGGGAATATGAGGGTATACATCCTCGCGGTTGGGAGGTTGTAAATCCTAGTTGTGGGGATCTGCGCCGCCGATCGTCATTGACTCTACTTCCGCTGCGCTACGAGTCGGTAACGAAAAGATCAAACCTTGTATGCAGTCTTCATAGTGGTCCTGGGCTGGTGCATAGGTCGGAAAAAAATAAATTTCTGCTGCGTTACCCTACAGGTGTCAGCACCAAGATCGGCGCGGGCGACCGACGGCGGTGAGGACGGGACGGGATCTTGATAACCCATAAGTATAGGGGATCAATTGTAGCCTTTCTCGATAAGTAAGAGTGTCGAAACCAATGAGGAGCTAAAGGTAGAACAAATATTCCCTTATGTTCTATCGACCACCGATACAACTCTACGCATGCTTAACATTCACTTTACCTAGAACAAGTATGAAACTAGAAGTACTTTGTAGGTGTGATAGGATAGGCTTGCAAGATAATAAAGAGCACGTAAATAAAAACTAGGGGATGCTAAGGTAAAGAAACAACTAAGTTAGTTTAACGAGTGTGGAAAAGTGGTAGTAGGAGTTGCGGAATTGTCCCTAGGCAATCAATAACTAGACCGGTCATCATTATTGCAATTTTATATGAGGGAGAGGCATAAGCTAACATACTTTCTCTACTTGGATCATAAACACTTATGATTGGAACTCTAGCAAGCATCTGCAAGTACTAAAGATCATTAAGGTAAAACCCAACCATAGCATTATAAGGTATCAAGTCCTCTTTACCCTCATATGCAACAACCCAACTACTCGGGTTTATGCTTCTGTCACTCAAGCAACCCACCATAGGCAAATCATGAACACATTGCAACACCCTACAGCGAGGATCCCTCACGCTTTCCCGACACGGAGAGCACCATATGTTGGAAATATGCCCTAGAGGCAATAATAGTTAGTTATTATCATATTTCCTTGTTCATGATAATCGTTTATTATCCATGCTATAATTGTATTGATCGGAGACTTAGAGGCACGTGTGGATATATAGACAAAACCATGTCCCTAGTATGCCTCTAATAGACTAGCTCGTTGATCAAAGATGGCTATGGTTTCCTAGTAATGGACATGAGATGTCATTTGGTAACGGGATCACATCATTAGGAGAATGATGTGATGGACAACACCCAAACTACAAATGTAGCATATGATCGTGTCAATTTATTGCTACTGTTTTCTGCATGTCAAGTATATGTTCCTATGACCATGAAATCATGCAACTCACTGACACCGGAGGAGTACCTTGTGTGTAGCAAATGTCGCAACGTAACTGGGTGACTATAAAGGTACTCTATAGGTATCTCCGAGGGTGTCTGTTGGGTTGGCATGGATCAAGACTGGGATTTGTTACTCCGTGTCATGGAGAGGTATCTTAGGGCCCACTCGGTAATACAACATCACAACAAGCCTTGCAAGCAATGTGACTAAGTGTTAGTCACGGGATCTTGTGTTACGGAATGAGAAAAGAGACTTGCCAGTAACATGGTTGAACTAGCTATGGAGATACCGACCATCGAATCTCGGGCAAGTAACATAACGAAGAACAAAGGGAACTTCATACGGGATTAACTGAATCCTTGACATAGAGGTTCGACCGATAAAGATCTTCATAGAATATGTAGGAACCAATCTGGGCATCTAGGTCCCGCTATTGGTTATTGATTATAGAGGTGTCTCGGTCATGTCTACATAGTTCTCAAACCCGCAAGGTCTGCACACTTAAGGTTTGGTGACGTTTCGATAGTATATAGTTATGTATGGTGGTGACCGAAGGTTGTTCGGAGTCCCGGATGAGATCCCGGACGTCACGAGGATCTCTGAAACCTATTTTGGTCGCCGGAAAGGTTTCGGGTTCATCGGTACTGTACCGGGAGTGCCGGTAGTGTACCGGGAGACCATCGGGAGGTGTATTTCGACCCAAGAGGCTACATGGGATGTGGGAGAGTGAATACCATCCCTTAGTGGGCTGGTGGAAGTCCCACACAAGGCCCATGCGGCTGAGAGAGAAAGCCCAAAGAGAAAAAGGTGGAAAAAGGCAAAAAGACCAAAATAAGGAGGAGTCCTAGTCCTACTAGGATTGGAGGAGGATTCCTCCTCTCCTCCTTGGTTCGGCCGACCCAAGGGCTGGCTCCTTGGGAGTCAGGCCTCCTCCTCTCTTCCTCCTATATATACTAGAGGTTTTAGGGGTTTTGGCACTAGATTTTCAGCCACGTGCTACCCATTCCTCCAATGCATAGTTTCTCCTCTAGATCGGATTTCTGCAGTGCTTAGGCGAAGCCCTGTCGGAATAGCTCCACCACCATCGCCGGAGCGCTGTCATGCTGCCGAAGAACTCTTCTACCTCTCCGCTCCCTCTTGCTGGATCAAGAAGGCGGAGATTGTCATCAAGTTGTACGTGTGCTGAACGTGGAGGTGTCGTCTGTTCGGCGCTAGATCAGAAGGACCGTGATCATGATCGTGAGACGGATCGTGATGAGATCGCGGGATAGATCGTGATGAGTTCGTGGGAGGGATCGTGATGAGATCACGGGATGGATCGTGATGAGTTCGCGGGACGGATAGTGATTGTATCGCGGGACGTATCGTGATGAGATCGCAGATGCTCGGCGATTTGGATCACGAAGACGTTTGACTACACCAACCGCGTTTCTTAATGCGTCCCGCTTAGCGATCTACAAGGGTATGTAGATCCACTGTCCCTCTCGTAGATGCTCATCACCATGGATAGATCTTGCGTGTGCGTAGGAAATTTTTTGTTTCCCATGCAACGTTCCCCAACAGTGGCATCATGAGCTAGGTCTATGTGTAGATGAGATCTCGAGTAGAACACAAAGAGTTTGTGGGTGTTGATGCTTAGATTGCTTCCTCCCTTGGTAATGTTTTGGTTCAGCGGTATTATGAGATGAAGCGGCCCGGACCAACATTACTCGTATGCTTACGAGAGTCCGGTTCCCTCAACCGCAACTTGTTGCATAGATGGCTTGCGGGTGCCAATTTGTCTCACTTTAGTTGGATCGGATTCGACAAAGGAGGTCCTTGATAAGATTGAAAAGCAACTAGTGTATCACCATTGTGGTTTTTGCGTAGATGAGAATTGTTCTTGCTAGATACCCATAGCAGCCACGTAAACATGCAACAATAATTAGAGGACGTCTAACTTGTTTTTGCAGGGTATGTTGTGATGTGATATGGCCAATTACATGATGTGATATATTGTGATGTATGACATGATCATGTGTTGTATAGGTTATCACGACTTGCATGTCGATGAGTACGGCAACCGGCAGGAGCCATAGGGTTGTCTTTAATTATTGTATAAACTGCATGTCAATCATTAAGCGCTATGTAATGCTTTACTTTATCGCTAAACGGTAGCAATAGTAGTACAAGCATGATGGGCGCGACAACCCCGATGGAGACACGTTGATGGAGATCAAGATGATGGAGATCATGGTGTCGTGCCGGTGATGATGGAGATCATGCCAGTGCTTTCAAGATGGAGATCAAAAGCACAAGTTCATGGCCATATCATGTCACTTATGATTTGCATGTGATGTTAATCCTTTTATGCACCTTGTTTTGCTTAGGACGACGGTAGCATTATAAGGTGATCCCTCACTTAAATTTCAAGATGAATTGTGTTCTTCCCGAGTGTGCACTGTTGCGAAAGTTTGTCGTGTTGAGACACCACGTGATGATCGGGTGTGATAGACTCTATGTTCACATACAACGGGTGCAAGCCAATGTTGCACATGCAGAACACTTGGGTTAAACTTGACGAGCCTAGCATGTATAGACATGGCCTCAGAACACAAGAGACCGAAAGGTCGAACATGAGTCATATAGCAGATATGATCAACATGATGATGTTCACCATTGAAACCACCTCAACTCACATGATGATCGGACTTGAGTTGGTGAATTTGGATCATGTATCACTCAAATGACTGGAGGGATCTCAATTTGAGTGGGAGTTCTTAAGTAATATGATTAATTGAACTCATTATCATGAACATAGTCAGTAGTGTCTTTGCAAATTATGTTGTGTATTACTTGCTCGCGTTGTAGCTCCCTTGAATTTTTATATGTTCCTAGAGAAGTAGAGTTGAAAGATGATGGTAGCAATATTGCGGACTGGCTCTGTGATCTGAGGATTGTCCTCGTTGCTGCACAGAAGGCTTATGTCCTTAATGCACCACTCGGTGCGCCAACCCCTCTAGCATCGTTTGAAGATGTTGTGAACATCTGACATGCATGTTCTGATGACTACTTGATAGTTTAGTGTGTCATGCATTACGGCTTAGAATTGAGGCTCCAAAACGTTTTGAACGTCACGGAACATATGAGATGTTCTAAGAGCTGAAATTAGGATCTCAGGCTCATGCCCATGTTGCGAGATATGAGATCTCCAACAGGATTCTTTGCCTGCAAGATGAAAGAGAATAGCTCAATCGTTGAGCATGTGCTCAGATTGTCTGGGTGCTACAATCGCTTGAATCGAGTGGGAGTTAATCTTCCAGATAAGATAGTGATTGATATAGTTCTCCAAGACACTGTCACTAAGCTACTAGAACTTGGTGATGAACTATAAAATGCCAGGGATAGAAATAATGATCCCTGAGCTATTCGCGATGTTTGACACCGTGAAGGTAGAAATCAAGAAGGAGCGTCAAGTGTTGATGGTTAGTCAAACCACTAGTTTCGAGAAGGGCAGGAGCAAGGAGGGAAACTTCATGGATAGCAAGTCAGTTGCTGCTCCAGTGAAGCAACCCAAAGTTGAACCTAGACCTAAGACTAAGTGCTTCGATTATGAGGAGAGTGGTCGCTGAAGCGGAACAACCCTAGATACTTGGTTGATAAGAAGGCTGGCAACATCGACATAAGTATATTTGATACACGTATTAATGATGTGTACCTTGCGAGTACTCCTAGTAGCACCTGGGTATTGGATACCGGTTTGGTTGCTAAATGTTAGTAACTCGAAATAAAAGCTACGGAACAAACGGAGAACTAGCTAAGGGTGAGGTGACGATGTGTGTTGGAAATGTTTCCAAGGTTGATGTGCTCAACATCGCATGCTCTCTCTACCTTCGGGATTAGTGACAAACCTAAATAAATGTTATTTGGTGATTTGCGTTGAGCATGAACGTGATTAGATCATGTTTATTGCAACACGGTTATTCATTTAAGTTAGAGAATAATGGTTATTCTGTTTACATGAATAATACCTTCAATGGTCATGCACCTTGTGAGAATGGTTTGTTGAAATCTTGATCGTAGTAATACACATGTTCATAACATTGATGCCAAAATATACAAAGTTAATAATGATAGTACCACATACTTGTGGCACTACCGCCAAATGTCATATTGGTATAAAGCGCATGAAGAAACTCTATGTTGATGGATCTTTGGACTCATTCGATTTTGAATCGGTTGACACATGCGAACCATGCCTCTTGGGCAAGATGACTAAGGACCCCGTTTCTAGATGGATAGAGCGGGCATGTGATTTATTGGAAATGATACATGTGTATGTATGCAATCCAATGAGTCTTGTAGCATGCGGTGCATATCGTTATTTTCTTACTTTCACTGATGATTTGAGTAGATATAGTGTATATTTACTTAATGAAACACAAGTCTGAATCGTTTGAAAGGTTCAAGCAAATTCAGAGTGAAGTTTAAGATCATCGTGACAAGAAGATAAAAAATGTTTGCGATATGATCGTGGAGGTAAATATCTGAGTTACGAGTTTGGCATACAACTTTAGACAATGTGAAAGTTGTTTCACAACTCACGCCACCTGGAACACCATAGTGTGATGGTGTGTTAGAACGTCATAGTCATGCTCTATTGAAAATGGTGCTTGCTATGATGTCTCTTATCGTTTTGCTACTATAATTTTGGGGTTATGCATTAGAGACGACTACATTCACTTTAGATAGGGCACCATCTAAATCCGTTGAGATGACAACGTGTGAATTATGGTTTGATTGAAACCTAAGCTATCATTTCTTAATGTTTGGGGCTGCAACACTTATGTGAAAAAGGTTTTCACCTAATGAGATCGAACCCAAAGCGGACAAATGCATCTTCATAGAATACCCTAAAGATAGTTGGGTCAACCTTCTATCTCAGATCCAAGCGTAAAGTGTTTGTTGCTAAAACTAGGTCCTTTCTCGAGAAAGAGTTTCTCTCAAAAGAATTGAGTGGGAGGAAGATAGAACTTGATGAGGTTGTTGAACCTTTGTTCAACCAGAGAGTAGCGTAGCGCAGGAATTTGTTTCTGTGAAGCCTACGTTAGTTGAAGAGGAAGTTAATGATGATGATCATGAAGCTTCGAATCAAGTTACTATCGAACCTCGTTGGTCGACAAGGATGTGTACTGCTCCTGAGCGGTACGACAACCTTGTTTGGAGGTCATGTTGTTGGACAAAGATGAACCTACGAGCTGTGGAGAAGCGATGATGGGCCCGGATTCCGACAAATGGTTAGAGGCCATGAAATCCGAGAAAGGATCCATGTATGAAAACCAAGTATAGAATTTGGTAGACTTGCTCGTTGGACAGCGGGTCGTTGAGTACAAATGGATGTTTAAAATGAAGACAAACGCTCATGGTAAATGTCACCATTTGTAAAGCTTGACTTGTTGCAAAGAAGTTTACGACAAGTTCAAGGACTTGACTGCGATGAGACTTTCTCACTCGTAGTGATGCTAAAGTCTGTTGGAATTATGTTAGCAGTTGTTGCATTTTTGAATTATGAAATCTCGCAGATCGATATCTAAACATAGTTTCCTTAACGGTTTACTTGAGGAAAGGTTGTATGTGATACAACCAGAATGTTTTGTCAGTACTAAGGATGCTAAAAGGTGTGCAAGCTTCAGTGATTCTTCTATGAACTGAAGCAAGCATCTCGGAGTTGGAATATAC
This sequence comes from Hordeum marinum, assembly GCA_022496015.1. Taxonomy (NCBI): domain Eukaryota; kingdom Viridiplantae; phylum Streptophyta; class Magnoliopsida; order Poales; family Poaceae; genus Hordeum; species Hordeum marinum. The sequence continues at coordinate 505,918,055 of CM039674.1, read as the reverse complement.
ACTTTGATGAGGTGATCAAAGTTTTTGAGTCTATACAAAGTTTACGAGAAACTTGTATTTACAATAAAGTGAGTGGGAGCACTATGGAATTTCTGATAAGTATATGTGGATGACATATTGTTGATCGGAAATGATGTAGAATTTCTGGAAAGCATAAACAGTTGTTTGAAAAGGGTTTTTTGAAGGAAGACCTGGATAAAGCTACCTAATTGTTGAGCATCAAGATCTATATAGATAGATCAAGATGCTTGATGACACTTTCAATGAGTACAAACCTTGACAAGATTTTGAAAGAGTTCAAAATGGATCAGTCAGAGAAAGAGTTCTTGCCTGATTTGCAAGGTGTGAAGTTGACTGAGACTCAAAGCTCGACAATGGAAAAAGAAAGCGAAAGGACGAATGTCGTCCCCTATGCCTTAGCCATAGGCTCTGTATAGTATGCCATGCTGTGTACCGCAGCTGTGTGTGCCTTGCCATGAGTCCGTCAAGGGGTACAGGAGTGATCCAGGAGTGGATCACTAGACAGCGGTCAATATTATCCTTAGTGACTAAAAGACTAAGGAAACATTTCTCGATTATGGAGGTGATAAAGGATTCGTCATAGAGAGTTACATTGATGCAAGCTTTAACACTAATCCGGATGACTCTTAGTAGCAATCCGGATACGTATAGTGGAGCAGCCATTTGGAATAGTACCAAGTGGAGTGTGGTAGCAGTGTTTACAGTTTGACATAGAGATTTGCAAAGTACATACGGATCTGAACGTCTCAGACCCGTTGACTGTAAGACCTCTCTCACATGCAAAGCATGATCGAGCCCCAGAACTCATTGGGTGTTAGATTCATAACAATGCGAATCACATGGTGATGTGAACTAGATTATTGACTCTAGTGCAAGTGGGAGACTGTTAGAAATATGCCCTAGAGGCAATAATAAATTAGTTATTATCATATTTCCTTGTTCATGATAATCATTTATTATCCATGCTATAATTGTATTGATCGGAGACTTAGATGCATGTGTGGATACATAGACGAAACCATGTCCCTAGTATGCCTCTAATAGACTAGCTCATTGATCAAAGATGGCTATGGTTTCCTAGTCATGGACATGAGATGTCATTTGGTAATGGGATAACAGCATTAGGAGAATGATGTGATGGACAAGACCCAAACTACAAATGTAGCATATGATCGTGTCAGTTTATTGCTACTGTTTTATGCATGTCAAGTATATGTTCCTATGACCATGAGATCATGCAACTCACTGACACCGGAGGAGTACCTTGTGTGTATCAAATGTTGCAACGTAACTAGGTTACTATAAAGATACTCTACAGGTATCTTCGAGGGTGTCTGTTGGCTTGGCATGGATCAAGGCTGGGATTTGTTACTCCGTGTGACGGAGAGGTATCTCAGGGACCACTCGGTAATACAACATCACAACAAGCCTTGCAAGCAATGTGACTAAGTGTTTGTCACGAGATCTTGTGTGATGGAACGAGTAAAGAGACTTGCCAGTAACGAGGTTGAACTAGGTATGGAGATACCGACGATCGAATCTCGGGCAAGTAACATACCGAAGAACAAAGGGAACATCATACGGGATTAACTGAATCCTTGACATAGAGGTTCGACCGATAAAGATCTTCGTAGAATATGTAGGAACCAATATAGGCATCCAGGTCCCGCTATTAGTTATTGACCGTAGAGGTGTCTCGGTCATGTCTACATAGTTCTCGAACCCGCAATGTCTGCACACTTAAGGTTTGGTGACGTTTCGGTAGTATAGAGTTATGTATGGTGGTGACCGAAGGTTGTTCGGAGTCCTGGATGAGATCCTGGATGTCACGAGGAGCTCCGGATTGGTCCGGAGGTAAAGATTGATATATAGGAAGTCCTATTTTGGTCGCTGGAAAGGTTTCGGGCTCATCGGTAGTGTACCGGGAGTGCCGGTAGTGTACCGGGAGACGATCGGGAGGTGTATTTCGACCCAAGAGGCTACATGGGCTGTGGGAGAGTGAATACCAGCCCTTAGTGGGCTGGTGTAAGTCCCACCTAAGTCCCATGCGGCTGGGAGAGAAAGCCCAAAGAGAAAAATGTGGAAAAAGGCAAAAAGACCAAAATAAGGAGGAGTCCTAGTCCTACTAGGATTGGAGGAGGATTCCTCCTCTCCTCCTTGGTTCGGCCGAACCAAGGGCTGGCTCCCAAGGAGCCAAGCCTCCTCCTCTCTTCCTCCTATATATACTAGAGGTTTTAAGGTTTTTGGCACTATTTTTCAGCCACGTGCTACCCGTTCCTCCAGTGCATAGTTTCTCCTCTAGATCGGATTTCTGTAGTGCTTAGGCGAAGCCCTGCTGGAATAGCTACACCACCATCGCCGGAGCGTCGTCATGCTACCGGAGAACTCTTCTACTGTTGGGGAACGTCGCATGGGAAACAAAAATTTTCCTACGCACACGCAAACCTATCCATGGTGATGAGCATCTACGAGAGGGAGAGTGGATCTACATACCCTTGTAGATCGCTAAGCGGGAAGCGTTAAGAAACGCGGTTGGTGTAGTCGAACATCTTCGCGATCCAAATCGCCGAGCGTCCCGCGATCTCATCACGATCCGTCCCGCGATCCAATCACGATCCGTCCCGTGAACTCATCACGATCCGTCCCGCGATCTCATCACAATCCGTCTCACGATCTTGATCACGATCTGTCCCGCGAACTCATCACGATCCGTTCCGCGATCTCATCACGACTCGTCTCGTGATCTCGATCACGGTCCTTCCGATCTAGCGCCGAACGGACGGCACCTCCGCGTTCAGCACACGTGCAGCTTGATGACGATCTCCACCGTCTTGATCCAGCAAGAGGAGGTGGAGAGGAGAGAGAGTTCACCGGCAGCGTGACGGCACTCCGGTGATGGTGGTGGAGCAATTCCGGCAGGGCTTCGCCTAAGCGCTGCAGAAAACCGATCTAGAGGAGAAACTATGCACCGGTGGAACGGGTAGCACGTGGCCAAAAATTCTGTCCAAAAACCACCCAATCCACTAGTATATATAGGAGGAGAGGAGAGGAGAGGCAGCCAAGGCCTTTGGGTCGGCCGAAATAGGAGGTGGGAGCAATCCTACTTCACCTCCAATCCTAGTTGGAGTAGGATTGCCTCCTATTGGCTGATTTTCCACTTTTTGCTTTAGGACTTCCTCTCAGCCGATGGACCTCTTGGGCTGGTTATTATTCTTCCACAGCCCATGGACCTCTTGGGGTCAAAATACCCCTCCCGGAGGTCCCTCGGTACACTACCGACACTCCCGGTACACTACCGATACTCCCGGTACATTACGGAGCTCCCGGTACACTATATATGAATCTTTACCTCCGGACCATTATGGAGCTCCTCGTGACGTCCGGGATCTCATCCGGGACTCCGAACAACCTTCGGTCACCACCATACATAACTCTACACTACCGAAACGTCACCGAACCTTAAGTGTGCAGACCCTGCGGGTTCGAGAACTATGTAGACATGACCGAGACACCTCTACAGTCAATAACCAATGGCGGGACCTGGACGTCCACATTGGTTCCTACATATTCTACGAAGATCTTTATCGGTCGAACCTCTATGTCAAGGATTCAGTTAATCCCGTATAACGTTCCCTTTGTTCTTCGGTATGTTACTTGCCCGAGATTCGATCGTCGGTATCTCCATACCTAGTTCAACCTCGTTACCGGCAAGTCTCTTTACTCGTTCCATAATACAAGAGGCATACTAGGGACATGGTTTTGTCTATGTATCCACACATGCATTTAAGTCTCCGATCAATACAATTATAGCATGGATAATAAACGATTATCATGAACAAGGAAATATGATAATAACTAATTTATTATTGCCTCTAGGGCATATTTCCAACATCTACCTCTCCGCTCCCTCTTGCTGGATCAAGAAGGCGGAGATCGTCAACAATCTGTACGTGTGCTGAACGTAGAGGTGCCGTTCGTTCGGCGCTAGATCGGAAGGACCATGATCAAGATCGCGAGACGGATCGTGATGAGATCGCGGGACGGATCGTGATGAGTTCGCGGGATGGATCGTGATCAAATCGTGGTACGGATCGTGATGAGTTCATGGGACGGATCGTGATTGTATCGCGGGACGGATCGTGATGAGATCGCGGGATGCTCGGCGATTAGGATCGCGAAGACGTTCTACTACACCAACCGCGTTTCTTAACGCTTCCCGCTTAGCTATCTACAAGGGTATGTAGATCCACTCTCCCTCTCGTAGATGCTCATCACCATGGATAGATCTTGCGTGTGCGTAGGAAATTTTTTGTTTCCCATGCAACGTTCCCCAACACTATAGGACAGCACCAATAATAAAACATGCAACTCAAACAAATCATGATCATCAATCAACCAATAGGACAAAATAGATCTACTCAGACATCATAGACTGGCAACACATCATTGGATAATAATATGAAGCATAAAGCACCATGTTCAAGTAGAGGGTACAGCGGGTTGCGGGAGAGTGGACTGTTGTAGATAGATGGGGGAAGGTGATGGAGGTGTTGGTGAAGATGACGGAGTTGTTGGAGTAGATCGCCGTCACGATGATGGCCCTAGCAGCGTTCCGGTACCACCGGGAGAGAGGGGGAGAGAGACCCCCTCCTTCTTATTGTTCTTCCTTGACCTCCTCCCTAGATGGGAGGACGGTTTCCCCTATGGTCCTTGGCCTCCATGGTGGCGGAGGGGCGAGAGCCCCTCCCAGATTGGTCCTCTCTCTCTGTTTCCTTCTGTTTCTGCGCTCCCAGATTCTGGCCTTTCACCGTTTTTTAAATATCCGGAGATCCGTCACTCCAATTGGGCTGACATTTTGAGGGTATATTTATCCATAAATTAGATTTCTTGTGGCCAAAGGACAGATCCAACCGACCTAAGGGGTGGCCACAAGCCCTCAGGGCGCGCCCTACCCTCTAGGGCACGCCCTGCAGTCTTGTGGGCCCCTCGGGCACCGCCTTCTATTTATTCCACTTCCAAAAATTCATATATATTCCAAAACAAAATCTCCGTAAGTTTTTGTCCCGTTTGGACTTTGTTTGATATGGATTTTCCGCGAAACAAAAAACATGCAACAAACGGGAACTGGCACTGGGCACTGGATCAATATGTTAGTCCCAAAAATAATATAAAAAGTTGCCAAAAGTATATGAAAGTTGTAGAATAGTGGCATGAAACAATCAAAAATTATAGATATGACGGAGACGTATCAGCATCCCCAAGCTTAATTCATGCTCGTCCTCGAGTAGGTAAATGATAAAAAAAGATAATTTTTGATGTGGAATGCTACCTAGCATAATCTTGATCATATAATCTAATCATGGCATGAATATTAAGATGCAAGTGATTCAAAGCAATAGTCTATATTGACATAAAAACAGTAATACTTTGAGCACACCAACAAGGCAATTGTGTCCTTTCGAAATAACATGGCCTTAGAAAGTTATCCCTACAAAATCATATGGTCTGGCTATGCTCCATCTTCCCCACACAAAATATATAAATCATGCACAACACCGATGACAAGTCAAGCAATTGTTTCACACTTTTTATGTTCTCAAACCTTTTCAACTCTCACGCAATACATGAGCGTGAGCCATGGATATAGCACTATAGGTGGAATAGAATATAGTGGAGGTGATGAGGAAAAAGGAGAAGATAGTCTCACATCAACTAGGCGTATCAACGGGCTATGGATATGCCCATCAATAGATATCAATGTGGGTGAGTAGGGACTTCCATGCAACGGGTGCACTAGAGATATACGTGTTTCAAAGCTCAAAAAGAAAACTAAGTGGTCATGCAAATGATGAAAATTCCACTAGCTTTATGAAAGTGACAAAATAGGAGACTCTCTATCATGAAGATCATGGTGCTACTTTGAAGCACAAGTGTGGAAAAAGATAGTAGCAATTGTACCTTCTCTATTTCTCTCATTTTTGTTTATTTTTTCTTTTTTTCTTTTTTTATTTTGGTGGGCATCTTTGGCCTCTCTTTTTTATTTGGGCCTCGCTGGCCTCTTTTATTTTTTGTAAAGTCCGGAGACTCATCCCAACTTGTGAGGGATTCATAGCTTCCATCATCCTTTTCTCACACGGGACAAATGCTCTAATAATGAAAATCATCACACTTTTATTTACTTACAACTCGATACCTAGAACAAAATATGACTCTATATGCAATATGAAAGTGATGATGCATGTCATGAAAAATGGAATGGTGGAAGTTGCATGGCAATATATCTCGGAATGGCTATGGAAATGCCATAATAAGTAGGTATGGTGTCTGTTTTGAGGAAAATATATGGTGGCTGTTTTGAGGAAGGTGGGTTTGATGTACCGGCGAAAGTTGCATGGTACTAGAGAGGCTAGCAAAGGTGGAAGGGTGAGAGTGTATATAATCCATGGACTCAACATTAGTCATAAAGAACTCACATACTTATTGCAGAAGTCTATTAGTTATCAAGCAAAGCATTAGACGCATGCTCCTAGGGGAGAGGTTTGTAGGAGTTATCCATCGCAAGCTCCCAATCCTCACACAAAGGTTGACAATCATTAAACAAATCATGCTCCGACTTCGTTACATAACGGTTCACCATACGTGCATGCTATGGGAATCACAAACTTCAACACATGTATTTCTCAAATTCACAACTACTCACTAGCATGACTCTCATATTACCATGTTCATATCGCAAAACTATTGCAAGGAATCAAACATATCATATTCAATGATCTACAAGTTTTATGTAGGATTTTATGACTAACCATGTCAATGACCAACTCCTGTTAACTCTCTAAATAGATATAAGTGAAGCATGAGTGTTTTAATTATTTCTAGAAAAGATATGCCCACGCTCTAAAGAATATAAGTGAAGCAAAAGATCATTCTACAAATGGGGGTTTTCTATGTGTAGAGAAACAGGCAATCCAAACTTCAAATGATATAAGTGAAGCACATGAAGCATTCTACAAAGCCATACTCAAAAGATATAAGTGAGGTGCAAAGAGCCTTCTATAAATCAACCAAGGACTTTCTCATACCAGCATGGTGCATTATTAAAAGAAAAATAAAAAGCACACGACGCTCCAAGATTTACGTGTATCATGTGACAAATAAAAATATAGCTCCAAGTAAAATTACCGATGGTTATTAGAAGAAAGAGGGGATGACTTTCGGGGCATCCCCAAGCTTAGTTTCTTGGTAGTCCTTGAATATTACCTTGAGGTGCCTTGGGCATACCCAATCTTAGCCTCTTTCCACTCCTTATTCCTTCATCCATCGTGATCTCACCCAAAACTTGAAAACTTCAATCACACAAAACTTAATAAAACCCTCGTGAGATCCGCTAGTATAATAAAGCAAATCACAACTTTATGTACTGTTTACAACAAATTCATATTTTATTTTTTCATTGTAGCTACTGTATTATAATTTTTCCATAGCTTATACCACTCATACAATCGATAGTTGTTGGGGCACGTTGCATGGGAAACAAAAAAAATCCTACGCACATGCAGATCTATCCATGGTGATGAGCATCTACGAGAGGGAGAGTGCATCTATGTACCCTTGTAGATTGCTAAGCGGGAAGCATTAAGAAACGCGGTTGGTGTAGTCGAACGTCTTCGCGATCCAAATCGCCGAGCGTCCCGCGATCTCATCACGATCCGTCCCGTGAACTCATCACGATCCGTCCCACGAACTCATCACGATCCCTTTCGCGATCTTGATCACAATATGTCCCGCGAACTCGTCACGATCCGTCCCGCGAACTCATCACGATCCGTCCCGCGAACTCGTCACTATCCGTCCCGCGAACTCATCACGAACCGTCTCGCGATCTTGATCACGGTCCTTCCGATCTAGCGCCGAACGGACGACACCTCCGCGTTCAGCACACGTGCGGCTTGATGACGATCTCCACTGTCTTGATCCAGCAAGAGGAAGTGGAGAGGAATAAGAGTTCACCGGCAGCGTGACGACGCTCCGGTGATGGTGGTGGAGCAATTCCGGCAGGGCTTCGCCTAAGCACTGCGGAAATCCGATCTAGAGGAGCACCGGTGGAACGGGTCGCACGTGGCCGTAAAATCCAATGCAAAACACCCAATACCACCAGTATATATAAGAGGGAGGGAGGAGGAGGTCTGGAGCACAAGGCTGCCCTTGCGCAAGGGGGCGAAGAGGAATCCTCCTCCAATCCTAGTAGGACTAGGATTCCTCCTTTCCTACTTGGAATCTCTTTCCACCTTGCGTTTTTTCTTTCTCTTTCAACTCCAGACGCATGGGCCTCTTAGAGGACTTCCAACAGCCCACTAAGGGCTGGTTTCCACCCTCCCACAGCGCATGTCGCCTCTTGGGTCGAAATACCTCTCCCGATGGTCCCCTGGTACACTACCGGCACTCCCGGTATACTACCGATGAGCCCGAAACTTTTTCGGTGACCAAAATAGGACTTCCTATATATGAATCTTTACCTCCGGACCATTCTGGAGCTCCTCGTTACGTCCGGGATCTCATCCGGGACTCCAAACAACCTTTGGTCACCACCATACATAACTCTATACTATCGAAACGTCACCAAACCTTAAGTGTGCAGACCCTGCAGGTTCGAGAACTATGTAGACATGACCGAGACACCTCTACGGTCAATAACCAATGGCAGGACCTGGATGTGCACATTGGTTCCTACATATTCTACGAAGATCTTTATCGGTCGAACCTCTATGTCAAGGATTCAATTAATCACGTATGCGGTTCCCTTTGTTCTTCGGTATGTTACTTGCCTGAGATTCGATCGTCGGTATTTCCATACCTAGTTCAATCTCGTTACCGGCAAGTCTCTTTACTCATTCTGCAATACAAGATCCCGTGACTAAAACTTAGTCACATTTCTTGCAAGGCTTATTGTGATGTTGTATTACCGAGTGGGCCCTGAGATACCTCTCCGTCACACAAAGTAACAAATCCCAGTCTTGATCCATGCCAACTCAACAGACACCCTCGGAGATACCTGTAGAGCATGTTTATAGTCACCCAGTTACGTTGCGACGTTTGATACACACAAGGCACTCCTCCAATGTCCGTGAGTTGCATGATCTCATGGTCATAGGAACATATACTTGACATGTAGAAAACAGTAGCAATAAACTGACACGATCATATGCTACGTTTGTATTTTGGGTCTTGTCCATCACACCATTCTACTAATGATGTGATCCCATTTATCAAATGACATCTCATGTCCATGGCTAGGAAACCTTAACCATCTTTGATCAACAAGCTAGTCCATTACAGGCATACTAGGGGCATGGTTTTGTCTATGTATCCACACATGCATCTAAGTCTCCGATCAATACAATTATAGCATGGATAATAAACGATTATCATGAACAAGGAAATATGATAATAACTAATTTATTATTGCCTCTAGGGCATATTTCCAATAGTCTCCCACTTGCACTAGAGTCAATAATCTAGTTCACATCACCATGTGATTCGCATTGTTATGAATCTAACACCCAATGAGTTCTGGGGCTCGATCATGCTTTGCATGTGAGAGAGGTCTTATAGTCAACGGGTCTGCCACATTCAGATTCGTGTGTACTTTGCAAATCTCTATGTCAAACCATAAACACTGCTACCACACTCCACTTGGTACTATTCCAAATGGCTGCTCCACTATATGTATCCAGATTGCTACTACGGGTTATCCAGATTGGTGTTAAAACTTGCACCGACGTAACTCTTTACGACGAACTCTTTATCACCTCCATAATTGAGAAACATCTCCTTAGTCTTTTAGTTACTAAGGTTAATCTTGACAGCTGTCTAGTGATCCACTCCTGGATCACTCTTGTACCCCTTGACAGAATCATGGCAAGGCACACACAGCTGCGGTACACAGCATCGCATACTATACAGAGCCTATGGCTAAGGCATAGGGGACGACATTCGTCCTTTCTATTTCTTCTACCGTGGTCGAGCTTTGAGTCTCACTCAACTTCACACCTTACAAAGCAGGCGAGAACACTTTCTCTCTAGCTAATCCATTTTGAACTCTTTCAAAATCTTGTCAAGGTATGTACTCATTGAAAGTCTTATCAAGCATCTTGATCTATCTTTATAGATCTTGATGCTCAACAATTAGGTAGCTTTATTCAGGTCTTCCTTTGAAAATCACTTTCCAAACAACCGTTTATGCTTTCCACAAATTCCACATTATTTCCAAATAGCAATATGTCATCCACATATACTTATCAGAAACTCTATAGTGCTCCCACTCACTTTATCGCAAATAGAAGTTTCTCATAAACTTTGTATAGACTCAAAAACTTTGATCACCTCATCAAAGTGTATATTCCAACTCTGAGATGCTTGCTTCAGTTCATAGAAGAAACACTGAAGCTTGCACACCTTTTAGCATCCTTAGGACTGACAAAACCTTCTGGTTGTATCACATACAACCTTTCCTCAAGAAAACCGTTAAGGAAACGATGTTTTGACATCCATCTGCCAGATTTCATAATTGAAAAATGCAGCAACTGCTAACATAATTCCAACAGACTTTAGCATCGCTACGAGTGAGAAAGTCTCATCGTAGTCAACTCCTTGAACTCGCCGGAAACTTCTTTGCGACAAGTCGAGATTTATAAATGGTGACATTTACCATCAGTGTATGTCTTCATTTTAAAAGTCCATTTGTACTCAGCGACCTGCCGTCCAACGAGCATGTCTACGAAAGTCTATACTTGGTTTTCATACATGGATCCTTTCTTGGATTTCATGGCCTCTAACCAGTTGTTGGAATCCGGGCCCATCATCGCTTCTCCATAGCTCGTAGGCTCATTGTTGTCCAACAACATGACCTCCAAGACAGGGTTTGTTGTACCGATCAGGAGCAGTACACATCCTTGTCGACCTACGAGGTTCGATAGTAACTTGATCCGAAGCTTCATGATCATCATCATTTACTTCCTCTTCAACTGACGTAGGTTCCACAGAAACATCTTTCTGCGCTGCGCTACTTTGTGCTTGAAACAAAGGTTCAACAACCTCATCAAGTTCTATCTTCCTCCCACTCAATTCTTTCGAGAGAAACCTTTTCTCAGGAAAGTACCTGTTTCAGCAACAAACACTTTATGCTCGGATCTGAGATAGAAGGTTCACCCAACTGTTCTTAGGGTATTCTATGAAGATGCATTTGTCTGCTTTGGGTTTGATCTCATTAGGTGAAAAACATTTTTCCACACAAGCGTCGTAGCCTCAAATATTCAGAAATGACGGCTTAGGTTTCTACCAAACCATAATTCACACTGTGTCATCTCAATGGATTTAGATGGTGCCCTATTTAAAGTGAATGCGGTTGTCTCTAATGCATAACCCCAAAACCATAGTAGTAAAACGACAAGAGACATCATAACCCGCACCATATCCAATAGAGCACGACTATGACGTTCGGACACACCATCACACTATGGTGTTCTAGGTAGCGTGAGTAGTGAAACAATTTTCACATTGTCTAAAGTTGTATGCCAAACTTGTAACTCAGATATTTACCTCCACGATCATATCGCAGACATTTTTATCTTCCTTTCACGATGATCTTAAACTTCACTCTGAATTAGCTTGAACCTTTCAAACAATTTAGACTTGTGTTTCATTAAGTAAATATACACTATATCTACTCAAATCATCAGTGAAGGTAAGAAAATAACGATATCCACCGCACGCTACAAGACTCATTGGATTGCATACATCAACATGTATCATTTCCAATAAATCACTTGCCTGTTCCATCCATCTGGAAATGGAGTCCTTAGTCATCTTGCCAAAGAGACATGGTTCGCATGTCTCAACCGATTCGAAATCGAATGAGTCCAAATATCCATCAGCATGGAGTTTCTTCATGCGCTTTATACCAATATGACATTTAGCGGCAGTGCCACAAGTATGTGGTACTGTCATTATTAACTTTGTATCTTTTGGCATCAATGTTATGAACATGTGTATTACTACGATCAAGATTCAACAAACCATTCTCACTGGGTGCATGACCATTGAAGGTATTATTCATGTAAACAGAATTACCATTATTCTCTAACTTAAATGAATAACCGTGTTGCATAAAACATGATCTAATCATGTTCATGCTCAACGCAAAACACCAAATAACATTTATTTAGGTTTGTCACTAATCTCGAAGGTAGAGAGAGCGTGCGATGTTGATCACATCAACCTTGGAAACATTTCCAACACACATCGTCATCTCACCCTTAGCTAGTGCTCCGTTTATTCCGTAGCTTTTATTTCGAGTTACTAACATTTAGCAACCGAACCGGTATCCAATACCCAGGTGCTACTAGGAGTACTAGCAAGGTACACATAAATAACACGTACATCAAATATACTTCTATCGACGTTGCCAGCCTTGTGATCTACCAAGTATCTAGGGTTGTTCCGCTTCAGCGACCGCTCTCCTCATAATCGAAGCACTTAGTCTCGGGTTTGGGTTCAACTTTGGGTTGCTTCACTGGAGCAGCAACTTACTTGCTATCCATGAAGTTTTCCCTCCTTCCTCCTGCCCTTCTCAAAACTAGTGGTTTGACTAACCATCAACACTTGACGCTCCTTCTTGATTTCTACCTTCGCAGTGTCAAACATTGCGAACAGCTCAGGGATCAGTATTTCTATCCCTCGCATTTTATAGTTCATCACCAAGTTCTAGTAGCTTAGTGACAGTGACTTGGAGAACTATATCAATCACTATCTTATCTGGAAGATCAACTCCCACTCGATTCAAGCGATTGTAGCACCCAGAAAATCTGAGCACATGCTCAACGATTGAGCTATTCTCTTTCATATTACAGGCAAAGAATCTTGTTGGCGATCTCATATCTCGCAACATGGGCACGAGCCTGAGATCCTAATTTCAGCTCTTAGAACATCTCATATGTTCTGTGACATTCAAAACATTTCGGAGCCTCAATTCTAAGCCGTAATGCATGATGCATTAAACTATCAAGTAGTCATCAAAACGTGCCTGTCAGATGTTCACACCATCTACAGACGACGCTAGAGGGGTTGGCGCACCGAGCGGTGCATTAAGGACATAAGCCTTCTGTGGAGCAACGAGGACAATCCTCAGATCACGGAGCCAGTCCGCAATATTTCTACCGTCATCTTTCAACTCTATTTCTCTAGGAACATATAAAAATTCAAGGGAGCTACAGCGCGAGCAAGTAATCTACAACATAATTTGCAAAGACACTACTGACTATGTTCATGATAATGAGTTCAATTAATCATATTACTTAAGAACTCCCACTCAAATTGACATCCCTCCGGTCATTCGAGTGATACATGATCCAAATTCACCAACTCAAGTCTGATCATCACGTGAGTTGAGGTGGTTACAATCGTGAACATCATCATGTTGATCATATCTACTATATGACTCATGTTCGACCTTTCGGTCTCTTGTGTTCTGAGGCCATGTCTGTACATGCTAGGCTCATCAAGTTTAACCCGAGTGTTCTACATGTGCAACACTATCTTGCACCCGTTGTATGTGAACGTAGAGTCTATCACACCCGATCATCACGTGGTGTCTCAACATGACGAACTTTCGCAACGGTGCACACTCGGGGAGAACACAATTCATCTTGAAATTTAAGTGAGGGATCACCTTATAATGCTACCATCGTCCTAAGCAAAACAAGGTGCATAAAAGGATTAACATCACATGTAAATCATAAGTGACATGATATGGCCATGAACTTCTGCTTTTGATCTCCATCTTGAAAGCACCGGCATGATCTCCATCGTCACCGGCATGACACCATGATCTCCATCATCTTGATATCCATCAACATGTCGCCATCGGGGTTGTCATGCCCACCATGCTTCTACTAATATTGCTACCGTTTAGCGATAAAGTAAAGCATTACATAGCGCTTAATGATTGACACGCAGGTCATACAATAATTAAAGACAACCCTATGGCTCATGTCGGTTGCCGTACTCATCGACATGCAAGTCGTGATAACCTATACATCACATGATCATCTCATACATCACATATATCACATCATGTAATTGGCCATATCACATCACAACATACCCTGCAAAAACAAGTTAGACGTCCTCTAATTGTAGTTGCATGTTTTACGTGGCTGCTATGGGTATCTAGCAAGAAAAATTCACATCTATGCAAAAACCACAATGGTGATACACTAGTTGCTTTTCAACCTTCTCAAGGACTGCCTTTGTCGAATCCGATCCAACTAAAGTGAGAGAAACTGGCACCCGCAAGCCATCTATGCAACAAGTTGCGGTCGAGGGAACCGGTCTCTCATAAGCGTACGAGTAATGTTGGTCCAGGCCGCTTCATCTCACAATACCGCTGAACCAAAATCCGACCAAGGGAGGAAGCAATCTAAGCATCAATACCCACAAACCTTTTGTGTTCTACACGAGATCGCATCTACACATAGACCTAGCTCCGATACCACTGTTGAGGAACGTTGCATGGGAAACAAACATTTTCCTACGCACACGCAGATCTATCCATGGTGATGAGCATCTATGAGAGGGAGAGTGGATCTACATACCCTTGTAGATCGCTAAGCGGGAAGCGTTAAGAAATGCGGTTGGTGTAGTTGAACGTCTTCGCGATCCAAATCGCCGAGCATCCCGCGATCTCATCACTATCCATCCCGTGAACTCATCACGATCCATCCCGCGAACTCATCACGATCCCTTTCGCTATCTCGATCACGATCCGTCCCGCGAACTCATCACGATCCGTCCCACGAACTCGTCACGATCCGTCCCGCGAACTCATCACGAACCGTCTCGCGATCTTGATCACGGTCCTTCCGATCTAGCGCCGAACGGACGGCACCCTGCGTTCAGCACACGTGCGGCTTGATGACGATCTCCACCGTCTTGATCTAGGAAGAGGAAGTGGAGAGGAATAAGAGTTCATCGGCAGCATGACGGCGCTCCGGTGATGGTGGTGGAGCAATTCCGGCAGGGCTTCGCCTAAGCACTGCGGAAATCCGATCTAGAGGAGCACGGTGGAACGGGTAGCACGTGGCCGTAAAATCCAGTGCAAAACACCCAATACCACCAGTATATATAAGAGGGAGGGAGGAGGAGGGCTGGCGCACAAGGCTTCCCTTGCGCAAGGAGGAGAGGAGGAATCCTCCTCCAATCCTAGTAGGACAAGGATTCCTCCTTTCCTACTTGGAATCTCTTTCCACCTTGCGTTTTTTCTTTCTCTTTCATCTCCAGCCGCATGGGCCTCTTAGAGGACTTCCACCAGCACACTAAAGGCTGGTTTCCACCCTCCCACAGCCCATGTAGCCTCTTGGGTCGAAATACCTCTCCCGATGGTCCCCCGGTGCACTACCGGCACTCCCGGTACACTACCGATGAGCCCGAAACTTTTCCGGGGACCAAATAGGACTTCCTATATATGAATCTTTACCTCCAGACCATTCCGGAGCTCCTCGTGACTTCTGGGATCTCATCCAGGACTCCAAAAAACCTTCGGTCACCACCATACATAACTCTATACTACCGAAACGTCACCAAACCTTAAGTGTGCAGACCCTGCGGGTTCGAGAACTATGTAGACATGAACGAGACACCTCTACAGTCAATAACCAATGGCGGGACCTGGATGTCCACATTGGTTCCTACATATTCTACGAAGATCTTTATCGGTCGAACCTCTATGTTAAGGATTCAGTTAATCCCGTATGATGTTCCCTTTGTTTCGATATGTTACTTACCCGAGATTCGATCGTCGGTATCTCCATACCTAGTTCAACCTCGTTACCGGCAAGTCTCTTTACTCATTCTATAATACAAGATCCTGTGACTAACACTTAGTCACATTGCTTGCAAGGCTTATTGTGATGTTGTATTACTGAGTGGGCCCTGAGATACCTCTCCGTCACACGGAGTAACAAATCCCAGTCTTGATCCATGCCAACTCAACAGACACCCTCGAAGATACCTGTAGAGCACCTTTATAGTCACCCAGTTACGTTGCGACGTTTGATACACACAAGGCACTCCTCCGATGTCCGTGAGTTGCATGATCTCATGGTCATAGGAACATATACTTGACATGCAGAAAACAGTAGCAATAAACTGACATGATCATATGCTACATTTGTAGTTTGGATCTTGTCCATCACACCATTATCCTAATTATGTGATCCCATTTATCAAATGACATCTCATGTCCATGGCTAGGAAACCTTAACCATCTTTGATCAACAAGCTAGTCCATTAGAGGCATACTAGGGACATGGTTTTGTCTATGTATCCACACATGCATCCAAGTCTCCGATCAATACAATTATAGCATGGATAATAAATGATTATCATGAACAAGGAAATATGATAATAACTAATTTATTATTGCCTCTAGGGCATATTTCCAACAATAGTTTCATCAAAACGAGCAAAACAATGCATCAAAAACAGAATCTATCATAAACAGGACACTCTGTAGCAATCTGAACATTCATCATACTTCTGTAACTCTTAAAATTCTTAACAACTAGGAAAAAATAAACAATTTGCATATAAGTACTGTGTAAAAAATTCAGAAACTTTTGACATTCGAGTAAAAAATATAAATTCACGCACTACAGCCAAAGTTTCTGTTTTTGCACTTCACACACCAAACAAGCAATCTAATCATCCTAAAGGAAAATCTTAGCACATTATTTTTATAATACAATGGATTTATACAAGGGGATAATTATTTTGGTTGAAACTTTTATGTAATCAAGATTTGCAAATTTTCCATGGGCATGAACAATGTTCAAGGATCTCCCCCACTTCAACGGTGCTCGTCCTTCTTACTTTCACTTCTCTTTATGAAAAAGTTTTAGGTTCCCCACTTTATTTTTTTTGTTTTTAAACTATATAAAATCACACAACAGAATAAATTGACTCTCTAAAACTTCCAGGTTGTCTCCCTGGCAGCACTTTCTTTAAAGCCATTAAGCTAGGCATAATGTGCTCAAGTAATTGATCCACCCGGATCCCAAGGTATATCAAAGCCAATTTTAATTAACAATGATTTGTAGTTTAGTAGTGAGCGCAATGTAACATATATCATGCAACAATGAAGTATAACTCTCTTCCTATCCATCGTCATGTCATAAAAGAACAATTCATGCACACAAAGTAAAGGCCAATACACAACATAAGCAGTTTCTTGCAATTTTATCATATTGGGAACATAGAGAGGTGGAGATGTAGTTGCTCTTTCATAATAATTGCAAGTAGGAGCATCAAGCACATGCATATTATATCTATCAAAATCATCATGTGTAATAGTAAAAGCCAACCCATCTATATAATCCTTAATAAGTGCAAACTTCTCCAATATAATGTAGTTAGGAGAATTCAAAAGGATAATAGGACTATCATGTGTGGGTGCAATAGAAACAATTTCATGTTTAACATAAGTAACTATAGCAAGTTCATATCCATAAGCATCATTCATATTGGCATCATGGCCATAAGCATAGCAAGCATCAATTTCATCAAAAAATGGATATTTCAAACGAATCCAAGGGATCATAGCAATTATCATAGCATTCATCCTTCGATAAGAATGAAGGAAAATTAAACAATGTATGAGTTGAAGAGTTACTCTCATTATAAGGTGGGCACGGGTAGCTAATTCACTCTTCCTCCTTTTGTTCTTCACTCTCCTCCTCATCTTTTTCATCTAATGAGCTCACAGTTTCAGCAATTTCTTCTTCCATAGTTTCCTGTAAGATATTAGTCTCTTCCAAAGCAGCGGTCATTCTTTCAATAAATTCAATAATATCAGCATTGCAATCATAATTCTCATAGAAATATTTAAGTATGGCAAAAATTTCAGATTCGTAAGGAACATCATCATCATACTTTTCAAGCAAAGAAGCAATTTCATAAGCACCTTTAAAAACAACAAATTCTTCTATTCATTCCACATCATAGTAATCATAAATACCTTTAGCATATGAAGCTAAGGTTTCATTATCATTAAGTTTGCATTGAAAGGGAAGGTGTCGAGCTTCCATATTAGAGCAACAAGTAAAGTCACATCTCGAGCATGCATCCCAAGCAAACCATCCAAGTATTCTAATTTGATCCCATAAGTGTTTCCCTTTTTGAGATAAGCAATAATCCCTGAAGTATTCATGTTTATCCAATGTGTATCCCATTATCAAGTTGAATGGGGTTTTCTCATGATTATCAAAGTAGTGCATAATATTTTCCACATAACGAGCATCGAGGGTTTTAGGAGGTTCCCCATCTCCATGAGTAGAAAGTACACCTAATTTTTTTGGTATTTCGTGTTCCATATCCATAACTAAAGATAGAGAACAACTTATAACAGTAAATAAAATCTACTTAGTTATAAAGCAAACAAGCACACACGAGAATATTCACTCCACGCTATTGCTCCCCGGCAACAGCGCTAGAAAAACGTCTTGATAACCCACAAGTATAGGGGATCAATTGTAGCCTTTGTTCAGTAACGTAGAAGAAAACAAAAAAATCCGACCTACGCACCAGCCTAGGACCACTATGGAGATTGCATACAAGGTTTGATCATTTTCGTTACCGACTCGTAGCGCAGCGGAAGTAGAGTCGATGACGAATAGCGGTGTAGATCCCCGCAGCTAGTATTTTACAACCTCCCAACCGCGAGGATGTATACCCTCATATGCCCCACAGACAGCCCTCCGGGAGGCGGTTGGATAGTCCCCCGGATGGTGTCGCGGACAGCCCTTCGGGAGGACCTCCGAAACTTGGACTGTCACTCGGACAGCCCTTTAGGAGGACCTCCAAAACTTGGATGGACACACGGACAGCCCTTCGGGAGGCACTCTCGAACTAAGACCGAAACTACGATCTCTCTATAGAGTTGCACACATACGGTGTCATCTATCCGGCAGGGCTTCGTCGTCCAGAACTAGTTCCCACCGGAACCCAGACAGCCTTTCGGCTCTACGAAACTCTTTTTGTGGGAGGGAGAGAAGAAGCCAGATAATGCATGGCATGTGTATGAGAGTTCAAGGATCAAGAGATGGCAGCCCACATCTCCTCTATTTATAGGAAAACCAAGGGGTAGGGTGGGACTTGAAAATACCAAACTACCCCCACTTTATGTCACACATAAAAAATCATAAGAACGAAAAGGGGTGCCATGTGGAGCTCCATGGAGGAGCTCCACCCTTGGCCGTCCAACCCTTGGGGGGGCATGAGGAGCTACCTTGCTCCCCAATCCCTTCTAGAAGCCTTCTTGGAAATATCCAAAAAGGTGCTTTTCCATAAATATCCAAAAAGCACTTTCACTATTCACGACGACATTTTTCAGCGTCCGATCGAACTGAAAATATTTATGTGGGCTTAGAACAATTCTAGTACCCCAATAAAATAATTTTTAATGTGATCCAAAACAATTCCGGAATAGTGATTTTCATCTGCGAAAAGCATCTGAAGCGGTTCCAGCAGCTCCGGAACATTTCCGACTTTTCTTTTGGAAAATTCCCAGAAGTTTTCAGAATGATTATGGCACCCTCCAAGAATTATCAGGCATGTGCCGAAACCAATAAGACTTAATGGTATCCCCTGAAACTACTTTTTAGTTTTACCGAAAACGTTCCGGTGTTCTGTCTGCGAAACTTTTCCGCTGTCCGAAACTTTTCCGGTGTCCGAAACTTTTCGGTGATTTTCTCTCAGATTTCGTGTCTAGTATTCAATAGATAGATGACCCTTAAGCATGTGACCCTATAGGTTCGGTGAAGCATAGACATGACCCGGAACCCCTTCCGATCAATGATCAACATCGGAGTCGTGGACACCCATATTGACCCCTATACACACACGAATGAATATTCGAGTGAACCTCCAGTTGTCGTGAGCTATTCCTGTTGCTTCACAATATGTTACAATTACCCGAGGTGAGACATGTAGGCATCCTCATGGATCAACAACTTGTCCACTATGCCAGTTACCTCGTTGCCGGTA
Source organism: Hordeum marinum (assembly GCA_022496015.1). Taxonomy (NCBI): domain Eukaryota; kingdom Viridiplantae; phylum Streptophyta; class Magnoliopsida; order Poales; family Poaceae; genus Hordeum; species Hordeum marinum. The sequence goes on along the minus strand of CM039674.1, from coordinate 505,897,937 downwards.
TTGTTCTCTTTTCTCATTCCCGTGTTCCGGCATCCCCGTGATCAAATCACAAAGTGTCTGGCCAGAAGATGATGAATACCGTAACACCGAAAGGGCCCAGAGATATCTCTCCACTGTCGGAGGAGCAAATCCCAATCTTGAGTTATCAATTTACTTGAAATACTTTTCCATGAACCCGTAAGCTGCCGTAATAGCCACCCATTTACGGATGAGGTTTAACAAACCCCAAAGTTCATGAAGCAAGCATGAAGAAACTCGATACTCTCATGGTCTCTGGAATTATGCAAACATTAACTTCTCTGTGTTATTAACCATTAACTTATGACAAATGTATCTCATAGCATAACATCAATTTGGGTCGATTCAACACAAATGTTCTTCTAACATTGTGCCCTCAAAATTGCCGGCATAGCCATGCCCATGATCAGGAAAACAGGATCATCATACAATAATTGAGCCAGTCTTAGAGGCTAGACTAGGAATACAATTTACCGTTTATTGTTCCACACGTGCATATGAGTCTTCCTTCAAGCCTCGTGGTTATTGTAGACTCGAGAACCATATCAGTTATAGCATGGAACATAAACCTATTTATGAACAGGGAGGTAATCAATAACATTTATTATTGCCTCTAGGGCATATCTCCTACAGACTCCCACTTGCACTAGAGTCAATAATCTAGTCAATGCTAATGCACTTTACACCTATGGCATACTGGTGTAAAATATGCTTCGCTTGTGGTATAGCCTGATGTCCAACGGATCTGACAACTTCAGCTCCGTGTGTAACTATGCATATCCTCGCGTTTTCACGCTATCACAAAATTCGTATTTTGTGTGAACTTGGCTTTGCATATGTGTGAATCATTGGTCGAAACCTGATTCCTCGGACTTAGCTATGGAGCAACTATCTACAATAGTGTCTCATAGACCAAAGCCATCTTGGAACCATACTAAGTTCATGAATGAAGTATATGATTCAACAACTTCTTTGTTGCTTCCAAAGCATCAACATACTTAGCCTTTGTTATAGAATTCGCCATAGTATCTTGTTTGGAACAATTTCCAACTACCGTGCCACCATGTTGTGTATTACACAAAACCCTTAACTTAAATCGAAAATCGCATGGAGCATTGATGAAGACTGTATCGATGTAATTACTTACAACGAGCACTTCATAATCTCTGGTTGCGACAAACCATGTCATCAGTACTACTCTAGCACTTAGTGACATCTTTTACTGTTGTCCTATGATCAGTACTTTGATACTTTGGTATCCATACTCGCAACAAATTTTGGAGTATCGGACATATTTGGTTGTTTTACATACCATGGAATACATGATTAATCCAAACACAAGAGTGTGTGGAATCTCCATCATGTATTTTACTCATCGGTGTTTTGGGACACCGAGTCTTGCAAAAACTCTTTCCATTTGACTTCGGCAAGAATCACTCCTTGGCGTTTTAAATGCTAAAAAGTTTTAGCATCTTGTCAATATGTATTCATAGCTTAGCCCCATTAGGTAAATCTATCTGCATAGATCATCATGCCTAATATTGAGGCTATTTAGCCTAAGCACTTCATCAAAAAACTATTTTCAAATGAAGTCCTAATTCGTGTCAAGAAATTCATTTCCAATTAACAATGTGTCAAGCACACAACGTTTTTAGAAATATTATTATGCTCCCACTTACTTTCTTGAATCACAAGCATCTTCATTACCATTGATGAAGTCAAAAACCCTTTTGACCATTTCATCAAACCACGAAGATTCCAACTCCATTTTGCTCTCTTCTGTCCATTGCTGAAACTCTGAAGTTTGCATACTTACTAGCATCCTCTGGATCGACAAATTACTGTGGACTGTATCACATACAATTCCTAGGTTTCATTTCCATCAGATGGAAATACTTTTGTCATCCATGTTTCATATCTCATGATTGATATATGTACTAATTGCTAGTTCAACCCGAACCGACCTCAAGCATCGCTACGGTGAAACAATCTCATCGTAGTCAACTCCTTGAACTTGTTATTTCAACAAGTCAAGCTTTATGGATAAAACATTTTTATCCGTATCAGTTTTTAGTTCCATAAATATTTGTTAGACTCTAAGTCCTCTGAAAGGTGTATCAAGGTTTTAATCTTGAATCACTTATATGGAAACTATCTCGGATTGTATTGGCATTTAGCCAATCCCAGAATTAGGGCCCATCAACACTTCCTTGTGTATTGTAGGTATACTGTTGTCTAACAACAATATCTCGTTTGCGCACCTGATAGGTTTGCACGAGCTTTGCCTACGTGGTTCAGCTGCACGTTCGACCGAAGTCCATACATTTTATTGTAGAGACTTCCGTATCAGTCATAGTAGGAAACAACAGAATCATTTCCAGGGTTTCTTTCCTTTGAACTGATGATGAAGATACTGGTTATCTCGTCGAGTTGCACTGTCCTCCCACTCACCTTTTGTCAGAACTATTCTCTTTAAAAGCATACCGTTTTGTGGCAAAATCCTTTGCCTCAGTATAGTGGTGGGGGAATACCCAATGACTAGGGATAACCATACAAAGTAGCACTTGTCTGATTTGGAATAGGTTTGTAACCTTTTACACAAGCCCCATATTCCAAATGTTAAGAAAAGATATAACATGGTTGGGCGTACCATACCATGGCATCATTTCAACAGACCTGATGGATCTCTTTTCAGTGTAAAAGCTGCAGTCTCTAAAACATCACTCTATAAAAGGGATAATGGCAAATCTATTTATGTCATCTTTGATCTTACCATGTCATAAATGGTTCGATTACATCTTCACGGACTTTCCACTTGTTGTGGTGTTCCGGGAGGTGCAAGTTATGAAACCTTTTTCACAACTCATCAGACATTCGCTAAACTTGTATCTCAAATATTCCTTTCCGCAATCAAATTGTAGAAACATAATTTTCTTGGTACAATAACTTCTACTTCATTTTTGAAAACCTTTCGAATTATTTCAAAAGATCCAGACTTACGTCTCATCAAGTAAATATCCATATATCTACTTGAGTCAATTTTTTAAGGTAGACAAATCCACTGTTTGCAACAACATTTATCGGACTACATACATCAAATGTATGATCACCAATAAGTTCTTTTCTCGTTCCTTATGGCCTGTGGACGGTATTTTAGTTAGTTTACCTTTTTGGAGGAAAGTTTCAAGTGTTAGATGATTCAAAATCAAACGACTTCAAAATCCATCATAATGGAATTTTCCATGCGGGTTTCTCCAATGTGACCAAATGCAGTGCCACACATATGTGGTATTCTTTTAGTCATGCGACATTTAGCATCAGTGTTATGGATGTATCATATTTCCATCAATATTCATAATATACATCCCATCTAGGATGGAAGCATGGCCCTTCATGTTATTCATAATACTGAACAACAATTGTTGTTTTTATGAACAACTCTTTTGCAACAAACATTGTGCAAAGGGCTAGAGTGTATGAAACTCTAAAATGAATTATAAAATTAAACCTAGAGGTAATGTAATATTATCAATATTCATAACATACGTCTCATTCATAATGAAAGTATGGCTCTTATGTTATTCATAACACCGAACATGAAAAGTTCTCTTATGAACAACCTTCTTGCAAGATACCTTATGCAAAGGGCTAGAGTGTGAAACTCTAAAATGAATTATGAAACTTAATACATAGGGAATACACCGATGGAAGGCATAGTAACATTTACTATGTTCCCTGCGTGTATCTAAACCTCATCCCTGGCTAGTCTTTCAGGCCATAGTAGTTCTTACATCGAGTTGCAACAGAATGCAATTGAGCGGGTATCTTTGTGACCAACTCACAATACCCAAGAATTAGTGATTAACATGTTTAATTATAATTCCCAAGAACTATATCTTTGACCAGCCTTCTATACATCAAAAACTTGCATGCCATTCATACATGAGCTGGATATTCCAGTCTTCTTTCTTTTTGCCATTATACTTCTAACAGTTTAACTTTTCAGTATTTCTCCTACTCTCATTTATCCTACTCTCAGAAGAAGCACCCAACTTAAGAGTGGCGTTAGCCCCAGACTTCCTAGGCGTGGAAGTCTTACTAACACCCTTCGGACACTTCCTTTCTCTTTAAGTTGTTGTTTTATTCACCTTTCATCATATGACATGCGTTCTCCTGGATCCCTCTCTTATCAGTCTAATGCATAGTAAACTTCTTTACTAGTAGTTTGCAAACAAACATTGCTTTGGATATCTCATATCTTTTATCCTTTGTCTGTCTCTGAAAATGATTTTCAGATTCCATGAATATCACATAACTATCCAAACTTTTGAAGTTCGGGTCTCATGGAAGCAAACATATTGCACTTTGACTAAAAAGGATTTCTAGCTTTTGGATCGAAGGACGAGAGTCACATGATCCACAACATTAGCGGGAGAATACCAAAAGCATGCGATAAGACAAAGTCCTTCTCGGCACTCTTGAGGACAATCCTCACATTACGTTACCAACCTTAAAGTTTTAACCAGATATTTAACAGCTATTCAATTTTAATAGGGAAGGTGGAAACACGAGCCATTATTCTACAACTATTATGCAAATCACACTTAGACACTGTTCAAAATTAATTGCACTGAGAATTAAAAAGGTTAATTCTACAATGCGCTCCCACTCAAATCAATATCTCTCATAATTGATTTTGAGTGATGCAAGACCCAACTTTCAATTCAACATCAAGGATGTAACCATATCAAGTGACGAGAATTTCAATTGGTAGGCCAACTTGCCAATCACATCTCTATGTGACTCTTGTTCATCTTTTGATGTGTGTGTTCCGAGCTCATGACTTTCATGCCTGAACGTCAAGACAACCAAGTGATCTCGCTGCGAGGTCTCAACTCACCCGCCTCACACTTCTCTAATCGTTCATACCCATGTAACCATGGGATACCCCGAAGAGATAGGTGCCGTGACGGTGCTACACTTGGGAGAACACTAACTACCTGATATTTTGTGAGAGATAAACATCTCAGGCAATTCATAACAATATGATATGGTATAGCCCTTTCTGACAGAGAAGTCTTTCATTCCTTCGTCTTTGGCATTCGCGTCGGTGTTCACCTTCGCGAAGATTGCCACCACCTTGTCGATGCACCAGATAATATTGCTATCTCTATAGCTAATAAAATAAGTGCATTACTTAAGGTTGACTCGCAGGTCATTAAAGTGACAATCATATGGCTCCAGCCATCATGCCGAATCATGACACGCAGGTCATGTTAATATTACATCATATAGTCATCTCATACATAATCAAATTAATATGAGCATTGCTATACCACATCATATGCACATGCAAACCATCCTGCAAAACCAAGTTAGACGCCTCTAATCGGTTCATGCAAAAACTTGTTTTACGTGGCTTCTAAGGTTTTGAAACAAACCGAATCTACCAACGTCCATCATCAAGTATGATAATTCAAGTTGCTAGATTAACTTTCCAGGGTGTATAAAACACGAGATAATAAAATCTCGAGCCCCATACTAAACTTCGTCATACGCGTGACCCCCGTGCAGATCACATCTGCATTGCCCTTTCGTCTGCGAAACATCCATCTTTCTCAACTATGGTGGAACCAAAGAACTGTTAGCACTTCGTTGATCTGTCAATCAGCATACTCAGGAGCAGCATGAAAGGATCGCGGATTGCCAGAACTTTGTGAGATTCGACCATTCTGTCAAGATCAGGACTATGCAAATTCAGGGGAAGCAGAAGGAACATCGGGTAACAGATTTCATATGCTAACCGCACAAATAATTTTCAGCAATAGATCTCATCTACTACCTAATTATATTGTGCAACACCCATACATCTCTATGTATTCTAGATCGCAACATGCATCTACGCATAGCACGGCTCTTGATGCCACTGTTGGGTAACATAGCAGAAAACAAAAAAAAAATCGACCTACGCACCAGCCCCGGACCACTATGGAGACTGCATACAAGGTTTGATCATTTCCGTTACCGACTCGTAGCGCAGCGGAAGTAGAGTCGATGACGAACGGCGGTGCAGATCCCCGCAGCTAGGATTTTACAACCTCACAACCGCGAGGATGTATACCCTCATCTGCCCCACGGACAGCCCTCCAGGAGGCGGTCGGACAGTCCCCCGGATGGTGTCGCGGACAGCCCTTCGGGAGGACCTCCGAAACTTGGATTGTCACTCGGACAGCCCTTCGGGAGGACCTCCAAAACTTGGACTGTCACACGGACAGCCCTTCGGGAGGCACTCTCGAACTAAGACCGAAACTACGATCTCTCTACACAGTTGCACACATACAGTGTCATCTATCCGGCAGGGCTTCGCCATCTAGAACTAGTTCCCACCGGAACCCAGACAGCCTTTCGGCTCTACGAAACTCTTTTCGTGGGAGGGAGAGAAGAAGCCAGATAATGCATGGCATGTGTATGAGAGTTCAAGGATCAAGAGATGGCAGCCCACATCTCCTCTATTTATAGGAAACCCAAGGGGTAGGGTGGGACTTGAAAATACCAAACTACCCCCACTTTATGTCACACATAAAAAATAATAAGAAGGAAAAGGGGTGCCATGTGGAGCTCCATGGAGGAGCTCCACCCTTGGCCGGCCAACCCTTGGGGGTCATGAGGAGCTACCTTGCTCCCCAATCCCTTCTAGAAGCCTTTTTGGAAATATCCAAAAAGGTGCTTTTCCATAAATATCCAAAAAGCACTTTCACTATTCACAACGACATTTTTCAGCGTCCGATCGAACTGAAAATATTTATCTGGGCTTAGAACAATCTAGTACCCCACTAAAATAATTTTTAATGCGATCCGGAACAATTCCGAAATAGTGATTTTCATCTGCGAAAAGCATCTCAAGCGGTTCCGGCAGCTCCGGAACATTTCCGGTTTTTCTTCCGGAAAATTCCCAGAAGTTTCCAAAATGATTCTGGCACCCTCCAAGAATTATCAGGCATGTGCCGAAACCAATTTGACTTAATGGTATCCCCTAAAACTACTTTTTAGTTTTACCAAAAACGTTTCGGTGTTCTGTCTGTGGAACTTTTCCGATGTCCAAAACTTTTCCGGTGTCCGAAACTTTTCGGTGATTTTCTCTCAGACTCCCTGTCTAGTATTCAACAGATAGATGACCCTTAAGCGTGTGACCCTATAGGTTCGGTGAAGCATAGACATGACCCGGAACCCCTTTCGATCAATGATCAACATCGGAGCCGTGAAGACCCATATTGACCCCTATACCCACATGAATGAATATTCGAGTGGACCTCCAGTTGTCGTGAGCTATTCCTGTTGCTTCGCGATATGTTACAATTACCCGAGGTGAGACATGTAGGCATCCTCGTGGATCAACAACTTGTCCACTATGCCAGTTACCTCATTGCCGGTATTGTTCTCTTTTCTCGTTCCCGTGTTCTGGCATCCCCGTGATCAAATCACAAAGTGTCTAGCCAGACAATGATGGATACCGTAACACCGAGAGGGCCTAGAGATATCTCTCCATCGTCGGAGGAGCAAATCCCAATCTTGAGTTATCAAGTTACTTGACATACTTTTCCATGAACCCGTAAGCCGCCGTAATAGCCACCCATTTACGGATGGCGTTTAACAAACCCCAAAGTTCATGAAGCAAGCATGAAGAAACTCGATACTCTCATGGTCTAAGGAATTATGCAAACATTAACTTCTCTGTGTTATTAACCATTAACTTATGACAAATGTATCTCATAGCATAACATCAATTTGGGTCGATTCAACACAAATGTTCTTCTAACATTGTGCCCTCAAAATTGCCGGCATAGCCATGCCCATGATCAGGAAAACAAGATCATCATACATTACTTGAGCCAGTCTTAGAGGCCAGACTAGGAATACAATTTACCGTTTATTATTCCACACATGCATATGAGTCTTCCTTCAAGCCTCGTGGTTATTGTAGACTCGAGTACCATAGCAGTTATAGCATGGAACATAAACCTAATTATGAACAGGGAGATAATCAATAACATTTATTATTGCCTCTAGGGCATATCTCCTACAGCCTTTCTCGATAAGTAAGCGTGTCGAACCCAACAAGGAGCTAAAGGTAGAACAAATATTCCCTCAAGTTCTATCGACCACCGATACAACTCTATGCATGCTTAACGTTCACTTTACCTAGAACAAGTATGAAACTAGAAGTACTTTGTAGGTCTGATAGGATAGGCTTGCAAGATAATAAAGAGCACATGAATAAAAACTAGGGGCTACTAAGGTAAATAAACAACTAAGTTAGTTTAACGAGTGTGGAAAAGTGGTGGTAGGAGTTGTGGAATTGTCCCTAGGCAATCAATAACTAGACCGGTCATCATTATTGCAATTTTATATGAGGGAGAGGCATAAGCTAAGATACTTTCTCTACTTGGATCATATGCACTTATGATTGGAACTCTAGCAAGCATCCGCAACTACTAAAGATCATTAAGGTAAAACCCAACCATATCATTATAAGGTATCAAGTCCTCTTTACTCCCATATGCAACAACCCACCTACTCGGGTTTATGCTTCTGTCACTCAAGCAACCCACCATAGGCAAATCATGAACACATTGCAACACCATACATCAAGGATCCCTCATGCTTGCGCGACATAGAGACCACCATAGGACAGTACCAATAATAAAACATGCAACTCAAACCAATCGTGATCATCAATCAACCAATAGGACAAAATAGATCTACTCAGACATCATAGGATGGCAACACATCATTGGATAATAATATGAAGCATAAAGCACCATGTTCAAGTAGAGGGTACAGCGGGTTGCGAGAGAGTGGATCATTGTAGATAGATGGGGGAAGGTGATTGAGGTGTTGGTGAAGATGACGGAGTTGTTGGAGTAGATTGTCGTCACGATGATGGCCCTGGTGGCGTTCCGGTGCCACTAGGAGAGAGGGGGAGAGAGCCCCCTCCTTCTTCTTCTTCCTTGACCTCCTCCCTAGATGGGAGGAGGGTTTCCCCTCTGGTCCTTGGCCTCCATGGAGGCGGAGGGGCAAGAGCCCCTCCTAGATTGGATCTCTCTCTGTTTCCTTTTCCTTCTGCGCTCCTAGATTCTGGCCTTTCACCGTTTCTTAAATATACGGCGATCCGTAACTCTGATTGGGCTGAAATTTTGAGCTGATATTTATCCATAAATTATCTTTCTTGCAGCCAAAGGACAGATCCAACCGACCTAAAGGGTGGTCACAAGCTCTCAGGGCGCGCCCTACCCCCAGGGCGCGCCCTCCAGGCTTGTGGGCCCCTCGGGCACCGCCTTCTGTTGATTCCACTTCCCAAAGTTCATATATATTCCAAAAATATATCCGTAAGTTTTTATCCTGTTTGGAGTTCGTTTGATATGGATTTTTTACGAAACAAAAAACATGCAACAAACAGGAACTAGCACTGGGCACTGGATCAATATGTTAGTCCCAAAAATAATATAAAAAGTTGCCAAAAGTATATAAAAGTTGTAGAATATTGGCATGAAACAATCAAAACTTATAGATGCGACGGAGACGTATCACAGGACAGGACGGACCACCAAACCTAGACAAATCTTGAGGAAAATGGAGCTGGGACAAGGAGCTTAGAGAGGAGAAAGGTTAAGTGTGGCTCGGGCATTTCATCGAGCACCTCATGTGGATAGGAGGTGAGCTAGAGCACCACAAAGCTCTCCCACGACCGGCCAAAAAATAGAGCAATGCACTGCTCTGCTCGCGGGCAGGGGGTATATATAGGCTTCCCTTTAGTCCCGGTTTGTGGCTGGAATCAGGACTAAAGGACCCCATTTGGTCCCGGTTCCAGCCACAAACCAGGACCAGTGGTTGAGGGCCAGGAGCGAGTCCCATTGGTCCCGGTTCATGTGTGGAACCGGGACCAAAGGGGTTAGACGAACCAGGACCAATGGCCCACGAGGCCCGGCCGGCGCCCTGGCCTCACTAACCAGGACCGATGCCCCCATGGGTCCCGATTCGTGAGTGAACCAGGATTAATGGGCTTTTCAGGCCTGGACCAAAGCCATGTATTCTACTAGTGAGTTGTGGACGATATCAAGGCCGGCGAGAAGAGGAATGGTGTCTCAAGCTCCCACCAATCCATTGGGTTGGACGATGAAGAGGACGATGTTGGCTGCCCAGGTGGAGCAGGACGAGTCGGACGAGCAGGTGGCATGGATGGCCGCGTCCAGCAAAGGATCCGACAAGCAACCCTTGTCGCTCGGACATTGGTTTCATTTTGGCATGTCAGGTTTGTTGAACTATGATTTCATTTGCTTTGTGTCAAACTGTTGAATCCAAAAAATTTGTATTGGATGATCGACTTGCATGGATTTAAGGATTGCCATTTGAGGTATGTGGATGTGCGGCGCAACATATGAGGGACAGGCGGTCTTTGTCCGCGGGCATGCCCGGGCAAGTCCGCGGGCCTATAGGGAGCGGATTTGCCAAGTTCGATTGTAGATGCTCTCCAGACCTTTACTTTACGGGTCTCATGACATGGGACACAGATAAGGGAACTTGGAATAGGACATGGGACATGGACTAGCTCAAATGGGACATGAGGCGCAACCATTTCCCATGCCCTACTATTCCTCATCGGAGTTCGTGGCCTCGACATCGCCAGTCGACGGGAAATCGATCATGCATGTAGTTGGGCGTTGTGACTCAACGCGTATGACTCTGCATCCACGGCTCTATGGTGAGGGATATCTCGGCCTCCCTCTCCCTACTCCTTACCCGACCGGCAAGCCTCACGTCTACAATGTACTAGTCGTATGCCATGTCGGCGTTTACCTCCGGCTCGGAGCCTAACCCCTGTTGGGACGGCGCGCAATTGAAGGGATTGTGATGCTACCCTGGGGTTTGGGAAACAAACGTTGTGCACCGTGGCTGGCGAGCCATCAGTTACGCGCCTCCGGCCACCAGCCCAATGGATCCACGTGCCATTTGTGTGGATGCACTGGATTTCCACCGGAACGAGTCTGCCCGCTTTCGGACAGGCATACTCCTCCGGGAGCGATTGAGAGCCAAGTGAATAGTCATCTGCTCCTGGGGGCCACAAGGGACAAGGTCCTAGTTGACGGATCCGAATCTTTTGCCCGCCGTGCCGGAGATGGTTGGAGTTCGTTGGAGATGAGCTAGGGAGGAGTGGAGTGTCTATGGTTTGGTGCGGAGTACATGTAGGGATGAATATATGTACCAGGGCAGGACATAGCTGGCTGAATACGACGTGACGAACATGCGTGCGTCCAGGCATCCCCATCCGCCACATATATGGGTCGGATATGGAGGTTGTTGGTCAACCCATACGTTTGGGCGTTTGGGGCAACCCGTTGGGTAGCATTTTGCGGGACCTCCTGCCCGATTCTACGGTAGACTAACGAGGCTTCGCACAGGGTAGTCTTTGCCTGGGCCAGTTCACGGAGTAGTGCTGGTGGTGTAAAAATCAACGCAGAAAGAGAGCTACTTCGGCGCTAGTAGGGACATCTACCTGACCAATGGAGCTGATCAACACTAGTAGTAAACAATCAGCACAAAACGTTCAGAACTAACTATATCAGCAAATCCAGAATATTTTCCCTTTTTCCAAACATTTAAAGAGAATTCTGAAAAAAATTTAAAAACTCTAAAATAATTTTAGAAAACACAAACAAGTATTAATTATTTCCCTATTTTTGAATTTGTAACCAAATTTCAAAACAGAAAGAATGTATGAATTTGTGAACAAAATTTGAAAAATGGGAACATTTTTTAATTCAAGTTTTTTGACTTACACACACAATTTTTGAAGAAAGTAAAAAACGTGATTATTCTTGAATTTACGAACAAATGTTTGGAAAAAGGAACATTTTTGGAAAAGATGAACATTTTGAACAGAATGGAACAATTTTTGCATCTGTGAACAGAATTTGAAACTCTAAACTAAATTTTAAAAAGCAAATATTATGAAAATTTACTTAATTTTGTGAACAAAATATAAAAACAGGAACAATTTTTGAACTAATGAACATTTATTCAAAGGCGAACAGTTTATTGAATAAGCGAACATTTTTAAAAATCAATAATTCTTTGAATTTATGAATAAAATTTGAAACAGAACTTATGAATATTTTTTTGAATTTATGAATAATTTTTGAACTTATGAACGGAACTCATAATTTTTGAATTTTTGAACAATTTTTGAACTTATGAACATTTTTTGATAGGTTACTTTTCTATAATAATCACACTTTTTTGGAACTTCTCTACAAAAACTAAAAAACAAGAACATTTTTTGAGCTTCCGAACATTTCTTGAAATTTCAAGCAAGTTTTGAAATTCAGAAAAATAGAAAAATAGCGTGTGCATTATGTCCTAATTAGGCCGGCTCGCCTTGTTCCATAATCGCTTGATGTATGTGAATAAGGGGCAGTCTCTCGCAGACAATGGCAAATACTTTTTTTTTTGCATCCACACAGTCACCGTGCAGGCCGCCCGGGCATATGGTGCGGATATGGAGCATATGGTTGTAGATGCTCTTATATAATGAAAACATTTACGGATGAAAATTGTACCAAATTCAGTTTAAGCAGTTATGACTCCATTTGTGGTGGATATGGGGGCGTGATCTTTGGTAATTCTTGTTTGACGCTCGTCGACGTCAAAAGGGCATCGCTTCGCTGAAGGGCGATCTCCCACGCCCCACTTTGGACCGCCGCACAGTCGCTTCGTCTTACTTATTTTTCTTTCTGATTCTAACTTTTTTTTACTTTCTATTCCTATTTTTTCTATTTATTTTATTTCCTTTCATTTTCCTGCTTCTATACAAAGTTCACTGTGTTAGAAAAATATTCGATGTATATTAAGAAAATGTGACGGTATATTTACAAAACTTTCACTCATTTATAAAAATGTTCATCATATATCAGGAATTGTTAGAAAATATCAATGTTCACTATGTTTTCGAAATTTGGCAAGTATGTATCACATAAAAATGTTCAATATATATCACATGTTTAATGTGCATTCGAGAATTGTTCAACATATGTTACAAAAATGCTCAATGCGTATTTTCGAAAATTGTTCGATACAAATATTCATATTTGTTCAAAAAATGTTTACCAAATGTCATCACGTATTATTTGAAATTTCAGCATATAATAATAAACTTTTCAACGTACATTTTACGAAATGTTCAATGGATTGTACAAATGATTAATGCGTACTTTTTTTGAAAAGTCCCATACTTAAATGCCGTGCCAGTAATCAATCACTAGAAGTAATCAAATTGATTGGTTAGCGTCACTCGTTAGCGCCAGTAAAGCCACGAGTTTGATGCCCCCTCTTGCACATGACCTTTGCGAAAACAAATTACGTGTCACAAGCTCGTTAGTCCAAATGGGCCGGCCCAGACGCCACAGCAGTCAGCGAAGCTGGCTCCTTTTGACGCACAAGCGCCGCACATAGGGACTCGTGATTTTTGTGCGTATTTCAACCCTACCCACTCACTGCACAGGTCGCTTTAATGGGCCCACTATTTGAGTAGTTTTTTCACACTATAATTCGTTTTTTAGCAGGGATTTGTTTTTCTATTTTCATCTTTTCCTTTTGCTTTCCTCTTCCGGTTTCCTTTTCATTTTAACTTTTCCTCATGTCTTACTATTTATTTTTGAAATTGAATTTTTCAAATAAATAAATATATCTTCCACAAATATATGCACAATTTTTTAACATAGAATGTTTGTAGAAAATACATGAATATTCTCCAAACACATGAATTACTATATAACATAGCATCATTATTTGTAAACATATTCTAATAAACATTATATGGAAACATCAACATGTAAAAAATAAGAACATTTGTAACTGATTTTAACAATGCCTTTTTAGTACTAAATAATAGTTATATTTTCAAAATAAAAGTATGGGGCTACTGCAACGACCATGTTGGAGGACGTAACAATTAGTAGAAATGGGACAGCAGCCCAAGGTAGCCTCTTATGTGCTCATTGTTGTTGTTATTTGGTGTATTTCCTATTGCGCGGATACAGCGCCAAGTAGTGCTTTAAGGGACCAAAAAAAGCAAATGGAGGACGGGCTCCATCATGGACTTAAGAAAACACATTTCCACATCACACAACAAAAATCGATTCTTTTGTACGTACAAAATACATATATAACACATTCAAGAAAAGTCCATAACAATATACTTTCATACATGACGTATACAAAAGAAATACATAAATGAAAATGGGCCCTTTTTGTTTTCGTTGAGCCAGGAATTTATTTTTTGTGCAGCTTGCAAACAATAATATTTTGGAACGAAGTTTTACAGATCAGTCACGAGTATGTATGAATTTTCACAGAATATTTTTCGATTCTTTTTAAGTTAAATTCTTCACACACATGAGCAAGCAACAACTTCACAATACAAAACTTAAAGTGAAGTAGTGAAGAGATAGAATGGATTGTTCGATGAAGACAGATGACTTTTTTGACCAGCTCTAGTTGTTGTGACAACTGTAAGTCTGGTTGGAGAGGCTAGGATTTAACTCAGAAGACCAAGTGTTCACCTTATTCTCCTTGAGATAAGGTCACTTAGATCTCGCCCAATCACTCCGGTAACTGATCAAGTTAGACTTCTGAAACCTTCACAAACTTGCTCACCGGCAATCCACAATATCTCTTGGATGCTCAGAACATGATGCCCAACTGTCTACAAGATCACAGTCTTCAAGTATAACAATTATTTGGTTCACTCAAAATATAATTTGTTTAGTGATGCTCAATCACTTTGGGCTCTAGTTGTATGGGGGTTTTCCTCATAGAATTTTTCTCAAATGCTTCATAGGCGGGTTGCTCTAAAATGATAGAAGCCGTAAAATAACTCGGAGCAACCACCAACTTATAGTGGAGGGGGCGACTATTTATAGCTCAGGTAGGTACTCGACATGGTATGCCCTAAATGACCCTGGGTCAATGGCAACCGCCATGTCTCCCAACAGTCGGATTTCAAACACACGCAACAACTTTACTTGGGATACAAGCAAAGCTGACTCAACCAACTTGGAAGAGATTTGCTCTCCAAGCCTTCACTTGAAGACATAAGATTTTTAGGTTGAGCATCACGTCAGTTTCTGACTTCGTATCGCCACTCTACTTTACAATATGGTGGTTCCTATGACTCAAGAAGGGAGAAAATGAAACTATCAAAATAAAAAGGTCTTCGTGTTCCATTATCTTTAAGCAAAGTCTTCACGAGACACCAAAGTCTTCAATATCTTCAGGCA
This sequence comes from Hordeum marinum, assembly GCA_022496015.1. Classification (NCBI taxonomy): domain Eukaryota; kingdom Viridiplantae; phylum Streptophyta; class Magnoliopsida; order Poales; family Poaceae; genus Hordeum; species Hordeum marinum. The sequence continues at coordinate 505,882,587 of CM039674.1, read as the reverse complement.
TGGGTCGTCTAAGACGGTTAAGCCAAATCTATACGGACTTCTATTTGTGTTATAATGTTTACACTTGCAAACATATTAGTTTCTTAACAAAGTTTTCCATCAATACTCCAAAACCAACCAAGGGTGGCACTAGATGAACTTAAACAAACAAGTTCGCCTGCTTTGACTCGAATGTTTGAAGAAATCGTTCATTGATTGAACCAGTTACCTTAGATGGAACATGATGTAACATGTCGTCCACTACAATCTCCTCTTGCGCTGCATACAAGCTTGTGGAGAAGCCTTGGATTTCAACATGTGTATCCTCTTTGCTTGCACATAATACGCCACTAGCATTTTCAAGGGAAAGTGATCCTATTCCTCTCTCTCTCCTCTCAGTCGATCGAACATGGAAATATTTCCTGTACCGATCTACTGCTCCCAGCTAGTCTACACATAACCGCTGTTGTGCCATGATCTCCTCCCTATGCAAGATCTCATTGGGCTATCGAGCCAACTCCTTCTCGAGCGACGAAGATCCGTGATATAGTGAGTTACCCTTCTCTTGTTCCAACTCCTTCTTGACTTTCTTATTAGAGTCCCTACTCCCATCGGACTCAACTGACACCGCCTATTCATTCACACACCTCTTATTTACCCCATCCAAATTCGTGAGCAAAAATTGACTTGGCGTAGAAGTGTGTGTATTGTTATTGTCCATATCAACTCAATGGTAAACTAAATTGTTATTTTCTCTCCTTCTACATGGTATATAATTGCTCTGATCAGTAGCACGTGCTCCTCTCACATGAAAACGATATACCACATCTCTAACTTTCCCCTGACCTGGCTTCAGTGGATATGTAGTCTCATCCCGTCTTCCGGTTATTCTTCCTGCTCTATCCAGTCCTTTTTATTGTACCTTGGCCTGTCCTTGATCCACATGCGGTCCATTGCCCCAACTCCTTCTCGTACCTGGCCACATGATGCTCACTTTATACGAGAGACACCCTTTTGCATCCCTTTCAGTCGGTTAGGAAACAACACATCCGCGTGGCCTAGAAAGCCGCACAACAAAAACAAAAATACGACATTTTCGTATACTTGATATCATAGAACTTGATTTCCTTGACTCAGGGCCTATTTGATTGCAGGATTTATAAAAACACGAGAGTAGGAAAAACATATGATTGAAATGTCATGGTCAGCTCAATCATACATGATTTTGGGCTGTTCGATTGCATTATTGAAAAAACAAGGACCTCGATAAGTGGTGCAAGTTAGTTCGAAGGGAACCTCCCGTGAACATTTTCGTTCGCCACAGGGGAGGTCCTCCAACGAACGTTTCTCCCGTTCGTTAGCGGGGAGGGCCATGGCGCCCCCAATTGGCCTAAAGCCCTCTAAATTTATTTAGTTTTAGAAAATTCCATGAATAAAGTCAGAAGAGTGAAAAATATATGCCAGAAAAGTTGCCATGTTCTTAGTCACCATCCAAAAACTTGTGTGCAAAAAAAATTACAGTAATACAAAATATCACCTCTCAAATTAAAAATGTCATCCTTTTAAAATAATAAGAATGTCATCCTCACAATAAAAAAATCCAATAATAATTATTAAAAAAGTCATGCTCTTATTAACAAAAATTCCATCCTCTAATAATAAAATATCATCCTCTTATAAAAAAATGACATATCTTATCTTGTAATAAAAAATGTCATCCTCTTATAATAAAAATGCCATCCTCACAATGATAAAAAATGACACCCTATTATAAATTGAAATATTCTGTGCTATTATGAATAAAACTATCATCCGCTAATAATAAAAATGCCATCCTCCTATAAATAAAACAGCCATCCTCTGATAATAAAACTATTGTCCTCCCATAAAAAATGACATCCTCTTATAAATAAAAAATGGCATCCTCATAAGTAAAAGTGCCACCCTATTTTAAAATGAAAAATGGAATCCTCACAATAAGTAAAAATGCCACCCTATTTTAAAATAAAAATTGCCATCCTCACAACCCTATTTTAAAATAAAAAAATGCCATGCTCCTATGAATAAAATTGTCATCCTTTAATAATAGAAATGGCATCCACCTATGAATAAAACAGACATCCTATAATAAAACTACCGTCCTCTAATAAAAAATGTTATCCTCACAATAAATAAAAATGTCATCCTCACAATAAATAAAAATGCATAAGAATGCCACCATCTTATAATTGAAAAAAAAGTTTTTTTGAATGATTTTTTTAAATGTGAAATTATATATAAAATTCAGTTGTACCACAAATGTTCACCAATCCCCCCTTTAGTCCATTGGCAACAAGCCCAACGCTTTGCAAGGAGCGTGCCAGTTCGGAACTTGCCGCCGCCCGCGGGTTACCCATTTTATGGCAGGCAATTACTATTTCCAGCAAAAAAAGGAATCATTTAAAGTGGTTCGAGTGGATGGTAGAAATTCCATGGACAGTAGTACGAATAAGTTCATAAAAAAAATCCTGTATGAGTTAATCCTATCAATTCAGTGAACAGAACAAGCAACATAGAAATAAAATATTCTAAATCCTCCAAAATTTATATGAAAATTCTTTGAAATAAGTGAGCCCTCACGTTGAACCCGCTCGTCAGTGGCTTCGAACGATTGTTCTTTATGCACGATTTTCGATGCAATAATACTAGACTTACCGGGTGATTGATACAAAACTTTACAAGAAGAGAACGTGGCCTCATCTAATCCCTCCCCCCCCCCCTCCCTTGATTTTCACTGGTGGGACGTTCCCATTTTCTCTTTTCCCAGATAGTAGTAGTATTTGGTCTTGGTCAATGCTAGTAGTCGTTTAGTGTAGAACCATAGTACCATTTATTCGTTCAATGGTCATGCATGCTGCACATGTCGCTTAATTTGCACAGAAAAAAGTTCAAAACAAACCTTAAAGTTGTAGACGAAAGTTAAATCAAATTCTGAACTTCGAATCCCGAAAATTAATACTCTGAACTTGTAATCCCGGTCTATTTTAGACCCTAGATCTGTTTGGCACATCGGGAATAATACAATCCCTGTCGGGATAACATGATACTCTCATGGACACAATTTGGGCCGGCCCACTATACCGCAACAAGAATTTGAGAAGTTTAAAAAATGTCCGCTCATTTCTAAAATGTATATAATATTCATGTGATTCAAAAAAATGTTTCGTCCCCAAAAAGTTTATGTGATGTAAAAAAATGTGACATACCCTTAAAATAATATATGTGACATTTGTTTGAAAACAATGTATACAATTTTTAAAATGTGTAACAACGTAAAAAATATTCATGTAATTTTATAGAAAAAAATCGTTGACGTTACGAATGTAAAACATGTATTTTAAAAAAATATTATAGTGTGAAATGAACAATATGCCGAAGGAATATGATATGAAGAAACAAAAGAAACCAAAAGTATAATGAAGAAAAAAAATAGATAAAACCAGTGGAAAGACAAAGTATAAGGAAGGAAAAACCAAAGAAAACCATACCAACGCAAGAGACTGCACTAATGGGCCGACCCAATTCAGTGAATACCAGTTAATTACTCTCAAGATTCAAAATAGAACAGGATCACAAAGTTTGGTGTGCTGATTTCACGAATTGAAAGTTTAGGGTTTGATTTAGCTTTTGCCTACAAATTCATGATGACGAGGATATGTACCTAGGGTAGGGTCCTAGGCACGGCCTACATACCCTATCTAAGGACACCACATGAGAGGACTTGAAGACCAAGCATTAACTTCCGAGTGGATCCCTGAAGACGTTCAAAGTCACTCGACAGTAATCCACTCCGAGACTCCTGCTCTCACTCGGCAGTCGCGTGTCACTCGGAAGACCTCGCTTTCACTCAACGCCAGAAGACCAGGAGCGACCATCAAGATCCCAACGGGCAGACGCCGGTTCAATGGTCATTAATAGCTTTTATTACGTACGTTACCTGTAATGGCAGACTTTAATCCCACGACCAGGGTCTTTGATGCAGGGCAGTTATGAGGGGCGGCGAACTCTATATAAGCCACCCCTCCCCTCCTGCACAAGGGTTCGCAACCACTGTAATCTTTACATTCCACACGACATAAAGCTCCCGAGCACTGAGACATAGGGCTGTTACCTCCACGAGAGGGGCCTAAACTCATACATCCGTGTGTACATCCTCGCCGTAGCTGGGACTCTGCCCTCTCCCTTCGTACCCCTACCATCTACTGTCAGGCTCGTTCCCACGACAGTTGGCGCCCACCATGGGGCAGGCGTCTAAGCGACTTCCGGCGAGGTTGCGATTTTCATCCTTCAACATGTCTTCCAGCGATGTTTTTGCTCTGGGCCACGAGATCCGTTTCGGAGCGCTCACCTTCATCGCCGATGATTCGGCATGGCTCCAGGAGGCGCCTCTCGACGTCGAGGCGCTCCCGGTCCGCGGGGCCGTGCACTTCCGCGCGAGCCCCTGCGACGTGTTGCTGCGTCAGTCGTCGACCCCTACGCGTCGGCTCCTCTTGCCGTTCGCGGTCGCAAGCGGTCCAGCCGCTCACGACTCCAGCGGTGGGTCGAACACGCAGCGGCGCGCCAGGCTTCTCCGCAGGTTGCAGCGCTCGAGCCCGTCGAGTCCCTTCACGGCGTGTTCAAGTCAGATTCTGATCCATCCGACGTGCCTTCCGAGTGCGAAAGTTGTGATCCCGTAGCGGAGGTCTTGATGGCGGGCTCTCATCAGAGTTGACCACCTGGCTTCGGCCGTATCAAGCGCGAGGCTGGAGGACCGTCAAACGCGCAGCTGCGTCGTGATGAGGAGGTCCTTCATACCCCCATCGTCGGCGCGACTGCCGAGGCCCAAGCTTTGGAGGCCGCGCGCATTCGTCTGGAAGAGCTCCAAGCAGAGATTGACAAGCGCGCTCGCCAGTGCCCGCCGCGCCCCAGTCGACGTCATCGACAACTGTTTCCAACTGGATCTCATGATGGCGTTGAGGCATACCGAACTCTTGTGCTAAATGTTGCTGCTGCTGCTAGGATAGCCGATTCCATTCAGTCATCCCGGTCAGAGGCTGGTAGAGGGCTGATGCAGATCAGGGCGCTGTTGGATGCAGCACAACGTCAGAATTTAGCAGTTTCTCAGTCCCGTAATAGGATATATAGTAATTCACCCAAGGCAGAGACCGTTCAGTCGGCACATAGCCCAGGATCGCCCTTGCGTTATCGAGGCGGTGGTTTTCGTGAAGGGCAAGACAAAGATCAGCATCACCACGAAGACCACCGTCGAGTGCCCACTCCTCCGTGGAGTGGTCCGTACGTGCCTCGGCGCCAGGACGACAGGCACTCCCGTGATGATGAGCGGGACGCGGACTTTGACACCCGCGCCTATCTGGTTCAGAAACGGGTCGGCAAGAGCAGAGCCTATAGGGAAGGACTCGACAGAGATGTTCCGAGTGGAAGCTCAGCTGTGGTGTCTGGTCCTGAGTGTTTTAGCAGAGCTATACGTTCTGCAGAGATTCCCCCCAATTTCAGAATGGCGGCGGGGATTGGAAAGTTTTCTGGTGAAACAAAACCAGAGACTTGGTTAGATGATTACCGAGTGGCTATGCAGATTGGCGGCAGAAATGACAATGTCGCAATGAAGCACCTGCCCCTCATGTTGGATGGTTCAGCTCGAGCTTGGTTGAATCGTTTGGCTCCTTCCAGCATCCATTGTTGGGAAGATTTTGCCCGAGTGTTTGTCCGTACCTTTGAGGGCACCTGCAAGCGCCCCGCGGGTCTGATCGACTACATCACTGCGTCCAGAAACCCAATGAAACCTTAAGGGATTATATTCAATGATGGTCCACCCTGCATCATACGGTGGAGAATGTGTCAGAACACCAGGTTGTTTGTGCCTTTAAGGCCGGTGTGAGATACAGGGAGTTGTACCTGAAGTTCGGGCGCACTGGTGACATTTCACTCGGCAAGATGATGGAAATTGCCACTCGCTATGCTAATGGTGAGGAAGAAGACCACCTCCATAGCGGCAAAGGAAAAGCAGTCGCCAACGAGTCTAGCGGCGGCAACAATCGGAAACAGAAGCGAAAGGCTGAAGACCCGGCTCCGGCAGAGGCAGCAGCACTGGGGACTCAGTCGAAGAACAAGGGCAAAGCCAAAGCTCAGTATGCCCCCAAGAAGGGAAAAGGTCAGTCAGGAACTGATATCCTAGATCAGCCGTGTGTAATTCACATGAGGAAAGATGCAGAAGGCAACCTGATTTTGCCCAAGCACACCACTCGACAGTGTCGAACCCTTATCCAGCAATTCAAGGGAGACCAGTCGAGTGCAAAGTCTCCTGAAAAAGAAGATCAAGATGAGGAAAAGGAAACATTCCTAGATGTCACTGCAACACTAGTGATCTTTGCTGATGTCGAGAGCAAGAGTCGTCTGAAATTGATCAATAGAGAAATCAACATGGCTGTGCCAGACACCCCCACCTACCTCAAATGGTCTCAATATGCTGTCACATTCGACCAGACAGACCATCCTGCTCGTGTGTCCACTCCTGGTCGACAGGCTCTGGTAGTCGATCCGGTGGTGCAGGGGACTCGACTCAGAAAGGTCCTCATGGACGGCGGTAGCGGCCTGAACATTCTGTATGCGGATACCCTGAAAGGGATGGGCATTCTGATGTCCCGTCTGAGCGAGAGCAGCATGCAGTTTCATGGGGTCATCCCAGGAAAGAAGGCCAAGTCACTCGGCTAGATAGCATTGGACGTGGCATTCGGAGATAGCAAAAATTTCCGAAAAGAAAAGTTGACATTTGAAGTCGTGAATTTCAAGAGTGCTTACCACGCCATCTTGGGTCGACCCGCTTATGCACGTTTCATGGCCCGACCATGTTACGTGTATCTCAAGTTGAAAATGCCAGGCCCTAAGGGCGTGATCATGGTCACTGGCAATCGACAGCGGGCCGAAGAGTGTCTCCAGCAAGGATCCAAGATCGCCGATCAACAGATGGCCATGGTCGAGCTGGAGGAGTACAAGAAAACCGCTGACCCTGCTGATTTGCTCCGTGCAAAAAAGCCGGCTTCTGAGTCGGCATTTTAGTCGGCGGGGGAAGTGAAGAAGGTGCACATCCACCTGATGGATCCAACTGCTGCCCGACAAATATCTCAACAACACTCGACAGTAAATAGGAAGCCGAGCTCATCCAGTTCCTCCGTGAGAACTGGAATATCTTTGCATGGAAGCCTGCTGACATGCCAGGGATTCCTAGGGAGCTGGCTTAGCACCGTCTGCGAGTGGATCCGAAGGCCAAGCCCGTCAGGGAGCATTTGCGTCGATCCGCGGCGGAGAAGCGCAAGGTAATCGGGGAAGAAGTGGCCCATCTCTTGCAAGCCAAGTTCATTCGAAATCAGGTCGTTAGTACAGTGTTGACTGTCGAGCGAGAAGAGGAGGGTAAAGCCTATAAAGTCCAGCGGCCAGTTTATTATGTCTTGGAAGCATTGTCTCCCCTCAAAGCAAAGATATCCACACTATCAAAAGCTGGTGTATGGTATTTACCTGTCAGCGAAGAAGGTGGCACATTATTCCCAAGACCATTCGATCTCAGTCGTTAGTGATGCTCCTTTATTTGAGATTTTCAATAATCGCGACGCACCAGATCGAGTGCCTAAATGGGCAATTGAGCTTGGACACTTTGACATCAGATTCGAGGCTAAGAAGGCAATCAAGTCCCAAGCATTGGCAGATTTCATGGCCGAGTGGACTGAACAGGAACAGCCCATCCAAGTTCACTCGGCACATTGGACAATGTTCTTCGACGGCTCCAAAATGTTGAATGGGTCCGGCGCTGGTGTTGTTTTGATATCCCCCAGAGGCGACAAGCTCAGCTATGTCTTGCAGATTCATTTTGATTCCTCCAACAGTGAGGCAGAATATGAAGCACTTTTGTATGGGTTGCACATGGCTATCTCACTCGGCGTCAAGCGCCTGATGGTTTATGGCAACTCATATTTGGTGGTGAATCAAGTGATGAAAGAATGGGATGTTAGAAACCCCGCCATGACCGGATACTGCAATGCAGTCCGGAAGTTGGAGAAAAAATTTGAAGGCCTAGAACTTCACCATGTTCCTCGACTGAAAAATCAAGCTGTTGATGAGCTGTCCAAGATTGGTTCCACTCGATGGCCTATCCCTAGCAAGGTGTTCCTGGAGCATTTGCACTCTCCTTCGATTCAAGAGATCCCTTCACTGAAGAGCCCCCACAAGCTTTAAGCTCCTCTGACTCGACTGAAGTCGATGTTCCTGTTGTGATTGACTTGGTCATGGAGATACTAGTTATCATACCCGACTGGACTGTGATGTACATTGCCTATATCCTCAGACAAGAGCTCCCTGAAGATGAAGCAGAGGCTCGACAGATTGTGCGCAGGTCCAAGGCTTTCACCGTGATGGGAGATCAGCTATTCAGAGAGAGCGTGACTGGTGTCACCCAGCATTGCATTTCCCCCGAGGAAGGTCGGATGATTCTAGACGAAATCCACTTGGGAACTTGCGGCCATCATGTGTCTTCAAGGGCGATCATCGCTAAAGCATACCAAGCTGGTTTTTACTAGCCGCGAGCTAATGAGATGGCTAAGGACATCGTTGATCACTGCGAAGGCTGCCAAATCTATGTGAATCTGTCACACAAGCCAGCGTCTGCTCTAAAGACAATCCCTCTTGCTTGGCCGTTTGTAGTTTGGGGACTCGACATGGTTGGTCCCTTCCGATCTGGAAAAGGAGGATTCACCCACCTGTTGGTAGCAGTCGACAAATTCACTAAGTGGATTGAAGCCAAGCCCATCAAGAAGCTGAATTCCCGCACGACGGTCACGTTCATGAGGGAGATCATTATCCAGTATGGCATTCCGCACAGCATCATCACGGACAACGGCACTAATTTTGACTCAGAAGAATTCAGGAGATTCTGTAACTCCCAAGGCACCCGAGTGGATTACGCTTCCGTTGCACATCCTCAAACCAATGGGCAAGTTGAGCGGGCTAATGGTCTCATTCTGCAAGTTCTGAAGCCTCGTCTCACGCGCGATTTGGATCATGCTGCTGGTGCATGGGTAACTGAGCTGCCATCTGTTTTGTGGGGATTGAGGACAACGCCTAATCGATCGACTGGACGAACTCCTTTCTTCCTTGTCTATGGTGCTGAAGCCATATTGCCGAGTGACTTGGCCCACAATTCTCCTCGACTGGAATTATATTCTGAAGCTGAAGCTGAATAGGCTAGACAGGATGGGGTAGATCTTCTAGAGGAGGAGCGTGAGATGGATCTGATCCAGACCACTGCCTATCAGCAAGACCTACGGCGCTTCCATGCAAGGAATGTCAAAAGCCAAGCGTTCCATGAAGGAGATTTGGTGCTCCGAGTGAATCAACACCGACCTCACAAGCTTGCTCCTGCATGGGAAGGCCCTTTTGTCGTCACTAAGGTGCTAAACAACGGAGCCTATCACCTATATAATCTCATGAAACAGATAGATGAGCCACGAGCCTGGAACACAGACCTGCTCCGGCGTTTTTACACTTGAGACAAGAGTTTTCTGATGTAATAAGAGTACTTCATCAATGCAATTCGTGTTTCTGCAATTAATACTTCGTCGATTCCAACCGTGCAGTTACATTCTTGGGGATACTCCGAGTGATGAGAAACCCTCAAACTCGGGGGGCTTAGCTGCGAAACATGTTTCGCCTAAGTTAAAAACCCTGTCGGGTGGATAGCAGTCCATTCACTCGACAACCTATTTTTGAATCCGTCTTCGCTTAGGTTCCAAAAAAATACTCCGAGTGCTGAGCAATCCTCACACTCGGGGGCTTAGTTGCGAAACACGTTTCGCCTAAGTTAAAAACCTCGTTGAGTGGATAGTAATCCATTCACTCGACAACTTAGTTGCGGATTGACATTCGCCTAAGTTCAAATATACTTCGAGTGATGAGCAATCCTCACACTCGAGGACTTAGCTGTGAAACACGTTTCGCCTAAGTTAAAAACCTCGTCGGGTGGATAATACTCCATTCACTCGACAACTTAGCTGCGAATCGACATTCGCCTAAGTTCAAATATACTTCGAGTGATGAGCAATCCTCACACTCGAGGACTTAGCTGCGAAACACGTTTCATCTAAGTTAAAAACCTCGTCGGGTGGATAATAATCCATTCACTCGACAACTTAGCTGCGAATCGACATTCGCCTAAGTTCAAAAATACTCCAAGTGATGAGCAATCCTCACACTCGGGGGCTTAGCTGCGAAACATGTTTCGCCTAAGTTAAAAAAACGTCGGGTGGATAGCAGTCCATTCACTCGACAACCTATTTGCGAATCCGACTTTGCTTAGGTTCAAAAAAAATACTCCGGGCAACGAGCAATCCTCACACTTAGGGCTTAGTTGCGAAACACGTTTCGCCTATGTTAAAAACCTTGTCGAGTGGATAGTAATCCATTCACTCGACAACTTAGCTGCAAATCGACATTCGCCTAAGTTTAAATATACTTCGAGTGATGAGCAATCCTCACACTCGAGGACTTAGCTGCGAAACACGTTTCGCCTAAGTTAAAAACCTTGTCGGGTGGATAATAATCCATTCACTCGACAGTTTAGCTGCGAATCAACATTCGCCTAAGTTCGAAAATAATCCAAGTGATGAGCAATCCTCACACTCGGGGGCTTAGCTGCGAACACGCTTCGCCTAAGTTAAAAACAAACTTAGTCAAACAGACGAACGAAAGCCAAATTCGAACGAAATCCAAAGGGTAAACCACGGATAAACCTTTCGTATGAAAGCAAATGTGCTCACACCCAAGGCATGAACGAAGTTTTTAAGGATACAAATCCACTAGGCATACCAAGGCAAATTTAACTGTTTCTTTCAAAGACAAGTTTTTCAAGCAGGAGACGGACTGGCGGGCTCGACAAAAGTGTCCAGGTCGATGCTGTCAGCGATTCTGGTGGGCGCTTCAATGAAGGTCTTCATGAAGTCCTCGAACTGGAGTTTCTTCATTTTGACCACCTGAAGCTCCTTCAGCCTCTCCTCCTTCACGTCCCTGCAATGTACCCTGACGAGTGATAACGCCACATTGTCCCCACAACGAGCGGCAGATTTCTTCCAGGCCTGCACTCGACTTGGAAGTTCGTCCAGGCAAGCCATCATAGAGTTGAGGTCGAGCTGAAGGGTGTCCTCCGACCATAGCTCTTTGCGATTCTCTCCATCGCAGACTTTAGCTGGACAAGATACGCCTGGACGCCCTGGAGCCGGAAATTGAGTTGGAGCATGTTCATGGCCACCGCGTCTACGAAAGGAGACTTGGTGGGATCCAGATTGGGCTCAACCTCCTTCGTCTCCTTCTCAAAGTCTTGGCAGAATTCTGTTGAACAATGGGGAATGGGAGGAGAATTGGTGAACTACGACCCTCAAAGATTTTACAAAGCTCAGTCGACAAAAATACTTACCGTCGAGCAGAATATACATCTTCCTCGAGAACTCGCCCAAATGCCTCTCCAGGCCATTGCTCCTCTTGTTCAGCTGCTCGGCCCTTTTGACGAGGTCCGCGCGCTCCTGCTTCAGCTTGGTGTTCTCCTCTTCCAGCTTCTAGGCAGCCGCCAGCTTCTGATCTGGAGCTTCAATTTTGTCCCTGGCCACCCGTTGGGCGTTCGCGAGTGCCTTGTCCCTCTCCTCCAGTGCCTTCTTCATGAAATCTAAAGAAACAACATTGTGGAGTCGCGCTTGGAGTCGACGGTTTTCATTGCGCACGTCTGTTCGAGCAAGAGCACTCGGTTCAAAACATGGAAAGTGAAGATGGGAATGTTGATAGTCGACAGTAATTACCTCCCAGAGACTTCAGCTCAGCACACGCTCGCTCCAGGGCGTTGTTGGCGACCGCCAGATCCACCTGCAATCGGTTCCTCTCATCCTCCATGTCCTTGTACTGTGTCCCAAGTTCGCAAGCCGTCTGGAACCCACAAAAGACAGGAGTTCAATGAGCAAGTAGTTCATGGACAGTCGCCTGAGTTATGAACACCGGTGAATGATCATCGTGGAAGAATTCAAGCAGAAAATCCACTCGACATGTCGAGTGACTATGGATCTCCGTGCGCCATAAACAAATTCAAAAGTTGTCTCTATTAAGACCCCTGCCGATGCAAGCATTCGACAGCGGTCTCGGGGACTACACCCAGTGGGTGCGCTAAGAGTGCCCCCACTGAGACGGTTAACTCTCGATCCGTCGAGTAACTCGTTAAAAAAAACACTCGACATGTCGGGTGACCCCAGTACCACGCGTACGACAAGTTTTCAAGCCTACTGTTTATCATCTGCGATGAACAGTAGCCTCGGGGACTACACCCAGTGGGTGCACTTAGCGTGTCCCCACTGGCTATTCAAACATTCGGCAAGGTCAGCCCTGTCACGACACTCGCCCCGTCGAGTGACGCGCCTCTCTACTCTATGAAGTGCAGTCTATCCTTATGCAACGTCATATCATGGTTTGCCACTAATGTCCACGAAACCTGCAAGGTAGCTACGGAGTGGTGTGATTCAAAAACAAAATGTATCCCATATACAATAAACTCTAAAAAAACCTGCCGATGCAAGCATTCGACAACGGTCTCAGGGACTACACCCAGTGGGTGCGCTAAGAGCGCTCCCATTGAGACGGTTAATTCTCGATCTGTCGAGTAATTCGTCAGAAAATACACTCGACATGTCGAGTGACACTAATACCACGCGTACTATCAATCCCAATCCTACTCGACTACGATCCGATCTATTCGAGTGGAGAAAGTTCAAACATTCTACGGCAATCACCCAGTGGGTGTACAACAACCAAGAAAGACAAGAATTCAATCAACAATGGACTTACAATCGAACTTACTCGGACATTGGTATGGAGGGTTGCGCTGACGTCAAAAGCCAGTTTGCTGGCCTCGTACGCCTCCTTGGTCCTCAGCATGAGCTGCTCCGCCTGGATCATGGCTTTCTTCGCAGCCCCGGTTTGATCTTCTGGGGTGCGATGCAGAGAGAAGGCCGTCACTGGTGGGGTTGGCATGGTTGCAGGAGCAGCTGAGGCAGTCTGAGAGGGTCCGGTTGGAGTCGACGCCACACTGGTCGAAACAGTTGGAGGAGCATGCGATAGTGGTACTGCAGGTTCAGCCCTGGGTTGTGTCGAGCCACCCCTCCCCCCCTGGGAAGACTCCGCAGTCGACCGCTGAAGTGCTTGCGTCGATGACGCTCCTTGGATGCGAGAGCGCGAAGTGCCAAGTCGCTCCTCGTCGTCCTCCACCTGAATGACCTCTGCATCGACAACCGACGGTGTTAACATTCGCATATGTCGAGTTCCATTAGGATGAACCAACAACTATCTAACCTCTATGAGAAGTGGCCGCGTCAGCAGTGTCGACATACATTGCATCCCCTCCATCTCGATGAGGCGAAGACACAGATGTAGCAGCTCTGACGAATTGAGTGGCATTCGGTCAAATATAACTCCAGACTTCAGTCGATAGAACAAGTACGAAAATAAACTCTTACGTGGAGACGACATGCACTGCCACCCTCATGCGAGGCAGAGCCTTGCGAGGCTTGGTGATGGCTTGCTTGGGCTGCTTAGCCAGTTTTTTGCTCGGCTCAGCGGTCGAGGGGCGGCTGTGCTTCAGATTCTTCTCGCTAGGGCCCGGAGCCCTGTCCTCAACAATCGACGGATCTTGGCGAGACTTGGTGCGACTTTCGCGACGGGGAGGTGACTCGATTTCTTCCTCCTCGCCGGAGTCCTCGTATTCTTCCTCGAAGTCAGAAGAACCATCGCCGTCCACACTGCCGCCCTCGCTCACCATGCCGTCTTCAGCATGGTTCCCGTTAGGAACGGGCGAGTGCATGTGCGTCCATTCATGCATGATTCAAGCAAAGAAGTCAGTTCAATATACAACTTGACAGTACACAACTCACCAGGTTCTTCGGCGGGTTTTCGGCCGAATATGGCCGGATCCTCTTGGCTCCCAAAGGATTGTCGTAGGCCCCGGTGATGCTACGGAGCCACTGCTCGACAGTTTTCTGAGGAACTTCCTCAGGATGCGCCCTTGTCGAGTCCTCAGGGCCCGCGTAGTGCCACATGATGTGGTCTCTAGCTTGGAGCGACTGGATACGTCGACTGAGAAATGTCTCCAACAGATCCATGTCGGTCACCCCGCCCCGGATCAGCTGCACCACCGCTTCAACCAAGATGCCTACTTGGACGTGCTCCTCTTCAGTCACCTTTAGGGACTTGGGAACAGCCGGACGGTCGGGTGTGTATGGGGGAAGGCCAGTCAACATATTGGGCGATGCTGCATCCTTGTAGTAGAACCAGGTCGACTGCAAACCCCTTACAAACTCAGGAAAGGTCATGGCAGGGAAGGAGTTGCGAGCTCTTTTCTAAACTCCTAACCTTCCGCACAGCTGGAGCACGTGGGTCTTCCCATCGGCGGGGAGGGCTTTCTTCACAGTCTAAGATCTGACCGTGAAGAGGTGTTTGAACAATCCCCAATGGGGAGGGCAGCCCAGGAAACATTTGCACAGAGTGACGAATGCAGACATATAGGCTATGGTGTTGGGAGAGAGGTGGTGCAGTTGGGCACCGAAAAAATTCAGAAAGACCCTAAAGAACGGGTGGGGAGGCAGAGAAAAACCTCGCTCGACGTGGGAGAGAAGGAGGACCCGCTCCCCATCGCGCGGCTCCGGCTCACGCTCCTCCCCCGGCAGCCTCCAGGCGCCGTCCGCCACGAGCCCGTCGGAGATGAGGCCCTCCATGTCTTCGCGGGTGACGACAGAAGGGAGAAAACCCCCCTGCATCCAGCCCGCTGGCGCGGTGAAGCGAGCGATTGAGGGCTTCTTGCCCTTGAGCTTCGCCGCCCCCTTCTTCGCTCGCTCCAGCTTTTCCGTCGGATTCTTCATCTTTGTCGCGGCGGCTCTCGTCGAGGGAGATCGAAGTTGGGCGCTGGGAGCGGAGGAAGCGGAGGAAAAGAGAGAAAGAACTGGCGGAGGTACTATGCAAACCGCACCGAAGACAACTTTATATGCTACCGAGTGTCTCACTGACCAGTGGACCCGCGAGGTTACCGCACACGCCAACCACTGACAGCGCTCGGTACGTGGTGATACAACCAACGCGAAAATCGAGGCGTCACGCTCCCATTTGCCCCGATCGTGGCGTAATCTTCGCGCGAGCGCACGCGCTTCCCAAATTTTCGTATGCCGGAAAATCTGGGTCTGTCAGACCGACCCGTCGCCTCCCAAGATACTACCAACTCACTCGGACCAAAACAAATGCTGAACATCCACTCGGACACCTTTAAGGCTAAATAGATCCGGGCGAGCGGAGAAGAATTCAATCGACACAAGTTTCGTTGAAGCCCCGAATATCATTCAGAAGATTTTGCGTGTTAACCCTGAATGAATGCTAATGCTCAGAGTTCAATCGACACAAGTTTCATGGAAACCCCAAATATCATTCGCAGGATCTGATGCACTAACTCAAGGCCCTCGAAGATACCTCTTTCCACCACTCAAACCCCGATCCATTCGGGGGCTAATGACGAGGATATGTACCTAGGGTAGGGTCCTAGGCACGACCTATATATCCTATCTAAGGACACCACATGGGAGGACTTGAAGATCAAGTATGAACTTCCGAGTAGATCCCTGGAGACGTTCAAAGTCACTCGACAGTAATCCACTCGGAGACTCCCGCTCTCACTCGGTAGTCACGTGTCACTCGGAAGACCTCGCTTTCACTCGACGCCAGAAGACCAGGAGCCACCATCAAGAGCCCAACGGGCAGATGCTGGTTCAATGGTCATTAATAGCTTTTATTACGTACGTTACCTGTAACGGCAGACTTTAATTGCACGACCAGGCCCTTTGATACAGGGCAGTTATGAGGGGCAGCAAACTCTATATAATCCACCCCTCCCCTCCTGCACAAGGGTTCGCAACCACTATAATCTTTACATTTCACACGACATAAAGCTCCCGACCACTGAGACGTAGGGTTGTTACCTCCACGAGAGGGGACTGAACTCATACATCCGTATGTACATACTCACCGTAGCTGGGACTCTGCCTTCTTCCTTCGTACTCCTACCATCTACTGTCAGACTCGTTCCCACAACACATGGTTTGTTTTGTACTTTTCACATTTGCAAATCTTACTAGTCACATAGTAGTAGTATTTGGTCTTGGCCATACTAGAGTACGAGCAATGTTCCTTTGGCGTCTGGAAAGAAAAAAGTGGACGTAGAAACAAATTCAAACGGTGAATCGGGTGATCAACGATGGTAGTAGAAATTATTAGTTCAAAAAAAAAATCAAAAGTGGTGGACCGGTCATGTTCATGCCATCGAGGCTCGTAGTGCTACGCTGCACACTGTTTGCTGCGCAGGAAGGAGGACCAGGGGTAGCACGACCCACCCATCCATCCATCCAGGCCCCGAATCGGCAAAACAGAAAGCAGCACGGGAGTCTGCAAAGGCGTCAGCGTAACCGCAAGAGGAAACCTGTCATACAGTACACAGAGACCAGGCCAGAGCAGTGCAGCGCGTTCCACATGCCAGCCAGCCAGCGGAGCGGAGTAAAACGTAGCAGCGCTTTCCCTCCCATCCCCTCCACAGTCCCCAGTCCCCACCCCACCCCACCCCACCCCACCCCTCCCAGCGGCGACGCAAGAAAACCCTCGCCTCTCCCCTCCGACCGGAGATCGACCGGCGATGGCGCCCGCTCCCCTCCTCGTCCCCAAGCCCGACCCCGACGCCGCGCCCCCGCTCACCCCGCCACCGGCGGTCCCGCTCACGCCCGACCTCTGCGCCGCGCTCAGCCGGGAGGCTGCCAGGCACGGCACCGACGGCGCGGCCGCGTCGACGCGTCTCACCCCCGAGCTCTGCGCCGCGCTGCGCCGCGAGCTCGAGCCCTCCCCCGACGACCACTCGGACTTCGCCAACCGCCTCCGCCTCTCCCAGCAGCGCCTCGACGCCATCGCCGCCCGCCTCCCCTCCTCCACGCTGCCTCCCCCGCCCCCGCCGTCGCCTCGCCCACTGTCTCCCCTGCCCCCGCCTCCGCCGGGCGCGCATGCCAACCCGGCGCGGGCCTCGTCCTCGGCCGGCGGCGCCACGGGGAGGAAGCGCCATCGCGGGACACCCGGCACGGAGCTGGTGCGCGCGAGAGTCGCCGCGGCGCAGGTGGACATGCTGCAGGTGCGCACCATGGTGCGCCGCGCGCGGCTCATCTTCGAGGCGCTCCGGGGCCGCTGCCACCGCAACGCCGAGCACCACCACGCGGGCCGCAACCGGGCCGACATGCGGGCCCTCAGCGCCATGATCGACGGGGGGCTCTGCCTCTACCGCGACGTGCGCATCGTCGGCCCCGTCCCCGGCGTCTTCGTCGGCGACGCCTTCAACTACCGCGCCGAGCTCATCGTCGTCGGCCTGCACAACCCCACGCAGGCCGGAATCGGTTACGTGCCCGCCAGCCAGGCCAGCGAGGGCCACCGCGTCGCCACCAGCATCGTGTCCTCGGGCGGCTACCTCGACGACCACGACAACGGGGACGTCTTGATCTACACGGGCAGCGGCGGCCGCCCGCGCAACGGCGGCGACCACCACTCCGACCAGGAGTTCCAGCGCGGCAACCTCGCCCTCGTCTACAGCTGCAAGTACGGCGTCGAGGTGCGCGTCATCCGCTGCCACGACTGCGACGCCAGCCCCAGCGCCAAGCTCTACGTCTACGACGGGCTTTACAAGGTCGACTCTTCTAGCTACGGCCCCGGCAAGTCCGGCCGCGAGGTCTGCCAGTTCAAGCTCGTGCGTCTGCCCGGACAGGACGCGCTCGGCAGCAACACCTGGCGCGCCGCCAGGGACCTCACCAACGCGCTCGACGCCAAGATCCGGCCGCCCGGCTACCTCACGATGGACATGTCCAAGGGCAAGGAGGCGGTCCCCGTCCCCGTCCGCAACACGGTGGACCATGACGTCTCTCCCCTCGAGTTCGAGTACCTCGCACGCCCCGAGCTCCCGGCGCTGCCCAAACCGGCGAGGCGCGGCCACAAGTGCTGCATCTACGGCAAGACGGCGTGCAGCGAGACGTCCTCCAAGTGCGCGGCGTCGGCCTGCGCCTGCGTGAAGAGGAACGGCGGGGGCGGCCCGGCGTACAGTGACGACGGCACGCTCGTGAGGGGACGGCCGGTGGTGTACGAATGCGGCGCGTCGTGCGGGTGCCCACCCGGGAACTGCCCCAACCGGGTGACGCAGCGGGGGATGAGGCACCGGCTGGAGGTGTTCCGGTCCAAGGAGACGGAGTGGGGCGTGAGGACGCTGGACCTGATCCAGCCGGGCGCCTTCCTCTGCGAGTTCACCGGGGACGTGGTCGCTGCGGACCACCCCCGGATTGCCAATGCCAACACCGGCGCGTCGACGGAGGAGTGGGGCGGCATCGTGGACCCGAGAAAGTTCCCGCCAAGGTGGAGGGAGTGGGGGGACGCCCCCGCGGCCGCGCTTCCGGACGACGGCGAGGAACCACCCCGGTTCGCGCAGTGCCCGGCGCCGGGGTACGTGATCGACGTGTCCAGGAGGAGGAACTTCGCGGCCTACATCAGCCACAGCGGCGCACCGAACTCGTTCGTCCAGCTGGTGGTCCGCGGCGACGAGGACGAGTCGTGCCCCCACGTGATGGTGTTCGCAATGGAGACCATCCCGCCGATGCGCGAGCTGAGCATCGACTACGGTGTCGATCAGTGATCGATCGACAACTTTCCCTTCCTATTTATGCTCGTCTTCATTTTCAGTCGCCATGAATTTTGTGTCATTGTTGTCAGTTGTAGCATGGCTGAAAGGGGGCACCTTTCGCTGAACTGTATGCTTTGCTTCCCTATTCTGGGCCTGGTTTGGGAGCACTTATGCTCGGGTGGCTGTAAATTTTTTCCGTCTCAGTCAATTGTTCTCTGAAATGTGGGATTCACATCCAACGAAGTTAATTGTCCTGAGTTAAGTTCCAATCATTTCCAACATCCAGTCCGATCGTGATATGGGAAAAAAATTTAAGAATTTCAAAAATATGAAGAAAGTTTAGAAGTTTTTTTAAATAAACTTGATTTTCTTTTGTACTGGTATATAAATTTTCACGATTAAAAGCAGCATAAAATTTATTGCTATCCCAGCAGATAGGAAGTACTATTGCTCTCGCAGTTCCAATAATGTACTGCATATAGATTTTCTGGAAAAATCAAACTTCACAAACGTTGATCAAGTTTATGAAAAAACTATCTATCTATCTATCTATCTATATATATATATATATATATATATATATATATAATACAAAATATATACAATATGAAGCTACACATTGCGATGTCTAATGATATGTATTTGGTATTCTAGATGTATTTTTTTTATAAACTTGGTCAAAGTTTGTAAAATTTGACTTTTCAGAAAATCTATATGCACTACATTGTGAAACGGACGAAGCACCTTATGCATTCTTGATTTTCAAACATGAATCTTAATGTAAATAGATCAGCCACGTCACATTTTTCTTCTATTCAAAAAAATGAGTTGTCACGAACGCCTCCGACTCTTTTATGCTCTTCTCCCCTATTTCTCCCACCATCCACACCCTCTCCCCACTCAATCCCATTTCTTCTCCCGCCCATACCATCCCACCCGCCGTGCCGCTGTAGCCTTCCCACCCTATTGTCGTGCCACCACCGCACGCATTGCCCCGCACAACGTCGTCGATGCGCCCCTGGACCACCACCGACGAGTTGGCCCATATCGCACCCGATGATGTACCCCCTCCAACCCAGCGACGGGGCTCCCGAGTTCGAGTGTGTGGAGGCGTCGCCCTGTTGATGCGGCCCACACCATGTTTTTGCGATGCACCCCTTGACGGTATCTTAGATTAAGGGGTACGCACCATGTCGGCCCATCATTATTTGGCCGGGCCAAGGACCTAACGCCAACCGAAGAATAGGCCACGCATGTCGTGGTTGTCATCGTACTCAAGACGGAATCGTCCTAAGACTTAGAGTACACTTCAAGGTGTATTTGAATGATCGGCATGTTATCCCTAGTTGTAGCAGACATACTTGTAACCCTAGATACACCCGGTGCCCATATAAGCCGAGGGGTTTAGTTTGTAGAGGCAAAGTTTTAGACTAGAGCTCATTCGTACGATCTCGAGGTACATCATCATGTACTTTGTACCCTATCCACAATCAATACGAAATAAGTAGGACGTAGGATTTTACCTCTTAGAGAGGCCCTGAACCCGGGTAAACTACCATGTACCCCTTTGTCGTGTTACCATCGTGCCATGATCACAAGCTCGGGACCCCCTACCCAAGATGCGCCAGTTTTAGCACCGATATTGGTAGCCTATACAGGTCCCGCTATGTGGTCCCCAGGGACGCCCTCGAGGTTCCCACCGAGGTGGAGGGAGTGGGGAGATGCCCCTACATCCGCGCTTCCAGACAACGGAGAGGAACCACCCCAGTTCGCGCAGTGCCCGGCGCTGGGGTACGTAATCGACGTGTCCCTGAGGAGGAACTTCGTAACCTACATCAGCCATAGCGGCACATCGAACTCGTTCGTCCAGTTGGTGGTCCGCGGTGATGAGCACGAGTCGTTCCCCACCTGATGGTGTTTGCAATGGAGACCATCCCACCCATGCACCGAGCTGAGCATCGACTATGACGTCGATCAGTGATCGAGAGACAATGTTTCCTATTTATGGTCGTCTTCATTTTCTATTGCCAAGAATCATTCTGTCAAGTTGTCGATTGTAGCATGGATGAAAGGGAGCCACCTTTCGCTAAATTGTAGTATGCTTTGCTACCCTTTTCTAGGCCCGGTTTCGATCGTGTTTGTAGTTGGAAATGCCTTTAGCCCACCGTCTTTCCCCATTCTTTCACATACCTACTCAATCATGTTGTGCATGATCACCCAAGTTGTCATGATGTACCAAAAGATATCTCGATCACAAAACCTAGTCGATCCTTGCACAATAGCAAACTGGTCGTGCAAAATCCCAAAACCCTCTCTGCATTTTTCCTAGTGGGCGCTTGAGCATTATGGAAGTAGAATTCTTTCTTACATTGGGGGCTTGAAGTTGGCTTCACAAAAGTAACCCACTTCAGATATATCCCATCCACAAGGGAGTAGCCTATATTTTGTGCATGTCCATTTGCTTGGAACTCCACCGATGATAATTCCCTGTTGGGTAGCTTTGCAAAGAGAGGTCACTGTTTGAGCATACTGAGGTCATTGCAAGATCCATACATCCCAAAATGTTCCGGCCAAATCGTTTATCTGCCACAACTTCAAGATGATGGTGGCATTCTTATTTGTGTGCTTTGAACTACCCATGCCATGGTACAGGGTAGTTCTTCCAACTCCAATGCATGCAATAAATGGAGCCAAGCATACCCATAAAGCTTAATGAAGGTCGATCTGCGGGAGGGGAGCTCGGAGGCCCGTATACGTGACTACATATTATCTTGGAGTGTAAGACACGATGATAGCGGCTTAGATGAGATCGATATCCTAGAAAAACTCTAGCCCCCGCCATCTATATAGTGGGGGATATAGGGGTATCCATTCCAATTCACGATGTAGAAACATACTCTCGATAGTCACATATCATCCCATTGTAACCCTCGCATGAGGTACTTCACCATGAATACAAACCAGAAGCAGGACATAGGGTAGTACTCCTCAACGGAGGTCCAAACCTGGGTAACTTCCTCATGTGACCTTCAACTTGGTATTTCCAACCTTGTTCGCGACCCTACTGCGAGGGTACTAATGGTTCTACATACCATCGGTTGGCACGCCAGGTAGGGGCTACGCTGGCCAAAGGCCGAATCTAGATCGGATCTCCCCTCGCTTCCAGTGGCCTCCCATCGGGAGAAACCCCCACCTTGTGCTCTTTCACCTTCACCACGGGCAGGAGGGGTAGGGTCGATGGGTACTGGTGATTCTATGTGTTGGGAAACGTTGCATGGGAAACAAAAAATTTCCTACGCACACACAAGATCTATCCATGATGATGAGCATCTACGAGAGGAAGAGTGGATCTACGTACCCTTATAGATCGCTAAGCGAGAAGCGTTAAGAAACGCGGTTGGTGTAGTCGAACGTCTTCGCGATCCAAATCGCCGAGCGTCCCGCGATCCAATCACGATCCGTCCCGATCAAGCATCGAACGGACGACACCTCTGCGTTCAGCACACGTGCAACTTGATGACGATCTCCGCCTTCTTGATCCAGCAAGAGGGAGAGGATAGGTAGACAAGTTCTCTGGCAGCGTGACGGCGTCGCGGCGATGGTGGTGGAGCAATACCGACAGGGCTTCGCCTAAGCACTGCAGAAAACTGATCTAGAGGAGAAACTATGCACTAGAGGAGAGGGTAGCATGTGGCTGCAAATCAAGTGCAAAACCCCTTAAACCTCTAGTATATATAAGAGGAAGAGAGGAGGAGGCTTGGCGCAAGGGCCAAGCCCTCTAGGCTTCAGCCGAAGTGGGAGGAGAGGAGGAATCCTCCTCCAATCCTAGTAGGACTAGGACTCCTCCTTATTTTGGTCTTTTTGCCTTTTTTCACCTTTTTCTCTTTGGGCTTTTCTTCCCAGCCGCATGGGCCTTATGTGGGACTTCCACCAGCCCACTAAGGGCTGGTATTCACCCTCCCACAGCCCATGTAGCCTCTTGGCTCGAAATACCCCTCCCGATGGTCTCCCGGTATACTACCGGCACTCCCGGTACACTACCGATGAGCCCGAAACTTTTCCGGTGACCAAAACAGGACTTCCTATATATCAATCTTTACATCCGGACCATTACGGATCTCCTCGTGACGTCCAGGATCTCATCCGGGACTCCGAACAACCTTCGGTCACCACCATGCATAACTCTATACTTCCGAAACGTCACCAAACCTTAAGTGTGCAGACCCTGCGGGTTTGAGAACTATGTAGACATGACCGAGACACCTCTATGGTCAATAACCAATAGCGGGACCTAGATGCCCATATTGGTTCCTACATATTCTATGAAGATCTTTATCGGTCGAACCTCTATGTCGAGGATTCAGTCAATCCCCTATGATGTTCCCTTTGTTCTTCGGTATGTTACTTGCGCGAGATTCGATCGTCGGTATCTCCATACCTAGTTCAACCTCGTTACCGGCAAGTCTCTTTACTCGTTCTGTAATACAAGACCCCGTGACTAACACTTAGTCACATTTCTTGCAAGGCTTATTGTGATGTTGTATTACCGAGTGGGCCCTGAGATACCTCTCTATCAGACGGAGTAACAAATCCCAGTCTTGATCCATGCCAACCTAACAGACACCCTCGGAGATACCTGTAGAGCACCTTTATAGTCACCCAGTTACGTTGTGATGTTTGATACACACAAGGCACTCCTCCGGTGTCCGTGAGTTGCATGATCTCATGGTCATAGGAACATATACTTGACATGTAGAAAATAGTAGCAATAAACTGACACGATCATATGCTACGTTTGGAGTTTGGGTCTTGTCCATCACATCATTCTCCTAATGATGTGATACCGTTATCAAATGAAATCACATGTTAATGGCTTGGAAACCTTGACCATCTTTGATCAACGAGCTAGTTCACTAGAGGCATACTAGGGACAAAGTGTTGTCTATTTATCCACACATGTAATTGTTTCCAATCAATACAATTATAGCATGGACAATAAATAATTATCATGAACAAGGAAATATAATAATAAACACTTTATTTATTGCCTCTAGGGCATATTTTTAACAGTCTCCCACTTGCACTGGAGTCAATAATCTAGGTCACATCACTATGTGGTTTACATTGTAATGAATCAAACACCCATGCAGTTCTGGTGTTGATCATGTTTAGCCCTTGGAAGAGGTTTAGTCAACGAGTCTGCAACATTCAGATCCATGTGCACTTTGCAAATATTTATGTCCTGTAATCGCAGATGTAGTTGAAGCGTCGCTTTATGTGTCTGGTCCTCTTGTGAAACCTTGGTTCCTTGGCCAGAGCAATGGCACTAGTGTTGTCACAGAACATAGTCATTTGATTCAGTGCACTGGGCACTACTCCAAGATCTGTCATGAACTGCTTCATCCAGACACCTTCCTTCGCTGCCTCCGAGGCTGCGATGTACTCCGCTTCGCATGTAGAATCAGCTACCACGCTTTGCTTGGAACTGCACCAGCTTACCGCTCCCCCGTTGAGAATAAATACGTATCCGGTTTGTGACTTAGAGTCATCCGGATCAGTGTCAAAGCTTGCATCGACGTAACCCTTTACGACGAGCTCTTCATCACCTCCATAAACGAGAAACATTTCCTTAGTCCTTTTCAGGTACTTAAGGATATTCTTGACCGCCGCCCAGTGCTCCATTCCAGGATCACTTTGAAACCTTCCAGCCATACTTATGGCAAGGCTGACATCGGGTCTTGTGCATAGCATTGCATACATGATTGAGCCTATGGCTGAAGCATAGGGGATGACTCTCATCTTTTCTCTATCTTCTGCAGTCACTCGGCATTGAGTCTTACTCAACTTCACACCTTGTAACACAAGCAAGAACCCCTTCTTGGACTGATCCATTTTGAACTTCTTCAAAACTTTATCAAGGTATGTGCTCTGTGAAGGTGCTATTAAGCGTCTCGATCTATCTCTATAGATCTTAATGCCTAATATGAAAGCAGCTTCTCCTAGGTCCTTCATTGAAAAACTCTTGTTCAAATATTTCTTCATGCTTTCCAGCATTTCTATATTGTTTCCAATCAACAATATGTCATCCACATATAATATTAGAAACGCTATAGAGCTCCGACTCACTTTCTTGTAAATACAAGCTTCTCCATAAACTTGTATGAACCCAAACGCTTTGATCACTTCATCAAAGCGCTTATTCCAACTCCGAGATGCTTGCACCAGCCCATAAATGGATCGCTGGAGTTTGCAAACTTTGTCAGTATTCTCTGGATCGACAAAACCTTCTGGTTGTACCATATACAACTCTTCCTCAAGGAAACCGTTGAGGAACGCTCTTTTGACATCCATCTGCCAAATTTCATAGTCAAAATAAGCAGCTATTGCCAACATGATTCTAACAGACTTAAGCATCGCTACGGGTGAGAAGGTCTCATCGTAGTCAACTCCTTGAACTTGTGAAAAAACCTTTGCCACAAGTCGAGCTTTATAGATGGTGACATTATCGTCCGCGTCTGTCTTCTTCTTAAAGATCCATTTGTTCTGAATGGCCTTTCACCCTTCAGGTAATACTTCCAAAGTCCATACTTTGTTTTCATACATGGATCCCATCTCGGATTTCATGGCCTCTAACCATTTCTCGAAATCCGAGCCCATCATCACTCCTCCATAGCTCGTAGGTTCATTGTTGTCCAACAACATGACCTCCAAGACAGGGTTGCCGTACCACTCAGGAGCAGTACGCGCCCTTGTCGACCTACGAGGTTCAATAGTAACTTGATCTGAAGCTTCATGATCATCATCATTAACTTCTTCAACTGTTGTAGGCTCCACAGAAACATCTTTCTGCGTTGCACTACTCTCTGGTTGAAGTAAAGGTTCAATAACCTCATCAAGCTCTATTTTTCTCCCACTCAATTCTTTCAAGAGAAACTCTTTCTCAAGAAATGTTCCGTTCTTAGCGACAAACACTTTGCCTTTAGATCTGAGATAGAAGGTATACCCGACTGTCTCTTTCGGGTATCCTATGAAGACGCATTTCTCCGCTTTGGGTTCTAGCTTTTTAGGCTGAAGCTTTTTGACATAAGCATCACATCCCCAAACTTTAAGAAACGACAACTTTGGCATCTTGGCAAACCATAGTTCATATGGCGTCGTCTCAACGGATTTCGATGGTGCCCTATTTAAAGTGAATGCAGCCGTCTCTAATGCATAACCCCAAAACGATAGTGGCAAATCGGCAAGAGACATCATAGAACGCACCATATCTAATAAGGTTCGATTACGACGTTCGGACACACCATTACGTTGTGGTGTTCCAGGCGGTGTCAACTGTGAAACAATTCCACACTGTCTTAAGTGACTGCCAAACTCATAACTCAGATATTCACCTCCTCGATCAGATCACAGGAATTTAATCTTCTTATTACGATGATTCTCAACTTCACTCTGAAATTGCTTGAACTTTTCAAACGTTTCAGACTTGTGTTTCATTAAGTAAATAGACCCATATCTACTTAAGTCATTAGTGAAGGTGAGAAAATAACGATATCCACCATGCACTGTAACATTCATTGGACCACACACATCGGTATGTATGATTTCCAATAAGTCACTTGCCCGTTCCATTGTTCCAGAGAACGGCATTTTAGTTATCTTGCCCATGAGGCATGGTTCACATGTGTCAAGTGGTTCAAAATCAAGTGACTCCAAAAGTCCATCAACATGGAGCTTCCTCATGCGTTTTACACCAATATGACCTAAACGGCAGTGCCACAAGAAAGTGGTACTATCATTATCAACTCTACATCTTTTGGCATCAATGTTATGAACATGTGTGTCATCACTATCAAGATTCAATATGAATAAACCCCTCACATTGGGTGCATGACCATAAAAGATATTACTCATATAAATAGAACAACCATTATTCTCTGATTTAAATGAGTAACAATCACCATTATTCTCTGATTTAAATGAGTAACCATCTCGCAATAAACAAGATCCAGATATAATGTTCATGCTTAACACAGGCACTAAATAACAATTATTCAGGTTCATCACTAATCCCGATGGTAATCGAAGAGAGAGCATGCCTACGGCGATCACATCAACCTTGGAACCATTTCCCAAGCGCATCGTCACTTCATCCTTTGCTAGCCTTCGTCAATTCTGTAGTTCATGTTTTGAGTTGCAAATGTGAGCAACCGAACCGGTATCAAATACCCAGGCACTACAATGAGAGCTAGTAAGGTACACATCAATAACATGTATATCATATATACCTTGTTTGTCGTTGGTCGCCTTCTTGACAGCCAGGTACTTGGGGCAGTTCTGCTTCCAATGACCAGTTCCCTTGCAATGAAAGCACTCAGTTTCTGGCTTGGGTCCATGCTTGGGCTTCTTTACAAGAGTAGCAACTGCTTTGCCATCATTCTTGGTTTTACCGTTCTTGCCTTTGCCCTTGCCATTCTTCTTGAAACTAGTGGTTTTATTGACCATCAACAGTTGATGTTCTTTCTGGATTTTAGACTCAGCGACTTTTAGCATCGCAAAAAGCTTGGCGACTGACTTGTTCATCCCGTGCATGTTATAGTTCATTAGAAAGATCTTGTAACTAGGTGGCAGTGATTGAAGAACTCTGTCAGTGATCGCCTCCTGCGGAAGGGCAATTCCCAACTACGCTAGACGATTCGAATACCCAGACATTCTGAGCATATGCTCACTGATAGACCCGTTCTCCTCCATTTTGCAAGCATAGAACTTATCGGAGGTCTCATACCTCTCGATCTGGACATTCTTCTGAAAGATAAACTTCAACTCCTAGAATATCTCATATGCTCCATGACGTTCAAAACGTCTTTGAAGTCCCTGTTCTAAGCCATACAATATTGCACACTAAACTATTGAGTAATCTCCAGAATGTGCCTCCCAAGCGTTCTTAACGTCTTCGGATGACATGTCTTCTGGTTGGTCACCAAGCGGTGCATCAAGGACATATGATTTCTGGGAAGCCATGAGGATAATCCTCAGATTACGGGCCCAGTCAACAAAGTTACTTCCATCATCTTTCAACTTAGCTTTCTCTAGGAACGCATTAAAATTCAGGGGTGCTACTGCGCGAGCCATTGATCTACAACATAAATATGCAAAGGTTACTTAGACTATTGTTCAAGATAATGAGTTTAGTTAATCAAATTACTAAAGCTCCCACTCAAATTGACATCCCTCAGGTCATCTGAGTGTCACATGATCCAAATTCACCAACTCAAGTCCGATCATCACGTGAGTTGAGGTGGTTTCAATGGTGAACATCATCATGTTGATCATATGTACTGTATGACTCATGTTCGACCTTTCGGTCTCTTGTGTTCCGGGGGCATGTCTGTACATGCTAGGCTCGTCAAGTTTAACCCGAGTGTTCTGCATGTGCAACACTGGCTTGCTCCCGTTGTATGTGAACGTAGAGTCTATCACACCCGATCATCACGTGGTGTCTCGACACGACGAACTTTCACAACGGTGCACACTCGGGGAGAAAACAATTCATCTTGATATTTAAGTGAGGGATCACTTTATAATGCTACCGTCGTCCTAAGAAAAACAAGGTGCATAAAAGGATGAACATCACATGCAAATCATAAGTGACATGATATGGCCATGAACTTGTGCTTTTGATCTTCATCTTGAAAGCACCGGCATGATCCCCATCGTCACCGGCACGACACCATGATCTCCATCAATGTGTCGCCATCGGGGTTGTCGTTCCCATCATGCTTCTACTACTATTGCTACCGTTTAGCGATAAAGTAAAGCATTACATAGCGCTTAATGATTGACACGCAAGTCATACAATAATTAAAGACAACCCTATGACTCCTGCCGGTTGCCGTACTCATCGACATGCAAGTCGTGATATTCTATACAACATATGATCATCTCATACATCACATATATCACATCATGTAATTGGCCATATCACATCACAGCATACCTTGCAAAAACAAGTTAGACGTCCTCTAATTGTTGTTGCATGTTTTATGTGGCTGCTACGGGTATCTAGCAAGAACAATTCTCACCTACGCGTAAACCACAACGGTGATACATCAGTTGCTTTTCAACCTTCTCAAGGACCGCCTTTGTCGAATCCGATCCAACTAAAATAGGAGAAACAGGCACCCGCCAGCCATGTTTGTGCAACGAGGTTACACGTCAGTTGATGGAACCGGTCTCTCGTAAGCGTACGAGTAAGGTTGGTCCAGGTCGCTTCATCTCACAATACCACTGAACCAAAACACAACCAAGGAAGGAAGCAATCTAAGCATCAACGTCCACAAACTCTTTGTGTTCTACTCGAGATCTCATCTACACATAGACCTAGCTCATGATGCCACTGTTGGGGAACATTGCATGAGAAAAGAAAAATTTCCTACGCACACGCAAGATCTATCCATGGCGATGAGCATCTACGAGAGGGAGAGTGGATCTACGTACCCTTGTAGATCACTAAGAGGGACGCGTTAAGAAACGTGGTTGGTGTAGTCAAACGTCTTCGCGATCCAAATCGCCAAGCGTCCCGCGATCCAATCACGATCCGTCCTGATCAAGCACCGAACGGACGGCACCTCCGCGTTCAGAACACGTGCAACTTGATGACGATCTCCGCCTTCTTGATCCAGCAAGAGGGAGCGGAGAGGTAGACGAGTTCTCCGGCAGCGTGACGGCGCCGCGGCAATGGTGGTGGAGCAATTCCGGTAGGGCTTCACCTAAGCACTGCAGAAAACTGATCTAGAGGAGAAACTATGCACTAGAGGACAGGGTAGCACGTGGCTGAAAATCAAGTGCAAAAACCCTAAAACCTCTAGTATATATAAGAGGAAGAGAGGAGGAGGCTTGGCGCAAGGGCCAAGCCCTCTAGGCTTCGGCCGAAGTGGGAGTAGAGGAGCAATCCTCTTCCAATCCTAGTAGGACTAGGACTCTTCCTTATTTTGGTCTTTTTGCCTTTTTCCACCTTTTTTTCTTTGGGCTTTTCTTCCCAGCCGCATGGGCCTTATGTGGGACTTCCACCAGCCCACTAAGGGCTGGTATTCACCCTTCCACAGCCTATGTAGCCTCTTGGGTCGAAATACCCCTCCCGATGGTCTCCCAGTACACTACCAGCACTCCCGGTACATTACCGATGAGCCCGAAACTTTTCCGGTGACCAAAACAGGACTTCCTATATATCAATATTTACCTCCGGACCATTGCAGAGCTCCTCGTGACGTTCGGATCTCATCCGGGACTCCGAACAACCTTCGGTCACCACCATGCATAACTCTATACTACCGAAACGTCACCAAACCTTAAGTGTGCAGACCCTGTGGGTTCGAGAACTATGTAGACATGACCGAGACACCTCTACGGTCAATAACCAATAGTGGGACCTGGATGCCCATATTGGTTCCTACATATTCTACGAAGATCTTTATCGGTCGAACCTCTATGTCAAGGATTCAGTTAATCCCATATGATGTTTCCTTTGTTCTTCGGTATGTTACTGGCCCAAGATTCGATCATCGGTATCTCCATACCTAGTTCAACCTCGTTACCGGCAAGTCTCTTTACTCGTTCCGTAATACAAGACCCCGTGACTAACACTTAGTCACATTGCTTGCAAGGCTTATTGTGATGTTGTATTACCGAGTGAGCCCTGAGATACCTCTCCGTCACACGGAGTAACAAATCCCAGTCTTGATCCATGCCAACCCAACAGACACCCTCGGAGATACCTGTAGAGCACCTTTATAGTCACCTAGTTACGTTGCGACGTTTGATACACACAAGGCACTCCTCCGGTGTCCGTGAGTTGCATGATCTCATGGTCATAGGAACATATACTTGACATGTAGAAAACAATAGCAATAAACTGACACGATCATATGCTACGTTTGTGAGTCAGCGAGCCAACTAGCATGGGAGGATCACTGGATTTTGCACAAATTTGTTGCAACTTATAATCGTTGGGAAGCCATCAGAATATCCAAAAGAAAAAAATGTGAGATTACTGTAACGACCCATGTAGGAGAACTCAATGAACCATGAGTCGATATGGTTGAATAGGCCTAGTGGCCTAGGCTGATCTGCTATGATCACATTGTCGTCATACTTAGGGGGGGCTCGCATTTCCCTATTCTGGCCCAGATGAAAAATAGCTGGACTTATTCGTTCATGGATTTGTTTGGTGGCATTGATGTAAGGGCCTTCTATTGCATCCACTTTTGTGTTTTTTTGGTTTGTTTAACTCGTTGCATGATGCTAAGTGCTAGAACACTTATGTGAAAAAGAAAAGCTGGTGTTAGAAAATTCGCTCGGTTTTACCATCCCTTTTACTAGCGTTTATCTAACTAGTTAATTGTGTGTGCGTTGCAACAGGGTCAAACATATTTTAGTGATTCAATAACAATTACAAGTGCCTCGATAGAGACTTCGTGAGTACTTTTGTTTCCTATGGCATGTCCCACATCAACATCACCAGGTAGAATTGTGTGGCAGAGCGGCAAGATGATGGAAAGGAAATGATAGGTTTTAGGAGGAGCCCACATAAATGACACTTTCTCCAAATAAGGTGATCCTTGGTCGAGTTATTTAACCACAATACGCATGCTACAGTCAAATCCAGAAAAAATGACACTATACATAATTAACGTGTTTCTTCTGTCCAACGCTAGATAATACTTTTTTATAAACTAATGGATGTTTTTTAAGGGAATGAGAAGGACAAGTAAAGGAAACTATCGATTCGGGTTATTTCAAGTTATTTAATATACTTTGGTTTGTTTTATACAACATCGATTGAGAAATTGAGATTACCAAAAATATGTATAGAAAGCCAACCAGAGATGGACATGTGGAGAGGAAAAACCGAGGGAGGAAATGAGGCGAACCTACCAATACCTTAACAGAGATTCCAACGTTCCTAACGGGATCATAAGCATGAGCAACGGTTTGAGTATGTACGGCCTGTCTTACTTTTGCTGCTATTTCCCGGTTACTCCTTTTTCAATTAACGTTGCCAGTTTTGAGTATCATGATTAATTATAAACTCTAGTATAGATAAAGAATTATTTCAGCTTATCTTATACTCTAAGTTGATCATATACCCATATATATGCTCATGAAGCTCAAGCAATACATTGCCGATTCCACTAATTTCCTCTTTATCCCTTTTACATCGTATCAGCCTAACCGATCCAACCCTAGTCACCGTCCGCCACTTCCGCTCCGGGCCTCCTTCGGCGGTCGGTATCCATGGTCGCTACCGGGGGCCGTACTGCCCGTACCTAGGGTTCTTCTACCGGCCGTGTTGACCGTCTACCCTAGAGAGTTTTTTTACCGATCCTTTAATCCCGAGTTTTCTCTTTCTCATCGATCACATTGATTGGCGTTTCTTTTTGGTTTTCCCATCTAAAATCAGTTTGCGTCGCCCGCCGGCACAATCGACCCTCATGCCTCTAATCCAACCTCTGTGAGCTACATCGGACATTGATGCACCGCAGGATCGCGCCTCATCAACCACGACAGGCGTGGCCAAGTGCTACGTACGACGTTAACATCCAGCTGCCATGCAACTCATGTGCGTACACATGTGCATCAGCGAAGCTCATGAGGGAACTTAGTTGCGAGGCCATGATGGCTGGGCGAAGCCTTGGATGGGGTTGATTGGAGAGAGATACGATTTACCCAGGTCCGGCCCCTTAACGAGGTAAGAGCCTACTCATGCTCCGTATTTGCTTATTGGTGTTAAGATCTAGATTACAAGGGTTGTTTTCGCTACCTCTCTCGAGAGGGCTCTAATTTGGATCTGTCCTTTTGGACGCCCCGGGGCTCGCCCTTATATAATGAGCCAAACCTCTGAGGTTACAATGAGTTCGGGTTGTGCCCGTCACCTCCTCCTGATCGGAGTGGATCTCCTATGCCGGCAATATCCTAAGCCGACTCAAACTAGGGCCCCTAGAGCCGACCCACAACATAAGCCGGCCCGACGACCTTGTGTAGTATTCTAACAAACCGTGGGGTCTTGCCCTCCATGGGCCGGCTTACGCCCAGGCCCATGAAATGTAAGCCGGCCTGGGCGGGCCTGATTATGACAGGGCAATATCCCGAATAGATGCACCGACCCTCGTGCCTCCGCTGTGTCGCCCCATCACGTCGTAGCGAGCTTGGCACGTGGTCCCTGTAGCCGCCCTGACGTCTTCCGTGCCATCACCCCGACTCGTGCATTGACGTTGCGTCGCCTCTTTGGGACGTAGCGCCGCGACACACGGTCCACTTTGCCGCCCACACGGGTTGAATTCTGTGTGACATGGGCCGTACCGTCTTCCCAGGCATGGGAATGCCACCTTCTATGACTATCGTCGTCACGCCATTGGGTTGTTTCTCGCCTACTTCGAGCACCGACGCTGGGCTCCTAACCTAGCCGCCACCGCCTCCTGAGGTCACCGCACTGCTCTTCTTCCCGGTCCACGATGACTAACTCGACACCGACCACCCGACTCGGCTACCTCGACCACGGCTACATCACCCTATGCTCTTGGCTACCTTGATACCGGCACAAAGGGCTACCGTCTTGCTTGACCAACCTCGTTAGTTTTCACTCCAGCCACGACTGCCGCGATGCATCGGCCACTTCGACTGTGGGGGGATGTTCGTCGGCTTACCTTCAGATTATTCTCTAGTCTTACCGTCTGTGTCGCTACCGTTGTGACTACGTGGGGATATTGAGTATCGTGATTAATTAGAAAATATAGGATAGACTAGGAAATAGTCCATCTTGTCTTCTACTTGATGTTTATCATGTATTCTAACTTGTCTTGTATTCCAAATTGATCATGTCCTCATATATATGTCCATAAGGCTCAAGCAATACATCAATAATTTCACTAATTCTCGCTCCGATAGTTTGAAGCATTTGTGAAACATGCATGCATAGCGATGACAAATACTCACTCAGTTGCGAATTATAAGATATTTTAAATATTTTAATATGGACTACACATAGACTGAAATAAGCGAACAAAACGCTAAAAAGCATTTATATACATCTAATTTAGAATGAAGTTAGAACATCTTATAATTTAAAACGGAAGGAGTAGTATAGGTGTTCATTTCATGTACTCTTACCTTCTTTCGGAACTACTACAGGTGTTCAGCTCATCGTTTGGCTGGCCGTTCGAGTTATGCTGTAATTTGTTATACGTACATTTGTATCATTTCGGTATACAATGATTGTGGTTCATGATTCATGTAGTGATTATTTTCTCAGCACCATTATTTGGACTTCTTGTTCACCTAGCAGAAATATTTTTTTTCAAGGGTTTGCTTCGGTGCACCCCCCTTAAAAGTTTGCACGAATCTTGCACGTCAAACGTATTGATTAGACTAATGTGGATACAGCAAATTATATTAACCTTTTTTGTTAAAAGGGTACCTTCTAATCTCCATATTTAGTTTATATCGAAATTGGCAAACTTTTCTAGACGGGCGTACTGAAGCAAATTTTGGAAGTCAAAAGTTAGATATGGCGTATAGTGTAGACTAGGACAAGGCCATTTCTAGGCTAGCTCGAAGCACAACTGGCATGCTTGGCACGAGCAATCCTATTTCACACTATGCGTGGGGAGTGGTCGAGTGGTACGCTAACTATATTTTTTTATTATTTCATGTTATTATATTATTATTTTAGATACTTTTTAAATAATAATTTATTAACTTATATTATTTCTGAACACTAACCTATTGATGTGGTGTCCAGTGCCAGTTCATTTTTTCTGGGTGTTTTTTACTTTTCAGGTTCACAATACCAAATGAAGTCCAATTGTCCCGAAACTTTTTTATAATTTTTTCTAGACCAAAAGAAGACTTAGAAGCTTCGGAAGAAGACCGAAGTCCGCAGGAGTGATGCACAAGCCAACAGGGCGCGCATAGGGGGTGGCCGCACCTTGATGGCTTCTCTCTCCCTTGTGGCCCTCCTACCCCCATTCTTTGGCCTATTAATTCACATATATTTCAAAAACCCTACGGGACAGCCCGAAACATTTTTTCCGCCGCTGCAAGTCTCTGTTTCGCCGCGATCTCATCTGGAGCCCCGTTTTGGCACCCTGTCGGAGAGGGGATCGATCACGGAGGGTCTCTTCATCAACCTTGCCGCCCTCATGATAATGTATGAGTAGTTCACCACCGACCTATAGGTCCGTAGTTAATACCTAGATGACTATCTCTCTCTTTTGATCTTCAATACAATGATCATCGCATCTTCGCTTTGATCTATACGATGTAAT
Source organism: Hordeum marinum (assembly GCA_022496015.1). Lineage (NCBI taxonomy): Eukaryota > Viridiplantae > Streptophyta > Magnoliopsida > Poales > Poaceae > Hordeum > Hordeum marinum. The sequence goes on along the minus strand of CM039674.1, from coordinate 505,847,502 downwards.
TCTTTTGTGTGCAGTGTGTTTGTTGAGATCCGCTAAATTATGGATTTATGTTCAGATTATTCATGAAAAGTATTTGACTCTTCTCTGAAATTATTATATATGATTCTTATTTGCATGATCATTATAGCTTCGTAAATCTTTCCGATGTATTGATTTGCTTTGGCCAAGTAGATTGATCTTTCTTTAGTAAGAGGTGTGCGTTGTAGTGGATTCAACCTGAGGGGTTTTATATCCCAGTAACAGAAAGAGACAAGATACGCCTTTGTGTTGTTGCCACTAAGGATAAAACAATGGGGTTTATTCATATTGATTCAGTTTACTTTGTCTACATCATGCCATTATTCTCCAAGCATTATTCGGTTTGTCATGAACTTAATACGTAGAGAGGCAAGCATAGAAGCGCTCTTGAATTGGAGTAATAGCAATATGTGCATGCATGAGTCGCCCTATTTATTTTTGACGCGATGCCTATATACGCATGATCATTGCCATAAATATCACATAACTATGTGCTTTTCTACCAATTGTTCAACGGTAATTTCTTTACACATCGTATGCTTACTTTCATGAGAGATGCCAGTAGGGAAAACTATGCCCCTTGGGTCTATTCAATTATATATTTATAAAATCTATCTTTACCTTGCTGTCATTATTTACCTTTTATTTTATTTTACAATTTACGATTATCTACTATTATCTACACACTTCACTAGCTTGCAAATAACGAGATCAAGGGGATTGACAACCCTCTTGTCCGTGTTGGATGCAAGTTGTTTGCTATTTTGTGTGCAACCACTGAAGACGGTTGTGGATTGATATTCCTATTGGTTAGATAAACCTAGTTTTATAACTGAAAAAAATATTTATCCATATTGTGCTGCAATTATCCGTTCCTTTTTATGAAAACCCCAATGCAGATCACAAGTATCACCGAGCAAACGCAATATTAGACCAACCTGCTTGGGGGTTACTTCTTCCGGTTTAATCCAGCTATAGAAAGGTTCCCGATCTTTTCGTTTCTATGTTTTTTGTCCTTTGTTTTCCTTTGTAGGCTTTCTTCCAAAAATTTAGTTTTCTTTTAGTTTTTCCATTTTTAAATTCATGACTATTTTTTTTATTCGGGAATACTTCTTCAAATAAAATGACAAATCCATGAATAAGTTTTAAATTCAGGAAAAATTGAAATTTATAAACACTTTTCAAATTCATAAAAAATAAATTGTTGGTTTTTCAATTTTTAAGTATTTTATAAAAGTCATGAACATTTTCCAAACCCACAAACATAGTTTAATATGTTGCAAAACATGGAATATTTTAAATTTTATTTAAAATAAGCATTGTTGAAAATTGGTGATATTTTTTGAATAATCTTTAGTGTATATTATAGATAAAATTTCTTTCTCTCAAGAAAAATAAAATATCTAGAAAATAGAAAAGTAAACAAACTGAATACCATTTGAGAAACCCTGAATCAGTTAATTTGGGGCAACTTATATTTTGCACCATCTATGCATGTTAACGTGCTCCCCGCAAACCGGCGCACATGCCCCTTCGCGCTGGACCGGCCCAATTACTTTTTTTCTCTGTTTAGAACGCAAAAAAGGTGCAGGCGAGTACTCAAACTAGCGACCTCCTGGTTCGTTGTAACTTGCCCTAACCAACCAGCCACTTCACAACTTGTGAAAACATACTTCCTTTTCATACTAGTAAATGGCACGCGCCATACACGTGAGATAGTTATTAACACACATACATGTAAAAAGTGTGGACAATTTTAAATTGTAGCACTATCATATTTTGAACTACCATAGGTGGAATCACACAACTCGTCAGCTAATTAATCACTAAATATATAATTATAAGTTAATAATGTTTCTGTGTAATACTGAATTTACACAGTTTAGAATACAATGAGAAAAAGGATACTTGCTTCGTCCTTAAACATTTTTACTAATAAAGTTCAATACATGCTTTATTAGATTGAGCAATAGAAATAGTACTGTTTTCAAGTTATTTATCGTGAGAAATAAAATAATAATTTAAAAATTAATTATGTATGTTTCGTTGATCAGAGTTTTTCACAGACTTTATTGGTGAAGGCAAAGAAAAACAAGTGTAATAGTTTATGCAAAACAAATTTATAAGAGAGAGTAGAAGCTATTTAGCTGTAACATATATTACATTTTTACATTGTTTGTCATCACCCAGACATATAAAACAATTGTCTTCGGCTTGTGCGCCTATACCAGGATACACCATCACATGCTTTCTCTACTGCTGCATGTATGACAGGAGTCTCTAGAAATTTTTGAATAGTGGCAGGCTACAAAGAAAGAAGGAATCACGTGCGCATTCTAGAAATTACTACTACATCTGAGAGTTGCACTCTCGCAGCCCAGGGGAATGGGCCTGCAAATCCCTGCAATGCAGGCCGTGCGATTAACATATCCAACGGCCATATACAGCCACATAGACATGTAACACAAGCCATTAAATTTGAGCCATCTAATTAGGAAGATCCAACGACCCATATGACTTACTACTGGTATACTATACAGAAGTATAAATATTCTTCTTTCTCCTAAAAGCGGAAACTCTCGGTTTTGGGAAGCTTCCCAAACCGATTTTCTCGTTTATGTAGTCATTTTTTCTAACTAGTTCTCCTATGTTTTTTCTTCTTCCTTTTTTCCAAATGCATGAAACTTTTGTACTTTGTTTGTTATATTATGAGTCCATGAAATTTTCTAAAATCCACGAATACTTCTCAATTTTTGAAAACCTTTTCCCATAATCCATGAATTCCTTTTCAAATTCACTACATTTTTTCCAAATTCGTTCATTTTTTCAAAATTGATGATTTGTTCTCCAAATCGATGAACTTATATAAAATGTGTAAATTTTTTTCGAAACTTCTACGAACTATTTTCGAATTCCTTCATTTTTTTCAAAATCGTTGAACTTTTTCAAAAGTTGGTAATTTTTGTTTCAAGTTCATAAACTTTTTTCCGAAACCACTGAACTTTCCTGAATCCGGAAATGTTTATCAAATTTGTCAAGTTTTTGATTTTTTTCATATTCTTGATCATTTTTTCAAATATATGAACATTTTTTTATATGCATGATGTTGTTTTCAATCTTATTTTCCATGAGTTTTTTAAGAATTGTTATTTTACATAAGTCAGAAACTCAACCATCGACCAAAGAAACCTACGAGCCAACGACTGAGCCACTTGGTCATGATGCATTTGTTGGGACAGGGCCAGCTGAGTGAGGCACCAACGCGAGGATGCTTACAACGCGACGTTAAAGGCGTGGACTAGGAGCTCCCTTAATTTGGCCTTTGCACGTTTGGTAGACCTTTTACGTAGTATAGAACTAGCTTGACACGACACACACTATTGTATTGGGCTGGCTCAACACAAATCACTAGGCCGTGTCGGACCTAAAAATTATCACGATGGGCGACATTAGCCCGACAAGGCAGTTTTTCAGTTCTTTTCTTTTTTGATACAATTTTCTCAGTTCTAAACTCATAGAAGCGCACTAGATCTTCCAATCTTCACTACCGTGGTGGTGGTAAGTTTGTTGACGGCATCTATGATGTGTGCAATTAAAGAATGGTGGCGTGCACATACATGGAAGCCACAACCACGACATGACTCTACTTCTCCCTCTGTTCCATGTGTCGAGCCCTGCTGGCACAGTTAGATGGCGGGCTATTGTATTGAGTGTCATGCTATGATGCTCTTAGGACACATGTGCGTCATGTTGACACGACACATTAGGCGGGCCGGGTTTTCTGACCTGAGATGTGCTCGTGTCGTGCTGGCCCCACCAAAGCCAAGTTTCACCAATAATGGTATAGGTCGACTCAGTGCGCCACCAAACCTAGTCAACATTTCCTATTTTTGAAATTATGAACAATTTTTGAAAATTCCATACATTTTAAAAAATCAAGAACAAATATTGAAATGGGATCATTTATTGTTATTCACAAACATTTTCGAAAACCTTAAATTTTATAAAAACATGATGTTTTTGATTTGTTAACACTTTTTTAAAATACAAACATGTTTTGATTATTCAGAACAATTTTATAAACTACATTTCTTCAAGCGCGGCCATTATTTCTTATTTATTAACATTCATGAAAATAATAATATTTTTCGAATTTCACGCATTTTTTATAATGTAATTTTTTGAGAGAATATCGATTTTTCTGGAAAACCCACACATTTTTTGAAAAATCAGGAGCATTCCTAGAATTTTGATCAAAAAATTTAAACAAGAACAAAAATTTAAAGTTTTGAACAATTTTCAAAAGAGGGACACAATTTTGAGAATTTTGATTTTTTTTGCAAATCTGAAAATATTGATATGCTGAACATATATTTAAAATTTTATTTTACGAAAAAAGGATAAAAAAATTGGAAAGAAAAATGGTATGAAACTGATAAGTAAATAATTAAACGGAAGAGAGCAAAAACGAAAATGAAACAGCCCAATCTTGACCGCGCTGTGCAAAGCTCTGACTAAGTGCCGCGTCACGCGGCAAAGAGGGGGAGACCCTATGTGCCGCATTCAGCGGCAGAATGCCAAGACTTCGCATAGGGCAGCTCCGACTGGGCCGGCCCATGGAGGTAGCGTGTGTTGGAAAAAATCTGCAGCTTCAAAAATAGGAAAAGACGCCAGCTTCAAATAGAATCGAACTCGCGACTGCACATTCGAATACATTAGAATAAGACATATAGGAATATTATATTATTTTTGAAGTTCTTTTGTTTATATTTTTCGGAAAAATAAGAACAAAAGTGAAATCATGAACATTTTTTCGAAATTATGAACATTTTTTACAAAAGTAATTACTGAAATTTACCTCAAACATTTTTTTATTGTCGAACAAATTTGAAATTACAGAACATTTTTCGAAACTCCAGAATTGTTTTTTGAAATTCCAGAACATTTTTGGAAATCCCGAATTTTTTTGGAAATTCCAGACCATTTTTTGAGAACACAGAAAATTTGTTGAAAACCCAGACAAAAACATTTTTCGAACTTGAAGAAAAAGTTTGAAAAACTCCAAATTTTTTCGAAAATTCAGAACATTTTTTAAAGGGGGCTGCTACGCGTCGGTCGGCGGATCTTTTAAAAAGATCCGCCGCCCGGCGAGCCCTCGGATCCAGCGGGGTGTAATTTTTCCTACTTTGCAACAAACTCATTGTTGCAGAAACATTTATAATAGAGATTGTGTTGCATAAAAATTCTACAAGAGAGGTTGTGTTGCGGATTATTTTTGCAATAGAGACTGTGTTGTGATTTTTTTTGCAACACGAGTGTTGTTTTGGAGAAAAAAAACACAGATAATGTTACAGAAAATATTTACACTTTTTATTTATTCTTTATTTTTTGCAACATATGTGTTGTTGCGAAGTGCAAATTTGCAACACACGTGATGTTGCAGAAAGAGAGGTGCAAAGGCGCGCGTACACGCTTCGCATAGAGGAGGCGACGGATCGCTCGCATGCGATCCGCCGGTTAAAGTTTAGTATTTTCCTTTTTTTAAATCCAGAACATTTTTGAAAATCCAGAACATTTTTTGAAACAGAAACCAAAAAAAAAAATAGAAAAGAAAAAAGAAAACGAAAAAACCCAGTTTAGGATACCTTCTAGAAAGTTCCCAAAATCGAAAAAAACGGATGCCCGCAACCGGTAATGGACCGGCCCAGATCGCATCGCTGCCTCTTCGTTATGTGCGAAGCCCCGGCATTTTGATGCAGTGTGGGTCACATAGGATTTTCCGCAAAGAGGGTTCTGCCAGACGCCTGGCATGAAAATAAGTGGTTTGTATTTGCTGGGCTGGAGTGCGCACAACCCACGTATGAAATTCTAGAGAAAACAGTTTTCCTTTTCTAGCAGAGGGAGAATACTTGTCTAAAACAAACAAACAGACGCAAAAAAATATAGTACCACCTCCGATAGAAAAAAAACTCTTTTCGATGTGAATGGATGAAAACATAAGAGAAATACATCCGAAATTTCCTTTTGGAATTCGGCCTCCATGGAGGCCGGTTTTTGAAAAACCCAAAATTCATGAAAATTCATATTTTAACATTTCAAAAAAATCTGAAAAATACAGATACACATGAAGGCATAACACACATGTGTGTAAATTTTTAGGACGAATTACATTGAAATGAAGGTTGTGCAAAGAAGACAAATCTGAGGCTTTTTAACACATGATATTATTCATCCTCAAAGTCCAGAAATTTGTCTTTTTTGTACAATTCATATTTCAAAATATTTCATCTTGAATTTTACACACACATCCATTTCATCCTTGTATAGTTGCATAAACTGTTTTTAGAATTTTTTGAAGTCGAAAAGTTTTCATTTTATTTAAAAAAAAAATAAAGGGCTCCATGGAGCTCAATCACCAAAACACCCTATTCAAACACACCTTGTTTTACTATCACGTATAGAGTTGACTTTAGTAAGTTGACATCCGCTTCAATTTTTGTAAATGGCTGATAAATCTACTGCTATACTTGCCAGTGTCTGTGAGGATGAGTCGGTTGCTAATTGTACTATCTTAACAGACTTTGTTATTTTTAATATGTCCGAGGACGATAATATATTGGTTATCCTTGAGAGGCCCTTTACTTAACACTGGAAGGGTTGTTATTGATTGCAACAAGAGAAAGGTCACTTTTCACGTTCATGGTTATGAGCATAAAGTATATTTCCCGAGGAAGTTTAATAAAGCAAACAATCTTAATTTCATTGAAAAGGTAATGACTATCATTATTGTTGACTTCGAATTTCCTCTTGTCGTTCCTAAAAAGAAATATCAAACTATTATGATTGGAACCATACCTGTCCAAGTTGAGGTAACCTAGTGCTATACAAAAGTTCTTCGGTTTTAGGCCACCCGGAAATGGTTCATTAATAAGATTCGATCAACCTTGTTGATGGATCATTTTTTAGAAGCATATGGTCGATGAATTCCAACACAACCTTCTATAACTTTAGTTTTTCTTGCGATATTTTTAGTTTTGAATAAAGTTTAATGCATTCAGTTATCCTCTTTCAATACATTTTCTGAATTTACTATGCAAGAAAAATGTCGTGACAATTAAATTTCTCAAAAATTTCTAGAAATTTAGCATGATTTTTTATGAAATAAATACAATTTTCTGGCGCTAAAAACAACCCAGGGAGAGCACATGTGAGACACAAGCTCACACGACGCGCCTAACTTCCGGGATGTGCCATCTGAGCTTGTGGGTCTCAAAGGACCGCACTCCCATGCCCATCGTCTTCTTCCACTTCCAGAAAAATTCATTTCTAGCTCCTAGCTCATGTTCTTGCTCATTTTTGCAAAACAAATTGACCCCTTACCTCGGGGCTATGCTTTCGAAGTTATTCGGAGGAATTGCTCCTTTGCATGTGACTCCTCTATTGCTCCAATTATTATTTTGTTCTAGTGGTTTATATTTTTATTATTTTGCTACTGTTGGCGACCATGAAAATGAGCTTGCATGTTTGATTCAGTTAGTTTTAAGTAGGTTTGATGCGTGATATAGGCTCTGGACACTTATAGATTAGTTGCTATCAATTTTACTAAGTTTCGTGTGCCTCTTTTTTTGTATCCTAAAAGTTCAAAAGAAATCAGTGTTGTAAACATGTTTAAGAGGTTTTTCTCCGAAGATTCTTCAAGCCAAAGCGAGGCAAGTTCTGTGTACCTCCAATCCGGAGGCGAGGACACTCACGAAGCCATTGTGAAGGCTTGCGAATGGCCATGTGAGACCTTCATGACTAACATCAACATTAAGGAAGAATTCGATATGTTCATAAACAATGCCGGTTTGAGTGACTTCCTCACAGATAAGTGTGCCCAATATTATTTTCACACCGATATCTTTGTGAGGCGTTTCAAGTATGTATCCAATTATTCCACACATATTGTCACTTTTAATCTTTATGATAAAATCTTTCGCATGGACCTGGGTGATTTCTGCATTGTTTGCAAAACTCCTCTTTGGGGAGTTTACGATGAACCTTATAAGGCTGATTGTGAGGAATTTCTTGGGTGCATTTCATGCGGATAAGCTAGAGGGGTAAACAATCTTGAGTTGGGAGCAAACATTTTCTTGCCATTCACTACTTCACATTATTTGTAGACTGGTGTTTAATGAGTAAACATGATTTAAGTACTATGCCTGCTCCCCATTTAAGCATCTTTAAATGTGCTATGCGTGGTGATAGAAAATTTAATTTAAGATCCATAATTGATGCCGTTTAACTAATAATGCTAAAGATGGTGATTTTAATGGAGGAATTTATGCGGCCTGTATAGCTGCTCATTTTGGCATACGCATTAGAAATAACGATTATGAGTTTCATGCTAGTTTTCTGGATTATTAGGCGATGATTCATCATAACTTCATTAAACGAGAGGCTCCTCCTGACCAATACATGTTGATTTTCGATAAGTTTCATGATATCCCTATTATCTTGCCATCCTTGTTTGTTCAACTTTAAGGTAAGACATAGGTATTACATACACTTCAAGGAAGCACAAGCGTACAAGGACGCGCAGGAGGCCACCCGTCAAAGTGAAGCCGCTCATCAGACAGTGGTCACCGCACACGAGATCAACCCGAACTAACATTATGATTTCACCTTATATAAGTAGTGGCCATAGATCAAGTTAGGCCCAAAGCCTAAACTTTGGGGAGTACATATTCTCGTTCACATGTCATTAATGCTATCACACATTCACTTCATTTATCAATGTTCATCGTTATCTCTTTATTTTCGTTTCTTTCGTGTATTTGAAAGTCTTCTAAATTTCTAGCCTCTTTTTGGGTTTTATTTTCCTTTTGTTTACTTTGCAGTGCTAAAAAGAAACCCCCCAAAAAAGACTTCCTGTTTCTTATTTCTTGTGTTTTTGGGAGCTCTCACGTGTAAATAGTTTTTCTTGTTTTTTTGTTCTTCCGCTTTGTTTAGAAAAACTAAAAACTCCAAAAATATTTCAGTGTTTTTCTTCGAATTTATTTTCTTGATTCGCCGTAGGGAGAAGACTTTGTAAAAATTCTTGAGTGTCTCTTATGTGGTTAATTAATTGCACTATCGAAAGGCCAAATATTTCCTTGTCTTATCCTTTGTATAAAGTGCATGCAGATTTCAACTTATTCCATGACACACTTGCACTGTTATAATTTCCATATCATTCGTTCATGCAAGTGAAAGTCAATAATGACGATGATTTGATGACATGATCATTGTGAGGAAAAGATGGTTTGAACTCTACTTACTTTTTTATAAATATGTTTAACTCAGTAGTCCTCTTTGAGCTTATTATGAGTAAACTTGTGTACGATGACAATTAGAGATTATTATTATTCATGCTATGCATAAGTAGCTAGGAGTGAATAATATGTTATCTTAGATTTCAACATGCATTAAAATGATGACGATGAAGTATGTTAAGGAGGTAACTGTTGGGGAACGTTGCATGGGAAACAAAAAATTTCCTACGCACATGCAAGATCTATCCATGATGATGAGCATCTACGAGAGGGAGAGTGGATCTACATACCCTTGTAGATCGCTAAGCGGGAAGCGTTAAGAAACGCAGTTGATGTAGTCGAACGTCTTCGCGATCCAAATCGCTGAGCATCCCGCGATCCCATCACGATCCATCTCGTGATCCAATCACGATTTGTCTCGCGATCTCATCACGATCCGTCCCGCGATCCAATCACGAATCGTCTCGCGATCTTGATCACGGTCCTTCCGATCTAGCGCCGAACGGACGACACCTCCGCGTTCAGCACACGTACAACTCGATGACGATCTCCGCCTTCTTGATCTAGAAAGAGGGAGCGGAGAGGTAGATGAGTTCTCCGGCAGTGTGACGACATTGCGGCGATGATTGTGGAGCTATTCCAGAAGGGCTTCGCCTAAGTACCGCTGAAAACCGATCTAGAGGAGAAACTGCGATCTAGAGGAGAGGAAGCATATGGCTATTAGGGTTAGCTTTTCCCTCTAAATTCTCTAGTATATATAGGAGGGAGGGAGGAGAGGAGGCAGCCTCAAACCCTCAAGGTTTGGTCGAAATTGGAGGTGGAGGAGTCCTACTCCAATCCTATTAGGAGTAGGATTCCTCCTTTCCACTTGGAAACTCTTTCTACCTCTCCACCTTTGGATTTTTTCCTTCTCAAACCAATTCAGCCGCATGGGCCCTTAGAGGAGGCTTCGGCCAGCCCACCAGGGGCTGGTTTACCTCCTCCCACATCCCATGTAGCCTCTTGGGTCGAGACACCCCTCCCGATGGTCCCTCGGTACCCTCCCGGCACTCTCGGTACACTACCGATGAGCCCGAAACTTTTCCGGTGACCAAAACAGGACTTCCTATATATCAATCTTTACCTCCGGACCATTCCGGAGCTCCTCGTGATGTCCGGGATCTCATCCGGGACTCCGAACAACCTTCAGTAACCACCATACATAACTCTATACTACCGAAACGTCACCGAACCTTAAGTGTGCAGACCCTGCGGGTTCGAGAACTATGTAGACATGACCGAGACACCTCTACAGTCAATAACCAATAGCGGGATATGGATGTCCATATTGGTTCCTACGAAGATATTTATCGTTCGAACCTCTATGTCAAGGATTCAATTAATCCCGTATGCTGTTCCCTTTGTTCTTCGGTATGTTACTTGCCCGAGATTTGATCGTCGGTATCCCCATACCTAGTTCAACCTCATAACAGCAAGTCTCTTTACTCGTTCCGTAATACAAGATCCCGTGGCTAACACTTAGTCACATTGCTTGCAAGACTTATTGTGATGTTGTATTACCGAGTGAGCCCTGAGATACCTCTACGTCACATAGAGTAACAAATTCCAGTCTTGATCCATGCCAACCCGACAGACACCCTTGGAGATTCCTGTAGAGCACCTTTATAGTCACCCAGTTACGTTGCGATGTTTGATACACACAAGACACTCCTCCGGTGTTAGTGAGTTGCATGATCTCATGGTCATAGGAACAAATACTTGACATGCAGAAAACAATAGCAATAAACTGACACGACCATATGCTACATTTGTAGTTTGGGTCTTGTCCATCACATCATTATCCTAATGATGTGATCCCGTTATCAAATGACATCTCATGTGTATGACTAGGAAACCATAGCCATCTTTGATCAACGAGCTAGTCTATTAGAGGCATACTAGGGACATGGTGTGGTTTATGTATCCATACATGTATCTGAGTTTTCGATTAATACCATTATAACATGGATAATAAACGATTATCATGCACAAGGAAATATGATAATAACCAATTTATTATTGCCTCTAGGGCATATTTCCAATAGTAACCTCCTATGAGAAATTTAGGTAGCGTGACTTGGCACATGTTCACACATGTAATTGATTCAAACTCAATATTGCATCTATGTTATTAATATTCAGAGTGTTTATATCCTCCTCATGCTCCTGTTCAATGTTAATTATTCAAAATGCATGATTATGATCATTGTCGCTCTATAGCTGGTCTCTTGCAATGTTGAGGATATCACTTATCATAATCATCTTGGTTAGCTAGGGATTAAAGATTAATTGGAAACCGGTCGATTAATTGATTTTATCGGTCGACTATTAATTGACCATTTTTTCCAAATCCCAGGTTCCCAACAATGAAATATGCTATATTTAACACCCTAAATATATTGGGCATAAGTGTACCTTGATTCCTAGCCTCCGAACCCTCGTATAATGACAGCCAAAATAGCAAAATGGTACATATTGCATAACAAAGTCCACAAAAAACAGAAGAAAAAACATAATTTTTGCAAACATAGTGCTTGGAATAGGCCTCATTTATCAGAAGATTCCTGATAAATCGCTTTCAGAGTGATAAATTGGCCCAAAAGATAAACAGTGAAGATAAGACATAATCTTATCGGTCACCCCACGAGTAGCGATAAATTGGATGATAAATTGCTGAATCGGATGATTTTTTGAACAGTGGTCTCTTGTCAATTTATTTATTAGCTTTCACCTATACTAAGCAAAAATAATGCTTGTGCATCCAAACTACTTAAAAAAAGTTATTGCCATAAGAGTCCATCATAACTACCTATATGCAGTATTACATTAGCATTCGAAGTTAATTTGCCTGTGTCATCTTTAAACCTTCAAATAAAATACCTGTTTTGTATACATATTTATTGAGGATGACTCGGCATCCTAGTTGAAGAGCGGATAAACTCTCGCCGTGAGTTTGGTCAATATCTTCCATGCTGAGTGTGTTTAACTCACAGCGAGTCATGCTCAATAAACAAAAAAACTCCCACAAGAAATTTGATTATTTGGAGGGCACCCGTAAAATCGGCTAGCGATGTAAGTATTTGTATGGTGGAGGGGGAGTAAAAAATTTCTTTCTGTTTGGAGCATCTATTAACGCGTTTAGCATGTAAGATATTGAAATACTTTATCGTTAACCATGCTATGAAAAGTATACCTCTGGAAATTACAATTATCTCTATTTAAAAATAAATAAGGTATGGCACATAAGCAAATCTCTGCTTTCCTCTGCAAAAGTCCTATCTATTTACTTTTTTTGTTGAGTCATCATCTTCTCATTCAAGCACCAGCCCTGAGATCGCTATTGTCATTCTTAGTGTAACATGCATTTGATCTAATTAATGTTGGGTGCAAGAATGAATGTGTATCTTCTACCTTGAATTAAAATGCTTTGTCGTTGTTTGAATCTTAGAGGTTCTCTGCATTTATTGTTTGCGGTCTCAGAAAGGGCTACCTAGGTACCAAACTACCATATTGTATCATGATTATTTTTTATAGTACTTGAGATACAATATCATTGCTTGCTAGATGATTATGCCATTGACATGAATAATTATGGATTCCAAATGTTATCATACATGTGGTTATTACATAATATTTGTTGAAAACTTGATTGCTAGTTAAATTTATATACGGTAACAAAATCAAGTGAGTTTGTAAAAGTTTTTCTTTATTATTTTCAGTTTATCAACTGAATTGCTTGAGAACAAGCAATGACTTAGGCTTTGGGGAGTTGATACATCATAAATGTATCTACTTTTCCAAACACTTTCGCTCTCGTTTTGGTCTCTAATTTGCACGATTTGAGCGAAAATAATCAGGACTCATGTTGTTTTCAACAGAACTACTATGATGTTGTCTTTTGTGAAGAAATAAAAGTTATCAGAATTGGTCAAAATTCTATGAAGCATTGTTTTGGAATATATGAAAAATACTAGCACAGAGAACTATCGCAGGGGCCTCTAGGGAGCCACATGCTCTGGGGGCGCCCAGTAGGGTGCGCAATGTGAGCTTGTGGCCCTCATGGGCCTCTAGTTGACCTAATTCCACTTCTACAAATACCGTCTTCCAGAGAACAAAAATCAGAGAGAAAGTTGCAATGCATTTTATGATACAGAGCCACTACCACCTTCTATTCTTTGTTGGGAGGCCTGACTTGGAGTCCGTCCAGGGCTCCGGAGAGGGAAAATCACCGCCTTCATCATCAAAAACCCTTGTTCATCAACAACCTCATGATGCTCACCAGCGGAAGTGAGTAATCTCATCGTAGGATGATAAGTCTCCAACGTATCTATAATTTTTGCTTGTCCCATGCTGTTATATTATCAATCTTGGATGTTTTACAATCATTTTATAGAAACTTTATATCATTTTTTGGGACTAACCTATGGACATAGTGCCAAAGTGTCAGTTGCTATTTTTGCTTGTTTTTTTGCTTTGCTGAAAATCAATACAAAACGGAGTTCAATCGAGATGAAACTTTTTGGAGATTTGTCTTGGACCAGTAGAGTGCCAATGGGCCAAAGAAGCAACCAAGAGGGATCCCAAGCTAAACACAACCCACCAGGGCGTGCTAGAGGCCCCAGGCGCGCCCTGATGGGTTGTGGCCGCCTCGGGGACCCCCTCCACCGACTATCAACTCTATAAATTCTCAAATATTCAGAAAACACTAGGAGAGTCGACGAAACACAATTCCAGCCACTGCAAGTTCCAGAACCTTGAGATCCAATCTAACACCATCATGGAGGGGTGCATTGTCTTCATGGGTGCCTCTTCGATGATGCGTGAGTAGTCCACCATAGACCTACGGGTCAGTAGGCAGTAGCTAGATGGCTTCTCTCTCTCTCTAGATTTGCAATACAATGGTCTTTTGGAGATCTATTTGATGCAAGGACTGTTTGCCGTGTGTTTGTTAGGATCCGATGAATTTTGAGTTCATGATCAGTTTCTATCCATGAATATTATTTGAGTCTTCTTTGATCTCTTATATGCATGATTACTTATAGCCTCGCATTTCTTCTTCGAATCTTTGGTTTAGTTAGGCCAACTAGATCAATTTTTCTTGCCATGGGAAGAGGTGATTTGTGATGGGTTCGATCTGACGGCGTCCTTTCCGAGTGACAGAAGGGGCAGCAAGGCACACATGTATCGTTGTTATTAAGGATACCAACATGGGGTCTATTCCTACATGAATAGATCTTGTCTACATCATGCCACCATTCTTATTGCATTACTCCATTTCTCGATGAACATAATACACTAGATGCATGCTGGATAGCGGTCGATGTGTGGAGTTATAGAAGTAGTTGCAGAATCTTTCCGATCTACTTATCTTGGACGTGATGCCTATATAATGATCATTGCCTTGGATATCGTCATTACTATTCGATCTTCCATCAATTGCCGAACAGTAATTTGTTCATCCACCATGTGCTATACTCATGAGAGAAGCAACTAGTGAAACCTACGCCCCCGAGTCTACTTTTCCAACATATTGCTTTCTGATCCATCTTTTTGTCGTGTTTGTTTTCAGATCTGTTAATCCATAATCCAAAAACCCAAAAATACCTTGCTGCATTTTTTGTTTACTTCTTTTATTTTGTGTTCTTGCGAGATCTATTCGCCCAAACTACCACAACCTAATCTATCTTTTTATCGTTGAGAGCTTGACAACCTCTCTTACACGTCGGGTTGCAAGTATTTGTTCTTTGTATGCATGAGCTGTTTACATAGTTGCTTGATGTTCCTATATAGATTGATACCTTGGTTTATTAACCGAGGGAAATACTTACCGTCGTTGTGTTGCCTCATCCCTTCCTCTTTGGGGAAATACCGACACACTCTCAAGCCACATCAAAGGAATTTCTGGCACCGTGGCCGGGGAGGAGGCGATCTCTCTAGCTTGCCAATCTTTGGTGCCAGGGAGACACCATCAACATCTATCAGGTTCCTAATCACAAATCTCCTCTCCTTGCACACATTATTTGCCATTTGCCTCTCGTTTTCCTCTCCCTCACTTCACAAATTTACCGTTTTATCCGCCTTCTTTTTCGTTTGCCTTTTTCTTGTTAGATCACTTGTTTGCTTGCAATCTTGTCTGCATAGTCACGATGACTCAAGAAATACCAAATTGTGTGATTTTTCCAATAGCAATAATAATGATTTATTAGCACTCTGATTGCTCCTCCCGCCACTACTATGGAGTCTTGTGATATTAATGTCGCTTTGTTGAGTCTTGTCATGAAAGATCAATTTTCCGGTACTACTATTGAGGATGCCGCGTCCCATCTAAGCACATTGTAGAATTGTGTGAAATGCAAAACAAAAAGATGTGGACAATGATATTGTGAAGTTGAAATTATTTCCTTTCTCTTTGCGGGATCGTACAAAAATTTGGTTTTCCTGTTACAGGTAATTTTCTTTGCAGGATTGTACAAAAATTTGGTTTTCTTCTTTACCTTGCAATATTATCGATTCTTGGGATAAATGCAAGGACGCTTTTATTACTAAGTATTTTTTGCCCGTGAAAATTATACCCTTCGAACTCAAATCATGAATTTTAAGCAACTTGAGCATGAACATGTTGCACAATCTTGGTAAAGAATGAAATTGATGCTAAGAAATTGTCCTACTCATGGTTTAAATCTTTGGATGATCATACAATTTTTTAGGGATTATTGTATTTGAGACCTTAGTTGTGTCACCGTCGACAGGAATACCCCTAGTTTTGGAAAACACGCGGTCATGCCCACATCACTTTGCTCATCTTGTGCTTTTGCCCTTTGACCGTTTGAGTGTCATTATGAAAACTTCATAACTATTTCATTCTAACTAGAAAAAAGTGCAAATAAGATATCAAAATATTCAGAAACACATCACCTATATGTGTATGGCATTTGCATTCATGAGAAAATTGTTGGTAAGTCCCCATATTAGTTTTAGGTCATATAACACTTATATCATTTTGAGCAGGGCGTGCTTTTACTTATTTGAAAAATGCTCTCATGCTTCACTTGTATTAGTTGGAGAGTTAGTAATTTTTAAGAAATCATCTCATGCTTCACTTATACTATTTTGACAGATGAAATTTTTATGCTCATGATCTTCACTTAAATCTATGTGAGCTTATCAAAATCAATGGCAATATATGAAACTAGTCCCAAAGTGATAGATATTCAAGAGGGATATAATAAAAACTTTCATGAAGATCATTGGACAAATTAAACTTGATTCTTTGTAATATTTTTGAGATATGATGATAGTAATATGTGAGTTATGTTAGTAAGTCATTATGCTTAGTAAGAATATTGGTGTTAAGGTTTGTGATTCCCTATGCAAGCACGAAAGTCAATAGTTGTGCAATGAAATTACATCCTACTTATGGTGCATTATTTGGTATTAGTTATGCTTAATGCTCGCTTATGTGAATTTTTGTTTCTTAATTGGATGCTTCTCAATCTATTTGCTAGCCTCCACTTGTACTGTAATGACCCGACTCAAAACGAGTCAAGCCTCTGTGTGTTCTGTGCCATCCCTGGATCAGTATGCTGGCACACACAGTACATCAATGTATATATCAAAGTGCAATCACATGTAAATAACGTAAAACTGATATATACCTTAAAATAGCAGCGGATACAGTCAACGGGAGTGGAGTCCCAATAACACCAACGGCAAGTTGAGTGCGGACCGTAACCCTGAATCGTACTCTTACCCGTCGTAGAAGAGTATCTGCAACATAAGACGTTGCAGCCGTGTAGGTCAGTACATTGAATGTACTGGCAAGATCACCATAGTAGAACAGAAAAAAATAAAGACTATTCTATATGCAAAGGCTTTGTGGCTCTGTGTCTGAGTTTTTGCGTAAAAGCTGATTTTATTTTCCTACAACAAAGGAATATCAGAAATTTCACTATGGAGTTACCTATCATGACATGGTTCCGCCAACCAATGTCTCAATGCCCATAAGTATCATAAGTTGCCCACAATTAGTTATCAGTCCAGTGTTGAGAGTTCAGAGATAGATCCAAGTCTAGAAGCTCAAATTGTCCGTAACCGGGGACACGGCTAATCGATTAGGTTTAACTCTGCAGAGTGTTGTGTACTTTACCCACAAGATTCTTTCCCTCCTGGTAAGTCCTCGCACTGCCTGGTGTTTGAGAACAGGATGAAAGAAACATGGTCTTTCAGAGTGCTTCCCTGACTGTCCGACAGTGCCCATCCCAATCCTAACGTCGACTACATCTCGTAGCACTGCCCAGCAGAGTCACAACAAAGATCAACCAAGCCAGAGCCCATAATGACTTGTGGCTACACAGGTAAGCTTCCGGGCATGAAGTATTCATCCTTCTCTTTGAGTCTAGGTGAAGCTTTCCGCAAGATGTCATGGCGCTTCTCCATGCATCCCGGCCACTCACTGGTTTCTCCAGGGTGCCCAATCAACCATCCTTCACCCAGTAGTGTGTATTGAAAACTTGTCTTCTCAAGTCTTGAAGTCTTGAGGTCTTGAAGATGCAGGACTTGAAGATGTCTTCATGAAGTCGTCGTTTTGACGTGGAGTCCTTCTTCACACCACTCACGAACACTCATACCAGACCCCGTCTACTTTAGCATAGCATTGCACTAACTAGCGTTCCCGGGGCTTTAGTAACCAGTGGTGGGTTCCTACCTCATGCATTCTACTCAACTACAAGAATTTCAATAACACTACGGGAGGGATATGTTGAATGATGTCACTACATGCAATAAAAACATAGGTATGAAATAGATGGTCAAGGTGAACTTGCCTGTACTGTTGATGAAGAGAAAGATCGCTCTCAGAAATAACTTGATAGACTATTCGTCACTCTCCGATGAAATCTATAATCAAGCATTGCATACATATAAGCAATCATACTAGCAATCAATTCTAACAATCACAAGGTAACACAAGAAACAAAATCAACAAGGTTGATGAAAGAAATACTTAAGACAAAGTTGAAACACAAAACTCCAACAAATTTAAAAGTAACACAAAACCCAAAACAAAGTAAAATATAATAAAAGGATTTTAGTAAATATTTTGTTAGCAAAATGAATTACTTTTGAAGAACAAGTAAAACTATGCAAACAATATTCTAAACAACACAAGTGTTTGCCTAATGAACTTAACTACAAGCACAACCATAAACTAAGAGAAAACAAATTATGAAACAACTTAGTTAACAGAAAGTAATTAAATAAAATCTTTATTATAAAACAGAATTAAGTCATCTAAAACTTTGTGAAAATAATTTCTATGAAAAACTAAATTGTTTTATAAGACATTACCTAATGATTAAGGATATAGTTTTCCTATCATAATAGAGCAAAACTAAATTATTTTATTAACAAAACATTACTTAACAGAAAGGAATTACTACAAATTTTATTTGAAAACAGAATCTAATTATATAAAACTTTAGTTAAAAGTATTAGTACTAACTAATTTGTTTTAAATAAACTATACCTATTTGAAAGAGGGTATAGATCCCTACAACAAAATTTATAAACTAAACAAATTAACTTTTGTTAACAGCAAGTAAATTACTAAGGTTTGGAACAACAAAACTAAATGAAATCTGAAACTTAATATAAATCATATTCCGATTTTCAAAAACAAAGTAAATCAATATAAATAAACTAATATGAAACTAAACAGATTCTGTTTGGTTTGAAAATACTATTTAAAATTATTATAAAAATTCTCAAACTCTACCTAATGATAGCTAATATCACTAGTGACAAGTAGGAAAAAGAATCATTCAAAAATTCATTTTAAAATTCAAGATATTCAGAATTTTTTTTTAAATCAAATCTGTTCAAATTCAAATTTAAATGTTCAAACATAGCCAAATTTGATATCTACAGAAACTATATAAAAATTGTGACCTAATTCAAAAAGAATCAATTACAAACACTTAAAAACATAAAAGATATACTAAAAACAAAATCAGGACTATTCTGTTTTTATAACAAAACAGAAAATAAAAATCCTATAACTAACGGACAGGGGGGGTGACGTGGCATCTTCTGATTGGTCAAAGGGGTGCGCGCACGGTGTGTTACGGGTGGGTGACCGATTGCTAGGGGAAAACGATTCGCGAAATGAAATTTCTAATCGTGGCCGTTCATCTGGATCCGACGGTTGAGGGGGTGGTGGAGCTCACCGTGGTGGTTGCCGGCAACGGCGAAGGCTCCGACGATGGCAGGGGTGTCGAGGTCGTCGGGGAGATGGCTTCCGAGGGTCTCCGGCGATGTCACCGGCACTGGTCGACGCAGGGGAGCTCGGCGAAGGCTATGGTGGCGTCGGAGGGGCGAGGGAGCGACGGTGGCGACGGGCACGAGCTCCTTGAGCTTCGGTGGAGATCCAAACTCCGGTGAGGTCGACGGTTACGGCGTTCCCGGGAGTATGGAGCACGGGCAAGTGGTTGGGGGGTTCGGGTGCGTGAGAGAGAAAGGTTGGCGGGGCTTTGGGGCAACGAGGGGGTCGGGGTGGAGCGGAGCGACGAAAATGGCGCGGCGACAGTTTCGGATTCCGGCGAAGAATCTGCGGCGTCTCAGGTGAGGGAGAGAGAGGATTCGGGGGGGAATGGAGAGAGGGGAGCGGCGGGTATTTATAGGAGCTCAGAAGGGTCGGGGGAGTAAGGAGGGAGGGGGTCCGCGGCGAGGAGAACCGGCGACGGCGTTGGGCGCGTGGGACGAGGAAGGCGACCGAGCGAGGCTAACGGTCGGTCGGGTGGGACCCTGTGGCAGCGAGAGGGAGGGCGAGGTTTCCGCGTCGGTCGGCCGACGCGTATTGAATTCGCGAAATAAAGCCTGTGGGCCGGCCCGTTTTAATTCTAAAACCGTTACCGTTTCTATTTAATGTTTTTCCAGAGCGTTTCAAAAAACCTTTAAAGCATTCGAATATATTCCAAATATAGTCAAATGTTATATCAGAATTAACAGAATAATAAATACCATTTAATGGACATTTTTATTCTGGCATTTGAATACATTAAAAAAATCATTTTTCAGAAAATGCCTTAATTGGCTTTATTTAATTTTGCAAATATTTTTCAAATAACTTTTTGGGTTTGATGATTCAAAAACTTCACAAATTACCCCCTGGCTTGGAGTGTCATGTTACTCCTTTCAAATTTTTGTCAGGGGTTTGAATACTTTGAAAATTTTGAATAGGAACCAAATATGAAATGATTCCAAAAGAAAATCCAGAGATTTTCACATTCACTATTCAAAGATTTATTTTAAACTTCCAACTCATATTTCATATAATTTGAAGAAGCCATTTTATCTTCTCTCATGAAAATCATTGAGTTGCTTAAAGTTTTCTGAATTTGAAATATTTTCAAAATGGAAATTCAAATCATTTCCAAATCCCTTTTCATTTCTTTAAATGGAAGAAGTCATGTCATCTTCACTCTAGGGTTTTGTTATGAAATGAATTTGAATTCCTGGTGATCAAAATGCAGATTGAAAATTTTGGGAAAGTCATTTCATTCCCTCTCATCAAACTTTCAAAATTTTCAAAAGTTTTCAAATTGCACTCACTTTCAATCATCAAGCAAACAAACAATCATTCTATATTTATTATAACATTCCAAAATTTTGGATGTTACATGTACTAAGTAGAAATACTACTTGTGCATCCAAAATCCTTAAACCTAGATTTGCCATATGAGTCCAACATACCTACCTATATATGGTATCTCCATGCCGTTCCAAGAAAATTTGTATGTGCCATCTCTAATTTTCAAAATGAATTTTCCTTTTTGTGTGCACGTACCGCTCATGAAGCGTAAGGGGGTTACCATATTTTTCCATGCTAGATGTGTTATTCTCAAGATGAGTTTTTATTCACTTGTCATTGCACGAGAGTATGACGGTAATAGGGATGCCCAATCCTGAAATGGAAAATAAATAAATTTACTTCATGTTGTTAAATAATAAATTCCTTGGAAAGTGTTGGTATGGAAGGCAACCATGGATTCGGCTAGCCATGGAATGTGAAAGAATGATGGAAAAAGGAATAAACTTTATTTTTTGTTTGGGAACCGCTTATGATGTATCTAGCATGGAAAGATATTGAAATCTCTTGGTTGTTTTTGTTGACATAAAAGGAAAGCCACCCAAAATATTTTTCTCTATCAATTTAAACCTTGAGCTTTGGTACCTCTACAAATCCCTACTTCCCTTTGTGAAGGGCCTATATATTTAATTTATTTATTTTTTATTTTTTCTTAAGTCTCCATATTCTCTTACCTACGCAAAACTACAATGGTGATATAGAAATTGCTATTCATCCTTCTATAAGGAATGCCTTAGTAGAACCCAATCCAACTAGAGTGGGAGAGACAGACGCCCACCAACCGTCATTATGCAATAAAGTCACATGTCAGTCGATGGAACCGGTCTCTCATACGTGGACGAGTAAGGTTGGTCCGAGCCGCTTCATCCCACAATACCCCTGAATCAAGAACATACTAAGGGAGGAAGAAATCTGAATATCAACGCCGACAAACTCCTTTGTGTTCTACTCGTGCATATCATCTATGCATAGACCTAGGTCATGATGCCACTGTTGGGGAACATTGCATGGGAAAGAAAAAATTCCTACGCACACACAAGATCTATCCATGGAGATGCATTGCTACGAGAGGGGGAGTGTGTCTACATACCCTTGTAGATCGCTAAGCAGAAGCGTTAATAAACGCGGTTGATGTAGTCGAACGTCTTCACGATCCAATCACGATCCGTCCTGCGATCCAATCACGATCTGTCCCGCGATCCAATCACGATTTGTCCCGATCTAGTGCCGAACAGACGGCACCTTCGTGTTCAGCACATGTACATCTCGATGACGTCTCCGCCTCCTCAGTCTAGCAAGTGAGGGCAGAGTAGTAGATGAGTTATCCAACAATAGGATGGCGTGGTGGTGGTGGTGGTGGTGCTATCCCGGTAGGGCTATGCCTAGCGCTACCGAAACCGTGAACGGAGGAGAAAATGATCTAGGGAGAGAGAGGGGCGCCAAGGGATTCATGTGTCCTCTTGGGGAGCCCCCTTCTCTCTATATATAGGTGGACGGGCATGGAGATCAGACCCTCGAAGACCTAGGGCGCAGCCAAGGGGGAGGAGTTGGACTCCTAGTCCAATTACCTCCCTTTCCAAAACCAGGTGGACTTTCCACCTCTCCCAAGCCACATGGGCCTTGAGGGACTAGTGCGCCTGGCCTAATAAGGCCAGGGAGCCTCCCCTCAGCCGATGCACACCCTTGGGACGTTGTGGAACCCTTGGTAGACTTCCGAACTCCTCCAGAAATTTCCAGAACCTTCTAGAAGTTTCCCGGTACAATACCAGAAAAACCCGAAACTTTTCTGGTAGTCAAAATATGACTTCCCATATATAAATCTTTACCTCCGGACCATTCTGGAGCTTCTCATGACATCCAAGATCTCATTCGGGACTCCTAACAACCTTTGGTCACCAACATACATAACTCAACAATACCAAATCGTCACCGAACGTTAAGTGTGCAGACCCTGCGGGTTCGAGAACTATGTAGACATGATTGAGATAGTCTCTGGTCAATAAGCAATAGCGGTACATGGATGCCCATACTGTCTCCTACATATTCTATGAAGATCTTTATCGGTCGAACCAAGAGGTCAAATATTCAGGTAATCCCGTATGCAGTTCCCTTTGTCTATCGGTATGTTACTTGCCCGAGATTCGATCGTCGGTATCTCCATACCTATTTCAATATCATTATGTTGGTAGACGTAGTAGTAAATCAAAATTTTCCTACGTTCACCAAGATCTATCTATGGAGAAACCAGCAACGAGAGGGGAGAGATTGCATCTTCATACCTTTGAAGATCGCTAAGCGGAAGCGTTACAAGAACGCGGTTGATGGAGTCGTACTCGCAGCGATTCAGATCGCGGTAGATCCGATCAAGTGCCGAACGGACGGCACCTCCGCGTTCAACACACGTGCAGCCCGGTGACGTCTCCAACACCTTGATCCAGCAAGGAGGAAGGAGAGGTTGGGGAAGGGCTCCAACAGCAGCACGACGGCGTGGTGGTGGTGGAGTAGCAAGGTATTCCGACAGGGCTTCGCCTAAGCGCTGCGGAGGAGGAAGAAGAGAGGTAGGGCTTCGCCGTGAGAGAGAGAGATCAAATCTTGTCTCAAAACATCCAAAACCTCAAGTATATATAGGAGGAGGGACGTGGAGGGCTGGCTTGGCCTCTACTCCAAAGAGGAGATGGCCGGCCGAATTAAAGGGAGAGTCCACCTCCCACAAGGGAGGTGGATCTCCTCCTTTTAAATCCTTTTTGCCTTATCTCCTTATCTCCAGCCGCATGGGCCTTTAGCAAAAGTCTTGCCCAGCCCAATAAGGGCTGGCACACTTTATCTAACAGCCCATGTGGTCCTTTGGTCGTCACACCCCTCCCGGGGGTTATCCGGCACCCTCCCGGCACTCCCGGTACACTACCGATGAGCCCGAAAACTTTCCGGTGACCAAAACTGGACTTCCTATATATCAATCTTTACCTCCGGACCATTCCGGAGCTCCTCGTGACGTCCGGGATCTCATCCGGGACTCCGAACAACCTTCGGTAATCACGTATACCTTTTCCCTATAACCCTAGCGTCATCGAACCTTAAGTGTGTAGACCCTACGGGTTCGGGAGACACGTAGACATGACCGAGACACCTCTCCGGTCAATAACCAACAGCGGGATCTGGATACCCATGTTGGCTCCCACGTACTCCACGATGATCTCATCGGATGAACCACGATGTCAAGGATTCAATCAATCCCGTATACAATTCCCTTTGTCTATCGGTATGATACTTGCCCGAGATTCGATCGTCGGTATCCCCATACCTTGTTCAATCTCGTTACCGGCAAGTCTCTTTACTCGTTCCGTAATACATCATCCCGTGACTAACTCCTTAGTCACATTGAGCTCATAATGATGATGTCTTACCGAGTGGGCCCAGAGATACCTCTCCGTCACACGGAGTGACAAATCCCAGTCTCGATTCATGCCAACCCAACAGATACTTTCGGAGATACCCGTAGTGCACCTTTATAGCCACCCAGTTACGTTGTGACGTTTGGCACACCCAAAGCATTCCTACGGTATCCGGGAGTTGCACAATCTCATGGTCTAAGGAAACGATACTTGACATTGAAAAGCTTTAGCAAACGAACTACACGATCTTGTGCTATGCTTAGAATTGGGTCTTGTCCATCACATCATTCTCCTAATGATGTGATCCCGTTATCAATGACATCCAATGTCCATGGCCATGAAACCGTGACCATCTATTGATCAACGAGCTAGTCAACTAGAGGCTCACTAGGGACATGTTGTGGTCTATGTATTCACACATGTATTATGGTTTCCGGTTAACACAATTATAGCATGAACAATAGACAATTATCATGAACAAGGAAATACAATAATAACCATTTTATTATTGCCTCTAGGGCATATTTCCAACACATTACTGGAAAGTCTCTTTACTTGTTCTATAATACAAGATCCTGTGGCTAACTCTTTAGTCACTTTTCTTGCAAGGCTTATTATGATGTTGTATTACCGAGTGGGCCTTGAGATACCTCTCCGTCACATGGAGTAACAAATCCCAGCCTTGATCCATGCCAACCCAACAGACATCCTCGGAGATACCTATAGATCACCTTTATAGTCACGCAGTTATGTTGCGACATTTGATACACACAACGTACTCCTCTGGTGCCAGTGAGTTACATGATCTCATGGTCATAGGAACAGATACTTGACCTGCAAAAAACAATAGCAACAAACTGACACGATCATATGCTATGTTTATAGTTTGGTCTTGTCCATCACATCATTCTCCTAATGATGTGATCCCATTATCAAATGACAACACATGTCTATGGCTTTGAAACCTTAACCATATTTGATCAACGAGCTAGTTTAGTAGAGGCTTATTAGGGACACTTTGTTGTCTATGTATCCACACAAGTATCCGAGTTTCCAATCAATATAATTATAGCATGCATAATAAACAGTTATCATGAACAAGGAAATATGATAATAACTAATTTATTATTGCCTCTAGGGCATATTTCCAACAACCTTGTGCTATACTCATGAGAGAAGCCACTAGGAAACCTACGCCCCCCGGCTCTACTTTTCTAACATATTGCTTTCCGATCTATCTTTTTGCTATGTTTGTTTTCAGGTCTATTAATCCAAAAACCCAAAATATCTTGCTGCACTTTTTGTTTACTTATTTTGTTTTGTGTTCTTGCAAGATCTATTTGTCCAAACTACCACAATCTAATCTATCTTTTTATCATTCAGAGCTTCACAACCTCTGATACACATCGGGTTGCAAGTATTTGTTCTTTGTATCCAGGAGCTGTTTACATAGTTGCTTGATCTTCCTTTACGGATTGATACCTTAGTTTTTTAACAGAGGGAAATACTTACCGTCGATGTGTCGCATCATCCCTTCCTCTTTGGGGAAATACCGATGTAGTCTCAAGCCACGTCATAGGCATACTATAGGTAGATGAATTTGGGTGAAATTTGTCATGTAATCAAGTCAATTTGTTAGGCTTGATCTCTAGTATCCACTATGTTCTGAGATTGAGTTAATATTTTGTTCCATTTATCTATTGATGGGAGCACCTTAATTTTCATTAGTTTCCATTAGGACCCCGCTGGCATGGGATGGTAGTACAAAAGATGTCATGCAAATTCTTATAGCAAGCATGCACAACCATATACGCAAGACATGCCTACATATAATTGACCAATTGGAGCTATTTACATGTCTCTCTAGGTTGTGACACTTACATTATGAATTATATCCAAATATCCATCGCTACTCCATGCCCATGCTTTCACATAATATTGTTCTTCTTGAATCAATATTGCTGCTGCTGTTATAATCACTACAAAATTGCTACTACTGTTATTATTATCATTGCTACTATTGTTACCACTACTAACAAAACTATCACACGGGTTTTTTACTAATAAATTTCTGCCCGAAGTTTGAGTTTCATGTGTGATTGAATTGGCAACTCAACTTCTAAGGCTTATTAACATTCTTTGGCTCCCCTTGTGTTGAATCAATAAATTTGGGTAAAATACTTACCTCTCGAACACTGTTGTGATCCCCTATACTTGTGAGTCATCATCGCTTGTTTGGCTATCACTACAGGAATCAGGGACTTTGCTTGCCGTCTGCCATGGCTGATGGCAAAGGGCAGGACCCCGGACGACAAAGGCCTTTGACATCCGTCAGCAGACGGAAAACGTTAAGGCAAAGAAAAATCCAGTAAAGAGGTCCTTTGACGTCCGCCTTGTGCCCACGGATGGCAAATAATCTTTGCCATGGGGGAGCAGACGGCAAAGCATGGAGGGCAGACCCATGGGGTTAGGGCCGTCAAGTGTTAACGACAGTCTTTGCCGGCCGCCTGGGGTCCACCCTTTGCCGTCTGCCTTAGGCCCCCTTTTCCGTTCGTGGGCTTACAACAAAGAAGCCTTAGGGAGCAGGGGTTTAAGCCCCTTTGCCGCATAGGGTCCCCCCTTTGCCGTCTACCTTTGCCCCCCCTTTGTTGTCCGTGGGCAGACGACAAAGAGTAACCAAAATGTCCCTTTTCTTTTCTTTTTTATTATAACAATTTTCACAGCAATATATGATATATATATATATATATATATATATATATATATATATATAGGGATTGACTATTCGTCACCCTCGGTGAGGAATAGTTATTCTTCGCCCCCCTCTATTTTCACATCAATGCACCGTAACTTTACGTTCCGTAAATTTTATCATATTTCATACGTAAAAAGAGACCGTAAGAAAATATATAGTCACCATAAAAAATATTTATGTCATGTAAATTTACAAACATAAAAACATAGTGCAAAATATACATAAAATATGATTTTTCGGGTGTTATGATTTATATTTTATTTTTGTATGTCAAACTTTATGTAGTAAATCAATATAAATATAACTATTTGCATTTGAAATGTAATTATTTATGAAACGATCGTAATATTACCTCGGGTGAAGAATAACTTATTCTAGACCCTGGGTGATGAATAGACTTTCTCTCTCTCTCTCTCTCTCTATATATATATATATATATATATATATATATATTTCATAGAAATAATGTTGTTGCCATACTGATAACCATGTTAAAATAAGTTTCATCCATCCATACATACATATCATGCAAGTTTCATCCGTACCAAACCATATTACAATAGTTTCATCCATACATACATAGTTTCATATCCATATGTAGCAAGTGTCACATTCTTCATCGATGGTGCCCCCCTCACCCTGCTCCTCGTCGCTATCAGCATGGCCACTTGGCCCCTGCTGACCCAGATCAGGCCATGTATCCCACCGGGTCTCTTGGGACGTACCCTCACCCCTGCTTTGCTCCGGAGTCTCCTGGAACGAAGCGTCTGGGACACGAGTCTTGTGGGTCGAAGGCTCGTCGATCTGAGGCTCGTGAACCAGAGTCCGTGTCGCCTCCACCTCAGGCGGGTCCACCCTAGCGGTCCCGTGCTTAGGTGAATCAGCTAGGGGTGGCGGCGAGGAAGTGTGCCACCCTACCTCTCCCGCGGCCACGTATACCTTTAGTATCTCTCTTCTTCGCGGGGGGTTGACCTCCTCTCATGGGGCCGCGGTCGTTGAAGAAGCGGCCACTCCATGCAGAGTAGAGAGCAACGTTCTCCGGAGAGACGGGGCAGGAATGGGAGTACCCATCCCACCACCCGCCGATGAAGAAGGAGCCTCGGAGTGCTCTCGACCCTTTCCCACCATCTTTCAACACCTGCCATGACAAAGAGTAAATGAAATTAGTACAACACAAATACCAAGATGAGTAATAAAATGTATATAATTTAAGTGTATCATCATCATAAATACCAACATGAGTAATACAAATTGAAAAATCCACACCGTATAATTAGGCGTTAAACCCCACTTCTGCAGGTGTTTACCCATTTCAAACTCTGTCCGCTTTTTAAAGTTGTCGCATTTGGGACAGGGCACCATGTTTTTTGCTGGCCATTTGCAAATGCGGCTCTCACAAACCCCCTGGCTTTTGTTAACCATTCATTGGTCATGTCTTTCTGACTAGGGTGACTAGTGTACATCCAAGCACGATCACCCATCGTCTTCTCCTTCTCCTCCACGAAAGCACTACACATTTAAATCTATGTGATCAACAAGAATGTTCAATCCCAATAGAAAAATCTATATATATACTACTTTTCCACATCTATTTTGTTCTTTTTCTCGTCTATATCTTCTTCTCCTCTTCTTCTTTCTCCTATTTTTTCTTCTTCTTCTTCTGGTCTCCTCCTCCTCTTTTTCTTCTTCTTTATCCTCTTCTTCTCCTCCTCCTTTTCTTGTTATTTCTCCTCTTCTTCTTGTCCTCCTTTTCTTCTTCTTTCTCCTCTTCTTCTGTTTTTCCTCTTCTTCTCCTCTTCTTCTTTCTCCTATTTTTCTTCTTCTTTCTTCTTCTTCTTTCTTCTTCTTTTCCTTTTTCCTCTTCTTTCCCCTCTTGCCCTTTTTCCCTCCTCTAATTATCTAATTATCTAAAACTAAACCTAAACCTAATTTTTTTTTATCACTAAACTAAATTTAACTAATAGTAGGACTAAAATTTAACTAATGCTAGATCTATAAATAAGGCAAGTAACCTAATTCCTAAAATCTTACTAACTACAACTAAACTACATTTTTACATCTTCTACAACTAACTACAACTAATTAACTAATTACAACTAACTAATACTAAAACAGAACAGAAAACTTACTAAAACAAAGAAAAAAAAGAAAAAACAGAGAGGGGGAGGGGCTCACCGGAGTAGGGGAGGTGGAGGTGGAGAAGGCCGACACCGGAGTGGGGGCGTGGCCGGGGGCGGGGCAGGCTGGGGGAGGGGCGGCCAGGGGAGGGGTGGCCAGGGGCGGGGACAACCGGGGGAGGTGCGGCGCGGGGGAGGGGCTGCAGGGGGTGGGGCCGACCGGAGGAGGTGTGGTGCGGGGGAGGTGGCTGGCGGCGGCGATCGCAGGGGAAGGGAGGGTGGAGTGAGGGAGGGTGGAGTGAGGGAGAGAGGAGTGGGGGGCGGGGACAGCCATTAGTAGGGCATCTCCTTTGCCGTCTTCCCCTAGTCGGCAAAGAGAGCCAGGGCAGAGGACAAAGGAGCCCCAGAAGGCAAAGATCCCGTCCGTTTGTTCCTGGCCAGGCACAAGGTCCAGTGGGACCCACCTTATCTCTTTGCCGTCTGTTCTGGCTCTCTTTGCCATCTAGGGCAGACGACAAAGAATTGGCACATGGCAAATAGTGCCTTTGCAATGTGCCAGTTCTTTGTCGTCTTGTTTGTGACAGCAGACGACAAAGAGCATCTTTGCCATGTGTCAACAGACGGCAAAATCCTGGCACATGGCAAATAACTGAATTCCAGTAGTGTATCTATATGACTGACAAGAAATATAATATGATTGTGTTCACGAATGCATGTATGTGGCGATCTGATGACGCGGTGCCGCTACAAAGGTGGGATTGTGCAAGGAAGAAAAAACCAACATGGAGGGATGGTGGTGGAAGACTGTAAAATATAAACGCTGAGGCAAACATAAACCATGCATACTAGCCTACCAACTCCCCTTTAATAGTGGAGATATATGTGATTTGGTAAAATAAGAAAATATATGTGATTTGGTAAGATAAGAAAAAATATATGTTATTTTTTGTATTAGGAAAGTTGTAAATTTCATTTAATAGTAGAGATAATGATAATAATAAATGGCAACACATTGAGGAATATATGATTTCGTTTTGGAGGTAATCAGGAAAAATCTTATGTCTGCCTTTTTAGGAAGGTGATCTCACATATATGGTGCAATTTCTGAATTCTTAATTACCTATTATTTACATGATTGAATTGAATCAACACGTGGCAAATCAAGCACGAAACAAGATCTGCCCTTTAATGGGATTTTATTTTTAATGGAAGGGGAAAAACAAACTAGCGTGAGGTGTCATGTGAGGCCAGGAAAAAATAAACCAGTGGGACGAGGTGGTGGGAGTGGAGGAAAAACTAAAACGGTGAGGAGAGGCTACCAACTCCATCTTGAGGAGTAAAGATGGGATTTGGTAATATAAGAAAAAATATATGTTATTTTTGTATTAGGAAAGTTGTGATTCTCATTTAATAGTAGAGATAATGATAATAATAAATGACAACACATTGATGATTTCATTTTGGAAGGTTATCGAGAAAAATCATATGCCTATCTTTTTAGTAAGGTGATCTTGCATATATAGTGCGATTTCTGAATTCTCAGTTACCTATGTTTTATGTGATTGAATAGACTCAGCACCTGCAAAATCAAGCATGACTCTCCCTTAAGTGAGATTTGGTTTTTAATGGAAGGAAAAAAATAAACCAATGGTAGGGGTGGTTTGAGGTGAGGTAAATATAAACGAGTGGGATGGGGTGGTGGATGTGGAGGCAAAAATAAATGGTGAGGAGAGGCTACCAACTCCCCCTTTAGGAGTAAAGGTTCGATTTGGTAAGTTAAGAAAAAGATATGCTATTTTTTTGTATTAGGAAAGTTGTGATTTTCATTTAATAGTAGAGATAATGATAATAATAAATAACAAAACATTGAGGAATATATGATTTTGTTTTCAAAAGTTACCAAGAAAAATATTATGTCTTTCTTTTTAGGAAGGTAATCTCACATAAATGGTGCAATTTCTCAATTATTAGTTACCTATTATTTATGTGATTGAATTGAATGAGCACCTGTCAAATCAAGCACGAAACAAGATCTCCCCCTTGAATGAAATTTGGTTTTTTTAATGGAAGGGGGAAAATAAACCAGTAGGAGGGGTGGTGTGAGGTGAGGCAAAAATAAACAAGTGGGAAAGGGTGGTTAAAGTGGAGGCAAAAATAAAACGGCGAGGAGAGGCTACTAAGTCCCCTTTTAGGAGTAAAGATACTAGTTCGATTAGCTTTGCTCCTAGCTTCAACACACTTCCTTCTGTCTCTTTTACACGCAAGGCCGGCCAGTCGCCTATCAATAATCATATTAGCTTGACTAAAGTCATCAGGTTGGTGATATTTTTCCTTTCAAATACCACATCATTCCGACATCTCCAAATAGTCTAAAGAAAAGCCAAAAATTTAAATAACACCAACTTTGTGTCTAATTTAGTAAACATATTAATCCATGTAACAAAGCAGTGCTAGATTGCTAGGTACAGAGTTCAAATCAAAGGCACATTTCATCAAACTCCAAATCAGCTTGGCAGCTAAGCATTGAAAGAACAAATGATCTGTTGTCTCATCTTGGACACAAAAAAGCAGAATTCTTATTCCCTTTCCATCCCCTCTTAGAAAATTGTATTTAGTTAGAATGCGTTTTTGGTTAGCAACCATGAGAAGATTTTAGTTTTGAAAGGAATTTTGGTTTCCACAAAAAATAGTATGGAACCTACATTCAAACTTAACTAAATGCAGATATTAGGATTTAAAAGTAATCTTTCTTTCACGGGTAAGCAACCCTTTAATGTGGTCCTTAACCCACCTCCTCATTTTAGTTTGTTCACACCTTAACTTTAAGCATTCCATAAATCATTAGATTCTACACAACTGGTTCTCCTAGAAGTGAATTCCCCTCCTCTCGCAATTGCTTCACGCGCATAAATGTTATGGTCAAAATAAGGAGATGGACCCATGGTTTAGCTATTTTAAAAGGTCTATTACCAACCCATTGATCCTTCCAAATAAGAGCATTCTTCCCCTCTCCATTCTTACAATGTTTGTAAAACAGATCTTTAATTTTCAACAAACTGGACCCGAAGTGGGAATCACCATCTTATGGTTTAATTTCGGAAATGCAATTGCCTTTCACATATTTACTCGGCAAGATATCCTGGCCATAACCATTGACGAAATAAACAAAGATATAGCAATCGACGAGGCGCCTAGTTGCAGCTAGCACACAGACAGCCAGAGACATTGCGGGTGACCATGTCCGTCAAAAATGACCCGCGACATGCCTCATGCCTCATTCCCGATCACGTGCTTGTGACTCCACGCATCGATCGGATGTGCATTCCCTATGCATGATTTTCGATGGACGTTCCCATTTTTCTTTTCTTAGATGCCCACCCTTCTAAATTTATTTTTTATATTGGCGCCCTACTACGTTTAGAATGTGATACCAGCTGTAATCATTTTATTCCTACTAGTATTTTGTATTTTTTATGCAATAGTATCTACTCATTTTTGGTAACACCATTAAATCTTTCAATGGTGTTGCTGCTGCAAACCATATGAGTAATGCTCTTTTTGCATTGGAAACGAAAAATACGAGTACATAGAAATAAAATTATTAAGGACCAACTACAAACCTGTTGGTGCTATTTTCAAATGGTGAACCGTTGATCAACGATGGTAGAACTATATACGTGCACCAAAGTCTATCATCAAATGACCAGTCGTGTCATCAAGGCGCATAGTGATATGCTACATAGATACACATCTATCTAACAATGTGGCCACAAATAGATTTATTATTACCTCTATAAAGCATTTGGCAATCAGCTTCAATCACTATCTTCCTCCAACCTTTCTCAGTTGCCATCAAGAAGCCTCGCGGAAAGCCAATCCCTCGCAAAAAATGGGTCAGAGATACCCTAATACTAGACGCACCACCTTAATATGAAATCTCCAATATGATTCCGATGCACCATACCTGCACGTCTCCAATATGATTTTGAGCCACCAAGCACCTGCACGACATATCGAGACATCTATAGCCCCGTCGGGTGAATTTCACCATGCCAACCCCTGCTAGTTTCCATCTCCCTCGTGCCTACGCCAGCACATGCGCCTTGAATGGAATATCATCCATATATCTTGTCTACTCATGTACTAACTCCGTATAGAGAACATGGTTATATTCGACGTCCTCATGGGTACACTTCTTTATGTTGCTCCATATAACCCACATAACTGAGATTGTAATAGCAGCCTCATGTTTGGTGGTAAGACTTGGGTCTAGAAGATTCATAGCCCATGTTAGAGCGTGCAACCAAGGGATCTTGAGCCCAAACAACCTTCTAGCTTCATCACAAAATAGTGATGCATGTTCACAACTGATCAAGACATGGTACAACGGCCTCCCTACCAGACATAGGGCACGTATCATCTTCCTGGATAGGTCTCCAAACTAATTCTCCTTTCGTGGGTATAAAACCCTTAAGTACCCTCCACCGAATGACCCTGTTTTTTGCTTGGACATGAACCTTCCACAAAACCATCCAGGTCTATTCGCCATCGGACGAACTAGTCGGCGCTTCTTGCAAATTGTGTTGTCTCTCATTTAGAACCCGTTACACAAATTTTGCCGACAATGTACCAGATCTATCCTGTTCCCATGCCCAAAAATCCTCTACGAGCACTCTTGGACTAGGCATGTTAAGAATGTCTATCGCATCAGGAGCTATAAATAATCTCTTACAAGCTCATCATTCCAATTTTAAAAATCTTCGTCCAATAGATCCACTACATAGTGCACTAGATCTTAGTATAGCCTGCCAATAGGCTTCTTGCTGGTCATGACAACGATCCACTAGTCATGTCAAATCTCCATTGTCATCCCTAACTTGATGTATCCGTCCATGCTTTAGTACTCCCCTTACTTGAATAATAGCCCTCCACATAGCAGACGCACTATTCGGACACCCCGCCTTGAGAATTACCATCTGGGCAGTACCGACCTCATAGAACATGAGCACAAAGACTATCAGGATTAGTCAATAGGATCCATGCTTATTTAGACAATATTGAGTTATTGAATAATTTCCAATCTTCAAAGCCTAGCGCCCAATGGACTTCGAAAGTGCCTGACTTTCATAACTTTATGTCACAAACCTTTTGTGAGCTTGAAGAAGCTCACATAATAGGTCGATAATGCTTGAATTACTGACTTGAGATGTACCTCCTTTCCCGCACATGTGATTTTTTTTCTCACACGAACCTTGTAACCTCGATCTCGCCTGCTCGACAATATGTTCAAATCGTTACTTTGCAATCCTCCATGCCTCCGTTGGAAACCCAAGTTACTTATCTGCGAGGGCCTTCCTTTGGATCTGTAAGGCATTCTAAACCCTCACTCTTACTAAAGCCCCATAGCCAGGCCTAAAAAATACCAAACTCTTCAACTTCTTTGCACGTTGACTAGAGCCAAGGCTATAAGCATACATAATTTCATTGACAAGATGTGCACTTCGACTATCTGCCTTCATGAAGAGCGGACAATCGTCAGCATAAAAAAGGTGAGACACCAACCGCGATCACAACCCGCTCGTATACGTCTATCAATCCATCGACCACTTTAATTTCAACTATTTTTTTGGCCCTCTCCACATAATAGGAAGGGGTATGGAGAGATCAGATCCCCAAGCCTAATCCCTCTGGATGGATGAAAGGAAGGTAACAAGTCCCCATTAACTTTCAGTTGGCAGATTACTAAATTAACACATCTCATAAATCAAAGAAACCCATTCCTCTGAGAAACCCAATTGAAGCATAACGCCTTGCAAACACTCATGCTCAACCTGGTCATATCCTTTCATCATGTCAATTTAACAGCCGCCCAACCTTGTTTTCCTTTCTTTGTCTTCATCACATGGATGCACTCATATGCAGTAATTACATGGGTAGTATGAATAAGCCCTCCAGGCACAAAAGAGCTTTGCTCCTCGACTATAATCCCATCAAGAATCTCATGAGGATGGTTAGACAACACCGTAAAGTAAAGCTTATAAATGACATTAAATAGGGAAACATGCCTATAAATAATGAATAATATTTCGAGGATGTTTTTGACCTTAGGAATTAAAATAATAACTATTTTATTTACCGCTTCCGGCATATGACCCCCATTAAGGGAAGTCCACGACTGCTCTCAAAAAATCATCTTTTAATTACGGGCCAATGTTGTTGGTAGAATCCTACCTTAAAGACATCCTCCCCATGGGATTTTGAAGGGCCCACTTCAAACACGACCTTCTCCACATCCTCGGACTCGAACATGCACACAATCCATTCATTCATCACACTAGTTACTTTAGATGGAACATGATGTAACACCTTTCCACCACAAGCTCATCCCACGCTGCTTACAACCTTGTGTGGAAGCCTTGGATTAGCATGTATATCCTCTTTGTTTTCACATAATACACCAATAGCATTTGCCGGGGAAGAAATCCAATTCCACGCTCTCCTCACACTCGAACAGGCATGTAAAACTCTATGTTCTAGTCTCCTGTTGCTGTCAGTCCGCATGAGAAAGTTGTCGTGCTATGATCTCCTACCTGTGCAAGGGCTCATTCAGCTCCCGGGCCAACTCCTTTTCGCTCGGCGAAGATCCACGCTATAGGGAGTTGCACTTGTCTTATTCAAATTCCTCCTGTACTTCCTTAATCTTGCACTTAACACCCCATTTTTTTTGCTTTTCGAGTTGTTCAGTTGGGTCTGCATGTAATTGAGATATCTTTGGAGGCCCGAATAGCAAGAATCACCAACCCTCTGGTCCCACCCATTCACGGCCGCGACTTCATATGTCTCATCATGTTGTCATGCCTCCTCACAAATAAAATGATGTGGGCTTGTACCCGTGGCTTCCCGCACCTTTGGAATACCAATGAAAAGCATGCGGTGGTCAGACCTCGGTGACGGAATACGACAAAACCCTGTTGCAGCATATTGCTGCATGATTTTCGGGTTAGCTAGAAAATGGCCCATCCCGACAGTTACATTAGTACAATTTTCTTGCATGTTGTCCCAAGTGAAGGAGATACCTCTCAAACAAAGGTTATGAAAATCAGAAAAATCGACGACTTCCCGAACCCTGCCACTCCCCACTCGACTCTGTCCATAGCACCAAAAAAATAACGATTTGTCGAGAATCTCATTAAAATCCCCTCTACATAGGCATGACATATCAGATTTCCTATTCAGCCATTTCAACAAGTTCCAAACCACGATGGTTCACTTCTACGTGCCTTATCATAGAAACCACTAAATCTTCAAGTTTCCATATTACTCCCTAGGCAACATGTACCGTGACATCCACCGTGACATCCACCTCATGTGACCAGAACAAGGCTAAACTGCCACTTAAGACATCACTGCTTACAGGACATAGAAATGAATGGAATGAAGGAAGGACCTACTCCTACAGAACGTCTCCGTGCTTTCAAACGGTGAATCGGCGATCAAAGAACCGTAACAGAAGTGAACCACCGTCAATCTATCATCCAAGGATCGGTCATGTCCCCTAAAAAAAAAAGGATCGGTCATGTTCGTGTCATGGAGGCGCGTAGCGGTACGCTACAGAGAGTTGGGGGCAGGGGCTAAGACGGTCGACCCGCGGCCGGGCCCAGCAATTCGAAGCATCAAGGGCCCCCAACTGGCAACAGAGGAGAGTGGAAGCCTGTCATACAGTACGCAGGACCAGCCCAGACCAGGTGCTGACCAGTGCAGGGTGTTCCACATGCCACCGCGCGCCGCCCCCCGGAGCACTACAAAAGCAGCAGCGCCTCCCCACCCAAACCCTACTCCCCTCCCACTCCCAGCAGCGACCTGCGTCACTCCAAAACCCCTCCCCCCTTCCGTTTCACTTCGACCTGAGATCCATCGGCGATGGCGCCCGCACCCCTGCTCGCCCCGAAGCCAGATCCCGACGCTACGCCGGATCTCGTCGCTCCGGTCCCGCTCACCCCCCAGCTCTGCGCCGCGCTCAGCCGGGTGGCCGCCAGGTCCGACCTCGCTGCCGACGCGGTGAAGATCCATCTCTCGCCCGAGCTCCTCGCCATGCTGATCCGCGAGGTCGACCCTTCCCGGCAGTGCCTGGACGAAATCACCGCCAGCCTCCTCTCCGCCACGCCCCAGCCCCCGCCACCGCCACGCCCACAGTCTCCCTTGCCACCGCCCCCTCCTCCGCCCAGCGCGCATGCTAGCCAGGGGCGGGCCTCGTCCCCGGCCGCCCGCCTCCCCTCCGCCCTGCCACCTCCGCCACGTCCAGCGTCTCCCCCGCCTCCCCCGCCGCCACGCCCCATGTCTCTCCTGCCACCGCCGCCGCTACGTGCACCGTCTCCCCCGCCGTCACGCCCAAACTCTACCCTGCCCCCGCCGCCGCCACGGACGCAGTCTCCCCCTCCGCCCAGCCCGCATGATAACCCGGCGCCGGCCTTATCCACGTCCGCCACAGCCAGGACGGGGACGAAGCGCCCGCGCGAGGAGATGGTGCGGATCCTAATCACCTCGGCGTCGGCGGAGACGCTCCACTTTCGCGCAGAGGTGCGCCGCGCGCGGCTCACCTTCGGGGCGCTCTGGGGCCGGTACCATCGCAACCCCAAGCACAACCCCGACCCCGAGAGCCGCAAGGCCCGCAACCGGGCCGACTTGCGGGCTCTCGGCGCCATGATCAAAGGGGGGCTCTGCCTCAACCGCGGTAAGCGCGTCGTAGGGACCGTGCCGGGCGTCTTCGTCGGCGACGCCTTCAACTACCGCGCTGAGCTCCTCGTCCTCGGCCTACACAACCAAACGCAGAGCAACATCGGCTTCGTGCCCGCCAGCCAGGTCAGCGGGGGCCACCCTGTCGCCACCAGCATCGTCTCCGCGGACAGGTACCTCGACGACCACGACAACGGGGACGTCTTGATCTACACGGGGAGCGGCGGCCGCTCAGACAACGGCAACCTCGCCCTCGCAAACAGCTGCACGAACGGCATCGAGGTGCGCGTCATCCGCTGCCAGGACTGCAACGCCAGCCCCAGCGGCACCCTGCACCTCTACGACGGCCTCTACAAGGTCGATTCCATCACCTACGGCCCCGGTGAGTCCGGCCCCGAGGTCTGCCAGTTCAAGCTCGTGCGTCTGCCCGGCCAGGAAGCGCTCGGCAGCAACATCTGGCACTCCGCCAGAGACCTCATCAAGCAGCTTGACGCCCAGATCCGGCCGCCCGGCTACATCACGCTGGACATGTCCAAGGGCAAGGAGGCGGTTCCCGTCCCCGTCCGCAACACGGTGGACCATGACGTCTATCCCCTCGAGTACGAGTACCTTGCACGCCCCGAGTTCCCGGCGCTGCCGCCGAGGCGCGGCCACAATTGCTGCATCGAGTCGGCGTGTAGCGAGACGTCATCGAAGTGTTCGGCGTTAGGCTGCGCCTGTGTGAAGAGGAACGGCGGAGGCGGCCCGGTGTACAACGCCAACGGCCTGCTCTTGAGGGGACGGCCGGTGGTGTACGAGTGCGGCGCCTCGTGCGGGTGCCCGGCGAGCTGCCCCAACCGGGTGACGCAGCGCGGGATGAGGCACCGGCTGGAGTTGTTCCGGTCCAGGGAGACGGAGTGGGCCGTGAGGACGCTGGAACTGATCCAGCCGGGCGCCTTCCTCTGCGAGTTCGCCGGGGACGTGCTCCCCGTGGATCACCCCCGCGTTGCCAACGCATCGACGGAGGACTCCTGGTCCAGTTTCATCTACCCGAGGAAGTTTCCGCCGAGATGGAGGGAGTTGGGTGACGTCCCCGCGGCCGCGCTTCCACACGACGACGAGGAACCTCCCCGGTTCGGGCAGTGCCCGGCGCCGGGGTACGTGATCGACGTGTCCACGAGGAGGAACATCGCGGTCTACATCAGCCACAGCAGCCTCGTGCCGAACGCCTTCGTCCAGCTCGTGGTCCGTGGCGACGAGGACGAGTCGTGCCCCCATCTGATGGTTTTCGCCATGGAGACCATCCCGCCGATGCAAGAGCTGAGCATCGACTACAGCTTCGGTCAGTGATCGATCGGCAACGTTTCCTGTATGTTTACCTTCATTTCCAGTTGCCATGAACCTTTCGCCTTGGATTTCAGCTGCCATGAACCTTTCTGTCATTGTATTCGGTTGTAGCATTGGATGGACGCAACGCAAGACACCTTCAGCTGAACTGTTTGCTTGTATTTCTTGTGCCTGGCTTTGCCGTGTTTGCACTTTGCAGTCTGCAAGTTATATCATGAAACCATATTTGCATGAGTTCAGTCTGGGATCGACATTAAGTTGAGAATTTCAACTGGTTTAGTTTTATGTACTCGTTGCAAAGGCTTATGAAGTTGTGGTGTTTCGCTTGAAGAAGCGGAATGCAGTCCGATCTGTCATTGCTAATTGGGCCTTGCCAATTTGGGTGTGTTTTTGTAGAAAGATTTCAAGCCGTGCTTTATTGATGGAAAACACATCGGCTCAATCGCCGGATTACTCCGTGCCTTGGACGTCTTTGCAGCCATTTTATCTAAGTTTTTATCGATGAAAAACGCTTCGGCTCAACCGTCAGATTAATACGTCGCACCCGTCCGTTATGAGTTATGGATGCAAAACTATTCGGCTCAACCCACGGATTATTCCGTGCGCGTCAGTTGTGTTCACACCCGCCCGATTTGAGTTTTTATTGACGGAAAACGTTTCGACTGAAGCGACAATTACTCCATGCGCGTCGGCCGTCTTCACACCTGTCTAATCTGACTTTGATCGGACGGCTCACAGCCGAACAGCGAAACGGGTTCCTAGCCAGTTTGGCACATGAGAATTGTTGCGCTCACATGAAACCCAACACATCACTTGTGGTGGTTCGAGGTGAGGGTGAGAGGGCCGACATCTCGTGCCGTCGTGCGATAGACATGTGCATTTCTTGTGCCTGGTTTTTGCCGTGTTTGTCGTTGAGTCTGTGATCGACATCATCAACATCTATGTGAGTGACATTTGATAGTTTCAATTGGTCTAGTTTTCTGTAGTCGCTGCAAAGGTTCATGAAGTTGTGGTGTTTCACTTGAAGAAGCAGAATGCATGGTGCACACATCCCGATCTGCCATTGCTAACTGGGCCTTGCCAATTTGGGGTGTGTTTTTACAGAAAGATTTCATGTCATGCTTTATTGGTGGAAAACATTTCAGCTCAACCGCCATCTTTGAACCCGTCCGATCTAAGTTTTTATTGATGGAAAAACGCTTCGACTCAACAGTCGGGTTCCTATGAGTCTTCATTGATGAAAAATTCTCCGACTCACCCGGCGGATTATTCCGTGCATGGTGGTTGTCTTTGCACCCAGCCGATCCGAGTTTTTATTGATGGAAAACACTTTGGCTCAACCAACTGGTTTCTCGGTGCGTGCTAGCCGTCTTCGCACCCATCCGATCTAACTTTCATCGGACAGCGCACAGCCAAACGTGGATCTTCCTAGCCGGTTGGAACACGAGTGTTGTTGCGCTCACATGAAGCCCAACACGTCGCTCGTTGCGGTCGGAGGTGAGGATGAGAGGGTGGACATCTCGTGTGATTGGCATGTGCATTTCTACTTGTTTTTTTTGCCGTGTTTGTCGTTGGTGGGTTGAATCTGTGATTGACATCATCAACATCTATGTGAGTGTTATTTTTGAATTTCAATTGGTTTGGTCTTCTGTAGTCGGTGCAAAGGTTCATGAAGTTGTGTTGTTTCAATTGAAGAAGCGGAAGGCGTGTTGCACACATCCTGATCTGTCATTGCTAATTTGGCCTTGCCAATTTGGGTTTGTGTGTGTGTGTGCACGCGCGCGCGTGTGTTAGAATGATTTCATGGCGTGCTTTATTGATCAAAAATGCTTCGGCTCAACCGACAGATTACTTGGCATGGGTCGATCATCTTCGCACCTGTCCGATCCGAGTTCAATCAAACAACACACATTCAAACGTGGAACTTTCTAGCCGGTTTGCAGCATGGTGTTGTTGCGTTCACATGCCACAGTTGTGGTCCGATGTGCGGGTGAGACGACGGACATCTCGATCTCGTGAATAGAGATGTGCCATGTGCGTGCTAGTATGTCTTCACCTTTCCGCAAACATCATCCCCAGCCTCATCATCTTCCTGGTGAAGCTCCTCTCTCTCTCTCTCACACACACACAGGACAAGGCGATGGCAGTCAACCGCTACCGCACACAACGGTGCTACTATCTCATTCTCTCTCGCCTCTACCACCTAGAGCTAGATCGGAAGGGGACGTTGGCGTCGTTGCAAACCACCGCCGGCTGCGGTGAATAGGCCACCTAAATGCTACAACCAGACCGCCGGCAATCATTGGTTCGAATTCTGAACTACCACATGATCCCGAGTTCCCGACCATTATTGTCATTAATATGACATTGCTCAACTATTATTACTCCACATCACATGCTTGGCAAGTGAGTATTAGACATTTCAAACTAATTTTTTGCAATTAGTGTTCACTCTTAATACTTGGCAAGTGAAAGTGGATGCGTATCTGTATATATAGATATATAAGTGACTATATATGGTCCTTGGGGCCTTCTTGTCGACTTTGCCCGTTGGACCTTCCAAAACACGCCGGTAGGCGTGGGAGGTTGGCACGTATTGCATTTTAGCTCGAGATCCACATCACATGACACTGTGTTCCTTTTGAATGATCACCTTTTGAATTTCACTTCCCCCATGAAGATAATTTATCAAATTAATTCTTGGATCCACTTGTGACCACAAGGTACAACTATCCAAAAGAGAACAATACTAGATATTAAGTCCGGGGCCGTCTCCAGGAATTTAGGAGCCCGGGAAGAAATACAAAATGGGGTCCTAAAAATTTAAATTTCGTACACTTAAGAACTATCCAAGAAACACCTCCTGTCAAAGTATACAAAAATTTGCTTGAATGCACAATATATAGAGAACATAAACTCAATGCCTAACGATCTAACCAACTAGATAAAACATGACAAAAAGAATACAAATAACAATAAGGGATACAGAAAAAATTATCAAATCAACAGTTTGCCCATCCATTCCTCCCATACATGTGGACACTCATATTGTTGCATGGCGACAAAAAATAAATATCTGCAGCTTTTCTCTGTGACATGTATAAAAATGCATCAATTTGGTTTAATCCATACATACACACAATTCTTTTTTTCAATTCAATCGGTTCAAGTTTTAAATGGATGAGTGTGGAAATCGACACATACAGGATGCTAGTTCAAGTCCATCTTGTACTGTTGTTTGCTTGTCCCGGTCCAAGAATTTACATACTCATCAGTGGCTGAGACGGCGAGCATTGTCATTGTTTCAGCTTTGGAGGTTGGGAGTAGCGGAGGCAGGGGCAGCGCATAGCAGCAGCACGATGGCTGGGTTAAGTTGGCCGGGTGGAGGCAGGATCAGCACCCCGGCAACAGCTACACGGCGGTGTGTTGGGTTGGCCGGGCGGAGGATGGGGAGCACCGCCAAGAATGTTGCAGTGGCGCTAGCAGTCTAGCACGGAGCAGCTAACAGACGAGGCTACACCCGCGGGAGAGCGAACGCCGGTGGGTGGGAGATGGCAAGAGGATTGAGGCTGCACAGATGTGCGTGGGCAGGTTACTAGGGAGGTCACGACCTACGACTCAGGTTGTAGGTTATCTTCGGTTTTTTCTCCGATCAGGGGCCCAAGATTTTGGGGGCCATGTGCGGTCGGCCACTTTGGCCCTCCTCATACACTATCAGGATAAAGCTTTATGCCGACGGCTTAGGCCGTCGGCGTAGGCCCGATTCCCGTCGGCATAGGTTTATGCCGACGGCCCCCGTCGACATAGGCCCATCGACACCATATATGTCGGCGTACCGCAAGTCATCGTCGGAACAAAAATGTCGTCGGCATATATGCTATGCCGACGGTGTCCGTACAGAGGTACCGACGGCCTAGCCGTCGGCATAGCTTGCCACATGGCAGGCGCTGGTATCCCCTGGGCCGTGCGTACACTGACGGCCCAGGCCGTCGGCTTAGGCTACAACTGTACGTCGACGGCATAGCTTGTCACGTGGCAGCCAATGCTACTTCGGAGACCCTCTATGCCGACGGCTATGCCGTCGGCGTAGTTTTGCGCTTTTTTTTCTTCTTTTTCCTGGTTCATACAAATTCATTTTAGCTCCAAAATAACAGGGTATATACAATGAAATTTAATGCACAACCAACACCACCATCACATCGTCACAACCAACACCACCACCATCACATCCTCACAACGAACAACATAAGCATATCAGAAACATAAGCATATCAAGAGCACAAGTCATCTAAAGGCAGAAGTCATTGGAAGTAGCGTAAGAAGACGGACGTCATCTAAAGAGCACTAGTCATTTAAGGAGCACTAGTACGTCCACCTCCAAGGTCGTCAACACCAAGTCCGCCAAAGCCAACGTCTTCACTGCTAGCGGCAGCACTACCGTCTCGGTGGATTGGAGTGACCGGGCTCCGAGACTCGGGAGTGATGTGAACACCGACACCATCACCAATGGATGATGCACCGGTTCCTGGATGTTTGAAAAGACATGTTGAGTGAATGATATTGTGTTGAATAAATAGTAAGCGGTGGTCGAATAGTCTGGGGAGTTACTAACCACTGTTGTCCCCAGTTGTTGTGCTAGAAATTCCTCAAAGGTAAGCAGCACTGGTTGTGGTCCTGCAGCTGGTGGTGCTGGTTCCATTTCAGGAATCATGCTGTTCCTCATGCTCTCAAACACGAGCTTCATGTTAATTGACAAAGCAAACACCAATGT
Source organism: Hordeum marinum (assembly GCA_022496015.1). Taxonomy (NCBI): domain Eukaryota; kingdom Viridiplantae; phylum Streptophyta; class Magnoliopsida; order Poales; family Poaceae; genus Hordeum; species Hordeum marinum. The sequence goes on along the minus strand of CM039674.1, from coordinate 505,803,414 downwards.
CAGAAGAAATGAAAGTGTCAATATGGAAATGAAATGAAAGGGGCTAAACTAACCGTCATCATGCGAGTGTTGTGGTCCTGGACGGCTGCAACTCTCGTGCTCCACGCCATGGTCTCCTATCGTGTGTACTCCATGTAGGCCTACAATATGACGTGATGGAACTCATTAAACATCTCAATGCGGAAAATAAAGTGAGCAATGAAGATAAGAGGGAAAAATACTTAGAGAGTGCCGCTCGGCTAGGAGAGACTGTGACTGCGCAGTAGTCATGGGCGTGCGCTATCTCAGGCTTGGGTCGGTAGCTCGGATCTGTGTGTAGGAGATAGAAGGAGTGACCACAGCATCCAGAACCGGCTGCCGACCATGAGCCTTCGGCCCCATGCCAACCACCGCCCTGTCGTCCAAAGGCGCCTTGATGGGGTCAGGTGTGTCAGGATGTAGATTCAGATACGCCGCAGAGTAGTTCTTCTTCTTCTCCTCGGTGTTGCCGTAGTCCTTGTCTTTCCCAGGCTTGGGCCTCCTCCGAGTATGGGCAATCTTCCACGCCTCCATGTGTGATAGAGGCCGCTTGAGTTCCTCCTCCTCCTGCACCAACAAACAGATGTTAGTCATACATAAAAAAGTGACGGTAAATAGAAGAAGATTCTTTAATGAGGTTAGTCATACCTGAAGTGCCTTGTGGAGAAAGTGGTTCCGATTTCCCTGAGCATGTACTCCCTCCTTCCCTCGGTTAGCCTTGTTTTTGCCGCTAGTAGCCGCCCATGCTTCATCCTGACCACACCACAGGTCCACCAATGCCGCCTAGGACTCGTCTTTTCCATAACACCAATTTGGACACACCTACATAATAGGAAGCATAATGGCATGTGTAACACGAAACGATGAAATTTACCACAAACTTCGGAATGAAAAATCGTTAATACTTACCGACAAGTACTCGTCCCTCTCCAAGGTAATGTGCCGCGCCTTCACTCCTTCCTTGGTCATCTTCATACCAAGATAGTCATGATAGTATTGTGTGATGGCCACCAACCGCACCTCGTACTGCATCTGGCAGGCCTTCTTCTTCGCTTAGCGCAACACGATCTCGTCGGCACTGGACTTGTGCTCCGGAAGAACTCGATAGTATTTCTACAATCATTCATGAAACCAGAATGGAAGAAGCCATGAGTTAAATCATTCATGAAACCATAATGGATGTGTGCTTGTGAAGAGAACTCACCCAAAAATTAGTGATCATGACCTTAGCATGGGTCACATACTCCGTGTGGGGGGCCGCTTCCTAGTGCTCCCAGGTCTTAGCCAAAACCCAAAGATCTGGGTGCCTGACTGGATCCGGACAGTACAGCCCCGACCAGTATTCCTTCAGCAAGACGGTGATGATGCCATTGGGAACACGGGCCCCTTTAGGATGTACCCAGTTACTGCAAAAGATATAAAGAATGAAAATATTAGCATGTGACAAGCAAAAGATTTAAAGAATGAAAATATTAGGATGTGACAAGCAAAAGAATTAAATTATTATTGATTTAGTGGAACTTACTCTATCCCCTTTGGCTCAATGAGCCACTTCTGCTCCTCGGTAGGAATATGCTTTGGGACCTTTGCGTTACCACGCACCCTTCCCTTATTGTTGCCATTCCCTCCACCACCAGCGTCCCCACCACCACCATCATCCCCGACTGCCTCCTCCTCCTCCTCGCCCCCTCCCCAACCTCCTCCTCGTCCTCCTCCTCACCCCCTCCTCGCGAACCACCTATTCCTCCTCGTCCTCCTCCTCCTCCTCGATAGAGGGTACCTCACTAGAGGAGGGCCTCGAAGACAACACCCCTAAGTCGGTGAGGGTGCACTCTTTCTAGCCGGGACCCCCTCTAGTGGCTCTTTCACCACCCCCTCGCCCTCCATGGGCTCTCCCTCTCTCTTCCTGTGAGTAGTGATCGTCAAGTAGTCGGGGGGTAATAGTAGGTGCTCGACCACTCCGACTAGCAATGCCGACAACCTTGCGTATGAAAACCGCGCCGTCAGCCTTCCCCTTGCCCATGTTCCACGAACCTGCATTGAAAATAGAATAAACAATTAGTACATTAATAATGAAGGAAAAATCATAATAATAATGACTAATAAACACATTACAAATAAGCATAAAAAGGCATATTCCTAAACCATAGGAAAAAAAGACATAAAACATACATCTGGTAGAACCCGTACGAATCATCACTGTTGTAACCGATTTCTTGCTCGGTCTCATCATCAGTATCAATCATATCATCTTCGTTGTCTGACGGAGGTGGAGGCTCTTCCTTGTCATCAGCTTCTTCGTTTAACTTTTCTAGCATAAGTATGTCATTTTCATTAACAATGGTCTCACCATCATTCCGTGCATCGTCATCATTTGGATCCACATCATCATCGCTCAGTGGTCTAGCTGTTGGAAATATGCCCTAGAGGCAATATATAAAGTGTTTATTATTATTGTTCCTTGTTCATCATAATCCTTTATTATCCATGCTATAATTGTAGTGATTGGAAACACATTGCATGTGTGGGTAAATAGACAACATAATGTCCCTAGTATGCCTCTAGTGAACTAGCTCGTTGATCAAAGGATGGTGAAGGTTTCCTAGCCATGGACATGAGATGTCATTTGATAACGGGATCACATCATTAGGAGAATGATGTGATGGACAAGACCCAAACTACAAACGTAGCGTATGACCGTGTCAGTTTATTGCTACTGTTTTTTGCATGTCAATGTATATGTTCCTTTGACCATGAGATCATGCAACTCACGGATATCGGAGGAGTGCCTTGTGTGTATCAAACGTCGCAACGTAACTGGGTGACTATAAAGGTGCTCTACAGGTATCTCCGATGGTGTTTGTTGAGTTGGCATGGATCGAGACTGGGATTTGTTACTCCGTGTTACGGAGAGGTATCTCGGGGCCCACTCGGTAATACAACATCACAATGAGCCTTGCAAGCAATGTGACTAATTGTTAGTTGCGGGATATTGTATTACAGAACGAGTAAAGAGACTTTCCGGTAACGAGGTTGAACTAGGTATAGAGATACCGACGATCGAATCTCGGGCAAGTAACATACCGAAGAACAAAGGGTACGTTATACGGGATTAACTGAATCCTTGACATAGAGGTTCGACCGATAAAGATCTTCGTAGAATATGTAGGAACCAATGTGGACGTCCAGGTCCCGCCATTGGTTATTGACCGTAGAGGTGTCTCGGCCATGTCTACATAGTTCTCGAACCCGCAGGGTCTGCACACTTAAGGTTCGGTGACGTTTCGGTAGTGTAGAGTTATGTATGGTGGTGACCGAAGGTTGTTCGGAGTCCCGGATGAGATCCCGGACATCACGAGGAGCTCCGGAATGGTCCGGAGGTAAATATTCATATATAGGAAGTCCCAGTTTGGTCCCCGGAAAAGTTTCGGGCTCATCGGTAGTGTACCGAGAGTGCCGGTAGTGTACCGGGAGGCCTCCGGGAGAGGTATTTCGACCCCAAGAGGTCCATGGGATGTGGGAGAACAATAACCAGCCCTTAGTGCGCTTGGGAATCAGCCACAAAAGGCCCATGGCGTAGGGAGAGAAAGAGGCTAAGGAAAAGGTGAAAAATCAGCCAATAGGAGGCAATCCTACTCCAACTAGGATTGGAGGTGAAGTAGGATTTCTTTCCACCTCCTATTCGGCCGACCCAAAGGCCTTGGCTGCCTCTCCTCTCATCTCCTCCTATATATACTAGTGGATTGGGTGGTTTTTGGACAGAATTTCCGGCCACGTGCTACCCGTTCCACCGGTGCATAGTTTCTCCTCTAGATTGTAGTTCCGCAGTGCTTAGGCGAAGCCCTGCCGGAATTGCTCCACCACCATCACCGGAGCGCCGTCACTCTGCCAGTGAACTCTCTCTCCTCTCCACCTCCTCTTGCTTGATCAAGACGGTGGAGATCCTCATCAAGCTGCACGTGTGCTGAACGCGGAGGTGCCGTCCGTTCGGTACTAGATCGGAAGGATCGTGATCAAGGCCACGGGACGTTCGTGATCGGATCGCGGGACGGATCGTGACGAGATCGCGGGACGGTTCGTGATTGGTTCGCGGGATGGTTCGTGATTAGATCGCGGGGGATTTGGATCACGAAGAAGTACGACTACACCAACCGCGTTTCTTAACGCTTCCCGCTTAGCGATCTACAAGGGTACGTAGATCCACTCTCCCTCTCGTAGATGCTCATCACCATGGATAGGTTTGCGTGTGCGTAGGAAATTTTTTGTTTCCCATGCGATGTTCCCCAACACTAGCATCATCGTTTCTGACCACATCATCATCGGGTTGCTCTTGATAGAACACTCCCTCATATGTCATGGGGTTAATGTTGTAGTAATCATCTTCGTTCGGGTCCGGTAGCTTACCATGTGGCGACACCTTGAACACAACTTCCCAACCCCGTAGGTACTCTTTCTGGCATGGGTAAGGCAAATAATAAACTTGTGTAGCTTGGGTGACCGCAGTGAAGAGATCAGCTCCAGCATAGACGGTTGATGGTTTAACTTTGACCAAACCAATGGAAGGCGTATGCCTCTGCCCCTCCTACGGATCGAACCATCGACATTTGAACACAGGTAGACTTAGGGTTTCACGCCCTTTGCGGAATCTAATCTCGTATATATTTTGGACCCTTCCGTAGTAGTCTACTGAATTTTGACCGGGGGTGTACACTCTGGTATTTATAGTTTTGGGATCAGGCCGGCTGTTCTGGTGCTCCTCTGTATGGAAGAGATACCCATTCACATCATACTTTTTACATCTCATGATGGCAGGGTCAAAAACCCATGGAAACCCATCTCAATTCATCATCCATAGATATGTTCCGATCTTTTCCCTACAAGTATAATTGAAATTGTTGGGTGCATTAGTTTGGTTAAATAATAAATGTTGAACTACGTATTTAATAGGGGAATGTGGAAAATTACTTTCTCCATGAACCAAGCAACAAAATTTCTATTTCCAGGGTTTCCATGACGGTGAACGGTAAGTGCCTCCGCCTCAGTAGGAGGATTCATTCCCGTCCATTCCTCTTGAACGAAATCACTAAAAGAAGATAGGAGGTGTTAGACCGGGATTAAGTGAACATAGAACATGATGATGTGCATAAAGGAATGGTGTAGTGGTATTACCTCATCCACACTTCCTCGACTTCCTTGATGTTGTGCAAGACATAGAACATAAGGTCCTCCCACTCTTGTCGTGGCATGTTATAAGATTTCGAGGCCCCAACCCTGCCACCTTGCCCGTTGAATAGATGGAGCTTGGGTTGATACTTGGGCTCTTCTATATTGTATCGAGGCACCTTATTATGCAGATGGGGAACGTGGTCTGGATAGTACGATGTCATGAGGTTTGACACCTCCTCTAGGATAACTGCCTGAGCTATGGAAGCTTAAATCTTAGCTTTGTTTCCACATTTCTGCCAGAGATGCTTGTTCTGTCTCTCAGGGCCATACTGCCAACGATTCTGCACAACCCCCCCAACAATACCTCTTTCGCGAGGTGCAGAATGAGATGTGTCATCGGAGTAAAGAAGCCTGGCGGAAAGATCTTCTCTAGCTTGACTATCAACTCCGGTGCCTTCTTATGCAATCGTTCAATCACATCTTTACTTACTTCTTTAGGACAGAGCGTGCGGAAGAAATGGCTTAGTTCGGCAAGCACTCACCAGACATGCTCGAGGACATAGCCTCAAACCATCACCGACATTATCCGCTCAATCCACACATGGTAGTTATGACTCTTGAGCCTGGACACTTTGCCCCTTGAAAGATTGACTCCCTTACTTATATTCGATGCATAACCATCGGTGAACTTCAAAATGTGTTCCATCTAGATAAATACTTCCTTCTTTTCTTGCGGTTTAAGGACAAAGTCAGCAGCTGGCTTGAACCAGCTTTTTCGACCGCCTGTGGGAGGCTTCATGTTTAGACGTGGTCTATCACAAATTCTCTGTTGATCGGCTCTAGCTTTAAGGTTATCCTTCGTCTTATCAGGAATGTTGAGGATCGTGTGGAAAAGGGACTCTGCGACATTCTTTTTGGTGTGCATCACATCAATGTTGTAAGGAAGTTTGATGTCCTTGAAATAGGGAAGCTTCGAGAAGGGGGTAATGTGAGTCCAGTTGTGCGTCTCACCATATCCCTTGAAGCGTTTTCCTTTGCCTTTGCCTTTGACTTTAGGCTTGAGAGCTTTTAGCTGAGCAAGAACATCTGCCCCCGAAAATGTTGGAATATCGGTTACTTCATGGACAAACCGGCCTTTCATGAAGTTCTTCTTGTCTTTCCTGTCTGGATGGTCTGGAGGGATGAACTGTCGATGCAGGTCCAAGGCTGAATACTTGCCACCCTTCTACAGCCAAATCAAACGCAGAGCCTGCATGCACACTGGGCATGGCATCTTCCCACTTGTACACCATCCGCGGAATAGAGCATCGCCGGGAAAGTCATGCATGCAATACATCAACCAAACTTTCATCAAGAATTTTTTTTGCAGATGTCGATCATATGTCAACCTTGGGAAGTACCAAGAATGGTGCAAATCATCCACCAGTGGCTGCATAAACACTGCCAAATTCTTCCCCGGGTATTCAAGCTCTGGAATAATCAACGACAAGAACATGGTGTTGCATTGCATTAGGACACCTGGAGGGAGATTGAGCGGAATAACAAACACGGGCCAGTAGCTGTATGGATTGGTCGACATACCATATGGATTGATCCCATCACCTGTTATTGCAACTCTAACATTCCCAGCCTCTGCTACTTCCTCGGGGCATTCTTCATCGAACGACTTCCATGATTCTCCTTCTGATGGATGTACGATTTTATTTGGATGATACGTTTTACCTTCCTTGTGGCACTTCACCGGGTGCTTGCACCTGCCACCATGCTTCCAGATATGTAAGAGGGGCCAGCGCAAGACTTGGTGGCATAGCCACCCCACCCCCCCAAGTACACCGTCCCGTCTAACCCTATGACAGTTGACTACAGGATCTAGGCCTTTGACTTTGGCCGGGTGAGGTTTGACCGATGGACCTTTTCACCTGGTTGTGATCGGCCAGCCCATAGCTACACTCTCGAACACGGTCCGGGCCCAATCCACCGCAAGATTCCCTCCGTGTCGGCCTGACGTGGCCGTTTCCCCTCCATGAGATGGTATCAGCGACATCTGTGAGGGGGGTCACACCCCGGAGCCGCGTGTCGGGTGCTTGCACCTGCTATCACGCTTCCAAACGTGTAAGAGGGCCCAGTGCAAGACCTGGAGGCATAGCTACGCCCCCAAGTACACCGTCCCGTCTAACCGTGCCACAGTTGATCGACGGATCTAGGCCTTTGACTTTTGCCGGACGGGGTTTGACTGATGGATCTTTTCACCTAGCTGTAATAGTCCAGCCCATAGGCACACTTCTGATCAAGGTCCGAGCCCAACCCACCGCAAGATTCCCTCCGTGTCTGCCCTACGTGGCCGTTTCCCCCCTTCGTGAGACGGCGGCAGTGACGTCCGTGTGAGGGGTCACACCCCGGAGCCGCGTGCCGGGTGCTTGCACCTGCCACCACGCTTCTAGACCTGTAAGAGGGCCCTGCGCAAGACCTTGTGGCATAGCTACCCCCCAAGTACAATGTCCCATCTAACCTCGGCACAGTTGACCGACGGATCTAGGCCTTTTACTTTCACCATACATGGTTTGACCGATCGATCTTTTCACCTGGTTGTGATAGTCCAGCCTATAGGCACACTTCCGATCAAGGTCCGGCCCCAACACACCGCAAGATTCTCTCTGTGTCTGCCAGACGTGGCCGTTTCCCCCTCCGTGCAACGGCGGCAGCGACGTCAGTGAGGGGAGGGGTCACACTATGGAGCCGCGTGCCGGGTGCTTGCACCTGTCACCATGCTTCCAGACCTATAAGAGGACCCAGCGCAAGACCTGGTGGCGTAGCTACCCCCCAAGTACACCGTCCCGTGTAACCCTACGACAGTTGACCAATGGATCTAGGCCTTTGACTTTGGCCGGGCGAGGTTTAACCGATGGACCTTTTCACCTGGTTGTGATCGGCCAGCCCATAGCTACACCCCCGAACACGGTCCGGGCCAAACCCACCACAAGATTCCCTCCATATCGGCCCGACATGGCCGTTTCCCCTTCGTGAGACGGCATCAGCGACGTCTGTGAGGGCGGTCACACCACAGAGGCACGTGTTGGGTGCTTGCACCTGCCACCACGCTTCCAAACATGTAAGAGGGCCTAGCGCAAGACCTGGAGGCATAGCTACCCCCCCAAGTACACCATCCCGTCGAACCGTGCCACAGTTGACCGACGGATCTAGGCCTTTGATTTTCTCCGTACGGGGTTTGACTGATAGATCTTTTCACCTGGTTGTGATAGTCTAGCCCATAGGCACACTTCCGATCAAGGTCCAGGCCCAACCCACCGCAAGATTCCCTCCGTGTCTGCCCGACGTGGTCGTTTCCCCCCTTCGTGAGACGGCGGCAGCGACGTCCGTGTGAGGGGTCACACCCCGGAGCCACGTGCCTGGTGCTTGCACCTTCCATCATGCTTCCAAATGTGTAAGCGGGCCCAGTGCAACACCTGGCGGCATAGCTACCCCCCAAGTACAGTGTTCCGTCTAACCGTGGCACAGTTGACAGGCGGATCTAGGCCTTTTGCTTTCGCCATACATGGTTTGACCGATGGATCTTTTCACCTGGTTGTGATACTTCAGCCTATAGGTACACTTCTGATCAAGGTCTGACCCCAACACACTACAAGATTCTCTTCGTGTCTGCCAGACATGGCTGTTTCCCCCCTCCGTGTGACGACGGCAGCGACGTCTGTGAGGGAGGGTGTCACACTACGGAGCCGCGTGCCGGGTGCTTGCACCTGCCGCCACCACGCTTCTAGAGCTATAAGAGGGCCCAACGCAAGACTTGGTGGCGTAGCTACCCCCCAAGTACATCGTCCCGTCTAACCCTACGACAGTTGACCGGCGGATCTACGCCTTTGACTTTCGCCGTACAGGGTTTAACCGATGGACCTTTTCACCTGGTTGTCATAGGCCAGCCCATAGCTACACCCCCGAACACAGTCTGGGCCCAACCCACCGCAAGATTCCCTCTGTCTTTGCCCGATGTGGTCGTTTCCCCCCTTCATGCGACGGCCCCAGCGACATCCGTGAGGGGGGGGGGGGGGGGGCACACCCAGGAGCCGCGTGTCGGGTGCTTGCACCTGTCACCACACTTCTAGACGTCTTAGAGGGCCAGCGCAAGATCTGGCGGCATAGGTACCCCCCAAGTACACCCTCATGTCCAATCCTGACACAGTTGACCGGTGGATCTAAGCCTTTGACTTTCGTTGGGTGGGGTTTGACCGATGGACCTTTTCACCTGGTTGTGATAGGCCAGCCCAAAGCTACACTCCCGAACAAGGTCCGGGCCCAGCCCAAGACCTGACGGCATAGCTACCCCCCAAGTACATCGTCCCGTCTAACCATGGCACAGTTGACCGACGGATCTAGCACTTTCAAGATGCTTATAAAAACATATAGAACTTGTCAACTAATTGTAATTATCAATTGTTTGTGATTTTAATAAAGTATAGGAACCTATATGCAAAAGAACATGTGGTCACATTACTAACATACTCGAAAACAAATACAAACTACATATACATAATATATGAAAAATTCTACACAAATCTATATGTAATTTATTATGTATGTTTATGTTTAGATAAGTCATATTTAAGTTAATCAAATTTTAGTTTAGAAAAAAACTAAAATACAAAAATAAGAAAAAAAATAGATAAAACAAAGCTATGCATAGGTCTGACCACGGATCGACCGGCAGGCCTCGGATCGATGATGTGGCACGCGTCGCGTTTCGGTGACGTGGACCACACCTACGCCGACGGCCTTGGCGTCGGCATAGCTATGCCGCCGGCCGCCGTTAGGGCCATCGGCATAGGTATGACGGCGTCAAACTCCCGTTGGACGAAGGCTCGCCGGCCTCACATCTATGCCGACGGCCCTGCTATGCCGACGGCCACTATAGGCATATATCACGATATGCCGACGGCCTGGCTACGTCAATGGCCACCGTAGGCATATCTCTAGGTACGCCGAGGGCTTTTCTGCGCCGACGGCTTCGCCTAGGCCGTCGGCATACCTCCCTATATGCTGACGGGGGCCGTCGGCATATCTCAGGCCGTCCGGATTAGGGGCGATTCCGGTAGTGATAGACGGGCCTAAGTCGTATGGAATGACCGCACTAAGCATAAGGAAAACCAACAAAAACCAATAGTTGTCGAACTTAGAACCAAATCTATATCTATCTATCTATCTATCTATCTATACCTATACTAATTTGAGACTTCCTAGAAATTACCATGTTAATTAGTAATTAGAAGCCAATAATCCGATGGGATCGAGTTATAACGGTGTTGATTAATCCACGTAATCCTCATCTGAAACGATGAAGAGGCCTCTAGAATTTCCATCTGATGCTCTAATCCAGGTACGGGTTCACCCAAATTTTTCAGTGCAACCTCTCTCCAATCCCTACTGTCAATGCTCGCTATGTTCTTCTCATAGGTTCGCTGCTTTCAGGCAGGAAAGCAGCGAATCCTGCTGCAAGTCGGCAAGGACGTAGGACTGTGCCACATCTCCTGGAGTTGTTGCGTACATGAAGAGAAGCACAGATTCTGCAGCAAAGACCTCATTAGTTCTTTGTATGTGAGTGGAGGAGTGGAGGAAGCACAGTGGACCCGCAAGGCCGCAACACGACGGATCAACCCCAAACCCTATTTGAGTTCACAATCCGTCAATTCATGTGACGTAGAAACCTGGCATCCTTAATTCTCTTCTCTGTTCCCCACCCTGATGAATTTATCCAAGCGCCTGCAATAAATTTGATAGGTCCATGACGTTCATCAAGAAAAAGAATTGTTTTGTACATGTAGTGCATAGGTCGTGACAAGATTATGCATTCTAGGAAGTGAAAGAGAAGGAGAACCAGCCAGAGCTGAGGGGATCTGAATCACATGTGTTGCCAACCTGCAGTAATCTAGGTAATTAAGTAGCGTTCTCTACATCTATAAATTGACCACTGTCAGCCAGTTTATAGAAGGTTTACAGATTTTCTTTCACAAGGAAGTGATTTAGATGTTGTAGATTTTTATTTATTCTAATAGGTTATCAATCTCAGATTATGTGCATGTTTAACAAATAATTTGTATGTCCAGGATTAAGAATAAAGTACGATGCCTCGGCATCCAAAAAATTCATGTGAATTTGATATTTAATATATTACGAACTTCCTGGATTTCTCAAAATCATGTCTAATAGTGTATAATATATGTTTTGGTGGATTTGTGAGATTATTGTACTGTTGCATGTGGGAATTTTTTGATAGATTTATGGCATATCGAGTTATACATGTTAATCTTTACATGGTTTGTTTGTTGTATATGGAATCAAATCTAGATATATGACCTTTTTTGTACAAAATATTCATAATAAAATTTACTGCAATTAACCATGGAATCTATGATGTCTTAGTTTGTTTTTAGTGTAATGGATGTTATCTTTCCATCTAAGTTCCAATATTCAGATGTTCATAGCTCACAGTTGCATAAAATATGATGAGTTTTCATATGTTCTGATGGAATTTCAGCCCAGTTGGATTTGAAGCGGGGGGAAGGAGGTGAACTCTCAGCAAGGTGACGGTTCTCCCAATGGAGACATAGACATAGCATGTCGGAGAAGAGAACTTATTCACACGCAGATTGGCACAGGGAGGTGCGAAGTCTTCATACTAAGAATACTAGGCCCGTAGGGTTCCATTTTTCTGGTTTTTAGAGTTTTTTTTACGGCTACTGTAAAAATGACGCGTGTGCTGAGTTGTTTGTGGTTGTTGTTTTGTTACTGGTCAAACTTGTCTAGCCAGCTACTCACGAGGATTTAACGCATGAAAGACGCGTGGTGAGCAAGACAATACGTGTGCGATTTCTGTGGTGATACGGTTTCTTCTCTTTTCTTCTATATGCATGTCGAGTTCTCTCTGGAATCCTCCTGGTTCCCACAGCTTCGCCGCTATATATACGGGGGTATAAAAGGGTCCGCTTCTTCCTCCGCTTTTCACACGTGCATCTCCAGCTCCCAATCCCAACAGCCCCCATCTTGGTCGCCGACATGTGCTCGCCATAGGTCACCGCCGATCGACCTCCCATCCCTGGCGCCGCCCCCCATTGGGAGCCACGCGTGGAGGCCATGAACGAGGCGGGCTGGCGACATAAACCAAGCCTCGACGGCGTGGTGTTCCCGCCATGGGCAGAGCTTTTTCCTGGCGTCCGTGGTCGACGCGGCGCCGGGCATGTCGAGGGACGGCAATAGCGTGCGCACCGCAGTGCGGCCGCTGTCTGACGAGGAGCTTTACGGGGACGGTCGGCGATGTCACCGCGGTCAACGTCGGACCCCATGGACATGAGAGGCAAGTAGACCGCACGCACCGAGCTGAAGCTGTTGGAGCGGTGGCGGCGCCGGCTCCGGTTGTTCGTCATCCTACCGAATTTGCGGCGGAGCAGCTTCCGCTTCGGAAGCTGCGACAGCTGTTGCGCCCTCGGCCGACACTGGAAGAGTGTGAGCCCGCCGCTGCACCGGTTGCACTCCGTCGACATGGTCCACGCGTCGAGTTTTCGACCTCGACCTCGCCCAACCCGCTGGTGGCGGCCGCGGTCCGCGGCCTCCCTGATCATGCCCCGCCATCTCGCATTCCCTTTCTGTCGTTGCTTCCGTCTCGGCCGTTAGCCATTGGTGTCATCGCCATCGTCTTCACCTTGGTGCAGCCATCTCCTTCCTGGCTTGAACATACACTGAATATTTCAGGCTTGCATTCAATATTTTTACGCTGGTCACCCCGTTCTGCTTTTTCTTTTTTGAGAAAGACCAATGCGGCTTATATGCCTCAGCACACTGTATACCCGAGTTCTATGACATTATCCAAGCAACACACTCTGAAGCAAGCCCGATCCTTTTCTGATTTCAGCAGTCCAATGATGCATACCTGGCCAAACGGGCCGGCCCGGCACGATTACTAATTGAACCGTGCCGTGCCTGCGGATAAACGGGTCGGCCCGCGGCACGCCAGGCTCGATTAGACACGTCGGGCCCGTTTAGACAATTACATATGTTTTTTTGGAAAAACAATAAAAGATCAAAAAAGTAAAAAATGTAGAAAAATGGCACGTTAGGAAAAAAGATAAATGAAAATGAAGTGTCATCATGTGGATAAATCTTGAGCTTTATTATATATGTTTTTTCACGTAAAAACAGCAAAAAGATCAAAAAAATTGTTAAAAATGTAGAAAAATGGCACGTTAGATAAAAAAAAAATGAAGATAAAGTGTCATCATGTGGGATAAATCTTGAGTTTATTAGTGGCTGCCACATTAAAACCTTCTATCCCTGAAAAGTAAAAGAATACAAAGCCATGCTCTAGAATTACAAAAAGATAAGAAAAATTACAAAAGAAACAGAAAAAGGACTACACTACTAATCTACCGATGCCGTGTCGTCTTCGTCAAAGTTCATATCTTCAAACATTTCCAGCAGTTCCTTGTTTTCTGCAGTGTGTTGGGCTTTCCTTCTTGATAGCTCCCCATCTTTCACGGACATTAGTGTTCTCACCATATCAGGAGTGAGACTAGTTCTTCTTTCCTCAATTATTCTTCCAGCAAGGGTGCAAGCGGACTCCGATGACACAATAGAGACGGGTACCGATAACACATCACGTGCTAATATCGAAAGCACCGGAAATGTAAGTCTGTGTTCTTGCCACCACTGGAGTATGTTGAAGTCTTCCTCAGTATCTAAATCGAACATGACTTTGTCACTGTTGAGGTACTTTGCTAACTTTCCGGAACCTTGAATTGCGGATGTTGATGTGGAAGAGCTTCCGGCGGTAGAGGAGGAGGAAGAACCAAAGATCTTGCTCCATGCTCCTCTTTTTTTACCTGTAGTAGGTGCTGGTGGAGGTCGTTGCATTCGGACTCCGACATACTTTTGCTCATACTTAGCAAAAACATCATAAAGCTTTTCACGAGCCGTGTTAAAGTCACCCGTATAATCTAAACTTAGGAATGCAGATAGTACATTGAGTGCGCTACGATACCCTTCAAGTTTAGCTCTGGGATCCAAGATAAATGCAAATGCATACAACAATGGAATATGTTCCCAATATTTTAAATACTTGGTTTTCATGTCGGCAACAACATTAAGTAACAATCCATCACCTTCATATGCTTTCAGATGACTAGCAATGTCTAATAAGGTATGCACCATCAAAGGAGGTGTGGGATAATAAACCCCAGACAAAGTTATTGTTGCATCATAGAACAACTCAAGAAATGCATACAATGATGTAATAACATGCCAAGTCTCAGAGGTGAGTAGAGGTTCAGCCCCATAATTTGCATTAATGAAACCATTGAAAGCAACTCTGTCTCGAATAACTGCCTTAAGCATCAAATATGTAGAGTTCCATCTAACTGGCATGTCTGAATTAAACTTATGAGGAGTTGCGCCTATAGCAATGCAATATCTCTTATAATTTGAAATTCGTTGAGTTGAATTCGAAAGATAAGATATTGCAATGCGTATGCATTCAAAGTGTGATTCACATAAATGTAAATCACTTTTAGCAATAAGATTAATGATATGGCAAGCACAATGTTGATGCATTAAAAAGGATGCAACATTTACGGAGAATATAGAAGTGAGGGTGGTCATTGCACTGGTGTTTGCTGAAGCATTATTCAAAGTTATTGCGAAAACCTTGTCGGCAAGATTAAAATCATTCACAACTGTAAGTACAGCTTCAACAATGTTTTGACCACTATGTGATACATCTATTAATTCAAATCCTATGACTTTTTTTTAGATGCCAATGTTCGTTAACATAATGAGCTACTACACTAATGTAGTCTTGCTTAGCCCGACCAGTCCATATATCAGATGTTAACGAACTGAAAAAGTGCACGTAAAAAATTCTTCTTTTATTTTCACTTTACCGGTTAGGTATAGCTTTTTAATATCCCTACTTATAGTTTGTCTAGAAACTGGTCTATAATTAGGATTATGACAAGTTTGAATATATTCAACGAAACCGTTAGATCCACCAATGCCTAGTGGTAAATCATTAGAAGCAATAAAACGGCATAAACCTTCTCGCGCAACATTAGCATCGTACACGAAATTGCTTACCGTACCGTCAGGGTTGAACCTGAGTTGAGTTTGCATACCTGCCCCTGCCGAGCTCGACGCGCTTGTTGCGTCCGCCTTGGCGTGGGCGTCCGCATGCCTCTTCAGGTGGCTGGTTCCCGCCTTGGCTTCTCCGGTTAGTTCCTTCCAGCACCTTTTGCACCTTGCCGTCACCCTCCGTACACCATCCACGATGGATATTTCTTCATCGAAATATTCCCACGCAGGAGAGGTTCTACGACGAGCTCTCCTTGCACCCAGGCTGGTGGAGGAACCCGTCCCGCTACTATAATTGGTTTTACATTCGGGTTCAGGAGGGGGGTCGAGAGTGGGATTTTCGGTATAGGCATGTTGCATGGGTGGGGGCATGGTAGTGGGATCGACGGTCGGAGGGAAGAGGCTATAATCATCCATATCCCCAACCCCAAGACTGAAATCGGAGAGTGGGAAGCTAGTATTGGCATGATCATCCATGTTTGAGTGTGAGAAATATGTGGGCTGGGTGGCCCTATTTATAGCAAAAATTTGATAATTTTTGGACTAATTTGACCCTCTAACGGTCAAAATTTTAAATTTATACATTATACTAAAAAAAACAACCACAATCCCCCTAAACCCCCTAAACCCCCCCTAACCCCCCTGCCCCCCCGCTCCCCCAACGGCTACCTGCGCTGCCGCTACGCAGCGCCGCAGCGTGTGCGCGCCCAACGACAACGGGTAACGGCTCCGTGCCCTGCCCCTGACTCCCTAGCGCCTGATGGCTGACGCGTGCCGGCCGGCGGGCCGAGCGTGCCCAACGGGCCATGCCGTGCCGTGTCGTGCCGTGCCGTGCCGCGGGCCGGCACGAGCTAATCGGGCCGTGCCGTGCCGAGCCGCGTGCTGGGGGGGGGGGGCGGCCCAGGCACGGCCCGAGGCGGGCCATGGGCCTGGCACGGCCCGTTTAGCTCGTGCCGGGCCGGCGCCCCCATGCTTCTGGGCCGGCCCGTTAGGCACGACCCGTTTGGCCAGGTTTGCAATGATGGACTCATAATTCTGATATGTACTAACTATTTCTCTGGGTTGGTGGCAACTTTTAAACAATGTCTTCACACATAAGCGATATTCTACTTGTAAGCACATGTCAATTCTGCTTGCAGAATGAAATCTTAAATGACATTATGATTTGCTTACACTCAACACAGCTATAGCAAATGACATACGGATTGTAAGTGATTATTCAGAGTCAGTGACATCTCCGGTTAGTAACGTGATATAATGAACATCTTTATGGTTTTGGTTCCTGACCATTAAGCCCACAAGTTAGAAACTGCTGTTTTGAAGTCAGGACTATCTTTTTTCTGTATGCTATGCAGCAACTAGATGCACCATCAGAGTGGTTGTGAGTCTGTAAGGTTGAATCTGAATTTGTCGAATTTGTGTTCTAGCGCCATTGAATATCAGCTTGCTGGTGGTTCATTTAGGGTCAAAGATCGAACAATAGAATTCATAAACTCTTTCCGGCAAATACAAATTAAGTTGTGTATAGACGGGATGCCGCTATGCCTGCTTTGATGATTACTAAAGATTTGAGAAGGATTATTGTAGTATGGGCATTTCTTCCGTTATCTTTCTTGAGATGTTATTACAACAACATGTTTTGGTGAATTGTTGTTCTGTGAACTTAACAAATACGTGTTGTTAGTGATGTGCATATTGCTGAAGTGGATGCTGCATATGAGCATCATACGTACTACAATGAAAGCCAACACCACTACAATGAAATATAGGTATGATTTCAGAAGAAAAAAACAATATCTGAATTTATTTATTTTTTTCATTCAGATTCTCAGTGATTTTAAAGCTAATAACTTAGAATCAATGATAGGTTTGGACGGGTTCGCTTAGAGCTTTGACTATGTTTTATGCAGATATTCGGCTCACATCGAAAAATAATTTGTATTAGTACCTCATATGTGCTGATACAAGGACACACTATATTCAAAGGTATGTTGCGAGCTATAATATGTACATGTCAAGCACCACTAACATTTAGGTTCAATAATTAATATAAACTTTTCTATTTCTTAATTCTTTTCTTGATCCATATCTCTGCACTTCTTTTATATTCCACTCAAGATTACACACAGACGAATTATACTTTTTATGACGGTTTAAGTACTCAGTTTCTGTTCTGGAATAATTTTTAACACATGTTGTTAATATTTCTATGAAGTGTGCAAGCTCTTTGATGACGATGTGAGCGGGGGTAGTTTAAATGTTTGTTTGTTTTGTTTACTTTGAACCTGGCATATTTAGGTGTATGCCTGTGCTGCTAAGACTGAGCTTTGGGATTTTAGGTCTCTAAACACACTATCCCCCCTCCCCCCTCAAAAAAGAAAAAAAGAAATGGATGGTTGGGAGAGCTGCTCGGCCGACAAGGACGGAGCAATATTAAAGAAGTAGAATTAGAAATACAGAAACAACAAAAACAAGCCTCCAACGAAGACAAGTCAATACAAACTAGAATCCTCAAAAAGTTTGCCTCCAATTTTCAAGACATCTTGCCAATCCATCGATGTGCATCTAATAACTTCAACATTGTTTACAAACGACCAAGAACAAGATTAGAACTAGCTGCGTCTCTCTATCACTACATCATAGAGACAACCCTAGTTAAGGATCAACATCTCAGGTGTAAGAAGAGAACTAGACACTAGTGGAAAAACCCCATTTGTCTCGGTTCGTAAGACCCATTTATCCTGGTTTTGGAACCGAGACTAAAGGGTCGGGACTAAAGCCCACGACCTTTAGTCTCGGTTCGCTTACGAACCGGGACAAATGGGGCTACACGTGGCCGCTACGCCGAGCCCAGGCAGGAGGGCCTTTGGTCCCGGTTTGTAACACCAACCGGGACCAAAGAGCGTCCACGCGTCAGAGCAGCTGAGGGGCTGTTTTTTTGAAAGAGAGGGAGTTTTGAGGGTTTTGGAGGGTTAATTTAGGGGTTTCATATATTTTGTCAGATAGCTAATAGAGAGAAGTGATCTCTCTTATCTCCGTGCTTGGTCACGACGGTACGTACTATACTTATAGATAGAACATATAACACAATTTAATCATCATTTTCGTCAATGAGACATCATATCATAAGTTGGTCACTGGTCATAATCACAACTCCTCCTCCTCCTCCTCCTCATCAACTCTAACACATTGTAACACATAATAACACATTGTACCTAGGACCTACGTACTCCTATCTCGTAGGACCTATTCTACCCTCTCTTAGGTACAATATCATAAAACAAGATAGGTCATGACTCTCCATTATGGAGAACGGAGATCATCCTGTCTCCCAGTCTTGGCCTACGTACAATGTTGCTTCCAAGTAGCACTCTACGATTGAGCATACATTTTTTCCAATCTTTGATTGTCATGACTCCATCGGTTTTAGAAATCCGGTATGGACAGGAGTGATGCATAGGCTGACCTGGCCGTAGTGGCCCTAAGCTCGTAACAACAACGCGACCTCTCAGAAACATCAGATGAGGCACACAATCCTTCGGGATTTTCTGTTGAAAAACATATTAATAATTTTGTAGTTAGCAATGTAGTTTAGTTTTAGAAAAATTTATGCAAAAGATGCACGGATGTCGTAATAGTAGAATTAAAATCTTACGATGCAATCTCCATAAATGTTATTGTAGTTCACCACGTGCACTAGTGGCACGTATTGACCATAATGTGCAGGAGTTTGATAATAGCTATTATAATTCTCAAGATGACTAAGAAATACAGTAAGATGATCTTTCTCCTTATAAGTTAATTCTGCTTCATCATTGTAGTAGTAGGTTCTGTCTACCATCTTACGTACATTTTTTAAAGAATGAAAATAAGCTGTCAAAGTAAATAAGTTGTCAAATATTTTTAAATAAACAATATAAATTACTTAATAAATATGGTTGAGAAACTCACATAATGGTAGAACTGGAGGCGTCTACACATCGACCCAGCTGTCGATATTACCTTCTATTTCATCTTTCGGACGAATATGAAAGGTGAGAAGCATATTAGGCTCAAATGCATAAGCCTTGCATAGTGCTTGCCAATTTTTGCATTCAAAATAGCAATAGGTGTCTGCATGGTACCATTTCACTACCAAAGTAAAACCATGCTCGGTCCTCAAGTAAACTATCTTTACCTCCATATCTTTTTTAGTATTGAAACCAATCTTATCTAAGATAACAATTCTTGCATGGCAGGGGATACGCTAGTAGAACAGTAAAAAATTAAAATTAATTATAAGTTGAAGCAAAAGAGGCAGAAGTCATGCTTAATCACGAAAAAAGACTTGTCATTGTGACTAACTGTATCCACTTCGAAGTTCTCATCCAGCATGATGCTGAAGCGCTTACCATCAACTAGGAAAGTCTTGTCACACAGGCCACACTCGTCTTCGCAGTATTCGCACATACCGAATTCACTTTCGTCGTCAGACATTTTCTATGTTCATAGTTGAAACATTTAAAATCGATCGAAGGAAACTACGAGAAAACTGATCAACACATAGATCACTATTACTCAATATGCAACAGGTTGACTTTAGGTCTGTCGAGTCTTTCCTTCCTAAACTCTCATCTCACGTATATGGTGGGCACTCCTTCTGATATTGCGACAGTCGGTGATGGTGGCTCCTTCATTCGTCTCCGAGTGCATTACACCAAAATGTCTAGCACACGGGAACGAAGGAGAAGCAACTCCACGACAACAGTCAGGATTCTTCCTCTCTCATATTTATATATGGTGAACACTCTCCCTCAGTGAAAGATACACAAGTAGTCGAAACAGATCTAAAGTCAACCTATTCCATATATCGAGCAATGACATAGAAAAAATTTCCTATGTTTTGCCGAAATGACTTGCAAATCACAAATACATTTATAATGAATTCGAATATAATATCACTAATATATCATCCAGAATAATCCAGTTCAAGAATTACGCCACGCTTTGGATGTTAACTAATGCGTGTGTGTGACTTTCGGTCCGTCGAGGCTTTTTTTAAATAACTCTCATATCTCATGGTGTGTTGGTGCGCACTCTCTCTCATATTGATACGGTGGTGTATATATGTTGGTGGACACTCTGTCACAGTAATAGTTCGACCGCTAGTGATGGACGCCCCCCTCTTCTCTTCTTGCGCAATATAGCGACGAGTATATCGCCAAGAAGAGAAGAAAGAGGAAGCGCCCCCATGACAACAGTCGGGATTCCTCCATCAAGAACACACATGAAAGTCGCACAAGGAGAAACGACAGACCGAAAGTCACACATGCATTATACCAATAAAATATCACTAATACATTAATATTTTTAATGACCTCGAATATAATATCACTAATACATCATGCTGAATAATCCAGTTCAAGAATTACGACAGGCTTTGGATCTTAATAAATGCGTGTGTGACTTTCGGTCCGTCGAGGCTTTCCTTAAATAACTCTCATATCTCATGGTGTGTTGGTGCGCACTCTCTCACATTGATACGGTGGTGTATATATGTTGGTGGACACTCTCTCACAGTAATAGTTCGACCGCCGGTGATGGACGCCCCTCCTCTTCTCTTCTTGCGCATTATACCAACGAATATATCGCAAAGAAGAGAAAAAAGAAGAGGCGCCCCCACGACAACAGTCGGGGTTCCTCCATCAAGAACACACATGAAAGTTATTTAAGGAAAGCCTCGATGGACAGAAAGTCACACACGCATTATACCGATAAAATATCACCAATACATTAATATTTATAATGACCTAGAATATAATATCACTAATACATCATCCCGAATAATCCAGTTAATGCATCATCAAATATTAACTAATACTGATCGAATATCCTAGAATCCAAAATGGAGAACGGTGAACTCGGTTCACTAGCGGTATCTGAGTCGCAGGCGGTGGACACCCAAAGATAAGGAACCATCACGGGATCATAACTCAAGTGAGATCCCTGAAGGATCTGCCAGGTATTATCAAACTGGGCGTCCAACGCCGCCATGTAGCGACGGACGTGCTCGTCCTCCTCCCTGACACGGCGACGTTGTTGGGACACGTAGTAGTAAATCAAAAAATTTCCTACGTATCATCAAGATCTATCTATGGAGAAACCAGCAACGAGTGGGGAGAGATTGCATCTTCATACCTTTAAAGATCGCTAAGCGGAAGCGTTACAAGAACGCGGTTGGTGGAGTCATACTCGCAGCGATTCAGATCGTGGTGGATTCCGATCTCAGCGCCGAACAACGGCGCCTCCAAGTTCAAGACACGTGCAGCCCGATGACGTCTCCTACGCCTTGATCCAGCAAGGAGGAAGGAGAGGTTGAGGGAGAGCTCTGGAAGCATGACGACGTGGTGACGGTGGAGCTACGTGAACTCCGGCAGGGCTTCGCCAAGTGCTACGGAGAACGAGGAAGAGGAAGGGTAGGGCTGCGCCGAGAGAGAGAGAAGTCGTGTCTCAAATCATCCCAAACCCTTGCATATATATAGGAGGAGGGAGAGGGAGGGCTGCCTTGGCCCCTCCCCAAGGAGGAGAGGTTCGACCGAAGGTGGGGAAGAGTCCACCTCCCACAAGGGAGGTGGATCTCCTCCTTTTAAATCCTTTTGCCCTTTATCTCTTTATCCCAGCCGCATGGGCCTTTCTAGAAGGTCTTGGCAAGCCTAAGATGGGCTGGCACACCTCCTCTAAGGGCCCACGAAGTCCTATGGTCGTCACACCCCTCTCGGGATCCTCCGGCACCCTCCCGGCACTCCCGGTACACTACCGATGAGCCCGAAAACTTTCCGGTGACCAAAACTGGACTTCCTATATATCAATCTTTTTCTCCGGACCATTCCGGAGCTCCTCGTGATGTCCGGGATCTCATCCAGGACTCCGAACAACCTTCGGTAATCATGTATACCATTTCCCTATAACCCTAGCGTCATCGAACCTTAAGTGTGTAGCCCCTATGGGTTCGGAAGACACGTAGACATGACCGAGACACTTCTCCGGTCAATAACCAACAGCGGGATCTGGATACCCATGTTGGCTCCCACATGCTCCACGATGATGTCATCGGATGAACCACGATGTCGGGGATTCAATCAATCCCGTATACAATTCCCTTTGTCTATCGGCATGATACTTGCCCGAGATTCGATCGTCGGTATCTCTATACCTTGTTAAATCTCGTTACTGGCAAGTCTCCTTACTCGTTCCATAATACATCATCCCGTGGCTAACTCCTTAGTCACATTGAGCTCATTATGATGATGTCTTACCGAGTGGGCCCAGAGATACCTCTCCGTCACACGGAGTGACAAATCTCAGTCTCGATTCGTGCCAACCCAATAGACACTTTCAGAGATACCCGTAGTGCACCTTTATAGACATCCAATTACGTTGTGACGTTTGGCACACCCAAAGCATTCCTACGGTATCCGGGAGTTGCACAATCTCATGGTCTAAGGAAACGATACTTGACATTGAAAAGCTTTAGCAAACGAACTACACGATCTTGTGCTATGCTTAGGATTGGGTCTTGTCCATCACATCATTCTCCTAATGATGTGATCCCGTTATCAACGACATCCAATGTTCATGGTCATGAAACTGTGACCATCTATTGATCAACGAGCTAGTCAACTAGAGGCTCACTAGGGACATGTTGTGGTCTATGTATTCACACATGTATTACAGTTTCCGGTTAACACAATTATAGCATGAACAATAGACAATTATCATGAACTAGGAAATACAATAATAACCATTTTATTATTGCCTCTAGGGCATATTTCCAACAGACGTACCACCTCCGTGGGTGCCAGCTCCCTCCGCACCGAAAGTAGCCCGCGTGACCGTCACCACAGAAGGTCCGGGTCGACGACGATACCTGCATTCCTCACCAACCTTTGAGCCCGGGAAGGTAGCACCTCCCAGTGCCAGCCCAGCGGAGCCCAGCCCCGGACATGGCGCCTATCAAGCAGGCTCTCGCAGACTACTCGACGACAAGGATGCGGGCCGGGCATCGTCGACTAATTTTTCATAAAACCCAAAATCAACATACACATACTAATCTAACATAAACATACTAATCTACTTTCAAAAAAAGCATAAACATACTAATCTAACATACACATACTAATCTAGCTAACATAAACATACTAAAAAAAGCATAAACATACTAATCTAACATACACATACTAATCTAGCTAACATAAACATACTAATCTAACATGAATACACATACTAAAAAAGCATAAAATCAACATATATTTTAAAAAATTGCAACGAGCCACGGCGGTGGCGGCTCATTGCGGGGGCGGCGGGGGAGGCGACGGGGCGGCGACGGGGGCGGCGACAGGGACGGGAACGGTGACGGCGGGCTTAGGACGGCGACGAGGGCGAAGTGGAATGAAAACTACGAATTTTGCTAAGTGCTTGTCATATAGAAGGAGCACTGGTCCCGGTTGGTGGCCCCAACCGGGACCAATGCCCCCCTTTAGTCCCGGTTTGTCGCACCAACCGGGAATAAAGCCCTATTTTCCGCCGCCCAAAGGGCGGGAAACAGGGACCTTCGGTCCCGGTTGGTGCCACCAACCGGTACCAAAGCCCTGTTTTCAGTAGCCCAAAGCGCGGAAAGCATGCCCTTTGGTCCCGGTTGGTGGCACAAACTGGGACGAACCGGTGCCACCAACCGGGACCAATGGCCTTGCACAGCGGTGCGGTGGGAGTTTAGTCCCACCTCGCCAAGCGAAGGTTGCCCGAACCTGCTTATAAGCCCCGCCGCGGCTGTTACGTTGAGCTCCTCTGATAGTGATAATAGATGCGTTTATACTGAAATTTGGCCTAAATTCAAAATGGTAGTTAGATGCCTAACTAGCACTTTGAATTTAGGTTGAATTTCAGTGTAAGCGCAGCCATTTTCACTTTTGCTATTTTTTATGTTATTTCTTTGCATAGTAAAAGTTTTTAACAAAAAATACTTTATGAATATTATTTTTGCTATTATTTTTTTAACAAAAATAACTTTGATAGTTTTAGTTGCATGAATTGTATATAATATCAAGTTTCTTTCGAAGTATCATGTACAAAACGGAGAGTCTCTTTCGAAGTATCGGGGTTTCGGACCGAAACTCATCGGTTACAAAAGGCATTTCATTTTCTTGAACTTATTTGAACTCCAGGCTTTTTGTGTGTTCAAAATGCACCATTCAAAGCCACATCATCAATTTTTAACCCTTTCTGACTTCATTTGATATTTTTCATGCATTTACTGTTTTTTGAGCTAAATAACCCTGAAATTGAAAAGCACTTCAAATGAAGTCTGAAAAGGTTTAAAGTTGGCATGATATCATAATTTCACTCACATAGCATGTGCTAAAACGTTGAGAGGGTTACGGCAAAAGCAGGATGCACTTCGCGTACAAAACGGACAGTCTCTTTTGAAGTATCGGGGTTTCGGACGGAAACTCATCGGTTACAAAAGGCATTTCGTTTTCTTGAACTTATTTAAACTCCAGGCTTTTTGTGTGTTCAAAATGCACCATTCCTTTCTGACTTCATTTGATATTTTTCATGCATTTACTGTTTTTTTTGAGCTAAATGACCCTGAAATTGAAAAGCACTTCAAATGAAGTCTGAAAAGGTTGAAAGTTGGCATGGTATCACCATTTCACTCACATAGCATGTCCTAAAAAGTTGAGAGGGTTACGACAAAAGCAGGATGCACTTCGCGTACAAAACGGATAGACTGTTTCGAAGTATCGGGGTTTCGGACGGAAGCTAATCGGTTAGAAAAGACATTTCAATTTCTTGAACTTATTTGAACTCCAGGCTTTTCGTGTGTTTAAAAATGCACCATTCAAAGCCACATCATCAATTTTCAACCCTTTCTCACTTCATTTGGTATTTTTCATGCATTTAATGATTTTTTTGACCTAAATGACTCTGAAATTGAAAAGCACTTCAAATGAAGTCTGAAAAGGTTGAAAGTTGGCATGGTATCATCATTTCACCCACATAGCATGTGCTAAAAAGTTGAGAGGGTTACAGCAAAAGAAGGATACACTTCGTGTATAAAATGAACAGTCTGTTTCGAAGTATCGGGGTTTCGGACGGAAACTCATCGGTTAAAAAGGTATTTCATTTTCTTGAACTTATTTGAACTCCAGGCTTTTTGTGTGTTCAAAATGCACCATTCAAAGCCACATCATCAATTTTCAACCCTATCTGACTTCATTTGATATTTTTCATGCATTTACTGATTTTGTTGATCTAAATGACCCTGAAATTGAAAAGCACTTCAAATGAAGTCTGAAAAGATTGAAAGTTGGCATGGTGTGTGCGTGCTTGTTGCCAACGATGACAACCCACTTTTTTGTTGCATATTATTCTCGGCCACAATCGAAATTTAAGAAAAACCTGAATTGAAAAGCAGTACAAATATATAATAGCTAGAGAGATATGTAATATATAATAGTTCAGATATCCATTACAGAAAGTACTCGTCCAAGCAAACACTACTAACTAGTCTGAATCAGAAGAATATCCGCCCCATGGTGGTGGTTGTGAGAGGTGACGCTGCCCATAGTTCACGATTCGAATCTTGCGGTACAACTCATATGCAATGTATGCATCTTTTGCTGCATACTCAATGTTCATAGGCTGAAGTGGGGTCCTCTCCCACTCTTTGTGTTGCGCCCGGGGGAATTTGGTCTTCATATCTCTGTAATAGTCGTCGATCAAGGCGACTGTCATAGAATCCATCGAAGTTCTCTCATACCGAAGCCTGAATATGTTTTGGATATCAATAAGGCAGCCAGCTGGTATCTCAATACCGAAGTTGCGCCTCATCTTCAGCTTGTCATTACTTACATCAATGCTAGCAAAATGTATGCCGCTGCGTAGGAAGTCCATGAGTGCTGGGCAGTGTTTGTCACTACTGCAACATCAACAAATTAAAATGGAACAAATGTTAAATACTGCCGCAATAAGTATATTTCGGCAGAATTATAATATGCAACTATATAAAGAAAAATTATTTCGCTGCAACAAAAGAGGAAGACACAGAGTTTTTGCTCCCGGGCTCATTTGAGCCCGGTGAACAGTAATATCATAAAAAAATCAAAAATTATTTCACTACAACTTAAGAGAAATTGATCTTTGTCATAGGATTCAAAATAGAACATATATATTGCTATATCCTATATATATGCAATTTTCATATCCTATGAATTGATGAAGAAACGTTAAATTAAATATATGACATATATGTTCTCGCACG
The DNA here is from genome assembly GCA_022496015.1 of Hordeum marinum. NCBI lineage: Eukaryota > Viridiplantae > Streptophyta > Magnoliopsida > Poales > Poaceae > Hordeum > Hordeum marinum. The sequence goes on along the minus strand of CM039674.1, from coordinate 505,776,806 downwards.
TTTTGCAACAAGGAAAAATGTTATGCACTACAAACTTAAATGAAATATTGATCTTTCCCATCGGATTCAAAATGGAACATATTTCTATCCTATGCAATTTTCATAATAATCTATAAATTATTAATTGATCAAAGAAAACCCTCAAAACTCACCTTGCCCATTGGAAGATCATGACATGTTTCTTGAAACATAGCTGGATGACGGCAACATCTTCTTGCTTGGCCGTGTACTCGAGATCAAACCCTATGAACTTGTCTTTCTCATCCGCCACTTCAAGCCATTTCTGAAAAAGGGAGAGAAAACGCGGCACCATGGCGCTGTCGTTCATGTAGACGACATTGAGATTGGTCGTGCCATGTGCGAGCACCTCCCCATAGCGAGTGATTGGATTCATGGTAGAAGATATGGGGAAGAAGAGAGGAGAATGGAGGAGAAGAAAAGAGGAGAAGAAGAGAAATGGGCGACGTTACTGTAGCCCTCGCCGAGGAACAATTGCCTCTTTCTCGGAGCGCGAAGCGTCGTGGGATGCGAACCGTTCGAACCTTTAGTCCCGGTTTGGGCCACCAACCGAGACTAAATGGGCCACCAACCGAGACTAAAGGGGCTCGCACCAGGCGAACGGTTACCCCCTTTGGTCCCGGTTCCAGCCACGAACCGGGACCAATGGTTGTGGGCCAGGAGCGAGGCACATTGATCCCGGGTTGTGTCTGGAACCGGGACCAAAGGTGTCCTACGAACCAGGACCAATGCCCCACGTGGCCCGCCCGGCTCCCTGGCCTCACGAACCGGAACTGTTGCATCCATTGTTTCCGGTTCGTGACTGAACCGGGACTAATGGCATGGCCCGGCCCGAACCGATGTCCTGTTTTCTACTAGTGAGAGCTTCACAGTTCGGCATCCAGTACCAAATATATCGCTACTGTTTTAGGCCACCCATGTATATACCAACTAGATGTATCTTTTCCTTGTATAAACTACTTTGCCACCGACCAGGTCTTTGTACGACTTACCAAATATTAAAAAAAAAACTAGATAGCTAATTAATTCATGTGGCGCGGCGTGCGGCCGCGCACTACCCGCTAGTATATTTCTAAGGGAACAAGTGCACGGCTGCACCCTATTTTTGAACAAGATGCGTCTCATCCTCTGGGACATCTTCAGTTAATTGTCGAGCACACCTGATCCAAACAAGATTGATTAGATCTCTCCACTCCGCAACATGCATCATGTGCTAACGGCTATGGTGAATATGATCTTGATGATCTCGGTTCACGTAGTAGTGTCCCTGACGGTGGTCATATGTTGGTGCGGCATCTGCGCGATCAAACCATCGGGCATGCGTGCCAAAGATACGGCCCAAGTATAGCGACAGGACAATTCACTGTTTTTGGACAATGTGGCGACAGTTATGATGCTCCACATAGCTACAGCTCGCAGGGTTTGACGGTTTGACCCCCTCGCCAAAGATGCAGCCTTTGTTGTATGTTTAGTTTCAGCGGTATGTATCTTATTGCTTCATATGGCAAATTGCCACATCGAGTTGTTGTTTTTTGGGTAGAAAGCAATCCCACTTTATCCTGAAATTACTCATCTGACCTCATGCAAAAAACATCAATTTCTTTTTAAGACTACATGAAATAGCTTTAGAATGTACTATGGCCAGAATAAATATGTCACTATTTGGTGAGTTGATGTATAATTGTGGGTACTCAAAATTAGTGTGGTGCGTGCACAAAATCTCGAATGTGTCATGCTACATCTACTTCCCACACTATATGTTATTACTTAATTAGTACAGTGATTGAGTCTAAAACATTGTACTATGAGGCGACACACCAAAGGAGGCAACAACTAGCAAACTGTGGTTTGAAGAAAATAGAAAGTTCCGTTGCCCACCATTGATCTCATCTATATGTGTGGAATACATTCTTAGACAAATATATAATATGTGAGGATCAGGATCAGTAGAACGTTAGCTTAAGTAGAATTCGTTTTTTCACCTAGCAGACAATTGCCACCTCAAAGTCATCCTCTAATATCTGTTAGACTGCTGAACTCTAGATGTTCTACAATCTACTTTTTGTTAGTTCAATAATTCAATTCCTGCATAAGACCCAACTGTTTGCAGGAAAACGAATTGCTATCTTGGATAAATAATGAATTTAGATTATTAAATTCAATGATGGAAACATTTTTATCAGGTTAACAAATGTTACCAAGAAGTCTTAAACTTTCCAGGAAAGCCTTTTGTTTCAATAACCCTAATTGATATTTTTTTCTTCTATGGTTATTAAGTGTCACATGTCATTCCATAGTCATCATATGTACTAAGAATCAACTTGGTGCTCTGTATCTGCAATCCCCGCACCGTTGAATCTCTGGAGTAGAGCTGTGTATTAGCAACATCAACCAGGGCAACGACTTTGATGTCTATTTTAGGATCAAGCTATATATCCTTTCCCATGTCCCACCATGTTAGTTAACATGATTAGTTATGTTTTTGTTGTAAAGGATTTTGATGATGTATGCTATTTCTTCCAGATACATGCTTAATTTAACTTGAATTATCTACATAGGATATCTTATAATTGTCTCATAGTTAAACGAATATATGATGCCTAGACTCTCAACACAATCATAGGCTTATGTCATGTAGTATACACCGAGTTACTATATTTTTTAGAAAATTATGAATTAGAGTGTATAATTCGTTGTTGGTTTTTCTGGTCGGACCTGAACTGTTGACGGAAGATTTAGAGCACATGTGGATCAATATTTGTTGCCTACAATCCTATATCTTATCCATAAAAAATTCCAATAGCTTTTGTTAATTTTTTTTGTTTTAAGTGTATTGCTTGCAGATAGGTTGTGAACGATCATGCATCCTAATAATTTCGGATCGCTGACATTTGTTTAGATGCTTTCTTAGCGTTGCTCAAGAAGAATAGTGCTTATTTTATTTGATATTGTTCATAAATGAATCTAACAATGTGTTGTCGTTGCTCAATTCAATAGGGTGTCTATGGAAAGGGAGATGAAGCGATCGTTATAGTTTCTATTCAATTCAGGTATATACATAGACTCTTAAGCTCATTCTATCAACTTCTTTCATAGTAACGACATAATACTGCAAGAATTTCACTATTTACATTAATATAAAAGAGGCAATCTCAGTTTTTTTTACAAAACTATGATATTAGTAGGCTCATAACAGAGAATATGTCACAACCATTCACTTAATTGTAATTTTTTTTTGCTTCATACTCTTTTTCTATGGGATTTTTTTTCCAACCTAAGCCTTATGTCTTTACTTATAGGAGGCTCATTCCTAGCATCCACGACCTTACGGGATTTTGGTACTAATTCTTTGCGTACGAAATTACAATTTATAATTTACAACACGTTGTTTGTCGCAACATTGGCTCACATATCCCCACCGTACTATGCCTAGATATCTCTGAACGACCTTAGTTTCCCCCGCTGTGTCTAGCTGCACATATCTGCCACTCGCACCCAAGATGACTCTGTCCTCCTCAATTGTACACCTTCGTCGTTAAGACGTCCTCCTCTATGTAAGGTAATCTGCATTCATTGCAGCATGCCTGGGTGGCAGATTACTATCAACACCGTTCTTTCCTCGGGTTGATGATCCAAACTAGCCATCATATCAACAATTTAACATCCTTGCCCGTTGCATCCAACTCGGCCAAGTATCTGGACGTAATTATTTTGATCCCCTCCATTGGTTGAAGATGTCCTATTTTTGTAGCTTAGTCAAGTGCCATTCATACATGCTGTACTTGAGCTGTGAGTAATCAATTTCTGTTTATAATTTGTTTCACCTTTTTATTTTAGTTAGGTTCTTAAACTAATGGGGTGGGGTCAGCTTTGAAGTGGAGCACTTCATGTTTTCTGCCAACATCGAGGGTTCTTAAATGAATGGGGTTGTTTTCCAATGCCATCATCTTTTATTTCAACAGGTATGAGATCATTAATTAATTATGACGAGTTCACATTTGTGAGTACGGAAATCCATGGTTGGCACGAGTGTTAAGAAATTGCAATATCTGATATGGATTCTAAATAATGATATATAATCGGCCACTCCCTCTGTAGCAACTTTGCCTTATCATGCCAGAATTCAATCTATTAAGAAAAACCTCTTAGGTTTTTAAACTGTAATGTTTTACTACCTACGTTTTAATTTTTATTACATGCTTTTGCATGCTGCCCCGTGCTTATGCACGGGTTGACGACTAGTAAATATAATGGATGTTCCAACCATCTACCAGCTTGCCAGTTACAGGATACAATATCTTACAGAGAAACAAGCAAAGAAAACTAACACAACACTGAATAAGGCACTGAGAACACAAGAAAAATATGGGAATATATCAAGAAATTCAGCCCGAGTGTGATATCAATATCATCACTAGAACATGAAATGACATAAAATAGAGAATTTCCGGACATTATTGATACTAATCGTCAACCCGTTCATCAAACCATACACTTGCACGGGCTAGCAATGTTTAAGAACATCGTGTTGATTAATATACTTTTGAAAATAAAGACACAATAATAGATCACTGCATTTAAACAGAGGAATGGACAATATAATCAAGTTAGTTAGATCCTATTGAAATGTGTGTAGCTAGACAGAGGAATGCCAAATATAAGAATTTGAGCATTCGGCAACTTATAGTACAGTCCGGTAGAAACATACTAATAGGATCCAAAGGGATCTAACCTAAAAAAATAGATCAAACAATGCAATTATGCTCAGGTTTCACGTCATACATGCTTTGACAATGACCTTTTTAAGATTTAAAATGCTAATATGGATAGCCTGCTTAATTTGATCTAGTACTTAGTTTGACATGTGGCCACCTATTACTATGGAGAACGTAAATGGTCATCATGGTCATGGGCTCGGGAATTAAGGACAGTGGGACATGACAAGATTAGAATGCTGCAAGTTATATAGAAGTATATATATAGAGCTATGCTTAAATTTCAATCATATGCATGCATTCTTTTAATGTGAGTAAATTTTCCTAATATTGTACTGACATAGCAGGCATATATACACAACAACCATGCATCATCCACTACTGAATTTTCCATGAGCCTCATGCGTCCATGATCACAAAACGAAATTTGTAACTTGTTCCACTCTTCAACCGACAGTGACCCTTATGAGCCACAATACAAACCTGGAAGTTGTTAATAATGCATGTGGATTTATACTCATATTCTTATATCCATTTTCTTTCGTGTCTCCTTTGTTGGAGGAACACAATATATAATTTAGTATATATAAGCACAAGGGAGAATGTGGCCATTTACCAAACATTGATACGAAATATGACTCAGGTATTAGAACACAATACAGTTTGGACCTTTAATCAGTTATTGCAATTAAGTCCTTTGTCAAGAAATCAACCACATCGAGTATCATGGAGAGAAACAGAAAGATCTGATGGACAATGTTAACATATCTGAAAAAAGTAGTCACACCATCTCTAAAACCTATTTTACATAGCGATGAGGTTTGCCTTACCTGCCTGGAGAACGATGATCTCAATAATCATCCTTAAATAACTACATACATACAAACTTTATAAATCTAGAAAACAAACATGTCTTGAAAGTGAGTGTTGACGTTGCTACTATTTCTGGAAAGAGGCCATGGTGAGTGCTTCCGTTGGTACTACTTTCAGAAAGAGGCCATGGTGTATCTCCATGTATCTAGGAAACAAAAATGTCTTAAAGTGTCAATGTTGTTATGTTATGCTTCAAATTTAAATATAAAGAGGAAGGCCAACTTCTGACGAGCGAGCGGAGCGAGACCCGTCGCCGGTAGGCTTGAGCCGAAGCGGAGGATAGCGAACTATTAACCTACGTCACATGTGTTATATATACCTCTTGTAAGCCACCACACGAGATACGTTGATCAGTTGTAAATCCTTGGCGTTTGTAACCTCTCCCGATACAGTGAAGTTCGGCTGGCTGCCCCCCGTGGTTTTTTAACCTTCGTGTTCGAGGGGTTTTCCACATTAAAATCTCGTGTCCCCTGCTTGTCTTTGTTCTTCATCGTGTTCGATTACATGTCGTATCTCTAAGAAGTGGCATCACAGCCTTGTTTCTGTTTAGGGTTTTTTCACGACATGGCATCGATGAAGTTTGATCTTCTATTGTTGGATTACAACACCAGGTTTTCCTTGTGGCAAGTGAAGATGCGGGCAGTGCTGGCGCATCCCGATCTGGATAAGGCGCTCGATGGGTTTGGTGGTAAAGAATAAAAGACATGGACCGATGATGAGAAGCTTAAAGATCGTAAGGCTATGTCTCTGATTCATCTTCATCTATGTAAAAATATTACAAGAAGTGTCGTCAGAGAAAACTACATTAGGCCTCTGGCTCAAATTGGAATCGGTTTGCATGTCCAAGGATCTGACGAGTAAGATGCACATGAAGATGAAGCTATGCATGTACAAGTTGCAAGAAATTGGTTCGATGCTGAACCACTTATCGATCTTCAAGGAGATTGTTTATGACCTACATTCTATGGAGGTAAAGTATGATGATGAAGATTTAGGTCTTCTACTTTTATGCTCACTGCCTAGTTCATTTGCAAATTTCAGAGATACCATATTATATAGCTGTGATGAACTAGCTGTTGTGGAAGTATATAATGCCCTTCAGCAGAAGGAAAAGATGAAAGATATGTTGAAATCTGAGGAATTTTCATCCAAAGGAGAAGCATTGCAGGTACGAGGCAGGACTGAGCAGAAAACATACAACTCCAACTACAGAGATAAAAGTATGAACGACAGAGGTCGTTCGAAGTCCAGAGGATCCATGAAAGAAAAGTTCAGCATGTATTGTAAGAAACAGGGCCAACTCATTGATGAATATTGGAAGCTGTAAAATAAGGAGAAAAGGAATGGTACGTGGAAACCTAAAAATAATCTTAAGGTGATGGTAAGGCCAATGTTACATCTGGTAACAAGTCTGATTAAAATGATGCTCTAGTTGTTTTTGGTGGTTGTGTTTCATGTCATGATGAATGGATACTTGATTATGCATGTTTGTTTCATATATGATGTAACAAAGATTGGTTCAATACTAATGAGTTTGTGCAGAGTGGAGATGTTGTGAGTATGGGAGATGACAACCCACGTGAGATTGTGGGCATTGGTTCTGTTCAGATCAGAACGCATGACGGTATGATACGCACGTTGACAGATGTGAGACACATACCAAGCATGGCCTGAAACCTCATCTTGCTGAGTACTCTTGACGTCAAAGGGTACAAACACTCCGGTTCAGGTGGAGTTTCGAAGGTAAAAAAAAGTTCCCTCATTCATTCGATAGGTGATATGAATTCTGCCACTTATATATTCTTGGAGGAATCACTATTAGTCATACTCCTGCTAATGTTACTTATGATAAATCTAGTAAAACAAATATTTGGCATATGTGCTTTGAGCATATGAGTAAACTTGGCACGACAGAATTGACCAAGAGGGAACTCCTGAATGGATGCAACGTAAGTGATTTGGAGTTCTATGAGCACAACATCTTTGGTAACCAGAATAGGGTAAAGTTCAATATTACTATTCATACCACAGAAGGTATATTAGATTATGTACATGCTGATTTATGGGGGCCTTCCCGTAAACCCTCACTTGCTGGTGCTTGTTATATTCTTACAATTATTGATGACTACTCCAGAAAAGTGTGGCCTTATTTTCTAAAAAATAAATATGATGTGTTTGACGCCTTTAAAGATTGGAAAGTTATGGTAGAAAGGCAAGATGAGAGGAAGATAAAAAAATACTTCATACCAAAAATGGTATGAAATTATGTTTAGAAGCTTTTACATTTATTGTAGTAACTTGGGCATCATCAGGCACCACATAGTCCCGTACAGTCCACGACAGAATGGTGTGATTGAGCGCATGAACAAAACGATCATCTTCAGGGCTTGTTGCATGTTGTTGAATGCTTGCATGGACAAACGCTTTTTGGCCGAACCAGTCTCCTGCCTTCTACCTCATCAACATGTTTCCCTCCATTCCACCAAATAAGAAATCCCCCATTGAGGTATGGTTTGGTACACCGGTTGATTATTCACAGTTGAGAGTTTTTGGTTGCACTACATATGCACCTGTTGATAAGGAAAACTTGAGCCTAGAGCTATTAAGCATGTGTTTGTTGGATATGGTTTAGGAGTAAAGGCATACATGTTATGGAATCCTGAAACTAATAAGGTTTTTGTAAGCAGGAGTGTTGTTTTCAATGAATCTGTTATGTATCATGATGATCTGTCCACAAATAGTTTTGATGTGGAGCCACAACGAGTTACTGTGCTGATGGAACATTTTGATGAGGAGGAAAATGAAATTATGGATAATAATGTTGATGCTCCAGATGCACAGCTTCATGATAATGTTGATGATGCTTCAGATACAAAGGTTCCCGATGATGATGTAGTGCAACACTCAACCCCTGTTTTGCCGCCACAAATTTAGTCTCTTGTAGATGGCAGGAGAAAGTGATCATTAGCAAACCTAAATGCCTAATTGATAAGTGTGCCATTGTTTGTTATGCTTTCAATTGTGTAGACCAGGTTGAGAACATCCATGAGCCATCCACATACACTGAAGCCATTGTTTCCAGTGACGACGAGAAGTGGATTGTTACTATGCTGGAAGAGATGCAATCACTTGAGAAAAATGGCACATGGGATGTTATGTACTTGCCTAAATATATAAGGTTGTTGATTGCAATTGGATCTTCAAAAAGAAAGGAGGGTTTGTCTCCTAGTGAGCCCACAAGGTTTATGGCAAGGTTAGTGGCTAAGGGCTTTAGGATACCAGCTATTGATTATAATGATGTGTTCTCTCTAGTTGTCAAGCATAGTTTCATTCGTGCATATTTGGGTATTGTTGCCATGCATGATCTTGAGCTTGAGAAGTTAGATGTCAAGACTGCTTCTCAGCATGGAAAACCAGATGAAGAAATTTACATGGACCAACCAGAAGGTTTCATAGTGCCTAGTAAGGAGAAATTTGTTTCCAAGTTAAAGATGTCCCTATATGGTTTTAAACAGTCTTCAAAACAGTGGCATACAATGTTTGATTCATTTATGATTGCACATGGATTTAAGAGGTCTACATATGATACTTGTGTTTACATTTAATTTACTGATGGATCACTTATATACTTGTTGCTATATGTTAATGATATGTTGATTGCTGCCAAGGGCAAGAGAGAGATCACTGCTTTAAATGCATAGTTAAGTAGTGAGTTTGACATGAAGGATCTTGGTGCTTCTAAATTTTTCTAGGTATGGAGATTACCAAGGAAAGAAATTCGGGTTTGCTATTTCTTAGTTAATAAAGTTACATCTAGAAAGTTCTTCATAGTTTCAACATGCATGCTGCTAAGTTAGTAAGCACTCCCATTGCTCCTCATTTTAAATTGTGATCTTATCAATGTCCTAGTACGGATGACAAGTTTGAGTATATGTCAAGAGTTCCATATTCTAGTGTCACTAGTGCAGAATCGACTTATAGTCACGGGTCGTAAGGGCCTTTAGTGCCGGTTCTCAAACCGTCACTAAAGGGTGGGGACTGAAGCCTACCCCCCCTTTAGTGCCGATTCAACACGGCCCGGCACCAAAGGCCCTCCACGTGGCATCCGACGGCGCCGTGGGCTGGGGTACCTTTAGTCCCGGTTGGTAACACCAACCGGGACTAAAAGTAATTAGTTTTTTAGTTTTGTTTTATTTTTCATTTTAATTCTTTAGGGGTTTATGAATTAATTATGGTTTAATTTTGTATTTTCCATTTAATTAATTTTCATTTCAAACATATATCATTATGTTCATGATGAATTATTATATCATTGTGAGGAAGAAAGCTGGATTTTATTCATCCAAATGAATAAAAAGTGATCAAAAGTTGAATTAGTAGGACAACGATCCTACTAATTCAACTTTTGGTCACTTTTGATCCATCCACATGAATCTAATCCGCTTTCCTTCCCCCATTGATATAACAGATCATCATGATAATCATGATCAACATCATCATCATATTAATATAAAAGCTCTTGCATCATATCATCACCAACAACACTATAGCTAATAATCATCATAGTCATTACCATCAACACTATTTAATCATCATTTTTGTCAATGAGACATCATATAAAGTTGGTCACTAGTCATAATCACAACTCCTCCTCCTCCTCCTCATCAACTCTAACACATTGTAGCACATAATAACAGATTGTACCTAGGACCTACTCCTCTCTCATAGGACCTACTCCACCCTCTCTTAGGTACAATATCATAAAACAAGATAGACCCTGACACTTCATTATGGAGAATGGAGATCATCTTGTCTCCAATTCTTGGCCTATGCATAATGTTGCTTCCAAGTAGATATCTACGATTGACCATACATTTTTTCCAATCTTTGATTGTCATGTCTTCATCGGTTTTAGAAATGCAGTATGGACAAGAGTGATGCGTAGGCTGACCTGGCCGTGCTGGCCGTAAGCTCATAACATCAACGCGACCTCTCGGAAACATCAGAGAAGGCACACAATCCTTCGGGATTTTTTGTTGAAAAACATAGTAATAAGTTTGTAGTTAGCAATGTAGTTTAGTTTTAGAAGAATTTATGCAAAAGATGCACCGATGTCGTAATAGTAGAAAATCTTACCATGCAATCTCCACAGATGTTACTGTAGTTCACCACGTGCACTAGTGGCACGTATTGACCATAATGCGGAGGAGTTTGATAATAGCTATTGTAATTCTGAAGACCATTAAGAAATGCGATAAGATGATTTTTCTTCTTATAAGTTAATTCTGCTTCATCATTATAGTAGTAGGTTCTCTCTACCATCATTTGTACATTTTTTGAAGAATGAAAATAAGTGTCAATGGAAATAAGTTGTCAACTATTTTTAAATAAACAATACTCCCTCTGTAAACTAATATAAGAGCGTTTAGATTACTAAAATAGTATTGTAAACACTCTGATATTAGTTTACGGAGGGAGTATAATTTACTTAATAAATATGGTTGAGAAACTCACATAATGGTAAAACTGGAGGCGTCTACATATCGACCCAGATATCAATATTACCTTCAATTTGATCTTCCAGATGAATATAAAAGGTGATAAGCATATTAGGCTCAAATGCATAGTGATCTCCAAATTTTGCATTAAAAATAGGAGTAGGTGTCTGCATTGTACAATTTTACGACAAAAGTATAACCATGCTTGGTCCTCAAGTGAACTCTCTTTATCTCCATACTTTTTTTAGTATTGAAACCAATCTGATCCAAGACATAAATTCTTGCATGGCGGGATAAGCTAGTAGAATAGTAAAAAGTTAAAATTATAAGTTGAAGCAGAAGTCATGCTTAATTACGAAAAAAGACTTGTTGTTCTGACTTATTATATCCACTTTGAAGGTCTCATCTAGCATGATGCTGAAACGCCTAACATCAACTAGGTAAGGGTTGTCACACATGCCACGCTCGTCTTCGCAGTATTCGCACATAGCGAATTCCTTTTCGTCGTCAGACATTTCTTATGTTCATAGTTCAAACATTTAAAATCGATCGAACGAAACTACGAGAAAACTGATCAAAACACAGATCACTATTACTCAATATGCAACTGGTTGACTTTAGGTCTGTCGAGACTTTCCTTCCTAAACTCTCATCTCACGTATATGGTGGACACTCCTTCTGATATTGCGACCGTCGGTGATGGTGGCTCCACCATTCGTCCCCGAGTGCATTATACCAAAATGTCTAGGACACGGGAACGAAGGAGAAGCGACCCCCCATGACAACAGCCGAGATTCTTCCTCTCTCTCTCATATATATATATATATATATGGTGGACACTCTCCCACACTGAAAGACACACAAGGAGCCGAAACAGACGTAAAGTCAACCCATTCCATATATCGAGCAATGACATAGAAAAAATGCCCTATGTTTTGCTGGAATGACTGGCAAATCATCAGCACTCGATATGTCCTACATTATATCAGAAGACATTTTCTATGTTCATAGTTGAAACAGACGTGCATTCAATAAGCAAAACTAAATCATAAAACAAATTAGTATTCAAATTAGCATGCATTTAATAAGCAAAACTAAATCATCTCTTGCGTCCGTACATCGTCGAATAGTATCACTAATACATCTCGAATAATATCATACATATAACCCAAAAAACATTAAAATATGGAAAATACAAAATGGAAAACATTAAAATATGCAACTTTTGCAAATACTAATTGCTATACATTTGATCAAATGTCAAAATTCATGAACTTTTTTCTATACATATATTGGCTCAAAATGTAAAAATTCCTCAAATGTCAAAATTCCTTCACTTTTTTGTAGACATCTAACTAATCATCGAGTGAAAAAATGTCAAAATTCATGCATATATGTCAAAATTCATCAAATGTCAAAATTCCTTAACTTTTTTCTATACATCAAAATTCTTGCATCTAATCATCTAATCATCTATACATCTAATTAATCATCTAATTATCAAATTTGTGTGTGCGTGTGTGTTCATCAAAATTGGGGGGTGTCCGGGCCGAGGAGGGGCCGGCGGCCGCCATGGCGGCACAGGGGGTAAGGGAGAGGGGGGAGAGGGGGGAGCTCACAGCGGGGCGACGTCAAGGCGAGGCGAGTCGGGGGCGACGACAGTGAAGAGCTCAGGGCCGGTGGAGCGGGCGTCGGTGGCGTCCGGGCGGCGTCAGGCCGGGCTCAGGAAGGAACGGGCGCAGGCGGCGTCGGAGATCGGCACGAGGAGGCGAGACGGCGATGGCGCGGACGGCGTCGGGGAGGCGAGACGGCGACGGCGATGATTTCGCGAAGACGAGAAGAATGTAGAGTAACTGATTTTTTTGAAGTGTAGTTTATATAAGGCGACCTTTAGTCGCGGTTGGTGGCTCCAACCGCGACTAAAGACCACCCCTTTAGTCGCAGTTGGATCCACCAACCGCGACCAAAGGTGAATTTCAGCGGGCGCGGGCGGCGGAAAGCGAAAACCTTTAGTCGCGGTTGGTGGCTCCAACCGTGACTTAAGGGGGCTCTTTAGTCGCGGTTGGAGCCACCATACGCAACTCAAGGTATGTTCCTGGCACGATGCATTGCGGTGGAAGTTTAGTCCCACCTCGCTAGTCGAGGGGCGCCTCAACCAGTTTATAAGCGCCGCGACGGGCACTGGATTGAGCTCCTCTCTAATGCAGGCCTTCTGGGCCTACCTCTGCTGCGATTCCCTGTGGGCCTACTACGCCTTGCGGGCCTGCATCCTGGCCTAGGTTGGGGTTCTAGTCGTATGCAGGCCGTGGTGTCCTAGTAGGCGGGATTTTTTTAATTCATTTTCCATTTGTTGCTTTATTTATTTTCTTTTGTTTCTGAGTTTTTTTGTGCTTTATTGAGAGTTAATGAGTGAATATTTTTGTGTTAGGTCAAAAAAATTATATTTTTTTTGTTAGTGGCAGTAGTTTTCAAATTCGAATAGTTTAAATTTGAATTATTTGAAATATGTGTGAATCAATAGTTTGTGAATAACTTTACTTTAAAAATAGATTTTCTAGTGATTCTTTTTTCTACTATTTAGTATGATCATGTTTTATCATTATATCCAATTTGGTAATTCTTAGGTTATTTAAAAATGAAATGTCTTTGTAACATGCGAGTTTTCGTCTGAAACCCTGATGTTTCAAAAGAGATTGTTCATTTTGTACACGAAGTGCATCTAGCTTTTACCGTAACCCTCTCAACTTTTTAGCACATGCTATGTTGGTGAGATGATGTTACCATGCCAACTTTCAACCTTTTCAGAGTTCATTTGTAGTGCTTATCAATTTCAGGGTCATTTAGCTCAAAAACACCAGTAAATGCATGAACAATAGCAAATGAAGTCAGAAAGGGTTGAAAATTGATCCCTTTGAATGGTGCATACTGAATGGACAAAAAGTTGTTGGAAATATGCCCCAGAGGCAATAAATAAAGTGTTTATTATTATATTTCCTTGTTCATGATAATCTTTTATTACCCATGCTATAATTGTATTGATTGGGAACACATTACATGTGTGGGTAAATAGACAACACTTTGTCCCTAGTATGCCTCTAGTGAACTAACTCGTTAGTCAAAGATGCTCAAGGTTTCCTAGCCATTGACATGTGATGTCATTTGATAACGGGTCCTAATGATGTGATGGACAAGACCCAAACTACAAATGTAGCATATGATCATGTCAGTTTATTGCTACTGTTTTCTGCATGTCAAGTATATGTTTCTATGACCATGAGATCATGCAACTCACGGACACCGGAAGAGTGCCTTGTGTGTATCAAATGTCGCAACGTAACTCGATGACTATAAAGCTACTTTACAGGTATTACTGAGGGTGTCTGTTGGGTTGGCATGGATCAAGACTGGGATTTGTTACTCCGTATAACGGAGAGGTATCTTAGGGCCCAGTCGGTAATACAACATCATAATAAGCCTTGCAAGCAATGTGACTAAGTTTTAGTCATGAGATCTTGTATTATAGAACGAGTAAAGAGACTTTCCGGTAACGAGGTTAAACTAGGTATGGAGATACCGACGATCGAATCTCGGGCAAGTAACATACCGAAGAACAAAGGGAATATCATACGGGATTAACTGAATCCTTGACATAGAGGTTCGACCGATAAAGATCTTCATAGAATATGTAGGAACCAATATGGGCATCCAGGTCCCGCTATTGGTTATTGACCATAGAGGTGTCTCGGTCATGTCTACATAGTTCTCGAACCCGCAGGGTCTGCACACTTAAGGTTTGGTGACGTTTCGGTAGTATAGAGTTATGCATGGTGGTGACCGAAGGTTGTTCGGAGTCCCGGATGAGATCCCAGACGTCATGAGGAGCTCCAGAATGGTCCGGAGGTAAAGATTGATATATAGGAAGTCCTATTTTGGTCGCCGGAAAAGTTTCGGGCTCATCGGTAGTGTACCGGGAGTATGGGTAGTGTATGGGGAGACCATCGGGAGGGGTATTTCGACCCAAGAGGCTACATGGGATGTGGGAGGATGAATACCAGCCCTTAGTGGGCTGGTGGAACTGCAGCCAATGTGAGGGGTTTATTCATATTGAATCTTGATAGTGATGACACACATGTTCATAACATTGATGCTAAAAGATGTAGAGTTGATAATGATAGTACCACTTTCTTGTGGCACTGCTGTTTAGGTCATATTGGTGTAAAACGCATGAGGAAGCTCCATGCTGATGGACTTTTGGAGTCACTTGATTTTGAATCACTTGACACATGTGAACTATGCCTCATGGGCAATATGACTAAAATGCCGTTCTCTGGAACAATGGAACGGGCGAGCGACTTATTGGAAATCATACATACTGATGTGTGCAGTCCAATGAATGTCACAACGCGTGGTGGATATCGTTATTTTCTCACCTTCAATGATGACTTAAGTAGATATGGGTATATTTACTTAATGAAATACAAGTCTGAAACGTTTGAAAAGTTCAAGCCATTTCAGAGTGAAGTTGAGAATCATCGTAATAAGAAGATTAAATTCCTGCGATCTGATCGAGGAGGTGAATATATGAGTTATGATTTTCGCAGTCACTTAGGACAGTGTGGAATTGTTTCACAGTTGACACCGCCTGGAGCACCACAGCGTAATAGTGTGTCCGAACCTCGTAATCGAACCTTATTAGATATGGTGCGTTCTATGATGTCTCTTGCTGATTTGCCACTATCGTTTTGGGGTTATGCATTAGAGACAGCTGCATTCACTTTAAATAGGGCACCATCAAAATCCATTGAGACGACGCCATATGAACTATGGTTTGGCAAGAGTCCAAAGTTATCGTTTCCTAAAGTTTGGGGATGTGATGCTTATGTCAAAAAGCTTCAGCCTGAAAAGCTGGAACCCAAAGTGGAGAAATGCGTCTTCATAGGATACCCGAAAGAGACAGTCGAGTATACCTTCTATCTCAGATCTGAAGGCAAAGTGTTTGTCGCTAAGAACATAACATTTCTTGAGAAAGAGTTTCTCTCGAAAGAATTGAGTGGGAGGAAAATAGAGCTTGATGAGGTTATTGAACCTTTACTTCAACCAGAAAGTAGCGCAGCGCATAAAGATGTTTCTGTGGAACCTACGACGGTAGAATAGGAAGTTAATGATGATGATCATGAAGCTTCAGATCAAGCTAGTATTGAACCTCGTAGGTCGACAAGGGCGGGTACTACTCCTGAGTGTTACGGCAACCCTGTCTTGGAGGTCATGTTGTTGGACAACAATGAACCTACGAGTTATGGAGGAGCGGTGATGGGCCCGGATTCCGAGAAATGGTTAGAGGCCATGAAATCCAAGATGGGATCCATGTATGAAAACAAAGTATGGACTTTGGAAGTATTACCTGAAGGGCGAAAGGCCATTCAGAACAAATGGATCTTTCAGAAGAAGACAGACGCGGACGGTAATATCATCGTCTATATAGCTCGACTTGTGGCAAAGGGTTTTTGACAAGTTCAAAGAGTTGACTATGATGAGACCTTCTCACACGTAGCGTTGCTTAAGTCTGTTAGAATCAGGTTGGCAATAGCTGCTTATTTCGACTATGAAATTTGGCAGCTGGATGTCAAAACAGCGTTCCTCAACGGTTTCCTTGAGGAAGAGTTGTATATGATGCAACCAGAAGGTTTTGTCGATCCAGAGAATGCTGACAAAGTTTGCAAACTCCAGCGATCCATTTATGGCCTGGTGCAAGCATCTCGGAGTTGTAATAAGCGTTTTGATGAGGTGATCAAAGCGTTTGAGTTTATACAAGTTTATGGAGAAGCTTGTATTTACAAGAAAGTGAGTGGGAGCTCTATAGCGTTTCTAATATTATATGTGGATGACATATTGCTGATTGGAAACAATATAGAAATGCTAGAAAGCGTGAAGGAATATTTAAACAAGAGTTTTTAATGAAGGACCTAGGAGAAGATGCTTTCATATTAGGCATTAAAATCTATAGAGATAGATCAAGACGCTTAATAGCACTTTCACAGAGCACATACCTTGATAAAGTTTTGAATAAGTTCAAAATGGAACAGTCTAAGAAGGGGTTCTTGCCTGTGTTACAAGGTGTCAAGTTGAGTAAGACTCAATGCCCAGTAACTACAGAAGATAGAGAAAAGATGAGTGTCATCCCCTATGCTTCATCCATAGGCTCTATCATGTATGCAATGTTGTGCACAAGACCCGATGTCAGCCTTGCCATAAGTATGGCCGGAAGGTTTCAAAGTGATCCTGGAATGGAGCACTGGGCAGAGGTCAAGAATATCCTTAAGTACCTGAAAAGGACTAAGGAAATGTTTCTCGTTTATGGAGGTGATGAAGAGCTCGTCGTAAAGGGTTACGTCGATGCAACCTCTGACACTGATCCGGATGACTCTAAGTCACAAACCGAATACGTATTTATTCTCAATGGGGGAGTGGTAAGCTGGTGCAGTTCCAAGCAAAGTGTGGTAGCCGATTCTACGTGCGAAGCGGAGTACATCGCAGCCTCGGAGGCAGCAAAGGAAGGTGTCTGGATGAAGCAGATCATGATAGATCTTAGAGTAATGCCCAGTGCACTTAATCTAATGAACCTGTTCCGTGACAACACTGGTGCCATTGCTCTAGCCAAGGAACCAAGGTTTCACATGAGGAACATAATGTTTTCTGCTACTGATTTCTGCATGATCATGTTAGTTTATTTCTACTGTTTATTGCTACTTATTTCTACTGTTTATTGCTACTGTTTTCTACTGTTTATTGCTACTGTTTTCTGTATGTCATGTATATGTTTCTATGACCATGAGATCATGCAACTCACGGACACCGGAAGAGTGCCTTGTGTGTATCAAACGTCGCAACATAACTGGGTGACTATAAAGGTACTCTACAGGTATTTTTGAGGTTGTCCGTTGGGTTGGCATGGATCAAGACTGAGATTTGTTACTCCGTATGATGGAGAGGTATCTCAGGGCCCACTTGGTAATACAACATCACAATAAGCCTTACAATCAATGTGACTAAGTGTTAGTCACGGGATCTTGTATTACAGAACGAGTAAAGAGACTTGCCGGTAACGAGGTTGAACTAGGTATGGAGATACCGACGATCGAATCTCGGGCAAGTAACATACCGAAGAACAAAGGGAACATCATACGGGATTAACTGAATCCGTGACATAGAGGTTCGACCGATAAAGATGTTCGTAGAATATGTAGGAACCAATATGGGCATCCAGGTTCCGCTATTGGTTATTAACCATAGAGGTGTCTCGGTCATGTCTACATAGTTCTCGAACCCGCAGGGTCTGCACACTTAAGGTTTGGTGACGTTTCGGTAGTATAGAGTTATGCATGGTGGTGATCGAAGGTTGTTAGGAGTCCCGGATGAGATCCTGGACGTCACGAGGAGCTCCGGAATGGTCTGGAGGTAAATAATGATATATAGGAAGTCCTATTTTGGTCGCCGGAAAAGTTTCGGACTCATCGGTAGTGTACCGGGAGTATCGGTAGTGTACCGGGAGACCATCGGGAAGGGTATTTCGACCCAAGAGGCTACATGGGCTGTGGGAGGAATAATACCAGCCCTTAGTGGGCTGATGGAAGTCCCACACAAGGCCCATGCGGCTGGGAAGAAAAGCCCAAAAAAGAAAAAGGTGGAAAAAGGCAAAAAGGCTAAGATAAGGAAGGAGTCCCAATCCTACTAGGAGTGGAGGAGGACTCCTCCCTCTTGGTTCGGCCGAAGCCTAGGGCTGGATCCTTGAGGGAAAAGCCTCCTCCTCCTCTCCTCCTATATATATACTAGAGGTTTTAGGGTTTTGGCACACGATTTTCAGCCACGTGCTACCCGTTCCTCCAGTGCATAGTTTCTCCTCTAGATCGGATTTCTGTAGTGCTTAGGCGAAGCCCTGCTGGAATAGCTCCACCACAATCGCCGAAGCGCCGTCACACTGCCAGAGAACTCTTCTACCTCTCCACTCCCTCTTGCTGAATTAACAAGGCGGAGATCGTCATTAAGCTGTACGTGTGCTGAATGCGGAGGTGCCGTCCGTTCGGTGCTTGATCGGGACGGATCGTGATTGGATCGCGGGACGCTCGGCGTTTTGGATCGCGAAGAGGTTCGACTACACCAATCGCGTTTCTTAACGCTTCCCGCTTAGTGATCTACAAGGGTATGTAGTTCCACTCTCCCTCTCGTATATGCTCATCACCATGGATAGGTCTTGTGTGAACGTAGGAAATTTTTTGTTTCCCATGCGACGTTTCCCAACAAAATTCTGGAGTTGAAATAAGTTAAAAAAATGAAATGTCTTTGTAACATGCGAGTTTTCGTCTTAAACCCTTATACTTCGAAAGAGATTGTCCATTTTGTACACGAAGTGCATCCAGTTTTTGCCGTAACCCTCTCGACTTTTTAGAACATGCTATGTGGGTGAAATGATAATACATTGCCAACTTTCAACCTTTTCAGAGTTCATTTGTAGTGCTTATCAATTTCAGGATCATTTAGCTCAAAAACAAAATCAGTAAATGCATGAAAAATAGGAAATGAAGCCGGAAAGGCTTGGAAATTGATGGCATCCCTTCGAATGGTACATACTGAACGCACAAAAAGTCTGGAGTTGAAAATAGGTAAAAAATGAAATGTCTTTTTAAGAGGCGATTTTTCGTCTAAAACCTTGATACTTCGAAAGAGAATGTCCGTTTTGTACACGGAGTGCATCCAGTTTTTGCGGTAACCCTCTCAACTTTTCAGCACATGCTATGTGTGTGAAATGATGATACCATGCGAACTTTTAACCTTTTCAGAGTTCATTTGTAGTGCTTATCAATTTCAAGGTCATTTAGCTCAAAAAAATCAGTAAATGCATGAAAAATAACGAATGAAGTCGGAAAGGGTTGAAAATTGATGACCTCCCTTCGAATGGTGCATACTGAACGCACAAAACACATAAGTACACTACTATTACAAAGATTCCCTTCGGTTTGTCCAAAGTGGGACTTTCTAGATATATAAGTCCGGAAACTATCTAGAGAGGCCGGTCACATCCCAGAGTGGGATCTTTGGGTGTAAAACTTTATCTTCGCGTGTGTCCCTTTGCGTCGTAACCATGGACAATCTTCATCATTTAACTTGATGCTCGGGTCAACATTCACTGTGAAGGGAGCAATTTTATGAAACTTTTCATAATCTTCTGACATGTCTATCTTGTCCTCCACTCCCACGATGTTTCTTTTCCCTAAAACAACTATGTGGTGCTTTGGCTCATCGCATGATGTATTTGCTTCCTTATATTTTCTTTTTCTCGGCTTGGTAGACATGTCCTTCACATAGAAAACCTGCGCCATATCATTGGCTAGGACGAATGGTTCATCTGTGTACCCAAGATTGTTGAGATCCACTGTTGTCATTCCATACTGCGGGTCTTCCTTTACCCTGCCTCCTGTCAGATTGACCCATTTGCTTCGTACTGCGGGTCTTCCTTTACCCTACAGTCATTAGGGCATGCATGTATCTTCTCATCCTCTAATCCTAGAGGGCAGACATCCTTCTTTGTTTCGTACGTACTCTCGGCAATTAGTTGTCCTTTGGTAGCTTCTTCTTTAACATTATCAGCAACTTCTGAAATGCCTTGTCAGATACACCATTCTCCGCCTTCAATTGCAGCAATTCCAGTGTGGTACCTAAATTTTTATTGCCATCTTCGGAATTTGGGTACAACCCTTTTTTGTGATCCTCTAACATGCGCTGCAACTTCAGCTTCTCCTTTTCACTTGCGTGGTTTCTCTTTACATCGGCAATGGCCCGACCAAGATCATCAGCGGGCTCATCTGATGCCTCTTCTTTAGCTCCTTCCCGCATTGTCGGCTTAGCTTCTTCCCCCATTGTTGTACCATCGTATTCATGGAACCCATGGCTAGGATAGCTGTCGACATCCTCTTCTTCTTCATTCTCTTCCATTAGGACCCCTCTTTCTCCGTGCTTGGTCCAACAGTTATAGCCGGACATGAAACCGGACTCAAACAGGTGGACGTGAATGGTTCTTGAGTTAGAGTAATTTTCATCATTCTTACATCCAGCACATGGACAATACATAAAACCATCCGGCCACTTGTTTGCCTCAGCTGCAACCAGAAAAGTATGCACGCCATTAATGAACTGGGGAGAGCTTCAGTCCTCGTACATCCATTGCCAACTCATCTTCATTACACAACACCGAAAAGACCAAATTAATACAAGTTTGTACATAAAGTTCATACACACTTGTTCTCATAAAACATCATAAAACTCTCTATCTAAAGCATTTAAATGCAAAAGCAAATGCGATCAAGATCGCAACTAAGGTAACAATTGATCCAACCACATAGTGATACCAAGCCTCACTATCAATGGTATATCTTTGAAATTTTCTAATTTTCAAGCGCATCGCACCCATCTTGATCTTGTGAGACGACATCGACAACATACAACTCCAGTTTCATCTTCTCTTCTTCAACTCTTTTCAATTTTTCTTTCAAATACTTGTTTTCTTTTTCAACTAAATTTAACTTCTTGACAAGAATATCTATGTCGGTTGGAATCTCTGGTTCACATACCTCCTAGATAAAAATATCTATGTCAACTTGATTGGTATAATTGTCATAAACACGAAATCCAACAAAGAGTTACAAAAGAGATTATATACCACATTCGCATCATAAACCGGACGAGGGCCGACGGGGACGGATTTCAAAACCATGCCACTATGTATAACAAACAACCATATAGGTAAGAAAACAATACAAGTAATTAACTAAATCTTACAAACATGTTTTTTTTAAAAGGATAAGAACAAGAGGCTCACCAAGGTGGTGCCGACGACGGGATGGTGCGGGTGATTGACGGTGGTTAGGACGGGGACGGGAAGGCACTAAGTAAACCACACCTACAAATGCAAAGTAAGAATTTAATTTGAGCTCCAATTGCATAAATCAAATAAACTGCCACATACAAACTAAAACCCAAAAATTACTATACTTATAGAGCATTGCAAGAGCTAATCTAGCAATGAGATATGAAAGGACAACGTTGCTAACCTTTGTGAACACTTGGATGGATGGGATGCCTCCAAATCATGACAAATTTTGGCAAAAATGGAGGATGAGCTTGAGGAAGATAGGAAGAACAGAGAGGAGAGGAAAAGGGAAGAACAGAGGACTCTGCTCGTGCTGGCGCCGAAGGATTTCAATATAGGGGGACCTTTAGTGCCGGTTGGTGGCTCCAACCGCGACTAAAGGATAGGCTATAGGCGCGGTTAGAGCTACCAATCGGGACTAAAGGTTCCCGTGGGGCCCCAGGCTGACGCCAACCTGCTACCACACCTTTAGTGCCAGTTCGTGACACGAACCGGGACTAAAGGTCCATGACGAACCAACACTAAGGATCCCCATCACGAACCGGCACTAATGATCACATTAGTGCCGGTTCAAAAGCCAACCGTGACTAATGAGGCGGACAAAATGTCTGTTTTCTACTAGTATGTTGTCGGTTCCTTAATGTAAGCCATGGTGTGTTCTAGGACTGCTTTGTCATTTGCAATGAGTTTGATCAGTAGATATATGGCTAACCCTGGTAAAGAACATTGGAAGGCCGTTTAGTGGATTTTCAGGTGCCTTCATGGCACTTCCAATGCTTATTTGAAATTAGCTAGGACTAGTGAGGGACTAGATGGCTATGTGGATTCAATTTTTTGTTCCAACGATTTGGACAAGAGGAGGTCCCTTACAAGTTATGTGTTTACTACTGGTGGTTGTGTCGTGAGTCGGAGGGCAACACTGCAGGCAGTAGTTACTTAATCTACCATTGAATTTGAATATATGGATATTGTAGAAGCATCTAAAGAATCAGTTTGGCTAAAAGGTTTATATGGTGAGCTTTGTGGAGATAATTCTTGCATTAATCTATTTTGTGACAATCAGAGTGCCATAAACCACACTAAGGTTCAAATGTTCCATGCGAGAACAAACCACATTGATGTTAAATACCATTTTGTTTGATACATTGTTGAGCAAGGTAAACTGAAGGTATGCATGATTAGTACTCATGATAATCCCACTGATATGTTGACAATGCCTATTCATGTTGCTAAGTTTGAGCTTTGCCCCGACTTAGTTTGTATAACTCATTAGCCCTAGTGACTGTTTGGCGTCAAAAGTGTTTTCTTAATTGTTAAGGGAGAAGGTCCTCATTCATTCTACAAGATGAAATTTTTCTCAAGGTGGAGTTTGTTATGTTATGCTCCAAATTCAATTATAAAGAGAAATGTCAACTTCTGACGAGCGAGTGAAGCGAGGCTCGTCACCGGTAGGCTTGGGCCGTGTATTGACCTAGGTCACCTGTGTTATATATACCTCTTGTAAGCCGCCGCACGGGATAAGTTGATAAGTTGTAAATCCCCGGCGTTTGTAACCTCTTCCGATATAATGAAGTTCATCTAGCTGGCACCCATGGTTTTTCCCTTTCATGTTGGTGGAGTTTTCCACGTTAAAATCTCGTATCCCCTTTGTTTTCGTTCTTCATCTTGTTCGATTGCGTGTCGCATCTCTATCAAATGCTACATATATATAGGGGTTCACCATTATATTAGATATTATTATTCTTCAATTAGAACTTATGATTTTTTTATGAATTAATGTGTAAGCAAACCATGAGCTGAACATTAAGGGCATGTTGTCTTAGGAAATAAAGCACAACTATCAAGCTATATGAAACTCTTAGGTTAGGTTATTCTGGAAGAGAAATTACAACTTGCTCTGTCATATTCAGCTTGCTACAACATGTACCTCTAGCACCATTCTCTGACATGGCCTCTTCTCTACTCTTGCCATATAATTTCAAACTAGTGTAGTGTAGTTATCCATGCGTATCAAGAAAACAATGGAAGAATCAGTCCAAAATAAATATAAGGGAATGTTTATTGTATTGATCCATACATTGATTTTCCCAAAACACAAATGATGTAATTTTGTGGCAACAGGAAAAAGAATTCAGAGAGGTAGAAACCTATGGAGAGGTGAATCAAGTCTGTACCTACAGAAACCAAAATTCCAGTTGAGCCTGCAATACCGAAGCATTTGAAATGTGATCAACAATGCAACCATACAGGAATTCGAGGTAGATAATCACTAAAATTTCTATCTACACATTTATTACATCCTATTTTCTATATACATACGGATAGTATGGTAGTGATTAAGTTTTCTCACATATTTTTCTTACAGCTCCTAGTCTAGAGTATTGTTTGAAGAAGTAGAAAAGTGCCATCCATGTACTCTTATCATTCTGCTGAACACAATGGAACAGATAAATCTATTAATTTCATCA
The DNA here is from genome assembly GCA_022496015.1 of Hordeum marinum. Lineage (NCBI taxonomy): Eukaryota > Viridiplantae > Streptophyta > Magnoliopsida > Poales > Poaceae > Hordeum > Hordeum marinum. Next base: position 505,752,313 of record CM039674.1, on the reverse strand, counting down.
AGACATATTTAGCTGACAATACTTGGATCATTATCAGCGCACATATATTATCATAGTAGGCCAGTGCTCTGCGCCGGCGCGCCGGCCCAGTTTTTGGGCATTGTCGCCGCAGAAATTGCTCTTGTCGATGCAAGAAAAGCATATGTTGTTCCAGTTTGGGGCATCACTGATTGTAGCAAAACAATCTACCGGTTCAGCTCTGGCATCAGCAGGTGGCAAAAAAATTTGCTCTGCTAGTTGTACCAAAACCATTTGGTCGGTTCCAGCTCTGGCGTCGGCCAGTGGCAGCAAAATTCCTCGATGGTTCTAGCAAACCGGGCACTGGTTCCAGCTCCGGCGTCGGCAGGTAGCAACTAAATTGTTCTGCTGGTTGTAGCAAAATCATTTGTCAGTTCCAGCTCCGTCATCGGCCGGTGGCAGCAAAATTACTCACTGGTTGTAGCAAACCGGGCGCCGCAGCCAAAAAAATGGCTTGGCCAGTGCCCATCTTGTAGCCATGCTGGTTTCAGCAGTCAGCACCGCTGGTTCGCGGTGTGCAGCTTGACCCAGCAGCGGCGTCATCGCTGGATGAAGCTCCGCCACCGGAGGTTGCAGCTCCGCTAAAATCGACAGTTCGGGGAGTGGAGTAGTGTTCTACAATAGCGCGTGAGATGGCCACTCGACGGATGAGGGAGGGGGACGCCAAGAGAAAAGGGAAAGGAGGGGGAGTGGTGTGGGGTCGAACAAGATAAGGGAGAGCGTGGGGTGATGTGTGGGCGAGAAAACGCTGCATGTGGCCTGCCTCTATCCTTTCGATCGAACTTGATCGCAGGGTGCGCGCGCGACCGGCACAACGGTTCGGCCAGCGTGTCGTTCCCAAACGTTTTCCTATTTTGTATTGTAGCATCTCTAAAATCTGAACACTGTTACTGCAAAAGAAAGATCATGCATATTGTTAGAGGGGCTTATAGCTCCTGTGCGACACATTTCAAGTGAATTGGAAGGAGTACGACGTCGTTGACGAAAATAGCTGTAGTGCAATGCTTTAGAAGCCCAAATAGCCAAGGCCCACTCAGGCGATTAAACTGGTCATCAACGGGAGTGAGATTATATTTAAGACATGTGGGTCCCACTTGACAAAGCATCTAGTTACGGCCCCACTTGGCAGTGCATCAGGTGAGATGTGGCCCGTTGCTCCCTCCTCCCTCGTCTTCGTTCTCGGAGGTGAGCCGGCGACGGCACCGGAGCTTTTTTTCTCGATGACAGCAGCGGCAGAGCTGTCGTTCTCGGCGACGGCGACGCCTGTGGTGAGTAAATCCTGAACCCTTGTCCTGTTTCCCTCCTTGTCGTGTTAGATCTCACCGCATCAAGCCTCCTTTGTTTCCTCTATTTTTGGTCGATTTGATCTAGATTTGTGTGCGGGGGAGGGGGAGAAGGGCTGACCGCGTTGGAGCCGCCAGAGACAACAACGTCGACTAGGTATGTGCATCCTTTCCGACCTATGCGATTTTTGCGTCGCCTGCTTCCGCTAGCTCACACTGCCCGCCATTGACAAAGGGACAAACAGGGGTAGGACATTCGAATTCATTGTCGAATTCTTTCCTTCTAAGGCAAAGCTAGGTGATGGTAGCGCGTGAGACATAGAGAGAGGTACAATTGTGAAATGGGAGGTTGAATGCGCAGAGATTGATCCTCAGGAAATACAGAGCATGGAAGAGAGGGTCGTGAGAAATGTCGTGGAGAAAATTGGGGAGAGCATTTTTTGGGGTCCAGAGCAGGAGGTAGCGTTGTTACGATTTCATAATTGGAAGGGTGAGTATGTGAGAATTGAGAATGGTGAAGGGATGGTTGATGAAATTGACTGGCAAGACGGCTAGGCAAGCAAACAGACTACCTTTCATGCAGAGCTCGTTGATCTGAAATCGGATTCTAAGGTTGGATATGTGCCCTCAAAGTTGGCTTCATAGATGGTAGATGATGATTGGGCTTCACAGAGACAGATAACGCCCATGTTTACTGGTGAAGTGACAGTAATAGGGGGGGTTGATGAAGATGTAGAAGAGGGTTGTGATGGTGCTGAAAGGGTTGTTTGTGTTGATTGGAATTCAGTACAATTAGAAGACACTACTGATTTGGTCATTGCACCAATGGCTGACACTGAGATGGCCAATTTTTTTGGCATTCCAATAGATCCAGTAGATGATCAAGATGAGGAAGAGAGGGATGAATCTAGTTTGCCTAATGATGCTAACAGAGATGCTTGTGAAGATGTGGATGGATAGCTGATGAAAGATGTTGCAGATGATGTAGGTGATGCACATGATGATGAGCTTGTAAGTGTGTATGACAAAGAAAATCCTGTTATTGAAATAGGCAAATTGTTCCTAAGTATACATGAGTTTAGGATGTGTTTCAAGACTTATGCAGTCAAACATGAGTTTGATGCCAAGACTATGTGGACTGATAGAAAGAAATTTTATGCAAGGTGCAGAGGTTTTGATGGAAGCGTCAGGCCTAGCAAGTGGTACATATCTGCTAGAATTCAACCTGATGGAAGTACCATCAGGGTTAATCAAATCCCAAATGCACATACTTGTATTACAAGTTCACAGAGAGTATCAACCATGACATCATAACTTTGGATTGTAGAAATGATCACTCCAATTTTATCCAAGAAACCAAACACTACAGCAAAGAAACTTAAAGTGGACTTGGAAAGACATACCCCATTAAGGTGAAGTATACCACAGTGTGGAAAGCAAAACAGAGGGCAATGAAAGCATTATATGGTGATTGGGCAAATACTTTTAGGATGCTTTATAACTTCAAAGCAGAGGTGGAAAAGAGGTCACCTGGTAGTGTTGTGGAGATAGATACTGAGGTAATAGAGGATGGTAGAGTTCTTTTCTCCAAGTTCTTTATGGATTTAAAGCCTTGCATAGATGGCTTCAAAGCAGGGTGCCGTCCATATTTGAGTATAGACTCATCTTTTTTGACTGGCAAATGGAATGGTCAATTGACAGCATACAATGCTTTAGATGGACAAAACTAGATGTTCCCTATTGCTATTGGCTTGTTTCAGTCAGAGACAAAGGTTTCATGGACATGGTTCATGATGCACTTGAAAAGATGCATAGGGCCAGTGTCACCTTTGGCCAGTACACACAGATGCATGTAAAGGGCTAGAAAATGCAGTGAAGATTGTTTTTCCTCATTGTGAACAGAGGGAGTGCTTCAGCCATATGTGGATGAATTTGATCAAAAAAATCAGAGGGGAAGAATTTGGGAGAATGTGGCCAGTAGCAAGATCTTACACCAAACAAACACATTCATATCATCTTGACAAGATAAAAGCAGCATGCAGTGAGTTTGGTCCATGGTTGAACACCTATCATTCTCTATTGTGGTACAGGTCAGGATTTAACAGTGCCATAAAGTGTGATCATATCAACAATAACTTGGTAGAAAGTTTTAACAACAAGATAAACAGTTAAAGAACTTGCCTATGCATGACATGGTTGACCAGATCAGGATCATGATCATGCGCATGTGGGAATTGAGAAGAAGGATTGGTGATTGTCTGCAAGGGGATAAGCTTCCTGCAGTGGTACAACCGATGGTGAACAGGAGCAGGAATCTTACGCATTTGTCTATTGAAAAATCTTCATTGTGGGGTGCTGAAGTTAGAGATACCAAGACTGGAAGGAGGCATGTTGTTAACACTGAGTTGCATGACTGCACTTGCCTCGAGTGGCAACACGTCGGGAAACCATGTGACCATGCCATACTTTTCTTGGCCTCCCAACCCAAGATAAACATGTACCCATATTTGCATGAATATTACTCAGTGGCAAGATTCAAGGCTGCATATGCAACTCCAATTCCAACACTTACAACTCAGTCTTAGTGGGTTGAAGTGGAAATTGAATTTTCCATGTGTCCTCCCCTAACAAAAAGAAAAGCTGGCGGCCTAAAGTGAGTAGATTCAAGGCATGGTTTGAGAAAGGTGGGAGTAGTAAAAAGGGAAAGGGGAAGGAGGATACAAAGCCAAAAAGGTCCCAAAAAGGTAACAAAAAGAGGGGCAAGCTGTGCCAGGAACGTGGGCACTGAAAAGGATCTCCAAAATGTCGTTACACTCCTAAAAGGCCAAAGTATGTTTACGTTTTTTTAATTTGGGTGTTGTATTTAATTACTAGCTAAATTACAAGCTTTGTTTTCCAGGAGGAAGCGTGGAGGTCAACCCCTTGTTGTTGAAGATTGCTGGGCAATCAAAAAGGCAAGAATCAATGGCGGTAGAAGGAAGAGAGGTTCTGGTGATGAACCAGAGTTGGATGATGCTGCGGTGCAAAATGAGCAAGAGTTGGATGATGTTGTGATGCAAAATGATCAAGATTTGGATGATGTTGTGGTGCAAAATGAGGTAGTCTTTGATCTTGTGATGCATCATGACTAACATTTGGATGATGATGTGGTGCAGAATGTGGTGCAAACTGAAGCTGTTGCGGCAGATGTTCTGCAAATTGAAACTGAAGATGTTCTACAAACTGAAACTGAAACTGAAGATGTTCTGCCAACTGAAGTTGTTGCAGCAGATGTGATGCAAACTGAGCCTATATTGCAAGTTGTATTACCAATTGAAGCTACTAGAGTTGTTGTTGTGCAAACTGACCCTCATGTAGATGTTGTGGTGCTAACTCCAGCTTTCCTAGGTAGTCCAGTGATGAAAATCAAGAGTTTGAGTGAACTAGGTGTCGTACGATCAAAAACTGGTAAGAAGAAGAAGAAATCGAGTGCTAAGAAGAAGAAGTGAAAACTTCATTTTTCAAACTTCAAATTCAAATTTGTGTAATGCTATTTAAATTCTGGCCAAATTTCAAATTTGACCCAAAATTCAAATTTAAATTTGTTTAATATTTGATATTGATGTTACAATGCTTTAATATTAGTCATATGAATGTTAAGAGATCAATCCGAGCACTTATTGTTGATGTGAAAAACTAGTCATGACAAATGTGCTCCAAATGAGCTCCAAAGCTAGGCTAAACACCCCATTCCTAAGCAATTTTTTTTGACCTTTTCTAAATGGGCCAAAAATCAAAACTTGACATCTAATCTGCAAATATAGGGTCCATGCACAATATGAGATCATTTGGATAAACTATGACAAGCTTCGACCTAAACCCTAGCTTGAATCACATGCGAACCTAGTTCATGATACCTATGTTTTGTGAAGGTTTTTTCATGAAAATACCCATAGACCAAGTTTCTTATTTTTCCCAGCAACTCACTCACATAATATGATGATGGGTGCAAGTTTCATATTTTTGATTTTTTTGAATTTGTTATGCTCAATCCTATCTTGAATCCCATGCAACCTCATTCATGATAGCTATGTTTTGTGAAGGGTTTTTCATGAAAATACCCATAGACCAAGTTTCTTATTTTTCTCAGCAACTCACTCACATAATATGATGATGGGTGCAAGTTTCATATTTTTTTGATTTTTTTGAATTAGTTATGCTCAACCCTAGCCCTCAAAACCCTCTCAAAACCCCTCAAAACCTCTCATAACCCCATCTGAAACCCCGCATCTTTCCGAGCCGCTAGATCTCTGTTAGTGAATGGTCTAGATCATGCGCTAGGGCCACATCACTGATCCGCGTGATGCTCTGTGATTGGCTGCATTCGACAACGCTGGATAGTGTTTTTTTAGAGGATGCAGTGTCATACAGTAGCCGTTTGTTTTTTACGCTGCGGCGAGTGGGCTAGCCATTGGGCTCTGGTAAAAGAAGCCCACCCATTAGACTCTTGGACCGAACGTTGCCTCCTTTGCCCCCTCTATCCATGCCCTAGCCAGCAGGCTATATTGCCATGCATGCATGCACGGGCGACACACGTAGAGAAAATGGGGCAGGCATGTTCCCTTGACCCACGACGGCACAGACGTGTGCGGGACGTCGCAGCATGGCAATTGATGCATGGGATAGAAGAACGCGCAAACATGACCCCTTGACCCACGACCGATGGCACAGACGCGTCGCAGCCTGGCTATTGATCCAGCGTTTGATGGCAGCTATTGTTTCTCACGCTCGTGTACACACTTCGGGGGCGCCACCAAACGCCGCACGCTCTTTACATCCACCCGGTGAAACCACTTAAAGAAATCAAAAATCACGTCGCACTTGGGCTATTTAAGCCACACCTATCGTCTTCCTGTCCTTCCTCAACGATACCCCTACCCCATCCTCTCCCATCTTCCCTCCTTCTTCCTTCTTCTCCACAAATCAAACCCGATCGAGCCACCATGCAGTACAACAACCCCACCTACCACTTCCCCCCAACCGTGCCGGAAAGGCTCTACCCGGCCGGAGTCTACGTAGAGAGAACCCTTAGGGTGTGGGCGATCTCAAGGTGGAGGGGCGTAAGGGAGTTAACGGAGTTCTTCCTTGTGTCCGGCTTCCGCCACCTCCCCCTGGCTCTCCAAAGATGTTCCATGTTGAGGAGGTCAATCACAATGGCATTGTGGTTGCGCTCCTCGCTACGTTCACCAACCCCTTCGTCGCCTTCCACCTCCTTGGGCGAGTGTTTTGGTGTGGGTGTGAGTTTATAGCTTTCACCACCCATAACATCTTCACCTACTTCAACAACATCTTCCCCAATAATGGCGTTATACACACGCTCCCGTACCCCATCGACAATGGGGAGGAGTACTGAAGGGCGCCCGGAGGAGCGAGATGGTGTTCACCCGGAGGAGGAGAAGGAGAAGAACCCGCGGTTGGTGCCCCCGATCTATCTAGCTAGCTATATATCTATCGTATTAGTATTTTAAGTTGTTATCATTATGCTACTATTATTAAGTTGTATTAGTATTTTCAGTTGTAAGGCTATCGTGGAACTATGGGTTGTAATCGTTATGCTACTATATATATTGTTGTTTCGTGCTATTATTTGTAGATTGCTATGGGTTGTTCTTGCTATTATTTGTTTATTGCTATGGGTTGCTACGGGTCCGGGTTGCTATACCCCAATCACCACACACACCATGTTCACAATAATGGCCAAATCATGGGTCATGACCCAAACCATGGACATGCAACTAGTAGCCCCATGCAAACCCACCATGGACATGTAACTAGGACATGCAAACCCACCATGGACATGCAACTAATTTACTTCATGCAAGCATGCAACTCATTTGGTTTATGGAACCGTAGACATGCATAAAAACAATCATAAAATAATAGTGGACAAGCAACAAATATGTAAAGCAAAAAAAGTTACAAACATACATGTGTTCATGCATCCATGCACGGATGGATCTATCTATCCTCCTTAAAATTGATTCAAAAAATTAATTGAATCATTTTTTAAGGTGGATACATACATTAGATTTAGTGCATGAAGTTTAGTGCATCAAAAAATGATCCATCACAAAATTTAGTGCAAGAAAAAGGCCAAAGTAAAAACAAGTAACATTTTATTTGCAGAAGTTAGAGGTTTATTTGCCGAAGCAACATTTTATTTTGAGGTTTAATTGAAGCATTTTTCTCTAAACATGGCTGCCTCTATGCTATAAAAAAGGGCTGGTGCCCCTACGCGTGTGGGCTTACGACCCAACATCTATTCAGCAGCCCAATTTTATTTTTTACTAGAAACTGAATTTGGGTGTGTACTCTGTTAACTGAAGAACAAAAACAGAGGAAACAGAGCATGAACACTGAATAATTTGTGTTCCAAATTGCTGCTTCAATTAAGATACATGAACATGACGCACAGATCACATCCTCTACCCTGACAGACCTAAATGCCCCATCTAATGACGGATGAATAGCAAGTAAAACATAAACAAAGCAATGACACGGCAATAAAGAAAGCTGCCATGATATTTGCTTGGTTTTGCAAATCGATCATATCCCTTTGATTTTTCTTGATCTTCTTCAGTTCCTCGGTCAGTTCAGATTCCATGTGCGGTTCAGCATTGTGCGCATACCTCGTCATCCGCACGACTGTGCCCGCCCCTCTGTCCGAGCTCCCCCAATTCTCCATCTGCGGCACCCCGCCCAAATTGAGCTGCCAGGTTGCGGCCACGCTCGAATCAATGTAGCCCTCAGACTGAATCCTCTGAACATATTCATCAATCCACTCAAAATGTGTGCATTTCTTCAGGATCTGAAAACCACAACATGAACCCTAAATCCCAAATTCAAGGAGAAAAAACAAAATATGGAGAAATCAGAGCAAACAACGGCGAAAGAACGGGCTTAGAACTGAGATCTAACCTTGCCATCCCTTCCTGCCATTGGTTTGCTCAAGCATTTCACAAATTCCCGCCCAAGATTGCCATTGTCATCCGTCTTAGTGACCAACCGTTTGAGAGGCTCTGGGCGTGGGCAGGTAGGGCACCTTGTGAGCAGCATTGGACCATACTGACGCCAGTTTGATTGCGTGGCGGAGGAGGTGGACATCTGCACTAGGTCGCTGGAGAAGAGGAAGAATGGGGAAATGGGAAAAGCAATGGGCGGCGACGGGCGGACGGGCATGGGCGGAATCTCTTCTAGTCGCGAAGAGGTGGGTCCCGCGCTTACTGGACAAGTGGTGGGCCCGCGCTTACTGGACAAGTGGTGGGTCCCGCGCTTATGTGGATAAGTTGTGGGTCCAACCCATAACAGCTAATGAGGGTATCAGTTCAGCTTAAGGGTCATGTCGCGTAGGGGCTATTTACTCGCTCAAAAGTGTCGCCCCCAAGCCATTCTGTCGAACAACGTCTCACTCCATCCAATTCCGAGGAAAGATGTTCCACATGAGCTATAAGCCCATTATTAGAGATGAACCCAGGAAATCCATGAGTCCACGGTTACAGTTACATGAAAATTTCATATGACTACCTAATACTACAAAACAATAGGTCTGGATCCCTTTTCAAATACAATAAATGTGCCTACTGTAATACGGAACTTGTACAACTAAGTACGCGCCATATATCTGGCTTAGTTCTTTTGCATGGGCAACAATTTGAAAATCATACTACTTAGTACTGATCTCCCAAGGAAAGATTATACAATATGAATTCTGGCAAGTTTGTAAAACTTAAATGTCACGTACCTTTCTTTTGTCGAGGAAGACTTAATGATTAGATATATAATATATACAATGCTACTACGCAGGTACTCTAGCAATTGGCGTTTACTCGGAAGAAATAATAACATAAAACAGCAAAACAGGAATCATCAACTAATTATGTTGTCACAAAAGGGTCGCATGGAAAAACGTCTGTGTAAAGCTTCTATAAACAATCAATGGAATTTCGCTCGTGGGTGGTTGATGTAAATATATGTGATTTTTTTTAAAACTACGACGTATTTTATACCAAATTCGCCAACTGTAGGCATGAATGTAAAAAAAATCAAAAATGTCACCCAATCGGTTTCTGGTGAGCCAAAGAGGGTCTCGTCGGCCTCTGGCTGGTCGAAGAGGGGCCTGTCGGCCTCCACAGCACTGCAGCGCCCAGGTTTTGGCTCTTGGGCGCTGCACGACACAGTGCAGCACCTAGCGGTGAGGCGCTGCAGTACGGGCCTCCTTTCGGCTACCTGGAGGCCGACGGGCCTCCTTTCGGTCGCCCGCAAGCCGACGGGCCCCTCTTCGACCAGCGAGAGGCCGACGGGGTGACATTTTTGATTTTTTTGCATTCGGGCCTACAGTTTCTGATGTGATATAATATACGTCATAGTTTTGAAAAAAAAATCAATATATGTAGTTAACGCACGCTTAGTGCAGGGTGTCACTTTAGGTGATGCAGACTTGCAGACCAACTATCTGGTTCCCATCTGCTCCCCAAACCATATAATCTGATAAATAGACGCGTTGAAAGATAAACACAGAAAAAGCTACTTTTTCTTGACGAGAAGTTGTGGATCAAGGACGGAGGTTATCTGGCCGCTACGAAGGCTTGGTGCAGTTGATACGATTTTGTCGTCATAGTTACCAAGGTAGTAGAGTGCAGAGCTTGGCAAACATGAGAGCGTGAATGAGGTAATGTGGCACGTACGTGCACCCTTCCGCGCAGTATCGACCGTGTAAAAGCCAGTGGCTGTGGTAGTCATAGCCTCAACTAACGTATGGACTGGACAGGATGCAATGCAAGGATGTTCTAGTATATTGACAGCTTGCCGCCTCTATGGCGGCCACACTTGCCACTAATGTGGCCATCTTCCCGCAAAAATACCTTGGCCTTCCTCTCTCTCTCCCAATAGACTACCTCACTCTGCGTTTCAACCCGTAATTGACCATTCTGATATTTATTTAGCCGGTTGGTGTGCCCTTGTGCTCTCTTGTGGTGGTCGTCTAATTCTGATGTCAGCCGTTTTTTACAGTCTCCCGGCTTACTTTATGATGTGTTTCTCCCTCACTAAAAGATTTTCTCCCCACTTACTTGCCTTATGTTGAAGTTTGTATTCGAATTCCTTCACTCCCCTCCTTTGCCTTGGAAATATTGGAGTCTAAACCACTGCCCTTGCGTATGGGTCTAGCTAAAAATGCCTCCTTTCTTGGCAAGATCATTTTTAAACATTTACATACACTGCGAGAGAGATCTCAGGTTAGTATTGGGGATGGCTCATCCACCTTCTTTTGGTTAGATCGCTGGGCGCTGGCTACTCATGGAGCCTCTCTCCACCACCTTCCCACCCTATTTTCGCATCAAATAAAGCCAAACGCCTTAATAAAAAATATTGTGATGGATAGGATTGATCTGAGCTTGCGTAGCCGACTAACTTTAACTGCTTGGAATGAACTTGCTTCTTTGAGTCTGTTGTTGAAAGATGTGCACCTATCTGGAGCTCCAAAGGAAAGATCACTGCTCAACCGGGCCGCCTTCTTCACGAAGGGCGCTTATGATGCTCTAGCTTGCCCAAAACTTGCCCACATTTGGGACTCAGATGTCCCTAGCAGGTTCAAGTGTTTGGGTGGCTGTTCTATTTAGATAGGCTTAACACTCGGGCCAACTTACACCGCAAGACCATAATTGACTCATCGTCTTGTTCCCGTTGCAACGGTGTGCAGGAAGATCAAGCTCACTTGTTCTTCACATGCCCGTCTGTTGTTTCCATCTGGGAAGCACTTAGGCTCCAGCCATGTTCCTCACCCCTGGCAAAGTTATGGAACTCGCCATGTCACCCAACCCTACCATGGTCGGTCTGGCCTTTTGTCTTGTTGCTACTGCTTTGGAAATCTGGGATGAGCGCAATGTGATGACTTTTAGAGGGTTAAACAAAGCTTCCAATGATGTAATTCGTGCTGTAATCTCTGGTCTCACTCTCTAGTCTCACCGTCTTCGGAAGGCGGATCAAAAATCCATGCCGGAATGTGGCGGGATTGTTTCTGCTCTCCTTTCTCATAAACCTTGTTGATTAGTTTTTCTGAAATATATTCAGGCGGGGAGCCTTCCCCCAGGGTGGCAGTTTCAAAAAAAATATTACAGGACTACAGGAGGTTCCCAATCCTTCCGTTTCTCTCTCTTTTCACTACAGATTAATCTCAGTTCAGCCAGAACATTCCATTTGAGGTCATCTGATACGCTGAGCAATTAGTCTAGTTCATTTGTATTATTCACTGGGAACTGCATTCATTTACATGTCTGATGAAAACCGCAGAAAAAACAAATTGTGAGGGACACACAAAAATCGTCAACCTGCGATTAGATGAATGTCTGGAATCTGCAAAATCTGAAACTTAAAGGGTTTCTAACCGATCCATGTAGCCGGGTTTTTTTTTTATGAAAGACATTTCATTGAATTGATTTATCAAGATGATACAACCGTATCGAAAGAATGCCCAGTCTCTGCATAGCATGATGCACACAGCCAACAAGTCCAAAAACCAAAAAATAAAACTTGTTTTGTAGCAAAAATAAACCAATCCAGCCTAGGGTGGGGTAGATCCTATCCGGAGATTACACCGCCGTCCATGGAGGGAGAAAACCTCCCTGGCCGTACGCTCCAGCCGGGTAGACGTCATCATAAAAAGGTATCTGTCCTCCGACCTCTGCAGGATAGACCAAATACGGAGCCACCGTGTACATGCATGAATAACCTGCACAGGAAAAGAAACATATTTATTATTAAAAACCACATCATTCCTGGTAAACCACAATGCCCAACATAAGGCAGCCGCCCCCACAAGAATATGTATAAAAAATTGTTTATCAATACCCTGCAACCAATTACCGAACATGTTACGTGCACTACGAGGGCGGTATGGATTGGACGCTACTTGAACAATGGCCCATACTGCCCGAGCGAATTTACACTAAAAAATAAGTGATTAATAGACTCGTCATGTTGGCAAAAGACACATGTTTACTACCTTGCCAGTTACGTCGTGCCAGGTTATCTCTAGTTAAGATGACCCCTCTGCTTAAAAACCAGAGGAATATCTTCACTCTTAAAGGTATTTTTAGATTCCACAATTTTTATTATCAACGAAACATCACTATGAACCATTGCATCGTACAATGACTTCACTGAGAAACTGCCATTCTGATGCAACTTCCATCAAAACTTATCCGGCTCGCTTGTCAGTTGAATATCCTCCAGACGAGAGAGTAATTCATTCCATGCTGCCAAGCGAGGGTCAAAGAGGTCCTACGAAAAGAAATATCGGGGTTTTCTTGTCTCAACACTTGTTTGATCGTGACAAATTTGTGTCTCACAATCCTGTACAAGTTAGGGTACTCCACCATAAGTGGGGCGGTGCCTAGCCAGGTATCTTCCGAGAATCAGACCTGAGAAACATCTCTAACTGAGAAAGTATCAAATTGGAAAAAGAATTCCTTGGCCTTGATGACACCATACAAAAAATGTGAATCACCGGGTTTTCAATGAACTTGAGAGATAGCTTTGGACCCCACGTATTGTTGGAAATATGCCCTAGAGGCAATAATAAATTGGTTATTATCATATTTTCTTGTTCATGATAATCATTTATTATCCATGCTATAATTGTATTAATCGGAAACTCAGATACATGTGTGAATACATCGACAACACCATGTCCCTAGTATGCCTCTAATAGACTAGCTCGTTGATCAAAGATGGCTATGGTTTCCTAGTCATGGACATGAGATGTCATTTGATAACGGGATCACATGATTAGGGGAATGTTGTGATGGACAAGACCCAAACTACAAACATAGCATATGATCGTGTCAGTTTATTGCTACTGTTTTCTGCATGTCAAGTATTTGTTCCTATGACCATGAGATCATGCAACTCACTGACAACGGAGGAGTGCCTTGTGTGTATCAAACGTCGCAACGTAACTGGGTGACTATAAAGGTGCTCTACAGGTATCTCCGAGGGTGTCTGTCGGGTTGGCATGGATCAAGACTGGGATTTGTTACTCCGTGTGACGGAGAGGTATCTCAGGGCCCACTCGGTAATACAACATCACAATAAGCCTTGCAAGCAATGTGACTAAGTGTTAGCCACGGGATCTTCTATTACGGAACGAGTAAAGAGAGTTGCTGGTAACGAGGTTGAACTAGGTATGCAGATGTCGACTATCGAATCTCGGGCAAGTAACATACCGAAGAACAACGGGAACATCATATGGGATTAACTGAATCCTTGACATAGAGGTTCGACCGATAAAGATCTTCGCAGAATATGTAGGAACCAATATGGGCATCCAGGTCCTGCTATTGGTTATTGACCATAGAGGTGTCTCGGTCATGTTTACATAGTTCTCGAACCCGCAGGGTCTGCACACTTAAGGTTCGGTGATGTTTCAGAAGTATAGAGTTATGTATGGTGGTGACCGAAGGTTGTTTGGAGTCCCGGATGAGATCCCGGATGTCACGAGGAGCTCCGGAATGGTCCGGACGTAAAGATTGATATATAGGAAGTCCTGTTTTGGTCGCCGAAAAAGTTTCGGGTTCATCGATAGTGTACCGGGAGTGCCGGTAGTGTACCGGGGGGACCATCGGGACACGAATTTTGACCCAAGAGGCTACATGGGCTGTGGGAGGAGGTAAACCAGCTCCTGGTGGGCTGGCCGAAGCCTCCTATAAGGGCCCATGCGGCTAGAGTGGTTTGAGAACGAAAAAATCCAAAGGTGGAGAGGTGGAAAGAGTTTCCAAGTGGAAAGGAGGAATCCTACTCCTAATAGGATTGGAGTAGGACTCCTCCACCTCCAATTATGACCAAACCTTGAGGGTTTGAGGCTGCCTCCTCCCCTCCCTCCCTCCTATATATACTAGAGGATTTAGAGGAAAAAGCTAACCCTAATAGCCACATGCTACCTCTCCTTCAGATCGTAGTTTCTCCTCTAGATCGGTTTTCAGCGGTGCTTAGGCGAAGCCCTGCTGGAATTCCTCCACCACCATCGCCGCAACGCCATCGCGCTGCCGAAGAACTCGTCTACCTCTCCGCTCCCTCTTGCTGGATCAAGAAGGCAGAGATCGTTATCGAGCTGTACGTGTGCTTAAAGCGGAGGTGCCGTCCGTTCGGCGCTAGATCGGAAGGACCGTGATCAAGATCGTGAGACAGATCGTGATGAGATAGCGGGACGGATCGTGATGAGTTCGCGGGACGGATCGCGAAGACATTCGACTACACCAACCGCGTTTCTTAATGCTTCCCGCTTAGCTATCTACAAGGATATGTAGATCCACTCTCCCTCTCGTAGATGCTCATCACCATGGATAGACCTTGCGTGTGCGTAGGAAATTTTTTGTTTCCCATGCAACGTTCCCCAACAGTCGCATCATGAGCTACGTCTATGTGTAGATGAGACCTCGAGTAGAACACAAAGAGTTTGTGGGCATTGATTCTTAGATTGCTTCCTCCCTTGGCATGAAGCATCCCGGACCAACCTTACTCGTACGCTTACGAGTGACCCGTTCCATCGACTGACGTGTGCACAAAGATGGCTGGCGGGTGTCTGTTTCTCCTACTTTAGTTGGATCAGATTCGACAAAGACGGTCCTTGAGAAGGTTGAAAACCAACTTATGTATCACCCTTGTGGTTTTTGCGTAGGTGAGAATTATTCTTGCTAGATACCCGTAGCAGCCACGTAAAACATGCAACAACAATTAGAGGACGTCTAACTTGTTTTTGCAGGGTATGTTGTGATGTGATATGGCCAATTACATGATGAGATATATGTGATGTATGAGGTGATCATGTTTTGTATAGAATATCACGACTTGCATGTTGATGAGTACGGCAACCGGCACGAGCCATAGGGATGTCTTTAATTATTTTATGACCTGCGTGTCAATCATTAAGCACTATGTAATGCTTTACTTTATCGCTAAACGGTAGCAATAGTAGTAGAAGCATGGTGGGTGCGACAACCCCGATGGCGACAGGTTGATGGAGATCAAGATGATGGAGATCATGGTGTCATGCCGGTGACGATGGAGATCATGCCGGTGCTTTCAAGATGGAGATCAAAAGGATAAGTTCATGGCCATATCATGTCACTTATGATTTGCATGTGATGTTAGTCATTTTATGCACCTTGTTTTGCTTAGGACGACGGTAGCATTATAAGGTAATCCCTCACTTAATTTCAAGATAAATTGTGTTCTCCCCGAGTGTGCACCGTTGCGAAAGTTTGTCGTGTCGAGACACCACGTGATGATCGGGTGTGATAGACTCTACGTTCACATACAACGGGTGCAAGCCAGTGTTGCACATGCAGAACACTCGGGTTAAACTTGACGAGCCTAGCATGTATAGACATGGCCTCAGAACACAAGATACCGAAAGGTCGAACATGAGTCATATAGTGGATATGATCAACATGATGATGTTCACCATTGAAACCACCTCAACTCACGTGATGATCGGACTTGAGTTGGTGAATTTGGATCATGTATCACTCGAATGACCGGATGGATGTCAATTTGAGTGGGAGTTCTTCAGTAATATGATTAATTGAACTCATTATCATGAACATAGTCAGTAGTGTCTTGGCAAATTATGTTGTAGATTACTAGCTCACGTTGTAGCTTCCTTGAATTTTTATATGTTCCTAAAGAAATAGAGTTGAAAGATGATGGTAGCAATATTACGGACTGGGTCCGTGATCTGAGGATTGTCCTCATTGCTGCATAGAAGGCTTATGTCCTTAATGCACCGCTCGGTGCGCCAACCCCTCTAGCGTCGTGTGTAGATGTTGTGAACATCTGATAGGCACGTTCTGATGACTACTTGATAGTTTAGTGCGTCATGCATTACGGCTTAGAATTGAGTCTCCGAAATGTTTTGAACGTCACGGAGCATATGAGATGTTCTAAGAGATAAAATTAGGATCTCAGGCTCGTGCCCGTGTTGCCAGATATGAGATCTCCAAATATATTCTTTGCGTGCAAGATGAAAGAGAATAGCTCAATCGTTGAGCATGTGCTTAGATTGTTTGGGTGCTACAATCGCTTGAATCGAGTGGGAGTTGATCTTCTAGATAAGGTAGTGATTGATATAGTTCTCCAAGTCACTGTCACTAAGCTACTAGAACTTGGTGATGAACTATAAAATGCCAGGGATAGAAATAATGATCCCTGAGCTGTTCGCGATGTTTGACACCGCGAAGGTAGAAATCAAGAAGGAGCGTCAAGTGTTGATGGTTAGTCAAACCACTAGTTTCGAGAAGGGCAAGAGCAAGGATGGGAAATTCATGGATAGCAAGTCAGTTGCTGCTCCAGTGAAGCAACCCAAAGTTGAACCCAAACCCGAGGCTAAGTGCTTCGATTATGAGGAGAGCGGTCACTGAAGCGGAACAACCCTAGATACTTGGTAGATAAGAAGGCTGGCAACGTCGATAGAAGCATATTTGATATACGTGTTAATGATGTGTACCTTGCAAGTACTCCTAGTAGCACCTGGGTATTGGATACCAGTTCGGTTGCCAAATGTTAGTAACTCGAAATAAAAGCCTCGAAATAAACGGAGAACTAGCTAAGGGTGATGTGACGATGTGTATTGGAAATGTTTCCAAGGTTGATGTGATCAACACCGCATGCTCTCTCTACCTTCGGGATTAGTGACGAACCTAAATAAATGTTATTTGGTGTTTTGTGTTGAGCATGAACGTGATTAGATCGTGTTTATTGCAACACGGTTATTCATTTAAGTTAGAGAATAATGGTTATTCTATTTACATGAATGATACCTTCAATGGTCATGCACCCAGTGAGAATGGTTTGTTGAATCTTGATCCTAGTAATACACATGTTCATAACATTGATGCCAAAAGATACAAAGTTAAGAATTATAGTACCACATACTTGTGGCACTGCCGCTAAATGTCATATTGGTATAAAGCGCATGAAGAAACTCCATGCTTATGGATCTTTGGACTCATTCGATTTCGAATCGGTTGAGACATGCGAACCATGCCTCTTGGGCAAGATGACTAAGGACCCCGTTTTCCAGATGGATGGAGCGGGCAAGTGATTTATTGGAAATGATACATGTTGATGTATGCAATCTAATGAGTCTTGTAGCGTGCGGTGGATATCGTTATTTTCTTACCTTCACTGATGATTTGAGTAGATATAGTGTATATTTACTTAATGAAACACAAGTCTGAATCGTTTGAAAGGTTCTAGCAAATTCAGAGTGAAGTTTAAGATCGTCGTGACAAGAAGATAAAAATGTCTGTGATATGATCATGGAGGTGAATATCTGAGTTATGAGTTTGGCATACAACTTTAGACAATGTAAAAGTTATTTCACAACTCACGCCACCTGGAACACCATAGTGTGATGGTGTGTCTGAATGTCATAGTCGTACTCTATTGGATATGGTGCATGCTATGATGTCTCTTATCATTTTGCTACTATAATTTTAGGGTTATGCATAAGAGACAACTACATTCACTTTAAATAGGGCACCATCTAAATCCGTTGAGATGACACCATGTGAATTAGGGTTTGATAGAAACCCAAGCTGTCATTTCTTAATGTTTGGGGCTGCGACGCTTGTGTGGAAAATGTTTTCACCGAATGAGCTCAAACCCAAAGCGGAAAATTGCATCTTCATAGAATACCCTAAGAACAGTAGGGGAACCTTCTATCTCATATCCAAGCATAACATGTTTGTTGCTAAAACTGGGTCCTTTCTCGAGAAAGAGTTTCTCTCGAAAGAATTGAGTGGGAGGAAGATAGAACTTGATGAGGTTGTTGAACCTTTGTTCAACCAGAGAGTAGCGCAGCACAGGAAGATGTTTCTATGAAGCCTACGTTAGTTGAAGAGGTTAATGATGATGATCATGAAGCTTCGGATCAAGGTACTATCAAACCTCGTAGGTCGACAAGGATGTGTACTGCTCCTGAGCGGTACGACACCCTGTCTTGGAGGTCATGTTGTTGGACAACGATGAACCTACGAGCTGTGGAGAAGCGATGATGGGCCCGGGATTCCTACAAATGGTTAGAGGCCATGAAATCCAAGAAAGGATCCATGTATGAAAACCAAGTATAGACTTTGGTAGACTTGCTCGTTGGACGGCAGGTCATCGAGTAAAAATGGACCTTTCAGATGATGACAGACGCTGATGGTAAATGTCACCATTTATAGAGCTCGACTTGTCGCAAAGAAGTTTCGGACAAGTTCAAGGAGTTGACTGTGATGAGACTTTCTCACTCGTAGCGATGCTAAAGTCTGTTGGAATTATGTTAGCACTTGCTGCATTTTTTCAATTATGAAATCTGGCAGATGGATGTCAAAACATCGTTTCCTTCCTTAAGGAAAGGTTGTATGAGATACAACCAGAAGGTTTTGTCTGTCTTAAGGATGCTAAAAGGTGTGCAAGCTTTAGTGATCCTTTTATGAACTGAAGCAAGCATCACGGAGTTGGAATATACACTTTGATGAGGTGATCAAAGTTTTTGAGTCTATACAAAGTTTATGAGAAACTTGTATTTACAATAAAGTGAGTGGGAGCACTATAGAGTTTCTGGTAAGCATATGTGGTTGACATATTGTTGATCGGAAATGATGTAGAATTTCTGGAAAGCATAAACGGTTGTTTGAAAAGAGTTTTTCAAAGGAAGACATGGATAAAGCTACCTAATTGTTGAGCATCAAGATCTATAGAGATAGATCAATATGCTTGATGAGACTTTCAATGAGTACATACCTTAACAAGATTTTGAAAGAGTTCAAAATGGATCAGTCAGAGAAAGAGTTCTCGCCTGATTTGTAAGGTGTGAAGTTGAGTGAGACTAAAAACTCGACAATGGCAGAAGAAAGAGAAAGGATGAATGTCGTCCCCTATGCCTTAGCCATAGGCTCTATATTACGCCATGCTGTGTACCGCACCTGGTGTGCGCCTTGCCATGAGTCTGTCAAGGGGTACAAAAGTGATCCAGGAGTGGATCACTGGACATCGGTCAGGATTATCCTTAGTAACTAGAGGACTATGGAAATATTTCTCAATTATGGAGGTGATAAAGAGTTCGTCGTAAAGTGTTACGCGGATGAAAACTTTAACACCAATCCGGATGACTCTGAGTAGCAATCCGGATACGTATAGTGGAGCAGCCATTTGGAATAGCTCCAAGTGGAGTGTGCTAGCAGTGTCTACAATATGACATAGAGAGCCCCAGAATCTGAATGTCGCAGACCCGTTGACTAAAAGCCCTCTCTCACATACAAAGCATGATCGAGCCCCAGAACTCATTTGGTGTTAGATTCGTAACAATGCGAATCACATGGTGATGTGAACTAGATTATTGACTCTACTGCAAGTGGGAGACTGTTGGAAATATGCTCTAGAGGCAATAATAAATTGGTTATTATCATATTTCCTTGTTCATGATAATCGTTTATTATCCATGCTATAATTGGACTAATCGGAAACTCAGATACATGTGTCGATACATAGACAACATAATGTCCCTAGTATGCCTCTAATAGACTAGCTCCTTGATCAAAGATAGCTATGTTTCCTAGTCATGGACATGAGATGTCATTTGATAATGAGATCACATCATTAGGGGAATGATGTGATGGAGAAGACCCAAACTACAAACGTAGCATATGATCGTGTCAGTTTATTGCTACTGTTTTCTGCATGTCAAGTATTTGTTCCTATGACCATGAGATCATGCAACTCACTGACACCGGAGGAGTGCCTTGTGTGTATCAAACGTCGCAACGTAACTGGGTGACTATAAAGGTACTCTACAGGTATCTCCGAGGGTGTCTGTCGGGTTGGCATGGATCAAGACTGGGATTTGTTACTCCATGTGACGGAGAGATATCTCAGGGACCACTCGGTAATACAACATCACAATAAGCCTTGCAAGCATTGTGACTAAGTGTTAGCCACATGATCTTGTATTACGGAACGAGTAAAGAGACATGCTGGTAACGAGGTCGAAATAGGTATGGAGATGCCGACGATCGAATCTCGGGCAAGTAACATACCGAAGAACAAAGGGAACATCATGCGGGATTAACTGAATCCTTGACATAGAGGTTCGACCGATAAAGATCTTCATAGAATATGTAGGAACCAATATGGGCTTCCAGGTCCCGCTATTGGTTATTGACTGTAGAGGTGTCTCTGTCATGTCTACATAGTTCTCGAACCCGCAGGGTCTACACACTTAAGGTTCGGTGACGTTTCGGTAGTATAGAGTTATGTATGATGGTGACTAAAGTTTGTTTGGAGTCCCAGATGAGATCTCGAACATCGCGAGGATCTCTGGAATGGTCCAGAGGTAAGGATTGATATATAGGAAGTCCTGTTTTGGTCACCGGAAAAGTTTCAGGCTCATCGGTAGTGTATCGGGAGTGCCGGTAGGGTACCGAGGGGACCATCGGGAGAGGTATTTCGATCCAAGAGGCTACATGGGCTGTGGGAGGAGGTAAACCAGCCCCTGGTGGTCTATAAGGGACCATGCGACTGGAGTGGTTTGAGAAGGAAAAAATCCAAAGGTGGAGAGGTGGAAAGAGTTTCCAAGTGGAAAGGAGGAATCCTACTCCTAATAGGATTGGAGTGGGACTCATCCACCTCCAATTTGGACCAAACCTTGAGGGTTTGAGGCTGCCTCCTCCCCTCCCTCCCTCCTATATATACTATAGGATTTAGAGGAAAAAGCTAACCCTAATAGCCACGTGCTACCTCTCCTCCAGATCGTAGTTTCTCCTCTAGATCGGTTTTCAGCGGTGCTTAGGCGAAGCCCTGCTAGAATTCCTCCACCACCATCATCGCAACGCCATCGCGCTGCTGGAGAACTTGACTACCTCTTCACTCCCTCTTGCTGGATCAAGAAGGCGGAGATCATCATCGAGCTGTACGTGTGCTGAACGCGGAGGTGCTGTCCGTTCGGCGCTAGATCGGAAGGACCGTGATCAAGATCACGAGACGGACCGTGATGAGATCGCGGGATGGATCGTGATGAGTTCGCGGGATGGACCATGATTGGATCGTGGGACGGATCGTGATGAGATCGCGGGATGCTCGGCGATTTGGATCGCGAAGACGTTCGACTACACCAACCGCGTTTCTTAACGCTTCCCGCTTAGCGATCTAGAAGGGTATGTAGATCCACTCTCCCTCTCGTAGATGCTCATCACCATGGATAGATCTTGCGTGTGCATAGGAAATTTTTTGTTTCCCATGCAACGTTCCCCAACACGTATTTGTTACGAATGATTTCCTACCACACTCCATTTTCAGTGAGTAATTTATAGACCCATTTACTCAGAAGAGCGATGTTTTTTATCTCAAGATCTTGAATTCCAAGTCCCCCTTGACTTTTAGGGCATCATAATACAATCCACCTAACCAGCCTATATTTCTTGGATTCATTATCACATTGCCAAAAAAATCTGGATCTAAAGTAGTACACACGTTAAAGAACCCTTTCGGTAAGTGAAAGAAAGACAACATGTATAGAACCTTATTGGTAAGGACGGAATTGATCAAAATCATTCGTCCCTCATATGACAAGAGCTTGGCCTTCCAACTGGCTAGCCGTTTCTCAAGTCTCTCTTCCACATACTACCACTCAGCGATAGTTATGCGCCGATAGTGAATCGGAATACGAGATACCTAATCAGGAACTATCCAAGCTCGCAGACAAAAATGTCAGCATACTCAGCCGCCGACTTTGCAGCGTCGCCAAAGCAAAAAACCTCGCTCTTATAAAAATTAATTTTAAGATCCGATAGCTCCTCAAATGCGCATAAAAGCAGCTTGACATTTCTTGCTTTATCTAAGTCATTATCCATAAAGAGAATAGTGCCATCCGCATATTGTAGAATAGACAAACCTTCTTCTACTAAATGGGGAATACCACCACTAATCTGACTGGACAACTTAGCCCTCTCAACAAGGATAGCTAACATATCGTCCATGATGTTAAACAAAATAGGGGGTATGGTGTCCCCTTGGCGAAGGCCCTTCTTGGTTTGAAAATAATTGCCAACATCATCGTTGACTTTGATAGCCACACTACCTCCAGAAACAAAACTCTCTACCCATCGACACCATTTTGGCGAAAACCCCTTCATGCATAAAGTTTGCAAGAGAAAGGGCCATTTTACTTTATCATAGGTATTTTCGAAGTCAATTTTCAGGATGACGCCGCTCAACTTTTTACGGTGAAGCTCATGTACGGTTTCATGCAGCACAACCACTTCATCTAGTATGTTGTGTCCTTGCATAAACGCCATTTGAGTGGGTTTGACCACATGGTCATCCACCCCATTCAACCGATTTGGTGCAACCTTCGTGAAGATTTTAAAGCTGATATTTAGGAGGCAAATCAGTCGCGACTAGCCTCCTTAGTCTTGGGCAGTAGAATAATTTCCCCAAAGATTAAACGGGCAATGTTAAGGTTTTCGGTATGTAATTGATTAAACAACTGCACCAAGTCCACACTAATCATATCCCAAACATATTGATAAAAATATGCTGGAAACCGGTCTGGCCCAAGGGCATTGTTGTGTTCCATTCGAAACACCGTTGTGTGAATTTCCTCCGTAGTGAACGGGGAGGTTAAAAAATCATTTTCCTCCTCCGAAACTTGAGGGATGTCATGCGTATTAGACTCATCTAGCACAAAGGAACTTTCAGCTGAAGATCCAAAAAGTTCTTTGTAGTACTTAGTAATGTAGTTTCTGAGCGGTACATCATCCTCGATACGGCCTTCTTCCTGGTCAAGTGCAAAAATACGTTTCTTTCTATGTCTGTCATTTGCCAACATTTGAAAGTATTTCGTATTGTCTTCACCTTGAACAAGCGAGTCAGCCTTGCACCGTTGGTACCAGTTAATCTCTTCCTCGCGTAAAAGGAGGGCAATCTGCTCATTTAGACGGCTTTTTTGCTTGATCTCAACAGTAGAAAGGGGCCTCACCTCCGCAATTTTATCAAGGGTATCGATTAAGGTAGATAGACGCAACTTTTTTTTTGTATATGCCAGCAGTATGTTTAGCCCATCCACGAAGGAATCAACGCAAAGCACGAATTTGATTGTTCCATCATTGAATGGGTGTGTTACGCTGAGGTTGATGCGCCCACACCTTCTTAACCAGGTCGTGAAATCCCTCTCTAGTGAGCCATCCCAGTTCGAATTTAAACTGTGGAGAGTTGTTTGTCCAAAATTGGTTAGCAATGGAGCCTGATCCGATAAGGTCTCAATTCTTTCTAGCGCACGTACGGAGGCTAGGGGATATTTATATTCCCAATCGGTGGTTACGAGCACACGATCAAGTTTTTCATAAGTTGGAATAGATCGATTATTGGCCTAGGTGTACTGACGACCAGACATAGTGAGCTCCCACAGGTCCAAGCTATCAATGACATCATTGAAGAGGAAAGGACATCTAGTGTCAAGCCGATGTTTGTTTTTTCCTACTGATATCGAAGGATATTGAAATCCCCACTTCCCGATTAGCCTAGGGTGAGGATTGTCTCGGCAGGTATTAACAATTTCTTTAAGAAAAGCAGACTTAAACTCCTCTTGAGCGGCGCCATATACAGCCACTACGCTCCAAAGGAAGTTGCCAGACTTGTTTCGAAGGTGAAATTTGATATGATATTCACCCTTTGACATGGACAAAAGTTCCAGGTATGTCAAGTGGATACCAAGCAAAATTCCACCTGACCTTCCGAATCGGGGTAATATATGCCATACATAATCATAACCACATGAAAAGTGGTCAAGATCCGTGTTGAGAAATCACGTCTACCTGACTCAGTGATGGCCACAAAGTCCAACGCATGATCCCGTACACAATTGACAATACGTTTGTGTTTAGCCAAGTCACCAAGACCTCTGCTATTCCAAAACATGCCTCTCATGATGAAGCCTTTTTTTGTTTAGATACCTTCGCCCTCTTAGACGAGCGCCCTCTTTTCTTCACTGAAGTAGACTTGTTTTTTCGTACTCATGCAACAAGCTCACAAAGTGTAATGTCGCGCGGCGTATCATCCAAGTCTACTCCAGTCGTGTCCTTAACCAGATGGGAGAGAAGCTTGCCATCATGATTGGCATCAGCATCCTCATCCTCCTCATCTGACACAAGAGGGTCAAAATAAGTTGACAACTTAGGAGTAATCGTAACCAGGTCGAACTCCATTTTTTTAAAAGCCCTAACAGAAATTTCTACCTCTTTATCTTTACGCCCTAATGAAACTGCAAGGCTAGTAATATTTGAAAACACTCTAGAATTATCAAAGGACAAAAAAGATTTACGAGAGGGTGACCTTCAAAGTCGAGGTTGCGGGATGCCGTCCTACGCATGGCCTTGGTCAGAGAGTGCTCGTCAGTAGCTGTCGTACCATCCACACCGATAGAGTGACGACCGCTGCGTCTCAGCGGTGAGGGTGTGAAGTTAGATGCAGCCACGTTCACAATGCCCCCGAGTGGTGGGGTAGAAGGGCACAGCGAGGCTAAAGAAGAACAAGAGGGCTGCACCTCAGCCCCCGTGCCCTCGAAAGATGGTGACGACGTGGGCGGTACAGAAGCCCTAGGCGTTGTCACCCCTGGAGGTGTCGAAGGCAGAGAGGACAATCCACGTAGCTCCATCATCGCCGACTCACAGTCGGCCCGGAATGATGGTGAGAAAATTACACCACGCCGAGCTGATGGTACCAGTGGGGGTGACTGTGGTAGTGTCGGCAACGTAGATGTCGCGATAGGTGCCTCCGCATGAAGCCTAAGCCACTCTTGGGACCCCTCGTCGAGGCGACGCGATGCTGCTAGGGGAGTCGCGACCGGTGGCGTCAAAGTCTGGTGCAACATAGTCGTCGTAGAAGCCGATGACGCCAAAGTCATAGGAGTCGGTGTCGTCATAGCCGATGAAGAAGACCCCTCATGTGGTGTAGAGCCATTCTTAGAAGTCAAAGGTCGCAGTGGGTTCGGCGGTGTTACGGCGATGAAGGAAGTCTTATCCGGCGGGGAAGATCCCCAGAGATAGATGAAGACAAAGCCAGTTGCATGGGCATAACGCCGCCACAGTTAGGAGCAACTGAAGGCTCCTTGGACGAAGAAGTAGGTTTGGGCCTTTTACTTGTATCATTGCCCCCCACTGTGTCCTCCCTGTCATGTCCATTGTCGCCTCCTGGATCATCCCCATGCTCCCACACACCCGAGGCACAAAATCAGCATCAACAGGGAAGTCCTCTTTTTCCAAGCTGTACTGTCACTCTTAACCCTTCCTCTGAATGACCACGTCAGAAGAAAGAGAATCAATTTTGCTTCTCTTAAAAGCATCAAGGGTCAACACCGCTACCTGAATACGAACAATTCCTCTGCGACGCAAACATAGAAGATCAACATCTAGAGTAGCTCCAATCACCGAGCCGACTGCCCAAAGACCCAAGAAGTGAAAAAGAGCATGAGGCACACCGTGCACATGTACCAAAATAGGAATAAGCTCGAAATGATGCGGTATCTCCTCTGACTTCCATGGCTTCAATTCGATGGTGACGTTGTGAGACTTCAGGAAAACTGCAAAGCCGGTCACCCTCTGCAAAACCTCCTCACTTGGAAAGGACATAAAAAATGCATTATCACCATGCGGTACAGCCTCCCAAATCCACTCGTGTTGAAGCTGAGCGATCTTGGCCACCTCTGCCTCCACAATGTTTGCAGAAAGTGAACCGCCAGAAACCGATACCAAGGCTGTTAGTGAGTCCTGCGGTGAAAGATCCTCCCTACAAACATTATCAGGCATCTGAAAAAATGCCATGTTTTTAGTTCCATAACCACAAAGCATCGCCACCGGCTTCGGTAGCTTCAGGGCAGGGCACCGTCGCATGGTCATCGGGTGATTGGTCTTGTTACAACTGAAGCAGTATTGTTGTGTCTTACAATCGTCCACCTTTTGTCCAGCAGACTGGCATTTGGAACACCACAATTTTTTGGGTGATGTTGCCTCTTGGACTGCACCTGTAGAATGTTGCGCGTCCAATTGCAAAGTAGCACAATGCACCTGCATTGCTGTCATTGCAGATGAAGTGGACAAGCTGGGCGTTTGAGCCATGAATTGCATCGGTTGAGCAATAGCAGCATTGGGAGTAGCAGCGACCACTTGCGGCGGCGCAGCATGTTGAGTCGCCGCACCCTAGCGGGGCTTGAGACGGCCACCCTTACCCCCGTTCTGCTTCCGCGGATGGGCTGTAGCAGGACCCCCGGCGGCTGCATTGCCATAGCCTGGCGGGCCGGCTACCACGTGTTGGAACTGTTGCTGCATCAAAGCTGGCGTTGCATGGAATTGTGTTGGAGCCATCATGTGTTGTTGTTGCTGCACGTATCCACCACCATCTTGAAGGAGAAACGGTGGCTGCTGCGGACTATACAGAGCGTACTGGTGCGGCTACACGGCCTCGATGAACTGCGACGGCAGCGGATGCGCCGGAGCAGACTGCGACGGCATAAGCGCCGCCGGCGGCGCGGCCGTTGGGGCAGTGTATATTGGCTAGTACCCGATGGAGAGCAGGCGATCGGTGGCGGCACAGAGCTTGGAGGAAGGCGGCCCGTGGCAGCCATCAACGATGCACCGGAGGATTGGCAGCTGGCGGCAGCCCCCGACGGCGCAGAGGAGGCGTCCCGACGTGACATCGGAGGAGAGCGGACGACGGCCGCGAACGAACGAGTGGGATTAGGGTTGTCTGCTGGCTGCATCCGATTCCACATGTGGCCTAGCCAACGCCCGAGATTGACCATCCGTAGAGAACGTCCAGGATGCAACGGTTCGCGGGCCTGACTAGGAGCTGCCGCAGAAGTCGGATCGTAGGTGTGGTCCGCGGTCGACGCGGCGGGCTGCACGGCCAAGCTCGACGTTGGTGGCGCAACATTGGACTGCGCCGAAGAAGCCCCATCATCGAGCCACCCCGGCGGAATAAGATGACCGAGTGTCCTCGGCGGCGACATCCAAGGAGGCGGGATGTGTTCGATCCACGGCTTGACGAGAGCCCTAGCCAAGGCATGGACGCCGTGGGCACCGCGAGTTGGTGGAGGACGAGACCTCATACGATCTACCTCATCGGACTTCGACTTGTCTGCACCCGTGTCATCCTCCGTCAAGGAGCCTGCAACTGCATCTGACCTGCACACAGAGTTCGCCTTGCCTGCTTGACGAGATGGCGGTCTCTCCCATACCCTAGACACCGGCGTCGGGTATCCGATGTCGGCCCAAAACTCCTCGGCCAGCTCGTCGTCGGTCTTCCTCCGAGGAACCACGCAAGGTTGCATGGGGCGGACGTCCAGGGACAGGTCCTCATTCGACGGCGTAGACTCCTCCGCTTCCGTTTCTGCCAAACAAGCAAAACGAGATCCTGAGCCATCCGACGGCGCCGTCGGCGACCAGCACGCCAGAGTCAGGTGTCTCCGTGAGGCATTCCATGTAACCGGTTAGACGAGTAAAAGTGTGGTTTTACTCGTAAAATCGGCACCTAGCCGATCACCAATCCGCGTTAGTGGAGGATAAATTATCCTTAGCCACGCCCCGTCTCCCTATATTTACTCCATCGCTCGCATGGATGAGTAAAAAAATTCCCTCTTCTCCGCTGCCTCTCCCGCTTCACTCCTGCCCAGTATCTACACCGGTGCCTCTCCTCTCACCCCCCACCCCCCACCAACCACCGCGGTCCTTGGCTACCAAGATTTGTGACTCTCTTGCCCCCTCGCTGACGCATAACCGGTAGATCCGCGGCTTCCGTGTCCGCCACTGGATTTGGCGCATTTTGCTACCGGCGATGACCGCGCCATGCTCGGGATTGGCCGTGTACCAGTCCGCACAGCCTTGGAAACGCCTCCACACCGCATGCAAGTATCGATTCCTCCTCTAGCGACTCGGATCTCTCCCATCGTCGGTTCGCCAACGAAGACACACCCGACCATTGCCTGGGCTCGGCACTGGCTGAGGGGCTCGTCGGCTCAGCGTTGCTGGTCTTAAAGTGGGACGATTGCCCGTGGTAGGTGGTGCGCCGAGTTTCTACCACGCCGGGACATCCCAGATGGGTGTTCTTCAAGTGCAAAAAAGATGGAGTATCTTTTCATTCGGTTGATCACCGGATTCGCGGCAATTTCGATAGCTCATTACTTTCTCTAATTTGTGCGTAGGATGGATGCAAATTTTGGTATTAGAAAGAAAATTACATTGATCTATTGATAGAATCAAAATTGATAGATGCCCGTGCACTCGTTGTTAGAATAGAGACTAGAGATACGACTAGATGTGAAGCAACGTCTACTTCTGAATCGAAGAAGAAGAAAGTGTGCAAGCTCGAGAAGCCGTAGATCAACAATGAAAAGAAAAAAAATACTAATCCAACTTGTAGGAGTTATTGAAGTTGGATATCTCTTAAAATGTCTAATCGTGATTCTTGTTTTTTTCGGTCTTTCTCTCGTAGCGAAGAATTGGTGAATTATGTACTTCGATGTATCAAATTGTCGTTGGGTGAAAAAAGAAACAAAGAAATCTGTTTCGGTTGCTGAAAATGAAATGCAAATGAAAAGAAAAATTACTCTATTATGTTATATGTAAGTGATCGGTTAGGTCGGACGACAACTTAGTGGAGTAAAAATACTCGATTAAGGTTTTACTCTACAATTTTTAGTAGATCGATTAGAAATGCCCTAATATATCTGCACAGTACAAGAGAACTGAACCGAAAATCTATTATGGGGGGAGGCAGTACTAAAACTGCTCCGTTCAAAATCTTGTATCCTGAAAATTGCAAATGATGAATAAATTTCTCACACTGAAACTGTTCTGAACTATCATCCAAACCAAGGGTAAATGTGCATAGAACATAAGTAAAACTAATGAAGAAGTTCAGCAAATCAAACTTTATTTCATAGTTGTTAACTCCACACAGGGGATCAAATTTGGAAGCAACATTCATCTTGAAAGTTAGTATGTTGGAACTCGCGCATGGATCGATCACATCAAATCACGACATTAACACACACCCGCACAAAACTATAGCCAAAGGTACATCTCGTACCCTAAAATTTCTCTTTTTATTTCTTTTCTTTATTTCTCTCGTATACAATCTAATCTCCACGTGGCGCAGCCTTGATGTGGACACAACCAAGCTGAACCAAGACTTCTCCTGAACACAAAGCTAGCCAACAACGACTCAAAGAAAGACTCACTGTGACATGCCAAACGAATAATTCCTACTTTCTAATTAAGCTACTAACTAGACTCACCACGTGACATAGAGTAAGGCAAGATTATTGTGAATAATCTCCTCTTAATCTTGACTTGTCATCTCCTTATGCGTCTCTCGTCTTGACTCGCTGTTGATCATTAACTTGACGATCCATCTCAATGTACGATCAAGACTACCGGTCCACATTGGCACATCTAGCATGCTACGTGCAAGATTAGACACATAATTCGTCTCATGTAGGAACCTAACTAAACTGGTTCTCGTCTCACTACATGCTTGAGCTTGACCTCAACTGCCATATTCGTACGCTAAGTATGACCTGTCTAGAAACATGCAACGCCGTCTTGTTCTATCATGTTATGCCACCGCCATTGCTTGGTCGCTACATTGCACTTGCTTCACACCATACTCATTGTACTTGATTGCAATAGATCCACTCTTCATTGCTCGCACACCTCCTAGCTTTATGATGCTTTCGCCTACCATTGTCCACCTTCGGCATCACACCAAATCCACGCTAACCACAACCAAGACGCTCCATGAGGGCATGGATATGACTCAAGGAACACCATGCACTGTTGCAATTCAGTCTATTTTGGGCCAGCCCAATAGCTACTTTCAAAATTCCTAATAAATCCTAGAGGCCCACTTAGCCCATTAATGCAAGGAAAGAGGTGGGACTAATGTTAAGTCCTATACTACTCACCTAGTAGGAGTTAGACCTCCTTATAAGGAAGGTTATTTCTCCACATGTATATTTATAAGAACAAGAGGGACATTCACCCACGCTCCACATCCGTCGCCCACCTCGTCACGCCTCGTCACGACGCGCCGCAGGTTGCGGGAATGAGCCGAGCCATTGTCTAAATTTTTGCCACGCATGACCGGTATACGATAGGTCACACGGGAGATGAATAGTTTTGTTGTTGTGGAGATTGAATACAAATGATGCACCTTTCTGTTGTTGCCTATTCATTTCGTCTACCTCCTTTGCTTCACCTCACGTCGCTTCCTATTCGCCTCCTTCTATTGTGCCTATAAAAGGAGAGGTCGCTCCTCTCTAGAGATACGCCAAAACATCATCTTCCTTATGGCATTGAGTTCCAAACTCTGAACTACTGGTTCTTCCCCATCCCGGCTTGCGGCATGCACCACAGGTCGGGACAGTAGGTCTCCGAAACTCCGCCACTTCGAGTCCTATACGGGAGAAGGGTGATAAGGTTTTGGGGGTCACTTTGCACGACTACTGGCTTCTTCATCACGGGCGCACGGATGCCAACGACCACTTCCCAAACAATGACTTCTTCCCTGACATCAACCACCTCTTTGACGACATGGCCCTCGACAACGTCAACGCCAACCCAACTGCAACTGCTGCCGCAACCCAGTACGTGTTGGTGTTCTTTCTGTTTGAGATCCTGTCAGAGTTTCTTGTTCTAGTTTTTGTCCTACATATGTTTGGCTCTAGTTCACATGTTCACATAATATTTGATCACTCTCGTTTGGTTTACCTAAGTCTTATTCCTGTTATTGTGCTCTACTCTCTTCTAGTTAGCATGACTAGTGTTGTCTCTATCACTATGATCTTGTTCTAGCTAGTGTTTATTTCATTTAAATCATTCAGTAAGTTGCTCATATATCCAACAATCCAAAAACCTAATCATAGGCAATTTACCCCGAGTGATTTTGCTGCATCCATGAGGCCTCCTATGTTTGAGGGTGTGCACTACAAGAGGTGGCGTGTGAGAGTTGTTCTATGGTTTCAAACCATGAGCTCTATGACGCCACTCTGGCGAATCTGAAGGAGATCTTGATCCTCAACAGGAACAAGCTTTTCAAAAAACGGATACCTTGTTTAAAGCTACTCTCTTGAGTGTTCTTGGTGAGAACATAGTTGAGGCCTATGCGTAAATTGATAAAGGCAAAGGTATGTGGGATCCACTCGAGGCCAGTTTTGAGTCTCGAATGTCGGCACTGAGTTGTACATCATGGAACAATGCTATGACTACATGATGACTGGTGAGCACTTCGTGGATGAGCAAGCTCACGAGATACAGTCATTAGCTAGAGAACTTGAGCACTTCAACTGTATGTTGTCGGACAAGTTTGTTGCCGGAGGCATCATCACTAACCTTCCTCCCGCGTGGAGGAACTTTGTTACCTCTCTGAAGCATAAGAGGCGGGATTTTTTTGTTTCAGATATCATTGGTACTCTTGATGTGTAAGAAAAGGTGAGAGAAAAATACATACATGCTCAAGGTATTGACGGGGTTCTAGTGCCAATCCGGTGCAGAAGAGAAACTTCCAGCCCCACGAGTTCAAGAACAAGGGTAAGTTTGATCGTAAAGCAAAGTTTTATGGGAAGAACAAGGCTTCATAGCACACCAACTTCAAGAAGAAGACTAACAAGAAGCAAGGTGTTTGTCATGTCTGCAGAGATCCTGATCACTAGGCTCCTAGTCTCCCTAACCATTATGACAAGCGTCAACATGGAAAAGGCGAAAAGATCGCCAATGTTATCATTGGTGACACTGAGATGAAGGATGTTGGGTACGGTATACTTCTCACTATTCTCTCGGTATGTAGTTCTCCTGATTGGTTGATTGACACGGGTGCTAATGTACATGTATGTGATGATATTTCCATGTTTTCTACTTATCAGGCCGCAGGGACTGCTTCCATTCTCATGGACAATGGTTCAAGTAACTACGGACCCGTAGATCTGTAGCGAACTACTCACACATCACCATGGGAGCAGCAAGGTTGAGGAAGAGGCCCTTCGTGATCGAAGCCTCCTCCGGCAGGGCACCGAACAGGGCTCCAGATGGGCACACGACGGAACAGAGACTTGCGGCGACGGAAAAAAAATGGGAGGCTCTACGGTTTTGGGGATTTATTAGAATTTATAGGCCAGAGAGGGGCGTCAGGGGACACCCGAGGGGGCAACACACAAAAGGGCATGACCACCCCCTGGGCACGCCCTGTTATATGCTCCCTCCCTCGTGCAGTCTCGGGTCTCATCCTGAAGCTTCCACGTCTTCTTTTGGTCCAGAAAAAATCATAAAAAAGTTTTGGGGCAATTGGACTTCGTTTGGTACTATGAACCTGAAAAGTCAAAAACACGCAGAAAACAAGAACTGGCACTAGGCACTGGGTTACTTGGTTAGTTCTAATACTATGAAGTGGAAAATAATCACCCAAAAAGAATCCTAGAATGATAATATTATATTATGTAGCAATCAAAAATTATAGATACGTTGGAGACGTATCAGTATCCCCAAGCTTAATTCCTGCTCGTCCTCGAGTAGGTAACTGATAAAAACAAAAAAATGATGTGACATTCTACCCAACATATAACCTATTGCAGGTATGATCGTTGAGAAACGATGGATTAACAAACATCAACATAGTAATACTTATAAACATAAGCAAGATAATCATCAAGTTTCAAAGTATATGTTAGATAAAATGAGATCAACGAGACACGAGAGATACATATTTTTACATGATAACCCTTGCAAGAGAAAACCACGGATGCATGAAGGCACAATCAATATGAGGAGGAGTATTACAAGCACGAGACGACAGACCATCTTTAGGTGCGACTACATGGGTATATATGAGGAGCAACACATAAGAGTCCTTGGAGGACAAGTAAACGAGTTGTTCTCGTACGCGTCAACATTGATGACCCACAAGTATAGGGGGTCAATCGTAGTCCTTTTGATAAGTAAGAGTGTCGAACCCAATGATGAGCAGAAGGAAATGACAAGCGGTTTTCAGTAAGGTAATTTCTGCGAGCACTAAAATTTTAGGTAACAGGTAGTTTGATAGCAAGACAATTGGTAACGAGAAAGTAACAGTAATAGTAAATAAAATGCAGCAAGGTAACCCAATGCTTTTGTGGCAAAGGACAGGCCAAAACAGTCTCTTATAATAAGCAAAGTGTTCTTGAGGGTACACGGGAATTTCATCTAGTCACTTCCATCATGTTGGTTTGATTTGCATTTGCTATTTGATAATTTGATATGTGGGTGGACCGGTGCTTGGGTTTTGTTCTTACTTGAAGAAACCTCCCACTTATGATTAAACCCCTCGCAAGCATCCGCAGCTAAGTGAAAATATTAAGATAAAATCTAACCACAGCATTGAACATGTTGATCCAAATCAGCCCCTTACGAAATAGCGCAGAAACTAGGGTTTAAGATTCTATCACTCTAGAACCCATCATCAAATAACTACCCCATAATGCATTCCCTTAGGCCCAAGCGTGGTGAAGTGTCATGTAGTCGATGTTCACATGACACCACTAAGAGTATCACAACATTCATATCATCAAAATATCAAACACATATCAACTTCACATGATTACTTGCAACATGACTTATCCCGTGACCTCAAGAACAAAGGTAACTACTAACAAATGATATTCATGCTCAAGATCAGAGGGTTATTAGATAGCATAATGGATTTGAACATGTAATTTCCACCAAATAAACCAGCATATAGTAATCAACTACGAGATGTAATCAACACTACTAGTCACTGATATGTCTCCAACGTATCTATAATTTCTGATTGTGTGATGATATTATATTATCTGTTTGGATGTTTTATATGCATTAATATGAAATTTTATATTATTTTTGGGACTAACCTATTAATCTAGAGCCCAATGCTAGTTTCTGTTTTTTCCTTGTTTTTGAGTATTGCTGATATGGAATATTAAACGGAGTCCAAACAGAATAAAATCTTCGCGATGATTTTTTCTAGAACAAAAAAGATCTACCAGGCTTGGAGTGCATGCAGGGAAGCTGCTAGGAGGCCACGAGCAAGGGGGGCTTGGCCACCCCCCTAGTCGCGCCTGACAGGCTTGCCACCTCCTGGCAGGTCCCCTAGCCCTAATATTCGTCCTATAAATAAAAAATATTTCCCTAATACCAAAAAGAGCCACGCAAATACATTTCCGCCGCTAGAAGCCGTCGTTCCCGAGATATCCAATCTTGGAGCATTTTCCGATAATCTGTCGGAGCGGGATCCGATCACGGAGGGCATCTATATCAACTCCATTACCCCTCCGATGATGCATGAGTGGTCCACCACAGACCTATGGGTCCATAGCTAGTAGCTAGATGGTTTCTTCTCTCTCTTTGTGCTTCAATGCCATGTTCTTCATGATCTTCAAGGAGATCTATCCGATGTAATACTCTTTTGCAGTGTGTTTGTCGAGATCCAATGAATTGTGGGTTTATGTTCAGATTATCCATGAATGTTATTTGAGTCTTTTCTGAATTCTTATATGCATGATTTCATATCTTTGCAAGTCTCTTCGAGTTATTGGTTTGGTTTGGCCAACTAGGTTTGTAATTCTTGCAATGGGAGAAGTGCTTAGTTTTGGGTTCAATCTTGCGGTGTCAAAACCCAGTGACAAAGTAGGGGTAGCGAGGCACGTATTGTATTGTTGCCATCAAGGGTAACAAGATGGGGTTTTCATCATATTGCTTGAGTTTATCCCTCTACATCATGTCATCTTACCTAATGCGTTACTCTGTTCTTCATGAACTTAATACTCTAGATGCAGGCAGGAGTCGGTCGATGTGTGGAGTAATAGTAGTAGATGCAGAATCGTTTCAGTCTACTTGACACGGACGTGATTCCTATGTGCATAATCATTGCCTTGGATATCTTCATAATTATTCTCTTTTCTATCAATTGCTCGATAGTAATTTGTTCACCCACCGTGTTATTTTCCTTCAAGAGAGAAGCCTCTAGAGAAACCTATGGCCCCCAGGTCTACTTTCCATAATATATTTTCAGATCTATAACCCAAAAATACCAAAAATACCTTGCTGCAATTTATTTACCTTTTCACTTTCCGCAATCTATTACATCTAGTTCTATCATATCTCATCCTTGCAAATAACTGTGAAGGGATTTACAACCCCTTTATAGCGTTGGGTGCAAGAGTTTGGTTGTTTGTGTAGGTGAATCAATTGGTGACTTGCTTGTTCCTCCTACTAGATTTATACCTTGGTTCTCATCAACTGAGGGAAATACTTATCTACTTCGCTGCATCACCCTTTCCTCTTCAAGGGAAAACCAACGCAAGCTCTAGCGGTAGCAAGAAGGATTTCTGGCGCCGTTGCTAGGGAGGATACACATCAAGCCTACCAAGTACCCATCACAAACTCATCTCTTGCATTTACATTATTTGCCTCTCGTTTTCCTCTCCCCCACTTCTAAAATGATTTTTAGAAAATTCAAAAAAGATTTGCCTTTTTATTCGCCCTTCTTCCCTTCGCCTTTTCGTTTGCCTTTTGTTTGCTCGCGTGCTTGATCGATTCCTTGCTACCGTGTCGACATCTAAGGAGACTTTCATTGAAAAGGAGAGTAATAATCTTGAGGGGAATTTTGATGACTTTGCTAATAACACCCTTCATAAAGAAACTACTATCACACATACAAAAAAATCCGCATAGGTAGTGGTAATATCATTGGAAAAGGTGTTATTCAAGATTTCTTTACTTGTGCGGGAACGCTTCCTACCTTAGGAGGGTCCATTCCCAATAAAACCAATAGTCTTGTGGATGCTATAACTCTGTTAATAATTGAACTTGAGAGGCAATTCGTTCATATGCATCCTTGCATACAAAGGGTTTTTCCAGAATTCTCTAATATTCAGCATTCTTCTGTTAAGCGTGCCACCACTATATTTCTAGGCCGCAAGTTTAGATTTATCACGAAAGAGGCTAGCGAAATTTTTGCTCATTATAAAATTAATGGTGGATTTCCCCCCATATCGGCGATCCTTTTTAATCAAGAAGATATTATCAGATTGCAATCTCCGGATTATGTTGCTTATAATGAAAATTTGAGAAAAAGGGTCCTTACCGAGGTTTTGGTTGATACGATTTCTGAACTCAATGATAATTTTGATATACGAAACAACGGATTAGAGTTCATACTAAGAAAAAGGCTTATGACTTTCACCCAAAGCAAAGCTTATAATGATGAATTGATTTTACACTATAGGGGGCCGAAGGAGGAACCTATCCCTCCTGCACTTGATCTTAAGGATCCTTATCCTATTTCAGCCCTTTTGATTATGTTTTCTTGCGACAAAGGGAACATGCCACTGAAATAAGGTAGTATGAGATGAGCATGGAAGATCTCCCTTGCTATTATGACAATACCTAGATCGTTTGCGTTGTGCCTAGCTAGGGGCATTAAACAATAGCGCTTGTTGGGAGGCAACCCAATTTTATTTTTATGTTCTGTTTTTGCTCCTGTTTTTGAGTGTTTCCCAAATTACTACTTCTTTAGTAATTTTTTTGGTGTTTTAATTAGTTTTTGAGCCAAGTAAGTCCTTTGGGATGATCTATGGTGGTTGTTGATTTGATCTTGCTGAAAAACAGAAACTTTTGCACCCAGTCCAGGAAATTTATAAATTTTTCAGACCGTCGAATGTGTTTGAAATATTTATACAAGATTGATATAAAAATTTCCCTGGTTTTCCTAATTTTTCACAATTGTTTGAGTTACAGAAGTATACGAAGTTTCAGATTGCTACAGACTGTTCTATTTTAGACAGATTCTGTTTTCTTTGTGTTGTTTGCTTATTTTGATGTATCTATGGGTTGTATCGGGGGGTATGAACCATGCATAAGTTGGAATACAGTAGATATTAAACCAATATAAATAAATAAGGAGTTCACAACAGTACCTAAAGTGGTGATTTAGTTTTCTTATACTAACGGATCTCACGAGTTTTCTATTGAGTTTTGTGTTGTGAAGTTTTCATGTTTTGGGTAAAGATTTGATGGACTATGGAATAAGGAGTGACAAAAGACTAAGCTTGGGGATGCTCAAGGAACCCCAAGGAATATTCAAGGATAACAAATAGCCTAAGCTTGGGGATGCCCCGGAAGGCATCCCCTCTTTTGTCTTCAATCCATCGGTAAATTTACTTGAGGCTATATTTTTATTCACCACATGATATGTGTTTTGCTTGGAGCGTCTTGTATGATATGAGTCTTTGCTTTCTAGTTTTCCACAATCAACCTTGCTGCACACATCTTTTCATAGAGACACGCATTAATCGTGAATTTATTAGAATACTCTATGTGCTTCACTTATATCTTTTGAGATAGGCAATTTTTCTCTAGTGCTTCACTTATACCTTTTTAGAGCATGGTACCTCACTTATATCATTTTGAGAGTCTTTAAACAGCATAGTAATTGGTTTAGGTTATGAATTTAGTCCTAATATAATAGGCATCCAAGAGGGATATGATAAAAACTTCCATATTAAGTGAATTTAGTATTATGAGAAGTTTGATTCCTTGCATAAAGTTTTGAGATATAAAGATGGTAATGTTAAGAGTCATGTTAGGAAGTAATTGTGAATTGGTAAAAATACTTGTGTAAAGGTTTTTGATTCGTAGCATGCTCCTATAGTGAACCATCATGTAACGAAGTCGGAGCATGACTTTTTTATAGATTCTCGACCTTTGTGTGAGGGTCGGGAGCGCGCGATTGTTTACTCCTACCAACCTCTCCCCTAGGGGCATGCATCTAATGCTTTGCTTAGATGACTAATAGACTTTTGCAATAAGTATGTGAGTTCTTTATGAATAATGTGAGTCCATGGATTATACGCACTCTCACCCTTCCACCTTTGCTAGCCTCTCTAGTACCACACAACTTTCGCCGGTGCGATAAACCCACCTTCCTCAAAACAACCACCATATATCTTTTCTCAAAACAGCCAACATACCTACCTATTATGGCATTTCCATAGACATTCCGAGATATATTTCCATCCAACTTCCACCATTCCGTTTATTATGACACGCACCATCATTTTCATATTGTTTTGCATGATCGTAAGATACCTAGCATGATGTTTTCATGGCTTGTCCGTTTTTTGATGTCATTTGCTATGCTAGACCATTGCACATCTCGATACACCACCGGAGGCATTCATATAGAGTCATAATTTCTTCTAGTTATCGAGTTGTAATTCTTGAGTTGTAAGTAAATAAAAGTGTGATGACCGTCATTATTAGAGCATTGTCCCATGTGAGGAAAGGATGATGGAAGCTATGATTTCCTCACAAGTGGGGATGAGACTCCGGACTTTATGAAAAATAGAATAGGCCAGCGAAGCCCAAATAAAAAACGAGGCCTTAGATGCCCACCAATATAAAAGATGAGAGAAAAGAGAGAAGGGACAATGCTACTATCTTTTTTCCACACTTGTGCTCCAAAGTAGCACCATTATCTTCATGATAGAGTCTCCTATTTTGTCACTTTCATATACTAGTGGGGATTTCTCATTATATAACTTGGATTGTATATTCCAATGTTGGGTTTCCTCAAATTGCTATAGGTCTTCATGAGCAAGAAGATTGGATGCACACCCACTTAGTTTCCTTCTGAGATTTCATACACTTATAGCTCTAGTGCATCTGTTGCATGGCAATCCCTACTCAGTCACATTTATATCTATTAATGGGCATATCCATAGCCCGTTGATACGCCTAGTTGATGTGAGACTATCTTCTCCTTTTCCTTCACAACCTCCACCATATTCTATTCCAACTATAGTGCTATATCCATGGCTCACGCTGATGTATTGCGTGAGAGTTGAAAAGGTTTGAGAAAATAAAAGTGTGAAACAAGTGCTTGACTTGTCATCGGGGTTGTGCATGATATAAATACATTGTATGGGGAAGATGGAGCATGACGAGACTATATGATATTGTCGGGATAACTTTCTTTTGCCATTATATTTTCAAGAGATACAATTGCGTTGCTAGTATGCTTGAAATATTATTGTTTTTATGTCAACATTAAGCTTTTGTTTTGAGTCTTACAGATCTGAATATGCATGCCACAATAAAGAATATTACATGGATAAATATGTTAGGTAGCACTCCACATCAAAAATTCTGTTTTTATCATTTACCTACTAGAAGACAAGCAAGAATTAAGGTTGGGGATGCTGATACGTCACCAACGTATCTATAATTTTTGATTGTGTCATGCTATTATATTATATGTTTTGG
This sequence comes from Hordeum marinum, assembly GCA_022496015.1. Taxonomy (NCBI): domain Eukaryota; kingdom Viridiplantae; phylum Streptophyta; class Magnoliopsida; order Poales; family Poaceae; genus Hordeum; species Hordeum marinum. The sequence continues at coordinate 505,712,616 of CM039674.1, read as the reverse complement.
ATGTTTGATATGCATTAATATGCTATTTTATATTATTTTTGGGACTAACCTATTAATCTAGAGCCAAGGGCCAGTTTATGTTTTTTCCTTGTTTTTGAGTATTGCAGGTATGGAATATTAAATGGAGTCCAAATGGAATAAAATCTTCGCGATGATTTTTTTGGAACAAAAGAGATCTACCAGGCTTGGAGTGCATGGCAGGGAAGCTGCCAGGAGGTCACGAGCCAGGCGGCGCGACCACCCCCCTGGCCACGCTTGGCAGGCTTGCCACCACCTGGAAGGTCTCCTAACCCTAATCTTCGTCCTATAAATACCCAAATATTCCCCGAGTACCAAAAATAGGCACGCAAATACTTTTTCTCCGCCAGAAGCCTGTGTTCCCGAGAGATCCATTCTTGGAGCCTTTTTTGGTAATCTGCCGGGGGGATCCGATCATGGAGGGCATCTACACCAACTCTATTGCCCCTCTGATGATGCGTCAGTAGTCCACCACAGACCTACGGGTCCATAGCTAGTAGCTAGATGGCTTCTTCTCTCTCTTTGTGCTTCAATACCATGTTCCTCATGATCTTCATGGAGATCTATCCGATGTAATACTCTTTTGCGGTGTGTTTGTCGAGATCCGATGAATTGTGGGTGTATGTTCATATTATCCATGAATATTATTTGAGTTTTTTCTGAATTCTTATATGCATGATTTCATATCTTTGCACGTCTCTTCGAGTTATTGGTTTGGTTTAGACAACTAGATTGTAATTCTTTTAATGGGAGAAGTGCTTAGTTTTGGGTTCAATCTTGCGGTGTTTTCACCCAGTGACAAAGTAGGGGTAGCGAGGCATGTATTGTATTGTTGCCATCAAGGGTAACAAGATGGGGTTTTCATCATATTGCTTGAGCTTATCCCTCTACATCATGTCATCTTACCTAATGCGTTACTCTGTTCTTCATGAACTTAATACTCTAGATGCAGGCAGGAGTCGGTCGATGTGTGGAGTAATATTAGTAGATGCAGAATCATTTCGGTCTACTTGACACGGACGTGATTCCTATGTGCATATTCATTGTCTTGGGTATCTTCATAATTATTCGCTTTTCTATTAATTGCTGGACAGCAATTAGTTCACCCACCGTGTTATTTTCCTTCAAGAGAGAAGCCTCTAGTGAAACCTATTGCCCCTGGGTCTACTTTCCATAATATATTTTCAGATCTATAAACCAAAAATACCAAAAATACCTTGCTGCAATTAATTTACCTTTTTTTACTTTCGGCAATCTTGTACATCTATCTCTATCAGATCTAATCCTTGTAAATAACCGTGAAGAGATTGACAACCCCTTCGTAGCGTTGGGTGCAAGAGTTTGATTGTTTGTGTAGGTGCATCCATTGGTGACTTGGTTGTTCCTCCTACTGGATTGATACCTTGGTTCTCATCAACTAAGGGAAATACTTATCTACTTCGCTGCATCACCCTTTCCTCTTCAAGGGAAAACCAACGCAAGCTCAAGAGGTAGCAGTCACCCACAGGTACCAATCCGAGGTTCCGGTACAAAGATTGTACACAAGAGATGAAATAAGGTTTGAGAGGAGATGGTGTTTTTGAAGATTTTATTGGAGATTGGCCTCCCAAATATGAGAGGGTTGTTGGTGATGATGATGGCTTCAATTTGCCCCCCCAGGGAGGGAAGTTTCCTGGGCGGAATCGCTCCGTCGGATGGCAAAAGTGCTCCTGCCCAAGTTCCGCCTCGATACGGTGGCATTCCGTCCATAAAGTCTCCCGCTGATTTTTTCTAAGTCAAAAGACCTTAAGTACGAGAAGATGGGCACCGGAGGTGGGCTGGGCTGGCCATAGCCCACCAGGGTGCGCCTGGCGGGCCTGGCGCACCCTGGTGTCTTGTGGTCACCAGGTGGCCACCTACGATAATTATTTGCTCCTGTATTTTTTACATGTTCCAAAATAATTTTCCGTGAAGTTTCAGCTTGTTTGAAGATGTTGAGAATAGGTGTCTCTGATATGCTTTTTCATGTCCAGAATTCCAGCTACCGGCATTCTCCCTTTTTGTGTAAACCTTGCATATTATGAGAGAAAAGTTATTATAATTACTCCATAAAGCATTATTCTGCATAAAAAATTATAAATAACAGTGGGAAATTATGGTGCAAAAATGGACGTATCAGACGTCAACGCAAAAGCCCACACCGTTTGTGCTATGTCTAGTCCAACACGGTAGAATTTGGATCACAATTTAACAATCTCCACCTAGAGCCAATGCCCTTCAGTAGTCGAAGAAAGTAAATAACTCCATCCAAACCAGCATAAACACCATGTGTGTCGAAGTCCGTAGGACTAGTGAGAAATACCAACTAACCTTAGCAAAGCTCAAACTTACTGGTAGGAACTAGCTTTGTCATCATATCAGGAGGGTTATCATGAGTACTTATCTTGCATACCTTCAAATCACCTTTAGCAACAACATCTCTAATATAGTGAAATCTGACATCGGTGTGCTTCGTTCTCCCATGATACATTGGATTCTAGCACTTTGACTGTCACAAAATATGGTAAGGCAAGATGAGTCTCCACAAAGCTCAGCGTATAAACCTCTCAACCAGACAGCTTCTTTGGCTACCTCAGAAATACCCATATACTCGGCTTCAGTAGTTGAACAAGACATAATAGACTGCAAAGTTGCTCTCCAACTCACAGCACAACCACCAATGGTGAAAATGTAACCTGTGAGTGATCTTCCCTTATCCAAATCACCAGCAAAATCAGAATCAACAAAACCAACAAGTCCATCTCTAGTTTTCCCAACTGTAAATAAGCATTAGAAATATCTCAAGGGTATCTGCAAATCCACCGAACTGCTTTCCAATGCTCTTTTCTAGGGTTGGTGATGTCTACTACACAACCTTCTTCTTGTAGAATCGTGTTAGGCCTCCAAGCACAGACTTTTGTAGGACAATGGCTATTTTCCCTCAAGTGGATGACCTAAGGTTTATCAATCCGTGGGAGGTGCAGGATGAAGATGGTATCTCTCAAACAACCATGCAACCAAATAACAAAGAATCTCTTGTGTCCCCAACACACCCAATACAATGGTAAATTGTATAGGTGCACTAGTTCGGCGGAGAGATGGTGATACAAGTGCAATATGGATGGTAGATATAGGTTTTTGTAATCTGAAAATAAAACAACAGGAAGGTAACAAATACTCCCTCCGTTCCTAAATATAAGACATTTTAGAGATTCCACTATGAATTACATGCAGATGTATATAGACATAGTATAGAGTATAGATTGACTCATTTTTCTCCGTATGTATTCCATAATGAAATCTCTAAAAGGTCTTATATTTAGGAACGGAGGGAGTAGTGAACAGTGAGCAAAACATTTCATAAATTCTTAGAAACAAGGCCTAGGTTCCATACTTTCACTAGTGCAATTTCTCTTAACAATATTGACATAGTTGAATCATATGTAAGTACCTCTCGTGCGACAAAGAGTTCACTCCAAAGTCACAAATAGCAGAGAACTAACAAAGAAATTATTGTAGGGTATGAAACCACCTCAAAGTTATCTTTTCTGATCAATCTTAAGAGCTATCCCTATAAGTGTCACGAACAGCCCAAGAGTTCGTACTAAAATAACACCTTAAGATACACATCAACCAAAACCCTAATGTCACCTAGATACTCCAATGTCACCACAAGTACCTATGGGCTTGATTATACGATATGCATCACATAATTTCAGATTCATCATGTTCAATCCAACACAAAGAACTTCAAAGAGTGCCCCAAAGTTTCTACCGGAAAGTCAAGACAAAAAACGTGTGCAACCCCTATGCATAGATTCCCAAGGTCACGGAACCCGCAAGTTGATCACCAAAACATACATCAAGCGGATCAATAGAACATGCCATTGTCACCACTGATATCCCATCGCAAGACATACATCAAGTGTTCTCAAATCCTTAAATACTCAATCTGATAAGAAAACTTCAAGGGAAAACTAAATTCATCACAAGAAGATAGACAGGGGAAAACTCCATATGATTCAATCTATATCAATAAAGCTCACGGTACATCAAGATCATGCCATCTCAAGAACACCAGAGAGAGAGAGATCAAACACATAGCTAGTGGTACATACCCTCAGCCCCAAGGGTGAACTAGTCCCTGCTCGTCATGGGCACCACCGGGATGATGAAGATGGCCTCCGGTGATGGTTTCCCCCTCCGACAGGGTGCCGAAATGGGATCCCGATTGGTTTTTGGTGGCTCTGGAGGCTTGCGGCGGCGAAACTCCCGATCTAGGTTTGTTTCTGTGGGTTTTGGTATTTATAGGAGTTTGAGGCGGTGGAAACAGGTCCAGGGGGTCCACGAGGAAGTCACAAGCTAGGGGGCGCGCCCTAGGGGGTGGGGGCGCCCCTGTGACTTGTGGCTTCCTTGACCTTCCTCTCCGATGACTCTTCGCTCCAGTATTTTTTATATTTTCCAAAAATATTCTCCATAAATTTTCAGCTCATTCCGAGAACTTTTATTTCTGCACAAAAACAATAGCACGGTAGTTCTGCTGAAAACAGTGTCAGTCCAGGTAAGTTCTAATACAATCATACCAAAATCATATAGAATTATTGTAAACATGGCATGGATACCACATAAATTATAGACACATTGGAGACGTATCAGTTAGCCATGTATCTACTAACAACACTCAATGCATAAGATAAATCCAGACGAGAACAAACCGTGGCATACATAAGTGAACAAACTGCACTCGAATGGGGAACTCTAGACATGTACTCTATATCAGCATCTGGCTTAGGACACAAGGCTGATGATAATTTGAAGTGTGCAACTAACGGAGTACTTACTGGCTTAGCATTATGCATATTAAAATGACGAAGAACTTTATCAATATATCCCTTCTGACTTAGATATATTTTTCCATACGACCTATCTCTGGATATTTCCATGCCAAGTATTTTCTTTGCTGCACCCAAATCTTTCATCTCAAATTAATTACTCAATTGCTTCCTTAGTTCATTAATCTCTAACATGCTCTTTGCAGCAATTAACATGTCATCAACATAAAGGAGAAAGTAAATAGCAGAACCATTGATGGTTTCAAATAAACATAGGTATCATAATTAGATCGTTTGAAACCTTGAGAGAGCATAAAGGTGTCAAACCTCTTGTACCATTGTCGAGGGGATTGCTTGAATCCATAAAGAGATTTATTTAACTGACAGACGAGCTTTTCTTTTCTAGGAATAACAAAACCTTCAAGTTGTTCCATATAAATAACCTATTTTAACTCTCCATGTAAGAATGCAGTTTTAACATCCAATTGTTCAAGCTCAAAATCATCGATAGCTACAATACCAAGTAAAGTGCAAATAGAGTTATGCTTCATAATAGGAGAAAATACTTCGTTATAGTCAATACCTGGAATTTGGCTATAACCTTTAGCAACTAACCTTGCTTTATATCTTGCATCATCATTAGGAGAAACACCTTCTTTCTTTTGAAAACCTACTTGCAATGAATAGATTTCTTCTCTCTAGGTAGTTTTAATAAATCCGAAGTGCCATTCTTTTCAAGTGACTCCATCTGATCATGCATAGCGGTCATCCAATTATTACGATCACTAGAAATAATAGCCTCAGAATATGAAGAAGGCTCAACATTACCTTCAATTTCTTCTACAACACATAAAGCAAAAGAAACAATATCGCACTCCTGAATTAATCTTTTAGGTGCATTAATACCCCGCCTAACTCTGTCATGTGAGAGGTTCCAACTGGGTGGAACAATACGCTGATTTGGAGTGACATATTCATCATCAACGACGGGTTCATCATGTGCATCAACATTTTCCTTATCAGATGCATCACCTAAATCAGTAACATGCTCCACATGAACAGTAGGCTGATGAATAGTAGGCGGTTGTTCACTCTCAACGGGAACATTAGTAGATGGAACATCATGTAACATAGTAGATTCATTAAAGATAACATTTCTGCTAATAACAATCTTCTGTGTTTCGGGATTACACAATTTAAAACCTTTAGCACCAGCTTTGTAACCAAGAAAGATGCACTTAACAGCCCTAGTCTCCAACTTTCCATTATCAACATGAGCATAAGCAGTGCAACCAAAAGCTCTCAACCGTGATAATCAACAGGTGAACCAGACCATACCCCAATTGGAGTTTTCTTATTAAGAGCAATAGATGGTGAACGGTTAATGAGATAACAAGCAGTGGAAGCGGCTTCGGGCCCATAAGCGCCTATGCAAACCTGCATTGGACAACATGCAACGGGCTCAGGAAATAATGATCATATTCATACGCTCAGCAATACTGTTTTGTTGAGGAGTATAAGGAACGGTCTAGTGTCTAACAATGCCTTCAGACTTGCAATAATTCCCAAATTGCTTAGAACATAATTCCATACCATTATGAGTGCAAAGTATTTTTACCTTCTTTTTAGTTTGCCTCTCAATCATAATCTTCCACTCCTTAGAAGCTGAGAATTCTTGCCATTTATGCTTCAAGAAATAAGGCCAAACTTTTCTCGAATAATTGTCAATAATAGTCAACATGTAACTAGCACCACCTAGTGACTTTTTGCGAGATGGTCTCCATAAATTAGAATACACATAATCGAGAATACTTTCGGTTGTATGTGTCGAAGTGTTGAACTTCACCCTCTTGTGCTTGCTGAAGATACAATGCTAACAAAATTTCAATTTACCAGTTTCATATCCTTTAAGAAGACCTCTCTTATTTAACTCTGCCAAAGCAAGTTCACTCATATGTCCAAGATGCATATGCCAAAGGTTAGAAGCATCACTATCAAAATCCTTTGAAATAACTAGAGTAGCATTACCTCAAACGGTAGAACCTCGAAGGTAAAAAAGACCATTGGTCGAGCTTAAGTCACCTTTCATCACAATAAGAGTGTTGGAAATATGCCCTAGAGACAATAATAAATTAGTTATTATCATATTTCCTTGTTCATGATAATCGTTTATTATCCATGCTATAATTGTATTGATCGGAGACATAGATGCATGTGTGGATACATAGACAAAACCATGTCCCTAGTATGCCTCTAATAGACTAGCTCGTTGATCAAAGATGGTTAAGGTTTCCTAGCCATTGACATGAGATGTCATTTGATAACGGGATCACATCATTAGGAGAATGATGGGATGGACAAGACCCAAACTACAAACATAGCATATGATCGTGTCAGTTTAATGCTACTGTTTTCTGCATGTCAAGTATCTGTTCCTATGACCATGAGATCATGCAACTCACTGACGCTGGAGGAGTGCGTTGTGTGTATCAAACGTCGCAACGTAACTCGGTGACTATAAAGGTACTCTATAGGTATCTCTGAGGGTTTCTATTGGGTTGGCATGGATCAAGACTGGGATTTGTTACTCCGTGTGATGGAGAGGTATCTCAGGGCCCACTCGGTAATACAACATCACAACAAGCCTTGCACGCAATGTTACTAAGTGTTAGTGACGTGATCTTGTATTACGAAATGAGTAAAGAGACTTGCCAGTAACGAGGTTGAAATAGGTATGGAGATACCGACGATCGAATCTCAGGCAAGTAACATACCGAAGAACAAAGGGAACATCATACGGGATTAACTGAATCCTTGACATAGAGGTTCGACCGATAAAGATCTTCGTAGAATATGTAGGAACCAATATGGAAATGCAGGTCCTGCTATTGGTTATTGACCGTAGAGGTGTCTCGGTCATGTCTACATAGTTCTCGAACATGCAGGGTCTGCACACTTAAGGTTTGGTGACGTTTCGGTAGTATAGAGTTATGTATGGTGGTGACCGAAGGTTGTTCGGAGTCCCGGATGAGATCTAGGACGTCACGAGGAGCTCCAGAATAGTGCGCAGGTAAAGATTGATATATAGGAAGTCCCATTTTGGTCGCCGGAAAAGTTTCGGGCTAATCGGTAATGTACCGGGAGTGTCGGTAGTGTACCGGGAGACCACCGGGACGGGTATTTCGACCCAAGAGGCTTCATGGGCTGTGGGAGAGTAAATACCAGCCTTTCATGGGATGGTGGAAGTCCCACACAAGTACCATGCAGCTGGGAGAAAAAGCCCAAAGGGAAAAGGTGGAAAAAGGCCAAAAAAGGAGGAATCCTAGTCCTACTAGGATTGGAGGAGGAGTACTCCTCTCCTCCCCATTTCAGCCGACCCAAGGGCTGGCTTTTTGGCATCCAAGACTCCTCCTCCTCTCCTTCTATATATACTAGAGGATTTTAGGGTTTTGGCACAGAATTTTCAGTCACGTGCTGCCCGTTTCTCTAGTGCATAGTTTCTCCTCTGGATCGGATTTCTGCAGTGCTTAGGCGAAGCCCTGCCGGAATAGCTCCACCACCATCGCCAGAGCGCCGTCACGCTGCCAGAGAACTCTTCTACATCTCTGCTCCCTCTTGCTGGATCAAGACGGCGGAGATCGTCATCAAGCCGTATGTGTGCTGAACGCGGAGGTGTCGTCCATTCAGCGCTAGATCGGAAGGACTGTGATCAAGATGAGTTCGCGGGACAGATCGTGATGAGTTCACAGGACGGATCGTGATTGGATCGCGGGACGGATCATGATGAGATCACGGGACGCTCGGTGATTTGGATCGCGAAGACGTTCGACTACACCAACCGCGTTTCTTAACGCTTCCCGCTTAGCGATCTACAAGGGTACGTAGATCCACTCTCCCTCTCGTAGATGCTCATCACCATGGATAGGTCTTGCGTGAACGTAGGAAAATTTATGTTTCCCATGCGACGTTCCCCAACAAAGAGAACCTTTGGTGACCTTCAAAATGCTATCTCCACCTGAATATGTGTACCCCTTTGCATCAAGGGCACTCACAGAGATACGATTTCTCTTCATCTTTAGAATATACCGAACATTTGTCAAATTTTTGTTTGTGCCATCAAAAATCTTGATTCGAACGGAACCTATGCGTTCAATCTTGCATGGTGAATTATCAAAACCCAAAGTGGAACCAGCAATAGTAGTAGAATCAAAAGTAGTAAACTAATCTCCATGCAGGCACATATGAAAAGTACACACAGTGTCAAGTACCCACTCATCATTGGTCTCGGCACATCCAACAATAACAACAAGAGCATCATCGGAACTATTGTCATGCGAAACTTTAGCAGAATTTTCACCTTGTTTGTTACGTTTCGGTTTATATGTACGATTGCCCTTTTCCTTCTTCTACAACTTGAAACATTCTGAGATGTCATGCCCGTCTCTCTTGCAATATTGACAAGATTGTTTCTTGTCTCTGGATTGCGACCAGCCCCTATGTCCGTTCTTACCTTTGCCTTTGTTTCCATTATGTGAGTTCTTCTCATTTGTCCTGCCACGAACAGATAATCCCTCGGCATGGGATGAACTTGAACCATCATGAGGCACCATTAGTTTCTTCTCCTTAGAGTTCAAAGCTTCATAAACTTCATTAAGCGTGAGAGTATCATGACTGTATAGTATGGTGTCTCGAAAATTGGTATAAGAACTTGGCAGTGAACAAAGTAACACTAAAGCAGTATCTTCCTCGTCATACTTAACCTCCATTGCAGCTAGATTGGATATAATCTCCTTAAATTCTGTAATATGATTCAAAACATTACCTCCCTCGGGTAACCTGTGAAGGAATAATTTTTGCTTCAGATGAATCTTGTTGGTGAGATCTTTCGACATGCAAATCCCTTCCAGCTTTAACCATAGAGCGGCGACAGTTTTCTCGCTCAAAATTTACTGCAAAATATTATTATAAAAATGGAGTTGAATTTGTGAAAAAGCCTTACGATCCCTTCTTTCCTCCTCGACAGTCCAATCCTCAATTATGTTCTTCCCAAAACTATCAAGTGCATGATCATAGTCGGCATGCGCCAACAACGCCCGTGTCTTGACTTGCCATAGGGTAAACCTTGTCTCACGGCCCAACAGTGGAAGATCGTACTTCATTGAAGCCTGGGTAGATGAATATGTGTACACAGAGTAGTACAAGACGATAGAATTTTTTTTGATAGATTTAATTTGCGGGACAAAAAATTAGGAATAGTTGCACCTGGTAGCTCCGGAAGTGGACGTAGCAATTGAAGATGGAAAAACAAACAAAGCGATGAACTAGTACTCTTTACTAGTACCTTCACGTGCTGATGGATTGACGAATCTAGCTTTGTGTTACATGAAAACTATAGCACGCAGCGGCAGCCATGGATGCCCGCGGCACTTGAGCGTTTCCAATCAGCGAACAGGTTGCAACCAGAATCGATGGCATCAGCGACTTGAAGCATGTTCCCAGTAGCTACAACTCGGTGGAACTTTATGATTGGATAGATCGACACTATCTACTTGAACTACTGTCGGTCTTGGCTTCATAGGCGGTGCAGCTGCGGAATTCAAGTTCTGATCGGATTCGATGGAACATCCAGACACGTGTGGTGGAGCACACGTTGGAACCTTAATCTCCCTATCTCAGATGAATCTCGTAACTGCAAACTTGGCTCTGATACCACTTGTTAGATAAAACAATATCAACGCGACACGAGAGACGCAGATTTTTACGTGGCAAACCTTACGAGAGAAAATCACGGACGTACGAAGATGCAATCACTATGAGGAGGAGTATTACAAGCACGAGACGACAATCCGTCTTTAGGTGCGGCTACATGTGTAGGTATGAGGGGCAACACATAAGAGTCCTTGAAGGAGAAGTAAATGAGTTGTACTCATACGTGTTGACGTCAACGCAAAAGCCCACACCGTTTGTACTACGTCTAGTCCAACACAGTAGAATTTGAATCACAATTTAACAGTATACAATCCTTAAAGAATGTTCACCCCCTATTCATTTTATCATATAATAATAGAATGGCTCCCTCTCCACCACATAAATACAAATGTCAAGCACCACGATGTCAAGTCAGGCAATTGGATCGTACTTCTTAACAAGCTTTAGCTTTTTATTACTCACGCAATATATGAGCGTGAACCATGGATATAGCGTAAAGGTGGATTAAAATATGGTGGTAGGTTTCAAAGGGGTAAAAGTGGATAAGAAGGTGTCGCATCAACTACGCGTATCAACAGGCTATGGAGATGTCCATCAATGGATATCAATGCAAGGAGTAGCGATTTCCATACAACGGATGCGCTAGAGCTATAAGTGTATGAAACTTTAAATGAAGCTAAGTGGGTGTGCATCCAAGTTGTTTTCTCATGAAAACCTTGGGCATTTGAGTAATCCCGTCATCGGAATAAACAAGTCAAGTTCTATAATGAAAAATTCGCACTAGCATATGCATGTAATAAAACAAGAGACTCTCTATATGAAGAACATAGTGCCACTTCGAGGCATAAGTGTGTAAAAGGAGGTACTAACACTGTCCCTTCTCTCTTCGATCTCATTTTTCTTTTTTCTTTTTTTTCTTTCTTTCTTATATTTCTCGTCCGGAGTCTCATCCCGACTTGTGGGGGAATCATTGTCTCCATCATCCTTTCCTCACTGAGATAGTGCCCTAATAATGATGATAATCACACTTTTATTTACTTACAACTCAACATGAAAAATATAGTATGACTCTATATGAATGCCTTTGGCAGTGTACCAGGATGTGCAATGATCAAGTGTAACATGTATAAAAAATGATGAACGGTGGCTTTGCCACAAATACTATGTCAACTTATATGATCATGCATGCAAAGCAATATGATAGTAAAAGTACTAGTCATATCATGTAATGGTGGAAGTTTCATGGGAATATATCTCGGAACGGCTATGAAAATGCCATAATAGATAGGTATGGTGGTTGTTTTGAGGAAGATATAATAAGGCTTATGTGCAACAGATTGTATCATGTCATGGGGTTTGGATGAACCGGTGAAGGTTTCACCGATTCTTGAGGTGAGAATGGGTAATGCACGGTATCAAAGAGGCTAGCAAATATGAGGTGGTGAGAGTGTGTACATCCATGGATTCATATTATTAATAAAGAACTCACATACTTATTGGAATAAGTTATTGTAAAATTACTACTGGCATGCCGCTAGGGAGGAGGTTGGGAGGAGTTAACCATCGCGCGCCTGTGACTTAAACACCACTAGGATTTAAAAAGGGAATAAGTATGCTCACACATCATCACCATGCTATAAAAAATGTTTAGATGAAGAGCAAGTTAACACCCTCTAATTCACGATACTTTTAATAACCAATGATCATGCACTCATTCCCTTTCATATTACCACATCAATATCATTAACCCACAGTTTCTCTTTTATGTGCTACATGTGGTTTTGATCATGCACTCATTGGATACCTATTATTTTTGGACTAGTCTTATAACCCATTAAAATTACCGTCGGTTATTATCTCTCAAAAAAATATAAGTGAAGAACGAGAATGCAATTATTTCTATAAAATATATACGCCACCATGCTCTAAAAGATATAAGTGAAGTACTAGAGCAACTCCTAAGCTCAAAAAAGAAGTGAAGCACAAAGAGTATTCTAACAAATCATGGTGTTCTTGTGTCTCTCTCAAGTGGGTGTTTCTAGAAAACAATGATTGTGGGAAACTAAAACAAAAGAAAACTAAAGAAAATGATGCTCCAGGCAAAACTCATATCATGTGATGAATAAAAATATAGCTCCAAGTGACATACCGATGGACCGAGAGTTTGAGACGAAAGAGGGGATGCCTTCCGGTTCCGGGGCACCCCCAAGCTTAGACGCTTGAGTCTTCCTTGAATATTACCTTGGAGTGCCTTGGTAATCCCCAATCTTAGGCCCTTTCCACTCCTTATTCCTTCATCCTTCGGGATAGCACCTAAAACTTCAAAACTTCAACACACAAAACTCAACAAAACCTTAGTGAGATCCGTTAGTATAGTAGTAAATATATCAAATACTTTAATTATTATTTTATTATTTCATAAGGTACTACAATATAACTTATCCATGTCTTATACCCCCCCCCCCCCCGATAAAATCCATAGCATCATCAAAACAAGCAAACTATGCAAGCAAAAAACATATTCGGTCTAAAATAGAACAAACTGTAAAGATCTATAGAGAACCTATACTTACGTAACTCTAAACATTCTGAAAAAATAGGACAAGCTGAATAATTTGTATACAAATACTATGTAAAAAAATTAAAATAAAATATATGTTCAAGTAAAATCATAGAAATTCTGCATTCGACGTTAAATTTTCGGTTTTTGCACCGTATCAATTCTACTCATCTTGTGAGTCATCCCAAAGGCTTTACTTGCACAAACACTAATTTAAACATAAAAAATACATTCATTATAGAGGCAATAATCATTTTATAACAAATAAACAGAAAGTAAAATAGAAAAATTAAAGCTAACTATTGGGTTGCCTCCCAACTAGTGTTATTGTTTTACGCCCCTAGCTAGGCATATTGCATAGTTTCAAATGTTGTCATAATCATGAGAAAGATTCGTCATGCTATAATAATATTCCCTTCTCTTTGTATCATGTTTTATAATGGGCAAGAAAAAATAGTTGAAGGTACTAAACTTCACAACACAAAGATCCATGAGATCTATCTCCGGAGGAGAAGGAGGCTCCTCCTTAGACTTTTTATAAGTTATAGTAAATTATTTATTGTATAGGTTCTGATAAAGATATTTCCTTAATTTAATATCAAGCTCGTAAACCAATCCAAGAATTTTAACAATAATTTGATCATTGCATTTGTAAATTTCATCAATCTAGACATTAGGTGGAAACTTTTTCCTAAGATTTTCATTATCAGCAACATAGTCCCTTGATCTTAATCTCCTTATTTATTCCAACTCATAGAGGATTCCATCTATTTGTGGGAACACAGCATAGATCCTATAATAAGCAAATATCTCTCTTGCTTTATGCATAATGTGATTAAATTCATGAACAAAAAATATTGTAGCCAACCATTTAGTAGGAGCATGTTGAATATTAGAGAACTCTAGAAACAACCACTATATGGAGGGATGCATATGAACGAATTTTATTTCCAATTCTATTATGAGAAAGGATATGGCATCCACATAACTAGTGGATCTAACAATTATAGATCCTCCTATCAAGGGTAATGAGCTAGCACAAGTGAAAAAGTCTTGGATCACACTTTTTCGAATAAGATTACCACTACCAATATGGAATTTCTTTATTTGCTTGATAGGTTTTACTTTAGAAGGGTCTTCATCCGCAAGGTTATCAAGTTTTTCCTTAGAAACTTTATAAAATTTTCTTGTAGCATTATCATTGAGAGGTTAGGTTGAATGTTCTAACGCTTCCGCACTAGAGGCGGAAGTATCACTAGTTTCAAACTCAGACATGATAGCAACTTCCAAGCAAGCAAAACAAGCAAACATAAATATTTTTGTATTTTTGTATTTTTATTTTTATGAAACACGCAAAATATAACATCAAATAAAAATTAGAACGAGTGAATGATAATTTGTGTGAATTTACTTGACAGTAGGTTGGTGATACTCCCCAACAACAGCGCCATAAATCCTTCCTGATACTTGTGATCTATGTTTGGTTTTCCATGAAGAGGAACGGGTGATGCAGCACAATATATATAAGTATTTCCCTCAATTTAGAACCAAGGTTTATCGAACCAATAGTAGTAGTGTGCAACCCCCGTTTTCAGCAACTGCACACAAAGAAGCAAACACTTGCACCCAATGCGGGCAAGAGGGTTGGCAATCCCCTTGGCCCCGTTATCTTCAAGCTAGTGAAGTATGTAGATGAAAGTTGAATATTGTAAATTGCAAAATAAAATAAAAGACAAATAATGGCAGAAAGGTATTGAAAGCTTTTGTAAATATATAAGTGAATAGACCCGGGGCCATAATGTTCTCTAGTGGCACCTCTCATGTAGTAGGCATATAGTGGGTAAACAAATTACTATTAGGCATTTGATAGAAAAGCGCATAGTTATGCAATCTTTATTCATGGTAATAATCATGTGTATATAGGCATCACGTCCATTAACAAATAGGCCGACTCCTACCTGCACCTATTACTATTACTCCACGTCGAGAGCGCTTCTATGCTTGCCTCTCTAACTATTAAGTTCATGACAAATAGAGTAATGCTTGGAGAACTATGAAGTGATGTAGAAAAAGATAATTCAATCAATATGAATTAACCCCATTGTTTAACCTTAATGGCAACAACACGAAGACGCATGTTGTCCCCTACTGTCACTAGGATATAGAAACCCGTCAGGTTGAACCCACTACAACGCACCCCTCTCACTGAAGAAATATCAATCTAGTTGGCCAAACTATTTCAATAGATCAAAGAGATTTACGAAGCTATAATAATTATGCAAATAAGAATCATAACATAAAACAGAGAAGACTCGAACCTTTTTCATGAATAATCTAAACATAAACCCACAATTCATCGGATCACAACAAACGCACCACACAAAGTGATTACATCGAATAGATCACCACGAAGATGCAGTGAATTTTGTATTGAAGATCAAGACCGCACAAAGTGATTACATCGAATAGATCACCGCAAAGATGCAGTGAATTTTGTATTGAAGATCGAGAGAGAGACAGAGAGAGATACATCTAGGTACTAACTACGGCCCCATTGGTCTGTAGGGAACTACTCACACATCACCATGGGAGCAGCAAGGTTGATGAAAAGTCCCTGCATGATTGATCCCCCTATGGAAGGGCACCGAAATAGGGCTCCATATGGGCACACGGTGGAGCGGAGACTTGCGGCAGTGGAAAAAGTGTTTTGGGAGGCTCTCTAGGGTTTTGGGGATTTATTAGAATTTATAGGCAAGAGAGGGGCGTTGGGGGCTAGCCGAGGAGGCCAGCACACAACAGGGCGTGACCACCACCCCTGGGCACGCCCTGTTTTGTGCTTCCTCCCTTGTGCGGTATCCAATCTCCACCCAAAGCTTCCCAGACTTCTTTTGGTCCAAAAAAATCATAAAAAAGTTTCGGGGCAATTGGACTTCATTTGGTACTGTAAACTCGCACTGGGCACTGGGTTAATAGGTTAGTGCTCAAAAATAATATGAATTGTTAAATAATCACCCAAAAAGCATCTTATAATGATAATATTATAGCATGGAACAAACAAAACTTATATATATACCAATATATGTATACGTTGAAGACGTATCAATATGCAAGAAGCCAAGAGAACTATGAAAGAAAAAGTTATTAAATCTGAAGATGTCAAGAATTTGCCACATGTTGAAGAAATTCATGGACTTCACATCCCTACATAGGTAGTAAAGATAAATTATCTCTATATTTGATAAAAATTATATACCTTATACTAAGACTCCTAGTCAGTACATGGATCAATTTGATAATTATATTTTGAATCAAGAACATTTTAATAATTATGTTAAGGATCAATTATAACGTAATGATATGATGATAGATTGCTTGAGCGACTTGATGTTTAGAATTTATAAGTATGTTAAAGGTCTAGGTGTACATTCTTCCATGGTTCACTCTCAGTTAGACCAAGTTGCTTAGTCAAAAAATGATTTGTTTGCCGAAATGAATGATCATTATATAGGCATCACGTCCAAGATAAGTAGACCGAAACAATTCTGCATCTACTACTATTACTCCACACATCGACCGCTATCCATCATGCATCTAGTGTATTAAGTTCGTGGAAAAAACGGAGTAATGCAATAAGAACGATGACATGATGTAGACAAGGAATAGACCCCCATCTTGTTATCCTTAATAGAAACGATACATGTGTGCCTCACTGCCCCTTCTGTCATTGGGAGAGGACACCACACGATCGAACCCATCACAAAGCATCTCCTCTCATGGCAAGAAAAATTGATCTAGTTGGCCTAACTAGACCAAAGATTCAAAGAAGAAATCCGAGTCTACAAGTAATCATGCATATAAGAGATCAAAGAAGAATCCAATAATATTCATGGTTAGAAACTAATCATGAACTCAAAATTCATCAAATCCCAATAAACACACCACAAAAAGTCATTACATCAAATAGATCTCCAAGAGACCATTGTATTGAGAATCCGAAGAGAGAGAGAGGAACCATCAAGCTACTACCTACGGACCCATGGGTCTATGGTGGATTACTCATGCATCATCGGAGAGGCATGTTGGAAATATGCCCTAGAGGCAATAAATAAAGTGTTTATTATTATATATCCTTGTTCATGATAATCGTTTATTGTCCATGCTACAATTGTGTTGATTGGAAACTAAATACATGCGTGGGCATATAGATAAACACTTTGTCCCTAGTATGCCTCTAGCAGGCTAGATCATTCATCAAAGATGGTTAAGGTTTCCTAGCCATGGACATGAGATGTCATTTGATATCGGGATCACATCGTTAGGAGAATAATCTGATGGACAAGACCCAAACTATAAACGTAGCATATGATCATGTCAGTTTATTGCTACAATTTTTCTGCATGTCAAGTATATGTTCCTATGACCATGAGATCTTGCAACTCACTGACACCGGAGGAGTGCCTTGTGTGTATCAAATGTCGCAACGTAACTAGGTGACTATAAAGGTACTCTACAGGTATCTCTAAAGGTGTCTGTTGAGTTGTCATGGATCAATACTAGTATTTGTTACTCCGTGTGACGGAGAGGTATCTCAGGGCCCACTCGGTAATACAACATCACAACAAGCCTTGCAAGCAATGTGACTAAGTGTTAGTCGCAGGATCTTGTATTATGGAATGAGTAAAGAGACTTTCTGGTAACGAGATTGAACTAGGTATAGAGATACCGATAATCGATTCTCGGGCAAGTAACATGCCGAAGAACAAAGGGAACAACATACGGGATTGTCTGAATCCTTGACATAGAGGTTCGACCGAGAAAGGTCTTCATAGAACATGTAGGAACCAATATGGGCATCCAGGTCCCGCTATTGATTATTGGCCGTAGAGGTGTCTCGGTCATGTCTACATGGTTCTCGAACCCGCAGGGTCTACACACTTAACGTTCGGTGATGTTTTGGTATATATAAGTTATGTGTGTTGGTGACCGAAGGTTGTTCGGAGTCCTAGATGAGATCACGGACGTGACGAGGAGCTTCGAAATGGTCCGGAGGTGCATATTCATATATAGGAAGTTCCTTGTTGGTTACCGGTAAAAGTTCAGCCATCACCGGTAACATACCGGGGGTACGGGGAGGGTCCCGGGGGTCCACCGGAAGGGGCCACCAGCCCCAAAGGCCTACATTGGATGTGAGAGAGGGAACACCAGCCCCTAGTGGGCTGGCCGCCCCTCCCACAGAGGCCCATGTGGCAAGGGATTTGGTGGGAGGGCCAACCCTAGGGTTGGCGCCACCTAACTTGGGTGGCAAGTCACCATAGGGCGCCTCCACCCTTGGCCGCCGCCCCATGGGGGAAACCCTAGGAGTTTGGCGCACCACCCCTCCCCCTATATATATGTGAGAGGGAGGAGGGCAGATGCACCCTAAGTCACAGCGTAGACCTTCCTCCCTCCCCGATTGCTTCTCCTCTAGTAGATTGGTTCGGCGCTGCTTAGCAAAGCTCTGCCGGATCAGCTCCACCACCACTGCCGCCACATCATCGTGCTACCGGCGAACCCATCTACCTCTCTGCTCCCTCTTGCTGGATCAAGAAGGCGGAGATCTTCATCGAGCTGCTCGTGTGCTGAACGCGGAGGTGCCGTTCGTTCGGCACTTGATCGGGAATTCGTGGGACGGCTTGCGATTTGGATCACAGAGACGTACAACTACATCAATCGCCTTCTTTAACGCTTCATCTTAGCGATCTATAAGGGTACATAGATCCAATCTCTCCTTCAATAGATGCTCATCTCCTAGATTTATCTTGTTGAAGCGTAGGAAATTTTTTGTTTCCCATGCAACGTTCCCCAACAGTGGCATCATGAGCTAGGTCTATGCATAGATGAGATCTGGAGTAGAACACGGAGAGTTTGTGAGTGTTGATATTCAGATTGCTTCCTTCCTTAGTATTTTCTTGGTCCAGCGGTATTGTGGGATGAAGCAGCTCAAACCGACTTTACTCGTACGCTTACGAGAGACCGTGTTTCATCGACTAACATGTGACTTCGTCGCATAAAAATGGCTGGCGGGTGTCTGTCTCTCCCTCTTTACTTAGAACCGGATTTGATTGAGGCGGTCCTCGTAGAAGGTTGAAAAGCAATCTTCATATCACCGTTGTGGTTTTGCGTAGGTAAGAATCGTTCTTGCTAGATACCCATAGTAGCCACGTAAAACATGCAACAACAATTAGAGGACGTCTAACTTGTTTTTGCAGGGTATGTTGTGATGTGATATGGCCAATTGCATGATGTGATATATGTGATGTATTAGATGAGCATGTTTTTGTATAGAATATCATGACTTGCATGTCGATGAGTACGCCAACCGACAGGAGCCATAGGGTTGTCTTTGATTATTGTATGACCTGGGTGTCAATCTTTAAGCGCTATGTAATACTTTACTTTATCGCTAAGCGGTAGCAATAGTAGTAGAAGAATGGTGGGCGCAACAACCCCGATGGCGACACAATGATGGAGATCATGATGATGGATCATGGTGTTATGCCGGTGATGATGGAGATCATGCCGGTGCTTTGGAGATGGAGATCAAAAGCACAAGTTCATGGCCATATCATGTCACTTATGATTTGCATGTGATGTTAATATTTTTATGCACCTTGTTTTTCTTAAGACGATGATAGCATTATAACCTCATCCCTCACTTAAATTTCAAGATGAATTGTGTTCTCCCCGAGTGTGCACCATTGCGAAAGTTCATCGTGCCGAGACACCACGTGATGATCGGGTGTGATAGACCCTACGTTTTGATACAACAGGTGTAAGCCAGTGTTGCACATGCAGAACACTCGGGTTAAACTTGATGAGCCTAGCATGTACAGACATGGCCTCGGAACATGAGAGACTGAATGGTCGAGCATGAGTCATATAGTATATATGATCAACATGATGATGTTCACCATTGAGACCACCTTAACTCACGTGATGATCGGACTTGAGTTGGGGAATATGGATCATGTATCACTCAAATGACGTGAGGGATGTCAATTTGAGTGGGAGCTTTAGTAATTTGATTAACTAAACTCATTATCGTCAACAATAGTCTTACTAACCTTTGCTTATTTATGTTGTAGATCAGTGGATCGCGCAGTAGCACCCCTCAATTTTAATGTGTTCCTAGAGAAAGCTAAGTTGAACGATGATGGAAGTAACTTTGTTGACTGGGCCCGTAGTCTGAGGATTATCCTCACGGATTCCCAGAAGTCTTATGTCCTAGATGCATCGCTTGGTAACCCACCTGTTCCCATGTCATCCGAAGATGTTAAGAATGCTTGGGAGGCACATTCTCGAGATTACTCAATAGTTCAATGTGCAATGTTGTATGGCTTAGAACCGGGACTTCAAAGACGTTTTGAACGTCATGGAGCATGTGAGATGTTCCAAGAGTTGGATTTTACATTTAATAAGAATGCCCGGATTGAGAGGTATGAGACCTCTGATAAGTTCTATGCTTGCAAGATGGAGGAGAACGGGTCTAGCAGTGAACATATACTCAGAATGTCTGGGTATTTGACCCGTCTGGCAGAGTTAGGGATGCCCCTTCCGCCGGAGGCGATCACTGACAGAGTTCTTCAATCATTGCCACCTAGCTACAAGAGCTTCGTGATGAACTATAACATGCATGGGATGACCAAGTCAGTTGCCGAGCTGTTTGCGATGCTGAAAGTCCTTGAGTCTGAAATCCAGAAGGAACATCAAGTGTTGATGGTCAATAAAACCACTAGTTTCAAGAAACATGGCAAGAGCAAGAAGGGTAACTCCAAGAAGGGTGGCAAACAAGTTGCTCCTTCCATGAAGAAACCCAAGGCTGGACCCAAGCCAGAAATTGAGTGCTTTCATTGCAAGGGAACTAGTCACTGGAAGCGGAACTACCCCAAGTACCTGGCCAACAAGAAGGCGGCCAACACCAAACAAGGTATATATGATATACATGTTATTTATGTGTACCTTACTTGCTCTCGTTGTAGTGCCTGGGTATTTTATACCGGTTCGGTTGCTCACATTTGCAACTGAAAGTAGGACCAATGGAATAGACGAAGGCTGGCTAAGGGTGAAGTGACGATGCGCGTGGGAAATGGTTCCAAGGTTGATGTGATCGTCGTTGGCACGCTCGCTCTTCGACTACCATCGAGATTAGTGATGAACCTGAATAATTGTTATTTAGTGCCTACGTTAAGCATGAACATTATATCTGGATCTTGTTTATTGCGAGATGGTTACTCATTTAAATCAGAGAATAATGGTTGCCCTATTTATATGAGTAATATCCTTTATGGTCATGCAACCGATGTGAGGGTTTTATTCTTATTGAATCTCGATAGTGATGATACACATGTTCAAAGCATTGATGCAAAAAGATGTAGAGTTGATAATGATAGTACCACTTTCTTGTGGCACTGCCGTTTGGGTCATATTGGTGTAAAACGCATGAGGAAGCTCCATGTTGATGGACTTTTGGAGTCACTTGATTTTGAATCACTTGACACATGTGAACCATGCCTCATGGGCAAGATGACTAGAACGCCATTCTCTAGGACAATGGAACGGGCGAGTGATTTGTTGGAAATCATACATACTGATGTGTGCGGTCCAATGAACATTGAGGTGCGCGGTGGATATCATTATTTTCTCACCTTCACTGATGACTTGAGTAGATATGGGTATATTTACTTAACGAAACACAAGTCTGAAACATTTGAAAAGTTCAAGCAATTTCAGAGTTTTGTTGAGAATCATTGTAACAAGAAGATTAAATTCCTAAGATCTGATCGAGGAGGAGAATATCTGAGTTATGAGTTTGGCAGTCACTTAAGACAGTGTGGAATTGTTTCACAGTTGACACCGCCCGGAACACCACAGCGTAATGGTGTGTCCGAATGTCGTAATCGAACCTTATTAGATATGGTGCGTTCTATGATGTCTCTTGCTGATTTTCCACTATCGTTTTGGGGTTATGCATTAGAGACAGCTGCATTCACTTTAAATAGGGCACCGTCGAAATCCATTGAGACGACTCCATATGAATGTGGTTTGGCAACAAGCCAAAGTTGTCGTTTCTTAAAGTTTGGGGATGTGATGCTTATGTCAAGAAGCTTCAGCCTGAAAAGCTGGAACCCAAAGCGGAGAACTGTGTCTCCATAGGATACCCCAAAGGCACAGTTGGGTATACCTTCTATCTCAGATCCGAAGGCAAAGTGTTTGTCACTAAGAACGAAACATTTCTTGAGAAAGAGTTTCTCTCGAAAAATTGAGTGGGAGGGAAGTAGAACTTGATGAGGTTATTGAACCTTCACTTCAACCAGGGAGTAGCGCAGCGCAGAAAGATGTTTCTATGGAGCCAACGGCGGTTGAAGAGGAATTTAATGATGATGATCATGAAACTTCGGATCAAGTTGCTATTGAACCTCGTAGGTCAACAAGGGCGCGTACTACTCTTGAGTGGTACGGAAACCCTGTCTTGGAGGTCATGTTGTTAGACAACAATGAACCTATGAGCTATGGAGGAGCGATAATGGGACCGGATTCCGAGAAATGGTTAGAGGCCATGAAATCCGAGATGGGATCCAAGTATGAAAACAAAGTATGGACTTTGGAAGTATTACCTGAAGGGTGAAAGGCCATTCAGAATAAATGGATCTTTAAGAAGAAGATGGACGCGGACGGTAATGTCACCATCTATAAAGCTCGACTTGTGATAAAGGGTTTTTCACAAGTTCAAGGAGTTGACTACGATGAGACCTTCTCACCCGTAGCGATGCTTAAGTCCGTCAGAATCATATTAGCAATAGCTGCATATTGCGACTATGAAATTTGGCAGATGGATGTCAAAACAGCGTTCCTTAACGGTTTCCTTGAGGAAGAGTTGTATATGATGCAACCGGAAGGTTTTGTCGATCCAGAGAATGCTGACAAAGTTTGCAAACTCCAGCGATGCATTTATGGACTGGTGCAAGCATCTCGGAGTTGGAATAAACGCTTTGATGAGGTGATCAAGGCGTTTGGGTTTATACAAGTTTATGGAGAAGCTTGTATTTACAAGAAAGTGAGTGGGAGCTCTGTAGCGTTTCTAATATTATATGTGGATGACATATTGCTGATTGGAAACAATATAGAAATGCTGGAAAGGTTGACAATCATTAAACAAATCATGCTCCGACTTCATTACATAACGGTTCATCAGACGTACATGCTACGGGAATCACAAACTTTAACACAAGTATCTCTTCCAATTCACAACTACTCACTAGCATCACTCTCATATTACCATCTCCATTATCTCAAAACTATATGCACGGAATCAAACTTCTCATAGTATTCCATGCACTTAATATGAAAGTTTTTACTATATCCCTCTTGGATGCCCATTATATTTGGACTAAATTCATAACCTAAACAAATTAACATGATTTTTTAATAAAATCTCAAAATAATATAAGTGAGGAACGAGAGTTAAATAATCTCTATAAAATATAACACCAACATGCTCTAAAAAGATATAAGTGAAGCACTAGAGCAACATTGCCTAGCTCAAAAGATATAAGTGAAGCACATAGAGTATTCTAATAAATTCACGATTCAGCGTGTGTCTCTCAAAATATGTGTGCATCAAGGATGATTGTGGCAAACTAAAAATCAAAGACTCATATCATACAAGACGCTCTAAGCAAAACACATATCATGTGGTGAATAAAAATATAGTCTCAAGTAAATTTACCGATGGATTGAAGATGAAAGAGGGGATGCCTTCTTGGGCATACCCAAGCTTAGGCTTTTTGGTATCCTTGAATATGGCTTGGGGTCCCTTGGGTATCCCCAAGCTTAGTCACTTGCCACTCTTTATTCCATAGTCCATCAAATCTTCACCCAAAACTTGAAAACTTCACAACACAAAACTCAACAGAAAACTCATGAGATCCGTTAGTATAAGAAAAAACATCACCACTTTAGGTAATATTATGAAATCATTATTTATTTATATTTTTTAATACCTACTGTATTCTAACTTCTCCACGGTTCATACCCCCCAATACGACCCATAGATACATCAAAATAAGCAAACAACACAAAGAAAACAGAATCTGACAAAAACAGAACAGTCTGTAGAAATCTTCAGACTTTGAATACTTATGAAACTCTAAAAATTACGAAAACATAGGAAAATCAGGTAAATTTGTATATAAATCTTGTGTAGAAATTTCAGATCAATTCGACGCACTGAAAATTTTAGAAAATTACTGGACAGAGCGCAAAAGTTTCTGTTTTTCAGCAAGTTCAAATCAACAACTACCATAGATCACCCCAAAGGTTTTACTTGGCTCAAACACTAATTAAAACACAAAAATACAACAAAACACACCAAAACAGAAACAAAAAACAGAAGTCAAAATAAAATTGGGTTGCCTCCCAACAAGCGCTATTGTTTAACACCCCTAGCTAGGCAAAACGCAATAGATCTAGGTATTGTCATCTTTGGTATGCAATCCATAAATAGCTCTCATGATAGATTCATAAGGTAATTTTATTTTCTTTCTAGGAAATTGTTCTATGCCTTTCCTTAATGGAATATAATATTCCCTTCCTTTATATCAATAATTGCACCAATCCTTGTAAGGAAAGGTCTACCAAGAATAATAGGACATGTAGGATTGCAATATATATCAAGAACAATGAAATCTATGGGCACATAATTCCTATTTGCAACAATAGGAACATCATGAATCAAATGGCAAGTATATTTAGGTCTAACCCACTTCCTATGCATAGGGATTTTGTGAGCAAACAAATTATGGGAACAAAAATCAACTACCATAGGAAGGCAAAACAAGCATATCTTCCAAACTTTGAACAGATAGAGAGGAAACTTGATATTATTGCAATATGTAAAAGCATATGTTCCTCTCTCATAGTAATTTTCAGTAACATCATTAAGGAATCTCACAATATAAAAATCACACAAAGCATTCTTTTCATGATCAATTATAGCATATGTGTCATCACCAAAACTTGGGGAACAAAAATATCATCTTCATCAAGCATATCATCCCCAAACTTGTGGTTTTGCATATCATTAGCATCATGGATATTCAGAATATTCATACTAACAACATGGCAATCATGCTTTTCATTCAAGGAACTATCATGAATCTCCTTACAAATTTCTTCTTTCCACACTTCATCAAGATTTTCATATTCATGATTTTCAAACAATAATTCATAGAGATAATAAAGTGCACTCAACTCACTAGCAATTGGTTCATCATAATTTGGTCTTTCGAAAAGATTAGCAAGTGGATGAGGATCCATATCAATAGATTTTTAGCAAGCTAATATTCAAGCAAATAGAAGGCACATGGCAACACAAGCAAACATAGCAACGAAAAGGCAAATGAAAGAAGGGCGAATAAAAAGGCAAATCTTTTTGGTATTTTCTGAAAATCATTTCAGAAGTGGGGGAGAGGAAAACGAGAGGCAAAGGGCAAATAAAGTAAATGCAAGAGATGAGTTTGTGATGTGTACTTGGTAGGCTTGATGTAGATCTCCCCGACAACGGCGCCAGAAATTGGCAAGTTGACGGGAGAGTTCTTATCCTGACTTGCTATGTATCTCCCCGGCAACGGAGCCAGAAATCCTTCTTGCTACTTCTCAAGCATGCTTGCTTTCCGTGAAGAGGAATGAGTGATGCAGCAAAGTAGATAAGTATTTCCCTCAGTTGTTGAGAACCAAGGTATCAATCCAGTAGGAGATACAAGCAAGTCCCCAATATATGTACCTACACAAAGAATCAAACTCTTGCACCCAACGCTATAAAGGGGTTGTCAATCCCTTCGCGGTTACTTGCAAGGATGAGATCTGATAGAGATAGATTCCTTGAATGGAAAGTAAAACAAAAGGTAAAAATAAAGCAGCAAAGTATTTTTGGTATTTTGGGTTTTTGATCTGAAAGTATAAGATGTAAAATAGACCCGGGGGGCCATAGGTTTCGCTAGAGGCTTCTCTCATGATGGCAAGTATTACGGTGGGTGAACAAATTATTGTCGAGCAATTGATAGAAAAGCGAATAATTATGAAGATATCCAAGGCAATGTTATGCATATAGGCATCACGTCCGTGTCAAGTAGACCGAAACGATTCTGCATGTACTACTATTACTCCACACATCGACCGAATCTTGCCTGCATCAAGAGTATTAAGTTCATGAAGAACAGAGTAACGCATTAGGTCAGATGACATGATGTAGAGGGATAAAATCAAGCAATATGATGAAAACACCATCTTTTTATCCTTGATGGCATCAATACAGTACGTGCCTCGCTACCCCTACTTTGTCACTAGGTGAGGACACCGCAAGATTGAACCCAAAACTAAGCACTTCTCCTATTGCAAGAATTACCAATCTAGTTGGCCAAACCAAACCAATAACTCGAAGAGACTTGCAAAGATATGAAATCAGGCATATAAGAATTTCGAAAAGACTCAAATAATATTCATAGATAATCTAAACATAAATCCACAATTCATCAGTTCTCGACAAACACACTGTAAAAGAGTATTACATCGGATAGATGTCCATGAAGATCATGAAGAACATGGTATGGAAGAGAAAAGAGAGAGAATAAGACATCTAGCTACTATCTATGGACCCGAGGGTCTATGGTGAACTACTCACGCATCATAAGAGGGGAAATGGAGTTGATGTAGATGCCCTCCGTGATCGAATCCCCCTGCGGCAGATTACCAGAAAAGGCTCCAAGATTGGAACTCTCGGGAATAGAGGTTTCTGGCGGCGAAAAAGTATTTTCGTGTCTTGTTCTGATATACAGGGAATATTTGGGAACTTATAGGCCGATAGATAGGGTTTGGAGAGCTGCCTTGGGCCCACAAACCTGGGGGCGCGCCATACCCCCCTGGGCGCGCCCCCAGGGCTTGTGGCCCCATGGTGGCTCTCCCGACTTCATCTCCAAGTCTCCTGGTTTGCTTCTGGTCCAAGAAAAATTATTCTGAAGATTTTATTCCATTTGGACTCCGTTTAATATTCCTTACGTGCAATTCTCAAAAACAAGGAAAAAATAGAAACTAACACTAGGCTCTATAGGTTAGTCCCAAAAATAATACAAAATAGCATATTAATGCATATAAAACAAACAAAATACATAATATAATAGCATGGAACAATCAAAAGTTATAGATACGCTGCAGACGTATCACTCTTCTTGTTTTCTGTTTTGTAAATAGGTTTAGCTCATTCGTTCTTGATTCAGCATATTATGAGTAAACATGTTTATGATGAAGATTAGATATTATAGTGCCTCATGCCATGCTTATGTAGCTAGGAGTGAATAATGATTTATCTTATGTGTCAACATGAATTAAAATGGTTGTGATGTGCTTTGGTAGTATGGTATCCCCCTCTAAGTAATTCGAACGTCTTGACTTGGCACATGTGCAAACATGTAGTTGATTCAAATCAAATGTAGCCTTCATGATATTTGTGTTTAGAGTGTTTATATCCTACTCATGCTAATGTTCAATGTTAAATATTCACAATGCAGGACTGACTGCTTTCGCTCTCTAGCTAGTCGCTTCTCAGCCTATTGCTAGCCTTCACCTGTACTGAGCGGGAATATTGTGCTTGTGCATTCAAAATCCTTAAAACCCAAGTTCTTCCACATGAGTCCACCATATCTACATATATATGGTATTACTCTATCGTTCCAAGTAAATTTGTATGTGCCACCTCTAAACATTCAAATAAACATCTATTTTGTGTGCTCGTACCACTCATGGAGCGACGGGGCGGTCAGTATCTTCCATGATAAGCGGGTTATTCCCAAGATGGGCGTTTATTCACATGTCATTGCATGACATAGGCTGGTAAAAAGGATGCACGACCCTGCATAATCAAATTAAATTAAACAAAACTCCTGGGACAGTTAAAATGTTGGCAGGCAACCATGGATTCGGTCAGCCATGGTTTGTGTATGTATGGTGGATGGAAGTAAACTTCACAATTCCGATTGGGAACTGCCAATAATCTGTTTAGCATGGAAGGTATTGAAAATCCAGTCATGTCATTGACAGGAAAAGCACACCACTCAAAATTAAAATTTCATCTCAGTTTTAAACTATGAACTCTGGCACCTCTACAAATCAATGCTTCCCTCTGCAAAGGGTCTTTCTATTTACTTTGATGTTATTTTACTTTTATTCTTAAGTCATCATCTTCTTGTTGAAGGACCAGACTGGGGAGCACTATTGTCATTTCTATGCATTGAGTCTAGTTAATGTTGGATGTGAGCATGACTGGATCTCTTCTACCCTGAATTACAATGTTTAGTCGCTGCTTGGACCTCCAGTGGCGTAGCTAGAATTTTATGTTAGGGTGGTCCAGTTGACATTAAAAAATCATACCGCAAATTTAACAAACCAACATGTACACATAGAATATATCCAAAGCACATATCAATATAGTCTTTCAAAGCATATTAAAATTCATGTCCAAGTCTTACATTCGCATAAAATATACACACCTTATTTGTCCGGATACCGCCTTCACAAGACCATGAACATCTCAATTATATCATCTTCATTAACTTGGGAGAAAGTGTCTCGCTCGATGTATGTGACTAGGCAATCATCCAAAAGACTATCACCCATCTTCTTTCTTAACTTGTTTTTGACCAAACTCATTGCAGAAAATGCTCTTTCAACACTTGTTGTTGCCATGGGTAGAAGCAATACCAATTTTAGAAGCAAGTACACCAGATTATGAACTATATGCCTTCTTGTTTGAACGAGCTTAACTGAGAGTTCAACAAGATTTTCTAGGCCTTTGAAGTTGTCATCTTTTCTCATGTCATCAATATAGTTACCAAGTTTCATTTCAAGGTGCATCAAGTCAGTGCTCGAAAAATCATTGGGGTAGAACTCAGCAAGTCTACGTACCTTTCATGCATCAAAAGCACCAAATGAGTTGGCAGGATTCAAGGCCGACATACAAGAAAGCAACTCCATGTTGACCTCATCAAACCGATTGTCGAGCTCTTGACTGATTTTATCAACAATCCCAATATATATTTTCCTTCTAAAGTGATCTACATTTGTTTGAGGTTGTACAAACCGTGTTCATCTTCCAGAAGGGACATAATTATTCTCCATTATAGGAACTTCAATACCATGTTTGTTGCAAAACAAAGTGACCTTTTCTAGGAATGCATCCCACCCATTAGACCTTAGTTCTTGAATCCTACTCTTTGCCAATCTAACAAGTGACATTGCGGTAAGAATATCTTGGTATCTTCTTTACAAACACTCGGATAAATTATTTGTATATCCAAGAGTGAGAAACTGTTGGGGAACGTCGCATGGGAAACAAAAAATTTCCTACGCACACGCAAACCTATCCATGGTGATGAGCATCTACGAGAGGGAGAGTGGATCTACATACCCTTGTAGATCGCTAAGCGGGAAGCGTTAAGAAACGCGGTTGGTGTAGTCGAACATCTTCGCGATCCAAATCGCCGAGCGTCCCGCGATCTCATCACGATCCGTCCCACGATCCAATCACGATCCGTCCCGTGAACTCATCACGATCCGTCCCACGATCTCATCACGATCCGTCTCATGATCTTGATCACGATCTGTCCCGCGAACTCATCACAATCCGTTCCGCGATCTCATCACGAACTGTCTCGCGATCTCGATCACGGTCCTTCCGATCTAGCGCCGAACGGACGGCACCTCCGCGTTCAGCACACGTGCAGCTTGATGACGATCTCCACCGTCTCGATCCAGCGAGAGGAGGTGGAGAGGAGAGAGAGTTCACCGGCAGCATGATGGCGCTCCGGTGATGGTGGTGGAGTGATTCCGACAGGGCTTCGCCTAAGCGCTGCGGAAAACCGATCTAGAGGAGAAACTGTGCACCGGTGAAACGGGTAGCACGTGGCCAGAAATTCTTTCCAAAAACCACCCAATCCACTAGTATATATAGGAGGAGAGGAGAGGAGAGGCAGCCAAGGCCTTTGGGTCGGCCGAAATAGGAGGTGGGAGCAATCCTACTTCACCTCCAATCCTAGTTGGAGTAGGATTGCCTCCTATTGGCTGATTTTCCACTTTTTGCTTTAGGACTTTCTCTCCTGCGCCATGGGCCTTTGTGGCTGTTTTCCCAGGCCACTAAGGGCTGGTTATTATTCTCCCACAGCCCATGGACCTCTTGGGGTCGAAATACCCCTCCCGGAGGTCCTCCGGTACACTACCGGCACTCCCGGTACAATACCGATACTCCCGGTACACTACCTACGAGCCCGAAACTTTTCCGGAAACCAAACTGGGACTTCCTATATATGAATCTTTACCTCCGGACCATTCCGGAGCTCCTCGTGACGTCCGGGATCTCATCTGGGACTCTGAACAACCTTCGGTCACCACCATACACTACCGAAACGTCACCGAACCTTAAGTGTGCAGACCCTGCGGGTTCGAGAACTATGTAGACATGACCGAGACACCTCTACGGTCAATAACCAATGGCGGGACCTGGACGTCCACATTGGTTCCTACATATTCTACGAAGATCTTTATCGGTCGAACCTCTATGTCAAGGATTCAGTTAATCCCGTATAACGTTCCCTTTGTTCTTCGGTATGTTACTTGCCCGAGATTCGATCGTCGGTATCTCCATACCTAGTTCAACCTCGTTACTGGCAAATCTCTTTACTCGTTCCGTAACACAAGATCCCACAACTAACAATTAGTCACATTGCTTGCAAGGCTTGTTGTGATGTTGCATTACCGAGTGGGCCCCGAGATACCTCTCCGTCACACGGAGTAACAAATCCTAGTCTCGATCCATGCCAACTCAACAGACACCATCGGAGATACCTGTAGAGAACCTTTATAGTCACCCAGTTACGTTGCGACGTTTGATACACACAAGGCACTCCTCCGATATCTGTGAGTTGCATGATCTCATGGTCATAGGAACATATACTTGACATGTAGAAAACAGTAGCAATAAACTGACACGATCATATGCTATGTTTGTAGTTTGGGTCTTATCCATCACATCATTCTCCTAATGACGTGATCCTGTTATCAAATGACATCTCATGTCCATGGCTAGGAAACCTTAACCATCCTTTGATCAACGAGCTAGTCCATTAGAGGCATACTAGGGACATGGTTTTGTCTATGTATCCACACATGCATTTAAGTCTCCGATCAATACAATTATAGCATGGATAATAAACGATTATCATGAACAAGGAAATATGATAATAACTAATTTATTATTGCCTCTAGGGCATATTTCCAACAGAAACATCAAGTGTGCATTGAAAACAAAGACAAATGACTCAAACACTCCGACAATACTATGTATTTTCGGCCATTCAGCCCTTTGTGAAGTATCTTTACCAAGAGAGATGCGCACATCACGGATTTCAGCATACATATCAATAATGTTGCAAACAGTTCTATAGTGAGAGCCCCACCGAGTTTCACCCGGCCTAGGCAAGCCCATCTCTTAATTTAATCCGGTCCAAGTTTCTAGTTCACCACATTCAATTGCTTTCATGATATTATGAAGCCTAGCATTTCGAAGCATGTCATGACGCTTACAAGAAACACCAACAATATTCAACAATAAAGATACCCGGTCAAAAAACTACACACAATCATCATTTCCCTTGGCCACGGCAACCAAAACTAATTGGAGTTGATGAGCAAAACAATGGACATAATAAGCAGAAGGTTACTCTCTCATGATCAATGTTTTCAAACCTTTAATCTCCCCTTTAATATTGCTAGCCCCATCATAACCTTGCCCACGAATTTGAGTCATGGTTAAATGGCTATCCACAAGTAAATCTTCAATTGCCTCCTTAAGTGATAATGAAGTAGTATCACCTACATGAACAACTCCAAGAAAGTGCTTACCCGGCCTTCCTAACTTATCAACAAAACACAAACATAGAGCCAATTGTTCTTTATGTGATACATCACTAGATTCATCAGCTAGAATAGCATAGTGATCATCACCAAGTTCTTCAATAATTTGCTTTCTAGTTTCTATTGCATAACATTGAATAATCTGTTGTTGTATTTGAGGGGAAGTCAATTTGTAATTACGTGGCGCATTGTTCAAAACATACTTATTCACATCCTCGCTATTTGCTGCAAGACATTTCAAAAGCTCAATAAAGTTACCTCTATTGCTAGACCCTTCATCTTCTCTATGACCGTCGAATGCCAATCCTTGATGCAAAAGAAACCTCTTACATCTGAGTGAATAAGTCAACCTCGTCTTGTAAAGACGTAGATCCTCATCATTCATCTTCACAATAAGATTATCAATTTGAGACTCACGAGGGCTGACAAATAAATTATATCTCTCTTGAGCTTCCTGATGCACACTTGCTATAGTACCTTCATGCTTAAGAAGTGCATCCTCTCTATTCCAAGTTCTCCAACCACCCTTAGTAAATGCATTGGTTCTGTTGCGCCTAGTTTTCTTATCTTTGAACAAGTAGCATACAAAGTAATATGCAGATTCCTTGCTACTTCTATATTCAAGCCAATGATGTTTATGCAACCAAAGAGGATTGAATTGCCGATTTCTGCCTCCAATTTTTCTGATTTCAAAATTATGAGCATATGGTTTGAACACACCTTTAAGAATATATGCTTTTCAAACGGCATCTTGGTCATTTGCAGGATAAGATGCAATGGGTAGCCTATCCCCCGGATCATGTGGAACACGATTAATATCATAACCGAGTGGTGGCGGCGGCGGTGATGGGGGCGGTGGCGGTTCCGGCGTTGAATTCATAGTTTCTTCAACTACCCTCTCTTGCACTGTCTCAAGAGTTTGCTTTTCTGCCATGGCCTCCACCGACGTTGAAGAAGGAGATGCAAACGGAGGATCAACCATCTTCTTTGCTGCGTGTTTCATAAAAAGAGATGCAATGTCTCTGGTCCTCTTCATTCTCTAACAATTCTACAATAAAAATAAAATCGATATGTTAATTGTAAGTTTGATTGAATACATAATAATCATTAATCATCAACTCAATACATCATATACGGGTTCCAATCTGCAGTCACGGCTAAAGTTGTTTAAATCGTGAAGTCAAATTATACTTTGAATAGAAAAAATATGCAGATCATACTTTAAAAATTGGAGGAGATGAGAAGTCAACGAGCTCCTGCCTCATGCGGACTGCGGTCCTGCTTTGCTGCTTATGTAGCTTGATTATTTGCAACGAGTTGCTGCCTTAGTGCCTCCTGCGGACTGCAGTCCTGCTCTGCTTCTTAAGTGATAATCAAGCTACATATGTACGACACCCTATGGACTATGTATGACTGTACGTGTTGCCAGCCGCCGGCGCCGGGTCGCCGAGCACCGGCGTCTCTTCCTGCCGGCAGCCGGCCGTGCGTCACCAGTGGCACCTCGTTCTTCAGTAGTCGCTAGGGTTCTTTGGCGGCGCCTCGTTCCTCGGAAGTCTAGCTTACAGAATACAAAGCAAACAAAGCCACGATCTGATCCAAGCCTAGCGCTGGCCATATCAATTGCAGACTTGCAGTCCTTGGGCTTGGGCCTTGACCGATGCACATTTGCTAATTATTTTTCTTCTAATTTACATATATAGTGAGGTAATGGGCCAAATCACAGGGTGGTCCGTGGACCACCCTGTCCACCCTGTGGCTATGCCACTGTGGACCTCGGAGGTGCTCTGCATTTATGTTTTGTGTTCTTGGAAAGGGCTAGCGAGATACAATATCATCATATTATATCATGATTGTTTTGAAAGAAATTGGCATGTGAGATATCTTATTATTGCTCGCTAGTTGGTTATGTTATTACCATGAGTAAATATAATAGCTAAGTGTTATCACCGATATGGTTATCTATGCTTTATGTTGAAAACCTGAACACTGACTAAGCATGTATATAGCAACGAGAACAAAAGAGTTTGTAAAAAATTTCTTTATCACTTTCAGTTTATGCTGAATTGCTTGAGAACAAGCAATGAGTTAAGCTTCGGGGAGTTGATACGTCTCAAACGTATCTACTTTTTCAAACCCTTTCGCTCTTGTTTTGGACTCTAATTTGCATGGTTTGAATGAAAATAATCCGGACTGACGACGTTTTCAGCCCAACTGTTATGGTGTTGTTTTTGTGCAGAGATAAAAGTTCCCGGAATTGGATGAAACTTTTTGAAGAAATTTTCTAGAAAATATGAAGATTTATGGAGCGAAGACTCACACAGGAGGCCACCTGTTGGTGCCAAGCCAACAGGGCGTGCCCACCCACCCTTGGGCGCACCCTGATGGCCTGGGGCCTCTTGTGGATTCCTCCAACTCTATGAATGAAGGGGGGAGTATGAGGAAGGCCGATTTTCTTTCTATATCAAGATGAAAAAAGGATCAGGCTCCTCTGACCGTAATTCTAGTACAATAAATTCACAATTACGGAGAAAAAATAAGAGAGAAGTTTTCATTGCCTTTCACGAGACGAAGTTGTCGCCACCTCTTGTTCTTCCTCGGGAGGGCTGACCTGGAGTCCTTTTGGCGGTTCGGATAGGGGGATTCGTTGCCATCATCATCACCAACCCTTCTTCATCAACACCCTGATGATGCTAACCATCGGGAGTGAGTAATTCCCTTGTAGGCTTGCTGGACAGTCATGGGATTGGATGAGATTGATCATGTAATCGAGTTATTTTTAGAGCTTGATCCCTAGTATCCACTATGTTCTGAGATTGATATTGCTATGACTTTGTTATGCTTAATGCTTGTCACTAGGGACCGAGTGCCATGATTTCAATATAAGAGTGTTTTGGATCCCATCTTGCTAGTTGTACGCACCTATTATGTGTCATGATCCGCGTACCCCAAGGTGACAATAATTGGGATTCTTTCTGATGATTGTTGTAGTTTGAGGAGTTCATATATTCACCATGTGTTAATGCTTTGTTCCGGTTCTCCATTAAAAGAAGGCCTTAATATCCCTTAGATTTCCCTATGGACCCCGCTCCCACAGGAGGGTAGGACAAAACATGTCATCCAAGTTCTTGTTATAAGCATGTATGACTATTTATGGAATACATGTCTAAATTACATTGATGAATTGGAGCTAGTTTTGTGTCGCTCTAGTGTGTAACTGTTACATGATTGATGTCATCTAAATCATTATCCATCATCAATCCATGGCCTACGCTTTTCATGTACCAAATCTTGCTAAGTTACTATTACTGCAGCTACTATTACAATCGCTATAAAATTGATGTTGTTAACATTACCGTTACTACTACTATTTTGTTGTGCTACTACAACTTCCGCTACCGAGGGATAACCTGGTGTGCTTGAATTGACAACTGAACTACCAAGACAAATAAATATTCTTTGTGTCCCCTTGTGTCCAATCAACAAATTTGGGTAAAATACTTCCCTCGAAGACTATTACGATCCCCTATACTTGTGGGTTATCAGCCCTACGACCCCATCTTTTTCACTTGGATAACTTACAATAGATGTAGTAGTTCTATGTGTGATATGTGAAAATGGAAGTGAGTCTTGATAGTTTGTACAAAGATTTTCTCTAGTAGTTGAAATAATTTTGTACCCTTTGTTTTCTTTAGTTTAGACAACCAAGACTTGTTGTGGTACAGTTTTTGAACCAAATGTTGTTAACCAAGTATAACTTTGCACAAGAGGAAGTCTTTCAAGACTTAGGAGTTGAGAAATTGGAGTGGAAGGGATGCTTAACATGCTCAACCCCATGTTGTTAATTTTAATAGACTTGATATCACTTGTAGATTAAATTTTCCAAAGGAACTTAGTTGAAAGGTGGGTGAGATTATGCCAAAAATCCGTGTTGTATATCTCAACATGGTGTTACATCCTGCGGCTAGTGCCATGGCCTTTGCTACTATATACGCGTTTACATGTGTAAATTTGCCTCTTCACCATTCTTGATGTTATGTTCAGGACTATGATACGCAATGAACAATCTACCAAGAGCGATGGCTTGGATTTCGGCTATCAGTTTGTTATCGTACGTAGTGGAAACATTAGAAACGAATATTATTCAGCTTTCTCTTGAGTGGGTATTTATGTGGTAAATAAAAGGGACTGGTAAAAAGAGCTCGAAAGAGACATTATTACTAAAGGCCCATGGTTCCCAAACATTAAGCCACATCGAAAACTTATGCATGATCACTTATTTGGCATAATCTTCTTCATGTGACAATCAAAGTTCCAGCAAACTATGATTGAAATAGACTGTTTAAGAGCTTAGAGGAGGAGACAATTGTGGGTGAGATCATGAGAACTGGGGCATCATATTTTACTACATGCTTTCTACTCCCTAACTTATGGCTGTATGGATCTATCTAAAGAAACTCTTTCGTGCATTTCTAGCAAGCAATTGTTGTCTAGATTAAATGAAATCAACTATTGCAAAGTTACTTTATCTAGTAGATAAGAAACTTTGTGTTGATTATATTTGCTTCACTAACACTTGTACTATAACCATGCCACTGCTATACCTATGCTAAATTTTCAGGTCAAGAAGTGGAGGGTTATCTAGGCGGACCGATACTAAGTGAACCCTTCTCGTTATTTTGGGTTAAACAACTGAGTACCTTATGTTTCTAATTTCTCTCTATGTTGCTCGAGGACGTTCAAGTTTGATCTTGGGGAAGTTGATGAGTGATATTTTTACACTCATTTCAACCTTGTTTAAACCAAGACATTTCACTAAAAGAGAGATATTCGCTTTGATATTGCCACTAATGACTAACGAATGGGATTCCACAAATCCTCTCCTTAATATTTTTCCATGTGAAATGGGCTAAAAGGGAACAAATCACATGGGAGAAAGGAAAGGAAGAAAAATGAAGGAAGAGTCAATCACCAAGAGGCGCCAAAAGCTATCTAGAGAAAAAGACGGTGTTCCATACGGGGGCAGACGCCCGTATGAGCGAACATTTGGCATGGAAATCAACGCAGGGCATTCACCTGAACAACTTCTATAAAGGGGACCTCGTCGAAATGTCAACAAAACAGCGGGGAGAACAGCACCGAGCACAGCCAAAATCTCTTCATCATCATCATGCTCCACAAACCCTAGCCTTCGCCATTTTCATCTCCATAGCCATCTCCACCACCATAATGCTCTTGCATCTAGTTCATACTTGTAACTGTCCATTGCACAAGGCATCCATTGTAAGACATATTGCAACCAATCAATACCAACATGTGTTCTTTGATGTTTTATTCTCCCCTTCTGATATCCATGTACGAGTAGTTCGGTAAGGTTGGGGTGAAGCATGAGCCTTGCAACCCCAGGTATTTATTGAAGGGATCAATGGAAGTCTTTGACACAACATCTCGTATGTGTCATAAAATTGTTTCGTGAAGTATCTCTTGTCTTGTCCGCAATCTTCATACCTGCAGGTACCCAAGATCAGGGAGATCGAACACTGGTGAGGCTTGGAGAGAGGGGACCGTGAAGTGTTATACTGAACACCAGTGACAATAAGGTTTAGTAGGGTAACATGGATCATATCCTTGGGGATTCATGAGGTGTGGTCATTAAACACCCAATACTTTTGTCTGATATTATTATCTTAATTATCGGAGCAACCCCACGAGACGGATAAGGCCTTCGGTAGGACAACTTTCTTGATGCAGGACTCATGCCGGTCAAGATGTAATTTGGACACATCCCCCACTTCGATATGAAGCAAGCACCTATTGATGGGTGACTTTTGAGCACAAACTAATATCATTTTATCCCAACACAAATACATGGTTGTAAGCATTAAGACCTCATATGTGTACCTTATTTTTATTATAAAAGTGTTTCAATTACTATTTGCTTATTGATCCGGTCAATAGCTAGATTTCACACTTTGGCAAAAGCTTGCAAGAGACCATTGCTTCAAGGGAATGTTCCTCTCATGTGTTCAATACCCAGGGTCACCTCTGGGGAAATAGGTGTGGGATACCCTTTCTTGTTCCAACACCAGATCAATAAAAAGGAGGTATCACTTGTCGGATGAGGAAATCATCATGAGAGGACATCTTTATCATACCGACGGTATCCATGGCGAGGAGGGAGTAGTTCACCCTCGGGGCTGAGGGTATGTACCAGTAGATATGTGTTCGATCTCTATCTATCTCTCTCTCTCATGTTCTTCATTTGTCACAAGAGTTTTTAGTATAGTTGGATCATATTGTGTTCTTCCCTCTCTATCTTGATGTGATGAATTGAGTCTTTCCCTCTGAGGTTTCGTTATGTTGGATTGAATACTTTGTATTTGAGAACACTTGATATATGTATTACATGTGGATACCCATGGTGAAAATGGTGTATTCTATTGAGTAACTTGATATATGTTATGATTCATGTGGTGACATTGGGGTGATCTTTGCACATAGGTTGATGCTCGTTTTCATTCTATTTTCTCCGAAATAAACTTTGAGGTACACTTTTAAGTTCTTTGTGTTGGATTAAATGTGATGAATATGAAATTGTTTGATGCATGCCGAATAATTAACTCACGAATACTTGTGGTGACATTGGAGTATCTAGGTGACATTAGAGTTGATTGATGAGTATCATATGGTGTTATTTTAGTACAAACTCTAGGGTTGTTTGTGACACATATAGGGATGGTGACGGGGTTATTACCCCTAGGTATGCCAAAGCAATGGGGTCATTCCCCTCCCGCTTCAAAGAAGAAGAACGCGGACCGGCTGGTCATGGCCAGCTGGAGGACGTCCGGCTCGAGCCAACGCTGGCTAGCACTCCGGATGGCTGGTCAAGGAGTCGGCTCGACCCGCGGCCGGTTGGGCGCGGCCGGCTGCCTCTGGGCTGCCTCCTTTGTTGACCCTGGAACGGACATGCGATGTCCCGTCCCTCTGCGTGCGGGTACGACGACACGACACGACCGGCACGACGGGCGGCCCTATGGCTACAGTGGCCGTTGACGCACTGCAGCGCATGGCTACAGTCCGGCCGTCTCGGCCGCTGACTTAGGCGAGCGCGACCAGGCGAGGGAATAGTGCCGGCACGCCCTTGCCCACTCGATTACCTGCCTCGGCGTGGCTACAGTACTACCGACCATAACGGAGACGTTGGTCGGCTGGCGCTAGACGATGTCTCTCGGGCGACCCGTGCCGTGGCAAGTAGGCGAGAGCCAATCACAGAGCCGGCTGGCGGGCTCCAGCGGGGGACAGGACTGCTCAGCCGGTGGACCCCATGGACGATGCGATGGCACGAAGGGTGGGACCCCCTGGCCAGCCGGAGAGATTGCCAGCCGGGTCCCTCACCCCTGTACTTTAGATATACTGTAGAGACGGGGGGTTGGCCTATAAAAAAACCTGAGCCCCTCATGCAACGGGGACGATCGATCACATCCGCACACCCGTAGAACTCCCAAAAACCCTGTAGTAGTAGAGCAAGACGAGCCGGCTGCTCCTTCTTCCTCCTCTAAACACAGCTCCAGCAGCACCCTTGTACACATATCCATCCATCCAACTAAACCAAGCAGCACTATGGGGTTTTACCTCCCTCGGAGGGCCCTGAACCTGGGTACATCGTGTGTCATCCCTGCTTGTGCCCAATCTCGCACCCGGAGCCCGTCGACGTCCTCTGGCCCCAACCACCTACGATAAGCCACCTATGGCATCTGTCGTGAGAAAACGACGACAGTTGGCGTCCATCGTGGGGCCGTACGCGGCGTCGGCTGGATTCATGCTCTGGGCGGGACCCCTCGCCATTCCCCGCCATCGCCGCACGTCTAGGCAAAAACGCGGGATCATGGGGCTTGCTCTGGCATGCCCTGCGGGCTACTCAGTCGGCCTCACGGCCGATATCGACACGCTCACCGAGCGCTTCGGCAGGCTCAGCCTCGCAGAGGCTCCGGCCGAGGACGAGTACCCTGGGCAGGTGCTTGTATACACCGACCCTCCCACGGCCGTGGGAGCACTCGCTGCGACCCAGCCTAGCGGCTCCCACGGTCGGGTGGGGGTGTTGGTCGTCGTCTCCTCCACCTCCTCCGAACATGCGCAGACTGCGGCCGACGCCGCCGTGGCCCGCGTCGGCACCTCCGATCCGCTTGGCGCGGCCCTCCGGGGCCTCAGCACCCCTATCGCCCCAACGGCAAACCCCAACGCCGCTGCGGCAGACCTCGAGGCGGCTTGTCGCGTCCTGTTCAAGGACGCCACCGCCCTCATGGCCACGCGGCGCCGCATGGAGGTTGCCCAGCGGGAATATGCTTCCGCCTATGGTCTCCCCCGGCTGGCACCGGGCCCAGCCGGCATGGGGCCGTACGTGACCGCGGCCGCGTGGTCGCCGAAATCCTTGGTGGCAAGATGCTCGTCTATGACACCCACGCATCCAACCTGCGGGCCCTCAAGGTGGCCTATGCGGATTTGGCCACCTTGGAGGGTGAAGAGCGTGCTGCTCATGAGCGCCACATCGAGGAGCTCATCGACTCCGCCGACGCGCAGCAGCGCCTGCTTGCATCGGGCGGCACCGCCACCGGAGGCCCTCGGCTCGAGCGCGAGGGCACGGGGACTGGCCGTCAGTCGGCTTAGCATTCTAGATCCCCCCGCGTCTCCAGCCGCCGAACTGAAACAAACAACCCCTGGCACTCTCAGATGCCGGGGAGCGAGCAGCCGGCTGTTAGCAGCCGGCGCACCAACGAACCGCCTCGCAGCGGTCGCCACCAAGAAGCGCCGGCATCTGGCAGCCGGCGCAGCCACGGGCACACTCCACCCCCGCGGCGCAAGCGAGAACGAACGGCTCCGCCCGTCATCCGCCCGGCCGCCCCCGCAAACTCACCATGTGCGTTCAGGGGCCAGACGAATCCCTCTGCGACTACCTTACTTAGTGGACCGAGCTTCGCAACTCCTACGAGGGGGTGCACGAGGTACAAGCCGTGTAGTACTTCATTGAAGGCTGCCGAGACGGCACCCCCCTCAAACACAAGCTTCTGTGCTCTAAGCCGGCCACGCTTACCGAGCTCATGACCAAGGCAGACAAGTACGCCACGGCCGATTCGACCATCCGGGTCAAGACGACCCTGCCTGCCAAGGCGATGACGACACCGGCCACAACATGGACGCTGCCGACAACCGTCAGCCGCAAAACAACAAGCGGAAGAACGACCAACCGGATCCCCGCTATGGGAGCCGGCAGGTCAATACCGTCGAGGAGCAGGAGCCGGCTGCCCAGCCTTTCGGCCAGCGCCAGCGCACTGGCAAGGCTGCCTGGCAGTTGAAGCTCACCTTCGAGCAAATGCTCGACCTCCCCTGCAAGAACCACTCGGGGGCCAAACCCTCTACGCACACACTCCGGCAATGCAGCTTCTCACAATGATTGGACCGGGGGGCGGCCTTACGGCTCCTCCCGTGCCGCCAGCTCGAACATCGGCCCCGACCCAAGCTGCCGCCCCGGCGCCGGCTCAAGCTCCGGCCCAAAATGACGGTCGTTTGATCGACCAGTTCCCCAACCAAGACGGCTATTACATCGTCTTCACCAGTGAAGAGATGGGCAAACATGCTCAACGCCAGCTCCAACGTGAGGTGAATGCCACCATGCCGGCAACTCCCCAGTTCATGCACTGGTTGGAGAAGCCGGTCACTTGGAGCCAGGCCGATCACCCCGCTGTGATGCCGAATCCCGGAAGCTATGCCCTAGTCCTCGACCCCACCATCGCCATAAAGGAACGAACTTGCCGCTTCTCGTGGGTGCTGATAGATGGTGGCAGCAGCATCAACATCCTCTACCTTGACACTACGCACAAGCTGGGGCTAAAGATAGAAGATCTGTAGGCGAGCCGGATGGTCTTCCATGGCATCGTGCTTGGGAAGTCCTGCTCCCCTGTCAGCAAGATCACGCTCGACTTCCTCTTTGGCAGACCCGGCCACTTCCGCCGCGAGCCGGTGCTGTTCGAGGTCGTCGACCTCCTACCACGCGCTATTAGGCCGGCCGGCCCTTGTCAGCTTCATGGCGGTTCCCCATTACGCCTACCTCAAGCTCAAGATGCCGAGACGCAAGGGAATCATCACCATCAAGGGTGACTACAAGATGTCGCTCGAGTGTGCTTGAGATGGCAGCCGGTTGCCTGAGGCCCTGGAGATCGCCGAGGAGAAACGGAATCTCAACCGGCTCGTGGCCCTTACTACCAGCCAGCTGGCCGTGCCAGCTCCTCCCTTGCAATCCGTCGGCGAGGCCTCCTTCCATCCATTCAAAGACACCAAGCAAATCCCGCTCGACCCGGCCAACCCATCTCAGTGCGTCACCATTGGCTCCCGCCTCAACAGCAAATAGGAAGGTGAGCTCGTCGACTTACTCCGTGAGAATCGGGACATCTTCGCATGGTCCCCCAAGGACATGCCGGGTGTTCCAAGGAAGTTTGCCGAGAACAAACTCCACGTCCGGCTGGACGTCAAGCCAGTCAAACAACCCATGCGCCGTTTCTCCGAGGAGAAGCGGCATACTATAGGCGAAGAGATCGCCCGGCTGCTCGCAGCCGGGTTCATAATGGAAGTGTTCCACCCAAACTGGCTGGCCAACCCAGTCCTGGTGCTAAAGAAGAACAAGACCTGACGCATGTGCATCGACTACACTAGCCTGAACAAGGCGTGCCCCAAGGACCCATTCGCCCTGCCGCGGATCGATCAAGTCATCGACTCCACGGCCGACTGCGACTTGCTGTCCTTCCTGGACGCCCACTCCGGATACCACCAGATCAAGCTGGACCCATAAGACCGGCTCAAGACCTCCTTCAGCATGCCCTTTGGGGCCTACTGCTACATAACCATGTCCTTCAGCCAGAAGAACGTAGGCGCCACCTTCCAACGGTGCATGCAGAAGTGCCTCCTGCCTCAGATAGGCAGGAATATCCACGTCTACGTCGACGACATCATCGTCAAAACCAGGAAGCACTTCAGCCTCCTCGACAACCTCCAGGAGACCTTCACGAACTTGCGCGAGTACAAGATCAAGCTCAACCCGGAGAAGTCTGTCTTCAGCGTCCCGGCCGTTCAACTCTTGGGTTTCTTTGTGTCCGCCCGCGGTATCGAAGCTAACCCCGAGAAGATCGGGGCGATCGAGCGCATGCCCAAGCCGACCCGGCTCCGTGACCTCTGGAAGTTCACCGGCTGCCTTCCCTCGCTCAGCCGGTTCATCAGCCGGCTGGGGGAGAAGGCCTTGCCCCTCTACGGGCTCCTTCGCAAGACGGCTCTAATCGAGCTGGGCCAAACAAAGAAGTTGGGCATATTCGACTGGCCCGACAAGGCGGACGAGGCTTTCTGCGGCCTCAAGAAGGCTCTCACCCATGCGCCCATCCAGGCCACGCCGGCTAAGAAGGAACCCCTGCTCACCAACATCTCGGTGACCACACGCGTCATCAGCGTCGTCCTGATGGTCGAGCGGCCGGAGGAGGGCAAATCCATGCCGGTCCAGTGACCCGTCTACTACCTTAGCAAGGTCCTCTCCGCGTCCAAGCAGAACTATCCAACTACCAGAAGATGTGCTATGGAATATACTTCGCCGCCAAGAAGTTCAGGCATTATTTGCAAGAGCATACCATTACCATGGTG
The DNA here is from genome assembly GCA_022496015.1 of Hordeum marinum. NCBI lineage: Eukaryota > Viridiplantae > Streptophyta > Magnoliopsida > Poales > Poaceae > Hordeum > Hordeum marinum. The sequence goes on along the minus strand of CM039674.1, from coordinate 505,668,810 downwards.
AGCACGGCCCCGCTCGGCGAGATCATGAGCGGCCGGGACTCCACCGGCCGGATCACCAAATGGGTCATCGCCCTCGCGGATCATGAGATCTGGTACGAGCCAAGAATTGCCATCAAGTCACAGGCATTGGCTAACTTCCTTGTCAACTGGGCGGAGACGGAGTTCATCCCGCCTCCCCCAGACTCCATGCATTGGCGCATGCATTTCGACGGCTCGAAAATAAGGACCGGCCTGGGTGCCGGCATAGTCCTCTCCTCCCCGAAGGGTGACCAGCTCAAATACGCCCTCTAGATCCACTTTGCCACCTCCAACAACATGGTCGAGTATGAGGCCATCGTCCATGGCCGCCAGCTCGCCAAGGAGATCGGCATCAGGCACATCCTCTGCTTCGGCAAATCCGACCTCGTGGTGCAGCAAGTCTCTGGCGAATGGGACGCCAGGGATGCCAACATGGCCAGCTGCTGCTTCCTCATACAACAGCTCACCGGCTCCTTCGAGGGTTGTGAGTTTCATCACGTCCCATAGGCGGACAACGAGGCAGTGGATGCGCTGGCGAAGATCGGTTCCACCCGGCAGGCCATCCCAGCCGGCTTCTCCCTCGAGCGGCTTCTCAAGCCGTCAATCAAGCCTTCATCAGAATCAGAGTCAATCTTCGTGCCGGCGGGCGTCGTCGGCCCATCGACGGACCAAGCCGCCTCTCCGGCACCTTCGTCACCGGCTCCCGAACCATCGGCCGCCCAGCCGGCACCAATCGAGCCGGCGATGGCCAAGGCGGCCGGCTCCAACGACGCGGCCGTCATGAAGATTGTCGACCAGCCGGCCCCGAGGACTAGCGAACCGGTCCCAGGGACTGATCATCCAGTCTTGGGGGCTGGCGAGCCGGTCCCAGGAGCTGGTCGTCCAGCCCGGGGGCTCCCAAGCCGGCCCCCGTCACGGCCCCCTCATGGGCCCAGCCCATCCTAACGTTTCTCCTACGGGGCGAGCTGCCTCTAGACGAAGCCTTGGCAAGGCAAATCCAACGTCGGGCCACGGCATATGGCATCATCAACAACGATCTCATCCACCGTAGCACCATCGGCGTCTTCCAGCGATGCGTCGAGCCGGAAAAGGGTCTGGAGATCCTCCTCGACATCCACCAGGTGAGTGCGGGCACCACGCCGCCTCCAGGACCCTGGTGGCCAAGGCTTTCCGCCAAGGCTTCTTCTGGCCGACTGCCCTCGAGGCGGCCAAGAAGTTGGTCAACGAGTGTGAAGGCTGCCAACGCTTCAGCACGCAGAGCCACCTGCCGGCAATAACCCTCCAAACCATCCCCCTCTCGTGGCCCTTCGCGCCTTTGGGGGCTGGACATGGTGGGCCCATTCAAGACCGCTCGAGGCGGCATGACGCACTTGCTGGTGGCTATCGACAAATTCACCAAGTAGATCGAGGCGCGGCCAATCAAGAAGCTGGACGGCCCCACGACCGTCCGGTTCATTGACGACATCACGATGCGCTACGGCATCCCCCATAGCATCATCACCGACAATGGCACAAACTTCGCCAAGGGCGCACTTGCTTGTTTTTGCTACAAGCAGGGAATCCGGCTCGACCTGGCCTCCATCACTCATCCACAGTCAAACGGCCAGGTCTAGAGGGCGAAAGGCCTCATTTTGTCCGGCATCAAGCCCCGAGTCGTGACGCCGCTGGTAAGGTCGTCCGGATCCTGGATCGATGAGCTGCCAGTCGTCCTTTGGAGTCTCGGGACCACCCCGAACCGTTCAACCGGCTACACTCCCTTCTTCCTTGTGTACGGGTCCAAGGCGAACATCCCCACCAACATCGAGTTCGATTCGCCTCGGGTCGCCCTATACACGGAGAAGGACGCAAAGGAGGCAAGAAAAGACAATGTCGACCTGCTCGAGGAAGCTCGCGAACTGGCCTTGAGCCAGACGGCAATCTACCAGCAGAAGCTCCGATATTACCATAGCAAGCGGATCCGGCCACTCTCCTTTCGCGAAGGGGACCTGGTCCTCACGCGGATTTAACGAACAGCCGGACAACACAAGTTGTCCTCCCAATGGGAGGGCCCATTCATCATCAGCAAGGCATTACACAACAATGCGTACTACCTGATAGATGCCCAGAAGCCGTAGAAATGCCAAAGAGACACCTCCGGTGAGGAGACGGAGCGCCCATAGAACGCGGCGCTCCTCCGCCCGTTCTACTGCTGAAAAAACCGATGTATGTATGTATCCCTACCCTTTTGGGCTTATGAATGCAAAGGGTGCCCCAGGCCGGCTCTTGGGGCACGCCCTGTTTTGTTTCCTCAAACAAGATTCCTCGCTCACCGGCTCCCCGACCCAGCTCCCGGGACCGGGGGCTCGCCGGCTGGTCTTAGGATGTTTCCCCCAGAAATTGGCTAAGTAGTGTGAGCCGGCCAAACCTCCCCACCCCTACCAGCTATAGAACCGGCTCCCGGTTGTCCCGCTGATGGGGCCTCGGAGTGGCAAGGTTTTGCTCACACGAAGAGTCAAACGAAAGGGGATCCCGGCTAGGCCCAGCCGGACCACTGCCTCGCCTCTACCTCTCTACTTATCCCAAAGAACCGTCGCGGCTCCTAAGTCCCGAACCGACTCCCTCGAGGCGGACTCCCCGACCCAGCCACAGACCGGCCCCCGGCTGGCGGGCTGGCGGGGCCGAAACCTAAGGGGAAAAGGAGAAGGACCCCAAAAAAACCAAGAGGGCGAAAACGGGTAAGGATGACTCGGCATGAGCAATAAGGCAAGCACACTAGATTTCGCGAGATAAATGTTAAGACAAAAATGGCCCACGGCTAGCATGGTTCATTACATAAACACCCCCAGTGGGTGGACTTGAGCATACTTGTAGGAAAGAAAAAAAGATAGACAAAAACGCCCGGGGGCTCAGGCCACCGGCGCGTCGCCAGCCGGCGTGCCCCTAGCCGGCGCATTGCTAGGCGGTTCGACCCTCGCCTCGGAGGTGGTCGCGGTCTTCGAAGAGGCCTCCAAGGTCCCGGCCATCTCGCCGCTTGAGTCGGAGCTCTCATCGGCGACCTCCTCGTCCACTGGGCCTTGAGGGATGCCGAAGGAGTCTTTGGGCAGTGGCTCGCCGTCCTCGCCAAGCGCCGGCAGGAACTCATCCGCATCGACGTATGATGCGAGGTCGTTGGCCCGAAGGATGAGGGCCGGCTCATGGGCCTCCCGCTCCGCGGACGGCTCATCGCGCATGGTGGCCAGCCGGCCTAGATCGACACCTCGATACCACGTGGTGATGAACCGGAGCGCCATCTACGCACCGGCCTGGGCCACCGACGCCTTCTAGGCCTCGAGCCAGGCCACGGCCTGCTCCAGCCACATGGCCACGCGGTTTTCTGGAGCTCCCCCGCGGCCCGGCCACAGAGCGGCGATGACCTCTTTTCCGGCCGTCTTCAGCCGGTCCATGCTTCGCTCGAGATGGGTCAACAGGTACTTGATGGCGACCCCAATATCGTCCACGTCCCACGGGGCCTCCTGCTTAATGGAGTGATCCTGCTCCCGAAGGTACTCCCGATGCTCCTCAACGATGCGCGCAGTGGGATGCTGAGTCTCTGGGAAGCACCCTAAGGGAAAGAAGAACAAGAAGAAGAAAGAATGGCAAATCAAAACACAAGAACTAGCAAAGGAAAAAGCGACCGGCTAGAGAAGAGAGAGAAAGGCACTTGCCCTCAATGGCGTCGTCCACCCCAAGGGCGAAGTTGAGCGTCGACGTCCGCTCTGTCTCCACAGCCGCCTCCGACGTGGCAAGGGACTTTTAGACCTCCCCGAGCGTCCTCTCAAGGTGGGTCACTTTGTTTTGGAGGGCGGCGGTCCTCCGGGCGGCATCAGCTGCTTCCTTGATGACCGTATCCCGGACCGTCACCTCCTTCGCCGCCTCGGCCTTGAGCCGGTCCTGGGCGGCCTCCCCATCCGCCAGCAGCATGGTCAACCGGTCCTGTTGGGAGACGTAGTAGTAAATAAAAAAAATCCTACGTGTTCACCAAGATCTATCTATGGAGAAACCAGCAACGAGTAAGGGGAGCGTGCATCTTCATACCTTTGAAGATCGCTAAGCTGAAGCGTTACAAGAACGCGGTTGGTGGAGTCATACTCGTAGCGATTCAGATCGCGGTGGACTCCGATCTTGGCGTCGAACAACGGTGCCTCCGCGTTCAACACACGTGCAGCCTGGTGACGTCTCCTACGCCTTGATCCAGCAAGGAGGGAGGAGAGGTTGAGGGAGAGCTCCGGTAGCACGACGGCGTGGTGACGCTGGAGCTGCGTGGTCTCCGATAGGGCTTCGCCAAGCACTACGGAGAATGGGGAGAAGGAGAAGTAGGGCTACGCCGAGAGGGAGAGAGAGTCGTGTCTCAAACAGACCCAAGGGCACCACTATATATAGGAGGAGGAGGAGGAGGGATGCGCCCTAGGGTTTCCACCCTAGGGTGGTCCGGCAGCCACCAGATCCGATCTGGTGCGGCGGCCAGAGGGAGAGAGGGGTGGCCGGCGCCCTAGGTGGGCCTTAGGCCCATCTGATCCTAGGGTTTGCCCCCTCTCTTCCATTGCTGCCCCATGGGCCCTTGTGGAGGGCGCACCAGCCCACCTAGGGGATGGTTCCCTCCCACTTGTGGCCCATGAAGCCCTCTGGGGCCGGTGACCCCACTTGGTGGACCTCTGGAACCCTTCCGGTGGTCCCGGTACGTTACCGGTGACGCCCGAAACATTTCCGGTAACCAAAACCTCACTTCCTATATATCAATATTTGTCTCTAGACCATTTAGGAACTCCTCGTAATGTCCGGGATATCATCCGGGACTTCGAACAGCCTTCGGTAACCACGTCCACTATTTCCCTATAACCCTAGCGTCATCGAACCTTAAGTGTGTAGACCCTACGGGTTCGGGAGACACGTAGACATGACCGAGACACCTCTCCGGTCAATAACCAACAGCTGGATCTGGATACCCATGTTGTCTCCCACATGCTCCATGATGATCGCATCGGATGAACCACGATGTCGGGGATTCAATCAATCCCGTATACAATTCCCTTTGTCTAACGGTATGATACTTGCCCGAGAATCGATCATCAGTATCGCTATACCTTGTTCAATCTCGTTATCGGCAAGTCTCTTTACTCGTTCCGCAACACATCATCCCATGGATAACTCCTTAGTCACATTGAGCTCATTATGATGATGTCTTACCGAGTGGGCCCAGAGATACCTCTCCGTCATACGGAGTGACAAATCCCAGTCTCAATTCGTGCCAACCCAACAGACACTTTCGGAGATATAGCCACCCAGTTACGTTGTGACGTTTGGCACACCCAAAGCATTCCTACGGTATCCGGGAGTTGCACAATATCATGGTCTAAGTAAATGATACTTAACATTGGAAAAGCTTTAGCAGACAAAGTACACGGTCTTGTACTATGCTTAGGATTGGGTGTGATCCCGTTATCAACGACATCCAATGTCCATGGTCATGAAACCGTGACCATCTATTGATCAACGAGCTAGCCAACTAGAGGCTCACTAGGGACACATTGTGGTCTATGTATTCACACATGCATTACGGTTTTCGGTTAACACAATTATAGCATGAACAATAGACAATTATCATGAACAAGGAAATACCATGATAAACATTTTATTATTGCCTCTAGGGCATGTTTCCAACAGTCTCCCACTTGCACTAGAGTCAATAATCTAGTTACATTGTGATGAATCGAACACCCATAGCATTCTGGTGTTGATCATGTTTTGCTCATGAGAGAGGTTTAGTCAACGGATCTGCGACATTCAAATCCGTATGCACTTTACAAATATCTATATCTCCCTCCTGAATGTAATCACGGATGGAGTTGAAGCGGCGCTTGATGTGTCTTGTCTTCTTGTGAAACCTGGGATCCTTCGCAAGGGCAATAGCTCCAATGTTGTCACAGAATAGAGTCATCGGGCCCGACGCACTTGGAATTACTCCTAGGTCGGTGATGAACTCCTTCATCCAGACTCCTTCCTTTGTTGCTTCCGAAGTAGCTATGTACTCTGCTTCACATGTAGATGCCGCCACGACGATTTGCTTGCCGCTGCACCAGCTGACTGCCCCTCCGTTCAAAATATACACGTATCTGGTTTGTGACTTGGATTCGTCTGGATCTGTGTCGAAGCTAGCATCGATGTAACCCTTTACGACGAGCTCTTCAGCACCTCCATATACGAGAAACATGTCCTTTGTCCTTTTCAGGTACTTCAGGATATTCTTGACCGCTGTCCAGTGTTCTGCTCCAGGATCACTTTGGTACCTCCCTACCAAACTTATGGCAAGGTTCTCATCCGGTCTAGTACACATCATAGCCTACATAATAGAGCCTATGGCTGAAGAATAGGGGGTGACATTCATCTCTTTTCTATCCTTTGTCGTGGTCGGGCATTGAGTCGTACTCAATCTCACACCCTGTAACACAGGCAAGAACCCCTTCTTGGACTGATCCATATTGAACTTCTTCAATATCTTGTCAAGGTATGTGCTTTGTGAAATACCTATGAGGCGTCTCGATCAATCTCTATAGATCTTGATGCCTAATATGTAAGAAGCTTCTCCAAGGTCCTTCATTGAAAAACATTTATTCAAGTAGGCCTTTTTACACTTTCCAAAAGTTCTATATCATTTCCCATTATCAGTATGTCATCCACATATAATATGAGAAATGCTACAGAGCTCCCACTCACTTTCTTGTAAATACAGGGTTCTCCATAAACATGTACAAACCCAAACGCTTTAATCACCTCATTAAAGCGAATTTTCCAACTCCGAGATGCTTGCACCAGCCCATAGATGGAGTGTTGGAGCCTGCATACTTTGTTAGCATCTTTAGGATCGACAAAACCTTCCGGCTGCATCATATACAGTTCTTTCTTAAGGAAGCCATTAAGGAATGCCGTTTTGACGTCCATTTGCCAGATCTCATAATCACAAAATGCAGTAATTGCTAACATGATTCGGACAGATTTTAGCATCGCTACAGGTGTGAAAGTCTCATTGTAGTCAACTCCTTGAACTTGTCGATAACCCTTAGTGACAAGCCGAGCCTTATAGACGGTCACATTACCATCCGTGTCAGTCTTCTTCCTAAAGATCCATTTATTTTCAATGGCTCGCTTATCATCAGGCAAGTCCACCAAAGTCCCCACTTTGTTCTCATACATGGATCCTATCTTGGACTTCATGGCTTCAAGACATTTGTTGGAATCCGAGCCTGCCATCACTTCTTCATAGTTCGAAGGTTCACTATTGTCCAACAACATGATCTCTAGGACAGGGTTGCCGTACCAGTCTGGTGCGGAACGTGTCCTGGTGGACCTTTGACGTTCAATAGTAACTTGATCTGAAGTTTCATGATCATCATCATTAACTTCCTCTCCAGCCAGTGTAGGCTCCACAGAAACAACTTCCTGTGTTGCGCTACTCTCCGGTTTGAGTGGAGGTACAATTACCTCATCAAGTTCTGTTTTCCTCCCACTTACTTCTTTCGAGAGAAATATTTCTCGAGAAAGGATCCATTCTTGGCAACAAAGACTTTGCCTTCGGATCTGAGGTAGAAGGTATACCCAATAGTCTCTTTGGGATATCCTATGAAGACGCACTTTTCCGCTTTGGGTTCGAGCTTCTCAGGTTGAAGTTTCTTCACATAAGCATCGCATCCCCAAATTTTTAGAAACGATAGCTTAGGTTTCTTTCCAAACCATACTTCATACGGTGTCATCTCAACGGACTTTGATGGTTCCCTATTTAAAGTGAATGCGGCAGTCTCTAATGCATATCTCCAAAATAATAGCGGTAAGTCGGTAAGAGACATCATAGATCGCACCATATCCAATAGAGTGTGATTACAACATTCAGACACACCATTTCGCGGAGGTGTGCCAGGCGGCATGAGTTGTGAAACAATTCCACATTTCCTTAGGTGCGTGCCAAACTCGTGACTTAAATATTCTCCGTCACGATCAGATCGTAGGCACTTTATTTTCCTGTCACGTTGATTCTCTACCTCACTCTAAAATTCCTTGAACCTTTCAAAGGTTTCAGACTTGTGTTTCATTAAGTAGACATACCCATATCTGCTCAAGTCATCAGTGAGGGTGAGAACATAACGGTAGCCACCGCGAGCCTCGACACTCATTGGACCGCATGCATCGGTATGTATTATCTCCAACAAGTAGGTTGCTCGCTCCATTGTTCCAGAGAAGGGAGTCTTGATCATCTTGCCCATGAGGCATGGTTCGCACGTGTCAAATGATTCAAAATCAAGAGACTCCAAAAGTCCATCAGCATGGAGCTTCTTCATGAGTTTGACACCAATATGACCAAGGCGGCAGTGCCACATGTAAGTGGGACTATCATTATCAACCTTACACTTTTTGGTACTCACACTATGGACATGTGTAACATCACGTTCGAGATTCATCAAAAACAAACCATTGACCAGCGGAGCATGACCATAAAGCATTTCTCTCATATAAATAAAACAACCATTATTCCTGGATTTAAATGACTATCCATCTCGCATCAAGTGAGATCCAGATACAATGTTCATGCTCAAAGCTGGTACTAAATAACAATTATTGAGGTTTAAAACTAATCCCGAAGATAGATGTAGAGGTAGCATGCCGACGGCGATCACATCGACCTTGGAACCATTCCCGACACGCATCGTCACCTCGTCCTTTGCCAGCCTCCGCTTATTTCGCAGCTCCTGCTTGGAGCTACAAATGTGAGCAACTGTACCGGTATCAAATACCCAGGAGCTACTACCAGCACTGGTTAGGTACACATCAATAACAAGTATATCACATATACCTTTAACGTTGCCGGCCTTCTTATCCGCTAGGTACTTGGGGCAGTTCCGCTTCCAGTGATCGGTACCCTTGCAATAAAAGCACTCAATCTCAGGCTTGGGTCCATTCTTGTTCTTCTTCCTGGCAACTTGCTTACCGGGCGTGGCAACAGCTTTGTCGTCCTTCTTGAAGTTTTTATTACCCTTGCCTTTCTTGAAACTAGTGGTCTTATTCACCATCAACACTTGATACTCCTTTTTGATCTCGACCTCCGCTGATTTCACCATCGAGTACAACTCAGGAATGGACTTCTCCATCCCCTACATGTTGTAGTTCATCACAAAGCTCTTGTAGCTAGGTGGAAGTGACTGGAGGATTCTGTCAATGACCGAGTCATCCGGAAGATTAACTCCCAGCTGAGTCAAGCGGTTGTGCAACCCAGACATTTTGAGTATGTGCTCACTGACAGAACTATTCTCCTCCATCTTACAGCTGAAGAACTTGTTGGAGACTTCATATCTCTCGACCCGGGCATGAGCTTGGAAAACCATTTTTAGCTCTTGGAACATCTCATATGCTCTGTGTTGCTCAAAACACTTTTGGAGCCCCGGTTCTAAACTGTAAAGCATGCCGCACTGAACAAGGGAGTAATCATCGCAGCATTACTGCCAAGCATTCGTAACGTCTTGGTCCACTGGGAAAATGGGTAGGTCACCTAGCGGTGCATCAAGGACATACAATCTCTTGGAAGCTAAGAGATGATCCTCAAGCTAAGGACCCAGTCCGCATAGTTGCTTCCATCATCTTTCATCTTGGTTTTCTCTAGGAACGTGTTGAAGTTGAGGGTGACATTAGCGTTAGCCATTGGATCTACAATATAGATTGTAAAGACAATTTTAGACTAAGTTCATTATAATTAAGTTCACATAATCAAATTATTTAATGAACTCCCACTTAGATAGACATCTCTCTAGCCATCCAAGTGATACATGATCCATGTCAACTAGCCCGTGTCCGATCATCATGTGACACGGACTAGTCATCCATGGTGAACATCTCCATGTTGATCGTATCTTCTATACGACTCATGTTCGACCTTTCGGTCTTCCATGTACCGAGGCCATGTCTGTACATGCTAGGCTCGTCAAGTCAACCTAAGTGTTTCGCGTGTGTAAATCTGGCTTACACCCGTTGTATGCGAACATTAGAACCTATCATACCCGATCATCACGTGGTGCCTTCGGAACAACGACCCTTAGCAACGGTGCACAGTTAGGGTGAACACCTTTCTTGAAATTTATTTGAGAGATCATATTATTCACTACCGTCGTTCTAAGCAAATAAGATGTAAACATGATAAACATCACATGCAATCAATATAGTGACATGATATGGCCAATATCATCTTGCTCCTTCGATCTCCATCTTCGGGGCACCATGATCATCACTGTCACCGGCACGACACCATGATCTCTATCATCATGATCTCCATCATCGTGTCTTCATGAAGTTGTCTCGCCAACTATTACTTCTACTACTATGGCTAACGTTTAGCAATAAAGTAAAGTAATTACATGGCGTTTATGATTGACACACAGGTCATACAATAAAATAAGACAACTCATATGGCTCCTGCCGGTTGTCATACTCATCGACATGCAAGTCGTGAATCCTATTACAAGAACATGATCAATCTCATACATCACAATGCATCACATCACATCCTTTGGCCATATCACATCACAAGGCATATGCTGCAAAAACAAGTTAGACCTCCTCTAATTTGTAGTTGCAAGCTTTTACGTGGCTGTTATAGGTTTCTAGCAAGAACGTTTCTTACCTACGCCAAAACCACAACGTGATATGCCAATTGCTATTTACCCTTCATAAGGACCCTTTTCATCGAATCCAATCTGACTAAGGTGGAAGAGACAGACACCCGCTAGCCACCTTATGCAACAAGTGCATGTCAGGCGGTGCAACCGGTCTCACGTAAGCGTACGTGTAAAGTTGGTCCAGGCCGCTTCGTCCCATAATACCGCTGAATCAAGATAAGACTAGTAGTGGTAAGCAAATTAACAAGATCGACGCCCACAACAACTTTGTGTTCTACTCGTGCATAGATTCTACGCATAGACCTAGCTCATGATGCCACTGCTGGGAGACGTAGTAGTAAATCAAAAAAATTCCTACGTGTTCACCAAGATCTATCTATGGAGAAACCAGCAACGAGTAAGGGGAGAGTGCATCTTCATACCTTTGAAGATCACTAAGCGGAAGCATTACAAGAACGCGGTTGGTGGAGTCGTACTCGTAGCGATTCAGATCGCGGTGGACTCCGATCTTAGCACCGAACAACGGCGCCTCCGCATTCAACACACGTGCATCCTGATGACGTCTCCTATGCCTTGATCCAGCAAGGAGGGAGGAGAGGTTGAGGGAGAGCTCCAGCAGCATGACGCCGTGGTGACGGTGGAGCTGCATGGTCTCCAGCAGGGCTTCGCCAAGCACTACGGAGAACGAGGAGAAGGAGAAGTAGGGCTGCGCCGAGAGGAAGAGAGAGTCGTGTCTCAAACAGCCCCAAGGGCACCACTATATATAGGAGGAGGAGGAGGGAGGGATACGCCCTAGGGTGGTCCGACAGCCGCCAGATCTGATCTGGTGCGGCGGCCAAAGGGAGAGAGGGGTGGCCGGCGCCCTAGGTGGCCCTTAGGCCCATCTGATCCTAGGGTTTGCCCCCTCTCTTCCTTTGCTGCGCCTTGGGCCCTTGTGGGGGGCGCACCAGCCCACCTAGGGGCTGGTTCCCTCCCACTTGTGGCCCATGAAGCCCTCTCGGGCCGGTGGCCCCACTTGATGGACCTCTGGAACCCTTTCAATGGTCCCGATACGTTACCGGTGATGCCCGAAACATTTCGGTAACCAAAACCTCACTTCCTATATATCAATCTTTGTCTCCAAACCATTTCATAACTCCTCCTAACGTCCGGGATCTCATCTGGTACTCCGAACAACCTTCGGTAACCATGTCCACTATTTCCCTATAACCCTAGCGTCATCGAACCTTAAGTGTGTAGACCCTACGGGTTCGGGAGACACGTAGACATGACCGAGACACCTCTCCGGTCAATAACCAACAGCGGGATATGGATACCCATGTTGGATCCCACATGCTCCATGATGATCGCATCAGATGAACCACGAAGTCAGGGATTCAATCAATCCCGTATACAATTCCCTTTGTCTAACGATATGATACTTGCCCGAGATTTGATCGTCGATATCCCTATACCTTGTTCAATCTCGTTCTCGGCAAGTCTCTTTACCCATTCCACAACACATCATCCCATGGCTAAATCCTTAGTCACATTGAGCTCATTATCATGATGTCTTACCGAGTGGGCCCAGAGATACCTCTCTATCATACGGAGTGACAAATCCCAGTCTCGATTCGTGCCAACCCAACAGACACTTTCGGAGATACCCGTACTGCACCTTTATAGCCACCCAGTTATGTTGTGACGTTTGGCACACCCAAAGCATTCCTACGGTATCCAGGAGTTGCACAATCTCATGGTCTAAGTAAATGATACTTGACATTGGAAAAGCTTTATCAGACGAACTACACGATCTTGTGCTATGCTTAGGATTGGGTCTTGTCCATCACATCATTCTCCTAATGATGTGATCCCATTATCAACGACATCCAATCTCCATGGTCATGAAACCGTGACCATCTATTGATCAACGAGCTAGCCAACTAGAGGCTCACTAGGGACACATTGTGGTCTATGTATTCACACATGCATTACGGTTTCCGGTTAACACAATTATAGCATGAACAATAGACAATTATCATGAACAAGGAAATACAATAATAACCATTTTATTATTGCCTCTAGCACATATTTCCAACAGGTCCTTCTCCTACGCGGTCGCCTGGACGTCTTGCGCCAACCGGTCCTACTCGAAGACGATCCTGGTGTTCTCGTCCTGAAGGGTGGTGAGGTCACCTGCGAGGCAAAGTTGCAAGCGCCAGCCGACTCCCGGGGGCTGCACTCCCCTCTTGCGAAGTTCAACTGACCTCGCACGCGCGTCATCTCCTCCTCCAAGCGGTGGAGGCCATGTTCGCGACAGTCGTAGATGGCGACCGCCTCCTCGAACAACTTCTGCCACAGGAAGGTTCCCTCTTGTCACGAGGAGGCACAGATTAGGGCATGCTCAAAGGAGATCCGGCTCGGCTGCCAGTCAGCCGGTCAGCCGGCCTGCATCTCGGGGCCTACACCCAGTGGGTGCGCTTGTGCGCCCCCACTAAGAATCCTAAGACAATGCAAAACGACCGTTCTTACCTCGGCACGCTGCAGGGCGGCGTCTGCAGCCTCCGCGAACCGAGCCAGCTCCTGCCGGCACCGGTTAGGGACGCTCCCCAAATCCCCGAAGGAGGGGACCGGTCTGTCCGCTTGGGGAGCCGGCAGGGCAGGCACGCGCGCCAGCGCTTCCCAATCTTGGAGTACCTCCTGCATTGTCCGCAGGGTGCCCTGGTGTAAGATCCCAAAATTTTCATTTTGGAATGTTATGATATATAGCTATGCATCATCATCACATTGTTTGAATGAATATAATGGTTGAAATGCTTCCTTTGAATTTCTGAAAGGCCACTTTCATCTTTCCCTTTTTCTTGTTTCACCTATTTGAAAACCTCTGGAAAAGTTCAAAGAAAAGAGGGGAGTAACATGACACTCCACACCAGGGGCATCTTGGTGAAATATTTGAACAATAAAACCAGGGGGATATTTGAAAACTTATTACAAAAGGATTTAAAATCAAATAAGCAATTTCTGAAAATATATTTTTTTCAAAGTATTCAATATGATAGAGGAAAAATGTTCATTGAATAGCATTAATTCTCCTAATCATTTTGGTATATATATATCCTATATTTGGAAATGTTTTGAATACTTTAAAAGAGTTTTAAATGCTTTGGAAATAGAAAAGGAAACGTTTTAAATAAAAACGGGCCGGCCCACAGCCTTGAAGTCCCGAAACCGCTCCGAGCCGACCGACCGACGCGCTGACGCCGCCCTCTCTCTCTGACACCCCATGCCCACTGCCCGATCCCGATGACCCCGCGGTCACCTTCCTCCTCGCGGCAGACAGAGCTCGCCGGAGATCACTCCTCTCCGTATCTCCCTCCTCTTTCCCTCCCTGACTCGCCGCACCGGCCCTATAAATAGCCTCGACTCCCCGCACCCCGTTCCACCCGTTTCCCCCTCGTCCGAGCCCCTCCCCTCACCGGAATCCCACGCCGGAGCTCCATCCCCCATCCGAAGCTCCGAGAGCTCAAGGAGCACGCCTCTGTCGTCCCCAGCCCCAACCGTCACCACCAATGGACGCCAGAGGTCCGCCACCGATGACAGGACCCCTCGGATGCTGTCCCCATCCACCGGAGCGTCGCCCCCATCGACTCGCCGCCTCGGCCTCGCCGGAGAAACTCCACCGCCGGCGACCCTCCCTCTGTGAGCCCCTCTTCCCTCCCTAGATCGTCCGATCTAAATCCAACGCCTAGGATTAGATCATTTTAAAACCCGAACCGGTATCCTCTACAGCTCGGACATCCGCTCGAATCATCAGATCTCACACACCCCGTAACCAATCAGAGTACGCCACGTCACCCTGTCCGTTCGATCAGTTTTTTTTTCTTTTCTTTTTTGTTTTAGAAAACAGAATGTTTTCTGTTTTTGTTTTAGTTGTAACTTTTAAACTAATTAGTGTTTTTAATTGATTCTTTTTGAATTAGTTCACAAACTTGATGTAGTTTATGTCTGTATGCTCAGATTTCAAATTTGTACTTTAAATTTTGAATCAAATCAAATTTGTTCAAATTACTAAAATCTGTATAACTAGAGTTTAAAAATATATTTTTATATGAATCTTTTTGCCACTGATTTGTATTAGTTAGAACTATCATCCTTCATAGTTTGAGAATTTTTAGGATAAATTTGATTATGGATTTTAACAAAAACAGAATCTGTTTAGTTCTTAATGTAGTTTAGTTATCTTAATTTTAATTTAATTTGAACCTGAATTAGTTTAACTTTTGTTAATAGTTTTCATAAGTTTCTGTTGTTTCAAACATTTAGGTAATATTACTTGCTAATATTTAGAATGATTGTTTAGTTTCATACCATGTTGTTATAGGAATCTTTATATCTTTTTTTTCATTAGGTATAGTTTTATAAAACAATATAGTTTTACTTTCACAAACTGGTTAGATGATTAAGTTAGATTTCTAATAAATAATTTTAGTAATTCTATTCTGTTAAGTAATATGATGATAATAATATTAGTGTTAATAATATTATTGTTTTGGTTTCCTATTCCAAAGTTATAGGAACATTCTAGTTATTTTCATTTTAGTAGTGTTTCTTTACACAAAAGTTTTAAAGAATTTGATTTTGTTTACTAAAATTGATTTTCTTTACTATTTGTTTTCTACTAGCTATTGCTTGGTTGGTTGTCTTAAAGTAGTAGTAGTAGAAGTTTTTTACACTAAAATTTTTTGTGAGTCAAAATTTTTATTTTGATTTCTTTCTCTTGATTGATACTATTGAATGGTTTTAGTATTGTTTGTTTAACCTTGCTAAATTGTGTGAATTGTTTTGTATTTATGCTTATAGTGTGCTCTTGTTTGATTCGTTAGATCATCCGGAGTGCGAAGCTTGTTATCTAGAGTCACTCGAGTACGAGGATCGTCAGCAAGGCAAGTCACTTTGACCATGTATACCTATGTATTATTGCATTAGTTCTTCCATCACCCCAATTGCATGCAAAGTAGGTAAATTGGAAACTTGGTTACTTGTTGTAGTATCATGTGGTAGGTACCCCTCAACCCTTTGACACATTGGCCCTGGGAAACGTTGATTTATATTTTGCTATGCTATTAGTAGACGGGTTTGGTTGTGTGATTCATGAGAGTTGTGAGTTAATAATTTCAAGACCTACATGATGATCAAGTCTTCAAGACTCCAAGTTCTTCAACTTACCTCTGGGCTGATGATGGTTGAACGGCGCCCTGGAGAAACCAGTGGTTAGCCTAGATGATGCTGGAGAAGTGCCAGTATTCATGCGGAAAGGTCCACCCAGGCACAAAGAGAATGATGGATGCTTCAAGACCCAAGGCTTACCTGCACAGCCACAAGCCATTATGGGCTCTGGCTTGGTTGGATATCGTGGTGACCCTGGACAGGCGGTGCTACGAGATGTAGAAGAACGGTAGGAAAGGATGGGCACCGACAGAGTCTCGGGGAAACCCTTTAAAAGACCATGTTTTGGTCATCCGTTTCTCAAACACCATGAAGTGCGAGAAGTCCAACGGAGGTGACCAAATCTTGTGGGGAACGTGTGCAAAACTCTGCAGAGTACCCAAACCTAATCGATTAGTCGTGTCCACGGTCATGGACAGTTTGAGCCAAAGGAACTGAAACTATCTGGAACTCTCAACACAATTAATTATATTGATTTGGGTTATTAACGTCAACTTGGGTATGAGAATTGGTTGGTGGAACCATCTCATTAATCAACCAACATTGTAGTAATTATGCCTTTGCCCTCTCTTGTTGTAGGAAAAACTTGGCTTTATGCAAAAACTTACTACCCCACCTGCCATATTTGCATATAGACTAGATGATTACTTTACCCACTCTCTTGTGACTTTGCCGGCATATTCAATATGCTGACCTATACGGATGCAACGGATCATGTTGCAGAGTACTTTTCCGACCGGGAGTGAGGATACGCTCTACGCTCGGTGAGATGCCCTTGGAGTCAGATGGACTCATCTACCTTTGGAGCTTCCGCAAGTTTATGGTTTAGTTTAGCTCATGAGTTGGCCTTCAGCCACTTTATTGTAATCATTATTGTAATAAAGGACTCGATATGAGATTTCGATTAATTAATGTTGTGTGATTTCCCTTTGATATATACATTGATGTACCGTGTGCGTACCAGCATGATCTTGGGATGGTACAGAAACACCAGAGATTGACCTTTCAGGTCGGGTCGCTACACCCGGGCTCGGCCGCCATTGCCACTTGGGCTCGCTGCGGCGCTGGCCGCTGGGGGCGGGTTAATGACCGCAAGGGTCCGGGAGTCGCCTCCAGTTGGCCCTCCGCCCGACGTCGTCGCTGCCTCCGCCCCCTGCCGCTCCGGCATGAAGATCGCAATGGAGGGAGCCTCCGCCTCCGTGGCCGCCGCCTCTGGCGCCACCTCCGACGCTGCCTCCGGGGCCGTCGGGGCCTCCGGCACGTCAGCCCAAGCCGGCTTGGTCGCCGGCGGGGTCATGACCGGCACCTTGGTTCGGTCCGCCTCGGGAGCCGGCTCCACTGTTGTCGCCCTCTCTTGGGCCGCCTCCTCCGCAGACGGAGGCACCGGCATTTCCATGGCCGCCCCTCGCGGCTCGCTCGACGGAGGCCGCGACATCCGGGTCGACTCCGCCATCGAGTCAGACGCCCGTGGGGATCCATGGACCCCCTCCGCCTCCTTCTGCTCGAGGTTCCGGAGTGCGAGGCTCCTCCTCGCGTGCCAGACTTATAGGCTCGCAGCTCCATGAGCCTCCTCTTCTCCTCCGGCT
The DNA here is from genome assembly GCA_022496015.1 of Hordeum marinum. NCBI lineage: Eukaryota > Viridiplantae > Streptophyta > Magnoliopsida > Poales > Poaceae > Hordeum > Hordeum marinum. The sequence goes on along the minus strand of CM039674.1, from coordinate 505,651,331 downwards.
GGGTGGCCACGTGTTCGCGGGCCAGCCGGCTGGCGGCGTCCGTCGCATCCCCCGCCGGCTCCCCCTCATGGAGCTCGATGGGGTCCCTGTAACGCCCAAGGACCGGTCACCTACCGGCTCGCGACCTGGAAAAGGAACAAACAAACGGAAGGAAAACTTACCCGGTGACAAGGAGCAAGGTCCGCTTGCCGCACGGTGTCGGCTTCCATGCCACCACCTTCACCCGCTTGGGGACTGGCGGCAGGGCTGCCGGCTCCTCCTGGGTCGGCCTCTTTGTTCGGCCGGCTGCTCCGGCCGTCGGGTCTTGAGCCAGCCGCTCCTCGCTCCTTCGACCCTGGCATGGTGAGGGAGGAGGCTCGTTCAGAATCATTATGTCATCATCGTCGTCGTCGTCCATCCATTCCCTGATCGAAGGGGCAAGAGGGAACTCACCCGCTCCGCTGGGTTCCCTCGCCATGCCGGATCCTCCGGCTCCGCTGGGGGCGCCGGCTCGTGGGTCCACCGGCTCGTCAGCTCCTTCCGAGGAGTCCACCGCTTCCTTCGGAGGGCGTCCCATCTCATAGTCTTCAGAGTTAGAGTTTTCCCGCTCCGCCTCGAAGATCTGAGGGTGCGGGCCGTCCGGCATGTTCTGTCGCACCAGCAGCTGCGGTCAGCGCGACTAAGTAAGTTCTCCAGCCGGCTACCGGCTAGGAAGCATCAAATGAAGGAAGTACCGCCTCGACGAGAGACATACTAGGGGGGCCGGTTGATGCGGTCGTATGGCTCCATCCCAAAGGACCATGACGCGGGCTTCAGCTTGAACGTCATAAGGACGTTCACCCGCTTCGCCACCTGAGCCGGCGTCAGATCGACGGTGGACAGCCAGCAGGGGTCGCACTGGCCGGACATGTTGCAGATCCAATGCGGCCTCAGCTGTAGGGGCAACAGCCGGCGTGAGATGAATGCCACCACCAGATCGGCGGCGACCAGCCCCTCGGAGCTCTTCAGCAGCACGAGTCGGCCGAGCTCCTCCGAGGCCACGCCGCGCGGCAGCCGGTTGTAGTCCGTGTTCGGGTTGGCATCTTCACATAGAAGAATGTTCAGTGCCACCCCTTGACGGAGTCGATGAGAGAAAAAGGGGGGAAGCGCGTGACACCGCGGTAGCACACCATCGTGCCCCCGCAGGCACTGACTTTCAACGGCTTGAGATAGAAGAGCGTGTTAAAGAAGTCAATGAAGGGGAGAATGCCGAGGTACCCCTCGCACAGTGTCACAAAGGCAGAGAGATACAAGATCGTGTTGGGGCCGAGATGGTGCGGCTGGAGGTCAAAGGTATCAAGAAAAAGGCGAAAGAAGAGACTCGTCGGGAGCCCGAAGCCTCAGGAGAAGTGCTAGAGGAACACGACGTGTTCCCCTGGCTGTGGCGCCGGCGCCAACTCGTCGCCTGGCGCACGCGCCACCACCCGCTCTGCCGAAAGCAGCTTGCGTGCGCGGCGGAGCTTCGCAATGTCGGCCTCTCCGACGACGGAGCCGGCCCAGCTCCCTCCGCGTCCGTCAGCCATCTCGGCGGCGAGGCGGCTCATGGGCGCGAATGCGGGCTCGGGCACGGTGACAAACGAGGGGGGCGAGGAGGATGAAGAAGAGCAAGATGATGAACAGTAAGAGAGCAAGCGGGGCGCGGGTGTCTCCACCCGTCGCCCTCCCTCCCCTTTTATAGGGGAGGCCACGACCGGGGGACGTGGGATTAACTGTGCCCACTTCCCCAGAAACCCCATGCGCGTGGGTGACCCCACGCAGTAACGGCCGCTTCGGGGCGGAGAGGATCCCGACCTGCGCCCCGAGGCCTACCGGGCTACGACAGGGATCTAGCGGGCTAGGCCCAGGCCAACGTCCCGTCTCCCCCGCATGCGCGGGGCCCACCGCATCATTACTTGCGGTGTGGCGCGCGGCGAGCCGACGCGGGTCCCAGGGCGACGTGCCGGTACCCGAGGCGTCGGATCCAATGACTGATCCGGCTGCCCTTTCGGCTTCGTGCCGGAGGCAGGTATCGCTGGGGGGAAGCCGCAGGCTCCCCTCCGTCTGTCGGACGTGGTTCCCCGCCGGCTTCGGGGACTACTGATGGGGTTATTACCCCCATGTATGCCAAAGCAACGGGGTCATTCCCTTCCCGCTTCAAACAAGAACAACACGGACCGGCTGGTTGTGGCCGGCTGGAGGATGTCCGTCTTGAGCCAATGCCTCCTGGCGCTCCGGACAGCTGGTCAAGGAGCCGGCTTGACCCGCGGCCGGCTGGGCGCGGTCGGCTGCCTCTGGGCTGCCTCCTCCGTTGACCCTGGGACGGACATGCGACGTCCCGTCCCTCTGCGCGCAGGTACGGCGACACGACGCGACCGGCACGACGGGTGGCCCTGTGGCTACAGTGGCTGCTGATGCACCGTAGCGCATGGCTACAGTCCGGCCGGCCCGGCCGCTGACTTTGGCGAGCGCGACCGGGCGATGGAACAGTACCACCGGCTATACCGGAGACCTCGGTCGGCTGGCACTAGACGACGCCTCCCGGGCGACCCGTGTCGTGGCAGGTAGGCGAGAGCCAATCACAGAGCCAACTGGCAGGCCCCAGTGGGGGGCAGGACTGCTCAGCCAGTGGACCCCATGGACAATGAGACGCTGCAAAGGGTGGGACCCCCTGGCCAGCCGGAGAGACTGCCAGTCGGGTTCCCCACCCCTATACTTTAGATATATTGTAGAGCCGGGGGGTTGGCCTATAAAAAACCCCGAGCCCCCCATGCAACGGGGACGATCGATCACACCCGCATAGCCACAGAACTCCTAAAACCCCTCTAGTAGCAGAGGAAGACGAGTCGGCTGCTCCTTCCTCCTCCTCTAAACACAGCTCCAGGAGAACCCTTGTACACATATCCATCCATCCAACTAGACCAAGAAGGACTAGGGGTTTTACCTCCCTCGGAGGGCCCTGAATCTGGGTACATCGTGTGTCATCACTGCTTGTGCCCAATCTCGCACCCGGAGCCCGTCGGCATCCTCCGGCCCCAACCACCTACGATAAGCCACCCTATGGCATCTATCGTGAGAAAACGACGACAGATGGCTCAATAGATTGATCGGAAAGGATAACTTTGAGGTGTTTTTTACTACCTACAACAATTTCATCTTATGTTCTCCGCTAGATACGAACTTTGGAGTGATTCTTTGTCGCACGTTGAGGGATGGTTATATGATTCAGTTATGTTAGCATTGTTGAGAGATTACACTAGTGAAAGTATGAACCCTAGGCCTTATTTCTAAGCATTGAAATACTGTTTGCGCTCACTTTTGTCAATTGTTACTTTGATGTTTTATTTATTCAGATTACAAAAACCTATATCTACTATCCATACTACACTTGTATCACCATCTCTTCGCCGAACTAGTGCACCTATACAATTTTCCATTGTGTTGTGTGTGTTGGGGACAAAAGAGATTTCTTGTTTTGATTGCAGGGTTGTTCGAGAGAGACCATCTTCATCCTACACCTCCCATAGATTGATAAACCTTAGGCCATCCACTTATGGGGATTTTTTTTGTTGTACTACAAAACTCTACGCTTGGAAGGACCAACATGAGTCTACAAGAATAAAGTTGTGTAGTAAACATCACCTAGCAGTGCTTCTCCTCTAATTAGGAGTCTAATGCACTTAGACCAATTAGGCAAAGATTAAAGCCTGTCTAAGAGGTCTCTTTGATTTGATTTCCTTCAAGGGGAAACCCTCACCACATATGGGGATGATGGAGGCACGCTAAGGGAGGGTGAATCCTTCTCCCTTCCATTTGGTGGAAGAGGGAAGGATTCCCTCCCCTTCCAATTTGTCCTAGGGCATGCCATAGCCCATGTCGCCCCATGTGGCCCCCGTGGGCCCATAGGGGTCATCATCTCATGACGGTCTGCTACTTCTTGAGCTTGCGTTGGTTTTCCCTTGAAGAGGAAAGGGTGATGCAGCAAAGTAGATAAGTATTTCCCTCAATTGTTGAGAACCAAGGTATCAATCCAGTAGGAGGAACAAGCAAGGCCCCAATTTATGCACCTACATAAACAATCAAACACTTGCACCCAATGCTATAAAGGGGTTGTCAATCCCTTCACGGTTACTTGCAAGGATGAGATCTAATAAAGATAGATATAAAAGAGTGCTAGAATTAAAAGTAAATAAAATTGCAACAAGGTGTTTTTGGTGTTTTTGGTTTATAGATCTAGCTACTAGCTATGGACCCATAGGTGTGGTGAATTGTTGTTTTATGGTATTGAAGAATATAGAGAGAGAGAAGAAGCCATATAGCTACTAGCTATGGACCCGTAGGTGTGTGGTGAAATACTCACGCATCATCAGAAGGGCAATGGAGTTGATGTAGATGCCCTCCAAGATCGAATCCCCCTTCGGAAGATTACCTGAGAAGGCTCCAAGATTGGATCTCTCGGGGGCAGAGGCTTCTGGCGGCGGAGAAGTATTATCGTGGCTCTTTTTTGGGTAATCGGTGGGTATTTCTGAATTTATAGGTGGAAGATTAGGGTTGGAGGAGCTACGGGGGGCCCATAAGCCAGCGGGCACCCCCCCCCCAGGTCGCGCCAGGGTGGCTTGTGGCCCACCCGTAGACCTTCTCGCCTCTTCTCCAAGTCACGCCAGGTTCCTTCTGGTCCAAGAAAAATCATCATAGAATTTTATTCCGTTTGGACTCCGTTTCATATTCCTTTTCTGCAATACTCAAAAACAAGGAAAAAATAGAAACTGGCACTAGACACTAGGTTAATAGGTTAGTCCCAAAAATATATAAAATAGAATATTAATGCATATAAAACATCCAAAACAGACAATATAATATCATGGAACAATCAAAAATTATAGATACATTGGAGACGTATCAGCATCCCCAAGCTTAATTCCTGCTCGTCCTCGAGTAGGTAAATGATAAAAATATAATTTTTATGTGGAATGCTACCTAACATATTTATCCGTGTAATATTCTTTATTGTGGCATGAATGTTCAGATCTATAAGACTCAAAACAAAAGCTTAATATTGGCATAAAAGCAATAATATTTAAGGCATACTAACAAAGCAATTGTGTCTCTTCAAAATAACATGGCAAAAGAAAGTTATCCCTGCAAAATCATATGGTCTGGCTATGCTCCATCTTCCCCACACAAAATATTTATATCATGCACAACCTCGATGACAAGTCAAGCAATTGTTTCACACCTTTTATGTTCTCAAACATTTGCAACTCTCGCGCAATACATGAGCGCATAGGTGGAATAGAATATGGTGGAGGTTATGAAGAAAAGGAGAAGATAGTCTCACATCAACTAGGCGTATCAACGGGCTATGGAGATGCCCATTAATAGATATTAATGTGAGTGAGTAGGGATTTCCATGCAACAGATGCACTAGAGCTATAAGTGTATGAAAGCTCAAAAAGAAACTAAGTGGGTGTGCATCCAACCTGCTTGCTCATGAAGACCTATGGCATTTTGAGGAAGCCCATCATTGGAATATACAAGCCAAGTTATATAATAAAAAATTCCCACTAGTATATATGAAAGTGACAAAATAGCATACTCTCTATCATAAAGATCATGGTGCTACTTTGAAGCACAAGTGTGGGAAAAAATATAGTAGCATTGTCCCTTCTCTCTTTTCTCTCATTTTTTTTATTTTTTTTGGTGGGCATCTTTGGCCTCTTTTTTTATTTGGGCTTCATTAGCCTCTTTTATTTTTCATAAAGTCCAGAGTCTCATCCCAACTTGTGAGGGAACCATAGCTTCCATCATCATTTCCTCACATGGGACAATGCTCTAATAATGATGATCATCACACTTTTATTTACTTACAACTCAAGAATTAGAACTCGATACCTAGAACAAAATATGACTCTATATGAATGCCTCTGGTGGTGTACCGGGATGTGCAATGATCTAGCATAGGAAATGACATAAAAAATGGACAAGCCATGAAAACGTCATGCTAGCTATCTTACGATCATGTAAAGCAATATGAAAATGATGGTGCATGTACTAATAATTGGAATGGTGGAAGTTGCATGGCAATATATCTCGGAATGGCTATGGAAATTCCATAATAGGTAGGTATAGTGGTTGTTTTGAGGAAGGGTATATGGTGATTTTAATGCACCGGCGAAAGTTGCGCGGTACTAGAGAGACTAGCAAAGGTGGAAGGGTGAGAGTGCGTATAATTCATGGTCTCACATTATTCATCAAGAACTCACATACTTATTGCAAAAGTATATTAGTTATTGAAGCAAAGTATTAGACGCATGCTCCTAGGGGAGAGGTTGGTAGGAGTTAACCATCGTGCGCTCCCGACCCTCACACAAAGGATGACAATCAATAAACAAATCATGCTCTGACTTCGTTACATAACGGTTCACCATACGTGCATGCAATGGGAATCACAAACCTTTAACACAAGTATTTATCCAATTCACAATTAATCACTAGCATGACTCTAATATCACAAAACTTTATGCAAGGAATCAAACTTCTCATAGTATTCAATGCACTTTATATGAAAGTTTTTATTATATCCCTCTTGGATGCCGATTATATTAGGACTAAATTCATAACCTAAACCAATTACCATACTGTTTAAGACTCTCAAAATAATATAAGTGAGGTGTGAGGAGTTCAATTATTTCTATAAAATAAAACACCACCGTGCTCTAAAAAGATATAAGTGAAGCACTAGAGCAAAATTGCCTAGCTCAAAAGATATAAGTGAAGCACTAGAGCAAAATTGCCTAGCTCAAAAGATATAAGTGAAGCACATAGAGTATTCTAATAAATTCAAGATTCATGCGTGTCTCTCTCAAAATATGTGTGCAGCAAGGATGATTGTGGCAAACTAAAAATCAAAGACTCATATCATACAAGACGCTCCAAGCAAAACACATATCATGTGGTGAATAAAAATATAGCCTCAGGTAAATTTACCGATGGATTGAAGACGAAAGAGGGGATGCCTTCCGGGGCATCCCCAAGCTTAGGCTCTTTGGTATCCTTGAATATTCCTTGGGGTTCCTTGGAAATCCCCAAGCTTAATCTTTTGTCACTCCTTATTCCATAGTTCATCAAATCTTTACCCAAAACTTGAAAACTTCACAATAGAAAACTCGTGAGATCCGTTAGTATAAGAAAAATAAATCACCACTTTATGTATTGTTGTGAACTCATTATTTAGTTATATTGGTGTAATATCTACTCTATTCCAACTTATCCATGGTTCAGACCCCCCCCCCCCCCGATACAACTCATAGATACATCAAAATAAGCAAACAACACAAAGAAAACAGAATTTGTCAAAAACAGAACAGTTTGTAGCAATCTGTAGACTTCGAATACTTCTGTAACTCTAACAATTCTGAAAAATTAGGAAAACCTGGAAAATGTGTATATCAATCATTTTTTAAAATTTCAGACTCATTCGATGTTGTGGTAACTTTATAAAATTCCTGGACTGGGCGCAAAAGTTTCTGTTTTTCAGCAAGATCAAGTCAACAATCACCATAGATCATCCCAAAGGTCTTACTTGGATCAAACACTAATTAAAACACCAAAACACAATTACTACAGAGGTAATAATTTGTAAAACACTCAATAATAGAAACAAAAACAAAAACATAAAAGTAAAATTTGTTTGCCTCCCAATAAGCGCTATTGTTTAACGCCCCTAGCTAGGCATAACGCAATAGATCAATGATGCTCGTGTAAAGGTAAAGAACTGAAACATAAATAGAGCATCATGAATCACATGGAAAGTATATTTAAGTCTAACCCACTTCCTATGCATAGGGATTTTTTGAGCAAACAAATTATGGGGACAAAAATCAATTAGCATAGGATGGCAAAGAAAGCATAACTTTGAAACTTTGAACACATACGGAGGAAACTTGATATTATTGCAATTCCTACAAGCATATGTTCCTCCCTCATAATAATTTTCAGTAGCATCATGAAGTAATCTCACAATATAACTATCACATAAAGCATTTTTTTTTCATGATCTACAAGCATAGAGAATTTATCACTCTTCACATAAGCAAACTCATTTTCATTCATAGTAGTGGGAGAAAACTCAAAAAAATAACTATCATGTGACACTTGATTGTCATAACCAAATTGAATATTAGAATAATTATGAAAAAAAATCATTATCATTACCAATTATAGCATACGTGTCATCACCAAAACTTGGGGGGGAAATATCATCTTCATCCAGCATAGCATCCCCAGGCTTGTGGTTTTGCATATCATTAGCATCATGGATATTCAGAGAATTCATACTAACAACATGGCAATAATGCTTTTCATTCAAGGAGCTATCAAGAACCACCTTATGAATTTCTTCTTTCAACACTTCATCAATATTCTCAGATTCGTGATCTTCAAACAAAACTTCATAGAGATAATCAAGTGCACTCAACTCACTAGCAATTGGTTCATCATAATTTGGTCTTTTGAAAAGATTGGCAAGTGCATGAGGATCTAGATCAGTTGATTTTTAGCAAGCGAAGATGCAAGAAAATAGAAGGCACATGGCAACACAAGCAAAGAGGCAAACAGAAAAGAGGGCGAATAAAACAGCAAATTTTGTGAAGTTGGGGAGAGGAAAACGAGAGGCAAATGGCAAATAATGTAAATGTAGGAGATGAGTTTGTGATGGGTACTTGGTAGGCTTGATGTAGACTTGCTATGTATCCTCCCCGGAAATTGCGCCAGAAATCCTACTTGCTACTTCTTGAGCTTGCGTTGGTTTTCCCTTGAAGAGGAAAGGGTGATGTAGCAAAGTAGATAAGTATTTCCCTCAGTTATTGAGAACCAAGGTATCAATCCAGTAGGAGGAACAAGCAAGGCCCCAATTTATGCAATTACACAAACAATCAAACACTTGCACCCAACGCTATAAAGGGGTTGTCAATCCCTTCACGGTTACTTGCAAGGATGAGATCTAATAGAGATAGATATAAAAGAGTGCTAGAATTAAAAGTAAATAAAATTGCAGCAAGGCTTCTCTCTTGAAGGAAAATAATACGGTGGGTGAACAAATTACTGTCGAGCAATTGATAGAAAAGCGCATAGTTATGACGATGTCATGGACAATGATTATGCATATAGGCATCACGTCCGTGCCAAGTAGACCGAAATGATTCTGCATCTACTACTATTACTCCACACATCGACCGACTCCTGACTGCATCTAGAGTATTAATTTCATGAAGAACTGGGTAACGCATTAATTAAGATGACATGATGTAGAGGGATAAAATCAAGCAATATGATCAAAACCCCATCTTTGTATCCTTGATGGCAACAATACAAATATGTGCCTCGCTACCCCTACTATGTCACTGGGTGAGGACACCGTAAGATTGAACCCAAAACTAAGCACTTCTCCCATTGCAAGAATTACCTATCTAGTTGGCCAAACCAAACCAATAACTCGAAGAGACTTGCAAAGATATGAAATCATGTATATAATAATTCAGAGAAGATTCAAATAATATTTATAGATAATTTGATCATAAACCCACAATTCATCGGATCTCGGCAAACACACCGCAAAAGAGTGTTACATCGGATAGATCCCCATGAAGATCATGGAGAACATGGTATTGAAGAATATATAGAGAGAGAAGAAGCCATCTAGCTACTAGCTATGGACTCGTAGGTCTGTGGTGAACTACTCACGCATCATCGGAAGGGCAACGGAGTTGATGTAAATGCCCTCCATGATCGAATCCCCCTCTGGCAGATTACCGAAGAAGGCTCCAAGATTGGATCTCTCGGGAACAGGGGCTTCCAACGGTGGAAAAGTGTTATCATGGCTATTTTTTGGTAATGGGGGGATATTTCTCAATTTATAGGCGGAAGATTAGGGTTAGAGGAGCTACATCGGGCCCAGAAGCCAGGCACCCCCCCAGGCCGTGCCAGGGTGGCTTGTGGCCCACCCGTAGACCTTCTAGCCTCTTCTCCAAGTCTCGTAGGTTCCTTCTGGTCCAAGAAAAATCATCGTAGAATTTTATTCCATTTGGACTCGGTTTGATATTCCTTTTCTGCAATACTCAAAAACAAGCAAAAACATAAACTGGTACTGGGCACTAGGTTAATAGGTCAGTCCCAAAAATAATATAAAATGGCATATTAATGCATATAAAACATCCAAAATAGATAATATAATAGCACGAAACAATCAAACATTATAGATATGTTGGAGACATATCACGGTCCTATAAAATTTTATTCCACAAAGATGATGTTACAGAATCGGTGTTGTAGTTGCCGACAGCACCGCCGCAGCTTGCGCGGCCATTGATGGCAATGTACGACATGGAGGAGGTATCGCATGCGACCGCGGTTCCCTGAACCACCCCGACGGCAGAGGGAATTGAGGTTGGGCACGAGTGGGGCTCAGAGGGAGGTGGAGCTCGAAGGGTGTTAAGAGGTAGATGAGCAAGCGGATGGTGGTCAAGCTGCCTAAGGAGGCACAAAATAGGTTGGCCATGGCACGCAAGGGAGAGAGGAGGGCCAACGGTAGAGGATCTCATCGACAGTGACAGGGTCGCCAAACATGTGGTGTTGTCCTTGACTAGCTGTACCAGAGGTAGGGCGAGAGAAGAAGATAAGAATGTGAGGTGCAATTAAGACTCATGAGCCCATGTCCACATGGCGAGCGAAACAGGCGATTGACGCGAGCTTGGTTTTTAGTCAACTAATTAGAATCATTTCCCCTTATCAAATTTGTAGTCATGCATTTGCTTTGATCATGCCAAATATTTGGTTGGACTAGTTGAGGCTCAAACGAAAGAACTTCCTTATATGAGGCATTAAGCGTGGAAATGTCGGACCTTCATATGGAGCTAGCAAAGCTAGCAATCAGTTGGGACGGCATGTTTAAATTTGTCTGGGGTTTCAGTTTTGGGGGACTTCTGGAAGGTTCCAACCCCAAACTTTACTCATTTTGGGATCCTTCTAGAAGATTCCTGAAGGGGTTTTCTATTTTATTTTCTTTATTTGGTATTCTCGCGTTTTTTTCTCTTAGCTCTTTATGTTTCTTTTGTTTCCTTTTAAAAAAATATTCTTTTTATTTTCTAAGTTTATTTTTCTTTTAAAAAATGTTCAAAATGCCAAATATGGTTCGGAATTTTAGAAACAATTCTTTTTTTTCAAAATATGTTCACATATTTAAAACCTGTTTTCTGTTTCCAATTTTGTTAGGAATTTCATAAAATGTTCCCCTTTTAATTTATTTTATAATTCAAAAATGTTCTCGCTTTTAAAAAAGTTCGAAATTACTCAAAGTGTTCAGAATTCCAAAAAATATGACTTTTTTAATGTTCTTAGTTTCAAGCAATGTTAAGGAACTTTAAAATTCATATTTTTTGGAATGTTGAAAATGTTCCTATTTTTAGACACAAAAATCACAAATTTAAAAACATTTGTGTTTCAAAATTTGTTTGATTTCTAAAAAAATCGTAATTTCACAAATTATGCAAAATTATAAAATTTGTTTGATTTTAAATATAAACTTTGAAATTTCAAATTTGGTTGCGTGCTTAAAATTTATTTTGGTTTATAAGCATTATTTTTTATTTTATAAAATAGTTTAACTTGCCGCAGCGATAAAGCTATTATTTTGTGACCATGAGATCACAGGTTTGAATCCTGTAAAAAGCCTCTTGCAGAAATGTAAAAAAAGACATATGTTTCACATGTTTAATACGGGGGAAGAAGATAATTTATGGAAGGCTTCGTTTGAACTTAAGAAACTCTTAGTTGGTGTAGGACTTCCGCTCCACTTGGGCGCCAGCCTGTTTAACGCAACGAGCGTGCCAGGGTTATATATTGCCCATACCGATTCCTAATAGGTATCGCCTGTGGGCGGCTTCGAGCGGCCAGCCTAGTAGCAAGATTCCATCGTAGCACTTTGTACGTTCTTGTAGATATGATTTTCGTTGTTTATTCGTTTCTTTTATTTTTTTCCTAGGTTTTATTTGTTGTTTCAATGGTTTTCTTTGGTTTCCTTCATTACGTCCTTTTGCTTTGTTTTTTTTTCATTGGTGTCTTTGGGTTTTCTTCGTCGTAGATTCGTGTAGGTCTAGTTTTCTTTTTCTTTTTTGGTTTCCTTTTTTTGTTCCATTTCCTTTTTTCTTTGGTTTTATTTGTTTTGCCACCGGTTTTTCTTTATTTTTATTATACTTCCCCGTTCGTTATTTTACTGGTTCATTCGTTATTTTTATGTTTCATTCTTTCTTTGTTACACACTACTTTTATTTCGTCTTTCTTGTTTTTCCTGTTTCTTAAGGTTTTGTCTTTCCTTTTTGTTTCTTTGTCCTTTTTTGTCACATATGTCTTCTCTCTTTTAGTACACAATTTACATTTTCAGAGAACACGTGAAACATTTTTATGGTACACTACAAATGTTTTTATACAGTACAAATGTTTTTTTATGTTGTATACATTTCTTTTGACAATGTCAGAAAGCATTTTGGAACGGTTTTGCTAATTTTCATTCGACTGAAAACAACTCGTTTTCAGTCGAATGTTGTGTCCATTCGATCCTTACGCAGCGATTCGTGCCTACTCGCTTGGTTATTTGTTTTAGCGGGCTCGCTCATGTGTTTATGGGCTGCCTGTTAACCCGTGTTGCTGCCTGTTTTCCCTTCGATTCTGAAACTGCTCTGTTTGCTTTGTAGCTTGTCTTCTTTTTACTCCCTCGTCAGCGACAGTTCAAGCGAAGACATTGAGAGCATGGGAGAGACATGGGCGACTCTATGGCGATTTCCATTCTGAGCTTTCCCTCTCTCGTTGCTTGAGCGTTTGGTTGTTGTTGCCGGCCGTTGTGCCTAGAGGTGCTCTTTGAAGTGGTTCGCATCTGTTGTTCTCTCTCCCCTGCATTCCTTATTCTTTTTCTAGATCTTGGTTCGTGGAATATTTAGCTCCCGCCTGCCAATCCTATCTAGGTTTCTATTCATGTTTTTGCCTTGTTTTGTAGCTCTTCTAATCTCTCAACATGTCTTATCAATCTGGTTCTTGTTACTCTGAAAATCTACTTCTTGCCCGCCAATACAGATTTGTGCAGTATGATTCTCCTGTTTCTCTGAACTTGTCTTATCACTCTGCTTCTTGTTACTTTTTTCAGTAAGTTCAGCAGTGTATTGTATGATTGTATGATTATTGCAGCAGAATTTACTTGGCTTACCTGACTGTAAACTTGGGTGTACTAGTACTGTTACTTTTAGTTTTAGAAATTATTTTCTATTTTTATCACTTATTTCTGTTTTTTTATCCTTTCTGTTTTTGTAGAAGTGCAAGAGATCTACCAATGTTCCTGTTTCAACAACCTTTACTCGCTATTCTGGGAAGTTTTTCTCCAATGTGGTTAAAATATAGTCCCAGGCAGGGCTACTATAATTTGCAAGGCCCCTTCAAGGTTTAATTTTTTTACAGTACATTTATGTGCCATTTACAGTGTAAAAAAGATGTAATTTGCAAGGCCCCTTCAAGGTTTAACTTTATTTACAGTGCATTTATGTGTCATTTACAGTGTAAAAAACATGTAATTTGCAAGGCCCCTTCTGGTAGAACCCAGGGTCCTACCGGACCGGCTCATTAGTGTTGGGAAACGTTGCATGGGAAACAAAAAATTTCCTACGTACACGCAAGATCTATCCATGGAGATGAGCATCTACGAAAGGGAGAGTGGATCTACATACCCTTGTAGATCGCTAAGCGGGAGGCGTTTAGAAATGCGGTTGGTATATTCGAACGTCTTCACAATCCAAATCGCCGAGCGTCCCGCGATCTCATCACGATCCGTCCCGCGATCCAATCACGATCCGTCCCGCGAACTCATCACAATCCGTCCCGCGATCTCATCACGATCCGTCTCGCAATCTTGATCACGGTCCTTCCGATCTAGTGCCGAACGGACGGCACCTCTGCGTTCAGCACACGTACGGCCCGATGACGATCTCCGCCTTCTTGATCCAGCAAGAGAGAGCGGAGAGGTAGACAAGTTCTCCGGCAGTGCGACGGCGTTGCGGCGATGGTGGTGGAGGAATTCCAGCAAGGCTTCGCCTAAGCACCGCTGAAAACCGATCTAGAGGAGAAAACAATCTAGAGGAAGAAGAGGGCAGTGTTCGAAATATGCCCTAGAGGCAATAAAAAATTGGTTATTATCATATTTCCTTGTTCATGATAATCGTTTATTATCCATGCTATAATTGTGTTGATAGGAAACTCAGATACATGTGTGCATACATAGACAACACCATGTCCCTAGTAAGCCTCTAATAGACTAGCTCGTTGATCAAAGATGGCTATGGTTTCCTAGTCATGGACATGAGATGTCATTTGATAACGGGATCACGTCATTATGAGAATGATGCGATGGACAATACCCGAACTACAAACGTAGCATATGATCGTGTCAGTTTATTGCTACTGTTTTCTACATGTCAAGTATTTGTTCCTATGACCATGAGATCATGCAACTCACTGACACCGGAGGAGTACCTTGTGTGTATCAAACATCGCAACGTAACTGGGTGACTATAAAGGTGCTCTACAGGTATCTCCGAGGGTGTCTGTTGGGTTGGCATGGATCAAGACTGGGATTTGTTACTCCATGTGATGGAGAGGTATCTCAGGGCCCACTCCGTAATACAACATCACAATAAGCCTTGCAAGCAATGTGACTAAGTGTTAGTCACGAGATCTTGTATTATGGAACGAGTAAAGAGACTTGCCGGTAACGAGATTGAACTAGGTATGGAGATACCGACGATCGAATCTCGGGGAAGTAACATACCGAAGAACAAAGGGAACATCATACGGGATTAACTGAATCCTTGACATAGAGGTTCGACCAATAGTGATCTTCATAGAATATGTAGGAACCAATATGGGCATCCAGGTCCCGCTATTGGTTACTGACCGTAGAGGTGTCTCAGTCATGTCTACATAGTTCTCGAACCCGCATGGTCTACACACTTAAGGTTCGGTGACGTTTCGGTAGTATAGAGTTATGTATGGTGGTGAACGAAGGTTGTTCGGAGTCCCGGATGAGATCCTGGACGTCACGAGGAGCTCTGGAATGGTCCGGAGGTAAAGACTGATATATACGAAGTCCTGTTTTGGTCGCCAGAAAAGTTTCGGGCTCATCGGTAGTGTACCGGGAGAGTCGGTAGTGTACCGGGGGACCATCGGGAGAGGTATTTCGATACAAGAGGCTACATGGCCTGTGGGAGGAGGTAAACCAGCCCCTGGTGGGCTTGCCGAAGCCTCCTCTAAGGTCCCATGCGGCTGGAGTGGTTTCAGAAGGAAAAAATCCAAAGGTGGAGAGGTGGAAAGAGTTTCCAAGTGGAAAGGAGGAATCCTACTCCTAATAGGATTGGAGTAGGACTCCTCCAACTCCAATTTCGACCAAACCTTGAGGGTTTGAGGCTGCCTCCTCCCCTCCTCCCTCCTATATATACTAGAGGATTTAGAGCAAAAGGTAACCCTAATAGCCACGTGCTACCTCTCCTCTAGATCGCGGTTTCTTCTCTAGATCGGTTTTCAGCGGTGCTTAGGCGAAGCCCTTCTAGAATAGCTCCACCACCATCGCCGCAACGCCATCACGCTGTCAGAGAACTCATCTACCTCTCCTCTCCCTCTTGCTGGATCAAGAAGGAGGAGATCGTCATCGAGCTGTATGTGTGTTAAACGTGGAGGTGTCGTCCGTTCGACGCTAGATCGGAAGGACCGTGATCAAGATCGCGAGACGGATCATGATGAGATCGTGGGATGGATCGTGATGAGTTCGAGGGAAGGATCGTGATTGGATCGCGGGACGGGTCGTGATGAGATCGCGAGATGCTCGGCGATTTGAATCGCGAAGACGTTCGACTACACCAACCGTGTTTCTTAACGCTTCCCGCTTAGCGATCTACAAGGGTATGTAGATCCACTCTCCCTCTCGTAGATGCTCATCACCTTGGATAGATCTTGCGTGTGCGTAGGATTTTTTTTCCCATGCAACGTTCCCCAACAGTGGCATCATGAGCTAGGTCTATGTGTAGATGAGATCTCAAATAGAACACAAAGAGTTTGTGGGCGTCGATGCTTAGATTGCTTCCTCCCTTGGTTGTGTTTTGGTTCAGCGGTACTGTGGGATGAAGCGTCCCGAACCAACCTTACTCGTACGCTTACGAGAGACCGGTTCCATCAACTGACGTGTAACCTCATTGCACAAAGATGGCTGGCGGGTGCCTGTTTCTCTTACTGTAGTTGGATTGGATCCGACTAAGGCGGTCCTTGAGAAGGTTCAAAAGCAACTTATGTATCACCATTCTGGTTTATGCGTAGGTCAGAATTGTTCTTGCTAGATACCCGTAGCAGCCACGTAAAACATGCAACAACAATTAGAGGACGTCTAACTTGTTTTTGCAAGGTATGTTGTGATGTGATATGGCCAATTACATGATGAGATATATGTGATGTATGAGATGATCATGTGTTGTATATGTTGGAAATATGCCCTAGAGGAAATAATAAATTAGTTATTATCATATTTCCTTGTTCATGATAATCGTTTATTATCCATGCTATAATTGTATTGATCGGAGACTTAGATGCATGTGTGGATACATAGACAAAACCATGTCCCTAGTATGCCTCTAATAGACTAGCTCGTTGATCAAAAGATGGTTAAGGTTTCCTAGCCATGGACATGAGATGTCATTTGATAATGGGGTCACATCATTAGGAGAATGATGTGATGGACAAGACCCAAACTGCAAACGTAGCATATGATCGTGTCAGTTTATTGCTACTGTTTTCCGCATGTCAAGTATGTGTTCCTATGACCATGAGATCATGAAACTCACAGATATCAGAGGAGTGCCTTGTGTGTATCAAACGTCGCAACGTAACTGGGTGACTATAAAGGTGCTCTACAGGTATCTCTGATGGTGGTTGTTGAGTTGGCATGGATCGAGACTGGGATTTGTTACTCCGTGTGACGGAGAGGTATCTCGGGGCCCACTCGGTAATGCAACATCACAATAAGCCTTGCAAGCAATGTGACTAATTGTTAGTTGCGGGATCTTGTATTACGGAACGAGTAAAGAGACTTGCCGGTAACGAGGTTGAACTAGGTATGGAGATACCGACGATCGAATCTCGGGCAAGTAACATACCGAAGAACAAAGGGAACGTTATACGGGATTAACTGAATCCTTGACATAGAGGTTTGACCGATAAAGATCTTCGTAGAATATGTAGGGACCAATGTGGACGTCCAGGTCCCGCCATTGGTTATTGACCGTAGAGGTGTCTCGGTCATGTCTACATAGTTCTCGAACCCGCAGGGTCTGCACACTTAAGGTTCGGTGACGTTTCGGTAGTGTAGAGTTATGTATGGTGGTGACCGAAGTTTGTTCAGAGTCCCGGATGAGATCCCGTACATCACGAGGAGCTCCGGAATGGTCCGGAGGTAAAGATTCATATATAGGAAGTCCCAGTTTGGTTTCCGGAAAAGTTTCGGGCTCACCGGTAGTGTACCGGGAGTGCCGGGAGTGTACCGGGAGGCCTCCGGGAGGGGTATTTCGACCCCAAGAGGTCCATGGGCTGTGGGAGAATAATAACCATCCCTTAGTGGGCTGGTAAAACAGCCACAAAGGCCCATGGCGCAGGAGAGAAAGTCCTAAAGCAAAAAGTGGAAAATCAGCCAATAGGAGGCAATCCTACTCGAACTAGGATTGGAGGTGAAGTAGGATTGCTTCCCACCTCCTATTTCGTCCAACCCAAAGGCCCTGGCTGCCTCTCCTCTCCTCTCCTCCTATATATACTAGTGGATTGGGTGGTTTTTGGACAGAATTTCCGGCCACGTGCTACCCGTTCCACCGGTGCATAGTTTCTCCTCTAGATCGGTTTTCTGCAGCGCTTAGGCGAAGCCCTGCCGGAATTGCTCCACCACCATCACCGGAGCGCCGTCACGCTGCCGGTGAACTCTCTCTCCTCTCCACCTCCTCACGCTGGATCAAGACGGTGGAGATCGTCATCAAGCTGCTCGTGTGCTGAACGCGGAGGTGCCGCCCGTTCGGCGCTAGATCGGAAGGACCGTGATCGAGATCGCGAGACGGTTCGTGATGTGATCACGGAACGGATCGTGATGAGTTCGCGGGATAGATCTTGATCAAGATCGTGAGACAGATCGTGATGAGTTCGCGGGACGGATCATGATGTCTTCGCGGGATGGTTCGTGATTGGATCCGGGACGCTCGGCGATTGTGATCGCGAAGAAGTTCGACTACACCAACCGCGTTTCTTAATGCTTCCCGCTTAGCGATCTACAAGGGTACGTAGATCCACTCTCCCTCTCGTAGATGCTCATCACCATGGATAGGTTTGCGTGTGCGTAGGAAAATTTTTGTTTCCCATGCGACGTTCCCCAACAGTGGCATCATGAGCTAGGTTGATGGTTCGATGAGATCTCGAGTAGAACACAAAAGGTTTATGGGCGTTGATGCTTAGATTGCTTCCTCCCTTGGTCGGATTTTGGTTCAGCGGGATTGTGAGATGAATCGGCCCGGACCAACATTACTCGTACGCTTACGAGAGACCGGTTCCCTCGACGCAACTTGTTGCTTAGATGGCTTGCGGGTGACAGTTTCTGTCACTTTAGTTGGATCGGATCCGACAAAGGCGGTCCTTGAGAAGGTTGAAAAGCAATCTATGTATCACCGTTGTGGTTTATGCGTAGGTGAGAATCGTTCTTGCTAGATACCCGTAGCAGCCACGTAAAACATGCAACAACAATTAGAGGACGTCTAACTTGTTTTTGCAGGGTATGTTGTGATGTGATATGGCCAATTACATGATGAGATATATGTGATGTATGAGATGATCATGTGATGTATAGAATTTCACGACTTGCATGTCGTTGAGTATGGCAACCGGCAGGAGCCATAGTGTTGTCTTGAATTATTGTATGACCTGCGTGTCAATCATTAAGCGCTATGTAATGCTTTACTTTATCGCTAAGCGGTAGCAATAGAAGTAGAAGCAGGGCTGGCGCCACAACCCCAATGGCAACACATTGATGGAGATCAAGATGATGGAGATCATGGTGTTGTGCCGGTGACGATGGAGATCATGCCGGTGTTTCGAAGATGGAGATCTTAAACACAAGTTCATGGCCATATCATGTCACTTATGAAATGCATGAGATGTTAATCCTTTTATGCACCTTGTTTTGCTTAGTACGGCGGTAGCATTATAAGGTGATCCCTCACTTGAATTTCAAGATGAACTGTGTTCTCCCCGAGTGTGCACCGTTGCGAAAGTTCGTCGTGTTGAGACACCACGTGATGATCGGGTGTGATAGACTCTACGTTCACATACAACAGGTGCAAGCCAGATTTGCACGTGCAGAACACTCGGGTTAAACTTGATGAGCCTAGCATGTACAGACATGGCCTCGGAACACGAGAGACCGAAAGGTCGAACATGAGTCATATAGTAGATATGATCAACATAATGATGTTCACCATTGCAGCCACCTCAACTCACGTGATGATCGGACTTGAGTTGGTGAATTTGGATCATGTATCACTCGAATGATCGGAGGGATGTCAATTTGAGTGGGAGTTCTTAAGTAATATGATTAATTGAACTCATTATCATGAACATAGTCAAAGTGTCTTTGCAAATTATGTTGTAGATTACTAGCTCACGCTGTAGCTCCCTTAAATTTTTATATGTTCCTAGAGATAGAGTTGAAAGATGTTGGTAGCAATATTGCGGACTGGGTCCGTGATCTGAGGATTGTCCTCATTGCTGCACAGAAGGCTTATGTCCTTAATGCACCGCTCGGTGCGCCACCCCCTCTAGCGTCGTCTACAGATGTTGTGAACATCTAACATGCACGTTTCGATGACTACTTGATAGTTTAGTGCGTCATGCATTACGGCTTAGAATTGAGGCTCCGAAACGTTTTGAACGTCATGGAACATATGAGATGTTCTAGGAGCAGAGATTGTGATCTCAGGCTCGTGCCTGTGTTGCGAGATATGAGATCTCCAACAAAGATTCTTTGCCTGTAAGATGAAGGAGAATAGCTCAATCGTTGAGCATGTACTCAGATTGTCTGGGTACTACAATCGCTTGAATCAAGTGGGAGTTGATCTTCCAGATAAGATAGTGATTGATATAGTTCTCCAAGTCACTGTCACTAAAGCTACTAGAACTTAGTGATGAACTATAATACACCAGGGATAGAAGTATTCATCCCTAAGATGTTCGCGATGTTTGACACCGCGAAGGTAGAAATCAAGAAGGAGCGTCAAGTGTTGATGGTTAATCAAACCACTAGTTTCGAAAAGGGCAAGAGCAAGGAGGGAAACTTCATGGATAGCAAGTCAGTTGCTGCTCCAGTGAAGCAACCCAAAGTTGAACTCAAACCCGAGACTAAGTGCTTCTATTATGAGGTCAGAGGTCGCTGAAGCGGAACAACCCTAGATACTTGGTAGATAAGAAGGCTGGCAACATCGACAGAAGTATATTTGATATACGAGTTATTGATGTGTACCTTGCTAGTACTCCTAGTAGCACATGGGTATTGGATACCGGTTCGGTTGCTAAATGTTAGTAACTCGAAATAAAAGCTACGGAATAAACGGAGAACTAGCTAAGGGTGAGGTGACGATGTGTGTTGGAAATGTTTCCAAGGTTGATGTGATCGACATCGCACCCTCTCTCTACCTTCAGGATTAGTGACGAACCTAAATAAATGTTATTTGGTGTTTTGCGTTGAGCATGAACATGATTACATCATGTTTGTTGCAATACGGTTATTCATTTAAGTCAGAGAATAATAGTTATTCTGTTTACATGAATAAAACCTTTAATGGTGATGCACCCAGTGAGAATGGTTTGTTGAAATCTTGATCGTAGTAATACACATGTTCATAACATTGATGTCAAAAGATACAAAGTTAAATAATGATAGTACCACATACTTGTGGCACTGCCGCAAAATGTCATATTGGTATAAAGCGCATGAAGAAACTCCATGGTGATGGATATTTGGACTCATTCGATTTCGAATCGGTTAAGGCATGCGAACCATGCCTCTTGGGCAAGATGACTAAAGGACCCCGTTGGATGGAGCGGGCAAGTGATTCACTGGAAATGATACATGTTGATGTATGCAATCTAGTGAGTCTTGTAGCGTGCAATGGATATCGTTATTTTCTTACCTTCACTGATGATTTGAGTAGATATAGTGTATATTTACTTAATGAAACACAAGTCTGAATCGTTTGAAAGGTTCAATCAAATTCAGAGTGAAGTTTAAAGATCATCGTGACAAGAAGATAAAAATGACTGCGATATGATCGTGGAGGTGAATATCCGAGTCACGAGTTTGGCATACAACTTAAGACAATGTAAAAGTTGTTTCATAACTAAACGCCACCTGGAACACCATAGTGTGATGGTGTGTCCGAACATCATAGTTATGCTCTATTGGACATGGTGCGTGCTATGATGTCTCTTGTCGTTTTACTACTATAATTTTGGGGTTATGCATTAGAGACAACTACATTCACTTTAAAAAGGGCACCATCTAAATCCGTTGAGATGACACCGCGTGAATAATGGTTTGATAGAAACCTAAGCTGTCATTTCTTAATGTTTGGGGCTGCGACGCTTGTGTGGAAAATGTTTTCACCTAATGAGGTCGAACCCAAGGCGGACAAATGCATCTTCATAGAATACCCTAAGATCAGTTGGGTGAACCTTCTATCTCAGATCCAAGTGCAAAGTGTTTGTTGCTTAAATGGATCCTTTCTCGAGGAAATGTTTCTCTCGAAAGAATTGAGTGGGAGGAAGATAGAACTTGATAAGGTTGTTAAATCTTTGTTCAACTAGAGAGTAGCGCAACACAGAAAGATGTTTCTGTGAAGCCTACGTTAGTTGAAGAGGAAGTTAATGATGATGATCATGAAGCTTCAGGATCAAGTTACTATCGAACTTCGTAGGTCGACAAGGATGTGTACTGCTACTGAGCGATACGGCAACCCTGTCTTGGAGGTCATGTTGTTGGACAACGATGAACCTACGAGCTATGGATAAGCGATGATGGGCCCGGATTCTGACAAATGGTTGGAGGCCATAAAATCCGAGATAGGATCCATGTATGAAAACCAAGTATAGACTTTGGTAGACTTGCTCGTTGGACAATAGGTCGTTGGGTACATATGGATCTTTAAAATGAAGACAGACACTGATGGTAAATGTCACCATTTGTAAAGCTCGACTTGTTGCAAAGATGTTTGTGACAAGTTCAAGGAGTTGACTGCGATGAGGCTTTCTCACTCATAGCGATGCTAAAAGTCTGTTGGAATTATGTTAGCAGTTGCTGCATTTTCAATTATGAAATCTGGCAGATGGATGTCAAAACATCGTTTCCTTAACGGTTTACTTGAGGAAAGGTTGTATGTGATACAACCAAAAGGTTTTGTCAGTCCTAAGGATGCTAAAAGGTGAGCAAGCTTCTGTGATCCTTCTATGGACTGAAGCAAGCATCTCGGAGTTGGAATATACGCTTTGATGAGTTGATCAAAGTTTTTGAGTTTATACAAAGTTTACGAGAAACTTGTATTTACAATAAAGTGAGTGGGAGCACTATAGAATTTCTGATAAGTATATGTGGATGACATATTGTTGATCGGAAATAATGTAGAATTTCTGGAAAGCATAAACAGTTGTTTGGAAAGTGATTTTCAAAGTAAAACCTGGATAAAACTACCTAATTGTTGAGCATCAAGATCTATAGAGATAGATCAAGGATGACTTGATGAGACTTTCAATGAGTGCATACCTTGACAAGATTTTGAAAGAGTTCAAAATGGATCAGTCAGAGAAAGAGTTCTCGCCTGATTTGTAAGGTGTGAAAGTTGAGTGAGACTCAAAGCTCGACAACGGCAGAAGAAAGAGAAAGGACGAACATCGTCCCCTATGCTTTAGCCATAGGCTCTATATTATGCCATGCTGTGTACCACACCTGTGTGTGCCTTGCCATGAGTCCGTCAGGGGGTACAAGAGTGAACCAGGAGTGGATCACTGGACAGCGGTCAAGATTATCCTCAGTAACTAAGAGACTTAGCAGATGTTTCTCGATTATGGAGGTGATAAAGAGTTCGTCGTAAGGAGTTACGTCGATACAAGCTTTAACACTAATCCGGATGACTCGTAGTAGCAATCTGGATACGTATAGTGGAGCAGCCATTTGGAATAGTACCGAGCGGAGTGTGGTAGCAGTGTTTACGGTTTGACATAGAGATTTGCAAAGTACACACGGATTTGAATATCGCAGACCCGTTGACTATAAGACCTCTCTCACATGCAAAGCATGATCGAGCCCCAGAACTCATTGGGTGTTAGATTCATAACAATGCGAATCACATGGTGATGTGAACGAGATTATTGACTCTAGTGCAAGTGGGAGACTATTGGAAATATGCCCTAGAGGCAATAATAAATTAGTTATTATCATATTTCCTTGTTCATGATAATCGTTTATTATCCATGCTATAATTGTATTGATCGGAGACTTAGATGCATGTGTGGATACATAGACAAAACCATGTCCCTAGTATGCCTCTAATAGACTAGCTCGTTGATCAAAAGATGGTTAAGGTTTCCTAGCCATGGACATGAGATGTCATTTGATAACGGGGTCACATCATTAGGAGAATGATGTGATGGACAAGACCCAAACTGCAAACGTAGCATATGATCATGTCAGTTTATTGCTACTATTTTCCGCATGTCAAGTATGTGTTCCTATGACCATGAGATCATGCAACTCACAGATATCAGAGGAGTGCCTTGTGTGTATCAAACGTCGCAACATAACTGCCGGTGAACTCTCTCTCCTCTCCACCTCCTCTCGCTGGATCGAGACGGTGGAGATCCTCATCAAGCTGCACGTGTGCTGAACGTGGAGGTGCCGTCCGTTCGGCGCTAGATCAGAAGGACCGTGATCGAGATCGCGAGACAGTTCGTGATGTGATCACGGAACGGATCGTGATGAGTTCGCGAGACAGATCGTGATCAAGATCGTGAGACAGATCGTAATGAGTTCGCGGGACGGATCATGATGTGTTCGCGGGATGGTTCGTGATTGGATCGCGGGACGCTCGGCGATTTGGATCGCGAAGAAGTTCGACTACACCAACCGCGTTTCTTAACGCTTCCCGCTTAGCGATCTACAAGGGTACGTAGATCCACTCTCCCTCTCGTAGATGCTCATCACCATGGATAGGTTTGCGTGTGCGTAGGAAAATTTTTGTTTCCCATGCGACGTTCCCCAACAGTATAGAATATCACGACTTGCATGTCAATGAGTATGGCAACCGGCAGGAGCCATAGGGTTGTCTTTAATTATTTTATGACCTGTGTGTCAATCATTAAGTGTTATGTAATGCTTTACTTTATCGCTAAATGGTAGCAATAGTAGTAGAAGCATGGTGGGTCCGACAACCCCGATGGAGACACATTGATGGAGATCAAGATGATGGAGATCATGGTGTCATGCCGGTGATGATGGAGATCATGCCGGTGCTTTCAAGATTGAGATCAAAAGTACACTTCATGGCCATATCATGTCACTTATGATTTGCATGTGATGTTAATCCTTTTATGCACCTTGTTTTGCTTAGAGTGATGGTAGCATTATAAGGTGATCCTATAAATTGTGTTCTCTCCGAGTGTGCACCGTTGCGAAAGTTCGTCGTGTCGAGACACCACGTGATGATCGGGTGTGATAGACTCTACGTTCACATACAACGGGTGCAAGCCAGTGTTGCACATGCAAAACACTCGGGTTAAACTTGACGAGCCTAGCATGTACAGACATGGCCTTGGAACACAAGAGACCGAAAGGTCGAACATGAGTCATATAGTAGATATGATCAACATGATGATGTTCACCATTGAAACCACCTCAACTCACGTGATGATCGGACTTGAGCTGGTGAATTTGGATCATGTATCACTCGAATGACTGGAGGGATGTCAATTTGAGTGGGAGTTCTGAAGTAATATGATTAATTGAACTCATTATCATGAACATAGTCAGTAGTGTCTTTGCACATTATGTTGTAGATTACTTGCTTGCACTATAGCTCCCTTGAGTTTTTTATATGTTCCTAGAGAAATAGAGTTGAAAGATGATGGTAGCAATATTGTGGACTTGGGTCCCTGATCTGAGGATTGTCCTCATTGTTGCACAGAAGGCTTATGTCCTTAATGCACCTCTCGATGCGCCACCCCCTCTAGCGTTGTTTGTAGATGTTGTGAACATCTGACAGGCGTGTTTTGATGACTACTTGATAGTTTAGTGTGTCATGCATTACGGCTTAGAATTGAGGCTCCGAAACATTTTGAACGTCACGAAACATATGTGATGTTCTAAGAGCTGAAATTAGGATATCGGGCTCGTGCCCGTGTTGTGAGATATGAGATCTCCAACAAGATTCTTTGCCTGCAAGATAAAAGAGAATAGCTCAATCATTGAGCATGTGCTTAGATTGTCTGGGTGCTACAATCGCTTGAATCGAGTGGGAGTTGATCTTCCAGATAAGATAGCGATTGATATAGTTCTCCAAGTCACTATCCCTAAGCTACTAGAACTTGGTGATGAACTATAAAATGCCAGGGATAGAAATAATGATCCCTGAGCTGTTCGCGATGTTTGACACCTCGAAGGTAGAAATCAAGAAGGAGCGTCAAGTGTTGATGGTTAGTAAAACCTCTAGTTTTGAGAAGGGCAAGGGCAAGGAGGGAAACTTCATGGATGGCAAGTCGGTTGCTGCTCCAATGAAGCAACCCAAAGTTGAACCCAAACCCAAGACTAAGTGCTTTGATTATGAGGAGAGCGGTCTCTGAAGAGGAACAACCCTAGATACTTGGTAGATAAGAAGGCTGGCAACATCGACACAAGTGTATTTGATATATGTGTTATTGATGTGTACCTTGCTAGTACTCCTAATAGCACCTGGGTATTGGATACCGGTTTGGTTGCTAAATGTTAGTAACTTGAAGTAAAAGCTACGGAATAAACGGAGACTAGCTAGGGGTGAGCTGAAGATGTGTGTTGGAAATGTTTCCAAGGTTGATGTGATCGACATCGCACGCTCTCTCTACCTTCGGGATTAGTGACGAACCTAAATAAATGTTATTTGGTGTTTTGCGTTGAGCATGAATGTGATTAGATCATGTTTATTGCAACATGGTTATTCATTTAAGTTAGAGAATAATTGTTATTCTATTTACATGAATAATACCTTCAATGGTCATGCACCCAGTGAGAATGGTTTGTTGAACCTTGATCATTGTAATACACATGTTCATAACATTGATGCCAAAAGATACAAAGTTAATAATGATAGTACCACATACTTGTGGCACTGTCGCCAAATGTCATATTGGTATAAAGCGCATGAAGAAACTCCATGTTGATGGATCTTTGGACTCATTCGATTTCGAATCGGTTGAGACATGCGAACCATGCCTCTTGGGCAAGATGACTAAGGACCCCGTTTTCCGGATTGATGGAGCGGGCAAGTGATTTATTGGAAATGATACATGTTGATGTATGCAATCCAATGAGTCTTGTAGCGTGCGGTGGATATCATTATTTTCTTACCTTCACTAATGATTTGACTAGATATAGTGTATGTTTACTTAATGAAACACAAGTCTGAATCGTTCAAAAAGTGCAAGCAAGTTCAGAGTGAAGTTTAGGTTCATCATGACAAGAAGATAAAAATGTCTGCGATATGATCGTGGAGGTGAATATCTGAGTTATGAGTTTGGCATACAACTTTATACAATGTGAAAGTCGTTTCACAACTCACGCCACCTGGAACACCATAGTGTGATGGTGTGTCCGAGCGTCATAGTCGTGCTCTATTGGATATGGTGCGGGTTATGATGTCTCTTATCGTTTTGCTACTATAGTTTTGGGGTTATGCATTAGAGACAACTACATTCACTTTAAATAGGGCACCATCTAAATCCATTGAGATGACACCGTGTGAATTATGGTTTGATAGAAACCTAAGTTGTCATTTCTTAATGTTTGGGGTTGCGATGCTTGTGTGGAAAAATGTTTTCACCTAATGAGCTCGAACCCAAAGCAGACAAATGCATCTTCATAGATTACCCTAAGAATGGTTGGGTGAACCTTCTATCTTGGATCCAAGCATAAAGTCTTTGTTGCTAAAACGGGTCCATTCCCGAGACAAAGTTTTTCTCGAAAGAATTGAGTGGGAGGAACATAGAACTTGATGAGGTTGTTCAACCTTTGTTTCAACCAGAGAGTAGCGCAGCGCAGAAAGATGTTTCTGTCGAACCTACGTCAGTTGAAGAGGAAGTAAATGATGATGATCATGAAGCTTCGGATCAAGTTACTATCAAACCTCATAGGTCGACAAGGATGCGTACTGCTCCTGAGTGGTACGACAACCCTGTCTTGGAGCTCATGTTGTTGGACAATGATGAACCTACGATATATGGAGAAGCGATGATGGCCTGGATTCTAACAAATGGTTAGAGGCCATGAAATCCGAGAAAGGATCCATGTATGAAAACCAAGTCTAGACTTTGGTAGACTTCCTCGTTGGACGGCAGGTCGTCGAGTACAAATGGACCTTTGAGATGAAGACACACACTGATGGTAAATGTCACAATTTATAAAGCTCGACTTGTCACAAAGAAGTTACCGACAAGTTCAAAGAGTTGACTGTGATGAGACTTTCTCACTCGTAGCGATGCTAAAGTCTATTGCAATTACGTTAGCAGTTGCTGCATTTTTCAATTATGAAATCTGGCAGATGGATGTCAAAACATCGTTTCCTTAACGGTTTACTTGAGGAAAGGTTGTATGTGATACAACCAGAAGGTTTTGTCAGACCTAAGGATGCTAAAAGGTGAGCAAGCTTCAGTGATCCTTCTATGGACTAAAGCAAGCATCTCGGAGTTGGAATATACACTTTGATGAGGTGATCAAAGTTTTTGAGTCTATACAAAGTTTATGAGAAACTTGTATTTGCAATAAAGTGAGTGGGAGCACAATAGAGTTTCTGATAAGTATATGTGGATGACATATTGTTGATCGGAAATAATGTAGAATTTCTGGAAAGCATGAACGGTTGTTTAAAAAGTGGTTTTCAAAGGAAGACCTGGATAAAGCTACCTAATTGTTGAGCATCAAGATCTATAAAGATAGATCAAGATGTTTGATGAGACTTTCAATGAGTACATACCTTGACAAGATTTTGAAAGAGTTCAAAATGGATCAGTCAGAGAAAGAGTTCTCGCCTGATTTTTAAGGTTTGAAGTTGAGTGGGACTCAAAGTTCGACCACGGCAGAAGAAAGAGAAAGGACAAACGTCATCCCCTATGCCTTAGCCATAGGCTCTGTATAGTATGCCATGTTTTGTACCGCACCTGTGTGTGCCTTGCCATGAGTCCATCAAGGGGTACAAGAGTGATCGAGGAGTGGATCACTGGATAGCGGTCAAGATTATCCTTAGTAACTAAAAGACTAAGGATATGTTTCTCAATTATGGAGGTCATAAAGAGTTGATCGTAAAGAGTTACGTCGATGCAAGCTTTAACACCAATCTGGATGACTCGTAGTAGCAATCGGGATACGTATAGTAGAGCAGCCATTTCGAATAGCTCCAAGTGGAGTGTGGTAGCAGTGTTTACACATTTACATAGAGATTTTCAAAGTACACACGGATCTAAATGTCGCAGAGCCGTTGACTATAAGACCTCTCTCACATGCAAAGCATGATCGAGCACCAGAACTCATTGGGTGTTAGATTCATAACAATGCGAATCACATGGTGATGTGAACTAGATTATTGACTCTAGTGCAAGTGGGAGACTATTCGAAATATGCCCTAGAGGCAATAATAAATTGGTTATTATCATATTTCCTTGTTCATGATAATCGTTTATTATCCATGCTATAATTGTGTTGATCGGAAACTCAGATACATTTGTGGATACATAGACAACACCATGTCCCTAGTATGCCTCTAATAGACTAGCTCGTTGATCAAAGATGGCTATGGTTTCCTAGTCATGGACATGAGATGTCATTTGATAACGGGATCACGTCATTAGGAGAACGATGTGATGGACAAGACCCAAACTACAAATGTAGCATATGATCGTGTCAGTTTATTGCTACTGTTTTCTGCATGTCAAGTATTTGTTCCTATGACCATGAGATCATGCAAATCACTGACACCGGAGGAGTACCTTGTGTGTATCAAACATCGCAACGTAACTTGGTTACTATAAAGGTGCTCTACAGGTATGTCCGAGGGTGTCTGTTGGGTTGGCATGGATCAAGACTGGGATTTGTTACTCCGTGTGATGGAGAGGTATCTCAGGTCCCACTCGTTATACAACATCACAATAAGCCTTGCAAGCAATGTGACTAAGTGTTAGGCATGTGATCTTGTATTACGGAACGAGTAAATAGACTTGCCGGTAACGAGGTTGAACTAGGTATGGAGATACCGACGATCGAATCTTGGGCAACTAACATACCGAAGAACAAAGAGAACATCATACGGGATTAACTGAATCCTTGACATAGAGGTTCGACCAATAAAGATCTTTGTAGAATATGTAGGAACCAATATGGGCATCCAGGTCCCGCTATTGGTTACTGACCGTAGAGGTGTCTCGGTCATGTCTACATAGTTCTCGAACCCGTAGGGTCTACACACTTAAGGTTTGGTGATGTTTCGGTAGTATAGAGTTATGTATGGTGGTGACAGAAGGTTGTTTGGCATCCCGGATGAGATCCCGGGACGGATCGTGATGAGATCGCGGGACGGATCGTGATGAGCTCGCGGGACGGATTGTGATTGGATCGCGGGACGGATCGTGATGAGATCGCGGGATGCTCGGCGATTTGAATCGCGAAGACATTCGACTACACCAACCGCGTTTCTTAACGCTTCCTGCTTAGCGATCTACAAGGGTATGTAGATCCACTCTCCCTCTCGTAGATGCTCATCACCATGGATATATCTTGCGTGTGTGTAGGAAATTTTTTGTTTCCCATGCAACGCCCCAACAGGCAGCACGTGGCAATTAGGGTTAGCTCTTCCCTATAAATCCTCTAGTATATATAAGAGAGAGGGAGGGGAGGAGGCGGCCTCAAACCTGGCCGAAATTGGAGGTGGAGGAGTCCTACTCCAATCCTATTAGGAGTACGATTCCTCCTTTCCACTTAGAAACTCTTTCCACCTCTCCACCTTTGGATTTTTCCTTCTCAAACCACTCCAGCCGCATGGGCCCTTAGAGGAGGCCTCGGCCAGCCCACCAGGGACTGGTTTAGCTTCTCCCATAGCCCATGTAGCCTCTTGGGTCGAGAAACCCCTCCCGATGGTCCCCCGGTACCCTCCCGGCACTCCCAGTACACTACCGATGAGCCCGAAACTTTTTCGGCGACCAAAAAGGACTTCCTATATATCAATGTTTACCTCCTAACCATTCCAAAGCTCCTCGGGACATCCGGGATCTCATCCGGGACTCCGAACAACCTTCGGTCACCACCATACATAACTCTATACTACCTAAACGTCAACGAACCTTAAGTGTGGAAACTCTGCGGGTTCGAGAACTATGTAGACATGACCGAGACACCTCTACGGTCAATAACCAATAGCGGGACCTGGATGCCCATATTGGTTCCTACATATTCTATGAAGATCTTTATCGGTCGAACCTCTATGTCAAAGATTCAGTTAATCCCGTATGATGTTCCCTTTGTTCTTCGGTATGTTACTTGCCCGAGATTCGATCGTCGGTATCTCCATACCTAGTTCAATCTCGTTACCGGCAAGTCTCTTTACTCGTTCCGTAATACAAGATCCCATGACTAACACTTAGTCACATTGCTTGCAAGGCTTATTGTGATGTTGTATTACCGAGTGGGCCTTGAGATACCTCTCCGTCACATGTAGTAACAAATCCCAGTCTTGATCCATGCCAACCCAATAGACACCCTCGAAGATACCTGTAGAGCACCTTTATAGTCACCTAGTTATGTTGCGAAGTTTGATACACACAAGGTACTCCTCCGGCATCAGTGAGTTGCATGATCTCATGGTCATAGGAACATATACTTGACATGTAGAAAACAGTAGCAATAAACTGACATGATCATATTCTATGTTTGTAGTTTGGGTCTTGTCCATCACATCATTCTCCTAATGATATGATCCCGTTATCAAATGACATCTCATGTCCATGACTAGGAAACCATAGCCATGTTTGATCAACGAGCTAGTCTGTTAGAGGCATACTAGGGACATGGTGTTGTCTATGTATCCACACATGTATCTGAGTTTCCGATCAATACAATTATAGCATGGATAATAAACAATTATCATGAGCAAGGAAATATGATAATAACCAATTTATTATTGCCTCTAGGGCATATTTCCAACAGTTTCCCACTTGCACTAGAGTCAATAATCTAGTTCACATCACCATGTGATCCGCATTGTTATGAATCTAACACCCAATGAGTTCTGGGCTCAATCATGCTTTGCATGTGAGAGAGCTCTTTTAGTCAACGGGTCTGCGACATTCAGATCCATGTGTACTTTGCAAATCTCTATGTTAAACTATAAATACTGCTACCACACTCCACTTGGATCTATTCCAAATTGCTGCTCCACTATACATATCCGGATTGCTACTAAGAGTCATCCGGATTGGTTTAAAGCTTGCATCGATGTAACTCTTTATGAGGAACTCTTTATCACCTCCATAATCGAGAAAAATTTCCTTAGTCTTTTAGTCACTAAGGATAATCTTAACCGCTGTCCAGTGATCCACTCCTGGATCACTCTTGTACCCCTTGATGGACTCATGGCAAGGCACACACAGGTGCGGTACACAGCATGACATACTATATAGAGCCTATGGCTAAGGCATAGGGGACGACGTTTGTCCTTTCTCTTTCTTCTGCCATGGTCGAGCTTTTAGTCTCACTCAACTTCACACCTTACAAAGCAGGTGAGAACACTTCTCTCTGACTGATCCATTTTGAACTCTTTCAAAATATTGTCAAGGTATGTACTCATTGAAAGTCTCATCAAGCATCTTGATCTATCTCTATAGATCTTGATGCTCAACAATTAGGTAGCTTTATCCAGGTCTTCCTTTGAAAAACTCCTTTCAAACAACCCTTTATGCTTTCTAGAAATTCTACATCATTTCCAATCAACAATATGTCAACCACATATGCTTATAAGAAACTCTATAGTGCTCCCACTCACTTTATTGTAAATACAAGTTTCTCATAAACTTTGTATAGACTCAAAAACTTTGATCACCTCATGAAAGTGTATATTCCAACTCCGAGATGCTTGCTTCAATCCATAGAAGGATCACTGAAGCTTGCTCACATTTTAGCATCCTTAGGACTGACAAAACCTTCTGGTTGTATCACATAAAACCTTTCCTCAAGTAAACCGTTAAGGAATCGATGTTTTGACATCCATCTGCCAGATTTCATAATTGAAAAATGCAGCAACTGCTAATGTAATTGCAATAGACTTTAGCATCGCTACGAGTGAGAAAGTCTCATCACAGTCAACTCTTTGAACTTGTCAGAAACTTCTTTGTGGCAAGTTGAGCTTTATAAATTGTGACATTTACCATCAGTGTCTGTCTTCATCTCAAAGGTCCATTTGTACTCGACGACCTACCGTCCAACTAGCAAGTCTACCAAAGTCTAGACTTGGTTTTCATACATGGATCCTTTCTCGGATTTCATGGCCTCTAACCATTTGTTAGAATCCGGGCCCATCATCGCTTCTCCATATATCGTAGGTTCATCGTTGTCCAACATAATGGCCTCCAAGACAGGGTTGTCGTACCACTTAGGAGCAGTATGCATCCTTGTCGACCTACGAGGTTCGATAGTAACTTGATCCGAAGCTTCATGATCATCATCATTTACTTCCTCTTCAACTCACGTAAGTTCGACAGAAACATCTTTCTGCATTGCGCTACTCTCTGGTTGAAACAAAGATTCAACAACGTCATCAAGTTCTATCTTCCTCCCACTCAATTCTTTCGAGAAAAACTTTGTCTCGGGAATGGACCCGTTTTAGCAACAAAGACTTTATGCTTGGATATGAGATAGAAGGTTCACCCAACCATTCTTAGGGTAATCTATGAAGATGCATTTGTCCGCTTTGGGTTCGAGCTCATTAGGTGAAAACATTTTTCCACACAAGCATCGCAGCCCCAAACATTAAGAAATGACAACTTAGGTTTCTATCAAACCATAATTCACACGGTGTCATCTCAACGGATTTAGATGGTGCCCTATTTAAAGTTAATGTAGTTGTCTCTAATGCATAACCCCAAAACTATAGTAGCAAAACGATAAGAGACATCATAGCACGCACCATATCCAATAGAGCACGACTATGATGTTCGAACACACCATCACACTATGGTGTTCTAGGTGGCGTGAGTTGTGAAACAACTTTCACATTGTCTAAAGTTGTATGCCAAACTCGTAACTCAGATATTCACCTCCACGATCATATCGCAGACATTTTTATCTTCTTGTCATGATGATCCTAAACTTCACTATGAATTTGCTTGAACTTTTCGAACGATTCAGACTTGTGTTTCATTAAGTAAACATACACTATATCTACTCAAATCATTAGTGAAGGTAAGAAAATAATGATATCCACCGCATGCTACAAGATTCATTGGATTGCATACATCAACATGTATCATTTCCAATAAATCACTTGCCCGCTCCATCAATCCGGAAAACAGGGTCCTTAGTCATCTTGCCCAAGAGGCATGGTTTGTAGGAGATATGCCCTAGAGGCAGTAATAACAGTTATTTTGTATCTCCAAAGTTTGTAATGAATGTTTATGTTCCATGATATAAATGCAATGATTCTCGAGTCTACAAATTAAACGAGGCTTGGAGGGAAACTCATGTGCACGTGTGTTATAATAAACGGTGAATTGTATTCCTAGTCTTGCCTCTAAGACTGGCTCAAGTGTTGCATGATGGTCCTGTTTTCCTGATCATGGGCATGGCTATGCCGGCAATTTTGAGGACGCGATGTTGGTAGAACACTCGTGTTGAATCGATCCGAATTGATGTTATGCTATGAGATACATTCGTTGAAAGTTAATGGTTAATAACACAGAGATGGTTAACGTTTGCATAATTCCTTAGACCATGAGAGTATCGAGTTTCTTCATGCTTGCTTCATGAACTTTGGGGTTTGTTAAACGTCATCCGTCAATGGGTGGCTATTACGGCGGCTTACGGGTTCATGGAAAAGTATGTCAAGTAACTTGATAGCTCAAGATTAGGATTTGCTCCTCCGACGATGGAGAGATATCTCTGGGCCCTCTCGGTGTTACGGTATCCATCATCATCTGGCTAGACACTTTGTGATTTGATCACGGGGATGCCGGAACACGGGAACGAGAAAAGAGTACAATACCGGCAACGAGGTAACTGGCATAGTGGACAAGTTGTTGATCCACGAGGATGCCTACATTTCTCACCTCGGGTAATTGTAAACATATCACGAAGCAACAGGAATAGCTCACGGCAACTGGAGGTTCACTCGAATATTCATTCGTGTGGGTATAGGGGTCAATATGGGTGTCCACGGCTCCGATGTTGATCATTGATCGGAAGGGGTTCCGGGTCATGTCTATGCTTCACCGAACCTATAGGGTCACACGCTTAAGGGTCATCTATCTGTTGAATACTAGACAGGGAGTCTGAGAGAAAATCACCGAAAAGTTTCGGACACCGGAAAAGTTTCGGACACCGGAAAAGATCCGCAGACAGGTCACCGGAACAGTTTTGGTGAAACTGAAAAGTTGTTTCAGGGGATACCAAAAAGTCAAATTGGTTTCGGCACATGCCTGATAATTCTTGAAGGGTGCCAGAATCGTTCTGGAAACTTTCTGGAATTTTCCGGGATGACAACCGAAAATGTTCCGGAGCTACCGGAACCACTTCAGATGCTTTTCGCAGATGAAAATCACTATTCCGGAATTGTTCCGGATCGAATTAAAAATTATTTTAGTGGGGTACTAGAATTGTTCTAAGCCCACATAAATATTTTCAGTTCGAGCGGACGCTGAAAAATGTCGCCGTGAATAGTGAAAGTGCTTTTTGGACTACTTTATGGAAAGCCACCTTTTGGGGCTTTGCTCCAAAAGATCTTGGGGATGATATGGATGGATTGGAGCCATTTTTTGGGCCCCACATGAGGGTGTGGCCGGCCACATGGTGGACTCCTTCATGGAGTCCCTCTTGTTCCTTGGTTTCACTTTTATGCCCTTGTGGAAGGACTTCATTCATGTGCATTTTGGGTTTTATTGTAAAACCACCCTACCCCTTGGTTTTCCTATAAATAGGAGGTGAGTGGGCTTCCATTTCTTCATCCTTGTGCTCTCATACACATGCTTTGCTTTGCAAGCTCTCTCTCTCTCCCTCCCACGAAAAGAGTCTTTCATAGAGCCGAAAGGCTGTCTGGGTTCCGGTAGGAACTAGTTCTGGACGGCGAAGCCCTGCCGGATAGATGACACCGTATGTGTGCAACCCCGTAGAGAGGTCGTAGTTTCGATCTTTTGCCCGAGGGGCTGTTTGTGTGTCCTCCCATAGGGCTGTCCGAGTCTTCGTTCGAGTTTCGAGGGTCCTCCCGAAGGGCTGTCCGCGACATCGTCCGGGGGACTGTCCGACCGCCTCCCAAAGGGCTGTCCGACGAGGGAGTACATCCTCGCGGTTGGGAGGTTGTAAAATCCTAGCTGCGGGGATCTGCACCAACGATCTCCACCGACTCTTCTTTCGCTGCGCTTCGAGTCGGTACGGATCAGATCAAACCTTGTATGCAGTCTCCATAGTGGTCGTGGGTGTGCTCGCTATACCGGAAATTTTTGTTTTCTGTCGCGTTCCCCAACAGTGGCATCAAGAGCCAGGCTATGAGTAGATGCATGTTATGATCTAGAATACATGAGATGTATGGGTATTGCATAGTATAATTTTGTAGTAGATGAGATCTATTGCTGAAAATTATTTGTGCGGGTAGTAGATGAAATCTGTTACCCAATGTTCTTGTTGCTTCCCATAAATTTGCGTAGTCCATATCTTGAAGGAATGGTGGAATCTTACAAAGTTCTGGCAATTCGCGATCCTTTCATGCTGCTCCTGAGTATGCTGATTGACAGATCAACGAAGTGCTAACAGTTCTTTGGGTTCCACCATAGTCAAAAGAAAGATGGGTATTTCGCAGATGAAAGGGCAATGCAGATATGATCTGCACGGGGGTCACGCGTATGACGAAGTTTAGTATGGGGCTCGAGATTTTATCATCTCGTGTTTCATACACCCTGGAAAGTTAATCTAGCAACTTGAATTATCATACTTGATGATAAACGTTGGTAGCTGCGGTTTGAGTCAA
Organism: Hordeum marinum; assembly: GCA_022496015.1. NCBI lineage: Eukaryota > Viridiplantae > Streptophyta > Magnoliopsida > Poales > Poaceae > Hordeum > Hordeum marinum. Next base: position 505,614,723 of record CM039674.1, on the reverse strand, counting down.
AACCTTAGAAGCCACGTAAAATAAAATTTTGTATAAACTGATTAGAGGCGTCTAACTTGGTTTTGCAGGATGGTTTGCATGTGATGTGGTATAGCAATGCTCATACTCAATTTGATTATGTATGAGATGGCTATATGATGTAATTAACATGACCTGCGTGTCATGATTCCGCATGATGGCTGGAGCCATATGATTGCACTTTAATGACCTGCGTGTCAACCTTAGGTAATGCACTTATTTTATAAGCTATAAAGATAGCAATATTATCTGGTGCATCGACAAGGTGGTGGCAATCTTCGCAGAGGTGAACACCGACGCGAATGCCGAAGACGAAGAAATACTTGACTTCTCCGTTAGAAGGGGCTATACCATATCATGCTATTATGAATTGCCTGAGATGTTTATCCCTCTTGATGCACCGTTCTTAATTGCGAGGGTGATCTCTCACTTAGAATATCAAGTAGTTAGTGTTCTCCCAAGTGTAGCACCGTCACGGCACCTATCTCTTCGGGGTATCACATGGTTACATGGGTACGAACGATTAGAGAAGTGTGAGGCAGGTGAGTTGAGACCTCGCAGTGAGATCACTTGGTTGTCTTGACGTTCAGGCATGAAAGTCATGAGCTCGGAACACACGCATCGAAAGATGAACAAGAGTCACATAGAGATGTGATTGGCAAGTTGGCCTACCAATTGAAATTCTCGTCACTTGAGATAGTTACATCCTTGACGCTGAATTGAAAGTTGGGTCTTGCATCACTCACAATCAATTATGAGAGATATTGATTTGAGTGGGAGTGCACCTTGGAATAAAATTATTTATTCACTAGTGCCAAAAATCATTATGAACAAAGTCTAAATGAACTTGTGTTTTCCGTTGTGGATCAAATGGCTCGCAACACCGCATTCAACTTAGGCCCTATGTTAGAGAAAGAGAAGTTAGCTGCGAATGGAAACAACTATGCGGACTGGGTCCGTACCCTGAGGATTGTCCTCCGGGGTGCTAAGAAAGTGTATGTGCTTGACGGACCTCTTCCCCCTAAACCGGCGGCAACAACCGTGGCAGACATACAAAATGTCTGGGCCACTAAGGATGATGATTACAACTTAGTGCAGTGCCTCATGCTATCTTGCATGAGTTCAGAGCTTCGAAAACGTTCTCCTTTGATATGATCAAGGATCTGGATGCTCTTTACAAGTTTAATGCACGGTCTGAACGTTTTGACATCGTGAAAATGATGGCGAAGACCAAGATGGCTGAGGGCAGTTCAGTTGGCGAGCACGTAGTCAATATGATTGGCTACGCTGAAAGGCTTAAAATCCTGGAATTATCACTTCCAGAAGAGCATGTTATGGACTTGTTGCTAGGTTCACTCCCCCCATCTTATGGCGGTTTTATCATGAACTACAACATGAATGGGATGGACAAAACAGCAAATGAGGTGCTTGCCATGCTAAAAACTGCTGAAGGAGGACTGCAGAAAAATCGCAAGCAAGTGTTGCTTGTGAATAAAACTGCCAGTTTCAAAAAGAAAGGCAAGCCAAAGAAGGGCAAGGGCGTCGCTAAGACCGGCTTCCAACGCAAATCTAAGGGCGGAGCCAAGAATGAAACTGAGTGCTTCTACTGCAAGGGCACAGGACACTAGAAGAGAAACTGCAAGAAGTATCTGGAAGATAAGAAGTCCGGGAAAACCGGAAAAGGTATAATTGTTATACAAGTTAATGTCATTGACGTTTTGCTTGCTAGCGAAAATTCTAAGTCTTGGGTATTTGATACCGGATCGGTTGCTCACATTTGCAACTCGATACAGGGGCTTCAGAAGGTGCGCAAGCTGGCAAAGAATGAAGTCGTGATGCGTGTCGGGAACGGCGCTGCGATCGCCGCTCAAGCCGTCGGCATTATGCCTCTACGTCTCCCTTCAGGATTTATTTTGGAACTTAGTAACTGTTATTTTGTTCTGTTATTGTGTAGAAACATTATCTCTGGATCATATTTAGTACACGATGGATACTCCTACAAGTCTGAGAACAATGGTTGTTCACTTTATTGTAAGGATATGTTTTATGGATTTGCACCCATTGTTGGGGGCCTTTTCATACTAAATCTTGATTGTGGAAATGATGTCTTTAACGTGAATGCTAAACGCCTTAAGAAGGCTGATACCACCACCACTTACTTGTGGCACTGTCGGCTTGGCCACATCGGAAAGAAACGCATGCAAAGACTCCATAAAGATGGAGTTTTACCGTCCCTTGATTTTGAATCATTTGACACATGTGAAGCTTGCTTGATGGGAAAAATGACCAAGACGCCGTTCACGGGTCATCCTGAACGGGCGAGTGAATTATTGGAAATAATACATAGTGATGTATGTGGTCCAATGAACACGGCCGCACGGGGTGGGTATTTTTACTTTGTGACTTTTACTGATGATTTAAGTCGGTATGGCTATATCTACTTGATGAAGCATAAGTCGGAAACCTTTGAAAAGTTCAAAGATTTTCAGAATGAGGTAGAAAATCATCGTGACAAAAAGATTAAGTTTCTGCGGTCTGATCGCGGAGGCGAATATCTTAGTCATGAGTTTGGCCAACATCTGAGTGACCGTGGAATCGTTTCACAGCTTACGCCTCCCGGAACTCCACAGCAAAACGGAGTGTCGGAACGACGTAACCGAACCCTGTTAGACATGGTAAGGTCAATGATGTCTCTTATAGATCTACCGATATCTTTTTGGGGTCACGCACTACTCACTGCCGCTTATACATTAAACAGAGCGTCGTCTAAGTCTGTTGAGACGACACCACATGAGATGTGGTGTGGGAAGATACCTAGTGTGTCGCATCTCAAGGTTTGGGGTTGTGAGGCATACGTAAAACGTTTACAGCCAACCAAACTAGAACCTAGATCAGACAAATGTTACTTTGTAGGTTATCCAAATAACACCATTGGATATTCCTTCTACCACCAGTCCGAAGGCAAAATGTTTGTCGCAAAGGTTTCACACTTTCTTGAGAAAGAATTTCTCGCTAAAGAATTGAGTGGGAGGACAGTACAACTTAATGAGATTAGTGAATCTTTGGCAACCGTTGATATGGCTAAGGAACTGGAAGTAATTCCGCAAATTATCCCTACAACCGAGCCGGAAGTTGTCGCATGTGATGCGGAAATTTCAGACAATGTTGTTACTGAACCACGCAGATCAGGTAGGGCTATCCAGCCACCTAAGTGGTTTCATAACGAAATCTTCATTCTTGAAGACAATGAACGTGCGCACTACAAGGAAGCGATGGCGGGGCCTAGCTCAAGGGAATGGCACAAGGCCATGAGATCCGAAATGGAATCCATGTACGAAAACCAAGTTTGGAACTTGGAAGAACTTCCAAATGGCGTAAAACCCATTTGTTGTAAATGGATTTTCAAAAGAAAGACGGACGCAGATGGTAACATTACTATCCACAAAGCTAGACTTGTCGCGAAAGGGTTCACGCAAGTTCCAGGAGTGCACTACGACGAGACTTTCTCGCCCGTAGCTATGCTCAGGTCTGTTCGGATATTACTAGCAATTGCTGCTTATTTCGATTATGAAATTTGGCAGATGGGTGTCAAAACGGCTTTCCTAAATAGAAACCTTGAACAGGATGTATACATGATACAACCAAAAGGTTTTGTCGATCCTAAGAATGCTAGAAAGGTATGTAAGCTTCAGAATGCCATTTATGGTCTGAAGCAAGCATCAAGGAGCTGGAACATTCGTTTTGATGAAGTGGTCAAAGAGTTTGGCTTCATCAGGAACGATGAAGAATCTTGTGTTTACAAGAAGTTTAGTGGGAGCGCAAAAGCATTTCTAATCTTGTATGTGGATGACATATTGTTGATTGGAAATGATGTGAATTTTCTTAGCGAAATAAAAGACTCATTGAAAAGGAGTTTTTCAATGAAAGACTTAGGTGAAGCGTCATATGTATTGGGCATCAGGATCTATAGAGATAGATCAAGACGCCTAATAGCGCTTAGCCAAAGCACGTACATTGACAAGGTGTTGAAAAGGTTCAACATGGAGAACTCCAAGAAAGGCCTACTCCCCATGTCACCTGGCACAGTGCTTTCCAAGAATCAGAGTCCTCGGTCCCTCGATGAGTGAGTACAAATGAATGATATTCCATATGCTTCGACAGTTGGTTCTATTATGTATGCCATGCTATGTACAAGACCGGATGTTTCCTATGCGCTAAGTGTTAGCAGCCAGTACCAAGGTGATCCAGGATTGGAACACTGGGCCGCAGTCAAGGGTATTCTTAAGTACCTCAGAAGGACCAAGGATTTACTCCTTGTGTACGGAGGTGATGAAGAGCTCATTGTAAGTTGTTACACTGATGCAGGCTTCATTACTGACCCAGATGACTTCAAATCTCAATCTGGCTATGTTTTCATATTGAACGGCGGCGCGGTTGATCGGAAAAGTTCCAAACAAAAGACTGTGGCAGATTCTATGATGGAGGCGGAATATGTTGCTGCTTCTGAAGCCTCCAAGCAAGCTGTCGGTATCAAGCAATTTCTTGAAGACCTTGGTGTGGTTCCAAGTGCTCTGGACCCGGTGGAGATCTATTGTGATAATAGTGGCGCCGAGGCTCAGGCAAGGGAGCCATGTTCGCACCATAAGAAAATGCATATTCAACACAAATATAAACTCATTCAACATCATGTCGAAGAAGGTTTAGTGAAAGTACGCAAACTTCACACGGATCTGAATGTGTCAGACCCAATGACAAAGCCTCTACCATGAGCAAAGCATGAGCAACACCGGATAGCCATTGGTGTTAGGGAAGCCATGTAACTAGATTATGACTCTAGTGCAAGTGGGAGTCTGTAGGAGATATGCCCTAGAGGCAGTAATAACAGTTATTTTGTATCTCCAAAGTTTGTAATGAATGTTTATGTTCCATGCTATAACTGCAATGATTCTCGAGTCTACAAATTAAACGAGGCTTGGAGGGAAACTCATGTGCACGTGTGGTATAATAAACGGTGAATTGTATTCCTAGTCTTGCCTCTAAGACTGGCTCAAGTGTTGCATGATGGTCCTGTTTTCCTGATCATGGGCATGGCTATGCCGGCAATTTTGAGGACGCGATGTTGGTAGAACACTCGTGTTGAATCGATCCGAATTGATGTTATGCTATGAGATACATTCATCACAAGTTAATGGTTAATAACACAGAGATGTTTAACATTTGCATAATTCCTTAGACCATGAGAGTATCGAGTTTCTTCATGCTTGCTTCATGAACTTTGGGGTTTGTTAAACATCATCCATAAATGGGTGGCTATTACGGCGGCTTACGGGTTCATGGAAAAGTATGTCAAGTAACTTGATAGCTCAAGATTGGGATTTGCTCCTCCGACGATGGAGAGATATCTCTGGGCCCTCTCGGTGTTACGGTATCCATCATCGTCTGGCCAGACACTTTGTGATTTGATCATGGGGATGCCGGAACACGGGAATGAGAAAAGAGAACAATATCGGCAACGAGGTTACTGGCATAGTGGACAAGTTGTTGATCCACGAGGATGCCTACATATCTCACCTCGGGTAATTGTAAACATATCGCGAAGCAACAGGAATACCTCACGACAACTAGAGGTTCACTCGAATATTCATTCGTGTGGGTATAGGGTCAATATGGGTGTCCACGGCTCCGATGTTGATCATTGATCGGAAGGGGTTCCGGGTCATGTCTATGCTTCACCGAACCTATAGGGTCACACGCTTAAGGGTCATCTATCTATTGAATACTAGACAGGGAGTCTGAGAGAAAATCACCGAAAAGTTTCGGACACCGGGAAAGTTTCGGACAGCGGAAAAGTTCCGCAGACAGGTCACCGGAACATTTTTGGTGAAACTGAAAAGTTGTTTCAGGGGATACCAAAAAGTCAAATTGGTTTCGGCACATGCCTGATAATTCTTGAAGGGTACCAGAATCGTTCTGGAAACTTTCTGGAATTTTCCGGGATGAAAACCGGAAATGTTCCGGAGCTACCGGAACCACCGGAACCACTTCAGATGCTTTTTGCAGATGAAAATCACTATTCCGGAATTGTTCCGGATCGCATTAAAAATTATTTTAGTGGGGTACTAGAATTGTTCTAAGCCCACATAAATATTTTCAGTTCGAGCGGACGCTGAAAAATGTCACCGTGAATAGTGAAAGTGCTTTTTGGACTACTTTATGGAAAGCCACCTTTTGGGGCTTTGCTCCAAAAGATCTTGGGGATGACATGGATGGATTGGAGCCATTTTTGGGGCCCCACATGAGGGTGTGGCCGGCCACATGGTGGACTCCTTCATGGAGTCCCTCTTTTTCCTTGGTTTCACTTTTATGCCCTTGTGGAAGGACTTCATTCATGTGCATTTTGGGTTTTATTGTAAAACCACCCTACCCCTTGGTTTTCCTATAAATAGGAGGTGAGTGGGCTTCCATTTCTTCATCCTTGTGCTCTCATACACATGCTTTGCTTTGCAATATCTCACTCTCCCTCCCACGAAAAGAGTCTTTCATAGAGCCGAAAGGCTGTCTGGGTTCCGGCAGGAACTAGTTCTGGACGGCGAAGCCCTGCCAGATAGGTGACACCATATGTGTGCAACCCCGTAGAGAGGTCGTAGTTTTGATCTTTTGCCCGAGGGGTTGTTCGTGTGTCCTCCCGTAGGGCTGTCCGAGTCTTCATTCGAGTTTCGAGGGTCCTCCCGAAGGGCTGTCCGCGACATCGTCCGGGGGACTGTCCGACCGCCTCCCGAAGGGCTGTCCGACGAGGGAGTACATCCTCGCGGTTGGGAGGTTATAAAATCCTAGCTGCGGGGATCTGCACCAACGATCTCCACCGACTCTTCTTCCGCTGCGCTTCGAGTCGGTACGGATCAGATCAAACCTTGTATGCAGTCTCCATAGTGGTCGTGGGCGTGCTCGCTATACCGGAAATTTTTGTTTTCGGTCGCGTTCCCCAACATGGTTCGCGTGTCTCAACCGATTCGAAATCAAATGAGTCCAAAGATCCATCAACATGGAGTTTCTTCATGCGCTTTATACCAATATGACATTTAGCGACAGTGCCACAAGTATGTGGTACTATCATTATGAAGTTTGTATCTTTTGGCATCAATGTTATGAACATGTGTATTACTATGATCAAGATTCAACAAACCATTCTCACTGGGTGCATGACCATTGAAGGTATTATTCATGTAAACAGAATAACCATTATTCTCTAACTTAAATGAATAACCGTGTTACAATAAACACGATCTAATCACGTTCATGCTCAACGCAAAACACCAAATAACATTTATTTAGGTTCGTCACTAATCCTGAAGGTAGAGAGAGCATGCGATGTTGATCACATCAACCTTGGAAACATTTCCAACACACATTCTCACCTCACCCTTAGCTAGTTCTCCGTTTATTCTGTAGCTTTTATTTCAATTTACTAACGTTTAGCAACTGAACCGGTATCCAATACCCAGGTGCTACTAGGAGTACTAGCAAGGAACACATCAATAACATGTATATCAAATATACTTCTGTCGACGTTGCCAGCCTTCTTATCTACCAAGTATCTAGGGTTGTTCTGCTTCAGCGACCGCTCTCCTCATAATCGAAGCACTTACTCTCGGGTTTGGGTTCAACTTTGGGTTGCTTCACTGGAGCAGCAACTGACTTGCCATCCATGAAGTTTCCCTCCTTGCCCTTGCCCTTCTCGAAACTAGTGGTTTTTACTAACCATCAATACTTGACGCTCCTTCTTGATTTCTACCTTTGCGGTGTCAAACATCGCGAACAGCTCAGGGATCATTATTTCTATCCCTGGTATTTTATAGTTCATCACCAAGTTCTAGTAGCTTAGTGACAGTGACTTGGAGAACTATATCAATCACTATCTTATCTGGAAGATCAACTCCCAATCAATTAAAGCGATTGTAGCAACCAGACAATCTGAGCACATGCTCAACGATTGAGCTATTCTCTTTCATCTTGTAGGCAAAGAACCTTGTTGGAGATCTCATATCTCGCAACACGGGCACGAGCCTGAGATCATAATTTCAGCTCTTAGAACATCTCGTATGTTCCGTGACGTTCACAATGTTTTGGAGCCTCAATTCTAAGCCGCAATGCATGATGCACTAAACTATCAAGTAGTCATCAGAGCGTGCCTATCAGATGTTCACGACATCTACCGACGACGCTAAAGGGGTTGGCGCACCGAGCGGTGCATTAAGGACATAAGCCTTTTGTGCAGCAATGAGGACAATCCTCACATCACGGACCTAGTCCGCAATATTGCTACAATCATATTTCAACTCTATTTCTCTAGGAACATATAAAAATTCATGGGAGCTACAGCGCGAGAAAGTAATCTACAACATAATTTGCAAAGACACAACTTACTATGTTCAGGATAATGAGTTCAATTAATCATATTACTAAAGAACTCCCACTCAAATTGACATCCCTCCATTCATCAAGTGATACATGATCCAAATTCACCAACTCAAGTCCGATCATCACGTGAGTTGTGGTGGTTTCAATGGTGAACATCATCATGTTGATCATATCTACTATATGACTCGTGTTCGGCCTTTCGGTCTCTTGGGTTCCGAGGCCATGTCCGTACATGCTAGGCTTGTCAAGTTTAACCCGAGTGTTCTGCATGTGCAGCACTAGCTTGCACCCATTGTATGTGAATGTAGAGTCTATCACACCCGATCATCACGTGGTGTCTCGACACGAAGAACTTTCACAATGGTGCACACTCGGGGAGAACACAATTTATCTTTAAATTAAGTGACGGGTCACCTTATAATGCTACCGTCGTCCTAAGAAAAACAAGGTGCATAAAAGGATTAACATCACATGCAAATCATAAGTGACATGATATAGCCATGAACTTGTACTTTTGATCTCCATCTTGAAAGCACTGGCATGATCTCCATCGTCATCGGCATGACACCATGATCTCCATCATCTTGATCTCCATCAACGTGTTGCCATCAGGGTTGTCGCACCCACCATGCTTCTACTACTATTGCTACCATTTAGCGATAAAGTAAAGCATTACATAGCGCTTAATGATTGACATGCAAGTCATACAATAATTAAATACAACCCTATGGCTCCTGCCGGTTGCCGTACTCATCGAGATGCAAGTCGTGATATTCTATACAATACATGATCATCTCATACATCACATATATCTCATCATGTAATTGGCCATATCACATCACAACATACCTTGCAAAAACAAGTTAGACGTCCTCTAATTGTTGTTGCATGTTTTACGTGGCTGCTACGGGTACCTAGCAAGAACAATTCTCACCTACGCAAAACCACAACGATGATACATAAATTGTTTTTCAGCCTTCTCAAGGACCGCCTTTGTCGAATCCAGTCCAACTAAAGTAGGAGAAACAGACACCCGCCAGCCATCTTTGTGCAACGAGGTTACACGTCAGTCGATGGAACCGACCTCTCGTAAGCGTACGAGTAAGGTTGGTCCGGGCCGCTTCATCCCACAATACCGCTGAACCAAAACACGACCAAGGGAGGAAGCAATCTAAGCATCAACGCCCACAAACTCTAAATGTTCTACTCGAGATCTCATCTACACATAGACCTAGCTCTAATACCACTGTTGGGAAATGTTGCATGGGAAACAAAAAATTTCCTATGCACACGCAAGATCTATCCATGGTGATGAGCATCTACGAGAGGGAGAGTGGATCTACATACCCTTGTAGATCGCTAAGCGGGAAGCGTTTAGAAACACAGTTGGTGTAGTCGAACGTCTTCGCGATCCAAATCGCCGAGTGTCTTGTGATCTCATCACGATCCGTCCCGCGATCCAATCACGAGCTGTCCTGCGAACTCATCGCGATCCTTCCCGCGATCTCATCACGATCCGTCTCGCGATCTTAAACATGGTCCTTCCGATCTAGCGCTGAACGGACGGTACCTCCCCGTTCAGCACACGTACGGCTCGATGACAATCTCCGCCTTCTTGATCCAGCAAGAGAGAGTGGAGAGGTAGATGAGTTCTCCGGCAGTGCGACGGCATTGCGGCAATGGTGGTGGAGGAGTTCCAGCAAGGCTTCGCCTAAGCACCGCTAAAAACCGATCTAGAGGAGAAAATGATCTAGAGGAAGAAGAGGGCAGCACATGGCAATTAGGGTTAGCTCTTCCCTCTAAATCCTCTAGTATATATAGGAGGGAGGGAGGGGAGGAGGCAGCCTCAAACTTGGCCGAAATTGGAGGTGGAGGAGTCCTACTCCAATCCTATTAGGAGTACGATTCCTCCTTTCCACTTGGAAACTCTTTCCACCTCTCCACCTTTGGATTTTTTTCCTTCTCAAACCACTCCAGCCACATGGACCCTTAGAGAAGGCTTTGGCCAGCCCACCAGGGGCTGGTTTACCTCCTCCCACAGCCCATGTAGCCTCTTGGGTCGAGACACCCCTCCCGATGGTCCCTCGATACCTTCCCGGCACTCCCGGTAAACTACCGATGAGCCCGAAACTTTTCTAGCGACCAAAACAGGACTTCCTATATATCAATCTTTACCGCCGGACCATTCAAAAGCTCCTCGAGGCATCCGGGATCTCATCCGGGACTCCGAACAATATTCGGTCACCACCATACATAACTCTATACTACCGAAACGTCAATGAACCTTAAGTGTGCAAACCCTGCGGGTTCGAGAACTATGTAGACATGACTGAGACACCTCTACGATCAATAACCAATAGTGGGACCTAAATGCCCATATTGGTTCCTACATATTCTACAAATATTTTTATCAGTCGAACCTCTGTGTCAAGGATTCAGTTAATCCCGTATGATGTTCCCTTTGTTCTTCGGTATGTTACTTGCCCGAGATTCGATCGTCGGTATCTCCATACCTAGTTCAATCTCATTACCGGCAAGTCCCTTTACTCGTTTAATACAAGATCTCGTGACTAACACTTAGTCACATTGCTTGCAAGGCTTATTGTGATGTTGTATTACCGAGTGGGCCCTAAGATACCTCTCCGTCACACGGAGTAACAAATCCCAGTCTTGATCCATGCCAACCCAACAGGCACCCTCGGAGATACCTGTAGAGCACCTATATAGTCACCGAGTTACATTGCGATGTTTGATACGCACAAGGTACTCCTCCGTTGTAAGTGATTTGCATGATCTCATAGTCATAGGAACATATACTTGACATGCAGAAAACAGTAGCAATAAACTGACACGATCATATGCTACGTTTGTAGTTTGGGTCTTTTCCATCACATCATTCTCCTAATGATGTGATCTCGTTATCAAATGACATCTCATGTTCATGACTAGGAAACCATAGCCATCTTTGATCAACGAGTTAGTCTATTAGAGGCATACTAGGGACATGGTGTTGTCTATGTATACACACATGTATCTGAGTTTCCGATCAATACAATTATAGCATGGATAATAAACGATTATCATGAGCAAGGAAATATGATAATAACAAATTTATTATTGCCTCTAGGGCATATTTCCAACACTTAGGTTGTAGGGGAAGGCTTGGGCTTGACGACAGCGAGGGAGCCGTGGCCGACACGTCGGCGCCGTCGCGATGGATGGAGGAGGCGGCGGCGAGAGAGGAAGAGAGAGAGAGGTGTGGCTAGGGTTTAAGTCCGGCTCCTCTGGGAGCCGGCAATAGAGATAAATTCTTATTTCTTAATCTGAAAAAGAGTCTTACAAATTGTATTTATAATCTAAGCTAACTTTTCTACAAAGTAACCTAAGATAACTTGTGGGCTTAGCCCAGGCTAAGCCTGCCCGATGGGCCTTCTACGGTCGTAAGCCAGGCCGGTCATAACATCTCTCCCCACCTGCGCAAACAGCTCGTCCTCGAGCTGGAAGTCTGGGTAGTGTTGGCGGAACTCATCGTGCTGCTCCCAAGTAGCTTCCTCCTCGGGAAGTCCAGCCCATTGAATCAGCACGTAACACACCCCACGATGGAGTTGTGCCTGCAACACCTTCTCCGGTCCCGGAAGAAGACGCCCGTCGAAGGTTGGAGGAAGCACGGGCATGGCCGCGGGTGGCTCCCCACGAAAGGGCTTGAGCAACCCTACATGGAAGACTTCGTGGATGTGAGCACCAGTGGGAAGCTGAAGGCGGTAAGCCACCTTCCCGATGCGCTCCAAGACAACGAAGGGTCCAGCGTAGCGAGGGCCTAGCTTGCGCCTTGCACGTGGGTCCAGTGACTGCGTAGAGCAGTGAAGGAGACGTAGCCACACCAAATCACCCACTGCAAACTCCGCCTCGCAATGGTGGCCGTCGTAGTAGTGCTTGGCCAGCTGCTAGGCCTGAAGAAGGCATTGACGGAATTCTGCGAGCATCTCATCGCGTCTGCGAAGAAGATCGCCCGCCGCCTCTGTCCGAGCCGTCTCCAAGTCCACCGGCAAGATAGGCGGGGGCGAACGACCGTAGACCACCTCAAAAGGCGTGGCGCGCAGGGCGGAGTGATAGGAGGTGTTGTAGAAGTACTCTGCCCAGGAGAGCCAATCCACCCAAGCGCGAGGGCGATCACCTGTCACACAACGCAAATACATAGCAATCACCTTGTTAACCACCTTAGATTGGTCATCCGTCTGAGGGTGGAATGTCGTGCTCAGGCGTAGTTTCACGCCCGCCATCCTGAAGAGATCACGCCAGACATGGCCCGTGAACACGGGGTCACGATCACTGACGATCGAAGAGGGAAACCCATGGAGTCGGACGATGCCGTCGAAGAAAGCACGTGCCACCGATGCTGCTGTGTAAGGATGCCCAAGTGCGATGAAGTGAGCATACTTGGAGAAGCGGTCGACCACCGTGAGGATGACGGATTTGCCTCCCACCTTGGGAAGGCCCTCAATCAAGTCCATGGAGATATCAGCCCAGACTTGAGATGGCACGTCCAAGGGCTGTAGCAGACCAGCCGACCGCAGTGTCTCCGTCTTGTTGCGTTAGCACGTCCCACAAGACCGCACCCAGTCCCGGACCAGGGCCCGATCACTAGGGATGTAGAAGTCGGCGCGAAAACAATGGAGGATTTTCTGCACACCCTCGTGACCCGCCGAGTGGGCCAACAGCAGAACCTAGTGACATAGGTCATTGTGCTTCGGGACGAAGATACGGCGCCCATGCGGGAGCAAACCGTCTGCTAGGTGCCATGGCTCCTCCAGATTGCCCGCAGCAAGTCGCTGCTGAAGGAGCAGAGTGTCCGACGCGTCCGCGGTGGCCCGATGGATGTCGGTGAAGAGGCCGAAAGAGGGCCCCGAGCGGATGCAAAGCGCCACCCCCTCGGAGTCGCTGACGGTGGTGTCGTGGTCGGCGTCGCGGCAAGACAGGGCGTCGGCCACGGTGTTAAGGAGGCCCGGACAATACTCGATGGAGAATCCGAATCCAAAGAGCTTGTTGATCCACTGATGCTGCGGCACAGTAGACAACCACTGGTCCAATAAGAACTTGTGGCTATAGTGATCCGTGCGAATCCGGAATGACCGACCCCAAAGATAGGGCCGCCAATGGCGCACCGCCTGCACCAAGCAAATGAGCTCCCGCTCATATGCCGCGAGCTTAAGATGGCGCGCGGCGAAGGGTCTGCTGAAGAAGGCGAGGGGTCCATCGCCCTGATGAAGGACGACGCCGAACCCTGCACCGTAGGCATCGTAGTCCACGACGAACGGGCGGTCGAAGTCGGGCATTTAAAGAACGGGGCCCGTCGTGAGGGCCCCCTTGAGGGCCTCGAACGCTGCTGTCGCCTCCTCATCCCAGGCAAAGGTGTCGCGAGGCAGCAGGCGCGTGAGTGGGGACGCGATGAGGCCGAACTCCTGGATAAATTTCCGGTAGTACCCCACGAGGCCCAGGAAGCCACGAATAGCCCGTGGTGAGTGCGGTGTCGGCCAGGCCACGACGGCGGCCACCTTTTCTGCGTCCATAGAAACCCCCTCGGCCGAAATGACGTAACCAAGGTAGGGGACTAAAGGCATCCCGAACAAGCACTTCGAGCACTTAAGTTGAAGATGGTGCGCTCGAAGCTCGTTGAAGACGATGGCGACATGCTGGAGGTGCTCCTCCCATGAGGCGTTGTAGATAAGAATATCATCAGAGAAAACTAGCACAAACCGGCGCAAGTAGGGTCGGAGGACATCCTTCATCAAAGCCTAGAAAGTCGCCGGGGCGTTGGAGAGGCCAAAAGGCATCACCAAGAACTCGAAGTGGTCATGATGAGTCCGAAACGCCGTCTTGGCGACATCATCCGGGTGCATCCGCACCTGGTGGTATCCCGACCGGAGGTCGAGCTTGGTGAAAAAGCGCGCTCCATGTAGCTCGTCCAGGAGCTCGCTGACCATCGGGATAGGAAACTTGTCCTTTAGCGTCATAGCATTAAGGCCGCGGTAGTCGATGCAGAAGCACCACGTGCCGTCCGACTTGCAGACGAGGAGGACCGGCACTGAAAACGGTGATGTGAAGATCCGGATGATGCCCAAGGCGAGCATGAGCGCGCACTGCCACTCCAACTCGTCCTTCTGAAGCTGGGGATAGCGGTAGGGCCGCACGGCAACCGGCCCCATGCCCGGCAGGACATGAATGCGATGATCATACAGTCGGGCTGGCAGAAGACCCTTAGGCTCCTCTAAGAGGTTGGCATGTTGCTGCAGGAGGTGATCCAACAGTGGGTGCTCGGGCCCGGTGGCAGTCGCGGCCAGCTGAAGCAGAGGCGTTACTGGCGAGGCGCCCCCACGCCCTCCCACCGGATGCGGCGGCCGAGACGCCAGAAGGTCAACGTCATGGAGTCGAAGTCCCAGAGGATGGGTCCGAGAGTCCGCAAGAAGTCGACGCCGAGGATGAAGTCGAAGCAGCCCAAGTCGATGCCGGCGCACCTGATGGTGAAGTGCTCATCGCCGATGGTGATGGGGACGTCCCGCGCAAGCCCATGGCATCAGAGACGGTCGCTGTTAGCCACGATGACTCGAAGTTGCTCCCCGCCCATCGGCTAAAGCGTCAAACGGCGCATGGTCGACTCGGGCAGGAAGTTATGCGTGGAGCCCATATCCAGGAGAGCCAGGAGGCGCTCGCCGTGAATCATCGCGGCACGAGCATAGTCTTCTCTGCTCGTATACCCATGAGGGCATGAAGGAAGACCACAAGAGCGGTCGCCGGGGTGACCTCCGCAGCAGCTAAGGTGGGCAAGTCGCATAGTCCATCGGCGGGCGTGTCGTCCTCGACGTAGTCGGCCGCCTCCAAGTAGAAGAGGCACGGGCAGACATGGCCCGGCACGTAGGGCTCGTCGCAGTTATAGCAAAGCCCCTGGCGACGGTGCTCGAGCTGCTCGGTCGGGGAGAGCCGGCGTAAGGGCCGTGTCGGGGCCGAAGGGGTAGGCGCCGAAGGGACCGGGGGTGGACGGCCCGGCACAACCGGAGCCTGGGGCGCCCGGGCCGGCTGTCGGCCACCCCGAACCGATGTCGTCTGCTGCAAGGCATGTGCACGACGCTCGAAGGCGCGGGCGTAGTACATGGCCGTCTGGAGGTCCTGGGGTCCCCAAAGCTCCACGTCCACGCGGATGTGATCTGGCAGCCCGCCGACGAAGAGCTCGGCCCGCTGCTGAGCCGTCACACCGGGCGCGTGGCATGCCAGCGCCTGGAACCGGTCGGCGAAATCCTGGACCGTGGAGGTGAAGGGAAGTCGGCCGAGCTCCGCCAACCGGCTCCCCTGTATCGGAGGCCCAAAACGGAGAAGGCAAAGCTTGCGGAAGCGCTCCCATGAGGGCATTCCACCCTCGTCCTGCTCGAGGGCGTAATACCACGTCTGTGCGGCGCCCCGAAGGTGATAGGAGGCGAGCCAGGTCCGGTCCGACGCGAGCGTGCGTTGCCCCGGAAGAACTGCTCACACTGATTGAGCCAGTTGAGGGGGTCTTCTGTACCGTCGTAGGTGGCGAAGTCAATCTTTGCGAAACGGGGCGGTGCCGGTGATTGGCTGCTGCAATTGTAAGGCATGGCGGTGCAGAGCAACGAGGGTGGCGGTGCGGAGCAGCGGACGCCGGGTAGGGGCCCACAGAGCCGGAAGGCCTGCCGAACTGCAAGGATGGTGTCGGATGTTCCGGAGCCATGGTATAGACCGGTGGCGGCGATGACCCAGCCGCCCAAGCTGGCAGTGGTGATGAAGAGGGCGGAAACCGGACCTGGTGGATCGGCAAGCCGATCGGCAAGGTCGGCGGCGGCTCGGACGAGGGCAGCGGCAGTGGTAGGCGGCCACGGCGTCCAGAGAGAGCCCGCGGCTGGTGGGGGCTGCCACGCTTGGAACGGGAGCAGCGGGGCCCGCTAAGCGCGGTCGCGCCCTGGGACGGCCACGGCAGCGCGGGGTGGCCGGGGGCGGCGATGGTTGCGGCCGGCGGGGGAGCTTGCGGCCCGATCAGGTACAGGCGGATGCCCTGGACGACCGTCACGAGGTCCCGCAGGGTGCTGGAGACTTCCTTCGGCGAGTGGACGGCGACCGGCGGTGCAGCGGTGGAGGCCGGCGGGGGCAGATCGGAGGTGGCGGCGGTCATCGGCGCGGTGAAGGGGTTCGGCGGCGGTCATCGACGCGGTGGAGGGGTTCGGCAGCGGCGGCGTTGGTGTTGGGGAAGACATGATCGGACCTGAGTCTCTGGATACCAAATTGGTAGAACCCAGGATCCTACCGGACCGGCTCCTTAGGTTGTAGGGGAAGGCTTGGGCTTGACGGCAGCAAGGGAGCCGCGGCCGGCGCGTCGGCGCTGTCGCGATGGATGGAGGAGGCGGCGGGAAGAGAGAGAGAGGTGCGGCTAGGGTTTAAGTCCGGCTCCTCTGGGAGCCGGCAATAGAGATAAATTCTTATTGCTTAATCTGAAAAAGAGTCTTACAACTTGTATTTATAATCTAAGCTAACTTGTCTACGAAGTAACCTAACATAACTTGTGGGCTTAGCCCAGGCTAAGCCTGCCCGGTGGGCCTTCTACGGCCGTAAACCAGGCCGGTCATAACACCTTCACTCGCTATTTGAAGACTATATATGGTTGCAAGAAATGTAACTTTTTTTACAGTGCATTCCCAAGAAAGACTATACAGTAGTTCACATGACTATAGTTTATTTCTTAGTGTTTTTACTTGAATATGTGTGCTGCTCCCAGTTGAAACTAAACTACTGTTGCATTACAGTGCATCTTCTGTATTATTTAAAGTGTAACACGAAATGTAGTTTCAATACAAAGCTATAGTATTTTTGAAGCATGTCTTCAAGTTGTTTGTTGCTGGATACTAAACTACTGTTATTTGTTTATTGTGCATCTTCTGTATTATTTACAGTGCAACGAGAACTGTAACTCTCATGCAAAGCTGTAAATAGAACTGTAAATGGCTGCTTACAGTGTCGAATGACTGTAAATTCAGTGTAAACAACACTGTAAGCACACTAATTACCGTGTAAACAGCACTATGATTTTTTGTGATATGCTCATCTAATTTGGTTTGATGGATTCTTTTGGTAGTGTTGATCTGTTTGTTTTGAGATGAGAGAAGATGCAGAGGATTTAGATGTACTGGGCAGGATGATTTTCTGACCTATGGATTTAGAAGCGCATGTTTTATGACAGCCCTTCTGTACATTGATTTTGGTTAAATCCGTTTTGCTGGGAGCCCTTAATGCGTTGATGGTTTATGGCCTTTTGGGGTGCATAGTCGTAGGTTTATACCTGTAGTTTTAGCCGATTGATCTGTTTGAACCCGGGTCCAGTTCCAAGTTCCAGCCCGATAAGGTTTGTTTATGCATGTGGAGTCATTTAGCATTGGCATAAGTACTCAGCGGGGACAAAAATATGGACATACAGACACATACAAGTGTCATTTTGTTATTGGTCGAAAATCTGAATGATGTCCAATTGAATTTCAGTTGTCAAATAGACACTCCCTTTTGGAAACTCATGAATTTCTTTTAAAATGATACATACTGTTTTTATGAAGATATGAAACATTTTTTTCTGAATTATGCGAACATTTTTTGTGTTTTTATAAAAAAATAAAAGGGCACATGCATTTTTTTAATGTACAAACAATTTTCCTATCCATGATTAATATTTTTAGTTACACCTTTAACATTTTCAATGCATGATTAACCTATTTAAAATTCTTATGTAAAATATTTTGTATTACATATATTTAAAATATTATGGCATATAAACAAAAGAAAAAAGAAAAAAAATTAAAACATGAAGACAAAACCAAAAAATATGCATGATATCATCATCATGCAGCAGCTGGTTACTGGGCGGGCCTAGTTTCAGCCCCATGCAGCAAGCCGTTTGTAGGCGTCGCAACGCGCGGCACATAGGGGCGCCTCACAGAGTCATACAGAAGATCCGTGTCTGAAGCTAGGACAAGCCTCTTTTGTTCATGTTTCATAATAGGTGTATCTACACCTATGCGTCAAAACGTCACTTTCCATTACACGGGACTTCTCTCGTAGTGGACACTGGACACAAACAAAAGCAATAACTCACACTATCACATGACTATTACCAAAAGGTTAATACACTACTATAAAATAAAATAATGCTAAAAAGGCCAAAATTCTCGATAAAAATATATTTACACTTTTTTGAACCAAAGATTATAAAATTATATATATATATATATATATATATATATATATATATTCGTCACCCTGGGTAAGGAATAGTTATTATTCACCCCCTCTGTTTTTACATCAATGCACCGTAATTTTACATTCCATAAATTTTGCCTTATTTATACATAAAAAGAGACGGTAAGAAAATATATATTCACTGTAAAAAATATTTTATGTCACATAAAATTACAAACATAAAAACATAATATAAAATATACATAAAATGTGATTTTTCTGGTCTTATGACCTATATTTATGTTTTCTTATGTCAAATTTTATGTAGTGAATCAATATAAATGTAATTATTTGTATTTCAAAATATATATATATATATAAGATGCACCGTTGATTATGCCACAAAATGTTAGACCATTTTTCTCTTCGGATTTAGTTAGATTTGTTTTAAAAAAAGAGAGTATGACTTCTGGCCTTTTCATCTAGGCGATGCATACAATCATTTTATTAATTATTCGTAAAGATCTTACAAAATAATATAAGAATTAGTTTCAAATCGTCGTCTTGGCAACATCTGTCGCTATCCCTATGCACTTGACAAAGGGTGTAGATTGTCTAAAGTCGGAGGCCCCAACTAAGCTGAATTGTCAGGTCTGGATCACACACCAGTTCGATGCACTCTCAGTGTGCACCTCATGTGCATGTTGCCGAGGCGTCACCATCGTCTTCCATTGATCCATCTTCGAAGCAGATACTGACGCATCCACCTTGACAGGCCTGCCGTTGACGCCATCACGGCGCTAGACTATGCCAGCTCGCTACGTGCGTCCATCATCACACATCCGTCATCGAAACCCTTTTACGCCACACCGTCGAGACTTCGGATTGTTCATGTGTCATTTGAAATGACGTTCCACCGCAGAAGTCGTCCAGTGGTCCCTCGAGCCAATGCACACCTCCAAGAATGATGCCCTCCAAGGGGGGAACGGCACAAGAGTGTCGTCGTCAACCGACCGACTGATCTAGGGTTCCCCCCGAGATAGCAGATTGAAGTGTGGAGCTTCTCCATGACGATGCCTTTAGGAAGGGGACGACACAGAAGAGCCTCGCCATCGCGTGCCTTGCCAACTAGCCGAGAGCAATTTTTCATTCAGGTCTGCTCGATGAACCTCCATCTAGCAATGTGTGCATGAGCTGCCACCGATCTCTGCCGCCGCGCAATGCACAGGCCACACGGTCCAGATCACCTCTTATCGGAGTCCATACCATTCATGTTGCCGACATGTCCGTTAGGCCCTTCACATCGCCGCCGCCGATTTGAAGCCACTGGCGCACCGCCACTGACCACAATCACTGCCACCGCCCGAACAGGGCCGATCGTCGTGCCTGCAGCCCACATCGTCGCCCGTCTCCGGGCCACCCGCCACACCTGCAGCCGCTGCCGCCGCCTACCGCAGACATCGCCGTCGTGCCGCCAAGACCTATCATCCGTGCCTCCTCACGTCTAGGGGCCTGGCACCATCCCTAAGACGCGGGAGAGAGGGAGTCCCTCACCATCGCCGTCGCCCTCTTGCTTATCCCGACGGCGTCCTCCGACGGCGGCGGGGGAAGGAAGGACGGAGTTCGTGCCCCGAGCGACTAGGGTTCGAGTGTCGCCCGAGTCGCCCTACCGAGGACGACGTGGGGGCCGAGTTGCCCGAGTTGCGTTCTTGTATTCCTTCAGTTAGATTAAGATTGGATCTTCTATAATGCAAGAGAAAGGGGGGGTGACCTGTTGAACTGGATTCGATGGTGTTCACAATCAAACTGAATCTCAATTTATACGTCGGCTCTTTAAATTTTAGTCGCACAATGTCTCAACATTTTCAGTTCCCTTCTGATTTTTTTTATATCTGATCCCTAGGCGGCACATGGAGGCGCCGGAAATGAAAGGAGAAAGCAACACCGGCAGTGGCCGGGGGCAAGTAAGTAGGATACCAGCATGCAATCTTTCCTCGCCGAACGAGCAGTCCGAGTTCGGGAAGCTGCCGGGCGCGCTTTCCTCCGCTGGATCGTCGGGTACGCCGGTCGACGTACCCACCAGCTAAGCTGCACAGTCCAATCAATGAAGCATGCATGGATGTGGCCATGGCTCCTCGCGTGCGTGATGGCTTTGCATGAGAAAGAATGTGGTGAGGACCGAATCCAGCCGGGTCTTCTCCATCCAGCTGCTCGTTGCCTCTTGCGTGCCCGCAGCACTGTTAGGCCAAGAAAGACGGATCCATCAGGCCTCCCTCTGCCCCTGCAACGTTTTCGGTGGCGGCTTTTGGTGCTCAGATCGGCGCGAATCGTGTGCCCTGCTTCTTGCCTGCCCTCGTGATCACCACCGATAATATGTGTGGCTCAGTGGCTGGCCGCCCGCCTGCGTTGTGCCGAACAAACACGACCACGACTGAATTAACCATGAATGATGATCCTGGTTTCCTTGAAACACCAATGGGTTCCCCCTTAGTTGTGTGGCCCGCTCGGGTGTTCGTTTTGCCATTGGCAGACTAATAGAAAACAAGGCATTGTTCGGGCCGAGCCAGTCCATTAGTCCCGGTTCAGTCACGAACCGAAATCAATAGGGCAACGGTCCCGATTCGTGAGGTCAGGGGGCCGGGCGGGCCACGTGGGGTATTGGTCCCGGTTCGTCTGATACCTTTGGTCCCGGTTCCAGACACGAACCGGGACCAATGTACCTCGCTTCTGGCCCACAACCATTGGTCCCGGTTTGTGGCTGGATGCGGGACCAAGAGGGGTCCTTTAGTCTCGGTTCCAGTCACGAACCGGGACCAATGAGATGCCTATATATACCCCCTCGCCAGCGAGCAGAGCACTCCACACTGCTCTGTTTTTTGGCCGGCGAGGAGGGAGCTTTGTGGTGCTTTAGCTCACCTCCTATGCACATGAGGTGTTTGATGAAACGCCCAAGTCAAACTTAAGCTTTCTCCTTTCAAAACTCCTTATCCAAACTTCATTTTCGTCAAGATTTCTCTACGTTGGGCGGTCCGTCCTGTCCCGTCCTCGTCCTGAAACGGTCGTCGATCGCCCGCGCGTGATGAGCCTCTTGATCTTATCTTCTTGCTAAACGAAAATATACTTACTCGTATGATTTTCTTACTTTTTTTATTGTTCACTTCTCTATTCATGATATGTTGTAATGGTTTTTGATACACTTTATTATATAACACGCGCAGATGAACCGGCAATGGATGTACGGTGACCGATGCACCTTCGAGTATATTAAGGGCCTGTATAATTTTCTCGAAGCGGCTGAGGCAGACAAGCAGAATGGTTTTATGCCTTGTCCATGTACTGTCTGTGAGAATACGAAGTCTTTCTTCAACTCTAAAACCCTTCACTTCCACCTGCTTCAGAAGGATTTTATGCCACACTATAATGTTTGGACCAAGCACGGAGAAAGAAGGGTTATGATGGAAGACAACAAAGAAGAAGAGGATGACGACAACTACCCTCTCCCTGAATAGGGTGATGCTGCAATGGGGGAAGCTGAAGATCAAGAGGAACCAGACAATGTGCCTGATGATGATCTTCGCCGGGTCATTGTTGATGCACAGAGAGAATGCAAAAGTGAAAGGGAGAAGTTGAAGTTCGATCGCACGTTAGAGGATCACAAAAAAGGGTTGTATCCAAATTGCGAAGATGACAACAAAAAGCTCGATACCACACTGGAATTGCTGCAATGGAAGGCAGACAATGGTGTATCTGACAAGGGATTTAGTTCGCTATTGAAAATAATGAAGAAGAAGCTTCCAAAGGATAACGAATTTCCCGATAGTACGTACGCAGCAAAGAAGGCTGTATGCCCTCTAGGATTGGAGGTGCAGAAGATACATGCATGCCCTAATGATTGTATCCTCTACCGCGGTGAGTACGAGGAACAGAACGCATGTCCGGTATGCGGTGCATTGTGCTATAAGATCGGAAGAGATGACCCTGGTGATGTTAAGGGCCAGCGCACCGGGAAGAGGGTTCCTGCCAAGGTGATCTAGTATGCTCCTATAATACCACGGTTGAAACGTCTATTCAGAAGAAAAAAAGCATGTCGAGTTGATGCAATGGCACAAAAAAGACCGTAAGAAAGACGGGAAGTTGAGAGCACCCGCTGACGGGTCGCAGTGGAGAAAGATCGAGAGAAAGTGGAGCGACTTTACAGGTGACCCGAGGAACATATGGTTTGGTTTAAGTGCAGATGACGTTAATCCTTTTGGGAGTAGAGCAGCCAGCATAGCACATGGCATGTGACTCTATGTATGTATAACCTTCCTCCTTGGTTGTGCATGAAGCGGAAGTTCATTATGATGTCAGTGCTCATCCAAGGCCCTAAGCAACCCGGCAATGACATTGATGTGTACCTAAGGCCATTAGTTGATGAACTTTTACAGCTATAGAGTGGAAGAGGTGTACGTGTGTGGGATGAGAACGAACAGGAGGAATTTGACCTACATGCGTTGCTGTTTGTAACCATCAACGATTGGCCTACTCTCAGTAACCTTTCAGGATAGACAAACAAGGGATACCACACATGCACACATTGTTTAGATGACACCGACAGTATATATTTGGACAAATGCAGGAAGAATGTGTACCTGGGGCATCGTCGATTTCTTCTGACCAACCATCAATGTCGGAAGAAAGGAAAGCATTTCAAAGGTGAGGTAGATCACCGGACGAAGCCCGTCCTTCGTACTGGTGATCACATACTTGATATGGTCAATGATTTACAAGTAATATTTTGAAAGGGTCCTGGCAGACTATCTGTTCCAAATGACGCTGACAAACGTGCACCCATGTGAAAGAAGAAATCTATATTTTGGGACCTACCCTATTGGAAAGACCTAGAGGTCCGCTCTGCAATCGACGTGATGCAACGTGACGAAGAATCTTTGCGTGAACCTGCTAGGCTTCTTGGGAGTGTATGGGAAGACAAAAGATACACCGGAGGCACGGGAGCAACAGCAACGTGTGCATGAAAAAGATGGCATGCATCCAAAGCAGTATGAAGGTCCTGCCAGCTGCGCTCTTACCAAAGAAGAGAAAGAAATCTTCTTTGAATGCCTGCTCAGTATGAAGGTCCCGTCTGGCTTCTCGTCGAATATAAAGGGAATAATAAATATGGCAGAGAAAAAGTTCCATAACCTAAAGTCTCATGACTGCCACGTGATTATGACGCAACTGCTGTCGGTTGCATTGAGGGGGCTTCTACCGAAAAACGTTCGATTAGCCATTGTGAAGCTATGTGCATTCCTTAATGCAATTTCTCAGAAGGTGATCGATCCAGAAATCCTATCAAAGTTAAGGAGTGATTTGGTGCAATGTCTTGTTAGTTTCGAGCCAGTGTTCCCACCGTCCTTCTTCAATATCACGACACACGTCCTAATTCATCTAGTCGACGAGATTTTCGTTCTGGGCCCTGTATTTCTACACAATATGTTCCCCTTTGAGAGGTTCATGGGAGTCTTAAAGAAATATGTTCGTAACCGCGCTAGGCTAGAAGCAAGCATCTCCATGGGCCATCAAACAGAGGATGTCATTGGGTTTTGTGTTGACTTCATACCTGACCTTAAGAAGATTGGTCTTCCTCAATCGCAGTATGAGGGAAGACTGACTGAAAAAGGCACGCTAGGAGCGGACTCAATAATATGTAGGGACGGGCATTCTTGGTCTCAAGCACACTACAAGTTCTATAGAATTCCACCTTGGTGACCCCGTATGTCGATGAACACAAGAATATTCTGCGCTCCAAACACCCGGAGCAGTGTGATGACTGGATTACATATAAACACATCAGTACTTTTGGCAGTTGGTTGCAAACACGTCTCATGGGTGACAACAGTTTCTGATGAGTTGTACTCGTTGGCCAGGGGACCATCTTCGATTGTATTGACTTACAAAGGGTACGAGATAAATGTGAATACATTTTACACGATTGCCCAAGATGAAAAGAGCACCGACCAAAACAGCGGTGTCCGCTTTGATGCAGCAACCAAGAGGGGAAAGGACACATATTATGGTTACATAGTGGACATATGGGAACTTGACTATGCACATGATTTCAAGGTCCCTTTGTTTCAGTGCAAAAGGGTCAATCTGTCAAGAGGTGGGGTACAGGAAGACCCACAGTACGGAATGACAACAGTGGATCTGAACAATATTGGGTACACAGACGAACCATTCGTCCTAGCCAATGATGTGGCGTAGATTTTCTATGTGAAGGGCATGTCTACCATACCGAGAAAAAGAAAAGATAAGGAAGCGAATACATCATACTATGAGCCAAAGCGCCACATAGTTCTTTCAAGAGAAAGAGACATCATGGGATTGGAGGGCAAGACAGACATGTCTGAAGATTATGAAAAGTTTCATGAAATTCCTCCCTTCAAAGTCAAGGCTGACCCGAGCACCCTGTAAAACGATGAAGATTATCCATGGTTACGACGCAATAAGCAAAGGACACAAGCGAAGAAAAAGTGAATACTTTCTATCCACAACTATATTATTGCAGTGACATGTGAAGAAATGAAATGCCTTTTGTAACACATGAGTTTTCGTTCGAAACCCTAATACTTCGAAAGAGATTTTACGTTTTGTACACGAAGTGCATCCAGTTTTTGCCATAACCCTCTCAAATTTTTATGACATGCTATGTGGGTAAAATGATGATACCATGCCAACTTTCAATCTTTTCAGAGTTTATTTGAAGTGCTTTCAAATTTCAGGGTTATTAGCTCAAACAAATCAGTAAGTGCATGAAAAATACCAAATGAAGTTAGAAAAAGTTGAAAAATTGATGATGTGGCTTTGAATGGTGCATTTTGAACACACAAATAGTCTAGAGTTCAAATGAGTTCAAAAAAATGAAATCCCTTTGTAACAAATGAGTTTTCGTCCGAAACCGTGATACTTCGAAAGAGATTGTCCATTTTGTACACAAAGTGCATCCATTTTTTGCCGTAACCCTCTCAACTTTTTAGCACATGCTATGTGGGTGAAATGATGATACCATGCCAACTTTCAACCTTTTCAGAGCTCATTTGAAGTGTTTTTCAATTTCAGGGTCATTTAGCTCAAAAAAATCAATAAGTGCGTGAAAAATACCAAATGAAGTCAAAAGGGTTGAAAATTGATGATGTGGCTTTGAATGGTGCATTTTGAACACGCAAAAAGTATGGAGTCCAAATAAGTTCAAAAATGAAATCCCTTTGTAACAGATGAGTTTTTGTCCAAAACCGTGATACTTCGAAAGAGATTGTCCATTTTGTACACGAAGTGCATCTAGTTTTTGCCGTAACCCACTCAACTTTATAGCACATGCTATGTGGGTGAAATGATGATACCATGCCAACTTTCAACCTTTTCAGAGCTCATTTGAAGTGCTTTTCAATTTCAGGGTCATTTAGCTCAAAAAAATCAGTAAGTGCATGAAAAATACCAAATGAAGTCAAAAAGGGTTGAAAATTGATGATGTGGCTTTGAATGGTGCATTTTGAACACACAAAAAGTATGGAGTCCAAATAAGTTCAAAAATGAAATCCCTTTGTACCAGATGAGTTTTCGTCCAAAACCGTGATACTTCGAAAGAGATTGTCCATTTTGTACACGAAGTGCATCCAGTTTTTGCCGTAACCCACTCAACTTTTTAGCACATGCTATGTGGGTGAAATGATGATACCATGCCAACTTTCAACCTTTTCAGAGTTCGTTTGAAGTGCTTTTTAATTTCTTTGAAAACATCGTGGGAGTGGAGTTCAAAAAAGAATCAACTAAAAAGCTTATATAAACCTCTAGTATTTTTGAAACTATAATTATATAAAAATTATGCAACTAAAATTATCAAAATATTTTTTGTTCAAAACATTAATAGCAAAAATAATATAATGATAAAACACACTCGAAATAAATAAAGCAAGAAACAAAAAAATAATGGAAATTATGCAACTAAAATTATCAAAGTATTTATTTGTTAAAAAGAATGAACTAAAATAAAATAAGAAAAATACCGAAAAAAATAAAAAAAATAAGCAAAAAAACAAAAAAGGGGGAAAATAAAAAAATAAAAAAATGCCGCCTACTGGGCCACCATGGCCTGAATACGACTAGAAACCCAACCAGCCAATTGGACCAGGATTTAGGCCCACAGAAGGCCCACTAGGCCCACAGGCAGATATAGAGTGGTTAGGCCCGTAAGCCTGCTTTAGAGAGGAGCTCGAAGGATCAGGCGCACCGCGCCTTATAAACAGGTGCGGCACGGTCTCCACTAGCGAGGTGGGACTAAACTCCCACCACGCCGCTATGCAAGGCCATTGGTCCCGGTTGGTGGAACCAACCGAGACCAATACCCACCTTTAGTCTAGTCCCGGTTGATGGCACCAAAAGGGACCAATGCCCACCTTTAGTCCCGGTTGGTGCCACCAACCGGGACCAAAGGTCTCTGCTTTCCGCCCTTTGGGCTGCCGAAAAGAGACCTTTGGTCCTGGTTGGTGCCACCAATCGGGACCAATGGTGTGTCTATATATGCAGCACTCGTGAAAATTTTCATTTTCATCTCGCAGTTCCCCCCGACGACGCCGACCTCCTCGACGCCGCCAGGCTGCCCCGACGCCGTCACCGTCGCCCGTGCCCCTGCCCTGCCCCCGAGCACATGCCGACACCGTCCGCCGCCCACATCATTGCCGTTCGTCGCCCACGCCGTCGCCGTCACCCGTGCCCCTGCCCTGCCCCCGAGCCCACGCCGTCGCCGTCCGCCGCCCCCCGAGCAAGTGTTGGAAATATGCCCTAGAGGCAATAAATAAAGTGTTTATTATTATATTTCCTTGTTCATGATAATCGTTTATTATCCATGCTATAACTATATTAATTAGAAACACATTACATGTGTGGGTAAATAGACAACACTTTGTCCCTAATATGCCTCTAGTGAACTAGCTCGTTCATCAAAGATGGTCAAGGTTTCCTGGCCATTGACATGTGATGTTATTTGATAATGGGATCACATCATTAGGAGAACGATGTGATGGACAAGACCCAAACTACAAACGTAGCATATGATCGTATCAATTTATTGCTACTGTTTTCTGCATGTCAAGTATGTGTTCCTATGACCATGAGATCATGCAACTCACGAACATTAGGAGGAGTGCCTTCTGTGTATCAAACGTTGCAACGTAACTGGGTGACTATTAAGGTGCTCTACAGGTATCTCCGAGGGTGTATGTTGAGTTGGCATGGATCAAGACTGGGATTTGTTACTCCGTGTGAACGGAGAGGTATCTCAGGGCCCACTCGGTAATACAACATCACAATAAGCCTTGCAAGCAATGTGACTAAGTGTTAGTTGCAGGATCTTGTATTACGGAACGAGTAAAGAGACTTGCCAATAACGAGGTTGAACTAGGTATGGAGATACCGACGATCGAATCTCGGGCAAGCAACGTACCGAAGAACAAAGGGAACATCATACGGGATTAACTGAATCCTTGACATAGAGGTTCGATCGATAAAGATCATCGTAGAATATGTACGAACCAATATGGGCATCCAGGTCCCTTTGGTTATTGACCGTAGAAGTGTCTCGGTCATGTCTACATAGTTCTCGAACCCACAGGGTCTGCACACTTAAGGTTTGGTGACGTTTTGGTAGTATAGAGTTATGTATGGTGCTGACTGAAGGTTGTTCGGAGTCCCGTATGAGATCCCGGACGTCACGAGGAGCTCCGGAATGGTCCGTAGGTAAAGATTGATATATAGGAAGTCCTGTTTTGGTCGCCGGAAAAGTTTCGGGCTAATCGGTAATGTACCGGGAGTGCCGGTAGTATACCGGGAGACCATCGGGAGGGGTATTTCGACCCAAGAGGCTACATGGGCTGTGGGAGGATGAATACCAGCCCCTAGTGGGCTGGTGTAAGTCCCACACAAGGCCCATGAAGTTGGGAAGAAAAGCCCAAAAAGGAAAAAGGTGGAAAAAGACAAAAAAGACTAAATTAGGAAGGAGTCCTAATCCTACTAGGAGTGGAGGAGGAGGATTCCTCCCTCCTGGTTCGGCCGAACCTCCTTGGCTTGGAAGCCAAGGCTGCCTCCTCTCCTCCTCTCCTCCTATATATACTAGAGGGTTTTAGGGTTTTTGCACAAGATTTTCAACCACGTGCAACCCTACCCTCTAGTCCATAGTTTCTCCTCTAGATCGGATTTCTGCAGTGCTTAGGCGAAACCCTGCCGGAATAGCTCCCCCACCATCGCCGGAGTGCCGTCACGCTGCCGGAGAACTCTTCTTCCTCTCCACTCCTTCTTGCTGGATCAAGACGGCGGAGATCGTCATCAAGCTGTACGTGTGCTGAACGTGGAGGTGTCGTCCGTTTGGCGCTAGATCGGAAGGATCGTGATCAAGTTCACGGGACAGATCGTGATTGGACCGCAGGACAGATCGTGATTGGATCGCGGGACGCATGACAATTTGGATCGTGAAGACGTTCGACTACACCAACCGCGTTTCTTAATGCTTCTTGCTAAGCGATCTACAAGGGTACGTAGATCCACTCTCCCTCTCGTAGATGCTCATCATCATGGATAGATCTGCGTGTGTGTTGGAAAAATTATGTTTCCCATGCAACGTTCCCCAACAGCACGCCCCTGCGCCCTGACCGCCCCCACCGTCGCTGTCGTTGCCGGCTCCCTTGTGCACTGCCCCCGCCGTCGCCCTCGCTAGCCGACGTCGTCCCTGTCGTCGCCCCGGCCACACCCCTGCCCGAGCCCGTCCCCATTGTCGCTGTCACCCTCGCTGCCCCCGCCGTCGCCCTCGCCGCCGCCCCCGCTGTGAGCCGCCGTCGCCGCCCCTTGTATTTTTTTCATTTTTTATATGATGAATTTTTTGTTCACGTATATATATATAATGTATATATGTATGTGGCTATATGTATGTATGGATGTTCATATATGTATTAATTGTTTTGTTCAGAGCATTTTTTTGTTCATATATCTATTTTTTTGTTCATATGTGTATTATTTTTTTTGTTGAGAGCATTTTTTGTTCATATATGCATTTTTTGTTCATATATGTAGAGTGAAAACAAAAAAAAACATATACGAAAAAACAAAGTAAAAAATGAAGAAGGAAAAGAAAACCGCTCACCCGACCAACTATCAAGGCCACCCAAACTCTAGAAGAAAGAGCGTCGTTGTTGATCTACCCCCTCCCCGATAACTTCAACATGAGGGGGGACGTCGGACATGCATGAGTGAGAAAGGCGGTCCGCTCGCCCGACCAACTATCGAGGCCACCCAAACCCTAAAAGAAAGAGCGTCGTTGTCGATCTACCCCCTTCCCAATAACTTTGACATGAGGGGGGACGTCGGACATGCATGAGTGAGAGAGGCGGCCCGCTCGCTCGACCAACTATCGAGGCCACCCAAACCCTAGAATAAAGAGCATCATTGTTGATCTACCCCCTCCCCGATAACTTCGACATGAGAGGGGACGTCGGACATGCATGAGAGAGAGGCGGTCCGCTCACCCGACCAACTATCGAGGCTACCCAAACCCTAGAAGAAAGAGCATCGTTGTTGATCTACCTCGTCCCTACCCGATAAACTCTCGAGGCCACCCAAACCGGGACTGAAAAAGCGTTGTCGAGGCCACCCCAAACCCTAGAAGTGTTGTCATGGCCACCCCAAACCCTAGAAGCGTTGTCGAGGCCACCCAAATTTACCAAGTTAAATGAAGAAAATATTGGAAATATGCCCTAGAGGCAATAATAAATTAGTTATTATCATATTTTCTTGTTCATGATAATCGTTTATTATCCATGCTATAATTGTATTGATCGGAGACTTAGATGCATGTGTGGATACATAGACAAAACCATGCCCCTAGTATGCCTCTAATAGACTAGCTCGTTGATCAAAGACGGTTAAGGTTTCCTAGCCATTGACATGAGATGTCATTTGATAACGGGATAACATCATTAGGAGAATGATGGGATGGACAAGACCCAAACTACAAACGTAGCATATGATCGTGTCAGTTTCATGCTACTGTTTTCTGCATGTCAAGTATCTGTTCCTATGACCATGAGATCATGCAACTCACTGACACCGGAGGATTGCCTTGTGTGTATCAAACGTCGCAACATAACTGGGTGACTATAAAGGTACTCTACAGGTATCTTCGAGGGTGTCTGTTGGGTTGGCATGGATCAAGACTGGGATTTGTTACTCCGTGTGACGGAGAGGTATCTCAGGGCCCACTCGGTAATACAACATCACAACAAGCCTTGCAAGCAATGTGACTAAGTGTTAGTCACGGGATCTTGTATTACGGAACGAGTAAAGATACTTGTCGGTAACGAGGTTGAACTAGGTATTGAGATACCGATGATCGAATCTCGGGCAAGTAACATACCGAAGAACAAAGGGTACATCATACGGGATTAACTGAATCCTTGACATAGAGGTTCGACCGATAAAGATCTTCGTAGAATATGTAGGAACCAATTTGGGCATCCAGGTCCCTCTATTGGTTATTGACCGTAGAGGTGTCTCGGTCATGTCTACATAGTTCTCGAACCCGCGAGGTCTGCACACTTAAGGTTCGGTGACGTTTTGGTAGTATAGAGTTATGTATGTTGGTGACGAAGGTTGTTCAGAGTCCTAGATGAGATCCCAGACATCATGACGAGCTCCAGAATGGTCCGGAGGTAAAGATTGATATATAGGAAGTCCCATTTTGGTCGCCGGAAAAGTTTCGGGTTAATCGGTAATGTACCGGGAGTGCCGGTAGTGTACCGGGAGACCACCGGGAGGGGTATTTCGACCCAAGAGGCTTCATGGGCTGTGGGAGAGTAAATACCAGCCTTTTGCGGGCTGGTGGAAGTCCCACACAAGGCCCATGCGGCTGGGAGAAAAAGGTGGAAAACGGCAAAAAAAAAAGGAGGAATCCTAGTCCTACTAGGATTGGAGGAGGAGTCCTCCTCTCCTCCCCACTTTAGCCGACCCAAGGGCTGGCTTTTTGGCAGCCAAGACTCCTCCTCCTCTCCTCCTATATATATAGAGGATTATAGGGTTTTGGCACAGAATTTTCAGCCACGTGCTATCTGTTCCTCTAGTGCATAGTTTCTCCTCTAGATCGGTTTTCTGCAATGCTTAGGCGAAGCCCTGCCAGAATAGCTCCACCACCATTGCCGTAGCGCCGTCACGCTGCTGGAGAACTCTTCTACCTCTCCGCTCCCTCTTGCTAGATCAAGAAGGAGGAGATCGTCATCAAGTTGTACGTGTGCTGAACGCGGAGGTGCCGTCCGTTCGGCGCTAGATCGGAAGGACCATGATCAAGATTGCGAGACGGATCGTGACGAGATCGCGGGACGGATCGTGATGAGTTCGTAGGACGGATCGTGATGAGTTCGC
Organism: Hordeum marinum; assembly: GCA_022496015.1. Taxonomy (NCBI): domain Eukaryota; kingdom Viridiplantae; phylum Streptophyta; class Magnoliopsida; order Poales; family Poaceae; genus Hordeum; species Hordeum marinum. The sequence continues at coordinate 505,582,626 of CM039674.1, read as the reverse complement.
GGGAATAATTGTGATTGGATCGCGGGACGGATCGTGATGAGATCGCGGGACGCTCGGCGATTTGGATCACGAAGACGTTCGACTACACCAACCGTGTTTCTTAACACTTCCCGCTTAGGGATCTACAAGGATATGTAGATCCACTCTCCCTCTCGTAGATGCTCATCACCATGGATAGATCTTGCGTGTGCGTAGGAAATTTTTTGTTTCCCATGCAACGTTCCCCAACAGTGGTATCAGAGCTAGGTCTATCTGTAGATGAGATCTCGAGTAGAACACAAAGAGTTTGTGGGTGTTGATGCTTAGATTGCTTCCTCCCTTGGTCGGATTTTGGTTCAACAGTATTGTGAGATGAAGCGTCCCAGACCAACATTACTCATACGCTTACGAGAGACCGGTTCCCTTGACCACAACTTGTTGCATAGATGGCTTGTGGGTGCCAGTTTCTCTCACTTTAGTTGGATCGGATTCGACAAAGGCGGTCCTTGAGAAGGTTGAAAAGCAACTAGTGTATCACCGTTGTGGTTTTTGCGTAGATGAGAATTGTTCTTGCTAGATACCCGTAGCAGCCACGTAAAACATGCAACAACAATTAGAGGATGTCTAACTTGTTTTTGTAGGGTATGTTGTGATATGATATGTCCAATTACATGATGTGATATATGTGATGTATGAGATGATCATGTGATGTATAGATTATCACGACTTGCATGACATTGAGTATGGCAACCGGCAGGAGCCATAGGGTTGTCTTTAATTATTGTATGACATGCATGTCAATCATTAAGCGCTATGTAATGCTTTACTTTACCGCTAAACGGTAGCAATAGTAGTAGAAGCATGTTGGGCGCGACAACCCCGATGCCAACACGTTGATGGAGATCAAGATGATGGAGATCATGGTGTCATGCCGGTGACAATGGAGATCATGCCGGTGCTTTCATGATGGAGATCAAAAGCACAAGTTCATGGCCATATGATGTCACTTATGATTTGCATGTGATGTTAATCCTTTTATGCACCTTGTTTTGCTTAGGACGACGGTAGCATTATAAGGTGATCCCTCACTTAATTTCAAGATAAATTGGGTTCTCCCCAAGTGTGCACCGTTGTGAAAGTTCTTCGTGTCGAGACACCACGTGATGATCGGGTGTGATAGACTCTACGTTCACATACAACGGGTGCAAGCCAGTGTTGCACATGCAGAACACTCGGGTTAAACTTGACGAGCCTAGCATGTACTGACATGGCCTCGGAACACAAGAGACCGAAAGGTCGAACATGAGTCATATAGTATATATGATCAACATGATGATGTTCACCATTGAAACCACCTCAACTCACATGATGATCGGACTTGAGTTGGTGAATTTGGATCATGTATCACTCGAATGACCGGAGGGATGTCAATTTGAGTGGGAGTTCTTAAGTAATATGATTAATTAAACTCATTATCGTGAACTTAGTCAGTAGTGTCTTTGCAAATTATGTTGTAGATTACTAGCTCGCGCTGTAGCTCCCTTGTATTTTTATATGTTCCTAGAGAAATAGAGTTGAAAGATGATGGTAGCAATATTGCGGACTGGGTCCGTGATCTGAGGATTGTCCTCATTGCTGCACAGAAGGCTTATGTCCTTAATGCACCGCTCGGTGCGCCAGCCCCTCTAGCGTCGTCTGTAGATGTTGTGAACATCTGACAGGCACATTCTGATGACTACTTGATAGTTTAGTGCGTCATGCATTACGGCTTAGAATTGAGGCTCTGAAACATTTTTGAACGTCACAGAACATATGAGATGTTCTAAGAGCTGAAATTAGGATCTCGGGCTCGTGCCCATGTTGCGAGATATGAGATCTCCAACAAGATTCTTTGCCTGCAAGATGAAGGAGAATAGCTCAATGGTTGAGCATGTGCTCAGATTGTCTGGGTGCTACAATCGCTTGAATCGAGTGGGAGTTGATATTCCAGATAAGATAGTGATTGATATAGTTCTCCAAGTCACTGTCACTAAGCTACTAGAACTTGGTGATGAACTATAAAACGCCAGGGATAGAAATAATGATCCCTGAGCTGTTCGCGATGTTTGACACTGCGAAGGTAGAAATCAAGAAGGAGCGTCAAGTGTTGATGGTTAGTAAAACCACTAGTTTTGAGAAGAGCAAGGAGGGAAACTTCATGGATGGCAAGTCAGTTGCTGCTCCAGTGAAGCAACCCAAAGTTGAACTCAAACCCGAGACTAAGTGCTTCGATTATGAGGAGAGCGGTCGCTGAAGCGGAACAACCCTAGATACTTGGTAGATAAGAAGGCTGGCAACATCAACAGAAGTATATTTGATATATGTGTTACTGATGTGTACCTTGATAGTACTCCTAGTAGCACCTGGGTATTGGATACCGGTTCGGTTGCTAAATGTTAGTAACTCGAAATAAAAGCTACGGAATAAACGGAGAACTAGCTAAGGGTGAGGTGACGATGTGTGTTGGAAGTGTTTTCAAGGTTGATGTGATCGACATCGCACGCTCTCTCTACCTTCGGGGTTAGTAACAAACCTAAATAAGTGTTATTTGGTGTTTTGCGTTGAGCATGAACGTGATTAGATCGTGTTTATTGCAACACAGTTATTCATTTAAGTTAGAGAATAATGGTTATTCTGTTTACATGAATAATACCTTCAATGGTCATGCACCCAGTGACAATGGTTTGTTGAATCTTGATCGCAGTAATACACATGTTCATAACATTGATGCCAAAAGATGTAAAGTTAATAATGATAGTACCACATACTTGTGGCACTGCCGCTAAATGTCATATTGGTATAAAACGCATGAAGAAACTCCATGCTGATGGATCTTTGGACTCTTTTGATTTCGAATCGGTTGAGACATGCGAACCATGCCTCTTGGTCAAAGATGACTAAGGACCCCGTTTTCTGGTTTGACGGAGCGGGCAAGTGATTTATTGGAAATGATACATGTTGATGTATGCAATCCAATGAGTCTTGTAGCGTGCGGTGGATATCGTTATTTTCTTACCTTCACTGATGATTTGGGTAGATATAGTGTATGTTTACTTAATGAAACACAAGTCGGAATCATTTGAAAAGTTCAAGCAAATTCAGAGTGAAGTTTAAGATCATCGTGACAAGAAGATAAAAATATCTGTGATATGATCATGGAGGTGAATATCTGAGTTACGAGTTTGGCATACAACTTTAGACAATGTGAAAGTTGTTTCACAACACACGCCACCTGGAACACCATAGTGTGATGGTATGTCTGAATGTCATAGTCGTGCTCTATTGGATATGGTGCATGTTATGATGTCTCTTATCATTTTGCTACTATAATTTTGGGTTGTGCATTAGAGACAACTACATTCACTTTAAATAGGGCACCTTCTAAATCCGTTGAGATGACACCGTGTGAATTATGGTTTGATAGAAACCTAAGCTATCATTTCTTGATGTTTGGGGCTGCGACGCTTGTGTGGAAAATGTTTTCACCTAATGAGCTCGAACCCAAAGCGAACAAATGCATCTTCGTAGAACACCCTAAGAACAGTTGGGTGAACCTTCTATCTCAGATCCAAGCATAAAGTGTTTGTTGCTAAAACGGGTCCTTTCCCGAGAAAAGTTTCTCTCGAAAGAATTGAGTGGGAGGAAAATAGAACTTGATGAGGTTGTTGAACCTTTGTTAAAACTAGAGAGTAGCACAACGCAGAAAGATGTTTCTGTGGAACCTACGTCAGTTGAAGAGGAAGTAAATGATGATGATCATGAAGCTTCGGACCAAGTTACTATCAAACCTTGTAGGTCGACAAGGATGAGTACTGCTCCTGAGTGGTACGACAACCTTGTCTTGGAGGTCATGTTGTTGGAAAACGATGAACCTACGAGATATGGAGAAGCGATGATGGGCCTGGATTCCGGCAAATGGTTAGAGGCCATGAAATCCGAGAAATGATCCATGTATGAAAACCAAGTATAGACTTTGGTAGACTTGCTCGTTGGACGGCAGGTTGTCGAGTACAAATGGATCTTTGAGATAAAGACAGACGCTGATGGTGAATGTCACCATTTATAAAGCTCGACTTGTCACAAAGAACTTTCCGACAAGTTCAAAGAGTTGACTACAATGAGACTTTCTTACTCGTAGCGATGCTAATGTCTATTGGAATTATGTTAGCAGTTGCTGCATTTTTCAATTATGAAATCTGGCAGATGGATGCCAAAACATCGTTTCCTTTCTTGAGGAAAGGTGTCAGTCCTAAGGATGCTAAAAGGTGTGCAAGCTTCAGTGATCCTTGTATGAACTGAAGCAAGCATCTCGGAGTTGGAATATACACTTTGATGAGGTGATTAAAGTTTTTGAGTCTATACAAAGTTTACGAGAAACTTGTATTTACAATAAAGTGAGTGGGAGCACTGTAGAGTTTCTGATAAGCATATGTGGTTGACATATTGTTGATCGAAAATGATATAGAATTTCTGGAAAGCATAAAGGGTTGTTTGAAAAGAGTTTTTCAAAGGTAGACCTGGATAAAGCTACCTAATTGTTAAGCATCAAGATCTATAGAGATAGATCAAGATACTTGATGAGACTTTCAATGAGTACATACCTTGACAAGATTTTGAAAGAGTTCAAAATGGATTAGTCAGAGAAAGAGTTCTTGCTTGATTTGTAAGGTATAATGTTGAGTAAGACTCAATGCTCAGTGACTGCAGAAGGTAGAGAAAAGATGAGTGTCATCCCCTATGCTTCAGCCATAGGCTCTATCATGTATGCAATGTTGTGCACAAGACCCGATGTCAGCCTTGCCATAAGTATGGCCGGAAGGTTTCAAAGTGATCCTGGAATGGAGCACTGGACAACGGTCAAGATTATCCTTAGTAACTAAAAGACTAAGGAGATGTTTCTCGATTATGGAGGTGATAATGAGTTCGTCGTAAAGAGTCACGTCGATGCAAGCTTTAACACCAATCCGGATGACTCGTAGCAGCAATCTGGATACGTATAGTGGAGCAGCCATTTGGAATAGTACCAAGTGGAGTGTGGTAGCAGTGTTTACGGTTTGACATAGAAATTTGCAAAGTACACACGGATCTCAATGTCGCGGACCCGTTGACTATAATACCTCTCTCACACGCAAAGCATGATCGAGCCCCAGAACTCATTGGGTGTTAGATTCATAACAATGCAAATCACATGGTGATGTGAACTAGATTATTGACTCTAGTGCAAGTGGGAGACTGCTGGAAATATGCCCTAGAGGCAATAATAAATTAGTTATTATCATATTTCCTTGTTCATGATAATCGTTTATTATCCATGCTATAATTGTATTGATCGGAGACTTAGATGCATGTGTGGATTCATAGACAAAACCATGTCCCTAGTATGCCTCAAATAGACTAGCTCGTTGATCAAAGATGGTTAAGGTTTCCTAGCCATTGACATGAGATGTCATTTGATAATGGGATCACAACATTAGGAGAATGATGGGATGGACAAGACCCAAACTACAAACGTAGCATATGATCGTGTCAGTTTAATGCTATTGTTTTCTGCATGTCAAGTATCTCTTCCTATGACCATGAGATCATGCAACTCACTGACACCGGAGGAGTGGCTTGTGTGTATCAAACGTTGCAACGTAACTGGGTGACTATAAAGTTACTCTACAGGTATCTTCGAGGGTGTCTGTTGGGTTGGCATGGATCAAGACTGGGATTTGTTACTCCGTGTGACGGAGAGGTATCTCAGGGCCCACTCGGTAATACAACATCACAACAAGCCTTGCAAGCAATGTGAATAAGTGTTAGTCATGGGATCTTGTATTACGAAACGAGAAAAGAGACTTGCTGGTAACGAGGTTGAACTAGGTATGGAGATACCGACGATCGAATCTCGGGCAAGTAACATACCGAAGAACAAAGGGAACATCATATGGGATTAACTGAATCCTTGACATAGAGGTTAGACCGATAAAGATCTTCGTAGAATATGTAGGAACCAATAGGGGCATCCAGGTCCCTCTATTGGTTATTGACCGTAGAGGTGTCTCGGTCATGTCTACATAGTTCTCGAACCCGCAGGGTCTGCACACTTAAGGTTCGTGACGTTTCGGTAGTATAGAGTTATGTATGTTGGTGACCGAAGGTTGTTCGGAGTCCCGGATGAGATCTCGGATGTCCTGAGGAGCTCCAGAATGGTCTGGAGGTAAAGATTGATATGTAGGAAGTCCCATTTTGGTCCCCGGAAAAGTTTCGGGCTAATCGGTAATGTACCACCGGGAGGGGTGTTTCGACCCAAGAGGCTTCATGGGCTGTGGGAGAGTAAATACCAGCCTTTTGCGGGCTGGTGGAAGTCCCACACAAGGCCCATGCGACTGGGAGAAAAAGCCCAAAGGGAAAAAGGTGGAAAAAGGCCAAAAAAAGGAGGAATCCTAGTCCTACTAGGATTGGAGGAGGAGTCCTCCTCTCCTCCCCACTTTGGCTGAACCAAGGGCTGGCCTTTTGGCAGCCAAGCCTCCTCCTCCTCTCCTCCTATATATACTAGAGGATTTTAGGGTTTTGGCACAGAATTTTCAGCCACGTGCTACCCGTTCCTCTAGTGCATAGTTTCTCCTCTAGATCAGTTTTCTGCAGTGCTTAGGCGAAGCCCTGCCGGAATAGCTCCACCACCATCGCCGCAGCGCCGTCACGCTGCCGGAGAACTCTTCTACCTCTCCGCTCCCTCTTGCTAGATCAAGAAGGCGGAGATCGTCATCAAGCTGTACGTGTGCTGAACGCGGAGGTGCCGTCCGTTCGGCGCTAGATCGGAAGGACCATGATCAAGATTGCGAGACGGATCGTGACAAGATCGCGGGACGGATCGTGATGTGTTCACAGGACGGATCGTGATGAGTTCGCAGGACGGATCGTGATTGGATCGCGGGACGGATCGTGATGAGATCGCGGTACGCTCGGCGATTTGGATCGCAAAGACATTCGACTACACCAACCGCGTTTCTTAACGCTTCCCGCTTAGCGATCTACAAGGGTATGTAGATCCACTCTCCCTCTCGTAGATGCTCATCACCATGGATAGATATTGCGTGTGCGTAGGAAATTTTTTGTTTCCCATGCAAAGTTCCCCAACAGAAAACTCCGATAACATAGATTTATCAAGAATGCCCCATTATAGATGTGCACAAGTTGATCCAATTTTTTTCTGATCTCATCTATATATATATTCTTCTATATGTCACGTTGGCTGTCAAAGTATTGAAGAAATCCATGGCTTCATCATTAGCCGGAAGTAACATGCGTATGATGCTACGAAGCTCTTCAAAGTTGTTGTGAAATGGAGTCCCGGATAGAATAATTCGCTTTTTGGTACGAATTTCAGCAAAGGCCTTCCAAATAGTGATATTCGGAAGGCTCTTGCTGAACTTCGTACCAAAAAGCTAATTAATTGTCCTATCCGGGACTCCGTTACAAAACAATTTTGGAGAGCTTCGTACCATTATGCGCCTGTTACTTCCGGCTAATGATCAAACCTTGGTTTTCTTGAATCCTTTGACACTAGACAACGTGACATATAGAAGGGTAGATGAGATCAGGAAAAATATGGACAATTTTCTGCACATTCAGAATGGCGCCATTTTGTTAATTAAATCCCTTAAAGGTTAACAGAATCTCTTGTTTGACATTCATGAGAGAGGTTGTTCGGACGTCAGACATTCATGAGAGAGGCGGTCCGGACGTCGGACATTCATGTTTGTATATTAATTTCCATGTTGTAATATTTTTAGAAACTATGGATCCAAGAGACGAAGAACAAGAACAATTGTTGGGGGACATAATCCACGGCAGACGTGATATCTTATCGTATCTCAACGACACCGATGGTCTGGAAGGAGAGGATTATGACGGCTCCAGTGATCGAACAATGGAGGAGGAAGGACATGATCATGATGGCTCTGGTGATCGAATGCCAGAGGAAGAAGGAGACCATGATGACGGCTCCGGTGACAAATCAAAGGAGGGAGCTGTTGCAAAGTCCGGCGAGGTATATATATTAATTAAGCCTGTGCTCACTAGCTAATTGATGCATTAATTGTTTTGGTATGTACATATATTAATTAACTCTTCTTTCTTCTTTTATAGCCCTCCGGATTGAGCCAAACTTCGGTAACGAGACGAGGCCCGAAGAAGAGGTTGCGCAAGGATGAAAAGTTCACAATCACAACACTCGCGAATGATGGCCATCCGATTGAACCCAAGCGGACCAAGAACGCATTTTCTGCTCAGTGCGGAGCTATTGTTAGGGACAACATCCCGATCAGCATCAAGCAATGGAATAAGCCTAAGGACGGCGCCCCTGATGGTGATTATGTCACCATAGATAGAAAGATGATCTTTGGACCGCGCTGAAGGCAAATTTCACCCTACTGCCAAAGGAGGATCCGAATAAGCCAGTTATAGAGCCACTAGTCAAGGTGTGTGCTCTTAAGAAGATGGCAGATCTATTCAGGAGGTGGAAGAATGAGTTGAAATCAAAGTTTGTCGACAAAGGGAAGACTCCAGAATTCACCGGCCGATTTGAGAAGATAAGATATTACTAGCCCGCATTTGTGGACTACAAGACATCGGACAAGAGTAAGAAAATGTCAGATACAAACAAGGTCAATGCTGCAAAGAAGCAGTATCACCATCACACGGGGTCAGGTGGCTACCTCAAAGCCCGGCCGTTGTGGGACAATGATGAGAATGACCTGACTGCTAAAGGGGTCGTACCACAGACATTGAACTGGCCAGACCGTTCAAGGACTTGGTTCTTTGGGGTTGGGGGAACTTTGGACCCTGAAACAGGAAAGTGCCGTTGGACGGACGAGCAACTTGCAATACCCATGAACAAGCTTCAGAAGTATATCACAGCAGCGCAGGAAGGGACGTTCATTCCCGACAGAGAGAATGACGAGCTGACTGAGGCCCTAGGGAATGCTGAGCACCCTAGACAAACACGAGGCACACTAGGCTCCGTTTCGTGGAAGGTTGGGTTTCCCGACGCAGGCGGTTACAGAAGCCGGGAGAGAAAGAGGAAAGCAGAGCTGAGCGAAATTCAGCAGCTCAATGCAAGACTACAAAAGCTAGAGGAAGCTGAGAGCCAGCGAGCTGCCGGCCAACCATCTCAGCGGCACGAAGCTACCCCGCCATCTCAGTGGAGAAGCAGCGTTGCTTCCACGGAGCGCGTTCAGCCTGACTTCACGTCTCCTAGCTACCTAGTGGATACTATCACGGAGGCTCAACATTGCGAGCTTATGACGAAATGCCGAAACCTCACTTTCAGGCGGCTGTCGGCTCTGTTGCACCTCCTTAACCCAACGGAACTTTTCACTGTCGTCCGATTCGACATGGCTATGCTGTTGTGATGGTGGATGAAGTAATGACGGAATTTGAGGAGCTCGAGCTTGACCACTGTACAGGTGAAGGAGAGAATAAACTGGTTCGTGCCCCGAGGAGTACATGTCTATGGCAGAAGGAGTACATCAAGCTTCCAAACTGGACGCCTCCGCCTCCTCCTTCTCCTCAGGCTAATCAAGGCACTCCGCCTCCTCCTCCTCCTCCTCCTCCTCCGGCGAGTGATCAGGGCACATCGCCTCTTTCTTCGGCTCCTCCGATGCATGGGGACACTCCGCCTCCTCCTTCGCCTACTCCGGCACGTCGGAGCAGTACGCCTCCTCCTCAGCCTCGTCGGTAATGGCGGAAGACAGCCGCCGCCGCTCCGGCTCCTCCGGCGCCTAGTAAGCAACGACGGACGGGAGCCGCCGCCGCTCCGGCGGCTAGTAGTACAAGCATATGCACAAGGGGATACAGATACGGTCCATCTCTCAAGCCTTTGGAAAAGTTACCATATGAGAGGACCGAGTCTGAAAATGAGGAGATATGTCAGGACGAAGTGAGGGCCCATTTTGCAAAGAAAACTCCACCTCCGAAGAAGAATATAGATCCGGTGAAAGCGATGCGCACTATCGATGCCCTGAAGCGACCACCGCCGCCTTCGCCAGATTCCAACTTTGACCGTTGTATTAAAAAGACATATCAAGATGCGCAACGATCGGGAAGTACTTCCAGTGATGCAAGGTTAGCAAAACGAAGAAGTGGGAAAAAATTCCCCAGCTCGGCGAACAGGCAAACCAATCGTGCCCCCCGCTCAAGGTGTCTAGCGATATCGTTGCTAATCATCCGGCGATGGTGCCCGGTACCAAACCTGGTGATTACCTGAACGATGATGTACAATTCAAGCCGTTGGAGGTGGACGAATTCCGTTACCGGCACGGGCAGCCTCTCGTCAAACCTGATCATCCTCCTCTAACAACGATGATGCGAAAATTCCATGAATGGTACATGAAAACCTGCCGCGAGTCTGGGAAGGATTCTTTGATACTGTTAGTTAAACAGGAGCACGACCTCGTTGGAATGGAATTGTTGAATGTTGAATTTGAGGAGATATTCCAGTTATACAATCAAAAGGCCCTCGACAAAACAATCATGACTTGCTACTGTCTGTAAGTACTACTTCTGTAATTAAGTCTCTCTATGTATATAGCTCGGCTCTTTCATTGCATGTATATATAATTATCCTCACTATATTATGCAGATTAAAGATTGTCGAATGCAGAAAAGCACAAATCTATGACATTGGGTTCATTAATCCAAATGTCATACATGAGTATAATTTTCAAAAGCATGCCACACAAACCGAGGAGAACTTGTTACAATCGTTGCTTAAAAATCAAAACAAAGGGACAATACTCTTTCCTTACAACTTCAAGTGAGTGTCACTGTCTTGTGCATATTCGGTTTCTCTTATTACTCGAGGTTTATAGTAACGTAATTGATGAGTTATGCATGCGTGCGCAGTTTCCACTTTATTCTGCTAGATATTCAGCTTGAGCGGGGAGTAGTAATCGTCTTAGACTCGAAACAAAAAGATCCCCAGGAATATGCGGACATGACTGAAATTCTTCAGAAGTAAGTTCAATCGATCATTATCACATCATATCGTCAACTTTGTTCATTTCCTGATATCAAGTAATTATTTTCTTTGTCTGGCAGGGTTTGGAAAGAGTTCACAGCAATTGTTCCGGCACTGTCGGGGGAGTTTTTGATTTACACACCCGAAAGTAAGTACTACTATCTAGTTCCGCGCATATTCTATTGATTCTAGTTTCATCAATACCATTTATCATGCTTGATTATCAGTATGATTGAACTCTATTTCTCGCAAAGTGCTTATGGCAGGAAACCGGGAATAATTTATGTGGATACTACGTTTGCGAGTTCATCTACAACGCGACGACCCCTAAGCGGGGCTACTCTGAAAAATAATTTCAAGTGCGTAAGCAATAATATTCACAATTTTATTTTATTACCATATATATGTATTGACCCCCTTCTTCAAATTAGATGTGGCAGGTGCGGGATGAACTTCTACCACATGATCGCATACGAGCAATTCAAGAAGAATTGGCGGGATTCTTTCTTGACCACGTCATAAATAAAGCCGGAAAGAATACCATCTGGAAGTTGACATTAGATGTTAGGGATTGTAAGAGATCTTATATTGTATATATGTAGCTAGTAGCGTCGGATATATATACGAAAACTTGTTATACGACCAATCTCTCGGAGAAAGAGAGGTCGATCACTTCTATCTCTATATGTTCATGACGATCTTCTGTACTTAATGGTTCCTTCATTTGCTTACTAGCTAGCGTGTCGAGTTCTCTCTATAGTAGCTAGCGTCGACCAAGCACGAAGAAAGAGAGAACACTTCTCTCTATTAATTAGCTAGCTAAAACAATATAAAACCCTTAAATTAACCGTCCAAAACCCCCTAAACCCCCCTCCCTTTCAAAAAAAAACCAGCAACTGCTAGATGCTGATGCGTGGATGCCTTTTGGTCCCGGTTGGTGTTACCAACCGGGACTAAAGGTCCTCCTGCCTGGGCTCCCGTAGAGGCCATGTGGAGCCCCTTCTGTCCCCGTTTGTAAGAGAACCGGGACTAAAGGTTTTAGGCTTTAGTCCCAACCCTTTAGTCCCGGTTTCAGAACCGGGACAAATGGGCCTTACAAACCGAGACAAATGGGCCTTTTTCTACTAGTGGATGGCACTCCGATTCGTACCTGGGGAGCTGAATTCACCGTGCTTGTCTTGACCTCATGGTGGCACCGAAACTGCCGAGCGAAAACTCCATGCTTTGTCATCGATGACGGCGATGCCAGCGGGTACCGTTCTTTTTCCTGAAGACGCCGTCGAGGTGCTCCTTTCCGTGTTGGGATTCTATACTCGACAGCGGTGACACTTAGCATTGCTCTCCCTTTTGAGTGTGTTGTCAAGGAACGTAGGTGTGTTAGGGTGTAGCTTGGTGTTCTACTCAATTCTTCTTATGCTTTCTTCAGTGTTAGTGGCGGATCCAGTAGGGTCCTGTGGGTGCCCTGGCACCCCCTACAAAACTGCATTTGTTTTATTTAGTAGTAATAGTTAGTCTAACACTATGTGTATTATAGGGTTAGATTGATAAACTAGCATTTTTTATAGCTATATATGTCATTTCTGTTACAAGTGATAAGATTGGCACCCCAAGTGGTCAAGCTCTAGGTCCGCCACTGTCCAGTGTGATTTGATTATCTTGGAATCAGTGTTGTATGAGGACTACCTCATCATCTTGTATCGTTCGGTTGTTTACTTTGTTGATGTTTTCTGTTGGTGAGGCACCTCCTGTGAATTTTGAAGTCAATGGTCGGCAATACAGCCATGGGATACTATCATGTTGATGGAATATATCTGGCATGGGCCAAAAGTTGCTCCCATTCAACTTCCCCTAAATTTTATGGGAAGCCAAATAATTGGTTTTACGCGAAGATTTTTAGCGGAGCTGTTGGAGTTGCTCTAATCGACCCACATTTGCATTGCAATATGATCTTAGTGTTTTTTCCATCGTTTGACTTATAATGATGATGTTGGTTGACATGTTATCCCTCGGGAACATCAATGTATGTTGCTGGTTGATCTAACGATGGTTGGTGATCCAACCATGACTCGTTAGCATTTTGAGTTCCAATGATGTTATGGAATACAACACATGTTCCCAGAATATTTTTAGATGAAAGGATCAAACCGAGCCCGAGTAGGGCTCGATCTTCACCCGGTTTTGAATTAACAAAGTCATCAACCGGCCAGGATTACAGTAGTACAACAAGCAACTGAAGAAATAAAAAGAAAACATGGATGCAACCCCAAGGCAGCAGATACAAGGCGTTGTGGAAGCTAAAATCGACGACTAAATTAAGAGTGAAAAGAATACAACTTGGGGACCTAACAGGGGCTAGGAGGGATTGCGCCAAGGGAAGGAGCTTGCTATCGATACGCCGAAGGCAAAGTGGAGCTGCTCACACTAGAGCAAGCACGGACACCTGAAATAGGGCAACCACTCCAACACACCCGAGGCCACAAATTGCATCGTGCGCATGAGGAGACAGCCGAAGACTCTAGTCAGTGGATCAGAGCACCTAAGGAAGACACGACGATCAATGGGCAACGAAGTCGCCAGGAGAGCCAAGCCACACCAAGACCAGCGACCCACCTCCAACGGCGCGACCAGAATGTCGAAGAGGGAACCACTATCCCCTCTTGCCCAGGCTGAGGTCGTCGACCCACCAGATAGACTGGATCGTGCAGGGAGGGAGATGAAATGGCTTGAGGAGGACACTGGTCCTCCACGACGAGGAGTCACCGCTGGAACTAGGAGTCGTCATCATCAGGAACACCAAAGGTTTGCTGCAGACCACCCTCCTTCCCACAAACCCAAAACGACGTCTTCAAGAAGGAGATGCAGCACCACCACCGCCGCCCAACCAAGGTTGTGGATTTTCACCCGGGAGTAGGGGAAGGAGGAGCTAGGAGCTGGAGATGGACCTCAAAGTCGCCTTCAGGAAGGGAAGCGGTGCCCGGAGCGCTGCCGACGATGTGGCCGCCGTCACCGGCCAAGAGGTTACCCCGATCCAGGGCTCACCACCCCACCACCACGGCTCCGATGACCGGATCCGGCTAGAGAAGGAGTGGGGGAGGCTGCAACACAAACCAAGGTGGCGTCTACAGATCTGCAGGAGTAGGACGACCACGGGGAGCCGTCCCCCTACCGCTCGCATCCACCGCCGGCCCACCACCCACACGACCGAGTAGAGGCGGACCACCACGCCAAAGGACGCCGCCCGCCGCCGGGGGACGTCGCCGCACCACCAGGGGCTGCCACCCCAAACACTAGCCCCCTGCCCAGCGGCAGAGCAGCAGAGAACCCCCACCTCCGCCCTCATCAGCGGCCGCGCGAGGGACCCGGCGACTGCCTCCAGCGACGGCAAGCAGGGGAGATCCGGATATAGGGGTGGCGGCGGACGAGGGGAGGGAACCCTTGGGTCGCCCTCGGGAGGGCGATGCGAGGGGAGGGGGTGTTCCCAAAATCTTGATTTGCATATCTATAAGATAGTGATTCCCACTTTCAAGACAGAGAACCAATTTTTAGAACACTGATGGCCCTTTCAATATGGTTCCGGAGATTGCATGGTGATGGTTGAACGACTCCCTATGGTCAACATAGCCCGTATGAGATGAGCGACACCTCTTAAATTCACCGAGGTGATATATCGAACTCCTCAATATGGGGCGAGAAAGGAAGGCATGTTTATAGATCCAACATCTACAACATCAAATTTTCAAGCTAGAACATGAAAACACGTTGCTAATAATAGACCGAAGAACTCATGCATCTGATGCGAACTCTTCCCACCCACAAGAAATAAATGTGAAATTCAGATCAAAATCAGATGCAACCATGACGCGTTGTGAGATGATTCCTTTTCTATTCCTGAATGGTGGATCCTTATCTTCAACAATAGTGATTGGGATATGTTCCATCCATAGCACCAATGTAGTTCTGCAAACGGGCAAAAGAAACAACAAACTTGGTAGGTTTAGAAATATGTCTAGAGAAGTTTCAGAAAATTTCATCTATGTGGCGACGTGTGTGTAGTTGTTCACCCGAAATTAAGGCCAAAGCAAGCATAGGACATGATCTTTGAGTGGGCTGCAGCGAACTTGGAATCTTAATAGATCTTTAGGCTATAGCTAGAATTAAGTGAAAAGCTTGTTTATTTCCCCATGAACTGTTTCGTCGTTGTGTTATAAGTATTTTCGTAGATATTGATTACTAGGATTGTGCGAAATCATGTACGTAAAGATTTTTCAATTGCTCCTCAATGGACACAATCGAGCCCTCCAATAGGTGCTCTCGTTTAAGATACTATGAGCTAGACCTAAAACTCTCATGTTCCCTTAGAAACTCAATCCTAGACCAACTCGCATACCCTTCTAATATTTCCTTAACCGTTACATCATCTTAGAGCAAGTACAATAGAGTTGACTCAGCGGGCTATAAGAAATAAACTATTATATTTTTTGCTTAGTTGAAATAGAGAGAAGAGGAAAGAGAAGGTAAGCGGGCTCTTCGTGAAGAGTCAGCTCTAGCACGTGCTCCTAGGCACTTTGTGAGAGTAAAAGGTGGGCTATATAATAAAACAATAGTATACTCTATTATACATGTTGGCTATAAGATGAGCTATAGATGACATGACAATGACTTATAACCAGCAGCTGGCTATACTACTAACCATGCTCTTATAAAGATGATGTGTGTACTAGATGATTTTCCTCCTAAAGTCAAGAATATAAAGTGGGAACCAAAAGGAAGAATAGTTCATCATGATCGTCTTGCTCTTGCAAGATAATCTTACTTATTTTATCCCTCGAAGGATCCATCACTACTATATCCAATAAGAAACAAAATTAATACAAGGCAATAGAAACAACTAAAGCACAAAGAGTTTCTAACCGCATGGTTTGGTACACTTATTTAAGTACAACTATGGTGGGACTCGAACCACAAAACAATCAGGTAATTTATTTGAAACTTTTTTTGATGAATATACAAACTACCATCTTAAAAAGAAGAGTCATCTTAAGGAACATGACTCTAGTACACAAAGTTTAATGGGGACTCTAATCAGGTTAAAAGCACTCTCAAACCATATATAATTGCAACTAGGATGAACCAATAGCAACACATTCGACATCACGCAAACCATGGCTCAAACACATAGAGCCAATAGCTCAAACACATATACAATTGGAGCTAGTAAGAACTAACAACTAGTAAGAACCAACACATCATGACAATGTTCCATACCTTTCTTGCTTCGGGTAAAATATTTTCAATGGCTGACGAATCGAAAGGCACCCAACCAATCACAAGTCTCCTGCTGGCAGAAACAACAATAAATGTTGAACAAATTGTATACAGAAACTAAAGGAAGAGGATGAATATCAAAGAAAGAATATAAGGAATCACATGCACTGAGGTTTTCCTATATGGCACACTAAAAGAGTAGATGTATTTATAAATTCCAAATAACACAACTACTAATTTGTTCCAAGCATCTCACAAACCGCAATATTAATAGAAATTTCCTTCTTATATTGACGAAATCTCGGATACAATTCATGTTGATTTGTTTAATAAGAAAAATTAAAGAACCCACAACTAGCCTCCTGATTATAAAAATAGCACTAAACCTACCTGGTGGACGACATAGCTTGACTGCCAAAACCGGAAAACATGAGAAGACATTCTAGATATGCTACATGTTAACATGTATAGTGCAACCATGTATCACAACCACATCAATTGTGGGTCGTTGGAGTTACATTTCCTAAATATTTCGTGTCATAAGGAGAATAACAACAGAGAACATAAGAAATGTTTTGTAGATAATTAAGCGGATGAACTTCCTGAAGGCATAGGTCATCTAAAAGTTTCACACTTTTAGTGTATCGAATGCACAACTTATGAACCAAAAACAAACCCTGATCGCGGTCTCTTAACTGACAACAATAATACAGATCATGGTAAAGGCTAAAACACCAACAACCAAACATTGTTCATAGATCTAGGAAGATGTTTATCCTCACTGGTGATTGATGTTGGTGGGAGTATTATAAGAGGAGGAGGTGGAGCTGACGTTCCTAGATCTGTACCAGCAAGTTCAAGTTCATCAGTGCAGGACGATGAAGGCATCAGGTGAAGAAAAATATATGAGGTTGCAGAGTGGAGAGGAGGAGAGGGATAATCTAGTGGAGGAGGTAGAAGTCGCGATCGCCAGAGTGGGTCGGAGCATCGAGGCGGGAGGGTTATCCAGGGAAGGAGGAGGGTAATGGACGCAGTCTGTCCCCATCGCAGAAGGGACGGGGCATGGATCATGGACACCGAAGGGAGGAGTCAGGGGCGTTGCTTCGGTCGCTGGCAGAGAAGGCATGGTGTTGGATCTTGGTCGCCGGTGCCTATCAGTGTGGCTTCTGTCCCCATGAAAACGATGTGGGTCATAGCAGAGTTACCCCGAACCGATCCAACCAAATGCCTCGGTCGGTCTTCCTAGGCCAACCCAACCCGTGGTTCTTCGACCCAAGTAAATAGTGAGGATCCCCCCGGATCCTCCCTTGCAACCAAAGAAAGCCCGAAAGAGCAATAAAGCCTTGAGATATGCAATAACCACACATAGCAAGGGCTATAATTGCAAGTTATCCATGAACAGGGGCATGGTTGAGAATCAGAGAAGGAAAACGGCCTTCGGTGGTTCCTATAACGAAGGGGCACAATGGTAATCCTGTTCCCACAACACTACAATGGAATCGATCGATGATCCGCAGCCTCTCCCTGCCCGCCCCCGTGTTTTATAGCTGCACGGAATCGCGCTCCACCGCCGGTCGGACACCTTGCGCCGCCGCCGCCTGAGTGCGATCCATGGAC
Source organism: Hordeum marinum (assembly GCA_022496015.1). NCBI lineage: Eukaryota > Viridiplantae > Streptophyta > Magnoliopsida > Poales > Poaceae > Hordeum > Hordeum marinum. The sequence goes on along the minus strand of CM039674.1, from coordinate 505,564,721 downwards.
GCCGAGGCCGGCGCCGCCGCCGCCCAGCAGCTTCCGGTACGCCCCCCCCCCCCCCCCCCGGCGGCTCCCTCCCTCCCCATCTCCCCCGCTCTCGACATTTCTCTCCGCATTGCTTGTTGCCGCTGATTGGACCCGACGCGAGCCGGGACGAGCCCTAAATCAGGGCGTGCTCCCGGTTTCTCCTGCGCCTCGAATGGTTCGATGGTCTGGCAGGGGATCAGGGATTCCGCGGCTCCTACGGGAGATCTTATGTCTTCCTTCATTCATCCATCCATTTCGATTTAATTTCCACCCCCCGGGTTCGATTGGAATGGGTTCGCTGCAGCTAGTCTTTTGTTCTTTGTTTTTATCTTTCTCTACTAGATTTTGGTTTGGCATTTTGCTTTTGCTGTGAATGAATGGTATGAGTTGGTGTTCACCACCTTTTGCAGAAGCAGATTATTTTGGGTAAGATTTGATTCTACAGGTGAGGAATTGCATTTCTGTGACGAAACAAATGCCTCTGTGGGTTAAAAATCACTTTGTAATCATAGTGAGGGTTTGATTGCCATCAATATATATATATATATATATAAAAATTATGGTTCAAAATCAAAATACATAGAAGTGCCAGTTTCCGTATCTTCAGGAGGGACATTTTAATTCTTTTGAAGTCCCAGATGATAGAATAAGAGTTATGATGTTGCATATTGTAGTTATCAAGGATGCCTCGTGCGAATCCATACTCGGCCCAAAAATTATTTTCTAACTGTTCTGTCATGCATTTTTCAGTGGAGGCAGCACTACAGGAATCTACTACTGCTAGCATACCAGAGCTTCGGTGTTGTTTATGGGGACCTAAGCACATCACCTCTGTATGTGTATAAAAGTACATTCTCAGGAAGGCTCGGGCAGTACCAAGATGAACAGACAGTATATGGTGTACTTTCCCTGATATTTTGGACCTTCACACTTGTTCCTTTGCTCAAGTATGTCATTATTGTATTGAGCGCTGATGACAATGGCGAAGGTACACCATAATTCCTTTGTAAGAAGTTGTTTCTCTTATATGCATGTCATCATCAAGTTCATACTGTTGTAGTTGTTTGGAAAATTTCTATAAACATGCTCACATGGAGATCATAATATATGAACAAAAAATATTTAATCCGTTTACTTACATACCCCCCCCCCCCCAACAAACACACACACAAATTTATTCTATATCATTGGTCACTCGAAGAACAAATAAGCAGCTGCTGACACTTTTGTAGGTGGACCATTTGCTCTGTATTCACTCCTCTGCAGGCATGCAAAGCTTAGCTTGCTTCCGAATCAACAAGCAGCTGATGAGGAGTTATCTACATACTACAGAGATGGGTTCACAGCTCAGCATGGATCTTCACCCTGGCTAAGAAGGTTCCTAGAGAAGCACAAAACCGTCAAAACTGGACTTCTTGTTGTAGTTCTCTGTGCTGCTAGCATGGTGATCGGTGATGGTGTCCTTACTCCAGCAATCTCAGGTGGATACTGCCATCATCAGTTGGTTACATCATGTTAATGCACAATTCTGGTTATTAACCTCTCTGTATATTAACGTGTTTTTTTCTGCTTCTTTCCTTGCAGTTCTGTCATCTATGTCTGGGCTGCAAGTTCGAGCTACTGGTTTACAGGAACGTAAGTACAATATTTAAACACATGCTTATGTGGAGTATTATGAGACATGATACATGCACTTCCTTTGGTTATATTTCTGTATTACTACACATTTTGTCATTTGGTTGCACTTGATGTGCTACCATAGCACATCATTTCTATAGAACAATGCACTGTATGGTGGAAAATTTAAGGTCTACTGTATCGCATATGTGCTGTGAGCATGTGGCTGTCTCTTCAAATACTACATTGTACATATATCTTTAGTTTTTCAAATACAAGTCTGTGTATTTCTAAAACATTTTGTATAATATATCTGGACATTGGATTCTGTTATTGTATAGCCAGATTATGCATCCTTATTTTCCAAACACTTCGTTGGAACATTGGGCTCATTATATTTTTAGGCTTGACCGCTGTAACCGCAATTTATTTCTATACAGGTTCTGTGGTGCTACTTTCATGCATTGTATTGGTTGGTTTATTTTCCTTGCAACACCGAGGTACTCAGAAGGTAGCATTCATGTTCGCACCAATTGTCATCATCTGGCTCCTTTGCATCGGTGGAATTGGATTGTACAACATAGTTCATTGGAACCCAAAGATATACCAAGCAATCTCTCCATATTACATTGTTAAGTTCTTTAGGACAACCGGTACAGATGGCTGGATTGCTCTAGGAGGAATACTACTTTCTATGACAGGTTAGTAACTGTCAACATATACAGGGGTTAAAATTGTGCTTTGCTTGTACCTTTTGTAGTAAAAAAAAGTAACAATTTATGTTTTCTTTCCCCTTACAGGCAGTGAAGCTATGTTTGCTGACCTCGGTCATTTTACAAGTGCATCTGTCAGGGTAAGTTGAGCTAGTGATGATCTTCTATCTGTTAATTTCTGCAGTAAAAACTTCCCACTGGCTGTATAGATCCTTTTATGTTCTATAATTATATTTGGGCGTGGTGCTGTGTGACAAAGCAGCCATGAAGAAATAATTTTGGGGAAATATTTTTCCCAAATGCTTTAAGCCTACCCCAACTTGTTTGGGACTAAAGGCTTTGTTGTTGTTGTTGTTGTTGTTGCTTTAAGCTTCAAAGAAGCAGAAAAGTTTGTAATACCGAACAGCCTTTCTGTGAAAATAGATTGATTTAACCTGCATATTTTAGAAAATGGATGACATTTCCCAAAGAACCTAGTTAAGTTTAAGTTCTTTGTTGCGTACCAAATTGTTGCTTTCATCTAATGCTTTTGTGACGCTCTATTCGATTCCATGACGTTAAAGCATTGAAACCGCCTGGATAGTACTAATGCCTCTCTTATTATATTCATAATTTACAATTTTTGTTTGCTTAAACTATAACTGCCCTTCTGGCACAGTTTGCTGTTGAACCTGTATCTTTTTGGAGACATAACCTGGGTTTCTCCTTGTTGCAGCTAGCTTTTATTACCATCATATATCCATGTCTTATATTGCAATATATGGGCCAAGCAGCATTTTTATCAAAGAACATGTTACACATGCGCACAAGTTTCTATGACTCCATCCCAGGTTTTTGAACCTCTCTCTCACTCATCTCCCTCACCTCCGCCCCTTCCTCTTTCCGATGTTATTAAAGTTTCAGTTGTCATCCAGGACCTGTATTTTGGCCTGTATTCGTGGTGGCCACTCTTGCTGCAGTTGTTGGAAGCCAGGCTGTCATTTCAGCAACATTCTCTATTGTAAAGCAATGCCATGCTTTGGGATGTTTCCCACGAGTGAAGATTGTTCACACATCGAGGTGGATCTATGGGCAGATATACATTCCTGAAATAAATTGGATCCTTATGGTGCTATGTGTAGCTGTCACAGTTGCATTCGGTGATACAACCCTTATCGGAAATGCCTATGGTAATCTTGTAATAGCAATTGACGAGATTAAGATCTTTCTTGCACATAGACCTTTTGATTTTTCCAGCATTCACATTTACTGGTCTAACCATTGTCCATGGTTTATAATTTCAGGTATTGCTTGCATGACTGTTATGCTTGTTACCACATTCTTTATGGCATTTATCGTCATCTTTGTTTGGCAAAAGAACATAATATTTGCCTTGTTGTTTCTATTATTCTTCGGATCCATTGAAACCGTGTATCTTTCCTCATCCCTCATGAAGGTTCATCAGGGAGGATGGGTGCCTCTTGTGCTTGCTTTCATATTCATGTCTGTCATGTTCATTTGGCACTATGGAACAAAGAGGAAGTACCAGTTTGATCTTCAGAACAAAGTGTCAATGAGATCGATCCTGTCTCTAGGTCCAAACCTCGGCATAGTTCGGGTTCCGGGAATTGGACTGATTTACACAGAACTGGTGACTGGTGTGCCTGCCATCTTCACACATTTTGTCACTAATCTCCCTGCCTTTCATGAAGTCCTAGTGTTTCTTTGTGTTAAGTCAGTACCAGTGCCGTATGTTCAACCAGACGAGCGATACCTTGTTGGTAGGATTGGACCTAGAGCGTATCGGATGTACCGTTGCATTGTCAGGTACGGTTACAAGGATGTGCAGAGAGATGATGAAAATTTTGAGAACATGTTAGTTATGAGCATTGCAAGGTTCATTATGATGGAAGCTGAGGATGTCTCGTCTTCAGCAAGTTATGATATTGCTAACGAGGGAAGAATGGCTGTGATTAGAACCACCGACGAGGCTGGCACCCCACTGGGCATGAGAGATCTGGGTGGCCTAGCTGAGTCAATTTCTACCACGAGAAGCAGCAAATCCGAGAGCCTTCGAAGCTTGCAGTCCTCTTATGAGCAGGAATCACCGAGTGCAAACCGGAGGCGCCGTGTTCGCTTCGAGCTGCCAAATGAGGACACCATGGATCAGCAGGTGAAAGACGAGTTATTGGCACTCGTGGAGGCGAAACACGCAGGGGTTGCTTATATCATGGGCCATTCTTACATCAAAGCTAGGAGGAGCTCCAATTTCCTGAAGAAGTTTGCGGTCGATGTTGGCTACTCTTTCCTCCGGAAGAACTGCAGAGGCCCATCAGTCTCACTGCATATCCCTCATATTAGTCTGATAGAAGTTGGTATGATCTACTATGTGTAGCCTGGTGCTCTTTTTTTCACAATGTGGGCATTCGGTGGCAACAAAGCATGGTGAGTTTGCTAGTCACGGGTTAAACTGACTAGTTTCCTACTCAGATACCATTTGGATATGCACCACCATTGCTTTTTTGGGTAAAAAATCTAGGCCATCACTAAGATGCTCAATGTTTATGTTGCATTGCTGAGGTCATAAAACAACTCTGATGCCATTGCCGTCGCCTCTTATCTGTCATTACTCCCCTTGCGTTCTCAAGTTATATGGAAATAAATTGTACTATGAGCTTCTGGCTCCCAGGAGCATGTGTTGCTGGAATGAATGAAAGTAGTCTGAAATTATTACTTCCTAATGTGAAAACATTGTAAAAGAAGTCACTTGCACATGTTCAGTATATTTTATACACGTGTTAATTCTTATGGCAAAAAAGGATGGTTTCTGTGTTATCGTGTAAAAATAAACAAGTTGGAGGACTAAAAATGCACCGCACTTTTAGTGAGAATCTGAAGGTATACTGTACCAGGTGCTCAAACAATTATATATCTCATATTTTTCTAAAATATTTTAGACTTGTGACTTTTGCTTCTTGTACCTGAGAAGGTGAGTTCCTGGTGGCCCTTTTTCGATTCCTGATTTCATAGTCGGATGGTTGTCATTTCGGATATCCCTTTTTGATACCTGGCTTTCTAGTCAGTTGATTGACATTTTGGCTTTTGAAAGTAATTGTCATTCTGGCACCGTTTCTTCTTTCTTGAACTGAATTGAAGGTGTCTGATCAGTAAATAATATTTTCCTCCCTCTCTCTCCAGTGCTACCTGTGAAGCCCTGTTGCTTTATGTCTGGAGTTCAAGCTGCAATGTCTAGGATGGAATGCTGCACTGCATCCAGCTGTCCGAATGGTCTCAGTTTCAGTCTGGTGGAGATGAAGGCGCTGTGTATGTTAATATCACTTCTCAGCCCTAATAAAACGCCATACTCGTATCAGTGATCTTAGCTTGTTCTTTTTTTGTTGTATTTACTGTTCTACATGCTTGTACTTCTTCTCAGAACAAGGTGAAGTAAATCAATTTTGTCGCTTTCCCTGTAACCTGTATAAATTTTGCCGCTTTCCCTGTAATCTGTAACTTGTCTGTGATGAGAAGCCTAGAATGGTGCAATCCAAATCCCTGTGGAACCATTCGTCGCACTGTCTTTTATTTCACCCTTTCAGTTATACGTAGTGTCATGTATACAAAATAGGCCTCCCTGTGCAAACATATGAAATGCATGCACACAAGTGTCTAGCCTTTTTATTTTACTGGGAACATTATATACAACTGCCAACTGAAAGGTCTCAAGAGCTTTGTTGATATGGCGCACACATGAACTACATAAGCTCTGCAAACATGTAAACGGCGACACGAACTTGTGGGAAAACAGACTGTTAGTAACATGTCACAGGTGGTGGAGCCTCAAACAGCTGAACCAGCCGTGGCCACCGTCTTGTTGAGCAGCTCACGGAGCGCGCCTGGAGAGGTCACCGGAGGACTACACTTGAACTCTTGGCACACATGCGCCACCACTGGCTTCTCCGGTGGGCTGCTCCGTGCCATCTGCGCGATGTTCGCGTTGTTGCTCTCCCAGAATGCCATCTCTTCCATGTTGCTGGCGTCTATTTGGATCACCTGGAGCAATGAAAGATGTATCCTGGTCGGTAAATGTATAACAGGGGTGCTATGTCGAATATATGAATATATGATACAACCACTTAGTTCATCACTCACGGTTCTGTTTGGGTCGTAAGACGAGAATGCAGCAGCGACCATGTCTTGAAATTCTGGAGATGCTTTATCCCCCACCAGCACTACCTGCTTCCTCGATGGGACAGTGAGCATGTCTGCTGCGCAGCACATCAGCGGCAATGCTATGCCAAGTTCTTTCAGTCTAGTCTCAAACACCGCCTGCAAAGCAGCAAATCCAATAAGCAAGCATGCCGATGTTACTCTTCATTTCTGATATAAATGACTCGGCAATAACAAAAAGTACATACCATTTTTATATGTATGGGGTATGAAACCAAACTACTGCTGCTGTGCTGCAATGTAGTGCATAGAAACATAAACTAGATAGGCACATACCAGGAGATGTTCAACATTACGTTTGTAGCCTTCAGATTTTGCAGCATCAAATATACTGGACAACCTGACCATGTTGATCGCTGCCATCGAGTTTCCAGAGGGCTCTGCACCATCATAATCTTCTTTAACACGCAAAAGGACAGAAGGGTCTTCTCCAGGAGTATTGAAATAGCCACCCCCTTGTTTGTCCAAGAACAATTCATCCTGTAAATGTATGTAGTCATGGCAAAGTATTATGCAAGCGGCGTGAAATATAACGTCGAGGCATTTAACAAGTGCATTTCACTTGCCTGAATGACTTGAAGCTCAACAGCCCACAGGAGCCACTCTATCTTACCACCATATTCAAAGAGATCCAGCAAGGCATTGATCAAAAAGGCATAATCATCTAAAAATCCTGGTGCTTTTGCTGGGCCATTTCGATAACTATGATGCAGCCTTTTTGAGCTTGCATCATAGAGTTTTTCCTTTATAAAGTTTGCCGCCTTTTCTGCAACTTGAAGATACTCTACTGGCTGCAAAAATATCCAGAAATATGGTTGGTCAATAAACAAATTTATGACTATAGCTATAGTTAGACAGTAAATAAACTTGGTGATGTAAAGCAGGTGAAGGCAAAAATCTGGCACATGGCTTCCTCCACTCCACACAGAAGGGGAAATAGCTATTTAGACTTGATACAGAGCAACATATGGCTACTGCTGCAGAAGAGGTCCACACACAGCATCATGGTGTTTCCTTTGTCATGCATGGCGTGACATAATAGACAGTTTCATTTTAACAGTTTTGAACAGATGTATGGCCTGTACTCCCAGAGATAGGTTTGAACAATGAAGTCTGGAGTGGAAACATATGACAGACTTAAAGAAAGCAGGGATGGATAAAAGCTCCTGCCATATTGATTGGCTGATCATCTACATAGTCACACGACTATATAATAAGACGAGTGCATGACAGAGAATGAAATGCAATATTTAGAGGATGGAGCACAAAACTTACATTGCATCCTGTGACCGGGAAATGAAATTTGGTTCCAGGTGGCCCTGACTTCAAAATTTGTGAAGCTCTTGCAAAGGCAGATATTGCTAATCCATTCCATGAAACAATAACCTAAAACAAATCATTGTTAGCAGATTATAATGTAACCAGATTAAAACGAGCTGTGCTCCACATGTAGACAAGAACCTTGTCGTCCAAATGTGGTCTTGGCCTTTTTGATCGGACATCAAACAACTTCTGTCTGCATTCCCCCAGGATTCCATAATATTCATCAACAGACTTGCCATACTTCGATGCCATCAATGAACCCGGTTTTCTTTCTATCAACACATTTTTACCACTGAACTCGTTGTGAGGATCACTCATCCCCGAAAGGTCACAGTTGCCAGATGATTTAACATAGTAGTGGTTCTTGAACAGCTCCGCGTTCTCCCCAAGTGTGTCTTCAATCTATGTAACAAATATTAGACAGCTTGAGCATACAATATACCAGAAGTTGAGGACAATGAATAAAACAACAAATATATAATATATAGCTGCCTGTGATCCTGGTCTTTGCTTCAGTGACAGGAGCTTATGGTGGCTTGCAGCAACAAGTTGGGCAAGTTACAGCCTTATAGGGATCTATCGAACATGGGTACCAGTTTAGCAATAGGCTTTGTACCGACTAAGTTTTTAGTCACGTGACAGCCTGTTGCTTTTATTTTTCACACTTTTGTGAGCTTCTAACAAACTGAGTCATGCACATCTTCAGCGCAGAGGCTGTGTGAATTATTCTCTTCTATTTTGAATAAAATATAGTAGAACTATTCAATAAAATTATGCATAGTACCAAGCAGGTACCAACTACATGAGAACAGTTTACTTACAATTATTGATTATTAGGAGGTAGGAATCAGACTAGCCAGTGGTAAGAGCCGGTATGTATAAGACTAGGCAATGGCTACAGGTCCTAGTTGCTTCAAGTTTTAAGAATGGCATGACTTCAATCCTATTCCTAAATTGTCATCTAGATGAAGTGCAAGCCTGTGTAAACAGCTCCAACATGTATAAAGTTTTTCCGAGAAACCAGCAAGAGTGTATAGTGGCTAGGATGTGAACAAGTCAACTGCAAGCAGACTTACATGATGCTATACGGCAGTTCGAACTTCAAGGCCATTTTATAAGGAGCGGGCAAGGGTATGCACTACATTGGCAAATAAATAGGAAAATGCTTACATATGCACTACTATGTATATACCTCTTGACTTGTCCACACATAGAAAGAACCCTCCTTTTTTCTTGGAGCACCTTCATATTCTGCACTGTCGGCATCTTCTGCTGAGAAAATTTCACCATCTTCTCCAATCATGTCTCTCCTCAAGTAATCAAGTATATCACGTGCAACAGAAGAATAATACTCATCTCCTGTGATCACATATGTATCCAAGTATACATTGGCTATCTGTCCCTGGTCATACAGCATCTTCTCAAAATGTGGAACTGCACATAAACAGAAGATATGAGAGAAGAATTCTGCAAATACGTGAAAAGAAAATGTCTCCTTGAGCTTAAAGTGAACTTACCATGCCAGCACTCGTCCACGCTATATCTATGAAAGCCACCTCCAACATGGTCATGAACTCCACCTCTAGCCATACATTGCAGTGTATGAGTTACCATCTTCATTATGTTTTGGGCTTCACTGTTCTGCTTAGCTTCCATGTGTTTTCGGAATTTATAGAGCATTATGCAATCTTCAACGGGTCTTGGAAACTTGGGAGCAGAGCCAAATCCACCAAACTTTGGGTCGTAACTGCTTGCTAACTGCATTAAGATGCAGGCCATTAAGGCAAATAAGCTAGCTAGTTAAGAAAAGGTAAGTGAGATCCTGATAGGTTACGACTGAGCTAGTGATGCTGGGTTAAGGATGTTCCGTGCCCTAACAAGACATGAAATAAATCGGGAACCAGGATACACCATCGAGTAAAAACGCAGTTCAGCTACTGCACTGTTGTTAACTCAATCAAGCAATCAGTTCGCTCAGTCAGTCTCGCTACTCGTTCGCATAGAAGTTCATAGTGGTAGCATAGAGAAAAATAGAACTGGAGTACTTCTCAAACCTTTTCAACACATTGATCTACATAAAGAACAGCCACATCATTTGGCACATCTTGAGAGCTCGCCTTGGCAGACAATGCATCTCTAAGTTGCTCGATGACCACATTTCCTGACTGCTCAAGCGCATCACGTTTAGTATCCCAGGCTTCTTTGACCTTCCTGAAGAGAAGATATGAGCAAAACTGTCAGGACATGCATGAGCAATCAACTTCAGAAATGAGGAATGTCAGCTGATACCTTAAAATAGTCTTGAACCCAGGTCTTCCATACTTATCATCTGGCGGAAAGTATGTACCCCCCATCAAAGGTTTTAAGTTTGGTGATAGAAAGACGGTCAAAGGCCAACCACCACCGCCATACAGCGCTGACACATATGTCATATATACCTAAAGGATGTGACATTGTCATCAATCAAGAACTGGTGTAACACTCGAAGGAACAGAAGAAAAACCTTTCAAGAGTGTGACAACGGAAAACAGGGAAATAAAGCCTGCGGGTCCACAAGAAACAGCATGTTTTCTACATTTGATCACTAGAAAACAGAATACCTTGTCAACATCTGGCCGCTCTTCACGATCCACCTGTCAAAACTAATAATCAGAAAGAAGAATTGCAGTTACATTGCATTTGCATAACTTCCACACACCAGAAGACATGTAATGAGTGAGAAGTAAAGCAATTAGCAAATTAGTGCTTATGAACATGACACTACCTTGATGCTAACGAACCAATCATTTAGAATCTTAGCAACTTCTTCATTCTCAAAAGACTCCACCTCCATTACATGACACCTTCAACATTCAGCCAATAATAAAAACTGCGATTAACATCTTTATACCGTGCAAATAAGTCACGATAAGATGAAGAAGGACAGATGCTAAAGACAACTCACCAATGGCATGTACTATAGCCAACTTCACGGACACATCCACATTTCCCATGCAACAAAAGAAGGATGTTAAGACAGAACCAAGGACTAACTATTTCTGGATTACACAAGTCAAAAGTTTGGATTTCACTAACTGAAATAGACGAATTTGACTGAACCTAGCTTTAGTTTGAACTCGGTAACACTCATCCATTACACAACTATTCATTGAGCCAGATTGGCAGTCATTACTCTGCTCCGAACTATAGGACCACCAGTTGGTAACTGCTCTAACACAATTATTCACGAAGATACCACGTCAAGTAATCAGTCCACTAAGCAACAGTATTATAATTGTCCCATAATTCAATTAGTAAATGGAGCACTACACTATATTTTGGACAGTGCATTACTTGACAGAAAGATGGGGATGTCCAATTTGCGAGCCTTCTCGAAAGCCTCATCTCCCCAAGGATACCAGTCAACCTGCATATGGAATCCGTAAGTATGCAAGTTCAATAATGGTACCTACGATCGGCAGTCAAAACCCAAATTCCTTGTGCCACTGGAGAGCGAAAAACAGGCAAACATTTTGTCTTGACTAGCAGTTTCAGAAGGATCTGGATTTTCAGGATAAACGTCTGTGGCTAAGCATTCCTCAGTCACACGCACCCGAAGATAAAGTAAGCGCTTCCCGTACCGGGCGAACGCGAAGGAGCACGCGCGCGGCCGCAAGGTGCTCGGCGGAATCCCCGCCAGAGACATGGTGCTCGGCGGAATCGGCCGCAAGGTGCGCGGGAGGGAATCCATGGCGCGAGCAGACGGAAGCAGAGCCTCGGTGGGGTGGGGTGGAGTGGAGTGGAGTGGAGGGCTCGCTCACCGGGTTGTGCGCGTGCTGCAGCAGGTAGGGACTGTGCTCGGCGGCGAGGCGGTTCTGCTTCGGGCCGCCGCCGGGCGCGGAGGAGGAGGACATGGCGGCGGCGGCGACGAAACGGAGGGGCGAGCGGGAGGAGCTGGCGGCGAGGCGGTGGCGGAGGAGGCGCGTGGAGAGCATGGGAGGGGGGCGGAGGGGCGGGGGGAGGAGGATGCAGGATATGACCCGGGCGACAGCGGCGGGCGGCGCCATGCGTCCTCTTCTTGGCGGCGACACGTCCACGCCCAACGCCCCAGCGGCAGAGGCAGGTCGCCCTGCCGAGCCACGGTGTCACTGCGTTCTGGGCCCACCACCGCTCGCCAAAACGATGGGAGGGCTACATTGCGAGGCCTATGTCTCGCCTACCGCGAGTGATATGAAAATTTTCATGAAGACATTGCAACACAATAGAAACTACGACACACTACAACAAGAAATTAACATACACTATACTGCTTGTGCAATGTCGTACAAACACTGCATGAAATCGTCATCACTATTCTTGTTGACATGATTCTTCCAAAGATCTTCACAATTGCGTGCAAATGTTACATGAACTAGTTCCCCTCACAAAACCCATCAACGAAATCATAGTCAACATAAACGCCCTTCGATGATGGTATACTCTTACTTGATCTACAACTCTTGGAGGTTGCACAACCCTTGGATCCGCTTTGAGCTTTTTTGCTTGCATAAAGTCATCATCGTCGCTCTTCGCTTTCCTAGAGCTACATCCATTCTTCTCGGATGCAATAGGAGCCTTCGCTCTATTCTAAGCTCGTTTACTTGACATAAAGGAGTCATCATCTACTTTTTTTGAGCTTGCGCCACCCCTTGCCGATGCAGCACTATGTCGTCGCATTGTCCCGTCTGGAATAGGGCCACATATACACTTCATCCATCCAAAGTTGAAGATATCTCTGTTCAACAGTTTCGTGACCTCAGGGTACCTCTAAAAATTAGAAATAGCAATAAAAATTTAGACCGACGAACAAAAATATGGTCTAACTGGGTGCAATCTGAAATGAAATATCAATTACCTTAACATGGTCCTCATATTGCTTCTGTGAAAAAAATATTTTTGGATTGTCGGGAAGTAAAGGTAACCAAGTAATGCGTGCGCCCATATGTTTGAGGTCAACAATCCTATCCCATCTTCCATGCAACCAAAACAATTGTGAAATTTCCTCTGGGCTCCTTTCCAGGAGCCCGGGCTAAAAAGGACATTTATCCAATTGTGTGAGATGCCTATCACTACTAACTAATTCTTTAAAATGCACACCTCCCTTAATAGGCATGTGGTTTCTTGCGGCATTGTACAAAAGCAATAGAAACATCATTGCAGTAAAACTGTGTGGGAGTTGTCACCTGACATGACTTGAAAAATTGCTAAGAAAAGGTGGATAATACAACATGCGAGGAGGGAGGATTTTATGGAATGAGGGTAAGGGCACTAGCGGAGTTATGGCTGGGCCAAACCAGGCCATGGCCCGCCCAACTGCATAAGATTTCAGTCAAGATTAGTGTATAATCTGGCCGTAAGAGTAAAATTTCAGTGCTACTTCTTATTCCAATCCCTTTTGGCCCACCCAAACAAATGGTGGTAGCTCCGCCACTGGGTAAGGGGATGGTGGAAAAATTGAGTAAGAACAATGGCGGGAAAGGGTTAGTGAAAAAATTATGCGGGAATGATGACGATGTAAAAAAAGAGAATGAGGGTAGGAAAAAAAAGCGGGATCAATGCAGGAAAAAGAGCAACAACAATGGTGAGAAAAAAGACGGGAGTGATGGCAGTGAAAAAAAAGCGGGAAAGACGGTAGGAAAAAAAGAGCGGGAACGATGGCAGGGGAAAAAGCAAAAACGACGGCAGAAAAACATACCAAGAAGGCAATCGGCTGGACAGAGAAATAAAATGAAAAAAAAACTTCGTGCATGGGAAAAATAAACCACTCTTCGGCCAGGAGTAGGATGCCATGTAGTTTCATTCTGCAGTTTACGCGAAGTCGCAATGCCCCAAAATACGCTTCGATATGATGGAAAATGAAGCCCTTGGCGATAGGTCTTCGGTCTATAGAAGACCGAAAAGCCATCTTCGACCTACATGTGGACGGAATTCCCTTTAAGAGAGAATGAAGAGATCCAACAAGGCCGTCAGGGTCATATTTTTGGAAATTATGAATTAGGCCATATATTGTTGGAATTTGATGGTGCTACTCGAGCACCAGGTCCATAGCTCTGGGGTGAACGCTTAGGTTCAACCTGAGTTTGTTACACATGACAATGGTGATGTTTTTACATCGTTATTTGTTGAAGGCATTGCTCGGACTTGCTCCAGACTGATTTTTCAAGATGAGAAACTAGATTCTAGCCTAAATGGATGCATTCAGCGATGACGATGATTGAGCGTCGCTGCCTTTTCTAAAGGATTGTTGTTGAAGACCTCGTCGTCCATGTGGTGTCATGATATAGTTGGTGTGATATGGTCATTGTTGGATTTTTGATGATTACAAATCTGATTGCTTTGGGATTTTTTTTCTTTATTTTCGCCTATACATAGCTTTGGTCTTGTGACTTTGCTAGTCGGTAGATGCTTCACTTTAAGTCAATAATATCCACCCTTTGTTGAATTATTTATCGGAATTTGTTGAAATATTTTATTAAATCTCTCATTACAGCCACGTGGACAGACAGTTCAAGCGGGGCTCGAAACTCAGAACAACCCGGGCTCACGGGTCAGCGCCTTCCCCCCCGTCGCCACCACGCACGGCCATCGGAGCGCCACAAAGCCCAGCTCCCCACCACTCTCCCTCCCCCCGCCTCCGATCATCGCGCAGACGGCAGACGTGCAGCCCCTCCGGCCGCTCGCGCCCCCGCCTGCTCTCGCCGCCCTTCTCCACCGGCTCCTCGCAGCGCAGGTACCGATCGCCGAGCTCGCCCCGCCTCTGTTTCTTCTTCTTCCTCCTCTGCGTGTTGGCGATCCGGTTGGCGGTACCTAGGAACGTTTGGTTTCCTGCCGGCGTGCAAAGTACAGTACCTAGTTTACGATTCTATTTTGCGCTGTATGTGTTTGGATATGAACCTCGTGCCGACCCCGCCACTTGTGCAAATCATTGTCCATGAAGAAAAAATTGGAATTCAGGGAGTTGCCAGCACTTTAGCTTCCAATCAGTGTTGTACCTTCAAGTTTGGGATCCTTTTGCAACAAGTCAATGACTGTTGTGCCACAAGACTGAAACTCCTAAATGTTAATCGATTAAAGTTGCTCATACCTGATACAACGTGACAGATGGCTGCTGGGAGGGGGATCAGCCAGCTTCTGAAGAAAGCATTTCGCCAGCACCCATATGTACGTAATTCCTCTTTTATTTTTCAGAAATTAATTTACCGCATTATGTTCTTCGTCTTTTTAGTATTTGCCTTTATTATCAAAAAGAGCTGGCACTGAGCCAAATTAGTATTTTCAACGTCTCGTCTGAAATTTATTTAGATGCTGCTAATTAAGCTGGATTACCGTTAGCATGCATAATTTCCGGATACTGTGTGCAATTACTCTATAAGAGACTAAGAGAGATAGCAGCTTTCTTGCAGAAATTATTGGATGAGATTTGCATTCGGTGGATTTGTTCTGTTACAGTACTGTTCTGTAATTCTGCAGTACTGTTCCATGTTCCTCTATTACAGTACTGTTCTGTAACTTTGCACTGGTTAGTCGACGAACCAGTTCATGCAGTTTCACTAAGCGCACCTTTTTCTTTGCTTGTATAGAATATTAGTAGTTAGGCAACTGCACTAGGATTTTTGCTTTTGCTTGTATAGAGTTATAGATTTGTAATTGAACTAGGAGGGTTAATTTTTATAACTGAAGTTAATTTTCTTACACTTGTTCCTGCAGGGTTCATCTCTTCTTTCTTCATTCCGGATAAATTATCCAGAAGGAACCTCTGGCTTCACTGGACTGAAAGCATTGGCTATTCTTGGAGTTGGTGCTTCTGGTCTTTTAAGCTTTGGTACGATAGCGTCAGCGGATGAAGCAGAGCACGGGCTAGAATCTCCGAGCTATCCCTGGCCACATGAAGGCATCCTTAGCTCTTATGATCACGCATCGTAAGTAAAATCATATTCTCTTGTCAGACAACTTCTGTTGACGGCTTGACTCTGTCAAATAGTCCAGATTTAGCAACAGGGGAATGCTATACAGTTATGATATCTGTAAAAACATTCTCTCGAAATTGATGACATCTCTTCTAAACGTGTTTAATTTTCTTGAAAACATATGAGCAGAATAAGGCGTGGACACCAAGTTTATCAGCAGGTGTGCGCCTCCTGTCACTCGATGTCCCTGATCTCGTACCGAGACCTGGTCGGTGTTGCCTACACAGAGGAGGAAACGAAGGTAATGGCTGCTGAGATTGAGGTGGTTGATGGGCCTAACGATGAAGGCGAAATGTTCACGCGCCCGGGTAAGCTGAGCGACCGTCTCCCGCAACCGTATGCGAATGAGCAAGCAGCTCGATTTTCAAATGGTGGGGCATACCCTCCAGACCTCAGCTTGATCACAAAGGTGACTGACTAATGGATTTCGGTTGCATCCATCCGATATTTTTCCTCAAAATTGCATCTCACTCATTGCTGACATTTTTGCAGGCCAGGCACAATGGCCAGAACTACGTTTTCTCTCTTCTTACTGGTTACCGTGATCCACCTGCTGGTGTCTCGGTAATCCTCTCTCGTCTAATTTGGTGTTTATGGCTTCGTGTGGTTCTCAATGTGATCTTTCCCACTGTGTACTTTTATTATGCCTAAGTAGGAGCATCAACCATATGGATACAGTTGACTCACATTGGCGTATGATGGGCATATATACAGTTGTTCTGGATTGGCACTGAATTTACCTAAACTTTAATCCTTTCGTGCTATTCGCTTCTAACGGTTCATTATTCGAGCTACACATGTATGCATTACCTAGTATCTTTCCCACGCTGACACATGCAAGGTTTTGGAACTGTAGTTCAGAATTCAGATGTGTTTTTTACTTTCTTTTGTAGGTTCTGCTTATGACAACATGTTGTGACTTTCTTGTTGGTGCTGCTAGATAGTCATTTTAGTTGTAGTGGCATGTTGATCGACCTGATAAAGTGGGGTTGGATACCCCACAAGATTGTCAGCTGCTATTCTAAAGAGTATGAACAAAAATCTTCTTGGGGGTTCTAAAGAGTATATATGAACAAAAATCTTCTTGGGCGTTCTATGTTTTCTTTGCTAGTTATATATATAACCAGTTTTAAATGTTGGACCCCCAGTCCCCTATAAATCATAAGCGTCATAGCTACATTCTAAGGTGCATTATGCAATGACTGGAATAACAATACTATCACCAGCCTTTGGGCTATTCAACTTCAAAGTTTTGTCTACTAAGTGAAGAATCTTAAAATGATGTGCCTCTCTCTGGTCACTAAACCTAATCTTTTTTACTTGGGATTTGAAAGGATAACCAACTTGATCCGAGATTGTTTTTTTTTTTTTGAAAAAATCCTCTGAGAACTCTATGTGAAAAGGAATATTGTAAAAAATAAATCCAGTGAGTATGCATCTTTCTCTCTTGCTTGAAGTTGTCTGGTAAGGCAGGCAGCTTGTTTCGGTTATACTCTGATAAAAATTCGTACCCCCTAGCATATTCGTATTTGCTCTCTGATTGAGTCTTAAATCTTAACCTTCTGCTTTTGATTTAAAATTCTAGATTCGTGAAGGCTTGCATTACAATCCGTACTTTCCCGGTGGTGCCATAGCCATGCCCAAAATGCTTAGTGATGGAGCTGTCGAGTATGAAGACGGTACTCCTGCAACGGAAGCTCAGGTAAGTCTTATTTTTCTATTGTGAGCATCACGAAATTTATGCCCCGGATTCAGTACTAAATTAAATGGGTTGTTTCTTCTACCTAAATTCCAGATGGGTAAAGATGTTGTCTCGTTCTTGTCATGGGCAGCTGAGCCTGAGATGGAAGAGAGAAAGCTGGTAGTCCCCTTGCTCTACTCTACCATTTTATTTGCATAGCAGCATAATTGTCTAATTGCTTACACCATATTGTGACTGTGCTAACTTCTTACTCCATCTTGTGATTGTGTCATAGATGGGAGTCAAATGGATCTTCCTACTCTCGCTCGCACTTCTGCAAGCCGCATATTACCGGCGAATGAAGTGGTCGGTCTACAAGTCTCGCAAGCTAGTGCTTGATGTGGTCAATTGAGTACCAACGCTTTGTTTTTCTCCAAACATTCGTTGGTAATTGGAATTATTTCAAATAAGGAGTACATGATGTACGTTGTCACACACTGGCATGGTTACCATGCATGCCTAGGATGCATTATTCTTGTTTACAATTACTCCTCATCTTTTCGGAGGGACACGGTTTTCAAAATTTGAAATGTCAACAGTACCAACAATCATCTAGCAGAAAAATTAGAGAGAGATTGTAAATATATATATATCTGTGTTTTGTTGAGCAAATTTACTTGTACTTTGTTTCTGATGTCCTGTAATCCAGAGTCCACCACACACAGACTTGCAGGAGCCTTTTCGATTTCTGGCTTGCTGCACCATCTATCGCTGTATATTATTTGCATTGTAAGTTAATTAATGTCTACCGTCAAATTTTATATTTATCATAACAATTAGAATCAAATTAAAAAGTGGAATGGGAAGTCCAAGGGGACCAAAGCTGGTATCCCCGGGAAGAACCGAGCGGGCCGGGTGCACACAACAAGCCAACTCATTTTTCTAAATTGTTACATTATACAATATATATAACTGCTCATCTTTCAGGGTTTATAAATTGCTCACTGTACAGCAAGCATAGCCAGAGTTGGGGTATCTCGATGCCCAAGTCGAAGCACAGGACGGCGCCCGCGTCGTCGTCGGTCTGGCGGCGAACCGGGGCAGTCATGGACGTTGCCAAGAGACATCCGGCACGAAATCCCCCTCCTAGTCGTCGGCGGTGAGGTCGAACCCGACGACCAACGGCGCCTCGGCTAGCATCCCGTGGATGAGTTCGCGGAGGGCGTCGTACCTCGTGAAGACGGCGGCGGTCGAGCGCCCTGACAACGGGATCGGTCGCTGCGACGTCCCAGTCCCGTGATCCGGTGGCCTCGATCCTGCGCCGCCCATAGCACACGAAACGTAGCCGTGGATGCGCAGGAACGACGGTTTGCAGTCCCTCGGCTTGAGGCGGGCTTTGCTGACAACTCGACCACGGCGAACAACGCGGGTCTCCGTCGGCCACCTTCGCAGTGCTCCCATGGCCGTCGCACTCGCAGTTCGTATGTCGAGTCCGAGGGTTGATCAAAAAACACCCGATGCGTGGCAGCGTGGGTAGGTAACACTCGAGGCATTTTTTTATGGAAAGACTCGAGGATGGTATTTCTTCGAGGGAAGCGTGGCTATAGGCCCCCAAAACACATTGCGGGGCGGCTGCCGTTTGGTTACTTTCGGCTAGAGTACATGTGTTGTATACCTTTCTCTATTCAGTCTGGTTTTAGAAAAACAGCATCATATGCGACATATGTAAGTTGTTTGGCTGCCTGCATGCCTTCTTGGCTGTATGAGCTGAACCACACTGCGTGGTGTTTGGTTGCCTGCATGTTAGTGGACAAATTCAAGGCATGGTGTTTGGTTGTATGAAACGCCTGGTGTGTGATAACCTTTTTGGCTAGTTGGTGAGGTTACTAACACATTTCGGCACAATCATAAGCAGAGCAGAGCATAAATAGAGCTTACTTAACAACATAGTTCACAACGATAGTTCAAACAGTTCAACGCATAAACCATAGTTCAAGCAGACTCGAACTTAGTAAGGAGGTGCCCCGGCCCTAGTCCCTGGCGGCGAAGGCTTCGTCGTGCTTCCCGCACTTGTTGACCACCTCAATGCCATCGTCGTCGAAGATGATGACCTTGAGGGTGTCGGGAGTCAGGAGCTTGAACGTCACCATGTAGCTGATATTGATCTGATGAACGGCGGCGAAGGTGACCCAACCCTGATCCAGGGTCACCCTGCCATTCATCAGCTTGACCGTCACCCTCCAGGAACAGCCGGTGTTGTTCTTCGTCTTGAACTCCGTCGGCACCGCGGCGAAGTCCTTGGTGAAGTCCAGGGGCATGGGGATGCACTCAAACTTCGGTGCAAGTATGACCTTGCAGAAGTGAGTTGGGCTACCCACCTCATGTTAGTGCCCGTAGTTGCGGCGCTTGCTGCTGGGGCTCCTTCATGCGCTCGTCGTCGCCAACCGTTGGCGTATTCCGTTCTTCCTCGGCGGGGGGGCGGCAGCACCACCTTGGGCATTAGATTAACCACCTCCTCGCCCTTCTTGTCAACGGCCGGGAGCACCTCCGTGCCCATCTCATTGCTTTCCTCGATCTGCACACAATTCATGGAGTCAGGCACAGACAGAGTTCATGACTCATTGAAGAGCATGTAGTTAAAACGGCCTTGCTGTCACTCTTCCTCCATCACGGCTATATTTACTCAACCTAACCACCACTATTTACCCGTCTTCTCTCTTCTCTCACTATCAACCTTCGTCCTCTCCATCGACATGAGCTCCAGCTCCAGCTCCAACGTCAACCCCTTCCCTTGGCGTATTGGCTGGAGGGCCTTCTTCCTCGGGCGGTCGGCTGGTGACCGCACCAAGTTCAAGAACACCATGGAGGTGTGCTCGAACTTCGGGAATCTGATGCAGTGCTCATGAGGGCCACTTCAAAAGAGTTGAAGACGCTGATGCCTAACCCAGTGAAGGGCGCGATGACCGTCGACATCATTCGCTGGGCTATGAATCAGGCCGTCTCCGACGACGCTAAACAGAGGAAGAGGTGGTCCAAGTACAAGAACTACTGGGCTCCTAATGACCACCTGATTCATGAAATAGCATTCGTTGGGAGCCCCTATGTCTCGCTTACGCGAGACAGAGCGATGCCTCGTTTCGGGGGCTCAATAGACAGGGCGCGCCATTTGCACGGGAGGGCACAACCTCATTTCTTTGTCTTTTTTCATGTCTTGATTTTTTTCTATTTTATTATTTTACTTTTTTATATGTCCAAATATTCTAAATAAATATATTACAAAAAACATTTTACATGAAAAAGTAAATCAAATGTTAACCAAGCATTTCAAAATGTTGAATGTGTATAGAGAAAATGTTACACATGTGTACGAAAAAGTTATACCGAAAAATATACGATGTGTGTGAGAAAAGATGATCATGTATTTAATTATTTTAATCAAGTAGTCTAAAAGTGCTAAACCTATTTTAAAAATGTTAATCAAGCATTTGGAAAATATTAAATGTGTATACAAAAATATTGACCATGTATTTTTAAAATTTTAATCGAGCATTTGGAAATGTTAAATTTATGTAGAACAAATGTTGACCATCTTTTCAAAACACTTTAATATTGCATTTGAAGAAAATAGTTATCAAGCATTTAAATTTTTTTAAATGTGTATAGAATTTTTTTTGACCATGTGTTAGATTTTTTTAATCTTGTATTTGCAAATGTTAATGAAACATTTGAAAATGTTTAAAAGAGTCTATGGAAAAAATGTGCACCATGTCTTAAAAATGTGCACCATGTCTTAAAAATGTTTTAAAGAATGTATATATTAAAAAGTGTTAATCTTATATTTCAAAAATATGAATCAAGCATTTGGAAATGTCTAAAAGTGTGTATAGGAAAAATGTTGACATTGTAGTCAGAAAATGTTAATCTTCTATTTGAATAATGTTAATCAAGAATTTAAAAATATTTAAAATGTGTATAGAAACATTATTGACCATGTACTAAAACAATGTTAAATGTGTATTAAAAAATGTGAAATTTGTATTAAAAAGAAGTTTTAACATACTCGAAAAATGTAGAGTGAAAACAAAGAAAAGAAACCGATGAATATAATGAATTAAACAAATAAAACAAGAAAATAAAAACTCACATAAAAGGAAAAGCCCTGAGAAGAAAACGGAAAATAAGAGCAGACCAAAAACAAGGGGGGTGAACATCGTAAGATCAAACTATATTAATGAATCTCATGATAATCAAGTTCAAATCCTTCAAGAACACGAGAGAGGGAGAGAAGATAAGAGAAGAGAGAGTGAGAGTGAGAGAGAGATCAAACATGTAACTACTAGTACATACCCTCAGACCCAAACATGGACCACTTAAAAGCTCGAACAAAGAGAGATCGAACACGTAGCTACTAGTACTATAAAATATTTAGCTCCAAAAGCCATAAAATCTTCAAAAACACCTACTTTGAAGCTTTTATGGTTTTTTGGTCAAAATGAAAAAGCTGCAAAAACAGAAGCAAAAAACCCAAACAAACATGGCCCAAGTGCGCTCCACACGACCTCAACACATGCCCTAAGGCCTGGTTGTGCCCCAAGGCCACGTGGGACCCTCATCGCCACCTTACGATGATCATTTTGCCCAAAAAATCCAATTTATTCCATAAAAATCACAAAAAGTTTCAGTGCATTCTAGCTCTGTGAACTTTAGACCTAATTTTTTTTAAACAACAGAAAATAGGAACTGGCTTCTGGCACCGGATTAATACGTTAATCCAAATAAATATAGTTCCAAAATATGATTTAAACATAGCATGGAATTTTCATAAGTTATATATACATTTGAGATGTATCACCTGGCATATGAATCAAAAGGATAACTACGTAATCAAGAGGGTTTGTTTCAACCTATTATTGAATTAGAGATTGGAATAAATAATTTTAATGCTACATGTTATTTAGGAGCAGTGTTTCTATGATTTCTAAGACTTCATATGGTAAGATCTTCGCCTTAATGCAAATGACGATGATGATCTTGGGCAGTGTGGTACACCTGGGGATGGTGAAAGGAGATTGTGGAGCCTCATTTGGAAGGCTAAGGTCCCTCAAAAAGTTAAGATTTTCAGTTGGAAAGGTGACATCCAATAGTTTGGTCGTTCGGGCTAAGAGAAAGAAGCATCATCAAAGATATTATTTCTCTTTTGGGGAGCTTGTAACTCACTCAAGGATGATGTGATTTTGAAGATGGTAAGGGTTCTTTCACGAACGTTGAATACATTTCCAATTATGTGATTGATGGCAAAGGCAAGATGATGGTTTCCGAGAACCAGTATGATGTCCCTAAATGCATATGCCCACTATTTGGAATCCTCCTCGAGTGAACTACGTTAAGATTAGTGCAGACACAAGCTTTCTTGAACTTGTGGATCGACTAGCCTAGGAGTGGTGATGGGAGGACATACGGGCGACGTCATTCTAGCATCCTGGGATTTTTTTTTTCCAGAGGTGTTTGAGTGTTAAGGAGGTTGAGCTTGGTGCTTGTATTGCGAGTCTCCATATTGTTGTCATAATCCATCAACATATTATCTTGAAAACTGATTGTCCTTATGTGCATTTCTTTTTATCTAATCATACTATGGACATATCACCTTTGGCGGATTAAATGGCTCACGAGATCGCAAAGTTTTGTTTTAGTGTGCGTTAAGATAGTGTTTTTTAATACAATATAATCACAAATGCTCACATATAGTCAAGCACATATATTTATCCCTATGAATACATGTACACACGCTCTACCCGTGTAAGCACGTATGAGATACTGAGACGACACTAATGTTTTGTCGTGCGGGACGGCCTATGTAAGCAATGATTGGACATATTTTCTTTAATTACTATATGATTCTTTTTTAAAGATCGTGTGTTTTGGGGATTTTTTTTGAGACTGTGTCTAAACATATCATATTTTTATAGAAGACAAAAAAATTAGTACAAGAAACCACAACTTGCTACAAAGAACAAGTGTATCATAATCTTCATACACAAACTAATCAACAGATTAGCCATCACGACAATTACAGACACAACACAAAAGGGCCTATCCTAAGCCAATCATCTACCCGCGTTCCAACAAACACGAGTACCATCGAAGAGCAACAACTTCATCTGGATTTCCTTGCTAACACAATGTCCATCCATTGATGCCTAAGAGCAACTCCAACGTGCCGACCCATTTCGTCCGCGCGCGTCCGTTTGGGTTGGGACGGACAGAAAAGTCAGCCCAACACGTCGATCCAAACGGACACGCGTCGGCTTTCCGTCCGCGTGTCGTCCCATTCCCAACCCATTTTTGAGCCCGATTTGCATCGGCACGAACACGAGACGGACACGCGCGGCGCCCGCCAGCACCTCCCCTTGGCCTGCTAGTCGGTGGCACATTCGCCATCCTCTCCCACCCTAGATTGACGGCAATCCCTCATCGGCCTCCGTCGCGTCGTCGCCGCCGTCCATTTGCTAGTGCCCTACAAGCGGCCGGTGGCAACGTCTCGCACTCCCCACCACCCCACAAACGTCGCCACCTCGCCACCCCGCCGGGGCACCGAAGCTTCCCACCACCACCTCCCGACACCATTGTCGGCAGGAAAGCTGTCTCATAGCCCCACCATCTCCTTCGTCCTGACGTCGGCTCGCTCGTCGGACGTCTGCTGGCCAGCTACCTGGTCCAAGGGAGGCGCGTGTCTCTTCATCGGCCAGCTCCTTCGACGACGCTGGCAACCTGTTCGACAGTTTGCCAAGGTACAAAATGGATTCCGCCGACAAGTTCTTTTTTCATAATTTCCTTTGCGACCCTGACAATTCCTCGTCCCATGACGAAGAGGAGATTTTGGTTGCTGTTTTGGTCCATCACCACCTTAATAGCCAGCGGCCGTTGTTCCGTGGCTCGATCCCGAGACACCTTCCGGCGTTGAATCGCAACCGAGGAGCGACCATTTCCTTCTTTGGAAGGACTACTTTGACACTACCAACCCATTGTTCAAAGCTCAGAAATTCCGACGGCGTTTCCGTATGGCTAGGCATGTTTTCAACCGTATCCGAGAGGGGCTGGTCGGATATGATAACTATTTTGAGTGCAAAGAGGATGCCCTTGGAAAGGTTGGCTTCTCATCTTATCAGAATGCAGCAGCCATCCGGATGCTTGCATACGGAGTTCCGGGTGATCTCATTGATGAGTACATCCATATGAGAGAGTCTACATGCCTAGAGTCCATGTACAAGTTCTGCAAGGCTGTGATTGCCGTGTTTGGCCCTAAGTACTTGAGAGAGGCGATTCCTGAAGATACAGCCCGCTTGTTGGCGATGAATGCCAGCATGAGCTTCCAAAGGATGCACTGGGAGTGGAAGAATTGCCCTTTTGCTTGGCAAGGGCAGTATAAGGGCCATGTCAGGGCTTGTACAGCCATACTTCAGACCGTGGCCTCACAAGATCTCTGGATCTGGCATTCTTTTTTTAGCATGGCCGGATCACACAATGATATCAACGTGCTTCAACACTCGTCGGTGTTTGCAAGGCTTGTCGAATGCAACAACCCGCCGGTGAATGTTGCCATCAACGACCACAATTATGACAAAGGATACTACCTAGGTGACGGTATCTATCCTGAGTGGACCATTATTGTGAAGACAATTCCCAACCCTGTCGGAGAGAAGAGGAAAAGATTTGCCCAAGAACAAGAGAGTGCTAGGAATGACGTCGAGCGTGTCTTTTGTGTTTTGCAATCTCGGTGGGACATCATTCGGTATCCTGCTAGGACTTGGAGCACCAAGAAGCTATGGGAGGTGATGACAACTTGTGTGATTATGCACGATATGATCATAGAAGATGAGCGTTCGGAACGTATCTACGATCAAGGATTTCAGTTTCAGGATGAGAATGTTGTGTCTGAGCATGGAGGAGCGGCAACGTTCGAACAGTTCATTCAATTTCATCATGAAATGTGTGATTGGGAAACTCACATGCAACTGCAAAATGATTTGGTTGAGCATATGTGGTCTCATGTTGACAACCAATAGATGTATCTTTTTTTCACATGTATTTGAGATAATTTAATTATTATTCGACTTGTAAAACTATGCTTTATTTGGTTATGAAACTATTGTTGGGGAACGTTGCATGGGAAACAAAAAAATTCCTATGCACACGCAGATCTATCCATGGTGATGAGCATCTACGAGAGGGAGAGTGAATCTACATACCCTTGTAGATTGCTAAGCGGGAAGCGTTAAGAAA
Organism: Hordeum marinum; assembly: GCA_022496015.1. NCBI lineage: Eukaryota > Viridiplantae > Streptophyta > Magnoliopsida > Poales > Poaceae > Hordeum > Hordeum marinum. The sequence continues at coordinate 505,538,892 of CM039674.1, read as the reverse complement.
CGCGGTTGGTGTAGTCGAACGTCTTCGCGATCCAAATCGCTGTGCGTCCCGCGATCCAATCACGATCCATCCCGCGATCCAATCACGATCCGTCCCACGAACTTGATCACGATCCGTCCCATGAACTTGATCACGATCCTTCCGATCTAGCACCGAACGGACAACACCTCCGCGTTCAGCACACGTACAGCTTGATGACGATCTCCACCGTCTTGATCCAGCAAGAAGGAGTGGAGAGGAAGAAGAGTTCTCTGGCAGCCTGACGGTGCTCCGGCGATGGTGGTGGAGCAATTCTGGCAGGGCTTCGCCTAAGCACTGCAGAAATCCAATCTAGAGGAGAAACTATGCACTGGAGGAACGGGTAGCACGTGGCTGAAATTCTAGTGCAAAAACCCTCTATACCACCAGTATATATAGAAGGAAGAGAGGAGAGGAGGAAGCCTTGGCCTCCCAAGCCAAGGGCTTCGGCCGAAAGGAGGTGGAGGAGGTGGAGTCCACCTCCAATCCTAGTAGGACTAGGATTCACCTATTTTGCCTTTTTTCCCCACCTTTTCTCTTGGATTTTTTTCTTCCAGCCGCATGGGCCTCTTGTGTTTCTTCCACCAGACCACTAAGGGCTGGTTTCCACTCTCCCACAGCCCATATAGCCTCTTGGGTCGAAATACCCCTCCCGGAGGTCTCCCGGTACACTCCCGACACTCCCGGTACACTACCGATGAGCCCGAAACTTTTCCGGCGACCAAAACAGGACTTCCTATATATGAATCTTTACCTCCGGACCATTCCGGAGCTCCTCGTGATGTCCGGGATATCATACGGGACTCCGAACAAACTTCGGTCACCACCATACATAACTCTATACTACCAAAACGTCATCAAACCTTAAGTGTGCAGACCCTGCGGGTTCAAGAACTATGTAGACATGACCGAGACACCTCTGTGGTCAATAACCAATGGCGGGACCTGGATGTCCATATTGGTTCCTACATATTCTACGAAGATCTCTATCAGTCAAACCTCTATGTCAAGGATTCAGTTAACCCCGTATGATGTTCCCTTTGTTCTTCGGTATGTTACTTGCCCGAGATTCAATCGTCGGTATCTCCATACCTAGTTCAACCTCGTTATTGGCAAGTCTCTTTACTCATTCCGTAATACAAGATCTCGCAATCAACACTTAGTCACATTGCTTGCAAGGCTTATTGTGATGTTGTATTACCGAGTGGGCCCTGAGATACCTCTCCGTCACACGGAGTAACAAATCCCAGTCTTGATCCATGCCAACTCAACAGACACCCTCAGAGACACCTGTAGAGAACCTTTATAGTCACCTAGTTACGTTGCGACATTGGATACACACAAGGTACTCCTCCGATATTTGTGAGTTGCATGATCTCATGGTCATAGGAACATACACTTCACATGCAGAAAACAGTAGCAATAAACTGACATGATCATAAGCTACGTTTGTAGTCTGGGCCTTGTCCATCACATCATTCTCCTAATGATGTGATCCCGTTATCAAATGACATCTCATGTCCATGGCTAGGAAACCTTAACCATCTTTCGATCAACGAGCTAGTTCACTAGAGGTATACTAGGGACATTGTGTTTGTCTATGTATCCACACATGTATCCATGTTTCCAATTAATACAATTATAGCATGGATAATAAACGATTATCATGAACAAGGAAATACAATAATAAACACTTTATTTATTGCCTGTAGGGCATATTTCTAACAGTCTCCCACTTGCACTAGAGTCAACAATCTAGTTCACATCACTATGTGATTTACATTGTAATGAATCGAACACCCATGCAGTTCTGGTGTTGATCATGTTTAGCCCTTGGAAGAGGTTTAGTCAACGGGTCTGCAACATTCAGATCCGTGTGCACTTTGCAAATATTTATGTCTTTCTCCATGATGTAATCGCGGATGGAGTTGAAGCGTCGCTTTATGTGTCTGGTCCTCTTGTGAAACCTTGGTTCCTTTGCCAGAGCAATGGCACCAGTGTTGTCATAGAATAGGTTCATTGGATTCAGTGCACTGGGCGCTACTCCAAGATCTCCCATGAATTGCTTCATCCAGACACCTTCCTTCTCCGCCTCCGAGGCTGCGATGTATTCCGCTTCGCACATAGAATCAGCTACCACGCTTTGCTTGGAACTGCACCAGCTTACCGCTCCCCCGTTAAGAATAAATACGTACCCGGTTTGCGACTTACAGTCGTCCAGATCAGTGTCAAAGCTTGCATCGACGTAACCCTTTACGACGAGCTCTTCATCACCTCCATAAACGAGAAACATTTCCTTAGTCCTTTTCAGGTACTTAAGGATATTCTTGACCGCTTGCCAGTGCTCCATTCCAGGATCACTTTGAAACCTTCCGGCCATACTTATGGCAAGGCTGACATCGGGTCTTGTGCACAGCATTGCATACATGATAGAGCCTATGGCTGAAGCATAGGGGATGACACTCATCTTTTCTCTATCTTCTGCAGTTACTGGGCATTGAGTCTTACTCAACTTCACAACTTGTAACACAGGCAAGAACCCCTTCTTGGACTGTTCCATTTTGAACTTCTTCAAAACTTTATCAAGGTATGTGCTCTGTGAAAGTGCTATTAAGCGTCTCGATCTATCTCTATAGATCTTAATGCCTAATATGAAAGTAGCTTCTCCTAGGTCCTTCATTGAAAAATTCTTGTTCAAATATTCCTTCACGCTTTCCAGCATTTCTATATTGTTTCCAATCAGCAATATGTCATCCACATATAATACTAGAAACGTTATAGAGCTCCCACTCACTTTCTTGTAAATACAAGCTTCTCCGTAAACTTGTATAAACTCAAACGCTTTGATCACCTCATCAAAGCGCTTATTCCAATTCCGAGATGCTTGCACCAGTCCATAAATGGATCGCTTGAGTTTGCAAACTTTGTCAGCATTCTCTGGATCGACAAAACCTTCGGGTTGCATCATATACAACTCTTCCTCAAGGAAACCGTTGAGGAACGCTGTTTTGACATCCATCTGCCAAATTTCATAGTCGAAATAAGTAGCTATTGCTAACATGATTCTGATAGACTTAAGCATCGCTACGGGTGAGAAAGTCTCATCATAGTCAACTCCTTGAACTTGTGAAAAACCCTTTGCCACAAGTCGAGCTTTATAGACGGTGACATTACCGTCTGCGTTTGTCTTCTTCTTAAAGATCCATTTGTTCTGAATGGCCTTTTGCCCTTCAGGTAATACTTCCAAAGTCCATACTTTGTTTTCATACATGGATCCCATCTCGGATTTCATGGCCTCTAACCATTTCTCGGAATCCGGGTCCATCACTGCTCCTCCATAGCTCGTAGGTTCATTGTTTTCCAACAACATGACCTCCAAGACAGGGTTGCCATACCACTCAGGGGTAGTACGCGGCCTTGTCAACCTACGACGTTCAATAGCAGTTTGATCCGAAGCTTCATGATCATCATCATTAACTTCCTCTTCTACCATCGTAGGTTCCATAGAAACATCTTTCTGCACTGCGCTACTTTCTGGTTGAAGTAAAGGTTCAATAACCTCATCAAGCTCTATTTTCCTCCCACTCAATTCTTTCGAGAGAAACTCTTTCTCAAGAAATGTTCCATTCTTAGTGACAAACACTTTGCCTTCGGATCTGAGATAGAAGGTATACCCGATTGTCTCTTTCGGGTATCCTATGAAGCCGCATTTCTCCGCTTTGGGTTCCAGCTTTTCAGGCTGAAGCTTTTTGACATAAGCATCACATCCCCAAACTTTAAGAAATGACAACTTTGGCTTCTTTCCAAACCACAGTTCATATGGCGTCGTCTCAAGGGATTTTGATGGTGCCCTATTTAAAGTGAATGCAGCTGTCTCTAATGCATAACCCCAAAACGATAGTGGCAAATCAGCAAGAGACATCATAGAATGCACCATATCTAATAAGGTTCGATTATGATGTTCGGACACACCATTACGCTGTGTTGTTCCGGGCGGTGTCAACTGCGAAACAATTCCACACTGTCTTAAGTGACTACCAAACTCATAACTCAGATATTCACCTCCTCGATCAGATCGCAGGAACTTAATCGTCTTGTTACGATGATTCTCAACTTCACTCTGAAATTGCTTGAACTTTTCAAATGTTTCAGACTTGTGTTTCATTAAGTAAATATACCCATATCTACTTAAGTCATCAGTGAAGGTGAGAAAATAACGATATCCACCACGCGTTGTAACATTCATTGGACCGCACACATCAGTATGTATGATTTCCAATAAGTCACTCGCCCGTTCCATTGTTCCAGAGAACGGCGTTTTAGTCATCTTGCCCATGAGGCATGGTTCACATGTGTCAAGTGATTCAAAATCAAGTGACTCCAAAAGTCCATCAGCATGGAGCTTCCTCATGCGTTTTACACCGATATGACATAAACGGTAGTGCCACAAGAAAGTGGTACTATCATTATCAACTCTACATCTTTTGGCATCAATGTTATGAACATGTGTGTCATCACTATCAAGATTCAATATGAATAAACCCCTAACATTGGGTGCATGACCATAAAAGATATTACTCATATAAATAGAACAACCTTTATTCTCCGATTTAAATGAGCAACCGTCTCGCAATAAACAAGATCCAGATATAATGTTCATGCTTAACGCAGGCACTAAATAACAATTATTTAGGTTCATCACTAATCCCGATGGTAATCGAAGAGAGAGCGTGCTGACGGCGATCATATCAACCTTGGAACCATTTCCCACGCGCATCGTCACTTCATCCTTTGCCAGTCTTCGTTTATTCCGTAGTTCCTGCTTTGAGTTGCAAATGTGAGCAACCGAACCGGTATCAAATACCCAGGCACTACTACGAGAGCTAGTAAGGTACACATCAATGACATGTATATCATATATACCTTGTTTGTCGTTGCCCGCCATCTTGTCAGCCAGGTACTTGGGGCAGTTCCGCTTCCAGTGACAAGTTCCATTGCAATGAAAGCACTCAGTTTCTGGCTTGGGTCCATGCTTAGGCTTCTTTGCAGGAGTAGCAACTGCTTTGCCATCCTTCTTGGTTTTACCCTTCTTGCCCTTGCCCTTGGCTTTGCCATTTTTCTTGAAACTAGTGGTTTTATTGACCATCAACACTTGATGTTCTTTCTGGATTTCAGACTCAGCGACTTTCAGCATCGCAAACAGCTCGGCGACTGACTTGTTCATCCCGTGCATGTTATAGTTCATCACAAAGCTCTTGTAACTAGGTGGCAGTGATTGAAGAACTCTGTCAGTGATCGCTTCTGGCAGAAGGGCAATTCCCAACTCCGCTAGACGAGTTGAATACCCAGACATTCTGAGTATATGTTCATTGATAGACCCGTTCTCTTCCAGCTTGCAAGCATAGAACTTATCGGAGGTTTCATACCTCTCGATCCGGGCGTTCTTCTGAAAGATAAACTTCAACTCCTGGAACATCTCATATGCTCCATGACGTTCAAAACGTCTTTGAAGTCCTGGTGCTAAGCCATACAATATTGCACACTGAACTATTGAGTAATCTCCAGTACGTGCCTCCCAAGCGTTCTTAACGTCTTCGGAGGTCATGTCTTCTGGTTGGTCACCAAGCGGTGCATCAAGGACATATGATTTCTGGGAAGCCGTGAGGATAATCCTCAGATTACGGGTCCAGTCAACAAAGTTACTTCCATCATCTTTCAACTTAGCTTTCTCTATCAACGCATTAAAATTCACGGGTGCTACTGCGCGAGCCATTGATCTACAACATAAATATGCAAAGTTTACTTAGACTATTGTCCAAGATAATGAGTTTAGTTAATCAAATTACTAAAGCTCCCACTCAAATTGACATCCCTCAGGTCATCTGAGTGTCACATGATCCAAATCCACCAACTCAAGTCTGATCATCACGTGAGTTGAGGTGGCTTCAATGGTGAACATCATTATGTTGATCATATCTACTATATGACTCATGTTCGACCTTTAGGTCTCTTGTGTTCCGAGGCCATGTCTGTGCATGCTAGGCTCGTCAAGTTTAACCCAAGTGTTCTGCGCGTGCAACACTGGTTTGCACCCATTGTATGTGAACGTAGAGTCTATCACACGCGATCATCACGTGGTATCTCAACACGACGAACTTTCGCAACGGTGCACACTCGGGGAGAACACAATTTATCTTGAAATTTAAGTGAGGGATCACCTTATAATGCTACCGTCATACTAAGCAAAACAAGGTGTATAAAAGGATTAACATCACATGCAATTCATAAGTGACATGATATGGCCATGAACTTGTGCTTTAGATCTCCATCTTGAAAGCACCGGCATGATCTCCATCGTCACCGGCAAGACACCATGATCTCCATCATCTTGATCTCCATCAACGTGTCGCCATCGGGGTTGTCGCGCCCAACATGCTTCTACTACTATTGCTACCATTTAGCGATAAAGTAAAGCATTACATAGTGCTTAATGATTGACACGCAGGTCATACAATAATTAAAGACAACCCTATGGCTCCTGCCGGTTGCCGTACTCATCGACATGCAAGTCGTGAAATTCTATACATCACATGATCATCTCATACATCACATATATCACATCATGTAATTGGCCATATCACATCACAACATACCCTGCAAAAACAAGTTAGACGTCCTCTAATTGTTGTTGCATGTTTTACGTGGCTGCTACGGGTTTCTAGCAAGTACGATTCTCACCTACGCATAAACCACAACGGTGATACATAATTTGCTTTTCAACCTTCTCAAGGACCGCCTTTGTCGAATCCGATCCAACTAAAGTGAGAGAAACTACCACCCGCAAGCCATCTAGGCAACAAGTTGCATCGAGGGAACCGGTCTCTCGTAAGCGTACGAGTAATGTTGGTTCGGGCCGCTTCATCTCACAATACCGCTAAACCAAAATCCGACCAAGGGAGGAAGCAATCTAAGCATCAACGCCCACAAACCTTTTGTGTTCTACTCGAGATCTCATCAACACATAGACCTAGCTCATGATGCCACTGTTGGGGAACGTTGCATGGGAAACAAAAAAATTCCTACGCACACGCAAATCTATCCATGGTGATGAGCATCTACGAGAGGGAGAGTGAATCTACATACCCTTGTAGATCACTAAGCGGGAAGCATTAAGAAACACGGTTGGTGTAGTCGAACGTCTTCCCGATCCAAATCGTCGTGCGTCCCGCGATCCAATCACGATCCGTCCCGCGATCCAATCATGATCCGTCCCGCGATCCGATCAAGATCCGTCCCACGAACTTGTTCATGATCCGTCCCACGAACTTGATCATGATCCTTTGGATCTAGCACCGAACGGACGACACCTCCGCGTTCAGCACACGTACAGCTTGATGACGATCTCCACCATCTTGATCCAGCAAGGAGTGGAGAGGAAGAAGAGTTCTCCGGCAGCCTGATGGCGCTCCGGCGATGGTGGTGGAGCAATTTCGGCAGGGCTTCACCTAAGCACCGCAGAAATCCAATCTAGAGGAGAAACCACACTAGAAGAACGGGTAGCACGTGGCTGAAATTCTAGTGCAAAAACCCTCTATACCACCAGTATATATAGGAGGAAGAGAGGAGAGGAGGCAGCCTTGGCTTCCCAAGCCAAGGGCTTCGGCCGAAAGGAGGTGGAGGAGGTGGAGTCCACCTCCAATCCTAGTAGGACTACGATTCACCTATTTTGCCTTTTTTTTCCACCTTTTCTCTTGGAATTTTTTTCAGCCGCATGGGCCTCTTGTGTTTGTTCCACCAGCCCACTAAGGGCTGGTTTCCACTCTCCCACAGCCCATGTAACCTCTTGGGTCGAAATACCCCTCCCGGAGGTCTCCCGGTACACTACCGGCACTCCCGGTACACTACCGGCACTCCTGGTACACTACCGATGAGCCCGAAACTTTTCCGGCGACCAAAACATGACTTCCTATATATGAATATTTACCTCCGGACCATTCTGGAGCTCCTCGTGACGTCCGTTATCTCATCCGGGACTCTGAACAAACTTCGGTCACCACCATACATAACTCTATACTACCAAAACGTCACCAAACCTTAAGTGTGCAGACCCTGCAGTTCGAGAACTATGTAGACATGACCGAGACACCTCTGCGATCAATAACCAATGGAGGGACCTGGATGTCCACATTGGTTCCTACATATTCTACGACGATCTTTATCGGTCGAACCTCTGTGTCAAGGATTCAGTTAATCCCGTATGATGTTCCCTTTGTTCTTCGGTATGCTACTTGCCCGAGATTTGATCGTCGGTATCTCCATACCTAGTTCAACCTTGTTACTGGCAAGTCTCTTTACCTATTCCATAATACAAGATCTCGCAACCAACACTTAGTCACATTGCTTGCAAGGCTTATTGTGATGTTGTATTACCGAGTGGGCCCTGAGATACCTCTCCATCACACGGAGTAACAAATCCCAGTCTTGATCCATGCCAAGTCAACAGACACCCTCGGAGACACCTGTACAACACCTTTATAGTCACCCAGTTACGTTGCGACGTTTGATACACACAAGGTACTCCTCCGATATCTATGAGTTGCATGATCTCATGGTCATAGGAACATACACTTGACATGTAGAAAACAATAGCAATAAACTGACACGATCATAAGCTACGTTTGTAGTTTGGGTCTTGTCTATCACATCATTCTCCTAATGATGTGATCCCGTTATCAAATGACATCTCATGTCCATGGCTAGGAAACCTTAACCATCTTTCGATCAACGAGCTAGTTCACTAGAGGTATACTAGGGACATTGTGTTTGTCTATGTATCCACACATGTATCCGTGTTTCCAATTAATACAATTATAGCATGGATAATAAACGATTATCATGAACAAGGAAATACAATAATAAACACTTTATTTATTGCCTCTAGGGCATATTTCCAACAACTAGGATATTTTATCAAATACATATCTCTATCTCTACCTAATATTAAAGGAACTATTGTTTCTCCATTTTTTTGTCATCTGGTCCATCCCGTACGTTGTCCTGATTTTTCTTCGTCCGTCCTACCTAATATTAAAGGAACGATTGTTTCTCCGTTTTTTCGTCATCTGGTCCGTCCCGTACATTGTCCTGATTTTTTTTCGTCCGTTCAAAATTATTTAGGTCTCGAAAAAAATAAAGAACAAACTGCACAAAGCAGCACTCGAACCCTACCCGCAAATATGGATGACAAACATACTGACAGCCGACCTAACCAAGTCTATATGTTGACTAGATGTCTCTGGTGTTTTTGTACTTTACAACTTGATGCAGAGTCCTAAATAAAAACAACATCCATCGTTTAATTTCTTGAAAAAAAATGTTTTTCTAGCATTATCACTCCTTGCACCCGCATGCACATAGGGCTCTCGCTTAGTTTTCTGTAATCTGTGCTCGCGCAACAAGAGTTTGTATCCAATCTAGCTTGTGCTCTTCCCCACATCCCTTGATATACAGGCAGGGTCGCCAAGGCTCTCCTCGCCATGGATCAGGAAGAGGTGCCTGAGATGGCGGCATCACATAGGTTTGTATTTGCATGGGGATTGGAAGATGATGGGTGGAGGAGCCGACGCTACATCTTGCAAATCGAGGCCGTTCATGGCTTAGGGGAGGGATGGAGGATAAACGGATGCTGCATGGGCATAGAGAAGGGCCAGGTGGAGGAGGAGGAGGAGGAGATAGGTATGGGTGAGGACAAAGTGGAACCGGCATGCGGGAGGAGCGGAGGCCGGCAAGAGACAGGATGTGTGGTGGTCGCTAACGTGCTCGACGTGTACAGGGTGACGAAATGCCGCACCATAACCTTGCAGCTGATTAGAAAAGGCATCACTAGTAGAAAAAGGCTCATTTGTCCCGGTTCGTAAGGCCCATTTGTCCCGGTTCTGGAACCGGGACTAAAGGGTCGGGACTAAAGCCCAAAACCTTTAGTCCCGGTTCTCTTACAAACCGGGACAGAAGGGGCTCCACGTAGCCTTTGCGGGGAGCCCAGGCAGGAGGACCTTTAGTCTCGGTTGGTAATACCAACCGGGACAAAAAGGCATCCATGCGTCAGCATCTAGCAGTTGCTGGGTTTTTTTTGAAAGGGAGGAGGGGTTTTGGGGGTTTTGGATGGTTAATTTAGGGGTTTCATATTGTTTTAGCTAGCTAATTAATAGAGAGAAGTGTCCTCTCTTTCTCCATGCTTGGTCGACGCTAGCTACTATAGAGAGAACTCGACACGCTAGCTAGTAAGCAAATTAAGGAACCATTAAGTACAGAAGATCGTCATGAACATATAGAGATAGAAGTGATCGACCTCTATTTCTCCAAGAGATTGGTCATATAACAAGTTTTCGTATATATATCCGACGCTACTAGCTACATATATACAATATAAGATCTCTTACAATCCCTAACATCTAATGTCAACTTCCAGATGGTATTCTCCGGTTTTATTTATGACGTGGTCAAGAAAGAATCCCGCCAATTTTTCTTGAATTGCTCGTATGCGATCATGTTGTAGGAGTTCATCCCGTATCTGCCATATCTAATTTGAAGAAGGAGGTCAATACATATATATGGTAATAAAATAAAATTGTGAATATTATTGCTTAGGCACTTGAAATTGTTTTTCAGAGTAGCCCCGCTTAGGGGTCATCGCGCTGTAGATGAACTCGCAAATGTAGTATCCACATAAATTATTCCCGGTTTCCTGCCACAAGCACTTTACGAGAAATAGAGTTCAATCAAACTGATAATCAAGCATGATAAATGATATTGATGAAACTAGAATCAATGGGAGATGCGCGAAACTAGCTAGTAGTACTTACTTTCGGGTGTGTAAATCGCAGCTCCCCTGGCAGTCTCGCAACAATTGCTGTGAACTCTTTCCAAACCCTGCCAGACAAAGAAAATAATTACTTGATATCATGAAATGAACAAAGTTGCCGATATGGTGCGATAATGATCAATTGAACTTACTTCTGGAGAATTTTAGTCATGTCCGAATATTCTTGGGGATCTTTTCGTTTCGAGTCTAAGACGGTTACTACTCCCCGCTCAAGCTGAATCTCTAGTAGAATAAAGTGGAAACTGCGCACGCATGCATAACTCATCAATTACATTACTATAAACCTCAAGTAATAAGGGAAACCGAATATGCACAAGATAGTAACACTCACTTGAAGTTGTAAGGAAAGAGTATTGTCCCTTTGTTTTGATTTTTAAGCAACGATTGTAGCAAGTTTTCCTCGGTTTGTGTGGGATACTTTTGGAAATTATACTCATGTATGACATTTGGGTTAATGAACCCAATGTCATAGATTTGTGCTTTTCTGCATTCGACGATCTTCAATCTGCATAGATTTGTGCTTTTCTGCATTCGACGATTTGTGTTACGAACCGGGACTAAAGGCCCTCCACGTTTTCTTGAAAATAGTAAGCTATCAATCCTATTAACCCTTAGGTCTTGATGTCACATTATTTAATTTTCTGAATTTCAAACAATTATTAAAATAAACAAAATAAGTAATAATAATATTGAATTCCTATGAAAATAAAATAAGTAATATTATTATTTTATTCATTTTTTGCCATATATTCAATTCATATGGCATAATTAATATCTTTAAATCTGTAAATCGAAATTCAACAAATAATAGATCCATTATTATCAGAAAAATGTGAGGAATCCAAATATGGCATCATTTATTTATTTTTAAATAATTTTTTTTTTTTTTTGATTTTGTAGGAAAAAATATTCTTTTTGAAATAACTTTTTTTACTTTTGGAATTTCGAGAATCTGAGAAAACTTCACCAGGTAAACCCGGGTGAAATCAAGTCCTAATTTTTCTCTAGTTTTGATATATTAAACTTTTTTTTTGACGTCGTATGCAAAAGTTATGGCCGTTTTACATTTTTTTTCATTTTTTGGCAGAAGCGGTCAAAATTCATATTTCAAAATTTGTATACCAATTAGACACTAAAAACTAACTACATCTGAAAGGATTTTATTTTTTGAATATTTTATCATTTTTGTTTATTTTCTGGAAAACTCAAAAGGGCGATCCACCGGGGGGGGGGGGGGTAGAGTTTGAAAAATTCAGAACCCCTTTAGTTCGGGTTGGTGTCCATCCAATCATACCGTCGACTACATATGCTAGCATCGTCCCAGCCAGAGTCACAACTAAGGTTAACCAAGCGAGAGTTAACTCATTTCTAACTTCATTTGCTATTTTTCATGCATTTAATGATATTTTTGAGCTAAATGCCCTGAAATTGAAAAGCACTAAAAATGAACTCTGAAAAGGTTGAAACTTGGCATGATATCATCATTTAACCCACAAAGCTGGTATTAAAAAGTTAAGAGGGTTACGACAAAAACTGGATGCACTTCGTGTACAAACTGGACCATCTCCTTCGAAGTATCAAGGTTTCGGACGAAAACCCATCTGTTACAAAGGCATTTCATTTTTATATATTTATTTCAACTCCAAACTTTTTGTGCATTCAATATGCACCATCCTATAACATGTTAAAATCTACAGAAATAACTAACTAAAGAAATAAAAAACAACAATTAAATGACTAAAATAACTATATAAGCAAAACAGTAATGTTTTAATTAAAATCCTAATTCAAATTATTCTAAAAATAACCAAATAAATCTTACTTCGACAACAATCTAACACGTGACTAGGATAAAAAGAATTAAATTAAATACTTTTTGTAAACTCAAGTTATTCACAATCTGGTGTTTGAAGCAAATTTGAACAAATTCAAATTTAAACCATTCAAATTTGAAAACTAATGGCACAAACATAAATTAGACAAAATTTTGAATCTAATGCAAAAAGAATCACTCAAAAACATCAAATATCCTAAAAGATATAATCAATTTAAAACAGAAACTAAAAACAGAAAACAAATATAAAAACAGAAAAAAAAACTTTCAAGGACCCCTTTAGTTCCGGTTCGTGTCTCCAACCGGGACTAAAGGTCTAACCTTTAGTCCCGGTTGGAGACACCAACCGGGACTAAAGCCTCAACCCCCTTTAGTCCCGGTTGGTGTCTCCAGCCGGGACTAAAGGTCTAACCTTTAGTCCCGGTTGGAGACACCAGCCGGGACTAAAGGTCCCATTTGAACCGAGACTGATGCCCTAGCCGCTCGAACTGAGACTAATGCTCACATTAGTCCCGGTTCGTAATGCAATCGGGACTAATGTGTACATCGAGCTGTGACGAAAGCCCTGTTTTCTACTAGTGTGGAATAGGATGGCAGTGAAAAGTTCCGTTGGGTTGAGGAGGTGCAACAGAGCCGACAACCGCCTTGAAAGTGAGGTTCCAGCATTTCGTCATAAGCTCGCAATGTTGAGCCTCCATGATAGTATCCACGGGGTAGCTAGGAGACGTGAAGTCAGGCTGAACGGGCTCCGTGGAAGCGACGCTGCTTCTCCGCTGAGATGGCAGGGTAGCTTCTGGGGTAGCTTCGTGCCGCTGAGATGGTTGGCCGGCAGCTCGCTGGCTCTCAGCTTCCTCTAGCTTTTGTAGTCTTGCATTGAGCTTCTGAAATTCGCTCAGCTCCTCTTTCCTCTTTCTCTCACGGCTTCTGTAGCCGCCTGCGTCGGGAAACCAACCTTCCACGGAACGAAGCCTGGTGTGCCTCGTGTTCGTCCAGGGTGCTCAGCATTCCCTAGGGCCTCAGTCAGCTTGTCCTTCTCTTTGTCGGGAATGAACATCCCTTCCTGCACTGCGGTGATATACTTTTGAAGCTTGTTCATGGGTATTGCAAGTTGCTCGTCCGTCCAACGGCACTTCCCTGTTTTAGGGTCCAAAGAACTCTAAAAAGATTAAAAGTTGGCATGGTATCATCATTTCACCCACGTAGCATGTGCTAAAAAGTTGAGATGGTTACAACAAAAACTGGATGCACTTTGTGTACAAAATGGACAATCTCTTTCGAAGTATCACGGTTTCGGACGAAAACTCATCTGTTACAAATGGATTTCATTTTTTTAACTTATTTGAACTCCATACTTTTCGTGTGTTCAAAATGCACCATTCAAAGCCACATCATCAATTTTCAACCCTTTCTGACTTCATTTGGTATTTTTCATGCACTTACTGGTTTTTTGAGCTAAATAACCCTGAAATTGAAAAACACTTCAAATGAACTCTGAAAAGGTTGAAAGTTGGCATGGTCTCATCATTCCACCCACATAGCATGTGCTAAAAAGTTGAGATGGCTACGGCAAAAACTGGATGCACTTCGTGTACAAAACGGACAATCTCTTTCGAAGTATCAAGGTTTTGGACGAAAACTCATCTGTTACAAATGGATTTCATTTTTTGAACTTATTTGAACTCCATACTTTTTGTGTGTTTAAAATTCACCATTCAAATCCACATCATCAATTTTCAACCCTTTCTGACTTCATTTGGTATTTTTCATGCACATATTGATTTTTTGAGCTAAATGACCCTGAAATTGAAAAGCACTTTAAATGAACTCTGAAAAGGTTAAACGTTGGCATGGTATCATCATTTCACCCACATAGCATGTCATAAAAAGTTGAGAGGGTTATGGCAAAAACTGGACGCACTTCGTGTACAAAACGGAAAATCTCTTTCGAAGTATTAGGGTTTCGGACGAAAACTCATGTGTTACAAAAGGCATTTCATTTCTTCACATGTCGCTGCAATGATATAGTTATGGAGATAAAGTCTTCAATTTTTCTTTGCTTGTGTCCTTTGCTTATTGCGCCGTAACCATGGATAATCTTCATCGTTTAACAGGGTGCTTGGGTCAGCTTTGACTTTGAAGGGAGAAATTTCATGAAACTTTTCATAATCTTCAGACATGTCTGTCTTGCTCTCCAATCCCACGATGTCTCTTTTTCCTAAAATAACTATGTGGCACTTTGGCTCATCGTATGATGTATTCGCTTCCTTATCTTTTCTTTTTCTCGGTATGGTAGACATGTCCTTCACATAGAAAATCTGCGCCACATCATTGGCTAGGACGAATGGTTCGTCTGTGTACCCAAGATTGTTCAGATTCACTGTTGTCATTCCGTACTATGGGTTTTCCTGTACCCCGCCTCTTGATAGATTGACCCATTTGCACTGAAACAAAGGGACCTTGAAATCATGTCCATAGTCAAGTTCCCATATGTCCACTATGTAACCATAATACGTGTCCTTTCCCCTCTTGGTTGCTGCATCAAAGCGGACACCACTGTTTTGTTTGATGCTCTTTTCATCTTGGGCAATCGTGTAAAATGTATTCCCATTTATCTCGTACCCTTTGTAAGTCAATACAATCAAAGCTGGTCCCCTGGCCAATGAGTACAACTCATCAGAAACAGTGTTGTCACCCATGAGACGTGTTTGCAACCAACTGCCGAAAGTCCTGATGTGTTCATATGTAATCTAGTCGTCACACTGCTCCGGGTGTTTGGAGCGTAGAATATTCTTGTGTTCATCGACATACGGGGTCACCAAGGTGGAATTCTGTAGAACTGTGTAGTATGCTTGAGACCAAGAATGCCCGTCCCTACATATTATTGAGTCCGCTCCTAGCGTGCCTTTTCCAGTCAGTCTCCCCTCATACCGCGATTGAGGGAGACCAATCTTCTTAAGGTCAGGAATGAAGTCAACACAAAACCCAATGACATCCTCTGTTTGATGGCCCATGGAGATGCTTGCTTCTGGCCTAGCGCGGTTACGAACATATTTCTTTAAGACTCCCATGAACCTCTCAAAGGGGAACATATTGTATAGAAATACAGGGCCCAGAACGGCAATCTCGTCGACTAGATGAACTAGGACGTGCATCATGATATTGAAGAAGGACGGAGGGAACACCAGCTCGAAACTAACAAGACATTGCACCAAATCACTCCTTAACCTTGGCAGGATTTCTGGATCGATCACCTTTTGAGAGATTGCATTGAGGAATGCACATAGCTTCACAATGGCTAATCGAACGTTTTTCGGTAAAATCCCCCTCAATGCAACCGGAGCAGTTGCGTCATAATCACGTGACAGTCATGAGACTTTAGGTTTTGGAACTTTTTCTCTGCCATATTTATTATTCCCTTTATATTTGACAAGAAGCCAGACAGGACCTTCATACTGAGCAGGCATTCAAAGAAGATTTCCTTCTCTTCTTTGGTAAGAGCGTAGCTGGCAGTACCTTCATACTGCTTTGGATGCATGCCGTCTTTTTCATGCACACGTTGCTGTTCCTCCCGTGCCTCCGGTGTATCTTTTGTCTTCTGATACACTCCCAAGAAGCCTAGCAGGTTCACACAAAGATTCTTCGTCACGTGCATCACGTCGATTGCAGAGCGGACCTCTAGGTCTTTCCAATAGGGTAGGTCCCAAAATATAGATTTCTTCTTCCACATGGGTGCGCGTTTGTTAACGTCATTCGGAACAGATAGTCCGCCAGGACCCTTTCCAAATATTACTTGTAAATCATTAACCATATCAAGTATGTGATCACCAGTACGGAGGGCAGGCTTCTTCTCGTGATCTGCCTCACCTTTGAAATGCTTTCCTTTCTTTCGACATTGATGGTTGGTCGGAAGAAATTGACGATGCCCAGGCACACATTCTTCCTGCATTTGTCCAAATATATACTGTCGGTGTCATCTAAACAGTGTGTGCATGCGTGGTATCCCTTGTTTGTCTGTCCTAAAAGGTTACTGAGAGCAGGGCAATCGTTGATGGTTACAAACAGCAACGCATGTAGGTCAAATTCCTCCTGTTCATTCTCATCCCACACACGTACCTCTTCCATTCCATAGCTGTAAAAGTTCATCAACTAATGGCCTTAGGTACACATCAATGTCATTGCCGGTTTGTTAGGGCCTTGGATGAGCACTGGCATCATAATGAACTTCCGCTTCATGCACAACCAAGGAGGAAGGTTATACATACATAGAGTCACAGACCATGTGCTATGCTGGCTGCTCTGCTCCCCAAAAGGATTAACGCCATCTGCACTTAAACCAAACCATACGTTCCTCGGGTCACCTGTAAAGTCGTTCAACTTTCTCTCGATCTTTCTCCATTGCGACCCGTCAGCGGGTGCTCTCAACTTCCCGTCTTTCTTACGGTCTTTTTTGTGCCATTGCATCAACTCGACAGGCTTTTTGTTTCTGAACAGACGTTTCAACCCTGGTATTATAGAAGCATACCACATCACCTTGGCAGGAACCCTCTTCCCGGTGCGCTGGCCCTCAACATCACCAGGGTCATCTCTTCTGATCTTATACCGCAATGCACCGCATACCGGGCATGCGTTCCGTTCCTCGTACTCACCACGGTAGAGGATGCAATCATTAGGGCATGCATGTATCTTCTGCACCTCCAATCCTAGAGGGCATACAACCTTCTTTGCTGCGTACGTACCGTCGGGCAATTCGTTATCCTTTGGAAGCTTCTTCTTCATTATTTTCAGTAGAGAACTAAATCTCTTGTCAGATACACCATTGTCTGCCTTTCATTGCAGCAATTCCAGTGTGGTACCGAGCTTTTTGTTGTCATGTTCGCAATTTGGGTACAACCCTTTTTTGTGATCCTCTAACAGGCGATCGAACTTCAACTTCTCCCTTTCACTTTCGCATTCTCTCTATGCATCAACAATGACCCGGCAAAGATCATCATCGGGCACATCGTCCGATTCCTCTTGATCTCCAGCTTCCCCCATTGCAGCATCACCGTATTCAGGGGGAGGGTAGTTGTCGTCATCCTCTTCTTCTTTGATGTCTTCCATCATAACCCCTCTTTCTCCGTATTTGGTCCAAACATTATAGTGTGGCATAAAACCCTTCTAAAGCAGGTGGAAGTGAAGGGTTTTAGAGTTGGAGAAAGACTTCGTATTCTCACAGACAGTACATGGATAAGGCATAAAACCATTCTGCTTGTTTGCCTCAGCCGCTTCGAGAAAATTATGCAGGCCCTTAATATACTCGGAGGTGCGTCGGCGTACATCCATTGCCGGTTCATCTGCGTGCGTTATATAATAAAGTGTATTAAAAACCATTACAACATATCATGAATAGAGAAGTGAACAATAAAAAAAGTAAGAAAATCATACGAGTAAGTATATTTTCTTTTAGCAAAAAGATAAGATCAAGAGGCTCACCACGCGCGGGCGATCGACGGCAGTTTCAGGACAGGGACGGGACAGGACGGACCGCCAAGCCTAGACAAATCTTGACAAAAATAGAGTTTTGGACAAGGAGCTTCGAGAGGAGAAAGCTTAAATTTGGCTTAGCCATTTCATCAAACACCTCATGTGCATAGGAGGTGAGCTAGAGCACCACAAGCTCTCCCCTCGCCGGCCAAAAAAACAGAGCAGTGTGGAGTGCTCTGCTTGCTGGCGAGGGGGTATATATAGTCATCTCATTGGTCCCGATTCGTGGCTGGAACCGGGACTAGAGGACCCCCTTTGGTCCCGGATCCAGCCACGAACCGGAACCAATGGTTGTGGGCCAGGAGCGAGGCACATTGGTCCCGGTTCGTGTCTAGAACCGGGACCAACGGTTTCAGACGAACCGAAACCAATGCCCCACATGGCCCGTCCGCTCCCCTGGCCTCATGAACCGGAACCGTTGCCCCCATTGGTCCCAATTCGTGAGTGAACCGGGACTAATGGGCTGGCCCGGCGCGAACAAATACACTATTTTCTACTAGTGCATGATGACTACAATGCGTGCTGGACAAAGGAGGCTGCTCCGTTTGAAGAGACGGACGCCCGCGAGATCCCGAGGTGGTGCTAGCCTACCCGGATGCGGACGGACCACACAGGTGAGTACTACATGCGGCAGCGCGGGTGAGTCGGGGGGAGGGGAGCTAGCTGCTACATGGGTGAATACGTACGGTAGCGTGGGTGATCCTGTGTTATGCGTTTTGTGTCTACAGCGGCATAGCTTTGTTGTGCATTTTCGGCCGACGGTAGAATTATTCACTAGCGTGGCTAGCTGCGAGGAGAATCGATCAACGAAGTATATAATTGTAGCTATATATATATATAATGTGCGTTTCAGGCAGCATGGCCAGCTTTGTCCGGCCAGCTCTAGCATGTGCGTGTTAACGTCCCACACAATGATCGATTAAGCTAAGCTTCCGGATGCCCTAGCCATGTATGTTCTACACCATGATGGATGGACATCTCTCTAGCATCATACAAACTGGAGCACTACGGCTTATTTCCTAAGGTTGATTTGGAGTTGTGTAAGAGCAGGGCGAAGGCTACTGTATGGTAGGTCTCCTGATTTGGGATGAGCTTCGCTTTGGAGAAAATAAAAGAAAAAAGAGAATTGTGATTTCTACTGCTACTATGTTGTTCTTTCCTGCTAATATTTGCTAATTATTTCTTGGATGAATCGCCTGGCAGGGTAGAGCTTAGAACAAGTACAATAGAGCTAACTCAACAGGCTATAAGAAATAAATTAGTATATTTTTGCTTAGTTGGAGGAGAGAGAAGGTAAACGGGCTTTTCGTGAAGAGCCAGCTCTAGCACATGCTGCTAGGCATTTTGTGAGAGTGAAAGGTGAGCCACATAACAAAAAACTAGTACATTCTATTGTACATGTTGGCTATAAGACGGACTCTAGATGACATGTCAATGGCTTATAGTCAGTAGCTGGCTATACTATTAACCATGCTCTTAGATAAGATGGAATGGGCGTAGAAAATCGTCTCAGACATTTTAGTTGAATTCTAGCTGGCGCGCGAGTTTCATCAGGTAAGGCCTTTGGTAATTTGATTCAAAAGTTATCTTTTTGTCGAGAAAGGGGATATGTTAATATCGCGAAGATATCAATTACACCCGGCCTCTGTATCAACAAAATGTCTAAAGACATCAAGGATACACATGGCCAAAAACAAAAGAAGAAAAAACCTGCCACGGTGATCAGTCCCTAGCAACAACAAAAGTTATCTAATAACAATTTTGTCTATGATACATTTCCCTACTCTAGAAAACAGTTGCACCATGAGAAAACAAAAAATTATACATTATTATTGTTAACTCGAAGAAGGGAATTTATGTCCCATTGATAGGACAGCGGCGACCGCATGTGTACTAGCAACTTCAGTCGCCACCAGCACCGAGTCTAATTTTTTTTCGTTGCAACGCACGAGCATTTTTGTTAGTTTGTAAAAAAGGACGGTCAGCCGGCCATACCGATAAATATGGACCATACACATTGAGAACGTTGTCGATCCAAAAGTTAAACCGGACGGATGCCAAATGGGCGGTCGATCCAAACGGACAAACAAATGGGTAAAACCGTAATGTGCGCCGAAGTTGTTTTTAGATAAGACGGTGATTTTTCCTTTTTCTTTTAGGATTACGGGAGACGATGCATCCATCATCCATAAAACACCGCCCCGCACCCAAACCAAACCCTCACCGGCTCGCCGCGACCCACTCGCCGGCGCGGATGGGAGCACCTGACGCCGGCGCTCTCGCCGCTTCTCTCTCCGCAGTTCGCGCGCCACGCATCTGGTAGGTTCCCTCGCTCTTCCCTCACTGCTAGGATGTAGTAGTAACTTTCTAACCTCTCCTCGGCCCCGATCTGCAGATCAGACCTCGTTGCCTCCACGTCGATGGCGACGGGATCCATGGAGGCGGCCCTCACGAGCGATCCGACGATCAAGGTCCCCGACGACCTCCTGGTCGACATCATCTCGCGCGTGCCGTACAAGTCTGCCTGCTGCTGTAAGTGCGTCTCCACGCGATGGCGGGACCTCATCTCCCACCCCTACCACCGCGACAAGCTTCCCCGGTCGACCCTCGCCGGCTTCTTCTACAAAACCTACGGCTTGGGCCGCGATCCACGTTTTCCTCACGTTTACCGAAGCGTCTCGGGGAGCTGGTGCCCTCTTGACGCCTCACTCTCGTTCCTGCCTGAATCTGAATGCGAGAAACTTGACATCTTGGATTCTTGCAACGGCCTCCTCCTCTGTCGACGCCGGAAGTCGGCTGACCCCAGCACGTTGGAGTACGTGGTGTGCAATCCCGCTACTGAGAAATGGGTAACCGTGCCGGCCACCGAGTATTACTGGCTGGTGGACGATGCTCGCCTGGGATTCGACCCGGCCGTCTCCTCCCACTTCCATGTGTTTGAGTTGGTAACTGCCGCGGCTTTGGATCTGAATAACAAGTATGATTATCAGATCGAAGAGGTGGGGATCTATTCCTCCAAAGCTGGAGGTTGGACACATCAAATTGTTTGGGACAATTCAATTGAGCTACTCTGCTTATCAGGTGGCGCATTTCTCAGCGGAGTGTTGTATTTACGTTCTGATAATAACTCAGTTGCAGCCATCGACGTGGAGGGTAACTGTAGGATCATTCCTATTCCTACTTCACCTGATGCTCGTGGTGTTCCTAATGTCTATGTATCACGAGGCCATCTGTATCTCACAGATCATGGTTCTTCTGAACTGTCAATCTGGGTTCTTGAAGATTCTATTAGTGAGAATTGTTGGACACTGAAGCTCAAAGTCAGCTACTTGCAACTGGTCGGAGTAGAGTATTCGAGTGCCAGGGAACATTACGGTGTTATCTCAGCCCACCCAGAACACAATTTGATATTCATAACCGTACAATCCGTATCGGGGATATTTTCACATATGAAATTATTTTCATACGAAATGGATTCCAAGGAGCTGCGTTTCATATGTGATCTTGGATGGAATTCAAGGTGCCCTTATCTTCCATATGTTCCTTTGTTCTCGGAGTCATTGGCGGATGGGCACTAAATGTTTGTGTATTGAAGCCTCACCTGTCCATCTTTCTGATGATGATAGTGGAGTTAGATCTTGAACATGAGCAACAGTAATCTGGGTAAGTTGTGATAAGCTGATGGTGCTTGATTGAAGTCATGTACTTAACTTTATGCTGCTACCTATTCATTCAACTTCTCTGTTACTCATGGATACATGACCGTTATATATAGTTACGGCATGTAAATGTTGGTGCTTGAGTGATGTACTCCCTCTTTAACTTATATAAGACGTTTTTGGACACTGAGGGAATATATCAAGCTACAGAAGCAGTATATAACAGTACTCTGCCTGTGTTTGTGTACTGTTATATATATTGGAACTATTATGAATATATTAGTATCTGGATTCAGGTCTCCATTATTTCTCTGTTTGTGAATAATTTGTCGCTATACCATCTTCTGTTTCTGGCAGTACATGAATGGTTATATTCTTGTTCTTAATCTCTACCTCTAGCCTATAACGTATCTTGTTTTTTGGGTGGGCTTGTAATGGCCAGGACTGCTGTTGCATTTCTAGAGTGTTGAGGACTACATGCCACGGAGATTCAGTTGTCTTTGGTATTCCATTTCTGTGCTGTATTTTCATGTCTTCTAAAACTGAGTTCCAGTTTCTTGATATACGAACTGTTGTTTCAATTTAAGTGCCTTTTGGCCTTTCTGGTTTTGATTGTCTTTGTGTCACCATCACTGGCCTCAAAGTTCTAACAGACGAGTTGCCCGCTCATTTTGTTCAGTCATGGTGACTAGGGCACTCCTACTCAGAATTGTAACTGCCTCGTCTTGTCGCTGTGAATTCGTAATCTACCGAATTGTAGATTTATCAAAGCAGAAACTTCTTATTGTTTGTTCCGTCCTGTACATTTGATTGTTTGTCAAGTCTCAAGTGATGTATATCCGGAGAACGTTCAGATTGGAGGCAATTTGGTCTGCACATTTGAATCAGTTCTAGACAAAGAGTGGTTGGCAGTGTAGTGCACCGGGATATGTGGTTGGATATGTAGTGGTTGGCCTTTGTGCCAATTTGAACAATTCATGAGAAAAAAATGTCGGGTGGTTTCTTGCTGTGATCCAATCTTCAAGGCTTGTGATTGGACATTTTTAAAAAGTTTCATGTAATAAAAAAAAGTGTTTGTTGCGTTTCAAACAAAATCTTTAGGTAATTAGAATATTATTAATGTGTTAAAATGTTCACGTGATTAAAAATTATTGTAATATCAGTTGAGCAATTTTAAAATACTCGTTTATTGTTGTATTATTTTATATTTATTTTATTTATAGAAAATACGAAAACCTGAAAGGAAAATTTATGTTTAAAAATGTTTATTAATTAGCAAGAAATAGAAAACGTGAAAATACAAAACAGAAAAACCCCTGCAAAATCATTAAAAACTAGACACAATTTACCAAAATCACAATCTCAAAAAAAAAAAATAACACACACAAAAAAATGCACAACCAACACAGTAACTATCTGTCAGACAGTATATCTTACGGTAAGCGATATATAGCTTTTGATAAAATTATGGTATCCGACACGATAGAGCCGAGAGAGTTCTGGTCCTCTTCCAGGATGTGGATGGTTTCAGTCATCAACTGGAATGGTATGGATCGGGTCCGTTCTTAATCCTCGTTCTAGAGTTTGATTGATGACCGAAATGAAACGCACTCATTCCTAGGAACGAATACTCTGCCCAGATCCGGAACGCAGTGATACCTCCAAATCCCTCTGGTGCGGCGCCTCTCCCTCGTCTCTCTTCCTCCCTCAATCTGCGCCGCCGGGCCTCCGATCTACGTCGCCGGCCACTCTCGTCTCATTCTCGCGCTCGCGCTGCGCTAGCAGCCGCCCCGGCCACGTCCCAGCCGGGCGAACTCAGGCACCCCATTCGTTGCGGCGGGTATGCAGAAGCAGATCGCGTGACCGTCCAACTCGTCATCCTTCTGTCTTTCTGTAGCGGCGGAAGGTGGGGTAACATGGAGCAGGGAGCGACCAGGGCAGTAAGCAGCGTACAGAGCAGAGAGGAAGCGTCGGCGTTGGCAAGCATCACCGGCGGCAAGCACAAAAGCCGGGACAAGTGAAGCCATTTGTTTTTTCTAGCTTGGCATTGCTTGATTGATGCTTAATCTATATGCTCTGCTGTGTTGAGATTGCTGACAAGTTTTGCTGTCATTGGTACTTGTCTAATCTACGTTTTGAGTACTTCCTCCGTCCAGGTGCATAGGCCATCTAAGAAGCTGCATCGTAACCTAGGTGCGTAGAGATTTGATGAAAGTATTAAACAAAAATCAATGTCCATAATGACTTATGTATGACCTGCTTGGAAAATTGTGAGGAGCCAATCACTAGATGGGTTTTCCATGTCATTAATTGCTAAAGAACAACATGGAAATTCTATTTAATGTGTCAGCCAATAAAAATAGCAGCATGCAAAATGAATATTAATGATCAGCGGAAATAAGGAACTTTTTTCACGTATTGTGCCTTACTAGTCATAATGGGGAGTAACATAGAGTAATAACATGCATATGTTACTAGTTTAAATTACTACCTTCACAATGGATAGTAACATATGAATAGTAACATTGAGTCTTTCATTTATTAGCTTATAGACTCATTTTGCCTTGATATGCGTTACGTTACTTATAGAGATAGTAACATGCTAAGTAATCAATTTCTCTCTCTTCTCATTAATTAATTGTCACATCATATTTTTTGCTTAGGTGGCATCTATGTTACTCCCATTGTGAGTAGTCTTACATATTTGGAATATCAAATTTTCATTAGATGCCCTATGCACCTGGACAGAGGGGGTAGTATTTGTTGTCAATTCTTTGTAATTTTTGTAGCAATATAAATCCTTTTGCAGTTGAAATGTATTTTGTACGATTTTCTGTTAAACATAAAAAGGATGTAATTTTCTGTTAAACGTAAAAACTTTATGTAATTAGAATATAATTTATGTGTTAAAATATTCACGTGATTAAAAATTCATTTTTTATTATTGTTTATATATTTTGTATAAAATAATAAAATATGAAAGGAAATTTATCTTTAAAAGTATTTATTAGTTACAAAGAAATAGAAACAAAAAAGACAAAAAGAAAATAAAAAAACCCAATGAAAATAAAAACCCGCAAAAAATAGCACAAAAAAAAAAAGAAAACGACGCAACCAGCACACTAACTAACTGCCAGACAGTTCCCCACAAAAAAAAAACACTAACAGCTAGACAGTACTTGGGCAGCTTGGCTGTAGGCAAGTGTGTGCTACTCCCTCCGTCCCACAATAAAAAAGCATTTTGCAAACTAACATGACATACAAAACATTTTAAAATTATGAAACGAAAGAAATATATCTTACAATAAGCGATATAGCTTTTGATAAAATTATGATACCCGACATGACAGAGCCTAGAGAGTTCTCGTCCTATTCCACCCTTTAGTGACGAGAGGAAGAGGAATAGCCCATGGGAGGTGTAGCTGGCCCGTCGTCACATTAGGTTGAAGTCTATTTTATTATTTTATTATTTCACGGATTAATGAAATGTTAGCTCAGTTTGACAAATAGAAAAAATAATGAAAATTAAGTAAATAATGTTTATTTTCGTTGTATATTCAGTAGAAAATCATAACAAAGTTTAAAAATATTCATTGTGTATTAAAAATATATTCATTGCATACTTGAAAAATAGTTTATATAATAGAAATAGAAAGAGTAAAACTAATTAAAAAAAAAGAGAAAACCTACTGACACATAATAAAGAAGACAAAAGGACCAAGAACGAATATAACCCTGAAGAAGAAGAAATAGAAGAAACGGCAAATTGGCTGACTAGACGGTGCGCTAAGTGCGGAATAGGATTTCGCGATGCCTGATGCATGCTACAGTCAAGTTCAACGACGTAGATTAATGCAAAGCGGCTAGGTTAGGACCGAGGTTCGCATGGATACAGGAGCAACGCCAGATGCACGTTAGGCTGGTACTTCTCCAGCACTAGTTAATTAAGCTTTGCTTTAGCTCGTAAGCGTAGCTAAATCCTTTTGCCAACACAAGAACGGAAGCCTCGATCTTCCCCTCATTTTATAGTTTATTCAAGATGATGAGACGATTGTCGTCACTGCCTACGCAATTGAACCTGGTCTGGTTCGTCTCTCGACGGTAGAGATGTGCCGTGAGCAATGGACTCGTCCGACGGAAGGGTGTAATCATGCAGTACAATTTCAAATTATTTTGCTATCGAAACATTCATGAACTTAACTAAGGAAGCGAGAAACATTCATGAAAATGTAGCGTAGCATCACCCATATGATGGACTAAGTAACTTAACTAACGCCTGCAGCTAATTAAGAGCTAACCTTGTTAGGTGAGCCTTGATATGATATCAAAACTTATCACGTCATACCTTGAAACTTTAATTTCAAGCCAACCGACCATTGACCAAATACTACTCCGTCCGTTCCACAACGTAGTGCATATAGATTTTTTGATAAGTCAGTCTTTACAAACTTTGATCAAGTTTATAGAAAAAATTATCTATATTTATAATATCAAATATATACAATATGAAAATATATCTTGCGATGAATCTAATGATATGTATTTGGTATTCTACATATGTATATATATATATGTTTATAAACTTGATCAAACTCGTAAAGTTTGACTATTTAAAAAATTTATATACACTACATTGTGAAACGGAGGAAGTACGTGGTACCGTTTCTCCACTACAAATGCCCCGGTCCGCTCCCGTTTCACTCCACCCGAGACCTTCTGCTCCTGCTACAATGGCCCGCCTCGCCACCCTCGCCGTGCTCCTCCTCTCTCTCCTGGCCGTCGCTAGCTGCCGGGTCCTTGAGACCACCTCCGACGACCAGGGCCCACCCAACGCCGTCCTCCTCACTCAAGATGATCAGGCGGATGCTGCTGCTGAGGTGATCACCCTTCCGGCTTTGCCCACCCCGGCCGTCGCGGTGGAGGAGGGCGTGCTCCGGCTCCCCTCCCATCGCCGCCCCTGCCACCTCCACCGTCACCTCTGGTGGGCTCGCCACCACGGCTTCTCCCACCACCGCGGCGCGTTCTCTGGCCCAGGCGAGGCTCGTGTCCATCCCGCCGTCGACGTCGTGCCCACCGAGCTTGCCCGCGGCGAAGACCAAGAGCCCAGGGAGGCGGAGCTGGAGGCGCTCGCGGAGCCTGACCCGGACTCACGCCCGGACACCGACGCCGCAGAGAAGCCGTTTCATGGCGAGGAGGAGGAGGAGGAGGCAGCGAACGCGTGGAAGATGGAGGTGCTGAGGAGGTTCCGCCACGGCATCCACTTCCACCACCGTCACCATCTTCGCCACCACCACGATCAGCAGGACAGGGAGGAGCACGACGACCACGAGCAGGACAAGGATGAAGGCACGAACATGAACCTGTTCGGACGCTTCCACCACCGCCACCATCTTCGCCACCACCACGACCAGGATGTGGAGGAGGAGGATGACCACAAGCAGGACCAAGACGAAGGCCCGAAGATGAAGCTGTTCCGACGTTTCCACCACCACCACGCGCATGACAGCGACAACGAGGTCGACGAGGTGGAGGAACTGGCTAAGAAGCTGGGCGAGGCGATCGCGAGAAGGAGCTTCAGCCATGGCGGCGGCCGCCGCCGCCACCACCACCACCACGGGGCGGAGGGCGGGGTGAAGAACTGGTTCAAGGGCCTCATGAACCGATTCTAGATCGACGTACCGCCGGCCGGCGGCTGGTTGATTTGGTTGTGGAGCGCTCTGCCATTTCCTACCTTTTTTTTTTGCTTCGTATTCCACATTGCATTAGCACTTGGGTTTATGTACTGCTGTGTTAGTTTACTCGTGAGGGTTGGGAGATTATATGATCAGCAATGTTATGTGTTTGTCTAATAACTTCGTCTTGTTATGTATATATATGCGCAATATTATTGTTATCTCTCGTGGGTTCGTGTTAAAACCGGGCATGTTCATCGATCACTGCTTTCCGCCTCGCGTTTGCATAGTTTCCCATGCGCCTGTTGTAGTCTCTAGCGTTGCACAGAGCTAAAGTTTCAATAAAATTTGGACAAAACTTGGTCTGAGAATTTGGTGGGCACCGAAGTATTTATAAGTTTGCAAGCCAGATCTAAACTAATTTTAAATCAGGTCAATTTATTAAAAATAATCCGGTGAAATTGATGGATCAAAATCTGGATTCCACCCCACCCCGCCTCCAATTTATTGGCACTAGTATATTGTAAAAAGCGTTTTTGCATTATAGAGGGAGGGAGTACTCCATCGTTTAGAAATCCAGACTCTTGATACTTCGGTGTTTTTCTATATTTATTTTGCACGGGAGACGATTTGCCTCTTCATTTTAGGGCATATACATTTTCCATATGCAATTTTCCCAACCTCTTCACCGGTTCAACACACAACTATCTTTATTAGAAAGTTCAGAATGTTTATACAAGAACAACAAATTTTACGCCATCCCATATTGGTCCCGTCTAGCTCACCATCATCGTTTCTGCAATTGCACAGGTACGCAGCTGGCAGGCGTCAAGAAATTTGGTGTGCATTGCTAAATTTGGTTGAAGAGATTAATTGTACCTGCAGATCACGCTCACTCTCCCGCTGATAGTGACAAAGTCAGACTACTTGGCTTCTCCTTCCTTTGTCTTGATCCGGGACCTTTTTTTGTTTTTTGATAGGTCGACTGGGAAAACTTAGCAAGCAAGTCTCCAAATTTGCATTAAGTAATAGTAGAAGGGAAGAGGAAGATGCGTGAACTTACACATCACGTGCATCATCAATATTTAGGTCTACGCTCTTCAGTCTTCTGATTTGTAAGCATCTGTCACCGATCATTACCACTTGATCATTACCCAACATAAACAAAGGCGTGACGCAAGTGTTGATAGGCACTCAACCTTAATTTTGGCATCGATGATGCAATTGAGGACAATTAACCATCGGTGTAATCCAATGGTGCTCTGACGAGTGACGAGAGCTACCTCTACTTTTGCCATATTAACCTCGACATATTTATGTAATAGCAGTGTTTTATTAGCACACCCGGTATTGCATTTGAAAGCATGTGAACCGTGCATCTGGTCTACTGGACACGCAATTGAATTTGACAAACCAACCACCGTACGTTGGTGCCCAGACTGTGCAAATTATCCATACAACTGTCATCGATCAACATGTGTGCCTGCGCGGGCGGGACATTATATTTGACGGCCCAGATTTTCTTACGCGTAAGTAGTAGAGTTTTTGCTCCCGGGTGCACACATGCCTGGATAAACAGTAAAATCCGGAAACATTCCGATAAGATTTTTAAAAAATAGGCGCTATGAGCTTGAGAGGGAGCTTACGTTCATCACTTGCTGTGAAGAAATTTATTGGCAAGAAAGTGGAACCCAAAATGGATTTTGGAAGGCCATGCTAGTACTGACCAACAGCCGTAAAAGAAGATGTGTATCATTCGCTCGCTTCGTTGGGGGACTTCGACCAGATCTGGGGAGGACCGCCTTAGAGAACACATCTATGGCTTTTACCGAGAGCTTCTTGGCAGCACTAATGGTGGAGGGGTGCGCATCTCGGCCCAAGCTTGGCGGCGAGAGTATAGGTTTTTTTTTTGGCGGACAATGGCCGGCTGATTTCCCCGTTCACGGTCGAGGAAATTTCGGCATGTTTAAATGCCATAAGATGTAACACTTCCTGGGTCCGCAAGGCTTCCCTATTGTTGACACACGAACATGTCATCGTATACCCTCGACGTCGAGGGTGATGCATCGTAGCTCACGTCGAAGGAGGCCCGTCCGGCAGCGCGATATGCAAGACAGTCGGTGGACGCTTTTTGCAGACCCGAAACCCCGCACGCCTGCGAGGGACCCCGTCAGGGAGTGCAGAGGCTATGTGCTGCCCTAGGACGATTCGCTCGCCCCTAGAGCCTCGAGATTCGCAGCTCTCAAACGAAGAACAACGAAGAACGAGAGAAAAAACGAAGAACATAGATGAAAAAGTAGTATAGATTGATTTGTTTGATTGTGTGTTGTTCAATCGGTCGTCACCCCCAACATATATAAGAGGCGGTGTCATGGGAACGAGCCTGACAGTAGATGGTAGGAGTACGAAGGGAGAGGACAGAGTCCTAGCTACGACGAGGGTGTACACACGGATGTATGAGTTTAGGCCCCTCTCGTGGAGGTAACAACCCTAGGTCTCAGTGCTCGAGAGCTTATGTCGTGTGGAATATAGAGATTACAATGGTTGCGAACCCTTGTGCAGGAGGGGAGGGGTGGCTTATATAGAGTTCGCTGCCCCTCATAATTACCCAGCATCAAAGGGTCCGATCATGGGGTTAAAGTCTGACGTTACTGGTAACGTACGTAATAAAAGCTACTAATGACAATTGAACCAATGTCTGCCCGTTGGGCTCTTTATGATGGCTCCTGCTCTTCTGGCGTCGAGTGAAAGCGAGGTCTTCCGAGTGACACGCGAGTGTCGAATGAAAGAAGGAGTCTTCGAGTGGATATCTGTCGAGTGGTTTTGAACGTCTCCAGGGATCCACTTAGAAGTTCATGCTTGATCTTCAAGCCCTCCCATGTAGTGTCCTTAGGTAGGGTATGTGGGCCTTGCCTAGGACCCTACCTTAGGTACATATACTCGTCATTAGCCCCCGAATGGATCAGGATTCGAGTGGTGAAATGATGTATCAATGTCAACCTTGAGTTAATCCATCAAATCCTTCGAATGATATTTGGGATTTCTATGGAACTTGCGTCGACTGAACTCTGAGTATTAATGTCCATTCAGGATCGGCACACAAAATCTTCCGAATGATATTCGGGGCTTCAACGAAACTTGCGTTGACTGAATTCTTCTCCGTTCGCCCGGATCCATTCAGCCTTAAAAGTGCCCGAGTGGGTGTTCAACGCCTATTTTGCTCCGAGTGAACTGAAAGTATCTTGGGATGCGACAGGTCGGTCTGACAGATCCGGATTTTGCGGGATACGAAAATTTGGGATGCGCGCGCGCGATGATGGAGCCACGATCAGGGCAAGTGGAGACACGAAGCCTTGATTCTCGCGCCGATCATATCGCCACGTACTGGGCGCCGTCAGCGGTTGGCGTGTGCGGTGATCGGGCGGGCCCACTGATCAGTGGGACACTCGGCGGAGTATAAAGCCTCACGCGCCGTGGCTTGCACAACACTTCCGCCCGTTCTTCCTCTCTTTTCCTCCGCCTCCTCTGCCCCCAATGCCCAACTCCGTTCCTCCTCGACGAGAGCTGTCGCGCTGATGACGAAGAACATGACGGGGAAGCTGGAGCGGGCTAACAAGGGGGCGACGAAGCTCAAGGGCAAGAAGCCCTCGACCGCTCGGTTCACCGCGTCGGCGGGATGGATGCAGGGGGATTTTCTCCCCTCCATAGTCACTCGCGAGGACATGGAGGGCCTTGTCACCAACGGGCTCGTGGCGAACAGCGCCTGGAGGTTGCCGGGGGAAGAGCACGAGCCAGAGCCGCGCGATGGGGAGCGGATCCTCCTTCTCTCCCACGTTGAAAGAGGTTTCTCCATGCCACCCCACCCGTTCTTTAGGGGATTCCTGAATTTCTTCGGTGCCCAACTGCATCACCTCTCGCCGAACACCGTTGCATATTTGTCTGCTTTCATCACTGTGTGCAAGTGTTTTCTGGGCTGCTCTCCCCATTGGGGGCTGTTCAAGCACCTATTTACGGTCAGATCCCAGACCGTGAAGAAAGCTCTCCCCGCTGATGGGAAGACTCATGTGCTTCAGCTATGTGGAGCTTTAGGAGTTCAAAAAAGAGCTCGTAGTTCCTTCCGTGTCATGACTTTTCCTGAGTCTGTCAGAGGATGGCAGTCGACCTGGTTCTACTACAAAGATGCAACATCACCCAATATGTCGACTGGACTTCCCCCCTTACACCCGATCGTCCAGCTGTCCCTAAGTCTCTGAGGGTGACCAAAGAGGAGCATGTCCAAGTGGGTATCTTAGTTGAAGTGGTGGTGCAACTGATCCGGGGTGGAGTGACTAGTATGGATCTGTTGGAGACGTTTCTCGGTCGACGTATTCAGACGCTCCAAGACAGAGACCACACCATGTGGCACTACGCGGGCCCTCAGGACTCGACCAGGACGCACCCAGAAGAGGTTCCACAGAAAATTGTCGAGCAGTGGCTTCGTAGCATCACTGGAGCTTGTGACAATCCTTTGGGAGCCAAGAGGATCCGACCTTACTCGACCGAAAACCCGCCGAAGAATCTGGTGAGTTGTGTGGTGTTGACTGATGTGTTTGTACTGTCGAGTGATATATTGACTTATAAACTGACTTCCTCACTTGAATCATGCAGGAGTGAACGAACATGCACTCACCTGTTCCCAATGGAAACCACACTGAGGATGGCGTGGTGAGCGAGGGCGGTAGCGTGGACGGCGACGGTCCCTCTGAATCCGAAGATGAATACGCGGACACCGACGAAGAGGAAGAAGTTGAGTCACCTCCCCGATGCAAAGGCTGCACCATGTCCCGTCAGGATCCGGCAGCTGTTGAGGACAGGGCTCTAGGCCCTAGCGAGAAAACCCCGAAGCGAAGTCGTCCTTCAACTGTTGAGTCGAGTGAGAGGCTAGCCAAGCAGCCCAAGTAAGTGACGACCAAAACTCGCAAGGCTTTGCCTCGCATGAGGGTGGCCGTACCTGTCGTCTCCACGTAAGTATTTATTTCCGAATTCTTTCTGTCGAGTGAAGTCTTGAGTTGTATCTGACTGAATGTTGTTCAATCCGTCAGAGTTGCTACGTCTGTAACCTCGCCTCATGGGGATGGAGGAGAGGCGATGGATATTGACACTGCTGATGCAGCCACTTCTCATAGAGGTTAATAAGTTGTTGATTCGTCCGAATGGGACTCGATATATGCAAATGTTAACATTGTCGGTTGTTGTTGCAGAGGTCATTCAGGTGGAAGACGACGAGGAGCACCTAGACACTTCGCACACTCGTATCCGAAGAGCTTCATCAGCGCAGGCGCCTCAGCGCTCGACTCCAGAGTCCTCCCAGGGGATAGGCGACTCGACGCAACTCAGAGCTGAACCCGCAGCACCTCTGTCGCATGCTCCTCCAGCTGTCTCGACCGTTGTGACGTCAACTCCAACCGGACCCACTCAGACGGCCTCAGCTGCTCTAGCAACTACGCCGATCCCGTCTCTGACGGCCTTCTCTCTGCATCGCTTTCCGGAAGATCAGACCGGAGCTGCGAAGGAGGCCATGATCCAGGCGGAGCAGATCATGCTGAAAACCAAGGAGGCGTACGAGGCCAGCAAGCTGGCTTACGAAGTCAGCGTAGCCCTCCGCACCAATGTCCGAGTAAGTTCGATTGTAAGTACATTTCCAATTGAATTCCTGTCTTTTCTTGGCTGATGTACACCCAGTGGGTGATTGGTATAGAATGTTTGAAATTTCTCCACTCGAATAGATCGGATCGTAGTCAAGTAGGATTGGGATCGATAGTACATGTGGTACTAGAGTCACTCGACATGTCGAGTGTTTTTTTCTGACGAGTTATTCGACGGATTGAGAGTTAACCGTCTCAGTGGGGGCATTCTTAGTGCACCCACTGGGTGTAGTCCCCGAGACTGCTGTCGAGTGCTTGCATCGGCAGGGGTCTTAGAGCTTGTTGTATCCACCACTCCACAGTTACTCTATAGGTTTCATGGATATTATTGACAAACCATGATATGACGCTGCGTGAGGATAGACTGCACTTCTCAGAGTGATGGATATTCCAATGATGGATGTTTCTACCGCTCGACTGATCGAAAATCGGTAGATCCAATGGGGGCACGCTAAGTGCACCCACTGGGTGTAGTCCCCGAGACCGCTGTCGAGTGCTTGCATCGACGGGGGTCTTGGAGTTTATTGTATACAGGATACATTTCGCCTTGGATCACGCCTCTCCATAGCTACCTTGCAGGTTTCATAGATATTATTGACAAACCATGATATGACGCTGCATAAGGATAGATTGAACTTCACAGAGCAGGGAGGCGCATCACTCGACGGGTCGAGTGTTCTGACAGGGCTGACCTTATCGAATGTTTTAATAACCAGTGGGGACATGCTAAGTGCACCCACTGGGTGTAGTCCCCAAGGCTACTGTTAATCGTAGACGATAAGCAGTAGGCTTGAAAACTTGTCGTACGCGTGGTACTAGAGTCACTCGACATGTCGAGTTTTTTTTTCTGAGGAGTTACTCGATGGATCGAGAGTTAACCATCTCAGTGGGGGCACTCTTAGTGCACCCATTGGGTGTAGTCCCCGAGACCGCTGTCGAGTGCTTGCACTGGCAGGGGTCTTAAAAAAGATAACTTTAAATTTGTTTACGGCGCGCGGAGTGCTAGGGCCACTCGACATGTCAAGTGGACTTTTTGCTTGAATTCTTCTTAGGTTGTTCCAAGGTTGTAAGATAGTCATTCGTCGGTGTTCATAACTCAGTCGACTGTCCCAGGCACCACTTGCCGATTGAATTCCTGTCTTTTGTTGGTTCCAAAGGGCTCACGAACTTGGGACGCTGTACAAGGACGTGGAGGATGAAAGGAACCAACTGCGAGTGGATCTGGTGGTCTCCAACAACACTCTGGAGCGAGCGCGTGCTGAGATGAAGTCTTTGGGAGGTAATTACTGTTGACTTCCCGCATTCCCCTCTTCACTCTTCATGTTTTGAACCGAGTGCTCTCACTCGAACAGACGTACGCAATGAAAACTGTCGACTCCAAGCGCAACTCAACAATGTTGTTTCTTTAGATTCCATCAAGAAGGCGCTGGAGGAGAAGGACAAGGCGCTTGGTGACGCCCAACGAGTGGCCAGGGACAAAACTGAAGCAGCAGATCGGAAGCTGGCAGCCGCCAAGAAGCTGGAGGAGGAGAACACCAAGCTGAAGCAGGAGCGTGCGGACCTCGTCAAAAAGGCCGAGCAGCTGAACGAAAGGAGCAATGGCCTGGAGAAGCATTTGGGCGAATTCTCGAGGAAAATGTATATTCTACTCGACGGTGAGTATTTCTTGTCGACTGAAGTTTGTAAATTTTTTGAGGGTCGCAGTTCACCGATTCTCCTCCCATTCCCCATTCTTTAACATAATTCTGCCAAGACTTTGAGAAGGAGACAGAAGAGGTTGAGCCCAATCTGGATCCTACCAAGTCACCAGTTGCCGATGCAGTGGCCATGAACATTGTGAGACTCAACTTCCGGCTCCAAGGCATCCAGGCATATATTGCCCGACTGAAATCTGCAATGGAGAGAATCGACAAGGAGCTATGGCCTGAGGACACTCTTTAGCTCGACCTCAACCCTATAATGGTTCGTCTGAATGAGCTTCCCAGTCGAGTGCAAGCCTGGAAGAAATCTGCTGCTCGCTGCGGGGCCGACGTGGCGTTATCACTTGTCAGGGTCCATTGCAGGGATGTGAGGGAGGAGAAGCTGAAGGAGCTCCAGGTGGTAAACACGAAGAAACTCCAGTTTGAGGACTTCATGGAAACCTTCATTGAGGCAACCACCAGAATCGCCGACGACATCGACTTGGACACTTTTGTTGAGCCTCCATCCCGTCACCCATTTAAAAAACTTGGTCTTTGGAAGAAACACTTATATTTGCCTCGGTATGCCGAGTGGTATTGTATCCCTTAAAACTTCATTTAGGCCTTAGGCCTGAGCACATTTTCTTCCGTACGAAACGTTTATCCGCGGTTTACCCTTTGGATTTTATTCATATTTGGCTTTCAATCGTCTGTTCGACTGAGTTTATTTTTAACTTAGGTGAAACGTGTTCGCAGATAAGTCCCCGAGTGTGATGATTGCTCATCACTCGGAGTATTTTCGAACTGAGGCAAATGTCGATTCACAGCTAAGTTGTCGAGTGAATGGATTACTATCCACCCGACAAGGTTTTTAACTTAGGCGAAACGTGTTTTGCAGCTAAGCCCCCGAGTGTGAGGATTGCTCATCACTCGGAGTATTTTCAAACTTAGGCGAATGTCAATTCGCAGCTAAGTTGTCGAGTGAATGGATTACTATCCACTCGACAAGGTTTTTAACTTAGGCGAAACGTGTTTCGCAGCTAAGCCCCCGAGTGTGAGGATTGCTCATCATTCGGAGTATTGTCAAACTTAGGCAAATGTCGATTCGTAGCTAAGTTGTCGAGTGAATGGATTACTATCTACCCAACGAGGTTTTTAACTTAGGCGAAATGTGTTTCACAACTAAGCTCCCGAGTGTGAGGATTGCTCATCACTCGGAGTATTTTCGAACTTAGGCGAATGTCGATTTGCAGCTAAGTTGTTGAGTGAATGGATTACTATCCACCCGACGAGGTTTTTAACTTAGGCAAAACGTGTTTCGCAGCTAAGCCCCTGAGTGTGAAGATTGCTCATCACTCGAAGTATTTTTGAACCTAAGCGAAGACGGATTCGCAAATAGGCTGTTGAGTGAATAGACTGCTATCCACCCGACAGGGTTTTTAACTTGGGGGAAACATGTTCACAACTAAGCCTCCGAGTGTGAGGATTTCTCATCACTCGGAGTATTTTTGAACCTAAGCAAAGACGGATTCGCAAATAGGCTGTCGAGTGAATGGACTGTTATCTACCCGACAGGGTTTTTAACTTAGGCGAAACATGTTCGCAGCTAAGCCCCCGAGTGTGAGGATTGCTCATCACTCGGAGTATCTTTGAACCTAAGCGAAGACGGATTCGCAAATAGGCCGTCGAGTGAATGAACTGCTATCCACCCGACATGGTTTTTAACTTAGGCGAAACATGTTCGCAGCTAAGCCTCCGAGTGTGAGGATTGCTCTTCACTCGGAGTATCCCCAAGAATATAACTGTACGATTGGAACCGACGATATATATTGTAGAAATGTGAATTTCATTGATGAAGTATTATTATTACATCAGAAGATTCTTGTATCAATTATAAAAACACCAGAGCAGATCTGCATTCCAGGCTCATGGCTCGTCTATCCGCTTCATGAGATTGTACAAGTGATAGGCTCCATTGTTTAGCACCTTGGGGACGACAAAAGGGCCTTCCCATGCAGGAGCAAGCTTGTGAGGTCGGTGTTGATTCACTCGGAGCACCAAGTCTTCCTCATGAAACGCCTGACTCTTGACATTCTTTGCATGGAAGCGCCGCAGGTCTTGCTGATAGATAGTAGTCCAGATCAGGGCCATCTCTCGCTCCTCCTCCAGAAGATCTACACCATCCTATCTGGCCTGTTTAGCTTCAGCCTCAGGATATAGCTCCACTCGAGGAGAATTGTGGGCCAAGTTACTCGGCAATATGGCTTCAACACCATAGACAAGGAAGAAAGGAGTTCGTCCAGTCGACCGATTAGGCGTTGTCCTCAGTCCCCACAAAACAAAGGACAACTCAGTTACCCAGGCTTCGGCATGATGATCCAAATCGCGCATGAGACGAGGCTTCAGACCTTGCAGGATGAGACCATTAGCCCGCTCGACTTGCCCATTGGTTTGAGGATGCGCAATGGATGCATAATCCACTCGGGTGCCTTGGGAGTTATAGAAGTTCCTGAATTCTTCCGAGTCAAAATTAGTGCCGTTGTCAGTGATCATGCTGTGTGGAATGTCGTATCGATAAATTATCTCTCTCATGAACATGACCGCCGTATGGTAGTTCAGCTTCTTGATTGGCTTGGCTTCTATCCACTTGGTGAATTTGTCGAGTGCTACCAACAAGTGAGTGAATCCTCCTTTTCCGGGTCGAAAGTGGCCAACCATGTCGAGTCCCCAAACCGCAAACGGCTAGGTGAGAGGAATTGTCTTCAGAGCAGACGCCGGCTTGTGTGACAGGTTCACATAGAACTGGCAACCATCGCAATGATCAACGATGTCTTGAGCCATCTCATTAGCTCGTGGCCAGTAAAAACCAGCTCGGTATGCTTTAGCGACAATTGTCCTTGAAGACGCATGGTGGCCGCAAGTTCCCGAGTGAATCTCGTCTAGAATCATTCGACCTTCCTCGGGGGAAATGCAGCGCTGGGTGACACCAGTCGCACTCTCTCTGAACAGCTGATCTCCCATCACAGTGAAAGCCTTGGATCTACGCACAATCTGTCGAGCCTCTATTTCATCTTCAGGGAGCTCTTGGCTGAGGATATAGGCAATGTAAGATACAATCCAATCGGGAATGATAACCAGAATTTCCATGACCAGGTCAATCACTGCAGGGACATCGACTTCTGTTGAGTTAGTGGAACTCAAAGCCCATGGGGGCTCTTCGGTGAAAGGATCTTCTTGAACTTAAGGAGTGTGCAAGTGCTCCAAGAACACGCCACTGGGGACAGGCCGTCGAGTGGAACCAATCTTGGATAGCTCATCGGCCGCTTGATTTTTCAGTTGGGCAACATGATGAAGTTCCAGGCCTTCAAATTTCTTCTCCAACTTCTGGACTGCATTGCAGTATCCATTCATAGCGGGGTTTCGAACATCCCACTCTTTCATCACTTGATTCATCACCAAATCTGAGTCGCCATAAACCATCAGGCGCTTGACGCCGAGTGAGATAGCCATGCACAACCCATAGAAAAGTGCTTCGTACTCTGCCTCATTGTTAGAGGAATCAAAGTGAATTTGGAAGACATAGCTGAGCTTGTCACCCCTGGGAGATATGAAGTCAACACCAGCACCGCACCCATTCAACATTTTGGAGTCGTCGAAGAACATTGTCCAATGCGTCGAGTGAACTTGGATAGGCTGTTGCTGCTCGATCCACTCGGCCATGAAATCTGCCAATGCTTGGGACTTGATTGCTTTTTTGGCTTCGAATCTGATGTCAAAGTGTCCAAGCTCGATTTTCCATTTAACCACTCGACCTGATGCATCTTGATTATTGAAAATTTCGGACAATGGAGCATCACTGACGACTGAAATCGAGTGGTCTTGGAAATAATGCGCCACCTTCTTCGGTGAT
Organism: Hordeum marinum; assembly: GCA_022496015.1. Classification (NCBI taxonomy): domain Eukaryota; kingdom Viridiplantae; phylum Streptophyta; class Magnoliopsida; order Poales; family Poaceae; genus Hordeum; species Hordeum marinum. The sequence goes on along the minus strand of CM039674.1, from coordinate 505,500,031 downwards.
AGGTAAATACCATAAACTAGCTTGTGATAGTGTGGATATCTTTTCTTTGAGGGGGACAAAACTTCTGAGACATAATAAACTAGCCGCTGGACTTTATAAGCTTTACCCTCCTCTTCTCGCTCGACAGTCAGTACTGTATTGACAACCTGATTTGTGGTCGCGATGTACAGGAGCAAGGGCTCTTTGCTGGCAGGAGCGACAAGCACCGGCTAGATGGAGAGCAGGGCTTTGAGCCCAATAAACGCTGCTTCGGCTTCGGGAGTCCAGTCGAACGTGTCAGACTTCTTCATCAACTGATATAAGGACAAAGCCTTCTCACCAAGACGAGAAATGAATCGACTCAATGCTGCCAAGCAACCTGTGAGCTTCTGAACGTCGTGCACTCGCACGGGAGTCTTCATACGTGTGATGGCGCTGATTTTCTCAGGGTTGACATCAATTCCTCGCTCGGAAACAAGAAAACCGAGCAACTTGCTACCAGGGACACCGAAAGTATATTTAGCCGGATTCAGCTTTATGTCGAATCGCCTCAGATTGGCGAATGTCTCGGCCAAGTCAGCCAAAAGGTCGGAACCTTTGCGGGACTTGACCACTGTATCGTCCATGTACGCCTTGACATTCCGAGGAATCTGCTCGAGTAAACATTTCTGAATCATGCGCATAAAAGTAGCGCCGACATTCTTGAGACCAAAAGGCATGGTGATGTAACAAAAACACCCGAATGGGGTGATGAAGGCTGTCTTTATTTCGTCCGGGCCATACAGACAGATCTGATGGTACCTAGAATAAGCATCCAAAAACGATAAATGCTCACTCACACCCCGCTGTCGAGTCAACAATTTGATCTATGCGGGGGAGCGGAAAATGATCTTTTGGGCACACCTTGTTGAGATGTTTGAAGTCAATGCACATGCGCAACGACTTATCTTTCTTTGGCACCATCACAACATTTGAGAGCCACTCGGAGTGGTAAATCTTCCGAATGAACTTGGCTTGCAAGAGAAGGGCCACTTCTTGTCCAATTGCCTTGCGCTTCTCCGCCGCTGAGCGACGCAAATGCTCCTGACGGGTTTGGCTTTCGGATCCACTCGCAGACGGTGCTCAGCAAGCTCCCTGGAAATCGCTTGCATGTCAGCAGGCTTCCATGCGAAGATATCCCAGTTCTCATGGAGGAACTGGATGAGCTCAGCTTCCTATTTACTATCGAGTGTTGTTGAGATATTTGTCGGGGCAGCAGTTGGATCCGTCGGGTGGATGTGTACCTTCTTCACTTCCCCTGCTGGCTGAAATGCCGACTCGGAAGCTGGCTTCTTTGCATGGAGCAAATCGGCAGGGTCGGCGGTTTTCTTGTACTCCTCCAACTCAACCATGGCCATCTGGTGATCGGCGATCTTGGAGCCTTGCTAGAGGCACTCTTCGGCCCGCTGTCGATTGCCAGTGACCGTGATCACGCCCTTAGAGCCTGGCATTTTCAACTTGAGATACACATAACATGGTCGGGCCATGAAACATGCATACGCGGGTTGACCCAGAATGGCATGGTAAGAACTCTTGAAATCCACGACTTCAAATGTCAACTTTTCTTTTCGGAAACTTTTGTCATTCCCGAATGCCACATCCAAAGCTATCTGGCCGAGTGACTTGGCCTTCTTTCCTGGGATGACCCCGTGAAACTGCATGCTGCTCTCACTCAGATGGGACATCGGAATGCCCATCCCTTTCAGGGTATCTGCATAGAGAATGTTCAGGCCGCTGCCGCCGTTCATGAGGACCTTTCTAAGTCGAGTCCCCCCCCGGATCAACTACCAGAACCTGTCGACCGGGAGTGGCCACATGAGCAGGATGGTCTGTCTGGTCGAATGTGATGGCATATTGGGACCATTTGAGGTAGGTGGGGGTGTCTGGTACATCCATGTTGATTTCTCTGTTGATGATTTTCAAACGGCTCTTGCTCTCGACATCAGCAAAGATCACCAGTGTAGCAGTGATATCCGGGAATGTTTCCTTATCCTCATCTTCACTCCCGTCTCAAGAGATTTATCACTCGGCAGGTCTCCCTTGAATTGCTGGATAAGGGTCCGACACTGTCGAGTGGTGTGCTTGGGCAAAATCAGATTGCCTTCCACATCTTTCCTTGTGTGTATTACACACGGCTGATCCATGATATCAGTTCCTGACTGATTTTCCCCTTTCTTGGGGGCATACTGTGCCTTAGCTTTTCCCTTGTTCTTTGACTGGGTCGTCGGCGCTGTCACTTCTGCTTGAACCGGATCTTCAGCTTTTCGCTTCTGTTTCCGATTGTTGCCGCCACCAGCCTCATTGACGACTGCCGTTCCTTTACCGCTACAGAGGTGGTCTTCTTCCTCGCCATTGGCGTACCAAGTGGCGATTTCCATCATCTTGCCGAGTGAAATATCACCCGTCCACCCAAACTTCAGATATAGCTCTTTGTATCTTACGCCAGCCTTGAAAGCACAAATAACCTGGTGTTCCGACACATTCTCCACTGTATGATGCAGAGTGGACCATTGCTGAATATGATCTCTCAAAGTTTCATTGGGCATCTGGACACAGTGCTGTAAGTCGACCAGACCTGCTGGACATTTGCACGTGCCCTCAAAGGTTCGGACAAACACTCGGGCAAGATCCTCCCAACAATGTAAGCTGGAGGGAGCCAAACGATTCAGCCAAGCTCGAGCTGAACCATCTAACATCAGGGGCAGGTGCTGCATTGCAACATTGTCATTTCCGCCACCAATTTGCACAGCCACTCGGTAATCATCTAACCAAGTCTCTGGCTTTGTTTTGCCAGAAAACTTTCCGATTCCCGCCGCCATCCTGAAGTTGGGGGGATCTCTGCAGAACGTATGGCTCTGCTGAAACACTCGGGACCAGACACCACAGTTGAGCTTCCACTCGGAACATCTCTATCGTGTCCTTCTCTGTAGGCTCTGCCCCTGTCAATCCGCTTCTGAACAAGGAGGGAGCGGGCGTCAAAGCCCGCATTCCGCTCATTACCGAAGGAGTGCCTGTCGTCCTGGCGCCGGGGCGCGCACGGACCACTCCGTAGAGGAGTGGGCACTCGACGGTGGTCTTCGCGGTGAAACTGATATCTATCTTGCCCTTCACGAAAACCGCCGCCCGACGGCGCAAGGGCGATCCAAGGCTATGTGCCGACTGAACGGTCTCTGCCCTGGGTGAATTGCTGTGTATCCTATTGCGGGACTGAGAAATTACTAAATTTTGACGTTGCGCTGCATCTAATAGTGCTCTGATCTGCATCAACCCTCTTCCAGCCTCTGGCCGGGACAGCTGAATGGAATCTGCTATCCTAGCAGCAGTAGCAACATTTAACACAGGAGTTCGATATACCTCAACGTCGTTGTGTGATCCAGTCGGAAACAGCTGTCGCTGACGTCGTGGGGCGTGGCAGGTGCTAGCGAGCGCGCTCGTCAAGCTCTGCCTAGAGTTCTTCCAGACAAATGCTTGCGGCCTCCAAAGCTTGGGCCTCGGCAGTCACGCCGACGATGGGAGTATGAAGAACCTCCTCCTCATGATGCGGCTGCTCTTTCAGCGGACCTCCAGCCTCACGCCTACCATGGCCAAAGCCAGGCAGTGAACTCTGATGAGATCCCGCCATCAATACCTCCGCTGCAGGATCGCAACTTTTGCACTCGGAAGGCACGTCGGACGAATCGGAATCCGACTCAAACACGCCGTGAAGGGACTCGGCAGGCTCGAGTGCTGCAATCTATGGAGAAGTTTGACGCGCTGCTATGTGTTTGACACAGCGTTGAAGTCGTGAGCGGCCAGACCGCTTGCGACCGCGAACAGCGAGGGGAGCCGACATGTAGGGAGTCGAAGGCTGACACAGCAACACACCTTAGGAACTCGCGCAGAAATGCATGGCCCTGCGGACCGGGAGCGCCTCGACATCGAGAGGCGCTTCCTGGAGCCATGCCAAATCGTTGGCGATGAAGGTGAGCGCTCTGAAATGGATCTCGTGGCCCAGAGCAAAAACACTGCCGGAAGACATGTCGAAGGATGAAAAATGCAACCTCGCCGAAAGTCGCTTAGACGCCTGCCCCACGATGGGCGCCAACTATCGTGGGAACGAGCCTGACAGTAGATGGTAGGGGTACGAAGGGAGAGGGCAGAGTCCTAGCTACGGCGTGGGTGTACACACGGATGTATGAGTTCATGCCCCTCTTGTGGAGGTAACAACCCTACGTCTCAGTGCTCGGGAGCTTATGTCGTGTGGAATATAGAGATTACAATGGTTGCGAACCCTTGTGCAGGGAGGGGTGGCTTATATAGAGTTCGTTGCCCCTCATAATTACCCAACATCTAAGGCTCTGATCGTGGGGTTAAAGTCTGCTGTTACTGGTAACGTACGTAATAAAAGCTACTAATGACTATTGAACCAACATCTGCCCGTTGGGCTCTTTATGATGGCTCCTGGTCTTCTGGCATCGAGTGAAAGCAAGGTCTTCTGAGTGACATGCGACTGCCGAGTGAAGAAGGAGTCTCCGAGTGGATATCTGTCGAGTGGTTTTGAACGTCTCCAGGGATCCACTCGAAAGTTCATGCTTGATCTTCAAGTCCTCCCATATAGTGTCCTTAGGTAGGGTATGTGGGTCTTGCCTAGGAACCTACCCTAGGTACATATCCTCGTTAGGCGGCTAGACTTTCCGTACAAGCAAAGGATTCATCTAGGCTTTACTTACAAGAAAATTACAGCAATTCACGTCCTAGAGTCCTAGTTCTAATCCCACTCGGATTCAACCCAAATCTGGCCCAATCTTCTGTCTTGCTCCTTGCATGGGCTGTGGAATCTGCATATGACCTCCGATGGAGATGGTCCAAACATCAATTTTGTGTGCCTCGATGAGGCCAACAATCCATATGTTGATAACTTTCCCAAATAAAGCCATCTTGAATACTCCATGAGGCCATCTTTAACTTTGAATCGGACTCGGTCACATAGCGGACTGGACTGTCCAAGTGTTGTAGCATCTCCGCAGGCCGCATACTATCTCAGATGATAATGACCTTAAAAGCAAAGTTGACCGTTTCGACGGTGAGGACAACCTTCATGTTGAACACTTTTCCATCCGACGCCATTTTCAATTTCCACTCGACCGGCACTTTCAGTCGGCCGACAATTTTCACTTGGACGGCGATTTTCACTCGGACGACACTTTCACTCGGCCGGACGGCACACTTTTCACTTGGTCGGCGATTTTTCACTTGGCCGGATGGAAATCTTTTCACTCGGACGGATGGAAAACTTTTCATTCGACCGGACGACAAACGTTTCACTCGGCTGGACGGCAAACGTTTCACTCGGCCGGCAAACTTTCGCTCGGATGTCCCGAGTGAAACTGCAGCCTGATTTTGCTTTGCCTCTCCAGGTCGCATACGACCTCGGATTGAGAAGAATTATATATCAAAATCAATCGGCTCGACGGTGCAAATTTTTTTCATGTTGTAAGTTTTCCCATCCGAAGACGGCTGGAGGGCTAAATGACTCGCGCGACCCATCAGACATGTGTCTGACCCCTGCGTCACATTTTGCCTTGTGATAGGGCTGCATTCTGATTGCTCTAACGTTTTGCATACGACCTCGGATTGAGATGATTTATATATCAAAATCGATCAGCTCGACGAGACAAAGACAACCCATGTATAACATTCCTTCATTCAAGGTTGCCTTGGAGGTGTAATTGACCACAAAGCACTCAGAACATCTATATGACAATCCAAGTGTAATTTGGCCCTTGAAACGACGCCGAATGATGATGGCCTAAACATCAAGATTGTTTCTCTCGGCAATATGAACTTTCTTGTAGAAAAATCCTTTTTGTTTGAGTCCATCTTTGTTGCATTTTGCACCATGCCAAAATCAGGTGTCAACACCTATCACCTTCTACAAGCATTTTAGGCAGCTAGTGGGGCCACAGATGGTTCAAATTAGGAATGACTTCTATGTCGGTTTGCGCTTATCAGAAGGCTGAACTACGGAATGGTTGCGCTCCGCCCAGCTTTTTTACTTTCGTAGATTGTGGATGATGTAACTTTGATTTGAGTTTAATAAAGTGCGCCAAGTGGTTTTCCCCTAAAATACCCGGAGTGGTTGCGCTCCTTCCAAAAATCGTGGGTGGCGAAAACGTTCGCTAGTTTCGAACTATCACGCTGATAAATGTGAGGTTTTGCCTGCTTGCGGAAGGTTTTGTCACTCGCCTTGCCCCTTTGGCTCATAAGGAGATTAACCATAGCAAAACGACTTTGATCAAAGGCCGTAGTATCCTTGTAGGTATCGCGGTCTTGCATGAAGTGATCCACGAGCTAAAAACCTCAAAAGAGAAAGTGTTCATCCTAAAATTATACTTGAAAAAAGCATACAAATGGGTGTGTTGGGAGATCTTGGAAGAAGTTCTTCACAAGAAGGGTTTTGACCCTATGTGGGTTAGTTGGATCATGCAATTGGTCCGTGGTGTGCACACATACATCAACATAAACATCGAAGTGGGTCCGTTCTTCCCCAACGCTAGACAGATAGGCCAAGGTGACCCTATTTCTCCTCTTATCTTCAATGTTATCGACGACGCTTTGGCGGCCGTGCTTGACAGGACCATGGAGGCAGGTCATTTGTAGAGGGTGACAACTAGAATTATTTCGAACGGCCTCACCTATTTGCAATGTGCGGACGATATTTTATTGATAATTCTCTACAATGAAGGAGATATCGTCAACACTAATTTTTTGTTGATGTGTTTCGAAGCGATGTTCCGTCTAAAGATAAATTCTGATAAATGGTTTAGGTTTATCATCAATTGTAAGTTTTTGTTGATGTATCATCAACCTTGTTAAGAACACCTCGCCTCGGGATGCTTGCCTTGCTTGGATTGGGGTTGGGGCTCTCAGCTAGGCACTTTGGAACGTTCGCAACAAAGCATTGATCTAAGGGGTCATGTTCTAAAAGTAACGACCAGGTGCAAATGGTCTGCTCAAACCGCAGGCAATGTTGGCTCTAAGAGAAACTAAGTTCAACTACATTACACGTAGTTATCCATGTAAGACATGAAGTTTGACCGGTTAAGTGGGTAGGGCGACTTTGTCATAGCACAAGTCGCTGGTTCGACACGAGGGGAAGACTCCTTTGACGTGTTATTTTTTCAGAAAAAATGAAATACCACTTCTTCAAAATCGGCATGACCTTTTTTGTGAGAAAATAAGAAAATCAAGGATGTTTTCGCAAAAAAACAGGCCATACCCTCCTCTATGTCTTTCAATCGCTGACAGCAGGCCCCACGTCACGCTGGCATGCCTAGTCAGTGGCTCGGGCGAACACAAACATGAAAGACTCCTTTTACATGTTATTTTTTTAGAAAAATTAAAATGCCACTTTTCCAACATTGGCATGGCCTTTTTTGGGAGAAAAATAAAAAAACAAGGGTGTTTTCACAAAATACGAACCATGCGCCCCCTCTCTGTCTTTCAATCATTGACAGCAGGCCCCACGTCACGTTGACATGCCTAGTCCGCGGGTCGGGCGAACACAAACATGATTCACACAATATTTGCACGTCCGAGCCAAGTGATTGCACCAATTCAATGTATGTGACGTACATTAGTAGAAAACAGGGCATTAGTCCCGGTTGGGAAGGGCCTTTAGTCCTGGTCCCCAACTGGACTAATGCATAGAGACTAAAGGGTTCAAGCTTTTAGTTCTGGTTGGCTATGACCTGGGACTAAATCCCAGCCACGTGGTAGGCAAAGCACATGGAGGATATGGACCTTTAGTCTCGGTTGGTAACACCAACCGAGACTAAAGATTTAGGGGCTTTTGGGTTTATGGGTGTAGGTTTTATTGTTTAGTTTTCCTTTTCATTTTGTGTTTTCCATTTAATTTTTTTTATTTAAAACATATTTTACGCTACTACATATTTTACACGTTATGCATATATGATAGAATTTCTCATAGAACCAATCATGTATATATCATAGAACTTCTAGTACGATCATGCATACACACATATGTATAAGTTGGTATATACAATTTTTCCCACAATTTACAGACCATTACATGAAGGCATTAGGTTTAATGGTATTATCCTTTGGGAGATATGACATCCTCAAGCAAAAATCTTGCCACTTCTTCTTGATTTGCTCGTACGCGGTCCTTTGGTAGGAGCTGATCTTGCATCTCTTGCATCTTTAAACAAGAATATCAATATAAATATATTTTAGTTGTGTGTGTGTATATATATATATATTAAATCATGATAAAAAAATGTGAATGTTGTTTACGTACCCAAATATCTCTTGTAGTTTTGGTCTTTTCGGTCATAAAGCGAATGTTCTCGCAAACGTACTATGACATAAACTAGTCCCCTGTTCCTGCTTGATGCATTTTACAAGAATATAATTCAATCAAATAATAATCAAGCATGATAATGGTATTGAAACTATAATTAAAGAAATGCCTGGACATAGCTAGTAGTACTTAAATACCTTGGACTTTCGCCATTTCAGCTCTGATTTCCATTTACCTGTAATCTCTTTGGTGAACCTTTTCCAAACCCTGCCCGTCAAAGAAAATGAATAAAGGAGTTAGTAGTTACTTGATATCAGGAAACGAGCTAAAGAGGCCGACATAGTGCGTTAATGATTGAAATTACCTCTCGAGCATCGAATACATGTTTCTGTATTCTTCAGAGTCTTTACTTAGTGAGTCCACTACTTCAACACATCCCTCGTCAATTCTAATGATTAGTAGGATCCAGTGGTAGCTGCAAAAATGATTTGTATATAAGCGGACATGCATAACTCATCAACTATACACTTAACATCGAGTATATATAAGAAAAAGGAGAATTTTTAGTACAAGACACTAACACTCACCTGAAGTTGTAAGGGAAAAGTATTTCTGGTTTGGTATTTAGGGCCTTCAAAAACCATAGCAACATTTTCTTTGTGTCTTTAGAGAAAGTAGTTAACACGTTGTCATTAACGGTATTTGGGTCAATAAACCCAATGCATATACTCCATATCTTTTCTCTTCAAAAATCTTCATTCTACATAATACCAAACAAAAGAATATAGTAAGGATAATTACATGCAATGAACGAGCTGAGCGAGAGACTTAAATTATAGAAAGAAATCACTTACATATAATAGCAACTGACGAGAGATTTGTCGATAGCTTTTTGATTGAATAACTGAAAAAATTCTTCATTTTCAATCCACAAATCATTTTCATGGATGTAATTGTTGGGGAACGTTGCATGGGAAACAAAATTTTTCCTAAGCACACGCAAACCTATCCATGGTGATGAGCATCTATGAGAGGGAGAGTGGATCTACATACCCTTGTAGATCGCTAAGCGGGAAGCGTTAAGAAACGCGGTTGGTGTAGTCGTACTTCTTCGCGATCCAAATCGCCAAGCATCTCGCGATCTAATCACGAACCATCCCGTGATCTCATCACGATCCGTCCCGCGATCCGATCACGAACGTACCGTGGCCTTGATCACGATCCTTCCGATCTAGTACCGAACGGACGGCACCTCCGCGTTCAGCACACGTGCAGCTTGATGACGATCTCCACCATCTTGATCCAGCAAAAGGAGGTGAAGAGGAGAGAGAGTTCACCGGCAGCGTGACGGAGCTCCGGCGATGGTGGTGGAGCAATTCCGGCAGGGCTTCGCCTAAGCACTGCGAAACTACGATCTAGAGGAGAAACTATGCACCGGTGGATTGGATAGCACGTGGCCGGAAATTCTGTCCAAAAGCCACCCAATCCACTAGTATATATAGGAGGAGAGGAGAGGCAGCCCTTGGCACAAGGCCAAGGGCCTCTTTGGTTCGGCCGGCTAGGAGAGGAGCAATCCTACTCCTACTCCAATCCTAGTTGGAGTAGGATTGCTTCCTATTGGCTGATTTTTTCCTTTTTCCTTTAGGACTTCCTCTCCCTACGCCATGAGCCTTTGTGGCTGTTTCCCCAGCCCACTAAGGGCTGTTTATTATTCTCCCACAGCCCATGCACCTCTTGGGGTCGAAATACCCCTCTCGGAGGTCCCCCGGTACACTACCGGCACTCCCGGTACACTATCGATGAGCCCGAAACTTTTCCAGCGACCAAACTGGGACTTCCTATATATGAATCTTTACCTTCGGACCATTCTGGAGCTCCTCGTGACGTCCAGGATCTCATCCGAGACTCCGAACAAAACTTTGGTCACCACCATACATAACTCTACACTACCGAAACGTCACTGAACCTTAAGTGTGCAAACCCTGCGGGTTCGAGAACTATGTAGACATGACCGAGACACCTCTACGGTCAATAACCAATGGCGGGACCTGGACATCCACATTGGTTCCTACATATTCTACGAATATCTTTATCAGTCGAACCTCTATGTCAAGGATTCAGTTAATCCCGTATAACGTTCCCTTTGTTCTTCGGTATGTTACTTGCCCGAGATTCGATCGTCGGTATCTCCATACCTAGTTCAACCTCACTACTGGCAAGTCTCTTTACTCGTTCCGTAATACAAGATCCCGCAACTAACATTTAGTCACATTGCTTGCAAGGCTTATTGTGATGTTGCATTACCGAGTGGGCCCCGAGATACCTCTCCGTCACACGGAGTAACAAATCCCAGTCTTGATCCATGCCAACTCAACAGACACCATCGGAGATACCTGTAGAGCACCTTTATAGTCACCCAGTTACGTTGCGACGTTTGATACACACAAGGCACTCCTCCGATATCCGTGAGTTGCATGATCTCATGGTCATAGGAACGTATACATTGACATGCAGAAAACAGTAGCAATAAACTGACACGATCATATGCTACGTTTGTAGTTTGGGTCTTGTCCATCACATCATTCTCCTAATGATGTGATCCCGTCATCAAATGACATCACATGTCAATGGCTAGGAAACCCTGACCATCTTTGATCAACGAGCTAGTTCACTAGAGGCATACTAGGGACACAGTGTTGTCTATTTACCCACACATGCATTGTGTTTCCAATCACTACAATTATAGCATGGATAATAAATGATTATCATGAACAAGGAAATATAATAATAAACACTTTATATATTTCCTCTAGGGCATATTTCCAATAGTAATGCTGTCACTTGACTTTCACCATGAGGCTCTGTTGCCTGCAATTTACTTCTTTTAGGTACCATTCATGCAACTTGCGCATTTGCGTTGATAGAAGTTTCTCATCCTCAAGACTCACCAAAGGTTTCCCGAGGACAAATATCCATGCTAGGCCCTTCTCATCCACCTTGGGGGCCTCCTCCCAGCCTAGGAGTGCTTCAACAGTGATAGCGAGCGCTCTAGCCTTCTCTCTATCAGCGTCGGTTATTAGCTCCCTATCGGTACTCACCTTGAGCGGGGTGATCGATTGCACCGCATGTTCTCCGAGCTGGGGAACAATTTCCCGCATTTACTACTACCACTCGACTTTTGTTTTTTTGGAAATGATAGGACTTGCTAATACAGCGTACATAGTCTGACACCGACCTTTTTCTACTGGTTTAGCTGCATCTAGAAAGTGTTGTACGGCTTTCCGAGGTACTTTCTCCTTTGGCGATAGGGGCGGTTTCGGTCCAAAATGGGCCTACAATTTGATACCCACTTGTTCATCGATTTCCTTGCCAGTCTTCTCGTGAGGTAACTTCTTTTTGACGGGAGGCTCGGGTTTCTTCTTTGGTGCTCTCTTCCGTTTTGGACTCGGTGGAGCTCGATATCGTGGACTCGCGCTAGGCTCTGTCTTGGGGTGGGATGGATTTGGATGGCACAGTGGAGATTGATATGGTGGACTCACCCTGCGCTCCGTCTCGGGGTGGGTAGGAGCTTGCTGATGCGACGGACTTGCAAGAGGAGTCGGTGGCCTTGGCACCGATTTTGGAAACATGATGCATTCCTTTTTCCACATCATGATACCACGTATGGCTTCTCCCAGTGTCTTCTCCCCTTAACCTCCATGGTATGATTCATATCCCGACAGAACTTCATCCACCCAGATCTAAATACAAACATCCATCGGTTCAACATGTTGGTAGTGATACTTGTGCCATGGACCTGGGGGCTTATGTGCATGGTTGAACGGAGTGGCCATTTCCGTTGTCAGCCCGATCTACCTGGGCTATGGCATGGACATACATGAGGGAATCCCGCATGTGACCATGCCGAGGGCGTACCTGGATCCGGCGATGATGCTACCATTCCTACGGCAGCGCGTGACCTGCTCCCTAGCCATGGACTCCGCTCCTTCGCTTCCCCCTTGCCCGCCTCCACATCAAAGTCTCTGTCCACCACCGTATGAACGACGCTCTGGGAATCATGTGGTGCGAGGAACCCTACCGAATAGATCGACGATAGTGAAAGGATCCGCGATGGCGTCTAGGTGTGGTTCCCATCCTTGTAGCGAATAAATCGAGGGCATCCTCGATTGTCAGGTTTTTGCTTTTGTGAAGGAGCCTCGCTCCCTGGTTCGTGCGACTTTTCTTTCGTGCAAGGGGGGCTCGCTAGATGGTATTCGTTCGATTTTTTCGTGCGAGGGGGGCTCAATATGTGGTCGTCAACCGATATTTTTGTGCAAGGGGGAAATTTTAGCTGCAAGGGGATCGTTACGTGCGAGGTGGGAGGATATACAAAAAAAAGTGGAACTCAAACTAACAATTTGCCCGTGCGAGATTTGTTTTTCATGGTGTAGATATTAATTTCCTTAAAATGCTTTATTTGTTTCCTGAAAATCTGGTATTTGTTTCTTAAAATAAGTTGCACCAATGACAGGAATCGGAGATCCTCAAAAAAAAATTGAGAGGGGTCGTTTGATTTGGATAAGTTAGGTAAGTTATATTAAAACTATTATTTTTTCCTGAAAATCTATTCTTTGTTACCTAAATAAAATTGAACTAAAAAGAGGGATCAGTTAATTTGGATAAGCTAGGAAAGTTACATTAAAATATGTATTTGTTTCTCAAAAACGAGTTATTTGTTTCCTAAAACAAATTGTACTTATGAGAGGAATCAATTGATTTGGGTAACTTAAGAAAGTAGATCCGTGATTTGTCATATGTTAGGAAAGTGTTGATTTGTAATGAAAGAGTGCAGGGAAAATAAATCGATGGACCAGGGTGGGAGGGATGGTGGGAGGAGAGACGAAAAAACCCAGTCATGATGGGGGAGACGAAATTGAACCGGTTGAGAAAAACCTGGATGTTATTCTACCAACTAACCAATTAGGAGTAGAGATAAAAAATAATAAAATACTAATAAAAACTAACAAACTATAAAGCATATAATAATAAAACATGGGCGAGGGGGCTGGCTAGCAGCACCGGCGCACGCGGTGGCTGCGGAGGAGGGGGCAGGAGCTCATCGACGACGACGAGCTCGGGGAGGAGGCTGGGCGGCGTTCGGCGTCGGGGGCGAAGACGACATCGACGAGGATGAGGAGGCCTGCGGGGAGCTCCGGTAGCCTAGCGGCATCGGGGTAGGGCGTCGACATTGGGGAGGGGGATGAGGAAGAAAACGGCTAGGTCCTGTATATATAGAGGGACCTTTAGTCCCGGTTAATGGCTCCAATCGGGACAAAAGACCCCCTTTGGTCCCAGTTAGAGTCACCAACCAGGACTAAAGACCCCTTTTTTGGCTCCTGCGCGGGAAGAGACCTCTAGTCCCGGTTGGTGGCTCCAACCGAGACTAAAGGTCTATTTTCTCTTTTCTTTTTTGTTTTATTTTTCTAAACAGCAAAGTTCTATTTTTAGATTTGGAATAACTGGTAGAGTATTTATAGTTTTTGAATTAACCTTTTTAATTTAGGTCAAAAAATAATATAAGCTCCCTGTTAGTGCCAGTAGTTTTCAAATTTAAATAGTTGTAATTTGAATTCTTTTGAAATTTGTGTGAATCACTAGTTAGTGAATAACTTTAGTTTAAAACTAGATTTTTGGGTGATTATTTTTCTTGTTGTTTAATATTAGTATGCTTTATGAGTATATTCAATTTGGGAATTGTTAGGATAATTTAAATATGTAATTTAATCAAAACCAGATTCTGTTTAACTCTTTTAGTTTTATACCTTCATCTGTTACAAAGACATTTCATTTTTTAACTTATTTCAACTCCGGACTTTTTGTGCATTCATTATGCACCATTCTAATCTACATCCTCAAATTTCAACCATTTCTAACTTCATTGCTATTTTTCGTCCATTTAATGATTTGTTTTGAGCTAAATGACCTTGAAATTAATAAGCACTAGAAATGAACTCTGAAAAGGTTGAAACTTGGCATGGTATCAACATTTCACCCACATAGCATGTGCTAAAAATTTGAGAGGCTTAAGGCAAAAACTGGATGCACTTTGTGTACAAACTGGACCATCTACTTCGAAGTATGAGGGTTTCACACGAAAACTCATCTGTTACAAAAGAATTTTATTTTTTACCTTAGTTCAACTCCAGACTTTTTGTGCATTCAATATGCACCATTCTAAGCCACATCCTAAAATTCTCACCCTTTCTAACTTCATTTGCTATTTTTCATTAATTTAATGATTTGTTTTGAGCTAAATGATGCTGAAATTAAAAAAAACTCCAAATGGACTCTGAAAAAGTTAAAACTTGGCATGGTATCATCATTTCACCCACATAGGATGTGCTAAAAAGTTGATAGGCTTACGGCAAAAACTGGATGCACTTCGTGTACAAACTGGACCATCTGCTTCGAAGTTTGAGGGTTCCGGACGAAAACTCATCCGTTACAAAGGGGTTTCATTATTTAAATTTATTTCAACTCCAAATTTTTTGTGCATTCAATATGAACCATTCTAAGCCACATCTTTAAATTTCAACCCTTTCTAACTTCATTTGCCATTTTTGACGCAATTAATGATTTTTTGAGCTAAATGACCCAGAAATTAAAAAGCACTACAAATGAACTCTGAAAAGGTTGAAACTTGGTATGGTATCATCATTTCACCCATATAACATGTGTTAAAAAGTCGGAGGGTTACAATAAAACTGGAAGCACTTCGTGTACAAAACTGGACCATCCTGGCTACTTACTAGAGTAGAAAAGTGATGACGGTGAAGCCAATCACATCCTTGAGTGGGATCTATGCGTATAAAACTTTTTCTTTGCGTGTGTCCCTTGATTATTGCACCATAATCATGGGTGATCTTCACCATTTAACAGGATGCTTGGGTCAGTCTTTCACTACTGGAATCAGAAGATTTGCCGTATGCCACATCTTCGACGTCAGCTAGCTGACGACAAAGAGTGGCTTTGCCATCAGCTAGCAGAAAAACGATGACAAAGAGCTAGCGAACGACAAAGGGTGGCTTTGACATGAGCCACCTCTTTGCCGCCTGCCAGCTGATGGAAAAGATTCTTTGCCGTCTGCCAGCAGACGACAAAGAGGTGGGTGGGGCCCAGTGGAGGCGAGCTTATTAAAACGGCCCACCCCACCTCTTTGCCGTCTACTAGCTGATGGCAAATTTTCTTTGCCGTCCGCTAGCAGACGGCAAATAACTAACTATAACAGCCCTAACGGCCCACCCCCTCTCTTCTCTCTCTCTCTGTCTCTCTCTCCCCGACTGCACACCCCGCTGCCGCCCCCGACCGCACCCCGCCGCCACCCCTGACTGCACTCCGCCGCTGCCCCGACCCCACGTCGCTCTGGCCCGCCGCGTGCCGCCCGCTGCCAACGACGCCCCACCGCTCCGCCCGCCGCCCCGCCCCGCCCCCTCCCCTGCCCCGGCCTCCTCCACCGGCCCCGACCCACCTCCTCCCCTGCCTCGGCCTCCTCCACCGTCCCTGCTCCACCACCTCCCCTCAGCGATGCCGCCCCCTCCCCTTGCACCGGCCTCCCCCACCGGCCTCGCCCTGCCCCTGCCCTACGGCGACGCCGCCCCCTCCCTTGTCCCCTCCACCAGCCCCCCTTCACCGACGGCGACTTCTCTCTGGTGAGTTCTTTCTCCACTCGCGCCATTTTTATTTAGATTTAGGTTTATTTTAGTTTAATTTAGTTCTGCTTTTTAGATTTAGGTTTAGTTTTGTTTAGTTTATTAGGTTAGAAAAATAAGTTAGTTAGTTAGTTTTTGTACTAAGTTAGTAAGTTAGTTAGTTAGTTAGTTGTTTAGGAGGAGGAGGAGAGCTTCTCTGCCGAAAAAAGGGGCCGCGAGCGGACAAGCGACGAACTCCGTGGGCGCCGCAAGAACATCCTTTCGTCTCCCCGCACGCACCACCCGCCTCCGCTTCGGCCTCCCCCCTCCCCCTCCTAGCCCCACTTCGTCGGCTCGACCCACCCTCCGCCCCGCGCTCCTCAGCCTCCCCGCATCAGCCGCAGCCGCCTCGCCGCACGCCGAAAACGCCGCCGATAGACCGCCCGCCCTGCCCCCCGCATCCGTTCCGATGGAAAAAAAGAAGTGGGAAAAGTAGAAAAAGAGGGTCGCCGATGGTAGAGGGTCGCCAAGGGAAAAGAGGTTCGCCGAGTGGTCGAGGGGAAAAGGAGTCGAGGGTCGACCCCGACACGACACCACCGACATCCCGACCCCCGACACGACAACCCGACACGGCACCCCGACCCCGACACAACACCTCTACCCCGACACGACACCCCCGACACCCCGACCCCGACGCGACACCCCCGACACCCCGACCTCGACACGACACGGGTTATATATTTTTGAATTATGAGTTAGGTCATATATTTTTCGATTTTGTTATACAAAACATCATATTTATGTTGATTAGGTGGATTTAAATGTGCAGTTGTTTCGTCGCTGCGAGGGTCTGGTGTTCGACGACGTCCCCGTGCGTTTGACAAGCTCCGCCCATGCGTTAGTGGGTGAGCACAAAGGAAGTCTCCTCCTTCCCCTTCATTTCCTCTATTCTGGTCTTCGTGCCGATGAAACTTGCTAGCTATAGGTGTCTTCAATCATCAGTATGCGTGACCACTATGAGTCTCTCGTTCGAACATCTATAAATATGCATTCATTAGCATATTTATAGCCGTGATTCTTTCGAATTGTGCAACGTTATCCATGGACAGCCCGAGTATGTGTAGATTGGGTTCGTTTTCCCATATGCTCTGCTCTGGATCCGATGCATAATTTCGTCAGTGCCTCCCTATTGTTCTCCGGGTACACATCCTCTCTGCTTATTGCCGAGACGTGTATCACAAGATCAGCGGGGAGGTGCTTCCGAAATTATGCGTAGGATCCGGAGCAGAGCATGGGAAAACGAACCCAATCTACACATACTTGGGTGGGATTAGGATCCATCTTTACCTACTAGCGTCTAGGTTGCATCGACGTAATAAAAGTGACAAACTCTATTAACTCATGAATATGGTTTGCTAAATTATGTATATATTTTTTGTGTGTCCAGTAGCTAGGCAAGATGAGTGATCATGGGTGGATGTACACCAGTCACACTAGTCAGAAAGACATAACCCGTGAATGGATAACAAAAACCAAGGAGTTTGTGAGAGTCGCGTTTGCAAATGGACAGAAAATAACCTGGTGCTTGTGAGAATGGATGTGCCTTATTTAGGCTTGAGTATGCGGGCTTCAACTATTGTCCCATTTGCAATGCTTCCAAGTATGTTCTGGTAGACAACGGTGTGGGTGAGAAGAGTCAAACCAAAATCCCAGTCAAGGTTCTTCGGTATCTGCCAATCATACCAAGACTTTAACGTCTTTTCATGGTCGAAGAGACGGCCAGACAAATGACGTGGCATAAATTGGGCAGAAGAACAGAACTAGATGCAGATGGGAATCCGATGTTGGGACACACTTCAGACGCTTTTGCGTGGAAGCACTTCGATGCATTACATAAGGATAAAGCAGTAGATCCAAGGTATCCTCGACTTGCCATCAACACGGATGGGTTCAATGTGTATGGTATGATGGCAACACAATATAGTTGTTGTCCTGTAATTCTTATTGCACTCAATCTCCCCCCAGAGAGATTATTAAAAGAAAGATTATTTTCCTGACGTTGATAATTCCAGGGCCCAAATATCTGGGGAAGAATATGAATGTGTACATGCAGCCGCTTAAGGATGAATTGTAGGAAGCCTGGGATAATGGGATCAAGACATACGACATTGCTACCAAAAAGAATTTCAACATGCATGTGTGGTTCTTGTACTCGTCGCATGACTTGCCAGCGTATGCTCTATTCATTGGCTGGTCTGTGCATGGAAGGTTCCCGTGCCCCACATGCAAGGCAGCTCTTGAGTTCCGTTGGCTGGAGGCGGGTCGCAAGTTTTCTTGCTTAGACATGCATAGATAGTTCCTGGATCCTCACCATAAGTTCAGAGAAGACAAGAAGAATTTCATCAAAGGTAGAGTTGTCAAAAACGTTGCACCACCTGCGTTGACAGGCCAACAGATCCTGGATCAGATAAACGCTCTCGAGCCGGATCCAGATCGTCCAGGGTATTTTAAAGGGTATAATACGGAGCACGCCTGGACTCACAAGATATTTTTGTGGGATCTGCCTTACTTTAAAGACCTCCTTTGCCCACACAACATCGACGTGGTGCACACTGAAAAGAATACCGCGAAGGCCCTTTTTGGTACATTGTTCGACATAGAGGGGAAGTCAAAGGATAATCCTAAGGCTAGAGTCGATCAGGAGGCTCTATGTGATAGACCGTTACAAAACATACGACAACCAAAAGGAAATAAGAACTGGAGGAAGCCAAAGGCATGGTTCAATCTTGGGAGGCCAACTATGAGGGAAATGATCTTGTGGGTGAAAATGCAGTTGATGTTCCCCGATGGGTATGCAGTGAATCTAAAGAGGGGAGCGAGTCTTGACAAATTGAAAATATTTGGTCTCAAGAGTCATGATTGGCACATATGGCTTGAGCGGGTAATGCCGGTGATGTTGCGTGGCTTTATCCCTAAGGACGAATGGCTAGTACTGGCAGAGCTGAGCTATTTCTTCTGTGCTCTTTGTGCGAAAGAACTATCGCCTGACGTGCTAGACGAACTGGAAGAGTTGGCGCCAGAGTTGACCTGCAAGTTAAAAAAGATCTTTCCACCGGGCTTCTTTAATCCAATGTAGCATTTGATTTTGCATCTCCCGACCAAGGCAAGATTGGGGGGGGGGGGCGTGCAAATCATTGGTGCTTCACAATTGAGAGGATGCAGAAGACGCTTTGAGGAAAATGTAAAAATAAACATAGAGTTGAAGCATCGATGGCCGAGGCATTCATTACTGAGGAGCCGGCAAACTTCGTGATAGCACACTACAAAGCCAAGAATCGTCATTTGCATAATCCGAAGCCTCGGCACAATGATGGCGACCGTGAAAAAGGTGATCCGACCTCAGCCTATTCAAAGGGAAGCTCGCACCAGCCGGTGCTTCGAAAGCAATAGTGTTGGATGTCGAAGAATGGCAGACCATTTCGTTGTATATCTTCAACAACCTAACAGAAGTGCGGCCATACATCGAGTAAGTTCTCGGTATATTGTTTCGCAAATTCTAATTCCTTTGAAATGTTCTTATTCCCGAATATGTGATACAGTCGATACGTCGCCAAATTCTCGGATGGAGTGGTGATCCAAAAGGATTCCATTGAAGAGTATGAGCTTCTGGCAAAGAATGGAGGCGGCTATGTCGGTTTCATCTCTTGGTTCAAGCAAACGGTATTCCATTAGACGATTTCATTTCTTCGTCTAGTTTGTGGCTAATGCAAAAATCCTTTCATATTAAGCTTGTAGGTAATGCAGAGTCTATGGAATCCGAACGAAGACAAGTCGCTAATGGTTTTGACTATAAGGTCCGTTCATTTGACAAATACAACATCAACGGGTATCGCTTTCGTACTTTTGGCAAAGAGCTATCTATGGCCGACCGAAAGTCTACAAATTGTTGTGTCTCCGCTGTTGGCGAAGGAGGGGTCGAGTATTATGGAAGAGTTGAAGCAATTTATGAACTTACATTCTTTGGTGAAAACCCACCAAACGTCGTAGTCTTCAAATGTTATTTGTTCCAGCTGAAGGAGACTAGAAGGACTCATGAACATATAGGGCTAGTCGAAATCAAACAAAGCAACTATTGAGATGTTCCCGATGTCTATATTATGGCTCAACAAGCGACCCAAGTTTTCTATCTACCGTGGGCCTGCCAAACAGATCCAAATCTGAATGGTTGGGATGTCGTTTATGATGTGCCACCACATTTTAGACCACCTCCCCTCAATGAAGATGATTATGAACCTCACATTAACCTAGACACATATGAAGGTGAATTCTTCCAAGAAACACGTGTTTGCAAGAAACGTTTCAAGAACCACTCTACTTCACCCCAGAACATTGAGGTAGACAGCGACAGTGAATCCGACTTCACTCGTGAGATGGAACAAGAAGAGACGGAAGAAGAAGAGGTTACTGCTGCGGATGACCTGTCAATGCTTGACTGATTACATAAAGGAGGCCTTCCACATGTTGATGCATTTATTGATGATGGTGATGAGCACGTCATTACTGATAGTGATGATGATTATGCATTTATTGATCCCGGAGCATATATAGATGATGAAAATTAATATTAGTACTGTTAGGTATTCAATTATTATTATGTACATATATATTATTAATTAGTTCATGTTATTAAGTATTTCATTTTTTTATGTTTAACTAATTTCGTTCACTCTTTGTCATTGTAGGTGTTGACAGATGGTGGGCGCGCGTCGAGAGTGCTCTGAGCCTCCTTCCTCAGTGCGTGCTGGGAGGGGTGCTATTATTCCACCCTAGCAACTCCAGAGAGCGCTGGTACACAGTATGCAGAGACCGGCGGGCACTTCTTCTTCGACAGGGAGATGTCAGGGGAAGACGAAGAGAGGTGCTAGAGGTAGGAAGGCTGCTGCACCTTCCTTGCTGCCACCCGCAGCTGATTCTCCCGGCCACAGGAGTGCTCCGTCTCAGGTGGACCCATTTGACTTGGACCCGTCTCGGACACCAGTCGCCGAGCCTCGGGCCGATGAGCCTCGGGTCACCGAGCCTTCGTCCCAGGAGACTCCGGTCCCAGGGTCTTCGTCCCAGGAGACTCCGGTTCTAGAGTCTTTGTCTCACGTGACTCCGGAGGCTAGTGGCCATGCTGATGGTGGCGAGGACAACTTTTCTGAGGATACCTATAGCGAGGGTGAGCTGGTTGAGGAGAGAAAGAGGGTCTACCAGCGTGGTTGTACAAAGCTCCCACCCGTGCCGACGACCCGCGATCAGACGTGGTTGATTGTGCCTAATGCGGAGAGGTAAGTGCATTTACTCTTTTTTAACCTTTTGCCTTCATGTTTCTTCAAATTAATATCTAATGTGTTGGCCTTGTCATACTGCAGGGGTTGGAAACACGACCCTGGTGTCCGCAGGCCCAACGCGGTCCTTGGTGTGCTTCTCAAGCACCACTTCTCGGGGAAGGTCCAGTTGCCCGGTGAGATTGAGGTTCCACAAGTAGCATTGAACTGGGAGCTGTATGTGGCTGCCCCGGCCCCGCCGGAGGAGAGGGTCGATGGTGTCTTGCGCGAGACGGTGGCCAACATTGTGATCCGTCGGTTTTGGGTAATTTCCCCTTTACAGAATTAAAAATCAACATCACCTAGTGATTGTACTAATCAGTGTTGTCTTGTTTGATTGCAGACCTTCTACAGGTGTCTTGAGGAAGACAAGGCGGACGCAGCTATTTTTCTCGTAGCCGAGTGCAAGCGCCTACTTCAGAACTTACGGCACGAGGCTCGGGTGCAGGCTATTCGAGACTACTACGCCTCGACTAACATTAAGAGGGCCAAGAAGAAGTGCCGCAAAAAATTTCTGAGTAAGGAGAAGTACATGAAGGTAATTACCTATTCTTAAGGACTTGTACTTAGTTTCCTTGATTTGATTCGTAGGCGTAGCGCTGAAATTTCTCTTGTCTAACTTAGGTGCCCCCGAGATGGTGTGCATATAGGATGGACTGTTGGGAGGCATTGGTGGATGAGTGATGCTCTCCCAAATGGCTAGCCGACCACAACAAGGCCAAGGATAAGCGTGCCCAAATGAAAGGAGTGGCACACCATCAAGGGAGCTCCAACCTGTTTGAGTACGAGGATCACTAGGTATGTGGTTTGCTTCATGCTTCATGCAATTTCATTCTTCATGCTAGCGTGAGCCCTTAACTAATATTTTGTTCCTCTCTTTTAGGCACGACAAAACAAGAAGGAGGTGCCACCGCTGATCGACCTCTATGACATGCCCCATACTACCTCATACAAGAAGGCCAAGGCATTCTTTGAGGATGACCTCGATCATCCAGAGAGCTTCAGCAACATCTCCTCCCACAACAAGCTCGTGAGGTACAAAAATGAGGGGAAGGCGAGGAAAGGGGAGGAGTTCAACCCGAGCTAGAGTCCTTTTGATCCAGAGCTCGTGATGATATCTAGTGGCGGGAGACCCCATGTCTCGATAGCCATTGGGGATGGACTGATACGTTGTCCTAGAACTCTCCCGGAGATCAAGAAGCACCAGACGAGCTCCGATCCTGAGATAAGGCCTCGTCCACGGCCAATGGAGCTCACCATCAAGTCTAGGGCCCAGGAGCTTCTGGCGGAGGCAAACAGGCAGGCGGTGTAGAGGGAGAGGGACATGGAGGAGAGGACGGCTAGGCTGTTGGAGGCGGAGAGGAACCGGAATGACGCGTCTCACCAGGCCCTATACGAGCTCCTCATGGTAAGTTTCTCCTGCATATTAGCCAAATCATGCACGTAATGTTTGTTTCATCACTAACTAATATGGCTGACTCATGAAAACAAAATGTGCAGACTGTGTGCCAAAACAATGGTCAGACCGCTCCGTCGATGCCCCAGATTGGTATAGCACCCACGGTGAGTTTCATTTGAATGGTCATTAGTTGCTACTATTCACATTTGAGTTGTAGCATGCTAAGGAGACATTGCAAATGATCTTTGGTGCAGCGTGCCTCCCGACAAGCATCGACCAATCCTTTTGCGTCTACTGCAACCCGACCGGTCCTTCTCCGTCTCACCCTGGCGCAAACCCGATCGGTCCTTCACCTCCGTGATGATGGTAAGTTTTCCCAAGTGTTTTTGTTAGCAAATGCATACTTAGCTTAAGAAATGACCAATTTAGCTCCAAAATGACATATACTTAGCTTCTTTAGTTCATTTATGACATACTAAGCATACTTAGGTAAAAAATGGCATGATAACCTTGGTTTAGCTCCAAAATGACATAGACTTAGCTTATTTTCCTCCAAAATGACAAAATAACCTTACCTACCTCCAAAATGACCGATTATAACTAGGATAGTTCTAAAATTACCCACACTTGCAATTTTGTCCTCCAAAATGAATAAATATGGTTAGTTAGCTCAAAAATGGCATAACTGCCTAGGTTAGCTAAAAAATGACCTATACTTAGCTTCTTCAGTTCATTTATGACATACTTAGCATACTTATGTAAAAAATGGCATGATAACCTTGGTTTAGCTCCAAAATGACATAGACTTAGCTTATTTTCCTCGAAAATGACATAATAACCTTACGAAGCTCCAAAATGACCTATTTACCTAGCTTAGCTCTAAAATGACCTACACTTAGCATTTTTTTACCTAGCTTAGCTAAAAAATGGCATTTGCCCCTACCTTATTTAGAGGAAGAAGATAAAGAAGAGGAGAGGAGAAAAATAAAGAGAAGAAAAATTCTTCCTCTTCTTCTTCTTCTTCTTTTTCTTCTTGTTCTAGCTAGTCTTCTTCTTCTAACTTTCTTCTTTCCCAATTTGCAAATTTGCTTTAGATGAGGAAGCTTGCGTTGATGGAGTCTACTCTTATCCTTGTGCTTCCATTTTGTTTTGATTATGTACGATGAACTTTGTTGTTGGATATCTTGTTGGAAACTTGTTGGATATGTTTTTGGAAACTTGTTGGATATGTTGTTCGAAACTTGTTGTTGCATATGTGTTGGTAACTTGTTGTTGGATATGTGTTGGTATGATTGTTGAAAGTATTTTTAAATGTGTATATATATATGTATGTAATTCTGTGAAATTGAATGAATTTAAGAAAAAACAGAAAAAACTAGGGCTATACGGGTTCTTTGTTGTCTGCTGGCAGACGGCAAAGAGCTTTGCCATCCACTGGCAGACAGCAAAGCTGCCACATGGCAGCTTCCTGTGCAACCTAGGGCGGCACTAGGCTGGCCTATGTGGTTTCTTTGCCGTCCGCTGGCAGACGGCAAAGAACTTTGCATCTTTGCCGTCTGCCAGCTGACGGCGAAGAAGCCACATAGGCTAGCAAAGAAACCGTTTATTTTTCGTCCGCTGGCAGATGGCAAAGAACTTTGCATCTTTGCTGTCTGCCAACAGACGACAAAGCACGCCGTTAACACCTTAACAGACGTAAGCTGCCACGTGTGCCATCCACGGTCTTTGCCGTTCGCTGGCAGATGGCAAAGACCTAAGCATCTTTCCGTCTGCTAGCAGACGGCAAAGCGCCCTTTACCGGAGCTTATTCAGCCGGACGGTTGGCCGTCTGCTGGCAGACGACAAAGCCTTTCCCGTCCGCCATGCATGCCTTTGCCGTCCTCTATGGCGAACGACAAAGTTGCTGATTCCTGTAGTGTTTTGACATGTCTATCTTGTCCTCCACTCCCACGATGTTTCTTTTCCCAGAAAGAACTATGCCGAACTTTGGCTCATTGTATGATGTATCCGCTTTCTTATCTTTTCATTTTTTGGTTTGGTAGACGCGTCCTTCACATAGAAAACTTGCGCCACATCATTGGCTAGGACAAATGGTTCCTCTGTGTACCCAAGATTGTTGAGATCCATTGTTGTCATTTCGTATTGCGGGTCTACCATTACCCTTCCTCAAGTCAAATTGGCCCATTTGCACCGAAACAAAGGGACCTTCAAATCACCTCCATAGTCAAGTTCCCATATCTCCTCTATGTAACCATAACATGTGTTCTTTTCCCTATTGGTGTTTGCCGCATCGTCAAAGCGGACACCACTATTTTGGTTGGTGCTCTTTTTATATTGGTCGATCATGTAAAATATATTCCCATTTATCTCGTACCCTTGCAAAGTCAATATAGTCGAAGATGGTATCTTGGCCAACAAGTACATGTCATCTTCAACATTGCCGTCACTCATGATATACAACCAACCACCGAAAGCCTTAATGTGTGTATGTTTAATACAGGGGTCAGACTGCTCTGGGTTCTTGGAGCATATAATATCCATGTGTTTCTCGATATACGGGGTCACCAAGGTAGAATTTTGTAGAACTACGTAGTGTGCTTGCGCCCAAGAATGCTTGTCCCTACATATTATTGATTTTGGTCCAAGCATGCCTTTTCTATGCAGTCTTTCCTCATGCCATGATTGAGGAACACCAATCGACTTAATGTCAGGAATAAAGTCAACACAAAACTCAATAACCTCCTCTGTTTCATGGGGCTTGAAGATGCTTCCTTCTGGCCTAGCACGGTTGCGAACATATTTCTTTAAGACTCCCATGAACCTCTCAAAGGGGAGCATATTGTGTAGAAATACAGGACCCAGAATGAAAATCTCTTTGACTAGGTGAACTAGGACGTGTGTCATAATATTGAAGAAGGATGATGGGAACATCAACTCAAAACTGACAAGATATTGGACCAAATCATTCTGTAAGGTTGGTAGGATTTCTAGATCGATTACCTTCTGAGAAATTGCATTGAGGAATGAACATAGCTTTACAATGGCTAATCGAACACTTTCTGGTAGAAGCCTCCTCAACGCAACCAGAAGCAATTGCATCATGATCACGTGGCAGTCATGAGACTTTAGGTTCTGGAATTTTTTCTCTACCATATTTATTATTCTCTTTATATTCGACGAGAAGCCAGACGGGATCTTCATACTAAGCATGCATTCAAAAAATATTTCCTTCTCTACTTTGATAAGAGCATAGCTGGCAGAACCTTTATATTACTTTGGATGCATGCCGTATTTTGTGTTCATACGTTCCTAGTCCTACCGTGCCTCTGGTGTATCTTTTATCTTCCCATACATGCCCAGGCAGCCTACCAGGTTCACGCAAAGATTCTTCGTGACGTGCATCACGTCGATTGCAGAGCAGACCTCTAGGACTTTCCAACATTCTAGCTCCAACATAAAGATTTCTTCTTGTAAATGGGCGAGTGTCCGTCAGTGTTAATCTGAAAAGATTGTCCACTAAGACCCTTTCCAAAGATTACTTGTAAATCCTTGACCATATCAGGTATTTCATCACCAGTACGGAGGATAGGCTTATTTCGGTCATCTGCCTCACCTTTGAAATGCTTGCTTTTCTTTCTTATGGAATGCTTGGTCGGAAGAAATCGATGATGTCCCAAGTACACATTATTCTTGCATTTGTCCAAATATATAATTTAAGTCTCATCTAAATAGTGCGTGCATGCATGGTATCCCTTGTTTGTTTGTCCTGAAAGGTTACTAAAAATAGGCCGATCATTGATGGTTACAAACAACAACGCTCGCAGGTCAAATTCCTGCTGTTTGTGCTCATCCCACACACATACACTTTTTTATTCCATAGCTGTAAAAGTTCATCAACTAATGGCCTTAGGTACACATCAGTGTCGTTGCCGGGTTGCTTAGGGCCTTGGATGAGCACTGGCATCATAATGAACTTCCGCTTCATGCACAACCAGGCAGGAAGGTTGTAGATACATAGAGTCTCAGACCATGTTCTATGCTTGCTGCTTTGCTCCCCAAAAGGATTAATGCCATCTGCACTTAAACAAAACCATAAGTTCCTTGGGTCATCTGCAAAGTCCGACCACTCTCTCTCAATTTTTCCATTGGAAATATGCCCTAGAGGCAATAATAAAGTGGTTATTATTATATTTCCTTGTTCATGAATTTTTTTATTATCCATGCTATAATTGTATTTATTGGTAGCTCAGTTGCATGTGTGGATACATAGACAACACTGTGTCCCTAGTATGCCTCTAGTAGAGTATCTCGTTGATCAAAGATGGTCAAGGTTTCCTAGCCATAGACATGAGATGTTATTTGATAACGGGATAACATTGTTAGGAGAATGATGTGATGGACAAGACCCAAATTCTGAATGTAGCATATGATCATGTCAGTTTATTGCTATAGTTTTCTGCATGTCAAGTATCTGTTCCTATGATTATGAGATCATGCAACTCACTGACACCAGAGGAATGCCTTGTGTGTATCAAAGGTCGCAACATAACTGGGTGACTATAAAGACGATCTACAGGTATCTCCGAAGGTGTCTATTGAGTGGGCATGGATCAAGACCAGAATTTGTTACATTGTGTGACGGAGAGGTATCTCGGGGCCCACATGGTAATACAACATCACAACAAGCCTTGCAAGCAAAGTGACTAAAGTGTTAGCCACAGAATCTTGTACTACGAAACGAGTAAAGAGACTTGCCTGTAATGAGATTGAACTAGGTATAGAGATACCGACGATCGAATCTCGGGCAAGTAACATACCGAAGAACAAAGGGAACATTATATGGGATTAACTGAATCCTTGAAATAGAGGTTCAACCAATAAGGACCTTCATAGAATATGTAGGAACCAATATGGGCATCCAGATCCTGCTATTGGTTATTGACCGTAGAGGAGTCTCGGTCATGTCTACATAGTTCTTGAACACGGAGGGTCTGCGCACTTAATGTTCGGTGATATTTCAGTCGTATTGAGTTATGTATGGTGGTGACCGAAGGTTGTTCGGAGTACCAGACGAGATCTTGGACATCACGAGGATCTCCAGAATGGTCCAGAGGTAAAGATTGATATATAGAAAGTCCCATTTTGGTCACCGATTTTTTTCGGGTACTTTGGTAGTGTACCGTGAGTGCCGGGAGGTTTCCGGGGGACCATCGGAAGAGGCCACCCACGCCGGAAGGACCCATGGGACTTAGGAGTGGCTCACCAGCCCTTAGTGGGATAGGCAAGCCAGCCCCTAAGGGCCCATGTGGCTAGGAGGTAGGAAGAGGAAAGATGTCATGCCTAAGATGCGGTCCTATCCTAATTTCGGCACGAGGGCCTCGACAGGGATAGAAGCGCATCTCGTCGTGTTGCAAGAATGAATATCATTACAAGTACATGTACAGAAGAGATGAGTATATGGAATTGGCTTACACTCGCCACAAGCTACATCAGAGTCACATCAATACAACAACATACTCAAACATCATACAAAAGAGCAGGGTCCGACTACGGACGAAATCAAACGATAAAACGACATCCATCCTTGCTATCCTAGGCTGCCACCTAGAACCCATCCTAGATTGATGATGATGAAGAAGAAGAACTCCAAATCAAATTAAATATCGCGCTCATGTTCAATCATCACATTACCTGCACCTGCAACTATTGTTATAGTAATCTGTGAGCCATATGGAATCAGCAATCTCATTTCCAAGGGTATGAAGACTATTAAAGCTTAATGGGTGAGGTATGGTTAAGTGGTGAGGCTGCAGCAAGCGACTAAGCAGTTATTTGACTGGCTAACTCATGAGTACAGAAAGTAAAGTATGGTGTTCTACGCATAGCGGACGTGAACTAGTAATGATCACTAACTGATCGTGAACACCTACTTATGTCAAACATAACCCCACCGTGTTCTCTTTCGGATAAGGACTCACGAGAAGAGACAGTCACGGTTACGCACACAGTTGGTGTATTTTATTAGAGTTTACTTCAAGTTTGCTATGACCGGGTGTTAAACAAAATATCCAAGTTTGCCACATAACCGCGGGCATGGCTTTCCAAAAGATTTAACCTTGGAGGGGTGCTCCGACTCATCCATCACAAATTAAGCACACGCAGCGGGAATAACCTCGACCACGGATCTCGTGATCATCCTAGGCAATTCCAAAGGAAATCCGCCACCTCGAGATAGCTCGAAGAATAATTGGAACTCATCACTCAAGACGTTCGAGAAAGATAAAACAAATCTAGCAAGGCCGCCCGACATGCCGACAATCTTGATAGGAGCCGCGTATCTCGTTCTCTGGGCACGGCAGATGAGCTACGCGTACAGTGGCCTGATAGAAATCTCCCGAGTTGCCCTGGGTTGGCCCCGCACAGTGCTTTATTTTGGACCAACACTCATGAGGAACACTGGCCCCGGTTGTTGATTAATTATCCAAGGGTGCCGGTGGGTCCCTATGCAATTTATTAGCTATTAGGCAAATGTAGTACCAATGTTGGGCCTTGTCAGATAAGCTTTATCCTAACATGAAAATCAAGGGGGTCCCCATAACAACCCCAAGCATGTTAGGAGCGCTCGATTATGGAACATAACACCGCTTCACAAGTAACTAGGGGCAGCAAGAGTGGAACAAAACACCGAGCAAAAGGTCAAGCCTTCCACCTTTACCAAGTATATATGTGCATTAAATTAAATAGCAGCAATATTCTGATATAACTAAAGAATGTCCATGTTGACACATGGAAGCAATTGCACCTGCAGCTAGAAACGCTATAAGAAGGGCTGAGCAAGCGGTAACATAGCCAAACACAGTTTTGCTTGGATGTGGAGGGTTAGAGGCTTTTCATGGCAATGTTGGGAGGCTCGACAAACAAGTGTTAGGTAGCGAGACATAGCGATAGAAAAACGAGACATCTAGCATGGCAATGATAGTAGTGGTATCCAGGGAAATGTGTCATCTTTCCTGAGATCCCGTTTGGAAGAAGAACGATTCCATGAAGAAGACGATCCAACGTAGTCGAACAAATCCTCACACTCCGAACGCTTTCCGAACTCTATCGAGACGAGGCAATCCGGAAACAAACAATCAACACAAGATACACCACAACAAGTGCATGATACGATGCGCAAACAAATATGATGCATGTTCGGTTTACTATGCAAGGCATGACATGGCAAGGACAACAAACAACTACTACACATTAAGTGAAGTTCAATATGCAACGAGTTGCATATTGAAGAAACTCCACGTTCGAATTATTTAGTTCATTCCCGTTTAGGTACACATTAATGTTAAATGTTATTAGGCATGGTAAGAGGTGAAGCATAAGTAAACTACACTATCTAGGCATCTTAAGTGAGGTCGGAAACAACTTATAGTATTTGCGAAATGACCTCATATGTTAATTTCGAAATTTGTCCAGATCTGAACTAATCATATTTTTATATTTGTCAAACAACAGAATAAACTATACCATATCATTCGACACATCATTCTAGTCAATTTACATATATGGAACATCTCAAACGGAGCTCCGGCCTAAAAGATATGAGCAACACAAGATGCACATGTCATGAATGCAAATGCATGGAAAATAATATCACAAACATTTCAAATCATGAATGCAGAAAGTTATTATGAGATTCTACGCAAGTCTCATATGCGACATGTTCAAAACGGAGCTACGGTTCAACAAATATAACCAACACAAGTTTTAGTTAAAATCTGCCCAAAACAGCAACTTAGCATTTTGCACGCATCAAAATAACAAGCTAGAAGATTCTAACATTTACAAACTAAGCATGGGGAAGTAGCATATAACACACACTTCATTTCATCTTCACATATCATATTCAAAACATGTATGGATCACATGGTAGGAAGCTCACAAGGTAGCTACTTGAAAACAGTTTCAGACTTGGTGAAAATAACAGTTTTTAACAGTGCAGTTTTTATCACGAAGACATATTGATAGAAGTGAAACTATATGCTATAGGTCATATTATGGCATGAAACTTAACAGCATGCTAGAGGACATTATCAACTATAAATAACTCCATTGCACCTACCTCAAAAGGGTTCTAGATCACTAGCAAAACACATGGCAAGACAACAACAAAATATTACAGATCCCAGACTTAGAAATATTTTGGATCATCAAAACAGCAGTAATTTTATAGCATGTTGTCAACAAAAATCTAACACCTAGACATGAATTTCTACGGCAAGCAAAATGTCCAAGGGCTAGGACACATATCAAAGGGCATATCTCATGTTCAAAATTATTTCATATCATGCATAGATTGAATCACACGAAATAGATAAAAGGGCATCACAGCAAAAAATGACACGCACACAAATTGCTTAAACGACAAAACTAAATACGCAAATAAATTCTATGAATTTTTCTACCCCAAAAACATATATAACATGTATAGGTTCATGTAGGAAAAAACATATCATAATTAATTATGCAAATTTATGACATAAACGTACTAGTAAGTTATTTGTGAAAATTAAATCCAAACATCTCCTTAAACATTTTTATCATGCATGAAAATGCAATATAATTAATCGACACATAAAGCCACACATTTTCATATATAAAGTATTTGGATATGATGCACGGTTAATTGTATATGAGCATTTTTAAAATAGGGGTTTTTCTGTAATTATGAAAATCACCAGATAATTATAAAATTCGCAGGATAGGAAAAAAATGATTATGGGCCTAATCTTCTCTTGGGCCGAACATGAGCATGGGCGACAGATAACCAAAAGGTGCCATGAGCTTGGGCTGGCCTTGGCGCTGGCCCACGATGGCGAGCGAAGCGCTCCACAGCCGCTCGTGCCCGCGTCCGCACGCGAGGAGGCCCAACAGCAGAGTCAACGTCGACGGGGCTGGCAACTCCGGCGACGGGAGGACCAAGGTGGACCTTCGGCAAGGGAAGGCCGAGGCGGCGGCTGGCGGCGAGCGGCGACAGGAGACCGCACGCCAGGTTTTGACCCCATCCGAGAATATTTTAGCGCGCCTCTTAAAACATTTTTTAAAACGATGCCGTGGCCACGTGCATGTGTGGTTGGTCTCGAAACAGGCAACAACAAGAATGGAGAGAATCGATAAATACGAACGGATGCAAGTTTTCGAAAATGAGTGATGATGCTATGCAGATGATGTGAATTATACAATGATGAATGCAACAACCAAACAAAACACAGACGAGAACGGAAATAAAAGGGGAATCTTCTGGAGTGTCGGTCCCGGGCTGTTACAACTCTCCTCCACTACACGAGGATCTCGTCCTGAGATCTAGAATGAGAAGGGGAAGAGAAAGAGAAAGGGGTAAAACGTAGTTGCTTCAACGAGTGAAATCCACAAACCTTGAAGGTTGCAAAGAGATGAAGAACTACATGAGGAACAAGCAAGAATTCACAAGAAATTTCGGCAGCACTTCGGTAGGATAGAGGGCAAAATTGATAAGATAGAAAGAAATTGAAGGAAAGACACCAAAGTTCGGTTGAATTAGAATCAAAACTTCATAAGATGAAAGGATCATGAAAAGATTTCACAGCACTCAGGTAAAATGAATAAGCAAGGGAAGAACAAGCTCTTGAGAAAACAAGATGATAGATTGAAGAGAGCAACAACATAAAGCCTCCGGATCAGAAAACTAGAAGCTAGATTGATGGAAGGAAAAGAACGGAGAAGAAAATGACAACTTCTGCCACCATTGAATTTGAAAAGCATGGTTGAATGGAGTTGATGGAGAGTCATTAACGAAAGGAATAGCTTGTTATGGGCTTAAGGACAACATCTCGAAATTATGAGGTGACAACCTACCACAACAGGAACAATTGATTGCCTGAGGTCAACAAGATATGAAAACTTCTTTCACCAAGAAGAGGAGGAGACACTTGAATCATTTATGACACCATGATAGCAACAATCCTTAGGAAATGATTTAGGTGAACTCCAACCCAAGATAACTCTGGGAAAACAAGATGGGTTGAACTTAATAACACCACCTTATCTTATTCTTGATAGTTTTCCTTCGAGACTCCTCATAATCAAGAATTTAATAACACCACCTCAAAAGACAATGGAGATGCAATTGAACTTAGAAATGCGAGAAAAGAACGGTTGAGCTTCTCCAACAAGAATCCTGAAGAACACTTCGGGAAAGAATTACATCATTAGCAACCCACCATGAAGGACCTCTTGGAGAACACCGGGATGAAAGGACGAACAAAAGAATGAGGGTACAACGATTGAACAAAGATACATGGGAACGAAGAGATCACGATCCACCTAATGGAAAACTTGAACAAGGTACCAGAATAATTGATATGAACGAAGGAACAACAATTGAGAAGAATTTGAGAGGAAAGCTAAAAGCCGAGAACGAAGAGATCTTCTGAAACGATGGCCTTTGGAGGATAAAGAAATGAAAACAATTATGAAATGCACCGGATAGGTATGGGAGGAATAACTCATGATCAAAACAATTGAGATGAAAGCAACAACCTGAAACCAAGAATCTTTGGAAGAACGAACAATGATTTAAGAGAAACTCTCCTTCGGTCTTCAATGCTGAGAATGATGACGAGAAACAACACCATGAATTACTGAGATACTCCAGAATAATGAATAAAGAAAAGGTTGAGCCAACAATGAAAATGATTTAGAAGCGATCATGGAAGAGGAATATGACTGATGAAAATCACTCTTACATCATATTGAGAAGAACTTGAGGACAAATCCGGAAATATTAGAAGAGTCACGTAGGATCCTGGGGAAAACACCTGTCGGTTATGGGCCCACTCAAAAGAATCCACCATCGAACAATTGATTAAAAGAGAGATTGCACCGGTACAAATTAAGAACTTGATGATATGAGACCCTTGAAATAATTTAAGAGGACAAGAATGAAAATGAATGTCTTCTGAGATATCTTCAACACTCCGGATATAATAGAGAGGGATTAATAAACAAGAGAGGCTTGGAAAAGAAATCCCCACATGGAAACCATTGAACGAATGAGAAAGTATATGATGAGCACCGAAGCTTGAATTGAATCCACCGGGGATGAAAAACAAAGATGAATTCTAATAAATGATAACTTGAGCACTGAGCATCTTTATAAAGAATCACCGGAGAAGAATAACAACGAGAACAAGGAATATGAGGATAGATCTTGAAATTGAAACTCTTGAGAATATTCACAAAGAATCATCGGAAACAAGATAGCAGAAAAGATAGAAGAAGCATTACATGAATAGAGAAGACACTTGGATGAGAATTTAATCATTGAAGAAAAAGGGCGGGAGGGTGGGGAAAACAAAGAAAACTTGGAACAGATGAGACAACTCCGGAACTAGATATGAGGATTGACCTTGAAAATATTGGATATGATAGAATTATCTTGAAGAGAAGCACACCGATAGGAAAAGAATTGATATGACAACTCCGGTGGATCCAAAGGATTAGACTCATGGAAATATGCAAACATCATTTAGGAAAGATATGAAATCAGCACTTGACATTGAAGAAACTTGAATTACCATATTCAAAACAAAACGAAGGACGAGGCTTATAAAACAAGCCAAAACAAATACATAACAGAGACTTCGTCCAATATTTTTGTGTTAAGGTTCGCACGGGCTCGATCGTACATTGGATTGTCATATTGAATTGACACTCGAATATGCACCCTAGGCGTAGCGAACTACAAGGCTTGACGAAGCATATCTGATGACATATATCAAGACTGTCATCTGTTAGAAAGACCGTGAACAAACAAATCCACTAGATATCGAACCCCAACCTCACATCATGATCTGTTGGAAGATAGCCTAGGTAACTACTTGAATTCCCACCTAAGAACTTCCGAAAACTTTCTGGTTATGCAATCTGGTGTGGGGGATACAAGGAGGAGATATCTCACACAACTAGCAAACCTACACCCCAACCGTATCCATCCTTAAACACATAACTAGAGGCTTTCGCAAATCCATCTAACTCAGATCCTCAAAAACACAACGTTACTAACCATGGTGGTACCCCAGATGCCTCCCCAGTACTAGGTGACTCCGATCTTATCTCACCATGACAAGTATTGAAGCAATTCCAAACACCCTCCGTCCTGGGATACTAAGGAAGCTGAATGATAACGATGTGCCAAGAATTCCGTGGAGCTCAACTCCCCGGAAGAAATCAAGTCAGACAGGAGGCACCAAGACAGAACTCCGTCACATCGACATCATATAGTTTCCAAAATACCCGCGTGTTCCTAAAAAAATTGAGCGAGAAGAGGAGTAGAATCAAAATTCCAAAGTCGATTACCTCACCAGAGCATAGAAGAGGAGTAAAAGGAATCCTACTCTCCAATATAACTAGACTAAAAATAGTTTTTACTAGACTCGAATCAGCCAAGTTCGATCAATCAAGGGGTCTCCTAGGTCGGTACAGGCTCTGATACCAACTTTTCATGCCCAAGATGCGTTCCTATCCTACTTTCGGCACGAGGGCCTCGACAGGGATAGAAGCGCATCTCGTCATGTTGCAAGAATGAATATCATTACAAGTACTTGTACAGAAGAGATGAGTATATGGAATTGGCTTACACTCGCCACAAGCTACATCAGAGTCACATCAATACAACAACATATTCAAACATCATACAGAAGAGTAGGGTCCGGCTACGGACGAAATCAAACGATAAAATGACATCCATCCTTGCTATCCCAGGCTGCCACCTGGAACCCATCCTAGATTGATGATGAAGAAGAAGAACTCCAAATCAAATCAAACATCGCGCTCACATTCAATAATCACATTACCTGCAACTGCAACTGTTGTTGTAGTAATCTGTGAGCCACACGGACTCAACAATCTCATTTCTAAGGGTATCAAGACTATTAACGCTTAATGGGTGAGGTATGGTTAAGTGGTGAGGCTGTAGCAAGCGACTAAGAAGTTATTTGACCGGCTAACTTACGAGTACAAAAAGTAAATTATGGTGGTCTACGCATAGCGGACGTGAACTAGTAATGATCACTAACTGATCGTGAACACCTACTTATGTCAAACATAACCCCATCGTGTTCTCTTTCGGATAAGGACTCACGAGAAGGGACAATCACGGTTACACACATAGGATGTGTATTTTATTAGAGTTTACTTCAAGATTGCTATGACTGGGTGTTAAACAAAATATCCAAGTTTGCCACATAACCGCGGGCACGGCTTTCCGAAAGATTTAACCCTGTAGGGGTGCTCCAACTCATCCATCACGAATTAACCACACGAAGCGGGAATAACCTCGACCACGGATGTCGTGATCATCCTAGGCAATTCCAAAGGAAATCCGCCACCTCGAGATAGCCCGACGAATAATCAGAATTCCTCACTCAAGATGTTCAAGAAAGGTAAAACAAATCCAGCAAGGCCACCCAACGAGGTTTTTAACTTAGGCGAAACATGTTTCGCAACTAAGCTCCCGAGTGTGAGGATTGCTCATCACTTGGAGTATTTTCGAACTTCGGCGAATGTTAATTCGCAGCTAAGTTATCGAGTGAATGGATTACTATCCACCCGACGAGGTTTTTAACTTGGCAAAACGTGTTTCGCAGCTAAGCCCCTGAGTGTGAAGATTGCTCATCACTCGGAGTATTTTTGAACCTAAGCGAATACGGATTCGCAAATAGGCTGTTGAGTGAATGGACTGCTATCCACCCGACAGGGTTTTTAAATTAGGCGAAACATGTTCATAGCTAAGCCTCCGAGTGTGAGGATTGATCGTCACTCGGAATATTTTTGAACCTAAGCGAAGACGGATTCGCAAATAGGTTGTCGAGTGAATGGACTGTTATCCACCCGACAGGGTTTTTAACTTAGGCAAAACATGTTTGCAGCTAAGCCGCCGAGTGTGAGGATTGCTCATCACTCGGAGTATCTTTGAACCTAAGCGAAGACGGATTCGCAAATAGGTCGTCGAGTGAATGAACTGCTATCCACCCGACATGGTTTTTAACTTAGGTGAAACATGTTCGCAGCTAAGCCCCCGAGTGTGAGGATTGCTCTTCACTCGGAGTATCCCCAAGAATATAACTATACGATTGGAACCGACGATATATATTGCACAAATGTGAATTTCATTGATGAAGTATTCTTATTACATCAGAAGATTCTTGTCTCAATTATAAAAACACCGGAGCAGATCTGCATTCCAGGCTCGTGGCTCGTCTATCCACTTCATGAGATTGTACAGGTGATAGGCTCCATTGTTTAGCACCTTGGTGACGACAAAAGGGCCTTCCCATGCAAGAGCAAGCTTGTGAGGTCAGTGTTGATTCACTCGGAGCACCAAGTCTCCCTCATGAAACGCCTGACTCTTGACATTCTTCGCATGGAAGCACCGCAGGTCCTGCTGATAGACAGTAGTCCGGATCGGGGCCATCTCTCGCTCCTCCTCCAGAAGATCTACACCGTCCTGTCTGGCCTGTTCAGCTTCAGCCTCAGGATACAGCTCCACTCCAGGAGAATTGTGGGCCAAGTCACTCGGCAATATGGCTTCAGCACCATATACAAGGAAGAAAGGAGTTCGTCCAGTCGACCGATTAGGCGTTGTCCTCAGACCCCACAAAACAGACGACAACTCAGTTACCCAGGCTTCGACAGGGTGATCCAAATCGCGCATGAGACGAGGCTTCAGACCTTGCAGGATGAGACCATTAGCCCGCTCGACTTGCCCATTGGTTTGAGGATTCGCAACGGATGCATAATCCACTCGGGTGCCTTGGGAGTTAGAGAAGTTCCTGAATTCTTCCGAGTCAAAATTAGTGCCATTGTCAGTGATCATGCTGTGTGGAATGCCGTATAGATAAATTATCTCTCTCATGAACGTGACCGCCGTATGGTAGTTCAGCTTCTTGATTGGCTTGGCTTCTATCCACTTGGTGAATTTGTCGACTGCTACCAACAAGTGAGCGAATCCTCCTTTTCCGGGTCGAAAGGGGCCAACCATGTCGAGTCCCCAAACCGCAAATGGCCAGGTGAGAGGCATTGTCTTCAGATCAGACGCCGGCTTGTGTGACATGTTCGCATAGAACTGGCAACCATTGCTATGATCAACAATGTCTTTAGCCATCTCATTAGC
The DNA here is from genome assembly GCA_022496015.1 of Hordeum marinum. Taxonomy (NCBI): domain Eukaryota; kingdom Viridiplantae; phylum Streptophyta; class Magnoliopsida; order Poales; family Poaceae; genus Hordeum; species Hordeum marinum. The sequence goes on along the minus strand of CM039674.1, from coordinate 505,462,074 downwards.
TCGTGGCTAGTAAAAACCAGCTCGGTATGCTTTAGCGACAATTGTCCTTGAAGACGCATGGTGGCCGCAAGTTCCCGAGTGAATCTCGTCTAGAATCATTCGACCTTCCTCGGGGGAAATGCAGCACTGGGTGACACGAGTCGCTCTCTCTCTGAACAGCTGATCTCCCATCACAGTGAAAGCCTTGGATCTGCGCACAATCTGTCGAGCCTTTGTTTCATCTTCAGGGAGCTCTTGTCTGAGGATATAGGCAATGTAAGGCACAATCCAATCGGGAATGATAACCAGAATTTCCATGACCAGGTCAATCACTGCAGGGACATCGTCTTCTGTCGAGTCAGTGGAACTCAAAGCCTGTGGGGGCTTTTCGATGAAAGGATCTTCTTGAACTGAAGGAGTGTGCAAGTGCTCCAAGAACACGCCGCTGGGGACAGGCCGTCGAGTGGAACCAATCTTGGATAGCTCATTGGCCGCTTGATTTTTCAGTCGGGCAACATGATGAAGTTCGAGGCCTTCAAATTTCTTCTCCAACTTCTGGACTGCATTGCAGTATCCAGTCATAGCGGGGTTTCGAACATCCCACTCTTTCATCACTTGATTCATCACCAAATCTGAGTCGTCATAAACCATCAGGCGCTTGACGTCGAGTGAGATAGCCATGCACAAACCATACAAAAGTGTTTCGTACTCTGCCTCATTGTTGGAGGAATCAAAGTGAATTTGCAAGACATAGCTGAGCTTGTCACCCCTAGGAGATATCAAGACAACACCAGCACCGGACCCATTCAACATTTTGGAGTCGTCGAAGAACATTGTCCAATGCGTCGGGTGAACTTGGATAGGCTGTTGCTGCTCGATCCACTCGGCCATGAAATCTGCCAATGCTTGGGACTTGATTGCTTTTTTGGCTTCGAATCTGATGTCAAAGTGTCCAAGCTCGATTTCCCATTTAACCACTCGACCTGATGCATCTTGATTATTGAAAATTTTGGACAATGGAGCATCACTGACGACTGAAATCGAGTGGTCTTGGAAATAATGCACCACCTTCTTCGGTGATAGGTAAATACCATAAACCAGCTTGTGATAGTTTGGATATCTTTGCTTTGAGGGGCACAAAACTTCTGAGACATAATAAACTAGACACTGGACTTTATAAGCTTTACCCTCCTCTTCTCGCTCGACAGTCAGTACTATATTGACAACCTGATTTGTGGTCGCGATGTACAGGAGCAAGGGCTCTTTGCTGGCAGGAGCGACAAGCACTGGCTGGATGGAGAGCAGGGCTTTGAGCCCAATAAACGCTGCTTTGACTTTGGGAGTCCAGTCGAACATGTCAGACTTCTTCATCAACTGAATAAGGGCAGAGCCTTCTCACCAAGACGAGAAATGAATCAACTCAATGTTGCCAAGCAACCTGTGAGCTTCTGAACGTCGTGCACTCGCACGGGAGTCTTCATACGTGTGATGGCGCTGATTTTCTCAGGGTTGACACCAATTCATCGCTCGGAAACGAGAAAACCGAGCAACTTGCCGCCAAGGACACCGAAAGTACATTTGGTCGGATTCTGGTTTATGTCGAATCGCCTCAGATTGGCGAATGTCTCGGCCAAGTCAACCAAAAGGTCGGAACCTTTGTGGGACTTGACCACTATATCGTCCATGTACGCCTCGACATTCCAAGGAATCCGCTCGAGTAAACATTTCTGAATCATGCGCATAAAAGTAGCACCGGCATTCTTGAGACCAAAAGGCATGGTGATGTAACAAAAACACCCGAATGGTGTGATGAAGGCTGTCTTTATTTCGTCTGGGCCATATAGACGGATCTGATGGTACCCAGAATAAGCATCCAAAAACGATAAACGCTCACTCACACCCCGCTGTGAAGTCAACAATTTGATCTATGCGGGGGAGTGGAAAATGGTCTTTTGGGTACACCTTGTTGAGATGTTTGAAGTCAATGCACATGCGCAATGACTTATCTTTCTTTGGCACCATCACAACATTTGAGAGCCGCTTGGAGTGGTAAATCTCCCGAATGAACTTGGCTTGCAAGAGAAGGGCCACTTCTTGTCCAAGTGCCTTGTGCTTCTCCACCACTGAGCGACACAAATGCTCCCTAATGGGTTTGGCTTTCGGATCCACTCGCGGACGGTGCTCAGCCAGCTCCCTGGAAATCCCTGGCATGTCAGCAGGCTTCCATGCGAAGATATCCCAGTTCTCATGGAGGAACTGGATGAGCTTGGCTTCCTATTTATTGTCGAGTGTTGTTGAGATATTCGTCGGGGCAGCAGTTGGATCCGTTGGGTGGATGTGTACCTTCTTCACTTCTCCTGCTGGCTGAAATGCCGACTCGGAAGTCGGCTTCTTTGCACGGAGCAAATCGGCTGGATCGGCGGTTTTCTTGTACTCCTCCAACTCAACCATGGCCATCTGATGATCGGCGATCTTGGAGCCTTGCTGGAGGCACTCTTCGGCCCGCTGTAGATTGCCAGTGACCGTGATCACGCCCTTAGAGCCTGGCATTTTCAACTTGAGATACACATAACATGGTCGGGCCATGAAACATGCATACGTGGGTTGACCCAGAATGGCATGGTAAGCACTCTTGAAATCCACGACTTCAAATGTCAATTTTTCTTTTCGGAAATTTTTGTCATTCCCGAATGCCACATCCAATGCTATCTGGCCAAATGACTTGGCCTTCTTTCCTGGGATGACCCTATGAAACTGCATGTTGCTCTCACTCAGACAGGACATCGGAATGCCCATCCCTTTCAGTGTATCTGCATAGAGAATGTTCAGGCCGCTGCCGCCGTCCATGAGGACCTTTCTAAGTCGAGTCCCCCCCGGATCAACTACCAGAACCTGTAGACCGGGAGTGGCCACATGAGCAGGATGGTCTGTCTGGTCAAATGTGATGGCATATTGGGACCATTTGAGGTAGGTGGGGGTGTCTGGTACATCCATGTTGATTTCTCTGTTGATGATTTTCAAACGGCTCTTGCTCTCGACATCAGCAAAGATCACCAGTGTAGCAGTGATATCTGGGAATGTTTCCTTATCCTCATCTTCACTCCCTTCTCAGGAGATTTATCACTCGGCAGGTCTCCCTTGAATTGTTGGACAAGGGTCCGACACTGTCGAGTGGTGTGCTTGGGCAAAATCAGATTGCCTTCCGCATCTTTCCTTGTGTGTATTATACACGGCTAATCCATGATATCAGTTCCTGACTGATTTTCCCCTTTCTTGGGGGCATACTGTGCCTTAGCTTTGCCCTTGTTCTTTGACTGGGTCGTCAGCGCTGCCGCTTCTGCTTGAACCGGATCTTCAGCTTTTCGCTTCTGTTTCCGATTGTTGCCGCCACCAGCCTCATTGACGACTGTCGTTCCTTTACCGCTACAGAGGCGGTCTTCTTCCTCGCCATTGGTGTACCAAGTGGCGATTTCCATCATCTTGCCGAGTGAAATATCACCCGTCCGCCCAAACTTCAGATATAGCTCTCTGTATCTTACACCGGCCTTGAAAGCATAAACAACCTGGTGTTCCGACACATTCTCCACTGTATGATGCAGAGTGGACCATCACTGAATATAATCTCTCAAAGTTTCATTGGGCTTCTGGACATAGTGTTGTAAGTCGACCAGACCTGCTGGACATTTGCAGGTGCCCTCAAAGGTTCGGACAAACACTCGGGCAAGATCCTCCCAACAATGTAAGCTGGAGGGAGCCAAACGATTCAGCCAAGCTCGAGCTGAACCATCTAACATCAGGGGCAGGTGCTTCATTGCAACATTGTCATTTCCACCACCAATTTGAACAGCCATTCGATAATCATCTAACCAAGTCTCTGGCTTTGTTTTGCCAGAAAACTTTCCGATTCCCGCCGCCATCCTGAAGTTGGGGGATCTCTGCAGAACGTATGGCTCTGTTGAATCACTCGGGACCAGACACCACAGTTGAGCTTCCACTCGGAACATCTCTGTCGTGTCCTTCTCTGTAGGCTCTACCCCTGTCAATCTTCTTCTGAACAAGGAGGGCGCGGGCGTTAAAGCCCGCATTCCGCTCATCACTGAAGGAGCGCCTGTCGTCCTGGCGCCGGGGCGCGGACGGACCACTCCGTAGAGGAGTGGGCACTTGACGGTGGTCTTCGTGGTGAAACTGATATCTATCTTGCCCTTCACGGAAACCGCCGCCCGACGGCGCAAGGGCGATCCATGGCTATGTGCCGACTGAACGGTCTCTGCCCTGGGTGAATTGCTGTGTATCCTATTGCGGGACTGAGAAACTACTGAATTATGACGCTACGCTGCATCTAACAGTGCTCTGATCTGCATCAACCCTCTTCCAGCCTCTGGCCGGGACAGCTGAATGGAATCTGCTATCCTAGCAGTAGTAGCAACATTTAACACAGGAGTTCGATATACCTCAACATCGTCGTGTGATCTAGTCGGAAACAGCTGTCGCTGACGTCATGGGGTGTGGCAGGTGCTGGCGAGCGCGCTCGTCAAGCTCTGCCTGGAGTTCTTCCAGACAAATGCGCGCGGCCTCCAAAGCTTGGGCCTCGGCAGTCGCGCCGATGATGGGAGTATGAAGAACCTCCTCCTCACGATGTGGCTGCTCTTTCGACGGACCTCCAACCTCGCGCCTGCCACGGCCAAAGCCAGGCAGTGAACACTGATGAGATCCCGCCATCAATACCTCCGTTGCGGGATCGTAGCTTTCGCACTCGGAAGGCACGTCGGACGGATCGGAATCCGACGCAAACACGTCGTGAAGGGACTCGGCAGGCTCGAGTGCTGCAATCTGTGGAGAAGTTTGACGCGCCGTTGTGTGTTTCACCCAGCGTTGAAGTCATTAGCGGCCAGACCGCTTGCGACCGCGAACAGCGAGGGGAGCCGACATGTAGGGAGTCGAAGGCTGACGCAGCAACACACCTTAAGAACTCGCGCAGAAATGCACGGCCCTGTGGACCGGGAGCGCCTCGACATCGCGAGGCGCTTCCTGGAGCCATGCCAAATCGTTGGCGATGAAGGTGAGCACTCTGAAATGGATCTCGTGGCCCAGAGCAAAAACACCGCCGGAGGACATGTCGAAGGATGAAAAATGCAACCTCGCCGAAAGTCGCTTAGACGCCTACCCCACGATGGGCGCCAACTGTCGTGGGAACGAGCCTGACAGTAGATGGTAGGGGTACGAAGGGAGAGGGCAGAGTACTATCTACGGTGAGGGTGTACACACGGATGTTTGAGTTCATGCCCCTCTCGTGGAGGTAACAACCCTACGTCTCAGTGCTCGGGAGCTTATGTCGTGTGGAATATAGAGATTACAATGGTTGTGAACCCTTGTGCAGGGAGGGGCGGCTTATATAGAGTTCGCTGCCCCTCATAATTACCTAGCATCTAAGGGTCTGATCGTGTGGTTAAAGTCTGCTGTTACTGGTAACGTACGTAATAAAAGCTACTAATGACAATTGAACCAACGTCTACCCGTTGGGCTCTTTATGATGGCTCCTGGTCTTCTAGCGTCGAGTGAAAGCGAGGTCTTCCGAGTGACATGCGACTGCCGAGTGAAAGAAGGAGTCTCCGAGTGGATATCTGTTGAGTGGTTTTGAACGTCTCTAGGGATCCACTCGAAAGTTCATGCTTGATCTTCAAGTCCTCCCATGTAGTGTCCTTAGGTAGGGTATGTGGGTCTTGCCTAGGACCCTACCCTAGGTACATATCCTCATTAGGCGGCTATACTTCCCGTACAAGCAAAGGATTCATCTAGGCTTTACTTACAAGAAAGTTACATCAATTCACGTCCTAGAGTCATAGTTCTAATCCCACTCGGATTCAACCCAAATCTGGCCCAATCTTCTGTCTTGCTCCTTGCATGGGTTGTGGAAACTGCATATGACCTCCGATGGAGATGGTCCAAACATCAATTTTGTGTGCCTCGATGAGGCCAACAATCCGTATGTTCATCACTTTCCCAAATAAAGCCATCTTGAATACTCCATGAGGCCATCTTTAACTTTGAATCGGACTCGGTCACATAGTGGACTGGACTGTCCGAGTGTTGTAGCGTCTTTGCAGGCCGCATACTATCTCAGATGATAATGACCTTAAAAGAAAATTTGACCGTTTCGACGGTGCGAACAACCTTCATGTTGAACACTTTTCCATCCGAGGCCATTTTCAATTTCCACTCGACCGGCACTTTCACTCGGCCGACAATTTTCACTCGGACGGCGATTTTCACTCGGACGACACTTTCACTCGGCCGGACGGCACACTTTTCACATGGTCGGCGATTTTTCACTCGAACGGATGGAAATCTTTTTACTCGGGCGGATGGAAAACTTTTCGTTCGACCGGACGGCAAACGTTTCACTCGGCTGGACGGCAAACGTTTCACTTGGCCGGCAAACTTTCACTCGGATGTCCCGAGTGAAATTGCAGCCTGATTTTGCTTTGCCTCTCCAGTTCGCATACGACCTCGGATTGAGAAGAATTATATATCAAAATCAATCGGCTCGACGATGCAAAACTTTTTCATGTTGTAAGTTTTTTCATCCGAGGATGGCTGGAGGGCTGAATGACTCGTGCGACCCATCAGACATGTGTCTGACCCCCTGCATCACATTTTGCCTTGTCATAGGCTGCATTCTGATTGCTCTAACTTTTTGCATACGATCTCGGATTGAGATGATTTATATATCAAAATCGATCAGCTCAACGAGACAAAGACAACCCATGTAGAACATTCCTTCATTCAAGGTCGCCTTGGAGGCGTAATTGACCAAAAAGCACTCAGAACATCTATATGACAATCCAAGTGTAATTTGGCCCTTGAAACGACGCCGAATGATGATGGCCTAAACATCAAGATTGTTTCTCTCGGCAATATGAACTTTCTCGTAGAAAAAACCTTGTCGTTTGAGTCCATCTTTGTTGCATTTTGCACCGTGCCAAAATCAGGTGTCAACACCTATCACTTTCTACAAGCATTTTAGGCAGCTGGTGGGGCCACAGATGGTTCAAATTAGAAACGACTTCTATGTCGGTTTGCGCTTATCAGAAGGCTGAACTACGGAGTGCTTGCGCTCTGCCCAGCTTTTTTACTTTCGTACATTGTGGATGATGTAACTTTGATTTGAGTTTAATAAAGTGCGCCAAGTGGTTTTCCCCTAAAATACCCGGAGTGGTTGCGCTCCTTCCAAAAATCGTGGGTGGCGAAAACGTTCGCTAGTTTCGAACTATCACCCTGATCAATGTGAGGTTTCGCCTGCTTGCGGAAGGTTTTGTCACTCGCCTTGCCCCTTTGGCTCATAAGGAGATTAACCATAGCAAAACGACTTTGATCAAAGGCCGTAGTATCCTTGTAGGTATCGTGGTCTTGCATGAAGTGATCCACGAGCTAAAAACCTCAAAAGAGAAAGTGTTCATCCTAAAATTAGACTTCAAAAAAGCATACAAATGGGTGTGTTGGGAGATCTTGGAAGAAGTTCTTCACAAGAAGGGTTTTGACCCTATGTGGGTTAGTTGGATCATGCAATTGGTCCGTGGTGTGCACACATACATCAACATAAACATCGAAGTGGGTCCGTTCTTCCCCAACGCTAGACAGATAGGCCAAGGTGACCCTATTTCTCCTCTTATCTTCAATGTTATCGACGACGCTTTGGCGGCCGTGCTTGACAAGACCATGGAGGCAGGTCATTTGTAGAGGGTGGCAACTAGAATTATTTCGAACGGCCTCACCTATTTGCAATGTGCGGACGATATTTTATTGATAATTCTCTACAATGAAGGAGATATCGTCAACACTAATTTTTTGTTGATGTGTTTCGAAGCGATGTTCCGTCTAAAGATAAATTCTGATAAATGGTTTAGGTTTATCATCAATTGTAAGTTTTTGTTGATGTATCATCAACCTTGTTAAGAACACCTCGCCTCGGGATGCTTGCCTTGCTTGGATTGGGGTTGGGGCTCTCAGCTAGGCACTTTGGAACGTTCGCAACAAACAATTGATCTAAGGGGTCATGTTCAAGCAGCCAGCGGGCCTCATATACAAGAACACCACCTTCCTGCAACTATGGAAGGCGCTGGGAAACGTCAACACCAGGCTCGATTGGACATTTGCATCTCCAACCTCCGTAGGCAGTGCGCATAGCTGAGAGAAGCAGCCAGGAACGCCGCCCAGGACCAGCTTAGCTATCTTGTCGTGTTGCATTGTGAGATATGTCATAGTTGTCCTTGTAATCTGGATGGTGGTGCCATGTCACTACTCTGTTGCCCCCTCTTTCTCTCTTTCTCACTCTTTTTGAGGCAAATTTGTTTCTTTTTGTACTTTTGTAAGAATCTTATCCTTAAGGCTTGACACTATGTTTCTATACACATGACAGCTGTGGGGCCTAAATGGGTTGCAAATACTTCGGCCCATTTAGCACACACTAGTTATTTTAAGATATTTGTAAAAGTAGGTAATCCTAAAAAATATGTAAAAGTTAGTAATAAAAATAATGCTCAAATGTTCGTGTGTTATAAATATCATACTTCCTTTGTGGGAATATAAATACTATACAAAAAGACGATGATTAGTAAATAAAAACATTTAAATGTACACCCATGTATTATATAAAAATATTTACTAAATACATATATTTTAAAAAGTTTAAAAAGTAATCATGTTTAACGAATACATAAAATTATACAGTTGCAACTTATATTTATATTATACAAAATGATCAATACAAACATTTACTAAATATTCACTTGTATATAATTTCACTCGTGACTTATACTCATAAAATTTCTATAATTTATATATAAGACAGGATTGAATATTGATACAAATATTTTTTATTATACAAATGTTGAACTCTATATATGTGCGTATAATTATTGAAATGTTTGTAATTATACTTTGTTTGCATATTATTTTACTATGCAAAAATATTTAATTGAATTTTAAATTACGATCATTCATGTTGTATTTTCTTGAATTATAAAAACATTTCTAAAATTCATAAAAAATATTTGAAATATAAGAATGTTTTGAAAACATTACATTTTTAAATTAAGTTAGTTCGTTTGGATGCATATAATATTTATACACCAAAAATATTTGAAAGTTATTTTTTTACTGAGGTTATAATTTATATACCTTTTACAAATTTCTAAAAGTAACGACCAGGTGCAAATGGGCCGCTCAAACCGCAGGCAATGTTGGCTCTAAGAGAAACTAAGTTCAACTACATTACACGTAGTTATCCATGTAAGACATGAAGTTTGACCGGTTAAGTGGCTAGGGCGACTTTGTCATAGCACAAGTCGCTGGTTCGACACGAGGGGAAGACTCCTTTGACGTGTTATTTTTTCAGAAAAAATGAAATGCCACTTCTTCAACATCGGCATGACCTTTTTTTGTGAGAAAATAAGAAAATCAAGGATGTTTTTGCAAAAAAACAGGCCATACCCTCCTCTATGTCTTTCAATCGCTGACAGCAGGCCCCACGTCACGCTGGCATGCCTAGTCAGTGGCTCGGGCGAACACAAACGTGAAAGACTCCTTTTACATGTTATTTTTTTAGAAAAATTAAAATGCCACTTTTCCAACATTGGCATGGCCTTTTTTGGGAGAAAAATAAAAAAACAAGGGTGTTTTCACAAAATACAGACCATGCGCCCCCTCTCTGTCTTTCAATCACTGACAGCAGGCCCCACGTCACGTTGGCATGCCTAGTCCATGGGTTGGGCGAACACAAACATGATTCACACCATATTTGCACGTCCGAGCCAAGTGATTGCACCAATTCAATGTATGTTACGTACATTAGTAGAAAACAGGGCATTAGTCCCGGTTGGGAAGGGCCTTTAGTCCCGGTTCTCCAACTGGGACTAATGCATAGAGACTAAATGGTTCAAGCTTTTAGTTCTGGTTGGCTATGACCCGGGACTAAATCCCAGCCACGTGGTAGGCAAAGCACATGGAGGATAGGGACCTTTAGTCTCGGTTGGTAACACCAACCGAGACTAAAGATTTAGGGGCTTTTGGGTTTATGGGTGTAGGTTTTATTGTTTAGTTTTCCTTTTCCTTTTGTGTTTTCCATTTAATTTTTTTATTTAAAACATATTTTACGCTACTACATATTGTACACGTTATGCATATATGATAGAATTTCTCATAGAACCAATCATGTATATATCATAGAACTTCTAGTACGATCATGCATACACACATATGTATAATTTGGTATATACAATTTCTCCCACAATTTACAGACCATTACATGAAGGCATTAGGTTTAATGGTATTATCCTTGGGGAGATATGACATCCTCAAGCAAAAATCTTGCCAGTTCTTCTTGATTTGCTCGTATGCGGTCCTTTGGTAGGAGCTGATCTTGCATCTCTTGCATCTTTAAACAAGAATATCAATATAAATATATGTTAGTTGTGTGTGTGTATATATATATATATATATATATATATATATATTAAATCATGATAAAAAATGTGAATGTTGTTTACGTACCCAAATATCTCTTGTAGTTTTGGTCTTTTCGGTCATAAAGCGAATGTTCTCGCAAACGTAGTATGACATAAACTAGTCCCCTGTTCCTGCTTGATGCGTTTTACAAGAATATAATTCAATCAGATAATAATCAAGTATGATAATGGTATTGAAACTATAATTAAGGAAATGCCTGGACATAGCTAGTAGTACTTAAATACCTTGGACTTTCGCCATTTCAGCTCTGATTTCCATTCACCTGTAATCTCTTTGGTGAACCTTTTCCAAACCCTGCCCGTCAAAGAAAATGAATAAAGGAGTTAGTAGTTACTTGATATCAGGAAACGAGCTAAAGAGGCCGACATAGTGCGTTAATGATTGAAATTACCTCTCGAGCATTGAATACATGTTTCTGTATTCTTCAGAGTCTTTACTTAGTGAGTCCACTACTTCAACACATCCCTCGTCAATTCTAATGATTAGTAGGATCTAGTGGTAGCTGCGAAAATGATTTGTATATAAGTGGACATGCATAACTCATCAACTATACACTTAACATCGAGTATATATAAGCAAAAGGAGAATTTTTAGTACAAGAAAGTAACACTCACCTGAAGTTGTAAGGTAAAATTATTTCTGGTTTGGTATTTAGGGCCTTCAAAAACCATAGCAACATTTTCTTTGTGTCTTTAGAGAAAGTAATTAACACGTTGTCATTAACGGTATTTGGGTCAATAAACCCAATGCCATATACTCCATCTCTTTTCTCTTCAAAAATCTTCATTCTACATAATACCAAACAAAAGAATATAGTAAGGATAATTACATGCAATGAACGAGCTGAACCAGAGACTTAAATTATAGAAAGAAATCACTTACATATAATAGCAACTGACGAGAGATTATTCGATAGCTTTTTGATTGAATAACTGAAAAAATTCTTCATTTTCAATCCACAAATCATTTTTATGGATGTAATGCTCTCACTTGACTTTCACCATGAGGCTCTGTTGCCTGCAATTTACTTCTTTTAGGTACCATTCATGCAACTTGCGCATTTGCGTTGATAGAAGTTTCTCATCCTCAAGACTCACCAAAGGCTTCCCGGGGACAAATATCCATGCTAGGCCCTTCTCATCCACCTTGGGGGCCTCCTCCCAGCCTAGGAGTGCTTCAACAGTGATAGCGAGCGCTCTAGCCTTCTCTCTATCAGTGTCGGTTATTAGCTCCCTATAGGTACTCACCTTGAGCGGGGTGATCGATTGCACCGCATGTTCTCCGAGCTGGGGAACAATTTCCCGCATTTATTACTACCGCTCGACTTTTGTTTTTTTGGAAATGATAGGACTTGCTAATACAGCGTACATAGTCTGATACCGACCTTTTTCCGCTGGTTTAGCTGCATCTAGAAAGTGTTGTACGGCTTTCCGAGGTACTTTCTCCTTTGGCGATAGGGGCGGTTTCGGTCCAAAATGGGCCTGCAATTCGATACCCACTTGTTCATCGATTTCCTCGCCAGCCTTCTCGTAAGGTAACTTCTTTTTGACGGGAGGCTCGGGTTTCTTCTTTGGTGCTCTCTTCCATTTTGGACTCGGTGGAGCTCGATATCGTGGACTCGCGCTAGGCTCTGTCTCGGGGTGGGATGGATTTGGATGGCACAGTGGAGATTGATATGGTGGACTCACCCTGCGCTCCGTCTCGGGTTGGGTAGGAGCTTGCTGATGCGAAGGACTTGCAAGAGGAGTCGGTGGCCTTGGCACCAATTTTGGAAACATGATGCATTCCTTTTTCCACATCATGATACCACGTATGGCTTCTCTAGTGTCTTCTCCCCTTAACCTCCATGGTAGTCAAGATCTAGTGATTCATATCCCGACAGAACTTCATCCACCCAGATCTAAATACCAACATCCATCGGTTCAACATGTTGGTAGTGATACTTGTGCCATGGACCTGGGGGCTTATGTGCATGGTTGAACGGAGTGGCCATTTCCGTTGTCAGCCCGATCTACCTGGGCTATGGCATGGACATACATGAGGGAATCCTGCATGTGACCACGCCGAGGGCGTACCTGGATCCGGCGATGATGCTCCCATCCCTACGGCGGCGCGTGACCTGCTCCCCAGCCATGGACTCCGCTCCTTCGCTTCCCCCTTTCCTGCCTCCACATCGAAGTCTCTGTCCACCACCGTATGAACGACACGCTGGGAATCATGTGGAGCGAGGAACCCTACCGAATAGATCGACGACAGTGAAAGGATCCGCAATGGCGTCTAGGTGTGGTTCCCATCGTTGTAGCGAATAAATCGAGGGCATCCTCGATTGTCAGGTTTTAGCTTTTGTGAAGGAGCCTCACTCCCTGGTTCGTGCGAGTTTTCTTTCGTGCGAGGGGGGCTCGCTAGATGGTATTCCTTTGATTTTTTCGTGCGAGGGGGGCTCAATATGTGGTCGTCAACCGATATTTTTGTGCAAGGGGGAAATTTTAGCTGCAAGGGGATCGTTACGTGCGAGGTGGGAGGATATACAAAAAAAGTGGAACTCAAACTAACAATTTGCCCGTGCGAGATTTGTTTTTCATGGTTTAGATATTAATTTCCTTAAAATCCTTTATTTGTTTCCTGAAAATCTGGTATTTGTTTCTTAAAATAAGTTGCACCAATGACAGGAATCGGAGATCCTCAAAAAAAATTGAGAGGGGTCGTTTGATTTTGATAAGTTAGGTAAGTTATATTAAAACTATTATTTTTTCCTGAAAATCTATTCTTTGTTTCCTAAATAAAATTGCACTAAAAAGAGGGATCAGTTAATTTGGATAAGTTAGGAAAGTTACATTGAAATATGTATTTGTTTCTCAAAAACCTGTTATTTGTTTCCTAAAACAAATTGTACTAATGAGAGGAATCAATTGATTTGGGTAACTTAAGAAAGTAGATCCGTGATTTGCCATATCTTAGGAAAGTGTTGATTTGTAATGAAAGAGTGCAGAGAAAAATAAACCGATGGACTAGGGTGGGAGGGATGGTGGGAGGAGAGACGAAAAAACCAGTCATTATGGGGGAGACGAAATTGAACCGGTTGAGAAAAACATGGATGTTATTTTATCAACTAACCAATTAGGAGTAGAGATAACAAATAATAAAATACTAATAAAAACTAACAAACTATAAAACATATAATAATAAAACATGGGCGAGGGGGCTGGCCAGCGGCACCGGCGCATGTGGTGGCTGCGGAGGAGGGGGCAGGAGCTCATCGACGACGACGAGCTCGGGGAGGAGGCTGGGCGGCGACGACGGGGCTCGGGAAGGAGGCGCGGGCGGCGTCCGGCGTCGAGGGCGGAGACGACATCGACGAGGATGAGGAGGCCTGCGGGGAGCTCCGGTAGCCTTGCGGCATCGGGGCAGGGCGTCTGCATTGGGGGGGGGATGAGGAAGAAAACGGCTAGGTCCTGTATATATAGAGGGACCTTTAGTCCCGGTTAAGGGCTCCAATCGGGACAAAAGACCCCCTTTAGTCCCAGTTAGAGTCACCAACCAGGACTAAAGACCCCTTTTTTGGCTCCCGCGCGGGAAGGGACCTCTAGTCCCGGTTGGTGGCTCCAACCGAGACTAAAGTTCTATTTTCTCTTTTGTTTTTTGTTTTGCTTTTCTAAACAACAAAGTTCTATTTTTAGATTTGGAATAACTGTTAGAGTATTTATAGTTTTTGAATGAACCTTTTTAATTTAGGTCAAAAAATAATATAAACTCCCTGTTAGTGCGAGTAGTTTTCAAATTTAAATAGTTTTAATTTGAATTCTTTTGAAATTTGTGTGAATCACTAGTTAGTGAATAACTTTAGTTTAAAAATAGATTTTTGGGTGATTGTTTTCTTGTTGTTTAATATTAGTATGCTTTATGAGTATATTCAATTTGGGAATTTTTAGGATAACTTAAATATGTGATTTAATCAAAACCAGATTCTGTTTAACTCTTTTAGTTTTATACCTTCATCTGTTACAAAGACATTTCATTTTTTAACTTATTTCAACTCCGGACTTTTTGTGCATTCAATATGCACCATTCTAATCCACATCCTCAAATTTCAACCATTTCTAACTTCATTGCTATTTTTCATCCATTTACTAATTTGTTTTGAGCTAAATGACCTTGAAATTAATAAGCACTAGAAATGAACTCTGAAAAGGTTGAAACTTGGCATGGTATCAACATTTCACCCACATAGCATGTGCTAAAAATTTTAGAGGCTTAAGGCAAAAACTGAATGCACTTCGTTTACAAACTGGACCATCTACTTCGAAGTATGAGGGTTTCACACGAAAACTCATCTGTTAAAAAAGCATTTCATTTTTTACCTTAGTTCAACTCCAGACTTTTTGTGCATTCAATATGCACCATTCTAAGCCACATCCTAAAATTCTAACCCTTTGTAACTTCATTTGCTATTTTCATCAATTTAATGATTTGTTTTGAGCTAAATGATGCTGAAATTAAAAAACACTCCAAATGAACTCTGAAAAAGTTGAAACTTGGCATGGTATCATCATTTCACCCACATAGCATGTCCTAAAAAGTTGAAAGGCTTACGGCAAAAACTGGATGCATTTCATGTACAAACTGGACCATCTACTTCGAAGTTTGAGGGTTTCGGACAAAAACTCATCCGTTACAAAGGGGTTTTATTATTTAAATTTATTTCAACTCCAAACTTTTTGTGCATTCAATATGAACCATTCTAAGCCACATCTTCAAATTTCAACCCTTTCTAACTTCATTTGCCATCTTTGATACATTTAATGATTTTTTGAGCTAAATGACCCAGAAATTAAAAAGCACTACAAATGAACTCTGAAAAGGTTGAAACTTGGCATGGTATCATCATTTCATCCATATAACATGCGTTAAAAAGTCGGAGGGTTACAATAAAACTGGAAGAACTTCGTGTACAAAACTGGACCATCCTCGCTACTTACTAGAGTAGAAAAGTGATGACGGTGAAGCCAATCACATCCTTGAGTGGGATCTTGGGGTATAAATTTTTTTCTTTGCGTGTGTCCCTTGATTATTGCGCCGTAATCATGGGCGATTTTCACCATTTAACAAGATGCTTGGGTCAGTCTTTCACTACTGGAATCAGAAGATTTGCCGTCTGCCACATCTTCGCCGTCTGCTAGCTGATGACAAAGAGTGGCTTTGCCATCAGCTAGCAGAAAAACGATGACAAAGAGCTAGCTGACGACAAAGGGTGGCTTTGCCATGAGCCACCTCTTTGCCGCCTGCCAGCTGATGGAAAAGATTATTTGCCGTCTGCCAGCAAACGACAAAGAGGTGGGTGGGGCCCAGTGGAGGCGAGCTTATTGCAACGGCCCACCCCACCTCTTTGCCGTCTGCTAGCTCATGGCAAAGTTTCTTTGCTGTCCGCTAGCAGACGGCAAAGACCTAATTATAACGGCCCTAACGGCCCACCCTCTTCTCTCTCTCTGTCTCTCTCTCCCCGACTGCACACCCCGCTGCCGCCACCGACTGGACCCCGCCGCACCCCGTCGCCACCCCTGACTCCACCCCACCGCTGCCCTGACCCCACACCGCTCCGGCCCGCCGCCTGCCGCCCGCTGCCACTGACGCCCCGCCGCTCCGCCCGCCGCCGCACCCCGCCACCGCCCCCGACCCCCCCATCACCGCCGCCCCGGCCCCGCCCCGCCCCTCCCCTGCCCCAGCCTCCTCCACCGGCCCCCACCCACCCCCTCCCCTGCCTCAGCCTCCTCCACCGGCCCTGCCCCACCACCTCCCCTCGGCGACGCTGCCCCCTCCCCTGCACCGGCCTCCCCTAGTGGCCCCGCCCCGCCCCTGCCCTGCGGCGACGCCACCCCCTCCCCTATCCCCTTCACCGGCCCCCCTTCACCGGCGGCGACTTCTGTCCGGTGAGTTCTTTCTCCACTCGCGCCATTTTTATTTAGATCTAGGTTTAGTTTAGTTTAATTTAGTTCTGTTTTTTAGATTTAGGTTTAGTTTTGTTTAGTTTATTAGGTTAGAAAAAATAAGTTAGTTAGTTAGTTTTTGTATTAAGTTAGTAAGTTAGTTAGTTAGTTAGTTAGTTAGTTGTTTAGGAGGAGGAGGAGAGGAAATGAAGAAGAAGAAGAAGAGGAGAAGGAAAAATAATAAGAAGAGGAGGAGAAGGAGAAGAAGAAGAAGAAGAAGAAGAAGAAGAAGAAGAAGAAGAAGAAAGAAGATGAAAAAAATAAGTAAGTAGAAGATGGAAAAAAAAGAAGTGGGAAAAGTAGAAAAAGAGGGTCGCCGATGGAAGAGGGTCGCTGAGGGAAAAGAGGGTCGCCGAGTGGTCGAGGGGTCGAGGATCGAGGGGAAAAGGAGTCGAGGGTCGACCCTGACACGACACCACCGACATCCCGACCCCCGACACGATACCCCGACACGGCACCCCCTACCCCGACACAGCACCCCTACCCCGACACGACCGCCCTGACACCCCGACCCCGACGTGACACCCCCGACACCCCGACCTCGACACGACACGGGTCATATATTTGTGAATTATGAGTTAGGTCATATATTTTTCGATTTTGTTATACAAAACATCATATTTATGTTGATCAGGTGGATTTAAATGTGCAGTTGTTTCGTAGCTGCGAGGGTCTAGTGTTCGACGACCTCCCCGTACGTTCGACAAGCTCCGCCCATGCATTCGTTGGTGAGCACAAATGACGTCTCCGCCTCCCCCCTTCATTTCCTCTATTTTGGTCTTCGTGCCGATGAAACTTGCTAGCTATAGGTGTCTTCAATCATCAGTATGCGTGACCACTATGAGTCTCTCGTTCGAAAGGGTTACATCTATAAATATGCATTCATTAGCATATTTATAGCCGTGATTCTTTCGAATTGTCCAACGTTATCCATGGAGAGCCCGAGTATGTGTAGATTGGGTTCGTTTTCCCATATGCTCTGCTCCGGATCCGATGCAGAATTTTTTTAATTGCCTCCCTATTGTTCTCCGGGTACACATCCTCTCTGCTTATTGCCGAGACGTGTATCACGAGAACAGCGGGGAGGTGCTGCCGAAATTGTGCGTCGGATCCGGAGCAGAGCATGGGAAAACGAACCCAATCTACACATACTTGGGTGGGATTAGGATCTATCTTTACCTACTAGCATCTAGGTTGCATCGACGTAATAAAACTGACAGATTCTATTAACTGATGAATATGGTTTGCTAAATTATGTATATATTTTTTGTGTGTCCAGTAGCTAGGCAAGATGAGTGATAATGGGTGGATGTACACCGGTCACACTAGTCAGAAAGACATGACCCGTGAATGGATAACAAAAACCAAGGAGTTTGTGAGAGTCGCGTTTGCAAATGGACAGAAAATAACCTGGTGCCATTGTGTCGATTGCGACAACTTTAAGAAGAAGTCAAAGTTTGAAATGATCAAACACCTGCAGAAGTGGGGTTTTATGCCTAATTATGTGGTCTGGACATTTCATGGTGAGTCTGCCCAACGTGCCAGAGCTGAGGTGGTTCGTCGTCGCACCGACGAGCATGGTACCGAGATCGAAGACATGGTGCAAGACTTTGATGATGCTCGAGATTCGGACGATGAGATGGAGGAATCTGCAAAGGCCTTCTATGAAATGTTGGAGTCTTCAAAACGTCCTCTCCACGAGCACACTGAGCTTTGTCAGCTGGATGCCATCGCGCAAGTAATGGCTCTGAAGGCTCAGTTCAACCTGGGCAGAGAATGCTACGACGCGATGATAACGATATTTGGACGTTTTCTACCCAAAGGCCATGTATTGCCACCAAACCCGTACCAGTGGAAAAAAATCCTACGTGCGCTTAAGATGCCCTATGAGAAGATAGATGCCTGTGAGAATGGATGTGCTCTATTTAGGCTTTAGTATGCGGGCTTCAACTATTGTCCCATTTGCAATTCTTCCAGGTATGTTCTGGTAGACAATGGTATGGGTGAGTAGAGTCAAACCAAAATCCCAGTCAAGGTTCTTCGGTATCTACCAATCATACCAAGACTTCAACGTCTTTTCATGGTCGAAGAGACGGCCAGACAAATGATGTGGCATAAATTGGGCAAAAGAACAGAACTAGATGCATATGGGAATCCGATGTTGGGACACACTTCAGACGCTTTTGCGTGGAAGCACTTCGATGCATTACATAAGGATAAAGCGGTAGATCCAAGGTATCCTCGAGTTGCCATCAGCATGGATGGGTTCAATGTGTATGGTATGATGGTAGCACAATATAGTTGTTGGCCTGTAATTCTTATTCCACTCAATCTCCCCCCGGAGAGATTATGAAAAGAAAGAACATTTTCCTGACATTGATAATTCCAGGGCCCAAATATCCGGGGAAGAATATGAATGTGTACAGGCAGCCGCTTAAGGATGAATTGTAGGAAGCCTGGAATAATTGGATCAAGACATACGACGTTGCTACCAAAAAGAACTTCAAAATGCATGTGTGGTTCTTGTACTCGTCGCATGACTTGCCGGTGTATGCGCTATTCATTGGCTGGTCTGTTCATGGAAGTTTCCCGTGCCCCACATGCAAGGCAGCTCTTGAGTTCCGTTAGCTGCAGGTGGGTCGCAAGTTTTCTTGCTTCGACATGCATAGATAGTTCCTGGATCCTCACATTAAGTTCAGAAAAGACAAGAAGAATTTCATCAAAGGTAGAGTTGTCAAAAACATTGCACCACCTGCGTTGAGAGGCCAACAGATCCTGGATCAGATAAACGCTCTCGAGACAGATCTAGATCGTCCAGGGTATTTCAAAGGGTATAATACGGAGCATGCCTGGACTCACAAGATATTTTTGTGGGATCTGCCTTACTTTAAAGACCTCCTTTGCCCACACAACATCGACGTGATGCACACTCAAAAGAATACCGCAAAGGCCCTTTTTGGTACATTGTTTGACATAGAGGGGAAGTCGAAGGATAATCCTAAGGCTAGAGTCGATCAGGAGGCTCTATGTGATAGACCGTTACAAAACATATGACAACCAAAAGGAAAGAAGAACTGGAGGAAGCTAAAGGCGTGGTTCAATCTTGGGAGGCCAGCTATGAGGGAAATGATCTTGTGGGTGAAAATGAAGTTGATGTTCCCCGATGGGTATGCAATGAATCTAAAGAGGGGAGCGAGTCTTGACAAATTGAAAATATTTGGTCTCAAGAGTCATGATTGGCACATATGGCTTGAGCGGGTAATGCCGGTGATGTTGCGTGGCTTTATCCCTAAGGACGAATGGCTAGTACTAGCAGAGCTGAGCTATTTCTTCTGTGCTCTTTGTGTGAAAGAACTATCGCCTGACATGCTAGACGAACTGGAAGAGTTGGTGCCGGAGTTGACCTGCAAGTTAGAAAAGATCTTTCCACCGGGCTTCTTTAATCCAATGTACATTTGATTTTAGATCTCCCGACCGAGGCAAGATTGGGGGGGGGGGCGTGCAAATCATTGGTACTTCACAATTGAGAGGATGCAAAAGACGCTTTGAGGAAAATGTAAAAATAAACATAGAGTTGAAGCATCGATAGCCGAGGCATTCATTACTGAGGAGGCGGCAAACTTCGTGATAGCACACTACAAAGCCAAGAATCATCATTTGCATAATCCGAAACCTCGGCACAATGATGGTGACCGTGAAAAAGGTGATCCGACCTCAGCCTATTCAAAGGGAAGCTCGCACCAGCCGGTGCTTCGAAAGCAATAGCGTTGGATGTTGAAGAATGGCAGACCATTTTGTTGTATATCTTCAACAATCTAACAGAAGTGCGGTCATACATCGAGTAAGTTCTCGGTATATTGTTTCGCAAATTCTAGTTCCTTTGAAATGCTCTTATTCCCGGATATGTGATACAGTCGATACGTCGCCAAATTCTTGGGTGGAGCAGTGATCCAAAAGGATTCCATTGAAGAGTATGAGCTTCAGGCAAAGCATGGAGGCGGCTATCTTGGTTTCATCTCTTGGTTCAAGCAAACGGTAATTTCCATTAGCCGATTTCATTTCTTCGTCTAGTTTGCGGCTAATGCAACAATCCTTTCGTACTAAAATTGTAGGTAATTCAGAGTCTATGGAATCCGAACTAAGACAAGTCGCTAATGGTTTTGACTATAAGGTCCGTTCATTTGAAAAATACAACATCAACGGGTATCACTTTCGTACTTTTGGCAAAGAGCTATCTATGGCCGACCGAAAGTCTACAAATTGTTGTGTCTCCGCTGTTGGCGAAGGAGGGGTCGAGTATTATGGAAGAGTTGAAGCAATTTATGAACTTACATTCTTTGGTGAAAACCCACCAAACGTCGTAGTCTTCAAATGTTATTGGCTCCAGCCGAAGGAGACTAGAAGGACTCATGAACATATAGGGCTAGTCGAAATAAAACAAAGCAACAATTTAGATGTTCCCGATGTCTATATTAGGGCTCAACAGGCGACCCAAGTTTTCTATCTACCATGGGCCTGCCAAACGGATCCAAATCTGAATGGTTGGGATGTCGTTTATGATGTGCCGCCACATTTTAGACCACCTGCCCTCAATGAAGATGATTATGAACCTCACATTAAACTAGACACATATGAAGGTGAATTCTTCCAAGAAACACGTGTTTCCAAGAAACGTTTCAAGAACCGCTCTACTTCACACCAGAACATTGAGGTAGACAGCGACAGTGAATCCGACTTCACCCCTGAGACGGAACAAGAAGAGACGGAAGAAGAAGAGGTTACTGCTGCGGATGACCTGTCAATGCTTGACTGATTACATAAAGGAGGCATTCCACATGTTGATGCATTTATTGATGATGGTGATGAGCACGTCATTACTGATAGTGATGATGATTATGCATTTATTGATCCCGGAGCATATATAGACGATGAAAATTAATATTAGTACTGGCAGGTATTCAATTATTATTATGTACATATATATTATTAATTAGTTCATGTTATTAAGTATTTCATTTTTTTATGTTTAACTAATTTCGTTCACTCTTTGTCATTGCAGGTGTTGACAGATGGTGGGTGCGCGTCGAGAGCGCTCTGAGCCTCCTTCCTCGACGCGTGCTGGGAGGGGTGCTATTATTCCACCCTAGCAACTCCAGAGAGCGCTGGTACACAGTATGCAGAGACCGGCGGGCAGTTCTTCTTCGACAAGGAGATGTCAGGGGAACACGAAGAGAGGTGCTAGAGGTAGGAAGGCTGATGTGCCTTCCTTGCTGCCACCCCTAGCTGATTCTCCCAGCCACAGGATTGCTCCATCTCAGGTGGGCCCGTTTGACATGGACCCGTCTCGGACACCAGTCGCTGAGCCTCGGGCCGACAAGCCTCGGGTCATCGAGCCTTCGTCCCAGGAGACTCCGGTCCCAGGGTCTTCGTCCCAGGAGACTCCGGTTCTAGAGTCTTCGTCCCACATGACTCCGGAGGCTAGTGGCCATGCTGATGGTGGCGAGGACAACTTTTCTGAGGATACCTATAGCAAGGGAGAGCTGGTTGAGGAGGGAAAGAGGGTCTACCAGCATGGTTGTACAATGCTCCCGCCCGTGCCGACGACCCGCGATCAGACGTGGTTGATTGTGCCTAATGCAGAGAAGTAAGTGCATTTACTCTTTTTTAACCTTTTGTCTTCATGTTTCTTCAAATTAATGTCTAATGTGTTGGCCTTGTCATACTGCAGGGGTTGGAAACACGACCCTGGTGTCCGCAGGCCCAACGCGGTCCTTGGTGTGCTTCTCAAGCACCACTTCTCGGGGAAGGTCCAGTTGCCCGGTGAGATTGAGGTTCCACAGGTAGCACTGAACTGAGAGCTGTATGTGGCTGCCCCGGACCCACCAGAGGAGAGGGTCGACGGTGTCTTGTGCGAGACGGTGGCCGACATTGTGATCCGTCGGTTTTGGGTAATTTCTCCTTTACAGAATTAAAAATCAACATCACCTAGTGATTGTACTAATCAGTGTTGTCTTGTTTGATTGCAGACCTTCTACAGGTGTCTTGAGGAAGACGAGGCGGACACAGCTATTTTTCTCGTAGCCAAGTGCAAGCGCCTACTTCAGAACTTACGACACGAGGCTCGGGTGCAGGCTATTCGAGACTACTACACCTCGACTAACATTAAGAGGGCCAAGAAGAAGTGCCGCAAAAAATTTCTGAGTAAGGAGAAGTACATGAAGGTAATTACCTATTCTTAAGGACTTGTACTTAGTTTCCTTGATTTGATTCGTAGGCGTAGCGCTGAAATTTCTCTTGTCTAACTTAGGTGCCCCCGAGATGGTGTGCGGATAGGATGGACTGTTGCGAGGCATTGGTGGATGAGTGATGCTCTCCCAAATGGCTAGCCGACCACAACAAGGCCAAGGATAAGCGTGCCCAAATGAAAGGTGTGCCACACCATCAAGGGAGATCCAACCTGTTTGAGTACGAGGATCACTAGGTATGTGGTTTTCTTCATGCTTCATGCAATTTCATTCTTCATGCTAGCGTGAGACCTTAACTAATATTTTGTTCCTCTCTTTTAGGCGCGACAAAACAAGGAGGTGCCACCGCTGATCGACCTCTATGCCATGGCCCATACTACCTCGTACAAGAAGGCCAAGGCATTCTCTGAGGATGACCTCGATCATCCAGAGAGCTTCAGCAACATCTCCTCCCACAACAAGCTCGTGAGGTACAAAAATGAGGGGAAGGCGAGGAAAGTTGAGGACTTCAACCCGAGCCAGAGTCCTTTTGATCCAGAGCTCGTGATGATATCTGGTGGCGGGAGGCCCCATGGCTCGATATCCATTGGGGATGGACTGATACGTTGTCCTAGAACTCTCCCGGAGATCAAGAAGCGCCAGACAAGCTCCGATCCTGAGATAAGGCCTCGTCCACGGCCAATGGAGCTCGCCATCGAGGCTAGGGACCAGGAGCTTCTGGCGGAGCCAAACAGGCAGGCGATGCAGAGGGAGAGGGACATGGAGGAGAGGATGGCTAGGCTGTTGGAGGCGGAGAGGAACCGGAATGACGCGTCTCACGAGGCCCTATACAAGCTCCTCATGTTAAGTTTCTTCTGCATATTAGCCAAATCATGCACGTAATGTTTGTTTCATCACTAACTAATATGTCTGACTCATGAAAACAAAATGTGCAGACCGTGTGCCAGAACAATGGTCAGACCGCTCCGTTGATGCCCTAGATTGGTATAGCACCCACGGTGAGTTTCATTTGAATGGTCATTAGTTACTAGTATTCACATTTGAGATGCAGCATGCTAAGGAGACATTGCAAATGATCTTTGGTGCAGCGTGCCTCCCGACAAGCATCGACCGATCCTTTCGCGTCTGCTGCAACCCCGACCGGTCCTTCTCCGTCTCACCCTGGCGCAAACCCGACCGGTCCTTCACCTTCGTGATGATGGTTAGTTTTCACAAGAGTTTTTCTTAGCAAATGCATACTTAGCTTAAGAATGACCAATTTAGCTCCAAAATGACATATACTTAGCTTCTTTAGTTCATTTATGACATACTAAGCATACTTAGGTAAAAAATGGCATGATAACCTTGGTTTAGCTCCAAAATGACATAGACTTAGCTTATTTTCCTCCAAAATGACAAAATAACCTTACCTACCTCCAAAATGACCGATTATAACTAGGATAGCTCTAAAATGACCCACACTTGCCATTTTGTCCTCCAAAATAAGTAAATATGGTTAGTTAGCTCAATAATGGCATAACTTCCTAGGTTAGCTCAAAAATCACCTATACTTAGCTTCTTCAGTTCATTTATGACATACTTAGCATAGTTACGTAAAAAATGGCATGATAAATTTGGTTTAGCTCCAAAATGACATAGACTTAGCTTATTTTCCTCGAAAATGACATAATAACCTTACAAAGCTCCAAAATGACCTATTTACCTAGCTTAGCTCTAAAATGACCCGCACTTAGCATTTTTTACCTAGCTTAGCTAAAAAATGGCATTTGCCCCTACCTTAGTGAGAGGAAGAAGATAAAGTAGAGGAGAGGAGAAAAATAAAGAGAAGAAAAATTCTTCCTCTTCTTCTTCTTCTTTTTCTTATTTTTCTTCTTGTTCTAGCTAGTCTTCTTCTTCTTCTTCTAACTTTCTTCTTTCCCAATTTGCAGATTTGCTTTATATGAGGAAGCTTGCGTTAATGGAGTCTACTCTTCTCCTTGTGCTTCCATTTTGTTTTGATTGTGTACGATGAACTTTGTTGTTGGATATCTTGTTGGAAACTTGTTGATATGTTGTTGGAAACTTGTTGGATATGTTATTGGAAACTTGTTGTTGCATATGTGTTGGTAACTTGTTGTTGGATATGTGTTGGTATGATTGTTGAAAGTATTTTGAAATGTGTATATATATGTATGAAATTCTGTGAAATTGAATGAATTTAAGAAAAAACAGAAAAAACTAGGGCTATACGGGTTCTTTGCTGTCTGCGGGCAGATGACAAAGAGCTTTGCCCTCCACTGGCAGACAGCAAAGCTGCCACGTGGCAGCTTCCTGTGCAACCTAGGGCGGCACTAGGCTGCCCTCTGTGGTTTCTTTGCCGTCCGCTGGCAGCCGGCAAAGAACTTTGCATCTTTGCCGTCTGCCAGCTGACGGGAAAGAAGCCACATAGGCTAGCAAAGAAACCGTTTTTTTTATCCGCTGGCAGACGGCAAAGAACTTTGCATCTTTGCCGTCTGCCAACAGACAACAAAGCACGCTGTTAACACCTTAACAGACGTAAGCTGCCACATGTGCCATCCACAGTCTTTGCCATCCGCTGGCAGATGGCAAAGACCTAAGCATCTTTGCCGTCTGCTAGCAAACGGCAAAGCGCCCTTTACCGGAGCTTATTCAGCCGGATGGTTGGCCATCTGCTAGCAGACGGCAAAGCCTTTCCTGTCCGTCATGCATGCCTTTGCCATCCTCTATGGAGAACGGCAAAGTTGCTGATTCCTATAGTGTTTTTACATGTCTATCTTGTCCTCCACTCCCACGATGTTTCTTTTCGCGGAAAGAACTAAGTCGAACTAAGTCGAACTAAGTCGAACTTTTCCCTATTGGTGTTTGCCGTATCGTCAAAGCGGACACCACTATTTTGGTTGGTGCTCTTTTTATATTGGTCGATCGTGTAAAATGTATTCCCATTTATCTCGTACCCTTGGAAAGTCAATATAGTCAAAGATGGTATCTTGGCCAACAAGTACATGTCATCTTCAACATTGTCGTCACTCATGAGATGTGTTCGCAACAAACCACTGAAAGCCTCAATGTGTGTAGGTTTAATACAGGGGTCAGACTGCTCTAGGTTCTTGGAGCATATAATATCCATGTGTTTCTCGATATACGGGGTCACCAAGGTAGAATTTTGTAGAACTACGTAGTGTTCTTGCGCCCAAGAATGCTTGTCCCCACATATTATTGATTTTGGTCCAAGCATGCCTTTTCTATGCAGTCTTCCCTCATGCCATGATTGAGGAACACCAATCGGTTTAATGTCAAGAATAAAGTCAACACAAAAACTCAATAACCTCCTCTGTATCATGGGGCTTGAAGATGCTTCCTTTTGGCCTAGCACAGTTGCGAACATATTTCTTTAAGACTCCCATGAACCTCTCAAAGGGGAGCATATTGTGTAGAAATACAGGACCCAGAATGGAAATCTCTTTGACTAGGTGAACTAGGACGTGCATCATAATATTGAAGAAGGATGATGGGAACATCAACTCAAAACTGACAAGACATTGGACCAAATCATTCTGTAAGGTTGGTAGGATTTCTGGATCGATTACCTTCTGATAAATTGCATTGAGGAATGAACATAGCTTTACAATGGCTAATCGAACATTTTCTGGTAGAAGCCTCCTCAACGCAACCGGAAGCAATTGCGTCATGATCACGTGGCAGTCATGAGACTTTAGGTTCTGGAATTTTTTCTCTACCATATTTATTATTCCCTTTATATTCGACGAGAAGCCAGACGGGATCTTCATACTGAGCATGCATTCAAAAAATATTTCCTTCTCTACTTTGGTAAGAGCATAGCTGGCAGGACCTTTATATTACTTTGGATGCATGCTGTATTTTGTGTTCATACGTTGCTGGTCCTACCATGACTTCGGTGTATATTTTATCTTCCCATACATGCCCAGGAAGCCTACTAGGTTCACGCAAAGATTCTTCGTGACGTGCATCACGTCGATTGCAGAGCGGACCTCTAGGACTTTCCAACATTCTAGCTCCAACATAAAGATTTCTTCTTGTAAATGGGCGAACGTTCATCAGCGTTAATCTGAAAAGATTGTCCACCAAGACCCTTTCCAAAGATTACTTGTCAATCCTTGACCATATTAGGTATATCATCACCAATACGGAGGATAGGCTTATTTCGGTCATCTGCCTCACCTTTGAAATGCTTGCTTTTCTTTCTTAAGGCATGCTTGGTCGGAAGAAATCGATGATGTCCCAAGTACACATTCTTCTTGCATTTGTCCAAATATATAATTTAAGTCTCATCTAAATAGTGCATGCATGCATGGTATCCCTTGTTTGTTTGTCCTGAAAGGTTACTAAAAATAGGCCAATCATTGATGGTTACAAACAACAACGCTCGCAGGTCAAATTCCTGCTGTTTGTGCTCATCCCACACACATACACTTTTTTATTCCACAGCTGTAAAAGTTCATCAACTAATGGCCTTAGGTACACATCAATGTCGTTGCCGGGTTGGTTAGGGCCTTGGATGAGCACTGGCATCATAATGAAGTTCCGCTCATGCACAACCAGGCAGGAAGGTTGTAGATACATAGAGTCTCAAACCATGTTCTATGCTTGCTGCTCTGCTCCCCAAAAGGATTAATGCCATATGCACTTAAACCAAACCATAAGTTCCTTGGGTCATCTGCAAAGTCCGAACACTCTCTCTCGATTTTTCCATTGGAAATATGCCCTAGAGGCAATAATAAAGTGGTTATTATTATATTTCCTTGTTCATGATTTTTTTAATTATCCATGCTATAATCGAATTTATTGGAAACTCAGTTGCATGTGTGGATACATAGACAACATTGTGTCCCTAGTATGCCTCTAGTAGAGTATCTCGTTGATCAAAGATGGTCAACGTTTCCTAGCCATAGGCATGAGATGTCATTTGATAAAGGGATAACATTGTTAGGAGAATGATGTGATGGTCAAGACCCAAATTATGAATGTAGCATATGATCATTTCAGTTTATTGCTATAGTTTTCTCCATGTCAAGTATCTGTTCCTATGATTATGAGATCATGCAACTCGCTGACACCAGAGGAATGCCTTGTGTGTATCAAACGTCGCAACATAACTGGGTGACTATAAAGACGATCTACAGGTATCTCCAAAGGTGTGTGTTAAGTGGGCATGGATCAAGACCAGAATTTGTTACACTGTATGACGGAGAGCTATCTCGGGGCCCACTTGGTAATACAACATCACAACAAGCCTTGCAAGCAAAGTGACTAAAGTGTTAACCACAGAATCTTGTACTACGGAACGAGTAAAGAGACTTGCTTGTAACGAGATTGAACTAGGTATAGAGATACCGACGATCGAATCTCGGGCAAGTAACATACCGAAGAACAAAGGGAACATTATATGGGATTAACTAAATCCTTGAAATAGAGGTTCAACCAACAAGGATCTTCATAGAATATGTAGGAACCAATATGGGCATCCAGATCCTGCTATTGGTTATTGACCGTGGAGGTGTCTCGGTCATGTCTACATAGTTCTTGAACACGGAGGGTCTGCGCACTTAATGTTCGGTGACATTTCAGTCGTATTGAGTTATGTATGGTGGTGACCGAAGGTTGTTAGGAGTACTGGATGAGATCTTGGACATCACGAGGAGCTCCGGAATGGTCCAGAGGTAAAGACTGATATATAGAAAGTCCCATTTTGATCACCAAAATTATTTCGGGTACTTTGGTAGTGTACCGTGAGTGTCGGGAGGTTTCCGGGGGAGCATCGGAAGAGGCCAGCCATGCCGGAAGGACCCATGGGACTTAGGAGTGGCTCACCAGCCCTTAGTGGGCTGGGCAAGCCAGCCCCTAAGGGCCCATGCAGCTAGGAGGTAGGAAGAGGAAAGATGTCACGCCCAAGATGCGGTCCTATCCTAATTTTGGGCATGAGGGCCTCGACAGGGATAGAAGCACATATCGTCATGTTGCAAGAATGAATATCATTACAAGTACATGTACAGAAGAGATGAGTATATGGAATTGGTTTACACTCGCCACAAGCTACATCAGAGTCACATCAATACAACAACATACTCAAACATCATACAAAGGAGCAGGGTCCGACTATGGACGGAATTAAACGATAACACGACATCCATCCTCGCTATCCCAGGCTGCCGGCTAGAACCCATCCTAGATTGATGATGATGAATAAGAAGAACTCCAAATCAAATTAAACATCGCGCTCATGTTCAATCATCACATTACCTGCACATGCAACTGTTGTTGTAGTAACGTGTGAGCCATAGGGACTCATCAATCTCATTTCCAAGGGTATCAAGACTATTAAAGCTTAGGGTGAGGTATGGTTAAGTGGTGAGGCTGCAGCAAGCGACTAAGCAGTTATATGACTCGCTAACTTACGATTACAGAAAGTAAAGTATGGTGGTCTACGCATAGCGGACGTGAACTAGTAATGATCACTAACTGATCGTGAACACCTACTTATGTCAAACATAACCCCACCGTGTTCTCTTTCGGATAAGGACTCACGAGAAGAGACAGTCACGGTTACGCACACAGTTGGTGTATTTTATTAGAGTTTACTTCAAGTTTGCTATGACCGGGTGTTAAACAAAATATCCAAGTTTGGCACATAACCGCGGGCACGGCTTTCCAGAAGATTTAACACTGTAGGGGTGCTCCGACCCATCCATCACAAATTAACCACACGCAACGGGAATAACCTCGACCACAGATCTCATGATCATCCTAGGCAATTCCAAAGGAAATCCTCCACCTCGAGATAGCTCGAAGAATAATTGGAATTCGTCACTCAAGACGTTCGAGAAAGGTAAAACAAATCTAGCAAGGCCTCCCGACATGCCGACAATCTCGATAGGAGCCGAGTATCTCGTTCTCTCGTCATGGCAGATGAGCTATGCGTATAGTGGCCTGGTAGAAATCTCCCGAGTTGCCCCGGGTTGGCCCTGCAAAGTGCTCTATTTTGGACCAACACTCATGAGGAGCACTGGCCCCGGTTGTTGATTAATTATCCAAGGGTGCCGGTGGGTCCCTATGCAATTTATTAGTTATTAGGCAAATTTAGTACCAATGTTGGGCCTTGCCAGATAAGCTTTATCCTACCATGAAAATCAAGGGGGTCCCCACCCCAAGCATGTTAGGAGCGCTCGATTATGGAACATAACACCGGTTCACAAGTAACTACGGGCAGCAAGAGTGGAACAAAACACCGAGCAAAAGGCCAAGCCTTCCACCTTTACCAAGTATATATGTGCATTAAATTAAATAGCAGCAATATTCTGATATAACTAAAGAATGTCCATGTTGACACATGGAAGCAATTGCACCTGCAGCTAAAAACGCTATAAGAAGAGCTGAGCAAGCGGTAACATAGCCAAACAAAGTTTTGCTGGGATGTGGAGGGTTAGAGGCTTTTCATGGCAATGTTGGGAGGCTCGACAAACAAGTGGTAGGTTGCGAGACATAGCGATAGAAAAACGAGACATCTAGCATGGCAATGATAGTAGTGGTATCCAGGGAAATGTGTCATCTTGCCTGAGATCCTGTTTGGAAGAAGAACGATTCCATGAAGAAGACGATCCAACGTAGTCGAACAAATCCTCACACTCCGAACGCTTTCCGAACTCTATCGAGACGAGGCAATCCGGAAACAAACAATCAACACAAGATACACCACAACATGTGCATGATATGATGCGCAAACAAATATGATGCATGTTCGGTTTAATATGCAAGACATGACATGGCAAGGACAACAAACAACTACTACACATTAAGTGAAGTTCAATATGCAACGAGTTGCATATTGACGAAATTCCACGTTCGAATTATTTAGTTCATTCCCGTTTAGGTACACATCAATGTTAAATGTTGTTAGGCATGGCAAGAGGTGAAGCATAAGTAAACTACACTATCTAGGCATCTTAAATGAGGTCGGAAACAGCTTATAGTATTTCCGAAACGACCTCATATGTTAATTTCGAAATTTGTCAAGATCTGAATAATATCATATTTTTATATTTGTCAAACAACAGAATAAAGTATACCATGTAATTCTACACGTCATTCTAGTCAATTTACATATATGGAACATCTCAAACGGAGCTACGGCCTAAAAGATATGAGCAACACAAGATGCACATGTCATGAATGCAAATGCATGGAAAATAATATCACAACCATTTCAAATCATGAATGCAGCAAGTTATTATGAGATTCTATGCAAGTCTCATATACAACATGTTCAAAACGGAGCTATGGTTCAACAAATACAACCAACACAAGTTTTAGTTAAAATCTGCCCAAAACAGCAACTTAGCATTTTGCACGCATGAAAATAACAAGCTAGAAGATTCTAAAATGCACAAACCAAGCATGTGTCAGTAGCATATAAAACACACTTCATTTAATCTTCACATATCATATTCAAAACATGTATGGATCACATGGTAGGAAGCTCACAAGGTAACTACTTGAAAACAGTTTCAGACTTGGTGAAAATAACAGTTTTTAACAGTGCAGTTTTTATCACGAAGGCATATTGACGGCAGTGAAACTATATGCTATAGGGCATATTATGGCATGAAACTTAACAGCATGCTAGAGGACATTATCAGCTACAAATAACTCCATTGCACCTACCACAAAAGGGTTCTAGATCAGTAGCAAAACACATGGCAAGACAGCAACAAAATATTACAGATCCCAGACTTAGAAATATTTTGGACCCTCAAAACAGCAGTAATTTTATTGCATGTTTTGAACAAGAAAATAACACCTAGACATGCATTTCTATGGCAAGCAAAATGTTCAGGGGCTAGGACACATATCAAAGGGCATATCTCATGTTCAAAATTATTTCATATCATGCATGGATTAAATCACACAAAATAGACAAAAGGGCATCACAGCAAAAAATGACATGCACACCAATTGCTTAAACGACAAAACTAAATACGCAAATAAATTCTATGAATTTTTCTACCCCGAAAACATATATAACATGTATAGGTTCATGCAGGAAAAAAATATCATAATTAATTATGCAAATTTATGACATAAACGTACTAGTAAGTTATTTGTGAAAATTAAATCCAAACATCTCCTTAAACATTTTTATCATGCATGAAAATGCAATATAATTAATCGACACATAAATCCACACATTTTCATATATAAAGTATTTGGGTATGATGCACGGTTAATTGTATATGAGCATTTTTAAAATAGGATTTTTTCTGTAATTATGAAAATCAACGGATAATTATAAAATTCGCAGGATAGGAAAAAAACGACTATGGGCCTAATCTTCTCTCGGGCCGAACATGAGCATGGGTGACAGATAACCAAAAGGTGCCATGGCGGGGGATAGGCGACGCTCACCTTGCTGGGCATGGCCCAGGTGGTGGAGCGCTGGCTTGGGTTGGCCTTGGCGTTGGCCCACGAGGGCGAGCGAAGCGCTCCACAGCCGCTCGTGCCCGCGTCCGCACGCGAGGAGGCCCAACAACAGAGTCAACGCGACGGGGCTGGCAACTCCGGCGATGGGAGGACCAAGGCGGAGCTCCGGCGAGGGAAGGCCGAGGCGGCGGCTAGCGGCCAGTGGCGACAGAAGGCGGGCAACGGCGGCCGGTGGAGCTGCGGGGAGGGCACGCTCCGGCGGGTCGTGGCGCGGCCTTGACTCCTGGCAACGGGAGGCGAAGGCAGACGCGGGACAGAGCGCCGGAGGCTCGGGGGCGAGCGGCTTCGGGCGGGAGCTCCGGCTTGGAGCTCGGGGTTGGGCCCATACGGGCTTCCCAGGGCCCTGATTTGGGCTTGGCGGGCCCTGCCGCTGGAGGTGGGAGACAGGGGCGCGAGCGTGGCGGCTGGCTGTTGGCTCGGCACGGAAAACGAGGGGATTAGGGTTAGCTACCATATTAGGAAGGGGAGGGGATTATTTATAGTAATTAGGGGCTAGGGTTAGGGGTTTCGCACTGTTTTTGGACCCTCCGATCGTCATCGGGCGGTCCGGAAGCGGAGGGGCTAGCAAGCGGGCACGTGGGCTGTGTAGATTGGCTATGGGGATATGAGATGGAAGGTTGGTGGCCCGTGACATGAGGTTTTTAAAACACCGAATACGTCCGATAATAACCGATGACCGCACTGCTATGGTTGACTGACGGGGTATCAAACGAACTCGGAATGCGACAAAATTTGGCAGGTGGCCTACCTACACTATAATAAGACTGCACGCTAGGTTTTGACCCCATCCGAGAATATTTTAGCACGCCTCTTAAAACATTTTTTAAAACGATGTCGCGGGCGTGTGCATGTGTGGTTGGTCTCGAAACTAGCAACGGCAAGAATGGAGAGAACCGATAACTACCAACGGATGCAAGTTTTCGAAAACGAGTGATGATGCTATGCAGATGATGTGAATGATGCAATGATGAATGCAACAACCAAACAAAACACAGACGAGAACGGAAATAAAAGGGGAATCTTCTGGAGTGTCGGTCCCGGGCTGTTACAACTCTCCTCCACTACACGAGGATCTCGTCCCGGGATCTAGCATGAGAAGGGGAAGAGAAAGAGAAAGACGTAAAACGTAGTTGCATCAAGGAGCGAAATCAACAAACCTTGAAGGTTTCAAAGAGATGAAGAACTACATGAGGAACAAGCAAGAATTCACAATAAATTTTGGCAGCACTTCGGTAGGATAGAGGGGCAAAATTGATAAGATAGAAAGAAATTGAAGGAAAGACACCAAACTTCGGTTGAATTAGAATCAAAACTTCATAAGATGAAAGGATCATGAAAAGATTTCACAGCACTCCGGTAAAATGAATAAGCAAGGGAAGAACAAGATCTTGAGACAACAAGATGATAGATTGAAGAGAGCAACAACATAAAGCCTCCGGATCAGAAAACTAGAAGCTAGATTGATGGAAGGAAAAGAATGGAGAAGAAAATGACAACTTCTACCACCATTGAATTTGAAAAGCATGGTTGAACGGAGTTGATGGAGAATCAACAACGAAAGGAATAGCTTGTTATGGGCTTAAGGACAACATCTCGAAATTATGACGTGACAACCTACCACAACAGGAACAATTGATTGCCTGAGGTCAACAAGATATGAAAACTTCTTTCACCAAGAAGAGGAGGAGATACTTGAATCATTTATGACACCATGATAGCAACAATCCTTAGGAAATGATTTAGGTGAATTCCAACCCAAGATAACTCCGGGAAAACAAGATGGGTTTACCTATCTTATTATTGATAGTTTTCCTTCGAGACTCCTCACAATCAAGAATTTAATAACACCACCTCAACAGACAATGGAGATGGAAGTGAACTTAGAAATGTGAGAAAAGAACAGTTGAGCTTCTCCAACAAGAATCTTTAAGAACACTTCGGGAAACAATTACATCATTAGCAACCCACCATGAAGGACCTCTTGGAGAACACCGTGATGAAAGGACGATCAAAAGAATGAGGGTACAACGATTGAACAAAGATACATGGGAACGAGGAGATCACGATCCACCTAATGGAAAACTTGAACAAGGTATCGGAATAATTGATATGAACGAAGGAACAACAATTGAGAAGAATTTGAGAACGAAAGCTAAAAGCTGAAAACGAAGAGATCTTCTGAAACGATGGCCTTCGGGGGATCAAGAAATGAAAACAATTATGAAATGCACCAGATAGATATGGGAGGAATAACTCATGATCAAAACAATTGAGATGAAAGCAACAACCTGAAACCAAGAATCTTTTGGAGAACGAACAATGATTTAAGAGAAACTCTCCTTCGGTCTTCAATGCTGAGAATGATGACGAGAAACAACACAATGAATTACTGAGATACTCCGGAATAATGAATAAATAAAAGGTTGAGCCAACAATGAAAATGATTTAGAAGCGATCATGGAAGAGGAATATGACTGATGAAAATCATTCTTACATCATATTGACAAGAACTTGAGGACAAATCCGGAAAGATTAGAAGAGTCACGTAGGATCCTGGGAAAACACATGTCGGTAATGGGCCCACTCAAAAGAATCCACCATTGAACAATTGATTAAAAGAGAGATTGCACCGGTCCAAATTAAGAACTTGATGATATGGGACCCTTGAAATAATTTAAGAGGACAAGAATGAAAATGAATGTCTTCTGAGATATCTTCAACACTCCGGATAGAATAGAGAGGGATGAATAAACAAGAGAGGCTTGGAAAAGAAATCCCCACAGGGAAACCATTGAACGAATGAGAAAGTATATGATGAGCACCGAAGCTTGAATTGAATCCACCGGGGAAGAAAAACAAAGATGAATACTAATAAATGATAACTTGAGCACTTAGCATCTTTATAAAGAATCACCGGAGAAGAATAACAACGAGAACAAGGAATATGAGGATAGATCTCGAAATTGAAACTCTTGAGAATATTCACAAAGAATCATCGGAAACAAGCAGAAAAGATAGCGGAAGCATTACATGAATAGAAAAGACACTTGGATGAGAATTTAATCATTGAAGAAAAAGGGCGGGAGGGTGGGGACAACTCCGGAACTAGATATGAGGATCGATCTTGCAAATATTGGAGATGATAGAATTATCTTGAAGATAAGCACACCGGTAGGAAAAGAATTGATATGACAACTCCGGTTGATCCAAAGGATTAGACTCATGGAAATATGCAAACATCATTTAGGAAAGATATGAAATCACCACTTGACATCAAAGCAACTTAAATTACCATATTCAAAACAAAACGAAGGATGAGGCTTATAAAACAAGCCAGAACAAATACATAACAGAGACTTCGTCCGATATTTTCATGTTAAGGTTCGCATGGGCTCGATCGTACATTGGATTGTCATATATAATTGACACTCCAATATGCTCCCTAGGCGTAGCGAACTACAAGGCTTGACGAAGCATATCTGATGACATATATCGAGACTGTCATCTGTAAGAAAGACCGTGAACAAACAAATCCACTAGATATCGAACCCCAACCTCACATCATGATCTGTTGGAAGATAGCCTAGGTAACTACTTGAATTCCCACCTAAGAACTTCCGAAAACTTTCTGGTTATGCAATCCGGTGGGGGGGATACAA
Organism: Hordeum marinum; assembly: GCA_022496015.1. Taxonomy (NCBI): domain Eukaryota; kingdom Viridiplantae; phylum Streptophyta; class Magnoliopsida; order Poales; family Poaceae; genus Hordeum; species Hordeum marinum. The sequence continues at coordinate 505,426,173 of CM039674.1, read as the reverse complement.
GCAGGAAATATCTCACACAACTAGCAAACCTACACCCCAACCGTATCCATCCTTAAACACATAACAGAGGCTTTCGCAAATCCATCTAACTCGGATCCTCGAAAACACAACGATACTAACCATGGTGGTACCCTAGACGCCTCCCCAGTACTGGGTGACTTCGATCTTATCTCACCATGAAAAGTATTGAAGCAATTCCAAACACCCTCCGTCCTGAGATACTAAGGAAGCTGAATGATAACGATGTGCCAAGAATTCCCTGGAGCTCAACTCCTCGGAAGAAATCAAGTCAGACAGGAGGCACCAAGACAAAACTCCGTCACACCAACATCATATAGTTTCCAAAATACCCGCGTGATCCTAAAAAAATTGAGCGAGAAGAGGAGTAGAATCAAAATTCCAAAGTCGATTACCTCACCAGAGCATAGAAGAGGAGTAAAAAGAATCCTACTCTCTGATATAACTAGACTCAAAATAATTATTACTAGACTCGAATCGGCCAAGTTCGATCAATCAAGGGGGATCCTAGGTCGGTACATGCTCTGATACCAACTTGTCACGCCCAAGATGCGTTCCTATCCTAATTTCAGCACGAGGCCCTCGACAGGCATAGAAGCGCATCTCGTCGTGTTGCAAGAATGAATATCATTACAAGTACATGTACAGAAGAGATGAGTATATGGAATTGGCTTACACTCGCCACAAGCTACATCAGAGTCACATCAATACAACAACATATTCAAACATCATACAGAAGAGTAGGGTCCGGCTACGGACGAAATCAAACGATAAAATGACATCCATCCTTGCTATCCCAGGCTGCCACCTGGAACCCATCCTAGATTGATGATGAAGAAGAAGAACTCCAAATCAAATCAAACATCGCGCCCACATTCAATAATCACATTACCTGCAGCTGCAACTATTGTTGTAGTAATCTGTGAGCCACAGGGACTCAACAATCGCATTTCCAAGGGTATCAAGACTATTAAAGCTTAATGGGTGAGGTATGGTTAAGTGGTGAGGCTGTAGCAAGCGACTAAGCAGTTATTTGACCGGCTAACTTACGAGTACAGAAAGTAAAGTATGGTGGTCTATGCATAGCGGACGTGAACTAGTAATGATCACTAACTAATCGTGAACACCTACTTATGTCAAACATAATCCCATCATGTTCTCTTTTGGATAAGGACTCACGAGAAGAGACAGTCACGGTTACACACACAGTTGGTGTATTTTATTAGAGTTTACTTCAAGTTTGCTATGACCGGGTGTTAAAAAAATCCAAGTTTGCCACATAACCACGGGCACGGCTTTTCGAAAGATTTAACCCTGTAGGGGTGCTCCAACTCATCCATCAATAATTAACCATACGCAATGGGAATAACATCGACCATGGATCTCGTGATCATCCTAGGCAATTCCAAAGGAAATCCGCCACCTCGAGATAGCCCGAAGAATAATCGCAATTCCTCACTCAAGACGTTCGAGAAAGGTAAAACAAATCCAACAAGGCCGCCCGACGTGCCGACAATCCTGATAGGAGCCACGTATCTCGTTCTCAGGGCACGATAGATGAGCTATGCGTACAGTGGCCTGATAGAAATCTCCCGACTTGCCCCGGGTTGGCCCCGCACAATGCTCTATTTTGGACCAACACTCATGAGGAGCATTGGCCCGGGTTGTTGATTAATTATCCACGGGTGCGGGCGGATCCCTATGCAGTTTATTAGTTATTTGGAAAATGTAATACCAATGTTGGGCCTTGCCAGATAAGCTTTATCCTAACACAAAAATCAAGAGGGCCCTATAACAACCCCGAGCATGTTAGGAGCGCTCGATTATGCAACATAACATCGGTTCACAAGTAACCAGGGGCGACAAGAGTGGAACAAAACACCGAGCAAAAGGCCAAGCCTTCCACCTTTACCAAGTATATATGTGCATTAAATTAAATAGCAGCAATACTGTTATATAACTAAAGAATGTCCATGTTGACACATGGCAGCAATTGCACCTACAACTAAAAACGCTATAAGAAGGGCTGAGCAAGCGATAACATAGCCAAACAAAGATTTGCTGGGGTGTGGACAGTTAGAGACTTTTCATGGCAATGTTGGGAGGCTTGACAAACAAGTGGTAGGTAGCGAGACATAGCGATAGAAAAACGAGACATCTAGCATGGCAATGATAGTAGTGGTATCCAGGGAAATGTGTCATGTTGCTTGGGATCCCGCTTGCAAGAAGAACGATTCCATGAAGAAGACGATCCAACATAGTCGAACGAATCCTCACACTCCGAACGCTTTAGGAACTCTATCGAGAAGAAGCAATCTGGAAACAAACAATCAACACAAGATACACCACAACATATGCATGATATGATACGCAAACAAATATGATGCATGTTCGGTTTAATATGCAAGGCATGACATGGCAAGGACAACAAACAACTACTACACATTAAGTGAAGTTCAATATGCAACGAGTTGCATATTGACGAAACTCTACGTTTGAATTATTTAGTTCATTCCCGTTTAGGCACACATCAATGTTAAATGTTTTTAGGCATGGCAAGAGATGAAGTATAAGTAAACTACACTATCTAGGAATCTTAAATGAGGTCGGAAACAACTTATAGTATTTCCAAAACGACCTCATAAGTTAATTTCAAAATTGGTCCAGATCTGGACTAATCATATTTTTATTTTTGTCAAACAACATAATAAAGTATACCATATCATTCTACACGTCATTCTAGTCGATTTACATATATGGAACATCTCAAACGGAGCTACGGTCTAAAAGATATGAGCAACACAAGATGTACATGTCATGAATGCAAATGCATGGAAAATAGAATCACAAACATTTCAAATCATGAATGCAGCAAGTTATTATGAAACTGCATGATATTCTAAGCAAGTCTCATATGTAACATGTTCAAAACGAAGCTACGGTTCAACAAATACAACCAACACAAGTTTTCGTTAAAATCTTTCCAAAACAACAACTTAGCATTTTGCACCCATGAAAATAACAAGCTACAAGATTCTAACATGCACAAACTAAGCATGGGGCAGTAGCATATAACACACCCTTTATTTCATCTTCACATATCATATTCAAAATATGCATGGATCACATGGTAGGAAGCTCACAAGGTGGCTACTTGAAAACAGTTTCAGACTTGGTGAAAATAGCAGTTTTTAACAGTGCAGTTTTTATCACGAAGGCATATTAACAGCAGTGAAACTATAGCTACAGGTCATATTATGGCATGAAACTTAACAGCATGCTAGAGGACATTATCAAGTACAAATAACTCCATTACACCTACCACAAAAGGGTTTTAGATCACTAGCAAAACACATGGCAGGACAGCAACAAAATATTACAGATCCCAGACTTAGAAATATTTTGGACCCTCAAAACAGCAGTAATTTTATAGCATGTTGTCAACAAGAAAATAACACCTATACATGCATTTCTATGGCAAGCAAAATGTCCAGGGGCTAGGACACATATCAAAGGGCATATCTCATGTTCAAAATCATTTCATATCATGCATGGATTAAATCACACGAAATAGACAAAAGGGCATCACAGCAAAAAATGACATGCACACAAATTATTTAAACGACAAAACTAAATACGCAGATAAATTCTATGAATTTTTCTACCCCGAAAACATATATAGGTTCATGTAGGAAAAAATATCACAATTAATTATGCAAAATTCTGACATAAAAGTACTAGTAAGTAATTTGTGCAAATTAAATCCAAACATCTCCTTAAACATTTTTGTCATGCATGAAAATGCAATATAATTAATCTACACATAAATCCACACATTTTCATATATAAAGTATTTGGATATGATGCACGGTTAATTGTATATGAGCATTTTTAAAATAGGGGTTTTTGTATAATTATGAAAATCACCGGATAATTATAAAATTCGCAGGATAGGAAAAAAGACAACTATGGGCCTAATCTGCTCTCGGGCCGAACATGAGCATGGGCGACAGATAACCAAAAGGTGCCATGGCAGGGGATAGGCGACGCTCACCTTGCTGGGCCTGGCCTAGGTGGTGGACCGCTGGCTTGGGCCGGCCTTGGCGCTGGCCCACTAGGGCGAGCGAAGCGCTCCAGCGCCGCTCGTGCCCGCATCCGCATTCGAGGAGGCGCAGCAGCAGAGTCAACAGCGACGGGGCTGGCAACTCTGGCGACGGGAGGACCAAGGCGGAGCTCCGGCGAGGGAAGGCCGAGATGGCAGCTGGCGGTGAGCGGCGACAGGAGGCAGACAGCGGCAACCGGTGGAGCTATGGGAAGGGCGCGCTCCGGCGGTTGGTGGCGCGGCCATGACTCCTCGCGACGAGACGCGGAGGCAGGCACGGGACAGGGCGCCGGAGGCTCGGGGACGAGCGGCTTCGGGCGGGAGCTCCGGCTTGGAGCTCGGGGTCGGGCCTAGATGGGCTTCCTAGGGCCCCGATATGGGCTTGGCAGGCCCTACGACTGGAGGTGGGAGACAGGGGCGCGAGGGTGGCAGCTGGCTATTGGCTCGGCATGGAAAACGAGGGGATTAGGGTTAGCTACCATATTAGGAAGGGGATGGGATTATTTATAGTAATTAGGGGCTAGGGTTAGGGGTTTTGCACCGTTTTTGGACCCTCCGATCGTGATCGGGCGGTCCGGAAGCGGAGGGGCTAGCAAGCAGGCACGTGGGTTGTTTAGATTGGCTATGCGGAGATGATAGGGAAGGTTGGTGGCCCGTGACACGAGGTTTTTAAAACACCGAATACGTCCGATAATAACCGATGACTGCACTGCTATGGTTGACCGACGGGGTATCAAATGAACTTGGAATGTGACGAAATTTGGCAGGCGGCCTACCTACACTATAATAAGACCGCACACCAAGTTTCGACCCCATCCAAGAATATTTTAGCACGCCTCTTAAAACATTTTTTTAAAACGATGCTGCGGGCGCGTGCATGTGTGGTTGATCTCGAAACAGGCAACGACAAGAGTGGAGAGAACTGGCAACTACCAACGGATGCAAATTTTTGAAAATGAGTGACGATGCTATGCAGATGATGCGAATGATGCGATGATGAATGCAACAACCAAACAAAACACAGACGAGAACGGAAATAAAAGGGGAATCTTCTGGAATCTTCTGGAGTGTTGGTCCCGGACTGTTACAAAAGAGCCCTAGAGAGGGAAGGGATTCCAAGTAGGATTGGAATCCTACTTAGAGTAGGACTGGAGGTGGACTCTCCCACCTCCACCACTTAGGCCGACTCCTAGGGGGAACCCTAGGGGCGGCGGCCCTCTCCCCTCCCTCCTATATATATTAGAGGGGAGAGAGGGCAACCGCACCCAACCTTAAGGCCACGGTACAGCCCTCTCTCCCCGATAGATCATATCCTCTAGTTTACGGCGGTGCTTAGGCGAAGCCCTGCCAGAATAGTTCCACCACCACCGTCACCGCGCTGTCGCCCTGCCGAAGAACTCATCTACCTCTCTGCTCCCTATTGCTGGATCAAGAAGCCGAAGATCGTCATCGAGCTGTACGTGTGCTGAACGCGGAGGATCCGTCCGTTCGGCGCTAGATTGGGACAGATCGTGATTCGATCGCGGGGCGGCTAGCGATTTGGATCACAAAGACGTTTGACTACATCAACCGTGTTTCTTAACGCTCCCTGCTTGGCGATCTAGAAGGGTATGTAGATCCAGTGTCCCTCTCATAAATGCTCATCACCATTGATAGATCTTGCATGTGCGTAGGATTTTTTTTCTTTCCCATGCAACATTCCCCAACATTTTCTCCACTGCGACCCATCAGCGGGTACTCTCAACTTCCCGTCTTTCTTATGATCTTGTTTGTGCCATCGCAATGACTTGACATGCTCTTTGTTTTGGAACAAACGTTTCAACCGTGGTATTATAGGAGCATACCACATCACCTTGGCAGAATCCTCCTCCTGGGGCGCTTGCCCTCAACATCATCACCAGGGTCATCACGACCAATCTTATACTCACTGCGGTAGAGGATGCAGTCATTAGGGCATGCATGTATCTTCTGCACCTCTAATCCTAGAGGGCAGACAACCTTCTTTGCTTTGTATGTACTGTCGGGCAATTCCTTGTCCTTTGGAAGCTTATTCTTCATTATTTTCAGCAACTTTTCAAATCCCTTGTCAGATACACCATTCTCTGCCTTCCATTGCAACAGTTCCAGTGTGGTAACGAGCTTTGTGTTGTCATCTTTGCAATTTGGGTACAACCCTTTTTTGTGATCCTCTAACATGCGCTACAACTTCAACTTCCCCTTTTCACTTTCGTAGTTTTTTTTTTGCATCAGCAATGGCCCGACCAAGATCATTAGCGGGCTCATTTGATGCCTTATCTTCTTCTTCTTCGTTCTCTTCCCCCATTGTAGTACCATCATATTCAGGAAACCCATGATAGTTGTCATCATCCTCTTCTTCATTTTGTTCCATTAGAACCTCTCTTTCTCCGTGCTTGGTCCAACAATTATAGTCGGACATGAAACCGGACGTAAACAGGTGGACGTGAATGTGTTTTGAGCTAGAGTAAGTCTTATCATTCTTACACACACCACATGGACAATACATAAAATCACCCCGCTTGTTTCCCTTAGCCGCACGCAAAAAACTATGCACGTCATTAATGAACTGGGGAGAGCGTCGGTCATCGTACATCCATTGCCTATTCATCTTCATTAGACAACACCGAAAAGACCAAATTAATACAAGTTGATACACACTTATTGTCATAAAACAATATACAACTATCTAGGTAAAACATTTAAATGCAGCAACAAATGCGATCAAAATCACAACTAAGGTAACAATTGATCCATCAACATAATGGTACCAAGCCTTTGTATTAATGACATATTTTCTAATCTTTCTAATCTTCAAGTGCATTGCATGCATCTTTATCTTGTGATCATCGATGACATCGACAACGTACAACTCCAATTTCATCTTCTCTTCTTCAACTCTTTTCAAATTTCTTTTTCAACTAAATTTAACATCTCGACAATAGGGTCGGTTGGCATTTCCGGTTCGACTACCTCCTAGATAAAAATATCTATGTCAACTTGATGGGCATAATTGTCATTAACATGAAATGCAACAAATAGTTACAAAAGAGAATATACCACATCCGAATAGTAAATCGGACGAGGGCCGACGGGCACGGATATCAAAACCATGGAACTATATATAACAACAATCATACAAGCAAGAAAATTATGCAGGTAACTATCTAAATCATACAAATACGTTTTTTTATAAAAAGGATGAGAACACAAGAGGAGGCTCACCAAGGTGGTGCCACTGACGAGATGGTGCGGGCAATCGAAGGTGGTTAGGACGGGGACGGGAAGGCACACTAAGTAAACCACATCTACACATATGCAAACTAAGAAGTTAATTTGAGCTCAGATTGCATATAAATAAATAAAACTCCCACATAATTACACCCAAACTAAAACCCATAAATCACTATACTTATAAAGCATTGCACGAGCTGATCTAGCAATGAGATATGAAAGGACAAAGTTGCTAACCTTTATGAACACTTGGATGGATTGGGGTGCCTCAAATATTGGCAAATCTTGACCAAAATGGAGGGATGAGCTCGAGCTAAGGGGAAGAATAGAGAGGGGAATGGAGAAAACAGAGAAATGGGCTCGACCTGGACGAAGGGTTTATATAGAGAAAGCTTTAGTCCCGGTTGATTATACAAACCGGGACTAAAGGTCTACCTATAGTCTGGGTTTGTGAGACAAACTGGGACTAAAAAGGCTCGTGGGGCCCCAGCCTGACACCATTCTGCCACCATCCCTTTAGTCCCAGTTTGTATCATAAACCGGGACTATAGGTTCCAAATGAACCGGGACTAATGATGCCCGTGCCCCCGACCGCTCCTAGCCATTGGAACCGAAACTAATGGTCACATTAGTCCCGGTCCAAAACCAAACCGGGACTAAAAGGGCAAACATAAGGCATGTTTTCTACTAGCGTTACAAGTTCTAGCACCAAGTGATTGTTGCGCCAACTTTTAGCACCATCGGTGTAATTGACTTATGAGCAACCACTATTTTCTAGAAAAAAGTGGGACAAGGCGACGATTTTGGACGTTATTTACTAATTATTGTATTTATTTTGGAAAACTAAGATATGGAAAAGACTTTGGACTTTTAGAATATGAGATGTGCTAGAGATGCCTTAAACTGGGTTTTAATAAGGTGAGGTTTAAGGGTGTGGCTATATTTCAATCGACCAAGACTTAACCAAGTCTCAGTCAAGTGAGAACATATAAAGAAGAAGAAATATTTTTTAAGAAAATTATACGAATCTTCATGTAAGATATCACGAATGTAGTATCGACTAAGACTTGGTTATGTCTCAGTCGATTGATTTTATCGGTCCCAGAGGTTTTAATATATTTTATTGATAAATATTTAAGCATACATTCTTCAGTATACTTTCAAAAGAAAAAGGGTAAAAACAACTAACGGGAAAAATTGCACAAGGAGCCATATTGAACCAAGATGATTCTTCTATACCATAGAAAATTTTACAACTTCAGTAAGCATCCGAGACTTTCCTGGTCACACATGCATGCATGGATACAAAGAAATACGCATAATTGTTATCTATCTTGTTGATGATGATGTTCCTGTCGCTCCTAACGGCATGTGGGTTGGATGCTGCCGTTCTGATGAATTGTCAACAAGGCAGCAAATGTGCTGTGTGTTTGACCAGTCGCCCAGTGACCAGTCGGCAATGCTAGACTCACGGGGGGTTTAAGGGGGATTACGGGATAGTTAGCAATTGATTGATTGAGATTAAGTTTAGTGAGGCAGGCCCACCGATGAAAATGGGGGGCAATTAGAGTAAGGCATGCAGGGAGGGTCTGTGAAAGTCCGCCGATCCTGCCCGTGTATGTAGTATTATGGGGGGTATAAGCTAGCTGTAGATGCTTCTTATCCTCAGCTGATCTTCTTGGTGGATCCATGGTTGGTTCGTTGGTTGGTCTTCTTCTCTGACTAGTTAGATACCACTCCAATGCTCAAGTAGGTTGAAGGTGGTCCGAGTGCAACGATGAATGTGTACATATATGCACCATGGGGCACACAGAGACGAATGGCGCAGCACACCGAAGTGGACTCACATCACATCAAAGCCACGCACACACAGCCGACAGGATGAGGATGCACCAACGCGCCCTGCTCCTCCTCCTCCTCCTCTGCTCTCTCCTCGCCGGCGGAGCCAACGCCGAGCCCTCTCGAGAGCTCACTTACAAAGATTGCCACCCCGACGACAAGGCGGTGCTCCTCTCCTTCCCGGAGTCCTGGTCCTCGTCATGGACGCCCGACACACCCTGCTGCGTGTTAGGAATAAGCCACGGCAGGCTCAGACGCGTGCGTGTGTGTGTGCGCGCGCGCACTGGGTGCGTCCGGTCCGGCCCGTGGCGGGCTCAGACACGTGCGTGCGTGTTCGAGGGGGTGTGCGTGTGTGCGTCCGGTGTGCATGCGTTAGTTGGCGCAAGGACAGGCGAAGTGGCCGCGTCGGACCCTCTCCCCCGTGTACTTAGTCGAGGTGATCGAGTTCGTGCTCGAGGTGAAAAACAGAAAAGGCCGTACGTGCGGCAGGATGTTTGTGCGCCCGCAAAACCTCTATGTCCCTCTTTTCTCCAATCATTCTTGTCTCCTGCGATCACCGGCGCGGTGCGGTTCCATTTTTTCGCTAACACTGGGACTGGTTCGCCTTCGCCTGCGACCGCTCTACCGGGCGCGTCGTGGGCTTCTCCGTCTTCAAGGACCCCGACTTCACGGGCACCATCCCCAGCGCCATCGCCGGCCTCACCCACGTGGAGGACCTCTTCCTACACCACCTCCCGGGGCTGTCGGGCCCCATACCGCCGGAGATAGGCAAGCTCGCCAACCTCTCCAGGCTCGAAATCTCCTGGACGGGGGTGTCCGGTCCCGTGCCGTCCTTCCTTGGCGCGCTCAAGAAGCTCACCCAGCTCAACCTCTCCTTCAACTCGCTCAGCGGCGCCATGCCGGTGTCGCTGGGGACAATCCCCGGCATCACCCTCCGCCGCAACCGCCTCAGCGGCGCCATCCCCACCATGTTCCTCAGCGAGTCCGCGGGCCAGGACGTCTACCTCGACGTGTCGCACAACAACCTCACCGGGGCCATCCCGGCCGAGTTCACCGCCGTGAACTTCACGCACCTCGACCTCTGGCGCAACGCCCTGACCGGTGATGCGTCGGGCCTCTTCGGCCGTGGGAAGGAGCTGCAGTACATCGACTTGTCCCGCAACGCCTTCGACTTCGATCTGTCAGACGTGATGGTGCTCCCGGAGAAGCTCTTCCACCTGGATCTGAGCCACAATGACATCCATGGCAGCATCCCGGAGGAGGTCGCGAACGTGGCCAACCTGCTGGCCTTCAACGTGAGCTACAACAGGCTCTGCGGCCCCGTGCCGACCGGCGCGAACATGGCGAGGTTCGATCTCTACAACTTGCAGCACAACAAGTGCCTCTGCGGTGCTCCCCTCCCTCCGTGCAAGAAATAGATGGAAACGAATTATCTTGTAGGTTTGACAGAATAACGAGACGTTGGTATTCATGTGTCGACCAGTTCGACTGTATTGATGTCTCTGGATTAAGAGTTGTGCTGAAATAAAGTCAAGGTGATTATGCATACCTTCCGGTATACAACTATACGAGAGGGATGAGCGCACTTTACTTCGCCGTCTCTTGTTCACTTTCTTGCCAAAAAAAAGAGAATGATTTTTCTAGCGGTCCAGGTTTTTATCGCGTACGCTGATGCCATGAAATACAATGATGAGATTCGTACAATATTTAACGGTCAACATGTATATGCATGTTATGTATGAAGCGTAACCCATGTGTATACCTATGCATGTTACATATCATTAAATTTAGTATAATATTATTGTTTGTGGGATCAGATGTTGTCTAGGTCATAGCATTGAAGTAAGGCATAGCTCTCCACTAAACATATTATGTTCCAACGGATGTTCATATAACTCACAACCATTAATTCTATGTGTGAATTGTCTTGCCTTTTGTGCAAGCATCAGTACTTCTTGTGTAAAAGGATTGGCGAGCTAGCTAATTGTGCATTATCTGGTTTGACGGAGTTTTTTTTAACTAGCATCCCAACTTGGTTGTTGACGAGGTATCATATATGTATGGTAGTTATATGCGTGCGTTCTTTTTTCTGTGATAGGTACCATGCAAAATTCACATAATATAAAAATATACTTAACTTAACGGGATGAAAGTAATGCATGCATGAAGCATGCATAGGTGTAGAGGGGTTGTACCGTTGTTTCGCCCTTCGTGCAAATATTACTTCTTATGTAAAACGGATGTGTGAGCTAGCTAACCGTGCATGATCTGGTTCGACGTGTTTTTTAAAAACTAGTATCCCAACTTTGTTGTAGAGAAGGTATCATATATGTCTGGTAGCCATATGTGTGCGTTCCATAACATAATATAAATTGTACTTAACTTGTAATGGCATGAAACTAATGCATCCATAAAAGATGTAAGTATAGATGGGTGTGTACCGTTGCGTCAATCATTAAAGCAAAGTAGCTCACCCAACAGTACAATGCTGGTTTTCACCGGACCTATATTCCATCCATATTTTGCAGGGGCTATAATGACTGTTGATGAATTGAATGTATGGATGACACGTGCATCATGTACGGTGCACCATGTACGGGTAAACAATCGCGTTCATAGTGTATCCAATCTGTACTGATACATAATAGAGTGTATAATGTACGTTGACTACGGTATATCGATGTGTGAATCTTGAAAATATCCAACGACATCCCGGTACCCGGTAGAAGCCGGCACCGCTAGTTTTTCATTTCGCCAAGAATTTTTTTCCCTTATTTAAAGTAACAAAGCAAAAAAAATTGATAGCTTTCAAAAATGTAACGAAATTTTAAAACTGTACTTGAATTTTAAAAACTTTTGAAAATGTTAGAAAATGTACGTGGATTTAAAAATGTTTGTGAGTATAATTTTTATCTACATTTTTAAAAATTCAATTTTTTAAAAAATGTGTGTGAATTTAAAATTGATCGTTAACATCAGAAAATACAAATTAAAAAAATCAATAATAATGTGGAGAAGAAAGACAAAACAAATAGAAACCATTCCAAAAAAGATGAAAACCTGAGGAAAACCAAGGAAAAAAATAAAAAAACTTCAGAGAAAAATGCACTACTATCTCTATTCCTAATCGCTCACTTGGTAGAATAGCTTCCTGTTTTTTTTTCAACCGTTTTTTTTCGTCTCCCAACCCCCCTCACGTCTAATGAATTCGTTAGAACTCCCCGTCGATCTCCCATACCATCGATCCCACTCCCACCGATTTTTATTAATAAGGTTTTTTTACAACGAAATTAATCAGAAGTCCGCCGGTTTTTATTCAACCAACGAAGTAAGTCGGCAACCATTCAGATTCTTTTCCTGTTGCATGCATTTATTATATAACGTTTATTCCATATATACACAAATCATATCCAATTTTAAGATTGAAGTTATAGCCTTTCCATATATACATAATTTAAGATCAAATTATAGCCTTTCCATGTATACAGTCGAAACCTTTCACATTTATCTCTACTCCGAGGAGTTAGTAGCCTAGTACGCGGGTCTTGTTTTCGTCCCACCACCGTAACACCGGTTTTTCTTCGTCCGTTTTATTCCGTCCCACCTTCCACCATTCCATATCAGTGGTTTTTATATCCTTTACAAATCTCACCGCACACTGGTTTAAGCCGGTTATCAATCTTTGGTAATGCAATAAAAGTCACACGGGAATAAATCAGATCATGATCGGCAGTCAATCTCAAATCTACCAATATATTTGGTAACAGAATAAATTAAAATAAAAGGAATAAATCAGATCACAGTCGGCAGTCAATCTCAAATCGGCCAATATATTTGGTAACAGGATAAATTCAAATGAAATGGTGGAAGGACATTCGTACATATAAGTGTCGTAATTTTCATTGCATCCAGTTATCACAGAATCAACCACGGTCATAATCTCCATCAAATACATAATTACTCCAGAATCAATCATGATCATAACATCCATCGCATAAATAACTACTCCTTCCTAACCATGCAACCACCTTGCTCCACCAATCCCACCTCCTGTTTTCCATGATGATTCTACGACAACAAGTGATTTTATCGCATCCTCTCGTGATCGCACAAGAAAAATCGCCCGAGCCTCGACCGTGGGGTAGGACTCAGCAGGCTGCACACCGCCGCCTCTTCGCAATGACGCCTAGCGCAACTTCTTCTTCGACGTCACCGCGCACACCGTCGCCGCCGGCACCACCGTCCTGCGGGTTCACCTCTAGGACCTCGATGACCATGCCGTCCTCGCGCTCAAGCGCCTCCCGCGCATCCACACCAGTGTCAGACATGTCGAGGAGGTCGAGGAGCCCCTCGCCCTCGCCCGCGTCAACGATACGGGCGGTGTCGATTCCCCCATCGACCGACTCGTCTCCGATGAGTATGGCGTCGGTGAGTATGTTGTGTCGTTCATATGCCTTGGCGGGTTCCAGTCTTCAAGAACAACCACATCGTGTATGAGCTCAATGAGGGCGAGGGTCTCGTGCTCGTGCTGGAGCTTGACGAGATGCACTTCTATCTTGGAACCAACTATGAGCTGGATTGTGACACTGCGGAGCAGGCGGGGGGCGACGAAGCTGGAAGTGGAGGCAGTTCGAACTTGTCGTTGCCGGAGACCCTGGAGAGGTGCGTGAAGAGACCCTGTTAGATTTGTTAGTCCCCACAGCTAGATGCTCCATGTCTCCTCCTCTGGTTCCTTGTGCATTATCGGGTTGTGTCAATTTTGAAAAAATATATCGATAATATTGTTGGCGTCGTCAGTCGTTATGCATTGGTACTGGGAAGGTTTGATGTATTATCGCTAAGCTCTCACGAGCAGTCTTGATTTTACAGTTGCTTAGATGCACCGGTTCATGTTCTACAACATAGCCCTGCTATCAAATTGATGTTTCTTTGAATTTATGATAGGTAAACTGCACTAATAACAAACCAGATGTCATCTCTCATGTTGACGTTTCAACCTTGGATGATATGGTAGAGACGAAAGACGGTTTGGTACATCTGGTGGAAGGGGGAGTGGAGATAGTAGGAGTATTTTACAATGCTTGCAACTTATAATTGATACCTTGTACCTGTACCTGTGGGAGTATTTTAACATTGAGCCGACAAAGAAAAGTAGTAGCAGATTACTTTTTAGGTCAGTCAAATCATGATTTGCTCCCTATATATGGTTTCTGGTCATATTGGGCTCTATGAAAATTGGGTTTTTCTGTATTCTCTATATGAGATTATTCTGTGATCCTTGGAGTATGGGAATAGCATGGTGTGCATCTGTGCCGTTGTGAGAAATCTATGATGCTACTGATGTTTATATATACCAACATTAACAATGTGGTATCAGGTATGACAAAGTAAATTTATTTCAACAACCAATCCAATGCATCATTTTTATTTTGTATATGGGCTTTCTTTTGCAATCTGCACTGAATGTTGTATGCTGATGCCATGTTTGCTGATTTTTCTTTGAATTGATCTTCTCAAGGATACCCGTTCAATTGGCATATTCTGCTTTGGACCAATCTTGAAATTCGTATGTGTTCTTATCTGGCTGGTTGGAATAGTGCAAATTGGGATGGCTTGCTCTCTGTGTGCAATGACTTGAATTCTGATCATACCGTACATACATCATGTAAACAACACGTATGATTTCACATGTGAAGAGAGAACTTGCCGTACCATGTTATCCCCTCGGCAATAGTATGGAATTCAGAAATTATCTTGCCCGCTAGCATTTTTAGACTAATATAATGGCAATGCAGTTTCAGTTTTAGAGATTAAAAATTTTAGACTAATATAATGACTGATTTTATGGTTAGTCTTCTCAAATTATGTTGTACTAACGATTTGATTTGTGGAGATTAAGTTCTGGATTATACTAGGATGTAGATAGTTGGAATCATTGAGCAGAGTTGTGTGACATTATGGTTTTCTACACGTCTAAAAATATACCTATTCTGTTTACTTTGGATATACTTCTAAGGATAACACACACACACACGCAATTACTTTGCTTTAAAAGTCTCCTTTTTGGGAGGTAGTGTACTAACAACCGTTCTATAGAAATGCAGGCACATCAGAGTTTATGGCACCAGAATTCTTCACTCGCAATTATAATGAGTTTTTTTTATAGAAAAGGGGCAATTGTAACGAGTTGGTGGACATATATTCGTTTGGTATGTGCATGCCCGAAATGAAAAGTGAACCTCTGACCTGAGATTTTCTTTATCTTCTTACCAATTCCTTTTCTGTTGCTTGACTTCATGGATAGAAAACGATGGAGAAGATTTGGACATTGCTAAATGCTTGGAACAACACCTCTCCAAACCATCTTTGTTGCAGATGCCATGGGGATTCCTACAAGAGACTGGATCTATGTTTCTCTGCACTTCTCCATTTGTACATTTCTATGACTTGGGTAGCAACTTTTGATAGTTTCCTGTCAGGGAGAAAAAACATGACTCCAAGCACGCCAAAGCTCTTAATCTGAGGTTTTCGATGCTGAGATCGATGTGCTATCTTCCTTCTACCAGAGAGATGTTTTTTTTTTGCTGATGTTTCATTTGAATGTGCTGGTCTAGAGTTTAAGTTGGAAGAAGTCCAAGTGTCACATAATTATGAAGACATATAGACTATCTCCAAAGTCTTGAGCTTATGAAGAGATGGACACACAATTTGAGATTAGTTCTAGCAAATTTGGGCTGATGTATGGTAATAGAACATATTTCCTCTTACATAAGATAAAGATAGGAAGTAAAAAGGATAAGCCAAGGGCTAGCCTAAAAACCCCAAAGGACTTGCAAGGTATTTGTCGCCGATCAACCTATCATTAATCCAACGGTTGGTCACTTGAACAACGCCATTCACTCGGAAAGGAGTTTTGATTAAAAGTCTGTGAATTAACATGCACGGTACATGTATTTTTTTAAATAATTGTATTGTATTATATAAAAGGGGCAAAGTAGTGTTCTTGCCATTACTTTAGTAAAATGTACATATGCAGTATGGTTATGAAGTTGAATGAATGCTCAATGGTTAGTTCAAGACTTCCAAGAAATTCATATTCTGTTCGTTGTGTTTTTATTAAAATGTTAAAAGTTGGCCTACCTAAAGTTGCCATACTGTGGACAGAGGGATATATGGCCACCCCATTGTTGGAATACCAGTAGTTAGCCATTTTTTTGGTATAGCTATCAACCGTAATCTAGAGCTTCTAATTTCTCTTTTTTACATGTTCTCCAAAAACATATAACTTACATGGCACAATTTCGATGCCACTTGTAAGTTGTAATGCCGCATGATTTGGTGAGTTGTCAAAGGACGATGGTGACAGGGAACAGGGCGGACACCGAGCCAACGGAGGATGCGACTATGGGAGGATGGGCTGAAGGTGTAGGATGGTATTGCTGCTATGGTATGGGATGAGGGTGGAGAGCAAGGCGATTTGTGCGGGACTCCTCCTTGATGGTCCGTGAGGAAGTACGGTGTGCAGGATGTGATATTAAAGGAAAAGGCTCCAGCAAAAAATGTCACGCTACGAAGAAAACCGAGCGGGATGGAAGGGTCCAGCAGAAAAATTGAAGGGTGCGTCATGAGGTGGGATTTTGTGTTGAGACTGCGTGTTGGAGATAACATGACAGATAGTTTGGAAAACCACATTTCTTCCTCACATATGGTATGGATTTGAGGGAGTACGAACTGTCCAGACCGTTGAATTTAGGGAGCTTAATAGGCACCGGTTTGATGTCCGAACATGTCCATGCATACGAAAAAGAAATGAGTTTCGACTTTGAAGATAAATTTAATTATTTGTTTGATTTATTTATATACATTGTGACCCGTAGCAACATAGAAACATCCTACTAGTCTACACTAGCGGGTGAACCTTCTTACTGGCCTAGGCCATCACGGACTCTACACGGCGAATAAATTTGGCGCAGCAAGCATAGAATAGGAAATTTCTCCAATGGGCCACATAACTACCGTGAGGAAAAGGAACAAGCCCACCTTCCTAGTCTCTTATGACGACAACTCATATCACGAAATCACTAGTTAAGGAGCATTTTTTGCAAATGTCACTCCAACATTTCACGTTGTGACAATTGTACAACTACACGTACGTCATTTTTCGTCACCTGTGAGTTTTCCAATTTTTCATAAATTCATTTATTCCAAATGTTTTATCTCACAAACCAGGCATCTAAATTTCGAACAGTTTTTACCATTGGATTCCTCGCGTCAAGATCCTTAAAATTAGATTACATGTGGATAGGTTTCAATAAAGTTAAAAAAACAGATGAAAAAACATGAACCGGGAGCACGTTTTCCCCTTTTGAGAGGCACAACTTTGCCCCTCGCCAAAAAAAATTCGTGCCTCTCCCGGCAGAAAAAAAAATGCATTTATTTTCCTTTTCCGTGCCTCTCGCGAAAGTAACTCCGTGCATGTACCAGAAGTTAATTTGTGCTGCTCGTCGTATAAAAAAACGTGTCTTTTTTCCTTCCTTTTACAAGAAGCTGACCCTGCCTCTTGCGAAAGCAAACTGGTATCCACACGAATCAAATTCGGGCCTCTAACAAAAGAAAAAAGAAATGTTTTTCACTTCAAATATTATCATTATTTCGTATTGTTTATGTCTAAAACATGAGAATAGTTGGGGAAATCCGAAGAGCCGGGAAAATCGTAAAAAGTCATCTCAAGACCAAAAACGCGTGTAGAGAGACAAAATAAAAGTTCGAGAAACGTCGAAAGCGCGATACGCAAGACAGCTGAAAACGCATTAAGTGGTGGGCTCTCGCATTCCTCTCCCCCACAAGTGAACTTTAGGAAGCTCCCGAAAAAGCGCTCTTTGATTAGTATCTCCATGTCACGACTTATTCGACTTAGGCTTCGTGAAGTCTAAGTCAAGACTATAATCCGTTGATCTTGCATCGAGATTCGTGCAATCAATTTCTTTTTAATTTTTTTCTTTCTTTCTTGCATGCTAAAGTCTATTCAAAAAACAAAACCTATGTCGCCCATGATGATTCACTCAAAAAAGAAATGTCGCCTATGATGATGTGCATGTCTTCTTCTTCTACGCAGTCGTCTCCAATCCGGTTCCTAGTCTGCCCAGTGTCCGCGCTTTTATAAGAGACGTATACGTAGTCTTGCACGCAGATCGTCAGGGTTTCCTCGATTGATTCCCGTCCGCCGGTCCCCGTGTTATTTGACCCGCTGGCCATGGCCGCTACAGGTACAGCAGCGGCGTCCATGGAAGCACTGCCACCGTGGCCGCAGGCGGCGGCTGCGTCGGAGGTTCGCTTCCGTTTCCGAGGAGAACTGACAATCAGCGTCGAGCTCAAGCCGAGCGACCAGCCGTGCACTGTGCGCCTGCGTGGCGGCCTGGTCTTGTCCCATGCGTCGCGCAGGATCGGACCCGGACCAAGGGGCTGGCCAGTCGACGTGACCAATCAAGTCGTCAGGAAGCTCCACCGACTGTTCAAGATCACCGATCACGCGGTCTTCCAGTGCAGCAAGGTCTGCAGCGAACTCATCCACGATATGCTCCTCAACGCGGTCGAAAGCGAGTACGACCTCGCCGCCAACACTGCGGATTCAATCCATATGCCCCTTGAACCAGCCACGATGATCCTTGAGCACGTTGGGAGTGAGATCGACGAGATCGTCGCCGCCGGGGGCGTCGTCCCTGGCTACGACTTAGAATTAGAAATACCCCAGGTCTGCATAACCCTGGTCTACGAGCCCAAGGCGCTCCTCCTCGCCTGCAAAGAAGCCACCGCCGCGAAAACCCAGGCTGCCACCGGAGTTATGGCACTCTGTGGCCGAAAGCGCCGCCGGGAGCCTGATGAGCTGTGCGCCATATGTTGCTTGGACATGGAGACTGAGGACGACAGGGAGAACGTCCGGCTGCCGTGCTCCCATGCTTTCCATACACCGTGCATCGAGCCGTGGTTCCACAGGGCGTCCACGTGCCCGACTTGCCGGCGTGACATTATGGACTGCTTTAGCTTTGTCAGACCAGCGCCTCCAAGGAGTTCAAATATCTCCGAGCCGGAGATGAACCATTCATAAATGACGTTTTATTTTTGAAAAGAGGATGATCCTCGGCCTCTGCAGCTCGAAGATGCATGCGACCACTTCATTACTTATTTACAAAGACCTTATAAAGTAATACATCAATATGTTCGAAATCATCATCTTAACAATATATGTCGCTACTCCTATCCATTGACGAAGAGGTGCAGAAAGTATGAGCCAAATATCCAGACCTCTCACCTAAGCCTACCATCTGAATCCGGAGCCCCAACCAAGCCACATACCAGGTTTGGGGCACAAACCGGTCCAACGCACTCATAGGTCGTCACCGCCGTCTTCGATCGATCCATCTTCAAAGCAGATACTAATGCATCGACCTTGCCAGGCCTGCTTTCAACACCACCACGGCGCCAGACAACACCTCCTCCCTATGCGCATCCATCAACACACATCCGTTGTCGAGGCCCTACCGCGCCACGCCACCCAGACTCCACGTTGTTGATGTGTCATATGGAACACCACTCCACTGCAGATGCCGTCCACTGGTCCCTCGATCCTATGCATACCTCCAAGAATGACGCCCCCAAGAGGGATACGGCACAAGAGCCTGTCGTCATCGATCGGGCCATCTAGGGTTTCCCACGGAGGTGGCGGATAGGGGTCTGGAGCTTCTCCACGACGATGCCTTCAAGAAGGGGACAACACAGAAAACACCGTCATCGCCCAACTTGGCAACAAGCCAAGAGTAGGGTTTTCATCCGGATCCGCTCGAGGAACCTCCATCCAGCCTCGTGTGCTTTGGACCACCATCGAGCACCGTCGTCGCGCATGGAGCAGGCCACACCGGCCACATCAGATATGACCAGAGGCCAGACCACATGTACAGCCGATCCATCCACCAGGCCCTCCATGTCGCCGCCATCGATCCGAGATCTGATAGGCTGCAGAGCCACCCGCCGCCGCTGCAAGGCAAGGCCGGTTGTTGCGTCACAGGACCCAACCAACCTCCACATGCCGGGGGCCCTGCCCCACCCCAAGTTGTGTGAGAGAAGGAGAGACCCCCGTCACCGCCATCTGCCCCCAGGCTTTCCCCAATGGCATCACTATTGGGAGACGTAGTAGTAACTCAAAAAATTTCCTATGATCACCAAGATCTATCTATGGAGAAACCAGCAACGCGTGAGGAGAGATTGCATCTTCATACCTTTGAAGATCGCTAAGCGGAAGCGTTACAAGAACGCGGTTGGTGGAGTCGTACTCGTAGCGATTCAGATCGCGGTGGATTCCGATCTAAGTGCTGAACAACGGTGCCTCCGCGTTCAACACACGTACAGCCTGGTGACGTCTCCCGCGCCTTGATCCAGCAAGGAGGAGGGAGAGGTTGGGGAAGAGCTCCAATAGCAGCACGACAGTGTGGTGGTGGTGGAGCAGCAAGGTATTCCGACAGGGCTTCGCCTAAGCACTGTGGAGGAGGAAGAAGAGAGGTAGGGCTGCGCCGTGGGAGAGAGAGATCGTGTCTCAAATCAGCCCCAATACCTTGGATATATATAGGAGGAGGAAGAGGGAAGGCTGCCTTGGCCCCTCCTTCAAGGAGGAGAGGTTCGGCCGAAGCTAGGGAGGAGTCCACCTCCCAAAAGGGAGGTGGATCTCTTCCTTTTGAATCTCCTTTAGCCTTATCTCTTTATCCCTAGCCGCATGGGCCTTTCCGGAAGGACTTGGACAGCCCAATAAGGGCTCGTACACCTCCTCTAACATCCCACGAAGTCTTTTGGTCGTCACACCCCTCCCAGGGGTCCTCCGGCACCCTCCCGGCACTCCCGGTACACTACCGATGAGCCCGAAAACTTTCCGGTGACCAAAACTGGACATCCTACATATCAATCTTTACCTCCGGACCATTCCGGAGCTCCCCGTGACATCCGGGATCTCATCCGGGACTCCAAACAACCTTCAGTAATCACATATACCATTTCCCTATAACCATAGCGTCATCGAACCTTAAGTGTGTAGACCATACGGGTTCGGGAGACACGTAGACATGACCGAGACACCTCTCCGGTCAATAACCAACAGCTGGATCTGGATACCCATGTTGGCTCCCACATGCTCCACTATGATCTCATCGGATGAACCACGATGTCGGGGATTCAATCAATCTCGTATGCAATTCCCTTTGTCTATCGGTATGATACTTGCCCGAGATTCGATCGTCGGTATCTCTATACCTTGTTCAATCTCGTTACCTGCAAGTCTCTTTACTCGTTCCGTCATACATCATCCCGTGGCTAACTCCTTAGTCACATTGAGCTCATTATGATGATGTCTTACCGAGTGGGCCCAGACATACCTCTCCGTCACACGGAGTGACAAATCCCAGTCTGGATTTGTACCAACCCAACAAACACTTTCGGATATACCCGTTGGATACCTTTATAGCCACCCAATTACGTTGTGATGTTTGGCACACCCAAAGCATTCCTACGGTATCCGGGAGTTGCACAATCTTATGGTCTAAGGAAACGATACTTGACATTGAAAAAGCTTTTAGCAGACGAACTACACGATCTTGTGCTATGCTTAGGATTGGGTCTTGTCCATCACATCATTCTCTTAATGATGTGATCCCATTATCAATGACATCCAATGTCCATGATCATGAAACAGTGACCATCTATTGATCAACGAGCTAGCCAACTAGAGGCTCACTACGGACATGTTGTGGTCTATGTATTCACACATGTATTACGGTTTTCGGTAACAGAATTATAGCATGGAGAATAGAAAATTATCATGAACAAGGAAATACAATAATAACCATTTTATTATTGCCACTAGGGCATATTTCCAACAGTCTCCCACTTGCACTAGAGTCAATAATCTAGTTACATTGAGATGAATCGAACATCCATAGCATTTTGGTGTTGATCAAGTTTTGCTCGTGAGAGAGGTTTAGTCAACGGATCTACGTCATTTAGATCCGTATGCACTTTACAAATATCTATATCTCCCTCCTGAATATAATGACGGATGGAGTTGAAGCGGCGCTTGATGTGTCTTGTCTTCTTGTGAAACATGGGCTCCTTCGCAAGGGCAATAGCTCCAGTGTTGTCACAGAATAGAGTCATCGGGCCCGACGCACTTGGAATTACTCCTAGCTCGGTGATGAACTCCTTCATCCAGACTCCTTCCTTTGCTACTTCCGAAGCAGCTATGTACTCCGCTTCACATGTAGATGCCGCCACGACGCTTTGCTTGCTTTTGCACCAGCTGATTGCCCCTCCGTTCAAAACATACACGTATCCGGTTTGTGATTTGGAATCGTCCCGATCTGTGTCGAAGCTAGCATTGACGTAACCCTTTACGACGAGCTCTTTGGCACCTCCATATACGAGAAACATGTCCTTTGTCCTTTTCAGGTACTTCAGGATATTCTTGACCGCTGTCCAGTGTTCCGCTCCGGGATCACTTTGGTACCTCCCTACCAAACTTATGGCAAGGTTCATATCAGGTCTAGTACACAACATGGCATACATAATAGAGACTATGGCTGAAGCATAGGGGATGACACTCATCTCTTCTCTATCCTTTGTCGTGGTCGGGCATTGAGTCGTACTTAATCTTACACCTTGTAACACAGGCAAGAACCCCTTCTTTGACTGATCCATATTGAACTTCTTCAATATCTTTTCAAGGTATGTGCTTTATGAAAGACCTATGAGGCATCTCGATCTTTCTCTATAGATCTTAATGCCTAATATGTAAGCAGCTTCTCCAAGGTCCTTCATTGAAAAACACTTATTCAAGTAGGACTTTACACTTTCCAAGAGTTCTGTATCATTTCCCATTATCAGTATGTCATCCACATATAATACGAGAAATGCTATAGAGCTCCCACTCACTTTCTTGTAAATACAGGGTTCTCCATAAACCTGTACAAACCCAAACGCTTTAATCACCTCATTAAAGCGAATGTTCCAACTCCGAGATGCTTGCACCAGCCCATAGATGGAGCGCTGGAGCTTGCATACTTTGATAGCATCTTTAGGATCGACAAAACCTTCCGGCTGCATCATATACAATTCTTCCTTCAGGAAGCCATTAAGGAATGTTGTTTTGACGTCCATTTGCCAGATCTCATAATCATAAAATGCGGAAATTGCTAACATGATTCGGACAGACTTTAGCATCGCTACGGGTGAGAAAGTCTCATCGTAGTCAACTCCTTGAACTTGTCCATAACCCTTAGCGACAAGCCCAGCCTTATAGACGGTCACATTACCATCTGTGTCAGTCTTCTTCTTAAAGATCCATTTATTTTCAATGGCTCGCTTATCATCAGGCAAGTCCACCAAAGTCCATACTTTGTTCTCATACATGGATCCTATCTCGGATTTCATGGCCTCAAGCCATTTGTTGGAATCTAGGCCCGCCATCGCTTGTTCATAGTTCAAAGGTTCACTGTTGTCCAACAACATGATCTCCAGGACAGGGTTGTCGTACCACTCTGGTGCGGAACGTGTCCTAGTGGACCTTCGACGTTCAACAGTAACTTGATCTGAAGTTTCAAGATCATCATCATTAACTTCCTCTCTAGCCGGTGTAGGCTCCACAGAAACAACTTCCTATGCTGCGCTACTCTCCGGTTCGAGTGGAGGTACAATTACCTCATCAAGTTCTATTTTCCTCCCACTTACTTCTTTCGAGAGAAACTCTTTCTCGAGAAAGGATCCATTCTTGGCAGCAAAGATTTTGCCTTCGGATCTGAGGTAGAAGGTATACCCAATAGTCTCTTTGGGATATCCTATGAAGACGCACTTTTCCGCTTTGGGTTCGAGCTTCTCAGGTTGAAGTTTCTTCACGTAAGCATCGCATCTCCAAACTTTTAGAAACGACAGCTTAGGTTTCTTTCCAAACCATAGTTCATACGGTGTCATCTCAACGGACTTTGACGGTGCCCTATTTAAAGTGAATGCGGCAGTCTCTAATGCATATCCCCAAAATGATAGCGGTAAGTCAGTAAGAGAAATCATAGATCACACCATATCCAATAGAGTGCGATTATGACGTTCAGACACCACCATTTCGCTGAGGTGTGCCAGGCGGCGTGAGCTGTGAAACAATTCCACATTTCCTTAGGTGCGTGCCAAACTCGTGACTTAAATATTCTCCACCACGATCAGATCGTAGGCACTTTATTTTCCTGTCACGTTGATTCTCTACCTCACTCTGAAATTCCTTGAACCTTACAAAGGTTTCAGACTTGTGTTTCATCAAGTAGACATACCCATATCTGCTCAAGTCATCAGTGAGGATGAGAACATAACGGTAGCCACCGCGAGCCTCGACTCTCATTGGACCGCATACATCGGTATGTATTATCTCCAACAAGTCAGTTGCTCGCTCCATTGTTCCGAAGAACGGAGTCTTGGTCATCTTGCCCATGAGGCATGGTTCGCACGTGTCAAATGATTCAAAATCAAGAGACTCCAAAAGTCCATCAGCATGGAGCTTCTTCATGCGTTTGACACCAATATGACCAAGGCGGCAGTGCCACATGTAAGTGGGACTATCGTTATCAACCTTACACTTTTTGGTACTCACAATATGGACATGTGTAACATCACGTTCGAGATTCATCAAAAATAAACCATTGACCAGCGGGGCATGACCATAAAACATTTCTCTCATATAAATAGAACAACCATTATTCTCAGATTTAAATGAGTAGCCATCTCGCATCAAACGAGATCCAGATACAATGTTCATGCTCAAAGATGGTACTAAAGAACAATTATTGAGGTTTAACACTAATCCCGAAGGTAGATGTAGAGGTAGCGTGCCGACGGCGATCACATCGACCTTGGAACCATTCCCAACGCGCATCATCACCTCGTCCTTTGCGAGCCTCCGCTTATTCCGCAGCTCCTGCTTGGAGTTACAAATGTGAGCAACTGCACCGGTATCAAATACCCAGGAGCTACTACAAGCATTGGTTAGGTACAAATCAATAACAAGTATATCACATATACCTTTAACGTTGCCGACCTTCTTATCCGCTAAGTACTTAGGGAAGGTCCGCTTCCAGTGACAGGTACACTTGCAATAAAAGCACTCAGTCTCAGGCTTGGGTCCATGCTTGTTCTTCTTGTTGGAAATATGCCCGAGAGGTAATAATAAATTAGTTATTATCATATTTCCTTGTTCATGATAATCGTTTATTATCCATGCTATAATTGTATTGAATAGAAACACATTACATGTGTGGGTAAATAGACAACACTTAGTCCCTAGTATGCCTCTAGTGAACTAGCTCGTTGATCAAAGATGGTCAAGGTTTCCTAGCCATGGACATGTGATGTCATTTGATAATGGGATCACATCATTAGGAGAATGATGTGATGGACAAGATCCAAACTACAAACGTAGCATATGATCGTGTCAGTTTATTGCTACTGTTTTCTGCATGTCAAGTATATGTTCCTATGACCATGAGATCATGCAACTCACGGACATCGGAGGAGTGCCTTGTGTGTATCAAACGTCCCAACGTAATTGGGTGACTATAAAGGTTCTCTACAGGTATCTCCGAGGGTGTCTGTTGAGTTGGCATGGATCAAGACTGGGATTTGTTACTCCGTGTGACGGAGTGGTATCTCAGGGCCCACTCGGTAATACAAACTCACAATAGATCGGAAGGACCGTGATCAAGATCGCAAGACGGTTCGTGATGAGTTCACGGGACGGATCGTGATGAGCTCACGGGATGGATCGTGATGAGTTCGCGAGACAAATCGTGATGTGTTCGCGGGACGGATCGTGATTGGATCGCGGGACGAATCGTGATGAGATCACGGGACGCTCGACGATTTGGATCGCGAAGATGTTCGACTATACCAACCACGTTTCTTAACGCTTCCCGCTTAGCGATCTATAAGGGTATGTAGACCCACTCTCCCTCTCGTAGATGCTCATCACCATGGATAGATCTTGCGTGTGCGTAGGAAATTTTTTGTTTCCCATGCAACGTTCCCCAACAGTGGCATCATGAGCTAGGTCTATGTGTAGATGAGATCTCGAGTAGAACACAAAAGGTTTGTGGGCGTTGATGCTTAGATTGCTTCCTCCCTTGGTCGGATTTCGGTTTAGCGGTATTGTGAGATGAAGCGACCTGGACCAACATTACTCGTACGCTTACGAGAGACCGGTTCCCTTGACGCAACTTGTTGCCTAAATGGCTTGCGGGTGGCAGTTTCTCTCACTTTATTTGGATCGGATTCGACAAAGGCGGTCCTTGAGAAGGTTGAAAAGCAAATTATGTATCACCGTTATGGTTTATGCGTAGGTGAGAATCGTTCTTGCTAGAAACCAGTAGCATCCACGTAAAACATGCAACAACAATTAGAGGATGTCTAACTTGTTTTTGCAGGGTATGTTGTGATGTGATATGGCCAATTACATGATGTGATATATGTGATGTATGAGATGATCATGTGATGTATAGAATTTCACAACTTGCATGTCGATGAGTAAGGGCAACCGGCAGGAGCCATAGGGTTGTCTTTAATTATTGTACGACCTGCGTGTCAATCATTAAGCGCTATGTAATGCTTTAATTTATTGCTAAACGGTAGCAATAGTAGTAGAAGCATGGTGGGCGTGACAACCCCGATGGCGACACATTGATGGAGATCAAGATGATGGAGATCATGGTGTCGTGCCGGTGACGATGGAGATCATGCTGGTGCTTTCAAGATGGAGATAAAAGCACAAGTTCATGGCCATATCATGTCACTTATGATTTGCATGTGATGTTAATCCTTTTATGCACCTTGTTTTGCTTAGGACGACAGTAGCATTATAAGGTGATCCCTCACTTCAATTTCAAGATAAATTGTGTTCTCCCCGAGTGTGCACCATTGCGAAAGTTCTTCGTGTCGAGACACCACGTGATGATCGGGTGTGATAGACTCTATGTTCACATACAACGGGTGCAAGCCAGTGTTGCACATGCAGAACACTCGGATTAAACTTGACGAGCATAGCATGTACAGACATGGCCTCGGAACACAAGAGACCGAAAGGTAAAACATGAGTCGTATAGTAGATATGATCAACATGATGATGTTCACCATTGAAACCACCTCAACTCACGTGATGATCAAACTTGAGTTGGTGAATTTGGATCATGTATCACTCGAATGACCGGAGGGATGTCAATTTGAGTGGGAGTTCTTAAGTAATATGATTAATTGAACTCATTATCATGAACATAGTCAGTAGTGTCTTTGCAAATTATGTTGTAGATTACTTGCTCGTGCTATAGCTCCCTTGATTTGTATATGTTCCTAGAGAAATAGAGTTGAAAGATGATGGTAGCAATATTGCGGACTGGCTCCGTGATCTGAGGATTGTCCTTGTTGCTGCACAGAAGGATTATGTCCTTAATGCACCGCTCGGTGCGCCAACCCCTCTAGCGTCGTCTGTAGATGTTGTGAACATCTGACAGGCACGTTCTGATGACTACTTGATAGTTTAGTGCGTCATGCATTACGGCTTAGAATTGAGGCTCCGAAACATTTTGAACGTCACGGAACATATGAGATGTTCTGAGAGCTGAAATTAGGATCTCAGGCTCGTGCCCGTGTTGCGAGATATGAGATCTCCAACAAGATTCTTTGCTGGTAATATGAAAGAGAATAGCTCAATCGTTGAGCATGTGCTCAGATTGTCTGGGTGCTACAATCGCTTGAATCGAGTGGGAGTTGATCTTCCAGATAAGATAGTGATTGATATAGTTCTCCAAGTCACTGTCACTAAGCTACTAGAACTTTGTGATGAACTATAAAATGCGAGGGATAGAAATAATGATCCCTGAGCTGTTCGCGATGTTTGACACCGCGAAGGTAGAAATCAAGAAGGAGCGTCAAGTGTTGATGGTTAGTCAAACCACTAGTTTCGAGAAGGGCAAGAGCAAGGAGGGAAACTTCATGGATAGCAAGTTAGTTGCTTCTCCAGTGAAGGAACCCTAAGTTGAACTCAAACCGAGACTAAGTGCTTCGATTATGAGGAGAGCGTTCACTGAAGCGGAACAACCCTAGATACTTGGTTGATAAGAAGGCTGGCAGCGTCAACAGAAGTATATTTGATATACGTGTTATTGATGTGTATCTTGCTAGTACTCCTAGTGGCACATGGGTATTGGATACCGGTTCGGTTGCTAAATGTTAGTAACTTGAAATAAAAGCTACGGAATAAATGGAGAACTAGATAAGGGTGAGGTGACGATGTGTGTTGGAAGTGTTTCCAAGGTTGATGTGATCGACATCGCACGCTCTCTCTACCTTCGGGATTAGTGACAAATCGAAATATGTGTTATTTGGTGTTTTGCGTTGAGCATGAACGTGATTAGATCATGTTTATTGAAACACGATTATTCATTTAAGTTAGAGAATAATGGTTATTCTGTTTACATGAATAATACCTTCAATGGTCATGCACCCAGTGAGAATGGTTTGTTGAATCTTGATCGTAGTAATACACATGTTCATAACATTGATGCCAAAAGATGCAAAGTTAATAATGATAGTACCACATACTTGTGGCACTGCCGCTAAATGTCATATTGGTATAAAACGCATGGAGAAACTCGATGCTGATGGATCTTTAGACTCTTTCGATTTTGAATCGGTTGAGACATGCGAACCATGCCTCTTGGTCAGTGATGACTAAGGACTCCGTTTTCTGGATTGACGGAGCGGGCAAATGATTTATTGGAAATGATACATGTTGATGTATGCAATCCAATGAGTCTTGTAGCGTGTGGTGGATATCATTATTTTCTTACCTTCACTGATGATTTGGGTAGATATAGTGTATGTTTACTTTATGAAACACAAGTCTAAATCGTTTGAAAAGTTCAAGCAAATTCAGAGTGAAGTTTAAGATCATCGTGACAAGAAGATAAAAATATCTGTGATATGATCGTGGAGGTGAATATCCGAGTTACGAGTTTGGCGTACAAGTTTAGACAATGTGAAAGTTGTTTCACAACAGACGCCACCTGGAACACCATAGTGTGATGGTATGTCCGAACGTCATAGTCGTGCTCTATTGGATATGGTGCATGTTGTGATGTCTCTTATCATTTTGCTACTATAATTTTGGGGTTGTGCATTAGAGACAATTACATTCACCTTAAATAGGGCACCATCTAAATCCGTTGAGATGACACCATGTGAATTATGGTTTGATAGAAACCTAAGCTATCATTTCTTGATGTTTGGGGCTACGACGCTTGTGTGGAATATGTTTTCACCTAATGAGCTCGAACCCAAAGCGGACAAATGCATCTTTGTAGAATACCCTAAGAACAGTTGGGTGAACCTTCTATCTTAGATCCAAGCATAAAGTGTTTGTTGCTAAAACGGATCCTTTCCCGAGAAAAAGTTTCTCTTGCAAGAATTGAGTGGGAGGAGGATAGAACTTGATGAGGTTATTGAACCTTTACTTCAACCAGAAAGTAGCGCAACGCAGGAAGATGTTTCCGTGAATCCTACGTTAGTTGAAGAGGAAGTAAATGATGATGATCCTGAAGCTTTGGATCAAGTTACTATCGACCTACGAGGAAAATAGAGCTTGATGAGGTTATTGAACCTTTACTTCAACAAGAAAGTAGCGCAGCACAGAAAGATGTTTCTGTGAAGCCTACGTTAGATGAAGAGGAAGTTAATGATGATGATCATGAAGCTTCGGATCAAGTTACTATCGAACTTCGTAGGTCGACAAGGACGTGTACTGCTCCTGAGCGGTACGACAACCCTGTCTTGGAGGTCATGTTGTTGGACAACGATGAACCTACGAACTGTGGAGAAGCGATGATGGGCCCGGATTCTTACAAATGGTTAGATGCCATGAAATCCAAGAAAGGATCCATATATGAAAACCACGTATAGACATTGGTAGACTTGCTCGTTGGACGGCAGGTCGTTGAGTACAAGTGGATCTTTAAAATGAAGACAAACGCTGATGGTGAATGTCACCATTTATAAAGCTCGACTTGTCGCAAAGAAGTTTCCAGCAAGTTCAAGGAGTTGACTGCGATGATACTTTCTCTCGTAGCGATGCTAAAGTCTGTTAGAATTATTTTAGCAGTTGCTGCATTTTTCAATTATGAAATCTGGCAGATGGATGCCAAAACATCGTTTCCTTTCTTGAGGAAAGGTTGTATGTGATACAACCAGAAGGTTTTGTCAGTCCTAAGGATGCTAAAAGGTGTGCAAGCTTCAGTGATCCTTCTATGAACAGAAGCAAGCATCTCGGAGTTGGAATATACACTTTGATGAGGTGATTAAAGTTTTTGAGTCTATACAAAGTTTACGAGAAACTTGTATTTACAATAAAGTGAGTGGGAGCACTGTAGAGTTTTTGATAAGCATATGTGGTTGACATATTATTGATCGGAAATGATATAGAATTTCTGGAAAGCATAAAGGGTTGTTTGAAAAGAGTTTTGCAAAGGAAGACCTGGATAAAGCTACCTAATTGTTGAGCATCAAGATCTATAGAGATAGATCAAGATACTTGATGAGACTTTCAATGAGTACATACCTTGACTAGATTTTGAAAGAGTTCAAAATGGATCAGTCAGAGAAAGAGTTCTCGCCTGATTTTTAAGGTATAAAGTTGAGTAAGACTCAATGCCTAGTGACTGCAGAAGATAGAGAAAAGATGAGTGTCATCCCCTATACTTTAGCCATATGATCTATCATGTATGCAATGCTGTGCACAAGACCAGATGTGGGCCTTGCCATAAGTATGGCCGGAAGGTACAAGAGTGATCCAGAAGTGAATCACTAGACAACGGTCAAGAATATCCTTAGTAACTAAAGGAATAAGGAGATGTTTCTCGATTATGGAGGTGACTAAGAGTTCACCGTAAAGAGTTACGTTGATGCAAGCTTTAACACCAATCCGGATGACTCGTAGTAGCAATCTGGATACGTATAGTGGATCAGCCATTTGGAATAGTACCAAGTGGAGTGTGGTAGCAGTGTTTAGAGTTTGACATAGAGATTTGCAAAGTACACATGGATCTCAATGTCGCAGGCCCGTTGACTATAAGACCTCTCTCACATGCAAAGCATGATCGAGCCCCAGAACTCATTGGTTGTTAGATTCATAACAATGCGAATCACATGGTGATGTGAACTAGATTATTGACTCTAGTGCAAGTGGGAGACTGTTGGAAATATGCCCTAGAGGCAATAATAAATTAGTTATTATCATATTTCCTTGTTCATGATAATCGTTTATTATCCATGCTATAATTGTATTGATCGGAGACTTAGATGCATGTGTGGATACATAGACAAAACCATGTCCCTAGTATGCCTCTAATAGACTAGCTCGTTGATCAAAAGATGGTTAAGGTTTCCTAGCCATGGACATGAGATGTCATTTGATAATGGGGTCACATCATTAGGAGAATGATGTGATGGACAAGACCCAAACTGCAAACGTAGCATATGATCGTGTCAGTTTATTGCTACTGTTTTCTACATGTCAAGTATATGTTCCTATGACCATGAGATCATGCAGCTCACAGACATCGGAGGACATACCGAAGAACAAAGGGAACGTTATACGAGATTGACTGAATCCTTGACATAGAGGTTAAACCGATAAAGATATTCGTAGAATATGTAGGAACCAATATGGTCATCCAGGGCCCGCTATTGGTTATTGACCGGAGAGGTGTCTCGGTCATGTCTACATAGGTCTCGAACCCGCAGGGTCTGCACACTTAAGGTTCGGTGACGTTTCGGTAGTATAGAGTTATGTATGGTGATGATCGAAGGTTGTTCAGAGTCCCAGATGAGATCCCGGACGTCACGAGGAGCTCCGGAATGGTCCAGAGGTAAAGAGTCATATATAGGAAGTCCTGTTTTGGTCGCTGGAAAAGTTTCGGACTCATTGGTAGTGTACCGGGAGTGCCGGGAGTGTACCGGGAGACCATTGGGAGGGGTATTTCGACCCAATAGGCTTCATGTGCTGTGGGAGAGTTAATATCAACCCTTAGTGGGCTGATGGAAACTCCCACACAAGGCCCATGTGGCTGGAGAAGAAAACCCAAAAGGAAAAAGGTGGAAAAAGGCAAATTAGGGAAGGAGTCCTAATCCTACTAGGAGTGGAGGAGGTGGACTCCTCCCTAGTTGGTTCGGACGACTCCTATAGGAGCCTTGGCCCTTGCGCCAGCCTCCTTTCCTCTTCTCCTATATATACCGGTGGATTTTAGGGTTTTGCACTAGTTTTTACGGCCACGTGCTACCCGTTCCACCGGTACTCCTCTAGATCGGATTTCCGCAGTGCTTAGCCGAAGCCCTGCCAGAATTGCTCCACCACCATCGCCCGAGCGCCGTCACGCTACCGGTGAACTCTTCTTACTCTCCACTTCCTCTTGCTGGATCAAGACGGTGGGGATCGTCATCAAGCTGCACGTGTGCTGAATGCGGAGGTGTCGTCCGTTCGGCGCTAGACCGGAAGGACCGTGATCAAGATCGCGAGACGGTTCGTGATGAGTTCGTGGGACGGATCGTGATGAGTTCACGGGACGGATCGTGATGAGTTCGCGAGACGAATCGTGATGTGTTCGTGGGACGGATCGTGATTGGATCGCGGGACGGATCGTGATGAGATCGCGGGACGCTCGGCGATTTGGATCGCGAAGATGTTCGACTACACCAACCGCGTTTCTTAACACTTCCCGCTTAGCAATCTACAAGGGTATGTAGATCCACTCTCCCTCTCGTAAATGCTCATCACCATGGATAGATCTTGCATGTGCGTAGGAAATTTTTTGTTTCCCATGCAACGTTCCCCAAGACTTCTTCCCGGCAACTTGCTTACCGGGCGCGGCAACAGCTTTGTCGTCCTTCTTGAAGTTCTTCTTTCCATTGCCTTTCTTGAAAGTAGTGGTCTTATTCACCATCAACACTTGATGCTCCTTTTTGATCTCGACCTCCGCTGATTTCAGCATCGAGTACAACTCAGGAATGGACTTCTCCATCCCCTGCATGTTGTAGTTCATCACAAAGCTCTTGTAGCTAGGTGGAAGCGACTGGAGGATTCTGTCAATGACTGAGTCATCCGGGAGATTAACTCCCAGCTGAGTCAAGCGGTTGTGCAACCCAAACATTTTGAGTATGTGCTCACTGATAGAACTATTCTCCTCCATCTTACAGCTGAAGAACTTGTTAGAGACGTCATATCTCTCGACCCGGGCATGAGCTTGGAAAACCAGTTTCAGCTCTTGGAACATCTCATATGCTCCGTGTTGCTCAAAACGCTTTTGGAGCACCGGTTCTAAACTGTAAAGCATGCCGCACTGAACAAGGGAGTAATCATCGCAGCGTGACTGCCAAGCATTCGTAATGTCTTGGTCCGCTAGGAAAATGGGTGGGTCACCTAGCGGTGCATCAAGGACATACAATATCTTGGAAGCTATGAGGATGATCCTCAAGCTACGGACCCAGTCCGCATAGTTGCTTCCATCATGTTTCAGCTTGGTTTTCTCTAGGAACGCGTTGAAGTTGCGGGTGACATTAGCGTTGGCCATGGATCTACAATATAGATTGTAAAGACAATTTTAGACTAACTTCATGATAATTAAGTTCACATAACCAAATTATTTAATGAACTCCCACTTAGATCGACATCTCTCTAGTCATCCAAGTGATACATGATCCATGTCAACTAGCCCGTGTCCGATCATCACGTGAGACGGACTAGTCATCCATGGTGAACATCTCCATGTTGATCGTATCTTTTATACGACTCATGTTTGACCTTTCCGTCTTCCGTGTTCCGAGGCCATGCTTGTACATGCTAGGCTCGTCAAGTCAACCTAAGTGTTTCGTGTGTGTAAATCTGGCTTACACCCTTGTATGCGAATGTTAGAACCTATCACACCTGATCATCACGTGGTGCTTCGGAACAACGATCCTTAGACACGATGCACAGTTAGGGTGAACACCTTTCTTGAAATTTTATTGAGAGATCATCTTATTCACTATCGTCGTTCTAAGCAAATAAGATGTAAACATGATAAACATCACATGCAATCAATATAGTGACATGATATGGCCTCATCTTGCTCCTTCGATCTTCATCTTCAGGGCAGCATGATCATCACTTTCACCGGCACGACACCATGATCTCCATCATCGTGTCTTCATGAAATTGTCTCGTCAACTATTACTTCTACTACCATGGCTAACGTTTAGCAATAAAGTAAAGTAATTACATGGTGTTTATGATTGACACGAAGGTCATACAATAAAATAAGACAACTCCTATGGCTTCTGCCGGTTGTCATACTCATCGACATGCAAGTCGTGAATCCTATTACAAGAACATGATCAATCTCATACATCACAATGCATCACATCACATCCTTTGGCCATATCACATCACAAGGCATATGCTGCAAAAACAAGTTAGACGTCCTCTAATTTGTAGTTGCAAGTTTTTACGTGGCTGCTATAGGTTTCTAGCAAGAACGTTTCTTACCTACGCGAAAATCACAACGTGATATGCCAATTGCTATTTACCCTTCATAAGGACCCTTTTCATTGAATCCAATCCGACTAAGTTGGGCGAGACAAACACCCGCTAGCCACCTTATGCAACAAGTGCATGTCAGGCGGTGGAACCGGTCTCACATAACCGTACGTGTAAAGTTGGTCCAGGCCGCTTCATCCCACAATACCGCCGAATCAAGATAAGACTAGTAGTGGTAAGCAAATTAACAAGATCGACGCCCACAACTGCTTTATGTTCTACTCATGCATAGATTCTACGCATAGACCTAGCTCATGATGCCACTGTTGGGAGATGTAGTAGTAAATCAAAAAAATTCCTACGATCACCAAGATCTATCTATGGAGAAACCAGCAACGAGTGGGAAGAGATTGCATCTTCATACCTTTGAAGATCGCTAAGCGGAAGCATTACAAGAACGTGGTTGGTGGAGTCATACTCGCAGTGATTCAGATCGTGGTGGATTCCGATCTAAGTGTCGAGCAACGGCGCCTCCGCGTTCAACACACGTACAGCCTGGTGACGTCTCCCGCGTCTTGATCTAGCAAGGAGGAGGGAGAGGTTGGGGAAGAGCTCCAACAGCAGCATGACAGCGTGGTGGTGGTGGAGCAGCAAAGTATTCCGGCAGGGCTTCGCTTAAGCACTGCGGAGGAGGAAGAAGAGAGGTAGGGCTGCGCCATGGGAGAGATATCGTGTCTCAAGTCAGCCCCAATACCTTGGATATATATAGGAGGAGGGAGAGGGAAGGCTGCCTTTTCCCCTCCTCCAAGGAGGAGAGGTTCGGCCGAAGCTAGGGAGGAGTCCACCTCCCATAAGGGAGGTGGATCTCTTCCTTTTGAATCTCCTTTAGCCTTATCTCTTTATCCCTAGCCGCATGGGCCTTTCCGGAAGGACTTGTCCAGCTCAATAAGGGCTGGTACACCTCCTCTAACAGCCCACGAAGTCCTTTGGTCATCACACCCCTCCCGGGGGTCCTCCGGCACCCTCCCGGCACTCTCGGTACACTACCGATGAGCCCGAAAACTTTCTGGTGACCAAAAATGGACTTCCTATATATTCAATCAATCTCGTATGCAATTCCCTTTGTCTATCGGTATGATACTTGCCCGAGATTCGATCGTCGGTATCTCTATACCTTGGTCAATCTCGTTACCGGCAAGTCTCTTTACTCGTTTCGTAATACATCATCCCATGGCTAACTCCTTAGTCACATTGAGCTCATTATGATGATGTCTTACCGAGTGGGCCCAGAGATACCTCTCCGTCAGACGGAGTGACAAATCCCAGTCTCGATTCGTACCAACCCAACAGACACTTTCGGAGATACCCGTAGTGTACCTTTATAGCCATCCGGTTACGTTGTGATGTTTGGCACATCCAAAACATTCCTATCGTATCCGGGAGTTGCACAATCTCATGGTGTAAGGAAACGATACTTAACATTGAAAAAGCTTTTAGCAGACGAACTACACGATCTTGTGCTATGCTTAGGATTGGGTCTTGTCCATCGCATCATTTTCTTAATCATGTGATCCCGTTATCAATGACATCCAATGTCCATGATCATGAAACCGTGACCATCTATTGATCAACGAGCTAGCCAACTAGAGGCTCACTAGGGACATGTTGTGGTCTATGTATTCACACATGTATTATGGTTTCCGGTTAACACAATTATAGCATGAACAATAGAAAATTATCATGAATAAGGAAATACAACAATAACCATTTTATTATTGCCTCTAGAGCATATTTTCAACAGTCACGCGACGGCGACGGGAGAAGAGGAGGGAGTAGATCGGACCTCGGCGGCGGCTAGGGCGCAGCCCGCCCGAGTCGCCCGGTGTGTGAAGGTACTAGTTCATATATTCCGAAGATGAAGAATTCTAATTAGTCAGATGCACTGCAGTATGTAGACCCTAAGGTGAAGATATCACCGCATAGCCGAAAACGAGCAAATCACACCATGCGACGGAGTAGACAAGGCACAAACCTTTTTCATGAATTTTTAGTGAAGGAATTCAGTTGAAATTTTAAAACGACTGTGTGATTTTGGTACCGGCTGGGTACCATATCGAATTACAAAATGTTGTTATTGAGTATTGACAGTAAAATTACTATATTTTTTCTTACATTTGCTTGTTGTGATGTACTACTGTATAATTTACTCCTCGCGTGCAAGGAGGCAAGGCCCGGCTTCGATCAGGTAGGAGCGATGATGACGACACAAGGAGGCAAGGCCCGGCTTCGATCAGGTAGGAGCGATGATGACGACACGCGTTCGTCTTGGTCTAGTGCTTGTAGTCGTCATTAGGTGGTTCAGGAACATAAATGTAATTTTTGTTATTTCTGCATTCTTTGTACTATCGTGACTTGATGAATAGATCAACAATTTTTTTGAATAAAAAAGACGTGGGGTTGCACCCGCGAAATTCTTGTTGCATGAAAGTCAGGGGTGGAGGTACAGTGTTGGGTCGGGCTCAATTGACCTTGATGACCTTTACCCGAACTCTTTGTTACATACTTGCAGCCAGGAGCCCCTAGTCAACGCCTTCGGCGCCCAGTAGCGAAGCTGGCGCTCACGCGAGTCTTAAGCGGACCGTGGCCCATTAAACGACCCCATGCTCGCTCGCTTGCTTGTCTTCGCGTTTGCATCGGAAAATCACTTTGGCTTATAGGTGTATATGCACCCATTGTCAGAATATACATTTCAAAATGTTAAAAAAATTGAGAAAAAACCCCGCGTATAAATCCGGACATTATATGTGTGTACCTAGCGATGAAAAAGAACATTTTTTATGGCTTATGTAAAAAAGAAAATTTTTGATTCTTGATTACAGCTATTCACGAGGCATACTTTTACCTTGTTTATACATGCAACAAAAAAAATCCCTTTTTCATCAAAATTTTGTGTGCAAATATAGGATGTTCGGATGTACACCCGGGATTTTTTCTTGAATTTTTGTAACATTTTGAAATGTGTTTTTTGTAGATATTTCATAATAGGTGTATGTACACCTAGGAGCCAAAACGTCACTCTCGGTCTGCATGACTTTTTTTCCTATCGAGGCTTACACGGGTGTTCATGGTTGACTGGGAAGTTGACCTGGCTGGTTGACCAGTCACCTTTTGGTGCGAAAAGTTCAAAAAAGGCAAAAAAATCAGAAAATTTTGTCGAATTTGATCAAAGTTGGTAAATTTGAAAATATATATTTAATTTTAATGAGAAGTTCACGGTTTAAGGGAAAAAGTTCATTACCTTCTAAAAAAGTTCGTCTAATTATGAAAAAAAGTTCACTGGTTTGAAAAAAAGTTAATCGAATTCAAAAAAAGTTCATCAGTTTTGATAAAAAGTTCATTGAATTGGAAAAAATTTCATCGAATTTGAAAAATATGTTCATTGACTTTCAAAAATGTTTACCGAATTCGAAATAAAGTTTATGGATTTGGAAAAAAGTTCACAAATTTGGAAAAAAGTCCATCAAATTTCAAGGAAACATCGATCCAAAATAAAAGTTCATGTATTACCAAAAACATTCAATCAATCGGGATGAAAAATAAAAAACAAAATGAATAACGAAAAAAAGAAATAACAAAAGAAGTTAAAAGTTCATTTTTAATAGATCCTGCAAGGGTGGCGTAGTGGTTGCACGAGTATAACTTCGTTAGGGAAGTCACGGGGTCGAATATTGCCGGATTAATGACAAAAAAAAATCCTAGATGGTCCTGCCCATCACGGGAGCGTGGCAGGCGCCGGTTTGCAAAAAAGAACTAAAAGCGGCGCCACCTGTTGCGCTAAATAGGGTTTGCCCTTGCAGCTGCTCTCGACTTGTTTAAGTCGGAGGATCTTAGAAGGGAATTAGAAGAAAAAAAGAGCGGGGTAGCTCAGTAATTCTGATTCTTTTCTCTTCTAACCCCCGGGCCCCTCTTTGATAAGGAAATTTTCATTTCTAAAAAACAGCAAATGACAAATCTGGTTCGATGGCTCTTCTCTACTAACCACAAGGATATTGGGACTCTCTATTTCATCTTCGGTGCCATTGCAGGAGTGATGGGCACATGCTTCTCCGTACTGATTCGTATGCAATTAGCCCGACCCGGCGATCAAATTCTTGGTGGGAATCATCAACTTTATAATGTTTTAATAACGGCTCACGCTTTTTTAATGACCTTTTTTATGGTTATGCCAGCGATGATAGGTGGATTTGGTAATTGGTTTGTTCCGATTCTGATAGGTGCACCTGACATGGCATTTCCACGATTAAATAATATATCATTCTGGTTGTTGCCACCAAGTCTCTTGCTCCTATTAAGCTCAGCCTTAGTAGAAGTGGGCAGCGGCACTGGGTGGACAGTCTATCCGCCCTTAAGTGGTATTACCAGCCATTCTGGAGGAGCAGTTGATTTAGCAATTTTTAGTCTTCATCTATCAGGTATTTCATCAATTTTAGGTTCTATCAATTTTATAACAACTATCTTCAACATGCGTGGACCTGGAATGACTATGCATAGATTACCACTTTTTGTGTGGTCCGTTCTAGTGACAGCATTCCTACTTTTATTATCACTTCCGGTACTGGCGGGGGCAGTTACAATGTTATTAACCGATCGGAACTTTAATACAACCTTTTTTGATCCTGCAGGAGGGGGAGACCCAATATTATACCAGCATCTCTTTTGGTTCTTCGGTCATCCAGAGGTGTATATTCTCATTCTGCCTGGATTTGGTATTATTAGTCATATCGTATCGACCTTTTCAAGAAAACCGGTCTTCGGGTATCTAGGCATGGTTTATGCCATGATAAGTATAGGTGTTCTTGGATTTCTAGTTTGGGCTCATCATATGTTTACTATGGGCTTAGACGTTGATCCGCGTGCCTACTTCACTGCAGCTACCATGATCATAGCTGTGCCCACAGGAATCAAAATCTTTAGTTGGATCGCTACCATGTGGGGAGGTTCGATACAATACAAAACACCCATGTTATTTGTTGTAGGGTTCATCTTTTTGTTCACCATAGGAGGGCTCACTGGAATAGTTCTAGCAAACTCTGGGCTAGACATTGCTCTACATGATACTTATTATGTGGTTGCACATTTCCATTATGTACTTTCTATGGGAGCCGTTTTTCCTTTATTTGCTGGATTTTACTATTGGGTGGGTAAAATCTTTGGTCGGACATATCCTGAAACTTTAGGCCAAATCCATTTTTGGATCACTTTTTTTGGGGTTAATCTGACCTTCTTTCCCATGCATTTCTTAGGGCTTTCGGGTATGTCGCGTCGTATTCCAGATTATCCAGATGCT
This sequence comes from Hordeum marinum, assembly GCA_022496015.1. Classification (NCBI taxonomy): domain Eukaryota; kingdom Viridiplantae; phylum Streptophyta; class Magnoliopsida; order Poales; family Poaceae; genus Hordeum; species Hordeum marinum. The sequence continues at coordinate 505,385,991 of CM039674.1, read as the reverse complement.
TACGCCGGATGGAATGCTCTGAGCAGTTTCGGTTCTTATATATCCGTAGTTGGGATTCGTCGTTTCTTCGTAGTTGTCGCAATCACTTCAAGAAGTGGAAAGAACAAAAAATGTGGGGAAAGTCCTTGGGCTCTTGAACAGAATCCAACCACACTAGAATGGTTGGTACAAAGCCCTCCCGCCTTTCATACTTTTGGAGAACTTCCTGCGGTAAAAGAGACAAAAAATACCCTCCTAACTATGAAGGAAGTTTCATAGAGATAGGTGTGGGGACGGGGACAACAATTTCTTTAGCTGTTTTTTCAACTAAAGCGGGGCTTCTTTCTAAGCCTAATCCCTTCACTTTGGAAACATAAGCAGTTTTTGTGTAGTGATCTCTGTTCATGGAGATCTCTAGGCCCCCTATACCCTATACCTCTAGGGTAGAGGGGGGATAGAAGAGTGGGCATGTGGGCTTCTATCACATAGTTTCTTTTGGAAAGGTATGATGGGAAAGTGACAAGACTGGACTTCGACTCGTTTAAAAAGAGTTGTAGCCGTACGGAATTCCAATTGGAATGGACCCATCTCATGATACAAGTTACCCTGGATTTCTTTCTATTCCTATTTCGCTGGGCAATTCTCGTTTTTGTTATGATGATCTCATGGATAGTAGTATTGAGTTCTATAAACAGATTGATAGTAGGTTTTAAGATAGCTTAGCCCTTGCTATGATTCAATTTGTATTGAGAAGAGGGGCGCCAACCCTATGGGGAATGTAGCTATGCTGTACTTCTTCCTACTAGCTACGGTGCAGCACCTGTTCCTAGCTACGATGCTGCTCCTGTCCGCCCCTTGATTTATCACCGCTTTGGTCTTTTATTGGTCATTGATTTATAGACGGGAGGATAAGTACCCTGGCTCGACCCCAGATATCGATTTAGCATTCCATTATCGGATCTCCGAAACGGGAAACAAGAAAAGTAATTGAAATCGTGTGCCAGCGGGACATACGAAATTCACACTTTTTGACTCTCAATCCACAGGTGGAGATACCAGGGGTGGGTTTTCATGGCCTATAGTCTCCCGTGCCGACGAAGCACGAACTACTTGTTGAAATCGCGGATCCAAATCTTGCATTTCTCCTTTACTCGTCAAAGGCCTCGTATTGTTATTCCCATGATTCATGTGGGCTATGTGCTCTTTATTGTAGGGTCCTACTCCCACCTATCCTTAAAAAACGATTTGAGTGGCTCATACTAATCAAATGTACAAGTAACTGACCCTTATCAAGCATTCCACACATAGTGTTTTGATCTAAGATTGCAATTCTTCCATGTTTCCGCAGTAGCATATTGTTCCATGGAGCTAGGGTCCAAAATAGGAATCAACAAGTGTTTCCACGACTCTACCACCCGGCCAATCCTGTTCCACTGAATCCCCTCCCTTTTTCATGGCCACATATCTTTATGGCTAAGGAGTGGGAAATCATTCTCCTGTTACACAAATCAAATGTTTCATTTCATCCGGGAAAAGCCACCTCTTTCTCCACAAACAATGTCTTTGTCATTTGATCCAGTTTTTATCCGTTAGATAGGAACAGCTTTGCTAAATACTGAGAACTCTCGGATAGAGTATTAGAATGAAAAGACCATTAATTATATAAGGAAGAACCCAGGGTTCTAGCCCATTCCCATTCCTAAATCAATAATTCGTAGTGCTTTTGCCTTTCTTGCGTACTCCTGGTGAACCAGTTGCTAGCCATATGTTTAGGAGGCTATTTTCTCCTATTAAGTAAGATTCTTAAGCTTAATAAGCCCAAAGATCGAAAAGTACGGACCATTTTGAAATAAAACCGGACCATTTGTAAATCAAAATAGAAAAAGAAATCTAGCTACTCTCTTCTCTCTCTCCTTCAGAAAAAGAAAGCTAAGGTAATTGGTGTTGAATAAACAAAACCACACCGAACTAGTCAGGAGTTTTCAGAGATTATGCCCAGCGTCACATGACACCACTTCATTGTATGCAACACGAGGAACCGATCAAGAAAGACGAAGCAGACATGCACAAGTTACAGATAATTCGTGGTATTGAGGTGCAGCTAATGGTGCATATTGTGCACCATGTCTCCAACAGACATTCAATCAGTGTACGTGAAAATGCCCCGCAGCTTTTTGTTATGCAAAGTACTCTTCAATGCAAGCTGGTGATATCACTCATTCAGGACATGGCTATGGGCTGAAGGGCAAAGAAATGCTCGCCGGGAGGGCTGCCTAGTGCCTTGTTTTGTATTCTTCAAGTAGTCTTTCAGGTATATTTAGCCTATGAGGATTACTAATATTAGTAGTAGCACCTTATTTGAAGGTCAGAGTGTAGTCAAGCTTCCCATTTGGGCATTGTCCCTCGCTCTTCTTGCATACAAACACAAGCCAAGCTAGCCAGTGAAGTGACCTTATAGCTAAAGTAGTAGCAGTTGCAGCCATTATAGAACACCTTAAGCTTTTCCTTGAACATATATTGAGAGAAATCTAACCATGAGTTCATCATGGACGACGAAGCAGAACAAGCTGTTCGAGAGGGCGCTGGCGACATACGACAAAGACACGCCGGACCGCTGGCAGAACGTGGCGCGGGCAGTGGGTGGTGGAAAGACGGCCGAGGAGGTGAAGAGGCACTACGACGAGCTGCTTCAAGACCAGCAAGCACCACATTAAGTCGGCAGGCCATCAGGGTTCCCAATATGGCGGCAGCAGCAGCAAATCCAAAGGTGGCAGCAGCAGCGGGGAGCAAAGGTAGTTAAGTAGTCTATATCACCTTACTAAGCCTCACTTAATGACAGTTCCATCCATGCATGCATCATCACATGGTGACCACACTCGCTCTACTGTTGTACACTTGTACTGCATACTAGTCATGTGGTGAGTGCATCGCTTTTGGCTTGGCTTTCGGGACTTTCTTTGTTACTGACAATTTCTGCCACGATTGCCAATGCAATCCTCGCTTATCAAGTGACCCGGCACAAAAGCACCCCTATTTCATAAGTCCTCGGAAATGATCTCATCCAGTACTTCTCTCAGCCTATTTGCCAAGACTGTGGAGCATAGCTTGTAAATGACATTGCACAAAGATATCGGCCTATACTGTGATATTTCTTGGGGGTTCTTCACTTTCGGTATAAGCACAATAATCGTCTTATTAATCACCTCTGGCATATGGCCGCCCCTCAAAAACCCCAGGACTGCCTCCGTCACATCCTCTCTAATAAGCTGCCAGTGCTTCTGATAGAATCCTGCATTACATCAACACCCGGCGCTTTAGAAGGTTTCATAGCGAACAGGGCTTTTTCAACTTTCAATTGCTTCAAACGGTCTGCACAACCTTTGATTCATCAGCCCTGTCACCTTCTGTGGAACATAGTCCAAAACTGCATTTATATCAAGGTTACCTTGCGAAGTGTAAAGATTAACATAGAAATTATTAACTTCCACCTCCTCCTTTCCCTCTCCCTCGGATTATATGTCATTAATAAGTACAGTGTCGTGCGATCATGATGTCGTTAGAAGTGGAGAATCAAAAACCACGTGTCAGAACATTTGGTGCCTTGCATTGGTTTTGCACTTGCACCAAAAGTAGGGAATCTAACAAAAAGATGACTGATTATGAATATGTGGTTTAAGAGAGAACACATGATGATTGAATAAGATATGATAAAAAACACCAAGACCTCACACTTGCACATCTCTCTACTCCGCATTCTCCCAAGCATTTACTCAATTTCTTGCCAGCCACCAGATACACATCAAAACTGAGGCTGTTGTGTTTTCATCTACTTCAACACTCTGGAAAACTTGATTTCCCGAAGTACATCGCATCAAGGACATTGCATCTCAACCGTAAGCTATTCTGGGCTAACCTCCACAAGGACATCTGAAACATACTATTTGGCGCTTTGCATGTTCCAGACGCGAGTCCACTGAGAACTTGCACTTTCAGCATGATTCGGGGATCAAGCATTTCTCCCAGCTCTCTGGTCATGCACTTTGTAGTTGTACCTCCAATTGCTGTACAAACACATGAGATGCACATAATTTTGCTATTTCCAAGAGCGAACAAAATGGTTAAGGATGTCCAGCGAAGTACACTCAACGATGCAACACGAGCAAAACCGAACCAATATACATTCACAAAATCACATGCTTCTGCTTCCTACTACCCTTGCAAGCGGAAAAGACTGAAAACAACAAAAGATGATGCAATTTCTACACGAAAAACGGATCTTTTAGTATGGGTTCCTAATGCAGCATGATGGGAAGCTGCTCGGAGAAGTCCTGAATCGTTGACAATTCTCTGAGCTCGTATGCTGCCTGGAAGCAGTCCGCAGCCTCGAGCAGTGATCCTTCAGATTTCAGGACAAGTCCAAGATCCAGCCAGGCTCGATGGCTTGTAGGCTCTAAACGGAGGGCGTTGCGCAAGAAAGTTCTTGCGATTGATAACGAGTTCCCTCCTAGATTTCATAGAATTCCTGCCATAGAAACCATGCTTGGGACGTAATCTGGATTGATCGAAAGGGCGAAAGAAAACGCCATAAGGGCTTCGTGGTGCAAGGATTGACCCTCCAACTGAAGACCTGCAAAGGTGCTGAATGCATTAGCAGTTTGAAACATCGAACCATCGAACGAACTTTAATAGTCAAAAACTAACAGAAGCAACCTCTTGGATATTCATTTAGATATCAATCCAGAAGCACCGGTATAGGAGTACTGTATTATTAAGTTTCAGGGACAACCCCATTTTCTTGATGTCCAGAGGACATGAAAACTGAAGCAAATGCAGCCAAAGACAATCACAACACTTGGCAAAAAATTACAATAATTTATTTTGAGTTCCTTATTTGTTTGGTAAAAAGAAAGCATAACTGAATATATTAGCAGAATCAGGTCAGGTAGTTGCGAATATTTACCTCTGACGTGCCAATACTTGGGATAAAAGAAATCGATGGATCTGGCTTTGTCAAGGCAGATGTTTGAGTCATGCCATGCCTCAAGCTTTGTGTATATTGACACCAAATCTAACCATGCGTCCATCTCTAACTTCTGTAGGGATTTAACCTTTCAAGACCAAGTAGATAATGAGCGAAGAAGAACAATGATATTTTCATTGGAGTCTAATAAAGAAGAGAAGGGGTTGTACCTCACTACAAGTGGTTGATTTCCAGACTTCCTTCTTTGCTTGAATGGTCGCAAGCACAACCCGAAAAGATTCCACTGTAGGCTTGAATTGTCCACGGGAAGCCTTAATTTGTGCTTTCAGCCTCAAAATATCCAACTGATCATCTTTCTCAGCTTCATCTATTGCAATATCCGCTACTGCTTCGGCTTCTTGTAAATTCTGCTGTGCAGATAATACAAGATTTAATAACTTCCAGGCACTAACTGAACCACCCATCACCATTTCAAGACATTCTGTTGCATTTTCAACAGCTGCATTGAGTTTGCGCTGCATCGCATTTTCCCAAGCAAGGCTATACATTATTTCAGGATTACACTTGGCCATTGCAGCAGCCTCCTGCAAAAGCCTCAGTGCTTCCTCCTGTAATCTCAACTTTTGTGTGTGAGAAGTGGAGGACCTAGCAAAAGGTCCATAACAAATACCAAGAAAATGGTTTACAACGCTGATAAAATGTTTATCATGACTTCTGAAAGACTTCATGGCTTTATTTGCCAATTTTATTCCTTCAGAAGCATGCTTTGGATTCTTACCGCATAGTTTGTTTGGCCCCTAAAAGAAGAGATGGAACATGAGGTTTTCTCTTCCTTTCTAATACACGAAAACCATTCCTTATAATGTTCAAGACACTATCGTCCATGCCAGTTGCACTGGAGCAAAGTGCGAGAATATACCACATTTCTGATCTGTTATAGGTTCCAGGCAACAACGTTTCTAGATGGTTGGCCAAGACTTCAACTGCCCAGATAATGACAGTGCATACATCAAATCAAATGATTCACAAGGTCAGGATCCCACTTTATTTCTCGGAGGGCTAGCTTTCTTATAAGTACGAGCAGCAACAAAATTTCTTCTTCCTCAATGTTGTTTTCCGGGGTTACCAGATTCTGTTGCTGATTGAATTCTTAAGGAAACTTCACCTCACCACCACAGTACAGTAGAGTCACTGCCCTTTCTTTTTGTAAGTTGGCGGACCTTTGGGAATGTAAATTCCATGGCCTTACAAGAGCTCTCCTTTATGCAATAAATGCCTCCTCAAAACAACCACTTCTCATCCATAGCTTAGGAAGTGCCGAGTGGAACATCTCTCTCAGCTTACACTCTTCATAAGTACCTTATGGAACACCATTCAGCCATGCAGACTCTACAATGTCTATGATGGTTTTGCATTCTTCTGCAGCATCTGTCATCTCAGGATACAATAAGTCAAAGTAAAATTCAGACTTGATGTGCAACTCTTCCAGAAGCAGACTCACTGAATGCATCGACATATGCATTACCATCCCATTCACTTGTGAGGCTTTCCTTCTTGAAGAGCGCGGAGAAACTGAAACTCTAGTTGGCACTTTCACTTTCAGTAATAGCACTGGTCATTCGCGGTTTCAGGTTTATTATATCAATTCCCTGAAGAACTTGCAATGCTGCATCAAAATTTCCCCTCTGATATTCCAGTCTTCCCAGCAAATCGGGCCTCCTGATATACAATCAAATAAACCTTACCAGTGAGCAAATCAGCAAAAGAAACTACTACTACTATTCTCTTTGAAGAGAGAGGGGTTCAGCCAAACCCAAACCTCATAATTTCTCTCTCTAAGGTCTGATTCCACTTCATTTACGTGGCTATCATCAGGCGTCGCTTCTCGATTTCCTGTCCTCGAAGAACCGTTTGCTGAGAAATCTCGTGTTGCAAGAGATTCTGGCGATCGAGGAATCTCTTCAAACTTGGATTGGTCCCTGCTGCAAGTAGATAACATGATGGCAGCCATTTTCTGCTTTGCAGATACTTTCACTTAATTTAGATTAAAAATGTCATCTCTGTCTGAAGATCTTCCCTTGGGGCCAATGGTATTGACCATTCATCAATAAGAACCTGGGAAGGAGATGATGTAAGGGTCGGCAACAATGAATAAGGAATCGATCGGAGTTCCAGGCACAAAGCAATTATACAGAACTGGGTATACCAAACAGTTGATCAGCAAGGCAAATGTCCACTAAACCAGCTAAACGGCTCACGAATTGTTTGGAATGCGACGGCAAATGTGATCTCCCAGCAATATCTCGAGTCCAAAACCTCACCCATCTACATATATCATCATCTGCGGCAAGAACATAGCAACACCAAAATCCTACCAGCAAATGCAGCAATGCACCCTCCTCACGACAGCCAACCATCGATGGTGTCAAACTATGATTCAGTTGCAGTACTACTCCTCTTTGTTCTGTTTCATGTTTTTGGCGGTTTCGTTCTTGTGTCTGAGTCCGAAGAAGACGGTGGATGTTGATCCAGTAGCAAAATTTTGCTTCCTGTTGCAGGATTTATGTATCGTGCCGTGCGTAGTAGTGATAGAGTATGTTCATGTGATTGATCACTAGCCTGGCCGATATGGTCGAGGAGAACATCGGTTATTTTGCTCTTCATCTAGTAGCTGAACCATTATATGATATGATCTGATCTGAATGGATGCAGTTTTGCTTTCTGCTGCTACAATGCTTCTTGCTCTGCTCTGTCTGGTAATTTCTCCTCTGTGGAATGCCCTTTAGCTCTGTGCTGCTATATTGCTCCTTGCGCTCTGCTATGCTAGTTCACCGCTGTATACGACCAAGGAGAATTGGTTTGCACCAGAGACTAGTAGGAAATCCTTGCAAAACAGAGCTTTCTTAATTAATTATGCTGAATTATGGACTTGGCGGTGGGTACAAAATAATTTTTTTAACAACTGAAACAAAATAAGCCCAGTCCAGAAAGGCTTAGTAGCCCACGCCGCATGTGTTGGCAGCACGCAGTCCAAACTGCAGGTAGGTCAGGCCCACTGGCTACTAGATCCATCCCGGTCGCTGTTCACGGCTTACGCGCTCTTGTCGCCCTTTCTTTTTTCTTCGCGTGTCGCCCGGCTTCTCCGTTCGACCGTCGCCGCCTGGCTGTTCCCAGTCTCAACTCCCCTTCAAGATTTGTTCAGAAAACTTCATCTGTAAGTGGACTAAACCTGATCCAGTCGCCTATTTCTATTCTTCTATTACCCTGTTATTTTTCTTTTTCTTATAATTGCTTGATGGTCTGGATGGGTAATCTGATCACGTGGATTTCACGATCTATATTAGGCCTCAATTCACATTCGGTCATTTTATTCTTTGCGGATGAATTCACATCCGGTCATAATGTCAGTTAAGCTTGCAAGAAGGATCTGTAGTCTCTTTGTACTGTTCCTACTAAATATCTCTTGTTATTTGTTATGCGTTGCAACGGGCATACAAAATTTATCAAAAGAACAGACTAAAACAATGTGATTAGTTTAAAAAAATGTGCTTCGCAGACTAAAACGCATCTAGGAGAAAATCATTGGCCTATTATACCAAGTATTTTATCAGTAACTCCTCACAAGTCAGAACCGGTAGACACCCTTTATCTTCTCTATCTACTATGATGCAAGCCTGGTTGTATCGTGGCATGGCTCTGCATCCCCTGTACCCTTTGTTGGCTACAACAATGACCGATAAGATGCATGATTTAAGCACGCTCCGTTCCCGTAGGCCCAGGCCTTCTTTGAATTTTCTACTTGCCTAAACACACTAGCACCAAAGCGCATGAGCAGAAACAGCATGCGCCCACGTAGAGACTGAAATATGCATGCCAATCCAGCCCACAAATTCATCCAATCAGAGCTAATCAGCCGCACGTACATGTCCTCTTTCATCATGTCTTTCATTCCAAGGATCAGCAATGCATTATTTTATGAAGTCTTCTGGGCACATCGTTCCCTCTGTTTTTTGGTTTTGAGATGGCCTTGCTGATGTTTAAGGTAACTTTACAAACCTATATAAACTGATGGGATTTGGTGCAAAACGTCGAGGTTGACTATTAGACAGGGAATCCAACATTCTTACAACGGGGTAAGTTAGCTCTGCCTTTAGCCTCCTTTGACGTAGGGAACGTTGAGAGTTCAAACCTCACGCGCCCGCATTAATTTTTTTGTTGCTCGTGAAATTCTTTTCGTTTTTTAAGGAAATGAAATTAGTACCATCTCAGATATATAGCGAAAATAATACGCGTGGACGACGGTGAACCCGACGGAAGCAATAGTTACTTTATTATTAGGGAAAAATTAATTGCAGGTAAGAGTAAAATAGTGTTATCTGAATTTGAATAGAAAATTACCACCTCGTCCAACCAATGATTTTGATCATGATGTGATAAATTACTTTTTGAAGATGAAAGATCATAGATGTCAAATAAAATATGAAGGTAACTACTTTTGTAGTCGGAGCTGATTTCCTTATGATACATTGGTACCTATAATTCTTATTTATGTGAGGTTAAAAATAATAGACATGTTCTTAATACGAGCTACACATTGTTTAGCCATATATTATTGCTACTTTATTTTGAGGGAATATATTGGTGCTACTTGTTTGTGTTGACTCCGACAACCTTTTATCCTGGCTTTGCCCCTGATGAAAGTAGTGGCTCTACAAGACGACCACATTTCTTACTGCTCTCACGCCAACACGCCGAATGGCACACTTTCCGGGTCTTGGTCATCTGATTAGTGTATATGTTGGTTTTGCTGCACAACTTTTATATTGATCCTTGGGTTGGGGGAGAAGCCGCTTCGTTTGGGCTTCCTTAGCCTGTTTGCTATTTGTGTCGATCCAATGTTGCTGGTCTGTGGTCTCCATGACCGCTTTGAATGGACAATGGAACATCTTGTTTCGACGTACATTTGAGGAGGTGGAGACCAGAGAATGGGCTCGGTTGCGGGCTATCCTCCCACCGATGCTCTCGGACTATTTGGATACCATAGCTTGTCTGTGTAACCCTCTGGTATTTTGTTTGTGGGCTCAGCATACTAGGCGTTGCGTCGTTCAGCACCATCTTATGAACGGGTCCTCTTTCACTAGTAGAAAAAAGCCCATTTGTTCCGGTTCGTAAGGCCCATTTGTCCCGGTTCCGGAACCGAGACTAAAGTGTCGGGACTAAAGCCCAAAACCTTTAGTCTCAGTTCTCTTACAAACCGAGATAGAAGGGGCTCCACGTGGCCTCTGCGGGGAGCCCAGGCAGGAGGACCTTTAGTCCCGGTTGGTAACACCAACCGGGACCAACAGGCATCCACGCGTCAGCATCTGGTAGTTGCTTGTTTTTTTTGAAAGGGAGGGGGTTTAGGGGGTTTTAGAGAGTTGATTTAGGGGTTTTATATTGTTATAGCTAGCTAATTGATAGAGAGAAGTGCCCTCTTTTTCTCCGTTCTTGGTCGACGCTAGCTACTATAGAGAGAACTTGACACGCTAACTAGTAAGCAAATGAAGGAACCATTAAGTACAGAAGATCGTCATGAACATATAGAGTTACAAGTGATCGATCTCTCTTTCTTCGAGAGATTGGTCGTATAACAAGTTTTCGTATATATATCCGACGCTACTAGCTACATATATCAAATATAAGATCTATTACAATCCCTAACATTTAATGTCCAATTGCAGATGGTATTCTCTGGCTTTATTGATGACGTGGTCAAGAAAGAATCCCGCCAATTCTTCTTGAATTGCTCGTATGCGATCATCTGGTAGGAGTTCATCCCGCATCTTCCACATCTAATCTAAAGAAGGGGGTCAATACATATATATGGTAATAAAATAAAAGTATGAATATTATTGCTTACGCACTTAAAATTGTTTTTCAGAGTAGCCCTGCTTAGGGGTCGTCGCATTGTAGATGAACTCGCAAACGTAATATCCACATAAACTAGTCTCGTCTTCCTGCCACAAGCACTTTACGGGAAATAGAGTTCAATCCAACTGATAATCAAGCATGATAAATGGTATTGATGAAACTAGAATTAATGGGAGATGCATGGAACTAGCTAGTAGTACTTACTTTCGGGTGTGTAAATCGCAGCTCCCTCGGCAGTGTCGGAACAATTGTTGTGAACTCTTTTGAAACCCTGCCAGACAAAGAAAATAATTACTTGATATCAGGAAATGAACAAATTAAAGTTGCCCATATCATGCAATAATGATCGATTGAACTTACTTCTGGAGAATTTTGGTCATGTCCGCATAATTCTGGGGATCTTTTTGTTTCGAGTGTAATACGATTACTAGTCCCCGCTTAACTTGAATCTCTAGCAAAATAAAGTGGAAATTGCGCATGCATGCATAACTCATCAATTACATTACTATAAACGAAACCGAATATGCACAAGACAGTAACACTCACTTGAAGTTGTAAGGAAAGAGTATTGTTCCTTTGTTTTGTTTTTTAAGCAACGATTCTAGCAAGTTCTCCTCGGTTTGTGTGAGATAATGTTTTAAATTATGCTCATGTATGACATTGGGTTCATTAACCCAGATGTCATACATTTGTCCTTTTCTACATTCGACGATCTTCAATCTGTATAATATAGTAGTGAGGATAATTATATATACATGCAATGAAAGAGCTGAGCTATAAACATAGAGAGACTTAATTACAGAAGTAGAAATAGTACTTACAAATAGTAGCAAGTCATGATTGTTTTGTCGATGACCTTCTGATTGTATAACTGCCATATCTCCTCAAATTCAATATTCAACATTTCAGTTCCAACGAGGTCGTGCTGATTTTTAACTCACAGTACCAAAGAATCCTTCTCAGACTCGCGACAACTTTGCATGTACTATTCATGGAATCTTCGCATCATCGTTGTTAGAGGAGGAGGATTGGGTTTGATGAGAGGATGCCCGTACCGGTATTTGAATTCGTCCACCTCCAACTGCTCAAACAGTACATCATCCCTCAGGTAATCACCAAGTTTGGTACCGGGGACCATCCCTGGATGATTAGCGACGATATCGCTAGAAACCTTAAGCGGGGGGCACGATTGGTTCGCCTGTTCGCCGAGCTGGGGATTTCTTCCCCACTTCGTCATTCTACTAACTTTGCATCACTGGAAGTACTTCCCGACCATCGCGCATCTTGATATGTCTTTTTAAGAATGGGAACATAGTTGAATCCAGCGGAGGCAGTGGTGGTCGCTTCAGGGCATCGATAGTGCGCATCGCTTTCCCCGGATCTATCTTCTCCTTTGGAGCTGGAGTTTTCTTTTCAAAATGGTCCCTCACTTCGGCCTGACTTATCTCCTTGTTTTCAGACTCGGTCCTCTCAGATGGTAACTTTTCTAGAGGCTTGAGAGATGGACCATATCTGTATCCCCTACTGCCTATGCTTGTACTGCTAGCCGCCGGAGCGGTGGCGGCTCCTTTCCGTCGTTGCTTACTAGGCCCCGGAGGAGCCGTAGTGGCGGCGTCTGTCTTCTGCCGTTGTTGACGAGGCTGAGGAGGAGGCGTACTGCTCCGACGTGCGGGAGTAGGCGAAGGAGGAGGCAGAGTGCCCCCATGCGCCAGAGGAGCTAGAGAAGGAGGCGGTGTGCCCTAATCACTCGCCGGAGGAGGAGGAGGAGGAGCCGGAGTGCCCTGATTCGCCTGAGGAGAAGGAGGAGGCGGAGGCGTCCAGTTCGGAACTTGATGTACTCCTTCTGCCATAGACATGTAGTCCTCAGGGCACGAACTAGCTTATTCTCTCCTTCACATGTATAGTGGTCAAGCTAGAGCTCCTCAAATTCCGGCATTACTTCATCCACCATCACAACAACATAGCCATGTGGAATCGGACGTCAGTGAAAAGTTTTGTTGGGTTGAGGAGGTGCAACAGAGCCGACAACCGCCTTGAAAGTGAGGTTCCGGCATTTTTTCATAAGCTCGCAATGTTGAGCCTCCGTGATAGTATCCACGGGGTAGCTAGGAGACGTGAAGTCGGGCTAAATGGGCTCCGTGGAAGCGACGCTGCTTCTCCGCTGAGATGGCGGGGTAGTAGCTTCTGGGGTAGCTTCGTGCCGCTGAGATGGTTGGCCGGCAGCTCGCTGGCTCTCAGCTTCCTCTAGCTTTTGTAGTCTTGCATTGAGCTTCTGAATTTCGCTCAGCTTCGCTTTCCTCTTTCTATCCCGGCTTCTGTAACCGCCTGCGTCGGGAAACCCAACCTTCCACGAAACGGAGCTTGGTGTGCCTCGTGTTCGTCCAGGGTGCTCAGCATTCCCTAGGGCCTCAGTGAGCTCGTCCTTCTCTCTGTCGGGAATGAATGTCCCTTCCTGCGCTGCGGTGATATAGTTCTGAAGGTTGTTTACGGGTATTGCAAGTTGCTCGTCCGTCCAATAGCACTTCCCTGTTTCAGGGTCCAAAGTTCCCCCAACCCCGAAGAACCAAGTCCTTGAACGGTCTGGCCAGTTATATGTCTATGGTTGGACCCCTTTAGCAAGCAGGTCATTCTCAGCTTTGTCCCACAACGGCCGGGCTTTAAGGTAGCCACCTAACCCCGTGTGATGGTGAAACTGCTTCTTTGCAGCATTGTTCTTGTTTGTCTCTGACATTTTCTTACTCTTCTCCGATGTCTTGTAGGCCACAAATGCGGGCCAGTAATCTCCTATCTTCTCATATCGGCCGACGAATGTTGGAGTCTTCCCTTTGTCGACAAACTCTGATTTCAATTCATTCTTCCACCTCCTGAATAGATCTGCCATCTTCTTAAGAGCACACGGCTTGACCCGTGGCTCTATAACTGGCTTATTCGGATCCTCCTCTGGCGGTAGGGTCAAATTTGCCTTCAGCGCGGTCCAAAGATCTTCTTTCTGTCTATCGGTGACATAATCACCATCAGGGGCGCCGTCCTTAGGCTTATTCCATTGCTTGATGTTGATCGGGATGTTGTCCCTAACAATAGCTCCGCACTGAGAATAAAATGCATTCCTTGTACGCTTGGGTTCAATCGGATGGCCATCGTCCGCGAGTGTTGTGATCGTGAACTTTTCATCCTTGCGCAACCTCTTCTTCGGGCCTTGTCTCGTTACCGAAGTTGGGCTCGATCCGGAGGGCTATAATAGAAGAAAGAATAGTTAATTAATATATGTACATACCAAAACAATTAATGCATCAATTAGCTAGAGTCAGCACAGGATTAATTAATATATATACCTCGCTGGACTTTGCAATAGCTCCCTCCTCCGATCTGCCACCAGAGCCGTCATCATGGTCTCCTTCTTCCTTTGGCATTCGGTCACCGGAGCCATCATGATCATGTCCTTCCTCCTCCATTGTTCAATCACCGGAGCCGTCATAATCAACTCCTTCCGGACCATCGGTGAAGTTGAGATATGACAAGATATCACGTCCTCATGGATTATGTCCCCCAACAACTGTTCTTGATCTTCGTCTCTTGGATCCATAGTTTCTGCAAATATTACAACATGGCAATTAATATACAAACATGAATGTCCGACGTTCGGACCGCCTCTCTCATGAATGTCCGACAACTCTTCGAGGGTTTGGGGTGGCCTCGACAATGCTCTTTTAACTCATTTAACTTGGTAAATTTGGTTGGCCTTGAAAACGCTTCTAGGATTTGGGGTGGCCTCGACAATACTTCTAGGGTTTCCGGACTCCTCCCCCCTCATTTTCCCAAGAGATTTAGGGGATACTCCTCCCCCCTCATTTCCCCCGATTTACGCTCTTTCTTAATATGAACAAAAAAATCATGAACGTTTAGTGAAGTTGCCCCTCCCCGATTTAGGCAAAGTAAAACCCCTTTGTGAAGGAACTTGTTTTTAGCCAACTTATTTTCTGCCAACAAAATACATATATCATATATACAAAAACATGGGATACCTTAATTAGTTCAATTTTTTGCCATGACAAACCATTGAACCTTTTGACAGAAACCTCCCATAAACTCTTTCATAATTTACTTTAGCATACATCCATGGAAAAAACAGGAAGCTACGGTATTTTTTTATATCATATGATAATTTTCTATATATATACATCCATCCATCCATCCATATACACACATATATACATGGACCAAAAATGCTATAAAAAATTATATGAACAAAAAAAGGATACATCATCTATCATCAACATCATCAGCTATCATCAACATCATCATCTAACTATCATATATGATCTATATATCATCTATATATCATCAAAATTAATCAGCAAAATCAACAGGGACATGGAGGAGGGAGGAAAGGGGGCCGACCGAACCGAATGGGGAGGAGGGGCGGTGGCATCGGGACAGGGCTGTGGCGCGGGGCGGCATCGGGGCAGGGTGCGTGTTGGGGAGCGGCACCAATGTCGGGGCACGGGGCGGCGCGTCGGGGCAGAGGCGGGCATCGGGGCAGGGCGGCGCGTCAGGGCAGAGGCGCGCATTGGGGCAGGGAGCGCGTCAGGGAGCAGCGCCGGCATCGAGGCACGGCACGCGTCGGGGCAGAGGGTGTCGATGGTAAGCTCGGGCAGCCTGGCGCCGTCGATGTGCTCGGCGTCGTCGGGGGCAAGTGCTAGATGAAATCTGAAAAAATCGAAACTGTTGCTTATATACACAGAGCATTGGTCCTGGTTGGTTGCACCAAGCGGGACCAATGCATCCCTTTAGTCCCAGTTGGTGCCACCAACCGGGACCAATGGTCTCTTTTCGGCAGCCCAAAGGGCAGGAAGCAGAGACCATTGGTCCCGATTGGTGGCACCAACCGGGACCAAAGGGATGCATTGGTCCGAGTTGGTGCCACCAACTCGGACTAAAGGGGGTCATTGGTCCCGGTTGGTGCCACCAACCGGGACCAAAAGGTGGTGCTGCCCGGGGACAAATGTTTAGTCCCACCTCGCTAGACGAGAGGGCTTGAGAGTGGTTTATAAGCGCTGTTGCGCCAACTCTCTCGAGCTCCTCTCAAGTGCAGGCTTACGGGCCTAATTGCACTCTCCTCTACCTGTGGGCCTACTGGTCCTTCTGCGGGCCTGAATCCTGGGCCAACTAGCTGTTGGGTTTCTAGTCGTATTCAGGCCGTGGTGGCCCAGTAGGCGGCATTTTTTTAAAAAAAACTGTTTTTTGTTTTGTTTTTTGCTTTATTTATATTTTTAATTTTTTTCCAGTATTTTTCTTCTGTTATTTAGTTCATTCTTTTTAACAAATAAATACTTTGATAATTTTAGTTGCATAATTTCCATTATTTTGCTTTGTTTCTTGCTTTATTTATTTTTTGCTTTATTTATTTCGAGTGTGTTTTATCATTATATTATTTTTTCTATTAATGTTTTCAACAAAAAATACTTTGATAATTTTAGTTGCATAATTTGTATATAATTATTGTTTCAAAAATACTAGAGGTTTATAAAACCTCTTTAGCTGATTCTTTTTTGAACTCCACTCCTACGATGTTTTGAAAGAAATTAAAAAGCACTTCAAACGAACTCTGAAAAGGTTCAAAGTTGGCATGGTATCATCATTTGACCCACATAGCATGTGCTAAAAAGTTGAGTGGGTTACGACAAAAGCTTGATGCACTTCGTGTACAAAATGGACAATTTATTTTGAAGTATCACGGTTTCGAACGAAAACTCATGTGTTACAAAGGAATTTCATTTTTTTTGAACTCATTTGAACTTTAGACTTTTTGTGTATTCAAAATACACCATTAAAAGCCATATCATCAATTTTCAACCCTTTCTGACTTCATTTGGTATTTTTCATGCACTTACTGATTTTTTGAGCTAAATGACCCTAAAATTGGAAAGCACTTCAAATGAACTAAAAAGGTTGAAAGTTGGCATGGTATCATCATTTCACCCACATAGCATGATCTAAAACGTTGAGTGGGTTACGACAAAAACTTGATGCACTTCATGGACAAAATGGACAATCTATTTCGAAGTATCACGGTTTCGGACGAAAACTCATCTGTTACGAAGGGATTTCATTTTTTTGAACTCATTTAAACTCCAAAAATTTTGTGTGTTCAAAATGCACCATTCAAAGCCACATCATCAATTTTCAACCCTTTCTGACTTCATTTGGTACTTTTCATGCACTTACTGATTTTTTTAGCTAAATGACCCTTAAATTGAAAAGCATTTCAAATGAACTCTGAAAAGGTTGAAAGTTGGCATGGTAACATCATTTCACCCACATAGCATGTCATGAAAACTTGAGAGGGTTACGGCAAAAACTAGGTGCACTTCATGTAAAAAACGGAGAATCTCTTTCGAAGTATTAGTGTTTCGGACGAAAACTCATGTGTTCCAAAAGACATTTCATTTCTTCACATGTCACTGCAATGATATAGTTGTGGAGAGAAAGTCTTCACTTCTTCTTCGCGTGTGTCCTTTGCTTATTGTGCTGTAACCATGGATAATTTTCATCGTTTAACAGGGTGCTTGGGTCAGCCTTGACTTTGAAGGGAGGAATTTCATGAAACTTTTCATAATCTTCAGACATGTCTGTCTTGCCCTGCAATCCCACGATGTCTCCTTTTTCCTGAAAGAACTATGTGGCGTTTTTGACTCATCGTATGATGTATTCGCTTCCTTATCTTTTCTTTTTCTCGGTATGGTAGATATGTCCTTCACATAGAAAATTTGTGCCACATCATTGGCTAGGACGAATGGTTCGTCTATGTACCCAAGATTGTTCAGATCCACTGTTGTCATTCCGTACTATGGGTCTTCCTGTACCCTGCCTCTTGACAGATTGACCCATTTGCACTAAAACAAAGGGACCTTGAAATCATGTCCATAGTCAAGTTCCCATATGTCCACTATGTAACCATAATATGTGTCCTTTCCCCTCTTGGTTGCTGCATCAAAGCGGACACCGTTGTTTTGGTTGGCGCTCTTTTCATCTTGGGCGATCGTGTAAAATATATTACCATTTATCTCGTACCCTTTGTAAGTCAATACAGTCGAAGATGGTCCCCTGGCCAACGAGTACAGCTCATCAGAAACAGTGTTGTCGCCCATGAGACGTGTTTGCAACCAACTGCCGAAAGTCCTGATATCTTCATATGTAATCCAGTCGTCACACTCCTCCGGGTGTTTGGAGCGTAGAATATTCTTGTGTTCATCGACACACGGGGTCACCAAGGTGGAATTCTGTAGAACTGTGTAGTGTGCTTGAGACCAAGAATGCCCGTCCCTACATATTATTGAGTCCGCTCCTAGCGCGCCTTTTCCAGTCAGTCTCCCCTCATACCGCGATTGAGGGAGACCAATCTTCTTAAGGTCAGGAATGAAGTCAACACAAAACCCAATGACATCCTCTGTTTGATGGCCCATGGAGATGCTTGCTTCTGGCCTAGCGCGGTTACGAACATATTTCTTTAAGACTCCCATGAACCTCTCAAAGGGGAACATATTGTGTAGAAATACAGGGCCCAGAACGGCAATCTTGTCGACTAGATGAACTAGGACGTGCGTCATGATATTGAAGAAGGACAGTGGGAACACCAGCTCGAAACTAACAAGACATTGCACCAAATCACTTCTTAACCTTGGCAGGATTTCTGGATCGATCACCTTCTAAGAGATTGCATTGAGGAATGCACATAGCTTCACAATGGTTAATTGAACGTTTTCCAGTAGAAGCCTCATCATTGCAACCGGCAACAGTTGCGTCATAATCACGTGGCAGTCATGAGACTTTAGGTTCTCGAACTTTTCTCTGCCATATTCATTATTCCCTTTATATTTGACAAGAAACCAAACGGGACCTTCATACTGAGCAGGCATTCAAAGAAGATTTCATTTTCTTCTTTGGTAAGAGCGTAGCTGGCAGGACCTTCATACTGCTTTGGATGCATGCCGTCTTTTTCATGCACACGTTGCTGTTCCCCCCGTGCCTCTGGTGTATCTTTTGTCTTCCCATACACTCCTAAGAAGCCTAGTAGGTTCACGCAAAGGTTCTTCGTCACGTGCATCACGTCGATTGCAGAGCGGACCTCTAGGTCTTTCCAATAGGGTAGGTCCCAAAATATAGATTTCTTCTTCCACATGGGTGCGCGTTTGTCAACGTCATTTGGAACAGATAGTCCGCCAGGACCCTTTCCAAATATTACTTGTAAATCATTGACCATATCAAGTATGTGATCACCAGTACGGAGGGCGGGCTTCTTCTGGTGATCTGCCTCACCTTTGAAATGCTTTGTTTCTTTCGACATTGATGATTGGTCGGAAGAAATCCGCGATGCCCCAGGTACACATTCTTCCTACATTTGTCCAAATATATACTGTTGGTGTCATCTAAATAGTGTGTGCATTCGTGGTATCCCTTGTTTATCTGTCCTGAAAGGTTACTGAGAGAAGGCCAATCGTTGATGGTTACAAACAGCAACGCATGTAGGTCAAAATCCTCCTGTTCGTTCTCATCCCACACACGTACACCTCTTCTATTCCATAGCTATAAAAGTACATCAACTAATGGCCTTAGGTACACATCAATGTCATTGCCGGGTTGCTTAGGGCCTTGGATGAGCACTGGCATCATAATGAACTTCCGCTTCATGCACAACCAAGGAGGAAGGTTATACATACGTAGAGTCACAGGCCATGTGCTATGTTGGCTGCTCTGCTCCCCAAAAGGATTAACACCATATGCACTTCAACCAAACCATACGTTCCTCGGGTCACCTGTAAAGTCGCTCCACTTTCTCTCGATATTTCTCCACTACGACCCGTCAGCGGGTGCTCTCAACTTCCCGTCTTTCTTACGGTCTTTTTTGTGCCATTGCATCAACTCGGCATGCTTTTTGTTTCTGAACAGACGTTTCAACCGTGGTATTATAGGAGCATACCACATCACCTTGCCAGGAACCCTCTTCCAGGTGCGCTGGCCCTCAACATCACCAGGGTCATCTCTTCTGATCTTATACCGCAATGCACCGCATACTGGGCATGCGTTCCGTTCCTCGTACTCACCACGGTAGAGGATGCAATCATTAGGGCATGCATGTATCTTCTACACCTCCAATCCTAGAGGGCATAGAACCTTCTTTGCTGCGTACATACTGTCGGGCAATTCGTTATCCTTTGGAAGCTTCTTCTTCATTATTTTCAGTAGCGAACTAAATCCCTTGTCAGATACACCATTGTCTGCCTTCCATTGCAGCAATTCCAGTGTGGTACCAAGCTTTTTGTTGTCATCTTCGCAATTTGGGTACAATCCTTTTTTGTGATCCTCTAACATGCGATCGAACTTCAACTTCTCCCTTTCACTTTCGCATTCTCTCTGTGCATCAGCAATGACCCTGCGAAGATCATCATCGGGCACATCGTCTAGTTCCTCTTGATCTTTAGCTTCCCCCATTGCAGCATCACCGTATTCAGGGGGAGGGTAGTTCTCATCATCCTCTTCTTCTTCGTTATATTCCATCATAACCCCTCTTTGTCCATGCTTGGTCCAAACATTATAGTGTGGCATAAAATCCTTCTGAAGCAGGTGGAAGTGAAGGGTTTTAGAGTTGGAGAAAGACTTCGTATTCTCACAGACAGTACATGGACAAGGCATAAAATCATTCTGCTTGTTTGCCTCAGCCGCTTCGAGAAAATTATGCAGGCCCTTAATATACTCGGAGGTGAGTCGGTCACCGTACATCCATTGCCGGTTCATCTGCATGCGTATATAATAAAGTGTATTAAAAACCATTACAACATATCATGAATACGTAAGTGACCAAATTATTAGAAATCCATCATCACATTAAAGCCAAAGTACCATAATGACCAAAATAAATACGTACAGTTCATGCGTAGATGTCATTATTGAACAACATATAGGTTTCTAGAGCATCTAATTAAAACATACATCGAAACTATGTAAAAAATTTAAATGCAACAACAAATGCAATCATAACCGCTACTAAGGTACCAATTGATCCAATGACATAATGATACCAAGCCTCAGTATGAATGGCATATTTTCTAATCTTTCTAAGCTTCAAGCGCATTGCATCCATCTTGGCCTTGTGATCGTCGATGATATCGGCAACATGCAACTCCAATCCCATCTTGTCATCTTCAGTTCTTTTCAATTTTTCTTTCAAATGATCGATTTCTTTTTCAGCTTTAGTTAACTTGTCGAGCAGAATTGCATATTCGGTTGGAATTTCTGGTTCAACTACTTCCTATAGATAAAAACATTTACATCAAGTTGGTGGCAGAATTAATTGTCATAGACATTAGATGTGTGAAATTGTTATATAAGAGATAATATACCACATCTGAATCATAGACTGGACGAGGGCCGGCGTGGGCGGATACCATAACCATGGCACTATATAATAACAAACAATAATAAAAGTAAGAAAATCATACGAGTAAGTATATTTTCTTTTAGCAAGAAGATAAGATGAAGAGGCTCACCATGCGCGGGCGATGGACAGCGGTTTCAGGACGGGGACGGGACAGGACGGACCGCCAAACCTAGACAAATCTTGACAAAAATGAAGTTTGGACAAGGAGCTTTGAGAGGAGAAAGCTTAAGTTTGGCTTGGGCATTTCATCAAACACCTCATGTGCATAGGAGGTGAGCTAGAGCACCACAAAGGTCTTCCCTCGTCGGCAAAAAAATAGAGCAGTGTGTGGAGTGCTCTACTCGCCGGCGAGCGGGTATATATAGGCATCTCATTGGTCCCGGTTCGTGGCTGGAACCGGGACTAAAGGACCACCTTTAGTACCGGTTCCAAACACGAACCGGGACCAATGGGTGTGGGCCAGGAGCGAGGCACATTCGACCCGGTTCGTGTCTGGAACCGGGACCAAAGGGGTCTGACAAACCGGGACCAATGCCCCACGTGGCCCGCCCGGGCCCTTGGCCTCACGAACCGGGACCGTTGCCCCCATTGGTCCCGGTTCATGACTGAACCGGGACTAATGGGCTGGCCCGGCCCGAACCAATGCCTTGTTTTCTACTAGTGTTTGGAAGGCTCGTGGTCACTGAGATCTTCATGTGGCAATTATGGATGGACTAGCCTCCCTTTGGGACGGAGGTGCTTAAGAGGCACATGTCGGGCGATGGCCTATGCCCCCTCTATGACTTTTGGAGACCAGGTCCTACATCTTGTTCTCCTACATGGCGGCTCGAGCTCTTTGGAGTTTCGTTCGTGAGGCCCTGGGCCTGGTTGGGAGGCCCTAGATCTCATGGGATTCATTGAAATCCATGCCAATCAAATCGGGCGACAGTGCTGCCTACTCTGCCTTGTGTTTGTGGCTGTCTTGAATGCTATCACTAGTAGAAAATAGGCCATTAGTCCCAGTTGGGAAGGGTCGTCCTGGTTCCCCAACTAGGAGTAAAGTATAGAGACTAAAGGGTCCAGGCCTTTAGTCCTGGTTGGCTACAAACCGGTACTAAACCCTGGCTACATGGGCGGCAAAGCGCGCCAACGTATTAGGACCTTTGGTCCCGGTTGGTAACACCAACTGGGACTAAAATTTTAGGGGTTTAGGGGTTTAATGTTTATTGTTTATTTTCCTTTTCATTTTGTGTTTTCCATTTAATTCTTTTTCATTTGAAAGATATTTTACGCTACTACATACTATAAACATTATGCATATATAATAGGATTTCTCATAGAACTGACCATATATCATAAAATTTCTCGTACAACCAATCATATATCATAGAATTTATCATATGAACACATGCATACATACACATATATAGAGTTTGGTATATAAAATTTCTTCTACAATTTGCATATCATTCGGGTCGGGTAATGGTATTCTCCGTCAGGAGATATGACCCGCTGAAGCAAAAAACCCACAATTTCCTCTGGAATTGCTCGTATGCGGTTTGTTGGTAGGAGTTGGTCCCGCATCTGCGTCATCTATATATAGATAAGGAGATGAATATGAATATGCGTGTTAGTTGTGTGTATATGTATGGTGTTTATGTACCCAAATATCTCTTGCACTCTTGCTGCTTTCGGTCATAAAGCGAATGTTCTCGCAAACGTAATATGCACATAGTTCAATCCCCTGTGCCTGCCTCATGCATTTTAAGAGAATAGAATTCAATCAGATAATAATGAAGCATGACAATGGTATCAAAACTAGAATTAAAAAGATGCGCGGACGTAGCTAGTACTACTTAATTACCCTGGGTTTTCGCCATCTCAACTCTGGTTTCCATTCACCGGTGACCCCTTTGATGAAACGTTTCCAAACCCTGCCCAGCAAACAAAATGAATAAAGGAATTATTAGTTACTTGATATCAGGAAATGAACTAATAAAGAAGCCGACATAGTGCGTCAATGATTGAAATTACCTTCCGAGCAACGAATGCAACTTATGTAATCTTCAGGGTCTTTACTTAGCGAGTCCAGTACTTCAACACTTCCATTGTCAACTCTAATGATTAGAAGGCGCTACTAGGGAAAAGCTTATAGGTAGATGCTTACTAGTAGCACGGGTTTATACCCCTCGCTACTGCTATTTACTAGTAGCGTGGGTTTATGCCCCCTGCTACTACTAAGTTGATAGTAGTAGCGCGGGTTTATAACCCTCACTACTACTAAGTGGTCTCTATCGTGCCCCCCCGAGACATGCCATAGTAGTAGTGAGGGGTATAAACCCATGATACTACTAAGTTGATAGTAGTAGTGCGGTTTTATACCCCTCACTGCTACTAAGTACAAGGTAGGTGAAGTGCCCATATCCTTGGTCGAATCCCTCCTCTCTCCCTCACTCCCCTCTCTCTCCATAGGCTCTTCCATGGTGCTCCTGCGCAAGCACAACTCCTCCTCCATGGCGCCCAATGAGTTCACCTCCTCACGTCGCTGGCGTCCAACGTCTCCCCCCTCGCCTCTATGCCACCATGATGGAGCACCTCACCACCGGAGACCAACCCTGCTGCTACCACCATCTCCTTCCTCTCTCCCTCATTTTTCTTTTTTTCTCTCTCCCTATGGTTTGACTCACCCACCCATGTCCTTGCCCGTGCAGTTCATCGCCATGAAAGACTAGGAGCTCGCTGCCTTGGCTGCGAAGAGGAGCCCCACGCCGCTGCCTTGCTCATCCATGGATCTGCGGCCTCTGTAGCAGTCGTCGCTGGATCTGGTCTAGCGCTGCCCTTCCACACCTCCGGCGACCCCTACCGACGCTGGATCGAATCATTGTTGCCATTGACAGCACGCACGGGATCGAGAATTTTTTTTGTTTTTGAAATTAATAGTAGTAGCGCGGGTGCTTCCCGCGCTACTACTAACAGACCCAGTAGTAGCGCGGGTGCACCGACACTACTACTACGAGTTAGTTGTAGCACCATAGTAGCAGCGCGGGCACCCGCGCTACTACTAGCTGTTTAACCCGCGCTACTACTAGGATTTTCCCTAGTAGTGAGGATCTAGTGGTAGCTGTGCACACGATTTGTATAAGCGGGCATGCATAACTCATCAACTACACTTAACATCGAGTATATATATAAGCAAAAATAGAATTTGTAGTAGAAGACAGTGACACTCATTGGAAGTTCCAAGGTAAAATTGTTTCTGCTTTGTACTTTAGGGCCTTGAAAAACCTTAGAAGCATTTTCTTCGTGTCTTTAGGGTCCGTTCTCAACACTTCTTCATTAACAGTATTTGGGTCAATTAACCCAATGCCATAGACTCCAGCTCTTTTCAGTTCAAAAATCTTCATTCTGCATAATACCACACAAAAGAATATAGTGAGTATAATAACAGGCAATGAACGAGCTGAGCTAGAAACTTAAATTACAGAAAGAAATCACTTATAGACAATGGCAACTGATGATAGACTTGTCGAGTACTTTTTGATTGAATAACTGATTTTTTTGTATTTTCCATCCAGAAAGCATTTTCATGGATGTAATGCTATTTCTCGACTTTAACCATGAAGCTAGCTCGCCCGACCTTTACTTCTCTCATGTACCAGTCATGCAAGTTGTGCATTTGTGTTGTTAGAAGCTTCTCTTCATTAGGAGTGACTAGAGGTTTCCCGGGGGCATATTGCCATGCTATTTCCTTCTGATCCAACGGTGGGAATTCCTCAATTTATAGGAGTTGTTCAACAGCGATACCAAGCAATCTATCATTCTCTCTATCAGTGTCGGTTATTACCACCTTATTGGCACTCATCTTGAGCGGGATGATCGATTGGACCGGTTGTTCTCCAAGATGGGGAACAGTTTTCATGCATTTACTGCAACCGCTCGACTTCCTTTTGCTGGATTCATAGGACTTGGTAATACAATGTTCATAGTCTGATACCGGTCTTTTCTCCGCCGGTTTAGCTGCATCAATTAAGTGTTGTACGACGTCGTCTGGTACTTTCTCCTTCGGCGGCAGGGGCGGTTTCGGTCCAAAACATGCCTGCAATTGGAGACCCACTTCTTCATCGAGTTCCTCGTCAGTCATATCGTAAGCTAACTTCTTTTTCATAGGAGTCTCGGGTTTCTTCTTTGGTGCTGATTTCTTCCGCTTTGGAGACAGCGAATATCAATATTGCAGACGATTCACACTAGGCTCCATCTCAGGGTGGGATGGACTATGCTGACGTGGCGGAGCTTGATATCACAGACTCGCTATGCACTCCGTCTCAGGGTGGGATGGATTTGGCTGGCACGGTGGAGATGAATATGGTAGACTCAACCTACGCTCCGTCTCGGGGAGGGTTGGAGTCTGCTAACCCGGCAGACGTGGAGGAGGAGTCGGTGGTCTTGGCACCGAGTTTGCAAACACGATGCATTCCTTTTTCCACACAATGATACCACGTATGGCTTCTCCTAGTGTCAGCTCCCCTTGACCTCTAGTGTGATCAAGCTTTAGTGTATCATATCCTGACATAACTTGATCCACCCCGACACGAGCATAGCCAGGTGGAATCAGATTGTCGTGGAGGAGTGCTTCAGGTGCATTCGGTAAAGCAAAGCCATGCGCCACCTTCATGGATATGTTCTTGAGCTTCATGTGTAGCTCACAAGGTGTCGACTCTAGGATATCAACCATGGGGTAGCGAAGTGCATCATCGGCCAGAACCCTCATGGAACCCATGCTGCTTTTTGGCATAGATGATTGGATTGTACCATCCAATGCTGGATCTCGTTGTTGCTGTTGCTGAGATGCGACTTGTTGTATAAGTTTGTTGATTTGCTCCTGCTGTAGCATGAATTTGTGTTCCAAGTCCTGGATCCTATCTACTTCATGCTTCTTCCTTCTGTCATGACTTCTATAGCTGTTGTTCCAATCCGCAAACCCTAGAAACCACGTAACCATGCCTTTGCCTCGTGTTCGTCCTGGGTGTTCAGGATTCTTGAGGGAGCGTGAAAGCTCATCGTTCTCTCTCTCTGGCTGGTACACACCCGCTCGAGCTTCTTATATTTCTTTAATTATCTCGACCGTGGCATCTTTAAGACTTGCCTGTTCAAGAACATGCCCTATCCTTGGGTCCAACTTCCCCACATGTGCATAAAACCAAGTCCTGCACCTCTCGGGCCAAGTCTCTGTTACTGGAGTGACCCCCGCAGCCTTCATGTTTGTCTCGGATTCATCCCACTTAGGCAACCCAAAATTGTAGCCGCGTGGCCCCAGACGAAAGTGCCACGTTTTTTTGTCTGTGCTTTTCTTGTTTATTCTTGATCGTTTTTTAGATTCTTCTGATTCCTTGAACTTCACAAATTCGTCTCAGTCATCTGCTAACTTCACATATTCTCCTTTGAATTTTGGAGTCTTCTTTTCTGCTTCCAAGTAATTGGTCCATAATATTTTCTTCCAAGACTGGAATTGTGTGGCCATGTTCTTAAGAGAGCACTTCTTGACTTTCTCTCGTTGGAGATCTATGAGGCCCACTCATAGGGTGAAATGTTTCATGAGCTCCTCCCAAAGAAGATCTTTTGCTCTTTGGCTGACAAAAGGAACTCCGCGATCTTTTGGTTGATTGCATTCTTGAGCAGTGATCGGGATTTTGTCCCTAATGATAACTCCGCATTGCCATATAAATTTGTCTGCATTCTCTTTAGGATCAATAGTTTTGCCATCTGCTCTGATTTGATCGATGTTATACTTTATGCCTTGTTTCAACTTTTTTGTCCAGTCAAGTTTAACCATTGTAGAAGATTTTCTCGATCCAGAGGGCTAAAAGGAAGAAAGATTTGTTAATATATACAAATTAATCAATACATCTAATGATCACTGTACCAGAGGGCAAATTAATACCTCGCTGGACTCTGTTAAATGGACAAAAATTTCTTCGCCGGCGTCATTGTCAGCTGGTTCGCCTTCGTCTCTTGGTTGTTCTTCCTCAATTCCCTCAGCGGATGGGTTAAGGTATTGTGAGCCATCATCTACTTCATTCTCTTTGTTTTTGGAGCGTATCATGCCGTACATGGCGTTCTTTTGATCACGATCTCCGTTATAGCTTAACTAATCCAGAACAAATTTAAAACAATTAGAATGTATTCAATAACAAAACTGGAGACATGCAAATCAATACAAGACAATGCAACAATACGATCATATAATATCACTCATACATCCTCGAATAATAGTATCACTAATACATCATCGAATAGTATCACTAATACATCATCAGATAGTATCACTAATATATCATCGAATAGTATCACTAATATATCATCGAATAGTATCACTAATACAGATATAGTTGACGTCTCGCGGCGCAGGCGGTGACACCCAAAACAAAGGAACTATGACAGGATCATAGCTCGGGTGAGATCCCTGAAGAACCTGCCAGGTATTGGAGAACCTGGCATCCAACGCGGCCATGTAGAGACAGACGTGCTCGTCCTCCTCCCAGGCACGGCGACGCACCACCTCCACGCGGCCGCCTGCCTCTGCACTAATAGTGGTCCACACGACTGCCACCAAAGAACCTCCGGATCGACGACGGGACCCTGATTCCTCACCAAGCTGCACTCCCCGGAAGGCAGCACCTCCTAGTGCTAGCCCGGTGGAGCCCAGTATCGAACATGGCGCCTCTCAAGTAGGTTGTCGCCACCGAGTGGATGACGAGGATGCTTGCCCGACATCGTTGAATCAATGGCTACGCTATGCAACTAAACATTTAAACATCTAAACATCATATATCTGGCTAATATAAAATAGTTAATGCCTAATAAAAAGTCTCGTTTACTAGAACATATTGCTTGAAATATGCCCTAGAGGCAATAATAAATGAGTTATTATCATATTTCCTTGTTCATGATAATCGTTTATTATCCATGCTATAATTGTATTGATTGGAGACTTAGATGCATGTGTGGATACATAGGCAACACCATGTCCCTAGTATGCCTCTAATAGAGTAGCTCGGTGATCAAACATGGCTATGGTTTCCTAGTCCTGGACATGAGATGTCATTTGATAGCGGGATCACATCATTAGGAGAATGATGTGATGGACAAGACCCAAACTACGAACGTAGCATATGATCGTGTTAGTTTATTGCCACTGTTTTCTGCATGTCAAGTATATGTTCCTATGACCATGAGATCATGCAACTCAACCACACCGAAGGAGTACCTTGTGTGTATCAAACGTCGCAACGTAACTGGGTGACTATAAAGGTGCTCTACAGGTATCTTCGAGGGTGTCTATTGAGTTGGCATGGATCAAGACTGGGATTTGTTACTCCATGTGTTGGAGAGGTATCTCAGGGCCCACTTGGTAATACAACATCGCAACAAGCCTTGCAAGCAATGTGACTAAGTGTTAGTCACGAGACCTTTTATTACGGAACGAGTAAAGAGACTTGACGGTAATGAGGTTGAACTAGGTATGGAGATACCGACGATCGAATCTCGGGCAAGTGTCACATCCCTAGCTAGGTGTCATAGTATAGCATGTGTGTGCATCATGTTTCATCTTTGCATCAATATGAAATGGGGAGAAAAAGAAACCCCAAGCTCACATTGAATCAAAATAATTCAAATTTGGTGAAATTTCAACAAATCCAAAATGCCCGTTAAAAATGTTCCGTATGTCTGATAAATTTGGACATGATTATAAGAGGGACCATCTTAATTATTTGAACACCTAAAGCAATTTAAAAATAATTGATAAAGCCCGTGGAAAATATTAAATAAAGCATTATCATTAATTTAGTTTTCAAATTATTTTGAAACTTTTCATATAACTCTGAAATATTCAAACTTCAATATATAAAATGTTTTAGATGTTTTCCAAAGTCATTTGTAACTGCAAATAAAATAAACAAATGTCAGAAGTTACAAAAGAATTGAAATAAAAAAAGAAAGGAAAGAAGCCCATCTCGTCTAACCTAAGGAAGGGGGCCCGGCACACAGGGGCAGCATGGTCTTCTTCCTCCTGCCAGGAGGAGAAGCAGCTGCGTGCCGACCCTGCAGCCAGCGGTGGCCGCGCTGGCCACCTCCACCCTGCCTGCCTGGCCACCTCCTCGTCACGCTAGCGAGGGTATAGGCTTGGCCGCCTCTCTAGTTGCTTCCCTCTTGCCATTTTCCCCTCTCCCTCTCCTCTATTCCCCTCCTCGTCGGAGCGAAGCTGCCGGCGATTTGCTGTCTCCCGTGCGTCCCCGACACTGCTAAGGCGCCAGAAGCCTCTCCGGTGAGGCCCCGGACCCTTTCCCCTCAGCCTCGTCGTTGTCCCCCCCCCCTCCAGCCACGTTTGTCGCTGGAGCCGAGAGGCGACGTGCGTAGCCGTGGCCATAGCGGCCAAAGCTCGCTCCTCGCCACGGGCTCGTGCTCGTGGAGCTTCAAGGAGGCCGTTGCCGCCCTCAGCTCCGCCTCACGCAGCCTGTAGCATCGATGCTCTCCTGCCCGAGCAGTCGCTGCCACGTAGCTCGACGTGGCCGCCGCTCCGATGGCCCCCGAGCCCCCCTAGGTGCCCTGCTAGACGTGCCAGTGCACGGGCCGCCTCCCGGTGCCCTCCGCGTGCCAAATGGTCACCGGAGGCGCGATACCAGTGAGACGCTGCCGTGCCGATGGTCGCCGTCGGCCCCGCTCCGGTGGGCGCCGACGTGGCCGTCATTAGGGGGCTAATCCCCCTAATTAGTTTAGCCTCCTGCCACTGACAGTGGGCCCTAGGGTGGGTCAAACCCCCTAGTCAGCGTGGAGGCTAAGCCTGAGACACTAACGTGCTTGCCCCGCATGTCAGGTTTGACTCTGGCCAGGTCAGCAGATCAGCTGACGTGATAGTGACATCAGGCTGACACCATAATTCCAGTTTCTAGTTTAAAAATAATTCCAGAAATTGTTTAAAACTTCAAAATTCATATAAATTAATCTGTAAATCAGACGAAAATAATTTATATATGAAAATTTATCAGAAAAATCCAATGAATCTAATGGTGCTATTGTCATGCATTTTGGAGCAATCTAAATAGGTGAACATTCACATTTACTAATAGGTTAGTATATGGAATTGAAATAGAGAACGATTTTGAATCTATATTCAACTTCATTTCAAATCAACATGAACACTAGTTGCATTTGCTCATCCATACATGCTATCATGCCATGATCATGCATCATATTGTTGCACTTGCGTGTGTTGATTGTTTCTTATCTGCATTGCGGTAGGCCCTACTCCTAAGGATACCCCCGAGTATCCTGACGAAGGAGAGAACCTTTCTGCTACCCAGCAAGGCAAGCAAACCCTTTGATCATTCCGATAATATCGTACTCTCTCGCTCCTGCTCTTGTTTATTGCATTAGGACAGTCGATCACATGTCAGTCATACACTATAGATGATCCTATTCTGCTGCATAACATGACATTGTCACAGTAAATAGCTAAACCTTCCAACCTAGCATACCTGGTAGATGCTTGTACCATGATGTGCTTAGCTTACTTTGCCAGCTATGCTTGCTATGCTTAGAGTTGTGTCAGGTTTGATTCATCTGGGTGATGAACTGAGTGAAACAATGTTGTTCTGATGTGGTGATATAATGATGAACTTGATTTGGTGAAGGTAGCGATGAGAGGCTATGTAGGAGTACATAGCGGGTTGTCTCATTGGGACCGTTCTTACGAACTGAGTTCCGTGTTTGTGATCCAAGACTTGTTGCTACCACACATTGGGTTCCAGTAACTCGACCCCTCTCGACTTATCAGTCGCTTAGTCCTTGGTCCAGGAGTTCCAAGTAGTTTCTGGTGTTTATAGCATGCTGGAGGCTGTGCGTAGCGCTGACCCTAGGGGTAGGTTACGACGCGGTAGGCAGTGGCACGGTGTACCAACGGTCACCAGAATGGTGGGCTTGGGAACCCTGCGCACATGGTTTGGGGCCGTAGCGGAAACTTCAGCCGGACTTCCGTGCGGGTTCAGTCTCAAATAGGCGTTAGCCTGGACTAGAGGTCTTATTTGACTGACGGTCATGGCTGACTCCATCGCTGGGCATCCGCTTGAAGGTTGCCGAGGTGCATGGTTTTATGAGCACACAACGATAAGTGGCGAGAGTGTGTGTGAAGAAGTACACCCCTGCAGGATATGAAACTATTCGAATAACTGCGTCCTCGAATATGGACTACTTAGAGAACTTATGTTGTTCATAGATAATCAGATGGATACTCATAAAAATATCAAGACAAGTGTGAGTACCGTGGATGGCACTCTCCCAGGAGAGGGAGGTGAATCCATGGTGGTGTATTGCTATGGAGTTAGTGGAATCGTGTGCGATATCTAAAATGTAAACAAAGACTTAAAATTGAGTAGTGTAGGTTAGCCATGAGTCCAAGCTGGCATTGCTGCATAAACTCCACCACTCCCTTTGTTGATGCATGAGCATGAATAGACTAGGTCTATTTTAAAGACTTGCTGAGTACGTTTGTACTCACGTTTGCTTAATAAATGTTGCAGAAGAGACCCAGGACCCATCAGGTGGGTTCTTTCTAGATATTGACGATGCCGAATAGCTGGTGTCCCGGCTACGACCATTGCCCTGTGGCGGGCTGTAGATAGTCAGGCCATGTGCCTTTTTACCCTTTCATGTGTCTGTACTCAGATAGCTTACGCTTCCGCTTGGTTTGCATGAACTTGTTTGTATGACTTGAGTGTCGGGTTATGTTACCCCTATCTGTAAGAACATATTTTGCAAGGCTCATCCGAGCCTCTTAAATAAAAGTCATGTTGTTGTATGGTTATGTTGTGATGCCATGGTTGTATCTATGCATATCGAGCATGTCGTGCGTACGTGTGACGTGCAACGGTATGTATGGGATTCGACACCTAGTCGTGTGCCTTTAGTAGTACTCTTTACGGAAAACTGCCTCTTTGTGCTTCCACCGAGCCATGGTAGCTTGCTACTGCTCCGGACACATTGATTGACCGGCATGTATCCTTCTTTGCTGTTGTGTCTGTCCCTTCGGGGAAATATCTCGAAGTGTAATGGAGTCCCTGTAGCCTGCTACGAGTCGTCTACATGCAGTGATGGCATTCATGTCTCACGACGTAATGGAGTCTTTGTAGCTTGCTATGACTCGCCTACACACGCTTGAGGCCGACACCTGCATTGTTGGGTTATGTATGCCTGTTTCTGTTAGGATGTGCCGCTTGGGTTCTATGACTAGTTATGTCGGCCCGGGTTCTCTGTCGTTTGATTGCTAGCGACATGTTCACATACGTGAGCCAAAAGGCGCAAACGGTCCTGGCTAAGCTAAGGCTGCAGCCATGGAACGTACCGTTCGTGAGGCCGTAAAGTGATGTGATATGTTACAGTCTGGATTCTTATGACTTAGGATCGGGGTCCTGACAGTGTTGGTATCAGAGCCTAACTGACTGTAGGACAACCAAGCCAAACCGGTCGAAGTTGAGTCTAGAAACACTATAGAAAAGTAGGGGAATTGATTGTGGAAGGGAACGTAAGGCTCTTTTTACTCCTCTTCCCAAGTTATTCAGTTCTGAGTCATTCTCATCTTTTCTATGGGGATAAGAACTAGGCTACTCATCCATTGCTTAGGATGCCGAGTTACTAACCATGGACTAGTAGCTAGCTTGTTTGCAAGTGAATGAAGGCACTTAAGTATTGTTGGTGTGACAAACAGATGGAGAAGAGATTTGAGTCTAGAAAGTCGAATGGTTATGCTTTTCCAATCTTTTGCAGTTGTCTCAAAATCTTTTTTGAGCAATTACAGCCGTTATGTTGTCCAATTTCTGCTAGAGTCTCTAATGTCTTTGCATCATTCTCTGTTTCAGATGCCCCCTCGTCCTTCCCATCAGGTGGTCCGTCTAACCAGGTGCATCGATGTACTGGGTCACACAGCCATGTTTGTTAGAGCTATGATGGAGGCTGGATACCGTTGGTACCCAGAGCACACAGTGGAGGAACAGTATCGAGATTTCAACCAGAGTTAGTATCTGTGTATCGTCATGATTTATCCTTCATACCCTAGAGCTGCAGAGCCGCTTCACTGGACTTATGGATTAGGTGTCACCATAGATATGGCAGTTCAGGAGGCCTCTTATACCATGCTGACTATCATGAGGTTCCACCATGGTCTGCTTCAGAACACAGAGTATTGTTATGTTCCTGCTTCTATGGGAGGAGAGGATGGTTATCTTAGTGCATCCTACTATGATCCTTCCCATGAGGACCCTAGGCTGCAGGTGACCGCTCAGATGTTGGAGAACAGGGATCGTGATGCACGTGCCCTTCGCATGGAGCTTTATGCCACCCGTGCACGTCTTTGGACAGCCCTGACGCAGTTGGCACCTGTCGTGCAGACAGGCTATGGAGATTTGGAGATGCTGACCCCATCGTGGACTCATCTGCCAGCACACGTAGACTGGCTCGATGTTGGAGGCATCACCCCTCTTCAAGGACCGCTGTTGCCGCCGACAAGGGGACCAAGGCCACACCCGTATCCTTATGGCTCCCAGGGATCATTGGCTAGAGTGTTTCTAGATCCTCGGGTTCAACTCCTAGGTCATGGGGTAACCTGTATGAGGCATTCTATGGCGATGCTTGAGTATGTGGATGTTAGTTCTAGTTTGGTAGTCATCGTATCACCACAGTCCTGCGTGTCTTGTGGGATATGATGAGGTTGAGAGTTGAGTTCCGGAGGTGTAGATAGATAATGTATAGGAAGCTCATAATGCCTCCGATGAGTTGTGTCATCTCTCCGTAGTTGTATTTCAGCTTGGCTTGTACTGAACTATGTCATGGTGTGTATGAATCATGGTGTTCATATGGTAGTTGTTTTACCATGTTGATTGGTGTTTACCCTGCATGCCATGTTGTCTAGTACATTCCTTATCTCATCTCTTAGAGTTGTTGTCCCCTATGATTAAGCTATGGGTTTATCTCTAGGATGGTGGCAACTAGGAATAACCACGTGCCTGCCTCTAAGCAGGGCGAGGGAAGCTAGCCAAGGCAAGATGATCTGCCACATGCACCTTCCTTGGCGGAAGTAATGCTTGAAGCCGAAAGGAACAAGAGGGAGACCAACAGGCTGTTGGAAAGAATCGAGCAGAACACAGCACGTGCTCCCCGCAATGACCTCAATGATGGTGTATCACTTGGTGATTTCATGAGACTGTGCCCACCCAAGTATCATCATTCGGTCGACCCACTCGACGCGGATGACTGGCTGACTAGCATGTATCGAAAGATCCGGGCTGCCAATGTGACTGAGGCCAACAAGGTGACCTTCGCAACTTACTTTCTAGAAGGACCCACCAATCTATGGTGGGAAAATTTTGAAGCCATGCGCCCCGCAGGCCCTGCACCAACTTGGACAGAATTCGGTGAAGCATTTCGTACCCATCACATCCCGGAAGGGCTGATGGATCGTAAGAGAGAGAAATTATGTGCCTTCACCCAGGGCAGAAGTGGCTGCTTATAGCCGCGAGTTTGGAAACCTGTCTTGGTATGCTCCCAAGGAAGTTTCTACTGATGCCAAGAAGTAGGCTAGGTTCCGCAAGGGACTTAATCCTGAGCTCCGTCGAGATCTGCACCTGCATGAGTGCACCACTTTCCAGGCTCTCGTCAACAAGGCTATCAATGCTGAGACTGGACAGACTGATTATGAGGCCATGAGAAAGCACAACCATGACTTCAACCCCGCATCTGGCTCGGGCCCCAATAAACGCCAGGTCTGGGTGCCCAACGCAGCTCTGCCGCCAAAATACAATGCGAGTCCATCCTTCCAGGCGCCTCGCCCAGTTCAGCCCAACCCTCCAGTCAGGCCATTTGGAGGACCGCCTGCAAATGTTGCACCCTGTGCCACCATGGTCTGCTATAAGTGTGGAGAACCGGGACACTACTCCCGTGATTGTCCCCAGAATAATGCTAAGCCCGCTGGACATAGAAAGCCAGGAAAAGCCTTCTTTGTGAAGCCAGCCCCTGCTCGTGGACGAGTGAACTATGTGTCTGCTGAGGAAGCCCTTGAGGATCCTGATGTTATCCTAGGTACGCTCCTTGTCAATAGTCATCCAGCATCTGTTCTATTTGATACTGGGGCATCTCATTCCTTCATCTCAGAAAGTTATGCACAGTTGCATAACATGTCTTTTTGTGATATGCCTACTCCTTTAGTAGTTCAGACTCCTGGTTCAAAATGGCAAACTTCTAGAGTGAGCCATGATAATGAGATTCTGGTGGATAGATTAGTCTTCCTAGCATCTTTGATAGCCCTCAAGTCTTCGGACATCAATATCATTCTATGTATGGATTGGACGAAATCCCACTATGAAAAGATTGATACTCATTCTAGGAATGTTCAACTTACACATCCATCAGGTGAGATAGTTAATGACTCCACTCGAACAACCAAGCGCCAACTCTAATCCCTCAGTGCTAGCCCCCTTCCAGAGTTAGAAGATATTCCGGTAGTCCGTGACTTTCCGGATGTCTTTCCAGAAGAACTGCCAGGAACCTCCTGTCGGAGATGTTGAGTTTGTGATAGAGCTCATTCTAGGGACTGTCCCAATAGCCAGAAGACCCTATAAGATGGCACCCTTAGAACTAGCCAAAGTGAAGATCCAACTCGATGAGGCTGTGAAGAAAGGTTTCATCCATCCCAGTTCTTCTCCTTGGGCTTGTCCCGTCCTCTTCGTCAAGAAGAAGGATGGTTCGGATCGGATGGTTGTGGATTATTGGCCAGTGAATCTGGTCACCATAAAGAACAAGTATCCGCTCCCCAGGATCAACGATTTGTATGATCAACTCGCTGGATCCTCTGTCTTTTCCAAAATGGATTTGAGGTTGGGATACCATCAAATCAGAATTAGGAATGGGGACATTCCAAAAACGGCTTTTGTTACTCGTTATGGCCAATACGAATACATTGTCATGTCCTTCGGTTTAACCAATGCCCCAGCCACCTTCTCTCGCTTGATGAATTCGATCTTCATGGAGTATTTAGATAAATTCATTGTGGTTTACCTAGACGATATACTCATCTACTCGAAGAATGAAGAAGAACATGTCGAACATCTAAGGCTGGTATTGATGAAACTTCGGGAGCACCGTCTGTACGCGAAATTCTCCAAGTGTGAATTTTGGTTGCCAGAAGTGACCTATCTGGGCCACATGATTTCTGGTAAAGGTATTACTGTCAATCCCGAGAGAGTTCACGCTGTCCTTGATTGGACTCAACCTGAATCGGTTAAGCAAGTTCGGAATTTCCTTGGCTTAGCATGCTATTGTTGCCGCTTTGTCGAGAATTTCGCCAAGGTTGCAAAACCTCTAACTGAACTCCTCAAGAAAGATAAAAGGTTCGAGTGGACTCCACAATGCGAGCATAGTTTTCAGGAGTTGAAAAGACGACTGATCTCTGCTACCATTCTGGTGCCACCTGATTTCTCTAAGGACTTTGTTATCTATTGCGACGCCTCGCGACAAGGATTATGTTGCATTCTCATGCAAGATCGTCATGTGATTGCATACGCATCTCGACAGTTGCATCCACATGTGGATAAGTATCCAACATATAATCTTGAGCTTGCAGCTGTAGTCCATGCACTGAAAACCTGGTGACATTACCTTCTGGGTAATCGTTGCGAAATTTTCACTGATTACCAAAGTCTAAAATATATATTCACCCAGCCGGATTTGAATCCCAGGCAAAGACGATGAGTTGAGTTGATTACAGATTACGACTTAGGGATAACTTACACCCCGGGGAAACCCAATGTCATGGCTGATGCACTAAGTCGTAAGTCTTATTGTAACAATCTGATGTTACAACAAGGTCAACCACTTCTCCATGAGGAATTTCGGAAGTTAAACGTTCCCCTTGTTCCTCAAGGATTCCTATCGAACTTGGTGGCAAAACCTACACTTACGGATCAAATTATAGAAGCCGAGAAGCATGATGCCGGGATATCTCGGATCAAGAAAAACATTAAGAAGGGTAATGTTAGATGCTTCTCGAAAGATGATCGGGGTGTTGTCCTCTTTGAGAACCTTTGGTGATCCCGAAGAAGCAACATCTACGACAGTTAGCAGAGTTAAGGAGGCTCATGATTCTCCTCTCTAAATTCATCCGGGTAGTACCAAGATGTATCAGGACCTGCGCCAGAGGTTCTGGTGGATTAGGATGAAAGAGAAATTGCTCAGTTCGTTGCTAACTGCGACGTTTGTCATCGCGTGAAAGCAGAACATCAAAGGCCTGCTGGCACCCTTCAACCTTTAGCTATTCCTGAATGGAAATGGGATAAGGTCGGTATGGATTTCATTACCAGATTTCCCAGGACCAAGAGAGGGAATAATGCTATCTTTGTGGTCATCGACCGTCTTTCCAAAGTGGCTCATTTTCTTCCTGTTCGGGACAGTATAACTGCTAGCCAGTTAGCAGAGTTATATGTTTCTTGAATAGTTTCTCTTCATGGTGTTCCTTTGGAGATTAACTCAGACTGTGGAACTATCTTTACTTCTCGATTTTGGGAAAGTTTTCAAACCGCTATGGGGACTCATCTATCCTTTAGCACTGCTTTCCACCCGCAATCAAGTGGTCAAGTTGAGCGAGTCAATCAAATCCTCAAAGACATGCTCCGAGCTTGTGTTATATCTTTCGGTATGAACTGGGAGGAGTGTCTTCCATTTGCCGAATTTGCTTATAACAATAGTTATCAATCAAGCTTGGGCAAAGCCCCTTTTGAAGTTCTCTATGGACGAAGGTGTCGAACACCTCTTAACTGGTCGGAAACCGTAGAGAGGCAACTCTTTGGCCCGGATATGATCCAGGATGCAGAGGAGCAAGTTTGCATTATTCGTGAAAAGTTGAAAACAGCCCAATCCCATCAAAAGAGCCAATATGATCGCCATCATAAGGCTGTGACCTATGAAGTTGATGAGAAGGCTTACCTTCGGGTTACACCTCTGAAGGGTACCCATCGATTTGGTATCAAGGGCAAGTTGGTTCCTCGTTACATTGGACCCTATCGCATTCTTGCTAAACGAGGAGAGATTGTCTACCAATCAGAACTTCCACCGCACCTTTCCAAGGTTCATGATGTCTTCCACATCTCGCAACTCAAGCGCTGCTTTTCGGACCCTGTCCGTGAGGTAGACCACATAGCGCTTGATCTCCAAGATAACCTTACTTATCGAGAATACCCTCTTCATATTCTTGATCAAGCTGAGCGTACCACTCGGCGTCAGAACATCAAGTTTCTCAAGGTTCAGTGGTCACACCATTCTGAAAAGGAGGCCACATGGGAAGGAGAAGATCGTCTTCGACTAGAGTACCCCACGCTATTCCCGACGACTTCAAAATCTCGGGACGAGATTCTTTAGAGTGGGGGTGAGTTGTCACATCCCTAGCTAGGTGTCATAGTATAGAATGTGTTTGCATCATGTTTCATCGTTGAATCAATATGAAATGGGGAGAAAAAGAAACCCCAAGCTCACATTGAATCAAAATAATTCAAATTTGGTGAAATTTCAACAAATCCAAAATGCCCTTTAAAAATGTTCCCTATGTCTGATAAATTTGGACATGATTATAACAGGGACCATCTTAATTATTTGAACACCTAAAGCAATTTAAAATAATTGATAAAGCCCCTAGAAAATATTAAATAAAGCATTATCATTAATTTAGTTTTCAAATTATTTTGAAATTTTTCAGATAATCTGAAATATTCAAACTTCAATATATAAAATGTTTTGGATATTTTACAAAGTCATTTGTAACTGCAAATAAAATAAACAAATGTCAGAAGTTAGAAAAGAATTGAAATAAAAAAAGAAAGGAAAGAAGCCCACCTCGGCTAACCTAAGGAAGGGGGCCCGGCCCACAGGGGCAGCATGGTCTTCTTCCTCCTGCCAGGAGGAGAAGCAGCTGCGTGCCGCCCCTGCAGCCGGCGGTGGCCGAGCTGGCCACCTCCACCCTGCGTGCCTGGCCACCTCCTCGTCGCGCTGGCGAGGGGATAGGCTCGGCCGCCGCTGCAGCTGCATCCCCCTCGCCATTTTCCCCTCTCCCTCTCCTCTGTTGCCCTCCTTGCCGGAGCGAAGCCGCTGGCAATTCGCTGTCTCCCGTGCGTCCCTGACCTCGCTAAGGCGCCAGAAGCCTCTCCGTTGAGGCCCCGGACCCTTTCCCCCAGTCTCGTCGTCGTTCCCCCCTCCAGCCTCGTTTGTCGCTGGAGTCGAGAGGAGATCGCTGTCGGTCATGGCCACAGCGGCCAAAGCTCGCTCCTGGCCACGGACTCATGCTCGTGGAGCTTCCAGGAGGTCGTTGCCGCCCTCAGCTCCGCCTCTCGCAGCCTGTAGCGCCGCAATTGCTCCTGCCCAAGCCGTCGCCGCCACGCAGCTCGATGTGGCTGTCGTTCCGGTGGCCCCCGAGCCCCCCTAGGTGCCCTGCTAGACGCGCCACTGCACGGGCCGCCTCTTGGTGCCTTCCGCGCGCCAAATGGTCGCCGGAGGCATGATTCCGGCGAGAAGCCGCCGTACTGATGGTCGCCGCCGGCCCCGCTCCGGTGGGCGCCGACGTGGCCATCATTAGGGGGCTAATCCCCCTAATTAGTTTAGCCTCGTGCCACTGACAGTGGGCCCTAGGGTGGGTCCAACCCCCTGGTCAGCGCGGAGGTTAAGCCTGAGACACTGACGTGCGGGCCCTGCACGTCAGGTTTGACTCTGGCCAGGTAAGCTGATCAGCTGACGTCAGAGTGACGTCAAGCTGACGCCATAATTCCATTTTCTAGTTTAAAAATAATTCCAGAAATTGTTTAAAACTTCAAAAATTCATATAAATTAATCTGTAAATCAGATGAAAATAATTTGTATATGAAAATTTATCTGAAAATCCAATGAATCCAATGGTGCTATTGTCATGCATGGTAGAGCAATCTAAATAGGTGAACATTCACATTTACTAATAGGTTAGTATATGGAATTGAAATAAAGAACGATTTTGAATCTATATTCAACTTCATTTAAAATCAACGTGAACACTAGTTGCATTAGCTCATCCATACATGCTATCATGCCATGATCATGCATCATATTGTTGCACTTGCGTGTGTTGATTGTTTCTTATCTGCATTGCGATAGGGCCTACTTCTAAGGATACCCCCGAGTATCCCGACGAAGGAGAGAACCTTTCCGCTACCCAGCAAGGCAAGCAACCCCTTTGATCATTCCGATAATATCCTACTCTCTCGGTCCTGCTCTTGTTTATTGCATTACAACAGTCGATCACATGTTAGTTATAGATGATAGATGATCCTATTCTGCTGCATAACGTGACATTGTCACAGTAAATAGCTAAACCTTTCAACCTAGCATACCTGGTAAATGCTTGTACCATGATGTATTTAGCTTACTTTGCCTGCTATGCTTAGAGTTGTGTCAGGTCTGATTCATCTGGGTTGTGAACTGAGTGAAATGATGTTGTTCTGATGTGGTGATATAATGATGAACTCGATTTGGTAAAGGTAGCAACGAGAGGCTATGTAGGAGTACATAGCGGGTTGTCTCATTGGGACCGTTCTTAGGAACCGAGTTCCATGTTTGTGATCCAAGACTAGTTGCTACCACACATTGGGTTCCGGTAACTCGACTCCTCTCGACTTATCAGTCGCTTAGTCCTTGGTCCAGGAGTTGCAAGTAGTTTCTGGTGTTTATAGCACGCTGGAGGCCGTGCGTAGCGCTGACCCTAGGGGTGGGTTACGACACGGTAGGCAGTGGCACAGTGTACCAAGGGTCACCCGAATGGTGGGCTTGGGAACCCTACGCACATCGTTTGGGGCCGTAGCGGAAACTTCGGTCGGACTTCCGTGCGGGTTCAGTCTCAAATAGGCGATAGCCTAGACTAGTGGTCTTATGTGACTGACGGTCGTGGCCGACTCCCTCGCTGGGCATCCGCTTGAAGGTTGCCGAGGTGCATGGTTTTATGAGCACACATCGATAAGTGGCGAGAGCGTTTGTGCAGAAGTACACCTCTGCAGGGTATGAAACTATTCGAATAGCCGCATCCTCGAATATGGACTACTTGGAGAACTTATGATGTTCATAGATAATCAGAAGGATACACATAAAAATGTTAAGACAAGTGTGAGTACCGTGAATCCACGGTGGTGTATTTCTATCGAGTTAGTGGACTCGTGTGCGATATCTAAAATGTAAACAAAGAGTTAAAATTGAGTAGTGTAGGTTAGCCATGGGTCAAAGCTGGCATTGCTGCATAAACTCCACCACTCCCTTTGTTGAGACATGAGCATGAATAGACTAGGTCTGTTTTAAAGACTTGCTGAGTATGTTTGTACTCACGTTTGCTTAATAAATGTTGCAGAAGAGACCCAGGACCCATCAGGTGGATTCTTTCTAGATGTTGACGATGCCGAATAGCTGGTGTCCCGGCTACGACCTTTGCCCTGTGGCGGGCTGTAGATAGTCAGGCCATGTGCCTTTTTACCCTTTCATCTGTCTGTACTCAGACAGCTTAAGCTTCCGCTTGGTTTGTATGAACTTGTTTGTATGACTTGAGTGTCGGGTTATGTGACCCCTATCTGTAAGAACATATTTTGCAAGGCTCATCTGAGCCTCTTAAATAAAAGTCATGTTGTCGTATGGTTATGTTGTGATGCCATGGTTGTATCTATGCATATCGGGCATGTCGTACGTACGTGTGACGTGCAACGGTATGTATGGGATCTGACACCTAGTCATGTCTACATAGTTCTCGAACCCGCAGGGTCTGCACACTTAAGGTTTGGTGACGTTTCGATAGTATAGAGTTATGTATGGTGGTGACCGAAGGTTTTTTGGAGTCCCGGATGAGATCTTGGACATCATCAGGAGCTCCGGAATGGTCTGGAGGTAAAGATTCATATATAGGAAGTCCTATTTTGGTCGCCCGAAAAGTTTCGGGCTCATCGGTAGTGTACCGGGAGTGTCGGTAGTGTACCGGGAGACCATCGGGAGGGGTATTTCGACCCAAGAGGCTACATGGGATGTGGGATAGTAAATACCACCCCTTAGTGGGCTGGTGGATGTCCAACACAAGGCCCATGCAGCTGGGAAGAAAAGCCCAAAGGGAAAAAGGTGGAAAAAGGCCAAAGAAAGGGAGGAATCCTAGTCCTACTAGGATTGGAGGAGGAGTCCTCCTCTCCTCCCCACTTCGGCCGACCCAAGGAGGCTTGGCCCTTGAGCCAAGTCCTCTCCTCCCTCCCTTTTATATATACTAGAGTTTTTACGGTTTTTTGCACATAATTTTTAGCCACGTGTTGCCCGTTCCTCCAGTGCGTAGTTTCTCCTCTAGATCGGATTTCTGCAATGCTTAGGCGAAGCCCTGCCGGAATTGCTCCACCACCATCACCGCTGCGCCGTCACGCTGCCGGTGAACTCGTCTACCTCTCCGCTCCCTCTTGCTGGATCAAGAAGGCGGAGATCATCATCGAGTTGTACGTGTGCTGAACGCGGAGGTGCCATCCGTTCGGCGCTAGATCAGAAGGACCATGAACAAGATCGCGAGAGGGATCGTGATGTGTTCGCGGGATGGATCATGATTGGTTTGCGGGACGGATCATGATGAGTTCGCGGGATGGATCGTGATTGGATCGCGGGACGGATCGTGATGAGATTGTGGCACGCTCGGCGATTCGGATCGCAAAGCCGTACGACTACACCAACCATGTTAATTAACGCTTCCTGCTTAGCTATCTACAAGGGTATGTATATCCACTCTCCCTCTCGTAGATGCTCATCACCATGGATAGATCTTGCATGTGCATAGGAATTTTTTTGTTTCCCACGCGACGTTCCCCAACAGTGGCATCATGAGCTAGGTCTTTGTGTAGACGAGATCTCGAGTAGAACAAAAAGAGTTTGTGGGCGTTGATGCTTAGATTGCTTCCTCCCTTGGTCGTGTTTTGGTTCAAAGGTATTGTGGGATGAAGCGGCCCGGACCAACATTACTCATACGCTTACGAGAGACCGGTTCCCTCAACTGCAACTTGTTGCTAAGATGGGTAGCGGGTGCCAGTTTCTCCTACTTTAGTTGGACCGGATTCGACAAAGGCGGTCCTTGAGA
Organism: Hordeum marinum; assembly: GCA_022496015.1. Taxonomy (NCBI): domain Eukaryota; kingdom Viridiplantae; phylum Streptophyta; class Magnoliopsida; order Poales; family Poaceae; genus Hordeum; species Hordeum marinum. Next base: position 505,342,518 of record CM039674.1, on the reverse strand, counting down.
AGGTTGAAAAGCAATTTATGTATCACCATTGTGGTTTTTGCGTAGGTGAGAATTGTTCTTGCTAGATACCCGTAGCAGCCACGTAAAACATGCAATAACAATTAGAGGACGTCTAACTTGTTTTTGCAGGGTATGTTGTGATGTGATATGGCCAATTACGTGATGTGATATATGTGATGTATGAGATGATCATGTGTTGTATAGAATATCACGACTTGCATGTCGATGAGTACGGCAACCGGTAGGAGCCATAGGGTTGTTTTTAATTATTGTATGGCATGCGTGTCAATCATTAAGCGTAATGTAATGCTTTACTTTATCGCTAAACGGTAGCAATAGTAGTATAAGCATGATGGGCGCGACAACCCCGATGGCGACACGTTGATGGACATCAAGATGATGGAGATCATGGTGTCATGCCGGTGATGATGGAGATCATGCCGGTGCTTTCAAGATGGATATCAAAAGCACAAGTTCATGGCCATATCATGTCACTTATGATTTGCATGTGATGTTAATCCTTTTATGCACCTAGTTTTTCTTAGGACGACGATAGCATTATAAGATGATCCCTCATTTAAATTTCAAGACGAATTGTGTTTTCCCCGACTGTGCACCATTGCGATAGTTCGTCGTGTCGAGACACCACGTGATGATCGAGTGTGATAGACTCTACGTTCACATACAACGGGTGCAAGCCAGTTTTGCACATGCAAAACACTCGGGTTAAACTTGACGAGCCTAGCATGTATAGACATGGCCTCGGAACACAAGAGACCGAAAGGTCAAACATGAGTCATATAGTACATATGATCAACATGATCATGTTCACCATTGAAACCACCTCAACTCACGTGATGATCGGACTTGAGTTGGTGAATTTGGATCATGTATCACTCGAATGACCAAAGGAATTTCAATTTGAGTGGGAGTTCTTAAGTAATATGATTAATTGAACTCATTATCATGAACATAGTCAGTAGTGTCTTTGCAATTATGTTGTAGATTACTAGCTCGCGCTGTAGATCCCTTGAATTTCTATATGTTCCTAGAAAAATAGAGTTGAATGATGATGGTAGCAATATTGCGGACTGGGTCCGTGATTTGAGGATTGTCCTCATTGCTGCACAGAAGGCTTATGTCCTTAATGCACCGCTCTGTGCGCCAACCCCTCTAGCGTCGTTTGTAGATGCTGTGAAAATCTGATTGGCACGTTCTGATGACTACTTGATAGTTTAGTGCGTCATGCATTACGGCATAGAATTGAGGCTCCGAAACATTTCGAACGTCACAGAACATATGAGATGTTCTAGGAGCTGAAATCAGGATCTCAGGCTCATGCCCGTGTTGCAAGATATGAGATCTCCAACAAGATTCTTTGCCTGCAAGATGAAAGAGAATAGCTCAACCGTTGAGCATGTGCTCAGATTTTCTGGGTGCTACAATCGCTTGAATCGAGTGGGAGTTGATCTTTCGGATAAGATAGTGATTGATATAGTTCTCCAAGTCACTGTCACTAAGCTACTAGAACTTGGTGATGAATTATGAAATGCCAGCGATAGAAATAATGATCCCTGAGCTGTTCACGATGTTTGACACCGTGAATGTAGAAATCAAGAAGGAGCGTCAAGTGTTGATGGTTAGTCAAACCACTAGTTTCGAGAAGGGCAAGAGCAAGGAGGGAAACTTCATGGATAGCAAGTCAGTTGCTACTCCAGTGAAGCAACCCAAAGTCTAACCCAAACCCAAGACTAAGTGCTTCAATTATGAGGAGAACGGTCGCTGAAGCGGAACAACCCTAGATACTTGGTAGATAAGAAGGCTGGCAAAGTCGACAGAAGTATATTTGATATACGTGTTATCGATGTCTACCTTGCTAGTTCTCCTAGTAGCACCTGGGTATTGGATACCAGTTCGGTTGCTAAATGTTAGTAACTCGAAGTAAAAGCTACGGAATAAATGGATACTAGCTAAGTGTGAGGTGACGATGTGTGTTGGAAATGTTTCCAAGGTTGATGTGATCAACATCGCACGCTCTCTCCACCTTCGAGATTAGTGACGAACCTAAATAAATGTTATTTGGTGTTTTGCGTTGAGCATGAACGTGATTAGATCATGTTCATTGCAACACGGTTATTCATTTAATTTAGAGAATAATGGTTATTCTATTTACATGAATAATACTTTCAAGGGTCATGCACCCAGTGAGAATGGTTTGTTGAAACTTGATCGTAGTAATACACATGTTCATAACATTGATGCCAAAAGATACAAAGTTAATATTAATAGTACCACATACTTGTGGCACTGCCGCTAAATGTCAAATTTGTATAAAATGCATTAAGAAACTCCATGCTGATGGATCTTTGAAATCATTCAATTTCGAATCGGTTGAGACATGCGAACCATGCCTGTTGGTCAAGATGACTAAGGACCCCGTTTTCTGTTTTGATGAAGCGGGCAAGTGATTTATTGAAAATGATAAATGTTGATGTATGCAATCCAATGAGTCTTGTAGCATGTGGTGGATATCGTTATTTTCTTACCTTCACTTATGATTTGAGTAGATATAGTGTATATTTCCTTAATGAAACACAAGTCTGAATCATTTGAAAGGTTTAAGCAAATTCAGAGTGAAGTTCCAGATCATCGTGACAAGTAGATAAAAATGTCTGTGATATGATCATGGAGCACCACAGGAATCGGAGACTTTGCCGGCTTCCATGGCTAACGGCAAAGGGGGGCATACCGGACGGCAATGGCTTTGCCGTCCGTCAGCTAGCGGGAAACTAGACGGCAAAAAAATATCCAGTGAAGAGGTTATTTGTCGTCAGATTTAGTAAGGCGGACGGCAAAGAATCTTTGCCATGGGTTGGCTGACGGCAAATAAAATGGGACAGCAGATCCGCAAACGCTCCCGTCAAGTGTTAACGGCAGGTTGCTGGGCCCTCCTTCTGTTTGCCGTCTGCCCTACCCCCTTTGCCGTTAGCCATGGGTGGGCCGACGGCAAAGGGGCACTGACAGCCTCTCTCTCCCGCCACCTTTGCCGTCAGCTTACCCCCCCTTTGCCGTCAGCCCACCCGCCCTTTGTCATCAGCCGTGTTCTAGGCCGACGGCAAAGGGGCGCTCCCAGCGTGGTTCAGCCAGGCTATTTTGAGCCTTTGCCGTCTGCCCTAGGGCCTTTGCCGTCGGTGGGCGGACGGCAAAGACTCAAAACAGACCCCCTTTATTTTACTTCCTATTATATCTAGCAATTTTCACAATGATCAGGATATATATATATATTTGACAGAAATAATTTTGTTTCCGTACGCATAACCATATTAAAATAATCAGGATATATATAATATATACATACTATGCAAGTTGCATCCGTACCAAACCATATATTACACCAGTTTCATCCATGCATACAAAGTTTCATATATATCCATATACTAAAATAGTTTTAATAAAAGCTTCCGTGAAGCCATGGTAGAATAAACCATATTCAAGCATTCCATCAATATAATACAAGCTTCCCGTGAAGTGAATGTAATCTGCAAATGGCAAATAAGAAAGTTAGAAGAAGAAGACTAGATGAAGAAGAGAAGTATAGGTTATTTCGGAGAGAACTTAGATAAGTATAGACCATTTAATAGCTAAGTTAGGTGGAATAGGTCATCTTGGAGCTACATAGCCTTATTATGTCATTTAGGAGAGAACTTAGCTAAGTATAGGTCATTCTAGAGCTAACTTGGATAAAATATGTCATTTTGTAGCGAACTATGATTATTAATCCATTTTGAGCTTATTATGTCATTTTGGATCTAAATTAGTCATTTCAATGAGCTAACCAGGGTTCTTATGATGTTTAACTAACTAAGCTAATTATGTCGTTTTGGAGGATAATTAGCTAACTATGTATTTTTTGGGGAAAATAAGCTACGTAGAAGAAGAAAGACAAGAAGCAAGAAGAGAAGAAGAAGGAGAAGAAAAAGAAGAAGGAGGAGGAGGAGGAGAAGGAGAAGAAGAAGAAGAAGGAGAAGGAGAAGGAAGAGGAGAAGAAGAAGAAAAGAAGAAGGAGAAGAAGAAGGAGAAGGAGATTCTCTCTTCCTTCTTCTCCTTCTTCTCCTTCTTCTTCCTCCTTCTCCTTCTTCTTCTCTTCTTCTTCATCCTTCTTTTCATTTTTCCTCTTTCTTCTCCTCTTGTCCTCTTGCTCGGGCTAAATTAGCTAATTATGCCTTTTTGGAGCTAATTATGTTATTTTGGAGGATAATTAGGTAAGCATAGGACATTTTTTATTAAATAGGCCATTTTGGAGCTAACTAAGCTAATTATGTCATTTAGGTGGAAGCCAAAGCTAAGTATAGGCCATTCTAGAGCTAACTTGGGTAAAATATGTCATTTTGGAGCCAACTATGATTATTAAGGCATTTTGGAGCTAAATGGCTAATTATGTCATTTAGGTGGAAGCCAAGCTAAGCATAAGCCATTCTAGAGCTAACTTGGGTAAAATATTTCATTTTGGAGCCAACTATGATTATTAAGGCATTTTGGAGCTAAATTGGCTAATTATGTCATTTAGGTGGAAGCCAAGCTAAGTATATAATATTCATGAGCTAACCAAGGTTCTTATGCCATTTTGAGCTTATTATTTCATTTTCAAGCTAAATTAGTCATTTTAATTAGCTAACCAAGGTTCTTATGATGTTTTCACCTAACTAAGCTAATTATGTCATTTTGTAGGATAATTAGCCAATTTAGTCTTTGTTGGATGAGGGTAAGCTACGTAGAAGAAGAAAGAGAAGAAGCAAGAAGAGAAGAAGAAGGAGAACTAAAAAAAGAAGAAGGAGGAGGAGGAGGAGGAGAAGGAGAAGGAGAAGGAGAAGGAGAAGGAGAAGGAGAAGGAACAAGAGAAGAAGAAGAAAACAAGAAGGACAAGAAGAAGGAGAAGAAGGAGGGGAAGAAGGAGAAGGAGCTTCTCTCCTCCTTCTCCTTCTTCTCCTTCTTCTTCCTCCTTCTCCTTCTCCTTCTTATCTTCTTCTCTTCTTCTTCTTCTTCTTCCTTCTTTTCATTTTTCCTCTTTCTTCTCCTCTTGTCCTCTTGTTCAGGCTAAATTAGCTAGTTATGCCTTTTTGGAGCTAATTATGTCATTTTGGAGGAAAACTAGGTAAGTATAGGTCATTTTTTTATTAAATATGCCATTTTGGAGCTAACTAAGCTAATTATGTCATTTAGGTGGAAGAGAAGAAGAAGGAGAAGGAGAAGAAGGAGAAGTAAAAGAAGAAGAAGGAGGAGGAGGAGAAGGAGAAGGAGCTTCTTCTCCTTCTTCTTCCTCCTTCTCCTTCTTCTTCTCTTCTTCTCCTTCTTCTCACCAAACATACCATTATCGTCATCACGACGGTGAAGCACGGTGGCTCTGGCTTGTTTCACCTGGAGAAGGCTGCCCTGGAGAAGGCTCCACTGTAGAAGGGTCATGCGATGCATTTTGGGAGATATTCTGTACCAAACATCGTTTTGCAATGTGTCGTTAGCATGATGACAGTCTTAAGATCACTGCATTGAAATGAAACTCACCGTCCCCGCCATGTTAATGACTGGCATCGCCAGAGGGACTTGGCTGGTCTTCTCGCACATAGACTATACATTTGGTTTCGACAAGTCAAACTTTTTAGTTATTAATGAAACGTACATTAAAATGCAAGATTTGAAATAATATGAAGAAGAAACTCACCACGAAGAGCTTGTACATGGCCCTGTTAGACGCATCGTTCCGTGCCCTCTCCGCCTCCAGCAATACAGTCATCCTCTCCTCCGGCTCCGTCATCTCCTTATCCTTCTCCACCAAAGCCGCATGCATTGCATCTCTCTCTTTCAGAATAGAAGCCTGGAACAGAACTCATTGTTAGCATTGTAATCATATTGGTTCCCACGCACAACATAATGCGGAAAGATAGTTGAGTCCATTAAACTAACCTCGATGGCGAGCTCGACTGGCCGTGGACGAGGTGTTATCTCAGAACAGGAGCTTGTTTGGCGTGCCTTTATCTGCCGAAGAGTGCTAGGACAACGTATAAGGCTGTCTCCAATGGCGATCGAGCCATGGGGCCTCCCATTGCCAGCTATCATCACCAGCTCTGGATCCATAGGCCCCTCGCTCAGGTTAAAGTCCTCCCCTTTCCTCGCCTTCCCGTGATCTCTGTACTTCACAAGCTTGTGGTGGGAGGAGATGTTGGTGAAGATTTCTGGATGCTCGAGGTCAGACTCAGAGTATGCCTTGACCTTCTTGTACGAGGCAGTATGGGCCATCGCACACAGGTCGTACATCTGTGGCACCTCCGTCTTATTGTGATACGCCTAAAAGAGAGAGAGGAAAATTGTATTAGTAAAGGGCTCAAGATAGCATTAAGAATGAATTGCATGAGGCATGAAGCAAACCACATACCCAGTTCTCGCCAAATTGGATTAAGTTGACGCTCCCTTATGTAATGCATCGAAGTGCCCCCACGCAAAACCATCTGAAGTGTGTACCAGCATCTTGTTCCCATCCGCATCTAGTTCGGTTCTTTTGCCCAATTTGTGCCATGTCATCTGTCTAGCCGTCTCTTCGACCATGAAAAGACGTTGAAGTCTTGGTACGATTGGGAGATACCGAAGAACACTAATGGGGATTTTGGTCTGATTCTTCTCACCCATACCGTTGTCTACCACAATATACCTGGAAGAATTGCAAATGGGGCAATAGTTCAAGGCCGCATACTCAAGCCTAAATAAGGCACATCCATTCTCACAGGCATGTATCTTCGCATAGGGCATCTTAAGTACACGGAGGATTTTCTCTGACTGGTACAGGTTTGCAGGCAGTACATGGCCTTCGGGTAGAAAGCGTCCAAATATCGTCCTCATCGCGTCGTATCATTCTCTGCCTAGGTTGAATTGAGCCTTCAGAGCCATTAGTTGCGCGATGGCATCCAGCTAACAAAGCTCAGTCTGCTCGTGGAGAGGACGTTTTGAAGACTCCAACATTTCATAGAAGGCCTTTGCAGATTCCTCCATCTCATCGTATGAATCTCGAGCATCATCAAAGTCTTGCACCATGTCTTCGATCTGGTACCATGCTCGTCGGTGCAACGACGAATCACCTCGTCTCTGGCACGTTGGTCAGACTCACCATGAAAAGTCCACACCGTATAATTAGGCGTAAAACCCCACTTCTATAGGTGTTTACCCATTTCAAACTCTGTCTGCTTTTTCCAGTTGTCGCAGTTGGGACAGGGGCACCATGTTTTTTGCTGGCCATTTGCAAATGCAGCTCTCACAAACCCCTTGGTTTTTGTTAACCATTCATTGGTCATGTCTTTCTGACTAGGGTGACCAGTGTACATCCAAGCACGATCACTCATGTTGCCTAGCTACCTATGGGCGCACAAGAAATAAATATATAATTCATCACCTATATTCATCCGCTAATCAAGTTTGTCAGTTTTATTACGTCCATGCAACCTACACGCTAATAGGTAAAGATAGGTCCTAATCCCACCCGAGTATGTGTAGATTGGGTTTGTTTTCCCATGCTCTGCTGCAGATGCGATGCAGAATTTCGGCAACACCTCCCCGCTGTTCTCTTGATACACATCTCGGCTATAAGCAGAGAGGATGTGTACCCGGAGAACAACAGGGAGGCACTGACGAAATGCCGCATCGGATCCGGAGCACAGCATACGGTAAAAACGAACCCAATCTACACATACTCGGGCTGTCCATGGATAACGTTGGACAATTCGAAAGGATGGAGGTTATAAATATGCAAAGCTCCCTTTCGAACGGGAGACGCATACTGGTCACACATACTCATGATTGAGGAAACCTATAGCTAGCAAGTTTCATCGGCACGAAGACCGGAACAGAGCAAATTAAGGGGGTAGGAGGAGAAGTCATTTGTGCTCACCAACAAACGCAGGGGCGGAGCTCGTCCAACGCACGTGGAGGTCGTCGAACAACTGCACATTAAAATTCACCCGATCAACACAAATATGGTGTTTTTATAACAAAATCAGAAAATATGTGACCTAACTCATAATTTACAAAACTATGACCTCCTTGGCCTCTAGAAGGCCGAAGAGCAGCTTTTCGGTCAAGAGGAGGCAGAATAGGTGTCGGGGGGCGGGGGTCAGTGGCATCGGGAGTCAGTGGCGTCATGGATCAGTGGCGTCGGGAGTCAGTGGCGTGGGGGGTGTCGTGTCGGGGTCGGGGTGTGGGGGGTGTCGTGTCGGGGTCGGGGTGCCATGTCGGGGTGTCGGGGCCGGGGTGCTGTGTCGGGGTCTTGGGGTGTCAGGGTCGGTGTGCCGTGTCGGGGTGTCGGTGTCGGAGTGTCGGGGTGTCGGGGGGTCGGGGGTGTCGTGGTGTCTGCTTTGTCATGTCGGGGTCAGGGGGTCGGGGTGTCGTGTCGGGGTCGGGGTGTCGGGGTGTCGGGGGTGTCGTGTCTGGGTGTCGTGGTGTCGGGGAGTCAGGGGTGTCGGGGTGTCGGGGTCGGGGTGGCATGTCGGGGTCGGGGTGTTGGGGTGTCGGGGTGTCGGGGTCGGGGTGCCATGTCGGGGTCGGGGTGTCGGGTCGGGGTCGGGGTGTCGGGTCGGGGTGTCGTGGTGTCGGCGGTGTCGTGTCTGGGTGTCGTGGTGTCAGGGGTTTCGGGGTCGGGGTGTCGGGGTGTCCTTTTCCTTTATTTCCTATCTTTCTTCTACTTCTTCTTTCCTTTTTCTTATTCTCTTCTTCTTTCCTTTCTCTTATTCTCTTCTTCTTTCCTTTTTCTTCTCCTAAATCTTACTCCTATTACCTAAATAATACAAACAAACAACAAATCTAAAACTAACTAAAAGAAACAGGAACACTTGTAGGCATGAACAGATAGCACCAACAGTTAATAGCACATGTATAACAAAAACTATAACATATATATGAACAACATTTATATATAATAACCATAGTAGGAGAACTGTTGGGGACGTCGCATGGGAAGCAAAAAAATTCCTACGCACACGCAAACCTATCCACGGTGATGAGCATCTACGAGAGGGAGAGAGGATCTACGTACCCTTGTAGATCGCTAAGCGGGAAGCGTTAAGAAACGCGATTGGTGTAGTCGAACATCTTCGCGATCCAAATCGCCGAGCGTCCCGCGATCTCATCACATCCGTCCTGTGATCCAATCACGATCCATCCCGCGAACACATCATGATCCGTCCCGCGAACTCATCACGATCCGTCTCACGATCTTGATCACGATCTGTCCCGCGAACTCATCACGATCCGTTCCGTGATCACATCACGAACCGTCTCGCGATCTCGATCACGGTCCTTCCGATCTAGCGCCGAACGGACGGCACCTCCGCATTCAGCACACATGCAGCTTGATGACGATCTCCACCAACTTGATCCAGCAAGAGGAGGTGGAGAGGAGAGAGATTTCACCGGCAGCATGACGGCGCTCCGATGATGGTGGTGGAGCAATTCCGACAGGGCTTTGCCTAAGCGCTGCAGAAAACCGATCTAGAGGAGCACCGGTGAAACGGGAAGCACGTGGCCATAAACTGTGTCCAAACAGCACCCAATCCACCACTATATAAAGGAGGGAGAGACAGGAGGGCTGGTGCAAGGAAAAACTCCAATAGGAGTCGGCCAAACTAGAGGGGGAGGAGTCCTACTCCTCCTCCACTCCTAGTAGGAGTAGGACTCTTCCTTTTTAGCCTTTTTTCCAACTTTTCCTTTAGGACTTTTGCCCCCTGCGCCATGGGCCATGGTGTGTCTGTTTTTCCAGTCCATTAAGGGCTGGTTATTATTCTCCACAGCCCATGGACCCTCTGGGGTCGAAATACCCCTCCCGAAAGTCTCCCGGTACACTACCGACACTCCCGGTACACTATCGATGAGCCCGAAACTTTTCCGGCGACCAAACTGGGACTTCCTATATATGAATCTTTACCTCCGGATTATTCCGGAGCTCCTCGTGACCTCCGGGATCTCACCCGGGACTCCGAACAACCTTCGGCACCACCATACATAACTCTACACTACCGAAACGTCACCGAACCTTAAGTGTGCAGACCCTGCGGGTTCGAGAACTATGTAGACATGACCGAGACACCTCTACGGTCAACAACCAATGGAGGGACCTAGACGTCCACATTGGTTCCTATATATTCTAGAAAGATCTTTATCGGTCGAACCTCTATGTCAAGGATTCAGTTAATCCCGTATAACGTTCCCTTTGTTCTTCGGTATGTTACTTGCTCGAGATTCGATCGTCGGTATCTCCATACCTAGTTCAACCTCGTTACCGGCAAGTCTCTTTACTCGTTCCGTAATACAAGATACCACAACTAACAATTAGTCACATCGCTTGCAAGGCTCATTATGATGTTGTATTACCGAGTGGGCCCTGAGATACCTCTCCGTCACACGGAGTAACAAATCTCTCCGGGTGGGAAATTGAGTGGGATGAAAAATACAGGCCAACAACTGTATTGTGTTGCCGTCATACCATACACATTGAACCCATCCGTGTTGATGGAACTCTTGGATGCCTTGGATCTTCCGATTTATCCTTATGTAATGCATCGAAGTGCCCCCACGCAAAACCATCTGAAGTGTGTACCAGCATCTTGTTCCCATCCGTATCTAGTTTGGTTCTTTTGCCCACTTTGTGCCATGTCATCTGTCTAGCCGTCTCTTCGACCATGAAAAGACGTTGAAGTCTTGGTACGATTGGGATATACCGAAGAACACTAATGGGGATTTTGGTCTGATTCTTCTCACCCATACCGTTGTCTACCACAATATACCTGGAAGAATTGCAAATGGGGCAATAGTTCAAGGCCGCATACTCAAGCCTAAATAAGGCACATCCATTCTCACAGGCATGTATCTTCGCATAGGGCATCTTAAGTACACGGAGGATTTTCTCTGACTGGTACAGGTTTGCAGGCAGTACATGGCCTTCGGGTAGAAAGCGTCCAAATATCGTCCTCATCGCGTCGTAGCATTCTCTGCCTAGGTTGAATTGAGCCTTCAGAGCCATTAGTTGCGCGATGGCATCCAGCTAACAAAGATCAGTCTGCTCGTGGAGAGGACGTTTTGAAGACTCCAACATTTCATAGAAGGCCTTTGCAGATTCCTCCATCTCATCGTATGAATCTCGAGCATCATCAAAGTCTTGCACCATGTCTTCGATCCGGTACCATGCTCGTCGGTGCAACGACGAATCACCTCGTCTCTGGCACGTTGGTCAGACTCACCATGAAAAGTCCACACCGTATAATTAGGCGTAAAACCCCACTTCTACAGGTGTTTACCCATTTCAAACTCTGTCTGCTTTTTCCAGTTGTCGCAGTTGGCACAGGGGCACCATGTTTTTTGCTGGCCATTTGCAAATGCAGCTCTCACAAACCCCTTGGTTTTTTTTAACCATTCATTGGTCATGTCTTTCTGACTAGGGTGACCAGTGTACATCCAAGCACGATCACTCATGTTGCCTAGCTACCGACACTACCGACACTCCCGGTACACTATCGATGAGCCCGAAACTTTTCCGGCGACCAAACTGGGACTTCCTATATATGAATCTTTACCTCCGGATTATTCCGGAGCTCCTCGTGACCTCCGGGATCTCATCCGGGACTCCAAACAACCTTCGGCACCACCATACATAACTCTACACTACCGAAACGTCACCGAACCTTAAGTGTGCAGACCCTGCGGGTTCGTGAACTATGTAGACATGACTGAGACACCTCTACGGTCAACAACCAATGGAGGGACCTAGATGTCCACATTGGTTCCTATATATTCTAAAAAGATCTTTATCGGTCGAACCTCTATGTCAAGGATTCAGTTAATCCCGTATAACGTTCCCTTTGTTCTTCGGTATGTTACTTGCTCGAGATTCGATCGTCGGTATCTCCATACCTAGTTCAACCTCGTTACCGGAATGTCTCTTTACTCGTTCCGTAATACAAGATACCACAACTAACAATTAGTCACATCGCTTGCAAGGCTCATTATGATGTTGTATTACCGAGTGGGCCCTGAGATACCTCTCCGTCACACGGAGTAACAAATCTCTCCGGGTGGGAAATTGAGTGGGATGAAAAATACAGGCCAACAACTGTATTGTGTTGCCGTCATACCATACACATTGAACCCATCCGTGTTGATGGAACTCTTGGATGCCTTGGATCTTCCGATTTATCCTTATGTAATGCATCGAAGTGCCCCCACGCAAAACCATCTGAAGTGTGTACCAGCATCTTGTTCCCATCCGCATCTAGTTCGGTTCTTTTGCCCAATTTGTGCCATGTCATCTGTCTAGCCGTCTCTTCGACCATGAAAAGACGTTGAAGTCTTGGTATGATTGGGAGATACCGCGGAACACTAATGGGGATTTTGGTCTGATTCTTCTCACCCATACCGTTGTCTACCACAATATACCTGGAAGAATTGCAAATGGGGCAATAGTTCAAGGCCGCATACTCAAGCCTAAATAAGGCACATCCATTCTCACAGGAATGTATCTTCGCATAGGGCATCTTAAGTACACGGAGGATTTTCTCTGACTGGTACAGGTTTGCAGGCAGTACATGGCCTTCGGGTAGAAAGCGTCCAAATATCGTCCTCATCGCGTCGTAGCATTCTCTGCCTAGGTTGAATTGAGCCTTCAGAGCCATTAGTTGCGCGATGGCATCCAGCTAACAAAGCTCAGTCTGCTCGTGGAGAGGACGTTTTGAAGACTCCAACATTTCATAGAAGGCCTTTGCAGATTCCTCCATCTCATCGTATGAATCTCGAGCATCATCAAAGTCTTGCACCATGTCTTCGATCCGGTACCATGCTCGTCGGTGCAACGACGAATCACCTCGTCTCTGGCACGTTGGTCAGACTCACCATGAAAAGTCCACACTGTATAATTAGGCGTAAAACCCCACTTCTACAGGTGTTTACCCATTTCAAACTCTGTCTGCTTTTTCCAGTTGTCGCAGTTGGGACAGGGGCACCATGTTTTTTGCTGGCCATTTGCAAATGCAGCTCTCACAAACCCCTTGGTTTTTGTTAACCATTCATTGGTCATGTCTTTCTGACTAGGGTGACCAGTGTACATCCAAGCACGATCATTCATGTTGCCTAGCTACCGACACTACCGACACTCCCGGTACACTATCGATGAGCCCGAAACTTTTCCGGCGACCAAACTGGGACTTCCTATATATGAATCTTTACCTCCGGATTATTCCGGAGCTCCTCGTGACCTCCGGGATCTCATCCGGGACTCCGAACAACCTTCGGTCACCACCATACATAACTCTACACTACTGAAACGTCACCGAACCTTAAGTGTGCAGACCCTGCGGGTTCGAGAACTATGTAGACATGACCGAGACACCTCTACGGTCAACAACCAATGGAGGTACCTAGACGTCCACATTGGTTCCTATATATTCTAAAAAGATCTTTATCGGTCGAACCTCTATGTCAAGGATTCAGTTAATCCCGTATAACGTTCCCTTTGTTCTTCGGTATGTTACTTGCTCGAGATTCGATCGTCGGTATCTCCATACCTAGTTCAACCTCGTTACCGGCAAGTCTCTTTACTCGTTCCGTAATACAATATACCACAACTAACAATTAGTCACATCGCTTGCAAGGCTCATTATGATGTTGTATTACCGAGTGGGCCCTGAGATACCTCTCCGTCACACGGAGTAACAAATCCCAGTCTCGATCCATGCCAACTCAACAGACACCATCGGAGATACCTGTAGAGCACCTTTATAGTCACCCAGTTACGTTGCGACGTTTGATACACACAAGGCACTCCTCCGATATCCGTGAGTTGCATGATCTCATGGTCATAGGAACATATACTTGACATGCAGAAAAACAGTAGCAATAAACTGACACGATCATATGCTACGTTTGTAGTTTGGGTCTTGTCCATCACATCATTCTCCTAATGATGTGACCCCGTTATCAAATGACATCTCATGTCCATGGCTAGGAAACCTTAACCATCTTTTGATCAACGAGCTTGTCTATTAGAGGCATACTAGGGACATGGTTTTGTCTATGTATCCACACATGCATTTAAGTCTCCGATCAATACAATTATAGCATGGATAATAAACGATTATCATGAACAAGGAAATATGATAATAACTATTTTATTATTGCCTCTAGGGCATATTTCCAACAGTTTCCCACTTGCACTAGAGTCAATAATATAGTTCACATCTCCATGTGATTCGCATTGTTATGAAACTAACACCCAATGAGTTCTGGGGCTCGATCATGCTTTGCATGTGAGAGAGGTCTTATAGTCAACGGGTCTGCGATATTCAGATCCGTGTGTACTTTGAAAATCTCAATGTCAAACTGTAAACACTGCTACCACACTCCACTTGGTACTATTTCCAAATGGCTGCTCCACTATACGTATCCATATTACTACTACTAGTCATCCGGATAGGTGTTAAAGCTTGCATCGACGTAACTCTTTACGACGAACTCTTTATCACCTTCATAATCAAGAAACATTTCCTTAGTCCTCTGGTTACTAAGGATAATTCCGACCGCTGTCTAGTGATCCACTCCTAGACCACTCTTGTACCCCTTGACAGACTCATGGCAAGGCACACACAGGTGCGGTACACAGCATGGCATAATATAGAGCCTATGGCTAAGGCATAGGGGACAACGTTCGTCCTTTCTCTTTCTTCTGCCGTTGTCGAGCTTTGAGTATCACTCAACTTCACACCTTAGAAATCAGACGAGAACTATTTCTCTGGCTGATCCATTTTGAACTCCTTCAAAATCTTGTCAAGGTATGCACTCATTGAAAGTCTCATCAAGAATCTTGATCTATCTCTATAGATTTTGATGCTCAACAATTAGGTAGCTTTATCCAGGTCTTCATTTGAAAAACACTTTTCAAACAACCTTTTATGCCTTTCGGAAATTCTACATTATTTCCGATCAACAATATGTCAACCACATATACTTATCAGAAACTCTATAGTGCTCCCACTCACTTTATTGCAAATACAAGTTTCTCGTAAACTTTGTATAAACTACAAAAACTTTGATCACCTCATCAAAGTGTATATTCCAACTCCGAGATGCTTGCTTCAGTCCATAGAAGGATCACTGAAGCTTGCTCATCTTTTAGCATCCTTAGGACTGACAAAACCTTCTGGTTGTATCACATACAACCTTTCCTTAAGTAAACCGTTAAGGAAACGATGTTTTGACATCCATCTGCCAGATTTCATAATTGTAAATGCAGCAACTGCTAACATAATTCCAATAGACTTTTAGCATCGCTACGAGTGAGAAAGCCTCATCGCAGTCAACTCCTTGAACTTGTCACAAATAACTTTGCAACAAGTCGAGGTTTACAAATGGTGACATTCACCATCAGTGTCTATCCTCATTCTAAAGGTCCATTTGTACTCAACGACCTGCCGTCTAACGAGCAAGTCTACCAAAGTCTATACTTGGCTTTCATACATGGATCCTATCTCGAATTTCATGGCCTCTAACCATTTGTCGGAATCCGGGCCCATCATCGCTTCTCCATAGCTCGTAGGTTCATCGGTGTCCAACAACATGATCTCCAAGACAGAGTTGTCGTACCACTTAGGAGCAGTACACATCCTTGTCGACCTACGAAGTTCGATAGTAACTTGATCCTGAAGCTTCATGGTCATCATCATTAACTTCCTCTTCAACTAACGTAGGCTTCACAGAAACATCTTTTTGCGCTGCGCTACTCTCTGGTTGAACAAAGGTTTAACAACCTCATCAAGTTCTATCTTCCTCCCACTCAATTCTTTCGAGAGAAACATTTCCTCGAGAAAGGATCCGTTTAAGCAACAAACACTTTGCACTAGGATTTGAGATTGAAGGTTCACCCAACTGATCTTAGGGTATTCTATGAAGATGCATTTGTCCGCCTTGGGTTCGACCTCATTAGGTGAAAACATTTTCCACACAAGTGTCACAGCCCCAAATATTAAGAAATGACAGCTTAGGTTTCTATCAAACCATAATTCACACGGTGTCATCTCAACGGATTTAGATGATGCCCTATTTAAAGTGAATGTAGTTGTCTCTAATGCATAACCCCAAAAATAATAGTAGTAAAACGATAAGAGACATCACAGTATGCACTATATCAATAGAGCATGACTATGATGTTCGGACACACCATCACACCATGGTGTTCCAGGTGGTGTTAGTTGTGAAACAAATTGCACATTGTCTTAAGTTGTATGCCAAACTCATAACTCAGATATTCACCTCCACGATCATATCGCAGTCATTTTTATCTTCTTGTCACGATGATCTTAAACTTCACTCTGAATTTGCTTGAACCTTTCAAACAATTCAGACTTTGTGTTTCATTAAGTAAATACACACTATATCTACTCAAATCATCAGTGAAGGTAAGAAAATAACGATATCCACTGCATGCTACAAGACTCACTAGATTGCATACATCAACATGTATCATTTCCAATGAATCACTTGCCCGCTCCATCCAACAAGGTCCTTTAGTCATCTTGCCCAAGAGGCATGGTTTGCATGTCTCAACCGATTCGAAATCGAATGAGTCCAAATATCCATCAACATGGAGTTTCTTCATGCGCTTTATACCAATATGACATTTAGCGGCAGTGCCACAAGCATGTGGTACTATCATTATTAACTTTGTATCTTTTGACATCAACGTTATGAACATGTGTACTACTACGATCAAGATTTCAACAAACCATTCTCACTGGGTGTATGACCATTGAAGGTATTATTCATGTAAACAGAATAACCATTATTCTCTAACTTAAATGAATAACCGTATTGCAATAAACATGATCTAATCATGTTCATGCACAACGCAAAACACCAAATAACATTTATTTAGGTTCGTCACTAATCCTGAAGGTAGAGAGAGCGTGTGATGTTGATCACATCAACCTTGGAAACACTTCCAACACATATCGTCACCTCACCCTTAGCTAGTTCTCCGTTTATTCCGTAGCTTTTATTTCGAGTTACTAAAATTTAACAACCGAACCGGTATCCAATACCCAGGTGCTACTACGAGTACTAGCAAGGTACACATTAATAACTCGTATATCAAATATACTTCTGCCGATGTTGCCAGCCTTCTTATCTACCAAGTATCTAGGGTTGTTCCGCTTCAGCGACCGCTCACCTCATAACAAAAGCACTTAGTCTCGGGTTTGAGTTCAACTTTGGGTTGCTTCACTGGAGCAGCAACTGACTTGCTATCCATGAAGTTTCCCTCCTTACTCTTGCCCTTCTCAAAACTAGTGGTTTGATTAACCATCAACACTTGACGCTCCTTCTTGATTTCTACCTTGGCGGTGTCAAACATCGCGAACAGCTCAGGGATCAACATTTCTTTCCCTGACATTTTATAGTTCATCACCAAGTTCTAGTAGCTCAGTGACAGTGACTTGGAGAACTACATCAATCACTATCTTATCTGGAAGATCAACTCCCACTCGATTCAAGCGATTGTAGTACCCAGACAGTCTGAGCACATGCTCAATGATTGAGCTATTCTCTTTCATCTTGCAGGCAATGAATCTCGTTGGACATCCTATATCTCGCAACTCGGGCATGAGCCTGAGATCACAATCTCAGCTCTTAGAACATCTCATATGTTCCGTGACGTTCAAAACGTTTCAGAGCCTTAATTCTAAGCCGTAATGCATGACGCACTAAACTATCAAGTAGTCATCGAAACGTGCCTATCAGATGTTCACAACATCTATAGATGACGCTAGATGGGGTGGCACACCGAGCGGTGCATTAAGGACATAAGCCTTCTGTGCAGCAATGAGGACAATCCTCAGATCACGGACCCAGTCCGCAATTTTGCTACCAACATCTTTCAATTCTATTTCTCTAGGAACATATAAAAATACAAGGGAGCTACAACGTGAGCTAGTAATCTACAACATAATTTGCAAAGACACTTTGACTATGTTCATGATAATGAGTTCAATTAATCATATTACTTAAGAACTCCCACTCAAATTGACATCCCTCCGATCATTCGAGTGATACATGATCCAAATTCACCAACTCAAGTCCGATCATCACGTGAGTTGAGGTGGCTACAATGGTGAACATCATCATGTTGATCATATCTACTATATGGCTCATGTTCGACCTTTCGGTCTCTTGTGTTCCGAGGCCATGTCTGTACATGCTAGGCTCGTCAAGTTTAACCCGAGTGTTCTGCATGTGCAACACTGGCTTGCACCCCTTGTATGTGAACGTAGAGTCTATCACACCCGATCATCACGTGGTGTCTCAACACGACGAACTTTCGCAACGGTGCACACTCGGGGAGAACACAATTTATCTTGAAATTACGTGAGGGATCACCTTATAATGCTACCGTCGTCCTAAGCAAAACAAGGTGCATAAAAAGGATTAACATCACATGCAAATCATAAGTGACATGATATGTCCATGAACTTGTGCTTTTGATCTCCATCTAGAAAGCACCGGCATGATCTCCATCGTCACCGGCATGACACCATGATATCCATCATCTTGATCTCCATCATCTTGATCTCCATCAACGTGTCGCCATCGGGGTTGTCACGCCCTGCATGCTTCTACTACTATTGCTACCATTTAGCGATAAAGTAAAGCATTACATAGCGCTTAATGATTGACACGCAGGTCATACAATAATTAAAGACAACCCTATGGCTCCTTCCGGTTGCCGTATTCATCGACATGCAAGTCGTGATAATCTATACATCACATGATCATCTCATACATCACATATATCACATCATGTAATTGGCCATATCATATCGCAACATACCCTGCAAAAACAAGTTAGACGTCCTCTAATTGTTGTTGCATGTTTTACGTGGCTGCTACGGGTATCTAGCAAGAACAATTCTCACCTACGTATAAACCACAACGGTGATACACTAGTTTGCTTTTCAACCTTCTCAAGGACCGCCTTTGTCGAATCCGATCCAACTAAAGTGAGAGAAACTGTCACCCGCAAGCCATCTAGGCAACAAGTTGCGTCGAGGGAACCGGTCTCTCGTAAGCGTACGAGTAATGTTGGTCCGGGCTGCTTCATCTCACAATCCCGCTGAACCAAAATACGACCAAGAGAGGAAGCAATCTAACAATCAACGCCCACAAACCTTTTGTGTTCTACTCGAGATCTCATCGAACCATCAACCTAGCTCTGATACCACTGTTGAGGAACGTCGCATGGGAAACAAAAAATTTCCAACGCACACGCAAACCTATCCATGGTGATGAGCATCTACGAGAGGGAGAGTGGATCTACGTACCCTTGTAGATCGCTAAGTGGGAAGCATTAAGAAACGCGGTTGGTGTAGTCGAACATCTTCGCGATCCAAATCGCCAAGCGTCCCGCGATCTCATCACGATCCGTCCCATGATCCAATCACGATCCGTCCTGCGAACACATCATGATCCGTCCCGCGAACTCATCACGATCCGCCTCACGATCTTGATCACGATCTGTCCCGCGAACTCATCACGATCCGTTCCGTGATCACATCACGAACTGTCTCGCGATCTCGATCACGGTCCTTCCGATCTAGCGCCAAATGGATGGCACCTCCGCGTTCAGCACACGTGCAGCTTGATGACGATCTCCACCATATTGATCCAGCAACAGGAGGTGGAGAGGAGAGAGAGTTCACCGGCAGCATGACGGCACTCCGGTGATGGTGGTGGAGCAATTCCGGCAGGGCTTCGCCTAAGCGCTGCAGAAAACCGATCTAGAGGAGCACCGGTGAAACGGGTAGCACGTGGCCGTAAACTGTGTCCAAACAGCACCCAGTCCACCAGTATATAAAGGAGGGAGAGAGAGGAGGGATGGTGCAAGGAAAAACTCCAATAGGAGTCGGCCAAACTAGAGGGGGAGGAGTCCTACTCCTCCTCCACTCCTAGTAGGAGTAGGACTCTTCCTTTTTAGCCTTTTTTCCACCTTTTCCTTTAGGACTTTTGCCTCCTGCGCCATGGGCCTTGGTGTGGCTGTTTTTCCAGCCCACTAAGGGCTGGTTATTATTCTCCACAGCCCATGGACCCTCTGGGATCGAAATACCCCTCCCAGAGGTCTCCCGGTACACTACCGGCACTCCCGGTACACTACCGATGAGCCCGAAACTTTTCCGGCGACCAAACTGGGACTTCCTATATATGAATATTTACCTCCGGATCATTTCGGAGATCCTCGTGACGTCCGGGATCTCATCCGGGACTCCGAACAACCTTCGGTCACCACCATACATAACTCTACACTACCGAAACGTCACCGAACCTTAAGTGTGCAGACCCTGCGGGTTCGAGAACTATGTAGAGATGACCGAGACACCTCTACGGTCAATAACCAATGGCGGGACCTAGACGTCCACATTGGTTCCAACATATTCTACGAAGATCTTTATCGGTCGAACCTCTATGTCAAGGATTCAGTTAATCCCGTATAACGTTCCCTTTGTTCTTCGGTATGTTACTTGCCCGAGATTCGATCGTCGGTATCTCCATACCTAGTTCAACCTCGTTACCGGCAAGTCTCTTTACTCGTTCCGTAATACAAGATCCCGCAACTAACAATTAGTCACATCGCTTGCAAGGCTCATTGTGATGTTGTATTACCGAGTGGGCCCTGATATACCTCTCCGTCACATGGAGTAACAAATCCCAGTCTCGATCAATGCCAACTCAACAGACACCATCGGAGATACCTGTAGAGCACCTTTATAGTCACCCAGTTACGTTGCGACGTTTGATACACACAAGGCACTCCTCTGATATCCGTGAGTTGCATGATCTCATGGTCATAGGAACATATACTTGACATGCAGAAAAACAGTAGCAATAAACTGACACGATCATATGCTACGTTTGTAGTTTGGGTCTTGTCCATCACATCATTCTCCTAATGATGTGACCCCGTTATCTAATGACATATCATGTCCATGGCTAGGAAACCTTAACCATCTTTTGATCAACGAGCTAGTCTATTAGAGGCATACTAGGGACATGGTTTTGTCTATGTATCCACACATGCATTTAAGTCTCCGATCAATACAATTATAGCATGGATAATAAACGATTATCATGAACAATGAAATTTGATAATAACTAATTTATTATTGCCTCTAGGGCATATTTCCAACAATAACGATATTCAGTAACTATGGAGTGAGTATGACAGTAACTATATATCATAAATAGCTAGTACCTATCATGTCTAAAGAGAGCACCAGGACAGCAACATAATGGCATCTTAGTAGACTCCAACAGCAGTATCACAAGCATCATAGCAACAGCAGCACACACATATATGGATTAGGAGCAGAACTACACAGACCAGCTAGTCTATGGCTATATGCAACCCAGAGGCAGCACAGAGCAATGACCAATGCCATAGTAGCTATACAACATGTATGGAGTTAACCAGCACCACCAAATCCCACATCATCTCCTCCTCCTACTACACTCCTCCTCCTTCTCGTTCTCTTCCTATTCTTTATCTTCTTGTTCTGTTTTTCTTTTCCCTTTCCATTTTCCTTTAATTATATTTACATCTACATCTTTTTCTTCTCTTTCTTTTCATTTTCTTTCTTTCTTCTATTTCCTTTTTCTTCTCCTAAATCTTACTCCTATTACCTAAATAATACAAACAGAGAACAAATCTAAAACTAAATCTAATTCAGCCTAAAAATTAAATCTAACTAATACAAACAAAGAACAAATCTAATTAAACCTAAATAAGAAGATAAACACGGAACAAAAAGAACAGGGGAGGAGGGGGCTTACCTTCCGGTGGCTGCGGGTGGGGGTGAGGTGGCTGCATGGAGGAGGATGGTTGCGGGTGGGGGGGAGCTGGCGCCGGCGACGGTGCGGCTCCGGCGGCGGGGTGAGGCAACACGGCGCGGCGCGGCTCCGGTGATGGGGCAGGGCAGGGCGGCCGCCGTGGCCTGGGTTCGCTAGGTGGGGCGGCCGCCGACGGGACGGGCTCCGGGGGGCGGGGGAGTGGTGCAAGGCGGCGGAGGGGGAGGGGCGGGGCAGCGTCGGGCGGCGGCGGCGGGGGTCGAAAATTAAAAGGGGATAGGGCACGGAAGAGAGAGAAGAGAGAGAGGAGGAGGGGGGTAACGGCCGTTAGGGGGTTATTTTCTTTGCCGTCTGCCAGCGGACGGCAAAGTTTCTTTGCCATCCGTTAGCAGACGGCAAAGAGGTGGGGTTGGCCATTGTAGTTAACTGGCCTCCATAGGGCCCACCCCACCTCTTTGCCGTCCACTAGCGGACGACAAAGAAAGTTTGTCGTCCGCTGGCAGACGGCAAAGAGATGGCTGATGGCAAATAGTGACGTTGCCATCAGCCAGATCTTTGCCGCCTGCCTTGCCAAAGCAGACGGCAAACAACCTGTTCGCCATCTGCCAGCAGACGGCAAAGAGCTGGCAGATCGCAAAGTCCCTGATTCCAGTAGTGGAGGTGAATATCCGAGTTGCGAGTTTGGCATACAACTTTAGAAAATGCGAAAGTTGTTTCACAACTCACGCCACCTGGAACACCATAGTGTGATGGTGTGTCCGAATGTCATGGTCGTACTCTATTGGATATCGTGCGTGCTATGATGTCTCTTATCATTTTGCTACTATAATTTTGCGGTTATGCATTAGAGACAACTACATTCACTTTAAATAGGGCACCATCTAAATCCGTTGAGATGACACCGTGTGAACTATGGTTTGATAGAAACCTAAAGTTGTCATTTATTAATGTTTGGGACTGTGACGCTTGTGTGGAAAAATGTTTTCACCTAATGAGCTTGAACCCAAAGCGGACAAATGCATCTTCATAGATTACCCTAAGAACAGTTTGGTGAACCTTCTATCTTAGATCCGAGCATAAAGTTATTTTTGCTACAATGGGTCCTTTCTCGAGAAAGAGTTTCTCTCGAATGGATTGAGTGGGAGGAAGATAGAACTTGATGAGGTTGTTGAACCTTTGTTCAACCAGAGAGTAGCGCAGCACAGGAAGGTGTTTCTGTGAAGCCTACGTTAGTTGAAGAGGAAGTTAATGATGATGATCTTGAAGCTACGGATCAAGTTACTATCGAACCTCGTAGGTCGACAAGGACGTGTACTGCTCCTCAGCGGTATGACAACCTTGTCTAGGAGGTCATGTTGTTGGACAACGGTGAACCTACGAGCTACGGAGAAGCGATGATGGGCCCGGATTCTGAAAAATGGTTAGAGGCCATGAAATCTGAGAAAGGATCCATATATGAAAACCAAGTATAGACTTTGGTAGACTTGCTCGTTGGACGGCAGGTCGTTGAGTACAAATGGATCTTTAAAATGAAGACAGGCGCTGATGGTGAATGTCACCATTTATAAAGCTCGACTTGTCGCAAAGAAGTTTCCGGCAAGTTCAAGGAGTTGACTACAATAAGACTTTCTCACTCGTAGCGATGCTAAAGTCTTTTGGAATTATGTTAGCAGTTGCTGCATTTTTCAATTATGAAATCTGGCAGATGGATGCCAAAACTTCATTTCCTTCCTTAAGGAAAGGTTGTATGAGATACAACCAGAAGGTTTTGTCAGTCCTAAGGATGCTAAAAGGTGAGCAAGCTTCAGTGATCCTTCTATGGACTGAAGCAAGCATCTCGAAGTTGGAATATACACTTTGATGAGGTGATCAAAGTTTTTAAATCTATACAAAGTTTATGAGAAACTTGTATTTGCAATAAAGTGAGTGGGAGCACTATAGAGTTTCTGATAAGTATATGTGGATGACATATTGCTATTCGAAAATGATGTAGAATTTCTGGAAAGCATAAACGGTTGTTTGAAAAGAGTTTTTCAAAGGAAGACCTGGATAAAGCTACCTAATTGTTGAACATCAAGATCAATAGAGATAGATCAAGATGCTAGATGAGACTTTCAATGAGTACATACCTTGACAAGATTTTGAAAGAATTCAAAATCGATCAGCCAGAGAAAGAGTTCTTCCCTGACTTGTAAGGTGCGAAGTTGAGTGAGACTCAAATCTCGACAATGGCAGAAGAAAGAGAAAGGACGAACGTCACCCCCTATGCCTTAGCCATAGGCTCTATATTATGCCATGCTGTGTACCGCACCTGGTGTGTGCCTTGTCATGAGTCAGTCAAGGGGTACAAAAGTGATCCAGGATTGGATCACTAGACAGCGGTCAAGATTATCCTTAGTGACTAAAAGACAAAGGAGATGTTTCTCGATTATGGAGGTAATAAAGAGTTCGTCATAAAGAGTTACGTCGATGCAAGCTTTAACACCAATCCGGATGACTAGTAGTAGCAATCTAGATACGTATAGTGGAGCAGCCATTTGGAATAGTACCAAGTGGAGTATGGTAGCAGTGTTTACAGTTTGACATAGAGATTTGCATAGTACACTCGGATGTGAATGTCGTAGACCCATTGACTATAAGACCTCTCTCACATGCAAAGCATGATCGAGCCCCAGAACTCATTGGGTGTTAGATTCATAACAATGCGTATCACATGGTGATGTGAACTAGATTAATGACTCTATTGCAAGTGGGAGACTGTTGGAAATATGCCCTAGAGGCAATAATAAATTAGTTATTATCATATTTCCTTGTTAATGATCATCGTTTATTATCCATGCTATAATTGTATTGATCGGAGACTTAGATGCATGTGTGGATACATAGACAAAACCATGTCCCTAGTATGCCTCTAATAGACTAGCTCGTTGATCAAAGATGGTTAAGGTTTCCTAGCCATGGACATGAGATGTCATTTGATAACGGGATCACATCATTAGGAGAATGGTGTGATGGACAAGACCCAAACTACAAACATAGCATATGATCGTGTCAGTTTATTGCTATAGTTTTCTACATGTCAAGTATATGTTCCTATGACCATGAGATCATGCAACTCACTGACACCGGAGGAGTGCCTTGTGTGTATCAAACGTCGCAACGTAACTGGGTGACTATAAAGGTGCTCTACAGGTATCTTCGAGGGTGTCTGTTGAGTTGGCATGGATTAAGACTGGGATTTGTTACTCCGTGTGACGGAGAGACAACTCACGGCCCACTCGGTAATACAACATCACAACAAGCCTTGCAAGAAATGTGACTAAGTGTTAGTCATGAGATCTTATATTACAGAACGAGTAAAGAGACTTGCCGGAAACGAGGTTGAACTAGGTATGGAGATACCGACGATCGAATCTCGGGCAAGTAACATACCAAAGAACAAAGGGAACATCATACGGGATTAACTAAATCCTTGACATAGAGGTTCGACAGATAAAGATCTTCGTAGAATATGTAGGAACCAATATCGGCATCCAGGTCCCTCTATTAGTTATTGACCGTAGAGGTGTCTCGGTCATGTCTACATAGTTCTCGAACCCACAGGGTCTGCACACTTAAGGTTTGGTGACGCTTCGGTAATATAGAGTTATACATGGTGGTGACGAATGGTTTTTCGGAGTTCCGGATGAGATCCCAGACGTCACGAGGAGATCCGGAATGGTCCGGAGGTAAAGATTAATATATATAAAGTCCTATTTTGGTCGCCGGAAAAGTTTCGGGCTTATCGGTAGTGTACCGGGAGTGCCGGTAGTGTACCATCGGGAGGGGTATTTCGACCCAAGAGGCTACATGGGCTGTGGGATAGTAAATACCACCCCATAGTGGGCTGGTGGAAGTCCCACACAAGGCCCATGCGGCTGGGAAGAAAAGCCCAAAGAGAAAAAGGTGGAAAAAGGCAAAAAAAGGCAAAAATAAAGAGGAGTCCTAGTCCTACTAGGATTGGAGGAGGAATCCTCCAATCCCACTAGGTTCGGCCGACCCAAGGGCTGCCTCTTTGGCAGCCAAGCATCCTCATCCTCTCTTCTTATATATACTAGAGGATTTTAGGGTTTTGTCACAGAATTTTCAGCCACGTGCTACCCGTTCCTCTAGTGCATAGTTTCTCCTCTAGATCGGATTTCTGCAGTGCTTAGGCGAAGCCCTGCCGGAATAGCTCCACCACCATCTCCAGAGCGCCGTCACGCTTCCGGAGAAATCTTCTACCTCTCCGCTCCCTCTTGCTGGATCAACAAGGCGGAGATCATCATCGAGCTGTACGTGTGCTGAACGCGGAGGTGTCGTCCGTTCGGCGCTAGATTGGAAGGACCGTGATCAAGATCGCGAGACGGATCGTGATGAGTTCGCAGGACGGATCGTGATGAGTTTGTCAGACGGATCGTGATGAGTTCGCGGGACGGATCATGATGGGTTCGCGGGACGGATTGCGACGAGATCGCGGGACGGATCGTGATGAGTTTGCGGGACGGATCGTGATTAGATCGCGGGACGGATCGTGATGAGATCTACGGGACACTCGGTGATTTGGATCGCGAAGACGTTCGACTACACCAACTGCGTTTCTTAGCGCTTCCTGCTTATCAATCTACAAGGGTACGTAGATCCACTCTCCCTCTCGTAGATGCTCATCACCATGGATAGATCTTGCGTGTGCGTACGAAATTTTTTGTTTCCCATCCAACGTTCCCCAACAGTGGCACATTAGCTAGGTCTATGTGTAGATGAGATCTCAAGTAGAACACAAAAGGTTTGTGGGTGTTGATTCTTAGATTGCTTCCTCCCTTGGTCGGATTTTGGTTCAGCGGTATTGTGAGATGAAGCGTCCCGGACCAACATTACTCGTACGCTTACGAGAGACCGGTTCCCTCGACCGCAACTTGTTGCATAGATGGCTTGCAGCTGCCAGTTTCTCTCACTTTAGTTGGATCGGATTCGACAAAGGCAGTCCTTGAGGAGGTTGAAAAGCAACTAGTGTATCACCGTTGTGGTTTTTGCGTAGATGAGAATTGTTCTTGCTAGATACCCGTAGCAGCCACGTAAAACATGCAACAACAATTAGAGGACGTCTAACTTGTTTTTGCAGTGTATGTTGTGATATGATATGGCCAATTACATGATGTGATATATGTGATGTATGAGATGATCATGCGATGTATAGATTATCACGACTTGCATGTCGATGAGTACGGCAACCGGCAGGAGCCATAGGGTTGTCTTTAATTATTGTATGACCTACGTCTCAATCATTAAGCGCTATGTAATGCTTTACTTTATCGCTAAACGGTAGCAATAGTAGTAGAAGCATGTTGGGCACGACAACCCCGATGGCGACACGTTGATGGAGATCATGGTGTCTTGCCGGTGACGATGGAGATCATGCCGGTGCTTTCAAGATGGAGATCAAAAGCACAAGTTCATGGCCATATCATGTCACTTATGATTTGCATGTGATGTTAATCCTTTTATGCACCTTGTTTTGCTTAGGACGACGGTAGCATTATAAGGAGATCCCTCACTTAATTTCAAGATAAATTGTGTTCTTCCCGAGTGTGCACCGTTGCGAAAGTTCATCGTGTTGAGACACCACGTGATGATCGGGTGTGATAGACTCTACGTTCACATACAACGGGTGCAAGCCAGTGTTGCACATGCAGAACACTCGGGTTAAACTTGACGAGCCTAGCATGTACAGACATGGCCTCGGAACACAAGAGACCGAAAGGTCGAACATGAGTCATATAGTAGATATGATCAACATAATGATGTTCACCATTGAAACCACCTCAACTCACGTGATGATCGGACTTGAGTTGGTGAACTTAGATCATGGATCACTCGAATGACTGGAGGGATGTCAATTTTAGTGGGACTTCTTAAGTAATATGATTACTTGAACTCATTATCATGAACATACTTAGTAGTGTCTTTGCAAACTGTGTTGTAGATTACTAGCTTACGCTGTAGCTCCCTTGAATTTTTATATGTTCCTAGAGAAATAGAGTTGAAAGATGATGGTAGCAATATTGCGGACGGGTTCCGTGATCTAAGGATTGTCCTCATTGCTGCACAGAAGGCTTATATCCTTAATGCACCGCTCGGTGCGCCAACCCCTCTAGCGTTGTTTGTAGATGTTGTGAACATCTGATAGGCATGTTCCGATAACTACTTGATAGTTTAGTGCGTCATGCATTATAGCTTAGAATTGAGGCTCCGAAACGTTTTGAACGTCACAGAACATATGAGATGTTCTAAGAGCTGAAATTAGGATCTCAGGCTCATGCCTGGGTATGCAAGATATGAGATCTCCAACAAGATTCTTTGCCTGTAATATGAAAGAGAATAGCTCAATGGTTGAGCATGTGCTTAGATTGTCTGAGTGCTACAATCGCTTGAATCGAGTGGGAGTTGATCTTCCAGATAAGATAGTGATTGATATTGTTCTCTAATTCACTATCACTAAGCTACTAGAACTTGGTGATGAAGTATAAAATGCCAGGGATAGAATTAATGATCCCTAAGCTGTTCGCGATGTTTGACACCGCGAAGGTAGAAATCAAGAAGGAGCATCAAGTGTTGATGGTTATTGAAACCACTAGTTTCGAGAAGGGCAGGAGCAAGGAGGGAAAACTTTATGGATAGCAAGTCAGTTGCTGCTCTAGTGAAGCAACCCAAAGTTGAACCCAAACCCGAGACTAAGTGCTTCGATTATGAGGAGAGCGGTTGCTGAAGCGGAACAACCCTAGATACTTGGTAGATAAGAAGGCTGGCAACGTCGAAAGAAGTATATTTGATATACGTGTTAATGATGTGTACCTTGTGAGTACTCCTAGAAGCACCTGGGTATTGGATACCGGTTCGGTTGCTAAATGTTAGTAACACGAAATAAAAGCTACGGAATAAACAGAGAACTAGCTAAGGGTGAGGTGACGATGTGTGTTGGAAATGTTTCCAAGGTTGATGTGATCAACATCGCACGCTCTCTCTACCTTCGGGATTAGTGACAAACCTAAATAAATGTTATTTGGTGTTTTGTGTTGAGCATGAACATGATTGCATCGTGTTTATTGCAACACGGTTATTCATTTAAGTTAGAGAATAATGGTTATTCTGTTTACATGAATAATACCTTCAATGGTCAAGCACCCGGTGAGAATGGTTTGTTGAATCTTGATCGTATTAATACACATGTTCATAACATTGATTGTAAAAGATACAAAGTTAATAATAATAGTACCACATACTTGTGGCACTGCCGCTAAATGACATATTGGTATAAAACACATGATGAAACTCCATGTTGATGGATCTTTGGACTCATTCGATTTCGAATCGGTTGAGACATGCGAACCATGCCTCTTGGTCAAGATGACTAAGGACCCCGTTTTCTGGTTTGATGGAGCGGGCAAGTGACTTATTGAAAATGATACATGTTGATGTATGCAATCCAATGTGTCTTATAGCATGCGCTGGATATCATTATTTTCTTACCTTCACTGATGATTTGAGTAGATATGGTTTATATTTTCTTAATGAAACACAAGTCTGAATCGTTTGAAAGGTTCAAGCAAATTCAGAGTGAAGTTTACGATCATCGTGACAAGAAGATAAAAATGTCTACGATATCATCGTCGAGATGAATATCTGAGTTGCAAGTTTGGCATACAACTTTAGAGAATGTGAAAATTGTTTCATAACTCACGCCACCTGGAACACCATAGTGTGATGGTCTGTCCGAATGTCATAATCGTGCTCTATTGGATATGGTACATGCTATGATGTCTCCTATCATTTTGTTACTATAATTTTGGGGTTATGCATTAGAGACAACTACATTCACTTTAAATAGGGCACCATCTAAATCCGTTGAGATGACACCGTGTGAATTATGGTTTGATAGAAACCTAAGCTGTCATTTCTTAATGTTTGGGGCTGCGATGCTTGTGTGGAAAATGTACCTAATGAGCTCGAACCCAAAGCAGACAAATGCATCTTCATAGAATACCCTAAGAACAGTTGGGTGAACCTTCTATCTCAGATCCAAGAATAAGATGTTTGTTGCTAAAACTGGGTCCTTTCTCGAGAAAAAGTTTCCCTTGAAAGAATTGAGTGGGAGGAGGATAGAACTTGATAAGGTTATTGAACCTCTGTTTCAACCAGAGAGTAGTGCAGCGCAGGAAGTTGTTTCTATGAAGCCTACGTTAGTTGAAGAGGAAGTTAATGATGATGATCATGAAGCTTCGGATCAAGTTACTATCGAACCTCATAGGTTGACAAGGACGTGTACTGCTCCTGAGTGGTGCGGTAACCCGGTCTTAGAGGTCAAGTTGTTGGACGACAATGAACCTACGAACTATGAAGAAGCGATGATGGGCCCGGAAACCAACAAATGGTTAGAGACCATGAAATCCGAGAAAGGATCCATGTATGAAAACCAAGTATAGACTTTAGTGGACTTGCTCGTTGGATGGCAGGTTGTTAAGTACAAATGGATCTTTAACATGAAGACAGACGCTGGTGGTAAATGTCACCATTTCTAAAGCTCAACTTGTTGCAAAGAAGTTTACGACAAGTTCAAGGAGTTGACTGCGACGAGACTTTCTCACTCGTAGCGATGCTAAAGTCTGTTGAAATTATGTTAGCAGTCGCTACACTTTCAATTATTAAATCTGGCAGATGGATGTCAAAACATTGTTTCCTTAACGGTTTACTTGAGGAAAGGTTGTATGTGATACAACCATAAGGTTTTGTCAGTCCTAAGGATGCTAAAAGGTGTGCAAGCTTCAATGATCCTTTTATAGACTCAAGCAAGCATCTCGGAGTTGGAATATACACTTTGATGAGGTGATCAAAGTTTTTAAATCTATACAAAGTTTATGAGAAACTTGTATTTACGATAAAGTGGGTGGGAGCACTATAGAGTTTCTGATAAGCATATGTGGTTAACATATTGTTGATCGGAAATGATGTAGAATTTCTGGAAAGCATAAACGGTTGTTTGAAAAGAGTTTTTCAAAGGAAGACCTGGATAAAGCTACCTAATTGTTGAGCATCAAGATCTATAGAGATAGATCAAGATGCTTGATGAGACTTTAAATGAGTACATACCTTGAGAAGATTTTGAAAGAGTTCAAAATGGATCAGTCGGAGAAAGAGTTCTCGTCTGATTTGTAAGGTGTGAAGTTGAGTGAGACTCAAAGCTGAATGTCGCAGACCCGTTGACTATAAGACCTCTCTCACATCCGAAGCATGATCAAACCCTAGAACTCATTGGGTGTTAGATTCATAACAATGCGTGTCACATGGTGATGTGAACTAGATTATTGACTCTAGTGCAAGTGGGAGACTGTTGGAAATATGCCCTAGAGGCAATAATAAATTAGTTGTTATCATATTTCCTTGTTCATGATAATCGTTTATTATCCATGCTATAATTGTATTGATCGGAAACTCAGATACATGTGTGCATACATAGACAACACCATGTTCCTAGTATGCCTCTAATAGACTAGATCGTTGATCAAAGATGGCTATGGTTTCCTAGTCATGGACATGAGATGTCATTTGATAGCGGGATCACATCATTAGGAGAATGATGTGATGGACAAGACCCAAACTACGAACGTAGCATATGATCGTGTCAGTTTATTGCTACTGTTTTCTGCATGTCAAGTATATGTTCCTATGACCATGAGATCATGCAACTCATTGACACCGGGGGAGTACCTTGTGTGTATCAAACGTCGCAACATAACTGGGTGACTATAAAGGTGCTCTACAGGTATCTTCGAGAGTGTCTGTTGAGTTGGAATGGATCAAGACTGGGATTTGTTACTCCGTGTGACGGAGAGGTATCTCAGGGCCCACTCGGTAATACAACATCACAACAAGCCTTGCAAGCAATGTGACTAAGTGTTAGTCACAGGATCTTGTATTACAGAATGAGTAAAGAGACTTGCCGGAAACGAGGTTGAACTAGGTATGGAGATACCGACAATCGAATCTCGGGCAAGTAACATACCAAAGAACAAAGGGAACATCATACGGGATTAACTGAATCCTTGACATAGAGGTTCGACCGATAAAGATCTTCGTAGAATACGTAGGAACCAATATGGGCATCCAGGTCCCGCTATGGTTATTGACTGTAGAGGTCTCTCAGTCATGTCTACATAGTTCTCGAACCCGCAGGGTCTGCACACTTAAGGTTCGGTGACGTTTTTGTAGTATAGAGTTATGCATGGTGGTGACCGAAGGTTGTTCGGAGTCCCAGATGAGATCCCGGACATCACGACGAGCTCCGGAATGGTCCGGAGGTAAAGATTGATATATAGGAAGTCCTATTTTGGTCGCAGGAAAAGTTTCGGGCTTATCGGTAGTGTACCGGGAGTGCCGGGAGTGTACCGGGAGACCATCGGGAGGGGTATTTCGACCCAAGAGTCTACATGGGCTGTGGGAGAGTAAATACCAGCCCTTAGTGGGCTGGTGGAAGTAACACACAAGGCCCATGTGGCTGGGAAGAAAAGCCCAAAGAGAAAAAGGCGGAAAAAGGCAAAAAAGGCAAAAATAAGGAGGAGTCCTAGTCCTACTAGGATTGGAGGAGGAATCCTCCAATCCCACTAGGTTCGGCCGACCCAAGGGCTGCCTCTTTGGAAGCCAAGCCTCCTCCTCCTCTCCTCGTATATATACTAGAGGATTTTAGGGTTTTGGCACAGAATTTTCAGCCACGTGCTACTCGTTCCTCTAGTGCATAGTTTCTCCTCTAGATCGGATTTCTGCAGTGCTTAGGCGAAGCCCTGCCAGAATAGCTCCACCACCATCTCCAGAGCGCTGTCACGCTTCCAGAGAACTCTTCTACCTCTCCGCTCCCTCTTGATGGATCAAGAAGGCGGAGATCGTCATTGAGTTGTACGTGTGCTGAACGCGGAGGTGTCGTCTGTTCGGCGTTAGATAGGAAGGACCGTGATCAAGATTGCGAGACGGATCATGATGAGTTCGCGGGACGGATCGTGATGAGTTCGCGGTACGGATCGTGATGAGTTCGCGGGAAGGATCGCGACGAGATCGCGGGACGGATCGTGATGAATTCGCGGGATGGATCGTGATTGGATCGCGGGATGGATCATGATGAGATCGCGGGACGCTCGGCAATTTGGATCGCGAAGACGTCCAACTACGCCAACCGCGTTTCTTAACGCTTCCTACTTAGCGATCTACAAGGGTACGTAGATCGACTCTCCCTCTCGTAGATGCTCATCACCATGGATAGATCTTGCATGTGCGTAGGAAATTTTTTGTTTCCCATGCAACGTTCCCCAACAATAGGAAGTCCTATTTTGGTCACCGGAAAAGTTTCGGGCTCATCGGTATTGTACCGGGGGTGCCGGTAGTGTATCGGGAGACCATCGGGAGGGGTATTTCAACCCAAGAGTCTACATGGGCTGTGGGAGAGTAAATACCAGCCCTTTAAGGGCTGGTGGAAGTCCCACACAAGGCCCATGCGGCTGGGAAGAAAAGCCCAAAGGGAAAAAGGTGGAAAAAGGCCAAAAAAAGGGAGGAATCATAGTCCTACTAGGATTGGAGGAGGAGTCCTTCTCTCCTCCCCACTTCGGCTGACCCAAGGAGGCTTGGCCCTTGCACCAAGTCCTCTCCTCCCTCCCTCTTATATATACTAGAGGTTTTAGGATTTTTTGCATAGAATTTTTAGCCACGTGCTGCCCGTTTCTCCAGTCCATAGTTTCTCCTCTAGATCGGATTTCTGCAATGCTTAGGCGAAACCCTGCCAGAATTGCTCCACCACCATCACCGCGGTGCTGTCACGCTGCCGGTGAACTCGTCTACCTCTCCGCTCCCTCTTGCTGGATCAAGAAGGCGGAGATCGTCATCGAGCTGTACATGTGCTGAACGCGGAGGTGTCGTCCGTTTGGCTCTAGATCATAAGGACCATGATCAAGATCGCGAGACGGATCGTGATGAGTTCACGGGACAGATCGTGATTGCATCGCGGGACGGATCGTGATGAGTTCACGGGACGGATCGTGATTGGATCGCGGGATGGATCGTGACGAGATCGCGGGACGCTCCGCGATTTGGTTCGCGAAGACGTTTGACTACACCAACCGTGTTTCTTAACGCTTCTCCCTTAGTGATCTACAAGGGTATGTAGATCCACTCTCCCTCTCATAGATACTCATCACCATGGATAGATCTTGTGTGTGCATAGGAAAAATTTTGTTTCCCATGCGACGTTCCCCAACACATATTAACATCTAAACATCATATATCATCCTCCAGCGATCATCGGGGACTCCTATGGCGATCGTTGAGGACTCCTCACCGATGCTCGTCGGGGACTCCGGCGATCGACCATGATGATGCGGGCCGGGACTCCTCCGGTGATCATCGGTGACTCCTCCGGCGATCGTCCGAGGCTCCTCATCGGCGATCATCAGGGACTCCTCCGGCGTTCGACAACTAAATTAACAACCTAAAACAATTACAACTAAAACAACTACAACTACACATGTGACAATTTAACATACAAATTTGAACGGCTGGCGGCTCCACGGCGACGCCACGTCCTACCCTCCATATTTTTCCCATGTACAAATCTAAAACGTTCATGTACAATGTTTTTTGAACTTGGATTTTAGGTTTGAACTTGGACTTGGATTCTAATATGTTTGAATTTGGATTCTAAAATGTTCCTAACTTTGAAAAATTCTAAAACTCATAGAAAAATTATCCTAAGTTTGAACTTGGATTCTAAAATGTTCATGTACATGACGGTGACAGAGGAGGAGAGGCTCACCGGCCGGAGACGATGACGTCGAGGGCGCGGGCGCGGGCGTGGGCTCAGAGATGGAGGAGGACGCCTGAGGCAAGGAGGAGCGACGCCAGGGCTGGATCGGGGACGGAGGAGGAGAGGTGCTCACCAGCCGGAGATGACGACGTCGAGGGCACGGGCACGGGCTTGGGGATGGAGGAGGACGCGGCAGCGGCGGGTAGCGTGGCGGTGCCGACGCGGGCTTGGGCGGTGCTTGCGAGCAGAGTGGCCAGACGGTGAGGTCGGGACCTTTAGTCCTGGTTGGTGGCACCAACTAGGACTAAAGGTCCTCCCTTTAGTCCCAGTTTGTTATACCAACCGGGCCTAAAGAGGCCTTTTCGGCGGCCCAAATTCGCGCAGGAAGGCACCTTTTGTCCCAAAACAACTAAAGGTCTATTTTTTCTGTTTTTATATTTTGAATAATTGTTTTTATATTTGCAATAACTGTTAGAATATTTATAGTTTTTTAATGAATCTTTTTGCTTTAGGTCAAAACAATTACAAACTTTTTGTTAGTGCTAGTAGTTTCAAATTTAAATAGTGTAAATTTGAATTGTTTTCAAATTTTTATGAATCACTAGTTTGTGAATAACTTTAGTTGGAAAAAAAAATTTGAGTGATTGTTTTTGATGTTGTTTAATATTAGTATGTTTTATCATTATATTAAATTTTGGAATTTTTAGGATTATTTAAATAGGTGTTTAATCAAAACAAAAATTTGTTTAACTCTTTTTAGTTTTATACCTTCATTTGTTTTAATCAAAATCACTAGTAATGAACTTTGAAAAGGTTGAAACTTGACATGGTATCATCATTTCACCCACATAGCAAGTGGTAAAAAGTTGAGAGGGTTACGGCAAAAGTGGATGCACTTCGTGTACAAACTAGACCATCTCCTTCGAAGCATGAGGGTTTCGGACCGAAAACTCATATGTTACAAAGGGATTTGAATTTTTTAGACATATTTCAACTCCAGACTTTTTGTGCATTCAATATGAACCATTCTAAGCCACATCATCAAATTTCAACCCTTTCCAACTTTATTTGTTGTTTTTCATGCATTTAATGAATTGTTTTAGGCAAAATGACCCTGAAATTAAAAAGCACCACAAATGAAATCTGAAAAGGTTGAAACTTGTCATGGTATCATCATTTCACCCACATAGCAAGTGGTAAAAAGTTGAGAGGGTTACAACAAAAACTGGTTACACTTCGTGTACAAAACTGACCATCCCGGCTACTCACTAGAGAATTAAAGTGATGACGGTGCAACCAATCACATCCGAGAGTGGGATCTTGGGGTATAAAACTTTTTCTTCGCGTGTGTCCCTTGATTATTGCGCCGTATCCATGGACAATATTCATCATTTAACAGGATGCTTGGGTCAGTCTTCACTACGAAGGGAGGAATTTCATCAAACTTTTCATAATCTTTTGAAATGTCTGCCTTGTCCTCCACTCCCATGATGTTTCTTTTCCCAGAAAGAACTATGTGCCGCTTTGGCTCATCGTATGATGTATCCGCTTTCTTATCTTTCCTTTTTCTCCGTTTGGTAGACATGTCCTTCACATAGAAAACTTGCGTCATATCATTGGCTAGAACGAATGGTTCGTCTGTGTGTCCAAGATTGTTGAGATCCACTGTTATCATTTAGTACTTCGGGTCTACCATTACGCCTCCTCCAGTCAGATTGGCCCATTTGCACCGGAACAAAGGGACCTTCAAATCACCTCCATAGTCAAGTAACCATATCTCCTCTATGTAACCATATATGTGTCCTTTTCCTTGGTGTTTGCCGCATCGTCAAAAAGGACACCATTGTTTTGGTTGGTGCTCTTTTTATCTTGGGCGATCGTGTGAAATGTATTCCCATTTATCTCTTACCCTTGGAAAGTCAATATAGTCGAATGGTCTCTTGGCCAACAAGTACAAGTCATCTTCAACATTGTCATCATTCATGAGATGTGTTCGCAACCAACCGCCGAAAGCCTCAATGTGTGTACGTTGATTCCAAGGGCCAGACTTCTCCGGGTTCTTCGAGCGTATAATATCCATGTGTTTCTCGATATACGGGGTGACCAAGGTAGAATTCTGTAGAACTGTGTAGTGTGCTTGCGCCCAAGAATGCCCGTCCATACATATTATTGATTTTGGTCCACATGCCTTTTCCACGCAGTCTCCCCTCATGCCGCAATTGAGGAACACCAATCGGCTTAATGTCAGGAATAAAGTCAACACAAAACTAAGTAACCTCCTCTGTTTCATGGCCCTTGGAGATGCTTCCTTCTGGCCTAGCACGATTACAAACATATTTCTTTAAGTCTCCCATGAACCTCTCAAAGGGGAACATATTGTGTAGAAATACATGACCCAGAATGGCAATCTCTTTGACTAGGCGAACTAGGACGTGCGTCATAATATTGAACAAAGATGGTGGGAACACCAACTCGAAACTGACAAGATATTGGACCAAATTATTCTGTAAGCTTGGTAGGATTTCTGTATCGATTACCTTCTAAATTGCATTGAGGAATGAACATAGCTTCACAATGGATAATCGAATATTTTCTGGTAGAAGCCCCCTCAACTCAACCGGAAGGAGTTGCGTCATGATCACATGGCAGTCATGAGACTTTAGGTTATGGATTTTTTTTCTCTGCCATATTTATTGTTCCCTTTATATTCGACGAGAAACCAAACGGGACCTTCATACTGAGCAGGCATTCAAAGAAGATTTCCTTCTCTACTTTGGTAAGAGCATAGCTCACAAGACCTTGATACTGCTTTGGATGCATGTTGTCATTTTCGTGCACACGTTGCTGGTCCTCCCATGCCTCTGGTGTATCTTTTGTCTTCCCATACACGCCCAGGAAGCCTAGCACCTTCACATAAAGATTCTTCATCACGTGCATCACGTCGATTGTAGAGCGGACCTCTAGGACTTTCCAATATTCTATCTCCCAAAATATAGATTTTTTCTCCCACATGGGTGCGCGTCCCTCAGCGTCAGTGGGAACAGATTGTCCGTCTGGACCCTGTCCAAATATTACGTGTAAATCCTTGACCATATCAAGTATGCCATCACCAGTACGGAGGAGTGGCTTCTTCCGGTGATCTGCCACACCTTTGAAATGCTTGTCTTTCTTTATTAAGGCATGCTTGGTCGGAAAAAATCGACAATGTCCCAGGTACACATTCTTCTTGCATTTGTCCAAATATATACTTTGGGTATCATCTAAACAGTGTGTGCATGTATGGTATCCCTTGTTTGTTTGTCCTAAAAGGTTACTAAGAACAGGCCAATCATTTATGGTTACAAATAGCAACGCTCGCAGGTCAAAGTCCTGCTATTTGTGCTCATCCCACAGATGTACTCCTTTTTTATTCCACAGCTATGAAAGTTCATCAACTAATGGCCTTAGGTACACATATATGTCGTTGCCGGGTTGCTTAGGGCCTTCGATGAGCACTGGCATCATAATGAACTTTCGCTTCATGCACAACCAAGGAGGAAGGTTATAGATACATAGAGTCACAGGCCATGTGCTATGCTTGCTACTTTGCTCCCCAAATGGATTAATTCCATCTGCACTTAAACTAAACCATAAGTTCCTTGGGTCATCTACAAAGTCTGGCCACTCTCTCTTGATTTTTCTCCACCGCAACCCATCAACGGGTACTCTCAACTTCCTGTCTTTCTTATGGTCTTCTTTGTGCCATCGCAACGACTTGGCATGCTCTTTTTTGGAACAAACGTTTCAACTATGGTATTATAGGAGCATACCACATCATCTTCGCACGAATCCTCTTCTTGGGGCGCTCGCCCTAAACATCATCACCAAGGTCATCGCGACCGATATTATATCGCAATACATTGCATACCAGGCATGCATTCAAATTCTCGTACTCACCGTGGTAGAGGATGTAGTCATTAGGGCATGCGTGTATCTTCTGCACCTCCAATCATAGAGGACACACAACCTTCTTTGTTTCGTATGTATTATCAGGCAATTCGTTGTCCTTTTGAAGCTTCTTCTTCAATATTTCCAGTAACTTTTCAAAGCCCTTATCAACCACACCATTCTCCACCTTCCATTGCAGCAATTCGAGTGTGGTACACGTTTTGTGTTGTCATCATTGTAATTTGGGTACAACCCTTTTTTGTGATCCTCTAACATGCGCTGCAACTTCAACTTCTCCTTTTTATTTAAGCAGTTTCTCTTTGCATCAGCAATGGCCCGCCCAAGATCATTAGCGGGCTCATCTGATGCCTCAGCTTCTTCTTCTTCATTCTCTTCCCCCATTTTAGTACCATCATATTCAGGACACCCAGGATAGTTGTCGTCATCCTATTCTATTAGAACCCCTCTTTCTCCGCGCTTGGTCCAACAATTATAGCCGGACATGAAACCAGACGTAAACAGGTGGACGTGAATCTGCTTCGAGACAGAGTAAGTCTTATCATTCTTACACACACCACATGGACAACACATAAAACCATCCCGCTTGTTTGCCTCAGCCGCACGCAAAAAACTTCGCACGCCATTAATGAACTGGGAAGAGTGTCGGTCAACGTACATCCATTACCGGTTCATCTTCATTACACAACACCGACAAGACTAAATTAATACAAGTTCATACACACTTATTCTCATAAAACAACATAAAACTATCTAGCTAAAACATATTAAATGCAACAAAAAACGCGATCAAAATCACAACTCAGGTAAAAATTGATCCAACAACATAATGATACCAAGTCTCTTTATTAATGGCATATTTTCTAATCTTTCTAATCTTCAAGCGCATTGCATCCATCTTGATCTTGTGATCATCGACGACATCGGTAACGTACAACTCCAATTTCATCTTCTCTTCTTCAACTCTTTTCAATTTTCCTTTCAAATCCTCGTTTTCTTTTTCAACTAAATTTAAGTTCTCGACAATAGGGTCGGTTGGCATTTCCACTTCAACTACCTTCTAGATAAAAATATCTATGTCAACTTGATGGGCATAATTGTCATTAACACGAAATGCAACAAATAGTTATTAAAGAGAATATATCACATCTGAGTCGTAAACTGGACGAGGGCCGACGGGAACGGATATCATAGCCATGGCACTATATATAACAACAATCATTCAAGTAAGAAAACTATGCAAGTAACTATCTAAATCATACAAATAAGATTTTATATATAAAAAGGATAAGAACATAAGAAGAGGCTCACCAAGCTGGTGCCGGTGACGGGACGGTGC
Organism: Hordeum marinum; assembly: GCA_022496015.1. Taxonomy (NCBI): domain Eukaryota; kingdom Viridiplantae; phylum Streptophyta; class Magnoliopsida; order Poales; family Poaceae; genus Hordeum; species Hordeum marinum. The sequence goes on along the minus strand of CM039674.1, from coordinate 505,302,472 downwards.
GGGCGATTGACAGTGGTTACGACTGGGACAGGAAGGCACACTAAATAAGCCACACCTACACATATGCAAACTAAGGAGTTAATTTAACCTGAAAATAACTACACCCAAACTAAAACCCACAAATCATTATACTTATAAAGCATTGCACGAGCTAATCTAGAAATAAGAGATGAAAGGACAAAGTTGCTAACCTTTGTGAACACTTGAATGGATTGGGGTGCCTCAAACCTTGACAAAGCTTGGAGAAAATGGAGGGATGAGCTCGAGCTAGGGGAAGAACAGAGAGGGGAGTTCAAATGAAAAAAAATAGAAAAATAGAGTCGGCTGGACGAACGGTTTATATAGGGAAAGCTTTAGTCCCGGTTTGTATTACAAATCGGGACTAAAGGTCTACATATAGTCCCGGTTTGTGTCACAAACCGGGACTATAAGGGCTCGTGGGGCCCCAGGCTAACACCAGCCTGCCACCACCCCTTTAGTCCCGGTTTGTGATACAAACCGGGACTATAGGTCCCAACTTAACCGGGACTAATGGTGTCCGTACCCCCTGACCGCTACTAGCCGTTGGAACCGGGACTAGTGGCAATATTAGTCCCGATGCAAAGCCAAACCGAGACTAAAGGCACAAACGGAAGGCTTGTTTTCTACTGGTGTATGGACGATTAATAATAAAATGATGATTGGGACGGTCTTTTCTCGACGTGTCTCTGACTTGCTCTTTAAATTCCTTACTTGCAGCACTGGCATCCGTTGATAACGGGTCTGCGACCGTGTGGGGCTCATGCTCGACGCGCTCCTGGATACCACCCACCGCCTCACCTCATCGCATGACCGCAGATCCTGCTGCCACTAGGTGGCTTTTTTTCTTATTTATTTTATGCATTTTCCGGGCATGATTATATTGTTGCCCTAGCTGTTTGTGTTGTTCCAATACTGTTGACCTGATTGTATAGATGATTGCTTTATTAATAAAGCGAGGCAAGAGCTTATTTCATGTTTTTATATTGATGATAATATAGATGTGTATGCAATGGCGGCGCTGGGGTCTTTCTTGGCATTCCATGGAATATACAAGATTCTAGGTAAAAAAAATCAACATATACGCTTTATACATCTCGGAGCACACAAGCAGCCTACCGGACCACAAACTGAATCCCAAAGCGGCTCGTTCAGCGCCTTGGCTCCACGTAAACCAGGCCACAGGCCACGCACGTCTCGCACGCTTGTAGCAACACAGTCACGCAGCCTCGCACTCCCTCCCAAGTTCCAAACCTGGTTCTAGCGTTTGGCGTCGGCTGACGAATTGGCGATTCCAAAACTCTAGTCCAGGTCCAACGGCGGCTGGCGGCGGCTCTCTCTCCCTCCGTGCTCTGTCGGGTGTCGGACCCAACTCCCAAGACCCAGGTGGCTAGGTCGTCATGGCACTCCGACGGCGACGCAGCCGCGGCCCTGCCGACCTCTCGACTCCCCCTCCGGCAGTCCGGCCTGTACTGCACTACTCCGTCCACCGTCCACCGTCAGCTGTCGGATGTGCAGCCCTGCCTTCGTTATGACAATCTGGCTTTCAGCTTCCGGTTTAACAGCCACAAGCTAATTTTAAATTGCTCCTCGGTTTCTTTACAAATTACTCCTTCCGTTTCATAATATAAGAGTATTTTTGTCATATTTAACCAATCATTGCCACACATCACACATGACTGATTGAAAACCAGTTGCTTGCGTTTTACCTATCTCCTTCGTCGTTAAAATCCCTCCATTGTGGCCAAAACTTTGCAACTTGTAATCGTGCTAGCTTTGTATGTGTGAATTACCCCCGACAAGATGCATCACTGGTAGATCGCGTCAGCTGTGTTGGAGAGTATCAATCAATAATTATGTGTGGTTGGACCAACATTTTTTTGGTAGTATGTTCTAGGGCCAACAACTTGGCTAGTGACAGGAGGAGGAGGCAACCTGGTCTACTACTTTCTTCAGCCGAGTTAATTGGTGTTTTAGTTGTTCTCAATTTTAGGCCATCACGTATATCGCGGTGACCACATGAGATTATTTTCGGTGCTGCTGTCTATTCAAAAAACTGAAGTCTTACGGGTATCTCGTGGTAACGGGGAGGAGGATGTCGAAAAGTGCTAATAGAGGACGAGCCCATGGTAGGACTTTATCTGAACTGTCTTTGCTGCATAGGGATAAACGTCAGGAGTGCTTGGTACAGGATTTTAACAGGGAGCGCTGCACAGCTAGTACTAGGTTGTCTCATCAATCTGTATGCCTATAGATTCTTATAATATTGCAGTCCCCTCCCACCGTTCCATTAAAGAAATTAGCCAGTGATGGCCACGTTCATAGCATTTTATAGTGAGACGATGTAATTAATTAGGGTTACTAAAAATGATCAAGTTAGGATTATTACAGATTAGCCTATTAGGGTTACTACAGATTAACTAAATATTTTAAGTTCGGAACGTTACACGTCGTTTGTTATTTAGGCGATCAAATCCTGTAAATTCGCACAAAAAAGGACAAGAGAGAAGTAATAAGTAATCTGTCAATTAGGATCAAATGTACATGGTAAAATTATCTTCTGTACATATATTGTTTGGTTAGCATTGTTCAGTGATTATAAACTAAAGTTAAAACGTAGCAAAATTTTGAACACTTGTTTGGAGTTATTAATTACATTTGTTTCTCATGTAATATTCAGTCCGTAATAACGGACTACTCTCCATGGCTGACATTTTGTCCCGTAACGGATACTTCTTTAAGAGATGGGACCTAAAAGTCTTTGAGACAGTGCAGCTATACCATGTCTTGTCAAGTCCTAGCATGTGTCTCCTCCATAGGCAAACTGTAGCATGTGTCTCCTCCGTAGGCAAACTGTAGTACATGTACCTCGCTGTGGAATCCTGATCCAAGGCCTATTCTAACGCACCAGATAACGTCCGCCAATGTCGCCGTCCACTGAAACTTCAGTCAGGAGGATGTGTGCTTGCTTCATCCTTGACGTTTGTAGTTTGCACTCGCTTCTCCTCAATTATGTTGGCAAATGGGGAGGTTATCTATCGCTGGATTGCTGGTGTTGATACTCTCACTAATCTCAAGCAACTGGTTTAATTGGTGTGCCATTTTTTTTAGAAAAGGAGAATTACTCCGGCCTCTGCATCTGAGCGGTCACTATATAATAGAAAACATGCCTTCCGTTTGTACCTTTAGCCCCGATTTGATTTTGAACCTGGATTAATGTTTTCAATAGTCCCGGTTCCAACGGCTAGTAGCGGCCACGCCATTAGTCCCGGTTCATCTGGGACCTGTAGTCCCGGTTTATAAAACCGGACTAAAGGGTTGGTGGCAGGCTGTTGTCAGCCTGGGCCCCCATGAGTCCCGGTTCGATGGATCTTTAGTTTCGGTTTTTATAACCAATCGGGACTAAAGCTTTTCCTATATAAACCCTTCGTTCGGCCCGACTTCATTTCTCTGTTTTCTCCATTCGAACTCCCCTCTCTATTTCTTCCCCTAGCTCGAGCTCATCCCTCCATTTTTGCCAAGATTTGAGGCACCCCAATCCATCCAAGTTTTCACAAAGGTTAGCAACTTTGTCCTTTCATCTCCTATTGCTAGATCAGCTCGTGCAATGCTTTATAAGTATAATGATTTGTGGGTTTTAGTTTGGATGTAATTATGTGATAGTTTTTTTTGACTTATATGCATTTTCAGCTCAAATTAACTTCTTAGTTTGCATATGTGTAGGTGTGGTTTACTTAGTGCGCCTTCCCGTCCCGGTCGTAACCACCGTCGATCGCCCGCACCATCCCGTCGTCGGCACCAGCTTGGTGAGCCTCTTCTTGTGTTCTTATCCTTTTTATATAAAAAAATCTTATTTGTATGATTTAGATAGTTAAGTGCATAGTTTTCTTACTTGTATGATTGTTGTTATATATAGTGACATGGTTATGATATCCGTGCCCGTCGGCCCTCGTCCAGTTTACGATTCAGATGTGGTATATTCTCTTTAATAACTATTTGTTGCATTTCGTGTTCTAAGAACACACAAAAAGTCTGGAGTTCTAAGAAGTTCAAAAAAAATGAAATCTCTTTGTAATAGATGAGTTTTCATCCGAAACCCTGATACTTCGAAAGAGATTGTCCATTTTGTACACGAAGTGCATCCAGTTTTTGTCGTAACCCTCTCAACTTTTTAGCACATACTATGTGGGTGAAATGATGGTACCATACCAACTTTCAACCTTTTCAGAGTTTATTTGTAGTGCTTTTCAATTTCAGGGTCATTTAGCTCAAAAAATCAACTAATAGCTAAAATAATGAACTAGAAAACTTTTATGAAACTCTAATAGCAAAAAGAATGAACTAAAAATAATCAATTAAAATATTCTGTTATGATCAACTAAAACAAAACAATAATATTCTTCAATAGCAAAAAGAATCAACTGAAATCTTTTATAAAACTCTAATAGCAAAAGGAATCAACTAAAAAGCTTTTATAAACCTCTAGTATTTTTGAAACTAAAATTATAAAAAGAATTGCAACTAAAATTATAAAAGTATTTTTTGTTCAAAACATTAATAGCAAAAAGAAATTTCATAAAGAAATTTTTTGTTAGAAACTTTAATAGCAAACTAAAATAAGCAAATCTGTTTTTGATTAAAACAGACATTTAAAATAACCTAAAACTTACCAAATTGAATATAATGATAAAACACACTAATATTAAATAGCATGAAAAAAATCACTCAAAAATCTCTTTTTTAGTAAAGTTATTCACAAACTAGTGATTCACACAAATTTAAAAAAAATCAAATTTAAACTATTCAAATTTGAAAACTAATGGCACTAACAGAAATCTTATAATTTTTGTGACCTAAAAGCAAAAAAGAATCATTGAAAAATAGTAAGTAGGAACAAAATAAAATAAATAAAGCAAAAAACAAAACAGAAAAATGGATGTTTTTTTAAATGCCACCTACTCGGCCACCAAGGCCCGAATACGACTAGAAACCCAACCAGCTTGTTGGGCTAGGATTCAGGCCCGCAAAAGGACCAATAGGCCCACACGCAGTGACAGATTAGGCCTGGAAGCCTGCAGTTGAGAGGAGCTCGAGAGGGTGTGCGCAACAGCGCTTATAAACCACTTCCGAGCTCTCTCGGCTAGGGAGGTGGGACAAATTTGGCCCCGGGCAGCACCACCCTTTGGTCCCGGTAGGTGCCACCAATGGGACCAATGCACCCATTTAGTCCTGGTTGGTGCCACCAACCGGGACCAAAGGTCCCTGTTTCCCGCCCTTTGGGCTGCTGAAAACTAACCTTTGGTTTCGGTTGGTGGCACCAATTGGGACCAAAGGTGTTCATTGGTCCTGGGTTGGTGCCACCAACCGGGACCAATGCTCTCCGTATATAAGCCAACACTTAGGAATTTTCAGCATTCTCATCTCGCCCCCGACAACGCCGACGAAATCAATGCCGCCAGGTTGCCCGCCTGCCGCCCGTCGCCGTCACCGACGCCCGCCGCCCTCGTCGTCGTCATCAGTCGATGCCCCCGTCGTCACCCGCCGCCCGTCGCCCCCGTCGTGCTCAGAAGAATCGCAACATCGACCTTGTCGTCGCCTCTTCCGGACTTGCGGTGAACCCATGGTTCTTTACCCCTAGTGCCGTGATTGATTTCGTCCTCTAGCCGCCATCCCCATCAAGGCCGAGCTCTGGCCGTCGCCATTGTTGCTGGGCCTCATGCTCTTGAGTTCTGCAGCTTGCAGTCGCGCCACGGTTCTGCTCCTTGTGACGCCAGGACGCCATAGAGCCCTTCGGCTAGCCTCCGCATGTCATGTAGCCCTGGAGCTGCTCGAGGCCGAGCTCCGACCGTTGTCTCCGTCGTCGTTATGCTCAGCTCCGGCCACCTCCGGTAAAGCCGACCGCACAGATGAACATGTGCGAGTCCCAGCTCCCCGCGAAGCCTCTCCACCGTCATTTTGGTCACTAGAGGACCGTTCCCGAGCACCTCCACCATCTCAGGCCTCACCGGCGACAAGCCGCAGGTTAACTCCGATGAGTTTGACCCCGGTTGACTAGGATTAGACCCCCTGGGTCACCAACATGTGGGGCCAGCCTCTGACTTAATTATGTTAAGCGCCTAATTAAATTAGTTAATCTATATTAGTTAAATGGGTCACTAACAGTGGGCCTAGGCATGCTAATTGGTTTAGATAGGATTAACTGAATGCTAATTAACCCTGTTAATTAGCTAAGACACTGACCAGTGGGTCCCACTGGTCAGGTTTGACATGGCCGGCCTTGTTGAACTGCTGACGCAATGCTGATGTGTTGCTGACGCATTAATTGAATGTGTTCATTTCTCTGTTTGTCGGTGTTGTTCCTTCCCGGTAGACGATGATTCCAACGTTGAGATCATTGCATTACATTGAATTAGTTAAAATGAGGGGGGGACGCCGGACATGACATGAGGGGGACGTCGGACATTGCACATGAGGGGTGAGCGTCGTTGTCGTCTACCCCCTCCCCGATAACTTCGACATGAGGGGGGACATCGAACGTCGAACATGAGGGGTGAGCATCGTTGTCATCTACCCCCTCCCCAATAACTTCGACATGAGGGGGGCCGTCGGACATGACATGAGGGGGGACGTTGGACGTCGGAGATGAGTGGTGAGCGTCGTTGTCATCTACCCCCTCCCTGATAACTTCGACATGAGGGGGGACGTCAGACATGACATGAGGGGGGACGTCGGACGTCGGACATGAGGGCTGAGCGTCATTGTCGTCTACCCCCTCCCCAATAACTTCGACATGAGGGGGGACGTTCATATAGAAAACTCTGGTAGCATAGATTTATCAAGAATGTCCCCATTATGGATGTGCACAAGTTGATCCAATTTTTTTCTGATCTCATATATATATTCTTCTATATGTCATGTTATCTGTCAAAGTATTGAAGAAATCCATGGCTTCATCATTAGCCGGAAGTAACAGGCGTATGATGCTACGAAGCTCTTCAAAGTTGTTTTGGAACGGAGTTCCGGATAGAATATTTTGCTTTCTGGTACGAATTTCAGCAAAGGCCTAACAAATAGCGATATTGGGAAGGCTCTTGCTGAACTTCGTACCAAAAAGCTAATTATCATATTTGGGACTCCATTCCAAAGCAATTTTGGAGAGCTTCGTACCATTATGCGCCTCTTACTTCCGGCTAATGATGAAGCCATGGTTTTCTTGAATCCTTTGGCACTACACAATGTGACATATAGAAGGGTAGATGAAATCAGGGAAACTATGGACCATTTTCTGCACATTCATAGTGGCGCCATTTTGTTAAATCCCTTAAAGGTTAAGAGAATCCCTTATTTGACATTCATGAGAGAGGCGGTCCGGACATCGTACATTAATGTTTGTATGTTAATTGCCATGTTGTAATATTTGCGGAAACTATGGATCAAAGAGACTTGGAACAAGAATAGTTGTTGGGGGAGATAATCCTCGCCGGACGTGATGTATTGTCGTTTCTCAATGACACCAATGGTCTGGAAGGAGAGGATGACGGCTCCGGTGATCGAACAGTGGAGGAGGAAGGACATGATCATGATGGCTCCGGTGACCGAATGCCGGAGGAAGAAGAAGACCATGGTAACGGCTCCGGTGACCGAACGGAGGAGGGAGCTGTTGCAAAGTTCGGCGAGGTATATATATTAATTAAGCCTGTGCTGACTAGCTAATTGATGCATTAATTGTTTTGGTATGTACATATATTAACTCTTCTTTCTTCTTTTATAGCCCCCCAGATCGAGCCAAACATCGATAACGAGATGAGGCCCGAAGAAAAGGTTGCGCAAGGATGAAAGGTTCACGATCACAGCACTCACGGATGATGGCCTACCGATTGAACCAAAGCGGACCAAGGAAGCATTTGCTACTCAATGCGGATCTATTATTAGGGACAGCATCCTGATCAGCATCAACCAATGGAATAAGCCTAAGGACGACGGCCCTAAAGTTTCTTATGTCACCGATAGACATAAAGATGATCTTTGGACCTCGCTAAAGGCAAATTTCACCCTACCGCCAGAGGAGGATCCGAATAACCCAGTTATAGGGCCACTGGTCAAGGCGTGTGCTCTTAAGAAGATGGCAGATCTATTCAGGAGGTGGAAGAATGAGTTGAAATCAAAGTTTGTCGACAAAGAGAAGACTCCAGAATTCATCGGCCGATTTGAGAAGATAAGACATTACTGGCCCGCATTTTTGGCCTATAAGACATCGGACAAGTGTAAGAAAATGTCAGAGACAAACAAGAACAATGCTGCAAAGAAGCAATATCACCATCACACGGGGTCAGGTGGCTACCTCAAAGCCCGGCCGTTGTGGTACAAAGCTGAGAATGACCTGATTGCTAAAGGGGTCGAACCAGAGACATTGAACTGGCCAGACCGTTGAAGGACTTGGTTCTTCGAGGTTGCGGGAACTTTGGACCCTGAAACAGGGAAGTGCCATTTGACTAAGCACCCTGGACGAACATGAGGCACACCAGGCTCCGTTTTGTGGAAGGTTGGTTTCCCAACGCAGTCGGTTACAGAAGCCAGGAGAGAAAGAGGAAAGCAGAGCTGAGCGACATGCAGAAGCTCAATGCAAGACTACAAAAGCTAGAGGAACTTGAGAGCCAGCGAGCTACCGGCCAACAGTCTCAGCGGCACGGAGCTACCCCGGAAGCTACCCCACCAGCTCAGCGGAGAAGCAGCGTGGCTTCCACGGAGCCCGTTCAGCCTGACTTCACGGCTCCTAGCTACCCCGTGGATACTATCACGGAGGCTCAGCAATGCAACCTTATTACGAAATGCCAGAACCTCACTTTCAAGGCGGCTGTCGGCTCTGTTGCACCTCCTCAACCCAACGGAACTTTTCACTGCCTTCCGATTCCACATGGCTATGTTGTTGTGACGGTGGATGAAGTAATGGAGGGATTTGAGGATCTTGAGCTTGACCACACTACAGGTGAAGGGGAGAATCGGCTGGTTCATGCTCTGAGGAGTACATGTCTATGGCAGAAGGAGTACATCAAGCTTCCAAACTAGACGCCTCCGCCACCTCCTCCTCCTCACACGAGTCAGGGCACTCTGTCGCCTCCTCCTCCTTCGGCGGGTGATCAGGGCATTGCGCCTCCTTCTCCGGCGCCCTCGACGTGTGAGGGAACTCCGCCTCCTCCTTCGCCTACTCCGGTGCGTCGAAGCAGTCCGCCTCCTCCTCCGCCTCATCAGCAGCGGTGGAAGACATACGCCACCACTCCGGCTCCTCCGGCGCGTCGGAGCACTCTGCCTCCCCCGCCTCGTCAGCAACGATGGAAGAGAGACGCCACCGCTCCGACGGCTAGCAGTACAAGCAGAGGTGGGAGGCAATTCAGATACGATCCATCTCTTAAGGCTCCAGAAAAGTTACCATATGAGAGGACCGAGAAGGAAAACGAGGACATTTGTCGTGCCGAAGTGAGGGACCATTTTGCAAAGAAAAATCCACCTCCGAAGGATAAGCCAGATCCGGTGAAAGTGAAGCGCACTATCGATGCCCTGAAGCGACCACCACCGCCTCTGCCAGATTTCAACTATGTTCGCTGTATTAAAAACACATATCAAGATGCGCGGCGGTCGAGAAGTACTTCCAGTGATGCAAGGTTAGCAGAACGAAGAAGTTGGAAAAAATTCCCCAGCTCGGCAAACAGGCGAACCAATCGTGCCCCCCCCCCGCTCAAGGTGTCTAGCGATATCGCCTCTGATCATCTGGGGATGTTGCCCAGTAACAATCTTGCTGATTACATGAGCGATGATGTACTGTTTGAAGCAATGGAGGTGGACGAATTCAGATACCAGTACGAGCAGCCTCTCGTCAAACCTGATCATCCTCCTCTCACAACGATGATGCAAAGATTGCATGAATGGTACATGAAAACCCGCCGCAAGTGTGGGAAGGATACTTTGACACTGAGAATTAAAGAGGAGCACGACCTCGTTGGAATGAATCAGTTGTTTGTTGAATTTGATGAGATATTCCAGTTATACAATCGAAAGGCCATCGACAAAACAATCATGACTTCCTACTGTCTGTAAGTACTACTTCTGTAATTAAGTCTCTATATATAGCTCAGCTCTTTCATTGCATGTATATATAATTATCCTCACTATATTATGCAGATTGAAAATCGTCAAATGTAGAAAAGCACAAATCTATGACATTGGGTTCATTAACCCAAATATCATACATGAATGGACGATTAAACAAAGAGTCACAGAAACCGAGGACAACTCGCTACAATCGTTGCTTATATATAAATCAAAACAAAGAGAGAGTACTCTTTCCTTACAAATTCGAGTGAGTGTTACTGTCTTGTGCATATTTAGTTTCCCTTATTACTCAAGGTTATAGTAATGTAATTGAGGAGTTATGCATGCATGCACGCTTCCATTTTATTCTGCTAGAGATTAACCTTGAGCGGAGAGTAGTAATCGTCTTAGACTCGAGACGAAAAGATCCCCAGGAATATGCGGACATGACTGAAATGCTCCAGAAGTAACTTCAATCGATCACTATCGCATCATATCGGCAACTTTGTTCATTTCCTGATATCAAGTAATTATTTTCTTTGTCTGGCAGGGTTTGGACAGAGTTCACCGCAATAGTTCCGGCACTACCGAGGGAGCTGCGATTTACACACCCGAAAGGAAGTACTACTAGCTAGTTCTGCGCATCTTACATTGATTCTAGTTTCATCAATTCCATTTATCATGCTTGATTATAAGTTTAATTGAACTCTATTTCTCGTAAAGTGCTTGTGGCAGGAAGAAGGGACTTATTTTTATGGATACTACGTTTGCGAGTTCATCTACAACGCGACGACCTGTAAGCGGGGCAACTCTGAAAAACAATATCAAGTGCGTAAGCAATAATATTCACAATTTTATTTTATTACCATGATTTGTTTTGAGTTTCATTCATATATATGTATTGACCCCCTTCTTCAAATTAGATGTAGAAGATGCGGGATGAACTCCTACCACATGATCGCATACGAGCAATTCAAGAGGAATTGGTGGGATTCTATCTTGACCACGTCATAAATAAAACCAAACAATACCATCTGGAATTTGACATTAGATGTTAGGGATTGTAAGAGATCTTATGTTGTATATATGTAGCTAGTAGCATCGGATAGATATACTTAAACTTGTTGTTCGACCAATCTCTTGAAGAAAGAGAGGTCGATCACTTCTCTCTGCATATGTTCATGACGATCTTGTGTACTTAATGGTTCCTTCATTTGCTTACTAGATAGCGTGTCGAGTTCTCTCTATAGTAGCTAGCGTCGACCAAGCATGGAGAAAGAGTCCTGCCAGATGCTGATGGAGAAATTAACCCTCCAAAACCCCCTAACCCCGCCCCCTTCAAAAAAAAACCAGCTCCTGTCAGATGCTGACGCGTGGATGCCTTTTGGTCCCGGTTGGTGTTACCAACCGGGACTAAAGGTCCTCCTGGCTGGGCTCTCCGCAGCGGCCACGTGGATCCCCTTCTGTCTCGGTTCGTAAGCGAACCGGGACTAAAGATTTTGGGCTTTAGTCCCGGTTCCAGAATCGAGGCTAATGGGCTTGTGGAACCGGGACAAATGGGTCATTTTCTACTAGTGATTTATAATGAAGTCGAATATAATACCACTAATACATCATCTCAAATAATCCTGTTATTAATGCATCATCAAATATTAACTAATACATCTCGAATATTATCATATAGGATCACTCATACAAATCGAATACTATCGAATAATCTAAGTCACTAGCGGTTCCTGAGTCGCGGATGGTGGACACCCAAAGATAACGAACCATCACGGGATCATAACTCGGGTGAGATACCTGAAGAATTTGCTAGGTATTGTTGAACCTTGAGTCCAACGCCACCATGTAGCGACGGACGTGCTCGTCCTCCTCTCTGACACGGCGACGTACCACCTCCGCGGGGGCCTGCTCCCTCTGCACCGAAAGTGTCCCACGTGACCGCCACCAAAGAAGCTCCAAGTCGACGACGAGACCCGGATTCCTCACCAAGCTTCGAGCCCCGGAAGATAGCACCTCCCAGTGCCAGCCCGACGGAGCCCAGTCCCGGACATGTCGCCTATCAAGCAGGCTCTCGCTAACCACTCCACGACAAGGATGCGGGCCGGGCATCGTCGATGTCGAGACAAATTCCTATGAGAACATTTTCTTATCATTTAATCACTAGTTTTTCCAAAATCGAAGAATTTTTCTCTAATCTAACATATGCATACTAATTTTTCCTAGGACTCCTAATTAACTAAAACATAAAACAACTAAAACATAAAAAGCATCATAAACAAAATCATCTAACAATATTAATCTACTTATCCATCTACGTACAATTTTCTTAACACATGTTTAATGAAAAAATGTTGCATACCAACCACAAAAATTTGCACGTTTAAAAAAATATGTGTGTGTGTAAGTGTTTATCCATCATTAAACTTTCACCATCTTTGATGAACGAGCTAGTCTACTAGAGGCATACTAGGGACATAATGTTGTCTATATACCCACACATGTATTTAGTTTCCAATCAATACAATTATAGCATGGATAATAAATGATTATCACAAACAAGGAAATATAATAATAACCAAATTATTATTGCCTCTAGGGCATATGTACAAAATGGACAATCTCTTTCGAAGTATCGGGGTTTCGGACGAAAACTCGTCTGTTACAAAAGGATTTCAACTTTTTAAACTTATTTCAACTCCAGACTTTTTGTGCATTCAATATGAACCATTAGAAGCCACATACTAAAGTTTCAACATAACTATTTTTCATGCATTTAATGATTTTTTTGAGCTAAATGACCATGAAATTAAAAAGTACCACAGATGAACTCTGAAATGGTTAAAACTTGGCATGGTATATCATCATTTTGTGTATAAAAAGTTGAGAGTGTTACGGCAAAAAATGGATGCACTTCGTGTGTAAAATGGATAATCTCTTTCATCGAGGTTTCGGACGAAAACTCGTCTATTACAAAAGGATTTCAACTTTTTAAACTTATTTCAACTCCAGACTTTTTGTGCGTTCAATATGAAACATTAGAAGCCACATACTAAAATTTCAACCCTATCTAACTTCATTTGCTATTTTTCATACATTTAATGATTTGTTTTGAGATAAATGACCCTGAAATTAAAATGCACCACAAATGAACTCTGAAATGGTTGAAACTTGGCATGGTATCATCATTTCACCCACACAACATGTGCTAAAAAGTTGAGAGCATTACGGTAAAAACTGGATGCACTTCGTTTACAAAATGGACAATCTCCTTCGAAGTATCGGGGTTTCGAACGAAAACTCGTCTGTTACAAAAGGATTTCAACTTTTTTAACTTATTTCAACTCTAGACTTTTTGTGCATTCAATATGAACCATTAGAAGCCACATACTAAATTTTTAACCCTATCTAACTTCATTTGCTATTTTTCATGCACTTAATGATTTGTTTTGAGCTAAATGACCCTAAAATTAAAAAGAACCACAAATGAACTCTGAAATGGTTGAAACTTGACTTGGTACCATCATTTCATCCAGATAGCATGTTCTTAGGGCCATGGATGAGCACTGGCATCATAATGAACTTCCACTTAATGCACAACCAAGGAGGAAGGTTATAGATACATAGAGTCATAGTCCATGTGTTATGCTTTCATGATTTATTTTAACCATGCCAAGTTTCAACCTTCCCAGAGATATCTCAAAACATACATCACAATGCTTCAGAAATCTTGCTCACGATCATATTTAAACAGGGACCTAAATAAAAATAGTAGTTTGGATATCCATTATAGAAAATACTCGTCTGAATAGACATATATAAAAGTACTCATTCGGATCATAGGAGACCACCCCAAGCACGAAAGAATAATAGAGATATATAAAATTACTCCGTTGCGAACAGTACTCATCCGAATCAGAATATCCCCTGCCCCAAACTAGTGGTGGTTGTGGTGGTGCTTGATGTACGAGGTGCCGCTGCCCACAATTAATGATTCTAATCTCGCGGTACAACTCGTATGCAACGTACGCATCTTTTGCGGTATACTCAATGTTTACCATCAGGTCGGGTTGTCTCCACTCTTTGTGCTGAACCAGGGGGAATTTGGTCTTCATATCAGTGTACTGCTCGTCGATCACAGTGACTGCCATATGAGCCATTGAAGTCCTCCTATGCTTAAGCCTGAATATATCTTGGAGATCAATGTGGCAGGCAGCTGGTATCTTAATACCGAAGCTACGCCTCATCTTGATCTTGTCATTCATTATATAAACGTACCAAAACATATGCCGCTGCAAAGGAAGTCCATGAGTACTGGACAGTGCTTGTTGTTGGGGAACATTGCATGGGAAACAAAAAAGTTCCTACGCACATGCAAGATCTATCCACGGTGATGACCATCTATGAGAGGGAGAGTGGATCTACATACCCTTGTAGATCGCTAAGCGGAAGCGTTAATAAACGCGGTTGATGTAGTCGAACGTCTTCAGGATCCAAATCGCTAAGCATCTAGTGATCCCATCATGATCCTTCTCGTGATCCAATCACTATCCGTCCCGCGATCCCATCACGATCCGTCTCGCGATCTTGATCACGGTCCTTCCGATCTAACGCCAAACGGACGGCACCTCCGCGTTCAACACACGTGTGGCTTGATGATGCCTTCACCTGCTCGATCCAGTGAGCGATGGTGAAGTAGTAGATGAGTTCCGGCAGCACAACGGCATGGTGATGGTGGTGGTGAAGAACAATCTCCGTAGGGCTTTGCCAAGCACAACGGAAACTATGACGAAGGATAAACTAGAGGGACGGGGTTGCCAGCACATGGCTAGGGATTCGTGATGTGTTCTAGGTGCTAGCCCCGTCCCTTTATTTATATGCTAAGCCCTGGGGTCAAAACTTGGAGAAAATCCTCCTCAAGGTCGTTTTGCCCGCAAGGCAAGAGTCCTCCTTGGACTCCAGGACCAGACGCCAAGGTCCTCGGCGTCTGGCCCCAGACGCAGGGTCCCTGGCATCTGGCCCCTGGCCTTCGCAAAACACCTTTTGCACCTTCCTAAAGCCTCATGGGCTTTACCCCTTGGCCCAAATAAAGTTTTCTCTTACCTCGAACATTTCGGGAAACATCCGAAACTCTTTCCTGTGAATTCGGGAAGCCTTCCGGAGACCAAACACTATTATCCCATATATCAATCTTTACCTCCGGACTATTCCAAAGCTCCTCGTCATATCCGAGATCTTATCCGTGACTCCGAACAACTTTAAGTGTGTAGACCTTACGGGTTCGAGAACTATGCAGACATGACCGAGACACCTCTATGGTCAATAACCAATAGCGGGACCTGGATGCCCATATTGGCTCCTACATATTCTACGATCTCTATCGGTTGAACCTCTATGTGAAGCATTCAATTAATATCGTATTTTGTACCATTTGTTCTTCGGTATGTTACTTGCCCGAGATTGGATCGTCGGTATCTCTATACCTAGTTCGATCTCGTTCCGTAATACAACATCATGTGGCTAACATATTAGTCACTTTGCTTGCAAGGCTAGTTGTGATGTTGTATTACCGAGTGGGCCCCGAGATACCTCTCCGTCACACGGAGTAACAAATCCCAGTCTTGATCCATGCCAACCCAACAGACACCATCAGAGATACCTATAGAGCACCTTTATAGTCACCCTATTACGTTGCGACGTTTGATACACACAAGGTACTCCTCCGGTGTCAGTGAGTTGCATGATCTCATGGTCATAGGAATAGATACTTGACATGCAGAAAACAGTAGCAACAAACTGACATGATCATATGCTACATTTATAGTTTGGGTCTTGTCCATCACATCATTCTCCTAATGATGTGACCCCGTTATCAAATGACATCTCATGTCCATGGCTAGAAAACCTTGACCGTGTTTGATCAACGAGTTAGTCCAGGAGAGGCATACTAGGGACATAATGTTGTCTATATACCCACACATGCATTTAGTTTCCAATCAATACAATTATAGCATGGATAATAAACGATTGTCACGAACAAGGAAATATAATAATAACCAAATTATTATTGCCTCTAGGGCATATTTCCAATAGTCTCCCACTTGCACTAGAGTAAATACTCTAGTTCACATCACCGAGTGATTTACATTGTTATGAATCTAACACATACTAAGTTATGGGGTTCGATCATGCTTTGCATGTGAGAGAGGTCTTTAGTCAATGGGTCTACGGCATTCAGATCCGTGTGAACTTTGCAAATCTCTATGTCATACTGTAGACACTTCTACCACACTCCACTTCGAACTATTCCAAATGGATGCTCCACTATACGTACCTGGATTGCTACTCAGAGTCATCCGGATTGGTGTTAAAGCTTGCATCAACGTAACCCTTTACGACGAACTCTTTATCACCTCCATAATCAAGAAATATTTCCTTAGTCCTCTAGTTACTAAGGATAATCTTGACCGTTGTCCAGTGATCCACTCCTGGACCACTCTTGTACCCCTTGACAGAATCATGGCAAAGCACACACAGGTGCGGTACATAGCATGGCATACTACATAGAGCCTATGGATAAGGCATAGGGGACGACCTTCGTCCTTTCTCTTTCTTCTGCCGTGGTCGAGCTTTGAGTCTCACTCAATTCCACACCTTACAAATTAGACAAGAACTCCTTCCTTGACTGATCCATTCTGAACTCTTTCAAAATCTTGTCTAGGTATGTACTCATTGAAAGTCTCATCAATCATCTTGATCTATCTCTATAGATCTTGATGCCCAAGAATTAGGTAGTTTTATCCAGGTTTTCCTTTGAAAAACTCCTTTTCAAACAACCCTTTCTGCTTTCCAGAAATCCTACATCATTTCCGATCAACAATATGTCATCCACATATACTTATCAGAAATTCTATAGTGCTCCCACTCACTTTATTGTAAATACAAGTTTCTCATAAACTTTGTATAGACTCAAAAACTCTGATCACCTCATCAAAGCATATATTCCAACTCTGAGATGCTTGCTCCAGCCCATAGAAGGATCACTAGAGTTTGCACACCTTTTAGCATCCTTAGTACTGACAAAACCTTCTGGTTGTATCGCATACAACCTTTCCTCAAGGAAGGAAACAATGTTTTGACATCCATCTACCATATTTCATAATTGAAAAACACAGCAACTGCTAACATAATTCCAACAGACTTTAGCATCGCTATGGATGAGAAACTCTCATCACAGTCAACTCCTTGAACTTTGTCGGAAACTTCTTTGCGACAAGTCGAGCTTTATAAATGGTGACATTCACCATCAGCGTTTGTCTTCATCTTAAAGGTCCATTTATACTCAACGACCTGTCGTTCAACGTGCAAGTCTACCAATGTCCATACTTGGTTTTAATACATGGATCCTTTCTCGGATATCATGGCCTCTAACCATTTGTTGGAATCCAGGCCCATCACCGCTTCTCCATAGTTCATAGGTTCATCGTTGTCCAACAACATGATTTCCAAGACAGGATCACCGTACCACTCAGGTGCAGTACGTATCCTTGTCAACCTACGAGGTTCGATAGTAACTTGATCCGAAGCTTCATGATCATCATCATTAAATTCCTCTTCAAATGATGTAGGCTCCACAGAAACATCTTTATGCGCTGCGCTACTCTCTGGTTGAAACAAAGGTTCAACAACCTCATCAAGTACTATCTTCCTGCCACTCAATTCTTTCGAGAGAAACTCTTTCTCGAGAAAGGACCCTTTTCAGCAACAAACACTTTGCACTCGGATCTAAGATAGAAGGTATTCCCAACTGTTCTTAGGGTATTCTAGAAAGATGCACTTTTCCGCTTTGGGTTCGAGCTTATCAGACATAAGTGTCGCTTTCCCAAACTCTGAGAAATGACAGCTTAGGTTTCTGCCAAAGCACATGGTGTCATCTCAACGGATTTAGATGGTGCCCTATTTAAAGTGAATGTAGTTGTCTCTAATGCATAACCCCAAATCGATAGTAGCAAAACGATGAGAGACATCATAGTTTGCACCATATCCAATAGAGCACGACTATGACGTTCAGACACACCATCACACTATGGTGTTCCAGGTGGCGTGAGTTGTGAAACAACTTGTCTAAAGTTGTATGCCAAACTCGTAACTTAGATATTCACCACCACGATCATATCATAGACATTTTTACCTTCTTGTCACAATGATCTTAAACTTCACTTTGAATTTGTCTGAACTTTTCAAACGTTTCAGACTTATGTTTCATTAAGTAAAAATACTCATATATACTCAAATCATCAGTGAAGGTAATAAAATAATAATATCCACTGCGCGCTACAACACTCATTGAACCGCATACATCAACATATATTATTTCCAATAAGTTACTAGCCCGCTCCATCATACCGAAAACGGGGTCCTTAGTCATCTTGCCCATGAGGCATGGTCCGCATGTCTCAACCGATTCAAAATCGAATGACTCCAAAGATCCATCAGCATGGAGTTTCTTCATGCGCTTCACACCAATATGAAATTTAGCGGCAGTGCCACAAGTATATGGTATTATCATTATTAACTTCGTATCCATTGGCATCTATGTTATGAACATGTGTATTACTACGATCAAGATTTAACAAACCATTCTCATTGGCTGCATAACCATTGAAGGTATTATTCATGTAAACTGAATAACCATTATTATCTAACTTTAATGAATAACCGTATTGCAATAAACACGATCTAATCATGTTCATGCTTAACGCAAACATCAAATAACATTTTATTTAGGTTCGTCACTAATCCTGAAGAATTTTTTTCAAAAGTACTACCTAATTTGTACCAAATTTGAAAACCATATGTACAAATTGAAAATAATCAAAAATAGCACCCCGTCGGCCTCCGGGGGCCGAAGAGGGGCCCGTCGGCCTCCGGAGGGCCGAAGAGGGACCCGTCGGCCTCGTGGAGGCCGAAGAGTGTCAAGGGCACAAAACATAATTAAGGTGGCCCCAAATGACAAAGTTGTCAACACAAAAAATCTTCGCCTCGTCGAATCGGTTGATTTTAATATCAAAATCGTCTTAATCCGAGGTCGTATGCAACTTGTAGAGCCAAAACAAGATCAGGGGCAGAAGGGTGTGAGGGGGCATAAAACGTAACTAAGATGGCCTCGAATGAAAAAGTTATCAACACGAAAAAATTTCACCTTATCGAATCGGTTAATTTTGATACAAAAATTGTCTTAATACAAGGTCGTATGCAAACTGTAGAGTCAAAACAAGATGAGAGGCAGAAGTTGCACAGTTACTTCGGACAGACCGAATGAATGTCAGAAAATTTGTCACGAGACACTCAGTGCATTCGGTGAGACCATCTAATTTTTTTTGTCACGGGATACCACCCAGATCACACAACGACACCATCTAAAAAAAGTCACACGCCGGTGGGCTCACCGTCGGCCGCCTCCTTTGTCTGCGTGAAGATAACGAATAAGCGATCACACGTACTACGAACATGAAACGTGATTTGGAACACTGAACAAGCTGACTTGCCATGTTTTTTCGTTTCTTCTTTGAGCACATTAAAATTTAAGTTGCTCACATACATCAAGCATACAATCACCCCTATAAACAGACGCGTGCACGCTTTATTTCGATGAGCATTTTCGATAGACTACATCGGCACAACATCTCTTATCTCTTATCTCTTATTTACTAATTAGAAGAAAAATAATGCAAGAGTACTTATTTAGTAAAATAATAGTGTCCCAAAAGAGATATGCACAGAGGCCTTTGCCGGATACTAATATATACCATGGGTTATGATACGGACGAGCTAGACATCATCGCCTAACGAAAAATAGCATCACCACTTTTCCCAGTGGCTCATTTAGGATTTCACAAGGATCAATTAACTTAAAAGGATCCTCTCTCTGTTCCTAAATATAACTCTTTTTAAAGATTACATTACGGACTACATACAGATATATATAAACATACTTTTGGTGTGCAGATTCAGTTATTTTGCTTCATATGTAGTCCATAGTGGAATATCTAGATAGACTTATATTTAGGAACAGAGGGAGTACAAAGTAACTTTCAAAATCGTATACGCATTCACCCAATAATTTAAAAGACTTTTGGGACAGCAGAACTGTGAGCTTTTAGAATATTCGAGAAAGCAACCACATCTCAATGTTGAATTTAAAGATATTAGAATATTCGCCCAATAACTCTACAGCTTCTGCCCCTAATCTTGTTTTGACTCTACAGGTTGCATACGACCTCGTATTAAGACGATTTTTGTATCAAAATCAACCAATTCAATGAGGTGAAGTTTTTTCATGTTGATAACTTTTTCATTTGAGGCCATCTTAATTACGTTTTGTGCCCCCTGACACTCTTCTGCCCCTGATCTTGTTTTGGCTCTACAGGTTGCATACGACCTCGGATTAAGACGATTTTTATATCAAAATCAACCGATTCGATGAGGAAAAGATTTTTTGTGTTGACAACTTTTTAATTTAAGTCCATATTAATTACGTTTTGTGCCCCTTACACTCTTCGGCCTCCACGAGGCCGACGGGTCCCTCTTCGGCCCCCCGGAGGCCGACGGGTCCCTTTTCGGCCCCCCGGAGACCGACGGGGTGCTATTTTTTTAAACTTGGACATATAATTTTCGAATTTGGTACAAATTAGGTAGTACTTTTGAAAAAAAATCAATCCTGAAGGTAGAGAGAGCGTGCGATGTTGATCACATCAACCTTGGAAAGATTTCTAACACACATCGTCACCTCACCCTTAGCAAGTCTCCATTTATTTTGTAGCTTTTATTTCGAGTTACTAACATTTAGCAACCGAAGAGGTATCCAATACCCAGGTGCTACTACGAGTACTAGCAAGGTACACATCAATAACACGTATATCAAATATACTTATGTCGACGTTGCCAGCCTTCTTATCTACGTGTGGCTTGATGACACCTTCACCTCCTCAATCCAGCGAGCGATGGTGAAGTACTAGATGAGTTCTGGCATCACAATGGCATGGTGACGATGGTGGTGAAGAACAATCTCCGCAGGGCTTCTCCAAGCACAATGGAAACTATGACGGAGGATAAACTAGAGGGACGGGGTTGCTGGCACACGGCTTAGGGTTTCTTGATATGTTCCAGGTGCTAGCCCCGTCCCTTTATTTATATGCTGAGCCCTGGGGTCGAAACTTGGAGAAAAAATCTCCTCAAGGTCGGTTTGCTCGCAAGGAAAGAGTCCTCCTCGGACTGCAGGACCAGACGCCAAGGTCCTTGGCATCTGGCCCGAGACGCAGGGTCCCTGGCGTCTGGCCCCTGGTCTCCGCAAAACACCTTTTGCACCTTCCTAAAGCCTCATGGGCTTTACCCCTTGGACCAAATAAAGTGTTCTTGTACCCCAAACATTTCGAGAAACATCTGAAACTCTTTCCGATGAATTCTGGAACCCTTCCGGAGACCAAACACTATTATACCATATATCAATCTTTACCTCCGGACTATTCCAGAGCTCCTCGTCATGTCTGGGATAACATCCGGGACTCCGAACAACTTTCGGTCACCAACATAATAACTCAACTATACATATATCGTTACCAAACGTTAAGTGTGTAGACCCTGCGGGTTCGAGAACTATACAGACATGACCGAGACACCTCTACGGTCAATAACCAATAGCGGGACCTGGATGCCCATATTGGCTCCTACATATTCTACGAAGATCTTTATCGGTTGAACCTCTATGTCAAGGATTCAGTTAATCTCGTATGCTATTCCCTTTGTTCTTCGGTATGTTACTTGCCCGATATTAGATCATGGTATCTCCATACCTAGTTCAACCTCGTTACCGGCAAGTCTCTTTACTTGTTCTATCATACAAGATCCTATGGCTAACACATGTCAATTTGCTTGCAAGGCTTATTGTGATGTTGTATTACCGAGTGGGCCCCGAGATACCTCTCCGTCACACGGAGTAACAAATCCCAGTCTTTATCCATGCCAACCCAACAGATACCCTCAGAGATACGTGTAGAGCACCTTTATAGTCACCCAGTATGTTGCGACGTATGATACACACAAGGTACTCCTTCGGTGTCAGTGAGTTGCATGATCTCATGGTCATAGGAACAGATACTTGACATACAGAAAACTGTAGCAATAAACTGACACGATCATATGCTATGTTTGTAGTTTGGGTCTTGTCCATCACATCATTCTCCTAATGATGTGACCCCGTTATCAAATGACATCTCATGTTCATGGCTAGGAAACCTTCACCATCTTTGATCAACGAGCTAGTCTACTAGAGGCATACTAGGGACATAATGTTGTCTATATACCCACACATGTATTGAGTTTCCAATAAATACAATTATGGCATGGATAATAAATGGTTCACAAACAAGGAAATATAATAATAACCAAATTATTATTGCCTCTAGGGCATATGTACAAAATGGTTAATCTCTTTCGAAGTATCGGGGTTTCAGACGAAAATTCGTCTGTTACAAAAAGATTTCAACTTTTTTAACTTATTTCAACTCCAGATCTTTTGTGCATTAAATATGAACCATTAGAAGCCACATACTAAAATTTCAACCCTATCTAACTTCATTTGCTATTTTTCATGCATTTAATGATTTGTTTTGAGCTAAATGACGTTGTAATTAAAAAGTACCACAAATGAACTCTGAAATGGTTGAAACTTGGCATGGTATCATCATTTCACCCACATAGCATGTGCTAGAAAGTTGAGAGTGTTACGGTAAAACTGGATGCACTTCGTGTAAAAATGAACAATCTCTTTCGAAGTATCACGGTTTTGGACGAAACCTCGTCTGTTACAAAAGGATTTCAACTTTTTTAAATTATTTCAACTACAGACTTTTTGTGCATTCAATATGAACCATTAGAAGCCACATACTAAAATTTTAACCCTACCTAACTTCATTTGCTATTTTTCATGCATTTAATGATTTGTGTTGAACTAAATGACCCTGAAATTAAAAAGCACCACAAATGAACTCTAAAATGGTTGAAACTTGGCATGGTACCATCATTTCACCCGCACAGCATGTGCTTAGGGCCATGGATGAGCACTGGCATCATAATGAACTTCCACTTCATGCACAACCAAGGAGGAAGGTTATAGATACATAGAGTCATAGGCCATGTGCTATGCTTTCATGATTTATTTTAACCATGCCAAGTTTCAACCTTTTCAGAGATATATCAGTACATACATCACAATGCTTCAGAAATCTTGCTCACATCATATTTAAACATGGATATAAATAAAAATAGTAGTTAAGATATCCATTATAGAAAGTACTCATCTGAATAGACATATATAAAAGTACTCGTTTGGATCATAGGAGACCACCCAAGCACTACATAATAATAAAGATATATAAAAGTACTCTATTGCGAACACTACTCATCTGAATCAGAATATCCCCTGTCCCAAACTGGTGGTGGTGGTGGTGGTGCTTAATGTACGAGGTGTCGCTGCCCACAATTAATGATTCTAATCTTGCGGTACAACTCATATGCAACGTACGCATCTGTTGCTGCATACTCAATGTTGATACCGTCAAGTGGGGTTGTCTCCACTCTTTGTGCTAGGCCAGGGGGAATTTGGTCTTCATATCACCGTACTGCTCGTCGATCACGATGACTGTCATATGAGCCATTGAAGTCCTCGTCGATCAATGTGGCACGTAGCGGGTATCTCAATACCAAAGATGCGCCTCATCTTGAGCTTGTCATTCGTTATATCAACGTAAGAAAACAGATGCCGCTGCAAAGGAAGTCCATGAGTACTGGACAGTGCTTGTCACTACGGCAACAACAAATTAAAATGGAACAAGTGTTAAATACTGTTGCAACAATGTTAAATACTGGACAGTGCTTTTCCCAGACAATTCAAATGGAACATATTGTTATCCTATGCAATTTTAGTATCCTATGAATTGATCAAGAAACCCTAAATTAACTATGACATATATGTTCTCCCACGGTTTTGCCAATATGCAACAAGGAAAATTGTTTCACTAGAACACAAGAGGAATTGATCTTCCCCCCATAGGATTCAAATGGAACATATATATTATTGATATCCTATGCAATTTTAATATCCTATGAATTGATAGAGACACCCTAATAAATTAACTATGACATATATGTTCTCCCACGGTTTTGCTAATATATGCAACAAGGAAAATTGTTTCACTACAACACACAAGAGGAATTGATCTTTCCCATATATATATGATTCAAAATGGAACATATTGCTATCCTATGCAATTTTCATATCATATGATCAGGAAACCATAAATTAACTATGACATATATGTGTTCTCCCACGGTTTTGCCAATATATGCAACAAGGGAAAACTGTTTCACTACAACACAAGAGGAATTGATCTTTCCCATAGGATCGATTCAAATGGAACATATTGCTATCCTATGCAATTTTCATATCCTATGAATTGATCAAGAAACCCTAATAAATTAACTATGACATATATGTTCTCCCACGGTTTTGCCAATATGCAACAAGGAAAATTCTTTCACTACAACTAAAAAAGAATTGATCTGTCCCATAGGATTCAAATGGAACATGTTGCTATCCTATGCAATTTTCATAACCTATGAATTATTGATCAAAGAAAAGCCACAAAACGTACCTTGCCCATTGGAAGACCATGACATTTCTCTTGAAACAAAGTTGGATGACAGCAACATCTTTTTGATTGGCCATGTACTCGATATCAAGCCCCATGAACTTGTTTTATTCCTCCGCCTCTTCAAGCCATCCCTCGAAATTGGAAAGAAAACACGGCACCTTGGCGTTGTTGTTTGTGTAGACGACTTTGAGTTTGGTCGTGCCATGTGCGAGCACTTCCCCGTAGCGAGTGATTGGATGATCCATGGTGGAAGATATGGGGGAAGAAGAGAGGAGAGAGGGAGACAAACAGGGAATGGCCACAGTTACTATAGCATATGTGGTACTATAGCATTATCGTGTTTTCATCACGCGAACCGCCGAGCGATGCGAAAGCTTTGGGCCTTTAGTCATGGTTTTAGCCACGAACCAGGACTAAAGGGGCTCCCACCAGGCGAACGGTTGCCACCAGCCCTTTAGTCCTGGTTCATGGCTCAAACCGGGAATAAAGGCCCCTAGCGAACCGGAAAAAAAGCCTGGCCTCATGAACCGGGACTGATGCACCCTTTGGTCTCGGTTCATAAGTGAACTATGATTAATGCCCTTATTCTAGCCTCAACCAAAGCCATGTTTTCTACTAGTGGGGGGAAGACAATGAAGAAGAAGAAGCTGAGGAATTAGACGAGCCCGCTGATGATCTTGGTCGGGCCATTGCAGATGCAAAGAGAAACTGCAAAAATGAAAAGGAGAAGTTGAAGTTGCAACGCAGGTTAAAGGATAACAAAAAAGCGTTGTACCCAAATTGCAAAGATGACAACACAAAGCTTGGTAAAACACTCTGATTGCTGCAATGGAAGGCAGAGAATGGTGTAGCTGACAAGGGATCTGAAAAGTTGTTGAAAATAATGAAGAATAAGCTTCCAAAGGACAACAAATTACCCAACAGTACGTATGAAGCAAAGAAGGTTGTTCTCCCTCTAGGATTGGAGGTGCAGAAGATACATGCATGCCCTAATGATTGCATCCTCTACCGTGGTGAGTACGCGAATTTGGATGCATGCCAGGTATGCAATGCATTGCGATATAAGATCGGTCGTGATGTCCCTGTTGATGATGTTCAGGGTGAGTGCCCCGGGAAGAGGATTCCTGCCAAGGTGATGTGGTATTCTCCTATAATACCACGGTTGAAACATTTGTTCCAAAACAAAGAGCATGCCAAGTCGTTGCAATGGCATAAAGAAGACAGTAAGAAAGACGGGAAGTTGAGAGTACCCGCTGATGGGTCGCAGTGGAGAAAAATCGAGAGCGAGTGGCCGAACTTTGTAGATGACCCAAGGAACTTATGGTTTGGTTTAAGTGCAGATGGCATTAGTCCATTCGGGGAGCAGAGCAGCAAGCATAGAACATGGCCTGTGACTCTATGTATCTATAACCTTCCTCCTTGGTTGTGCATGAAGCAGAAGTTCATTATGATGCCAGTGCTCATCCAAGGCCCTAAGCAACCCGGCAACGACATTGATGTGTACCTAAGGCCATTAGTTGATGAAATTTTATAGCTATGGAATAAAAAATGTGTACGTGTGTAGGATGAGCACAAACAGTAGGAATTTCACCTACGAGCGTTGCTCTTTGTAACCATCAATGATTGCCTGCTCTTAGTAACCTTTCGGGACAGACAAATAATGGATACCATGCATGCACGCACTGTTTAGATGATACCGAAAGTATATATTTGGAAAAATGCAAGAAGAATGTGTACCTGGGACATCGTCAATTTCTTCCGGCCAAGCATGCCTTAAGTAAGAAAGGCAAGCATTTCAAAGGTGAGGCAGATCACCGGAAGAAGCCTGTCATTCGTACTGGTCATGACATACTTGATATGGTCAAGGATTTACAAGTAATATTTCGAAAGGGTCCTGGTGGACAATCTGTTCCGAGTGACGCTGAGGGACGCACACCCATGTGGAAGAAGAAATCTATATTTTGGGAGCTAGAATATTGGAAAGTCCTAGAGGTCCGCTCTACAATCAACGTGATGCACGTGACGAAGAATCTTTATGTGAAGCTGCTAGGCTTCCTGGGCATGTATGGGAAGACAAAAGATACACCGGAGGCTCGGGAGGACCAGCAACGTGTGCACGAAAACGATGGCATGCATGCAAAGCAGTATGAAGGTCCTGCCAGCTACGCTCTTACCAAAGCAGAGAAGGAAATCTTCTTTGATTGTATGCTCAGTATGAAGATCCCATCTGGATTCTTGTCGAATATAAAGGGAATAATAAATATGGCAGAGAAAAAATTCAGAACCTAAAGTCTCATGACTGCCACGTGATCAGGATGCAATTGCTTCCGGTTGCGTTGAGGGGGCTTCTACCAGGAAATGTTCGATTAGCCATTGTAAAGCTATGTTCATTCCTCAATGCAATTTCTCTGAAGGTAATCGATCTGGAAATCCTACCAAGCTTACAGAATGATTTAGTCCAATGTCTTGTCAGCTTTGAGTTGGTGTTGCCACCATCTTTGTTTAATATTATGACGCACGTCCTAGTTCACCTAGTCGAAGAGATTGCCATTCCGGTTCCTGTATTTCTAGACAATATGTTCCCCTTTGAGAGGTTCATGGGAGTCTTAAACAAATATGTTCGTAAATGTGCTAGGCCAAAAGGAATCATCTCCAAGGGCCATGAGACAGAGGAGGTTATTGAGTTTTGTGTTGACTTTATTCCTGACATTAAGCCGATTGGTGTTCCTCAATCACGGCATGAGGAGAGACAGCATGGAAAAGGCACGCTTGGACCAAAATCAATAATATGTACGGACATGCATTCTTGGGCGCAAGCACACTATACAGTTGTACATAATTCTATCATATATCGAGGAACACATGGATATTATACGCTCAAAGAACCCGGAGAAGTCTGACCCGTTGATTCAACGTACACACATTGAGGCTTTCGGCGGTTGGTTGCGAACACATATCATGAGTGACGACAATGTTGAAGATGACTTGTACTTGTTGGCCGAGAGATCATCTTCAACTATATTGACTTTCCAAGGGTACGAGATAAATGGGAATACATTTTACACGATCGCCCAAGATAAAAAGAGCACCAACCAAAACAGTGGTGTTCGCCTTGACGATGCGACAAACAGAAAGGGGAAGGACACATATTATGGTTACATAGAGGAGATATGGGAACTTAACTATGGAGGTGATTTGAAAGTCCCTTTGTTCCGGTGCAAATAGGCCAATCTGACTGGAGGAGGGGTAATGGTAGACCCGCAGTACAGAATGACAACAAAGGATCTCAACAATCTTGGGCACACAAATGAACCATTCGTTCTAGCCAATGATGTGGCGCAAGTTTTCTATGTGAAGGACATGTCTACCAAACCGAGAAAAAGGAAATATAAGAAAGCGGATACATCATACGATGAGCCAAAGCGCCACATAGTGCTTTCTGGGAAAAGAAACATCGTGGGAGTGGAGGACAAGACAGGCATGTCAAGAGATTATGAAAAGTTTGATGAAATTCCTCCCTTCACAAGGAAGACTGGCCCAAGCATCATGTTAAATGATGAAGATTGTCCATGGTTACGGCGCAATAATCAAGGGAGACACATGAAGAAAAAGTTTTATACCCCAAGTACCCACTCTGGGATGTGACTGGCTGCACCGTCATCACTTTTCTTCTCTAGTGAGTAGCCCGGATGGTTCAGTTTGTACACGAAGTGCATCCAGTTTTTGTTGTAACCCTCTCAACCTTTTACTACTTTCTATGTGGGTGAAATGATGACACCATGCCAACTTTTAACATTTTCGGAGTTCATTTGTGGTGCTTTTTAATTTCAGGGTCATTTTGCTCAAAACAATTCATTAAATGTATGAAAAATAGCAAATGAAGTAAGAAAGGGTTGAAATTTGAGGATGTGGCTTAGAATGGTTCATATTGACTGCACAAAAAGTCTGGAATTGAAATATCTTTACAAAATTGAAATCCCTTTGTAACATATAAGTTTAAGTCCAAAGCCCTCATACTTCGACGGAGATGGTCCAGTTTGTACACAAAGTGCATCCAGTTTTTGCCATAACCCTCTCAACTTTTTACCACTTTCTATTTGTGTGAAATTATGATACCATGCCAAGTTTCAACCTTTTCGGAGTTCATTTGTGGTGCTTTTAAATTTCAGAGTCATCATGCTCAAAACAATTCATTAAATGGATGAAAAATAGCAAATGAAGTTAGAAATAGTTGAAATTTGAGTATGTGGCTTAGAATAGTTCATATTGAAAGCAAGAAAACTCTGGAGTTGAAATAAGTTAAAAAATGAAATGCCTTTGTAACATATGAGTTTTCGTCCGTAACCCTCATACTTCGAAGGAGATGGTCCAGTTTGTACATGAAGTGCATCCAGTTTTTGTCGTAACCATCTCAGCTTTTTACCACTTGCTATGTGTGTGAAGTGATGATACCATGCCAAGTTTCAACCTTTTCAGAGTTCATTTGTGTTGCTTTTTAATTTCAAGGTCATTTAGCTCAAAACAATTCATTAAGTGGATGAAAAATAGCAAATGAAGTTAGAAAGGGTTGAAATTTAAGGATATAGCTTAGAATGGTTCATATTGAAAGCACAAAAATTCTAGAGTTGAAATAAGTTAAAAAATGAAATGCCTTTGTAACATATGAGTTTTCGTCCGTAACCCTCATAATTCGAAGGAGATGGTCTAATTTGTACATGAAGTGCATTCAATTTTTGCCGTAATTCTCTCAACTTTTTAACACATTCTATGTGGGTGAAATGATAATACCAATGCCAAGTTTCAACCTTTTTAGAGTTCAATAATAGTGATTTTGTATTAAAACAAATGAAGGTATAAAACTAAAAAGAGTTAAACAGAACCTGGTTCTGATTCAAACACCTATTTAAAATATCCTTAAAATTCCGAAATTTAACATAATGATAAAACATAATAATATTAAACAACAACAAAAATAATCACTCAAAAATCTATTTTTAAACTAAAGTTATTCACAAACTAGTGATTCAATAAAATCAAATTTAAACTATTTAAATTTGAAAACTACTGGCACTGACAGAAAGTTTGTAATTGTTTTGACCTAAAGCAAAAAAGATTCATTAAAAACTTATAAATATTCTAACAGTTATTGCAAATATAAATACTGTTATTCCAAATATAAAAATGAAAAAAACAAAAAAAGGAGAAAATGGACCTTTAGTCCCGGTTTGATCCACTAATCGGGAGTAGAGGTCCCTTCCCGCACGAATTTGGGCCGTTGAAAAGGCCCTTTAGACCCGGTTGGTATAACAAACGGGACTAAAGGTCCCTTCGCGTGCGAATTTGGGCTGCCAAAAAGGGGCCTTTAGTTCCGGTTGGTGATACCAGCCGAGACTAAAGGGTCTTTAGTCCCGGTTGGTGCCACCAACCGGGACTAAAGATCCCAGGCCTATTTAAACCCTCCTTCTTCCTCCCCCAATCACTCGTCTTCACCCGCTCGACGCCACCGCCAGAGGCTGCCCGCGCGCACCCTCGATCGACGGCGTCTTCCGTCCACGCGCCGCCGCCGCTCTCTTCCTCCACGCTGTCGCCCTGCTCTGCCGGTGCCGCTCCTCCATGCCATCGCCGTCAGCTCCGCCGACTCCGTCGCCGCGCGCTCTCCTCCTCCACGTCGTCGCCCTGCTCTGCCGGCGCCGCTCCTCCACACCGCCGCCGCTCTCCTCCTCCATGTCGTAAGCCCAATCCGTCCTTCACCGTCCAAATTGATGTGTGTATATGTGTGTGTATGTGTATGTGTATGTGTATGTGTATGCATATGTATATATGTGTATGTGTATGAAATTTGCATTCTATATTTGTATGTGTATAAAATTAGGAGTACTAGGAAAAATTAGTATGTGTATGTTAGATAAAATTAGTATGTGTATGTGTATAGTATTTGTATGTTAGATATATTGATGTGTATATGATAATAGTAGAATAATATGTCACTTTGACGCAATTAAAATAAATGATACATTTTATTAGTTTAAATTTGCCCCTAGGAGTTTATAACATTGTACGTCTCATCGTAGGTACTAAAGAATATACCGATCGTTGGGGGGAGTTTATACATTTTATTAGTTTAAATGTCTGTATGTTTAAATGTATGTTTTAAATGTTTAGATGTTGTTGATTTGCTAATTGACATATTGCATATAAATCATCTTTCCTAACCGTCGAATATATTGCATAGCGTAGACGTTGAGTCGACGATGCCCATCCTGCATCCTCATCGTCGACTTGGCGGCAACCACCTGCTTGATAGGCGCCATATCCATGACTGGGCTCCGCCGGGCTGGCACTGGGAGGTGCTGCCTTCCGGGGCGTGGAGCTTGGTGAGGAATGAGGGTCTTGTCGTCGACCCGGAGGATATTTGGTGGCGGTCGCGTGGACCACTGTCGGTGCAGAGGGAGCCGGCCCCCGCGGAGGTGATACGTCACCGTGTTAGGGAGGAGGACGATCACGTTTGACGTTACATGGCTGCATTGGACATCAGGTTCTCCAATACCTGGTAGGTTCTTCAGGGATCTCACCCGAGCTATGATCCTGTCATGGTTCATTCTCTTTGGGTGTCGACCGCCTATGCCGCGGGACGCCAACTATATCTGTATTAGTGGATACAATTCGATGATGTATTAGTGATAATATTCAATGATGTATTAGTGATACTATTATTCGATGGTGTATTAGTGAAATTATATGATCATATTGTTGCATTGCCTTGTATTGATTTGCATATCTCCGGTTCTTCTTATTGAATGAATTCTAACTGTTTTATATTTGACGGGCCGAAAGTAATAATCAATTGTTGAATCATGAACACAAGAAATGTCATCGTCTGATGACAACAATAGGATCCAAGCGTGTGAACTCTACAGCGAAGATAAGGATCTTTGCGACCAGCCTGGGCTGCGAGATGGCAGGTTCTTCACCATGAAGCTTTACGAGGACTTCAATATTTCTACGGTACGCAACGATGACAACTGTTTTTCGTAATTAAGCATGACTTCTGATTCTTTCCTTCAACGCGTAATTTCTGTTTTATACAATTCGACTAATTCATCCCTATCATGCAAGGCGGTATTTCTTGGAGAGGCTCGGTTTCGAAGAGCACGAGAGTTTCGAGACGAGGACAACCAACCTGAGGACTAAACATGGTCACACATTTCTGGTGAAAGTAATGAATGCACTTAATAACACATAATTAGGGTGCTCAAATTGGGAAGCTCTTTGCAAGGCATATGGATTTCAGGAGGATATGGAAATAACCTTCGATCTTCATCCCGAAGATCGTATTGAAGGTAACGTCGACATTTGGATGGATGTCGATATGCTTCCTGTTTTACCTCCATCTGAGTTTGTCAACCATGCATATTTTTCAAGTAATTTGCATTCTATATTTTAAAATAGTTGGTGTTCATCCATACTAAATTTGTTAATTTATAATTTACAGCTTATTTCGTTTCTTTAAGTGAAACACAGAACATAATCGACACAACACACTACACTTATGGATCACATGTAACTTGGGAGGAGAAGCATAATCTTATCAACTTTGTTATTGGTGTCCTAGCTAGCAGGGAGATCTTCCCGTATAATTTGGAAACTGGCCCAAATTATACATTGTACAAGACACTAGAGCATAGGTTGAGGGCGGATGACATTCGCCAAAATATCTTGGTAAGAGTTGCTAATTAAGTACACTAGTACTGGTGCGTAAATGGTATTGATTACATTGCTATCTAGGCTACTATTATGTTCTTCAATAGAAACTGCCAAATGAAGTTGTGCCTCCGTTGATGCAAGCCGAAGGTAATATGACAATTAAAAGCCCCTTCCAACCCGAGTTCTTTTTTGCATACTCGACTGAGCGCAAACCACAAAGACGGCTCCAAATTGAAGCATGGGGACAAATAAAAAAGGATCGCAAGCCACAAGTTGGAGACCGTTGGATCTCTTTGCTTCATCATGGAGACATAGGTGTTATTCTGATTTATGTCATTTTATCTAGGAGGGAGGACTAGGTCCTATGAGAGAGAAGTTTTCTGATTTATATTAACTTGCATGATCGATTAGGATGATTAGTATTATGATCTTTTTGTTTTATGAGATTTTAACTTGGTATGATTAAGATGATGATGAGTTGTTAGATGAGTAAGATGATGATGAGTTACATGACATATATTTGATTAAAGTGGATGGATGCAAGTGATCATGTTGAATTAGAGGAAAAAATTAAATGGAAAACACAAAATGAAAAGGAAAAATAAACAATGAAGCCCTAACCTTTAGTCCCGGTTTGTGTTACCAACCGGGACCAAAGGGCCCCATGCCCTGGCGCGCTCTATCGTCCACGTGGCCAGGGTTTAGTCCCAGTTCGTAGACAACTGGGACTAAAGCCTTAGACCCTTTAGTATATATACTTTAGTCCCGGTTGGGGAACCAGGACTAAAGTCCCTTCCCAACCGGGACTAATGGTCTGTTTCTACTAGTGGATGCATGCAGCCATTTTATTAATTATTCTCAGAGACTTTACAAAGCATTACATCAGTAAGCCTGAAGCCACCATATTGGAGACACCTGTCACTACTCCTAACCCCTTGATGCAGGCGTGCCGAATGTCCGAGCCTAATACCAAACAGACATCGCAACAAAACCTAACATCTAATGTTGGATGCCCCATCCTAGCAACATACCGGGAATGGGTCACACACCGGTCCGTCGCACTCACCGAGGCTACCGTCGCCTTCATCCACCTAACCATCTTTAGAGCAGGTACCGACACAACGACCTTGCTAGGTCAGCTATCGACGACACCTTGGCGCCAGACAGTGCCACCGTCCTGGGCTCGTCCATCCAGCCGCATGTGTCATCGATATCTAGCTGCACCATGCCGCCAATACTCGTCGTCATGGACGCGGTAGAAACAACGCCACACCTCGTGGCAACCTTCACACCGTTGCCGCTCCTGGAGCTACGTGGAGTATATCACCCACACCATCTCTTCGCCGAACACCAGAACCTCCCAAGACGACGCCTCCATGGAGGGTATGACGTGAAGGACGCCGCCACCGCCCAATCCAGACTGAATTTTGGACTTTCGATCGGGAGGGGTTCAGAGGTGGATAAGAGAGACCTTGACATCGCCTCCGCGGAGGGTAACGGCGTCGAGAGACGTCGCCGATGCCGGACCGAACAGGCCGATGAAAGTTTCCTTCGGCCCCCATCCTATACCACCAAACCTCTGTTGGCTCCGGATCCGGCAATGGACCACGAAACAAAACCTGCAAAGATGACAGAGCCATGGGGATCAACCCACCATGAAGGTGGATCAAGAAGAATCCATCGTAGATCTCTAGGCGCCAAATCCAGCGATACGACGTGGTCAGCGACGATCATCACAACCCCGCGGCGGCCGACGACGTTCAAGCCCAAAACCCAGAATTGGATCCGATCTAAACCCGGCAGTGCCCGCGACCGATCTTGCCCACCACGCATCCGTCACCACGCCGTGAGCAAGCCGCCGCCACCATTGCGCCGCGCATGACTTTGCCAAGAAACCCGCCCGCCGTGCCGCCCGACCCCACGCTAGCCCGACGCCTCGCCCGATCTGGCTGCCCTGCGCCAGCCGCGGCGGACAAGAGGGAGAGATGCCTCGTTGCCGCCCAGCCGGCCAAGCTTTTCCCGACGGCGCTATGGACGGCGGCGAGGAGAGGTGGGGGCGGAGGAGGGCCGAGAGGACGGCGGCTAGGGTTCCCCCTGGGTCGCCCACGGGAGTGACACGAGGGGGACGAGGGGACGGTTGAGGATGAAATTCAATTGGTGTATCATGAGTGGAACATTTGCATTTGTAGCTCAAAGTTGTCAGGGAATCCCCATTTCCATCCGCGGAGTATTGTCTAGTCTTTTCTACCATCTTTAAGAAGATGCCACTAAAAATGTATGAGAATGGTTCTTTAGAGAAGAGTGAGCTTATGAACCTGGATGTTTTCTCTATTTTTTAGATTTCCTTTTGTAAAAGTTGGGAATGACTATATTATCTCTAGCACATACTATTCACAATATTTATCGATTTCAAAATAAAATTCCTCCTTGCCTCAGTTCACGAGACGTGAGGCATGGGGTAACATTACCCTCCAAGGTTGCTGATTGTCGCATTCTTGTGCAAAAAAAAAAAACAATTCCCTTACTTAAAATAACCAACAAGCAGTTTTTTGACAGATTTAAAAAAAATCACAAAACTTTTAAAAAACTAATTGAATTTAAAAATGTTTGCGAATTGAAAAATCTTGCTAAACTTTTACACAGTTCAAAATTTTAAATTGTTCAATTTTTTCAAAATGTGTGTGAATTTCAAAAGTTCTAACAGTTTTAAGAAAAGTTCTGAATTTGATGTGTTGACAAATTCAAAATTGTTCATGAACATTGGGAAAATTAAACAATACCAATAATAAGAAGAAGAATAATAAAGATAAAACAAATAGAAACCATACCAAAAAGGATGAAAACCTGAGGAAAACCAAGCCGGAAAAAAAAGAGAGAGAAAAAAATCACTACTGTCTAGACTAGCAGGTGAACCTTCTTACAGGGCCAGGCCATCACGAACCCTGTGCGAAGAATAAATTCTGCGCAGCAAGCGTAGAATAGGAAATTTCTCCAATGGCTCACATTCCTAGCCTGCCCATGATGACGATCCATGCCGCCCATTACTCACAAAAAAAACATGTCGCCCCATGATGATGAGCATGTCCTGCACGCGGCCGTCTCCAATCCGGTTCCTAGTCTGCGCAGTGCCAGCGCTTTCATATAAGAGCCATACGTAGCCAGCCTCGAACGCAGATCGTCAGGCAGGGGTGCCTCGATTATTTCCCGTCCGCCGGTCCCCGATGGCCATGGCCGCTACAGGTACGGCAGCGGCGGCCATGGCAGCTCTGCCACCTTGGCCGCAGGCGGCGGCTGCGTCGGAGGTCCGCTTCCGTTTCCGAGGAAAACGGACCCTCAGCGTGGACCTCAAGCCGAGCGACCAGCCGTGCACTGTGCGCCTGCGTGGCGGCCTAGTCTTGTCCCACGCGTCACGCAGGGTCGGACCAAGCGGCTGGCCGGTCGACGTGACCAATCAAGTCGTCAGGAAGCTCGACATACTGTTCAAGATCACCGATCACGCCGTCTTCCGGTGCAGCAAGCTCTGCAGCGAACTCATCCGAGACATGCTCGCCAGTGCGGTGGCGGTGACCACCGAAAGCGAGTACCATCTTCCGGCCGACGCTGCAGATTCAATCCAAACACCCGTTGACCTAGCCACCATAATCGTTGAGCACGTTGGCAGTGAGATCGACGGGATCGTCGCCGCCGGGGACGTCCTCCCTGGCTACGAACTGGAGTTCGAAATACCCCAGGTATGTATAACCCTGGTCTACGAGCCCAAGGCGCTGCTCCTTGCTTGCAAAGAAGCCACCGCCGCGAAAACCAAGGCTGCCACCGGAGTTGTGGCGCTCTGTGGCCGAAAGCGCCGCCGTGAACCTGATGAGCTGTGTGTCATCTGTTTGTTGGACTTGGAGACTGAGGACGACGTGGAGAACGTCTGGCTGCCGTGCTCCCATGCCTTCCATGCACCGTGCATCGAGTCGTGCTTCCACAAGGCGTGCCCGACTTGCCGGCGTGACATTATGGAGTGCTTTAGCTTTGTCAGATCAGCGCCGCCAAGGAGTTCAGATATCTCGGAGGCGGAGATGAGCATTCATAGATGACGAAGACGTGATATGTAGTTCATATATTCGGAAGATGAAGAATTCTAATTGGCCGATGCTCGGCAGCATGTAGACACTGGAGGCGATGATATCACCTAGACCCCCATAGCCGAAGACGAGCAAATCACATCATGCGACGGAGTAAACGGGCCGCAAACCTTTTTCATGAATTTTGAGTGGAGGAACTCAATTGGAATTTTGAACGAAGGTGTGATTTTGGTACCGGCCGGGTACTATATCGAATTACAAAAGTTGTTATTCAGTATTGACGGTAAAAGCAGTGTGATTTTTCTTACTTTTGTTTGTTGTGGTTTACTACTATATAAGTTACTCCTCGCGTGCAAGAAGGCATGGCTCGGTTTCGATCAGGTAGGGGTGATAACGACGACGTGTCTTGGTCTTGTTCTGATGTTTGTAGTCGTCGTTAAGTGGTCCATGAACATAAATGTAACATTTTGTTATTTTTGTGTTCACTGTACTGACATGACTTGATGAATGGATTAGCAATTTTTTCGAAGAAAAAAAGGTATGGGGTTGCACCCGCGAAATTCCTGTTGCATGAAGTAGTGGCTCTACAAGGCGACCACGCCAACACGCCAAAGGGCACATTTTTCGGGTCTGGTCGATCTGATCTGTGTATATGCTGGTTTTGCTTGCTCAACTTCTATATTGATCACTGGGTTTGGGGAGAAGCCGCTTCGTTTGGGCTTCCTTCGCCTATTTGCTATTTGCGTCGATCCGATGTTGGTGGTCTGTGGTCTCCATGACCGCTTTGAATGGACAATGGAACATCTTGTTTCAACGTACATTTGGGCAGGTGGAGACCAGAGAGTGGGCTCGCTTGTGGGCTATCCTCCCATCGATGCTCTCGGACTATTTGGATACCATAGCTTGTCTCTATAACCGTCTGGTATTTTCTTTGTGGGCTCGGCATACCAGGCGTTGCATCGTTCACCACTATCTCACGAACGGGTCCTCTTTGGAAGGCTCGTTGTCACTGAAAATCGAGATCTTCATGTGGCAATTAGGGATGGACTGACTTCCCTTTGGGATGAAGTTACTTAAGAGGCACATGTCGGGCGATGGCCTATGCCACCCTCTGTGACTTTCGAAGACTGGGTCCCACATCTTGTTTTCCTACATAGCGGCTCGAGCTCTTTGGAGTTTCGTCCACGAGGCCCTGGGCCTGATTGGGAAGCCCTAGATCTCTTGGGATTCCTTGAAACCCATGGTGAATGATGAGATGAATGAGGATCTTTGTAAGCCTTTTTCTGAGCAAGAGATTAGTCACGCCCTTTTTCAAATTGGTCCGTGAAGGCTCCTGGGCCGGATGGGTTTCCAGCTGGATTCTTTCACGAGAATTGGGGTCTGCTAAAGAAAGATATTGTTCGTGCTGTTCAGGACTTTTTTTTATTTCGCGACACGTGCCAGAAGGGATTAATGATACAAGTATTGTGCTTATCCCTGAAGTGAAGAATCCGAAGTCGATAAAATATTTTCGTCCAATCAGCCTATGCAATGTCATATATAAAATTATCTACAAGTGTCTTATTAACAGATTGAGACCTCAGTTGAATGGTATGATCTTTCCTACTCAAAGTGCTTTCATTCCTGGAAGAATAATCTCTAATAATGCTCTCATAGTTGGAATATACGCTTTGATGAGGTAATCAAAGTTTTTGAGTCTATACAAAGTTTATGAGAAACTTGTATTTACAATAAAGTGAGTGGGAGCACTATAGAGTTTCTAATAAGCATATGTGGATGACATATTGTTGATCGAAAATGATGTAGAATTTCTGGAAAACATAAAGGGTTGTTTGAAAAGAGTTTTTCAAAAGAAGACCTGGATAAAGCTATTTAATTGTTGGGCATCGAGATCTATAGAGATAGATCAAGACGTCTGATAAGACTTTCAATGAGTACATACCTTGACAAGATTTTGAAAGAGTTCAAAATGGATCAGTCAAAGAAAGAGTTCTTGCCTGATTTGTAAGGTGTGAAGTTGAGTGAAACTCAAAGCTCGACCACGGTAGAAGAAAGAGAAAGGATGAACATCGTACCCTATGCCTTAGCCATATGCTTTATATAGTATGACATGCTGTGTACTGCACCTGTGTGTGCCTTGCCATAAGTCTGTCAAGGGGTACAAGAGTAATCCAGGAGTGGATTACTGGACAGCGGTCAAAATTATCCATAGTAACAAGAGGACTAAGGAGATGTTTCTCGATTATGGAGGTGATAAAGAATTCATTGTAAAGGGTTACATTGCTGCAAGCTTTAACACCAATCTGGATGACTCTAAGTAGCAATCTGGATACATATAATGGAGCAGCGATTTGGAATAACTCCAAGTGGAGTGTGGTAGTAGTGTCTACAGTATGACATAGAGATTTGCAAAGTACACGCGGATCTGAATGTCTCAGACCCGTTGACTAAAACCTCTTTCACATGCAAAGCATGATCGAACCCCAGAATTCATTGGGTATGAGATTCATAAAAAATCACATGCGATGTGAGCTAGACTATTGACTCTAGTGCAAGTGGGAGACTGTTGGAAATATTCCCTAGAGGCAATAATAAATTAGTTATTATCATATTTCCTTGTTCGTAATAATCGTTTATTATCCATGATAGAATTGTATTGCTCGGAAACTCGGATAAATGTGTGGATACATAGACAACACCATGTTCCTAGTATGCCTCTAATGGACTAGCCCGTTGATCAAAGATGGTTAAGGCTTCCTAGCCATGGGCATGAGGTGTCATTTGATAATGGGACCACATCATTAGGAGAATGATGTGATGGATAAGACCCAAACTATAAACGTAGCATATGATCGTGTCAGTTTATTGCTACAGTTTTCTGCATGTCAAGTATCTGTTCCTATGACCATGAGATCATGCAACTCACTAACACCGAAGGAGTACCTTGTGTGTATCAAACGTCGCAACGTAACTGACTGACTATAAAGATGCTCTATAGGTATCTCCGAGGGTGTCTATTCGGTTGGCATGGATCAAGACTGGGATTTGTTACTCCGTGTGACGGAGATGTATCTCAGGGCCCACTCGGTAATACAACATCACAACAAGCCTTGCAAGCAATGTGACTAAAGTGTTAGCCACGGGATCTTGTATTACACAACGAGTAAAGAAACTTGCCGGTAACGAGATTGAACTGGGTATGGAGATGCCAATGATCGAATCTCGGGCAAGTAACATACCGAAGAACAAAGGGAACATCATACGTGATTAACTGAATCCTTGACATAGAGGTTCAACCGATAAAGATCTTCGTAGAATATGTAGGAACCAATATGGACATCCATGTCCTTCTATTGGTTATTGACCGTAGAGGTGTCTCGGTCATGTCTGCATAGTTCTCGAACCCGTAGGGTCTGCACACTTAAGGTTCGGTGACGTTTCGGTAGTATAGAGTTATGTATGGTGGTGACCGAAGGTTTTTCTGAGTCCCGAATGATATCCCAGACATCACGAGGAGCTCCGAAATGGTCTGAAGGTAAAGATTGATATATAGGAAGTCATGTTTTGGTCGCCGAAAAAGTTTCGGGCTCATCGATAGTATACCGGGAGTGCCCATGCGGCTGGAGTGGTTTGAGAGGGAAAAACTCAAGGTGGAAAGAGTTTGCAAGTGGGAAGGAAGAGTCCTAATCCTACTAGGATTGGAGGTAGACTCCTCATCTCCTCCTTGCGCCAAGCCAAAGGCTGGACCCTTGTGTGCCAAGACTTCTCCCTCCCTCCTCCTATATATACTAGAGGTTGTGAGGGTTTTGAGACACAGAAAACAGCCATGTGCTACCTCTCCTCTAGATCGTAGTTTCTCCTCTAGATCGTTTCAGCGGTGCTTAGGCGAAGCCCTACTAGAATTTTTCCACCACAATCGCCGCCACGCCATCGTGCGGCCGGAGAAATCATCTATCTCTCCGCTCCCTCTTGCTGGATCAAGAAGGCGGAGATCGTCATCGAGCTGTACGTGTGCTGAACGTGGAGGCGCCGTCCGTTCGGCGCTAGATCGGAAGGACAATGATCAAGATCGCAAGACGATTTGTGATTTGATCGCGGGACGGATTATGATGGGATCGCGGGACGGATCATGATCGGATCCCGAGATGGATCGTGATGGGATCGCGGGACGCTCGGCGATTTGGATCGCGAAGACGTTCGACTACATCAACCGCGTTTCTTAACGC
Organism: Hordeum marinum; assembly: GCA_022496015.1. Classification (NCBI taxonomy): domain Eukaryota; kingdom Viridiplantae; phylum Streptophyta; class Magnoliopsida; order Poales; family Poaceae; genus Hordeum; species Hordeum marinum. The sequence goes on along the minus strand of CM039674.1, from coordinate 505,261,654 downwards.
TTCCCGTTTAGCGGTCTACAAGGGTATGTAGATCCACTCTCCCTCTCGTAGATGCTCGTCACCATGGATATATCTTGCGTGTGCGTTGAATTTTTTTCCCATGCAACGTTCCCCATCAATGGCATCATGAGCTAAGTCTATGTGTAGATGAGATCTCGAGTAGAACACAAAGTAGTTTGTGGATGTTGATGCATAGATTGCTTCCTCCCTTCGTCGTGTTTTGTTTTAGCGGTATTGTGGGCTGAAGCGGCCCGGACCAACCTTACTCGTACGCTTACGAGAGACCGGTTCCCTCAACCGCAACTTGTTGCATAGATGGCTTGCGGGTGCCAGTTTCTCTCACTTTAGTTTGATCGGATTCGACAAAGGCGGTCCTTGAGAAGGTTGAAAAGCAACTAGTGTATCACCGTTGTGGTTTTTGCGTAGATGAGAATTGTTCTTGCTAGATACCCATAGCAGCCAAGTAAAACATGCAACAACAATTAGAGGACGTCTAACTTGTTTTTGCAGGATATGTTGTGATGTGATATGGCCAATTACATGATGTGATATATGTGATGTATGAGATGATCATGTGATGTATAGATTATCACGACTTGCATGTCGATGAGTACGACAACCGGCAGGAGCCATAGGGTTTTCTTTAATTATTGTATGACCTGCGTGTCTATCATTAAGTGCTATGTAATGCTTTATTTTATCGCTAAGCGGTAGCAATAGTAGTAGAAGCATGGTGGGCGCGACAACCACGATGGTGACACGTTGATGGAGATCAAGATGGTGGAGATCATGGTGTCATGTCGGTGACGATGGAGACCATGCCGGTACTTTAAGGATGGAGATCAAAAGCAAGAGTTCATGGCCATATCATGTCACTTACGATTTGCATGTGATGTTAATCCTTTTATGCACCTTGTTTTGCTTAGGACGACGGTAGCATTATAAGGTGATCCCTCACTTAAATTTCAAGATAAATTGTGTTCTCCCCGAGTGTGCACCGTTGCGAAAGTTCGTCGTGTCGAGACACCACGTGATGATCGGGTGTGATAGACTCTACGTTCACATACAATGGGTGCAAGCCATTGTTGCACATGCAGAACACTTGGGTTAAACTTGACGAGCCTAGCATGTACAGACATGGACTCGGAACATAAGAGACCGAAAGGTTGAACATGAGTCATACAGTAGATATGATCAACATGATGATGTTCACCATTGAAACCACCTCAACTCACGTGATGATCGGACTTGAGTTGGTGAATTTGGATCATGTATCACTCGAATGACCGGAGGGATGTCAATTTGAGTGGGAGTTCTTAAGTAATATGATTAACTAAACTCATTACCATGAATATAGTCAGTAGTGTCTTTGCAAATTATGTTGTAGATTACTAGCTCACATTGTAGATCTCTTGAATTTTATATGTTCCTAGAGAAATACAATTGAAAGATGTTGATAGCAATATTGCGGAATGGGTCTGTGATCTAAGGATTGTCCTCATTGTTGCATAGAAGGCTTATTTCCTTAATGCACCGCTCGGTGCGCCACCCCTCTAGCATCGTTTGTAGATGTTGTGAACATCTGACAGGCACATTCGGATGACTACTTGATAGTTCAGTGTGTCATGCATTACGGCTTAGAATTGAGGCTCCAAAACGTTTTGAATGTCATGGAACATATGAGATGTTCTAAGAGCTGAAATTGAGGTCTCGGGCTCATGCCCGTGTTTTGAGATATGAGATCTCCAACAAGATTCTTTTCCTGCAAGATGAAGAAAAATAGCTCAATCATTGAGCATGTGCGTAGATTGTCTGGATGCTACAATCGCTTGAATCGAGTGGGAGTTGATCTTCCAGATAAGATAGTGATTGATATAGTTTTCCAAGTCACTATCACTAAGCTACTAGAACATCGTGATGAACTATAATTATGTCAGGAATGAAAATGATGATCCCTGAGCTATTCGCAATGATTTACACTGTGAAGGTAGAAATCAAGAGGGAGCATCAAGGGTTGATGGTTAGTGAACTACTAGTTTCAAGAAGGGCAAGGGCAAGGGCTGTTGGGGAACGTCGCATGGGAAACAAAAAATTTCCTACGCACACGCAAACCTATCCATGGTGATGAGCATCTACGAGAGGGAGAGTAGATCTACATACCCTTGTAGATCGCTAAGCGGGAAGCGTTAAGAAACGCGGTTGGTGTAGTCGAACATCTTCGCGATCCAAATCGCCGAGCATCCCACGATCTCATCACGATCCGTCCCGCGATCCAATCACGATCCGTCCCGTGAACTCATCACGATCCGTCCCGCGATCTCATCATGATCCGTCTCACGATCTTGATCACGATCTGTCCCGCGAACTCATCACGATCCGTTCCGCGATCTCATCACGAACTGTCTCGCGATCTCGATCACGGTCCTTCCGATCTAGCGCCGAACGGACGGCACCTCCGCGTTCAGCACACGTGCAGCTTGATGACGATCTCCACCGTCTCGATCCAGCAAGAGGAGGTGGAGAGGAGAGAGAGTTCACCGGCAGCGTGACGGCGCTCCGGTGATGGTGGTGGAGTGATTCCGGCAGGGCTTCGCCTAAGTGCTGCGGAAAACCGATCTAGAGGAGAAACTGTGCACCGGTGAAACGGGTAGCACGTGGCCGGAAATTTTGTCCAAAAACCACCCAATCCACTAGTATATATAGGAGGAGAGGAGAGGAGAGGCAGACAAGGCCTTTGGGTCGGTCGAAATAGGAGGTGGGAGCAATCCTACTTCACCTCCAATCCTAGTTGGAGTAGGATTGCCTCCTATTGGCTGATTTTCCACTTTTTGCTTTAGGACTTTCTCTCCTGCGCCATGGGCCTTTGTGGCAGTTTTCCCAGCCCACTAAGGGCTGGTTATTATTCTCCCACAGCCCATGGACCTCTTGGGGTCGAAATACCCCTCCCGGAGGTCCTCCGGTACACTACCGGCACTCTCGGTACAATACCGATACTCCCGGTACACTACCGATGAGCCCGAAACTTTTCCGGAAACCAAACTGGGACTTCCTATATATGAATCTTTACCTCCGGACCATTCCGGAGCTCCTCGTGACGTCCGGGATCTCATCCGGGACTCCGAACAACCTTCGGTCACCACCATACATAACTCTACACTACCGAAACGTCACCGAACCTTAAGTGTGCAGACCCTGCGGGTTCGAGAACTATGTAGACATTACCGAGACACCTCTACGGTCAATAACCAATGGAGGGACCTGGACGTCCACATTGGTTCCTACATATTCTACGAAGATCTTTATCGGTCGAACCTCTATGTCAAGGATTCAGTTAATCCCGTATAACGTTCCCTTTGTTCTTCGGTATGTTACTTGCCCGAGATTCGATCGTCGGTATCTCCATACCTAGTTCAACCTCGTTACCGGCAAGTCTCTTTACTCGTTCCGTAACACAAGATCCCGCAACTAACAATTATTCACATTGCTTGCAACGCTTATTGTGATGTTGCATTACCGAGTGGGCCCCGAGATACCTCTCCGTTACACGGAGTAACAAATCCCAGTCTTGATCCATGCCAACTCAACAAACACCATCGCAGATACCTGTAGAGCACCTTTATAGTCACCCAGTTACGTTGTGACGTTTGATACACACAAGGCACTCCTCCGATATCCGTGAGTTGCATGATCTCATGGTCATAGGAACATATACTTGACATGTAGAAAACAGTAGCAATAAACTGACACGATCATATGCTATGTTTGTAGTTTGGGTCTTATCCATCACATCATTCTCCTAATGATGTGATCCCATTATCAAATGACATCTCATGTCCATGGCTAGGAAACCTTAACCATCCTTTGATCAACGAGCTAGTCCATTAGAGGCATACTAGGGACATGGTTTTGTCTATGTATCCACACATGCATTTAAGTCTCCGATCAATACAATTATAGCATGGATAATAAACGATTATCATGAACAAGGAAATATGATAATAACTAATTTATTATTGCCTCTAGGGCATATTTCCAACAAGGGCTAGGAGGGAAACTTCGTGGATGGCAAGTCAATTGCTAGTCCAGTGAAGAAACCCAAGTTTGAACCCCAAACCCGAGACTAAGTGCTTCTATTATGAGGAGAACGGTCGCTGAAGTGGAACAACCCTAGATACTTGGTAGATAAGAAGGCTGGCAACGTTGACAGAAGTATATTAGATATACGTGTTATTGATGTGTACCCTTATAGTACTCCTAGTAGCACTTGGGTATTGGATACCGGTTCAATTGCTAAATGTTAGTAACTCGAAATAAAAGTTACAGAATAAATGGAGGCTAGCTAAGGGTGAGGTGACGATGAGTGTTGGAAGTGTTTCCAAGGTTGATGTGATCACCATGGCACGCTCTCTCTACCTTCGGGATTAGTGATGAACCTAAATAAATGTTATTTGGTGTTTGCGTTGAGTATGAACATGATTAGATCGTGTTTATTGCAATACAGTTATTCATTTAAGTTAGAGAATAATGGTTATTCTGTTTACATGAATAATACCTTCAACGGTCATGCATCCAATGAGTACGGTTTATTGAATCTTGATCGTAGTAATACACATCTTCATAACATTGATGCCAAAAGATATAAAGTTAATAATGATAGTATACATATTTGTGGCACTGCCGCTAAATGTCATATTGGTGTAAATCGCATGAAGAAACTCCATGGTTATGGATCTTTGGAATCATTCGATTTTGAATCAGTTGAGACATGTGGACCATGCCTCATGGGCAAGATGACTAAGACCCCGTTTCCGGTATGATGGACCGGGCAAATGACTTATTGGAAATGATACATGTTGATGTATGCGGTCCAATGAGTGTTGTAGTGTGCGGTGGATATCGTTATTTTATTACCTTCACTGATGATTTGAGTAGATATAGTGTATATTTACTTAATGAAACACAAGTCTGAAACGTTTGAACAGTTCATGCAAATTCAGAGTGAAGTTTGAGATCATCATGAAAAGAAGATAAAATGTCCACGATATGATCATGGAGGTGAATATCTGAGTTACGAGTTTGGTATACAACTTAAGACAATGTGGAAGTTGTTTCACAACTCACGCCACCTGGACCAACATAGTGTGATGGTGTGTCCGAACGTCGTAGTCATGCTCTATTGGATATGGTGCAAACTATGATGTCTCTTATCAATTTTTCCACTATCGTTTCTGGGTTACGCATTAGAGACAACTACTTTCACTTTAAAAGGGGCACCATCTAAATCCGTTGAGATGACACCGTATGAATTTTGGTTTGGCAGAAACCTAAGCTATCATTTCTTAATGTTTGGGGTTGCGACGCTTATGTGAAAAGGGTTTTCACCTAATAAGCTCGAACCCAAAGCGGACAAATGCATCTCATAGAATACCCTAACGTAACAGTTGGGTGAACCTTCTATCTTAGATTCAAGTACAAATGTTTGTTGCTAAAACGGGTCCTTTATCGAGAAAGAGTTTCTCTCGAAAGAATTGAGTGGGAGGAAGATAGAACTTGATGAGGTTGTTGAACCTTTCTTTCAACTAGAGAGTAGCGCAGCGCAGAAAGTTGTTTCTGTGGAGCCTACGTCAGTTGAAGAGGAAGTTAATGATGATGATCATGAAGCTTCGAATCAAGTTACTATCGAACCTCGTAGGTCGACAAGGACGCGTACTGCTCCTGAGTGGTACGACAACCCTATCTTAGAGAGGTCATGTTGTTATACAACGATGAACCTACGAACTATGGAGAAGCGATGATGGGCTCGGATTCCGACAAATGGTTAGAGGCCATGAAATCCGAGAAAGGATCCATGTATGAAAACCAAGTATAGACTTTGGTAGACTTTCTCGTTGGACGGCAGGTCGTTGAGTACAAATGGACCTTTAAGATGAAGACATACGCTGATGGTGAATGTCATCATTTATAAAGCTCGACTTGTCGCAAAGAAGTTTCTGCCAAGTTCAAGGAGTTGACTACGATGAGACTTTCTCACTCGTAGAGATGCTAAAGTCTGTTGGAATTATGTTAGTAGTTGTTGTGTTTTTCAATTATGAAATCTGACAGATGGATGTCAAAATATCGTTTCCTTCCTTGAGGAAAGGTTGTATGAGATACAACCAGAAGGTTTTGTCAGTCCTAAGGATGCTAAAAGGTGTGCAAGCTTCAGTGATCCTTCTATGGACTAAAGCAAGCATCTTGGATTTGGAATATATGCTTCGATGAGGTGATCAAAGTTTTTGAGTCTATACAAAGTTTATGAGAAACTTGTATTTACAATAAAGTGAGTGGTAGCACTATAGTGATTCTGATAAGCATATGTGGATGACATATTGTTGATCGGAAATGATGTAGAATTTCTAGAAAGCATAAAGGGTTGTTTCAAAAGACTTTTTCAAAGGAAGACCTGGATAAAGCTACTTAATTGTTGGGCATCGAGATCTATAGATATAGATCAAGACGTTTGATAAGACTTTCAATGAGTACATACCTTGACAAGATTTTGAAAGAGTTCAAAATGGATCAGTCAAAGAAAGATCTCTTCCTTGATTTGTAAGGTGTGAATTTGAGTGAGACTCAAAGCTCGACCACGGCAGAAGAAAGAGAAAGGACGAACATCGTCCCCTATGCCTTAGCCATAGGCTCTATATAGTATGCCATGCTGTGTACCGCACTTGTGTGTGCCTTGCCATAAGTCTGTCAAGGGGTACAAGAGTAAACCAGGAGTGGATTACTGGACAGCGGTCAAAATTATCCTTAGTAACCAGAGGACTAAGGAGATGTTTCTCGATTATTGAGGTAATAAAGAGTTCGTCATAAAGGGTTACATCGATGCAAGCTTTAACACCAATCCGGATGACTCTGAGTAGCAATCCAGATACATATAGTGGAGTAGCCATTTGAAATAGCTCCAAGTGGAGGGTGGTAGTAGTGTCTACAGTATAACATAGAGATTTGCAAAGTATATATGGATCTGAATGTCTCAGACCCGTCGACTAAAACCTCTTTCACATGCAAGGCATGATCGAACCCCAGAACTCATTGGGTGTCAGATTCATAAAAAATCACATGCCGATGTGAGCTAGATTATTGACTCTGGTGCAAGTGGGAGACTGTTGGAAATATGCCCTAGAGGAAATAATAAATTAGTTATTATCATATTTCCTTGTTCATAATAATTGTTTATAATCAGATACATGTGTGGATACATAGACAACACCATGTCCCTAGTATGCCTCTGATGGACTAGCCCGTTGATCAAATATGGTTAAGGTTTCCTAGCCATGGGCATGAGGTGTCATTTGATAACGGGATCACATCATTAGGAGAATAATGTGATGGACAAGACCCAAACTATAAACGTAGCATATGATCGTGTCAGTTTATTGCTACAGTTTTCTGCATGTCAAGTATCTGTTCCTATGACCATGAGATCATGCAACTCACTGACACCGAAGGAGTACCCTGTGTGTATCAGACGTTGCAACGTAATTGGCTGACTATAAAGGTGCCCAAGTATCTCCGAGGGTGCCTGTTGGGTTGGCATGGATCAAGACTGGGATTTGTTACTCCGTCTGATGGAGAGGTATCTCAGGGCCCACTTGGTAAAACAACATCACAACAAGCCTTGCAAGCAATGTTACTAAAGTATTATCCACGGGATCTTGTATTATGTACCGAGTAAAGAGACTTGTCGGTAACGAGATTGAACTAGGTATGGATATGCCGACGATCGAATCTCGGACAAGTAACATACCGAAGAACAAAGGGAACAACATACGGGATTAACTGAATCCTTGACATACATATTCAACCGATAAAAATCTTTGTTGAATATGTAGGAAAAAATATGGTCATCCAGGTCCCGCTATTGGTTTATTGACCGTAGAGGTGTCTCGGTCATGTCTGCATAGTTCTTGAACCCGCAGGGTCTGCACACTTAAGGTTCGGTGACATTTCCGTAGTATAGAGTTATGTATGGTGGTGAACGAAGGTGGTTCTGAGTCCCGGATGATATCCCGGACGTCATGAGGAGCTCCAAAATGGTCCGGAGGTAAAGATTGATATATAGGAAGTCATGTTTTACCAGAAAAGTTTCGGGCTCATCGGTAGTGTACCGGGAGTGCCGGGAGGGTACCGGGGGACCATCGGGAGGAGTGTTTCGACCCAAGAGGCTACATGGACTGTGGGAGAAGGTAAACCAGCCCCTGGTGGTCTGGCCTAAGCCTCTCCTAAGGGCCCATGTGGCTAGAGTGGTTTGAGAGGGAAAAAACTCAAGGTGAAAAGAGTTTTCAAGTGGGAAGGAGGAGTCCTAATCCTACTAGGATTGGAGGAGGACTCCTCCTCTCCTCCTGACGCCAAGCCAAGGGCTGGCCCCTTGTGCGCAAAGACTCCTCCCTCCCTCCTCCTATATATACTAGAGGTTTTGAGGGTTTTGAGACACAGAAAACAACCACGTGCTACCTCTCCTCTAGATCGTTTCAACGGTGCTTAGACGAAACCCTGCTGGAATTGTTCCACCACCATTGCCACCACGCCGTCGCACTGCCAGAGAACTCATCTACCTCTCCGCTCCTTTTTTATGGATCAAGAAGGTGGAGATCGTCATCGAGCTGTACGTGTGTTAAACGCGGAGGTGTCGTCCGTTCGGCGCTAGATCGAAAGGACCATGATCAAGGTCGCAAGACGATTCGTGATTTTATCGCGGGACGGATCGTGATGGGATCGTGGGACGAATCATGATCGGATCGTGAGATGGATCGTGATGGGATCGCAGCATGCTCGGCGATTTGGATCGCGAAGACGTTCAACTTCATCAACCACGTTTCTTAACGCTTTCCGCTTAGCGATCTAGAAGGGTATGTAGATCCACTCTCCCTCTTGTAGATGCTCATCACCATGGATAGATTTTGCGTGTGTGTAGGAATTTTTTTATTTCCCATGAAACGTTATCATGAATATTGTGCGTATAAGCTGGATCTTGCTAAGGCATATGATCGTGTGGACTGGAAATTCTTAGAAAGAATGCTTCATGCATATGGTTTTGCATCAGTTTAGATTAATTGGATTATGACATGTGTTACATTAGTAAAATTTTCAGTGCACTTTAATGGACAAATGTTAGATTCTTTCCAACCTTCATGTGGCCTCACGCAAGGGGATCCTTCGTCTCTGTATTTGTTCTTATATGTAGCCGAGGCCCTGTCTTTGTTACTTCATGATGCTACGAGGATTGGGGAGATTCAGGATTTTCGGCTTAACAGGCATGCTCCAGGTATCTCACATTTATAATTTGCGGATGGTAGTTTCCTATTTTTTAAGGGTTCCTTGGATCAAGCTCTGGCCATTAAGCTGATTTTGACTACGTATGAGGAGGGGACAAACCAATTGTTAAGCCCGGACAAATGCTACATTTTATTTGGTAAAAAGTGTAGGTTGGAAAATCAAGTCTCTATCTTGGTGATTCTCAAAATTTCTTCTGATGGTTTTGAGGATAAATATCTTGGTTTACCTGTTCCTGAAGGTCGAATGAAGACCGGTAAATTCCAGTATACAAAAGATAAAGCGTTGAAGCGGGTTTCTGACTGGATAGAAAAATATGCTTCCAGTGGTGTGAAGGAATTACAAATTAAGTCAGTCGTTCAGGCTCTGCCGGTATATGCCATGGGTATTTTTAAATTTCCTGCATCTCTATATGAAGAGTTATCCTAGATCATTAGGAACTTTTGATGGGGTGACAAGGAAAATAGAAAGAGAACTCATTGGCTGACATGGGATAAGATGACGAAACCTAAAGGAGCGGGAGGTATGGCTTTGGAGAACTGAGATTATTTAATCAAGCACTTTTGGCAAAACAGGCTTGGCGATTATTGGTTTTTCCGGACTCGTCATGTGCAAAGGTAATGAAAGCAAAGTATTATCTTCATCGGCATCTGTTGGACACTGTGTTCCCACAAGTGGCGTTAACTTCTTGGCAAGGTATCATGTATGGTCTTGAGCTGTTGACAAAGGGTGTCATTTGGAGAGTATGCGATGGGGCGAATATAAACATTTGGAGGGATAATTGGCTTCCTAGAGACTTGGGGTTACAAATCTATGCGAAAAAGAATAGAATCCAAATTAAATATGTGTCTGGATTATTCACCAGTGTCTCTAAAAGGTAGGATGAAAATCTTATTAGGCATCTATTTTATCCCCATGATGCAGAGGAAATTCTGAAGCTGTGTATTCTGAATATGAATGAGGGGGGTTTTATTGCTTGGCACTACGAGAAAAACGGTTTGTTCTCGGTTAAGAGTGCGTATAGGCTGGCATTGAACCTTAAAGACCCCAATCTTGGCTTGGGAAGTTACAGCGGTGCTGTAAATGGGGAAAGGAGGCTTTGGGACATCATTTGGAAGGGTCAGGCCCCTCAGAAGATTAGAATGTTTGCATTGCGTGCGGCTACACATGGTCTGGCAGTTCAAGTAAACAGAGTGAAACATCACCAAACTACCATGTGGTTATGTTCGATTTGTAATTTCGAAGATGAAAGTGTCGTTCATGCTCTAGCAACCTGTCCCAAGGCTCGCGCGCTCAGGATGGCGGTAAGGGGGGTTTGGAATTTACTAGGTGAGGAGATTTTCAAATTTTTTGGTCCGAATTGGTTACTTCTTTTATTGGATCAAGTTAGGTCACCGGTGCGTCAGCAAATTATATTCATGTTTTGGAGGGCATGGTACTTGAGGAATGATTTGATATTTGGCAAGGGAAAAGAAACCATCTCGACCTCTGTGTGTTTTATCCAAAACTATTGTGCATCTTTTTCGTCATGTCATTCAAAGGTGAAGATGGATATTAGCCACAAAGGTAAGGAGAAGGTGGATAGTTTAACTTATACTAATGATGTGCATGAAAATTTTGTGGTGTGGTAGCCTCCTTCTATGGAGTTCGTTAAGGTCAATGTTGACGCAAGTTTTGTGGAGGCCGTGAGTGCGGCAAGTGTAGGCGTTGTGGCTAGGAACCATGTTGGAGAGGTTATCATTTCGTCGTGGTATTATATTCAGGTGTGCAATAGTGTGGATGAAGCGGAACTGAGAGCGGTCCTCACAGGGTTGCACATCGGTATTACTCTCCACAAGCTCATCATTTTAGAAACTGACTCTTCGTTTGTGGCCTCTTCTCTTGAAAATGACTTTCGAGACAGGTCTTTCCTAGTTGATCTAAAGATGGAAGCTTTGAGTATATCTAAGATGATGACAAATTGCAAGATAGCTAAGATTAACGGAAGGGCCAACAGGGTGGCGCATGAGATTGCGAAGTTTAGTTTTCATTATAGGTCTGATGGGGTACTTCTTAATAGTGTTCCGCCGGCGTGGCTAAATTTGTAATGGATGATTGTATGGATGTTTTAAAATAATTAATCTATGGGACGGGTTTAAAAAAATACGTATGGTAATAGTATGTATAATGAACCGGCTTGGTCACTATTAGATTGTATTTTCGTCTATGAAATGCTAGCCTACATTTTCTTGGTTAGGGCAACTTGTGTATATATTTTTTTCCGAAAAATGACACTAGGTAAAGAACATGTGGATTTGATCCAGAGCAGCTTATGTTAATTATAAAACTAGCCTTCGTTTAAAATGTCATTTCATTCTTTGATATAGGCATGTAAACCTCCATGCACGGCTTCTACGGCTTGGTGGACTACCTCCTCCTCGTCCACTAGCACGGCTTCCCTCGGCAGCGCGATGACAATAATTCAGGAATGGTGGCTTCCTCTTTCCCGGTTTTGGTGAGTCCATGGTCTCCTCTTTCTCTCGGTGCCCTGAGATGGTTTGACCATTGAGCCATGGCCAATTTGGTTTCCGGCCATTGAGCTGATGATTCAGTTTTTGAATCTGTGGTGGTGAACTTCTAGCCACCGCCATCTTGTTATTGTGATCATATTTCTTTTTGATGAACTATGTCACAATATATGTGCTTCAAGGTTCCGTGTCTACTAAGTTTTTGTTACTTTCAACTCATAGGTTTTGGAGCAGTAACTACTGTGTTGACATGTGAGCATCAGAAAGAGATTCGGCCATAGCTCTAATCATCATGCAAGTAGACATGCCTAATGATAGTTCTGACGAAAAAATAGATGTCATTTATTTGATGATCTTATTAGTTGAATGAAAAATGAAGGTGGGGGCTGGGGGATTGCAGATCGAGGGAACAAGCACAATGTTCTTTACTCTCATGAACTACTTGGGGAGGGGCTAGATTCATGTGGAGCCATGCTGCAAGCTCGTAGTTGAATCTTGGACCATCATGTGGACGATTCTTTCTTTCCGTATGTAGGCAAAATATAATCAGAACTAGCAGAGAGATGGTACGGCGGCACGCCACGCCGGTCTTTAAGTTGGTGCTTGTGTAAGTTATGGTAATTTTTTTATTTTGTTGAAAGTGGGTTAAGTGCAAAGTGTGATTTATGTAGTTTTGTTGTCGAGCTATCTGTGGTATTTTTTGTGTGTTTTGTTTTCTGTTTCATGCAGATTCTTTTTTAGGGGAGGGGAGGTGCTGTTTGGACATATATGCTTTGTAGGTGGTGAGTTTTTGCTTCAATTGGTTGTAGCTCTGTGTGCCTATTTGTATTTGTTGACATGGATGTTTGTTTTTGTGGTTGGCTGTGTGGATAAAGGTGTGGTACTCTGTTCGGTGCACGTATTGATTTTTTCTTTTCTTTTTTGGTCATGGGTGTGCTCAGGTGTGTTTGGTTTCTTTTGTGTTTTGGTTGCTTGTGTCTCTACATAGCTTGCATGATGTATGGGTTGGCCTGCTGAGGTCTTTGTGTGGTGTATATGTGGCGAAGTTGGGTGCGATCATATATATGACGTGGAAGGTTTGGTATTATTATTTTTGCGCGTGTCGTGTTGCTGTAAGTGGAGAGCCTTTAGGTGCAGGTTTTGTTGTGGGTTTGAGTTCTCCCGTCTGTGAGCGTGTATAGTTTGGAGAGATGAGTTTTTCCAGTGGTGCTGGCTCCAATGACGGGGGCTTTCCACTAGTCGAAAACTGGCCTTTAGTCTCGGTTCTGAAACCGGGACTAAAGGGTCGGGACTAAAGCCTTCACCTTTTAGTCCCGGTTGTGTTACGAACCGGGACTAAAGGCCCTCCACGTGGCAGCTTTCAGGAGCGGGAAACCGGGACTAAAGGTCCCGCTCCAGAAAGCTGCCAAGTGGAGGGCCTTTAGTCCCGGTTCGTAACCCAACCGGGACTAAAGGTATTTTTTTAAATGATTTTTTTATTTTTGTTTTCTGAATTTTTTTTATTTTTTTTTTCTGATTTTCACATATCCCGGTTGGTGTTACAAACCAGGACTAAAGGTATTTTTTTAAATAATTCTTTTATTTTTGTTTTCCGATTTTTTTTCATTTTTTTCTTCTGATTTTCAAATATGTGAATTACCTAACAACTTAATCTCTAATCACCCCTCCTCACTACTTTTAAATTATTTTAAAATTTAATCTCTAATCACCCCTCATTCCAAATCATCTAACTTCTCAACCGGTCACCCATCCTCTCACTGCTCTAACCCGAGCACGCTTAACTTTCGAGTTCTATCACCCTTTGTTTCCAAGTTTGCACTTGTTGTTTTCTTGACAATAATAAGCTGTCAATCCTATTAACCCTTAGGTCTTGATGTCACATTATTTAATTTTTTGAATTCCAAACAATTATTAAAATAAAAAAATAAGTAATAATAATATTGAATTTCTATGGAAATAAAATAAGTCATATTTATTTTATTCATTTTTTTGCCATATATTCAATTCATATGGCATAATTAATATCTTTAAATCTGTAAATCAAAATTCAACAAATAATATATCCATTATTATCAGAAAAATGTGAGGAATCCAAATATGGCATCATTTATTTATTTTTAAATAAAATTATTTTTTAAAATTATTATTTTTTGATTTTGTAGGAAAAAAATCTTCTTATTGAAATAACTTTTTTTATTTTTGGGATTTCGAGAATCTGAGAAAACTTTACCGGGTTTTTCTGATATATTAAACTTTTTTTTCCAATGTTGAAAAGCACTACAAATGAATTCTGAAAAAGTTGAAACTTGGCATGGTATCATTATTTCACCCACATAGCTTGTGTTAAAAAGTTGAAAGGGTTGCCGCAAAAACTGGATGCACTTCGTGTACAAACTGGACCATCTCCTTCGAAGTATCAAGGTTTCGCACGAAAACCCATCTGTTACAAAGGCATTTCATTTTTTTTAATTTATTTCAACTCCAGGCTTTTTGTGCATTCAATATGCACCATTCAAAGCCACATTCTCAAATTTCAATCCTTTCTAACTTCATTTCCTATTTTTCATGCATTTAATAAAAAAATCAAGCTAAATGACCCTAAAATTGAAAAGCCCTACAAATGAACTCTGAAAAGGTTGAAACTTGGCAGGTATCGTCATTTCACCCACATAGCATGTGCTACAAAGTTGACAGGGTTATGGAAAAAACTGGGTGCACTTCGTGTACAAACTGGACCATCTCCTTCGAAGTATCAAGGTTTCGCACAAAAACTCATCTCTTACAAAGGCATTTCATTTTTTTTATTTCAACTTCAGACTTTTTGTGCATTCAATATGCACCATTCAAAGCCACATCCTTAAATGTCAACCCTTTCTAACTTCATTTGCTATTTTTCATGCATTTAATGATTTTTTTTGAACTAAATGACCCTAAAATTCAAAAGTTCTACAAATGAACTCTGAAAAGGTTGAAACTTGGCATGGTATCATCATTTCACCCACATAGCATGTGCTACAAAGTTGAGAGGGTTATGGCAAAAACTGTATGCACTTTGTGTACAAACTGGATCATCTTCTTCGAAGTATCAAGGTTTCGAATGAAAACCTATCCGTTACAAAGGCATTTCACTTTTTTTTATTTATTTCAACTCCAGACTTTTTGTGCATTCAATATGCACCATTCAAAGCCACATCCTAAAATTTCAATCCTTTCTAACTTTATTTGCTATTTTTCATGCATTAATGATTTTTTTCGAGCTAAATGACCCTGAAATTGAAAATCCCTACAAATGAACTCTGAAAAGGCTTAAACTTGGCATGGTATCATCATTTCACCCACATAGCATGTGCTACAAAGTTGAGAGGGTTATGGCAAAAACTGAATGCACTTCATGTACAAACTGGACCATCTCCTTCAAAGTATCAAGGTTTCGAACGAAAAACTATCTGTTACAAAGGCATTTCATTTTTTAACTTATTTCAACTCCAGTCATTTTGTGCATTCAATATGCACCATACTACAACATGTTAAAATCTACAGAAAGAACTAACTAAAAAAACAATTAAATGACTAAAACAACTATATAAGCAAAACAGTAATGTTTTAATTAAAATCATAATTTAAATTATTCTAAAAATAACCAAATAAATCTTACTGTGACAACAATGTAACACGTGACTAGGATAAAAAATAATTAAATTAAGAACTTTTTGTAAACTCAAGTTATTCACAATCTAGGGTTTGAAGCAAATTTGAAAAAAATTAAAATTTAAGCCATTCAAATTTAAAAACTAATGGCACAAACATAAATTAGACAAAATTTGAATCTAATGCAAAAAAGAATCACTCAAAAACATCAAATATCCTAAAAGATATAAGCAATTTAAAACAGAAACTAAAAACAAAAAAACAAATGTAAAAACAGAAAAAAAAAACTTTTAAGGACACCTTTAGTCCCGATTCGTGTCTCCGGAGACACCAACCGGGACTAAAAGCCTCAACCCCTTTAGTCCCGGTTGGTGTCTCCAACCACCAACCGGGACTAAAGGTCTCATTTGAACCGGCACTGATGCCCTAGCCGCTTGAACCGGGACTGATGCTTATATTAGTCCCGGTTCGTAATGCAACCAGGACTAATGGGCTTTTCAGAAATGGACCAAAGCCCTGTTCTCTACTAGTGTTCCTTTCTGAAGCCGGGAGAGCTGGCGGCGAGGTTCGTTTCCAGTGGAGATAGTTGAGCGTGGTGAGCCGGACATGTGTCCAGATAGGGGAAGTGTTGTTGTTCCGCGTACTGCTGGGATGGCTGCTTTGGAGAGGCAGTATCGTAATGATAGTCTTTTATGCCACTTGCTTTGAGGGCAGGCACGTTATCTCGGGTTATGATCTGCTTAAAGCTATTGAGGCTGCGTGTGGTAGTGAGAAGGGTGGTGTTCGTATTGAGGTGGCTTGTTCGCCTCATCATTTTTTCTTGGTTTTTAACTCGGACAATTACTGTATCCATGTGCTGACTGAGTCGGGTAGGTTGTGGTGTGCTGATAGTCATGTGTTGTTTGCTCGTTGGTATGCTGGTTCTCTTGGCACCCGTAGTGAGCTTCCCTTTAGGTGTAGGCTTGGTTTCGGTGGTTTTCCTGATGTTGGGATCGAGCCTAATACATTAAGCTTTGTGGTTACTGGTCTTGGTGGTGATATTATTCGGATCTTGCGCGTGAGGATAGGGAGATTGTTTGGAAGTGCCTGTTCCTGATCAGCCTTCTTGACAAGCTGGTTCGGACAATGAACGTGATTCGCCTCCTCGTGCATGTTCTCCGCAGCGGAGGGTGACTGAGAAGTTTTGTGTTAAGGTTTATCTGAAGAATGTGTTGAATCGTGGATGTACCTTTAGTTTTGCCTGATCGATGTCTCCAAAGAAACTTTCTCTTCATTCTATTCAAACCAGCTTGCATAGGATGAACATATGGTAGGGGAAATACTGAAGAATAAAGAGCATGTTAATCAAACGAAAGGCAATAACTTAAGAAGATATGAGTAATTCATGAGAAAACAAAATGGGACAGAACAGACCCAAAGGAGTGGGCTGGGCGGACATAATAGGCCGAAAACCGTTGATGAATGATGGTCCAGAGGTCAAAAAAGGATCCATAGGTTGCCGCAAGGAAACAGGTCTGAATCACGAAGACAAAGGCGTAGAGCATTCGCCTTGAAGAACAATAGAAGAAGACGGCGACACTGTTGAAATTATAAGAAAAGCAGCATGACACACTGATGTAGGATATCACAAACGAACAAAGAGAAGAAGAGGTTCACCTGAAAAGGCCAAGGAAGCACTTTTGTTACATGGGATCTCTTGTATTGGACGCTCCCCCTCACGAATATCTCGACGACGACGCCGGGCTTCTGCAGGATCAACAGGCCCATCTGCAATAATAAAAAAACACAAAAATAGGAAAAACTTAACTAAAGCAAGTACATTAGATGAAAAAATCAAAAAAGCAAACAACTGCAGCAGCAGGTATACCAACAGAAGAAGCATCGACAGCGTGCACGTGGAGACCAGACGATTCCGCTGAAGAAGAAAGCAAAGAAATTGATCTTGTACAACCAGGACCACCAGATGAATTAAGACACGTACGCCACATCGACCAACATGAGAAGGCGCAGCGGATGACCGGTCAGGCGAAGAAGATACAGAAATCCTGCTCGGAGAACATCCATCGAGAGATTTGAGGGATTCAACCATAGGAAAAGAGGTCTGGGAGGAGCCACAAATTGGAGAAGCGGACCTGTCGACCCGACCACGGACGCCGCGGCCATGGATGCCGCGCCGCGGCAAAAGAGAAGGCGACCCCCCACGGACGCCCCCACACGGCATGAGAGCTGCCGTTGCCGACCGCCCACGGCCGCCTCGAGCAGATTGGTCGGCCGCCGCGACCATGGTGGCGACCGAACTGAGAGGAGAGCAAGGCGATGGTTCGTATACTCCGTATCGTGAAAAGGAAAGGCCAGCGAAGCCCAAGTAAACGTGCCAGTACGTGAAGGAACGGCCCACCGCTTAACTGAAACAATATTGAAGCATCTGCTCCGGTCCAGCACAGTAAAAAAAAGAACGGGAGGAAAATCGGGAACGCGTGTCAACGTGCGGTAACTCCTCGCTCACAACGCAAGTGCACGACGGGAGCCCCTGCTTAGCCGCTATAATTCTTCTATATATATATATATATATATGTCCAAGTACATGTGTGTACAAATTTCTTTTGCAATTGATCCCCAAGGGGAATTGAATATAAGATGGGCAACCTGAATTTATTGCTTTTTTTTTTACTTCATACACATATTTATGCAGGATTTCAACCTAACGAGATCCACCGTTCGATATTTCCCAACTTGCTTTTGGTTCTTGGGGTATAAGGCTGGTCCGGGAATGACCCATTGCCACCAGAACCATCTGGGTATATGAAATTTTCGACTAACACGAGATCCCCTGGTTAGTATTATACTGTTTCCTAACCAGATGAACCAGCCAAGGTGAGATATTAGAAGAAACCGAACCATTTTCAGTTCACTCCCAATCAGCCATCCCTAGGTGTGTGAGATATTGGACAAACAAACTTGATCATCATCTGTTTTTCTTCCTCACTTTCAGTGGCTCGAAAAAGGCAAGTAAAACAGTATGACTAACATTGCAATAAAATGAAAGAAATAGCTACCACATAAAGTTTCACCAGACTCAGATCATGATATTCACTATAAGTGGAAAATATATATGTCTAAAGAACATCTAGCTACATGAGTTCAGATTGTTGTTTCCTCTACAGGTTTAAGTTTCAGAAATTTCATACAACATCCACGCATTTACAATTCATACGAATTATAAACAAAGGCAGCGCTGGTAAAACTGTTGCACCCTTCTTTTTCTGTATCAACTTAGCATACACAGAATTCTCCAAGAAATACCCAAACACATGGGGTACCAAACAAGGCTTCACAAACAACATGGCCGCAACAACTTCAAATCAGGCTCAACAACTAACTTGCAGATAACTAGAACTCAAGGCTTCGACGAGAACAGGTTGGGGTAGGAGAACGGATCATCCTCCAACGATGTTGATCTCTGAGGCACATGAGATGGTGCATAACCCTCAGAGTCATTGGAAAAAGAGTCCTGATGATCAAATACCGGCTTCTGCGTCACCTCAGTTTGATGATGACTTTCCTTTTGGCTACCATCACTGTGGCTCTCATAAACCCTAGTGTTCTTCCTTAGATCAGCAATACACAGTTTTGCAAGGTTTGCAGCAGCACGTGCTGCCGATGCAGCTCGCTCTGCTGAGTCAGCAGCTGTTTGCGCAGCTGAAACCACGTCATCCATATCCATATTTTCCCCACTCTCTATAGGAGAGACCGAATGCACCTGTTCTGGACGCTTCGAGAACATGTTGACATCTTTGGGTGTTTGGGGAGCAGTCACTTCATCAACTGACCTTGTGAAGAATTCTTGCTCTGTTGGCTTCACTGGAGGAGAATTTAAGGGACTCGAGTCGCTTCTCTCCATAGAAGAAGCAGAAGCAAATGGTGGGGGGGAGACAAAAGGAACAAATTGCTTCTTTTCATCTGGCAAAGCTGGCATCCTTGGCTGAGCAAATTGTGGAGAAACTGGGGGTTCTGAACTTTTCAGATAATTATAGAACGCAGCATCAGCTGTTGGATTCTCTTCCAAGTCAGGTGGGTTTGAGAAATCATGAGCAGCCGACTGTGAGCTTTGCACATGTGGGCCAATATCTGGGGTTGATTGAGTACCAGAAGCTGGACGAATCGCTGCTTTTGGGACTTCAGGCAAATCCAGTGAGTCAAAGCCACCCTCAGATTCATAATCCTCACCAGGTTCGTCAGCGGCACTTGCAGCCAATGGTTCCTCGTGTTTCTCCTTTGGAAGTGGCAGCGTTGAACCACTGAAGTAGGTTGGTCCATTCTAATGAAAGGGAACATGTTAAAAGGCGAGATTCAAAATAATGAACCAACCACAGTTTGCTGTATTTAAACACTAACCAATAGATCTTCATGGGGTTTAAGATATTCCGTTTCTGTTGCTGATGGATCCCAGTCGATCTCATGCTCCTCAGCAATCTCCTTCAGCAGTTTCATTTTTACATCTACTGGGGGAGGACGGATTGAAAGTAGTTCAATTATCTGCATAGATATTGTTTCGGATCATGTCAGCATCAATCTAATGGTTAAGTAACATAAATAGATTACTTGTTATCATGGAAGTTGGCATATGACCTGACGGTTGACCCCACAATCCGGCATAAGTTCTGTAGCTGCAGCAACAAACTCTTTCCCATATTTAGTCGCAAACATCATTTGGACTTGAATCAATTCAGGCAAATCTGAACACCTAGGAGCAGCAAAACAGATGCTGGATATTGCCTCTTTGAGATCTATAGGGCATTCCCTGAAGCAGGAAAATAAATTTAACAGGTTAGGACAACCAATTTAGCTGCAAGCCTATGAAAACTGTAGAACCATGACATTTGAGAACTTAACGAACAGATTAATTAATAAGGATATATGAAGGATAATTTATTTCTGTGCCTCCACCCAGGGAATACAGTCTAGACAGACGGATACACAAAGAACTACACTGCACAAACAGCAGTATGCATATAAAACCAGGTCTTTCCTTTGGTCTGGAAAAGGTCAAAAGGAGGCAACAATCTGATGCATAGGGGCCACCGAACATGCATCGTCCCACTATTTACAGAAAAATAAAGACCGGACATAATCTGTTACAGAGACCAACTGACATTATGTATTTCATTACATGTTTGAAACAAAGCACATGTCCTTGGTTTTGGAAGAAAGCCAGATTTAAAGTTGAATAGTGATGGCATTCATCACATGCCACATCCAACATTCAACTGCAAATGCAACTGGGCACTAACAACAGACAGGGGCAAAGTCGGGGACTAGCGAGAGCTGTAAGTTCAGTATTCCAAGAAAAAAAATGTCAGTATTTATAAACTAGTACTAAATCAGCTCAAGCCAGAAACTCTAAGCCAGCACTACAGCTCCAGCACACTCCATCGGATTTTTTGACATGCCTAGATGAGGTTGTATGTAAAGCACACAAATCTACAAGAGCTATTTTACAGCACCCTTAGATGAACACATATAGCCTACCCCAACTTGTTTGGGACTGAAGGCTTTGTTGTTGTTGTTGTTAGATCAACACATACCGTCGGTTTTCTTCAATCTAACAGATGATGCTTATTGGTACTCCAGCACAGTATTAAGGGAGTACTAGTACCAAGTGTTATAAGGAGTACAGTACCTCGAGTTCACAGGTAAAATCGTAACAGAAGATGACAATTAACGTGTGCCTAATATTCTGATCAAATCGTTATCTCAAGAAAAGCTCATCTACAAACACTTAGCACATATGGTTGCTGAATAAGAAGAGGACAGGGCAGGTGACAAACTTTTGGGCCTCTATGAGGGGCAGGCGAACGGCGACGAGCTCGCAGAAGAGCTCGAGGATCTCCTGCGCCGCCAGCATGTTCTCCTCCCGGATGATGTGCTCCACCTTCGACCACAGAGAAGAAGAAGCAATTAATCGTCAATCCCCACCCCCCACCCCCCACCCCCGAAGTCCCAAATTCTAAGATCCTATTCCCGCTCTGCTGCCTTATGAGCAAGCCCATGATAATCTTTTGGAATCTGTACCCTGATTCTGGCGGTGGCGTCCTGGCCGGTCTCGAGGAGCTTGGCGATGTCCCGGCGCATCTGGCGCAGCTGCAGCTCCCGGCGGTTCCGCAGCAACTTTATCCGCGGGATGGACAGCTTGAGCAGCGTCTTGCTGCGGTTTTTTTTTCAACCACCCGCAGATCAGGAATCGAATCGAAATCAGAGCAGAAACCAAGAACTCGACTCCCAGGGAAGAGACCGTACCACTTGGCGGCGCGGAAGCCGCCGCCTCCTCCGCCGCCGCCCCCCTTGCCGAAGAAGGCCTCCAGCATCGACATGGCGAGGTTAATCGAGTGGAGGACGCGATTGGCGCGTGGTCGTGGGTGGGGTTTCGATCCAAGTAGCGAGGGCCAGACCGCCAGAGCAAGGGGGAGGAGGAGACGATGGTGAGGGGCTGTGCCGTGTGCGCGTAGGGCCTAGCTGGATCCACCTGCTCCACTGCGAGGAGAATCTCGACCGTCCGTCCGGACACGTGGATCAGCGATGTGGTTGGGTGGCTTTGTTGTCTCGAACTTTGCTTCGCTCCAAAGAAAACTGTGATTCCGTCTCATCCCTCACGAACCAGGGGCGTGTTTGGATAAACAAGGTCTGACTTGAAGATAAACAGGTACTTCCTCCGTTCCAAATTAGTTAACTCAGATTTGTCTAGATACGGATGTATCTAGACATGTTTTAGTGTTAGATACATCCGTATCTAGATAAATTCAAATCAACTAATTTGGAACGGAGGGAGTATATAACTACAGTTTTACTACTTCCTCCGTCCGGAAATAATTATTCAAAAAATAAATAAAATGAATGTATTTATAATTAAAATAAGTCTAGATACATCCATTTGTAGGACGACGAAGAGAGTATTTTCAGTCGTCTGATTTTAAATTCGTCTCAAGTCATTTTCTTGTCCGGCCGATCCATACGAATCTCAATGCATCGTTGGTCCCTTAGTATCGCTTACCGGGTTGGGCTTTCTGGCTCACGGGTCCACACTATTCGTCCCGTGGGTGCCTTATCTTTTTTGAATTTTCTTTTTTCAGTTTCGTGGGGCGGCGACTGTTGGTTCTATGCGAGGGAGGGATTTGGTGGGGTTGGCTGAGGCGGCCGGAGCCAACGGAGTGGAAGGCGGGGTCTCCTCTTTGGTGAGGCGGAGTTGGCGTGCGTCAAGTCCCGGGCAAGGACAGCTTGTAAGCATGAGGCGTGCTCCCGGAGGGATGTCGGCCGAGAGAGGGGGTCGACAGAGCTGCCCGGTCGTGCTCGCCACAAGCAAGCTCCAGTCGGGGGTGATAGCATTCGCCGGCGCTGGTAGAGCGCAAGGTGGTTTTATTCATCCCTCTGTATCTCTTGTTGTCCAATTTTTGTTTCGCTCTATGTGTCTACCCCCTTGCGTTTTGATTCAGTTCGTCGTCATTCTCGCCGGTCATAGAGCTTTGACGCAGGGAGGTTCAGTTCGCTGGTGATTTGTGATAGCTTTAGTTCAATGTGGCGATTTGTTGGAGTGGTTCATCAGGAAACACCCCTGAATTACCTCTCCGGGAGTCTCATCCTATCCCCAATTTTTCCCTCACCAAGTCCACATTGTCTTTTGGATGTAGATCTTCATTTGTTTCTACGAAGTGTTGAGTGAAATTTTTGATTATTCAAGCAGATGGTGTGGTGAGTAGGTACATGTCTACATTTTTTTGGCCTATACTGTTTTAGATGGGCAGTCGTAATCTGAATTTTAGTTTCATATAGGTAGGTGTGTGTGTGTCGATTCATCTCTCTGTTCATAGCTGCGGCTGGGCATAATTGGTAAGGACGAGAAGATTACCAAGGGATGGAGCTCAAGTAAAGCCCCAAGAGTTAGAAGTAGGTTAGCGATAAGAAGAACATATTGTTGTGTTGTGTTATGTATGTATGCATGCAATATTGCTGCTGGAACTGCATTTTTCTTGCCTGCCCCCATATTGGGTAGTGGCAAGTTCCCAATGTGGTACCCAACAAGGGGCATTCAGATTTTTCTTTGTGATATTTGTACTTCTGAATGATTAACTTAGCAAGTCCTTGTTTTTTCAGCCATGGTCCTTTTTTTGTCATTCATTCACTCTTTTAGTCTTTCCATGATTAACTCAGCAAGTCTCCTACACTTTGGTATTTTTCAGTTAGTATCTAAGTTTTAGTTTCAGTTATCTCCATTCCTCCTTTTGTCCATTTCAGTTTCAGACATCTTCACTGCAGATGTACACTTTTCAATACCTAAGAATCAGACCTAGTAATCAGTTATTTAGTAATTCCTTTTCATTCTTGTTGTAGTTGACCTATCAGTGCTGTCACTCAGTCTTCGTTCAGGTTTCAGTTTCTTGACTAGCGGTGTCATTTACACGTTTCAGTTTCATTTTTAGTCTTCTTCAGTTATTTAGTTATCCGTTACTAATCTAGTAGTTATTTTCAGTCTTATTTGTTTCTCATTATCTTAGTTTCAGTATTCTATATTCCTCATTCTGTCATTTTCAGTTTCAGTCATCTACAATGCATGTTTCTTTCAGTTTTTCGGAGTTTTCTTCACTTTTAGATATTCGTTTTCTCAGTACATATGTCCTCAGTCATATTCAGTTTCAGATTATTTTTATTTTAGGTTCAGTGCCATTTTTTAAGTCTTATTCTTGTTTCAGTTATCTGTATCCTCCTAGTACTCATTCATGGTCATAGTCCTTAGTTATTTTTTCATCAATTTTGTAGTCAGTCTTCTTTGATGTGTTTATTCATGGTCGGTGTCCTTAGTTTGTCTATATGTTTATCAGTTTTTTTTTTCGAGTTTTCATTTCCTTGTTCACTCATGTTAGGTGTCAGTTATTCTCTGTCATCATTCTTTCATTCTTATTATCATTACGCTCTGTCAGTTTTTCATTCTCAATAACATCAGTTTTCTCTTTTTTTTTCTCTTCTTCTCATCATTTTTATGGTCATTCATTCCAATTATGGTCAATAACATCAGTTTTTCTCTGATTTTCTTCTCGTCTTCTCATCATTTTCTTCTCTGTTTTTCTTCAGTTTTGTTTTCAGCTTTTGTTGTTATGGTCATTCATTCCCATTTTCATGTGTCATTTTACCAAGTCATTTTCGTTTACATAGGTAGTATTTTTGTCAGTTTTTGCAGGAAGGTGAATGCAGTTTTAATGAGTTCTTCTCTGAAGTAAACAAGGACACAAGTAAGCTTTATCTAACTCTAGCACCTTTTTTATGTATTAAATGATTTATACGAAAATGCAGCATGCATGTATAAATTAAAATCTCAGGGGAATGGAGGGCGGTGTGTTTCGTTACCTGAGATGATTCACCTTGGGGTGGCTCTAGGTGACTGTGCTCTGGATTGTAAGCACCATCACCCCCAGATGCCTCCTCCGGCTCAGCCTCCACGTTTGTTTCGTTTGAGTTAGGTGTGCGTTCTCCACCTGCAGCAACCGTGCCCTGTGTTTGCATGTATTTTGAGATTTCTGTGTGTTTTCATTAGACTTCATATTTTTAGAAAGTACTTTAACATGTGCCTCTTTTATAAAGGAATGGGAAGTCACATACTGTCAAGTGTCCTTCTTTCAGTTAAGTTTTTGACTTGTCTACTCCATCTTAGGGAAAATCTGCCACTGGTACTAGTGTCTACACACATGCTAATTGGAAACTCAGATTATAGTCTTGTTTTCTTGAGTCACAACGGAACTGGAAAATCTGCTACTAGTACTAGAAATCTTTTAGATTGAGTTATTTTTACATGTCAAGGTAAAATCTACCACTAGTACTAGTAATCTTTTAGATTGAGTTATTTTTACGTGTCAAGGTAAAATCTGCCACCAGTACTAGTAGTCTTTCCAATTTCGTCCTTCTCTATTTATTATCAGTTTTGTTTTTCTTTCCAGTTCTTCAATTTTTCTATCTATTTTTTTCACTGTCTTATATCTCTCACTTCAGTCTATTACTTCATCAGCTTTTTGTACTCTTAGTAATTCTCATTTCTCATTCTTGTTCTTCAATCCTTTCTTTTTCTATGACTTACCACTTTTTAAGTCTTTCACCCTTATCATGTAATTTTTTCCAGTCTTGTCATTTAGCCATTCTTTTCTTATACTACTGTAGCAAGTTTGAATGATGTAATTTTGAGTTTTGGCTCGCCTTGTCAATTGCGACAGCGGGGTCATTCTTAGTTTCTGATTTTTTTTCTTCATGGTGTTACTTAATTATTTTATTGAATGGTTCAGAGTTTGAAGATGTTACTTAGGAACAACCCGAATTATTCCTATATGGATACTTATCACTATAGTTTTTTCCATCTCAGTCTACAATAGTTGTCATTTTCAGGCGTAAGTTATTTCTTTTTGCATTTCAGTTTTGGGACACTTAATTAGAGCAGGGTGACGAGGCGTCGAAGAGTGTCCGGTCAAGGATGCCGTGTACTATTAATTAAGTAATCACTCGACCTTTTTTCTTCAGTATGTGTTTTCTTCAGTATTTCCTAGCGCCGTCTTCAGGCCCTTTTCTTCAGGTTTAGGTCATGCATTTTCTTCTTCAGTATTTGTGTGTTACTCTTTGTTGTTTGTCAATATTCATTTCTTACCCATGAATTAGAAATGAAATTCACATTTAGTCATGTTCTGAGTCATATACATTCTTTCAGTTAGTATTTTCTTTGAATTTCAGTTTGATAGTTTTTCAGTACACGGTGTCTCCAAGTCCCCCCGATCTCGACACGGCACCATCCATGTCTTCTCGCCCCGCCAGCCGTCATCGCCCCTGCACAGACCTCTCTTTTTGTGCATTTACTTGAGGAAGAAGAATGTTTTTCTTTTGACACACGAGGAAGAAGGTGATCGGGGGTGGAAGGAGGAGGGTGGAAAGCTAGGCTTGGACTGGTTGGACCGGGTGGAGGTCGGGAACTAACACAGCCGGCTAAATTGGTAGGTGGGTAGCGTGGCTCTTTTCCCTTTTTCGGCCTTCGTGTTTTTGTGTTCCATTTAGGAAGCAGGTTCTTTTTACGTAAATCATGTTTGCGCAGATTTTCGACCTGACGCAGGAAACAAAATAGACATTTATTTGACACTGATCAGTTTTTAGACTGAATACTCAGACATGTGTCAATCATTAAATGGAACAAAAAAACAGCCTAACACAAATTTAAATCAGACGTCTGTTCGTTAGTCACTCCCTAAAACTAACATCTGCACTTAGTTTAGTTGTTTACGTACATTTTTTGTTGTATGAGGTGTCACGAAAGGCATGTTGTTTGGTTGTCCGCTTGTGTACGCACAAACACAAGCTCACTGTTTGGTGGCATGCATCGTTGTTGTGGGATAACCTCTTCGGCGCGATGGTGAGGTTACCAGCACACAACGACGTCAGGAATAACACACACAATAGAACATAATAGTAGGCAGTTATAAATATTGTGCCATAATTAAAACACATCAATTTAAATGCAAAAGCAATTCGATATTAAACTAAAAGAAGCTGGAGCATGTCAAGGTTGTCCTAGGGGTTCACGACAAAGGCCTCGTCATGCTTCCCGCACCTGGTCACCACTTCAATTCCATCGTCATTAAGCACAATGACCTTCAGCATGTCGGGAGTCAGCAACTTGAAGGTCGCCATGTAGCCTATCTTGATTTGATGGACGACGACGAAGGTGGCCCAATCCTGATCGAGGGTGACCCTATCGTCCAAAGCCGGATAGTGACCCTCCAGGAGCAGTCGGTGTTCGTCTTCTCGTGCAGCATGGATGGGAAGTGCTTTGTGAAATCCAGCGGCATAGGTATGGCCTTGAGTTGGGGGGTCATGATCACCTTGCAGAAGTTGGTTGGCCCTCCCACGTCATAGTAGTGGTCATAGTTCCTGCGCTTGCTGCTGGGGGGGGGGGCTCATCCGGCTGGTCGTCGTCCGTGGCAGGGCTCTGGACGTGTGTCACCTCTGAGGGCGACACCACGTCCTTGCCATTGTCTTGCTCCGTTGATGGCACCACCTCCTTCCCCTTGTTCTCTGTGTCGATCTGCATTATGAAGAGTTTAAAACGGCCACGATCTATAATATGAACGTTGCAACATCGTCATTAAAACCTATCGCCCGAAACCCTTTATTTACCCAGCCTCTCGGTCACTCTACCTATCCATCTCTCACTCTTCTTCCAACCCGACAACATGAACTTCGGCAACCACTTTCCTTGGTGCATTGGATGGAGAGAATTCTTCCTAAGGTGTTCGCTCTATGACTGCACCAAGTTTGAGAATACCATGGAAATGTGCACAAAGCGTCAGACGCTATGGTGAAGAAGGCCATGATACGTCTCCAACGTATCTATAATTTTTGATTGTTCCATGCTGACATATTACCATCTAGGATACTTTTTGGTTATTTATTTACCAATTTATAATATTTTTCAACACTAACCTATTGACCCAGTGCCCAGTGCTAGTGCCAGTTCTTGTTTTCTATGTGTTTTTGCATTTTCAGAGTTACAATACCAAACGGAGTCCAATTGCCATGAAACTTGTTGGTTATTTTTTGGACCAATACAAGACCTAGAAGCTTTGGAGGAGGGCCAGGAGGGGCACCAGGGGCCCGCCACACATCCAGCCGCAGCCCTAGGGGGGCGGCCAGATATGTGGTGGCCCCCTGGAGCGTCTCCCGACGTCGTTCTCTGGCCTATAAATTCATATATACCCTAGAAACACCAGAAGCGCTACCGAAACACGTTTTGCGCCGCTGCAAGTCTCTGTTTCGATGGGAGGCCATCTATACCTCCGTTCTGGCATCCTGTCGGAGGGGAGATCGATCACGGAGGGCCTCTTCATCAACATTGCTGCCCTCACCATGATGTGTGAGTAGTTCACCACGGACCTACGGGTCCGTAGGTAGTACTTAGATGAGAATCTCTCTCTCTCTCTCTCTCTCTCTCTCTCCAGTGCAATGTTCATCGCAACTTTGCCTTGATCTATCCGATGTAATCCCTTTGTATGGTGTGTTTGTTGGGATCCGATGAATTGTGGGTTTATGTTCATATTATTCATAAAAGTATTTGATTCACTTCTGAAATATTATGATTCTTATGTGCATGATTAGCATAGCTTCATAATGCTCTCCAATCTATTAAGATAGTTTGGCCAACTATATTGATATTTTTTCGGTGGGAGTGGTGTGTTTAATAGGTTCAACCTGACAAGTTTCTATATCCCAGTGACAGAAGGGGACAAGTTGCACCTTTGTGTTGTTGCTACTAAGGATAAAACGACGGGGTTTATTCATATTAGTTGAGTTTACTTTGTCTACATCATGTCATCGTTCTCCAAGCATTACTCTGTTTGTCATGAACTTAATACGTAGAAAGGCAAGCATAGAAGCGATCTTGCAGTGGAGTAATAGTAGTAGGTGCTGGCAGGAGTCGGCCTATTTGCTTATGGACATGATGCCTATATACACATGATAATTGTCGTGAACATTGCATAATTATTCGCTTTTCTATCAGTTGCCCAACAGTAATTTGTTTACCCACTATATCCTTTGCTTATGAGAGATGCCACTAGAGAACTCTACGTCCCCCGGGTCTATTCACTTATAAATTCACAAACTCTATCATTACCTTGCTTTTATTTTTTACCTCTTATTTTATTTGAACTTTACTATTATCTAAAATTATCTACACAACTCACTTGCTTGCAAATAACGAGATCAAGGGGACTGACAACCCTCTTGCCGGTGTGTTTCTTTGTTGTGCAGCCGCTGAAGACGGTTGAGGATTGGTATTCCTATTGGTTCGATAAACCTTGGTTTCACCACTGAGGGGAATACTTACCCACTTTGTGTTGCAATTACCCATCCATCTTCATGGAAAATCCAATGCAAATCACGAGTATCAGGCCATGCCGGAGGAGCTGAAGACACTGATTCCTGACCTAGCGAAGGGCGCTATGTCAGTCAACATACTTTGTTGAGCCATGATTTAGGGCGACTCCGACGATGCTGGACAAAGGGCAAAGTGGGCCAAGTATAGACAATACCAGTGTCTTCATGACCATTGTGCGGCACTATACTTCACCACAAGCGCTATGGTGGTGCCGCCGGAGAAGGATCAAGAACCGGTGGCTATGAAGGTGGAAGAAGAAGATGCGATGGCGATGATTTTTAGGGCACCGGAGCCAGGACATTGCAGCATGCCAATCGAGCTGGACTACGACAAGGAAGAAGAGACGGTGTTGTAGACTAAGACCAAGGCCAAGGCGACCCGCCGCTCCAATCGCCTAGAGGGAGCCCGAGGCTGAGATCTATTCATATTGTGTAAGATGAACCCTAATCTCCAGTCCTACTGTACTCAAACCAGATCGGGAACCTCATATCTATCTGATCACTCCAATGTTGTTTACCTCGATAATCCTTTCCCCTAACGCGGATCAAACCTAAACTCGGGTCGAATGCAAAGTAGTTCACTAGAAGGGGGAAAGGTCCTTACCGTCATTGCCGAAGTGCCATTGCGGATGTCGGTGAAGAGACCGGAGGTCGGTTTATTGTTTGCCAATCTGCTGCATGCCGCCACCGCAGTCGATGAGAGTGGGGAGAGAGAGCGGTGAGGGAAGGTGAAGATAATAAATGTTGGTGCTTCGAGAAGCAACGTGGCTTTTTGAGGGTGACTCCTCACGTGCAGCCCTCGCCGTCCATGTGCATTGCGAGGGCCTGGCTCGCTAGAAACTGCCGATTCAAGTGTGCCTCGCGAGACATGCCCAGAGGTGCTTTAATGTTCATGACATGTAGACCCAATAGTGTATGTCGGCAACCAAGCAGCCAGTTTTCTTCCTGCACATGTCTAGTTGGACCTTATGCGGACAACCAAATGTGTCGTAGTAGTACATTATGGACGACGCTCGGCGCGTTCGGGACGACATGATAAAATACTGATCGTTTGGCACTTATAGATTCCGTACATTATTACAACTTCCGTCCAGTTGCATATAGGACACCTAATAGAATTTAGATTTTCCAAATAATTTAGTCACCCTTCCTTAATTAGCACCAATCGGTCAACTATATTTCTCACTATAAAATGTGTTTTTAGTTTTTATTTCTTCCTTTCCCACGTAGAAGCCAACCGACGATCTCCAAAGTCAATTATGTTT
This sequence comes from Hordeum marinum, assembly GCA_022496015.1. Taxonomy (NCBI): domain Eukaryota; kingdom Viridiplantae; phylum Streptophyta; class Magnoliopsida; order Poales; family Poaceae; genus Hordeum; species Hordeum marinum. Next base: position 505,230,966 of record CM039674.1, on the reverse strand, counting down.
GCATGCATGGGTGGTGGAAGAGGTAAGAGCATGGTTAATAATACAACCAATAATCGGTTATAAGAAGTTGCCATGTCATGTCATGTAGAGCCAACCTAATAGCCGGCATATACAATAGTAAGTTTTAGATGGTTACTACTTTAGTAGTAGTTGGCCCATCTTACAATCTCACAAAGTGTCTTGGGTCTCGTGTTGTAGCTGGCTACTCACTAAGAGCCCGTTTCTCTTCTCTTTCCTCCTCTCTCTCCTCCAACTAAGCAAGGATATAATATTCTAGTCCTTATAGCGTGCTTATGTCACCTTATTGTACTTGCTCTAAACGAGAAGGAATTGGAATGTATATTCAGTTCTGGTAATTTAAAGGTCAATTAATGGGATGCGTTGATTGGTTATTTGGTACAATCAATTTATTCGCCTCGCCCGCTCCCTGTGCACTTTGGTTGCGCTCCTCCTTCTTAGATGCATAATAGCAAGTACAATAGGATGATGTAGGCGGGCTGTCACTAGTAGAAAACAGGGCATCGGTTCGGACCGGCCAGCCCATTAGTCCCGGTTCAGTCATGAACCGGGACTAATGGGAGCAACAGTCCCGGTTCGGGAGGCCAGGGGGCCGGGCGGGCCACGTGGGGCATTGGTTCCGGTTCGTAGGACACCTTTGGTCCCGGTTCCATACACGAACCGGGATCAATATGCCTTGCTCCTGGCCCACAACCATTGGTCCCGGTTTGTGGCTAGAACCGGGGCCAAAGGGGGTACCGTTCACCTGGTGTGAGCCCCTTTAGTCCCGGTTGGTGGATCAAACTGGGACTAAAGATTCGAACGGTTCGCTTCCCATGACGTTTCGCACTTCGAGAAAGATTCCGCGGCGAGGGCTACAATAACTTTGCCCATTTCTCTTCTTCTCCTATCTTCTTCTCCTCCATTCTCCTCTCTTCTTCCCCATATCTTCTACCATGAATCCAATCACTCGCTACGGGGAGGTGCTCGCACATGGCATGACCAATCTCGATGTCGTCTACACGAACGACAGTGCCATGGTGCCGCGTTTTCTTTCCCTTTTGCAGAAATGGCTTGAAGTGGCGGATGAGAAAGACAAGTTCACAGGGCTTGATCTCGAGTACACGACCAAGCAAGAAGATGTTGCCGTCATCCACCTATGTTTCAAGAAACATGTGATGATCCTCCAATGGGCAAGGTGAGTTTTGAGGGTTTTCTTTGATCAATTAATAATTTATAGATTATTATGAAAATTGCATAGGATAGAAATATGTTGCATTTTGAATCCTATTGGAAAGATCAATATTTCTTTTAAGTTTGTAGAGAATAACAATTTTCCTTGTTGCAAAACGTGGGAGAACATAAAAGTCATATAGTTAATTTTGGGTTTCTTCATCAATTCATAGGATATGAAAATTGCATATATATAGGATATAGCAATATATATGTTCTATTTTGAATCCTATGGCAAAGATCAATTTCTCTTAAGTTGTAGTGAAATAATTTTCGATTTTTATGATATTAATTACTGTTCACCGGGCTCAAATGAGCCCGGGAGCAAAAACTTTGCGGCTTCCTCTTTTGTTGCAGCAAAATAATTTTCATTTATATAGTTGCATATTATAATTCTGCCAAAATATACTTGTTGCAACAGTATTTAACATTTGTTCCATTTTAATTTGTTGATGTTGCAGTAGTGACAAACACTGCCCAGCACTGCCCAACACTCATGGACTTCCTATGTAGCGGCATACATTTTGCTAGCGGTGATGTAAGGAATGACAAGCTGAAGATGAGGCACAACTTCGGTATTGAGATACCAGCTGGCTGCCTTATTGATATCCAAGACATATTCATGCTTTGGCATCAGAGGACTTCGATGGCTTCTATGGCAGTCGCCTTGATCAACGACTATTACGGAGATATGAAGACCAAATTTCCCCCGACGCAGCACAAAGAGTGGGAGAGGACCCCACTTCAGCCTATGAACATCGAGTATGCAGCAAAAGATGCATACGTTGCATATGAGTTGTACCGCAAGATTCGAACCGTGAACTATGGGCAGCGTCACCTCGCACCACCACCACCATGGGGCAGATATTTTTCTGATTCAGACTAGATAGTAGTGTTCGCTTGGACGAGTACTTTCTGTAATGGATATCTGAACTATTATATATTACATATCTCTCTAGCTATTATATATTTGTAGTGCTTTTCAATTCAGGTTTTTCTTAAATTCCGATTGTGGTCGAGAACAATATGCACCAAAAAAGTGGGTTGTCATCGTTGGCAACAAACACGCACACACCATGCCAACTTTCAACCTTTTCAGACTTCATTTGAAGTGCTTTTCAATTTCAGGGTCATTTAGCTCCAAAAATAAGTAAATGCATGAAAAATATCAAATGAAGTCAGAAAGGGTTGAAAATTGATGATGTGGCTTTGAATGGTGCATTTTGAACACACGAAAAGCCTGGAGTTCAAATAAGTTCAAGAAAATGAAATGCCTTTTGTCACCGACGAGTTTCCGTCTGAAACCCCGATACTTCGAAAGAGACTGTCCGTTTTGTACACGAAGTGCATCCAGCTTTTGCCGTAAGCCTCTCAACTTTTTAGCACATGCTATGTGGGTAAAATGATGATACCATGCCAACTTTCAACCTTTTCAAAGTTCATTTGTAGTGCTTTTCAATTTCAGGGTCATTTAGTTCAAAAAAATCAGTAAATGCATGAAAAATACCACATGAAATCAGAAAGGGTTGAAAATTGATGATGTGGCTTTGAATGGTGCATTTTGAACACACGAAAAGCCTGGAGTTCAAATAAGTTCAAGAAAATGAAATGCCTTTTGTAACCGACGAGTTTCCGTCCGAAACCCCCATACTTCGAAAGAGACTGTCCGTTTTGGACACGAAGTGCATCCAGCTTTTGCCATAACCCTCTCAACTTCTTAGCACATGCTATGTGGGTGAAATGATGATACCATGCCAACTTTCAACCTTTTCAGAGCTCATTTGTAGTGCTTTTCAATTTCAGGGTCATTTAGCTCAAAATATCAGTAAATGCATGAAAAAAATCAAATTAAGTCAGAAAGGGACGAAAATTGATGATGTGGCTTTGAATGGTGCATTTTGAACACACGAAAAGCCTCGAGTTCAAATAAGTTCAAGAAAATGAAATGCCTTTTTCTAACCGATGAGTTTACGTGCGAAACCCCGATACTTCGAAAGAGACTGTCCGTTTTGTACACGAAGTGCATCCAGCTTTTGTCGTAACCCTCTCAACTTTTTAGCACATGCTATGTGGGTGAAATGATGATACCATGCCAACTTTCAACCTTTTCAGACTTCATTTGAAGTGTTTTTCAATTTCAGGGTCATTTAGCTCAAAAAAATCAGTAAATGCATGAAAATATCTAATGAAGTCACAAAGGGTTGAAAATTTATGATGTGGCTTTGAATGGTGCATTTTGAACACACGAAAATCCTGGAGTTCAAATAATTTCAAGAAAATGAAATGCCTTTTGTAACCGATGAGTTTTCGTCCGAAACCCCGATACTTCGAAACAGACTGTCCGTTTTGTACACGAAGTGCATCTAGCTTTTTCCGTATACCTCTCAACTTTTTGGCACATGCTATGTGGGTGAAATGTTGATACCATGCCAACTTTCAACCTTTTCTGTCTTCATTTGAAGTGCTTTTCATTTTCAGGGTTGTTTAGCTCAAAAAAATTAGTAAATGCATGAAAAATATCAAATGAATTCAAAAATGGTTGAAAATTGATGATGTGGCTTTGAGTGGTGCATTTTTAACACACGAAAAGCCTGGAGTTCAAATAAGCTCAAGAAAATGAAATGCCTTTTGTAACCGATGAGTTTCCGTCCGAAACCCCGGTACTTCGAAAGAGACTGTCCGTTTTGTACACGAAGTGCATCCTGCTTTTGTTGTAAACCTCTCAACTTTTTAGCACATGCTATGTGGGTGAAATGATGATACCATGCCAACTTTCAACCTTTTCAGAGTTCATTTGTAGTACTTTTCAATTTCAGGGTCATTTAGCTCAAAAATATCAGTAAATGCATGAAAAATATCAAATGAAGTCAGAAAGGGTTGAAAATTGATGATGTGGCTTTGAATGGTGCATTTTGAACACACGAAAAGCCTGGAGTTCAAATAAGTTCAAGAAAATGAAATGCCTTTTGTAACCGATGAGTTTCCGTCCGAAACCCCGATACTTCGAAAGAGAATGTCTATTTTGTACGCGAAGTGCATCCTGCTTTTGCCGTAACCCTCCCAACTTTTTAGCACATGCTATGTGGGAGAAATGTTGATACCATGCCAACTTTCAACCTTTTCAGACTTCATTTGAAGTGTTTTTGAATTTCAGGGTCATTTAGCTCAAAAAAATCAGTAAATGCATGAAAATATCTAATGAAGTCACAAAGGGTTGAAAATTTATGATGTGGCTTTGAATGGTGCATTTTGAACACACGAAAATCCTGGAGTTCAAATAATTTCAAGAAAATGAAATGCCTTTTGTAACCGATGAGTTTTCGTCCGAAACCCCGATACTTCGAAACAGACTGTCCGTTTTGTACACGAAGTGCATCTAGCTTTTTCCGTATACCTCTCAACTTTTTGCCACATGCTATGTGGGTGAAATGTTGATACCATGCCAACTTTCAACCTTTTCAGACTTCATTTGAAGTGCTTTTCAATTTCAGGGTCATTTAGCTCAAAAAAAACTGTAAATGCATGAAAAATATCAAATGAAGTCAGAAAGGGTTGAAAATTGTTCATGTGGCTTTGAATGGTACATTTTGAACACACGAAAAGCCTGGAGTTCAAATAAGTTCAAGAAAATGAAATGCCTTTTGTAACCGATGAGTTTCCGTCCGAAACCCCGATACTTCGAAAGAGAATGTCTATTTTGTACGCGAAGTGCATCCTGCTTTTGCCGTAACCCTCCCAACTTTTTAGCACATGCTATGTGGGAGAAATGTTGATACCATGCCAACTCTCAACCTTTTCAGACTTCATTTGAAGTGCTTTTCAATTTCAGGGCCATGTAGCTAAAAAAAATCAGTAAATGCATGAAAAATACCAAATGAAGTCAGAAAGGGTTGAAAATTGATGATGTGGCTTTGAATGGTGCATTTTGAACACACAAAAAGCTTGGAGTTCAAATAAGTTCAAGAAAATGAAATGCCTTTTGTAACCGATGAGTTTCCGTCTGAAACCCCGATACTTCGAAAGAGACTGTTCGTTTTTTACACGAAGTGAATCCATCTTTTGCCGTAACCCTCTCAAATTTTTAGCACATGCTATGTGGGTGGAATGATGTTACCATGCCAACTTTCAACCTTTTCAAAGTTCATTTGTAGTACTTTTCAATTTCAGGGTCATTTAGCTCAAAAAATTCAGTAAATGCATGAAAAATATCAAATGAAGTCAGAAAGGGTTGAAAATTGATGATGTGGCTTTGAATGGTGCATTTTAAACACACGAAAATCCTGGAGTTCAAATAAGTTCAAGAAAATGAAATGCCTGTTGTAACCGATGAGTTTCCGTCCGAAACCTCGATACTTCGAAAGAGACCGTCCGTTTTGTACACGAAGTGCATCCAACTTTGGCCGTAACCCTCCCAACTTTTTAGGAAATGCTATGTGGGTGAAATGTTGCTACCATGCCAAATTTAAACCTTTTCAGACTTCATTTGAAGTGCTTTTCAATTTCAGGGTCATTTAGCTCAAAAAAAATCAGTAAATGCATGAAAAACACCAAATGAAGTCAAAAATGGTTGAAAATGGATGATGTGGCTTTGAATGGTGCATTTTGAACACACGAAAATCCTAGAGTTCAAATAAGTTCAAGAAATTGAAATGCCTTTTGTAACCGATGAGTTTCCATCTGAAACCCCGGTACTTCAAAAGAGACTGTCCGTTTTGTACACAAAGTGCATCCAGGTTTTGCCGTAACCTTCCCAACTTTTTAGCACATGCTATGTGGGTGAAATGATGACACCATGCCAACTTTCAACCTTTTCAGAGTTCATTTGTAGTGTTGTTCATTTTTAGGGTCATTTAGCTGAAAAAATCAGTAAGCGCATGAAAAATACCAAATGAAGTTAGAAAGGGTTGAAAAATTGATGATGCGGCTTACAATGGTACATTTTGAATGCACGAAAATCCTCGAGATCAAATAAGTTCAAGAAAATGAAATGCCTTTTGTAACCGATGAGTTTCCGTCCAATACCCCGATACTTGGAAAGAGTCTGTCCGTTTTGTACAACGAGTGCATCCTTCTTTTGCCGTAACCCTCCCAACTTTTTAGCACATGCTATGTGGGTGAAATGTTGATACCATGCCAACTTTCAACCTTTTCAGACTTCATTTGAAGTGCTTTTCAATTTCAGGGTCCTTTAGCTTAAAAAAATCTGTAAATGCATGAAAAATATCAAATGAAGTCAGAAATGGTTGAAAAGTGATGATGTGGCTTTGCGTGGTGCATTTTTAACACACGAAAAGCCTGGAGTTCAAATAAGTTCAAGAAAATGAAATGCCTTTTGTAACCGATGAGTTTCCGTCCGAAACCCCGGTACTTCGAAAGAGACTATTCGTTTTGTACACGAAGTGCACCCAGCTTTTGCTGTAACCCTCTCAACTTTTTAGCACATGCTATTTGGGTGAAATGATGATACCATGACAACTTTCAACCTTTTTAGAGTTCATTTGTAGTACTTTTGAATTTCAGGGTCATTTAGCTCAAAAAAAAAGCAGTAAATGCATGAAAAATATCAAATGAAGTCAGTAAGGGTTAAAAATTGATGATGTGGCTTTTAATGGTGCATTTTGAACACACGAAAAGCATGTAGTTCAAATAAGTACAAGAAAATGAAATGCCTTTTGTAACCGACGAGTTTCCGTCCGAAACCCCGATACTTCGAAACGGACTGTCCGTTTTGTACACGAAGTGCATCCAGCTTTTGCCGTATACCTCTCAACTTTTTAGCACATGCTATGTGGGTGAAATGATGATACCATGCCAACTTTCAACCTTTTCAGACATCATTTGAAGTGCTTTTCAATTTCAAGGTCATTTAGTTCAAAAAAATCAGTAACTACTTGACAAATATCAAATGAAGTCAAAAATGGTTGAAAATTGATGATGTGGCTTTGAATGGTGCATTTTGAACACACGAAAAGCCTAGAGTTCAAATAAGTTCAAGAAATTGAAATGCCTTTTGTAACCGATGAATTTCCATGTGAAACCCCGGTACTTCGAAAGACACTGTCCGTTTTGTACACGAAGTGCATCCATCTTTTGCCGTAACCCTCCCAAATTTTTAGCACATGCTATGTGGCTGAAATTATGAGACCTTGCCAACTTTCAACCTTTTCAGAGTTCGCTTGTAGTGCTTTTCATTTTTAGGGTCATTTAGCTCAAAAAAAATCAGTAAATGCATGAAAAATACCAAATGAAGTCAGAAAGGGTTGAAAATTGTTGATGTGGCTTACAATGGTACATTTTTAACACACGAAAAGCCTCTCAATTCAAATAAGTTCAAGAAAATGAAATGCCTTTTGTAACCGATGAGTTTCCGCCCGAAACCCCGATACTTCGGAAGAGACTGTCCGTTTTGTACACGAGTGCATCCTTCTTTTGCCGTAACCCTCCCAACTTTTTAGCACATGCTATGTGGGTGAAATGTTGATACCATGCCAACTTTCAACCTTTTCTGTCTTCATTTGAAGTGCTTTTCATTTTCAGGGTTGTTTAGCTCAAAAAAATCAGTAAATGCATGAAAAATATCAAATGAATTCAAAAATGGTTGAAAATTGATGATGTGGCTTTGAGTGGTGCATTTTTAACACACGAAAAGCCTGGAGTTCAAATAAGCTCAAGAAAATGAAATGCCTTTTGTAACCGATGAGTTTCCGTCCGAAACCCCGGTACTTCGAAAGAGACTGTCCGTTTTGTACACGAAGTGCATCCTGCTTTTGTTGTAAACCTCTCAACTTTTTAGCACATGCTATGTGGGTGAAATGATGATACCATGCCAACTTTCAACCTTTTCAGAGTTCATTTGTAGTACTTTTCAATTTCAGGGTCATTTAGCTCAAAAATATCAGTAAATGCATGAAAAATATCAAATGAAGTCAGAAAGGGTTGAAAATTGATGATGTGGCTTTGAATGGTGCATTTTGAACACACGAAAAGCCTGGAGTTCAAATAAGTTCAAGAAAATGAAATGCCTTTTGTAACCGACGAGTTTCCGTCCGAAACCCCGATACTTCGAAAGAGAATGTCTATTTTGTACGCGAAGTGCATCCTGCTTTTGCCGTAACCCTCCCAACTTTTTAGCACATGCTATGTGGGAGAAATGTTGATACCATGCCAACTTTCAACCTTTTCAGACTTCATTTGAAGTGTTTTTCAATTTCAGGGTCATTTAGCTCAAAAAAAATCAGTAAATGCATGAAAATATCTAATGAAGTCACAAAGGGTTGAAAATTTATGATGTGGCTTTGAATGGTGCATTTTGAACACACGAAAATCCTGGAGTTCAAATAATTTCAAGAAAATGAAATGCCTTTTGTAACCGATGAGTTTTCGTCCGAAACCCCGATACTTCGAAACAGACTGTCCGTTTTGTACACGAAGTGCATCTAGCTTTTTCCGTATACCTCTCAACTTTTTGGCACATGCTATGTGGGTGAAATGTTGATACCATGCCAACTTTCAACCTTTTCAGACTTCATTTGAAGTGCTTTTCAATTTCAGGGTCATTTAGCTCAAAAAAAACTGTAAATGCATGAAAAATATCAAATGAAGTCAGAAAGGGTTGAAAATTGTTCATGTGGCTTAGAATGGTACATTTTGAACACACGAAAAGCCTGGAGTTCAAATAAGTTCAAGAAAATGAAATGCCTTTTGTAACCGATGAGTTTCCGTCCGAAACCCCGATACTTCGAAAGAGAATGTCTATTTTGTACGCGAAGTGCATCCTGCTTTTGCCGTAACCCTCCCAACTTTTTAGCACATGCTATGTGGGAGAAATGTTGATACCATGCCAACTCTCAACCTTTTCAGACTTCATTTGAAGTGCTTTTCAATTTCAGGGCCATGTAGCTAAAAAAAAATCAGTAAATGCATGAAAAATACCAAATGAAGTCAGAAAGGGTTGAAAATTGATGATGTGGCTTTGAATGGTGCATTTTGAACACACAAAAAGCTTGGAGTTCAAATAAGTTCAAGAAAATGAAATGCCTTTTGTAACCGATGAGTTTCCGTCTGAAACCCCGATACTTCGAAAGAGACTGTTCGTTTTTTACACGAAGTGAATCCATCTTTTGCCGTAACCCTCTCAAATTTTTAGCACATGCTATGTGGGTGGAATGATGTTACCATGCCAACTTTCAACCTTTTCAAAGTTCATTTGTAGTACTTTTCAATTTCAGGGTCATTTAGCTCAAAAAATTCAGTAAATGCATGAAAAATATCAAATGAAGTCAGAAAGGGTTGAAAATTGATGATGTGGCTTTGAATGGTGCATTTTAAACACACGAAAATCCTGGAGTTCAAATAAGTTCAAGAAAATGAAATGCCTGTTGTAATCGATGAGTTTCCCTCCGAAACCTCGATACTTCGAAAGAGACCGTCCGTTTTGTACACGAAGTGCATCCAACTTTGGCCGTAACCCTCCCAACTTTTTAGGAAATGCTATGTGGGTGAAATGTTGCTACCATGCCAAATTTAAACCTTTTCAGACTTCATTTGAAGTGCTTTTCAATTTCAGGGTCATTTAGCTCAAAAAAAATCAGTAAATGCATGAAAAACACCAAATGAAGTCAAAAATGGTTGAAAATGGATGATGTGGCTTTGAATGGTGCATTTTGAACACACGAAAATCCTAGAGTTCAAATAAGTTCAAGAAATTGAAATGCCTTTTGTAACCGATGAGTTTCCATCTGAAACCCCGGTACTTCAAAAGAGACTGTCCGTTTTGTACACAAAGTGCATCCAGGTTTTGCCGTAACCTTCCCAACTTTTTAGCACATGCTATGTGGGTGAAATGATGACACCATGCCAACTTTCAACCTTTTCAGAGTTCATTTGTAGTGTTGTTCATTTTTAGGGTCATTTAGCTGAAAAAATCAGTAAGCGCATGAAAAATACCAAATGAAGTTAGAAAGGGTTGAAAAATTGATGATGCGGCTTACAATGGTACATTTTGAATGCACGAAAATCCTCGAGATCAAATAAGTTCAAGAAAATGAAATGCCTTTTGTAACCGATGAGTTTCCGTCCAATACCCCGATACTTGGAAAGAGTCTGTCCGTTTTGTACAACGAGTGCATCCTTCTTTTGCCGTAACCCTCCCAACTTTTTAGCACATGCTATGTGGGTGAAATGTTGATACCATGCCAACTTTCAACCTTTTCAGACTTCATTTGAAGAGCTTTTCAATTTCAGGGTCGTTTAGCTTAAAAAAATCTGTAAATGCATGAAAAATATCAAATGAAGTCAGAAATGGTTGAAAAGTGATGATGTGGCTTTGCGTGGTGCATTTTTAACACACGAAAAGCCTGGAGTTCAAATAAGTTCAAGAAAATGAAATGCCTTTTGTAACCGATGAGTTTCCGTCCGAAACCCCGGTACTTCGAAAGAGACTATTCGTTTTGTACACGAAGTGCACCCAGCTTTTGCTGTAACCCTCTCAACTTTTTAGCACATGCTATTTGGGTGAAATGATGATACCATGACAACTTTCAACCTTTTTAGAGTTCATTTGTAGTACTTTTGAATTTCAGGGTCATTTAGCTCAAAAAAAAAGCAGTAAATGCATGAAAAATATCAAATGAAGTCAGTAAGGGTTAAAAATTGATGATGTGGCTTTTAATGGTGCATTTTGAACACACGAAAATTATGTAGTTCAAATAAGTACAAGAAAATGAAATGCCTTTTGTAACCGACGAGTTTCCGTCCGAAACCCCGATACTTCGAAACGGACTGTCCGTTTTGTACACGAAGTGCATCCAGCTTTTGCCGTATACCTCTCAACTTTTTAGCACATGCTATGTGGGTGAAATGATGATACCATGCCAACTTTCAACCTTTTCAGACATCATTTGAAGTGCTTTTCAATTTCAAGGTCATTTAGTTCAAAAAAATCAGTAACTACTTGACAAATATCAAATGAAGTCAAAAATGGTTGAAAATTGATGATGTGGCTTTGAATGGTGCATTTTGAACACACGAAAAGCCTAGAGTTCAAATAAGTTCAAGAAATTGAAATGCCTTTTGTAACCGATGAATTTCCATGTGAAACCCCGGTACTTCGAAAGACACTGTCCGTTTTGTACACGAAGTGCATCCATCTTTTGCCGTAACCCTCCCAAATTTTTAGCACATGCTATGTGGCTGAAATTATGAGACCTTGCCAACTTTCAACCTTTTCAGAGTTCGCTTGTAGTGCTTTTCATTTTTAGGGTCATTTAGCTCAAAAAAAATCAGTAAATGCATGAAAAATACCAAATGAAGTCAGAAAGGGTTGAAAATTGTTGATGTGGCTTACAATGGTACATTTTTAACACACGAAAAGCCTCTCAATTCAAATAAGTTCAAGAAAATGAAATGCCTTTTGTAACCGATGAGTTTCCGCCCGAAACCCCGATACTTCGGAAGAGACTGTCCGTTTTGTACACGAGTGCATCCTTCTTTTGCCGTAACCCTCCCAACTTTTTAGCACATGCTATGTGGGTGAAATGTTGATACCATGCCAACTTTCAACCTTTTCTGTCTTCATTTGAAGTGCTTTTCATTTTCAGGGTTGTTTAGCTCAAAAAAATCAGTAAATGCATGAAAAATATCAAATGAATTCAAAAATGGTTGAAAATTGATGATGTGGCTTTGAGTGGTGCATTTTTAACACACGAAAAGCCTGGAGTTCAAATAAGCTCAAGAAAATGAAATGCCTTTTGTAACCGATGAGTTTCCGTCCGAAACCCCGGTACTTCGAAAGAGACTGTCCGTTTTGTACACGAAGTGCATCCTGCTTTTGTTGTAAACCTCTCAACTTTTTAGCACATGCTATGTGGGTGAAATGATGATACCATGCCAACTTTCAACCTTTTCAGAGTTCATTTGTAGTACTTTTCAATTTCAGGGTCATTTAGCTCAAAAATATCAGTAAATGCATGAAAAATATCAAATGAAGTCAGAAAGGGTTGAAAATTGATGATGTGGCTTTGAATGGTGCATTTTGAACACACGAAAAGCCTGGAGTTCAAATAAGTTCAAGAAAATGAAATGCCTTTTGTAACCGACGAGTTTCCGTCCGAAACCCCGATACTTCGAAAGAGAATGTCTATTTTGTACGCGAAGTGCATCCTGCTTTTGCCGTAACCCTCCCAACTTTTTAGCACATGCTATGTGGGAGAAATGTTGATACCATGCCAACTTTCAACCTTTTCAGACTTCATTTGAAGTGTTTTTCAATTTCAGGGTCATTTAGCTCAAAAAAATCAGTAAATGCATGAAAATATCTAATGAAGTCACAAAGGGTTGAAAATTTATGATGTGGCTTTGAATGGTGCATTTTGAACACACGAAAATCCTGGAGTTCAAATAATTTCAAGAAAATGAAATGCCTTTTGTAACCGATGAGTTTTCGTCCGAAACCCCGATACTTCGAAACAGACTGTCCGTTTTGTACACGAAGTGCATCTAGCTTTTTCCGTATACCTCTCAACTTTTTGGCACATGCTATGTGGGTGAAATGTTGATACCATGCCAACTTTCAACCTTTTCAGACTTCATTTGAAGTGCTTTTCAATTTCAGGGTCATTTAGCTCAAAAAAAAACTGTAAATGCATGAAAAATATCAAATGAAGTCAGAAAGGGTTGAAAATTGTTCATGTGGCTTAGAATGGTACATTTTGAACACACGAAAAGCCTGGAGTTCAAATAAGTTCAAGAAAATGAAATGCCTTTTGTAACCGATGAGTTTCCGTCCGAAACCCCGATACTTCGAAAGAGAATGTCTATTTTGTACGCGAAGTGCATCCTGCTTTTGCCGTAACCCTCCCAACTTTTTAGCACATGCTATGTGGGAGAAATGTTGATACCATGCCAACTCTCAACCTTTTCAGACTTCATTTGTAGTGCTTTTCAATTTCAGGGCCATGTAGCTAAAAAAAAATCAGTAAATGCATGAAAAATACCAAATGAAGTCAGAAAGGGTTGAAAATTGATGATGTGGCTTTGAATGGTGCATTTTGAACACACAAAAAGCTTGGAGTTCAAATAAGTTCAAGAAAATGAAATGCCTTTTGTAACCGATGAGTTTCCGTCTGAAACCCCGATACTTCGAAAGAGACTGTTCGTTTTTTACACGAAGTGAATCCATCTTTTGCCGTAACCCTCTCAAATTTTTAGCACATGCTATGTGGGTGGAATGATGTTACCATGCCAACTTTCAACCTTTTCAGAGTTCATTTGTAGTGTTGTTCATTTTTAGGGTCATTTAGCTGAAAAAATCAGTAAGCGCATGAAAAATACCAAATGAAGTTAGAAAGGGTTGAAAAATTGATGATGCGGCTTACAATGGTACATTTTGAACGCACGAAAATCCTCGAGATCAAATAAGTTCAAGAAAATGAAATGCCTTTTGTAACCGATGAGTTTCCGTCCGATACCCCGATACTTGGAAAGAGTCTGTCCGTTTTGTACAACGAGTGCATCCTTCTTTTGCCGTAACCCTCCCAACTTTTTAGCACATGCTATGTGGGTGAAATGTTGATACCATGCCAACTTTCAACCTTTTCAGACTTCATTTGAAGTGCTTTTCAATTTCAGGGTCGTTTAGCTTAAAAAAATCTGTAAATGCATGAAAAATATCAAATGAAGTCAGAAATGGTTGAAAAGTGATGATGTGGCTTTGCGTGGTGCATTTTTAACACACGAAAAGCCTGGAGTTCAAATAAGTTCAAGAAAATGAAATGCCTTTTGTAACCGATGAGTTTCCGTCCGAAACCCCGGTACTTCGAAAGAGACTGTTCGTTTTGTACACGAAGTGCACCCAGCTTTTGCTGTAACCCTCTCAACTTTTTAGCACATGCTATTTGGGTGAAATGATGATACCATGACAACTTTCAACCTTTTTAGAGTTCATTTGTAGTACTTTTGAATTTCAGGGTCATTTAGCTCAAAAAAAAGCAGTAAATGCATGAAAAATATCAAATGAAGTCAGTAAGGGTTAAAAATTGATGATGTGGCTTTTAATGGTCCATTTTGAACACACGAAAAGCATGTAGTTCAAATAAGTACAAGAAAATGAAATGCCTTTTGTAACCGACGAGTTTCCGTCCGAAACCCCGATACTTCGAAACGGACTGTCCGTTTTGTACACGAAGTGCATCCAGCTTTTGCCGTATACCTCTCAACTTTTTAGCACATGCTATGTGGGTGAAATGATGATACCATGCCAACTTTCAACCTTTTCAGACATCATTTGAAGTGCTTTTCAATTTCAAGGTCATTTAGTTCAAAAAAATCAGTAACTACTTGACAAATATCAAATGAAGTCAAAAATGGTTGAAAATTGATGATGTGGCTTTGAATGGTGCATTTTGAACACACGAAAAGCCTAGAGTTCAAATAAGTTCAAGAAATTGAAATGCCTTTTGTAACCGATGAATTTCCATGTGAAACCCCGGTACTTCGAAAGACACTGTCCGTTTTGTACACGAAGTGCATCCATCTTTTGCCGTAACCCTCCCAACTTTTTAGCACATGCTATGTGGCTGAAATTATGAGACCTTGCCAACTTTCAACCTTTTCAGAGTTCGCTTGTAGTGCTTTTCATTTTTAGGGTCATTTAGCTCAAAAAAAAATCAGTAAATGCATGAAAAATACCAAATGAAGTCAGAAAGGGTTGAAAATTGTTGATGTGGCTTACAATGGTACATTTTTAACACACGAAAAGCCTCTCAATTCAAATAAGTTCAAGAAAATGAAATGCCTTTTGTAACCGATGAGTTTCCGCCCGAAACCCCGATACTTCGGAAGAGACTGTCCGTTTTGTACACGAGTGCATCCTTCTTTTGCCGTAACCCTCCCAACTTTTTAGCACATGCTATGTGGGTGAAATGTTGATACCATGCCAACTTTCAACCTTTTCTGTCTTCATTTGAAGTGCTTTTCATTTTCAGGGTTGTTTAGCTCAAAAAAATCAGTAAATGCATGAAAAATATCAAATGAATTCAAAAATGGTTGAAAATTGATGATGTGGCTTTGAGTGGTGCATTTTTAACACACGAAAAGCCTGGAGTTCAAATAAGCTCAAGAAAATGAAATGCCTTTTGTAACCGATGAGTTTCCGTCCGAAACCCCGGTACTTCGAAAGAGACTGTCCGTTTTGTACACGAAGTGCATCCTGCTTTTGTTGTAAACCTCTCAACTTTTTAGCACATGCTATGTGGGTGAAATGATGATACCATGCCAACTTTCAACCTTTTCAGAGTTCATTTGTAGTACTTTTCAATTTCAGGGTCATTTAGCTCAAAAATATCAGTAAATGCATGAAAAATATCAAATGAAGTCAGAAAGGGTTGAAAATTGATGATGTGGCTTTGAATGGTGCATTTTGAACACACGAAAAGCCTGGAGTTCAAATAAGTTCAAGAAAATGAAATGCCTTTTGTAACCGATGAGTTTCCGTCCGAAACCCCGATACTTCGAAAGAGAATGTCTATTTTGTACGCGAAGTGCATCCTGCTTTTGCCGTAACCCTCCCAACTTTTTAGCACATGCTATGTGGGAGAAATGTTGATACCATGCCAACTCTCAACCTTTTCAGACTTCATTTGAAGTGCTTTTCAATTTCAGGGCCATGTAGCTAAAAAAAAATCAGTAAATGCATGAAAAATACCAAATGAAGTCAGAAAGGGTTGAAAATTGATGATGTGGCTTTGAATGGTGCATTTTGAACACACAAAAAGCTTGGAGTTCAAATAAGTTCAAGAAAATGAAATGCCTTTTGTAACCGATGAGTTTCCGTCTGAAACCCCGATACTTCGAAAGAGACTGTTCGTTTTTTACACGAAGTGAATCCATCTTTTTCCGTAACCCTCTCAAATTTTTAGCACATGCTATGTGGGTGGAATGATGTTACCATGCCAACTTTCAACCTTTTCAAAGTTCATTTGTAGTACTTTTCAATTTCAGGGTCATTTAGCTCAAAAAATTCAGTAAATGCATGAAAAATATCAAATGAAGTCAGAAAGGGTTGAAAATTGATGATGTGGCTTTGAATGGTGCATTTTAAACACACGAAAATCCTGGAGTTCAAATAAGTTCAAGAAAATGAAATGCCTGTTGTAACCGATGAGTTTCCGTCCGAAACCTCGATACTTCGAAAGAGACTGTCCGTTTTGTACACGAAGTGCATCCAACTTTGGCCGTAACCCTCCCAACTTTTTAGGAAATGCTATGTGGGTGAAATGTTGCTACCATGCCAAATTTAAACCTTTTCAGACTTCATTTGAAGTGCTTTTCAATTTCAGGGTCATTTAGCTCAAAAAAAATCAGTAAATGCATGAAAAACACCAAATGAAGTCAAAAATGGTTGAAAATGGATG
Organism: Hordeum marinum; assembly: GCA_022496015.1. Lineage (NCBI taxonomy): Eukaryota > Viridiplantae > Streptophyta > Magnoliopsida > Poales > Poaceae > Hordeum > Hordeum marinum. The sequence goes on along the minus strand of CM039674.1, from coordinate 505,214,326 downwards.
ATGTGGCTTTGAATGGTGCATTTTGAACACACGAAAATCCTAGAGTTCAAATAAGTTCAAGAAATTGAAATGCCTTTTGTAACCGATGAGTTTCCATCTGAAACCCCGGTACTTCAAAAGAGACTGTCCGTTTTGTACACAAAGTGCATCCAGGTTTTGCCGTAACCTTCCCAACTTTTTAGCACATGCTATGTGGGTGAAATGATGACACCATGCCAACTTTCAACCTTTTCAGAGTTCATTTGTAGTGTTGTTCATTTTTAGGGTCATTTAGCTAAAAAAATCAGTAAGCGCATGAAAAATACCAAATGAAGTTAGAAAGGGTTGAAAAATTGATGATGCGGCTTACAATGGTACATTTTTAACGCACGAAAATCCTCGAGATCAAATAAGTTCAAGAAAATGAAATGCCTTTTGTAACCGATGAGTTTCCGTCCGATACCCCGATACTTGGAAAGAGTCTGTCCGTTTTGTACAACGAGTGCATCCTTCTTTTGCCGTAACCCTCCCAACTTTTTAGCACATGCTATGTGGGTGAAATGTTGATACCATGCCAACTTTCAACCTTTTCAGACTTCATTTGAAGTGCTTTTCAATTTCAGGGTCGTTTAGCTTAAAAAAATCTGTAAATGCATGAAAAATATCAAATGAAGTCAGAAATGGTTGAAAAGTGATGATGTGGCTTTGCGTGGTGCATTTTTAACACACGAAAAGCCTGGAGTTCAAATAAGTTCAAGAAAATGAAATGCCTTTTGTAACCGATGAGTTTCCGTCCGAAACCCCGGTACTTCGAAAGAGACTGTTCGTTTTGTACACGAAGTGCACCCAGCTTTTGCTGTAACCCTCTCAACTTTTTAGCACATGCTATTTGGGTGAAATGATGATACCATGCCAACTTTCAACCTTTTTAGAGTTCATTTGTAGTACTTTTGAATTTCAGGGTCATTTAGCTCAAAAAAAAAGCAGTAAATGCATGAAAAATATCAAATGAAGTCAGTAAGGGTTAAAAATTGATGATGTGGCTTTTAATGGTGCATTTTGAACACACGAAAAGCCTGTAGTTCAAATAAGTACAAGAAAATGAAATGCCTTTTGTAACCGACGAGTTTCCGTCCGAAACCCCGATACTTCGAAACGGACTGTCCGTTTTGTACACGAAGTGCATCCAGCTTTTTCCGTATACCTCTCAACTTTTTAGCACATGCTATGTGGGTGAAATGATGATACCATGCCAACTTTCAACCTTTTCAGACATCATTTGAAGTGCTTTTCAATTTCAAGGTCATTTAGTTCAAAAAAATTAGTAACTACTTGACAAATATCAAATGAAGTCAAAAATGGTTGAAAATTGATGATGTGGCTTTGAATGGTGCATTTTGAACACACGAAAAGCCTAGAGTTCAAATAAGTTCAAGAAATTGAAATGCCTTTTGTAACCGATGAATTTCCATGTGAAACCCCGGTACTTCGAAAGACACTGTCCGTTTTGTACACGAAGTGCATCCATCTTTTGCCGTAACCCTCCCAACTTTTTAGCACATGCTATGTGGCTGAAATTATGAGACCTTGCCAACTTTCAACCTTTTCAGAGTTCGCTTGTAGTGCTTTTCATTTTTAGGGTCATTTAGCTCAAAAAAAAAATTAGTAAATGCATGAAAAATACCAAATGAAGTCAGAAAGGGTTGAAAATTGTTGATGTGGCTTAAAATGGTACATTTTTAACACACGAAAAGCCTCTCAATTCAAATAAGTTCAAGAAAATGAAATGCCTTTTATAACCGATGAGTTTCCGCCCGAAACCCCGATACTTCGGAAGAGACTGTCCGTTTTGTACACGAGTGCATCCTTCTTTTGCCGTAACCCTCCCAACTTTTTAGCACATGCTATGTGGGTGAAATGTTGATACCATGCCAACTTTCAACCTTTTCTGTCTTCATTTGAAGTGCTTTTCATTTTCAGGGTTGTTTAGCTCAAAAAAATCAGTAAATGCATGAAAAATATCAAATGAATTCAAAAATGGTTGAAAATTGATGATGTGGCTTTGAGTGGTGCATTTTTAACACACGAAAAGCCTGGAGTTCAAATAAGCTCAAGAAAATGAAATGCCTTTTGTAACCGATGAGTTTCCGTCCGAAACCCCGGTACTTCGAAAGAGACTGTCCGTTTTGTACACGAAGTGCATCCTGCTTTTGTTGTAAACCTCTCAACTTTTTAGCACATGCTATGTGGGTGAAATGATGATACCATGCCAACTTTCAACCTTTTCAGAGTTCATTTGTAGTACTTTTCAATTTCAGGGTCATTTAGCTCAAAAATATCAGTAAATGCATGAAAAATATCAAATGAAGTCAGAAAGGGTTGAAAATTGATGATGTGGCTTTGAATGGTGCATTTTGAACACACGAAAAGCCTGGAGTTCAAATAAGTTCAAGAAAATGAAATGCCTTTTGTAATCGATGAGTTTCCGTCCGAAACCCCGATACTTCGAAAGAGAATGTCTATTTTGTACGCGAAGTGCATCCTGCTTTTGCCGTAACCCTCCCAACTTTTTAGCACATGCTATGTGGGAGAAATGTTGATACCATGCCAACTCTCAACCTTTTCAGACTTCATTTGAAGTGCTTTTCAATTTCAGGGCCATGTAGCTAAAAAAAAATCAGTAAATGCATGAAAAATACCAAATGAAGTCAGAAAGGGTTGAAAATTGATGATGTGGCTTTGAATGGTGCATTTTGAACACACAAAAAGCTTGGAGTTCAAATAAGTTCAAGAAAATGAAATGCCTTTTGTAACCGATGAGTTTCCGTCTGAAACCCCGATACTTCGAAAGAGACTGTCCGTTTTGTGCACGAAGTGCATCCTGCTTTTGCTGTAAACCTCTCAACTTTTTAGCACATGCTATGTGGGTGAAATGATGATACCATGCCAACTTTCAACCTTTTCAGAGTTCATTTGTAGTACTTTTCAATTTCAGGGTCATTTAGCTCAAAAATATCAGTAAATGCATGAAAAATATCAAATGAAGTCAGAAAGGGTTGAAAATTGATGATGTGGCTTTGAATGGTGCATTTTGAACACACGAAAAGCCTGGAGTTCAAATAAGTTCAAGAAAATGAAATGCCTTTTGTAACCGATGAGTTTCCGTCCGAAACCCCGATATTTCGAAAGAGACTGTCCGTTTTGTATGCGAAGTGCATCCAGCTTTTTCCGTATCTCTCCCAACTTTTTAGCACATGCTATGTGGGTGAAATTTTGATACCATGCCAACTTTAAACCTTTTCAGAGTTCATTTGTAGTGCTTTTCAATTTCAGGGTTATTTAGCTCAAAAAAATCAGTGAATGCATGAAAAATATCAAATGAAGTCAGAAATGGTTGAAAATTGATGATGTGGCTTTGAATGGTGCATTTTGAACACACGAAAAGCCTGGAGTTCAAATAAGTTCAAGAAAATGAAATGCCTTTTGTAACCGATGAGTTTCCGTCCGAAACCCCGATACTTCGAAAGAGACTGTCACCACAGGAATCTGAGAATTTGCCGTCTGCTATGGCTGACGGCAAAGGGGGGAAACACGGACAGCAAAGGATTTGCCGTCAGTCAGCTGACGGCAAACTAGACGGCAAAAAAATATCCGGTGAAGAGGTTATTTGCCGTCTGCTTTTTGTACAGCGGACGGCAAAGAATCTTTGCCATGAGGGGGCAGACGACAAATAAAATGGGACGGCAGATCAACTGGCTGTCCCGTTAAGTGCTAACGGCAGGCTTCTCCTCTTTGCCGTCTGCCCTTACCCCCCTTTGCCGTTTGCCCCCTCATGGCAAAGGGGGCACCGAGCCCCTCTCCCTCACCCCTTTGCCCTCTGCCCTCACGCCTTTGCCGTCTGCCCCCTCATGGCAAAGGGGGCACCCAGCCTTTCTCCCTCACCCCTTTGCCGTCTGCCCTCACCCCTTTGCCGTCTGCCCCCTCATGGCAAAGGCTCAAAACAGCCCCCTCACCTATTTTATTTTCTATTATATCCAACAATTTTCACAATAATTAGGATATATATATATATTTGATAGAAATAAATTTGTTTTCGTACTCATAACCATATTAATATAACTTTCATCCATAGTACATACATATTATTCAAGTTGCATCCGTATTACACCAGTTTCATCCATATGCATACAAAGTTTCATATATATCCATATACTACAATAGTTTCAATACAATCTTCCATGAAGCCATGGTACAAGAAATCATATTCAAGCATTCCATCAATATAATCCAAGCTTCCCGTGAAGTGAATGTAATCTGCAAAATGACAAATAAGAAAGTTATAAGAAGAATACTAGATGAAGAAGAGAAGTATATATAGGTTATTTCGGAGAGAACTTAGCTAAGTATAGGCCATTTAATAGCTAAGTTAGGTGGAATAGGTCATCTTGGAGCTACATAGCCTTATTATGTCATTTAGGAGAGAACTTAGCTAGGTATAGGTCATTCTAAAGCTAACTTGGATAAAATATGTCATTTTCAGCCAACTATGATTATTAAATCCATCTTGACCTTATTATGTCATTTTGGAGCTAAATTAGTCAATTAATGAGCTAACCAAGGTTCTTATGATGTTTTTACCTAACTATGCTAATTATGTCATTTTGGAGGATAATTAGCTAAGTATGTCTTTGTTGGGGAAAATAACCTACGTAGAAGAAGAAAGAGAAGAAGCAAGAAGAGAAGAAGAAGGAGAATAAGAAGGAGAAGGAGAAGGAAGAGGAGAAGAAGAAGAAAAGAAGAAGGTCAAGAAGAAGGAGAAGAAGGAGAAGAAGAAGGAGAAGAAGAAGGAGAAGGAGCTTCTCTCCTCCTTCTCCTCCTTCTCCTTCTTATCCTTCTTCTTCCTCCTTCTCCTTCTCCTTCTTCTTCTCTTCTTCTTCTTCTTCCTTCTTTTCATTTTTCCTCTTTCTTCTCCTCTTGTCCCCTTCTTCGGGCTAAATTAGCTAATTATGCCTTTTTGGAGCTAATTATGTCATTTTGGAGGATAATTAGCTAAGTATAGGTCATTTTTTATTAAATAGGCCATTTTGGAGCTAACTAAGCTAATTATGTCATTTTGTTGGATAATTAGCCAATTTAGTCTTTGTTGGATGAGTCTAAGCTACGTAGAAGAAGAGAAAGAGAAGAAGCAAGAAGAGAAGAAGAAGGAGAAGTAAAAGAAGTAGGAGGAGGAGAAGGAGAAGGAGAAGGAGAAGGAAGAGGAGAAGAACAAGAAATAAGAAGGAAAAGAATAAGGAGAAGAAGCTTCTCTCCTCCTTCTTCTCCTTCTTCTCCTTCTTCTTCCTCCTTCTCCTTCTCCTTCTTCTTCTCTTCTTCTTCTTCTTCTTCTTCTTTCTTTTTTTCATTTTTCCTCTTTCTTCTCCTCTTCTCCTCTTCTTTGGGCTAAATTATCTAATTATGCCTTTTTGGAGCTAATTATTTCATTTTGGAGGATAAATAGCTAAGTATAGGTCATTTATTATTAAATAGGCCATTTTGGAGCTAACTAAGCTAATTCTGTCATTTAGGTGGAAGCCAAGCTAAGTATAGGCCATTCTAGAGCTAACTTGGGTAAAATATGTCATTTTGGAGCCAACTATGATTATTAAGGCATTTTGGAGTTAAATTGTCTAATTATGTCATTTTGGTGGAAGCCAAGCTAAGTATATAATATTCATGAGCTAACCAAGGTTCTTATGCCATTTTGAGCTTATTATTTCATTTTCGAGCTAAATTAGTCATTTTAATGAGCTAACCAAGGTTCTGATGATGTTTTCACCTAACTAAGCTAATTATGTCATTTTGTTGGATAATTAGCCAATTTAGTCTTTGTTGGATGAGTCTAAGCTACGTAGAAGAAGAGAAAGGGAAGAAGCAAGAAGAGAAGAAGAAGGACAAGTAAAAGAAGAAGGAGGAGGAGGAGGAGAAGGAGAAGGAGAAGGAGAAGGAGAAGGAAGAGGAGAAGAAGAAGAAAAGAAGAAGGACAAGAAGAAGGAGAAGAAGGAGGAGAAGAAGGAGAAGGAGCTTCTCTCCTCCTCCTTCTTCTCCTTCTTCTCTTCTTCTTCTTCTTCCTTCTTTTCATTTTTCCTCTTTCTTCTCCTCTTATCCTCTTCTTCGAGCTAAATTAGCTAATTATGCTTTTTTGGAGCTAATTATGTCATTTTGGATGATTATTAATCCATTTTGAGCTTATTATGTCATTTTAGATCTAAATTAGTCATTTCAATGAGCTAACCAGGGTTCTTATGATGTTTAACTAACTAAGCTAATTATGTCATTTTGGAGGATAATTAGCTAACTATGTCTTTTTTGGGGAAAATAAGCTATGTAGAAGAAGAAAGGCAAGAAGCAAGAAGGAGAAGAAGAAGGAGAAGAAAAAGAAGAAGAAGGAGGAGGAGGAGGTGGAGGAGAAGAAGGAGAAGGAGAAGGAAGAGGAGAAGAAGGAGAAGGAAGAGGAGAAGAAGAAGAAAAGAAGAAGGAGAAGAAGAAGGAGAAGGACCTTCTCTCTTCCTTCTTCTCCTTATTCTCCTTCTTCTTCCTCCTCCTTCTTCTTCTCTTCTTCTCCTTCTTCTCACCAAACATACCATTATCGTCATCACGACGGTGAAGCACGGTGGCTCTGGCTTGTTTCACCTGGAGAAGACTGCCCTGAAGAACGCTCCACTGTAGAAGGGTCATGCGATGCGTTTCGGGAGATATTCTGCACCAAACATCGTTTGCAATGTGTCGTTAGCATGATGACACTCTTAAGATCAATGCATTGAAATGAAACTCACCGTCCCCGCCATGTTAATGACTGGCATCGCCGGAGGGACTTGGCCGGTCTTCTCGCACATAGACTGTACATTTGGTTTCGACAAGTCAAACTTTTTAGTTATTAATGAAACGGACATTAAAATTCAAGATTTGAAATAATATGAAGAAGAAACTCACCACGAAGAGCTCGTACATGGCCCTGTTAGACGCATCATTCCGTGCCCTCTCCGCCTCCAGCAATGCAGTCGTCCTCTCCTCCAGCTCCTTCATCTCCTTATCCTTCTCCGCCAAAGCCGCCTGCATTGCATCTCTCTCCTTCAGAATAACAGCCTGCAACAGAACTCATTGTTAGCATTGTAATCATATTGGTTCCCATGCACAACATAATGCGGAAAGATAGTTGAGTCCATTAAACTAATCAAGTTTGTCAGTTTTATTACGTCCATGCAACCTACATGCTAATAGGTAAAGATAGGTCCTAATCCCACCCGAGTATGTGTAGACTGGGTTCCTTTTCCCATGCTTTGCTGCAGATGCGATGCAGAATTTCGGCAGCACCTCCCCGCTGTTCTCCTGATACACGTCTCGGCAATAAGAAGAGAGGATGTGTACCCGGAGAACAACAGTGATGCACTGACGAAATTCCGCATCGGATCCGGAGCACAGCATACGGGAAAACGAACCCAATCTACACATACTCGGGCTGTCCATGGATAACGTTGGACAAGTCGAAAGGATGACGGTTATAAATATGCAAAGACATGCATATTTATAGATGTCGCCCTTTCGAACGGGAGACGCATACTGGTCACGCATACTCATGATTGAAGAAACCTATAGCTAGCAAGTTTCATCGGCACGAAGACCGGAACAGAGCAAATTAAGGGGGTAGGAGGAGAAGTCATTTGTGCTCACCAACAAACGTAGGGGCGGAGCTCGTGGAGGTCGTCGAACAACTGCACATTGAAATTCACCCGATCAACACAAATATGATGTTTTTACAATTAACATAATCGGAAAATATGTGACAAAACTCATAATTTACAAAACTATGACCCCGTCGGCTTAGTGGCGTCGATGGTCGGTGGTGTTGGGTATCGGTGGCGTCGATGGTCGGTGGTGTCGGGTGTCGGTGGCGTCGGGGGTCGGGGGTTAGTTGTGTCGGTGGTCGGGGGTCAGTGTCGTCGGGGGTCGAGGGTCACTGGCGTCGGGGGTTGGGGTCTTTTCGGTCAACAAGAGGCCGAAGAGGTGTCGGGGGTCGGGGGTTGGGGGTCAGTGGCGTCGGGGGTCGGGGGTCGGGGGTCGAGGGTGAGTGGCATCGGGGGTCGGGGGTCGAGGGTCAGTGGCGTCGGGAGTCAAGGGTCAGTTGCGTCGGGCATCGGGGGTTGGGGGTCGGGGGTCGAGGGTGAGTGGCATCGGGGGTCGGGGGTCGAGGGTGATTGGCGTCGGGAGTCGAGGGTCAGTTGCATCGGGCGTCGGGGGTCGGGGGTCGAGGGTTAGTGGCGTTTGGAGCCGAGGGTCATTGGCGTCGGGCGTCGGGGGTCGGGGGTTAGTGGAGTCGGGGGTCGGGGGTCAGTGGTGTCGGGCGTCGGGGGTCGGGAGTCGGGTGTCAGTGGCGTCGGAGGTTGGGGGTCAAGGGTCGGGGGTTCGTGGCGTCGGGCGTCGGGGGTCGGGGGTCGGGGTCCTCTTCTTTCTTCTTCTCCTCTCTCCTCTTTTTCTTCTTCTTCTTCTTCTTATTCTTCTTGATCATCTTATTATTAGTATTCTTCTTCTTTTTTCTCCTCCTCCTCCTCCTCTTCCTCTTCTTCTTTTTCTTCTTTCTTTTATCTTTCTCCTCCTCTCCTCTTCCTTCTTCTTCTTCTTCTTCTTTTTTCTTCTACTTTATTATTCTCTTATTTTCTTCTAAGTTTTTTCTATCTATTTTTTTATTTTCTATCTACTTTTTCTACCTAATAAACTAACTATCTAATTTAACATAAAAACAGAAAAAAAACTAACCATCCAATTTAACAGAAAAACAGAAAATAAACTAACTATCTAAATTAACTATCTAATTTAAAAACTAACATGCAGTGGTAGGAGGGCAGTGGGAGGAGGGGAGGGCGAGCTCCGGCCCTGGGCGGCGGGGAGGAGGGGCGTGGGGAGGAGGTGCGCGGCGAGGAGGGGAGGGTGAGCTGCCGTAGGCCGCGGTGGTGGGCCGGAGCGGCTCCGGTGGTGGTGGCGGCGGCGCTGGGGTGGGCAGAGCAGGGGGAGGAGGGGCGCAGGAAGGAGGGGCGAGGGAGGATGTGCGCGGGGAGGAGGGGAGGGTGAGCTCCGGCCGTAGGCGGCGGTCGTGGGCCGGAGCGGTTTCGTTGGTGGTGGCGACGATGGTGGGCTAGAGCGGCTCAGGTGGTGGTGGCGACGGCGCTGGGGTGGGCAGAGCGCGGGGAGGAGGGGCGCGGGGAGCTCCGGCCGTGGGCGGCGGTGGTGGGCCGGAGCGGCTCAGGTGGTGGTGGTGGCGGCGCTTGAGTGGGCAGGGGCCGGGCGCGCGCGAGAGAGGCAGTCGAGGGGAGCGGGCGGGGGCTGGGCGCCGTTAGGGGAGCGGGGGTGGGGGCTGGGCGCCATTAGGGGGAGCGCCCCTTTGCCGTCTGCAGAAGCTGGTAGGCAAATGGTAAAGGGGTGGGTGGGGGTGGGGCGGGCTTCGGCCGTTAGGGTTGCACCCCTTTGCCGTTTGCGTGGGCTTTGCCATCCGCCTCTGAGGCCTTTGCCATGCGTCAGCCGATGGCAAAGAGTCTGCTGATGGCAAAATAAAACCTTTGCCATCAGCAACCTCTTTTCCCTCTACTTTGTACCAGCTGACGGCAAAGAGGATCTTTGCCATGAGTCAGCAGACGGTAACGGCACGATAGACGGCAAATTTCTCAATTCCAGGGTCATTTAGCTCAAAAAAAAATCAGAAAATGCATGAAAAATATCAAACAAAGTCAGAAAGGGTTGAAAATTGATGATGTGGCTTTGAATGGTGCATTTTGAACACACGAAAAGCCTGGAGTTCAAATAAGTACAAGAAAATGAAATGCCTTTTGTAACCGATGAGTTTCCGTCCGAAACCCCAATACTTCGAAAGAGACTGTCTGTTTTGTACACGAAGTGCATCCAGCTTTTGCCGTATACCTCTCAACTTTTTAGCACATGCTATGTGGGTGAAATGATGATACCATGCCAACTTTCAACCTTTTCAGACTTCATTTGAAGTGCTTTTCAATTTCAGGGTCATTTAGCTCAAAAAAAATCAGTAAATGCTTGAAAAATATCAAATGAACCCAAAAATGGTTGAAAAATGATGATGTGGCTTTGAATGGTGCATTTTGAACACACAAAATGCCTGGAGATCAAATAAGTTCAACAAAATGAAATGCCTTTTGTAACCGATGAGTTTCCATCCGAAACCCTGGTACTTCGAAAGAGACTGTCAATTTTGTACACGAAGTGCATCCAGCTTTTGCCGTAACCCTCCCAACTTTTTAGCACATGCTATGTGGGTGAAATGATGATACCATGCCAACTTTCATCCGTTTCAGAGTTCATTTGTAGTGCTTTTCATTTTTACGGTTATTTAGCTCAAAAAAATCAGTAAATACATGGAAAATACCAAATGAAGTCAGAAAGGGTTGAAAATTAATGATGTGGCTTACAATGGTAAATTTTCAACACACGAAAAGCCTCGAGTTCAAATAAGTTCAAGAAAATGAAATTCCATTTGTAACCAATGAGTTTCCGTCCGAAACCCCGATACTTCGAAAGAGACTGTCCGTTTTGTACGCGAGTGCATCCTTCTTTTCCCGTAACCCTACCAACTTTTTAGCACATGCTATGTGGGTGAAATGTTGACACCATGCCAACTTTCAACCTTTTCAGACTTCATTTGAAGTGCTTTTCAATTTCAGGGTCATTTAGCTCAAAAAATCAGTAAATGCATGAAAAATATCAAATGAAGTCAGAAGAGGTTCAAAATTGATGATGTGGCTTTGAATGGTGCATTTTGAACACACGAAAAGCCTGGAGTTCAAATAAGTTCAAGAAAATGAAATGCCTTTTGTAACCGATGAGTTTCCGTCCGAAACCCCGGTACTTCGAAAGAGACTGCTCGTTGTGTACACGAAGTGCATCCAGCTTTTGCTGTAACCCTCTGAACTTTTTAGCACATGCTATGTGGGTGAAATGATGATACCATGCCAACTTTCAACCTTTTCAGAGTTCATTTGTAGTGCTTTTCAATTTCAGGGTCATTTAGCTCAAAAAAAATCAGTAAATGCATGAAAAATACCAAATGAGGTCAGAGAGGGTTGAAAATTGATGATGTGGCTTAGAATGGTACATTTTGAACACACGAAAATCCTGGAGTTCAAATAAGTTCAAGAAAATGAAATGCCTTTTGTTACAGACGAGTTTCTGTCCGAAACCCCGATACTTTGAAAGAGAGTGTCTGTCTTGTACGCAAAATGCATCCTGCTTTTATCGTAATCCTCCCAACTTTTTAGCACATGCTATGTGGGTGAAATGTTGATACCATGCCAACTTTCAACCTTTTCAGACTTCATTTGAAGTGCTTTTCAATTTCAGGGTCATTTAGCTCTAATTTTTTTAGTAAATGCATGAAAAATACCAAATGAAGTCAGAAAGGGTTGAAAATTGATGATGTGGCTTTGAATGGTGCATTTTGAACACACGAAAAGCCTGGAGTTCAAATAAGTTCAAGAAAATGAAATGCCTTTTGTAACCGATGAGTTTCCGTCCGAAACCCCGATACTTCGAAAGAGACTGCCCGTTTTGTACACAAAGTGCATCCAGCTTTTGCCGTAACGCTCTCAACGTTTTAGCACATGCCATGTGGGTGAAATGATGATACCATGCCAATTTCAACCTTTTCAGAGTTCATTTGCAGCGCTTTTCAATTTCAGGGTCATTTAGCTCAAAAAACCAGTAAATGCATAAAAAATATCAAATGAAGTTAGAAAGGGTTGAAAATTGATGATGTGGCTTTGAATGGTGCATTTTGAACACACGAAAAGCCTGGAGTTCAAATAAGTTCAAGAAAATGAAATGCCTTTTGTAACCGACGAGTTTCTGTCCGAAACCCCGATACTTTGAAAGAGACTGTCTGTCTTGTACGCGAAGTGCATCCTGCTTTTGTCGTAATCCTCCCAACTATTTAGCACATGCTATGTGGGTGAAATGTTGATACCATGCCAACTTTCAACCTTTTCAGACTTCATTTGAAGTGCTTTTCAATTTCAAGGTCATTTAGCTCAAAAAATTTAGTAAATGCATGAAAAATACCAAATGAAGTCAGAAAGGGTTGAAAATTGATGATGTGGCTTTGAATGGTGCATTTTGAACACACAAAAAGCCTGGAGTTCAAATAAGTTCATGAAAATGAAAAGCCTTTTGTAACCGATGAGTTTTCGTACAAAACCCCGATACTTCGAAAGAGACTGTCCGTTTTGTACACGAAGTGCGTCCAGCTTTTGCCGCCAGCCTCTGAACTTTTTAGCACATGCTATGTGGGTGAAATGATGATACCATGCCAACTTTCAACCATTTCAGACTTCATTTGAAGTGCTTTTCAATTTCAGCGTCATTTAGCTCAAAAAAAATCAGTAAATGCATGAAAAATATCAAATGAAGTTAGAAAAGGTTGAAAATTGATGATGTGGCTTTGAATGGTGCATTTTGAACACACGAAAATCCTGGAGTTCAAATAAGTTCAAGAAAATGAAATGCCTTTTGTAACCGATGAGTTGCCATCCGTAGCCCCGATACTTCGAAAGAGACTCTCCGTTTTGTACACGAAGTGCATCCTGCTTTTTCCGTAACCCTCTCAACTTTTTAGCACATGATATGTGGGTGAAATGATGATACCATGCCAACTTTCAACCTTTTCAGAGTTTATTTGTAGTGCTTTTCAATTTCAGGGTCATTTAGCTCAAAAAAAAATCAGTAAATGTATGAAATATACCAAATGAAGTCAGAAAGGGTTGAAAATTGATGATGTGGATTTGAATTGTGCATTTTGAACACACGAAAAGTCTGGAGTTCAAATAAGTTCACGAAAATGAAATGCCTTTTGTAACCGATGAGTTTCCGTCTGAAACCCCGATACTTCGAAAAAGACTGTCCGTTTTGTACACGAAGTGCATCCAGCTTTTTCCGTAAGCGTCTCAACTATTTAGCACATGCTATGTGGGTGAAATGATGATACATGCCAACTTTCAACCTTGTCAGACTTCATTTGTAGTGCTTTTCAATTTCAGGGTCATTTAGCTCAAAAAAATCAGTAAATGCTTGAAAAATATCAAATGAAGTCAGAATTGGTTAAAAATTGATGATGTGGATTTTAATGGTGCATTTTAAACAGAAGAAAAGCCTGGAGTTCAAATAAGTTCAGCAAAATGAAATGCCTTTTGAAACCGATGAGTTTTCGTCCAAAACCCCGATACCTCGAAAGAGACTGTTCGTTTTGTATGCGAAGTGGATCCAGCTTTTTCCGTAACCCTCCCAACTTTTTAGCACATTCTATGTGGGTGAAATGTTGATACCGTGCCAACTTTAAATCTTTTCAGAATTCATGTGTAGTGCTTTTGAATTTCAGGGTCATTTAGCTTAAAAATCAGTAAACGCATGAAAAATATCAAATGAAGTCAGAAAGGGTTGAAAATTGACGATGTTGCGTTGAATGGTGCATTTTGAACACACGAAAAGCCTGGAGTTCAAATAAGTACAAGAAAATGAAATACCTTTTGTAACCGATGAGTTTCCGTCCGAAACCCCGATACTTCGAAAGAGACTGTCCGTTTTGTACACGAAGTGCATCCAGCTTTTGCCGTATACCTCTCAACTTTTTAGCACATGCTATGTGGTTGAAATGATGATACCATGCCAACTTTCAACCTTTTCAGACTTCATTTGAAGTGCTTTTCAATTTCAAGGTCATTTAGCTCAAAAAAATCAGTAAATGCTTGAAAAATATCAAATGAAGTCAAAAATGGTTGAAAATTGATGATGTGGCTTTGAATGGTGCATTTTGAACACACGAAAAGCCTGGAGTTCAAATAAGTTCAAGAAAATGAAATGCCTTTTCTAACCGATGAGTTTCCGTCCGAAACCCTGATACTTCGAAACAGATTGTCTGTTTTGTACGCGAGTGCATCCAGCTTTTGCCGTAACCCTCTCAACTTTTTAGCACATGCTATGTGGGTGAAATGATGATACCATGCCAACTTTCAACCTTTTCAGACTTCATTTGAAGTGCTTTTCAATTTCAGGGTCTTTTAGCTTAAAAATCAGTAAACGCATGAAAAATATCAAATGAAGTCAGAAAGGGTTGAAAATTGACGATGTTGCGTTGAATGGTGCATTTTGAACACACAAAAAGCCTGGAGTTCAAATAAGTACAAGAAAACGAAATACCTTTTGTAACCGGTGAGTTTCCGTCCGAAACCCCGATACTTCGAAAGAGACTGTCCGTTTTGTACACGAAGTGCATCCAGGTTTTGCCGTATACCTGTCAACTTTTTAGCACATGTTATGTGGTTGAAATGATGATACCATGCCAACCTTCAACCTTTTCAGACTTCATTTGAAGTGCTTTTCAATTTCAAGGTCATTTAGCTCAAAAAAATCAAATAAATGCTTGAAAAATATCAAATGAAGTGAAAAATGGTTGAAAATTGATGATGTGGCTTTGAATGGTGCATTTTGAACACACGAAAAGCCTGGAGTTCAAATAAGTTCAAGAAAATGAAATGCCTTTTGTAACCGATGAGTTTCCGTCCGAAACCCCGGTACTTCGAAAGAGACTGTCCGTTTTGTACACGAAGTGCATCCTGCTTTTTCCGTAACCCTCTCAACCTTTTAGCACATGATATGTGGGTGAAATGATGATACCATGCCAACTTTCAACCTTTTCAGAGATTATTTGTAGTGCTTTTCAATTTCAGGGTTATTTAGCTCAAAAAAAACAGTAAATGTGTGAAATATATCAAATGAAGTCAGAAAGGGTTGAAAATTGATGATGTGGATTTGAATAGTGCATTTTGAACACACGAAAAGTGTGGAGTTCAAATAAGTTCACGAAAATGAAATGCCTTTTGTAACCGATGAGTTTCTGTCTGAAACCCCGATACTTCGAAAAAGACTGTCCGTTTTGTACACGAAGTGCATCCAGCTTTTGCCGTAAGCCTCTCAACTATTTAGAACATGCTATGTGGGTGAAATGATGATACATGCCAACTTTCAACCTTGTCAGACTTCATTTGTAGTGCTTTTCAATTTCAGGGTCATTTAGCTCAAAAAAATCAGTAAATGCTTGAAAAATATCGAATGAAGTCAGAATTGGTTAAAAATTGATGATGTGGATTTTAATGGTGCATTTTAAACACACGAAAATCCTGGAGTTCAAATAAGTTCAGCAAAATGAAATGCCTTTTGAAACCGATGAGTTTCCGTCCAAAACCCCGATACCTCGAAAGAGACTGTCCGTTTTGTATGCGAAGTGCATCCAGCTTTTTCCGTAACCCTCCCAACTTTTTAGCACATGCTATGTGGGTGAAATGTTGATACCGTGCCAACTTTAAATCTTTTCAGAATTCATGTGTAGTGCTTTTCAATTTCAGGGTGATCTAGCTCAAAAAATCAGTAAATGCATGAAAAATATCAAATGAAGTCAGAAAGGGTTGAAAATTGGCGATGTGGCTTTGAATGGTGCATTTTGAACACACGAAAAGCCTGGAGTTACATAAGTACAAGAAAATGAAATACCTTTTGTAACCGATGAGTTTCCGTCCGAAACCCCGATACTTCGAAAGAGACTGTCCGTTTTGTACACGAAGTGCATCCAGCTTTTGCTGTATACCTCTCAACTTCTTAGCACATGCTATGTGGGTGAAATGATGATACCATGCCAACTTTCAACCTTTTCAGACTTCATTTGAAGTGCTTTTCAATTTCAAGGTCATTTAGCTCAAAAAAGTCAGTAAATGCTTGAAAAATATCAAATGAAGTCAAAAATGGTTGAAAATTGATGATGTGGCTTTGAATGGTGCATTTTGAACACACGAAAAGCCTGGAGTTCAAATAAGTTCAAGAAAATGAAATGCCTTTTGTAACCGATGAGTTTCTGTCCAAAACCCTGATACTTCGAAAGAGACTGTCCGTTTGGAACGCGAGTGCATCCAGCTTTTGCCGTAACCCTCCCAACTTTTTAGCACATGCTATGTGGGTGAAATGTTGATACCATGCCAACTTTCAACCTTTTCAGACTTCATTTGAAGTGCTTTTCAATTTCAGGGTCATTTAGCTCAAAAAATCAGTAAATGCATGAAAAGTATCAAATGAAGTCACAAATGGTTTAAAATTGATGATGTGGCTTTGAATGGTGCATTTTGAACACACGAAAATCCTGGAGTTCAAATAAGTTCAAGAAAATGAAATGCCTTTTGTTACCGATGAGTTGCCATCCGAAACCCCGATACTTCGAAAGAGACTGTCCGTTTTGTACATGAAGTGCATGCTGCTTTTTCCGTTACCCTCTCAACTTTTTAGCACATGAAATGTGGGTGAAATGATGATACCATGCCAACTTTCAACCTTTTCAGAGTTTATTTGTAGTGCTTTTCAATTTCAGGGTCATTTAGCTAAAAAAAATCAGTAAATGCATGAAAAATATGAAATGAAGTCAGAAAGGGTTGAAAATTGATGATGTGGATTTGAATGGTGCATTTTTAACACACGAAAAGTGTGGAGTTCAAATAAGTTCACGAAAATGAAATGCCTTTTGTAACCGATGAGTTTCCGTCTCAAACCCCGATACTTCGAAAAAGACTGTCCGTTTCGTACACGAAGTGCATCCAGCTTTTGTCGTAAGCCTCTCAACTATTTAGCACATGCTATGTGGGTGAAATGATGATACATGCCAACTTTCAACCTTGTCAGACTTCATTTGTAGTGCTTTTCAATTTCAAGGTCATTTAGCTCAAATAATCAGTAAATGCTTGAAAAATATCAAATGAAGTCAGAATTAGTTAAAAATTGATGATGTGGATTTTAATGGTGCTTTTTAAAAACACAAAAAACCTGGAGTTCAAATATGTTCAGCAAAATGAAATGCCTTTTGAAACCGATGAGTTTTCGTCCATAACCCCGATACCTCGAAAGAGACTGTCCGTTTTGTATGCGAAGTGCATCCAACTTTTTCCGTAACCCTCCCAACTTTTTAGCACATGCTATGTGGGTGAAATGTTGATACCGTGCCAACTTTAAATCTTTTTAGAATTCATGTGTAGTGCTTTTCAATTTCAGGGTCATTTAGCTCAACAAATCAGTAAATGCATGAAAAATATCAAATGAAGTTAGAAAGGGTTGAAAATTGATGATGTGGCTTTGAATGGTGCATTTTGAGCACACGAAAAGCCTGGAGTTCAAATAAGTTCAAGAAAATGAAATGCCTTTTGTAACCGATGAGTTTCCGTCCGAAACCCCGATACTTCGAAACAGATTGTCCGTTTTGTACACGAAGTGCATCCAGCTTTTGCCGTATACCTCTGAACTTTTTAGCACATGCTATGTGGTTGAAATGATGATACCATGCCAACTTTCAACCTTTTCAGACTTCATTTGAAGTGCTTTTCCATTTCAAGGTCATTTAGCTGAAAAAAATTAGTAAATGCTTGAAAAATATCAAATGAAGTCAAAAATGGTTGAAAATTGATGATGTGGCTTTGAATGGTGCATTTTGAACACACGAAAAGCCTGGAGTTCAAATATGTTCAAGAAAATGAAATGCCTTTTGTAACCGATGAGTTTCCGTCCGAAACCCTGATACTTCGAAAGAGACTGTCCGTTTTGTACGCGAGTGCATCCAGCTTTTGCCGTAACCCTCCAAACTTTTTAGCACATGCTATGTGGGTGAAATGTTGATACCATGCTAACTTTCAACCGTTTCAGACTTCATTTGAAGTGCTTTTCAATTTCAGGGTCATTTAGCTCAAAAAATCAGTAAATGCATGAAAAGTATCAAATGAAGTCAGAAATGGTTGAAAATTGATGACGTGGCTTTGAATGGTGCATTTGGAACACACGAAAATCCTGGAGTTCAAATAAGTTCAAGAAAATGAAATGGCTTTTGTAACCGATGAGTTTCCGTCCGAAACTCCGGTACTTCGAAAGAGACTGTCCGTTTTGTACATGAAGTGCATCCAGCTTTTGTTGTAACCCTCTCAACTTTTTAGCACATGCTATGTGGGTGAAATGATGATACCATGCCAACTTTCAACCTTTTCAGAGTTCATTTGTAGTGCTTTTCAATTTCAGGGTCATTTAGCAAAAAAAAATCATTAAATGGATGAAAAATACCAAATGAAGTCAGAGAGGGTTGAAAATTGATGATGTGGCTTAGAATGGTACATTTTGAACACACGAAAAGCCTGGAGTTCAAATAAGTTCAAGAAAATGAAATGCCTTTTGTAACCGACGAGTTTCTGTCCGAAACCCCGATACTTTGAAAGAGACTGTCTATCTTCTACGCGAAGTGCATCCTGCTTTTGTCGTAATCCTCCCAACTATGTAGCACATGCTATGTGGGTGAAATGTTGATACCATGCCAACTTTCAACCTTTTCAGACTTCATTTGAAGTGCTTTTCAATTTGAGGGTCATTTAGCTCAAAAAATTTAGTAAATGCATGAAAAATACCAAATGAAGTCAGAAAGGGTTGAAAATTGATGATGTGGCTTTGAATGGTGCATATTGAACACACGAAAAGCCCGGAGTTCAAATAAGTTCAAGAAAATGAAAAGCCTTTTGTAACCGATGAGTTTTCGTCCGAAACCCCGATACTTCGAAAGAGACTGTCCATTTTGTACACGAAGTGCGTCCAGCTTTTGCCGTCAGCCTCTGAACTTTTTAGCACATGCTATGTGGGTGAAATGATGATACCATGCCAACTTTCAACCATTTCAGACTTCATTTGAAGTGCTTTTCAATTTCAGGGTCATTTAGCTCAAAAAAAAAAATCAGTAAATGCATGAAAAATATCAAATGAAGTTAGAAAGGGTTGAAAATTGATGATGTGGCGTTCAATGGTGCATTTTGAACACACGAAAATCCTGGAGTTCAAATAAGTTCAAGAAAATGAAATGCCTTTTGTAACCGATGAGTTGCCATCCGAAACCCCGATACTTCGAAAGAGACTGTCCGTTTTGTACACGAAGTGCATCCTGCTTTTTCCGTAACCCTCTCAACTTTTTAGCACATGATATGTGGGTGAAATGATGATACCATGCCAACTTTCAACCTTTTCAGAGTTTATTTGTAGTGCTTTCCAATTTCAGGGTCATTTAGCTCAAAAAAATCAGTAAATGCATGAAAAATATCAAATGAAGTCAGAAAGGGTTGAAAATTGATGATGTGGATTTGAACGGTGCATTTTGAACACACGAAAAGTGTGGAGTTCAAATAAGTTCACGAAAATGAAATGCCTTTTGTAACCGATGAGTTTCCGTCTGAAACCCCGATACTTCGAAAAAGACTATCCGTTTTGTACACGAAGTGCATCCAGCTTTTGCTGTAAGCCTCTCAACTATTTACCACATGCTATGTGGGTGAAATGATGATACATGCCAACTTTCAACCTTGTCAGACTTCATTTGTAGTGCTTTTCAATTTCATGGTCATTTAGCTCAAATAATCAGTAAATGCTTGAAAATATCAAATGAAGTCAGAATTGTTTAAAAATTGATGATGTGGATTTTAATGGTGCATTTTAAACACACGAAAATCCTGGAGTTCAAATAAGTTCAGCAAAATGAAATACCTTTTGAAACCGATGAGTTTCTGTCCAAAACCCCGATACCTCGAAAGAGACTGTCCGTTTTGTATGCGAAGTGCACCCAGCTTTTTCCGTAACCCTCCCAACTTTTTAGCACATGCTATGTGGGTGAAATGTTGATATCGTGCCAACTTTAAATCTTTTCAGAATTCATGTGTAGTGCTTTTCAATTTCAGGGTCATCTAGCTCAAAAAATCAGTAAATGCATGAAAAATATCAAATGAAGTCAGAAAGGGTTGAAAATTGACGATGTAGCTTTGAATGGTGCATTTTGAACACACGAAAAGCCTGGAGTTACATAAGTACAAGAAAATGAAATACCTTTTGTAACTGATGAGTTTCCGTCCGGAAGCCCGATACTTCGAAAGAGACTGTCCGTTTTGTGCACGAAGTGCATCCAGCTTTTGCTCTATACCTCTCAACTTCTTAGCACATGCTATGTGGGTGAAATGATGATATCATGCCAACTTTCAACCTTTTCAGACTTCATTTGAAGTGCTTTTCAATTTCAAGGTCATTTAGCTCAAAAAAGTCAATAAATACTTGAAAAATATCAAATGAAGTCAAAAATGGTTGAAAATTGATGATGTGGCTTTGAATGGTGCATTTTGAACACACGAAAAGCCTGGAGTTCAAATAAGTTCAAGAAAATGAAATGCCTTTTGTAACCGATGAGTTTCCGTCCGAAACCCTCATACTTCGAAAGAGACTGCCCGTTTTGTATGCGAGTGCATCCAGCTTTTGCCGTAACCCTCCCAACTTTTTAGCACATGCTATGTGGGTGAAATGTTGATACCATGCCAACTTTCAACCTTTTCAGACTTCATTTGAAGTGCTTTTCAATTTCAGGGTCATTTAGCTCAAAAAATCAGTAAATGCATGAAAAGTATCAAATGAAGTCACAGAGGGTTGAAAATTTATGACGTGGCTTTGAATGGTGCATTTTGAACACACGAAAAGCCTGGAGTTCAAATAAGTTCAAGAAAATGAAATGCCTTTTGTAACCGATGAGTTTCCGTCCGAAACTCCGGTACTTCGAAAGAGATTGTCCGTTTTGTACACGAAGTGCATCCAGCTTTTGCTGTAACCCTCCCAACTTTGTAGCACATTCTATGTGGGTGAAATGATGATACCATGACAACTTTCAACCTTTTCAGAGTTCATTTGTAGTGCTTTTCAATTTCAGGGTCATTTAGCAAAAAAAAACTCATTAAATGCATGAAAAATACCAAATGAAGTCAGAGAGGGTTGAAAATTGATGATGTGGCTTAGAATGGTACATTTTGAACAGACGAAAAGCCTGGAGTTCAAATAAGTTCAAGAAAATGAAATGCCTTTTGTAACCGACGAGTTTCTGTCCGAAACCCCGATACTTTGGAAGAGACTGTCTGTCTTGTACGCGAAGTGCATCCTGCTTTTGTCGTAATCCTCCCAACTATGTAGCACATGCTATGTGGGTGAAATGTTGATACCATGCCAACTTTCAACCTTTTCAGACTTCATTTGAAGTGCTTTTCAATTTCAGGGTCATTTAGCTCAAAAAATTTAGTAAATGCATGAAAAATACCAACTGAAGTCAGAAAGGGTTGAAAATTGATGATGTGGCTTTGAATGGTGAATTTTGAACACACGAAAAGCCTGGAGTTCAAATAAGTACAAGAAAATGAAAAGCCTTTTGTAACCGATGAGTTTTCATCCGAAACCCGGATACTTCGAAAGAGACTGTCCGTTTTGTACACGAAGTGCGTCCAGCTTTTGCCGTCAGCCTCTGAACTTTTTAGCACATGCTATGTGGGTGAAATGATGATACCATGCCAACTTTCAACCATTTCAGACTTCATTTGAAGTGCTTTTCAATTTCAGGGTCATTTAGCTCAAAAAAAAATCAGTAAATGCATGAAAAATATCAAATGAAGTTAGAAAGGGTTGAAAATTGATGATGTGGCTTTGAATGGTGCATTTTGAACACACGAAAATCCTGGAGTTCAAATAAGTTCAAGAAAATGAAATGCCTTTTGTAACCGATGAGTTGCCATCCGAAACCCCGATACTTCGAAAGAGACTGTCCGTTTTGTACACGAAGTGCATCCTGATTTTTCCGTAACCCTCTCAACTTTTTAGCACATGATATGTGGGTGAAATGATGATACCATGCCAACTTTCAACCTTTTCAGAGTTTATTTGTAGTGCTTTTCAATTTCAGGGTCATTTAGCTCAAAAAAATCAGTAAATGTGTGAAATATATCAAATGAAGTCAGAAAGGGTTGAAAATTGATGATGTGGATTTGAATGGTGCATTTTGAACACACAAAAAGTGTGGAGTTCAAATAAGTTCACGAAAATGAAATGCTTTTGTAACCGATGAGTTTTCGTCTGAAACCCCGATACTTCGAAAAAGACTGTCCGTTTTGTACACGAAGTGCATCCAGCTTTTGCCGTAAGCCTCTCAACTATTTAGCACATGCTATGTGGGTGAAATGATGATACATGCCAACTTTCAACCTTGTCAGACTTCATTTGTAGTGCTTTTCAATTTCAGGGTCATTTAGCTCAAAAAAATCAGTAAATGCTTGAAAAATATCAAATGAAGTCAGAATTGGTTAAAAATTGATGATGTGGATTTTAATGGTGCATTTTAAACACACGAAAATCCTGGAGTTCAAATAAGTTCAGCAAAATGAAATGCCTTTTGAAACCGATGAGTTTCCGTCCAAAACCCCGATACCTCGAAAGAGATTGTCCGTTTTGTATGCGAAGTGCATCCAGCTTTTTCCGTAACCCTCCCAACTTTTTAGCACATGCTATGTGGGTGAAATGTTGATACCGTGCCAACTTTAAATCTTTTCAGAATTCATGTGTAGTGCTTTTCAATTTCAGGGTCATCTAGCTCGAAAAATCAGTAAATGCATGAAAAATATCAAATGAAGTCAGAAAGGGTTGAAAATTGGCGATGTGGCTTTGAATGGTGCATTTTGAACACACGAAAAGCCTGGAGTAACATAAGTACAAGAAAATGAAATACCTTTTGTAACCGATGAGTTTCCGTCCGAAACCCCGATACTTCGAAAGAGACTGTCCGTTTTGTACACGAAGTGCATCCAGCTTTTGCTGTATACCTCTCAACTTCTTAGCACATGCTATGTGGGTGAAATGATGATACCATGCCAACTTTCAACCTTTCAAACTTCATTTGAAGTGCTTTTCAATTTCAAGGTCATTTAGCTCAAAAAAAATCAGTAAATGCTTGAAAAATATCAAATGAAGTCAAAAATGGTTGAAAATTGATGATGTGGCTTTGAATGGTGCATTTTGAACACACGAAAAGCCTGGAGTTCAAATAAGTTCAAGAAAATGAAATGCCTTTTGTAACCGATGAGTTTCCGTCCGAAACCCTGATACTTCGAAAGAGACTGTCCGTTTGGAACGCGAGTGCATCCAGCTTTTGCCGTAACCCTCACAACTTTTTAGCACATGCTATGTGGGTGAAATGTTGATACCATGCCAACTTTCAACCTTTTCAGACTTCATTTGAAGTGCTTTTCAATTTCAGGGTCATTTAGCTCAAAAAATCAGTAAATGCATGAAAAGTATCAAATGAAGTCAGAAATGGTTGAAAATTGATGATGTGGCTTTGAATGGTGCATTTTGAACACATGAAAATCCTGGAGTTCAAATAAGTTCAAGAAAATGAAATGCCTTTTGTTACCGATGAGTTGCCATCCGAAACCCCGATACTTCGAAAGAGACTGTCCGTTTTGTACATGAAGTGCATGCTGCTTTTTCCGTTACCCTCTCAACTTTTTAGCACATGATATGTGGGTGAAATGATGATACCATGCCAACTTTCAACCTTTTCAGAGTTTATTTGTAGTTCTTTTCAATTTCAGGGTCATTTAGCTAAAAAAATCAGTAAATGCATGAAAAATATGAAATGAAGTCAGAAAGGGTTGAAAATTGATGATGTGGATTTGAATGGTGCATTTTTAACACACGAAAAGTGTGGAGTTCAAATAAGTTCATGAAAATGAAATGCCTTTTTTAACCGATGAGTTTCCGTCTGAAACCCCGATACTTCGAAAAAGACTGTCCGTTTTGTACACGAAGTGCATCCAGCTTTTGCTGTAAGCCTCTCAACTATTTAGCACATGCTATGTGGGTGAAATGATGATACATGCCAACTTTCAACCTTGTCAGACTTCATTTGTAGTGCTTTTCAATTTCAGGGTCATTTAGCTCAAATAATCAGTAAATGCTTGAAAATATCAAATGAAGTCAGAATTGGTTAAAAATTGATGATGTGGATTTTAATGGTGCATTTTAAACACACGAAAATCCTAGAGTTCAAATAAGTTCAGCAAAATGAAATACCTTTTGAAACCGATGAGTTTCTGTCCAAAACCCCGATACCTCGAAAGAGACTCTCCGTTTTGTATGCGAAGTGCATCCAGCTTTTTCCGTAACCCTCCCAACTTCTTAGCACATGCTATGTGGGTGAAATGTTGATATCGTGCCAACTTTAAATCTTTTCAGAATTCATGTGTAGTGCTTTTCAATTTCAGGGTCATCTAGCTCAAAAAATCAGTAAATGCATGAAAAATATCAAATGAAGTCAGAAAGGGTTGAAAATTGATGATGTGGCTTTGAATGGTGCATTTTGAACACACGAAAAGCCTGGAGTTACATAAGTACAAGAAAATGAAATACCTTTTGTAACTGATGAGTTTTCGTCCGGAAGCCCGATACTTCGAAAGAGACTGTCCGTTTTGTGCACGAAGTGCATCCAGCTTTTGCTGTATACCTCTCAACTTCTTAGCACATGCTATGTGGGTGAAATGATGAGATCATGCCAACTTTCAACCTTTTCACACTTCATTTGAAGTGCTTTTCAATTTAAAGGTCATTTAGCTCAAAAAAGTCAATAAATACTTGAAAAATATCAAATGAAGTCAAAAATGGTTGAAAATTGATGATGTGGCTTTGAATGGTGCATTTTGAACACACGAAAAGCCTAGAGTTCAAATAAGTTCAAGAAAATGAAATGCCTTTTGTAACCGATGAGTTTCCGTCCGAAACCCTCATACTTCGAAAGAGACTGCCCGTTTTGTATGCGAGTGCATCCAGCTTTTGCCGTAACCCTCCCAACTTTTTAGCACATGCTATGTGGGTGAAATGTTGATACCATGCCAACTTTCAACCTTTTCAGACTTCGTTTGAAGTGCTTTTCAATTTCAGGGTCATTTAGCTAAAAAAATCAGTAAATGCATGAAAAGTATCAAATGAAGTCACAGAGGGTTGAAAATTTATGACGTGGTTTTGAATGGTGCATTTTGAACACACGAAAAGCCTGGAGTTCAAATAAGTTCAAGAAAATGAAATGCCTTTTGTAACCGATGAGTTTCCGTCCGAAACTCCGGTACTTCGAAAGAGACTGTCCGTTTTGTACACGAAGTGCATCCAGCTTTTGCTGTAACCCTCCCAACTTTTTAGCACATTCTATGTGGGTGAAATGATGATACCATGACAACTTTCAACCTTTTCAGAGTTCATTTGTAGTGCTTTTCAATTTCAGGGTCATTTAGCAAAAAAAAAACTCATTAAATGCATGAAAAATACCAAATGAAGTCAGAGAGGGTTGAAAATTGATGATGTGGCTTAGAATGGTACATTTTGAACAGACGAAAAGCCTGGAGTTCAAATAAGTTCAAGAAAATGAAATGCCTTTTGTAACCGACGAGTTTCTGTCCGAAACCCCGATACTTTGGAAGAGACTGTCTGTCTTGTACGCGAAGTGCAACCTGCTTTTGTCGTAATCCTCCCAACTATGTAGCACATGCTATGTGGGTGAAATGTTGATACCATGCCAACTTTCAACCTTTTCAGACTTCATTTGAAGTGCTTTTCAATTTCAGGGTCATTTAGCTCAAAAAATTTAGTAAATGCATGAAAAATACCAACTGAAGTCAGAAAGGGTTGAAAATTGATGATGTGGCTTTGAATGGTGAATTTTGAACACACGAAAAGCCTGGAGTTCAAATAAGTTCAAGAAAATGAAAAGCCTTTTGTAACCGATGAATTTTCGTCCGAAACCCTCATACTTCGAAAGAGACTGTCCGTTTTGTACACGAAGTGCGTCCAGCTTTTGCCGTCAGCCTCTGAACTTTTTAGCACATGCTATGTGGGTGAAATGATGATACCATGCCATCTTTCAACCATTTCAGACTTCATTTGAAGTGCTTTTCAATTTCAGGGTCATTTAGCTCAAAAAAAATCAGTAAATGCATGAAAAATATCAAATGAAGTTAGAAAGGGTTGAAAATTGATGATGTGGCTTTGAATGGTGCATT
Organism: Hordeum marinum; assembly: GCA_022496015.1. NCBI lineage: Eukaryota > Viridiplantae > Streptophyta > Magnoliopsida > Poales > Poaceae > Hordeum > Hordeum marinum. The sequence continues at coordinate 505,188,347 of CM039674.1, read as the reverse complement.
TTGAACACACGAAAATCCTGGAGTTCAAATAAGTTCAAGAAAATGAAATGCCTTTTGTAACCGATGAGTTGCCATCCGAAACCCCGATACTTCGAAAGAGACTGTCCGTTTTGTACACGAAGTGCATCCTGCTTTTTCCGTAACCCTCTCAACTTTTTAGCACATGATATGTGGGTGAAATGATGATACCATGCCAACTTTCAACCTTTTCAGAGTTTATTTGTAGTGCTTTTCAATTTCAGGGTCATTTAGCTCAAAAAAATCAGTAAATGTGTGAAATATATCAAATGAAGTCAGAAAGGGTTGAAAATTGATGATGTGGATTTGAATGGTGCATTTTGAACACACAAAAAGTGTGGAGTTCAAATAAGTTCACGAAAATGAAATGCTTTTGTAACCGATGAGTTTCCGTCTGAAACCCCGATACTTCGAAAAAGACTGTCCGTTTTGTACACGAAGTGCATCCAGCTTTTGCCGTAAGCCTCTCAACTATTTAGCACATGCTATGTGGGTGAAATGATGATACATGCCAACTTTCAACCTTGTCAGACTTCATTTGTAGTGCTTTTCAATTTCAGGGTCATTTAGCTCAAAAAAATCAGTAAATGCTTGAAAAATATCAAATGAAGTCACAATTGGTTAAAAATTGATGACGTGGATTTTAATGGTGCATTTTAAACACACGAAAATCCTGGAGTTCAAATAAGTTCACCAAAATGAAATGCCTTTTGAAACCGATGAGTTTCCGTCCAAAACCCCGATACCTCGAAAGAGACTGTCCGTTTTGTATGCGAAGTGCATCCAGCTTTTTCCGTAAGCCTCTCAACTTTAAATCTTTTCAGAATTCATGTGTAGTGCTTTTCAATTTCAGGGTCATCTAGCTCAAAAAATCAGTAAATGCATGAAAAATATCAAATGAAGTCAGAATGGGTTGAAAATTGGCGATGTGGCTTTGAATGGTGCATTTTGAACACACAAAAAGCCTGGAGTAACATAAGTACAAGAAAATGAAATACCTTTTGTAACCGATGAGTTTCCGTCCGAAACCCCGATACTTCGAAAGAGACTGTCCGTTTTGTACACGAAGTGCATCCAGCTTTTGCTGTATACCTCTCAACTTCTTAGCACATGCTATGTGGGTGAAATGATGATACCATGCCAACTTTCAACCTTTCAAACTTCATTTGAAGTGCTTTTCAATTTCAAGGTCATTTAGCTCAAAAAAATCAGTAAATGCTTGAAAAATATCAAATGAAGTCGAAAATGGTTGAAAATTGACGATGTGGCTTTGAATGGTGCATTTTGAACACACGAAAAGCCTGGAGTTCAAATAAGTTCAAGAAAATGAAATGCCTATTGTAACCGATGAGTTTCCGTCCGAAACCCTGATACTTCGAAAGAGACTGTCCGTTTGGAACGCGAGTGCATCCAGCTTTTGCCGTAACCCTCACAACTTTTTAGCACATGCTATGTGGGTGAAATGTTGATACCATGCCAACTTTCAACCTTTTCAGACTTCATTTGAAGTGCTTTTCAATTTCAGGGTCATTTAGCTCAAAAAATCAGTAAATGCATGAAAAGTATCAAATGAAGTTAGAAATGGTTGAAAATTGATGATGTGGCTTTGAATGGTGCATTTTGAACACATGAAAATCCTGGAGTTCAAATAAGTTCAAGAAAATGAAATGCCTTTTGTTACCGATGAGTTGCCATCCGAAACCCCGATACTTCGAAAGAGACTGTCCGTTTTGTACATGAAGTGCATGCTGCTTTTTCCGTTACCCTCTCAACTTTTTAGCACATGATATGTGGGTGAAATGATGATACCATGCCAACTTTCAACCTTTTCAGAGTTTATTAGTAGTGCTTTTCAATTTCAGGGTCATTTAGCTAAAAAAATCAGTAAATGCATGAAAAATATGAAATGAAGTCAGAAAGGGTTGAAAATTGATGATGTGGATTTGAATGGTGCATTTTTAACACACGAAAAGTGTGGAGTTCAAATAAGTTCATGAAAATGAAATGCCTTTTTTAACCGATGAGTTTCCGTCTGAAACCCCAATACTTCAAAAAAGACTGTCCGTTTTGTACACGAAGTGCATCCAGCTTTTGTCGTAAGCCTCTCAACTATTTAGCACATGCTATGTGGGTGAAATGATGATACATGCCAACTTTCAACCTTGTCAGACTTCATTTGTAGTGCTTTTCAATTTCAAGGTCATTTAGCTCAAATAATCAGTAAATGCTTGAAAAATATCAAATGAAGTCAGAATTAGTTAAAAATTGATGATGTGGATTTTAATGGTGCATTTTAAACACACAAAAAGCCTGGAGTTCAAATAAGTTCAGCAAAATGAAATGCCTTTTGAAACCGATGAGTTTTCGTCCAAAACCCCGATACCTCGAAAGAGACTGTCCGTTTTGTATGCGAAGTGCATCCAACTTTTTCCGTAACCCTCCCAACTTTTTAGCACATGCTATGTGGGTGAAATGTTGATACCGTGCCAACTTTAAATATTTTTAGAATTCATGTGTAGTGCTTTTCAATTTCAGGGTCATTTAGCTCAAAAAATCAGTAAATGAATGAAAAATATCAAATGAAGTCAGAAAGGGTTGAAAATTGACGACGTGGCCTTGAATGGTGCATTTTGAACACACGAAAAGCCTCGAGTTCAAATAAGTACAAGAAAATGAAATACCTTTTGTAACCGATGAGTTTCCGTCCGAAACCCCCATACTTCGAAAGAGACTGTCCGTTTTGTACACGAAGTGCATCCAGCTTTTGCCGTATACCTCTCAACTTTTTAGCACATGCTATGTGGTTGAAATGATGATACCATGCCAACTTTCAACCTTTTTAGACTTCATTTGAAGTGCTTTTCAATTTCAAGGTCATTTAGCTCAAAAAAAATCAGTAAATGCTTGAAAAATATCAAATGAAGTCAAAAATGGTTGAAAATTGATGATGTGGCTTTGAATGGTGCATTTTGAACACACGAAAAGCCTGGAGTTCAAATAAGTTCAAGAAAATGAAATGCCTTTTGTAACCGATGAGTTTCCGTCCGAAACCCGTATACTTCGAAAGAGACTGTCCGTTTTGTACGTGAGAACATCCAGCTTTTGCCGTAACCCTCCAAACTTTTGAACACATGCTATGTGGGTGAAATGTTGATACCATGCCAACTTTCAACCTTTTCAGACTTCATTTGAAGTGCTTTTCAATTTCAGGGTCATTTAGCTCAAAAAATCAGTAAATGCATGAAAAGTATCAAATGAAGTCAGAAATGGTTGAAAATTGATGACGTCTTTGAATGGTGCATTTTGAACACACGAAAATCCTGGAGTTCAAATAAGTTCAAGAAAATGAAATGCCTTTTGTAACCGATGAGTTTCCGTCCGAAACTCCGGTACTTCGAAAGAGACTGTCCGTTTTGTACACGAAGTGCATCCAGCTTTTGCTGTAACCCTCTCAACTTTTTAGCACACGCTATGTGGGTGAAATGATGATACCATGCCAACTTTCAACCTTTTCAGAGTTCATTTGTAGTGCTTTTCAATTTCAGGGTCATTTAGCAAAAAAAATCATTAAATACATGAAAAATACCAAATGAAGTCAGAGAGGGTTGAAAATTGATGATGTGGCTTAGAATGGTACATTTTGAACACACGAAAAGCCTGGAGTTCAAATAACTTCAAGAAAATAAAATGCCTTTTGTAACCGACGAGTTTCTGTCCGAAACCCCGATACTTTGAAAGAGACTGTCTGTCTTGTACGCGAAGTGCATCCTGCTTTTGTCGTAATCCTCCCAACTATGTAGCACATGCTATGTGGGTGAAATGTTGATACCATGCCAACTTTCAACCTTTTCAGACTTCATTTGAAGTGCTTTTCAATTTCAGGGTCATTTAGCTCAAAAAATTTAGTAAATGCATGAAAAATACCAAATGAAGTCAGAAAGGGTTGAAAATTCATGATGTGGCTTTGAATGGTGCATTCTGAACACACGAAAAGATTGGAGTTCAAATTAGTTCAAGAAAATGAAAAGCCTTTTGTAACCGATGAGTTTTCGTCCGAAACCCCGATACTTCGAAAGAGACTGTCCGTTTTTTACACGAAGTGCGTCCAGCTTTTGCCGTCAGCCTCTGAACTTTTTAGCACATGCTATGTGGGTGAAATGATGATACCATGCCAACTTTCAACCATTTCAGACTTCACTTGAAGTGCTTTTCAATTTCAGGGTCATTTAGCTCAAAAAAATCAGTAAATGCATGAAAAATATCAAATGAAGTTAGAAAGGGTTGAACATTGATGATGTGGCTTTGAATGGTGCATTTTGAACACACGAAAATCCTGGAGTTCAAATAAGTTCAAGAAAATGAAATGCCTTTTGTAACCGATGAGTTGCCATCCGAAAGCCGGATACTTCGAAAGAGACTGTCCGTTTTGTACACGAAGTGCATCCTGCTTTTTCCGTAACCCTCTCAACTTTGTAGCACATGATATGTGGGTGAAATGATGATACCATGCCAACTTTCAACCTTTTCAGAGTTTATTTGTAGTGCTTTTCAATTTCAGGGTCATTTAGCTCACAAATATCACTAAATGTGTGAAATATATCAAATGAAGTCAGAAAGGGTTGAAAATTAATGATGTGGATTTGAATGGTGCATTTTGAACACACGAATAGTGTGGAGTTCAAATAAGTTCACGAAAATGAAATGCCTTTTGTAACCGATGAGTTTCCGTCTGAAACCCCGATACTTCGAAAAAGACTGTCCGTTTTGTACACGAAGTGCATCCAGCTTTTGCCGTAAGCCTGTCAACTATTTAGCACATGCTATGTGGGTGAAATGATGATACATGCCAACTTTCAACCTTGTCAGACTTCCTTTGTAGTGCTTTTCAATTTAAGGGTCATTTAGCACAAAAAAATCAGTAAATGCTTGAAAAATATCAAGTGAAGTCAGAATTGGTTAAAAATTGATGATGTGGATTTTAATGGTGCATTTTAAACACACGAAAATCCTGGAGTTCAAATAAGTTCAGCAAAATGAAATGCCTTTTGAAACTGATGAGTTTCCGTCGAAAACCCCGATACCTCGAAAGACACTGTCCGTTTTGTATGCGAAGTGCATCCAACTTTTTCCGTAACCCTCCCAACTTTTTAGCACATGCTATGTGGGTGAAATGTTGATACCGTGCCAACTTTAAATTTTTTCAGAATTCATGTGTAGTGCTTTTCAATTTCAGGGTCATCTAGCTCAAAAAATAAGTAAATGCATGAAAAATATCAAATGAAGTAAAAAAGGGTTGAAAATTGATGATGTGGCTTTGAATGGTGCATTTTGAACACACGAAAATCCTGGAGTTACATAAGTACAAGAAAATGAAATACCTTTTGTAACCGATGAGTTTCCGTCCGAAACCCCGATACTTCGAAAGAGACTGTCCGTTTTGTACACCAAGTGCATCCAGCTTTTGCTGTAGACCTCTCAACTTCTTAGCACATGCTATGTGGGTGAAATGATGATACCATGCCAACTTTCAACCTTTTCAGACTTCATTTGAAGTGCTTTTCAATTTCAGGGTCATTTAGCTCAAAAAATTTAGTAAATGCATGAATAGTATCAAATGAAGTCAGAAATGGTTGAAAATTGATGACGTGGCTTTCAATGGTGCATTTTGAACACACGAAAATCCTGGAGTTCAAATAAGTTCAAGAAAATGAAATGCCTTTTGTAACCGATGAGTTTCCGTCCGAAACTTCGGTACTTCGAAAGAGACTCTCCGTTTTGTACACGAAGTGCCTCCAGCTTTTGCTGTAACCCTCTCAACTTTTTAGCACATGCTATGTGGGTGAAATGATGATACCATGCCAACTTTCAACCTTTTCAGAGTTCATTTGTAGTGCTTTTCAATTTCAGGGTCATTTAGCAAAAAAAAAATCATTAAATACATGAAAAATACCAAATGAAGTCAGAGAGGGTTGAAAATTGATGATGTGGCTTAGAATGGTACATTTTGAACACACGAAAAGCCTGGAGTTCAAATAACTTCAAGAAAATGAAATGCCTTTTGTAACCGACGAGTTTCTGTCCGAAACCCCGATACTTTGAAAGAGACTGTCTGTCTTGTACGCGAAGTGCATCCTGCTTTTGTCGTAATCCTCCCAACTATGCAGCACATGCTATGTGGGTGAAATGTTGATACCATGCCAACTTTCAACCTTTTCAGACTTCATTTGAAGTGCTTTTCAATTTGAGGGTCATTTAGCTCAAAAAATTTAGTAAATGCATGAAAAATACCAAATGAAGTCAGAAAGGGTTGAAAATTGATGATGTGGCTTTGAATGGTGCATTCTGAACACACGAAAAGATTGGAGTTCAAATAAGTTCAAGAAAATGAAAAGCCTTTTGTAACCGATGAGTTTTCGTCCGAAACCCCGATACTTCGAAAGAGACTGTCCGTTTTTTACACGAAGTGCGTCCAGCTTTTGCCGTCAGCCTCTGAACTTTTTAGCACATGCTATGTGGGTGAAATGATGATACCATGCCAACTTTCAACCATTTCAGACTTCATTTGAAGTGCTTTTCAATTTTAGGGTCATTTAGCTAAAAAAAAATCAGTAAATGCATGAAAAATATCAAATGAAGTTAGAAAGGGTTGAAAATTGATGATGTGGCTTTGAATGGTGCATTTTGAACACACGAAAATCCTGGAGTTCAAATAAGTTCAAGAAAATGAAATGCCTTTTGTAACCGATGAGTTGCCATCCGAAAGCCGGATACTTCGAAAGAGACTGTCCGTTTTGTACACGAAGTGCATCCTGCTTTTTCCGTAACCCTCTCAACTTTTTAGCACATGATATGTGGGTGAAATGATGATACCATGCCAACTTTCAACCTTTTCAGAGTTTATTTGTAGTGCTTTTCAATTTCAGGGTCATTTAGCTCACAAATATCACTAAATGTGTGAAATATATCAAATGAAGTCAGAAAGGGTTGAAAATTGATGATGTGGATTTGAATGGTGCATTTTGAACACACGAATAGTGTGGAGTTCAAATAAGTTCACGAAAATGAAATGCCTTTTGTAACCGATGAGTTTCCGTCTGAAACCCCGATCTTCGAAAAAGACTGTCCGTTTTGTACATGAAGTGCATCCAGCTTTTGCCGTAAGCCTGTCAACTATTTAGCACATGCTATGTGGGTGAAATGATGATACATGCCAACTTTCAACCTTGTCAGACTTCCTTTGTAGTGCTTTTCAATTTAAGGGTCATTTAGCTCAAAAAAATCAGTAAATGCTTGAAAAATATCAAGTGAAGTCAGAATTGGTTAAAAATTCATGATGTGGATTTTAATGGTGCATATTAAACACACGAAAATCCTGGAGTTCAAATAAGTTCAGCAAAATGAAATGCCTTTTGAAACTGATGAGTTTTCGTCCAAAACCCCGATACCTCGAAAGACACTGTCCGTTTTGTATGCGAAGTGCATCCAACTTTTTCCGTAACCCTCCCAACTTTTTAGCACATGCTATGTGGGTGAAATGTTGATACCGTGCCAACTTTAAATTTTTTCAGAATTCATGTGTAGTGCTTTTCAATTTCAGGGTCATCTAGCTCAAAAAATAAGTAAATGCATGAAAAATATCAAATGAAGTAAAAAAGGGTTGAAAATTGACGATGTGGCTTTGAATGGTGCATTTTGAACACACGAAAAGCCTGGAGTTACATAAGTACATGAATATGAAATACCTTTTGTAACCGATGAGTTTCCGTCCGAAACCCCGATACTTCGAAAGAGACTGTCCGTTTTGTACACCAAGTGCATCCAGCTTTTGCTGTAGACCTCTCAACTTCTTAGCACATGCTATGTGGGTGAAATGATGATACCATGCCAACTTTCAACCTTTTCAGACTTCATTTGAAGTGCTTTTCAATTTCAGGGTCATTTAGCTCAAAAAATTTAGTAAATGCATGAATAGTATCAAATGAAGTCAGAAATGGTTGAAAATTGATGACGTGGCTTTCAATGGTGCATTTTGAACACACGAAAATCCTGGAGTTCAAATAAGTTCAAGAAAATGAAATGCCTTTTGTAACCGATGAGTTTCCGTCTGAAACTTCGGTACTTCGAAAGAGACTGTCCGTTTTGTACACGAAGTGCATCCAGCTTTTGCTGTAACCCTCTCAACTTTTTAGCACATGCTATGTGGGTGAAATGATGATACCATGCCAACTTTCAACCTTGTCAGAGTTCATTTGTAGTGCTTTTCAATTTCAGGGTCATTTAGCAAAAAAAATCATTAAATGCATGAAAAATACCAAATGAAGTCAGAGAGGGTTGAAAATTGATGATGTGGCTTAGAATGGTACATTTTGAACACATGAAAAGCTGGAGTTCAAATAAGTTCAAGAAAATGAAATGCCTTTTGTAACCGACAAGTTTCTGTCCGAAACCCCGATACTTTGAAAGAGACTGTCTGTCTTGTACGCGAAGTGCATCCTGCTTTTGTCGTAATCCTCCCAACTATGTAGCACATGCTATGTGGGTGAAATGTTGATACCATGCCAACTTTCAACCTTTTCAGACTTCATTTGAAGTGATTTTCAATTTCAGGGTCATTTAGCTCAAAAATATAGTAAATGCATGAAAAATACCAAATGAAGTCAGAAAGGGTTGAAAATTGACGATGTGGCTTTGAATGGTGCATTTTGAACACACGAAAAGCCTGGAGTTCAAATAAGTTCAAGAAAATGAAATGCCTTTTGTAACCGATGAGTTGCCATCCGCAACCCCGATACTTCGAAAGAGACTGTCCGTTTTGTACACGAAGTGCATCCTGCTTTTTCCGTAACCCTCTCAACTTTTTAGCACATGATATGTGGGTGAAATGATGATACCATGCCAACTTTCAACCTTTTCAGAGTTTATTTGTAGTGCTTTTCAATTTCAGGGTCATTTAGCTCAAAAAAATCAGTAAATGTGTGAAATATATCAAATGAAGTCAGAAAGGGTTGAAATTTGATGATGTGGTTTTGAATGGTGCATTTTGAACACACGAAAAGTGTGGAGTTCAAATAAGTTCACGAAGATGAAATGCCTTTTGTAACCGATGATTTTCCGTCTGAAACCCCGATACTTCGAAAAAGACTGTCCGTTTTGTACACGAAGTGCATCCAGCTTTTGCCGTAAGCCTCTCAACTATTTAGCACATGCTATGTGGGTGAAATGATGATACATGCCAACTTTCAACCTTGTCAGACTTCATTTGTAGTGCTTTTCAATTTCAGGGTCATTTAGCTCAAAAAAATCAGTAAATGCTTGAAAAATATCAAATGAAGTCAGAATTGGTTAAAAATTGATGATGTGGATTTTAATGGTGCATTTTAAACACACGAAAATCCTGGAGTTCAAATAAGTTCAGCAAAATGAAATGCCTTTTGAAACCGATGAGTTTCCGTCCAAAACCCCGATACCTCGAAAGAGACTCTCCGTTTTGTATGCGAAGTGCATCCAGCTTTTTCCGTAACCCTCCCAACTTTTTAGCACATGCTATGTGGGTGAAATGTTGATACCGTGCCAACTTTAAATCTTTTCAGAATTCATGTGTAGTGCTTTTCAATTTCAGGGTCATCTAGCTCAGAAAATCAGTAAATGCATGAAAAATATCAAATGAAGTCAGAAAGGGTTGAAAATTGACGATGTGGCTTTTAATGGTGCATTTTGAATAGACGAAAAGCCTGGAGTTACATAAGTACAAGAAAATGAAATACCTTTTGTAACCGATGAGTTTCCGTTCGAAACCCCGATACTTCGAAAGAGACTATCCGTTTTGTACACGAAGTGCATCCAGCTTTTGCTGTATACCTCTAAACTTCTTAGCACATGCTATGTGGGTGAAATGATGATACCATGCCAACTTTCAACCTTTTCAGACTTCATTTGAAGTGCTTTTCATTTTCAAGGTCATTTAGCTCAAAAAAGTCAGTAAATGCTTGAAAAATATCAAATGAAGTCAAAAATGGTTGAAAATTGATGATGTGGCTTTGAATGGTGCATTTTGAACACAAGAAAAGCCTGGAGTTCAAATTAGTTCAAGAAAATGAAATGCCTTTTGTAACCGATGAGTTTCCGTCCGAAACCCTGATACTTCGAAAGAGACAGTCCGTTTGGAACGCGAGTGCATCCAGCTTTTGCCGTAACCCTCCCTACTTTTTAGCACATGCTATGTGGGTGAAATGTTGATACCATGCCAACTTTCAACCTTTTCAGACTTCATTTGAAGTGCTTTTCAATTTCAGGGTCATTTAGCTCAAAAAATCAGTAAATGCATAAAAGCATCAAATGAAGTCAGAAATGGTTGAAAATTGATGATGTGGCTTTGAATGGTGCATTTTGAACACACGAAAAGCCTGGAGTTCAAATAAGTTCAAGAAAATGAAATGCCTTTTGTAACCGATGAGTTTCCGTCCGAAACTCCGGTACTTCGAAAGAGACTGTCCGTTTTGTACACGATGTGCATCCAACTTTTGCTGTAACCCTCTCAACTTGTTAGCACATGCTATGTGGGTGAAATGATGATACCATGCTAACTTTCAACCTTTTCAGAGTTCATTTGTAGTGCTTTTCAATTTCAGGGTCATTTAGCAAAAAAAATCATTAAATGCATGGAAAATACAAAATGAAGTCACAGAGGGTTGAAAATTGATGATGTGGCTTAGAATGGTACATTTTGAACACACAAAAAGCTTGGAGTTCAAATAAGTTCAAGAAAATGAAATGCCTTTTGTAACCGACAAGTTTCTGTCCGAAACCCCGATACTTTGAAAGAGACTGTCTGTCTTGTACGCGAAGTGCATCCTGCTTTTGTCGTAATCCTCCCAACTATGTAGCACATGCTATGTGGGTGAAATGTTGATACCATGCCAACTTTCAACCTTTTCAGACTTCATTTGAAGTGATTTTCAATTTCAGGGTCATTTAGCTCAAAAATATTTAGTAAATGCATGAAAAATACCAAATGAAGTCAGAAAGGGTTGAAAATTGATGATGTGGCTTTGAATGGTGCATTTTGAACACACGAAAAGCCTGGAATTCAAATAAGTTCAAGAAAATGAAATGGCTTTTGTAACCAACGAGTTTTCGTGCGAAACCCTGATACTTCGAAAGAGACTCTTCTTTTTGTATACGAAGTGCGTCCAGCTTTTGCCGTAACCCTCTGAACTTTTTAGCACATGCTATGTGGGTGAAATGATGATACCATGCCCACTTTCAACCATTTCAGACTTCATTTGAAGTGTTTTTCAATTTTAGGGTCATTTAGCTCAAAAAAAACAGTAAATGCATGAAAAATATCAAATGAAGTTAGAAAGGGTTGAAAATTGATGATGTGGCTTTGAATGGTGCATTTTGAGCACGCGAAAAGCCTGGAGTTCAAATAAGTTCAAGAAAATGAAATGCCTTTTGTAACCGATGAGTTTCCGTCCGAAACCCCGATACTTCGAAAGAGACTGTCCGTTTTGTACACGAAGTGCATCCAGCTTTTGCCATATACTCTCAACTTTGTAGCACATGCTATGTGGTTGAAATGATGATACCATGCCAACTTTCAACCTTTTCAAACTTCATTTGAAGTGCTTATCAATTTCAAGGTCATTTAGCTCAAAAAAATCAGTAAATGCTTGAAAAATATCAAATGAAGTCAAAAATGGTTGAAAATTGATGATGTGGCTTTGATTGGTGCATTTCGAACACACGAAAAGCCTGGAGATCAAATAAGTTCAAGAAAATGAAATGCCTTTTGTAACCGATGAGTTTCCGTCCGAAACCCTGATACTTCGAAAGAGACTGTCCGTTTGGAACGCGAGTGCATCCAGCTTTTGCCGTAACCCTCCCAACTTTTTAGCACATGCTATGTGGGTGAAATGTTGATACCATGCCAACTTTCAACCTTTTCAGACTTCATTTGAAGTGGTTTTCAATTTCAGGGTCATTTAGCTCAAAAGTATTTAGTAAATGCATGAAAAATACCAAATGAAGTCAGAAAGGGTCTAAAATTGATGTTGTGGCTTTGAATGGTGCATTTTGAACACACGAAAAGCCTGGAGTTCAAATAAGTTCAAGAAAATGAAATGCCCTTTGTAACCGATGAGTTTCCATCCGAAACCCCGATACTTTGAAAGAGACTGTCCTTTTTGTACACGAAGTGCATCCAACTTTTGCCTTAACCCTCTTAACTTTTTAGAACATGCTATGTGGGTGAAATGATGATACCATGCCAACTTTCAACCTTTTCAGAGTTCATTTCTAGTGCTTTTCAATTTCAGGGTCATTTAGCTCAAAAAAATTAGTAAATGCATGAAAAATATCAAATGAAGTCAGAAAGGGTTGAAAATTGATGATGTGGCTTTGAATGGTGCATTTTGAACACACGAAAATCCTGGAGTTCAAATAAGTTAAAGAAAATGAAATGCCTTTTAACCGATGAGTTGCCATCCGAAACCCCGATACTTCGAAAGAGACTGTCCGTTTTGTACACGAAGTGCATCCTGCTTTTTCCGTTACCCTCTCAACTTTTTACCACATGATATATGGGTGAAATGATGATACCATGCTAACTTTCAACCTTTTCAGAGTTTATTTGTAGTACTTTTCAATTTCAGGGTCATTTAGCTCAAAAAAAAAATCAGGAAATGCTCGAAAAATATCAAATGAAGTCAGAATTTGTTAAAAATTGATGATGTGGATTTTAATGGTGCATTTTAAACACACGAAAAGCCTGGAGTTCAAATAAATTCAGGAAAATGAAATGCCTTTTGAAACCGATGAGTTTCCGTACAAAACCCCGATACATCGAAAGAGACTGTCCGTTTTGTACGCGAAGTGCATCCAACTTTTTCCGTAACCCTCCCAGCTTTTTAGCACATGCTATGTGGGTTAAATGTTGATACCGTGCCAACTTTAAATCTTTTCAGAATTCATGTGTAGTGCTTTTCAATTTCTGGGTCATCTAGCTCAAAAAATCAGTAAATGCATGAAAAATATCAAATGAAGTCATAAAGGGTTGAAAATTGACGATGTGGCCTTGAATGGTGCATTTTGAACACACGAAAAGCCTCGAGTTCAAATAAGTACAAGAAAATGAAATACCTTTTGTAACCGACGAGTTTCCGTCCGAAACCCCCATACTTCGAAAGAGACTGTCCGTTTTGTACACGAAGTGCATCCAGCTTTTGCCGTATACTTCTCAACTTTTTAGCACATGTTATGTGGTTGAAATGATGATACCATGCCATCTTTCAACCTTTTCAGACTTCATTTGAAGTGCTTTTCAATTTCAAGGTCATTTAGCTCAAAAAATCAGTAAATGCTTGAAAAATATCAAATGAAGTCAAAAATGGTTGAAAATTGATGATGTGCCTTTGAATGGTGCATTTTGAACACACGAAAAGCCTGGAGTTCAAATAAGTTCAAGAAAATGAAATGCCTTTTGTAACCGATGAGTTTCCGTCCGAAACCCTGATACTTCGAAAGAGACTGTCCGTTTTGTACGCGAGTGCATCCAGCTTTTGCCGTAACCCTCCAAACTTTTTAGCACATGCTATGTGGGTGAAATGTTGATACCATGCGAACTTTCAACCTTTTTAGACTTCATTTGAAGTGCTTTTCAATTTCAGGGTCATTTAGCTCAAAAAATCAGTAAATGTGTGAAATATATCAAATGAAGTCAGAAAGGGTTGAAATTTGATGATGTGGATTTGAATGGTGCATTTTGAACACACGAAAAGTGTGGAGTTCAAATAAGTTCACGAAGATGAAATGCCTTTTGTAACCGATGATTTTCCGTCTGAAACCCCGATACTTCGAAAAAGACTGTCCGTTTTGTACACGAAGTGCATCCAGCTTTTGCCGTAAGCCTCTCAACTATTTAGTACATGCTATGTGGGTGAAATGATGATACATGCCAACTTTCAACCTTGTCAGACTTCATTTGTAGTGCTTTTCAATTTCAGGGTCATTTAGCTCAAAAAAATCAGTAAATGCTTGAAAAATATCATATGAAGTCAGAATTGGTTAAAAATTGATGATGTGGATTTTAATGGTGCATTTTAAACACACGAAAATCCTGGAGTTCAAATAAGTTCAGCAAAATGAAATGCCTTTTGTAACCGATGAGTTTCCGTCCAAAACCCCGATACCTCGAAAGAGACTGTCCGTTTTGTATGCGAAGTGCATCCAGCTTTTTCCGTAAGCCTCTCAACTTTTTAGCACATGCTATGTGGGTGAAATGTTGATACCGTGCCAACTTTAAATCTTTTCAGAATTCATGTGTAGTGCTTTTCAATTTCAGGGTCATCTGGCTCAAAAAATCAGTAAATGCATGAAAAATATCAAATGAAGTCAGAAAGGGTTGAAAATTGACGATGTGGCTTTTAATGGTGCATTTTGAATAGACGAAAAGCCTGGAGTTACATAAGTACAAGAAACTGAAATACCTTTTGTAACCGATGAGTTGCCATCCGAAACCCGATACTTCGAAAGAGACTGTCCGTTTTGTACACGAAGTGCATCCTGCTTTTTCCGTTACCCTCTCAACTTTTTGCCACATGATATATGGGTGAAATGATGATACCATGCTAACTTTCAACCTTTTCAGAGTTTATTTGTAGTACTTTTCAATTTCAGGGTCATTTAGCTCAAAAAAAAATCAGTAAATGCTCGAAAAATATCAAATGAAGTCAGAATTTGTTAAAAATTGATGATGTGGATTTTAATGGTGCATTTTAAACACACGAAAAGCCTGGAGTTCAAATAAATTCAGGAAAATGAAATGCCTTTTGAAACCGATGAGTTTCCGTACAAAACCCCGATACATCGAAAGAGACTGTCCGTTTTGTATGCGAAGTGCATCCACCTTTTTCCGTAACCCTCCCAGCTTTTTAGCACATGCTATGTGGGTTAAATGTTGATACCGTGCCAACTTTAAATCTTTTCAGAATTCATGTGTAGTGCTTTTCAATTTCAGGGTCATCTAGCTCAAAAAAATCAGTAAATGCATGAAAAATATGAAATGAAGTCATAAAGGGTTGAAAATTGACGATGTGGCCTTGAATGGTGCATTTTGAACACACGAAAAGCCTCGAGTTCAAATAAGTACAAGAAAATGAAATACCTTTTGTAATCGATGAGTTTCCGTCCGAAACCCCCATACTTCGAAAGAGACTGTCCGTTTTGTACACGAAGTGCATCCAGCTTTTGCCGTATACTTCTCAACTTTTTAGCACATGTTATGTGGTTGAAATGATGATACCATGCCATCTTTCAACCTTTTCAGACTTCATTTGAAGTGCTTTTCAATTTCAAGGTCATTTAGCTCAAAAAATCAGTAAATGCTTGAAAAATATCAAATGAAGTCAAAAATGGTTGAAAATTGATGATGTGCCTTTGAATGGTGCATTTTGAACACACGAAAAGCCTGGAGTTCAAATAAGTTCAAGAAAATGAAATGCCTTTTGAAACCGATGAGTTTCCGTCCGAAACCCTGATACTTCGAAAGAGACTGTCCGTTTTGTACGCGAGTGCATCCAGCTTTTGCCGTAACCCTCCAAACTTTTTAGCACATGCTATGTGGGTGAAATGTTGATACCATGCGAACTTTCAACCTTTTTAGACTTCATTTGAAGTGCTTTTCAATTTCAGGGTCATTTAGCTCAAAAAATCAGTAAATGCATGAAAAGTATCAAATGAAGTCAGAAATGGTTGAAAATTGATGACGTGGCTTTGAATGGTGCATTTTGAACACACGAAAATCCTGGAGTTCAAATAAGTTCAAGAAAATGAAATGCCTTTTGTAACCGATGAGTTTCCGTCCGAAACTCCGGTACTTCGAAAGAGACTGTCCGTTTCGTGCACGAAGTTCATCCAGCTTTTGCTGTAACCCTCTCAACTTTTTAGCACATGCTATGTGGGTGAAATGATGATACCATGCCAACTTTCAACCTTTTCAGAGTTCATTTATAGTGCTTTTCAATTTCAAGGTCATTTAGCAAAAAAAAATCATTAAATGCATGAAAAATACCAAATGATGTCAGAGAGGGTTAAAATTTGCTGATGTGGCTTAGAATGGTACATTTTGAACACACGAAAAGCCTGGAGTTCAAATAAGTTCAAGAAAATGAAATGCCTTTTGTAACCGACGAGTTTCTGTCCGAAACCCCGATACTTTGAAAGAGACTGTCTGTCTTGTACGCGAAGTGCATCCTGCTTTTGTCGTAATCCTCCCAACTATGTAGCACATGCTATGTGGGTGAAATGTTCATACCATGCCAACTTTCAACCTTTTCAGACTTCATTTGAAGTGCTTTTCAATTTCAGGGTCATTTAGATCAAAAAATTTAGTAAATGCATGAAAAATACCAAATGAAATCAGAAAGGGTTGAAAATTGATGATGTGGCTTTGAATGGTGCATTTTGAACACACGAAAAGCCTGGAGTTCAAATAAGTTCAAGAAAATGAAAAGCCTTTTGTAACCGATGAGTTTTCGTCCGAAACCCCGATACTTCGAAAGAGACTGTCCGTTTTTTACACGAAAAGCCTGGAGTTCAAATAAGTTCAAGAAAATGAAATGCCTTTTGTAACCGACGAGTTTCTGTCCGAAACCCCGATACTTTGAAAGAGACTGTCTGTCTTGTACGCGAAGTGCATCCTGCTTTTGTCGTAATCCTCCCAACTATGTAGCACTTGCTATGTGGGTGAAATGTTGATACCGTGCCAACTTTCAACGTTTTCATACTTCATTTGAAGTGCTTTTCAATTTCAGGGTCACTTAGCTAAAAAAATCAGTAAATGCATGAAAAATATCAAATGAAGTCAGAAAGGGTTGAAAATTGATGATGTGGCTTTGAATGGTGGATTTTGAACACACGAAAAGCCTGGAGTTCAAATAAGTTCAAGAAAATGAAAAGCCTTTTGTAACCGATTAGTTTTCGTCCGAAACCCCGATACTTCGAAAGAGACTGTCCGTTTTGTACACGAAGTGCGTCCAGCTTTTGCCGTCAGCCTCTGAACTTTTTAGCACATGCTATGTGGGTGAAATGATGATACCATGCCAACTTTCAACCATTTTAGACTTCATTTGAAGTGCTTTTCAATTTCAGGGTCATTTAGCTCAAAAAAAAATCAGTAAATGCATGAAAAATATGAAATGAAGTTAGAAAGGGTTGAAAATTGATGATGTGGCTTTGAATGGTGCATTTTGAACACACGAAAATCCTGGAGTTCAAATAAGTTCAAGAAAATGAAATGCCTTTTGTAACCGATGAGTTGCCATCCGAAACCCCGATACTTCGAAAGAGACTGTCCGTTTTGTACACGAAGTGCATCCTGCTTTTTCCGTTACCCTCTCAACTTTTTAGCACATGATATGTGGGTGAAATGATGATACCATGCCAACTTTCAACCTTTTCAGAGTTTATTTGTAGTGCTTTTCAATTTCAAGGTCATTTAGCTCAAAAAAATCAGTAAATGTGTGAAATATATCAAATGAAGTCAAAAAGGGTTGAAATTTGATGATGCGGATTTGAATGGTGCATTTTGAACAAACGAAAAGTGTGGAGTTCAAATAAGTTCACGAAGATGAAATGCCTTTTGTAACCGATGAGTTTCCGTGTGAAACCCCGTCGAAAAAGACTATCCGTTTTGTACACGAAGTGCATCCAGCTTTTGCCGTAAGCCTCTCAACTATTTAGCACATGCTATGTGGGTGAAATGATGATACATGCCAACTTTCAACCTTGTCAGACTTCATTTGTAGTGCTTTTCAATTTCAGGGTCATTTAGCTCAAAAAAATCAGTAAATGCTTGAAAAATATCAAATGAAGTCAGAATTGGTTAAAAACTGATGATGTGGATTTTAATGGTGCATTTTAAACACACGAAAATCCTGGAGTTCAAATAAGTTCAGCAAAATGAAATGCCTTTTGAAACCGATGAGTTTCCGTCCAAAATCCCGATACATCGAAAGAGACTGTCCGTTTTGTATGCGAAGTGCATCCAGCTTTTTCCGTAACCCTCCCAACTTTTTAGCACATGCTATGTGGGTGAAATGTTGATACCGTGCCAACTTTAAATCTTTTCAGAATTCATGTGTAGTGCTTTTCAATTTCAGGGTCATCTAGCTTAAAAAATCAGTAAATGCATGAAAAATATCAAATGAAGTCAGAAAGGGTTGAAAATTGACGATGTGGCTTTGAATGGTGCATTTTGGACACACGAAAAGCCTGGAGTTACATAAGTACAAGAAAATGAAATACCTTTTGTAACCGATGAGTTTCCGTCCGAAACCCCGATACTTCGTAAGAGACTGTCCGTTTTGTACACGAAGTGCATCCAGCTTTTGCTGTATACCTCTCAACTTCTTAGCGCATGCTATGTGGGTGAAATGATGATATCATGCCAACTTTCAACCTTTTCAGACTTCATTTGAAGTGCTTTTCAATTTCAAGGTCATTTAGCTCAAAAAAGTCAGTAAATGCTTGAAAAATATCAAATGAAGTCAAAAATGGTTGAAAATTGATGATGTGGCTTTGAATGGTGCATTTTGAACACACGAAAAGCCTGGAGTTCAAATAAGTTCAAGCAAATGAAATGCCTTTTGTAACCGATGAGTTTCCGTCCGAAACCCCGATACTTCGAAAGAGACTGTCCGTTTTGTACACGAAGTGCATCCTGCTTTTTCCGTTACCCTCTCAACTTTTTAGCACATGCTATGTGGGTGAAATGTTGATACCATGCCAAGTTTCAACCTTTTCAGACTTCATTTGAAGTGCTTTTCAATTTCAGGGTCATTTAGCTCAAAAAATCAGTAAATGCATGAAAAGTATCAAATGAAGTCAGAAATGGTTGAAAATTGATGATGTGGCTTTGAATGGTGCATTTTGAACACACGAAAAGCCTGGAGTTCAAATAAGTTCAAGAAAATGAAATGCCTTTTGTAACCGATGAGTTTCCGTCTGAAACTCCGGTACTTCGAAAAAGACTGTCCGTTTTGTACACGAAGTGCATCCAGCTTTTGCTGTAACCCTCTCAACTTTTTAGCACATGCTATGTGGGTGAAATGATGATACCATGCCAACTTTCAACCTTTTCAGAGTTCAGTTGTAGTGCTTTTCAATTTCAGGGTCATTTAGCAAAAAAAATCATTAAATGCATGAAAAATACCAAATGAAGTCACAGAGGGTTGAAAATTGATGATGTGGCTTAGAATGGTACATTTTGAACACACAAAAAGCCTGGAGTTCAAATAAGTTCAAGAAAATGAAATGCCTTTTGTAACCGACGAGTTTCTGTCTGAAACCCCGATACTTCAAAAGAGACTGTCTGTCTTGTACGCGAAGTGCATCCTGCTTTTGTCGTAACCCTCCCAACTTTTTAGCACATGTTAGGTGGGTGAAATGTTGATACCATACCAACTTTCAACGTTTTCACACTTCATTTGAAGTGCACTTCAATTTCAGGGTCATTTAGCTCAAAAATATTTAGTAAATGCATGAAAAATACCAAATGAAGTCACAAAGGGTTGAAAATTGATGATGTGGCTTTGAATGGTGCATTTTGAACACACGAAAAGCCTGGAGTTCAAATAAGTTCAAGAAAATGAAATGCCTTTTGTAACCGATGAGTTTTCGTGCGAAAGCCCGATACTTCGAAAGAGACTGTTCTTTTTGTACACGAAGTGCGTCCAGCTTTTGCCGTAACCCTCTGAACTTTTTAGCACATGCTATTTGGGTGAAATGATGATACCATGCCAACTTTCAACCATTTCAGACTTCATTTGAAGTGCTTTTCAATTTTAGGGTCATTTAGCTCAAAAAAATCAGTAAATGCATGAAAAATATCAAATGAAGTTAGAAAGGGTTGAAAATTGATGATGTGGCTTTGAATGTTGCATTTTGAGCACACGAAAAGCCTGGAGTTCAAATAAATTCAAGAAAATGAAATGCCTTTTGTAACCGATGAGTTTCCGTCCGAAACCTCGATACTTCGAAAGAGACGGTCCGTTTTGTACACGAAGTGTATCCAGCTTTTGCCATATACCTCTCAACTTCTTAGCACATGCTATGTGGGTGAAATGATGATACCATGCCAACTTTCAACCTTTTCAGACTTCATTTGAAGTGCTTTTCAATTTCAAGGTCATTTAGCTCAAAAAAAATCAGTAAATGCTTGAAAAATATCAAATGAAGTCAAAAATGGTTGAAAATTGATGATGTGGCTTTGAATGGTGCATTTTGAACACACGAAAAGCCTGGAATTCAAATCAGTTCAAGAAAATGAAATGCCTTTTGTAACCGATGAGTTTCCGTCCAAAACCCTGATACTTCGAAAGAGACTGTCCGTTTTGTACGCGAGTGCATCCAGCTTTTGTCGTATCCCTCCCAACTTTTTAGCACATGCTATGTGGGTGAAATGTTGATACCATGCCAACTTTCAACCTTTTCGGACTTTATTTGAAGTGCCTTTCAAGTTTAGGGCTATTTAGCTCAAAAAAATTAGTAAATGCATGAAAAATACCAAATGAAGTCAGAGAGGGTTGAAAATTGATGATGTGGCTTTGAATGGTGCATTTTGAACACATGAAAAGCCTGGAGTTCAAATAAGTTTAAGAAAATGAAATGCCTTTTGTAACCGACGAGTTTCTGTCCGAAACCCCGATACTTCGAAACAGACTGTCTGTCTTGTACGCGAAGTGCATCCTGCTTTTGTCGTAACCCTCCCAACTTTTTAGCACATGCTATGTGGGTGAAATGTTGATACCATACCAACTTTCAACCTTTTCAGACTTCATTTGAAGTGCATTTCAATTTCAAGGTCATTTAGCTCAAAAATATTTAGTAAATGCATGAAAAATACCAAATGAAGTTAGAAAGGGTTGAAAATTGATGATGTGGCTTTGAATGGTGCATTTTGAACACACGAAAAGCCTGGATTTCAAATAAGTTCAAGAAAATGAAATGCCTTTTGTAACCGATGAGTTTTCGTCCGAACCCCGATACTTCGAAAGAGACTGTTTGTTTTATACACGAAGTGCGTCCAGCTTTTGTCGCAACCCTCTGAACTTTTTAGCACATGCTATGTGGGTGAAATGATGATACCATGCCAACTTTCAACCATTTCAGACTTCATTTGAAGTGCATTTCAATTTCAAGGTCATTTAGCTCAAAAAAAATCAGTAAATGCATGAAAAATATCAAATGAAGTTAGAAAGGGTTGAAAATTGATGATGTGGCTTTGAATGGTGCATTTTGAGCACACGAAAAGCCTGGAGTTCAAATAAGTTCAAGAAAATGAAATGCCTTTTGTAACCGATAAGTTTCCGTCCGAAACCCCCATACTTCGAAAGAGACTGTCCGTTTTGTACACGAAGTGCATCCAGCTTTTTCCGTATATATCTCAACTTTATAGCACATGCTATGTTGGTGAAATGTTGATACCAAGCCAACTTTCAACCTTTTGAGACTTCATTTCGAGTGCTTTTCAATTTCAGGGTCATTTAGCTCAAAAAAATCAGAAAATGCTTGAAAAACATGAAATGAATTCAGAAATGGTTGAAAATTGATGATGTGGGTTTGAATGGTGCATTTTGAACACACGAAAATCATGGAGTTCAAATAAGTTCGAGAAAATGAAATGCCTTTTGTAACCGACGAGTTTCCATCCGAAACCCCAGTACTTCGAAAGAGACTGTCATTTTTGTACACGAAGTGCATCCAGCTTTTGCCGTAACCCTTTTAACTTTTTAGCACATGCTATGTGGGTGAAATGGTGATAGCATGCCAACTTTCAACGTTTTCAAAGTTCATTTGTAGTGCTTTTCATTTTTAGGGTCATTTAGCTCAAAAAAAAATCAGTAAATGCATGAAAAGTACCAAATGAAGTAAAAAATGGTTGAAAATTGATGATGTGGCTATGAATGCTGCATTTTGAACACACGAAAAGCCTGGAGTTCAAATAAGTTCAAGAAAATGAAAAGCCTTTTGTAACCGATGAGTTTTCGTCCGAAACCCCGATACTTCGAAAGAGACTGTTCGTTTTGTACACGAAGTGCGTCCAGCTTTTGCCGTAACCCTCTGAACTTTTTAGCACATGCTATGTGGGTGAAATGATGATACCATGCCAACTTTCAACCATTTCAGACTTCATTTGAGATGCTTTTCATTTCAGGGTCATTTAGCTCAAAAACAAATCAGTAAATGCATGAAAAATATCAAATGAAGTTAGAAAGGGTTGAAAATTGATGATGTGGCTTTGAATGGTGCATTTTGAGCACACGAAAAGCCTGGAGTTCAAATAAGTTCAAGAAAATGAAATGCCTTTTGTAACCGATGAGTTTCCGTCCGAAACCCCGATACTTCGAAACAGATTGTCCGTTTTGTACACGAAGTGCATCCAACTTTTTCCGTATATCTCTCAACTTTATAGCACATGTTATGTTGGTGAAATGTTGATACCAAGCCAACTTTCAACCTTTTGAGATTTCATTTGAAGTGCTTTTCAATTTCAAGGTCATTTAGCTCAAAAAAATCAGTAAATGCATGAAAAATATCAAATGAAGTCAGAAAGGGTTGAAAATTGATGATGTGGCTTTGAATGGTGCATTTTGAACACACGAAAAGCCTGGAGTTCAAGTAAGTTCAAGAAAATGAACTGCCTTTTGTAACCGAAGAGTTTCCGTCCCAAACCCCGATACTTCCAAAGAGACTCTCCGTTTTGTACACGAAGTGCATCCAGCTTTTTCCGTAACCCTCTCAACTTTTTAGCACATGCTATGTGGGTGAAATGATGATACCATGCCAACTTTCAACCTTTTCAGAATTCATTTACAGTGCTTTTCCATTTCAGGGTCATTTAGCTCAAAAAAAATCAGTAAATGCATGAAAATTGTCAAACGAAGTCAGAAAGGGTTGAAAATTGATGATGTGGCTTTTAAAGGTGCATGTTGAACACACGAAAAGGCTGGAGTTCAAATAAGTTCAAGAAAATGAAATGCCTGTTGTAACCGAAGAGTTTTCGTCCCAAACCCCGATACTTCGAAAAAGACTCTCCGTTTTGTACACGAAGTGCATCCAGCTTTTTTTGTAACCCTCTCAACTTTTTAGCACATGCTATATGGGTGAAATGATGATACCATGCCAACTTGCAACCTTTTCAGAGTTCATTTGCAGTGCTTTTCAATTTCAGGGTCATTTAGCTCAAAAAATCAGTAAATGCATGAAAAATATCAAATAAAGTCAGAAAGGGTTGAAAATTGATGATGTTGCTTTGAATGGTGCATTTTGAACACACGAAAATCCTGGAGTTCAAATAAGTTCAAGAAAATGACATGTCTTTTGTAACCGATGAGTTTCCGTCCGAAACCGAGATACTTCGAAAGAGACTGTCCGTTTTGTGTGCGAAGTGCATCCAGATTTTGACTTATAGCTCTCAACTATTTAGCACATGCTATGTGGGTGAAATGTTGATACCATGCCAACTTTCAACCTTTTCAGACTTCATTTGAAGTGTTTTTCAATTTCAGGGTCATTTAGCTAAAAAAAGTAGTAATGCATGAAAAATATCAAATGAAGTCTGAAAGGGTTGAAAATTTATGATGTGGCTTTGAATGGTGCATTTTGAACACACGAAAACCCTAGAGTTCAAATAAGTTCAAGAAAATGAAATGCCTTTTGTAACCGAAGAGTTTCCGTCTGAAACCCCGATACTTCGAAAGAGACTGTCCGTTTTGTAGATGAAGTGCATCCAGCTTGTTCCGTAACCCTCTCAACTTTTTAGCACATGCTACGGGGTGAAATGATGATACCATGCCAACTTTCAACCTTTTCAGAGTTCATTTGTAGTGCTTTTCAATTTCAGGGTCATTTAGCTCAAAAAAATTAGTAAATGCATGAGAAATATCAAATGAAGTCAGAAAAGGTTAAAAATTGATGATGTGGCTTTGACTGGTGCATTTTCAACACACAAAAAGCCTGGAGTTCAAATAAGTTCAAGAAAATGAAATGCCTTTTGAAACCGAACAGTTTCCGTCCGAAACCCCGATACTTCGAAAGAGACTGTCCGTTTTGTACACGAAGTGCATCCACCTTTTGTCATATTCCTCTCAACTTTTTAGCACATGCTATGTGGGTGAAATGATGATACCAAGCCAACTTTCAACCTTTTCAGAGTTCATTTGTAGTGCTTTTCAATTTCAGGGTCATTTAGCTCAAAAAAATCAGTAAATGCATGAAAAATATCAAATAAAGTCAGAAAGGGTTGAAAATTGATGATGTGACTTTTAATGGTGCAGTTTGAACACACGAAAATCCTGGAATTCCAATAAGTTCAAGAAAATGAAATGCCTTTTGTAACCGATGAGTTTCCGTCCGAAACCATGATACTTCGAAAGGGACTGTCCGTTTTGTACACGAAGTGCATCCAGATTTTGCCGTAACCCTCTGAACTTTGTAGCACATGCTATGTGGGTGAAATGATGATACCATGCCAACTTTCAACCTTTTCACAGTTCATTTGTAGTGCTCTTCAATTTCAGGGTCATGTAGCTCAAAAAAATCAATAAATGCATGAAAAATATCAAATGAAGTCAGAAAGGGTTGTAAATTGATGATGTCGCTTTGAATGGTGCATTTTGAACACACGAAAAGCCTGGAGTTCAAATAAGTTCAAGAAAATGAAATGCCTTTTGTAACCGATGAGTTTCCGTCCGAAACCCCGATACTTCGAAAGAGACTGCCCGTTTTGTACACAAAGTGCATCCAGCTTTTGCCGTAACGCTCTCAACGTTTTAGCACATGCTATGTGGGTGAAATGATGATACCATGCCAATTTCAACCTTTTCAGAGTTCATTTGCAGCGCTTTTCAATTTCAGGGTCATTTAGCTCAAAAAACCAGTAAATGCATAAAAAATATCAAATGAAGTTAGAAAGGGTTGAAAATTGATGATGTCGCTTTGAATGGTGCATTTTGAACACACAAAAATCCTGGAGTACAAATAATTTAAAGAAAATGAAATGTCTTTTGTAACCGATGAGTTTCCGTCCGAAACCTCGATACTTCGAAAGAGACTGTCCGTTTTGTACACGAAGTGCATCCAGCTTTTGCAGTAACCCTCTAAACATTTTAGCACATGCTATGTGGGTGAAATGATGATACCATGCCAACTTTCAACCTTTTCAGAGTTCATTTGTAGTGCTTTTCAATTTCAGGGTTATTTAGCCCAAAAAATCAGTAAATGCATGAAAATTATGAAATGAAGTCAGAAAGGGTTGAAAATTGATGATGTGGCTTTGAATGGTGCATTTTGAACACACGAAAAGCCTGGAGTTCAAATAAGTTCAAGAAAATGAAATGCCTGTTGTAACCGATGAGTTTCCGTCCTATACCGCGATACTTCGAAAGAGATTGTCCGTTTTGTACAAGAAGTGCATCCTTATTTTGCAGTAACCGTCCCAACTATTTAGAACATGCTATGTGGGTGAAATGTTGATACCATGCCAACTTTCAACCTTTTCAGACTCTATGTGAAGTGTTTTTCAATTTCAGGGTCATTTAGCTCAAAAACATCAGTAAATGCATGAAAAATACCAAATGAAGTCAGAAAGGGTTGAAAATTGATGATATGGCTTTGAATGGTGCATTTTGAACACACGAAAAGCCTGGAGTTCAAGTAAGTTGAAAAAAATGAAATGCCTTTTGTAACCGAAGAGTTTCCTTCCCAAACCCTGATACTTCGAAAGAGACTCTCCGTTTTGTACACGAAGTGCATCCAGCTTTTTCCGTAACCTTCTCAACTTTTTAGCACATGCTATGTGGGTGAAATGATGATACCATGCCAAATTTCAACCTTTTCAGAATTCATTTCCAGTGTTTTTCAATTTCAGGGTCATTTAGCTAAAAAAAGTAGTAAATGCATGAAAAATATCAAATGAAGTCTGAAAGGGTTGAAAATTTATGATGTGGCTTTGAATGGTGCATTTTGAACACACGAAAACCCTGGAGTTCAAATAAGTTCAAGAAAATGAAATGCCTTTTGTAACCGAAGAGTTTCCGTCCGAAGCCCCGATACTTCGAAAGAGACTGTCCGTTTTGTAGATGAAGTGCATCCAGCTTGTTCCGTAACCCTCTCAACTTTTTAGCACATGCTACGGGGTGAAATGATGATACCATGCCAACTTTCAACCTTTTCAGAGTTCATTTGTAGTGCTTTTCTATTTCAGGGTCATTTAGCTCAAAAAAATTAGTAAATGCATGAGAAATATCAAATGAAGTCAGAAAAGGTTAAAAATTGATGATGTGGCTTTGACTGGTGCATTTTCAACACACAAAAAGCCTGGAGTTTAAATAAGTTCAAGAAAATGAAATGCCTTTTGAAACCGAACAGTTTCCGTCCGAAACCCCGATACTTCGAAAGAGACTGTCCGTTTTGTACACGAAGTGCATCCACCTTTTGTCATATTCCTCTCAACTTTTTAGCACATGCTATGTGGGTGAAATGATGATACCAAGCCAACTTTCAACCTTTTCAGAGTTCATTTGTAGTGCTTTTCAATTTCAGGGTCATTTAGCTCAAAAAAATCAGTAAATGCATGAAAAATATCAAATAAAGTCAGAAAGGGTTGAAAATTGATGATGTGACTTTTAATGGTGCAGTTTGAACACACGAAAATCCTGGAGTTCAAATAAGTTCAAGAAAATGAAATGCCTTTTGTAACCGAAGAGTTTCCATCCGAAACCATGATACTTCGAAAGGGACTGTCCGTTTTGTACACGAAGTGCATCCAGATTTTGCCGTAACCCTCTGAACTTTGTAGCACATGCTATGTGGGTGAAATGATGATACCATGCCAACTTTCAACCTTTTCACAGTTCATTTGTAGTGCTCTTCAATTTCAGGGTCATGTAGCTCAAAAAAATCAATAAATGCATGAAAAATATCAAATGAAGTCAGAAAGGGTTGTAAATTGATGATGTCGCTTTGAATGGTGCATTTTGAACACACGAAAAGCCTGGAGTTCAAATAAGTTCAAGAAAATGAAATGCCTTTTGTAACCGATGAGTTTCCGTCCGAAACCCCGATACTTCGAAAGAGACTGCCCGTTTTGTACACAAAGTGCATCCAGCTTTTGCCGTAACGCTCTCAACGTTTTAGCACATGCTATGTGGGTGAAATGATGATACCATGCCAATTTCAACCTTTTTAGAGTTCATTTGCAGCGCTTTTCAATTTCAGGGTCATTTAGCTCAAAAAACCAGTAAATGGATAAAAAATATCAAATGAAGTCAGAAAGGGTTGAAAATTGATGATGTCGCTTTGAATGGTGCATTTTGAACACACAAAAATCCTGGAGTACAAATAATTTAAAGAAAATGAAATGTCTTTTGTAACCGATGAGTTTCCGTCCGAAACCTCGATACTTCGAAAGAGACTGTCCGTTTTGTACACGAAGTGCATCCAGCTTTTGCAGTAACCCTCTAAACATTTTAGCACATGCTATGTGGGTGAAATGATGATACCATGCCAACTTTCAACCTTCTCAGAGTTCATTTGTAGTGCTTTTCAATTTCAGGGTTATTTAGCCCAAAAAATCAGTAAATGCATGAAAATTATGAAATGAAGTCAGAAAGGGTTGAAAATTGATGATGTGGCTTTGAATGGTGCATTTTGAACACACGAAAAGCCTGGAGTTCAAATAAGTTCAAGAAAATGAAATGCCTGTTGTAACCGATGAGTTTCCGTCCTATACCGCGATACTTCGAAAGAGATTGTCCGTTTTGTACAAGAAGTGCATCCTTATTTTGCAGTAACCGTCCCAACTATTTAGAACATGCTATGTGGGTGAAATGTTGATACCATGCCAACTTTCAACCTTTTCAGACTCTATGTGAAGTGTTTTTCAATTTCAGGGTCATTTAGCTCAAAAACATCAGTAAATGCATGAAAAATACCAAATGAAGTCAGAAAGGGTTGAAAATTGATGATATGGCTTTGAATGGTGCATTTTGAACACACGAAAAGCCTGGAGTTCAAGTAAGTTGAAAAAAATGAAATGCCTTTTGTAACCGAAGAGTTTCCTTCCCAAACCCTGATACTTCGAAAGAGACTCTCCGTTTTGTACACGAAGTGCATCCAGCTTTTTCCGTAACCTTCTCAACTTTTTAGCACATGCTATGTGGGTGAAATGATGATACCATGCCAAATTTCAACCTTTTCAGAATTCATTTCCAGTGTTTTTCAATTTCAGGGTCATTTAGCTAAAAAAAGTAGTAAATGCATGAAAAATATCAAATGAAGTCTGAAAGGGTTGAAAATTTATGATGTGGCTTTGAATGGTGCATTTTGAACACACGAAAACCCTGGAGTTCAAATAAGTTCAAGAAAATGAAATGCCTTTTGTAACCGAAGAGTTTCCGTCTGAAACCCCGATACTTCGAAAGAGACTGTCCGTTTTGTAGATGAAGTGCATCCAGCTTGTTCCGTAACCCTCTCAACTTTTTAGCACATGCTACGGGGTGAAATGATGATACCATGCCAACTTTCAACCTTTTCAGAGTTCATTTGTAGTGCTTTTCAATTTCAGGGTCATTTAGCTCAAAAAAAATTAGTAAATGCATGAGAAATATCAAATGAAGTCAGAAAAGGTTAAAAATTGATGATGTGGCTTTGACTAGTGCATTTTCAACACACAAAAAGCCTGGAGTTCAAATAAGTTCAAGAAAATGAAATGCCTTTTGAAACCGAACAGTTTCCGTCCGAAACCCCGATACTTCGAAAGAGACTGTCCGTTTTGTACACGAAGTGCATCCACCTTTTGTCATATTCCTCTCAACTTTTTAGCACATGCTATGTGGGTGAAATGATGATACCAAGCCAACTTTCAACCTTTTCAGAGTTCATTTGTAGTGCTTTTCAATTTCAGGGTCATTTAGCTCAAAAAAATCAGTAAATGCATGAAAAATATCAAATAAAGTCAGAAAGGGTTGAAAATTGATGATGTGACTTTTAATGGTGCAGTTTGAACACACGAAAATCCTGGAATTCAAATAAGTTCAAGAAAATGAAATGCGTTTTGTAACCGATGAGTTTCCGTCCGAAACCATGATACTTCGAAAGGGACTGTCCGTTTTGTACACGAAGTGCATCCAGATTTTGCCGTAACCCTCTGAACTTTGTAGCACATGCTATGTGGGTGAAATGATGATACCATGCCAACTTTCAACCTTTTCAGAGTTCATTTGTAGTGCTCTTCAATTTCAGGGTCATGTAGCTCAAAAAAATCAATAAATGCATGAAAAATATCAAATGAAGTCAGAAAGGGTTGTAAATTGATGATGTCGCTTTGAATGGTGCATTTTGAACACACGAAAAGCCTGGAGTTCAAATAAGTTCAAGAAAATGAAATGCCTTTTGTAACCGATGAGTTTCCGTCCGAAACCCCGATACTTCGAAAGAGACTGCCCGTTTTGTACACAAAGTGCATCCAGCTTTTGCCGTAACGCTCTCAACGTTTTAGCACATGCTATGTGGGTGAAATGATGATACCATGCCAATTTCAACCTTTTTAGAGTTCATTTGCAGCACTTTTCAATTTCAGGGTCATTTAGCTCAAAAAACCAGTAAATGCATAAAATATATCAAATGAAGTCAGAAAGGGTTGAAAATTGATGATGTCGCTTTGAATGGTGCATTTTGAACACACAAAAATCCTGGAGTACAAATAATTTAAAGAAAATGAAATGTCTTTTGTAACCGATGAGTTTTCGTCCGAAACCTCGATACTTCGAAAGAGACTGTCCGTTTTGTACACGAAGTGCATCCAGCTTTTGCAGTAACCCTCTAAACATTTTAGCACATGCTATGTGGGTGAAATGATGATACCATGCCAACTTTCAACCTTTTCAGAGTTCATTTGTAGTGCTTTTCAATTTCAGGGTTATTTAGCTCAAAAAATCAGTAAATGCATGAAAATTATCAAATGAAGTCAGAAAGGGTTGAAAATTGATGATGTGGCTTTGAATGGTGCATTTTGAACACACAAAAAGCCTGGAGTTCAAATAAGTTCAAGAAAATGAAATGCCTATTGTAACCGATGAGTTTCCGTCCTATACCGCGGTACTTCGAAAGAGATTGTCCGTTTTGTACGCGAAGTGCATCCTTATTTTGAAGTAACCGTCCCAACTATTTAGAACATGCTATGTGGGTGAAATGTTGATACCATGCCAACTTTCAACCTTTTCAGACTCTATGTGAAGTGTTTTTCAATTTCAGGGTCATTTAGCTCAAAAACATCAGTAAATGCATGAAAAATACCAAATGAAGTCAGAAAGGGTTGAAAATTTATGATATGGCTTTGAATGGTGCATTTTGAACACACGAAAAGCCTGGAGTTCAAGTAAGTTGAAAAAAATGAAATGCCTTTTGTAACCAACGAGTTTCCTTCCCAAACCCTGATACTTCGAAAGAGACTCTCCGTTTTGTACACGAAGTGCATCCAGCTTTTTCCGTAACCTTCTCAACTTTTTAGCACATGCTATGTGGGTGAAATGATGATACCATGCCAAATTTCAACCTTTTCAGAATTCATTTCCAGTGCTTTTCAATTTCAGGGTCATTTAGCTCAAAAAAATCAGTAAATGCATGAAAAATATTAAACGAAGTCAGAAAGGGTTGAAAATTGATGATGTGGCTTTGAATGGTGCATGTTGAACACACGAAAAGGCTGGAGTTCAAATAAGTTCAAGAAAATGAAATGCCTTTTGTAACCGAAGAGTTTCCGTCCCAAACCCCGATACTTCGAAAGAGACTCTCCGTTCTGTACACGAAGTGCATCCAGCTTTTTCCGTAACCCTCTCAACTTTTTAGCACATGCTATGTGCGTGAAATGATGATACCATGCCAACTTTCAACCTTTTCAGAGTTCATTTGCAGTGTTTTTCAATTTCAGGGTCATTTAGCTCAAAAAATTTAGTAAATGCATGAAAAATATCAAATGAAGTCAGAAAGGTTTGAAAATTGATGATGTCGCTTTTAATGGTGCATTTTGAACTCACGAAAATCCTGGAGTTCATATAAGTTCAAGAAAATGACATGTCTTTTGTAATCGATGAGTTTCCGTGTGAAACCGCGATACTTCGAAAGAGACTGTCCGTTTTGTACGCGAAGTGCATCCAGCTTTTGACGTATACCTCTCAACTATTTAGCACATGCTATGTGGGTGAAATTTTGATACCATGCCAACTTTCAACCTTTTCAGACTTCATTTGAAGTGTTTTTCAATTTCATGGTCATTTAGCTCAAAAAAAGGAGTAAATGCATGAAAAATATCAAATGAAGTCAAAAAGGGTTGAAAATTGAGGATGTGGCTTTGAATGGTGCATTTTGAACACACGAAAAGCCTGGAATTCAAATAAGTTCAAGAAAATGAAATGCCTTTTGTAACCGAAGAGTTTCCGTCCGAAACTCCGATACTTCGAAAGAGACTGCCCGTTTTGTACACGAAGTGCATCCAGCTTTTGCCGTAACCCTCTCAACTTTTTGGCACATGCTATGTGGGTGAAATGATGATACCATGCCAACTTTCAACCTTGTCAAAGTTCATTGGCAGTGGTTTTCAATTTCAGGGTCATTTAGCTCAAAAAAAAATCAGTAAACGCATGAAAACTATCAAATGAAGTCAGAAAGGGTTGAAAATTGATGTCACTTTCTGGTTGAAGCGATGGTTCAATAACCTCATCAAGTTCTATTTTCCTCGTAGGTCGATAGTTACTTGATCCGAAGCTTCATGATCATCATCATTAACTTCCTCTTCAACTGACGTAGGCTTCACAGAAACATCTTTTTGCGCTGCGCTACTTTCTGGTTGAAGTAGAGGTTCAATAACCTCATCAAATTCTATCCTCCTCCCACTCAATTCTTTCAAGAGAAATCTTTTCTCGAGAAAGGATCCGTTTTTAGTAACAAACACTTTGCACTTGGATCTGAGATAGAAGGTTCACCCAACTGATCTTAGGGTATTCTATGAAGATGCATTTGTCCGCCTTGGGTTCGACCTCATTAGGTGAAAACATTTTCCGCACAAGTGTTGCAGCCCCAAATATTAAGAAATGACAGCTTAGGTTTCTATCAAACCATAATTCACACGGTGTCATCTCAACGGATTTAGATGGTGCCCTATTTAATGTGAATGTAGTTGTCTCTAATGCATAACCCCAAAATTATAGTAGTAAAACGATAAGAGACATCATAGCACGCACCATGTCCAATAGAGCATAACTATGATGTTCGGACACACCATCACACTATGGTGTTCCAGGTGGCATTTAGTTGTGAAACAACTTTCACATTGTCTTAAGTTGTATGCCAAACTCGTGACTCAGATATTTACCTCCACGATCATATCGCAATAATTTTTATCTTCTTGTCACAATGATCTTTAAACTTCACTCTGAATTTGCTTGAACCTTTGAAACGATTCAGACTTGTGTTTCATTAAGTAAATATACACTATATCTACTCAAATCATCAGTGAAGGTAGGAAAATAAAGATATCCACTGCTTGCTACAAGACTCACTGGATTGCATACATCAACATGTATCATTTCCAATGAATCACTTGCCCGCTCCATCCAACGGGGTCCTTTAGTCATCTTGCCCAAGAGGCATGGTTCGCATGTCTCAACCGATTCGAAATCGAATGAGTCCAAATATCCATCAGCATGGAGTTTCTTCATGCGCTTTATATCAATATGACATTTTGCCGCAGTGCCACAAGTATGTGGTACTATCATTATTTAACTTTGTATCTTTTGACATCAATGTTATGAACATGTGTATTACTACGATCAAGATTTCAACAAACCATTCTCACTGGGTGCATGACCATTGAAGGTATTATTCATGTAAACAGAATAATCATTATTCTCTGACTTAAATGAATAACCGTATTGCAACAAACATGATCTAATCATGTTCATGCTCAACGCAAAACACCAAATAACATTTATTTAGGTTCGTCACTAATCCTGAAGGTAGAGAGAGCGTGCGATGTTGATCACATCAACCTTGGAAATATTTCCAACACATATCGTCACCTTACCCTTAGCTAGTTCTCCGTTTATTTCATAGCTTTTATTTCGAGTTACTAACATTTAGCAACCGAACCGGTATCCAATACCCAGGTGCTACTAGGAGTACTAGCAAGGTACACATCAATAACTCGTATATCAAATATACTTTTGTCGATGTTGCCAGCCTTCTTATCTACCAAGTATCTAGGGTTGTTCCGCATCAGCGACCTCTCACCTCATAATTGAAGCACTTAGTCTCGGGTTTGAGTTCAACTTTGGGTTGCTTCATTAGAGCAGCAACTGACTTGCTATCCATGAAGTTTCCCTCCTTGCTCTTGTCCTTTTCGAAACTAGTGGTTTGATTAACCATCAACACTTGACGCTCCTTCTTGATTTCTACCTTCGCGGTGTCAAACATCGCGAACAGCTCAGGGATCAATACTTCTATCCCTGGTGTTTTATAGGTCATCACTAAGTTCTAATAGCTTTAGTGACTGTGACTTGGAGAATTATATCAATCACCATCTTATCTGGAATATCAACTCCCACTTGATTCAAGCAATTGTAGTACCCAGACAATCTGAGTACATGCTCAACGATTGAGCTATTCTCCTTCATCTTACATGCAAAGAATCTTGTTGCAGATCTCATATCTCGCAACACAGACACGAGCCTGAGATCACAATCTCTGCTCCTAAAACATCTCATATGTTCCATGACGTTCAAAACGTTTCGCAGCCTCAATTCTAAGCCGTAATGCATGATGCACTAAACTATCAAGTAGTCATCGAAACGTGCCTGTCAGATGTTCACAACATCTACAGACACGCTAGAGGGGGTGGCGCACCGAGCGGTGCATTAAGGACATAAGCCTTTTGTTCAGCAATGAGGACAATCCTCAGATCACGGACCTAGTCCACAATATTTCTACCAACATCTTTCAACTCTATTTCTCTAGGAACATATAAAAATTCAAGGGAGCTACAGCACGAGCAAGTAATCTACAACATAATTTGCAAAGACACTATTGACTATGTTCATGATAAACGAGTTCAATTAATCATATTACTTAAGAAATCGCACTCAAATTGACATCCCTCCGATCATTCGAGTGATACATGATCCAAATTCACCAACTCAAGTCCGATCATCACGTGAGTTGAGGTGGCTGCAATGGTGAACATCATTATGTTGATCATATCTACTATATGACTCATGTTCGACCTTTCGGTCTCTTGTGTTCTGAGGCCATGTCTGTACATGCTAGGCTCGTCAAGTTTAACCCGAGTGTTCCGCATGTGCAACACTGGCTTGCACCCATTGTATGCGAACATAGAGTCTATCACACCCGATCATCACGTGGTGTCTCCACACGACGAACTTTTGGAACGGTGTACACTTGGGGAGAACACAATTGATCTTGAAATTTAAATGAGGGATCACCTTATAATGCTACCGTTGTTCTAAGCAAAACAAGGTGCATAAAAGGATTAACATCACATGCAAATCATAAGTGACATGATATGGCCATGAACTTGTGCTTTTGATCACCATCTTCAAAGCACCGGCATGATCTCCATCATCACTGGCATAACACCATGATCTCCATCATTGTGTCTCCATCGGGGTTGTCGCGCCCACCATGCTCATACTACTATTGCTACCACTTAGCGATAAAGTAAAGCATTACATAGCGCTTAAAGTTTGACATACAAGTCATACAATAATCAAAGACCAATCCTATGGCTCCTGCCGGTTGCCGTACTCATCGACATGCAAGTCGTGATATTCTATACAATACATGATCATCTCATACATCACATATATATCATCATGTAATTGACCATATCACATCACAACATACCCTACAAAAACAAGTTAGACGTCCTCTAATTGTTATTACATGTTTTACGTGGCTGCTATGGGTATCTAGCAAGAATGATTCTTACAATACACAAGGAAGCGCTGATGGGCCCTGACACCGGGATTGGCTAAATGCCAATACAATCCGAGATAGTTTCCATATAAGTGATTCAAGATTAAAATCTTGATACACCTTTCAGAGGACTTAGAGTCTAACGAATATTTATGGAACTAAAAACTGATACAGATAAAAATGTTTTATCCATTAAGCGAGGGATCACCTTATAATGCTACTGTCGTCCTAAGCAAAACAAGGTGCATAAAAAGGATTAACATCACATGAAAATCATAAGAGACATGATATGTCCATGAACTTGTGCTTTTGATCTCCATCTAGAAAGCACTGGCATGATCTCCATCGTCACCGTCATGACACCATGATCTCCATCATCTTGATCTCCATCAACATGTCGCCATTGGGGTTGTCACGCCCTGCATGCTTCTACTACTATTGCTACCGTAGCGATAAAGTAAAGCAATACATAGCGCTTAATGATTGACACGCAGGTCATACAATAATTAAAGACAACCCTATGGCTCCTGCCGGTTGCCGTACTCATCGACATGCAAGTCGTGATAATCTATACATCACATGATCATCTCATACATCACATATATCTCATCATGTAATTGGCCATATCACATCACAACACACCCTGCAAAAACAAATTAGATGCCCTCTAATTGTTGTTGCATGTTTTACGTGGCTGCTACATGTATCTAGCAAGAACGATTCTCACCTACGCATAAACCACAACGGTGATACACTAGTTGCTTTTCAACCTTCTCAAGGACCGCCTTTGTCGGATCCGATCCAACTAAAGTGAGAGAAACTGTCACCTGCAAGCCATCTAGGCAACAAGTTGCGTCGAGGGAACCGGTCTCTCGTAAGCGTACGAGTAATGTTGGTCCGGACCGCTTCATCTCACAATCCCGCTGAACCAAAATACGACAAAGGGAGGAAGCAATCTAAGCATCAACGCCCACAAACCTTTTGTGTTCTACTCGATATCTCATCGAACCATCAACCTAGCTCATGATGCCACTGTTGGGGAACGTCGCATGGGAAACAAAAATTTTCCTACGCTCACGCAAACCTATCCATGGTGATGAGCATCTACGAGAGGGAGAGTGGATCTACATACCCTTGTAGATCGCTAAGCGGGAAGCGTTAAGAAACGCGGTTGGTGTAGTCGAACATCTTCGCGATCCAAATCGCCGAGCGTCCCGCGATCTCATCACGATCCATCCCGCGATCTCATCATGATCCATCTCATGATCTTGATCACAATCTGTCCCGCGAACTCATCCCGATCTGTTCCGCGATCTCATCACGAACTGCCTCGCGATATCGATCACGGTCCTTCCGATCTAGCGCCGAATGGACGGCACCTCCGTGTTCAGCACACGTGCAGCTTGATGACGATCTCCACCATCTTGATCCAGCAAGAGGAGGTGGAGAGGAGAGATAGTTCACCGGCAGCGTGACGGCGCTCCGGTGATGGTGGTGGTGGAGCAATTCCGGCAGGGCTTCGCCTAAGCGCTGCAGAAATCCGATCTAGAGGAGCACCGGTGAAACGGGTAGCACGTGGCCGTAAAATCTGTGCAAAAACCCTCTATTCCAACAGTATATATAGGAGGAGAGGAGAGGAAGAGGGTATGGCGCACAAGGCAGCCAACCAGCCTTGTCCACCAAGGAGGAGAGGAATCCTACTTCTCCTCCAATCCTAGTTGGACTAGGATTGCTCCCTATTGGCTGATTTTCCACTTTTTCGTTTAGCCTTTTCTTCCCCTGCGCCATGGGACTTTTGTGTCTGTTACACCAGCCCACTAAGGGCTGGTTATTATTCTCCCACAGCCCATGGACCCTCTGGGGTCGAAATACCCCTCCCGGAGGTCTCCCGGTACACTACCGGCACTCCAGGTACACTACCGATGAGCCCGAAACTTTTCCGGCGACCAAACTGGGACTTCCTATATATGAATCTTTACCTCCGGACCATTCCGGAGCTCCTTGTGACGTCCGGGATCTCATACGGGACTCCGAACAACCTTCGGTCACCACCATACATAACTCTACACTACCGAAACGTCACCAAACCTTAAGTGTGCAGACCCTACGGGTTCGAGAACTATGTAGACATGACCGAGACACCTCTACGTTCAATAACCAATGGCGGGACCTGGACGTCCACATTGGTTCCTACATATTGTACGAAGATCTTTATCGGTCGAACCTCTATGTCAAGGATTCAGTTAATCCCGTATAACGTTCCCTTTGTTCTTCGGTATGTTACTTGCCCGAGAGTCGATCGTCGGTATCTCCATACCTAGTTCAACCTCGTTACTGTCAAGTCTCTTTACTCGTTCCGTAATACAAGATCCCGCAACTAAAAATTAGTCACATTGCTTGCAAGGCTCATTGTGATGTTGTATTACCGGGTGGGCCCCGAGATACCTCTCCGTCACACGGAGTAACAAATCCCAGTCTTGATCCATGCCAACTCAACAGACACCCTCGGAGATACCTGTAGAGCACCTTTATAGTCACCCAATTACGTTGCGACGTTTGATACACACAAGGCACTCCTCCGATGTCCGTGAGTTTCATGATCTCATGGGCATAGGAACATATACTAGACATGCAGAAAACAGTAGCAATAAACTGACACGATCATATGGTACATTTGTAGTTTTGGTCTTGTCCATCACATCATTCTCCTAATGATGTGATCCCGTTATCAAATGACATCTCATTTCCATGGCTAGAAAACCTTAACCATCTTTGATCAACGAGCTAGTCCATTAGGGGCATACTAGGGACATGGTTTTGTCTATGTATCCACACATGCATCTAAGTCTCCGATCAATACAATTATAGCATGGATAATAAACGATTATCATGAACAAGGAAATATGATAATAACTAATTTATTATTGCCTCTAGGGCATATTTCCAACACATGCTATGTGGGTGAAATGTTGATACCATGCCAACTTTCAACCTTTTCAGACTTCATATGAAGTGTTTTTCAATTTCAGAGGCATTTAGCTCAAAAAAATCAGTAAATGCATGAAAAATACCAAATGAAGTCAGAAAGCGTTGAAAATTGATGATGTGGCTTTGAATGGTGCATTTTGAACACACGAAAAGCCTGGAGTTCAAATAAGTTCAAGAAAATGAAATGCCTTTTGTAACCGATGAGTTTCCGTCCGAAACCCCGATACTTCGAAAGAGACTGTCTGTTTTGTACACGAAGTCCATCCAGCTTTTGTCGTATCCCTCTCAACTTTTTAGCACATGCTATGTGGGTGAAATGATGATACCATGCCAACTTTCAACCTTTTCAGAGTTCATTTGTAGTGCTTTTCAATTTCAGGGTCATTTAGCTCAAAAAAAAAATCAGTAAATGCATGAAAAATACCAAATGAATTCAGAAAGGGTTGAAAACTGATGATTTGGCTTTTAATGGTGCATTTTGAACACACGAAAAGCCTGGAGTTCAAATAATTTCAAGAAAATGAAATGCCTTTTGTAACTGATGAGTTTCCGTCTGAAACCCCGATACTTCGAAAGAGACTGTCTGTTTTGTACACGAAGTGCATCCAGCTTTTGCCGTAAATCTCTCAACTTTTTAGCACATCATATGTGGGTGAAATAATGATACCTTGCCAACTTTCAACCTTTTCAGAGTTCATTTGTAGTGCTTTTCAATTTCAGGGTCATTTAGCTCAAAAAAACCAGTAAATGGATGAAAAATACCAAATGAAGTCAGAAAGGGTTCAAAATTGATGATGTGGCTTTGAATGGTGCATTTTGAACACACGAAAAGCCTGGAGTTCAAATAAGTTCAAGAAAATGAAATGCCTTTTGTAACCAAAGAGTTTTCGTCCGAAACCCCGATACTTCGAAAGAGACTCTCCGTTTTGTACACGAAGTGCATCCAGCTTTTTCCGTAACCCTCTCAACTTTTTAGCACATGCTATGTGGGTGAAATGATGATACCATGCCAACTTTCAACCTTTTCAGAGTTCATTTGTAGTGCTTTTCATTTTCAGGGTCATTTAGCTCAAAAAAATCAGTAAATGCGTGAAAAATATGAAATGCATCAGAAAGAGTTGAAAATTGATGATGTGGCTTTGAATGGTGCATTTTGAACACACGAAAAGGCTGGAGTTCAAATAAGTTCAAGAAAATGAAATGCCTCTTGTAACCGATGAGTTTCCGTCCGAAACCCCGATACTTCGAAAGAGACTGTCCGTATTGTACACGAAGTGCATCCAGCTTTTTTCGTATCCCTCTCAACTTTTTAGCGCATGCTATGTGGGTGAAATGATGATACCATGCCAACTTTCAACCTTTTCAGAGTTCATTTGTAGTGCTTTTCAATTTCAGGGTCATTTAGCTCAAAAAAATCAGTAAATGCATGAAAAATACCAAATTAAGTCAGAGAGGGTTGAAAACTGATGATGTGGCTTTTAATGGTGCATTTTGAACACACGAAAGGCCTGGAGTTCAAATAATTTCAAGAAAATGAAATGCCTTTTGTAACCGATGAGTTTCCGTCCGAAACCCCGATACTTCGAAAGAGACTGTCTGTTTTGTACATGAAGTGCATCCAGCTTTTGCCGTAAATCTCTCAACTTTTTAGCACATGCTATGTGGGTGAAATGATGATACCATGCCAACTTTCATCATTTTCAAAGTTCATTTGTAGTGCTTTTCAATTTCCGGGTCATTTAGCTTAAAAAATCAGTAAATGCATGAAAAATACCAAATGAAGTTAGAAAGGGTTGAAAATTGATGATGTGGCTTTGAATGGTTCATTTTGAAGACACGGAAAGCCTGGAGTTCAAATAAGTTCAAGGAAATGAAATGCCTTTTGTAACCGATAAGTTTCCGTCCGAAACCCCGATACTTCGAAAGAGACTGTCCGTTTTGTACACGAAGTGCATCCATGTTTTGCCATAAACCTCTCGACTTTTTAGCACATGCTATGTGGGTGAAATGATGATACCATGCCAACTTTCAACCTTTTCAGAGTTCATTTGCAGTGCTTTTCAATTTCAGGGTCATTTAGCTCAAAAAATCAGTAAATGCATCAAAAATATCAAAAGAAGTCTGAAAGGGTTGAAAATTGATGATGTGGCTTTGAATGGTGCATTTTGAACACACGAAAAGCCAGGAGTTCAAATAAGTTCAAGAAAATGAAATGCCTTTTATAACCGAAGAATTTCCGTCCGAAACCCCGATACTTCGAAAGAGACTGTCAGTTTTGTAGACGAAGTGCATCGAGCTTTTTCTGTAACCCTCTCAACTTTTTAGCACATGCTACGGGGGTGAAATGATGATACTATGCCAACTTTCAACCTTTTCAGAGTTCATTTGTAGTAATTTTCAATTTCGGGGTCATTTAGCTCAAAAAAATTAGTAAATGCATGAAAAATATCAAATAAAGTCAGAACAGGTTGAAAATTGATGATGTAGCTTTGACTGGTGCATTTTCAACACACGAAAAGCCTCGAGTTCAAATAAGTTCAAGAAAATAAAATGCCTTTTGTAACCAAAGAGTTTCCGTTCGAAACCCCGATACTTCGATAGAGACTGTCCATTTTGTACACGAAGTGCATCCAAATTTTGTCGTACCCCTCTCAACTTTTTAGCACCTGCTATGTGGATGAAATGATGATACCATGCCAAGTGTCAACCTTTTCAGAGTTCATTTGTAGTGCTTTTCAATTTCAAGGTCATTTAGCTCAAAAAATCAGTAAATGCATGAAAAATATCAAATGAAGTCAGAAAGGGTTGAAAATTGATGATGTGGATTTTAATGGTGTAGTTTGAACACACGAAAAGCCTAGAGTTCAACTAAGTTCAAGAAAATGAAATGCCTTTCGTAACAGATGAGTTTCCGTCCGAAACCCTGATACTTCGAAAGGGACTGTCCGTTTTGTACACGAAGTGCATCCAGATTTTGCCGTAACCCTCTCAACTTTTTTGCACATGCTATGTGGGTGAAATGATGATACCATGCCAACTTTCAACCTTTTCAGAGTTCATTTGCAGCGCTTTTCAATTTCAGGGTCATTTAGCTCAAAAAACCCAGTAAATGCATGAAAAATATCAAATGAAGTCAGAAAGGGTTGAAAATAGATGATGTTGCTTTGAATGGTGCATTTTGAACACCCAAAAATCCTGGAGTTCAAATAATTTCAAGAAAATGAAATTTCTTTTGTTACCGATGAGTTTCCGTCCGAAACCCGATACTCCGAAAGAGACTGTCTGTTTTGTACACGAAGTACATCCAGCTTTTGTAGTAACCCTCTCAACTTTTTAGCACATGCTATGTGGGTGAAATGATGATACCATGCCAACTTTCAACCTTTTCAGAGTTCATTTGTAGTGCTTTTCAATTTCATGGTCATTTAGCTCAAAAAATCAGTAAATGCATGAAAAATATCAAATGAAGTCAGAAAGGGTTGAAGATTGATGATGTATCTTTGAATGGTGCATTTTCAACACATGAAAAGCCTGGAATTCAAATAAGTTCAAGAAAATGAAATGCCTTTTGTAACCGATGAGTTTCCGTCCTATACCGCGATACTTCGAAAGAGACTCTCCGTTTTGTAAAGGAAGTGCATCCTTCTTTTGCCATAACCGTCCCAACTATTTAGAACATGCTATGTGGGTGAAATGTTGATACCATGCCAACTTTCAACCTTTTCAGACTTCATTTGAAGTGTTTTTCAATTTAAGGGTCATTTAGCTCAAAAAAATCAGTCAATGCATGAAAAATACCAACTGAAGTCAGAAAGGGTTCAAAATTGATGATGTGTCTTTGAATGGTCCATTTTGAACAGACGAAAAGCCTGGAGTTCAAATAAGTTCAAGAAAATGAAATGCCTTTTGTAACCAAAGAGTTTCCGTCCCAAACCCCGATACTTCGAAAGAGACTCTCCGTTTTGTACACGAAGTGCATCCAGCTTTTTTGTAACCCTATCAACTTTTTAGCATATGCTATGTGGGTGAAATGAAGATACCATGCCAACTTTCAACCTTTTCAGAACTCATTTGCAGTGCTTTTCATTTTCAGGGTCATTTAGCTCAAAAAATCAGTAAATGCATGAAAAATATCAAATGAGTTCAGAAATGGTTGAAAATTGATGATGTAACTTTGAATTGTGCATTTTGAACACACCAAAAGCCTGGAGTTCAAATAAGTTCAAGAAAATGAAATGCCTTTTGTAACCGATGAGTTTCCGCCTATACCGCGATATTTCGAAAGAGACTATCCGTTTTGTACGCGAAGTGCATCCTTCTTTTGCCGTAACAGTCCCAACTATTTAGACCATGCTATGTGGGTGAAATGTTGATACCATGCCAACTTTCAACCTTTTCAGACTTCATTTGAAGTGTTTTTCAATTTCAGGGTCATTTAGCTCAAAACAAATCAGTAAATGCATGAAAAATACCAAATGAAGTCAGAAAGGGTTGAAAATTGATGATGTGGCTTTGAATGGTGCATTTCGAACACACGAAAAGCCTGGAGTTCAAATAAGTTCAAAAAAATGAAATGCCTTTTGTAACCAAAGAGTTTCCATCCCAAACCCCGATACTTCAAAAGTCACTCCCCGTTTTGTACACGAAATGCATCCAGCATTTTCCGTAACCCTCTCAACTTTTTATCATATGCTATGTGGGTGAAATGATGATACCATGCCAACTTTCAACCTTTTCAGAATTCATTTGCAGTGCTTTTCAATTTCAGGGTCATTTATCTCAAAAAAAATCAATAACTGCATGAAAAATATCAAACGAAGTCAGAAAGGGTTGAAAATTGATGATGTGGCTTTCAATGGTGCATGTTGAACACACGAAAAGGCTGGAGTTCAAATAATTTCAAGAAATGAAATGCCTTTTGTAACCGAAGAGTTTCTGTCCCAAACCCCGATACTTCGAAAGAGACTCTCCGTTTTGTACACGAAGTGCATCCAGCTTTTTCCGTAACCCTCTCTACTTTTTAGCACATGCTATGTGGGTGAAATGATGATACCATGCCAACTTTCAACCTTTTCAGAGTTCATTGGCAGTGCATTTCAATTTCAGGGTCATTTAGCTCAAAAAAATCAGTAAATGCATGAAAAATATCAAATGAAGTCAGAAAGTGTTGAAAATTGATGATGTCGCTTTGAGTGGTGCATTTTGAACACACGAAAATCCTGGAGTTCAAATAAGTTCAAGAAAATGACATGTCGTTTGTAACCGATGAGTTTCCGTCCGAAACCGCGATACTTCGAAAGAGACTGTCCATTTTGTACGCGAAGTGCATCCAGCTTTTGACGTATACCTCTCAACTATTTAACACATGCTATGTGGGTGAAATGTTGATACCATGCCAAGTTTCAACCTTTTCAGACTTCATTTGAAGTGTTTTTCAATTTCAGGGTCATTTAGCTCAAAAAAAGCATTAAATGCATGAAAATTATCAAATGAAGTTAGAAAGGGTTGAAAATTGATGATGTGGCTTTGAATGGTGCATTTTGAACACACGAAAAGCCTGGAGTTCAAATAAGTTCAAGAAAATGAAATGCCTTTTGTAACCGAATAGTTTCCGTCCGAAACCCCGATACTTCGAAAGAGACTGCCCGTTTTGTACACGAAGTGCATCCAGCTTTTGCCGTAACCCTCTCAACTTTTTGGCACATGCTATGTGGGTGAAATGATGATACCATGCCAACTTTCAACCTTTTCAAAGTTCATTTGCAATGCTTTTCAATTTCAGGGTCATTTAGCTCAAAATAAAAATCAGTAAACGCATGAAAAATATCAAATGAAGTCAGAAATGATTGA
Source organism: Hordeum marinum (assembly GCA_022496015.1). Classification (NCBI taxonomy): domain Eukaryota; kingdom Viridiplantae; phylum Streptophyta; class Magnoliopsida; order Poales; family Poaceae; genus Hordeum; species Hordeum marinum. The sequence continues at coordinate 505,144,445 of CM039674.1, read as the reverse complement.
AAATTGATGATGTAGCTTTGAATGGTGCATTTTGAACACACGAAAATCCTGGAGTTCAAATAAGTTCAAGAAAATGAAATGCCTTTTGTAGCCGATGAGTTTTCGTCATATACCGCGATACTTCGAAAGAGACTGTCCGTTTTGTACGCGAAGTGCATCCTTCTTTTGCCGTAACCGTCCCAACTATTTAGAACATGCTATGTGGGTGAAATGTTGATACCATGCCAACTTTCAACCTTTTCAGACTTCATTTGAAGTGTTTTTCAATTTCAGGGTCATTTAGCTCAAAAAAACAAGTAAATGCATGAAAATTATCAAATGAAGTCAGAAAGGGTTGAAAATTGATGATGTGGCTTTGAATGGTGCATTTTGAACACACGAAAAGCCTGGAGTTCAAATAAGTTCAAGAAAATGAAATGCCTTTTGTAATCGAATAGTTTCCGTCCGAAACCCCGATACTTCGAAAGAGACTGCCCGTTTTGTACATGAAGTGCATCCAGCTTTTGCCGTAACCCTCTCAACTTTTTGGCACATACTATGTGGGTGAAATGATGATACCATGCCAACTTTCAACCTTTTCAAAATTCATTTGCAGTGCTTTTCAATTTCAGGTTCATTTAGTTCAAAATAAAAATCGGTAAACGCATGAAAAATATCAAATGAAGTCAGAAATGGTTGAAAATTGATGATGTAGCTTTAATGGTGTATTTTGAACACACGAAAAGCCTGGAGTTCAAATAAGTTCAAGAAAATGAAATGCCTTTTGTAACCGATGAGTTTCCGTCCTATACCGCGATACTTCGAAAGAGACTGTCCGTTTTGTACGCGAAGTGTATCCTTCTTTTGTCGTAACCGTACCAACTATTTAGAACATGCTATATGGGTGAAATGTTGATACCATGCCAACTTTCAACCTTTTCTGACTTCATTTGAAGTGTTTTTCAATTTCAGGGTCATTTAGCTCAAAAAAATCAGTAAATGCATGAACAATACCAAATGAAGTCAGAAATGGTTGAAAATTGATGATGTGGGTTTGAATGGTGCATTTTGAACACACGAAAAGCCTGGAGGTCAAATAAGTTCAAGAAAATGAAATGCCTTTTGTAACCAAAGAGTTTCCGTCCCAAACCCCGATACTTCGAAAGAGACTCTCCATGTTGTACACGAAGTGGATCCAGCTTTTTCCGTAACCCTCTCAACTTTTTAGCATATGCTATGTGGGTGAAATGATGATACCATGCCAGCTTTCAACCTTTTCAGAATTCATTTGCAGTGCTTTTCAATTTCAGGGTCATTTATCTCAAAAAAATCAATAACTGCATGAAAAATATCAAACGAAGTCAGAAAGGGTTGAAAATTGATGATGTGGCTTTGAATGGTGCATGTTGAACACACGAAAAGGCTGGAGTTCAAATAGTTTCAAGAAAATGAAATGCCTTTTGTAACTGAAGAGTTTTCGTCCCAAACCCCGATACTTCGAAAGAGACTCTCCGTTTTGTACACGAAGTCCATCCAGCTTTTTCCGTAACCCTCTCAACTTTTTAGCACATGCTATGTGGCTGAAATGATGATACCATGCCAACTTTCAACCTTTTCAGAGTTCATTTGCAGTGCTGTACAATTTCAAGGGCATTGAGCTCACCAAAAATCAGTAAATGCATGAAAAATATCAAATGAAGTCAGAAAGTGTTGAAAATTGGTGATGTCGCTTTGAGTGGTGCATTTTGACCACACGAAAATCCTGGAGTTCAAATAAGTTCAAGAAAATGACATGTCGTTTGTAACCGATGAGTTTTCGTCCGAAACCGCGATAATTCGAAAGAGACTGTCCATTTTGTACGCGAAGTGCATCCAGCTTTTGACGTATACCTCTCAACTATTTAACACATGCTATGTGGGTGAAATGTTGATACCATGCCAAGTTTCAACCTTTTCAGACTTCATTTGAAGTGTTTTTCAATTTCAGGGTCATTTAGCTCAAAAAAAGCATTAAATGCATGAAAATTATCAAATGAAGTTAGAAAGGGTTGAAAATTGATGATGTGGCTTTGAATGGTGCATTTTGAACACACGAAAAGCCTGGAGTTCAAATAAGTTCAAGAAAATGAAATACCTTTTGTAACCGATGAGTTTTCGTCCTATACCGCGATACTTCGAAAGAGACTGTCCGTTTTGTACGCGAAGTGTATCCTTCTTTTGTCGTAACCGTACCAACTATTTAGAACATGCTATATGGGTGAAATGTTGATACCATGCCAACTTTCAACCTTTTCTGACTTCATTTGAAGTGTTTTTCAATTTCAGGGTCATTTAGCTCAAAAAAATCAGTAAATGCATGAACAATACCAAATGAAGTCAGAAATGGTTGAAAATTGATGATGTGGGTTTGAATGGTGCATTTTGAACACACGAAAAGCCTGGAGGTTAAATAAGTTCAAGAAAATGAAATGCCTTTTGTAACCAAAGAGTTTCCGTCCCAAACCCCGATACTTCGAAAGAGACTCTCCATGTTGTACACGAAGTGGATCCAGCTTTTTCCGTAACCCTCTCAACTTTTTAGCATATGCTATGTGGGTGAAATGATGATACCATGCCAACTTTCAACCTTTTCAGAATTCATTTGCAGTGCTTTTCAATTTCAGGGTCATTTATGTCAAAAAAATCAATAACTGCATGAAAAATATCAAACGAAGTCAGAAAGGGTTGAAAATTGATGATGTGGCTGTGAATGGTGCATGTTGAACACACGAAAAGGCTGGAGTTCAAATAGTTTCAAGAAAATGAAATGCCTTTTGTAACTGAAGAGTTTTCGTCCCAAACCCCGATACTTCGAAAGAGACTCTCCGTTTTGTACACGAAGTCCATCCAGCTTTTTCCGTAACCCTCTCAACTTTTTAGCACATGCTATGTGGCTGAAATGATGATACCATGCCAACTTTCAACCTTTTCAGAGTTCATTTGCAGTGCTGTACAATTTCAAGGGCATTGAGCTCAACAAAAATCAGTAAATGCATGAAAAATATCAAATGAAGTCAGAAAGTGTTGAAAATTGGTGATGTCGCTTTGAGTGGTGCATTTTGAACACACGAAAATCTTGGAGCTCAAATAAGTTCAAGAAAATGACATGTCGTTTGTAACCGATGAGTTTTCGTCCGGAACCGCGATACTTCGAAAGAGACTGTCCATTTTGTACGCGAAGTGCATCCAGCTTTTGACCTATACCTCTCAACTATTTGACACATGCTATGTGGGTGAAATGTTGATACCATGCCAAGTTTCAACCTTTTCAGACTTCATTTGAAGTGTTTTTCAATTTCAGGGTCATTTAGCTCAAAAAAGCATTAAATGCATGAAAATTATCAAATGAAGTCAGAAAGGGTTGAAAATTGATGATGTGGCTTTCAATGGTGCATTTTGAACACACGAAAAGCCTGGAGTTCAAATAAGTTCTAGAAAATGAAATGCCTTTTGTAACCGAATAGTTTCCGTCCGAAACCCCGATACTTCGAAAGAGACTGCCCGTTTTGTACACAAAGTGCATCCAGCTTTTGCCGTAACCCTCTCAACTTTTTGGCACATGCTATGTGGGTGAAATGATGATACCATGCCAACTTTCAACCTTTTCAAAGTTCATTTGCAATGCTTTTCAATTTCAGGGTCATTTAGCTCAAAAAAAATCAGTAAACGCATGAAAAATATCAAATGAAGTCAGAAAGGGTTGAAAATTGATGATGTCGCTTTGAATGGTGCATTTTGAACACACGAAAAGCCTGGAGTTCAAATAAGTTCAAGAAAATGAAATGCCTTTTGTAACCGATGAGTTTCCGTCCTATACCGCGATACTTCGAAAGAGACTGTCCGTTTTGTACGCGAAGTGTATCCTTCTTTTGCCGTAACCGTACCAACTATTTAGAACATGCTATATGGGTGAAATGTTGATACGATGCCAACTTTCAACCTTTTCTGACTTCATTTGAAGTGTTTTTCAATTTCAGGGTCATTTAGCTCAAAAAAATCAGTAAATGCATGAACAATACCAAATGAAGTCAGAAATGGTTGAAAATTGATGATGTGGCTCTGAATGGTGCAATTTGAACACACTAAATGCCTGGAGTTCAAATAAGTTCAAGAAAATGAAATGCCTTTTGTAACCAAAGAGTTTCCGTCCCAAACCCCGATACTTCGAAAGAGACTCTCCATGTTGTACACGAAGTGCATCCAGCTTTTTCCGTAACCCTCTCAACTTTTTAGCATATGCTATGTGGGTGAAATGATGATACCATGCCAACTTTCAACCTTTTCAGAATTCATTTGCAGTGCTTTTCAATTTCAGGGTCATTTATCTCAAAAAAATCAATAACTGCATGAAAAATATCAAACGAAGTCAGAAAGGGTGGAAAATTGATGATGTGGCTTTGAATGGTGCATGTTGAACACACGAAAAGGCTGGAGTTCAAATAGTTTCAAGAAAATGAAATGCCTTTTGTAACTGAAGAGTTTCCGTCCCAAACCCCGATACTTCGAAAGAGACTCTCCGTTTTGTACACGAAGTCCATCCAGCTTTTTCCGTAACCCTCTCAACTTTTTAGCACATGCTATGTGGGTGAAATGATGATACCATGCCAACTTTCAACCTTTTCAGAGTTCATTTGCAGTGCTGTACAATTTCAAGGGCATTGAGCTCAACAAAAATCAGTAAATGCATGAAAAATATCAAATGAAGTCAGAAAGTGTTGAAAATTGATGAGTCGCTTTGAGTGGTGCATTTTGAACACACGAAAATCCTGGAGTTCAATTAAGTTCAATAAAATGACATGTCTTTTGTAACCGATGAGTTTCCGTCCGAAACCGCGATACTTCGAAAGAGACTGTCCATTTTGTACGCGAGGTGCATCCAACTTTTGACGTATACCTCTCAACTATTTAACACACGCTATGTGGGTGAAATGTTGATACCATGCCAACTTTCAACCTTTTCAGACTTCATTTGAAGTGTTTTTCAATTTCAGGGTCATTTAGCTCAAAAAAGCAGTAAATGCATGAAAATTATCAAATGAAGTCAGAAAGGGTTAAAAATTGATGATGTGGCTTTGAATGGTGCATTTTGAACAGACGAAAAGCCTGGAGTTCAAATAAGTTCAAGAAAATGAAATGCCTTTTGTAACCGAATAGTTTCCGTCCGAAACCCCGATACTTCGAAAGAGACTGCCCGTTTTGTACACGAAGTGCATCCAGCTTTTGCCGTAACCCTCTCAACTTTTTGGCACATGCTATGTGGGTGAAATGATGATACCATGCCAACTTTCAACCTTTTCAAAATTCATTTGCAGTGCTTTTCAATTTTAGGGTCATTTAGCTCAAAATAAAAATCAGTAAACGCATGAAAAATATCAAATGAAGTTAGAAAGGGTTGAAAATTGATGATGTAGCTTTGAATGGTGCATTTTGAACACACGAAAAGCCTGGAGTTTAAATAAGTTCAAGAAAATTAAATGCCTTTTGTAACCGATGAGTTTCCGTCCTATACCGCGATACTTCGAAAGAGACTGTCCGTTTTGTACGTGAAGTGCATCCTTCTTTTGCCGTAACCGTCCCAACTATTTAGAACATGCTATGTGGGTGAAATGTTGATACCATGCCAACTTTCAACCTTTTCAGAGTTCATTTGCAGTGCATTTCAATTTCCGGGTCATTTAGCTCAAAAAAATCAGTAAATGCATGAAAAATATCAAATGAAGTCAGAAAGTGTTGAAAATTGATAATGTCGCTTCGAGTGGTGCATTTTGAACACACGAAAATCCTGGAGTTCAAATAAGTTCAAGAAAATGACATCTCTTTTGTAACCGATGAGTTTCCGTCCGAAACCGCGATACTTCGAAAGAGACTGTCCGTTTTGTACGCGAAGTGCATCCTTCTTTTGCCGTAACCGTCCCAACTATTTAGAACATGCTATGTGGGTGAAATGTTGATACCATGCCAACTTTCAACCTTTTCAGACTTCATTTGAAGTGTTTTTCAATTTCAGGGTCATTTAGCTCAAAAAAACAAGTAAATGCATGAAAATTATCAAATGAAGTCAGAAAGGGTTGAAAATTGATGATGTGGCTTTGAATGGTGCATTTTGAACACACGAAAAGCCTGGAGTTCAAATAAGTTCAAGAAAATGAAATGCCTTTTGTAACCGATGAGTTTCCGTCCTATACCGCGATACTTCGAAAGAGACTGTCCGTTTTGTACGCGAAGTGTATCCTTCTTTTGTCGTAACCGTACCAACTATTTAGAACATGCTATATGGGTGAAATATTGATACCATGCCAACTTTCAACCTTTTCTGACTTCATTTGAAGTGTTTTTCAATTTCAGGGTCATTTAGCTCAAAAAAATCTGTAAATGCATGAACAATACCAAATGAAGTCAGAAATGGTTGAAAATTGAAGATGTGAGTTTGAATGGTGCATTTTGAACACACGAAAAGCCTGGAGGTCAAATAAGTTCAAGAAAATGAAATGCCTTTTGTAACCAAAGAGTTTCCGTCCCAAACCCCGATACTTCAAAAGAGACTCTCCATGTTGTACACGAAGTGCATCCAGCTTTTTCCGTAACCCTCTCAACTTTTTAGCATATGCTATGTGGGTGAAATGATGATACCATGCCAACTTTCAACCTTTTCGGAATTCATTTGCAGTGCTTTTCAATTTCAGGGTCATTTATCTCAAAAAAATCAATAACTGCATGAAAAATATCAAACGAAGTCAGAAAGGGTTGAAAATTGATGATGTGGCTTTGAATGGTGCATGTTGAACACACGAAAAGGCTGGAGTTCAAATAGTTTCAAGAAAATGAAATGCCTTTTGTAACTGAAGAGTTTCCGTCCCAAACCCCGATACTTCGAAAGAGACTCTCCGTTTTGTACACGAAGTCCATCCAACTTTTTCCGTAACCCTCTCAACTTTTTAGCACATGCTATGTGGCTGAAATGATGATACCATGCGAACTTTCAACCTTTTCAGAGTTCATTTGCAGTGCTGTACAATTTCAAGGGCATTGAGCTCAACAAAAATCAGTAAATGCATGAAAAATATCAAATGAAGTCAGAAAGTGTTGAAAATTGATGAGTCGCTTTGAGTGGTGCATTTTGAACACACGAAAATCCTGGAGTTCAATTAAGTTCAACAAAATGACATGTCTTTTGTAACCGATGAGTTTCCGTCCGAAACCGCGATACTTCGAAAGAGACTGTCCATTTTGTACGCGAGGTGCATCCAACTTTTGACGTATACCTCTGAACTATTTAACACATGCTATGTGGGTGAAATGTTGATACCATGCCAACTTTCAACCTTTTCAGACTTCATTTGAAGTGTTTTTCAATTTCAGGGTCATTTAGCTCAAAAAAGCAGTAAATGCATGAAAATTATCAAATGAAGTCAGAAAGGGTTAAAAATTGATGATGTGGCTTTGAATGGTGCATTTTGAACAGACGAAAAGCCTGGAGTTCAAATAAGTTCAAGAAAATGAAATGCCTTTTGTAACCGAATAGTTTCCGTCTGAAACCCCGATACTTCGAAAGAGACTGCCCGTTTTGTACACGAAGTGCATCCAGCTTTTGCCGTAACCCTCTCAACTTTTTGGCACATGCTATGTGGGTGAAATGATGATACCATGCCAACTTTCAACCTTTTCAAAATTCATTTGCAGTGCTTTTCAATTTTAGGGTCATTTAGCTCAAAATAAAAATCAGTAAACGCATGAAAAATATCAAATGAAGTTAGAAAGGGTTGAAAATTGATGATGTAGCTTTGAATGGTGCATTTTGAACACACGAAAAGCCTGGAGTTTAAATAAGTTCAAGAAAATGAAATGCCTTTTGTAACCGATGAGTTTCCGTCCTATACCGCGATACTTCGAAAGAGACTGTCCGTTTTGTACGCGAAGTGCATCCTTCTTTTGCCGTAACCGTCCCAACTATTTAGAACATGCTATGTGGGTGAAATGTTGATACCATGCCAACTTTCAACCTTTTCAGAGTTCATTTGCAGTGCATTTCAATTTCCGGGTCTTTAGCTCAAAAAAATCAGTAAATGCATGAAAAATATCAAATGAAGTCAGAAAGTGTTGAAAATTGATGATGTCGCTTCGAGTGGTGCATTTTGAACACACGAAAATCCTGGAGTTCAAATAAGTTCAAGAAAATGACATCTCTTTTGTAACCGATGAGTTTCCGTCCGAAACCGCGATACTTCGAAAGAGACTGTCCGTTTTGTACGCGAAGTGCATCCTTCTTTTGCTGTAACCGTCCCAACTATTTAGAACATGCTATGTGGGTGAAATGTTGATACCATGCCAACTTTCAACCTTTTCAGACTTCATTTGAAGTGTTTTTCAATTTCAGGGTCATTTAGCTCAAAAAAACCCAGTAAATGCATGAAAATTATCAAATGAAGTCAGAAAGGGTTGAAAATTGATGATGTGGCTTTGAATGGTGCATTTTGAACACACGAAAAGCCTGGAGTTCAAATAAGTTCAAGAAAATGAAATGCCTTTTGTAACCGATGAGTTTCCGTCCTATACCGCGATACTTCGAAAGAGACTGTCCGTTTTGTACGCGAAGTGTATCCTTCTTTTGTCGTAACCGTACCAACTATTTAGAACATGCTATATGGGTGAAATATTGATACCATGCCAACTTTCAACCTTTTCTGACTTCATTTGAAGTGTTTTTGAATTTCAGGGTCATTTAGCTCAAAAAAATCAGTAAATGCATGAACAATACCAAATGAAGTCAGAAATGGTTGAAAATTGATGATGTGGGTTTGAATGGTGCATTTTGAACACACGAAAAGCCTGGAGGTCAAATAAGTTCAAGAAAATGAAATGCCTTTTGTAACCAAAGAGTTCCCGTCCCAAACCCCGATACTTCGAAAGAGACTCTCCATGTTGTACACGAAGTGGATCCAGCTTTTTCCGTAACCCTCTCAACTTTTTAGCATATGCTATGTGGGTGAAATGATGATACCATGCCAACTTTCAACCTTTTCAGAATTCATTTGCAGTGCTTTTCAATTTCAGGGTCATTTATCTCAAAAAAATCAATAACTGCATGAAAAATATCAAACGAAGTCAGAAAGGGTTGAAAATTGATGATGTGGCTTTGAATGGTGCATGTTGAACACACGAAAAGGCTGGAGTTCAAATAGTTTCAAGAAAATGAAATGCCTTTTGTAACTGAAGAGTTTTCGTCCCAAACCCCGATACTTCGAAAGAGACTCTCCGTTTTGTACACGAAGTCCATCCAGCTTTTTCCGTAACCCTCTCAACTTTTTAGCACATGCTATGTGGCTGAAATGATGATACCATGCCAACTTTCAACCTTTTCAGAGTTTATTTGCAGTGCTGTACAATTTCAAGGGCATTGAGCTCAACAAAAATCAGTAAATGCATGAAAAATATCAAATGAAGTCAGAAAGTGTTGAAAATTGGTGATGTCGCTTTGAGTGGTGCATTTTGAACACACGAAAATCCTGGAGTTGAAATAAGTTAAAGAAAATGACATGTCGTTTGTAACCGATGAGTTTCCGTCCGAAACCGCGATACTTCGAAAGAGACTGTCCATTTTGTACGCGAGGTGCATCCAACTTTTGACGTATACCTCTCAACTATTTAACACATGCTATGTGGGTGAAATGTTGATACCATGCCAACTTTCAACCTTTTCAGACTTCATTTGAAGTGTTTTTCAATTTCAGGGTCATTTAGCTCAAAAAAGCAGTAAATGCATGAAAATTATCAAATGAAGTCAGAAAGGGTTAAAAATTGATGATGTGGCTTTGAATGGTGCATTTTGAACAGACGAAAAGCCTGGAGTTCAAATAAGTTCAAGAAAATGAAATGCCTTTTGTAACCGAATAGTTTCCGTCCGAAACCCCGATACTTCGAAAGAGACTGCCCGTTTTGTACACGAAGTGCATCTAGCTTTTGCCGTAACCCTCTCAACTTTTTGGCACATGCTATGTGGGTGAAATGATGATACCATGCCAACTTTCAACCTTTTCAAAATTCATTTGCAGTGGTTTTCAATTTTAGGGTCATTTAGCTCAAAATAAAAATCAGTAAACGCATGAAAAATATCAAATGAAGTTAGAAAGGGTTGAAAATTGATGATGTAGCTTTGAATGGTGCATTTTGAACACACGAAAAGCCTGGAGTTTAAATAAGTTCAAGAAAATGAAATGCCTTTTGTAACCGATGAGTTTCCGTCCTATACCGCGATACTTCGAAAGAGACTGTTCGTTTTGTACGCGAAGTGCATCCTTCTTTTGCCGTAACCGTCCCAACTATTTAGAACATGCTATGTGGGTGAAATGTTGATACCATGCCAACTTTCAACCTTTTCAGAGTTCATTTGCAGTGCATTTCAATTTCCGGGTCATTTAGCTCAAAAAAATCAGTAAATGCATGAAAAATATCAAATGAAGTCAGAAAGTGTTGAAAATTGATGATGTCGCTTCGAGTGGTGCATTTTGAACACACGAAAATCCTGGAGTTCAAATAAGTTCAAGAAAATGACATCTCTTTTGTAACCGATGAGTTTCCATCCGAAACCGCGATACTTCGAAAGAGACTGTCCGTTTTGTACGCGAAGTGCATCCTTCTTTTGCCATAACCGTCCCAACTATTTAGAACATGCTATGTGGGTGAAATGTTGATACCATGCCAACTTTCAACCTTTTCAGACTTCATTTGAAGTGTTTTTCAATTTCAGGGTCATTTAGCTCAAAAAAAACCAGTAAATGCATGAAAATTATCAAATGAAGTCAGAAAGGGTTGAAAATTGATGATGTGGCTTTGAATGGTGCATTTTGAACACACGAAAAGCCTGGAGTTCAAATAAGTTCAAGAAAATGAAATGCCTTTTGTAACCGATGAGTTTCCGTCCTATACCGCGATACTTCGAAAGAGACTGTCTGTTTTGTACGCGAAGTGTATCCTTCTTTTTTCGTAACCGTACCAACTATTTAGAACATACTATATGGGTGAAATATTGATACCATGCCAACTTTCAACCTTTTCTGACTTCATTTGAAGTGTTTTTGAATTTCAGGGTCATTTAGCTCAAAAAAATCAGTAAATGCATGAACAATACCAAATGAAGTCAGAAATGGTTGAAAATTGATGATGTGGGTTTGAATGGTGCATTTTGAACACACGAAAAGCCTGGAGGTCAAATAAGTTCAAGAAAATGAAATGCCTTTTGTAACCAAAGAGTTCCCGTCCCAAACCCCGATACTTCGAAAGAGACTCTCCATGTTGTACACGAAGTGGATCCAGCTTTTTCCGTAACCCTCTCAACTTTTTAGCATATGCTATGTGGGTGAAATGATGATACCATGCCAACTTTCAACCTTTTCAGAATTCATTTGCAGTGCTTTTCAATTTCAGGGTCATTTATCTCAAAAAATCAATAACTGCATGAAAAATATCAAACGAAGTCAGAAAGGGTTGAAAATTGATGATGTGGCTTTGAATGGTGCATGTTGAACACACGAAAAGGCTGGAGTTCAAATAGTTTCAAGAAAATGAAATGCCTTTTGTAACTGAAGAGTTTTCGTCCCAAACCCCGATACTTCGAAAGAGACTCTCCGTTTTGTACACGAAGTCCATCCAGCTTTTTCCGTAACCCTCTCAACTTTTTAGCACATGCTATGTGGCTGAAATGATGATACCATGCCAACTTTCAACCTTTTCAGAGTTTATTTGCAGTGCTGTACAATTTCAAGGGCATTGAGCTCAACAAAAATCAGTAAATGCATGAAAAATATCAAATGAAGTCAGAAAGTGTTGAAAATTGGTGATGTCGCTTTGAGTGGTGCATTTTGAACACACGAAAATCCTGGAGTTGAAATAAGTTAAAGAAAATGACATGTCGTTTGTAACCGATGAGTTTCCGTCCGAAACCGCGATACTTCGAAAGAGACTGTCCATTTTGTACGCGAAGTGCATCCAGCTTTTGACGTATACCTCTCAACTATTTAACACATGCTATGTGGGTGAAATGTTGATACCATGCCAAGTTTCAACCTTTTCAGACTTCATTTGAAGTGTTTTTCTATTTCAGGGTCATTTAGCTCAAAAAAAGCATTAAATGCATGAAAATTATCAAATGAAGTCAGAAAGGGTTGAAAATTGATGATGTGGCTTTGAATGGTGCATTTTGAACACACGAAAAGCCTGGAGTTCAAATAAGTTCAAGAAAATGAAATGCCTTTTGTAACCGAATAGTTTCCGTCCGAAACCCCGATACTTCGAAAGAGACTGCCCGTTTTGTACACGAAGTGCATCCAGCTTTTGCTGTAACCCTCTCAACTTTTTGGCACATGCTATGTGGGTGAAATGATGATACCATGCCAACTTTCAACCTTTTCAAAGTTCATTTGCAATGCTTTTCAATTTCAGGGTCATTTAGCTCAAAAAAAATCAGTAAACGCATGAAAAATATCAAATGAAGTCAGAAAGGGTTGAAAATTGATGATGTCGCTTTGAATGGTGCATTTTGAACACACGAAAAGCCTGGAGTTCAAATAAGTTTAAGAAAATGAAATGCCTTTTGTAACCGATGAGTTTCCGTCCTATACCGTGATACTTCGAAAGAGACTGTCCGTTTTGTACGCGAAGTGTATCCTTCTTTTGCCGTAACCGTACCAACTATTTAGAACATGCTATATGGGTGAAATGTTGATACCATGACAACTTTCAACCTTTTCTGACTTCATTTGAAGTGTTTTTCAATTTCAGGGTCATTTAGCTCAAAAAAATCAGTAAATGCATGAACAATACCAAATGAAGTCAGAAATGGTTGAAAATTGATGATGTGGCTCTGAATGGTGCAATTTGAACACACGAAAAGCCTGGAGTTCAAATAAGTTCGAGAAAATGAAATGCCTTTTGTAACCAAAGAGTTTCCGTCCCAAACCCCGATACTTCAAAAGAGACTCTCCATGTTGTACACGAAGTGCATCCAGCTTTTTCCGTAACCCTCTCAACTTTTTAGCATATGCTATGTGGGTGAAATGATGATACCATGCCAACTTTCAACCTTTTCGGAATTCATTTGCAGTACTTTTCAATTTCAGGGTCATTTATCTCAAAAAAATCAATAACTGCATGAAAAATATCAAACGAAGTCAGAAAGGGTTGAAAATTGATGATGTGGCTTTGAATGGTGCATGTTGAACACACGAAAAGGCTGGAGTTCAAATAGTTTTAAGAAAATGAAATGCCTTTTGTAACTGAAGAGTTTCCGTCCCAAACCCCGATACTTCGAAAGAGACTCTCCGTTTTGTACACGAAGTCCATCCAGCTTTTTCCGTAACCCTCTCAACTTTTTAGCACATGCTATGTGGCTGAAATGATGATACCATGCCAACTTTCAACCTTTTCAGAGTTCATTTGCAGTGCTGTACAATTTCAAGGGCATTGAGCTCAACAAAAATCAGTAAATGCATGAAAAATATCAAATGAAGTCAGAAAGTGTTGAAAATTGATGATGTCGCTTCGAGTGGTGCATTTTGAACACACGAAAATCCTGGAGTTCAAATAAGTTCAAGAAAATGACATCTCTTTTGTAACCGATGAGTTTCCGTCCGAAACCGCGATACTTCGAAAGAGACTGTCCGTTTTGTACGCGAAGTGCATCCAGCTTTTGACGTATACCTCTCAACTATTTAACACATGCTATGTGGGTGAAATGTTGATACCATGCCAACTTTCAACCTTTTCAGACTTCATTTGAAGTGTTTTTCAATTTCAGGGTCATTTAGCTCAAAAAAAGCAGTAAATGCATGAAAATTATCAAATGAAGTCAGAAAGGGTTGAAAATTGATGATGTGGCTTTGAATGGTGCATTTTGAACACACGAAAAGCCTGGAGTTCAAATAAGTTCAAGAAAACGAAATGCCCTTTGTAACCGAATAGTTTCCGTCCAAAACCCCGATACTTCGAAAGAGACTGCCCGTTTTGTACACGAAGTGCATCCAGCTTTTGCCGTAACCCTCTCAACTTTTTGGCACATGCTATGTGGGTGAAATGGTGATACCATGACAACTTTCAACCTTTTCAAAATTCATTTGCAGTGCTTCTCAATTTCAGGGTCATTTAGCTCAAAATAAAAATTAGTAAACACATGAAAAATATCAAATGAAGTCAGAAAGGGTTGAAAATTGATGATGTAGCTTTGAATGGTGCATTTTGAACACACGAAAAGCCTGGAGTTCAAATAAGTTCAAGAAAATGAAATGCCTTTCGTAACCGATTAGTTTCCGTTCGAAACCCCGATACTTCGAAAGAGACTGTCCGTTTTGTACACGAAGTGCATCCAGCTTTTTTCGGAACCCTCTCAACTTTTTAGCACATGCTATGTGGGTGAAATGATGATACCATGCCAACTTTCAACCTTTTCAGAGTTCATTTGCAGTGCTTTTCAATTTCAGGGTCATTTAGCTCAAAAAATCAGTAAATGCATGAAAAATACCAAATGAAGTCAGAAAGGGTTGAAAATTGATGATGTGGCTTTGAATGGTGCATTTTGAACACACGAAAAGCCTGGAGTTCAAATAAGTTCAAGAAAATGAAATGCCTTTTGTAACCGAATAGTTTCCGTCCGAAACCCCGATACTTCGAAAGAGACTGTCCGTTTTGTACACAAAGTGCATCCAGCTTTTGCCGTAACCCTCTCAACTTTTTAGGACATGCTATGTGGGTGAAATGATGATACCATGTCAAGTTTCAACCTTTTGAGAGTTCATTTCTAGTGCTTTTCAATTTCAGGGTCATTTAGCTCAAAAAAATCAGTAAATGCATGAAAAATATCAAATGAAGTTAGAAAGGGTTGAAAATTGACGATGTGGCTTTGAATGGTGCATTTTGAACACACGAAAGTCCTGGAGTACAAATAAGTTCAAGAAAATGAAATGCCTTTTGTATCCCATGAGTTTCCGTCCGAAACCGCGATACTTCGAAAGAGACTGTCCGTTTTGTATGCGAAGTGCATCCTGCTTTTGCCCTAACCCTCCCAAGTATTTAGCTCATGCTATGTGGGTGAAATGATGATACCATGCCAACTTTCAACCTTTTCAAAATTCATTTGTAGTGCTTTTCAATTTCAGGGTCATTTAGCTCAAAATAAAAATCACTAAACGCATGAAAAATATCAAATGAAGTCAGAAAGGGTTGAAAATTGATGATGTAGCTTTGAATGGTGCATTTTGAACACACGAAAAGCCTGGAGTTCAAATAAGTTCAAGAACATGAAATGCCTTTTGTAACCGATGAGTTTCCGTCCTATACCGCGATACATCAAAAGAGACTGTCCGTTTCGTACGCGAAGTGCATCCTTCTTTTGCCTTAACCATCCCAACTATTTAGAACATGCTATGTGGGTGAAATGTTGATACCATGCCAACTTTAAACCTTTTCAGACTTCATTTGAAGTGTTTTTCAATTTCAGGGTCATTTAGCTCAAAAAACATCAGTAAATGCATGAAAAATACCAAATGAAGTCAGATAGGGTTGAAAATTGATGATGTGGCTTTGAATGGTACATTTTGAACACACGAAAAGTCTGGAGTTCAAATAAGTTCAAGAAAATGAAATGCCTTTTGTAACCGAATAGTTTTTGTCCGAAACCCCGATACTTCGAAAGAGACTGTCCGTTTTGTACACGAAGTGCATCCAGCTTTTGCCGTAACCCTCTCAACTTTTTAGGACATGCTATGTGGGTGAAATGATGATACCATGCCAACTTTCAACCTTTTGAGAGTTCATTTCTAGTACTTTTCAATTTCAGGGTCATTTAGCTCAAAAAAATCAGTAAATGCATGAAAAATATCAAATGAAGTTAGAAAGGGTTGAAAATTGATGATGTGGCTTCGAATGGTGTATTTTGAACACACGAAAATCCTGGAGTACAAATAAGTTCAAGAAAATGAAATGCCTTTTGTAACCCATGAGTTTCCGTCCGAAACCGCGATACTTCGAAAGAGACTGTCCGTTTTGTATGCGAAGTGCATCCTGCTTTAGCCCTAACCCTCCCAAGTATTTAGCTCATGCTATATGGGTGAAATGATGATACCATGCCAACTTTCAACCTTTTCAAAATTCATTTGCAGTGCTTTTCAATTTCAGGGTCATTTAGCTCAAAATAAAAATCAGTAAACGCATGAAAAATATCAAATGAAGTCAGAAAGGGTTGAAAATTGATGATGTAGCTTTGAATGGTGCATTTTGAACACACGAAAAGCCTGGAGTTCAAATTAGTTCAAGAACATGAAATGCCTTTTGTAACCGATGAGTTTCCGTCCTATACCGCGAAAAATACCAAATGAAGTGTTTTTTAAGTTGAAGTGTTTTTTAATTTGAAAAATACCAAATGCCTTTTGTAACTGACTTCATTTGAATTGTTTTTTAATTTCAGGGTCATTTAGCTCAAAAAACATCAGTAAATGCATGAAAAATACCAAATGAAGTCAGAAAGGGTTGAAAATTGATGATGTGGCTTTGAATGGTGCATTTTGAACACACGAAAAGCCTGGAGTTCAAATAAGTTAAAGAAAATGAAATGCCTTTTCTAACCGAATAGTTTCCGTCCGAAACCCCGATACTTCGAAAGAGACTGCCCGTTTTGTACACAAAGTGCATCCAGCTTTTGCCGTAACCCTCTCAACTTTTTGGCACATGCTATGTGGGTGAAATGTGATACCATGCCAACTTTCAACCTTTTCAAAGTTCATTTGCAATGCTTTTCAATTTCAGGGTCATTTAGCTCAAAAAAAATCAGTAAATGCATGAATAATACCAAATGAAGTCAGAAAGGGGTGAAAATTGATGATGTGGCATTGAATGGTGCATTTTGAACACATGAAAAGCCTGGAGTTCAAAGAAGTTCAAGAAAATGAAATGCCTTTTGTAACCAAAGAGTTTCCGTCCCAAACCCCGATACTTCGAAAGAGACTCTCCATTTTGTACTCGAAGTGCATCCAGCTTTTTTCGTAACCCTCTCAACTTTTTAGCATATGCTATGTGGGTGAAATGATGATACCATGCCAACTTTCAACCTTTTCAGAATTCATTTGCAGTGCTTTTCAATTTCAGGGTCATTTATCTCAAAAAAATCAATAACTGCATGAAAAATATCAAACGAACTCAGAAAGGGTTGAAAATTGATGATGTGGCTTTGAATGGTGCATGTTGAACACACGAAAAGGCTGGAGTTCAAAAATTTTCACGAAAATGAAATGCCTTTTGTAACTGAAGAGTTTCTGTCCCAAACCCCGATACTTTGAAAGAGACTCTCCGTTTTGTACACGAAGTCCATCCAGCTTTTTCCGTAACCCTCTCAACTTTTTAGCACATGCTATGTGGGTGAAATGATGATACCATGCCAACTTTCAACCTTTTCAGAGTTCATTTGCAGTGCTGTTCAATTTCAAGGGCATTGAGCTCAAAAAAATCAGTAAATGCCTGAAAAATATCAAATGAAGTCAGAAAGTGTTGAAAATTGATGATGTCGCTTTGAGTGGTGCATTTGAACACACGAAAATCCTGGAGTTCAAATAAGTTCAAGAAAATGACATGTCTTTTGTAACCGATGAGTTTCCGTCCGAAACCGCGATACTTCGAAAGAGACTGTCCATTTTGTACTTGAAGTGCATGCAGCTTTTGACGTATACCTCTCAACTATTTAACACATGCTATATGGGTGAAATTTTGAAACCATGCCAACTTTCAACCTTTTCAGACTTCTTTTGAAGTGTTTTTCAATTTCAGGGTCATTTAGCTCAAAAAAAGCAGTAAATGCATGAAAATTATCAAATGAAGTCAGAAAGGGTTGAAAATTGATGATGTGGCTTTGAATGGTGCATTTTGAACAGACGAAAAGCCTGGAGTTCAAATAAGTTCAAGAAAATGAAATGCCTTTTGTAACCGAATAGTTTCCGTTCGAAACCCCGATACTTCGAAAGAGACTGCCCGTTTTGTACACGAAGTGCATCCAGCTTTTGTCGTAACCCTCTCAACTTTTTGGCACATGCTATGTGGGTGAAATGATGATACCATGCCAACTTTCAACCTTTTCAAAGTTCATTTGCAGTGCTTTTCAATTTTAGGGTCATTTAGCTAAAAAAATCAGTAAACGCATGAAAAATATCAAATGAAGTCAGAAAGTGTTGAAAATTGATGATGTCGCTTTGAGTGGTGCATTTTGGACACACGAAAATCCTGGAGTTCAAATAAGTTTAAGAAAATGACATGTCTTTTGTAACCGATGAGTTTCCGTCCGAAACCGCGATACTTTGAAAGAGACTGTCCATTTTGTACGCGAAGTGCATCCAGCTTTTGACGTATACCTCTCAACTATTTCACACATGCTATGTTGGTGAAATGTTGATACCATGCGAACTTTCAACGTTTTCAGAGTTCATTTGCAGTGCTTTTCAATTTCAGGGTCATTTAGCTCAAAAAATCAGTAAATACATGAAAAAGATCAAATGCATCAGAAAGGGTTGAAAATTGATGATGTCGCTTTGAATGGTGCATTTTGAACATACGAAAATCCTGGAGTTCAAATAAGTTCAAGAAAATGAAATGCCTCTTGTAACTGATGAGTTTCCGTCCGAAACCCCGATACTTCGAAACAGACTGTCCGTTTTGTACACGAAGTGCATCCAGCTTTTGTCGTATCCCTCTCAACTTTGTAGCACATGCTATGTGGGTGAAATGATGATACCATGCCAACTTTCAACATTTTCAGAGTTCATTTGTAGTGCTTTTCAATTTCAGGGTCATTTAGCTCAAAAAAATCAGTAAATGCATGAAAAATATCAAATGAAGTCAGAAAGGGATGAAAATTGATGATGTGGCTTTGAATGGTTCATTTTGAACACACGAAAAGCCTGGAGTTCAAATAAGTTCAAGGAAATGAAATGCCTTTTGTAACCGATAAGTTTCCGTCCGAAACCCCGATACTTCGAAACAGACTGTCCGTTTTGTACACAAAGTGCATCAAGCTTTTGCCGTAACCCTCTCAACTTTTTAGCACATGATATGTGGGTGAAATGATGATACCATGCCAACTTTCAAGCTTTTGAGAGTTCATTTGTAGTGCTTTTCTATTTCAGGGTCATTTAGCTAAAAAAATCAGTAAATGCATGAAAAATATCAAATGAAGTCAGAAAGGGTTGAAAATTAATGATGTGGCTTTGAATGGTGCATTTTGAACACACGAAAAGCCTGGAGTTCAAATAAGTTCAAGAAAATGAAATGCCTTTTGTAACCGCTGAGTTTCCGTCCGGAACCCTGATACTTCCAAAGAGACTGTCCGTTTTGTACACGAAGCGCATCCAACTTTTCCATAACCCTCTCAACTTTTTAGGACATGCTATGTGGGTGAAATGATGATACCATGCCAACTTTGAACCTTTTCAGCGTTCGTTTGAAGTGGGTTTCAATTTCAGGGTCATTTAGCTCAAAAAAATCAGTAAATGCACGAAAAATATCAAATGAAGTCAGAAAGGGTTGAAAATTGATGATGTGGCTTTGAATGGTGCATTTTGAACACACGAAAGGCCTACAGTTCAAATATTTTCAAGAAAATGAAATGCCTTTTGTAACCGATGAGTTTCCGTCTGAAATCCCGGTACTTCGAAAGAGACTGTCCGTTTTGTACGCGAAGTGCATCCTGCTTTTGCCGTAACCCTCCCAACTTTTTAGAAGATTCTATGTGGGTGAAATGTTGATACCATGCCAACTTTCAACCTTTTGAGACTTCATTTGAAGTGCTTTTCATTTTAAGGGTCATTTAGCTCAAGAAAATCAGTAAATGCATGAAAAATAACAAATGAAGTCAAAAAGGGTTGAAAATTGATGATGTAGCTTTGAATGGTGCATTTTGAACACACGAAAAGCCTAGAGTTCAAATATTTTCAAGAAAATGAAATGCCTTTTGTAACCAATGAGTTTCCATCTGAAATCTCGATACTTCGACAGAGCCTGTTCGTTTTGTACGCGAAGTGCATCCTGCTTTTGCCGTAACCCTCCCAACTTTTTAGCAGATGCTATGTGGGTGAAATGTTAATACCATGCCAACTTTCAACCTTTTGAGACTTCATTTGAACTGCTTTTCAATTTCAGGGTCATTTAGCTCACCAAAAATGAAAATATGCAAGAAAAATACCAAATGAAGTCAGAAAGGGTTGAAAATTGATGACGTGGGTTTCAATGGTGCATTTGGAACACACGAAAGGACTGGAGTTCAAATAAGATCAAGAAAATGAAATGCCTTTTGTAACCGATGAGTTTCCGTCCGAAACCCCGATACTTCGAAACAGACTGCCCGTTTTGTACACGAAGTGCATCCAGCTTTTGTCGTAACCCTCTCAACTTTTTGGCACATGCTATGTGGGTGAAATGATGATACCATGCCAACTTTCAACCTTTTCAAAGTTCATTTGCAGTGCTTTTCAATTTCAGGGTCATTTAGCTAAAAAAAATCAGTAAACGCATGAAAAATATCAAATGAAGTCAGAAAGTGTTGAAAATTGATGATGTCGCTTTGAGTGGTGCATTTTGGACACACGAAAATCCTGGAGTTCAAATAAGTTTAAGAAAATGACATGTCTTTTGTAACCGATGAGTTTCCGTCCGAAACCGCGATACTTTGAGAGAGACTGTCCATTTTGTACGCGAAGTGCATCCAGCTTTTGACGTATACCTCTCAACTATTTCACACATGCTATGTTGGTGAAATGTTGATACCATGCTAACTTTCAACGTTTTCAGAGTTCATTTGCAGTGCTTTTCAATTTCAGGGTCATTTAGCTCAAAAAATCAGTAAATACATGAAAAAGATCAAATGCATCAGAAAGGGTTGAAAATTGATGATGTCGCTTTGAATGGTGCATTTTGAACATACGAAAATCCTGGAGTTCAAATAAGTTCAAGAAAATGAAATGCCTCTTGTAACTCATGAGTTTCCGTCCAAAACCGAGATACTTTGAAAGAGATTGTCCGTTTTGTACACGAAGTGCATTCAGCTTTTGCCGTAACCCTCTCAACTTTTTAGCACATGCTATGTGGGTGAAATGATGATACGATGCCAACTTTCAACATTTTCAGAGTTCATTTGTAGTGCTTTTCAATTTCAGGGTCATTTAGCTAAAAAAATCACCAAACGCATGAAAAATACCAAATGAAATCAGAAAGGGTTGAAAATTGATGATGTGGCTTTGAATGGTGCATTTTGAACAAACGGAAAGCCTGGAGTTCAAATAAGTTCAAGAAAATGAAATGCCTTTTTTAACCGATGAGTTTCCGTCCAAAACCCCGATACTCCGAAAGAGACTGTCTGTTTTGTACACGAAGGTCATCCAGCTTTTGCCGTAACCGTCTCAAATTTTTAGCACATGTTATGTGGGTGAAATGATGATACCATGCCAACTTTAATCCTTTTCAGAGTTCATTTGTAGTGCTTTTGCATTTCAAGGTCATTTAGCTAAAAAAATGAGTAAATGCATGAAAAATATCAAATGAAGTCAGAAAGGGTTGAAAATTGATGATGTGGCTTTAAACGGTGCATTTTGAACACACGAAAAGCCTGGAGTTAAAATAAGTTCAAGAAAATGAAATGCCTTTTGTAACCGATGAGTTTCCGTCCGAAACCCCGATACTTCGAAACAGACTGTCCGTTTTGTACACGAAGTGCATCCAGCTTTTGTCGTATCCCTCTCAACTTTGTAGCACATGCTAAATGATGATACCATGCCAACTTTCAACATTTTCAGAGTTCATTTGTAGTGCTTTTCAATTTCAGGGTCATTTAGCTCAAAAAAATCAGTAAATGGATGAAAAATATCAAATGAAGTCAGAAAGGGATGAAAATTGATGATGTGGCTTTGAATGGTTCATTTTGAACACACGAAAAGCCTGGAGTTCAAATAAGTTCAAGGAAATGAAATGCCTTTTGTAACCGATAAGTTTCCGTCCGAAACCCCGATACTTCGAAACAGACTGTCCGTTTTGTACACAAAGTGCATCAAGCTTTTTCCGTAACCCTCTCAACTTTTTAGCACATGATATGTGGGTGAAATGATGATACCATGCCAACTTTCAAGCTTTTCAGAGTTCATTTGTAGTGCTTTTCTATTTCAAGGTCATTTAGCTAAAAAAATCAGTAAATGCATGAAAAAAAATCAAATGAAGTCAGAAAGGGTTGAAAATTGATGATGTGGCTTTGAATGGTGCATTTTGAACACACGAAAAGCCTGGAGTTCAAATAAGTTCAAGAAAATGAAATGCCTTTCGTAACCGATTAGTTTCCGTTCGAAACCCCGATACTTCGAAAGAGACTGTCCGTTTTGTACACGAAGTGCATCCAGCTTTTTTCGGAACCCTCTCAACTTTTTAGCACATGCTATGTGGGTGAAATGATGATACCGTGCCAACTTTCAACCTTTTTAGAGTTCATTTGTAGTGCTTATCAATTTCAGGGTCATTTAGCTCAAAAAATATGTAAATGCATGAAAATATCAAATGAAGTCAAAGGGGTTGAAAATTGATGATGTGGCTTTGAATGGCGCATTTTGAACACACGAAAAGCCTGGAGCTCAAGTAAGTTCAAGAAAATGAAATGCCTTTTGTAACCGATGAGTTTCCGTCCGGAAACCTGATACTTCCAAAGAGACTGTCCGTTTTGTACACGAAGCGCATCCAACTTTTCCATAACCCTCTCAACTTTTTAGGACATGCTATGTGGGTGAAATGATGATACCGTGCCAACTTTCAACCTTTTCAGCGTTCGTTTGAAGTGGGTTTCAATTTCAGGGTCATTTAGCTCAAAAAAATCAGTAAATGCACGAAAAATATCAAATGAAGTCAGAAAGGGTTGAAAATTGATGATGTGGCTTTGAATGGTGCATTTTGAACACACGAAAGGCCTACAGTTCAAATATTTTCAAGAAAATGAAATGCCTGTTGTAACCGATGAGTTTCTGTCTGAAATCCCGGTACTTCGAAAGAGACTGTCCGTTTTGTACGCGAAGTGCATCCTGCTTTTGCCGTAACCCTCCCAACTTTTTAGAAGATTCTATGTGGGTGAAATGTTGATACCATGCCAACTTTCAACCTTTTCAAAATTCATTTGCAGTGCTTCTCAATTTCAGGGTAATTTAGCTCAAAATAAAAATTAGTAAACACATGAAAAATATCAAATGAAGTCAGAAAGGGTTGAAAATTGATGATGTAGCTTTGAATGGTGCATTTTGAACACACGAAAAGCCTGGAGTTCAAATAAGTTCAAGAAAATGAAATGCCTTCTGTAACCGATGAGTTTCCGTCCTATACCGCGATACTTCGAAAGAGACTGTCCGTTTTGTACGCGAAGTGCATCGTTCTCTTGCCGTAACCGTCCCAACTATTTAGAACATGCTATGTGGGTGAAATGTTGATACCATGCCAACTTTCAACCTTTTCAGACTTCATTTGAAGTGTTTTTTAATTTCAGGGTCATTTAGCTCAAAAAAATCAGTAAATGCATGAAAAATACCAAATGAAGTCAGAAAGGGTTGAAAATTGATGATATGGCTTTCAATGGTGCATTTTGAACACACGAAAAGCCTGGAGTTCAAATAATTTCAAGAAAATGAAATGCCTTTTGTAACCAAAGAGTTTCTGTCCCAAACCCCGATACTTCGAAAGAGACTCTCCATTTTGTACACGAAGTGCATCCAGCTTTTTCCGTAACCCTCTCAACTTTTTAGCATATGCTATGTGGGTCAAATGATGATACCATGCCAACTTTCAACCTTTTCAGAATTCATTTGCAGTGCTTTTCAATTTCAGGGTCATTTATCTCAAAAAAATCAATAACTGCATGAAAAATATCAAACGAAGTCAGAGGGGGTTGAAAATTGATGATGTGGCTTTGAATGGTGCATGTTGAACACACGAAAAGGGTGGAGTTCAAAAAGTTTCAAGAAAATGAAATGCCTTTTGTAACTGAAGAGTTTCTGTCCCAAACCCCGATACTTCGAAAGAGACTCTCCGTTTTGTACACGAAGTCCATCCAGCTTTTTCCGTCACCCTCTGAACTTTTTACACATGCTATGTGGGTGAAATGATGATACCATGCCAACTTTCAACCTTTTCAGAGTTCATTTGCCGTGCTGTTCAATTTCTAGGGCATTGAGCTCAAAAAATCAGTAAATGCATGAAAAATACCAAATGAAGTCAGAAAGGGTTGAAAATTGATGATGTGGCTTTGAATGGTGCATTTTGAACACACGAAAAGCCTGGAGTTCAAATAAGTTCAAGAAAATGAAATGCCTTTTGTAACCGAATAGTTTCCGTCCGAAACCCCGATACTTCGAAAGAGACTGTCCGTTTTGTACACAAAGTGCATCCAGCTTTTGCCGTAACCCTCTCAACTTTTTAGGACATGCTATGTGGGTGAAATGATGATACCATGCCAAGTTTCAACCTTTTGAGAGGTCATTTCTAGTGCTTTTCAATTTCAGGGTCATTTAGCTCAAAAAAATCAGTAAATGCATGAAAAATATCAAATGAAGTTAGAAAGGGTTGAAAATTGATGATGTGGCTTTGAATGGTGCATTTTGAACACACGAAAGTCCTGGAGTACAAATAAGTTCAAGAAAATGAAATGCCTTTTGTATCCCATGAGTTTCCGTCCGAAACCGCGATACTTCGAAAGAGACTGTCCGTTTTGTATGCGAAGTGCATCCTGCTTTTGCCCTAACCCTCCCAAGTATTTAGCTCATGCTATGTGGGTGAAATGATAATACCATGCCAACTTTCAACCTTTTCAAAATTCATTTGCAGTGCTTTTCAATTTCAGGGTCATTTAGCTCAAAATAAAAATCAGTAAACGCATGAAAAAAATCAAATGAAGTCAGAAAGGGTTGAAAATTGATGATGTAGCTTTGAATGGTGCATTTCGAACACACGAAAAGCCTGGAGTTCAAATAAGTTCAAGAACATGAAATGCCTTTTGTAACCGATGAGTTTCCGTCCTATACCGCGATACATCAAAAGAGACTGTCCGTTTCGTACGCGAAGTGCATCCTTCTTTTGCCTTAACCGTCCCAACTATTTAGAACATGCTATGTGGGTGAAATGTTGATACCATGCCAACTTTAAACCTTTTCAGACTTCATTTGAAGTGTTTTTCAATTTCAGGGTCATTTAGCTCAAAAAACATCAGTAAATGCATGAAAAATACCAAATGAAGTCAGATAGGGTTGAAAATTGATGATGTGGCTTTGAATGGTGCATTTTGAACACACGAAAAGTCTGGAGTTCAAATAAGTTCAAGAAAATGAAATGCCTTTTGTAACCGAATAGTTTTCGTCCGAAACCCCGATACTTCGAAAGAGACTGTCCGTTTTGTACACGAAGTGCATCCAGCTTTTGCCGTAACCCTCTCAACTTTTTAGGACATGCTATGTGGGTGAAATGATGATACCATGCCAACTTTCAACCTTTTGAGAGTTCATTTCTAGTACTTTTCAATTTCAGGGTCATTTAGCTCAAAAAAATCAGTAAATGCATGAAAAATATCAAATGAAGTTAGAAAGGGTTGAAAATTGATGATGTGGCTTTGAATGGTGTATTTTGAACACACGAAAATCCTGGAGTACAAATAAGTTCAAGAAAATGAAATGCCTTTTGTAACCCATGAGTTTCCGTCCGAAACCGCGATACTTCGAAAGAGACTGTTCGTTTTGTATGCGAAGTGCATCCTGCTTTAGCCCTAACCCTCCCAAGTATTTAGCTCATGCTATATGGGTGAAATGATGATACCATGCCAACTTTCAACCTTTTCAAAATTCATTTGCAGTGCTTTTCAATTTCAGGGTCATTTAGCTCAAAATAAAAATCAGTAAACGCATGAAAAATATCAAATGAAGTCAGAAAGGGTTGAAAATTGATGATGTAGCTTTGAATGGTGCATTTTGAACACACGAAAAGCCTGGAGTTCAAATTAGTTCAAGCACATGAAATGCCTTTTGTAACCGATGAGTTTCCGTCCTATACCGCGAAAAATACCAAATGAAGTGTTTTTTAATTTGAAGTGTTTTTTAATTTGAAAAATACCAAATGCCTTTTGTAACTGACTTCATTTGAATTGTTTTTTAATTTCAGGGTCATTTAGCTCAAAAAACATCAGTAAATGCATGAAAAATACCAAATGAAGTCAGAAAGGGTTGAAAATTGATGATGTGGCTTTGAATGGTGCATTTTGAACACACGAAAAGCCTGGAGTTCAAATAAGTTAAAGAAAATGAAATGCCTTTTGTAACCGAATAGTTTCCGTCCGAAACCCCGATACTTCGAAAGAGACTGCCCGTTTTGTACACAAAGTGCATCCAACTTTTGCCGTAACCCTCTCAACTTTTTGGCACATGCTATGTGGGTGAAATGTGATACCATGCCAACTTTCAACCTTTTCAAAGTTCATTTGCAATGCTTTTCAATTTCAGGGTCATTTAGCTCAAAAAAAATCAGTAAATGCATGAATAATACCAAATGAAGTCAGAAAGGGGTGAAAATTGATGATGTGGCATTGAATGGTGCATTTTGAACACATGAAAAGCCTGGAGTTCAAAGAAGTTCAAGAAAATGAAATGCCTTTTGTAACCAAAGAGTTTCCGTCCCAAACCCCGATACTTCGAAAGAGACTCTCCATTTTGTACTCGAAGTGCATCCAGCTTTTTTCGTAACCCTCTCAACTTTTTAGCATATGCTATGTGGGTGAAATGATGATACCATGCCAACTTTCAACCTTTTCAGAATTCATTTGCAGTGCTTTTCCATTTCAGGGTCATTTATCTCAAAAAAATCAATAACTGCATGAAAAATATCAAACGAACTCAGAAAGGGTTGAAAATTGATGATGTGGCTTTGAATGGTGCATGTTGAACACACGAAAAGGCTGGAGTTCAAAAAATTTCAAGAAAATGAAATGCCTTTTGTAACTGAAGAGTTTCTGTCCCAAACCCCGATACTTTGAAAGAGACTCTCCGTTTTGTACACGAAGTCCATCCAGCTTTTTCCGTAACCCTCTCAACTTTTTAGCACATGCTATGTGGGTGAAATGATGATACCATGCCAACTTTCAACCTTTTCAGAGTTCATTTGCAGTGCTGTTCAATTTCAAGGGCATTGAGCTCAAAAAAATCAGTAAATGCCTGAAAAATATCAAATGAAGTCAGAAAGTGTTGAAAATTGATGATGTCGCTTTGAGTGGTGCATTTGAACACACGAAAATCCTGGAGTTCAAATAAGTTCAAGAAAATGACATGTCTTTTGTAACCGATGAGTTTCCGTCCGAAACCGCGATACTTCGAAAGAGACTGTCCATTTTGTACTTGAAGTGCATGCAGCTTTTGACGTATACCTCTCAACTATTTAACACATGCTATGTGGGTGAAATTTTGAAACCATGCCAACTTTCAACCTTTCCAGACTTCTTTTGAAGTGTTTTTCAATTTCAGGGTCATTTAGCTCAAAAAAAGCAGTAAATGCATGAAAATTATCAAATGAAGTCAGAAAGGGTTGAAAATTGATGATGTGGCTTTGAATGGTGCATTTTGAACACACGAAAAGCCTGGAGTTCAAATAAGTTCAAGAAAATGAAATGCCTTTTGTAACCGAATAGTTTCCGTTCGAAACCCCGATACTTCGAAAGAGACTGCCCGTTTTGTACACGAAGTGCATCCAGCTTTTGTCGTAACCCTCTCAACTTTTTGGCACATGCTATGTGGGTGAAATGATGATACCATGCCAACTTTCAACCTTTTCAAAGTTCATTTGCAGTGCTTTTCAATTTCAGGGTCATTTAGCTAAAAAAAATCAGTAAACGCATGAAAAATATCAAATGAAGTCAGAAAGTGTTGAAAATTGATGATGTCGCTTTGAGTGGTGCATTTTGGACACACGAAAATCCTGGAGTTCAAATAAGTTTAAGAAAATGACATGTCTTTTGTAACCGATGAGTTTCCGTCCGAAACCGCGATACTTTGAGAGAGACTGTCCATTTTGTACGCGAAGTGCATCCAGATTTTGACGTATACCTCTCAACTATTTCACACATGCTATGTTGGTGAAATGTTGATACCATGCTAACTTTCAACGTTTTCAGAGTTCATTTGCAGTGCTTTTCAATTTCAGGGTCATTTAGCTCAAAAAATCAGTAAATACATGAAAAAGATCAAATGCATCAGAAAGGGTTGAAAATTGATGATGTCGCTTTGAATGGTGCATTTTGAACATACGAAAATCCTGGAGTTCAAATAAGTTCAAGAAAATGAAATGCCTCTTGTAACTCATGAGTTTCCGTCCAAAACCGAGATACTTTGAAAGAGATTGTCCGTTTTGTACACGAAGTGCATTCAGCTTTTGCCGTAACCCTCTCAACTTTTTAGCACATGCTATGTGGGTGAAATGATGATACGATGCCAACTTTCAACATTTTCAGAGTTCATTTGTAGTGCTTTTCAATTTCAGGGTCATTTAGCTAAAAAAATCACCAAACGCATGAAAAATACCAAATGAAATCAGAAAGGGTTGAAAATTGATGATGTGGCTTTGAATGGTGCATTTTGAACAAACGGAAAGCCTGGAGTTCAAATAAGTTCAAGAAAATGAAATGCCTTTTTTAACCGATGAGTTTCCGTCCAAAACCCCGATACTCCGAAAGAGACTGTCTGTTTTGTACACGAAGGTCATCCAGCTTTTGCCGTAACCGTCTCAAATTTTTAGCACATGTTATGTGGGTGAAATGATGATACCATGCCAACTTTAATCCTTTTCAGAGTTCATTTGTAGTGCTTTTGCATTTCAAGGTCATTTAGCTAAAAAAATGAGTAAATGCATGAAAAATATCAAATGAAGTCAGAAAGGGTTGAAAATTGATGATGTGGCTTTAAACGGTGCATTTTGAACACACGAAAAGCCTGGAGTTAAAATAAGTTCAAGAAAATGAAATGCCTTTTGTAACCGATGAGTTTCCGTCCGAAACCCCGATACTTCGAAACAGACTGTCCGTTTTGTACACGAAGTGCATCCAGCTTTTGTCGTATCCCTCTCAACTTTGTAGCACATGCTAAATGATGATACCATGCCAACTTTCAACATTTTCAGAGTTCATTTGTAGTGCTTTTCAATTTCAGGGTCATTTAGCTCAAAAAAATCAGTAAATGGATGAAAAATATCAAATGAAGTCAGAAAGGGATGAAAATTGATGATGTGGCTTTGAATGGTTTATTTTGAACACACGAAAAGCCTGGAGTTCAAATAAGTTCAAGGAAATGAAATGCCTTTTGTAACCGATAAGTTTCCGTCCGAAACCCCGATACTTCGAAACAGACTGTCCGTTTTGTACACAAAGTGCATCAAGCTTTTTCCGTAACCCTCTCAACTTTTTAGCACATGATATGTGGGTGAAATGATGATACCATGCCAACTTTCAAGCTTTTCAGAGTTCATTTGTAGTGCTTTTCTATTTCAAGGTCATTTAGCTAAAAAAATCAGTAAATGCATGAAAAATATCAAATGAAGTCAGAAAGGGTTGAAAATTGATGATGTGGCTTTGAATGGTGCATTTTGAACACACGAAAAGCCTGGAGTTCAAATAAGTTCAAGAAAATGAAATGCCTTTCGTAACCGATTAGTTTCCGTTCGAAACCCCGATACTTCGAAAGAGACTGTCCGTTTTGTACACGAAGTGCATCCAGCTTTTTTCGGAACCCTCTCAACTTTTTAGCACATGCTATGTGGGTGAAATGATGATACCGTGCCAACTTTCAACCTTTTTAGAGTTCATTTGTAGTGCTTATCAATTTCAGGGTCATTTAGCTCAAAAAATATGTAAATGCATGAAAATATCAAATGAAGTCAAAGGGGTTGAAAATTGATGATGTGGCTTTGAATGGCGCATTTTGAACACACGAAAAGCCTGGAGCTCAAGTAAGTTCAAGAAAATGAAATGCCTTTTGTAACCGATGAGTTTCCGTCCGGAAACCTGATACTTCCAAAGAGACTGTCCGTTTTGTACACGAAGCGCATCCAACTTTTCCATAACCCTCTCAACTTTTTAGGACATGCTATTTGGGTGAAATGATGATACCGTGCCAACTTTCAACCTTTTCAGCGTTCGTTTGAAGTGGGTTTCAATTTCAGGGTCATTTAGCTCAAAAAAATCAGTAAATGCACGAAAAATATCAAATGAAGTCAGAAAGGGTTGAAAATTGATGATGTGGCTTTGAATGGTGCATTTTGAACACACGAAAGGCCTACAGTTCAAATATTTTCAAGAAAATGAAATGCCTGTTGTAACCGATGAGTTTCCGTCTGAAATCCCGGTACTTCGAAAGAGACTGTCAATTTTGTACGCGAAGTGCATCCTGCTTTTGCCGTAACCCTCCCAACTTTTTAGAAGATTCTATGTGGGTGAAATGTTGATACCATGCCAACTTTCAACCTTTTCAAAATTCATTTGCAGTGCTTCTCAATTTCAGGGTAATTTAGCTCAAAATAAAAATTAGTAAACACATGAAAAATATCAAATGAAGTCAGAAAGGGTTGAAAATTGATGATGTAGCTTTGAATGGTGCATTTTGAACACACGAAAAGCCTGGAGTTCAAATAAGTTCAAGAAAATGAAATGCCTTCTGTAACCGATGAGTTTCCGTCCTATACCGCGATACTTCGAAAGAGACTGTCCGTTTTGTACGCGAAGTGCATCGTTCTCTTGCCGTAACCGTCCCAACTATTTAGAACATGCTATGTGGGTGAAATGTTGATACCATGCCAACTTTCAACCTTTTCAGACTTCATTTGAAGTGTTTTTTAATTTCAGGGTCATTTAGCTCAAAAAAATCAGGAAATGCATGAAAAATACCAAATGAAGTCAGAAAGGGTTGAAAATTGATGATATGGCTTTCAATGGTGCATTTTGAACACACGAAAAGCCTGGAGTTCAAATAATTTCAAGAAAATGAAATGCCTTTTGTAACCAAAGAGTTTCTGTCCCAAACCCCGATACTTCGAAAGAGACTCTCCATTTTGTACACGAAGTGCATCCAGCTTTTTCCGTAACCCTCTCAACTTTTTAGCATATGCTATGTGGGTGAAATGATGATACCATGCCAACTTTCAACCTTTTCAGAATTCATTTGCAGTGCTTTTCAATTTCAGGGTCATTTATCTCAAAAAAATCAATAACTGCATGAAAAATATCAAA
Organism: Hordeum marinum; assembly: GCA_022496015.1. Classification (NCBI taxonomy): domain Eukaryota; kingdom Viridiplantae; phylum Streptophyta; class Magnoliopsida; order Poales; family Poaceae; genus Hordeum; species Hordeum marinum. The sequence goes on along the minus strand of CM039674.1, from coordinate 505,113,139 downwards.
CGAAGTCAGAGGGGGTTGAAAATTGATGATGTGGCTTTGAATGGTGCATGTTGAACACACGAAAAGGGTGGAGTTCAAAAAGTTTCAAGAAAATGAAATGCCTTTTGTAACTGAAGAGTTTCTGTCCCAAACCCCGATACTTCGAAAGAGACTCTCCGTTTTGTACACGAAGTCCATCCAGCTTTTTCCGTCACCCTCTGAACTTTTTACACATGCTATGTGGGTGAAATGATGATACCATGCCAACTTTCAACCTTTTCAGAGTTCATTTGCCGTGCTGTTCAATTTCTAGGGCATTGAGCTCAAAAAAATCAGTAAATGCATGAAAAATACCAAATGAAGTCAGAAAGGGTTGAAAATTGATGATGTGGCTTTGAATGGTGCATTTTGAACACACGAAAAGCCTGGAGTTCAAATAAGTTCAAGAAAATGAAATGCCTTTTGTAACCGAATAGTTTCCGTCCGAAACCCCGATACTTCGAAAGAGACTGTCCGTTTTGTACACAAAGTGCATCCAGCTTTTGCCGTAACCCTCTCAACTTTTTAGGACATGCTATGTGGGTGAAATGATGATACCATGCCAAGTTTCAACCTTTTGAGAGTTCATTTCTAGTGCTTTTCAATTTCAGGGTCATTTAGCTCAAAAAAATCAGTAAATGCATGAAAAATATCAAATGAAGTTAGAAAGGGTTGAAAATTGATGATGTGGCTTTGAATGGTGCATTTTGAACACACGAAAGTCCTGGAGTACAAATAAGTTCAAGAAAATGAAATGCCTTTTGTATCCCATGAGTTTCCGTCCGAAACCGCGATACTTCGAAAGAGACTGTCCGTTTTGTATGCGAAGTGCATCCTGCTTTTGCCCTAACCCTCCCAAGTATTTAGCTCATGCTATGTGGGTGAAATGATGATACCATGCCAACTTTCAACCTTTTCAAAATTCATTTGCAGTGCTTTTCAATTTCAGGGTCATTTAGCTCAAAATAAAAATCAGTAAACGCATGAAAAAAATCAAATGAAGTCAGAAAGGGTTGAAAATTGATGATGTAGCTTTGAATGGTGCATTTTGAACACACGAAAAGCCTGGAGTTCAAATAAGTTCAAGAACATGAAATGCCTTTTGTAACCGATGAGTTTCCGTCCTATACCGCGATACATCAAAAGAGACTGTCCGTTTCGTACGCGAAGTGCATCCTTCTTTTGCCTTAACCGTCCCAACTATTTAGAACATGCTATGTGGGTGAAATGTTGATACCATGCCAACTTTAAACCTTTTCAGACTTCATTTGAAGTGTTTTTCAATTTCAGGGTCATTTAGCTCAAAAAACATCAGTAAATGCATGAAAAATACCAAATGAAGTCAGATAGGGTTGAAAATTGATGATGTGGCTTTGAATGGTGCATTTTGAACACACGAAAAGTCTGGAGTTCAAATAAGTTCAAGAAAATGAAATGCCTTTTGTAACCGAATAGTTTTCGTCCGAAACCCCGATACTTCGAAAGAGACTGTCCGTTTTGTACACGAAGTGCATCCAGCTTTTGCCGTAACCCTCTCAACTTTTTAGGACATGCTATGTGGGTGAAATGATGATACCATGCCAACTTTCAACCTTTTGAGAGTTCATTTCTAGTACTTTTCAATTTCAGGGTCATTTAGCTCAAAAAAATCAGTAAATGCATGAAAAATATCAAATGAAGTTAGAAAGGGTTGAAAATTGATGATGTGGCTTTGAATGGTGTATTTTGAACACACGAAAATCCTGGAGTACAAATAAGTTCAAGAAAATGAAATGCCTTTTGTAACCCATGAGTTTCCGTCCGAAACCGCGATACTTCGAAAGAGACTGTTCGTTTTGTATGCGAAGTGCATCCTGCTTTAGCCCTAACCCTCCCAAGTATTTAGCTCATGCTATATGGGTGAAATGATGATACCATGCCAACTTTCAACCTTTTCAAAATTCATTTGCAGTGCTTTTCAATTTCAGGGTCATTTAGCTCAAAATAAAAATCAGTAAACGCATGAAAAATATCAAATGAAGTCAGAAAGGGTTGAAAATTGATGATGTAGCTTTGAATGGTGCATTTTGAACACACGAAAAGCCTGGAGTTCAAATTAGTTCAAGCACATGAAATGCCTTTTGTAACCGATGAGTTTCCGTCCTATACCGCGAAAAATACCAAATGAAGTGTTTTTTAATTTGAAGTGTTTTTTAATTTGAAAAATACCAAATGCCTTTTGTAACTGACTTCATTTGAATTGTTTTTTAATTTCAGGGTCATTTAGCTCAAAAAACATCAGTAAATGCATGAAAAATACCAAATGAAGTCAGAAAGGGTTGAAAATTGATGATGTGGCTTTGAATGGTGCATTTTGAACACACGAAAAGCCTGGAGTTCAAATAAGTTAAAGAAAATGAAATGCCTTTTGTAACCGAATAGTTTCCGTCCGAAACCCCGATACTTCGAAAGAGACTGCCCGTTTTGTACACAAAGTGCATCCAACTTTTGCCGTAACCCTCTCAACTTTTTGGCACATGCTATGTGGGTGAAATGTGATACCATGCCAACTTTCAACCTTTTCAAAGTTCATTTGCAATGCTTTTCAATTTCAGGGTCATTTAGCTCAAAAAAAATCAGTAAATGCATGAATAATACCAAATGAAGTCAGAAAGGGGTGAAAATTGATGATGTGGCATTGAATGGTGCATTTTGAACACATGAAAAGCCTGGAGTTCAAAGAAGTTCAAGAAAATGAAATGCCTTTTGTAACCAAAGAGTTTCCGTCCCAAACCCCGATACTTCGAAAGAGACTCTCCATTTTGTACTCGAAGTGCATCCAGCTTTTTTCGTAACCCTCTCAACTTTTTAGCATATGCTATGTGGGTGAAATGATGATACCATGCCAACTTTCAACCTTTTCAGAATTCATTTGCAGTGCTTTTCCATTTCAGGGTCATTTATCTCAAAAAAATCAATAACTGCATGAAAAATATCAAACGAACTCAGAAAGGGTTGAAAATTGATGATGTGGCTTTGAATGGTGCATGTTGAACACACGAAAAGGCTGGAGTTCAAAAAATTTCAAGAAAATGAAATGCCTTTTGTAACTGAAGAGTTTCTGTCCCAAACCCCGATACTTTGAAAGAGACTCTCCGTTTTGTACACGAAGTCCATCCAGCTTTTTCCGTAACCCTCTCAACTTTTTAGCACATGCTATGTGGGTGAAATGATGATACCATGCCAACTTTCAACCTTTTCAGAGTTCATTTGCAGTGCTGTTCAATTTCAAGGGCATTGAGCTCAAAAAAATCAGTAAATGCCTGAAAAATATCAAATGAAGTCAGAAAGTGTTGAAAATTGATGATGTCGCTTTGAGTGGTGCATTTGAACACACGAAAATCCTGGAGTTCAAATAAGTTCAAGAAAATGACATGTCTTTTGTAACCGATGAGTTTCCGTCCGAAACCGCGATACTTCGAAAGAGACTGTCCATTTTGTACTTGAAGTGCATGCAGCTTTTGACGTATACCTCTCAACTATTTAACACATGCTATGTGGGTGAAATTTTGAAACCATGCCAACTTTCAACCTTTCCAGACTTCTTTTGAAGTGTTTTTCAATTTCAGGGTCATTTAGCTCAAAAAAAGCAGTAAATGCATGAAAATTATCAAATGAAGTCAGAAAGGGTTGAAAATTGATGATGTGGCTTTGAATGGTGCATTTTGAACAGACGAAAAGCCTGGAGTTCAAATAAGTTCAAGAAAATGAAATGCCTTTTGTAACCGAATAGTTTCCGTTCGAAACCCCGATACTTCGAAAGAGACTGCCCGTTTTGTACACGAAGTGCATCCAGCTTTTGTCGTAACCCTCTCAACTTTTTGGCACATGCTATGTGGGTGAAATGATGATACCATGCCAACTTTCAACCTTTTCAAAGTTCATTTGCAGTGCTTTTCAATTTCAGGGTCATTTAGCTAAAAAAAATCAGTAAACGCATGAAAAATATCAAATGAAGTCAGAAAGTGTTGAAAATTGATGATGTCGCTTTGAGTGGTGCATTTTGGACACACGAAAATCCTGGAGTTCAAATAAGTTTAAGAAAATGACATGTCTTTTGTAACCGATGAGTTTCCGTCCGAAACCGCGATACTTTGAAAGAGACTTTCCATTTTGTACGCGAAGTGCATCCAGCTTTTGACGTATACCTCTCAACTATTTCACACATGCTATGTTGGTGAAATGTTGATACCATGCGAACTTTCAACGTTTTCAGAGTTCATTTGCAGTGCTTTTCAATTTCAGGGTCATTTAGCTCAAAAAATCAGTAAATACATGAAAAAGATCAAATGCATCAGAAAGGGTTGAAAATTGATGATGTCGCTTTGAATGGTGCATTTTGAACATACGAAAATCCTGGAGTTCAAATAAGTTCAAGAAAATGAAATGCCTCTTGTAACTGATGAGTTTCCGTCCGAAACCCAGATACTTCGAAACAGACTGTCCGTTTTGTACACGAAGTGCATCCAGCTTTTGTCGTATCCCTCTCAACTTTGTAGCACATGCTATGTGGCTGAAATGATGATACCATGCCAACTTTCAACATTTTCAGAGTTCATTTGTAGTGCTTTTCAATTTCAGGGTCATTTAGCTCAAAAAAATCAGTAAATGCATGAAAAATATCAAATGAAGTCAGAAAGGGATGAAAATTGATGATGTGGCTTTGAATGGTTCATTTTGAACACACGAAAAGCCTGGAGTTCAAATAAGTTCAAGGAAATGAAATGCCTTTTGTAACCGATAAGTTTCCGTCCGAAACCCCGATACTTCGAAACAGACTGTCCGTTTTATACACAAAGTGCATCAAGCTTTTGCCGTAACCCTCTCAACTTTTTAGCACATGATATGTGGGTGAAATGATGATACCATGCCAACTTTCAAGCTTTTGAGAGTTCATTTGTAGTGCTTTTCTATTTCAGGGTCATTTAGCTAAAAAAATCAGTAAATGCATGAAAAATATCAAATGAAGTCAGAAAGGGTTGAAAATTGATGATGTGGCTTTGAATGGTGCATTTTGAACACACGAAAAGCCTGGAGTTCAAATAAGTTCAAGAAAATGAAATGCCTTTTGTAACCGCTGAGTTTCCGTCCAAAACCCCGATACTGCGAAAGAGACTGTCTGTTTTGTACACGAAGGTCATCCAGCTTTTGCCGTAACCGTCTCAAATTTTTAGCACATGTTATGTGGGTGAAATGATGATACCATGCCAACTTTAATCCTTTTCAGAGTTCATTTGTAGTGGTTTTGCATTTCAAGGTCATTTAGCTAAAAAAATGAGTAAATGCATGAAAAATATCAAATGAAGTCAGAAAGGGTTGAAAATTGATGATGTGGCTTTAAGCGGTGCATTTTGAACACACGAAAAGCCTGGAGTTAAAATAAGTTCAAGAAAATGAAATGCCTTTTGTAACCGATGAGTTTCCGTCCGAAACCCCGATACTTCGAAACAGACTCTCCGTTTTGTACACGAAGTGCATCCAGCTTTTGTCGTATCCCTCTCAACTTTGTAGCACATGCTATGTGGGTGAAATGATGATACCATGCCAACTTTCAACATTTTCAGAGTTCATTTGTAGTGCTTTTCAATTTCAGGGTCATTTAGCTCAAAAAAATCAGTAAATGCATGAAAAATATCAAATGAAGTCAGAAAGGGATGAAAATTGATGATGTGGCTTTGAATGGTTCATTTTGAACACACGAAAAGCCTGGAGTTCAAATAAGTTCAAGGAAATGAAATGCCTTTTGTAACCGATAAGTTTCCGTCCGAAACCCCGATACTTCGAAACAGACTGTCCGTTTTGTACACAAAGTGCATCAAGCTTTTGCCGTAACCCTCTCAACTTTTTAGCACATGATATGTGGGTGAAATGATGATACCATGCCAACTTTCAAGCTTTTCAGAGTTCATTTGTAGTGCTTTTCTATTTCAGGGTCATTTAGCTAAAAAAATCAGTAAATGCATGAAAAATATCAAATGAAGTCAGAAAGGGTTGAAAATTGATGATGTGGCTTTGAATGGTGCATTTTGAACACACGAAAAGCCTGGAGTTCAAATAAGTTCAAGAAAATGAAATGCCTTTCGTAACCGATTAGTTTCCGTTCGAAACCCCGATACTTCGAAAGAGACTGTCCATTTTGTACACGAAGTGCATCCAGCTTTTTTCGGAACCCTCTCAACTTTTTAGCACATGCTATGTGGGTGAAATGATGATACCGTGCCAACTTTCAACCTTTTTAGAGTTCATTTGTAGTGCTTATCAATTTCAGGGTCATTTAGCTCAAAAAATATGTAAATGCATGAAAATATCAAATGAAGTCAAAGGGGTTGAAAATTGATGATGTGGCTTTGAATGGTGCATTTTGAACACACGAAAAGCCTGGAGCTCAAGTAAGTTCAAGAAAATGAAATGCCTTTTGTAACCGATGAGTTTCTGTCCGGAACCCTGATACTTCCAAAGAGACTGTCCGTTTTGTACACGAAGCGCATCCAACTTTTCCATAACCCTCTCAACTTTTTAGGACATGCTATGTGGGTGAAATGATGATACCATGCCAACTTTGAACCTTTTCAGCGTTCGTTTGAAGTGGGTTTCAATTTCAGGGTCATTTAGCTCAAAAAAATCAGTAAATGCACGAAAAATATCAAATGAAGTCAGAAAGGGTTGAAAATTGATGATGTGGCTTTGAATGGTGCATTTTGAACACACGAAAGGCCTACAGTTCAAATATTTTCAAGAAAATGAAATGCCTTTTGTAACCGATGAGTTTCCGTCTGAAATCCCGGTACTTCGAAAGAGACTGTCCGTTTTGTACGCGAAGTGCATCCTGCTTTTGCCGTAACCCTCCCAACTTTTTAGAAGATTCTATGTGGGTGAAATGTTGATACCATGCCAACTTTCAACCTTTTGAGACTTCATTTGAAGTGCTTTTCATTTTAAGGGTCATTTAGCTCAAAAAAATCAGTAAATGCATGAAAAATAACAAATGAAGTCAAAAAGGGTTGAAAATTGATGATGTAGCTTTGAATGGTGCATTTTGAACACACGAAAAGCCTAGAGTTCAAATATTTTCAAGAAAATGAAATGCCTTTTGTAACCAATGAGTTTCCATCTGAAATCTCGATACTTCGACAGAGCCTGTTCGTTTTGTACGCGAAGTGCATCCTGCTTTTGCCGTAACCCTCCCAACTTTTTAGCAGATGCTATGTGGGTGAAATGTTAATACCATGCCAACTTTCAACCTTTTGAGACTTCATTTGAACTGCTTTTCAATTTCAGGGTCATTTAGCTCACAAAAAATGAAAATATGCAAGAAAAATACCAAATGAAGTCAGAAAGGGTTGAAAATTGATGACGTGGGTTTGAATGGTGCATTTGGAACACACGAAAGGACTGGAGTTCAAATAAGATCAAGAAAATGAAATGCCTTTTGTAACCGATGAGTTTCCGTCCGAAACCCCGATACTTCGAAACAGACTGCCCGTTTTGTACACGAAGTGCATCCAGCTTTTGTCGTAACCCTCTCAACTTTTTGGCACATGCTATGTGGGTGAAATGATGATACCATGCCAACTTTCAACCTTTTCAAAGTTCATTTGCAGTGCTTTTCAATTTCAGGGTCATTTAGCTAAAAAAAATCAATAAACGCATGAAAAATATCAAATGAAGTCAGAAAGTGTTGAAAATTGATGATGTCGCTTTGAGTGGTGCATTTTGGACACACGAAAATCCTGGAGTTCAAATAAGTTTAAGAAAATGACATGTCTTTTGTAACCGATGAGTTTCCGTCCGAAACCGCGATACTTTGAGAGAGACTGTCCATTTTGTACGCGAAGTGCATCCAGCTTTTGACGTATACCTCTCAACTATTTCACACATGCTATGTTGGTGAAATGTTGATACCATGCTAACTTTCAACGTTTTCAGAGTTCATTTGCAGTGCTTTTCAATTTCAGGGTCATTTAGCTCAAAAAATCAGTAAATACATGAAAAAGATCAAATGCATCAGAAAGGGTTGAAAATTGATGATGTCGCTTTGAATGGTGCATTTTGAACATACGAAAATCCTGGAGTTCAAATAAGTTCAAGAAAATGAAATGCCTCTTGTAACTCATGAGTTTCCGTCCAAAACCGAGATACTTTGAAAGAGATTGTCCGTTTTGTACACGAAGTGCATTCAGCTTTTGCCGTAACCCTCTCAACTTTTTAGCACATGCTATGTGGGTGAAATGATGATACGATGCCAACTTTCAACATTTTCAGAGTTCATTTGTAGTGCTTTTCAATTTCAGGGTCATTTAGCTAAAAAAATCACCAAACGCATGAAAAATACCAAATGAAATCAGAAAGGGTTGAAAATTGATGATGTGGCTTTGAATGGTGCATTTTGAACAAACGGAAAGCCTGGAGTTCAAATAAGTTCAAGAAAATGAAATGCCTTTTTTAACCGATGAGTTTCCGTCCAAAACCCCGATACTCCGAAAGAGACTGTCTGTTTTGTACACGAAGGTCATCCAGCTTTTGCCGTAACCGTCTCAAATTTTTAGCACATGTTATGTGGGTGAAATGATGATACCATGCCAACTTTAATCCTTTTCAGAGTTCATTTGTAGTGCTTTTGCATTTCAAGGTCATTTAGCTAAAAAAATGAGTAAATGCATGAAAAATATCAAATGAAGTCAGAAAGGGTTGAAAATTGATGATGTGGCTTTAAACGGTGCATTTTGAACACACGAAAAGCCTGGAGTTAAAATAAGTTCAAGAAAATGAAATGCCTTTTGTAACCGATGAGTTTCCGTCCGAAACCCCGATACTTCGAAACAGACTGTCCGTTTTGTACACGAAGTGCATCCAGCTTTTGTCGTATCCCTCTCAACTTTGTAGCACATGCTAAATGATGATACCATGCCAACTTTCAACATTTTCAGAGTTCATTTGTAGTGCTTTTCAATTTCAGGGTCATTTAGCTCAAAAAAATCAGTAAATGGATGAAAAATATCAAATGAAGTCAGAAAGGGATGAAAATTGATGATGTGGCTTTGAATGGTTCATTTTGAACACACGAAAAGCCTGGAGTTCAAATAAGTTCAAGGAAATGAAATGCCTTTTGTAACCGATAAGTTTCCGTCCGAAACCCCGATACTTCGAAACAGACTGTCCGTTTTGTACACAAAGTGCATCAAGCTTTTGCCGTAACCCTCTCAACTTTTTAGCACATGATATGTGGGTGAAATGATGATACCATGCCAACTTTCAAGCTTTTCAGAGTTCATTTGTAGTGCTTTTCTATTTCAAGGTCATTTAGCTAAAAAAATCAGTAAATGCATGAAAAATATCAAATGAAGTCAGAAAGGGTTGAAAATTGATGATGTGGCTTTGAATGGTGCATTTTGAACACACGAAAAGCCTGGAGTTCAAATAAGTTCAAGAAAATGAAATGCCTTTCGTAACCGATTAGTTTCCGTTCGAAACCCCGATACTTCGAAAGAGACTGTCCGTTTTGTACACGAAGTGCATCCAGCTTTTTTCGGAACCCTCTCAACTTTTTAGCACATGCTATGTGGGTGAAATGATGATACCGTGCCAACTTTCAACCTTTTTAGAGTTCATTTGTAGTGCTTATCAATTTCAGGGTCATTTAGCTCAAAAAATATGTAAATGCATGAAAATATCAAATGAAGTCAAAGGGGTTGAAAATTGATGATGTGGCTTTGAATGGCGCATTTTGAACACACGAAAAGCCTGGAGCTCAAGTAAGTTCAAGAAAATGAAATGCCTTTTGTAACCGATGAGTTTCCGTCGGGAAACCTGATACTTCCAAAGAGACTGTCCGTTTTGTACACGAAGCGCATCCAACTTTTCCATAACCCTCTCAACTTTTTAGGACATGCTATGTGGGTGAAATGATGATACCGTGCCAACTTTCAACCTTTTCAGCGTTCGTTTGAAGTGGGTTTCAATTTCAGGGTCATTTAGCTCAAAAAAATCAGTAAATGCACGAAAAATATCAAATGAAGTCAGAAAGGGTTGAAAATTGATGATGTGGCTTTGAATGGTGCATTTTGAACACACGAAAGGCCTACAGTTCAAATATTTTCAAGAAAATGAAATGCCTGTTGTAACCGATGAGTTTCCGTCTGAAATCCCGGTACTTCGAAAGAGACTGTCCGTTTTGTACGCGAAGTGCATCCTGCTTTTGCCGTAACCCTCCCAACTTTTTAGAAGATTCTATGTGGGTGAAATGTTGATACCATGCCAACTTTCAACCTTTTGAGACTTCATTTGCAGTGCTTTTCATTTTAAGGGTCATTTAGCTCAAAAAAATCAGTAAATGCATGAAAAATAACAAATGAAGTCAAAAAGGGTTGAAAATTGTTGATGTAGCTTTGAATGGTGCATTTTGAACACACGAAAAGCCTAGAGTTCAAATATTTTCAAGAAAATGAAATGCCTTTTGTAACCAATGAGTTTCCGTCTGAAATCTCGATACTTCGAAAGAGCCTGTTCGTTTTGTACGCGAAGTGCATCCTGCTTTTGCCGTAACCCTCCCAACTTTTTAGCAGATGCTATGTGGGTGAAATGTTAATACCATGCCAACTTTCAACCTTTTGAGACTTCATTTGAACTGCTTTTCAATTTCAGTGTCATTTAGCTCACAAAAAATGAAAATATGCAAGAAAAATACCAAATGAAGTCAGAAAGGGTTGAAAATTGATGACGTGGGTTTGAATGGTGCATTTTGAACACATGAAAGGACTGGAGTTCAAATAAGATCAAGAAAATGAAATGCCTTTTGTAACCGATGTTTCCGTCCGAAACCCCGATACTTCGAAAGAGACTGTCCGTTTTGTACACGAAGTGCATCCAGCTTTTGTCGTAACCCTCTCAACTTTTTAGCACATGTTATCTGGGTGAAATTATGTTACCATGCCAACTTTCAACCTTTTTAGAGTTCATTTGTAGTGCTTTTCAATTTCAGGGTCATTTAGCTCAAAAAAATCAGTAAATGCATGAAAAATACCAAATGAAGTCAGAAAGGGTTGAAAATTGATGATGTGGCTTTGAATGGTGCATTTTGAACACACCAAAAGCCTGGAGTTCAAATAAGATCAAGAAAATGAAATGCCTTTTGTAACCGATGAGTTTCCGTCCGAAACCCCGATATTTCGAAAGAGACTGTCCGTTTTGTACACGAAGTGCATCCAGCTTTTGTCGTAACCCTCTCAACTTTTTAGCACATGCTATCTGGGTGAAATTATGTTACCATGCCAACTTTCAACCTTTTTAGAGTTCATTTGTAGTGCTTTTCAATTTCAGGGTCATTTAGCTAAAAAAAAATCAGTAAATGCATGAAAAATACCAAATGCAGTCAGAAAGGTTTGAAAATTGATGATGTGGCTTTGAATGGTGCATTTTGAACACACAGAAAGCCTGGAGTTAAAATAAGTTCAAGAAAATGACATGCCTTTTGTAACCGATGAGTTTCCGTTCGAAACCCCGATACTTCGAAAGAGACTGTCCGTTTTGTACACGAAGTGCATCCAACTTTTGCCGTAACCCTCTCAAATTTTTAGCACATGTTATGTGGGTGAAATGATGATACCGTGCCAACTTTAAACCTTTTCAGAATTCATTTGTAGTGCTTTTCTATTTCAGGGTCATTTAGCTAAAAAAATCAGTAAATGCATGAAAAATATCAAATGAAGTCAGAAAGCGTTGAAAATTGATGATGTGGCTTTGAATGGTGCATTTTGAACACACGAAAAGGCTGGAGTTCAAATAAGTTCAAGAAAATGAAATGCCTTTCGTAACCGATTAGTTTCCGTTCGAAACCCCGATACTTTGAAAGAGACTGTTCGTTTTGTACAAGAAGTGCATCCAGCTTTTTGCGAAACCCTCTCAACTTTTTAGCACATGCTATGTGGGTGAAATGATGATACCGTGCCAACTTTCAACCTTTTTAGAGTTCATTTGTAGTGCTTATCAATTTCGGGGTCATTTTGCTCAAAAAATATGTAAATGCATGAAAAATACCAAATGAAGTCAGAAAGGGTTGAAAATTGATGACGTGGCTTTGAATGGTGCATTTTGAGCACACCAAAAGCCTGGAGTTCAAATAAGATCAAGAAAATGAAATGCCTTTTGTAACCAAAGAGTTTCCGTCCCAAACCCCGATACTTCGAAAGAGACTCTCCATTTTGTACACGAAGTGCATCCAGCTTTTTTCGTAACCCTCTCAACTTTTTAGCATATGCTATGTGGGTGAAATGATGATACCATGCCAACTTTCAACCTTTTCAGAATTCATTTGCAGTGCTTTTCAATTTCAGGGTCATTTATCTCAAAAAAATCAATAACTGCATGAAAAATATCAAACGAACTCAGAAAGGGTTGAAAATTGATGATGTGGCTTTGAATGGTGCATGTTGAACACACGAAAAGGCTGGAGTTCAAAAAATTTCAAGAAAATGAAATGCCTTTTGTAACTGAAGAGTTTCTGTCCCAAACCCCGATACTTCGAAAGAGACTCTCCGTTTTGTACACGAAGTCCATCCAGCTTTTTCCGTAACCCTCTCAACTTTCTAGCACATGCTATGTGGGTGAAATGATGATACCATGCCAACTTTCAACCTTTTCAGAGTTCATTTGCAGTGCTGTTCAATTTCAAGGGCATTGAGCTCAAAAAAATCAGTAAATGCCTGAAAAATATCAAATGAAGTCAGAAAGTGTTGAAAATTGATGATGTCGCTTTGAGTGGTGCATTTGAACACACGAAAATCCTGGAGTTCAAATAAGTTCAAGAAAATGACATGTCTTTTGTAACCGATGAGTTTCCGTCCGAAACCGCGATACTTCGAAAGAGACTGTCCATTTTGTACGCGAAGTGCATGCAGCTTTTGACGTATACCTCTCAACTATTTAACACATGCTATGTGGGTGAAATGTTGAAACCATGCCAACTTTCAACCTTTTCAGACTTCATTTGAAGTGTTTTTCAATTTCAGGGTCATTTAGCTCAAAAAAAGCAGTAAATGCATGAAAATTATCAAATGAAGTCAGAAAGGGTTGAAAATTGATGATATGGCTTTGAATGGTGCATTTTGAACAGACGAAAAGCCTGGAGTTCAAATAAGTTCAAGAAAATGAAATGCCTTTTGTAACCGAATAGTTTCCGTTCGAAACCCCGATACTTCGAAAGAGACTGCCCGTTTTGTACACGAAGTGCATCCAGCTTTTTTCGTAACCCTCTCAACTTTTTGGCACATGCTATGTGGGTGAAATGATGATACCATGCCAACTTTCAACCTTTTCAAAGTTCATTTGCAGTGCTTTTCAATTTCAGGGTCATTTAGCTAAAAAAAATCAGTAAACGCATGAAAAATATCAAATGAAGTCAGAAAGTGTTGAAAATTGATGATGTCGCTTTGAGTGGTGCATTTTGGACACACGAAAATCCTGGAGTTCAAATAAGTTTAAGAAAATGACATGTCTTTTGTAACCGATGAGTTTTCGTCCGAAACCGCGATACTTTGAAAGAGACTGTCCATTTTGTACGCGAAGTGCATCCAGCTTTTGACGTATACCTCTCAACTATTTCACACATGCTATGTTGGTGAAAAAGATCAAATGCATCAGAAAGGGTTGAAAATTGATGATGTCGCTTTGAATGCTGCATTTTGAACATACGAAAATCCTGGAGTTCAAATAAGTTCAAGAAAATGAAATGCCTCTTGTAACTGATGAGTTTCCGTCCGAAACCCAGATACTTTGAAAGAGATTGTCCGTTTTGTACACGAAGTGCATTCAGCTTTTGCCGTAACCCTCTCAACTTTTTAGCACATGCTATGTGGGTGAAATGATGATACGATGCCAACTTTCTACATTTTCAGAGTTCATTTGTAGTGCTTTTCAATTTCAGGGTCATTTAGCTAAAAAAATCACCAAATGCATGAAAAATACCAAATGAAATCAGAAAGGGTTGAAAATTGATGATGTGGCTTTGAATGGTGCACTTTGAATAAACGGAAAGCCTGGAGTTCAAATAAGTTCAAGAAAATGAAATGCCTTTTGTAACCGATGAGTTTCCGTCCAAAACCCCGATACTCCGAAAGAGACTGTCTGTTTTGTACACGAAGGTCATCCAGCTTTTGCCGTAACCGTCTCAAATTTTTAGCACATGTTATGTGGGTGAAATGATGATACCATGCCAACTTTAATCCTTTTCAGAGTTCATTTGTAGTGCTTTTGCATTTCAAGGTCATTTAGCTAAAAAAAGTTAGTAAATGCATGAAAAATATCAAATGAAGTCAGAAAGGGTTGAAAATTGATGATGTGGCTTTAAACGGTGCATTTTGAACACACGAAAAGCCTGGAGTTAAAATAAGTTCAACAAAATGAAATGCCTTTTGTAACCGATGAGTTTCCGTCCGAAACCCCGATACTTCGAAACAGACTGTCCGTTTTGTACACGAAGTGCATCCAGCTTTTGTCGTATCCCTCTCAACTTTGTAGCACATGCTATGTGGGTGAAATGATGATACCATGCCAACTTTCAACCTTTTCAGAGTTCATTTGTAGTGCTTTTCAATTTCAGGGTCATTTAGCTCAAAAAAATCAGTAAATGCATGAAAAATATCAAATGAAGTCAGAAAGGGATGAAAATTGATGATGTGGCTTTGAATGGTTCATTTTGAACACACGAAAAGCCTGGAGTTCAAATAAGTTCAAGGAATGAAATGCCTTTTGTAACCGATAAGTTTCCGTCCGAAACCCCGATACTTCGAAACAGACTGTCCGTTTTGTACACAAAGTGCATCAAGCTTTTGCCGTAACCCTCTCAACTTTTTAGCACATGATATGTGGGTGAAATGATGATACCATGCCAACTTTCAAGCTTTTCAGAGTTCATTTGTAGTGCTTTTCTATTTCAGGGTCATTTAGCTAAAAAAATCAGTAAATGCATGAAAAATATCAAATGAAGTCAGAAAGGGTTGAAAATTGATGATGTGGCTTTGAATGGTGCATTTTGAACACACGAAAAGCCTGGAGTTCAAATAAGTTCAAGAAAATGAAATGCCTTTCGTAACCGATTAGTTTCCGTTCGAAACCCCGATACTTCGAAAGAGACTGTCCGTTTTGTACACGAAGTGCATCCAGCTTTTTTCGGAACCCTCTCAACTTTTTAGCACATACTATGTGGGTGAAATGATGATACCGTGCCAACTTTCAACCTTTTTAGAGTTCATTTGTAGTGCTTATCAATTTCAGGGTCATTTAGCTCAAAAAATATGTAAATGCATGAAAATATCAAATGAAGTCAAAGGGGTTGAAAATTGATGATGTGGCTTTGAATGGTGCATTTTGAACACACGAAAAGCCTGGAGCTCAAGTAAGTTCAAGAAAATGAAATGCCTTTTGTAACCGATGAGTTTCCGTCCGGAACCCTGATACTTCCAAAGAGACTGTCCGTTTTGTACACGAAGTGCATCCAGCTTTGGCCGTAACCCTCTCAACTTTTTAGCACATGTTATGTGGTTGAAATGATGATACCATGCCAACTTTAAACCTTTTCAGAGTTCATTTGTAGTGCTTTTCAATTTCAGGGTCATTTAGCTCAACAAAATCAGTAAATGCATGAAAAATATCAAATGAAGTCACAAAGGGTTGAAAATTGATGATGTGGCTTTGAATGGTGCATTTTGAACACATGAAAAGCCCGGAGTTCAAATAAGTTCAAGAAAATGAAATGCCTTTTGTATCCGATGAGTTTCCGTCCGAAACCCCGATACTTCGAAAGAGACTGTCCATTTTGTACATAAAGTGCATCCCGCTTTTGTCGTAACCCTCTCAACCTTTTAGCACATGATATGTGGGTGAAATGATGATACCATGCCAACTTTCAACCTTGTTAGTGTTCATTTGTAGTGCTTTTCAATTTCAGGGTGATTTAGCTCAAAAAAAATCAGTAAATGCATGAAAAATACCAAATGAAGTCATAAAGGGTTGAAAATTGATGATGTGGCTTTGAATTGTGCATTTTGAACACACGAAAAGCCTGGAGTTCAAATAAGTTCAAGAAAATGAAATGCCTTTCGTAACCGATGAGTTTTCGTTCGAAACCCCGATACTTCGAAAGAGACTGTCCGTTTTGTACACGAAGTGCATCCAGCTTTTGCCGTAACCCTCTCAAATTTTTAGCACATGTTATGTGGGTGAAATGATGATACCATGCCAACTTTAAACCTTTTCAGAGTTCATTTGTAGTGCTTTTCAATTTCAGGGTCATTTAGCTCAACAAAATCAGTAAATGCGTGAAAAATATCAAATGAAGTCAGAAAGGGTTGAAAATTGATGACATGGCAATCAATGGTGCATTGTAAACACACAAAAAGCCTGGAGTTCAAATAAGATCAAGAAAATGAAATGCCTTTTGTAACCGATGAGTTTCCGTCCGAATCCCCGATTCTTCGAAAGAGACTGTCCATTTTGTACACGAAGTGCGTCCAGCTTTTTCCGTAACCCTCTCAACTTTTTAGCACGTGCTATGTGGGTGAAATGATGATACCATGCCAACTTTCGACCTTTTCAGAGTTCATTTGTAGTGCTTTTCAATTTCAGGGTCATTTAGCTCAACAAAATCAGTAAATGCATGAAAAATATCAAATGAAGTCAGAAAGGGTTGAAAATTGATGACATGGCAATCAATGGTGCATTGTAAACACACAAAAAGCCTGGAGTTCAAATAAGATCAAGAAAATGAAATGCCTTTTGTAACCGATGAGTTTCCGTCCGAATCCCCGATTCTTCGAAAGAGACTGTCCATTTTGTACACGAAGTGCGTCCAGCTTTTTCCGTAACCCTCTCAACTTTTTAGCACGTGCTATGTGGGTGAAATGATGATACCATGCCAACTTTCGACCTTTTCAGAGTTCATTTGTAGTGCTTTTCAATTTCAGGGTCATTTAGCTCAACAAAATCAGTAAATGCATGAAAACTATCAAATGAAGTCACAAAGGGTTGAAAATTGATGATGTGGCTTTGAATGGTGCATTTTGAACACATGAAAAGCCAGGAGTTCAAATAAGTTCAAGAAAATGAAATGCCTTTTCTAACCGATGAGTTTCCGTCTGAAACCCCGATACTTCGAAAGAGACTGTCCGTTTTGTACATGAAGTGCATCCCTCTTTTGTCGTAATCCTCTAAACTTATTAGCACATGATATGTGGGTGAAATGTTGATACCATGCCAACTTTCAAGCTTTTTAGAGTTCATTTGTAGTGCTTTTCAGTTTCATGGTCATTAAGCTCAAAAAATCAGTAAATGCATGAAAAATATCAAATGAAGTTAGAAAGGGTTGAAAATTGATGATGTGGCTTTGAATGGTGCATTTTCAACACACGAAAATCCTGGAGTTCAAATATGTTCAAGAAAATGAAATGCCTTTCGTAATCGATGAGTTTCCATCCGAAGCCCCGACACTTCGAAAGAGACTGTCCGTTTTGTACATGAAGTGCATCCAGCTTTTGCCGTATCCCTCTCAACTAGTTAGCACATGCTATGTGGGTGAAATGATGATACCATGCCAACTTTCAACCTTTTTAGAGTTCATTTGTAGTATTTTTCAATTTCAGGGTCATTTAGCTCAAAAAAATCAGTAAATGCATGAAAAATACCAAATGGAGTCAGAAAGGGTTGAAAATTGATGATGTCGCTTTGAATTGTGCATTTTGAACACACGAAAAGCCTGGAGTTCAAATAAGTTCAAGAAAATGAAATGCCTTTCGTAACCGATGAGTTTTCGTTCGAAACCCCGATACTTCGAAAGAGACTGTCCGTTTTGTACACGAAGTGCATCCAGCTTTTGCCGTAACCCTCTCAAATTTTTAGCACATGTTATGTGGGTGAAATTATGATACCATGCCAACTTTAAACCTTTTCAGAGTTCATTTGTAGTGCTTTTCAATTTCAGGGTCATTTAGCTCAACAAAATCAGTAAATGCATGAAAAATATCAAATGAAGTCACAAAGGGTTGAAAATTGATGATGTGGCTTTGAATGGTGCATTTTGAACACATGAAAAGCAAGGAGTTCAAATAAGTTCAAGAAAATGAAATGGCTTTTGTAACCGATGAGTTTCCGTCCGAAACCCCGATACTTCGAAAGAGACTGTCCGTTTTGTACATGAAGTGCATCCCGCTTTTGTTGTAACCCTCTCAACTTTTTAGCACATGCTATCTGGGTGAAATTATGTTACCATGCCAACTTTCAACCTTTTTAGAGTTCATTTGTAGTGCTTTTC
The DNA here is from genome assembly GCA_022496015.1 of Hordeum marinum. Taxonomy (NCBI): domain Eukaryota; kingdom Viridiplantae; phylum Streptophyta; class Magnoliopsida; order Poales; family Poaceae; genus Hordeum; species Hordeum marinum. The sequence continues at coordinate 505,094,784 of CM039674.1, read as the reverse complement.
AATTTCAGGGTCATTTAGCTCAAAAAAATCAGTAAATGCATGAAAAATACCAAATGCAGTGAGAAAGGTTTGAAAATTGATGATGTGGCTTTGAATGGTGCATTTTGAACACACGGAAAGCCTGGAGTTAAAATAAGTTCAAGAAAATCACATGCCTTTTGTAACCGATGAGTTTCCGTTCGAAACCCCGATACTTCGAAAGAGACTATCCGTTTTGTACACGAAGTGGATCCAGGTTTTGCCGTAACCCTCTCAACTTTTTAGCACATGTTATGTGGTTGAAATGATGATACCATGCCAACTTTAAACTTTTTCAGAGTTCATTTGTAGTGCTTTTCAATTTTAGGGTCATTTAGCTCAACAAAATCAGTAAATGCATGAAAAATATCAAATGAAGTCACAAAGGGTTGAAAATTGATGATGTGGCTTTGGATGGTGCATTTTGAACACATGAAAAGCCAGGTGTTCAAATAAGTTCAAGAAAATTAAATGCCTTTTGTAACCAATGAGTTTCCGTCCGAAACCCCGATACTTCGAAAGAGACTGTCCATTTTGTACATAAAGTGCATCCCGCTTTTGTCGTAGCCCTCTCAACCTTTTAGCACATGATATGTGGGTGAAATGATGATACCATGCCAACTTTCAACCTTGTTAGAGTTCATTTGTAGTGCTTTTCAATTTCAGGGTGATTTAGCTCAAAAAAATCAGTAAATGTATGAAAAATACCAAATGAAGTCAGAAAGGGTTGAAAATTGATGATGTGGCTTTGGATTGTGCATTTTGAACACACGAAAAGCCTGGAGTTCAAATAAGTTAAAGAAAATGAAATGCCTTTTGTAACCAATGAGTTTTCGTCCGAATCCCCGATGCTTCGACAAAGACTGTTCGTTTTGTACACGAAGCGCATCCAACTTTTCCATAACCCTCTCAACTTTTTAGCACATGCTATGTGGGTGAAATGATGATACCGTGCCAACTTTCAAACTTTTGAGAGTTCATTTGCTGTTTGTTTCAATTTCATTGTCCTTTTGCTCAAAAAACTCAGTAAATGCATGAAAAATATCAAATGAAGTCAGAAAGGGTTGAAAATTGATGACATGGCAATCAATGGTGCATTGTTAACACACAAAAAGCCTGGAGTTCAACTAAGATCAAGAAAATGAAATGCCTTTTGTAACCGATGAGTTTCCGTCCGAAACCCCGATTCTTCGAAAGAGACTGTCCATTTTGTACACGAAATGCATCCAGCTTTTTCCGTAACCCTCTCAACTTTTTAGCACGTGCTATGTGGGTGAAATGATGATACCATGCCAACTTTCGACCTTTTCAGAGTTCATTTGTAGTGCTTTTTAATTTCAGGGTCATTTAGCTCAACAAAATCAGTAAATGCATGAAAAATATCAAATGAAGTCACAAAGGGTTGAAAATTGATGATGTGGATTTCAATGGTGCATTTTGAACACATGAAAAGCCAGGAGTTCAAATAAGTTCAAGAAAATGAAATGCCTTTTCTAACCGATGAGTTTCCGTCCGAAACCCCGATACTTCGGAAGAGACTGTCCGTTTTGTACATGAAGTGCATCCCTCTTTTGTCGTAACCCTCTCAACTTTTTAGCACATGATATGTGGGTGAAATGATGATACCATGCCAACTTTCAAGCTTTTTAGAGTTCATTTGTAGTGCTTTTCAGTTTCATGGTCATTTAGCTCAAAAAATCAGTAAATGCATGAAAAATATCAAATGAAGTCAGAAAGGGTTGAAAATTGATGATGTGGCTTTGAATGGTGCATTTTCAACACACGAAAATCCTGGAGTTCAAATAACTTCAAGAAAATGAAATGCCTTTCGTAACCGATGAGTTTCCATTCGAAACCCCGACACTTCGAAGGAGACTGTCCGTTTTGTACATGAAATGCATCCAGCTTTTGCCGTGTCCCTCTCAACTAGTTAGTACATGCTATGTGGGTGAAATGATGATACCATGCCAACTTTCAACCTTTTTAGAGTTCATTTGTTGTGCTTTTCAATTTCAGGGTCATTTAGCTCAAAAAAATCAGTAAATGCATGAAAAATACCAAATGAAATCAGAAAGGGTTGAAAATTGGTGATGTCGCTTTGAATTGTGCATTTTGAACACACCAAAAGCCTGGAGTTCAAATAAGATCAAGAAAATGAAATGCCTTTTGTAACCGATGAGTTTCCGTCCAAAACCTCGATACTTCGAAAGAGACTGTCCGTTTTGTACACGAAGTGCATCCAGATTTTCTCGTAACCCTCTCAACTTTTTAGCACATGCTATCTGGGTGAAATTATGTTACCATGCCAACTTTCAACGTTTTTAGAGTTCATTTGTAGTGCTTTTCAATTTCAGGGTCATTTAGCTCAAAAAAATCAGTAAATGCATGAAAAATACCAAATGCAGTCAGAAAGGTTTGAAAATTGATGATGTGGCTTTGAATGGTGCATTTTGAACACACGGAAAGCCTGGAGTTAAAATCAATTCAAGAAAATGACATGCCTTTTGTAACCGATGAGTTTCCGTTCGAAACCCCGATACTTCGAAAGAGAATGTCCGTTTTGTACACGAAGTGCATCAAGCTTTTGCCGTAACCCTCTCAACTTTTTAGCACATGTTATGTGGGTGAAATGATGATACCATGCCAACTTTAAACCTTTTCAGAATTCATTTGTAGTGTTTTTCAATTACAGGGTCATTTAGCTCAAAAAAATCAGTAAATGCATGAAAAATACCAAATGCAGTCAGAAAGGGTTGAAAATTGATGATGTGCCTTTGAATGGTGCATTTTGAACACACGGAAAGCCTGGAGTTAAAATAAGTTCAAGAAAATGAAATGCCTATTGTAACCGATGAGTTTCCGTTCGAAACCCCGATACTTCGAAAGAGACTATCCGTTTTGTACACGAAGTGCATCCAGCTGTTGCCGTAACCCTCTCATCTTTTTAGCACATGTTATGTGGTTGAAATGATGATACCATGCCAACTTTAAACCTTTTCAGAGTTCATTTGTAGTGCTTTTCAATTTCAGGGTCATTTAGCTCAACAAAATCATTAAATGCATGAAAAATATCAAATGAAGTCACAAAGGTTTGAAAATTGATGATGTGGCTTTGAATGGTGCATTTTGAACACATGAAAAGCCAGGAGTTCAAATAAGTTCAAGAAAATGAAATGCCTTTTGTAACCGATGAGTTTCCGTACGAAACCTCGATACTTCGAAAGAGACTATCCATTTTGTACACGAAGCGCATCCAACTTTTCCGTAACCCTCTCAACTTTTTAGCACATGCTATGTGGGTGAAATGATGATACCGTGCCAACTTTCAAACTTTTCAGAGTTCATTTGCAGTGTGTTTCAATTTCATTGTCCTTTAGCTCAAAAAAATCAGTAAATGCATGAAAAATATCAAATGAAGTCAGAAAGGGTTGAAAATTGATGACATGGCAATCAATGGTGCATTGTTAACACAGAAAAAGCCTGGAGTTCAAATAAGATCAAGAAAATGAAATGCCTTTTGTAACCGATGAGTTTCCGTCCGAAACCCCGATTCTTCGAAAGAGACTATCCATTTTGTACACGAAGTGCATCCAGCTTTTTCTGTAACCCTCTCAACTTTTTAGCACGAGCTATGTGGGTGAAATGGTGATACCATGCCCACTTTCGGCCTTTTCAGAGTTCATTTGTAGTGCTTTTCAATTTCAGGGTCATTTAGCTCAACAAAATCAGTAAATGCATAAAAAATATCAAATGAAGTCACAAAGGGTTGAAAATTGATGATGTGGCTTTGAATGGTGCATTTTGAACACATGAAAAGCCAGGAGTTCAAATAAGTTCAAGAAAATGAAATGCCTTTTCTAACCGATGAGTTTCCGTCCGAAACCCCGATACTTCGAAAGAGACTGTCCGTTTTGTACATGAAGTGCATCCCTCTTTTGTCGTAACCCTCTCAACTTTTTAGCACATGATATGTGGGTGAAATGATGATACCATGCCAACTTTCAAGCTTTTTAGAGTTCATTTGTAGTGCTTTTTAGTTTCATGGTCATTTAGCTCAAAAAATCAGTAAATGCATGAAAAATATCAAATGAAGTCAGAAAGGGTTGAAAATTGATGATGTGGCTTTGAATGGTGCATTTTCAACACACGAAAATCCTGGAGTTCAAATAAGTTCAAGAAAATGAAATGCCTTTCGTAACCGTTGAGTTTCCATCCGAAACCCCGACACTTCGAAAGAGACTGTCCGTTTTGTACATGAAGTGCATCCAGCTTTTGCCGTATCCCTCTCAACTAGTTAGCACATGCTATGTGGTGAAATTACGATACCATGCCAACTTTCAACCTTTGTAGAGTTCATTTATAGTGCTTTACAATTTCAGGGTCATTTAGCTCAAAAAAATCAGTAAATGCATGAAAAATACCAAATGAAGTCAGAAAGGGTTGAAAATTGATGATGTCGCTTTGAATTGTGCATTTTGAACACACGAAAAGCCGGGAGTTGAAATAAGTTCAAGAAAATGAAATGCCTTTTGTAACCGATGAATTTTCGTCCGAAACCCCGATACTGCGACAGAGACTGTCCGTTTTGTACACGAAGCGCATCCAACTTTGCCGTAACCCTCTCAACTTTTTAGCACATGTTATGTGGGTGAAATGATGATACCATGCCAACTTTAAACCTTTTCAGAGTTCATTTGTAGTGCTTTTCAATTTCAGGGTCATTTAGCTCAACAAAATCAGTAAATGCATGAAAAATATCAAATGTAGTCACAAAGGGTTGAAAATTGATGATGTGGCTTTGAATGGTGCATTTTGAACACATGAAAAGCCAGGAGTTCAAATAAGTTCAAGAAAATGAAATGCCTTTTGTAACCGATGAGTTTCTGTCCGAAACCCCGATACTTCGAAAGAGACTGTCCGTTTTGTACATGAAGTGCATCCCGCTTTTGTCGTAACCCTCTCAACTTTTTAGCACATGATATGTGGGTGAAATGATGATACCATGCCAACTTTCAACCTTTTTAGAGTTCATTTGTAGTGCTTTTCAATTTTAGGGTCATTTAGCTCAAAAAAATCAGTAAGTGCATGAAAAATGCCAAATGAAGTCAGAAAGGTTTGAAACTTGATGACGTGGCTTTGAATTGTGCATTTTGAAAACACGAAAAGCCTGGAGTTCAAATAAGTTCAAGAAAATGAAATGCCTTTTGTAACCGATGAGTTTTCGTCCGTAACCCCGATACTTCGACAGAGACTGTCCGTTTTGTACACGAAGCGCATCCCTCTTTTGTCGTAACCCTCTCAACTTTTTAGCACATGATATGTGGGTGAAATGATGATACCATGCCAACTTTCAAGCTTTTTAGAGTTCATTTGTAGTGCTTTTTAGTTTCATGGTCATTTAGCTCAAAAAATCAGTAAATGCATGAAAAATATCAAATGAAGTCAGAAAGGGTTGAAAATTGATGATGTGGCTTAGAATGGTGCATTTTCAACACACGAAAATCCTGGAGTTCAAATAAGTTCAAGAAAATGAAATGCCTTTCGTAACCGTTGAGTTTCCATCCGAAACCCCGACACTTCGAAAGAGACTGTCCGTTTCGTACATGAAGTGCATCCAGGTTTTGCCGTATCCCTCTCAACTAGTTAGCACATGCTATGTGGTGAAATTACGATACCATGCCAACTTTCAACCTTTTTAGAGTTCATTTATAGTGCTTTTCAATTTCAGGGTCATTTAGCTCAAAAAAATCAGTAAATGCATGAAAAATACCAAATGAAGTCAGAAAGGGTTGAAAATTGATGATGTCGCTTTGAATTGTGCATTTTGAACACACGAAAAGCCTGGAGTTCAAATAAGTTCAAGAAATTGAAATGCCTTTTGTAACCGATGAATTTTCGTCCGAAACCCCGATACTGCGACAGAGACTGTCCGTTTTGTACACGAAGCGCATCCAACTTTGCCGTAACCCTCTCAACTTTTAAGCACATGTTATGTGGGTGAAATGATGATACCATGCCAACTTTAAACCTTTTCAGAGTTCATTTGTAGTGCTTTTCAATTTCAGGGTCATTTAGCTCAACAAAATCAGTAAATGCATGAAAAATATCAAATGTAGTGACAAAGGGTTGAAAATTGATGATGTGGCTTTGAATGGTGCATTTTGAACACATGAAAAGCCAGGAGTTCAAATAAGTTCGAGAAAATGAAATGCCTTTTGTAACCGATGAGTTTCTCTCCGAAACCCCGATACTTCGAAAGAGACTGTCCGTTTTGTACATGAAGTGCATCCCGCTTTTGTCGTAACCCTCTCAACTTTTTAGCACATGATATGTGGGTGAAATGATGATACCATGCCAGCTTTCAACCTTTTTAGAGTTCATTTGTAGTGCTTTTCAATTTTAGGGTCATTTAGCTCAAAAAAATCAGTAAGTGCATGAAAAATGCCAAATGAAGTCAGAAAGGTTTGAAACTTGATGACGTGGCTTTGAATTGTGCATTTTGAAAACACGAAAAGCCTGGAGTTCAAATAAGTTCAAGAAAATGAAATTCCTTTTGTAACCGATGAGTTTTCGTCCGTAACCCCGATACTTCGACAGAGACTGTCCGTTTTGTACACGAAGCGCATCCAACTTTTCCGTAACCCTCTCAACATTTTAGCACATGCTATGTGGGTGAAATGATCATACCGTGCCAACTTTCAAACTTTTCAGAGTTCATTTGCAGTGTGTTTCAATTTGATTGTCATTTAGCTCAAAAAAATCAGTAAATGCATGAAAAATATCAAATGAAGTCAGAAAGGTTTGAAAATTGATGACATGGCTTTCAATGGTGCATTGTTAACACACAAAAAGCGTGGAGTTCAAGTAAGATGAAGAAAATGAAATGTCTTTTGTAACCGATGAGTTTCCGTCCGAAACCCCGATTCTTCGAAAGAGACTGTCCCTTTTGTACACGAAGTGCATCCCGCTTTTTCCGTAACCCTCTAAACTTTTTAGTACATGATATGTGGGTGAAATGATGATACCATGCCAACTTACGAAATTTTCAGAGTTCATTTGTAGTGCTTTTCAAAGTCAGGGTCATTTAGCTCAGCAAAATCAGTAAATGCATGAAAAATATCAAATGAAGTCACAAAGGGTTGAAAATTGATGATGTGGCTTTGAATGGTGCATTTTGAACACATGAAAAGCCAGGAGTTCAAATAAGTTCAAGAAAATGAAATGCCTTTTCTAACCGATAAGTTTCCGTCCGAAACCCCGATACTTCGAAAGAGACTGTCCGTTTTGCACACGAAGTACAACCAGCTTTTGCCGTAACCCTCTAAACTTTTTAGCACATGCTATGTGGGTGAAATAATGATACCATGCCAACTTTCAACCTTTCAGACTTCATTTGAAGTGCTTTTCAATTTCAAAGCCATTCAGCTCAAAAAATCAGTAAATGCATGAAAAATACCAAATGCAGTCAGAAAGGGTTGAAAATTGATGATGTGCCTTTGAATGGTGCATTTTGAACACACGGAAAGCCTGGAGTTAAAATAAGTTCAAGAAAATGAAATGCCTTTTGTAACCGATGAGTTTCCGTTCGAAACCCCGATACTTCGAAAGAGACTATCCGTTTTGTACACGAAGTGCATCCAGCTTTTGCCGTAACCCTCTCATCTTTTTAGCACATGTTATGTGGTTGAAATGATGATACCATGCCAACTTTAAACCTTTTCAGAGTTCATTTGTAGTGCTTTTCAATTTCAGGGTCATTTAGCTCAACAAAATCAGTAAATGCATGAAAAATATCAAATGAAGTCACAAAGGGTTGAAAATTGATGATGTGGCTTTGAATGGTGCATTTTGAACACATGAAAAGCCAGGAGTTCAAATAAGTTCAAGAAAATGAAATGCCTTTTGTAACCGATGAGTTTCCGTCCGAAACCTCGATACTTCGAAAGAGACTGTCCATTTTGTACACGAAGCGCATCCAACTTTTCCGTAACCCTCTCAACTTTTTAGCACATGCTATGTGGGTGAAATGATGATACCGTGCCAACTTTCAAACTTTTCAGAGTTCATTTGCAGTGTGTTTCAATTTCATTGTCCTTTAGCTCAAAAAAAATCAGTAAATGCATGAAAAATATCAAATGAAGTCAGAAAGGGTTGAAAATTGATGACATGGCAATCAATGGTGCATTGTTAACACACAAAAAGCCTGGAGTTCAAATAAGATCAAGAAAATGATATGCCTTTTGTAACCGATGAGTTTCCGTCCGAAACCCCGATTCTTCGAAAGAGACTGTCCATTTTGTACACGAAGTGCATCCAGCTTTTTCCGTAACCCTCTCAACTTTTTAGCACGTGCTATGTGGGTGAAATGATGATACCATGCCAACTTTCGACCTTTTCAGAGTTCATTTGTAGTGCTTTTCAATTTCAGGGTCATTTAGCTCAAAAAATCAGTAAATGCATGAAAAATATCAAATGAAGTCACAAAGGGTTGAAAATTGATGATGTGGCTTTGAATGGTGCATTTTGAACACATGAAAAGCCAGGAGTTCAAATAAGTTCAAGAAAATGAAATGCCTTTTCTAACCGATGAGTTTCCGTCCGAAACCCCGATACTTCGAAAGAGACTGTCCGTTTTGCACACGAAGTGCAACCAGCTTTTGCCGTAACCCTCTAAACTTTTTAGCACATGCTATGTGGGTGAAATAATGATACCATGCCAACTTTCAACCTTTCAGACTTCATTTGAAGTGCTTTTCAATTTCAAAGCCATTCAGCTCAAAAAATCAGTAAATGCATGAAAAATACCAAATGCAGTCAGAAAGGGTTGAAAATTGATGATGTGCCTTTGAATGGTGCATTTTGAACACACGGAAAGCCTGGAGTTAAAATAAGTTCAAGAAAATGAAATGCCTTTTGTAACCGATGAGTTTCCGTTCGAAACCCCGATACTTCGAAAGAGACTATCCGTTTTGTACACGAAGTGCATCCAGCTTTTGCCGTAACCCTCTTATCTTTTTAGCACATGTTATGTGGTTGAAATGATGATACCATGCCAACTTTAAACCTTTTCAGAGTTCATTTGTAGTGCTTTTCAATTTCAGGGTCATTTAGCTCAAGAAAATCAGTAAATGCATGAAAAATATCAAATGAAGTCACAAAGGGTTGAAAATTGATGATGTGGCTTTGAATGGTGCATTTTGAACACATGAAAAGCCAGGAGTTCAAATAAGTTCAAGAAAATGAAATGCCTTTTGTAACCGATGAGTTTCCGTCCGAAACCTCGATACTTCGAAAGAGACTGTCCATTTTGTACACGAAGCGCATCCAACTTTTCCGTAACCCTCTCAACTTTTTATCACATGCTATGTGGGTGAAATGATGATACCGTGCCAACTTTCAAACTTTTCAGAGTTCATTTGTAGTGTGTTTCAATTTCATTGTCCTTTAGCTCAAAAAAATCAGTAAATGCATGAAAAATATCAAATGAAGTCAGAAAGGGTTGAAAATTGATGACATGGCAATCAATGGTGCATTGTTAACACACAAAAAGCCTGGAGTTCAAATAAGATCAAGAAAATGAAATGCCTTTTGTAACCGATGAGTTTCCGTCCGAAACCCCGATTCTTCGAAAGAGACTGTCCATTTTGTACACGAAGTGCATCCAGCTTTTTCCGTAACCCTCTCAACTTTTTAGCACGTGCTATGTGGGTGAAATGATGATACCATGCCAACTTTCGACCTTTTCAGAGTTCATTTGTAGTGCTTTTCAATTTCAGGGTCATTTAGCTAAACAAAATCAGTAAATGCATGAAAAATATCAAATGAAGTCACAAAGGGTTGAAAATTGATGATGTGGCTTTGAATGGTGCATTTTGAACACATGAAAAGCCAGGAGTTCAAATAAGTTCAAGAAAATGAAATGCCTTTTCTAACCGATGAGTTTCCGTCCGAAACCCCGATACTTCGAAAGAGACGGTCCGTTTTGTACATGAAGTGCATCCCTCTTTTGTCGTAACCCTCTCAACTTTTTAGCACATGATATGTGGGTGAAATGATGATACCATGCCAACTTTCAAGCTTTTTAGAGTTCATTTGTAGTGCTTTTTAGTTTCATGGTCATTTAGCTCAAAAAATCAGTAAATGCATGAAAAATATCAAATGAAGTCAGAAAGGGTTGAAAATTGATGATGTGGCTTTGAATGGTGCATTTTCAACACACGAAAATCCTGGAGTTCAAATAAGTTCAAGAAAATGAAATGCCTTTCGTAACCGTTGAATTTCCATCCGAAACCCCGACACTTCGAAAGAGACTGTCCGTTTTGTACATGAAGTGCATCCAGCTTTTGCCGTATCCCTCTCAACTAGTTAGCACATGCTATGTGGTGAAATTACGATACCATGCCAACTTTCAACCTTTTTAGAGTTCATTTATAGTGCTTTTCAATTTCAGGGTCATTTAGCTCAAAAAAATCAGTAAATGCATGAAAAATACCAAATGAAGTCAGAAAGGGTTGAAAATTGATGATGTCGCTTTGAATTGTGCATTTTGAACACACGAAAAGCCTGGAGTTGAAATAAGTTCAAGAAAATGAAATGCCTTTTGTAACCGATGAATTTTCGTCCAAAACCCCGATACTGCGACAGAGACTGTCCGTTTTGTACACGAAGCGCATCCAACTTTGCCGTAACCCTCTCAACTTTTTAGCACATGTTATGTGGGTGAAATGATGATACCATGCCAACTTTAAACCTTTTCAGAGTTCATTTGTAGTGCTTTTCAATTTCAGGGTCATTTAGCTCAACAAAATCAGTAAATGCATGAAAAATATCAAATGAAGTCACAAAGGGTTGAAAATTGATGGTGTGGCTTTGAATGGTGCATTTTGAACACATGAAAAGCCAGGAGTTCAAATAAGTTCAAGAAAATGAAATGCCTTTTGTAACCGATGAGTTTCTGTCCGAAACCCCGATACTTCGAAAGAGACTGTCCGTTTTGTACATGAAGTGCATCCCGCTTTTGTCGTACCTCTCTCAACTTTTTAGCACATGATATGTGGGTGAAATGATGATACCATGCCAACTTTCAACCTTTTTAGAGTTCATTTGTAGTGCTTTTCAATTTCAGGGTCATTTAGCTCAAAAAAATCAGTAAGTGCATGAAAAATGCCAAATGAAGTCAGAAAGGTTTGAAACTTGATGACGTGGCTTTGAATTGTGCATTTTGAAAACACGAAAATCCTGGAGTTCAAATAAGTTCAAGAAAATGAAATGCCTTTTGTAACCGATGAGTTTTCGTCCGTAACCCCGATACTTCGACACAGACTGTCCGTTTTGTACACGAAGCGCATCCACCTTTTCCGTAACCCTCTCAACATTTTAGCACATGCTATGTGGGTGAAATGATGATACCGTGCCAACTTTCAAACTTTTCAGAGTTCATTTGCAGTGTGTTTCAATTTCATTGTCATTTAGCTCGAAAAAATCAGTAAATGCATGAAAAATATCAAATGAAGTCAGAAAGGTTTGAAAATTGATGACATGGCTTTCCATGGTGCAATGTTAACACACAAAAAGCGTGGAGTTCAAGTAAGATGAAGAAAATGAAATGTCTTTTGTAACCGATGAGTTTCCGTCCGAAACCCCGATTCTTCGAAAGAGACTGTCCCTTTTGTACACGACGTGCATCCAGCTTTTTCCGTAACCCTCTAAACTTTTTAGTACATGCTATGTGGGTGAAATGATGATACCATGCCAACTTTCGAAATTTTCAGAGTTCATTTGTAGTGCTTTTCAATGTCAGGGTCATTTAGCTCAACAAAATCAGTAAATGCATGAAAAATATCAAATGAAGTCACAAAGGGTTGAAAATTGATGATGTGGCTTTGAATGGTGCATTTTGAACCATGAAAAGCCAGGAGTTCAAATAAGTTCAAGAAAATGAAATGCCTTTTCTAACCGATGAGTTTCCGTCCGAAACCCTGATACTTCGAAAGAGACTGTCCGTTTTGCACACAAAGTGCAACCAGCTTTTTCCGTAACCCTCTAAACTTTTTAGCACATGCTATGTGGGTGAAATAATGATACCATGCCAACTTTCAACCTTTCAGACTTCATTTGAAGTGCTTTTCAATTTCAAAGCCATTCAGCTCAAAAAATCAGTAAATGCTTGAAAAATACCAAATGAAGTCAAAAAGGGTTGAAAATTGATGATGTGGCTATGAATGGTGCATTTTAAACACACGAAAAGCCTGGAGTTCAAATAAGTTGAAGAAAATGAAATGCCTCTTCTAACCGATGAGTTTCCGTCCGGAACCCCGATACTTCGAAAGAGACTCTCCGTTTTGTACACGAAGTGCATCCAGCTTTTGTCGTAACCCTCTCAACTTTTTAGCACATGCTATGTGGGTGAAATTATGATACCATGCCAACTTTCAACCTTTTCAGACTTCATTTGAAGTGCTTTTCAATTTCAGAGCCATTTAGCTCAAAAAATCAGTAAATGCATGAAAAATACCAAATGAAGTGAGAAAGGGTTGAAAATGGAAGATATGGCTTTGAATGGTTCATTTTGAACACACAAAAATCCTGGAGTTCAAATAAGTTCAAGAAAAGGAAATGCCTTTTGTAACCGATGAGTTTCCGTCCGAAACCTCGATACTTCGAAAGAGACTGTCCATTTTGTACACGAAGCGCATCCAACTTTTCCGTAACCCGCTCAACTTTTTAGCACATGCTATGTGGGTGAAATGATGATACCGTGCCAACTTTCAAACTTTTCAGAGTTCATTTGCAGTGTGTTTCAATTTCATTGTCCTTTAGCTCAAAAAAATCAGTAAATGCATGAAAAATATCAAATGAAGTCAGAAAGGGTTGAAAGTTGATGACATGGCAATCAATGGTGCATTGTTAACACACAAAAAGCCTGGAGTTCAAATAAGATCAAGAAAATGAAACGCCTTTTCTAACCGATGAGTTTCCGTCCGAAACCCCGATACTTCGAAAGAGACTGTCCGTTTTGTACATGAAGTGCATCCCTCTTTTGTCGTAACCCTCTCAACTTTTTAGCACATGATATGTGGGTGAAATGATGATACCATGCCAACTTTCAAGCTTTTTAGAGTTCATTTGTAGTGCTTTTTAGTTTCATGGTCATTTAGCTCAAAAAATCAGTAAATGCATGAAAAATATCAAATGAAGGCAGAAAGGGTTGAAAATTGATGATGTGGCTTTGAATGGTGCATTTTCAACACACGAAAATCCTGGAGTTCAAATAAGTTCAAGAAAATGAAATGCCTTTCGTAACCGTTGAGTTTCCATCCGAAACCCCGACACTTCGAAAGAGACTGTCCGTTTTGTACATGAAGTGCATCCAGCTTTTGCCGTATCCCTCTCAACTAGTTAGCACATGCTATGTGGTGAAATTACGATACCATGCCAACTTTCAACCTTTTTAGAGTTCATTTATAGTGCTTTTCAATTTCAGGGTCATTTAGCTCAAAAAAATCAGTAAATGCATGAAAAATACCAAATGAAGTCAGAAAGGGTTCAAAATTGATGATGTCGCTTTGAATTGTGCATTTTGAACACACGAAAAGCCTGGAGTTGAAATAAGTTCAAGAAAATGAAATGCCTTTTGTAACCGATGAATTTTCGTCCGAAACCCCGATAATGCGACAAAGACTGTCCGTTTTGTACACGAAGCGCATCCAACTTTGCCATAACCCTCTCAACTTTTTAGCACATGTTATGTGGGTGAAATGATGATACCATGCCAACTTTAAACCTTTTCAGAGTTCATTTGTAGTGCTTTTCAATTTCAGGGTCATTTAGCTCAACAAAATCAGTAAATGCATGAAAAATATCAAATGAAGTCACAAAGGGTTGAAAATTGATGATGTGGCTTTGAATGGTGCATTTTGAACAAATGAAAAGCCAGGAGTTCAAATAAGTTCAAGAAAATGAAATGCCTTTTGTAACCGATGAGTTTCTGTCCGAAACCCCGATACTTCGGAAGAGACTATCCGTTTTGTACATGAAGTGCATCCCGCTTTTGTCGTAACCCTCTCAACTTTTCAGCACATGATATGTGGGTGAAATGATGATACCATGCCAACTTTCAACCTTTTTAGAGTTCATGTGTAGTACTTTTCAATTTCAGGGTCATTTAGCTCAAAAAAATCAATAAGTGCATGAAAAATGCCAAATGAAGTCAGAAAGGTTTGAAACTTGATGACGTGTCTTTGAATTGTGCATTTTGAAAACACGAAAAGCCTGGAGTTCAAATAAGTTCAAGAAAATGAAATGCCTTTTGTAACCGATGAGTTTTCGTCCGTAACCCCGATACTTCGACAGAGACTGTCCGTTTTGTACACGAAGCGCATCCAACTTTTCCGTAACCCTCTCAACATTTTAACACATGCTATGTGGGTGAAATGATGATACCGTGCCAACTTTCAAACTTTTCAGAGTTCATTTGCAGTGTGTTTCAATTTCATTGTCATTTAGCTCAAAAAAATCAGTAAATGCATGAAAAATATCAAATGAAGTCAGAAAGGTTTGAAAATTGATGACATGGCTTTCAATGGTGCATTGTTAACACACAAAAAGCGTGGAGTTCAAGTAAGATGAAGAAAATGAAATGTCTTTTGTAACCGATGAGTTTCCGTCCGAAACCCCGATTCTTCGAAAGAGACTGTCCCTTTTGTACACGACGTGCATCCAGCTTTTTCCGTAACCCTCTAAACTTTTTAGTACATGCTATGTGGGTGAAATGATGATACCATGCCAACTTTCGAAATTTTCAGAGTTCATTTGTAGTGCTTTTCAATGTCAGGGTCATTTAGCTCAACAAAATCAGTAAATGCATGAAAAATATCAAATGAAGTCACAAAGGGTTGAAAATTGATGATGTGGCTTTGAATGGTGCATTTTGAACCATGAAAAGCCAGGAGTTCAAATAAGTTCAAGAAAATGAAATGCCTTTTCTAACCGATGAGTTTCCGTCCGAAACCCTGATACTTCGAAAGAGACTGTCCGTTTTGCACACAAAGTGCAACCAGCTTTTTCCGTAACCCTCTAAACTTTTTAGCACATGCTATGTGGGTGAAATAATGATACCATGCCAACTTTCAACCTTTCAGACTTCATTTGAAGTGCTTTTCAATTTCAAAGCCATTCAGCTCAAAAAATCAGTAAATGCTTGAAAAATACCAAATGAAGTCAAAAAGGGTTGAAAATTGATGATGTGGCTATGAATGGTGCATTTTGAACACACGAAAAGCCTGGAGTTCAAATAAGTTGAAGAAAATGAAATGCCTCTTCTAACCGATGAGTTTCCGTCCGGAACCCCGATACTTCGAAAGAGACTCTCCGTTTTGTACACGAAGTGCATCCAGCTTTTGTCGTAACCCTCTCAACTTTTTAGCACATGCTATGTGGGTGAAATTATGATACCATGCCAACTTTCAACCTTTTCAGACTTCATTTGCAGTGCTTTTCAATTTCAGAGCCATTTAGCTCAAAAAATCAGTAAATGCATGAAAAATACCAAATGAAGTGAGAAAGGGTTGAAAATGGAAGATATGGCTTTGAATGGTTCATTTTGAACACACAAAAATCCTGGAGTTCAAATAAGTTCAAGAAAAGGAAATGCCTTTTGTAACCGATGAGTTTCCGTCCGAAACCTCGATACTTCGAAAGAGACTGTCCATTTTGTACACGAAGCGCATCCAACTTTTCCGTAACCCGCTCAACTTTTTAGCACATGCTATGTGGGTGAAATGATGATACCGTGCCAACTTTCAAACTTTTCAGAGTTCATTTGCAGTGTGTTTCAATTTCATTGTCCTTTAGCTCAAAAAAATCAGTAAATGCATGAAAAATATCAAATGAAGTCAGAAAGGGTTGAAAGTTGATGACATGGCAATCAATGGTGCATTGTTAACACACAAAAAGCCTGGAGTTCAAATAAGATCAAGAAAATGAAACGCCTTTTCTAACCGATGAGTTTCCGTCCGAAACCCCGATACTTCGAAAGAGACTGTCCGTTTTGTACATGAAGTGCATCCCTCTTTTGTCGTAACCCTCTCAACTTTTTAGCACATGATATGTGGGTGAAATGATGATACCATGCCAACTTTCAAGCTTTTTAGAGTTCATTTGTAGTGCTTTTTAGTTTCATGGTCATTTAGCTCAAAAAATCAGTAAATGCATGAAAAATATCAAATGAAGGCAGAAAGGGTTGAAAATTGATGATGTGGCTTTGAATGGTGCATTTTCAACACACGAAAATCCTGGAGTTCAAATAAGTTCAAGAAAATGAAATGCCTTTCGTAACCGTTGAGTTTCCATCCGAAACCCCGACACTTCGAAAGAGACTGTCCGTTTTGTACATGAAGTGCATCCAGCTTTTGCCGTATCCCTCTCAACTAGTTAGCACATGCTATGTGGTGAAATTACGATACCATGCCAACTTTCAACCTTTTTAGAGTTCATTTATAGTGCTTTTCAATTTCAGGGTCATTTAGCTCAAAAAAATCAGTAAATGCATGAAAAATACCAAATGAAGTCAGAAAGGGTTCAAAATTGATGATGTCGCTTTGAATTGTGCATTTTGAACACACGAAAAGCCTGGAGTTGAAATAAGTTCAAGAAAATGAAATGCCTTTTGTAACCGATGAATTTTCGTCCGAAACCCCGATAATGCGACAAAGACTGTCCGTTTTGTACACGAAGCGCATCCAACTTTGCCATAACCCTCTCAACTTTTTAGCACATGTTATGTGGGTGAAATGATGATACCATGCCAACTTTAAACCTTTTCAGAGTTCATTTGTAGTGCTTTTCAATTTCAGGGTCATTTAGCTCAACAAAATCAGTAAATGCATGAAAAATATCAAATGAAGTCACAAAGGGTTGAAAATTGATGATGTGGCTTTGAATGGTGCATTTTGAACAAATGAAAAGCCAGGAGTTCAAATAAGTTCAAGAAAATGAAATGCCTTTTGTAACCGATGAGTTTCTGTCCGAAACCCCGATACTTCGGAAGAGACTATCCGTTTTGTACATGAAGTGCATCCCGCTTTTGTCGTAACCCTCTCAACTTTTCAGCACATGATATGTGGGTGAAATGATGATACCATGCCAACTTTCAACCTTTTTAGAGTTCATGTGTAGTACTTTTCAATTTCAGGGTCATTTAGCTCAAAAAAATCAATAAGTGCATGAAAAATGCCAAATGAAGTCAGAAAGGTTTGAAACTTGATGACGTGTCTTTGAATTGTGCATTTTGAAAACACGAAAAGCCTGGAGTTCAAATAAGTTCAAGAAAATGAAATGCCTTTTGTAACCGATGAGTTTTCGTCCGTAACCCCGATACTTCGACAGAGACTGTCCGTTTTGTACACGAAGCGCATCCAACTTTTCCGTAACCCTCTCAACATTTTAACACATGCTATGTGGGTGAAATGATGATACCGTGCCAACTTTCAAACTTTTCAGAGTTCATTTGCAGTGTGTTTCAATTTCATTGTCATTTAGCTCAAAAAAATCAGTAAATGCATGAAAAATATCAAATGAAGTCAGAAAGGTTTGAAAATTGATGACATGGCTTTCAATGGTGCATTGTTAACACACAAAAAGCGTGGAGTTCAAGTAAGATGAAGAAAATGAAATGTCTTTTGTAACCGATGAGTTTCCGTCCGAAACCCCGATTCTTCGAAAGAGACTGTCCCTTTTGTACACGAAGTGCATCCAGCTTTTTCCGTAACCCTCTAAACTTTTTAGTACATGCTATGTGGGTGAAATGATGATACCATGCCAACTTTCGAAATTTTCAGAGTTCATTTGTAGTGCTTTTCAATGTCAGGGTCATTTAGCTCAACAAAATCAGTAAATGCATGAAAAATATCAAATGAAGTCACAAAGGGTTGAAACATTATGATGTGGCTTTGAATGGTGCATTTTGAACACATGAAAAGCCAGGAGTTCAAATAAGTTCAAGAAAATGAAATGCCTTTTCTAACCGATGAGTTTCCGTCCGAAACCCTGATACTTCAAAAGAGACTGTCCGTTTTGCACACGAAGTGCAACCAGCTTTTGCCGTAACCGTCTAAACTTTTTAGCACATGCTATGTGGGTGAAATAATGATACCATGCCAACTTTCAACCTTCCAGACTTCATTTGAAGTGCTTTTCAATTTCAAAGCCATTCAGCTCCAAAAATTAGTAAATGCATGAAAAATACCAAATGAAGTAAAAAAGGGTTGAAAATTGATGATGTGGCTATGAATGGTGCATTTTGAACACACGAAAAGCCTGGAGTTCAAATAAGTTCAAGAAAATGAAATGCCTCTTCTAACCGATGAGTTTCCGTCCGGAACCCCGATACTTCGAAAGAGACCCTCCGTTTTGTACACGAAGTGCATCCAGCTTTTGTCGTAACCCTCTCAACTTTTTAGCACATGCTATGTGGGTGAAATTATGATACCATGCCAACTTTCAACCTTTTCAGACTTCATTTGAAGTGCTTTTCAATTTCAGAGCCATTTAGCTCAAAAAATCAGTAAATGCATGAAAAATACCAAATGAAGTGAGAAAGGGTTGAAAATAGAAGATATGGCTTTGAATGGTTCATTTTGAACACACAAAAATCCTGGAGTTCAAATAAGTTCAAGAAAATGAAATGCCATTTGTAACCGATGAGTTTCCGTCCGAGACCCCGATACTTCGAAAGAGACTATCCGATTTGTACACGAAGCACATCCAGCTTTTGCCGTTAACCCTCTCAACATTTTAGCACATGCTATGTGGGTGAAATTATGATACTATGCCAACTTTCAACCTTTTCAGAGTTCATTTGTAGTGGTTTAAATTTCAGGGTCATTTAGACAAAAAAATCAATAAATGCATGAAAAATACCAAATGAAGTCAGAAAGGGTTGAAAATTGATGATGGGGATTTGAATGGTGCATTTTGAACACACAAAAAGCCTGGAGTTCAAATAAGTTCAAGAAAATGAAATGCCTTTTGTAACCGATGAGTTTCCGTCTGAAACCCCGATACCTCGAAAGAGACTGTCTGTTTTGTACACGAAGTACATCCAGCTTTTTCTGTAACGCTCTCAACTTTTAAGCACATGCTACGTGGGTCAAACGATGATACCATGCCAACTTTAAACATTTTTAGAGTTCATTTGTAGTGCTTTTCAATTTCAGGGTCATTTAGCTAAAAAATCAGTAAATGCATGAAAAATATCAAATGAAGTCAGAAAGGGTGGAAAATTAATGATGTGGCTTTGAATGGTGCATTTTGAACACACAAAAAGCCTAAAGTTCAAATAAGTTCAAGAAAATGAAATGCCTTTTGTAACCGATGAGTTTTCGTCCGAAACCCCAATACTTCGAAAGGGACTGTCCGTTTTGTACACGAAGTGCATCCAGCTTTTACCGTAACCCTCTCAAATTTTTAGCACATGCTATGTGGGTGAAATGATGATACCATGCCAAATTTCAACCTTTTCAGAGTTCATTTTTAGTGCTTTTCAATTTCAGGGTCATTTAGTTCAAAAAAATCAGTAAATGCATGAAAATATCAAATGAAGTCAGAAAGGGTTGAAAATTGATGATGTGGCTTTGAATGGTGCATTTTGAACACACGAAAAGCCTGAAGTTCAAATAAGTTCAAGAAAATGAAATGCCTTTTGTAACCGATGAGTTTTCGTTCGAAACCCCGTTACTTCGAAAGAGACTGTCCGTTTTTTAGACGAAGTGCATCCAGCTTTTGCCGTAACCCTCTCAACTTTTTAGCACATGCTATGTGGGTGAAATGATGATACCATGCCAACTTTCAACCTTTCAGACTTCATTTGAAGTGCTTTTCAATTTCAAAGCCATTCAGCTCAAAAAATCAGTAAATGCATGAAAAATACCAAATGAAGTCAAAAAGGGTTGAAAATTGATGATGTGACTTTGAATGGTGCATTTTGAACACACCAAAAGCCTGGAGTTCAAATAAGTTCAAGAAAATGAAATGCCTTTTGTAATCGATGAGTTTCCGTCCGAAACCCCGATACTTCGAAAGAGACTATCTGTTTTGTACACGAAGCGCATCCAACTTTTGCCGTTAACCGTCTCAACTTTTTAGCACATGCTATATGGGTGAAATGACGATACCATGCCAACTTTAAACCTTTTCAGAGTTCATTTGTAGTGTTTTTCAATTTCAGAGTCATTTAGCTAAAAAAATCAGGAAATGCATGAAAAATATCAAATGAAGTCAGAAAGGGTAGAAAATTGATGATGTCGCTTTGAATGGTCCATTTTGAACACATGAAAATCCTAGAGTTCAAATAAGTTCAAGAAAATGAAATGCCTTTTGTAACCGATGAGTTTCCGTTCGAAACCCCGATACTTCGAAAGAGACTGTCCGTTTTTTACACGAAGTGCATTCAGCTTTTTCCATAACCCTCTCAACTTTCTAGCACTTGATATGTGGGTGAAATGATGATACCATGCCAACTTTCAACCTTTTCAGAGTTCATTTGTAGTGCTTTTCAATTTCAGGGTCATTTAGCTCAAAAAGAAATTAGTAAATGCATGAAAAATATCAAATGAAGTCAGAAATGGTTGAAAATTGATGATGCAGCTTTGAATGGTGCATTTTGAACACACGAAAAGCCTGGAGTTCGAATAAGTTCAACAAAATGAAATGCCTTTAGTAACCGATGAGTTTCCGTCCGAAATCCCGATACTTCGAAAGAGACTGTCCGTTTTGTACACGAAGTGCATCCAACTTATGCCGTGACACTCTCAAACTTGTTAGCACATGCTATGTGGGTGAAATGATGATACCATGCCAACATTCAACCTTTTTAGAGTTCATTTGTAGTGCTTTTCAATTTCAGGGTCATTTAGCTCCAAAAAATCAGTAAATGCATGAAAAATACGAAATGAAGTCAGAATGAGTTGAAAATTGATGATGTGGCTTTGAATGGTGCATTTTGAACACACGAAAAGCCTAGAGTTCAAATAATTTCAAGAAAAAGAAATGCCTTCTGTAACCGATGAGTTTCCGTCTGAAACCCCGATACTTCGAAAGAGACTGTCCGTTTTGTACACGAAGTGCATCCAGCTTTTGCCGTAAGCCTCTCAACTTTTTAGCACATGTTATGTGGGTGAAATGATGATACCATGCCAACTTTAAACCTTTTCAGAGTTCATTTGTTGTGCTTTTCAATTTCAGGGTCATTTAGCTCAACAAAATCAGTAAATGCATGAAAAATATCAAATGAAGTCACAAAGGATTGAAAATTGATGATGTGGATTTGAATGGTGCATTTTGAACACATGAAAAGCTAGGAGTTCAAATAAGTTCAAGAAAATCAAATGCCTTTTGTAACCAATGAGTTTCCCTCCCAAACCCCGATACTTCGAAAGAGGTTGTCCGTTTTGTACACGAAGTGCATCCCGCTTTTGCCGTAACCCTCTCCACTTTTTAGCACATGATATGTGTGTGAAATATTGATACCATGCCAACTTTCAAGCTTTTCAGAGTTCATTTGTAGTGCTTTTCAATTTCATGGTCATTTAGCTCAAAAAATCAGTAAATGCATGAAAAATATGAAATGAAGTCAAAAAGGGTTGAAAACTGAGGATATGGCTTTGAATGGTGCATTTTGAACACATGAAAAGCCAGGAGTTCAAATAAGTTCAAGAAAATGAAATGCCTTTTGTAACCGATGAGTTTCCGTCCCAAACCCCGATACTTCGAAAGAGGC
Organism: Hordeum marinum; assembly: GCA_022496015.1. Lineage (NCBI taxonomy): Eukaryota > Viridiplantae > Streptophyta > Magnoliopsida > Poales > Poaceae > Hordeum > Hordeum marinum. The sequence continues at coordinate 505,072,991 of CM039674.1, read as the reverse complement.
TGTCCCTTTTGTACACGAAGTGCATCCCGCTTTTGCCGTAACCCTCTCAACTTTTTAGCACATGATATGTGGGTGAAATGATGATACCATGCCAACATTCAATCTTTTCAGAGTTCATTTGTAGTGCTTTTCAATTTCATGGTCATTTAGCTCAAAAAATCAGTAAAGGCATGAAAAATATCAAATGAAGTCAAAAGGGTTGAAAATTGATGATATGGCTTTGAATGGTTCATTTTGAACACACGAAAAGCCTGGACTTCAAATAAGTTCAAAAAAATGAAATGCCTTTTGTAGCCGATGAGTTTCCGTCCGAAACCCCGATACTTCGAAAGAGACTGTCCGTTTTGTACACGAAGTGCATCCAGCTTTTGCCGTATCCCTCTCAACTTGTTAGCACATGCTATGTGGGTGAAATGATGATACCATTCCAACTTTCAACCTTTTTAGAGTTCATTTTTAGTGCTTCTCAATTCGGGGTCATTTAGCTCAAAAATATCAGTAAATGCATGAAAAATACCAAATGAAGTCAGAGAAGGTTGAAAATTGATGATGTGGCTTTGAATGGTGCATTTTGAACACACGAATAGCCTGCAGTTCAAATAAGTTCAAGAAAATGAAATGCCTTTTGTAACTAATGAGTTTCCGTCCGAAAACCCGATACTTCGAAAGAGATTGTCCGTTTTGTACACGAAGTGCATCCAACTTTTCCGTAACCCTCTCAACTTTTTAGCACATGCTATGTGGGTGAAACGATGATACCATGCCAACTTTCAAACTTTCCAGAGTTCATTTGCTGTGCGTTTCAATTTCATTGTCATTTAGCTAAAAAAATCAGTAAATGCATGAAAAATATCAAATGAAGTCAGAAAGGGTTGATAATTGATGACATGGCTTTCAATGGTGCATTGTGAACACACAAAAAGCCTGGAGTTCAAATAAGATCAAGAAAATAAAATGCCTTTTGTAACCGATGAGTTTCCGTCCGAAACCCCGATACTTCGAAAGAGACTGTCCATTTTGTACACGAAGTGCATCCAGCTTTTTCCGTAACCCTCTCAACATTTTAGCAAAGTCTATGTGGGTGAAATGACGATACCATGCCAACTTTCGACCTTTTCAGAGTTCATTTGTAGTGCTTTTCAATTTCAGGGACTTTTAGCTCAACAAATCAGTAAATGCATGAAAAATATCAAATGAAGTCGGAAAGGGTTGAAAATTGATGATGTGGCTATGAATGGTGCATTTTCAACACACGAAAAGCCTGGAGTTCAAATAAGTTCAAGAAAATGAAATGCCTTTCGTATCCGATGAGTTTCCGCCCGAAACCGAGATACTTCGAAAGAGACTATCCGTTTTGGACACGAAGTGCATCCAGCTTTTGTCGTAACCCTCTCAACATATAAGCACATGCTATGTGGGCGAAATGATGATACCATGCCAACTTTCAACCTTTTCAGAGTTCATTTATTGTGCTTTTCAATTTCAGGGTCATTTAGCTCAAAAAATCAGTACATGCATGAAAAAAATCAAATGAAGTCAGAAAGGGTTGAAAATTGATGAAGTGGCTTTGAATGGTGCATTTTGAACACACGAAAAGCCTGGAGTTCAAATAAGTTCCAGTAAATGAAATTCCTCTTGTAACCAAAGGGTTTCCGTCGGGAACCCCGATACTTCGAAAGAGACTGTCCGTTTTGTACATGAAGTGCATCCAGCTTTTGCCATAACCCTCTCAACTTTTTAGCACATGCTATGTGGGTGAAATGATGATACCATGCCAACTTTCAACCTTTTCGGACTTCATTTGAAGTGCTTTTCAATTTCAGAGCCATTTAGCTCAAAAACTCAGTAAATGCATGAAAAATACAAAATGAAGTCAGAAAGGGTTGAAAATTTAAGATATGGCTTTGAATGGTGCATTTTGAACACACGAAAAGCCTGGAGTTCAAATAAGTTCAAGAAAATGAAATGCCTGTTGTAACCGATGAGTTTCCGTCCTATACCGCGATACTTCGAAAGAGATTGTCCGTTTTGTACAAGAAGCTTTTCAGAGTTCATTTGTAGTGCTTTTCAATTTCATGGTCATTTAGCTAAAAAAATCAGTAAAGGCATGAAAAATATCAAATGAAGTCAAAAGGGTTGAAAATTGATGATATGGCTTTGAATGGTGCATTTTGAACACACGAAAAGCCTGGACTTCAAATAAGTTCAAGAAAATGAAATGCCTTTTGTAACCGATGAGTTTCCGTCCGAAACCCCGATACTTCGAAAGAGACTATCCGATTTGTACACGAAGCGCATCCAGCTTTCGCCATAACACTCTCAAACTTGTTAGCACATGCTATGTGGGTGAAATTATGATACCATGCCAACATTCAACCTTTTTAGAGTTCATTTGTACTGCTTTTCAATTGCAGGGTCATTTAGCTCCAAAAAATCAGTAAATGCATGAAAAATACGAAATGAAGTCAGAATGGGTTGAAAATTGATGATGTCGCTTTGAATGGTGCATTTTGAACACACGAAAAGCCTAGTGTTCAAATAATTTCAAGAAAATGAAATGCCTTTTGTAACCGATGAGTTTCTGTCCGAAACCCCAATACTTCGAAAGAGACTGTCCGTTTTGTACACGAAGTCCATCCAGCTTTCGCCGTAACCCTCTCAACTTCTTAGCACATGTTATGTGGGTGAAACAATGATACCATGCCAACTTTAAACCTTTTCAGAGTTCATTTGTAGTGCTTTTCAATTTCAGGGTCATTTAGCTCAACAAAATCATTAATTGCATGAAAAATGTGAAATGAAGTCACAAAGGGTTGAAAATTGATGATGTGGCTTTGAATGGTGCATTTTGAACACATGAAAAGCCAGGAGTTCAAATAAGTTCAAGAAAATGAAATGCCTTTTGTAATCGATGAGTTTTCGTCCCAAACCCCGATACTTCGAAAGAGACTGTCCGTTTTGTACACGAAGTGCATCCCGCTTTTTACGTAACCCTCTCAACTTTTTAGCACATGATATGTGGGTGAAATGTTGATACCATGCCAACTTTCAAGCTTTTCAGAGTTCATTTATAGTGCTTTTCAATTTCATGGTCATTCAGCTCAAAAAATCAGTAAACGCATGAAAAATATCAAATGAAGTTAGAAAGGGCTGAAAATTGATGATATGGATTTGAATGGTGCATTTTGAATACACAAAAAGCCTGTAGTTCAAAGAAGTTCAAGGAAATGAAATGCCTTTTGTAACCGATGAGTTTCCGTCCGAAACCCTGATACTTCGAAAGAGACTGTCCGTTTTGTACACAAAGTGCATCGAGCTTTTGCCGTATCCCTCTCAACTTGTTAGCACATGCTATGTGGGTGAAATGATGATACCATGCCAACTTTAAATCTTTTTAGAGTTCATTTGTAGTGCTTTTCAATTTCAGGGTCATTTAGCTCAAAATATCGGTAAATGCATGAAAAATACCAAATTAAGTCAGAAAGGGTTGAAAATTGATGATGTGGCTTTGAAGGGTGCATTTTGAACACACGAAAAGCCTGGAGTTCAAATAAGTTCAAAAAAATGAAATGCCTTTTGTAACCGATGAGTTTTCGTCTGAAACCCCGATACTTCGAAAGAGACTGTCCGTTTTGTACACGAAGCGCATCCAACTTTTCCATAACCCTCTCAACTTTTTAGCTGATGCTATGTGGGTGAAATGATGATACCGTGCCAACTTTCAAACTTTTCAGAGTTCATTTGCAGTGCGTTTAAATTTCATTGTCATTTAGCTAAAAAATATGAGTAAATGCATGAAAAATATCAAATGAAGTCAGAAAGGGTTGAAAATTGATGACGTGGCTTTCAATGGTGCATTGTGAAAAAACAAAAATCCTGGAGTTCAAACAAGATCAAGAAAATGAAATGCCTTTTGTACCCGATGAGTTTCCGTCCGAAACCCCGATACTTCGAAAGAGATTGTCCATTTTGTACACGAAGTGCATCCATATTTTTCCATAACCCTCTCAACTTTTTAGCACATGCTATGTGGGTGAAATGACGATATCATGCCAACTTTCGACCTTTTCAGAGTTCATTTGTAGTGCTTTTCAATTTTAGGGTCTTTTAGCTCAAAAAAATGAGAAAATGCATGAAAAAGATCAAATGAAGTCGGAAAGGGTTGAAAATTGATGATGTGGCTATGAATGGTGCATTTTGAACACACAAAAAGCCTGGAGTTAAAATAAGTTCAAGAAAATGAAATGCCTTTCATAACCGATGAGTTTCCGTCCGAAACCCCGATACTTCGAACGAGACTGTCCGTTTTGTACACGAAGTGCATCCAGTTTTTGCCGTACCCTCTCAACTTTTTAGCACATGCTATGTGGGTGAAATGATGATACCATGCCAACTTTCATCCTTTTCAGACTTCATTTGAAGTGCTTTTCAATTTCAGAGCCATTTAGCTCAAAAAATCAGTAAATGCATGAAAAATACCAAATGGAGTCAGAAAGGGTTGAAAATTGATGATATGTCTTTGAATGGTGCATTTTGAAAACACGAAAAGCCTGGAGTTCAAATAAGTTCAAGAAAATGAAATGCCTTTTGTAACCGATGAGTTTCCATCCGAAACCCCGATACTTCGACAGAGACTATCCGATTTGTACACAAAGCGCATCCAACTTTTGCCGTTAACCCTCTCAACTTTTTAGCACATGCTATGTGGGTGAAATGATGATACCATGCCAACTTTCAACCTTTTCAGAGTTCATTTGTAGTGGTTTAAATTTCAGGGTCATTTAGCTCGAAAAAATCAATCAATGCATGAAAGATACCAAATGAAGTCAGAAAGGGTTGAAAATTAATGATGTGGCTTTGAATGGTGCGTTTTGAACACACAAAAAGCCTGGAGTTCAAATAAGTTCAAGAAAATGAAATGCCTTGTGTAACCGATGAGTTTCCGTCTGAAACCCCGATACTTCGAAACAGACTGTCCATTTTGTACACAAAGTGCATACAGCTTTTGCCGTAACCCTCTCAACTTTTTAGCACATGCTATGTGGGTCAAACAATGATACCATGCCAACTTTAAACCTTTTCAGAGTTCATTTGTAGTGCTTTTCCATTTCAGGGTCATTTAGGTAAAAAAAAAGTAAATGCATGAAAAATTTCAAATGAAGTCAGAAAGGGTTGAAAATTGATGATGTGGCTTTGAATGGTGCATTTCGAACACACGAAAAGCATGGAGTTCAAATAAGTTCAAGAAAAAGAAATGCCTTTTGTAACCGATGAGTTTCCGTCCGAAACCCCGATACTTCGAAAGGGACTGTCCGTTTTGTACACGAAATGCATCCAGCTTTTACCGTAACCCTCTCAAATTTTTAGGACATGCTATGTGGGTGAAATGATGATACCATGCCAGCATTCAACCCTTTTAGAGTTAATTTGTAGTGCTTTTGAATTTCGGGGTCATTTAGCTACAAAAAATCAGTAAATGCATGAAAAATACGGAATGAAGTTAGAAAGGGTTGAAAATTGATGATCTGGCTTTGAATGGTGCATTTTGAACACACGAAAAGCCTAGAGTTCAAATAAGTTCAAGAAAATGAAATGCCTTCTGTAACCGATGAGTTTCCGTCGGAAACCCCGATACATCGAAAGAGACTGCCCGTTTTGTACACGAAGCTCATCCAACTTTTCTTTAACCCTCTCAACTTTTTAGCACATGCTATGTGGGTGAAATGATGATACCGTGCCAAGTTTCAAGCTTTTCAGAGTTCATTTGCTGTGCGTTTCAATTTCAGGGTTATTTAGCTCAAAAAATCAGTAAATGCATGAAAAATATCAAATGAAGTCAGAAAGGGTTGAACATTGATGATGTGACTTTGAATGGTGCATTTTGAACACACGAAAAGCATAGAGTTCAAATAATGTCAAGAAAATGAAATGCCTTCTGTAACCGATGAGTTTCCGTCCGAAACCCCGATACTTCGAAAGAGACTGTCCGTTTTGTACGCGAAGTGCATCCTGCTTTTGCCGTAACCCTCCCAACTTTTTAGCAGATGCTATGTGGGTGAAATGTTGATACCATGCCAAGTATCAACCTTTTGAGACTTCATATGCAGTGCGTTTCAACTTCAGGGTCAATTAGCTCAAAAAATCAGTAAATGCATGAAAAGTATCAAATGACGTCAGAAAGGGTTGAAAATTGATGATGTGGCTTTGAATGGTGCATTTTGAACACACGAAAAGCCTTGACTTAAAATAATTTCAACAAAATGAAATGCCTTTGTTAACCAATGAGTTTCCGTCCGAAATCCCGATACTTCGAACGAGACTGTCCGTTTTGTGCATCCTGCTTTTGCCGTAACCCTCCCAACTTTTTAGCAGATGCTATGTGGGTGAAATGTAGATACCATGCCAACTTTCAACCTTTTGAGACTTCATTTGAAGTGCTTTTCAATTTCAGGGTCATTAGGTCAATAAATCAGTAAATGCGTGAAAAATACCAAATGAAGTCAGAAAGGGTTCAAAATTGATGACGTGGCTTTGAATGGTGCATTTTGAACACACGAAAAGCCTGGAGTTCAAATAAGATCAATAAAGTGAAATGCCTTTTGTAACCAATGAGTTTCCGTCCAAAACCCCAATACTTCGAAAGAGACTGTCCATTTTGTACACGAAGTACATCCAGCTTCTTTTCGTAACCCTCTAAACTTTTTAGCAGATGCTATGTAGGTGAAATGATGATACCATGCCAACTTTCAACCTTTTCAGAGTTCATTTGTAGTGCTTCTCAATTTCAGGGTCATTTAGCTCAAAAAATCAATAAATGCATGAAAAATACCAAATGAAGTCAGAAAGGGTTGAAAATTGATGATGTGGCTTTGAATGGTGCATTTTGAACACATGAAAAGGCTGGAGTTCAAATAATTTCAAGAAAATGAAATGCCTCTTGTAACAGATGAGTTTCCGTCCGAAATCCCGATACTTCGAAAGAGACTGTCCGTTTTATACACGAAGTGCATCCAGCTTTCGCCGTAACCCTCTCAACTTTTTAGCACATGGTATGTGGGTGAAATGATGATACCATGCCAACTTTAAACCTATTCAGAGTTCATTTGTAGTGCTTTTCAATTTCAGGGTCATTTAGCTCAAAAAATCAGTGAATGCATGAAAAATATCAAATGAAGTCAGAAAGGGTTGAAATTTGATGATGTGGCTTTGAATGGTGCATTTTGAACACACGAAAAGCCTGGAGTTCAAATAAGATCAAGAAAATGAAATGCCTTTTGTAACCGATGAGTTTCCGTCCGAAACCGCGATACTTCGAAAGAGACTGTCCATTTTGTACACGAAGTGCATCCAGCTTTTTCCGTAACCCTATCAACTTTTTAGCACATGCTATGTGGGTGAAATTACGATACCATGCCAACTTTCGACCTTTTCAGAGTTCATTTGTAGTGCTTTTCAATTTCAGGGTCTTTGAGCTCACAAAAATATCAAATGAAGTCGGAAAGGGTTGAAAATTGATGATGTAGCTATGAATGGTGCATTTTGAACACACAAAAAGCCTGGAGTTAAAATAAGTTCAAGAAAATGAAATGCCTTTCATAACCGATGAGTTTCAGCCCGAAGCCCAGATACTTCGAAAGAGACTATCCGTTTTGTTCACGAAGTGCATCCTGCTTTTGCCGTAACCCTCCCAACTTTTTAGCAGATGCTATGTGGGTGAAATGTTGATACCATGCCAACATTCAACCTTTTGAGACTTCATTTGTAGTGCTTTTCAATTTCAAAGTCATTTAGCTCAAAAAAATCAGTAAATGCATGAAAAATACCGAATGAACTCACAAAGTGTTGAAAATTGATGACGTGGCTTTGAATGGTGCATTTTGAACACACGAAAAGCCTGGAGTTCAAATAAGATCAAAAAAATGAAATGCCTTTTGTAACCGATGAGTTTCATCCGAAACCCCGATACTTCGAAAGAGAATGTCCTTTTTGTACAGGAAGTGCGTCCATCTTTGGCCGTAACCCTCTCAACTTTTTAGCACATGCTATGTGGGTGAAATGATGATACCGTGCCAACTTTCAACCTTTTCAGAGTTCATTTGAAGTGCGTTTCAATTTCAGGGTCATTTAGCTCAAAAAAATCAGTAAATGCATGAAAAATATCAAATGAAGTCAGACAGGGTTGAAAATTGATGATGTGGCTTTGAATGGTGCATTTTGAACACACAATAAGCCTAGAGTTCTAATAATTTCAAGAAAATGAAATGCCTTTTGTAACTGATTAGTTTCCGTCCGAAACCCCGATACTTCGAAAGAGATTGTCTGTTTTGTACACGAAGCGCATCCAACTTTTCCGTAACCCTCCCAACTTTTTAGCACATGCTATGTGGGTGAAATGATGATACCGTGCCAACTTTCAACCTTTTCAGAGTTCATTTGCAGTGCGCTTCAATTTCAGGGTCATTTTGCTCAAAAAATTAGTAAATGCATGAAAAATATCAAATGAAGTCAGAAAGGGTTGAAAATTGATCATGTGGCTTTCGATGGTGCATTTTGAACACACGAAAAGCCTAGAGTTGAAATAATTTCAAGAATATGAATTGCCTTTCGTAACCGATGAGTTTCCGTCCGAAATCCCGATACATCGAAATAGACTGTCCGTTTTGTACGCGAAGTGCATCCTGCTTTTGACGTAACTCTCCCAACTTTTTAGCAGATGCTATGTGGGTGAAATGTTGATACCATGCCAACTGTCAACCTTTTGAGAGTTCATTTGTAGTGCTTTTCAATTTCAGGGTCATTTAGCTCAAAAAATCAGTAAATGCATGAAAAATACCGAATGAAGTCACAAAGGGTTGAAAATTGATGACGTGGCTTTGAATGGTGCATTTTGAACACACGAAAAGCCTGGAGTTCAAATAATTTCAAGAAAATGAAATGCCTTTTGTAACTGATGAGTTTCCGTCCGAAACCCCGATACTTCGAAAGAGATTGTCCATTTTGTACACGAAGCGCATCCAACTTTTCCGTAACCCTCTCAACTTTTTAGCACATGCTATGTGGGAGAAATGATGATACCGTGCCCACTTTCAACATTTTCAGAGTTCATTTGCTGTGCACTTCAATTTTAGGGTCATTTTGCTCGAAAAATCAGTACATGCATGAAAAATATCGAATGAAGTCAGAAAGGGTTGAAAATTGATCATGTGTCTTTCGATGGTGCATTTTGAACACACGAAAAGCCTAGAGTTCAAATAATTTCAAGAAAATGAATTGCCTTTCGTAACGATGAGTTTTTGTCCGAAATCCTGATACATTGGAAGAGACTGTCCGTTTTGTACGCGAAGTGCATCCTGCTTTTTCCGTAACCCTCCCAACTTTTTAGCAGATGCTATGTGGGTGAAATGTTGATACCATGCCAACTTTCAACCTTTTGAGACTTCATTTGAAGTGCTTTTCAATTTCAGGGTCATTTAGATCAAAAAATCAGTAAATGAATGAAAAATACCAAATGAAGACAGAAAGGTTTCAAAATTGATGACGTGGCTTTGAATGGTGCATTTTGAAACCACGAAAAGCCTGGTGTTCAAATAAGATCAAAAATATGAAATGCCTTTTGTAACCGATGAGTTTCCGTCCGAAACCCCGATACTTCGAAAGAGTATCTATTTTGTACGCGAAGTGCATCCAGCTTTTTTCCGTAATCCTCTCAACTTTTTAGTAGATGCTATGTCGGTGAAATGATGATACCATGCCGACTTTCAACCTTTTCAGAGTTCATTTGTAGTGCTTTTCGATTTCAGGGTATTTTAGCTCAAAAAAAATCAGTAAATGCCTGAAAATTATCAAAAGAAGTCAGAAAGGGTTGAAAATTGATGATGTGGCTTTGAATGGTGCATTTTGAACACACAAAAAGCCTGGGGTTCAAATAAGTTCAAGAAAATGAAATGCCTTTTGTAACCGATGAGTTTCCGTCCGAAACCCCGATACTTCGAAAGAGACTATCCGTTTTGTACAGGAAGCGCATCCAGCTTTTGCCGTTAACCCTCTCAACTTTTTAGCACATGTTATGTGGGTTAAATGATGATACCATGCCAACTTTCAACCTTTTCAGTGTTCATTTGTAGTGCTTGTCAATTTCAGGATCATTTAGCTTAAAAAATCAGTAAATGGTTGAAAAATACCAAATGAAGTCAGAAAGGGTTGAAAATTAATGATGTGGCTTTGAATGGTGCATTTTGAACACACGAAAAGCCTGGAGTTCAAATAAGTTTTAAAAAATGAAATGGCTTTTGTAACCGATGAGTTTCCGTCCGAAACCGAGATACTTCGAAAGAGACTGTCCGTTTTGTACACGAAGGGCATGCAGCTTTTGCCATAACCCTCTGAAGTTCTTAGCACATGCTATGTGGGTGAAATGATGATTCCATGCCAACTTTCAACCTTTTCAGAGTTCATTTGTAGTGCTTTTCAATTTCAGGTTCATTTAGCTCAAAAAATCAATAAATGCATGAAAAATACCCAAATGAAGTCAGAAAGGGTTGAAAATTCATGATGTGGCTTCGAATGGTGCATTTTGAACACATGAAAAGCCTGGAGTTCAAATAATTTCACGAAAATGAAATGCCTGTTGTAACCGATGAGTTTCTGTCCGAAATCCCGATACTTCGAAAGAGACTGTCCGTCTTGTACACGAAGTGCATCCAGCTTTCGCCGTAACCCTCTCAACTTTTTAGCACATGGTATGTGGGTGAAATGATGATAACATGCCAACTTTAAACCTATTCAGAGTTCATTTGTAGTGCTTTTCAATTTCAGGGTCATTTTGCTCAAAAAAAATCAGTGAATACATGAAAAATATCAAATGAAGTCAGAAAGGGTTGAAAATTGATGATGTGGCTTTGAATGGTGCATTTTCAACACACGAAAAGCCTGGTGTTCAAATAAGATCAAAAAAATGAAATGCCTTTTGTAACCGATGAGTTTCCGTCCGAAACCCAGATACTCCGTAAGAAACTTTCCGTTTTGTACACGAAGTGCATCTTGCTTTTGCCGTAACCCTCTCAACTTTTTAGCACATGCTATGTGGGAGAAAAGTTGATACCATGCCAACTTTCAACCTTTTCAGAGTTCATTTGTAGTTATTTTCAATTTCAGGGTCATTTAGCTAAACAAATAAGTAAATGCATGAAAAAAATCAAACGAAGTCAGAAAGGGTTGAGAAAATATGATGTGGCTTTGAATGGTCCATTTTGAACACACGAAAAGCCTGGAGTTCAAATAAGTTTTAGAAAATGAAATGCCTCTCGTAACCGATGAGTTTCCGTCCGAAACCCCGATACTTCGAAAGAGACTATCCGTTTTGTACACGAAGTGCATCCAGGTTTTTCCGTAACCCTCCCAACTTTTTAGCACATGCTATGTGGGTGAAATGATGATACCATGCGAACTTTCAACCTTTTCAGTCTTCATTTGAAGTGCTTTTCAATTTCTGAGCTATTTAGCACAAAAAAATAGTAAATGCATGAAAAATACCAAATGAAGTCAAAAAGGGTTGAAAATTGATGATGTGGCTTTGAATGGTGCATTTTGAACACATGAAAATCCTGGAGTTCAAAAAAGTTTCAGAAAATGAAATGCCTTTTGTAACCGATGAGTTTCCGTCCGAAATCCCGATACTTTGAAAGAGACTGTCCGTTTTGTACACGAAGTGCATCCAGATTTCGTCGTAACCCTCTCAACTTTTTAGCACATGCTATGTGGGTGAAACGATGATACCATGCCAACTTTAAACCTTTTAAGAGTTCATTTGCAGTGCGTTTCAATTTCAGGGTCATTTAGCTCAAAAAAATCAATAAATGCATGAAAAATATCAAATGAAGTCAGAAAGGGTTGAAAATTGATGATGTGGCTCTGAATGGTGCATTTTGAACACACGAAAATCCTAGAGTTCAAATAATTTCAAGAAAATGAAATGCCTTTTGTAACTGATGAGTTTCCGTCCGAAACCCCGATACTTCGAAAGAGATTGTCCATTTTGTACACGAAGCGCATCCAACTTTTCCGTAACCCTCTCAACTTTTTAGCACATGCTATGTGGGAGAAATGATGATACCGTGCCCACTTTCAACATTTTCAGAGTTCATTTGCAGTGCACTTCAATTTTAGGGTCATTTTGCTCGAAAAATCAGTACATGCATGAAAAATATCGAATGAAGTCAGAAAGGGTTGAAAATTGATCATGTGTCTTTCGATGGTGCATTTTGAACACACGAAAAGCCTAGAGTTCAAATAATTTCAAGAAAATGAATTGCCTTTCGTAACGATGAGTTTTTGTCCGAAATCCTGATACATTGGAAGAGACTGTCCGTTTTGTACGCGAAGTGCATCCTGCTTTTTCCGTAACCCTCCCAACTTTTTAGCAGATGCTATGTGGGTGAAATGTTGATACCATGCCAACTTTCAACCTTTTGAGACTTCATTTGAAGTGCTTTTCAATTTCAGGGTCATTTAGATCAAAAAATTAGTAAATGAATGAAAAATACCAAATGAAGACAGAAAGGTTTCAAAATTGATGACGTGGCTTTGAATGGTGCATTTTGAAACCACGAAAAGCCTGGTGTTCAAATAAGATCAAAAATATGAAATGCCTTTTGTAACCGATGAGTTTCCGTCCGAAACCCCGATACTTCGAAAGAGTATCTATTTTGTACGCGAAGTGCATCCAGCTTTTTTCCGTAATCCTCTCAACTTTTTAGCACATGCTATGTGGGTGAAATGATGATACCATGCCAACTATCAACCTTTTCAGAGTTCAGTTGTAGTGCTTTTCGATTTCAGGGTCTTTTAGCTCAAAAAAATCAGTAAATGCCTGAAAATTATCAAAAGAAGTCAGAAAGGGTTGAAAATTGATGATGTGGCTTTGAATGGTGCATTTTGAACACACAAAAAGCCTGGGGTTCAAATAAGTTCAAGAAAATGAAATGCCTTTTGTGACCGATGAGTTTCCGTCCGAAACCCCGATACTTCGAAAGAGACTATCCGTTTTGTACACGAAGCGCATCCAGCTTTTTCCGTTAACCCTCTCAACTTTTTAGCACATGTTATGTGGGTTAAATGATGATACCATGCCAACTTTCAACCTTTTCAGTGTTCATTTGTAGTGCTTGTCAATTTCAGGATCATTTAGCTTAAAAAATCAGTAAATGGTTGAAAAATACCAAATGAAGTCAGAAAGGGTTGAAAATTGATGATGTGGCTTTGAATGGTGCATTTTGAACACACGAAAAGCCTGGAGTTCAAATAAGTTTTAAAAAATGAAATGGCTTTTGTAACCGATGAGTTTCCGTCCGAAACCGAGATACTTCGAAAGAGACTGTCCGTTTTGTACACGAAGGGCATGCAGCTTTTGCCGTAACCCTCTGAAGTTCTTAGCACATGCTATGTGGGTGAAATGATGATTCCATGCCAACTTTCAACCTTTTCAGAGTTCATTTGTAGTGCTTTTCAATTTCAGGTTCATTTAGCTCAAAAAATCAATAAATGCATGAAAAATACCCAAATGAAGTCAGAAAGGGTTGAAAATTCATGATGTGGCTTCGAATGGTGCATTTTGAACACATGAAAAGCCTGGAGTTCAAATAATTTCACGAAAATGAAATGCCTGTTGTAACCGATGAGTTTCCGTCCGAAATCCCGATATTTCGAAAGAGACTGTCCGTCTTGTACACGAAGTGCATCCAGCTTTCGCCGTAACCCTCTCAACTTTTTAGCACATGGTATGTGGGTGAAATGATGATAACATGCCAACTTTAAACCTATTCAGAGTTCATTTGTAGTGCTTTTCAATTTCAGGGTCATTTTGCTCAAAAAAAATCAGTGAATACATGAAAAATATCAAATGAAGTCAGAAAGGGTTGAAAATTGATGATGTGGCTTTGAATGGTGCATTTTCAACACACGAAAAGCCTGGTGTTCAAATAAGATCAAAAAAATGAAATGCCTTTTGTAACCGATGAGTTTCCGTCCGAAACCCAAATACTCCGTAAGAAACTTTCCGTTTTGTACACGAAGTGCATCTTGCTTTTGCCGTAACCCTCTCAACTTTTTAGCACATGCTATGTGGGAGAAAATTTGATACCATGCCAAGTTTCAACCTTTTCAGAGTTCATTTGTAGTTATTTTCAATTTCAGGGTCATTTAGCTAAAAAAATAAGTAAATGCATGAAAAAAATCAAACGAAGTCAGAAAGGGTTGAGAAAATATGATGTGGCTTTGAATGGTCCATTTTGAACACACGAAAAGCCTGGAGTTCAAATAAGTTCTAGAAAATGAAATGCCTCTCGTAACCGATGAGTTTCCGTCCGAAACCCCGATACTTCGAAAGAGACTATCCGTTTTGTACACGAAGTGCATCCAGGTTTTTCCGTAACCCTCCCAACTTTTTAGCACATGCTATGTGGGTGAAATGATGATACCATGCGAACTTTCAACCTTTTCAGTCTTCATTTGAAGTGCTTTTCAATTTCTGAGCTATTTAGCACAAAAAAATAGTAAATGCATGAAAAATACCAAATGAAGTCAAAAAGGGTTGAAAATTGATGATGTGGCTTTGAATGGTGCATTTTGAACACATGAAAATCCTGGAGTTCAAAAAAGTTTCAGAAAATGAAATGCCTTTTGTAACCGATGAGTTTCCGTCCGAAATCCCGATACTTTGAAAGAGACTGTCCGTTTTGTACACGAAGTGCATCCAGCTTTCGTCGTAACCCTCTCAACTTTTTAGCACATGCTATGTGGGTGAAACGATGATACCATGCCAACTTTAAACCTTTTAAGAGTTCATTTGCAGTGCGTTTCAATTTCAGGGTCATTTAGCTCAAAAAAATCAATAAATGCATGAAAAATATCAAATGAAGTCAGAAAGGGTTGAAAATTGATGATGTGGCTCTGAATGGTGCATTTTGAACACACGAAAATCCTAGAGTTCAAATAATTTCAAGAAAATGAAATGCCTTTTGTAACTGATGAGTTTCCGTCCGAAACCCCGATACTTCGAAAGAGATTGTCCATTTTGTACACGAAGCGCATCCAACTTTTCCATAACCCTCTCAACTTTTTAGCACATGCTATGTGGGAGAAATGATGATACCGTGCCCACTTTCAACATTTTCAGAGTTCATTTGCAGTGCACTTCAATTTTAGGGTCATTTTGCTCAAAAAATCAGTACATGCATGAAAAATATCGAATGAAGTCAGAAAGGGTTGAAAATTGATCATGTGTCTTTCGATGGTGCATTTTGAACACACGAAAAGCCTAGAGTTCAAATAATTTCAAGAAAATGAATTGCCTTTCGTAACGATGAGTTTTTGTCCGAAATCCTGATACATTGGAAGAGACTGTCCGTTTTGTACGCGAAGTGCATCCTGCTTTTTCCGTAACCCTCCCAACTTTTTAGCAGATGCTATGTGGGTGAAATGTTGATACCATGCCAACTTTCAACCTTTTGAGACTTCATTTGAAGTGCTTTTCAATTTCAGGGTCATTTAGATCAAAAAATCAGTAAATGAATGAAAAATACCGAATGAAGTCAGAAAGGGTTGAAAATTGATCATGTGGCTTTCGATGGTGCATTTTGAACACACGAAAAGCCTAGAGTTCAAATAATTTCAAGAAAATGAATTGCCTTTCGTAACCGATGAGTTTTCGTCCGAAATCCCGATACATCGAAAGAGACTGTCCGTTTTGTATGCGAAGTGCATCCTGCTTTTGTCGTAACACTCCCTACTTTTTAGCAGATGCTAGGTGGGTGAAATGTTGATACCATGCCAACTTTCAACCTTTTTAGACTTCATTTGAAGTGCTTTTCAATTTCATGGTCATTTAGATCAAAACATCAGTAAATGCATGAAAAATACCGAATGAAATCAGAAAGGGTTGAAAATTGATGACGTGGCTTTGAATAGTGCATTTTGAACCCACGCAAAGCCTGGTGTTCATATAAGATCAAAAAAATAAAATGCCGTTTGTAACCGATGAGTTTCCGTTCGAAACCCCGATACTTCGAAAGAGACTATCTATTTTGTACGCGAAGTGCATCCAGCTTTTTTCCGTAATCCTCTCAACTTTTTAGTACATGCTATGCCGGTGAAATGATGATATCATACGGACTTTCAACCTTTTCAGAGTTCATTTGTAGTGCTTTTCAATTTCAGGGTATTTTAGCTCAAAAAAAATCAGGAAATGCCTGAAAATTATCAAAAGAAGTAACAAAGGGTTGAAAATTGATGATGTGGCTTTGAATGGTGCATTTTGAACACACAAAAAGCCTGGGGTTCAAATAATTTCAGGAAAATGAAATGCTTTTGTAACCGATGAGTTTCCGTCCGAAACCCCGATACTTCGAAAGAGACTATCCGTTTTGTACACGAAGCGCATCCAGCTTTTGCCGTTAACCCTCTCAACTTTTTAGCACATGCTATGTGGGTGAAATGATGATACCATGCCAACTTTCAACCTTTTCAGAGTTCATTTGTAGTGCTTGTCAATTTCAGGATCATTTAGCTTAAAAAGATCAGTAAGTGGTTGAAAAATACCAAATGAAGTCAAAAAGGGTTGAAAATTGATGATGTGGCTTTGAATGGTGCATTTTGAACACACGAAAAGCCTGGAGTTCAAATAAGTTCAAAAAAATGAAATGCCTTTTGTAACCGATGAGTTTCCGTCCGAAACCCAGATACTTCGAAAGCGAGTGTCCGTTTTGAACACGAAGGGCATCCAGCTTTTGCCATAACCCTCTCAACTTGTTAGCACATGCTATGTGGGTGAAATGATGATTCCATGCAAATTTTCAACCTTTTCAGAGTTCGTTTGTAGTGCTTTTCAATTTTAGGGTCATTTAGCTCAAAAAATCAATAAATGCATGAAAAATACCAAATGAAGTCACAAAGGGTTGAAAATTGATGATGTGGCTTCGAATGGTGCATTTTGAACACACGAAAAGCCTGGAGTTCAAATAATTTCACGAAAATGAAATGCCTGTTGTAACCGATGAGTTTCCGTCCGAAATCCCGATACTTCGAAAGAGACTGTCCGTTTTGTACACGAAGTGCATCCAGCTTTCGCCGTAACCCACTGAACTTTTTAGCACATGGTATGTGGGTGAAATGATGATAACATGCCAACTTTAAACCTATTCAGAGTTCATTTGTAGTGCTTTTCAATTTCAGGGTCATTTTGCTAAAAAAAATCAGTGAATGCATGAAAAATATCAAATGAAGTCAGAAAGGGTTGAAAATTGATGATGTGGCTTTGAATGGTGCATTTTGAACACACGAAAAGCCTGGTGTTCAAATAAGATCAAAAAAATGAAATGCCTTTTGTAACGGATGAGTTTCCGTCCGAAACCCAGATACTCCGTAAGAAACTGTCCGTTTTGTACACGAAGTGCATCTAGCTTTTGCCGTAACCCTCTCAACTTTTTAGCACATGCTATGTGGGAGAAAATATGATACCATGCCAACTTTCAACCTTTTCAGAGTTCATTTGTAGTTCTTTTCAAATTCAGGGTCATTTAGCTCAAACAAATAAGTAAATGCATGAAAAAATCAAACGAAGTCACAAAGGGTTGAGAATTGATGATGTGGCTTTGAATGGTCCATTTTGAACACACGAAAAGACTGGAGTTTAAATAAGTTCCAGAAAATGAAATGCCTCTTGTAACCGATGAGTTTCCGTCCGAAACCCAGATACTTCGAAAGAGACTATCCGTTTTGTACACGAAGTGCGCCCATCTTTTACCGTAACCCTCTCTACTTTATAGCACATGCTATGTGGGTGAAATGATGATAGCATGCCAACTTTCAACCTTTTCAGACTTCATTTGAAGTGCTTTTCAATTTCAGAGCCATTTAGCACAAAAAATCAGTAAATGCATGAAAAATACCAAATGAAGTCAGAAAGGGTTGAAAATAGATGATGTGGCTTTGAATGGTGCATTTTGAACACACGAAAATCCTGGAGTTCAAAAAAGTTCCAGAAAATGAAATGCCTTTTGTAACCGATGAGTTTCATCCGAAACACCGATACTTCGAAAGAGAATGTCCTTTTTGTACAGGAAGTGCATCCAGCTTTGGCCGTAACCCTCTCAACTTTTTAGCACATGCTATGTGGGTGAAATGATGATACCATGCCAACTTTCAACCTTTTCAGAGTTCATTTGCTGTGCGTTTCAATTTCAGGGTCATTTAGCTCAAAAAATCAATAAATGCATGAAAAATATCAAATGAAGTCAGAAAGGGTTGAAAAATGATATTGTGGCTTTGAATGGTGCATTTTGAACACAGGAAAAGCCTAGAGTTCAAATAATTTCAAGAAAATGAAATGCATTTTGTAACTGATGAGTTTCCGTCCGAAACCCCGATACTTCAAAAGAGATTGTCCGTTTTGTACACGAAGCGCATCCAACTTTTCTGTAACCCTCTCCACTTTTTAGCACATGCTATGTGGGTGAAATGATGATACCGTGCCAACTTTCAACCTTTTCAGAGTTCATTTGCAGTGCGCTTCAATTTTAGGGTCATTTTGATCAAAAAATCAGTAAATGCATGAAAAATATCAAATGAAGTCAAAAAGGGTTGAAAATTGATCATGTGGCTTTCGATGGTGCATTTTGAACACACCAAAAGCCTAGAGTTCAAATAATTTCAAGAAAATAAAATGCCTTTTGTAACCGACGAGTTTCCTTCCGAAACCCCGATACTTCGAAAGAGACTGTCCGTTTTGTACACGAAGTGCATCAAACTCTTCTGTAACCCTCTCAAATTTTTAGCACATGCTATGTGGGTGAAATGATCATACCGTGCCAACTTTCAACCTTTTCAGAGTTCATTTGTAGTGTTTTTCAATTTCAGGGTCATTTAGCTCAAACAAATCAGTAAATGCATGAAAAATATCAAATGAAACCAGGAAGGGTTGAAAATTGGTGATGTGGCTTTCAATGGTGCATTTTGAACACACGAAAAGCCTGGTGTTCAAATAAGATCAAAAAAATGAAATGCCTTTTGTAACCGATGAGTTTCCGTCCGAAACCCCGATACTTCGAAAGAGACTATCTATTTTGTACGCGAAGTGCATCCAGCTTTTTTCCGTAATCCACTCAACTTGTTAGTACATGCTATGTCGGTGAAATGATGACACCATGCCGACTTTCAACCTTTTCAGAGTTCATTTGTAGTGCTTTTCGATTTCAAGGTATTTTAGCTCAAACAAATCAGTAAATGCCTGAAAATTATCAAATAAAGTCACAAAGGGTTGAAAATTGATGATGTGGCTTTCAATGGTGCATTTTGAACACACAAAAAGCCTGGGGTTCAAATAAGTTCAAGAAAATGAAATGCCTTTTGTAACCGATGAGTTTCCGTCCAAAACCCCGGTACTCCGAAAGAGACTAACCGTTTTGTACACGAAGCGCATCCAGCTTTTGCCGTTAACCCTCTCAACTTTTTAGCACATGCTATGTGGGTGAAATGATGATACCATGCCAACTTTCAACCTTTTCAGAGTTCATTTGTAGTGCTTGTCAATTTCAGGATCATTTAGCTTAAAAAAGTCAGTAAATGGTTGAAAAATACCAAATGAAGTCAAAAAGGGTTGAAAAATTTGTGATGTGGCTTTGCATGGTGCATTTTGAACACACGAAAAGCCTGGAGTTCAAATAAGTGGAAAAAAATGAAATGCCTTTTGTAACCGATGAGTTTCTGTCCAAAACCTAGATACTTCGAAAGAGACTATCCATTTTGTACACGAAGTGCATCCAGCTTTTTTCCGTAATCCACTCAACATTTTAGTACATGCTATGTCGGTGAAATGATGACACCATGCCGACTTTCAACCTTTTCAGAGTTCATTTGCAGTGTTTTTCGATTTCAGGGTATTTTAGCTCAAACAAATCAGTAAATGCCTGAAAATTATCAAATAAAGTCAGAAAGGGTTGAAAATTGATGATGTGGATTTGAATGGTGCATTTTGAATACACAAAAAGCCTGGGGTTCAAATAAGTTCAAGAAAATGAAATGCCTTTTGTAACCGATGAGTTTCTGTTCGAAACCCGGATAGTTCGTAAGAAACTGTCCGTTTTGTACATGAAGTGTAGCTAGCTTTTACCGTAACCCTGTCAACTTGTTAGCACACGCTATGTGGGTGAAATGATGATTCGATGCCAACTTTCAACCTTTTCACAGTTCATTTGTAGTGCTTTTTAATTTCGGGGTCATTTAGCTCAAAAAATCAATAAATGCATGAAAAATACCAAATGAAGTCAGAAAGGGTTGAAAATTGATGATGTGGCTTTGAATGGTGCATTTTGAACACACGAAAAGCCTGGAGTTCAAATAATTTCACGAAAAGGAAATGCCTGTTGTAACCGATGAGTTTCCGTCCGAAATCCCGATACTTCGAAAGAGACTGTCCGTTTTGTACACGAAGTGCATCCAGCTTTTGCCGTAACCCTCTCAACTTTTTAGCACATGCTATGTGGGCGAAATGATGATACCATGCCAACTTTCAACCTTTTCAGACTTTATTTGAAGTGCTTTTCAATTTCAGAGCCATTTAGGAGAAAAAAAATCAGTAAATGCATGAAAACTACCAAATGAAGTCAGAAAGGGTCTAAAATTGATGATGTGGATTTCAATGGTGTATTTTGAACACACGAAAATCCTGGAGTTCAAAAAAGTTCCAGAAAATAAAATGCCTTTTGTAACCGATGAGTTTCATCCGAAATACCGATACTTCGAAAGAGAATGTCGTTTTGTTACAGGAAGTTCATCCAGCTTTTGCCGTAACCCTCGCAACTTTTTAGCACATGCTATGTGGGTGAAATGATGATATCGTGCCAACTTTCAACCGTTTCAGAGTTCATTTGCACTGTGTTTCAATTTCAGGGTCATTTAGCTCAAAAAAATCAGTAAATGCATGAAAAATACCAAATGAAGTCAGAAAGGGTTGAAAATTGAAGATGTGGCTTTGAATGGTGCATTTTGAACACACGAAAAGCCTGGAGTTCAAATAATTTCAAGAAAATGAAATGCCTTTTGTAACCGATGAGTGTCCGTCCGAAACCCCGATACTTCGAAAGAGACTGTCCGTTTTGTATGCGAAGTGCATCCTGCTTTTGCCGTAACCCTCCCAACTTTTTAGCAGATGCTATGTCGGTGAAATGTTGATACCATGCCAACTTTCAACCTTTTCAGACTTCATTGAAGTGCTTTTCTATTTCAGGGCCATTTAGCTCAAAAAATCAGTAAATGCATGAAAAATACGAAATGAAGTCAAAAAGGGTTGAAAATTGATGATGTGGCTTTGAATGGTGCATTTTGAACACACGAAAATCCTGGAGTTCAAAAAAGTTCCACAAAATGAAATGCCTTTTGTAACCGATGAGTTTCATCCGAAACCCCGATACTTCGAAAGAGAATGTCCTTTTTGTACAGGAAGTGCATCCAGCTTTGGCTGTAACCCTCTCAACTTTTTAGCACATGCTATGTGGGTGAAATGATGATACCATGTCAACTTTCAACCTTTTCAGAGTTCATTAGCAGAGCGTTTCAATTTCAGGGTCATTTAGCTCAAAAAAATGAGTAAATGCATGAAAAATATCAAATGAAGTCAGAAAGGGTTGAAAATTGATGATGTGGCTTTGAATGGTGCAATTTGAACACACGAAAAGCCTAGAGTTCAAATAATTTCAAGGAAATGAAATGCCTTTTGTAACTGATGAGTTTCCGTCCGAAACCCCGATACTTCGAAAGAGATTGTCCGTTTTGTACACGAAGCACATCCAGCTTTTTTCCGTAATCCTCTCAACTTTTTAGCACATGTTATGTGGGTGAAATGATGGTACCATGCCAACTGTCAACCTTTTCAGAGTTCAGTTGTAGTGCTTTTCGATTTCAGGGTCTTTTAGCTCAAAAAAATCAGTAAATGCCTCAAAAATATCAAATGAAGTCAGAAAGGGTTAAAAATTGATGATGTGGCTTTGAATGGTGCATTTTGAACACACAAAAAGCCTGGGGTTCAAATAAGTTCAAGAAAATGAAATGCCTTTTGTAACCGATGAGTTTCCGTCCGAAACTCGGATAGTTCCTAAGAAACTGTCCGTTTTGTACACCAAGTTTATCTAGCTTTTTCCGTAACCCTCTCAACTTTTTAGCACATGCTATGTGGGAGAAAAAATGATACCATGCCAACTTTCAACCTTTTTCAGATTTCATTTGTAGTTCTTTTCAATTTCAGGGTCATTTAGCTCAAAAAAATAAGTAAATGCATGAAGAAAATCAAACGAAGTCAGAAAGGGTTGAAAATTGATGATGTGACTTTGAATGGTCCATTTTGAACACACGAAAAGCCTGGAGTTCAAATAAGTTCCAGAAAATGAAATGCCTCTTGTTAGCGATGAGTTTCCGTTCGATACCCCGATACTTCGAAAGAGACTATCCGTTTTGTACACGAAGTGCATCCATCTTTTGCAGTAACCCTCTCAACTTTTTAGCACATGCTATGTGGGTGAAATGATGATACCATGCCAACTTTCAACCTTTTCAGACTTCATTTTTAGTGCTTTTCAATTTCAGAGTCATTTAGCACAAAAAAATCAGTAAATGCATGAAAAATACCAAATGAAGTCAGAAAGGGTCTAAAATTAATGATGTGGCTTTGAATGATGCATTTTGACCACACGAAAATCCTGGAGTTCAAAAAAGTTCCAGAAAATGAAATGCCTTTTGTAACCAATGAGTTTCATCCGAAACCCCAATACTTCGAAAGAGAATGTCCTTTTTGTACAGGAAGTGCATCCAGCTTTGGCCGTAACCCTCTCAACTTTTTAGCACATGCTATGTGGGTGAAATGATGATACCATGCCAACTATCAACCTTTTCAGAGTTCAGTTGTAGTGCTTTTCGATTTCAGGGTCTTTTAGCTCAAAAAAATCAGTAAATGCCTGAAAAATATCAAATGAAGTCAGAAAGGGTTGAAAATTGATGATGTGTCTTTGAATGGTGCATTTTGAACACACAAAAAGCCTGGGGTTCAAATAAGTTCAAGAAAATGAAATGCCTTTTGTAACCGATGAGTTTCCGTCCGAAACTCGGATAGTTCGTAAGAAACTGTCCGTTTTGTACACGAAGTGTATCTAGCTTTTGCCGTAACCCTCTCAACTTTTTAGCACATGCTATGTCGGTGAAATGTTGATACCCTGCCAACTTTCAACCTTTTCAGACTTCATTGAAGTGCTTTTCTATTTCAGGGTGATTTAGCTCAAAAAATCAGTAAATGCATGAAAAATACCAAATGAAGTCAGAAAGGGTTGAAAATTGATGATGTGGCTTTGAATGGTGCATTTTGAACACATGAAAAGCCGTGAGTTTAAATAGGTTCAAGAAAATGAAATGCCTTTCGTAACCGATGAGTTTCCGTCCGAAACCCCGATACTTCGAAAGAGAAAGTCCGTTTTGTACACGAAGTGCATCCAACTTTTTCTGTAACCCTCTCAACTTTTTAGCACATGCTATGTGAGTGAAATGATGATACCATGCCAACTTTCAACCTTTTCATAGTTCATTTGTAGTGCTTTTCAATTTCAGGGTCTTTGAGGTCAAAAAAAATCAATAAATGCATGAAAAATATCAAATGAAGTGAGAAAGGGTTAAAAATTGATGATGTGATTCTGAATGGTGCATTTTGCACACACGAAAAGCCTGGAGTTCAAATAAGTTCAAGAAAATGAAATGCCTCTTGTAACCGATAAGTTTCCGTCCGAAACCTTGATACTTCGAAAGAGACTGTCCGTTTTGTACACGAAGTGCGTCTAGCTTTTGCCGTAACCCTCTCAACTTTTTAGCACATGATATGTGGGTGAAATGATGATACCATGTCAACTTTCAACCTTTTCAGAGTTCATTTGTAGTGTTTCTCAATTTCAGGGTCATTTAGCATAAAAAATCAGTAAATGCATGAAAATATCAAATGAAGTCAGAAAGGGTTGAAAATTGATGATGTGGCTTTGAATGGTGCATTTTGAACACACGAAAAGCCTGGAGTTGAAATAAATTCAAGGAAATGAAATGCCTTTTGTAACCGATGAGTTTCCGTCCGAAACCCCAATACTTCGAAAGAGACTGTCCGTTTTGTACACGAAGTGCATCCAGCTTTTTCCGTAACCCTCTCAACTTTTTAGCACATGCTATGTGTGTGAAATGATGATACCATGCCAACTTTCAAACTTTTCAGAGTTCATTTGTAGTGCTTTTCAATTTCAGGGTCTTTTACCTAAAAAAATTCAGTAAATGCATGAAAAATATCAAATGAAGTCAGAAAGGGTTGAAAATTGATGACGTGGCTTTGAATGGTGCATTTTGAACACACGAAAAGCCCGGAGTTAAAATAAGTTCAAGAAAATGAAATGCCTCTAGTAACCGATGAGTTTCCGTCCGAAACCGCGATTCTTCGAAAGAGCAATGTTGAGTATATCGCTTATCGTTATCGTCTCGGTCAGCTGGGGATTGGAGATTAATCGAAAATCAGTCGATTCATCAATTTTATCGGTCGACTATTAATCGGCAATCTTTTGCAAATCCCAGGTTCCCAACACCGAAAATATACTATATTTAACCCCAAAAATGTATTGGGAAGAAGTGCTACGTTCATTCCTAGCCTCTGAATCCTCGTATAATGACAAACACAATAGAAAAATAGTACATATTGCATAACAAAGACCACAAAAACACAAATACATATCATTTTTGTATACGTACTACTAGGAATAGGCCTGATTTATCGGAAGATCCCCGATAAATCGCTTGTCAGAGCGATAAATTGGCCCAAAAGATAAATAGTGAAGATAAGGCATAATCTTACCGGTCACCCCACGAATAGCGATAAATCGGACGATAAATCACTGAATCGGATGATTTTTTGAACAGTGCAAAAGAGACTGTCCGTTTTGTATGCGAATTGCAAGCAACTTTTGCCGTAACCCTCCCTACTTTTTAGCACATGCTATGTGGGTGAAATGTTGATACCATGCCAACTTTAAACCTTTTCAGAGTTCATTTGTAGTGCTTTTCAATTTCAGGGTCACTTAGCACAAAAAATCAGTAAATGCATGAAAAATACCAAATGAAGTCACAAAGGGTCTAAAATTAATGATGTAGCTTTGAATGGTGCATTTTGAACACACGAAAATCCTAGAGTTCAAAAAAGTTCCAGAAAATGAAATGCCTTTTGTAACCAATGAGTTTCATCCGAAACCCCAATACTTCGAAAGAGAATGTCCTTTTTCTACAGGAAGTGCATCCATCTTTGGCCGTAACCCTCTCAACTTTTTAGCACATGCTATGTGGGTGAAATGATGATACCGTGCCAACTTTCAACCTTTTCAGAGTTCATTTGCACTACGTTTCAATTTCAGGGTCATTTAGCTCAAAAAACTCAGTAAATGCATCAAAAATACCAAATGAAGTCAGAAAGGGTTGAAAATTGATGATGTGGCTTTGAATGGTGCATTTTGAACACACGAATAGCTTGGAGTTCAAATAAGTTCAAGAAAATGAAATGCCTTTTGTAACCGATGAGTTTCCGTCCGAAACACCGATACTTCGAAAGAGATTGTCCGTTTTGTACACGAACTGCATCCAACTCTTCCGTAACCCTCTCAACTTTTTAGCACATGCTATGTGGGTGAAATGATGATACCGTGCCAACTTTCAACCTTTACAGAGGTTATTTGAAGTGTTTTTCAATTTCAGGGTCATTTAGCTCAAAAAAAAATCAGTAAATGCATGAAAAATATCAACTGAAGTCAGAAGGGTTGAAAATTGATGATGTGGCTTTGAATGGTTCATTTTGAACACACGAAAAGCCTGGAGTTCAAATAATTTCAAGAACATGAAATGCCTTTTGTAACCGATGAGTTTCCGTCCAAAACCCCGATACTTAGAAAGGGACTATCCGTTTTGTACACGAAGTGCATCCATCTTTTACCGCAACCCTCTCAACTTTTTAGCACATGCTATGTGGGTGAAATGATGATACCATGCCAAATTTCAACCTTTTTAGAGTTCATTTGTAGTGCTTTTCAATTTCAGGGTCTATTAGCTCAAAAAACTCACTAGATGCATCAAAAAATAAAATGAAGTATGAAAGGGTTGAAAATTGATGATGTGGCTTTGAATGGTGCATTTTGAACACGCGAAAAGCCTGGAGTTCAAATAAGTTCAAGAAAATGAAATGCCTTTTTTAACCGATGAGTTTCCGTCCGAAACGACGATATTTCGAAAGAGACTGTCCGTTTTATACGCGAATTTCATCCTGCTTTTGCCGTAACCCTCCCAACTTTTTAGCAGATGCTATGTGGGAAAAAAAATGATACCATGCCAACTTTCAACCTTTTTCAGATTTCATTTGTAGTTCTTTTCAATTTCAGGGTCATTTAGCTCAAAAAAATAAGTAAATGCATGAAAAAATCAAACGAAGTCACAAAGGGTTGAAAATTGATGATGTGACTTTGAATGGTCCATTTTGAACACACGAAAAGCCTGGAGTTCAAATAAGTTCGATACCCCGATACTTCGAAAGAGACTGTCCGTTTTGTACACGAAGTGCATCCAGCTTTTGCCGTAACCCTCCCTACTTTTTAGCACATGCTATGTGTGTGAAATGATGATACCATGCCAACTTTCAAACTTTTCAGAGTTCATTTGTAGTGCTTTTCAATTTCAGGGTCATTTAGCTTAAAAAATTTAGTAAATGCATGAAAAATATCAAACGAAGTCAGAAAGGGTTGAAAATTGATGATGTGGCTTTGAATGGTGCAATTTGAACACACGAAAAGCCTAGAGTTCAAATAATTTCAAGGAAATGAAATGCCTTTTGTAACTGATGAGTTTCCGTCCGAAACCCCGATACTTCGAAAGAGATTGTCCGTTTTGTACACGAAGCACATCCAGCTTTTTTCTGTAATCCTCTCAACTTTTTAGCACATGCTATGTGGGTGAAATGATGATACCATGCCAACTATCAACCTTTTCAGAGTTCAGTTGTAGTGCTTTTCGATTTCAGGGTCTTTTAGCTCAAAAAAATCAGTAAATGCCTGAAAAATATCAAATGAAGTCAGAAAGGGTTGAAAATTGATGATGTGGCTTTGAATGGTGCATTTTGAACACACAAAAAGCCTGGGGTTCAAATAAGTTCAAGAAAATGAAATGCCTTTTGTAACCGATGAGTTTCCGTCCGAAACTCGGATAGTTCGTAAGAAACTGTCCGTTTTGTACACGAAGTGTATCTAGCTTTTGCCGTAACCCTCTCAACTTTTTAGCACATGCTATGTGGGAAAAAAATGATACCATGCCAACTTTCAACCTTTTTCAGATTTCATTTGTAGTTCTTTTCAATTTCAGGGTCATTTAGCTCAAAAAAATAAGTAAATGCATGAAAAAATCAAACGAAGTCACAAAGGGTTGAAAATTGATGATGTGACTTTGAATGGTCCATTTTGAACACACGAAAAGCCTGGAGTTCAAATAAGTTCCAGAAAATGAAATGCCTCTTGTTACCGATGAGTTTCCGTTCGATACCCCGATACTTCGAAAGAGACTGTCCGTTTTGTACACGAAGTGCATCCATCTTTTGCAGTAACCCTCTCAACTTTTTAGCACATGCTATGTGGGTGAAATGATGATACCATGCCAACTTTCAACCTTTTCAGACTTCATTTTTAGTGCTTTTCAATTTCAGAGCCATTTAGCACAAAAAATCAGTAAATGCATGAAAAATACCAAATGAAGTCACAAAGGGTCTAAAATTAATGATGTGGCTTTGAATGGTGCATTTTGAACACACGAAAATCCTAGAGTTCAAAAAAGTTCCAGAAAATGATATGCCTTTTGTAACCAATGAGTTTCATCCGAAACCCCAATACTTCGAAAGAGAATGTCCTTTTTGTACAGGAAGTGCATCCAGCTTTGGCCGTAACCCTCTCAACTTTTTAGCACATGCTATGTGGGTGAAATGATGATACCGTGCCAACTTTCAACCTTTTCAGAGTTCATTTGCACTGCGTTTCAATTTCAGGGTCATTTAGCTCAAAAAACTCAGTAAATGCATCAAAAATACCAAATGAAGTCAGAAAGGGTTGAAAATTGATGATGTGGCTTTGAATGGTGCATTTTGAGCACACGAAAAGCTTGGAGTTCAAATAAGTTCAAGAAAATGAAATGCCTTTTGTAACCGACGAGTTTCCGTCCGAAACACCGATACTTCGAAAGAGACTATCCGTTTTGTAGGCGAAGTGCATCCTGCTTTTGCCGTAACCCTCCCAACTTTTTAGCAGATGCTATGTCGGTGAAATGTTGATACCATGCCAACTTTCAACCTTTTTCAGACTTCATTGAAGTGCTTTTCTATTTCAGGGTGATTTAGCTCAAAAAATCAGTAAATGCATGAAAAATACCAAATGAAGTCAGAAAGGGTTGAAAATTGATGAGGTGGCTTTGAATGGTGCATTTTGAACACATGAAAAGCCGTGAGTTCAAATAAGTTCAAGAAAATGAAATGCCTTTCGTAACCGATGAGTTTCCGTCCGAAACCCCGATACTTCGAAAGAGAAAGTCCGTTTTGTACACGAAGTGCATCCAACTTTTTCTGTAACCCTCTGAACTTTTTAGCACATGCTATGTGGGTGAAATGATGATACCATGCCAACTTTCAACCTTTTCATAGTTCATTTGTAGTGCTTTTCAATTTCAGGGTCTTTTAGCTCAAAAAAAATCAATAAATGCATGAAAAATATCAAATGAAGTCAGAAAGGGTAAAAAATTGATGATGTGATTCTGAATGGTGCATTTTGCACACACGAAAAGCCTGGAGTTCAAATAAGTTCATGAAAATGAAATGCCTCTTGTAACCGATGAGTTTCCGTCCGAAACCTTGATACTTCGAAAGAGACTGTCCGTTTTGTACACGAAGTACGTCTAGCTTTTGCCGTAACCCTCTCAACTTTTTAGCACATGATATGTGGGTGAAATGATGATACCATGTCAACTTTCAACCTTTTCAGAGTTCATTTGTAGTGTTTCTCAATTTCAGGGTCATTTAGCATAAAAAAATCAGTAAATGCATGAAAATATCAAATGAGGTCAGAAAGGGTTGAAAATTGATGATGTGGCTTTGAATGGTGCATTTTGAACACACGAAAAGCCTGGAGTTGAAATAACTTCAAGAAAATGAAATGCCTTTTGTAACCGATGAGTTTCCGTCCGAAACCCCAATACTTCGAAAGAGACTGTCCATTTTGTACACGAAGTGCATCCAGCTTTTGCCGTAACCCTCTCAACTTTTTAGCACATGCTATGTGTGTGAAATGATGATACCATGCCAACTTTCAAACTTTTCAGAGTTCATTTGTAGTGCTTTTCAATTTCAGGGTCTTTTACCTAAAAAAATTCAGTAAATGCATGAAAAATATCAAATGAAGTCAGAAAGGGTTGAAAATTGATGACGTGGCTTTGAATGGTGCATTTTGAACACACGAAAAGCCCGGAGTTAAAATAAGTTCAAGAAAATGAAATGCCTCTAGTAACCGATGAGTTTCCGTCCGAAACCGCGATTCTTCGAAAGAGCAATGTTGAGTATATCGCTTATCGTTATCGTCTCGGTCAGCTGGGGATTGGAGATTAATCGAAAATCAGTCGATTCATCAATTTTATCGGTCGACTATTAATCGGCAATCTTTTGCAAATCCCAGGTTCCCAACACCGAAAATATACTATATTTAACCCCAAAAATGTATTGGGAAGAAGTGCTACGTTCATTCCTAGCCTCTGAATCCTCGTATAATGACAAACACAATAGAAAAATAGTACATATTGCATAACAAAGACCACAAAAACACAAATACATATCATTTTTGTATACGTACTACTAGGAATAGGCCTGATTTATCGGAAGATCCCCGATAAATCGCTTGTCAGAGCGATAAATTGGCCCAAAAGATAAATAGTGAAGATAAGGCATAATCTTACCGGTCACCCCACGAATAGCGATAAATCGGACGATAAATCACTGAATCGGATGATTTTTTGAACAGTGCAAAAGAGACTGTCCGTTTTGTATGCGAATTGCAAGCAACTTTTGCCGTAACCCTCCCTACTTTTTAGCACATGCTATGTGGGTGAAATGTTGATACCATGCCAACTTTAAACCTTTTCAGAGTTCATTTGTAGTGCTTTTCAATTTCAGGGTCACTTAGCACAAAAAATCAGTAAATGCATGAAAAATACCAAATGAAGTCACAAAGGGTCTAAAATTAATGATGTAGCTTTGAATGGTGCATTTTGAACACACGAAAATCCTAGAGTTCAAAAAAGTTCCAGAAAATGAAATGCCTTTTGTAACCAATGAGTTTCATCCGAAACCCCAATACTTCGAAAGAGAATGTCCTTTTTCTACAGGAAGTGCATCCATCTTTGGCCGTAACCCTCTCAACTTTTTAGCACATGCTATGTGGGTGAAATGATGATACCGTGCCAACTTTCAACCTTTTCAGAGTTCATTTGCACTACGTTTCAATTTCAGGGTCATTTAGCTCAAAAAACTCAGTAAATGCATCAAAAATACCAAATGAAGTCAGAAAGGGTTGAAAATTGATGATGTGGCTTTGAATGGTGCATTTTGAACACACGAATAGCTTGGAGTTCAAATAAGTTCAAGAAAATGAAATGCCTTTTGTAACCGATGAGTTTCCGTCCGAAACACCGATACTTCGAAAGAGATTGTCCGTTTTGTACACGAACTGCATCCAACTCTTCCGTAACCCTCTCAACTTTTTAGCACATGCTATGTGGGTGAAATGATGATACCGTGCCAACTTTCAACCTGTTCAGAGTTCATTTGTAGTGTTTTTCAATTTCAGGGTCATTTAGCTCAAACAAATCAGTAAATGCATGAAAAATATCAAATGAAGTCAGAAAGGGTTGAAAATTGATGATGTGGCTTTGAATGGTGCATTTTGAACACACGAAAATCCTGGAGTTCAAATAATTTGAAGAAAATGAAATGCTTTTTGTAACCGATGAGTGTCCGTCCGAAACCCCGATACTTCGAAAGAGACTGTACGTTTTGTAGGCGAAGTGCATCCTGCTTTTGCCGTAACCCTCCCAACTTTTTAGCAGATGCTATGTCGGTGAAATGTTGATACCATGCCAACTTTCAACCTTTTCAGACTTCATTGAAGTGCTTTTCTATTTCAGGGTGATTTAGCTCAAAAAATCAGTAAATGCATGAAAAATACCAAATGAAGTCAGAAAGAGTTGAAAATTGATGATGTGGCTTTGAATGGTGCATTTTGAACACATGAAAAGCCGTGAGTTCAAATAAGTTCATGAAAATGAAATGCCTTTCATAACCGATGAGTTTCCGTCCGAAACCCCGATACTTCGAAAGAGACTGTCCGTTTTGTACGCGAAGTGCATCCTGCTTTTGCCGTAACCCTACCAACTTTTTAGCAGATGCTATGTCGGTGAAATGTTGATACCATGCCAACTTTCAACCTTTTCAGACTTTATTGAAGTGCTTTTCTATTTCAGGGTCATTTAGCTCAAAAAATCAGTAAATGCATGAAAAATACCAAATGAAGTCAGAAAGGGTTGAAAATTGATGATGTGGCTTTGAATGGTGCATTTTGAACACATGAAAAGCCTGAAGTTCAAATAAGTTTAAGAAAATGAAATGCCTTTCGTAACAGATGAGTTTCCGTCCGAAACCCCGATACTTCGAAAGAGACAGTCCGTTTTGTACACGAAGTGCATCCGACTTTGTCTGTAACCCTCTCAACATTTTAGCACATGCTATGTGGGTGAAATGATGATACCATGACAACTTTCAACCTTTTCATAGTTCATTTGTAGTGCTTTTCAATTTCAGGGTCTTTTAGCTCAAAAAAAAAATCAATAAATGCATGAAAAATATCAAATGAAGTCAGAAAGGGTTAAAAATTGATGATGTGATTCTGAATGGTGCATTTTGCACACACGAAAAGCCTCAAGTTCAAATAAGTTCAAGAAAATGAAATGCCTCTTGTAACCGATGAGTTTCCGTCTGAAACCTCGATACTTCGAAAGAGACTTTCCGTTTTGTACACGAAGTGCATCCAGCTTTTACCGTAACACTCTCAACTTTTTAGCACATGATATGTGGGTGAAATGATGATACCATGCCAACTTTCAACCTTTTCAGAGTTCATTTGTAGTGTTTCTTAATTTCAGGGTCATTTAGCATAAAAAAAATCAGTAAATGGATGAAAAATATCAAATGACGTCAGAAAGGGTTGAAAATTGATGATGTCGCTTTGAATGGTGCATTTTGAACACAGGAAAAGCCTAGAGTTGAAATAACTTCAAGAAAATGAAATGCCTTTTGTAACCGTTGAGTTTCCTTCCGAAACCCCAATACTTCGAAAGAGACTGTCCGTTTTGTGCACGAAGTGCATCCAGCTTTTGCCGTAACCCTCTCAACTTTTTAACAGATGCTATGTGGGTGAAATGATGATACCATGCCAACTTTCAACCTTTTCAGAGTTCATTTGTAGTGCTTCTCAATTTCAGGGTCATTTATCTCAAAAAAATCAGTAAATGCATGAAAAATATCAAATGAAGTCAGAAAGGGTTGAAAATTGATGATGTGGCTTTGAATGGTGCATTTTGAACACACGAAAAGCCCGGAGTTAAAATAAGTTCAAAAAAATGAAATGCCACTTGTAACCCATGAGTTTCCGTGTGAAACCCCAATTCTTTGAAAGAGACTGTCCGTTTTGTATGCGAAGTGCGTCCAGCTTTTGCCGTAACCCTCCCTACTTTTTAGCACATGCTATGTGGGTGAAATTTTGATACCATGCCAACTTTAAACCTTTTCAGAGTTCATTTGTAGTGCTTTTCAATTTCAGGGTCACTTAGCTCAAAACAAATCAGTAAATGCATGAAAAATATCAAATGAAGTCAGAAAGGGTTGAAAATTGATGATGTGGCTTTGAATGGTGCATTTTGAACAC
Source organism: Hordeum marinum (assembly GCA_022496015.1). Classification (NCBI taxonomy): domain Eukaryota; kingdom Viridiplantae; phylum Streptophyta; class Magnoliopsida; order Poales; family Poaceae; genus Hordeum; species Hordeum marinum. The sequence goes on along the minus strand of CM039674.1, from coordinate 505,039,893 downwards.
ACAAAAAGCCTGGAGTTGAAATAAGTTCAAGAAAATGAAATGCCTTTTGTAACCGATGAGTTTCCATCTGAAACCTCGATACTTCGAAACAGATTGTCCGTTTTGTACATGAAGTGCATCCAGCTTTTGCCGTAACCCTCTCAACTTTTTAGCACATGCTATGTGGGTGAAATGATGATATATACCGTGCCAACTTTCAACCTTTTCAGAGTTCATTTGTAGTGCTTTTCAATTTCAGTTTCATTTAGCTCAAAAAAATCTATAAATGCATGAAAAATATCAAGTGCAGTTAGAAAGGGTTGAAAATTGATGATGTGACATTTAATGGTGCATTTTGCACACATGAAAAGCCTGGAGTTCAAATAAGTTTAAGAAAATGAAATGCCTTTTGTAACCGATGAGTTTCCGTCCGAAACCCAGATACTTCGAAAGGGACTGTCCGATTTGTACACGAAGTGCATCCAGCTTTTGTCGTAACCCTCTCAACTTTTTAGCACATGGTATGTGGGTGAAATGATGATACCATGCCAACTTTCAACCTTTTCAGAGTTCATTTGCAGTGTTTTTCAATTTCAGAGTCATTTAGCTATAAAAAAGTCAGTAAATGCATGAAAAATATCAAATGAAGTCAGAAAGGGCTGAAAATTGATGATGTGGCTTTGAATGGTACATTTTGAACACACGAAAATCTTGGAGTTCAAATAATTTCAAGAAAATGATATGCCTTTTGTAACCGATGAGTTTCCGTCCGAAACCCCGATACTTCGAAAGAGACTGTCCGCTTTGTACGCGAAGTGAATCCTGCTTTTGCCATAACCCTCCCAACTTTTTAGCAGATGCTACATCAGTGAAATGTTGATACCATGCCAAGTTTCAACCTTTTCAGACTTCATTGAAGTGCTTTTCTATTTCAGGGTCATTTAGCTCAAAAAATCAGCAAATGCATGAATAATACCAAATGAAGTTAGAAAGGGTTGAAAATTGATGATGTGGCTTTGAATGGTGCATTTTGAACACACGAAAAGCCTGGAGTTCAAATAAGTTCAAGAAAATGAAATGCCTTTCGTAACCGATGAGTTTCCATCCGAAACCCGATACTTCGAAAGAGACTGTCCGTTTTGTACATGAACTGCATCCAGCTTTTTCCGTAACCCTCTCAACTATTTATCACATGGTATGTGGGTGAAATGAAGATACCATGCCAACTTTCAACCTTTTCATACTTCATTTGAAGTGCTTTTCTATTTCAGGGCCATTTAGCTCAAAAAATCAGCAAATGCATGAAAAATACCAAATGAAGTTAGAAAGGGTTGAAAATTGATGATGTGGCTTTGAATGGTACATTTTGAACACACGAAAAGCATGGAGTTCAAATAATTTCAAGAAAATGAAATGTCTTTTGTAACCGATTAGTTTCCGTCCGAAACACCGATACTTCGAAAGGGACTGTCCGATTTGTACACGAAGTGCATCCAGCTTTTGCTGTAACCCTCTCAACTTTTTAGCACATGCTATGTGGGTGAAATGATGATACCATGCCAACTTTCAACCTTTTCAGAGTTAATTTGCAGTGTTTCTCAATTTCAGGGTCATTTTGCTCAAAAAAAAATCAGTAAATGCATCAAAAATATCAAATGAACTCAGAAAGGGTTGAAAATTGATGATGTGGCTTTGAATGGTGCATTTTGAACACACGAAAAGCCTGGAGTTCAAATAATTTCAAGAAAATGATATGCCTTTTGTAACCGATGAGTTTCCGTCCGAAACCCCGATACTTCGAAAGAGACTGTACGTTTTGTACGTGAAGTGCATCCTGCTTTTCCCGTAACCCTCCCAACTTTTTAGCAGATACTATGTCGGTGAAATTTTGATACCATGCCAACTTTCAACCTTTTCAGACTTCATTGAAGTGCTTTTCAATTTCAGGGTCATTTAGCTCAAAAAAATCAGTAAATGCATGAAAAATACGAAACAAAGTCAAAAAGGGTTGAAAATTGATGATGTGGCTTTAAATGGTGCATTTTGAACACAAGAAAAGCCTGGAGTTCAAATAAGTTCAAGAAAATGAAATGCCTTTCGTAACCGATGAGTTTCCGTCCCAAACCCCGATACTTCGAAAGAGACTGTCTGTTTTGTACACGAAGTGCATCCAGCTTTTTCCGTAACCCTCTCAACTTTTTAGCACCTGCTATGTGGGTGAAATGATGATACCATGCCAACTTTCAAGCTTTTCATACTTCATTTGTAGTGGTTTTCAATTTCAGGGTCTTTTACCTAAAACAAAATCAGTAAATGCATGAAAAATATCAAATGAAGTCAGAAAGGGTTGAAAATTGATGACGTGGCTTTGAATGGTGCATTTTGAAAACACGAAAATCCTGGAGTTCAAATAAGATCAAGAAAATGAAATGCCTTTTGTAACCGATGAGTTTCTGTCCGAAACCCCTATACTTCGAAAGAGATTGTTCGTTTTGTACACGAAGTGCATCCAGCTTTTGCCGTAACCCTCTCAACTTTTTATCACATGCTATGTGGGTGAAATGATGATACCATGCGAACTTTCAACCTTTTCAGAGTTCATTTGTAGTGCTTTTCAATTTCAGGGTCATTTAGCTCAAAAAAAATCAATAAATGCATGAAAAATACCAAATGAAGTCAGCAAGGGTTGAAAATTGATAATGTGGCTTTGAATGGTGCATTTTCAACACGCGAAAAGCCTGGAGTTCAAATAAGTTCAAGAAAATGAAATGCCTTTTGTTGCCGATGAGTTTCCGTCTGAAACCCCGATACTTCGAAGGAGACTGTCTGTTTTGTACACGAAGTGCATCCACCTTTTGACGTAACCCTCTCAACTTTTTAGCACATGCTATGTGGGTGAAATGATGATGCCATGCCAACTTTCAACTTTTTCAGAGTTCATTTGTAGTGCTTTTCAATTTCAGTGTCATTTACCTCAAAAAAAAAAAATGCATGAAAAATACCAAATGAAGTTAGAAAGGGTTGAAAATTGATGATATGGCTTTGAATGGTGCATTTTGAACACACGAAAAGCCAGGAGTTCAAATAAGTTCAAGAAAATGAAATGCCTTTTGTAACCGATGAGTTTCCGTCCGAAACCCCGACACTTCGAAAGAGACTGTTCGTTTTGTACACGAAGTGCATCCAGCTTTTGCTGTAACCCTCTCAACTTTTTAGCACATGCTATGTGGGTGAAATGATGATACCGTGCCAACTTTCAACCTTTACAGAGGTTATTTGAAGTGTTTTTCAATTTTAGGGTCATTTAGCTCAAAAAAAAATCAGTAAATGCATGAAAAATATCAACTGAAGTCAGAAGGGTTGAAAATTGATGATGTGGCTTTGAATGGTGCATTTTGAACACACGAAAAGCCTGGAGTTCAAATAATTTCAAGAACATGAAATGCCTTTTGTAACCGATGAGTTTCCGTCCAAAACCCCGATACTTCGAAAGGGACTGTCCGTTTTGTACACGAAGTGCATCCATCTTTTACCGCAACCCTCTCAACTTTTTAGCACATGCTATGTGGGTGAAATGATGATACCATGCCAAATTTCAACCTTTTTAGAGTTCATTTGTAGTGCTTTTCAATTTCAGGGTCTACTAGATGCATGAAAAAATAAAATGAAGTCAGAAAGGGTTGAAAATTGATGATGTGGCTTTGAATGGTGCATTTTGAACACGCGAAAAGCCTGGAGTTCAAATAAGTTCAAGAAAATGAAATGCCTTTTTTAACCGATGAGTTTCCGTCCGAAACGACGATATTTCGAAAGAGACTGTCTGTTTTATACGCGAAGTGCATCCTGCTTTTGCCGTAACCCTCAAAACTTTTTAGCAGATGCTATGTCGGTGAAATGTTGATACCATGCCAACTTTCAACCTTTTCAGACTTCATTGAAGTGCTTTTCAATTTCAGGGTCAATTAGCTCAAAAAATTAGTAAATGCGTGAAAATACGAAGTGAAGTCAGAAAGGGTTGAAAATTGATGATGTGGCTTGGAATGGTGCATTTTGAACACACGAAAAGCCTGGAGTTCAAATAAATTCAAGAAAATGAAATGCCTTTTGTAACCGATGAGTTTCCGTCCGAAACCCCGATACTTCGAAAGAGACTGTCCGTTTTGTACGTGAATTGTATCCTGCTTTTCCCGTAACCCTCCCAACTTTTTAGCAGATGCTATGACGGTGAAATGTTGATACCATGCCAACTTTCAACCTTTTCAGACTTCATTGACGTGCTTTTCAATTTCAGGGTCATTTACCTCAAAAAATTAGTAAATGCATGAAAATACGAAATGAAGTCTGAAAGGGTTGAAAATTGATGATGTGGCTTTGAATGGTGCATTTTGAACACAAGAAAAGCCTGGAGTTCAAATAAGTTCAAGAAAAATGAAATGCCTTTCGTAACCGATGAGTTTCCGTCCCAAACCCCGATCCTTCGAAAGAGACTGTCTGTTTTGTACGCGAAGTGCATCCAGCTTTTTCCGTAACCCTCTCAACTTTTTAGCACATGCTATGTGGGTGAAATGGTGATACCATGTCAACTTTCAAGCTTTTCATACTTCATTTGTAGTGGTTTTCAATTTCAGGGTCTTTTAGCTAAAAAAATGAGTAAATGCATGAAAAATATCAAATGAAGTCAGAAAGGGTTGAAAATTGATGATGTGGCTTTGAATGGTGCATCTTGAACACACGAAAATCCTGGAGTACAAATAAGATCAAGAAAATGAAATGCCTTTCGTAACCGATGAGTTTCTGTGCGAAACCCTTATACTTCGAAAGAGATTGTTCGTTTTGTACATGAAGTGCATCCAGCTTTTGCTGTAACCCTCTCAACTTTTTAGCACATGCTATGTGGGTGAAAGGATGATACCGTGCCAACCTTCAACCTTTCCAGAGGTTATTTGCAGTGTTTTTCAATTTCAGGGTCATTTAGCTCAAAAAATTAGTAAATGCATGAAAAATACGAAACAAAGTGAGAAAGGGTTGAAAATTGATGATGTGGCTTTGAATGGTGCATTTTGAACACAAGAAAAGCCTGGAGTTCAAATAAGTTCAAGAAAATGAAATGCCTTTCGTAACCGATGAGTTTCTGTCCCAAACCCCGATACTTCGAAAGAGACTGTCTGTTTTGTACACGAAGTGCATCCATCTTTTTCCGTAACCCTCTCAACTTTTAAGCACATGCTATGTAGGTGAAATGATGATACCATGCCAACTTTCAAGCTTTTCATACTTCATTTGTAGTGGTTTTCAATTTCAGGGTCTTTTAGCTCAAAAAAATCTGTAAATGCAAGAAAAATATCAAATGAAGTCAGAAAGGGTTGAAAATTGATGACGTGGCTTTGAATGGTGCATCTTGAACACACGAAAATCCTGGAGTTCAAATAAGATCAAGAAAATGAAATGCCTTTTGTAAACGATGAGTTTCCGTGCGAAAACCCTATACTTCGAAAGAGACTATTCGTTTTGTACACGAAGTGCATCCATCTTTTGCCGTAACCTTCTCAACTTTTTAGCACATGTTATGTGGGTGAAATGATGATACCATGCCGACTTTCAACCTTTTCAGAGTTCATTTGCAGTGCTTTTCAATTTCAGGGTCATTTAGCTCAAAAAAATAAATAATTGCATGAAAAATACCAAATGAAGTCAGAAAGGGTTGAAAATTGATAATGTGGCTTGGAATGGTGCATTTTGAACACAAGAAAAGCCTGGAGTTCAAATAAGTTCAAGAAAATGAAATGCCTTTCGTAACCGATGAGTTTCTGTCCCAAACCCCGATACTTCGAAAGAGACTGTCTGTTTTGTACACGAAGTGCATCAATCGTTTTCCGTAACCCTCTCAACTTTTTAGCACATGCTATGTAGGTGAAATGATGATACCATGCCAACTTTCAAGCTTTTCATACTTCATTGTAGTGGTTTTCAATTTCAGGGTCTTTTAGCTCAAAAAAATCAGTAAATGCATGAAAAATATCAAATGAAGTCAGAAAGGGTGGAAAATTGATGACGTGGCTTTGAATGGTGCATCTTGAACACACGAAAATCCTGGAGTTCAAATAAGATCAACAAAATGAAATGCCTTTTGTAACCGATGAGTTTCTGTGCGAAACCCCTATACTTCGAAAGAGACTGTTCGTTTTGTACACGAAGTGCATCCAGCTTTTGCCGTAACCCTCTCAACTTTTTAGCACATGCTATGTGGGTGAAATGATGATACCATGCCGACTTTCAACCTTTTCAGAGTTCATTTGTAGTGCTTTTCAATTTCAGGGTCATTTAGCTCAAAAAATTAATAAATGCATGAAAAATACCAAATGAAGTCAGAAAGGGTTGAAAATTGATAATGTGGCTTTGAATGGTGCATTTTGAACACGCGAAAAGCCTGGAGTTCAAATAAGTTCAAGAAAATGAAAAGCCTTTTGTAGCCGATGAGTTTCCGTCCGAAACCCCGATACTTCGAACGAGACTGACCGTTTTGTACACGACGTGCATCCACCTTTTGACATAACCCTCTCAACTTTTTAGCACATGCTATGTGGGTGAAATTATGATACCAATGCAACTTTCAACATTTTCAGAGTTCATTTGTAGTGCTTTTCCATTTCAGGGTCATTTACCTCAGAAAAATCAATAAATGCATGAAAAATACCAAATGAAGTCAGAAAGGTTTGAAAATTGATGATATGGCTTTGAATGGTGCATTTTGGACACACGAAAAGCCTGGAGTTCAAATAAGTTCAAGAAAATGAAATGCCTTTTGTAACCGATGAGTTTCCGTCCGAAACCCCGATACTTCGAAAGAGACTATTCGTTTTGTACACGAAGTGCATCCAGCTTTTGCTGTAAACCTCTCAACTTTTTAGCACATGCTATGTGGGTGAAATGATGATACCGTGCCAACTTTCAACCTTTCCAGAGGTTATTTGCAGTGTTTTTCAATTTCAGGGTCATTTAGCTCAAAAAAAATCAATAAATGCATGAAAAATATCAAATGAAGTCAGAAGGGTTGAAAATTGATGATGTGGCTTTGAATTGTGCATTTTGAACACACGAAAATCCTGGAGTTCAAATAATTTCAAGAAAATGAAATGCCTTTTGTAACCGATGAGTTTCCGTCCGAAACCCCGATACTTCGCAAGAGACTGTCCGTTTTGTACGTCAAGTGCATCCTGCTTTTCCGGTAACCCTCCCAACTCTTTAGCAGATGCTATGTCGGTGAAATGTTGATACCATGCCAACTTTCAACCTTTTCAGACTTCATTGAAGTGCTTTTCAATTTCAGGGTCATTTAGCTCAAAAAATCAGTAAATGCATGAAAAATACGAAACAAAGTCAGAAAGGGTTGAAAATTGATGATGTGGCTTTGAATGGTGCATTTTGAACACAAGAAAAGCATGGAGTTCAAATAAGTTCAAGAAAATGAAATGCCTTTCGTAACCGATGAGTTTCTGTCCCAAACCCCGATACTTCGAAAGAGACTGTATGTTTTGTACACGAAGTGCATCCATCATTTTCCGTAACCCTCTCAAGTTTTTAGCACATCCTATGTACGTGAAATGATGATACCATGCCAACTTTCAAGCTTTTCATACTTCACTTGTAGTGGTTTTCAATTTCAGGGTCTTTTAGCTCAAAAAAAATCAGTAAATGCATGAAAAATATCAAATGAAGTCAAAAAGGGTTGAAAATTGATGACGTGGATTTGAATGGTGCATCTTGAACACACGAAAATCCTGGAGTTCAAATAAGATCAAGAAAATGAAATGCCTTTTGTAACCGATGAGTTTCTGTGCGAAACCCCTATACTTCGAAAGAGACTGTTCGTTTTGTACACGAAGTGCATTCAGCTTTTGCCGTAACCCTCTCAACTTTTTAGCACATGCTATGTGGGTGAAATGATGATACCATGCCGACTTTCAACCTTTTCAGAGTTCATTTGTAGTGCTTTTCAATTTCAGGGTCATTTAGCTCAAAAAAATAATAAATGCATGAAAAATACCAAATGAAGTCAGAAAAGGTTGAAAATTGATAATGTGGCTTTGAATGGTGCATTTTGAACACGCGAAAAGCCTGGAGTTCAAATAAGTTCAAGAAAACGAAAAGCCTTTTGTAGCCGATGAGTTTCCGTCCGAAACCCCGATACTTCGAACGAGACTGACCGTTTTGTACACGACGTGCATCCACCTTTTGACATAACCCTCTCAACTTTTTGGCACATGCTATGTGGGTGAAATTATGATACCATGACAAATTTCAACATTTTCAGAGTTCATTTGTAGTGCTTTTCAATTTCAGGGTCATTTACCTAAAAAAAATCAATAAATGCATGAAAAATACCAAATGAAGTCAGAAAGGTTTGAAAATTGATGATATGGCTTTGAATGGTGCATTTTGAACACACGAAAAGCCTGGAGTTCAAATAAGTTCAAGAAAATGAAATGCCTTTTGTAACCGATGAGTTTCCGTCCGAAACCCCGATACTTCGAAAGAGACTGTTCGTTTTGTACACGAAGTGCATCCAGCTTTTGCTGTAAACCTCTCAACTTTTTAGCACATGCTATGTGGGTGAAATGATGATACCGTGCCAACTTTCAACCTTTCCAGAGGTTATTTGCAGTGTTTTTCAATTTCAGGGTCATTTAACTCAAAAAAAATCAATAAATGCATGAAAAATATCAAATGAAGTCAGAAGGGTTGAAAATTGATGATGTGGCTTTGAATTGTGCATTTTGAACACACGAAAATCCTGGAGTTCAAATAATTTCAAGAAAATGAAATGCCTTTTCTAACCGATGAGTTTCCGTCCGAAACCCCGATACTTCGCAAGAGACTGTCCGTTTTGTACGTCAAGTGCATCCTGCTTTTCCCGTAACCCTCCCAACTCTTTAGCAGATGCTATGTCGGTGAAATGTTGATACCATGCCAACTTTCAACCTTTTCAGACTTCATTGAAGTGCTTTTCAATTTCAGGGTCATTTAGCTCAAAAAATCAGTAAATGCATGAAAAATACGAAACAAAGTCAGAAAGGGTTGAAAATTGATGATGTGGCTTTGAATGGTGCATTTTGAACACAAGAAAAGCCTGGAGTTCAAATAAGTTCAAGAAAATGAAATGCCTTTCGTAACCGATGAGTTTCTGTCCCAAACCCCGATACTTCAAAAGAGACTGTCTGTTTTGTACACGAAGTGCATCCATCATTTTCCGTAACCCTCTCAAGTTTTTAGCATATCCTATGTAGGTGAAATGATGATACCATGCCAACTTTCAAGCTTTTCATACTTCATTTGTAGTGGTTTTCAATTTCAGGGTCTTTTAGCTCAAAAAAAATCAGTAAATGCATGAAAAATATCAAATGAAGTCAAAAAGGGTTGAAAATTGATGACGTGGCTTTGCATGGTGCATCTTGAACACACGAAAATCCTGGGGTTCAAATAAGATCAAGAAAATGAAATGCCTTTTGTAACCGATGAGTTTCTGTGCGAAACCCCTATACTTCGAAAGAGACTGTTCGTTTTGTACACGAAGTGCATCCAGCTTTTGCCGTAACCCTCTCAACTTTTTAGCACACGCTATGTGGGTGAAATGATGATACCATGCCGACTTTCAACCTTTTCAGAGTTCATTTGTAGTGCTTTTCAATTTCAGGGTCATTTAGCTCAAAAAAATCAATAAATGCATGAAAAATACCAAATGAAGTCAGAAAGGGTTGAAAATTGATAATGTGGCTTTGAATGGTGCATTTTGAACACGCGACAAGCCTGGAGTTCAAATAAGTTCAAGAAAATGAAATGCCTTTTGTAGCCGATGAGTTTCCGTCTGAAACCCCGATACTTCGAAGGAGACTGACCGTTTTGTACACGACGTGCATCCACCTTTTGACATAACCCTCTCAACTTTTTAGCACATGCTATGTGGGTGAAATTATGATACCATGCCAACTTTCAACATTTTCAGACTTCATTTGTAGTGCTTTTCAATTTTAGGGTCATTTACCTCAAAAAAAATCAATAAATGCATGAAAAATACCAAATGAAGTCAGAAAGGTTTGAAAATTGATGACATGGCTTTGAATGGTGCATTTTGAACACAAGAAAAGCCTGGAGTTCAAATAAGTTCAAGAAAATGAAATGCCTTTCGTAACCGATGAGTTTCGGTCCCAAACCCCGATACTTCGAAAGAGACTGTCTGTTTTGTACACGAAGTGCGTCCATCTTTTTCCGTAACCCTCTCAAATTTTTAGCACATGCTATTTGGGTGAAATGATGATACCATGCCAACTTTCAAGCTTTTCATACTTCATTTGTAGTGGTTTTCCATTTCAGGGTCTTTTAGCTCAAAAAAATCAGTAAATGCATGAAAAATATCATATGAAGTCAGAAAGGGTTGAAAATTGATGATGTGGCTTTCAATGGTGCATCTTGAACACACGAAAATCCTGGAGTTCAAATAAGATCAAGAAAATGAAATGCCTTTTGTAACCGATGAGTTTCTGTGCGAAACCCCTATACTTCGAAAGAGACTGTTCGTTTTGTACACGAAGTGCATCCAGCTTTTGCTGTAACCCTCTCAACTTTTTAGCACATGCTATGTGGGTGAAATGATGATACCATGCCGACTTTCAACCTTTTCAGAGTTCATTTGTAGTGCTTTTCAATTTCAGGGTCATTTAGCTCAAAAAAATCAATAAATGCATGAAAAATACCAAATGAAGTCAGAAAGGGTTGAAAATTGATAATGTGGCTTTGAATGGTGCATTTTGAACAAGCGAAAAGCCTGGAGTTCAAATAAGTTCAAGAAAATGAAATGCCTTTTGTAACCGATGAGTTTCCTTCCGAAACCCCGATACATCGAAACAGACCGTTCGTTTTGTACACGAAGTGGATCCAGCTTTTGCTGTAACCCTCTCAACTTTTTAGGACATGCTATGTGGGTGAAATGATGATACCGTGCCAACTTTCAACCTTTCCAGAGGTTATTTGCAGTGTTTTTCAATTTCAGGGTCATTTAGCTCAAAAAAAATCAGTAAATGCATGAAAAATATCAAATGATGTCAGAAGGGTTGAAAATTGATGATGTGGCTTTGAATGGTGCATTTTGAACACACGAAAAGCCTGGAGTTCAAATAATTTCAAGAAAATGAATTGCCTTTTGTAACCGATGAGTTTCCGTCCGAAACCCCGATACTTCGAAAGAGACTGTCCGTTTTGTACGTGAAGTGCATCCTGCTTTTCCCGTAACCCTCCCAACTTTTTAGCAGATGCTATGTCGGTGAAATGTTGATACCATGCCAACTTTCAACCTTTTCAGACTTCATTGAAGTGCTTTTCAATTTCAGGGTCATTTAGCTCAAAAAACCAGTAAACGCATGAAAAATACGAAACGAAGTCACAAAGGGTTGAAAATTGATGATGTGGGTTTGAATGGTGCATTTTGAACACAAGAAAAGCCTGGAGTTCAAATAAGTTCAACAAAATGAAATGCCTTTCGTAACCGATGAGTTTCTGTCCCAAACCCCGATACTTCGAAACAGACTGTCTGTTTTGTACACGAAGTGCATCCAGCTTTTTCCGTAACCCTCTCAACTTTTTAGCACATGCTATGTGGGTGAAATGATGATACCATGCCAACTTTCAAGCTTTTCATACGTCATTTGTAGTGGTTTTCAATTTCAGGGTCTTTTAGCTCAAAAAAATCAGTAAATGCATGAAAAATATCAAATGAAGTCAGAAACGGTTGAAAATTGATGATGTGGCTTTGAATGGTGCATTTTGAACACACGAATAGCTTGGAGTTCAAATAAGTTCAAGAAAATGAAATACCTTTTGTAACCGATGAGTTTTCGTCCGAAACCCAGATACTTCAAAAGAGACTGTCCGTTTTGTACACGAAGTGCATCGAGCTCTTGCCGTAACCCTCTCAACTTTTTAGCACATGCAATGTGGGTGAAATGATGATACCATGCCAACTTTCAACATTTTTATAGTTCATTTGTACTGCTTTTCAATTTCAGGGTCATTTAGCTCAAAAAAATCAGTAAATGTAGGAAAAATATCAAATGAAGTCAGAAAGGGTTGAAAATTGATGATGTGGCTTGGAATGGTGCATTCTGAACACACGAAAAGCCAGGAGTTCAAATAATTTCAAGAAAATGAAATGCCTTTTGTAACCGATGAGTTTCCGTCTGAAACCCCGCTACATCGAAAGAGACTGTCCGTTTTGTACGTGAAGTGCATCCTGCTTTTCCCGTAACCCTCCCAACTTTTTAGCAGATGCTATGTCGGTGAAATGTTGATACCGTGCCAACTTTCAACCTTTGAAGACTTCATTGAAGTGCTTTTCAATTTCAGGGTCATTTAGCTCAAAAAATCATTAAATGCATGAAAAATACGAAACGAAGTCAGAAATGGTTGAAAATTGATGATGTGGCTTTGAATGGTGCATTTTGAACACACGAAAAGCCTGGAGTTCAAATAAGTTCAAGAAAATGAAATGCCTTCTGTAACAGATGAGTTTCCGTCCGAAACCCCGATACTTCGAATGGGACTGCCCGTTTTGTACACGAAGTGCATCCAGCTTTTTCCGTAACCCTCTCAACTATTTATCACATGTTATGTGGGTGAAATGAAGATGCCATGCCAACTTTCAACATTTTCATACTTCATTTGTAGTGCTTTTCAATTTCAGGGTATTTTAGCTAAAAAAATCACTAAATACATGAAAAATATAAAATGAAGTCAGAAAGGGTTGAAAATTGATGATGTGGCTTTCAATGGTGCATTTTGAACACACGAAAATCCTGGAGTTCAAATAAGTTCAAGAAAATGAAATACCATTTGTAACCGATGAGTTTTCGTCCGAAACCCAGATACTTCGAAAGAGACTGTCCGTTTTGTACACGAAGTGCATCCAGCTTTTGCCGTAACCCTCTCAACTTTTTAGCACATGCTATGTGGGTGAAATGATGATACCATGCCAAATTTCAACCTTTTTATAGTTCATTTGTACTGCTTTTCAATTTCAGGGTCATTTAGCTCAAAAAACTCAGTAAATGCATGAAAAATATCAAATGAAGTCAGAAAGGGTTGAAAATTGATGATGTGGCTTGGAATGGTGCATTTTGAACACACGAAAAGCCTAGAGTTCAAATAGTTTCAAGAAATTGAAATGCCTTTTGTAACCGATGAGTTACCGTCCGAAACACCCATACTTCGAAAGAGACTGTCCGTTTTGTACGCGAAGTGCATCCTGCTTTTCCCGTAACCCTGCCAACTTTTTAGCAGATGCTATGTGGGTGAAATGTTGATACCATGCCAACTTTCAACCTTTTCAGACTTGATTGAAGTGCTTTTTAATTTCAGGGTTATTTAGCTCAAAAAATCAGTAAATGCATGAAAGATACGAAATGAAGTCACAAAGGGTTGAAAATTGATGATGTGGCTTTGAATGGTGCATTTTGAACACATGAAAAGCCTGGAGTTCAAATAAGTTCAAGAAAATGAAATGCCTTTCGTAACCGACGAGTTTCGTCAGAAACCCCGATACTTCGAAAGAGGCTGTCCGTTTTGTACACGAAGTGCATCCAACTTCATTTAGCTCAAAAACAATCAGTAAATGCATGAAAAATAAGAAATGAAGTCAGAAAGGGTTAAAAATTAATGATGTGGCTTTGAATGGTGCATTTGGAACACACGAAAAGCCTGGAGTTGAAATGAGATCAAGAAAATGAAATGCCTTTTGTAACCGATGAGTTTCCGTCCGAAACCCCGATACTTCGAAAGAGACTGTTCGTTTTGTACACGAAGTGCATCCTACTTTTGCCGTAACCCTCTCAACTTTTTAGCACATGCTATGTGGGTGAAATGATGATACCATGCCAACTTTCAACCTTTTCATTCTTCATTTGTAGTGTTTTTCAAATTCAGGGTCTTTTAGCTAAAAAAATCAGTAAATGCATGAAAATATCAAATAAAGTCAGAAAAGGTTGAAAATTGATGATGTGGCTTTGAATGGTGCATTTTGAACACACGAGAAGCCTGGAGTTCAAATAAGATCAAGAAAATGGAATGCCTTATGTAACCGATGAGTTTCTGTCCGGAACCCTGATTCTTCGAAAGAGACTGTTCGTTTTGTACACGAAGTGTATCCAGCTTTTGCCGGAACCCTCTCAACTTTTTAGCACATGCTATGTGGGTGAAATGATGATACCATGCCAACTTTCATACTTTTCAGAGTTCATTTCAGTGCTTTTCAATTTCAGGATCATTTAGCTCAAAAAATCAATAAATGCATGAAAAATACCAAATGAAGTCAGAAAGGGTTGAAAATTGATGATGTGGCTTTGAATGGTGCATTTTGAACACACGAAAACCCTGGAATTCAAATACTTTCAAGAAAATGAAATGCCTTTTGTAACCGCTGAGTTTCCGTCTGAAACACCCATACTTCGAAAGAGACTATCCGTTTTGTACGTGAAGTGCATCCTGCTTTTCCCGTAACCCTCCCAACTTTTTGGCAGATGCTATGTCGGTGAAATGTTGATACCAAGCCAAATTTCAACATTTTCAGACTTCATTGAAGTGCTTTGCAATTTCAGGGTCATTTAGTTCAAAAAATCATTAAATGCATGAAAAATACGAAACGAAGTCAGAAAGGGTTGAAAATTGATGATGTGGCTTTGAATGGTGCATTTTGAACACAAGAAAAGCCTGGAGTTCAAATAAGTTCAAGAATATGAAATGCCTTTCGTAACCGATGAGTTTCCGTCTGAAACCCCGATACTTCGAAAGAGACTGTCCGTTTTGTACACGAAGGGCATCCAACTTTTTCCGTAACCATCTCAAATTTTTAGCACATGCTATGTGGGTGAAATGATGATACCATGCCAACTTTCAACCTTTTCATACTTCATTTGTAGTGCTTTTCAATTTCATGGTCTTTTAGCTAAAAAAATCAGTAACTGCATCAATTTATCAAATGAAGTGAAAAAGGGTTGAAAATTGATGATGTGGCTTTGAATGGTGCATTTTGAACAAGCAAAAATCCTGGAGTTCAAATAAGTTCAAGAAAATGAAATGCCTGTTGTAACCGATGAGTTTCTGTCTGAAACCCCGATACTTCGAAAGAGACTGTTCGTTTTGTACACGAAGTGCATCCAGCTTTTGCCGTAACCCTCTCAACTTATTAGCACATCCTATGTGGGTGAAATGATGATACCGTGCCAACTTTCAACCTTTTCAGAGTTCATTTGTAGTGCTTTTCAATTTCAGGGTCATTTAGCTCAAAAAAATCAATAAATGCATGAAAAATACCAAATGTAGTCAGAAAGGATTGAAAATTGATGATGTGGCTTTGAATGGTGCATTTTGAACACGCGTCAAGCCTGGAGTTCAAATAAGTTCAAGAAAATGAAATGCCTTTTGTAACCGATGAGTTTCTGTCCGAAACCCCGATACTTCGGAAGAGACTGTTCGTTTTGTACACGAAGTGCATCCAGCTTTTGCCGTAACCCTCTCAACTTTTTAGCACATGCTATGTGGGTGAAATGATGATACCGTGCCAACTTTCAACCTTTTCAGAGTTCATTTGTAGTGCTTTTCAATTTCAGGGTCATTTACCTAAAAAAATCAGTAAATGCATGAAAAATATCAAATGAAGTCAGAAATGGTTGAAAATTGATGTTGTGACTTTGAATGGTGCAGTTTGCACACACGAACAGCCTGAAGTTCAAATAAGTTCTAGAACATGAAATGCCTTTTGTAACCGATGAGTTTCCGTCCGAAACCCCGATACTTCGAAAGGGACTGTCCGTTTTGTTCACGAAGTGCATCCAGCTTTTGCCGTAGCCCTCTCAACTATTTAGCACATGCTATGTGGGTGAAATGAAGATACCATGCCAACTTTCAACCTTTTCATACTTCATTTGTAGTGGTTTTCAATTTCAAGGTCTTTTAGCTCAAAAATCAGTAAATGCATGAAAAATATAAAATGAAGTCAAAAAGGGTTGCAAATTGAATGGGGTATTTTAAACACACAAAAAGCCTGCAGTTCAAATAAGTTCAAGAAAATGAAGTGCCTTTTGTAACAGATGAGTTTTCGTCCGAAACCCAGATACTTCGAAAGAAACTGTCCATTTTGTACATGAAGTGCATCCAGCTTTTGCCGTAACCCTGTCAACTTTTTAGCACATGCCATGTAGGTGAAATGATGATACCGTGCCAACTTTCAACCTTTTTAGAGTTCATTTGCAGTATTTTTCAATTTCAGGGTCATTTAGCTCAAAAACATCAGTAAATGCATGAAAAATATCAAATGAAGTCAGAAAGGGTTGAAAATTGATGATGCGGCTTTGAATGGTGCATTTTGAACACACGAAATGCCAGGAGTTCAAATAATTTCAAGAAAATGAAATGCCTTTTGTAACCGATGAGTTTCCGTCCGAAACCCCGATACTTCGGAAGAGACTGTCCGTTTTGTACGCGAAGTGCATCCATCTTTTCCCGTAACCATCCCAACTTTTTAGCAGATGCTATGTCGGTGAAATGTTGATACCATGCCAACTTTCAACCTTTTCAGACTTCATTGAAATGAGTTTCAATTTCAGGGTCATTTAGCTCAAAAAATCAGTAAATGCAGGAAAAATACGAAATGAAGTCAGAAAGGGTTGGAAATTGATGATGTGGCTTTGAATGGTGCATTTTGAGCAAACGAAAAGCCTGGAGTTCAAATAATTTCAATAAAATGAAATGCCTTTCATAACCGATGAGTTTCCGTCCGAAACCCCGATACTTCGAAAGAGACTTTCCGTTTTGTACACGAAGTGCATCCATCTTTTTCCGTAACCCTCTCAACTTTTTAGCACATGCTATGTGGGTGAAATGATGGTACCATGCCAACTTTCAACGTTTTCATACTTCATTTCTTGTGCTTTTCAATTTCACGGTCTTTTATGTCAAAAAAAATTCAATAAATTCATGAAAAATATCAAATGAAGTCAGAAAGGGTTGAAAATTGATGAAGTGGCTTTGAATGGTGCATTTTGAACACACGGAAATATTTGAGTTCAAATAAGTTCAAGAAAATGTAATGCCTTTTATAACAGATGAGTTTTCGTCCGAAACCCAGATACTTCGAAAGAGACTGTCCGTTTTGTACACGAAGTGCATCCACCTTTTGCTGTAACCCTCTCATCTTTTTATCACATGCTATGTGGGTGAAATGATGATACCATGCCAACTTTCAACCTTTTCAGAGTTCATTTGTAGTGCTTTTCAATTTCAGGGTCATTTACCTAAAAAAATCAGTAAATGCATGAAAAATATCAAATGAAGTCAGAAATGGTTGAAAATTGATGATGTGACTTTGAATGGTTCAGTTTGCACACACGAAAAGCCTGAAGTTCAAATAAGTTCAAGAACATGAAATGCCTCTTGTAACCGACGAGTTTCCGTCCGAAACCCCAATACTTCAAAAGAGATTGTCCGTCCGAAGTGCATCCATCTTTTGCCGTAACCCTCTCAACTTCTTAGCACATGCTATGTGGGTGAAATGATGATGGCAAGCCAACTTTCAACGTTTTTAGAGTTCATTTGTAGTGCTTTTCAATTTAAGGGTCATTTAGCTAAAAAAATCAGTAAATGCATGAAAATTAACAAATGAAGTCACAAATGGTTGAAAATTGATGATGTGGCTTTAAATGGTGCATATGGAACACACAAAAATCCTGGAGTTCAAATAAGTTCAAGAAAACAAAATGCCTTTTGCAACCGATGAGTTTTCGTCCGAAACCCCCATACTTCAAAAGAGACTGTCCGTTTTGTATGCGAAGTGCATCCATATTTTGCCGTAACCTTTCCAACTTTTTAGCCCATGCTATGTGGGTGAAATGTTGATACCATGCCAACTTTAAAACTTTTCAGAGTTCATTTGTAGTGCTTTTCAATTTCAGGGTCATTTAGCTCAAACAAATCAGTAAATGCATGAAAATATCGAATGATGTCAGAAAAGGTTGAAAATTGACGATGTGGCTTTGAATGGTGCATTTTGAACACGCGAAAAGCCTCGAGCTCAAATAAGTTCAAGAAAATGAAATGCCTTTTGTAACCTATGAGTTTCCGTCCGAAACCCCGATACTTCGAAATAGAATGTCTGTTTTGTACACGAAGTGCATCCAGCTTTTGCCGTAACCCTCTCAACTTTTTAGCACATGCCATGTGGGTCAAATGATGATACCGTGCCAACTTTCAACCTTTTTAGAGTTCATTTGCAGTATTTTTCAATTTCAGGCTCATTTAGTTCAAAAACATCAGTAAATGCATGAAAAATATCAGGTGAAGTCAGAAAGGGTTGCAAATTGATGATGCGGCTTTGAATGGTGCAT
The DNA here is from genome assembly GCA_022496015.1 of Hordeum marinum. Classification (NCBI taxonomy): domain Eukaryota; kingdom Viridiplantae; phylum Streptophyta; class Magnoliopsida; order Poales; family Poaceae; genus Hordeum; species Hordeum marinum. The sequence goes on along the minus strand of CM039674.1, from coordinate 505,021,492 downwards.
TTTGAACACACGAAATGCCAGGAGTTCAAATAATTTCAAGAAAATGAAATGCCTTTTGTAACCGATGAGTTTCCGTCCGAAACCCCGATACTTCGGAAGAGACTGTCCGTTTTGTAGGCGAAGTGCATCCTGCTTTTCCCGTAACCCTCCCAACTTTTTAGCAGATGCTATGTCGGTGAAATGTTGATACCATGCCAACTTCCAACCTTTTCAGACCTCATTGAAATGCGTTTCAATTTCAGGCTCATTTTGCTCAAAAAATCAGTAAATGCATGAAAAATACGAAATGAAGTCAGAAAGGGTTGAAAATTGATGATGTGGCTTTGAATGGTGCATTTTGAACAAACGAAAAGCCTGGAGTTCAAATAATTTCAATAAATTGAAATGCCTTTCGTAACCGATGAGTTTCCGTCCGGAACCCCGATACTTCGAAAGAGACTGTCCGTTTTGTACACGAAGTGCATCCATCTTTTTCCGTACCCCTCTCAACTTTTTAGCACATGCTATGTGGGTGAAATGATGGTACCATGCCAACTTTCAACCTTTTCAGACCTCATTGAAATGCGTTTCAATTTCAGGGTCATTTAGCTCAAAAAATCAGTAAATGCATGAAAAATACGAAATGAAGTCAAAAAGGGTTGGAAATTGATGATGTGGCTTTGAATGGTGCATTTTGAGCAAACGAAAAGCCTGGAGTTCAAATAATTTCAATAAAATGAAATGCCTTTCATAACCGATGAGTTTCCGTCCGAAACCCCGATACTTCGAAAGAGACTTTCCGTTTTGTACACGAAGTGCATCCATCTTTTTCCGTAACCCTCTCAACTTTTTAGCACATGCTATGTGGGTGAAATGATGGTACCATGCCAACTTTCAACGTTTTCATACTTCATTTGTTGTGCTTTTCAATTTCAGGGTCTTTTATCTCAAAAAAAAATCAATAAATTCATGAAAAATATCAAATGAAGTCAGAAAGGGTTGAAAATTGATGAAGTGGCTTTGAATGGTGCATTTTGAACACACGGAAATATTTGAGTTCAAATAAGTTCAAGAAAATGTAATGCCTTTTATAACAGATGAGTTTTCGTCCGAAACCGAGATACTTCGAAAGAGACTGTCCGTTTTGTACACGAAGTGCATCCACCTTTTGCTGTAACCCTCTCATCTTTTTATCACATGCTATGTGGGTGAAATGATGATACCATGCCAACTTTCAACCTTTTCAGAGTTCATTTGTAGTGCTTTTCAATTTCAGGGTCATTTACCTAAAAAAATCAGTAAATGCATGAAAAATATCAAATGAAGTCAGAAATGGTTGAAAATTGATGATGTGACTTTGAATGGTTCAGTTTGCACACACGAAAAGCCTGAAGTTCAAATAAGTTCAAGAACATGAAATGCCTCTTGTAACCGACGAGTTTCCGTCCGAAACCCCAATACTTCAAAAGAGATTGTCCGTCCGAAGTGCATCCATATTTTGCCGTAACCCTCTCAACTTCTTAGCACATGCTATGTGGGTGAAATGATGATGGCAAGCCAACTTTCAACGTTTTTAGAGTTAATTTGTAGTGCTTTTCAGTTTAAGGGTCATTTAGCTAAAAAAATCAGTAAATGCATGAAAATTAACAAATGAAGTCACAAATGGTTGAAAATTGATGATGTGGCTTTAAATGGTGCATATGGAACACACAAAAATCCTGGAGTTCAAATAAGTTCAAGAAAACAAAATGCCTTTTGCAACCGATGAGTTTTCGTCCGAAACCCCCATACTTCAAAAGAGACTGTCCGTTTTGTATGCGAAGTGCATCCATATTTTGCCGTAACCTTTCCAACTTTTTAGCCCATGCTATGTGGGTGAAATGTTGATACCATGCCAACTTTAAAACTTTTCAGAGTTCATTTGTAGTGCTTTTCAATTTCAGGGTCATTTAGCTCAAACAAATCAGTAAATGCATGAAAATATCGAATGATGTCAGAAAAGGTTGAAAATTGACGATGTGGCTTTGAATGGTGCATTTTGAACACGCGAAAAGCCTCGAGCTCAAATAAGTTCAAGAAAATGAAATGCCTTTTGTAACCTATGAGTTTCCGTCCGAAACCCCGATACTTCGAAATAGAATGTCCGTTTTGTACACGAAGTGCATCCAGCTTTTGCCGTAACCCTCTCAACTTTTTAGCACATGCCATGTGGGTCAAATGATGATACCGTGCCAACTTTCAACCTTTTTAGAGTTCATTTGCAGTATTTTTCAATTTCAGGCTCATTTAGTTCAAAAACATCAGTAAATGCATGAAAAATATCAGGTGAAGTCAGAAAGGGTTGCAAATTGATGATGCGGCTTTGAATGGTGCATTTTGAACACACGAAATGCCAGGAGTTCAAATAATTTCAAGAAAATGAAATGCCTTTTGTAACCGATGAGTTTCCGTCCGAAACCCCGATACTTCGGAAGAGACTGTCCGTTTTGTAGGCGAAGTGCATCCTGCTTTTCCCGTAACCCTCCCAACTTTTTAGCAGATGCTATGTCGGTGAAATGTTGATACCATGCCAACTTCCAACCTTTTCAGACCTCATTGAAATGCGTTTCAATTTCAGGCTCATTTTGCTCAAAAAATCAGTAAATGCATGAAAAATACGAAATGAAGTCAGAAAGGGTTGAAAATTGATGATGTGGCTTTGAATGGTGCATTTTGAACAAACGAAAAGCCTGGAGTTCAAATAATTTCAATAAATTGAAATGCCTTTCGTAACCGATGAGTTTCCGTCCGGAACCCCGATACTTCGAAAGAGACTGTCCGTTTTGTACACGAAGTGCATCCATCTTTTTCCGTACCCCTCTCAACTTTTTAGCACATGCTATGTGGGTGAAATGATGGTACCATGCCAACTTTCAACCTTTTCAGACCTCATTGAAATGCGTTTCAATTTCAGGGTCATTTAGCTCAAAAAATCAGTAAATGCATGAAAAATACGAAATGAAGTCAAAAAGGGTTGGAAATTGATGATGTGGCTTTGAATGGTGCATTTTGAGCAAACGAAAAGCCTGGAGTTCAAATAATTTCAATAAAATGAAATGCCTTTCATAACCGATGAGTTTCCGTCCGAAACCCCGATACTTCGAAAGAGACTTTCCGTTTTGTACACGAAGTGCATCCATCTTTTTCCGTAAATCTCTCAACTTTTTAGCACATGCTATGTGGGTGAAATGATGGTACCATGCCAACTTTCAACGTTTTCATACTTCATTTGTTGTGCTTTTCAATTTCAGGGTCTTTTATCTCAAAAAAAAATCAATAAATTCATGAAAAATATCAAATGAAGTCAGAAAGGGTTGAAAATTGATGAAGTGGCTTTGAATGGTGCATTTTGAACACACGGAAATATTTGAGTTCAAATAAGTTCAAGAAAATGTAATGCCTTTTATAACAGATGAGTTTTCGTCCGAAACCGAGATACTTCGAAAGAGACTGTCCGTTTTGTACACGAAGTGCATCCACCTTTTGCTGTAACCCTCTCATCTTTTTATCACATGCTATGTGGGTGAAATGATGATACCATGCCAACTTTCAACCTTTTCAGAGTTCATTTGTAGTGCTTTTCAATTTCAGGGTCATTTACCTAAAAAAAATCAGTAAATGCATGAAAAATATCAAATGAAGTCAGAAATGGTTGAAAATTGATGATGTGACTTTGAATGGTTCAGTTTGCACACACGAAAAGCCTGAAGTTCAAATAAGTTCAAGAACATGAAATGCCTCTTGTAACCGACGAGTTTCCGTCTGAAACGCCGATACTTCGAAAGAGATTGTCCGTTTTGTACACGAAGTGCATCCATCTTTTGCCGTAACCCTCTCAACATTTTAGCACATGCTATGTGGGTGAAATGATGATGCCATGCCAAATTTCCACCTTTTCAGAGTTCATTTGTAGTGCTTTTCAATTTCAGGGTCATTTAGCTAAAAAAATCAGTAAATGCATGAAAATTAACAAATGAAGTCAGAAATGGTTGAAAATTGATGATGTGGCTTTAAATGGTGCATATGGAACACACAAAAATCCTGGAGTTCAAATAAGTTCAAGAAAACAAAATGCCTTTTGCAACCGATGAGTTTTCGTCCGAAACCCCCATACTTCAAAAGAGACTGTCCGTTTTGTATGCGAAGTGCATCCATCTTTTGCCGTAACCTTTCCAACTTTTTAGCACATGCTATGTGGGTGAAATTTTGATACCATGCCAACTTTAAAACTTTTCAGAGTTCATTTGTAGTGCTTTTCAATTTCAGGGTCATTTAGCTCAAACAAATCAGTAAATGTATGAAAATATCGAATGATGTCAGAAAGGGTTGAAAATTGACGATGTGGCTTTGAATGGTGCATTTTGAACACGAGAAAAGCCTCGAGTTCAAATAAGTTCAAGAAAATGAAATGCCTTTTGTAACCGATGAGTTTCCGTCCGGAACCCCGATACTTCGAAATAGAATGTCCGTTTTGTACACGAAGTGCATCCAGCTTTTGCTGTAACCCTCTCAACTTTTTAGAACATGCCATGTGGGTGAAATGATGATACCGTGCCAACTTTCAACCTTTTTAGAGTTCATTTGCAGTATTTTTCAATTTCAGGGTCATTTAGCTCAAAAACATCAGTAAATGCATGAAAAATATCAAATGAAGTCAGAAAGGGTTGAAAATTGATGATGCGGCTTTGAATGGTGCATTTTGAACTCACGAAATGCCAAGAGTTCAAATAATTTCAAGAAAATGAAATGCCTTTCGTAACCGATGAGTTTCCGTACGAAACCCAGATACTTCGAAAGAGACTGTCCGTTTTGTACACGAAGTGCATCCATCTTTTTCCATAACCCTCTCAACTTTTTAGCACATGGTATGTGGGTGAAATGATGGTACCATGCCAACTATCAACCTTTTCATACTTCATTTGTTGTGCTTTTCAATTTCACGGTCTTTTATCTCAAAAAAATCAATAAATGCATGAAAAATATCAAATGAAGTCAGAAAGGGTTGAAAATTGATGAAGTGGCTTTGAATGGTGCATTTTGAACACACGGAAATATTTGAGTTCAAATAAGTTCAAGAAAATGTAATGCCCTTTATAACAGATGAGTTTTCTTCCGAAACCCAGATACTTCGAAAGAGACTATCCGTTTTGTACACGAAGTGCATCCAACTTTTGCTGTAACCCTCTCATCTTTTTAGCACATGCTATGTGGGTGAAATGATGATACCATGCCAACTTTCAACCTTTTCAGAGTTCATTTGTAGTGCTTTTCAATTTCAGGGTCATTTACCTAAAAAAAATCAGTAAATGCATGAAAAATATCAAATGAAGTCAGAACTGGTTGAAAATTGATGATGTGACTTTGAATGGTTCAGTTTGCACACACGAAAAGCCTGAAGTTCAAATAAGTTCAAGAACATGAAATGCCTCTTGTAACCGACGAGTTTCCGTCCGAAACCCCGATACTTCAAAAGAGATTGTCCGTTTTGTACACGAAGTATATCCATCTTTTGCCTTAACCCTCTCAGCTTTTTAGCACATGCTATGTGGGTGAAATGACGTTACCATGCCAACTTTCAACCTATTCAGAGTTCATTTGTAGTGCTTTTCAATTTCAGGGCCAGTTAGCTCAATAAAATCTGTAAATGCATGAAAAATATCAAATGAAGTCAGAAAGGGTTGAAAATTGATGATGCGGCTTTGAATGGTGCATTTTGAACACACGTGAAGCCTGGAGTTCAAATAAGTTCAAGAAAATGAAATGCCTTTTGTAACCGATGAGTTTCCGTCCGAAACCCCGATACTTCGAAAGAGACTGTCCGTTTTGTACGCGAAGTGCATCCCGCTTTTCCCGTAACCCTCCCAACTTTTTAGCAGATGCTATGTCGGTGAAATGTTGATACCATGCCAACTTTCAACCTTTTCAGACTTCATTGAAGTGCTTTTCAATTTCAGGGTCATTTAGCTCAAAAAATCAGTAAATGCATGAAAAATACGAAATGAAGTCAGAAAGGGTTGAAAATTGATGATGTGGCTTTGAATGGTGAATTTTGAACACACGAAAAGCCTGGAGTTGAAATAATTTCAAGAAAATGAAATGCCTTTCGTAACCGATGAGTTTCCGTCCGAAACCCCGATACTTCGAAAGAGACTGTTCGTTTTGTACACGAAGTGCATCCAGCTTTTTCCGTAACCCTCTCAACTTTTTAGCACATGCTATGTGGGTGAAATGATGATACCATGCCAACTTTCGATCTTTTCAGAGTTCATTTGTAGTGCTTTTCAATTTCAGGGTCATTTAGCTCAAAAAAATCAGTAAATGCATGAAAAACATCAAATGAAGTCAGAAAGGGTTGAAAATTGATGAAGTGGCTTTGAATGGTGCATTTTGAACACACGAAAATATTTGAGTTCAAATAAGTTCAAGAAAATGTAATGCCTTTTATAACAGATGAGTTTTCGTCCGAAACCCAGATACTCCGAAAGAGACTATCCGTTTTGTACGCGAAGTGCATCCTGCTTTTGCCGTAACCGTCCCAACTTTTTAGCAGATTCTATGTCGGTGAAATTTTGATACCGTGCTAACTTTCAACCTTTTCAGACTTCATTGAATTGCTTTCCAATTTCAGGGTCATTTAGCTCAAAAAATCAGTAAATGCATGAAAAATACGAAATGAAGTCAGAAAGGGTTGAAAATTAATGATGTGGCTTTGAATGGTGCATTTTGAACAAAGGAAAAGCCTGGAGTTCAAATAAGTTCAAGAAAATGAAATGCCTTTCGTAACTGATGAGTTTTCGTCTGAAACCCCGATACTTCGAAAGAGACTGTCCGTTTTGTACACGAAGTGCATCCAGCTTTTTCCGTAACCCTCTCAACTATTTAGCACATGCTATGTGGGTGAAATGAAGATACCATGCCAACTTTCAACCTTTTCATACTTCATTTGTAGTGCTTTTCAATTTCAGGGTCTTTTAGCTCAAAAAATCAGTAAATGCATGAAAAATATAAAATGAAGTCAGAAAGGGTTGAAAATTGATGATGTGGCTTTGAATGGGGTATTTTGAACACACGAAAATATTTGAGTTCAAATAAGTTCAAGAAAATGAAGTGCCTTTTGTAACCGATCAGTTTTCGTCCGAAACCCAGATACTTCGAAATAAAATGTCCGTGTTGTACACGAAGTGCATCCAGCTTTTGCCGTAACCCTCTCAACTTTTTAGCACATGCTATGTGGGTGAAATGATGATACCATGCCAACTTTCAACCTTTTCAGAGTTCATTTGTAGTGCTTTTCAATTTGAGGGTCATTTAGCTCAAAAAAATCTATAAGTGCATGAAAAATATCAACTGAAGTCAGAAAGGGTTGAAAGTTGATAATGTGGCTTTGAATGGTGCATTTTGCACACATGAAAAGCCTGGAGTTCAAATAAGTTCAAGAAAATGAAATGCCTTTTCTAACCGATGAGTTTCCGTCCGAAACCCCGATACTTCGAAAGGGACTGTCCGTTTTGTACATGAAGTGCATCCAGCTTTTGCCGTAACCCTCTCAACTTTTTAGCACATGCTATGTGGGTGAAATGATGATACCGTGCCAACTTTCAACCTTTTTAGAGTTCATTTGCAGTATTTTTCAATTTCAGGGTCATTTAGCTCAAAAACATCAGTAAATGCATGAAAAATATCAAATGAAGTCAGAAAGGGTTGAAAATTGATGATGCGGCTTTGAATGGTGCATTTTGAACGCAGGAAATGCCAGGAGGTCAAATAATTTCAAGAAAATGAAATGCCTTTTGTAACCGATGAGTTTCCGTCCGAAACCCCAATACTTCGAAAGAGACTGTCCGTTTTGTACGGGAAGTGCATCCTGCTTTTCCCGTAACCCTCCCAACTTTTTGGCAGATGCTATGTCGGTGAAATATTGATACCATGCCAACTTTCAACCTTTTCAAACTTCATTGAAGTGCGTTTCAATTTCAGGGTCATTTAGCTCAAAAAATCAGTAAATACATGAAAAATACGAAATGAAGCCAGAAAGGGTTGAAAATTGATGATGTGGCTTTGAATGGTGCATTTTGAACACACGAAAAGCCTGGAGTTCAAATAATTTCAAGAAAATGAAATGCCTTTCGTAACCGATGAGTTTCCGTTCGAAACCCCGATACTTCGAAAGAGACTGTCCGTTTTGTACACGAAGTGCATCCAGCTTTTTCCGGAACCCCCTCACCTTTTTAGCACTTGCTATGTGGGTGAAATGATGATACCATGCCAACTTTGAACCTTTTCATACTTCATTTGTAGTGCTTTTCAATTTCAGGGTCTTTCATCTCAAACGAAATTAGTAAATGGATGAAAAATATCAAATGAAGTCAGAAAAGGTTGAAAATTGATGATGTGGCTTTGAATGGTGCATTTTGAACACACGAAAAGCTTTGAGTTCAAATAAGTTCAAGAAAATGTAATGCATTTTATAACAGATGAGTTTTCGTCCGAAACCCAGATACTTCGAAAGAGACTGTCCGTTTTGTACACGAAGTGCATCCAGCTTTTGCCGTAACCCTCTCATCTTTTTAGAACATGCTATGTGGGTGAAATGATGATACCATGCCAAGTTTCAACCTTTTCAGAGTTCATTTGTAGTGCTTTTCAATTTCAGCGTCATTTACCTCAAAAAAATCAATAAATGCATGAAAAATATCAAATGAAGTCAGAAAGGGTTGAAAATTGATGATGTGACTTTGAATGGTGCATTTTGCACACACGAAAAGCATGAGGTTCAAATAAGTTCAAGAACAAGAAATGCCTCTTGTAACCGACGAGTTTCCGTCCGAAACCCCGATACTTCAAAAGAGACTGTCCGTTTTGTACAGGAAGTGCATCCAGCTTTTGCCGTAACCCTCTCAACTTTTTAGCACATGCTATGTGGGTGAAATGATGGTACCATGCCAACTTTCAACCTTTTCAGAGTTCATTTGTAGTGCTTTTCTATTTCAGGGTCATTTAGCTAAAAGAATCAGTAAATGCATGAAAAATACCAAATGAAGTCAGAAATGGTTGAAAATTGATGACATGGCTTTGAATGGTGCATATGGAACACACAAAAATCCTGGAGTTCAAATAAGTTCAAGAAAACAAAATGCCTTTTGTAACCGATGAGTTTCCGCCCGAAACCCCGATACTTCGAAAGAGACTGTCCGTTTGGTATGCGAAGTGCGTCCAGCTTTTTCCGTAACCTTTCCAACTTTTTAGCACATGCTATGTGGGTGAAATGTTGATACCATGCCAACTTTAAAACTTTTCAGAGTTCATTTGTAGTGCTTTTCAATTTCAGGGTCATTTGGCTCAAACAAATCAGTAAATGCATGAAAATATCGAATGAAGTCAGAAAGGGTTGAAAATTGACGATGTAGCTTTGAATGGTGCATTTTGAACACACGAAAAGCCTGGAGTTCAAATAAGTTCAAGAAAATGAAATGCCTTTTGTAACCGATGACTTTCCGACCGAAACTCCGATACTTCGAAATAGACTGTCCGTTTTGTACACGAAGTGCATCCAGCTTTTGCCGCAACCCTCTCAACTTTTTACCACACGCTATGTGGGTGAAATAATGATACCATGCCAACTTTCAACCTTTTCACAGTTCATTTGTAGTGATTTTCAATTTCAGGGTTGTTTAGCTAAAAAATCAAAAAATGCATGAAAAATATTAAATGAAGTCAGAAAGGGTTGAAAATTGATAATGTGGCTTTGAATGGTGCATTTTGAACACACGAAAAGCCTGGAGTTTAAATAAGTTCAAGAAAATGAAGTGCCTTTTGTAACCGATGAGTTTTCGTCCGAAACCTAGATACTTGGAAAGAGACTATGAGTTTTGTACGCGAACTGCATCCTGCTTTTCCCGTAACCCTCCCAATTTTTTAGCAGATGAATTGTCCGTTTTGTACAGGAAGTGCTTCCAGATTTTGTCGTAACCCTCTCAACTTTTTAGTACATTCTATGTGGGTGAAATGATGATACCATGCTAACTTTCAACCTTTTCAGAGTTCATTTGTAGTGCTTTTCAATTTCAGGGTGAGTTAGCTCAAAAAAATCTGTAAATGCATGAAAAATATCAAATGAAGTCAGAAAGGGTTGAAAATTGATGATGTGAATTTGAATGGTGCATTTTGCACACATGAAAAGCCTGGAGTTCAAATAAGTTCAAGAAAATGAAATGCCTTTTGTAACCGAGAAGTTTCCGTCCCAAACCACGATACTTCGAAAGAGACTATGAGTTTTGTACGCGAACTGCATCCTGCTTTTCCCGTAACCCTCCCAATTTTTTAGCAGATGCTATGTCGGTGAAATGTTGATACCATGCCAACTTTCAACTTTTTCAGACTTCATTGAAGTGCTTTTCAATTTCAGGGTCATTTAGCTCAAAAAATCAGTAAATGCATGAAAAATACGAAATGAAGTCGGAAAGGGTCGAAAATTGATGATGTGGCTATGAATGGTGCATTTTGAACACACGAAAAGCCTGGAGTTCAAATAATCTCAAGAAAATGAAATGCCTTTCGTAACCGATGAGTTTCCGTCCGAAACCCCGATACTTCGAAAGAGACTGCCCGTTTTGTACACGAAGTGCATCCAGCTTTTTCAGTAACCCTCTCAACTTTTCAGCACATGCTATGTGGGTGAAATGATGATACCATGCCAACTTTCAATCTTTTCAGAGTTCATTTGTAGTGCTTTTCAATTTCAGGGTTATTTAGCTCAAAAAAATCAGTAAATGCATGAAAAATACCAAATGAAGCCTGAAAGGGTTGAAAACTGATGATGTGGCTTCGAATGGTGCATTTTGAACACACGAAAAGCCTGCAGTTCAAATAAGTTCAAGAAAATGAAGTGCCTTTTGTAACCGATAAGTTTTCGTCCGAAACCCAGATACTTTGAAACAAACTGTCCGTTTTGTACACGAAGTGCATCCAGCTTTTGCCATAACCCTATCAACTTTACCCCATGCTATGTGGGTTAAATGATGATACCATGCCAACTTTCAACCTTTTCAGAGTTCATTTGTAGTGCTTTTCAATTTCAGGGTCAGTTAGCTCAAAAAAATCTATAAATGCATGAAAAATATCAAATGAAGTCAGAAAGGGTTGAAAATTGATGATGTGACTTAGGATGGTGCATTTTGCACACATGAAAAGCCTGGAGTTCAAATAAGTTCAAGAAAATTTAATGCCTTTTGTAACCGATGAGTTTCCGTCCCAAACCCCGATATTTCGAAAGGGACTGTCCGTTTTGTACACGATGTGCATCCAGCTTTTGCCGTAACCCTCTCAACTTTTTAGCACATGCTATGTCGGTGAAATGATGATACCGTGCAATCTCTCAATCTTTTTAGAGTTCATATGCAGTGTTTTTCAATTTCAGGGTCATTTAGCTCAAAAACATCAGTAAATGCATGAAAAATATCAAATGTAGTCAGAAAGGGTTGAAAATTGACGATGTGGCTTTGAATGGTGCATTTTGAACACACGAAATGCCAGGAGTTCAAATAATGTCACGAAAATGAAATGCCTTTTGTAACCAATCAGTTTCCATCCGAAACCCCGATACTTCGAAAGAGACTGTCAGTTTTGTACGCGAAGTGCATCCTGCTTTTCCCGTAACCCTCCCAACTTTTTAGCAGATGCTATGTCGGTGAAATGTTTATACCATGCCAACTTTCAACCTTTTCAGACTTCATTGAAGTGCTTTTCAATTTCAGGGTCATTTAGCTCAAAAAATCAGTAAATTTATGAAAAATACGAAATGAAGTCAGAAAGGGTTGAAAATTGATGATGTGGCTTTGAATGGTGCATTTTAAACACACGAAAAGCCTGGAGTTCAAATAATTTCAAGAAAATGAAATGCCTTTCGTAAGCGATGAGTTTCCGTCCGAAACACCGATACTTCGGAAGAGATTGTCTGTTTTGTACACGAAGTGCATCCAGCTTTTTCCGTAACACTCTCAACTTTTTAGCACATGCTATGTGGGTGAAATGATGACACCATGCCAACTTTCAACCTTTTCATACTTAATTTGTAGTGCTTTTCAATCTCAGGGTCTTTTATCTCAAAAAAAATTAGTAAATGCATGAAAAATATCAAATGAAGTCAGAAATGGTATAAAATTGATGATGTGGCTTTGAATGGTGCATTTTGAACACACGAAAAGCTTTGAGTTCAAATAAGTTCAAGAAAATGTATTGCCTTTTGTAACAGATGAGTTTTCGTCCGAAACACAGATACTTCGAAAGAGACTGTCCGTTTTGTACACGAAGTGCAACTAGCTTTTGCCGTAACCCTCTAAACTTTTTAGCACATGCTATGTGGGTGAAATAATGATACCATGCCAACTTTCAACCTTTTCAGAGTTCATTTGTAGTGCTTTTCAATTTCAGGGTCATTTACCTCAAAAAAATCAGTAAATGCATGAAAAATATCAAATGAAGTCAGAAAGGGTTGAAAATTGATGATGTGACTTTGAATGGTGCATTTTGCACACACGAAAAGCATGAAGTTCAAATAAGTTCAAGAACAAGAAATGCCTCTTGTAACCAACGAGTTTCCGTCCGAAACCCCGATACTTCAAAAGAGACTGTCCGTTTTGTACAGGAAGTGCATCCAGCTTTCGCCGTAACCCTCTCAACTTCTTAGCACATGCTATGTGGGTGAAATGATGGTACCATGCCAACTTTAAACCTTTTCATACTTCATTTGTTGTGCTTTTCAATTTCAGGGTCTTTTATCTCAAAAAAAAATCAATAAATTCATGAAAAATATCAAATGAAGTCAGAAAGGGTTGAAAATTGATGAAGTGGCTTTGAATGGTGCATATGGAACACACAAAATTCCTGGAGTTCAAATAAGTTCAAGAAAACGAAATGCCTTTTGTAACCGATGAGTTTCCGTCCGAAACACCGATACTTCGAAAGAGACTGTCCGTTTTGTATGCGAAGTGCATCCAGCTTTTGTCGTAACCCTCCCTACTTTTTAGCACATGCTATGTGGGTGAAATGTTGATACCATGCCAACTTTAAAACTTTTCAGAGTTCATTTGTAGTGCTTTTCAATTTCAGGGTCATTTAGCTCAAACAAATCAGTAAGTTCATGAAAAATATCAAATGAAGTCAGAAAGGGTTGAGAATTGACGATGTGGCTTTGAATGGTGCATTTTGAACACACGAAATGCCAGGAGTTCAAATAAGTTCAAGAAAATGAAATGCCTTTTGTAACCAATTAGTTTCCATCCGAAACCCCGATACTTCGAAAGAGACTGTCAGTTTTGTACGCGAAGTGCATCCTGCTTTTCCCGTAACCCTCCCAACTTTTTAGCAGATGCTATGTCGGTGAAATGTTTATACCATGACAACTTTCAACCTTTTCAGACTTCATTGAAGTGCTTTTCAATTTCAGGGTCATTTAGCTCAAAAAATCAGTAAATTTATGAAAAATACGAAATGAAGTCAGAAAGGGTTGAAAATTGCTGATGTGGCTTTGAATGGTGCATTTTAAACACACGAAAAGCCTGGAGTTCAAATAATTTCAAGAAAATGAAATGCCTTTCGTAAGCGATGAGTTTCCGTCCGTAACACCGATACTTCGGAAGAGATTGTCTGTTTTGTACACGAAGTGCATCCAGCTTTTTCCGTAACACTCTCAACTTTTTAGCACATGCTATGTGGGCGAAATGATGACACCATGCCAACTTTCAACCTTTTCATACTTCATTTGTAGTGCTTTTCAATTTCAGGGTCTTTTATCTCAAAAAAAATTAGTAAATGCATGAAAAATATCAAATGAAGTCAGAAATGGTATAAAATTGATGATGTGGCTTTGAATGGTGCATTTTGAACACACGAAAAGCTTTGAGTTCAAATAAGTTCAAGAAAATGTATTGCCATTTGTAACAGATGAGTTTTCGTCCGAAACCCAAATACTTCGAAAGAGACTGTCCGTTTTTTACACGAAGTGCAACCAGCTTTTGCCGTAACCCTCTAAACTTTTTAGCACATGCTATGTGGGTGAAATAATGATACCATGCCAACTTTCAACCTTTTCAGAGTTCATTTGTAGTGCTTTTCAATTTCAGGGTCATTTACCTCAAAAAAATCAGTAAATGCATGAAAAATATCAAATGAAGTCAGAAAGGGTTGAAAATTGATGATGTGACTTTGAATGGTGCATTTTGCACACACGAAAAGCATGAAGTTCAAATAAGTTCAAGAACAAGAAATGCCTCTTCAAAAGAGACTGTCCGTTTTGTACAGGAAGTGCATCCAGCTTCCGCCGTAACCTTCTCAACTTCTTAGCACATGCTATGTGGGTGAAACGATGATACCATGCCAACTTTCAACCTTTTTAGAGTTCATTTGTAGTGCTTTTCAATTTCAGGGTCATTTAGCTCAAACAAATCAGTAAGTTCATGAAAAATATCAAATGAAGTCAAAAAGGGTTGAAAATTGACGATGTGGCTTTGAATGGTGCATTTTGAACACATGAAAAGCTTTGAGTTCAAATAAGTTCAAGAAAATGTATTGCCTTTTGTAACAGATGAGTTTTCGTCCGAAACCCAAATACTTCGAAAGAGACTGTCCGTTTTGTACACGAAGTGCAACCAGCTTTTGCCGTAACCCTCTCAACTTTTTAGCACATGCTATGTGGGTGAAATAATGATACCATGCCAACTTTCAACCTTTTTCAAGTTCATTTGTAGTGCTTTTCAATTTCAGGGTCATTTACCTCAAAAAAATCAGTAAATGCATAAAAAATATCAAATGAAGTCAGAAAGGGTTGAAAATTGATGATGTGACTTTGAATGGTGCATTTTGCACACACGAAAAGCATGAAGTTCAAATAAGTTCAAGAACAAGAAATGCCTCTTCAAAAGAGACTGTCCGTTTTGTACAGGAAGTGCATCCAGCTTTCGCCGTAACCTTCTCAACTTCATAGCACATGCTATGTGGGTGAAACGATGATACCATGCCAACTTTCAACCTTTTTAGAGTTCATTTGTAGTGCTTTTCAATTTCAGGGTCATTTAGCTCAAACAAATCAGTAAGTTCATGAAAAATATCAAATGAAGTCAAAAAGTGTTGAAAATTGACGATGTGGCTTTGAATGGTGCATTTTGAACATACGAAGAGCCTGGGGTTCAAATAAGTTCAAGAAAATGAAATGCCTTTTGTAACCGATGAGTTTCCGGCCAAAACCCCGATCCTTCGAAATAGACCGTCCGTTTTGTACACGAAGTGCATCCTGCTTTTGCCGCAACCCTCTCAACTTTTTACCACATGCTATGTGGGTGAAATAATGATACCATGCCAACTTTCAACCTTTTCAGAGTTCATTTGTAGTGCTTTTCAATTTCAGGGTCATTTAGCTCAAAAATTGAGTAAATGCATGAAAAATATCAAATGAAGTCAGAAAGGGTTGAAAATCGATGCTGTCGCTTTGAATGATGCATTTTCAAGATACGAAAATCCTGCAGTTCAAATAAGATCAAGAAAATGAAAGGCCTCTTGTAACCGATGAGTTTCCGTCTCAAACCCCGATACTTCGAAAGAGACTACCTGTTTTCTATGCGAAGAGCATCCAACTTTTGCCGTAACCCTCCCAACTTTTTAGCACATGCTATGTGGGTGAAATGATGATACCATGCCAACTTTCAAACTTTTCAGTGTTCATTTGTCGTGCTTTTCAATTTTAGGGTCATTTAGCTAAAAAAAATAAGTAAATGCATGAAAAATATCAAATGAAGTCAAAAAGGGTTGAAATATGACGATGTGGATTTGAATGGTGCATTTGGAACAGACGAAAAGCCTAGAGTTCAAATATGTTCAAGAAAATGAAATGCCTTTGAGTTTCCGTCTGAAACACCAATACTTCGAAAGAGAATGTCGGTTTTGTATGCGAAGTGCATCCAGCTTTTGCCGTAACCCTCCCAACTTTTTAGCACATGCTATGTGGGTGAAATGATGATACCATGCCAACTTTCAACCTTTTCAGAGTTCATTTGTAGTGCTTTTCAATTTCAGGGTCATTTAGCTCAAAAAAATCAGTAAATGCATGGAAAATACCAAATGAAGTCAGAAAGGGTTGAAAATTGATTATGTGGCTTTGAATGGTGCATTTTGAACACACGAAAAGCCTGGAGTTCAAATAAGTTCAAGAAAATGAAATGCCTTTTGTAACAGATGAGTATCCATCTGAAACCCCGATACTTCAAAAGATAATGTCTGTTTTGTACACGAAGTGCATTCAGCTTTTGCCGTAACCCTCTCAACTTTTTAGCACATGCTATGTGGTTGAAAAATGATACCACGCCAAATTTCAACCTTTTCAGAGTTCATTTGTAGTGCTTATCAATTTAAGGGTCATTTAGCTCAAAAAAATCAGTAAATGCATGAAAAATATCAAATGAAGTCAGAAAGGGTTGAAAATTGATGATGTGGCTTTGAATGGTGTATTTTGAACACACGAAAATCCTGGAGTTCAAATAAGTTCAAGAAAATGAAATGCCTTTTCTAGCTGATGAGTTTCCGTCCGAAACCCCGATACTTCGAAAGAGACTGTCCGTTTTGTATGCGAAGTGCATCAATCTTTTGCGTAACCCTCCCTAATTTTTAGCACATGCTATGTGGGTGAAATGTTGATACCATGCCAACTTTAAACCTTTTCAGAGTTCATTTTATAGTGCTTTTCAATTTCAGGGTCATGTAGCTCAAAAAAATCAGTAAATGCATGAAAAATATCAAATGAAGTCAAAAGGGTTGAAAATTGATGATGTGGCTTTGAATTGAGCATTTTGAACACACGAAAAGCCTGGAGTTCAAGTAAGTTCAAGAAAATTAAATACCTTTTGTAACCGACGAGTTTCCGTCCGAAACCCCGATACTTCGAAAGAGACTGTCTGTTTTGTACACAAAGTGCATCCAGCTTTTGCCGTAACCCTCTCAACATTTTAGCACATGCTATGTGGGTGAAATGATGATACCATGACAAATTTCAACCTTTTCAGAGTTCATTTGTAGTGCTTTTCAATTTCAGGGTCATTTAGCTCAAACAAATCAGTAAATGCATGAAAAATATAAAAATGAAGTCACAAAGGGTTGAGAATTGATGATGTGGCTTTGATTGGTGCATCTTGAAGTTACGAAAAGCCTGGAGTTCAAATAAATTCAAGAAAATGAAATGCCTTTTTTAACCGATGAGTTTCCGTCTGAAACCCCGATACTTCGAAAGAGATCGTCTGTTTTGTACAAGAAGTGAATCAAGCTTTTTCCATAACCCTCTCTACTTTTTAGCACATGCTATGTGGTTGAAATGATGATACCATGCCAACTTTCAACCTTTTCAGAGTTCATTTGTAGTGCTTTTCAATTTCAGGGTCATTTACCTAAAAAATCGGTAAATGCATGAAAAATATCAAATGAAGTCAGAAAGGGTTGAAAATTGATGATGTGACTTTGAATGGTGCATTTTGCACACACGAAAAGCCTGAAGTTCAAATAAGTTCAAGAACATGAAATACCTTTTGTAACCGACGAGTTTCCATCCGAAACCCCGATACATCAAAAGAGACTGTCCGTTTTGTACACGAAGTGCATCCAACTTTTGCCGTAACCCTCTCAACGTTTTAGCACATGCTATGTGGGTGAAATAATTATACCATGCCAACTTTCAACCTTTTCAGAGTTTATTTGTAGTGCTTTTCAATTTCAGGGTCATTTAGCTCAAAAAAATCAGTAAATGCATGAAAAATATCAAATGAAGTCAGAAAGGGTTGAAAATTGATGATGTTGCTTTGAATGACGCATTTTGAAGTTACGAAAATCCTACAATTGAAATAAGTTCAAGAAAATGAAATGCCTTTTGTAACCGATGAGTTTAACCCCTATACTTCGAAAGAGACAGTCCGTTTTGTACACGAAGTGCACCCAGCTTTCGCCGTAACCCACTCAACTTTTTAGCACATGCTATGTTGGTGAAATGATGATACAATGCCAACTTTCAACCTTTTTAGTGTTCATTTGTAGTGCTTTTCAATTTTAGGGTCATTTAGCTCAAAAAAATCAATAAATGCATGAAAAATATCACATAAAGTTAGAAAGGGTTGAAAGTTGATGATGTGGCTTTGAATGGTGCATTTTGAACACACGAAAAGCCTGGAGTTCAAATAAGTTCAAGAAAATTAAATGCCTCTTGTAACCGATGAGTTTCTGTCCGAAACCCCGATACTTCGAAAGAGACTGTCCGTTTTGTATGCGAAGTGCATCCAGCTTTTGCCGTAACCCTCTCAACTTTTTAGCACATGCTATGTGGGTGAAATAATGATACCATGCCAACTTTCAACCTTTTCAGTGTTCATTTGTAGTGCTTTTCAATTTCAGGGTTATTTAGCTCAAAAAAATCAGTAAATGCATGAAAATACCAAATGAAGTCAGAAAGGGTTGAAAATTGATGATGTGGCTTTGAATGGTGCATTTTGAACACTTGAAAAGCCTGGAGTTCAAATAAGTTCAAGAAAATGAAAGGCCTTTTGCAATCGATGAGTTTCCGTCCGAAACACCGGTACTTCGAAAGAGACTGTCTGTTTTTTACACGAAGTGCATCCAACTTTTGCCGTAACCCTCTCAACTTTTTAGCACATGATATGTGGGTGAAATGATGATACCATGACAACTTTCAAGATTTTCAGAGTTCATTTGTAGTGCTTTTGAATTTCAGGGTCATTTAGCTCAAAAAAATTAGTAAATGCACGAAAAATACGAAATGAAGTCAGAAAGGGTTGAAAATTGATGATGTGGCTTTGAATGGTGCATATTGAAGTTACGAAAAGCGTGGAGTTCAAATAAGTTCAAGAAAATGAAATGCCTGTTGTAATCGATGAGTTTCCGTCCGAAACACCGATACTTCGAAAGAGACTGTCCGTTTTGTCTGCGAACTGCATCCAGCTTTTGCCGTAACCCTCCCAACTTTTTAGCACATGCTATGTCGGTGAAATGATGATACCGTGCCAACTTTCAACCTTTTTAGAGTTAATTTGCAGTGTTTTTCAATTTCAGGGTCATTTAGCTCAAAAACATCATTAATGCACGAAAAATATCAAATGAAGTCAGAAAGGGTTGAAAATTGATGATGTGGCTTTGAATGGTGCATTTTGAACACACGAAATGCCAGGAGTTCAAATAATTTCAAGAAAATGAAATGCCTTTTGTAACCAATGAGTTTCCGTCCGAAACCCCGATACTTCGAAAGAGACTATCAGTTTTGTACGCGAAGTGCATCCTGCTTTTCCCGTAACCCTCCGAACTTTTAGCAGATGCTATGTCGGTGAAATGTTGATACCATGCCAACTTTCAACCTTGTCAGACTTCATTGAAGTGCTTTTCAATTTCAGGGTCATTTTTCTCAAAAAATAAGTAAATGCATGAAAAATACGAAATGAAGTCAGAAAGGGTTGAAAATTGATGATGTGGCTTTGAATGGTGAATTTTTAACACACGAAAATCCTGGAGTTCAAATAATTTCAAGAAAATGAAATGTCTTTCGTAACCGATCAGTTTTCGTCTGAAACCCTGATACTTCGAAAGAGATTGTCCGTTTTGTACACGAAGTGCATCCAGCTTTTTCCGTAACCCTCTGAACTTTTTAGCTCATGCTATGTGGCTGAAATAATGACAGCATGCCAACTTTCAACCTTTTCATACTTCATTTGTAGTGCTTTTCGATTTCAGGGTCTTTTATCTCAAAAAAAATCAGTAAATGCATAAAAAATATCAAATGAAGTCAGAAAGGGTTGAAAATTCATGATGTGGCTTTGAATGGTGCATTTTGAACACACGAAAAGCTTTGAGTTCAAATAAGTTCAAAAAAATGAAATTGCCTTTTATAACAGATGAGTTTTCGTGCGAAACCCAGATACTTCGAAAGAGACTGTCCGTTTTGTACACGAAGTGCATCCAGCTTTTGCCGTAACCCTCTCAACTTTTTAGCACATGCTATATGGGTGAAATGATGATACCATGCCAACTTTCGACCTTTTCAGACTTCATTTGTAGTGCTTTTCAATTTCAGGGTCATTTACCACAAAAAGATCAGTAAATGCATGAAAAATATCAAATGACGTCAGAAAGGGTTGAAAATTGATGATGTGACTTTGAATGGTGAATTTTGCACACACGAAAAGCCTGAAGTTCAAATAAGTCCAAGAACAAGAAATGCCTCTTGTAACCGGTGAGTTTCCGTTCGAAACCCCGATACTTCAAAAGAGACAGTCCGTTTTGTATGCGAAATGCATCCAGCTTTTGCCGTAACCCTGTCAACTTCTTAGCACATGCTATGTGGGTGAAATGATGATACCATGCCACCTTTCAACCTTTTCAGAGTTCATTTGTAATGCTTTTCGATTTCAGGGTCATTTAGCTAAAAAAATCAGTAAATGCATGAAAAATACCAAATGAAGTCATAAATGGTTGAGAATTGATGATGTGGCTTTGAATGGTGCATATGGAACACACAGAAATCCTGGAATTCAAATAAGTTCAAGAAAACGACATGCCTTTTGTAACCGATGAGTTTCCGTCCGAAACCCCGATACTTAGAAAGAGACTGTCCATTTTGTACACGAAGTGCATCCAGCTTTTGCCGTAACCTTCCCAACTTTTTACCACAAGCTATGTGGGTGAAATGTTGATACCATGCCAACTTTCAACCTTTTCAAAGTTCATTTGTAGTGCTTTTCAATTTCAGGGTCATTTAGCTCAAAAAAATCAGTAAATGCATGAAAAATATCAAATTAAGTCAGAAAGGGTTGAAATTTGACGATGTGGCTTTGAATGTTGAATTTTGAACACACGAAAAGCTTGGAGTTCAAATAAGTTCAAGAAAACGAAATGCCTTTTGTAATCGATGTGTTTCCGTCCCAAACCCCGATACTTCGAAAGAGACTATCCGTTTTGTACACGAAGTGCATCCAGCTTTTGCCGTAACCTTCCCAACTTTTTAGCACAAGCTATGTGGGGGAAATGTTGATACCATGCCAACTTTCAACCTTTTCAGAGTTCATTTGTAGTGCTTTTCAATTTCAGGGTCATTTCGCTCAAAAAAATCAGTAAATGCATGAAAAATATCAAAAGAAGTTAGAAAGGGTTGAAAATTGATGATGTGGCTTTGAATGGTGTATTTTGAACACACCAAAAGCCTGGAGTTCAAATAAGTTCAAGAAAATGAAATGCCTTTTTTAACTGATGAGTTTCCGTCCGAAACCCAGATACTTCGAAAGAGACTGTCCGTTTTGTATGCGAAGTGCATCAATCTTTTGCCGTAACCCTCCCTACTTTCATGCTATGTGGGTGAAATGTTGATACCATGGCCACTTTAATCCTTTTCAGAGTTCATTTGTAGTGCTTTTCAATTTCAGGGTCATGTAGCTCAAAAAAATCAGCAAATGCATGAAAAATATCAAATGAAGTCAGAAAGGGTTGAAAAATGACGATGTGCCTTTGAATGGTGCATTTTTGAAGAGATGAAAAGCCTGGAGTTCAAATATGTGCAAGAAAATGAAATGCCTTTGAGTTTCCGTCTGAAACACCGATACTTCGAAAGAGACTGTCGGTTTTGTACACGAAATGCATCCAGCTTTTGCCGTAACCCTCTCAACTTTTTAGCACATGCTATGTGGGTGAAATGATGATACCATGCCAACTTTCAACCTTTTCAGAGTTCATTTGTAGTTCTTTTCAATTTCAGGGTCATTTACCTCAAAAAAAATCAGTAAATGCATGAAAAATATCAAATGACGTCAGAAAGGGTTGAAAATTGATGATGTGACTTTGAATAGTGAATTTTGCACACACGAAAAGCCTGAAGTTCAAATAAGTTCAAGAACAAGAAATGCCTCTTGTAACCGATGAGTTTCCGTTCGAAACCCCGATACTTCAAAAGAGACTGTCCGTTTTGTATGCGAAGTGCGTCCAGCTTTTGCCGTAACCCTGTCAACTTCTTAGCACATGCTATGTGGGTGAAATGATGATACCATGCCAACTTTCAACCTTTTCAGAGTTCATTTGTAATGCTTTTCGATTTCAGGGTCATTTAGCTAAAAAAATCAGTAAATGCATGAAAAATACCAAATGAAGTCATAAATGGTTGAGAATTGATGATGTGGCTTTGAATGGTGCATATGGAACACACAGAAATCCTGGAATTCAAATAAGTTCAAGAAAACGACATGCCTTTTGTAACCGATGAGTTTCCGTCCGAAACCCCGAGACTTAGAAAGAGACTGTCCGTTTTGTACACGAGGTGCATCCAGCTTTTGCCGTAACCTTCCCAACTTTTTAGCACAAGCTATGTGGGTGAAATGTTGATACCATGCCAACTTTCAACCTTTTCAAAGTTCATTTGTAGTGCTTTTCAATTTCAGGGTCATTTAGCTCAAAAAAATCAGTAAATGCATGAAAAATATCAAATGAAGTGAGAAAGGGTTGAAAATTGAGGATGTGGCTTTTAATGGTGAATTTTGAACACACGAAAATCCTGGAGTTCAAATAAGTTCAAGAAAACGAAATGCCTTTTGTAATCGATGAGTTTCCGTCCCAAACCCCGATACTTCGAAAGAGACTGTCCGTTTTGTACACGAAGTGCATCCATCTTTTGCCGTAACCTTCCCAAATTTTTAGCACAAGCTATGTGGGTGAAATGTTGATACCATGCCAACTTTCAACCATTTCAGAGTTCATTTGTAGTGCTTTTCAATTTCAGGGTCATTTCGCTCAAAAAAATCAGTAAATGCATGCAAAATATCAAATGAAGTTAGAAAGGGTTGAAAATTGATGATGTGGCTTTGAATGGTGCATTTTGAACACACGAAAATCCTGGAGTACAAATAAGCTCAAGAAAATGAAATGCCTCTTGTAACCGATGAGTTTCCATCCGAAACCCCGATACTTCGAAAGAGACTGTCCGTTTTGTATGCGAAGTGCATCAATCTTTTGCCGTAACCCTCCCTAATTTTTAGCACATGCTATGTGGGTGAAATGTTGATACCATGGCAACTTTAAACCTTTTCAGAGTTTATTTGTAGTGCTTTTCAATTTCAGGGTCATGTAGCTCAAAAAAATCAGTAAATGCATGAAAAATATCAAATGAAGTCAGAAAGGGTTGAAAAATGACGATGTGGCTTTGAATGGTGCATTTTGAAGAGACGAAAAGCCTGGAGTTCAAATATGTTCAAGAAAATGAAATGCCTTTGAGTTTTCGTCCGAAACACCGATACTTCGAAAGAGGCTGTCGGTTTTGTATGCGAAGTGCATCCAGCTTTTGCCGTAACCGTCCCAACTTTTTAGCACATGCTATGTGGGTGAAATAATGATACCATGCCAACTTTCAACCTTTTCAGAGTTCATTTGTAGTACTTTTCAATTTCAGGGTCATTTAGCTCAAAAAAATCAGTAAATGCATGGAAAATACCAAATGAAGTCAGAAAGGGTTTAAAATTTATGATGTGGCTTTGAATGGTGCAGTTTGAACACACGAAAAGCCTGGAGTTCAAATAAGTTCAAGAAAATGAAATGCCTTTTTTAACTGATGAGTTTCCGTCTGAAACCCAGATACTTCGAAAGAGACTATCCGTTTTGTATGCGAATTGCATCAATCTTTTGCCTTAATCCTCCCTACTTTTTAGCACATGCTATGTGGGTGAAATGTTGATACCATGCCGACTTTAAACCTTTTCAGAGTTCATTTGTAGTGCTTTTTAATTTCCGGGTCATGTATCTCAAAAAAATGAGTAAATGCATGAAAAATATCAAATGAAGTCACAAAGGGTTGAAAATTGATGATGTGGCTTTGAATTGAGAATTTTGAACACACGAAAAGCCTGGAGTGCAAATAAGTTCAAAAAAATTAAATACCTTTGGTAACCGATGAGTTTCCGTCCGAAACCCCGATACTTCGAAAGAGACTGTCTGTTTTGTACACAAAGTGCATCCAGCTTTTGTCGTAACCCTCTCAACTTTTTAGCACATGCTGTGTGGGTGAAATGATGATTCCATGCCAAATTTCAACCTTTTCAGAGTTCATTTGTAGTGCTTTTCAATTTCAGGATCATTTAGCTCAAACAAATCCGTAAATGCATGAAAAATATAAAAATGAAGTCAGAAAGGGTTGAAAATTGATGATGTGGCTTTGAATTGAGAATTTTGAACACACGAAAAGCCTGGAGTGCAAATAAATTCAAGAAAATGAAATGCCTTTTGTAACTGATGAGTTTTCGTCTAAAACCCCGATACTCCGAAAGACATCGTCCGTTTTGTACACGAAGTGCATCCAAATTTTGCCGTAACCATCTCAACTTTTTAGCACATGCTATGTGGGTGAAATAATGATACCATGCCAACTTTCAACCTTTTCAGAGTTCATTTGTAGTGCTTTTCAATTTCAGGGTCATTTAGCTCAAAAAATCAGTAAATGCATGAAAAAAACCAAATGAAGTCAGAAAGGGTTGAAAATTGATTATGTGGCTTTGAATGATGCATTTTGAACACATGAAAAGCCTGGAGTTCAAATAAGTTAAAGAAAATGAAATGCCTTTTGCAACTGATGAGTTTCCGTCCGAAACCCCGATACTTCGAAAGAGACTGCCCGTGTTGTATGTGAAGTGCATCCAGCGTTTGCCGTAACCCTCCCTACTTTTTAGTACATGCTATGTGGGTGAAATGTTGATACCATGCCAACTTTCAACCTTTTCAGAGTTCATTTGAAGTGCTTTTTATTTTCAGGGTCATTTAGCTCAAAAAATTTAGTAAATGCACGAAAAATACGAAATGAAGTCAAAAAGGGCTGAAAATTGATGATGTGGCTTTGAATGGTGCATATTGAAGTTACGAAAAGCCTGGAGTTCAAATAAGTTCAAGAAAATGAAATGCCTTTTGTAGTCGATGAGTTTCCGTCTGAAACCCCGATACTTCGAAAGAGACTTTCTGTTTTGTACACGAAGTGCATCCAACTTTTGCCGTAACCCTCTCAACTTTTTAGCACATGATATCTCGGTGAAATGATGATACCATGCCAACTTTCAAGATTTTCAGAGTTCATTTGTTGTGCTTTTCAATTTCAGGGTCATTTAGCTCAAAAAAATCAGTAAATGCATGAAAAATATCAAATGAAGTCAGAAAGGGTTGAAAATTGATCATGTGGATTTGAATGGTGCATTTTGAACACACGAAAATCCTGGAGTTCAAATAAGTTCAAGAAAATGAAGTGCCTCTTGTAACCGATGACTTCCCGTTCTAAACCCCGATGCTTCGGAAGAGACTGTCCGTTTTATACACGAATTTCATCCAGCTTTTGCCGTAACCCTCTCAACTTTTTAGCACATGCTATGTGGGTGAAATTATGATACGATGCCAACTTTCAACCTTTTCTGTGTTCATTTGTAGTGCTTTTCAATTTTAGGGTCATTTAGCTCAAAAAAATCAGTAAATGCATGAAAACTATCACATGAAGTTAGAAAGGGTTGAAAGTTGATGATGTGGCTTTGAATGCTGCATTTTGAACACACTAAAAGCCTGGAGTTCAAATAAGTTCAAGAAAATGAAATGCCTCTTGTAACCGATGAGTTTCCGTCCGAAACCCCGATACTTCGAAAGAGACTGTCCGTTTTGTATGCGAAGTGCATCCAGATTTTGCCGTAACCCTCCCAACTTTTTAGCACATGCTATGTGGGTGAAATGTTGATACCATGCCAACTTTGAACCTTTTCAGATTTCATTTGTAGTGCTTTTCAATTTTAGGGTCATTTAGCTCAAAAAAATCAGTAAATGCATGAAATATATCAAATGAAGTTAGAAAGGGTTGAAAATTGATGATGTGGCTTTGAATGGTGCATTTTGAACACACGAAAATCCTGGAGTACAAATAAGTTCAAGAAAATGAAATGCCTCTTTTAACCGATCAGTTTCCATCCGAAACCCCGATACTTCGAAAGAGACTGTCCGTTTTGTATGTGAAGTGCATCCAGCGTTTGCAGTAACCCTCCCTACTTGTTAGCACATGCTATGTGGGTGAAATGTTGATACCATGCCAACTTTCAACATTTTAAGAGCTCATTTGTTGTGCTTTTCAATTTCAGGGTCATTTAGCTCAAAAAATTTAGTAAATGCACGAAAAATACGAAATGAAGTCAGAAAGGGTTGAAAATTGATGATGTACCTTTGAATGGTGCATATTGAAGTTACGAAAAGCTTGGAGTTCAAATAAGTTCAAGAAAATGAAATGCCTTTTGTAGTCGATGAGTTTCCGTCCGAAACCCCGATACTTCGAAAGAGACTGTCTGTTTTGTACATGAAGTGCATCCAACTTTTGCCGTAACCCTCTCAACTTTTTAGCACATGCTATGTGGGTGAAATAATGATACCATGCCAACTTTCAACCTTTTCAGAGTTCATTTGTAGTGCTTTTCAATTTTAGGGTCATTTAGCTCAAAAAAATCAGTAAATGCATGAAAAATATTAAATGAAGTCAGAAAGGGTTGAAAATTGATGGTATGGCTTTGAATGATGCATTTTGAAGTTACGAAAATCCTAGAGTTCAAATAAGTTCAAGAAAATGAAATGCCTCTTGCAACCGATGAGTTTCTGTCCGAAACCCCGATACTTCGAAATAGACTGTCCGTTTTGTATACGAAGTGCATCCAGCTATCGCCGTAACCCTCCCAACTTTTTAGCACATGCTATGTGGGTGAAATGACAATACCATGCCAACTCTCAACCTTTTCAATGTTCATTTCTAGTGCTTTTCAATTTTAGGGTCATTTAGCTCAAAAAAATCAAAAATGCATGAAAAATATCAAATGAAGTTAGAAAGGGTTGAAAATTGATGATGTGGCTTTGAATGGTGCATTTTGAACACACGAAAAGCCTGGAGTACAAATAAGTTCAAGAAAATGAAATGCCTCTTGTAACCAATGAGTTTCCGTCCGAAACCCCGATACTTCGAAAGAGACTATACGTTTTGTATGTGAAGTGCATCCAGCGTTTGCCGTAACCCTCCCTAATTTTTAGCACATGCTATGTGGGTGAAATGTTGGTACCGTGCCAACTTTCAACCTTTTCAGAGTTCATTTGTAGTGCTTTTCAATTTCAGGGTCATTTAGCTCAAAAAATTTAGTAGATGCACGAAAAATACGAAATGAAGTGAGAAACGGGTGAAAATTTATGATGTGGCTTTGAATGGTTCATATTGAAGTTACGAAAAGCCTGGAGTTCAAATAAGTTCAAGAAAATGAAATGCCTTTTGTAGTCGATGAGTTTCCATCCCAAACCCCGATACTTCGAAAGAGACTATCCGTTTTGTATGTGAAGTGCATCCAGCGTTTGCCGTAACCCTCCCTACTTTTTAGCACATGCTATGTGGGTGAAATGTTGATACCATGCCAACTTTCAACCTTTTCAGAGTTCATTTCTAGTGATTTTCAATTTCAGGGTCATTTAGCTCAAAAAATTTAGTAAATGCACGAAAAATACGAAATGAAGTCAGAAAGGGTTGAAAATTGATGATGTGGCTTTGAATGGTGCATATTGAAGTTACGAAAAGCCTGGAGTTCAAATAAGTTCAAGAAAATGAAATGCCTTTTGTAGTCGATGAGTTTCCGTCCGAAACCCCGATACTTCGAAAGAGACTGTCCGTTTTGTATGTGAAGTGCATCCAGCGTATGCCGTAACCCTCCCTACTTTTTAGCACATGCTATGTGGGTGAAATGTTGATACCATGCCAACTTTCAACCTTTTCAGAGTTCATTTGTAGTGCTTTTCAATTTCAGGGTCATTTTGCTCAAAAAATTTAGTAAATGCACGAAAAATACGTAACAAAGTCAGAAAGGGTTGAAAATTGATGATGTGGCTTTGAATGGTGCATATTGATGTTACGAACAGCCTGGAGTTCAAATAAGTTCAAGAAAATGAAATGCCTTTTGTAGTCGATGAGTTTCCGTCCGAAACCCCGATACTTCGAAAGAGACTATCTGTTTTGTACACGAAGAGCATCCAACTTTTGTCGGAACCCTCTCAACTTTTTAGCACATGATATGTGGGTGAAATGATGATACAATGCCAACTTTCAAGATTTTCAGAGTTCATTTGTAGTGCTTTTCAATTTCAGGGTCATTTAGCTCAAAAATATCAAATGAAAAATATCAAATGAAGTCAGAAAGGGTTGAAAATTGATCATTTGGAATTGAATGGTGCAATTTGAACACACGAAAAATCCTGGAGTTCAAATAAGTTCAAGAAAATGAAGTGCCTCTTGTAACCGATGAATTCCTGTCCGAAACCCCGATGCTTCGAAAGAGACTGTCCGTTTTATACACGAAATTCATCCAGCATTTGTCGTAACCCTGTCAACTTTTTAGCACATGCTATGTGGGTGAAATGATGATACGATGCCAACTTTCAACCTTTTCAGTGTTCATTTGTAGTGCTTTTCAATTTTAGGGTCATTTAGCTCAAAAAAGTCAGTAAATGCATGAAAAATATCACATGAAGTTAGAAAGGGTTGAAAGTTGATGATGTGGCTTTGAATGGTGCATTTTGAACACACGAAAAGCCTGGAGTTCAAATAAGTTCAAGGAAATGAAATGCCTCTTGTAACCGATGAGTTTCCGTACGAAACCCCGATACTTCGAAAGAGAATGTCCGTTTTGTATGCGAAGTGCATCCAGCTTTTGCCGTAAGCCTCCCAACTTTTTAGCACATGCTATGTGGGTGAAATGTTGATACCATGCCAACTTTAAACCTTTTCAGAGTTCATTTGTAGTGCTTTTCAATTTTAGGGTCATTTAGCTCAAAAAAATCAGTAAATGCATGAAAAATATCAAATGAAGTTAGAAAGGGTTGAAAATTGATGGTGTGGCTTTGAATGGTGCATTTTGAACACACGAAAAGCCTGGAGTACAAATAAGTTCAAGAAAATGAAATGCCTCTTGTAACCGATCAGTTTCCGTCCGAAACCCCGATACTTCGAAACAGACTGTCCGTTTTGTATGCGAAGTTCATCCAGCTTTTGCCGTAACCCTCTCAACTTTTTAGCACATGCTGTGTGGGTGAAATGATGATACCATGCCAACTTTGAACCTTTTCAGAGTTTATTTGTAGTGCTTTTCATTTTTAGGGTCATTTAGCTAAAAAAATCAGTAAATGCATGAAAAATATCAAATGAAGTCAGAAAGGCTTGAAAATTGACGATGTGGCTTTGAATGGTGCATTTCGCACACACGAAAATCCTGAAGTTCAAATAAGTTCAAGAACATGAAATGCCTTTTGTAACCGATGAGTTTCCGTCTGAAACCCCGATACTTCGAAAGAGATCATCTGTTTTGTATGCGAAGTGCATCAATCTTTTGCCGTAACCCTCCCGACTTTTTAGCACATGCTATGTGGGTGAAATGTTGATACCATGGCAACTTTAAACCTTTTCAGAGTTCATTTGTAGTCCTTTTAAATTTCAGGGTCATTTACCTAAAAAATCAGTAAATGCATGAAAAATATCAAATGAAGTCAGAAAGGGTTGAAAAGTGATGATGTGACTTTGAATGGTGCATTTTGCACACACGAAAAGCCTGAAGTTCAAATAAGTTCAAGAACATGAAATGCCTCTTGTAACCGACGAGTTTCCGTCCGAAACCCCGGTACTTCAAAAGAGATTGTCCGTTTTGTACACGAAGTGCATCCAACTTTTGCCGTACCCCTCTCAACTTTTTAACACATGCTGTGTGGGTGAAATGATGATACCATGCCAACTTTCAACCTTTTCAGAGTTCATTTGTAGTGCTTTTCAATTTTAGGGTCATTTAGCTAAAAAAATCAGTAAATGCATTAAATATATCAAATGAAGTCAGAAAGGGTTGAAAATTGACGATGTGGCTTTGAATCGTGCATTTTGCACACACGAAAAGCCTGAAGTTCAAATAAGTTCAAGAACATGAAATGCCTTTTGTAACCGATGAGTTTCCGTCTGAAACCCCGATACTTCAAAAGAGATTGTCCGTTTTGTACACGAAGTGCATCCAACTTTTGCCGTACCCCTCTCAACATTTTAGCACATGCTATGTGGGTGAAATAATGATACCATGCCAACTTTCAACCTTTTCAGAGTTCATTTGTAGTGCTTTTCGATTTCAGGGTCATTTAGCTCAAAAAAATCAGTAAATGCATCAAAAATATCAAATGAAGTCATAAAGGGTTGAAAATTGATGGTGTGGCTTGGAATGATGCATTTTGAAGTTACGAAAATCCTGGAGTTCAAATAGGTTCAAGAAAATGAAATGCCTCTTGTAACCAATGAGTTTCTGTCCGAAACCCCGATACTTCGAAAGAGACTGTCCGTTTTGTATACGAAGTGCATCCAGCTGTCGCCGTCACCCTCCCAACTTTTAAGCACATGCTATGTGGGAGAAATGACGATACCATGCCAACTTTCAACCTTTTCAATGTTCATTTGTAGTGCTTTTCAATTTTAGGGTCATTTAGCTCAAAAAAATCAGTAAATGCATTAAAAAAATCAAATGAAGTTAGAAAGGGTTGAAAATTTATGATGTGGCTTTGAATGGTGCATTTTAAACACACGAAAAGCCTGGAGTACAAATAAGTTCAAGAAAATGAAATGCCTTTTGTAGTCGATGTGTTTCCGTCCGAAACCCCGGTACTTCAAAAGAGACTGTCCGTTTTGTACACGAAGTGCATCCAACTTTTGCCGTAACCCTCTCAAATTTTTAGCACATGATATGTGGGTGAAATGATGATACCATGCAAACTTTCAAGATTTTCAGAGTTCATTTGTAGTGCTTTTCAATTTCAGGGTCATTTAGCTCAAAAAAATCAGTAAATGCATGAAAAATATCAAATGAAGTCAGAAAGGGTTGAAAATTGATCGTGTGGATTTGAATGGTGCATTTTGAACACACGAAAAGACTAGAGTTTAAATAAGTTCAAGAAAATGAAGTGCCTCTTGTAACCGATGACTTCCCGTCCGAAACCACGATGCTTCAAAAGAGACTGTCCGTTTTATACACGAATTTCATCCAGCTGTTGCCGTAACCCTCTCAACTTTTTAGCACATGCTATGTGGGTGAAATGATGATGCCATGCCAACTTTCAACCTTTTCAGAGTTCATTTGTAGTGCTTTTCAATTTCAGGGTCATTTAGCTCGAAAAATCAGTAAATGCATGAAAAATACCAAATGAAGTCAGAAAGGGTTGAAAATTGATTATGTGGCTTTGAATGGTGCATTTTGAACACATGAAACGCCTGGAGTTCAAATAAGTTCAAGAAAATGAAATGCCTTTTGAAACTGATGAGTTTCCGTCCGAAACCCCGATACTTCGAAAGAGACTGCCCGTTTTGTATGTGAAGTGCATCCAACGTTTGCCGTAACCCTCCCTACTTTTTAGCACATGCTGTGTGGGTGAAATGATGATACCATGCCAACTTTGAACCTTTTCAGAGTTCATTTGTAGTGCTTTTCAATTTTAGGGTCATTTAGCTAAAAAAATCAGTAAATGCATGAAAAATATCAAATGAAGTCAGAAAGGCTTGAAAATTGACGATGTGGCTTTGAATGGTGCATTTTGCACACACGAAAAGCCTGAAGTTCAAATAAGTTCAAGAACATGAAATGCCTTTTGTAACCGATGAGTTTCCGTCTGAAACCCCGATACTTCGAAAGAGATCATCTGTTTTGTATGCGAAGTGCATCAATCTTTTGCCGTAACCCTCCCGACTTTTTAGCACATGCTATGTGGGTGAAATGTTGATACCATGGCAACTTTAAACCTTTTCAGAGTTCATTTATAGTCCTTTTAAATTTCAGGGTCATTTACCTAAAAAATCAGTAAATGCATGAAAAATATCAAATGAAGTCAGAAAGGGTTGAAAATTGACGATGTGGCTTTGAATGGTGCATTTTGCACACACGAAAAGCCTGAAGTTCAAATAAGTTCAAGAACATTAAATGCCTCTTGTAACCGATGAGTTTCCGTCCGAAACCCCGGTACTTCAAAAGAGATTGTCCGTTTTGTACACGAAGTGCATCCATCTTTGGCCGTAACCCTCTCAACTTTTTAACACATGCTATGTGGGTGAAATGATGATACCATGCCAACTTTCAACCTTTTCAGAGTTCATTTGTAGTCCTTTTCAATTTCAGGGTCATTTACCTAAACAAATCAGTAAATGCATGAAAAATATCAAATGAAGTCAGAAGGGTTGAAAAGTGATGATGTGACTTTGAATGGTGCATTTTGCACACACGAAAAGCCTGAAGTTCAAATAAGTTCAAGAACATGAAATGCCTCTTATAACCGACGAGTTTCCGTCCGAAACCCCGGTACTTCAAAAGAGACTGTCCGTTTTGTACACGAAGTGCATCCAACTCTTTCCGTAACCCTCTCAACTTTTTAGCACATGCTATGTGGGTGAAATAATGATACCATGCCAACTTTCAACCTTTTCAGAGTTCATTTGTAGTGCTTTCCAATTTCAGGGTCATTTAGCTCAAAAAATCAGTAAATGCATGAAAAATATCAAATGAAGTCAGAAAGGGTTGAAAGTTGATGATGTGGCTTTGAATGATGCATTTTGAAGTTACGAAAATCCTGGAGTTCAAATAAGTTCAAGAAAATGAAATACCTCTTGTAACCGATGAGTTTCTGTCCGAAACCCCGATATTTCGAAAGAGACTGTCCGTTTTGTATGCGAAGTGCATCCAGCAGTCGCCGTAACCCTCCCAACTTTTTATCACATGCTATGTGGGTGAAATGACGATACCATGCCAGCTTTCAACCTTTCCAATGTTCATTTGTAGTGCTTTTCAATTTTAGGGTCATTTAGCACAAAAAAAATCAGTAAATGGATGAAAAATATCAAATGAAGTTAGAAAGGGTTGAAAATTTATGATGTGGCTTTGAATGGTGCATTTTGATCACACGAAAAGCCTGGAGTACATATAAGTTCAAGAAAATGAAATGCCTCTTGTAACCGATGAGTTTCCGTCCGAAACCCCGATACTTCGAAAGATACTGTCCGTTTTGTATGTGAAGTGCATCCAGCGTTTGCCGTAATCCTCCCTACTTTTTAGAACACGCTATGTGGGTGAAATGTTGATACCATGCCAACTTTCAACCTTTTCAGAGTTCATTTGTAGTGCTTTTCAATTTCAGGGTCATTTAGCTCAAAAAAATTAGTAAATGCACGAAAAAATACGAAATGAAGTCAGAAAGGGTTGAAAATTGATGATGTGGCTTTGAATGGTGCATATTGAAGTTACGAAAAGCCTGGAGTTCAAATAAGTTCAAGAAAATGAAATGCCTTTTGTAGTCGATCAGTTTCCGTCCGAAACCCCGATACTTCGAAAGAGACTGTCCGTTTTGTATGTGAATTGCATCCAGCGTTTTCCGTAACCCTCCCTACTTTTTAGCACATGCTATGTGGGTGAAATTTTGATACCATGCCAACTTTCAATCTTTTCAGAGTTCATTTGTAGTGCTTTTCAATTTCAGGGTCATTTAGCTCAAAAAATTTAGTAAATGCATGAAAAATACGAAATGAAGTCAGAAAGGGTTGAAAATTGATGATGTGGCTTTGAATGGTGCATATTGAAGTGACGAAAAGCCTGGAGTTCAAATAAGTTCAAGAAAATGAAATGCCTTTTGTAGTCGATGAGTTTTCGTCCGAAACCCCGATACTTCGAAAGAGACTGTCGGTTTTGTACACGAAGCACATCCAAATTTTGCCGTAACCCTCTCAACTTTTGAGCACATGATATGTGGGTGAAATGATGATACCATGCCAACTTTCAAGATTTTCAGAATTCATTTGTAGTACTTTTCAATTTCAGGGTCATTTAGCTCAAAAAAATCAGTAAATGCATGAAAAATATCAAATGAAGTCAGAAAGGGTTGAAAATTGATCATGTGGATTTGAATGGTGCATTTTGAACAAACGAAAAGCCTGGAGTTCAAATAAGTTCAAGAAAATGAAGTGCCTATTGTAACCGATGACTTCCCATCCGAAACCCCGATGCTTCGAAAGAGACTGTCCGTTTTATACACGAATTTCATCCAGCATTTTCCGTAACCCTCTCAACTTTTTAGCACATACTATGTGGGTGAAATGATGATACGATGCCAACTTTCAACCTTTTGAGTGTTCATTTGTAGTGCTTTTCAATTTTAGGGTCATTTAGCTCAAAAAAATCAATAAATGCATGAAAAATATCACATGAATTTAGAAAGGGTTGAAAGTTGACGATGTGGCTTTGAATGGTGCATTTTGAACACACGAAAAGCCTGGAGTTCAAATAACTTCAAGAACATGAAATGCCTCTTGTAACCGATGAGTTTCCGTCCGAAACCGTGATACTTCGAAAGAGACTGTCCGTTTTGTATGCGAAGTGCATCCAGCTTTTGCTGTAACCCTCCCAACTTTTTATAAAATGCTATGTGCATGAAATGTTGATACCATGCCAACTTTAAACCTTTTCAGAGTTCATTTGTAGTGCTTTTCAATTTTACGGTCATTTAGCTCAAAAAAATCAGTAAATGCATGGAAAATATCAAATGAAGTTAGAAAGGGTTGAAAATTCTTGATGTGGCTTTGAATGGTAGATTTTGAACACACGAAAAGCCTGGAGTACAAATAAGTTCAAGAAAATGAAATGCCTCTTGTAACCGATGAGTTTTCGTCCGAAACCCCGATACTTCGAAAGAGACTGTCCATTTTGTATGCGAAGTTCATCCAGCTTTTCCCGTAACCCTCCCAACTTTTTAGCACATGCTATGTGGGTGAAATGCTGATACCATGCCAACTTTCAACCTTTTCAATGTTCATTTGTAGTGCTTCTCAATTTTAGGGTCATTTAGCTAAAAAAATCAGTAAATGCATGAAAAATATCAAATGAAGTCAGAAAGGGTTGAAAATTGATTATGTGGCTT
Organism: Hordeum marinum; assembly: GCA_022496015.1. Taxonomy (NCBI): domain Eukaryota; kingdom Viridiplantae; phylum Streptophyta; class Magnoliopsida; order Poales; family Poaceae; genus Hordeum; species Hordeum marinum. Next base: position 504,986,455 of record CM039674.1, on the reverse strand, counting down.
TGAACGGTGCATTTTGCACACACGAAAAGCCTCAAGTTCAAATAAGTTCAAGAACATGAAATGCCTTTTGTAACCGATGAGTTTCCGTCTGAAGCCCCGATACTTCGAAAGAGATCGTCTGTTTTGTACACGACGTGCATCCAGCTTTGGCCGTAACCCTCTCAACTTTTTAGCACATGATATGTGGGTGAAATGATGATACCATGCCAACTTTCAACCTTTTCAGAGTTCATTTGTAGTCCTTTTCAATTTCAGGGTCATTTACCTAAAAAAATCAGTAAATGCATGAAAAATATCAAATGAAGTCAGAAAGGGTTGAAAAGTGATGATGTGACTTTGAATGGTGCATTTTGCACACACAAAAAGCCTGAAGTTCAAATAAGTTCAAGAACATGAAATGCCTCTTATAACCGTCGAGTTTCCGTCCGAAACCCCGGTACTTCAAAAGAGACTGTCCGTTTTGTACACGAAGTGCATCCAACTTTTGCCGTAACCCTCTCAACTTTTTAGCACATGCTATGTGGGTGAAATGATGATACCATGCCAACTTTCAACCTTTTCAGATTTCATTTGTAGTGCTTTTCAATTTCAGGGCCATTTAGCTCAAAAAAATCAGTAAATGCATGACAAATATCAAATGAAGTCAGAAAGGGTTGAAAATTGATCATGTGGATTTGAATGGTGCATTTTGAACACACGAAAAGCCTGGAGTTCAAATAAGTTCAACAAAATGAAGTGCCTCTTGTAAACGATGACTTCCCGTCCGAAACCCCGATGCTTCGAAAGAGACTGTCCGTTTTATACACGAATTTCATCCAGCTTTTGCCGCAACCCTCTCAACTTTTTAGCACATGCTATGTGGGTGAAATGATGATACGATGCCAACTTTCAACCTTTTCAGTGTTCATTGGTAGTCCTTTTCAATTTTAGGGTCATTTAGCTCAAAAAAATCAGTAAATGCATGAAAACTATCACATGCAGTTAGAAAGGGTTGAAAGTTGATGATGTGTCTTTGAATGGTGCATTTTGAACACACGAAAAGCCTGGAGTACAAATAAGTTCAAGAAAATGAAATGCCTCTTGTAAGCGATGAGTTTCCGCCGAAACCCCGATACTTCGAAAGAGACTATCCGTTTTGTATGTGAAATGCATCCAGCGTTTGCCGTAACCCTCCCTACTTTTTAGCACATTCTATGTGGGTGAAATGTTGATACCATGCCAACTTTCAACCTTTTTAGAGGTCATTTGTAGTGCTTTTGAATTTCAGGGTCATTTAGCTCAAAAACTTTAGTAAATGCACGAAAAATACGAAATGAAGTCAGAAAGGGTTGAAAATTGATGATGTGGATTTGAATGGTGCATATTGAAGTTATGAAAAGCCTGGAGTTCAAATAAGTTCAAGAAAATGAAATGCCTTTTGTAGTCGAAGAATTTCCGTCCCAAACCCCGATACTTCGAAAGGGACTGTCTGTTTTGTACACGAAGTGCATCCAACTTTTTCCGTAACCCTCTCAACTTTTTAGCACATGATATGTGGGTGAAATGATGATACCATGCCAACTTTCAAGATTTTCAGAGTTCATTTGTAGTGCTTTTCAATTTCAGGGCCATTTAGCTCCAAAAAATCAGTAAATGCATGACAAATATCAAATGAAGTCAGAAAGGGTTGAAAATTGATCATGTGGATTTGAATGGTGCATTTTGAACACACGAAAAGCCTGGAGTTCAAATAAGTTCAACAAAATGAAGTGCCTCTTGTAACCGATGACTTCCCGTCCGAAACCCCGATGCTTCGAAAGAGACTGTCCGTTTTATACACGAATTTCATCCAGCTTTTGCCGCAACCCTCTCAACTTTTTAGCACATGCTATGTGGGTGAAATGATGATACGATGCCAACTTTCAACCTTTTCAGTGTTCATTGGTAGTGCTTTTCAATTTTAGGGTCATTTAGCTCAAAAACATCAGTAAATGCATGAAAACTATCACATGCAGTTAGAAAGGGTTGAAAGTTGATGATGTGGCTTTGAATGGTGCATTTTGAACACACGAAAAGCCTGGAGTACAAATAAGTTCAAGAAAATGAAATGCCTCTTGTAAGCGATGAGTTTCCGCCGAAACCCCGATACTTCGAAAGAGACTGTCCATTTTGTATGTGAAATGCATCCAACGTTTGCCGTAACCCTCCCTGCTTTTTAGCACATTCTATGTGGGTGAAATGTTGATACCATGCCAACTTTCAACCTTTTTAGAGGTCATTTGTAGTGCTTTTGAATTTCAGGGTCATTTAGCTCAAAAACTTTAGTAAATGCACGAAAAATACGAAATGAAGTCAGAAAGGGTTGAAAATTGATGATGTGGATTTGAATGGTGCATATTGAAGTTATGAAAAGCCTGGAGTTCAAATAAGTTCAAGAAAATGAAATGCCTTTTGTAGTCGAAGAGTTTCCGTCCCAAACCCCGATACTTCGAAAGGGACTGTCTGTTTTGTACACGAAGTGCATCCAACTTTTTCCGTAACCCTCTCAACTTTTTAGCACATGATATGTGGGTGAAATGATGATACCATGCCAACTTTCAAGATTTTCAGAGTTCATTTGTAGTGCTTTTCAATTTCAGGGCCATTTAGCTCAAAAAAATCAGTAAATGCATGACAAATATCAAATGAAGTCAGAAAGGGTTGAAAATTGATCATGTGGATTTGAATGGTGCATTTTGAACACACGAAAAGCCTGGAGTTCAAATAAGTTCAACAAAATGAAGTGCCTGTTGTAACCGATGACTTCCCGTCCGAAACCCCGATGCTTCGAAAGAGACTGTCCGTTTTATACACGAATTTCATCCAGCTTTTGCCGCAACCCTCTCAACTTTTTAGCACATGCTATGTGGGTGAAATGATGATACGATGCCAACTTTCAACCTTTTCAGTGTTCATTGGTAGTCCTTTTCAATTTTAGGGTCATTTAGCTCAAAAACATCAGTAAATGCATGAAAACTATCACATGCAGTTAGAAAGGGTTGAAAGTTGATGATGTGGCTTTGAATGGTGCATTTTGAACACACGAAAAGCCTGGAGTACAAATAAGTTCAAGAAAATGAAATGCCTCTTGTAAGCGATGAGTTTCCGCCGAAACCCCAATACTTCGAAAGAGACTATCCGTTTTGTATGTGAAATGCATCCAGCGTTTGCCGTAACCCTCCCTACTTTTTAGCACATGCTATGTGGGTGAAATGTTGATACCATGCCAACTTTCAAGCTTTTTAGAGGTCATTTGTAGTGCTTTTGAATTTCAGGTTCATTTAGCTCAAAAAATTTAGTAAATGCACGAAAAATACGAAATGAAGTCAGAAAGGGTTGAAAATTGATGATGTGGATTTGAATGGTGCATATTGAAGTTATGAAAAGCCTGGAGTTCAAATAAGTTCAAGAAAATGAAATGCCTTTTGTAGTCGAAGAGTTTCCGTCCGAAACCCCGATACTTCGAAAGAGACTGTCTGTTTTGTACACGAAGTGCATCCAACTTTTTCCGTAACCCTCTCAACTTTTTAGCACATGATATGTGGGTGAAATGATGATACCATGCCAACTTTCAAGATTTTCAGAGTTCATTTGTAGTGCTTTTCAATTTCAGGGCCATTTAGCTCTAAAAAATCAGTAAATGCATGACAAATATCAAATGAAGTCAGAAAGGGTTGAAAATTGATCATGTGGATTTGAATGGTGCATTTTGAACACACGAAAAGCCTGGAGTTCAAATAAGTTCAACAAAATGAAGTGCCTCTTGTAACCGATGACTTCCCGTCCGAAACCCCGATGCTTCGAAAGAGACTGTCCGTTTTATACACGAATTTCATCCAGCTTTTGCCGCAACCCTCTCAACTTTTTAGCACATGCTATGTGGGTGAAATGATGATACGATGCCAACTTTCAACCTTTTCAGTGTTCATTGGTAGTGCTTTTCAATTTTAGGGTCATTTAGCTCAAAAAAATCAGTAAATGCATGAAAACTATCACATGCAGTTAGAAAGGGTTGAAAGTTGATGATGTGGCTTTGAATGGTGCATTTTGAACACACGAAAAGCCTGGAGTACAAATAAGTTCAAGAAAATGAAATGCCTCTTGTAAGCGATGAGTTTCCGCCGAAACCCCGATACTTCGAAAGAGACTGTCCATTTTGTATGTGAAATGCATCCAACGTTTGCCGTAACCCTCCCTGCTTTTTAGCACATTCTATGTGGGTGAAATGTTGATACCATGCCAACTTTCAACCTTTTTAGAGGTCATTTGTAGTGCTTTTGAATTTCAGGGTCATTTAGCTCAAAAACTTTAGTAAATGCACGAAAAATACGAAATGAAGTCAGAAAGGGTTGAAAATTGATGATGTGGATTTGAATGGTGCATATTGAAGTTATGAAAAGCCTGGAGTTCAAATAAGTTCAAGAAAATGAAATGCCTTTTGTAGTCGAAGAGTTTCCGTCCCAAACCCCGATACTTCGAAAGGGACTGTCTGTTTTGTACACGAAGTGCATCCAACTTTTTCCGTAACCCTCTCAACTTTTTAGCACATGATATGTGGGTGAAATGATGATACCATGCCAACTTTCAAGATTTTCAGAGTTCATTTGTAGTGCTTTTCAATTTCAGGGCCATTTAGCTCAAAAAAATCAGTAAATGCATGACAAATATCAAATGAAGTCAGAAAGGGTTGAAAATTGATCATGTGGATTTGAATGGTGCATTTTGAACACACGAAAAGCCTGGAGTTCAAATAAGTTCAACAAAATGAAGTGCCTCTTGTAACCGATGACTTCCCGTCCGAAACCCCGATGCTTCGAAAGAGACTGTCCGTTTTATACACGAATTTCATCCAGCTTTTGCCGCAACCCTCTCAACTTTTTAGCACATGCTATGTGGGTGAAATGATGATACGATGCCAACTTTCAACCTTTTCAGTGTTCATTGGTAGTGCTTTTCAATTTTAGGGTCATTTAGCTCAAAAACATCAGTAAATGCATGAAAACTATCACATGCAGTTAGAAAGGGTTGAAAGTTGATGATGTGGCTTTGAATGGTGCATTTTGAACACACGAAAATCCTGGAGTTCAAATAAGTTCACGAAAATGAAATGCCTCTTGTAACCGATGAGTTTCCGTCCGAAACCCCGATACTTCGAAAGAGACTGTCCGTTTTGTATGCGAAGTGCATCCAGATTTTGCCGTAACCCTCCCAACTTTTTAGCACATGCTATGTGGGTTAAATGTTGATACCATGCCAACTTTAAACCTTTTCAGAGTTCATTTGTAGTGCTTTTCAATTTTAGGGTCATTTAGCTCAAAAAATCAGTAAATGCATGAAAAATATCACATGCAGTTAGAAAGGGTTGAAAATTGATGATGTGGCTTTCAATGGTGCATTTTGAACTCACGAAAAGCCTGGAGTGCAAATAAGTTCAAGAAAGTGAAATGCCTCTTGTAACCGATGAGTTTCCATCCGAAACCCTCATACTTCAAACGAGACTGTCCGTTTTGTATGTGAAGTGCATCCAGCTTTTGCCGTAACCCTCCCAACTTTTTAGCACATGCTATGTGGGTGAAATGATGATACCATGCAACTTTCAACCTTTTCAATATTCATTTGTAGTGCTTTTCAATTTTAGGGTCATTTAGCTAAAAAAATCAGTAAATGCATGAAAAATATCAAATGAAGTCAGAATGGGTTGAAAATTGACGATGTGGCTTTGAATGGTGCATTTTGCACACACGAAAAGCCTGAAGTTCAAATAAGTTCAAGAACATGAAATGCCTCTTGTAACCGACGAGTTTCCGTCCGAAGCCCCGGTACTTCAAAAGAGACTGTCCATTTTGTACACGAAGTGCATCCAACTTTTGCCGTAACCCTCTCAACTTTTTAGCACATGCTATGTGGGTGAAATAATGATACCATGCCAACTTTCAACCTTTTCAGAGTTCATTTGTAGTGCTTTTCAATTTCAGGGTCATTTAGCTCAAAAAATCAGTAAATGCATGAAAAATATCAAATGAAGTCAGAAAGGGTTGAAAATTGATGATGTGGCTTTGAATGGTGCATTTTGAAGTTACAAAAAGCCTGGAGTGCAAATAAATTCAAGAAAATGAAATGCCTCTTTTAACCGATGAGTTTCTGTTTGAAACCCCGATACTTCGAAAGAGACTGTCCGTTTTGTATGCGAACTGCATCCAGCTTTTTCGGTAACCCTCCCAACATTTTAGCACATGCTATGTGGGTGAAATGACGATACCATGCCAACTTTCAACCTTTTCAATGTTCATTTGTAGTGCTTTTCAATTTTAGGGTCATCTATCTAAAAAAAATCAGTAAATGCATGAAAAATATCAAATGAAGTCAGAAAGGGTTGAAAATTGACGATGTGGCTTTGAGTGGTGCATTTTGAACACACAAAAAGTCTGGAGTTCAAATAAGTTCAAGAAAATAAAATGCCTTTTGTAACCGATGAGTTTCCGTCCGAAACCCCGATACTTCGAAAGAGACTGTCAATTTTGTACACGAAGTGCATCCAGCTTTTGCCGTAACCCTCTCAACTTTTTAGCACATGCTATGTGGGTGAAATGATGATACCATGCCAACTTTCAACCTTTTCATAGTTCATTTGTAGTGCTTTTCAATTTCAGGGTCATTTAGCTCAAAAAAATCAGTAAATGCATGAAAAATATCACATGAAGTCAGAAAGGGTTGAAAGTTGATGATGTGGCTTCGAATGGTGCATTTTGAACACACAAAAAGCCTGGAGTTCAAATAAGTTCACGAAAATGAAATGCCTCTTGTAACCGATGAGTTTCCGTCCGAAACCCTCGATACTTCGAAAGAGACTGTCCGTTTTGTATGCGAAATGCATACAGCTTTTGCCGTAACCCTCCCAACTTTTTAGCACATGCTATGTGGGTGAAATGATGATACCATGCCAACTTTCAACCTTTTCAATGTTCATTTGTAGTGCTTTTCAATTTTAGGGTCATTTAGCTCAAAAAAATCAGTAAATGCATGAAAAATATCAAATGAAGTTAGAAAGGGTTGAAAATTGATGATGTGGCTTTGAATGGTGCATTTTGGACACATGAAAACCTGCAGTTCAAATAAGTTCAAGAAAATGAAATGCCTCTTGTAACCGATGAGTTTCGGTCCGAAACCCTCATACTTCGAACGAGACTGTCCGTTTTGTATGCGAAGTGCATCCAGCTTTTGCCGTAACCCTCCCAACTTTTTAGCACATGCTATGTGGGTGAAATGATGATACCATGCAACTTTCAACCTTTTCAATGTTCATTTGTAGTGCTTTTCAATTTTAGGGTCATTTAGGTCAAAAAAATCAGTAAATGCATGAAAAATATCAAATGAAGTCAGAAAGGGTTGAAAATTGATGATGTGTCTTTGATTGGTGCGTTTTGAAGTTACGAAAAGCCTGGAGTTCAAATAAATTCAAGAAAATGAAATGCCTCTTCTAACCGATGAGTTTCTGTTTGAAACCCCGATACTTCGAAAGAGACTATCCGTTTTGTATGCGAACTGCATCCAGCTTTTTCGGTAACCCTCCCAACATTTTAGCACATGCTATGTGCGTGAAATGACGATACCATGCCAACTTTCAACCTTTTCAATGTTCATTTGTAGTGCTTTTCAATTTTAGGGTCATCTATCTAAAAAAATCAGTAAATGCATGAAAAATATCAAATGAACTCAGAAAGGGTTGAAAATTGACGATGTGGCTTTGAATGGTGCATTTTGAACACACCAAAAGCCTGGAGTTAAAATAAGTTCAAGAAAATAAAATGCCTTTTGTAACCGATGAGTTTCCGTCCGAAACCCCGATACTTCGAAAGAGACTGTCAATTTTGTACACGAAGTGCATCCAGCTTTTGCCGTAACCCTCTCAACTTTTTAGCACATGCTATGTGGGTGAAATGATGATATCATGCCAACTTTCAACCTTTTCAGAGTTCATTTGTAGTGCTTTTCAATTTCAGGGTCATTTAGCTCAAAAAAATCAGTAAATGCATGAAAAATATCACATGAAGTCAGAAAGGGTTGAAAGTTGATGATGTGGCTTTGAATGGTGCATTTTGAACACACAAAAAGCCTGGAGTTCAAATAAGTTCAAGAAAATGAAATGCCTCTTGTAACCGATGAGTTTCCGTCCGAAACCCCGATACTTCGAAAGAGACTGTCCGTTTTGTATGTGAAATGCATCCAGCGTTTGCCGTAACCCTCCCTACTTTTTAGCACATGCTATGTGGGTGAAATGTTGATACCATGCCAACTTTCAACCTTTTTAGAGGTCATTTGTAGTGATTTTGAATTTCAGGGTCATTTAGCTCAAAAAATTTAGTAAATGCACGAAAAATACGAAATGAAGTCAGAAAGGGTTGAAAATTGATGATGTGGATTTGAATGGTTCATATTGAAGTTATGAAAAGCCTGGAGTTCAAATAAGTTCAAGAAAATGAAATGCCTTTTGTAGTCGAAGAGTTTCCGTCCGAAACCCCGATACTTCGAAAGAGACTGTCTGTTTTGTACACGAAGTGCATCCAACTTTTTCCGTAACACTCTCAACTTTTTAGCACATGATATGTGGTTGAAATGATGATACCATGCCAACTTTCAAGATTTTCAGAGTTCATTTGTAGTGCTTTTCAATTTCAGGGCCATTTAGCTCAAAAAAATCAGTAAATGCATGACAAATATCAAATGAAGTCAGAAAGGGTTGAAAATTGATCATGTGGATTTGAATGGTGCATTTTGAACACACAAAAAGCCTGGAGTTCAAATAAGTTCAACAAAATGAAGTGCCTCTTGTAACCGATGACTTCCCGTCCGAAACCCCGATGCTTCGAAAGAGACTGTCCGTTTTATACACGAATTTCATCCAGCTTTTGCCGCAACCCTCTCAACTCTTTAGCACATGCTATGTGGGTGAAATGATGATACGATGCCAACTTTCAACCTTTTCACTGTTCATTGGTAGTGCTTTTCAATTTTAGGGTCATTTAGCTCAAAAAAATCAGTAAATGCATGAAAACTATCACATGCAGTTAGAAAGGGTTGAAAGTGATGACGTGGCTTTGAATGGTGTATTTTGAACACACGAAAATCCTGGAGTTCAAATAAGTTCAAGAAAATGAGATGCCTCTTGTAACCGATGAGTTTCCGTCTGAAACCCCGATACTTCGAAAGAGACTGTCTGTTTTGTATGCGAAGTGCATCCAGATTTTGCCGTAACCCTCCCAACTTTTTAGCACATGCTATGTGGGTTAAATGTTGATACCATGCCAACTTTAAACCTTTTCAGAGATCATTTGTAGTGCTTTTCAATTTTAGGGTCATTTAGCTCAAAAAAATCAGTAAATGGATGAAAAATATCAAATGAAGTTAGAAAGGGTTGAAAATTGATGATGTGGCTTTCAATGGTGCATTATGAACTCACGAAAAGCCTGGAGTACAAATAAGTTCAAGAAAGTGAAATGCCTCTTGTAACCGATGAGTTTCGGTCCGAAACCCTCATACTTCGAACGAGACTGTCCGTTTTGTATGCGAAGTGCATCCAGCTTTTGCCGTAACCCTCCCAACTTTTTAGCACATGCTATGTGGGTGAAATGATGATACCATGCAACTTTCAACCTTTTCAATGTTCATTTGTAGTGCTTTTCAATTTTAGGGTTATTTAGGTCAAAAAAATCAGTAAATGCATGAAAAATATCAAATGAAGTCAGAAAGGGTTGAAAATTGATGATGTGTCTTTGATTGGTGCATTTTGAAGTTACGAAAAGCCTGGAGTTCAAATAAATTCAAGAAAATGAAATGCCTCTTCTAACCGATGAGTTTCTGTTTGAAACCCCGATACTTCGAAAGAGACTGTCCGTTTTGTATGCGAACTGCATCCAGCTTTTTCGGTAACCCTCCCAACATTTTAGCACATGCTATGTGCGTGAAATGACGATACCATGCCAACTTTCAACCTTTTCAATGTTCGTTTGTAGTGCTTTTCAATTTTAGGGTCATCTATCTAAAAAAATCAGTAAATGCATGAAAAATATCAAATGAAGTCAGAAAGGGTTGAAAATTGACGATGTGGCTTTGAATGGTGCATTTTGAACACACCAAAAGCCTGGAGTTAAAATAAGTTCAAGAAAATAAAATGCCTTTTGTAACCGATGAGTTTCCGTCCGAAACCCCGATACTTCGAAAGAGACTGTCAATTTTGTACACGAAGTGCATCCAGCTTTTGCCGTAACTCTCTCAACTTTTTAGCACATGCTATGTGGGTGAAATGATGATATCATGCCAACTTTCAACCTTTTCAGAGTTCATTTGTAGTGCTTTTCAATTTCAGGGTCATTTAGCTCAAAAAAATCAGTAAATGCATGAAAAATATCACATGAAGTCAGAAAGGGTTGAAAGTTGATGATGTGGCTTTGAATGGTGCATTTTGAACACACAAAAAGCCTGGAGTTCAAATAAGTTCAAGAAAATGAAATGCCTCTTGTAACCGATGAGTTTCCGTCCGAAACCCCGATACTTCGAAAGAGACTGTCCGTTTTGTATGTGAAATGCATCCAGCGTTTGCCGTAACCCTCCCTACTTTTTAGCACATGCTATGTGGGTGAAATGTTGATACCATGCCAACTTTCAACCTTTTTAGAGGTCATTTGTAGTGATTTTGAATTTCAGGGTCATTTAGCTCAAAAAATTTAGTAAATGCACGAAAAATACGAAATGAAGTCAGAAAGGGTTGAAAATTGATGATGTGGATTTGAATGGTTCATATTGAAGTTATGAAAAGCCTGGAGTTCAAATAAGTTCAAGAAAATGAAATGCCTTTTGTAGTCGAAGAGTTTCCGTCCGAAACCCCGATACTTCGAAAGAGACTGTCTGTTTTGTACACGAAGTGCATCCAACTTTTTCCGTAACACTCTCAACTTTTTAGCACATGATATGTGGTTGAAATGATGATACCATGCCAACTTTCAAGATTTTCAGAGTTCATTTGTAGTGCTTTTCAATTTCAGGGCCATTTAGCTCAAAAAAATCAGTAAATGCATGACAAATATCAAATGAAGTCAGAAAGGGTTGAAAATTGATCATGTGGATTTGAATGGTGCATTTTGAACACACGAAAAGCCTGGAGTTCAAATAAGTTCAACAAAATGAAGTGCCTCTTGTAACCGATGACTTCCCGTCCGAAACCCCGATGCTTCGAAAGAGACTGTCCGTTTTATACACGAATTTCATCCAGCTTTTGCCGCAACCCTCTCAACTCTTTAGCACATGCTATGTGGGTGAAATGATGATACGATGCCAACTTTCAACCTTTTCACTGTTCATTGGTAGTGCTTTTCAATTTTAGGGTCATTTAGCTCAAAAAAATCAGTAAATGCATGAAAACTATCACATGCAGTTAGAAAGGGTTGAAAGTGATGACGTGGCTTTGAATGGTGCATTTTGAACACACGAAAATCCTGGAGTTCAAATAAGTTCAAGAAAATGAAATGCCTCTTGTAACCGATGAGTTTCCGTCTGAAACCCCGATACTTCGAAAGAGACTGTCTGTTTTGTATGCGAAGTGCATCCAGATTTTGCCGTAACCCTCCCAACTTTTTAGCACATGCTATGTGGGTTAAATGTTGATACCATGCCAACTTTAAACCTTTTCATAGATCATTTGTAGTGCTTTTCAATTTTAGGGTCATTTAGCTCAAAAAAATCAGTAAATGGATGAAAAATATCAAATAAAGTTAGAAAGGGTTGAAAATTGATGATGTGGCTTTCAATGGTGCATTATGAACTCACGAAAAGCCTGGAGTACAAATAAGTTCAAGAAAGTGAAATGCCTCTTGTAACCGATGAGTTTCCGTCCGAAACCCTCATACTTCAAACGAGACTGTCCGTTTTGTATGCGAAGTGCATCCAGCTTTTGCCGTAACCCTCCCAACTTTTTAGCACATGCTATGTGGGTGAAATGATGATACCATGCAACTTTCAACCTTTTCAATGTTCATTTGTAGTGCTTTTCAATTTTAGGGTCATTTAGCTAAAAAAATCAGTAAATGCATGAAAAATATCAAATGAAGTCAGAAAGGGTTGAAAATTGACGATGTGGCTTTGAATGGTGCATTTTGCACACACGAAAAGCCTGAAGTTCAAATAAGTTCAAGAACATGAAATTCCTTTTGTAACCGATGAGTTTCCGTCTGAAACCCCGATACTTCTAAAGAGATCGTCTGTTTTGTACACGAAGTGCATCCAGCTCTGGCCGTAACCCTCTCAACTTTTTAGCACATGCTATGTGGGTGAAATTATGGTACCATGCCAACTTTCAAACTTTTCAGAGTTCATTTGTAGTCCTTTTCAATTTCAGGGTCATTTACCTAAAAAAATCAGTAAATGCATGAAAAATATCAAATGAAGTCAGAAAGGGTTGAAAATTGATGATGTGACTTTGAATGGTGCATTTTGCACACACGAAAAGCCTGAAGTTCAAATAAGTTCAAGAACATGAAATGCCTCTTGTAACCGACGAGTTTCCGTCCGAAGCCCGGTACTCCAAAAGAGACTGTCCGTTTTGTACACGAAGTGCATCCAACTTTTTCCGTAACCCTCTCAACTTTTTAGCACATGCTATGTGGGTGAAATAATGATACCATGCCAACTTTCAACCTTTTCATAGTTCATTTGTAGTGCTTTTCAATTTCAGGGTCATTTAGCTCAAAAAATCAGTAAATGCATGAAAAATATCAAATGAAGTCAGAAAGGGTTGAAAATTGATGATGTGGCTTTGAATGATGCATTTTGAAGTTACGAAAATCCTGGAGTTCAAATAAGTTCAAGAAAATGATATGCCTCTTGTAACCGATGAGTTTGTGTCCGAAACCCCGATACTTCGAAAGAGACTGTCCGTTTTGTATGCGAAGTGCATCCAGCTTTTGCCGTAACCCTCCCAACTTTTTAGCACATGCTATGTGGGTGAAATGATGATACCATGCAACTTTCAACCTTTTCAATGTTCATTTGTAGTGCTTTTCAATTTTAGGGTCATTTAGCTCAAAAAAATCAGTAAATGCATGAAAAATACGAAATAAAGTCAGAAAGGGTTGAAAAATGACGATGTGGCTTTGAATGGTGCATTTTGAAGTTACGAAAAGCCTGGAGTTCAAATAAATTCAAGAAAATGAAATGCCTCTTTTAACCGATGAGTTTCTGTTTGAAACCCCGATACTTCGAAAGAGACTGTCCGTTTTGTATGCGAACTGCATCCAGCTTTTTCGGTAACCCTCCCAACATTTTAGCACATGCTATGTGGGTGAAATGACGATACCATGCCAACTTTCAACCTTTTCAATGTTCATTTGTAGTGCTTTTCAATTTTAGGGTCATCTATCTAAAAAAAATCAGTAAATGCATGAAAAATATCAAATGAAGTCAGAAAGGGTTGAAAATTGACGATGTGGCTTTGAGTGGTGCATTTTGAACACACAAAAATCCTGGAGTTCAAATAAGTTCAAGAAAATAAAATGCCTTTTGTAACCGATGAGTTTCCGTCCGAAACCCCGATACTTCGAAAGAGACTGTCAATTTTGTACACGAAGTGCATCCAGCTTTTGCCGTAACCCTCTCAACTTTTTAGCACATGCTATGTGGGTGAAATGATGATACCATGCCAACTTTCAACCTTTTCATAGTTCATTTGTAGTGCTTTTCAATTTCAGGGTCATTTAGCTCAAAAAAATCAGTAAATGCATGAAAAATATCACATGAAGTCAGAAAGGGTTGAAAGTTGATGATGTGGCTTCGAATGGTGCATTTTGAACACACAAAAAGCCTGGAGTTCAAATAAGTTCACGAAAATGAAATGCCTCTTGTAACCGATGAGTTTCCGTCCGAAACCCTCGATACTTCGAAAGAGACTGTCCGTTTTGTATGCGAAGTGCATACAGCTTTTGCCGTAACCCTCCCAACTTTTGGGCACATGCTATGTGGGTGAAATGATGATACCATGCAATTTTCAACCTTTTTAATGTTCATTTGTATTGCTTTTCAATTTTAGGGTCATTTAGCTCAAAAAAATCAGTAAATGCATGAAAAATATCAAATGAAGTCAGAAAGGGTTGAAAATTGATGATGTGTCTTTGATTGGTGCATTTTGAAGTGACGAAAAGCCTGGAGTTCAAATAAATTCAAGAAAATGAAATGCCTCTTTTAACCGATGAGTTTCCGTCCGAAACCCTCGATACTTCGAAAGAGACTGTCCGTTTTGTATGCGAAGTGCATACAGCTTTTGCCGTAACCCTCCCAACTTTTTAGCACATGCTATGTGGGTGAAATGATGATACCATGCCAACTTTCAACCTTTTCAATGTTCATTTGTTGTGCTTTTCAATTTTAGGGTCATTTAGCTCAAAAAAATCAGTAAATGCATGAAAAATATCAAATGAAGTTAGAAAGGGTTGAAAATTGATGATGTGGCTTTGAATGGTGCATTTTGAACACATGAAAACCTGCAGTTCAAATAAGTTCAAGAAAATGAAATGCCTCTTGTAACCGATGAGTTTCGGTCCGAAACCCTCATACTTCGAACGAGACTGTCCGTTTTGTATGCGAAGTGCATCCAGCTTTTGCCGTAACCCTCCCAACTTTTTAGCACATGCTATGTGGGTGAAATGATGATACCATGCAACTTTCCACCTTTTCAATGTTCATTTGTAGTGCTTTTCAATTTTAGGGTCATTTAGGTCAAAAAAATCAGTAAATGCAAGAAAAATATCAAATGAAGTCAGAAAGGGTTGAAAATTGATGATGTGTCTTTGATTGGTGCATTTTGAAGTTACGAAAAGCCTGGAGTTCAAATAAATTCAAGAAAATGAAATGCCTCTTCTAACCGATGAGTTTCTGTTTGAAACCCCGATACTTCGAAAGAGACTGTCCGTTTTGTATGCGAACTGCATCCAGCTTTTTCGGTAACCGTCCCAACATTTTAGCACATGCTATGTGCGTGAAATGACGATACCATGCCAACTTTCAACCTTTTCAATGTTCATTTGTAGTGCTTTTCAATTTTAGGGTCATCTATCTAAAAAAATCAGTAAATGCATGAAAAATATCAAATGAAGTCAGAAAGGGTTGAAAATTGACGATGTGGCTTTGAATGGTGCATTTTGAACACACCAAAAGCCTGGAGTTAAAATAAGTTCAATAAAATAAAATGCCTTTTGTAACCGATGAGTTTCCGTCCGAAACCCCGATACTTCGAAAGAGACTGTCAATTTTGTACACGAAGTGCATCCAGCTTTTGCCGTAACCCTCTCCACTTTTTAGCACATGCTATGTGGGTGAAATGATGATATCATGCCAACTTTCAACCTTTTCAGAGTTCATTTGTAGTGCTTTTCAATTTCAGGGTCATTTAGCTCAAAAAAATCAGTAAATGCATGAAAAATATCACATGAAGTCAGAAAGGGTTGAAAGTTGATGATGTGGCTTTGAATGGTGCATTTTGAACACACAAAAAGCCTGGAGTTCAAATAAGTTCAAGAAAATGAAATGCCTCTTGTAACCGATGAGTTTCCGTCCGAAACCCCGATACTTCGAAAGAGACTGTCCGTTTTGTATGTGAAATGCATCCAGCGTTTGCCGTAACCCTCCCTACATTTTAGCACATGCTATGTGCGTGAAATGACGATACCATGCCAACTTTCAACCTTTTCAATGTTCATTTGTAGTGCTTTTCAATTTTAGGGTCATCTATCTAAAAAAATCAGTAAATGCATGAAAAATATCAAATGAAGTCAGAAAGGGTTGAAAATTGACGATGTGGCTTTGAATGGTGCATTTTGAACACACCAAAAGCCTGGAGTTAAAATAAGTTCAATAAAATAAAATGCCTTTTGTAACCGATGAGTTTCCGTCCAAAACCCCGATACTTCGAAAGAGACTGTCAATTTTGTACACGAAGTGCATCCAGCTTTTGCCGTAACCCTCTCAACTTTTTAGCACATGCTATGTGGGTGAAATGATGATATCATGCCAACTTTCAACCTTTTCAGAGTTCATTTGTAGTGCTTTTCAATTTCAGGGTCATTTAGCTCAAAAAAATCAGTAAATGCATGAAAAATATCACATGAAGTCAGAAAGGGTTGAAAGTTGATGATGTGGCTTTGAATGGTGCATTTTGAACACACAAAAAGCCTGGAGTTCAAATAAGTTCAAGAAAATGAAATGCCTCTTGTAACCGATGAGTTTCCGTCCGAAACCCCGATACTTCGAAAGAGACTGTCCGTTTTGTATGTGAAATGCATCCAGCGTTTGCCGTAACCCTCCCCACTTTTTAGCACATGCTATGTGGGTGAAATGTTGATACCATGCCAACTTTCAACCTTTTTAGAGGTCATTTGTAGTGATTTTGAATTTCAGGGTCATTTAGCTCAAAAAATTTAGTAAATGCACGAAAAATACGAAATGAAGTCAGAAAGGGTTGAAAATTGATGATGTGGATTTGAATGGTTCATATTGAAGTTATGAAAAGCCTGGAGTTCAAATAAGTTCAAGAAAATGAAATGCCTTTTGTAGTCGAAGAGTTTCCGTCCGAAACCCCGATACTTCGAAAGAGACTGTCTGTTTTGTACACGAAGTGCATCCAACTTTTTCCGTAACCCTCTCAACTTTTTAGCACATGATATGTGGTTGAAATGATGATACCATGCCAACTTTCAAGATTTTCAGAGTTCATTTGTAGTGCTTTTCAATTTCAGGGCCATTTAGCTCAAAAAAATCAGTAAATGCATGACAAATATCAAATGAAGTCAGAAAGGGTTGAAAATTGATCATGTGGATTTGAATGGTGCATTTTGAACACACGAAAAGCCTGGAGTTCAAATAAGTTCAACAAAATGAAGTGCCTCTTGTAACCGATGACTTCCCGTCCGAAACCCCGATGCTTCGAAAGAGACTGTCCGTTTTATACACGAATTTCATCCAGCTTTTGCCGCAACCCTCTCAACTTTTTAGCACATGCTATGTGGGTGAAATGATGATACGATGCCAACTTTCAACCTTTTCACTGTTCATTGGTAGTGCTTTTCAATTTTAGGGTCATTTAGCTCAAAAAAATCAGTAAATGCATGAAAACTATCACATGCAGTTAGAAAGGGTTGAAAGTGATGACGTGGCTTTGAATGGTGCATTTTGAACACACGAAAATCCTGGAGTTAAATAAGTTCAAGAAAATGAAATGCCTCTTGTAACCGATGAGTTTCCGTCTGAAACCCCGATACTTCGAAAGAGACTGTCTGTTTTGTATGCGAAGTGCATCCAGATTTTGCCGTAACCCTCCCAACTTTTTAGCACATGCTATGTGGGTTAAATGTTGATACCATGCCAACTTTAAACCTTTTCAGAGATCATTTGTAGTGCTTTTCAATTTTAGGGTCATTTAGCTCAAAAAAATCAGTAAATGGATGAAAAATATCAAATGAAGTTAGAAAGGGTTGAAAATTGATGATGTGGCTTTCAATGGTGCATTATGAACTCACGAAAAGCCTGGAGTACAAATAAGTTCAAGAAAGTGAAATGCCTCTTGTAACCGATGAGTTTCCGTCCGAAACCCTCATACTTCAAACGAGACTGTCCGTTTTGTATGCGAAGTGCATCCAGCTTTTGCCGTAACCCTCCCAACTTTTTAGCACATGCTATGTGGGTGAAATGATGATACCATGCAACTTTCAACCTTTTCAATGTTCATTTGTAGTGCTTTTCAATTTTAGGGTCATTTAGCTAAAAAAATCAGTAAATGCATGAAAAATATCAAATGAAGTCAGAAAGGGTTGAAAATTGACGATGTGGCTTTGAATGGTGCATTTTGCACACACGAAAAGCCTGAAGTTCAAATAAGTTCAAGAACATGAAATTCCTTTTGTAACCGATGAGTTTCCGTCTGAAACCCCGATACTTCTAAAGAGATCGTCTGTTTTGTACACGAAGTGCATCCAGCTTTGGTCGTAACCCTCTCAACTTTTTAGCACATGCTATGTGGGTGAAATGATGGTACCATGCCAACTTTCAACCTTTTCAGAGTTCATTTGTAGTCCTTTTCAATTTCAGGGTCATTTACCTAAAAAAATCAGTAAATGCATGAAAAATATCAAATGAAGTCAGAAAGGGTTGAAAATTGATGATGTGACTTTGAATGGTGCATTTTGCACACACGAAAAGCCTGAAGTTCAAATAAGTTCAAGAACATGAAATGCCTCTTGTAACCGACGAGTTTCCGTCCGAAGCCCCGGTACTCCAAAAGAGACTGTCCGTTTTGTACACGAAGTGCATCCAACTTTTTCCGTAACCCTCTCAACTTTTTAGCACATGCTATGTGGGTGAAATAATGATACCATGCCAACTTTCAACCTTTTCATAGTTCATTTGTAGTGCTTTTCAATTTCAGGGTCATTTAGCTCAAAAAATCAGTAAATGCATGAAAAATATCAAATGAAGTCAGAAAGGGTTGAAAATTGATGATGTGGCTTTGAATGATGCATTTTGAAGTTACGAAAATCCTGGAGTTCAAATAAGTTCAAGAAAATGATATGCCTCTTGTAACCGATGAGTTTGTGTCCGAAACCCCGATACTTCGAAAGAGACTGTCCGTTTTGTATGCGAAGTGCATCCAGCTTTTGCCGTAACCCTCCCAACGTTTTAGCACATGCTATGTGGGTGAAATGATGATACCATGCAACTTTCAACCTTTTCAATGTTCATTTGTAGTGCTTTTCAATTTTAGGGTCATTTAGCTCAAAAAAATCAGTAAATGCATGAAAAATACCAAATAAAGTCAGAAAGGGTTGAAAATTGACGATGTGGCTTTGAATGGTGCATTTTGAAGTTACGAAAAGCCTGGAGTTCAAATAAATTCAAGAAAATGAAATGCCTCTTTTAACCGATGAGTTTCTGTTTGAAACCCCGATACTTCGAAAGAGACTGTCCGTTTTGTATGCGAACTGCATCCAGATTTTTCGGTAACCCTCCCAACATTTTAGCACATGCTATGTGGGTGAAATGACGATACCATGCCAACTTTCAACCTTTTCAATGTTCATTTGTAGTGCTTTTCAATTTTAGGGTCATCTATCTAAAAAAAATCAGTAAATGCAAGAAAAATATCAAATGAAGTAAGAAAGGGTTGAAAATTGACGATGTGGCTTTGAATGGTGCATTTTGAACACACGAAAAGCCTGGAGTTCAAATAAGTTCAAGAAAATAAAATGCCTTTTGTAACCGATGAGTTTTCGTCCGAAACCCCGATACTTCGAAAGAGACTGTCAATTTTGTACACGAAGTGCATCCAGCTTTTGCCGTAACCCTCTCAACTTTTTAGCACATGCTATGTGGGTGAAATGATTATACCATGCCAACTTTCAACCTTTTCATAGTTCATTTGTAGTGCTTTTCAATTTCAGGGTCATTTAGCTCAAAAAAATCAGTAAATGCATGAAAAATATCACATGAAGTCAGAAAGGGTTGAAAGTTGATGATGTGGCTTTGAATGGTGCATTTTGAACACACAAAAAGCCTGGAGTTCAAATAAGTTCAAGAAAATGAAATGCCTCTTGTAACCGATGAGTTTCCGTCCGAAACCCCCGATACTTCGAAAGAGACTATCCGTTTTGTATGCGAAGTGCATACAGCTTTTGCCGTAACCCTCCCAACTTTTTAGCACATGCTATGTGGGTGAAATGATGATACCATGCCAACTTTCAACCTTTTCAATGTTCATTTGTAGTGCTTTTCAATTTTAGGGTCATTTAGCTCAAAAAAATCAGTAAATGCATGAAAAATATCAAATGAAGTTAGAAAGGGTTGAAAATTGATGATGTGGCTTTGAATGGTGCATTTCGAACACATGAAAACCTGCAGTTCAAATAAGTTCAAGAAAATGAAATGCCTCTTGTAACCGATGAGTTTCGGTCCGAAACCCTCATACTTCGAACGAGACTGTCAGTTTTGTATGCGAAGTGCATCCAGCTTTTGCCGTAACCCTCCCAACTTTTTAGCACATGCTATGTGGGTGAAATGATGATTCAAATAAGTTCAAGAAAATGAAATGCCTCTTGTAACCGATGAGTTTCAGTCCGAAACCCTCATACTTCGAACGAGACTGTCCGTTTTGTATGCGAAGTGCATCCAGCTTTTGCCGTAACCCTCCCAACTTTGTAGCACATGCTATGTGGGTGAAATGATGATACCATGGAACTATCAACCTTTTCAATGTTTATTTGTAGTGCTTTTCAATTTTAGGGTCATTTAGGTCAAAAAAATCAGTAAATGCATGAAAAATATTAAATGAAGTCAGAAAGGGTTGAAAATTGATGATGTGTCTTTGATTGGTGCATTTTGAAGTTACGAAAAGCCTGGAGTTCAAGTAAATTCAAGAAAATGAAATGCCTCTTTTAACCGATGAGTTTCTGTTTGAAACCCCGATACTTCGAAAGAGACTGTCCGTTTTGTATGCGAACTGCATCCAGCTTTTTCGGTAACCCTCCCAACATTTTAGCACATGCTATGTGCGTGAAATGACGATACCATGCCAACTTTCAACCTTTTCAATGTTCATTTGTAGTGCTTTTCAATTTTAGGGTCATCTATCAAAAAAAATCAGTAAATGCATGAAAAATATCAAATGAAGTCAGAAAGGGTTGAAAATTGACGATGTGGCTTTGAATGGTGCATTTTGAACACACCAAAAGCCTGGAGTTCAAATAAGTTCAAGAAAATAAAATGCCTTTTGTAACCGATGAGTTTCCGTCCGAAACCCCGATACTTCAAAAGAAACTGTCAATTTTGTACACGAAGTGCATCCAGCTTTTGTCGTAACCCTCTCAACTTTTTAGCACATGCTATGTGGGTCAAATGATGATACCATGCCAACTTTCAACCTTTTCATAGTTCATTTGTAGTGCTTTTCAATTTCAGGGTCATTTAGCTCAAAAAAATCAGTAAATGCATGAAAAATATCACATGAAGTCAGAAAGGGTTGAAAGTTGATGATGTGGCTTTGAATGGTGCATTTTGAACACACAAAAAGCCTGGAGTCCAAATAAGTTCAAGAAAATGAAATGCCTCTTGTAACCGATGAGTTTCCGTCCGAATCCCCCGATACTTCGAAAGAGACTGTCCGTTTTGTATGCGAAGTGCATCCAGCTTTTGCCGTAACCCTCCCAACTTTTTAGCACATGCTATGTGGGTGAAGTGATGATACCATGCCAACTTTCAACCTTTTCAATGTTCATTTGTAGTGCTTTTCAATTTTAGGGTCATTTAGCTCAAAAAAATCAGTAAATGCATGGAAAATATCAAATGAAGTTAGAAAGGGTTGAAAATTGATGATGTGGCTTTGAATGGTGCATTTTGAACACATGAAAAGCATGGAGTTCAAATAAGTTCAAGAAAATGAAATGCCTCTTGTAACCGATGAGTTTCCGTCCGAAACCCCGATAGTTCGAACGAGACTGTCCGTTTTGTACACGAAGTGCATCCAGCTTTTGCCGTAACCCTCCCAACTTTTTAGCACATGCTATGTGGGTGAAATGATGATTCAAATAAGTTCAAGAAAATGAAATGCCTCTTGTAACCGATGAGTTTCAGTCCGAAACCCTCATACTTCGAGCGAGACTGTCCGTTTTGTATGCGAAGTGCATCCAGCTTTTGCCGTAACCCTCCCAACTTTGTAGCACATGCTATGTGGGTGAAATGATGATACCATGGAACTTTCAACCTTTTCAATGTTCATTTGTAGTGCTTTTCAATTTTAGGGTCATTTAGGTCAAAAAAATCAGTAAATGCATGAAAAATATTAAATGAAGTCAGAAAGGGTTGAAAATTGATGATGTGTCTTTGATTGGTGCATTTTGAAGTTACGAAAAGCCTGGAGTTCAAGTAAATTCAAGAAAATGAAATGCCTCTTTTAACCGATGAGTTTCTGTTTGAAACCCCGATACTTCGAAAGAGACTGTCCGTTTTGTATGCGAACTGCATCCAGCTTTTTCGGTAACCCTCCCAACATTTTAGCACATGCTATGTGCGTGAAATGACGATACCATGCCAACTTTCAACCTTTTCAATGTTCATTTGTAGTGCTTTTCAATTTTAGGGTCATCTATCAAAAAAAATCAGTAAATGCATGAAAAATATCAAATGAAGTCAAAAAGGGTTGAAAATTGACGATGTGGCTTTGAATGGTGCATTTTGAACACACCAAAAGCCCGGAGTTCAAATAAGTTCAAGAAAATAAAATGCCTTTTGTAACCGATGAGTTTCCGTCCGAAACCCCGATACTTCAAAAGAGACTGTCAATTTTGTACACGAAGTGCATCTAGCTTTTGCCGTAACCCTCTCAACTTTTTAGCACATGCTATGTGGGTGAAATGATGATACCATGCCAACTTTCAATCTTTTCAGAGTTCATTTGTAGTGCTTTTCAATTTCAGGGTCATTTAGCTCAAAAAAATCAGTAAATGCATGAAAAATATCACATGAAGTCAGAAAGGGTTGAAAGTTGATGATGTGGCTTTGAATGGTGCATTTTGAACACACAAAAAGCCTGGAGTCCAAATAAGTTCAAGAAAATGAAATGCCTCTTGTAACCGATGAGTTTCCGTCCGAATCCCCCGATACTTCGAAAGAGACTGTCCGTTTTGTATGCGAAGTGCATCCAGCTTTTGCCGTAACCCTCCCAACTTTTTAGCACATGCTATGTGGGTGAAGTGATGATACCATGCCAACTTTCAACCTTTTCAATGTTCATTTGTAGTGCTTTTCAATTTTAGGGTCATTTAGCTCAAAAAAATCAGTAAATGCATGAAAAATATCAAATGAAGTTAGAAAGGGTTGAAAATTGATGATGTGGCTTTGAATGGTGCATTTTGAACACATGAAAAGCATGGAGTTCAAATAAGTTCAAGAAAATGAAATGCCTCTTGTAACCGATGAGTTTCCGTCCGAAACCCCGATAGTTCGAACGAGACTGTCCGTTTTGTACACGAAGTGCATCCAGCTTTTGCCGTAACCCTGCCAACTTTTTAGCACATGCTATGTGGGTGAAATGATGATACCATGCAATTTTCAACCTTTTTAATGTTCATTTGTATTGCTTTTCAATTTTAGGGTCATTTAGCTCAAAAAAATCAGTAAATGCATGAAAAATATCAAATGAAGTCAGAAAGGGTTGAAAATTGATGATGTGTCTTTGATTGGTGCATTTTGAAGTTACGAAAAGCCTGGAGTTCAAATAAATTCAAGAAAATGAAATGCCTCTTTTAACCGATGAGTTTCTGTTTGAAACCCCGATACTTCGAAAGAGACTGTCCGTTTTGTATGCGAACTGCATCCAGCTTTTTCGGTAACCCTCCCAACATTTTAGCACATGCTATGTGGGTGAAATGACGATACCATGCCAACTTTCAACCTTTTCAATGTTCATTTGTAGTGCTTTTCAATTTTAGGGTCATCTATCTAAAAAAAATCTGTAAATGCATGAAAAATATCAAATGAAGTCAGAAAGGGTTGAAAATTGACGATGTGGCTTTGAATGGTGCATTTTGAACACACGAAAAGCCTGGAGTTCAAATAAGTTCAAGAAAATAAAATGCCTTTTGTAACCGATGAGTTTTCGTCCGAAACCCCGATACTTCGAAAGAGACTTTCAATTTTGTACACAAAGTGCATCCAGCTTTTGCCGTAACCCTCTCAACTTTTTAGCACATGCTATGTGGGTGAAATGATGATACCATGCCAACTTTCAACCTTTTCATAGTTCATTTGTAGTGCTTTTCAATTTCAGGGTTATTTAGCTCAAAAAAATCAGTAAATGCATGAAAAATATCACATGAAGTCAGAAAGGGTTGAAAGTTGATGATCTGGCTTTGAATGGTGCATTTTGAACACACAAAAAGCCTGGAGTTCAAATAAGTTCAAGAAAATGAAATGCCTCTTGTAACCGATGAGTTCCCGTCCGAAACCCCCGATACTTCGAAAGAGACTGTCCGTTTTGTATGCGAAGTGCATACAGCTTTTGCCGTAACCCTCCCAACTTTTTAGCACATGCTATGTGGGTGAAATGATGATACCATGCCAACTTTCAACCTTTTCAATGTTCATTTGTAGTGCTTTTCAATTTTAGGGTCATTTAGGTCAAAAAAATCAGTAAATGCATGAAAAATATCAAATGAAGTTAGAAAGGGTTGAAAATTGATGATGTGGCTTTGAATGGTGCATTTCGAACACATGAAAACCTGCAGTTCAAATAAGTTCAAGAAAACGAAATGCCTCTTGTAACCGATGAGTTTCGGTCCGAAACCCTCATACTTCGAACGAGACTGTCAGTTTTGTATGCGAAGTGCATCCAGCTTTTGCCGTAACCCTCCCAACTTTTTAGCACATGCTATGTGGGTGAAATGATGATTCAAATAAGTTCAAGAAAATGAAATGCCTCTTGTAACCGATGAGTTTCAGTCCGAAACCCTCATACTTCGAACGAGACTGTCCGTTTTGTATGCGAAGTGCATCCAACTTTTGCCGTAACCCTCCCAACTTTTTAGCACATGCTATGTGGGTGAAATGATGATACCATGGAACTTTCAACCTTTTCAATGTTCATTTGTAGTGCTTTTCAATTTTAGGGTCATTTAGGTCAAAAAAATCAGTAAATGCATGAAAAATATTAAATGAAGTCAGAAAGGGTTGAAAATTGATGATGTGTCTTTGATTGGTGCATTTTGAAGTTACGAAAAGCCTGGAGTTCAAGTAAATTCAAGAAAATGAAATGCCTCTTTTAACCGATGAGTTTCTGTTTGAAACCCCGATACTTCGAAAGAGACTGTCCGTTTTGTATGCGAACTGCATCCAGCTTTTTCGGTAACCCTCCCAACATTTTAGCACATGCTATGTGCGTGAAATGACGATACCATGCCAACTTTCAACCTTTTCAATGTTCATTTGTAGTGCTTTTCAATTTTAGGGTCATCTATCAAAAAAATCAGTAAATGCATGAAAAATATCAAATGAAGTCAAAAAGGGTTGAAAATTGACGATGTGGCTTTGAATGGTGCATTTTGAACACACCAAAAGCCCGGAGTTCAAATAAGTTCAAGAAAATAAAATGCCTTTTGTAACCGATGAGTTTCCGTCCGAAACCCCGATACTTCAAAAGAGACTGTCAATTTTGTACACGAAGTGCATCTAGCTTTTGCCGTAACCCTCTCAACTTTTTAGCACATGCTATGTGGGTGAAATGATGATACCATGCCAACTTTCAATCTTTTCAGAGTTCATTTGTAGTGCTTTTCAATTTCAGGGTCATTTAGCTCAAAAAAATCAGTAAATGCATGAAAAATATCACATGAAGTCAGAAAGGGTTGAAAGTTGATGATGTGGCTTTGAATGGTGCATTTTGAACACACAAAAAGCCTGGAGTCCAAATAAGTTCAAGAAAATGAAATGCCTCTTGTAACCGATGAGTTTCCGTCCGAATCCCCCGATACTTCGAAAGAGACTGTCCGTTTTGTATGCGAAGTGCATCCAGCTTTTGCCGTAACCCTCCCAACTTTTTAGCACATGCTATGTGGGTGAAGTGATGATACCATGCCAACTTTCAACCTTTTCAATGTTCATTTGTAGTGCTTTTCAATTTTAGGGTCATTTAGCTCAAAAAAATCAGTAAATGCATGAAAAATATCAAATGAAGTTAGAAAGGGTTGAAAATTGATGATGTGGCTTTGAATGGTGCATTTTGAACACATGAAAAGCATGGAGTTCAAATAAGTTCAAGAAAATGAAATGCCTCTTGTAACCGATGAGTTTCCGTCCGAAACCCCGATAGTTCGAACGAGACTGTCCGTTTTGTACACGAAGTGCATCCAGCTTTTGCCGTAACCCTGCCAACTTTTTAGCACATGCTATGTGGGTGAAATGATGATACCATGCAATTTTCAACCTTTTTAATGTTCATTTGTATTGCTTTTCAATTTTAGGGTCATTTAGCTCAAAAAAATCAGTAAATGCATGAAAAATATCAAATGAAGTCAGAAAGGGTTGAAAATTGATGATGTGTCTTTGATTGGTGCATTTTGAAGTTACGAAAAGCCTGGAGTTCAAATAAATTCAAGAAAATGAAATGCCTCTTTTAACCGATGAGTTTCTGTTTGAAACCCCGATACTTCGAAAGAGACTGTCCGTTTTGTATGCGAACTGCATCCAGCTTTTTCGGTAACCCTCCCAACATTTTAGCACATGCTATGTGGGTGAAATGACGATACCATGCCAACTTTCAACCTTTTCAATGTTCATTTGTAGTGCTTTTCAATTTTAGGGTCATCTATCTAAAAAAAATCTGTAAATGCATGAAAAATATCAAATGAAGTCAGAAAGGGTTGAAAATTGACGATGTGGCTTTGAATGGTGCATTTTGAACACACGAAAAGCCTGGAGTTCAAATAAGTTCAAGAAAATAAAATGCCTTTTGTAACCGATGAGTTTTCGTCCGAAACCCCGATACTTCGAAAGAGACTTTCAATTTTGTACACAAAGTGCATCCAGCTTTTGCCGTAACCCTCTCAACTTTTTAGCACATGCTATGTGGGTGAAATGATGATACCATGCCAACTTTCAACCTTTTCATAGTTCATTTGTAGTGCTTTTCAATTTCAGGGTTATTTAGCTCAAAAAAATCAGTAAATGCATGAAAAATATCACATGAAGTCAGAAAGGGTTGAAAGTTGATGATCTGGCTTTGAATGGTGCATTTTGAACACACAAAAAGCCTGGAGTTCAAATAAGTTCAAGAAAATGAAATGCCTCTTGTAACCGATGAGTTCCCGTCCGAAACCCCCGATACTTCGAAAGAGACTGTCCGTTTTGTATGCGAAGTGCATACAGCTTTTGCCGTAACCCTCCCAACTTTTTAGCACATGCTATGTGGGTGAAATGATGATACCATGCCAACTTTCAACCTTTTCAATGTTCATTTGTAGTGCTTTTCAATTTTAGGGTCATTTAGGTCAAAAAAATCAGTAAATGCATGAAAAATATCAAATGAAGTTAGAAAGGGTTGAAAATTGATGATGTGGCTTTGAATGGTGCATTTCGAACACATGAAAACCTGCAGTTCAAATAAGTTCAAGAAAACGAAATGCCTCTTGTAACCGATGAGTTTCGGTCCGAAACCCTCATACTTCGAACGAGACTGTCAGTTTTGTATGCGAAGTGCATCCAGCTTTTGCCGTAACCCTCCCAACTTTTTAGCACATGCTATGTGGGTGAAATGATGATTCAAATAAGTTCAAGAAAATGAAATGCCTCTTGTAACCGATGAGTTTCAGTCCGAAACCCTCATACTTCGAACGAGACTGTCCGTTTTGTATGCGAAGTGCATCCAACTTTTGCCGTAACCCTCCCAACTTTTTAGCACATGCTATGTGGGTGAAATGATGATACCATGGAACTTTCAACCTTTTCAATGTTCATTTGTAGTGCTTTTCAATTTTAGGGTCATTTAGGTCAAAAAAATCAGTAAATGCATGAAAAATATTAAATGAAGTCAGAAAGGGTTGAAAATTGATGATGTGTCTTTGATTGGTGCATTTTGAAGTTACGAAAAGCCTGGAGTTCAAATAAATTCATGAAAATGAAATGCCTCTTTTAACCGATGAGTTTCTGTTTGAAACCCCGATACTTCGAAAGAGACTGTCCGTTTTGTATGCGAGCTGCATCCAGCTTTTTCGGTAATCCTCCCAACATTTTAGCACATGCTATGTGCATGAAATGACGATACCATGCCAACTTTCAACCTTTTCAATGTTCATTTGTAGTGCTTTTCAATTTTAGGGTCATCTATCAAAAAAAATCAGTAAATGCATGAAAAATATCAAATGAAGTCAGAAAGGGTTGAAAATTGACGATGTGGCTTTGAATGGTGCATTTTGAACACACCAAAAGCCTGGAGTTCAAATAAGTTCAAGAAAATAAAATGCCTTTTGTAACCGATGAGTTTCCGTCCGAAACCCCGATACTTCGAAAGAGACTGTCAATTTTGTACACGAAGTGCATCCAGCTTTTGCCGTAACCCTCTCAACTTTTTAGCACATGCTATGTGGGTGAAATGATGATACCATGCCAACTTTCAACCTTTTCAGAGTTCATTTGTAGTGCTTTTCAATTTCAGGGTCATTTAGCTCAAAAAAATCAGTAAATGCATGAAAAATATCACATGAAGTCAGAAAGGGTTGAAAGTTGATGATGTGGCTTTGAATGGTGCATTTTGAACACACAAAAAGCCTGGAGTCCAAATAAGTTCAAGAAAATGAAATGCCTCTTGTAACCGATGAGTTTCCGTCCGAATCCCCCGATACTTCGAAAGAGACTGTCCGTTTTGTATGCGAAGTGCATCCAGCTTTTGCCGTAACCCTCCCAACTTTTTAGCACATGCTATGTGGGTGAAGTGATGATACCATGCCAACTTTCAACCTTTTCAATGTTCATTTGTAGTGCTTTTCAATTTTAGGGTCATTTAGCTAAAAAAAATCAGTAAATGCATGAAAAATATCAAATGAAGTTAGAAAGGGTTGAAAATTGATGATGTGGCTTTGAATGGTGCATTTTGAACACATGAAAAGCATGGAGTTCAAATAAGTTCAAGAAAATGAAATGCCTCTTGTAACCGAGGAGTTTCCGTCCGAAACCCCGATAGTTCGAACGAGACTGTCCGTTTTGTACACGAAGTGCATCCAGCTTTTGCCGTAACCCTGCCAACTTTTTAGCACATGCTATGTGGGTGAAATGATGATACCATGCAATTTTCAACCTTTTTAATGTTCATTTGTATTGCTTTTCAATTTTAGGGTCATTTAGCTCAAAAAAATCAGTAAATGCATGAAAAATATCAAATGAAGTCAGAAAGGGTAGAAAATTGATGATGTGTCTTTGATTGGTGCATTTTGAAGTTACGAAAAGCCTGGAGTTCAAATAAATTCAAGAAAATGAAATGCCCCTTTTAACCGATGAGTTTCTGTTTGAAACCCCGATACTTCGAAAGAGACTGTCCGTTTTGTATGCGAACTGCATCCAGCTTTTTCGGTAACCCTCCCAACATTTTAGCACATGCTATGTGGGTGAAATGACGATACCATGCCAACTTTCAACCTTTTCAATGTTCATTTGTAGTGCTTTTCAATTTTAGGGTCGTCTAGCTAAAAAAAATCAGTAAATGCATGACAAATATCGAATGAAGTCAGAAAGGGTTGAAAATTGACGATGTGGCTTTGAATGGTGCATTTTGAACACACGAAAAGCGTGGACTTGAAATATGTTCAAGAAAATAAAATGCCTTTTGTAACCAATGAGTTTCCGTCCGAAACCCCGATACTTTGATAGAGACTGTCCATTTTGTACACGAAGTGCATCCAGCTTTTGCCGTAACCCTCTCAACTTTTCAGCACATGCTATGTGGCTGATATGATGATACCATGCCAACTAGCAACCTTTCAGAGTTCATTTGTAGTGCTTTTCTATTTCAGGGGTCATTTAGCTCAAAAAAATCTGTAAATGCATGGAAAATACTAAATGAAGTCACAAAGGGTTGAAAATTCATGATGTGGCTTTGAATGGTGCATTTTGAACACACGAAAATCCTGGAGTTCAAATAAGTTCAAGAAAATGAAATGCCTTTTGTAACCGATGAGTATCCATTCGAAACCTCGATACTTCGAAAGAGGTTGTCCTTTTTGTACACGAAGTGCATTCAGCTTTTGCCGTAACCCTCTCAACTTTTTAACACATGCTACGTGGGTGAAATAAGGATACCATGCCAAGTTTCAACCTTTTCAGAGTTCATTTGTAGTGCTTATCAATTTTAGGGACATTTAGCTCAAAAATATCAGTAAATGCATGAAAAATATCAAATGAAGTTACAAAGGGTTGGAAATTGATGATGTGGCTTTAAATGGAGCATTTTGAAGTTACAAAAACCCTGGAGTTCAAATAAGTTCAAGAAAATGAAATGCCTCTTGTAACCGATAAGTTTCCGTCCGAAACCCCGATACTTCAAAAGAGACTGTATGATTTCTATGCGAAGTGCATCCAGATTTTTCCATAACCCTGCAAAGTTTTTAGCACATGCTATGTGGGTGAAATGATGATACCATGCCAACTTTCAACCTTTTCAGTGTTCATTTGTAGTGCTTTTCAATTTAACGGTCATTTAGCTCAAAAAAATCGGTAAATGCATGAAAAATATCACATGAAGTTAGAAAGGGTTGAAAGTTGATGATGTGGCTTTGAATGGTGCATTTTTAACAGACGAAAAGCCTGGAGTTCAAATAAGTTCAAGAAATTGAAATGCCTTTGAGTTTCCGTCCAAAACCCCGATACTTCGAAAGAGACTGTCCGTTTTGTATGCGAAGTGCATCCAGCTTTTGCCGTAACCCTCCCAACTTTTTAGCACATGCTATGTGGTTGAAAAATGATACCATGCCAAATTTCAACCTTTTCAGAGTTCATTTGTAGTGCTGATCAATTTAAGGGTCATTTAGCTCAAAAAAAATCAGTAAATGCATGAAAAATATCAATGAAGTCAGAAAGGGTTGAAAATTGATGATGTGGATTTGAATGGTGCCTTTTGAACACACGAAAAGCCTGGAATTCAAATAAGTTCAAGAAAAGGAAATGCCTTTTTTAACTGATGAGTTTCCGTCCGAAACTCAGATACTTCGAAAGAGACTGTCCATTTTGTATGCGAAGTGCCTCCATCTTTTGCCGTAACCCTCCCTACTTTTTAGCACATGCTATCTGGGTGAAATGTTGATACCATGCCAACTTTAAACCTTTTCAGAGTTCATTTGTAGTGCTTTTCAATTTTAGGGTCATTTAGCTCAAAAAAATCAGTAAATGCATGAAAAATATCAAATGAAGTCATAAAGGGTTGAAAATTGATGGTGTGGCTTTGAATAATGCATTTTGAAGTTACGAAAATCCTGGAGTTCAAATAAGTGCAAGAAAATGAAATGCCTCTCGTAACTGATGAGTTTCTGTCTGAAACCCCGATACTTCGAAAGAGACTGTCCGTTTTGTATGCGAAGTGCATCCAGCTTTTGCCGTAACCTTCCCAACTTTTTAGCACATGCTATGTGGTTGAAAAATGATACCATGCCAAATTTCAACCTTTTCAGAGTTCATTTGTAGTGCTTATCAATTTAAGGGTCATTTAGCTCAAAAAAAATCAGTAAATGCATGAAAAATATCAAATGAAGTCAGAAAGGGTTGAAAATTGATGATGTGGCTTTGAATGGTGCCTTTTGAACATACGAAAAGCCTGGAATTCAAATAAGTTCAAGAAAAGGAAATGCCTTTTTTAACTGATGAGTTTCCGTCCGAAACTCAGATACTTCGAAAGAGACTGTCCATTTTGTATGCGAAGTGCCTCCATCTTTTGCCGTAACCCTCCCTACTTTTTAGCACATGCTATCTGGGTGAAATGTTGATACCATGCCAACTTTAAACCTTTTCAGAGTTCATTTGTAGTGCTTTTCAATTTCAGGGTCATTTAGCTCAAAAAAATCAGTAAATGCATTAAAAATATCAAATGAAGACAGAAAGGGTTGAAAATTGATGATGTGGCTTTGAATTGTGCATTTTGAACACACGAAAAGCCTGGAGTTCAAATAAGTTCACGAAAATTAAATACCTTTTGTAACCGATGAGTTTCCGTCTGAAACCCCGATACTTCGAAAGAGACTGTCCGTTCTGTACACGAAGTGCATCCAGCTTTTGCCGTAACCCTCTCAACTTTTTAGCACGTGCTATGTGGGTGAAATGATGATACCATGCCAACTTTCAACCTCTTCAGAGTTCATGTGTATTGCTTTTCAATTTTAGGGTCTTTTTTCTCAAAAAATCAGTAACTGCATGAAAAATATCACATGAAGTTAGAAAGGGTTGAAAATTGATGATGTGGCTTTGATTGGAGCATTTTGCAGTTACGAAAAGCCTGGAGTTCAAATAAGTTCAAGAAAATGAAATGCCTCTTGTAACCGACGAGTTCCCGTCCGAAACACCGATGCTTCGAAAGAAAATGTCTGTTTTTTACACGAAGTGCATCCAGCTTTTGCGGTAACCCTCTGAACTTTTTAGCACATGCTATGTGGGTGAAATGATGATACCATGCCAACTTTCAACCTTTTCAGAGTTCATTTGTAGTGCTTTTCAATTTCAAGGTCATTTAGCTCAAACAAATCAGTAAATGCATGAAAAATATAAAAATGAAGTCAGAAAGGGTTGAAAATTGATGATGTGGCTTTGATTGGTGCATTTTGCAGTTACGAAAAGCCTGGAGTTCAAATCAATTCAAGAAAATGAAATGCCTTTTGTAACCGATGAGTTTCCGTTTGAAACCCCGATTCTTCGAAAGAGATCGTCTGTTTTGTATACGAAGTGCATCCAGCTTTTGCCGTAACCATCTCAACTTTTTAGCACATGCTATGTGGGTGAAATCATGATACCATGCCAAATTTCAACCTTTTCAGAGTTCATTTGTAGTGCTTTTCAATTTCAGGGTCAGTTAGGTAAAAAAAAATCAGTAAATGCATGAAAAATATCAAATGAAGTGAGAAAGGGTTGAAAATTGATGATGTGGCTTTGAATGGTGCCTTTTGAACATACGAAAAGCCTGGAATTCAAATAAGTTCAAGAAAAGGAAATGCCTTTTTTAACTGATGAGTTTCCGTCCGAAACTCAGATACTTCGAAAGAGACTGTCCATTTTGTATGCGAAGTGCCTCCATCTTTTGCCGTAACCCTCCCTACTTTTTAGCACATGCTATCTGGGTGAAATGTTGATACCATGCCAACTTTAAACCTTTTCAGAGTTCATTTGTAGTGCTTTTCAATTTCAGGGTCATTTAGCTCAAAAAAATCAGTAAATGCATTAAAAATATCAAATGAAGACAGAAAGGGTTGAAAATTGATGATGTGGCTTTGAATTGTGCATTTTGAACACACGAAAAGCCTGGAGTTCAAATAAGTTCACGAAAATTAAATACCTTTTGTAACCGATGAGTTTCCGTCTGAAACCCCGATACTTCGAAAGAGACTGTCCGTTCTGTACACGAAGTTCATCCAGCTTTTGCCGTAACCCTCTCAACTTTTTAGCACGTGCTATGTGGGTGAAATGATGATACCATGCCAACTTTCAACCTCTTCAGAGTTCATGTGTATTGCTTTTCAATTTTAGGGTCTTTTTTTTCAAAAAATCAGTAAATGCATGAAAAATATCACATGAAGTTAGAAAGGGTTGAAAATTGATGATGTTGCTTTGATTGGAGCATTTTGCAGTTACGAAAAGCCTGGAGTTCAAATAAGTTCAAGAAAATGAAATGCCTCTTGTAACCGACGAGTTCCCGTCCGAAACACCGATGCTTCGAAAGAAAATGTCTGTTTTTTACACGAAGTGCATCCAGCTTTTGCCGTAACCCTCTCAACTTTTTAGCACATGCTATGTGGGTGAAATGATGATACCATGCCAACTTTCAACCTTTTCAGAGTTCATTTGTAGTGCTTTTCAATTTCAAGGTCATTTAGCTCAAACAAATCAGTAAATGCATGAAAAATATAAAAATGAAGTCAGAAAGGGTTGAAAATTGACGATGTGGCTTTGATTGGTGCATTTTGCAGTTACGAAAAGCCTGGAGTTCAAATCAATTCAAGAAAATGAAATGCCTTTTGTAACCGATGAGTTTCCGTTTGAAACCCCGATTCTTCGAAAGAGATCGTTTGTTTTGTATACGAAGTGCATCCAGCTTTTGCCGTAACCATCTCAACTTTTTAGCACATGCTATGTGGGTGAAATCATGATACCATGCCAAATTTCAACCTTTTCAGAGTTCATTTGTAGTGCTTTTCAATTTCAGGGTCAGTTAGGTAAAAAAAGAATCAGTAAATGCATGAAAAATATCAAATGAAGTCAGAAAGGGTTGAAAATTGATGATGTGGCTTTGATTGTTGCATTTTGAAGTTACGAAAAGCCTAGAGTTCAAATAAATTCAAGAAAATGAAATGCCTTTTGTAACCGATGAGTTTCCGTCCGAAACCCCGATACTTCGAAAGAGATCGTCTGTTTTGTACATGAAGTGCATCTAGCTTTTGCCGTAACCCTCTCAACTTTTTAGCACATGCTATGTGGGTGAAATGATGATACCATGCCAACTTTCAACCTTTTCAGAGTTCATTTGTAGTGCTTTTCAATTTCAGGGTCATTTAGGTAAAAAAAATCAGTAAATGCATGAAAAATATCAAATAAAGTCAGAAAGGGTAGAAAATTGATGATGTGGCTTTGAATGGTGCATTTTAAACACACGAAAAGCCTGGATTTCAAATAAGTTCAAGAAAATGAAATGCCTTTTTTAACTGATGAGTTTCTGTCCGAAACACCGATACTTCGAAAGGGACTGTCCGTTTTGTATGCGAAGTGCATCCATCTTTTGCCATAACCCTCCCTACTTTTTAGCACATGCTATGTGGGTGAAATGATGATACCATGCCAACTTTCAACCTTTTCAGAGTTCATTTGTAGTGCTTTTCAATTTCAGGGGTCATTTAGCTCAAAAAAATCAGTAAATGCATGGAAAATACTAAATGAAGTCAGAAAGGGTTCAAAATTCATGATGTGGCTTTGAATGGTGCATTTTGAACACACGAAAATCCTGGAGTTCAAATAAGTTCAAGAAAATGAAATGCCTTTTGTAACCGATGACTATCCATTCGAAACCCCGATACTTAGAAAGAGGCTGTCCTTTTTGTACACGAAGTGCATTCAGCTTTTGCCGTAACCCTCTCAACTTTTTAAGACATGCTACGTGGGTGAAATAATGATACCATGCCAGGTTTCAACCTTTTCAGAGTTCATTTGTACTGCTTATCAATTTTAGGGACATTTAGCTCAAAAATATCAGTAAATGCATGAAAAATATCAAATGAAGTTAGAAAGGGTTGGATATTGATGATGTGGCTTTAAATGGAGCATTTTGAAGTTACGAAAATCCTGGAGTTCAAATAAGTTCAAGAAAATGAAATGCCTCTTGTAACCGATAAGTTTCCGTCCGAAACCCCGATACTTCGAAAGAGACTGTATGATTTCTATGCGAAGTGCATCCAGCTTTTGCCGTAACCCTCCCAAGTTTTTAGCACATGCTATGTGCGTGAAATGATGATACCATGGCAACTTTCAACCTTTTCAGTGTTCATTTGTAGTGCTTTTCAATTTAAGGGTCATTTAGCTCAAAAAAATCAGTAAATGCATGAACAATATCACATGAAGTTAGAAAGGGTTGAAAGTTGATGATGTGGCTTTGAATGGTGCATTTTGAATAGACGAAAAGCCTGGAGTTCAAATAAGTTCAAGAAAATGAAATGCCTTTGATTTTCCGTCCAAAACCCCAATACTTTGAAAGAGACTGTCCGTTTTGTATGCGAAGTGCATCCAGCTTTTGCTGTAACCCTCCCAACTTTTTAGCACATGTTATGTGGTTGAAAAATGATACCATGCCAAATTTCAACCTTTTCAGAGTTCATTTGTAGTGCTTATCAATTTAAGGGTCATTTAGGTCAAAAAAATCAGTAAATGCATGAAAAATATTAAATGAAGTCAGAAAGGGTTGAAAATTGATGATTTGGCTTTGAATGGTGCCTTTTGAACACACGAAAAGCCTGGAATTCAAATAAGTTCAAGAAAAGGAAATGCCTTTTTTAACTGATGAGTTTCCGTCCGAAACTCAGATACTTCGAAAGAGACTGTCCATTTTGTATGCGAAGTGCCTCCATCTTTTGCCGTAACCCTCCCTACTTTTTAGCACATGCTATCTGGGTGAAATGTTGATACCATGCCTACTTTAAACCTTTTCGGAGTTCATTTGTAGTGCTTTTCAATTTCAGGGTCATTTAGCTCAAAAAAATTAGTAAATGCATTAAAAATATCAAATTAAGCCAGAAAGGGTTGAAAATTGATGATGTGGCTTTGAATTGTGCATTTTGAACACACGAAAAGCCTGGAGTTCAAATAAGTTCACGAAAATTAAATACCTTTTGTAACCGATGAGTTTCCGTCTGAAACCCGATACTTCGAAAGAGACTGTCCGTTCTGTACACGAAGTGCATCCAGCTTTTGCCGTAACCCTCTCAACTTTTTAGCACGTGCTATGTGGGTGAAATGATGATACCATGCCAACTTTCAACCTCTGCAGAGTTCATTTGTATTGCTTTTCAATTTTAGGGTCTTTTTTTTCAAAAAATCAGTAAATGCATGAAAAATATCACATGAAGTTAGAAAGGGTTGAATGTTGATGATGTGGCTTTGAATGGTGCATTTTGAACACACTAAAAGCCTGGAGTTCAAATAAGTTCAAGAAAATGAAATGCCTCTTGTAACCGACGAGTTCCCGTCCGAAACACCGATGCTTCGAAAGAAAATGTCTGTTTTGTACACGAAGTGCATCCAGCTTTTGCCGTAACCCTCTCAACTTTTTAGCACATGCTATGTGGGTGAAATGATGATACCATGCCAACTTTCAACCTTTTCAGAGTTCATTTGTAGTGCTTTTCAATTTCAGGGTCATTTAGCTCAAACAAATCAGTAAATGCATGAAAAATATAAAAATGAAGTCAGAAAGGGTTGAAAATTGATGATGTGGCTTTGATTGGTGCATTTTGCAGTTACGAAAAGCCTGGAGTTCAAATAAATTCAAGAAAATGAAATGCCTTTTGTAACTGATGAGTTTCCGTCTGAAACCCCGATTCTTCGAAAGAGATCGTCTGTTTTGTATACGAAGTGCATCCAGCTTTTGCCGTAACCATCTCAACTTTTTAGCACATGCTATGTGGGTGAAATCATGATACCATGCCAAATTTCAACCTTTTCAGAGTTCATTTGTAGTGCTTTTCAATTTCAGGGTCAGTTAGGTAAAAAAAGAATCAGTAAATGCATGAAAAATATCAAATGAAGTCAGAAAGGGTTGAAAATTGATGATGTGGCTTTGATTGTTGCATTTTGAAGTTACGAAAAGCCTAGAGTTCAAATAAATTCAAGAAAATGAAATGCCTTTTGTAACCGATGAGTTTCCGTCCGAAACCCCGATACTTCGAAAGAGATCGCCTGTTTTGTACATGAAGTGCATCTAGCTTTTGCCATAACCCTCTCAACTTTTTAGCACATGCTATGTGGGTGAAATGATGATACCATGCCAACTTTCTACCTTTTCAGAGTTCATTTGTAGTGCTTTTCAATTTCAGGGTCATTTAGGTAAAAAAAATCAGTAAATGCATGAAAAATATCAAATAAAGTCAGAAAGGGTAGAAAATTGATGATGTGGCTTTGAATGGTGCATTTTAAACACACGAAAAGCCTGTATTTCAAATAAGTTCAAGAAAATGAAATGCCTTTTTTAACTGATGAGTTTCTGTCCGAAACACCGATACTTCGAAAGAGACTGTCCGTTTTGTATGCGAAGTGCATCCATCTTTTGCCGTAACCCTCCCTACTTTTTAGCACATGCTATGTGGGTGAAATGATGATACCATGCCAACTTTCAACCTTTTCAGAGTTCATTTGTAGTGCTTTTCAATTTCAGGGGTCATTTAGCTCAAAAAAATCAGTAAATGCATGGAAAATACTAAATGAAGTCAGAAAGGGTTGAAAATTCATGATGTGGCTTTGAATGGTGCATTTTGAACACACGAAAATGCTGGAGTTCAAATAAGTTCAAGAAATAATGAAATGCCTTTTGTAACCGATGAGTTTCCGTCTGAAACCCCGATACTTCGAAAGAGACTGTCCGTTCTGTACACGAAGTGCATCCAGCTTTTGCCGTAACCCTCTCAACTTTTTAGCACGTGCTATGTCGGTGAAATGATGATACCATGCCAACTTTCAACCTCTTCAGAGTTCATTTGTATTGCTTTTCAATTTTAGGGTCTTTTTGCTCAAAAAATCAGTAAATGCATGAAAAATATCACATGAAGTTAGAAAGGGTTGAATGTGGATGATGTGGCTTTGAATGGTGCATTTTGAACACACGACAAGCCTGGAGTTCAAATAAGTTCAAGAAAATGAAATGCCTCTTGTAACCGACGAGTTCCCGTCCGAAACACCGATGCTTCGAAAGAAAATGTCTGTTTTGTACACGAAGTGCATCCAACTTTTGCCGTAACCCTCTCAACTTTTTAGCACATGCTATGTGGGTGAAATGATGATACCCTGCCAACTTTCAACCTTTTCAGAGTTCATTTGTAGTGCTTTTCAATTTCAGGGTCATTTAGCTCAAACATATCAGTAAATGCATGAAAAATATAAAAATGAAGTCAGAAAGGGTTTAAAATTGATGATGTGGCTTTGATTAGTGCATTTTGCAGTTACGAAAAGCCTGGAGTTCAAATAAATTCAAGAAAATGAAATGCCTTTTGTAACCGATGAGTTTCCGTCTGAAACCCCGATTCTTCGAAAGAGATCGTCTGTTTTGTATACGAAGTGCATCCAGCTTTTGCCGTAACCATCTCAACTTTTTAGCACATGCTATGTGGGTGAAATCATGATACCATGCCAAATTTCAACCTTTTCAGAGTTCGTTTGTAGTGCTTTTCAATTTCAGGGTCAGTTAGGTAAAAAAAGAATCAGTAAATGCATGAAAAATATCAAATGAAGTCAGAAAGGGTTGAAAATTGATGATGTGGCTTTGATTGTTGCATTTTGAAGTTACGAAAAGCCTAGAGTTCAAATAAATTCAAGAAAATGAAATGCCTTTTGTAACCGATGAGTTTCCGTCCGAAACCCCGATACTTCGAAAGAGATCGTCTGTTTTGTACATGAAGTGCATCTAGCTTTTGCCATAACCCTCTCAACTTTTTAGCACATGCTATGTGGGTGAAATGATGATACCATGCCAACTTTCAAACTTTTCAGAGTTCATTTGTAGTGCTTTTCAATTTCAGGGTCATTTAGGTAAAAAAAATCAGTAAATGCATGAAAAATATCAAATAAAGTCAGAAAGGGTAGAAAATTGATGATGTGGGTTTGAATGGTGCATTTTAAACACACGAAAAGCCTGGATTTCAAATAAGTTCAAGAAAATGAAATGCCTTTTTTAACTGATGAGTTTCTGTCCGAAACACTGATACTTCGAAAGAGACTGTCCGTTTTGTATGCGAAGTGCATCCATCTTTTGCCGTAACCCTCCCTACTTTTTAGCACATGGTATGTGGGTGAAATGATGATACCATGCCAACTTTCAACCTTTTCAGAGTTCATTTGTAGTGCTTTTCAATTTCAGGGGTCATTTAGCTCAAAAAAATCAGTAAATGCATGGAAAATACTAAATGAAGTCAGAAAGGGTTGAAAATTCATGATGTGGCTTTGAATGGTGCATTTTGAACACACGAAAATCCTGGAGTTCAAATAAGTTCAAGAAAATGAAATGCCTTTTGTAACCGATGAGTTTCCGTCTGAAACCCCGATACTTCGAAAGAGACTGTTCGTTCTGTACACGAAGTGCATCCAGCTTTTGCCGTAACCCTCTCAACTTTTTAGCACGTGCTATGTGGGTGAAATGATGATACCATGCCAACTTTCAACCTCTTTAGAGTTCATTTGTATTGCTTTTCAATTTTAGGGTCTTTTTGCTCAAAAAATCAGTAAATGCATGAAAAATATCACATGAAGTTAGAAAGGGTTGAATGTTGATGATGTGGCTTTGAATGGTGCATTTTGAACACAAGAAAAGCCTGGAGTTCAAATAAGTTCAAGAAAATGAAATGCCTCTTGTAACCGACGAGTTCCCGTCCGAAACACCGATGCTTCAAAAGAAAATGTCTGTTTTGTACACGAAGTGCATCCAGCTTTTGCCGTAACCCTCTCAACTTTTTAGCACATGCTATGTGGGTGAAATGATGATACCATGCCAACTTTCAACCTTTTCAGAGTTCATTTGTAGTGCTTTTCAATTTCAGGGTCATTTAGCTCAAACAAATCAGTAAATGCATGAAAAATATAAAAATGAAGTCAGAAAGGGTTGAAAATTGAAGATGTGGCTTTGATTGGTGCATTTTGCAGTTACGGAAAGCCTGGAGTTCAAATAAATTCAAGAAAATGAAATGCCTTTTGTAACCGATGAGTTTCCGTCTGAAACCCCGATTCTTCGAAAGAGATCGTCTGTTTTGTATACGAAGTGCATCCAGCTTTTGCCGTAACCATCTCAACTTTTTAGCACATGCTATGTGGGTGAAATCATGATACCATGCCAAATTTCAACCTTTTCAGAGTTCATTTGTAGTGCTTTTCAATTTCAGGGTGAGTTAGGTAAAAAAACAATCAGTAAATGCATGAAAAATATCAAATGAAGTCAGAAAGGGTTGAAAAATGATGATGTGGCTTTGATTGTTGCATTTTGAAGTTACGAAAAGCCTAGAGTTCAAATAAATTCAAGAAAATGAAATGCCTTTTGTAACCGATGAGTTTCCGTCCGAAACCCCGATACTTCGATAGAGATCGTCTGTTTTGTACATGAAGTGCATCTAGCTTTTGCCATAACCCTCTCTACTTTTTAGCACATGCTATGTGGGTGAAATGATGATACCATGCCAACTTTCAACCTTTTCAGAGTTCATTTGTAGTGCTTTTCAATTTCAGGGTCATTTAGGTAAAAAAAATCAGTAAATGCATGAAAAATATCAAATAAAGTCAGAAAGGGTAGAGAATTGATGATGTGGCTTTGAATGGTGCATTTTAAACACACGAAAAGCCTGGATTTCAAATAAGTTCAAGAAAATGAAATGCCTTTTTTAACTGATGAGTTTCTGTCCGAAACACCGATACTTCGAAAGAGACTGTCCGTTTTGTATGCGAAGTGCATCCATCTTTTGCCGTAACCCTCCCTACTTTTTAGCACATGCTATGTGGGTGAAATGATGATACCATGCCAACTTTCAACCTTTTCAGAGTTCATTTGTAGTGCTTTTCAATTTCAGGGGTCATTTAGCTCAAAAAAATCAGTAAATGCATGGAAAATACTAAATGCAGTCACAAAGGGTTGAAAATTCATGATGTGGCTTTGAATGGTGCATTTTGAACACACGAAAATCCTGGAGTTCAAATAAGTTCAAGAAAATGAAATGCCTTTTGTAACCGATGAGTTTCCGTCTGAAACCCCGATACTTCGAAAGAGACTGTCCGTTCTGTACACGAAGTGCATCCAGCTTTTGCCGTAACCCTCTCAACTTTTTAGCACGTGCTATGTGGGTGAAATGATGATACCATGCCAACTTTCAACCTCTTCAGAGTTCATTTGTATTGCTTTTCAATTTTAGGGTCTTTTTGCTCAAAAAATCAGTAAATGCATGAAAAATATCACATGAAGTTAGAAAGGGTTGAATGTTGATGATGTGGCTTTGAATGGTGCATTTTGAACACACGAAAAGCCTGGAGTTCAAATAAGTTCAAGAAAATGAAATGCCTCTTGTAACCGACGAGTTCCCGTCCGAAACACCGATGCTTCGAAAGAAAATGTCTGTTTTGTACACGAAGTGCATCCAGCTTTTGCCGTAACCCTCTCAACTTTTTAGCACGTGCTATGTGGGTGAAATGATGATACCATGCCAACTTTCAACCTTTTCAGAGTTCATTTGTAGTGCTTTTCAATTTCAGGGTCATTTAGCTCAAACAAATCAGTAAATGCATGAAAAATATAAAAATGAAGTCAGAAAGGGTTGAAAATTGATGATGTGGCTTTGATTGGTGCATTTTGCAGTTACGAAAAGCCTGGAGTTCAAATAAATTCAAGAAAATGAAGTGCCTTTTGTAACCGATGAGTTTCCGTCTGAAACCCCGATTCTTCGAAAGAGATCGTCTGTTTTGTATACGAAGTGCATCCAGCTTTTGCCGTAACCATCTCAACTTTTTAGCACATGCTATGTGGGTGAAATCATGATACCATGCCAAATTTCGACCTTTTCAGAGTTCATTTGTAGTGCTTTTCAATTTCAGGGTCAGTTAGGTAAAAAAAGAATCAATAAATGCATGAAAAATGTCAAATGAAGTCAGAAAGGGTTGAAAATTGATGATGTGGCTTTGATTGTTGCATTTTGAAGTTACGAAAAGCCTAGAGTTCAAATAAATTCAAGAAAATGAAATGCCTTTTGTAACCGATGAGTTTCCGTCCGAAACCCCGATACTTCGAAAGAGATCGTCTGTTTTGTACATGAAGTGCATCTAGCTTTTGCCATAACCCTCTCAACTTTTTAGCACATGCTATGTGGGTGAAATGATGATACCATGCCAACTTTCAACCTTTTCAGAGTTCATTTGTAGTGCTTTTCAATTTCAGGGTCATTTAGGTAAAAAAAATCAGTAAATGCATGAAAATATCAAATAAAGTCAGAAAGGGTAGAAAATTGATGATGTGGCTTTGAATGGTGCATTTTAAACACACGAAAAGCTTGGATTTCAAATAAGTTCAAGAAAATGAAATGCCTTTTTTAACTGATGAGTTTCTGTCCGAAACACCGATACTTCGAAAGAGACTGTCCGTTTTGTATGCGAAGTGCATCCATCTTTTGCCGTAACCCTCCCTACTTTTTAGCACATGCTATGTGGGTGAAATGATGATACCATGCCAACTTTCAACCTTTTCAGAGTTCATTTGTAGTGCTTTTCAATTTCAGGGGTCATTTAGCTCAAAAAAATCAGTAAATGCATGGAAAATACTAAATGAAGTCAGAAAGGGTTGAAAATTCATGATGTGGCTTTGAATGGTGCATTTTGAACACACGAAAATCCTGGAGTTCAAATAAGTTCAAGAAAATGAAATGCCTTTTGTAACCGATGAGTTTCCGTTTGAAACCCCGATACTTCGAAAGAGACTGTCCGTTCTGTACACGAAGTGCATCCAGCTTTTGCCGTAACCCTCTCAACTTTTTAGCACGTGCTATGTGGGTGAAATGATGATGCCATGCCAACTTTCAACCTCTTCAGAGTTCATTTGTATTGCTTTTCAATTTTAGGGTCTTTTTGCTCAAAAAATCAGTAAATGCATGAAAAATATCACATGAAGTTAGAAAGGGTTGAATGTTGATGATGTGGCTTTGAATGGTGCATTTTGACCACACGAAAAGCCTGGAGTTCAAATAAGTTCAAGAAAATGAAATGCCTCTTGTAACCGACGAGTTCCCGTCCGAAACACCGATGCTTCGAAAGAAAATGTCTGTTTTGTACACGAAGTGCATCCAGCTTTTGCCGTAACCCTCTCAACTTTTTAGCACATGATATGTGGGTGAAATGATCATACCATGCCAACTTTCAACCTTTTCAGAGTTCATTTGTAGTGCTTTTCAATTTCAGGGTCATTTAGCTCAAACAAATCAGTAAATGCATGAAAAATATAAAAATGAAGTCAGAAAGGGTTGAAAATTGATGATGTGGCTTTGATTGGTGCATTTTGCAGTTAAGAAAAGCCTGGAGTTCAAATAAATTCAAGAAAACGAAATGCCTTTTGTAACCGATGAGTTTCCGTCTGAAACCCCGATTCTTCGAAAGAGATCGTCTGTTTTGTATACGAAGTGCATCCAGCTTTTGCCGTAACCATCTCAACTTTTTAGCACATGCTATGTGGGTGAAATCATGATACCATGCCAAATTTCAACCTTTTCAGAGTTCATTTGTAGTGCTTTTCAATTTCAGGGTCAGTTAGGTAAAAAAAGAATCAGTAAATGCATGAAAAATATCAAATGAAGTCAGAAAGGGTTGAAAATTGATGATGTGGCTTTGATTGCTGCATTTTGAAGTTACGAAAAGCCTAGAGTTCAAATAAATTCAAGAAAATGAAATGCCTTTTGTAACCGATGAGTTTCCGTCCGAAACCCCGATACTTCGAAAGAGATCGTTTGTTTTGTACATGAAGTGCATCTAGCTTTTGCCATAACCCTCTCAACTTTTTAGCATATGCTGTGTGGGTGAAATGATGATACCATGCCAACTTTCAACCTTTTCAGAGTTCATTTGTAGTGCTTTTCAATTTCAGGGTCATTTAGGTAAAAAAAATCAGTAAATGCATGAAAAATATCAAATAAAGTCAGAAAGGGTAGAAAATTGATGATGTGGCTTTGAATGGCGCATTTTAAACACACGAAAAGCCTGGATTTCAAATAAGTTCAAGAAAATGAAATGCCTTTTTTAACTGATGAGTTTCTGTCCGAAACACCGATACTTCGAAAGAGACTGTCCGTTTTGTATGCGAAGTGCATCCATCTTTTGCCGTAACCGTCCCTACTTTTTAGAACATGCTATGTGGGTGAAATGATGATACCATGCCAACTTTCAACCTTTTCAGAGTTCATTTGTAGTGCTTTTCAATTTCAGGGGTCATTTAGCTCAAAAAAATCAGTAAATGCATGGAAAATACTAAATGAAGTCAGAAAGGGTTGAAAATTCATGATGTGGCTTTGAATGGTGCATTTTGAACACACGAAAATCCTGGAGTTCAAATAAGTTCAAGAAAATGAAATGCCTTTTGTAACCGATGAGTATCCATTCG
Organism: Hordeum marinum; assembly: GCA_022496015.1. NCBI lineage: Eukaryota > Viridiplantae > Streptophyta > Magnoliopsida > Poales > Poaceae > Hordeum > Hordeum marinum. Next base: position 504,941,814 of record CM039674.1, on the reverse strand, counting down.
AAACCCCGATACTTCGAAAGAGGCTGTCCTTTTTGTACACAAAGTTCATTCAGCTTTTGTCGTAACCCTCTCAACTTTTTAATACATGCTACGTGGGTGAAATAATGATACCATGCCAGGTTTCAACCTTTTCAGAGTTCATTTGTAGTGCTTATCAATTTTAGGGACATTTAGCTCAAAAATATCAGTAAATGCATGAAAAATATCAAATGAAGTTAGAAAGGGTTGGATATGGATGATGTGGCTTTAAATGGAGCATTTTGAAGTTACGAAAATCCTGGAGTTCAAATAAGTTCAAGAAAATGAAATGCCTCTTGTAACCGATAAGTTTCCGTCCGAAACCCCAATAGTTCGAAAGAGACTGTATGATTTCTATGCGAAGTGCGTCCAGCTTTTGCCGTAACCCTCCCAAGTTTTTAGCACATGCTATGTGCGTGAAATGATGATACCATGCCAACTTTCAACCTTTTCAGTGTTCATTTGTAGTGCTTTTCAATTTAAGGGTCATTTAGCTCAAAAAAATCAGTAAATGCATGAAAAATATCACATGAAGTTAGAAAGGGTTGAAAGGTGATGATCTGGCTTTGAATGGTGCATTTTGAACAGACGAAAAGCCTGGAGTTCAAATAAGTTCTAGAAAATGAAATGCCTTTGATTTTCCGTCCAAAACCCCAATACTTCGAAAGAGACTGTCCGTTTTGTATGCGAAGTGCATCCAGCTTTTGCCGTAACCCTCCCATCTTTTTAGCACATGCTATGTGGTTGAAAAATGATACCATGCCAAATTTCAACCTTTTCAGAGTTCATTTGTAGTGCTTATCAATTTAAGGGTCATTTAGCTCAAAAAAATCAGTAAATGCATGAAAAATATCAAATGAAGTCAGAAAGGTTTGAAAATTGATGATGTGGCTTTGAATGGTGCCTTTTGAACACACGAAAAGCCTGGAATTCAAATAAGTTCAAGAAAAGGAAATGCCTTTTTTAACTGATGAGTTTCCGTCCGAAACCCACAGACTTCGAAAGAGACTGTCCATTTTGTATGCGAAGTGCGTCCATCTTTTGCCGCAACCCTCCCTACTTTTTAGCACATGCTATGTGGGTGAAATGATGATACCATGCCAACTTTCAACCTTTTCATAGTTCATTTGTAGTGCATTTCAATTTCAGGGTCATTTAGCTCAAAAAAATCAGTAAATTCATTAAAAATATCAAATGAAGACAGAAAGGGTTGAAAATTGATGATGTGGCTTTGAATTGTCCATTTTGAACACACGAAAAGCCTGGAGTTCAAATAAGTTCAAGAAAATTAAATACCTTTTGTAACCGATGAGTTTCCGTTTGAAACCCCGATACTTCGAAAGAGACTGTCCGTTTTGTACACGAAATGCATCCAGCTTTTGCCGTAACCCTCTCAACTTTTTAGCACGTGCTATGTGGGTGAAATTATGATACCATGCCAACTTTCAACCTCTTCAGAGTTCATTTGTAGTGCTTTTCAATTTTAGGGTCTTTTAGCTCAAAAAAATCAGTAAATGCATGAAAAATATCACATGAAGTTAGAAAGGGTTGAATGTTGATGATGTGGCTTTGAATGGTGCATTTTGAACACACGAAAAGCCTGGAGTTCAAATAAGTTCAAGAAAATGAAATGCCTCTTGTAACCGACGAGTTCCCGTCCGAAACACCGATGCTTCGAAAGAGACTGTCCGTTTTGTACACGAAGTGCATCCAGCTTTTGCCGTAACCCTCTCAACATTTTAGCACATGCTATGTGGCTGAAATAATGATACCATGCGAAATTTCAACCATTTCAGAGTTCATTTGTAGTGCTTTTCAATTTCAGGGTCATTTAGCTCAAACAAATCAGTAAATGCATGAAAAATATAAAAATGAAGTCAGAAAGGGTTGAAAATTGATGATGTGGCTTTGATTGGTGCATTTTGCAGTTACGAAAAGCCTGGAGTTCAAATAAATACAAGAAAATGAAATGCCTTTTGTAACCGATGAGTTTCCGTCTGAAACCCCGATTCTGCGAAAGAGATCGTCTGTTTTGTATACGAAGTGCATCCAGCTTTTGCCATAACCATCTCAACTTTTTAGCACATGCTATGTGGGTGAAATGATGATACCATGCCAAATTTCAACCTTTTCAGAGTTGATTTGTAGTGCTTTTCAATTTCAGGGTCAGTTAGGTAAAAAAAGAATCAGTAAATGCATGAAAAATATCAAATGAAGTCAGAAAGGGTTGAAAATTGATGATGTGGCTTTGATTATTGCATTTTGAAGTTACGAAAAGCCTAGAGTTCAAATAAATTCAAGAACATGAAATGCCTTTTGTAACCGATGAGTTTCCGTCCGAAACCCCGATACTTCGAAAGAGATCGTCTGTTTGGTAGATGAAGTGCATCTAGCTTTTTCCGTAACCCTCTCAACTTTTTAGCACATGCTATGTGGGTGAAATGATGATACCATGCCAACTTTCAACCTTTTCAGAGTTCATTTGTAGTGCTTTTCAATTTCAGGGTCATTTAGGTCAAAAAAAATCAGTAAATGCATGAAAAATATCAAATAAAGTCAGAAAGGGTAGAAAATTGATGATGTGGCTTTGAATGGTGCATTTTAAACACACGAAAAGCCTGGAGTTCAAATAAGTTCAAGAAAATGAAATGCCTTTTTTAACTGATGAGTTTCTGTCCGAAACACCGATACTTCGAAAGAGACTGTCCGTTTTGTATGCGAAGTGCATCCATCTTTTGCCGTAACCCTTCCTACTTTTTAGCACATGCTATGTGGGTGAAATGGTGATACCATGCCAACTTTCAACCTTTTCAGAGTTCATTTGTAGTGCTTTTCAATTTCAGGGGTCACTTAGCTCAAAAAAATCAGTAAATGCATGGAAAATACTAAATGAAGTCAGAAAGGGTTGAACATTCATGATGTGGCTTTGAATGGTGCATTTTGAACACACGAAAATCCTGGAGTTCAAATAAGTTCAAGAAAATGAAATGCCTTTTGTAACCGATGAGTATCCATTCGAAACCCCGATACTTCGAAAGAGGTTGTCCTTTTTGTACACGAAGTGCATTCAACTTTTGCCGTAACCCTCTCAACTTTTTAACACATGCTACAAGGGTGAAATAATGATACCATGCCAAGTTTCAACCTTTTCAGAGTTCATTTGTAGTGCTTATCAATTTTAGGGACATTTAGCTCAAAAATATCAGTAAATGCACGAAAAATATCAAATGAAGTTTGAAAGGGTTGGATATTGATGATGTGGCTTTAAATGGAGCATTTTGAAGTTATGAAAACCTTGGAGTTCAAATAAGTTCAAGAAAATGAAATGCCTCTTGTAACCGATAAGTTTCCGTCCGAAACCCCGATACTTCGAAAGAGACTGTATGATTTCTATGCGAAGTGCATCCAGCTTTTGCCGTAACCCTCCCAAGTTTTTAGCACATGCTATGTGCGTGAAATGATGATACCATGCCAACTTTCAACCTTTTCAGTGTTCATTTGTAGTGCTTTTCAATTTAAGGGTCATTTAGCTCAAAAAAATCAGTAAATGCATGAAAAATATCACATGAAGTTAGAAAGGGTTGAAAGTTGATGATGTGGCTTTGAATGGTGCATTTTGAACAGATGAAAAGCCTGGAGTTCAAATAAGTTCAAGAAAATGAAATGCCTTTGATTTTCCGTCCAAAACCCCAATACTTCGAAAGAGACTGTCCGTTTTGTATGCCAAGTGCATCCAGCTTTTGCCGTAACCCTCCCAACTTTTTAGCACATGCTATGTGGTTGAAAAATGATACCATGCCAAATTTCAACCTTTTCAAAGTTCATTTGTAGTGCTTATCAACTTAAGGGTCATTTAGCTCAAAAAAATCAGTAAATGCATGAAAAATATCAAATGAAGTCAGAAAGGTTTGAAAATTGATGATGTGGCTTTGAATGGTGCCTTTTGAACACACGAAAAGCCTGGAATTCAGATAAGTTCAAGAAAAGGAAATGCCTTTTTTAACTGATGAGTTTCTGTCCGAAACCCACATACTTCGAAAGAGACTGTCCATTTTGTATTCGAAGTGCGTCCATCTTTTGCCGTAACCCTCCCTACTTTTTAGCACATGCTATCTGGGTGAAATGTTGATACCATGCCAACTTTAAACCTTTTCAGAGTTCATTTGTAGTGCTTTTCAATTTCAGGGTCATTTAGCTCAAAAAAATTAGTAAATTCATTAAAAATATCAAATGAAGACAGAAAGGGTTGAAAATTGATGATGTGGCTTTGAATTGTGTATTTTGAACACACGAAAAGCCTGGAGTTCAAATAAGTTCAAGAAAATTAAATACCTTTTGTAACCGATGAGTTTCCGTCTGAAACCCCGATAATTCGAAAGAGACTGTCCGTTTTGTACACGAAGTGCATCCAGCTTTTGCCGTAACCCTCTCAACTTTTTAGCACGTGCTATGTGGGTGAAATGATGATACCATGCCAACTTTCAACCTCTTCAGAGTTCATTTGTAGTGCTTTTCAATTTTAGGGTCTTTTAGCTCAAAAAAATCAGTAAATCCATGAAAAATATCACATGAAGTTAGAATGGGTTGAATGTTGATGATGTGGCTTTGAATGGTGCATTTTGAACACACGAAAAGCCTGGAGTTCAAATAAGTTCAAGAAAATGAAATGCCTCTTGTAACCGACGAGTTCCCGTCCGAAACACCGATGCTTCGAAAGAGACTGTCCGTTTTGTACACGAAGTGCATCCAGCTTTTGCCGTAACCCTCTCAACATTTTAGCACATGCTATGTGGCTGAAACAATGATACCATGCGAAATTTCAACCATTTCAGAGTTCATTTGTAGTGCTTTTCAATTTCAGGGTCATTTAGCTCAAACAAATCAGTAAATGCATGAAAAATATAAAAATGAAGTCAGAAAGGGTTGAAAATTGATGATGTGGCTTTGATTGGTGCATTTTGCAGTTACGAAAAGCCTGGAGTTCAAATAAATTCAAGAAAATGAAATGCCTTTTGTAACCGATGAGTTTTCGTCTGAAACCCCGATTCTTCGAAAGAGATCGTCTGTTTTGTATACGAAGTGCATCCAGCTTTTGCCGTAACCATCTCAACTTTTTAGCACATGCTATGTGGGTGAAATGATGATACCATGCCAAATTTCAACCTTTTCAGAGTTGATTTGTAGTGCTTTTCAATTTCAGGGTCAGTTAGGTAAAAAAAGAATCAGTAAATGCATGAAAAATATCAAATGAAGTCAGAAAGGGTTGAAAATTGATGATGTGGCTTTGATTGTTGCATTTTGAAGTTACGAAAAGCCTAGAGTTCAAATAAATTCAAGAAAATGAAATGCCTTTTGTAACCGATGAGTTTCCGTCCGAAACCCCGATACTTCGAAAGAGATCGTCTGTTTGGTAGATGAAGTGCATCTAGCTTTTGCCGTAACCCTCTAAACTTTTTAGCACATGCTATGTGCGTGAAATGATGATACCATGCCAACTTTCAACCTTTTCAGAGTTCATTTGTAGTGCTTTTCAATTTCAGGGTCATTTAGGTCAAAAAAAATCAGTAATGCATGAAAAATATCAAATAAAGTCAGAAAGGGTAGAAAATTGATGATGTGGCTTTGAATTGTGCATTTTGAACACACGAAAAGCCCGGAGTTCAAATATGTTCCAGATAATGAAATGCCTCTTGTAACCGATGAGTTTTCGTCCGAAACCCCTATACTTCGAAAGAGACTGTCCATTTTGTACACGAAGTGCATCCAGCTTTTGCCGTAACCCTCTCAACTTTTTAGCACATGCTATGTGGGTGAAATGATGATACCATACCAACTTTCAACCTTTTCAGAGTTCATTTGTAGTGCTTTTCAAGTTCAGGGTCAGTTAGCTCAAAAAAATCAGTAAATGCATGAAAAATATCAAATGGAGTTAGAAAGGGTAGAAAATTGATCATGTGGCTTTGAATGGTGCATTTTGGACACACGAAAAGCTTGGAGTTCAAATAAGTTCAAGAAATTGAAATGCCTGTTGTAACCAATGAGTTCCCGTCCAAAACGTCGATGCTTCGAAAGAGACTGTCCGTTTTGTACACCAAGTGCATCCAGCTTTTCCCGTAACCCTCTCAACTTTTTAGCACATGCTATGTGCGTTAAATGATGATACCATGCCAACTTTAAACCTTTTCAGAGTTCATTTGTAGTGCTTTTCAATTTCAGGGTCATTTAGCTCAATCAAATCAGTAAATGCATGAAAAATATCAAATGATGTCAGAATGGGTTGAAAATTGATGATGTGGCTTTGAATGGTGCATTTTGAACACACGAAAACCCTGGAGTTCAAGTAAGTTCAAGAAAATGAAATGCCTCTTGTACCCGATGAGTTTTTGTCCGAAACCCCGATAATTCGAAAGAGACTGTCCGTTTTGTATTCGAAGTGCATCCAGCTTTTCCCGTAACCCTCCCAACTTTTTAGCACATGCTATGTGGGTGAAATGACGATACCATGCCAACTTTCAACCTTTTCAATGTTCATTTGTTGTGCTTTGCAATTTTAGGGTCATCTAGCTAAAAAAAATCAGTAAATGCATGAAAAATAACAAATGAAGTCAGAAAGGGTTGAAAATTGACGATGTGGCTTTGAATGGTGCATTTTGAACACACGAAAAGCCTGGAGTTCAAATAAGTTCAAGAAAATAAAATGCCTTTTGTAACCGATGAGTTTCCGTCCGAAACACCGATACTTCGAAAGAGACTGTCCATTTTGGACACGAAGTGCATCCAGCTTTTGCCGTAACCCTCTCAACTTTTTAGCACATGCTATGTGGGTGAAATGATGATACCATGCCAACTTTCAACCTTTTCAGAGTTCATTTGTAGTGCTTTTCAATTTCAGGGTCATTTAGCTCAAAAAATCCGTAAATGCATGGAAAGTACTAAATGAAGTCAAAAAGGGTTGAAAATTCATGATGTGGCTTTGAATGGTGCATTTTGAACACACGAAAATCCTGGAGTTCAAATAAGTTCAGGAAAATGAAATGCCTTTTGTAACCGATGAGTATCCATCCGAAACCCCGATACTTCGAAAGAGGCTGTCCTTTTTGTACACGAAGTGCATTCAGCTTTTGCCGTAACCCTCTCAACTTTTTAAAACATGCTATGTGGGTGAAATAGTGATACCATGCCAAGTTTCAACCTTTTCAGAGTTCATTTGTAGTGCTTATCAATTTTAAGGACATTTAGCTCAAAAATATCAGTAAATGCATGAAAAATATCAAATGAAGTTAGAAAGGGTTGGAAATTGATGATGTGGCTTTAAATGGAGCATTTTGAAGTTACGAAAACCCTGGAGTTCAAATAAGTTCAAGAAAATGAAATGCCTCTTGTAACCGATAAGTTTCCGTCCGAAACCCCGATACTTCGAAAGAGACTGTATGTTTTCTATGCGAAGTGCATCCAGCTTTTGCCGTAACCCTCCCAAGTTTTTAGCACATGCTATGTGGGTGAAATGATGATACCATGCCAACTTTCAACCTTTTCAGTTTTCATTTGTAGTGCTTTTGAATTTAAGGGTCATTTAGCTCAGAAAAATCAGTAAATGCATGAAAAATATCAAATGAAGTCAGATAGGGTTGAAAATTGACGATGTGGCTTTGAATGGTGCATTTTGAACAGCCGAAAAGCCTGGAGTTCAAATAAGTTCAAGAAAATGAAATGCCTTTGAGTTTCCGTCTGAAACCCCGATACTTCGAAAGAGACTGTCTGTTTTGTATGCGAAGTGCATCCAGCTTTTGCCGTAACCCTCCCAACTTTTTAGCACATGCTATGTGGTTGAAAAATGATACCATGCCAAATTTCAACCTTTTCAGAGTTCATTTGTAGTGCTTATCAATTTAAGGGTCATTTAGCTCAAAAAAAATCAGTAAATGCATGAAAAATATCAAATGAAGTCAGAAAGGGTTGAAAATTGATGATGTGGCTTTGAATGGTGCCTTTTGAACACACGAAAAGCCTGGAATTCAAATAAGTTCAAGAAAAGGAAATGCCTGTTTTAATTGATGAGTTTCCGTCCGAAACCCAGATACTTCGAAAGAGACTGTCCATTTTGTATGCGAAGTGCATCCACCTTTTTCCGTAACCCTCCCTACTTTTTAGCACATGCTATGTGGGTGAAATGTTGATACCATGCCAACTTTAAACCTTTTCAGAGTTCATTTGTAGTGCTTTTCAATTTCAGGGTCATTTAGCTCAAAAAAATCAGTAAATGCATGAAAAATATCAAATGAAGTCAGAAAGGGTTTAAAATTGATGATGTGGCTTTGAATTGTGCATTTTGAACAAACGAAAAGCCTGGAGTTCAATTTAGTTCAAGAAAATTAAATACCTTTTGTAACCGATGAGTTTCCGTCTGAAACCCCGATACTTCGAAAGAGACTGTCCATTTTGTACACGAAGTGCATCCAGCTTTTGCCGTAACACTCTCAACGTTTTAGCACGTGCTATGTGGGTGAAATGATGATACCATGCCAACTTTCAACCTTTTCAGAGTTCATTTGTAGTGCTTTTCAATTGTAGGGTCATTTAGCTCAAAAAAATCAGTAAATGCATTAAAAATATCACATGAACTTAGAATGGGTTGAATGTTGATGATGTGGCTTTGAATGGTGCATGTCGAACACACGAAAAGCCTGGAGTACAAATAAGTTCAAGAAAATGAAATGCCTCTTGTAACCGACGAGTTCCCGTCTGAAACACCGATGCTTTGAAAGAGACTGTCTGTTTTGTACACGAAGTGCATCCAGCTTTTGCCATAACCCTCTAAACTTTTTAGCACATGCTATGAGGGTGAAATAATGATACCATGCGAAATTTCAACCATTTCAGAGTTCATTTGTAGTGTTTTCAATTTCAGGGTCATTTAGCTCAAACAAATGAAGTCAGAAAGGGTTGAAAATTGATGATGTGGCTTTGATTGGTGCATTTTGCAGTTACGAAAAGCCTGGAGTTCAAATAAATTGAAGAAAATGAAATGCCTTTTGTAACCGATGAGTTTCCGTTTGAAACCCCGATTCTTCGAAAGAGATCGTCTGTTTTGTATACGAAGTGCATCCTGCTTTTGCCGTAACCATCTCAACTTTTTAGCACATGCTATGTGGGTGAAATATACCATGCCAAATTTCAACCTTTTCAGAGTTCATTTGTAGTGCTTTTCAATTTCAGGGTCAGTTAGGTAAAAAAAGAATGAGTAATTGCATGAAAAATATCAAATGAAGTCAGAAAGGGTAGAAAATTGATGATGTGGCTTTGAATGGTGCATTTTGGACACACGAAAAGCCTGGAGTTCAAATAAGTTCAAGAAAATGAAATGCCTGTTGTAACCAATGAGTTCCCGTCCGAAACGTCGATGCTTCGAAAGAGACTGTCCGTTTTGTACACGAAGTGCATCTAGCTTTTCCCGTAACACTCTCAACTTTTTAGCACATGCTATGTGGGTTAAATGATGATACCATGCCAACTTTAAACCTTTTGAGAGTTTATTTGTAGTGCTTTTAATTTTCAGGGTCATTTAGCTCAAAAAAATCAGTAAATGCATGAAAAATATCAAATGAAGTCAGAATGGGTTGAAAATTGATGATGTGGCTTTGAATGGTGCATTTTGAACACACGAAAAGCCTGGAGTTCAAATAAGTTCAGGAAAATGAAATGCCTTTTGTAACCGATGAGTATCCATCCGAAACCCCGATACTTCGAAAGAGACTGTCTGTTTTGTATGCGAAGTGCATCCAGCTTTTGCCGTAACCCTCCCAACTTTTTAGCACATGCTATGTGGTTGAAAAATGATACCATGCCAAATTTCAACCTTTTCAGAGTTCATTTGTAGTGCTTATCAATTTAAGGGTCATTTAGCTCAAAAAAAATCAGTAAATGCATGAAAAATATCAAATGAAGTCAGAAAGGGTTGAAAATTGATGATGTGGCTTTGAATGGTGCCTTTTGAACACACGAAAAGCCTGGAATTCAAATAAGTTCAAGAAAAGGAAATGCCTGTTTTAACTGATGAGTTTCCGTCCGAAACCCAGATACTTCGAAAGAGACTGTCCATTTTGTATGCGAAGTGCATCCACCTTTTTCCGTAACCCTCCCTACTTTTTAGCACATGCTATGTGGGTGAAATGTTGATACCATGCCAACTTTAAACCTTTTCAGAGTTCATTTGTAGTGCTTTTCAATTTCAGGGTCATTTAGCTCAAAAAAATCAGTAAATGCATGAAAAATATCAAATGAAGTCAGAAAGGGTTGAAAATTGATGATGTGGCTTTGAATTGTGCATTTTGAACAAACGAAAAGCCTGGAGTTCAATTTAGTTCAAGAAAATTAAATACCTTTTGTAACCGATGAGTTTCCGTCTGAAACCCCGATACTTCGAAAGAGACTGTCCATTTTGTACACGAAGTGCATCCAGCTTTTGCCGTAACACTCTCAATGTTTTAGCACGTGCTATGTGGGTGAAATGATGATACCATGCCAACTTTCAACCTTTTCAGAGTTCATTTGTAGTGCTTTTCAATTGTAGGGTCATTTAGCTCAAAAAAATCAGTAAATGCATTAAAAATATCACATGAACTTAGAATGGGTTGAATGTTGATGATGTGGCTTTGAATGGTGCATTTCGAACACACGAAAAGCCTGGAGTACAAATAAGTTCAAGAAAGTGAAATGCCTCTTGTAACCGACGAGTTCCCGTCTGAAACACCGATGCTTTGAAAGAGACTGTCTGTTTTGTACACGAAGTGCATCCAGCTTTTGCCATAACCCTCTCAACTTTTTAGCACATGCTATGAGGGTGAAATAATGATACCATGCGAAATTTCAACCATTTCAGAGTTCATTTGTAGTGTTTTCAATTTCAGGGTCATTTAGCTCAAACAAATGAAGTCAGAAAGGGTTGAAAATTGATGATGTGGCTTTGATTGGTGCATTTTGCAGTTACGAAAAGCCTGGAGTTCAAATAAATTCAAGAAAATGAAATGCCTTTTGTAACCGATGAGTTTCCGTTTGAAACCCCGATTCTTCGAAAGAGATCGTCTGTTTTGTATCCGAAGTGCATCCTGCTTTTGCCGTAACCATCTCAACTTTTTAGCACATGCTATGTGGGTGAAATATACCATGCCAAATTTCAACCTTTTCAGAATTCATTTGTAGTGCTTTTCAATTTCAGGGTCAGTTAGGTAAAAAAAGAATGAGTAATTGCATGAAAAATATCAAATGAAGTCAGAAAGGGTAGAAAATTGATGATGTGGCTTTGAATGGTGCATTTTGGACACACGAAAAGCCTGGAGTTCAAATAAGTTCAAGAAAATGAAATGCCTGTTGTAACCAATGAGTTCCCGTCCGAAACGTCGATGCTTCGAAAGAGACTGTCCGTTTTGTACACGAAGTGCATCCAGCTTTTCCCGTAACCCTCTCAACTTTTTAGCACATGCTATGTGGGTTAAATGATGATACCATGCCAACTTTAAACCTTTTGAGAGTTTATTTGTAGTGCTTTTCAATTTCAGGGTCATTTAGCTCAAAAAAATCAGTAAATGCATGAAAAATATCAAATGAAGTCAGAATGGGTTGAAAATTGATGATGTGGCTTTGAATGGTGCATTTTGAACACACGAAAAGCCTGGAGTTCAAATAAGTTCAGGAAAATGAAATGCCTTTTGTAACCGATGAGTATCCATCCGAAACCCCGATACTTCGAAAGAGACTGTCCATTTTGTACACGAAGTGCATTCAGCTTTTGCCGTACCCCTCTCAAATTTTTAGCACATGCTATGTGGGTGAAATAATGATACCATGCCAACTTTAAACCTTTTCAGAGTTCATTTGTAGTGCTTTTAAATTTCAGGGTTATTTAGCTCAAAAAAATCAGTAAATGCATGAAAAATATCAAATGAAGTCAGAATGGGTTGAAAATTGATGATGTGGCTTTGAATTGTGCATTCTGAACACACGAAAAGCCTGGAGTTCAAATAAGTTCAAGAAAATTAAATACCTTTTGTAACCGATGAGTTTCCGTCCCAAACACCGATACTTCGAAAGAGACTGTCCGTTTTGTACACGAAGTGCACCCAGCTTTTGCCGTAACCCTCTCAACTTTTTAGCACATGCTATGTGGGTGAAATGATGATACCATGCCAAATTTCAACCTTTTTAGAGTTCATTTGTAGTGCTTTTCAATTTACGGTCATTTAGCTCAAACAAATGACTAAATGCATTAAAAATATAAAAATGAAGTCAGAATGGGTTGAATGCTGATGATGTGGCTTTGAATGGTGCATTTTGAACACACGAAAAGCCTGGAGTTCAAATCAGTTCAAGAAAATGAAATGCCTCTTGTAACCGACGAGTTCCCGTCTGAAACACCGATGCTTCGAAAGAGACTGTCCGTTTTGTACACGAAGTGCATCCAAATTTTGCCGTAACCCTCTCAACTTTTTAGCACATGCTATGTGGGTGAAATAATGATACCATGCGAAATTTCAACCATTTCAGAGTTCATTTGTAGTGTTTTCAGTTTCAGGGTCATTTAGCTCAAACAAATCAGTAAATGCATGAAAAAATAAAAATGAAGTCAGAAAGGGTTGAAAATTGATGATGTGGCTTTGATTGGTGCATTTTGCAGTTACGAAAAGCCTGGAGTTCTAATAAATTCAAGAAAATGAAATGCCTTTTGTAACCGATGAGTTTCCGTCTGAAACCCCGATTCTTCGAAAGAGATCGTCTGTTTTGTATACGAAGTGCATCCTACTTTTGCCGTAACCATCTCAACTTTTTAGCACATGCTATGTGGGTGAAATATACCATGCCAAATTTCAACCTTTTCAGAGTTCATTTGTAGTGCTTTTCAATTTCAGGGTCAGTTAGGTAAAAAAAGAATCAGTAATTGCATAAAAAATATCAAATGAAGTCAGAAAGGGTAGAAAATTGATGATGTGGCTTTGAATGGTGCATTTTGGACACACGAAAAGCCTGGAGTTCAAATAAGTTCAAGAAAATGAAATGCCTGTTGTAACCAATGAGTTCCCGTCCGAAACGTCGATGCTTCAAAAGAGACTGTCCGTTTTGTACACGAAGTGCATCCAGCTTTTCCCGTAACCCTCTCAACTTTTTAGCACATGCTATGTGGGTTAAATGATGATACCATGCCAACTTTAAACCTTTTCAGAGTTCATTTGTAGTGCTTTTCAATTTCAGGGTCATTTAGCTCAAAAAATCAGTAAATGCATGAAAAATATCAAATGAAGTCAGAATGGGTTGAAAATTGATGATGTGGCTTTGAATGGTGCATTTTGAACACACGAAAAGCCTGGAGTTCAAGTAAGTTCAAGAAAATGAAATGCCTCTTGTACCTGATGAGTTTCTATCCGAAACCCCGATACTTCGAAAGAGACTGTCCATTTTGTACACGAAGTGCATTCAGCTTTTGCCGTACCCCTCTCAAATTTTTAGCACATGCTATGTGGGTGAAATAATGATACCATGCCAACTTTAAACCTTTTCAGAGTTCATTTGTAGTGCTTTTCAATTCTAGGGTCATATAGCTCAAAAAAATCACTAAATGCATGAAAAATATCAAATAAAGTCAGAAAGGGTTGAAAATTGATGATGTGGCTTTGAATTGTGCATTCTGAACACACGAAAAGCCTGGAGTTCCAATAAGTTCAAGAAAATTAAATACCTTTTGTAACCGATGAGTTTCCGTCCCAAACACCGATACTTCGAAAGAGACTGTCCGTTTTGTACACGAAGTGCACCCAGCTTTTGCCGTAACCCTCTCAACTTTTTAGCACATGCTATGTGGGTGAAATGATGATACCATGCCAAATTTCAACCTTTTCAGAGTTCATTTGTAGTGCTTTTCAATTTTAGGGTCATTTAGCTCAAACAAATGACTAAATGCATGGAAAATATAAAAATGAAGTCAGAAAGGGTTGAAAATTGATGATGTGGCTTTGATTGGTGCATTTTGAAGTTATGAAAAGCCTGGAGTTCAAATAAATTCAAGAAAATGAAATACCTTTTGTAATTGATGAGTTTCCATCCGAAACCCCGATACTTCGAAAGATATCGTCTGTTTTGTACATGAAGTGCATCCAGCTTTTGCCGTAACCCTCTCAACTTTTTAGCACATGCTATGCGGGTGAAATGATGATACCATGCCAAGTTTCAACCTTTTCAGAGTTCATTTGTAGTGCTTTTCAATTTCAGGGTCATTTAGGTCAAAAAAATCAGTAAATGCAAGAAAAATATCAAATGAAGTCAGAAAGGGTAGAAAATTGATGATGTGGCTTCGAATGGTGCATTTTGAACACACGAAAATCCTGCAGTTCAAATAAGTTCAAGAAAATGAAATGCCTTTTTTAACTGATGAGTTTCTGTTCGAAACCCCGCTACTTCGAAAGAGACTGTCCGTTTTGTATGCGAAGTGCATCCATCTTTTGCCGTAACCCTCCCTACTTTTTAGCACATGCTATGTGGGTGAAATGTTGATACCATGCCAACTTTAAACCTTTTCAGAGTTCATTTGTACTGCTTTTAAATTTTAGGGTCATTTAGCTGAAAAAAATCAGTAAATGCATGAAAAAATATCAAATGAAGTCAGAAAGGGTTGAAATTTGATGATGTGGCTTTGAATGGTGCATTTTGAAGTTACAAAAAGCCTGGAGTTAAAATAAATTCAAAAAAATGAAATGCCTTTTGTAACCGATGAGTTTCCGTCTGAAATCCCGATACTTCGAAAGAGACTGTCCGTTTTGTACACGAAGTGCATCCAGCTTTTGCCGTAACCCTCTCAACTTTTTAGCACATGCTATGTGGGTGAAATGATGATACCATGCCAACTTTCAACCTTTTCACAGTTCATTTGTAGTGCTTTTCAATTTCAGGGTCATTTAGCTCAAAAAATCGGTAAATGCATGAAAAATATCAAATGAAGTCGGAAAGGGTTGAAAATTGATGATGTGGCTTTGAGTGGTGCATTTTGAACACAGAAAAAGCCTGGAGTTCAAATAAGTTCAAGAAAATGAAATGGCTTTTGTAACCGATGAGTTTCCGTCCGAAACCCCGATACTTCGAAAGAGACTGTCCGTTTTGTACACGAAATGCATCCAGCTTTTGCAGTAACCCTCTCAACTTTTTAGCACATGCTATGTGGGTGAAATATTGATACCATGCCAACTTTCAACCTTTTCAAATTTCATTTGAAGTGCTTTTCAATTTTAGGGTATTTAGCTCAAAAAAATCAGTAAATGCATGAAAAATATCAAACCAAGTCAGAATACGGTTGAAAATTGATGATGTGGATTTGAATGGTGCATTTTGAACAGACGAAAAGCCTGGAGTTCAAATAAGTTCAAGAAAATGAAATGCCTTTTGTAACAGATGGGTTTCCGTCCGGAACCCCGATACTCCGAAAGAGACTGTCCGTTTTATACACGAAGTGCATCCAACTTTTGCTGTATAACTCTCAAGTTTTTAGCACATGCTATGTGGATGAAATGTTGATACCATGCCACCTCTCAACCTTTTCAGACTTCATTTGAAGTGCTTTTAAATTTTAGGGTCATTTAGCTCAAAAAAAATTAGTAAATGCATGAAAAATATCAAATTAAGTCAGAAATGGTTGAAAATTGATGATGTGGCTTTGAATGGTGCATTTTGAACACACGAAAAGCCTGGATTTCAAATAAGTTCAAGAAAACGAAATGCCTTTTCTAACCGATAAGTTTCCGTCCAAAACCCCGATACTTCGATAGAGACTGTCCGTTTTGTACACGAAGCGCATCCAGGTTTTGCTGTAACCCTCTCAACTTTTTAGCACATGCTATGTGGGTGAAATGATTATACCATGCCAACTTTCAACCATTTCAGAGTTCGTTTGTAGTGCTTTTCAATTTTAGGGTCATTTAGCTCAAAAAATGAGTAAATGCATGAAAAATACCAAATGAAGTCAGAAAGGGTTGAAAACAGGGCTTAGAATGGTACATTTTGAACACACGAAAAGCCTGGAGTTGAAATAAGTTCAAGAAAATAAAATGCCTTTTGTAACCGATGAGTTTCCGTCCAAAACCTCGATACTTCGAAAGAGACTGTCTGTTTTGTATGCGAAGTGCATCCTGCTTTTTCCGTCACCCTCCCAACCTTTTAGCACATGCTATGTGGGTGAAATGTTGATACCATGCCAACTTTAAACCTTCTCATACTTCATTTGAAGTGCTTTTCAATTTCACGGTCATTTAGCTATAAAAAATTAGTAAATGCATGACAAATATCAAATGAAGCCAGAAAGGGTTGAAAATTGATGATGTGGCTTTGAATGGTGCATTTTGAACACAAAAAAATCCTGGAGTTCAAATTGGTTCAAGAAAATGAAATGCCTTTTCTAACCGATGAGTTTCCGTCCGAAACCCCGATACTTCGAAAGAGTCTATCCATTTTGTACACGAAGTGCATCCAGCTTTTGGCTTAACCCTCTCAACTTTTTAGCACATGTTATGTGGGTGAAATGATGATACCATTCCAACTTTAAACCTTTTCAGAGTTCATTTGTAGTGCTTTTCAATTTCAGGGTCATTTAGCTCAAAAAAATCAGTAAATGCATGAAAAATATCAAATGAAGTCAGAAAGGGTTGAAAATTGATGATGTGGCTTTGAATGGTGCATTTTGAACACATGAAAAGCCTGGAGTTCAAATAAGTTCAAGAAAATGAAATGCCTTTTGTAACCGATGAGTTTCCGTCCGAAAGCCCGATACTTCGAAAGAGACTGTCCGTTTTGTACACGATTCTTCGAAAGAAACTTGATATTATATACAATTCATGCAACTAAAATTATCAAAGTTATTTTTTCTTAAATTTAATAGGAAAAAAATATTCATAAATTATTTTTTGTTAACAACTTTTAATATGCAAGGAAATAACATAAAAAATAGCAAAAGTGAAAATAGATGTGCTTACACTGAAATTCAACCTAAATTCAAAGTGCTAGTTAGGCACCTAACTACCATTTTGAATTTAGCCCGAATTTCAGTATACACGCATCTATTATCATGATCAGAGGAGTTCAATGTAACAGCCGCGGCGGGGCTTATAAGCAGGTTCGGGCAACCTTCGCTTGGCGAGGTGGGACTAAATTCCCACCACACCGCTGTGCAAGGCCATTGGTCCCGGTTGGTGGCCCCAACTAGGACCAATGCCACCCTTTCATCCTGGTTTGTGCCACCAACCGGGACCAAAGGGCCTGTTTCCCGCCCTTTGGGCTGCTGAAAACAGGGCTTTGGTCCCGGTTGGTGGCACCAAGCGGGACCAAAGGTCCCTTTTTCCAGCTCTTTTTCGGCGGAAAATAGGGCGTTGGTCCCGGTTGCTGCGACAAACCGGGACTAAAGGTAGCATTTGTCCTGGTTGGGGCCACCAATCAGGACCAATGCTCCTTCTATATGACAAGCACTTAGTAAAATTCGCAGTTTTCATTCCACTTCGCCCTCGTCGCCGCCCCGAGCCCGCCGTCGCCGTTCCCGTCCCCGTCGCCGTTCCCGTCCACGTCGCCGCCCCCGTCGCCGCCCCGTCGCCTCCCCCTCTGCCCCCGTCGCCGCCCCGTCGCCTCCCCCGCCGCCCCATCGCCTCCCCCGCCGCCCCCGTCGCCTCCCCCGCCGCCCCCGTCACCTCCCCCGCCTTCCCCGTCACCGCCCCCATTGCCTCCCCCGCCGACTCCGTCGCCTTCCCCGTCGCCGCCCCGCTCCCGTCGCCTCCCCTCCTCCGTCGCCTCCCCCACTGCCCCCGTCGCCGCCCCGCCTCGTCGCCGCCCCGTCGCCATCGCCGCCCCGCCCCCGTCATCGCCCTGTCGCCGCCCCCGCTATGAGCCACCGCCATCTCGGCTTGTTGCAATTTTTTAAATATATGTTGATTTTTATGCTTTTTAGTATGTGTATGCATGTTAGATTAGTATGTTTATGTTAGCTAGATTAGTATGTGTATGTTAGTTTAGTATGTTTATGCTTTTTTTAGCATGCTTATGTTAGCTAGATTAGTATGTGTATGTTAGATTAGTATCTTTATGCTTTTTTGAAAGTAGATTAGTATGTTTATGTTAGGTTAGTATGTGTATGTTGATTCTGGGTTTTATGAAAAATTAGTTGACGATGCCCGGCCCACATCCTCGTCGTTGAGTAGTCCGCGAGAGCCTACTTGATAGGCGCCATGTCCGGGACTGGGCTCCAGCGGGCTGGCACTGGGAGGTGCTACCTTCCCGGCCTCGGAGGTTGGTGAGGAATGTTGGTATCGTCGTCGACCGGACCTTCTGTGGTGGCGGTCACGCGGGCCACTTTTGGTGCGGAGGGAGCTGGCACCCGCGGAGGTGGTACGTCGCCGTGTCAGGGAGGAGGACGAGCACGTCCTTCACTACATGGCAGCGTTGGACGCCCGGTTTGACAATACCTGGCAGATCCTTCAGGGATCTCACTTGAGTTATGATCACGTGATGGTTCCTTATCTTTGGGTGTCCACCGCCGACGACTCAGAGACCGCTAGTGAACCAAGTTCACCGTCCTCCATTTTGGACTCTAGGATATTCGATCTGTATTAGTGATATTATATTCGAGGTCATTATAAATATTAATGTATTAGTGATATTCTATCGGTATAATGCGTGTGTGACTTTCGGTCTATTGTTGCTCCTTGTGTGTTCTCGATGGAGGAAGGAATCCCGACTGTTGTCGTGGGGGTGCTTCCTCTTTCTTCTCTTCCTCGTGATAAACTCGCCGATATATTGCGCAAGAAGAGAAGAGGGGAGGCGTCCATCATGGACGGTCGAACTATTATTGTGAGAGAGTGTCTAGCAACATATATACACAACCGTATCAATGTGAGAGAGTGCGCACCAACACACCATGAGATATGAGAGTTATTTACTGAAAGCCTCGACAGACCGAAAGTCACACACGCATTAATTAAGATCCAAAGCGTGTCGTAATTCTTGAACTGGATTATTCGAGATGATGTGTTAGTGATATTATATCCAAGTTCATTATAAATGTATTCGTGATTTGCAAGTCATTTCATTATTTTTTATATGTCATTGCTCGATATATGAAACGGGTTGACTTTAGGTCTGTTTCGGCTCATTGTGTGTCTTTTAGTAAGGGAGAGTGTCCACCATATGTATATATATATGAGAGAGGAAGAATCCCGACTGTTTTCGTGGGGGTCGCTTCTCCTTCGTTCTCGTGTGCTAGACATTTTGGTGTAATGCACTCGGGGACGAATGGAGGAGCCACCATCACCGACGGTCGCAATATCAGAGGGAGTGCCCACCATATATGTGAGATGAGAGTTTAGGAAGGAAAGACTCGATAGACCTAAAGTCAACCCATTGCATATTGAGTAATAGTGATCGGTGTGTTGATCAGTTTTCTCGTAGTTTCCTTCGATCGATTTTAAATGTTTCAACTATGAGCTTGTGCCATAATTCTTGAATCATGAACACAGGAAATGTCGTCGTCATCAGACGACGATGGGATCCAAGCGTGTGAATTTTGCGGTGAAGATAAAGGTCTTTGTGAAAAGCCTGGGCTGCGAGACGACAGGTTCTCCACCATGAAGCTTTATGAGGACTTTGATATTTCTACGGTACGCAACGATGACAACTGTTTTTTCATAATTAGGCACGACTTCTGTTTCTTTCCTTCAACGCATAATTTCTGTTTTATACAATTTGACTAGTTCGTCCCCTGTCATGCAAGACGGTATTTCTTGGAGAGGCTCGGTTTCGAAGAGCACGAGAGTTTTGAGACGAGGACAACCAACCTAAGGACTAAACATGGTCACACATTTCTTGTGAAAGTAATGAATGCACCTAATAACACATAAATAGGGTGCTCAAATTGGGAAGCTCTTTGCAAGGCATATGGATTTCAGGAAGATATGGAAATAACCTTCGATCTTCGTCCCGAAGATCATATTGAAGGAAACATCGACATTTGGGTGGATGTCGATATGTTTCCTGTTTTACCTCCATGTGAGTTTGTCAACCATGCATATTTGTCAAGTAATTTGCATTATATATATATAAATATTAGGTGTTCATGCATACTAAATTTGTTAATTTTTCATTTACAAATTATTTCGTTTCTTCGAGTGAAATACAGAACATAATCGACACGACACACTACACTTATGGATCACATCTAACTTGGGAGGAGAAGGATGATCTTATCTACTTTGTTATTGGTGTCATAGCTAGTAGAGACATCTTCCCGTATAATTTGGGAACTGGCCCAAATTATACATTGTATAGGACACTAGTGCATAGGTTGAGGGCGGATGACATTCGCCGAAATATCTTCGTAAGAGTTTCTAATTAAGTACACTAGTACTGTTGCGTAAATGGTATTGATTACATTGCTAACTAGGCTACTATATATATTATGTTCTTCAACAGAAATTGCCAAATGAAGTTGTGCCACCGTTAATGCAACCTGAAGGTAATATGACAATAAAAAGCCCCTTCCGTCCCGAGTTATCTTTTGCATACTCGACTGAGCGCAAACCACCAAGAAGGCTCCAAATTGAAGCATGGGGACAAATAAAGAAGGATCGCAAGCCACAAGTTGGAGACCATTGGATCTCTTTGCTTCATCATGGAGACATTGGTGTGATTCTTTTTTATGCCATTTTACCTAAGAGGGAGGAGTAGGTCCTATGAGGGAGGACTATGTCATTTTATCTTTTTTGTTTTGTTTTATGAGACTTTAACTTTGTATGCTTAAGATGATGATGAGCTATTAGATCTTGTGTAATTAATGGTTTTCCGTCATTTGCTTACTAGCTAGCGTAGAGTTCTCTATATGTATAGTAGCTAGCGTTGACCAAGCACAGAAAAAGAGAGACCACTTCTCTCTATTAGCTAGCTAACACAATATGAAACCCCTAAATTAACCCTTCAAACCCCCCCAAACCCCCCTTTCTAAAAAAACCAGCTCCTGCCAGATGCTGATGCGTGGATGCCTTTTGGTCCCGGTTGGTGTTACAAACCGGGACTAAATGTCCTCCTGCCTGGGCTCCCATAGCGGCCACGTGGAGCCCTTTTGGTCCCGGTTCATAAGCGAACCGGGACTAAAGGTTTAGGGCTTTAGTCCTGACCCTTTAGTCCCGGTTCCAGAACCGGGACAAATGGGCCTTTGGAACCGGGACAAATGGGCCATTTTCTGCTAGTGTGTAAGACTTAAAATAATATATTGGTCATGAGTTGGAAGAGAGAGAACAGGAGAGAGAGAATAAGCGGGCTACAAACTAACAGCCGTCTTTAATGCATGCTCCAAGACACTTTGTGAGACAGGATGGTGGACCTGATATCAAGAAATTAGTATTTATTTACATCTACCTATTGTACTTGCCGGTTATAAGCTTTGCTATAGATGATGTGTCAACATCATATAGCCAGCGGCTGACTATATTATTAACCTTGCTCTAATGCACCTGGACAGATGGAGTACATTAGTTTTTTGTTTTTGAGGGTCATTATTACGTTAGTTGATCCGTTTGCCCAAACAAAGTAATTGCACGTGTTTGGTTTTTTTCTGTCCGCTCTTTTTGATACCTAACAAGGGCATCTTTAAGACTACCCACAATGGGAGTAACATACACTATTAGAAAACGGGCCTTTAGTCCTGGTTCTGCAACCGGCACTGAAGGGTGGGGACTAAAGCCCCCTCCTTTAGTCCCGGTTCAACACGGACCGGGACTAAAGGCCCTCCAAGTGGCTGCGCTCGACCGCTGGGCTGTTAACATCCAAGACTAAAGGAATTTTTTCAAAAAAAATTGATATTTTTTTGAGTTTTTTAATTTTCAAATCCTTGAATTATTTGACAATTTAATCTCTAATCATCCTTCCTCACTCCACTGGCATGGAACACTCATTCCAAATCGTCTAACTTCTCGGCCGGTCACCCATCCTCTCACTGCTCCAACCCCAGCATGCTTAACTTTCACGTTCTATTGCCCCTAGTTTCCAAGTCTGCACTTATTGTTTTCCTCACAATAGTAAGCTATCAATCCTATTAACCCTTAGGTCTTGATGTCACATGATTTAATTTTTTGAATTCCAAACAATTATTAAAATAAACAAAATATATCATAATAATATTGAATTTCAATGAAAATAAAATAAGTAATAATATGATTTTATTCATTTTTGCCATCTATTCATTTAATATTACATAATTAATATCTTTAAATCTGTAAATCGATATTTGAAAAATAATATATCCATTATTATCAGAAAAATGTGAGGAATCCAAATATGACATCATTTATTTATTTGTAAATAAAAATATATATTTTAATTTTTCTCGAATACAAAGTTTAGAATATGTGAGGCATACAAAGATATTTCATTTTTTTAACTTATTTCAACTCCAGACTTTTTGTGCATTCAATATGCACCATTAGAGGCACGTCCTCAAAGTTCAACCCTTTCTAACTTCATTTGCTATTTTTTCATGTATTTAATGAATTTTTTAGCTAAATGACCTTGAAATTGAAAATCCATACAAATGAACTCTGAAAATGTTGAAACTTGGCATGGTATCATCATTTCACCCAAATAGCTTGTGCTAAAAGTTGAGAGGGTTACGGCAAAAACTGGATGCACTTCATTTACAAATTGAACCATCTCCTTCGAAGTATCAAGGTTTCGGACGAAAACCCATCTGTTACAAAGGCATTTCAAACTTATTTCAACTCCAGACTTTTTGTGCATTCAACATGCACCGTTCAAAGCCACATCCTCAAAGTTCAACACTTTTTAACTTCATCTGCTAATTTTCATGCATTTAATGATTTTTTTTGAGCTAAATGACCCTGAAATTTAAAAGCACTACAAATGAACTCTGAAAAGGTTGAAACTTGGCATGGTATCATCATTTCACCCACATAGTTTGTGCTAAAAAGTTGAGAGCTTACGGCAAAAAATGGACGCACTTCGTGTACAAAGTGGACCATCTCCTTCGAAGTATCAAGGTTTTGGACGAAAACCCATCTGTTATAAAGGCATTTCATTTTTTAAAATATTTCAACTATAAACTTTTTGTGCATTCAATATGCACCATTCAAAGCCACATCCTCGAAGTTCAACCCTTTCTAACTTCATTTGCTAATTTTCATGCATTTAACGGTTTTTGGAGCTAAATGACCTTGAAATTGAAAAGAAGTACAAATGAACTATGAAAAGGTTGAAACTTGGTATGGTATCATCATTTCACCCACATATCTTGTGCTAAAAATTTGGGAGGGTTACGGCAAAAACTGGATGCACATCGTGTACAAACTAGAGCATCTCCTTCGAAGTATCAAGGTTTCACACAAAAACCCATCTGTTACAAAGGCATTTCATTTTTTTAACTTATTTCAACGCCAAAAAATTTGTGCATTCAATATGCACCATTCAAAGCCACATCCTCAAAGTTCAACCCTTTCTAACTTCATTTGCTATTCTAAGCCACATCTTCGAAGATGGTCAAGCAATGAGGACAATCCTCGGATCATGGACTTAGTCCGCAATATTGCTACCATCATCTTTCAACTCTATTTCTCTAGGAACATATAAAAATATAAGGGAGCTACAGTGTGAGCTAGTAATCTACAACATAATTTGCAAAGACACGACTGAGTATGTTCATGATAATGAGTTCAATTAATCATATTACTTAAGAACTCCCACTCAAATTGACATCCCCCCAGTCATTCGAGTGATACATGATCCAAATTCACCAACTCAAGTCCTATCATCACATGAGTTGAGCTGGTTTCAATGGTGAACATCATCATGTTGATCATATCTATTATATGACTCATGTTCGACCTTT
This sequence comes from Hordeum marinum, assembly GCA_022496015.1. Taxonomy (NCBI): domain Eukaryota; kingdom Viridiplantae; phylum Streptophyta; class Magnoliopsida; order Poales; family Poaceae; genus Hordeum; species Hordeum marinum. The sequence goes on along the minus strand of CM039674.1, from coordinate 504,917,891 downwards.
CGGTCTCTTGTGCTCCGAGGCCATGTCTGTACATGCTAGGCTCGTCAAGTGTAACCTGAGTGTTCTGCATGTGCAACACTGGCTTACACCTGTTGTATGTGAACATAGAGTCTATCACACCCGATCATCACGTGGTGTCTTGACACGACGAACTTTCGCAACGGTGCACACTCGGGGAGAACACAATTTATCTTGAAACTAAGTGAGGGATCACCGTATAATGCTACCGTCGTCCTAAGCAAAACAAGGTGCATAAAAGGATTAACATCACATGCAAATCATAAGTGACATGATATAGCCATGAACTTGTGCTTTGATCCACATCTTGAAAGCACCGGCATGATCTCCATCGTCAACGGCATGACACCATGATCTCCATCAACGTGTCGCCATCGGGGTTGTTGCGCTCACCACACTTCTACTACTATTGCTACCATTTAGCGATAAAGTAAAGCATTACATAGCGCTTAATGATTGACACACAGGTCATACAATAATTAAAGACAGCCCTATGGCTCCTGCCGGTTGCCGTACTCAACGACATGCAAGTCGTGATATTCTATACAAGACATGATCATCTCATACATCACATATATCTCATCATGTAATTGGCCATATCACATCACAACATACCCTGCAAAAAGAAGTTAGATGTCCTCTAATTGGTGTTTCATGTTTTATGTGGCTGCTACGGGTATCTAGCAAGAACAATTCTCACCTACGCATAAACCACAATGGTGATACATAAGTTGCTTTTCAACCTTCTCAAGGACCGCCTTTGTCGAAGGAAGTGCTACTTATATATTCCTTATTGCCCTCAAAAAATTTGGCAACTCTTTCCTATCCAAATAGTTGCCTCATGGTAAAATTCAGCTCCATTTGCCTAGTAAATCGTCCTCGGCAAATTTCCAAAATATTCGTACACCTAGAAGCTTTGTGAAGGAAGTATTGGGTATGCATATCATAACGATGAATTTTTTCCACATCTTCTATGTGCCCATATCATAGCTCTCCAAAAACATTAACCCCATCTAACAATCCATGAGAGCTCACCATCCAATCTTTGTTTCTTGTAATATTTTCAGTTTGTGAAGCAACTATATTTATATTGCTTTATAATTGCTGCTAATTTACCAGGACATGACCCTGCCCATAGAACCTCCCTCCACCAAATTTTAGCTCATTCAATTTAACCACTTTCTCTCAATATTTTTTCCCAATTTTCTGTTCACTTGAGAGCATTGTGAAGGAAGTACCATTTTTATATATCCAAATGGAATTACATTTATACAATGACTTCATATGCCCACATTATCACCCTCCTCCAAATTACAGCTCAATCAAATCAACTATGTGAGCCCAGGTTCAATTTCTATTTTATGGCCAGATTGGCACATTGCAAAGTAAGTGCTATCTAGACCCCTCTAATTACCCTTAAAAATTTTGGGCACTCTTCCATACCCAAATAATTGCCACATGATAATATTCAGCTCAATTTTCCTAGTAAATCCTCCTCAGAAAATTTCCAAAGTTTCTATCCAGAGAGAAGCTTTGTGAAGCAACTATATTATATATTGCTTAATTATTTCTAAAACTTTACCAAGGCATGACCATACCTATGTAACTTACCTACACCAAATTTGAGATCATTTCATTTATACAATTTCTCTCACTTATTTTCCCAAGTTTCTGTCCAGAGAAGAGCATTGTGAAGGAAGTACCACTTTGGCATGTCCAAATGATATAATGTTTCTACAACACTTTTCTATGCCCAAATAACCATCCTCCACCAAATTTCAGCTCAATCCATTCATTATTTTGAGCCTAGCTTCAACATTCATATTTCTATCCAGTGTGGTACTTTGCAAAGCAAATACCACCTAGGCTCCTCCATCTGAGCTGAAAATTTGTGAAGACAGTATTCTTAGTATATGATCATCCTCAGCAAAAACGCACGCCCATTGTCCATGTGCATTTCCCGTACAGCTTATCAAACACTTGCCTGCTAATTCATGTTTGAGCATAGTTCGGTCTCCTCGTGAGAATCTTCTGTTGTCATTTTCTTACTAGCACCTACCTGGGAAGTGCCCAATCCACTAGACATGCCTAGGCCGCCCAAAATGCATGGAAACACCACGGTCACACGGTGACCATGCGGCGGGCATGCGAGTTTACGTGCTCTGGACTTGGGGCACTCGGCCACTATGCAAACCTCGATGTATCACCACCAAACCATGTATTTCTAATTAAATAGATACTTATGTAACTATAAATGATCTTTGGAAAAAATAAAGAGCAAACTATAAGACAGCTGCAGTTCAAACTTGACCCGCTTCCATTTGAATTGACACAGTTTTGTCTTTTTCACTAGAGGTGGATCGAAAGCTTTTGGCACCCAAATATTTTCTCAATTGTGCATTAAATATGGCCTAATATTTTAAAAAATAATTTTATCCAAGTTTGCAACGAATATTTGGTAGGTCCTTCACAAAAAAACTCATTTTGGGCACTCGAAAAAAAGGAAAATGATTTTTTTGTGCAAAGAAAATGAAAACTCCCTTTGGCAACATTGTTTGCCATTTCAAGATGCACCCTTGTGCACAATATGAGATCATTTGAACAAACTATGCCATGAATGTGGCCATCAGATTTATCATTTGGCTTGAAAGCCATGAATCTTCACACATGATAGCTCATTTCTGAGAACATTTTTCTAAATAATCACCGTATTACAAGTTTATTATTTTTCCTGGTAACTTGGTCACATATGATGACACAACGCGAAGTTTTTGCATTTTTTTGATTTTGTTGAATTATTTATGCCCATTTCAAAATGCGGTCGAAACGCGCGGGCATGACCGTTCATAGCTAGGGGTTAAATCTTGCCATAATTTTGTTGGATCTCTGATTAAATAGATACTTATTTACCTAGAAATCATTTTGGGAAAAAATAAAGAGCAAACTATGAGGCACCTCTAGTTCAAACTTGACCCGCTTCCATCTGAATTGACAAAGTTTTGTCTTTTTCACTAGAGGTGGATCGAAAGCTTTTGGCACCCAAATATTTTGTCAATTATGAATTAAATATGGTCTAATATTTTATAAAAATGATTTTATCCAAGTTTGCAATGAATATGTGGTAGGTCCTTCACAAAAAACTCATTTTGGGCACTCGAAAAAAGGAAAATAAATTTTTTGTGCAAAGAAAATGAAAACTCCCTTCAGAAATATTGTTTTCCATTTCCACATGCACCCTTGGGCACAATATGAGATCATTTGAACAAACTATGCCATGAATGTGGCCATAAGATTGATTATTTGGCTTGAAAGGCATGAATCTTCACACATGATAGCTCATTTCTCAGAACATTTTTTTAAATAATCACCATATTACAAGTTTATTATTTTTCCTGGTAACTTGGTCACATATGATGACACACCGCGAAGGTTTTGCATTTTTTGATTTGTTTTGAATTATTTATGCCCGTTTCACACATGATAGCTCATTTTTGAGAACACTTTTTTAGGTTCTTCAGAAGAAAACCATTCCGGGCACTCGAGAGATAGAAAACGGCTCTTTTGTGCAATGAAAATGAAAACTTTAATTATATAAGAGGGTAAAATATAAGATAAACAAAGAAACAACAACAAAATTATATAAGCTTAATTTTTATTGGTGGAATCTGCTATGGCATGGATCGATGACGTGTCAAACATCCGTCCATCTGTATATCCATCCGTCCGTCCATCCAACCCACCGGCCCACCAAACCCTAGGCTTTGATCCTCACATACCACCACCAACTCCTTTGCTTTGTCTTCCTCCTCCCCCTCGAATCCTAGATCCACCCAACTAGCCAGCGGCGGCAACCTCTCCCCTAGCCCCACCGGCGACCTACCGGCCTCCGACCTCTACCCCACTGTCGGCATCCCTCACCCTCTCCTCTCCCAAGCTGTGAGTCCAACCTCCACAGCTCTCACTCCGTGCCCGAAACCCTAGCTCGTGCACATGGCAACCAAGCTCTGGATCCATAGGCCAGAGGTACCGCACTAGATCCGCATGCCCGGATGCACCGGCAACGAGGCCAGGAGGCCGCCAGGTTCGGGAACTAGTCGATGCACCCGGCAGCTGTCGATCGGGGCAAGCGCGACGACAACCAACGACGGTGCTTCTCTGGTCATCGACCTCCAAGGACGCACACAGGCCCCGAATCTGTGCTTGGCTTCCTCCGCAACTAGCATCGGTGTTGTCGGCGTCGTCGACTCCCAAGGTTCGACCCACCTCTATTTCTTCCTCTGTTACATGGACCTTCAAGGTCGTTGTATCGCTCAACCCACAGTAGGCCAGATTCTTAATCCCCCCGTCGCCCGTTTGTTTGATTGCTTGTTAACAACTTAACAAATTTACCAATGGAATTTGAACTCGCCTTTGTTAACTGCTCCACTCTGAGATGCAATTTCATCTGTTTCATGAATCTGCTTAATTTCCAAATCAATTACTACTAATAGGCATCCCCTACGGCACTACTGTCCTCTACTCAAGTGGCAACTAATTAGTAGCGATTCCAGGAATGGTTCCAGGAAAGCTTGCAGTTCACTTCAACATGTTATGTGATCTAATCTGCCCTGTTCTCCTTCGCAGGATAAAGGAGGTGTGAGATCCATAATGCTAGCTTCATCAAAGGACATCCAAATTGGGACAAAGAAACGAATTACTATTGCAGTTCCACTCTAGTGAGATGGTTGAATTCTTGTACGCTCAGGATACTCACTAGGTACTAATAAGTAGTAGTACTTGTCCACAAGTTTTTGCTGTATAGTCTCTAGCTAGTCTGTTTGGCGCATGTATATTGATTTATCAATGGTAGACATATATAACGTATCGAAATACCATTCTCCCAACTAAGCTAGAATTACTACCCACAAGGGAATCCCCAGCTAGTCTAGTTGATTCCTAAATGCATTCGGGTCCAGTTTAGCATATTTTCAACTTAGTAGCTTTGTATCACCATTCAGAGCTAACAGGTTACAAAACTGCCTCTTGTACTACAGTTAGTCTATTTGGTTAGTTATAACAGTCCCCTTCGTTCCATGGCACCACATTCACAATCTCAGGGTAACCATGCTGCAACTACAGCAACACTATCTTCTCTATCTTGCTGGCTTGATAAGTCTTCGCTCTATCCCATTATTTATTTTTGGTACTTGGTTGATGGGCCATGATGCCATGACATAATTATTTAAGTTTGAATCAGTGGGTGTTGATGTCTGTATGCAGTAGCAGTTGCAGAAGTTTAGGTGTGCTCATTTCATTTTGTTTTTGGTTCGAATTCAAACTCGCTGGAGCCTAGTGTTTTGTTGACCAATGTATGATAGCAATGCCTGGCGTATATATGAACCGATTACTTGTGATCCAGATGCCTGCTTTAGAGAACCGATTACTTCCTTCATTGATGTTTATTGTCATGTATTTTACCTAATGCTTAGCATGGTGCAGATTTAGTTCACATCGGTGGATTGTTCATGAACATGCCCAAGCTGCTGCTCGTCCAAGAGGTCCTGCCGAGCTCCTGCTCGCCCACGACGACCCACCACAGCCGGGGATGTATATATTCTATTCTATCTGTGTGCATATCTATCTATCTACTTAGTAATATCTGGTGCATCATGCCTGCATTATTCATGTCCAGCTAGCTAGCCAGCCATTGATCAAGCTCCAACTTCCATGGTCACGGTGGTTGACAAGTTGAATTATTTGATCATCTAAGAAATTAACTAGTACACATCCTATTTGTATTCTTGATGTTTGTGCATACAGACATGCTAACTCTAGCAGCCAACCACATGCATGCCAGCCAGCTACTTGTAATTCTCATCTCATCCAGACTCACATCACATGTTGGGCGATCTAATAATATAATTTTCTTAGGCATGGCTCAGAGGTGAGAGTTGCATCCAAATACTATACATTCATTGAGTAGTATGTATGTAACATGCAGCAGCAATCCTGGATAGCAATTATTGCATCAATTTTCTTTTCTATTGGATAATTTTGCTCATTACTTCATTTATACGGGGTCAGGGTACAATCATCACTCACCTAGTAGTACTAAATATTATTGCATCATCATGTTCAACTCAAATTATTTACTTTTGGCAGCAAAAGTAAATAGTTTGAATGGTCAGAACAAATAGGATTACAACCAACCCAACCTGGGAAGACTCTTGGATGCATTTGCTAGCCACACATCTTAAAAAAACAAAATTATTGATGCATTTTCTTTGTTTCATAAATATAAAATAGCTTGCCATTTCAGCTATGGCATCCCCACTGTTAGCTTTCATATTGTTTCTGTGTTTTCTTGTATCAGAGTATCTCATTTCAACTAGCTGGAGAACAAAAAGCATTGTATTAGCTTAATTTGTGTTATCATTCTAAATAACTATCCTTTTCTTGAATGGTCTGTTCATAATATATTTGTCACAGTTTTTTCTGATTCTTCTCTGGTGATTCATGTAACAGCGCGATCGAGGAAGGCATGTTGCCGTTTTGTTTGTTCCCAACACTTACTATGGTTGGCCAGCGAGTCCGGCATGTTGTTCATTTGACTATGGTTGTCCAGTGAGTCCGACATGTTGTTTATCTGATATGGTCGTCCAACGAGTTTGGCATATTGTTCATGACGGGAGCTTGTAAAGCTTGTAAAATACCGTACTGTTATGGAAGGATCTTGTAAGGCTTGTAAAATATTATACTGTGATTGCCATTGTATTACATGATTTGGTTGCTTTTATTTGAAGTATCATGTGTGTTTTCTATCTCTGCCAATTTAAATACTAGTTGAAATATGAAAAGAGCCTGATAGATGGGACCCACTTACCAGAACATGGAAAATGGGACCCAGTTACCAGAACCTGACAACAGGGACCCACCTGACTAGTTGACCCATTTTATAAAAAACAAAAAATGAAATTGTTGAGACAAAAAGGCCACGGCCCCAAAATAAAAAGGATGCAATGTTGGGCTTGGCCCATGAAGCCGACTAAAAATTGACAGGAAAAAATATAGAAATGTTGAATTAATGGGCTTGGCCCATGTAGAACATCGAATTGGACTGGGATGATGCTAATCGACAACCTTTTCATTTGGTCGTAATTCTGCCATATCAGCTTGCCACGTCAGATCTGATGTGGCCTGGGCAGACTGCCAGTGACCAAAACAATTGGTCATAGAACCTACGACCTTTTTTTTGGTTGTAAACGTCTACGATCAATCCATAAGAAAGGTTCTTAATTTCCATTCTTGACCCTTAGCTTTTGACCAACTGTTTTTGGTCGTAAAAAGGTCGTAAATGAAAAATAATGACCATTCGGTGACCAATATTGATGGTTGCAAGTAAGCATATTTCTTGTAGTGTTCGAAGTATCAAGGTTTTGGACGAAAACCCATTTGTTACAAAGGCATTTCATTTTTAACTTATTTCAACTCCAGGCTTTTTGTGCATTCAATATGCACCATTCAAAGTCACATCCTCAAAGTTCAACCCTTTCTAATTTCATTTTCCAATTTTCATGCATTTAATGGTTTTTTGAGCTAAATGACCCTGAAATTGAAAAGCACTACAAATGAACACTAAAAAGGTTGAAACTTGGCATGGTATCATAATTTCACCCACATAGCTTGTGCTAAAAAGTTGAAAGGGTTACGGCAAAAACTGAATGCACTTCGTGTACAAACTTGACCATTGTCCCTCAAACTGGACGAACTATTTTTAAACTCAAGTTATTCACAATCTAGGGTTTGAAGAAAATTTGAAAAAATTCATATTTAAACCATTCAAATTTGAAAACTAATGGCACAAACAGAAACTAGACAAAATTTTGAATCTAATGCGAAAAAAATCACTCAAAAACATCAAATATCCTAAAAGATATAACCAATTTAAAATAGAAACTTTCAGAACCCCTTTAGTCCAGGTTGGTGTCTCCAACCGGGACTAAAGGTTACACCAACCGGGACTAAAGGTCTAACCTTTAGTCCTAGTTGGAGACACCAACTAGGACTAAAGCCTCAACCCCTTTAGTCCCGGTTTGTGGCACGAACTGGGACTAAAGGTCCGGATTGAACTGGGACTAATGATGCCCGTCCCGAACCAGGACTAATGGTCTCATTAGTGCCAGTTCAAAACCTGACCGGGATTAATGCTATGGACAAAAGGTCTGTTTTCTACTAGTGATAGGTAATAACATAGATGCCACCTAGGCAAAAACTATGATGTGGCAGATAATTAATGAGAAGAGAGAGAAATTGAGTAATATACTATGTTACTACTATTATGAGTAACATAACACATAACCAGACAAGATGAGTCTATAAACTAATAAATGAAAGGCTCAATGTTACTATCCCTATGTTACTACACATTGTAGAGGTAGTAACTTAGGCTAGTAACATATGCATGTTCCTACTCTATGTTACTTCCCACTATGGGTAGTCTAACACGCGGACAATAAACCGCTCGCATCCGTTCGCGTGCTGGACTGAACGAGTTCTTTTTCTTGTAAATTAGAGAGGTTTTACGGAAGTCCGCATCGCTGTCACGCAAGCATATGATAACCCTGGCTCATCCGAAACTCCTCTTACTCACCCTTGTCTTTTTTGCCAGAGCGTCAGCGCCGCATTCATACTGCCCGAGAACGCGATCACTTACTACACGCCTGTTGCGCAAATCTTTTCTTCGCATTGAAACAATATCCATCGGTGTGCCTACCTTCATCAAACCAGCGGGTGTGCCAAGAAACCTATTTCAAGCACCACACCTTCGTCCCTGTGTCGACCGTCATCAAACACCTCGCTAGTTGATGCCTTGCAATCAGTCTGCTATTTAAATGTGGCCAGACACCAGGCAAGAACCACACAACACCTCCACTCTCCATATGCTCGTTGCACCACACCCGCCATGGCCTCTAGCTCCAAAGCCCTGTAAGACTGCATCTCCGGCGGGCAGAAGAAGGAGTTCTCTAGCATTGTAGCCGACTAGGTGGCCCGACTAACGAGGATATGTACGTAGGGTAGGGTCCTAGGCCAGACCTACATACCCTACCTCAGGGCACTATATTGGAGGACTTAAAGATTACAAGAGAGATTCCGACTGGATTCTTCATGATGTTCAAGTCACTCGACAATTAGTCCACTCGACATATTCTCCCTCCACTCGGTAGTCACCTTTCACTTAGAAGACCTTGCTTTCAGTTGACGCTAGAAGACCAGAAGCTGCCCCTGGGAGGCCAACAGGCAGGTGTTGAGCCAGTCGTCATTAGGAGCAATTATGATGTATGTTACTAGTAACGCTTGTCCTTATACCCACGATTGGACCCTTGGACGCCTCACACTTATGAGGGGCAGCGTACTCTATATAAGACGCCCCTCTCCTCTGGCACAAGGGTTCACAACCTCTATAATTCATACACTCCACACGACATAAGCTTTAGAGCACTGAGACGTAGGGTTGTTACCTCCAAGAGAGGGGCTTGAACTCATACATCTGTGTGTACATCGTTGCCGTAGCTAGGACTCTGCCCCCTCCCTTCGTACCCCTATCTTCTACTGTCACACTTGTTCCCACGATATTTGGCATGCACCGTGGGGTAGGCGTCTAAGCGACTTTCGGCGAGGTTGCATTTTTCCCTCTTCATCATGTCTTCCGGCGGTGTTTTCTCCCTGGGCCACAAGATCTGTTTCAGAGCGCTCACCTTCATCGCCGACGATTCGGCATGGCTCTAGGAAGCGCCTCTCGACATCGAGGTGCAAGTTCCCACGGCGTGCTTCTACGGCAGCCATCGACTCCATACTCTTTGGCTCTCCCCGATGTTTGCCATTGCAAGCGATCCGGTCGCTCACGGCTCCAGCCCTGGGTGTGACATGTGGCGGCCCGCCAAGTTTCATCTCCACGGATTGCGGCGATCGAACCCGTCGAGTCACTTCATGGTGTGTTCTAGTCGGACTCCGATCAGTTTGACATTTCCTCCGAGTGCGAGAGCTGCGGTCCTGCAGTGGAGGTTCTTATGGCTGGTTCTCATCAGAGCCCGTCGCCGGGCTTCGGTCACGGTAGGCGAGAGGCTAGTGGGCCGTCGAGTGAGCAATCCGCGCCGAGATGAGGAGGTCCTCCATACTCCCATTATCGATGCGACCGCCGAGGCTCAGGCCTTGGAGGCCATGCGCATTCGACTCGAAGAGATCCAGAGAGAACTCGATGAGCGCGCTCGCCAGCGTCCACCAGCTCTCAGTCGACATCAGCGACAGCTGTTTACGAGTGCTTCACAGAACAATGTCGACGTATATCATACTCCAGTCTTAAATGTTACAGCTACGACCTGGATAGCAGATTCCATCCATCCGTCATGATTAGAGGCTCGCAGAGGTTTGTTGCAGATTAGAGCATTACTAGACGAAGCACAACGCCAGAATTCAGTTGTTTCAGAGTCGCGCAATAGGATTCACAGTAATTCATCAAGAGCAGAGACTGTTCAGTCAGCACACAGTCCTGGTTCACCTTTGCGTCACAGGGGTGGAGGTTTCCGAGAGGATCAGTACAGAGATCAGGGACGAGATCGGTTTCACCGTGATGACCACCGTACAGTGCCCACTCCTCCGTGGGGTGGTATGTACGTGCCCCGGCACCCGGACGAAAGGCGCTCGTTTGGTGATGAGCGGGACCCAGGTTTGACGCTTGAGACGTCCTCACTCAGAGGCAAATCAACAGAGGCAGATCTCATAGGGATGGGTATGATCGAGATTTTCCGAGTGGCAGCACTGCTATTGTTTGTGGTACCGAGTGTTTTGGCAGGGCCATTCGTTCTGCAGAGATACCCCCCAACTTCAGGTTGGTGGCTGGGATAGTCAAGTTTTCTGGCGAGTCAAAGCCAGAGTCATGGTTGGATGATTACTGAGTGGCTATTCAGATTGGTGGTGGTAACGACAACATTGCAATGAAGCATTTGTCCTTGATGTTAGATGGTTTGGCTCGTGCATTGCTGAATCGCTTGGCTCCTTCTAGCATCCACTGCTGGTACGATCTTGCCCGAGTGTTCATCAGAACGTTCGAGGGCACTTGCAAATGTCCAGCCGGTTTGATTGATTTGCAGCATTGTGTTCAGAAGCCCAACGAGTCTTTGAGATATTACATCTAGCGCTGGTCCACTTTGCATCACACAGTGGAGAATGTTTCCGAGCATCAAGCCGTTTGTGCCTTTAAGGCCGGAGTGAAATACAGAGAGCTTTACTTGAAGTTGGGGCGAACAGGTGATATTTCGTTGAGTAAGATGATGGGAATCACCACTCGGTACGCCAATGGCAAAAAAGAAGACCGCCTCCGCAGCGGCAAAGGAAAAGCAGTCGACAACGATGCCGGTGGCAATTCCAGTCGGAAGTAGAAGCGGAAGGTTGATGGCCCTGTTACGGCAGAGGTAGCCGCTTTGGCGGCCCAAGGAAAAAACAAGGGGAAGTTCAAGGGACAGTTCAACCCCAATAAAGGAAAAAATCATTCGGGAACTGATGTTACGGATTTACCGTGTGCAATCCACATGAGGAAAGATGAAGAAGGCAATCTAATATTGCCCAAGCATACCACTTGACAGTATCGTCTGTTGATCCAGCAATTCAAGGAGGCGCTGTCGAGTGAGCAAACCCCTGAAAAGGATGATTATGAAGACAAAGAAATGTTTCCTGATGTCCATGCTGCACTGAGGATTTTTGCTGATGTTGAAAGCAAGAGTCGATTGAAGGTCATAAACAGAGAGGTCAACATGGTCGTGCCTACCACCCCACCTACCTTAAGTGGTCTCAAACTACCATCACTTTTGATCAGTCAGATCATCCTGCTCATGTGGCCACTCCCGGTTGGCAGGCATTGGTGGTTGATCCTGTTGTGGGAGGCACTCGACTCCGCAAAGTCCTCATGGACAGTGGAAGCGGTTTGAACATTCTGTATGCAGATACCCTTAAAGGGATGGGCATTCCTATGTACCGACTCAGTGAGAGCAATATGAAGTTCCACGGAGTCATCCTAGGGAACAAGGCCAAGTCACTCGGCCAAATCGTATTAGATGTGACATTAGGGACAGATAAAAAAATTCGCAAGGAGAAATTGATGTTTGAAGTCGTGGACTTCCAAAGCTCGTACCATGCTATTCTTGGTCGGCCAGCTTATGCTCGTTTCATGGCTCGTCCATGTTACGTGTATCTCAAACTGAAGATGCCTGGGCCCATGGGTGTGATCACAGTCACTGGCAATCGACAGAGGGCTGCAGAGTGCCTCCAGCAGGGCTCCAAAATTGCCGATCACCAGATGGCCATGGTCGAGCTAGAAGAGTACAAGAAGAGTGCCGACCCTGCTGATTTGGTACGTGCTAAGAAGCTTGCTTCCGTGTCAGCCTTTTAGTCGGCAGGGGAAGTGAAAAAGGTGCACATTCACCTGATAGATTCGGCTGCAGCCCCGACCAACATATCATCAACACTCGACAGCAAATAGGAAGCCGAGATCATCCAGTTCCTCCATGAGAATCGGGACATCTTTACATGGAAGTCTGATGACATGTCGGGGGTTCCCAGGGAGCTGACTGAGCACCGACTGAGAGTTGATCCAAAGGCCAAACCAGTGAAAGAACAGTTGCTCCGGTCAGTAGCAGAGAAGCATAAAGCAATCAGTGAAGAAGTGGCTCGTCTCTTGCAAGCCAAGTTCATTAGGGAGATTTACCACTCCGAGTGGCTCTCAAATGTTGTCATGGTTCCCAAGAAGGACAAGTCACTCCGCATGTGCATTGACTTCAAGCATATCAATCGGGTCTGCCCAAAAGATCATTTCCTGCTCCCTCGCACCGATCAGATTGTTGACTCGACTTCGGGATGTGAGCGTTTATCGTTTCTAGATGCATACTCCGGTTAGCATCAGATCCATCTGTTTGGTCCGGATGAAATAAAAATAGCCTTCATCACCCCATTCGGGTGTTTTTGCTATATCACGATGCCATTTGGTTTGAAGAATGCCGGCGCTACTTTCATGCGCATGATTCAGAAGTGTTTACTCGACCAGATTCCTTGGAATGTGGAAGCATACATGGACGATATTGTAGTCAAGTCCCACAAAGGTTCCGACCTACTGGCTGACTTGGCTGAGACTTTTGCCAATCTGAGGAGGTATGATATCAAGATGAATTCGGCTAAGTGTACTTTCGGTGTCCCTGGCGGCAAGTTACTCGGCTTTCTTGTTTCCAAACGAGGGATCGACGTCAACCCTAAGAAAATCAGCGCTATTACCCGAATGAAGAGCCCCGTACGAGTGCACGATGTTCAGAAGCTCACAGGTTGCTTGGCACCATTGAGTCGGTTCATTTCTCGTCTCGGTGAGAAGGCATTGCCTTTATACCGACTGATGAAGAAATCCGAAATGTTCGAGTGGACTCCAGAGGCTAAAGCAGCGTTTATTGAGCTCAAAGCCCTGCTTTCCACCCAGCCGGTGCTTGCCACTCCAAGCAGCAAAGAGCCCTTGCTCCTATACATCGCGGCCACTAATCAGGTCGTTCGTACATTTTTGACTATCGAGCGGGAAGAGGAAGGCAAGGCCTATAAAGTCCAAATCCCAGTCTACTACATTTCCGAAGTGTTAACTCCTTCAAAGCAAAGGTTCCCGCATTACCAGATGCTTGTCTATGGCATATATCTGTTAGCGAAGAAGGTGACACACTATTTTCAAGACCACTCGATTTTAGTTGTTAGTGATGCTCCATTATCTGAGATCCTTAACAATTGAGACGCGACCGGTCGAGTGGCTAAATGGGCAATTGAACTCCTATACTTTGACATCAAGTTCAAAGCCAAGAAAGCGATCAAGCTATGAGCTCTCGCAAGCTATGAGCTCCTCTAATCCGACTGAAGTTGAGGTCCCTGCTGTTATTGATTTGGTCATGGAGATTTTTGTCATCACTCCCAACAGGACGATGCCTTATATTGCGTATATTCTGAGGCAAGAACTCCCCGAAGATGAGACTGAAGTCTGGTAGATCGTTTGCACATCCAAAGCTTTTATTGTGATAGACGATCAGCTGTACAGAGAAAGTGTAACTGCTGTGGCACAGCGATGCATTTCCCCTGAAGAATGTCGAATGATCCTAGAAGAAATTCACTCGGGAACTTATGGTCATCATGCATCCTCTCGGACAATCGTCGCTAAAGCGTATCGAGCCAGTTTCTTCTGGCCGCGTGCCAATGAGATGGCTAATGACATTGTGGATCATTGTGCAGGGTGTCAGTTCTATGCAAACTTGTCTCACAAACCTGCGTCTACTTTGAAGACCATCCCCTCGCTTGGCCGTTCGCTATCTAGGGTCTGGATATGGTTGGTCCTTTTTGGACTGGACAGAGTGGATTTACATATTTGCTTATTGTAGTTGACAAGTTTACGAAGTGGATTGAGGCCAGGCCAATAAAGAAATTGAACTCTCATACTGTAGTCAAATTCATGAGAGAGATAATCTACCGGTATGGAGTTCCTCACAGCTTCATCATAGATAATGGCTCAAACTTCGACTCGGAAGAGTTCAGACATGTCTGCTTCTCCCAAGGCACTTGGGTGGATTACGCCTCCGTTGCACACCACCAAACCAATGGTCAAGCTAAACGAGCCAATGGCCTCATCTTGCAAGGTTTGAAGCCTCGTCTCATGCGAGATTTAGAACATGCCGCTGGAGCTTGGGTATCTGAGTTGCCTTTTGTTTTATGGGGCTTGAGAACTACTCCCAATCGGTCGACTGGACGAACTCCTTTTTTCCTGGTCTACGGAGCCGAAGTAGTCCTACCGAGTGACTTGTTTCATAATTCTCCTAGAGTGGATCTTTATTCCGAAGATGAAGCTGAACAAGCAAGATAGGATGGCGTGGATCTCCTAGAAGTGGAACGAGAAATGGCTTTGATTCGGACGACTACATACCAGCAAGATTTGAGACACTTCCATGCAAAGCACGTCAGGAGTCGATCGTTTCATGAGGGTGACTTGGTGCTCCGAGTGGATCAACAACGACCCCACAAGCTTGCTCCGGCATGGGAGGGTCCTTTTGTCATCAACAAGGTGTTAAACAACGGAGCCTTTCACCTCTACATCCTCAAGAAGAAGATTGACGAGCCACGAGCCTAGAATGCAGATCTGCTCTAGCATTTCTACACCTAAAAACAGAGTTGTGTTGATGTAATAAAAGTATTTCAGACAATGTCATTTATTCGAATATGACTTCTGTAGTCTCTTGTCGATTCTGATCGTGCAATTTCCTACTTGGGAACACTCCGAGTGTTGAGCAATCCTCACACTCGGGCGCTTAGCTGCAAACATGCTTTCGCCTAAGTTAAAAAAACCTAACGAGTCGATAGCAATCCATTCACTCGGTGACTTAGGTACGAATCAGTCTTCGTCTAAGCTCAAAACTTCTCCGAGTGTTGAGAAATCCTCACACTCGGGGGCTTAGCTGTGAACATGCTTTTGCCTAAGTTAAAAAATCCTACCGAGTGGATATCAGTCCATTCACTTGGTGACTTAGCTACGAATCAGTCTTCGTCTAAGTTTGAAACTTCTCCGAGTGTTGAGAAATCCTCACACTCGGGGGCTTAGCTATGAACATGCTTTTGCCTAAGTTAAAAACCCTAACGAGTGGATAGCAGTCCATTCACTCGGTGACATAGTTACGAATCAGTCTTCGTCTAAGTTCAAAACTTCTCCGAGTGTCGGGAAATCCTCGCACTCGAAGGCTTAGCTATGAACATGCTTTCGCCTAAGTTGAAAGCCTTGCCGAGTGGATAGCATTCCATTCACTCGGTGACTTAGCTACGAATCAGTCTTCGTCTAAGGTCAAAACTTCTCTGAGTGTTGAGCAATCCTCACACTCGGGAACTTAGCTACAAACATGCTTTTGCCTAAGTTGAAGACCCTGTCGAGTGGATAACATTCCATTCACTCGGAAACTTAGCTATGAACCAGTCTTCATCTAAGTTCAAATATTCTCCAACTGTTTAGCTATCCTCACACTCGGGGGCTTAGCTGTGAACCACCTTTCGTCTAAGTTAAAAACAAATTTAGTTGAGCAAGCGATGGGAAACAAAATACAGATAAATTCGAAAGTTCCAGCACGGATAAAGGTTTCACGCACAAGTAAAGGTGCTCAGGCTTAAGGCCTGAATGAAGTTTTACGACCGATACAATTCCACTCGGCATTCCGAGGCAAATAAAGTTTTTTTACTGCGAATAAAGTTTTCAAGCACCACACAGACTTGCTGGCTCAACGAAGGTGTTCAAGTCAATCCCGTCTGCGATCCGAGTGGCCGCTTCGATTAAGGTCTCCATGAAGTCTTCAAACTGAAGTTTTTTCGTGTTCATCACCCGGAGGTCTTTCAATTTGTCCTCTCTTGCTTCCTTCCAATGGACTCTGACAAGGGAGAGCGCCACATCGGCTCCGCAACGAGCAGCTGACTTCTTCCAAGCTTGCACTCGACCAGGGATATCACTGAGACGAGCCATCATAGATGCAAGATCAGTCTAAAGGGTGTCTTCAGGCCACAGTTCCTTGTTGATCTTCTCCAGCGCAACCTTCAGTTGGAGGACATATACTTAAATGCTCTAGAGACAAACATTGAGTCGAAACATGTTCATGGCCACGACATCTCCAACAGGCGACTTAGTGGGATCCAGATTGGACTCGATTTCTTCAGTCTCTTTTTCGAAGTCTTGGCAGAATTCTATATGGGCGAAGGAATGGGAAGATGATTACATTTCTAGCCTATTGAAATTGAGAAAATTCATTCGACAAGGGTAGTTACCATCGAGCATGATGAACATCTTCCTCGCGAATTCTCCCAAGTGCTTCTCTAGATCACTACTCCTCTTGGTCAGCTGCTCGGTCTTCTTGAGGAGTTCAGTCCATTCCAGCTTCAGCTTGGAGTTTTCATCCTCTATCTTCTTGATGGCAGCCAATTTCTTCTCAGCGGCATCAATTTTCTCCCTCGACACCTTTTTAGCGTCAGCAAACGCTTTGTCCTTGTCCTCCAGTGCCTTCTTCATGGTATCTAAAGAAATAGCATTGTTGAGTCTCACTTAGAGTCGACGATTTTCATCACGCACGTCTATTCGAGCAAGAGCACTCGGTTCAAAGGATGGAAAGTGGGAGTAAGTGGGTCGACAAAGATTACCTCCAAGAGTCTTCAACTCGGTCCGCGTATGTTCCAGGCTGTTCTTGGAGACCTCTAGATCCAGTTGCCGCTGGTTCCTTTCCTCCTCCAAGTCCTTATATTGGCTGCCAAGTTCACAAGCCTTCCGAAATCAACAAAAATATACAATTCAGTCGACGGAAAATTTCCCTCACTTCCGAGTGAAAAATGTCGACTGAAGGGCAGCTCGCCGCCCCACCCCCAGCTCCTAAAACAGCGTCATATTATGGTTGATGAAATCATGTCCATAAAACCTGCGTCATATCATGGTTGATGGCAATAATATCCATGAAACCTACAAGGTAGTTGCGTAGTGGTATAGTAAAACCAAAGAGTTCACTCGACCGGTCGAGTGGTAAGCGTACTCCGTGTACGATGGAGAACCCTGAGTACAAGTTCTTAAGATTACTGCTCCTCGTCAACGATCAACAATAATCTCGGGGACTACACCCAGTGGGTGCACTCGGTGTGCCCCCACTGGTTCTTAAATCACTCGACAAGGGTCTGCCCTGTCCAAGCACAAGATGGCCTCCATAAGACCCCCGCCAGTGCAAGCACTTGACAACGATCTTGGGGACTACACCCAGTGGGTGCACTCAGCGTGCCCCCACTGGATCTGCTAAACACTCGATCTATCGAGTGTCAGAAAAATAAAAAAAACATGCACAAGCATATGAACATCCTCTCTTTTCAGACCCCGCCAGTGCAAGCACTCGACGGCGATCTCGGGGAGTACACCCAGTGGGTGCACTCAGCATGCCCCCACTGGATTTGCTAACACATGATCTGTCGAGTAACTACTAAAACAATTCTAAGACACCTACCGATGTCTACACCATTCAATGGTGGTCTCGAGGACTACACCCTGTGGGTGCACTCAGCGTGCCCCTAGTGGATCGAAACCTACTCGACTAAGACCTGATCTATTCGAGTGGGGATCTTACAAGTATTCTACCAAAGGAAAACACCCACTAGGTGTACAGTCAAGAAAGACAAGAATTCAGTTGGAATTGCACTTACAATCGCACTTACTCGGACGTTGGTACGAAGCGCCGCGCTGGCATCATAAGCCAACTTGCTGGCCTCGTACGCCTCCTTAGTGCGCAAGATTATTTGCTCCGCCTGGATCATGGCTGCCTTTGCAGCTCTGGTTTGGTCTTCCGGGACGTGGTGCAGAGGAAAGGCAGTCATCGGCTAGATTGATGTTGCGGCTGGAGTAGTTGAGGTAGTCTGGGGTTGTCCAATTCGAGTCGCCACCACGATGGTTGAAGCAGTTGGTGGAGCACTCGACAATGGAACCACGAGCTTGGTTCTGCCTGGGGACGAGTCACCTATCCCTTGGGATGATGCAACAGTCGACCGCTGAGGCATTTGGGCTGATGGTGTGCTACTTCTCGAGCATGCAATGTTTTCCCGTGAATAGGAATGGTTTGATGTAGCAAAGTGGATAAGTATTTCCCTTAGTTTTTTTGAGAACCAAGGTATCAATCCAGTAGGAGACACAAGTGATCCACCAATAGATATACCTGCACAAGGAATCAAACTCTTGCACCCAACACTATAAAGGGGTTGTCAATCCCTTCACGGTTATTTGCAAGGATGAGATCTAGTAGAGATATATATATATATATAATAGGATGCTTGAACGGAAAGTAAAACTAAAAGTAAAAAACACTGCAGCAAGTATTTTTGGTGTTTTTGGTTTTAGATCTGAAAATATAATATGGAAAATAGACCCGGGGGGCATAGGTTTCACTAGATGGCTTCTCTCATGATGGCAAGTATTACGGTGGGTGAACAAATTACTGTCGAGCAATTGATAGAAAAGTGAATAGTTATGAAGATATCCAAGGCAATGATTATGCATATACACATCACGTGCATGACAAGTAGTCCGAAACGATTCTGCATCTACTACAATTACTCCACACATCGACCGACTCCTTCCTGCATCTAGAGTATTGAGTTCATGAAGAACAGAATAACGCTTTAAGTAAGATGACATGATGTAGAGGGATAAACTCAAGCAATATGATGAAAACCCCATATTTTTACCCTTGGTGGCAACAATGCAATATGTGCCTCGCTACCCCTACTTTGTCACTAGGTGAGGACACCGCAAGATTGAACCCAAAACTAAGTACTTCTCCTATTGCAAGAATTACCAATCTAGTTGGCCAAACCAAACCAATAAGTCGAAGAGACTTGCAAAGATATGAAATCATGCATATAATAATTCAGGAAAGACTCAAATAATATTCATAGATAATCTGAACATAAACCCACAATTCATCGAATCTCGACAAACACACCGCAAAAGAGTATTACATTGGATAGATCTCCATGAAGATCATGAAGAACATCGTATTGAGAAGCAAAGAGAGAGAAGAAGCCATCTAGCTACTAGCTATGGACCTGTAGGTTTGTGGTGAACTACTCACGCATCACCGGAGGGGCAATGGAGTTGATGTAGATGCCCTCCGTGATCTCTTGGGAATGGAGGCTTCTCGCGGCGGAAAAGTGTTTTCGTGGCTCATTCTTATAATGATGTAATATTTGGGTATTTATAGGCCGAAGATTAGGGTTAGAGGAGGTGCCAGGGGCCACAAGACTGCCCGGCACGGGGTACCCCCCTGGCCACGGCAAGCGGGCTTGTGGCCCTGTGGCAGCTCCTCTGCTTTCGTTCTTAAGTCTTGTGGCTTCCATATTTTACAGAAAAATATTTTCGGAGATTTTATTCCGTTTGGACTCCATTTAATATTCCTTATCTACGAAGCTCAAAAACAAGGAAAAAACATAAACTGGCACTAGGCTCTAGATTAAAAGGTTAGTCCAAAAAATAATATAAAATAGCATATTAATGCATATAAAACATCCAAAACAGATAATATAATAGCATGGAACAATCAAAAATTATAGATACGTTGGAGACGTATCATGGTGTTCTTTGGGCACGTACGCGGGGGTGCCTAAGGTCACGCCTTTACCCCCCGTATCCCGAGGCAGTTCTTCATCATCCTCCAGTTGAATGATCTCTATAGGCCTCAGTCAACAACATTAGCTTATACAGTCGGTGAATCATTCTCAAGAATCAAGAGTTGAGCGAAGATTTGTGTACCTTGTTGGGAAGTTGCTGCATCGGCAGTATCCACCTCCATTTGATCCTCTCCGTCCCATGGAGGCGACGTCACTGAGGTGGCATCACTAGTGGTACAAGTTCCACTCGGTCAACCAGAATTCAAAGTCACATTCGACAGCGAAAGAAGAAAGCAAACACTTACGTTGAGACAACGGCACATCGATCTTCATGCGGGGCAAAGCTTTTCGAGGTTTAGGCGCATTTGGCTTGGGCTGCTCTGTGACCCGTTCACTCGACTCAACGGTCGAGGTTTGGTCCGCTTCAGGTTCTTCTCACTCGACGTCAAGGATTTGCCTGGAGCAGTCGCAGGGTCCTGATGCAGCTTGGAGCGATGCTCCGTGCATGGGGGAGACTCGACTTGCTCCTCCTCGTCGTCTGAGTTTTCATAGTCTTCCTCACTGTCGTTAGCATAATCAACGTCCATGTTGCCGCCCTCACTCTCCGCGCTGTCTTCAGGGTGGTTCCCGTTTGGCACAGGCGAGGGCATGTGTGTCCACTCCTACGAGACTAAAATAATGAAGTCAGACGACATATGAACATATCACTCGACAATGTAATATGACAGTCGACAAAATAAAGTTTACCAGATTCTTCGACGGATTCTCAGCAGAATAAGGCTTGATCCTCTTGGCTCCCTGGGCGTTGTCACATGCACCGGTAATGCTTCGAAGACATTGGTCAACAGTTTCCTGTGAGACTTCTTCTGGGTGCGTGCGAGTCGAGTCAGCAGGGCCTGAGTAATGGCACATAGTGTGATCCCTTCCCTGGAGCGGCTGGATCCGTCGACTGAGGAACGTCGCCAGGAGATCCATTCCAGTCACTCCACCACGAACAAGGGCCACTATAGCATCCACTAGGGTTCCCACTTGGACTTTCTCCCCATCCGACACATTCAAGGATTTGGGAATAGCAGGACGATCTAACGTGAAGGGGGAAAGACCAGTCGACATATTGGGAGATGCTACATCCTTGCAATAAAACCATGTCGACTGCCAACCCCTAACAGATTCTGGGAAAGTCATAGAAGGAAAAGAACTCCTAACTCTCTTCTAGATTACCAAGACGCTGCACAGTTGGACGACACGGGTTTTACCATCCTCAGGATTGGCCTTTTTAACCGACTGAGATCTGATGGTAAAAATATGTTTGAACACACCCCAGTGGGGAGAACAACCCAGGAAGCACTCACACAGAGTGATGAAAGCAGAAAGATAGGAAATATCATTCGGAGGAAAATGGTGGAGCTGGGCTCCTAAGAAGTTCAGAAACCCTCGAAAGAATGGATGGGGGGCATGGAGAAACCTCTCTCGACGTGGGTGAGGAGGAGGACCTGCTCCCCCTCGCGTAGCTCCGGCTCGAGCTCCCCCTCCGACAGCCTCCATGAACCTTCCGTCACGAGCCCGTCGACGACGAGATTCTCGATGTCCACGGCGATGACCTTGGAAAAGAGAAAATCCCCTTGGATCCACCCCGGCGGCTTGGTGAACCGCACGGTCGACGGCTTCTTGGCCTTGACCTTCACAGCACCCTTCTTGGCGCACTCCAACTTCTCCGTCTTCGCCTTCGTCATCGCCGTGGCAGTGTTCGTCGGGGCAAAGTAGAGCGGTGCGTTGGGAGCAGGGGAGGCGGAGGAAGAGAGAAGATTTGGGGAAAAGTACTATTCAGACCGCGGTGCAATGGGATTTATACCCCGTCAAGTGTCTCGCTGACTCGTGGGCCCGCGGGATCCCCACAGATCTTGACCGTAGAAGCCGCACAGCACGTGACGAAAGAGCGGCATGAAAATAAAGGCGTTGTGCCCCCACTTGCCCCAGTCGTTGCGTCATCCTCGCATACGTACGCGCTTCCGAAATTTTCGAATCCCGCAAAATCCAGGCCTCGTAGAGCGACCCGTCACGTCTAAAGTGTTGGGGAACGTCGCATGGGAAACAAAAATTTTCCTACGCACACGCAAACCTATCCATGGTGATGAGCATCTACGAGAGGGAGAGTGGATCTACGTACCCTTGTAGATCGCTAAGCGGGAAGCGTTAAGAAACGCGGTTGGTGTAGTCGAACATCTTCGCGATCCAAATCGCCGAGCGTCCCGCGATCTCATCACGATCCGTCCCGCGATCCCATCACGATCCGTCCCGCGATCTCATCACGATCCGTCTCACGATCTTGATCACGATCTGTCCCGCGAACTCATCACGATCCGTTCCGCGATCTCATCACGAACCGTCTCGCGATCTCGATCACGGTCCTTCCGATCTAGCGCCGAACGGACGGCACCTCCGCGTTCAGCACACGTGCAGCTTGATGACGATCTCCACCATCTTGATCCAGCAAGAGGAGGTGGAGAGGAGAGAGAGTTCACCGGCAGCGTGACGGCGCTCCGGTGATGGTGGTGGAGTGATTCCGGCAGGGCTTCGCCTAAGCGCTGCGGAAAACCGATCTAGAGGAGAAACTGTGCACCGGTGAAACGGGTAGCACGTGGCCGGAAATTCTGTCCAAAAACCACCCAATCCACTAGTATATATAGGAGGAGAGGAGAGGAGAGGCAGCCAAGGCCTTTGGGTCGGCCGAAATAGGAGGTGGGAAGAAATCCTACTTCACCTCCAATCCTAGTTGGAGTAGGATTGCCTCCTATTGGCTGATTTTCCACTTTTTGCTTTAGGACTTTCTCTCCTGCGCCATGGGCCTTTGTGGCTGTTTTCCCAGCCCAATAAGGGCTGGTTATTATTCTCCCACAGCCCATGGACCTCTTGGGGTCGAAGTACCCCTCCCGGAGGTCCTCCGGTACACTACCGGCACTCCCGGTACAATACCGATACTCCCGGTACACTACCGATGAGCCCGAAACTTTTCCGGAAACCAAACTGGGACTTCCTATATATGAATCTTTACCTCCGGACCATTCCGGAGCTCCTCGTGACGTCCGGGATCTCATCCGGGACTCCGAACAACCTTCGGTCACCACCATACATAACTCTACACTACCGAAACGTCACCGAACCTTAAGTGTGCAGACCCTGCGGGTTCGAGAACTATGTAGACATGACCGAGACACCTCTACGGTCAATAACCAATGGCGGGACCTGGACGTCCACATTGGTTCCTACATATTCTACGAAGATCTTTATCGGTCGAACCTCTATGTCAAGGATTCAGTTAATCCCGTATATCGTTCCCTTTGTTCTTTGGTATGTTACTTGCCCGAGATTCGATCGTCGGTATCTCCATACCTAGTTCAACCTCGTTACCGGCAAGTCTCTTTACTCGTTCCATAATACAAGATCCCGCAACTAACAATTAGTCACATTGCTTGCAAGGCTTATTGTGATGTTGCATTACCGAGTGGGCCCCGAGATACCTCTCCGTTACACGGAGTAACAAATCCCAGTCTCGATCCATGCCAACTCAACAGACACCATCGGAGATACCTGTAGAGCACCTTTATAGTCACCCAGTTACGTTGCGACGTTTGATACACACAAGGCACTCCTCCGATATCCGTGAGTTGCATGATCTCATGGTCATAGGAACATATACTTGACATGCAGAAAACAGTAGCAATAAACTGACACGATCATATGCTATGTTTGTAGTTTGGGTCTTATCCATCACATCATTCTCCTAATGATGTGATCCCGTTATCAAATGACATCTCATGTCCATGGCTAGGAAACCTTAACCATCCTTTGATCAACGAGCTAGTCCATTAGAGGCATACTAGGGACATGGTTTTGTCTATGTATCCACACATGCATTTAAGTCTCCGATCAATACAATTATAGCATGGATAATAAACGATTATCATGAACAAGGAAATATGATAATAACTAATTTATTATTGCCTCTAGGGCATATTTCCAACAGTCTCCCACTTGCACTAGAGTCAATAATCTAGTTCACATCACCATGTGATTCGCATTGTTATGAATCTAACACCCAATGAGTTTTGGGGCTCGATCATGCTTTGCATGTGAGAGAGGTCTTATAGTCAACGGGTCTGCGATATTCAGATCCGTGTGTACTTTGCAAATCTCTATGTCAAACCGTAAACACTGCTACCACACTCCACTTGGTACTATTTCCAAATGGCTGCTCCACTATACGTATCGAGATTGCTACTACTAGTCATCCGGATAGGTGTTAAAGCTTGCATCGACGTAACTCTTTACGACGAACTCTTTGTCACCTCCATAATCAAGAAACATTTCCTTAGTCCTCTGGTTACTAAGGATAATTCCGACCGCTGTCTAGTGATCCACTCCTGGACCACTCTTGTACCCCTTGACAAACTCATGGCAAGGCACACATAGGTGCGGTACACAGCATGGCATAATATAGAGCCTATGGCTAAGGCATAGGGGACGACGTTCGTCCTTTCTCTTTCTTCTGCCGTTGTCGAGCTTTGAGTCTCACTCAACTTCACACCTTACAAATCAGACGAGAACTATTTCTCTGGCTGATCCATTTTGAACTCTTTCAAAATCTTGTGAAGGTATGCACTCATTGAAAGTCTCATCAAGCATCTTGATCTATCTCTATAGATTTTGATGCTCAACAATTAGGTAGCTTTATCCAGGTCTTCCTTTGAAAATCACTTTCCAAATAACCGTTTTATGCTTTCCAGAAACTCTACATTATTTCTGAACAACAATATGTCATCCACATATACTGATCAGAAATTCTATAGTGCTCCCACTCACTTTATTGCAAATACAAGTTTCTCATAAACTTTGTATAAACATCAAAACTTTGATCACCTCATCAAAGCATATATTCCAACTCTGAGATGCCTGCTTCAGTCCATGGAAGGATCACCGAAGCTTGCACACCTTTTAGCATCCTTAGGCCTGACAAAACCTTCTGGTTGTATCACATACAACCTTTCCTCAAGTAAACCATTAAGGAAACGATGTTTTGACATCCATCTGCCAGATTTCATAATTGAAAACACAGCAACTGCTAACACAATTCCAACAGACTTTTAGCATCGCTACGAGTGAGAAAGTCTCATCGTAGTCAACTCCTTGAACTTGTCACAAACATCTTTGCAACAAGTCGAGCTTTACAAATAGTGACATTCACCATCAGTGTCTGTCTTCATTTTAAAGATCCATTTGTACTCAACGACCTGCCGTCCAACGAGCAAGTCTACCAAAGTCTATACTTGGTTTTCATACATGGATCCTATCTCGGATTTCATGGTCTCATCCATTTGTCGGAATCCGGGCCCATCATCGCTTCTCCATAGCTCGTAGGTTCATCGCTGTCCAACAACATGACCTTTAAGACAGGGTTGTTGTACCACTCAAGAGCAGTACACGTCCTTGTCGACCTACGAGGTTCGATAGTAACTTGATCCGAAGCTTCATGATCATCATCATTAACTTCTTTCTTCAACTAACATAGGCTTCACAGAAACAACTTTCTGCGCTGCGCTACTCTGATTGAAACAAGGTTCAATAACCTCATCAAGTTCTATCTTCCTCCCACTCAATTCTTTCGAGGGAAACCTTTTCTCAGGAAAGGATCCATTCCAGCAACAAACACTTTGCACTCGGATCTGAGATAGAAGGTATACCCAACTGTTCTTGGCGTATTCTATGAAGATGCATTTGTCCGCTTTGGGTTTGAGCTCATTAGGTGAAAACATTTTCCACACAAGCTTCGCAGCCCCAAACATCAAGAAATGACAGCTTTAGGTTTCTATCAAACCATAATTCACACGGTGTCATCTCAACGTATTTAGATGGTGCCCTATTTTAAAGTGAATGCGGTTGTCTCTAATGCATAACCCTAAAACGATAGTATTAAAACGATAAGAGACATCATAGTATGTGCTATATCAAATAAGGCATGACTACGACGTTCGGACACACCATCACACTATGGTGTTCCAGGTGGCGTGAGTTGTGAAACAACTTTCACATTGTCTAAATTTGTATGCCAAACTCGTAACCCAGATATTCACCTCCACGATCATATCGCAGAAATTTTTATCTTCTTGTCACGATGATCTTTAAACTTCACTCTGAACTTTGCTTTGAACCTTTCAAACAATTCAGACTTGTGTTTCATTAAGTAAATATACACTATATCTACTCAAATCATCAGTGAAGGTAAGAAAACAATGATATTCACTGCAAGCTATAAACACTCATTGGATCGTATACATCAACATGCATTGTTTCCAATAAGTCACTTGCCCGTTTCATCAAGCCAGAAAACGGGGTTTAGTCATCTTACCAAAAGGCATGGTCCGCATGTCTCAACCGATTCAAAATCGAATGAGTCCAAAGATCCATCAACATGGAGTTTTTTCATGCGCTTTATACCAATATGACATTTAGCGGCAGTGCCACAAGTATGTGGTACTATCATTATTAACTTTGCATCTTTTGGCATCATTGTTATGAACATGTGTATTACTATGATCAAGATTCAATGAACCACACTTACTAGGTGCATGACCATTGAAGGTATTTATTCATGTAAGCAGAATAACCATTATTCTCTAACTTGAATGAATAACCGTGTTGCAATAAACATGATCTAATCACGTTCATGCTTCAATGCAAAACACCAAATAAAATTTAGGTTCGTCACTAATCCCGAAGGTAGAGAGAGCGTGCGATGTTGATCACATCAACCTTGGAAACACTTCCAACACATATCGTCACCTCACCCTTAGCTAGTTCTCCGTTTATTACGTAGCTTTTATTTCGAGTTACTAACATTTAGCAACCGAACCGGTATCCAATACCCAGGTGCTACTAAGAGTACTAGCAAGGTACACATTAGTAACTCGTATATCAAATATACTTCTATCAATGTTGCCAGCCTTCTTATCTACCAAGTATATAGGGTTGTTCCGCTTCAGCGACCTCTCACCTCATAATAGAAGCACTTAGTCTCGGGTTTGAGTTCAACTTTGGGTTGCTTCACTGGAGCAGCAACTGACTTGCTATCCATGAAGTTTCCCTCCTTGATCTTGCCCTTTTCGAAACTAGTGGTTTGATTAACCATCAACACTTGACGCTCCTTCTTGATTTCTACCTTCGCGGTGTCAAACATCGCGAACAGCTCAGGGATCAATACTTCTATCCCTGGTGTATTATAGTTCATCACTTAAGTTCTAGTAGCTTTAGTGACAGTGACTTGGAGAACTATATCAATCACTATCTTATCTGGAAGATCAACTCCCACTTGATTCAAGCGATTGTAGTACCCAGACAATCTGAGTACATGCTCAACGATTGAGCTATTCTCCTTCATCTTACAGGCAAAGAATCTTGTTGGAGATCTCATATCTCGCAACACAGGCACGAGCATGAGATCACAATCTCTGCCCCTAGAACATCTCATATGTTCCGTGACGTTCAAAACGTTTCGGAGCCTCAATTCTAAGCCGTAATGCATGACGCACAAAACTATCAAGTAGTCATCGAAACGTGCCTGTCAGATGTTCACAACATCTATAGACGACGCTAGAGGGGGTGGCGCACCGAGCGGTGCATTAAGGACATAAGCCTTCTGTGCAGCAATGAGGACAATCCTCAGATCACGGACCCAGTCCGCAATATTGCTACCAACATCTTTCAACTCTATTTCTCTAGGAACATATAAAAATTTAAGGGAGCTACAGTGCGAGCTAGTAATCTACAACATAATTTGCAAAGACACTTTGACTATGTTCATGATAATGAGTTCAATTAATCATATTACTTAAGAACTCCCACTCAAATTGACATCCCTCCGATCATTCGAGTGATACATGATCCAAATTCACCAACTCAAGTCCGATCATCACGTGAGTTGAGGTGGCTGCAATGGTGAACATCATTATGTTGATCATATCTACTATATGACTCATGTTCGACCTTTCGGTCTCTCGTGTTCCGAGGCCATGTCTGTACATGCTAGGCTCGTCAAGTTTAACCCGAGTGTTCTGCGCGTGCAAATCTGGCTTGCACCCGTTGTATGTGAACGTAGAGTCTATCACACCCGATCATCACGTGGTGTCTCAACACGACGAACTTTCGCAACGGTGCACACTCGGGGAGAACACAGTTCATCTTGAAATTCAAGTGAGGGATCACCTTATAATGCTACCGCCGTACTAAGCAAAACAAGGTGCATAAAAGGATTAACATCTCATGCAATTCATAAGTGACATGATATGGCCATGAACTTGTGTTTAAGATCTCCATCTTCGAAACACCGGCATGATCTCCATCGTCACCGGCACAACACCATGATCTCCATCATCTTGATCTCCATCAATGTGTTGCCATTGGGGTTGTCACGCCCTGCATGCTTCTACTACTATTGCTACCGTAGCGATAAAGTAAAGCATTACATAGCGCTTAATGATTGACACGCAGGTCATACAATAATTAAAGACAACCCTATGGCTCCTGCCGGTTGCCGTACTCATCGACATGCAAGTCGTGATAATCTATACATCACATGATCATCTCATACATCACATATATCTCATCATGTAATTGGCCATATCACATCACAACATACCCTGCAAAAACAAGTTAGACGTCCTCTAATTGTTGTTGCATATTTTACGTGGCTGCTATGGGTATCTAGCAAGAACGATTCTCACCTACGCATAAACCACAACGGTGATACACTAGTTTGCTTTTCAACCTTCTCAAGGACCGCCTTTGTCGAATCCGATCCAACTAAAGTGAGAGAAACTGTCACCCGCAAGCCATCTAGGCAACAAGTTGCGTCGAGGGAACCGGTCTCTCGTAAGCGTACGAGTAATGTTGGTCCGGGCCGCTTCATCTCACAATCCCGCTGAACCAAAATACGACCAAGGGAGGAAGCAATCTAAGCATCAACGCCCACAAACCTTTTGTGTTCTACTCGAGATCTCATCGAACCATCAACCTAGCTCATGATGCCACTGTTGGGGAACGTCGCATGGGAAACAAAATTTTTCCTACGCACACGCAAACCTATCCATGGTGATGAGCATCTACGAGAGGGAGAGTGGATCTACGTACCCTTGTAGATCGCTAAGCGGGAAGCGTTAAGAAACGCGGTTGGTGTAGTCGAACATCTTCGCGATCCAAATCGCCGAGCGTCCCGCGATCTCATCACGATCCGTCCCGCGATCCCATCACGATCCGTCCCGCGATCTCATCACGATCCGTCTCACGATCTTGATCACGATCTGTCCCGCGAACTCATCACGATCCGTTCCGCGATCTCATCACGAACCGTCTCGCGATCTCGATCACGGTCCTTCCGATCTAGCGCCGAACGGACGGCACCTCCGCGTTCAGCACACGTGCAGCTTGATGACGATCTCCACCATC
Organism: Hordeum marinum; assembly: GCA_022496015.1. Lineage (NCBI taxonomy): Eukaryota > Viridiplantae > Streptophyta > Magnoliopsida > Poales > Poaceae > Hordeum > Hordeum marinum. Next base: position 504,888,176 of record CM039674.1, on the reverse strand, counting down.
TTGATCCAGCAAGAGGAGGTGGAGAGGAGAGAGAGTTCACCGGCAGCGTGACGGCGCTCCGGTGATGGTGGTGGAGTGATTCCGGCAGGGCTTCGCCTAAGCGCTGCGGAAAACCGATCTAGAGGAGAAACTGTGCACCGGTGAAACGGGTAGCACGTGGCCGGAAATTCTGTCCAAAAACCACCCAATCCACTAGTATATATAGGAGGAGAGGAGAGGAGAGGCAGCCAAGGCCTTTGGGTCGGCCGAAATAGGAGGTGGGAAGAAATCCTACTTCACCTCCAATCCTAGTTGGAGTAGGATTGCCTTCTATTGGCTGATTTTCCACTTTTTGCTTTAGGACTTTCTCTCCTGCGCCATGGGCCTTTGTGGCTGTTTTCCCAGCCCAATAAGGGCTGGTTATTATTCTCCCACAGCCCATGGACCTCTTGGGGTCGAAGTACCCCTCCCGGAGGTCCTCCGGTACACTACCGGCACTCCCGGTACAATACCGATACTCCCGGTACACTACCGATGAGCCCGAAACTTTTCCGGAAACCAAACTGGGACTTCCTATATATGAATCTTTACCTCCGGACCATTCCGGAGCTCCTCGTGACGTCCGGGATCTCATCCGGGACTCCGAACAACCTTCGGTCACCACCATACATAACTCTACACTACCGAAACGTCACCGAACCTTAAGTGTGCAGACCCTGCGGGTTCGAGAACTATGTAGACATGACCGAGACACCTCTACGGTCAATAACCAATGGCGGGACCTGGACGTCCACATTGGTTCCTACATATTCTACGAAGATCTTTATCGGTCGAACCTCTATGTCAAGGATTCAGTTAATCCCGTATATCGTTCCCTTTGTTCTTTGGTATGTTACTTGCCCGAGATTCGATCGTCGGTATCTCCATACCTAGTTCAACCTCGTTACCGGCAAGTCTCTTTACTCGTTCCATAATACAAGATCCCGCAACTAACAATTAGTCACATTGCTTGCAAGGCTTATTGTGATGTTGCATTACCGAGTGGGCCCCGAGATACCTCTCCGTTACACGGAGTAACAAATCCCAGTCTCGATCCATGCCAACTCAACAGACACCATCGGAGATACCTGTAGAGCACCTTTATAGTCACCCAGTTACGTTGCGACGTTTGATACACACAAGGCACTCCTCCGATATCCGTGAGTTGCATGATCTCATGGTCATAGGAACATATACTTGACATGCAGAAAACAGTAGCAATAAACTGACACGATCATATGCTATGTTTGTAGTTTGGGTCTTATCCATCACATCATTCTCCTAATGATGTGATCCCGTTATCAAATGACATCTCATGTCCATGGCTAGGAAACCTTAACCATCCTTTGATCAACGAGCTAGTCCATTAGAGGCATACTAGGGACATGGTTTTGTCTATGTATCCACACATGCATTTAAGTCTCCGATCAATACAATTATAGCATGGATAATAAACGATTATCATGAACAAGGAAATATGATAATAACTAATTTATTATTGCCTCTAGGGCATATTTCCAACATAAAGATCCCTTCAGGTCACTCAGAGCAGAATAGACATTGAGAATTCACTCAGACACTTTCAAGACAGAATCGATCCAGGTGAATGACAAAGATTTCAATCGACACAAATTTCATTGAAGCCCCGAAGTTCATTCGGAAGTTTGGTGCCTTCTTCGGAACTGGCATCGATCCCCTTTTATCACTCGAACCCTGATCCATTCGGGGGCTAATGACGAGGATATGTACCTAGGGTAGAGTCCTAGGCCAGACCTACATACCCTACCTAAGGGCACTATATTGGAGGACTTAAAGATTACAAGAGAGATTCCGACTAGATTCTTCATGATGTTCAAGGCACTCGACAATTAGTCCACTCGGCATCTTCTCCCTCCACTCGACAGTCACCTTTCACTCGGAAGACGTCGCTTTCAGTCGATGCCAGAAGACCAGAAGCTGCCCCTAGAAGGCCAACGGGCACGCATTGAGCCAGTCGTCATTAGTAGCAATTATGATGTACGTTACTAGTAACGCTCGTCTTTATATCCATGATCGGGCCCTTGGATGCCTCGCACTTATGAGGGGCAGCATACTCTATCTAAGCCGCCACTCTCCTCTGGCACAAGGGGTCGCAACCTCTGTAATTCATACATTCCACATGACATAAGCTTCAGAGCACTGAGACGTAGGGCTGTTACCTCCAAGAGAGGGGCATGAACTCATACATCCATGTGTACATCCTCGCCGTAGCTAGGACTCTGCCCTCTCCCTTCGTACCCCTATCTTCTACTGTCAGACTCGTTCCCATGACACTGGCGTGCCATCTAGATAGAGGATGGCTTGCCGGCATGCTCTTCGGAGTCGGTGACACCATCATTTACAGGTCGTCCTCGTCTCCCCAGGCTAGCCAATGTTGTATCCTGGCAAATCTGTCACAACCGATGGTGGTACTCCGTCCAGCAGGAAGAGAAAAGCAATGTTCGCGGAGGTCGACATGGAGACGGAGAAATTTGACTGGGGCACCGAGGACAACGTCGCCAATTCCACGCCGGCGATGCCCGTGACCACCGGCAACACCGAGGAAAAGTAGACCAAGGGATACCACCGCGGGCAACACCGTTGAAAAGTAGACCATGGTAGACCACAACTGGCAACGCCGAGGAAAATTTGACCATGTGAGATCATCGTTGGCAATACCGAGGAAATGTAGACCATGGGAGGGCGACACCGCTTGCATCCCACGAAGGCCACAGCCTACACCTCATCGGCCTACACAGCAGATCACTTGCCCGCATAGCGGTGGCGTAGGCCACGGTACTGTTTTCCCTGCCCCAAAAACCAAACCCGAGCAGCGCTTCACGGAAGTGGAGTCTGCCCTTCCCCTCCCGCAGAACCATATTCCTTCCATGGCTCCGGACAGTCTAGCGAGCTTGATGTTGGACGTAGGGAAGACATATCATGGAAATCGGGATCCGCAACGGCCGGTGATAAACTAGGTAGAATAGCATAGCCTAGTGCATTATACTTTAGTTAAAATATGTCTGAGGTGTAAATGTTTTCGTCCGATTTATATGAAAATCATCCGGTTTGTATAATTGGCTGGATGGCCGACTCCCACATCAGTGTCTTGTCCCCCCCCCCGCGTGGGTCTGCGAACGGATGCGGTGTCCAATTTGGGGAGATACACTAACCTGGTAGGTTGCTAACTGTCACGTTTCCAAGAAATGATAAAATATAATGTATATATACACACACACTAGGTACATGTGGAACACAGCCAAACACTTTGTTTTGAGCCAACACACATAAATTTCTTTACGGCTTGGCACGTTGTTTTTAGCGTGCACACCTCTGTTGTCTTCCTTCAACTGGACATCATGCTTACATCACCCATCCCCATTTTTGTCCTTCCTTGGACATTTGGCTTCCAACCTACAAAATCCCGATTTTCTTCTCTAAGCCACACATGTACTCCATCTACAATTACATCTGAGAACTTTTTTGGAGGAACGACTTCTCATCTCTTGCTCCGAACAGGTAAGGTGCAAGGCACCCCGCTCCACGACAAGCAACAAACCCACTAAACGGTATTTGTTAACCAAAATTTAGCATGACTAAAAAAGTCATGTGGAAACTTGTTTAGCAAAGTACTTCAACCGTGCAATAAGTTATTATAAATGATAATGTCCGCATGTGTGACACGAGGCAACATGATCCACATGCCTTCATAACCATCGGTCTTAGCATATCAAACATATGGCATCAGTAGAATATTTTTGGTATTTTGCACTTAAAAATGTTTTATCTCTTAAAGAAAAAAGGCAATTACAAATTTGTTTTCATCATTAAATCTGTCTCGACGAGATCTTCCAACCTATATCCCATATTACTATCACTAGTAGAAAACAGGGAACTAGTCTCGATTTTAGAGGGCCTTTAGTCCCGGTTCTGGAACCGGGACAATACAAACGGGACTAATACCCAAAACCTTTAGTCCCGGTTCTCTTACGAACCGGGACCAAAGGGGCTTCACGTGGCCGCTGCGGGGCGCCCAGGCAGGAGGATTACCAACCGGGACCAGAAGGCAGCCACGCGTCAGGCGCTGGTTTTTTTTGGAAGGTTTTTTAGGGGTTTGGAGGGTTAATTTAGGGGTTTCATATTGTGTTAGCTACCTAATAGAGAGAACGCTAGCTACTATACATATAGAAAGAGAAGTGACCTCTCTTTCTCCGTTCTTGGTCAATGCTAGCTACTATACATATAGAGAGAACTCGACGCTAGCTAATAAGCAAATGAAGGAAACCATTAATTACACAAGATCATCATGCTGAATATATATAGAGAGAAGTGGCATCTCTTTCTCCATGCTTGGTCTAACAACAAGTATTCGTATATCTATCCAAAGCTACTACATATATACAATATAACATCTTTTATAATCCCTAACATCATCTACCTAAGATCCAATCTCAAATCCACATAGTATTCTCCATCTTAAGGTATGACGTGGTCAAGAAAGAATCCCTCCAATTCCGCTTGAATTGCTCGTATGTGATCATGTGGTAGGAGTTCATCCCGCATCTCCCAGATCTAATTTAAAGAAGGGGGTCAATACATGCATATATATGAAGGAAACTCAACACAATTGATGGTAATATATAAAATAAATTGTGAATATTATTTACGTACTTCAAATTGTTTGTCAGAGAAGCCCCGCTTAGAGGTCGAGTGGCGAATGGACTAGCATACGTAGTACCACATAAAACAGTCCCGGATTCGTGGTACAAGCACTTTATGACAATAGAGTTCAATCAAACTGATAAGGAAGCATGGTAATGATATATTGATGAAAATTTGAATCAATTAGAGATGTGCGGAACTAGCTAGCACTACTTACTTTGGGGTCTGTAAATCGCAACTCTTTGATTAGAGTGGGAACCTTTCGGGTGAACTTTTTCCAAACCCTGCCAGGCAAAGAAAATGATTATTTGATATCAGGAAATAAACAAAAGTTGCCGCTATGGTCCCGGTATTGATTGAACTTACTTCTTCAGCATTGCAGTCATGTCCGCATAAGCCTTAGGATCTTTACATCTCGAGTCTAAGACAGTTACTAATGCCACATCAAGCTTAATGGATAGCAGAATAAAGTGGTAACTGCACACGCATATATAACTCATCAATTGCATTACTTAACCCCGAGTAAGGGAAACCGAATATGCAGAAGACAACAACACTCACTTGAAGTTGTAAGGAAAGAGTATTTCCCTTTTGTTTTGATGTATAAGGAACGACTTTAGCAAGTTCTCCTTGGTCTCTTTGACAGTGTTTCGTACCGACCATTCATTTACGACATCTGGGCTAATGAAACCAACGTCGAAGATTCCTGCTTTTTTGCATTGGACGATCTTCAATCTGTATAATATTGTGAGGATAATTGTATATACTTGCAATGAACGAGCTGAGCGAGAGACTTAACTATAGAATTAATACTTACAGAGAGTAGCAGGTCATGAGTTGTTTGTCGAGTGCCTCCTGATTGTATAACTGAAATAACTCCACAAATTCAATAGGCATCACGTCGAGTCCAATGAATTCGTGCTCTTATTTAACACTGACATACATAGTGTCTTTCCTAGACTCCCTGCAGGTTTCCATGTACCACTCATGAAATTTGTACATCATCGTTGTTAGATGAGGATGATCAGGTTTGACGAGAGGCTTCCCGTGCACGTATCTAAATTCTTGTACTGTTACCTCAGCCATTTCAAAATGTACATCATCCACCAAGTAATCACCAGGTTTGGTACCGGGCAGTAGCACCGGGTGATTAGCGATATCGCTAGACACCTTGAGAAGGGGCACGATTGCTTCTCCTGTTCGCTGAGCTGGGAAATTGTTTTCTCACTTCCTTGTTCTTTGATTCTTGCAGTACTGGAAGTACTTCGCTACCGTTGCGCTTCATTATATGTCTTTATAATACAGCGGTCATAGTTTGATGGCAGCGGAGGCGGTGATGGTCGCATCAGGGCATCCACGGTGCGCTTTGCTTTCATCGGATTTACCGTTTCCTTCGGAGGTGGATGTTTCCATGCAAAATGGGCCTTCACTTTGGCTTCACTGATGTCCTCGTTTTCTTTGTCAGTCCTTTCGTATGGTAACTTTGGAAGAGGCTTGAGGCTTGGACCAAATTTGAATTTCTTCCCGCCTATTGTACTGCTAGCCGCCGGAGTGGCGGCGGCATCTCTCTTTTGTCATGGCTGACGCTTCAAAGGAGGCAGAGTGGCCGGACGTGCCGGAGGAGGAGGAGGCAGAGTGGCCTGACATGCTGGAGCAGACTGAGTGGCCTGACGCGCCAGAGGAGGCAGAGTGGCCTCACGCGCTGGAGGAGGCGGAGTGTCCTCATGTGTCGGAGTAGGCGAAGGAGAAGGCGGAGGAGGAGGCGGAGTGGCCTCACACGCTGGAGGAGGCGAAGGAGGAGGAGGAGGAGGAGGCGGAGTGCCCTAACGCTCTGGAGGAGGCTGAATCTGCTGAGGCTTCCAGTTTGGAAGCTTGATGTACTCCTTTATCCATAGAGAGGTACTCCTCTGAGCATTTTCCAGAATAACAATATCCTCTTCACCTGTAGGGTTATCAAGCTCCAGCCCTCATATCTATCCATTATTTCATCCACTGTCACAACAACATAGCCATGTGGAATCAGACGACAATGGAAAGTTCCCTCAGCTCGAGGAGGTAGAACAGAGCCGACTGCCGCCTTGAAGGTCAGGTTCTGGCATCTCGTCATTAGCTCGCAATGTTGAGCCTCCGTGATACTATCCATGCGGTAGTGAGGAGCCGTGAAATCAAGCTGAACGAGCTCCGTGGAAGCCATGTTGCTTCTCCGCTGAGTTGGTGGGGTAGCTTCTGGGGCGGCGTCGAAGGAAGGATCTTCGTGCCGCTCAGATGGCTGGCCGGTAGCTCGCTGGCTCTCAAGTTCCTCTAGTTTTGCTAATCTTGCACTGAGCTACAACATTTCGCTTGCTTCCAATTTCCTCTTTCTCTCCCGGCTTCCATTCGGTCACCGGAGCCGTCATTATCTCTTCCCTCCTCCATTGTTGGATCACCGGAGCCGTCCTCTCCTTCCTGACCATCAGTGTCATTGAGATATGCCATGGGATTATACCCGGTGCGGATTATATCCCCCAACAATCCTTCTTGTTCTATGTCTCTCTGATCCATAGTTTCTGCAAATATTACGACATGGCAATTAACAAACATGAGATATGGAAATCAATACAAGGCATTAATCGATAGTATCAAGCAGGTGGTTGCCACAGTCAACGACGTGGATGCCGGCCGGGCATCGTCGACTCAACGGCTACGCTATGCAACTAAACATTTAAACATGTAAACATCATAAATCTGCCTAATATAAAATCGCCGATATCACCGGAGACTCTTGCTCCCTCACCTTCGATCGTCGGGGACTCTCCCTTAACGATGATCGTCGGGGACTCCTCGATATCGTGTCACCGATAAAACAACTAAAACACAAAACGTCGATATTTGCCTAATATAAAATCGTCGATATCATCGGGGACTCTCGCTCCCTCACCATTGATCGTCAGGGACTCTCCCTGACTGACGATCGTCGGGGACTCCTCGATATCGCGTCACCGGTAAAACAACTAAAAGACAAAACATCGATACCTGCCTAATATAAAATCATCGATATCATCGGGGACTCTCGCTCCCTCACTGTCAATCGTTCGGGACTCTCTCTCACCGATGATCGTTGGGAACTCCTCGATATCGCGTCACCAATAAAACAACTAAAACAACTAAACAACTAAAAGAACTAAAACAACTAAACTAACTAAAACAATATGAACCCTTAATTAACTAAAGCAAATAAAACATAAAAAAACTATACAACTAAAACAACTAAAACACAAAACAACTAAACCAACTAAATTAACTAAAATATAAAAAACTAAATTAACTAACACATGAAACAACTAAAACGATCGTCTTCACCGGGGCTTTACGAGAGGAGAGCGGCGATGACGACGGGGAGAGCGGCAATGGTGATGAGCGGCAACGACGTCAGGGTTAGGGAGGCGACGGGGCAGAGGGCGGTGACGAGGCAAGGGCGTCGAGGGAGGCGATACGAGGAGAGCGTCGAGGGCGGCCACGACAGCAAGGGTGACGACGTCGGGCCGCGGGGCGTCGAGGCCGGCGAGGGTGACGACGTCGGGTCATGGGGCGAGAGTGACACGACGGGGAGAGCGGTGACGGGAAGAGCAGTGACGGCGGCAAGGGTGACGGTGTCGGGTCGAGGCGTTGGCCAGAGGGCGGTGAGGGCGTTGACGGTGAGCTTGGGCAGCCTTGCGGCGTCGATGTGCTCGGCATTGTCGGGGCAACTGCAGGTAAAATCTGTAAATATTCCTAACTCCCGCTTATATACTGAGACCTTTAGTCCCGGTTGGTGTCTACAACCGGGACTAAAGGGTTGCATTAGTCCCAGTTGCAGCCACCAACCAAGAATAAATGGTCAATTTCGGCATCCCAAAGGGCGGGAAGTATAGGCCTTTGGTCCCGGTTGGTGGCTGCAACCGGGACTAATGGGGGGCCTCTAGTCCCGGTTGCTGCCACCAACCGGGACCAAAGACCTGGCGCGGCGGTGTCAAAAGTTTAGTCCCACCTCGCTAGTCGAGGGGTGATCGCACCGGTTTATAAGCCCCGTTGCGCATGACTTGTTGAGCTCCTCTCCAAAGCAAGCTATGTATATGCCTAAACTATGCCTCTGCCGTGTTGGGCCTGCTGAGCCCATGGGCCTACGTCCCGGCCCATGTTTAGATGGGTTTCTAGTCGTATGCAGGCCGTGGTTTCCTAGTAGGCATCATTTTTATGTTATTTTTATTTGCTATTTATGCTTTTTAGTCCTGGTTGGTGCCACCAACCGGGACTAAAGGGTGGCGCAGTTGTGTGGTGTAAGTTGAGTCCCACCTCCCCAAGCGAAGGTTGCCCGAACATGTTTATAAGCCCCGCCACGGCTGCTACGTTGAGCTCCTCTCAAATTTAATATAGATGCCCTTATACAGGAAACTTGACCTAAATTTAAAATGCTAGTTAGGCGCCCTAACTAGCACTTTGAATTTACGTTGAATTTCCTCTATAAGCACATCTATTTTCACTTTTGTCATTTTTTATGTTATTGTTTTGCATATTAAAAGTTCTTAACAAAAAATACTTTATGAATATTCCTTTTGTTATTAAAGATTTTAACAAAAAACTTTGATAATCTTAGTTGCATCAATTTTATACAATATCAAGTTTAGTTATATAATTTTTATAGGACGAAAACACGTGTGTTACAAAAGGATTTCAATTTTTTTAAACATATTTGAACTCAAGAATTTTTCTGCATTCAATATGCACCATTCTAAGCCACATCATCCCTTTTCAACCATTTTCTGACTTCATTTGCTATTTTTCATGCATTTCATCATTTATTTTAAGCTAAAATGACCCTAGCTAAATTGAAAAGCACTACAAAGATACTCTGAAATGGTTGAAACTTGGCAAGGTACCATCATTTCACCCACATAGCATTTGCTAAAAAGTTGAGAGGGTTAGGCAAAAACTGGATGCACTTCGTGTACAAAATGGACAATCTCTTTTGAAGTATCAGGGTTTCGGACGAAAACACATGTGTGACAAAAGGATTTCAATTTTTTTAACATATCTGAACTCAAGAATTTTTCTGCATTGAATATGCACCATTCGAAGCCACATCATGCCTTTTCAACCATTTTCTGACTTCATTTGCTATTTTTCATAAATTTCGCCATTTATTTTAAGCTAAAATGACCCTAAATTGAAAAGCACTACAAATGAACTCTGGAATGGTTGAAACTTGGCATGGTACCATCATTTCACCCACATAGCATGTGCTAAAAGGCTGAGAGGGTTGCGGCAAAAACTGGATGCACTTCGTGTACAAACTTGACAATCTCTTTCGAAGTATGAGGGTTTCGGACGAAAACATGTATGTTACAAAAGGCATTTCATTTCTTGACATGTAACTGAAGTGATATTCTAGATCAAATCCATCATCAGAATAGTTGTGGAGATAAATCCTTCACTTTTTCTTTCTGTGTGTCCCTTGCTTATTGTGCCGTAACCATGGATAATCTTCATCATTAAACATGGTGCTTGGGTCATCCTTCACTTTGAAGGGAATAATTTCATGAAACTTTTCATAATCTACACACATGTCTGTCTTGCCCTCTACTCCGACGATTTCTCTTTTCCCTGAAAGAACTATGTGGCACTTTGGCTCATCGTATGATGTATTCGCTTCCTTATCTTTTCTTTTTCTCGGTTTGGTAGACATGTCCTTCACATAGAAAACCTGCGCCACATCATTGTCTAGGACGAATGGTTCGTATGTGTACCCAAGATTGTTCAGATCCATTGTTGTCATTCCGTACTGCGGGTCTTCCTGTACCCCGCCTCCTGACAGATTGACTCATTTGCACCGAAACAAAGGGACCTTAAAATCATGTCCATAGTCAAGTTCCCGTATGTACACTATGTAACCATAATATGTGTCCTTTCCCCTATTGCTTGCTGCATCAAAGCGGCCACCATTGTTTTGGTTGGTGCTCTTTTGATCTTGGGCGTTCGTGTAAAATGTATTCCCATTTTATCTCGTACCCTTTGTAAGTCAATATAGTCAATAGTGGTGTACAACTCATTTGCAATAGTGGTGTTACCCATGAGATGTGTTTGCAACCAACTGCCGAAAGTCCTGATGTGTTCACATGTAATCTAGTCGTCACACTGCTCCAGTCGTCACACCATTGTCTGCCTTCCATTGCAGCAATTCCAGTGTGGTACCAAGCTTTGTGTTGTCATCTTCGCAATTTGGGTACAACCCTTTTTTGTGATCATGTGACATGCAATGGAATTTCAACTTCTCCCTTTCACTTTCGCATTCTCTCTGTGCATCAACAATGACCCGGTGAAGATAATCATCGGGCACATTGTCTGGTTCCTCTTGATCTTGAGCTTCCCCCATTGCAGCATCACCGTATTCATGGGCGGGTAGTTGTCATCATCCTATTCTTCTTTGTTGTCTTCCATCATAACCCCTCTTCTCCGTGCTTGGTCCAAACATTATAGTGTGGCATAAAACACTTCTCAAGCAGGTGGAAGTGAAGGGTTTTTTAGAGTTGGAGTAATCCTTCGTATTCCCACAGAGAGTACATGGACAATGCATAAAACCATTCTCCTTGTTTGCCTCAACCGCTTCGGGAAAATTATGCAGGCCCTTAATATACTCGGACGTGTCTCGGTCACCGTACATTCATTGTCGGTTCATCTACGTGCGTTACATAATTAAGTGTATCAAAAACCATTACAGAACATCATGAATAGAGAAGTGAACAAATTAATAGAAATCCATCATCATATTAAAGCCAAAGTATAGTAGTGACCAAAGTAAATAGATAAAGTTCATACATAGTTCTCATTGAACAACATATAGCTCTCTAGAGCATCTAATTAAAACATACATTGAAATTATTTAAAAATAATAATGGAAAAACAAATGTGATCATAACTGCAACTAAGGTAACAATTGATCCAATGGCATAATGATACCAAGCCTTAGAATGAATGGCATATTTTATAATTTTTCTAATCTTCAAGCGCATTGCAGCCATCTTGATCTTGTGATCGTCGACGACATCGGAAACATGCAACTCCAATTTCATCTTCTCCTATTCAACTCTTTTTAATTTTTCTTTCAAGTAATTGTTTTCTTTTTCAACCAAATTCAACTTCTCGACAAGAATTTCTATGTCGGATGGAATTTCCGGTTCAAATACCTCCTAGATAAAAACATCTATGTCACGTCGGTCGGCATAATTGTCGTAAACACTAAATGAAACAAATAGTAATAAAAGATAATATACCACATCCGAATCATAGACAAGACGAGGCCGACGGGAGCAGATACCAAAACCATGGCACTATATAATAACAAACAATAAAAAACTATTAAAATTGTACAAGTATCTATCAATATCGTACAAGTAAGAATTTTTTTATTTTACAAAGAAGATGAGAACAAGAGGCTCACCACGGTGGTGCCAGCGACGATATCGGCATGAGCGATCGACGGTGGTGAGGACAGGGACAGGACAGGACGGACCACCAAACCTAGACAAATCTTGAGCAAAGTGGAGCTTGGAGGTCGAGCTTCGAGATGAGAAAGCTTAAGTGTGGCTCGGGCATTCCATCGAGCACCTCATGTGCATAGGAGGTGAGAGCTAGAGCAACACACACCCACACACATCGGCGGCCAAAAAATAGAGTGAGCAGGCAGGGGAGGGGCGGGGTATATATAGGCTTATATCTTTAGTCCCGGCTGGTGGCTAGAACCGGGACAGAATACAGACCTTTGGTCCCGGTTCCAGCTACTAACCAGGACTAAAGATCCTAAGCTAGGAGCGAGGCCCATTTGTCCCGGTTCGTGTCTGGAACCGGGACCAAAACTGTCAGACGAACCGGGACCAATGGCCCCCGTGGCCCGGCCGGTGCCCTAGCCTCACGAACCAGGACTGATGCAACTTTTTGTCCCGGTTCTTAAGTGAACCAAGATTACTGCCCTTATCCTGGACTCAACCAAAGCCCTATTTTCTACTACTGTATGCTTCAACGACCTTTTTGTGGGGCCAAAGTTGCCATGATGTTTACACTAAAGTTGTAATAGTGTTTACAATAAATTTGCCACAACACGTTTCATTTAGTTTTTTCTTCCAGATTTAAAGTTGCCATTGTATTTCAACTACTTTTCACGGAAATTTTTATTGATTGACCATGAAAATTTTTAGTAATTAACCACAACAAATTTAATTCGTGGATCATGACAACTTTTAGTAATTCATCATGGCAAGTTGAGTTTATAGATCATGCAATTTTAGCATTTTAACCATGACAATTCTAGTATTTTGAGCATGGAAAATATTTTTGTATGAACCATGGCTTTTAGTGCATGTATCATGAAAATTTGAAGTCATTCACCATGGCAATTTAGTTTACGGTTCATGGAAAATTTAAGCCAATGACCATGCATTTTTAAAGTAATTAACAACATATTTGTTTTTTACTTATGAATCATGTCAAAATTATTTCATGAATCATGGCAAATTTTAGTAATTCATGATGATAGGTTTAGTTTCTTATATCCTTTTTTGTAACATGTAAAAATTTACTTTAAACATACAAGAAAAAGAAGTTCAAATATATCATGACAACTTTAGTGTAACCATGATGGAAATTTATGTGCAATATACATGGCAACTTTTAACTAAAAAAAGTCATCAAAACATATCAATATGACATCTAGTTTCGAAGATCTCGTCGCGATGGATTTAATGGTGAAAATGGTTTTTCAATCATAGTTTTTATTTAAAAGATAAAACATTACAAATTGAAAAGATGAAAGATTCTTGCTGACATCATCGATTTCGTCACTTGTGCATGCATGCGGTGACGTGGCACAATATGTGATCATGAGGCGTGTCACTAGTAGAAAACAAGACTTTGATATGGGCCAGATCAGAGCATTAGTCCCGGTTCTGCTACGAACCAGGACCAATGGGTGCATCAGTCCCTGTTCGAGCGGGCAGGGCGCCGGCCGGGCCTCGACATGAACTAGTCCCGGTTCTTCGTACCCCCTTAGTCCCGGTTCCATACACAAACCAGGACTAAAGGGCCTCGCTCCTGGGCCAGCCCCTTTAGTCCCAATGCTAGCAACCAAACGGGACTCCCGGCTCACTCCTTTTGTTTTTGGGTCATTTTAGCTCAAAATAAATCATGACATGCATAAAAAATGGCAAATGAAGTCAGAAAAGGGATGAAAATTGATGATGTGGCTTGAATGGTGCATATCGAATGCAAACAAAGTCTGGAACTAAAACATGTTTAAAAAATGAAATCCCTATGAAATAGATGAGTTTTCGTCTGTAACCCTGATACTTCGAAAGAGATTGTCCCTTTTGTACACGAAGTGCATCGAGTTATTCCCGTAACCCTGTCAACTTTTTATCACATGCTATGTGGGTGAAATTATGATACCATGCCAAGTTTCAACCTTTTCAAAGTTCATTTGCGGTGCTTTTCAAATTCAGGGTCATTTTAGCTCAAAATAAATCATGAAATGCATGAAAATGGCAAATAAATTCAGAAAAGGGTTGAAAATTGATGATGTGGCTTTGAATGGTGCATATTGAATGCAGAAAAAGTCTAGAGTTGAAATATGTTTACAAAAATGAAATCTCTTTGTAATAGATGAGTTTTCGTCCGAAACCCTGATACTTCCAAAGAGATTGTCCAGTTTGTACACGAAGTGCATCCAGTTTTTCCTGTAACCCTATCAAATTTTTCTCACATGCTATGTGAGTGAAATTATGATACCATGCCAAGGTTCAACCTTTTCAGAGTTCATTTGCAGTGCTTTTCAAATTCAAGGCCATTTTAGCTCAAAATAAAGCATGAAATGCAAGAAAAATAGCAAATGAAGTTAGAAAAGGATTGAAAATTGATGATGTGGCTTTGAATGGTGCATATTGAATGCAAAAAAGGTCTAGAGATAAAATATGTTCACAACAATGAAATCCTTTTGTAATAGATCAGTTTTCGTCTCAAACCCTGATACTTCAAAAGAGATTGTCTAGTTTGTACATGAAATGCATCCAGTTTTTCACGTAACCCTCTCAACTTTTTAGCACATGCTATGTGGGTGAAATTATGATACCATGCCAAGTTTCAACCTTTTCAGAGTTCATTTGTAGTGCTTTCCAATTTCAGGGTCATTTTACCTCAAAATAAATCATGAAATGCATGAAAAATAGCAAATGAAGTCAGAAAAGTGTTGAAAATTGATGATTTGGCTTTGAAGGGTTGAAAATGAACTAAAAATAATCAATTAAATAAAATATTCTTCATTAGCAAAAAGAATCAACTAAAAAGAATCAAAATAATATTAACTAAAATTATCAAAGTATTTTTTTTAACTTTAATAGTAAAAGAATTTTTGAAATTTATATATTGTTACAAGCTTTAATAGAAAACTAAAAAGATTTTATAAAACTCTAATAGCAAAAGGAATCAACTAAAAAGAATCAATAAAAAATAAAACTTATGCTACTAAAATTATATAAAATTTATGCAACTATAATTATATAACAAAAAATAAGACATGCAAAAATAACATTAAAAATTTAAAAACATAATATATGCAAAAAATAAAAACAGGTCTGCCTACTAGGCACCATGGCCTACATACGACTAGAAACCCTATAACTGGGCCAGGATGTAGGCCCGCGGTACTAGAAGGCCTAAGAGGGCGTCAGATAGGCATATACAGCTTGCATTAGAGAGGAGCTCGGGAGGGCAGCGACAGCGGTGCTTATAAACCACTCCGAGCACCGCTCGATTAGCGAGGTGGAACTAAATTTTGGCTTCGGGAAGCACAACCCGTTAGTCCCGGTTGGTGGCGTCAACCAGGACTAATGCCCCCCTTTAGTCCCGATTGGTGCCACCAACCAGGACTAAATGGGGGCATATACCCGGTTGGAGCCACCAACCCGGACTAAAGGTCTCCGTATATAAGCAGCACTTTGGAAATTTTTCCAAAAGCCATATGCAGTTCCCCAACGACGCCGGAGACCACCTCGATGCCGCCAGGCTGCCCGAGCTCGCCATCACCTCCGAGCCCGCTCCTTGTCGTCGGAACTCCCCTCCGTCCTTGTCGTCGGACCTCCTCGCCCTCCTCCCCGAGCCTGCTCCTCGTCGCTGTCCCCGAGCGCTGCCCGTCGCCGCCCCGACACCGTCCCAGTTGCCGCCGCCCCCGACGCCACTATAAGAGCACATTTCTCCATGTGTGGTTTTGGTAATTGACGACACCCCTATGGACTAATGGTTGCCTTGAGTTATATTCGAAGGATTTGTCCATAGGCACTTCTTGAAGTCCATCTGTTGGGTTTCAAGGAGTTTATATGATGACCAAGGTGGTATTCAAGGTTTATCTAAAGATTGGTCATGTGAGAGTTGAGCTTATTGCAAGCATGTCTTGAAGAAGAAGATTGTGTGAGCATTCATGACTACCTTCAAGACATCATCTTTATGAAGAGAGAATATAAGATACAAGGTTGATCAAGACTAAGTCAAAGAGTGAATCAAGTTGATCAGCACACAAAGCGTACAAGATGTACCGAGGGGGGTAAAGTGATCCCATGGTATGGTAAGCATTTTTCATTACGCTTTGTGTACTAACCCATGTTCCTTGTGAGAGGTCTTTGTGGGGTTAGGTATATTTCCATGGGATTGCATCAAGAGGAAGATCCCATACAACCCATGGAAGATGACATCAAGTGGTGATCATCATAAAGGTTGCGGTGTGCAAGTTCAAGTGAATCATCATGGAGAGATCATGCTTGAAGCTTGTCGTCCATTGTGATGACAATGGACTTGTGAAGATTTGCCGAGGAGTGGCTCACCCATAGTGGAATATGGGGAAGCAATCTACTAATCTTCATCGAGCCAGCATAATCAAGAAAGGTGGTCCATCTTGAGAAGGACAAGATCGTCATCATCTAGATCAAGTGGACTAGGCGCAAGGCAAAGGTTTGACCTTGATAATGTTTTCCATTTTACCGGTCTCATAGTGGTAGTTGGGAGACCGTGTTATAGGATCGATAGCCGTACTAACAAGGGGGGCTCTCAAGTGAGTAGCTTGACCGTATCGTTTGTTGAGAGCTCAAACCATTTGCATCCTTGCATCATCATCTTTCTTAGTCCTTATTGGTTTTTTCTCTATGTGAGTTTTTGATCTTACGGTCTTCATCGTGATAAGTTTAAGCTCATCGAAAACAAATTTCGTAGGCGTCATATTATGTTTTCGGTGTTGGAGATTTTACCGGATATTTATTGGGAAGGTCATCTACCTTATCCTAGTGGCATTTATTCTCCACTGCTTGTTCTTAATTTAACTATTCGTTTTTGGATAGCTTTCATTGTCCTTTATCCAACAAGTTTTAGTTTGCTCAAATCGGAGCTCGTATGCAAAAGTTGTGGCTGTTTTAGTATTACCTGATTTACATAGAGAGGTTGTACCGCCCCATAGAGAGGTTGTACCGGTCAACCGGTACAACCGGTGTTTGGAGCGGTTGTACCGCTCTAGAATTGGTCGTGAGGTTGTACCGGCCATGTACCACTCTACCACCGGACTCGATTCAGTTTTGGAGCGGTTATTGGGCGGCTGTAGGCCGGTTATTCCGGTATAATTGTTACTACCGGTTGTACCGGTGAGCAGAGAGGTTGTACCGCTCCTATGTGATTCTGCACATAACGGGCAGATTCATGGGGACCTATTTAAGGGGTTCTTCTTCCCCAATGGTCCCCATCTTTCGAGCTCCTGTTTGATCCCCATTGTTGATCCTCTTTGAGCTTGCTATCTCTCAATCCCTCCAATGATTCTTGCTCCTTTTTGAGGGAAAAGAGAGAGGAGATCTAGATCCACATTTCCATCAATAACTTTCTCCTCTATGTGAGCGGTCATTTTGGTTCACATCCTAGGAATTTTTCCATTGAGTCTAGGCTCTTTTTTTCCTTGGAAATGTGGAGGATAGGAATCAATCCTATGAACCAAAGGGCTCTAAAAGACAATTCCTATTTTTCTTTGGGCGAGAAGAAAATTAGAAGATGCAAAACATAAAACTTATGTAGGGAGAAGTGCATTCCTATGAACCAAAGGGCTCTAAAGGAAATCTCTCTCTTTTGCCACAAAAATTAAATATGGTATTGTTGTTGTTGTTGTTAGATAAAATGATACTGACTATAGACACAATCTGTTCTCATCGATGATATCAATCCCGCATCCTCGTCGATGAATCGGCGTCGACAACCAGTTTCAGATGTGCCATGTCCGGGACTAGGCTCCGCCGGGCTGGCACTAGGAGGTGCTACCTTCCGGGGAGCACACCTTGGTGCAAAATTCGGGTCTCGTCGTCGACCCGAAGCTTCTTTGGTGGCGGTCTTGTGCGCCAGTATCAGTGCGGAGGGAGTCGGCCCCCGCGGAGGTGGTACATCGCCTTGTCAGGGAGGAGGATGTGCATGTCCATTGCTACATGGCTACGTTGGACGCCAGGTTCTCCAATACCTGGTAGGTTATTCAGGGATCTCACCCGAGCTACGATCCGGTGATGGTTCCTTCTCTTTGGGTGTCCACCGCATGCGCCGTGAGACGTCAACTCGATCTGTATTAATTAATGATATTATATGATAATATTCGAGCTGTATTAGTGATAATATTCAATGCTTCATTAACTGGATTATTCGAGATGTATTAGTGATATTATATGATAATATTATATGAATAGTCCCCGACGATCGCCGGTGATATTGTATGTATTAGTGATATTATATGATGATCTTGCTTCAAAATTTTGCCATCGATTTTTAATCTTAGAATCACGAACACAGGAAATGTCGACGTCGTCTGACGACGAAAGGATCCCTCAGTGCCCTTTGTGCTGGGACGACAGGGGTATATGCGACCTTTATCCTCACCTGGACAACGATATGTCGTTCACCGTCAAGCTAATAGAAAAATTTAGTATTATTACGGTATGTATAGACGACATGTATTTTTTGTTAATGAAGTATGACGTGTGCTTTTTTTGCTCTAATTAACCTTTAATTTTCATTTTTACAATTCGACTAGTGTGTTCCGTGTCATGCAAGATTTGCTGTCTTAGACAAGTTCCATTTCAAAGAGAAAGATAGTACAAAGGCTAAGATAGCTCACCTAAGAACGAACCATTACATTTTTGTTGTTAAGGTGAAAATAACGAAGATCACACATATTTTGGTTGATCTAATTGGAGAGCATTTTGCAAGGCGTATGGGTTGGATGAGGACATGAACATTACCTTCGATCTTGGTAATGACGATGTTCGTGATAATAATATAGATATTCGGGTGCATGCGGAGGATGGCTTGATTCCGGTGCTACGTCCAGATGCTTTGTCAACTGATTTGTTAGGTACTTTACATTGATTATTGAAAAGTATTTGGCACTCATCCCAACTAAATTTCTTTATTTTTATTTATCAGCTTATTTATATGCTACAAGAACTACCGACAGGTAATAGATTGGCCGTACTACAGTCATGACTCCAAACTTACTTGTTTGGAGATAAATCGTCTCATCTCATTTATTCATGATGTTGAGGATCATGCTAAACATTACCGGACTGGCAACATTTATAATGGATATGTGCCACTAGTGCACAAGTTGAACCATCATAACTATTGGGGAACGTTGCATGGGAAACAAAAAATTTCCTACGCTTCACCAAGATCAATCTAGGAGATGAGCATCAATGAGAAGAGAGATTTGATCCACATACCCTTGTAGATCGCTAAGCGGAAGCATTAAAGAATGTGGTTGATGTAGTCGTACGTCTTCGCGATCCAAATCGCAAGCCGTCCCACGAACTCCCGATCAAGTGTCGAACGGACGGCACCTCCGCATTCAGCACACGTGCAACTCGATGATGATCTCCACCTCCTTGATCCAGCAAGCGAGGATGGAGAGGTAGATGAGTTCTCCAGCAGCAAAACGGCGCGGTGGTGGTGGTGGTGAAGCGATCTTAGCAGGGCTTCACCAAGCACTAGAGAATCAATCTGGAGGAGAAACAGATCTAGAGGAAGAAGAGGGCAGCACGTGGCAATTAGGGTTAGGGGCTACCCTCAAAATCCCTCAATATATATAGGAGGAAGGGGAGAGGAGGCAGCCTTGTCCCCTACTCCAAGTAGGTCCAGCCGAACCAAACAAGGGAGGGAATCCACCTCCCAAAAGGGAGGTGGGATCCTATTAGGACTCCTTCCTAATTTGGATTTTCCTTCCCTTCTTTGAGTTTTTTCCTTTCCCACTCTTTCCTAGCCGCATGGGCCCTTAGAGGAGGCTTCGACCAGCCCACCCGGGGCTGGTTTACCTCCTCCCACAGCCCATGTAGCCTCTTGGGTCGAGACACCCCTCCCAATTGTCCTCGGTACCTTCCCGGCACTCCCGATACACTACCGATGAGCCCGAAACTTTTCCGATGACCAAAACAGGACTTCCTATATATCAATATTTACCTCCGGTCCATTCCGGAGCTCCTCGTGACATCCAGGATCTCATCTGGGTTCTCCGAACAACCTTCGGTCACCACCATACATAACTCTATACTACCGAAACGTCACCGAACCTTAAGTGTGCAAACTCTGCAGGTTCGAGAACTATGTAGACATGACCGAGACACCTCTATGGTCAATAACCAATAGCGGGACCTGGATGCCCATATTGGTTCCAACATATTCTACAAAGATATTTATCGGTTGAGCCTCTTTGTCAAGGATTCAGTTAATCCCGTATGTTGTTCCCTTTGTTCTTCGGTATGTTACTTGCCCGAGATTCGATCGTCGATATCTCTATACCTACTTCAATATTGTTACCGGGAAGTCTCTTTACTCATTCCGTAATACAAGTTCCCGTGGCTAACACTTAGTCACATTGCTTGCAAGGCTTATTGTGATGTTGTATTACCGAGTGGGCCCTGAGATACCTCTCCGTCACATGGAGTAACAATTCCCAGTCTTGATTCATGCCAACCCAACAAACACCCTCGGAGATACCTGTAGAGCAGCTTTATAGTCACCCAGTTACGTTGCGACGTTTGATACACACAAGGTACTCCTCCGGCGTTAGTGATTTGCATGATCTCATGGTCATAGGAATAGATACCTGACATGCAGAAAACGGTAGTAATAAACTGACACGATCATATGCTACGTTTATAGTTTGGGTCTTGTCCATGACATCATTCTCCTAATGATGTGATCCTGTTATCAAATGACATCTCATGTCCATGGCTAGGAAACCTTAACCATCTTTGATCAATGAGCTAGTCTATTAGAGGCATGCCAGGGACATGGTGTTGTTTACTTATCCACACATGTATCTGAGTTTCCGATCAATACAATTCTAGCAAGGATAATAAACGATTATCATGAACAAGGATATATGATAATAACTAATTTATTATTGCCTCTAGGGCATATTTCCAACAGTCTCGCACTTGCACTAGAGTTAATAATCTAGTCCACATCAGCATGTGATTTGTTATGAATCTCACACCCAATGAGTTCTGTTGTTTGATCATGCTTTGCATGTCAAAGAGGTTTTATTCAATGGGTCTGAGACATTCAGAAACATGTGTACTTCGCAAATCTCTATGTCTTACTATAGACACTGCTACCACGCTCCACTTGGACTATTCCAAATGGCTACTCCACTATACGTATCTGGATTGCTACTAAGAGTCATCCGAATTGGTGTTAAAGCTTGCATCAACGTAACTCTTTACGACGAACTCTTTATCACCTCCATAATCGAGAAACATTTGCTTAGTCCTTTAGGTACTAAGGATAATTTTGACCGCTGTCCGGTGATCCACTCCTGGATCACTTTTGTACCCCTTGATGGACTCATGGCAAGGCACACCAAGGTGCGGTACACAACATGGCATACTATATAGAGCCTATGGATTAAGCATAGGGGACGACCTTCGTCCTTTCTCTTTCTTTGGCCGTGGTCGAGCTTTGAGTCTCACTCATCTCCACACCTTACAAATCAGGCAAGAACTCCTTCTTTGACTGATCCATTTTGAACTCTTTCAAAATCTTGTCATTGATCTATATCTATAGATCTCGATGCTCAATGTTCAACTAGCTTTATCCAGGTCTTCCTTTGAAAAACTCTTATCAAACAACCCTTTATGCTTTCCAGAAATCCTACATTATTTCCGATCAACAATATGTCATCCACATATACTTATCAAAAATTCTATAGTGCTCCCACTCACTTTATTGTAAATACAAGTTTCTCATAAACTTTGTATAAACTCAAAAACTTTGATCACATCATCAAAGTGTATGTTCCAACTCCGAGATGCTTGCTCCAGCTCTTAGATGGATTGCTGGAGCTTGCATAACTTTTAGCATCCTTAGGAGTAACAAAACCTTCCGATTGTATCACATACAACCTTTCCTCACGGAAACCGTTAAGGAAACTATGTTTTGACATCCATCCGCCAGATTTCATAATTGAAAAACTGGAGCAACTGCTAACATAATTCCAACAGACTTTAGCATCGCCATGAGTGAGAAAGTCTCATTGCAGTCAACTTCTTGAACTTGTCGGAAACTTCTTTGTGACAAGTCGAGCTTTATAAATGGTGACATTTACCATCGGTGTCTGTCTTCATCTTAAAGGTCCATTTGTACTCAACGACCTCCCGTCCAACGCGCAAGTCCACCAAAGTCTATACTTGGTTTTAATACATGGATCCTTTCTCGGATTTCATGGCCTCTAACCATTTGTCGGAATCCGGGCCCATCATCGCTTCTCCATAGTTTGTAGGTTCATCGTTGTCCAACAACATGACCTCTAAGACAAGGTTGCCGTACCACTCAGGAGTAGTACGCGTCCTTGTCGACCTACGAGGTTCGATAGTAACTTGATTCGAAGCTTCACGATAATCATCTTTAACTTCCTCTTCAACTGACGTAGGCTCCACAGAAACATCTTTCTGTGCTGCGCTACTCTATGGCTGAAACAAAGGTTCAACAACCTCATCAAGTTCTATCTCCCTCCCACTCAATTCTTTCGAGAGAAACTCATTCTCAAGTAAGGACCCAGTTTTAGCAACAAACACTTTGTACTCGGATCTGAGATAGAAGGTATACCTAACTGTTCTTAGGGTATTCTGTGAAGATGCATTTTTCCGCTTTGGGTTCGATCTTATTAGACATAAGTGTCGCATTCCCAAACTCTAATAAATGACAGCTTAGGTTTCTGCCAAACCATATGGTGTCATCTCAACGTATTAGATGGTGCCCTTTTTAAAGTGAATGTAGTTGTCTCTAATGCATAACCCCAAAATGATAGTGGAGAAAACGATAAGAGACATCATAATTCGCACCATATCCAATAGAGCACGACTACGACGTACGGACACACCATCACACTACGGTGTTCCACGCGGCATGAGTTGTGAAACAACTTCAACATTGTATTAAGTTGCATACCCAACTCGTAACTCTGATATTCACCTCCACGATCATATCGTAGACTCTTTATCTTCTTGTCACAATGATCTCCAACTTCACTCTGAATTTGTTTGAACCTTTCAAACGTTTCAGACTTGTGTTTCAGTAAGTAAATATACACATATCTACTCAAATCATCAGTGAAGCTAAGAAAATCTCGACATCCACCGCACACTACAACACTCACTGAATCGCATACATTAACATGTATCATTTCCAATAAGTTACTTACCTGCTCCATCATTTTCAAAACGGGGTCTTAGTCATCTTGCCCAAGAGGCATGGTTCGCACGTCTCAACCGATTCAAAATTGAATGAGTCCAAAGATCCATCAGCATGGAGTTTCTTCATGCGCTTTACACCAATAAGACATTTAGCGGCAGTGCCACAAGTATGTGGTACTATCATTAGTAACTTAGTATCTTTTGGCATCTATGTTATAAGCATGTGTACTACTACGATCAAGATTCAACAAACCATTCATTGGGTGCATGACCATTGAAGGTATTATTCATGTAAGCAAAATAACCATTATTCTCCGACTTAAATGAATAACTGTATTGCAATAAACACAATCTAATCACGTTCATGCTCAACGCTAACACCAAATAACATTTATTTAGATTTGTCACTAATCCCGAAGGTAGAGAAAGCATACGATGTTGATCACATCAACCTTGGAAACATATCCAACACACATCGTCACCTCACACTTAGATAGTCTCCGTTTATTCCATAGCTTTTGTTTCAAGGTACTAACATTTAGCAACTGTCGGGGATATACCCCGCGGTATGACCCGGCCTGACGACTCACAGGAGACCCGGTAAAGACATGACATTTTATTGATGACCCGGCAGGCGAGTCGCAGGACGACCAGGCCCACGACCCGGCGTGTAAGCCGACGCCAGGCGGGTCACAAGAGGAGGCCCAAAGGAGACAGGATTCCCTTACAAGAGAAACAAGACCCGGAGTAGGATTCATGAAAGACTAGTCCTAGTCCTACTAGGAGTAGGATTCTATTTGTAAACCTACCCTCTCCACTTGTATAAGGAGGGGTAGAGCGCTCTAGAGAGACAAGTTCACAAGTCCACAAGTTTAGACAGACACAAGAGATTAGAAATAGACAGATTAGAGGCTCTCGTGATTAGAGGTAGCAAAATAGCACCCTTGTAACCAAGAGATCTTCTTCATCGTCAATACCAGACAAGCAGGACGTAGGCTTTTACCTCCATCGGAGGGGCCGAACCTGGGTAAACTCACATCTCTCGATTCCGACCAACCCCTTCAAGCCGCCACATAGTTGCATTTCTGCCCCGAACCTAAAGTCCGTTCACCCAGACATCTGCCGAGACAAATCCATGACAGCAACCGAACCGGTATCCAATACCCATGTGCTACTTGGAGTACTAGCAAGGTGCACATCAATAATATGTATATCAAATATACTCCTGTCGACGTTGCCAGCCTTCTTATCTACCAAGTATCTAGGGTTGTTCCGCTTTAGCGACTGCTCTCCTCATAATAGAAGCACCTAGTCCTGGGTTTGGGTTCAACTTTGGGTTGCTTCACTGGAGCAGCAACTGTCTTGCCATCCATGAAGTTTCCCTCCTTACCCTTGCCCTTCTCGAAACTAGTGGTTTTACTAACCATCAACACTCTATTCTCCTTCTTGATTTCTACCTTCGCGGTGTCAAACATCGCGAATAGCTCAGGGATCATCATTTCCATCCCTGGCATAATTATAGTTCATCACGAAGTTCTAGTAGCTTAGTGATAGTGACTTGTAGACTATATCAATCTCTATTTTATCTGGAAGATCAACTCCCTCTCGATTCAAGTGATTGTAGCACCCAGACAATCTGAGCACATGCTCAACGATTGAGCTATTCTCCTTCATCTTGCAGGCAAATAATCTTGTTGGAGATCTCATGTCTCACAACAAGGGCACAAGCCTGAGATCCCAATTTCAGCTCTTAGAACATCTCATATGTTCTTTGACGTTCAAAATGTTTTGGAGCCTGAGTTCTAGGCCATAGTGCAAGACACACTGAACTATCAAGTAGTCATCAAAACGTGCCTGTCAAATGTTCACAACATCCACATACGACGCTAGAGAGGGTGGCGCACCGAGCAGTGCATCAAGGACATAAGCCTTCTGTGCAACAACTGAGGACAATCCTCAGCCCATGGACCCAGTCCGCAATATTGCTACGATAATATTTCAACTCTATTTCTCTAGGAACATATAAAAATTCAAGGGAGCTACAACGTGAGCTAGTAATCTACAACATAATTTGCAAAGACACTACTGACTATGTTCATGATAATGAGTTCAATGAATCATATTACTTAAGAACTCCCACTCAAACTGACATCCCTCCGATCATTCGAGTAATACATGATCCAAATTCACCAACTGAAGTACGATCATCACGTGAGTTGAGGTGGTTTCAATGGTGAACATCGTCATGTTGATCATATCTACTATATGACTCATGTTCGACCTTTCGGTCTCTTATGTTCTGAGGCCATGTCTGTACATGCTAGGCTCATCAAGTTTAACCCGAGTGTTCCGCATGTGCAACACTGGCTTGCACTCGTTGTATGCGAACGTAGAGTCTATCACACCCGATCATCACATGGTGTCTCCACACGACGAACTTTCGGAACGGTGTACACTTGGGGAGAACACAATTGATCTTGAAATTTAAATGAGGGATCACCTTATAATGCTACCGTCGTTCTAAGCAAAACAAGGTGCATAAAAGGATTAACATCACATGCAAATCATAAGTGACATGATATGGCCATGAACCTGTGCTTTTGATCACCATCTTCAAAGCACCGGCATGATCTCCATCATCACTGGCATAACACCATGATCTCCATCATTGTGTCACCATCGGGGTTGTCGCGCCCACCATGCTCATACTACTATTGCTACCACTTAGCGATAAAGTAAAGCATTACATAGCGCTTAAAGATTGACATACAAGTCATACAATAATTAAAGACCAATCCTATGGCTCCTGCCGGTTGCCGTACTCATCGACATGCAAGTCGTGATATTCTATACAATACATGATCATCTCATACATCACATATATCTCATCATGTAATTGACCATATCACATCACAACATACCCTACAAAAACAAGTTAGACGTCCTCTAATTGTTATTACATGTTTTACGTGGCTGCTATGGGTATCTAGCAAGAACGGTTCTTACAATACACAAGGAAGCGCTGATGGGCCCTGACACCAGGATTGGCTAAATGCCAATACAATCCGAGATAGTTTCCATATAAGTGATTCAAGATTAAAACCTTGATACACCTTTTAGAGGACTTAGAGTCTAACGAATATTTATGGAACTAAAAACTGATACGGATAAAAATGTTTTATCCATAAAGCTCGACTTGTTGAAATAACAAGTTCAAGGAGTTGACTACGATGAGGTTGTTTCACGGTACCGATGCTTAAGGTCGGCTCAGGTTGAACTAGCAATTAATACATATATCAATCATGAGATATGAAACATGGATGACAAAAGGATTTCCATCTAATGGAAATGAAACATAGGACTTGTATGTGATACAGTCCAAAGTAATTTGTCGATCCACGGGATGCTAGTAAGTATGCAAACTTCAGAGTTCTAGCAATGGACACAATAGAGAAAAATGGAGTTGGAATCTTTGTGGTTTGATGAAATGGTCAAAAGGGTTTTTGACTTCATCAATGGGTAATTTCTTGACTTCATTAATTGGAAATAAATTTCTTGACATGAATTAGGACTTCATTTGAAAATAGTTTTGCGATGAAGTGCTTAGGCTAAATAGCCTCAATATTTGGCATGATGATCTATGGAGATAGATTTGCCTAATGGGGCTAAGCAATGAATACATATTGACAAGATGCTAAATCCTTTTAGCATTTAAAAACGGCAAGGAGTGATTCTTGCCGAAGTCACAAGGAAAGAGTTTTTGCAAGACTCAGTATCCCAAAACACTGACGAGTAAAATATATGATGGAGATTCCACACACTCTAGTGTTTGGATTAATCATGTATTCCATGGTATGTAAAAACAACCAGATATGTCTGATAGTCCCAAGTTGTTGCGAGTATAGATACAAAAGTGATCAAAGCACTGATCATGGGACAACAGTGAAAGATGTCATTAAGTACTAGAGTAGTGTTGATAACATG
The DNA here is from genome assembly GCA_022496015.1 of Hordeum marinum. Lineage (NCBI taxonomy): Eukaryota > Viridiplantae > Streptophyta > Magnoliopsida > Poales > Poaceae > Hordeum > Hordeum marinum. The sequence goes on along the minus strand of CM039674.1, from coordinate 504,860,736 downwards.
TTTTCTTGCAAGAAGAGATTATGAAGTGATCGTTGCAAGTAATTACATCAATACAGTCTCAATCTGTGCTCCATGCGATTTTCGATTTAAGTTAAGGGTTTTGTGTAATACATAATATGGTGGCACGGTAGTTGGAAATTGTTCCAAACAAGATACTATGGGGAATTCTATAACAAAGGCTAAGTATGTTGACGCTTTGGAAGCGATAAAGAAGTTGTTTAATCATATAGTTCATTCATGAACTTAGTATGGTTCCAAGATGGCTTTGGTCTATGAGACACTATTGCAGATAGTTGCTCCATAGCTCAGTCTGAGGAATCAGGTTTCGACCAATGATTCACACATATGCAAAGCCAAGTTCACACAAAATACGAATTTTGTGATAGCGTGAAAACGCGAGGATATGCAAAGTTACACACGGAGCTGAAGTTATGAGATCCGTTGGACATCAGGCTATACCACAAGCGAAGCATATTTTACACCAGTATGCCATAGGTGTAAAGTGCATTAGCATTGACTAGATTATTGACTCTAGTGCAAGTGGGGGTCTATAGGAGATATGCCCTAGAGGTAATAATAAATGTTATTGATTATCTCCCTGTTCATAATTAGGTTTATGTTCCATGCTATAACTGCTATGGTTCTCGAGTGTACAATAACCATGAGGCTTGAAGGAAGACTCATATGCACGTGTGGAATAATAAATGGTAAATTGTATTCCTAGTCTGGCCTCCAAGACTAGCTCAAGTATTGCATGATGATCCTATTTTCCTGATCATGGGCATGACCATGCCAGCAATTTTGAGGGCACAATGTTAGAAGAACATTTGTGTTGAATCGACCCGAATTGATGTTATGGTATGAAATACATTCGTCATAAGTTAATGGTTAATAACATAGAGAAGTTAGTATTTGCATAATTCCTTAGACCATGAGAGTATCGAGTTTCTTCATGCTTGCTTCATGAACTTTGGGGTTTGTTAAACGTCATCCGTAAATGGGTGGCTATTACGACGGCTTACGGGTTCATGGAAAAGTATGTCAAGTAACTTGATAGCTCAAGATTGGGATTTGCTCCTCCGATGATGGAGACATATCTCTGGGCCCTCTCGATGTTACGGCATCCATCATCGTCTGGCCAGACCCTTTGTGATTTGATCATGGGGATGCCGAAACACGGGAACGAGAAAAGAGAACAATACCGGTAACGAGGTAACTGGCATAGTGGACAAGTTGTTCATCCACGGGGATGCCAACATGTCTCACCTCGGGTATTTGTAACATATCGCGAAGCAACAGGAATAGCACACGGCAACTGGAGGTTCACTCGAATATTTATTCGTGTGGGTATAGGGATCGATATGGGTGTCCACGGCTTCGATGTTGATCATTGATCTGAAGGGGTTCCGGGTCATGTCTATGCTTCACCGAACCTATAGGGTCACACGCTTAAGGGTCATCTATCTGCTGAATACTAGACTAGGAGTCCGAGAGAAAGTCACTAAAATAGTTTCGGTGACGACGGAAGAGTTCCGGAGAGAGAACACCAAAAGAGTTTCGGTAAAACCGAAAAGTTGTTTCGGAATATATTATTAGGTCAAAATGGTTTCGGCACTCGCCTGGAAATTCTTAGAAGGTCTCAGAATTGGTCTGGGAACTTCTGGGATTTTTCTGGAGAAAAAACGCGGAAATGTTCCGGAGCCGTCGGAACTGATGTTGTTGCTTTTCGCTGTTAAAAAACACCATACTGGAAATGTTTCGACATGAGCCCAAAATAATTTTAGAGGGTAGCGGAAATGTTCTGGGACCGTCCGGGATTTTTTCAGAAGAAGCGATCGCGGGAAAACATCTTGTCCCAGCGCGAGGAGATAAGATCCCACGAATCGGGGGTTGCATGTTTGGTGGCTTGTTGTCTAGGGAGCATGCATGTTTCATGGAGACATGTTGGACGCTTGTTGGGGGGGCATGGGGGGCCAGGTTGTGGCCGGCCCAAGTGGTGTCCCCTTGGTGGCCCACTTGTGTTACCTTTTCACCTTACATGTGGGAGATGTGGCATGGGTGTTTTGGTATTTTCCTCCACCACCCCACCCCTTGCCTTAGCCTATAAAATAAGGAGATATGACTGCCATTCTTCTCACCCCTTGCTGTCATACACATGCCATGCATTATTTGGCTTCTTCTCCCCCTCCCACGAAAAGAGTTTCGTAGAGCCGAAAGGTTGTCTGGGTTCCGGTGGGAACTAGTTTTGGACGGCGAAGCCCTGTCGGATAGATGACACCGTATGTGTGCAACTCTGTAGAGAGATCGTAGTTTCGGTCTTAGTTCGAGAGTGCCTCCCGTAGGGCTTTCCGTGTGACCGTCCGAGTTTTGGAGGTCCTCACGAAGGGTTGTTTGAGTGACAGTCCAAGTTTCGAAGGTCCTCCCGAAGGGCTGTCCGCGACACCATTTGGGGGACTGTCCGACCGCCTCCCGGAGGGCTGTCCGTGGGGCAGATGAGGGTATACATCCTCGCGGTTGGGAGGTTGTAAAATCCTATCTGGAGGGATCTGCACCACCGATCGTCATCGACTCTACTTCCGCTGCGCTACGAGTCGGTAACGAAATAGATCAAACCTTGTATGGAGTCTCCATAGTGGTACTGGGCTGGTGCGTAGGTCAGAAATTTTTTGTTTTCTGCTGCATTACCCAACAGTGGCATCAAGAGCCGTGTTATGCGTAGATGCAGTTTACGATCTAGAATACATGGAGATGTATGGGTATTGCATAATATAATTTTGGAGTAGATGAGATCTATTGCTGAAAATTATTTATGCGGGTAGCAGATGAAATTTGTTACTGGATGTTCATGTTGTTCCCCCTGAATTTGCATAGTCCTTATCTTGACGACATGGTGGAATCTCACAAAGTTCTGGCAATCCGCGATCCTTTCATGCTGCTCCTGAGTATGCTGATTGACAGATCAACGAAGTGCTAACAGTTCTTTGGGTTCCACCATATTTAAAAAAGATGGATGTTTCGCAAACGAAAGGGCAATGCAGATATGATCTGCACAGGGGTCATGCATATGACGAAGTTTAGTATGGGGATCGAGATTTTATTATCTCGTCTTTCATACACCCCGTAATGTTAATCTAGCGACTTGGATTATCATGCTTGATGATGGACGTTAATTGGTAGCTTCGGTTTGTTTCGAAACCTTAGAAGCCACGTAAAACAAGTTTTTGCATGAACCGATTAGAGGCGTCTAACTTGGTTTTGTAGGATGATTTGCATGTGCATATGATGTGGTATAGCAATGCTCATATTAATTTGATTATGTATGAAATGACTATATGATGTAATTAACATGACCTGCGGGTCATGATTCGTCATGATGGTTGGAGCCATATGATTGCACTTTAATGACTTGCATGTCAACCTTATGTAATGCACTTATTTTGTTAGCTATAGAGATAGCAATATTACCTAGTGCATCGACAAGGTGGTGGCAATCTTCACGAAGGTGAACACCGACGCGAATGCCAAAGACGAAGAAATGAAAGACTTCTCCGTCAGAAAGGGCTATACTATATCATGCTATTATGAATTGCCTGAGATGTTTATCCCTTATGATGCACCCTTCTTGATTGCACGGTAGTCGCTTTTTATTAGGGTGATCTCTCACAAAATATCAAGTAGTTAGTGTTCTCCCAAGTGTAGCACCGTCATGGCACCTATCTTTTCGGGGTGCGCCGTGTCACACGGGTACGAACGATTAGAGAAGTGTGAGGCGGGTGAGTTGAGACCTCGCAGCGAGATCACTTGGTTGTCTTGACGTTCAGGCATGACCGTCATGAGCTCGGAACACACGCATCAAAAGATGAACAAGAGTCACATAGAGATGTTATTGGCAAGTTGGCCTACCGGTTAAGATTTTCTTCATCAGTGGTGTTACACCAATGGAGAAAAATTTAAATGCGGGTCTTTTATCACTCACAATCAATTATGAGAGATATTGATTTGAGTGGGAGCGCACTATAGAATTAATTCTTTTAATTCTCAGTGCAATTAATTGTGAACTTTGTCTAAGTGTAGATTGCATAATAGTTGTAGGATAATGGCTCGCGTTTCCACCTTCCCTATTAAAATTGAATAGCTGTTAAATATCTGGTTAAAACTTTACGGTTGGTAATGTAATGTGAGGATTGTCCTCAAGAGTGCCGAGAAGGACTTTGTCCTATCACATGCTTTCGGTATTCTCCCGCTAATGCTATGGATCATATGACTCTCGTCCTTCAATCCAAAATCTAGAATTCCTTTTCAGTCAAAGTGCAATATGTTTGCTTCCATGAGACCGGAACTTCGAAAGTTTGGATAGTTATGTGATATACATGGAATCTAAAAATCATTTTCAAAAACATACAAAAGCTAAAAGATATGAGATATCCAAAGCAATGTTTGTTTGCAAACTATTAGTAAAGGAGTTTACTATGCATTAGACTAATAAGAGAGGGATCCAGGAGAACGCCTGTCATATGATGAAAGGTGAATAAAACAACAACTTAAAGAGAAAGGAAATGTCCGAAGGGTGTTAGTAAGACTTTCACGCTTAGGAAGTCCGGGGCTAACGCCACTCTTAAGTTGGGTGCTTCTTCTAAGAGTAGGAGAAATACTGAAAAGTTAAACTCTTAGAAGTATAATGGCAAAAAGAAAGAAGACTGGAATATCCAGCTCATGTATGAATGTCATACAAGTTTTTTATGTATAGAAGGCTGGTCAAAGATATAGTTCTTGGGAGTTATGGTTAAACATGTTAATTGATAATTCTTGGCTATTGTGAGTTGGTCACAAAGATACCCGCTCGATTGCATTCTATTGCAACTCGATGTAAGAACTACTATGCCCTGAAAGACTAGCCAGGGATGAGGTTTAGATACACACAGGGAACATAGTAAATGTTACTATGCCTTCCATCGGTGTATTCCCTATGTATTAAGTTTCATAATTCCTTTTAGAGTTTCACACTCTAGCCCTTTGCATGAGGTATCTTGTAAGAAGGTTGTTCATAAGAGAACTTTTCATGTTCGGTGTTATAAATAACATAAGGGCCATACTTTCATTATGAATGAGACGTATGTTATGAATATTGTAATAATACATTACCTCTGGGTTTACTTTTATAATTCATTTTAGAGTTTCATACACTCTAGCCCATTGCACAATGTTTGTTGCAAAAGAGTTGTTCATAAAAACAACAATTGTTGTTCAGTATTATGAATAACATGAAGGGCCATGCTTCCATCCTAGATGGGATGTATGTTATGAATATTGATGGAAATATGATACATCCATAACACTGACGCTAAATGTCGCAAGACTAAAAGAATACCACATATGTGTGGCACTGCATTTGGTCACATTGGAGAAACCCGCATGGAAAATTCTGTTATGATGGATTTTGAAGTCGTTTGATTTTGAATCATCTGATACTTGCAACTTTCCTCCAAAATGTGAACTAACTAAAATACCGTTCACAGGCCATAAGGAACGAGCAAAGAACTTATTGGTGATCATACATTTGATGTATGTAGTCCGATAAATATTGTTGCAAACAGTGGATTTGTCTACCTTCAAAAATGACTCAAGTAAATATATCGATATTTACTTGATGAGACGTAAGTCTAGATCTTTTGAAATCATTCGAAAGGTTTTCAAAAATGAAGTAGAAGTTATTGTACCAAGAAAATTATGTTTCTTCAATTTGATTGCGGAAAGGAATATTGAGTTACAAGTTTAGCGAATGTCCGATGAGTTGTGAAAAGAGTTTCATAACTTGCACCTCCCGGAACACCACTACAAGTGGAAAGTCCGTGAAGATGTAATCGAACCATTTATGACATGGTAAGATCAAAGATGACATAAATAGATTTGCCATTATCCCTTTTATAGAGTGATGCTTTAGAGATTGCGGCTTTTACACTGAAAAGAGATCCATCAGGTCTGTTGAAATGACGCCATGGTATGGTACGCCCAACCATGTTATATCTTTTCTTAACATTTGGAATATGGGGCTTGTGTAAAAGGTTACAAACCTATTCCAAATCAGACAAGTGCTACTTTGTATGGTTATTCCAAGTCATTGGGTATTCCCCCACCACTATACCGAGGCAAAGGGTTTTGCCACAAAACGGTATGCTTTTAAAGAGAATAGTTCTTACAAAAGGTAAGTAGGAGGACAGTGCAACTCGACGAGATAACCAGTATCTTCGTCATCAGTTCAAAGGGAAGAAACCCTGGAAGTGATTCCGTTGTTTCCTACTATGACTGATACGGAAGTCTCTACAATAAAATGTATGGACTTCGGTCAAACGTGCATATGAACCACGTAGGCAAAGCTCGTGGAAACCTATCAGGTGCGCAAACGAGATATTGTTGTTAGACAACAGTATACCTAGAATACCCAAGGAAGCATTGATGGGCCCTGACTCCAGGATTGGCTAAATGCCAATACAATCCGAGATAGTTTCCACATAAGTGATTCAAGATTAAAACCTTGATACATCTTTCAGAGGACTTAGTGTCTAACGAATATTTATGGAACTAAAAACTGATACGGATAAAAATGTTTTATCCATAAAGCTCGATTTGTTGAAATAACAAGTTCAAGGAGTTGACTACGATGAGGTTGTTTCACCGTAGCGATGCTTAAGGTCGGTTTGGGTTGAACTAGCAATTAATACATAGATCAATCATGAGATATGAAGCATGGATGACAAAAACATTTCCATCTGATGGAAATGAAACCTAGGACTTGTATGTGATACGGTCCAAAGTAATTTGTCGATCCAGAGGATGCTAGTAAGTATGCAAACTTCAGAGTTCTAGCAATGCACAGAAGAGAGCAAAATGGAGTTGGAATCTTCGTGGTTTGATGAAATGGTCAAAAGGGTTTTTGACTTCATCAATGGGTAATGAAGATGCTTGTGATTCAAGAAAGTAAGTGGGAGCATAATAATATTTCTAAAATATTGTGTGCTTGACACATTGTTAATTGGAAATAAATTTCTTGACACGAATTAGGACTTCATTTGAAAATAGTTTTGCGATGAAGTGCTTAGGCTAAATACCCTCAATATTAGGCATGATGATCTATGGAGATAGATTTACCTAATGGGTCTAAGCAATGAATACATATTGACAAGGTGCTAAAACCTTTTAGCATTTAAAAACGCCAAGGAGTGATTCTTGCCGAAGTCACATGGAAAGAGTTTTTGCAAGACTTAGTATCCCAAAACACTGACGAGTAAAATATATGATGGAGATTCCACACACTCTAGTGTTTGGATTAATCATGTATTCCATGGTATGTAAAAACAACCAGATATGTCTGATAGTCCCAAGTTGTTGTGAGTATAGATACAAAAGTGATCAAAGCACTGATCATGGGACAACAGTGAAAGATGTCATTAAGTAATAGAGTAGTGCTGATAACATGTTTTCTTGCAAGCAGAGATTATGAAGTGCTCGTTGTAAGTAATTAAATCAATACAGTCTCAATCAATGCTCCATCCGATTTTTGATTTAAGTTAAGGGTTTTGTGTAATACATAATATGATGGCACGGTAGTTGGAAATTGTTCCAAACAAGATATTGTGGCGAATTCTATAACAAAGGCTAATTATGTTGACGCTTTGGAAGCGACAAAGAAGTTGTTGAATCATATAGTTCATTCATGAACTTAGTATGGTTCCAAGATGGCTTTGGTCCATGAGACACTATTGCCGATAGTTGCTCCATAGCTCAGTCTGAGGAATCAGTTTTCGACCAATGATTCGTACATATGCAAAGCCAAGTTCACACAAAATACGAATTTTGTGATAGCGTGAAAACACGAGGATATGCAAAGTTACACACAGAGCTGAAGTTATGAGACCCGTTGGACATCAGGCTATACCACAAGCGAAGCATATTTTACACCAGTATGCCATAGGTGTAAAGTGCATTAGCATTGACTAGATTATTGACTCTAGTACAAGTGGGAGTCTATAGGAGATATGCCCTAGAGGCACTAATAAATGTTCTTGATTATCTCCTTGTTCATAATTAGGTTTATGTTCCATGCTATAACTGCTATGGTTCTCGAGTCTACAATAACCACGAGGCTTGAAGGAAGACTCATATGCACGTATGGAATAATAAACAGTAAATTGTATTCCTAGTCTGGCCTCCAAGACTAGCTCAAGTATTGCATGATGATCCTGTTTTCCTGATCATGGGCATGGCTATGCCGGCAATTTTGAGGGCACAATGTTAGAAGAACATTTATGTTGAATCGACCCGAATTGATGTTATGCTATGAGATACATTCATCATAAGTTAATGGTTAATAACACAGAGAAGTTAATATTTGCATAATTCCTTAGACCATGAGAGTATCGAGTTTCTTCATGCTTGCTTCATGAACTTTGGGGTTTGTTAAACGTCATCCGTAAATGGGTGGCTACTACGGCAGCTTACGGGTTCATGGAAAAGTATGTCAAGTAACTTTATAGCTCAAGATTGGGATTTGTTCCTCCGATGATGGAGAGATATCTCTGGGCTCTCTCGGTGTTATGGCATCCATCATCGTCTGGCCAGACCCTTTGTGATTTGATCACAGGGATGCCGGAACACGGGAACGAGAAAAGCGAACAATACCGGTAACGAGGTAACTGGCATAGTGGACAAGTTGTTGATCCACGGGGATGCCAACATGTCTCACCTCGGGTATTTTTGACATATCGCGAAGCTACAGGAATAGCACACGGCAACTGGAGGTTCACTCGAATATTTATTCGTGTGGGTATAGGGATCGATATGGGTGTCCACGGCTCCGATGTTGATCATTGATCGGAAGGGGTTCCGGGTCATGTCTATGCTTCACCGAACCTATAGGGTCACACGTTTAAGGGTCATCTATCTGCTAATTACTAGACAAGGAGTTCGAGAGAAAGTCGCTGAAATAGTTTCGGTGACGACGGAAGAGTTCCGGAGAGAGAACACTGAAAAGTTTCAGTAAAACCGAAAAGTTGTTTTGGAGTATATTATTAGGTCAAAATGGTTTCGGCACTCGCGTAGAAATTCTTAGAGGGTCTCAGAATTGGTCTGGGAACTTCTGGGGTTTTCTGGAGAAAAAATCCGGAAATGTTCCGGAGCCGCCGAAACTGCTGTTGTTGCTTTTCGCTGATAAAAACCACCATACGAGAAATGTTTCAGCATGAGCTCAAAATAATTTTAGAGGGTACCGGAATGTTCTGGGACCGTCCGGGATTTTTTCAGGAGAAACGATCGCGGGAAAACATCTTGTCCCAGCGCGAGGGGACAAGATCCCACGAATCGGGATTGCATGTTTGGTGGCTTTTTGTCTAGGGAGCATGCATGTTTCATGGTGACATGTTGGAGGCTTGTTAGGGGGGGCCCGCATGGGGGGTCAAGGTTGTGGCCGGCCCAAGTGGTGTCCCCTTGGTGTCCCACTTGTGTTACCTTTTCACCTTACATGTGGGACATGTTGCATGGGTGCTTTGGTATTTTCCTCCACCACCCCACCCCTTGCCTTGGCCTATAAAAGGAGGAGATATGGCTGCCATTCTTCTCACCCCATGCTCTCATACACATGGCATGCATTATCTGGCTTCTTCTCTCCCTCCCACGAAAAGAGTTTCGTAGAGCCAAAAGGCTGTCTGGGTTCCTGTGGGAACTAGTTTTGGACGGCGAAGCCATGCCGGATAGATGACACCGTATGTGTGGAACTCTATGGAGAGATCGTAGTTTCGGTCTTAGTTCGAGAGTGCCTCCCGTAGGGCTGTCCGTGTGACCGTCCGAGTTTTGGAGGTCCTCCCAAAGGGCTGTCTGAGTGACAGTCCAAGTTTCGGAGGTCCTCCCGAAGGGCTGTCCGTGACACCATCCGGGGGATTGTTCGACCACCTCCCGGAGGGCTGTCCGCGGGGCAGATGAGGGTATACATCCTCACGGTTGGAAGGTTGTAAAATCCTAGCTACGAATCATCATCGACTCTACTTCTGCTGCGCTACGAGTCGGTAACAAAATAGATCAAACCTTGTATGCAGTCTCCATAGTGGTCCTGGGCTGGTGCGTAGGTCAGAAATTTTTTGTTTTCTGCTGCGTTACCCAACAAAAATCCCTCAATATATATTGGAGGAAGGGGAAAGGAGGCAGCCTTGGCCTCTACTCCAAGTAGGTTCGGCCGAACCAAACAAGGGAGGGAATCCACCTCCCACAAGGGAGGTGGGATCCTATTAGGATTCCTTCCTAATTTGGATTTTGCTTCCATTCTTTGGGGTTTTTCCTTTCCCACTCTTTCCTAGGCGCATGGGCCCTTAGAGGAGGATTCGGCCAGCCCACCAGGGGCTTGTTTACCTCCTCCCATATCCCATGCAGCCCTTGGGTCGAGACACCCCTCCCGATGGTCCCCGGTACCCCTCCCGGCACTCCCGATACACTATCGATGAGCCCGAAACTTTTCTGGCGACAAAAAAAGGACTTCGTATATATCAATCTTTACCTCCGGACTGTTCCGGAACTCCTCATGACATCCGGGATCTCATCCAGGTTCTCCGAACAACCTTCGGTCACCACCATACATAACTCTATACTACCGAAACGTCACCGAACCTTAAGTGTGCAGACCCTGCGGGTTCGAGAACTATGTAGACATGACCGAGACACCTCTACGGTCAATAACCAATAGCAGGACATGGATGCCCATATTGGTTCCAACATATTCTACGAAGATCTTTATCGGTTGAACCTCTTTGTCAAGGATTCTGTTAATCTCGTATATTGTTCCCTTTGTTCTTCGGTATGTTACTTGCCAGAGGTCCGATCGTCGGTATCTCTATACCTAGTTCAATCTCGTTACCGGCAAGTCTCTTTACTCGTTCCATAATACAAGATCCCGTGGCTAACAATTAGTCACATTGCTTGCAAGGCTTATTATGATGTTGTATTACCGGGTGGGCCCTGAGATACCTCTCCATCACATGGAGTAACAAATCCCAGTCTTGATCCATGCCAACCCAACAAACACCCTCGGAGATACCTGTAGAGCACCTTTATAGTCACCCAATTACATTGCGACGTTTGATACACACAAGGTACTCCTCCAGTGTCGGTGAGTTGCATGATCTCATGGTCATAGGAACAGATACTTGACATGCAGAAAACTGTAGCAATAAACTGACACGATCATATGCTACATTTATAGTTTGGGTCTTGTCCATCACATCATTCTCCTAATTATGTGATCCCGTTATCAAATGACATCTCATGTCCATGGATAGGAAAACATAACCATCTTTGATCAACGAGCTAGTCTATTAGAGGCATACTTGGGACATGGTGTTGTCTATGTATCCACACATGTATCTGAGTTTCCGATCAATACAATTCTAGCATGGATAATAAACGATTATGATGAACAAGGAGATATGATAATAACTAATTTATTATTACCTCTAGGGCATATTTCCAACAATAACATCACTTCAAACAACTTTGTAAGAATTTTTTTACCATTGCATCACTAGTCCATCTTTTTCATAAATACATTGTTCTTAAGCAAAACTAGTTTGCTAACTATGTTATTATTACTAATGTTTTTCAATAGGTACCCCAGAGACCATGCCTAGATGGATGTTCAAAAATGGTGATTTGCAAATGGTTAGCTTACGACCACTCCGATTAATTACAGTGGTAACTACATGATATCTCAAAGTGAAGAAACCCAAAAAATCACAGGATGGAGAAACGCAATACAAGCATTTACGCTAACACTTGGAGAGGAATACTTGCGCATCCCACAAGTTGGACATAGGTTGATCTGTGTTCTTCAATCGGGAGATGATAGAGTTCGCCTTTATTATGCTTTTTTATCCAGCCGTAGTTAGTGTTTCAACCTTTTGATAACTACAATAATGAGGATCGTTGATTAAGATGATGATGAGTTGTTGCATGTTGAATGATGAAAAGTTGATTAAGATGATGATGATGAGTTGCTATATGACATATACAAGTATCCTCTAATTCAACTTGGTTTATTGCATCCATCTAATTTGTACTGATGTTGGTTGTTTTTTCCATAATTTGTACTGATGATGTTGTATATTAATATGTTTAACCGTGTGAAAATACAATATAAATATAAAAGAAAATGAAAACAAAAAATGCAACACGGCCCTTTCGAAAAAACCCACCGCCTTATTGTTCCGGTTCGTGTTACGAACCGGGACTAATAGTATAGCCTGCTGCTGATTATATGAAGTTGTCATGTCAGTATGTACAATAGTTAGCTATACAGATGTGCTATTTTATTAATATATGACCCACCTTTTACTCTCACGTGATGCCTAGTTAGCTATACATATGTGCTATTCTGTAGCCGGCTTCTTTTCTCTTTGCTCCATGTCATCATAAAATAATATTTTAATTCTCATAGTCTGCTTACATAAACTTATTGTACTTTCTGTAATAATATCAAAGAATTGAAATCAATAGTTCAACAAAAGTAACGAGACGGGGAAGTCGGTTTTCTGAGTCATTAAATGCAACGCCGTCCTTCTTTCTTCTTCTCTTCAACCATCCCCTCTCGCATAAAATTGACTTGTCCGAATTGCAAATTCAGTCAACTTATATATAGCTATTGCAGAAAAATAAAGGAAATTAACTTGACCTTGGTCAAACCTGTTAGAAGTAAGCCACGGTGATGGTAACCAGTGTGCGTATGTGCGTGCGCTGATCGAGACAGGCCCTGGCTCGTGGCTGCGTGAAGACCATGACGAGCTGTCGTGTGTGCAGCCTGGGCGAGCGAGTCGCCAGGCGTGCGTGCGTGGGCAGCTGAGGCTGATTGAGTGGGAGCTACGTCCCGTTAGCTACAAAACCGGTCGTAGTTAGTGGCCGGGGGTGATGCATGCATGTATGGGTTAGTGGACGTTGTGGCGGCCAGGTCATGTGTGCGTGCGCGTGCAGTGTGTGTGCACAGGTCTGGGTATAAAAGCCCTCCTGTGTACTGATGTAAAGTGTGTCCGTTTGTCGCAGGGCACCACGGTGCCGGCATGAGCCGAGCCTGAGCGTAGTTTTTGTCAGGAATGTGGTGTGCGTCCGGTCGGCTGCGGTGTCCAGTAACTTGAGGCCGTTCGTGCGTTCGAAGCGTCGTTCGTATGACGAAGGCGTTTGTGCGTTAGAAAAATCGTGTGTTTCATCTTTCACCTTCGTTTGTGCTAGTGAGAAAAAGAGAGCTATCTGGGTTTGACCGGGATCTTTGCACTCCAGCTGATAAATAATGACAGTCGAAAGTCGAAACACAGGATGGGCTAAATCTAGCTGACAACTTCACCGCCACAGATAACCTTTGACTTTATTTCAGCACAACTCTTAATCCAAAGCGGAAGACATTAGTCGAATTGTTTGACATAGAAATAGGTAGCATTGTTCTGCCAAACCCACCGGATAATGTTTCATGTCCAGCGGACAGTTGTATCTACTTCTTGCATGGAGGGACGGGAGCACCGCAGAGGCATTTGTTGTGCTGAAAGTTGTAGAGATCGAACCTCGCCATGTTCCCGCCGGTGGGCACGGGGCCGCATAGCCTGTTGTAGCTCACGTCGAAGAAATGCAGGTTGGCGGCGCTCGCGACCTGCGCCGGGATGCTGCCATGGATGGCATTGTGACTCAGTTCGGCAGTGTAGATCTGCTCCGGAAGCACAACGCCTGAGAGGTCGAAATCGAAGGCGTTGCGGGACAGGTCGATGTACTGCAACTCCTTCCCGCGGCCGAAGAGGCCCGACGCGTCGCCGGTCAGGTTGTTGCGCGATAGGTCGAGGTGCGTGAAATTCACGGCGGCGAACTCTTCCGGGATGGGCCCTGAGAGGTTGTTGTACGACAGCCAGAGGTATACGTCCTGGTCCGAAGACTTGCTGAGGAACATCGGGGGGATAGCGCCCGTGAGCCGGTTGCGGCTGAGGTTAATGCTGGACAGGTTGGGGATGGTCCCCAGTGACGCCGGGATGGCGCCACTGAGCGAGTTGAAGGAGAGGTCGAGGAGGGTGAGCTTCTTCAGCGCGCCCAGGAAGGACGGCATGGCGCCGCTGAGCGAGTTGAAGGAGATGCGGAGGCTGGAGAGGTTGGAGAGCTTGCCGATGGCCGACGGTATGGGGCCGGATAACCCTGGGAGGTGGTGCAGGAAGAGGTCCTGCAGGTGGGGGAGGCCGGCGAGGGCGCTGGGGATGGTGCCCGTGATGTTGGCGTCCTGGAAGACGGCGAGGCCAACGACGCGGCCGGTGTGGTGGTCGCAGGTGACGCCGTTCCAGTCGCAGCAGAGGCTGTCGGGTGTCCAGTACGACAAGAGGTAGGGATCCCCGAGGGCGGCCTTGACGGCGAGCAGAGCCGCCTTGTCGCCTCGGTGGCAGTCCTTGTTTGTCGGGTCCGGAGAGGGCTCGGCGTTGGGCGCGCCGGCGAGAAGAGAGAAGAGGAGGACGAGCAGAGCGCGTGTCATCCTGTCGGCTGTGTGTTGGCTTTGATGTGATGCGCGTCCTCCGTTTCAGTCCCATGCTATATAAATATATGTATGTATGTATGTATGTACTCAATCAATGGACTTGGACCTAGTACTAAGCATTGACGCATACTACGTACTACAATATTGGAGTGGTATCTAACTACTCAGAGAAGAATGTTTTACCAAACATGTAGATCCACCAAGAAGAGCTGAGGATGACCAAACATGCACTTTGATGTGATGTGTTTGGCGAATTGGCACCGGGTGGACGACTGGTCCATGTACAAGCTGCCTCGCTGGCCAGTAGAGTTGCATGGATTCAACCACGAATAATCCATCACTATGCGTACATCTAACCGACATGCCACAACAGGAACATCATCACCAACAAGACAATTATTCTGCCGCCTTTGCTATTTCTCACTTAAATGGAGATAATATTAGGATGGAAAGCCTGCACGTAATACTGAGGCAGAGTACAAGTCATCGACAAATGCTATTACTGAAATAATATGGATTCAAAACTTTTTGACAGAACTTGGGATAAGTCATTCAAGGGCAGCATTGTTGTGGTGTGATAATTACTTGTGAGCTATCCGGTGTTTCATACGAGGACAATGCACATTGAAGTGAACTACTACCGTTTTGTTTGTGAAAGAGTAACAAATAAATTTATCCACATCAGGTTCATTCTCACAGGCAATCTACTTGTTGATTGTTTTACAAAACCCTTGCCAGTTCGGTAGCTGGAAATTTTTGGATGTCATCTCAACTTAGATAAGTTGTGACTCGGGGGCGTGCATGAATTGTATCTGTTCGAGTTACGGCTGAGATTTGGTCGACATATTGCTAACATTTTCCTTGTATAGTTATCATGCATATCAATGAATATCTTCCGAATCCTGCCTTACCAAGTCTGGCAGATTGGAATGCGTCCTTGTAGCAGTGCATATGCTTAACCTGTCGAGGTAAATATGCTGTGAGGTTTAAAACTTGCACGTGACACTCACTTTGATGCACAAACTTGTAAAATATGTGACTGTGGTCATCGCACTTGCACAGGCGCGCAAATACGATCACATATCCCCTACACGGAGAATCTAGTACGTGCGTGGATGACAGCATGGACAGGGCCCACTGTCAGTGATTAATGACGCTTTCATGCGATGCTTTTTCGGAAAAAAAAAACTTGCGCTTTTTATTTGCGGAAACTGGTTGGCCCCGCCTGTCAATACAAAGCAAAAATTAATAAAAATTGCTGTGAGCTCAGGGTTTCAAACCCATGACCAAATGCTGGTACCCTAGCCAGTTTAGCCACTCCAACATCCATCAGATATGTCTAAATATCATAATTACCTCTTTTTTTAGGGAACATATATCATAACTACCTCGTAATATACAAGAACATAGGCAAGCAGAAACGGGTTGCGGTCTGTGTGACCCATTTTGCACTTGTTCGTCTTTTGACAAATTTCTAGATAGTATGAAAATTATAATCTCAATAATAAAAATAAACTTTCAAATATCCGTGTGTTACAGATATTGTACATACAAATAAAATAAAATAATTGTAAAAGTTGTTCATGTATTATTTTTAAAATACTCATATATTAGAAATAATAGCATTCATGAATTATAAAATGTCCAAGATTATCAACTAAATATCTGCCATGCACATGATGCAACTTAATACAAGTAAAGTGTAGAGTCAACTCTCTATTAAATATACACCTATGTATTACACAAAAACTATTTAGTTAGCACCGACATTTAAACTATTTAATGAATACAAAGGATTTATAAAGTTGTGGCATATATTTTAAATTATACAAAATGATAAAAATAAACATTTACTAAATGTTGATTAATATTCACTTCTGTATATTTTTACTCGTGAGTCATATTAAAAAACAAAATTAAATCTTAGACACAACTGAATATTCATACAAATAGTTTAGAATTTAAATTATTAATACGCTTAATTATACAAACATTGAATTATAAAAATGTGCATACAATTATTGAAAATTTGGTATAATTCAAATGATATTGTTTTTTTTAATTTTACAAATACATGTACTATAATTATACAAATATTTCTATAATTCATAAATACTTATTTTAATATTTGAATTTTTGGAAGGTAGTAAATGAACCATTTCTAAAAGTTAGTTATTCCGTTTGTATGTACAATATTATTAAAACACGGATATTTGAAACTTCTTTTATTTATTTCTGAGGTTATAATTTAGGTACTCTCTACAAATTTGTAAAAAGCAAACAAATGCAAAATTGGCCGCAGCCCATTTTTGTTCACACCTTTGTTCTTATCTATCCACTCTAGACATCAACACTAGCAAGCAGAAGGCACATCAGCACGCCGCGCCCTTGGCGCCCACACGTGTGTGTGTTTAAAGTGAGAGAAGTGTTGGTAGTGGTATTGGGTCGAGCTGGTTGGTTTTTCGAATCCGACAGATTCCAAAAACAATTATTACATGCTTTTTTTGAAAGGAAAATTTATTGCAAATTGGTAGACCATGCAAACATAATTAGAATATGGATTCAGCTGTTTATTTTTTGACACTTCCAACTTCTCTGTAGTTATCAAAATCTAATGCATCACTAAAAAAAATTCAACGAATTTGTCTCAGCGAGAAGTTAACTTTATCCCTACAAGTTCAGAATCAAAATAGCTTACTATTAGCCTAGGAAGTCTAGAGCATGATCATCACAAGAAAATAGAGAATGCCATCTAATTGAATGAATATATTTCAAGATCAAAGGTAACGTATAATGCTGGAGGATGGATATCTCCTTAGAAATGCCCAACAGTCAGTTACAAATCAATGTGTTTCTCATCTTTACCAAATAAGTAAGGCCAAAACATGTAAAGTAGCACAACTACCCCAGAACCGAATTAGCCGGTTGCCGAACTATGTTCACTGATCTAAAATGTTAGAAAAGAAAAAAAAGATATTAATAGCATATTCAAGAATATATTAGCACTATATAATCAATTACAAGTGTCCTTCATTACACAAATTTGAATTAGGTGTTAGGACTTGTAACAATTCTCGGTTTCTTTGCTATGCACTATCCACAGGGAAAAAGAACTTACTGCCCGTTTGTTGTAAGAGCCTGGTCTAAATAATCGTTGATGACCGCAATCTAAAACATAGTATGGGATGCGATGTGGCAGAGGTTATCAAATTTACCAAGAACTCGTAGAACATCAAGTAGGGTTATCAAACTGACATTGCTTAGTTTGACAACCTAACTTTTGTAAAGCTGGGTTGTTGGAAGAAACTTAGTATGCTAGAATCTTAGCCATGGAAAATATGATTGTGGCACACAAAATTAAAGAAAGGATGATTATAAAAGGAAACAATGCAGACACTATTAACTTGGTAACAATAGCAATTTGGCTAATCACACCAGTAAATTTAATCAGGCGTGTATCACATTCTCTTATTCTTATAAAACATGAAAGTGTGCAGGTTAGTTGAGGATATATGTTGTTGCACTGAATTATAAGTAGAACTTGTAGAATCATGAAACAGGCATAGTTGTGCAGAGGAAAGCTTGCAATGCATATGTTTTGTTTACGACTGTTGCATACAAACCCTATGGGGAAAAAAAAGATATGCCATGTTATGGTTTGGGAAATTTGGTAAGATGAAAGATACTAATGCAGCTAAGATTGATATTCTTTATTTTTGACTCAATTAATATTCTTAAAACAACTAAGCCTCCACCAATTGATCCTAATTAAACAAACCATCATGCGGCCATTAAGTTTATTATGATTACACCATGCTCACATTTTTGGGTCATCTATGGCTTCTTATTTGACACCGTCTTGATTTTTGAGACTTTAATTTTTCCCGTGAATTTGGCCAATTCAACTTGTACTGTAACTTATTTCCCAAATCGAAGACCTAAAACATGAACAGTCTATTCAAGTCATTTCTCTGACCTATTGTAATTATGTATTGGAGAGTAATTGTCACACCAGAAAACACCATTGTAAATAATGCAAATAAATATGTCGTTATGCATATAAGATAGAAGGGAAGACACACACTGAATTGTATTTAGAGCAGTTAAAGATAGATAAGATTGTGCACCTTAGCCTCCCACAAAAAGTGGAACTATGATGCCACGAATGTCACGAGCTTCAACAATAGTAATTGGTCAAGAGAGTTGGAAGTATACCTATAAATTGGTGGCTTCAAATGCGAGCCTTGGCTCAGTGGTTCGACATGTGATTGTACAGCCTAACGACCAGAGTTCAATTCATAGAATTGACACGTGATGCATGGGGTTTTTCCCACATTTATTCAGGATCAAGCTTGATGTGTGGTGGAACCACTCATCAAAAATTATCTTGATACTCGTTTAAAAAATTCTGAGGATCATGGTTATCTTGGTACTCATATTAAAATGATTGTATGCATTCCTGGTTGGTGTAGAGGCCGGGAAGTGGAAATCTATCCAATTTTTAAGCAAAGTGAGCCTTCACTCAGTGGTTGGGCATGTGGTTGTACAGCCTAATGACCCGAGTTCAATTCCTATAATTGACAGGTGATGCATAACACATTTTTATGAAATAGATAGATATGTTTTTCAGGGTAGACACCCTATCATGTTTTGGAGGGATCTTTAGAAAACCTTTGGGTTGCGATTTCTCCGAGGAAATTGTTTTGCGCGTGAGTATTGTCGTCGAGATTGGTTTTCTCGTACTGAGACACAAGGTTCAAACCCTTTACTTGGTGTACATCGCCTGCACGCGCGAGAGGCTGCTGCCGCTGCTGCCGCTGATGGTTGACTGTCGTGAAAGTTCGGGCCCCAACAATAGATCGGATCTCGACCTCAAGGTTTGGTCTACATAATATTTGACCTATATAGCTTCTTACCAAGGCATGTGTAGTGCAGGCGCTAGGCAATGTGTATTTTTAGTGGCTACTTTCTACTAGAGTGGGTCATATTTGATTCATACCCTTTCATGTGAACAATTGGTTCCTAGCATTAAGAAGAACAAAAATTATGCTGACATCTCAAACTACAAACGAAATTAATGTATGGATTTAATTATGAAACACAATCATTGTTTACCAAAAATGTTTTCATGAAATGTGGGATTTTACATGATTATCGGAAGCAGTTTTAGGTAACAAAAACGTGCGTATGTGGGGCTAGCAATTTTTAACAGGCCTACTTAAACTAGGTTGTTGACGAAGGAAATAAGAAGCTGTTTGGTTCTACACCTAGCAATGTCACATTTTTTTTTTAAGGAATAGCAATGCCACACTTTTTTTGAAAGAATAGCAACGCAAAACTTTGCCACACAATATTGCCACATTTGTTTAAGGTTAGTTATTCAAAATGAGAACCACAAATTGAAGCCTAAGGGAATCTTGTCACATTTTTATGTGTGTATGTGATGTGTGACCATAATATGACTTGTCTAAGGTGTGACTTGAACCAAACACCCACCTAAGTCGGTCCAGCTTGCCTAAACTTAGATGTGGTAACCTTTGCCAAGTTGGTCTCAAATCAAACAACCCCTAAATCAATCAGCGGAGCCTTCATACATGGTCGGACGACCAGTTACCAGCTAGCTTCCGACCGTACGGCTTAGGACTGGTCTCATAGGAAGCAAGAGATCAGTAGTCTGATCTCTAGCGATTCCCGGGATGAAATCTACACTACTTCCTGGAGTAAAAAGGACCGGCTACACCTGGAGTAAAAAGGACCGGCTACACGAAAGTCGTCTGAAAATTAATTTTCAAAAAGTTGATTTGTGAGCCATTAGATTAAGTCGAACGGCGTCATTCTTTCTTCTTGTCCAACCGCCCCTCCCACAAAATTGACTTACCCAAATTACAAACTCAATCAACTTACATATAGCTATTGTAAAATTAATTAATAAATTAGGCCTTGGGCATATCATCAAGGATCCTTCCACTACTGACCAGATGAATCACGATGTCAGACAGATAAAACAGACGAAGTGTTAAATCTAGCTGACTTCACCGCCACACATAACCATCTCGACTTTATTTCAGCACAACTCTTAATCCAGGGAGACAGTAGTCCAACTGTTCGACATAGAAATAAGTAGCATTATTCTGCCAAACCCACCGGATAACGTTTCATGTCCAGCGGACAGCTGTATCTACTTATTGCATGGAGGGAGGGGAGCACCGCAGAGGCACTTGTTGTGCTGAAAGTTGTAGAGATCGAACCTCGCCATGCTCCCGCCCGTCGGCACGGGGCCGCAGAGCTTGTTGTAGCTGACGTTGAAGGACTGCAGGTTGGACAAGTTGGCGACCTGCGCCGGAATGCTGCCATGGATGGCATTGTGGCTCACGTCGACGAAGTAGAGCTGCTCCGGGAGCACCACGCCTGAGAGATCGAAATCGAAGGCGTTGCGGGACAGGTCGATGTGCTGCAACTCCTTCCCGCGGCCGAAGAGGCCCGACGCGTCGCCGCTCAGGTCGTTGCGCGACACGTCGAGGTGCGCGAAGTTCACGGCGGCGAACCCGGCCGGGACATGTCCCGTGAGGTTGTTGTGCGACAGCCAGAGGTAGACCTGGTCCGCAGACTTGCTGAGGAACATTGGGATGGCGCCGGTGAGGCGGTTGCGGCTGAGGTTGATGCCGGACAGGTTGGGGATGTTCCCCAGCGACGCCGGGATGGCGCCGGTGAGCGAGTTGAAGGAGAGCTCGAGGTAGGTGAGCTTCTTGAGCGCGCCCAGGAAGGACGGCACGGGGCCCGACACGGCCGTCCAGGCGATGCGGAGGCTTGAGAGGTTGGAGAGCTTGCCTATGGCCGGCGGTATGGGGCCCGAGAGCGCCGGGAGGTGGCGCAGGGTGAGGTCCTGCAGGTGGGGGAGGCCGGCGAGCGCGCTGGGGATGGTTCCCGTGAGGTTGGCGTCTTGGAAGACGGCGAGGCCGACGACGCGGCCGGTGAAGTGGTCGCAGGTGACGTCGTACCAGTCGCAGCAGAGGCTGTCGGGTGTCCAGGACGCGAAGTGGTAGGCCTCCCCGAGGGCGGCCTTGACGGCGAGCAGCGCCGCCTTGTCGTCTGGGTGGCAGTCCTTGTACGTCGGGTCCGGAGAGGGCTCGGCGTTGGCCGCGCCGGCGAGGAGAGAGCAGAGGAGGAGGACGAGCAGAGCGTGTGAGCGCATCCTCATCCTGTCGGCCGTGTGTGGCTTCGATGTGATGTGATGTGAGTCCACTTGGGTGTGCTGCGCGCTCCGTCTTCGCGTGTCCCATGCTGCATATTTTTACCTACCTAGTGAACATTGAAGAGTGGTATCTTTACCGGTCAGAGAAGAAGCCAAACATGGATCCATCAACAAGAGCTGAGGATAAGATGCATATAATACAGCCAGCTTAACAGTCACATGCGATGTGTTTGGCGAATCGGCACCGAGACTGGACGGCTGGTCCAACACGCTGCCTCTCTAACCAGCACAATTGTATGGATTCGACCAGGAATAATTCATCAAAATGCAAGCATCCCCCTACATGCCATTATTAGCAACAAGACTATTTTTCACGGATATGTAGTACGCGTATCTTTTCGTTGATAGAGGAAAGATATATAAGATTTACGAGCCTCATGCTACATAAATCTGGGAATTGTTTTTAAATAACGGGGTAAAATGGTTTGGTTTTTATTTTGGTTTTGATCGGTTCAAAGTTTTGGACTGGGTGTTTTTATTTTATTTGGGTATGTAGAAAACCTAATCCGGGTGTAGTTTGTTGAGAGGCAATTTTTTCGCTTGCCTTTTTAGGACAAGTGCCTTTTTGCTTTGTGGCTGGTCTAAAGTCACGAAATTTCATTATAGAGTTATTTTCGTATCTCAAAATAATTTACAAAAAATAATTAGAGACAAAAATTCGGGCCATGTACAGCTACCACCATGGGTAGTAAATTATTTCCGATAGTTCGTTATGGGATTAAAAAGTTTGGTCTAATACAAATACAAATTGTAGGTCCGAACCGGTTCCTCGGCCCAGAAGATAAGAGGGGTGTGACTAATATGCTCCACCATAGGGGTCAGTCTTCGACGGCCTAGTACTAGTAAGACATGCGCTGAAACTTCTTTATGCCAAACTGATAATTCAAGGCATAGTTCATTGTTCAGGTTTGAAGGAGTGTAGCTACTTGCTTTAGGTGAAGTTTAAACCAACAAGTCTTCACTGAAATACTGGTATACCGAAACAATGATCGGAACAGAGGACATCATGGGGACCTCCTATGTGACGTGCGTTGCGTCCAACAGCCGCACGCCACACTGGGGGGTCACCCAACTGGGTCGGCCCATCTTGTTCTTCTGCCTCAAAAATAATATAATAATTCTAATTTTTATATTCATTTGTTTCGTTTTTTCCCTTTTCTTCTTATTTTATTTTTTTAGTTCTTTCTTTCCATTTTTCCATTTTTCTTTTTTAGGAAAACAACAAATGTTGAATTTCCCAATCATTTTTCGAAAACATGAACAAATTTTAAAACAGAGAACAAATTTGATTGAGCGAATAAATTTTTAAAGCACGGACATTCTTTGAATCTTGAGAACCAATTTTATAGCCGAGAACAGTTTTGAAAGATCCTGAACAAATTTGGAAGCGCGAACAATTTTTTAAAGCACGAACATTTTGTAAATCTTAAGAACAATTTTTTTAAATGGAGAACAATTTTGAAAAACCACGATTTTTTTAAATCACGAATATTTTTTGAATCTTGAGAACAAATTTAGAAAATGAGAACAATTTTGAAAAATCCTGAACAAATTCATAAACGTTAATATCTTTTCAGTATTGAGACAAATTTCTAAAAACAATATCTTTTTAAAAAAGACAAGAAACATTGTTTTGAAAATGAAGACCATTTTTTGAATTTAGAAACAATGTTTTGAAATTTGGAACATTTTTTAACATCAAGAACATTTTTCGAAATTTAAGAACAATTTTTTAGCATGAAATTAATTTCAAAATTGAACCGAAATTTTGATATTTCAAATGGTTTTTGAAAATACCGATTTTTTTGAACATATCAAACATTTTCTTAAAATACTGAACATTTCTAGAAAATTGCAAACATTTTTTGAAGTTATGAATGTTTTTGGAAAACAGCAACTATTTGAAATTCAAACATTTTTAAAAAAAGTGAAAATAAAATTCGAATTTGAAGAACAATTTTAGTACATTAACTCATTTAAAAAAAGATAAAGTAACATTGAAAAAAAAGAAACATAAAAAACAAAAATAAAAAATAAAAAATAAACACAAACATGAAACATGAAAACGAAAAAGGAAAAAAGGGTAAAAAACAAAAAAAACGGTTTAGGGAACCTCCTAGAAGGTTCCCAAAACTGGAATAGAAGCAAACAGCAATGGGTCAGCCCATATTCCATCGCTTGATCCTGCTCCCTATGCGAAACCTCGACATCTTGACGTAAAGAGCGCCAATAGGATTTTCCGACATAATGGGCACTAAAGATCTAATAGGGGATTGTTGAAATATGCGGTGGGCTTTAGGCCCATCTAACAATTTCTGAAAAACTCTAAGGGCCCATGTACGTTCCATGACACGGAGATGGTGGAAACTTTAGTACCACCCCGGAAGTTGGAAAGGTGTTGGACCTTCTTACAGGGAATTCTTCTCCCTATGCTATTGAAGTTTGAGAAAAGAAGTAATCCTCACGCACTCCTCCACCGCCTACCTTGCCACGCCTCGTCATGACACGTAGCGGATTACGGGATTGAGCCGAGTCGAGCTCATACCTATGCACTTATTTTTGTTGGTCAGGAACAGAGAGTCCGTAAACAGAGGACTCGTCACATATCCGAAACGTCGGATTGTGGGTTGTCGCTAACTTGGACGTGGGTCCAGTCCACGTCTCTTCACCCGAACGCGCATATATATGAGGCGTCGGCCGACGCTAGCCTTTCTGGATCCTGTACGGGAGAGGGACGATTAGGTTTTTGGAGTGTCTCGTACGCGACTCCTTGTTATTCGTCCACATCTGCTGCATGATCTATGTTCGCGTCCCCTTCGTCATCACCATGACCAACGACGACGTGGCGCCGTCGAGAAGTTCGAAGCCAAGAAGAAGGCCACCGAGGATGATACTGCCACCGCCGCAGCGGCCTCTACCTAACCGATCGGAGAGTATAACTCGTTTATCCTGCTCCTATTGATCTATGTTTTAGCCAAGCTAGCATCATATGTAGATGTATCTGCTATTAGCATAGTATGTGCCTGCGAAGTAAAATATCAACACGTGTTTAATTCTGTTAATGTCATGTTTATGATTTGTTTGTGGATTAAATTAATCAAAAAATTGCCTACTTACTCATCACATCTTGGACTACGGCCCAGTTCTTTTTAACTTTTGATTCTTTAGAATCAGCTTTTGAGAAACTTCCGCCATAATCAGCTTCCTCCATAATCAGCCAGAATCAGCCATCGAGTTCTTTTCTGAGATTGAGGCCTTAGATTATGGGATGAGTCGTATGGTGAGATGTCTGTAATGTCCCTAAACTGAAACTGGATTTTGAATTGCTAACACTTTGAGAAGAGAGCGAAGAATTTTGAACATACCTGCACCATTCATCCATCCATCTACAAATAAACTAACATCATGAATTCATCGATCAGGCAAATTATCTACATCCATCTATCCTTCCAATGTTCCATGTATAGCAAATCATCTACATCCATCAATCCATCCACTCTTTTATATGCAGAGTAGAACAGCCAACACAATCCCAAAATGAGCGGCTCACCGAGGTACAGGTCAAAGGATAGCAGCACCAGGCTGGATGGGCTCGTCGGGGCTTGCGGAGGACGACGAGGAGGGTGGTCGGAGCCGGCGGGGCGGAGGACCTCACGGACCGTTGGGAGGGCAGTGGTAGCCGGCGGGTAGAGGACCTCACGGCCTGGCAAGATGGGGCTGGAGGAGGCAGCGCGGAGGGCGGCCGGAGCCGGCGGGGCGGAGAACCTTAGGGGCCGGCATGGACGACAGTCGACGACCGGCGGGGCGGAGGACCACAACGGCCGGTGCGATGGGGGTCGGA
Source organism: Hordeum marinum (assembly GCA_022496015.1). NCBI lineage: Eukaryota > Viridiplantae > Streptophyta > Magnoliopsida > Poales > Poaceae > Hordeum > Hordeum marinum. The sequence continues at coordinate 504,835,113 of CM039674.1, read as the reverse complement.
GAGAGGCAGCACGAAGGACTGATTCGACCGGCGGGATGGGCGTGCCGGGGCCGCGCTCGTCGGCTCGGGCAGGGATCCGAGGAGGCCGTCGGTCTTCAAGGGAGGAGGGGCGGCGGGGCCAGGAACCCTAGCAGCGGCGGGATGAACCCTCGAGCGAGCGAGGGGCGAATCGAGGGAGGACGGGGAGCGAGCGGCCGGTCGTTGGAGGGAGGGGCATTTTGGCCGTAAATGCGGGCTAAGACAGGGGTAAGACCTTAAAGTCGAAACGGTTTCTTTCGAGGGAGCTCCAGAATCGCCAGAATCGACCCAAAACGCTGCTTTTGAGTTGCACTATCGATTATGGTTCGATTTTGACTATTCTACAAAATCAACACGAGTTCTTTTTAGCTTTTGATTTTCCAGACCCTGATTCTTCATAATCGGGTCAAAAAAACTGGGCCTACGCCGTTTATAAACCGTTCATCTACGACACCGAAATCTACTAGAGCCTTGACGAGCATGTCATGGATGAGTTTGCTGCAGATGTCGATACACTAGAAAACGGAGGAGGGGTCGAGGACCTTGGCTTCGTCGCTTCGCTGTTCAACTTCGTGATGACCTGATCGATCTCGTCGACCACCCCGATGCTTGGTCCGACCCCGGGCAACCTGTGGGATAAGATCGGGTCGTCGTGGAGGCTCACGTAGCACGGGCCGCCACACGTCTTGCGGTGGACGTCGACGGTTCCCTTCCCTAGAAAACGAACGCGGGTCTCCGTCGCCGCCGCAGCGTGCGACCACGCAGTGGCGGAGCGTGAACCAAATAGTAAGGGAATGGATCAAAATAAGTTTATGATCTAAAAAAGCCTGGGGTGATCAGAGCTGCCCAAAAATTAGTGGATCGATTATCAAAATATAAGTATATTTGATAAATTTTGCTATAGGAAGGGGGACCAAGGCCCGGGATTGTCCCGCCGAAACTCCGTCATTGCGACCACGGTAGCAGCAGTGCGGCCATAGACGTCGCTGCCGTATGAGTTAGGAGGACACGGGGAACGGAGGACTGGAAACCCCTTTATGAAATTAGAGCATCTAAAGCTGGATCCTCATACTTTTCTCAAACGTCCAAACGGACGTCTTGGTCACTGACCGGTCACGAAATAGTGATCTAGATGAACCCCTCGTATCCATTTTAAATGTCCGGACTGATCGGCATCCTCATATCCATTTCAAATACGAGGACAAAATGAAGGGTTGCGGACGCGGCCGGGCACGCCCGATCAGTCCGCCACGTAGGACGTGACCCTACCCGGACCATCTTTTTTCTTTCTCTCTCTTTTTCTTCATCAATCACGTGTAAGTGACCGGACATATGAGGAAAAATATGAAAAATGCGCCTATACGAACGAAAAAATAGGAGTTCAAAACGGACACATCCGATCCACAAACGTTTGAAAGCCCAAATTTACAAGTCGTGGTTGAAGACTCTTAGTGGCACTCGGCAGATGAATAGGAGTCGGAGTCAGGCCAGGTACAGGGCACATTTTTTTTTCCAGCCAGGACTCAGGACATGGCCGGGTGGATTTGCTCACGGCGGTTGTTTTAGGACATTTATAGCCGATCCGTTATCCCGTCATAAGGGCATGTACATTAATTTAGATAGCCGCTGTCTATAAGTGCCATACACGTCACTTTATAGACGTACAAAAGACATCCTGTATAGTAGGCTGTCTATAGGGTATCTATATCACAGCCAAGATTTAATCTTTTCTTAAACTTTTTGATCATGCGCTCGTGATGAGTTTTTCAGGTAAGGAGAAAGAACTTGAGATTTTCCAGGGTCACAATAGACGGCCTCTTCATACAACGGCCAAAAGGGAGTTGGTATGGGCCGATTTTGGTGGTAATCGACAGTCTTTATATCTATCAACGAGCATCTTCTCTCTCATCTACCTCTCTCTTCCTCGTCTTTGAAAATCTTATTTGGCACAACTTACAGACGGCATACTGTTGTACATGCTTCAAGGAAGAATTCTTTTGATAGTGTCAAAGACGCCCTTATACTATGCGACCGAAAGAGTATATTTGTGTTTTCTACTTTAAATCACATCTACCCAATTTTTTTATGCCGGTTAGTGAGATATTTTTCTTTACTTCATCCCTATTTTCTCGAGTATATTTACTCCGGCTCACGCCGGCCGAGTAAAATCTCTCCCTCTCCTTTTCTCTCCTTTGCCTCCTCTGTCCCCCTCGCCCCGTCATTGATGTGTCCCCCGCCTTGATCAGCCGCCCCCTCTCCTTCCAATGCCTGGATGCGATGGCCATAGGTCCCCGCCGACAATTCGCGACACTGATCCGCGCGACCACGCCCGTGGGTCGTCGTGCATTGGTGCGTCCTCAAGTTGTCGCCGCTCGCCCGATCCGCCCATAGCAACCCCATTCGAGGATTCCTGAAGATCTCCCCTCTGCGGCCGTTGACGAGGACCTACCTCTGCATCCAGCAACGCTGGTGGGGTACACAGGTGAGGACCTACCCACCGGGAGACCCACAAACGTAAGTGGCTCGATGGTCTAGCTTGCGACCATGTAGTACGCTCGATGGCAGGTCCGATACCACGACACTGCCGCCCGACTGGCATCCCTGTTCGGGACGGCGTAGGTCCACCTCATACCGCTGGAGCCGGGGGCAGTGATCGCTCGTATGGTGCGGGTGGACCGAGAGGCTCTGGAGCATCGCGAGGTGGAGGCCGCCGCCGAGGCCTACATGGAGGACCTCCTCCGACAGCACCCGGAGATTGTGGAGGCGGAGCATGCTATTTTCGCCATCAATGACGGGGAAGTCGTAATCATCTCCAACGACGAGGGAAAAGGCGACGAGTAGGAGATCGACGTCGACGAATGGTGGAGCGTCTGCCCCGGCGACGACAACGACGACACCGAACCGGATCCAGCTCTCATCGAGGGTGGCCTCACTAGTAGAAAACAGGGCTTTGGTCCAGGCCGAGCCAGCCCATTAGTCCCGGTTCAGTCACGAACCGGGACCAATGGGGGCAAAGGTCCTGGTTCGTGAGGCCAGGGGCCCGGCCGGGCCACATGGGGCATTGGTCCCGGTTCCAGACATGAACCGGGGCCAATGTGCCTCGCTCCTGGCCCACAATCATTGCTCCCAGTTCGTGGCTGGAACCGGTAACAAAGGGGGTCCTTTAGTCCCGGTTCCAGCCACGAACCGGGACCAATGAGATGCCTATATATACCCCGTCGCTAGCGAGCAGAGCACTCCACACTGCTCTATTTTTCTGGCCGGCGAGGGAAGAGCTTTGTGGTGCTCTAGCAAACCTCCTATGCACATGAGGTATTTGATGAAATGCCCAAGCCACACTTAAGCTTTCTCCTCTCAAAGCTCCTTGTCCAAGCTCCATTTTCCTCAAGATTTGTCTAGGTTTGCCGGTCCGTCCTATCCCGTCCCCGTCCTTGTCGGAAATATGCCCCTGAGGCAATAAATAAAGTGTTTATTATCATATTTCCATGTTCATGATAATCGTTTATTGTCCATGCTATAATTGTCTTGATTGGAAACCAAATACATGTGTGGGCATATAGAAAAACATTGTGTCCCTAGTGTGCCTCTAGCAGCTAGCTCGTTGATCAAAGATGGTTAAGGTTTCCTGGCCATGGACATGAATGTCATTTGATATAGGGATCACATCATTAGGATAATGATGTGATGGACAAGACCCAAACTATGAACATAGCATATGATCGTCTTAGTGTATTGCTACTGTTTTCTACATGTCAAGTATATGTTCCTATGACCATGAGATCATGCAACTCACTGACATCGGAAGAGTGCCTTTTGTGTACCAAATGTCACAACATAACTGGGTGACTATAAAGGTGCTCTACAGGTATCTCCGAGGGTGTCTGTTGAGTTAGCATGGATCAATACTGGGATTTGTTACTCTGTGTGACGGAGAGGTATCTCGAGGCTCACTCGGTAATACAACATCACAACAAGCCTTGCAAGCAATGTGACTAAGTGTTAGTCACGGGATCTTGTATTACGGAATGAGTAAAGAGACTTACCAGAAACAAGATTGAACTAGGTATAAAGATACCGACGATCGAATCTCGGGCAAGTAACATACCGAAGAACAAAGGGAACAACATACGGGATTGTCTGAATCCTTGACATAGAGGTTCGACCAATAAAGATCTTCGTAGAGCATGTAGGAACCAATATGGGCATCCAAGCCCCGCTATTGGTTATTGACCGTAGAGGTGTCTCGGTCATGTCTACATGGTTCTCGAACCCGCAGGGTTTGCACACTTAAGGTTCGATGATGTTTCGATATAGATGAGTTATGTGTGTTGGTGACCGAAGGTTGTTTGGACTCCCGGATGAGATCCTGGACGTCACAAGGAGTTCCGAAATGGTCCGGAGGTAAAGATTCATATATGATAAGTTGGTGTTTGAGTTCCGAATCCGTGACCTGCAAGTGGTGTGACAGATTGCCAGAAGTGTTCCTGGGGGTCCACCAGGTGGGCCCATCTACTCCAAAGGGCCACATGGGCTGTGAGAGGGTGCGAGCCAGCCCCTGGTGGGATGGACGCACCTCCAACCTCAAGGCCCATGCGGCTAGAGGCTTGGGCTGGGCCAAAAGGGTGGGCGAGCCACCAAACTTGGTGGCCAAACCACCCTGGCCACTGCACCAACCCTAGGGGAAACCCTAGGGCGGCCATCCTCCTCCTTTTCCCCTATATATATGTGAGAGGGAGGAGGGCAGCCACACCCTAAGTCATGGCGCAGCCCTTCCTCCCTCCCCGATTAACTCTCCTTTAGTAGATTGGTTTGGCATCGCTTAGCGAAGCTCTGCCGGATCAGCTCCACCACCACCGCCGCCACGCCGTCGTGCTATCGGCAAAGCCATATACCTCTCCGCTCCCTCTTGCTGGATCAAGAAGGCAAAGATCTTCATCGAGTTGCACGTGTGCTAAACGCGGAGGTGCCGCCCGTTCGGTACTTGATCGTGAGTTCGTGGGACGGCTTGCGATTTGGATCGCGGAGACGTACCACTACATCAACCGCGTTCTCTAACGCTTCCGCTTAGCAGTCTACAAGGGTACGTAGATCCAATCTCTCCTCTCATAGATGCTCATCTCCTAGAATGATCTTGGTGAAGCATAGGAATTTTTTTGTTTCCCATGCAACATTCCCCAGTAGTGGCATCATGAGCTAGGTCTATGCATAGATGAGATCTTGAGTAGAACACAAAGAGTTTGTGGGCGTTGATATTCAGATTGCTTCCTTCCTTAGTATTTTCTTGGTTCAGCGGTATTGTGGGATGAAGTGGCTCGGACCGACTTACTCGTACGCTTACGAGAGACTGTATTCCATCGACTAACATGTGACTTCGTCGCATAAAGATGGCTGGCGGGTGTCTGTCTCTCCCACTTTAGTTGGATCGGATTTGATTGAGGCGGTCCTTCTAGAAGGTTGAAAAGCAATCTTCATATCACCGTTGTGGTTTTGTGTAGGTAAGAATCATTCTTGCTAGATACCCATAGCAGCCACGTAAACTAAGCAACAACAATTAGAGGACGTCTAACTTGTTTTTGTAGGGTATGTTGGGATGTGATATGGCCAATTACATGATGTGATATATGTGATGTATGAGATGATCATGTTTTTGTATAGAATATCACGACTTGCATGTCGATGAGTACGGCAACCGACAGGAGCCATAGGGTTGTCTTTGATTATTGTATGACCTACGTGTCAATCTTTAAGCGCTATGTAATGTTTTACTTTATTGCTAAGCGGTAGCAATAGTAGTATGAGCATGGTGTTGGGGAACGTTGCATGGGAAACAAAAATTTCCCTACGCACACGCAAGATCTATCCATGGTGATGAGCATCTACAAGAGGGAGAGTGGATCTACATACCCTTGCAGATCGCTAAGCGGGAAGCGTTAAGAAACGCGGTTGATGTAGTCGAACGTCTTCGCGATCCAAATCGCTGAGCATCCCGCTATCCCATCACGATCCATCTTGTGATCCAATCATGATCCGTCCCACGATCTCATCACGATCCGTCCTGCGATCCAATCACGAATCGACTCGCGATCTTGATCACGGTCCTTCCGATCTAGTGCCGAACGGACGGCACCTGCGTGTTCAGCACACGTACAACTCGATGACGATCTCCGCCTTCTTGATCCAGCAAGATGGAGCGGAGAGGTAGATGAGTTCTCCGGCAGCACGACAGCGTGGTGGCGGTGGTAGTGAATTAATCCTGCAGGGCTTCGCCTAAGCACCGCAGAACTAATCTAGAGGTGAAACAGATCTAGAGGAAGAAGAGGGCAGCACGTGGCAATTAGGGTTAGCTTTCCCCTCTAAATCCTCTAGTATATATAGGAGGAAGAGAGGGGAGGAGGCAGCCTCGAACCCTCAAGGTTTGGTCGAAATTGGAGGTGGAGGAGTCCTACTCCAATCCTATTAGGAGTACGATTCCTCCTTTCCACTTGGAAACGCTTTCCACCTCTCCACCTTTGGATTTTTTCCTTCTCAAACCTCATGGGCTTTAGTGGTGGATTCGTCCAGCCCACTAGGGGCTGGTTTGTCTCCTCCCACAGCCCATGAGGCCCCTCGGGGCGTGACACCCCTCCCGATGGTCCCCCGGTACCCTCTCGACACTCCCGGTACACTACCGATGAGCCCAAAACTTTTCCGGTGACTAAAAAAGGACTTCCTATATATCAATATTTACCTCCAGACCATTCCGGAGCTCCTCGTGACGTCCAAGATCTCATACGGAACTCTGACCAACCTTTGGTCACCACCATACATAACTCTATACTACTGAAACGTCACCGAACCTTAAGTGTGTAGACCCTGTGGGTTTGAGAACTATGTAGACATGACCAAGACACCTCTACGGTCAATAACCAATAGCAGAACCTGGATGCCCATATTGGTTCCTACATATTCTACGAAGATCTTTATCGGTTGAACCTCTATGTCAAGGATTCAGTTAATCCCGTACGTTGTTCTCTTTTTCTTCGGTATGTTACTTGCCCGAGATTCGATCGTCGGTATCTCTATACCTAGTTCAATCTTTTTACCGGCAAGTCTCTTTACTCGTTTAGTAATACAAGATCCCGTGGCTAACTATTTATCCATATTGCTTGCAAGGCTTATAGTGATGTTGTATTACCAAGTGGGCCCTGAGATACCTCTCCGTCACACGGAGTATCAAATCCCAGTCTTGATCCATGCCAACCCAGCAGAAACCCTTGGGGATACCTGTAGAGCACTTTTATAGTCACCCAGTTACGTTGTGACGTTTGATACACACAAGGTACTCCTCGAGTGTCAGTGAGTTGCATGATCTCATGGTCATAGGAACAGATACTTGACATGCAGAAAACTGTAGCAATAAACTGACACGATCATATGCTACGTTTATAGTTTGGGTCTTGTCCATCAAATCATTCTCCTAATGATGTGATCCCGTTATCAAATGACATCTCATGTCCATGGCTAGGAAACCTTAACCATCTTTGATCAACGAGCTAGTCCATCAGAGGCATACTAGGGACATGGTGTTGTCTATGTATCCACACATGTATATGAGTTTCCGGTCAATACAATTCTAGCATGTATAATAAACGATTATTATGAACAAGGAAATATGATAATAACTAATTTATTATTGCCTCTAGGGCATATTTCCAACAGTCTCCCACTTGCAGTAGAGTCAATAATCTAGTTCACATCACCATGTGATTCGCATTGTTATGAATCTAACACCCAATGAGTTCTGGGGCTCGATCATGCTTTGCATGTGAGAGAGGTCTTTTAGTCAATGGGTTTGCGACATTCAGATCCGTGTGTACTTTGCAAATCTCTATGTAATACTGTAGACACTGCTACCACACTCCACTTGGAGCTATTCCAAATGGCTACACCACTATACGTATCCAGATTATTACTAAGAGTCATCCGGATTGGTGTTAAAGATTGCATCGACGTAACTCTTTACGACGAACTCTTTATCACCTCCATAATCGAGAAACATTTCCTTAGTCCACTTGTTACTAAGGATAATTTTGACCACTGTCCAGTGATCCACTCCTAGACCACTCTTGTACCCCTTGACAGACTTATGGCAAGGCACACACAGGTGCGGTACAGAGCATGGCATACTACATAGAGCCTATGGCTAAAGCATAAGGGACGACCTTCGTCCTTTCTCTTTCTTCTGCCGTGGTCGAGCTTTGAGTCTTACTAAACTTCACACCTTACAAATCAGGCAAGAACTCTTTCTTTGACCGATCCATTTTGAACTCTTTCAAAATCTTGTCAAGGTATGTACTCATTGAAAGTCTTATCAGATGTCTTGATCTATCTCTATAGATTTTGATGCCCAACAATTAAGTAGCTTTATCCAGGTCTTCCTTTGAAAAAATCTTTTCAAACAACCCTTTATGCTTTCCAGAAATTCTATATCATTTCCGATCAACAATATGTCATCCACATATGCTTATCAGAAACTCTATAATGCTCTCATTCACTTTATTGTAAAATCAAGTTTCACATAAACTTTGATCACCTCATCAAATCGTATATTCCAACTCGGAGATGCTTGCTTCAGCCCATAGAAGGATCGCTGGAGCTCGCATACCTCTTAGCATCCTTAGGACTGACAAAACCTTCTGGTTGTATCACATACAACCATTCCTCAAGTAAACCGTTAAGGAAACGATATTTTGACATCCATCTGACAAATTTCATAATTGAAAAATGCAGCAACTGCTAACATAATTCCAACAGACTTTAGCATCACTATGAGTGAGAAAGTCTCATCACAGTCAACTCCTTGAACTTGTCAGAAACTTCTTTGCGACAAGTTGATCTTTATTAATAGTGACTTTCACCATGAGCGTCTGTCTTCATCTTAAAGGTCCATTTGTACTCAACGACCCGCCGTCAAACGAGCAAGTCTACCAAAGTCTGTACTTGGTTTTCATACATGGATCCTTTCTCGGATTTCATGGCCTCTAACCATTTGTCGGAATCCGGGCCCATCATCACTTCTCCATAGATCGTAGATTCATCATTGTCCAACAACATGACCTCCAAGACAGGGTTGTCATACCACTCAGGAGCAGTACATGTCCTTGTCGACCTACGAGTTTTGATAGTAAGTTGATTCAAAGCTTCATGATCATCATCATTAACTTCCTCTTCAACTAACATAGGCTCCACAGAAACATCTTTCTGCGCTGCGCTACTCTCTGGTTGAACAAAGGTTCAACAACCTCATCAAGTTCTATCTTCCTCCCACTCAATTCTTTCGAGACAAACTCTTTCTCGAGAAAGGATCCGTTTTAGCAACAAACACTTTATGCTTGGATATGATATATAAGGTTTACCCAACTGTTCTTAGGATATTCTATGAATATGCATTTGTCCGCTTTGGGTTCGAGCTCTTTATGTGAAAACCCTTTTCACATAAGCGTCGCAACCCCAAACATTAAGAAATGATAGCTTAGGTTTCTGCCAAACCATATAGTGTCATCTCAACGGATTTAGATGGTGCCCTATTTAAAGTGAATGTAGTTGTCTCTAATGCATAACCCAAAACGATAGTGGTAAAACGATAGGAGACATCATAATGTTGGAAATATGCCCTAGAGGCAATAATAAATTGGTTATTATTGTATTTCATGGTTCATGATAATTGTCTATTGTTCATGCTATAATTGTGTTAACCGGAAACCGTAATACATGTGTGAATACATAGACCACAACGTGTCCCTAGTGAGCCTCTAGTTGGCTAGCTCGTTGATCAATAGATGGTCTCGGTTTCATGACCATGGACATTGGATGTCGTTGATAACGGGATCACATCATTAGGAGAATGATGTGATGGACAAGACCCAATCCTAAGCATAGCACAAGATCGTGTAGTTCGTTTGCTAAAGCTTTTCAATGTCAAGTATCGTTTCCTTAGACCATGAGATTGTGCAACTCCCGGATACCGTAGGAATGCTTTGGGTGTGCCAAACGTCACAACGTAACTGGGTGGCTATAAAGGTGCACTATGGGTATCTCCGAAAGTATCTGTTGGGTTGGCATGAATCGAGACTGGGATTTGTCACTCCGTGTGACGGAGAGGTATCTCTGGGCCCACTCGGTAAGACATCATCATAATGAGCTCAATGTGACTAAGGAGTTAGCCACGGGATGATGTATTACGGAACGAGTAAAGAGACTTGTCAGTAACGAGATTGAACAAGGTATGGTGATACCGACGATCGAATCTCGGGCAAGTATCATACCGATAGACAAAGGGAATTGAATACGGGATTGATTGAATCCCCGACATCGTGGTTCATCCGATGAGATCATCGTGGAGTACGTGGGAGCCAACATGGGTATCCAGATCCCGCTGTTGGTTATTGGCCGGAGAAGTGTCTCGGTCATGTCTACGTGTCTCCCGAACCCGTAGGGTCTACACACTTAAGGTTCGATGACGCTAGGGTTATAGGGAAATGGTATACGTGATTACCGAAGGTTGTTCGGAGTCCCGGATGAGATCCCGGACGTCACGAGGAGCTCCGGAATGGTCCGGAGGTAAAGATTGATATATAGGAAGTCCAGTTTTGGTCACCGGAAAGTTTTCGGGCTCATCGGTAGTGTACCGGGAGTGTCGGGAGGGTGCCGGAGGACCCCCGAGAGGGGTGTGACGACCAAAGGACCTCATGGGCCCTTAGAGGAGGTGTGCCAGCCCATATTGGGTCGGCCAAGACCATCTATGTGGGCCCATGTGGCTGGAGATAAGGAGATAAGGCAAAAAGGATTTAAAAGGAGGAGATCCACCTCCCTTGTGGGAGGTGGACTCTCCCTTTAATTTGGCTGACCCTCTCCTCTTTGGAGTAGAGGCCAAGCCAGCCCTCCACGTCCCTCCTCCAATATATACTTGAGGTTTTGGATGTTTTGAGACAGGATTTGATCTCTCTCTCTCTCACGGCAAAGCCCTACCTCTCTTCTTCCTCCTCCGCAGCGCTTAGGCGAAGCCCTGTCGGAATACCTTGCTACTCCACCACCACCACGCCGTCGTGCTGCTGTTGGAGCCCTTCCCCAACCTCTCCTTACTCCTTGCTGGATCAAGGCGTTGGAGACGTCACCGGGCTGCACGTGTGTTGAACGCGGAGGTGCTGTCCGTTCGGCACTTGATCGGATCTACCGCGATCTGAATCGTTGCGAGTACGACTCCATCAACCGCGTTCTCGTAACGCTTCCGCTTAGCGATCTTCAAAGGTATGAAGATCCACTCTCCCCTTGCTCGTTGCTGGTTTCTCCATAGATGGATCTTGGTGAACGCGTAGGAAATTTTTTGATTTACTACTACGTCTCCCAACAGTGGCATCATGAGCTAGGTCTATGCGTAGAATCTATGCACGAGTAGAACACAAAGCAGTTGTGGGCGTCGATTTTGTTAATATGCTTGCCGTTACTAGTCTTATCTTGATTCGACGGTATTGTGGGATGAAGCGGCCCGGACCAACCTTACACGTACGCTTACGTGAGACCGGTTCCACCGCCTGATATGCACCAGTTGCATAAGGTGGCTAGCGGGTGTCTGTCTCTCCCACCTTAGTCGGATTGGATTCGATGAAAAGGGTCCTTATGAAGGGTAAATAGCAATTGGCATATCACGTTGTGGTTTTGGCGTAGGTAAGAAACGTTCTTGCTAGAAACCTATAGCAACCACGTAAAAACTTGCAACTACAAATTAGAGGACGTCTAACTTGTTTTTGCAGCATATGCCTTGTGATGTGATATGGCCAGAAGGATGTGATGTGATGCATTGTGATGTATGAGATTGATCATGTTCTTGTAATAGGGTTCACGACTTGCATGTCGATGACTATGACAACCGGCAGGAGCCATAGGAGTTGTCTTATACTATTGTATGACCTGCGTGTCAATCATAAACGCCATGTAATTACTTTACTTTATTGCTAAACGTTAGCTGTAGTAGTAGAAGTAATATTTGGCAAGACAACTTCATGAAGACACAATGATGGAGATCATGATGATGGAGATCATGGTGTCGTGCCGGTGACAGTGATGATCATGGTGCCCCGAAGATGGAGATCGAAGGAGCAAGATGATATTGGCCATATAATGTCACTATATTGATTGCATGTGATGTTTATCATGTTTACATCTTATTTGCATAGAACGACGGTAGTAAATAAGATGATCTCTCAATAAAATTTCAAGAAAGGTGTTCACCCTAACTGTGCACCGTTGCTAAGGATCGTCGTTCCGAAGCACCACGTGATGATCGGGTGTGATAGGTTCTAACGTTCGCATACAACGGGTGTAAGCCAGATTTACACATGCGAAACACTTAGGTTGACTTGACGAGCCTAGCATGTACAGACATGGCCTCGGAACACGGAAGACCGAAAGGTCAAACATGAGTCGTATAGAAGATACGATCAACATAGAGATGTTCACCATGGATGACTAGTCCGTCTCACGTGATGATCGGACACGGGCTAGTTGACATGGATCATGTATCACTTGGAATACTAGAGAGATGTCTTTCTAAGTGGGAGTTCATTAATAATTTGATTAAATGAACTTAATTATCATGAACTTAGTCTAAAAATGTCCTTGCAAATTATGTCGTAGATAGCTCACGCTGTAGCTCCCTAGTTTTATTGATACAATCCTAGAGAAAAGTAAGTTGAAAGTTGATGGTAGCAATAATGCGGACTGGGTCCGTGATCTGAGGATTGTCCTCATTGTTGCACAGAAAGCTTATGTTTTTTATGTACCGCTAACTGTTGGTAGACGTAGTAGTAAATCAAAATTTTCCTACGTGTCACCAAGATCTATCTATGGAGAAACCAGCAACGAGAGGGGAGAGATTGCATCTTCATACCTTTGAAGATCGCTAAGCGGAAGCGTTGCTAGAACGCGGTTGATGGAGTCGTACTCGCAGCGATTCAGATCGCGGTAGATCCGATCAAGTGCCGAACGGACGGCACCTCCGCGTTCAACACACGTGCAGCCCGGTGACGTCTCCTACGCCTTGATCCAGCAAGGAGGGAGGAGAGGTTGAGGGAGAGCTCCGGCAGCACGACGGCGTGGTGGCGGTGGAGCTGCGTGGTACTCCGACAGAGCTTCGCTAAGCGCTACGGAGAACGAGGGGAGGAGGAGGTAGGGCTGCACCAGAGAGAGAGGGAGAACCGTGTATTGTGCAGCCCCAAATACCTCCACTATATATAGGAGAGAGGGAGGAGGGGTGGCTGCGCCCTAGGGTTCCACCCTAGGGGTGGCGGCAGCCACCAGATGCCATCTGGCCGGCGGCTAGGGCAAGGGAGAGGTGGGGCGCCCTAGGGTGGGCCTTAAGGCCCATCTAAGCCTAGGGTTTGCCCCCTTCCACCTTTGCCACGCCTTGGGCTGGGGTGGGAGGCGCACCAGCCCACCTAGGGGCTGGCTCCCTCCCACTCTTAGCCCACGGAACCTTCCGGGGCAGGTGGGCCCACTTGGTGGACCCCCGGAACCCTTCCGGTGGTCCCGGTACACTACCGGTGACACCCGGAACACTTCCGGTAACCAAATCCTCACTTCCTATATATCAATCTTCGTCTCCGGACCATTCCGGGACTCCTCGTGATGTCCGGGATCTCATCCAGGACTCCGAACAACCTTCGGTAACCACGTACACTATTTCCCTATAACCCTAGCGTCATCGAACCTTAAGTGTGTAGACCCTACGGGTTTGGGAGACACGTAGACATGACCGAGACACCTCTCCGGCCAATAACCAACAGCGGGATCTGGATACCCATGTTGGCTCCCACGTACTCCACGATGATCTCATCGGATGAACCACGATGTCAGGGATTCAATCAATCCCGTATACAATTCCCTTTGTCTATCGGTATGGTACTTGCCCGAGATTCGATCGTCGGTATCCCCATACCTTGTTCAATCTCGTTACCGGCAAGTCTCTTTACTCGTTCCGTAATACATCATCCTGTGACTAAGTCCTTAGTCACATTGAGCTCATAATGATGATGTCTTACCGAGTGGGCCCAGAGATACCTCTCCGTCACACGGAGTGACAAATCCCAGTCTCAATTCGTGTCAACCCAACAGACACTTTCGGAGATACCCGTAGCGTACCTTTATAGCCACCCAGTTACGTTGTGACGTTTGGCACACCCAAAGCATTCCTACGGTATCCGGGAGTTACACAATCTCATGGTCTAAGGAAATGACACTTGACATTGAAAAGCTTTAGCAAACGAACTACACGATCTTGTGCTATGCTTAGGATTGGGTCTTGTCCATCACATCATTCTCCTAATGATGTGATCCCGTTATCAACGACATCCAATGTCCATGGTCATGAAACCGAGACCATCTATTGATCAACGAGCTAGCCAACTAGAGGCTCACTAGGGACACGTTGTGGTCTATGTATTCACACATGTATTACGGTTTCCGGTTAACACAATTATAGCATGAACAATAGACAATTATCATGAACTAGGAAATACAATAATAACCATTTTATTATTGCCTCTAGGGCATATTTCCAACAGTCTCCCACTTGCACTAGAGTCAATAATCTAGTTACATTGTGATGAATTGAACACCCATAGCATTCTGGTGTTGATCATGTTTTGCTCGTGAGAGAGGTTTAGTCAATGGATCTGCGACATTCAGATCCGTATGCACTTTACAAATATCTATGTCTCCCTCCTGAATGTAATCACGGATGGAGTTGAAGCGGCGCTTGATGTGTCTTGTCTTCTTGTGAAACCTGGGCTCCTTCGCAAGGGCAATAGCTCCAGTGTTGTCACAGAGTAGAGTCATCGGGCCCAACGCATTCGGAATCACTCCTAGGTCGGTGATGAACTCCTTCATCCAGACTCCCTCCTTTGCTGCTTCCGAAGCAGCTATGTACTCCGCTTCACATGTAGATGCTGCCACGACGCTTTGCTTGCTGCTGCTCCAGCTCACTGCCCCTCCATTCAAAATATACATGTATCCGGTTTGCGACTTGGAGTCGTCCGGATCTGTGTCGAAGCTAGCATCGACGTAACCCTTTACGACGAGCTCTTCGGCACCTCCATAAACGAGAAACATGTCCTTTGTCCTTTTCAGGTACTTCAGGATATTCTTGACCGCTGTCCAGTGTTCCGCTCCGGGATCACTTTGGTACCTCCCTACCAAACTTATGGCAAGGTTCACATCAGGTCTGGTACACAGCATGTCATACATGATAGAGCCTATGGCTGAAGCATAGGGGATGGCACTCATCTCTTCTCTATCCTTTGCCGTGGTCGGGCATTGAGTCGTACTCAATCTCACACCTTGCAACCCAGGCAAGAACCCCTTCTTGGACTGATCCATATTGAACTTCTTCAATATCTTTTCAAGGTATGTGCTTTGTGAAAGACCAATGAGGCTCTTTGATCTATCTCTATAGATCTTAATACCTAATATGTAAGCAGCTTCTCCAAGGTCCTTCATTGAAAAACACTTATTCAAGTAGGCCTTGATACTTTCCAAGAGTTCTATATTATTTCCCATTATCAGCATGTCATCCACATACAGTATAAGAAATGCTATAGAGCTCCCACTCACTTTCTTGTAAATACAGGGTTCTCCATAAACCTGTACAAACCCAAACGCTTTAATCACCTCATTAAAGCGAATGTTCCAACTCCGAGATGCTTGCACCAGCCCATAGATGGAGCGCTGGAGCTTGCATACCTTGTTAGCATCTTTAGGATCGACAAAACCTTCCGGCTGCATCATATACAGTTCTTCCTTGAGGAAGCCATTAAGGAATGCCGTTTTGACGTCCATTTGCCAGATTTCATAATCATAAAATGCGGCAACTGCTAACATGATTCGGACAGACTTTAGCATCGCTACAGGTGAGAATGTCTCATCGTAGTCAACTCCTTGAACTTGTCGATAACCCTTAGCGACAAGCCGAGCTTTATAGGCGGTCACATTACCGCCTGTGTCAGTCTTCTTCTTAAAGATCCATTTATTTTCAATGGCTCGCTTATCATCAGGCAAGTCCACCAAAGTCCATACTTTGTTCTCATACATGGATCCTATCTCGGATTTCATGGCCTCAAGCCATTTGTTGGAATTCGGGCCCGCCATCGCTTCTTCATAGTTCGAAGGTTCACCGTTGTCCAACAACATGATCTCTAGGACAGGATTACCGTACCACTCTGGTGCGGAACGTGTCCTAGTGGACCTTCGAGTAGCAACTTGATCTGATGTTTCATGATCATCATCATTAACTTCCTCTCTAGCCGGTGTAGGCTCCACAGAAACAACTTCCTGTGCTGCGCTACTCTCCGGTTCGAGTGAAGGTACAATTACCTCATCAAGTTCCATTTTCCTCCCACTTACTTCTTTCGAGAGAAACTCTTTCTCGAGAAAGGATCCATTCTTGGCAACAAAG
The DNA here is from genome assembly GCA_022496015.1 of Hordeum marinum. Taxonomy (NCBI): domain Eukaryota; kingdom Viridiplantae; phylum Streptophyta; class Magnoliopsida; order Poales; family Poaceae; genus Hordeum; species Hordeum marinum. The sequence continues at coordinate 504,818,609 of CM039674.1, read as the reverse complement.
ACTTTGCCTTCGGATCGTAGGTAGAAGGTATACCCAATAGTCTCTTTGGGATATCCTATGAAGACGCACTTTTCCGCTTTGGGTTCGAGCTTCTCAGGTTGAAGTTTCTTCACATAAGCATCGCAACCCCAAACTTTTAGAAACAACAGCTTAGGTTTCTTTCCAAACCATAATTCATACGGTGTCGTCTCAACGGATTTAGACGGTGCCCTATTTAAAGTGAACGCGGCAGTCTCTAATGCATATCCCCAAAATGATAGCGGTAAGTCGGTAAGAGACATCATAGATCGCACCATATCCAATAGAGTGCGATTACGACGTTCAGACACACCATTTCGCTGAGGTGTGCCTGGCGGCGTGAGCTGTGAAACAATTCCACATTTCCTAAGGTGCGTGTCAAACTCGTGACTTAAATATTCTCCGCCACGATCAGATCGTAGGCATTTTATTTTCCTGTCACGTTGATTTTCGACCTCACTCTGAAATTCCTTGAACCTTTCAAAGGTTTCAGACTTGTGTTTCATTAAGTAGACATACCCATATCTGCTCAAGTCATCAGTGAGGGTGAGAACATAACGGTAGCCACCGCGAGCCTCGACACTCATTGGACCGCATACATCAGTATGTATTATCTCCAACAAGTCAGTTGCTCGCTCCATTGTTCCGGAGAACGGAGTTTTGGTCATCTTGCCCATGAGGCATGGTTCGCATGTGTCAAATGATTCGAAATCAAGTGACTCCAAAAGTCCATCAGCATGGAGCTTCTTCATGCGTTTGACACCAATATGGCCAAGATGGCAGTGCCACATGTAAGTGGGACTATCGTTATCAACTTTACACTTTTTGGTACTCACACTATGGACATGTGTAACATCACGTTCGAGATTCATCAAAAATAAACCATTGACCAGCTGGGCATGAGCACAGAACATTTCTCTCATATAAATAGAACAACCATTATTCTCGGATTTAAAAGAGTAGCCATCTCGTATCAAGCGAGATCCAGATACAATGTTCATGCTCAAAGCTGGTAACAATTATTAAGGTTTAAAACTAATCCCGAAGGTAGATGTAGAGGTAGCGTGCCGACGGCGATCACATCGACCTTGGAACCATTCCCGACGCGCATCGTCACCTCGTCCTTTGCCAACCTTCGCTTATTCCGCAGCTCCTGCTTGGAGTTACAAATGTGAGCAACTGCACCGGTATCAAATACCCAGGAGCTACTACGAGCGCTGGTTAGGTACACATCAATAACAAGTATATCACATATACCTTTAACGTTGCCGACCTTCTTATCCGCTAAGTACTTGGGGCAGTTCCGCTTCCAGTGACCGGTACCCTTACAATAGAAACACTCAGTCTCAGGCTTGGGTCCATTCTTGTTCTTCTTCTTCCCGGCAACTTGCTTACCGGGCGCGGCAACAACTTTGCCGTCCTTCTTAAAGTTCTTCTTACCCTTGCCTTTCTTGAAACTAGTGGTCTTGTTTACCATCAACACTTGATGCTCCTTTCTGATCTTGACCTCTGCTGATTTCAGCATCGAGTACAACTCAGGAATGGACTTCTCCATCCCCTGCATGTTGTAGTTCATCACAAAGCTTTTGTAGCTAGGTGGAAGCGACTGGAGGATTCTGTCAATGACTGAGTCATCCGGGAGATTAACTCCCAGCTGAGTCAAGCGGTTGTGAAGCCCAGACATCTTGAGGATGTGCTCACTAACAGAACTGTTCTCCTCCATCTTACAGCTGAAGAACTTGTCAGAGATGTCATATCTCTCGACTCGGGCATGAGCTTGGAAAACCAGTTTCAGCTCTTGGAACATCTCATATGCTCCGTGTTGCTCAAAACGCTTTTGGAGCCCCGATTCTAAACTGTAAAGCATGCCGCACTGAACAAGGGAGTAATCATCGCAGCGCGACTGACAAGCGTTCGTAACGTCTTGGTCCGCTGGGAGAATGGGTGGGTCACCTAGCGGTGCATCAAGGACATACAATCTCTTGGAAGCTATGAGGATGATCCTCAAGCCACGGACCCAGTCCGTATAGTTGCTTCCATCATCTTTCAGCTTGGTTTTCTCTAGGAACGCGTTGAAATTGAGGTTGACATTTGCGTTGGCCATTGGATCTACAATATAGACATTAAAGGCAATTTTAGACTAAGTTCATGATAATCGAGTTCACATAATCAAATTATTCAATGAACTCCCACTCAGATAGACATCTCTCTAGTCATCTAAGTGACACATGATCCATGTCAACTAGCCCGTGTCCGATCATCACGTGAGACGGACTAGTCATCCATGGTGAACATCTCCATGTTGATCGTATCTTCTATACGACTCATGTTCGACCTTTAGGTCTTCCGTGTTCCGAGGCCATGTCTGTACATGCTAGGCTCGTCAAGTCAACCTAAGTGTTTCGCGTGTGTAAATCTGGCTTACACCCGTTGTATGCGAACGTTAGAACCTATCACACCCGATCATCACGTGGTGCTTCGGAACAACGATCCTTAGCAACGGTGCACAGTTAGGGTGAACACTTCTCTTGAAATTTTATTGAGAGATCATCTTATTTACTACCGTCGTTTTAAGCAAATAAGATGTAAACATGATAAACATCACATGCAATCAATATAGTGACATGATATGGCCAATATCATCTTGCTCCTATGATCTCCATCTTCGGGGCACCATGATCATCATTGTCACCGGCACGACACCATGATCTCCATCATCATGATCTCCATCATTGTGTCTTCATGAGGTTGTCTCGCCAACTATTACTTCTACTGCTATGGCTAACGCTTAGCAATAAAGTAAAGTAATTACATGGCGTTTGTGATTGACTCGCAGGTCATACAATAAATAAGACAACTCCTATGGCTCCTGCCGGTTGTCATAGTCATCGACATGCAAGTCGTGAACCCTATTACAAGAACATGATCAATCTCATACATCACAATGCATCACATCACATCCTTCTGGCCATATCACATCACAAGGCATATGCTGCAAAAACAAGTTAGACGTCCTCTAATTTGTAGTTGCAAGTTTTTACGTGGTTGCTATAGGTTTCTAGCAAGAACGTTTCTTACCTACGCCAAAACCACAACGTGATATGCCAATTTCTATTTACCCTTCATAAGGACCCTTTTCATCGAATCCAATCCGACTAAGGTGGGAGAGACAGACACCCGCTAGCCACCTTATGCAACTGGTGCATGTCAGGCGGTGGAACCGGTCTCACGTAAGCGTACGTGTAAGGTTGGTCCGGGCCGCTTCATCCCACAATACCGTCGAATCAAGATAAGACTAGTAACGGCAAGCATATTAACAAAATTGACGCCCACAACTGCTTTGTGTTCTACTCGTGCATAGATTCTACGCATAGACCTAGCTCATGATGCCATTGTTGGTAGACGTAGTAGTAAATCAAAATTTTCCTACGTGTCACCAAGATCTATCTATGGAGAAACCAGCAACGAGAGGGGAGAGATTGCATCTTCATACCTTTGAAGATCGCTAAGCGGAAGCATTGCTAGAACGCGGTTGATGGAGTCGTACTCGCAGCGATTCAGATCGCGGTAGATCCGATCAAGTGCCGAACGGACGACACCTCCGCGTTCAACACACGTGCAGCCCGGTGACGTCTCCTACGCCTTGATCCAGCAAGGAGGGAGGAGAGGTTGAGGGAGAGCTCCGGCAGCACGACGGCGTGGTGGCGGTGGAGCTGCGTGGTACTCCGACAGAGCTTCGCTAAGCGCTACGGAGAACGAGGGGAGGAGGAGGTAGGGCTGCACCAGAGAGAGAGGGAGAACCGTGTATTGTGCAGCCCCAAATACCTCCACTATATATAGGAGAGAGGGAGGAGGGGTGGCTGCGCCCTAGGGTTCCACCCTAGGGGTGGCGGCAGCCACCAGATGCCATCTGGCCGGCGGCTAGGGCAAGGGAGAGGTGGGGCGCCCTAGGGTGGGCCTTAAGGCCCATCTAAGCCTAGGGTTTGCCCCCTTCCACCTTTGCCACGCCTTGGGCTGGGGTGGGAGGCGCACCAGCCCACCTAGGGGCTGGCTCCCTCCCACTCTTAGCCCACGGAACCTTCCGGGGCAGGTGGGCCCACTTGGTGGACCCCCGGAACCCTTCCGGTGGTCCCGGTACACTACCGGTGACACCCGGAACACTTCCGGTAACCAAATCCTCACTTCCTATATATCAATCTTCGTCTCCGGACCATTCCGGGACTCCTCGTGATGTCCGGGATCTCATCCGGGACTCCGAACAACCTTCGGTAACCACGTACACTATTTCCCTATAACCCTAGCGTCATCGAACCTTAAGTGTGTAGACCCTACGGGTTCGGGAGACACGTAGACATGACCGAGACACCTCTCCGGCCAATAACCAACAGCGGGATCTGGATACCCATGTTGGCTCCCACGTACTCCACGATGATCTCATCGGATGAACCACGATGTCAGGGATTCAATCAATCCCGTATACAATTCCCTTTGTCTATCGGTATGGTACTTGCCCGAGATTCGATCGTCGGTATCCCCATACCTTGTTCAATCTCGTTACCGGCAAGTCTCTTTACTCGCTCCGTAATACATCATCCTGTGACTAAGTCCTTAGTCACATTGAGCTCATAATGATGATGTCTTACCGAGTGGGCCCAGAGATACCTCTCCGTCACATGGAGTGACAAATCCCAGTCTCGATTCGTGTCAACCCAACAGACACTTTCGGAGATACCCATAGCGTACCTTTATAGCCACCCAGTTACGTTGTGACGTTTGGCACACCCAAAGCATTCCTACGGTATCCGGGAGTTACACAATCTCATGGTCTAAGGAAATGACACTTGACATTGAAAAGCTTTAGCAAACGAACTACACGATCTTGTGCTATGCTTAGGATTGGGTCTTGTCCATCACATCATTCTCCTAATGATGTGATCCCGTTATCAACGACATCCAATGTCCATGGTCATGAAACCGAGACCATCTATTGATCAACGAGCTAGCCAACTAGAGGCTCACTAGGGACACGTTGTGGTCTATGTATTCACACATGTATTACGGTTTCCGGTTAACACAATTATAGCATGAACAATAGACAATTATCATGAACTAGGAAATACAATAATAACCATTTTATTATTGCCTCTAGGGCATATTTCCAACGTACCGCTAACTACATCACTCCCTCAAGCGTTGTCTGTAGATGTTGTGAACATATGACAGGCACTTTTTGGTGACTACGTGATAGTTCAATGCGTCATGCATTACGGCTTAGAATTGAGGCTCCAAAACGTTTTGAACGTCACGGAACATATGAGATGTTCTAGGAGCTGAGATTGTGATCTCAGGCTCGTGCCTATGTTGAGAGGTATGAGACCTCCAACAAGATTCTTTGTCTGCAAGATAAAGGAGAATAGCTCAATCGCTGAGCGTGTGCTCAGATTGTCTGGGTGCTACAATCACTTGAATCAAGTGGGAGTTAATCTTCCAGATGAGATAGTGATTAATGCAGTTCTCCAAGTCACTGCCACCAAGCTACTAGAGCTTCGTGATGAACTATAACATGCCAGGGATGGATAAGATGATCCCTGAGTTGTTCGTGATGTTTGACACCACGAAGGTAGAAATCAAGAAGGAGCATCAAGTGTTGATGGTTAAGTGAAACCACTAGTTTCAAAAGGGGCAAGGGCAAGAACGGAAAGCTTCAGGAATGGCAAGCCAGTTGTTGCTCTAGTGAAGAAACCCAAGGTTGAGCCCGAACCCGAGACTAAGTGCTTCTGTTATGAGGAGAATGTTCGCTGAAGCGAAAAAAACCTAGATGCTTGGTAGATAAGAAGGCTGGTAATGTCGATGGAAGTATATTTGATATACGTGTTAGTGATGTGTACCTTGCTGGTACTCCTAGTAGCACCTGGGTATTGGATACCGGTTTGGTTGCTAAGTGTTAGCAACTCGAAATAAAAGCTACGGAGTAAATGGAGACTAGCTAGGTGAAAGGTGACGATGTGTGTTGGAAGTATTTCCAAGATTGATGTGATCACCATCGCACGCTCTCTCTACCTTCAGGATTTGTGATAAACCTAAATAAATGTTATTTGGTGTTTGCATTGAGCATGAACGTGATTAGATCATGATTAGTGCGATACGGTTATTCATATAAGTTAGAGAATAATGGTTATTCTGTTTACATGGATAATGCCTTCAATGGTCATGCACCCACTCGAAATGGTTTATCGAATCATGATCGTAGTAGTACACATATTCATAACATTGGTACCAAAAGATACAAAGTTAATAATGATAGTACCACATGCTTGTGGCACTGCCACGTAATGTCATATTGGTATAAATCGCATGAAGAAACTCCATGATGATGGATTTTTTTTTGACTCACTCGATTTCGAATCGGTTGAGACATGCGAGCCATCCCTCTTGGGCAAGATGACTGAGACCCCGTCATCCAATATGATGGAGCGGGAAAGTGGCTTATTGGAATTAATACATGTTGATGTATGTGGTCCAATGAGTGTTGAAACACACAGTGGATATCGTTGTTTTTCTTTACCTTCACTGATGATTTGAGTAAATATGGGGATATTTACTTAATGAAACACGAATCTGAAATGTTTGAAAGATTCAAGGAGTTTCAGAGTGAAGTTAAAGATCATCGTGACAAGAAGATAAATGTCTATGATATGATCATGGAGGTGAATATCTAAGTTACGAGTTTGGTATGCAATTTTAGACAATGTGGAAATTGTTTCACAGCTCACGCCTCCTGGAACACCATAGTGTGATGGTGTGTTCGAACGTCGTAGTCGTGCTCTATTGGATATAGTGAGTACTATGATGTCTCTTATCGTCTTACCACTATCGTTATGGGGTTATGCATTAAAGACAAATCCATTCACTTTAACAGGGCACCATCTAAGTCTGTTGAGATGACACCGTGAGAATTATGGTTTGACAGAAGCCTAAGCTGTCATTTCTTAATGTTTGGGGCTGCGACGCTTATGTGAAAATGGGTTTTTCACCTAGCGAGCTCGAACCCAAAGCAGACAAATGCATCTTCATAGAATACCCTAATGAGACATTGGGTATACCTTCTATCTCAGATCCAAGCGCAAAAGGTGTTTGTTGCTAAGAACGGGTCCTTTCTTGAGAAAGAGTTTCTCTCGAAAGAATTGAGTGGGAGGAAGATAGAACTTGATAAGGTTGTTGAACCTTTGTTTCAACCAGAGAATAGCGCAACACAGAAAGATGTTTCTGTAGAGCCTACTCAGTTGAAAAGGAAGTTAATGATTATGATCATGAAGCTTCGGATCAAGTCACTATCGAACCTCGTAGGTCGACAAGGATGCGTACTGCTCCTGAGTAGTACGACAACCCTGTCTTGGAAATCATGTTGTTGGACAACGATGAACCTACGAACTATGGAGAAGCGATGGTGGGCCCGGATTCCAACAAATGGCTAGGAGCCATGAAATCCGAGAAAGGATCCATGTATGAAAACCAAGTATGGACTTTGGTAGACTTGCCTGTTGAATGGCGGGTCATTGAGTACAAATGGAATTTGAAATAAACATAGACGCTAATGGTGAAATGTCACCGTTTATAAAGCTCGACTTGTCGCAAAGAAGTTTCCGCCAAGTTCAAAGAGTTGACTGCGATGAGATTGTCTCATATGTAGCGATGCTAAAAGTCTATTAAAATTTTGTTAGCAGTTGCTGCATTTTTTGATTATGAAATCTGGCAGATGGATGACAAAACAAGGTTTCCGTAATGGTTTCTGTGAGGAAGAGTTGTATGTGATACAACCAGAAGGTTTTGTCAATCCTAAGGATGCTAATAATATGCAAACTCCAGCGATCCTTCTATGGACTGGAGCAAGCATCTCGGAGTTGGAATATATGCTTTGATGAGGTGATCAAAGTGTTTAAGTTTATACAAAGTTTATGAGAAACTTGTATTTGCAAGAAAGTGAGTGGGAGCACTATAGAATTTCTTATAAGAATATGTAGTTGACATATTATTGATCGGAAATGATGTAGAATTTCTGGAAGAGCATGAAGGGTTGTTTGAAAAGAGTTTTTTCAAAGGAAGACCCAGATAAAGCTACTATTTTATTGAGCATCAAGATCTATAGGGATAGATCAATTCGCTTGATAAGTTTTTTCGACGAAGACATACCTTGACAAGTTTTTGAAGGAGTTCAAAATAGATGGGTCAAAGAAGGAGTTCTTGACTGTATTGTAAGGTGTGAAATTGAGTAAGACTCAATACCCGACCACGGCAGAAGATAAAGAAAAGATGAGTGTCATCTCCTATGCTTTAGCCATAGGCTCTATATAGTATGCCATGCTGTGTACCACACCTGTGTGTGCCTTGCCATGAGTCTGTCAAGGGGTACAAGAGTAATCCAAGAGTGGATCACTGGACAGCGGTCAAAGTTAGCCTTAGTAACTTGAGAACTAAGGAAATATTTCTCGATTATGGAGGTGATAAAGAGTTCATCGTAAAGTGTTATGATGATGCAAGCTTTAAAACCAATCCGGATGACTCTTAGTAGAAATCCAGCTACGTATAGTGGAGCAGCCATTTGGAATAGCTCCAAGTGGAGCGTGGGAGCAGTATCTACAAATATGAAATGGAAAGTTTGCAAAGGTACACACGGATCTGAATGTCGCAGACCCGCTGACTAAAAACCTCTTTCACGAGCAAAACATGAACAAACCCGAGAACTTATTGGGTGTTAATCACATGATGATATGATCACATGGTGATGTAAGTGTTAATCACATGGTGATGTGAACTAGATTATTGACTCTAGTGCAAGTGGGAGACTGTTGGAAATATGCCCTAGAGGCAATAATAAATTGGTTATTATTGTATTTCATGGTTCATGATAATTGTCTATTGTTCATGCTATAATTGTGTTAACCGGAAACCGTAATACATGTGTGAATACATAGACCACAACGTGTCCCTAGTGAGCCTCTAGTTGGCTAGCTCGTTGATCAATAGATGGTCTCGGTTTCATGACCATGGACATTGGATGTCGTTGATAACGGGATCACATCATTAGGAGAATGATGTGATGGACAAGACCCAATCCTAAGCATAGCACAAGATCGTGTAGTTCGTTTGCTAAAGCTTTTCAATGTCAAGTATCGTTTCCTTAGACCATGAGATTGTGCAACTCCCGGATACCGTAGGAATGCTTTGGGTGTGCCAAACGTCACAACGTAACTGGGTGGCTATAAAGGTGCACTACGGGTATCTCCGAAAGTATCTGTTGGGTTGGCATGAATCGAGACTGGGATTTGTCACTCCGTGTGACGGAGAGGTATCTCTGGGCCCACTCGGTAAGACATCATCATAATGAGCTCAATGTGACTAAGGAGTTAACCACGGGATGATGTATTACGGAACGAGTAAAGATACTTGCCAGTAACGAGATTGAACAAGGTATGGGGATACCGATGATCGAATCTCGGGCAAGTATCATACCGATAGACAAAGGGAATTGAATACGGGATTGATTGAATCCCCGACATCGTGGTTCATCCGATGAGATCATCGTGGAGTACGTGGGAGCCAACATGGGTATCCAGATCCTGCTGTTGGTTATTGGCCGGAGAAGTGTCTCGGTCATGTCTACGTGTCTCCCGAACCCGTAGGGTCTACACACTTAAGGTTCGATGACGCTAGGGTTATAGAGAAATGGTATACGTGATTACCGAAGGTTGTTCGGAGTCCCGGATGAGATCCCGGACGTCACGAGGAGCTCCGGAATGGTCCGGAGGTAAAGATTGATATATAGGAAGTCCAGTTTTGGTCACCGGAAAGTTTTCGGGCTCATCGGTAGTGTACCGGGAGTGTCGGGAGGGTGCCGGAGGACCCCCGAGAGGGGTGTGACGACCAAAGGACCTCATGGGCCCTTAGAGGAGGTGTGCCAGCCCATATTGGGTCGGCCAAGACCATCTATGTGGGCCCATGTGGCTGGAGATAAGGAGATAAGGCAAAAAGGATTTAAAAGGAGGAGATCCACCTCCCTTGTGGGAGGTGGACTCTCCCTTTAATTTGGCCGACCCTCTCCTCTTTGGAGTAGAGGCCAAGCCAGCCCTCCACGTCCCTCCTCCTATATATACTTGAGGTTTTGGATGTTTTGAGACAGGATTTGATCTCTCTCTCTCTCACGGCAAAGCCCTACCTCTCTTCTTCCTCCTCCGCAGCGCTTAGGCGAAGCCCTGTCGGAATACCTTGCTACTCCACCACCACCACGCCGTCGTGCTGCTGTTGGAGCCCTTCCCCAACATCTCCTTACTCCTTGCTGGATCAAGGCGTTAGAGACGTCACCGGGCTGCACGTGTGTTGAACGCGGAGGTGCCGTCCGTTCGGCACTTGATCGGATCTACCGCGATCTGAATCGCTGCGAGTACGACTCCATCAACCGCGTTCTTGTAACGCTTCCGCTTAGCGATCTTCAAAGGTATGAAGATCCACTCTCCCCTTGCTCGTTGCTGGTTTCTCCATAGATGGATCTTGGTGAACGCGTAGGAAATTTTTTGATTTACTACTACGTCTCCCAACACATAATTCTCACCATATCCAATAGAGCACGACAACGGCGTTCGGACACACCATCACACTATGACGTTCCAGGTGGCGTGAATTGTGAAACAACTTTCACATTGTCTTAAATTGTATACCAAACTCGTAACTCAGATATTCACCTCCATGATCATATCATAGACATTTTATATTTTCGTTACGATGATCTCAAACTTCACTCTGATTTTGCTTGAACTTTTCAAACGATTCAAACTTGTGTTTCATTAAGTAAATATACACTATATCTACTCAAATCATCAGTGAAGGTAAGAAAATAACGATATCCACCGCAAGCTACAACACTCATTGGACCATATACATCAACATGTATCATTTCCAATAAGTCACTTGCCCGTTCATCAAGCCGGAAAACGGGGTTTTAGTCATCTTGCCCAAGAGGCATGGTCCGCATGTCTCAACCGATTCAAAATTGAATGAACCCAAAGATCCATCAGCATGGAGTTTCTTCATGCGCTTTACACCAATATGACATTTAGCGGCAGTGCCACAAGTATGTGGTACTATCATTATTAACTTTGTATCTTTTGGCATCTATGTTATGAACATGTGTACTACTACGATCAAGATTCAACAAATCATTCATTGGGTGCATGACCATTGAAGGTATTATTCATGTAAGCAGAATAACCATTATTCTCTAACTTAAATGAATCACTGTATTGCAATAAACATGATCTAATCACATTCATGCTCAACGCAAACACCAAATAACATTTATTTAGGTTCGTCACTAATCCCGAAGGTAGAGAGAGTGTGCGATGTTGATCACATCAACCTTGGAGACATTTCCAACACACATCGTCACCTCACCCTTAGCTAGTCTCCGTTTATTCTGTAGCTTTTATTTCGAGTTACTAACTTTTAGCAATCGAACCGGTATCCAATACCCAGGTGCTACTAGGAGTACTAGCAAGGTACACATCACTAACACGTATATCAAATATACTTCTGTCAAAGTTGCCAGCCTTCTTATCTACCAAGTATCTAGGGTTTTCCTGCTTCAGGGACTGCTCTCCTCGTAATAGAAGCACTTAATCTCAGGTTTGGGTTCAACTTTGGGTTGCTTCACTGGAGCAGCAACTGACTTGCCATCCATGAAGTTTCCCGCCTTGACCTTGCCTTTCTCGAAACTAGTGGTTTTACTAACCATCAACACTTGATGGTCCTTCTTGATTTCTACCTTCGCGGTGTCAAACAACGCGAATAGCTCAGGGATCATCATTTCCATCCCTGGCATAATTATAGTTCATCACAAAGTTCTAGCAGCTTAGTGATAGTTACTCAGAGAACTATATCAATCACTATCTTATCTCGAAGATCAACTCCCACTCGATTCAAGCGATTGTAGCACCCAGACAATATGAGCACATGCTCAACGATTTAGCTATTCTCCTTCATCTTGGAGACAAAGAATCTTGTTGGAGATCTCATATCTCACAACACGGGCATGAGCCTGAGATCTAAATTTCAGCTCTTTAGAACATCTCATATGTCCCATGATGTTCAAAATGTTTTGGAGCCTCAATGCTAAGCCACAATGCATGACGCATGGAACTATCAAGTAGTTATCGGAACGTGCCTGTCAGATGTTCACAACATCTACAGACGACGCTATAGGGGGTGGCGCACCGAGCGGTGCATCAAGGACATAAGCCTTCTGTGCAACAATGAAGACAATCCTCAGATCACGGGCCTAGTCCGCAATATCGCTACCATCATCTTTCAACTGTATTTATCTAGGAACATATAAAAATTCAAGGGAGCTACAGTATGGGCTAGTAATCTACAACATAATTTGCAAAGACACTACTGACTATGTTCATGATAACGAGTTCAATTAATCATATTACTTAAGAACTCCCACTCAAATTGACATCCCTCCGGTCATTCGAGTGATACATGATCCAAATTCACCAACTCAAGTCCGATCATCACGTGAGTTGAGGTGGTTACAATGGTGAACATCATCATGTTGATCATATCTACTATATGACTCATGTTCGACCTTTCGGTCTCTTGTGTTTCGAGGCCATGTATGTACATGCTAGGCTCGTCAAGTTTAAACCGAGTGTTCTGCATGTGCACCACTGGCTTTCACCTGTTGTATGTGAACGTAGAGTCTATCACACCCGATCATCACGTCGTGTCTCGACACGATGAACTTTCGCAACGGTGCACACTTCGGGAGAACACAATTGATCTTGAAATTTAAGTGAGGGATCACCTTATAATGCTACCATCGTCCTAAGCAAAACAAGGTGCATAAAAGGATTAACATCACATGCAAATCATAAGTGACATGATATGGCCATGAACTTGTGCTTTTGATCTCAACCTTGAAAGCACCGGCATGATCTCCATCGTCCCCGGCATGACACCATGATCTCCATCATCTTGATCTCCATCAACATGTTGCCATCGTGGTTGTCGCGCCCATCATGTTTCTACTACTATTGCTATCGTTTAGCGATAAAGTAAAGCATTACATAGCGCTTAATGATTGACGCACAGGTCATACAATAATTAAAGACAACCCTATGGCTCCTGCCGGTTGTCGTACTCACCGACATGCAAGTCGTGATATTCTATACAACACATGATCATCTCATACATCACATATATCTCATCATGTAATTGGCCATATCACATCACAACATACCCTGCAGAAACAAGTTAGACGTCCTCTAATTGTTGTTGCATGTTTTACGTGGCTGCTACGGGTATCTAGCAAGAACAATTCTCACCTATGCATAAACCACAACGGTGATAGGTAAGTTGCTTTTCAACCTTCTCAAGGACCGCCTTTGTCGAATCCAATCCAACTAAAGTAGGAGAAACAGACGCCCGCCAACCATCTTTGTGCAACGAAGTTACACGTCAATCGATGGAACCATTCTCTTGTATGCGTACGAGTAAGGTTGGTCTGGGCCGCTCCATCCCACAATACCGCTGAACCAAAACGCAACCAAGGGAGGAAGCAATCTAAGCATCAACGCCCACAATCTCTTTGTATTCTACTCGAGATCTCATCTACACATAGACCTAGCTCTGATACCACTGTTGGGGAATGTTGAATGGGAAACAAAAAATTTCCTACGCACACGCAAGATCTATCCATGGTGATGAGCATCTACTAGAGGGAGGGTGGATATACATACCCTTGTTGATCGCTAAGCAGGAAGCGTTAAGAAACGCGGTTGATGTAGTCGAACGTCTTCGCGATCCAAATCGCCGAGCGTCCCGCGATTCCATCACGATCCATCTCGCGATCCAATCATGATCCATCTCCCATCACGATCCGTCCCGCGATCCAATCACGAATTGTCTCGCGATGTTGACCACGATCCTTCCGATCTAGCGCCGAACGGACGACACCTCCGCGTTCAGCACACGTACAGCTCGATGACGATCTTCGCCTTCTTGATCCAGAAATATGCAGCGGAGAGGTAGATGAGTTCTCTGGTAGCACAACGGTGTAGTGGCAGTGGTGGTGAACTAATCCTGCAGGGCTTCGCCTAAGCACCGTAGAACTAATCTAGAGGAGAAACAGATCTAGAGGAAGAAGAGGGCAACACGTGGCAATTAGGGTTAGCTTTCCCCTCTAAATCATCTAGTATATATAGGAGGGAGAGAGGGGAGGAGGCAGCCTCAAACCCTCAAGGTTTGGTCGAAATTGGAGGTGGAGGAGTCCTATTCCAATCCTATTAGGAGTAGGATTCCTCCTTTCCACTTGGAAACTCTTTCCACCTCTCCACCTTTGGAATTTTTCCTTCTCAAACCTCATGGGATTTAGTGGAGGCTTCGTCCAGCCCACTAGGGGCTGGTTTGTCTCCTCCCACAGCCCATGAGGCCCCTCGGGGCGTGACACCCCTCCCAATGGTCCTCCGGTACCCTCCAGGCACTCCCGGTACACTATGGATGAGCCGGAAACTTTTCCGGTGACCAAAACAGGGCTTCCTATATATCAATCTTTACCTCCGGACCATTCCGGAGCTCCTCGTGATGACTGGGATCTCATCCGGGACTCTAAACAACCTTCGGTCACCACCATACATAACTCTATAGTACTGAAACGTCACCGAACCTTAAGTGTGCAGACCCTGTGGGTTCGAGAACTATGTAGACATGACCGAGACACCTTTACAGTCAATAAACAATAGCGGGACCTAGATGCCCATATTGGTTCCTACATATTCTACGAAAATCTTTATCGGTTGAACCTCTATGTCAAGGATTCAGTTAATCCCGTACGTTGTTCTCTTTGTTCTTTGGTACGTTACTTGCCCGAGATTCGATCATCGGTATCTGTATACCTAGTTCAATCTTGTTACCGTCAAGTCTCTTTACTCATTCCATAATACAAGATCCCATGGCTAACTCTTTATCCACATTGCTTACAAGGCTTATGGTGATGTTGTATTACCGAGTGGGCCCTGAGATACCTCTCCGTCACACGGAGTATCAAATCCCAGTCTTGATCCATGCCAACCCAACAGACACCCTCGGGGATACCTGCAGAGCACCTTTATAGTCACCCAGTTAAGTTGCGATGTTTGATACACACAAGGTACTCCTCGAGTGTCAGTGAGTTGCATGATCTCATCGTCATAGGAACAGATACTTGACATGCAGAAAACTGTAGGAATAAACTGACACGATCATATGCTACGTTTATAGTTTGGGTCTGGTCCATCACATCATTCTCCTAATGATGTGAACGCGTTATCAAATGACATCTCATGCCCATGTCTAGGAAACCTTAACCATCTTTAATCAACGAGCTAGTCCATCAGAGGCATACTAGGGAGATGGTGTTGTCTATGTATCCACACATGTATATGAGTTTCCGATCAATACAATTCTAGCATGGATAATAAACGATTATTATGAACAAGGAAATATGATAATAACTAATTTATTATTGCCTCTAGGGCAAATTTCCAACACATGGTCGGTGCGACAACCCCGATGATGACACAATGATGGAGATCATGGTGTCATGTCGGTGACAATGGAGATCACGCTGGTGATTTGGAGATGGAGATCAAAAGCACAAGTTCATGGCCATATCATGTCACTTATGATTTGCATGTGATGTTAATATTTTTATGCACCTTGTTTTGCTTAGGACGACGGTAGCATTATAAGGTGATCCCTTACTTAAATTTCAAGATGAACTGTGTTCTCCCTGAGTGTGCACCGTTATGAAAGTTCGTCGTGTCAAGACACCACTTGATGATTGGGTGTGATAGAGTCTACATTCACATACAACAGGTGTAAGCCACTCTTGCACATGCAGAACACTCGGGTTAAACTTGACGAGCCTAGCATGTACAGACATGGCCTCGGAACACAAGAGACCGAAAGGTCGAGCATGAGTCATATAGTAGATATGATCAACATGATGATGTTCACCATTGAAACCACCTTAACTCACGTGATGATCAGACTTGAGTTGGTGAATATGGATCATGTGTCAGTCAGATGACCTGAGGGATGTCAATTTGAGTGGGAGCTTTAGTAATTTGATTAACTAAACTCATTATCTTGAACAATAGTCTTAGTAACCTTTGCTTATTTATGTTGTAGATCAATGGCTCGCGTAGTAGCACCCCTGAATTTTAATGCATTCCTAGAGAAAGCTAAGTTGAAATATTATGGAAGTAACTTTGTTGACTGGGCCTGTAATCTGAGGATTATCCTCATCGCTTCCCAGAAGGCTTATGTCCTTGATGCACCGCTTGGTGACCCACCTGCTCCCGTGTCATCCGAAGACGTTAAGAACGCTTGGGAGGCACGTTCTGGAGATTACTCAATAGTTCAATGTGCAATGTTGTATGGCTTAGAACCGGGACTTCAAAGATGTTTTGAACGTCATGGAGCATATGATATGTTCCAAGAGTTGGAGTTTATCTTTAAGAAGAATGCCCGGATCGAGAGATATAAGACCTCCGATAAGTTTAATGCTTGCAAGATGGAGAGGAACGATTCTATCAGTGAACATATACTCAGAGTGTCTAGGATGACCCTTCCATCAGAGGCGATCACTGACAGAGTTCTTCAATCATTTCCACCTAGCTACAAGAGCTTCGTGTTGAACTATAACCTGCACGGGATGAACAAGTCAGTTGCCGAGCTGTTTGTGATGCTGAAAGTCACTAAGTCTAAAATCCAGAACGAACATCAAGTGTTGATGGTCAATAAAACCACTAGTTTCAAGAAGCATGGCAAGGGAAAGAAGGGTAACTCCAAGAAGGGTGGCAAACCAATTGCTCCTCCCATGAAGAAACCCAAGGCTGGAACCAAGCCAGAAACTGAGTGCTTTCATTGCAAGGGAACTGGTCACTAGAAGCAGAACTGCCCCAAGTACCTGGCTGACAAGAAGGCGGCCAACACCAAACAAGGTATATATGATATACATGTTATTGATGTGTACCTTACTAGCTCTCGTTGTAGTGCTTGGGTATTTGATACCGGTTCGGTTGCTCACATTTGCAACTCAAAGGAGGACCTACGGAATAGATGGAGGCTGGTAAGGATGAAATGACGATGTGCGTGGGAAATGGTTCCAAGGTTGATGTGATCTCCGTCGGCATGCTCGCTCTTCGACTACCATCGGGATTAGTGATGAACCTGAATATTTGTTAGTTAGTGCGTGCGTTAAGCATGAACATTATATCTGGATCTTGTTTATTGCGAGACGGTTACTCATTTAAATTAGAGAATAATGGTTGTTCTATTTATATGAGGAATATCTTTTATGGTCATGGACCCAATGTGAGGGGTTTATTATTATTGAATCTCGATAGTGATGATACACATGTTCATAGTATTGATGCCAAAAGATGTAGAGTTGATAATGATAGTACCACTTTCTTGTGGCACTGGCGTTTGGGTCATATTGGTGTAAAACTCATGAGGAAGCTCCATGCTGATGGAATTTTGGAGTCACTTGATTTTGAATCACTTGACACATGTGAACCATGCCTCATGGGCAAGATGACTAAAATGGCGTTCTTTGGAACAATGGAACGGGCGAGTGATTTGTTGGAAATCATACATACTGATGTGTGTAGTCCGATGAACATTGAGGCGCGTGGTGGATATCGTTATTTTCTCACCTTCACTGATGACTTAAGTAGATATGGGTATATTTACTTGATGAAACATAAGTCTGAAACGTTTGAAAAGTTCAAGCAATTTCAGAGTAAAGTTGAGAATCATCATAACAAGAAGATTAAATTCCTGCGATCTGATCGAGGAGGAGAATACCTGAGTTATGAGTTTGGCAGTCACTTAAGACAGTGTGGAATCGTTTCACAATTAACACCACCTGGAACACCAGAGCGTAATTGTGTGTCCGAAAGTCGTAATCGAACCTTATTAGTTATGGTGAGTTGTATGATGTCTCTTGCCGCTTTTCCACTATCGTTTTGGGGTTATGCATTAGAGACAGCTGCATTCACTTTAAATAGGGCACCATCAAAACCCGTTGAGACGACACCATATGATCTGTGGTTTGGCAAGAAGCCAAAGTTGTCGTTTCTTAAAGTTTGGGGATGTGATGCTTATGTCAAAAAGCTTCATCCTAAAAAGCTGGAACCCAAAGCAGAGAAATGTGTCTTCATAGGATACCCAAAAGAGACAGTTGGGTATACCTTCTATCTCAGATCCAAAGGCAAAGTGTTTGTCACTAAGAACGGAACATTTCTTGAGAAAGAGTTTCTCTCGAAAGAATTCAGTGGGAGGAAGGTAGGAATTGATGAGGTTATTGAACCTTCACTTCAACCATAGAGTGGCGCAGCACAGAAAGATGTTTTTGTGGAGCCAACGACAAGGGTGACAAGGGTGCGTACTGCTCCTGAGTGGTACGTCAACCTTGTCTTGGAGGTCATGTTGTTGGACAACAATGAACCTACGAGCTATGGAGCAGCGATGATGGGCCTAGATTCTGAGAAATGGTTAGAGGCCATGAAATCCGAGATGGCATCCATGTATGAAAACAAAGTATGGACTTTGGAAGTATTACCTGAAGGGCGAAAGGCCATTCAGAACAAATGGATCTTGAATAAGAAGACGCACATGAACGGTAATGTCACCCTCTATAAAGCTTGACTTGTGGCAAAGGGTTTTTCACAAGTTCAAGGAGTTGACTACGATGAGACCTTCTCACCCGTAGCGATGCTTAAGTCCGTTAGAATCATGTTAGCAATAGCTGCATATTTTGACTATGAAATTTGGTAGATGGATGTCAAAACAGCGTTCCTTAATGGTTTCCTTGAGGATGAGTTGTATATGATTTAACCGGAAGGTTTTGCCGATCCAGAGAATAACTCCAATGATCCATTTATGGACTGGTGCAAGCATCTCAGAGTTGGAATAAGCGTTTTGATGATGTAATCAAAGCGTTTGGGCTTATACAAGTTTACGGAGAAGCTTGTATTTACAAGAAAGTGAGTGGTAGCTCTGTAGCATTTCTAATATTATATGTGTATGACATATTGCTGAATGGAAACAATATAGAAATGCTGGAAAGCATGAAGGAATATTTTAACAAGAGTTTTTCAATGAAGGACCTGGGAGAAGCTACTTTCATATTAGGCATTAATATCTATAGAGATAGATCAAGACGCTTGATAGCACTTTCACAAAGCACATACCTTGATAAAGTTTTGAAGAAGTTCAAAATGGATCAATCCAAGAAGGGGTTCATGCCTGTGTTACAAGGTGTGAAGTTGAGTAAGACTCAATGCCCAGTGACCGCAGAAGATAGAGAGAAGATGAGTGTCATCTCCTATGCTTCAGCCATAGGCTCTGTCATGTATGCGATGTTGTGCACAAGACCCGATGTTAGCCTTGCCATAAGTATGGACGGAAGGTTTCAAAGTGATCCTCGAATGGAGCACTGGACTGTGGTCAAGAATATCCTTAAGTACCTGAAAAGGACCAAGGACACGTTTCTCGTTTATGGAGGTGATCAAGAGCTCGTCGTAAAGGGTTACGTTGATGCAATCTTTTACACTGATCCGGATGACACTAAGTCGCAAACCGGATACATATTTATTCTCGGTGGGGGAGTAGTAAGCTGGTGCAGTTCCAAGCAAAGCATGGTAGCCGATTCTACATGCGAAGCAGAATACATCATAGCCTCGGAGGCAGCGAAGGAAGGTGTCTGGATGAAGCAGTTCATGACAGATCATGGAGTAGTGCCCAATGCACTGAATCCAATGACTCTATTCTGTGACAACACTGGTGCCATTGCTATGGACAAGGAACCAAGGTTTCACAAGAGGACCAAACACATAAAGCGATGCTTCAATTCCATCCGCGATTACGTAGAGGAGAAGGACATAAATATTTGCAAAGTGCACATGGATCTGAATGTTGCATACCCGTTGATTAAACCTCTTCCAAGGGATAAACATGATCAACACCAGAACTGCATGGGTGTTCGATTCATTACAATGTAAATCACATAGTGATGTGAACTAGATTATTGACTCTAGTGCAAGTGGGAGACTATTGGAAATATGCCCTAGAGGCAATAAATAAAGTGTTTATTATCATATTAACTTGTTCATGATAATCGTTTATTGTCCATGCTATAATTGTGTTGATTGGAAACGAAATACATGTGTGGGCATATAGACAAACATTATGTCCCTAGTGTGCCTCTAGCAGCTAGCTTGTTGATCAAATATGGTTAATGTTTCCTAGCCATGGAAATGAGATGTAATTTGATATCGGGATCACATCATTAGGAGAATGATGTGATGGACAAAACGTTGCAACGTAACTGGGTGACTATAAGTTGCTCTACAGGTATCTCCGAGGGTGTCTGTTGAGTTGGCATGGATCAATACTGGGATTTGTTACTCCGTGTGACGGAGAGGTATCTCGAGGCCCACTCGGTAATACAACATCACAACAAGCCTTGCAAGCAATGTGACTAAGTGTTAGTCACGGGATCTTGTATCGCGGAACGAGTAAAGAGACTTGCCGGTAATGAGATTGAACTAGGTATAAAGATACCGACGATCGAATCTCGGGCAAGTAACATACTGAAGAACAAATAGAACAACATATGGGATTGTCTGAATCCTTGACATAGAGGTTCGACCGATAAATATCTTCATAGAACATGTAGGAACCAATATAGGCATCCAGGTCCCACTATTGGTTATTGACCGTAGAGGTGTCTTGGACATGTCTACATGGTTCTCGAACCCGCAGTGTCTGCACACTTAAGGTTTGGTGACGTTTCGGTATAGATGAGTTATGTGTGTTGGTGACTGAAGGTTGTTCGGAGTCTCGGATGAGATCCTGGACGTCATGAGGAGTTCCGGAATGGTCCGGAGGTAAAGATTCATATATGGGAAGTTGGTGTTTGAGTTCCGGAAAAGTTCCGTCACCTGCAAGTGGTGTGATGGAGTGTCGGAAGTGTTCCTGGGGTCCACCGGGTGGGCCCATCTACTCCAAAGGGCCACATGGGCTGTGAGAGGTTGCGAGCTAGCCCCTGGTGGTCTGGCTGCACCTCCCACCTCAAGGC
The DNA here is from genome assembly GCA_022496015.1 of Hordeum marinum. NCBI lineage: Eukaryota > Viridiplantae > Streptophyta > Magnoliopsida > Poales > Poaceae > Hordeum > Hordeum marinum. The sequence goes on along the minus strand of CM039674.1, from coordinate 504,797,407 downwards.
CCATGCGGCTAGAGGCTTGGGCTAGGACAAAAGGGTGGGTTAGCCGCACCCTAAGTCATGGTGCAGTCCTTCCTCCCTCCCCGATTACCTCTCCTCTAGTAGATTGGTTTGGCACCGCTTACCGAAGCATTGCCGGATCAGCTCCACCACCACCGCCGCCACGCCGTCGTGCTGTCGGCAAACCCATCTACATCTCCGCTCCCTCTTGCTGGATCAAGAAGGCAGAGATCTTCATCAAGCCGCATGTGTGCTGAATGCGGAGGTGCCGTCCGTTCGATACTTGATCCGGAGTTCGTGGGACGGCTTGCGATTTGGATCGCGGAGACGTACCACTACATCAACTGCGTTCTCTAACGCTTCCGCTTAGTGGTCTACAAGGGTATGTAGATCCAATCTCTCCTCTCATAGATGCTCATCTCCTAGATTGATCTTGGTGAAGCGTAGGGAATTTTTTTGTTTCCCATGCAACGTTCCCCAATAGTCCTCACCACCGTCGATCACCCACCCCCATCTCGGTGCCGTCACCACCGTGGTTAGCCTATTCTTCTTATCTTCTTTCTAAAAGAATTTTTTTACTTGTATGATTTAGATAGATACTTGTGTATTTTTCTTACTTTTATTATTGTTTGTTATTATATAGTGCAATGGTTTTCGTATTCGCCTCCATCGGCCCTCATCCTATCTATGATTCAGATGTGGTATATATTATCTTTTATAACTATTTGTTTTATTTAGTGTATATGACAATAATGCTGGCCAACGTAACATAGATTTTTTAATCTAGGGGGAGGTAGTTGAACCGGAAATTCCAACCCACATAGCAACTCTTGTCGAGAAGTTAAATTTTGGTTAAAAAGAAAACAATGACTTGAAAGAAAAATTACAAAGAGTTGAAGAGGAGAAGATGAAGTTGGATTTGCATGTTGCCGATGTCTTCGATGATCACAAGACCAAGATGGATGCAATGCGCTTGAAGATTAGAAAGATTAGAAAATATGCCATTCATACTGAGGCTTGGTATCATTATGCCGTTGGATCAATTAGTACCTTAGTAGCGGTTATGATCGCATTTGTTGTTGCATTTAATTTTTTATATAGTTTCGATGTATGTTTTAATTAGATGCTCTTGAGAGCTATATGTTGCTTAATAATGAGAACTATGTATGAACTCTATGTATTTATTTCGGTCACTATTTTACTTTGGCTTTAATGTGATGATGAATTTCTATTAATTTGGTCACTTCTGTATTCATGATATGTTGTAGTGGTTTTTAATACACTTTATTATATACCGCACATAGATGAACCGGCAATGGATTTACGGTGACCGACGCACCTCCGAGTATATTAAGGGCCTGCATAATTCTCTCGAAGCGGCTGTGGCAAACAAACAGAATGGTTTTATTCATTGTCCATGTACTGTTAGTGATAATACCAAGGCTTTCTCCAACTCTAAAACCCTTCGCTTCCGCCTGCTTGAGAAGGGTTTTATGCCACCCTATAATGTTTGGACCAAGCACGAAGAAAGAGGGGTTATGATGGAAGACAACGAAGAAGAAGAGGATGATGACAACTATGTGCCTCATGAATACGGTGATGCTGCAACGAGGGAAGATGAAGATCAAGAGGAACCAGACAATGTGCCCGATGATGATCTTTTTCGGGTCATTGTTGATGCAAAGAGATAATGCAAAAGTGAAAAGGAGAAGTTGAAGTTCGTTCGCATGCTAGAGGATCACAAAAAAGGGTTTTACCCAAATTGTGAAGATGGCAACACAAAGCTCAGTACCACATTGGAATTGCTGAAGTGGAAGGCAGAGAATGGTGTACCTGACAAAGGATTTGGGAAGCTACTGAAAATATTGAAGAACAAGCTTGCAAAGGATAACGAATTGCCCGATAGTATGTACACAACAAAGAAGGTTCCATGCCCTCTAGGATTGGAGGTGCAGAAGATACATGCATGCCCTAATGACTTCATCCTCTACCGCGGTGCATACAAGGATTTGAACGCATGCTAGGTATGTGGTGCATTGCGGTATAAGATCAGACAGGATGACCCTGGTGATGTTGACGGCGAGTTCCCTAGGAAGAGGGTTCCTGCCAAAATGATGTGGTATGCTCCTATAATACCATGACTAAAACGTCTGTTCAAAAACAAAGAGCATGCCAAGTCGATGCGATGGCACAAAGAAGACCATAAGAAATACGGGAAGTTGAGAGCACCCGCTGATGGGTCGCAGTGGAGAAAGATCGAGAGAAAGTGGAATGACTTTACAGGTGACCCAAGGAATATATGGTTTGGTTTAAGTGCAGATGGCATTAATCCTTTTGGGGATCAGAGCAGCAAGCATAGCACATGGCCTATGACTCTATGTATGTATAACCTTCCTCCTTTGTTCCGCATGAAGCGGAAGTTCATTATGATGCTAGTGCTCATCCAAGGCCCTAAGTCACCCGGCAATGACATTGATGTGTACCTAAGGCCATTAGTTGATGAACTTTTACAACTATGGAATGGAAGAGGTGTACGTGTGTGGGATGAGAATGAACAGGAGGAATTTGACCTACATGCATTGCTGTTTGTAACCATCAACGATTGGCCTGCTCTCAGTAACCTTTTAGGCCAGACAAACAAGGGATACCACGCATGCACACACTATTTATATGACACCGAAAGTATATATTTGGACAAATGTAGGAAGAATGTGTACGTGGACATCGTTGATTTCTTACGACCAACCATCAATGTCGAAAGAAAGGAAAGCCTTTCAAAGGTGAGGCAGATCACCGGAAGAAGCCCGCCCTCTGTACTATGATCACATACTTGCTATGGTCAATGATTTACAAGTAATCTTTGGAAAGGATCTCGGCGGACTATCTGTTCCAAATGATGCTGAGGGACGCGCACCCATGTCGAAGAAGAAATCTATATTTTGGGACCTACCCTATTGGAAAGACCTAGAAGTCCGCTCTGCGATCGACGTGATGCACGTGACGATGAATCTTTGCGTGAAGCTGCTAGGCTTCTTGGGAGTGTATGGGAAGACAATAGATACACCGGAGGCACACGAGGAACAACAACATGTGCATGAAAAAGATGACACACATGAGTTTTCGTCCGAAACCCTTATACTTCGAAAGAGATTGTCTGTTTTGTACATGGAGTGTATCCAGTTTTTGCCGTAACCCTCTCAACTTTTTATAAAATGCTATGTGGGTGAAATGATGATACCATGCCAACTTTCAACCTTTTCAAAGTTCATATGAAGTGCTTTTCAATTTCATGGTTATTTAGCTCAAAAAAAATCAGTAAGTGCATGAAAAATACCAAATGAAGTTAGAAAGGGTTGAAAATTGGGGATGTGGCTTTGAATGGTGCATTTTGAGTGCACAAAAAGTATGGAGTTCCAATAAGTTCAGAAAAATGAAATCCCTTTGTAACAGATGGGTTTTCGTCTGAAACTGTGATACTTCGAAAGAGATTGTCCATTTTGTACACGAAGTGCATCTAGTTTTTGCCGTAACCCTCTCAAGTTTCTAGCACATGCTATGTGGGTGAAATGATGATACCATGCCAACTTTCAACCTTTTCAGAGTTCATTTGAAGTGCTTTTCAATTTAGGGTCATTTTAGCTTAAAATAAATGATTAAATGCATGGAAAATAGCAAATGAAGTCCGAAAAGGGTTGACAAGGGATGATGTGGCTTCAAATGGTGCATATTAAATGTAGAAAAATTCTTGAGTTCAAATATGTTTAAAAAACAAAAATCCTTTTGTAACAGACGTGTCTTCGTCCGGTAAAAGTTATATAACTAAACTTGATATTATATAAAATTTATGCAACTAAAATTATCAAAGTTTTTTTTGTTAAAAACTTTAATAGAAAAAAGAATATTCATAAAGTATTTTTTGTTAAGAACTTTGAATATGCAAAAAATAACATAAAAATAGCAAAAGTGAAAATAGATGCACTTATAGAGAAAATTCAACCTAAATTCAAAGTGCTAATTAGGTGCCTAACTAACATTTTAAATTTAGGTTAAATTTCCTGTATAAGGGCATCTATTTCCAATTTGAGAGGAGCTCAACATAGCAGCCGCAGCGGGGCTTATAAATAGGTTTGAGCAACCTTCACTTGGCGTGGTGGGACTAATCTCCCACCACACCATTGGTCCCGGTTGGTGCCACCAACCGGGACCAATGCCACCCTTTCATCCCGGTTGGTGCCACAAAGCGGGACCAAAGGTCTCTGCTTCCCGCCCTTTGGGCTGACGAAAAGGGAACTTTGGTCCCGGTTTGCGGCACACACCGGGACCAATGCCCCTTTCGTCCTGGTTGGTGCCACCAACCGGGACCAAAGGTCCCTGTTTCCCGCCCTTTGGGCTGCTGAAAAGAGACCTTTGGTCCCGGTTGGTGGCACCAACCAGGACTAAAGGTGGGCATTGGTCCCGGTTTGTGCCCCGAACCGGGACCAATGCTTCTTCTATATAAGAAGCGCATAGGAAATTTCGCAGTTTTCATTGCCACTTCACCGAGCCCGCCGTCGTCCTCCCGTCACCGCTTGCTGCCCCGAGCCCGCCGTCATCGTCCCCGTCCCCGTTGCTGCCCGCATCGCCTCCTCGTCGCCACCCCACCGTCGTCATCCCCGTTCCAGTCTCCGCCCCCATCGCTGCCCCGTCCCAGTCGCCTCCCCTGTCGCCCACGTCGTCGCCCTGCCCCCGTCGCCGTGCCTCCCCCATCGCCTCGCCCGCAGCCCCCATCGCCGCCCCGCCCTCGTCGGCGCCCCCGCTGTGAGCTGCCGCTGCCCCGTCACCTCCCCGTCCCTGCCCCCGCTGTGAGCTGCCACGCCCCGGCTCTATGCAATTTATTATATATATATATATATATATGTTGATTTTTTTATATGATGAATGTTTTAGTTCATATATAATGTATATATGTATGTGGCTACATATGATATATAATGTATATATGTATGTGGCTATATGTTCTGTCAGATTAGTTCATTTTGCTTATGATGCTTTTTATGTTTTAGTTGTTTGATGTTTTATTTAATTATTAGGATTCCTAGGAAAAATTAGTATGTGTATGTTAGATTACAGAAAAATTCTTGGTTTTTCAAAAAATTAGTGATTAAACGATAAGGAAATGTTCTCATAGGAATTTTCTCGATGTCGACGATGCCCGCCCCGCATCCTCGTCGTCGAGTGGTCCGCGAGAGCCTGCTTGATAGGCGCCATGTCCGGGACTGGGCTCCGTCGGGCTGGCACTAGGAGGTGCTACCTTTTTGGGCTCAGAGGTTGGTGAGGAATCCAGGTCTTGTCATCGACCCGGAGCTTCTGTGGTGGTGGTCACGTGGGCCACTTTCGATGCGGAGGGAGCGGTCCCCCGCGGAGGTGGTACGTCGCCGTGTCAGGGAGGAGGACGAGCACGTCCGTCGCTACATGGTGGCATTGGACGCCAGGTTCGACAATACCTGGCAGATTCTTCAAGGATCTCACGCGAGTTATGATCTCGTGATGGTTCCTTATCTTTGGGTTTCCACCGCCGTTGAGTCAGAGACCGCTAGTGAACCTAGTTCATCGTCCTCCACTTTGGATTCTAGTATATTCGATCTATATTAGTGGTCTTATATGATAATATTTGAGTTGTATTAGTTAATATTTGATGATGCATTAACTGTATTATTCAGGATGATGTATTAGTTAATATCGAGTGCTTGTGATTTGCCAGTCATTCCGGCAAAACATAGGGAATTTTTTCTATGTCGTGGGGGTCGCTTCTCCTTCTTTTCCTTGTGCTAGATATTTGTAATGCACTAGGCAAAGTAGGAGTAGCGACCATCACCGACCGTCGAAATATGAGAGAGGAAGAATCCCGACTGTTGTCGTGGGGGTCGCTTCTCCTTCATTCCCATGTGCTAGACATTTTGGTGTAATGCACTTGGGGAAGAATGGAGGAGCCACCACGACCGATGGTCGCAATATCAGAGGGAGTGCCCACCATATACGTGAGATGAGAGTTTAGGACGGAAAGACTCGACAGACCTAAAGTCAACAAGTTGCATATTGAGTAATAGTGATCTGTGTGTTGATCAGTTTCCTGGTAGTTTCCTGCGATTGATTTTAAATATTTAAAATCGATCGAAGGAAATATTATGGATCTTATATGACAATATTCGAGATGTATTAGTTAATATTTGATGATGCATTAATAACTAGATTATTCGAGATGATGTATTAGTGATATTATATTCGAGTTCATTATAAATGTATTAGTGATATTTTATTGGTATAATGCGCGTGTGACTTTCCGTCTATCGTTGCTCCTTGTGTGACTTTCATGTGTGTTCTTGATGGAGGAATGCTTCCTGTTTTACCTCCATGTGAGTTTGTCAACCATGCATATTTGTCAAGTAATTTGCATTCTATATACATAAATATTTGGTGTTCATTCATACTAAATTTGTTAATTTTTAATTTATAGCTTATTTCATTTCTTCGAGTGAAATACAGAACATAATCGATACGACACACTACACTTATGGATCACATCTAACTTGGGAGGAGAAGGATGATCTTATCTACTTTGTTATTGGTGTCATAGCTGGTAGGGACATCTTCCCGTATAATTTGGGAACTGGCCCAAATTATACATTGTACATGACACTGGTGAATAGGTTGAGGGCGGATGACATTCGCCGAAATATCTTGGTAAGAGTTGCTAATTAAGTACACTAGTACTGTTGTGTAAATGGTATTGATTACATTGCTAACTAGGCTACTATTATGTTCTTCAACAGAAATTGCCAAATGAAGTTGTGCCACCGTTGATGCAACCCGAAGGTAATATGACAATAAAAAGCCCTTCCATCCCGATTTTTTTGCATACTCGACTAAGCGCAAACCACCAAGAAGGCTCAAAATGGAAGCATGGGTACAAATAAAGAAGGATTGCAAGCCACAAGTTGGAGACCGTTGGATCTCTTTGCTTCATCATGGAGACACATGTGTTACTCTTTTTTATGTCATTTTACCTAGGAGGGAGGAGTAGGTCCTATGAGGGAGGACTATGTCATTTTATATTTTTTTGTTTTATGAGACTTTAACTTTGTATGATTAAGATGATGATGATAAGTTGTTAGATCTTGTGTAATTAATGGTTTCCTTCATTTGCTTATTAGCTAGCGTTGAGTTCTCTCTATATGTATAGTAGCTAGCAGCATCTACCAAGCACGGAGAAAGAAAGGACACTTCTCTCTATTAATTAGCTAGCTAACACAATATGAAACCCCTAAATTAACCCTCCAAAACCCCCTAAACCCCCCCTTTCAAAAAAACCCAGCAACTTTTGGTCCCGGTTGGTGTTACCAACCGGGACTAAAGGTCCTCCTGCATGGGTTCCCCGAAGAGGCCATGTGGAGCCCCTTCCCCGCAGAGTCCATACGGACTAAAGGGTCACTTACAAACCGGGAAAGAAGGGGCTTCACGTGGCCGCTCTGGGGAGCCCAAGCAGGGGAACCTTTAGCCCCGGTTGGTAGCACCAACCGAGACAAAAAGGTATCCACGCGTCAGCATCTCGCAGGAGCTGTTTTTTTGAAAGGGGAGGTTTTACGGGGATTTTATAGGGTTAATTTAGGGGTTTCATATTGTGTTAGCTAGCTAATTAATAAAGAGAAGTGTACTCTCTTTCTCCGTGCTTGGACGACGCTAGCTACTATAGAACGAACTCGACATGCTAGCTACTAAGCAAATGAAGGAACCATTAAGTGCACAAGATCGTCATGAATATATACAGAGAGAAGTGATCGACCTCTCTTTCTCCGAGAGATTGGTCGAACAACAAGTTTTCGTATATCTATCCGACGCTGCTAGCTACATATATACAATATAAGATCTCTTACAATCCCTAACATCTAATGTCAAATTCATGATGGTATTCTCCGGCTTTATTTTTGACGTGGTCAAGAAAGAATCCCGCCAATTCCTCTTGAATTGCTCGTATGCGATCATGTGGTAGGAGTTCATCCCGCATCTGCCACATCTAATTTGAAGAAGGGGGTTAATACATATATAAGAATGAAACTCAACACAAATCATTCTAATAAAATAAAATTGTGAATATTATTGCTTACGCACTTCATGTTGTTTTTCAGAGTAGCCCCGCTTAGGGGTCATCACGTTATAGATGAACTCGCAAATGTAGTATCCACAAAAATCATTCCCGACTTCCTGCCACAAGCACTTTACGAGAAATAGAGTTCAATCAAACTGATAATCAAGCATGATATATGGTATTGATGAAACTAGAATCAATGGGAGATGCACGTAACTAGCTAGCTAGTAGTACTTACTTTCGGGTGTGTAAATTGCAACTCCCTCGGCAGTCCGGGAACAATTGTGGTGAACTCTTTCCAAACCATGCCAGACAAAGAAAATAATTACTTGATATCAGGAAATGAACAAAGTTGCCAATATGATGCGATAATGATCGATTGAACTTACTTCTAGAGCGTTTCAGTCATGTCCGCATAATCCTGGGGATCTTTTTTGCTTTGAGTCTAAAACGGTTACTACTCCCCGCTCAACCTTAAGCTCTAGCAGAATAAAGTGGAAGCTGTGCACGCATGCATAACTCTTCAATTATATTACTATAACCTCGAGTAATAAGGGAAACCGAATATGCACAAGACAGTAACACTCACTTGAAGTTGTAAGTAAAGAGTATTGTCTCTTTGTTTTGATTTGTATGCAACGATTGTAGCAAGTTGTCCTCGGTTTGTGTGGCATTTTTTAACCGTATACTCGTGTATTATATTTGGGTTAATGAACCCAATGTCATAGATTTGTGCTTTTCTGCATTCAACGATCTTCAATCTGCATAATATAGTGAGGCTAATTATATATACATGCAATGAAAGAGCTAAGCTATGTATAGAGACTTAATTACAGAAGTAGTACTTAAAGACAGTAGGAAGTTACGATTGTTTTGTCGATGGCCTTTTGATTGTATAACTAGAATAACTCTTCAAATTCAATAGACAAGTGCTCCAATCCAATGAGGTCATGCTCCTCTTTAACTCTCATCGTCACAGTATCCTTCCTAGATTCGCTGCAGGTTTTCAGGTACCAATCATGGAATCTTCTCATCATCGTTGTTAGAGGAGGATGATAAGGTTCGACTAGAGGCTGCCTGTACTGGTATCTGAATTTGTCCACCTCCAACGGCTCAAACAGTACATCATCGCTCATGTAATCAGCAGGATTGGTACCGGGAACAATCCCCGGATGATCAGTGGCGATATCGCTAGACACCTTGAGTGGGGGGCACGATTGGTTCTCCTGTTCGCCGAGCTGGGGAATTTTTTTTCCCACTTCTTCGTTTTGCTAACCTTGCATCACTTGAAGTACTTCCCAACCGCCGCGCATCTTGATATGTCATTTTAAGACAGCGGACATAGTTGGAATCCAGCTCTGGCGGTGGTGGCCGCTTCAGGGCATTGATAGTGTGCTTCACTTTCACCGGATCTACCTTCTCCTTTGGAGGTGGAGTTTTCTTTGCAAAATGGTCCCTCAGTTGGGCATGACATATGTCCTCGTTTTCCTGCTCGGTCCTCTCATATGGTAACTTTTCCAGAGGCTTGAGAGATGGACTATATCTGAATTTCCTCCAACCGCTGCTTGTACTGCTAGCCGCCGGAGCGGCAGCGTCTCTCTTACGTCCTTGCTGATGAGGCGGAGAAGGAGGCGGAGTGCTCCGACGCGCCGGAGGAGCCGGAGAGGCGGTGTCTGTCTTTTGCCGTTGCTGCCGAGGCGGAGAAGGAGGCGGAGTGCTCCGATGCGCCGGAGGATCCGGAGCGGCGATGTCTGTCTTTTGCCGTTGCTGACGAGGCATTGGAGGCGAAGTGGCCTCACGCGCCAGAGGAGGCGGACTGCTCCAACGCGCCGGAGTAGGCGAAGGAGGAGGCGGAGTGCCGTCACGCGTCGGAGGAGCCGGAGAAGGAGGCGGAGTGCCTTGATCACTCGCCGGAGGAGGAGGCGGAGGAGGAGGAGGCGGAGTGCCCTGACTCGTTGGAGGAGGAGGGGGAGGAGGAGGCGTCGAGTTTGGAAGCTTGATGTACTCCTTCGGTCACAGACATGTACTCCTCGGAGCATGAACCAGCTTCTTCTCCACTTCACCTGTAGGGTGGTCAAGCTCCATCTCATGAAATCCCTCCATTACTTCATCCACCATCACAACAGCATAGCCATGTGGAATCGGAAGGCAGTGAAAAGTTCCGTTGGGCTGAGGAGGTGCAACAGAGCCGAGAACCGTCTTGAAAGTGAGGTTCCGAAAATTCGTCCAAAGCTCCAATGTTAAGCCTCAGTGATAGTATCCACGGGGTAGCTAGGAGCTGTGTAGTTAGGCTGAACGAGCTCCATGGAAGCCATGCTGCTTCTTCGCTGAGATGGCAGGGTAGCTTCTGGGGTAGCTTCACGCCGTTGAGATGGTTGGCCGGCATCTCGCTGGATCTGAGCTTCCTCTAGCTTTTTTAGACTTGCATTGAGCTTCTGCATTTCGCTCAGCTCCGCTTTCCTCTTTCTCTGCGGCTTCTGTAACCGCCTGTGTCGGGAAACCCAACCTTCCACGAAACGGAGCCTGGTGTGCCTCGTGTTTGTCTAGGGTGCTCAGCATTCCCTAGGGCCTCAGTCAGCTCGTCCTTCTCTCTGTCGGGAATGAACATACCTTCCTGCGCTGCGGTGATATAGTTCTGAAGCCTCTTGAAGGGTATTGCAAGTTTCTCGTTCGTCCAATGGCACTCCCCTGTTTTGGTCCAAAGTTCCCCCAACCCCAAAGAACCAAGGCCTTGAACGGTCTGGCCAATTATATGTCTATGGTTGGACATTCTTAGCAAGCAGGTCATTCTCAACTTTGTCCCACAACGGCCGGGCTTTGAGGTAGCCACCTGACCCCGTGTGATGGTGATACTGCTTCTTTGCTGCATTGATCTTTCTTGTCTCAAACATTTTCTTAGTCTTCTCCGATGTCTTGTAGGCCACAAATGCGGGCCAGTGATCTCTTATCTTCTCAAATCGGCCGATGAATTCTGGAGTCTTCCCTTTGTCGACAAACTTTGATTTCAACTCATTCTTCCACCTCCTGAATAGATCTGCCATCTTCTTAAGAGCACACGCCTTGACCAGTGGCTCTATAACTCGCTTATTTGGATCCTCCTCTAGCGGTAGGTTGAAATTTGCCTTCAGCGCTGTCCAAAGATCATATTTCTGTCTATCGGTGACATAATAACCTTCAGAGGTGGCGTCCTTAGGCTTATTCCATTGCTTGATTTTTATCGGGATGTTATCCCTAAAAATAGCTCCGCACTGAGCAGAAAATGCGTCCTTGGTTCGCTTGGGTTCAATCGGTAGGCCATCGTCCACGAGTGCTGTGATCATGAACCTTTCATCCTTGCACAACCTCTTCTTCGGGCCTCGTCTCGTTACCGAAGTTCGGCTCGATCCGAAGGACTATTTAAAAGAAGAAATAAGAGTTAACATATGTACATACCAAAACAATTAATGCATCAATTAGCTAGTCAGCACATGCTTAATTAATATATATACCTCGCCAGACTTTGCAACATCTCCCTCCTCCGTTCGGTCACCGAAGCCATCACCATGGTCTCCTTCTTCCTCCGGCATTCGGTGACTGGAGCCATAGTGATCATGTCCTTCCTCCTCCATTGTTCGATCACCGGAGCAGTAATACTCTCTTTCAAGACCATCAGTGTCATTGAGAAATGACAAGACAACATCAAGACCGCATCAGATTATGTCCCCCAACAACTGTTCTTGTTCCAAGTCTCGTTGATTCATAGTTTCTACCAATATTAAAACATGGCAATTAATATAATTCTCTATGATTTGGGGTGGCCTCGACAATGCTTCCAGGGTTAGGGGTGGCCCTCGACGCTTCTAGGGTTCGGTCGGGCGAGAGGGGATTCTCTTAACCTTTTAGGGATTTAACAAAATGATGCTATTCTCGATATGTAGAAAATGGTCCATATTTTTCCTGATCTCATCTACCCTTCTATATGTCATGTTGTCTAGTGTCAAAGGATTCATGAAAACCACGACTTCATCATTAGCCGGAAGTAACAGGAGCATAACGGTACGAAGCTCTGCAAAATTGTTTTGGAATGGAGTCCCAGATAGGATAATTAGCTTTTTGGTACGAAGTTCAGCAAGAGCCTTACGAATATCGCTATTTGGAAGGTAGTTGCTGAAATTCATACCAAAAAGCGAATTATTCTATCCGGAACTCCGTTCCAAAACAACTCCGAAGAGCTTCATAGCATCATACGCCGGTTACTTCCGGCTAATGATGAAGCCATGGATTTCTTCAATACTTTGACACTACACAACATGACACAAAGAAGAATATATATATAGATTGGATCATAAAAAAATTGAATCAACTTGTGCACATCCATAATGGGGGCATTCTTGATAAATCTATGTTACCGGGGAGGGGGTAGACGACAACGACGCGAACCCCTCATGTCATGTCCGACGTCCCCCCTCATGTTGAAGTTATCGGGGAGGGTGTAGACGACAACGACGCTCACCCCTCATGTCTGACGTCCCCCCTCATGTCATGTCCGACGTCCCCCCTCATGTCGAAGTTATCGGGGAGGGGTTAGACGACAATGATGCTCACCCCTCATGTCCGACGTCCCCCCTCATGTCATGTCCGACGTCCCCCCTCATGTCGACCTTGTGCACATCCATAATGGGGGCATTCTTGATAAATCTATATTACCAGAGTTTTCTATATGGACATTTTACCTTAGTAACTTAGAAAAAAATGTTATCGGGGAGTGGGTATATCGACAACGCTTTTTTTCTAGGGTTTGGGTGGCCTCGAGAGTTGGTCGCCCGGTATATCGAGAGGGGGCTGAACATTTTACCTTAGTAACTTAGAAAAAAAATGTAATCGGTGAGGGGGTATATTGACTCCCCCCATGTCGAAGTTATCGGGGAGGGGGTATATCGACAACAACATACATTCCCGATCCGTTGGAAAGCTCTCCGGGAGCCGATGCCAACGTGATGATAGGGGGCCGGGGTGCTCCCATGGCCTTGTTGATAGATAGAGCCGATGCCAACGTGATGATATAGCCGATGCCAACATTTTCATTTAACAAAAAAACTACCTTCAAAAAAAGACTTGCTTCGCCGTGGGTGCTCGGTGCGACGTGGTCTCGGTGGAAAAACTTTCTGAAAACATATATACATATACATGAACATATACACATATACATGCCCGCAAAAAAATACACATATACATGAAAAATAGAGCACGCGCGGTGCTGCCGGTCGGCGACCATGGAGCAGCGGCGACGGGGAGTAGGGGACATGGGAAGGGGGCTCACTGTGGGGGGGGGGCGATGGCTTGATCGGCGACGAGGCCGGTGATGAGGACGGCGGGCTCGGGGGGGGGGGAGGGCGCGACGAGGACTGCAGGCTCGAGGCCGGCGATGAGGCCGGCGCGCGGCAAGGGCGAGGGTGTGAGGGTGGGTCGACGACGAGGACGGCGGGCGGCGAGGGCGAGGGCGCGAGGGCGCGTCAGCGATGGCTCGGGGAGGAGACCGTGTTGGCGAGGGCGTCGGCGAGGGCAAGGGCACGATCTGGCAGCCTGACGGCGGCGTGTTGTTTGGCGCAACTTCGGGGGGGGGAGATGAACTCGGAATGGAAAATGCTAAGTGTAGGCTTATATACCCAGAGCCTTTGGTCCCGGTTGGTGGCACCAACCGGGACCAATACCCACCTTTAGTCCCGGTTGGTGCCACCAACCGGGACCAAAGGCCTCTTTTCGTCAGCCCAAAGGGCGGGTAGCGGAGACCTTGGGTCCTGGTTGGTGGCACTAACCGGGAACCGGGACCAATGGGCGGCATTGGTCCCGGTTCGTGCCACCAACCGGGACCAATGGCCTTGCACAGTGTTTATTTCCAGTATTTTTGTTTTTTTTGCTTTATTTTTTTTATTTATTTCGAGTGTGTTTTATCATTATATTCCTTTTTCTATTAGTTTTTTGAACAAAAATTACTTTGATAATTTTAGTTGCATAATTTTTATATAATTATAGTTTCAAAAATACTAGTGGTTTATAAAAGCTTTTTAGTTGATTCTTTTTTGAACTCCACTCCCACGATGTTTTGAAAGAAATTAAAAAGCACTTTAAATGAACTCTAAAAAGTTTGAAAGTTGGCATGGTATCATTATTTCACCCACATAGTATGTGCTAAAAAGTTGAGGGGGTTACGGCAAAAACTAGATGCACTTCGTGTACAAAATGGACAATATCTTTTGAAGTATCATAGTTTCGGATGAAACCTCATCTGTTACAAAGGGATTTCATCTTTTTTAACTTATTTGAACTCCATACTTTTTGTGTGTTCAAAATTCACCATTCAAAAGCTGGATGCACTTCGTGTACAAAACGAACAGTCTCTTTCGAAGTATCAGGGTTTCGGACTGAAACTCATCTGTTACAAAAGGCATTTCATTTCTTCACATGTAACTGCAGTGATATTCTAGATCAAAGGCATCATCATAATAGTTGTGGAGAGAAAGTCTTCACTTTTTCTGAGGTTTTTTCCTTTGCTTATTGTGCCGTAACTATGGATAATCTTCATCGTTTAAGAAGGTGCTTGGGTGAGCCTTGACTTAGAAGGGAGGAATTTCATGAAACTTTTCATAATCTTCAGACATGTCTGTCTTGCCCTCCAATCCCACGATGTCTCTTTTTCCTGAAAGAACTATGTGGCGTTGCGGCTCATCGTATGATGTATTCACTTCCTTATCTTTTCTTTTTCTCGGTTTGGTAGACATGTCCTTCACATAGAAAACCTGCGCCACATCATTGGCTAGGACGAATGGTTCGTCTATGTACCCAAGTGTTGGAAATATGCCCTAGAGGCAATAATAAATTGGTTATTATCATATTCCCTTTTTCATGATAATCGTTTGTTATCCATGCTATAATTGTATTAATCAGAAACTCATATACATGTGTGGATACATAGACAACACCATGTCCCTAGTATCCCTCTAATAGAGTAGCTCATTGATCAAAGATGGCTATGGTTTCCTAGTCATGGACATGAGATTTCATTTGATAACGAGATCACATCATTAGGAGAATGATATGATGGACAAGACCCAAACTACAAACGTAGCATATGATCGTGTCAGTTTATCGCTACTGTTTTCTGCATGTCAATTATTTGTTCCTATGACCATAAGATCATGCAACTCACTGACACTGGAGGAGTGCCTTGTGTGTATCAAACGTCGCAACGTAACTGGGAGACTATAAAGGTGCTCTACAGGTATCTTCGAGGGTGTCTGTTGGGTTGGCATGGATCAAGACTAGGATTTGTTACTCCGTGTGACGGAGAGGTATCTCAGGGCCCACTCAGTAATAAAACATCACAATAAGCCTTGCAAGAAATGTGACTAAGTGTTAGACACGTGATCTTGTATTACGGAACGAGTAAAGAGACTTGCTGGTAACAAGGTTGAACTAGGTATGGAGATGCCGGCGGTCGAATCTCGGGCAAGTAACACACCGATGAACAAAGGGAACAACATACGGGATTAATTGAATCCTTGACATCGAGGTTCGACCGATAAAGATCTTCATAGAATATGTAGGAACCAATATGGGCATCCAGGTCCCGCTATTGGTTATTGACCGTAGAGGTGTCTCGGTCATGCCTACATAGTTCTCGAACCCGCAGGGTCTGCACACTTAAGGTTCGGTCACATTTCGGTAGTATAGAGTTATGTATGGTGGTGACTAAAGGTTGTTCGGAGTACCAGATGAGATCCTAGACATCACGAGGAGCTCCAGAATGGTTCGGAGGTAAATATTTATATATAGGAAGTCATGTTTTGGTCACAGAAAAAGTTTCGGGCTCATAGGTAGTGTACCGGGAGTGCCGGGAGGGTACCGAGGGACCATCGGGAGGGATGTGTCGACCTAAGAGGCTACATGGGCTGTGGGAGGAGGTAAACCAGCCCCTGGTGGGCTGTACTAAGCCTCCTCTAAGGGCCCATGTAGCTGGAGTGGTTTGAGAAGGAAAAAATCGAAAGGTGGAGAGGTGGAAAGAGTTTCCAAGTGGAAAGGAGGAATCCTACTCCTAATAGGATTGAAGGACTCCTCCACCTCCGATTTCTACCAAACCTTGAGGTTTTTGTGCTGCCTCCTCACCTCCCTCCCTCCTATATATACTAGAGGATTTAGAGGGAAAAGCTAACCCTAATAGCCACGTGCTACCCCTCCTCTAGATTACAGTTTCTCCTCTAGATCGGTTTTCAGCGGTGCTTAGGCGAAGCCCTGCTGGAATAGCTCCAACACCATTGCCGCAACGCTGTCGCGCTGCTGGAGAACTCATCTACCTCTCCGCTCCCTCTTGCTGGATCAAGAAGGCGGATATCATCATCGAGCTGTACGTGTGCTGAACGCAGAGGTGCCGTCTGTTCGGTGCTAGATCGGAAGGACCGTGATCAAGATCGCGAGACGAATCATGATGAGATCGCGGGACGGATCGTGATGAGTTCGTGGGATAGATCATGATTGGATCACAGGACGGATCGTGATGAGATTGCGGGATGCTCGGCGATTTGGATAGCAAAGACGTTCGACTACACCAACCGTGTTTCTTAACGCTTCCCGCTTAGCGATCTACAAGGGTATGTAGATCCACTCTCCCTCTCGTAGATGCTCATCACAATGGATAAATCTTGCATGTGCGTAGGAAATTTTTTGTTTCCCATGCAACGTTCCCCAACAGTGGCATCATGAGCTAGGTCTATGTTTAGATGAGAACTCGAGTAGAACACAAAGAGTTTGTGGGCGTTGATGCTTAGATTGCTTCCTCCCTTGGTCGTGTTTTGGTTCAGCGGTATTGTGGGATGAAGCGTCCTGGACCAACCTTACTCGTATGCTTACGAGAGACCGGTTCCATCGACTTAAGTGTAACCTCGTTGCACAAAGATGGTTGGCGGGTGTTTGTTTCTCCTACTTTAGTTGGATCGGATTCGACAAAGGCGGTCCTTGAGAAGGTTGAAAAGCAAGTTATGTATAACCTTTTGGTTTTTGTGTAGGTGAGAAATGTTCTTGCTAGATACCCGTAGCAACCACGTAGAACATGCAACAACAATTAGAGGACTTCTAACTTGTTTTTGCAGGGGATGTTATGATGTGATGTGGCCAATTACATGATGAGATATATGTGATGTATGAGATGATCATGTTTTGTATAGAATATCATGACTTGCATGTCGATGAGTACGGCAACCGCCAGGAGCCATAGGGCTGTCTTTAATTATTGTATGACCTGCGAGTCAATCATTAAGCGCTATGTAATGCATTACTTTATCGCTAAACGGTAGCAATAGTAGTAGAAGCATGGTGGGCGCGACAACCCCGCTGGTGACACGTTGTTGGAGATCAAGATAATGGAGATCATGGTTTCATGCCGGTGATAATGGAGATCATGCCAGTGCTTTCAAGATGGAGATCAAAAGCACAAGTTCATGGCCATATCATGTCACTTATGATTTGCGTGTGATATTAATCCTTTTATGCACCTTATTTTGCCTAGGACGACGGTAGCATTATAGTGTGATCCCTCACTTAATTTCAAGATAAATTATGTTCTCATCGAGTGTGCACCGTTGCGAAAGTTTGTGGTGTCGAGACACCACGTGATGATCGGGTGTGATAGACTCTATGTTCACATACAACGGGTGCAAGCCAGTGTTGCACATGCAGAACACTCGGGTTAAACTTGACGAGCCTAGCATGCACGGACATGGCCTCGGAACACAAGAGACCGAAAGTTCGAACATGAGTCATATAGTAGATATGATCAACATGATGATGTTCACCATTGAAACCACCTCAACTCACGTGATGATCGGACTTGAGTTGGTGAATTTGGATCATGTATCACTCGAATGACCGGAGGGATGTCAATTTGAGTGGGAGTTCTTCAGTAATATGATTAATTGAACTCATTATCATAAACATAGTCAGTAGTGTCTTTGAAAATTATGTTATAGATTACTCGCTCGTGCTGTAGCTCCCTTGAATTTTTATATGTTCCTAGAGAAATAGAGTTGAAATATGATGGTAGCAATATTGCGGACTGGGTCCGTGATCTGAGGATTGTCCTCATTGCTGCACAGAAGGCTTATGTCCTTAATGCACAGCTCGGTGCGCCAACCCCTCTAGCGTCGTCTGTAGATGTTGTGAACATCTGACAGGCACGTTCCGATAACTACTTGATAGTTCCGTGCGTCATGCATTGTGGATTAGCATTGAGGCTCCAAAATGTTTTGAACGTCCTGGGACATATGAGATGTTCTAAAGAGCTGAAATTGGGATCTCAGGCTCGTGCCCGTGTTGCGAGATATGAGATCTCCAACAAGATTCTTTGCCTGCAAGATTAAAGAGAATAGCTCAATCGTTGAGCATGTGCTTAGATTGTCTGGGTGCTACAATCGCTTGAATCGAGTGGGAGTTGATCTTCCAGATAAGATAGTGATTGATATAGTTCTCCAAGTCGCTGTCACTAAGCTACTAGAACTTGGTGATGAACAATATATAATGCCAGGGATAGAAATAACGATCCCTGAGCTGTAAGCGATGTTTGACACCACGAAGGTAGAAATCAAGAAGGAGCGTCAAGTGTTGATGGTTAGTCAAACCACTAGTTTCGAGAAGGGCAAGAGCAAGGAGGGAAACTTCATGGATAGCAAGTCAGTTGCTGCTCCAGTGAAGCAACCCAAAGTTGAACCCAAAACCGAGACTAAGTTCTTCGATTATGAGGAGAGTGGTCGCTGAAGCGGAACAACCTTAGATACTTGGTAGATAAGAAGGCTGGCAATGTCGACAGAAGTATATTTGATACATGTGTTATTGATGTGTACCTTGCGAGTACTCCTAGTAGCAGCTGGGTATTGGATACCAGTTCGGTTGCTAAATGTTAGTAACTCGAAATAAAAGCTACGGAATAAACGGAGAACTAGCTAAGGGTGAGGTGACGATGTGTGTTGGAAATGTTTCCAAGGTTGATGTGATCAACATCGCATGCTCTCTCTACCTTCGAGATTAGTGACAAACCTAAATAAATGTTATTTGGTGTTTTGCGTTGAGCATGAACGTGATTAGATCGTGTTTATTGCAACACGGTTATTCATTTAAGTTAGAGAATAATGGTTACTCTGTTTACATGAATGATACCTTCAATGGTCATGCACCCAGTGAGAATGGTTTGTTGAATTTTGATCGTAGTAATACAAATAATGATAGTACCACATACTTGTGGCATTGCCGCTAGATGTCATATTGGTATAAAGCGCATGAAGAAACTCCATGCTTATGGATCTTTGGACTCATTCGATTTCGAATCGGTTGAGACATGCGAACCATGCCTCTTGGGCAAGATGGCTAAGGACCTTGTTTTCCAGATGGATGGAGCGGGCAAGTGATTTATTGGAAATGATACATGTTGATGTATGCAATCCAATGAGTCTTGTAGCGTGCGGTGGATATCGTTATTTTCTTACCTTCAATAATGATTTGAGTAGATATAGTGTATATTTACTTAATGAAACACAAGTCTGAATCGTTTGAAAGGTTCAAGCAAATTCAGAGTGAAGTTTAAGATCATCGTGACAAGAAGATAAAAATGTCTATGATATGATCATGGAGGTGAATATCTGAGTTACGAGTTTGGCATACAACTTTAGACAATGTGAAAGTTGTTTCACAAGTCACGCCACCTGGAACACCATAGTGTGATGGTGTGTCTGAATGTTATAGTCGTACTCTATTGGATATGGTGCATGCTATGATGTCTCTTATCGTTTTGCTACTATAATTTTGGGATTATGCATTAGAGACAACTACATTCACTTTAAATAGGGCACCATCTAAATCTGTTGAGATGACACCGTGTGAATTAGGGTTTGAAAGAAACAAAAGCTGTCATTTCTTAATGTTTGGGGCTGCGATGCTTGTGTGGAAAATGTTTTCACAGAATGAGCTCAAACCCAAAGCGGACAAATGCATCTTCATAGAGTACCCTAAGAACAATTGGGTGAACCTTCTATCTCAGATCCAAGCATAAAATGTTTGTTGCTAAAACTGGGTCCTTTCTTGAGAAGAGTTTCTCTCGAAAGAATTGAGTGGGAGAAATATAGAACTTGATGAGGTTGTTAAACCTTTGTTCAACCAAGAGAGTAGCACAGCGCAGGAAGATGTTTCTGTGAAGCCTATGTTAGTTGAAGAGGTTAATGATGATGATCATGAAGCTTCGGATCAAGTTACTATCAAACCTCATAGGTCGACAAGGATGTGTACTGCTCTTGAGCGGTACGACAACCCTATCTTGGAGGTCATGTTGTTGGACAATGATGATCCTAAGAGCTGTGGAGAAGCGATGATGGGCCCAGATTCCAACAAATGGTTAGAGGCCCTGAAATCTGAGAAAGGATCCATGTATGAAAGCCAAGTATAGACTTTGGTAGACTTGCTTGTTGGACGGCAGGTTGTCGAGTACAAATGGACCTTTGAGATGATGACATACGCTGATGGTAAATGTCACCATTTATAGAGCTCGACTTGTCGCAAAGAAGTTTCCGACAAGTTCAAGGAGTTGACTGCTATGAGACTTTATCACTCGTAGCGATGCTAAAGTCTGTTGGAATTATTTTAGCAGTTGCTGCATTTTTTCAATTATGAAATCTGGCAGATGGATGTCAAAACATCGTTTCCTTCCTTAAGGAAAGATTGTATGAGATACAACCAGAAGGTTTTGTCAGTCCTAAGGATGCTAAAAGGTGTGAAAGATTCAGTGATCCTTCTATGAACTGAAGCAAGCATCTCGGAGTTGGAATATACAATTTGATGAGGTGATCAAAGTTTTTGAGTCTATACAAAGTTTATAACAAACTTGTATTTACAGTAAAGTGAGTGGGAGCACTATTGAGTTTCTGGTAAGCATATGTGGTTGACATATTGTTGATTGGAAATGATGTAGAATTTCTAGAAAGCATAAATGGTTGTTTGAAAAGAGTTTTTCAAAGGAAGAGATGGATAAAGCTACCTAATTGTTGAGCATCAAGATCTATAGAGATAGATCAAGATGCTTGATGAGACTTTCAATGAGTACATACCTTGACAAGATTTTGAAAGAGTTCAAAATGGATCAATCAGAGAAAGAGTTCTCGCCTGATTTGTAAGGTGTGAAGTTGAGTGAGACTCAAAGCTCGACAAAGACAGAAGAAATGGAAAGGACGAACGTCGTCCCCTATGCCTTAGCCATAGGCTCTATATTATGCCATGCTGTGTACCGCACCTGGTGTGTGCCTGCCGTGACTCTGTCAAGGGGTACAAAAGTGATCCAGGAGTGGATCACTAGACAGTGGTCAGGATTATCCTTAGTAACTAGAGGACTAAGGAAATATTTCTCGATTATGGAGATGATAAAGAGTTCGTCGTAAAGGGTTACGTCGATGCAAACATTAACACCAATCCGGAAGACTCTGAGTAGCAATCCGGATACGTATAGTGGAGCAGCCATTTGGAATAGCTCCAAGTGGAGTGTGGTAGCAGTGTCTACAGTATGACATAGAGATTTGCAAAGTACACACGGATCTGAATGTCGTAGACCCGTTGACTAAAAGACCTCTCTCACATGCAAAGCATGATCGAGCCCCAAAACTCATTTGGTGTTAGATTCATAACAATGTGAATCACATGGTGATGTGAACTAGATTATTGACTCTAGTGCAAGTGGGAGACTGTTGGAAATATGCCCTACAGGCAATAATAAATTGGTTATTATCATATTTCCTTGTTCATGGTAATCGTTTATTATCCATGCTATAATTGTATTAATCGGAAACTCAGATACATGTGTGGATGCATAGACAACACCATGTCCCTAGTATGCCTCTAATAGACTAGTCATGGACATGAGATGCCATTTGATAACGGGATCACATCATTAGGAGAATGATGTGATGGACATGACCCAAACTACAAACGTAGCATATAATTGTGTCAGTTTATTGCTACTGTTTTCTGCATGTCAAGTATTTGTTCCTATGACCATGAGATCATGCAACTCACTGACACTGGAGGAGTGCCTTGTGTGTACCAAATGTTGCAACGTAACTGGCTGACTATAAAGGTGCTCTACAGGTATCTCCGAGGGTGTTTGTTGAGTTGGCATGGATCAAGACTAGGATTTGTTACTCCGTGTGACGGAGAGGTATCTCAGGGCCCACTCGGTAATACAACATCACAATAAGCCTTGCAAGCAATGTGACTAAGTGTTAGCCACGGGACCTTGTATTACGGAACGAGTAAAGACACTTGCTGGTAACGAGGTTGAACTAGGTATGGAGATGCCGACGATCGAATCTCGGGCAGGTAACACACCAAAGAACAAAAGGAACAACATACAGGATTAATTGAATCCTTGACATAGAGGTTTGACCGATAAAGATCTTCATAGAATATGTAGGAACCAATATGGGCATCTAGGTCCCGCTATTGGTTATTGACCGTAGAGGTGTCTCGGTCATGTCTACATAGTTCTCGAATCCGCAGGGTCTGCACACTTAAGGTTCGGTCACGTTTCGGTAGTATAGAGTTATGTATGGTGGTGACCGAAGGTTGTTCGGAGTATCGGATGAGATCTCAGACGTCACGAGGAGTTCCAGAATGGTCCGGAGGTAAAGATTGATATTTAGGAAGTCATGTTTTGGTCACCGAAAAAGTTTCGGGCTCATCAGTAGTGTACCGGGAGTGCCGGGAGGGTACCGGGGGACCATCGGGAGGGGTGTCTCGACCCAAGAGGCTACATGGGCTGTGGTAGGAGGTAAACCAGCCCCTGGTGGGCTTGACTAAGCCTCCTCTAAGGGCCCATGTGGCTGGAGTGGTTTGAGATGGAAAAAAAATCCAAAGGTGGAGTGGTGGAAAGAGTTTCCAAGTGGAAAGGAGGAATCCTACTCCTAATAGGATTGGAGTAGGACTCCTCCACCTCCAATTTCGACCTAACCTTGAGGTTTTGATGCTGCCTCCTCCCCTCCCTCCCTCCTATATATACTAGAGGATTTAGATGGAAAAGCTAAACCTAATAGCCACATGCTACCTCTCCTCTAGATTACAGTTTCTCCTCTAGATCGGTTTTCAGCGTTGCATAGGCGAAGCCCTGTTGGAATAGCTCCACCACCATCACCGCAACGCCGTTGCGCTGCCAGAGAACTCATCTATCTCTCCTCTCCCTATTGCTGGATCAAGAAGGCGGAGATCATCATCGAGCTGTACATGTGATGAACGTGAAGGTGTCGTCCGTTTGGTGCTAGATCGGAAGGACCATGATCAAGATCGCGAGACGGATCATGATGAGATCACGGGACGGATCATGATGAGTTCGCGGGATAGATCGTGATTGGATCGCGGGACGGATTGTGATGAGATCGCGGGATGCTCGGCGATTTGGATCGCGAAGACGTTAGACTACACCAACCGTGTTTCTTAACGCTTCCCGCTTAGCGATCTACAAGGGTATGTAGATCCACTCTCTCTCTCTAGATGCTCATCACCATGGATAGATCTTGCGTGTGCGTAGGAATTTTTTTGTTTCCCATGCAACATTCCCCAACACCAAGATTGTTCAGATCCACTGTTGTCATTTCGTACTGTGGATCTTCCTGTACCCCGCCTCTTGATAGATTGACCCATTTGCACTGAAACAAAGGGACCTTGAAATCATGTCCATAGTAAAGCTCCCATGTGTCCACTATGTAACCATAATATGTATCCTTTCCCCTCTTGGTTGCTGCATCAAAGCAGACACCGCTGTTTTGGTTGGTGCTCTTTTGATCCTGGGCGATCGCGTAAGATGTATTCCCATTTATCTCGTACCCTTTGTAAGTCATTACAGTCGAAGATGGTCCCCTGGACAATGAGTATAGCTCATCAGAAACAGTGTTGTCATGCATGAGACGTGTTTGTAACCAGCTGCCGAAAGTCCTGATGTGTTCACATGTAATCTTGTCGTCACACTGCTCCGGGTGTTTGGAGCACAGAATATTCTTGTGTTCATCGACATACGGGGTCACCAATGTAGAATTCTGTAGAACTCTGTAGTTTGCTTGAGACCAAGAATGCCCGTACCTACATATTATTGAGTCTGCTCCTAGCGTGCCTTTTCTAGTCAGTCTCCCCTCATAGCGCGATTGAGGGAGACCAATCTTCTTAAGGTCAGGAATGAAGTCAACACAAAACCAAATGACATCCTCCGTTTGATGGCCCATGGAGATGCTTCCTTCTAGCCTAGCGCGGTTACGAACATATTTGTTTAAGACTCCCATGAACCTCTCAAAGGGGAGCATATTGTGTAGAAATACAGGGCCTAGAACGACAATCTCATTGACTAGATGAACTAGGACGTGCGTCATGATATTGGAGAAGGACGGTGGGAACACCAGCTCGAAACTAACAAGACATTGCACCAAATCACTCCCTAACCTTGGAAGGATTTATGGATCGATCACCTTCTGAGAGATTGCATTGAGGAATGCACATAGCTTCACAATGGCTAATCGAACGTTTTCTGATAGAAGCCCCCTCAATGCAACCGGAAGCAGTTGCGTCATAATCACGTGACAGTCATGAGACTTTAGGTTCTAGAATTTTTTCTCTGTCATATTTATTATTCCCTTTATGTTCGACGAGAAGCCAAACGAGACCTTCATACTGAGCAGGCATTCAAAGAAGATTTCCTTCTCTTCTTTGGTAAGAGCGTAGCCGGCAAGACCTTCATACTGCTCTGGATGCATGCCATCTTTTTGATGCACACGTTGCTGTTCCTCGCGTGGCTCTAGTGTATCTTTTGTCTTCCCATACACTCCCAAGAAGCCTAGCAGGTTCACGCAAAGATTCTTCATCATGTGCATCATGTCGATCGCAGAGCGGACCTCTAGGTTTTTCCAATAGGGTAGGTCCCAAAATATAGATTTGTTCTTCCACATGGGTGCGCGTTCCTCAGCGTCATTTGGAACAAATAGTCTGTTGGGACCCTTTCCAAAGATTACTTGTAAATCATTGACCATAGCAAGTATGTGATCACCAGTACGGAGGGCGGGCTTCTTCCGGTGATCTGCCTCACCTTTGAAATGCTTTCCTTTATTTCGACATTGATGGTTGGTCGGAAGAAATCGACGATGCCCCAGGTACACATTCTTCCTGCATTTGTCCAAATATATACTGTCGGTGTCATCTAAACAGTGTGTGCATGCGTGGTATTCCTTGTTTGTCTGTCCTGAGAGGTTACTGAGAGCAGGCCAATTGTTGATGGTTACAAACAGCAACACATGTAGGTCAAATTCCTCCTGTTCGTTCTCATCCCACTCACGTACACCTCTTCCATTCCATAGTTGTAAAAGTTCATCAACTGATGGCCTTAGGTACACATCAATTTCATTGTCAGGTTCCTTAGGGCCTTGGATGAGCACTGGCATCATAATAAACTTCCGCTTCATGCACAACCAAGGAGGAAGGTTATACATACATAGAGTCACAGGCCATGTGCTATGCTTGCTGCTGTGATCCCCATAAGGATTAACGCCATGTGCACTTGAACCAAACCATACGTTCCTTGGGTCACCTGTAAAGTCGCTCCACTTTCTCTCGACCTTTCTCCACTGTGACCCGTCAACGGGTGCTCTCAACTTACCGTCTTTCTTAGGGTCCTCTTTGTGCCATCGCATCGACTTGGCATGCTATTTGTTTCTGAACAGACGTTTCAACTCTGGTATTATAGGAGCATATCACATCACCTTGGCAGGAACCCTCTTCTTGGGGTGCTCGCCGTTAACATCACCAGGGTCATCTCGTCTGATCTTATACCGCAATGCACTGCATAACGAGCATGCGTTCAAATCCTCGTACGCACCGTGATAGAGCATGCAGTCATTAGGGCATGCATGTATCTTCTGCACCTCCAATCCTAGAGGGCATACAACCCTCTTTGATGCGTATGTACTGTCGAGCAATTTGTTAACCTTTGGAAGTTTCCTCTTCAATATTTTCAGTAGATTCTCAAATCCTTTGTCAGGTACACCATTCTGTGCCTTCCACTGCAGCAATTCCAATGTGGTACTGAGCTTTGTGTTGCCATCTTCGCAATTGGGCTAAAACCCTTTTTTGTGATCCTCTAGCATGCGATCGAACTTGAACTTCTCCTTTTCACTTTCGCATTGTCTCTTTGCATCAACAATGACCCAACAAAGATCATCATCGGGCACATCGTCTGGTTCCTCTTGATTTTCATCTTCCCCCGTTGAAGCATCACTGTATTCAGGAGGCACATAGTTATCATCATCCTCTTCTTCTTCGTTGTCTTCCATCATAACCCCTCTTTCTCAGTGCTTGGTCCAAACATTATAGTGTGGCATAAAACCCTTCTCGGGAAGATGGAAGTGAAGGGTTTTAGAGTTGGAGAAAGCCTTCGTATTCTCATAGATAGTACATGGATAATGAATAAAACCATTCTGCTTGTTTGGCTCAGCCGCTTCCAGAAAATTATGCAGGCCCTTAATATACTCGGAGGTGCGTCGGTCACCATACATCCTTTGCCGGTTCATCTGCATGCGTTATATAACAAAGTGTATTAAAAATCATTACAACATATCATGAATAGAGAAGTGACCAAATTAATAGAAGTTCATCATCACATTAAAGGCAAAGTACAATAGTGACCAAAATAAATACATAGAGTTCATACATAGTTCTCATTATTGAACAACATATAGCTCTCTAGAGCATCTAATTAAAAATACATCAAAACTATGTAAAAATAATAATTGCAACAACAAATGCTATCATAACCGCTATTAAGATACCAATTGATCCAACGTCATAATGATACCAAGCCCCAGTATAAACGGCATATTTTCTATTCTTTCTAATCTTCAAGCGCATTGCATCTATCTTGGTCTTCTGATCGTCGACGACATCGACAATATGCAACTCCAACTTCATCTTCTCCTCTTAAACTCTTTGTAAGTTTTCTTTCAAGTCATTGCTTTGTTTTTTAACCAAATTTAACTTCTCGACAAGAATTGCTATGTGGGTTAGAATTTTTGGTTCAACTAGCTCCTCCTAGATTAAAAAATCTATGTCACGTTGGTCGGCATAATTGTCACAAACACTAAATAAAACAAATAGTTATAAAAGATAATATATACCACATCCGAATCACTGACAGGCCGACGAGCCGACGGAGGCGGATACGAAAACCATCACACTATATAATAAACAATAATAATAAAAGGAAGAAAATGACACAAGTATCTATCTAAATCATACTAGTAAAAAAATTCTTTTAGAAAGAAGATAAGAAGAAGAGGCTAACCATGGTGGTTCTGGCACCGAGATGGGCGCGGGCGATCGACGGCGGTGAGGATGGGGACGGGACAGGACGGACCGCCAAACCTAGACAAATCTTGAGAAAAATGAAGCTTGGACAAGGAGCTTCGAGAGGAGAAAGCTTAAGTGTGGATTGGGCATTTCATCGAACACCTCATGTGCATAGGAGGTGAGCTAGAGCACCACAAAGCTCTCCCCTTGCCGGCCAGAAAAACAAAGCAATGTGGAGTGCTCTACTCACTAGTGAGGGGGTATATATAGGCATCTCATTGGTCCCGGTTCGTGGCAGGAACCAGGTGTAAAGGACCCCATTTGGTCCCGGTTCCAACCACAAACCGGGACCAATGATTGTGGGCCAGGAGCGAGGCCCATTGGTCCTGGTTGGTGTCTGGAACCGGAACCAAAGGGTCCAGACGAACCGGGACCAATGCCCCACGAGGCCCGGCCGGCCCCCTGGCCTCACGAACCGGGACCGTTGCCCCATTGGTGCCGGTTCGTGACTGAACCGGGACTAATGGGCTGGCCCGGCCTGGACCAAAGCCTTGTTTTCTACTAATGTACTAATAGAGAAAAGGCTAGCCATAATTTATATTGATGGCACAAATTTGAAGCAACGCTAGCATTAATTTTTTCAAATGATAGTGTTGTTGGATAAATTGGTATGCCAGCTTTGTAAAGATAGTGTTGGAATGAATTTAAACTGGAGCACCACCAAAGTGTGGGTCCTGCTAAGCTGACCAGTCGGAATATATTGTTGATGTCGGATATCCTGCCATGTCACAGCTATCTTCTACGCTGCCTACTTTTACTGTTCGGGAATGCCAACACTATGTTTTGCCTATGCCTATATAAGAAGCCCTTTGTTTCTCAAATACATCCATTTGCAAATTCTTTTTTCTAACTAGTTTACTCCTCTTAGTTATTGACCCACGTCACTGGAGCGTGTCGAAAGTTTGGGACTCTGTTGCCCTAGCTGAGCTCCCATCTGACCCTGTTGGCTACGCCATGAGCTCGCCACAACCAATGCAGCCGCCCCTGTTTGGCGAATCATTCTGCTGCAACAGCGTGTCGACCTCCATTAAATCCGAAAGCTATGCCAGCAGCGTAGAAGATACCAGGGATCGAGTGAGGGCAAGTGTATTGTGTTGCGGCCGTCGACGTCCTGTTGATAAGCATTTGTCGCACACAAGATGTAATCCAGAGCTAGAATTCTACATACGCGCCAACCGTGGAAAGATACCTATATGACAAAAAGTACATCTTCATCTATTTTCACCTAATTTGCGCAATTCAACTTATATGTACAAACTATAATAAATCACTGGATATATATACCCGTGTATATACATAATTTTTTAGTAGGTATAGACATATTCCTGTAGGTACATTTTTCCGTTAATAGGTATATATATATATATGTATATATATATATGTGTGTGTGTGTGTGTGTGTGTGTGTGTATAAAATTCTTATCATATATAATCCTTATCACGGGATAAGAATAATATTGTGATAAGTACCTATTCGACCAGTAGCACTTGAACTTTTTCGAGTGCTAGGTTGAACTTCCGCTAAAATGTGTTCAAATGGGGCTTGCTATATAATGTTGGAAAGTATGGACACCCCGGTAAAAGCCTAGGTTGAATTTTTGTCAATATATACACGGTTTAAGAGCAGTTTTGAAACAGTTTTTCTGTTGGAAATATGCCCTAGAGGCAATAATAAATTTGTTATTATCATGTTTCCTTGTTTATTATAATCGTTTATTATCCATGCTATAATTGTATTGATCGGACACTTAGATGCATGTGTGGATACATAGACAAAACCATGTCCCTAG
Source organism: Hordeum marinum (assembly GCA_022496015.1). Classification (NCBI taxonomy): domain Eukaryota; kingdom Viridiplantae; phylum Streptophyta; class Magnoliopsida; order Poales; family Poaceae; genus Hordeum; species Hordeum marinum. The sequence goes on along the minus strand of CM039674.1, from coordinate 504,768,062 downwards.
TACACCTCTAATAGACTAGCTCGTTGATCAAAAATGGTTAAGGTTTCCTAGCCATGGACATGAGATGTCATTTGATAACGGGATCACATCACTAGGAGAATGGTGTGATGGACAAGACCCAAACTAGAAACGTAGCATATGATCGTGTCAGTTTAATGCTACTGTTTTCTGCATGTCAAGTATTTGTTCCTATGACCATGAGATCATGCAACTCACTGACACCGGAGGAGTGCCTTGTGTGTATCAAACATCGCAACGTAACTGGGTGACTATAAAGGTACTCTACAGGTATCTCCGAGGGTGTCTGTTGGGTTGGCATGCATCAAGACTGAGATTTGTTACTCCGTGTAATGGAGAGGTATCTTAGGGCCCACTCAGTAATACAACATCACAACAAGCCTTGCAAGCAATGTGACTAAGTGTTAGTCACGGAATTTTGTATTACAGAACGAGTAAAGAGACTTTCCGGTAACGAGGTTGAACTAGGTATGAAGATACCAACGATCGAATCTCGGGCAAGTAACATACCGAAGAACAAAGGGAACATCGTACGGGATTAACTGAATCCTTGACATAGAGGTTCGACCGATAAAGATCTTCGTAGAATATGTAGGAACCAATATGGGAATCGAGGTCCCGCTATTGGTTATTGACCGTAGAGGTGTCTCGGTCATGTCTACATAGTTCTCGAACCCGCAGGGTCTGCACACTTAAGGTTTTGTGACGTTTCGGTAGTATAGAGTTATGCATGGTGGTGACCGAAGGTTGTTCGGAGTCCCGGATGAGTTCCCGTATGTCACGAGGAGCTCCTGAATGGTTCGGAGGTAAAGATTGATATATAGGAAGTCCTATTTTGGTCGTCGAAAAAGTTTCGGGCTCATCGGTAGTGTACCGGGAGTGCCGATAGTGTATCGGGAGACCATCGGAAGGGGTATTTCGACCCAAGAGGCTACATAGACTGTGGGAGAGTGAATACCAGCCCTTAGTGGGCTGGTGAAATTCCCACACAAGGCCCATGCGGCTGGGAAGAAAATCCCAAAGAGAAAAAGATGGAAAAAAGGCAAAAAGGCCAAAATAAGGAGTCCTAGTTCTACTAGGATTGGAGGAGGATTCCTCCTCTCCTCCCACTTCGGCCAAAGCCTAGAGGGCTTGGCCCTTGCGCCAAGTCTCCTCCTCTCTTCCTCTTATATATACTAGAGGTTTTAGAGTTTTTTGCGCTTCATTTTTCAGCCACGTGCTACCCTCTCCTCTATTGCATAGTTTCTCCTCTAGATTGGTTTTCTGCAGTGCTTAGGCGAAGCCTTGTCGAAATTGCTCCACCACCATCGCCGCGGCGCCGTCATGCTGCCAGAGAACTCGTCTACCTCTTCGCTCCCTCTTGTTGGATCAAGAAGGCGGAGATCGTCATCGAGCTGTATGTGTGCTGAACGTGGAGGTGCCGTCCGTTCGGCGCTAGATCGGAAGGATCGTGATCAAGATTGCGAGACGGATTAAGATGAGATCGCGGGACGGATCGTGATGAGTTCGCAGGACGGATCGTGATTGGATCGCGGGACGGATCGTGATGAGATCACGGGACGCTCGACGATTTGGATCGCGAGGACGTTCGACTACACCAATCGCGTTTCTTAACGCTCCCCGCTTAGCGATCTACAAGGGTATGTAGATCCACTCTCCCTCTCGTAGATGCTCATTACCATGGATAGATCTTGCGTGTGCGTAGGAATTTTTTTGTTTCCCATGCAACGTTTCCTAACATTTTCTTCGGACAAAAAAACGTGAATCGTATTTTTGAGCATATTTCTAAACCGTTTATCGGAACGAGGCAAATGAGATGGCGTTCTTCTTATATCCAAAGGTAAAAAAGGCACACATGACCGCTCTAAACCGAAGGATGTTGTTTAGGGGTTCCTACCGGAATTAAAAATTAGGACAACACCCTCTTGACGTTGGTAGAGACGTGCATGATGCGTTTAAACATCTTTCCATTTGCTCCCTAATTAATGTTTGGAAAGACGGCAAACAGTTCAGAGACAACACTTTGATCTACTGCTGAGGGCTTCATATACTAATGGGCCCATCTTATCGCCATGAGATGATGGGATACTTCATCTTGTACGATCAGAACAAGATTCAAAAATATGCATATTAGCTAGATTACTAAGGTGACTAGTTCGTAGAACTCCCAACTGAAGATGAGCAATTAATACATTAGACAATGTCCATGTGATTAAGAAAGTGCTTGTCACATTTTTATGAAGGAATTCATGTTATTTGAAATTTTTTGGCATATTTTTCATAAATGTTTGTTTCATTAAAAATATATTGAGATCTATGCAACAAAAAACTGCTCGATTCATTTATGGAAATTTTGATTTAATTTAAAAAGTGTTGAATGCATTTTAAAACATGTTTATGTTATTAAAAATGTAACCAAGTAATAAAGTAGTCAATATATTTTAGTAAGATGGTCATGTGATTGAAAAGTTTTCAATGCATATTTAAAATACTCGTGTAATTGAAAATGTTGATGCATTACTAATTCATGTAACCAAAAAATGTGTTCATCACATTCTTCAAAAAAAATATGATTTCATATGAACTTGTTATGAAAAAATATTAGTTGATGGCACATTAGAAAAGGAAAAACAAAAGTTGCGACAAATAGACAGCAAGTTAGGGATCCAAAATGTTTACACTATAAGTTAATTCTGTCAACTGTAGTAGTTTAGGCATACCAAATATTTATTACCTCAATATTTGTCTCCTTGGATCATGGGTAAAGAGATATATGTATGAAGGCATGATTGAAAACACTAGAGTTGATGCAAAACATCAGGCTTCATCTCCAACATTTTCCGTAGCAATGTAGTACGGACATCAACTTTCTCCTAGGTGGGGTACTATTAGGAGGAAAATATGTGAGGTTTGTCTAAGCATCACCAGGGTCCAAGTCCAGCATACATATGGCCATTGGCGAATCTAGCAATCTGGCAAGGTTTGGCTGGGGGACGATGCGGAGGAAAACTATCTCACAGCCCATGACGTGCGTCTCTATGATCTTGGCCGTGCACACGGTGGCAACACCATGGTCCCGGCGCCTGCTCTCTTTCTTTCCAGCGAAAAGAAATGGGCTCTCACACGCACAATGGTGGACTGTGGGACATGAGTTCGTCTTATAGCCAGAGGTAGGAAAGCACGCACTACTGCTCTAAACCGAACCACCTAAAGGAAATAAGTTGGGCAACTGCCTTTAGTCATTGGAAGAGATGTGCATGACGAGTTTTAAAACATTTCCATTTGCTCCCTAAGAGCATCTCCGGCCCGTTGGCCCCCCGGGGCCGATTTTAGTGCCGCCTGGAGGCCACCAGTTTTTAAAATCGGCCTGGGGGCTTGACTTACCAGTCGCCGTCCATGGGCATCCCCCAACCGCTGCTTTTCGGCCCATTTAAGGTCATAAAACCGGCCCAAAGTTCGATTTTCATTTAAAAATATATTACAAAACTAAGAAAAAAATGCTATGTCGACTACGTCCGCCGTCGCCGTCCAGTCGTCCGCCGCCGCATTCTACATGCCGAGGACCTTGTAGAAATTGATGTAGTCGCTGTCGTCGCCATCGCCGTCGCTGCCGTCGCCGTCCTGCACGCCGCGGCCGCCGTCCCTGCTGCAGCCCTGTCCTGCGTCGCCGAAACGGTGCAAGTCGGGGTTGGATTGCCCTGGCGCCTCGCTTTCGCTGTCATCGTCGAGGATGATCAGGTCGGTGAGCTCCTCGTCGCGGCGGGCACAGTGACGAGTCTCGATCTCCTCGAGGGCCCGACGCTGCCGCTCCATCTCCTCACGGACGTAATCGTCGCATGCCCACTTCATGACCGTCTCGTCAGCGGCGGCCATGTCGAGCTACCCCTGCTTCACCACCGCCGTGCCAGGCTCCGTCCTCGGCCTGACAAGGCGGAGGTGGCCGCGGGGAGGTGAGGGCTCGTGGCGGCAGCCCTCGTTAATGGTGATGCCCTCGCCACTGCGACCACTGTGCCGGGTGGCGTGCGCGCTGCATCGGACTCCATGCGCCGTGGGACGACGGCGAGGATGACGTCTCCATGCGCCGTGGCATCGACGACGAGCCGTGCCGGCGGGAGATGGAGGTTGGCTCGGTCGGGTACTCGAGGCACGACACGTTGCCGCCCTCTATGTGCTCGAGCATGGCCTCGAGCGTGCGCCCGGGGATGCCCCACCAAAGGCAGCGGCCCTCGCTGTTGTTGCGGCCGCGTGCAGGGCCGCCGTTGGTGGACGCAAGCTACTCCTCACGGCGGCGCTCGAAGTACGCCGTATAGAGGTTCGTGTTGTCCGGGAACTAAGGCGATGAGGACGACATCGCCGCACGGTCGTTGACTCGGTGGACCCACCACTTTTCGCGTCAAAAACGTTTCGCCCGACCCGCCGAGGCGCCCACCCCAGCGCGCCGGGTTCGGGCTGGGTACGCTGACGCAAAATTCGGCTCGAACCGGCGAAAAATGTGCTCCTGGAGACGCGACTTGACCGATTTTCGCCTGCCGACAATAAAAAATGCCCTTGGGGGGGGGGGGGGCTCTTAGACGGACGGCTCGAGATGCTCTAACTAATGTTGGTAAAGACTGCAAACAGTTCAGAGACAACTCTTTGCTTTACTGTGTGGGTCCTTCATATACTGATGGTTCCATCTTATCATGGTGGGATGATGGAGTAGATCAGCTTATAAGATCAGAGCAAGATTCAAAACGATGCATATTAGATATATTACTAAGGTGAGTAGTTCGTAGACCTCTGAGCTCAAGATGAGCAATTCATACACTACAAAATGTTCGTGTGATTTAAAAAGCGTCTGTCACATTTTTACGAAGAAATTCATGTAATTTACAAAGTGTAGGCTGAATTTTCATAAAAGTTTGTTTCATTAGAAAAGAATATATTAGATGTCCATGTAATAGAAAAATGTTCTTTACATTTATAGAAATTTTGATATAATTGAAAAAGTGTTGAATGCATTTTAAAACATGTTGAAGTTAAAAAAAATGTGACTATGTAATAAAGTAGTCAGTGTATTTTAGTAAGATAATCATGTGATTCAAAAGTGTTCATTGTATTTTTCGAATATTCCTGTAATTAAACATGTTGATGCATTACCATCTCATGTAACTAAAAGATGTGTTCGACACATTCCTAAAAAAACAATACAATGTCATATTAACTGGTTATGAAAAAAAAAATAAGTTGAAGGCACCATAGAAATGCCAAAATCAATGTTGCGAAAAATAGAAAACAAGTTATGGATCCCAAATGTTTACATTACAAGATTATTTTGCCAACTATAGTGGTCTAAGATTCCAAATATTTAGTACCTCAATATAGGTATCCTTGGCTCATGGGTAAAGAGATATATCTACGGAGAAGGCAAGATTCGAAACACCAGAGTTCATGCGGAATATCAGTCTTCATCTCTACACATTTTCCATAGGAACATACTTCCTCTGTAAACTAATATAAGAGTATTTAGATAAATAAAATAGTGATATAAACGTTCTTATATTAGTTTACGGAGGGAGTAGTTTGCACATCAACTTTTTCCCAGGTGGCGTATTGTTAGGTGCAAAAGACATGAGGTTTGTCTCAGCGTCACCAGCCTCCATGTCCAGCATACATATGACACACTCCATACTTGGTGACGCAAGAGCTCTCGTGCGGAGGTCTTTTTTCACGAGTGGATTAGGGCATGTGGCTCTTTGTAGATAAGACATACGGGAGAGTGACGGACAAAGGATGTCCTTGTCGAGGCACTGGATGACACCCCTATAGTTGTCGACCCGGCAGCTGATCACCATGGTGAAGTCCATTGGAGGGTGACCTAGGTCCCGCAGTTGGTCAGTTCCCTGTGGGAGGTCATACTCGCCGAGCATCGGATAATCGCTAGAATCCCGTGGATGACGTGGTCGAAGGGCACCCGGTCATTGTCACACGTGGCGTGGATTCTCCGCATTGCTGGTGAGTTGGACTGGATCCCGACCTTGTGCCTCTCGTGCGACACAACCGCGTCATCGTGGATGCGTAGTGAACTCGGGAGATTGCATGGCTTGTCGTGGGGGACGATGCAGAGGAAATCTTTCCAACAGACAACGACGTGCGTCTCTGTTTACTTCATTGTGGCCACTGTCGCAACACCATGGTCCTGGCGCCTGCTCCCTTAATCTCCAATGAAACCAAATGAGCTCTCACACGCACAATGGCAGACAGTGGAACAAGAGTTCTTCTTATAGCCAGAGGTAGGAAGGCAAGCCCGACTGGTCTAAAATGAAGGTATGTTGTATACGGCCTCCTATCGGAAATGGAAAAATGGGATAACTGCCTCTGGCCGTTGGTAGAGATGTGCATGATGAATTTGTCAACCTTTCCATTTGCTTCCTAATTAATGGTGGTAAAGACCACAAACCATTCAGATACAAGTCTTATCGTCGTGAGATGATGGAATATATCAGCTTATAAGATCAGAGCAAGATTCAAAAAGATGCATATTAGCTAGATTACTATGATGACTAGTTCGTAGATCTCACAACTAAAGATGAGAAATTCATATATTAGAAAGTGTTTATGTGATTAAAATAGTGTTTTCACATTTTTACAAAGGAATTCATGTAATTTAAAAAGTGTACGCTGAATTTTCATGAACGTTTCTTTCATTAGAAATAAAAAAATCAATATTAGAAATCCATGTAATAGAAAACTGTTCGATACATTTCTTTTGATATAATTAAAAAAGTGTTGAATACATTTTAAAACATGTTCAAGTTACTAAGAAATGTAACCATGTAATAAAGTAGTCAGTATATTTTAGTAAGATGGGCATGTGATTGAAAAGTGTTCATTGTATTTTTGGGATATTCTTTTAAATTATTATTTTTATGCATTACCAATTCGTGTAACTAAAAAATGTGTCTGACACATTCTTAAAAACTATAATTTTATATTAACTTGTTATGAAAAATATATAAGTTAAAGGCGCACTAGAAATGCAAAAACCAATGCTGCGAAAAATAGAGAACAAGTTTGGGATCCAAGAAGTTTATATGAGATGTTTATTCTGTCAAACATAGTGGTCCAAGAATTCCAAATATTTATTACCTCAATATATGTCTCCTTGGATCATGGGTAAAGAGATATATTTGTGGAGAAGGCAAGATTCGAAATACTAGAGTTGATGTGTAATATCAGGCTTCATCTTCAAACATTTTTCGTATCAACGTAGTAGCCACGTCAACTTTCTCCCAGCTGGGGGTACTGTTACGAGAGAAAGATGTGAGGTTTGTCTCAGTGTCACGTAGATCCAAGACCAGTATACATATGGCACACACCACGCGGGGACGAGGCAAGAGCTACGGTGCGAGTGACTTTTTGCACGAGTGGATTAGGGCATGTGGCTGGTGGTAGATCAAAACATACAAGGCGTGACGGCAAGAGGATGTCGATGTCGAGGCTCTGGACGATGTCCCCATGGCTATCGATCTTGCAGTCGATCACCATCGGGAAGTCCATTGGCGGATACCCTAGGTCCCGTAGTTGGCCAGTTCTCGGAGGGAGGTCAACCTCACCGAGAAGCGCACTGTCAGCCAGTCATGTAAGAACCTAGGGTCCATGACCTCAACACGGTGGTCGAAGGGTGCCCGATCGTCGTCAAACGAGGCGTATCACTGTGCATTGGACTATATCTCTGATCATGTGCCTCAGGTACGACAAAACAACGTGATCGTGAATGCGTAGTGAGCTCAAGAGATTGCACGCCTTGTGGTGGGGGACAATGCGGAGGGAAACTCTCCCACATCCCACAATGTGCGTCTCTCCGACCTTCGCCCTGGGAAGGGTGGCAACACCATGGTCGCGGTGCCTTCACTCTATCTCTCCATTGAAATGATATGAGCTCTCACACGCACAATGGTGGACAGTGGTATAAGCTTATAGCCAGAGGTAGGAAAACACGCACGACTACTCTAAACGGAAGATATGTTGTTTAGGGCCTTCTACTGGGAATGAAAAGGTGGATAACTACCTCTGGCCGTTAGAAGAGATGGGCATGATGAGTTTGAAAACCTTTACATTGCTCCCTAGTTAATGTTTGTAAAGACCACAAACAAATCAGAGACAACTCTTAGGTTTACGGCGCGAGGTCTTCATATACCAATGGGCCCATCTTATCGTCATGAGATGATGGAGTACTTCAGCTTATAAGATAAGAGCTAGATTCAAAAACATGGATATTAGCTAGACTACTTCGTAGACCTCCCATTTGAAGATGAGCGATTCATACATTAGAAAATATTCATGTGATTAAATAAGTGTTTGTCACATTTTTACGAAAAAATTCATGTAATTTAAATAGTGTATGCTGAATTTTCATAAATGTATCTTTCACTAGAAAAATATCAACATTAGAAATAGATGTAATGCCAAAATGTTTGATACAATAAAAGAAACTAGCCTTGATCCGATCCACGCTATTGTTATATGGTATTAAGAAGTTCGACCGATATACATATAGCTCCTAGCTATTTCCTTGTTGTATACTATTAATTATATAGATCCACAAGTACATGCATGAAGAGCAAGTACTCTCATTTTTGTTAGTAAAACGTTCCATGTTCACCCCATTTTGGGTGAGAAACATGGTTCATATTGCCTGGTATTAGATCATGTTCGTATACTAATTACTTATGCCAGGCTGACCCCTCCTTATTAATTGCCATAATGTATTGCTATTTTATTCCTTCAACCTTAGGATATATATATGTAATATGTTTGCATATAGAGCAAATGAGACTCGTAGCCAGGAGCCCAAGCTAGAGAAAAAGAATGGTCTCCGTAGAGTCAAGCACCCAACCTGAGAGAACCAGCGGGTCGAAGACCCTATCGATGGAAGCTGATCTAGGGGTGATTCATTTGGAGATGGGAGGTGAGATCGAACCACCAACCAAATCGTCCAAGAAGATAAACGTCGAAGGAACAGCCAAGCACCTGCCCAATAACCTCAAGAATAAGACGAAAAACATGAATTGGAAGGAGGTTGATGTTCCGAGATGGCTGCAGGAACTCGAATCATGCAACAAAGGGGACTGGAAGGTCCTCGTCAATAGGCAAAATGACAGGAAACACTCAGTAAGTTTCTCCAATCCAAATATGGGCAAGAATGGCGAACTAATTGATCCTAGAAGTACATAGCTATATGGTGTAATGGCAGGCTCACCGCCGGCCTCAACCGTGCCAGCACCTGACACATCCGTAGCCAGTGAGATCTGGAAGTGTAGCAACAACCAGTGCAGAAGAAGGGCTCAACGTGTGAGCGGACGGGCCGATGATTATCTTGAGGACGGTTTTGTCCTCGACTGGCTGCTGCTGGGTGAGCTCGCCGGAGATGGCCAGGTGCCGGCGCACGTCATGGAGGTCGAGGAAGAAGCATCGTTCTTCGCCTCCAGAAGGACAAGGACGTTCATGTTGAAATTACGTTTCTTGCAACTATATTCATATTACTAGGAATTACTAATATTCGGAATACCTCATTATAAAATGACACATGTATTTATGCATTGAATTACTTTACATGATTATCATGGAATTATGACTGGTTTAAACATACTTATGTTATATGCTTCAAGAAACTATTCTATTATCAGTGAAATACAATATACAGTACCATTTATATTGAAAAGGCTACCTGAATATAGTAATAATAGGAAGGAGCTATATCTTATAGTAAAATTACAACCCTAATATTGATCTCAATAATAATAGAAGTTTATATTCTATTATGACACATTTTTCACAAGCGTGTGCTTCAGAGACATAACATGTAAAATCAGTTAACAGACAAATATAATCATGGTTAGTAATTTGATTTGGAGTCTATCCCGAAAAACTAGTTGAAAAACTATGAATTTTAACTATATAAGGGGTGGACTCTTTGAAAAAAAAAGATGGTTGTGTCTAAGGTACATCTAGATGTGACATAGTTATTGCACATTTAAGTGACTCAATCAATCATAAAGAAAACTAAAAATAAAAAAGAAATAGTCACACAAATCTCTACGTAAAATCAATGACATAGGATATAGATGTGCAATACTTATATCACGTATCTAGATGTGGTCTAGCAAAACCGTAAAAGATCTCTACCCTTGGCATCAAATATGCGAATTGTAGATGACATCATAGATAAGCGCAGAGGAATAAAAGCTACCACAGCCCTAAATTTCAAACATTAGATTACGAGCAAAGTTCATAGTCGATAGTCGGTGCTGGTTGGATACGCACTTTGTCGTGCTTTGCAACAACCTGCCGGATAGATCCCTCGCTTCCGGTTCGCCTCTCCTCATGTAATACGTTCGTCGGTGTTGCTTCACCATGGATATGTCGCCGTGTCCTTTGCCGTCGCTCATAGATCTCGAAAGACTCATCGCTGCTGATCAAGAAGAAGATTCTGCCAAAAACTCTATTCTGTAAAATCAATTGGTCGCCACTTTTTTGAGAGAACTACGGTGGGCAAGGCCAGCCTGGACTCATTTTATTAATTTTTAGTTTACAGGGTGTAATTACAAAGAAGTTGAAGGGGAAGGAAGAAAAAAACAAACGCTATAGACTAAGCTACATCTAGGTGGGACAACATGATCCCCCAATTGGTCGACACTTGATTAACCTGGCCGCATCGCTCCGGCGGATCATCCACCGCGGGCACGCCTGCCCCCGCTTTTCCTCTTCGGGTTAGTTGCTGCAATTAAGCACAGTAAAATTGCACCTAATCCCTGCCCTCTCAGCATTTAGATGTTTGTAACCGTTGGATTTCATTAATTAGGAATTTCTAGCTGTTGGATTTCGTTTTTGGTTAAGCTGATCCGCACAATCTGTTAATTTAGCCTGTCTGTCCTGTGGGCTGCTGCTCCACGGATCAAAACCAAATCATCTGGTGCATCGGGCCTTCCGCCAGCCCACTCGAAGGAGGCCTGCGAGCGACCGCTTGGACCATCCCCATTCGCGAACCCGACCGCCTGACCATCGCCACTCGCGAACCCTAATCCCAATCCCGTTAGAGGCTGAGGGGAGCGAGACCGCATCTGCCGCAGAGAGGAGCGTCGGTGCAGCCGAAGCGCTAGATGCAGAGGAGGAGAGGATGCGTGTGACCAGTGGAACACAGGATGAGCATGGTGCGCGTGAATCCATCCGATGACAGGCTCAAGATAATTCAGCCTTCCCCAGGCACGCGAGGAGAACAAGTGCAGAAGCTCAAGGGATTACATGCACTCGAGGATATCAACTGCAACCGCGGAATGCTGGTACAGCTGACGCACCCGAGGGGATGATGGCGACGAAGGCACGCGATGGGTACTCGGCCACTACGACGCGCATGAGCGGATCGAGCAGAGGTACGAGATGCGGGGGAATTGGGGATTGGCCGATCCCTCTCCTTCCTGGTGGCCTGCGTCATCTCAACCCTCGTCTTCCATGTTCGTGGTTTCAATGAGATCTCGGATTCGATCTACTCCTCCCACATACTACTCAATTATGTGATCCAGCGCTGCTGGCTGCATAGCGATACTGTTATTCCCCTAGGTTGGCTCCTTATCTTTACTAGAAAAGTATCCTTCCCCTGCTTCACTTCCACATATGCTATCGTCAATGATTCAGTACAGAATGGTTCTAGCAATGGGTGAGATGAAATATTGCATATGCAACAACGAAAGGGAAGGCTCCACTTCTATGCATTAGAAGGACACAAGCAGTGGTGTTGCTGCTGATGGTGGAGAAGAGATCAACTGCAAGGGGGACGGCGAAAAATCAGGGTGTGAAATTTAGTTTATTCTACGAATGTCTTTTCTGATTCTCAACTCCATCTCAATCCCCATACATCTTCCTCTAACTTCTTTTTTGTTTCTATGCAGGTTAGGTGTATTTACAATTAGGTATAAATCTTCCGGAGATTTCAGATTTTGCTTCTATCCTGTGTAGTTAAAATTTTGTCTCGTTCTCGGAGCCGGACCCCTGCTCCCGCTGCTTGTCCACGAGCATATGGTGGACAAGGCGCACATCAACAAAAAGAGGTGAACGCATGACAGTGTAACTTCTAGGAGACAAGATTGAGGCGAGAGGCTAAAGGCCACTCGCAGGGAGAGAAATGTGTCTGTGACGCGCGAAAAGGCACTGAAGGAGAGCCTCTACATCTAGCAAGGAGATACATTGCAAAGAGCAGCCTGTCGAGCAACAGCATGGTGAGCGGGCCCGGCGGAATGAGGAGCAGGAGTGTCCATGGTGATTTCTTTGCTTCCCTTCGCTTTGTTCTGCTCATTCTTGTCATTTCTTGGGTCTGAAAGCAAGTTTCCTCTGAACACTCAATATGTCCCCTTGTTATAGTGACAAATCTAATGTGACAAATCATAAATTCAAGTTGGTTCATATAATTTATGTCAAGATGTGCTGGTGTGGATTACCATACTAAATGCTATGAAAATTTTGTGTTCATCCAATTCGTAAAGTTTCTTATTTAAATGCTAAGTTTATCAACCACTCTTAGTTGCCATGCTCCATTATAGTCAGTAACATGTCATATGAGAATCAAGCAATGTGTGATCTTACTATGCACTGAGAAGTACATTAATGAACATTGACTGAAGCTTATGTACATGGTAATGATAAGGGTGCTCCTTAATATGTTTACTTTGAAGTGTTATATGATGCAAGGTTTGGGACTAGAACTGTTGCTGATCTCTTAATTCTTTTCCAAAAGGTTAGTTATGTTTGCCCCTGCATTATGATAGTTATATTTATCAGAAGATGGTTGGTTAATTCTATCTTAATGCTAAAAAAAATCAATTGTGGTTCGGGTTTTCGTGAGTGCTTACCTGATCTTTCGGTATTTTTTTGTGTGCAAAATATTGACCTCATTTTAGAATAATGTCTAACGAAGTTTATAATGATTTCATACTTATCCTTGCTTTGCCCTCTATTTTTTTCACAAAGTAAATACTCCCTCCATTCACAAATATAGGATGTTCTAACTGTTTTTTGAATCGTATTTAATAGTCCATACTTAAACATACAAAACATCTTATATCTGTGATCCGAGGGAGTAGTATTCTTTATTAAAATGTTGCTAGCACATAATTGTAATCTCGACACTAAAACTCCATTCCAACCTTCAGACATTTTGAATTCATGACCGTTTGTCAAGCACTATGTTTCTACCTGTATAGACATTAAGGAAGTTTATGGAAGCAGAGACAATCACGTTGACCAAGGTATATATTTCCAAGGCAATCTTGCTCTGAAATTATTTGTGTATCTATTTAATATTTGCACTGTTTTCTTTTGCAAAATTTGATCGGTGAATTTCAAGATGTTTTGACACCATAGAACGGCCAGAGCATGAAACTACTAGCAATGCCCAGTATCATAGTATTGCAGAACACTAAAGTATTTTGAAGCCTTTTCACCTCTCCAACATGTTGCACCACCATATATATAGCTGTGAGAGCATGCAAATATTTGCAGTGTTTAATATTTTCCCCAGATCATAGGTATTGCAGATTCATATAAATGGTCCAGTACATATGAATATTCCAAATTGTTGTAGGTAACACATCTGCTTAGTCATGCATTCTATTTGCTTTTATTACAAAAATGCATAAACCAGGATCCTGAATCTCCTAGATGAGATGTGTTGCACATCTTATAATTTTGTATGTGATGTCACATAGCACCGTAGTTTGTCACTTAAGAACTACATCAACAACTTCCTTTTATGTTCTTTTATGAAGTTTAGGTTTTTGTAGGCAACATTTCTGTTGTCGATCCAACGCAATATATACTCTATGACACTGCTTATGCACTTAAAACATTACAACAATGTTTTGGAAAGTCACATCTATATGTACCATGTTTTTTTTGTAACCAAGCTATAAAGGAGCAATTTGAATATACCATGTCTTTTCTGTAACCAAGCTATAAAGGAGCAATTTGAAAATACCATGTTTTTTCTGTAGCCGATGTGACCTGAAGTTGTGTGTGGGGATGTACGAGGAAGCCCCATGGAAATTGGGAAAGCAATAGCCATAGCCACGTGTCAATTGATGTGGGATCATTATTTCTTTAATTACCTGTACCATATGTAAGCATGACGAGAAGTTGTATATAGCATTGGTTTTCTAATATAAGAATAATGTGTAGCTTACTTTCAATTTGGAAATTATTATTTTGATCATTCATCAGAGATGCATACATGCATTATTTTCCATATTTATAAAGCAATTCAACTTTGAAACTTAGATTCAACAATTATTCGACATGTCATGAAGTGTGTATTATGCCAGTCACAACAGGCGTAGTTTCCATCCAGCTTCTTTGGCGGAGTTAATCCGTGCCTTGATGTCTCGCTAATTGCAGAAGTTATATAACTCTTGTGGTTTAATTCAAGTTAATGACATTACTCCATTATAAAGGTTAGTTGTTGCTCCTTGATCAAGGCTATTACTTTTTAGATTTGTTTTTGAGTACATTCATAATAGCCCAATGACGAGTATATATATAAGTTAAAAGCAAAAGGCTACATTTCATTTGAAAATAGCCTTGAGATACAAATGGACATGTGTGTACATTGTATACATGAAACTAAAATGCGAATAACATGTCCAGCTTAGTGTTTTCCTCTTTTTGGTTATACTTCCTATTGCCTATTTCAAAGCAAAAGAAAACTTCTACTAAATAACTTTTATCAGATTATTTCATTATTTTTCAATAGTTACCTTTTGTTACCTTTTGTTACCTTATATTTATAAAAAAAATATTAACCTATTGCCAAACTTGACGGACGCGACAACGCACGCCTTTAATGATCTAATAATCTCTCAAAATCGAACCCAGCAAAGCCAGGTAAGATCGTTTGTAGTACTAGTCTACACGGGAAACCAACAAACTGTTATCCGGTGGAAATACAGGGATCCGAAAAAGCAAAGCATTATCCAATGTTTTCTTTAATGCGCACGGATGCAAAGTACTAGTACTGCTTGCTGCTGCTACTACTACTTGTATGGATTGCAAATAGGTGCACAAGTGATCACGCACGTATCAACTCTTCGTAGGATTTATTTGTTCTACGGTTGGAGGAAGTGTGATCCAGCGAAGACCTAAAAGGACAATGCACTACGGGACTGTAGGCATACGCCAACTGCCGGCAGCCGTCGGCGTCGGGACATAAGCAGTCGGCGTATAGCCGTCGGCGAAAGGTATCCTTAGGCTAGCCACCCTGGCCGTCGGCGTAGTGCAAGCCGTCGGCGTATAGCCATACGGTGACGGCTCGGCCTGGCCGTCGGCGTAGCTGCCGTCGGCGTAAGTACAGTGGGCCCCATGCAGGGGCTAATGCCCATTAGGCCTGGTTGCCATCTACGTCGACAGCCTGGCCGCCAGCCTAGCTTGTCGCCAGTAAGGCCACGTAACAGGTCTTGAGCGTGCCTGGGATCGGGCCTACGTCGACGGCCTGGCCGTCGGCATAGGCAGTTCCATTTGGCACAGGATAAGGCCTACGCCGACGGCTTGGCCGTCGGCGTAGGTACTGGCATAGTACCTTTTTGCCTTTGTTTTGCCTCTTTCCCTGCATATATAAAATTCTAACAATATACATTATATCCCAGATCATTACAGAGCATTACAGGCATTGATATAGCACAAGCACATCGACAACGAGCATTTATTCAAACATCGTATCCATTCATAGCATAACAACTTCCAAACATCCAAAATAAGATACATAGTATGGCATACACAGTATAACAACATCCAAACAAAAGAAACATCGTATCGATAGAAAGAGACCTTTACACGTCTGGGGTAGCATGAAGGTCACCGCGTGGAGGCGCCGTCGAACCAGCACCGGAAGCAGGTGATCCCGCGCCACCTGGAGTCGGTGTGCTCTCGCGCGATGCGCCACCTCCAGCATGGCCGGGGTGCACCGGTGTGAACGGCGGCGAGGCAGCAGCACGACCAAAGGGTCCAGTCCCGGAGGCTCCCGTTCCCTACACGTTTGAGCAATAGTTAGCAATCGCCAAGGCACATGAAAGCGGTGGCAAGTAATTACCGGGGTTAAGCCAGTGTAGTAGAAGTTCTGGGTGAACTCTTCCTTCGATACAAACTCTGGCTTAAGCCCGGCTCGAGGAGGTCGTGGCGGTATATCGACCGGCACTCCCGTAAGCCGAGCCCTCTCTTGAGCCTGCAAGATAGTTAACATGTCAGGCATTGCACAAAAGTATGAAAAGTGAGACTTGTCATCTTTTGCAAAAAGAAAGGTTGGAACTTACATCTTCTTTTGCCTCTTTCGACGCCTCGTGTACTTCTGCTCTTTGCCTCCACTACGCAAGCTCCACCAAATAGGTGTCGTTGTGGGCCTTGTAGGCCGCCTCGAAAGCAGCTTACAATTACAAAAATTAAACCATCTCATCAACTAAGCCACTGAGGAAGTAGTATTGTCAGAGAAAGGATGGAAATAAGAGAAACTTACATCGTAGCCAGGCTGGGAAGGTCGTCGTCGAGGAGGAGGTGCGGGGTCATCGGCGCTGAGGGTAGCCTTGATCCGCGTGAGGCTTAAAGTGGGAGTGCGCGGGGTCATCTGATCCATAATGTGCAGATGGCCATGCTGAAGGCCTCCCCCAGACACGACCAACACCCACTCGTCGGGATCCGCACTTCTAGGGTCGTCCACCTCCGGATTAAGAGCGACCAGCGTCTCGAGGTACTTAGCACCGTCCTCCTGGGCAGTGCCGAAGTACTCGGGAAGCTGAGGCTGAGGCTGGGAGAGATTGGGCGCCTTCATCCTCATCGAGTCCCATGACTCATAATCGCTGACATGCCTCCCTAGTTTCTCCTCCTGCACCGCCAAAGAGATGTTATGAGTACCAAGTAGGAACATGCATGAGGGGAAATAAATGAAGGTTGTTCCATGTATGTGTATACCAGCCTAGCCTTGTAGCGCTCACTGCCGAGGTTTCCCGCCCGATGTGTCCCCCCACTGCCGCGGTTTGCCTTGTTCCGCTCGCTCAAGGCGTTCCACTCCTCGTCTTCCCCGCGCCACCTCGCAGTCAACGCCCTCCATGCATCCTCCTTGCCATAGGCCCAATCGGGCCTAACCTGAAAAATCAATACTCATGTGAAGAACAGATGATGCAATTGCAAATTAGCATCAACATAGAATCTCATCGACAATTTACTTACCTCGTCGTACTCTGCCGCGCTCATCATCGTTGGTGACTTGACATTCTCATACTTCGACGACGGTTTTCCCGATATCGCCATGATGTATTGACTCCTCGCGGTATGACCCTGGTTATAGAACTGCTAATTAGTCAACCTCTTACAATGATTCCGCAAAGTCTTCTCCGCCGCCTCCTGCTGCTCCGGAACCACCCTATAGAATCTCTTGAATCATGCATAAAAAAGTGTGAGATTCATGAGTTAGCATGGCGGGGTCATGAACCATGAACAGAAAAAGTGTGAGAGTCATGAGTTTGCCTTACCCAAAACTTGTTGATCACGGCGTCAGAAGCTTTCCCGTAGGGGGGACAATCTATGAGCTTGTAGTGTCTCCAAGTCGTGGCTAGCTTCCTCTCGCCATTTTTGGCATTGTAGAAGCCTGGCCAAAACTTCCTGATGATAGCTCCAAGCATGCAGCTAGGGACTCGAGTCCCCGGAGGATGCATCCAATTGCTGCACAAGAAACAAACATTACATGCCAAGTTGTTATCAACAAAATGAAACTACATGTTCAAAGTTACTATAGCCACTTACTCAGATTTGCTAGGTTCAATGAGGACCCGAGCCTCCGGGGCAGGTTCCTCCTTAGGGACTTATGTTTCCCCACGAACCTTTACCTTCTTCGTCGACGCCCTCGATGGCCCCTACGTCATAATCTCTAAGGCTCGAGACCCCCCCTCCTCGTCTCGAGAGTCCATCTCCTCGTCTCGAGACTCCGAGAACGCGATCTGTGAAGCCACGTCGCCGGAAGCGGAGGGTATGTCACTCAAAAGGAGGGTAGCTCGCCCTCATCCTCGCCCTCGTCCTCGACCTCCTGCAATGCGAAAAGGTAAACAATTAAGAAGCATGTTGAAAAATAAATACCAAGCATAATGAAGATGCAATGTACCTCCTCGTCCTGACCTCGGGGGACGTCCTCCCCCGACTCCTCCTCCTCGTCCTGCATCTCCTCCTCCTACCTCCTCGGCGACGTACCTTGAGGTTGTTGCTCTTCCACTCTTCGTCTTCTTTATCCCCTGAAGCAAGGACTGCGGTGATGCCTTGCCATTGCTCATATTGGCCAATCACCTGCATTGAGAAAAAGAAAACAATTAAGCATAAAGACGCAGTGCAATTAAGATGAAAAATAAATATTAATACTCATCATCACTCTAATCCTTGGGATCCTCGCACGGTGAAGGCTCATCATTGTCATGGAACAGGCAATTTAAATAGCACGTGCACATTGACAAGATAACATACAATCAGCATAACCATTGCTCATCATCAATTCATCATAGCACATCCGCATACAATCAGCATAATCATCATCCAAAATAACATACATATAGTATCGAGATACATAGTAATATCATTCTACACGTCGAGTCCCGGAGCCTCCCATTCCCTACACGTTTGAGCAGTAGTTAGAAACCACCAAGTGATTGGGCAAGTAAGCCATAATAAAGACATAAAAGACCCTCACCATCATCTGTTCTTCACCATAAATACTAATACTCATCATCATCACACTCAGTCTCATTCTCATCGCCATCATCAGTATCACTATCATGTGTGTATAAAGCATTAGGATCCTCGCACGGTGGAGGCTCATCATTGTCATGTGCCTTGGTGAGCATCTCTATGTCACTTAGATTCGTGACTATCTCACCACGGGTGTGTGCATCGTTCTCGAGGTCCTCAAGACCTTCTAAGCCAAAGTCCCCAAAGTTCTCTTGCTCTTGATAGAAAATTCCCTCGTATGTTTGAGGGTTAATGTTGTTGTAATCGTCCTCGGAGGGCATGGGTAGCTTACCATGTGGCGATACCTGGTACACGACTTCCCAGCCCTGGAGGTATTCTTTGTGGCATGGGTAGGGCAAGTAATAAACTTGCTTGGCTTGGTGAGCCACAACAAAGACATCGGATCCGCTATAGGTGGTTGAAGGCCTAACTTCAACTAACCCAATGGAAGGGGTATTTCTCTGTCCATCGCGTGGATCGAACCAGTGTCATCTGAACACAACGAGCTTGAGTTCTACGGGCCCATTGTTGAACATCAGCTCGTATACATTCTGCAACCTTCCGTAGTAATCAAAGTCATCTTGTCCCTTGGTGAAGACCCCAGTATTTATAGTTTTTGCACCCGGATGACTATTTTGGTGGACCTCTGTATGGAAGCGATACCCATTCGCATCATACTTCTCATACATGTTGACTTTACTGTTAAAACCCTAGGAGACACATCTCAACTCATCCAACATCATCACTGTGGGATCAGCTCCCTACAAGTTTAGTACGAATCGTGCATTGGTTACGTGTAATAAGAGGGCCAAGTTGCCAGGTAATTAAGAGGGATAGGTTACGAATTACCTTTTCCCTGAATCATGACGTGAAACTTCTTCCCGAGGCACCCCCTTTTAGAAGAGCATCCAACTGGGCAGCATCGGGATCTGTTGGTCCCGGCCACACCTCATTCACGAATTGGCTAGAAGGAGAAAATACGTATTAGAACGAAACCGAGTTACTAGTTGCAAAGTAATTAAGTTGCCATTTCACCTAAGGAAACTAGGCACCATCTCCTCCTCCTCCTCCTCCTCCCCACTCGCTTTCTTCTGGTCGTCCACCACTTCCCCCATGTTCATAAGCACATAGAGCATTATGCACTCCTTATCTTGATTGGACAAGGTATGAGGTTTTGTGCCACCGGCCTTGCCACCGGGAAACTTGAAGAGGAGGAGCTTGGGGTCACGCTTGGGCTCGTTGACATTGTACCGAGGTACCTGGTTATGCATAATGGGAACTTCATCTGCATAGTATGCTGTCGTGGCGTTTGCTATCTCCTGGAGGATAGTTGCCTCAGCTATGCATGCTTCAATCTTATTTTTGTTTCCACATTTGAGCCGAATATACTTGAACTATCTCTCAATACAAAATTGCCAACAAAACTGCACTGGTCCACCCAAGAGTGCCTCATTCGCGAGATGCATAATGAGATGTAGCATTGGAGTAAAGAAGCCTGGCGGAAATATCTTCTCTAACTTGCATAGCAACTCTGGCACTAGATCATGCAGCTTCTCAATCATTAGGGGACATATCTGCTTAGCACAGACCGTGCGGAAGAAATGGCTCAACTCCACTAGCACTCGCCAGATATGCTCAGGGAGATAACCTCGAAGCATCACCGGCATCAACCGCTCAATCCATATATGATAGTCGTGACTCTTTATCCTAGTGACTTTTCCCTTCTCAATATTGACTCCCTTGCTTATATTCGATCAATAACCATGAGGAAACATCATGACGTTTTTCATCCACGTGAATGACTCCTTCTTTTGGTCCTTATCAAGCACAAACTGCGAATGCGGCTTCAGCCACCCTTTTCGTTTGCCTTGAGGAGGCTGCATGTGTTGTCTTGGCCTATCACATAGCTCCTTAACATCGACTCTAGCCTTGACATTATCTTTTGTCTTCTCAGGAATGTTCAGGATTGTGTTAAAGAGGGACTCTGCGACATTCTTTTCGGTGTGCATCACATCGATGTTATGGGGAAGTGCTAATTCGTGGTAATAGTCGAGCTTCATTACGCCTGCCTCGTGAGTCCAGTTGTGCTCCTTACCATATCCGTCAAATACTAGGACACCGGATTCAGTACGCTCGAGAGCAGCTAGCTCGGCCTTAACAGCTGCACCATCGAATGTTGGTATCTGTCTTTCTTCAAGCACAACTTTGCCCTTCTTGAAGTTCCTTATGTCCTGTCTCAACGGATGATCTCTTTTCAGGAACGGTCGATGCGTGTCAAAGGCAGAATATTTTTACCCGCTTTTAGCCAAAGGAACTCAAGTCGTTGCCTGCACACTGGGCATGGCCACTTACCAGCTGTACAATGGTCGTAGAATAGGGCGTACCCAGGCATGTCGTGCATGGAATATTGGTACCAAACTTTCATGAAGAAGTTTGTCTTTGATACATGGTTGTATGTCAACGTTGGGTGGTGCCAAGAGTGGTTTAGATCATCCACAAGCGGCTGCATGTAGACACTCAAATTCTTCCCCGGGTAGTCAGTCCCTGGAATGATGAGCGTCAAGAATATGGTATTCCTTTGCATTAGGGCTGGGGGAGAGGGAGATTGAGCGGAATAACAAACAGCGGCCAACAGCTACACAAGGAACTCGACATGCCATATGGATTGAATCCATCCAAAGATATGGCAATTCTATAGTGTCGGGCCTCTGCCGCCAGATCGGGGTGGTCTTCATCAAACTTCTTCCATGCCCTACCATCAGATGGATGTCCCATTGTTTCCCGTCTGTGCTCGTCAGGGTATCTCTTCCCGTCCTTGTGCCACGTCATCTGTTTGGCAGACTCCAAGGTCATGTAAAGCCGCTGGATTATTTTTATGAATGGGAGATAACGAAGAATCGAAGCGGGGATCTTTGTCTTCACCTTGGGCTCACCATCGGCTCCCTTTGACTTAAGATACCTAGAGGCCCCACACAAGCTACATTACTTGTCATTCGCAAACTGTTTCGAAAACAGAAGGCAACCTTTTGGACAACAATCTATCTTTGTGTAGTCCATGCTTAGCGCTCGCATGATTTTCATGCATTCGTACAAGGTTTTAGGCAGACAATGCCCTTCGGGCAACGTGTTACCATGTTTTACCAAATTGGCTTCAAAGCATGAACGGGTCATGTTGAACTGGAGCTTTGTGGCTAGTGCTTGCGAGATGGTATCGAGCTGAGAAACATTTGCACCCAGGTACAGAGGCCTCTTAGCCGATTCTATCATATCATAGAATGCCTTAGCGGATGGGTCGGGATCCTGTGGTTCAGGCGGTTGCTCCGGTTCCGGCGGTCCCTCTGGTTCAGTAGAAGGTGGAGACTCCGGCATGGCATCACGGAAATCCTCCAGCAAGTTTCGCATGCCATCGTACTCTATGCCATCGATCCGCTGCCGCATCACGTCACCTCTGTCATGTTCGTTCTGAGTAAAGTTGACCATCGTGACGAAGCCCGACATATACCCAGAAGCCCAAAGGTGTTGTTTCATAATCTCCTTTTTAGCGCGTTGACGGCTCCTACAACGGGCGCACGGGCAACTGGGATGAAGTGTCTTTGGTCCACGGGCTATGTCCTGCACTACCATTTCAGTCTTCCATGCCCACTCATCTGTTCTGTCAACAGCACTAGTACGGCCACTATACATCCACCCATTATCAGTCATCCTCTTCCGCTTTATTGAGAGCTAAACAACAAACATAACATTTCATATCGAACAGGAGATTAAAATGCTTCATTTTTTACGCAAAAATCAACCTACATGTCTAATAGGAAAGTGGGTCCTAACCAGCCGCCTGATCCGTAGATTGGGTAAGTTCTCCCTGGCTCTACCCCGATCCGAGCAGAATTTCGGCAGCACCTCCCCGCTGCTCTCCCGATACACGTCTCGACAAAAAGCTGAGAGAATGTGCATCCGGAGAACAACGAGGAGGCGCCGCCGAAATCCTGTCTCGGAATGAGGAATAGCCAGCGAGAACCATACCCAACTACAAATCCGCCGACTGCCCAATAAAAGTCGTAAGCATTACGGTTCAAAATATGCGAGACCACTAATGCATATTTATCCGCGTAACGCTTACAGTCGGGATGATGCCTAGGTGACGCGACTTGACTTGGTGATCTAGACACAAAACTAAATCTAGGTACACGAGAGGGGTGAACGAATTTGCACCCTTGAAGTGTGATCGACGACGGGGGGTGCAAGGCGATGGAGTGGGCTTCGAGACGACGGCAGCTCCGAGGCGACGGAGGGGGCTCCAAGACGACGACGATGGAAGGGTCGGCTTGTGGTCGGGCCGACGTCGGGTTCAGGCCGGAGGTGGTGTCCGGCTCCGGTGGCGGCGGGCGAGGGCAGGCCGACGGCGGGGGCGGGAGGGAGCTCGCCGAAGGGGTGGGCAGGGGGCGGGGGTAGGGGCGGGAGGGAGCTCGCGGGAGGGGCGGGCCGGCGGCGAGGGCGTGAGAGGCGGGCGGCAAGAGGGGCGGGCAGCGGGAGGGGCGGTCGAGAGGGGCAGGCGGGAGGGGCGAGCGGGAGGGACAGGCGGTGGGAGGGGCGGGCCGATCGGCGGCAGCTACAGGACAGGAGGGGGCAGCAAAGCCGACGGGAGGGGGCAACACAGCCGACGGCGGGGTCCGGCTGGCGGGGGGGGGGGGTCGGGGGAGCGTGAGGAGCATGCGGGCCGGCGGCGGGGTCGGGGGAAGTGGGGGTTTCGGATAAGGTTCCCACGGCCGGCCGGCCGATCTAGGGTACGAGGACCTACGCCGACGGCCTGGCCGTCGGCTAAGGTCTATTTTTTTAATTCGTATACGCCAACGGCCTAGCCGTCGGCTTAGGGCCATTTACATTTTTTAATTTCCTTATTTCTGTATTCTTTTATGTTTTAAAGCATATAAAATCTTTTTTATTTTTTTACACCATTGTTTTTAATTGTTTTCAAGCTTAGGTCTATACCCCTTCGCAGACATCCTCTGTCACCTAGCTACGGAGGTTCCGGTGTTTAATTATTAGGGGGAAACTCCCCGTTTTCCGTGGAACGGGGTAGGATCTTGTGGCAGCTTGGGCTCAAACATGGCTTGTAATGACCCTATGACCTAACCAAACACAACCCAAGACAAATGTCCATCGGGCTACCCCCATCCGGAGAATATCTAGGGGGGGGGGGGTAGACGATATGGGGTTTCTCCCATGCGCATGAAGAGGTCACACTCGGGATCTATGTCTTGCATCTATGGGTTTTCCACCACACTTGTACACATACCCTAGGTCCACATGCAGGTTTTTGTGGGATTCTGACGCTCCGCCGGTCATTCACCTCTGAAACCCTAGATCGGGGTGATCCGCAGATCTACCCCTATAAATTTCTCCGTATGCGGGTTGACCAATGGACTTTTTTTCTCTATCTATGTTTGTTTAGCACATATGTACATGGAGAACCAAGGTTGGACACATTTCACCATATTATTCACACCGATTGACCCGTACCGGGAGTTTTGATATACAGATCCAGGATTTTACTAAGTGTTAGCCCATGTCTGTGAACAACGTCAGACACATGACCTGGATATGCCATCTACCAACATTACATCACACTTCTGCACATATGTTAGGGACACATGCAGGTTTTCGAGTGATTTCGACGCTTCGACGGTCATTCACCTCCGAAACTCTAGATCGGGGGGACCCGCAGATCTATCCCTATAAATTTCTCCGTACGAGGGTTGACCAATGGACTTTTTTTCTCTATCTATGTTTGTTTAGCACATATGTACATGGAGAACAAAGGTTGGAAACATTTCACCAAATTATTCACACCGGTTGACCCGTACCGGGGTTGACCCGTACCGGGAGTTTCGACATACAGATCCAGGATTTTACTCAGGTTGATCCTGAGTTTGGAAGTGGAGACGATTTGGATTTGGGTAAACTTTATTTTGACAAGGAAGATGAATTGCTTGGGCTACCTAAAGATTGGGCCCTTGATGGTAAAGAAGGGTGTACTTCCATTGGTGAAAAGAAAAAAGAAGAAGAAAAACAAGGAGCTTGCAAATGGTGAGGAGGTAGGCGAGGAAAAGAAAGGGTAAGATTTCTCTCAAGGACAAGGTGGAGCTTGAGAATGAGCTTGAAGAGTATTATAATCTAGACTACGAGGGCACCATTGGAGATCTCAAGACACGGTTCAAGTATAGGCAAGGTCAGCCAAACAGTTTTTCATTGATCTACCCCTGTAGTGATTCTGACGCTCCGGCGGTCTTCCTCCGGCGAAACCCTAGATCGGGGGGACCCGCAGATCTACCCCTATAGCTTTCTTCGTACGAGGGTGGACCAATGGACTTTTTTCTCTATCTATGTTTGTTTAGCACATATGTAATGGAAAACCAAGGTTGGGCCTATTTCGGCACTCCAACGGTCATTCACCTGCGACATCCTGCTCCGGAGGAGGAAATATGGGCTCGACATTGTACCCCCTATAGCTTTCTCCGCAATAGGCTCCACCAATGTACTTTTTCATTGGCTTAGGTTTGTTTACTCCATAGCTACATGGAAAACTAGGTTTGGGACCTTGTAACACATCATAGCCTCCGGTTAAGCCGAACCGGGAGTATTCCATCTACACGTGCACGAATGTCTCTAAGTGTTATCGCATTCATGTGTGAAGAAGCTAGGTAACACCCGGGATCCATGTCTTGCATCTATGGGCCTTCCACCACACTTGTACACATAACCTAGGTCCACGTGCATGTTTTTGTGGGATTCCGACGCTCCGCGGCGGTCATTCACCTCCAACATCCTGCTCCGGAGGGGAATAATGTGGGCCCGACAATGTACCCCCTATAACTTTCTCCGCACGAGGCTCCAACAATGTACTTTTTCATTGGCTTAGTTTTGTTTACTCCATAGCTACATGGAAAACTAGGTTTGAGACCTTTGTAACACATCGTAGCCTCCGGTTAAGCCGAACCGGGAGTATTCTGTCTACACGTGTGCACGAATCTCTCTACGTGTTATCGCATTCATGTGTGAAGAAGGTCACACCCGGGATCTATGTTTTGCATCTATGGGCCTTCCATCACACTTGTACACATACCCTAGGTCCACGTGCAAGTTTTTGTAGGATTCTGACGCTTCGGTGGTAATTCACCTGCGACATCCTGCTCCAGAGGGGGGCCTGGCGGTCTACCCCTATAGCTTTCTCCGCACGATGTTCAAACACTGTAATTTTTTGTTTGTTGAGGTTTGTTTAGGACATAACTACATGGAAAATAATGTTGGGACCTTGTAACACATCGTAGCCCCCGGTATACCCGCAGACGGGTGTATTCTACCTACATGTCCATGACTTTGCATAGTGTTATCGCATGAATGTGAAGATGGTCACACCAAGGAGCTAGACATTGCATCTATGGATCTTACACCACACTTGGACACATACCCTACAATCACATGCAAGTTCATGCGGTACTACGGCGCTCCGGCGGTCTTTCTTCACCGAAACCCGGCCTAGTCCAGGCGTGAGGGGGCCGGAGAGGGGGCGTCGGTTTACTGTGAAGCATACATATTAATATAGTAATAGTAGCATAATATATTTTAAATTAGTAGCATAAATATTATAATTTATTAATATATTATTTTATGTATTAATTAGTAGACACAAAAAGAATAAAAAGGCGTATATCGAGGGTTGAAATGAGATGATATATATTATAATCTCATTTTCAATATTATTTTATGTATTAGTAATATAAGATTAAACGGTTAAATAAAAAAATGAAAACAAAAAAATAAAAACAGGGTCTACACCGACGGCCAAAGGTCGGGGCCGTCGGCGTAGCCTCTACTGGGCTGACGGCGTTACCGCCCGACCGTCACCGGGGCCCACCTGGCAGTCCTACGTCGATGGCTGGTGATACACCGACGGCGGCCCTCGGCCTAAAATGGACCTACGCCGACGGCGTCCCTCGGCCTAAAGCGGCCTACGCCGACGGCTCGTGGACGCCGACGGCCCGCTGCCAGGGCTGACGAGGTGGGCCATCTACGCCGACGGCCCCGACATTTGGCCGTCGGCGTAGCCGCAGGCCATCGACGTATAAGCTCAGTCCCGTAGTGATGGAAGATAAAATGTTACTTGAGTCATGAAAGCGGCACGCCAAGTCATTGCTGATATTATAACTTCCTTGTTTGAGCACATTCCTACTGTTTCGTTGGTCAAATAGTAAGATCATTGCAAAGCTCTCCTTCATTACTATCTTCGTTTTCCAAATCCATTTTAAAGGTTCAAGCAGATTTGGTAGAACACTTAACTCTAACCAGGGAAGAAAAGTAGCGCTAACATGGGAAGCAGAGAGTGTCGTCGTACTATGAAAAGCGACACTCTAAACCTTAGAACCAAAAGATATCTTTTGGTGCATTCCCTAAGCAGCTGGAGTTGGTATAGCACACCAAGAAATAGAAGATTATCCTTTCTTTCCAAATATTAGAGGCAGCGATATAAACACGCCGCATAATAGATCTCCAGCGAAGCCCCCTTTAGCAAGAGAAACCAAACCAGTTCGATTCTGATTCGGAGGTCATGGGATGTTGAGGCGTGCCCATCAAGTAATGCTAAAGGGTGGGTGGAAGATAAAATGTTAGTTGAGTCATAGAAGCGACACGCCAAGTCATTGTTGATATTATAACTTCTCGGTTTCAGCACATTCCTAGTGTTCAGCTCACCAGATCAATGCAAAGATCTCTCCTTCGTTAGTACCTTGGGCTTCCAAATCCATTAAAAGGGTTCAGGCAGATTTGGTAGCACACTTAACACTAACCAGGGAGCACAAGGAGATATGCTAGCGATAATGCGGGAAGGAGAGAGTGACGTCGTACTACTGAAAGTGATGTACGCTCACACACAAAAGCCACACTCTAACCCCCCCCCCCCCCCCCCTCCCTGAAATATTCCAGACAGCAATATAAACACGTCACATGATAGATCTCCACGGAAACCTACTTTAACCAGAGGAACTAAAGCAACCCGATTCCAATACGAAGTCCAAGAGATGTTGAGGCGTGCCTTGGAAGTACTGCTAAAATGGCAGTGGAAGATATAATGTTACCTGAGTCACAGAGGATACATGCGGAATCATTGTCAATATTATAACCTCTTTGTTTTGACACGTTCATTATCCTAGATTTCCAAATCCATTTGAATTCAAGCAGATTTATTAGCACACTTAACGTTAACAAAGGAAAAAAGGAGACCTTCTAGCGTCAATCTGGGATGGAAAAACAGACGTCCTTAGCTACTATGAAAAGTGACATATGCTCAGAAACTCTGTTTTAACAGTAAAGATTTATCCTTGCTCTCTCTTTAGCTGTAGGATGAGAGGAATAAGAGAAACAAGAATTGGTGCCGTGGAGATATTTGTACCCAAATCTTCCCATAAATTATCAAATACCAGGTGTCGTGTCTCTTCTCCATCTCGTAGAGAACTTATGTTTCTTCCTATGATAGTAAGCTTTCCCTTCGTCCACAGTGCCATCCTTTATGTATTGTATGTGTAGGGCGTTATAGGTTTGTGTATCATCTAGATATGTTCTACTGGATACTCTAAAAATAATTGAAAGAATAAACTAAAATTGTTTCATAAAAAAATTCATCACTGAAATTTTGTGACGAGTTCTCCACTCATAGATATCGAGGCCAACTGAATTGGTCATTTTCCGGTAATCAAATCCTCATCATGGGACCATGAGATATATGGATTGCTGCTCATTGAATCCATCTTCACTACAGAATATATGAATATGTTAATCGACTATATAATCTATATATCAACATATTTGGATCCGAGATGTATTAGTCAATCACCTTCAGCTATCTCATCTCAAAATCTGAAGCTGAAGTAATTCATGACCGCCTACAAATTGGGCACTGTAACTCTTGGTATAACTACGGTCTGATGCATGGGATGTGGAAGGTATGGGTGTGGAAGCGCGGCAGCCTGGTGATCTCCTCGTCATCAGGCTCCAACTCTGAATGGGAAATCGTCGACTCCTGGCCGGGTGCCGCCACAGCTCCAGCAGCAGGGGCGGCCTCTTTGCAGGCGTGGACTAGGGCCTGTGAATGGCTGTACACCAAACACACCATCAGTGAAGGCACGTGGATGTTAATGTCAAAGCGCATGATTACTCCCTCGAGGTTATCGATCTTGCGGCCGATGACATCGGCGAAGTCATTTGTGAGTGAAGATGCCCCTCCCCCCGGCGCCCATTTCTCCGGGGAGAGGTTGTATTTGCCAGTGACAGGCCCGTCGGCGAGCATCCCATGGATGAGGTTGCGGCAGGCCTCGTAGTTGTGGAAGACAGCAGGGTCCGCCACCACGACGCGGTGGTCGAAGGGCGCCCGATAATCATCAAACCAGGCGTCAAAGTGTTCATGTAATAAACAAATGTTTGTCACATTTTTACATGTAATTGGAAAAGTGTTTGTAACATTTATATAAGTAAATTCACGTAATTCAAAATATGTGTGGTGAATTTTGACAAATGTTTGTGTCATTAGAAAAAAACAATATTAGAAATCCATGCAACAAAAAAACTGTTTGATACATTTATATAAATTTTGATATAATTAAAAGGAGTGTTGAATGCTTTTTAAAACATGTTCATTTTATTAAAAAATCAAGCATGTAATATGGTCATGTAATTGTTCAACTTCTTTTCTAAATATCCTTATAACTGAAAATAATCATGCATTACAAAATCATGTAACTAAAAAAAGTGTTCGACGCAATCTTAAAAAAACACATATAAAGTTGTAATTTTACAAACAATAGTAATGCAAAAAATAACGTTGAGACAAATAGGGCAGCAAGTTAGGGATCCAATATGTTTCCATTAGAAGTGTATTCTTTCAACTGTAGTGGTTTAGGCAATCCAAATATTTATTACCTGAATATATGTCTACTTGGCTCACGGGTAAAGAGATGTAGGCATGGAGAAGGTAAGATTCGAAACAATATAGTTGATGCAAAATATCATGCTTCATCTCCAAACATATTCCATAGCAATCGTAGTAGGCACATCAACCTTCTTCTGGGGGCACTATTAGGAGTATAAGTGTGAACTTTATCTCAGTGTCACCGGGCTCCTAGTCTAGCATCCATATGGAGCACACAACACCGAGCGTCACAAGAGCTCCGGTAGCGGCGACCTATTTGCACGCATGGATTAGGGCATGTGGCTCGCCGTAGATCAAACATACCCGGAGTGACGGTAGATGGATAACGATGTTGATGCACTGGACGATGTCCCCATGGCAGTTGTTCTTGCAGCCGATCACCATAGTTAAGTCCATTGGTAGGTGAGCTAGCAGGTCTCTCGGTAGGCCAGTTCCGTCATCGTCGAACAAGGCCTAGATGCACCACATCGCTGGTAAGTTGTCCTGGATCCCGACCCTGCGCCTCCTATGTGACACAACCACGTCATCATGTATGCATAGTAAGCTCACGAGATCTCCTAGCTTGATGTGGGGGATGATGCGGAGGAAAACTCTCCCATAGCCGATGATGTACGTCTCTATGACCAATGCCGCGGCCATGGTGGCAATACCATGGTCCTTGCGCCTGCTCTCTCTATGTCCCAAGCAACATTGCGTACGGTGGGACACAGTTTCTTCTTATAGACAAAGGAAAGAAGGCACATACAACAAAAGTAAATTGAAGGGATGCCGTTGAGGGCCTTCTACCTGGAACATAAAGTTGGACTGCCTCTTACCGTTGGAAGAGGTTTCTATTATGAGTTTGAAAACTTCTCCATTTGCTCCCTAATTTGTATGGTAAACACTTAAACAGTTCAAATACAACTGTATTTTGATTTATTACACGAGGGCTTCATATACTAATGCGCCCATGTTCTCGTCATGAGATGATGGAGTACTTGAGCTTATAAGATCAGAACAAGATTCACAAAGATAAATATTACCTATATTACTAAAGTGACTAGTTCATAGAACTCCCAACCGAAGATGAGCAATTCAAAACTATTTGTCACATTTTTACAAAAAAATCATGAAATTTAAAAAGGGTTCGGTGAATTTTCATAAATGTTTGTATCATTCGAAATCAAAATAATATTAGATATCAATGTAAAAAATAATTGTTCGATACATTTATAGATTTTCTATGTAATTCTAAAAAGTGTTGAATGCATTTAAAACATTGAGTTATTACAAAAACGTAACCATGTAATAAGATAGTCATGTGATTAAAAGTGTTCTACGTATTTTTTGAATATTCTTGTAACTAAAAGTGTTCATACATTACAAAATCATGTAATTGATAAAAGTGTTCGACATAATCTAAAAAAAACTTATATTATTTCATTTACTCGTGATGAAATAAAATAAAATTGAAGGAACACTAGTAATGCAAAAAGCATTGTTGCGACAAATAGAGAATTCAAAATGTTTCCATTAGACTATGCCGGGCGTCACCAAAGCTCTAGGAGCGGCGGCCTCATTGCAAGCGTGGATTAGGTAATATGGCTCGCTGTGGATCAATCAGTATTAGGACTTGTAGGGATGATTAGTGGGGCTTCGGTACAAGATACTACCGATGGTTCAGCTAGGCTGGCGCATCAGTGATGGGACACCGTGAATGAACTATAGTGCTAGCTTGGTACCGCCATCATAAAACATCACAACTGTAAGGACCCTGAGACATGTCGTGTCTGTGTTGACATGTGTCATGGTTTTGGTATTTGGGGTTGCACTTCCTGAAACAGAAACAACTAGGAGTGCACCCCGAGTTGCACTGCCTGAGACACACACTACTAGCAGTGTAAATTGCTTACGTGCCAGGCTAATTTTAGTTGACCTGTTCGGGACGCAAATTAAAAGGCTCCTTCCGGTAAAACTGACGGAATTTTACGGACAAACGAGGTTTTACGGGATCTGTTGGAGTTGCTCTAACCAAACATTAGTTGCCCCCTATAATAGTTTGGATATCATTCAACATATATATATTTTATATCGGATATCATTTATTTCTGCAAATATATAGTCAATAATGTGCATGGGTGGGGCGGTTGTAAGAAGTTCGACCGATATACAGATAGCTCCTAGCTATTTCCTTGTTGGATAGTATTAATTATATACATCCACAAGTACATGCATGAAGAGCAAGTACTCTGATTTTGGTTAGTAAAACGTTTCATGTTTATCCCATTTTGGGTGAGAAGCACGGTTCATATTGCCTGGTTAATAAGATCATGCTCTTATAATAATTACTTATGCCAGGCTGACCCCTCCTTATTAATTGCCATAATGTATTGCTACTTTATTCCTTCAACCTTAGGCTATATATATGTTTGTATATAGAGCAAAGGAGACTCGTATAGCCAGGAGCCCAAGCTAGAGAAAACGGAATGGTCTCCGTAGAGTCAAGCACCCAATCTGAGAGAACAAGAGGGTCTAAGACCCTCCAGGGGTGATTCATTTGGAGATGGAAGGTGACATCACATCACCAACCAAATCGTCCAAGAACACAAAGGACAAAGGAACATGCAAGTACTTGTCCAATAACTTCAAGGAAAAGGCGAAAAAATGAATTGATGAAGGGGACTGGAAGGTCCTAGTCAATAAGCAAAACTGCACGAAACACTGGGTAAGTTTCTCCAATCCAAATCTGGGCAAGAATGGGGAACTAATTTATCTGTCCATTATATATGATTCATCCCAGAAGTACATAGCTATAGGGTGTATGTATATACCTTCCCTGGGAGGTGAGAATCGAGATCCGTTTCCATGTACGCATCGCTCATGAGCACACGGCCGTAGTTTTAATTTGTCGGCGGCGGCTCGTGATGAAATTGATCCTGTCCGTCTCCTTATGTCATATCCGTTGTCATCAATGAACGGTAATCACGTGTTGATCCATTCTGCGCTTGAATCGAGAAGATAAATCCATCTACTGGATGTGGTATCCCTCTGGTAAAATTTCTGATTTCCCTGCTAAAAGAAATAGTGTGGATATCTTTATACAGTATGTATATATGAAATTAATTAGAAGGTGCTCTGGTTTAGTGAGGTTGTAATTTATACATGCAGTTATACTCCCTCCGTTCCTAAATATAAGTTTTTTAAGAGGTTTCATTAAAAGACTAAATATGGATGTATATAAACATACTTTACAGTATAGATTCGTCCATTTTGCTCCGTATGTAGCCCCCTATTGAAATCTCTAAAAAGAATTATATTTAGAAACACAGGGAGTAGTTCACATACATTTGCCCTGGTTCCTCCTGCTTATCCACATAGCATATTTGTACAGGTAACCTTGATTGTATTTATCAAATTTATTTGCAGGGGATTGTATTTATCTGATTTATCCAGAGATAATGTCCTCGTGCGATATAAACCTAGTTATTCCATTTCAGCCACAAACCGATCTCAACAAATAAAATTGAAGTACATACTGTGATTTCTCATTCGTACCTAATTATGTCATTACCTTAGCTTCATCTTGACAAATAGCTTCTTTTATTTTATCAAACCAATCAACTCACAACCAATAAAATTGAAGTACATACTGTAATTTCTCATTCGTACATAATTACATTATTACCTTAGCTCCATCTTGAAAATAGCTTCTTTTATTTTATCAAACCAATCAACCCATTTTAATGGCATTTAAAAGTATAATAGCAATAATGTCATATTTCCATCGTATGCATATTGTTTCTCTTTTTTTTTGTATCCGACCCCTTTCTAGGTAGTTATATATGTTGCTATATTACATCCATGTGTCCAATGAATACTTTGTGTTGATACTCGTTAAATTAACACTGAATAAATTGTAGATATTTATACAAACACTTACTATTACATTATGAATGATTTTCTTGCCACTATTCTTTGGATTTGTAGCTATCTAGTTCGTACCCTAAATTTTGCTAGACCACTTATCTTTCTGGAGTATTTTGTTTGCAACATGGCCATACTTATGTGTCGCATGGTTGTTGTTCTGTCCTAGAAATATTATGTTTCTTAGCTATTTTATTTTTCATTCAGATATACGCGTGCACTCACACATAGAAGAACAAGGGTAAAGGAACAAACTTTTAGCTTGATCCTGCTATTGTAATTGCATATGGTTGATGCATCACTTCTACCTTAATTTCTCAAGCTATATTTTTCTTGCAGAAGTACACCCATCAAAGATATCATAACACATTCGGCTCTGCACCTGGTGTCTGTTTCTTCCTGGATGGCGAGATGAACCCGGAGTTTAAAGTAGAAAAACTATGAAAGAAGGTAATCATGTGTTGGGAGAATGGGGGAAGTACGATGAAGCATCAACCCTCTCTCCCCTGCCGTCGCCGGCAGCTGCACAGGCAAAGACCAGTCGGCGCGGCGGCAGCGGAGCATCTCCTTCTCCCCCGTCTGTCAGGCCCGGCGCGGAACGGCGCCTTGTGGCGGCTGCGTTGCGCTACCGCGGGGCTCAGCGGTGCAACGGTGGTCCTACGGGGCGGCAGTGTGGCCAGCTGGCGGCGGCACAGCGACAACCTGGGGCCTGGGTGTGGTGCGGCTGCTGCGGTGGTTCGGCCATGGTGGGGGTGTGCGGGCAGGCGTCCAGTCGAATCTGGCGCCTGGAGGCTGGTCGGCAGTGCGGAGTGCTGCTGGGGGATCAGATGTGCTCTCGATGGGAGTTGGCGTAGCTGCTGGCTGCGGTGGCCGATGGACCTTCCCGTGGGCATATGGAGGCGGGATGGTGGATGCAGGGGGTGCTTTGCTTCGGCCAGAGGAGGCGGGGCATCCTGTATGGAGGTGATGGGGGTGAGGGGCTCGCACGGGTGCGGTTGCTCGGTGGCCGGAGTTGCCGACTGCCATGAGCGGCTCCCCATCTGGATCTGTATTGCCCAGACCTGATGGGGCGGTACCCGTCATCCCTGGTTGCAATGGCTGGCAATTGGCTGGTGTCGCGGATTGGCCGCTGGTGCGGAGTTTTAATTACATGGTCCTCCGGCTCGGGGTTAGTTTCCTCTCGCACCAATCCTGTCGCTTGGTCGCACTAGAGCTCCTACACAGCTTTGGCCCAACTCCGGTCAGAGCAAGGAGGGAGCTTGGCGGATCGTATTGTGGGTCCCTACATGTTACGGCGTCGGTGACGTCCCGTGGCTGTGGTGGTCGGGGCAACGCGGGCCGGCTATCATATCAGTGCTAAAGGTCGCGGATTTGCCGACTTCTGAGCTGTGGCGCCATGATGGCCGTCGGCAGGCTCTTATTTGTACTACCCTCGGTCCACTGGTTGGAGGGGCGTGCAGGTGTCGGCACCCCTACGGTGATGGTGCTTACCCGGGTCGGGGGCTGATGCCAAGCTTTTCCTGTCGTGGTCTGTGCACTGGGATGTGGACGGTTGGTGATGGCTCGTTGCTTGGATACCAGGACAGCGGCCCTGCAAGGTGGTCAGTATGGTTGGCTCTCCGGTAGGCACCATGGCGGAGGTGGTGTCTACTTCCCTTGGTCGTGTGGGCGGCGGGGAACGTAGAAGCGGGTGGCTCGGGTGCGCTCTTTGTCTTTGGCAATGGCGGCACCCTGATCTGGATCTATGGTTCGGGACTCGTCGCACTATTCCTAAAGGCTTTGTTGACTTGTGAGAGCTACCGGGCGAAAGCCCTGCGCTTTGGCGTCATCGATGGTGACGCATGTGGGCGCCATTCTCTTCTTGAGGACGTTGTCGTGGTGTTCCTCTTCGTGTCTGAGTTTCGGGCGAAGACCTTCGTCCATGTGGACTCGGCAACGGCGATGCTTTGCGCCATTCTCCCTCCCGAGGGCGTTGTCGTGGAGCTTAGGTCTAGTAGGGCGTAATGTGATGGTGTTTCTAGATCTTCCTTTGCTTTGTTTCGTTTCGGTAGCGTAGCCACTTGCGGTGTATGTGATCCATGTATTTCTTTGGATCGACTCTGGAAGAGGGTCACCTCACCAACTTCTATCGTTTAGTTGTGTACTTGGGTCGGTTGTTGCTTTATATATAAAGTGGGGTGAAATCCTGTTTTAAGGTAATCATGTGTTATATTTTCTTTCAACATTTACAGTAGAAATGTAAAACTATCTACAAATATTTTGCCTTAGTATTTGCTCCGTCAATTAGTCCAGTAGAGTACACATTCATGTGCCCTATATATGGACTGTACTTTTACAGCAAACCAGCATTTTACAGTATAGATGGATGTATACAAAAGCTTCACATCAAATGACAGCCGCCCTCGTCCCTTCCCTTCTTCCATTCAACCTATTCCGTAATCCTTTTTTGCCAGTCTAAATTGAAGCTAATGTGGTTTGCCTACCGTACCCACTCCATGAAATGAAATCAACTTCTTTTCCTTGGCGCCTATGCAACTTTCTCCATTTGTACATGTACTGTTTAATATTTTAGTTTTGAAGATTTATCTTCTAACATTGTCATATGTTAATGTTATGCATAGTGAACTCGGAAGATTGCACGGCTTGTCGTGGGGGACGATGCGGAGGAAATCTCGCTCACAGACCACGATGTGTGTCTTTATTTCCTTCGTTGTGGCCACTGTCGCAGCACCGTGTTCTAGGCACCTGCTCCCTTAATCTCCAATGAAACCAAATGAGCCATCACACGCACAATGGTGGACAGTGGAAGAGGAGTTCTTATAGCCAGAGGTAGGAACGCAAGTCCGACTGCTCTAAAATGAAGGGATGTTGTTTAGGGTCTCCTATCGCAAATGAAAAATGGGACAACTGCCTCCGGCCGTTGGTAGAGATGTGCACGATGAATTTGAGATCCTTTCTATTTGCTTCCTAATTAGTGGTGGTAAAGACCGCAAACAATTCAGATACAAGTCTTTGATTTACTGCTTGAGGGCTTCATATACTGATGGGCCCATCTTATCGTCGTGCGATGATAGAGTATATCAGCTTACAAGATCAGAGCAAGATTCAAAAACATGCATCTTAGCTAGATTACTATGGTGCCTAGTTCATAGACCTCCCAACTAAAGATGAGCGATTCATATATTAGAAAATGTTCATGTGCTTAAAATAGTGTTTTCATATTTTTTACGAAGGAATTCGTGTAATTTAAAAAGTGTATGCCGGATTTTCATAATTATTTCTTTCATTAGAAATAAAAAGTGTATGCCGAATTTTCATAATTATGTTTGATACATTTATAGTTTTTTTATATAATTACAAAAATATTAAATGCATTTTAAAACGTGTTCAAGTTATACATATAGCTCCTAGCTATTTCCTTGCTGTATAGTGTTAATTTTATAGATCCACAAGTACATGCATGATGAGCAAGTACTCTATATTTCAGTTGGTAACACGTCTCATGTTTATCCCATTTTTGGCGAGGAAACACGGTTCATATTGCCTGGTCAATAAGATCATGTTCATATACTAATTACTTATGCCAGGCTGACCCCTCCTTATTAATTGTCATAATGTATTGCTACTTTATTCCTTCAACCTTAGGCTATATATATGTTCGTCTATAGAGCAAAGGAGACTCGTATAGCCAGGAGCCCAAGCTACAGAAAACAAAATGGTCTCTGTAGAGTCAAGCACCCAATCTGAGAGGACGAGCGGGTTGAAGACCCCCTCGATGGAAGCCCCTCCAGGCGTGTGATACATTTGGAGATGGGAGGTGAGATCGAATCACCAACCAAATCGTCCAAGAACACAAAGGACGAAGCAACCAGCAAGTACTTGGGGCCGCATGCATCGTTTAGATGCAGAGGCTGGGGGACACCCTCATTTTCGAAAAAAAAACCCAGCAAGTACTTGTCCAATATCCTCAAGGAAAATACGGAAAAAATGAATTGGAAGGTGGTTGATGTTCCGACCTGGCTGCAGGAACTCGAATCATACAATGAAGGGAACTGGAAGTTCCTCGTCAATAGGCAAAACGGCAGGAAATACTTGATAAGTTTCTCCAATCCAAATCTAGGCAAGAATGGCAAACTAATTTATCTCTCCATTATATTTGCTTGATCCTAGAAGTTCATAGCTATAGGGTGTATGTATACCTCCCCTGCGAGGTACGACGTAATGTAGTATCAGAATTCACATAGGTAGGCAGGTGAGAATCGAGATCCGTTTCCATGGACGCGTCGCTCATTGGGCACACGGGCGGACTTTTTGTCGGTGGCGGCTCGTGATGTAATTGATCCTGTCAGTCTCCTTATATCATATCCACTGTCATAAATGAACGATAACCATCTGTTGATCCATTATACGCTTGAATCGAGAAGATAAGTCCATCTACTCGATGTGATGTTTGTCTGTAAAAGTTCTGATTTCCTTGCTAAAAGAAATAGTGTGGATATCTTCATACAGTATGTATATATGAAATTAATTAGAAGGTGCTCTGGTTTAGTGAGGCTGTAATTTATCCATGCTGTTATAGTTCAGATACATTTGCCTTGGTTCCTCCTGCTTATCCACATAGAATATCTGTACATGTAACCTTGATTGTATTTATCTGATTTTTTTGCAGGGGATTGTATTTATCTGATTTATCCAGCGATAATATCCTCGTGTGATATGAACCTAGTTATCCCATTTCAGCCACAAACCGATCTCAACCAATAAAATTGAAGTACATACTGTAATTTCTCATTCGTACCTAATTATGTTATTACGTTAGCTTCATCTTGACAAATGAATTCTTTTATTTTATAGAACCAACCAACCTAACCAATATAATTTAAGTACATATTGTAATTTCTCCTTCATACCTAATAAATTATTACCTTGGCTTCATCTTGACAAATAGCTTCTATTATTTTATCAAACCAATCAACCCATTTTAACAGCATTAAAAAATATAATAGCAACAATGTCATATTTCCATCGTATGCACATTGTTTCTCTTTTTAATTTATTTTTGTATCCCAACCTGTTTTTAGTTAGTTATATATGTTGCTATATTACATCGACGCGGTGATCGAAGGGCGACCTGTCGTCGTCAAATCATGTGTGCGCCCAACATACGTTTTGGTCCTTTTTTTTAGAGAGAGAGCGAACTTCTTTGTTTGCCACATTGTTGTGCGCTCATGCGGCCGTACGTGCTGTTTCGGTGAATTGTTTTTCACATTTTTACAAAGTGTTTATGGAATAAAAAAATTGTTTGTCACATTTTTACAAAGTAAGTCATGCAATCAGAAAAGTGTTTGTCACATTTATAAAAGGAAATTCATGTAATTCAAGATGTGTGCGGTGAATTTTCGTAAATGTTTGTGTCATTAGAAAAAATATATTAGAAATCCATTCAACATGTCGGTAGCACTTGCTTTCCCTCTAATTCCACACCTATCACTATGTCTAGTGTCCTTGTCTCACCTGACTCAGCTGCTACCTTACTTTCCGTTAAACGTATCACACGTGAGAATCCACTTACGATTGAATTTGACAGTGTTAGTTTTTCTGTGAAGGACGCCTGTACCCGGATAGTTCTTCACCGCCGTGATAGTCCCGACGATCTCTATCTTATGCATGCTGGTGCCTCCACCTCTTCACCGGTTGTCCTCGCCACCGGCATTGATCTTTGGCATGCTCGCTTGGGCAATCCCAACCCCGCCGTTTTGCGTTAGATTCTCAGGAGATTTTCTTTCTCATGTAATAAGCTTGACGAGCACACTTGTGAGGCTTGTCGTATGGGCAAGCACGTTCGTCTTCCTTTTAGTGTGTCTACCACAGTTGTCACTTTTCCGTTTCAGTTAATTCATAGGGATGTTTGGACGTCTCTTGTTGCAAGTAACACGGGCTACCTATACTACTTGGTGATTTTAGATGACTATTCTCATTATGTGTGGACTTTTCCTCTTTGACGTAAATCCGATGCTCTCGCTACACTCACCGCCTTTTATTCCTATGTCACCATCCAGTTCGGTCGTCCCATACTTGCGCTCCAAACTGATAACAGAAAAGAATTTGACAACGTCGTTCTCCGCACCCTTCTTGCCTCTCATGGCACCACCTTCCGTCTGACTTGCCCATACACCTCACAGCAGAACGGTCGCGCCGAGCGTATCCTCCGCACTCTTAATGACTGCGTTCGCACGTTACTCTTTCACTCTAATGTGCCCGCTTGGTTTTGGCCTGATGCTCTTGCCACTGCCACTCTCTTAGTTAACATTCGTCCTTGTCGCCCTCGGTGGAACTACGCCCCTCACCACCTTCTCTTCGGTACACCACCATACTCTGACAGTCTCGGCATCTTTGGGTGTCTTTGTTACCCTAGCACCGCGTCCACTACGCCACACAAACTCACACCACGTTCCGCTCCGTGCATCTTTCTTGGCTACCCTCCCAACACCAAAGGTTATCGGTGCTATGATCTTGTCACTCATCGTGTGTACACCTCGAGGCACATGTATTTTGTCAAGACGGTGTTTCCTTTCTTTCAGGTTTCTTCGGCTTTGGCTCCCTCGACGCCGACCCCTACGGCCCCTGCTTGGAGCGATGCGTGGCGGCGCCCCCTGGAGACCCCCCAGCACGGCGCCTTTTGCCGCCGCCGCCCGGTCTTTTGACTCCCCCTCCCAAGGTTGAGTCTGACCGGGCCCCCGGGTCACCGTCTCCCTCCTCCAAGGTTGAGTCGGTGGCCACCCCGACTGGCGCTACCTCCCAGGTGACGGGCTCGACTACCACCTCGCCTGTCGCTACCTCGCAGGCCGGCTCGGATGCCGACACTACCATGGCCCCCGTTGCCACGGCGCCCGCCGCTGCCGTGGGCCTCGTCGCCACTGTTGCCCCGCCTTTAGGTGTGACGACCCGCGCTAGGGCTGGTGTGTTTCCACCGAGCACGCGCTACTCCTCCAACGAGTATGCATGCGTTGCCTCGACGATGACACCATCACCGGTCCCTTCCTTAGTTCGCGCTGCCCTTTGGGATCCCCATTGTCTAGCAGCAATGCGGGAGGAGTTCGATGCCCTCCAGCACAACCGTACGTGGCAGCTTGTTCCGCGACCCCCTCGTGCCAACTTCATCACTAGAGGCAATAATAAATTAGTTATTATCATATTTCCTTGTTCATGATAATCGTTTATTATCCATGTTATAATTGTATTGATCGGAGACTTGGATGCATGTGTGGATACATAGACAAAACCATGTCCCTAGTATGCCTCTAATGGACTAGCTCGTTGATCAAAGATGGTTAAGGTTTCCTAGCCATGGACATGAGATGTCATTTGATAACGGGATCACATCATTAGAAGAATGGTATGATGGACAAGACCCATACTACAAACGTAGCATATGATCGTGTCAGTTTATTGCTACTATTTTCTGCATGTCAAGTATATGTTCCTATGACCATGAGATCATGCAACTCGCTGATACCGGAGGAGTGCCTTGTGTGTATCAAACGTCGCAACGTAACTGGGTGACTATAAAGGTACTCTACAGATATCTCCGAGGGTGTCTGTTGAGTTGGCATGGATCAAGACTGGGATTTGTTACTCCGTGTGATGGAGAGGTATCTCAGGGCCCACTCGGTAATACAACATCACAACAAGCCTTGCA
Source organism: Hordeum marinum (assembly GCA_022496015.1). Taxonomy (NCBI): domain Eukaryota; kingdom Viridiplantae; phylum Streptophyta; class Magnoliopsida; order Poales; family Poaceae; genus Hordeum; species Hordeum marinum. The sequence continues at coordinate 504,726,684 of CM039674.1, read as the reverse complement.
AGCAATGTGACTAAGTGTTAATCACAGGATCTTGTATTATGGAACGAGTAAAGAGACTTGCCGGTAACGAGGTTGAACTAGGTATGGAGATACCGACGATCATATCTCGGGCAAGTAACATACCGAAGAACAAAGGGAACATCATACGGGATTAACTGAATCCTTGACATGGAGGTTCGACCGATAAAGATCTTCGTAAAATATGTAGGAACAAATATGGGCATCCAGGTCCCGCTATTGGTTATTGACTGTAGAGGTGTCTCGGTCATGTCTACATAGTTCTTGAACCCGCAGGGTCTGCACACTTAAGATTTGGTGACGTTTCGGTAGTATAGAGTTATGTATGGTGGTGACCAAAGGTTGTTTGGAGTCCCGGATCAGATCCCGGACGTCACGAGGAGCGCCGCAATGGTCCGGAGGTAAAGATTGATATATAGGAAGTCCTATTTTGGTCACCGGAAAAAATTCGGGCTTATCGGTAGTGTACCGGGAGACCATCGGGAGGGGTATTTCGACCCAAGAGGCTACATGGGCTGTGGGAGAGTAAATAACAGCCCTTAGTGGGCTGGTGGAAGTCCCACACAAGTCCCATGCGGCTGGGAAGAGAATCCCAAAGAGAAAAAGGTGGAAAAAGGCAAAAAAAGGCAAAAATAAGGAGGAGTCCTAGTCCTACTAGGATTGGAGGAGGAATCCTCCAATCCCACTAGGTTCGGCCGACCCAAGGGCTGCCTCTTTGGCATCCAAGCCTCCTCCTCTTCTCCTCCTATATATACTAGAGGATTTTAGGGTTTTGGCATAGAATTTTCAGTCATGTGCTTCCCGTTCCTCCAGTGCATAGTTTCTCCTGTAGATCGGATTTTTGCAGTGCTTAGGCGAAGCCCTGCCGGAATAGCTCCACCACCATCTCCGGAGCGCCCTCACGCTGCCGGAGAACTCTTCTACCACTCCACTCCCTCTTGCTGGATCAAGAAGGCGGAGATCGTCATCGAGCTGTACGTGTGATGAACGCGGAGGTGCCGTCCGTTCGGCGCTAGATCGGAAGGACGGTGATCAAGATCGCGAGACGGATTGTGATGAGTTCGTGGGACAGATCATGATGATTTCGCGTGACGGATCATGATCAAGTTTGTGGGACGGATCGTGATTGGATCGCGAGACAGATCGTGATTGGATCGCGGGACGGATCGTGATTGGATCGCGGGACGCACGGCGATTTGGATCGCGAAGACGTTCGACTACACCAACCGAGTTTCTTAATGCTTCCCGCTTTGCGATCTACAAAGGTACGTAGATCCACTCTCCCTCTCGTAGATGCTCATCACCATGGATAGATCTGCGTGTGCGTAGGAATTTTTTTGTTTCCCTTGCAACTTTCCCCAACAGTGGCATCATGAGCTAGGTCTATGTGTAGATGAGATCTCGAGTAGAACACAAAAGGTTTGTGGGCGTTGATGCTTAGATTGATTCCTCCCTTGGTCAAATTTTGGTTCAGCGGTATTGTGAGATGAAGCGGCCCGGACCAACATTACTCGTACGCTTACGAGAGACCGGTTCCCTCAACCGCAACTTGTTGCATAGATGGCTTGCGGGTGCCAGTTTCTCTCACTTTAGTTGGATCGGATTCGACAAAGGCGGTCCTTGAGAAGGTTGAAAAGAAACTAGTGTATCACCGTTGTGGTTTTTGCATAGATGAGAATTGTTCTTGCTAGATACCCGTAGCAGCCACGTAAAACATGCAACAACAATTAGAGGACGTCTAACTTGTTTTTGTAGGGTATGTTGTGATGTGATATGGCCAATTACATTATGTGATATATGTGATGTATGAGATGATCATGTGATGTATAGATTATCACGACTTGCATGTCGATGAGTACGGCAACCGGCAGGAGCCATAGGGTTGTCTTTAAAGACACCGGTATGACCTGCGTGTCAGTCATTAAGCACTATGTAATGCTTTACTTTATCGCTAAACGGTAGCAATAGTAGTAGAAGCATGTTGGGCGTGACAACCCCGATGGCGACACGTTGATGGAGATCATGGTGTCTTGCCGGTGACGATGGAGATCATGCCGGTGCTTTCTAGATGGAGATCAAAAGCACAAGTGCATGGCCATATCATGTCACTTATGATTTGCATATGATGTTAATCCTTTTTATGCACCTTGTTTTTCTTAGGACGATGGTAGCATTATAAGGTGATCCCTCACTTAATTTCAAGCTAAATTGTGTTCTCCTCGAGTGTGCACCGTTGCGAAAGTTCGTCGTGTTGAGACACCACGTGATGATCGGGTGTGATAGATTCTACGTTCACATACAACGGGTGCAAGTCAGTGTTGCACATGCAGAACGCTCGGGTTAAACTTGACGACCCTAGCATGTACAGACATGGCCTCGGAACACAAGAGACCGAAAGGTCGAACATGAGTCATATAGTAGATATGATCAACATGATGATGTTCACCATTGAAACCACCTCAACTCACGTGATGATTAGACTTGAGTTGGTGAATTTGGATCATGTATCACTCGAATGACTGGAGGGATGTCAATTTGAGTGGGAGTTCTTAAGTAATATGATTAACTAAACTCATTATCATGAACATAGTCAGTAGTGTCTTTGCAAATTGTGTTGTAGATTACTAGCTCACGCTGTATCTTCCTTGAATTTTATATCTTCCTAGAGAAATAGAGTTGAAAGATGATGGTAGCATTATTGCGGACTGGCTCCATGATCTGACGGTTATCCTCGTTGCTGCACAGAAGGCTTATGTCCTTAATGCACCATTCGGTGCGCCAACCCCTCTAGCGTAGTTTGTAGATGTTGTGAACATCTGACAGGCACGTTCTGATGACTACTTGATAGTTTAGTGCGTCATGCATTACGGCATAGAATTGAGGATCTGAAACGTTTTGAACGTCATGGAACATATGAGATGTTCTAAGAGCTGAAATTAGGATCTCAGGCTCATGCCCGTGTTGCGAGATATGAGATCTCCAACAAGATTGTTTGCCTGCAAGATGAAGGAGAATAGCTCAATCATTGAGCATGTGCTCAGATTGTGTGGGTGCTACAATCGCTTGAATCGAGTGGGAGTTGATCTTCCACATAGGATAGTGATTGATATAGTTCTCCAAGTCACTGTCACTAAGCTACTAGAACTTGGTGATGAACTATAAATGCCAGGGATAGAAATAATGGTCCCGGAGCTGTTCGTAATGTTTGAGACTGCGAAGGTAGAAATCAAGAAGGGGCATCAAGTGTCGATGGTTAGTAAAACCACTAGTTTCGAGAAGGGCAAGGGCAAGGAGGGAAACTTCATGGATAGCAAGTCAGTTGCTGTCGAGGATTTGTCACGGCAGATGTCCGGGTGAACGGACTTAGGTTCGGGGCGAGACGCAACTACGTGGTGGCTTGAAGGGGTTGATCGGGATCTAGAAGACACGTAGTTTTACCCAGGTTCGGCCCCTCCAATGGAGGTAAAAGCCTACGTCCTGCTTGTCTGGTATGGATGATGATGAAGATCTCTCGGTTACAAGGGTGCTAATTGCTACCTCTAATCTCTTGTGCCTCTAATCTCTTGTGTTGTCTAAACTTGTAGACTTGTGTCTCTTGAGAACTTCTCCCTCTAGGGGTGCTCTACCACTCCTTATATAAGTGGAGAGGGTAGGTTTACAAATAGAGTCCTACTAGGAGTAGGATTAGGACTAGTCTCTCACAAATCCTACTCCGGGTCTTATTTCTTTAAGGGAATCCCTCTCTCTTGTGGGCCTTCTCCTGTGGGCCTTCTCTTGTGAGCCACCTGGCGTCGGCTCACCCACCGGGTCTTGGGCTTGGCCATCCTGTGAGTCACCAGGCCGGGTCATTAATAAGATGTCATGTCTTCGGCCGGGTCTCCTGTGACTCGCCAGGGCGGGTCATACCATGGGGTATATCCCCGTCATTAGCCCCCAGGTTAGGTTGAATTTATTCATGGTAAGCTCCTGAAATAAGAGTAACAAATATGTTAAGTGGCTGGCTTGCTCCTTTGGTCGGCTTATAAAATGGCTTCTCAGAAATCCTGGTCTTTTCTCCATATAAATGAGTCGTCTTGATAATCATCTTGCTTGTCAATGTCTTTTGAAAATATTGAGAATAGAACACTCATATGCCATTGAGTCGGCTTCCAATACTCTTGGCGGGTCATATCCGTCGGGTCATAATCATTGATGATGCCGAGTCTAACAACTGAACTCCACTTTTAATATCTTGAAAATTCTCCTCAAAGTTTTTGATATGTCCATATTACATGTAGCCCCCAAGCTCCGAGATTATCCATGATAACTTGGTGCTTTGCAAATAACATTTTGGACTGTGTAGCCCCCAAGTGCCGGGTTGTCCTGCCTGCAGCAAGCTAGGACTTATAATTGCCTTATATCTTATAATGCTTCGACGGGTGTAGCCCCCAATGGCCGGTTCATCAGAATGTGATGCGTCGGGTCTTCAATTTTAATCTCTTAATCTGTTGGAACAGCTGAATACTGTAGCCCCCAAGCTCCGGGTCGCACGCCTGTGGCGACTTGGGACTTTTTAGAAAATTTGATGTGAGTGGTGTAGTCCCCAAGTGTCGGGTCAGTAAGAATTTACGGGGCTGGGACTTATAAAAATATAGGAAGACCGGCTCATCTTCTTGAGAAAATATAGAAGGTCCGGGTCATCTTTTTGAGATAATAGGGTCTTGACAATGTAATAATTTAAGCATCGGCTTGCATTAGCCCCCAAGTGTTGTGGTGCATGCTTGCAGCGACATGGGACTTGCATAATTGATATAAACTTGGACTTGGATAATGTAGCCCCCAAGTGCCGGGTCGTCTGCCTGCGACGACTCGGGACTATGTGAGAATAATACGTCTCACCATAATTTATTGAATGAATCTTTGACCATGGTCATAATATAACCCGGAATGAATATCCTGGAATAATTCCTTTGTCTTTGACATGAAATTCCTGCTCGTGGTTGCGGTGCAACCCGACAAATATAAGTTTGAGAAATCCGTGAGTGTTGTAGATTACTACACAGCACAATTTAAGAAATCCGAGAACCGGCCAATTAGATGACATGACATTATATCTGATATGGCGGCTCTTGAAAGATAATAATTTCTCCGAGCCGGTTTGAAAAAATCCCAATCATTTATTACTGGTTATGATAAACCATAAAGATCCAGCCATGTTGGCTATTAAACAATCCATTTGCTTTTGCAGAATACTTTAACGGTGGCTCATCTTAAGAGATAAAACCTGCAAAAACGAACAAGACAAAATATATTCTGCATTTTTGTGAGGGCGGCTTAAAGGAGCTCAACCCGGAGATGTATACCTTTCATAACATTGCTCCTTTTCTCATAACCTTGCTCTGACCCGGCTTGATAAGCCGGCATGATACAATATGTGATGCTGATCTTTCTTTCCTAAAAAAAACTCATATGACGGTTCTTCTGCGTGGTTTCGAATGGTTGAACTCATACCAGTTCAGGGTCTCTATCGAGATTGGCCGTCAATTTCTTGAACCGGCTCAGGGTCTCTAGGCGAGATTGGCCGTCAATTTCTTGAACCGGCTCAGGGTCTCTAGGCGAGATTGGCCGTCAATTTCTTGAACCGACTCAGGGTCTGTGGGCGAGATTGGCCGTCAATTTCTTGAACCGGCTCAGGGTCTCTAGGCGAGATTGGCCGTCAATTTCTTAAACCGGCTCAGGGTCTCTAGGCGAGATTGGCCGTCAATTTCTTGAACCGGCTCAGGGTCTCTAGGCGAGATTGGCCGTCAATTTCTTGAACCGGCTCAGGGTCTCCAGGCGAGATTGGCCGTCAATTTGTTGAACCGGCTGAGGGTCTCTAGGCGAGATTGGTCGTCAATTTCTTGAACCGGCTCAGGGTCTCTAGGCGAGATTAACTGGTAAGAGTACAGCGAACGCCGGCTGTCGATGGGAGACGTAAGCTATACCCCAAGGCAAGAAGCCTCCATCGACAGCCGCGGCTAATAATTAGCCTGAGACGGCATAAAGCCAGCTATTTGAAAGGAGATGTAAGCTATACCCGAAGGCAAGAAGCCTCTTTCAACAGCTACAGTTGATAAGCAACTGAGTTTTGGCGTAAACGCCGGTTGTTAGGGTGAGATAAGCGAACCCGTCGATAAGAAGCCCCCTTCGACAGCCGCGGTTAATAAGTAACCGGAAGTGGCATAAAGCCGGCCATTAGGGTGAGATAAGCGATACCCGTCGGTAAGAAGCCCCCTTCGATGGCCACAGTTGATAAGCAACTGGAATTTGGTGTACACGCTGTTGTCTTAGGGTCATGTAAGCTATACCAAAGGTAAGAAGCCTTCATCAACAACAACGCTTAATGTAACCAAACTAGGCATAAAGCCAACTGTGCAAGGGAGATGTAAGCTATACCCGGAGGCAAGAAGCCTCCTTGCAACAGGTTAATAATAGCTGGTTGTGCAAAGGAGATGTAAGCTATACCCGAAGGCAAAAAGCCTCTTTGCAACAGTGCTTAATTGGGCATAACGTCGGCTATGCAAGGGATATGTAAGCTATACCCGAAGGCAAGAAGCCTCCTTGCAACAGCGTAAAAGCAGACTGTGCAGGGGAGATGTAAGCTATACCTGAAGGTAAGAAGCCTCCCTGCAACAGCGCTTGATAGGGCATAAAGCCTGATGATAGATCAACCGTTTTGATGGCGAACAAACCACTTCAACTCAAATTTCTGAGCCGGAAAATTTCATCTTGCAAAGACCCGGGCTTCTCATTGAAAACGCCCAAATGTGTCTTGCCATATCTGTAGCCCCCGAGCCTCAAGTTTACTCGAAGAGGCGGCTTGAGAATCTCCACTAAAAGCTGGGGTTGGCCGTGGCGGTTTATAGATGATCTCGTATGAATTATTTCAATGATCCAGCCGATGGTTCGTTCCGGCTGTTTGCTTGAAGTGAACCAAACTGTAGTGGCGGCGGCTTATGCGCTTGTCCGTTGGGCGGCTCGTATCGACGAGCACCGCACCGATATGTTGATGTAGATCACAGTGTGGGTGGCGTCTTGCACGTGTCCGTTGGGCGGCTCGTACAGGCGAGCACTGCACCAATATGTTGATGTAGACGTAGAAACCAACCGTGGCATTGTAAGCCGGCCCTGTTTGTGAAATATGCCACGGCGTTATAAGCCTGCATGGATGATAAGAAACGGCCATGGCATTTGTAAGCCGACGCGGGTGGCGAGAGTCGGCCTTGGCGTTGTAAGTTGGTGCGGTCGCGAGAGACGGTTGCTGCGTCGTAGGCCAGTGTGATCGGTGAGTCGCCCGTGGTATTGAAAACCTCATCGCGAATGCGACCGCCTGCTGCGTCCATTGGGCGGCTTTTACCAGCGGGTTGAGCATGCACGGTATCGGTGAGTTGATGTAGACCGTCCGCAGGGGCGGTGACTCACGTGCGTCCATCGAGCAACGCAACACGCTGGTGTGCGCTCCAACTCCGCGGTATCATGCCACATGAATACATGTCCTGCATAAAAATATTGCAATAGACGGAGTAATTGTTCTCGAGAAGATTTCAACATGCACTGATAAAATAGATAGGGCAAATAGCACCTGTTTTATTTGGACGGTAGATGATCCGTAGATATCAACTGTGGATAATGTCCAATAATTTCAACCACGATTTCAACCACTCTCTCCTTCTTTTGTCGAAGATCATCGCTCACAGCAGAGACCGCGATGAAGGTGGCGGGTCATATTGGCGAAAGCGACTTGCGGTGCAACTGCGGCTGTTTGAGGCAAGGGCGGCTCGCGGCAGGAGTGCGGCGACTTAGGACGAAACTGAGCGAAAATGACTCAACGCAAGATTTGCAGCAGCGACGATGGTAGCGAGGAAGCGACTTGAAACGTGATCACACCAGGGTCAGAGCAGAACGGCTCGAAACGGACTCTGCGGGTCATTTTGCCCAATCCACCTTTTTTTTAAATCCCCCCTCTCCTAATCCAACCGGCTTCCTCTCCCAATTCCTCCCTGCATAGGCAGAACTGCCAGCGCTGCACACGGCAGAGAGCTTGCGCACGGGCGTGGGCAGAAGTGGGTGAAGAAGCGGCCAAGCGCGAGAGGTGAGGTGGTGGCAGACCGGCGAGTGCCATGGCAACTGGCAGGGTGAAAACCGGTGGCGCAACGGCGGCTGGTCAGGCCGGCTTTCACCGTAGAGGGAGCCGGAATTGACTCGGAGACGGGGCCGGTGGTAGAGGCGTCGGCCGACCCGGTCGGGTACTTACGGGGGCGAAGCAGATCCGAGGAGCGGCGTCGGCTCAGTGGAACACTACGGGGTAGAGTGCGATGAAGGTGGATGCCGAGCCGGGACGCTGGAGTCCGAGTCCGTGGATGCTTGAGGAGACGGGGGTGACTAGCCAGCGGGCCACGACAATGGAAGCATGCCCGCTTGAGGCGACACCGACTCTTGAGGCGGGATGACGAAGCCAGCCTTGATGGCGGAGGCACACCGGCCAAATCCGAGTCCATGGCCATATCTGCTTTCGGCTCACAGCCGCCCTCCCCTTCTCTTGCTTTGCATGTGAGCAAGGTGAATCTGTGGACAAGTTTGGACGTGCCCTGCCTGTTCTTTTTAGCTGAACTCCAATGTGAACCGGACGTTGCTGGTACGGCAATTTCAGGAAAATAAACCTCTCTTTTTTTGTTTTACTGATTCCTCCACCAATTAAAAAATACGCGGCAGTCGTTGGCCACCTGCAAATATAGCAGCATACTCCGACTCAAACACCATATGCCTTGGATCTACGAGGAAAAAACAACTTGACGCTCGTAGTAGATTGGATCCTCCACTTGTAATTGTTCCGAGGATGCTGCCATCAGTTTGCTTTCGTCCAATGCGCTGTAAACAACAAATCGACTATGTTGTGAATTTCTCAACCCCTGATAGGACTCCCTCCAAGAACATACTACCACTTTGTGTTTGCCCCACGGTGGGCGCCAACTGTCGAGGATTTGTCATGGCAGATGTCCGGGTGAACGGACTTAGGTTCGGAGCGAGACGCAACTACGTGGTGGCTTGAAGGGGTTGATCGGGATCGAGAAGACACGGAGTTTTACCCAGGTTCGGCCCCTCCAATGGAGGTAAAAGCCTACGTCCTGCTTGTCTGGTGTTGATGATGATGAAGATCTCTCGGTTACAAGGGTGCTAATTGCTACCTCTAATCTCTTGAGCCTCTAATCTCTTGTGTCGTCTAAACTTATAGACTTGTGTCTCTTGAGAACTTCTCCCTCTAGGGATGCTCTACCCCTCCTTATATAAGTGGAGAGGGTAGGTTTACAAATAGAGTCCTACTAGGAGTAGGATTAGGACTAGTCTCTCACGAATCCTACTCCGGGTCTTATTTATTTTAAGGGAATCCCTCTCTCTTGTGGGCCTTCTCCTGTGGGCCTTCTCGTGTGAGCCGCCTGGCGCCGGCTCACCCGCCGGGTCTTGGGCTTGGCCATCCTGTGAGTCGTCAGGTCGGGTCATTAATAAGATGTCATGTCTTCGGCCGGGTCTCCTATGAGTTGCCAGGCCAGGTCATACCATGAGGTATATCCCCGTCAGTTGCTGCTCCAGTGAAGCAACCCAAAGTTGAACCCAAACCCGACACTAAGTGCTTCGATTATGAGGAGAGCGGTCGTTGAAGTAGAACAACCCTAGATACTTGGTAGATTAGAAGGCTGGCAACGTCGACAGAAGTATATTTGATATACGTGTTAGTGATGTGTACCTTGCTAGTACTCCTAGTAGCACCTAGGTATTGGATACCGGTTCGGTTGCTAAATGTTAGTAACCCAAAATAAACGCTACGGAATAAACGAAGAACTAGCTAAGGGTGAGGTGATGATGTGTGTTGGAAATGTTTCCAAGGTTGATGTGATCAACATCACACGCTCTCTCTACCTTCAGGATTAGTGACGAACCTAAATAAATGTTATTTGGTGTTTTTGCGTTGAGCATGAACGTGATTAGATCATGTTCATTGCAACACGGTTATTCATTTAAGTTAGAGAATAATGGTTATTCTATTTACATGAATAATACCTTCAATGGTCATGCACCCAGTAAGAATGGTTTGTTGAAACGTGATCGTAGTAATACACATGTTCATAACATTGATGCCAAAAAGATACAAAGTTAATAATAATAGTATCACATACTTGTGGCACTGCTGCTAAATGTCATATTGGTATAAAACGCATGAAGAAACTCCATGCTGATGGATCTTTGGACTCATTCGATTTCGAATCGGTTGAGACATGCGAACCATGCCTCTTGGTCAAAATGACTAAGGACCCCGTTTTCTGTTTTGATGAAGCGGGCAAGTGATTTATTGGAAATGATACATGTTGATGTATGCAATCCAATGAGTCTTGTAGCGTGCGGTGGATATCGTTATTTTCTTACCGTCACTGATGATTTGAGTAGATATAGTGTATATTTACTTAATGAAACACAAGTCTGAATCTTTTGAAAGGTTCAAGCAAATTCAGAGTGAAGTTTAAGATCACCGTGACAAGAAGATAAAAATGTTTGCGATATGATCGTGGAGGTGAATATTTGAGTTACGAGTTTGGCATACAACTTTAGACAATGTGAAAGTTGTTTCACAACTCACGCCACCTGGAACACCATAGTGTGATGGTGTGTCCGAACGTCATAGTAGTGCTCTATTGGATATGGCGCGTGTTATGATGTCTATTATCGTTTTGTTACTATAATTTTGGGGTTATGCATTACAGACAACTACATTCACTTTAAAATAGGGCACCATCTAAATCCGCTGAGATGACACCATGTGAATTATGGTTTGATAGAAACCTAAGCTGTCATTTCTTAATGTTTGGGGCTGCGACGCTTGTGTGGAAAATGTTTTGACCTAATGAGCTCGAACCCAAAGCGGACAATTGCATCTTCATGGAATACCCTAAGAACAGTTGGGTGAACCTTCTATCTCAGATCCAAGCATTGAGTGGGAGGAAGATAGAACTTGATGATGTTATTGAACCTCTGTTTCAACCAGAGAGTAGCGCAGCGCAGGAAGTTGTTTCTGTGAAGCCTACGTTAGTTGAAGAGGAAGTTAATGATGATGATCATGAAGCTTCAGATCAAGTTACTATCGAACTTCGTAGGTCGACAAGGACGTGTACTGCTCCTGAACGGTACAACAACCCTGTCTTGGAGGTCATGTTGTTGGACAACGATGAACCTACGAACTATGGAGAAGCGATGATGGGCCCGAAAACTAAGAAATGGTTAGAGGCCATGAAATCCGAGAAAGGATCCATGTATGAAAACCAAGTATAGACATTGGTGGACTTGCTCGTTGGACGGCAGGTCGTTAAGTACAAATGGATCTTTAAAATGAAGACTGACGCTGATGGTAAATGTCACCATTTGTAAAGCTCGACTTGTAGCAAAGAAGTTTACGACAAGTTCAAGGAGTTGACTGCGATGAGACTTTCTTACTCGTAGCGATGCTGAAGTCTGTTGAAACTATGTTAGCAGTTGCTGCACTTTCAATTATGAAACCTGGCAGATGGATGTCAAAACATCGTTTCCTTAACGGTTTACTTGAGGAAAGGTTGTATGTGATACAACCAGAAGGTTTTGTCAATCCTAAGGATGCTAAAAGGTGTGCAAGCTTCCGTGATTCTTCTATGAACTGAAGCAAGCATCTCGGAGTTGGAATATACACTTTGATGAGGTGATCAAAGTTTTTGAGTCTATACAAAGTTTACGAGAAACTTGTATTTGCAATAAAGTGAGTGAGAGCACTATAGAGTTTCTGATAAGTATATGTGGATGACATATTGCTATTCGGAAATGATGTAGAACTTCTGGAGAGCATAAACGGTTGTTTGAAAAGAGTTTTTCAAAGGAAGACCTAGATAAAGCTACCTAATTGTTGAGCATCAAGATCTATAAAGATAGATCAAGATGTTTGATAAGACTTTAAATGAGTACATACCTTGACAAGATTTTGAAAGAGTTCAAAATGGATTAGTCAGAGAGAAGTGTTCTCGCCTGCTTTGTAAGGTGTGAAGTTGAGTGAGACTCAAAGCTCGACAACGGCAGAAGAAAGAGAAAGGACGAATGTCTTCCCCAATGCCTTAGCCATAGGCTCTGCATAGTATGCCATGCTGTGTACCGCACCTATGTGTGCCTTGCCATGAGTCCGTCAAGGGGTACAAGAGTGATCCAGGAGTGGATCACTGGACAACGGTCAAGATTATCCTTAGTAACTAAAAAGACTAAGGAGATGTTTCTCGATTATGGAGGTGATAAAGAGTTCATCGTAAAGAGTTACATCGATGCAACCTTTAACACCAATCCGGATGACCCGTAGTAGCAATCTGGATACATATAGTGGAGCAGCCATTTGGAATAGTACCAAGTGGAGCGTGGTAGCAGTGTTTACAGTTTGACATAGAGATTTGCAAAGTAGATACGGATCTAAATGTCGTAGACCCGTTGACTATAAGACCTCTCTCACATGCAAAGCATGATCGAGCCCCAGAACTCATTGGGTGTTAGATTCATAACAATGCGAATCACATGGTGATGTGAACTAGATTATTGACTCTAGTGCAAGTGGGAGACTGTTGGAAATATGCCCTAGAGGTAATAATAAATTAGTTATTATCATATTTCCTTGTTCATGATAATCGTTTATTATCCATGCTATAATTGTATTGGTCGGAGACTTAGATGCATGTGTGGATACATATACAAACCATGTCCCTGGTATGCCTCTAATGGACTAGCTCGTTGATCAAAGATGGTTAAGGTTTCCTAGCCATAGACATGAGATGCCATTTGATAACGGGATCACATCATTAGGAGAATGGTGTGATGGACAAGACCCAAACTACAAACGTAGCATATGATCGTGTCAGTTTATTGCTACTGTTTTCTGCATGTCAAGTGTATGTTCCTATGACCATGAGATCATGCAACTCGCTGACACCGGAGGAGTGCCTTGTGTGTATCAAACGTCGCAACGTAACTAGGTGACTATAAAGGTACTCTACAGGTATCTCCGAGGGTGTCTGTTGAGTTGGCATGGATCAAGACTGGGATTTGTTACTCCGTGTGACGGAGAGGTATCTCAGGGCCCACTCGGTAATACAACATCACTACAAGCCTTGCAAGCAATGTGACTAAGTGTTAGTCACGGGATCTTGTATTACGGAACGAGTAAAGACACTTGCCGGTAACAAGGTTGAACTAGGTATGGAGATACCGACGATCGAATCTTGGGCAAGTAACATACCGAAGAACAAAGGGAACATCATACGGGATTAACTGACTCCTTGACATAGAGGTTCGATCGATAAAGATCTTCATAGAATATGTAGGAACCAATATGGGCATCCAGGTCCCGCTATTGGTTATGGACCGTAGAGGTGTCTCGGTCTTGTCTACATAGTTCTCGAACCCGCAGGGTCTGCACACTCAAGGTTTGGTGACGTTTCGGTAGTATAGAGTTATGTATGGTGGTGACCGAAGGTTGTTCAGAGTCACGGATAATATCCCGGACGTCACGAGGAGATCCGCAATGGTCCGGAGGTAAATATTGATATATAGGAAGTCCTATTTTGGTTGCCAGAAAAGTTTCGGGCTTATCGGTAGTGTACCGGGAGTGCTGGTAGTGTACCGGGAGACCATCTGGAGGGGTATTTCGACCCAAGAGGCTACATGCGCTGTGGGAGAGTAAATACCAGCCCTTAGGGGTCTGGTGGAAGTCCCACACAAGGCCGATGTGGCTGGGAAGAAAAGCCCAAAGAGAAAATGATGGAAAAAGGCAAAAAAGGCAAAAATAAGGAGGAGTCCTAGTCCTACTAGGATTGGAGGAGGAATCCTCCAATCCCACTAGGTTCGGCCGACCCAAGGGCTGCCTCTTTGTCAGCCAAGACTCCTCCTCCTCTCCTCCTATATATACTAGAGGATTATAGGGTTTTGGCACAAAATTTTCAGCCATGTGCTGCCCGTTCCTCCAGTGCATAGTTTCTCCTGTAGATTGGATTTCTGCAGTGCTTAGGCAAAGCCCTGCCGGCATAGCCCCACCACCATCTCCGGAGTGCCGTCATGCTGCCAGAGAACTCTTCTACCTCTCCGCTCCCTCTTGCTGGATCAAGAAGGCGGAGATCGTCATCGAGCTGTACATGTGATGAACGCGAAGGTGCCGTCCGTTCGGCGCTAGATCGCAAGGACCGTGATCAAGATCGCGAGACGGATCATGATGAGTTCGCGGGACAGATCATGATGAGTTCGCGGGACGGATCGTGATCAAGTTTGTGGGACGGATCGTGATTGGATCGCGGAACGGATCGTGATTGGATCGCGGGACGCACGACGATTTGGATCGCGAAGACGTTCGACTACACCAATCGCGTTTCTTAACGCTTCCCGCTTAGCGATCTAGAAGGGTACGTAGATCCACTCTCTCTCTCGTAGATGCTCATCACCATGGATAGATCTGCGTGTGCATAGGAATTTTTTTGTTTCCCATGCAACGTTCCCCAACAAGAGGGTGTTTCTCCACCAGACTCGTCCGGACGGTTCTTTCGAGCGCTACAAGCCTCGGTGGGTGGTTCACGGATTTTGGCAGCGCGCTGGTGTGGACTTCACCGACACCTTTGCTCCGGTTGTTAAACCGGGCACGATCCGTGCAGTGCTTGAGTTGGCAGTCTCGCAAGCATGACATGTGCATCAGTTGGACGTCTCCAACGCCTTGTTGCACAGTTACCTTGCCGAACATGTATTCTGTGAGCAGCCCACTGGTTTCATCGATGATGAGCATCTGGACTTTGTGTGCTTGCTCTCCTGTAGCCTCTACGGGTTTAAGCAAGCTCCTCGGGCTTGGCACCAGCGTATTGCACCAGCGTATTGCAGTCTCTGGGATTTCGGTCCACTCGCTCAGATGCCTCCCTCTTCATGTATCATCAGGGAGCTGACATTGCATATCTGCTACTCTACATCGATGACATCATCCTCATGGCATCCGCCCCTGCGCTCCTTCAACGGCTGACGGCTCCTATTCGTGATGAGTTTGCCCTCAAGGACTTGGGGCCCCTGCACTACTTCCTCGGCATCGAGGTGGTCCAACGGGCTGAAGGTTTCTTTCTGCATCAGCAGAAGTACGCCCACGAGCTTCTGGAACGTGCCAGCATGCTTAATTGCAAGCATGTGTCCACCCTCGTCGACACGAAGGCGAAGGTCTCTACTCTGGAGGGGTCGCTCATGTCCGATGCAGCGTTTTGTCGCTCCATTGTTGGTGCTTTACAGTACCTGACTCTGACTCGCCCCGACCTGCAGTACACTGTCCAGCAGGTGTGTCTCCACATGGACGCCCCGCGTGACTCTCATTGGACTCTAGTGAGGCGTATTCTCCGTCACATACGCGGCACCATGCCTTTCGGCCTCGCCCTGATGGCCTCCGCCTCCACCGACCTTGTCGCCTACTCGGATGCTGATTGGGCCGGCTGCCTTGACACCCGGCATTCCACGTCCGGCTACTGTGTCTACCTTGGGCCCTCGTTGATTTCTTGGTCATCGAACCAGCAGCCCACAGTCTCCCACTCCAACGCCGAGGCATAGTATCGCGTCGTGGCTAATGCCGTGGCTGAGTGCTCTTGGATCCGTCAGCTGCTTCAGGAGTTACTTTGTGATGTTCACAAGGCCACCCTCGTCTATTGCGATAACGTTAGTGTGGTCTACCTTTCCGCCAACCCGGTACACCATTGATGCACGAAGCATATTGAGCTCAGTATTCACATCGTCCGAGAGCAAGTTGCCCTTGGCCGTGTTCGGGTTCTTCATGTTCTAGCTGTTGGGAGACGTAATAGTAAATTAATTTTTTTCCTACGATCACCAAGATCCATCTATGGAGAAACCAGCAACGAGTAAGGGGAGAGTGCATCTTCATACCTTTGAAGATCGCAAAGCGGAAGCGTTACTGGAACGGGGTTGGTGGAGTCGTACTCGCAGCGATTCAGATCACGATGGAATCCGATCTAAGCGCCGAACAACAGCGCCTCCGCGTTCAACACACGTGCAGCCCGATGATGTCTCCTATGCCTTGATCCAGCAAGGAGGAAGGAGAGGTTGAGGGAGAGCTCCGGCAGCACGACGGCATGGTGACGGTGGAGCTACGTGGTCTCCAGCAGGGCTTCGCCACGGAGAACGAGGAGAGGAAGGAGTAGGGCTGCGCCGTAGGAGAGAGAGATGCGTGTCTCCGGCTGCCCCAAGGGCTCCACTATATATAGGGTGAGGAGGAGGGAGGGCTGTGCCCTAGGGTGGTGTGGCAGCCCCCAGATCCCATCTGGCCGGTGGCCATAGAGGGAGAGGGGTGCGGCTGCCCTAGGGTGGCCCTTAGGGCCCATCTGCCCTAGGGTTTGCCCCCTCCCATCTTTAGCTGCGCCTTGGTCCCTTGTGGGGGGCGCACCAGCCCACCTAGGGGCTGGTTCCCTCCCACATGCGGCTCATGCAGCCCTGTGGTGCTAGTGGCCCCACTTGGTGGACCCTTGGAACCCTTCCGGTGGTCCAGGTACGTTACCGGCACTTCCGGTGACCAAATCCTCACTTCCTATATATCATTCTTTACCTTCGGACCATTCCGGAACTCCTCGTGAAGTCCGGGATCTCATCCGGGACTCCAAACAACCTTCGGTAACCATGTACACTATTTCCCTATAACCTTAGCGTCATGGAACCTTAAGTGTGTAGACCCTACGGGTTCGGCAGGCATATAAACATGACCGAGACACCTCTCCAATCAATAACCAAAAGCGGGATCTGGATACCCATGTTGGCTCCAATATGCTCCACGATGATCTCAACGGATGGACCACGATGTCGGAGATTCAATCAATCTCGTATACAATTCCCTTTGTCTATCGTATGACACTTGCCCGAGATTCGATTGTCGGTATCCCTATACCTTGTTCAATCTCGTTACCGGCAAGTCTCTTTACTCGTTCCGTAACACACCATCCCGTGGCTAACTCCTTAGTCACATTGAGCTCATTATGATGATATCTTACCGAGTGGGCCTAGAGATACCTCTCCGTCACACGGAGTGACAAATTCCAGTCTCGATTCGTGCCAATCCAACAGACACTTTCGAAGATACCCATAGTGTACCTTTATAGCCACCTAGTTACGTTGTGACGTTTGGCACACCCACAGTATTCCTACGGTATCCGTGAGTTGTACAATCTCATGGTCTACGGAAAAAATACTTGACATTAGAAAAGCTTTAGCAGACGAACTACACGATCTTGTGCCATGCTTAGGATTGGGTCTTGTCCAACACATCATTCTCCCAATGATGTGATCCTGTTATCAACAACATCCAATGTCTATGGTCATGAAACCGTGATCATCTATTGATCAACGAGCTAGCCAACTAGAGGCTCACTAGGGACATGTTGTGGTCTATGTATTCACACATGTATTATGGTTTCCGGTGAACACAATTATAGCACGAACAATAGACAATTATCATAAACAAGGAAATACAATAATAACCATTTTATTATTGCCTCTAGGGCATATTTCCAATAGTCTCCCACTTGCACTATAGTCAATAATCTAGTTACATTGTGATGAATCGAACACCCATAGCATTCTGGTGTTGATCATGTTTCGCTCGTGAGAGAGGTTTAGTCAAAGGATAAGTGACATTCAGATCCGTATGTACTTTACAAATATCTATATCTCCCTCCTGAATGTAATCACGGATGGAGTTGAAGCGGCGCTTGATGTGTCTTGTCTTCTTGTGAAACCTGGGCTCCTTTGCAGGGGCAATAGCTCCAGTGTTGTCATAGAATAGAGTCATCGGGCCTAACGCATTAGGAATTACTCCTAGGTCTGTGATGAACTCCTTCATCCAGACTCCTTCCTTTGCTGCTTCTGAAGCAGCTATATACTCCGATTCACATGTAGATGCCGCCATGACGCTTTGTTTGCTGCTACACCAGTTCAATGCCCCTCCGTTCAAAATATACACGTATCTGGTTTGTGACTTGGAGTCATCCGGATCTGTGTCGAAGCTAGCGTCGATGTAACCCTTTACGACGAGCTCTTCGGCACCTCCATATACGAGAAACATGTCCTTTGTCCTTTTCAGGTACTTCAGGATATTGTTGACCGCTGTCCAATGTTCCGCTCCGGGATCACTTTGTTACCTCCCTACCAAACTTATGGCAAGGTTCACATCAGGTCTGGTACACAGCATGGCATACATAATAGAGCCTATGGATGAAGCATAGGGCATGCCACTCATCTCTTCTCTATCATTTGCCGTGGTCGGGCATTGAGTCGTACTCAATCTCACAGCCTGTAACACATGCAAAAACCCCTTCTTGGACTGATCCATATTGAACTTCTTCAATACCTTGTCAAGGTATGTGCTTTGTGAAAGACCTATGAGGCGTCTCGATCAATCTCTATAGATCTTGATGCCTAATATGTAAGCAGCTTCTCCATGGTCCATCATTGAAAAACGTTTAATCAAGTAGGCCTTTACACTTTTCAAGATTTCTATATCATTTCCCATCAACAATATGTCATCTACATGTAATATGAGGAATGCTACAGAGCTTCCACTCACTTTCTTGTAAATACATGTTTCTTCATAAACCTGTATAAATCCAAACGCTTTAATCACCTCATTAAAGCGAATGTTCCAACTCCGAGATGCTTGCACCAGCCCATAGATGGAGCGTTGAAGCTTGCATACCTTGTTAGCATCTTTAGGATCGACAAAACCTTCTGGCTGCATCATATACAGTTCTTTCTTAAGGAAACCATTAAGGAATGCCGTTTTGACATCCATTTGCCACATCTCATAATCATAAAATGCGGCAATTGCTAACATGATTCGGACAGACTTCAACATCGCTACAGGTGAGAACGTCTCATCGTAGTCAACTCCTTGAACTTGTCGATAACCCTTAGCGACAAGCCGAGCCTTATAGAAGGTCACATTACCATCCGCGTTAGTCTTCTTCTTAAAGATCCATTTATTTTCTATGGCTCGTTTGTCATCAGGCAAGTCCACAAAAGTCCATACTTTGTTCTCATACATGGATCCTATCTCGGATTTCATGGTTCGAATGTTCACCGTTGTCCAACGACATGATCTCCAGGACAGGGTTGCCGTACCACTCTGGTGCGGAACGTGTCCGAGTGGACCTTCGACATTCAATAATAACTTGATCTGAAGATTCATGATCATCATCATTAACTTCCTCTCCAGCCGGTGCAGGCTCCACAGAAACAACTTCCTGTGCTGCGCTACTCTCCGGTTCGAGTGGATGTACAATTACCTCATCAAGTTCTATTTTCCTCTCACTTACTTCTTTCGAGAGAAACTCGTTCTCTAGAAAGGATCCATTCTTATCAACAAAGACTTTGCCTTCGGATCTGAGGTAGAAGGTATACCCAATAGTTTCTTTGGGGTATCCTATGAAGACGCACTTTTCCGCTTTGGGTTCGAGCTTCTCAGGTTGAAGTTTCTTCACATAAGCATCGCATCCCCAAACTTTTAGAAACGACAGCTTAGGTTTCTTTCCAAACCATAATTCATACGGTGTCGTCTAAACGGACTTAGACGGTGCCTTATTTAAAGTGAATTAGTAGATACCCCGCGCGTTGCTGCGGCAATTTGTATCTTGGGATGAGCATCTCGATAGAGCATAGGAGAAATCATAAACTGGCTATTGGATGTGTCAAAGGTTACTATGAAGAGTCATGTTGCGTACAAAATGTAAATAAAAAAATTGTCATGAGATCAATCTAACAAAGTTGTAAACCTGTTAGCATACTGAAATGATGGAATGTTTGCGAACAAAAAATAATGAACAACAATAATATTCTAACCTGCTATAATCCTAACTCAGTAGATAAACTTGGAAACTTCCTTGGGATAGATATGTGATGCTCACATGTTGTAGACAAATGACTTTTGTGTAATGCAGGAAACATTTATATACCATGGAACCATTTATTTGGTGGATTCAATCCACAAATGTTAAAGCATGATGAGAGCATCTTATATAAATTGCCATGGAAACTGAAGATTGTTGGTCTGGAATTTGCCATTATTTGCAATCTCTTAAATTAATGGTACCTTAGAACTCCATACCAAAGCTCTGTAGATCTACACCAAAAAATGACCAAATCAGAAAATATTAAATTGTGTTATGTTTGTGCTATGTGCTCCGTTGGGATCAAAAGCAAAAAAAAAGAGCAACCTTGAACAAAACTCTACAGTGTAGCATATCAAAGGGAATTCACAGAGCTCTTGCTCAACAATATAAGAATACCAACCCCTATGGAGTTGAGTAAATACAAAATTTATAAATATCAATGTCAAACAATGCATGAGAAATGGCAAGTGAGCATATAATAATTAAATGTACTCGGGACAAACAAAATAGTTCTTCTATAACAAAAAAGGTTAAGACAAAAATTACTATATCCAGCTCAAAATTTGATATTGCACATTCTTCTCTATTCCTATTCCTCGCATTCTCATCATCAAGTAGGTGAAAGCTAAAATAATAACATGACATTAGTGTATATTATTTCAACAAAGACGATTTACAAATAAATCCACCTACAAAGCCCTGAGTAACCCTGGCCATATCTAGAAAGAACCGTAAAAACTGTAGACATAGCCTGACATCACAAATGTTGTAGACTAATCACCATCTAGTTATATACCACATCGGAGAGATGGATAGACCTGCAAAAAATCTTTAAGTGAAAAGAAAAACTCGAGCTGCAAATCTTGCAAAATTACCTTATTTTTAATAATAAAGAATCTTACAGTATACTACCCCGAGGGTGCTGAAATATACACTGAAATTGATCGGTTCTGCAGAAAACACTTCCTAAATCCCTACCCAAGCTGACCAAACGCCAAATTCTTCTGCAAAATAAGTTAAACCATAAATGAAATGGTTGGATAGAAATTAACTTAAAGGGAGAGGAAATTTGAACAGACTAACGCACAATAAATCTAGACAGTGGAATGGTAGAACCTCACATGTGCAATACTACTGTGTTGAATTTTCCTATCTGTACAGGCTCACGCACATAAAAATTCAACCTAAGAGAGCGAGAGAGAGGGCTGCTTGGAACGGAGGATTGAGTTGGTCGAGAGGAGCAGATATACATAAAGTATGAGCCTCAATCGGTTATGAGAAGATGAATACCAAGGGACAGGAAATCCATCAATGCTTTGTGGAGGGCCATCACAGCGCCACCAAGGCGCATCTTAATTAGCAGGGAGCATAATTGTCGTCCGTGGAATCACTACCCCTATTTTTCCCTCTCCACAAGCTGATGCGATCAGTTCAGTACCTATTTTTCCCACTCCACAGGGTAGTGCTCGATCTTTCTTTTCCGCATGCAACCGTAAGCCCCATAGGCGATCAATAGGTGCATGCGGAATTAATGCTCTACATTTAGCCAAGAGGTCCTCTAGATTTAATAAAGCATGCGCTATTAAGATTACAGGAAACCTGGGGAAGGTTCTATAGTTTTAATGCATGTGCTATTAAGATTTCAGAAAATCTGAGCAAGGTTAGCCCGGACGAAGGGAGTAAGGAAATTAAATTACATGATTTGTCTTACGGATTCTTTTGCCAAGGTGGCAGATATGCTGACATGGATGGCTGCATGTTGATGCTGATGTGGGTAACATGCATGTCAAGAGAAATCAGTAGTGGGGTGCTCCTATTTAGATATAGTAGATGCGGCAGTCTCTAATGCATATCTCCAAAATGATAGCGATAAATCGGTAAGAGACATCATAGATCGCATCATATCCTATAGAGTGTGATTACGACATTCACACACATCATTTCGCTGAGGTGTGTCAGGCGACGTGAGTTTTGAAACAATTTCACATTTCCTAAGCTGCGTGCCAAACTTGTGACTTAAATATTCTCCACCATGATCAGATCGTAGGCACTTTATTTTCCTGTCACGTTGATTCTCTACCTCATTCTGAAATTCCTTGAACCTTTCAAAGGTTTCAGACTTGTGTTTCATTAAGTAGACATACTCATATCTGCTCAAGTCACCAGTGAGGGTGAGAACATAACGGTAGCCACCGCGAGTCTCGACGCTCATTGAACCGCATACATCAATATGTATTATCTCCAACAAGCCAGTTGTTCGCTCCATTGTTCCGGAGAATGGAGTCTTGGTCATCTTGCCCATGAGGCATGGTTCGCACATATCAAATGATTCAAAATCAAGAGACTCCAAAAGTCCATCAGCATGGAGTTTCTTCATGCGTTTGACATCAATATGACCAAGGCGGCAGTGCCACATGTAAGTGAGACTATCGTTATCAACTTTACATCTTTTGGTACTCACACTATGGAGATGTGTAACATCACGTTCGAGATTCATCAAAAATAAACCATTGACCAGCAGGGCATGACCATAAAACATTTCTCTCATATAAATAGAACAATCATTATTCTCAGATTTAAATGAGTAGCCATCTCGCATCAAACGAGATCCAGATACAATGTTCATGCTCAAAGCTGGTACTAAATAACAATTATTGAGGTTTAAAACTAATCCCAAAGGTAGATGTAGAGGTAGCGTGTCGACGGCGATCACATCGACCTTGGAACCATTCCCGACGTGCATCGTCACCTCGTCCTTTGCCAGTCTCCACTTATTCCGCAGCTCCTGCTTGGATTTACAAATGTGAGCAACTGCACCGGTATCAAATACTCAGGAGCTACTACGAGCGCTGGTTAGGTACACATCAATAACAAGTATATCACATATACCTTTCACGTTGCCGGACTTCTTATCCGCTAAGTACTTGGGGCAGTTCCGCTTCCAATGACCGGTACCCTTGCGATAAAAGCACTCAGTCTCAGGCTTGGGTCCATTCTTGTTCTTCTTCCCGGCAACTTGCTTACCGGGCACGGCAACTGCTTTGCCGTCCTTCTTGAAGTTCTTCTTACCCTTGCCTTTCTTGAAACTAGTGGTCTTATTCACTATCAACACTTGATGTTCCTTTTTGATCTCGACCTCCGCTGATTTCAGCATCGAGTACAACTCAGGAATGGACTCCATACCCTGCATGTTGTGGTTCATCACAAAGCTCTTGTAGCTAAGTGGAAGCGACTGGAGGATTCTATCAATGATCGAGTCATCCGGAAGATTAACTCCCATCTGAGTCAAGCGGTTGTGCAACCCAGACATTTTGAGTATATGCTCACTGACAGAACTATTCTCCTCCATCTTACAGCTGAAGAACTTGTTAGAGACGTCATATCTCTCAACCTGGACATGAGCTTGGGAAACCAGTTTCAGCTCTTGAAACATCTCATATGCTCCGTGTTGCTCAAAACGTTTTTGGAGCCCCGATTCTAAACTGTAAAGCATGCCACACTAAACCAGGGAGTAATCATCACAGCGTGACTGCCAAGCGTTCGTAACATCTTGGTCCGCTGGGAAAATGGGTGGGTCACCTAGCGGTGCATCAAGGACATACAATCTCTTGGAAGCTATGAGGATAATCCTCAAGCTATGGACCCAGTCCGCATAGTTGCTTCCATCATCTTTTAGCTTGGTTTTCTCTAGGAACGCGTTGAAGTTGAGAGTGACATTAGCGTTGGCCATTGGATCTACAATATAGATTATAAAGATAATTTTAGACTAAGTTCATGATAATTAAGTTCACGTCATCAAATTATTTAATGAACTCCCACTTAGATAGACATCTCTCTAGTCATCCAAGTGATACATGATCCACGTCAACTAGCCCGTGTCCGATCATCACATGAGACGAACTAGTCATCCATGGTGAACATCTCCATGTTGATCGTATCTTCTATATGACTCATGTTCGACCTTTCGGTCTTCCGTGTTCCGAGGCCATGTCTATACATGCTAGGCTCGTCAAGTCAACCTAAGTGTATCGCGTGTGTAAATCTGGCTTACACCCGTTGTATGCGAACGTTAGAACCTATCACACCCGATCATCACGTGGTGCTTCGGAACAACGATCCTTAGCAACGGTGCATAGTTAGGATGAACACATTTCTTGAAATTTTATTGAGAGATCATCTTATTTACTACTGTCGTTCTAAGCAAACAAGATGTAAACATGATAAACATCACATGCAATCGATATAGTGACGTGATATGGCCAATATCATCTTGCTCCTTTGATCTCCATCTTTGGGACACCATGATCATCACTGTCACCTGCACGACACCATGATCTCCATCATCGTGTCTTCATGAAGTTGTCCCGCCAACTATTACTTCTACTACTATGACTAACGATTAGCAATAAAGTAAAGTAATTACATGGCGTTTATGATTGACACGCAGGTCATACAATAAAATAAGACAACTTCTATGGCTCCTGCAGGTTGTCATACTCATCGACATGCAAGTATTGAATCCTATTACAAAAACATGATCAATCTCATACATCATAATGCATCACATCACATCATTTGGCCATATCACATCACAAGGCATATGTTGCAAAAACAAGTTAGACGTCCTCTAATTTGTAGTTGCAAGTTTTTTACGTGGCTGCTATAGGTTTCTAGCAAGAATGTTTCTTACCTACGCCAAAATCACAACGTGATATGCCAATTGCTATTTACCCTTCATAAGGACCCTTTTCATCGAATCCAATCCGACTAAGGTGTGAGAGACACACACCCGTTAGCCACCTTATGCAACAAGTGCATGTCAGGTGGTGGAATCGGTCTCACGTAAGCGTACGTGTAAAGTTGGTTCGGCCCGCTTCATCACACAATACCGTCGAATCAAGATAAGACTAGTAATGGCAAGCAAATTAACAAGATCGACGCCCACAACAACTTGTGTTCTACTCGTGCATAGATTCTACGCATAGACCTAGCTCATGATGTCACTATTGGGAGACGTAGTAGTAAATCAAAAAACTTCCTACGATCGCCAAGATCCATCTATGGAGAAACCAGCAACGAGTAAGGGAAGAGTGCATCTTCATACCTTTGAAGATCGCAAAGCGGAAGCGTTACTGGAACGTGGTTGGTGGAGTCGTACTCGCAGCGATTCAGATCGCGGTGGAATCCGATCTAAGGGCCGAACAACGGCGCCTCCACGTTCAACACACGTGCAGCCCGGTGACGTCTCCTACGCCTTGATCCATCAAGGAGGAAGGAGAGGTTGAGGGAGAGCTCCGGTATCACGACGGCGTGGTGATGGTGGAGCTGCATGGTCTCCGGCAGGGCTTTGCCAAGCACTACGAAGAACGAGGAGAGGGAGGAGTAGGGCTGTGCCGTAGGAAAGAGAGATGCGTGTCTCCGGCTACCCAAGGGCTCCACTATATATAGGGGGAGGAGGAGGGAAGGCTGCGCCCTAGGGTTCCCACCCTAGGGTGCGGCAGCCCCTAGATCCCATCTGGCCGGCGACCATAGAGGGAGAGGGGTGCGACTGCCCTAGGGTGGGCCTTAGGGCCCATCTGTCCTAGGGTTTGACCCCCTCCCACCTTCAGCTGCGTCTTGGGCCCTTGTGGGGGCGCACCAGCCCACCTAGGGGCTGGGTCCCTCCCACTTGCGGCCCATGCAGCCCTCTTGTGCTAGTGGCCCCACTTGGTGGACCCCCGGAACCCTTTCGATGGTCCTGGTACGTTACCGGTAATTTCCGAAACACTTCCGGTGACCAAATCCTCACTTCCTATATATCATTCTTTACCTCTGGACCATTCCGGAACTCCTCGTGACGTCTGGGATCTCGTCCGGGACTCCGAACAACCTTTAGTAACCACGTACACTATTTCCTATAACCCTAGCGTCATCGAACCTTAAGTGTGTAGACCCTATGGGTTCGGGAGACACGTAGACATGACCGAGACACCTCTCCGGTAAATAACCAACAGTGGGATCTGGATACCCATGTTGGCTCCCACATGCTCCACGATGATCTCTTCAGATGAACCACAATGTCGGAGATTCAATCAATCCCGTATACAATTCCCTTTGTCTATCGGTATGACACTTGCCCGAGATTCAATCGTCGGAATCCTTATACCTTGTTCAATCTCGTTACTGGCAAGTCTCTTTACTCGTTCCGTAACACATCATCCCGTGGCTAACTCCTTATTCACATTGAGCTCGTTATGATGATGTCTTACCGAGTGGGCCCAGAGACACCTCTCCGTCACACGGAGTGACAAATACCAGTCTCGATTCGTGCCAACCCAACAGACACTTTCGGAGATACCCGTAGTGTACCTTTATAGACACCCAGTTACGTTGTGACGTTTGGCACACCCAAAGTATTCCTACAGTTTGCTGATGTGATGACTAAGGGATTGCCTACTTGTTTCTTCAAGGAGTTTCGGTCTAGTCTCCATGTCTCTGGCGACGCTTCGACTGCGCGGGGGGGGGGGGGGTTGAGTATATATTTGTGTTGCATGTATATTGTGTTGTGGCCCACCTCCTAGTCGTGTCTAGTTGAGGTTGAGGCCTACCCTGTAATTATATATACGTGCACCGGCATCCAATCAATACATCGAATATTGTATTGCAAACTTGTCCATCCACAATACTGAGCAGCGGACCCTCGGCTACAACCCCGTGAACGATCCCTTCGCAAGCCCCAGAGTTATGAAATACCCTAAGGTCTGCGGTAATCGTCAATTGAGACGTGCATGCTCTACATCGCTGGCAAGTTGCCCTGGATTCCGACCATGCGCCTCCCGTTGGACACAACT
The DNA here is from genome assembly GCA_022496015.1 of Hordeum marinum. NCBI lineage: Eukaryota > Viridiplantae > Streptophyta > Magnoliopsida > Poales > Poaceae > Hordeum > Hordeum marinum. Next base: position 504,699,866 of record CM039674.1, on the reverse strand, counting down.
GCGTCGTTAGGGGAGCGTAGTGAGCTTGGGAGGTGGCCCAGATTTAAGTGGGGTGATGTGGAGGAAAACTCTCCCAAAGACGACGATGTGCATCTTTGTGATCTTCGCCGCGGCCATGGTGGTTTCACCATTGTGCTGACGCCTTCTCTCTTTCCACAACAGAAAAAATGAACATTGCAGCTATCTTCCACGCAACATTGGGGACAATGGGACATAATTTCTTCTTATGGTCAAATGAAGGAAGGAGTACATGACAACTTTTAACTGAAGGGATGTTGTTGATGGCCTCCTGCAGCAAAGGAAAGTGGGCTAACTGCATCTGACCGCCGGAAGGGATGTACATAATGGGTTTGAAAACTCTTCCATTTGCTCCCTAATTAATGCTGGTAAAGACCGCAACTAGATTACTGAGGTAACTAGTTCATATACCTCTCAGCTGAAGCTGAGCAATTCGAAGATTAGAAAATGTTCATGTAATTAGAGAAGTGTTTGTCACATTTTACAAAGAAATTCGTGTAATTCAAAATGTGTGCCGTGTCTTTTCGTAAACGCTTGTGTCACTAGAATAAAAAAATAGATATCAATGTAACAAAAGTAGCGCTAAAATGGGAAGGAGAGGGTGTCGTCGTACTATGAAAATCGACATACACTCACAAACTAAAGCGACACTCTCAACCTTAGAAGCAAAATATATGTATTGGTGCTTTCCCTTAGCATCTGTAGTTGGCATAACACACCATGAAATAGAAGATTATCCTTTCTTTCCAAATATTCCATGCAGTGATATAAACACGTCACATAATAGACCTCCAGGGTAGCCCACTGTAGCAAGAGAAAGCAAAGCTGTCTGATTCCGATTCGGAGGCCGGAGGCCGAGGGATGTTGAAGATAAAGTATTATTTGAGTCACAGAAGCGACATAAAAATTCATTGCTGATATTATAACTTCTCGGTTTCAGCACATTCCTAGTGTTCATCTGGTCAGATAGTAAGATCAATGTAAATATCTCTCTTCATTACTCTCTTCGGACTCCAAATCCATTACAAGTGTTCACAAATATTTTGTAGCACACTTAACACTAACCAAGGAACACAAGGAGTTCTGCTAGCGCTAACGAGGGAAGGAATGACGTTGTACTATTGAAAACGATGTACGCTCACAAACTCAAGCGAAACTCTAAACCATTTATAAACAAAAGATACGTCTTGGTGCCTTCCACTCCCCACCCCCCCACCCCCCCACCCCACTCCCACTCCACACAAACCAGCTGTAGTTGGAAGACAACCATGAACTAGAAGATTAGCCTTTCTTTCCAAATATTCCATGCAGCAATATAAACCCGTCACATAGCAAATCTTCACGGAATCCCAAGTTAGCCAAAGGAACCAAAGCAATCTGATTCCGATTCGGACCAAGAGATGTTGCGGTGTGCTCAGCAAGCAGTGCTAAAATGGCAGCAGAAGATATGATGTTACCTGAGTAGAACCACGGTCTGATGCATGTGATGTGGAAGGCATGGGTGTTGAAGCACGGTAGCCTAGCGAGCCCCTTGTCACCAGGCTCCAACTCCAAATGGCAAGTCGCGCACTCCTGGCTGGGTGGTGGCAGATCTCCGGCGCGGATTAGGGTGTGTTGATGGCTATATACAAAACACACCAGCAGTAACGACACATGGATGCTATTGTCGAGCCGCAGGACGACTCTCTCAAGGCTATCGATCTTGTGGCAGATGACATCGGCGAAGTCCATTTGTGGGTGAAGATGGTCCCCCCTAGTTTCTGCGGGCGAGGTCGTACTTGTCGGTGAAAGGCCCGTCGGTGAGCATCCTGTGGATGTGGTCGCGACATGTCTTGTAGTTGCGGAATACCGTCGGGTCCGCCACCTCGACGTGAAGGTCGAAGAGCACCAAGTCATCATCGAACGAGGTGTCGATGCTCCACCCCGCCGGCGAGTTCGACTGAATCTCGATCCCGTGTCTCTCGTGCGACACAACCACGTCGCCGTGGATGCGTAGGGAGCTCGGGAGATGGCCGTGCTTGACGCAGGGGACGATGCGTAGGAGAACTCTCCCGCAGCCGAAGACGTGCTTCTCCGTGACCTCCATGGTGTACGGCCATGGTGGCAACACCATGGTCCCGTGCTCCCGGCACCCGCTCTCTCCCTTTCCGAAGATACGACATGTAGTATGAAGCAATCTCCCCCCGTACGAGCGAGGTTTCTTATAGGCGAAGGATGGAGGGCATGCCACATGCTGAAGGGATGCTGTTGTGTTGAGTGTTGCTGGAGTGGGGACAAGTGTGCTCTGCTTCATGAGGAGGGTGTCGCCATTACTGTCGTTCCTTTCCATGATCGATCAGCTGGCCATCGTTTCTCTAGTTTTGGGTGATTGTTGGCTACTACTCATTCTCAGCCTCGCGCGACACTTATGCTCGCTCGCTTCAGAATCACGCGTGCGTACAACATACGTGTTGTTATTTCAGAGAGAGCTAGAGAGAGTGAACTTCTTTGTTTGCCATTTTGCTGTGCGCTCATGCAGCTGTACGTGCTGTTTCGGTGAATTGTTTGTCACATTTTTACCAATTGTTCATGGAATAAAAAAATGTTTGTCACATTTTCACAAAGTAATTCGTGTAATTAGAAAAGTGTTTGTCACATTTTACAAGGAAATTCATGTAATTCAAAATGTGTGCGGTGAATTTTCATAAGTGTTTGTGTGATTAGAAAAAAATAATATTAGAAATCCATGCAACAAAAAAAAAACTGTTCGATGCATTTATAGAAAGTTTGGTATAATTAAAAAAACTGTTGAATGCGTTTTTGAACACGTTAAATTTACTATAAAGATGTAACCACGTAATATGGTCATATAACTGTTCAACTTACTTTTTAAATATTCTTGTAATTGAAAATAAGAAGGGATCCAAAATGTTTCCATTGGAAGTGTATTGTTTCAACTGTAGTGGTTTAGGCATTCCAAGTATTTATTCCCTTCATATATGTTTCCTTGGCTCATGGGTAAAGAGATGTATGCATGGAGAAGGGAAGATTCAAAACAATAGAGTTGATGCAAAATATCATGCTTCATGTCCAAACATTTTCCATAGCAACGTATAGTAGGCACATAAACCTTCTTCCCGGGGGTACTGTTAGGAGTATAAGTGTCAATTATGTGCCAGAGTCACCGGGCTCCATGTCTAGCATCCATATAGCACACACAACATTGAGTGTCGCAAGAGCTCCGGGAACGGCAACCTATTTGCACCAGCGGAGTAGGGCATGCAGCTTGCAGTAGATCAAACAGACCCGGAGTAATGGTAGAAAGATGACAATGTTGAGACACTAGTCGATGTCCCCATTGCATTCGATATGGCAGCCGATCACCATAGTGAAGTCCACTGGCAAGTGAGCCAGCAGGTCTCTCAGTAGGCCAGTTCCCAGGAGGTCATACGTACTCACCGAGCACCGGACGGTCGGCTAGAATCCTGTGGATGATCTCGCAGTATGCCACTTAGTTTTGAAACACCATTGGGTCAAAGACCTCGAGACGATTGTCAAAGTGCGCTTTGTCATCGTCGAATAGGGCGTGGATGCTCCACATCACTGGTAAGTTGTACTGGATCCCGACCCTGTGCCTCCTATGTGACACACCCACGTCATCATTTATTCATAGTAAGCTCGGGAGATCTCCCGGCTCGATGTGGTGGATGAAATGGAGGAAAAATCTCCCATAGTCGACGACGTACGTCTCTGTGACCAATGTCCTGGCCACAATAACAAAACTATGGTCCTCTCGCCTGCTCTCTCTCTCTCTTCAGCGAAACAAAATGATCTCTGCAATTATCTCCCAAGCAACATTGCGTTCGGCGGGACACGATTTCTTCTTATAGACAAAGGAAAGAAGGCACGCACGACACGAGTAAACTGAAGGGATGCCGTTGAGGCATCCTTCTAAGAACGTAAAGTGGGACAACCGCCTCTGGCCGTTGGAAGAGGTGTCCATTATGAGCTTGAAAATCTTCCACTTGCTCCCTAATTAGTATTGGTGAACACCGCAAACAGTTCAAATACAATTGTACTTTTATTTACAAAACAAGGGTTCATATACTAATGTGCCCCTGTTATTTTCATGAGATTGTGGAGTTACTTCAGCTGATAAGATCAGAATAAGATTCAAAAATATGAATGTTTGCTAGATTACTAAAGTGACTAGTTCATAGAACTCCTAACCGAAGATGAGCTATTCAAAAGTATTTGTCACACTTCTACAAAACAAAAAACATTAAATTTTAAAAGGGTTTGTTGAATTTTCATAAATGTTTGTGTCATTAGAAATCAAATTAATATTAGATATCAATGTAAAAAATAACAGTTTGATACATTTATAGATTGTTTTATTTACTTATAAAAAGTGTTGAATGCATTATAAAACATGTTTGAGTTATTACAAAAATGTAACCATGTAATAAAGTAGTAGATACATTTTAGTAAGATGGTCATGTGATTAAAAAAAATCTACATATTTTTAAAATATTCTTGTAACTAAAAGTATTCATGCATTACAAAATCATGTAATTGGTAAAAGTGTTCGACACAATCTGAAAAAAACTCATATCATTTCGTTTACTTGAGATGAAAAAAATTAAAATTGAAGGAATACTAGTAATGTAAAAAAACAATGTTCCAACAAATAGAGGATTCAAAATGATTCCATTAGACCATGCCGGGCGTCGCAAAAGCTCTAGGTGCGGCAGCCTCATTGCTAGCTTGGATTAGGTGATGTTCCTTGCTGTAGATCACACAATACCAGATGGAGCGGCACTGTTAGTAGTATGAGATTTGACGTTTGTTTCACCTTCACCAAGCTCCAACTCCAGCATACATATGTAGCACACCACGCCGGGGTGGCAAGAGCTCCGAGAGAGGCTGCCTCTTTGCATGAGCGAACATGGGCATGTGGCTCGCTGTAGATCAAACATCCTCGGAGTGACGACGAAAGCATGAATATGTTGAGGCATTGGATGATGCCCCAATGGCTATAGATCGAGAAGTCGATCACCATATTGAAGTGCATTGGAGGGTGAGCCAGGTCCCTCAGTTTTCCAGTTCTTGGAGGGAGATCATACATGCCGAGCAGAGGACCGTCGGGTAGAACCCTGCGGATGATCTCGGCGCAAGCCCCTGAGTTATGAAATACCCTAAGTATGCAACCTCGATGAGGTGGTTAAAGGGTGTTCGTTAATCGTCGACCGAACCGTGCATTCTCCACATCGCTGGCGAGTTACCCTGGATTCCAACCGTGTGCCTCGCGTTTGACACATCTACGTTGTCAGGGGAGCGTAGTGAGCTTGGGAGGTGGCCCAGATTTAAGTGGAGCGATGTGGAGGAAAACTCTCCCAAAGCCGACGATGTGCATATCCGTGATCTTCGCCACGGCCATGTTGGTATCACCATAGTCCTGGCTGTTGGAATAAGCCACGGCATTTGATACGGTCGGACACGTCGGGTGTGCGCGGGACGTGCGGGACGCAATGGTGTAGTCCGACTCGTCGGGTGCGTGCGAGACGTGCGGGACGCAACAGAAGCGTAGCGTGTGTGTGCACGCTAGTGTCGCGTGGTACATAGGTGTGTGCCGCGTGTGTGCGCTGGTGATAGTAGCATGTGTGTGTGTGCTTGTAATGGTAGTAGTCAGACTGTTAGCAGTGAGCGATGGAGCTGCCTCTGCCTAGTGCGCGTCATGCGCATGAGGCCAGGCGGATCGCTCGTTAGCAGCTGAGCCAGCGAGGCGTTCGTGCGTACTGTTATGTTATGCTCCAAATTCTAATATAAAGAGGAAGGCCAACTTCTGACGAGCGAGCGGAGCGAGGCCCGTCGCCGGTAGGCCAGGGTTGACCTAGGACACCTGTGTTATATATACCTCTTGTAAGCCGCCGCACGGGATAAGTTGATCAGTTGTAAATCTCCGGCGTTTGTAACCTTTCCCGATCATAGTGAAGTTTGGTTGGCTGGCGCCCGTGGTTTTTTCCCCTTCATCTTGAAGGGGTTTTCCACGTTAAAATCTCGTGTCCCTTTGCTTGATTCCGTTCTTCATCGTATCGATTGCGTGTCGTATCTCTAACACGTACGTGTGTACGGAGCCGTGGGCGCTAAGTTACTGTCAGGCTACAAAGCTGGCTGGATTAGACTGTGTTACTTGCGCAGTTCTAAGCTGGTGTGGAGAAAAAAGAAAAAAGCTCGTGTGTGTGCAGCGCAAGGCCAAGTACCTGTGTATTTCTTCCTCTTCTTCTACCTCCGTCCATCCGATAGAGAGAGAGCTGCGCTAACAATTGATATACAGAGCTTTGTTGCGATCCTGTAGGTGTCCATGGCCCTCGTCCCGTATGGTGCCGGAGGAAGCACGGTGTCGCCCCCGTGCCCATGCTCACCGGTGAGAACTACATCGTGTGGGCGATCAAGGTGGAGGCAAACCTCGACGCCGCCGGGCTCTGAGAGGCGGTGGTTCCGGCGGAGGATGCGGCGGCGGCGGTGATTACCAAGAAGGACAAGCCGGCGAGGGCGTACTTGTTTGGGGCGTTCTCCAAGAAGATTCCGCTACATGTCTCGTCGAAGAAGACGGCGGCGGAGCTATGGGCGAGCTTGAAGACGAGGTTCGTCGGCGCGGACCGGGTACGGGCGGCGCGGCTGGCCTCTCTCCACGGTGAGTTCGAGCGGCTTCGCATGGCTAAGTTGGAGACGCTGAGTTGGAGACGCTAGACTCATTCGCTGGCAGGATCGGCGGGATGGCAGCATGCTACGTGGGACTCGGGTCGATGCTCGATGACGCCGAGATGGTGAAGAAGCTGCTGGACTTGGTGCCGGACCAGCTGTACGCGGCGGTCATCGAGATCGAGTAGTTCTGCGACGTCAACACCATGGCCTTCGAGGAGGCGCTCGGGAGGCACAAGACCTTCGAGGAGAGGACAAGGCGGCGCGCATAGACCGGCGGCAAGTGGGTGGACGAGCAGCTGATGCTCACCGCAGCTCAGTGGGCGGCAGGGCAACGTCGACACGGCGGTGGCTTCAACCATGATGATGACGGTGAGGGCAGCACGGCGTCGGGTGGCGCAGGGAAATGGCGAGGAGGCCTCGGGCGCTGCTACAAATGCGGGGAGCCCGGGCACTTCCGGCGCGAGTGCCCGCAGCTACGGAAAAGACCGGCGGCGGAGCAGGCTCTCCTGGCCGACGTCAACATCGACGACGATGGACTCCTCTAGGCCGTGGCTTAGGGAGGGTGTTGAAATAAGCCACGGCATTTGATGCGGTCGGACGCGTCGGGTGCGCGCGGGACGTGCGGAACGCAATGGTGCGGTCCGGTGCGTCGGGTGTGCGCGGGACGTGCGGAACGTAATGGTGCGGTCGGACTCATCGGGTACGTATGGGACATGCGGGACGCAGCATAAGCGTAGCGTGTGTGTGCACGCTAGTGTCGCGTGGTACGTAGGTGTGCGTCGCGTGTGTATGCTAGTGACAGTAGCATTTGTGTGCATGTAGTGGTAGTAGTCAGACTGTTAGCAGTGAGCGATGGAGCTGGCCGCATCGTCTGCCTAACGCGCATCGTGCGCATGGCCGGGCAGATCGCTCGTTAGCAGCTGAGCCAGAGGCGTTCATGCGTACATGTGTACGGAGCCGTGGGCACTGCGTTACTGCCAGGTTAAAAGCTGGCTGGATTAGACTATGTTAGTTGTGCAGTTGTAAGCTCGCACTACCAGAAACAGTCCTATGCCGACGGTCCTATGCCGACGGTTCAGGTCGTCGGCATATCCCCGATTCCCGTCGATATAGACCTATGCCGACGGCCTCCGTCGGCATAGCACCGTCGGCACCATATATGTCGGCGTATCCCAGGTTATCGTCGGCATAGAAAAGCCGTCCCCATAGATGCTATGCCAACGGTGTCCGTACATCGATACCGATGGTCCCGGCCGTCGGCATAGCTCCATGGCAAACGGCGTCCGGCAGCGCTGCCGTCAAGAGCGTCGCATCGCTGGCCGCCACATGTCGCACTATGCCGACGGCCTTATCGTCGGCATAGACTACCACATGGCGGCCGGCGATGGTCCTTGGTGGCATACCTATACCGACGGCCGGAACCGTCGGGATAGGTCTGAAACTACGCCGACGGCATAGCCGTCGGCATACCCTGACATGTGGCGGCCGCTGGTAGTTCCTGAGGCATGCCTACGCCGACGGCTCAGGCCGTCGGCATAGGCTAAAAAGCTACGTCGACGGCCTACCCGTCGGCATATCTTACCATGTGGCAGCCCCTGGTAACTCGAACGCCCTCTATGCCGACGGCTTAGCCGTCCGCGTAGTTTTGTGCTATTTTTTTTTCTTTTTCCTGTTTCATACAAATTCATTTCAATTCAAAATAGCAGGGTATATACAATGAAATATAAATGCACAGCAGCACCATCAAGAGCATCATAAATATATATGTTCTCACAACCAACACCACCATCACATCCTTACAGCCAACATCACCACCATCAAATCCTCACAACCAACAACATAAGCATATCCGAAATATAAGTAGCGTAAAAAGACGGACGTCATCTAAAGAGCACAAGTCATCTAAGGAGCGCCAGTACGTCCACCTCCAAGGTCGTCAACGCCAAATCCGCCAAAGCCCAGGTCTTCACTGCTAGCGGCAGCGCTACCGCCTCGGTGGATTGGAGTGACCGGGCTCCGGGACTCGGGATTGATGTGAACACCGACACCACCACCAACGGATGATCCACCGGTCCCTGGATGTTTGAAAAGACATGTTGAGTGAATGATATTGTGTTGAATAAACAGTAAGCGGTGGTTGAATAGTTTGGGGATGTACTAACCACCGTTGTCCCTAGTTGTTGTGCTAGAAATTCCTCAAAGGTAAGCAATACTGGTTGTGGTCCTGCAGCTGGTGGTGCTGGTTCCATTTCAGGAATCGTGTCGTTCCTCATGCTCTCAAACACGAGCTACATGTTAATTGACAAAGCAAACACCAATGTCAGAAGAAATGAAAGTGTCAATATGGAAATGAAATGAAAGGGACTAAACTAACCGTCATCATGCGAGTGCGGTGGTCCTGGACGGCTGCAACTCTCGCGCTCCACGACATGGTCTCCTATCGTGTGTACTCCATGTAGGCCTACAATATGATGTGATGGAACTCATTAAACATCTCAATGCGGAAGATAAAATGAGCAATGAAGATAAGAGGGAAAAATACTTACAGAGTGCCGCTTGGCTAGGAGGGACTGTGACTACGCAGTGGTCGCGGGCGTGCGCTGTCTCAAGCTTGGGTCGGTAGCTCGGAGCTGTGTGTAGGAGATAGAAGGAGTTAAGAGCATCTACGAGAGGAAGAGTGGATCTACGTACCCTTGTAGATCGCTAAGCGGGAAGCGTTAAGAAACGCGGTTGGTGTAGTCGAACGTCTTCGCGATCCAAATCGCCGAGCGTCCCGCGATCCAATCACAATCCGTCCCGCGATCCAATAACGATCCGTCCCGCGAACTTGATCACGATCCATCCCATGAACTTGATCACGATCCGTCCCACGAACTTGATCATGATCTGTCCCACGAACTTGATCACGATCCTTCCGATCTAGCTCCGAACGGACGACACCTCCGCGTTGAGCACACGTACAGCTTGATGATGATCTCCGCCGTCTTAATCCAGCAAGAGAGAGCGGAGAGGTAGAAGAGTTCTCCGGTAGCGTGACGGCGCTCCGGCGATGGTGATGGAGCAATTCCGGCAGGGCTTCGCCTAAGCACTACAGAAATCCGATCTAGAGGAGAAACTATACACTGGAGGAACGGGTAGCACATGGCTGAAAAACTAGTGCAAAACCCCAAAACCCACCAGTATATATACGAGGAGAGATGGAGATCCTTGGTGCAAGGGACAAGGCTCCTATGGTTCGGCCGAACCTACTAGGAGAGGAGGATTCCTCCTCCAATCCTAGTAGGACTAGGATTGCTCCTTTTTTGCCTTTTTTCCACCTTTTCCTATTGGGTTTTCTTCTCCAGCCACATGGGCCTTGTGTGGGAGTTTCCACCAGCCCACTAAGGGCTGATATTCACTCTCCCACAGCCCATGAAGCCTCTTGGGTCGAAATACCCCTCCCGGAGGCCTCCCGATACACTACCGGCACTCCCGGTACACTACCGATGAGCCCGAAACTTTTCCGGCGACCAAAATAGGACTTCCTATATATGAATCTTTACCTCCGGACCATTATGGAGCTCCTCGTGACGTACGAGATCTCTTCCGGGACTCCGAACAACCTTCGGTCACCATCATACATAACTCTATACTACCAAAACGTCACCAAACCTTAAGTGTGCAAACCCTACGGGTTTGAGAACTATGTAGACATGACCGAGACACCTGTACGGTCAATAACCAATAGTGGGACCTGGATGCCCATATTGGTTCCTACATATACTACGAAGATCTTTATCGGTCGAACCTCTATGTCAAGGATTCAGTTAATCCTGTATGATGTTCCCTTTGTTCTTCGGTATGTTACTTGCCCGAGATTCGATTGTCGGTATCTCCATACCTAGTTCAACCTCGTTATTGACAAGTCTCTTTACTCGTTCCCTAATACAAGATCTCATGATTGACACTTAGACACATTGCTTGCAGGGCTCATTGTGATGTTGTATTACCGAGTGACCATCGGAGATACCTGTAGAGCACATTTATAGTCACCCAGTTACGTTGCGACGTTTGATACACACAAGGCACTCCTCCGGTATCCGTGAGTTGCATGATCTCATGGTCATAGGAACATATACTTGACATGCATAAAACAGTAGTAATAAACTGACACGATCATATGCTACGTTTGTAGTTTGGGTCTTGTCCATCACATCATTCTCCTAATGATGTTATCCCATTATCAAATGACATCACATGTCAATGGCTAGGAAATCTTGACCATCTTTGATCAACGAGCTAGTTCACTAGAGGCATACTAGGGACAGAGTGTTGTTTATTAACCCACACATGTAATGTGTTTCCAATCAATACAATTATAGCATGGATAATAAACAATTATCATGAACAAGGAAATATAATAATACGATCCGGGTGCCTGACTGGATCCGGACAGTACAGCTCCGGCCAGTATTCCTTCAGCAAGACGGTGATGATGTCGTTGGGAACACGGCCCCCTTTAGGATGTACCCAGTTATTGCAAAAGATATAAAGAATGAAAATATTAGCATGTGACAAGAAAAAGATTTAAAGAATGAAAATATTAGGATGTGACAAGCAAAAGAATTAAATTATTATTGAAATTATTTAGTGGAACTTACTCTATCCCCTTTGGCTCAATGAGCCCCTTCTGCTCCTCGGTAGGAATATGCTTTGGGACCTTTGCGTTACCACGCAGCCATCCCTTCTTGTTGCCATTCCCGCCACCACCAGCGTCCCCACCACCACCATCATCCCCGCTTGCCTCCTCCTCCTCCTCGCCCCCGTCCCCAACCTCCTCCTCCTCCTCCTCCTCACCCCCCTCCTCGCGAACCACCTCCTCCTTGTTGTCATCCTCCTCCTCGGCAGAGGGTACCTCACTAGAGGAGGGCCTCGAAGACAACACCCCTAAGTCAGTGAGGGTGCGCTCTTTTTGGCCGTGACCCCCTCTAGTGGCTCTCCCACCACTCCCTCGCCCTCCATGGGCTCTCCTCCCGCCCCCTCCTCGTCTAGGGGCACCTCTCCCTCTCTCTTCCTATGAGGAGTCATCCTCAAGTAGCCGGGGGGGTAACGGTACGTGCTCGACCACTCCGACTAGCAATGCCGACGATCTTGCATATGAAACCCACGCCGTCGGCCTTCCCCTTGCCCATGTTCCACGAACCTGCATTGAAAAGAGAATAAACAATTAGTACATTAATAATGAAGGAAAAAGCATTATGAAAAGCATTAGTAATGAAGGAAAAGCATAGTAATAAATAATCATAAAAAGGCATAATCCTAAACCATAGAAAAAAAAGTCTTGAAACGTACATCTGCTAGAACCCATACGAATCATCACTGTTGTAACCTATTTCTCGGTTGGTCTCATCATCACTATCAATCATATCATATTCGTTGTCTGACGGAGGTGGAGGCTCTTCCTCGTTGTTAGCGTCTTCGTTTATCTTTTGTAGCATAAGTATGTCACTTTCATTGACAATGGTCTCACCATCATTCCGTGCATCGTCCTCGTTTGGATCCACATCATCATCAGCCAATCGTCTAGAGTCATCGTTTCTAACCACATCATCATCAGGTTGCTCTTGATAGAATACTCCCTCGTATGTCACGGGGTTAATGTTGTAGTAATCGTCTTCATTCGGGTCCGGTAGCTTACCATGTGGCGACACCTTGAACACAACTTCCCAACCCTTTAGGTACTCTTTCTGGCATGGGTAAGGCAGATAATAAACTTGTGTAGCTTGGGTAGCCACAATGAAGAGATCGGCTCCTGCATAGACGGTTGATGGTTTAACTTCGACCAAACCAATAGAAGGCGTATGTCTCTGCCCCTCCTGTGGATCGAACCATCGGCATTTGAACACAGGCAGACTTAGGGTTTTGCGCCCTTTGCAGAATTTAATCTCGTATATATTTTGTACACTTCCATAGTAGTCTACTGAATTTTGAGCAGGGGTGTACACTCCGGTATTTATAGTTTTGGGATCAGGTCAGCTGTTCTGGTGCTCCTCTGTATGGAAGCGATACCCATTCACATCATACTTTTTACATGTCATGACAGTAGGGTCAAAACCCATGGAAACCCATCTCAATTCATCATCCATAGATATGTTCGGATTATTTCCCTACAAGTATAATTGAAAGTGTTGGGTGCATTAGTTCGGTTAACTAATAAATGTTGAACTAGGTATTTAATAGGGGATTGTAGAAAATTACTTTCTCCATGAACCAAGCAACAAATTTTTTACGTCTAGGGTTTCCATGACGGAGAGGAGTAAGTGCCTCCGCCTCAGTAGGAGGATTTATTCCCGTCTATTCCTCTTGAAGGAAATCACTAAAAGAAGAAAAGAGGTGTTAGACCAGGAATAAGTGAACATAGAACATGATGATGTGGAAGACATAAAGGAATTGTGTAGTGGTATTACCTCATACACACTTCCTCAACTTCCTTGATGTTGTGCAAGATATAGAACATGAGGTCCTCCCACTCTTGTCGTGGCATGTTATAAGATTTCGAGGCCCCAGCCCTGCCACCTTGCATGTTGAATAGATGGAGCTTGGGTTGATACTTGGGCTCTTCTATATTGTATCGAGGCACCTTGTTATGCAGATGGGGAACATGGTCTGGATAGTATGATGTCCTAAGGTCTGACACCTCCTCTAGGATAACTGCCTCAGCTATGGAAGCTTCAATCTTAGCTTTGTTTCCACGTTTCTGTCGGAGATGCTTGTTCTGTCTCCCAGGGCCATACTGCCAACGATTCTGCACAGGCCCCCCCAACAATACCTCTTTTGCAAGGTGCAGAATGAGATGTGTCATCGAAGTGAAGAAGCCTGGCGGAAAGATCTTCTCTAGCTTGACTATCAACTCCGGTGCCTTCTTATGCAATTGTTCAATCACATCTTTACTTACTTCTTTAGCACAGAGTGTGCGGAAGAAATGGCTTAGCTCGGCAAGCACACGCCAGACATGCTCGGGGACATAGCCTCGAACCATCACCGGCATTATCCGCTCAATCCATACATGATAGTCATGACTCTTGAGCCCGGTCACTTTTCCCGTAGAAAGATTGACTCCCTTACTTATATTCGATGCATAACCATCAGTGAACTTCACTATGTGTTTGAGCCACTTAAGTACCTCTGTCTTTTTAGGCTTTTTAAGAACGAAGTCAGCATCTGGCTTGAACTAGTTTATTCGACCGCCTGTGGGAGGCTTCATGTTTAGTCGTGGTCTATCACAAATTTTCTGTTGATCGGCTCTAGCTTTAACGTTATCCTTCGTCTTATCAGGATTGTTGAGGATCATGTGGAAAAGAGACTCTGCGACATTCTTTTCTGTGTGCATCACATCGATGTTGTAAGGAAGTTTGAGGTCCTTGAAATAGGGAAACTGCGAGAAGGGGGTAATGTGAGTCCAGTTGTGCGTCTCACCATATCCCTTGAAGCCTTTGGCTTTGGCTTTGGCTTTGCCTTTGCCTTTAGGCTTGAGAGCTTTTAGCTGAGCAATAACATCTGCCCCTGAAAACGTTGGAATCTCAGTTACTTCATGGACAACCTGGCCTTTCGTGAAGTTCTTCTTGTCTTCCCTGACTGGATGGTCTGGAGGGAGGAACTGTCGATGCAGGTCAAAGGCTACATACTTGCCACCCTTACTCAGCCAAATCATTCACAAAGCCTGCATGCACACTAGGCATGGCATCTTCCAACTGGTACACCATTCGCAGAGTAGAGCATAGTCGGGAAAGTCATGCATGCAATAGTGCAACCAAACTTTCATCAAGAAATTTCTCTGCAGATCCCGGTCGTATGTCAACCTCAGAAAGTACCAAGAATGGAGCAAATCATCCACCAGCAGCTGCATAAACACACCCAATTGCTTCCCCGGGTATTCAGGCCCCGGAAAGATGAGAGACAAGAACATGGTCTTCCGTTGCATTAGGGCACCGGGAGGGAGATTGAGCAGAATTACAAACACGGGCCAGCAGTTGTATGGGTTGGACGACATACCATATGGATTTAACCCATCACCAGATATGCCAATTCTGACATTCCCAGCCTCGGCTGCTTCCTCGGGGTATTCTTCATCGAACGACTTCTATGCTTCTGCTTCCGATGGATGTACGATTTTATGCGGATGGTACCTTATACCTTTCTTGTGCCACTTCATCATTTTGGCAGTCTCCTCCGTGAGGAAAAGGCGCTGTAGTCCTTCAATGAAATGGAGATACCGAAGCACCTTTGCGGGGATGTCTAGCTGCCTCTTCTCACCATCCTCACTAATCACCTTAAGGTACCGAGAAGAACCGCACTCCCTACAGTACTTGTCATCTGCATACTCGTGCCTAAACAAAAGGCAATTCTTCGGACAAGCATGTATTTTATCATAATCCATAGAGAGTGCCTTCATGATTTTCTTTGTAGCATACATGATTTTCGGCAGTTCATGACCCTCACGGAAGCTGTTAGCCCATACTCCCAGGAACGCTTCAAAGCATTTCTGGCTACAACCATACTCAGCCTTGACTGCAATCAGTTGCGAGATGGCATCCAGCTGAGATATTTTTGCACCCGCATAAAGAGGTTTCTTCGACGAGGCCAAGACCTCCAAGAAGGCCTTTGCGGTTGCCTCCGGCTCCTCCGGTTCATTCTCTGAAGGTGTCGCATTTGTCGTTTCTGCAACAATGACATCATCTAGCATGTCCCTGACCCCGTCGTCCTCATATCCATTGATGCGTTGTCGCATCACCTCCTCTCTACCACGGTCCTCCTTGGCTATGTTTATCGGCGGCATGTCAAAGTTTGGCATATATGCGTGCGTGCGAAGGTGCTCACTCATGTCCTTCTAATTTCTACGGTGACGTCTTTCACATCTTGCACAGGGGCATGGTGGGATAATTCTCATTGGACGACGGAATATCTCCTTCAAATACACATCGGTTTTCGCGATCCACTCTGATGTTACTTGATTCCGGTGGATAAAACCACTGTACATCCACTGATTATCTGCCATCCTCTGCTTTTTTGCAAGCCACACAACATAATTAAGGATTCACTTAAATTAATCACATCAAATTTTCAGTTTCTACTACGTTGAATCCACCTACATCTCTAATAGGTAAAGATGGGTCCTAATCCCACCCGAAGATGTGTAGATTGAGTACGTTCTCCATTCTACCCCGTTCCGAGACAAAATTTCGGTAGCACCTCCCCGTTGTTCTCCAGATACACGTCTCGGCAAATAGCCGAGAGAATGTGCTCTAGGGAACAATGGGGAGGCGCTGCCGAAATCCTGTCTCGAAACGGGGTTGAACATGGAGAACATACCCAATCTACACATCCTCGGGCTGTCCATGGAAAACGCTGGACAATCTGAAAGAGCTGCGGTGATAAATATGCAATTGAATGCATATTTATCGATGCAACCCTTTTGGACGAGAGACGCCTAGGTTACGCGACTTGACTTGAGAATGAAATGTAGTGACATGAAAAAATGGAGGAGATGGACTTGTAGCTCACCCTCGGCTGTAGAGGAAGTAGTCGAACATCAGAGGGATGCTCAGGGGGACCAACGCGTCGGACAACGGTCACTCCGATGAAATGCGACACCACAAAGCCAGAAAATTCCATCGCGACAAAAAATTAGAACATCACAACTCATAGAGCATATTTAAAACATTTAAACATGCATTCATTTATTTTTGCATCATGTAGGAAAAACACTAACAACATTAACAATATATTCATCAACGTCATCACATATTCATCATCATCATTATCACATATTCGTCATAATCATTGATTCATCTCATCGAACCAAATTTTTTTGCAAGATATGCAACATATAGCATCTCACCTAACCAATTTTTTTGCAAGATATTCACCTATCTAACTATCTATCTAACTATCTATATAACTATCTATCTAACTATCTATCTAACTATCTAAATACCTATCTAACCATCTAGCTACAAAATTACTAAAAAACCACTAAAATACATAAAATTTTTACCTTCGAGAGGGTCGGACGGAGTTGGGGCTGGGAGGCGCGGGGCAGCCGGCGCGGGGTCAGGGCGGGGCGGCCGGCGCAGGGTCGGGGAGGGGCTGCGCGGGGGTCGGTGTGGGCAGCGACGTGCTCGGGTCGACCGACGCGGGGTCGGGGCAGGCTGCGCGGGGTCGGGACGGGGAGGCGCGGGCGGCGGCGGGCTCAGGGCGGGGAGGCGCGGGGTCGGGGTGGGGAGGCATGGGTGGCGGCGGGCTCGGGGCGGGGCGGCGCGGGGTCGGGGCGGGGAGGCGCAGGCGACGACGGGCTCGGGGCGGGGCGGCGCGGGGTTGGTGCGACGCGGGCGGCGGCGGGCTCCGGGCGGGCGGTGTCGTGCTCAGGGCGGGCGTCGGAGGTGGTTGGCGGCGGCGGCGGTAGGGAGAGGGATCAGGGTCGAGTGCGGTAGGCAGGGAGAGAAATGAGTGGAGGAGGAGGCCGGCCGAGTGGATAAGGTGGACCTACGCCGGTGGCTTGGCCGGCGGCATAGGCTCGGCCCACATTTCAGTGGAGCGAAGGACTGGATAACGTGGCCCTATGCCGACGGCCAGGCCGACGGCATAGATGGCATAGATGGTTTCCATCTATGCCGACGGCCTGGCCGTCGGCATAGGTCCACGCACAGCCACGTCATCGATCCGCGTGACCTTCTCGGTCCGTGGGTGTACCTATGCCGACGGCCTAGCCGTCGACACCAAGATTCCCTCTCTTACTGCCCGACGTGGTTGTTCCCCCTCCGTGCGACGGCGGCGGCGATGTCGGTGAGGGAGGTCACACCATGGATCCGCGTCCGTGTGCTTGCACTCACTACCGCACCTCCGGATGTGTAGGAGGGTCCAGATAAAGACCTGGCGACATAGCTACCCCCAAACTACACCCGTCCCGTCTAACCCTACGAGAGTTGACCGGGCGGTCTATGCCTTTGACTTTCGCCAAAGGGGGTTTGACCGCTGGACATTTTCACTTGGATGTGATAGCCCAGCCCCTAGGTACACTTCGTATCAAGGTCCGGGCACAACCCACACCAAGATTCCCTCCGTTACTGCCCGACGTGGTTGTTCCCCCTCTATGCGATGGCGGCGGCGACGTCGGTGAGGGGGTCACACCATGGATCCGCGTGCCGTGTGCTTGCACCCACTACAGCACTTACGGACGTGTAGGAGGGCCCAGATAAAGACCTGGCGGCATAGCTACCCCCAAACTACACCCGTCCCGTCTAACCCTGCGAGAGTTGACCGGGCGGTCTACGCCTTTGACTTTCGCCGGAGGGGGTTTGACCGATGGACATTTTCTCCTGGATGTGATAGCCCAGCCCCTAGGTACACTTCGTATCAAGGTCCGGGCATAACCCACACCAAGATTCCCTCTGTAACTGCCTGACGTGGTTGTTCCCCCCTCCGTGCGATGGCAGCGGCAACGTCGGTGAGGGGGGTCACACCATGGATCCACGTGCCGTGTGCTTGCACCCACTACGGCACTTCCGGACATGTAGAAGAGCCTACATAAAGACCTGGCTGTTGGGGAACGTTGCATGGGAAACAAAAAATTTCCTACGCACACCAAGATCTATCCATGGTGATGAGCATCTACGAGAGGGAGAGTGGATCTACATACCCTTGTAGATCGCTAAGCGGGAAGCGTTAAGAAACGCGGTTGGTGTAGTTGAACGTCTTCGCGATCCAAATCTCCGTGCATCCCGCGATCCAATCATGATCCGTCCCGTGATCCAATCATGATCCGTCCCGCGATCCGATCACGATCCGTCCCACAAACTTGATCACGATCCGTCCCACGAACTTGATCACGATCCTTCCGATCTAGCACCGAACGGATGGCACCTCTGCATTCAGCACACGTACAGCTTGATGACGATATCCACCGTCTTGATCCAGCAAGAAGGAGTGGAGAGGAAGAAGAGTTCTCTGGCAGCCTGACGGCGCTCCGGCGATGGTGGTGGAGCAATTCCGGCAGGGCTTCGCCCAAGCACTTCAGAAATCTAATCTATAAGAGATACTATGCACTGGAGGAACGAGTAGCACGTGGCTGAAAAACTAGTGCAAAAACCCTAAAACCTCCAGTGTATATAAGAGGATAGGAGGAGAGGAGGCAGCCTTGGCCTCCAAGGCTAGCTGGTTCGGCCGAACCTACTAGGAGAGGAGGATTCCTCCTCCAATCCTAATAGGACTAGAATTGCTCCTTTTTGCCTTTTTTTCACCTTTTCCTATTGGATTTTCTTCCTCCAGCCGCATCGGCCTCTTGTGGTAGTTCCACCATCCCACTAAGGACTGGTTTCCACTCTCCCACAGCCCATGTAGCCTCTTGGGTCGAAATACCCCTCCCTGAGGTCTCCCGGTACACTACCGATGAGCCCGAAACTTTTCCGACGACCAAAACAGGACTTCCTATACATGAATCTTTACCTCTGGACCATTCCGGAGCTCCTCGTGACGTCCGGGATCTCATCTGGGACTCCGAACAACCTTCGATCACCACGATACATAACTCTATACTACTGAAACGTCACCAAACCTTAAGTGTGCAGACCCTGCGGGTTCGAGAACTATGTAGACATGACCGAGACACGTCTACGGTCAATAACCAATGGCGGTACCTGGATGTCCACATTGGTTCCTACATATTCTACGGAGATCTTTATCGGTCAAACCTCTATGTCAAGGATTCAGTTAATCCCGTATGATGTTCCCTTTGTTCTTCGGTATGTTACTTGCCCGAGATTCGATCGTCGGTATCTCCATACCTGGTTCAACCTCGTTATTGGCAAGTCTCTTTACTCGTTCCGTAATACAAGATCTTGCAACTAACACTTAGTCACATTGCTTGCAAGGCTTATTGTGATGTTGTATTATCGAGTGGGCCGTGAGATACCTCTCCGTCACACGGAGTAACAAATCCCAGTCTTGATCCATGCCAACTCAACAGACACCCTCGGAGACACCTGTAGAGCACCTTTATAGTCATCCAGTTACGTTGCGACGTTTGATACACACAAGGTACTCCTCCGATATCTGTGATTTGCATGATCTCATGGTCATAGGAACATATACTTGACATGCAGAAAACAGTAGCAATGAACTGACACGATCATAAGCTACGTTTGTAGTTTGGGTCTTGTCCATCACATCATTCTCCTAATGATGTGATCCCATTATCAAATGATATCTCATGTCCATGGCTAGGAAACCTTAAGCATCTTTCGATCAATGAGCTAGTTCACTAGAGGCATACTAGGGACATTGTGTTTGTCTATGTATCCACACATGTATCC
The DNA here is from genome assembly GCA_022496015.1 of Hordeum marinum. Lineage (NCBI taxonomy): Eukaryota > Viridiplantae > Streptophyta > Magnoliopsida > Poales > Poaceae > Hordeum > Hordeum marinum. The sequence continues at coordinate 504,679,815 of CM039674.1, read as the reverse complement.
ATATTTCCAATTAATACAATTATAGCATGTATAATAAATTATTATCATGAACAAGAAATACAATAATAAACACTTTATTTATTACCTCTAGGGCATATTTCCAATAGTCTCCCACTTGCACTAGAGTCAATAATCTAGCTCACATCACTATGTGATTTACATTGTAATGAATAGAACACCCATGCAGTTCTGGTGTTGATCATGTTTAGCCCTTGGAAGAGGTTTAGTCAACGGGTCTGCCACATTCAGATCCGTGTGCACTTTGCAAATATTTATGTCTTTCTCCGTGATGTAATCGCGGATGGAGTTGAAGCGTCGCTATATGTGTCTGGTCCCCTTGTGAAACCTTGGTTCCTTGGCCAGAGCAATGGCACCAGTGTTGTCACAAAACAGGTTCATTGGATTCAGTGCACTGGGCACTACTCCAAGATCTGTCATCAACTGCTTCATCCAGACACCTTCCTTCGCCGCCTCCGAGGCTACGATGTATTCCGCTTGACACGTAGAATCAGCTACCACGCTTTGCTTGGAACTGCACCAGCTTACCGCTCCCCCGTTAAGAATAAATACGTATCCGGTTTGCGACTTAGAGTCGTTCGGATCAGTGTCAAGGCTTGCATCGACGTAACCCTTTATGACGAGCTCTTCATCACCTCCATAAACGAGAAACATTTCCTTAGTCCTTTTCAGGTACTTAAGGATATTCTTGACCGCTTGCCAGTGCTCCATTCCAGGATCACTTTGAAACCTTCCGGCTATACTTATGGCAAGGCTGACATCGGGTCTTGTGTACAACAAGGCATACATGATAGAGCCTATGGCTGAAGCATATAGAATGACACTCATCTTTTCTCTATCTTCTGCAGTTACTGGGCTTTGAGTCTTACTCAACTTTACACCTTGTAACACTGACAAGAACCCCTTCTTGGACTGTTCCATTTTGAACTTCTTCAAAACTTTATCAAGGTATGTGCTCTGAGAAAGTGCTATTAAGCATCTCGATCTATCTCTATAGATCTTAATTAATGCCTAATATGAAAGCAGTGTCTCCTAGGTTCTTCATTGAAAAACTCTTGTTCAAATATTCCTTTACGCTTTCCAGCATTTCTATATTGTTTCCAATCAGCAATATGTCATGCACATATAATACTAGAAACGCTATAGAGCTCCCACTCACTTTGTTGTAGATACAAGCTTCTCCGTAAACTTGTATAAACTCAAACGCTTTGATCATCCAAGCGCTTATTCCAACTCCGAGATGCTTGCACCAGTCCATAAATGGATCGCTGGAGTTTGCAAACTTTGTCAGCATTCTCTGGATCGACAAAACCTTCGTGTTGCATCATATACAACTCTTCCTCAAGGAAACCGTTGAGGAATGTTGTTTTGACATCCATCTGCCAAATTTCATAGTCGAAATAAGCAGCTATTGCTAACATGATTTTGACAGACTTAAGCATCGCTACGGGTGAGAAAGTCTCATCGTAGTCAACTCCTTGAACTTGTGAAAAACCCTTTGCCACAAGTCGAGCTTTATAGACGGTGACATTACCGTCTGCGTCTATCTTCTTCTTAAAGATCCATTTGTTCTGAATGGTCTTTCGCCCTTCAGGTAATACTTCCAAAGTCCATACTTTGTTTTCATACATGGATCCCATCTCGGATTTCATGGCCTCTAACCATTTCTCAGAATCCAGACCCATCACTGCTCCTCCATAGCTCGTAGGTTCATTGTTGTCCAACAACATAACCTCCAAGATAGGGTTGTCGTACCACTCAGGGGTAGTACGTGGCCTTGTCGACCTACGAGGTTCAATAGCAGCTTGATCTGAAGCTCCATGATCATCATCATTAAATTCCTCTTCTATCGTCGTAGGTTCCACAGAAACATCTTTCTGCGATGCGCTACTTTATGGTTGAAGTAAAGGTTCAATAACCTCATCAAGTTATATTTTCCTCCCACTCAATTCTTTCGAGAGAAACTCTTTCTCAAGAAATGTTCCGTTCTTAGCGACAAACAGTTTGCCTTCAGATCTGAGATAGAAGGTATACCCGACTGTCTCTTTCGGTTATCCTATGAAGATGCATTTTTCCGCTTTGGGTTCCAGCTTTTCAGGCTGAAGCTTTTTGACATAAGCATCCCCAAACTTTAAGAAATGACAACTTTGGCTTCTTGCCAAACCATAGTTCATATGGCGTCGTCTTAACGGATTTTGATGGTGCCCTATTAAAGTGAATGCAGCTGTCTCTAATGCATAACCCCAAAACGATAGTGGCAAATCAGCAAGAGACATCATAGAACGCACCATATCTAATAAGGTTCGATTACGACGTTCGGACACACCATTACGCTGTGGTGTTCCGAGCAGTGTCAACTGTGAAACAATTCCACATTGTCTTAAGTGACTGCCAAACTCATAACTCAGATATTCACCTCCTCGATCAGATCGCAGGAACTTAATCTTCTTGTTACGATGATTCTCAACTTCACTCTGAAATTGCTTGAACTTTTCAAACGTTTCAGACTTGTGTTTCATTAAGTAAATATACCCATATCTACTTAAGTCATCAGTGAAGGTGAGAAAATAACGATATCCACCACGCGATGTAACATTCATTGGACCGCACACATCAGTATGTATGATTTCCAATAAGTCACTTGCCCGTTCCATTCTTCCAGAGAACGGCGTTTTAGTCATCTTGCCCATGAGGCATGGTTCACATGTGTCAAGTGATTCAAAATCAAGTGACTCCAAAAGTCCATCAGCATGGAGCTTCCTCATGCGTTTTACACCAATATGACCTAAACGGTAGTGCCACAAGAAAGTGGTACTATCATTATCAACTCTACATCTTTTGGCATCAATGTTATAAACATGTGTATCATCACTATCAAGATTCAATATGAATAAACCCCTCACATTGGGTGCATGACCATAAAAGATATTACTCATATAAATAGAACAACCTTTATTCTCTGATTTAAATGAGTAACCGTCTCGCAATAAACAAGATCCAGATATAATGTTCATGCTTAACGCAGGCACTAAATAACAATTATTCAGGTTCATCACTAATCCCGATGGTAATCAAAGAGAGAGCGTGCCGACGGCGATCACATCAACCTTGGAACCATTTCCCTCGCGCATCGTCACTTCGTCCTTTTCCAGCCTTCGTTTATTCCGTAGTTCCTGCTTTGAGATGCAAATGTGAGCAACCGAACCGGTATCAAATACCCAGGCACTACTACGAGAGCTAGTAAGGTACACATCAATAACATGTATATCATATATACCTTGTTTGTCGTTGCCCGCCTTCTTGTCAGCCAGGTACTTGGGACAGTTCCGCTTCCAGTGACCAGTTCCATTGCGATGAAAGCACTCAGTTTCTGGCTTGGGTCCATGCTTAGGCTTCTTTGCAGGAGTAGCAACTACTTTGCCATCCTTCTTGGTTTTACCCTTCTTGCCCTTGCCCTTGGCTTTGCCATTTTTCTTGAAACTAGTGGTTTTATTGACCATCAACACTTGATGTTCTTTCTGGATTTCAGACTCAGCGACTTTTAGCATCGCAATCAGCTCGGCGACTGACTTGTTCATCCCGTGCATGTTATAGTTCATCACAAAGCTCTTGTGACTTGGTGGCAGTGATTGAAGAACTCTGTCAGTGATTGCCTCTGGTGGAAGGTAAATTCCCAACTCCGCTAGACGAGTTGAATACCCAGACATTCTGAGTATATATTCACTGATAGACCCGTTCTCCTCCATCATGCAAGCATAGAACTTATCGGAGGTTTCATACCTCTCGATTCGGGCGTTCTTCTGAAAGATAAACTTCAACTCCTGGAACATCTCATATGCGCCATGACGTTCAAAACTTCTTTGAAGTCCCGGTTCTAAGACATACAATATTGCACACTGAACTATTGAGTAATCTCCAGTACGTGCCTCCCAAGCGTTCTTAACGTCTTCAGAGGTCATGTCTTCTGGTTGGTCACCAAGCGGTGCATCAAGGACATATGATTTCTGGGAAGCCATGAGGATAATCCTCAGATTATGGGCCTAGTCAACAAAGTTACTTCCATCATCTTTTAGTTTAGCTTTCTCTAGGAACGCATTAAAATTCAGGGGTGCTACTGCGCGAGCCATGGATCTACAACATAAATATGCAAAGTTTACTTTAGACTATTGTTCAGGATAATGAGTTTAGTTAATCATATTACTAAAGCTCCCACTCAAATTGACATCCCTCAGGTCATCTGAGTGTCACATGATCCAAATCCACCAACTCAAGTCGGATCATCACGTGAGTTGAGGTGGCTTCAATGGTGAACATTATTATGTTGATCATATCTACTATATGACTCATGTTCGACCTTTTGGTCTCTTGTGTTCCGAGGCCATGTTTGTACGTGCTAGGCTCATCAAGTTTACCCCGAGTGTTCTGCGCGTGCAACACTGGCTTGCACCCGTTGTATGTGAACGTGGAGTCTATCACACCCGATCATCACGTGGTGTCTCAACACGACGAACTTTCGCAACGGTGCACACTCGGGGAGAACACAATTTATCTTGAAATTTAAGTGAGGTATCACCTTATAATGCTATCGTCGTACTAAGCAAAACAAGGTGCATAAAAGGATTAACATCACATGCAATTCATAAGTGACATGATATGGCCATGAACTTGTGCTTTAGATCTCCATCTTGAAAGCACCGGCATGATCTCCATCGTCACCGACAAGACATCATGATCTCCATCATCTTGATCTCCATCAACGTGTTGCCATCGGGGTTGTCGTGCCCAACATGCTTCTACTACTATTGCTACCGTTTAGCGATAAAGTAAAGCATTACATAGCGCTTAATGATTGACACGCGGGTCATACAATAATTAAAGACAACCCTATGGCTCCTACCGGTTGCCGTACTCATCGACATGCAAGTCGTGAAATTCTATACATCACATGATCATCTCATATATCACATCATGTAATTGGCCATATCACATCACAACATACCCTGCAAAAACAAGTTAGACGTCCACTAATTGTTGTTGCATGTTTTACGTGGCTGCTACGGGTTTCTAGCAAGAACGATTCTCACCAACGCATAGACCACAACGGTGATACATAATTTTCTTTTCAACCTTCTCAAGGACCGCCTTTGTCGAATCCGATCCAACCAAAGTGTGAGAAACTGCCACCCGCAAGCCATCTAGGCAACAAGTTGCGTCGAGGGAACCAGTCTTTCGTAAGCGTACGAGTAATGTTGGTCCGGGCCGCTTCATCTCACAATACCGCTGAACCAAAATCCGACCAAGGGAGGAAGCAATCTAAGCATCAGCGCCCACAAACCTTTTGTGTTCTACTCGAGATCTCATCAACACATAGACCTAGCTCTGATACCACTATTGGGGAATGTTACATGGGAAAAAAATTCCTACGCACATGAAGATATATCCATGGTGATGAGCATCTACGAGAGGGAGAGTGGATCTACATACCCTTGTAGATCGCTAAGCGGGAAGCGTTAAGAAACGCGGTTGGTGTAGTCGAACGTGTTCATGATCCAAATCGTCGTGCGTCCCGCGATCCAATCACGATCCGTCCCGTGATCCAATCACGATCCGTCCCGCGATCTGATCATGATCCGTCCCACGGACTTGATCACGATCCTTCCGATCTAGCACAGAACGGACGGCACCTCCGCGTTCAGCACACGTACAACTTGATGAAGATCTCCACCATCTTGATCAAGCAAGAAGGAGTGGAGAGGAAGAAGAGTTCTCCGGCAGCCTGACGGCGCTCCGACGATGGTGGTGGAGCAATTCTGGCAGGGCTTCGCCTAAGCACTGCGGAAATCCAATCTAGAGGAGAAACTATGCACTGGAGGAACGGGTAGCACGTGGCTGAAAAACTAGTGCAGAAACCCTAAAACCTCCAGTATATATAAGAGGATAGGAGGCGAGGAGGCAGCCTTGGCCTCCAAGGCTAGCTGGTTCGGCCGAACCTACTAGGAGAGGAGGATTCCTCCTCCTATCCTAGTAGGACTAGGATTGCTCCTTTTTGACTTTTTTTTACCTTTTCCTATTGGGTTTTCTTCCTCCAGCCGCATGGGCCTCTTGTGGTTGTTCCACCAGCCCACTAAGGGCTGGTTTCTACTCTCCCACAGCGCATGTAGCCTCTTCGGTCGAAATACCCCTCCTGGAGGTCTCCCGATACACTCCCGGTACACTACCGATGAGCCCGAAACTTTTCTGGCGACCAAAACAGAACTTCCTATATATGAATCTTTACCTCCGGACCATTACAGAGCTCCTCGTGACATCCGGGATCTCATCCGGGACTCTGAACAACCTTCGGTCACCACCATACATAACTCTATACTACCGAAACATCACCAAACCTTACGTGTGCAGACCCTGCGGGTTCGAGAACTATGTAGACATGACTGAGACACCTCTACGGTCAATAACCAATGGCGGGACCTAGATGTCCACATTGGTTCCTACATATTCTACGAAGATCTTTATCGGTCGAATCTCTATGTCAAGGATTCAGTTAATCCCGTATGATGTTCCCTTTGTTCTTCGGTATGTTACTTGCCCGAGATTCGATCATCGGTATCTCCGTACCTGGTTCAACCTCGTTATTGCCAAGTCTCTTTACTCATTCTATAATATAAGATCTTGCAACTAACACTTAGTCATATTGCTTGCAAGGCTTATTGTGATGTTGTATTACCGAGTGGGCCCTGAGATACCTCTCCATCACACGGAGTAACAAATCCCAGTCCTGATCCATGCCAACTCAACAGACACCCTCGAAGACACCTGTAGAGCACCTTTATAGTCACCCAGTTATGTTGCAACGTTTGATACACACAAGGTACTCCTCCGATTTCTGTGAGTTGCATGATCTCATGGTCATAGGAACATATACTTGACATGCAGAAAACAGTAGCAATAAACTGACACGATCATAAGTTACGTTTGTAGTTTGGGTCTTGTCCATCACATTATTCTCCTAATGATGTGATCCCGTTATCAAATGAAATCTCATGTCCATGGCTAGGAAACCTTAAGCATCTTTCGATCAACGAGCTAGTTCATAGAGGCATACTAGGGACATTGTGTTTGTCTATGTATCCACACATGTATCCATGTTTCCAATTAATACAATTATAGCATGGATAATAAACGATTATCATTAACAAGGAAATACAATAATAAACACTTTATTTATTATCTCTAGGGCATATTTCCAACACTGGCGGCATTGCTACCCCCAAAGTACACCCGTCACGTCTAACCCTGCGAGAGTTGACTGGGCGGTCTACGCCTTTGACTTTCGCCGGAGGGGGTTTGACCGATGGACATTTTCACCTGCATGTGATAGCCCAGCCTCTAGGTACACTTCGTATCAAGGTCTAGGCACAACCCACACCAAGATTCCCTCTGTTACTGCCCGACGTGGTTGTTCCCCCCTCCATGCGATGACGTCGGCGACGTTGGTGAGGAGGGTCAAACCATGGATCCGCGTGTCGTGTGCTTCCACCCACTACGGCACTTCCGGACATGTAGGAGGTCCCAGATAAAGACCTGGCGGCATAGCTACCCCCAAACTACACCCGTCCCATCTAACTCTGCGAGAGTTGACCGGGCGGTCTACGCCTTTGACTTTCGTCGGAGGGGATTTGACCGATGGACATTTTTGCCTGGATGTGATAGCCCAGCCCCAAGGTACACTTCGTATCAAGGTCCGGGCACAACCCACACAAAGATTCCCTCCGTTACTGCCCGACGTGGTTGTTCCCCCTCCGTGCGATAGCGGCGGTGACGTCGGTGAGGGGGGGCACACCATGGATTCGCATGCCGTGTGCTTGCACCCACTACGGCACTTCTGGACGTGTTGGAGGGCCCACATAAAGACCTGGCGGCATAGCTACCCCCAAACTACACCCGTCCCGTCTAACCCTACGAGAGTGGACCGGGCGGTCTATGCCTTTGACTTTCGCCGGAGGGGGTTTGACCGATGGACATTTTCACCTGGATGTGATAGCCCAGCCCCTAGGTACACTTCGTATCAAGGTCCGGGCACAACCCACACCAAGATTCCCTCCTTTACTACCCAACGTGGTTGTTCCCCCCTCCGTGCGATGGCGGCGACGACGTCCGTGAGGGGGGTCACACCATGGATCCGCGTGTCGTGTGCTTGCACCCACTATGGCACTTACGGACATGTAGGAGGGCCCAGATAAAGACCTGGCGGCATAGCTACCCTCAAACTACACCCGTCCCGTCTAACCCTGCGAGAGTTGACCGGGCGGTGTACGCCTTTGACTTTTGCCGGAGGGGTTTCAACAAATGGACATTTTCACCTGGATGTGATAGCCCAGCCCCTAGGTACACTTCGTATCAAGGTTCGGGCACAACCCACACCAAGATTCCCTCCATTACTGCCCGACGTGGTTGTTCCCCCCTCCATGTGACGACGGCGGCGACGTAGGTGAGGGGGATCACACCGTGGATCCGCGTGCCGTGTGCTTGCACCCACTACGCCAGTTCCGGACGTGTAGGCGGGCCCAGATAAAGACATGGCGGCATAGCTACCCCCAAACTACACCCGTCCTGTCTAACCCTACGAGAGTTGACCGGGCGGTCTACGCCTTTGACTTTCGTCGGAGGGGTTTGACCGATGGACATTTTCACCTGGATGTGATAGCCCAGCCCCTAGGTACACTTCGTATCAAGGTCCGGGCACAAGCCACACCAAGATTCCCTCCATTACTGCCCGACGTGGTTGTTCCCCCCTCCGTGCGACGACGGCGGCGACGGCGGTGAGGGGGGTCACATCATGGATCCGCGTGCCGTGTGCTTGCACCCACTACAGCACTTCCGGATGTGTAGGAGGGCCCCGATAAAGACCTGGCGGCATAGCTACCCCCAAACTACACCCGCCCGTCTAACCATGCGAGAGTTGACCAGGCGGTCTACGCCTTTGACTTTCATCGGAGGGGGTTTGACCGATGGACAATTTCACCTAGATGTGATAGCCCAGCCCCTAGGTACACTTCGTATCAAGGTCCGGGCACAACCCACATCAAGATTCCCTCCGTTACTGTCCGACGTGGTTGTTCCCCCCTCCGTGCGACGGCGGCGGCGACGGCGGTGAGGGGGGTCACACCATGGATCCGCGTGCCGTGTGCTTGCACCCACTACGACACTTTCGGACGTGTAGGAGGGTCCAGATAAAGACCTGGCGGCATAGCTACCCTCAAACTACACCCGTCCCGTCTAACCCTGCGAGAGTTGACCGGGCGGTGTACGCCTTTGACTTTTGCCGGAGGGGTTTCGACAAATGGACATTTTCAACTGGATGTGATAGCCCAGCCCCTAGGTACACTTCGTATCAAGGTTCGGGCACAACCCACACCAAGATTCCCTCCATTACTGCCCGACGTGGTTGTTCCCCCCTCCGTGCGACGGCGGCGGCGACGTAGGTGAGGGGGATCACACCATGGATCCGCGTGCCGTGTGCTTGCACCCACTACGCCAGTTCCGGACGTGTAGGCGGGCCCAGATAAAGACATGGCGGCATAGCTACCCCCAAACTACACCCGTCCTGTCTAACCCTACGAGAGTTGACCGGGCGGTCTACGCCTTTGACTTTCGTCGGAGGGGATTGACCGATGGACATTTTCACCTGGATGTGATAGCCCAGCCCCTAGGTACACTTCGTATCAAGGTCCGGGCACAAGCCACACCAAGATTCCCTCCATTACTGCCCGACGTGGTTGTTCCCCACTCCGTGCGACGACAACGGCGACGGCGGTGAGGGGGGTCACACCATGGATCCGCGTGCCGTGTGCTTGCACCCACTACAGCACTTCCGGATGTGTAGGAGGGCCCCGATAAAGACCTGGCGGCATAGCTACCCCCAAACTACACCCGCCCGTCTAACCATGCGAGAGTTGACCAGGCGGTCTACGCCTTTGACTTTCGTCGGAGGGGGTTTGACCGATGGACATTTTCACCTGGATGTGATAGCCCAGCGCCTAGGTACACTTCGTATCAAGGTCCGGGCACAACCCACATCAAGATTCCCTCCGTTACTGCCCGACGTGGTTGTTCACCCCTCCATGCGACGGCGGCGGCGAGGGCGGTGAGGGGGGTCAGACCATGGATCCGCGTGCCGTGTGCTTGCACCCACTACGACACTTTCGGACGTGTAGGAGGGCCCAGATAAAGAACTGGCGGCATGGCTACCCCCAATCTACACCCGTCCCGTCTAACCCTGCGAGAGTTGACCGGGCGGTCTACGCCTTTGACTTTCACCGGAGGGGGTTTGACCGATGGATATTTTCACCTGGATGTGATAGCCCAGCCCCTAGGTACACTTCGTATCAAGGTCCGGGCACAACCCACACCAAGATTCCCTCCGTTACTACCCGACGTGGTTGTTCCCCCCTGTGTGTGACGGCGGCGGCGACGTCGGTGAGGGGGGTCACACCATGGATCCACGTGTCGTGTGCTTGCACTCACTACGGCACTTCCAGACGTGTAGGAGGGCCCAGATAAAGACCTGGTGGCACAGCTACCCCCAAACTACACCCGTCCCGTCTAACCCTGCGAGAGTTGATCGGGCGGTCTACTCCTTTGACTTTCGCTGGAGGGGGTTTGACCGATGGACATTTTCACCTGGATGTGATAGCCCAGCCCCTAGGTACACTTCGTATCAAGGTCCGGGCACAACCCACACCAAGATTCCGTCCATTACTGCCCGACGTGGTTGTTCCCCCCTCCGTGCGACGACGGCGGGGACGTCGGTGAGGGGGGTCACACCATGGATCCGCGTGTCGTGTGCTTGCACCCACTACGGCACTTCCGGACGTGTAGGAGGGCCCAGATAAAGACCTGGCGGCATAGCTATCCCCAAACTACACCCGTCCCGTCTAACCCTGCGAAAGTTGACCGGCGGTCTACGCCTTTGACTTTAATAAAGTATAGGAACCTATATGCAAAAGAACATGTGGTCACGCTTACTAACATACTCGAAAACAAATACAAACCACATATACATAATATATGAAAAATTCAACACAAATCTATATATAATTTATTATGTAATGTTTATGTTTAGATAAGACACATTTAAGTTAATCAAATTTTAATTTAAAAAAAACTAAAATATAAAAATAAGTAAAAAACAGATAGAAGAAAGATATGCCGACGACGGCAAGGCCGTTGGCATAGGTTTGCCCACGGATCGACCGTAGGCCTTGGATCGATGACGTGGCACACGTCGCGGATCGATGACGTGGACCAAACCTACGCCGACGGCCTTGCCGTCGGCAGAGCTATGCCGACGGCCACCGTCAGAGCAATTGGCATAGGTATGACGGCGTCAGACTCCCGTCGAACGAAGGCTCGCCGGGCCCACATCTATGCCGACGGCCCTTCGATGCCGACGGCCACTGTAGACATATATTACGATATGTCGACAGCCTGGATACGCCGACAGGCACCGTAGGCATATCTCTAGGCACGCTGACGGCTTTCCTGCACCGACGGCTTCGCCTAGGCCGGCATACCTCCCTCTATGCCGACGGGGGCCGTCAGCGTAGATTAAGCCGTCGGCCTTAGCTGTTATTCTGGTAGTGCGTCCATCCGATAGAGAGAGAGCTGCGCCAACACTGGCGTCTTCTCTCTCTCCCCAACAGAAAAAATGAACTTTGTTGCAGCTATCTCCCACGCAGCATTGGGAACAATGGGACATGACTTCTTCTTATGGTCAAATGAAGGAAGGAGTGCATGACGACTTTTAACTAAAGGGATATTGTTGATGGCCTCCTGCAGCAAAGGAAAGTGGGCTAACTGCATCTGACCGCTCGAAGAGATGTACATAATGCATTTGAAAACTCTTGCATTTGCTCCGGACTTAATGCTGGTAAAGACCGCTAAGAGTTCAGAGATAAGTGTACTTTCATTTACTGCATGAGGGACTCATATACTGATGGGCCCGTGTTATCGTGTTCAGATCATGGTGTACTCAGCTTATCAGATCAGAAAAATATTAAAAAAACTGATTATTATCTAGATTACTGAGGTAACTAGTTCGTATACCTCCCAGCTGAAGCTGGTTAATTCGAAGATTAGAAAATGTTCATGTCATTAGATAAGTGTTTGACACATTTTACAAAGAAAACCATTTAATTCAAAATGTGTGCCGTGAATTTTTGTAAACGTTTGTGTCATTAGAATAAAAAATAGATATCAATGTACGAAAAGTATAGAACTTGTACCCCCATCCCATCAATTATCAAATATCAGGATTTCTGTCTCATATAGAACTTGTTCTTCCTGTGGTAGGAAATGATACACTTGTTTGCAAGGAAAATATTACCCTGCTTTGCAAGGGCAACTCAATTGCTCATTTTAGCATATGATATACATGAAACATTCATTTTCGATCTACCGACTAATGTTCACTAATCCATCTTCAGCTAGAGAGTATAAAATATATGAATTGCTCATCGCTCGGCTATGTGATCTATTAACAGCTCATCTTTGATAGAACCTTCATCTAAAGCCTTCAGCTCATCTTTGATATGACTGCAAGATCGATGGACTGGTACTCAATGAATATATATGAATTTGGTCGGCGGCTACTTAATCAATCAACAGCTTGTCTTTGGATCTGTTATATATTTCATCTCAGAATCTAAAGCCGAAGTAATCCATCACCTCACGCCTGCAAATTGGGCACTTTGACCGTTTGATGCATGGGGTATGCATGGAAGGCATGGGTGTGGAAGCACGGCAGCCTGACGATCTCCTCATCACCAGGCTCCAACTCCAAATGGCAAATCACGCACTCCTGGCCGGGCGCCGCCAGAGCTCCGGCACCAGCGTCGGCCTCTTTGCACGCGCGGAATAGGGCCTGTGGATGGCTGTAGACCAAACATACCATTAGTGACGGCAGGTGGATGTCGATGTCGAAGCGCAGGACGGCGCCCTCAAGGTTATCGATCTGGCGGCCGATCACGTCGGCGAAGTCCATTGGCGGGAAATCCTGGTCCCCCCAATTCCCGGGGGCAAGGTCGTAGGCGCCAGTCACCGGACCGTCGGCGAGCATCCCGTAGATGAGGTTGCGGCAGGCGTCGTAGTTTCGGAAGACGGCAGGGTCCGTGACCTCTACGCGGTTGTCGAAGGGCGCCCGGTCATCGTGGAACGAGGCCTGGATGCTCCACCCTCCTGGCGGGTTGGCCTGCCTCCCGATTTTGCGCCTTCCCGTGCGACACAATCACGTCGCCGTGGATGCGCAAGGTGCTCGGGAGATCCGTCTGCTTGCGGTGGGCGCTAGTGCTCAGGAGGACTCTCTCACAGGAGAAGACGTGGGTCCCAGTGACCTCCGCGGCGTGCGGCCACGGTGGCAACGCCATGACCCAACGCGTCTGCTCCCTCTCTCTCTCAATCAAGGTAAACGAAGAGATGGACTCTGCTATCTCCCCCGCACCATGGATTTCTTATACGGAAGGCACGCGGACACGGCGAGGGATGCCTTTGACCGTTGGAAGAGATAAGCATCCCTCATAAATGTCGGTGAAGACTGGATACAGTTTAGAGACAACTGTGCTTTAATTTGTTTCCAGGATCAGCAGGCCATCGTAGCTTGAAGAGAGGACACCTTCACTGTCCGCCTCCTTCACTCTTGAGCATCTTCACAAGTGTTCTTCAGCAATGGCGCCAGTACTGCGGCTCACTCTCGGTGGTTTATCAACATCCACATTCAGCTTTAAATATCCAGGCGGGACTTGTCAGCGGCTCACTCTCGGTGAACTCTCTTTGAAGAAGAACAGGGCCAAAATCGAGTAACTAGGATTTATCAGATGCTTTCCTACCAACCTTTCGTGTACATACTAATTATTACAACGCAGTGGATGTTCCTTCCGTTCCAAGTTGCATAGCAATTACCGAGAACCTGAAGCAAAGCATCAGCAGGAGGAAGTGCAGGAGCGGACATACATACCATTTCAGGTGTAAAACAGGGAATATTTGGGGCTACACCGAGAGACAAATAATGGTATCTCAGCAAAGCAACGTAAGCCGAGAGCCAAACACTAAGCTCACGGCAAAGAGGTACCACGTGGCATGTCCCACAGCGGTGAATGCCTCTGTGACGGTGGGTATGCTTTGCCGAGAGTTCTGGTGCGATGGCAGTTCCGGTAGTCTGCGGCGGCGCGGTGGAAGTAATACCCGTACATGGTGTCGCTGTTGCCCATTCACCCATCACCGGCGGCGTGGTGCCTCTGCGCGGATTGGTTTGCCACCACCTATGACAACCACCCATAGCTCTGAATTTACCGCACGGGAGCTCCCTAACATTTCACCGCGGCTTATATAATTTTATATGGAGAGTTCTTTATTCTAGGGTTAGTGACTGTATGCTTATATATTTTTTGTATAATTTCGTCGGTGAAAAAAACAAAGTTGGGTGACATTTTGGGGTAACATTTGATGTTCAAATTTCTTATTTTATTGTAGGCCACAATGTTTAACCTTTTTGCATAAAACTTTGCAGGTGACACTTGAGTGTGACTACAAATACACAAAAAAATTGTTAGGATTTTTTAACATTTGAAAAATTATTTTTCATACGTAGGAACACGTATCCCTGAAGCCGAATTGGATTTCCCGATAATATAGGTCTGGTAAACCATAAAGGAGGGAGCATAGTTAAGTTTTTTAGCTCTATGTTAGAACAATGTCGAAACTGATAACCTTTACCAATATCAAAGCCGTGGCTAGCTTTGACTTGTCTGTGTTGAAGAATAACCAAAATTCTTTAAGTCATGCTAGTCAAAGTAATTACAGTTAAGGTTTGTTTTGTAATCAGAGGTATGTATCTTAGTCTCTCTTCCTTCTAGATTATATACTTATTTCTTGACTTCAGAACATAGTGACGAGAAATCTGCCGTCACAGAACTCGGGGGCTGCCAAACCTAGCGGCGCCGCCTCCTCCCTCTACCTCCCTCTCCTCCTCGCGCCGCCGCCAAAGGACGCCGTTGGGCGAAGCCCGCGGCAGACGGGGGCGGCGGGAGGTCTTCTCGCAGCACCCCTGTGTCCGCGGGCGGCGGATCTGGGCGGCAGCTGGCGGTGTCCCGAAGTGCGCTCGGTCGGGCGCGTGGCTGCGGGCCTCGGCGAGTGGTGGCGTGGCTGGGCTTCGGCGTGCGGCGGCAGGGCGCTCCGACGTGTGCACGGCGGCGGGCCTCGGCTGGCGGTGGCGGGCGCGGGCGGCGGCTCCCTCCCTCCATCGTCTCTGACTCCTCCCCCCTCGGCTTTCGCCTCAATCTGGCTCGATAGGCGCCAGATCCGGCCTCCCTGGTGGCTGGCGCTGCTGCCAGAGGCCCATGGCGGGCTGGATCGTGGGAGGTCGGGGGTCTCCAGCTCATGATGGGACCTTTTGTTCCTTCCGGCGTTGGGGTGATGCTCGAGGGTGGGTGCTTGGTGACGGCTGGATGCGCTGGTGCTTGCCCGGCGGCTCCGACGCCTGGAGCTCGCCGGGCGGCGCGGGTTGGGCAGTGGCCGGGGCGGCTGCTGCTCTGGTCGTGGAGCCACGTGGATGGCTCCACGGCGGCTTGGCAAGTCGGCTGCGGCGGCAGCTGCATTTACCGGCGTCGGCTCGTCCATAGGCGCCTTGTGTCGGCCCTTGATCTATGTCCTCGTCTTCCGGGTGCTATTTCCGTTGAAGGATGGCCCTCTCCTTGTTGCGGCCCGTCGCTAGTCTCGCGCTCGGGCGGTAGGACCAAGCTCGTCTCGCGCCCGGCAGCAGGACCAAACTTGTCTCGTCCCTGGTGCTGCAAGACGAATCGATGAAGGCTTGCCCTGGGATCCGTTCGTCTCTTTAGTTCGGGTAGCGGTGGGTGTGGTCTCGGATGCCGGGGCAGCGGCCCCGGTGGTGGTTGCGCGGTGTTCATGGACAGAGCCCGTTGCTTGGTGTTGCCCGGTGTTCAGGGTGCAACATTCGTTGGCGGTGAGTATTGGTCGGGGTGAAAACCTGCTCTATCTTCGGACGGACAAGCGATGGCGTGGCTCGTTCCCTTCTGGAAGGCGTCGTCGTGGCTCTCATTGCCTGTCGTGTGGCTCCTGGGGAAACTTTGATCCTCGGATCAGGCGGTGGCGGCGCTCCGGTGTCGTAACCTTTCTAAAGGCATCGTCTTGAAGCCCATGGTTCGTCGTATGCGGTTTTATTTCTTCGTGGTGGCGTGTTTACTGGTGAAGCCTTCGGTTGCTCTTGTAGTGCTAGGGATCGTGTTGCTGCGCTCAACGCTTGTTCTAGTGTGTATTTGATTACAACGTAGGATAGAGAGAGTGTTGACAAAATATATATCTTCTCTCTAGTCCGTATGTGGGTTGTAAACATGTCAAAATGGCCAACATATTAGTATGTTCATTGAATTGGAATTGACTATGTGCACTAAATAAAAAATGTGTATATATGCTTTTAGAGATATACTTTTGATCATTGTGAAATTCGAATATCAATGGTTTTCTTAAATAATACTTGACGAACTGGCTGGCGGAAATCGTCTTGCTCTGATGCATAAATTGGAGGCGGTTATGTACTGGAAAACACTTCAGTTGGTATAAACATTGGTGGCTGTTACACAGGCGAAACTGTCTATGTCTGAAAACAACTACAGGAAGTTTTCGAAACCAATATGTTGTCTCGAGTATTAGGGACATATTCTTTAAGGCGGAATGAGGAACAGTCGCCGCTCAATGTACCAAAAACCGCCTCTAATGACCCGTTCTAAACTAGTGAGAAGGTCATAAATAAAAATATATGAGGATTCAATTATCAAATTTGTGGATCATTATGGACCGTATTAGTTCTAGAGGAATCACCCTTTGGGTGCAGTCCCCTCCCCAGGTCGGCCACCCCCTTGGCCAAAGGCGAGTCTACTAGTGAGGCTCAAACAGGCTGAAGCCTACCCTCAAAAAACGTAAAAAAAATTTACTACTACTAATCTTCGTAGGCCCATGTGTGAATACCAGCCCACACAAATTGCACCGCAGCTACCAGAAAATACTATCGAGCAATTGTCTAGACTCCAGTACTCAACTCGCTGCCTCTCTCTCACGTCTCACGGAAGAAAGCAGAGCGGAAGCAGAGCAAGGCGGCGGCGACCTGGGACCGGCAGACGGACGACGGGGAGCTGGCGGCGCCGGAGCTGGCGACCGGTGGTCTGGCGGAGCACCGCACGCCGCACCACCAGTAAGCCACTCACGGACGGCCGACGGGGGGACGCACCCAGCCGCCAAACCCTAGCGGCAGCCGGAAGCTGTCGCCGGCGGCCGGCGGGGAGGTTTGGGCGGGCTGGAGGAGGGCGCCGGCCTGCAACAGACCAAGACGGCCTGAAGTTTGGGCGCATCGCAGCATCGGCAATCGTCGGCGTTCCGCGTACAACAACAGACCAGCACGGGCAACACTGGTATTTGTCCAATCCTCACACTATTTTGCTACATGTCTTTGCAAATTGGTAGTTACTAGCTCGTTTGTCCATCTCCGGTTATTTATTTATGTCCAATTTATTCCCAGATTTGCAAAAATGAAGAGAAAGACTATGAGCATCTGTAGTTATTATGCACCTCGTTCAACCACTCAACCTGAACCTGAGCATGTCACTGTCACAACCAACGAACCTGAACCAGAGCATGTCGATCCAGTCCACACCGTGCCTGAACTTGAGCCTGAACCTGAACCTGAAGCTGAGCAAGTGACAATTGATGTGATTCCAGATCCTCCTCCAACTAATGAGAGCACTGACACCACATTCGATGAGAGTAGAAATCAAGCAAGACAACTTATACAAGAATTTCATCCAAGTCAAATTATTTGTGATCCAGGACTTAGAATACCAATAGATGATTATGCCCCTGAAATTAGAAGTGATGTGAGAAGAGCTTATTTGTTGAATGGGCGAAATAAAGCTATTGGTCATAAATTCAAGAAGACTAAGGATGGCATTATTTGGAGATCCTTTCAGACTAAGTGGTTGGAGGCCTATGACTGGTTGGAATACAGTGTTGAAAAGGAGGCTGCTTTTTGCTTCTATTGCTATCTTTTCAAGAAAGCATCACATGCCACCAGATTTGGAAATGATGTTTTTACAAAAGATGGTTACACTCGTTGGAAAACAGGTTTGGCTAGTTTTAGAAAGCATATTGGTGGTCAATCTAGTTGCCACAATATTGGTAGGGATGATTGTGATGATTTCAATAATCAACGAGCAAGTGTGGCTACCAAATTCCGTGTGTACAGCAAGGAGGCTGAAATATCTTATAAAATCCGACTAACTGCATCTTTAGACTGTGCAAGGTATCTCATAGCACAAGGGGAGGCTTTTCGTGGGCATGATGAATCCTCCACTTCCATCAACAAGGGCAATTTCTTGGAGTTATTGGGCTGGTATAAGGACAAGAAGGAAGATGTGAAGGAGGCATTTGATAAGGGGCCAGGAAATGCACAAATGATTTGTTCGGACATCCAAAAGGACCTTGCTGCATGTTGTGCAATAGAGGTGACCAAAGTTATTAAGAATGCCATTGGAGACAAGAATTTCTCAATCCTTATTGATGAGGCAAGAGATTGCTCAATAAAGGAGCAAATGGCAGTGATTGTGAGGTAATATAGTGTCTATATTGTACTAATATTGTTAATCTGATTGTGATTGAGGCTAGAGATTGTCTATATTGTACCAATATTGTTCACTAATGTGATAATTTCTTGATGCATGTAGATTTGTAGATGATCATGGGGTCCTCCAAGAGAGATTTCTTGCAATTAAGCACATCACAGATTGTACATCAGTCGGAATTAAAGAAGCTTTCCTTGATGTGTTGGATTATCATGGTTTGCCAATTTGTAGGCTACGTGGACAGGGCTATGATGGGGCTTCTAATATGAGAGGGGAATTCAATGGTTTGCAAAAATTGGTTAGAGATGAAGCTCCATATGCATTCTATGTTCATTGCTTTGCTCACCAATTGCAGTTGGTGGTTGTCACTGTTGCTCAATGTAGTCCTTCTATTGCTAACTTCTTCAACATTATTCCATTGATAGTGACTCAAGTGGGTTCATCTTGCAAGAGGAAAGATGCATTACTTGCAAAACACCAGGATGAATTGTTAGAGTTGTTGGAGAATGGGATGATTTCAGTCGGAACCGGACTGCATCAAGAATCTAGCATAACAAGACCAGGAGACACTCGTTGGGGTTCCCATTTGAGAACATTGCTTCGTGTATTCACAATGTGGAATGCCGTGGTGGGTGTTCTAGAAATTATAGTAATCGATGCTCGGGAACACACATGTCAAGGTGGAGCTTTTGGTTTGCTTGTTAAGATGAAATGCTTTCAATTTGTGTTCATCATGTTGCTCTCAATAAACATGTTGAACACCACAAATCAGCTCTCGCTAGCCTTGTAAAGGAAGAACCAAAATATTGTTGAAGCCATGCGTTTGGTCTTAGATGTGAAAGAGAGTTTGCAAGACATGAGGGACAATGGGTTGGATTCTTTATTCAGCCAAACCAAGAGCTTTTGTGAGGCACATGAGATTGATGTGCCAAATATGGAGGATAATGTTGGAGCTTTGGGTCAAACTGTTCGCACCAAGAATAAGACGACTCGACTTCACTATTACAAGGTTAGCATATTCAATGTCGCAATTGATGCAATTCTTGCTGAGATGAATCATCGATTCAATGAAGTTTCCACCGAGTTAGTGGATTGTATGTCTTGTCTTAATCCAGCAAACAACTTCTCAAAGTTTAATGTTGACAAACTTATCCGGCTTGCTGAAATTTATGCTGACGACTTCACAGAAGCAGACAGGTTGTTGCTAAGAATTGATCTCCCAAGATTTCTTATGAACATTAGGAGAAGTGAGGAATTTAATGGATGTCGAAATCTGTCCACACTTGCTCAATTGATGGTTCAAACAACAAAACACACATCTTTCCAATCAGTGTACCGCCTCATTGAGTTGACTCTTATTCTTCCTGTGGCAACTGCATCAGTTGAGCGGATATTTTCAGCAATGAAGATTATCAAAACAGATTTGTGCAATAAGGTGTCAGATGAATGGCTGAATGATTTAATGGTGTGCTATTGTGAGAAAGAGATATTCAGGAGCATTCATGATGATCAGATCATGATACAATTTCAGAAATTGAGGGATCGTAAAGGACATTTGCCACGCGAATATAATGTAATTTCTTAGAGGTACATGTCTGTTTTACTAGTGTTGTCTTTTTGTTGTTACTTCTCTAGTACTTGATGAATTAGTGTGTAAATTGTATGTTTGTGACCTGAAACTTTGTGATATATCGTCATAAATAATTTCATGTATTAGATACTGGCCATTTTTCTTTGGAAGCAGCATTTTGTTTACTCACTGTTAAGTTTCAGCCCACCCTCCAATTTATTCCTAGACTCGTCGTTGCCCTTGGCCTATATAAATAGACAGAGAGGCCAGGATCCAGACGGATCAATCTCTACCCGTGGCTGGGCCTCTTTTCCTCTGTGTGTGTGTGAATTCAAAGTCAACATCGTGCAGCTGAATTTCTGTACTTCTACTCCATATACATGCAGAGAGATCATATGTTCAGGCTATGGTTGAGATAAAAAAATCTCACGATTGCGAGGTTGTAAGTCCTAGCTAGAATCTGCATCAACACGCTACACCAACATTATTCACCGATGTGTGTTCTCTGTGAGCAACCTATAGATCCAATCTCATCTACGTCTTCATAGTGATCTTAAGATTTGATTCGTAGGCATTCTATAGTTTTGTTCTCTACTATGTTACCCAAAAAATATAAAATAACATATTATCAGTAGGAAATTATAAATTTCTTTTAAACATAATTATGAACGACGACTAATGTACCTTGTCATTTGTGCATGCCACCCGGCTAGTTATCTACTACTCTCCCTCTGTTACAAATTTGAGAAGTAAAACCACGACACTTATTTTGGAAGGGACGGAGTACAAATTTTGTGTCTTCGTCCACAAAGCCTAAATGACCTGCTCATTTTCGTCCTCGTTAGGATCAATGAACTTCTCACCCTTGGAGCAATTTGTACTCCGAAAAAACTGAGATGTGTTCATCCTCCCCTTCGATCGGCAGCTATGAATTGTTCACCTTCCACGACAACATCACATGAGTAGAACAGTATGTATCTGTAATCTAGAGCTATAGTGCTATAGCAATGCATCATCTTCATCTACGTCATCCGTCAAATCACACAAGCTGAAGCACTCCATAAGGTCACAGCGGCAGGTCGGGCATGTCGACGCCTGGTGGAACCACGTTAGGATACACTCACTGTCGAAGGCATGGGAGGACGGCAGCCTGACAGTCTCCTCGTCCCTGGTATCCACGTCCGACAAGCAGATGGCACACGGCTCGGTGGGCTAACGGCTACACTTTCGTTCACTGACCGCCACGACTCCAGCGGCGGCCTCAATCTTCGCGGCGGCGGCATCTTTGCACGCGAGGAGCAGTGCCTGGGCCTCGCTGTAAATCAGTACTACCCAGAGTGTGGGCATCTCAATGTCTAGGTCGTAGGCGACATCTTCCCTCTCGTCGGTCTTGGGGCGAATCTGGTCGTCGACGTGCCTCACGATACGCATGGCTATGTCAAGGGGTGTACAGGTCGTGGAAGATTCCACCCAGTTGTCCGGAGCGAGGTCGTACCCAGCAGTCGCTGGCGCCATGGCGAGCATCTCGTGGATGATCTTGCTGAAGCCCTCGGCGCAGCGGAGGACGTTGGGGTTGTGTGCCTCGACCCGGTGGTCAAGCTTCCTCACATCGGGCATGCGCGACCGCGACCCGTTGGTCAGGAATAGGATCAGGTCGCCATGGAGACGCATGGAGCACCGGTGGCCGTGCGGCTTCTAGTTGATGGACATGGTCCCTTCCCCTACGGAGAGGGCGTGGGTCTCCATCACCGCCGCGGCGGGCGGCCAAGGTGACAGTATTGCTGCCTTGGCTGGCGCCGTACGTATCTGTATCCCAACTCTCCGCCGCCGGTCCCCCTCCTCCTTCCCGCTACCCTCCGCCACCATCAGTGGTCGGCGTCGGGCTAAGCCCGCACATGCGACGGCAGCGGAGGAGTCATCGCCGTCTCACTCCAGGATCGGGATGCAGAGGATCTCCGTTCTCGAGCATGCATGAGGCCCCGATCGATTGGCGACGGCGTCGATCTAGCCCACGGAGGACTCCATTCTGGAGCACGGCGGCGTGGCGGACGACCAGTGAACCAGTGGCAACCGTGGCGGCAGACTGATCCAGGGCGACCGCGGCGTCAGGTCTAGAGGTCCCCTTTCTCCTACTGCCTCTTTTGTCGTCCCGGTGGTTTGCGGTTGCAGGCTTTGATGATGGTGAACCCTGGTGGTATAGCTTGGGTCCGGGAGAAACCTTGGCTAGTCTGGTCGGCCGGCGGCGGCGGTGCCCATGGGTGCCCCTTTCCTTCATGAAGGCACAGCTAAGGGCCCAATTTACCCACCCGGATTTCCTGTCGGGTGAAAACCTTCAATACTCCTCGGATTCGGCAACAACGGTGCTATTCGTATCGTGACCTTCCTGGACGTATCGTCAGGGATCTTGTAGCTCGCTTGGGAGTACAGAGGATCTGCGGGTGGAGGGGATGGGACCAGTGACTGCAGGTGGTGTTCGCGAAAGAGGAGCGGCGTTGCATCTGACACGTCGACAACGGCAAGTCTCAGTGGCATGGAGTACCGGGGTCTCGCTGCCGGGCGTGTGTTGATGGACGAGCGCAGGATGGTGGTGTTGTCTGGCATCGTGGTAGCGTTGCCGACACCTAAACCGGACAAGGTTGATGCGTTAGTATAGCTCTGAAGATGGATTGGTGGCAGTGACAGCCTCTGTGTGTGAACCGTACCAGTGGATGTCCCATAAAATGATTGCATGCATCGTCTAGATTCAAAGGCCGGGGTTTTCTTTTTTTCTTTAAAAAGTTTCAGTGCTTAGGCTCTCAGCAAATACCATGTAAGTCAAATATGGTTCTTCGGAAAATATTAGGACACCGGACAAACGAAACTGGGTCACCAACGAAAACGTGGCATACACGATATATAAATTTCTAACACATGGCAACAAGGTGCCATGTGGCATGCCCATTTGCGTTTGACGGTTCCGTCGCAAATCATCTAATCCGAGGCCGGTCGCTCGAATTCTTTTCTCCTCGCGACTTTCGCCACCGCCGCTCTTCCACACTGGCCTGACGCCGCCGTCTATCCTAGATCCACCACCGCCCGAGCCCGCAGTGCCTTCCTCCCTAGTTGGCCCACCAAGCTCGGCACGCATCTCCCCAAGCTCGCCGCCCGCCTCCGCCGCCAACTAGACTCCTGCATCCCCTACAACTCCAAGGTAAGCTAGGTCCTCACGTATCGTCTTTTTTCTATTTATTGCAAAAAAAATCTACATCGATATATATATATATATATGGAATATGATATATTTATGAACTATCAAAAATTTGGATAGATTATATAATAGTATATAATGTTATATGAATACTATATAAGTTATATGGATATTGGTATGAATGTTTTGAATTTGTGTTTTATAAATAGATGCATGAGTTTCAGAGGATATGTATGTGTGAATGCTATCGAAGAGTAGAAGATATAACATTTTAATTTGTATATATGGATATAGGTAGTTCAATTCACGTGCACTAGTTGGAATTTGGCAAAAGATAAAGAAAATAAAGGAATCTAAAAAATAAAATAAAAATTACTATTTAATAATTGCTATCTTTTGTTACAATGTGGATATGCGTACGAATTGCAAATGCTATTTTTCATATGTGTTGTATATGCATGATGGTAGCTATATGTCAAATTTGAGTTTATTTTGTGGTGATCAACGAATAATGACACGTTTGTATATTAGTGCAGGTGGCCTACCAAAGTGCTAGGAGGAAGGGGTGTGTAGACACATGGTACGCCAGACGAGAGGAAGCGGATGGTTCCCCATGCGGGGACACCTACAGTTGAAATCCTTATTTGTGCAATTGACGAGGCAAAGGCCGAGGATTCAAAAGAATGCGAGTGTTGTGCTAAGTACCACTCTCGCTTTGGTGGTGCGAATGCTGGTGCAGCGGGGGAGGTCACCTGGTGTGAGCCCAGAAAGAGGCGTGCGCCGATTCTTATGGACGATGCCACGGAGATGGATGTTAATGCGGTGGAGATGAGGAGGCTGGTGCCGCAGTGGAGATAGTCCTTATTGCTTATAGATTGTTTACGTGTAGGTCGCTTTCATGGATGTCCTATAGAAACGTAGAACAGCCGCTTCTGGCGGCTGAGGATCTTCTTGTTACTATTGAAGCTCTTGTGTGTCCTCCGCGGGTCATGCCAGCGGCTCACTCTCGCTCAACTCTCTTAGACGATGAACTAGGGTGTATCAGAAGCTCTCCTACCAATCTCTAGTGCATAGCACTTACAAGGCAGTGGATGTTCCTTCCGTTCCATGTTGCATAGCAATTACCGGGACTCCGAAGCAAAGCATCAGCAGAAGGAAGTGCATTAGATACTTGGTAATGAGAAGGGACGTGCCATTTCAACTGTAAAGGGTGGTCCAAGTTCATTACGAAAGAATATCTTGCATTTGGGGATAATGTAAGCATCAAACTTTTCTTCAAATGAGAGCTGGTCCTAATCAATTTTGAAACTCCATAGCGTAGTTGCGTACAGATAACGATCTTGCTACTACTTCCTACTGTTGCTATTGAGTGTTCGTCATTTTCGTACTCGTGGTAGTGTGTCTAATCTCCGGTTTCGTAGTCTATGCAGCTATTTTCAGTTTTTAGCCTCCACTAGTTTGGTTGGTATTTTGGGACGTGTCCAGTCCCATACTGGCCTCATTTTATTATGATCTTGCTAGAACTGTGGCTCTGTGTTGAGGTTCTTCGTGACCCGACAATGTAAAAGTAGATTTCCGATGCTTTGTATGCTCTGTATGCTTGTCCAGCTAGTAGCTTTTGTACTGGTAGATTACTTTTAGGTGAGAAACTCCTTGGTTTCTTTACATAAAATCAGAGAGGGTGGCCTCATTGTTGATAGAAAAACTGACGAACTGATATATCCTTATAGAACTTTTGCTGTAAAATGCCATGGTGAATGAATGTTTGTGTGTATAAGTAGGAGTTTATCACATAGACCATCCTGAAGGAATTGCAACTCTGATTGCTGGTTAGGATCTAATCGTTCGATTTAAATCTCATAGTTGGTGTGCTTATTGTATCTCTTGTCTTCTTTTTCCTCCAGCATCACCAACAAGCGTCGGCAGGATCGCATGCTATATTTATCAGATGAGACCCCCTGACTTGGTTACTGACATCTGGGTGGGTGAACATGCAGGCCCATCGGCTATGGCCCAAAAGACAAGTGCCATAACATCAGCAAATCTATACCTCATATTTATTTATAATATCTTTATCAAAATAATATTTATGCATAACTAATTACTCCTGCGTATCTACTCTCTTTCATTGACATACGGGACATCCAGCATCCGGGTACATGTGACCTGCACCAAATCAGAGAGCAGGACTACAAGGGGGACTCACCCCAGTTGTAGCACCGCAGTAATTCCCAATGAGTCATAAAATAACAAAACTCTATGTTTGGCAGTACTAATAGTAAGTTTGATGGCCAAGCAGTCAGCATTTCACTCTAGCTGAATCTCGTTCTCTCTCATCTACTTCTTCAAACAAAACCACCTCTCGGTGATGGCTTAGAGTTTTCTCATGGAAAACCACGTATGAGATCTTCAGCCATCGCTGATAACCTAGTCCCCTTGCCGCTGGTAGTCAATGGATTGAAATTACCATCATGAATGCATTTTTCTCCGTAATCAATCTAGTGTGTTCCATTCACACTGCCCAAAGTGACAATTCCTTCCATTGCTATGAACGACAACGGTTTTTCTCTAAAAAAAATTACTATGGCTAGAATATAAAGATTAAGTTTTTCCCGTCAGTGACTTGTCCCAATTTGGGCTAGCAAGCTACGCAACGGGCCTCTTGGTATTATTTTTGCCCCCCGGCCTCCGCATAAATCGATACATACAACCATATTATTTAAAATACAAGTATAAAGTCTTAGATCCAAAAATTGCTCACAATCTGAGATAAAAACAAGTGCAAGAAAAGATTAAAAAAACGGCCACATCTGGCGAAACCAAAAATAGGCTACGATGCCTATACACCTAGTCTATTATTAGCTCGCCATCCAAATCGACTAAAGATAGCCCGTACGACCGCCTCCCACCGGTTACACCCATTAGCCATATGCTCCCTAGAGTCCGCATGATTGAGTAACGACCACATACAAATTCAAGCCGTGGTTCTGTAGATAACCTGTAAAGACAGGCCTCTTGGTATGAGTGGCCTGGCCCGCCGGCCAGTCTTTTGAATCTTAAGGCTGAAGGGAAGTGGCACCCCTTGCACCCCCTCATTTAGTTATGGCTTGACCCCCAGATGTGGTAGATGGATAATGTTGCTGCAGAGAGTCCTAGTCTTCCCACGTGGATTCTGCAGCAGAACCACATCTCCACTGCACTAGTTATTGAGGTAGTTTTTGATTGCAACATTGACTCGACATGCCCCTTCAAGATCATAATTGGAACGTAAAGCAAAGCAATATCAGAAGGAAGCAACTAGATACCTTATGGTGAGAAGCAACATATTATTTTAGCAGAGATACATGGAATATACAGTGTATTCTGAGTGAGCTGGCAAGGTCGAGTCAGTAAGCCAAATCACCAATCTTCTTCGTGATTGTATAAGGACCATAGTACTTCAAGTACCTACAATTTACAGTTTTCTTGTCTGATAACATATGACTGAACGTATGGTTGCACCTTTTGAAAAACTCTAACGTCAATAGTGAATGGACACTCTATTATCTTTTTCTCTGACTGGGATTTGATGCAAAGTGGAGACCGTAATAGGCGCTTCCTAACTGAATCAATAAGCAATGCCATTTGTATAAACTACTCACTAATGTCCATGAAAGTCAATGAGTCTGATGTACAAATTTAAAAATTCTAGGGGCATGTCCATAGAAGATTTCAAATGGAGATTTACCAGCCAAGAGAAGTGTCACGGTTTGTATTATACCAAAACTCACATACAGAAAGTCATTTGGGCCACTGCTTGGGGTGATCACTAATGAAACAAAGTACATAGCACCCCGTATGTTGATTAACTTGCTCTACTTTACTATGAGTCTCTAGGTGATTAGCACTACTCATTTTGAGTTCAGTATTAGTATCATTAGTGAAAATGGGGACTCTATCCGACACAATTTTCGTTGGCATGATGGATGATGCAATAGTATGAAGTGTCAACACTTTGTAAACTTATATATAACCCAAAGAATAAATTCAATATGGTTGAAGTGGGTAGGCCGTCGATAAATTCCATTGTGGCCTGCTTCCAATAAATCGTACAGGAAATTACTTGGTCGCAAAGTACAAGGATTTGTATTATGCTGCAGTAGGCTTTCCCTTTAGTGAAGAACCAGATTATCAATCCAATTGCATATTTGATGCGCTAGTCAATGATCAGTACACACAACTAAGAAACTTCATCTCCATCGAAGCTGGCTTTAGCCAGAGAAACCAGAGCAATCCGATTTCGAATCCGAGACCAAGAGATGTTAGTGTGCCCAGAAGGTAGTGCTAAAATGGCAGTGGAAGAGAAAATGTTACTTGAGTCACATGGGAGACACACCAAATCTTGTCGATATTACTTGAGTCAAACGGGAGGCACACTGGATCGTCTTAAAAAGGATTGAAAAGGATAAACTGAAATTGTTTGATAAAAAAATTCATCACTGAAATTTAGGACAAGTCCTCCATACATATTGAGGCCAACTCAATTGCTCATTTTGGGATATGTTCATAGTTTTAAATAGCCCGCTATAGCTCCGCTATAGTCTTGCTATAGCCTTTTAAGCACGGTGCCGCTAAATGGTCCCATGTACAAATAATACGCTATAGCCCACTATAGCCCGTTGTAGCTTATTTGGAGGTGCGCCGCTATTTGTCATAGCTCGCTATTTAAAGCATTTATGTTATACACGAAATCCTCATGTTAGCACTGCAAGATCTATGGACTGCTGCTCATCGAATACATATTCAGCTACAGAATATATGAAATACGCACTGTAATGACCTTCAGCTATCTAATCTCAGTCTCAGAATCCTAAGCCGAAGTAATCCAGCATCTCACGCCTGCAAATTGGGCACTTTGACTCTTGGTAGAAGCAGCGTTTGATGCACGGGGCATGGAAGGTATGGGTATCGAAGCATGGCAGCCTGACCATCTCCTCGTCACCAGGCTCCAACTCCAAATGGCAAACCGCGCACTCCTGGTCGGGTGCCGCCAGAGCTCCTGCTGCAGCGTTGGCCTCTTTGCAGGCGCAGATTAGGGCCTGTGGATGATTGTAAACCAAACATACCAGTAACGACGGCAGGTGGATGTCGATGTTGAAGCGCGGGACGACGCCCTCAAGGCTATCGATCTTGCGGCCGATCTCATCGGCGAAGTCCATTTGCGGATGATCACGATCCCCCCAGTTACCGGGGGCGAGGTCATAGTCTCCGGTGACTGGCCCGTCGGCGAGCATGCCCTGGATGAGGTCGCGGCAGGCCTGATAGTTCCGGAAGACGGCAGGGTCAGCGACCTCGACGCGGTGGTCGAAGGGCGCACGGTCGTCGAACGAGGCGTGGATGCTCCAGCCCGCCGGCGAGTTGGCGTGGATCCCGATCCTGCGCCTCCCGTGCGACACAACCACGTCGCCGTGGATGCGCAGGGAGCTCGGGAGATGGCTGGGCTTGAAGTAGGGGACGACGCGCAGGAGAACTCTACCGCAGCCGTAGACGTGCGTCTCCGTGACCTCCGCCGCGTGCGGCCACGGTGGCAACACCATGGCGCCGGAGTCTGATCTCCCTCTCTCCTTCTCTCTACAAATAAACCAAACTAGCTCTGCACCATGGCGGATCGTGGGACGCGATTTCTTATAGGCCAAGGAAGGAAAGGCACGCGCATGCATGACCGGCTGTAAACAGAAGGAAACTGCTTCAAGACTTTCCCGTTTGCTCCGTATATAATTAATGTCAGTGAGGCTGGATACAGTACGTAGAGTTATAGACAACTAGTGTGCTTTAATTTGCTACCCTAACTTGCTGCCCTATGGCGTCGTAATCGGATGTGCAGGCAATCATATCGTAGGGTGACTATTTGGTTAATTCTGCTACCACTACAGTATCAATTAGCTTTAATCGTCTCACCGTCGGTTCATTCTAGAATATTATTGATTTGTATGTTTTTGAAAATTGATGAGATATTGGATTTACCGATGTGGGAATTGTATATTTGAATTTTCTATGTTAGTAGATTACCAACGACAACAAGGCACGGCGATGGCCTGTGGAGGAGTGATTCAGCCTTTTTAGCTATGCAGTGGACCACTAAGTATTGACTGTCATAACTTCAGGTTATTTTGATAAACTGATTTCTGCACCATGGTACTGATTGTGCAGTGTGATCGATGTAGATTGTTGTTTTCCATGTTGTTGGCATACGAATACTATCAATGCGAATTTCAGTTAGATTGGCAACATATGATCGAATGTCCATGTATCAAAATGTATGTTACAGCTGATATGAAGAGCCACTTCCCAATATATTTTTATGTATATTCTGATGAATGATCAAAATTTGTGTTGTGGGCAACAACGCTACTGGTTGGGCTGAACGAACTGGCATTCGCAAAAGCTAAGAAAGCCGTGAGGTAAACTCGGCAATAGACGCAGCACATCAAACACGGGAATTTACCGTGACGCGTGTCTGAAACATACTCGAAAAAAGGGAGAAACTCAGCAAACGCTCCCTAAGCCGCCGAGAGCCAAACAGTGAGCCCATGCCAAGAGGTGCCACGTGACAAGCCCAACACTAGTTAACGACTTGGTGCTGGTGGGTATACTTTGCTGAGAGTCCGTGACTTGACTCTCGGCAAAGTCTGGTTTGATTGCATGATTATTTTAGTCCCACCTCATCTAAGGACAATCATCGCTGACTTGTTTAAAATAGTCAGGTAGCCCAGAAGCAGTAAGCTTCGGTGTTCATTACACTCTCAGGGATATGGACTATTACTGTGAATCTTCATTTGTTCCGGGCAGAGAATGTCCACAGTGACACTCCATATTCTTAATGAGAGCAATGATAGTTGTAGGCTCTTTTTATTATTCAGTTAAATTATTTTTGACCCTTTCATCTGTGTAAGAGTAATAATCCAACCATTTAATCCTAGGGTTTTAAAACTTCTCGTGCTCTCAAAGGAAGAAATCGCATAACACATGACAGGCCTCGTATTTTTTGAAACTGCAAAAAAATATTTGAGGCAGTTATCTCACTCCTAGAGTTTCGGCGCCAAAAATTGGAGATCTAAAAGGCGGACTCATGACATCATGAGCAGAAGAGGCATGGAAAATCTTATATGATGTCTTTGAGACATGTGTATGCCTTTTGCTGACGAAGGAGGGGCAGGCCCCACCACGGGGTGCGAAATTAACTTGGCGGCAAGCCTAATACAACCTTTTAAATACTTGGATGATCATATGATGTTGGAAAGCCTAGGGACCTGGCACGATGTCATCACCGGTCCCCAGTAGTGTGTGCTAAAGGTTTGGGCGCATTTCCAAGAGGCATCACCTTTGTCTGCTTGTAAACTACACCATCTCCTAGATAGTCTCTGGGTATCGAAAGAAAACGTATCCGGTTTCTAAAGGAAGTGTGTGTCATGTTGGTCCATTGGCATCGAAACTTCTTGTGCTTTCAAAGGATGCCATAACATGACACGTTCCAAGCCCCCATATTTTTAAAACCCACGAGAAATATTTGAGACATTTATTGCACACATAGAGTTTTAGCGCCGGAAATTGCATATGTATAAGGCATACACATGAAACCATGCCAGCATAGGCATGTAAAGGCCTATATCATGTCTTTGTAACATGTGTAGGCCTTGTAGGGAAGATGTAGGAGCAGGCCCTGCCAACGGGGGCGAAATTAACTCGGCGACATGCCTGACCCAACCGTTTAAATCTTCGGAAAATCGTACGGTGCAGGAAATCTTCGGGACCTGGCACTGTCTCATCACCTGTCCCTAGTAGGGTATGGTAAAAGTTTGGGCACCTTTCGAAGAAGCCTCACCTGAGTCCACTTGTAAGCGCACTTGTAAACTATTTTAAAAACGTGTATATTGGGAGCCCTCCTTTTGACTATTTTACCACCCAAATTTTTTTACTTTAATTGTGGCCCAATCTCACTAGTATGGATTTTTTTCTACTATTGTGATGTCTAGAATGAGGTTTTCAATAGAAAATACACTTCAAGTATGTTTTTCTTATATTTATATTTGAAATGCAAAAGTTTCACATCAAAAAGTTTAAGTTTGCAGTATCCTAAGATATCAAGTAGGTGTCAATTAAATAACAAAATCATTATTAGTAGCAACCATAAAGGTCAACTGAAGATAATAAATCATAACCAATAAATTTTTTGTAACTATACTTAAACGCTTGGTCAATGTTGATCATAACTTCCTAATACGAAATATTAGATTAAATCAAACTTGATGGTTGATGATACACAAGTGTAGAGCGTCAATTTAGATATTTATTTTATTAAGTAAGAGTGTCGAACCAAATTAGATGCATAACAAATTGGCCAATGAAAATTGGCGAGGAATCACTATACAAATTGAAAAAGATTGTTTGGTTGTTTGTTTGATCGAGAGAGGAAGTGCAAGAATGTAAAATACGACAAAAATATACAAGCGTAGCAAGTCACCTAATCGTTAGTTGTCCTAAGGACAAACCGTTTGGTTTTCTTATATGGATAAAATCATTCTCGGGGACAATGGGTAATTCACACCTCTCTCTCTCTCCCTCTCTATCTATCTATCTCTTTCTCTCTCTAAATCTCTCTCTCTCTATCTCCCTCCCTTCCTCCCTCCCTCCCACCCTCCCTCTCTCCATTGAGGTCGCTATATAGATGCTGAGTTTTGCTCGTGCATGGTGTCAACCTAAGGAAAAGCCTCGTTCGGCACGATGTCGACCTAAGGGAAAGCCTCGTTCGGCATGATTTCTTTTTGTGCTATTTTTATTCTTTCTTCTCAGTCCATACCTACTACAATATGGTAGGGTACGAATGTTTTAGAAGATTTCCATGACACACATGTATTGTCGTCGTTTTTTCATAACAGATGCCAGAGGGTGACTAATTGAGGTGAGAGCAAGCTGTCGTGGAAGATCTGCGACGGGATAGGGTAGTAGCACTTGGTGGTTTACCCAGGTTCGGGGCTTTCCGGAGAGATAATACCCCTACTCCTACATGTCTGTATATGAAGTGTATATGTAGTACAGGGTTGCTCCTGGAGTTGTGTCTGAGGAGGAAGAGGGAGCTGGCTGCTCAGTGGGAGAGGATGAGAGAATGAGAGAGGCTTGGCCATGGGTGAGCTCCCCTGGTGCCTCTTATAAAGGGAGGCCCAGGAGACAAGGGGTAGCCCACATGGCTAACTATTTACTATTGGAGAAGACTTATGAGATGACGCATGATGGAGGCCATAGTGCACCACTATTGAAGATGACATGCGAGGTGACGCGATGACGCGGGCTATAGTGCAGCACTATTGGGGTGCCGTGAAGTGATGCATGATGGGGGCTATAGTGTCTTCATGTCGTGTCCGACGGGACGTGATGGTTGACCTCGCGCAGCAGGCCGGCTGAAGCAGCTGGACAAAGGTTGGTCCAAGCAGCCGGTTGGGCAGGGAGCCGACCGGACTTAGTAGCCGGCTAGACCGGGGTACCAGCCAGAGCAGCTGGACAGAGGGGCGTTAGCCGCCTCGTTGTTTTAAAATGTTGAGTCATCTCCTTGAGCTTGCTTGGAGATAACACCCCCCCCCCCCCCCCGGACATGTATATTTATACATAATGTGATATACCTAAATAGTTGATATCCACTAAATCTACAACAATCCAACTATGGCAACTTAACATGGTGTCATCATGCATGGAAAAAACCCAACTTAACATGTGCTTCTCTTTAAATTTAACAAATATTAACTCACCATTCCTTCATTCATGGAAAAGACTCACGGTGGACATAAAACCCAATACCCGAAGCCCGAACCCGAAAAACCTGAATCTCGAACCCGTATAGCCTGAACCCGAAAATTTTGAATAGTAAATAGGGTATCATTTTTAAAACCCAAATTTTATTTGAATAAATTGGATTGCTAATCCCGGTACCCGAACTACCTGAAGAACCTGAAATTAATGGAATCCTGACAAAAATCCTACCTCCTAACATCAGCCCAGCCCATAGGAATAAAGCCTCATTTTTCTAGGTCAACTTGGATCCCATCCTACGGCAGTTGTAAAAATAGAAGTAGATGGTCCAGTGGCAAACGGCTTCGGGCTTGGATCTTTTAGTTCCATTTTTAGAGACTCCACGGGTTCTTAATTGGTTGCTTGGGCAGGTGATATCAAAGGTGTAACCGACTCAGCAATTCTAGAAGCTCTTGCATGCCGCAAAGCAGTAGCTTGTGCATGGTGTCATTTGCTGAGTACTGCTCGTGCATGGTGTCCACCTAAGGGAAAGCCTTGTTTGGCATGATTTATTTTTGTGCTATTTTACTTCTTTCATGTAAGCCCATTCCTCTCATAATAGGGTAGGATACGAGTGTTTTAGAACATTTCCATGACTCATATGTATATTTATATGTAATGTTATATACCTAAATAGCTGATATCCACTAAATCTACAACAATCCAACTATGCCAATTTAACAAGGTGTCATCATGCATGGCAAAAACCCACCTTAACATGTGCTTCTCTCAACATTTAACAATATCAACTCACCAAGCCTTCATTATGGAAAAGACTCGCGGTGGGCATAAAACCTGATACCCAAAGCCTGAACCCGAAAAACTCGAACCTCGAACCTGTATAGCGGGAACCCGAAAATTTTAAATACTAAATAGGCTAGCAGTTTTTAAAACCCAAATTTTATTTGAAAATTTTGGGTTGCAAATCACTGTACCGAAACTACCCAAATAACCTGAAATTAATAGAAGCCCGACTGAAATCCCGCCTCCTAACATCGGTCGAGCCCAATAGGAACAGAGCCTCATTTCTCTAGGTCAACTTGAATCCCATCCTATAGGAGTTGTAAAAATAAAAGCAGATGTTGCAGTGGCAATGGGATCCGGGCTTGGATCTTTTAGAGGCATGTGTAGAGACTCCACGTGTTCTTAGTTGGGTGCTTCGGCAGGTGTTATCAAAGGTGTAACCGGCTCTGTGATTCTAGAAGCTCTCGCATGCCGCGATTCTAGAACCTCACCCTACCGGCACCGCAGTCCACCGCCAATCCATCTATGCGCCGTCGTGACAAGCAAACCAGAGGTGTAGGATGCGTTCATTTGGGCGAGGGCACTGGCCATCGACTCCATGGCATTCTGGCGACCAAGTAGCAGCGCTCGCGCTGGCGTGTGGCGGCTGTCGTATGAGAGCATAGCAGATCGGAGGAGATCTCCGACTAGAAAATCGCAGCTCAGATTGTTATGAATCTGAATGGTGATCGACGAGGAGCCTTTTTGTTTCTATGTCAAGCTTGATCTCAGTCAAACCTGATGCAATGCAAGAATCAGGATGCTCATTGTGGCTCAAAAATGACAAAAGTTCGTAAGATCTAACTTCTAAGTCAGTAAAAACAGAATTTTGACTGGGTTCGTTGATTTATTTATTCACGAGCTGTTTGATACTTTAAGTAACGCTTGCCTGTTTTGGGTGCTGAGCTCATGACCCAACAGGGTGAAAGTCTAAACAGATTAAGAGCATCTACAGCCACACATTGCAAATATGACCCTAACGTCTGTGGACGTGTCCGGTCAGTGACCAGGCGTGTCCCATGTTTGTCTATCTGCGCAGCCGCACTCCTTATTTTCTTTCTCATATGTCCGGTCACTTGCACATCATTGGTGGAGAGGAAGAAAAAGAAAGAAAAGAATGAATAAAGAAAAGAAAAAGGTGGTCTGGGATGGGGTCGCGTCCTATGTGGCGGACCGACCAGGCGCGTCCGCGAGCCCTCATATCCTTCCCATATTTGAGATGGATATGAGGGTTCGCGGATAGCTCGGACGTATAGAGATGATATGAGGGGTCCGATTGGGTCACTTTTTTTCTTCTCTCTCCTGTCCGGTCACTGACCGGACGCGTCCGCGGACGTATAAGGGGTCATTTGATGCGTCCGGCCGTAGATGCTCTAACTCCCAAGAACTTAGCTGTCCCACGTCACTTCACATACTTCTGCATTTCAAATTTTTGTTATCTGAATTGTTGGGTAACATTTTTTTGAGAAATTTCAGGTATCAAATTTGAAAACCAGAAATATTTTTACCGGAATTACCCAACCTGAACTTTTTGGTAAACCCAAACGCCTAGCGTGAGAAAAACACACCTTAACACGTGACGTTTGACAATGTCAACTCACGATACCTTCATGCATGGCAAAGACACACCTCAACAAGCATCATTGATTCTACTCATATTTCATAAATACTCTACAATGATAAAATAGAATAAAGTATATGAATTTTCAGTTTAAATTCTTATATTGTCAATTCAAATACTTTTTTTTGGCGTGGGATACAACCAAATACATCTTTCAAATAAATGTAACATCGTAGCAACGCACAGGGCATCCTCTCTAGTTTTATAGTGTTATTCTCCATCACATATATCAACACAAAGGGTCAGTCGGTGTCATACACGCATCTACTGAATTTTCTAAAATAAGTTCTTATCATATCTCTGCATAAAAGACATCGTCGGTGGTTATGCGATATAAGAATTTACCCACCAAATTTCCCTAAAAAAAGATTTTACCCGTTAGAATGTGGCTCTAACTGCGGCCTCCATCGGCATCAGATATGGCATATGCTTTGCTTATAATCGGGACAGCATCCATTTGTGTGAATTTACAAACGATGAATTCCTCCACTGGAATTTCATGAAATGGTCTCGATCGACCAGTCCATCTCATGATGTGCGCAGCTGATCTACAAATTGTTTATCTTCGGCGGCGACAGTCTACATGAGCTGCTCACTTTGGGCTTCAGAATCTGCGAACTCCTCGCCTTCAAACAATTCAGGATCTGAATCAATGCTATCGACCAATTCATCCTCGGAATTGGAAGGTTCGTCTACATCATCTGGGTAGAAGAAGAACGGCGGTGCTTCATCCATCTCTTGCTCATCTTCGTCTACGTCATCCATGAGCTGCTCGGCCGACGGCGATCTGACAAAACTGAAGCACTCCATAATGTCACAGCGGCAGGTTGGGCACGTCCACTCCCGGTGGAACCACGTGAGGATGCACCCACAGTGGAAGGCATGGGAGCACGGCAGCGTCACGCTCTCCTCGTCGCGAGCATCCACTTCCGCCAAGCAGATGGCGCACGGCTCGTCGGACTCACGGCGGCGCTTTCGGCCGGTCGCCGGAGTCCCGGCAGCCTCGGTCTTCGCGGCGGCTTCTTTGCACGCGAGGAGCAGCGCCTTGGGCTCGCTGTAGACCAAGGTTACCCAGAGATCGGGCAGCTCGATGTCGAACTCGATGCCCGCGGCGGCGCCCTTCTTCTCGATCTCGTCGCGAAAGCGCCTAACGATCGCCATGGCTATGTCGACGGGCGTAAGGGCAGGGAAAGAATACGTCCAGTTGTCTGCCGCGAGGTCGTACCCGGCCGTCGCCGGCGCGTCGGCGAGCATCCCGTGGATGAGATCGCTGCAGGCCTCGTCGCTCTCGAGGACGGCGGGGTCGGCGATCTCGAGCCTGTGGTCGAGCCCCTTGGCGTCGACCCTGCGCGGGCCGTGGGACAGGATGAGGTCGCCGTGGAGGCGCACGGAGCACGGGTGGTCGTGCGGCTTGTCGTGGACGTGCATGGTGCCCTCCCCGTGGAAACGGACGCAGGTCTCCGTCGCCGCCGCGGCGTGCGGCCATGGTTGCAGTGCTGCTGCCATTGCGACCGCCGAATCTGTATGCGGCAGAGAACACACGGACAGCTGTGATCGAGGCACCTGCGCGTCCAAATTTATGAACGCACCGGCACAAGCTTCGTGTATGAATCGGACACGGTCATGGGTCTCTCCAACTAATATTTGGCGGTAGACTCGGAACCATTTTGGTGGGGCAAACCCGTGCGCGACTCACAACATTGGCCGGCCCATTTGAAGCATGCCCGTGTTATTCCTTTTTCCTATATTTTTCTGTTTATTGGTTTCAAAATTTTGAAAAAAAATTGGAAAACCTGAACCGATGAAATTTCAAACTATTTTACAAGTGCGAACAATTGTTTACAACTATGAACAATTATTAAAAATTCTGATCTTTCTTTAATTTGTGACCAATTTTTAATCTACAATAATATTTTAAACATAAAATAATTTGAAAACGTCAACATTTTTATGAAAATAGTGAAAAAAATTGGAATCTCGAAGAATTTAATAAACGTGAACGTTTATGCATTTTTGAATATGAATATTGTGAACAGTTTTTGAAAAACTTGAACGTAATTTTGAAATTCCAAATATGTTTTAAAACCTCGAAATCATTCAGAAAACATGAAGAAATTTTCAAAATCAGATTTTTATGAAAAATGAACATTTTTTGAAATTTCTGAATTTATTTTGAATTATGGAATTATAAAACTAATATTAAAAAAAGACCAACACGGAGAAGAAAACCTTCTTAGAAGTTTGTCGTGTTTATTAGTAGTAACTAACACACAACATGTCCGTTGGCTAGCTACATTTGTTCGGGGATTATCTCTGGGTAGACTCAAGAAGACGACTCAACATTTCAAAAACATCAGGGGAGCCACCCCCTGCGTGCCAAGCCCCGCGAATTAACAAGACAAACGAAGAAGTGAAAACAGAAGATAAAGCTGCGGCCCTCCCGGCTGGCTACTCTCAGCTGGCTCCTCCCGGCCGGCTACTCCCGGTTGGCTCCCCCCGGCTGGCTCCCCCCGGCTGGCTCCTCCCGGCTGGTTCCTCTCGGCTGGCTTCCCCCGGCTGGATCCCCCTGGCTGGCTCCTCCTGGCCGGCACCTCCTGTTCGGCTCCCCCTGGCCGGTTGCCGGCTGCGGCCCGACGAAGTCAACTCCAGGCGTCCCATCGAACACAAGCTGGCGGCACTGTAGCTAACGGACTGCAGAGCCTGCCACCCCGCTATAGTTGGGCACAATTGGCGAATGATGCCCCGTTGTGCACCCGTCACGCGTCACTTGTCACCTCCAATAGTGGTGTACTATTGGCTGCATCACTTGTCACTTCCAATAGTGCATAGTTGGTCAAGTGGGTCACCCCTTGTCCCCTGGGCCTCCCTATATAAGAGGCACCATTGGAGCTCACTCATGGCCAAGCCCTCTCTTATTC
Source organism: Hordeum marinum (assembly GCA_022496015.1). Taxonomy (NCBI): domain Eukaryota; kingdom Viridiplantae; phylum Streptophyta; class Magnoliopsida; order Poales; family Poaceae; genus Hordeum; species Hordeum marinum. Next base: position 504,641,216 of record CM039674.1, on the reverse strand, counting down.
TCTCATCCCCACACTCTCACACCCACGTACGAGGCAAGAAGCCCCATGGCTCTCCTCCCCAAACAGCTCCAGGAGCAACCACGTACTACAGATATACACCTCATATACAGACATGCATAGGGGTATTATCTCTCCGAACCTGGGTAAACCACTGCGTGCTATTCGCATACTCATCCCGGATCATCCACGGCAGCATTGCCCTCACCTCTAGAAGCCACCCCATCGCATATGTCGTCCTGCGTGACCCCCTGTGAGAAAACGACGATAGTTGGCGCCCACCGTGGGGCAACTGTTGCTGGAACCACGGTCCGGGCAGGACCCTCTTCATCATCGCCACGGCAACGTCGTCGCCGTTGGCGCTCGGGGAATCGACATCAACATGCCTCCGGGGTGAACGCACGCGATGCGGCGTCCTCGCTGCCGGTCTCGTCTTCACCGTGGCAACATTGCTGCTCCCATGTTCCCTTGCTCGCGTTCGTCCTCGATGCGCCCACCTTGCCGACTGCTTCACCACCCCCACGCGCGCCGTCGCCGGTGACTCATGGCCATGTCAGGCCATCGTCGCGTCCTCCTCGTAACAATGCTGCTCCTAGTCGTCGCGCTCGCACCGGCAAGCGACACCGGTAGCTACAACGACCAACGCTCGTTCTATGCTCCCTCGTTACTCGCTTCCTCGACGCAAAAAAATCCCCTTGCGCTGCAGCAGCAGCAGCTCATCCCGAGACTCGAACCAAGCCCCAACTTCCACCGTGCGCGAGCAGACACACGCTGCCTCCGAAGCACCCTGCTCCGCCCTCCAGAGCGCCTCTGCTCGACCCCTCGTGCGTCTACAACACTAGCTGCACCACCACCGCGGCGGCTCCATCATCTTCCTCAACCCTCGGCCGCACCTCAACGCCTGGTTTCCTCCCATCTAGCGCAGGCCCGGCGGCCGCGTTCTTCCCGCTGGGTATGCGCGCCCATGACGGCTCGGCGATAGCGCCCCTGCGTGTCATGGCTGCTCCCGTGCCCGCCCGCTCCGCGTCCAGCGCATCCGTGCGCTTGCCCGGCTCCCGTCCCACCGGCCTGAAGGTGGGCTCCCATGCTTCAGCCGCCTGTTGCTCGCGCGTTGGGCCCATCTCGCTCCGCCACCACCCGCCCGCTCAACCTCACGCCCCCCCCCTCCCGTGAACGCACGCCTGCATTCACCAGCCGCCCCGCGTGCCAACCGTCGGCTCCTCCTGCGACGCCCGGCCGGCTCGCCGTTCTTCCCCAGCCCGTGTTGCGCTGGCCACCGCATCCGTCCACCCCGCACCAGCCCGGTCGCCCGTGTTGTTCGCACACCCGCCCGGATCGCCGCACTTCCCCAGCCCGCGCCGGCTCCGCCCGTGCATCCGCGCCTTCCTCTGTTGCGGCCTCCTGCCCCCCGCCCGGCAGCGCCTCGCACTCGACAGCCGACAGACCTCGTGTCTGCCCTCGGCAAGGCTCCACGCCCATCGGCCGGCACACCACGCGTCCGCGCCCGCAGCGCCTCGCACTCGACAGTCGGTGGACCCTGCGTCCGCCCTCGGCAGGGCTCCACGCCCATCGGCCGGTGGACCCCGCATTCGTGCCCGGCAGCGCCTCGCGCTCGACAGCCAGCAGACCCCGCGTCTGCACTCGACAGGGCTCCACGCCCATCTGCCAGCGGACCCCGCGTCCGCCTTGGGCAGCGCCTCGCGCCCTTCAGTCGGCGGACCCCACATCTGCGCCCGACATCTTCGATGCCACCGTCTACTTCAGCAACAGCAAAGACACTCCGCCCGACTCTTCGAGTCGCTCGGAGGCTCGGAGGCTACACCCAGCGGGTACGCTGGCACGCCCCCGCGGGAAACCACCAGCCGGTGGACTCTGCGTTTGCTCCCGGCAGCGCCTCGCGCCCTTCAATCGGTGGACTCCGCATCCGTGCCCGGCGTCCTCGACGCCACCGTCTGCTTCAGCAACAGCAAAGACCCTTCGCGCCACTCTTCGACTCATCCGGAGGCTCGGAGGCTACACCCAGCGGGTGCGCTGGCGCGCCCCCGTTGGAAACCGCCAGGCGGTCGACTTCGCGGTCGCTCCCGGCAGCGCCTCGCGCCCTTCGGCCGGCGGACTCCGCGCTCGCGCCTGGCGTCCTCGACGCCACTGTCTACTTCAGCAATAGCAAAGACCCTCCGCCGGACTCTTGTGTCGCCCGGAGGCTCGGAGGCTACACCCTGCGGGTGCGCTGGCGCCCCCGCTGGAAGCAAGCCACGTCGTCCCCGACCCACAATCGACATCATCAACGGCTTCTGCAACAACAACGACTTCTACGACAACAACGACTGCTGCGAAAACCCTCCGCCTGACTCTCCAAGTCGCCTGGAGGCTCGGAGGTTACTGTCGGGGGGATTACCTCCGGATAGGCTCAAGGAGATGACTCAACATTTCAAAAACATCGGAGGAGCCACCCCCTTCGTGCCAAGCCCCACGAATCAATAAGACAAACGAAGAAGTGAACACAGAAGACAAAGTTGCGGCCCTCCCGGCTGGCTACTCTCTGCTGGCTCCTCTCGGCTGGCTCCTCCTGGCCGGCTATTCCTGGATGGCTCCCCCCGGCTGGCTCCCCCAGGCTGGCTCCTCCCCGCTGGCTACTCCTGGCTGGCTGCGCCCGGCTGGCTCCTCCCGGATGGCTTCTCCCGGTGGCTCCCCCTAGTTGGCTCCTCCCGGCGGGCTCCTCCTTACCGTCTCCTCCTGTCCGGCTCCCCCTGGCCGGCTGCCGGCTGCGGCCTGACGTAGTCAGCTCTAGGCGTCCCATCGGATACAAGCTGGCGGCACTATAGCTGACAGACTGTAGGGCCTGCCACCCCGCTACAGTTGGGCACTATTGGTGAATAGTGCCCCGATGTGCACCTATCACGCGTCACTTGTCCCCTATAATAGTGATGTACTATTGGCTGCATCACTTGTCACTTCCAATAGTGCATAGTTGGTCAAGTGGGCCACCCCTTGTCCCTGGGCCTCCCTATATAAGAGGCACCATTGGAGCTCCCTCATGGCCAAGCCCTCTCTCATTCTCTCATCCCCACACTCTCACACCCACATATGAGGCAAGAAGCCCCATGGCTCTCCTCCCCAAACAGCTCCAGGAGCAACCATGTACTACAGATATACACCACATATACAGACATGCAGGAGTAGGGGTATTATCTCTCTAGAGAGCCCCGAACCTGGGTAAACCACTATGTGCTATTCGCATACCCGTCCTGGATCATCCACGATAGCCTTTCCCTCACCTCTAGAAGCCACCTCATGGCATCTGCCATCCCGCGTGATCCCCGTGAGAAAAGGACGACAGTTGGCGCACATCGTGGGGCAGCTGCCACTGGAACCACGGTCCGGGTGGGACCCTCTTCATCATCGGCATGGCAACGTCGCCGCCGTTTGCGCTCGGGGGCTCAACATCAACATGCCCCCGGGGTGAATGCACGCGACGCGACGTCCTCGCCGCCGGTCTCGTCTTCATTGCAGCAACATCGCCGCTCCCATGTTCCCTTGCTCACATTCGTCCACGACGCGCCCTCCTCACTGACCGCTTCACCACCCCCACGCGCGTCGTTGCCGGTGACTCATGGCCATGTCAGGCCATCGTCGCATCCTCCTCGTAACAATGCTGCTCCTAGTCGTCGCGCTCGTGCTGACAAGCGACACCGGCAGCTATAGCGGCCAACGCTCGTTCTCTGCTCCCTCGTCACTTGGTTCCTCGAGGCAAAAAAATCCCCTCGCGCCGCAACAGCAGCTCATCCCGAGCCTCGAATCAAGCCCCAACTTCCACTGCGCGCGAGCAACCACACGCCGCCTCCGAAGCACCCTGCTCCGCCCTCCAGAGCGCCTCTGCTCGACCCCGAGCGCGTCTACAACGCCTGCTGCATCACCACCGCGCCGGCTCCATCTGTTGGAAATATGCCCTAGAGGCAATAAATAAAGTGTTTATTATTATATTTCCTTTTTCATGATAATCGTTTATTATCCATGCTATAATTGTATTAATTGGAAACACATTACATGTGTGGGTAAATAGACAACACTTTGTCCCTAGTATGCCTCTAGTGAACTAGCTCGTTGATCAAAGATGGTCAAGGTTTCCTAGCCATTGACATGAGATGTCATTTGATAACGGGATCACATCATTAGGAGAATGATGTGATGGACAAGACCCAAACTACAAACGTAGCATATGATCGTGTCAGTTTATTGCTACTCTTTTCTGCATGTCAAGTATATGTTCCTATGACCATGAGATCATGCAACTCACGGATACTGGAGGAGTGCCTTGTGTGTATCAAACGTCGCAACGTAACTGGGTGACTATAAAGGTGCTCTACAGGTATCTTCGAGGGTGTCTGTTGAGTTGGCATGGATCAAGACTGGAATTTGTTACTCCGTGTGACGGAGAGGTATCTCAGGGCCCACTCGGTAATACAACATCACAATAAGCCTTGCAAGCAATGTGACTAAGTGTTAGCTGCAGGATCTTGTATTACGGAACAAGTAAAGAGACTTTCCGATAACAAGGTTGAACTAGGTATGGAGATACCGACGATCGAATCTCGGGCAAGTAACATACCGAAGAACAAACGAAACATCATACGGGATTAACTGAATCCTTGACATAGAGGTTCAACCGATAAAGATCTTCGTAGAATATGTAGGAACCAATATGGGCATCCAGGTCCCGCTATTGTTTGCTGACCATAGAGGTGTCTCGGTCATGTCTACATAGTTCTCGAACCCGCAAGGTCTGCACACTTAAGGTTTGGTGACGTTTCAGTAGTATAGAGTTATGTATGATGGTGACCGAATGTTGTTCGGAGTCCCGGATGAGATCTTGGATGTCACAACGAGCTCCGGAATGATCCGGAGGTAAAGATTCATATATATAAAGTCCTGTTTTGGTTGCCGGAAAAGTTTCGGGCTCATCGGTAGTGTACTGGGAGTGCCGGTAGTGTACCGGGAGACCATCGGGAGGGGTATTTCGACCCAAGAGGCTCCATGGGCTGTGGGAGAGTGTTTACCAGTCCTTATTGGGCTGGTGGAAGTCCCACACAAGTCCCATGCGGTTTGGAAAAAAAGGCCTAAAGAGAAAAAGTGGAAAAAGGCAAAAATAGGGTGAATCCTAGTCCTACTAGGATTGGAGGTGGAGTCCGCCTCCTCCACCTGGTTCGGCCAACTCCTTGGAGGCTTGGCCCTTGTGCCAAGACTCCTCCTATCTTCCTCTTATATATACTGGAGGCTTTTAGGGGTTTTACACAGAATTTTCAGCCACGTGCTGCCCGTTCCTCCAGTGCATAGTTTCTCCTCTAGATCGGTTTTCTGCAGTGCTTAGGCGGAGCCCTGCCGGAATAGCTCCACCACCATCGCCGGAGCACCATCACGCTGCCGGAGAACTCTTCTACCTATCCGCTCCTTCTTGCTCGATCAAGACGGCGGAGATCGTCATCAAGCTGTACGTGTGCTGAACGCGGAGGTGTCGTCCGTTCGGCGCTAGATCGGAAGGATCGTGATCAAGTTCGTGGGACGGATCGTGATCAAGTTCATGGGACGGATCGTGGTTGGATCACGGGATGCACGGAGATTTGGATCGCGAAGACGTTCGACTACACCAACCGCGTTTCTTAACGCTTCCCACTTAGCGATCTACAAGGGTACGTAGATCCACCCTCCCTCTCGTAGATGCTCATCACCATGGATAGATCTGCGTGTGCGTAGGAAAATTTTTGTTTTCAATGCAACGTTCCCCAACAGTGGCATCATGAGCTAGGTCTATGTGTAGATGAGATCTTGAGTAGAACACAAAAGGTTTGTGGGCGTTGATGCTTAGATTGCTTCCTCCCTTGGTCAGATTTTGGTTTAGCGGTATTGTGAGATGAAGCGGTCCGAACCAACATTACTCGTACTCTTACGAGAGACCGGTTCCCTCGACCGCAACTTGTTGCATAGATGGCTTGTGGGTGCCAGTTTCTCTCACTTTAGTTGGATCGGATTCGACAAAGGCGGTCCTTGAGAAGGTTGAAAAGCAACTAGTGTATCACCGTTGTGGTTTTTGCGTAGATGAGAATTGTTCTTGCTAGATACCCGTAGCATCCACGTAAAACATGCAACAACAATTAGAGGACATCTAACTTGTTTTTGCAGGGTATGTTGTGATGTGATATGGCCAATTACATGATGTGATATATGTGATGTATGAAATGATCATGTGATGTATAGATTATCACGACTTGCATGTCGATGAGTACGGCAACCGGCAGGAGCCATAGGGTTGTCTTTAATTATTGTATGACCTGCGTGTCAATCATTAAGCGATATATAATGCTTTACTTTATCGCTAAACGGTAGCAATAGTAGTAGAAGCATGTTGGGCGTGACAACTCCGATGGCGACACGTTGATGGAGATCAAGATGATGAAGATCATGGTGTCATGCCGGTGACGATGGAGATCATGCCGGTGCTTTCTAGATGGAGATCAAAAGCACAAGTTCATGGCCATAGCATGTCACTTATGAATTGCATGTGATGTTAATCCTTTTATGCACCTTGTTTTGCTTAGGACGACGTAAGCATTATAAGGTGATCCCTCACTTAAATTTCAAGATGAATTGTGTTCTCCCCGAGTGTACACCGTTGGGAAAGCTTGTTGTGTCGAGACACCACGTGATGATCGGGTGTGATAGACTCTACGTTCACATACAACGGGTGCAAGACAGTGTTGCACACGCAGAACACTCGGGTTAAACTTGATGAGCCTAGCATGTACAGACATGGCCTCAGAACGCAAGAGACCGAAAGGTCAAAAATGAGTCATATAGTAGATATGATCAACATAATGATGTTCACCATTGAAGCCACCTCAAGTCACGTGATGATCGGACTTGAGTTGGTGGATTTGGATCATGTGACACTCAGATGGCCTGAGGGATGTCAATTTGAGTGGGATCTTTAGTAATTTGATTAACTAAACTCATTATCTTGAACAATAGTCTAAGTAAACTTTGCATATTTATGTTGTAGATCAATGGCTCGCGCGGTAGCACCCCTGAATTTTAATGTGTTCCTAGAGAAAGCTAAGTTGAAAGATGATGGAAGTAACTGAAAGGACGTGGATGTCGCCTAGAGGGGGGGTGAATAGGCGCTTTAAAATAATTACGGTTTAGACTTGAAAAATGCGGAATAAAACTATCGTTTAATTAGTCAAGCACAAAACCTAAAACAACTAGGCTCACCTATGTGCACCAATAGCTTATGCTAAGCAAGATATACAACTAGGTGATAGCAAGATATATAACAAGAAACAATATGGCTATCACAAAGTAAAGTGCATAACTAAAGGGGCTCGGGTAAGAGATAACCGAGGCACGCGGAGACGACGATGTATCCCGAAGTTCACACCCTTGCGGATGCTAATCTCCGTTCGGAGCGGTGTGGAAGCACAATGCTCCCCAAGAAGCCACTAGGGCCACCGTAATCTCCTCACGCCCTCGCACAATGCAAGATGCCGTGATTCCACTAAGGGACCCTTGAGGGTGGTCACCAAACCCATACAAACAAGGTTGGGGCAATCTCCACAACTGAATTGGAGGCTCCCAACGACACCACGAAGCTTCACCACAATGGATTGTGGCTCCGAGGTGACCTCAAATGCTCGGGGCAATCTCCACAACCTAATTGGAGACCCCGAAGCTTGCCCGGAGCTTTGCACCACAATGATTGAGCTCCGAGGCACCACCAACCGTCTAGGGTGCCAAAGCACCCAAGAGGAACAAGCTCTAGGGTGCACAAACACCCAAGAGTAATAGATTCTCAACTTCTCACTTCCACGTATCACCGTGGAGAACTCAAACCTATGCACCAAACGCAATGGCAAGGGAACACAGAGTACCCAAGTCCTTCTCTCCCAAATCCCACCAAAGCAACTAATGCTAGGGAGGAAATGAGAGGAAGAATGAAGAAGAACACGAAGAACTCCAAGATTTAGATCCAAGGGGTTCCCCTCACTCAGAGGAGAAAGTGATTGGTGGAAATGTGGATCTAGATCTCCTCTCTCTTTTCCCTAAAAAAGGAGCAAGAATCATTGGAGGGATTGAGAGATAGCAAGCTCAAAGAAGGTCAACAATGGGGGGCAAAAACGAGCTCAAGGATTAGGTTCAATGGGGAAGAAGACCCCCTTTTATAGGTGGGGAAAAGTCCAACTGTTACCCACTTGCCAGCCCTGCACATTACGGTAGTACCGCAGAACCCACGGTACTACCGTGATGGCTTACGGTACTACCGCAGGGCAGTGCGGTACTACCGCTTGTGCGGAAGTACCTGGCTCTGGCCAAATAGAACTACGGCGCTAGTGGTAGGACCGCCACAGCGGTACTACCGCATGGCTCGGCAGAGGCAGGTACTAGAGGCGCACGGAAGTAAAAAATTACTTCCGTGCCAACCTCCGCATAGGAAACTGTGCGAAAAAAGTCCGCACGGTAGTACCGTGCAGGAATCACGGTACTACCGCAGCAGGGCGGATGTAAAAAAATTACATCCGTGCAACATGCGGTACTACCACCCTCGGGGCGGAAGTAAAAAATTACTTCCGTGCCACTTGCGGTACTACCGCTCGGGGGAGCGGTACTACCGCAAACCTGAGAACAACAACACCAGAATTGTCACAACTTCTGCAAGCGAGCTCCGAATTGAGCAAACTCAAGCTTGTTGGATTCAGGCTGACAAGAGCTATCCAACAGTGACAGTAAAAGAATGCCAAAGGAGAAGAGATGAGAAACCTCTTACAATGAAGAATCAGCAATAACTCCAACATCGAAAACATCATAGAATATGCATATGGACTCCGTTTTCGATGAACTTGAGCTAGTCATGAAGTTGACCATAAGCTCAAGAAACCTTAAAGAGAAAAACCAACCAAGAACCAAGAAAGATGATGATGCCAAGAATGCAATGGTCTGAGCTCTCAACGAACGCTACGATCAAGCTACTCACTTGAGAGCCCCCTTGATAGCACGGTTACCTACCCTATAACCCAGTCTCCCAACTACCACTATGAGACCAGTAAAATAGAAAACCCTATCAAGGTCAAACCTTAGCCTTGCGCATAGTCCACTTGATCTAGATGATGACGATCCTGACTTCCTCAAGATGGACCACCTTTCTTGATTGCGTTGGCTTGATGAAGACTAGATGATTGCTCCCCCATACTCCACTATGGGTGAGCTACTATGCGGCACATCTTCACAAGTCCATTGTCACCACAATGGACGACAAGCTTCAAGTCTGATCGCTCCGTGATGCTTCACTTGAACTTGCACACCGCAACCTTGATAATGATCACCACTTGATGTCATCTTCCATGGGTTGTATGGGATCTTCCTCTTGATGCAATCCCATGGAAATATGCCTAACCCCACAAGGAACTCTCACAAGGAAATGGGTTAGTACACAAAGCGTAATGGACAATGCTTACCATACCATGGGATCACCTGATCCCTCTCGGTACATCTTGTACGCTTTGTGTGTTGATCACATGATTCACTCTTTGACTTAGTCTTGATCAACCTTGTATCTTATCTTCTCTCTTCATAAAGATGATGTCTTGAAGGTAATCATGAATGCTCACACTATCTTCTTCTTCAAGACATGATTGCAATAAGCTCAACTCTCACATGACCAAACTTAGGATAAACCTTGAATACCACCTTCGTCATCATATAAACTCCTTGAAACCCAACAGATGGACTTAAAGAAGTGCTTATGGACAAATCCTTCGTATATAACTCAAGGCAACCATTAGTCCATAGGGGTGTCATCAATTACCAAAACCACACATGGAGAAATGTGCTCTTATAGTAACTTTGTTGATTGGGCCCGTAATCTGAGGATTAACCTCACGACTTCCCAGAAATCATATGTCCTTGATGCACCGCTTGGTGACCAACCAGAAGACATGACCTCCGAAGACGTTAAGAATGCTTGGGAGGCACGTACTGGAGATTACTCAATAGTTCAGTGTGTGATATTGTATGGCTTAGAACCGGGACTTCAAAGACATTTTGAACATCATGGAGCATATGAGATGTTCCAGGAGTTGAAGTTTATCTTTCAGAAGAACACCCGGATCGAGAGGTATGATGTAGGAGATATGCCCTAGAGGCAATAATAAATGTTATTGATCATCTCCCTGTTCATAATTAGGTTTATGTTCCATGCTATAACTGCTATGGTTCTCGAGTCTGCAATAACCACGAGGCTTGAAGGAAGACTCATATGCACGTGTGGAATAATATACGGTAAAATGTATTCCTAGTCTGGCCTCTAAGACTGGCTCAAGTATTGCATGATGATCCTGTTTTCCTGATCATGGGCATGGCTATGCCGGCAATTTTGAGGGCACAATGTTAGAAGAACATTTGTGTTGAATCGACCCGAATTGATGTTATGCTATGAGATACATTCGTCATAAGTTAATGGTTAATAACACAGAGAAGTTAATGTTTGCATAATTCCTTAGACCATGAGAGTATCAAGTTTCTTCATGCTTGCTTCATGAACTTTGGGGTTTGTTAAACGTCATCCGTAAATGGGTGGCTATTACGGCGGCTTACGGGTTCATGGAAAAGTATGTCAAGTAACTTGATAGCTCAAGATTGGGATTTGCTCCTCCGACGATGGAGAGATATCTCTGGGCCCTCTCGGTGTTACGGTATCCATCATCGTCTGGCCAAACACTTTGTGATTTGTTCACGGGGATGCTGGAACACTGGAATGAGAAAAGAGAACAATACCGGTAACGAGGTAACTGGCATAGTGGACAAGTTGTTGATCCACGGGGATGCCAACATGTCTCACCTCGGGTATTTGTAACATATCACGAAGCAACAGGAATAGCACATGACAACTGGAGGTTCACTCGAATATTCATTCGTGTGGGTATAGGGGTCAATATGGGTGTCCACGGCTCCGATGTTGATCATTGATCGGAAGGGGTTCCGGGTCATGTCTATACTTCACCGGACCTATAGGGTCACACGCTTAAGGGTCATCTATCTGCTGAATACTAGACAAGGAGTCCGAGAGAAAGTCACTGAAATAGTTTCGGAGACAGCGGAAAAGTTCCGGAGAGAACACCGAAAAAGTTTCGGTAAAACCGAAAAGTTGTTTCAGATAAAACCATTGATGCAAAAAGGTTTCGGCAAGCACCAGGAATGTTTTGGAGGTTGCCAGATTGGTCTGGTAATTTCTGGAATTTTTCTGGAGAATAAACCGAAAAAGGTTTTCGGAGCTGTCGGAATTGTTTACCGGGTAAACAAAGATGGTTTCTAATTAAACCACCATACCGTAAATGTTCTGGAGCGTGTCCAGATAATTTTAGAGGGTGCCAGAAATGTTCTGGGACCTTTCAGAATTTTTCAGAAGTAATAGTCGCGGAAAACATCTTGTCTCGGCGTGAGGGGACAAGATCCCACGATGCGTGGGACTGTTTTGGGGGCACCCCCCCCCCCCCCATGAGGGGGCAGCCCCTTATGGCTGGACAAAGGTGTTGGGGGGTCATGGTGGGGGCAGCCTCCACAAATGATGGAGAGTGTTGGGAGGAAGGTGGGGCCCCATGGGGGAACACCATGGACAAGGGAACATGTTTTCTCCATGTTTGGTGGGAACATGCTTCCTTGTTTTGTGGGTGCTTGTCATGTGGCTGAAATTTCAGCCACCACCACCCCCTCCTTCACCTATAAAAGGAGAAGGAGAGGAGCTCTCCATCACCACTCCAACTCTCATACACATGCCATGCATTATATGGCTTCTTCTCTCCCTCCCACGAAAAGAGTTTCGTAGAGCCGAAAGGCTGTCTGGGTTCCGGTGGGAACTAGTTCTGGACGGCGAAGCCCTGCCGGATAGATGACACCGTATGTGTGCAACTCTGTAGAGAGATCGTAGTTTCGGTCTTAGTTCGAGAGTGCCTCCCGAAGGGCTGTCCGTGTGACCGTCCGAGTTTTGGAGGTCCTCCCGAAGGGCTGTCCGAGTGACAGTCCAAGTTTCGGAGGTCCTCCCGAAGGGCTGTCCGCGACACCTTCTGGGGGACTGTCCAACCGCCTCCCGGAGGGCTATCCGCGGGGCAGATGAGGGTATACATCCTCGTGGTTGGGAGGTTGTAAATCCTAGCTGCGGGGATCTGCATCGCCGTTCGTCATCGACTCTACTTCCGCTGCGCTACGAGTCGGTAACGAAAATGATCACACCTTGTATGCAGTCTCCATAGTGGTCCTGGGCTGGTGCATAGGTCAGAATTTTTTTGTTTTCTGCTGCGTTACCCAACAGTGGCATCAAGAGCCGTGCTATGCATAGATGCAGGTTGCGATGTAGAATACATAGAGATGTATGGGTGTTGCACAATATAATTAGGTAGTAGATGAGATCTATTGCTGAAAATTATTTGTGCGGATACCAGATGAAATCTGTTACCCAATGTTCTTGTTGCTTCCCTGAAATTTGCGTAGTCCTGATCTTAACGACATGGTGGAATCTCACAAAGTTCTGGCAATCCGCGATCCTTTCATGCTGCTCCTGAGTATGCTGATTGACAGATCAACGAAGTGCTAACAATTCTTTGGGTTCCACCATAGATAAGAAAGATGGATGTTTCGTAGACGAAAGGGCAATGCAGATATGATCTGCACGGGGGTCACGCGTATGACGAAGATTAGTATGGGGCTCGAGATTTTATTATCTCGTGTTTCATACACCCTGGAAAGTTAATCTAGCAAATTGGATTATCATGCTTGATGATGAACGTTGGTAGCTTCGGTTTGTTTCGAAACCTTAGAAGCCACGTAAAACAAGTTTTTGCATGAACCAATTAGAGGCGTCTAACTTGGTTTTGTAGGATGGTTTGCATGTGCATATGATGTGGTATAGCAAGTCTCATATTAATTTGATTATGTATGAGATGACTATATGATGTAATTTGATTAACATGACCTGCGTGTCATGATTCGGCATGATGGATGGAGCCATATGATTGCACTTTAATGACCTACGTGTCAACCTTATGTAATGCACTTATTTTATTTGCTATAGAGATAGCAATATTATCTGGTGCATCGACAAGGTGGTGGCAATCTTTGCGAAGGTAAACACCGACGCCAATGCTGAAGACGAAGAAATACAAGACTTCTCCGTCGGAAAGGGCTATACCATATCATGCTATTATGAATTGCCTGAGATGTTTATCCCTTATGTTGCACCCTTCTTGATTGCACGGTAGTCGCTTTTATTAGGGTGATCTCTCACAAAAATATCAAGTAGATAGTGTTCTCCCAAGTGTAGCACCGTCACGGCACCTAACTTTTCGGGGTGCGCCATGGATGCATGGGTACAAACGATTAGGGATGTGTGAGGTGGGTGAGTAAAGACCTCGCAGCGAGATCACTTGGTTGCCTTGACGTTCAGGCATGAAAGTCATGAGCTCGGAACACACGCATCGAAAGATGAACAAGAGTCACATGGAGATGTGATCAGCAAGTTGGCCTACCGATTAAAATTCCCGTCATGAGATGATGATTCTATGGCGATGAATTGAAGTCTGGATCTTGTATCACTCAATATCAATTATGAGAGATATTGATTTGAGTGGGAGAGCACTATAGAATTAACTTGTTTAATTCTCAGTGCAATTAATTTTGAACACTGTCAAAGTGTGGTTTACATAATAGTTGTAGAATAAATGGCTCGCGTTTCCACCTTCCCTGTTAAAATTGAATAAGATGTTTAATATCTGGTTAAAACTTTACGGTTAGTAACGTAATGTGAGGATTGTCCTCAAGTGTGTCGAGAAGGACTTTGTCCTATCGCATGCTTTCGATATTCTCCCGCTAATTCTATGGATCATGTGACTCTCGTCCTTCGATCCAAAAAGCTAGAATTTTGTTTCAGTCAAATGCAATGCGTTTGCTTCCATGAGATCTGAACTTCAAAAGTTTGGATAGTTATGTGATATTCATGGAATCTGAAAATCGTTTTCAGAGACAGACAAAGGCTAAAAGATATGAGATATCGAAAGCAATGTTTGTTTGCAAACTATTAGTAAAGGAGTTTACTATGCATTAGACTGATAAGAGAGGGATCTAGAAGAACGACTGTCATATGATGATGGTGAATAAAACAACAACTTAAAGAGAAAGGAAGTGTCCGAAGGGTGTTAGTGAAACTTTCATGCCTAGGAAGTCTGGGGCTATCGCCACTCTTAAGTTGGGTGCTTCTTCTGTGAGTAGGAGAAATACTGAAAGTTAAACTGTTAGAAGTATAATGGCAATAGAAAAGAAGACTGGAATATCCAGCTCATGTATGAATGTCATACAGGTTTTTGATGTATAGAAGGCTGGTCAAAGATATAGTTCTTGGGAATTATGGTTAAACATGTTAATAACTAATTCTTGGGTATTGTGAGTTGGTCACAAAGATACCCGCTCGATTGCATTCTGTTGCAACTCGATGTAAGAACTACTATGGCCTGAAGGACTAGCCAGGGATGAGTTTTAGATACACGCAGGGAACATAGTAAATGTTACTATGCCTTTCATCGGTGTATTCCCTATGTATCAAGTTTCATAATTCATTTTAGAGTTTCACACTCTAGCCCTTTGCATAAGGTATCTTGCAAGAAGGTTGTCCATAAGAGAACTTTTCATGTTCGGTGTTATGAATAACATAAGGGCCATACTTTCATTATGAATGAGACGTATGTTATGAATATTGATAATAATACATTACCTCTGGGTTTACTTTTATAATTCATTTTAGAGTTTCATAGACTCTAGCCCATTGCACAATGTTTGTTGCAAAAGAGTTGTTCATAAAGACAACAATTGTTGTTCAGTATTATGAATAACATGAAGGGCCATGCTTCCATCCTAGATGGGATGTATGTTATGAATATTGATGGAAATATTCCATAACACTGACGCTAAATGTCGCAAGAATAAAAGAATACCACATATGTGTGGCACTGCATTTGGTCACATTGGAGAAACCCGCATGGAAAATTCCATTATGGTGGATTTTGAAGTTGTTTGATTTTGAATCATCTGACACTTGCAACTTTCCTCCAAAAGGTGAACTAACTAAAATACCGTTCACAGGCCATAAGGAACGAGCAAAGAACTTATTGGTGATCATACATTTGATGTATGTAGTCCGATAAATGTTGTTGCAAACAGTGGATTTGTCTACCTTCAAAAATGACTCAAGTAGATATATGGATATTTACTTGATGAGACGTAAGTCTGGATCTTTTGAAATCATTCGAAAGGTTTTCAAAAATTAAGTAGAAGTTATTGTACCAATAAAATTATGTTTCTGCAATTTGATTGCGGAAAGGAATATTTGAGTTACAAGTTTAGCGAATGTCTGATGAGTTGTGAAAAGAGTTTCATAACTTACACCTCCCGGAACACCACTACAAGTGGAAAGTTTGTGAAGATGTAATCAAACCATTTATGACATGGTAAGATCAAAGATGACATAAATAAATTTGCCATTATCCCTTTTAAGGTGATGCTTTAGAGAGTGTGGCTTTTACACTGAAAAGAGCTCCATCGGGTCTGTTGAAATGACGTCACGGTATGGTACGCCCAACCATGTTATATCTTTTCTTAACATTTGGAATATGGGGCTTGTGTAAAAGGTTAAAAAGCAATTCCAAATCAGACAAGTGCTACTTTGTAGGTTATCCCAAGAAAATGGGTATTCTTCCCTCAACTATACCGAGGCAAATAGGTTTGCCACAAAGGACAGTATGCTTTTTGAAGGAAATAGTTCTTTCAAAAGGGGTGAGTGGGAGAACACTGCAACTCGACGAGATAAATAGTATCTTCGTCATCAGTTCAAAGGAAAGGAACCTTGGAAGTGATTCCAGGGTTTCCTACTGCGATTGATACGGAAGTCTCTACAATAAAATGTATGGACTTCGGTCGAACTTGCAGCTGAACCTCGTAGGCAAGGCTCATGCAGACCTCTCAGGTGCGCAAACGAGATATTGTTGTTGGACAACAGTATACCTATGATACACAAGGAAGCGGTGATGGGCCCGAACTCCAGAATTGGCTAAATGCCAATACAATCCGAGATAGTTTCCATAAAAGTGGTTCAAGATTAAAATCTTGATACACCTTTCGGAAGACTAAGAGTCTAACGAATATTTATGGAACTAAAATTGATACGGATACAATGTTTTATCCATATAGCTCGACTTGTTGAAATAACAAGTTCAAGGAGGTGACTATGGTGAGGTTGATTCACCGTAGCGATGCTTAAAGTCGGTTCGGGTTGAACTAGCAATTAATACATATTTCAAACTTGAGATATGAAACATGGATGATGAGAGGATTTCCATTTGATGGAAATGAAACCTAGGACTTGTATGTGATACAGTCTGAAGTAATTTGTCGATCCAGAGGATGCTAGTAAGTATGCAAACTTCAGAGTTCCAGCAATGGACAGAAGAGAGCAAAGTGGAGTTGGAATCTTCATTTTTGATGGAATGCTCAAAGGGGTTTAACTTCATTAAATGAGTATCGAAGATGCTTGTGATTCAAGAAAGTAAGTGGGAGCATAATAATATTTCTAAAAACCTTGTGTACTTGACACATTGTTAATTGGAAATAAATTTCTTGACATGAATTAGGACTTCATTGGAAAATAGTTTTTCGATGAAGTACTTAGGCTAAATAGCCTCAATATTAAGCATGATGATCTATGGAGATAGATTTACCTAATGGGGCTAAGCTATGAATACATATTGACAAGATGCTAAAACTTTTAGCATTTAATACGCCAAGGAGTGATTCTTGCCGAAGTGACATGGAAAGAGTTTTTTCAAGACTCTATGTCCCAAAACACTGATGAGTAAAATACATGATGGAGATTCCACACACTCTTGTGTTTGGATTAATCATGTATTCCATGGTATGTAAAACAACCAGATATGTCCAATACTCCAAAGTTCTCATGAGTATAGATACCAAAGTGATCAAAGTACTGATCATGGGACAACAGTGAAAGATGTCATTAAGTACTAAAGTAGTACTGATGACATGTTTTTCTCGCAAGCAGAAATCATGAAGAGTTCGTTGTAATATGTTACATCGATACAGTCTTCACCATTTCTCCATACGATTTTCGATTTAATTGAGGGTTTTGTGTGATACACAATATGGTGGCACGATAGTTGGAAATTGTTCCAAACAAGATACTATGGCGAATTCTATAACAAAGGCTTAGTATGTTGACGCTTTAGAAGCGACAAAGAAGTTGTTGAATCATATAGTTCATTCATGAACTTAGTATGGTTCCAAGATGGCTTTGATCTATGGGACACTATTGCAGATAGTTGCTCCATAGCTCAGTATGAGGAATCAGATTTTGACCAATGATTCACACATATGCAAAGCCAAGTCCACACAAAATATGAATTTTGTGGAAGCGTGAAAACGCAAGGATATGCAAAGTTACACACGGAGCTGAAGTTGTCAGATTCGTTGGACATCAGGCTATACCACAAGCGAAGCATATTTTACACCAGTATGCCATAGGTGTAAAGTGCATTAGCATTGACTAGATTATTGACTCTAGTGCAAGTGGGAGTCTGTATGAGATATGCCCTAGAGGCAATAATAAATGTTATTGATCATCTCCCTATTCATAATTAGGTTTATGTTCCATGCTATAACTGCTATGGTTCTCGAGTCTGCAATAACCATGAGGCTTGAAGGAAGACTCATATGCACGTGTGGAATAATAAACGGTAAAATGTATTCCTAGTCTGGCCTCTAAGACTGGCTCAAGTATTGCATGATGATCATGTTTTCCTGATCATGGGCATGGCTATGCCGGCAATTTTGAGGGCACAATGTTAGAAGAACATTTGTGTTGAATCGACCCGAATTGATGTTATGCTATGAGATACATTCGTCATAAGTTAATGGTCAATAACACAGAGAAGTTAATGTTTGCATATTTCCTAGACCATGAGAGTATCAAGTTTCTTCATGCTTGCTTCATGAACTTTGGGGTTTGTTAAACGTCATCCGTAAATGGGTGGCTATTACGGCGGCTTACGGGTTCATGGAAAAGTATGTCCAGTAACTTGATAGCTCAAGATTGGGATTTGCTCCTCCGACGATGGAGAGATATCTCTAGGCCCTCTCGGTGTTACGGTATCCATCATCGTCTGGCTAGACACTTTGTGATTTGATCACGGGGATGCCGGAACTCAGGAACGAGAAAAGAGAACAATATCGGTAACGAGGTAACTGGCATAGTGGACAGGTTGTTGATCCACGGGGATGCCAACATGTCTCACCTCGGGTATTTGTAACATATCATGAAGCAGCAGGAATAGCACACGACAACTGGAGGTTCACTCGAATATTCATTCGTGTGGGTATAGGGGTCAATATGGGTGTCCACGGCTCCGATGTTGATCATTGATCAGAAGGGGTTCAGGGTCATGTCTATACTTCACTGAACCTATAGGGTCACACGCTTAAGGGTCATCTATCTGCTGAATACTAGACAAGGAGTCCGAGAGAAAGTCACTGAAATAGTTTCGAAGACAGCGAAAAAGTTCCGGAGAGAACACCGAAAAAGTTTCGGTAAAACCGAAAAGTTGTTTCGGATAAAACCATTGATCCAAAAAGGTTTTGGCAAGCACCGGGAATGTTTTGGAGGTTGCCAGATCAGTCTGGTAATTTCTAGAATTTTTCCGGAGAATAAACCGAAAAAGGTTTTCGGAACTACCGGAATTGTTTATCGGGTTAACGAAGATGGTTTTAAATTAAACCACCAGACCGGAAATGTTCCGGAGTGCGTCCAGATAATTTTAGAGGGTGCCGGAAATGTTCTGGGACCTTTCGGAATTTTTCAGAAGTAATAGTCGCGGAAAACATCTTGTCCCAGCGTGAGGGGACAAGATCCCACGATGCGTGGGGCTGTTTTGGGGGCGCCCCCCCTCATGAGGGGGCAGCCCCTTGTGGCTGGACAAAAGGTGTTGGGGGCCCATGGTGGGGGCAGCCTCCACAAATGGTGGAGAGTGTTGGTAGGAAGGTGGGGCCCCATGGGGGAACACCATGGACAAGGGAACATGTTTTCTCCATGTTTGGTGGGAACATGCTTCCTTGTTTTGTGGGTGCTTGTCATGTGGCTGAAATTTCAGCCACCACCACCCCCTCCTTCACCTATAAAAGGAGGTGGAGAGGATCTCTCCATCACAACTCCAACTCTCATACACATGCCATGCATTATCTGGCTTCTTCTCTCCCTCCCACGAAAAGAGTTTCGTAGAACCGAAAGGCTGTCTGGGTTCCGGTGGGAACTAGTTCTGGACGGCGAAGCCCTGCCGGATAGATGACACCGTATGTGTGCAACTCTGTAGAGAGATCGTAGTTTCGGTCTTAGTTCGAGAGTGCCTCCCGAAGGGCTGTCCGTGTGACCGTCCGAGTTTTGGAGGTCCTCCCAAAGGGTTGTCCGAGTGACAGTACAAGTTTCGGAGGTCCTCCCGAAGGGCTGTCCGCGACACCTTCCGGGGGACTGTCCGACCGCCTCCCGGAGGGCTGTCCGCGGGGTAGATGAGGGTATACATCCTCGCGGTTGGGAGGTTGTAAAATCCTAGCTGCGGGGATCTGCACCGCCGTTCATCATCGACTCTACTTCCGCTGCGCTACGAGTCAGTAACGAAAATGATCACACCTTGTATGCAGTCTCCATAGTGGTCCTGGGCTGGTGCGTAGGTCAGAATTTTTTTGTTTTCTGCTGCGTTACCCAACATATGAAACCTCCGATAAGTTCTATGCTTGCAAGATGGAGGAGAACGGGTCTATCAGTGAACATATACTCAGAATGTCTGGGTATTCAACTCGTCTAGCGGAGTTGGGAATTGCCCTTCCGCCAGGGGCGATCACTGACAGAGTTCTTCAATCACTGCCACCTAGTTACAAGAGCTTTGTGATGAACTATAACATGCACGGGATGAACAAGTCTTTCACCGAGCTGTTTGCGATGCTAAAAGTCGCTGAGTCTAAAATCCAGAAAGAACATCAAGTGTTGATGGTCAATAAAACCACTAGTTTCAAGAAAAATGGCAAGGTCAAGGGCAAGGGCAAGAAGGGTCAAACCAAGAAGGAAGGCAAAACAGTTGCTACTCCTGTAAAGAATCCCAAGCATGGACCCAATCCAGAAACTGAGTGCTTTCATTGCAAGGGAACTGGTCACTGGAAGCGGAACTGCCCCAAGTACCTAGCTGATAAGAAGGCGGCCAACGACATACAAGTTATATATGATATACATGTTATTGATGTGTACCTTACTAGCTCTCGTAGTAGTGCCTGGATATTTGATACCGGTTCGGTTGCTCACATTTGCAACTCAAAGAAGGAACTACGGAATAAACGAAGGCTGGCAAAGGACGGAGTGACAATGCACGTGGGAAATGGTTCCAAGGTTGATGTGATCGCCGTCGGCACGCTCTCTCTTCGATTACCATCGGAATTAGTGATGAACCTGAATAATTGTTATTTAGTGCCTGCGTTAAGCATGAACATTATATCTGGATCTTGTTTATTGTGAGACGGTTACTCATTTAAATCAGAGAATAAAGGTTGTTCTATTTATATGAGTAATATCTTTATGGTCATGCACCCAATGTTAGGGGTTTATTCATATTGAATCTTGATAGTGATGACACACATGTTCATAACATTGATGCCAAAAGATGTAGAGTTGATAATGATAGTACCACTTTCTTGTGGCACTGTCGTTTAGGTCATATTGGTGTAAAACGCATGAGGAAGCTCCATGCTGATGGACTTTTGGAGTCACTTGATTTTGAATCATTTGACACATGTGAACCATGCCTCATGGGCAAGATGACTAAAACGCCGTTCTCTGGAACAATGGAACGGGCGAGTGACTTATTGGAAATCATACATACTGATGTGTGCGGTCCAATGAATGTTACAGCGCGTGGTGGATATCGTTATTTTCTCACCTTCACTGATGACTTAAGTAGATATGGGTATATTTACTTAATGAAACACAAGTCTGAAACGTTTGAAAAGTCCAAGAAATTTCAGAGTGAAGTTGAGAATCATCGTAACAAGAAGATTAAGTTCCTGCGATCTGATCGGGGAGGTAGATATCTGAGTTATGAGTTTGGTAGTCACTTAAGACAGTGTGGAATTGTTTCACAGTTGACACCACCCGGAACACCACAGCGTAATGGTGTGTCCGAACGTCATAATCGAACCTTATTAGATATGGTGCGTTCTGTGATGTCTCTTGCTGATTTGCCACTATCGTTTTGGGGTTTTGCATTAGAGATGGCTACATTCACTTTAAATAGGGCACCATCAAAATCCATTGAGACGACGCCATATGAACTGTGGTTTGGCAAGAGGCCAAAGTTGTCGTTTCTTAAAGTTTGGGGATGTGATGCTTATGTCAAAAAGCTTCAGCCTGAAAAGCTGGAACCCAAAGCGGAAAAATGCGTCTTCATACGATAACCGAAAGAGACAGTCGGGTATACCTTCTATCTCAGATCCGAAGGCAAAGTGTTTGTCGCTAAGAACGGAGCATTTCTTGAGAAAGAGTTTCTCTCGAAAGAATTGAGTGGGAGGAAAATAGAGCTTGATGAGGTTATTTAACCTTTACTTCAACCAGAAAGTAGCGCAACGCAGAAAGATGTTTCTGTGGAAACTACGACGGTAGAAGAGGAAGT
Organism: Hordeum marinum; assembly: GCA_022496015.1. Lineage (NCBI taxonomy): Eukaryota > Viridiplantae > Streptophyta > Magnoliopsida > Poales > Poaceae > Hordeum > Hordeum marinum. The sequence continues at coordinate 504,619,419 of CM039674.1, read as the reverse complement.
TAATGATGATGATCATGAAGCTTCGGATCAAGCTACTATTGAACCTCGTAGGTCGACAAGGCCGCGTACTACTCCTGAGTGGTACAAGAACCCTGTCTTGGAGGTCATGTTGTTGGACAACAATGAACCTACGAGCTATGGAGGAGCAGTGATGGGCCCGGATTCCGAGAAATGGTTAGAGGCCATGAAATCCGAGATGGGATCCATGTATGAAAACAAAGTATGGACTTTGAAAGTTATCTGAAGGGCGAAAGGCCATTCAGAACAAATGGATTTTTAATAAGAAGATAGACGCGGACGGTAATGTCACCGTCTATAAAGCTCGACTTGTGGCAAAGGGTTTTTCACAAGTTCAAGGAGTTGACTACGATGAGACCTTCTCACCCGTAGAGATGCTTAAGTCTGTCAGAATCATGTTGGCAATAGCTACTTATTTCGACTATGAAATTTGGCAGATGGATGTCAAAACAGCGTTCCTCTACGGTTTCCTTGAGGAAGAGTTGTATATGATGCAACCAGAAGGTTTTGTCGATCCAGAGAATGCTAACAAAGTTTGCAAACTCCAGCGATCCATTTATGGACTGGTGCAAGCATCTCGGAGTTGGAATAAGCGTTTTGATGAGGTGATCAAAGCGTTTGAGTTTATACAAATTTATGGAGAAGCTTGTATTTACAAGAAAGTGAGTGGGAGCTCTATAGCGTTTATAGTATTATATGTGGATGACATATTGCTGATTGGAAACAATATAGAAATGCTGGAAAGCGTGAAGGAATATTTGAACAAGAGTTTTTCAATGAAGGACCTAGGAGAAGCTGCTTTCATATTAGGCATTAAGATCAATAGAGATAGATCGAGACGCTTAATAGCACTTTCACAGAGCATATATCTTGATAAAGTTTTGAAGAAGTTCAAAATGGATCAGTCCAAGAAGGGGTTCTTGCCTGTGTTACAAGGTGTGAAGTTGAGTAAGACTCAATGCCCAGTGACTGCAGAAGATAGAGAAAAGATGAGTGTCATCCCCTATGCTTCAGCCATAGGCTCTATCATGTATGCAATGTTGTGCACTAGACCTGATGTCAGCCTTGCCATAAGTATGGCCGGAAGGTTTCAAAGTGATCCTGGAATGGAGCACTGGACAGCGGTCAAGAATATCCTTAAGTACCTAAAAAGGACTAAGGAAATGTTTCTCGTTTATGGAGGTGATGAAGAGCTCGTCGTAAAGGGTTACGTTGATGCAAGCTTTGACACTGATCCGGATGACTCTAAATCGCAAACCGGATACGTATTTATTCTCAACGGGGGAGCGGTAAGCTGGTGCAGTTCCAAGCAAAGCATGGTAGTCGATTCTACGTGCGAAGTGGGGTACATCGTGTTGGAAATATGCCCTAGAGGCAATAATAAAATGGTTATTATTGTATTTCCTAGTTCATGATAATTGTCTATTATTCATGCTACAATTGTGTTAACCAGAAACCGTAATACATGTGTGAATACATAGACCATCGCATGTCCCTAGTGAGCCTCTAGTTGGCTAGCTCGTTGATCAATAGATGGTCACGGTTTCATGACCATGGACATTGGATGTCGTTGATAACGGGATCACATCATTAGGAGAATGATGTGATGGACAAGACCCAATCCTAAGCATAGCACAAGATCGTGTAGTTCGTATGCTAAAGCTTTTCAATGTCAAGTATCATTTCCTTAGACCATGAGATTGTGTAACTCCCGGATACCGTAGGAATGCTTTGGGTGTGCCAAACGTCACAACGTAACTGGGTGGCTATAAAGGTACGCTACGGGTATCTCCGAAAGTGTCTGTTGGGTTGACACGAATCAAGACTGGGATTTGTCACTCCGTGTGACGGAGAGGTATCTCTGGGCCCACTCGGTAAGACATCATCATAATGAGCTCAATGTGATTAAGGAGTTAGCCACGGGATGATGTGTTACGGAACGAGTAAAGAGACTTGCCGGTAACGAGATTGAACAAGGTATGGCGATACCTACGATCGAATCTCGGGCAAGTACCATACCGATAGACAAAGGGAATTGTATACGGGATTGATTGAATCCCTGACATCGTGGTTCATCCGATGAGATCATCGTGGAGTACGTGGGAGCCAACATGGGTATCCAGATCCCGCTGTTGGTTATTGGCCGGAGAGGTGTCTCGGTCATGTCTACGTGTCTCCCGAACCCGTAGGGTCTACACACTTAAGGTTCGATGACGCTAGGGTTATAGGGAAAAGGTATACGTGATTACCGAAGGTTGTTCGGAGTCCTGGATGAGATCCCGGACGTCACGAGGAGCTCCGGAATGGTCCGGAGGTAAATATTGATATATAGGAAGTCCAGTTTTGGTCACCGGAAAGTTTTCGGGCTCATCGGTAGTGTACCGGGAGTGCCGGGAGGGTGCCGGAGGACCCCCGGGAGGGGTGTGACGACCAAAGGACCACATGGGCTGTTAGATAAAGTGTGCCAGCCCTTATTGGGCTGGGCAAGACTTTTGCTAAAGGCCCATGCGGCTGGAGATAAGGAGATAAGGCAAAAAGGATTTAAAAGGAGGAGATCCACCTCCCTTGTGGGAGGTGGACTCTCCCTTTAATTCAGCCGGCCATCTCCTCTTTGGAGTAGAGGCCAAGCCAGCCCTCCACGTCCCTCCTCCTATATATACTTGAGGTTTTGGATGTTTTGAGACAGGATTTGATCTCTCTCTCTCACGGCGAAGCCCTACCTCTCTTCTTCCTCCTCCGCAGCGCTTAGGCGAAGCCCTGTCGGAATACCTTGCTACTCCACCACCACCACGCCGTCGTGCTGCTGTTGGAGCCCTTCCCCAACCTCTCCTTCCTCCTTGCTGGATCAAGGTGTTGGAGACGTCACCGGGCTGCACGTGTGTTGAACGCGGAGGTGCCGTCCGTTCGGCACTTGATCGGATCTACCGCGATCTGAATCGCTGCGAGTACGACTCCATCAACCGCGTTCTTGTAACGCTTCCGCTTAGCGATCTTCAAAGGTATGAAGATGCAATATCTCCCCTCTCGTTGCTGGTTTCTCCATAGATAGATCTTGGTGAACGTAGGAAAATTTTGATTTACTACTACGTCTCCCTACAGTGGCATCATGAGCTAGGTCTATGCGTAGAATCTATGCACGAGTAGAACACAAAGCAGTTGTGGGCGTCGAGTTTGTTAATTTGCTTGCCGCTACTAGTCTTATCTTGATTCGGCGGTATTGTGGGATGAAGCGGCCCGGACCAACTTTACACGTACGCTTACGTGAGACCGGTTCCACCGCCTGACATGCACTAGATGCATAAGGTGGCTAGCGGGTGTCTGTCTCTCCTACCTTAGTCGGATCGGATTCGATGAAAAGGGTCCTTATGAAGGGTAAATAGCAATTGGCAAATCACGTTGTGGTGTTGACGTAGGTAAGAAACGTTCTTGCTAGTAACCTATAGCAGCCACGTAAAAACTTGCAACTACAAATTAGAGGACGTCTAACTTGTTTTTGCAGCATGTGCCTTGTGATGTGATATGGCCAAAGGATGTGATGTGATGCATTGTGATGTATGAATTGATCATGTTCTTGTAATAGGATTCACGACTTGCATGTCGATGATTATGACAACCGGCAGGAGCCATAGGAGTTGTCTTATTTATTGTATGACCTGCGTGTCAATCATAAACGCCATGTAATTACTTTACTTTATTGCTAAGCGTTAGCCATAGTAGTAGAAGTAATAGTTGGCGAGACAACTTCATGAAGACACAATGATGGAGATCATGATGATGGAGATCATGGTGTCGTGCCGGTGACAGTGATGATCATGGTGCCCCGAAGATGGAGATCATAGGAGCAAAATGATATTGGCCATATCATGTCACTATATTGATTGCATGTGATGTTTATCATGTTTACATCTTATTTGCTTAGAACGACGGTAGTAAATAAGATGATCTCTCAATAAAATTTCAAGAGAAGTGTTCACCCTAACTGTGCACCGTTGCTAAGGATCGTTGTTCCGAAGCACCACGTGATGATCGGGTGTGATAGGTTCTAACGTTCGCATACAACGGGTGTAAGCCAGATTTACACACGCAAAACACTTAGGTTGACTTGACGAGCCTAGCATGTACAGACATGGCCTCGGAACACGGAAGACCGAAAGGTCGAACATGAGTCGTATAGAAGATACGATCAACATGAAGATGTTCACCATGGATGACTAGTCCGTCTCACGTGATGATCGGACACGGGCTAGTTGACATGGATCATGTATCACTTGGAAGACTAGAGAGATGTCTGTCTAAGTGGGAGTTCATTAAATGAACTTAATTATCATGAACTTAGTCTAAAATTGTCTTTACAATCTATGATGTAGATCCAATGGCCAACGCGAATGTCACCCTCAATTTCAACGCGTTCCTAGAGAAAACCAAGCTGAAAGATGATGGAAGCAACTATGCGGACTGGGTCCGTAGCTTGAGGATCATCCTCATAGCTTCCAAGAGATTGTATGTCCTAGATGCACCGCTAGGTGACGCACCCGTTCTCCCAGCGGAACAAGATGTTATGAACACTTGGCAATCACGCTGCGATGATTACTCCCTTGTTCAATGCGGCATGCTTTACAGTCTAGAACCGGGGCTCCAAAAGCGTTTTGAGCAACACGGAGCATATGAGATGTTCCAGGAGCTGAAACTGGTTTTTCAAGCTCACGCCCGGGTCGAGAGATATGATGTCTCCGACAAGTTCTTCAGCTGTAAGATGGAGGAGCATAGTTCTGTCAGTGAGCACATCCTCAAGATGTCTGGGCTACACAGCCGCTTGACTCGGCTGGGGGTTAATATCCCAGATGACTCGGTCATTGACAGAATCCTCCAGTCGCTTCCACCTAGCTTCAAGAGCTTTGTGATGAACTACAACATGCAAGGTATGGAGAAGTCCATTCCTGAGTTGTACTCGATGCTGAAATCAGCGGAGGTCGAGATCAAAAAGGAGCATCAAGTGTTGATGGTGAATAAGACCACTAGTTTCAAGAAAGGCAAGGGTAAGAAGAACTTCAAGAAGGACGGCAAAGCTGTTGCCGCGCCCGGTAAGCAAGTTGCCGGGAAGAAGAAGAAAAATGGACCCAAGCCTGAGACTGAGTGCTTTTATTGCAAGGGTACCGGTCACTGGAAGCGGAACTGCCCCAAGTATTTAGCGGATAAGAAGGATGACAACATTAAAGGTATATGTGATATACTTGTTATTGATGTGTACTTGACCAGCGCTCGTAGTAGCTCCTGGGTATTTGATACCGGTGCAGTTGCTCACATTTGTAACTCCAAGCAGGAGCTGCGGAATAAGCGGAGGCTGGCCAAGGATGAGGTGACGATGCGTGTCGGGAATGGTTCCAAGGTCGATGTGATCGCCGTCGGCACGTTACCTCTACATCTACCTTCGGGATTAGTTTTAAACCTTAATAATTGTTATTTAGTACCAGCTTTGAGCATGAACATTGTATCTGGATCTCGCTTGATGCGAGATGGCTACTCATTTAAATCCGAGAATAATGGTTGTTCTATTTATATGAGAGAAATGTTTTATGCTCATGCCCCGCTGGTCAATGGTTTATTTTTGATGAATCTCGAACGTGATGTTACACATGTCCATAGTGTGAGTACCAAAAAGTGTAAAGTTGATAACGATAGTCCCACTTACATGTGGCACTGCCGTCTTGGCCATATTGGTGTCAAACGCATGAAGAAGCTCCATGCTGATGGAATTTTGGAGTCACTTGATTTCGAATCATTTGACACATGCGAACCATGCCTCATGGGCAAGATGACCAAGACTCCGTTCTCCGGAACAATGGAGCGAGCAACTGACTTGTTGGAAATAATACATACCGACGTATGCGGTCCAATGAGCGTCGAGGCTCGCGGTGGCTACCGTTATGTTCTCACCCTCACTGATGACTTAAGTAGATATGGTTATGTCTACTTAATGAAACACAAGTCTGAAACTTTTGAAAGGTTCAAGGAATTTCAGAGTGAGGTCGAGAATCAACGTGACAGGAAAATAAAATGCCTACGATCTGATCGTGGCGGAGAATATTTAAGTCACGAGTTTGGCACGCACCTTAGGAAATGTGGAATTGTTTCACAACTCACGCCGCCCGGCACACCCCAGCGAAATGGTGTGTCTGAACGTCGTAATCGCACTCTATTGGATATGGTGCGATCTATGATGTCTCTTACCGACTTACCGCTATCATTTTGGGGATATGCATTAGAGACTGCCGCATTCACTTTAAATAGGGCACCGTCTAAATCCGTTGAGACGACACCGTATGAATTGTGGTTTGGAAAGAAACCTAAGCTGTCGTTTCTAAAAGTTTGGGGATGCGATGCTTATGTGAAGAAACTTCAACCTGAGAAGCTCGAACCCAAAGCGGAAAAGTGCGTCTTCATAGGATATCCCAAGGAGACTATTGGGTATACCTTCTACCTACGATCCGAAGGCAAAGTCTTTGTTGCCAAGAATGGATCCTTTCTCGAGAAAGAGTTTCTCTCGAAAGAAGTAAGTGGGAGGAAAATAGAACTTGATGAGGAAATTGTACCTCCACTCGAACCGGAGAGTAGCGCAGCACAGGAAGTTGTTTCTGTGGAGCCTACACCGGCTAGAGAGGAAGTTAATGATGATGATCATGAAACTTCAGATCAAGTTGCTATTCGAAGGTCCACCAGGACACGTTCCGCACCAGAGTGGTACGGCAATCCTGTCCTAGAGATCATGTTGTTGGACAACGGTGAACCTTCGAACTATGAAGAAGCGATGGCGGGCCCGGATTCCAACAAATGGCTTGAGGCCATGAAATCTGAGATAGGATCCATGTATGAGAACAAAGTATGGACTTTGGTGGACTTGCCTAATGATAAGCGAGCCATTGAAAACAAATGGATCTTTAAGAAGAAGACTGACGCGGACGGTAATGTCACCGCCTATAAAGCTCGGCTTGTCGCTAAGGGTTATCGACAAGTTCAAGGAGTTGACTACGATGAGACTTTCTCACCCGTAGCGATGCTAAAGTCAGTCCGAATCATGTTAGCAGTTGCCGCATTTTATGATTATGAGATCTGGCAAATGGACGTCAAAACGGCATTCCTTAATGGCTTCCTCAAGGAAGAACTGTATATGATGCAGCCGGAAGGTTTTGTCGATCCTAAAGATGCTAACAAGGTATGCAAGCTCCAGCGCTCCATCTATGGGCTGGTGCAAGCATCTCGGAGTTGGAACATTCGCTTTAATGAGGTGATTAAAGCGTTTGGGTTTGTACAGGTTTATGGAGAACCTTGTATTTACAAGAAAGTGAGTGGGAGCTCTATAGCATTTCTTATACTGTATGTGGATGACATGCTGATAATGGGAAATAATATAGAACTCTTGGAAAGTATCAAGGCCTACTTGAATAAGTGTTTTTCAATGAAGGACCTTGGAGAAGCTGCTTACATATTAGGTATTAAGATCTATAGAGATAGATCGAAACGCCTCATTGGTCTTTCACAAAGCACATACCTTGAAAAGATATTGAAGAAGTTCAATATGCATCAGTCCAAGAAGGGGTTCTTGCCTGTGTTGCAAGGTGTGAGATTGAGTACGACTCAATGCCCGACCACGGCAAAGGATAGAGAAGAGATGAGTGTCATCCCCTATGCTTCAGCCATAGGCTCTATCATGTATGCCATGCTGTGTACCAGACCTGATGTGAACCTTGCCATAAGTTTGGTAGGGAGGTACCAAAGTGATCCCGGAGCGGAACACTGGACAGCGGTCAAGAATATCCTGAAGTACCTGAAAAGGACAAAGGACATGTTTCTCATATATGGAGGTGCCGAAGAGCTCGTCGTAAAGGGTTACGTCGACGCTAGCTTCGACACAGATCCGGACGACTCTAAGTCGCAAACCGGATACGTGTATATTTTGAATGGAGGGGCAGTCAGCTGGAGTAGCAGCAAGCAAAGCGTCGTGGCGGCATCTACATGTGAAGCGGAGTACATAGCTGCTTCGGAAGCAGCAAAGGAGGGAGTCTGGATGAAGGAGTTCATCACCGACCTAGGAGTGATTCCAAATGCGTCGGGCCCGATGACTCTACTCTGTGACAACACTGGAGCTATTGCCCTTGCGAAGGAGCCCAGGTTTCACAAGAAGACAAGACACATCAAGCGCCGTTTCAACTCCATCCGTGATTACATTCAGGAGGGAGACATAGATATTTGTAAAGTGCATACGGATCTGAATGTCGCAGATCCGTTGACTAAACCTCTCTCACGAGCAAAACATGATCAACACCAGAACGCTATGGGTGTTCGATTCATCACAATGTAACTAGATTATTGACTCTAGTGCAAGTGGGAGACTGTTGGAAATATGCCCTAGAGGCAATAATAAAATGGTTATTATTGTATTTCCTAGTTCATGATAATTGTCTATTATTCATGCTACAATTGTGTTAACCAGAAACCGTAATACATGTGTGAATACATAGACCATCGCATGTCCCTAGTGAGCCTCTAGTTGGCTAGCTCGTTGATCAATAGATGGTCACGGTTTCATGACCATGGACATTGGATGTCGTTGATAACGGGATCACATCATTAGGAGAATGATGTGATGGACAAGACCCAATCCTAAGCATAGCACAAGATCGTGTAGTTCGTATGCTAAAGCTTTTCAATGTCAAGTATCATTTCCTTAGACCATGAGATTGTGTAACTCCCGGATACCGTAGGAATGCTTTGGGTGTGCCAAACGTCACAACGTAACTGGGTGGCTATAAAGGTACGCTACGGGTATCTCCGAAAGTGTCTGTTGGGTTGACACGAATCAAGACTGGGATTTGTCACTCCGTGTGACGGAGAGGTATCTCTGGGCCCACTCGGTAAGACATCATCATAATGAGCTCAATGTGATTAAGGAGTTAGCCACGGGATGATGTGTTACGGAACGAGTAAAGAGACTTGCCGGTAACGAGATTGAACAAGGTATGGCGATACCGACGATCGAATCTCGGGCAAGTACCATACCGATAGACAAAGGGAATTGTATACGGGATTGATTGAATCCCTGACATCGTGGTTCATCCGATGAGATCATCGTGGAGTACGTGGGAGCCAACATGGGTATCCAGATCCCGCTGTTGGTTATTGGCCGGAGAGGTGTCTCGGTCATGTCTACGTGTCTCCCGAACCCGTAGGGTCTACACACTTAAGGTTCGATGACGCTAGGGTTATAGGGAAAAGGTATACGTGATTACCGAAGGTTGTTCGGAGTCCTGGATGAGATCCCGGACGTCACGAGGAGCTCCGGAATGGTCCGGAGGTAAATATTGATATATAGGAAGTCCAGTTTTGGTCACCGGAAAGTTTTCGGGCTCATCGGTAGTGTACCGGGAGTGCCGGGAGGGTGCCGGAGGACCCCCGGGAGGGGTGTGACGACCAAAGGACCACATGGGCTGTTAGATAAAGTGTGCCAGCCCTTATTGGGCTGGGCAAGACTTTTGCTAAAGGCCCATGCGGCTGGAGATAAGGAGATAAGGCAAAAAGGATTTAAAAGGAGGAGATCCACCTCCCTTGTGGGAGGTGGACTCTCCCTTTAATTCAGCCGGCCATCTCCTCTTTGGAGTAGAGGCCAAGCCAGCCCTCCACGTCCCTCCTCCTATATATACTTGAGGTTTTGGATGTTTTGAGACAGGATTTGATCTCTCTCTCTCACGGCGAAGCCCTACCTCTCTTCTTCCTCCTCCGCAGCGCTTAGGCGAAGCCCTGTCGGAATACCTTGCTACTCCACCACCACCACGCCGTCGTGCTGCTGTTGGAGCCCTTCCCCAACCTCTCCTTCCTCCTTGCTGGATCAAGGTGTTGGAGACGTCACCGGGCTGCACGTGTGTTGAACGCGGAGGTGCCGTCCGTTCGGCACTTGATCGGATCTACCGCGATCTGAATCGCTGCGAGTACGACTCCATCAACCGCGTTCTTGTAACGCTTCCGCTTAGCGATCTTCAAAGGTATGAAGATGCAATATCTCCCCTCTCGTTGCTGGTTTCTCCATAGATAGATCTTGGTGAACGTAGGAAAATTTTGATTTACTACTACGTCTCCCTACACATCGTAGCCTCGGAAGCAGTTCATGACAGATATTGAAGTAGTGCCCAGTGCACTGAATCCAATGAACATGTTCTGTGACAACACTGGTGTCATTGCTCTAGCCAAGGAACCAAGGTTTCACAAGAGGACCAGACACATAAAGCGACGCTTCAACTCCATCCGCAATTACATCGAGGAGAAGGACATAAATATTTGCAAAGTGCACACGGATCTGAATGTTGTAGACCCATTGACTAAACCTCTTCCAAGGGCTAAACATGATCAACACCAGAACTGCATGGGTGTTCGATTCATTACAATGTAAATCACATAGTGATGTGAGCTAGATTATTGACTCTAGTGCAAGTGGGAGATTGTTGGAAATATGCCCTAGAGGCAATAAATAAAGTGTTTATTATTATATTTCCTTGTTCATGATAATCGTTTATTATCCATGCTATAATTGTATTAATTGGAAACACATTACATGTGTGGGTAAATAGACAACACTTTGTCCCTAGTATGCCTCTAGTGAACTAGCTCGTTGATCAAAGATGGTCAAGGTTTCCTAGCCATTGACCATGAGATCATGCAACTCACGGATACCGGAGGAGTGCCTTGTGTGTATCAAACGTCGCAACGTAACTGGGTTACTATAAAGGTGCTCTACAGGTATCTTTGAGGGTGTCTGTTGAGTTGGCATGGATCAAGACTGGAATTTGTTACTCCGTGTGACGGAGAGGTATCTCAGGGCCCACTCGGTAATACAACATCACAATAAGCCTTGCAAGCAATGTGACTAGGTGTTAGTTGCGGGATCTTGTATTACGGAACGATCAAAGAGACTTGCCGATAACGAGGTTGAACTAGGTATGGAGATACCGACGATCGAATCTCGGGCAAGTAACATACCGAAGAACAAAGGGAACATCATACGGGATTAACTGAATCCTTGACTTAGAGGTTCGACCGATAAAGATCTTCGTAGAATATGTAGGAACCAATATGGGCATCTAGGTCTCGCTATTGGTTATTGACCGTAGAGGTGTCTCGGTCATGTCTACATAGTTCTCGAACCCGCAGGGTCTGCACACTTAAGGTTTGGTGACGTTTCGGTAGTATAGAGTTATGTATGGTGGTGAATGAATGTTTTTCAGAGTCCCGGATGTGATCCTGGACGTCACAAGGAGGTCCGGAATGGTCCGGAGGTAAAGATTCATATATAGGAAGTCCTGTTTTGGTCGCCGGAAAAGTTTCGGGCTCATCGATAGTGTACCGGGAGTGCCGGTAGTGTACCGGGAGACCATCGGGAGGGGTATTTCGACCCAAGAGGCTCCATGGGCTGTGGGAGAGTGTTTACCAGCCCTTAGTGGGCTGGTAGAAGTCCCACACAAGTCCCATGCGGTTTGGAAAAAAAGGCCTAAAGAGAAAAAGTGGAAAAAGGCAAAAATAGGGTGAATCCTAGTCCTACTAGGATTGGAGGTGGAGTCCACCTCCTCCACCTGATTCGGCCGACTCCTTGGAGGCTGGGCCCTTGTGCCAAGCATCGTCCTCTCTTCCTCTTATATATACTGGAGGTTTTAGGGTTTTTGCACAGAATTTTCAGCCACGTGCTGGCCGTTCCTCCAGTGCATAGTTTCTCCTCTAGATCGGTTTTCTGCAGTGCTTAGGCGAAGCCCTGCCGGAATGGTTCCACCACCATCGCCGGAGCGCCGTCACGCTGCCGGAGAACTCTTCTACCTCTCTGCTCCTTCTTGCTGGATCAAGACGGTGGAGATCGTCATCAAGTTGTACGTGTGCTGAACGCGGAGGTATCGTCCGTTCGGCGCTAGATCGGAAGGATCGTGATCAAGTTCATGGGACGGATCGTGATCAAGTTCGTGGGACGGATCATGATTGTATCGCGGGATGGATCGTGATTGGATCACGGGACGTACGGCGATTTGGATCGCGAAGACGTTTGACTACACCAACCGCTTTTCTTAACGCTTCTCGCTTAGCGATCTACAAGGGTACGTAGATCCACTCTCCCTCTCGTAGATGATCATCACCTTGGATAGATCTGCGTGTGCGTAGGAAATTTTTTGTTTCCCATGCAACGTTCCCCAACACCATCATCTTCCTCAACCCTCGGCCGCACCTCAGCGCCCGGTTTCCTCCCAACCAGCGCAGGCCTGACGGCCGCGTTCTTCCTGGTGGCTATGTGCGCCCAGGATGGCTTGGCGATAGCGCCCCTGCGCGTCATGGCTGCTCCCGTGCCCGCCCGCTCTACGTCCAACACATCCGTGCGCTTGGCCGGCTCCCGCCCCGCCGGCCAGGCCAGCTCCCGCGCTTCAGCCGCCTGTCGCCCGCGTGTTGGGCCCACCTCGCTCCACCACCACCCGCCTGTTCAACCTCACCCCCCTCACCCCCGCGGGCGCCCGCCTGCACTCGTCGTCCACCCCCGTGCGCCAACCTTCGGCTCCTCCTACGACGCCCGACCTGCTCGCCATGCTTCCCCAGCCCGCGTCACCCTGGCCTCCGCCTCCGTCCGCCCCACACCAGCCCAGTCGCCCGCGTTGTCCGCGCACCCGGCCGGCTCGCCGCACTTCCCCAACCCGCGCCGGCTTCGCCCGTGCATCTGCACCTTCCTCTGTTACGGCCGCCTACCCCCCGCCCGCGGCTCCGCCTATGACGCCCGGCCGGCTCACCGTGCTTCCCCAGCCCGCGCCGTGCTGGCCTCCACCTCCGTACGCCCCGCACCAGCCCGGTCGCCCGCGTCGTCCACGCACCCGGCCGGCTCGCCGCGCTTCCCCAGCCCGCGCCGACTCCGTTGCGGATGCCTTCACGCGCACGCGCCTGCTCCGCCTTCCACCATGGCCGGCTCCACCACCAGTGTAACCTGGCGCCCCGCCTCCAGCCACGCCGGCACCGCCGCCGACTCGGCCGCCCATAGGGCCCGGCTGCGCCTCCTCCGCGCCCCGTTCGCGCTCCCGCCTCCTTGGGCCCGATGGCCGGCTGGTGCCCCACGCCGCGCTAGCCGGTTCCTCCCACTCCCAAATGTCGTGGCTGGCTGCCCGCGCGGGGAGAGAGGAAAAAAGTGTGGGCCGGCTGATAAAACAATGAGGCGGGTCCGGCTCCAAAAAAACACAAAGAAAGAAGACACATGCGTCCGTCTACCGGCGTCCCCACTCGGACGGCCGACCTGCGCCGTCGTCTGGTCGGCTAGCCTATCCGTCTACTTCGACATCGGGTTCTTCGGCCGCCCATCTACTTCGACTTTGACCGGTCGGGCCCAGCCGCCCGGCACCTCCATCAACCGCCCCGGAAACTACACCCATCGGACTCGTGGACTTTTTTATAAGACTCGTGGACTTTTTTGAATCCGTGAACCTTTTTTAAAATACTTGAACTTTTTTCTTTTAAAAATCTGGTTCACGAGGTCCTTTTTTTGTTTGCTAGTTCCTACTATTATGACCACTGGTTTTTATATTAAAATAATTCAAACGTTAAAAAAACCTGGAATTTGGAAAAAATAGGGAAAATTGGAAAAGTTCACGAATTTTAAAAAGAAAAAGAAAATAGGAAAGAAGAGTGAAAAGAACAAAAAAAAGGTAGGTACCGAGCACAACTGATGTCTAGTCCTGGTGGTTAATTCCGGCGGTGGACTACATAAGGTCTCTGGTTCGAAACATTGAGCCACCGTGCACGGTTAAATATTTTAACCAAAAACAAGTGAACCTGGCCGGCGGGGGCAGAGTGTGCATCGTTTTGCGTTCTTATTTTGCGTTTTAACCAAACAAAAACTAAGGCGGGCCGGCCCACCAACGAGCAGGTTGTGTGCTGTTTGCCAAAAATGCCAGCAATCCTGGCCACGTCATCAATCCCTGGTTGGCAAATGATGTAAGGGTTCAATTTAGACCGAGATTATGTAGTTTAGGGTGCAATCGGCAGGGATTTCGACGTGAGGGTTCATTTCGCCTGACCACTACGAGTTAAGGTTTTAAAATGGACTTTTTCCTTTGTTAAGAAGTGAGGGGTGACAAGTTTAATACCCTGGTAGAGCACACTTTTTTGCGAATTTCATACTACCCGCTACTGATTTTATGGGTGGGCCCATTCGTGTGTGCCTTTAGCGAAGGCTGAATGATTTGCCGCACAATTTTCAATAAAGAATGGCTATCCCCCCCCCCCCCCATGGGAGGCAAATAGGACCTCTCGATCGATGGGGATAAATCCTATTAGGCACTTCAGCCCCCCAAATAGAGGCAAAACCAAACGAGGTGCATACCCTCCCTTTCGGTCACCATGTTGTGTGGGTCGGCACGCTAATAATTATTCCAGTAATTCATTTGTTGGTTTTGGGTATCTTTGCGGGCCGGTTTTGAGCATATTCTCAATGCTTCCAACTGTTCTTCTTCTTTTGGTCTTTTGGACTATTTTTTTGGTCTTACGGTGTTTTCTTTTCCTTTTTGCCTTTTTGCCTTTTTATTATTTCATTTTCTCTTTTTTCTTTAAATGTGTGAAAAAATTATTGATGAAAATTTTACATTCTTGAAACTTTACCGAATCGATGAACTTTTTGTCTCATGTTCATGAACATTTCAAAAACTCGTAAACTTTTTCTGTCAAATACATGAACCTTTTGTGTCAAATTCGTGAACTTTTTTGTTCAAAATGTTGAACATTCTGCAAAATGCATGAACTTTTAAAAAAATACTTTTAAAATTTGGTCTACTTTTTTCAAATGCATGAGATTTTTTGAAAAGTTAAATAATCAAGTCATCATTCAAAGGTCAACGTGTCAAGTTGAATAGATCTAACCAATTTTTGGGGAGACATGAATAGATCAAACCAAAGGCTAGCATCGTTTGAGCGTTACTTACTCAATTGGCGCTTAAGACACCATATGGGAGCTCTCAGTGATTATTATTATTTTGAGAAGAAAAAAAAAGCGCTTGCCCGTGTATCACCTAATGCACGGGCAAGGTTTGCCACAATAGGTTTGTAAAGCTGCACTGCTCATTTTCTTCAAGAACACACACACATAATGCCACGGGATCCATCCGGGCATGTGCGCCTCCGCAAGTGTCTTACCTTTTTTTATTATATATGTAGTTAAATGTTTTTTTTGTTAGTTCTATTCAAAATATTTATAGTGTACCAAAAAATGTTAATCACATATTTTCAAAATGTTAAACGTGTACAATAATATGTTCCAACTATATACGAAAAATGAAGATTCTATATGAAAAAAACATTGTTGTCCAACAAAAATATTAGAAAATGTTGATAATGTATTTTAGACGTGTTAAACGTGTATTGAAAATATTTTCGTTATGTATACGAAAATTGAGAACGTGTATTAGAAAAATTGTACATCAAAAAATAAATTTGAACAGAAATAATTATGTATTAGACAATTGTAAACATGTATAAAACATATGTTCTTGATGTATATAAAAGATGTACATTGTCTTATCAAGCACGTATATTTTAAGAATGTTTATCATGTATTTAAAAAAAATTAAACGTGTATAAATTTGTTTTTTGATTTCTACATTTTTTATAATGTGTTTGAAAGGAAGTAGACATTGAAATATATATTTGAAAAAATATAATTCAAATATTTTATACGTGTATTTAAAAAATGTTCCTCTTGTATAAAACAAATGTACATTACTGCGAAAAAAGTAGATATGTGTTGAAAAAAAATAACGAAACAAAGAACCTGGAAAGAACAGAACAAATCAATTAAAACACAGGAAAAAATACAAAACTTTCTAAAACCAAATGGAAGCGGTCCTAGAAGCTTCCTAAACCAGCCCATACGCGATAACAAGATGAAAAATCTGCTGCGAGACGGGAAGCCCATGTACGGTTATTAAGGGCTTCTAAATTTTGCGAAAAGGAAGCTATTCCGCAGATTTGTTACAACTGATAATCTGTTTTGAATGTAAAAAACTATTAACTAAATTAAATTTAAACCTGAAAATATAAATGTTGACGAATGCAAAAAAATGTATTAGAAAAGGTCACATAACTCTAAAGTAGTTCAACGGATATTTGAAAGAGTTCATTTATACATAAAATGTGTAATGCATATGTTTGTTTTAAATGTTTTAAAAATTATTATAAAAACAACTTAATATAATTAGAAATAAAAAACTATCAAAAAATAAATCTACAAAAGCCATGAAAAAATAAAGAGGACTTAACCGGTGTTAAAAAAATAGTACTAATTGGTGTCATTTAGCAACCAGGGAAAAATGACAGGACACTATAATGATGATTAATTACATATTTTATCTGCTAGTCATAACTTTATTTTTACACATAAATCAAGTGATTTTTTCTACTGTGTCTTAGATTATTTTTAAAAAGTTTAGTTTGGGAGCCCTCCTTTTGAACTTATTTACCACCAAAAATGGTTTAAGTGTACCGTTGAATGCTGCAGCCCAGACTTTTTTACCACCAATTATTTCCATGGTTGCTGACTTGCTGCTGTGTGTGATGCTATTATTTAAGCTATCTGTGTTTATGTAATGTGGTTGTTCAAGGCTTGGAGGTAGTCATCATGTGATGGCTGTGAATAAGTCTGCCATTCATTTTCTATTACTAGTTGGACTTGCACTTTGTTTGGAACATGACAGGTTGGCGTGTGAATTGTGGCATACATGTTGCTGTTATGTACTACTATGCTTGTTGAATTTCAAACTGTATGGTTGTTGAATTGTGAGACAGATGCAACCTGATTATATGATTGTTACTGAGTGTTGACTTGCTGACTTGTAAGAAAAGATGCATCATGTTGGTTATATCAATATATGCTTGTTTCCTTAATTATATTGCTTCCTGACTTCTATTACGTTGACATGTTGTCAACAACTTATATGCTTGCTGAAGTTGTTCTCTAAGTGAAGGCATGTTGTTTTAAGTACTTGTTATTCAGTGTAATTTTGCAATAAGCCGGGCCTTGGGCTCTGGGCTTGTGTGCCGGGCTGGGCTCGGGCTTTTATTTTAGCTTCCGTCTCAGCTTTGGGGCGGGCTCGGGCTACAGATTTGATGCTTAGGCTTTTATTAGACCGGCCCGGACAGACAAATGTCCAGGTTTAAATGAAACCCAACTCCAGTAGGGTCGCTGCAAAGCTTGGAGGAGAGTTGCGTCTCTGGGTCCCCGCTAGTGGTCGACAGGGTGGCTTGCAACAAAAATGAAGCCGATGTCGGTACTGGCGTCGTCGGAAGCCTCGGGCCTTGTTGGCTCCAGCGACAACAAGGCATATCCATGAGAGCTCGCGTGGGGAGATGACCAAGAGATTCACATGGAGATTGTCGTGCGTTTCTATAGCTGAGCTTATCGATTTTGTGCATTTATGCACGGGTGCGATTGGGGAAAAAATGGCGTTGGCGCCTAGACTTACGTGCCTTCTCCTCCTGACAGGATACGACAATGACGGATGCCTCCCTCGGACTCAATGGCTCTGGTGACCATTGACGGTGACATATGCCGGGCCTGCCTTGAGTGCCCCAATCGAGCGACGGCGGCGAAGGATGGGGAGAGGGAGACAGTTTGGAGGTGGTTGACGAACGATGGGGATAGGGAGCTAGGGATTGAGGGTCACCACATAATGTAATACACGACAAATTTGCACACACAAAAAACATGCAAGTGGCTCATGCGCACTCGATTTATTCTTGAATACAGCGATGAAAGTAAATTTGGAGGACAAGTCCGATGACCATCGATGAATTTCACTCCTGCGTTGGTACATACATGTGCATTCACTCGGTCAAACAATACATCATGTAGGCAGAATATGAAGCCAAAGCATATGTGACAGTCAGTATTGTGATTTTCATGACCGTATTTCGGACATTTCAAAGTACAATGACCAAAGTGAAATTTGGAAACGAGTCGAGTGACCTCCGGTGAATTTATCTCATCTATGAATTCATCTGCCCGTTCGATCGGAATAGCCATGGCTCATCATCTGGGAAGCTTCGGCTACGTCAACGTCATCTGGGAAGACCACCACGTAAACTGTGACGAAGATATATATAGCCATGGCTCATCTTGGGCTACTTCATCTGTCTACCGACTGCTCGGTCGACTCCGATCTGACAAAGCTGAAGCACTCCATAATGTCACGCCGGCAGTTCGGGCACGTGGATGCACGGTGGAACCACGTCCCGATGCATCCAATATGGAAGGCATGGGAGCACGGCAGCGTGACGCTCTCCTCGTCCCTGCTATCCACGTCCGACAAGCAGATGGCGCACGGCTTGCCAGACTCACAGCGGCGCTCTCGGTCTGGCGCCGTAGCTCCGGCAGCCTCAGTCTTTCCGGCGGCCTCTTTGCACGCGAGGAGCAGCGCCTTGGGCTCGCTGTAGAGCAAGGTCACCCAGAGTCCAGGCACGTGGACGTCGAAGTCGAGGCCCGGCACAACGCCGCCCGCGTTGACGAGCCCGTCGATCTGCTCGCCGAAGTGGCTAACTATGGCCATGGCTATGCCGTGGGGCGTATAGGCTGGGGAAGAGGTGGAATCCAGCCAGTTGTCGGCGGCGAGGTCGTACTCGGCGGTCGCCGGCGCCACGGCGAGCATCTCGTGGATGAGCTCGCTCCAGGTCTCGGCGCTCCGGAGGGCGGCGGGGGCGGCGACCATAACCCGGTGGTCGAGCGCCCTGACGACGGGGTCGGTCGCCATGACGACGTACCAGCCGTCGATCGTGCGCAACCCTTGGGAAAGGATCAGGTAACCGTGCAGGCGCACGTAGACGGAGCACGGGTGGTCGCTCCAGTTTAGCGCGACTCTGATGGACTCGTCCCCGCCCATGCGGACGCAGGTCTGCGTCGCCGCCGCGGGGTGCGGCCACGGTGGCAGTGCTGCTGCCATGGCAGCCGCCGGATCTGCACGCGGTGCACAGGGCCGGCCGATCGATGAGCTCGTGGACGGGTAGCAATCGAGGGGCAGGGCACCTGGCTTGTTGCGCGTCCACGTTTATGAACCCAAAAATGTGTCTCAATGCCAACCGGACACGGACGAGGTTAGACAATTAGCCTTGCGCGGCTACGTTAATTAATGATAATCAGGGATTTATATAAGACACATAAAGAATGTGTTCCAATCCGAGTCCAACACGAACTCGGTGCAAAAGATTATCATATGGTGAATAATTTGGACACAAGAAAAGCGCTGTTGAAATTTGGAAAAGATCTTGGAGCCAAAATAATTCCCTGAATACGAATAACGTTGACGAAAAGAAATGTTGATGATTTCAAAAAATATTAGGGAATTTGGATATTGATGAACATTTTTTATCAATTGAACAAAAAATTTGAATTTGATGAACAAATTTTCAATTCTAGAGCAATTTCTAGAACAATCACATGAACTTTTGAAAAATGGATGAACATTTTTTTAGTTTGACAAACATTTTTTAAAGGTATGGTGAACAAATTTTGAATACGATTAACATTTTTCATTTTTGGAATTGATAAATTTTTTTTTAATTCAACAACACGTTTTTGGAAAAATAGGATGAACATTTTTAAAAAAATTGTTGAACAACTTTTGAATTTCATGAATACACTTTTTCATTAGATGAGCATTTATTGAATTCATTTAAAAATGAAAAACGAGAAAAAAGAAAAGAATTAAAACGAAAAATCGAAATTAAAAAGAAAAAAGTTCATAATTCAACAATATTCACGAGCTCAAAGATGTTCGCAAATTGAAAAAACAAGAATGAAAATGAAAATTTAGAAATAGAAAATAAAAGAAAAAAGGAAATAAAACAGAAAAAGAAAAAAATATTAAAAGGAAAACAAAGAAAAAATCGAAATAAAAAATAAATAAAAATAATATACATGAGCGGCCCCGTTTCAGTGGACATTCTAGAACATTGCCACTCCGTTCAGCGACCTACGCGCTATACAGGAGCCGCCTGTCTCGCTCGCTTCAAGAGGTGTAGGTCCGGCTCCTTTCTCGCACGGAGCTACTGGGTTGGCCCAGTAGAGTAGCTGTTGTGCAAGTTTTTTTTATGTACTTTTCTTATCGTATTGTATTGTTTTCATCAATTTTCTTTGGTCTTTTTGTTTTCATAATTACATTTTTATACTTTTCTGGATTACTTGTCTTATTTGGTTTATTATTATTTTACTTGTATTTACACGTTTTCTATTCTTTTAACACATATCTAAACTATTCATGCACATTGTAAATTTTTCACATACACATCAATTTTTTATGCACATTCGACATCTCTCTAATACATGACTACTTTTTAAAAATAATATAATTGATGCATAATTTTTTCATTCACATTATTCATTTTTATATACTTGTAAAACATATTTTATACAGGTCTCATATTTTTCAAATATATGTTTCTGACCATTTTTCAAATATGTTTAATAATTTTTCTAAATAGATGTAAGAAAATATTTTGAATGATACAACACACTTTTATAAACCTATCATAATATTATTTTAAATTGTATGTATTAAAATTTTCTTAATATTAAATGAGTTTCTAAGACACTTGAAATAAAATTAAAATTAAGCGTACATTTTTTGGATGGGACGGAAAATTTTATTAGGCATTGTACATGATTTCTTTAAACTACGCAAACACTTTATTGAATGGGACAAAACATTTTTAAAACTATGGGAATTTTTTACATTGTATAAATAAAAATTTAATGGTAAAAGTTATTTCTTTACAAAATATGTGGGATATTTTTTAAATTATTTTAACTTTTCTAAAAATATCACGAACATACTTTTAAAACAATCGGTCATCTTTTAAATGTCACCAACAAAAACATCAATGCTATGAAAATTCGTTAAAAGATTTTTTTGGGTGGGAGGCATTCTTTTTACAATGGATAAACATTTTTTAAAAAATAGGATTAAGGTTTTTAAAAATTAAATAAACTAATAAAAGCAATAAAAGAAAAACAAAGTGCACTAAGGAGTTATTGCTCTTCCTAAGGAGGGCTGGCCCATTCAGGTCATTCTTGAGGGGAGTGCTTTTCTCCTGCTGCGGGCGAGCGATGCCCCCCCCCCCCTCCGCATTGCGTGCGGCTCCATCTAGCTAGCGCTAAAATAAGAGGAATGCTACACACCCGGACAGGTTTTTTACTTGAGTTTATAGGGTGCTTAGCTGGGAAAAACTGATCGGAAGAAAAGAGGGGGGGGGGGGGGGGAGGGGAGGGGTGAAGGTTAGATCACCAAGCAATCCCATAAAGCCCTCGTATTACTCCATTGGTCTAGTATTTTCGCTAAAATAAATCAGCATTTATCTTGCACATTGCACCAGGATGTGTTTATGCAGGACAATTGTGTTAGACTTCCAAAGCTAACAAAGAAATAAAAATTACTTAGCTGGTGCTTTTTTCTTTTGCAAATGACTGGATAACTAATATATAAGCATGCGATTAATTGTAAGTTGCCTTCAATAATTACTGCCGTCATTAGATTTACCCATCCGACTGTGCGTCGTGCTCTTCCGTCCGACCCCTACTCATCTCATTCCCCTCGAGCACCTTACTCCCGTCCTTGTCTTGCCTCTAGTTGCGATATTGTACCTTGTAACATCATCTCCACCTCCAGTGAGGTAGCTATATAATCTGAGCAGCGATTAAAGTAAAAAACAAAATCAAATACATTTTTATGAACAATTTTCATAAATGTAAATATTTTCCCAATACACATTGAATCATTTTTATATGAAACATTTCTGTAAACAATGAGCATTTTTTTACATTTTATATAATATTTCATTTAGCATATCTTTTTAGACATGTGAACATTATTTTAAATGTAATACACACATTTTTCGAAAGGTACGAAACATTTTTATTTACTACATTAATATTTTTTAACTATACAAACGTTCTCTTTCAATGGTACAAAGCATTTTCTAAACAACTTGCACATTTAAAAAAAATAATAATAAGTATTTTCTATAAATTATGTAAAAAAATATATTGTATTTTTTTTAAAGGTCTGAAACA
This sequence comes from Hordeum marinum, assembly GCA_022496015.1. Classification (NCBI taxonomy): domain Eukaryota; kingdom Viridiplantae; phylum Streptophyta; class Magnoliopsida; order Poales; family Poaceae; genus Hordeum; species Hordeum marinum. The sequence goes on along the minus strand of CM039674.1, from coordinate 504,597,290 downwards.
TACTTTTGATAAGCGCAGACAAATGAGCATAATTTTAACACTATCATAATGTTTTAGAAGTTCTGGTAACATTTGCTTACACTAGATGAACATTTTCAAATTTTAAAATAAAGTAAAATTAATAATGAGAAAAATGTGCTAAGGACTATTTTGTCGCTGTGGGCCGGCCTATTTTGGATGTCCATCAGGCCAGGCATGTTTGCGTCTCACTGTCGGCGAGACACAGCCGCTCTCAGCATTTGCTCAAAAAAAAAAAAAAAACGCTCTCAGCATGCCCGCGGCTCCATCTAGCTAGTGCTTAAATCAATCGGATGGTTAGCTAGCTTTGTTTATGCATTGTGCTTGCGTTAGACTTTTCGAACTACTCCGTCCATTCTATATATAAGATCTTATTGAGCCAAATAGTATAAACTAAAAGGGATCATTATATGAGGGTGATTATCTGTAAGTTGCCTTAAAAAATGGCGTCTGTCGATTTACCCAGCTGACCGTGTCGTGCCCGCCTTCTTTCTTCCAACCCCTCTTCACATTCTTCCCCTCGAGCACTTTACTCCGGTTCTTGGCTTGCCTCTCATCGACATCTTAGCTCGTAACGTCGTCCCCATATCTTGTGAGGTAGGTTATCTTTAAAGTTAACCCGCAAATCGTCGACGCCCGTTTGGATCATGCGGTCTGAATGTGTTTTGCTATTCGGCATGGGCCTGTATTGGTCTGCTGAACGGTCCAGGCGTACTTTTCCTGGCAAACCAGAGACAACAGAGGAGGGGGCAGAGGGCTTCGCGGGAGTCCGGACAGCAACCATGTAGGACTTCAACACCCCGGTCCACCCAAAACCCCACTAATGTAAAACCACTCCCGAACCCCACGCCTCCATCCTTCCATTTTCTCTACTTTTGTTTCTCTCTCTTGTCTTTCTTCGTTGCTTCGCCACCCTGGCCGCCATGCAACACCCATGTCAGAACTCAACAAGTACATCACCTGCAACGGTTCATCCGGGCTTGCCGCTTCCCCTCCTTCGACATTCCACACCTCCCATTTGATCGTCGCATGGGTACCATCCGCTCCTACGGTACTCACCATTCCCGGCAATTGTTCAGTGAATTTCCCGTGCTAATTTTTTTGCCCCTTCTTCTTCGAAGTAATGGATTTGGATATGGGGTACATATACGAGCACTATGTTGAGTCATCCAACGGTTTGCCTGGCGAGGAGGCCTACATGGATGAGACGATGATATGCAGGAGGTCCTTGGAGAAGTAGAGCGTGCCCGAGGTGTTGGAAATATGCCCTAGAGGCAATAAATAAAGTGTTTATTGTTCTATTTCCTTGTTCATGATAATTGTTTATTGTCCATGTTATAATTGTATTGATTGGAAACACATTACATGTGTGGATAAATAGACAACACTTTGTCCCTAGTATGCCTCTAGTGAACTAGCTCGTTGATCAAAGATGGTCAAGGTTTCCTAGCCATTGACATGTGATGTCATTTAATAACGGGATCACATCATTAGGAGAATGATGTGATGGAAAAGACCCAAACTACAAACATAGCATATGATCGTATCAGTTTATTGCTACTGTTTTCTGCATGTCAAGTATATGTTCCTATGACCATGAGATCATGAAACTCACGGACACCGGAGGAGTGCCTTGTGTGTATCAAACGTCACAACGTAACTGGGTGACTATAAAGGTGCTCTGCAGGTATATCCGAGGGTGTCTATTGGGTTGGCGTGGATCAAGACTGGGATTTGTTACTCCGTGTGACGGAGAGGTATCTCAAGGCCCACTCGGTAATACAACATCACAATAAGCCTTGCAAGCACTGTGACTAAGTGTTAGTCACGGGGTCTTGTATTACAGAACGAGTAAAGAGACTTGCCGGTAACGATGTTGAACTAGGTATGGAGATACCGACGATCGAATCTCGGGCAAGTAACATACCGAAGAACAAAGGGAACATCATACGGGATTAACTGAATCCTTGACATAGAGGTTCGACCGATAAAGATCTTTGAAGAATATGTAGGAACCAATATGGGCATCCAGGCCCGCTATTGGTTATTAACCATAGAGGTGTCTCGGTCATGTCTACATAGTTCTCGAACCCGCAGGGTCTGCACACTTAAGGTTCGGTGATGTTTTGGTAGTATAGAGTTATGTATGGTGGTGACCGAAGGTTGTTCGGAGTCCCGTATGAGATCCCGGACGTCATGAGGAGCTCCGGAATAGTCAGGAGGTAAAGATTGATATATAGGAAGTCCTATTTTGGTCGTCGGAAAAGTTTCGGGCTCATCGGTAGTGTACCGGGAGTGCCGGTAGTGTACCGGGAGACCATCGGGAGGGGTATTTCGACCCAAAAGACTACATGGGCTGTGGGATAGTGAATACCAGCCCTTAGTGGGATGGTGGAAGTCCCACACAAGGCGCATGCGGCTGGGAAAGAAAAACCCAAAGAGAAAAGGTGGAAAAAAGGCAAAAAGGCAAAAAAGGAAGGAGTCCTAGTCCTACTAGGATTGGAGGAGGAATCCTCCTCTCCTCCCTGGTTCGGCCGAAGCAAGGGCTGGCCCCTTGAGGGCCAAGACTCCTCCTCTCTTCCTCTTATATATACTAGAGGTTTTAGGATTTTTGGCACTTGATTTTCAGCCACGTGCTACCCGTTCCTCTAGTGCATAGTTTCTCCTCTAGATCGGTTTTCTGCAGTGCTTAGGCGAGGCCCTGCCGGAAGTGCTCCACCACCATCACCGCGGCGCCGTCATGCTTCCGGATAACTCATCTACCTCTCCGCTCCCTTTTTCTGGATCAAGAAGGCGGAGATCGTCATCAAGCTGTACGTGTGCTGAACGCAGAGGTGCCGTCCGTTTGGTGCTTGATCGGGACGGATCGTGATTTGATCGCGGGATGCTCGGCGATTTGGATCGCGAAGATGTTTTCGACTACACCAACCGCGTTTCTTAACGCTTCCCGCTTAGCGATCTACAAGGGTATTTAGATCCACTCTCCCTCTCGTAGATGCTCATCACCATGGATAGATCTTGCGTGTGCGTAGGAAAATTTTGTTTCCCATGCAACGTTCCCCAACAGGAGGAGTATCTTCTCCATTTCAAGAGATCGGTCAAGGGTCATCGAGTGCTCAACCAAAACAGGGCACGCGGCCATTTGATGCTGATAGACGACTATTGTGCCCCTGATGCCCTCTTGGCTAACAATTTTTGTCAGCGCTTTCAGACACACAAAAATGTTTTTGGCCATCTCTACCATTGCGTCTGGTCCATTGATGACTACTTCACTTTGAAGAAGGACGTCGTGGGAAGGATTGGGTTCTCTAGTTACCAGAAGTGCATGGCCACGCTGCAGATACTCGCATATGGCATGACCGTTGATTCGTGGGACAAGTACCAACATATGTGTGAGAGAACACGCAAAGAAGTCATGGTCAGATTTGCAACTGCCGTGATCGAGGTTTTACATCTCAGTGTCTTAGAGAACTAAACTTTGGTAGACATCGGAGAGGATCTTCGCACTATCGAAAGCAGGAGAGGGTGCCAAGGTTTTCCCGGATCGCTTGATTGCATGCATTGAAGAGGGCAGGCCTGGCGCTGTGGTGAAGTCCTCCGCAGTTGTGCCAAGAGGTTCTGGGTTCGAACTAGCATCTCCGCGTTGCACTTCGAAGGGGTAAGACTAGGTACCTATAATCCCTCCCTAGACCCCCACCTTGTGTGGGAGCTTCTATGCACTGGGCATGTCCTTGATTGCATGCATTGGAAATGGAAGAACTGTCCAAAAACTTTACAAGGGCAATACTGATGTTATGTTAAGAAGCCCATCATCATTCTTGAAGCAGTTGCATCACATTATCTTTGGATTTGGCACGTTTTCTTTGTCATGCCCGGGTCTCACAATGACATCAATGTGCTGCATCGATCACCATTTTTTGCTACGCTAGCAGGAGGAAAATCTCCTCTTTGTTACTATACTGTCAATGAGCATGAGTACAACATGGCCTACTATCTGGTTGACAGTATCTATTCTTCATGAACTACCTTTGTCAACACCATTTCTAACCCAATTAGCCAGAAAAAGTCTCACTTTGCCGAAAGACAAGACACAGCTAGAAAAGATGTTGACAGGACATTTGGAGTTCCGCCGGCACGTTTTGCGGTTGTTTGTGGATCTGCTAAACAATGGGATCCGAAGACCTTGTCGGAGGTGATGACCTGTTGCGTGATCATGCACGACATGATTGCCGATGATGAGGATGAGGATGCTGCTGCAACTGTTGAATTTGAGAACACGACTGATCCTATCAAACTTCCACACTAGAATCCAACCATATTTGAAGAGTTTGTTCAAATACGTCAACAAATTCGACATCGAGCAACTCACAAGCAACTGAAGTAAGATCTAAATGATCGTATGTGTGAACGGTCAAAGGGGACAACAATATTGAAGTGTGATATCTCAACCTTTTTAAATTAGAACTACCGCTGGATTTGAATATTTGAACTATTCTAGACTATATATATGGCTATTTTAACATGCAAAAATAAAAATAAATTAAGTCCGGATGTATACGGATAGCGTTCGTATGGGCAGCTTCTGAATCTCTGCCTGTGAACCGATCCCCTGTCCGCATATAGATGCGATGCGAAAACTAATTTGTGGGTCAGCATTGAGGATGTCCTAGTACAGAATGCAAAATTGATGATCACGTACCATAAAGTTCCTTTTCCATGTTTACAATTTTTGTACCAGATAATTGTTGGTCAGACCTATCGCTCTAGCGAGCTAAATATTTTCTACATGCAAAATATTCATGGCACAACCCACAACTGCACCACACACGCAACAGCCAACAGGCTCCGGTACACTTTTGATCTTATTTCGTGTGCATCGACGTGGCAAGGAGCACGAAGCGGTCCTTCATTGCGGCGTAGTAGGCGACCATCTCGTCCCTGCTCGGCAAGCACTTCATCACGGCCTCGTCGGAGACATACTCCCCACGCCAACGGCACAAGGCAGGGTAATCCTCCTCGCGGATCAGGCTAGTTTCCACGCCGGCGACCTCCTCCAGCACCGGGAGCCAGGCGAGCCCGCTGGCGGCGATGTCGAGCAGCCCTATGGATTCGCCTCCGAAGAACCGCCTCCCCTCTAGCTGCGCCTCCATGAGCGCAAGGTTCTCCTTGGCCTCCTCCACGAACCCCCTCCGCGCCTCGCCCTCCGGCGTCCACAGCGCCTTGAACAGCGTCCTCGAGCACCTGTCGGCCGCGAACTGCGCCCAGAAGCGGGCGGAGGCGCGGGCGAGCGGGTCGGCCGGCAGCAGCGGCGGGCCCTGAAAGGCCTCGTCGACGTACTCGACGATGACGAGCGACTCGGCGACGGCACGGACGTCGTCGTTGCCGCCGTGGAGGAGCAGCGGCACCTTCTTGTGGACGGGGTTGTGCCGGAGCAGCAGTTCGCTCTTGTTGTGCAGGTCCTCCTGGATGAACTCGTAGGGCACCCCCTTCAGCCGGAGCGCCACCTCGGCGCGGTGCGTGAACGGGCTCCCGAAGGAGCCCAGCAGCCTCACCGGCACCGGCTCGCTCATCTTTTGTTCTCTCGCTTCTGCAACGAGCTCACAAGTCACAAGCAACACGGCTGAAATAATGGCTGGTGTGGTGTCTGTCTACATGAGGGCACATGGGATGTATGTTGGATTTCTAGCTTATAAAACACTCAATTTCCTACTGACAAGATCAAGTCGACAGTCAACTTTGGTAGCCTGCGGAATTACATTATGTTGGGCACTTGCTGACGATGGGATCATGGGACGGGTAATCTATTTTATTCATGCGTTGAAGACGGTTTTGCTGAAGTATGCTGTGACGGCGATGCTGATGCCAAAGGTAATGTCCCTGGTTATCGTTGTCTTGCTCAAGTCTGTTTACCCACTGCCTGCATGTCTTGCTTTCTAGTGCAAAAGCTCTTTCTTTTTTTGAAAGAAAGGGGTCCCCCTCCTCTGCCACATTTTGTGCAAACGCTCTCTGTCATTACGTCTGAATTCCTTGTCGATCCATAAAGCCTAAGTGCATCTTCAGCCGTTGGCCTTCCCAAATCGCCGCCTGAGACGAGCCGGCACCAAATTCGGCTTGGGGGCAAGCGGGTTCCCAACCGCCGGCCCCAGGGTTGCCCCCCAGACGCGGTTTTTAAAAAAAAAAGGAATTTGGTAAAGTTTGGCAAATTGGACATATTTTCGACTACAAATTGTACATATTGTTGACATTACATAAGTTATTATTTAAAAAAAATGCAACTAAGCGAAGAAGTCGTTGAGCGTGGCGAAGTCGCCGATGTCGCCGCCATCGTCGTCGTCATCCTCGGTGGCCTTCTCCTCCTTGACGCGGCCGCCCCTGCTAGACCCCTGCCCGGCGTCACCCTGGCGGACCGATGGCGGCGGCGCGTCATCATCGCTGTCGTCGAGGACGACGACGAGTCCCTCACGGCGCCGAGCGGCGAACTGCTCGTAGGCGCGGCACCGGCGCTCCAGCTCCACGCGCGTCAAGTCTTCGCGCGTCCACTTCAGGGCCGTCGCATCGTCGAGCTCCTCCTTGACGCCGCCGGCGAGCCCGGGCTCCGTCTTCACGGTGGCGAGTCCCGGCTCCGTCTTTGGTTTGACGTAGCACGGAGGAGCCGAGGAGGAGGCGCGCTTGCTGCCCTCGTTGATGACGATGCCGGCGCTGCGGGTGTGCCGGGCGAGCGGCGTCTTCGCTGTGGGCTCGGCCTTGACGCCGAACACCATCGGCGAGCCGGAGGAATGGGAAGAGGAGCGGGAGGAGGATTGAGAGGAGGAGGACGAGGAGGAAACTAACCTCCTGGACATCCATTGCCCCGCGCTCCGACGGGGGGCAGGGGCGGCCGCCGCGGTAGGGTATGCTAGCGGCGGGTCATTGCCGCCCTCGAGGTGCTCGAGTACCTCGTGGAGGGTACGACCGGGGGCGCCAAACCATAGGCAGCGACCATCGCTGTTCTTGGTGCCGCCTGTCGGGAAACGTTGCATGGGAAACAAAAATTTTCCTACGCACACGCAAGATCTATCCATGGTGATGAGCATCTACGAGAGGAAGAGTGGATCTACATACCCTTGTAGATCGCTAAGCGGGAAGCGTTAAGAAACGCGGTTGGTGTAGTCAAACATCTTCGCGATCCAAATCGCCGAGCGTCCCGCGATCACATCACGATCCGTCTCACGAACTCATCACGATCCGTTCCGCGATCTCATCACGATCTGTCCCGCGATCTCATCACGATCCGTCCCGTGAACTCATCACGAACCGTCTCGCGATCTTGTTCACGGTCCTTCCGATCTAGCGCCGAACGGACGACACCTCCGCGTTCAGCACACATGCAGCTTGATGATGATCTCCACCAGCTTGATCCAGCAAGAGGAAGTGGAGATGGAGAAGAGTTCACCGGCAGCGTGACGGCGCTTCGGTGATGGTGGTGGAGCAATTCCGGCAGGGCTTCGCCTAAGCGCTGCAGAAATCTGATCTAGAGGAGAAACCATGCGCTAGAGGAACGGGTAGCACGTGGCTAAAATCTGGTGCCAAAAAACCCTAAAACCTCTGGTATATATAAGAGGAAGAGAGGAGGAGGCTTGGACCTCAAAGGACCAGCAATTGGGTTGGCCAAATCAAGTGGGAGAGGTGGAATCCACCTCCAATCCTAGTAGGACTAGGATTCACCCTATTTTTTGCCTTTTTCCACCTTTTTCTCTTTGGGCTTTTCTTCCCAGCCTCATGGGCCTTGTGTGGGATTTCCACAAGCCCATTAAGGGCTGGTATTTACTCTCCCACAGCCCATGTAGCCTCTTGGGTCGAAATACCCCTCCCGATGGTCTCCCGGTACACTACCGGCACTCCCGGTACACTACTGATGAGCCCAAAACTTTTCCGGCGACCAAAATAGGACTTCCTATATATGAATCTTTACCTCCGGACCATTCCGAAGCTCCTCGTGACTTCCGGGATCTCATCCGAGACTCCGAACAACCTTCGGTCACCATCATTCATAACTCTATACTACCGAAACGTCACCAAACCTTAAGTGTGCAGACCCTGCGGGTTCGAGAACTATGTAGACATGACCGAGACACATCTACGGTCAATAACCAATGGAGGGACCTGGATGTCCACATTGGTTCCTACATATTCTACTAAGATCTTTATCGGTCGAACCTCTATGTCAAGGATTCAGTTAATCCCGTATGATGTTCCTTTTGTTCTTCGGTATGTTACTTGCCCGAGATTCGATCGTCGGTATCTCCATACCTAGTTCAACCTCGTTACCGGCAAGTCTCTTTACTCGTTCCGTAATACAAGATCCCGCAACTAACAATTAGTCACATTGCTTGCAAGGCTCATTGTGATGTTGTATTACCGAGTGGGCCCCGAGATACCTCTCCGTCACACGGAGTAACAAATCCCAGTCTTGATCCATGCCAACTCAACAGACACCCTCGGAGATACCTGTAGAGCACCTTTATAGTCACCCAGTTACGTTGCAACGTTTGATACACACAAGGCACTCCTCCGATGTCCGTGAGTTGCATGATCTCATGGTCATAGGAACATATACTTGACATGCAGAAAACAGTAGCAATAAACTGACACGATCATATGCTACGTTTGTAGTTTGGGTCTTGTCCATCACATCATTCTCCTAATGATGTGATCCTGTTATCAAATGACATCACATGTCCATGGCTAGGAAACCTTAACCGTCTTTGATCAACGAGCTAGTCCATTAGAGGCATACTAGGGACATGGTTTTGTCTATGTATCCACACATGCATCTAAGTCTCCGATCAATACAATTTATAGCATGGATAATAAATGATTATCATGAACAAGGAAATATGATAATAACTAATTTATTATTGCCTCTAGGGCATATTTCCAACAGTCTCCCACTTACACTAGAGTCAATAATCTAGTTCACATCACCATGTGATTCGCATTGTTATGAATCTAACACCCAATGAGTTCTGGGGCTCGATCATGCTTTGCATGTGAGAGAGGTCTTATAATCAACGGGTCTGCGACATTCAGATCCGTGTGTACTTTGCAAATTTCTATGTCAAACCGTAAACACTGCTACCACACTCCACTTGGTACTATTCCAAATGGTTGCTCCGCTATACGTATCCAGATTGCTACTACGAGTCATCCGGATTGGTGTTTAAAGCTTGCATCGACGTAACTCTTTACGACAAACTCTTTATCACCTCCATAATCGAGAAACATCTCCTTAGTCTTTTAGTTACTAAGGACAATCTTGACCGCTCTCCAGTGCTCCATTCCAGGATCACTTTGAAACCTTCTGGCCATACTTATGGCAAGGCTGACATCGGGTCTTGTGCACAACATTGCATACATGATAGAGCCTATGGCTGAAGCATAGGTGATGACACTCATCTTTTCTCTATCTTTTGGAGTCACTGGGCATTGAGTCTTACTCAACTTTATACCTTACAAATCAGGCGAAAACTCTTTCTCTGACTGATCCATTTTGAACTCTTTCAAAATCTTGTCAAGGTATGTACTCATTGAAAGTCTCATCAAGTATCTTGATCTATCTATATAGATCTTGATGCTCAACAATTAGGTAGCTTTATCCAGGTCTTCCTTTGAAAAATTCTTTTCAAACAACCGTTTATGCTCTCCTGAAATTCTACATCATTTCCGAATAGCAATATGTCATCCACATATACTTATCAGAAACTCAATAATGCTCCCACTCACTTTATTGCAAATACAAGTTTCTCGTAAACTTTGTATAGACTCAAAAACTTTGATCACCTCATCAAAGTGTATATTCCAACTCCGAGATGCTTGCTTCAGTTCATAGAAGAATCACTGAAGCTCACACACCTTTTAGCATCCTTAGGACTGACAAAACCTTCTGGTTGCATCTCATACAACCTTTCCTTAAGGAAGGAAACGATGTTTTGGCATCCATCTGCCAGATTTCATAATTGAAAAATGCAGCAACTGCTAACATAATTCCAACAGACTTTAGCATCGCTACGAGTGAGAAAGTCTCATCGCAGTCAACTCCTTGAACTTGTCATAAACTACTTTGCAACAAGTCGAGCTTTACAAAGGGTAACATTTACCATCAGCGTCTGTCTTCATTTTAAAGATCCATTTGTACTTAACGACCTGCCGTCCAATCGAGCAAGTCCACCAAAGTCTATACTTGGTTTTCATACATGGATCCTTTCTCGGATTTCATGGCCTCTAACCATTTGTTGGTTTCCGGGCCCATCATCGCTTCTCCATAGTTTGTAGGTTCATTGTTGTTCAACAACATGACCTCCAAGACAGGGTTTGTCGTACCGCTTAGGAGCAGTATACATCCTAGTCGCCCTACGAGGTTTTATAGTAACTTGATCCGAAGCTTCATGATCATCATCATTAACTTCCTCTTCAACTAACATAGGCTTCACAGAAACAACTTCCTGTGCTGCGCTACTCTCTGGTTGAAGTAAAGGTTCAATAACCTCATCAAGCTCTAATTTCCTCGTAGGTCGATAGTAACTTGATCCGAAGCTTTCATGATCATCATCATTAACTTCCTCCTCAACTGACGTAGGCTTCACAAAAACATCTTTCTGTGCTGCGCTACTTTCTGGTTGAAGCAGAGGTTTCAACAACCTCATCAAGTTCTATCCTCCTCTCACTCAACTCTTTCAAGAGAAACCCTTTCTCGAGAAAGGACCCAGTTTTAGCAACAAACATTTTATGCTTGAATCTAAGATAGATGGTTCACCCAACTATTCTTAGGGTATTCTATGAAGATGCATTTGTCCGCTTTGGGTTCGAGCTCATTAGGCGAAAACATTTTCCACACAAGCGTCGCAGCCCCGAACATTAAGAAATGACAGCTTTAGGTTTCTATCAAACCATAGTTCACACGGTGTCATCTCAACGGATTTAGATGGTGCCCTATTTAAAGTGAATGTAGTTGTCTCTAATGCATAACCCCAAAATTATAGTAACAAAACGATAAGAGACATCATAGCATGCACCATATCCAATAGAGCACGACTATGACGTTCGGACACACCATCACACTATGTTGTTCCAGGTGGCGTGAGTTGTGAAAACAATTCTTCACATTGTCTAAAGTTGTATGCCAAACTCGTAACTCAAATATTCACCTTCACGATCATATCGCAAACATTTTTATCTTCTTGTCATGATGATCTTAAAACTTCACTCTGAATTTGCTTGAACCTTTCAAACGATTCAGACTTGTGTTTCATTAATTAAATATACACTATATCTACTCAAATCATCAGTGAAGGTAAGAAAATAACAATATTCACCGCACGCTACAAGACTCATTGGATTGCATACATCAACATGTATCATTTCCAATAAATCACTTGCCCGCTTCATCAAAACAGAAAACGGGGTCCTTAGTCATCTTGACCAAGAGACATGGTTCGCATGTCTCACTTCATGCGCTTTATACCAATATGACATTTAGCAGCGGTGCCACAAGCATGTGGTACTATCATTATTAACTTTGTATCTTTTTGGCATCAATGTTATGAACATGTGTATTACTACGATCAAGTTTCAACAAACCATTCTTACTGGGTGCATGACCATTGAAGGTATTATTCATGTAAATAGAATAACCATTATTCTGTAACCTAAATGAATAATCGTGTTGCAATGAACATGATCTAATCACGTTCATGCTCAACGCAAAAACACCAAATAACATTTATTTAGGTTCGTCACTAATCTCGAAGGTAGAGAGAGCGTGCGATGTTGATCAGATCAACCTTGGAAACATTTCCAACACACATCGTCACCTCACCCTTAGCTTAGTGCTCCATTTATTCCGTAGCTTTTATTTCGAGTTACTAACATTTAGCAACCGAACCGGTATCCAATACCCAGGTGCTACTTGGAGTACTTGTTGGGGAACGTCGCATGGGAAACAAAAATTTTCCTACGCACACACAAACCTATCCATGGTGATGAGCATCTACGAGAGGGGGAGTGGATCTACATACCCTTGTAGATCACTAAGCAGGAAGCGTTAAGAAACGCGGTTGGTGTAGTCGAACATCTTCGCGATCCAAATCGCCGAGCGTCCCGCGATCTCATCACGATCCGTCCCGCGATCCAATCACGATCCATCCCGTGAACTCATCACGATCCGTCCCGCGATATCATCACGATCCGTCTCACGATCTTGGTCACGATCTATCCCACGAACTCATCACGATCCGTTCCGCGATCTCATCACGAACCGTCTCGCGATCTCGATCACGGTCCTTCCGATCTAGCGCCGAACGGACGACACCTCCGCGTTCAGCACACGTGCAGCTTGATGATGATCTCCACCGTCTTGATCCAGCAAGAGGAGGTGGAGAGGAGAGAGAGTTCACCAGAAGCGTGACGGCGCTCCGGTGATGGTGGTGGAGTGATTCCGGCAGGGCTTCGCCTAAGCGCTGCGGAAAACCGATCTAGAGGAGAAACTGTGCACCGGTGAAACGGGTAGCACGTGGCCGGAAATTCTGTCCAAAAACCACCCAATCCACTAGTATATATAGGAGGAGAGGAGAGGAGAGGCAGCCAAGGCCTTTGGGTCGGCCGAAATAGGAGGTGGGAAGCAATCCTACTTCACCTCCAATCCTAGTTGGAGTAGGATTGCCTCCTATTGGCTGATTTTCCACTTTTTGCTTTAGGACTTTCTCTCCTGTGCCATGGGACTTTGTGGCTGTTTTCCCAGCCTACTAAGGGCTGGTTATTATTCTCCCACAGCCCATGGACCTCTTGGGGTCGAAATACCCCTCCCAGAGGCCTCCCGGTACACTACCGGCACTCCCGGTACACTACCGATGAGCCCGAAACTTTTCCGGAAACCAAACTGGGACTTCCTATATATGAATCTTTACCTCTGGACCATTCCGGAGCTCCTCGTGATGTCCGGGATCTCATCTGGGACTCCGAACAAACTTCGGTCACCACCATACATAACTCTACACTACCGAAACGTCACCGAACCTTAAGTGTGCAGACCCTGCGGGTTCGAGAACTATGTAGACATGACCGAGACACCTCTACGGTCAATAACCAATGGCGGGACCTGGACGTCTACATTGGTTCCTACATATTCTACGAAGATCTTTATCGGTCGAACCTCTATGTCAAGGATTCAGTTAATCCCGTATAACGTTCCCTTTGTTCTTCGGTATGTTACTTGCCCGAGATTCAATCGTCGGTATCTCCATACCTAGTTCAACTCGTTACTGGCAAGTCTCTTTACTCGTTCTGTAATACAAGATCCCGTGACTAACACTTAGACACATTGCTTGCAAGGCTTGTTGTGATGTTGTATTACCGAGTGGGCCCTGAGATACCTCTCCGTCACACGGAGTAACAAATCCCAGTCTCGATCCATGCCAACTCAACAGACACCATCGGAGATACCTGTAGAGCACCTTTATAGTCACCCAGTTACGTTGCGACGTTTGATACACACAAGGCACTCCTCCGATATCCGTGAGTTGCATGATCTCATGGTCATAGGAACATATACTTGACATGCAGAAAACAGTAGCAATAAACTGACACGATCATATGCTATGTTTGTAGTTTGGGTCTTATCCATCACATCATTCACCTAATGATGTGATCTCGTTATCAAATGACATCTCATGTCCATGGCTAGGAAACCTTAACCGTCCTTTGATCAACGAGCTAGTCCATTAGAGGCATACTAGGGACATGGTTTTGTCTATGTATCCACACATGCATTGAAGTCTCCGATCAATACAATTATAGCATGGATAATAAACGATTATCATGAACAAGGAAATATGATAATAACTAATTTATTATTGCCTCTAGGGCATATTTCCAACAGTACTAGCAAGGTACACATAAATAACACATATATCAAATATACTTCTGACGACGTTGCCAGCCTTCTTATCTACCAAGTATTTAGGGTTGTTCCGCTTCAGCGACCGCTCTCCTCATAATCGAAGCATTTAGTCTCGGGTTTGGGTTCAACTTTGGGTTGCTTCACTAGAGCAGCAACTGACTTGCTATCCATGAAGTTTTCCCTCCTTGCTCCTGCCCTTCTCGAAACTAGTGGTTTGACTAACCATCAACACTTGATGCTCCTTCTTGATTTCTACCTTCGCGGTGTCAAACATCGCGAAAAACTCAGGGATCATTATTTCTATCCCTGGCATTTTATAGTTCATCACCAAGTTCTAGTAGCTTAGTGAAAGTGACTTGGAGAACTATATCAATCACTATCTTATCTGGAAGATCAACTCCCGCTCGATTCAAGCGATTGTAGCACCCAGACAATCTGAGCACATGCTCAACAATTGAGCTATTCTCGTTCATCTTGCAGGCAAAGAATCTTGTTGGAGAACTCATATCTCGCAACACGGGCACGAGCCTGAGATCCTAATTTCAGCTCTTAGAACATCTCATATGTTCCGTGACGTTCAAAACGTTTCGAAGCCTCAATTCTAAGCCGTAATGCATGATGCACTAAACTATCAAGTAGTTATCAAAACGTGCCTGTCAGATGTTCACAAGATCTACAAACAATGCTAGAGGGGTTGGTGCACCGAGCGGTGCATTAAGGACATAAGCCTTCTGTGCAGCAATGCGGACAATCCTCAGTCACGGAGCCAGTCCACAATACTGCTACCATCATCTTTCAACTCTATTTCTCTAGGAACATATAAAATTTAAGGGAGCTACAACGTGAGCTAGTAATCTACAACATAATTTTGCAAAGACACTACTGACTATGTTCATGATAATGAGCTCAATTAATCATATTACTTAAGAACTCCCACTCAAATTGACATCCCTCCGGTCATCCGAGTGATACATGATCCAAATTCACCAACTCAAGTCCGATCATCACGTGAGTTGAGGTGGTTACAATGGTGAACATCATCATGCTGATCATATCTACTATATGACTCATGTTCGACCTTTCGGTCTCTTATGTTCCGAGGCCATGTCTGTACATGCTAGGCTCGTCAAGTTTAACCCGAGTGTTCTGCGCGTGCAACACTGGCTTGCACCCGTTGTATGTGAACGTAGAGTCTATCACACCCGATCATCACGTAATGTCTCAACACGACGAACTTTCGCAACGGTGCACACTCGGGGAGAACACAATTTATCTTGAAATTTAAGTGAGGGATCACCTTATAATGCTACCATCGTACTAAGCAAAACAAGGTGCATAAAAGAATTAACATCACATGCAATTCATAAGTGACATGATATGGCCATGAACTTGTGCTTTAGATCTCCATCTTGAAAGCACCGACATGATCTCCATCGTCACCGGCACGACACCATGATCTTCATCATCTTGATCTCCTTCAACGTGTTGCCATCGAGGTTGTCACGCGCTGCATGCTTCTACTACTATTGCTACCGTTTAGCGATAAAGTAAAGCATTACATAGCGCTTAATGATTGACACGCAGGTCATACAATAA
Organism: Hordeum marinum; assembly: GCA_022496015.1. Lineage (NCBI taxonomy): Eukaryota > Viridiplantae > Streptophyta > Magnoliopsida > Poales > Poaceae > Hordeum > Hordeum marinum. The sequence continues at coordinate 504,581,743 of CM039674.1, read as the reverse complement.
TTAAAGACAACCCTATGGCTCCTGCTGGTTGCCGTACTCATCGACATGCAAGTCGTGAAATTCTATACATCACATGATTATCTCATACATCACATATATCACATCATGTAATTTGCCATATCACATCACAACATACCCTGCAAAAACAAGTTAGACGTCCTCTAATTGTTGTTGCATGTTTTACGTGACTGCTACGGGTATCTAGCAAGAACAATTCTCATCTACGCAAAAACCACAATGGTGATACACTAGTTGCTTTTCAACCTTCTCAAGGACCGCCTTTGTCGAATCCGATCCAACTAAAGTGAGAGAAACCGGCACCCGCAAGCCATCTATGCAACAAGTTGCGGTCGAGGGAACCGGTCTCTCGTAAGCGTACGGGTAATGTTGGTCCGGGCCGCTTCATCTCACAATACCGCTGAACCAAAATCTGACCAAGGGAGGAAGCAATCTAAGCATCAACGCCCACAAACCTTTTGTGTTCTACTCGAGATCTCATCTACACATAGACCTAGCTCATGATGCCACTGTCGGGGAACGTTGCATGGGAAACAAAAAATTTCCTACGCACACGCAAGATCTATCCATGGTGATGAGCATCTACGAGAGGGAGAGTGGATCTACATACTCTTGTAGATCGCTAAGCGGGAAGCGTTAAGAAACGCGGTTGGTGTAGTCGAACATCTTCGCGATCCAAATCGCCGAGCGTCCCGCGATCACATCACGATCTGTCCCGCGAACTCATCACGATCTGGTCCGCGATCTCATCACGATCTGTCCCGCGATCTCATCACGATCCGTCCCGTGAACTCATCACGAACCGTCTCGCGATCTTGTTCACGGTCCTTCCAATCTAGCGCCGAACGGACGGCACCTCCGCGTTCAGCACACATGCAGCTTGATGACGATCTCCACTGTCTTGATCCAGCAAGAGGAAGTGGAGAGGGAGAAGAGTTCACCGGCAGCGTGACGGCGCTTCGGTGATGATGGTGGAGCAATTCCGGCAGGGCTTCGCCTAAGCGCTGCAGAAATCTGATCTAGAGGAGAAACTATGCACTAGAGAAACGGGTAGCACGTGGCTAAATCTGGTGCCAAAAAACCCTAAAACCTCTAGTATATATAAGAGGAAGAGACGAGGAGGCTTGGCCCTCAAAGGACCAGCAATTGGGTCGGCCAAATCAAGTGGGAGAGGTGGAATCCACCTCCAATCCTAGTAGGACTAGGATTCACCCTATGTTTTGCCTTTTTCCACCTTTTTCTCTTTGGGCTTTTCTTCCCAGCCTCATGGGCCTTGTGTGGGATTTCCACCAGCCCATTAAGGGCTGGTATTTACTCTCCCACAGCCCATGTAGCCTCTTGGGTCGAAATACCCCTCCCGATGGTCTCCCGGTACACTACCGGCACTCCCGGTACACTACCGATGAGCCCGAAACTTTTCTGGCGACCAAAATAGGACTTCCTATATATGAATCTTTACCTTCGGACCATTCCGGAGCTCCTCGTGACTTCCGGGATCTCATCCGAGACTCTGTACAACCTTAGGTCACCACCATTCATAACTCTATACTACCGAAACGTCACCAAACCTTAAGTGTGCAGACCCTGCGGGTTCGAGAACTATGTAGACATGACCGAGACACCTCTACGGTCAATAACCAATGGCGGGACCTGGATGTCCACATTGGTTCCTACATATTCTACGAAGATCTTTATCGGTCGAACCTCTATGTCAAGGATTCAGTTAATCCCGTATGATGTTCCTTTTGTTCTTCGGTATGTTACTTTGCCCGAGATTCGATCGTCGGTATCTCCATACCTAGTTCAACCTCGTTACCGGCAAGTCTCTTTACTCGTTCTGTAATACAAGATCCCGCAACTAACAATTAGTCACATTGCTTGCAAGGCTCATTGTGATGTTGTATTACCGAGTGGGCCCCAAGATACCTCTCCGTCACACGGAGTAACAAATCCCAGTCTTGATCCATGCCAACTCAACAGACACCCTTGGAGATACCTGTAGAGCACCTTTATAGTCACCCAGTTACGTTGCGACGTTTGATACACACAAGGCACTCCTCCGATGTCCGTGAGTTGCATGATCTCATGGTCATAGGAACATATACTTGACATGCAGAAAACAGTAGCAATAAACTGACACGATCATATGCTACGTTTGTAGTTTGAGTCTTGTCCATCACATCATTCTCCTAATGATGTGATCACGTTATCAAATGACATCTCATGTCCATGGCTAGGAAACCTTAACCGTCTTTGATCAACGAGCTAGTCCATTAGAGGCATACTAGGGACATGGTTTTGTCTATGTATCCACACATGCATCTAAGTCTGCGATCAATACAATTTATAGCATGGATAATAAATGATTATTATGAACAAGGAAATATGATAATAACTAATTTATTATTGCCTCTAGGGCATATTTCCAACACCGCCCACCACCGGCGCCCCGTTGGTGGACGCCAGCCGCTCCGCCTGTCGGTGCCGGAAGTATGCCGCCCACGACACGTGGTTGTCGGCGGCGTACTGGGGGAGGGAGCGCTGCTCCTCCGTCAGGGACGCCCAAACGCGGTCGACCTCGGCGGCGAAGATGGCGGGGCGCACGTCGACGTCGGGCTCCGGGGGATGGGGACGCCCCCGTTGCTGAGCCTCCACCCCGTCGGCCCGGTGCGCATGTCAGGTTGCGCCGGGATGTTCGCCTGGAAGAAGAGATAGGCCTCTCACTCGTGGAGCGAGCGGCGGCCGAAGCCGTTGGCCGCTGCCGCGTCGCCAGGGAATCGCTCGGCCATCGGTTTGCGCTTTGGGAGAGAGGGAAGAGCTCGGGCGGCAGCGAACGGGGAGAGAGGCAGAGCTCGGGCGGCGGCTGTGGGCAGAGGCGGGGGAGGGGGGGAGGCGCTGGTTTTATAGCCTCGCCGTGTGTACGCGTGGCGGGTGGGGAGGCGTCGCCATGCCGCCCGTGAATCGATGGCAAGGCTGACTGGGGCAGCCTTTGCCATTGATTCCTCGCGGGAAACCGATGCGTTCGCGGGAAACTGGGGGAAGACCACGCGCGTGTCGCTGACTCGGCGGGCCCGCGGCTCTTTCGCGCCAAAATCGCTAGCCCCAGCGTCCCCCTGCGCCCCCCAATGCGTCGGGTTCGGCCTGGGTCTCGGCTCAAACCGACGAAAAACGGCCTCCTTGGACGCGACTGGACCGATTTTTAGACGTCGGCGCTGAAAAAATCGCCTGGGGAGCCCCTGTTGGGGGCGTGGCTGAAGATGCTCTAAGCATCAAGAGTCATGACCAAAGTTTTAAGGGGCGTGCTATGAAGAACTGTCAGCTTGCAAGCCCGTTGTATCTGTCATCGTCGAGCGGCTGAGCGTTGCCCTCCACTCTCGCAATAGAGGTCATATTGCAAAATCCTTTGCAGTGCTCATGTTACCGTTGTCCTGCAGCTTCCCGTTGGGTATCCATCGGGTATGGTATGGTATTGCTTTACCCGCCTCATATCATACCCATTGTCATCCTTACCGACAGCCTAGGTCTCCGCCTCTTTGCAAGCTAGGAGCAACGCCTTGGGCTCGTTATAGTTCAACTTGATCCAATCGATGAGCTTGATGTCCAACGTGAAGCCTGTCGGAGCAACACCCATCATGTTGTGAACAACGAGGCACAGCTCGCGCTTCAGGCAGGAACTACTCCTAGTTGCCACTTGCCAGCGGTGTGATCGTCCCCGCTGGTTATTGGGGCATCGGCGAGCACCGCGTCGTTGAGGTCATGTAATGCCTCACGGCTCTGTTAGATGCCGACGGGCATCCTCAACCCGGTGGTCGAGCCCTTGGACGAACAGAGGAGCATAATCAATCCCGTCATCGCTGTCGACCAGGATGATGATGTGTGCATGTACTCATGGGACATGAACACGTTGCCGTTGAGGTGAACGAGAGGCACGAGTGGCCACTCATCCTGCCATCCATCCTTATGAGTTATGTCGGTCTGGGCGCAAGCACGAATGCGGGTGTCCGTCTCCACTATGGCATGCGGCCACTATGAAGGAGAAGAAGAAGCTGGTGGCATGGGACTCGGACTCGTCCCTTCCACAATCGGTTGTGGTCGATGAAATAAGCGATCATTGCCGTGAGTGAAGAACAGTGGGCAACGATGATCTAAAGTGAGTAGTTCCCTAGGGTAGGTGTTGCTTGAGGATTGGGTCTAGAGGCAGCCTTCGTGCGCCATCCAGATCAACACTATAAATTTACTTGCTCCCAAGCTTAATATATAGGCACATATCTTGTACGTGTTCTTGAAAAAAAAAAAACCCTTGGTAGTCTCTTTCCACAGTTTCCATGGCTATGCCTTGATCTCCACCTCCCAGAAACAACCCAAACTAAGAAGACCCAGACAAGGCAACATGAGTGGTTCAGTCATGCCACAATGAGTGCTTCATCGAGCACCTCGTCAATGCCCCCACCCCACCACGGGTGGACGGCGAGGCACGCACGCACGGCCTAGCATGGAAGGTGACCTCGGACCTCTTCGAGGTCTAGTTCATGGGCATGTGCCCGCATGCCCAGGTAAACTTTTCACTTGGGTAATCAATCAAGATTCAATCTTGGTCGATACGTTTATACAGATACTATGCTATTTGACTTTGTTCATGCTTGCGTTTTCGGTCATGAATCAAACACATTCCCAGTGTCGATTGTGTTGACATATAAATACATTACATGTGTTTTTCTTTCTATATAGTAGTACTTTTTATCGAGATGTTTTTTTCTACCACTATCGGAAGTGATAGTAGTGTTCGTAGAAAAAAAAACGGTGAAGGAAAGGATAGGCGTGTTTGTTAGAAAAAAAAAAAAAGAGGAGAGGATAGGCTCCAGCTGGAGGCGCCGTGGAGAAGCTCCTTCCTACCTGATCTCGAATTCGATTCCTACTCGGCCATGCCCGTGCATTCATAAACGTCGCGTTTACATATAATTAAATACATTACCATGAGAGGGGCGTTTGCTCCTGGTTTTTAAAATGTGTTTTATACGTATTTTGAAATGTTACAAAATTATGATAAAATGTTTCATGCGCACATCTCGACATTCTACGTCCTCACAATCGTGAAAACCTTGCGATTTTTGTGTCGTGTGTAAACAGACAAAATTCAGTGTTAAAACCAGATTTTCATGAGACATTCTTTATATGCTTTACACAAATCACATATAATGCCGATTTTCCACAAACTTGACGGGCGGTCGGGCGCACATAAAATATCGAGATGTACGCGTTAAATTTTTGTGTGATTTTTTTTGAAATCTTGAAATAGTTTCCCGATGGCAGGAGCATATGCTCCCATGCACCAAAGTGAATTTCCGCATTACCATGGGTTTTTCTTTCTATATAGTAACTTTTATTGAGATGCTTTTTTCTACCACTATCGGAAGTGATAGTAGTGTTCGTAGAAAAAAATAAACGGTGAAGGAAATGGTAGGCATGTTATAAAAAAAAAAGGATAGGCTCCAGCTGGAGGCGCTGAGGAGAAGCGTTTCCGCAAAAATCTTATACGACCCTGGGGCAACGACCTAGTGGTGGACCCTATTCATTACCACACGATTTGATTAAGATCAACTTGGGCAGCAGGAATTGATTTAGTTTGCCACGTGTAAGTTTTTGGACAAGGTCCAGCGACGGGGTCGCTCACTGTTGGGTCGTATAGGATTTGTGTCCGAAGCGTTTCGTTCCTACCTCATCTCGAATTCGACTCCTACTCGGCCATGACCGCGCATTCATAAACGTAGCCGCGCACGCAGGTCCGCTTCTACTTTGATCTCAGCTGACCATGGAGGTCTCGGCCATGGCTGCGCCAGCGGTACTGCCACCGTGGCCGCACGCCGCGGCGGCGACGGAGACCAGCTTCCGTTTCCAAGGGCAAGGGACCATCCACTTCCGGCAGAAGCCACGCGACCGCCCGTGCTCCGTGCGCCTCCACGGCGACCTGATCCTGACCCAGGGGTCGCGCGGGATCGGACCACGGGGCGGGTGCGGGGTGGTGTGCGTCACCGATCAAGTCTTCAGGGCGCTCGACCAGCGCATCTTCTTCGACCCCAGCATCTTCAAGTTCATGGGGATCTGCACCGGGCGCATCCACTACATGCTCACGGAGGCGCTGGCGATCAGCGAGTACGGCAACTGGGAGGATGCGCTCCGTACGCCGGCCCTTAACATAGCCATGGGGATCGTGAGGTACCTACGCTCTAGGAGCAGGGGGACCGGCGAGATCGGCGACTTGGGATACGACGTAGACATCGAGATGCCCCATTTACATGTCAGTTTGGTACACAAGGAGGCTGCCGGAGTCACCGCTCGTGGCCGGAAGCGAAAGCGCCGCCATGAGCCCGGCGAGGTGTGCGCCATCTGTTTGCTGGACTTGGAGGTTGAAGACGGCTTCTTGGGCTTGAAGATTGAAGACAAGGAGACCTCCAGCAGGCTGCCATGCTCCCATGCCTTCCATAGCCGGTGCATTGGGCCGTGGTTCCACGAGGCGACGACGTGCCCTGCTTGCCGGCATGACATTATGGGATGCTTCAGCTTTGAGACATCCGTATGCTCTGACGACTTCATACATCTCAATTCTCAAAGCAGATGATGGTTAGCAGAGATGATGAACAGTTCCAAGATGAAGTGGCCCAAGATAGTGAACAATCCGCAGATTCTGAAGAGGAAGACGTAGAATTCTAAGGTTACTTGGTTGACGCTCGGCAGTATGTAGATCCTCTAGGCTATTGGCGCAGGCACACCCATATACCCATTAGATGAATTATATGCCGTCGCCGAGAACTTCCATTTTTTACTTATACATGTGACACTGAACCAGGAGGTTGAGAAAACTTGAAGCCTATATCAAGAGGAAGGAGGTCATGCAAAGATTGCACCTTTTCTTGTGGAATTCATGCATTTTATATTTATGCGTATCAAGAAAACGCAATGTGCTCTATATTTTTTTCATTAACAGGTTGTAGGGCATCGATCGAAGAATTTACACCAACATGTTGTATATTTTTTCATTACCATCGAAGAACTTACAGAATTTACACTACCTAGCAATATCCCTAGCGAGCTTGAACCGTGGACTTCGGCACTTGAGCTAAATGATCGTATTAAACAAGTGTTTTAGGGTTTTTGGCATACCTCCAAACGTGTGGCCTTTGCATTATATAGGGGTACTCATCGTGTACAATACAAATACACACTACAGGATAAAGCTCTATGCCGATGGGTTAGGCCGTCAGTGTAGCCCCGATTCCCGTCGGCATAGGTCTATGCCGACGGCCCCCGTCGGCATAGGGCCGTCGGTACCATATATGTCAGTGTACCCCAAGTCATCGTCGGCATAAAAAAGCCGTCGACATATATGCTATGTCAAGGTGTCCGTATAGAGATACCGACGGCCTGGGCCGTCGGCATAGCTCCATGGCAAACGACGTCCGGTAGCGCTGCCGTCAAGAGGGCACCACCCAGGGACGGCCACGTGTCGGTCCTATGCCGACGGCGTGGCCGTCGGCATAGAGGGCCACATGGCCTGCGATGGTTCCTGGGACACGCCTATGCCGACGCCTCAGGCCGTCGGCTTAGGATACAAAGGTATGCCGATGGTATAGCTGTCGGCATATCTTGCCATGTGGCAGGCGCTGGTATCCCCTGGGGCGTGCCTACGCCAACTGCTCAGGCCGTCGGCTTAGGCTACAAAGGTACGCCGATGACATAGTCGTCGGCATAGTTTGCGACGTGGCAGCCACTGGTAATTCGAAGGACCTCTATGCCAACGGCTATGCCGTCGGCGTAGTTTTGTGCTGTTTTTTTTCTTTTTCCTGTTTCATACAAATTCATTTTAGCTCCAAAATAACAGGGTATATACAATGAAATTTAATGCACAGTCAACAACACCATCACATCGTTACAACCAACACCACCACCATCACATCCTCACAACCAACAACAGAAGCATATCAGAAATATAAGTAGCGTAAAAAAGCAGAAGTCATCTAAAGAGCACAAGTCATCCAAGGAGCACAAGTCATCTAAAGGCAGAAGTCATCGGAAGTAGCGTAAAAAGGCAGAAGTCGTCTAAAGAACACAAGTCATCTAAGGAGCGCTAGTACGTCCACCTTCAAGGTCGTCAATGCCAAGTCCGCCAAATCCCAAGTCTTCACTGCTAGCGACAGCGCTACCGCCTCGGTGGATTGGAGTGACCGAGCTCCGTGACTCGGGAGTGATGTGAACATCGGCACCACCACCAACGGATGATCTACCGGTTCCCTGGATGTTTGAAAAGACATGTTGAGTGAATGATAGTGTGTTGAATAAACAGTAAGCTGTGGTTGAATAGTTTGGAGATGTACTAACTACCGTTGTCCCCGGTTGTTGTGCTAGAAATTCCTCAAAGGTAAGCAGCACTGGTTGTGGTCCTACAGCTGGTGGTGCTGGTTCCATCTCAGGAATCGTGCCTATCCTCATGCTCTCAAACATGAGCTGCATGTTAATTGACAAAGCAAACACGAATGTCAGAAGAAATGAAAGTGTCAATATGAAAATGAAATGAAAGGGGCTAAACTAACCGTCATCATGCGAGTGTTGTGGTCCTGGACGGCGGCAACTCTTGCGCTCCATGCCATGGTCTCCTGGCGTGTGTACTCCATGTAGGCCTACAATATGACGTGATGGAACTCATTAAACATCTCAATGCGGAAAATGAAGTGAGCAATAAGATAAGAGGGAATAATACTTACAGAGTGCCGCTCGGCTAGGAGGGACTGTGAATGCACAGTGGTCGTAGGCGTGCGTTGTCTCAGGCTTGGGTCGGTAGCTCGGAGCTGTGTGTAGGAGATAGAAGGAGTGACCATAGCATCCAGAACCGGCTGCCGACCATGAGCCTTCGGCCCCATGCCAACCACCGCCCTGTCGTCCAAAGGCGCCTTGATGGGGTCGGGTGTGTCAGGATGTAGATTCAGATATGCCGCAGAGTAGTTCATCTTCTTCTCCGCGGTGTTGCTGTAGTACTTGTCTTCACCAGGCTTGGGCCTCCTCCGAGTATGGGCGATCTCCCACGCCTCCATGTGTGAGAGAGGCCGCTTAAGTTTCTCCTCCTGCACCAACAAACAGATGTTAGTCATACATAAAAAAGTGACGGTGAATAGAAGAAGATTGTTTAATGAGGTTAGTCATACCTGAAGTGCCTTGTGGAGAAAGTGGTTTCGGTTTCCCTGAGCATGTACTCCCTCCTTCCCTTGGTTAGCCTTGTTTTTGCTGCTAGTAGCCGCCCATGCTTCATCCTAACCACACCACAGGTCCACCAATGTCACCCAGGACTCGTCTTTTCCATAACACCAATTTGAACACACCTACATAATAGGAAGCATAATGGCATGTCTAACACGAAACGACGGAATTTACCACAAACTTCGGATTGAAAAATCATTAATACTTACCAACAAGTACTCGTCCCTCTCCAAGGTAATGTGTCGCGTCTTCACTTCTTCCTTGGTCATCTTCATACCAAGATAGTCGTGATAGTATTGCGTGATGGCCACCAACCACACCTCGTACTGCATCTGGCGGGCCTTCTTCTTCGCTTGGCACATCACGATCTCGTCGGCAGTGGCCTTGTGCTCCGGAAGAACTTGATAGTATTTCTACAATCATTCATGAAACCAGAATGGAAGAAGCCATGAGTTAAATCATTCATGAAACCAGATTGGACGTGTGCTTGTGAAGAGAACTCACCCAAAAATTAGTGATCACGGCCTTAGCATGGGTCACATACTCCGCGTGGGGGGCCGCTTCCCAGTGCTCCTAGGTCTTAGCCAAAACCCAAAGATCCGGCTGCCTGACTAGATCCGGACAGTATAGCACCGGCCAGTATTCCTTTAGCAAGACGGTTATGATGCCGTTGGGAACACGGGCCCCTTCAGGATGTACCCAGTTACTGCAAAAGATAAAAAGAATGAAAATATTAGCATGTGACAAGCAAAAGATTTAAATAATGAAAATATTAGGATGTGACAAGCAAAAGAATTAAATTATTTAGTGGAACTTACTCTATCCCCTTGGGCTCAATGAGCCACTTCTACTCCTCGGTAGTAGGAATATGCTTTAGGACCTTTGCGTTACCACGCAGCCATCCCTTATTGTTGCCATTCCTACCACCACCAGCGTCCCCACCACCACCATCATCCCCACCACCACCAGCGTCCCCACCACCACCATCATCCCCGCCTGCCTCCTCGTCCTCCTCGTCCCCCTCCCCAACCTCCTCCTCGTCCTCCTGCTCCTCACCCCCTCCTCGTGAACCACCACCTCCTCCTCGTCCTCCTCCTCGGCAGAGGGTACCTCACTAGAGGAGGGCCTCGAAGACAACACCCCTAAGTCGGTGAGGGTGCGCTCTTTCTATCCGCGACCCCCTCTAGTGGCTCTCCCACCACCCCCTCGTCCTCCATGGGCTCTCCTCCCTCCCCTCCTCCTCTAGGGGCACCTCTCCCTATCTCTTCCTGTGAGGAGTCATCCTCAAGTAGTCAGGGGGTAACAGTATGTGCTCGACCACTCCGACTAGCAATGCCGACGACCTTGCGGATGAAACCCGCGCCGTCGGCCTTCCCCTTGCCCATGTTCCACGAACCTGCATTGAAAATAGAATAAACAATTAGTACATTAATAATGAAGGAAAAAGCATAATAATAAGGACTAATAAACACATTACAAATAAGCATAAAAAGGCATATTCCTAAACCATAGGAAAAAAAGACATGAAACATACATCTGTTAGAACCCGTACAAATCATCACTGTTGTAACCGATTTCTTGCTCAGTCTCATCATCAGTATCAATCATATCATCTTCGTTGTCTGACGGAGGTGGAGGCTCTTCCTCGTCATCAGCGTCTTCTTTTAACTTTTCTAGTATAAGTATGTCATTTTCATTAACAATGGTCTCACCATCATTCCGTGCCTCGTCATCATTTGGATCCACATCATCATCACTCAATTGTCTAGCGTCATCGTTTTTGACCACATCATCATCGGGTTTCTCTTGATAGAACAGTCCCTCGTATGTCATGGGGTTAATGTTGTAGTAATCATCTTCATTCGGGTCCGGTAGCTTACCATGTGGCGACACCTTGAACACAACTTCCCAACCCCGTAGGTACTCTTTCTGGCATGGGTAAGGCAAATAATAGACTTGTATAGCTTGGGTAGCCGCAATGAAGAGATAGACTCCAGCATAGACGGTTGATGGTTTAACTTCGACCAAATCAATGGAAGGCGTATGTCTCTGCCCCTCCTGCGGATCGAACCATCGACATTGAACATAGGTAGACTTAGGGTTTCATGCCCTTTGCGGAATGTAATCTCGTATATATTTTGGACCCTTCCGTAGTAGTCTACTGAATTTTAACCGAGGGTGTACACTCCGGTATTTATAGTTTTGGGATCAGGCTGGCTGTTCTGGTGCTCCTTTGTATGGAAGCGATACCCATTCACATCATACTTTTTACATGTCATGACGGCAGGGTCAAAACCCATGGAAACCCATCTCAATTCATCATCCATAGATATGTTTGGATCTTTTCCCTACAAGTATAATTGAAATTGTTGGGTGCATTAGTTCGGTTAACTAATAAATGTTGAACTACGTATTTAATAGGGGAATGTGGAAAATTACTTTCTCCATGAACCAAGCAACAATTTTTTTATTTCCAGGGTTTCCATGACGGAGAAGAGTAAGTGCCTCTGCCTCAGTAGGAGGATTCATTCCCGTCCATTCCTCTAGAACGAAATCACTAAAAGAAGAGAAGCGGTGTTAGACCGGGATTAAGTGAACATAGAACATGATGATGTGCATAAAGGAATGGTGTAGTGGTATTACCTCATCCACACTTCCTCGACTTCCTTGATGTTGTGCAAGACATAGAACATAAGGTCCTCCCACTCTTGTCGTGGCATGTTATAAGATTTCGAGGCCCCAGCCTTGCCACCTTGCCCGTTGAATAGATGGAGCTTGGGTTGATACTTGGGCTCTTCTATATTGTATCGAGGCACCTTATTATGCAGATGGGGAACGTGGTCTGGATAGTACGATGTCCTGAGGTTTGACACCTCCTCTAGGATAACTGCCTCAACTATGGAAGCTTAAACCTTAGCTTTGTTTCCACATTTCTGTCGGAGATGCTTGTTCTGTCTCTCAGGGCCATACTGCCAACGATTCTGCATAGGCCCCCCAACAATACCTCTTTTGCGAGGTGCAGAATGAGATGTGTCATTAGAGTAAAGAAGCCTGGCGGAAAGATCTTGTCTAGCTTGACTATCAACTCCGGTGCCTTCTTATGAAATTGTTCAATCACATATTTACTTACTTCTTTAGCACACAGCGTGCGGAAGAAATGGCTTAGTTCGGCAAGCACTCGCCAGACATGCTCGGGGACATAGCCTCGAACCATCACCGGCATTATCCGCTCAATCCACACATGGTAGTCATGACTCTTGAGCCCGGTCACTTTGCCCGTTGAAAGATTGACTCCAGAAATTCTACATCATTTCCGAATAGCAATATGTCATCCACATATACTTATTAGAAACTCAATAATGCTCCCACTCACTTTATTGCAAATACAAGTTTCTCGTAAACTTTGTATAGACTCGAAAACTTTGATCACCTCATCAAAGTGTATATTCCAACTCCGAGATGCTTGCTTCAGTTCATAGAAGAATCACTGAAGCTCACACACCTTTTAGCATCCTTAGGACTGACAAAACCTTCTGGTTGCATCTCATACAACCTTTCCTTAAGGAAGGAAACGATGTTTTGGCATCCATCTGCCAGATTTCATAATTGAAAAATGCAGCAACTGCTAACATAATTCCAACAGACTTTAGCATCGCTACGAGTGAGAAAGTCTCATCGCAGTCAACTCCTTGAACTTGTCATAAACTACTTTGCAACAAGTCGAGCTTTACAAAGGGTAACATTTACCATCAGCGTCTGTCTTCATTTTAAAGATCCATTTGTACTTAACGACCTGCCGTCCAATCGAGCAAGTCCACCAAAGTCTATACTTGGTTTTCATACATGGATCCTTTCTCGGATTTCATGGCCTCTAACCATTTGTTGGTTTCCGGGCCCATCATCGCTTCTCCATAGTTTGTAGGTTCATTGTTGTTCAACAACATGACCTCCAAGACAGGGTTTGTCGTACCGCTTAGGAGCAGTATACATCCTAGTCGCCCTACGAGGTTTTATAGTAACTTGATCCGAAGCTTCATGATCATCATCATTAACTTCCTCTTCAACTAACGTAGGCTTCACAGAAACAACTTCCTGTGCTGCGCTACTCTCTGGTTGAAGTAAAGGTTCAATAACCTCATCAAGCTCTAATTTCCTCGTAGGTCGATAGTAACTTGATCCGAAGCTTTCATGATCATCATCATTAACTTCCTCCTCAACTGACGTAGGCTTCACAAAAACATCTTTCTGTGCTGCGCTACTTTCTGGTTGAAGCAGAGGTTTCAACAACCTCATCAAGTTCTATCCTCCTCTCACTCAACTCTTTCAAGAGAAACCCTTTCTCGAGAAAGGACCCAGTTTTAGCAACAAACATTTTATGCTTGAATCTGAGATAGATGGTTCACCCAACTGTTCTTAGGGTATTCTATGAAGATGCATTTGTCCGCTTTGGGTTCGAGCTCATTAGGCGAAAACATTTTCCACACAAGCGTCGCAGCCCCGAACATTAAGAAATGACAGCTTTAGGTTTCTATCAAACCATAGTTCACACGGTGTCATCTCAACGGATTTAGATGGTGCCCTATTTAAAGTGAATGTAGTTGTCTCTAATGCATAACCCCAAAATTATAGTAACAAAACGATAAGAGACATCATAGCATGCACCATATCCAATAGAGCACGACTATGACGTTCGGACACACCATCTCACTATGTTGTTCCAGGTGGCGTGAGTTGTGAAAACAATTCTTCACATTGTCTAAAGTTGTATGCCAAACTCGTAACTCAAATATTCACCTCCACGATCATATCACAAACATTTTTATCTTCTTGTCATGATGATCTTAAAACTTCACTCTGAATTTGCTTGAACCTTTCAAACGATTCAGACTTGTGTTTCATTAATTAAATATACACTATATCTACTCAAATCATCAGTGAAGGTAAGAAAATAACGATATTCACCGCACGCTACAAGACTCATTGGATTGCATACATCAACATGTATCATTTCCAATAAATCACTTGCCCGCTTCATCAAAACAGAAAACGGGGTCCTTAGTCATCTTGACCAAGAGACATGGTTCGCATGTCTCACTTCATGCGCTTTATACCAATATGACATTTAGCAGCGGTGCCACAAGCATGTGGTACTATCATTATTAACTTTGTATCTTTTTGGCATCAATGTTATGAACATGTGTATTACTACGATCAAGTTTCAACAAACCATTCTTACTGGGTGCATGACCATTGAAGGTATTATTCATGTAAATAGAATAACCATTATTCTGTAACCTAAATGAATAATCGTGTTGCAATGAACATGATCTAATCACGTTCATGCTCAACGCAAAAACACCAAATAACATTTATTTAGGTTCGTCACTATACTCCCAGGAATGCTTCAAAGCATTTCTGGCTACAGCCGTACTCAGCCTTGACTGCAATAAGTTGCGAGATGGCATCGAGCTGAGATATTTTGGCACCCTCATAAAGAGGTTTCTTCGACGAGGCCAAGACCTCCAAGAAGGCCTTTGCGATTGCCTCTGGCTCCTCCAGTTCATTCTCTAAAGGTGTCGCATTTGTCGTTTCTACAGCAATGACATCATCTAGCATGTCCCTGACCCCATCGTCTTCATAACCATGGACATGTTGTCGCATCACCTCCTCTCTGCTACGGTCATGCTCAGCTAAGTTTATCGGTGGCATGTCAAAGTTTGCCATATATCCATGCATGCGAAGGTGGTCAGTCATGTCCTTCTGATTTTTACGGTGACGTCTGCCACATCTCGCACATGGGCATGGTGGGATAATTCTCATTGGACTACGGAATATATCCTTCAAATACACATCAGTTTTCGTGATCCACTCTGATGTTACTCGATTCCGACAGATAAAACCACTGTACATCCACTGATTATCTGCCATCCTCTGTTTTATTAGGAGCCACACAACAAAATTAAGGATTCATTTGAATTAATCACATCAATTTTTTTATTTTCTTTTGCGGTGAATCCAACATCTCTAATATGTAAAGATGGGTCCTAATCCCACCCGAGGATGTCTAGATTGAGTACGTTCTCCATGCTCTACCTCGTTCCGAGACAAAATTTCGGCAGCACCTCCCCACTGTTCTCTGGATACACGTCTCGGCAAATAGCCGAGACAATGTGCTCCGGAGAACAACGGGGAGGCGCCACTGAAATCTTGTCTCGGAACGGGGTAGGGCATGGAGAACGTACCCAATCTACACATCCTCGGGTTGTCCGTGGAAAATGTTGGACAATCCAAAAGAGTAGCGGTGATAAATATGCAATTGAATGCATATTTATCGATGCAACCCTTTCAGACGGGAGACGCCTAGGTTACGGGACTTGACGTGAAAATAAAATCTAGTGACAGAAAAAAAGAAGATGAGGAGGTGGTGGATTTGTAGCTCACCCTCGGCTGTAGAGGAAGTAGTCGAACAGCAGAGGGATGCTCAGGGACCAACGCATCGAATGATGGTCACTCCGATGAAATGCGACACCACAAAGCCTGCAAATTCCATCGCGACCAATATTTAGAACATCACAACTCATAGAGCATATTTAAACATTTACAAATGCATTCATCCACTTAAAGCTTCACATTCAAAATGTTAGAAATGTGAAATCCTAATGAACAAGTTACCATTTATCTCAAATAACTATTTTCATAATTATTTTGTAACAACACCATCATGAACAAAAAACAAACTAACTATATCTACATTCCATCCATCTATGCATCCATCCACCTAAAAACAGTGGAAAAACACTAAAAAAATTGAAGGAAAAAAATGCTCACCTAGAAGTTCGGCTGGTCGGGGGGAGGGGGGACGTCGGACCGCCGGAGCCGGTGCTAACCACTTCACCACCAGGCCGATCCGGGCAGGGACGATCGAGCTGGTGCTGGGCGGGAAGGGGGCGGGGACGGGGCGGGCAGAGACGGCCGGCGACGATGCGGAGCGGGCGGGGACGATCGGCGGCATTGCGGGCGGGGGACGGGGGAAAGTGGGATGGGGCGGGGCAGGGGCGTTCGGCGGCGCTGCAGGGCGGGGACGGGGGTGAGCGGGCCGGGGCGGGGACGGGGGTGAGTGGGGCGGGGCGGGGCGGGGACGGGGGGCGAGCGGCGTGGGGAGGGGCGGGAACGACGGCCGGCGGCGCTGCGGGGTGGGAGGAGGTAGAGGGGTGCGAGGCGAGAGAGGAATGAGTGGAGGAGGAGCCGCCCTCGAGGGGATAAGGTTCCCCTATGCCGATGGCCTAGCCGTCGGCATAGGTCCTCGCACCGCCACGTCAACAATCCGCGTGACCTCCTCGGTCCGTGGGTGTACCTATGTCGACGGCTTAGCCGTCGTCATAGATTTTCGCTATTTTTTCTATTTTAATTATTTCTTTTTTTCTTTATTTTTTTTCAAAACTAATTTGATTAACTTAAATGTGTCTTATGTAAAAAACATACTTCAATTATATATCGATTGCCTCCCCTCACGGACGTCGCTGCCGCCCTGTCACGGAGGGAGGAAACGGGTCGGGGTACTTGGGAGGGTAGGAAACACATCAGGTGTTGCGGTGGGCCCTCCTAGCTACGCGTGTGAAAGTGTGGTCGCACGCGACTCCGGGTGGTGTCCCCCCTCACGGGCGTCATGGAGCTCCGAGGTGTGGCCCCCCTCCACGCACGTCGCTGTCGCGGTCACTTGGAAGGGGAAACGTGCGCGTTGGGTAGAACCGGAGGGAATCTAGTGGTGGGTTGGGTCCAGACCGTGTTCGGGGATGCTCCTATGTGCTGACCCATCGCAACCAGGTGGAAGAGTCCACTGGTCAAAGCCCGTCCGGTGAAAGTCAAAGGGCTAGATCTCCTGGTCTAACCTAGAGTCGACCGGCGGATCTAGCCCTTACACCAGGAGATCTAGCCCTTTGACTTTCGCCGGACGGGCTTTCACCAGTGGACTCTTCCACCTGGTTGCGATGGGTCAGCACATAGGAGCGTCCCCAAACACAGCCTGGACCCAAACCACCACTATAGATTCCCTCCGGTTCTACCCGACGCGCACGTCTCATCCGGGACTCCGAACAAACTTCGGTCACCACCATACATAACTCTATACTACCGAAACGTCACCAAACCTTAAGTGTGCAGACCCTGTGGGTTCGAGAACTATGTAGACATGACCGAGACACCTCTACGGTCAATAACCAATGGCGGGACCTGGATGTCCACATTGGTTCCTACATATTCTACGAAGATCTTTATCGGTCGAACCTCTATGTCAAGGATTCAGTTAATCCCGCATGATGTTCCCTTTGTTTTTCAGTATGTTACTTGCTCGAGATTCGATCGTCGGCATCTCCATACCTAGTTCAACCTCGTTACTGGCAAGTCTCTTTACTCGTTCCGTAATACAAGATCTCGCAACTAACAATTAGTCACATTGCTTGCAAGGCTTATTGTGATGTTGTATTACCGAGTGGGCCCTGAGATACCTCTCCGTCACACGGAGTAACAAATCCCAGTCTTGATCCATGCCAACTCAACAGACACCCTCGGAGACACCTGTAGAGCACCTTTATAGTCACCCAGTTACGTTGCGACGTTTGATACACACAAGGTACTCCTCCGATATCTATGAGTTGCATGATCTCATGGTCATAGGAACATATACTTGACATGCAGAAAACAGTAACAATAAACTGACACAATCATAAGCTACGTTTGTTGTTTGGGTCTTGTCCATCACATCATTCTCCTAATGATGTGATCCCATTATCAAATGACATCTCATGTCCATGGCTAGGAAACCTTAACCACCTTTCGATCAACGAGCTAGTTCACTAGAGGCACACTAGGGACATTGTGTTTGTCTATGTATCCACACATGTATCCATGTTTCTAATTAATACAATTATAGCATGGATAATAAACGATTATCATGAACAAGGAAATACAATAATAAACACTTTATTTATTGCCTCTAGGGCATATTTCCAACAGTCTCCCACTTGCACTAGAGTCAATAATCTAGTTTCACATCACTCTGTGATTTACATTGTAATGAATCGAACAACCATGCAGTTCTGGTGTTGATCATGTTTAGCCCTTGGAGGAGGTTTAGTCAACGGGTCTGCAATATTCAGATCCGTGTGCACTTTGCAAATATTTATGTCTTTCTCCACGATGTAATTGCAGATGGAGTTGAAGCGTCGCTTTATGTGTCTGGTCCTCTTGTGAAACCTTGGTTCCTTGGCCAGAGCAATGGCACCAGTGTTGTCACAGAACAAGTTCATTGGATTCAGTGCACTGGGCACTACTCCAAGATCTGTCATGAACTGCTTCATCCAAACACCTTCCTTCGCCGCCTCCGTGGCTGCGATGTATTCCGCTTCGCACGTAGAATCAGCTACCACGCTTTGCTTGGAACTGCACTAGCTTACCGCTCCCCCGTTAAGAATAAATATGTATCCGGTTTGCGACTTAGAGTCGTCCGGATCAGTGTCAAAGCTTGCATCGACGTAACCCTTTACGACGAGCTCTTCACCACCTCCATAAACGAGAAACATTTCCTTAGTCCTTTTCAGGTACTTAAGGATATTCTTGACCGCTTGCCAATGCTCCATTCCAGGATCACTTTGAAACCTTCTGGCCATACTTATGGCAAGGCTGACATCGGGTCTTGTGCACATCATTGCATACATGATAGAGCCTATGGCTGAAGCATAGGGGATGACACTCATCTTTTCTCTATCTTCTGCAGTTACTGGGCATTGAGTCTTACTCAACTATACACCTTGTAACACAGGCAAGAACCCCTTCTTGGACTGTTCCATTTTGAACTTCTTCGAAACTTTATCAAGGTATGTGCTCTGTGAAAGTGCTATTAAGCGTCTCGATCTATCTCTATAGATCTTAATGCCTAATATGAAAGCAGCTTTTCCTAGGTCCTTCATTGAAAAACTCTTGTTCAAATATTCCTTCATGCTTTCCAGCATTTCTATATTGTTTCCAATCAGCAATATGTCATCGACATATAATACTAGGAACGCTATAGAGCTCCCACTCACTTTCTTGTAAATACAAGCTTCTCCATAAACTTGTATGAACTCAAACGCTTTGATCACCTCATCAAAGCGCTTATTCCAACTCCGAGATGCTTGCACCAGTCTATAAATGGATCGCTGGAGTTTGCAATGTTTGTCAGCATTCTTTGGATCGACAAAACCTTCGGGTTGCATCATATACAACTCTTCCTCAGGGAAACCTTTGAGGAACGCTGTTTTGACATCCATCTGCCAAATTTCATAGTCGAAATAAGCAGCTATTGCTAACATGATTCTGACAGACTTAAGCATCGCTACGGGTGAGAAAGTCTCATCGTAGTCAACTCCTTGAACTTGTGAAAAACCCTTTGCCACAAGTCGAGCTTTATAGACGGTGACATTACCGTCCGCGTCTGTGTTCTTCTTAAAGATCCATTTGTTCTGAATGGCCTTTCGCCCTTTAGGTAATACTTCCAAAGTCCATACTTTGTTTTCATACATGGATCCCATCTCGGATTTCATGGCCTCTAACCATTTGTCGGAATCCGGGCCCATCACTGCTCCTCCATAGCTCGTAGGTTCATTGTTCTCCAACAACATAACCTCCAAGACAGGGTTGCCGTACCACTCAGGGGTAGTACACGGCCTTGTCGACCTACGAGGTTCAATAGCAGCTTGATCCGAAGCTTTATGATCATCATCATTAACTTCCTCTTGTACCGTCGTAGGTTCCACAGAAACATCTTTCTGTGTTGTGCTACTTTTTGGTTGAAGTAAAGGTTCAATAACCTCATCAAGCTCTATTTTCCTTCCACTCAATTCTTTCGAGAGAAACTCTTTCTCAAGAAATGTTCCGTTCTTAGCGACAAACACTTTGCCTTCGGATCTAAGATAGAAGGTATACCTGACTGTCTCTTTCGGGTATCCTATGAAGATGCATTTCTCCGCTTTGGGTTCCAGCTTTTCAGGCTGAAGCTTTTTGACATAAGCATCACATCCCCAAACTTTAAGAAACGACAACTTTGTCTTCTTGCCAAACCATAGTTCATATGGCGTCGTCTCAACGGATTTTGATGGTGCCCTATTTAAAGTGAGTGCAGCTGTCTCTAATGCATAACCCCAAAACGATAGTGGCAAATCAGCAAGAGACATCATAGAATGCGCCATACCTAATAAGGTTCGATTACGACGTTCGGACACACCATTACGCTGTGGTGTTCCGGGAGGTGTCAACTGTGAAACAATTCCACACTGTCTTAAGTGACTGCCAAACTCATAACTCAGATATTCACCTCCTCGATCAGATCGCAGGAACTTAATCTTCTTGTTACGATGATTCTCAACTTCACTCTGAAATTGCTTGAACTTTTCAAACGTTTCAGACTTGTGTTTCATCAAGTAAATATACCCATATCTACTTAAGTCATCAGTGAAGGTGAGAAAATAACGATATCCACCACGCGCTGTAACATTCATTGGACCGCACACATCAGTATGTATGATTTCTAATAAGTCACTTGCCCGTTCCTTTGTTCCAAAGAACGGCGTTTTAGTCATCTTGCCCATGAGGCATGGTTCACATGTGTCAAGTGATTCAAAATCAAGTGACTCCAAAAGTCCATCAGCATGGAGCTTTCTCATGCGTTTTACACCAATATGACCTAAACGGCAGTGCCACAAGAAAGTGGTACTATCATTATCAACTCTACATATTTTGGCAGCAATGTTATGAACATGTGTATCATCACTATCAAGATTCAATATGAATAAACCCCTCACATTGGGTGCATGACCATAAAAGATATTACTCATATAAATAGAACAACCTTTATTCTTTGATTTAAATGAGTAATCGTCTCACAATAAACAAGATCCAGATATAATGTTCATGCTTAACGCATGCACTAAATAACAATTATTCAGGTTCATCACTAATCCCGATGGTAATCGAAGAGAGAGCGTGCCGACGGCGATCACATCATCCTTGGAACCATTTCCCACGCGCATCGTCACTTCGTCCTTTGCCAGCCTTCGTTTATTCCGTAGTTCCTGCTTTGAGTTGCAAATGTGAGCAACCGAACCGGTACCAAATACCCAAGCACTACTACGAGAGCTAGTAAGGTACACATCAATAACATGTATATCATATAAACCTTGTTTGTCGTTGGCCGCCTTCTTGTCAGCCAGGTACTTGGGGCAGTTCCACTTCTAGTGACCAGTTCCCTTGCAATGAAAGCACTCAGTTTCTGGCTTGGGTCCATGCTTGGGCTTCTTTACAGGAGTAGCAACTGCTTTGCCATCCTTCTTGGTTTTACCCTTCTTGCCCTTGCCCTTGACTTTGCCATTTTTCTTGAAACTAGTGGTTTTATTGACCATCAACACTTGATGTTCTTTTTGGATTTCAGACTCAGCGACTTTTAGCATCGCAAACAGCTCGGCGACTGACTTGTTCATCCCGTGCATGTTATAGTTCATCACAAAGCTCTTGTAACTAGGTGGCAGTGATTGAAGAACTCCATGAGTGATCGCCTCTAGCGGAAGGGCAATTCCCAACTCCGCTAGACGAGTTGAATACCCAGATATTCTGAGTATATGTTCACTGATAGACCCGTTCTCCTCCATCTTGCAAGCATAGAACTTATCGGAGGTTTCATACCTCTCGATCCAAGCGTTCTTCTGAAAGATGAACTTCAACTCCTGGAACATCTCATATGCTCCATGACGTTCAAAACGTCTTTGAAGTCCCGGTTATAAGCCATACAATATTGCACACTGAACTATTGAGTAATCTCCAGAACGTGCCTCCCAAGCGTTCTTAACGTCT
Organism: Hordeum marinum; assembly: GCA_022496015.1. Lineage (NCBI taxonomy): Eukaryota > Viridiplantae > Streptophyta > Magnoliopsida > Poales > Poaceae > Hordeum > Hordeum marinum. The sequence continues at coordinate 504,559,600 of CM039674.1, read as the reverse complement.
TCGGAAGTCATGTCTTCTGGTTGGTCACCAAGCGGTGCATCAACGACATATGATTTCTGGGAAGCCGTGAGGATAATCCGCAGATTACGGGCCCAGTCAACAAAGTTACTTCCATCATCTTTCAACTTAGCTTTCTCTATAAACGCATTAAAATTCAGGGGTGCTACTGCGCGAGCCATTGATCTACAACATAAATATGCAAAGTTTACTTAGACTATTGTTCAAGATAATGAGTTTAGTTAATCAAATTACTAAAGATCCCACTCAAATTGACATCCCTCGGGTCATCTGAGTGTCACATGATCCAAATCCACCAACTCAAGTCCGATCATCACGTGAGTTGAGGTGGCTTCAATGGTGAACATCATTATGTTGATCATATCTACTATATGACTCATGTTCGACCTTTCGGTCTCTTGTGTTCCGAGGCCATGTCTGTACATGCTAGGCTCGTCAAGTTTAACCCGAGTGTTCTGCGCGTGCAACACTGGCTTGCACCCATTGTATGAGAACGTAGAATCTATCACACCCGATCATCACGTGGTGTCTCAACACGACGAACTTTCGCAATGGTGCACACTCGGGGAGAACACAATTTATCTTGAAATTTAAGTGAAGGATCACCTTATAATGCTACCGTCGTACTAAGCAAAACAAGGTGCATAAAAGGATTAACATCACATGCAATTCATAAGTGACATGATATGGCCTTGAACTTGTGCTTTAGATCTCCATCTTGAAAGCATCGGCATGATCTCCATCATCACCGGCAAGACACCATGATCTCCATCATCTTGATCTCCATCAACGTGTCGCCATCGGGGTTGTCGCGCCCAACATGCTTCTACTACTATTGCTACCGTTTAGCGGTAAAGTAAAGCATTACATAGTGCTTAATGATTGACACGTAGGTCATACAATAATTAAAGACAACCCTATGGCTCCTGCCGGTTGCCGTACTCATCCACATGCAAGTCGTGAAATTCTATACATCACATAATCATCTCATACATCAATATATCACATCATGTAATTGGCCATATCACATCACAACATACCCTGCAAAAACAAGTTAGACGTCTTCTAATTGTTCTTGCATGTTTTACGTGGCTGCTACGGGTTTCTAGCAAGTACGATTCTCACCTACGCATAAACCACAACGGTGATACATAATTTGCTTTTCAACCTTCTCAAGGACCGCCTTTGTCGAATCCGATCTAGGCAACAAGTTGCATCGAGGGAACGGGTCTCTCGTAAGCGTTCGAGTAATGTTGGCCCGGGCCGCTTCATCTCACAATACCGCTGAACCAAAATCCGACCAAGGTAGGAAGCAATCTAAGCATCAATGCCCACAAACCTTTTGTGTTCTAATTGAGATCTCATCTACACAAAGACCTAGATCATGGTGCCACTGTTGGGGAACGTTGCATGGGAAACAAAAAATTTCCTTCGCACACGCAGATCTATCCATGGTGATGAGCATCTACGAGAGGGAGAGTGGATCTACATACCCTTGTAGATCGCTAAGCGGGAAGCGTTAAGAAACGCGGTTGGTGTAGTCGAACGTCTTCGCGATCCAAATCGCCGTGCGTCCCGCGATCCAATCACGATTCGTCCCTCAATCCAATCACGATCCATGCCGCGATCCGATCACGATCCGTCCCACGAACTTGATCACGATCCGTCCCACGAACTTGATCACGATCCTTCCGATCTAGCACCGAACGGACGCCACCTCCGCGTTCAGCACACGTACAGCTTGATGACGATCTCCACTGTCTTGATCCATCAAGAGGGAGTGGAGAGGAAGAAGAGTTCTCCGTCAGCCTGACGGCGCTCCGGCGATGGTGGTGGAGCAATTCCGGCAGGGCTTCGCCTAAGCACTGCATAAAACCGATCTAGAGGAGAAACTATGCACTAGAGGAACGGGTAGCACGTGGCTCAAAAACTAGTGCAAAAACCCAAAAACCTCTAGTATATATTGGAGGAGAGGAGGAGAGGAGGCAGCCTTGGCCTCCAAGGCTATCTGGTTCGGCCGAACCTACTAGGAGAGGAGGATTCCTCCTCCAATCCTAGTAGGACTAGGATTGCTCCTTTTTGCCTTTTTTTCCACCTTTTCCTCTTTGGTTTTTTCCTCCAGCCACATGGGCCTTGTGTGGGAGTTTCCACCAGCCCACTAAGGGCTGATATTCACTCTCCCACAGCCCATGAAGCCTCTTGGGTCGAAATACCCCTCCCGGAAGCCTCCTGGTCCACTACCGGCACTCCCGGTACACTACCGATGAGCCCGAAACTTTTCCGGCGACCAAAACAGGACTTCCTATATATGAATCTTTACCTCTGGACCATTCCGGAGCTCCTCGTGACGTCCAGGATCTCATCCGGGACTCCAAACAAACTTCGGTCACCACCATACATAACTCTATACTACCGAAACGTCACCAAACCTTAAGTGTGTAGACCCTGCGGGTTCGAGAACTATGTAGACATGACCGAGACACCTCTACGTTCAATAACCAATGGCGGGACCTGGATGTCCACATTGGTTCCTACATATTCTACGAATATCTTTATCGGTCGAACCTCTATGTCAAGGATTCAGTTAATCCCACATGATGTTCCCTTTGTTCTTCGGTATGTTACTTGCCCGAGATTCGATCGTCGATATCTCCATACCTAGTTCAACCATGTTACTGGCAAGTCTTTTTACTCGTTCCGTAATACACGATATAGCAACTAACACTTAGTCACATTGCTTGCAAGGCTTATTGTGATGTTGTATTACCGAGTGGGCCCTGAGATACCTCTCCATCACACGGAGTAACAAATCCCAGTCTTGATCCATGCCAACTCAACAGGCACCCACTGAGACACTTGTAGAGCACCTTTATAGTCACCCAGTTACGTTGCGACGTTTGATACACACAAGGTACTCCTTCGATATCTATGAGTTGCATGATCTCATGGTCATAGGAACATATACTTGACATGCAGAAAACAGTAGCAATAAACTGACACGATCATAAGCTACGTTTGTTGTTTGGGTCTTGTCCATCACATCATTCTCCTAATGATATGATACCGTTATCAAATGACATCTCATGTCCATGGCTAGGAAACCTTAACCATCTTTAAATCAACGAGCTAGTTCACTAGAGGCACACTAGGGACATTGTGTTTGTCTATGTATCCACACATGTATCCCCGTTTCCAATTAATACAATTATAGCATGGATAATAAAGGATTATCGTGAACAAGGAAATACAATAATAAACACTTTATTTATTGCCTCTAGGGCACGTTTCCAACAATCTAGCCCTTTGACTTTCGCCGGACGGGCTTTGACCAGTGGACTCTTCCACCTGGTAGTGATGGGTCAGCACATAAGAGCATCAACGAACACGGCCTGGAGCCATCCCACCACTATAGATTCCCTCCGGTTCTACCGGACGCGCACGTCTCCCCCTCCAAGTGACCGTGACAGTGACGTCTGCGGAGGGGGGCACACCCCGGAGCCCCAAGACGGACGTGTACGCGTGCCAGATCACTTCCACACATGCATCACGACCAGACGCGGTGTTTCGGTGGCATAGCTACACCCGGGAGGCCACCACGAAGCTCCATTGGACCAGGAGAACTAGCCCTTTGACTTTCGCCAGACGGGCTTTGACCAGTGGACTCTTCCACCTGGTTGCTATGGGTCAGCACATAGGAGCATCCCCGAACACGGCATGGACCCAACCCACCACTATAGATTCCCTCTGGTTCTACCCGACGCGCACGTCTCCCCCTCCAAGTGATCGCGATAGCGACATCCGCAGAGGGGGGCCACACCCCGGAGCCTCAAGACGGGCGTGTACGCATGCCACATCACTTTCACACATGCATCACGACCCGACGCGGTGTTTTGGTGGCATAGCTACACCTAGGAGGCCACCACGAAGTTCCGTTAGAATAGGAGATCTAGCCCTTTGACTTTCACTGGATGGGCTTTGACCAGTGGACTCTTCCACCTGGTTGCGATAGGTCAGCACATAGGAAAATCCCCGAACATGGCCTGGACCCAAACCACCACTATAGATTCCGTCCGGTTCTACCCGACGCGCATGTCTCCCTCCTCGAGGTGACCGCGACAGCGACGTCCACGGAGGGAGGCCACACCCTGGAGCCCCAAGACAGGCGTCTACGTGTGCCACATCACTTTGACACATGCATCACGACCCGACGCGGTGTTTCGGTGGCATAGCTACACCCGGGAGGCCACCACGAAGCTCTGTTAGACTAGGAGATCTAGCCCTTTGACTTTTGCCGGACGGGCTTTGACTAGTGGACTCTTCCACCTGGTTGCGATGGGTCAGCACATAAGAGCATCCCCGAACACGGCCTGCACCCAACCCACCACAATATATTCCCTCCGGTTCTACCCAAAGCGCACGTCTCCCCCTCCAAGTGACCACGACAGCGACGTTCGCGGAGGGGGGCCACACCCTTGAGCCCCAAGACGGGCGTCGACACGTGCCACATCACTTTCACACATGCATCACGACCAGACGCGGTGTTTCGGTGGCATAGCTACACCCGGGAGGCCACCACGAAGCTCCATTGGACCAGGAGATCTAGCCCTTTGACTTTCGCCAGACGGGCTTTGACCAGTGGACTCTTCCACCTAGTTGCTATGGGTCAGCACATAGGAGCATCCCCGAACACGGCCTGGACCCAACCCACCACTATTGATTCCCTCCGGTTCTACCCGACGCGCACGTCTCCCCCTCCAAGTGATCGCGACAGCGACGTCCGCGGAAGGGGGCCACACCCCGGAGCCCCAAGACGGGCGTGTACGCATGCCACATCACTTTCACACATGCATCACGACCCGACGCGGTGTTTTGGTGGCATAGCTACACCTGGGAGGCCAGCACGAAGCTCTGTTAGACCAGGAGATCTAGCCCTTTGACTTGCACTGGACGTGCTTTGACCAGTCGACTCTTCCACCTGGTTGCGATGGGTCAGCACATAGGAGCATCCCCGAACAAGGCCTGGACCCAAACCAATATTGTAGATTCCCTCCGGTTCAACCCGACGCGCACGTTTCCCTCCTCCATGTGACCGTGACAGCGACGTCCGCAGAGGGAGGCCACACCCTGGAGCCCCAAGACGGGCGTCTATGCGTGCCACATCACTTTCACACATGCATCACGACCCGACGCGGTGTTTCGGTGGCATAGCTACACTCGGGAGGCCACCACGAAGCTCCGTTAGACCAGGTGATCTAGCCCTTTGACTTTCGCCGGACAGGCTTTGACTAGTGGACTCTTCCACCTCGTTGCGATGGGTCAGCACATAAGAGCATCCCCGAACATGGCCTGGACACAACCCACCACTATAGATTCCCTCCGGTTCTACCCGACGCGCACGTCTCCCCCCTCCAAGTGACCGTGACAGCGACGTCTGCGGAGGGGGGCCACACTCCGGAGCCCCAAGACAGGCGTATACGCATGCAACATCACTTCCACACATGCATCATGACCCGAAACGGTGTTTTGGTGTCATAGCTACACCCGGGAGGCCACCACGAAGCTCCGTTGGACCAGGACATCTAGCCCTTTGACTTTCGCCGTACGGGCTTTGACAAGTGGACACTTCCACGTGGTTGTGATGGGTCAGCGCATAGGAGCATCCCCGAACATGGCCTGGACCCAACCCACCACTATAGATTCCCTCCGGTTCTACCCGACGCGCACATCTCCCCCTCCAAGTGATCGCGACAATGACGTCCGCGGAGGGGGGCCACACCCCGGAGCCCCAAGACGGGTGTCTACGCATGCCACATCACTTTCATACCTGCATCACGACCCGACGTAGTGTTTCGGTGGCATAGCTACACCTGGGAGGCCACCACGAAGTTCCGTTAGACCAGGAGATATAGCCCTTTGACTTTCACTGGATGGGCTTTGACCAGTGGACTCTTCCACCTGGTTGCGATAGGTCAGCACATAGGAAAATCCCCGAACATGGCCTGGACCCAAACCACCACTATAGATTCCGTCCGGTTCTACCCGACGCGCATGTCTCCCTCCTCGAGGTGACCGCGACAGCGACGTCCGCGGAGGGAGGCCACAACCTAGAGCCCCAAGACAGGCGTCTACGTGTGCCACATCACTTTGACACATGCATCACGACCCGACGCGGTGTTTCGGTGGCATAGCTACACCCGGGAGGCCACCACGAAGCTCCGTTAGACTAGGAGATCTAGCCCTTTGACTTTTGCCGGACGGGCTTTGACCAGTGGATTCTTCCACCTGGTTGCGATGGGTCAGCACATAAGAGCATCCCCGAACACGGCCTGCACCCAACCCACCACTATAGATTCCCCCCGGTTCTACCCAAAGCGCACGTCTCCCCCCTCCAAGTGACCACGACAGCGATGTTCGCGGAGGGGGGCCACACCCTCGAGCCCCAAGACGGGCGTCGACACGTGCCACATCACTTTCACACATGCGTCACGACCCGACGCGGTGTTTCGGTAGCATTGCTACACCCGGGAGGCCACCACGAAGCACCGTTAGACCAGGAGATCTAGCCCTTTGACTTTTGCCGGACGGGCTTTGACCAGTGGACTCTTCCACCTGGTAGCGATGGGTCAGCACATAGGAGCATCCCTGACCACGGCCTGGACCCAACCCACCACTATAGATTCCCTTCGGTTCTACCCGACGCGCACGTCTCCCCCCTCCAAGTGACCGCGACATCCGCGGATGGGGGCCAAACCCGAGAGCCCCAAGACGGGTGTCTACGCATGCCACATCACTTCCACACACGCATCACGACCCGATGCGGTGTTTCGGTAGCATAGCTACACCCGGGAGGCCACCACGAAGCTCCATTGGACCAGGAGATCTAGCCCTTTGACTTTAGCCGGACGGTCTTTGACCAGTGGACTCTTCCACCTGGTTGCGATTGGTCAGCACATAGGAGCATCCCCGAACACGGCCTGAACACAACCCACCACTATAGATTCCCTCCGGTTCTACCCGACGCGCACATCTCCCCTCCAAGTAACCACGACAGCAACGTCCGCAGAGGGGGGCCACACCCTGGAGCCCCAAGACGGGCATAACCGCGTGCCACATCACTTTCACACATGCATCATGACCCGACACGGTATTTCGGTGGCATAGCTACACCCGGGAGGCCACCACGAAGCTCTATTGAACCAGGAGATCTAGCCCTTTGACTTTCGCCGGACGGGCTTTGACCAGTGGACTCTACCACCTGGTTGCGATGGGTCAGCACATAGGAGCATCCCCGAACAAGGCATGGACCCAACCCACCACTATAGATTCCCTCTGGTTCTACCCGACGCGCACGTCTCCCCCTCCAAGTGACCGCGACAGCGACCTCCATGGAGGGGGGCTACACCCCGGAGCCCCAAGACGGGCGTCTACGCATGCCACATCACTTTCACACATGCATCCCACCCCGATGCTGTGTTTTGGTGGCATAGCTACACCCGGGAGGCCAGCAGAAGCTCCGTTAGACCAGGAGATCTAGCCCTTTGACTTTCGCCGGACGGGCTTTCACCAGTGGACTCTTCCACCTGGTAGCGATGGGTCAGCACATAGGAGCATCCCCGAACAAGGCCTGAACCCAACCCACCACTATAGATTCCCTCCGGTTCTACCCGACGCGCACATCTCCCCCTCCAAGTAACAACGACAGCGACGTCCGTGGAGGGGGGGCACACCCCGGAGCCCCAAGACGGGCATCTACGCGTGCCACATCACTTTCACACATGCATCACGACCCGACGCGGTGTTTCGGTGGCATAGCTACACCCGGGAGGCCACCACGAAGCTCCGTTGGACCAGGAGATCTAGCCCTTTGACTTTCACCTTTGACCAGTGGACTCTTCCACCTGGTTGCGATGGGTCAGCACATAGGAGCATCCCCGAACAAGGCCTGAACCCAACCCAGCACTATAGATTCCCTCCGGTTCTACCCGACACGCACATCTCCCCCTCCAAGTAACCGCGACAGCGACGTCCCCGGAGGGGGGCCACACCCCGGAGCCCCAAGACGGGCGTCTACGCATGCCACATCACTTTCACACATGCATCACGACCCGACGCGGTGTTTCGGTGGCATAGCTACACCTGGGAAGCCACCACGAAGCTCCGTTGGACCAGGAGATCTAGCCCTTTGACTTTCACTGGACGGGCTTTAACCAGTGGACTCTTCCACCTGGTTGTGATGGGTCAGCACATAGGAGCATCCCCGAAGACGGCGTGGACCGAAACCACCATTACAGATTCCATCCGGTTCTACCCGATGCGCACGTCTCCCTCCTCTAGGTGACCGCGACAGCGACGTCCGCGGAGGGGAGCCACGCCCCGGAGCCCCAAGACGGGCATCTACGTGTGCCACATCACTTTCACACATGCATCATCACCCGACGCTTTGTTTCGGTGGCATAGCTACACCCGGGAGGCCGCCACGAAGCTCCGTTAGACCAGGAGATCTAGCCCTTTGACTTTCGTCGGACGGGCTTTCACCAGTGGACTCTTCCACCTAGTTGCGATCGGTTAGCACATAAGAGCATCCCCGAACACGGCCTCGACCCAACCCACCACTATAAATTCCCTCTGGTTCTACCCGACGCGCACGTCTCCCCCTCCAAGTGATCGCGACAGCGACGTCCGCGGAGGGGGCCACACACCGGAGCCCCAAGACGGGTGTCTACGCATGCCACATCACTTTCACACATGCATCATGACCCGAAGCGGTGTTTCGGTGGCATAGCTACACCCTGGAGGCCACAACAAAGCTTCGTTAGACCGGGAGATCTAGCCCTTTGACTTTTGTTGGATGGGCTTTGACCAGTGCACTCTTTCATCGGGTTGCGATGGATCAGCACATATGAGCATCCCCGAACACGACCTGGACCCAAACCACCACTATAGATTCCCTCCGGTTCTACCCGACGCGCACGTCTCCCTCCTCTAGGTGACAGCGACAACGACGTCCGCAAAGGGAGTTCACACCCTGGAGCACTAAGACGGGCGTCTACGCGTGCCACATTACTTTCACACATGCATCACGAACCGACGTGGTGTTTCACTGGCATAGCTACACCCGGGAGGCCACCACGAAGCTCCGTTAGACCAGGAGATCTAGCCCTTTGACTTTCGCTGGACGGGCTTTGACTAGTGGACTCTTCCCCCTGGTTGCGATAGGTCAGCACATAAGAGCATCCCCGAACACGGCCTGCACCCAACCCAAAACTATAGATTCCCTCCGGTTCTACCCGACACGCACGTCTCCCCCCTCCAAGTGACCGCGTCAGCGACGTCCGCGGAGGGGAGCCACACGCCGGAGCCAAAAGACGGGCGTCTACGAGTGCCACATCACTTTCACACATGAATCACGACCCGATGCGGTGTTTTGGTGGCATAGCTACACCCGGGAGGCCACCACGAAGCTCCGTTAGACCAGGAGATCTAGCCCTTTGACTTTTGCCAAACGGGCTTTGACCAGTGGACTCTTCCACCTGGTAGAGATGGGTCAGCACATAGGAGCATCCCCAAAAACGGCCTGGACACAACCCACCACTATAGATTCCCTCCACTTCTACCCAACACGCACGTCTTCCACCCCATGGTGACCACGAAAGCGACGTCCGCGGAGGGGGGCCACACCCCGGAGCCCCAAGACGGGCGTCTACGCATGCCACATCACTTCCACACATGCATCATGACCCGACACGGTGTTTCAGTGGCATAGCTACACCCGGGAGACCACCACAAAGCTCCGTTGGACTAGAAGATCTAGCCCTTTGACTTTCACTCGACGGGCTTTGACCAGTGGACTTTTCCACCTGGTTACGATGGGCCAGCACATAGGAGCATCCCCGAACACGGCCTGGACCCAATCCACCATTCTAGATTCCATCCGGTTCTACCCGACGCGCACATCTCCCCCCTCCAAGTGAGCATGACGGCGACGTCCGCGGAGGGGTGCCACACCCCGGAGCCCCAAGACGGGCATCTACATGTGCCATATCACTTTCACACATGCATCATGACCCGACGCGGTGTTTCGGTGGCATCGCTACACCCGGGAGCCCACCACGAAGCTCCGTTAGACCAGGAGATCTACCCTTTTGACTTTCGCCAGACGGGCTTTGAACAGTGGACTCTTCCACCTGGTTGCGATGGGTCAGCACATAGGAGCATCCCCGAACATGGCCAGAACCCAACCCACCACTATAGATTCCCTCCGGTTCTACCCGACGCGCTCATCTCCCCCTCCAAGTAACCGCGACAGCGACGTCCGCGGAGGGGGGCCACACCCCGGAGCCCCAAGACGGGCATCTACGTGTGCCACATCACTTTCACACATGCATCACGACCCGACGCGGTGTTTCGGTGGCATAGCTACACCCGGGAGGCCACCACGAAGCTCCGTTGGACCAGGAGATCTAGCCCTTTGACTTTCGCCGGACGAGCTTTGACCAGTGGACTTTTCCACCTTGTTGCGATGGGTCAGCACATAGGAGCATCCCCGAACACGGCCTGGACCCAACAAACCACAATAGATTCCCTCCGGTTCTACCGGACCCGCACGTCTCCCCCTTCAAGTGACCGCGACACCGACGTTCGCGGAGGGGGGCCACACCTCGGATCCCCAAGACGGGCATCTATGCATGCCAAATCAGTTTCACACATGCATCACGACGCGACGCGGTGTTTCAGTGGCATAGCTACACCCGGGAGGCCACCACGAAGCTCCGTTAGACCAAGGTATCTAGCCCTTTGACCTTTGCAGGACGGGCTTCGACCAGTGGACTCTTCCACCTGGTTGCGATTGGTCAGCACATAGGAGCATCCCCGAACAAAGCCTGGACCCAAACCACCACTATATTTTCCCTCCGGTTCTACCCGACGCGCACGTCTCCCCCTCCAAGTGACCGCGACAGCGACGTCCGTGGAGGGGGGCCACACCCCGGAGCCCCAAGACAGGCGTCTATGCGTGCCACATCACTTTCACACATGCATCACGACCCGACGCGGTGTTTCGGTGCAATAGCTACACCCGGGAGGCCACCACGAAGCTCCGTTAGACCAGGAGATCTAGCCCTTTGACTTTTGCCAGACGGGCTTTGACAAGTGGACTCTTCCAGCTGGTAGCGATGGTTCGGCACATAGGAGCATCCCCGAACACGGCCTGGACCCAACCCACCACTATAGATTCCCTCCGGTTCTACCCAACGCGCACGTCTTCCCCCTCCAAGTGACCGCGACAAACACGTCCGCGGAGGGGGGCCACACCTCGGAGCCCCAAGACGGGCGTCTACGCATGACACATTATTTCCACACATGCATCATGACCCGACGCGGTGTTTCGGTGGCATAGCTACACCCGGGAGAACAACACGAAGCCCCGTTGGACTAGGAGATCTAGCCCTTTGACTTTCGTACGACGGGCTTTGACCAGTGGACTCTTTCACCAGGTTACGATGAGCCAGCACATAGGAGCATCCCCGAACACGGCCTGGAACCAATCCACCATTATAGATTCCATCCGGTTCTACCCGACGCGCACATCTCCCCCTCCAAGTGACCGTGACAGCGACGTCCGCGGAGGGGTGCCACACCCCGGAGCCCCAAGATGGGCATCTACGTGTGCCACATCACTTTCACACATGCATCATGACCCGACACGGTGTTTCGGTGGCATAGCTACACCTGGGAGGCCACCACGAAGCTCCGTTAGACCAGGAGATCTACCCCTTTGACTTTCGCCAGACGGGCTTTGACCAGTGGACTCTTCCACCTGGTTGCGATGGGTCAGCACATAGGAGCATCCCCGAACATGGCCTGAACCCAACCCACCACTATAGATTCCCTCCGGTTCTACCAGACGCGCACGTCTCCCTCCTCCACGTGACCGCGACAGCGACGTCCGTGGAGGGAGGCCACACCCTGGAGCCCCAAGACGGGCGTCTACGCGTGCCACATCACTTTCACACATGCATCACGACCCGACGCGGTGTTTCGGTGGCATAGCTACACCCGGGAGGCCACCACGAAGCTCCATTGGACTAGGAGATCTAGCCCTTTGACTTTCGCTGGACGGGCTTTGACTAGTGGACTTTTCCACCTTGTTGCGATGGGTCAGCACATAGGAGCATCCCCGAACATGGCCTGGACCCAACCAACCACTATAGATTCCCTCCGATTCTACCCGACGCGCACATTTCCCCCTCCAAGTGACCGCGGCAGCGACGTCCGCGGAGGGGGGACACACCCCGGACCCCCAAGACGGGCGTCTACGCATGCCAAATCACTTTCACACATGCATCACGACGCGAAGCGGTGTTTCGGTGGCATAGCTACACCCGGGAGGCCACCACGAAGCTCCGTAAGACCAGGAGATCTAGCCCTTTGACTTTTCCTGGATGGGCTTTGACCAGTGGACTCTTCCACCCGGTTGCGATGAGTCAGCACATAGGAGCATCCCCGAACAAAGCCTGGACCCAAACCACCACTATAGTTTCCCTCCGGTTCTACCTGACACGCACGTCTCCCACCTCTAGGTGACCGTGACTGCGACGTCCGCGACGGGAGGCCACACCGTCGAGCCCCAAGACGGGCATCTACGCGTGCCACATCACTTTCACACATGCATCACGACCCGACGCAGTGTTTCGGTGGCATAGCTACACCCGGGAGGCCACCACGAAGCTCCATTGGACTAGGAGACCTAGCCCTTTGACTTTCGCTGGACGGGCTTTGACTAGTGGACTTTTCCACCTTGTTGCAATGGGTTAGCACATAGGAGCATCCCCGAACATGGCCTGGACCCAACCAACCACTATAGATTCCCTCCGATTCTACCCGACGCGCATGTTTCCCCCTCCAAGTGACCGCGACAGCGACGTCCGCGGAGGGGGGCCACACCCCGGAGCCCCAAGACGGGCGTCTACGCATGCCAAATCACTTTCACACATGCATCACGATGCGAAGCGGTGTTTCGGTGGCATAGCTACACCCGGGAGGCCACCACGAAGCTCCGCTAGACCAGGAGATCTAGCCCTTTGACTTTTCCTGGACGGGCTTTGACCAGTGGACTCTTCCACCCGGTTGCGATGAGTCAGCACATAGGAGCATCCCCGAACAAAGCCTGGACCCAAACCACCACTATAGTTTCCCTCCGGTTCTACCCGACACGCACGTCTCCCTCCTCTAGGTGACCGCGACTGCGACGTCCGCGACGGGAGGCCACACCGTCGAGCACCAAGACGGGCGTCTATGCGTGCCACATCACTTTCACACATGTATCACGACCGGACGCGGTGTTTCGGTGGCATAGCTACACCCGGGAGGCCACCACGAAGCTCCGTTAGACCAGGAGATCTAGCCCTTTGACTTTCGCCGGACAGGCTTTAACCAGTGGACTCTTCCACCTGGTTGCGATGGGTGAGCACATAAGAGCATCCCCGAACACAGCCTCGACGCAACCCACCACTATTGATTCCCTCCGGTTCTACCCGACGCGCACATCTCCCCCTCTAAATGATCGCGACAGCAACGTCCGCGGAGGTGAGCCACACCCCGGAGCGCCAAGACGGGTGTCTACGCATGCCACATCACTTTCAAACATGCATCATAACCCGAAGCGGTGTTTCGGTGGCATAGCTTCACCCGAAGCGGTGTTTCGGTGGCATAGCTTCACCGGGAGATCTAGCCCTTTGACTTTTGCTGGATGGGCTTTGACCAATGCACTCTTCCTGCTGGTTGCGATGGATCGGCACATAGGAGCATCGCCGAACTTGGCCTGGACCCTAACCACCACTATAGATTCCCTCCGGTTCTACCCCATGCGCACGTCTCCCTCCTCTAGGTGACCGCGACGGCGACGTCCGCGGAGGGAGGCCACACCCTGGAGCCCCTAGACGGGCGTCTACGCGTGCCACATCACTTTCAGACATGCATCACGAACCGACGCGGTGTTTCACTGGCATAGCTACACCTGGGAGGCCACCACGAAGCTCCGTTAGACCAGGAGATCTAGCCCTTTGACTTTCGCTGGACGGGCTTAGACTAGTGGACTCTTCCCCCTGGTTGCGTTAGGTCAGCACATAAGAGCATCCCCGAACACGGCCTGCACCAAACCCACAAATATAGATTCCCTCCGGCTCTATCCGACGCGCACGTCTCCTCCCTCCAAGTGACCGCGACAGCGACGTCCGCGGAGGGGGGCCACAGCTCGGAGCCCCAAGACGGGCGTCTACGCGTGCCATATCACTTTCACACATGCATCATGAGCCGACGCGGTGTTTCGGTGGCATAGCTACACCCGGGAAACCACCACGAAGCTCTGTTGGACTAGGAGATCTAGCCCTTTGACTTTCACCGGACGCGTTTGACTAGTGGACTCCTCCACTTGGTTGCGATGGGTCAGCACATAGGAGCATCCCCGAACACGGCCTGGACCCAACCCACCACTATAGATTCCCTCCGGTTCTACCCGATACGCACGTCTCCCCCTCCAAGTGATCGCGACAGCGATGTCCGCGGAGGGGGGCGACACTCCGAAGCCCCAAGACAGGTGTCTACGCATGCCACATCACTTCCACACATGCATCATGACCCGACGCGGTGTTTTGGTGGCTTAGCTACACCCGGGAGGCCACCACGTAGCGCCGTTAGACTAGGAGATCTAGCCCTTTGATTTTTGCCGGACGGGCTTTGACCAGTGGACTCTTCCACCTGGTAGCAATGGGTCGGCACATAGGAGCATCCCCGAACAAAGCCTGGACCCAAACCACCACTATAGTTTCCCTCCGGTTCTACCAGACGTGCACGTCTCCCTCCTCCACGTGACCGCGACAGCGACGTCCGCGGAGGGGGGCCACACCCCGGAGCCCCAAGACGGGCATCTACGCATGCCACATCACTTTCACACATGCATCACGACCCGACGCGGTGTTTCGATGGCATAGCTACACCCGGGAGGCCACCACGAAGCTCCGTTGGACCAGGAGATCTAGCCCTTTGACTTTCGCCGGACGGGCTTTGACCAGTGCACTCTTCCAGCTGGTTGTGATGGGTCACCACACAGGAGCATCCCCGAACACGGCCTGGACCCAACCCACCACTATAGATTCCCTCCGGTTCTACCCGACGTGCACGTCTCCCCCCTCCAAGTGACCGTGACAGCAAATCCGCGGAGGGGGGCCACACCCCGGAACCCCAAGACGGGCGTCTACACATGCCACACCACTTTCACACATGCATCCCAACCCGATGCGGTGTTTCGGTGGCGTGGCTACACCCGGGAGGCCACCACGAAGCTCCGTTAGACCAGGAGATCTAGCCCTTTAACTTTCGCCAGACGGGCTTTGACCAGTGGACTCTTCCACCTGGTTGCGATGAGTCAGCACATAGGAGCATCCCCGATCAAGGCCTGAACCCAACCCACCACTGTAGATTCCCTCCGGTTCTACCCAACGCGCACATCTCCACCTCCAAGTAACCGCGACAGCGACGTCCGCGGAGGGGGGGCACACCTCGGAGCCCCAAGACGGGCATCTACGTGTGCCACATCACTTTCACACATGTATCACAACCCGACGCGGTGTTTCGGTGGCATAGCTACACCCGGGAGGCCACCACGAAGCTCCGTTGGACCAGGAGATCTAGCCCTTTGACTTTCACCGGACGGGCTTTGACCAGTGGACTCTTCCACCTGGTTGCGATGGGTCAGCACATAAGAGCATCCCCGAACACGGCCTGGACCCAACCCACCATTATAGATTCCCTCCGGTTCTACCCGACGCGCACGTTTGCCCCCTCCAAGTGATCGAGACAGTGACGTCCGCAGAGGGGGGGCACACCTCGGAGCCCCAAGACGAGCGTCTACGCGTGCCACATCACTTTCACACATGCATCATGACCCGACGCGGTGTTTCGGTGGCATAGCTACACCCGGGAGGCCACCACGAAGCTCCGTTAGACCAGGAGATCTAGCCCTTTGACTTTCGCCGGACGGGCCTTGACCAGTGGACTCTACCACCTGGTTGTGATGGGTCACCACATAGGAGCATCTCCGAACACGGCCTGGACCCAATCAACCACTATAGATTCCATCCGGTTCTACCCAACGCGCATATCTCCCCCATCCAAGTGACCGTGACAGCGACGTCCGCGGAGGGGTGCCACACCCCGGAGCCCCAAGGCAGGCATGTACGTGTGCCACATCACTTTCACACATGCATCATGACCCAACGCTTTGTTTCGGTGGCATAGCTACACCCGGGAGGCCACCACGAAGCTCCGTTAGACCAGGAGATCTACCCCTTTGACTTTCGCCGGACGGGCTTTGACCACTGGACTCTTCCACCTGGTTGCGATGGGTCAACACATAAGAGCATCCCCGAACACGGCCTGGACCCAACCCACCACTATAGATTCCCTCCGGTTCTACCCGACGCGCACGTCTCCACCCTCCAAGTGACGGTGACAGCAAATCCGCGGAGGGGGGCCACACCCCGGAGCCCCAAGACGGGCGTCTACACATGCCACACCACTTTCACACATGCATCCCAACCCGATGCGGTGTTTCGGTGGCATGGCTACACCCAGGAGGCCACCACGAAGCTCCGTTAGACCAGGAGATCTAGCCCTTTAACTTTCGCCAGACGGGCTTTGACTAGTGGACTCTTCCACCTGGTTGCGATGGGTCAGCACGTAGGAGCATCCCCGAACAAGGCCTGAACCCAACCCACCACTATAGATTCCCTCCGGTTCTACCCGACGCGCACATCTCCCCCTCCAAGTAACCGTGACAGCGACGTCCGCGGAGGGGGGGCACACCTCGGAGCCCCAAGACGGGCATCTACGTGTGCCACATCACTTTCACACATGCATCACGACCCGACGCGGTATTTCGGTGGCATAGCTACACCCGGGAGGCCACCACGAAGCTCCGTTGGACCAGGAGATCTACCCCATTGACTTTCGCCGGACGGGATTTGACCAGTGGACTCTTCCACCTGGTTGCGATGGGTCAGCACATAAGAGCATCCCCGAACACGGCCTCGACCCAACCCACCACTATAGATTCCCTCCGGTTCTACCCGACACGCACGTCTCCCCCTCCAAGTGATCGCGACAACGACGTCCGCGGAGGGGGCCACACCCCGGAGCCCCAAGACGGGTGTCTACGCATGCCAGATCACTTTCGCACCAGCATCATGACCCGAAGCGGTGTTTCCGTGGCATAGCTACACCCGGGAAGTCACCACGAAGCTTCGTTAGACCGGGAGATCTAGCCCTTTGACTTTCGTTGGATGGTCTTTGACCAGTGCACTCTTCCATCTAGTTGCGATCGATCAGGACATAGGAGCATCCCCGAATACGGCCTGGAGCCAAACCACCACTATAGATTCCCTCCGGTTCTACCCGACGCGCACGTCACCCTCCTCTAGGTGACCGTGACAGTGACGTCCGCAGAGGGAGGCCACACCCTGGAGCACCAAGACGGGCGTCTACGCGTGCCACATCACTTTCACACATGCATCACGAACCGACGCGATGTTTCACTGGCATAGCTACACCCGGGAGGCCACCACGAAGCTCCGTTAGACCAGGAGATCTAGCCGTTTGACTTTCCATGGACGGGCTTTGACTAGTGGACTCTTCCCCTGGGTTGCGATAGGTCAGCACATAAGAGCATCCCCGAACACGGCCTGGACCCAACCCACAACTATAGATTCCCTCCGGTTCTACCCAATGCGC
The DNA here is from genome assembly GCA_022496015.1 of Hordeum marinum. Lineage (NCBI taxonomy): Eukaryota > Viridiplantae > Streptophyta > Magnoliopsida > Poales > Poaceae > Hordeum > Hordeum marinum. Next base: position 504,541,798 of record CM039674.1, on the reverse strand, counting down.
ACGTCTGCCCCCTCCAAGTGACTGAGACAGCGACGTCCGCGAAGGGGGGCCACACCGCGGAGCCCCAAGACGGGCGTCTACGCAAGCCACATCACTTTCACACATGCATCACGACGCGACGCGGTGTTTCGGTGGCATAGCTACACCAGGGAGGCCACCACGAAGCTCCGTTAAACCAAGAGATCTAACCCTTTGACTTTTACCAGACGGGCTTTGACCAGTGGATTCTTCCACCTGGTAGCGATGTGTCAGCACATAGGAGAATCCCCGAACACAGCCTGAACCCAGCCCACCACTATAGATTCCCTCCGGTTCTACCCGACGCGCAAGTCTTCCCCTCCAAGTAATGGTGACAGCGACGTCCGTGGAGGGGGGCCACACCCCGAAGCCCCAACACGGGCGTCTACGCGTGCCACATCACTTTCACACATGCATCACGACCCGGCGCGGAGTTTCGGTGGCATAGCAACACCCGAGAGGCCACCACGAAGCTCTGTTAGACCAAGAGATCTAGCCCTTTGTCTTTCGCCGTCGGGCTTTGACCAGTGGACTCTTCCACCAGGTTGCGGTGGGTCAGCACATAGGAGCATCCCCAAACACGGTCTGGACCCAACCAACCACTATAGATTCCCTCCGGTTCTACCCGACGCGCACGTCTCCCCCTCTAAGTGACCGCGACTTCGACGTCCGTGGAGGGGGGCACACCCCGGAGCCACAAGACGGGCGTCTACGCGTGCCACATCACTTTCACACATGCATCACGACCCGAAGTGGTGTTTCGGTGGCATAGCTACACCCGGGAGACCACCACGAAGCTCCGTTAGACCAGGAGATCTAGCCCTTTGACTTTCGCTGGACGGGCTTTGACAAGTGGACTTTTCCACCTGGTTGCGATGAGTCAGCACATAGGAGCATCCCCGAACATGGCCTGGACCCAAACCACCATTACAGATTCCCTCCGGTTCTACCCGATGCGCACGTCTCCCTCCTCTAGGTGACCGCGACAGCGACGTCCGCGGAGGGAGGCCACACCCTCGAGCCCTAAGATGGGCGTCTACACGTACCACATCACTTTCACACATGCATCACGACCCGACGCGGTGTTTCGGTGGCATAGTTACACACGGGAGGCCACCGCGAAGCTCCGTTAGACCAGGAGATCTAGCCCTTTGACTTTCGCCGGTCAGGCTTTGACCAGTGGACTCTTCTACCTGGTTGCGATAGGTCAGCACATAAGTGCATCCCCGAACACGGCCTGCACCCAACCAACCACTATAGATTCCCTCCGGTTCTACCCGACGCGCACGTCTCCCCCCCTCCCAGTGACCGCGACAGCGATGTCCTTCTAGGGGGGGCACACCCCGGAGCCACAAGACGGGCGTCTCCGCGTGCCACATCACTTTCACACATGCATCACGACCTGAAGCGGTGTTTCAGTGGCATAGGTACAACCGGGAGGCCACCACGAAGCTCCGTTAGACCAGGAGATCTAGCCCTTTGACTTTTGCCGGACGGGCTTTGACCAGTGGACTCTTCCACCTGGTAGCGATGGGTCAGCACATAGGAGCATCCCCGAAAACGGCCTAGACCCAACCCACCACTATAGATTCCCTCCGGTTCTACCCGACGCGCACGTCTCCCCCTCCAAGTGACCGCGACAGCGACGGCCGCGGAGGGGGGCCACACCCCGGAGCCCCAAGACGGGCGTCTAAGCATGCCACATCACTTCAACACATGCATCACGACCCGACGCGTTGTTTCGGTGGCACAGCTACACCCGGGTGGCCACCACGAAGCTCCGTTAGACCAGGAGATCTAGTTGTTTGACTTTTGCCGGACAGGCTTTGACCAGTGGACTCTGCCACCTGGTTGCGATGGGTCAGCACATAGGTGCATCCCCGAACACGTCCTGAACACAACCCACCGCTATAGATTCCCTCCGGTTCTACCCGACGCGCACGTCTCCCCCTCCAATTAACCGCGACAGCGACGTCCGCGGAGGGGGGCACACCCCGGAGCCCCAACACGGGCGTCTACGCGTGCCACATCAGTTTCACACATGCATCACGACCCGGCGTGGAGTTTCGGTGGCATAGCAACACCCGGGAGGCCACCACGAAGCTCCGTTAGACCAGGAGATCTAGCCCTTTGACTTTCGCCGGACGTGCTTTGACCAGTGGACTCTTCCACCTGGTTGCGATGGGTCAGCACATAGGAGCATCCCCAAACACGGACTGGACCCAACCAACCACTATAGATTCCCTCCGGTTCTACCCGACGCGCACGTCTCCCCCCTCTAAGTGACCGCGACATCGACGTCCGTGGAGGAGGGCACACCCCGGAGCCGCAAGACGGGCGTGTACGCATGCCACATCTCTTTCACACATGCATCACGACCCGATGCTGTGTTCGGTGGCATAGCTACACCCGGGAGGCCACCACGAAGCTCCGTTAGGCCAGGAGATCTAGCCCTTTGACTTTCGCCGGACGGGCTTTGATCAGTGGACTCTTCCACCTGGTTGCGATGGGTCAGCACATAGGAGCATCCCCGAACACGGCCTGGACCCAATCCACCACTATAGATTCCCTCCGATTCTACCCGACGTGCACATCTCCCCCTCCAAGTGACCGTGATAGCGACGTCCGGGGAGTGGGGCCACACCCCGGAGCCCCAAGACGGGCATCTACGCGTGTTCTACACTAGGTTCTACTCGACACGCACATCTCCACCCTCCAAGTGACCGTGACAGCGACGTCCATGGAGGGGGGCACACCACGGAGCCCCAAGACGGGCATCTAAGTGTGCCACATCACTTTCACACATGCAGCATGACCCGACGCAGTGTTTTGGTGGCATAGCTACACCCGGGAGGCCACCATGAAGCTCCGTTAGACCAGGAGATCTATCCCTTTGACTTTCACCGGACGGGCTTCGACCAGTGGACTCTTCCACCTGGTTGCGATGGGTCAGGACATAGGAGCATCCCCGAACACGGCGTGAACCCAACTCAGCACTGTAGATTCCCTCCGGTTCCACCCGACGCGCACGTCTCCCCCTCCAAGTAACCGGGACAGCGACGTCCGCGAAGGGGGGGCATACGCTGGAGCCCCAAGACGGGCGTCTACGCGTGCCACATCACTTTCACACGTGCATCACGACCCGACGCGGTGTTTCGGTTGCATAGCAACACCCGGGAGGCCACCACGAAGCTCCGTTAGACCAGGAGATCTAGCCCTTTGACTTTCGCCAGACGGGCTTTGACCAGTGGACTCTTCCACCTGGTTGCGATGGGTCAGGACATAGGAGCATCCCCGAACATGGCCTGGACCCAACCAACCACTATAGATTCCCTCCGGTTCTACCCGACGCGCACGTCTACCCCCTCCAAGTGACCGTGCCAGAGACGTTCGCGGAGGGGGGCACACCCCAGACACGCAAGACGGGCGTCTACGCGTGCCACATCACTTTTACACATGCATCACGACCCGATGCGGTGTTTTGGTGGAATAGCTACACCCGGGAGGCCACCACGAAGCTCCGTTAGACCAGGAGATCTAGCCGTTTGACTTTTGCCAGACAGGCTTTGACCAGTGGACTCTTCCACCCGGTTGCGATGGGTCAGCACATAGGAGCATCCCCGAACACGGCCTGGACCCAACCCACCACTATAGATTCCCTCCGGTTCTACCCGACGCGCACGTCTCCCCCTCCAAGTGACCGCGACAGCGACCTCCATGGAGGGGGGCCACACCCCGGAGCCCCAAGACGGCCGTCTACGCATGCCACATCACTTTCACACATGCATCATGGCCCGACGCGGTGTTTCGGTGGCATAGCTACACCCGGGAGGCCACCATGAAGCTCCGTTAGAACAGGAGATCTAGCCCTTTTACTTTCGCCGAACGGGCTTTCACCAGTGGACTCTTCCACTGATTGCGACGACCTAGCACATAGGACCATCCCCGAACACGGCCTGGACCCAACCCACCACTATAGATTCCCTCCGGTTCTACCCAACATGTACGTCTCCCCCTACAAGTGACCCCGAGAGCAATGTCCGTGGAGGGGGGCCACGCCCTAGAGCCCCAAGACGGGCGTCGACGTGTGCCACATCACTTTCACACATGCATCACGACCCAACGCGGTGTTTAGGTGGCATAGCTACTCCCGGGAGGCCACCACGAAGCTTCGTTAGACCAGGACATCTAGCCCTTTGACTTTCGCCAGACGGGCTTTGACCAGTGGAATCTACCACGTGGTTGCGATGGGTCAGCACATAGGAGCATCCCCGAACACGGTCTGGACCCAACCCACCACTATAGATTGCGTCCGGTTCTACCTGACGCGCATGTCTCCCCCCCTCCACGTGACCGCGACAACGACGTTCGCGGAGGGTGGCCACATCCCGGAACCCCAAGACGGGTGTCAACGCATGCGACAATACTTTCACACATGCGTCACGACCCGACGCGGTGGTTCGGTGGCATAGCTACACCCGGGAGGCCACCACGAAGCTCCATTAGACCAGGAGATCTAGCCTTTTGATTTTCGCCGGACAGGCGTTGACCAGTGGACTCTTCCACATGGTTGCGATAGGCGAGAACATAGGAGCATCCCAGAACACGGCCTGGACCCAACCCACCACTATTGATTCCCTCCGGTTCTACTCGACGCGCATATCTCCCCCCTTCAAGTGACCGCAATAGCGACATCCGCGGAGGGGGGCCACACCTCGGAGCCCCAAGACGGACGTCTACGCATGTCATATCACTTCCACACATTCATCATGACCCGACGCGGTGTTTCAGTGGAATAGCTACACCCGGGAGGCCACCACGAAGCTCCGTTGGACCAGGAGATCTAGCCCTTTGACTTTCACCGGACGGGCTTTGACCAGTGGACTCTTCCACCTGGTTGCAATGGGTCAGCACATAGGAGCATCCCCGAACACGGCCTTGACCCAACCTACCACTATAGATTCCCTCCGGTTCTACCCAACGCGCACATCTCCCCCGTCCAAGTGACCGCGACAGCGACGTCCGAGGAGTGGGGCCACACCCCGCAGCCCCAAGACGGGCATCTACGCGTGCCACATGACTTTCACACATGCATCACGACCCGACGAGGTGTTTCAGTGGCATAGCTAAACCTGGGAGGCCACCACGAAGCTCTATTAGACCAAGACATCTAGCCCTTTGACTTTTGCCGGACGGGCTTTGGCAAATGGACTCTTCCACCTGGTAGCGATTGGTCAGCACATAGGAGCATCCCCGAACATGGCCTGGACCCAACCCACCACTATAGATTCCCTTCGATTCTACCCTACGCGCACGTCTCCCCCCTCCAAGTGACCACGACAGCGACGTCCGCGGAGGGGGCCCACACCCCGGAGCCCCAAGACGGGCGTCTACGCGTGCCACTTCACTTCCACACATGCATGACGACCCGACGCGGTGTTTCGGTGGCATAGCTACACCCGGGAGGCCACCACAAAGCTCCGTTGGACCAGAAGATCTAGCCCTTTGACTTTCGCCAGACGGGCTTTGACTAGTGAACTCTTCCACCTAGTTGCGATCGGTCAGCACATAGGAGCATCCCCGAACACGGCCTGGACCCAATCCACCACTATAGATTCCATCCGGTTCTACCCGACGCGCACACCTCCCCCTCTAATTGACCATGACAGCGACGTGCGCGGAGGGGGACCACACCCCGATGCCCCAAGACGGGCATCTACGTGTGCCACGTCACTTTCACACATGCATCATGACCCGACGCGGTGTTTCGGGGGCATAGCTACACCCGGGAGGCAACCAGGAAGCTTCGTTGTACCAGGAGATCTACCCCCTTGACTTTCGCCGGATGGGCTTTGACTAGTGGACTCTTCCACCTGGTTAGGATGGGCCAGCAAATAGGAGCATCCCCGAACACGGCCTGAACCCAACACACCACTATAGATTCCCTCTGGTTCTACCCGACGCGCACACCTCCCCCTCCAAGTAACCGCGATAGCGACGTCCGCCGAGGGAGGCCACACCCCGGAGCACCAAGACGGGCGTCTACGCGTGCCACATCACTTTCACACAGGCATCATGACCCGACGCGGTGTTTCGATGGCATTGCTACACCCTGGAGGCCACCACGAAGCTCCGTTGGACCAGGAGATCTAGCCCTTTGAGTTTCGCCGGACGGGCATTGACCAGTGGACTCTTCCACCTGGTTGCGATGGGTCAGCACATAGGACCATCCCCGAACATGGCCTGGACCCAACCAACAACTATAGATTCCCTCCGGTTCTACCCGACGTGCATGTCTCCCCCCTCCAAGTGACCGTGACAGTGACGTCCGCGGAGGGGTGCACACCCCGGAGCCGCAAGACGGGCGTCTACGTGTGCCACATCACTTTCACACATGCATCACGACCCGACGCGGTGCTTTGGTGGCATAGTTACACCGGAGAGGCCACCACGAAGCTCCATTAGACCAGGAGATCTAGCCGTTTGACTTTTGCCGGAGAGGCTTTGACCAATGGAATCTTCCACTTGGTTGCGATGGGTCAGCACATAGGAGCATCCCCGAACACGGCCTGGATCCAACCCTCCACTATAGATTCCCTCCGGTTCTACCCGACGAGTACGTCTCCCCCCTCCAAGTGACCGCGACAGCGATGTCCGCGGATGGGGGCCACACCCTAGAGCCCCAAGACGAGCGTCGACGCGTGCCACATCACTTTCACACATGCATAAGGACCCTACGTGGTGTTTCGATGGCATAGCTACACCCGGGAGGACACCACGAAGCTCTGTTAGACCAGGACATCTAGCCCTTTGACTTTCGCCGGACGGGCTTTGACAAGTGGACTCTTCCACCTGATTGCGATGGGTCAGCACATACGAGCATCCCCGAACACGGCCTGAACCCAACCCACCACTACAGATTCCCTCCAGTCTTACCCGACGCGCACGTCTGCCCCTCCAAGTAACCATGACAGCAACGTCCGCGGAGGGGGGCCACACCCCGGAGCCCCAAGACGGGTATCTACGTCTGCCACATCACTTTCACACAGGCATCACGGTGCGACGCGGTGTTTCGGTGGCATAGCTACACCCGGGTGGCCACCACGAAGCTCCGTTAGACCAGGAGATCTAGCCGTTTGACTTTTGCCGGACAGGCTTTGACCAGTGGACTCTGCCACCTGGTTGCGATGGGTCACCACATAGGTGCATCCCCGAACACGTCCTGAACACAACCCACCTCTATAGATTCCCTCCAGTTCTACCCGACGCGCACGTCTCCCCCTCCAATTAACCGCGACAGCGACGTCCACGGAGGGGGGCCACACCCCGGAGCCCCAACACGGGCGTCTACGCGTGCCACTTCACTTTCACAGATGCATCACGACCCGGCATGGAGTTTCGGTGGCATAGCAACACCCGAGAGGCCACCACGAAGCTCCGTTAGACCAGGAGATCTAGCCCTTTGACTTTCGCCGGACGGGCTTTGACCAGTGGACTCTTCCACCTGGTTGCGATGGGTCAGCACATAGGAGCATCCCCAAACATGGCCTGGACCCAACCAACCACTATAGATTCCCTCCGGTTCTACCCGACGCGCACGTCTCCCCCCTCTAAGTGACCGCGACAGTGACGTCCGTGGGGGAGGGCACACCCCGGAGCCGCGAGACGGGCGTGTACGCATGCCATATCTCTTTCACACATGCATCACGACCCGATGCTGTGTTCGGTGGCATAGCTACACCCGGGAGGCCACCACGAAGCTCCGTTAGGCCAGGAGATCTAACCCTTTGACTTTCGCCGGACGGGCTTTGACCAGTGGACTCTTCCACCTGGTTGCGATGGGTCAGCACATAGGAGCATCCCCGAACACGGCCTGGACCCAATCCACCACTATAGATTCCCTCCGATTCTACCCGACGTGCACATCTCCCCCTCCAAGTGACCGTGATAGCGACGTCCGGGGAGTGGGGCCACACCCCGGAACCCCAAGACGGGCATCTACGCGTGTTCTACACTAGGTTCTACTCGACACGCACATCTCCACCCTCCAAGTGACCGTGACAGCGACGTCCGCGGAGGGGGGGCACACCACGGAGCCCCAAGATGGGCATCTAAGTGTGACACATCACTTTCACACATGCAGCATGACCCGACGCAGTGTTTTGGTGGCATAGCTACACCCGGGAGGCCACCATGAAGCTCCGTTAGACCAGGAGATCTATCCCTTTGAATTTCGCCGGACGGGCTTCGACCAGTGGACTCTTCCACCTGGTTGCGATGGGTCAGGACATAGGAGCATCCCCGAACACGGCGTGAACCCAACCCAGCACTATAGATTCCCTCCGGTTCCACCCGACGCGCACGTCTCCCCCTCCAAGTAACTGGGACAGCGACGTCCGCGAAGGGGGGGCATACGCCGGAGCCCCAAGACGGGCGTCTACGCGTGCCACATCACTTTCACACATGCATCACGACCGGACGCGGTGTTTCGGTTGCATAGCAACACCCGGGAGGCCACCACGAAGCTCCATTAGACCAGGAGATCTAGCCCTTTGACTTTCGCCAGACGGGCTTTGACCAGTGGACTCTTCCACCTGGTTGCGATGGGTCAGGACATAGGAGCATCCCCGAACATGGCCTGGACCAAACCAACCACTATAGATTCCCTCCGGTTCTACCTGGCGCGCACGTCTACCCCCTCCAAGTGACCGTGCCAGAGACGTTCGTTGAGGGGGGCACACCCCAGACACGCAAGACGGGCGTCTACGCGTGCCACATCACTTTCACACATGCATCACGACCCGATGCGGTGTTTTGGTGGAATAGCTACACCCGGGAGGCCACGACGAAGCTCCGTTAGACCAGGAGATCTAGCCGTTTGACTTTTGCCAGACAGGCTTTGACCAGTGGACTCTTCCACCCGGTTGCGATGGGTCAGCACATTGGAGCATCCCCGAACACGGCCTGGACACAACCCACCACTATAGATTCCCTCCGTTTCTACACGACGCGCACGTCTCCCCCTCCAAGTGACCGCGACAGCGACCTCCATGGAGGGGGGCCACACCCCGGAGCCCCAAGACAGGCGTCTACGCATGCCACATCACTTTCACACATGCATCATGGCCCGACGCGGTGTTTCGGTGGCATAGCTGCACCCGGGAGGCCACCATGAAGCTCCGTTAGACCAGGAGATCTAGCCCTTTTACTTTCGCCGAACGGGCTTTCACTAGTGGACTCTTCCACTGATTGCGACGGCCTGGCACATAGGAGCATCCCCGAACACGGCATGGACCCAACCCACCAATATAGATTCCCTCCAGTTCTACCGGATGTGTACGTCTCCCCCTTCAAGTGAACGCGAGAGCAACGTCCGCGGAGGGGGGCCACGCCCTAGAGCCCCAAGACGGGCGTCGACGTGTGCCACATCACTTTCACACATGCATCACGACCCAATGCGGTGTTTCGGTGGCATAGCTACACCCGGGAGGCCACCACGAACCTTCGTTAGACCAGGACATCTAGCCCTTTGACTTTCGCCAGACGGGCTTTGACCAGTGGAATCTACCACGTGGTTGCGATGGGTCAGTACATAGGAGCATCCCCGAACACGGTCTGGACCCAAGCAACCACTATAGATTGCGTCCGGTTCTACCTGACGCGCATGCCTCCCCCCTCCACGTGACCGCGACAGCGACGTTCGCGGAGGGTGGCCACATCCCGGAACCCCAAGACGGGTGTCAACGCATGCGACAATACTTTCACACATGCGTCACGACCCGACGCGGTGGTTCGGTGGCATAGCTACACCCGGGAGGCCACCACGAAGCTCCATTAGACCAGGAGATCTAGCCTTTTGATTTTCGCCGGACAGGCTTTTACCAGTGGACTCTTCCACATGGTTGCGATAGGCAAGAACATAGGAGCATCCCAGAACACGGCCTGGACCCAACCCACCACTATTGATTCCCTCCGGTTCTACTCGACACGCATATCTCCCCCCTTCAAGTGACCGCAATAGCAACGTCCGCGGAGGGGGGCCACACCTCGGAGCCCCAAGACGGACGTCTACGCATGTCATATCAGTTCCACACATTCATCATGACCCGACGCAGTGTTTCAGTGGAATAGCTACACCCGAGAGGCCACCATGAAGCTCCGTTGGACCAGGAGATCTAGCCCTTTGACTTTCACCGGACGGGCTTTGACCAGTGGACTCTTCCACCTGGTTGCAATGGGTCAGCACATAGGAGCATCCCCGAACACGGCCTTGACCCAACCTACCACTATAGATTCCCTCCGGTTCTACCCAACGCGCACATCTCCCCCATCCAAGTGACTGCGACAGCGACGTCCGAGGAGTGGGGCCACACCCCGGAGCCCCAAGACGGGCATCTACGCGTGCCACATGACTTCCACACATGCATCACGACCCGACGAGGTGTTTCACTGGCATAGCTAAACCTGGGAGGCCACCACGAAGCTCTATTAGACCAAGACATCTAGCCCTTTGACTTTTGCCGGACGGGCTTTCACAAATGGACTCTTCCACCTGGTAGCGATTGGTCAGCACATAGGAGCATCCCCGAACATGGCCTGGACCCAACCCACCACTATAGATTCCCTTCGATTCTAGCCTACGCGCACGTCTCCCCCCTTCAAGTGACCACGACAGCGACGTCCGCGGAGGGGGGCCACACCCCGGAGCCCCAAGACGGGCGTCTACGCGTGCCACTTCACTTCCACACATGCATCACGACCCGACTCCGGTGGCATAGCTACACCCGGGAGGCCACCACAAAGCTCCGTTGGACCAGGAGATCTAGCCCTTTGACTTTCGCCGGACGGGCTTTGACTAGTGAACTCTTCCACCTAGTTGCGATCGGTCAGCACATAGGAGCATCCCCGAACACGGCCTGGACCCAATCCACCACTATAGATTCCATCCGGTTCTACCCGACGCGCACACCTCCCTCTCTAATTGACCATGACAGTGACGTGCGCGGAGGGGGACCACACCCCGAAGCCCCAAGACGGGCATCTACGTGTGCCACATCACTTTCACACATGCATCATGACCCGACGCGGTGTTTCGGGGGCATAGCTACACCCGGGAGGCAACCACGAAGCTTCGTTGTACCAGGAGATCTACCCCTTTGACTTTTGCCGGATGGGCTTTGACTAGTGGACTCTTCCACCTGGTTACGATGGGCCAGCAAATAGGAGCATCCCCGAACACGGCCTGAACCCAACACACCACTATAGATTCCCTCTGGTTCTACCCGACGCGCACACCTCCCCCTCCAAGTAACCGCGATAGCGACGTCCGCCGAGGGAGGCCACACCCCGGAGCCCCAAGACGGGTGTCTACGCGTGCCACATCACTTTCACACATGCATCATGACCCGACGCGGTGTTTCGCTGGCATTGCTACACCCTGGAGGCCACCACGAAGCTCCGTTGGACCAGGAGATCTAGCCCTTTGAGTTTCGCCGGATGGGCATTGACCAGTGGACTCTTCCACCTGGTTGCGATGGGTCAGCACATAGGAGCATCCCCGAACATGGCCTGGACCCAACCAACCACTATAGATTCCCTCCGGTTCTACCCGACGTGCATGTCTCCCCCCTCCAAGTGACCGCGACAGCGACGTCCGCGGAGGGGTGCACACCGCGGAGCCGCAAGACGGGCGTCTACGCGTGCCACATCAGTTTCACACATGCATCACGACCCGACGCGGTGTTTTGGTAGCATAGTTACACCCGAGAAGCCACCACGAAGCTCCATTAGACTATGAGATCTAGCCGTTTGACTTTTGCCGGAGAGGCTTTGACCAATGGAATCTTCCACCTGGTTGCGATGGGTCAGCACATAGGAGCATCCCCGAACACGGCCTGGACCCAACCCTCCACTATAGATTCCCTCCGGTTCTACCCGACGAGTATGTCTCCCCCCTCCAAGTGACCGCGACAGCGATGTCCGCATAGGGGGGCCACACCCTAGATCCCCAAGACGAGCGTCGACGCGTGCCACATCACTTTCACACATGCATCACGACCCGACGTGGTGTTTCGGTGGCATAGCTACACCCGGGAGGCCACCACGAAGCTCTGTTAGACTAGGACATCTAGCCCTTTGACTTTCACCGGACGGGCTTTGACCAGTGGACTCTTCCACGTGGTTGCGATGGGTCAGCGCATAGGAGCATCCCCGAACACGGTCTGGACCCAACCCACCACTATAGATTGACTCTGGTTCTACCCGACGCGCATGTCTCCCACCTCCAAGTGACCGCGACAATGATGTCCGCGGAGGGGGACCAGACCCCGGAGCCCCAAGACGGGCGTCTACGCGTGCCACATCACTTTCACACATGCATCACGACCCGACGCGGTGTTTCGGTGGCATAGCTACACCCGGGAGGCCACCACGAAGCACCGTTAGACCAGGAGATCCAATCCTTTGACTTTCGCCAATTCGGCTTTGACCAGTGGACTCTTCCATGTGGTTGCGATAGGCCAGCACATAGGAGCATCCCCGAACACGGCCTGGACCCAACCCACCAATATAGATTCCCTCTGGTTCTACTCGACGCGCATGTATCCCCCCTCCAAGTGACCGCGATAGCGACGTCCGCGGAGGGGAGCCACACCCCAAAGCCCCAAGACGGGCGTCTATGCATGCCACATCACTTTCACACATGCATCATGACCCGACACGGTGTTTCGGGGCCATAGCTACACCCGGGAGGCCACCACGAAGTTTCGTTATACCAAGAGATCTACCCATTTGACTTACGCCGGATGGGCTTTGACTAATGGACTCTTCCACCTGGTTGCGATCGGTCAGCAAATAGGAGCATCCCCGAACACGGCCTGAACCCAACACACCACTATAGATTCCCTCTGGTTCTACCCGACACGCACATCTCCCCCTCCAAGTAACTGCGACAGCGACGTCCGCCGAGGGGGGCCACACCCCGGAGCCCCAAGACGGGCGTCTACGCGTGCCACATCACTTTCACACATGCATCATGACCCGACGCAGTGTTTCGATGGCATAGCTACACCCGGGAGGCCACCACGAAGCTCCGTTAGACCAGGAGTTCTAGCCCTTTGCCTTTTGCCAGACGGGCTTTGACTAGTGGACTCTTCCACCTGGTTAAGATGGGTCAGCACATAGGAGCATCCCCGAACACGGCCGGGACCCAACCAACCACTATAGATTCCCTCTGGTTCTACCCGGTGCGCACTTCTCCCACTCCAAGTGAGCGCGACAGCGACGTCCGCGGAGGGAGGCACACCCCGAAGCTGCAAGACGGGCGTCTACGCGTGCCACATCACTTTCACACATGCATCATGACCCGATGTGGTGTTTCGGTGGCATAGCTACACCCGGGAGGCCACCACGAAGCTCCGTTAGACCAGGAGATCTAGCCCTTTGACTTTCGCCGGACGGGGTTTGACCAGTGGACTCTTCGACCTGGTTGTGATGGGTCAGCACATAGGAGCATCCCCGAAGACGGCCTGGACCCAACCAACCACTATAGATTCCCTCCGGTTCTACCCGACGTGCACGTTTCGCCCTCCAAGTGATCGCGACAGCGACGTCCGCGGAGGCGGGCACACCCCGGAGCTGCAAGACGGGCATCTACGTGTGCCACATCACTTTCACAAATGCATCACGACCCGACGCGGTGTTTTGGTGGCATAGCTACAGCCGAGAGGCCACCACGAAGCTCCGTTAGACCAGGAGATCTAGCCGTTTGACTTTTGCCGGAGAGGCTTTGACGAGTGGAATCTTCCACCTGGTTGCCATGGGTCAGCACATAGGAGCATCCCCGAACACGGCCTGGACCCAACCCACCAATATAGATTCCCTCCGGTTCTACCCGACGAGTACGTCTCCCCCCTCCAAGTGATCGCGACAGCGACGTCCGCGGAGGGGGGCCACAACCTAGAGCCCCAAGACGTGCGTCGACGCATGCCACATCACTTTCACACATGCATCACGACCCGACGTGGTGTTTCGGTGGCATAGCTACTCCCGGGAGGCGACCACGAAGCTTTGTTAGACCAGGACATCTAGCCCTTTGACTTTCGCCGAACGGGCTTTGACTAGTGGACTCTTCCACGTCGTTGCGATGGCTCAGCACATAGGAGCATCCCCGAACACGGTCTGGACCCAACCCACCACTACAGATTGCCTCCGGTTCTACCCGACGCGCATGTCTCCCCCTCCAAGTGACCACGACAGCGACGTCCGCGGAGGGGGGCCACTCCCCGAAGCCCCAAGACTAGCGTCTACGCGTGCCACAACACTTTCACACATGCATCACGACCCGACGCGGTGTTTCGGTGGCATAGCTACACCCGGGAGGCCACCACGAAGCACCATTAGACCAGGAGATCTAACCCTTTGACTTTCGCCGGACGGGCTTTAACCAGTGGACTCTTCAACGTGGTTGCGATGGGCCAGCAAATAGGAGCATCCCCGAACACTGCCTGGACCCAACCCACCAATATAGACTCCCTCCGGTTCTACTCGACGCGCATGTCTCCCCCCTCCAAGGGACCACGATAGCGACGTCCGCGGAGGGGGCCACACCCCAGAGTCCCAAGACGGGCGTCTATGCATGCCACATCACTTCCACACATGCATCACGACCCGACGCGGTGTGTCAGTGGCATAGCTACACTCGGGAGGCCACCACGAAGCTCCTTTGGACCAGGAGATCTAGCCCTTAACTTTGGCTAGACAGGATTTGACCAGTGGACTCTTCCACCTGGTTGCGATGCGTCAGCACATAGGTCCATCCCAGAACACGGCCTGGACCCAACCCACCACTATAGATTCCCTCCGGTTCTACCCAACACGCACGTCTCCCCCCTCCAAGGGATCGCGACAGCGAAGTCTGCGGAGGGGGGCCACACCTCAGAGCCCCAGGACGGGCGTGTACGCATGCCACATCACTTTCACACATGCATCACGACCCGACGCGCTGTTTCGGTGGCATAGCTACACTCGGGAGGCCACCACGAAGCTCCGCTAGACCAAGAGATCTAGCACTTTGACTTTCGCTGGACGGGATTTGACCAGTGGATTCTTCCACCTGGTTGCGATGGGTCAGCACATAAGATTATCCCCGAACACGACCTGCAGCCAACCCACCAATATAGATTCCCTCCGGTTCTACCCGACTTGCACGTCTCCCCCCTCCAACTAACCGCGACAGCGACGTCCGCGGAGGGGGCCACACCTCGGATCCCCAAGACGGGCGTCTACGCGTGCCACATCATTTTCACACATGCATCACGGCCCGACGCGGTGTTTCGGTGGCATAGTTACACCCGGGAGGCCACCATGAAGCTCCGTTGGACCAGGAGATCTAGCCCTTTAACTTTTGCCAGAAAGGCTTTGACTAGTGGACTCTTCCACCTGGTTGCGATGGCTCAGCACATAGGTGCATGCCCGAACACGGCCTGGACCCAACCCACCACTATAGATTCCCTCTGGTTCTACCCGACGCGCAAGTCTCCCCCTCCAAGTGACCATGACAGCGACGTCCGCGGAGGGGGCCACACCCCGGAGCCCCAAGACGGGCGTCTACGCGTGCCACTTCACTTCCACACATGCATCACGACCCAACGCAGTGTTTCGGCGGCATAGCTACACCCGGGAGGCCACCACAAAGCTCCGTTGGACCAAGAGATCTAGCCCTTTGACTTTCACCGAACGGGCTTTGACTAGTGGACTCTTCCACCTAGTTGCGGTGGGTTAGCACATAGGAGCATCCCCGAACACGGCCTGGACCCAATCCACCAAGAAAGATTCCAGCCGTTCTACCCGACGCGCACACCTCCCCCCTCCAATTGACCGTGATAGCGACGTGCGTGGAGGGGGACCACACCCCGAAGCCCCAAGACGGGCATCTACGTGTGCCACATCACTTTCACACATGCATGATAACCCGACACGGTGTTTCGGGGGATAGCTACACCCACGAGGCCACCACGAAGCTTCATTATACCAGGAGATCGACCCCTTTGACTTTCGCCGGATGGGCTTTGATTAGTGGACTCTTCCACCTGGCTACGATGGGTCAGCAAATAGGAGGATCCCCGAACACGGCCTGAACCCAACACACCACTATAGATTCCCTTTGGTTCTACCCGACGCGCACATCTCCCCCTCCAAGTAACCGCGACAACGACGTCCGCCGAGGGGGGCCACACCCCGGAGCCCCAAGACGGGCGTCTACGCGTGCCACATCAGTTTCACACATGCATCACGACCCAACGCGGTGTTTCGATGGCATAGCTACACCCGGGAGGCCACCACGAAGCTTCGTTAGACCAGGAGTTCTAGCCCTTTGACTTTTGCTGGACGTCCTTTGACTAGTGGACTCTTCCACCTGGTAGCAATGGGTCAGCACATAGGAGCATCCCCGAACACGGCCTGGACACAATCCACCACTATAGATTCCCTCCGGTTCTACCCGACGTGCACGTCTCCCCCTCCAATTGACTGCGACAGCGACGTCCGCGGAGGGGGGCACACCTCGGAGCCGCAAGACGGGCGTCTACGCGTGGCACATCACTTTCACACATGCATCACGACCCGACGCGGCATTTTGGTGGCATAGTTACACCCGAGAGGCCACCACGAAGCTCCGTTAGACCAGGAAATCTAGACGTTTGACTTTTGCCGGAGAGGCTTTGACCAATGGAATCTTCCTCCTGGTTGCGATGGGTCAGCACATAGGAGCATCCCCGAACATGGCCTGGACCCAACCCTCCACTATAGATTCCCTCTGGTTCTACCCGACGAGTACGTCTCCCCCCTCCAAGTGACCGCGACAGCGACGTCCGCGGAGGGGGGCCACACCCTAGAGCCCCAAGACGGGCGTCGACGCGTGCCACATCACTTTCACACATGCATCACGACCCGACGTGGTGTTTCGGTGGCATAGCTACACCCGGGAGGCCACCACGACGCTCTGTTAGACCAGGACATCTAGCCCTTTGACTTTCACCGGACGGGCTTTGACAAGTGGACTCTTCCACGTGGTTGCGATGGGTCAGCACATAGGACCATCCCTGAACACGGTCTGGACCCAACCCACCACTATAGATTGCCTCCGGTTCTACCCGACACGCATGTCTCCCCCCTCCAAGTGACCGCGACAACGACGTCCGGGGAGGGGGGCCACACCGCGGAGCCCCAAGACAGGCGTCTACGCGTGCCACATCACTTTAACACATGCATCACGACCCGACGCGGTGTTTCGGTGGCATAGCTATACCCGGGAGGCCACCACGAAGCATCGTTAGACCAGGAGATCTAACCCTTTGACTTTCGCCGGACGGGCTTTGACCAGTGGACTCTTCCATGTGGTTGCGATGCGCCAGCACATAGGAGCATCCTCGAACACGGCCTGGACCCAACCCACACATATATATTCCCTCCGGTTCTACTCGACGCGCATGTATCCCCCCTCCAAGTGACCGCGATAGCGACGTCCGCGGAGGGGGGTCACACCCCAGAGCCCCAAGACGGGCGTCTATGCATGCGACATAACTTCCACACATGCATCACGACCCGACGCGGTATGTCGGTAGCATAGCTACACCCGGGAGGCCACCACGAAGCTCCGTTGGACCAGGAGATCTAGCCCTTTAACTTTCGCCCGACAGGCTTTGACCAGTGGACTCTTCCACCCGGTTGCGATTGGTCAGCACACAGGTGCAACCCCGAACACGGCCTGGACCCAACCCACCACTATAGATTCCCTCTGGTTCTACCCGACGCGCACGTCTCCCCCTCCAAGTGACCACGACAGCGACGTCCGCGGAGGGGGGCCACACCGCGGAGCCCCAAGACGGGCGTCTACGCGTGCCACTTCACTTGCACACATGCATCACGACCCGACGTGGTGTTTCGGTGGCATAGCTACACCCGGGAGGCCACCACAAAGCTCCGTTGGACCAGGAGATCTAGCCCTTTGACTTTCGCCGGACGGGCTTTGACTAGTGCACTCTTCCACCTAGTTGCGATGGGTTAGCACATAGGAGCATCCCCGAACACGGCCTGGACCCAATCCACCACTATAGGTTCCATCCGGTTCTACCCGACGCGCACACCTCCCCCCTCCAATTGACCGTGACAGCGACGTGCGCAGAGGGGGACCACACCCCAAAGCCCCAAGACGGGCATCTACGTGTGCCACATCACTTTCACACATGCATCATGACCCGACACGGTGTTTCGGGGGCATAGCTACACCCGGGAGGCCACCACGAAGCTTCGTTATACCAGGAGATCTACCCCTTTGACTTTCGCCGGATGGGCTTTGACTAGTGGACTCTTCCACCTGGTTGCGATGGGTCAGCAAATAGGAGCATCCCCGAACACAGCCTGAACCCAACACACCACTATAGATTCCCTCTGGTTCTACCCGACGCGCACATCTCCCCCTCCAAGTAACCGCGACAGCGACGTCCGTCGAGGGGGGCCACACCCCGGATCCCCAAGACGGGCGTCTACGCGTGCCACATCACTTTCACACATGCATCACGACCCGACGCGGTGTTTCAATGGCATAGGTACACCCGGGAGGCCACCACGAAGCTCCGTTAGACCAGGAGTTCTAACCCTTTGACTTTTGCCGGACGGGCTTTGACCAGTGGACTCTTCCACCTGGTTGCGATGGGTCAGCAGATAGGTGCATCCCCGAACATGGCCTGGACCCAACCAACCACTATAGATTCCCTCTGGTTCTACCTGGCGCGCACTTCTCCCCCTCCAAGTGAGCGCGACAGCGACGTCCGCGGAGGGAGGCACACCCCGGAGTTGCAAGACGGGTGTCTACGCGTGCCACATCACTTTCACACATGCATCACGACCCGACGCGGTGTTTTGGTGGCATAGCTACACCCGGGAGGCCACCACGAAGCTCCGTTAGACCAGGAGATCTAGCCCTTTGACTTGTGCCGGATGGGGTTTGACCAGTGGACTCTTCGACCTGGTTGTGATGGGTCAGCACATAGGAGCATTCCCGAAGACGGTCGGGACCCAACCAACCACTATAGATTCCCTCCGATTCTACCGGACGTGCACGTCTCCCCCCTCCAAGTGACCGGAACAGCGACGTCCGCGGAGGGGGGCACACCCCGGAGCCGCAAGACGGGTGTCTACGCGTGCCACATCACTTTCACACATGCATCACGAACCGACGCGGTGTTTCGGTGGCATAGCTACACCCGAGAGGCCACCACGAAGCTCCGTTAGACCAGGAGATCTAGCAGTTTGACTTTTGCCGGAGAGGCTTTGACCAGTGGAATCTTCCACCTGGTTGCGATGGGTCAGCACATAGGAGCATCCCCGAACACGGCCTGGACCCAACCCACCACTATAGATTCCCTCCGGTTCTACCCGACGAGTACGTCTACCCCCTCCAAGTGACTGTGACTGCGACGTCCGTGGAGGGGGGCCACACCCTAGAGCCCCAAGACGGGCGTCGACGCATGCGAGATAACTTTCACACATGCATCACGACCCGACGTGGTGTTTCGGTGGCATAGCTATAGCCGGGAGGCCACCACGAAGCTTTGTTAGACCAGGACATCTAGCCCTTTGGCTTTCGCCGGACGGGCTTTGACTAGTGGACTCTTCCACATGGTTGCGATGGGTCAGCACATAGGAGCATCCCCGAACACGGTCTCGACCCAACCCAGCACTATTGATTGCCTCCGGTTCTACCCGACGCGCATGTCTCCCCCCTCCAAGTGTCCACGACAGCGACATCCGCGGAGGGGGGCCACTCCCCGGAGCCCCAAGACGGGCGTCTACGCGTGCCACCTCACTTTCACACATGCATCACGACCCGACGTGGTGTTTCGGTGGCATAGCTACACCCAGGAGGTCACCACGAAGCACCATTAGACCAGGAGATCTAACCCTTTGACTTTCGCTGGACGGGCTTTGACCAGTGGACTCTTCCACGTGGTTGCGATGGGCCAGCAAATAGGAGCATCCCCGAAAACGGCCTGGACCCAACCCACCAATATAGATTCCCTCCGGTTCTACTCGACGCGCATGTCTCCCCCCTCCATGTGACCGCGATAGCGACGTCCGCGGAGGGGGGCCACACCCCAGAGCCCCAAGGCGGGCGTCTACGCATGCCACATCACTTCCACACATGCATCACGACCCGACGCGGTGTGTCGGTGGCATAGCTACACCCGGGAGGCCACCACGAAGCTCCGTTGGACCAGGAGATCTAGCCCTTTAACTTTCGCCAGATAGGCTTTGACCAGTGGACTCTTCCACCTGGTTGCGATGAGTCAGCACATAGGTGCATCCCAGAACACGGCCTGGAACCAACCCACCACTATAGATTCCCTCCGGTTCTACCCGGCGCGCACGTCTCCCCCCTCGAAGTGATCGCGACAGCGATGTCCGCGGAGGGTGGGCATACCTCAGAGCCACAAGACGGGCGTGTACGCATGCCACTTCACTTTCACACATGCATCACGACCCGACGTGCTGTTTCGGTGGCATAGCTACACCCGGGAGGCCACCACGAAGCTCCGCTAGACCAAGAGATCTAGCACTTTGACTTTCGCTGGACGGGCTTTTGACCAGTGGACTCTTCCACCTGGTTGCGATGGGTCAGCACATAAGATTATCCCGGAGCACGGCCTGCAGCCAACCCACCAAAATATAGATTCCCTCCGGTTCTACCCGACTCGCACATCTCCCACCTCCAACTGACCGCGACAGCGTCGTCCGCGGAGGGGGCCACACCCCGGATCCCCAAGACGGGTGTCTACGCGTGCCACATCATGATCACACATGCATCACGGCCCGACGCGGTGTTTCGGTGGCATAGCTACACCCGGGAGGCCACCACGAAGCTCCGTTAGACCAGGAGATCTAGCCCTTTGACTTTCGCCGGACGGGCTTTGACCAGTGAACTCTTCCACGTGGTTGCGATGGGCCAGCAAATAGGAGCATCCCCGAACACGGCCTGGACCCAACCCACCACTATACATTCCCTCCGGTTCTACCCGACGCGCACGTCTCCCTCCTCCAGGTGACCGCGACAGCGACGTCAATGGAGGGAGGCCACACCCTGAAGCCACAAGACGGGCGTGTACGCATGCCACATCACTTTCTAACATGCATCACGACCCGACGCGGTGTTTCGGTGGCATGGCTACACCCAGGAGGCCACCACGAAGCTCCGTTAGACTAGGAGATCTAGGCCTTTGACTTTCATCGGACGGTCTTTGACCAGTGGTCTCTTCCACCTGGTTGCGATGGGTCAGCACATAAGATCATCCCCAAACACGGCCTGCAGCCAACCCACCAATATAGATTCCCTCCGGTTCTACCCGACTCGCACGTCTCCCCCTCCAACTGACCGCGACAGCGATGTCCGCGGAGGGGGGCCACACCCCGGATCCCCAAGACGGGCGTCTATGCGTGCCACATCATTTTCACACATGCATCACGGCCCGACGCAGTGTTTCGGTGGCATAGCTACACCCGAGAGGCCACCACGAAGCTCTGTTAGACCAGGAGATCTAGACCTTTGACTTTTGCCGGACGGGCTTTGACCAGTGGACTCTTCCACTGGTAGCAATGGGTCAGCACTTAGGAGCATCCCCAAACACGGTTTGGACCCAACCCACCACTGTAGATTGCCTCCGGTTCTACCCGACGCGCATGTCTCCCCCCCCCCCAAGTGACCGCGACAGCGACGTCCGCGGAGTGGGGGCCACACCCTGGAGCCCCAAGACGGACGTCTACGCGTGCCACATCACTTTCACACATGCATCACGACCCGACGCGTTGTTTTGGCAACATAGCTACACCCGGGAGGCCACCACGAAGCACCGTTAGACCAGGAGATCTAGCCCTTTGATTTTCGCCGGATGGGCTTTGACAAGTGGACTCTTCCACGTGGTTGCGATGGGTCAGCACATAGGAGCAACCCCGTAAGCAGCCTCGACCCAAACCACCACTATAGATTCCCTCCGGTTATACTCGACGCGCATGTCTCCCCCTCCAAGTGACCGCGATAGCGACGTCCGCAGAGGGGGCCACACCCCGGAGCCCCAAGACGGGCGTCTACGCGTGCCACATCACTTACACACATGCATCACGACCCGACGCGGTGTTTCGGTGGCATAGCTACACCCGGGAGGCCACCACGAAGATCCGTTGGACCAGGAGTTCTAGCCCTTTCACTTTTGCCGGACGGGCCTTGACCAGTGGACTCTTCCACCTGGTTGCGATGGGTCAGCACATCGGAGCATCCCCGAACACGGCCTGGACCCAACCAACCACTATAGATTCCCTCCGGTTCTACCCGGCGCGCACTTCTCCCCCTCCAAGTGAGTGCGATAGCGACGTCCGCGGAGGGAGGCACACCCCGAAGCTGCAAGACGGGCGTCTACGCATGCCACATCACTTTCACACATGCATCATGACCCGACGCGGTGTTTCGGTGGTATAGCTACACCCGGGAGGCCACCACGAAGCTCCGTTAGACCAGGAGATCTAGCCCTTTGACTTTCGTCGGACGGGGTTTGACCAGTGGACTCTTCGACCTGGTTGTGATGGGTTAGCACATAGGAGCATCCCCGAAGATGGCCTGGACCCAACCAACCACTATAGATTCCCTCCGGTTCTACCCGACATGCACGTCTCCCCCTCCAAGTGACCGCGACAGTGACGTCCGCGGAGGGGGCCACAACCCCGAGCCGCAAGACGGGCATCTACGCGTGCCACATCACCTTCACACATGCATCACGACCCGACGTGGTGTTTCGGTGGCATAGCTACACCCGAGAGGCCACCACGAAGCTCCGTTAGACCAGGAGATCTAGCCGTTTGACTTTTGTCAGAGAGGCTGTGACCAGTGGAATCTTCCACCTGGTTGCGATGGGTTAGCACATAGGAGCATCCCCGAACACGGCCTGGACCCAACCCACCACTATAGATTCCCTCCGGTTCTACCCGACGAGTACGCTCCCCCTCCAAGTGACCGCGACAGCGACGTCCGCAGAGGGGGGCCACACCCTAGAGCCCCAAGATGGGCGTCGACGCGTGCCACATCACTTTCACACATGCATCACGACCCGACGTGGTGTTTCGGTGGCATAGCTACACCCGGGGGGCCACCACGAAGCTTTGTTAGACCAGGACATCTAGCCCTTTGACTTTCGCCGGACGGGCTTTGACTAGTGGACTCTTCCACGTGGTTGCGATGGGTCAGCACATAGGAGCATCCCCGAACACGGTCTGGACCCAACCCACCACCATAGATTGCCTCTGGTTCTATCCGACGTGCATGTCTCCCCCATCCAAGTGACCGCGACAACGACGTCCGCGGAGGGGGGCCACTCCCCGGAGCCCCAAGACGGGCGTCTACGCGTGCCACATCACTTTCACACGTGCATCACGACCCGACGCGGTATTTCGGGGGCATAGCTACACCCGGGAGGCCACCACGAAGCTTCGTTATACGAGGAACGTCACCGAACCTTAACGAGGTTCAATAGTAGCTTGATTCGAAGCTTCATGATCATCATCATTAACTTCCTCTTCTACCGTCGTAGGTTCCACAGAAACATCTTTCTGCACTGCGCTACTTTCTGGTTGAAGTAAAGGTTCAATAACCTCATCAAGCTCTATTTTCCTCCCACTCAATTCTTTCGAGAGAAACTCTTGCTGAAGAAATGTTCCGTTCTTAGCGACAAACACTTTGCCTTCGGATCTGAGATAGAAGGTATACCCGACTGTCTCTTTCGGGTATCCTATCAAGACACATTTTTCCGCTTTGGGTTCCAGCTTTTCAGGCTGAAGCTTTTTGACATAAGCATCACATCCCCAAACTTTAAGAAATGACAACTTTGGCCTCTTGCCAAACCACAGTTCATACGGCGTCGTCTCAACGGATTTCGATGGTGCCCTATTTAAAGTGAATGCAGCTGTCTCTAATGCATAACCCCAAAACGATAGTGGCAAATCAGCAAGAGAGATCATAGAACGCAACATATCTAATAAGGTTCGATTACGACGTTCGGACACACCATTACGTTGTGGTGTTCCGGGCGGTGTCAACTGTAAAACAATTCCACACTGTCTTAAGTGACTGCCAAACTCATAACTCAGATATTCACCTCCTCGATCAGATCGCAAGAATTTAATCTTCTTGTTACAATGATTCTGAACTTCACTCCGAAATTGCTTGAACTTTTCAAACATTTCAGACTTGTGTTTCATCAAGTAAATATACCCATATCTACTTAAGTCATCAATGAAGGTCAGAAAATAACGATATCCACCACGCGCTGTAACATTCATTGGACCGCACACATCAGTATGTATGATTTCTAATAAGTCACTCGCCCGTTCCATTGTTCTAGAGAACGGTGTTTTAGTCATCTTGCCCATGAGGCATGGTTCACATGTGTCAAGTGATTCAAAATCAAGTGACTCCAAAAGTCCATCAGCATGGAGCTTCCTCATGCGTTTTATGCCAATATGACCTAAACGGCAGTGCCACAAGAAAGTGGTACTATCATTATCAACTCTACATCTTTTGGCATCAATGTTATGAACATGTGTGTCATCACTATCAAGATTCAATATGAATAAACCCCTAACATTGGGTGCATGACCATAAAAGATATTACTCATACAAATAGAACAACCTTTATTCTCTGATTTAAATGAGTAACCATCTCGTAATAAACAAGATCCAGATATAATGTTCATGCTTAACGCATGCACTAAATAACAATTATTCAGGTTCATCACTAATCCCGATGGTAATCGAAGAGAGAGCGTGCCGACGGTGATCACATCAACCTTGGAACCATTTCCCACGCGCATCGTCACTTCATCCTTTGCCAAACTTCGTTTATTCCGTAGTTCTTGCTTTGAGTTGCAAATGTGAGCAACCGAACCGGTATCAAATACCCAGGCACTACTACGAGAGCTAGTAAGGTACACATCAATAACATGTATATCATATATACCTTGTTTGTCGTTGGCCGCCTTCTTGTCAGCCAGGTACTTGGGGCAGTTCCGCTTGCAGTGACCAGTTCCCTTGCAATGAAAGCACTCAGTTTCTGGCTTGGGTCCATGCTTGGGCTTCTTTACAGGACTAGCAACTGCTTTGCCATCCTTCTTGGTTTTACCCTTCTTGCCCTTGCCCTTGCCCTTGCCATTTTTCTTGAAACTAGTGGTTTTATTGACCATCAACACTTGATGTTCTTTCTAGATTTCAGACTCACAGACTTTTAGCATCGCAAACAGCTCGGCGACTGACTCGTTCATCCCGTGCATGTTATAGTTCATCACAAAGCTCTTGTAACTAGGTGGTTGTGATTGAAGAACTCTGTTAGTGATCGCCTCTGGCAGAAGGGCAATTCCCAACTCCGCTAGACGAGTTGAATACCCAGATATTCTGAGTATATGTTCACTGATAGACCTGTTCTCCTCCATCATGCAAGCATAGAATTTATCGGAGGTTTCATACCTCTCGATCCGGGCATTCTTTTGAAAGATAAACTTCAACTCCTGGAACATCTCATATTCTCCATGACGTTCAAAACGTCTTTGAAGTCCCGCTTCTAATCCATACAATATTGCACACTGAACTATTGAGTAATCTCTAGTATGTGCCTCCCAAGCGTTCTTAACGTCTTCGGAGGTCATGTCTTCTGGTTGGTCACCAAGCGGTGCATCAAGGACATATGATTTCTGGGAAGCCGTGAGGATAATCCTCAGATTACGGGCCCAGTCAACAAAGTTACTTCCATCATCTTTCAACTTAGCTTTCTCTAGAACGCATTAAAATTCAGGGGTGCTACTGCGCGAGCCATTGATCTACAACATAAATATGCAAAGTTTACTTAGACTATTGTTCAAGATAATGAGTTTAGTTAATCAAATTACTAAAGCTCCCACTCAAATTGACATCCCTCAGGTCATCTGAGTGTCACATGATCCAAATCCAGCAACTCAAGTCCGATCATCACGTGAGTTGAGGTGGCTTCAATGGTGAACATCATTATGTTGATCATCTCTACTATATGACTCATGTTCGACCTTTCGGTCTCTTGTGTTCTGAGGCCATGTTTGTACATGCTAGGCTCGTCAAGTTAAACCCGAGTGTTCTACGTGTGCAACACTAGCTTGCACCCGTTGTATGTGAACATAGAGTCTATCACACCCGATCATCACGTGGTGTCTCGACACGACAAACTTTCGCAACGGTGCACACTCGGGGAGAACACAATTCATCTTGAAATTTAAGTGAGGGATCACCTTATAATGCTACCGTCGTCCTAAGCAAAACAAGGTGCACAAAAGGATTAACATCACATGTAATTCAAAAGTGACATGATATGGCCATGAACTTGTGCTTTTGATCTCCATCTAGAAAGCACCGCCATGATCTCCATCATCACTGGCATGACACCACGATCTTCATCATCTTGATCTCCATCAATGTGTCGCCATCGGGGTTGTCGCGCCCAACATGCTTCTACTACTATTTCTACCATTTAGAGATAAAGTAAAGCATTACATAGCGCTTAATGATTGACACGCAGGTCATACAATAATTAAAGACAACCCTATGGCTCCTGCTGGTTGCTGTACTCATCGACATGCAAGTCATGATAATCTATACATCACATGATCATCTCATACATCACATATATCACATCATGTAATTGGCCATATCATATCACAACATACCCTGCAAAAATAAGTTAGACGTCCTCTAATTGTTGTTGCATGTTTTACGTGGCTGCTACGGGTATCTAGCAAGAACAATTCTCATCTACGCAAAAACCACAACGGTGATACACTAGTTGCTTTTCAACCTTCTCAAGCACCGCCTTTGTCGAATTCGATCCAACTAAAGTGAGAGAAACTGGCACCCGCAAGCAATCTAAGCAACAAGTTGCGGTTGAGGGAACCGGTCTGTCGTAAGCGTACGAGTAATGTTGGTCCGGGCCGCTTCATCTCACAATAACGCTGAACCAAAATCCGACCAAGGGAGGAAGCAATCTAAGCATCAACAACCACAAACCATTTGTGTTCTACTCGAGATCTCATCTACACATAGACCTAGCTCATGATGCCACTGTTGGGGAACGTTGCATGGGAAAATAACATATTCCTACGCACACGCAGATCTATCCATGGTGATGAGCATCTACGAGAGGGACAGTGGATCTGCGTACCCTTGTAGATCGCTAAGCGGGAAGCGTTAAGAAACGCAGTTGGTGTAGTCGAACGTCTTCACGATCCAAATCGCCGTGCGTCCCGTGATCCAATCATGATCCGTCCCGCGATCCAATCACAACCCGTCCCGCGAACTTGATCACGATCCATCCCACGAACTTGATCACGATCCTTCCGATCTAGTGCCAAACGGACGGCACCTCCGCGTTCAGCACACGTACAGCTTGATGACGATATCCGCCGTCTTTATCCAGCAAGAAGGAGCGGAGAGGAAGAAGAATTCTCCGGAAGCGTGACGGTGCTCCGTTGATGGTGGTGGAGCAATTCCGGTAGGGCTTCGCCTAAGCACTGCAGAAATCCAATCTAGAGAAGAAAGTATGGACTAGAGGGTAGGGTTACACGTGGCTAAAAATCTTGTCCAAAACCCCTAAAACCCTCTAGTATATATAGGAGGAGAGGAGGAGAGGAGGCAGACTTGGCTTCCAAGCCAAGGAGGCTCGGCCGAACCAGGAGGGAGGAGTCCACCTCCTCCACTCCTAGTAGGATTAGGACTCCTTCCTTATTTTGCCTTTTTTGCCTTTTTCCACCTTTTTCCTTTTGGGTTTTTCTTCCCAGACGCACGGGCCTTGTGTGGGACTTCCACAAGCCCACAAAGGGCTGGTATTCACTCTCCCACAGCCCATGAAGCCTCTTGGGTCGAAATACCCCTCCCGGTGGTCTCCCGGTACACTACCGGCACTCTCGGTACACTACCGATGAGCCTGAAACTTTTCCGGCGACCAAAACAGAACTTCCTATATATGAATCTTTACCTCCGGACCATTACGGAGCTCCTCGTGACGTCCGGGATCTCATCCGGGACTCTGAACAACCTTCGATCACCACCATACATAACTCTATACTACCAAAACGTCACCAAACATTAAGTGTGCAGACCCTGCGGGTTCAACACTATGTAGACATGACCGAGACACCTCTACGGTCAAGAACCAATAGCGGGACCTAGATGCCCATATTGCTTCCTACATATTCTATGAAGATCTTTATCGGTCGAACCTCTATGTCAAGGATTCAGTTAATCCCGTATGATGTTCCCTTTGTTCTTCGGTATGTTACTTGCCCGAGATTCGATCGTCGGTATCTTCATACCTAGTTCAACGTCGTTACTGGCAAGTCTCTTTACTCGTTCCGTAATACAAGATCCCGTGACTAACACTTGGACACATTGCTTGCAAGGCTCATTGTGGTGTTGTATTACCGAGTGGGGCCTGAGATACCTCTCCGTCAAACGGAGTAACAAATCCCAGTCTTGATCCATGCCAACTCAACAGACGCCCTCGGAGATACCTGTAGAGCAACTTTATAGTCACCCAGTTACGTTGCGACGTTTGATACACACAAGGCACTCCTCCGATGTTCGTGAGTTGCATGATCTCATGGTCATAGGAACACATACTTGACATCCAGAAAACAATAGCAATAAACTAACACGATCATATGCTACGTTTGTAGTTTGGGTCATGTCCATCACATCATTCTCCTAACGATATGATCTCGTTATCAAATGACATCTCATGTCAATGGCCAGGAAACCTTGACCATCTTTGATCAACGAGCTAGTTCACTAGAGGCATACTAGGGACAGTGTGTTGTCTATTAACCCACACATATAATGTGTTTCCAATCAATACAATTATAGCATGGATAATACACGATTATCATGAACAAGGAAATATAATAATAAACACTTTATTCATTGCCTCTAGGGCATATTTCCAACAGGGCGGCCACACCCCGGAGCCCCAAGACGGGCGTCTACACGTGCCACATCACTTTCACACATGCATCACGACCCGACGCGGTGTATCGGTGGCATAGCTACACCCGGGAGGCCACCACGAAGGTCCATTAGACCAGGAGATCTAGCCCTTTGACTTTCGCCGGACGGGCTTTGACCAATGGACTCTTCCACCTGGTTGCGATGGGTCAGCAGATAGGAGCATCCCCGAACATGGCCTGGACCCAACCCACCACTATAGACTCCCTCCAGTTCTACCCGACGCGCACGACTCCCCCTCCAAGTGCCGCGACATCTACATCCGCGGAGGACGGCCACACCCCGGAGCCCCAAGACAGGCGTATACGCATGCCACATCACTTTCACACATGCATCACGACCCGACGCGGTGTTTCGGTGGCATAGCTACACCCAGGAGGCCACCACGAAGCTCTGTTAGACCAGGAGATCTAGACCTTTGACTTTCGCCGGATGGGCTTTGACCAGTGGACTCTTCCACGTGGTTGCGATGGGTCAGCACATAGGAGCATCCCCAAACACGGCCTGGACCCAACACATCACTATAGATTCCCTCCGGTCCTACCCGACGCGCATGTCTCCCCCTCCAAGTGACCGCGACAGCAACGTTCACGGAGGTGGGCCACACCCCTGAGCTCCAAGACGGAAGTCTACGCATGCCACATCACTTTCACACATGCATCACGACCCGACGCGGTGTTTTGGTGGCACAGCTACACCCGGGAGGCCACCACGAAGCTCCGTTAGACCAGGAGATCTAGCCATTTGACCTTCGCCGGACGGGCTTTGACCAGTGGACTCTTCCACCTGGTTGCGATGGGTCAGTACATAGGAGCATCCCCGAACATGGCCGGACCCAACCCACCACTATAGATTCCCTCCGGTTCTACCCGACGCGCACGTCTCCCCCTCCAAGTGACCGCGCCAGTGACGTCCGTGGAGAGGGGCCACACCCCGAAGCCCCAAGACGGGCGTCTACGCGTGCCACATCACTTTCACACATGCATCATGACCCAACGCGGTGTTTCAGTGGCATAGCTACACCCGGGAGGCCACCACGATGCTCCGTTAGACCAGGAGATCTAGCCCTTTGACTTTCGCCGGACGGGTTTGACCAATGGACTCTTCCACCTGGTAGCGATGGGTCAGCAGATAGGAGCATCCCCGAACATGGCCTGGACCCAACCCACCACTACAGACTCCCTCCGGTTCTACCCGACGCGCACGTCTCCCCCTCCAAGTGACCGCAACAGCGACATCCGCGGAGGGCGGCCAGACCCCGGAGCCCCAAGACGGGCGTCTACGCATGCCACATCACTTTCACAAATGCATCACGACCCGACACGGTGTTTCGGTGGCATAGCTACACCCAGGAGGCCACCACGAAGCTCCGTTAGACCAGGAGATCTAGCCCTTTGACTTTCGCCGGATGGGCTTTGACCAGTGGACTCTTCCACGTGGTTGCGATGGGTCAGCAAATAGGAGCATTCCCGAACACGGCCTGGACCCAACCCGCAATTATAGATTCCCTCCGGTTCTACCCAACGCGCATGTCTCCCCCTCCAAGTGACCGCGACAGCAACGTTTACAGAGGTGGGCCACACCCCTGAGCTCCAAGACGGGCCTCTACGCGTGCCACATCACTTTCACACATGCATCACGACCCGACGCTGTGTTTTGGTGGCACAGCTACACCCGGGAGGCCACCACGAAGCTCCGTTAGACCAGGAGATCTAGCCATTTGACTTTCGCCGGACGGGCTTTGACCAGTGGACTCTTCCACGTGGTTGCGATAGATAAGTACATAGGAGCATCCCCGAACACGGACGGCCCCAACCCACCACTATAGATTCCCTCCGGTTCTACCCGACGCGCATGTCTCCCCCTCCAAGTGACTGCGACAGTGACGTCCGTGGAGGGGGGCCACACCCCGGAGCCCCAAGACGGGCGTCTACGCGTGCGACATCACTTTCACACATGCATCACGACCTGACGCGGTGTTTCAGTGGCATAGCTACACCCGGGAGGCCACCACGAAGCTCCGTTAGACCAGGAGATCTAGCCATTTGACTTTCGCCAGACGGGCTTTGACCAGTGGACTCTTCCACCTGTTTGCGATGGGTCAGCAAATAGGAGCATCCCCGAGCACGGCCAGGACCCAACCCACCACTATAGACTCCCTCCGGTTCTACCCGCCGCGCATGTCTCCCCCTCCAAGTGACCGCGACAGCGACGTCCGCGGAGGGCGGCCACATCCCGTAGCCCCAAGACAGGCATCTACGCATGCCACATCACTTTCACACATGCATCACGACCCAACACGGTGTTTCGGTGGCATAGCTACACCCAGGAGGCCAGCATGAAGCTCTATTGGACCAGGAGATCTAGCCCTTTGACTTTCGCTGGATGGGCTTTGACCAGTGGACTCTTCCACGTGGTTGCGATGGGTGAGCACATAGGAGCATCCCTGAACACGGCCTGGACCCAACCCACCACTATAGATTCCCTCCGGTTCTACCCGACGCGCATGTCTCCCCCTCCAAGTGATCGCAACAGCGACGTTCGGGGAGGTGGGCCACACCCCGGAGCTCCAAGACGGGCGTCTACGCGTGCCACATCACTTTCACACATGCATCACGACCCCACGCGGTGTTTCGGTGGCATAGCTACACCCGGGAGGCCACCACGAAGCTCCGTTAGACCAGGAGATCTAGCCATTTGACTTTCCTCGGACGGGCTTTGACCAGTGGACTCTTCCACCTGGTTGCGATGGGTCAGCACATAGGATCATCCCCGAACACGGCCGGACCCAACCCACCACTATAGATTCCCTCCGGTTCAACCCGACGCGCACGTCTCCCCCTCCAAGTGGCCGCGACAGTGACGTCCGCGGAGGGCGGCCACACCCCGAAGCCCGAAGACGGGCGTTTACGCGTGCCACATCACTTTCACACATGCATCACAACCCGACGCGGTGTTTCGGTGGCATAGCTACACCCGGGAGGCCATCATGAAGCTTTGTTAGACCAGGAGATCAAGCCCTTTGACTCTCACCAGACAGGCTTTGACCAGGGGAGTCTTCCACCTGGTTGCGATGGGTCAGCACATAGGAGCATCCCCGAACACGGCCTGGACCCAACCCACCAATATAGACTCCCTCCGGTTCTACCCGACGCACACGTCTTCCCCTCCAAGTGACTGCGACAGCAACGTCCGCGGAGGGTAGCCACACCCCGGAGCCCCAAGACGGGCGTCTACGCATGCCACATCACTTTCACACATGCATCACGACCCGATGCGGTGTTTCGGTGGCATAGCTACACCCAGGAGGCCACCACGAAGCTCCGTTAGACCAGGAGATCTAGCCCTTTGACTTTCGTCGGATGGGCTTTGACCAGTGGACTCTTCCACGTGGTTGCGATGGGTTAGCACATAGGAGCATCCCCGAACACGGCCTGGACCCAACCCACCACTATAGATTCCCTCCAGTTCTACCCGACGCGCATGTCTCCCCCTACAAGTGACTGCGACAGCGACGTTCGCGGATGTGGGCCACACCCCGGAGCTCCAAGACGCGTACCACATCACTTTCACACATGCATCACGACCCGACGCGGTGTTTCGGTGGCACAGCTACACCCGGGAGGCCACCACGAAACTCCGTTAGACCATGAGATCTAGCGATTTGACTTTCGCCAGACGGGCTTTGACCAGTGGACTCTTCCACCTGGTTGCGATGGGTCAGCACATAGGAGCATCCCCGAACACGGTCGGACCCAGCCCACCACTATAGATTCCCTCCGGTTCTACCCGACGCGCACGTCACCCCCTCCAAGTGACCGCGACAGTGACGTCCGTTGAGGGGGGCCACACCCCGAAGCCCCAAGACGGGCGCCTACGCGTGCCACATCACTTTCACACATGCATCACGACCCGACGCGGTGTTTCGATGGCATAGCTACACCCGGGAGGCCATCATGAAGCTCCGTAAGACCAGGAGATCAAGCCCTTTGACTTTCGCCAGACGTGCTTTGACCACGGGAGTCTTCCACCTGGTTGCGATGGGCCAGCACATAGGAGCATCCCCGAACATGGCTTGGACCCAACCCACCAATATAGATTCCCTCCGGTTGTACCCGACGCGCACGTCTCCCCCCTCCTAGTGATCGTGACAGCGACATCCGCGGAGGGGGGCCACACCCCGGAGCCCCAAGACGGGCGTCTACCCATGCCACATCACTTTCACACATGCATCATGACCCGACGCGGCGTTTCGGTTGCATAGCTACACCCGGGAGGCCACCACGAAGCTCCGTTAGACCAGGAGATCTAGCCCTTTGACTTTCGCCGGATGGGCTTTGACCAGTGGACTCTTCCACGTGGTTGCGATGGGTCAGCAAATAGGAGCATTCCCGAACACGGCCTGGACCCAACCCGCAATTATAGATTCCCTCCGGTTCTACCCAACGCGCATGTCTCCCCCTCCAAGTGACCGCGACAGCAACGTTTACAGAGGTGGGCCACACCCCTGAGCTCCAAGACGGGCCTCTACGCGTGCCACATCACTTTCACACATGCATCACGACCCGACGCTGTGTTTTGGTGGCACAGCTACACCCGGGAGGCCACCACGAAGCTCCGTTAGACCAGGAGATCTAGCCATTTGACTTTCGCCGGACGGGCTTTGACCAGTGGACTCTTCCACGTGGTTGCGATAGATAAGTACATAGGAGCATCCCCGAACACGGACGGCCCCAACCCACCACTATAGATTCCCTCCGGTTCTACCCGACGCGCATGTCTCCCCCTCCAAGTGACTGCGACAGTGACGTCCGTGGAGGGGGGCCACACCCCGGAGCCCCAAGACGGGCGTCTACGCGTGCGACATCACTTTCACACATGCATCACGACCTGACGCGGTGTTTCAGTGGCATAGCTACACCCGGGAGGCCACCACGAAGCTCCGTTAGACCAGGAGATCTAGCCATTTGACTTTCGCCAGACGGGCTTTGACCAGTGGACTCTTCCACCTGTTTGCGATGGGTCAGCAAATAGGAGCATCCCCGAGCACGGCCAGGACCCAACCCACCACTATAGACTCCCTCCGGTTCTACCCGCCGCGCATGTCTCCCCCTCCAAGTGACCGCGACAGCGACGTCCGCGGAGGGCGGCCACATCCCGTAGCCCCAAGACAGGCATCTACGCATGCCACATCACTTTCACACATGCATCACGACCCAACACGGTGTTTCGGTGGCATAGCTACACCCAGGAGGCCAGCATGAAGCTCTATTGGACCAGGAGATCTAGCCCTTTGACTTTCGCTGGATGGGCTTTGACCAGTGGACTCTTCCACGTGGTTGCGATGGGTGAGCACATAGGAGCATCCCTGAACACGGCCTGGACCCAACCCACCACTATAGATTCCCTCCGGTTCTACCCGACGCGCATGTCTCCCCCTCCAAGTGATCGCAACAGCGACGTTCGGGGAGGTGGGCCACACCCCGGAGCTCCAAGACGGGCGTCTACGCGTGCCACATCACTTTCACACATGCATCACGACCCCACGCGGTGTTTCGGTGGCATAGCTACACCCGGGAGGCCACCACGAAGCTCCGTTAGACCAGGAGATCTAGCCATTTGACTTTCCTCGGACGGGCTTTGACCAGTGGACTCTTCCACCTGGTTGCGATGGGTCAGCACATAGGATCATCCCCGAACACGGCCGGACCCAACCCACCACTATAGATTCCCTCCGGTTCAACCCGACGCGCACGTCTCCCCCTCCAAGTGGCCGCGACAGTGACGTCCGCGGAGGGCGGCCACACCCCGAAGCCCGAAGACGGGCGTTTACGCGTGCCACATCACTTTCACACATGCATCACAACCCGACGCGGTGTTTCGGTGGCATAGCTACACCCGGGAGGCCATCATGAAGCTTTGTTAGACCAGGAGATCAAGCCCTTTGACTCTCACCAGACAGGCTTTGACCAGGGGAGTCTTCCACCTGGTTGCGATGGGTCAGCACATAGGAGCATCCCCGAACACGGCCTGGACCCAACCCACCAATATAGACTCCCTCCGGTTCTACCCGACGCACACGTCTTCCCCTCCAAGTGACTGCGACAGCAACGTCCGCGGAGGGTAGCCACACCCCGGAGCCCCAAGACGGGCGTCTACGCATGCCACATCACTTTCACACATGCATCACGACCCGATGCGGTGTTTCGGTGGCATAGCTACACCCAGGAGGCCACCACGAAGCTCCGTTAGACCAGGAGATCTAGCCCTTTGACTTTCGTCGGATGGGCTTTGACCAGTGGACTCTTCCACGTGGTTGCGATGGGTTAGCACATAGGAGCATCCCCGAACACGGCCTGGACCCAACCCACCACTATAGATTCCCTCCAGTTCTACCCGACGCGCATGTCTCCCCCTACAAGTGACTGCGACAGCGACGTTCGCGGATGTGGGCCACACCCCGGAGCTCCAAGACGCGTACCACATCACTTTCACACATGCATCACGACCCGACGCGGTGTTTCGGTGGCACAGCTACACCCGGGAGGCCACCACGAAACTCCGTTAGACCATGAGATCTAGCGATTTGACTTTCGCCAGACGGGCTTTGACCAGTGGACTCTTCCACCTGGTTGCGATGGGTCAGCACATAGGAGCATCCCCGAACACGGTCGGACCCAGCCCACCACTATAGATTCCCTCCGGTTCTACCCGACGTGCACGTCTCCCCCTCCAAGTGACCGCGACAGTGACGTCCGTTGAGGGGGGCCACACCCCGAAGCCCCAAGACGGGCGCCTACGCGTGCCACATCACTTTCACACATGCATCACGACCCGACGCGGTGTTTCGATGGCATAGCTACACCCGGGAGGCCATCATGAAGCTCCGTAAGACCAGGAGATCAAGCCCTTTGACTTTCGCCAGACGTGCTTTGACCACGGGAGTCTTCCACCTGGTTGCGATGGGCCAGCACATAGGAGCATCCCCGAACATGGCTTGGACCCAACCCACCAATATAGATTCCCTCCGGTTGTACCCGACGCGCACGTCTCCCCCCTCCTAGTGATCGTGACAGCGACATCCGCGGAGGGGGGCCACACCCCGGAGCCCCAAGACGGGCGTCTACCCATGCCACATCACTTTCACACATGCATCATGACCCGACGCGGCGTTTCGGTTGCATAGCTACACCCGGGAGGCCACCACGAAGCTCCGTTAGACCAGGAGATCTATCCCTTTGACTTTTGCTGGACGGACTTTGACCAGTGGACTCTTCCACCTAGTTGTGATGGGTCAGCACATAGGAGCATCCTCGAACAGGGCCTGGACCCAACCCACCACTATAGATTCCCTCCGATTCTGCCCGACGCGGACGTCTCCCCCCTCCAAGTGATCGCGACAGCGACGTTCGCGGAGGGGGGCCACAGCCCGGAGCCCCAAGACGGGCGTCTACACATGCCACATCACTTTCACGCATGCATCACGACCTGACGCGGTGTTTCGGTGGCATAGCTACACCCGGCAGGCCACCATGAAGCTCCGTTAGACCAGGAGATCTAGCTCTTTGACTTTCCCGGACGGGCTTTGACCAATGGACTCTTCCACCTGGTTGCGATGGGTCAGCACATAGGAGCATCCCCAAACACGGCCTGGACCCAACCCACCACTATAGACTCCCTCCGGTTCTACCCGCCGCGCACGTCTCCCCCTCCAAGTGACCGCGACAGCGACATCCGCGGAGGGCGGCCACACCCCGGAGCCCCAAGACGGGCGTCTACGCATGCCACATCACTTTCACACATGGATCACGACCCGACGCGGTGTTTCGGTGGCATAGCTACACCCAGGAGGCCACCACGAAGCTCCGTTAGACCAGGAGATCTAGCCCTTTGACTTTCGCCGGATGGGCTTTGACCAGTGGAATCTTCCACGTGTGCGATGGGTCAGCACATAGGAGCATCCCCGAACACGGCCTGGACCCAACACACCACTATAGATTCCCTCCGGTTCTACCCGACGTGCATGTCTCCCCCTCCAAGTGACCGCGACAGCGACGTTCGCGGAGGTGGGCCACACCCCTGAGCTCCAAGACGGACGTCTACGCGTGCCACATCACTTTCACCCATGCATCATGACCCGACGCGGTGTTTTGGTGGCACAGCTACACCCGGGAGGCCACCACGAAGCTCCATTAGACCAGGAGATCTAGCCATTTGACTTTCGCCGGACGGGCTTTGACTAGTGGACTCTTCCACCTGGTTGCGATGGGTCAGTACATAGGAGCATCCCCGAACACGGCCGGACCCAACCCACCACTATAGATTCCCTCCGGTTCTACCCGACGCGCACGTCTCCCCCTCCAAGTGACCGCGCTAGTGACGTCCGTGGAGGGGGGCCACACCCCGAAGCCCCAAGACAGGCGTCTACGCGTGCCACATCACTTTCACACATGCATCAGGACCTGAGGCGGTGTTTCGGTGGCATAGCTACACCAGGGACGCCATCATGAAGCTCCGTTAGACCAGGAGATCAAGCCCTTTGACTTTCGCTAGACGGGCATTGACCAGGGGAGTCTTCCACCTGGTTGCGATGGGTCAGCACATAGGAGCATCCCCGAACACGGCCTGGACCCAACCCACCACTATACACTCCCTCCGGTTCTACCCGCCACGCACGTCTCCCCCACCAAGTGACCGCGACAGCGACGTCCGCGGAGGGCGGCCACACCCCGGAGCCCCAAGACGGGCGTCTACGCATGCCACGTCACTTTCACACATGCATCACGACCCGACACGGTATTTCGGTGGCATAGCTACACCTAGGAGGCCACCATGAAGCTCTGTTAGGCCAGGAGATCTAGCCCTTTGACTTTCGCTGGATGTGCTTTGACCAGTGGACTCTTCCTCGTGGTTGCGATGGGCTAGCACATAGGAGCATCCCCGAGCATGGCCTGGACCAAACCCACCACTATAGATTCCCTCCGGTTCTACTCAACGCGCATGACTCCCCCCTCAAAGTGACCGCGATAGCGACGTCCGCGGAGGAGGGCCACACCTCGGAGCCCCAACTCGGGCGTCTACATGTGCCATATCACTTTCACACATGCATCACCACCCGACGCGGTGTATCGGTGGAATAGCTACACCCGGGAGGCCACCACGAAGCTCCGTTAGACCAGGAGATCTAGCCCTTTGACTTTCGCCGGACGGGTTTGACCAATGGACTCTTCCACCTGGTAGCGATCGGTCAGCAGATAGGAGCATCCCCGAACATGGCCTGGAACCAACCCACCACTACAGACTCCCTCCGGTTCAACCCGACGCGCACGTCTCCCCGTCCAAGTGACCGCGACAGCGAGATCCGCGGAGGGCGGACACACCCCGGAGCCCCAAGACGGGCGTCTACGCATGCCACATCACTTTCACACATGCATCACGACCCGACGCGGTGTTATGGTGGCATAGCTACACCCAGGAGGCCACCACGAAGCTCCGTTAGACCAGGAGATCTAGCCCTTTGACTT
Organism: Hordeum marinum; assembly: GCA_022496015.1. NCBI lineage: Eukaryota > Viridiplantae > Streptophyta > Magnoliopsida > Poales > Poaceae > Hordeum > Hordeum marinum. The sequence goes on along the minus strand of CM039674.1, from coordinate 504,503,143 downwards.
TCGCCGGATGGGCTTAGACCAGTGGACTCTTCCACATGGTTGCGATGGGTCAGCAAAGAGGAGCATCCCCGAACACGGCCTGGAACCAACCCACCACTATAGATTCCCTCCGGTTCTACTCGACGCGCATGTCTCCCCCTCCAAGTGACCGCGACAGCGACGTTTGCGGAGGTGGGCCACACCCCTGAGCTCCAAGACGGGCGTCTACGCGTGCCACATCACTTTCACACATGCATCACGACCCGACGCGGTGTTTCGGTAGCACAGCTACACCCGGGAGGCCACCACGAAGCTCCGTTAGACCAGGAGATCTAGCCATTTGACTTTCGCCGGACGGGCTTTGACCAGTGGACTCTTCCACCTGGTTGCGATGGATAAGTACATAGGAGCATCCCCGAGCACGGACGGACCCAACCCACCACTATAGATTCCCTCCGGTTCTACCCGACGCGCACGTCTCCCCCTCCAAGTGACCGCGACAGTGACGTCCGTGGAGGGGGGCCACACCGCGGAGCCCCAATACGGGCATCTACGCGTGCGACATCACTTTCACACATGCATCACGACCTGACGCGGTGTTTCGGTGGCATAGCTACACCCAGGAGGCCACCACGAAGCTCCATTAGACCAGGAGATCTAGCCATTTGACTTTCGCCAGACGGGCTTTGACCAGTGGACTCTTGCACCTGGTTGCGATGGGTCAGCACATAGGAGCATCCCCGAACACGGCCTGGACCCAACCCACCACTATAGACTCCCTCCGGTTCTACCCGCCGCACACGTCTCCCCCTCCAAGTGACCGCGACAGCGACGTCCGCGGAGGGCGGCCACACCCCGGAGCCCCAAGACGGGCGTCTACGCATGCCACGTCACTTTCGCACATGCATCATGACCCGACACGGTGTTTCGATGGCATAGCAACACCCGGGAGGCCACCATAAAGCTCTGTTAGACCAGGAGATCTAGCCCTTTGACTTTCGCTGGATGGGCCTTGACCAATGGACTCTTCCACGTGGTTGCGATGGGTCAGCACATAGGAGCATCCCTGAACACGGCCTGGACCCAACCCACCACTATAGATTCCCTCTGGTATTACCCGACGCGCATGTCTCCCCCTCCAAGTGACCGCGACAGCGACGTTCGCGGAGGTTGGCCACACCCCGGAGCTCCAAGACGGGCGTCTACGCGTGCCACATCACTTTCACACATGCATCACGACCCGACGCGGTGTTCCGGTGGCACAGCTACACCCGGGAGGCCACCACGAAGCTCCGTTAGACCAGGAGATCTAGCCATTTGACTTTCCTCGGACAGGCTTTGACCAGTGGACTCTTCCACCTGGTTGTGATGGGTCAGCACATAGGAGCATCCCCGAACACGGCCGGACCCAACCCACCACTATAGATTCCCTCCGGTTCTACCCGATGCGCACGTCTCCCCCTCCAAGTGGCTGCGACAGTGACGTCCGCGGAGGGCGGCCACACCCCGAAGCCCCAAGACGGGCGTTTACGTGTGCCACATCACTTTCACACATGCATCACGACCCGACGCGGTGTTTCGGTGGCATAGCTACACCCGGGAGGCCATCATGAAGCTTTGTTAGACCAGGAGATCAAGCCCTTTGACTTTTGCAAGACGGGCTTTGACCAGAGGAGTCTTCCACCTGGTTGCGATGGGTCAGCACATAGGAGCATCCCCGAACACGGCCTGGACCCAACCCACCACTATAGATTCCCTCCGGTTCTACCCGACGCGCACCTCCCCCTCCAAGTGACCGCGACAACGACGTCCGCGGAGGGCAGCCACACCCCGGAGCCCCAAGACGGGCGTCTACGCATGCCACATCACTTTCACACATGCATCACGACCCGACGCGGTGTTTCGGTGGCATAGCTACACCCAGGAGGCCACCACGAAGCTCCGTTAGACCAGGAGATCTAGCCCTTTGACTTTCGCCCGATGGGCTTTGACCAGTGGACTCTTCCATGTGGTTGCGATGGGTTAGCACATAGGAGCATCCCCGAACACGGCCTGGACCCAACCCACCACTATAGTTTCCCTCCAGTTCAACCCGACGCGCATGTCTCCCCCTCCAAGTGACCGCGACAGCGACGTTCGCGGATGTGGGCCACACCGCGGAGCTCCAAGACGGGCGTCTACGCGTGCCACATCACTTGCACACATGCATCACGACCGACGTGGTGTTTCGGTGCACAGCTACACCCGGGAGGCCACCAAGAAGCTCCGTTAGACCAGGAGATCTAGCCATTTGACTTTCGCCAGACGGGCTTTCACCAGTGGACTCTTCCACCTGGTTGCGATGGGTCAGCACATCGGAGCATCCCCGAACACGGTCAGACCCTGCCCAACACTATTGATTCCCTCCGGTTCTACCCGACGCGCACGTCTCCCCCTCCAAGTGACCGCGACAGTGACGTCCGTGGAGGGGGGACACACCCCGAAGCCCCAAGACGGACGCCTTCGCGTGCCACATCACTTTCACACAAGCATCACGACCCGACGCGGTGTTTCGATGGCATAGCTACACCCGGGAGGCCATCATGAAGCTCAGTTAGACCAGGAGATCAAGCCCTTTGACTTTCGCCAGACGTGCTTTGACCAGGGGAGTCTTCCACCTGGTTGCGATGGGCCGGCACATAGGAGCATCCCCGAACATGGCTTGGACCCAACCCACCACTATAGATTCCCTCCGGTTCTACCCGACGCGCACGTCTCCCCCCTCCAAGTGATCGTGACAGCGACATCCGCGGAGGGGGGCCACACCCCGGAGCCCCAAGACGGGCGTCTACGCATGCCACATCACTTTCACACATGCATCACGACCCAACGCGGTGTTTCAGTGGCATAGCTATACCCGGGAGGCCACCACGAGCTCCGTTAGACCAGGAGATCTAGCCCTTTGACTTTCGCTGGACGGACTTTGACCAGTGGACTCTTCCACCTGGTTGCGATGGGTCAGCACATAGGAGCATCCCCGAACAGGCCCTGGACCCAACCCACCACTATAGATTCCCTCCGATTCTACCCGACGCGGACGTCTCCCCCCTCCAAGTGATCGCGACAGCGACGTTCGCGGAGGGGGGCCACAGCCCGGAGCCCCAAGACGGGTGTCTACACATGCCACATCACTTTCACGCATGCATCACGACCTGACGCGGTGTTTCGGTGGCATAGCTACACCCGGGAGGCCACCATGAAGCTCCGTTAGACTAGGAGATCTAGCTCTTTGACTTTCGCCAGACGGGCTTTGACCAGTGGACTCTTCCACCTGGTTGCGATGGGCCAGCACATAGGAGCATCCCCAAACATGGCCTGGACCCAACCCACCACTATAGATTCCCTCCGGTTCTATCCGACGCGCACGTCTCCGCCCTCCAAGTGATCATGACAGCGACGTCTATGGGGGGGGCACACCCCGGAGCCCTAAGACGGGAGTCTACGCATGCCACATCACTTTCACACATTCATCATGACCCGACGTGGTGTTTTGGCGGCATGCTACACCCGGGAAGCCACCACGAAGCTCCGTTAGACCAGGAGATCTAGCCCTTTGACTTTTGCCGGACGGGCTTTGACCAGTGGACTCTTCCACCTGGTTGCGATGGGTCAGCACATAGGAGCATCCCCGAACACGGCCTGGACCCAACCCACCACTAAAGATTCCCTTCGGTTCTACCCGACGTGCACATCTGCCCCCTCCAAGTGACCGCAACAGCGACGTCCGCGAAGGGGGGCACACCCCAGAGCCCCAAGACGGGCGTCTACGCGTGCCACATCACTTTCACACATGCATCACGACCCGACGCGGTGTTTCGGTGGCATAGCTACACCCGGGAGGCCACCACGAAGCTCCGTTAGACTAGGAGATCTAGCCCTTTGACTTTCGCCGGACAGGCTTTGACCAGTGGACTCTTCCACCTGGTTGCGATGGGTCAGCACATAGGAGCATCCCCGAACATGGCCTAGACCCAACCCACCACTATAGATTCCCTCCGGTTCTACCCGACGCGCACGTCTCCCCCCTCCAAGTGTCCATGACAGCAACGTCCGCGGAGGGGGGGCCACACCCCAGAGCCCCAAGACGAGCGTCTACGCGTGCCACATCACTCACACATGCATCACGACCTGACGTGGTGTTTCGGTGGCATAGCTACACCCGATAGGCCACCACGAAGCTCCATTAGACCAGGAGATCTAGCCCTTTGACTTTTGCCGGACGGGCTTTGACCAGTGGACTCTTCCACCTGGTTGCGATGGGTCAGCACATAGGGGCATCCCTAAACACGGCCTCGACCCAAACCACCACTATAGATTCCCTCCGGTTCTACCCGACGCGCACGTCTCCCCCCTCCAAGTGTCCGCGACAGCGACATCCACGGAGAGGGGCCACACCCCGGAGCCCCAAGACGAGCGTCTACGCGTGCCACATCACTTTTAGACATGCATCACGACCCGACGTGGTGTTTCGATGGCATAGCTACACCCGAGAGGCCACCACGAAGCTCCATTAGACCAGGAGATCTAGCCCTTTGACTTTCGCCGGACGGGCTTTGACCAGTGGACTCTTCCACCTGGTTGCGATGGGTCAGCACATAGGAGCATCCCCGAACACGGCCTGGACCCAAACCACCACTAGATTCCCTCCGGTTCTACCCGACGCGCACGTCTCCCCTCTCCAGGTGACCGCGACACCGACGTCCGCGGAGGGGGGCCACACCCCGAAGCTCCAAGACGCCCATGAGGGGGGACACCACCTGGAGTCGCGTGCCACCACAGTTTCACATGCATAGCTAGGAGGGCCCACCGCAACACCTGACGTGTTTCCTACCCTCCCAAGTACCCCATCCCGCTTCCTCCCTCCGTGACAGGGCGGTAGCGACGTCCGTGAGAAAAAAATAGAAATAAAAAGAAATTATTAAAATAGAAAAATTTGAGTTAATCAGATTAGTTTTAAAGAAGTGAAAGAAGACAGAAATAGCAAAAATAGCAAACATAGCAAAAATCTATGCTGACAGCTCAGCCGTCGGCATAGGTACACCCACGGATCGAGGAGGTCACGCGGGTCGGTGACGTGGCGGTGCGAGGACCTATGCCGACGCCTAGGCTATTGGCGTACCTAACCGGCGTGAGGGGTTCGGATCGATGACGTGGCAGCTTAGCTATGCCGATGGCCGAGCCGTCGGCATAGATATCCCAACGGCCCCTATTAGCTCCGTCGGTGTAGGTTTCACACCGTCAAACGGCCGCCACCGCCCGGGTAGCTGGGCCCACAGGTACACCGACGGTTTGCCCTATGCCGACGGCCACTGTAGGCATATACGAAGTGCTGCCGACAGCCGATGTATGCCGACGACCCCCGTCGGCATAGGTGGTCATATGCCGACGGCTTCTCTATGCCTACGGCTTGACCTAGGTCATCGGCATATGTCCATCTATGCCGACGGGAGCCGTCGACATAGATTAGGCCGTCGGCATCATCTGTAATTCTGGTAGTGATAGGTCAGACTATAATACAGGTACAAAGGCCTAGTATATACAGATACTAACACCCTCCCTCAATCTCAACCGAGTTCTGAAGAATTCACCAGGTTGAGATTGCGCATACAACCTTCAAACTTAGGTAGAGGCAGTGGCTTCGTGAAGATGTCAGCAAGTTGATCCTTCGAGGGGATGAACTTGATAAGAAGCAGTTTCTAAGCAACACGTTCACTGACAAAGTGGTAGTCAACTTCGATGTGTTTCGTTCGGGCATGGAATAGTGGATTTGAAGATAGATACGTAGCACCGATGTTATCACACCAAACGACCGGCGGCTGCTCCTGAGAGATCCCCAACTCTTGGAGCAAAGACTGTATCCAAATAAGCTCAGTTGTGGCATTTGCAACTGCTTTGTACTTGGCTTTAGTGCTATTGCGGGATGCTGTTGCTTAATTACGAGCACTCCAGGCGATCGAGTTAGCACCAATGAACACTGCATATCCCCCCATTGATCGTATGTCATACGGACTCCCAGCCCAGTCTGCATCAGAGAACACAGAGATAACTCTAGAGGGCGCCGGTTGCAGGTGCAAGCCATAGGAGGCAGTCAACCGAATATAGCACAATATGCACTTAACAGTAGTCCAGTGAGAATCTCGAGGTGAATGGAGAAACTAATAGACATGGTTGACAGCATAAGAGACATCAGGACGGGTGATAGTGAAGTACTGCAAAGCACCAACAATACCACGATACTCAGTGGCCTCATCAGTGGAGAGAAGAGAACCATCGAGAGAGCAGACACTCTGTCAGTAGAGGACATAGGTGTAGTAGCAGTCTTGCACTTGAGCATACCAGCACGTCGTACAATGTCAAGAGATTACTTCTGCTGAGCGAGGGTCAAACCAGAATCAGAGTGCAAAACCTCCAGACCAAGGAAATAGTGAAGCTTCCCAAGATCCTTAATAGAAAAATCACCACTCAAAGCAGAGACCAAGCGATCCGCAGCAAACATCGAGGAGCTAACAAGAACAATATCATCAACATAGACCAGCAGATATATACTAACTGTAGGACGCTGAAGAAGAAACAGTGATGTGTCAGCCGTAGAAGGGACAAAACCATGAGACCCAAGAGTGGTGCCAAGATGTGCATACCAAGCACGAGGAGCCTGCTTCAGACCATAGAGCACCTTAACAAGGTAAAACAGATTCTGCGGACGAGCTGGATCAACAAAACCAGGAGGCTGCCGCATGTAGACCTCCTCCTGAAGGACACCATGAAGAAAGGCATTCTGAACATCAAGCTGACGAAGGGACCATGCTCGAGTAACAGCCAGTGAGAGAAGAAGGCGGATAGTGGTGGGCTTGACCACCGGACTGAAGGTGTCCTCATAATCAACGCCATAGCATTGTTTGAAGCCTTTAGCAACCAGCCTAGCCTTGTATCTTTCAATAGAGCCATCAGCATGTTTCTTCACCTCAAAGACCCACTTGGAATCAATTACATTGAAGCTAGCCTTGGGAGGAACCAAACACCATGTGTCATTCTTGAGAAGAGCCTGGTATTCTTGTTCCATTGCAGTTCGCTAGTGAGGAATACTCATAGCAGCATGAAAATGTCGTGGTTCAGCAATAGGATCTGACAGTGCATGCGCCATGCAAGTTGCTAGCTAGACAACCGTGTCGTCGGTGCGCTTAACAGGACGAAACACCCCACTCTTGTTGCGTGTATGGGGACGCAACACAGGGGGCAGAGCAGGTGGCGAGGGCGTTAGTGACGGTGGCGAGGAGAGTTCAGTGTCAGACATGGCAGGGGGCGACAACGAAGACACGGTCGTAAGTGTTGACGGTGTCGACGCAACAGGAGACCGCAACCCATTGGAGGGCGATGCCAGCCCAAGCGAGCTGGGCGCGGACTGTCGCGCTGACGACACGGACGGCTGGGGCCTTCCAAACGGGGATGGCCTAGGCGTCGATGCCAGTGGCGCGGGTGGGGGCGAGGTGGCCCGTTGGGCCAGGGCATGATCGCACGGCACAAGCGGCTGCTGGGCCAGGGCGCTGGCAGGCGTGCTTCAAGGGGCATGCAGGGGGCTGTCGGATCAACGTCAGCGAGTGGAGACGAGGGAGACGCAGGGTTGCCTTTAGGAGCTATAGACACGCACATCTCCCAATACCCGCACCATGGTTAGACAACAAAGAGGTCGAATGTGCTACATCTACAAATTGATCAGGCAATGTAGTGGATGGGTGCACAGGCGGTGTGGAACTGGTGGCAGGTGTGGGGAGAGCAGAAAAGGGAAAAACATGCTCATCGAAGACAACATCTCGGGAAATATACACACGGTTAGACGGGACATGAAGGCACTTATACCCTTTATGAATAGAACTATACCCAAGAAATACACATTTTTTAGAACGGAATTCAAGCTTGCGATTATTATAAGAGCAGAGATGCGGCCAGCATGCACAACCTAACACTTTAAGAAACGTGTAGTCAGGAATCTGACCAAGCAAGAGTTCAAGGGGAGTTGTCATATGAAGGAGCCGCGAAGGGAGCCTATTTATGAGAAAACAGATTGTAGTAAAGGCATCACTCCAAAAATGAAACGGGACAGATGCATGAGCTAGCAAAGTTAACCCAGTTTCAACAATATGACAATGGTTATGTTCGACTGAACCATTCTGCTGGTGTGTATGTGGACAGGACACATGATGAGCGATCCCAAGTTTCTCGAAGAAAGTACTAAGATTGCGGTACTCACCCCCAATCTGACTGTACATGAATGATTTTATGATTAAGGAGACGCTCAACATGTGCTTGAAATTTTAAAACCACGTCGAACACATCAGACTTGCGCTTAAGAACATAAATCCAAGTAAAGCGACTATAAGCATCAATGAAACTGGCATAATATTCATGACCACTAACGGACATCTGGGCAGGACCCCATACATCTGAAAACACAAGCTCAAGAGGAGTTTTGACTATATGGTTGGAAACAGAAAAAGGTAATTGATGACTCTTGCCTTGCTGACAGGCATCACATATAGCAGCATCTTTAGTACTAGACTCTGACGGTAACTCATGGCGGTGGAGGTAATGGCGAACAATGGGTGATGCTGGGTGACCAAGGCGAGAGTGCCACTGTGAAGGAGACACACGAACACCACTGAAGACTCAGAACTCAGCAATAGGAGCGGGGATGGTGGTGGGCACATCAAGAGCATATAAGCCATGGCGGTAGCGACCTCTAGGAAGTATGTCCCTCCACTACACCACGACACTGAATTCCCTACTGACGTGTGTTGGCAAAACTCAGTTTCGCCGACCGACTGTTGGTCGGGACAACTTCTATCAAACCGTCGGTCGGTAATACTCACATGCGACGACGAACGGTCGGTCGGGAATACTGAAACGTACAGCATCAATCTATGGGTCGATAAAAGTTGCACTGCTATCAAACTGTTGGCCGGCAAAGAGATAAAACGGGTGAAATTCACAAAAAACCTTATTATCCTGAGTAAGTCTAGGAATAGAGAGTAAGTTACGTGCAACTGTGGGAACACGGAGAATATTTCTAAGACGCAATTTTCTAGAGGTGTTTGTGAGAAGTGATGCTTGACCAACATGTGAGATGTGCATACCTGCCCCGTTAGCCGTGTGAACCTTGTCATGCCCATGATAGGGTTACGGAGCGGCAAGCTTGCCCAGTTCATTCATCACGTGATCTGTAGCTCCAGTGTCCATGTACCAAGAAGTATTAACATGATATGAGGGTGTGTGCCCCTGTTGCGCCATGTGGAGTTGACAATTGTTGCCCTTGCCATTGTTTTCGAGGCCGAGGAAGTCGGTCTTGAAACGGCGATGACAGCAGGAGGCGACGTGACCCGCCAGGCCACAGAGCCGGCACGACTGAGCCGCACCAAAGGAAGCACAACAGGCGCGGGGATGGCCGTCGACAACGACCACAAAGGCACCAGGGCACGGTGCCTGCTGCTGGGCAGGGGGCGCGCCACCAGGTTTGCCCCCCCCCCTCGGGCGAGGGAGCTGCAGGAGTACCGCGACCACATCCTTTGCCGTGATATGTGGCATGGACAGAGGAGTCGGTAGAGACGTCAGGGCGGCGCGCATTGAGCCGCTGCTCCGTCGAGAGGAGGCGGTTGTAGAGGTCTTGAGGGTGAATAGGAACCTTGTGTTCCTTGATCACCTCGGCAAGCGAGTCGTAGTCGCTGTCGAGACCGGCGAGGATGTAGGCCGTGAACTCAGTGTCGCGAAGAGGCTCCCCAATTGAAGCAAGGGTATCGGCCAATTTCATGACCTTGTTGTAGAAGGCGGTCACCGTACCATTGTCCTTATGGGTCTCGCCAAGCTTCGTACGGATGGCCATGGACTGAGTAGTAGACTGGGATGAGAAGCTCGACTCCAGGATGTCCCACACCTTGTGAGAGGATGCAGCAAAGAGTACCAGCCCATCAACACCCTGACCAAGGGAGGACTGCATCGCCGAGAGGATGGCTTGATCCTGAGCAATCCACGCGCGGAACATCGGATGCTGTGGCGGCAGACACGGAAGGGTGCCATCAATGAACCCCTCCAAATAATGGCTGTGAAGGAGTGGAAGCACCTAAGAATGCCAGTACAGGTAATTATCCGGCTTTAGTTTCACCGGAAGGAGGTGTGAGAACAGGAACGATGGCGAGAAGATCGCGACTAGAGTAGCTTCAACATCCATGTAGGGCATAGAAGGTGGCGTCAGCGCAGACAGGACCGCGATAGGCGCGTACATCTATGGGGCGCCGTACGTGTTGGAAATATGCCCTAGAGGCAATGAATAAAGTGTTTATTATTATATTTCCTTGTTCATGATAATTGTTTATTATCCATGCTATAATTGTATTGATTGGAAACACATTGCATGTGTGGATATATAGACAACACTTTGTCCCTAGTGTGCCTCTAGTAGACTAGCTCGTTGATCAAAGATGGTCAAGGTTTCCTAGCCATTGACATGAGATGTCATTTGATCATGGGATCACATCATTAGGAGAATGCTGGGATGGACAAGACCCAAACTATAAACATAGCATATGATCATGTCAGTCTATTGCTACAGTTTTCTACATGTCAAGTATATGTTCCTACGACCATGAGATCATGCAACTCATGGACACCGGAGGAGTGCCTTGTGTGTATCAAACGTCACAACGTAACTGGGTGACTATAAAGGTGCTCTACAGGTATCTCCGAGGGTGTCTGTTGAGTTAGCATGGATCAACACTGGGATTTGTTACTCCGTGTGACGGAGAGGTATCTCCGAGGGTGTCTGTTGAGTTGGCATGGATCAACATGTATTACCGACGGCGAGAAGATCTTGATCCATGCCAACCCAACAGACACCCTCGGAGATACCTGTAGAGTACCTTTATAGTCACCCAGTTACGTTGCGACATTTGATACACACAAGGCACTCCTCCGGTGTTAGTGAGTTGCATGATCTCATGGTCATAGGAACAGATACTTGACATGTAGAAAACAGTAGCATTAAACTGACACGATCATATGCTACATTTGTAGTTTGGGTCTTGTCCATCACACCATTCTCCTAATGATGTGATCCCGTTATCAAATGACATCTCATGTCCATGTCTAGGAAACCTTAACCATCTTCGATCAACGAGCTAGTCTATTAGAGGCATACTAGGGACATGGTTTTGTCTATGTATCCACACATGCATCTAAGTCCCCGATCAATACAATTATAGCATGGATAATAAACGATTATCATGAACAAGGAAATATGTTAATAACTAATTTATTATTGCCTCTAGGGCATATTTCCAACAGTCTCCCACTTGCACTAGAGTCAATAATCTAGTTCACATCACCATGTGATTCGCATTGTTATGAATCTAACACCCAATGAGTTCTGGGGCTTGATCATGCTTTGCATGTGAGAGAGGTCTTATAGTCAACGGGTCTGCGACATATAGATCCGTGTGTACTTTGCAAATCTCTATGTCAAACTGTAAACACTGCTACCACACTCCACTTGGTACTATTCCAAATGGCTGCTCCACTATACGTATCCAGATTGCTACTACGAGTCATCCGGATTGGTGTTAAAGCTTGCATCGACGTAACTCTTTATGACGAACTCTTTATCACCTCCATAATCGAGAAACATCTCCTTAGTATTTTAGTTACTAAGGATAATCCTGACCGTTGTCGAGTGATCCACTCCTGGATCACTTTTGTACCCCTTGATGGACTCATGGCAAGGCACACACATGTGCGGTACACAACATGGCATAATATAGAGCATATGGCTAAGGCATAGGGGACGACGTTCGGCCTTTCTCTTTCTTCTGCCGTTGTCGAGCTTTGAGTCTCACTCAACTTCACACCTTACAAATCAGGCGAGAACTCTTTCTGTGACTGGTCCATTTTGAACTCTTTCAAAATCTTTTCAAGGTATGTACTCATTGAAAGTCTCATCAAGCATCTTGATCTATCTCTATAGATCTTGATGTTCAACAATTAGGTAGCTTCATCCAGGTCTTCCTTTGAAAACTCTTTTCAAACAACCATTTATGCTTTCTAGAAATTCTACATCATTTCTGATCAACAATATGTCAACCACATATGCTTACCAGAAACTCTATAGTGCTCCCACTCACTTTATTGTAAATACAAGTTTCTCATAAACTTTGTATAGACTCAAAAACTTTGATCACCTCATCAAAGTGTATATTCCAACTCCGAGATGCTTGCTTCAGTCCATAGAAGGATCACTGAAGCTTGCTCACCTTTTAGCATCCTTAGGACTGACAAAACCGTCTGGTTGTATCACATACAACCTTTCCTCAAGTAAACCGTTAAGGAAATGATGTTTTGACATCCATCTGCCAGATTTCATAATTGAAAAATGCAGCAACTGCTAACATAATTTCAACAGACTTTAGCATCGCTACGAGTGAGAAAGTCTCATTGTAGTCAAGTCCTTGAACTTGCCGGAAACTTCTTTGCGACAAGTCGAGCTTTATAAATGGTGACATTCACCATCAGCGTTTGTCTTCATTTTAAAGGTCCATTTGTACTCGACGACCTGGCATCCAACGAGCAAGTCTACCAAAGTCTATACTTGGTTTTTATACAAGGATCCTTTCTCGGATTTCATGGCCTCTAACCATTTGTCGGAATCCGGACCCATCATCGCTTCTCCACATCTCGTAGGTTCATCGTTGTCCAACAACATGACCTCCAAGACAGGGTTGTCGTACCACTCAGGAGCAGTACGCATCCTTGTCGACCTACGAGGTTCGATAGTAACTTGATCCGAAGCTTCGTGATCATCATCATTTACTTCCTCTTCAACTGACGTAGGTTCCACACAAACATCTTTCTGCGCTACGCTACTCTCTGGTTGAAACAAAGGTTCAACAACCTCATCAAGTTCTATCTTCCTTTCACTCAATTCTTTCGAGAGAAACTCTTTCTCGAGAAAGGACCCAGTTTTAGCAACAAACATTTTATGCTTGGATCTGAGATAAAAGGTTCACCCAATTGTTCTTAGGGTATTCTATGAAGATGCATTTGTCCGCTTTGGGTTCGAGCTCATTAGGTGAAAACATTTTCCACACAAGCGTCGCAGCCCCAAACATTAAGAAATCACAGCTTAGGTTTCTGCCAAACCATATGGTGTCATCTCAACAGATTTAGATGGTGCCCTATTTAAAGTGAATGTAGTTATCTCTAATGCATAACCCCAAAACGATAGTGGTAAAAGGATAAGAGACATCATAATTCACACCATATCCAATAGAGCACGACTATGACATTCGGGCACACCATCACACTATGGTGTCCCAGGTGGCGTGAGTTGTGAAACAACTTTCACATTGTCTTAAGTTGTATACCAAACTCGTAACTCAGATATTCACCTCCACGATCATATCGTAGATATCTTATCTTCTCGTCACGATGATCTTAAACTTCACTATGAATTTGCTTTGAACTTTTCAAACGATTCAGACTTCTGTTTCATTAAGTAAATACACACTATTATCTACTCAAATCATTAGTGAAGGTAAGAAAATAACGATATCCACCGCACGCTACAAGACTCATTGGATTGCATACATCAACATGTATCATTTCCAATAAACCACTTGCCCGCTCCATCAATCTGGAAAACGGGGTCCTTAGTCATTTTGACCAAGAGGTATGGTTTGCATGTCTTTAACCGATTCAAAATCGAATGAGTCCAAAGATCCATCAGCATGGATTTCTTCATGCGTTTTATACCAATATGACATTTAGCGGCAGTGCACTAGTAGAATGTCAATCAGTAGTCCCGGTCAGGATGTTCCTTTAGTACCGGGTAGGGACTAAAGGTCCAGACCTTTAGTACCGGCTGGCCCACGGACCGGTACTAAAGGCCCACCACGTAGCTGCCTGCGTGGGCTGGTGGTGGAGGACCTTTAGTACTGGTTGGTGATACCAACCGGTACTAAAGGCCCACCACGTGGCTGCCTGCGTGGGCTGGTGGTGGAGGACCTTACAATTTTTGTTTTTTGATTTTTTTAATTTTTTTTTGATTTTCAAATCTGTAAATTATCTTACAATTTAATCTCTAATCACCCCTCTTCACTGCTTTTGAATTATTTGACAATTTAATCTCTAATCATCCTCACTCCAAATCATCTAACTTCCCAGCCGGTCACCCATCCTCTCACTGCTCTACCCCGAGCACGGGTCACCCATCCTCTCACTGCTCTACCCCGAGCACGCTTAACTTTCGAGTTCTATCACCCTTTGTTTCCAAGTCTACACTTGTTGTTTTCTTAACAATAGTAAGCTATCAATCCTATTAACCCTTAGGTCTTGATGTCACATTATTCAATTTTTTGAATTCCAAACAATTATTAAAATAAAAAATATTGAATTTCTATGAAAATAAAATAACTAATATTATTATTTTATTCATTTTTTGCCATATATTCAATTCATATGGCATAATTAATATCTTTAAATACATGAATCGAAATTCAACAAATAATATATCCATTATTATCAGAAGAATGTGAGGAATCCAAATATGACATCATTTATTTATTTTGTAATAGATGAGTTTATGTCGAAACCCTGATACTTCGAAAGAGAGTGTCCGTTTTGTAAACGAAGTGCATCCAGCTTTTGTCGTAAGCCTCTCAACTTTTTAGCACATGCTATGTGGGTGAAATGATGATACCATGCCAAATTTCAACCTTTTCAGAGTTCATTTGTAGTGCTTTTCAATTTCAGAGTCATTCAGCTCAAAAAATCAATAACTACATGAAAAATAACAAATGAAGTCAGGAAGGGTTGAAAATTGATGATGTCGCTTTGAATGGTGCATTTTTAACACACAAAAAGCCTGGAGTTCAAATAAGTTCTAGAAAATGAAATACCTTCTGTAACAGATGGGTTTATGTCCAAAACCCTGATACTTCGAAAGAGATTGTCCGTTTTGTACACGAAGTGCATCCAGCTTTTGCCGTAACCCTCTCAACTTTTTAGCACATGCTATGTGGGTGAAATGATGATACCATGCCAACTTTCAACCTTTTCAGAGTTCATTTGTAGTGCTTTTCAATTTCAAGGTCATTTACCTCAAAAAAATCAATAAGTGCATGAAAAATAACAAATGAAGTCAGAAAGGGTTGAAAATTGATGATGTGGCTTTGAATGGTGCATTTTTAGCACACAAAAATCCTGGAGTTAAAATAAGTTCAAGAAAATGAAATGCCTTTTGCAACACATGAGTTTATGTCCGAAACCCTGATACTTCGAAAGAGAGTGTCCGTTTTGTACACGAAGTGCATCAAGCTTTTGTCGTAACCCTCTCAACTTTTTAGCACATGCTATGTGGGTGAAATGATGATACCATGCCAACTTTCAACCTTTTCGGAGTTCATTTGTAGTGCTTTTCAATTTCAGGGTCATTTAGCTCAAAAAAATACTTAAGTGCATGAAAAATAACAAATGAAGTCAGAAAGGGTTGAAAATTGATGGTGTGGCTTTGAATGGTGCATTTTGAACACACAAAAAGCCTGGAGTTCAAATAAGTTCAAGAAAATGAAATGCCTTTTGCAACAAATGAGTTTATGTGTGAAACCCTGATACTTCGAAAGAGAGTGTCCGTTTTGTACACGAAGTGCATCCAGCTTTTGCCGTAAGCCTCTCAACTTTTTAGCACATGCGATGTGGGTGAAATGATGATACCATGCCAACTTTGAACCTTTTCAGAGTTCATTTGTAGTGCTTTTCAATTTCAGGGTCATTTAGCTCAAAAAATCAATAACTGCATGAAAAATAACAAATGAAGTCAGAAAGGGTTGAAAATTGATGATGTGGCTTTGAATGGTGCATTTTTAACACACAAAAAGCCTGGAGTTAAAATAAGTTCAAGAAAATGAACTGCCTTTTGCAACAGATGAGTTTATGTCCAAAACCCTGATACTTCGAAAGAGAGTGTTCGTTTTGTACACGAAGTGCATCCAGCTTTTGCTGTAAGCCTCTCAACTTTTTAGCACATGCTATGTGGGTGAAATTATGATACCATGCCAACTTTCAACCTTTTCAGAGTTCATTTGTATTGCTTTTCAATTTCAGAGTCATTTAGCTCAAAAAAATCAATAACTACATGAAAAATAACAAATTAAGTCAAAAAGGGTTGAAAATTGATTATGTGGCTTTGAATGGTGCATTTTTAACACACAAAAAGCCTGCAGTTCAAATAGGTTCAAGAAAATGAAATGCCTTTTGCAAGAGATGAGTTTATGTCCGAAACCTGATACTTCGAAAGAGAGTGTCCGTTTTGTACACGAAGTGCATCCATCTTTTGCCGTAACCCTCCCAACTTTTTAGCACATACTATATCGGTGAAATGATGGTACCATGCCAACTTTCAACCTTTTCAGAGTTCATTTGTAGTGCTTTTCAATTTCAGGGCCATTTAGCTCAAAAAAATCAATAACTTCATGAAAAATAACAAATGAAGTCAGAAAGGGTTGAAAATTGATGATGTGGCTTTGAATGGTGCATTTTGAAAACACAAAAAGCCTGGAGTTCAAATAAGTTCAAGAAAATGAAATGCCTTTTGTAACAGATGAGTTTATGTCCAAAACCTTGATACTTCGAAAGAGACTGTCCGTTTTTATACGAAGTGCATCCAGCTTTTGCCGTAAGCCTCTCAACTTTTTAGCACATGCTATGTAGGTGAAATTATGATACCATGCCAACTTTCAACCTTTTCAGAGTTCATTTGTAGTGCTTTTCAATTTCAGGGTCATTTAGCTCAAACAAATCAATAACTGCATGAAAAATAACAAATGAAGTCAGAAAGGGTTGAAAATTGATGATGTGGCTTTGAATGGTGTATTTTTAAAACACAAAAGGCTTAGAGTTAAAATAAGTTCAAGAAAATGAAATGCCTTTTGCAACAGATGAGTTTATGTCTGAAACCCTGATACTTCGAAAGAGAGTGTCCGTTTTGTACACGAAGTGCATCCAGATTTTGCCGTAAGCCTCTCAACTTTTTAGCACATGCTATGTGGGTGAAATGATGATACCATGCCAACTTTCAACCTTTTCAGAGTTCATTTGTAGTGCTTTTCAATTTCAGAGTCATTTAGCTCAAAAAAATCAATAACTACATGAAAAATAACAAATGAAGTCAGAAAGGGTTGAAAATTGATGATGTGGCTTTGAATGGTGCATTTTTAACACACAAAATACCTGGAGTTAAAATAAGTTCAAGAAAATGAAATGCCTTTTGCAACAGATGAGTTTATGTCCGAAACCCTGATACTTCGAAAGAGAGTGTCCGTTTTGTACACGTAATGCATCCAGCTTCTGTCGTAACCCTCTCAACCTTTTAGCACATACTATGTGGCTGAAATGATGATAACATGTAAACTTTCAACCTTTTCAGAGTTCATTTGTAGTGCTTGTCAATTTCAGGGTCATTTAGCTCAAAAAATTCAATAACTGCATGAAAAATAACAAATGAAGTCAGAAAGGGTTGAAAATTGATGATGTGGCTTTGAATGGTGCATTTTGAACACACAAAAAGCCTGGAGTTCAAATAAGTTCAAGAAAATGAAATGCCTTTTGTAACAGACGAGTTTATGTCCGAAACCTTGATACTTCGAAAGAGACTGTCCGTTTTGTATACGAAGTGCATCCAGCTTTTGCCGTAACCCTCTCAACTTTTTAGCACATGCTATGTGTGTGAAATGATGATACCATGCCAACTTTTCAACCTTTTCAGAGTTCATTTGTAGTGCTTTTCAATTTCAGGGTCATTTAGCTCAAAAAAATCAATAACTACATGAAAAATAACAAATGAAGTCAGAAAGGGTTGAAAATTGATGATGTGGCTTTGAGTGGTGCATTTCGAACACACAAAAAGCCTGGAGTTCAAATAAGTTCAAGAAAATGAAATGCCTTTTGTAACAGATGAGTTTATGTCCAAAACCCTGATACTTCGAAAGAGACTGTCCGTTTTGTACACGAAGTGCGTCCAGCTTTTGCCGTAACCCTCTAAACTTTTTAGCACATGCTATGTGGGTGAAATGATGATACCATGCCAACTTTCAACCTTTTCAGAGTTCATTTGTAGTGCTTTTCAATTTCAGGGTCATTTAGCTCAAAAAATCAATAACTGCATGAAAAATAACAAATGAAGTCAGAAAGGGTTGAAAATTGATTATGTGGCTTTGAATGGTGCATTTTGAACACACAAAAATCTTGGAGTTCAAATAAGTTCAAGAAAATTAAATGTCTTTTGTAACAGATGAGTTTATGTCCAAAACCCTGATACTACGAAAGAGACTATTCTTTTGTACACGAAGTGCATCCAGCTTTTGTCGTAACCCTCTCAACTTTTTAGCACATGCTATGTGGGTGAAATGATGATACCATGCCAACTTTCAACCTTTTCAAAGTTCATTTGTAGTGCTTTTCAAATTTAGGGTCATTTAGCTCAAAAAAATCAATAACTGCATGAAAAATAACAAATGAAGTCAGAAAGGGTTGAAAATTGATGATGTGTCTTTGAATGGTGCATTTTGAACACACAAAAATCCTGGAAATCAAATAAGTTCAAGAAAATGAAATGCCTTTTGTAACAGATGAGTTTCCGTCCGAAACCCTGATACTTCGAAAGAGACTGTCCGTTTTGTACATGAAGTGCATCCAACAAAAAGAATGAACTAAAAATAATCAATTTAATATTATTTTATGAACTATAATATTCTTCAATAGCAAAAAGAATCAACTAAAAAGCTTTTATAAAACTCTAATAGCAAAAAGAAACTCTAAAAGCTTTTATAAACCTCTAGTATTTTTGAAACTAAAATTATATAAAACCTAAAAATTACTGTATATGTAGGAAGTCTTTAGTACCAGCTGGTGACACCAACCGGTACTAAAGGTTGCCCTTTAGTACTGGTTGGTGTCACTAGACGGTACTAAAGGTGCACGCGGGGCCCAAGTCTGACCAAAAGCCTGCCACGCCCCTTTAGTACCGGCTCATGACACAAACCGGTACTAAAGATTGCTCACGAGCCGGTACTAAAGGTTGCCCTGCTCCTAGCCGTTGGAGCCGGCACGAACCGGGACTAATACCGTCTTTAGTACCGGCTCGTAACCAGACCGGGACTAATGCTTGGGACGAAAGGTCTGTTTTCTACTAGTTGTGCCACAAGTATGTGGTACTATCATTATTAACTTTGTATCTTTTGGCATCAATGTTATGAACATGTGTATTACTATGATCAAGATTCAACAAACCATTCTTACTGGGTGCATGACCATTGAAGGTATCATTCATGTAAACAGAATAACCATTATTCTCTAACTTAAATGAATAACTGTGTTGCAATAAACACGATCTAATCACGTTCATGCTCAACGCAAAACACCAAATAACATTTATTTAGGTTCGTCACTAATCCCGAAGGTAGAGAGAGCGTGCGATGTTGATCACATCAACCTTGGAAACATTTTCAACACACATCGTCACCTCACCCTTAGCTAGTCCTCCGTTTATTTTGTAGCTTTTATTTCGAGTTACTAACATTTAGCAACCGAACCGGTATCCAATACCCAGGTGCTACTAGGAGTACTCGCAAGGTACACATCATTAATACGTATATCAAGTATACTTTTGTCAACGTTGTCAGCCTTCTTATCTACCAAGTATCTAGGGTTGTTTCGCTTCAGCGATCGCTCTCCTCATAATCGAAGCACTTAGTCTCGGGTTTGGGTTCAACTTTGGGTTGCTTCACTGGAACAGCAACTGACTTGCTATCCATGAAGTTTCCCTCCTTGCTCTTGCCCTTCTCGAAACTAGTGGTTTGACTAACCATCAACACTTGACGCTCCTTCTTGATTTCTACCTTCGCGGTGTCAAACATCGCGAACAGCTCAGGGATCATTATTTCTATCCCTGGCATTTTATAGTTCATTACCAAGTTCTAGTAGCTTAGTGATAGTGACTTGGAGAACTATATCAATCACTATCTTATCTGGAAGATCAACTCCCACTCGATTCAAGCGATTGTAGCACCCAGACAATCTGAGCACATGCTCAACGATTGAGCTATTCTCTTTCATCTTGCAGGCAAAGAATCTTGTTAGAGATCTCCTATCTCGAAACACGGACACGAGCCTGAGATCCTAATTTCAGCTCTTAGAACATCTCATATGTTCTGTGATGTTCAAAACGTTTCAGAGCCTCAATTCTAAGTCGGAATGCATGACGCACTAAACTATCAAGTAGTCATCAGAACGTGCCTGTCAGATGTTCACAACATCTATAGACGACGCTAGAGGGGTTGGCGCACCGAGCGGTGTATTAAGGACATAAGCCTTCTGTGCAGCAATAAGGACAATCCTCAAATCACGGACCCAGTCCGCAATATTGCTACCATCATCTTTCAACTCTATTTCTCTAGGAACATATAAAAATTCAAGGGAGCTATAGCGCGAGCAAGTAATCTACAACATAATTTGCAAAGACACTACTGACTATGTTCATGATAATGAGTTCAATTAATCATATTACTGAAGAACTCCCACTCAAATTGGCATCCCTCCGGTCATTTGAGTGATACATGATCCAAATTCACCAACTCAAGTCCGATCATCACGTGAGTTGAGGTGGTTTCAATGGTGAACATCATCATGTTGATCATATCTACTATATGACTCATGTTTGACCTTTCAGTCTCTTGTGTTCCGAGGCCATGTTTGTACATGCTAGGCTCGTCAAGTCTAACCCGAGTGTTCTGCATGTGCAACACTGGCTTGCACCCGTTGTATGTGAACGTAGAGTCTATCACACCCGATCATCACGTGGTGTCTCGACATGACGAACTTTCGCAACGGTGCACACTCGGGGAGAAGACAATTTATCTTGAAATTAAAGTGAGGTATCACCTTATAATGCTACCATCATCCTAAGCAAAACAAGGCTCATAAAAGGATTAACATCACATGCAAATCATAAGTGACATGATATGGCCATGAACTTGTGCTTTTGATCTCCATCATGAAAGCACCGGCATGATCTCCATCGTCATCGGCATGACACCATGATCTCCATCAACGTGTCGCCGTCGGGGTTGTCGTGCCCACCATGCTTCTACTACTATTGCTACCGTTTAGCGATAAAGTAAAGCATTACATAACGCTTAATGATTGACACGCATGTCATACAATAATTAAAGACAACCCTATGGCTCCTGCCGGTTGCTATACTCATCGACATGCAAGTCGTGATATTCTATACAACACATGATCATCTCATACATCACATATATCTCATCATGTAACTGGCCATATCACATCACAACATACCCTGCAAAAACAAGTTAGACGTCCTCTAATTGTTGTTACATGTTTTACGTGGCTGCTATGGGTATCTAGCAAGAACAATTCTCACCTACGCATAAACCACAACGGTGATACATAAGTTGCTTTTCAACCTTCTCAAGGACCGCCTTTGTCGAATCCGATCCAACTAAAGTAGGGGAAACTGCCACCCGCTAGCCATCTTTTGCAACAAGTTGCAGTTGAGGGAACCGGTCTCTCGTAAGCGTACGAGTAATGTTAGTCCGGGCCGCTTCATCCCACAATACCGCTGAACCAAAACACGACCAAGGGAGGAAGCAATCTAAGCATCAACGCCCACAAACTCTTTGTGTTCTACTCGAGATCTCATCTACACATACACCTAGCTCATGATGCCACTGTTGGGGAACGTCGCATGGGAAACAAAAAAATTCCTACGTTCACGCAAGACCTATCCATGGTGATGAGCATCTACGAGAGGGAGAGTGGATCTACATACCCTTGTAGATCGCTAAGCAGGAAGCGTTAAGAAACGCGGTTGGTGTAGTCGAACATCTTCGCGATCCAAATCGCCGAGCGTCCCGCGTTCTCATCACGATCCATCCCGCAATCCAATCACGATCCGTCCTGCGAACTCATCACGATCCGTCCCGCGAACTCATCACGATCCGTCTCGCGATCTTGATCACGATCCTTCCGATCTAGCGCCGAACGGACGGCATCTCCATGTTCAGCACACGTACAGCTCGATGACGATCTCTGGCTTCTTGATCCAGCAAGAGGGAGCAGAGAGGTAGACGAGTTCTCCGACAGCGTGATGGTGCTGCGGCGATGGTGGTGGAGCAATTCCGGCAGGGCTTCGCCAAGCACTGCAAAAAACCGATCTAGAGGAGAAACTATGCACTAGAGGAACGGGTAGCACGTTGCTAAAAAAACTAGTGCAAAACCCTAAAACCTCTAGTATATATAAGAGGAAGAGAGGAGGAGTCTTGGCCAAAGGGCCATCCCTAGGAGTCTTTGGCCGAATCAAGGAGGATTGGAGGATTCCTCCTTGGGTCGAAATCCTAGTAGGACTAGGACTCCTCCTTATTTTTGCCTTTTTGCCTTTTTCCACCTTTTTCTCTTTGGGATTTTCTTCCCAAACGCATGGGCCTTGTGTGGGACTTCCACCAGCCCACTAAGGGCTGGTATTTACTCTCCCACATCCCATGTAGCCTCTTGGGTCGAAATACCCCTCCCGATGGTCTCCCGATACACTACCGACACTCCCGGTACACTACCAATGAGCCCGAAACTTTTCCGGCGACCAAAACAGGACTTCCTATATATCAATCTTTACCTCCAGACCATTCCTAGCTCCTCGTGACGTCCGGGATCTCATTCAGGACTTCGAACAACCTTCGGTCACCACCATACATAGCTCTATACTACCGAAACGTCATCGAACCTTAAGTGTGCAGACCCTGCGGGTTCGAGAACTATGTAGACATGACCAAGACATCTCTACGGTCAATAACCAATAGCAAGACCTGGATGCCCATATTGGTTCCTACATATTCTACGAAGATTTTTATCGGTCGAACCTCTATGTTAAGGATTCAGTTAATCATGTATGATGTTCCCTTTGTTCTTTGGTATGTTACTTGCCCGAGATTCAATCGTCGGTATCTCCATACCTAGTTCAACCTCGTTACCAGAAAGTCTCTTTACGCGTTCCATGATACAAGATCTCGTGACCACCACTTATTCACATTGCTTGCAAGGCTTATTGTGATGTTGTATTATCGAGTGGGCCCTGAGATACCTCTCCGTCACACGGAGTAACAAATCCCAGTCTTGATCCATGCCAACCCAACAGACACCCTCGGAGATACCTGTAGAGTATCTTTATAGTCATCCAGTTATGTTGCGACGTTTGATACACACAAGGCACTCCTCCGGTGTCAGTGAGTTGCATGATCTCATGGTCATAGGAACAGATACTTGACATGCAAAAAACAGTAGCATTAAACTGACATGATTATATGCTACGTTTGTAGTTTGGGTCTTGTCCATCACACCATTCTCCTAATGATGTGATCCCGTTATCAAATGACATCTCATCTCCATGGCTAGGAAACCTTAACCATCTTTGATCAACGAGCTAGTTTATTAGAGGCATACTAGGGACATGGTTTTGTCCATGTATCCACACATGCATCTAAGTCCCCGATCATTACAATTATAGCATGGATAATAAACGATTATCATGAACAAGGAAATATGATAATAACTAATTTATTATTACCTCTAGGGCATATTTCCAACAAAAGTCATATGTCCTTGATGCACCACTTGGTAACCAACCCGAAGACATGTCATCCGAAGACGTTAAGAATGCTTGGGAGGCACATTCTAGAGATTACTCAATAGTTCAGCGTACAATATTGTATGGCTTAGAACCGGGACTTCAAAGACGTTTTGAACGTCATGGAGCATATGAGATGTTCCAGGAGTTGGAGTTTATCTTTAAGAAGAATGCCCGGATCGAGAAGTATGAGACCTCCGATAAGTTCTATGCTTGCAAAATGGAGGAGAACGGGTCTATCAATAAACATATACTCAGAATGTCTGGGTATTCGATTCGTCTGGCAGAGTTAGGGATGTCCCTTCCGCCAGAGGCAATCCAGAAAGTCGCTGAGTCTGAAATCCAGAAAGAACATCAAGTGTTGATGGTCAATAAAACCACTAGTTTGAAGAAAAATGGCAAGGGCAAAAATGGCAAGGCAGCGACGGCTGATGAAACCAGGCCGATGCAGAGGACGACGACGAAGACTCGCCGGCGTACAACAGGGAGACCGGGCCGGCATAGAGAGACCCCGCAGATCGAGTCTGCAGAGGGCCGAGTGATCCCCCCCCGGTCGTGTAGGACGCAGTCCCTCCATTAAGGAGGCGTGCGAGGGATGGCGGTAGGAACGTGTTGTCCATGTGGGCGGGGGGCGGCGGCATGAAGGCAGGGAAGGAGGCCGCAGCGACGGTGGCGCTAGAGGCGACTGCGACGATGGTTGCTAGGGCAGCAGAGTCAGTGGCCGGTTGAGAGGCGGCGTCGGCTGGCGGCGTGGGCGGAGCAGAAGACATTAGGTTTAGATCAATTATCGTCTGATACCATATTAAACAAGTGTTTTAGGGGTTTTGACACACCTCCAAACGTGGGGTGGCCTTTGCATTATATAGGGGGTGCATCATTGTGTACAATACAAATACAGGACTATAATACATGTAAAAGGCCTAGTATGTACAGAGTCTAACAGACCGTGATATGTGAAAACATTCAAAAAGACGGTCTACAAATTGCAACATATTTGAAAAGAGTTCCAAGTACACACGATAGCATGTATACTGTTTGTAGATACATTAAAAAACATGTCCGCATGTGCCGAAATAAAAGGCGTCTATGAAACTTTCTGGATGTAAGAGGGGAGTTCCAATGGTGGAGATAGGACCCAGGTCCCGAGGGCTTGGGCCTAGGACATGAGGCCTAAATCCTTCATTGACCGTATCGGAGAGAGGACCCAGGCCTCCAGGGCCTGAGCCTGGGACGTGAGGCCCAGAATAATGGTATTTTACTGAAACATAAACTTTCTAACTATGAGCGGTCAGACCAGAACAAACCATCTAGTTTTACTATGTGGCAGTCTAAAATAATCATCAGGATTTCTGCTTTGGTATACCTCTCCTAAACACGTCGACTATGACGATCTTTCCATATCCCTTATAACAAAGGGTAGGGTGGTGTTTTCTTAAGTTGTCTCCTGCCCGGCCTTGCTGGTACCACGAGCTTCTGGTGGAGGTCCGGACGTGACGGCGTGGTCGAGCCACGGCGGTGGGTGCAGTGCTCCAGTCGAAAGGAGTTGTGCCGATTGAGCGGCTGGTGGTCAGCGTCTATGTGTGTATGTGAGTTTCTTAAAAGAGAACAGTTGAGATCTTGGTTGGAATCAATTACTCCCTCCGTTCACTTTTGTAAGTCGTTTTGGACAACTAAGATTAAGCTAATTTGCATGTTGTCTGAAACTTCTTCAACGCCTTATAAAAGTGAACAGAGGGAGTAGTAAGGGTTGAGGAGCTCTGGCCGGAACATGTACATGCATGACATTCATACCGAAGCAAATGTTGCAATTCCTGGTCGATAAATGTGATGAAACATTTATTCTTTCGACAAAGGATGATTTTTATTAATTTGTAGTGTCACGTCAAGAGAATACAAGTATTATGAGCGCATGTTTGACCTCAGTACAATTAGCATGAACATAACCAAGATCAACACACAACTAAAAGAAAAATGTGACCCCCGAAAATCCTCTTGAAGCGAACTCAAGGATGCATCAACAACAATGAACATCAACCACTCCCTATGATAGCACGCGGACCATGGAGAAAGTGCTTCAATAATGATGTATAACTGTCTCTAAGAAGGAAATGATGTGCAAATTTCATCATTGTGAAATCTAACATCACTTGGGTTTACACCCCAGAAGAATAAGTCCAAGCAAATTCTAGACAACGCCTCCAATAAGGTTATGATGCGGAACACCATCATTTGTAGGTACCACTGGTGAACAGCAGACCTAGAGTTTTCACTTTGGAGGTTGAGACCCTGAGCGCAATAGCAATGCTAAACTTAAGTTGTCATGTATTGTTGTCCCTACTTTCAATGAGAAAGTCATAGTTGTAAGCAAGATTGTCACGTTTGAATAGTCGTACATGCTCATAACCCTGCCGTGGACATTATCATGCAACTGAACACACCATTTATACCAGGAGCAGATTAGGGCACATCTGTCATCATCAACAATGCCATCGACACCGCCAATAGCCCACTCAAGGGGCCATCTGACAAGCCCCAAGTCTTCGACAATGATTGGATGTAGGGTGCAAAGAAAGATTGTCGGCACTGACAAGAACCCCCATGGAACCATCTGGCAACCACTCTTCGTTTTCGCAGGACTCATCAGATGGTGGTACATGACAGACCACCCGTGCACCCGCTGCCATATGTGTGATACTCACATCATCCAACCGGTGCCAAATAACACATGTTCGTCCACATCATAAACGTAGCCGAGTAACCATGCATGTGTCACACCTCCCGCCGATCCACCACTCCCACACACACATACACTTTGTGTCCGCCGCCAAATGTGGCATGCGTGCTGCCACCGCCCCATAACTCGGGCGACAACCGCGACCACAACAAACCGATCGAGTCATATGTGGTTTCCACTACCATCTACTTAGCACCAACACCAGCAGCGTGTACTTCAACTCCACCAACAGCACGCGAGTAGCTACAACCCAGGGTAGAAGACAACAAGCCGCCATACTGGGGAAGACCGAAGCCGCTCGTCGTCCAGCAGTCATCGTCGCCGGCCACCACCAGGAACAGGAGCAGGCGCAGCACTGCCCTGCACAACAAAGGAGCCACGAGCAACGCCTTATGGCCTCTACCATCCAGATCCATACCAGTGTCTATGACGCTCCATCGCCTTCTGGCGGGGATGAACGACTCGTTTCTCACGTAGAAGCGCCAGGCATACTCATTTTTTTTTGTTCAAACCATTCAGAAGTGCTTCTCATGTATTAAATTAAGACTAGAAAAAAATACTGTACATTACAATGGAAGATATAATTGATTTTTTAAATAGTTAGAATAATATGGAAAAGACACGATGATAGTTCATGGGAAATTTAGTGCTTACCAAGATCCGTTGACCCACACAATAGCACGTTATGTACTAATTCCCAATGCACTTAAAAATGTGTTTAAATACAACTACAATTCACATCATATTCAATTAAAAACAGAATTGGTTATCTTTGATCAGCGTTAGAAATACTAGCAGGCAAAAGGCGCGGCAGCACGCCGCGCCCATGTTGAGCCTGTGCGCGTGCATGTAGGATGTTTTCTAGCTTGAAGTAAAAGAACGGGTTGTAGTGGTATTTTGGTCGATCTAGTCGTGTGGAAGTCCTTTTATGTTGTTACTCAGATTTGACTGAGAAGCATAGCAGTTTCAGAAGCACAAAGTAAAGTGCATATAAGCAGCTTTTGAAGAAGAAAAATCCAATTTACAATGATTTCCTCTGGGCAAGCCATGATCAATCCAGATATATTACAACGATTTACAATTTTCTTTGCAATATGATTATGGCAAGACATGATCAATTCCCAATGTTTTATCACTTCTGATTTATCCAGTTCATTTATTCGTTACTATCCTTCACATGCCAGTAATTCTAGTGTTACCGGTTACTAAAATAAATGTTACCATAATGCAAGAGAACTCGTATAAAAATTAGTGGCTCTCATCTAATTTCTCTCGGTGGATTCGACAGAGAGCACTATTATCTTGTCCTGACATCATAGGACTCTTTATGTAAAACAATTGTCTGCCACATTACAAAGTAGTATCATCTGCCCCATTTCTTAGAAATCATAGTATGAGAAAGAAATGGTTAATGACAGATTGTCACATGAGTAACAGGAAGACGCAAATGTCATAATCCTGGAACCTTGCAAATTATCACCAAAATCAACAATCTGTGAATTGTCAATAAGACTGCAATGCAAACAGTATTTGTAGTAACCTGACTTGAAATCAAAGTTTTTAAACCAATCCATTTTCCAAGCGGTGTATCCAAACTTAGGAAAGTTTAACAGTTGAGGAACGAATGGGTCCATGGCTGTTCTTCGAGCGAAATTATTCTGGATAGATGAGCAGTGGCCTGTATTCCTCCTCTAGCTCTGCAAATTTCAAATGAACTAATCATATAAAATGCTCCTTCTTGAACTCTGTTATCAAAGGTGTGTGTTCTTGTTTTGGGTATTGTTCATTCCATTGTGCCATCCTAGAAAAACATATTCCTGAAGACATGAACTATTGCAAGAATTTATCATCAGTTAAAAAAAGTGCAGCACCTAAATATAGACAAAACTGAAACTGGAAAAGGCACATTACAGAGACGCTTTGTCTTTCTTTTCAGTTATGATTCAGTCTTTTCACAGGGAAAGCAATCAACTCAAGAACCACTTATGCGAATCACCCATTTCTTGAATTGGGTAATCAACTTACTCACAGATTTAAATACTATGTTTCCAAATTCTCTTGAGCCTGGACCCTATAGAAAACATGTAGAAAAATGTTGTTAAATATAATTAAGAATGTGCTACCATCAGCATTTACATGTTGATGATCATAGGCATACAGGTGAGTTCTGACAGATTGTTCGTTATAGCGTCTTGGTGGCTTCGAAAGCAAATGAAAACACTACTTTCGCTTGGTGTATGAGTGATTGATTGAACCCAAGCCCCAAAAATGACTTGTATATAAACTGAGAAAATGGAAGGTACATAGAGTGTTTAGTCTGCTGGTTAATAGGTGCCCTCCTTGTCTTGTATTTCAATATCCTACCTG
This sequence comes from Hordeum marinum, assembly GCA_022496015.1. Classification (NCBI taxonomy): domain Eukaryota; kingdom Viridiplantae; phylum Streptophyta; class Magnoliopsida; order Poales; family Poaceae; genus Hordeum; species Hordeum marinum. Next base: position 504,474,293 of record CM039674.1, on the reverse strand, counting down.
GTTAATTTCATAACAGAGAAAGAAGTATATAGACTGTTTAGCCTTCTGGTTTCTATCATAAAGATCGGTCATAAGACATTCATACAGCTAGCTAACACAACCTGACAATTTTCTGAATAGAAGAATGTTTGATGGGCAAATGCTCTATATATATGCATGCCGTTCAATTCAATTGTGGCAAACAATTTTAGGCAGTTGGTATCTATGCGTAAAACTTGTATGATGACAGTTAACAATGCTGAGATGTTAAATTATTTTCATGTCTGAGCTGTCATTTAATTAGATGTAGTTCTACAAATTTGTGGCATGTATAGTATGTGTTGGAGCCAACCTCTTTCATTTAATTAGATGTAGTATCTGTCAAATTTGTGACTTGTAGTACCAAACCATACAATTCATGTAAGACCATAGCAGCAATTCAGAACTAATTATCGTGATAGTAACATCTAGCAAAAGAGATGCAAAGTTCAGGTTCAGAAATAAGCATCGGGCATATTTTCCATAGGCAATCATCAAACTTAAGTAGCATTTAATAAAAAGACTTTCACTAACAATTTCTTAGTTTGAAGATCACCACCTAAATTAGAAACAGAATAACCCTCTGTCTGCGTTGAAGTATGTATACATCTATCTGGTTCCTCCGTGCATCAGCATACCCTTAGTGATCCAGATCGCAAACCTTGACCCACAGGCAAAGAACCAAACGGGACTGAATAGAAAATACCTGTATCATTCTTAGAAAAACACTGCAGACGTCCTTGCTAACTCACCCATCTTCATCCTGCATTAAGAACAAATCAAATGATAAATACCCATCAGAAAATTATAAATACTTCATGTAACTGTATAGGTTGTACTCTTCATCATGCATTAAGATTATTTATTAAATTAACATAGCAAATTTGTATACCTACAGTCACTTTGATCATATAAGAAACCTGGATCCCCTTTTTTAGTTGGCAGCGACATGCCTTGATCCCCTTTCTTTTCGTCTCTCTCTGGTTACTTCTCTGTATGCGGGAACAATAAAGAAGGAAGGAGACGGTGGAAGAGAAATTTCCCGAAGCCTCCGCGCTCTTCTGGATTGATGGAACGAATAAATATATCTTCTCCCTAGATCTGATTCGGGCGTGGTAAAACCGGTAACAATCCAAAGCAAAATCAGGGACACGTGTCAATAGGAGTGAAACCATCCATTATAACTGGGAATGCACGGTAAGGCTCCTAGCTTAATTAGTAGCTTTAATTCTTTGTAATTTTCCAAGATGGTTACAAAGGTGGTGCTGGCATGTGTTGGGTGACCAGGTGAACGAGTGACCGGCAGTTGTTGCCGATCTGTGCCGTTGTCACACAATAATAACAAAATATAAAATAATAATGCCAAAGTTCTGGCATTTTACACAAACAATTTTAGAAAAATACTCCCTCCGTCCCAAAATAAGTGACTCAAAAATGACTCCACTTTGCACTAACAGTACGTAGCATGCTCTACAGGTCCTAAAAACATGTGTTTCTATTGTGAAAGGATGACGCCAATATTATCGGCTTTTAAGGAGAATACGTATCGGTTTACCTCTACAAATAATATTAATACTGATTAAAAGCATAAATAATGAGATCACACGGTTGATGGACACATTATATTATTGATGGAAGAAGATAACGGATATGCCTGATGGCTCATTGACTTAGGTTAACTCAATAGCATAAGATTTGCTTTTTTGGGCTTGTCGAGACTAATAGAACGAATTTTTTTGTTAGCATCAATACAACATGTGTCCATGCGTTGCAATGGAAAAACTAATCTTTGTACATCCCTAGAGACTCATCGTTGTTATTAATTTGCTTTTTTGTCACTATTGTCCATGGTTGTCACGTTTGTCCACCTATTCATGATGAACGTGATTAATCCCACAACGATGAGTTGATCATCATACTCCAGCTATCGCTTCAGGAGTCTCTTTCCCCCCACCAACTTATAATTTAACAGACTTGTAAGTATTAATTTACATTTCAAATGGGCAAGCACAATCATAAATCTAAGCTCTTCAACACGCAGATCATAAAAGAATGCACACATTAATATACAAATACCCTCACAAAAAAAATACAAATACAGATGAACCATCAAAATATGAGTTTTTGCAGCGTTTGTATTATCTTTGCCACTATTTATTCCAAAGCGCACACATTCTTTAATTTATTACCATGTAGAGTGTGTTAATCGCATAAAACCCTTCTTTTTTTATTATCCTGCCCGTTTAGCACAAATCATCCTTTAAATTAGCCGCATCCCTTCAAAAATTCTAAGAAGGCCACACATTCCTTCCAATAACCATCCACCTGTTTTTTACAATCCTTCCTTTTCAATTAGTCGCATCCGTTTAAATATTGTATTCTACCGATCCGTCAATCCTTTCTTTAATCCATCTGTTTACCATAATCCTTTATTTGATCCTACAATCTTTTTCTTTAATCTCATCTCATGTGGCTTAATTAGCTCGCCTATGTTTCACTACCAGTTTGTTGATTCCCGAGTTGGCTGGTATATTAACCAGTCTGATTATGCTTACAAAGGTGAGGTGGGACTATTAAGCTTCAAACATGCCTGGTTGTTTTGATTATTGCAGCAGAGGTATTGAGTTCGATTCCCCTTTGTATACCTTATTTTTCGCGGTTCGATTCCCCTTTGTGTTCTTTATTTTTCGCGGTCTCTTATCCAAGAACGCAGCTACGCACCCATTTCCTCTAAGAATAACAAAACAAGAAAGACTAGGTTCAGTAGGACAAGAAAAGTTCATCTTCAGATCACCACCAAACTCCCACAAAATAAGCGATGACAAGAAAATTTTCACCAATGGTTGTGCATCACACATATCGGTACATGCATGTCCGACTTATCAACGGTCTCTATTTCCACCTTGTCCTCATTTTGCTCCTCCATTATGGTGGTGTTTGGTTCACCGGCGAGGATACCTAACTAAGGATATCCTTAGCCAGGTGGTTGGGGATAGCCAATTTAAGTCGTTTGGTTGTAAGGGATTGGATGAGTTGGATAACCACATTACTTTGCTTGGTAGAGAGGATAGAGGTGGCTAGGGATAGCCATTTGTGTGTTTGTTTGAGAGGATGGAAGACTGTATGATTGTTGCACTCACATTTTGTTTGAGGTGATAAGATTACCCCTATGATATATATGTAATTTTAGTAAATGGATATATCAATTTTTGGCCCATATTTGGTTTTGAAATTTAAAAGTAAACTTCAATATCACATATACCAATATAATATGTCAACAATGACGAAGTATTGCTGCAAAAACACAAGTGTATACATCAAAATCCCACATATACCATACTCCACACAAGAATACATTCTCAAGTGCAGTACTGGTGCACCCCAAGATTGGATATGTATGCGCACTAGAGGTTTATACCTTTGATTACTGAAGAATCTGCACAAAGAACAACAACAATGGATATATGAATCAGACTGACAGGGAGAAAGGAGGAGGACAGCAGCTCTTGATTTCCTCGCCGCCGGCACCTCCATGCCCTGCAGCTGGCGCCTCCTTCCGCTTCCTCTCCAAGGCCCCCATTCCCCACCTCTTCCCTGTGTCGGCGTCTCCATGCCCTGCAGCCGGCGCCTCCTTCCGCTGCCTCTGCAAGGCACCCGTTCCCCGCCTCCATTCCATGCCGCCGGCGTCTTCATCCCTGCCGCCACACATCGGACCAGAGTGGAGAATAGGAAGAGAGGAGACCAGCAGCGTCGCCCGCTCTGATCCAGACCCTAGTCGCCGCCGTGCTTGCGTGGGTGGGAGAGGCGAGAATGAGGGGGGGTGACGCTTCGGTGCGGGAAGAGAGGCTCGCGTGCGCGGGTGGCTGCCCTCGTCCGCGAGTTTTTCGCGGGTATCGATAGCCAGCTTTTCCACCGAATATTCGCTGAATCCGGTTATCCCTATCCATCGCATCCTTCCTTCCAAACGCATGGCATCCGTCGAAAATATAATTGTACATAGACTCGCGTGCGCGGGGGGGGGGGGGGGGGGGGTTGCCCCCATAGACATAACATAGCACACAATTGTACATACAAAATGAGATCTAATAAACTCTTTGGAATTTACGTAATACGTACAGTCGTACACATGCATGCTTTACCTAACAAATGGTAAATGAGAAGGGCCACTAACCTAAGTTTGCTACTTGTTGCTAATAGACTTGGAATTGTGGACAAACGATGGCCCACACGAGGACGGATCTAGTTTACTTGATGTGAACTCCGCACACCGTACTAGCGAAACCAAATTGCGGAAACTGTCCTACGCCATCTAATCCCTGGAAAGAGCATTTTCTTATCACCGAGAAAAGAAAACACAGCCAAATTCTTAAGACAAAGAAGGCCTCTCCAATTAACAATCGGGTGTTTGAACATTGCATTGGTGCTGATTATTCCTCATGTTGGCTATAATCATTAGTCGCAACATGAGGATCATCATGAATCGAGAAGTCATATATTAAGAATAGGGATCTGCTAGGGAATGAACGATGAGGGAATACATGCTTGTTCATAAGGAGTATTGAAATTCATAGTGCCTAACAGAGGGCACTGAGTAGGACTGTAAGTGTTGATCACCTTTTTTTTAGGATTGTCAACACTTTATTGATCAATATGAATGTTAATGGAAGTACATGTCGGGTCGTGAGCAATGGCGGAGCTAGCATTTGAGATCAGGTGGTCCGCAATCAAATTTTCTTTATACAAAATATGACATGTGAATGTTGTAACTAACTATCAATATCACATAGAAAAAGATAATATGGCTAAACTTAATTTATAAGAATTATGACATGTGAATGTTCTAACAAATTATCAATGTCACATAGAAAAAGATGAATGACACACAAACAAATCACAATTAAGTCTACATTTTGTATAAAGACGGCTACATAATACACACCACATGGACCGCAGTACATATCTTCAGAAGCTCTTCGGTTTGTTCTTTGGCCACATCTGTTGTAGTCCCTGCCTTCTTCTTCCCCATCTCCATAGCTACTCTCAGAAAAAGAGAACAAAGATCTCCGATCCTTTTCATTCTTCAACAATTTTGTAATAAGAATTTCTTTCAATAAAGCTATTTGGAGCAGAAATTATGTGCAAAATAATGCATCTGTTCCGTTCATCCACAAGATAGGGTAGCACAACAAAAACACAAACCCTATATAAGAAATTAGAGATGTTGAAATTTGGTATTTGATAACTTAAATGGGGTTGAGTTGCTGCTGGAATGGGGCACTTCGGGCACTCGGCGGCCGCCGGCGGGTGTGCAACCGCCCAGCCGGCAGAGGTGCAACCATGCAGGGCAGGGGCGCAAGCAACTCACTTTATCGTAGGGGGGACTGGAGGAGAGGCGGGAACGACTGGAGGAGAAGCGGGATCCTTGTTGGCGGCTGGCTTCCCGCCGGCAACCGGCGAGGGCAAGGTGGGGCACGGCCGCACAACTCTGGAAGGGCGTTGGGACGAGGCGGTTGTCGCCTCGCTCCTTGTGGACGACGGGACGATGACATGACTTGGGCTGCGTTTGTCCCTGGGTCAACAAGTTTTATTGAGCCAACAGTTTTTATCTGACCCAGTTAAAAAATCATAGGTACATAAGCCGATCCAAAATTCTAGGGTGGGTCGCGACCCACCCTGGCCACCCTGTAGCTCCGCCCCTGGTCGTGAGGATGAATAAGCCACAAATGGCGACCCTGATCAAGCATAGCCGAGTGTTTGGCAAGGTTGTGAGCTTCGCAATTTGATATTCTTCCCTTAACAAAATAACTAACCCTAAAATTAAATTCTATGACAATGGCGGCGTAGGCCCCTCATTTATGTTCATTGATATCATCTACTATGGTCTTGCTATCACATGCAATAATGATGTTTGGCAGCGCGAGGTCTGTTGCTAAGGCCAACGCTTCACGGCAAGCTAGCATCTCTAGGTTGCCGGTCATGATAGTCCTGGTAGAACGATCGACGAAGATCCTAAGTGGCCTCCATCTCTCCGTCTGCACACTGCGGCTGACGCGCCTACTGCTCCATTACGGGAGAGCCCCCCATCCACATGAATTTTACAGTAACCCTCGGCTAGTGGTTTCTAGGACGAAGACACGACAGCATACGTACGTACATTGCATCAGGTAGCTGAAGGAACATGAATAGCCTTGATAGTACCTAGCTGGTTGATAAACCGTTGAACGAATAGATGTGTCGCCATGAGACTCTCAAATATGCTCTCATGTATAGCTTTTCCACAAGAAGTCTATATGGCCCACAAAGTTATAGCCAACTTGATGAATTGGGCATGCTATAAGAGCAACTCTAGCAGACTCCTCAAAACGCGGACGTGCAAACTCAGTTTACAGTCCACTCGTTGCCTCGGATACGGGCCGAAAACCTCCCCAAAAGATCAGAAACCATAAACAAAATTGTAAAATTTGAATTCAAGACTTCGCGGGAGAAATAGAACTTGTTCATAGTGATCAGCATACATAGTTCATACATACACTACAAATTACACTAAATAGATGAGGATATGTGATGGCCACCGTAACCCTAAAGCCAAAATTAGGCTCACCGGAGCCATCCGGGTGTGGTGGCGTCGGTGCGGCAGCGGACATCTTCAGTCGTCGTCGTCGTAGACGAGGTCGACGTAGATGTCGGCCTGCGCCTTCTTCTCGTGGCACCTCGCGTCGTTGTTGTCGAGGAACTCCTCCATCGCGAGCCCCTGCTTGAGGAGGACGTCACCGAGTTCGGCAAGAGTTCACCAGCACTGCTCCTCCTCCTCCTCCTCCCGCGCACCGCGCGACATGATTGCCCGCTCGAAGATGTACGCCTCGATCGGAGGGAGGAAATTCTCTGGCCCGATGACTCCGCCGCCCCGCAGCACCGGCGACGCCTCGAGCTCCCGCTTCACCACGCGGAGGACGGGGAGATCCTTCGGCTCCCTTTTCATCGCAGTGAGGAGCATCATGTGAGGACTCCCTCCCCCCCCCCCCCCTCGCGGCGACAGAGGAGGAGCCCACGACAGAGGAGGAGATCCGCCAATGCAGGCAGTCGTACTCCTCCGTCTCACGGCGGAAGAGCGATTCCAGCTACTCGAGGCCGTTGTTGTCGTACCTCCTGGCCGCGCGCTTCCTCAGTCGTCCGCTCGGACGCCCCACTGGCGCTCGGGCTCGTTGCTCCTGCTGGAGCTCCACATTCAGCCCCACATGGTGGCGTTCGACGGCGGGATTGGGCTCACCGGCGGCGACAAATGGGAGGCCGAATTGGGAAATCGCGGGGAAACGCGGCGGCGGGGGGGGGGGGGGGGTAGGGTTTCGACCTGTATCTGTCCCGCAAACCCGTAGATATACCGCTTGGGGGTGGGGGGGTTGCGGGCACCGTAAAATGTTTTACGGTCTCGGCGGGTATATAGGCTCTATTCTGGCCAGAAAATTCGACTGGGACTGTATACTCACCGAAATTTTGCGGGTTCATGTGATTTGAAGGGTCTGCTAGAGTTGCTCTAATGACTCCAGAAGATCAAACATCCAACGCTTGGCACTAGGATGCTTGAGTCAACCATTTTTATACCCAGCTCCTCGTCTACAAGCGCTCAAACTAGTAGATGTAGTCATATAGATAGAGAAAAACATCCAACCAAACAGTATCAGCATATGATCTACTCCCTCCGTCTCATAATATAAGAATGTTTTTTATTCTAGTGTAGTGTCAAAAATGCTTTTATACCACGGGACGGAGGGAGTAGCTTACAACAATCCATGCTGCTAAACACAAGAAATAAGGTCTACACTCTACAGCAAACGACCCAAAATACAACAGCTAAGGTAGAACAAGACGACCCATACTCGCTTCGGCCCATTGCTTGGCGTCGGCAATAACCTGATCGCCGATCTTTATCAGCGGCGTGTATGTGGATTCTGAAAGATCCTACCACATTCCACTCCAGCCAAATGCTCAGCACCAAAGTGTTCAGGAGTACTGCTCATCATGGCGTGCTCTGCTCGTCTCCCACTACAGGGTCCACGGGCGACGCCGATCTAGCGAACCCGAGGCACTCCGCGACATCACGCCGGCAAGTCGGACACGTGGACTTCCGGCGGAACCACCGCTCGATGCACCTGCCGTGTAAGTCGTGGGAGCATGGCAGCCGGACGGTCTCCTCGTCTTCGGTCCCCCGCTCCGACTCTGACAAACAGATGGCGCACAGCTCGCCCGGCACACGGCGTCGCTTCTGGCCGGACGCCGAAACTCCGTCGGCCTCCTTGCACGCGAGGAGCAGCGCCTTGGGCGCGCTGTAGTCGACCAGCTTGATCCAGAGGAACAGCTTGATGTCCAAGGCGAAGCCCGGCGTGTCGCGGACGTCGCCGGCGACGATCCCCGCGGCCAGCGCGTCGGGCAGGAACTCGTCCCAGTTTCCGGCGGAGAGGTCGTACTCGCGGGTGGCCGCCTCCTCGGCCAGCGCCGCGTGGATGAGGTCGCGGCAGGCCTCCTGGGTCCGGAAGGCGGCGGCGGGGTCGGCGATCTCGACCCGGTGGTCGAGCTCCCGGATGACGAGCGGATCATGATCCGTCACGTCGACGCTGTTCGCCTGCATGATGGCGCGGGACACGAAGACGCCGCCGTGGAGGCGGACGGAGCACGGGTGGCCGTTCGGCCTGGCATGCCACGTGATGTCGGTCCGGGCGCATGCACTGATGCGGGTCTCCGTCGCGGCGTGCGGCCACGGTGACCGACCTGCTGCCATGGCAACGGATTGCACAGTCCAGGGCGATCGGGAGACCAACCAACACGTACCGGCCTGCTGGTAATCGAGGCACCCTGCGCCTCTTGATGTGTATGTTTCTGCCTCCGAATCCTAATTGGGTTTGGATGGATTGATGTTTTTTTTAATCTATGGATTGATACTTTGATAGTGCAAACTTGGGACTTTCTAACGAGCACCCGTCATATACATGTACCAAGAGATTTCATTGCTTCAAATTAGATGTTTTAAATATCTGAAATGATAAATTTTGAACGTTCGGGATTTGATCATGGCAAATCGAACGTTTTCATGGTAATTTTAGTGACGCAACGATGACAAGTTTAGTTGACACGCAGGGCAACTTTCGGGATAAAAATACAATGTTCACGTATTAATTTACCATGGTTTCCAACTAAACTTACCATCCTTATGTCAATAAAATTGCCACCGAAAATGTTTGATGTGCCATGGTCAAATCCTGAACATTCAGGTATTATCGGGGTCCTTTAATATTTGACCACAATAGCTGGTGGACAACTAGCGTCATCGAACACATTGGTTTTGAATAAAGACGGCATCTTAGATCTGATTAATATCGAGGAAAACAAATGTCAATCGTGGAGCTTCGCTACAACGCTTGTTTGAGCTGCCCATCGGTGTTCCTCTAGGTGGCCCATGAAAACGGGGTAGGCCCGATTAGCTCATTTTTTGATGAAAATATAAGATTAGAAAAATATAATATAAAAAACAGGGAAACATAATTTTATAATCACCATGCTCTAAACTTATAAAAGAACAACCTTGTTTTGTTAAAACTTCCACGGTGCAGTGGCATGGTCAACATAATTTACCCAAAAAAGAATTTATAAAAATGTTGTAAAAAGAAATTCACAAAAGAATTCATGATATAAATAATGATTTTTCATGGTATAAATAATAAACAATAAAATTGCCATTGTCTAACTGAAAATTTTCCATGGTCTAACCAATAAATTTGCCATGGCGTAAATAATAAAATTGAGATGGTCTAACTAAGAAATTGTCATGATCTAAATAAAAAGTTTAGTTGAGACGCATGGAATTTTTTGAGCATAATGTACTCCCTCCGGTCATTTTTTTCTCTACGTCTAAGCTCCAGCCCGGATACCAAGGAGAGGAGAGCTCAGCAAATTTTGGACTATTTTGCCCCTGAATTGCTAAGAAGGAGTCGCTGGACAGTTACTCTGTGCATGCGAATGATTGGCTTGCAGCCATATATTCTCGCGCCCACGTAACTCCTCTCTCCATCTCTCTCTGCATGCGCGTCTCTCTCCTCTCCATCTCTCTCTCCTCTCCATCTCTCTGCATGCGCCTCTCCTTCTCTCGTTATGCATGCATGCGCATCTCTCTCCTCTTCATCTCTCTGCATGCGCCCTCTCTCTCTGCAAAATCTTCTGGGCATCCGCGCCAATCTCTCACCCATTGCATGGCCTATGAGCAGGAAGAACACCAGCGGTGCTTGAGCTGGTGGAGTTGGAGCCAAAACAATTTGTTCAATTTGAGAACATGAAACCTTTCCGCCAAAATTTTCAACTCCCTCCAAGATTGAACAGCCCGCCATAGATTACAAGCTCGAAATTTAGCTTACCGCCATGGCTGAACTCAAAAGTTCTGTCCATAAATCTCAGCCCCAGCCATGAACAGAACCGCACCAAATTCTCTCCTCACACTCTTTGTTCCTCTCTCTCTCTCTCTTGCCACGTGAATGCAATGTCTACTTTCGACCTCAATTTGGCCATCAACTGGGCGAGGTGGAGGATCAATATGATGGCTATGCCGAGGACATGAACTACGTCTACGTATTCGAGGAGAGCGACAACAGTATGAACTAATTGTTCTTGTTTGATTTACTCCAGTTTTTCCTGCTCTGTTCGCTTTTGAACATCCAAACCAACGACAGAAAATGAAGCCGGTGAGCAAAACAATGACGGACGCGGAAGCGGCGGCAATGACGATTCGCACGGCACGGAGGACCGAGGCGGAAGCGGTGGCAACAGCAACACCAGCCAGCCCACGGACGTGGAGGTGCATGGCGGAAGTGGTGGCGCTGGTCCGAGCCCCACAGGTCGCGTGCACGATGCGGAAACTGAAGGCGACAGCAGCGACGCCGGTCTGAGCCGCACCGACCGCGTGCACGACGAGGACACCTCCAGCGTAAGAAGCAGCAGCCACAACCATGGCCGCTCTCGTCTAGGCTTGACAGGCCGTGGGCTCCGAAACGTCGACCGCGGAAGAGGCCTGCAAGCCGCCAGCAGAGGAGATGTAGCCCCTGTTCGTGGACGGCTAGGCCTCGCTGGCCGCGGGCGAGCTCACGCCGACATGATCTAGTGGCAGACGGAGCATCCAATCGTCACTGGATGAGGGCATGGCAGAGGTGCGCCATCGGGCCGCGATCGTGGGAGGCTTGGCATGGCCGGGTGTGGTCGCGGTCGAGGGCGCCAGCTCCCTAACTTGAACCTGGTCACGCGCGAGTACATTGAAGACGGAGACGCCGCCGGTGGTGGCGACGGCAATGATGGACATGGCGATGCTGGAGGCGAGGAGCATGGCGCAGAGAATGGCGAAGCTCACGCAGGTGACCCCATGCATGGTGAGAAACTTGCCCAGCACCGGACATTTTGCTCATTTTGTGTGGCAATGTAGCAGATTCGGGCACATGAAATTGATCATGTATTTTTTTTGTAGACCTTGTTGGAAATATGCCCTAGAGGCAATAATAAATTAGTTATTATCATATTTCCTTGTTCATGATAATAGTTTATTATCCATGCTATAAATTGTATTGATCGGAGACTTAGATGCATGTGTTAATACATAGACAAAACCATGTCCCTAGTATGCCACTAATAGACTAGCTCGTTGATCAAAGATGGTTAAGGTTTCCTAGCCATGGACATGAGATGTCATTTGATAACGGGATCACATCATTAGGAGAATGATGTGATGGACAAGACCTAAACTACAAATGTAGCATATGATCGTGTCAGTTTATTGCTACTGTTTTCTGCATGTCAAGTATATGTTCCTATGACCATGAGATCATGCAACTCACAGACATCGGAGGAGTGTCTTGTGTGTATCAAACGTCGCAACATAACTGGGTGACTATAAAGGTACTCTACAGGTATCTCCGAGGGTGTCTGTTGGGTTGGCATGGATCAAGACTGGGATTTGTTACTCCGTGTGACAGAGAGGTATCTCAGGGCCCACTCGGTAATACAACATCACAACAAGCCTTGCAAGCAATGTGACTAAGTGTTAGTCACGGGATCTTGTATTACGGAACGAGTAAAGAGACTTGCCAGTAATGAGGTTGAACTAGGTATGAAGATACCGACGATCGAATCTCGGGCAAGTAACATACCGAAGAACAAAGGGAACGTTATACGGGATTGACTGAATCCTTGACATAGAGGTTCGACCGATAAAGATCTTCGTAGAATATGTAGGAACCAATATGGTCATCTAGGGCCCCCTATTGGTTATTGACCGTAGAGGTGTCTCGGTCATGTCTACATAGTTCTCGAACCCCAGGGTCTGCACACTTATGGTTTGGTGACGTTTCGGTAGTATAGAGTTATGTATGGTGGTGACCGAAGGTTGTTCAGAGTCTCGGATGAGATCCAGGACGTCACGAGGAGCTCCGGAATGGTCCGGTGGTAAATATTGATATATAGGAAGTCCCATTTTGGTCGCCGGAAAAGTTTCGGGCTAATCGGTAATGTACCGGGAGTGTCGGTAGTGTACCGGGAGACCACCGGGAGGGGTATTTCGACCCAAGAGGCTTCATGGGCTGTGGGAGAGTAAATACTAGCCTTTTGTGGGCTGGTGGAAGTCCCACACAAGGCTCATGCGACTGGGAGAAAAAGCCCAAAGGGAAAAAGGTGGAAAAAGGCCAAAAAAGGAGGAATCCTAGTCCTACTAGGATTGGAGGAGGAGTCCTCCTCTCCTCCCCACTTTGGTCGACCCAAGGGCTGGATTTTTGGCAGCCAAGACTCCTCCTCCTCTCCTCCTATATATACTAGAGGATTTTAGGGTTTTGGCACAGATTTTTTAGCCACGTGCTACCCGTTCCTCTAGTGCATAGTTTCTCCTCTAGATCGGTTTTCTGTAGTGTTTAGGCGAAGCCCTACCGGAATTGTTCCACCACCATCACCGGAGCGCCGTCACGCTGCCGGTGAACTCTTATCCCTCTCCACTTCCTCTTGCTGGATCAAGACGGTGGAGATCGTCATTAAGCTGCACGTGTGCTGAACGCGGAGGAGTCGTTTGTTCGGCGCTAGATCGGAAGGACCGTAAACAAGATCGCGAGACGGTTCGTGATGAGTTCACGGGACGGATCGTGATGAGATCGTGGAACGGATCGTGATGAGTTCGCGGTACGGATCGTGATTGGATCGCGGGACGGATCGTGATGTGATCAAGGGACGCTCGGCGATTTGGATCGCGAAGATGTTCGACTACACCAACCGCGTTTCTTAACGCTTCCCGCTTAGCGATCTATAAGGGTATGTAGATCCACTCTCCCTCTCGTAGATGCTCATCACCATGGATAGATCTTGCGTGTGCGTAGGAAAATTTTTGTTGCCCATGCAACGTTCCCCAACAGTGGCATCATGAGCTAGGTCTATGTGTAGATGAGACCTCGAGTAGAACACAAAGAGTTTGTGGGCGTTGATGCTTAGATTGCTTCCTCCCTTGGTCGGATTTTGGTTCATCGGTATTGTGAGATGAAGCGGCCCGGACCAACATTACTCGTACGCTTACGAGAGACCGGTTCCCTCGACGCAACTTGTTGCCTAGATGGCTTGCGGGTGGCAGTTTCTCTCACTTTAGTTGGATCGGATTCGACAAAGGCGGTCCTTGAGAAGGTTGAAGAGCAAATTATGTATCACCGTTGTGGTTTATGCGTAGGTGAGAATCGTTCTTGCTAGAAACCCGTAGCAGCCATGTAAAACATGGAACAACAATTAGAGGACGTCTAAACTGTTTTTGTAGTGTATGTTGTGATGTGATATGGCCAATTACATGATGTGATATATGTGATGTATGAGATGATCATGTGATGTATAGAATTTCACGACTTGCATATCGATGAGTACGGAACCGGCAGGAGCCATAGGGTTGTCTTTAATTATTGTATGACCTCCGTGTCAATCATTAAGCGCTATGTAATGCTTTACTTTATCGCTAAACGGTAGCAATAGTAGTAGAAGCATGCAGGGCGTGACAACCTCGATGGCAACACGTTGATGGAGATCAAAGATGATGGAGATCATGGTGTCGTGCTGGTGACGATGAAGATCATGTCGGTGCTTTCAAGATGGAGATCTAAAGCACAAGTTCATGGCCATATCATGTCACTTATGAATTGCATGTGATGTTAATCCTTTTATGCACCTTGTTATGCTTAGTACGACGGTAGCATTATAAGGTGATCCCTCACTTAAATTTCTAGATAAAATTGTGTTCTCCCCGAGTGTGCACCGTTGCGAAAGTTCGTCGTGTTGAGACACCACGTGATGATCGGGTGTGATAGACTCTACGTTCACATACAACGGGTGCAAGCCAGTGTTGCACGCGCAGAACACTCGGGTTAAACTTGACGAGCCTAGCATGTACAGACATGGCCTCGGAACACAAGAGACCGAAAGGTCAAACATGAGTCATATAGTAGATATGATCAACATGCTGATGTTCACCATTGTAACCACCTCAACTCACGTGATGATCGGACTTGAGTTGGTGAATTTGGATCATGTATCACTCGGATGACCGGAGGGATGTCAATTTGAGTGGGAGTTCTTAAGTAATATGATTAATTAAACTCATTATCATGAACATAGTTAGTAGTGTCTTTGCAAATTATGTTGTAGATTACTTGCTCGCGTTGTAGCTCCCTTGAATTTTTATATGTTCCTAGAGAAATAGAGTTGAAAGATGATGGTAGCATGATTACGGATTGGATCCGTGATCTGAGGATTGTCCTTGTTGCTGCATAGAAGGCTTATGTCCTTAATGCACCGCTCGGTGCGCCAACCCCTCTAGCGCCGCCTGTAGATGTTGTGAACATCTGACAGGTACGTGCTGATGACTACTTGATAGTTTAGTGTGTCATGCATTACGGCTTAGAATTGAGGCTTCGAAACGTTTTTGAACGTCACGGAACATATGAGATGTTCTAAGAGCTGAAATTAGGATCTTAGGCTCATGCCCGTGTTGCGAGATATGAGATCTCCGACAAGATTCTTTGCCTGCAAGATGAACGAGAATAGCTCAATCATTGAGCATGTGCTCAGATTGTCTGGGTGCTACAATCACTTGAATCGAGTGGTAGTTGATCTTCCAGATAAGATAGTGATTGGTATAGTTCGCCAAGTCACTGTCACTAAGCTACTAGAACTTGGTGATGAACTATAGAATGCTAGGGATAGAAATAATGATCCCTGAGCTGTTCGCGATGTTTGACACCGCGAAGGTAGAAATCGAGAAGGAGCGTTAAGTGTTGGTGGTTAGTCAAAACCACTAGTTTCAAGAAGGGCAAGAGCAAGGGGGGAAACTTCATGGATAGCAAGTCAGTTGCATCTCCAGTAAAGCAACCCAAAGTCTAACCCAAACCCGAGACTAAGTGCTTCGATTATGAGGAGAGAGGTCACTGAAGCAGAACAACCCTAGATACTTGGTAGATAAGAAGGCTGGCAACTGTTGGAAATATGCCCTAGAGGCAATAATAAATTAGTTATTATCATATTTCCTTGTTCATGATAATCGTTTATTATCCATGCTATAATTGTATTGATCGGAGACTTAAATGCATGTGTGGATACATAGACAAAACCATGTCCCTAGTATGCCTCTAATGGACTAGCTCGTTGATCAAAGGATGGTTAAGGTTTCCTAGCCATGGACATGAGATGTCATTTGATAACGGGATCACATCATTAGGAGAATGATGTGATGGATAAGACCCAAACTACAAACATAGCATATGATCGTGTCAGTTTATTGCTACTGTTTTCTGCATGTCAAGTATATGTTCCTATGACCATGAGATCATGCAACTCACGGATATCGGAGGAGTGCCTTGTGTGTATCAAACATCGCAACGTAACTGGGTGACTATAAAGGTGCTCTACAGGTATCTCCGATGGTGTTTGTTGAGTTGGCATGGATCGAGACTGGGATTTGTTACTCCGTGTGACGGAGAGGTATCTCAGGGCCCACTCGGTAATACAACATCACAACAAGCCTTGCAAGCAATGTGGCTAAGTGTTAGTCACGGGATCTTGTATTACGGAACGAGTAAAGAGACTTGCCAGTAACGAGGTTGAACTAGGTATGGAGATACCGACGATCGAATCTCGGGCAAGTAACATACCGAAGAACAAAGGGGACGTTATACGGGATTAACTAAATCCTTGACATAGAGGTTCGACCGAAAAAGATCTTCGTAGAATATGTAGGAACCAATGTGGATGTCCAGGTCCCTCCATTGGTTATTGACCGTAGAGGTGTCTCGGTCATGTCTACATAGTTCTCGAACCCGCAGGGTCTGCACACTTAAGGTTCGGTGACGTTTCGGTAGTGTAGAGTTATGTATGGTGGTGACCGAAGGTTGTTCGGAGTCCCGGATGAGATCCCGGACGTCACGAGGAGCTCCGGAATGGTCCGGAGGTAAAGATTCATATATAGGAAGTCCCAGTTTGGTTTCCGGAAAAGTTTCGGGCTCATCGGTAGTGTACCGGGAGTATCGGTATTGTACCGGGAGTACCGGTAGTGTACCGGAGGACCTCCGGGAGGGGTATTTCGACCCCAAGAGGTCCATGGTCTTTGGGAGAATAATAACCAGCCCTTAGTGGGCTGGGAAAACAGCCACAAAGGCCCATGGCGTAGGAGAGAAAGTCCTAAAGCAAAAAGTGGAAAATCAGCCAATAGGAGGCAATCCTACTCCAACTAGGATTGGAGGTGAAGTAGGATTGCTCCCACCTCCTATTTCGGCCGACCCAAAGGCCTTGGCTGCCTCTCCTCTCCTCTCCTCCTATATATACTAGTGGATTGGGTGGTTTTTGGACAGAATTTCCGGCCACGTGCTACCCGTTTCACCGGTGCACAGTTTCTCCTCTAGATCGGATTTCTGCAGCGCTTAGGCGAAGCCCTGCCGGAATTGCTCCACCACCACCATCACCGGAGCGCCGTCATGCTACCGGTGAACTCTCTCTCATCTCCACCTCCTCTTGCTGGATCAAGATGGTGGAGATCGTCATCAAGCTGCACGTGTGCTGAACGCGGAGGTGCCGTCCGTTCGGCGCTAGATCGGAAGGACCGTGATCGAGATCGCGAGACGGTTCGTGATGAGATCGCGGAACGGATCGTGATGAGTTCGCGGGACAGATCGTGATCAACATCGTGAGACGGATCGTGATGAGATCGCGGGACGGATCGTGATGAGTTCACGGGACGGATCGTGATTGGATCGCGGGACGGATCGTGATGAGATCGCGGGACGCTCGGCGATTTGGATCGCGAAGATGTTCGACTACACCAACCGCGTTTCTTAACGCTTCCCGCTTAGCGATCTACAAGGGTATGTAGATCCACTCTCCCTCTCGTAGATGCTCATCACCATGGATAGGTTTGCGTGTGCGTAGGAAATTTTTTTTTGTTTCCCATGCGACGTTCCCCAACAGTGGCATCATGAGCTAGGTTGATGGTTCGATGAGATCTCGAGTAGAACACAAAAGGTTTGTGGGCGTTGATGCTTAGATTGCTTCCTCCCTTGGTCGGATTTTGGTTCAGCGGTATTGTGAGATGAAGCGGCCCGGACCAACATTACTCGTACGCTTACGAGAGACCGGTTCCCGCGATGCAACTTGTTGCTTAGCTGGCTTGCGGGTGACAGTTTCTCTTACTCTAGTTGGATCGGATCCGACAAAGGCGGTCCTTGAGAAGGTTGAAAAGCAAACTAGTGTATCACCGTTGTGGTTTTGCGTAGGTGAGAATTGTTCTTGCTAGATACCCGTAGCAGCCACGTAAAACATGCAACAACAATTAGAGGACGTCTAACTTGTTTTTGCAGGGTATGTTGTGATATGATATGGCCAATTACATGATGAGATATATGTGATGTATGAGATGATCATGTGATGTATAGATTATCACGACTTGCATGTCGGTGATTACGGCAACCGGCAGGAGCCATAGGGTTGTCTTTAATTATTGTATGACCTGCGTGTCAATCATTAAAGCGCTATGTAATGCTTTACTTTATCGCTACGGTAGCAATAGTAGTAGAAGCATGCAGGGCGTGACAACCCCGATGGCGACACGTTGATGGAGATCATGGTGTCGTGCCGGTGACGATGGAGATCATGCCGGTGTTTCGAAGATGGAGATCTTAAACACAAGTTGATGGCCATATCATGTCACTTATGAATTGCATGAGATGTTAATCCTTTTATGCACCTTGTTTTGCTTAGGACGACGGTAGCATTATAAGGTGATCCCTCACTTAATTTCAAGATAAATTGTGTTCTCCCCAAGTGTGCACCGTTGCGAAAGTTCGTCGTGTTGAGACACCACGTGATGATCGGGTGTGATAGACTCTACGTTCACATACAACGGGTGCAAGACAGATTTGCACATGCGGAACACTCGGGTTAAACTTGACGAGCCTAGCATGTACAGACATGGCCTCGGAACACAAGAGACCGAAAGGTCGAGCATGAGTCATATAGTAGATATGATCAACATAATGATGTTCACCATTGAAGCCACCTCAACTCACGTGATGATCGGACTCGAGTTGGTGAATTTGGATCATGTGACACTCAGATGACCTGAGGGATGTCAATTTGAGTGGGAGTTCTTAAATAATATGATTAATTGAACTCATTATCATGAACATGGTCAAAGTGTCTTTGCAAATTATGTTGTAGATTACTAGCTCGCGTTGTGGCTCCCTTGTATTTTTATATGTTCCTAGAGAAATAGAATTGAAAGATGTTGGTAGCAATATTGCGGACTGGGTCCGTGATCTGAGGATTGTCCTCATTGCTGCACAGAAGGCTTATGTCCTTAATGCACCGCTCGGTGCGCCACCCCCTCTAGCGTTGTCTATAGATGTTGTGAACATCTGACAGGCACGTTTCGATGACTACTTGATAGTTTTGTGCGTCATGCATTACGGCTTAGAATTGAGGCTCCGAAACGTTTTGAACGTCACAGAACATATGAGATGTTCTAGGGGCAGAGATTGTGATCTCAGGCTCGTGCCTGTGTTGCGAGATATGAGATCTCCAACAAGATTCTTTGCCTGTAAGATGAAGGAGAATAGCTCAATCGTTGAGCATGTACTCAGATTGTCTGGGTACTACAATCGCTTGAATCAAGTGGGAGTTGATCTTCCAGATAAGATAGTGATTGATATAGTTCTCCAAGTCACTGTCACTAAAGCTACTAGAACTTAAGTGATGAACTATAATACACCAGGGATAGAAGTATTGATCCCTGAGCTGTTCGCGATGTTTGACACCGCGAAGGTAGAAATCAAGAAGGAGCGTCAAGTGTTGATGGTTAATCAAACCACTAGTTTCGAAAAGGGCAAGATCAAGGAGGGAAACTTCATGGATAGCAAGTCAGTTGCTGCTCCAGTGAAGCAACCCAAAGTTGAACTCAAACCCGAGACTAAGTGCTTCTATTATGAGGTGAGAGGTCGCTGAAGCGGAACAACCCTAGATACTTGGTAGATAAGAAGGCTGGCAACATTGATAGAAGTATATTTGATATACGAGTTACTAATGTGTACCTTGCTAGTACTCTTAGTAGCACCTGGGTATTGGATACCGGTTCGGTTGCTAAATGTTAGTAACTCGAAATAAAAGCTACGGAATAAACGGAGAACTAGCTAAGGGTGAGGTGACGATATGTGTTGGAAGTGTTTCCAAGGTTGATGTGATCAACATCGCACGCTCTCTCTACCTTCAGGATTAGTGACGAACCTAAATAAATGTTATTTGGTGTTTTGCGTTGAGCATGAACATGATTAGATCATGTTTATTGCAATACGGTTATTCATTTAAGTTAGAGAATAATGGTTATTCTGTTTACATGAATAATACCTTCAATGGTCATGCACCCAGTGAGAATGGTTTGTTGAAATCTTGATCGTAGTATTACACATGTTCATAACATTGATGTCAAAAGATACAAAGTTAATAATGATAGTACCACATATTTGTGGCACTGCCGCTAAATGTCATATTGGTATAAAGCGCATGTAGAAACTCCATGCTGATGGATATTTGGACTCATTCGATTTTGAATCGGTTGAGACATGCGAACCATGCCTCTTGGGCAAGATGACTAAAGGACCCCGTTGGATGGAGCGGGCAAGTGATTCATTGGAAATGATACATGTTGATGTATGCAATCTAGTGAGTCTTGTAGTGTGCAGTGGATATCGTTATTTTCTTACCTTCACTGATGATTTGAGTAGATATAGTGTATATTTACTTAATGAAACACAAGTCTGAATCGTTTGAAAGGTTCAAGCAAATTCAGAGTGAAGTTTAAAGATCATCGTGACAAGAAGATAAAAATGACTGCGATATGATCGTGGAGGTGAATATCTGAGTCACGAGTTTGGCATACAACTTAAGACAATGTGAAAGTTGTTTCACAACTAAACGCCACCTGGAACACCATAGTGTGATGGTGTGTCCGAACATCATAGTTATGCTCTATTGGACATGGTGCGTACTATGATGTCTCTTGTCGTTTTACTACTATAATTTTGGGGTTATGCATTAGAGACAACTACATTCACTTTAAATAGGGCACCATCTAAATCCGTTGAGATGACACCATATGAATTATGGTTTGATAGAAACCTAAGCTGTCGTTTCTTAATACTTGGGGCTGCGGCACTTGTGTGAAAAATGTTTTCACCTAATGAGGTCGAACCCAAGGCGGACAAATGCATCTTCATAGAATACCCTAAGATCAGTTGGGTGAACCTTCTATCTCAGATCCGAGTGCAAAGTGGTTGTTACTAAAACGGATCCTTTCTCGAGGAAAGGTTTCTCTCGAAAGAATTGAGTGGGAGAAAGATAGAACTTGATGAGGTTGTTAAACCTTTGTTCAACCAGAGAGTAGCGCAGCGCAGAAAGATGTTTCTGTGAAGCCTACGTTAGTTGAAGAGGAAGTTAATGATGATGATCATGAAGCTTCAGGATCAAGTTACTATCGAACTTCGTGGGTCGACAAGGATGTGTACTGCTCCTAAGCGGTACGACAACCCTGTCTTCGAGGTCATGTTGTTGGACAGCGATGAACCTACGAGCTATGGAGAAGCGATGATGGGCCCGGATTCCGACAAATGGTTAGAGACCATGAAATCCGAGATAGGATCCATTTATGAAAACCAAGTATAGACTTTGGTAGACTTGCTCGTTAGACGGCAGGTCGTTGAGTACAAATGGACCTTTAGAATGAAGACAGACACTGATGGTGAATGTCACCATTTGTAAAGCTCGACTTGTTGCAAAGTTGTTTGTGACAAGTTCAAGGAGTTGAATGCGAGGAGGCTTTCTCACTCGTAGCGATGCTAAAAGTCTGTTGGAATTATGTTAGCAGTTGCTGCATTTTCAATTACGAAATCTGGCAGATGGATGTCAAAACGTCGTTTCCTTAACGGTTTACTTAAGGAAAGGTTGTATGTGATACAACCAGAAGGTTTTGTCAGTCCTAAGGATGCTAAAAGATGAGAGAGCTTCAGTGATCCTTCTATGGACTGAAGCAAGCATCTCGGAGTTGGAATATACACTTTGATGAGGTGATCAAAGTTTTTGTAGTTTATACAAAGTTTACGAGAAACTTGTATTTGCAATAAAGTGAGTGGGAGCACTATAGAGTTTCTGATAAGTATATGTGGTTGACATATTGTTGATCGGAAATAATGTAGAATTTCTGGAAGGCATAAAAGGTTGTTTGAAAAGTGTTTTTCAAATGAAGACCTGGATAAAGCTACCTAATTGTTGAGCATCAAAATCTATAGAGATAGATCAAGATGCTTGATGAGACTTTCAATGAGTGCATACCTTGACAAGATTTTGAAAGAGTTCAAAATGGATCAGCCAGAGAAATAGTTCTCGTCTGATTTGTAAGGTGTGAAGTTGAGTGAGACTCAAAGCTCGACAACGGCAGAAGAAAGAGAAAGGATGAATGTCGTCCCCTATGCCTTAGCCATAGGCTCTATATTATGCCATGCTGTGTACCGCACCTATGTGTGCCTTGCCACGAGTCTGTCAGGGGGTACAAGAGTGGTCCAGGAGTGGATCACTGGACAGCGGTCGGAATTATCCTTAGTAACCAGAGGACTAAGGAAATGTTTCTTGATTATGGAGGTGATAAAGAGTTCGTCGTAAAGAGTTACGTCGATGCAAGCTTTAACACCTATCCAGATGACTAGTAGTAGCAATCTGGATACGTATAGTGGAGCAGCCATTTGGAAATAGTACCAAGTGGAGTGTGGTAGCAGTGTTTACGGTTTGACATAGAGATTTGCAAAGTACACACGGATCTGAATATCGCAGACCCGTTGACTATAAGACCTCTCTCACATGCAAAGCATGATCGAGCCCCAAAACTCATTGGGTGTTAGATTCATAACAATGCGAATCACATGGTGATGTGAACTAGATTATTGACTCTAGTGCAAGTGGGAGACTGTTGGAAATATGCCCTAGAGGCAATAATAAATTAGTTATTATCATATTTCCTTGTTCATGATAATCGTTTATTATCCATGCTATAATTGTATTGATCGGAGACTTAAATGCATGTGTGGATACATAGACAAAACCATGTCCCTAGTATGCCTCTAATGGACTAGCTCGTTGATCAAAGGATGGTTAAGGTTTCCTAGCCATGGACATGAGATGTCATTTGATAACGGGATCACATCATTAGGAGAATGATGTGATGGATAAGACCCAAACTACAAACATAGCATATGATCGTGTCAGTTTATTGCTACTGTTTTCTGCATGTCAAGTATATGTTCCTATGACCATGAGATCATGCAACTCACGGATATCGGAGGAGTGCCTTGTGTGTATCAAACATCGCAACGTAACTGGGTGACTATAAAGGTGCTCTACAGGTATCTCCGATGGTGTTTGTTGAGTTGGCATGGATCGAGACTGGGATTTGTTACTCCGTGTGACGGAGAGGTATCTCAGGGCCCACTCGGTAATACAACATCACAACAAGCCTTGCAAGCAATGTGGCTAAGTGTTAGTCACGGGATCTTGTATTACGGAACGAGTAAAGAGACTTGCCAGTAACGAGGTTGAACTAGGTATGGAGATACCGACGATCGAATCTCGGGCAAGTAACATACCGAAGAACAAAGGGGACGTTATACGGGATTAACTAAATCCTTGACATAGAGGTTCGACCGAAAAAGATCTTCGTAGAATATGTAGGAACCAATGTGGATGTCCAGGTCCCTCCATTGGTTATTGACCGTAGAGGTGTCTCGGTCATGTCTACATAGTTCTCGAACCCGCAGGGTCTGCACACTTAAGGTTCGGTGACGTTTCGGTAGTGTAGAGTTATGTATGGTGGTGACCGAAGGTTGTTCGGAGTCCCGGATGAGATCCCGGACGTCACGAGGAGCTCCGGAATGGTCCGGAGGTAAAGATTCATATATAGGAAGTCCCAGTTTGGTTTCCGGAAAAGTTTCGGGCTCATCGGTAGTGTACCGGGAGTATCGGTATTGTACCGGGAGTACCGGTAGTGTACCGGAGGACCTCCGGGAGGGGTATTTCGACCCCAAGAGGTCCATGGTCTTTGGGAGAATAATAACCAGCCCTTAGTGGGCTGGGAAAACAGCCACAAAGGCCCATGGCGTAGGAGAGAAAGTCCTAAAGCAAAAAGTGGAAAATCAGCCAATAGGAGGCAATCCTACTCCAACTAGGATTGGAGGTGAAGTAGGATTGCTCCCACCTCCTATTTCGGCCGACCCAAAGGCCTTGGCTGCCTCTCCTCTCCTCTCCTCCTATATATACTAGTGGATTGGGTGGTTTTTGGACAGAATTTCCGGCCACGTGCTACCCGTTTCACCGGTGCACAGTTTCTCCTCTAGATCGGATTTCTGCAGCGCTTAGGCGAAGCCCTGCCGGAATTGCTCCACCACCACCATCACCGGAGCGCCGTCATGCTACCGGTGAACTCTCTCTCATCTCCACCTCCTCTTGCTGGATCAAGATGGTGGAGATCGTCATCAAGCTGCACGTGTGCTGAACGCGGAGGTGCCGTCCGTTCGGCGCTAGATCGGAAGGACCGTGATCGAGATCGCGAGACGGTTCGTGATGAGATCGCGGAACGGATCGTGATGAGTTCGCGGGACAGATCGTGATCAACATCGTGAGACGGATCGTGATGAGATCGCGGGACGGATCGTGATGAGTTCACGGGACGGATCGTGATTGGATCGCGGGACGGATCGTGATGAGATCGCGGGACGCTCGGCGATTTGGATCGCGAAGATGTTCGACTACACCAACCGCGTTTCTTAACGCTTCCCGCTTAGCGATCTACAAGGGTATGTAGATCCACTCTCCCTCTCGTAGATGCTCATCACCATGGATAGGTTTGCGTGTGCGTAGGAAATTTTTTTTTGTTTCCCATGCGACGTTCCCCAACAGCAACGTCGACAGAAGTATATTTGGTATACGTGTTATTGATGTGTACCTTGCTTGTACTCCTAGTAGCACCTGAGTATTGGATACCGGTTCGATTGCTAAATGTTAGTAACTCGAAATAAAAGCTACGGAATAAACGGAGAACTAGCTAAGTGTGAGGTGACGATGTGTGTTGGAAATGTTTCCAAGGTTGATGTGATCAACATCGCACGCTCTCTCTACCTTCGAGATTAGTGACGAACCTAAATAAATGTTATTTGGTGTTTTTGCGTTGAGCATGAATGCGATTAGATCATGTTCATTGCAACACGGTTATTCATTTAAATTAGAGAATAATGGTTATTCTATTTATATGAATAATACCTTCAACGGTCATGCACCCAGTAAGAATGGTTTGTTGAAACTTGATCGTAGTAATACACATGTTCATAACATTAATGCCAAAAAGATACAAAGTTAATAATAATAGTACCACATGCTTGTGGCACTGACGCTAAATGTCATATTGGTATAAAGCGCATGAAGAAACTCCATGCTGATGGATCTTTGGACTCATTCAATTTCGAATCGGTTGAGACATGCGAACCATGCCTCTTGGTCAAGATGACTAAGGACCTTATTTTCTGTTTTGATGAAGCGGGCAAGTGATTTATTGGAAATGATACATGTTGATGTATGCAATCCAATGAGTCTTGTAGCGTGCGGATCATTATTTTCTTACCTTCACTTATGATTTGAGTAGATATAGTGTATATTTACTTGATGAAACACAAGTCTGAATCGTTTGAAAGGTTCAAGCAAATTCAGAGTGAAGTTTTAAGATCATCCTGACAAGAAGATAAAAATGTTTGCGATATGATCGTGGAGGTGAATATCTGAGTTACGAGTTTGGCATACAACTTTAGACAATGTGAGAATTGTTTTCACAACTCACGCCGCCTGGAACACCATAGTGTGATGGTATGTCTGAACGTCATAGTCGTGCTCTATTGGATATGGTGCATGTTGTGATGTCTCTTATCGTTTTGTTACTATAATTTTGGGGTTATGCATTAGAGACAACTACATTCACTTTAAATAGGGCACCATCTAAATCCGTTGAGATGACACCGTGTGAATTTTGGTTTGATAGAAACCTAAGCTGTCATTTCTTAATGCTTGGGGCTACGACGCTTGTGTGGAAAATGTTTTCACCTAATGAGCTCGAACCCAAAGCGAACAATTGCATCTTCATAGAATACCCTAAGAACAGTTGGGTGAACCTTCTATCTCAGATCCAAGCATAAAATGTTTCTTGCTAAAACTGGGTCCTTTCTCGAGAAAGGGTTTCTCTTAAAAGAATTGAGTGGGAGGAGGATAGAACTTGATGAGGTTATTGAACCTCTGCTTCAACTAGAAAGTAGCGCAGCGCAGAAAGATGTTTCTATAAAGCCTATGTCAGTTGAAGAGGAAGTTAATGATGATGATCATATAGCTTTGGATCAAGTTACTATCGACCTACAAGGAAAATAGAACTTGATGAGGTTATTGAACCTTCACTTCAACCAGAAAGTGGCGCAGCGCAGAAAGATGTTTTTGTGAAGACTACATCAGTTGAAGAGGAAGTTAATGATGATGATCATGAAGCTTCGGATCAAGTTACTATTGAACTTCATAGGTCGACAAGGATGTGTACTGCTACTGAGCGGTACGACAACCCTGACTTGGAGGTCATGTTGTTGGACAACGATGAACCTACGAACTATGGAGAAGCGATGATGGGCCCGGAAACCAACAAATGGTTAGAGGCCATGAAATCCGATAAAGGATCCATGTATGAAAACTAAGTATAGACTTTGGTGGACTTGCTGGTTGGACGGCGGGTCGTTAAGTACAAATGGATCTTTAAAATGAAGACAGGCGCTGATGGTAAATGTTACCATTTGTAAAGCTTGACTTGTTGCAAAGTAGTTTACGACAAGTTCAAAAAGTTGACTGCGATGAGACTTTCTCACTCGTAGCGATGCTGAAGTCTGTTGGAATTATGTTAGCAGTTGCTGCATTTTTCAATTATGAAATCTGGCAGATGGATGCCAAAACATCGTTTCCTTTCTTAAGGAAAGGTTGTATGAGATACAACCAGAAGGTTTTGTTAGTCCTAAGGATGCTAAAAGATGTGCGAGCTTCAGTGATTCTTCTATGAACTAAAGCAAGCATCTCGGAGTTGGAATATACACTTTGATGAGGTGATCAAAGTTTTTGAGTATATACAAAGTTTACGAGAAACTTGTATTTGCAATAAAGTGAGTGGGAGCACTATAGAGTTTCTGATAAGTATATGTGGATGACATATTGCTATTCGGAAATGATGTAGAAATTCTGGAGAGCGTAAACGGGTGTTTGAAAAGAGTTTTTCAAAGGAAGACCTGGATAAAGCTACCTAATTGTTGAGCATCAAGATCTATAGAGATAGATCATGATACTTGATGAGACTTTCAATGAGCACATACCTTGACAAGATTTTGAAAGAGTTCAAAATGGATCAGTCAGAGAAAGAGTTCTCGCCTGATTTGTAAGGTATAAAGTTGAGTAAGACTCAATGCTCAGTGACTGCAGAAGATAGAGAAAAGATGAGTGTCATCCCCTATGCTTCAGCCATAGGCTCTATCATGTATGCAATGTTGTGCACAAGACCCGATGTCAGCCTTGCCATAAGTATGGCCAGAAGGTTTCAAAGTGATCCTGGAATGGAGCACTGGATAGCGGTCAAGATTATCCTTAGTAACTAAAAGACTAAGGAGATGTTTCTCGATTATGGAGGTGATAAAGAGTTCGTCGTAAAGAGTTACGTCGATGCAAGCTTTAACACCAATCCGGATGACTCATAGTAGCAATCTGGATACGTATAGTGGAGCAGCCATTTGGAATAGTACCAAGTGAAGTGTGGTAGCAGTGTTTACGGTCTGACATAGAAATTTGCAACGTACACACGGATCTGAATGTCGCAGACCCGTTAACTATAAGACCTCTCTCACATGCAAAGCATGATCGAGCCCCAGAACTCATTGGGTGTTAGATTCATAACAATGCGAATCGCATGGTGATGTGAACTAGATTATTGACTCTAGTGCAAGTGGGAGACTGTTGGAAATATGCCCTAGAGGCAATAATAAATTAGTTATTATCATATTTCCTTGTTCATGATAATCGTTTATTATCCATGTTATAAATTGTATTGATCGGAGACTTAGATGCATGTGTCAATACATAGACAAAACCATGTCCCTAGTATGCCTCTAATAGACTAGCTCGTTGATCAAAGATGGTTAAGGTTTCCTAGCCATGGACATGAGATGTCATTTGATAACGGTATCACATCATTAGGAGAATGATGTGATGGACAAGACCCAAACTACAAACGTAGCATATGATCATGTCAGTTTATTGCTACTGTTTTCTGCATGTCAAGTATATATGTTCCTATGACCATGAGATCATGCAACTCACACACATCGGAGGAGTGCCTTGTGTGTATCAAACGTCGCAACGTAACTAGGTGACTATAAAGGTACTCTACAGGTATCTCCGAGGGTGTCTGTTGGGTTGGCATGGATCAAGACTGAGATTTATTACTCCGTGTGACGGAGAGGTATCTCAGGGCCCACTCGGTAATACAACATCACAACAAGCCTTGCAAGCAATGTGACTAAGTGTTAGTCACGGGATCTTGTATTACGGAACGAGTAAAGAGACTTGCCGGTAACGAGGTTGAACTAGGTATGGAGATACCGACGATCGAATCTCGGGCAAGTAACATACCGAAGAACAAAGGGAACGTTATACGGGATTGACTGAATCCTTGACATAGAGGTTCGACTGATAAAGATCTTCGTAGAATATGTAGGAAGCAATATGGTCATCTAGGGCCCGCTTTTGGTTATTGACCGTAGAGGTGTCTCGGTCATGTCTACATAGTTCTCGAACCCGCAGGGTCTGCACACTTAAGGTTTTGTGACATTTCGGTAGTATAGAGTTATGTATGGTGGTGACCGAAGGTTGTTCAGAGTCCCGGATGAGATCCAGGACGTCATGAGGAGCTCCGGAATGGTCCGAAGGTAAAGATTGATATATAGGAAGTCCCATTTTGGTCGCCGGAAAAGTTTCGGGCTAATCGGTAACGTACCGGGAGTGCCGGTAGTGTACCGGGAGACCATCGGGAGGGGTATTTCGACCCAAGAGGCTTCATGGGATGTGGGAGAGTAAATATCAGCCTTTTGTGGGCTGGTGGAAGTCCCACACAAGGCCCATGCGGCTGGGAGAAAAAGCCCAAAGGAAAAAAGGTGGAAAAAGGCCAAAAAAAGGAGGAATCCTAGTCCTACTAGGATTGGAGGAGGAGGAGTCCTCTCCTCCCCACTTTGGTCGACCCAAGGGCTGGATTTTTGGCAGCCAAGACTCCTCCTCCTCTCCTCCTATATATACTAGAGGATTTTAGGGTTTTGGCACAGAATTTTCAGCCACGTGCTACCCGTTCCTCTAGTGTATAGTTTCTCCTCTAGATCGGTTTTCTGTAGTGCTTAGACGAAGCCGTGTCGGAATTGCTCCACCACCATCACCGGGGCGCCGTCACGCTGCTGGTGAACTCTTCTCCCTCTCCACTTCCTCTTGCTGGATCAAGACGGTGGAGATCGTCATCAAGCTACACGTGTGCTGAACGCGGAGGTGCCGTCTGTTCGGCGTTAGATCGGAAGGACCGTGAACAAGATCGCGAGACGGTTCGTGATGAGTTCACGGGACAGATCATGATGAGATCGCGGGACGGATCGTGATGAGTTCGCGGGACGGATCGTGATTGGATCGCGGGACGGATCGTGATGTGATCGCGGGACGCTCGGCGATTTGGATCGCGAAGATGTTCGACTACACCAACCGCGTTTCTTAACGCTTCCCTCTTAGCGATCTACAAGGGTATGTAGATCCACTCTCCCTCTTGTAGATGCTCATCACCATGGATAGATCTTGCGTGTGCGTAGGAATTTTTTTGTTTTCCATGCAACGTTCCCCAACAGACCTTGCAAACGAGTTAAACGTGTCCAAAACCACGGTTTGGAGGAGGCTTAAAGAGAAGCAAATTAGACGCCACAGCAATGCCATCAAGGGAACTCTCACCGATTTGAATAAGAGACGTAGGGTTGAGTGGTGCCTCTCGTAGTTTCAGGAAGAGAGCCTACATGAACAACCGTATTTTAAAGAAATGTACAATGTCATTCATATAGACGAGAAGTGGTTCTATCGCACCAAGAAGTCTCTCAAGTTATACCTAGCAGATGATGAGGAAGAACCGGAACGGTTCACACAAAACAAGAATTATATAGAGAGGGTTATGTTTCTCTCAGCTGTAGCACGCCCTCGCTTTGATGTGAATGATAATGTGACGTTTGATGGTAAAATTGGAATATGGCCGTTCACTTTTCAGGAAGCGGCTAAAAGGGATAGTCCTAACCGTCTAGCTGGGACAATCGTGAGAAAGGTCATCCCCAAGGTGACAAGGGATGTGAGTAGAGACTTCTTGGTTAACAAGGTTATCCCCGCCATCAAGGCAAAGTGGCCTCCTTCTGAACGTGGGCATCCTATATTCATCCAACAAGATAATGCTAGGACTCACGTGAATGTTGATGATCCGGTTTTCCTTGCCGCAGCCCAAGCGGATGGGTGGGACATTCGTTTGGTCTATCAGCCACCGAACTCGCCGGATCTTAACATACTTGATCTTGGTTTCTTTGTTGCCTTACAGTCATTGTTCCAGAAGCTATTTCCAGGTTCCATCGATGACATAATTATGAAGGTGTGCCAAGCATTTGAGCAGTACCCCGCTGAGAGGTGCAACCGAATATTTCTCACTCTACAATCTTGCATGTGTGAGGTTCTGAAGGACAAAGGAGGCCAACACTACAAGGTGCCGCACATGAGAAAGCAAGTCCTTCAGGATCTTCGTATCTTACCGGTGACGTTGCCTTGTGATCGATCCATCGTGGACCAAGCGAGGGCATTCTTACTTGAGTAATGCGACCATGTAATCCATCTTTTGATGTAAGATTAATGCTATGTTATCTTGTTGATGTAATGGGATCATGTAATCCATCTTTTGTTGCAATGAGAATGAACGTTTGGTTTAAGCAAAAAATATTCTCATTAACAGTACACATGTCATCCGCATACCTACAACTTGAACAAATTACCACCACATGCTCATCAGATTCATAGTGCACTTTACACAAAAGAGAGAACCACTACCGGAACCATCAGTGCATGCATCATCACATATTCTTTGGCCAAGTTCAACAAAAGAGAGAACCACCACTGAAACAACTACTCGTGCAGTCCATGATCAATGTTAGATCATTTTAAAATTTCCTTCAGTTCATCATTAGTCAGAATATCTCGATAGTAAATGCTCATCAGTTCTAGCCTAACCTCTTCTGCGCCCGGAGGCATTGAGAATTGCTCCAGCGACGGCAATGGGTCGCCATCGACCATCTCGCCACACTTCTGTCCGCTGTCGCCGGCACTATCATCGACGAACGCATGCTGGCCCTCCTCGTCCTCCAGGTCCAGGTTGGCACCATCCACCTTGATGCCGGCGTCAGTGAGCGCGCACACCAGTTCGGTGAGCCTATGCACCTTGTTGGTCAGCGTGTTCACCTTGTCGACAAGCGCACGTACGACGTGCTCAAGTGCGTGGACGCCCCCGTCGTTTGGGTGCATGCTGCAGTCCTCCGCGAGCGCGCCGCCTTCTACGACTGCGTCGCCGTCCGCAAGCCGGAGTAGGCCGCCTTCCACGACTGCGTCGCCCCGCAAGCGGTAGCAGGCCGCAGGCTGCGGGCGCGCCGCCTTGCACGACTGTGTCGCCGTTCGCGAGCGGGAGCAGGCCGCAGGCCATGGGCGCGTAGCCGTCCGCGAGCAGGACCAGTCCGCCGACCGCAAGGGTGTTGCCCTCTGCGAGCGAGAGAACGCGACCGTTCGCGAGCACGCCGCCTGCGGGAGCACGCCTCCGTATGCGAGTTCGCCGTCGTCCATGTCAAGCAAACTGTCCTCCGCGAGCAAGCTTTCATCCATGGTCTCACTGTCCTCTACAGGTTGGCTGTCCTTCCACAACCACGATGGGTGGATTTCATCCATGGTGATGTACAGGATGTGGAGGAGAAGGGAGAGTGGGATGTGAAGAATGGAAAGGTGAGATGAGAGACCGGTGTGGAGGAGAGGAAGAGGTAGGCAGCTGACTGCCTTGGGAAGATGCGATGGACGTGCATGGGAGAGAGAGATGGAGTAACTGCGGCTAGACGTAAAGGGGGGGCAAAGATGGAAAGTAGAGCCAAAAGATGCCAGTACGCAGAGCATTGAGGGAAAAATGGATTTTTCTTAGACGCAGAGAAAAAAGGACCGGAGGGAGTACGTTGTGTACTGATTTATCATACTTGCCAACTAAACTTATCATCCTTGCGTCACTAAAACGATCATCGAACACATTCTATTTGCCATGGTCAAATCCCGAATGTTTGGGCATTATCGGGGTCATTTAATGGTGGACCCCAATAATTGGTGGACAACTAGCACCAGCAGACACATTTTCTTTTGACTAAAGACGTACAAAAGACATTTTAGATCTGATTAGTATCGAGGAAAACAAATGTTAGTACAATGGGTTTGCTCGATCCAGGAGCAACAATCGAGCGAACCATGTGATTTTAGAACAACGCTTGTTCGAGTTGCCGATCGATGTTCCTCTAGGTGGCCAATGAAGCATGTCTGAAAAACGGGGTACACCGAGTTAACTCATTTTTTGAGAAATAGTAAGATTAACAAAAGATATCTGATACAAAAAAGCAGAAAAACATGATTTTACAATTGCCACACTCTAAACTTATAAAAGAACAACTTTGTTTTGTTAAAATTTTCATAGTGCGAATAATGAATTTGCCTTGGTCCAACATGATGTACCAAAAAAGGAATTTGAAAAAATATTGTAAAAGAGGAATCCACAAAAACAATTCATGATATATATAATAAGTTTTACATGGTATAATTAATAAATAATAAATTGCCATGGTCCAACTAATAAATTTGCCATGGCGTGAATAATAAAATTGCCATGGTCCAACTAATAAATTTTCCATGGCGTGAAAAATAAAATTGCCATGGTCTAACTAATAAATTTGCCATGGTGTAAATAATAAAATTGTCATGGTCTAACTAAAAAATTGTCATTGTCTATATAATGATATTGCAATGCTAGCTACAAAAACTACAATGAACTAAATAATTAAATTGTCATGATACCTACAATATAACTACCTTGGTGTAAATTTGTTTTTGTCATGGTGTAATCAAATAAAATTACCATGGTATAACAAATAAAAATTATAATGAACTAATAGTTGAAAAACGTGCCATGCTACCTATAATAAAATAGCATATGGCAACTTTAGAAACTTCCTCCTCTAAAAACATGGCAACCTTTTGGAATTTGTAATGTCACATGACAAAAAATGAAAAATGTATATACATGGTAAGTTATGAAATCTTGTTCTTGAAAAAAACCCTGAAAACTTGAAGCTTGGCAACGACCCTCTACCCTCCCGTCAAATGTTTCTCGGCGGCGAGGATGTAATGTGTGGGAGTTGAAAGTCCCCTCCCGTCAACCGTTTCTCGTTTACAGTTCACTCTAAAATGTGCCTCTAAAACTATGCATTTTGGGTACGAGGGCCTTTTTTCAGATGAAGCCATAAAGAATTTGGACTTGATGCTTTAAACCGACGATTATTTTACAATTTCTGTCTTTTTAGGGATATTTCGTCAAATCAGCAGGCAGGTGCGCGGGCGGCGGGCGTGTGTTTGCAAATTCACAAGCAGCTCTGCTCCATGCCGTCAGATGCGGATCGGACGGCCGAGGTCAAAAGAGAAAGAAAAAGGTATAAAGCTGGCGCATCTTTACCCTAGCCGCCGCACGCACTCCCGTTTCCTGTCGGCCAGACACCCCCCTCCTCCGCCGCCCCCTTCTCTCCAGCCCGGAGGTAGCCGCCGCCGCCGCCGCCAGCGCGCATGGTTTGCGCCGCCATCTCTCTAGCCGGCGGAAGCGCCACTGCCACCTCCCTCTCCCGCCGGCCAGCGCTCGACCTCCACAGCCGCCGCCTGCTCTGGGCCCGCGCCATGAGCCACGTCGCGCCGCGGCTCAGCTCCGCCACGGTCGGCGCCCCCACGCCCGAGCACGACCAGCGGCACGGCAGGGCCAGGGCTGTGGCTGCGCAAGCAGGTAAAGAAATCCGCGTCTGTTTATTGGGATTTGGATAGCTGATTCCTACCAGTGGTTTCAGTGTAAGTAGGCTGTTGGTTGTTCAACTGATGAATAAAAGTCAGAAGACCCTACATACAGTTTAATGGTTGTACGCAAATGCAGTGGTTCAATTTGCTGTGTGCTACACACTAGCAAATATATTGTCTTCTTGAGGACGTCCTGTATTGGTTGTTTTTTAGCTCTATCTGGAGATGATTTGTTACTATGTGCCAGTTGATTAATCTTGTTAGAGCTCTTGTGTTTGTGCAAGTAGCCAAGTAACATGGGTCCCAACAGTTGTATATTCTCTCCATTTAACTTTATCTTGTTCATAAAATTGGAAATGCTTGAAAAAGCAATGGACTGATGGTAAGTTCCTGCATCAACAGGAGTGAGGCAAGCACTGATATCACTGTCGGATAAGACAGACTTGGCAAATCTTGGAAACGGTCTTGAGAGCTTGGGGTAACTCCTCTCTTTTGCGCATCACCATGGGCAATTATGTTTTACATCAATGCCCACTTCAGGCAGTGCTGATTCATCACATATATCGCCTTTCCCGAAGCTTTAGTTATGTAGGGTCTTATGAAGATTTTTGTGCCTGTAGGTTTTCTATCATCTCCACTGGCGGTACAGCGTCAAGCCTGGAAGCAGCCGGAGTAAATGTTACAAAAGTTGAACAGATTACACATTTTCCTGAAATGGTATACCTTAATTTATTCTTTGGCTGCTGCAGCATTTCTTGAAATGTTTTTTATTCCAAGCATTGTTTATCATAAGTAGTTCCTGAATCAAATTTGTTCTAAGTGTTGTAAAATTTCATTTAATGAAATGCTTCTGTAGCACACTATAGCTGATATAGTTGGCAAGTGTGATATCCATTCGGTAAAAGGTGCATGTGGATTTGATATAATAACCGTTTTTTATTTCCAAGTCTCTTCCATTTGAAGTCTCTTGAAACCAGTAGTTGAATAATTGATATACAATAAATTACCAGATTTTTTCCCCTTGTTCCAAATTTAGCCTACCTTCTGCTTTCCCTCTGGCTTGTCATTTAGAGAATATTGAGTATATAATTTTCTTGTCATCTCCATTTACATTTCTGTTTTGGTGATTGCAGCTTGATGGAAGAGTAAAAACATTGCACCCCAGTATACATGGTGGCATTCTTGCCCGAAGAGACCAGGAGCATCATCTTAAAGCATTGAATGAGCATGGCATAGGTGACAGTCCATTTTTTTCCATCTTATATTAGTTGATTGTTGTGATATTCTTCCAATTATCATGCCATTGAATGACAATCTTGACTTGCATTGTCATTTAACTAGGACATTTGTTTGGGCACAGGGACATTTGATGTGGTTGTGGTGAATTTGTATCCATTCTATGATAAGGTTACCTCTGGTGCAATTTCTTTCGAGGACGGCATTGAAAATATTGATATTGGTGGGCCTACACTGATCCGAGCTGCAGCGAAGGTAACTGTGTTTATTATTTGGAATTATTTGGAATTACATACTTAGCGGCTAGTTGCAGTTGCTGCAAAGTACGAGAACATTGAGTTCGCATTAACATATATTATGCTTGCTGTTTACTGAAAATGTATGTTATGTTCATTTATACTTGTGGGATCAATGTACTAGTTCTGTAGAACCGATGTACGGCTTAATACTGATATATTTGGTAACCTGACAGAATCATAAGGATGTTCTTGTTGTTGTGGATCATCATGATTACCCTGCTCTATTGAAATATCTACAAGAAAAGCAAGTGGACCCACAGTTCCGCAGGATGCTGGCATGGAAAGCTTTCCAGCATGTGGCTTCTTATGATTCAGCCGTCTCAGAGTGGTTGTGGAAGCAATCGAACAGTGGTATGATCCTTCTTTTGGTGAATGGTCAAATACTTATCTGATAGTTTGTCTACTATTTTTACCAGATATCACATTGTCTTGGTTGTATGTATGTAGGAGATATATTTCCCCCAAGCTTTACTGTTCCCCTCTCGATGAAGTCTACACTTCGTTATGGTGAAAATCCTCATCAAAAGGCGGCATTTTACGGTGACAGGAGTCTTTCTCTAGTCAATGCCGGTGGTATTGCAACATCATTTCAGCACCATGGAAAGGTTAGGGCGTCACATATTTATTTTCCAGTTCTTGTTACGACAACAGTGGTCCACTAATTATTCAAGAGTACACAAAGAGCAATCTCTTTTGGGTTGTTGCCATGAATTCCATGTTTCTCTAAATTTAATATTTGGTTTGTTCAGTACACATACACCTTGTTTCTGGGTATTCCTGCTCCTTGTGAACTCATGTTGTCGAAAAGTTCAGCGATGCTTCTTTAGGGGTTTTCATAACGGGCATCCTTCCTCTTTGCAGGAAATGTCTTATAACAATTACTTGGATGCTGATGCTGCATGGAATTGTGTGTCAGAGTTTGAGAATCCTACTTGTGTTGTGGTTAAGCACACCAATCCGTGCGGTGTTGCATCCCGGCAGGATGTTCTTGAGGCATACAGGTTGGCCGTAAAGGCAGATCCTGTGAGTGCATTTGGTGGAATCGTTGCATTCAACACCACAATTGACGAGGTATGCACCAGACTCTGATGTTTCGCAAGCCCATGCCATTTTTGTAGTTGTGTTGCTGCCCATGACATGTTCCTGCATGCTCATTTGCAAATTCTCAATTAGTCATGAATTGTGAGAGCCTGAGGGGCAAATAATTTTTTTTTCTTGTGTAGGATCTTGCAAAGGAGATTCGCGGGTTTAGAAGTCCTACGGATGGTGAGACACGGATGTTCTATGAGATCGTGGTGGCACCAGGATACACTGAGAAGGGCCTCGAGGTCCTCAAAGGGAAATCGAAGACACTGAGGATCCTTGAGGCGAAGAGAAGTGGGAAAAACATGCTGTCGCTCAGGCAGGTCAGTGGTGGTTGGCTAGCTCAAGAGTCCGACGATCTAGCCCCAGAAGACATCACCTTCACGACGGGTTCTGAGAGAGCTCCGACTGACAGTGAGCTCTCGGATGCCAAGTTCGCCTGGCTCTGCGTGAAGCATGTCAAGAGCAATGCCATTGTGATCGCCAAGGTTAGTGCATTTCTCAGTGTACCATATTAGGTACACTAACTTGCAGTTTGCAACACAACCATTGCAAGCAAAAGGCCACCATTTCCAGTACCTCTATTCCCTATATCATCATATATTTTGACCTTTCGCTGAACCTGCACCAATTTTCAACTCTGGTTTTATCTCCATGCCCGTCCGTGGACCCATCAGTTGGTGTGGCGTCTGATGGGGGAGCAACCTGTCTAAAGCTAGTGCAAAGTGCTGCAACCCAATGCTGAGATACTTGGCATAATCTGCAAAGAAAGAAACGCAGAACTTGCACCAATTTTCAACTTTGGTTTTATGTCCATGCCCACCTATGGACCATCTGTTGGTGTGGCAGCTGCTTGGGAAACTGCCTAAAACTAGTGCAAGGTGCAACCCAACGGCATAATTTGCAAAGAAACGCTGGTCCTTTATCCTTTTTTTTTTCTCTTCAACCGTTGTCTAATTAGGTAGTGCAAACTCACAAATCACTGACCTGCCAAGTTTGGTTCAGTGAATAGTTTTGCTGAGTGAATTTATTTGACTGATCCTCCTGTGAGTGCAGGACAACTGCATGCTGGGCATGGGGAGCGGGCAGCCAAACAGGGTGGACAGCTTGAGGATTGCCTTC
The DNA here is from genome assembly GCA_022496015.1 of Hordeum marinum. Lineage (NCBI taxonomy): Eukaryota > Viridiplantae > Streptophyta > Magnoliopsida > Poales > Poaceae > Hordeum > Hordeum marinum. The sequence continues at coordinate 504,436,722 of CM039674.1, read as the reverse complement.
AGGAAAGCAGGGGAGGCTGCCAAGGGAGCCGCTCTGGCCAGCGACGCCTTCTTCCCATTCGGTGAGAATGAAACAACACCACCATTCGATTCGACCAAGTGAGATCTTACTTACAGGTTTGTGAACTGACCCTCATGAATGAAAACTGCAGCCTGGAAGGACGCCGTGGAGGAGGCGTGCGAGAACGGCATCGGCACGATCGCGCAGCCCGGCGGCAGCATGAGGGACAAGGACGCCGTCGACTGCTGCAACAAGTACGGTGTCTCCCTCGTCTTCACCGGCGTCCGCCACTTCAGGCACTGAGCCTAACCTGAGTCATATCACCGGTCTACCATCTGTCAGTCCGCCGCAGAAACTCGCGGATGTTTGTCGCAATAAGACAGGCGCGGGTGGTCTTGAGTCCAACTAGGAATAATTGTATGACGGCGGCGAGAGCATTCCCGCCTAGGCGCCCATCATGTTGTATCACATTGCTGAGCCAGCAGCGGCTGGGTAACCAAGGTCAGAAAACCAGGGCCATGTGCTAGTTAAAACTGAGCAGAAACTGTGTTTGTATTCGGACCTCGACATGAATCGAACTTCTGAGGCCGTTCTGACCTTTTCAGATGCCAGCACGTCATCTTGGCTTTAAGATTTGTGCTTGCCAGCAACCTTCAGATGATGGCTTGTAGAATTATATGCCAATTCTGTGGACGGGTAAAGGGTATCAGATGCTGTATGATGTGTTGCTTTCGGAGAAAGAAAACTATGAAGGATCTTTCTTTTTTCCTTCTGGAATTCAGTCGGATATTTTTGAATTTAGATGCGTTCTACCTGGGCAATGTCCGGATCCCTCGTGTAGAATTTGAGGAGCTTGCGTGCTGTTTGTCTAAACCATTTAGATTCTTCCATGAAGCAATTATCTACTGCAAAACAATTTGCAATAACAGTTTCACCCGGAAAGAAACATTTGGAAGCATATTCTCAACAAAAAAGAAAAAGAAAATGGAAGCAGCAACTTCTTGCCTCATCTATGCCAGCACAACTTCGCTGTTCTTTCACTATGTATGCATAGCTAACAGTCTTAACAAACAAACGGTGCCTGATAATGTCCTCTAGGGCACTCCTAAAGCATTGTGTCGCGGCGAGCCTGGGCAGCGATGCGGCACCGCCAAGTGCGACGGTCTAAGAGAATGAGACCAATGCCTAATGCATACATGAATGCCAAGTTTAACTCATGCTGACAACAACAAATTTCACAACATGAATGAAACTGCAGTTGGACACAACAGAGATAGGACACCCTTACTCACTAGAGTAGCCCTGCTGACATAACAGAATTGCTACCACTAACATATTATCGAAATCAATCTGTTACTTCCACCGACATCCAGCCACAAATGATTTGATTTGGCACGGTACAGAGAGCTTGCCCTATAGAAGTAGGTCTTCCAGCTGCTGCCACAACACAAATTCTAGCTAAGTACCCGTACTCTTCTAGTGCAAGCGGCACGGCGCGGCCCAGCGCTACCAATTAACTTGCATAGATCCTTTCTCCTGTTGTCTTTGTACTCCCTCTGTAAACTTCTCTTATATTAGTTTACAGAGGGAGTACTTGAGGTCAAAAGGGTCAGTAAACTCAAAATCACAAGCTAGCTTGCGCCTGTAAACCGTAAATTCCCCGTCAGTGAGCGGGGTTGTTGAAGAGCTCTAGTTTTTGCAAGTTTTGATTGTGTGGATGGGTTGCTTCAGGAGAAAGAAGGAAAACTTTGATTGTTTCTCTTTCAGGAATCAGTTGGATACACTAATATTTAGAAGCATTCTACAGAGAGACGCGCGAAGGGGATCACGCTGAACAATGGCTAGATGTCCTGCTTGTTGCTTGTTAATTTGCAACTGAACAACGTCTAGATCGCGTCGATTTACTGGAGATACATTTGCAACTGAACAGTGTCCAGATGTCCTGCTTGTTGCTTGTTACAGCTTGAGCAATGTCCACATCCCTGGAGAAGAATTTGAGCAAGTTGCCAGCACGTGATCTTGGCTTGAAGGTTTGTAATGAAGCAGATGAAATACCAATCTACTAGAGATAAATTTGCAACTGAACAATGTCCATGTGTCCTGCTTGTTGCCTGTCCCTGGTTTAGAATTTCAGCAACTAACATGCTGGTTCTGCGTTTCTCAAACATCTTGCAAAGAGTTGCGTCGTACGCTGCTGCCTAAATAGTTTAAGCAGTGATTTTTTTCCATTAAGCAATTACAGCAAACCATTTGTAACAGTTTAAGCTAGGCAAAAATAAATAAATTCTACTCTTTGCTAGCACAACCGAACTGGTCTTTCACTCTGCATAGCTAACAGTCTAACAACCAAATGATGCATGAATGCGCGCTGCGGGTGCGTCGGTCTAAGAATGACACCAGTGCCTACTGCATACCAAGTTAACTCATGCTGACAGCAACAAACTTATATAACAACATAAATGAAATTGCAGTTGGACGAAACAGAAAGACCATAGTAATAGTCACTAGGCTAGATAGCCCTGCTGACTGAACAGACTTGCAGAAATTGATGTCACTAAACATTTTTCATCTAACTCGATCATGCTGAGACGTGCTTAGCTAAGATATTGTTTGATGGTTTTTCCATGTTGAGACATGATGTGCGGAGATTTTGTATGGTAGACCTCATCTGAGATAGATTTGGTCACCCTGCTCCTTGCAAAGGTGAAGATACTACTACTTCACTTACGAAATATGATGAAAAATAATATTGGACATGAAAACCACATTTGAATAAAAGTTTCGATGATTCTAGACAGCATAATCATATATTGCATCAATTCTAGCAAGATCTCGACACAACAAACATATGTGTTGGAAATTTTTAAAAATAACAAGGCCATCATATCATCCTACAGTACTGAAATAATACTTGACTTGTCACTAACAACCTCATCATGTAACACCACCTGCAGAAAGCATGCCACAGCTTAAAAGAGAAGTAGGTTTTCCAGCTGCTGCCACACCACAAAGTCTAGCACTCCGCAGTATGTACCAAATAGCCTTGTACAAGTGGCACGGCGCGGCGCTACCAATTAACTTGCGGAGATCCTTTGTTCTGTGTAGTAGTACTTGAGGTCAAAAGGGTCTGCAAACTCAAAATCAGAAGCTAGCTTGTGGCTGTAAACTCTAGTTCCCCCGTCATCGAGCAAGCTCTTGAAGAGCTCTAGTTTGCAACCTTTGTTGCTCCATTTAGCGCTGGTCAGAGGCTTCAGCTTGGCGCTCACATTATCATCCCCCGAGGAGAAACATTCCCTGGTCACGACAACCACCATCTGCTCCAGCACCCGAGCTCTCTCTGCGATGAACTTGAGGAAAGTAACCTCGCTTCTCGTTCCTCTGAACTCGTAAAAGAACACCTTCTTCATGCTCTCCATGACGCATTTGATGGGACCACCTTCCTGCCAGAACCTTAGATTGACCTTGCCAGTGGACTCTTCAGATATGCGGCGGGACTGCAGATGAAATCGATCATCATACATACATAGATGAGGTATCCTATCTTCGAGGACAGCAATTATATGCAGTATTCTTAAAAAAGAAGCAATTATCATGCAGCAGCAGGACAGCAGATATATAATTGATCTTGTTCACAGATTTGAGTTCTGACCATGCTAGATAAACATAGCCACCAGTACTGCAAAATTGCCGATGCAGCATATGCATATGTATCTACTTAAGTTAGCCCATTTTACCTGGACATGGAGTGTCTCCAGGTTGGGGAAGCATCTGAGAAAGTCAGGCACTTTCTTGACAACATTGCGAACAGCGAATTGCATCACTATGGCCAAAATCTGCACACCAGGGACAATGCTCTCCTTTGTTCCAGCCTGCAATGCAACCAAGGACAGAGAAACTAAGTTAGATCATACATTGGCATTATTAACTGACACAGCCGAGCTACACATGCAAATTACCACCATAACAGTGTTGCTAATCCCCAACTCTTGCACTCCTGGCTCAAGGTATCCCAGCACACGCAGATTAGGTGCACGGCCAATCTTGATCCTGGTGTGAGCGGTATTGTTCATCGTGTGGGAATGGGCCAGCTCGCCAAACTGAAAGAGCCTCTCCAGGCGAGGGGCCTCCACCACGTCGATGTCCTCCGAGAAGGAAAAGCCCAGCTGAACGCACCGGAGGCTCTGGCTGGCGAGGTGGAGGCGCACTCCGCCGCTCTGGTTTCCCATGACGAAGAGGAACTCCAGGACCGGGCTTCTTTCAAGCAAGAAGGCGAGGTCGCGGTCTTCCATGGTATTCAAGCAGAGGCTGATCTCTCGGAGGTTGGGGAATCTGGCGGCGCGCGGCACGGCGGCGGTGTCCGGGAGCCTCCAGACGCCAAGACAGAGGCGGGTGAGGGAGGCGCAGCTGAAGATCGTGGCGGGGAGGCGCAGGTCAATCGGCCAAGGGCGGTTGACAAATACGAGTTCTTGGATCCCCCTTTGCGACGAGGATGTTGAGCCACCGCGCCATCTCGCCTCGGTGCTCGTCCATGGTGCTGCAGGTGAGGTGGACGCAGCGGAAGGGGCCCGGGTGCGCCGCGATGACGCGGGACACCGCGGCGGTGACGGCGCGGGGAGAGGGGGCGCCGATGAGGAGCGGCCCGCGTGCGCCGCCGTCCGGAAGCAGATGGCTGTCGACAAGGGTGAGGGGCGCCGAGCGCCAGAGGGAGCGCCAGCGCGAGACGATGTCGCGGAGGACCTTTTCCGGGAGGCGACTGATGCGGTCGATGCCGTCGGGGGCCGACGGCGCGCCGGATGGCGAGAGGGTGGCGGCGGGGGAGACGGGCGGGTCCGGGATGTAGGCGTACGCGCAGTAGAGCATCAGGTTATAGCCGTACTCCACCATGTCGCGATCCATGCCGCTGTGCTCCATTCTGGCGCACACTTGGCTCCTGGAGACGCCGAGGATCACTTGCGGGTCGTCCATGGCCGCTGGCAGAGGAACAGGGTGGGGGAGGCGACGGTGAGGGTTTCGGTGTGAGGAACTGAGGATTGCCGGCGGCGGCCGGTGTGAGTGAGGGGTGGTGGACTGGTGGCATGTCGCTGGCTAGATGTTGGGCCAAATGTTGGAATCAGGTACACACTGGGCCCATGAAACTGCTTCGGCTCAACAAAGAAAATTTCAGTCTTCGCAAAGAAAAGAAAAATGGAATTTCAAATGCTCAATACTAAGGGATACCAAGGGCTCCTTTGATTCAAAGGAATTTCATAGAATTTTTGGATGGTTAGAAACTTGAAATTCATAGGATTTTTTTCTGCGATTGTCATTTGATTCACATGGTTGAATCTTATAGGATTTTTTTCCTATGGAACCAAGTGTACTACATTTCATTGGAAATCTAGCATCCAGTCCAACTTTTTTTCTAATTTCTTTGTTTTCCCGGTGACATCAAACACTCTATGCTAATCCTATAAGATACAAGTGTACATGACACTTAAATCCTATATTTTCCATATTCTCGCGTTTTTGAAAATCCTGCAATTTAAAGAGGGCCTAACTTTGCAAATCCCCGTTGAAATTAGGGAGCGCCTGGAACTCATTCGACTGAGAAACAAAATGGTCTCAATCACGTGACGTGTTAGCTGACGTGGACAAATGTTGCCCAGCCCGATCCCCCTCCCAGATCGATCCAGGTTTCTTTGCTCAGAAAACAGAAAAGGAAGCCATTGCTCTTTTGTTTGTCTTTGTGGGTTGTGGGCTTCTTCAGGTTTCGGGTTGTGACCTGCTCTCACCACACAAAAATGACTGCTCTCGCCACACAAAATCAAGTCAAGGTAACCCACTGTGTACACATGCTTCATTTGACAAAAATCCACATAGCAATGACCCTAGGGGACAAAAATCACTGCAGCTCATAGCTCATACGAGGCAGATTTCAGAAAACTGACCCAATCCCTCGGACATCTAGCAATTTGAGCGAGCTCTATCCCTCTCCGTTCATCCTGGTTGCGGGAAACAAACAATTGATGAACCCTAGCCCAGAAATATCACAATAGATGACAAGGGGATTTGCCCGCCACATAGCTGCACCGTGATTTGGGCAAAATTGAGCAGGAACTAGTAAGGATACCTGCTCGTTGCCGCGCGAGCATGCCGGATCCTTAGGGTCGTCGTCGGCATCTCTAAGCCTCTGAGCCTCCCCTCCCGAATATTCGAGGACCTGACGCCCGTGTTGAACCTTCTCTCGTCCCTCCCCTCTCTTTCTCTGTTCTCTCTCTCCCTCTCTCTAATTTCAAACAGTAACATAAAGGGACATAAATGGTCCTCCCCTCCCACAGCCCCGACATTGGTCGTGCACAAATACGTTAGAATGAGGACCCCTGGTACATACCTGAGAAAAAAAGAATAAAAGAATTAGAAGAAAACAAAAACAAAACTGTGCCCCTGTTTTACAAAAAATATAAAGAAAATGATTATGTGTGTTGGAAAAAAGATTGATTATGATATATCAAAAAAAATGTATGAGTTTTTTTGGAAAAAAAACTGTGACTATGATATATCAAAAAAAAAACTATACACGGTTTTAAAAGTGACAATATTATCATCGCCCCCCCCCCCCCCGCGACAAAAAAATGCAATTATGCGACCACGAACGACCATGCAACTGCCCCCTCTCTCTCTCACTATCGACGTCTCCTCTGACAAAAACAACAACCCCAATTGCGACCATTTGGAAAGATATATGGCTGCTGCCCTGGCGTGGGACATGCAACCACCCTCCTCTCTACTATCGTCGGCCCCACCGACAAAACCAAAAGGACCCCCACTTGAAACCTATTTACATGACACCTGATTTTGGCATTCAAAAAATATTATTAAGGGGCGTGATGCAGGGTGTTGCAGTTGGGTGTGACAGGGTGTAGTTGCGGTCTTGTTGGGTCGGTTGCAACTGGTCCAAAGAAAAATAAAAAAGCTAAAAAAGAGAAAGGATGCCCTCTAACACCCCTCGGTTAGTGGCGCGCATTGCATCTTCCGGGTATGCTGGGTTGCAGTTGCGCCCGTGTCGCTTCGGTCGCAGCTACAAGAAAAAGAAAAGGTAAAAAAGGTTGGTTGCGGTCGCACCTTATGTCTTGCAGCTGGAACTACTGCAAAAAAACAAAAATGGAAAAGGCTAAAAAATAGAAAGGATGCCCTCCAACACCCCCTCCCCCCCGACGGTTGCGATCGCACCTTACGTGTTACGGTTGCGGTTTGGTGTGACGAGGTGCAGTTGCGGTCGTGTTGGGTTGGTTGCAACCGGCCCAAAGAAAAATTAAAAAAGCTAAAAAAGAGAAAGGATGCCCTCTAATAGCCCCCGGTTGCAGGAGCGCATTGCGTTTTGCAGTTGTGGTTGGGTATGCTTGGTTGCACTTGTGCCAGTGTTGGGTCGGTTGCAACTGGTACAAAGAAAAATAAAAAAGGTAAAAAAGAGAAAGGATGCCCTCCATCACCCCCGGCACTTGCGGTTGCGGTTGGGTGTGACGGGGTGCAGTTGCGGTCGTGTTGGGTCGGTTGCAACTGGTCCAAATAAAAATAAAAATAAAGCTAAAAACAGAGAAAGGATGCCCTCTAACAACCCCCGGTTGCGGGCGCACATTGTGTCTTGAAGTTGTGGTTGGGTATGCTTGGTTGCAATTGCGGTCATGTTGGGTCGGTTGCAACTGGTACAAAGAAAAAAAAAGAGAAAGGATGCCCTCCATCATCCTCGCCCCCGGCGGTTGCGGTTGCGGTTGGGTGTGACGGGATGCAGTTGCGGTCGTGTAGGGTCGGTTGCAACTGCTCCAAAGAAAAATAAAAAAAGCTAAAAAAAGAGAAAGGATGCGCTCCAACACCCCGCGGTTGCGGGCGTGCATTGCCTCTTGCAATTGTGGTTGGGTATGCTTGGTTGCAGTTGCGGTCGTGTTGGGTCGGTTGCAACTGATACAAAGAAAAATAAAAAGAAGCTAAAAAGAGAAAGGATGCCCTCCATCACCCCCGGTGGTTGCAGTTGTGGATGGGTATGACGGGGTGCAGTTGCAGTCGTGTTGGGTCAGTTGCAACTCGTCCAAAGAAAAATAAAAAAAGCTAAAAAAGAGAAAGGATGCCCTCTAACACTCCCCTGGTTGCAGGCGCTTGTTGTGTCTTGCAATTGCGGTTGAGTGTTCTGGGTTGCAGTTGTGCCAGTGTTGGGTCGGTTGCAACAGGTACAAAGAAAAATAAAAAAACTAAAAAAAGAGAAAGGATGCCCTCCATCACCCCTCGGCGGTTGCAGTTGCAGTTGGGTGTGATGGGGAGGAGTTGCGGTCGTGTTGGGTCGGTTGCAACTGGTCCAAAGAAAGGGAAAAAAGAGAAATGATGCCCTCTAACACCCCCTGGTTGCGGGCGTGCATTGCGTCTTGCAGTTGTGGTTGGTTGTGCTGGGTTGCAGCTACGCCCGTGTCGGTTCATTTGCAGTTATTAGAAAAGAAAAAGGAAAAAAAGGTTGATTGCGGTCACACCTTATGTCTTGCAGCTGGAACTACTACAAAAAAGGAAAAAGCTAAAAGAAAAGAGAGAAGGCCCTCCAACACCCCCCTCGGCGGTTGCGGTTGCACCTTACGTGTTGCGGTTGGGTGTGACGGGGTGCAGTTGCGGTCGTGTTGGGTCGGTTGCAACTGGTCCAAAGAAAAATAAAAAAAGCTAAAAAAAAGAGAAAGTGTGCCCTCTAACACCCCCTGGTTGCGGGCTCACGTTGCTTCTAGCAGTTGCGGTTGGGTGTGATGGGTTGTAGTTGCCCCCGTGTCGGTTCGGTTGCAGCTACTAGAAAAGAAAAGGGAAAAAAGGCCGGTTACAGTCGCACCTTACGTCTTGCAGCTGGAACTACTACAAAAAAGCTAAAAGGCTAAAAAATAGAAAGGAGGCCCTCCATCACCCCCCGGCGGGTTGCGGTTGCACCTTACGTGTTGCAGTTGTGGTTAGGTGTGACGGGGTGCAGCGGGCGTGTTGGGTCGGTTGCAACTGGTCCAAAGAAAAATAAAAAGAGCTAAAAAAGATAAATGAATTACTATTTAGGCACATATGTCAAATGGCAAAAAATTACTATTTATCTACGTTTTGGGAATTTGCTTGAATATGTACATTCATACACAAAACACACTATTAGAATCATATTGAATCATAGAAAATCATCGTACAAAAAAACATTTCTAAATCATTTTCTCTCTAACTTAGCTAAACTGAGTGCCTAAATTGGTTGAACCCCTGCATACAAAATGTATGTGCTTCCACAACCTTGAAAAAGAAGCACCCGATTTCTGATTAGGAATTACCATCACTATGAAAACCCTAAAAAATAGACGAATGAACACATCGACAAAGCACAAACCGCCGACGTTTGGAAAAGTGAATGCAACCAAGGTACTAGTTCAGGTTCACCACTTTGGAAATTTTTAAAAAACATTTGATTCAGACTCACCACCTTTTAAGTGTTAAAAAAGTCATCCCATTCAGGTTCACCTGTTGGAAATATGCCCTAGAGGCAATAATAAAATGGTTATTATTGTATTTCCTTGTTCATGATAATTGTCTATTGTTCATGCTATAATTGTGTTAACCGGAAACCATAATACATGTGTGAATACATAGACCACAACATGTCCCTAGTGAGCCTCTAGTTGACTAGCTCGTTGATCAATAGATGGTCACGGTTTCATGACCATGGACATTGGATGTCGTTGATAACGAGATCACATCATTAGGAGAATGATGTGATGGACAAGACCCAATCCTAAGCATAGCACTAGATCGTGTAGTTCGTTTGCTAAAGCTTTTCAATGTCAAGTATCGTTTCCTTAGACCATGAGATTTTGCAACTCCCAGATACCGTAGGAATGCTTTGGGTGTGTCAAACGTCACAACGTAACTGGGTGGCTATAAAGGTGCATGACGGGTATCTCCAAAAGTGTCTGTTGGGTTGGCACGAATCGAGACTGGGATTTGTCACTCCGTGTGACGGAGAGGTATCTCTGGGCCCACTCGGTAAGACATCATCATAATGAGCTCAATGTGACTAAGGAGTTAGTCACAGGATGATGTATTACGGAACGAGTAAAGAGACTTGCCGGTAACGAGATTGAACAAGGTATAGAGATACCGACGATCGAATCTCGGGCAAGTATCATACCGATAGACAAAGGGAATTGTATACGGGATTGATTGAATCCCCGACATCGTGGTTCATCCGATGAGATCATCGTGGAGCATGTGGGAGCCAACATGGGTATCCAGATCCTGCTGTTGGTTATTGGCCAGAGAAGTGTCTCGGTCATGTCCACGTGTCTCCCGAACCCGTAGGGTCTACACACTTAAGGTTTGATGACGCTAGGGTTATAGAGAAATGGTATACGTGATTACCAAAAGTTGTTCGGAGTCCCGGATGAGATCCCGGACGTCACGAGGAGCTCCGAAATGGTCCGGAGGTAAAGATTGACATATAGGAAGTCCAGTTTTGGTCACCGGAAAGTTTTTGGGCTCATCGGTAGTGTACCGGGAGTGCCGGGAGGGTGCCGGAGGACCCCCGGGAGGGGTGTGACGACCAAAGGATTTCGTGGGCCCTTAGAGGAAGTGTGCCAGCCCTTTTTGGGCTGGCCAAGACCTTCTAGAAAGGCCCATGTGGCTGGAGATAAGAGATAGGGCTGAAAAGGATTCAAAAGGAAGAGATCCACCTCCCTTGTGGGAGGTGGACTCTTCCCTAGGATCGGCCGAACCTCTCCTCTTTGGAGTAGGGGCCAAGGCATCCCTCCCTCTCCCTCCTCCTATATATATGCAAGGGTTTGGGCTGTTTTGAGACACGACTTCTTTCTCTCACGGTGCAGCCCTACCCTTCCTCTTCCTCGATCTCCGTAGCGCTTGGCGAAGCCCTGCCGGAGTTCACGTAGCTCCACCGTCAGCACGCCGTCGTGCTGCCGGAGCACGCCCTCAACCTCTCCCTCCTCCTTGCCGGATCAAGGTGCCGGAGACGTCACTGGGCTGTACGTGTGTTGAACGCGGAGGCGCCGTTGTTCGGCGCTTAGATCGGAATCCACCGCGATCTGAATCGCTGCGAGTACGACTCCATCAACCGCGTTCTTGTAACGCTTCCGCTTAGCGATCTTCAAAGGTATGAAGATGCAATCTCTCCCCTCTCGTTGCTGGTTTCTCCATGGATAGATCTTGGTGATCGTAGGAAATTTTTTGATTTACTACAACGTCTCCCAACAGTGGCATCATGAGCTAGGTCTATGCGTAGAATCTATGCACGAGTAGAACACAAAGCAGTTGTGGGCATCGATTTCGTTAATTTGCTTACCACTACTAGTCTTATCTTGATTCGGCGGTATTGTGGGATGAAGCGGCCCGGACCGACTTTACACGTACGCTTACGTGAGACTGGTTCCACCGCATGACATGCACTTGTTGCATAAGGTGGCTAGCGGGTGTCTGTCTCTCTCACCTTAGTCGGATTGGATTCGATGAAAAGGGTCCTTATGAAGGGTAAATATAAATTGGCATATCACGTTGTGGTTTTGGCGTAGGTAAGAAACGTTCTTGCTAGTAACCTATAGCAGCCACGTAAAAACTTGCAACTACAAATTAGAGGACGTCTAACTTGCTTTTGCAGCATATGCCTTGTGATGTGATATGGCCAAAAGATGTGATGTGATGCATTGTGATGTATGAGATTGATCATGTTCTTGTAATAGGATTCACGACCTGCATGTCGATGAGTATGACAACCGGCAGGAGCCATAGGAGTTGTCTTATTTTATTGTATGACCTGCATGTCAATCATAAACGCCATGTAATTACTTTATTTTATTGCTAAACGTTAGCCATAGTGGTAGAAGTAATAGTTGGCGAGACAACTTCATGAAGACACAATGATGGAGATCATGATGATGGAGATCATGGTGTCGTGCCGGTGACAGTGATGATCATGGTGCCCCGAAGATGGAGATCAAAGGAGCAAGATGATAATGGCCATATCATGTCACTATATTGATTGCATGTGATGTTTATCATGTTTACATATTATTTGCCTAGAACGACGGTAGTAAATAAGATGATCTCTCACTAAAATTTCAAGAAAAGTGTTCACCCTAACTGTGCACCGTTGCTAAGGACCGTTGTTCCGAAGCACCACGTGATGATCGGGTGTGATAGGTTCTAACGTTCGCATACAATGGGTGTAAGCCAGATTTACACACGCAAAACACTTAGGTTGACTTGACGAGCCTAGCATGTACAGACATGGCGTCGGAACACGGAAGACCGAAAGGTCGAACATGAGTCGTATGGAAGATACGATCAACATGGAGATGTTCACCATGGATGACTAGTCCGTCTCACGTTTTGATCAGACACGGGCTAGTTGACATGGATCATGTGTCACTTGGATGACTAGAGAGATGTCTATCTAAGTGGGAGTTCATTAAATAATTTGATTATGTGACTTAATTATCATGAACTTAGTCTAAAATTATCTTTACAATCTATATTGTAGATCCAATGGCCAAGGCGAATGTCACCCTCAATTTCAACGCGTTCCTAGAGAAAACCAAGCTGAAAGATGATGGAAGCAACTATGCGGACTGGGTCCGTGGCTTGAGGATCATCCTCATAGCTTCCAAGAAATTGTATGTCCTTGATGCACCACTAGGTGACCCACCCCTTCTCCCACCAGAGCAAGACGTTGCGAACGCTTGGCATTCTCGCTGCGATGATTACTCCATTGTTCAGTGCGGCATGCTTTACAGTTTAGAACCGGGGCTCCAAAAGCGTTTTGAGCAACACGGAGCATATGAGATGTTCCAAGAGTTGAAACTGGTTTTCCAAGCTCATGCCCGGGTCGAGAGATATGACGTCTCCGACAAGTTCTTCAGCTGTAAGATGGAGGAGAATAGTTCTGTCAGTGAGCACATCCTCAAGATGTCTGGGCTACATAACCGCTTGACTCAGCTGGGAGTTAATCTCCCGGATGACTCGGTCATTGAAAGAATCCTCCAGTCGCTTCCACCTAGCTACAAGAGCTTTGTGATTAACTACAACATGCAAGGGATGGAGAAGTCCATTCCTGAGTTGTACTCGATGCTGAAATCAGCAGAGGTCGAGATCAGAAAGGAGCATCAAGTGTTGATGGTAAATAAGACCACTAGTTTCAAGAAAGGCAAGGGTAAGAAGAACTTCAAGAAGGACGGCAAAGCTGTTGCCGCGCCCGGTAAGCAAGTTGCCGGGAAGAAGAAGAACAAGCATGGACCCAAGCCTGAGACTGAGTGCTTTTACTGTAAGGGTACCGGTCACTGGAAGCGGAACTGCCCCAAGTACTTGGCGGATAAGAAGGACGGCAACATTAAAGGTATATGTGATATACTTGTTATTGATGTGTACCTAACCAGCGCTCGTAGTAGCTCCTGGGTATTTGATACCGGTGCAGTTGCTCACATTTGTAACTCCAAGCAGGAGTTGCGGAATAAGCGGAGGCTGGCAAAGGACGAGGTGACGATGCGCGTCGGGAATGGTTCCAAGGTCGATGTGATCGCCGTCGGCACACTACCTCTACATCTACCTTCGGGATTAGTGTTAAACCTTAATAATTGTTATTTAGTACCAGCTTTGAGCATGAACATTGTATCTGGATCTTGCTTGATGCGAGATGGCCACTCATTTAAATCTGAGAATAATGGTTGTTCTATTTATATGAGAGAAATGTTTTATGGTCATGCCCCGCTGGTCAATGGTTTATTTTTGATGAATCTCGAACATGATGTTACGCATGTCCATAGTGTGAGTACCAAAAGGTGTAAGGTTGATAACGATAGTCCCACTTACATGTGGCACTGCCGCCTTGGTCATATTGGTGTCAAACGTATGAAGAAGCTCCATACTGATGGACTTTTGGAGTCTCTTGATTTCGAATCATTTGACACGTGCAAACCATGCCTCATGGGCAAGATGACCAAGACTCCGTTCTCCGGAACAATGGAGCGAGCAACTGACTTGTTGGAAATAATACATACCGAGGTATGCGGTCCAATGAGTGTCGAGGCTCGTGGTGGCTACCGTTATGTTCTCACCCTCACTTATGACTTGAGTAGATATGGGTATGTCTACTTAATGAAGCATAAGTCTGAAACTTTTGAAAGGTTCAAGGAATTTTAGAGTGAGGTAGAGAATCAACGTGACAGGACGATAAAGTGCCTACGATCTGATCGTGGCGGAGAATATTTAAGTCACAAGTTTGGCACGCACCTAAGGAAATGTGGAATTGTTTCACAACTCACGTCGCCTGGCACACCTCAGCGAAATGGTGTGTCTGAACGTCGTAATCGCACTCTATTCGATATGGTACGATCTATGATGTCTCTTACCGACTTACCGCTATCATTTTGGGGATTTGCATTAGAGACCGCCGCATTCACTTTAAATAGGGCACCGTCAAAATCCGTTGATACAACACCGTATGAATTATGGTTTGGAAAGAAACCTAAGCTGTCGTTTCTAAAAGTTTGGGGATGCGATGCTTATGTGAAGAAACTTCAACCTGAGAAGCTCGAACCCAAAGCGGAAAAGTGCGTCTTCATAGGATATCCCAAAGAGACTATTGGGTATACCTTCTACCTACGATCCGAGGGCAAAATCTTTGTTGCCAAGAATGGATCCTTTCTCGAGAAAGAGTTTCTCTCGAAAGAAGTAAGTGGGAGGAAAATATAACTTGATGAGGTAATTGTACCTCCGCTCGAACCGGAGAGTAGCGCAACACAGGAAGTTGTTTCTATGGAGCCTACACCGGCTGGAGAGGAAGTTAATGATGATGATCATGAAACTTCAGATCAAGTTACTATTGAACGTCGAAGGTCCATTAGGACACGTTCCGCACCAGAGTGGTACGGCAATCGTGTCCTATAGATCATGTTGTTAGACAACGGTGAACCTTCGAACTATGAAGAAGCGATGGCGGGCTCGAATTCCAACAAATGGCTTGAAGCCATGAAATCCGAGATAGGATCCATGTATGAGAACAAAGTATGGACTTTGGTGGACTTGCCTGATGATAAGCGAGCCATTGAAAATAAATGGATCTTTAAGAAGAAGACTGACGCGGATGGTAATGTGACCGTCTATAAGGCTCGGCTTGTCGCTAAGGGTTATCGACAAGTTCAAGGAGTTGACTACGATGAGACTTTCTCACCCGTAGCGATGTTGAAGTCTTTCCGAATCATGTTAGCGATTGCCGCATTTTATGATTATGAGATCTGGCAAATGGACGTCAAAACGGCATTCCTTAATGGCTTCCTCAAGGAAGAACTATATATAATGCAGCCGGAAGGTTTTGTCGATCCTAAAGATGCTAACAAGGTATGCAAGCTCCAGCGCTCCATCTATGGGCTGGTGCAAGCATCTCGGAGTTGGAACATTCGCTTTAATGAAGTGATTAAAGCGTTTGAGTTTGTACAGGTTTATGGAGAACCTTGTATTTACAAGAAAGTGAGTGGGAGTTCTGTAGCATTTCTCGTATTATATGTGGATGACATACTGATAATGGGAAATGATATAGAACTCTTGGAAAGTGTAAAGGCCTACTTGAATAAGTGTTTTTCAATGAAGGACCTTGGAGAAGCTGCTTACATATTAGGTATTAAGATCTATAGAGATAGATCGAGACGCCTCATAGGTCTTTCACAAAGCACATACCTTGAAAAGATATTGAAGAAGTTCAATATGGATCAGTCCAAGAAGGGGTTCTTGCCTGTGTTACAAGGTGTGAGATTGAGTATGACTCAATGCCCGACCACGGCAAAGGATGGATGTGCCGAAGAGCTCGTCGTAAAGGGTTACGTCGATGCTAGCTTCGACACAGATCAGGACGACTCCAAGTCGCAAACCGGATACGTGTATATTTTGAATGGAGGGGCAGTCAGCTGGTGCAGCAGCAAGCAAAGCGTAGTGGCGGCATCTACATGTGAAGCGGAGTACATAGCTACTTCGGAAGCAGCAAAGGAAGGAGTCTAGATGAAGAAGTTCATCACCGACCTAGGAGTAATTCCAAGTGCGTCGGGCCCGATGACTCTATTCTGTGACAACACTGGAGCTATTGCCCTTGCGAAGGAGCCCAGGTTTCACAAGAAGACAAGACACATCAAGCGCCCCTTCAACTCCATCCGTGATTACATTCAGGAGGGAGATATAGATATTTCTAAAGTGCATATGGATCTGAATGTTGCAGATCCGTTGACTAAACCTCTCTCACGAGCAAAACATGGTCAACACCAGAATGCTATGGGTGTTCGATTCATCACAATGTAACTAGATTATTGACTCTAGTGCAAGTGGGAGACTGTTGGAAATATGCCCTAGAGGCAATAATAAAATGGTTATTATTGTATTTCCTTGTTCATGATAATTGTCTATTGTTCATGCTATAATTGTGTTAACCGGAAACCATAATACATGTGTGAATACATAGACCACAACATGTCCCTAGTGAGCCTCTAGTTGACTAGCTCGTTGATCAATAGATGGTCACGGTTTCATGACCATGGACATTGGATGTCGTTGATAACGGGATCACATCATTAGGAGAATGATGTGATGGACAAGACCCAATCCTAAGCATAGCACTAGATCGTGTAGTTCGTTTGCTAAAGCTTTTCAGTGTCAAGTATCGTTTCCTTAGACCATGAGATTGTGCAACTCCCGGATACCGTAGGAATGCTTTGGGTGTGCCAAACGTCACAACGTAACTGGGTGGCTATAAAGGTGCACTACGGGTATCTCCCAAAGTGTCTGTTGGGTTGGCACGAATCGAGACTGGGATTTGTCACTCCGTGTGATGGAGAGGTATCTCTGGGCCCACTCGGTAAGACATCATCATAATGAGCTCAATGTGACTAAGGAGTTAGTCACGGGATGATGTATTACGGAACGAGTAAAGAGACTTGCCGGTAAAGAGATTGAACAAGGTATAGAGATACCGACGATCGAATCTCGGGCAAGTATCATACCGATAGACAAAGGGAATTGTATACGGGATTGATTGAATCCCCGACATCGTGGTTCATCCGATGAGATCATCGTGGAGCATGTGGGAGCCAACATGGGTATCCAGATCCTGCTATTGGTTATTGGCCGGAGAAGTGTCTCGGTCATGTCCACGTGTCTCCCGAACCCGTAGGGTCTACACACTTAAGGTTCGATGACGCTAGGGTTATAGGGAAATGGTATACGTGATTACTGAAAGTTGTTCGGAGTCCCGGATGAGATCACGGATGTCACGAGGAGCTCCGGAATGGTCCGGAGGTAAAGATTGATATATAGGAAGTCCATTTTTGGTCACCGGAAAGTTTTCGGGCTCATCGGTAGTGTACCGGGAGTGCCGGGAGGGTGCCGGAGGTCCCCGGGAGGGGTGTGACGACCAAAGGATTTCGTGGGCCCTTAGATGAAGTGTGCCAGCCCTTTTTGGGCTGGCCAAGACCTTCTAGAAAGGCCCATGTGGCTGGAGATAAGAGATAGGGCTGAAAAGGATTCAAAAGGAAGAGATCCACCTCCCTTATGGGAGGTGGACTCTTCCCTAGGGTCGGCCGAACCTCTCCTCTTTGGAGGAGGGTCCAAGGCAGCTCTCCCTCTCCCTCCTCCTATATATATGCAAGGGTTTGGGCTGTTTTGAGACACGACTTCTTTCTCTCACGGTGCAGCCCTACCCTTCCTCTTCCTCGATCTCCGTAGCGCTTGGCGAAGCCCTGCCGGAGTTCACGTAGCTCCACCGTCACCACGCCGTCGTGCTGCCGGAGTTCTCCCTCAACCTCTCCCTCCTCCTTGCCGGATCAAGGTGCCGGAGATGTCACCGGGCTGTACGTGTGTTGAACGCGGAGGCGCCGTTGTTCGACGCTTAGATCGGAATCCACCGCGATCTGAATCGCTGTGAGTACGAGTCCATCAACCGCGTTCTTGTAACGCTTCCGCTTAGCGATCTTCAAAGGTTTGAAGATGCAATCTCTCCCCTCTCGTTGCTGGTTTCTCCATGGATAGATCTTGGTGATCGTAGGAATTTTTTTGATTTACTACTACGTCTCCCAACATCACCAACCAAGACAAAAAAAAGAAAAATAGGCACATATGTGACATGGCTGTAATTAGAAAAGCAAAAAAGAAAATAACTACTTTACACCTTTAAGAATGCTTGAATACATAAGGGAAAAAGTATTATGATCATAATCTACACAACAACTTCATCCAAAAAACAAACACACAGACAAAGAACAAACACTAATGGATCACTTCTTCCTAACCTGAACTAACTGAGCTATAAGTTTAACAAAAAAGAGAAAACAAATCACCCTATTTGAATGAATCCCTACAGAGAAAATGAATGTGCTTCCACCCCATTTCTGATTTACAGCCAACCCTCATAAAAAATCTACAAACCATCTTCCATCCCTGTTGACACCCGCGTTTCTTACCATAATGTACACAACATCTTCATCCAAAAAACAAACACACAGACAAACAACAAACACTAATGGATTACTTCTTCCTAACCTGAACTAACTGAACTATAAGGTTCAACAAAAAAACAGAAAACAAATCACCCCTATTTGGATGAACCCCTACAAATAAAATGAATTGCTTCCACCCCATTTCTGATTTACAGCCAACCCTCATAAAAATCTACACACCATCTTCCATCCCTGTTGACACCCCCATTTCTGACCATAATGTACACAACATCTTCATACCAAAAAAGAAACACACACAAGAACAACACTAAAAGGATAGCTTCTTCCTAAACTAAACTAATTGACTATAAGGTTCAACAAAAACCAGATACATTTCTCCTATTTAGATGAACCCCTACAATGAAAATAAAATGTCCTTCACCCCGGCTCTGAAAGGGAAACTACCACACCTATACAAACCCCTAGGATAGAAATCTCTGCTAACAACAAAGAAAAATACAGGGAAAAAAGAAGAAGAAACAACTAAAAGGGCATCTCGTCCATTCCTTACTTCGAAAAGGGCGCTGCCACCGTCGATCTCCCGCACCACTGGACGCGGCCGCTGCCGCCGATCTCCCGCACGCCGTCGTCGATCTAAAGCCCGCACGCCGCCACCGATCTAAAGCCCGCACGCCGCTGCAAGATCTCAGCCCTCAACTGGAGGAGAAAAAAAGGAGGGATTGAACGGCCGGTGCCTGTGTGGAGAACAAAACAGAGCGCAGTGCATGGGCCGGACCGTAAAAAAGACAAAAAAGTCATGGGCCGCGAGCGGAAAACGAGATGGGTCACACCCACGTCGTTGTGTAGCTCTCCACGTAGACAAACATGAATCGTGGCACGGCTCGATCCAACAGCTGGAGAATTGAATGAGACCAATCTATTTCTCATTCAACTGAGTTTTAGCAAAACCGTTGAAATTATTGTGGATTAGGAGGAGATTTTTTTGCTTTAATATGGACATGTCAATTGGTTGCGGCACATGGGACATGCCATTTGCCTGCGGCACATGATCTGTACTTGCATCAATAAGATACTTGATCAAGCGGAGTTTGGAAGCAAAGTATGCACGATGATCGAAAGAGGGCCTAACTTTGCAAATCCCCATTGAAATTATTGTGGAGTAAGAGGAGATTTTTTTCTTTGCTTCAACACGGACATGCCAATTGGCTGCGGCACAGGAAGCGTACTGCATCAAGAAGGTACTTGATGCACTAGTAGCAAATAGGGCATCGGTTCGGGCCGGCCAGCCCATTAGTCCCGGTTCAGTCATGAACCGGGACTAATGGGAGCAACAGTCCTGGTTCGGGAGGCTAGGGGGCTGGGCGGGCCACGTGGGGCATTGGTCCCGGTTCGTAGGACACCTTTGGTCCCGGTTCCATACACGAACCGGGACCAATGTGCCTCGCTCCTGGCCCACAACCATTGGTCTCGGTTCGTGGCTAGAACCGGGACCAAAGGGGGTGACCGTTCGCCTGGTGCGAGCCCCTTTAGTCCCGGTTGGTGGCTCAAACCGGGACTAAAGGTTCGAATGGTTCGCATCCCACGACGTTTCGCGGTTCAAGGATGAGGCAACTGGTCCGAGCACTTCACCCATTTCTCTTCTTCTCCTCTCTTCTTCTCCTCTCTTCTTCTCCTCCATTCTCCTCTCTTCTTCTCCTCCATTCTCCTCTCTTCTTCCCCATATATTCTACCATGAATCCAATCACTCGCTACGGGGAGGTGCTCGCACATGGCACGACCAATCTCGATGTCGTCTACACGAATGACAGCGCCATGGTGTCGCGTTTTCTTTCCCTTTTGCAGAAATGGCTTGAAGTGGCGGATGATAAAGACAAGTTCATAGGGCTTGATCTCGAGTACACGTCCAAGCAAGAAGATGTTGCCGTCATCCAGCTATGTTTCAAGAAACATGTGATGATCTTCCAATGGGCAAGGTGAGTTTTGAGGGTTTTTCTTTGATCAATTAATAATTTATAGATTATGATGAAAATTGCATAGGATAGAAATATTTTGCATTTTGAATCCTATTGGAAAGATCAATATTTCTTTTAAGTTTGTAGTGAATAACAATTTTCCTTGTTGCAAAACGTGGGAGAACATATATGTCATATAGTTAATTTAGGGTTTCTTCATATATTCATAGGATATGAAAATTGCATATATATATATATATAGGATATAGAAATATATATGTTCTATTTTGAATCCTATGGCAAAGATCAATTTCTCTTAAGTTGTAGTGAAATAATTTTCGAATTTCTTATGATATTAATTACTGTTCACCGGGCTCAAATGAGCCCAGGAGCAAAAACTCTGCGTCTTCCTCTTTTGTTGTAGCGAAATAATTTTCCTTTATATAGTTGCATATTATAATTCTGCCGAAGTATACTTGTTGCAGCAGTATTTAACATTTGTTCCATTTTAATTTGTTGATGTTGCAGTAGTGACAAGCACTGCCCAGCACTCATGGACTTCCTACGCAGCGGCATACATTTTGCTAGCGTTGATGTAAGGAATGACAAGCTGAAGATGAGGTGCAACTTTGGTATTGAGATACCAGTTGGCTGCCTTATTGATATCCAAGACATATTCAGGCTTCGATATGAGAGGACTTCGATGGCTTCTATGGCAGTCGCCTTGATCGACGACTATTACGGAGATATGAAGACCAAATTTCCCCCGGCGCAACACAAAGAGTGGGAGAGGACCCCACTTCAGCCTATGAACATTGAGTATGAAGCAAAAGATGCATACGTTGCATATGAGTTGTACCGCAAGATTCAAACCGTGAACTATGGGCAACGTCACCTCGCACCACCACCACCATGGGGTGGATATTCTTCTGATTCAGGCTAGATAGTATTGTTTGCTTGGACGATTACTTTCTGTAATGGATATCCTAACTATTATATATTACATATCTCTCTAGCTATTATATATTTGTAGTGCTTTTCAATTCAGGTTTTTCTTAAATTCCGATTGTGGCCGAGAACAATATGCAACAAAAAAGTGGGTTGTCATCGTTGGCAACAAGCACGCACACACCATGCCAACTTTCAACCTTTTCAGACTTCATTTAAAGTGCTTTTCAATTCCAGGGTCATTTAGCTAAAAAAAGTAAATGCATGAAAAATATCAAATGAAGTGAGAAAGGGTTGAAAATTGATGATGTGGCTTTGAATGGTGCATTTTGAACACACGAAAAGCCTGAAGTTCAAATAAGTTCAAGAAAATGAAATTCTTTTTGTAACCGATGAGTTTCCGTCCGAAACCCCGATACTTCGAAAGAGACTGTCCGTTTTGTACGCGAAGTGCATCCTGCTTTTGTCGTAACCCTCCCAACTTTTTAACACATGCTATGTGGGTGAAATGTTGATACCATGCCAACTTTCAACCTTTTCAGACTTCATTTGAAGTGCTTTTCAATTTCAGGGTCATTTAGCTAAAAAAAATAAGTAAATGCATGAAAAATATCAAATGAAGTCAGAAAGGGTTGAAAATTGATGATGTGGCTTTGACTCGTGCATTTTGAACACACAAAAAGCCTGGAGTTCAAATAAGTTCAAGAAAATGAAATGCCTTTTCTAACCGATGAGTTTCCATTCGAAACCACGATACTTCGAAAGAGTCTGTCCGTTTTGTACACCAAGTGCATCCTGCTTTTTCCGTAACCCTCTCAACTTTTTAGCACATGCTATGTGGGTGAAATGATGATACCATGCCAACTTTCAACCTTTTCAGAGTTCATTTGAAGTGCTTTTCAATTTCAGGGTCATTTAGCTAAAAAAACAGTAAATGCATGAAAAATATCAAATGAAGTCAGAAAGGGTTGAAAAATTGATGATGTGACTTTGAAATGGTGTATTTTGAACACACAAAAAGCCTCGAGATCAAATAAGTTCAAGAAAATAAAATGCCTTTTCTAACCGATGAGTTTCCGAAACCCCGATACTTCGAAAGAGTCTGTCCGTTTTATAAGCGAAGTGCATCCTTCTTTTGCCGTAACCCTCCCTACTTTTTAGCACATGCTATGTGGGTGAAATGTTGATACCATGCCAACTTTCAACCTTTTAAGACTTCATTTGAAGTGCTTTTCAATTTTAGGATCATTTAGCTCAAAAAAATCAGTAAATGCATGAAAAATATCAAATGAAGTTAGAAAGGGTTGAAAATTGATGATGTGGTTTTGAATCGTGCATTTTGAACACACAAAAAGCCTGGAGTTCAAATAAGTTCAAGAAAATGAAATGCCTTTTCTAACCGATGAGTTTCCGTCCGAAACCCCGATACTTTGAAAGAGTCTGCCCATTTTGTACGCGAAGTGCATCCTGCTTTTGCCGTAACCCTCTCAACTTTTTAGCATATGCTATGTGGGTGAAATGGTGATACCATGCCAACTTTCAACCTTTTCAGAGTTTATTTGAAGTGCTTTTCAATTTCAGGGTCATTTAGCTTAAAAAACAGTAAATGCATGAAAAATATCAAATGAAGTCAGAAAGGGTTGAAAAATTGATGATGTGGCTTTGAATGGTGCATTTTGAACATACAAAAAGCTTGGAGTTCAAATAAGTTCAAGAAAATGAAATGCCTTTTTTAACCGATGAGTTTCCGTCTGAAACCTCGATACTTCGAAAGAGTCTGTCCGTTTTGTACACGAAGTGCATCCTGCTTTTGCCGTAACCCTCTCAACTTTTTAGCACATGCTATGTGGGTGAAATGATGATACCATGCCAACTTTCAACCTTTTCAGAGTTCATTTGAAGTGCTTTTCAATTTCAGGTTCATTTAGCTCAAAAAAACAGTAAATGCATGAAAAATATCAAATGAAGTCAGAAAGGGTTGAAAAATTGATGATGTGGCTTAGAATGGTGCATTTTGAACACACGAAAATCCTGGAGTTAAAATAAGTTCAAAATCCTGGAGTTCAAATATCAAATGAAATGCCTTTTGTAACCAATGAGTTTCCGTCCAAAACCCCGATACTTCGAAAGAGACTGTCCGTTTTGTACACGATACTTCGAAAGAAACTTGATATTATATACAATCCATGCAACTAAAATTATCAAAGTTATTTTTGTTAAAAAATTTAATAGCAAATAATATATTCATAAAGTATTTTTTGTTAACAACTTTTAATATGCAAAGAAATAACATAAAAAATAGCAAAAGTGAAAATAGATGCGCTTACACTGAAATTCAGCCTAAATTCAAAGTGCTAGTTAGACACCTAACTAGCCTTTTGAATTTAGGCCGAATTTCAGTATCAACGCATCTATTATCACTATCAGAGGAGCTCAACGTAACAGCCACGCGCGGGGCTTATAAGCAGGTTCGGGCAACCTTCGCTTGGCGAGGTGGGACTAAACTCCCACCACACCGCTGTGCAAGTCCATTGGTCCCGGTTGGTGGCCCCAACCGGGACCAATGCCACCCTTCCGTCCCGGCTTGTTCCACCAACCGGGACCAAAGGGCCTGTTTCCCATCCTTTGGGCTGCTGAAAACAGGGCTTTGGTCCCGGTTGGTGGCACCAACCGGGACCAAAGGTCCCTGGTTCGTGTCCTTTGGGTGGCGGAAAATAGGGCATTGGTCCCGGTTGGTGCGATAAACCGGGACTAAAGGTAGCATTTGTCCCGGTTGGGGCCACCAACCGGGACCAATGCTCCTTCTATATGACAAGCACTTAGCAAAATTCGCAGTTTTTATTCCACTTCGCCCTCGTCGCCGCCCCGAGCCCACCGTCGCTATTCCCGTCCCCGAGCCCGCCGTCGCCTCCCCCGCAGACCCCGTCGCCACCCCCGTCGCCTCCCTCGCCGCCCTCATCGCCGCCCCGTCGCCTCCCCCGCCGCCCTGTCGCCTCCCCCGCCTCCCCCGTCGCCTCCCTCGCCGTCCTTGTTGCCGCCCCCGTCGCCTCCCCCGCCGCCCCCGTCGCCTCACCCGTCGCCGCCCCGCTCCCGTCGTCGCCCCGCTCCCGTCGCCGCCCCTCCTCCGTCGCCTCCCCTGCCGCCCCCGTCGCCGCCCGCCCCGTCGCCGTCGCCGCCCCGCCCCCGTCACCGCCCCGTCGCCGTCGCCGCGGCTCGTTGCAATTTTTTTAAATATGTGTTGATTTTTATGCTTTTTTAGTATGTGTATGCATGTTAGATTAGTATGTTTATGTTAGCTAGATTACTATGTGTATGTTAGATTAGTATGTTTATGCTTTTTTATTATGTTTATGTTAGCTAGATTAGTATGTGTATGTTAAATTAGTATGTTTATGTTTTTTTAGTATGTTTATGTTAGCTAGATTAGTATGTGTATGTTAGATTAGTATGTTTATGCTTTTTTTTACTATGTTTATATTAGCTAGATTAGTATGTGTATGTTAGATTAGTATGTTTATGATTTTTTTTGAAAGTAGATTAGTATGTTTATGTTAGATTAGTATGTGTATGTTGATTTTGAGTTTTATGAAAAATTAGTCGACGATGCCCGGCCTGCATCCTCATCGTCGAGTAGTCCGCGAGAGGCTGCTTGATAGGCGCCACGTCCGGGACTGGGCTCCACCGGGCTGGCACTGGGAGGTGCTACCTTCCCGGGCTCGGAGGTTGGTGAGGAATGCAGGTATCGTCGTCGACCCGGACCTTCTATGGTGGCGGTCACGCGGGCCACTTTCGGTGAGGAGGGAGCCGACACCCGCAGAGGTGGTACGTCGCCGTGTCAGGGAGGAGGACGAGCACGTCCGTCGCTACATGGCGGCATTGGACGCCCGGTTTGACAATACATGACAGATCCTTCAGGGATCACACTTGAGTTATGATCCCGTGATGGTTCCTTATCTTTGGGTGTCCACCGCCGGTGACTCAGAGACCGCTAGTGAACCGAGTTCACCATCCTCCATTTTGGATTCAAGGATATTCGATTTGTATTAGTGATATTATATTCGAGGTCATTATAAATATTAATATATTAGTGATATTTTATCGGTATAATGTGTGTGTGACTTTCGGTCCGTCGAGACTTTCCTTAGATAACTTTCATGTGTGTTCTTGATGGAGGAATCCCGACTGTTGTCGTGGGGGCGCCTCTTCTTTCTTCTCTTCCTCGCGATATACTCGTCGATATATTGCACAAGAAGAGGAGAGGGGAGGCGTCCATCACGGACGGTCGAACTATTACTGTGAGAGAGTGTCCACCAACATATATACACCACGTATACCATGAGATATGAGAATTATTTAAGGAAAGCCTCGACGTACCGAAAGTAACACACTCATTAATTAAGATTCAAAGCATGTCGTAATTCTTGAACTGGATTATTCGGGATGATGTATTAGTGATATTATATTCAAGTTCATTATAAATGTATTTGTGATTTGCAAGTCATTTCAATATTTTTTCTATGTCATTGCTCGATATATGAAATGGGTTAACTTTAGGTCTGTTTCGGCTCATTGTGTGTCTTTCAGTGAGGGAGAGTGTCCACCATATGTATATATATATATATGAGAGAGGAAGAATCCCGACTGTTGTCGTGGGGGTCGCTTCTCCTTCGTTCCCGTGTGCTAGACATTTTGGTGTAATGCACTCGGGGACGAATGGAGGAGCCACCATCACCGACGGCCGCAATATCAGAGGGAGTGCCCACCATATACGTGAGATGAGAGTTTAGGAAGGAAAGACTCGACAGACCTAAAGTCAACCCGTTGCATATTGAGTAATAGTGATCTGTGTGTTGATCAGTTTTCTCGTAATTTCTTTCGATCGATTTTAAATGTTTCAACTATGAGCCCGTGCCGTAATTGTTGAATCATGAACACAGGAAATGTCGTCGTCATCAGACGACGATGGGATCCAAGCGTGTGAATTTTGCGGTGAAGATAAAGGTCTTTGTGACCAGACTGGACTGCGAGACGGCAGGTTCTTCACCATGAAGCTTTATGAGGACTTTGATATTTCTACGGTACGCAACGATGACAACTGTTTTTTCGTAATTAAGCATGACTTCTATTTCTTTCCTTCAACGCGTAATTTCTGTTTTATACAATTCGACTAGTTCGTCCCATGTCATGCAAGACGATATTTCTTGGAGAGGCTGGGTTTCGAAGAGCACGAGAATTTTGAGACGAGGACAACCAACCTAAGGACTAAACATGGTCACACATTTCTTGTGAAAGTAATGAATGCACCTAATAACACAGAAATAGGGTGCTCAAATTGGGAAGCTTTTTGCAAGGCATATGGATTTTAGGAAGATATGGAAATAACCTTCGATCTTCGTCCCGAAGATCATATTAAAGGAAACATCGACATTTGGGTGGATGTCGATATGTTTCCTGTTTTACCTCCATGTGAGTTTGTCAACCATGCATATTTGTCAAGTAATTTGCATTATATATATAAAAATATTAGGTGTTCATGCGTACTAAATTTGTTAATTTTTAATTTACAGCTTATTTCGTTTCTTCGAATGAAATACAGAACATAATCGACACGACACACTACACTTATGGATCACATCTAACTTGGGAAGAGAAGGATGATCTTATCTACTTTGTTATTGATGTCATAGCTGGTAGAGACATCTTCCCGTATAATTTGGGAACTGGCCCAAATTATACATTGTATATGACACTAGTGCATAGGTTGAGGGCGGATGACATTCGCCGAAATATCTTGGTAAGAGTTGCTAATTAAGTACACTAGTATTGTTGCGTAAATGGTATTGATTACATTGCTAACTAGGCTACTATATATTATGTTCTTCAACAGAAATTGCCAAATGAAGTTGTGCCACCGTTGATGCAACCCGAAGGTAATATGACAATAAAAAGCCCCTTCCATCCCGAGTTATCTTTTGCATACTCGACTGAGCGCAAACCACCAAGAAGGCTCCAAATTGAAGCATGGGGACAAATAAAAAAGGATCGAAAGCCACAAGTTGGAGACCATTGGATCTCTTTGCTTCATCATGAAGACATTGGTGTTATTCTTTTTTATGTCATTTTACCTAAGAGGGAGGACTATGTCATTTTATCTTTTTTGTTTTGTTTATGAGACTTTAACTTTGTATGCTTAAGATGATGATGAGCTGTTAGATCTTGTGTAATTAATGATTTTCCGTCATTTGCTTACTAGCTAGCATCGAGTTCTCTCTATATATAGTAGCTAGCGTCGACCAAGCACAAAAAAGAGAGATCACTTCTCTCTATTAGCTAGCTAACACAATATGAAACCGCTAAATTAACCCTTCAAAACCCCCTAACCCCCCCCCCCCCCTTAAAAAACCCCAGCTCCTGCCAGATGCTGACGCGTGGATGCCTTTTGGTCCCGGTTGGTGTTACAAACCGGGACTAAAGGTCCTCCTGCCTGCGCTCCCGTAGCGGCCACGTGAAGCCCTTTTGATCCCGGTTCGTAAGCGAACCGGAACTAAAGGTTTAGGGATTTAGTCCCGACCCTTTAGTCCCGGTTCCAGAACCGGGACAAATGGGCCTCTGGAACCGGAACAAATGGGCCGTTTTCTATTAGTGATGTCACGGAGTTTGGAAGGGAAGTTTGCACGGTGATCGAAAAAACTGGTGATTAATTATTTCTCGGCATTTTTTTGGTCTAGGTATTGGTACCAGATCCTGGCGGTAACTAACAAGATGAAGCATGTGGCTACCTATGCCATGAACACAAGCCTAACAGTAATAACCAGACCACCATGGATATGTAAGTGCATATTGCTTTTGCGTTTATGCAGTTAGGATTTTGCTTTAGCGGTTAGGTTGTTTTTGGAGTGGTTAGATTAGTATTTTGGCATCGTTTTGCATTGGTAACAATGCGCATGAGTATTGTGTTGTGCATTGATTTGACTGTATTTAGGAAAGTGTTTGATGTGTTTCATAAATATGCATTCATCAGAGCAATGAAGTTATGCTTGTTATGCTTCATAGATAGGCACTAATCATGCCTGTGTGGGTGTGTCTGCTATGCTTCATAGATAGGTGGTGCATATCAATCTCGGTATGCATGATATTTTAATGGGTTGGCGATGCTCATTGCAATTCGATTATGCATTCTATCCTTCATAGATATAGGCCCTGAACATAGCAACATAGATACTGCATCGTCGATGGTGGCGAGCCTCCAATGGAAAGCATGGAGTACGCAATCCCCGAACTGGTGGGTACGTAGGATCAATGCACCGGGCCGGGAGTAGGGACGACGGTGATGCCTCTCCCCACGCCCGGCCGTAGACTGAAGCTTAGGCACATGCAAGCCGACGTAGATGCTCGCACTGGGCCTCCACGCACCAACTTGGTTTCTCGGCTAATCGAGTACAAACTATATTCAGTTATTAGGCCTGGAAAGTGGAAACCGAGAGAATTTTGGCTATTTGCCACTATCAACATGGAGCGAGGCTTGTCAAAATTGCCACTTTCAAGATTGCCTTGGTAAAAAATGCCATCCAACTCGTGTGTATCTTGATTACCATCATGTCATTTCTCTAATTTTATTGATTTCTTTTTTCTTTTCCCACTTATAATTAAGCAATAGAAAGGGCCAAACTGTCCCTGAAATTGCTCTGCGTACGATCGTTTCTCGTCCGACCAGTACGACAAGAGACCAATTCATCTCTAAATACTATGGCCCACAAACTAAATTACTTGTGCTTTGTCTCTAATCGTACAGAATGCTGGACAAGAATCCATTGTACGCATAGCAAGGTTCAACTGCCCCTAGTGCTATCCACACGTACTTGGGTCTTGGGCATCTGATCGGAAGTTGAGGCGGACGAGAGTGCACACAACCTGAGCAATGGAAAGGGGGAAATGACATGATGATCAAAGTGCACACAACCTGGGTGACATTTTTACAAAGCCAATATAGAAAGTGGCAATTTTAAGAAACCCCATATTAAATGTGGCAAATAGTCGATTTTCTCTGAAAACCGAACAGAACTGAGGCAACATGAAAAACCGAACGTGCAAAGTGTTTTTTGAAAAAAAATCACCCCAATGATATATTTTCCAGGCTATTATAGAAATTGCCGTGTTGGAAAAAAGTTGCAAGCTAGCTGAAGGAATTGTCGAGAATTTACCATTCTGCATCATTGTAAATTGCTACTTCCTCAGTCTTGGTGTATAAGTCATCTTACGAAAACCAAATAATCCCAAAACACTTAGGCGCGATGCATTAACTTTCACCTCATTTTTGGAATCAACCAATGAAAGAAAATAGGGTTGATGACTTGAGACTAACTAGCACAACATGCATTGGTCAATTCATTACATACAATGGTATTAATTAGCAAATTAACATTAATTTCTCTCGATTTTCCTCTTCGTCTTGGTCACGGTGCACAACCTAAGTGTTGAAAATATGCCCTAGAGGCAATAAATAAAGTGTTTATTATTGTGTTTCCTTGTTCATGATAATCGTTTATTATCCATGCTATAATTATATTAATTGGAAACATGGATACATGTGTGGATACATAGACAAACACAATGTCCCTAGTATGCCTCTAGTGAACTAGCTCGTTGATCGAAAGATGGTTAAGGTTTCCTAGCCATGGACATGAGATGTCATTTGACAACGGGATCACATCATTAGGAGAATGATGTGATGGACAAGACCCAAACTACAAACGTAGCTTATGATCGTGTCAGTTTATTGCTATTGTTTTCTGCATGTCAAGTATATGTTCCTATGACCATGAGATCATGCAAATCACAGATATCGGAGGAGTACCTTGTGTGTATCAAACGTCGCAATGTAACTGGGTGACTATAAAGGTGCTCTACAGGTGTCTTCGAGGGTGTCTGTTGAGTTGGCATGGATCAATACTGGGATTTGTTACTCCGTGCGACGGAGAGGTATCTCAGGGCCTACTCGGTAATACAACATCACGATAAGCCTTGCAAGCAATGTGACTAAGTGTTAGTTACGTGATCTTGTATTACAGAACGAGTAAAAGAGACTTGCCAGTAACGATGTTGAACTAGGTATGGAGATACGGACGATCGAATCTCGGGCAAGTAACATACCGAAGAACAAAGGAAACATCATAGGGATTAACTGAATCCTTGACATAGAGGTTCGACTGATAAAGATCTTCGTAGAATATGTAGGAATCAATGTGGACATCCAGGTCCCACCATTTGTTATTGACCGTAGAGGTGTCTCGGTCATGTCTACATAGTTCTTGAACCCGCAGGGTCTGCACACTTAAGGTTTGATGACGTTTCGGTAGTATAGAGTTATGTATGGTGGTGACCGAAGTTTGTTCGGAGTCCCGGATGAGATCCGGGACGTCACAAGGAGCTACAAAATGGTCCGGAGGTAAAGATTCATATATAGGAAGTCCTGTTTTGGTCGCCGGAAAAGTTTCGGGCTCATCGGTAGTGTACCGGGAGTGCCGGTAGTGTACCGGGAGGCCACCGGGAGGGGTATTTCGATCCAAGAGGCTACATGGGCTGTAGGAGGGTGTAAACCAGCCCTTAGTGGGCTGGTGGAACATCCACAAGAGGCCCATGCGGCTGAAGGAAAAAAGGCCTAAGAGAAAAAATGAAAAAAAGGCAAAATAGGGTGAATCCTAGTCCTACTAGGATTGGAGGTGGACTCCACCTCTCCCTCTCTCCTTCGGCCGAAGCAAGGAGGCCTTGGCCCTTGTGCCAAGGCCTATCCTCCTCTCCTCTTATATATACTGAAGGTTTTAGGGTTTTTGCACTAGATTTTCAGCCATGTGCTACCCGTTCCTCCAGTGCATAGTTTCTCCTCTAGATCGTTTTTTTGCAGTGCTTAGACGAAGCCCTGCCGGAATTACTCCACCACCATCACCGGAGCGCCGTCAGGCTGCTAGAGAACTCTTCTTCCTCTCCACTCCTTTTTGCTGGATCAAGACGGTGGAGATCGTCATCAAGCTGTACGTGTGCTGAGCGTGGAGGTGCCGTCCGTTCGGTGCTAAATCGGAAGGATTGTGATCAAGTTTGTGGGACGGATCGTGATCAAGTTCGTGGGACGGATCGTGATCGGATCGCGGGACGGATCGTGGTTGGATCGCGGGACGAATCGTGATTGGATCGCGGGACGCACGTCGATTTGGATCGCGAAGACGTTCGACAACACCAACCGCGTTTCTTAACGCTTCCCGCTTAGCGATCTATAAGGGTATGTAGATCCACTCTCCCTCTCGTAGATGCTCATCACCATGGATAGATCTGCGTGTGCGTAGGAAATTTTTTGTTTTCCATGCAACGTTCCCCAACACTAAGATGACTTATACACCGAGACGGAAGGAATACGTGTCTTGGGGATTTTTTAGAGAATTGGCCCGTTTGCCATGCTGCCAGGCCGAATGCGATGAGGGAACTTGCCATGCATCTATATCTACCCCTTCATTTTTAAATATAAGTCTTCTAGAGATTCAACTAAATACTATATACGGATGTTTATAAATATAATTTAAAGTGTAGATTCATTTATTTTGCTTCGTATGTAGTTCGTAGTGGAATTTTTAAAAAGACCTATATTTAAAAACAGAGGGATTACAACGATATAAAAGATACAAAGGGGTAGATTCAATATATCTCGGCCATCAAACAATTCAATCCAACGACCTGTATTGCTCAATGGCGAGCGCTCAACATGTTCAGCATGAAATTAATAACATGTCAAATATAGATTATCCATGCAATTAACATGTAACTGATATCATACCTAATGTTGATGTGCAATTAATTTTCTGCCTAACAACAATTTTTGACTATTTTCTAATCCCTCCATTCCACAATGTAGTGCGTCTGTGCTTCCCCAAATCTAACTTTGATCATAAATTTAACCAACGAGACCGATTGTGGCGGGATAAAAATTATATCATTAAATTCGTATTCGAATCAAGTTTTTGCTGATACAATTTTTACTGATATAATTTTTACTCCCGCCACAATCGGTCTTGTTGGTTAAATTCATGATCAAACTTAAAACTCGAAAATCAAGAACGCACTATGTTATGAATGAAGGAAGTACCTGATATCAACATGCATTGCACGTACACATTTACTAGTGCTTCTATGTAAATCATCATACTTTTTTTAAAAAAATCTCCCCCTAGGGTCTCGATTTCATTAAAAAAGAAGAGGATTACCGGATTAATTAACGGAAAACCAGGCAAAAACTGACACAATAACCCATACAGGGCAAAACCGGCCGACCTGGCCACCCACACACGGAGATACAAAAACGCATTGTAAAGAAGAACCACATAGTCGAGGTAGTCACCAAGCGTCATCGTCATCGCTCCTCCACGAGCCAGCGACTCCAATTTCATCATCTACTTCCGCGAACGATGCACTTGTTGCCACAAACGCCGGAACCCATGCCAGCCTATGCCAAACAGTCGACCGCAGGTGCCGGCGCCAGACAGCTCCGACTAAAAGGACCACCAAAAGACAAGGGAAATGGGCACCTCCTTGAAGGCCAGCAGCCACCTGTCATCGTTGCCACCCAGGCACTCCAGGGCAGCTCCGACTCCGCGACGGCATGGCAAGACCCAGACGAGGCAAGTGGAGCAAGCCGGGAAAAACCGACAACCGCTTTGCCGCAGCCCTGCACTGCTGACCATCATCATCGTTGCCAAACTGAACACCACACCATCACATTGCCGACCGGGCACCTGCCGATCGCAACTCCGTGAGCGTCTAGCACATGGAGAGCACGAACGGGATCGGCAGATCTTCAAGGCGACGCCCCAAAGAGGGAAGCGACGATGCCGACACCGTCGCCCGACCCAGCCGGGTCTTAGGCTTTCACCCGAAGAACTGAATCCGAGAGTGTGTAGGGGGTGAACTCCACGATGACGCCTCCAAGAAGGTGAACGACGCCCACAGGCACCGCCGTCGTCGACCGGCAAGAGGCCGGCAAGCTTTCGCCCGGAGCACCGCCCAACACCACACGCCCACACACCATGCCTCCGCTAGCCCGCACACCTCCCGCGGAACCGTTGCGCCTACTGCCCGCGAGAGCCACCACCATCACCTCCTCGCTGCCAACCACCGCCGACAGCCCGGAACTAGCCGCCCGACCAGGACCAGCACCCTCCCGAATCCACGAAGCAGCACCGCGTGGGCGGCCGCAGACAGAATTCGAAGGGCGCACGCCGAGCAAGCGCAACCCCGACCGCCGCCCCCATCGCGCCAGCTCGGCCGGAACCGGAGGCAGAGGTGAGCCCGAGGCCACCCCCACAAGACCGCGCCCAGGAGGCCGCAGATCCAGGAGAAGCTGTCGGGGGCCGCCGGACGCCGCCAGGGGAGAGCCGGCCGCCGGAGCGGAGCCCAGATCGAATCGGGAAGGGGAGCCTCCCCACCACCATATGCACGGGCGCGCGAAGGAGCTCCCCACCGCCGCCGTCCGTCGGGCGGGCTAACCCGCCGGCATCTTCCGGCGGCGGCGAGGGGGAAGGAGGCAGAGGGAGGGGTCGGCGACGGCGGCGGGGTAGGGTTCCGCCCGAGCCGCCGCAGGAGCGACGTGGGCGTTTTTGTGATGCTTCGCTTTCAATATTAAATCGTCATACTACATCTTATAGGGCATCGTTGATACTACACATGGAGTTGTTTCATATTGATAGTGTATGACAACAAACATTTGGCTCGTTCCCACGACTCGGTGCCTTGGAGTGAATAGGAAGTATCATGTGGATGGCTTTAAGCACGTGACACGTGTGATAAGCAATCCAAACAATTTTAAAAAGAATGTATGTCGTTTTAAATTTTACAAATGAAAACTAGAGCGTACAAGAGCGTCCCTAGAAAAACCATTCATAAGGGACGCCAACTCTATATATCATTTTCGTTACTGAAAATCCATAGGAAAATTGAGGCAGTCCCCATCACAACTCACAACGAAACCAACACAGCTAGGCCGGCTGCTAATCTTGGACGCCATGCTTCCGCTCTCCTTTCTCTCCCCATCCGATTCATCAATCGTTTCTCTTGTCTTCCCCTGCTCCCCGGGCAGACTCATCGCGCCGCCGGCGAGACGACCCGCCGGATTTCTCCTCGTCGTCTCCTCCCCTCCACCCGTCCCCGGGCGCGAAGAGAGAGAGCAGCCTCGCCACGGCGCTCCGCACCGAACCTCCGCCGGCGCCTGGGTCGTGGGCGCTCCCTTCCCTCACGCGCACGGACGCGACCGCGCTCGTCACGTGCCTCAGCCTGTGAGACATCAGGATCTCGACCCGGACGTGCTCCGGCAGTCGCAGCGCGAACTGCTCCGTCCCGCCGCCGCGCTCGTGCCCCGTCGAGTTCGACCGCGGCAGCGCCCCACGCCCGGCGGCCTCGCGCCGCGACCTCGCAGTCGCAAGCATCCGTATCCTGTCGTCATCCTCGCCGTTGCAGCTGGGGTCTTCGATGAGCACCACCGTGTCGTGTGGCACCGGCGTTTCCTCCGGCGACGTGGGCTGCATCAGCTCCTCAGGGTCAGGGACCGGCGGGTCGAGGACGCTGGCGCGGCAGAGCGGGCACGTGACGTGCTTCTCGAGCCAGAGGCCGATGCACTCCGGGTGGAAGGCGTGCGGGCACGCCGGCAGGAGGCGGAGGCTGTCGTCGTCGTCGAACTCCAGGAGGCAGACCGCGCACTCCAGCGGGTCGACCCTGCTGGCGCAGATCCGGTGCTGCTTGACGTCGCGGTACGACACCAGCGGCAGCGCCGCGATCTCCGCAGCGTCCAGGCCATCCTTGTGGCGCGACCGCGACCGCTCCGAAGACGAGCTGTCGGCGGCCACGGGCTCGTCCGGCGGCCGGAACATGCGGAGGCAGGCGAAGGCGAGGAGGACGACGAAGACGGGGAAGAAAATGGCCATGAAGAAGGAGATGGTCATCACGTCGGAGAAGCTCATCGTGTTGTTCGGTCCAGGGCCTCCCGGCGCCTGCGCTGCCGCGCAGGAGGCGATCGCCGCGAGAACGACGGCGGCCAGCAGGGAGGCGGCCATTGCGCGGCGGCGGCTAGGGTAGGTTGGTTCTGGCGGAGGAGCCGGAGGAGGGGTTGGTAAACACCGGACTTGAGGTATACAAATACGTATACATACTACCAGATTTTCATCAGTTAATAACATCTATAGAAAAACAAAAAGATTTTCCGTTGAGATTCATTCATGCGCTTTGCAATGTCAACCGGTGTGAGATTTCGATGCGGAAGAGATGAGTGGTACAATACAATATCCAACGACTCTCCTTTCCTCAACTAGTAATCGTCTATGTGCAACATGTCTAATTTGACATCAATATTATTTCCAAGATTAATCATAATTTTAATGTTTGGTTTCAAAATTAATTTTCTTTAATGAAAATAATGCCGTTTCTAAATTATGATTAATGTAATTGATATGCTCCTAAATTATTGATGGTGTGATTAATATATCATTGAAACAACATGAGATGTTGGATATAGGTGATTGGATCGGATCACTAGAATTCACCAAACTTGTGTTTTTTCCTATTTAGGGTATGTACAATGGTGTTATCTTAGAAGTGCCACATAGTATAAATGATGATGTGGAGGAGAGAGAACTCATAAAAAAGGATTTGTCTTCTCTTATTTAAGATAAGACAAGATGTGATCTCATAGCACAATATATCTCACCATATTTTTAGGAATAACTAGTTATTGAAGATAAGGCTAAGAGATGATCCATTGTAGACTCCTTTTTTTATCACCTCTAATTTAAATGCAAACTTTAAGATAAGACTATCTTATCAACCATTATACAAGCCTTATATACTATTAAAGGCGGTTGGTTCCGTCGCCTACCCCTCACTCACTTTTGTCTTCCCCACGCACCCCTCCCCCCCTCTCTTCCTCTCAACCGATGCCTATAAAATAAAAATCAAGATAAATAGAGTAACTTGGAACAATCTAAATCAAATTGGTACTTTTCCAAAAGATCATCTCGCATTAACTCAATCAAATCAAATCTTTCTAAAATCTCAACTAAATCAAAACTTTTCTTTACTTTACCTACGCACACCCAAATCAAATCAAATCTTGCCAAAACCTCTACTAAATTAAAACTTTGCCCGCATTCCCCTACACATACTCAAATGAAAATTAAAATCTAGAATATTGTTGGTGTAAGGCATGTGTCAAATATAAATAGTGTTGAGTCACTAAAATATGTGTGTGCCCGTTGCAACGCACAGGCAATTAGCTAGCGTAAGTTGCAGTGTAGTACATAATATTATTTACAGGATCAACCGTATTTAATGTAGATTTGGAGATTAATTATGTTGAATGTAGTTCATGTTGTGTCTGCATTATGATTAATGCAATTACCATGTTTTCAAATTATTGCTGATGCGGGGGATGCATTAGTGGAGCAACATGAGATGTTGGATGTAGATGGTTGAATGGCACAAGTCATTAGGATTCATCAAACTCGTGCTTTTCTATATCATTATATAGTGTGAGAATAACTTTGAATGTAAGCCGTCCAATCTGCACATCCGATGGCTAGGATGTGGCAAATCCCTACTACCTGAGTCGTCGATTTTTCAGCATCCAACGGCTGAAAAGGTGCATCTGTCTTGCTCTTCGATCATGCTCACCCTCCTCCTGCTCCACGGCCTCGCCTCCTCATGCCCACTAGCCAGACCATTTCTTCCTCCATCCCTCCCAGCATTGCCTGCACTACCCCGTCCGAACAAATGTACCATCATGATACATATACTTTGTCGCACTACCCCATAATCCATCGATTTGGCGGTGTCTTT
Organism: Hordeum marinum; assembly: GCA_022496015.1. Lineage (NCBI taxonomy): Eukaryota > Viridiplantae > Streptophyta > Magnoliopsida > Poales > Poaceae > Hordeum > Hordeum marinum. The sequence continues at coordinate 504,399,491 of CM039674.1, read as the reverse complement.
GTCGCCCAAGTTTACCCACCCCCCTCCCCCCCTTGCAATTGCACGAGCAAAAAATCCATCCTGTCGTGTCATCCGCTTCCCAACATGTGCACATCTCTCTGTTGGGGAACGTTGCATGGGAAACAAAATTTTTCCTACGCTTCATCAAGATCAATCTAGGAGATGAGCATCTATGAGAGGAGATATTGAATCTACGTATCCTTGTACATCGCTAAGCGGAAGTGTTAAAGAACGCGATTGATGTAGTGGTACGTCTCCGCGATCCAAATCGCAAGCCGTCCCACGAACTCCCGATCAAGTACCGAGCGGAAGGCACCTCCACGTTCAGCACACGTGCAGCTCGGTGAAGATCTCCGCCTTCTTGATCCAGCAAGAAGGAGCGAAGAGGTAGACGAATTCTCCGACAGCGCGACGCTTGTTGCAATGTCCACATCAATTACATCAAACCATTTGTAATACAGTGCCTGCGTCCTCTTTGCCAGCACAATTGAAGCAATCTTTCACCATGCATAGCTAACAGTCTTGGCAAAAAAAAAAGTTCGGCACAAAACATGAAGGCGAGACCAACCTAATGCATAGCAAGCCTGGGCAACAATGTGCTCAGCCAGCGGCCCATCACATCGGTCTGAGGGTGAGACCAACCTAATGCACAGCAAGTTAGGTCAAGAAATTGCGGTTGGACAATCCAATTTTTTTTTCGAAACGCAGGCAAAGATTGCCTCATCTATTAATTAAGCAGAAGAGAATTGCCCAGTTAATTACGGAAAACCGGGCAAAAATCGGTACAACAAGAGCCAAGCCCACTTTCATAGACTGAAACACACAGGGTAAAGCCCACCCTTATCGACAACAAGTTGACCTGCGACGAGACAACGCAGCTCCGACTCTGACGGAGAACTCAGAAGAACGAAACCAGGCACGGCTGGCGCCACGGAAGATCGCCGAACGGGCCACCTGCAGCCAGTCATCGTACACCGCAAGGCCCGCCGCCGCAGCTTCGACTCCACAGCAACAAGCAAACCGAGGCAAAATCGTGGACACGCCGGAGAAGAGCCGACTACCGCAACCATTGCCGCGTCGCTGACGTCGCTCCCACCATCATCGTTGCGACAGAAGTCTGGTCGCCACAGTGATTCTCTCGAGGCCGCCGCCCCGACATCCATCGCTCCGTCGCGCCCAACGCAATCAACCAGCACCGCCTTCCGAGGCCGCCGCCCCGACATACCACCGCTCGCCTTGAGAAGCAATGCCGCACAACCCGACTGCCCGCAGTCCACGCTGCTCAGGGCAACCGCTCGCAGACCACGAACGTCGCACCAAATCCAGGGCCGCCGCCCCGACGTAAAGTCACACCGCCCCCTCTGGGGTGCATCGACCAAGCCGACACCCCTACCGCCCAAGCGGGACAAGGATGCCACCCAACCAAAGACGAGATAGAGCCCCACCTCATAGAGCTGCCACTCACATTGTTCCCGAGATCGCCATCTCGACGCACAATCAGAAACCACCCGGAGCTGCCGCCCCGACGTCCACTGTCCCCGACGACGAAGAGATCCGTGCAACCTGTAACATGCTGACTCTCCAAGGCGATGCCTCAAAGAAGGAAACGACGTAGCCGCCGTCATCGTCCGCTTCGACCATCCGAAGCTAGGGATTTTTTCCGGAGAGTCGTGTAATGGAGCTCCACGGCAACACCTTCAAGAAGGGGAACGGCACCATGGCTATGGCGTCGCTGTTGCCGGCACCGACCCAAGGTCAGTGCTGGACTTTCGTCCGGAGATCCTTCACACCTCCGAATCGGAGCAGATCCGAAGCGCTGCGCAGCACACAATCCCCATGGTCGGCGTCCACCGGCTCCACCTACGCCTCCTCGGGCCTCCGAGCCGCGCCCAATTGACAGATCCAGACTGCCCAGAGCCGATCCGCGACCACGACGCACCTTGTGCGCGCTCATCGCGCCACCCTGTGTGGCCACGCCTGTCGCCTCACGCCAACACCGAGCTGCAGCGGCAAGCAGTAGCCCCCTTGCCGGCGCACCTGCCGGAGCGCCAGATCCGCGCTCAACCCCTCAGCATGCGCTCCTGCGTGCCCTTCCGCAGCACCTCCCACCGCGCACCGACCACCACGCTAGAGACACCAGATCCGTGCCCGCTCGCTGCAACAACCGGCCGCCCCTAGGCCAGCGCCCCACGCCGCGCGACGCCAAATCCGGCCGCGCCCTGCCGCCTCGCCACGCCGCCCCGAGCGACCACAGCCTCGAGCTCCCACCGATAGGACGGCCCGTGCCGCACGACCAGGGGGAGGAGGAAGAGGGCCCCGCCGCCGCCGAGCCCTCGGGCTTCGCCCGGCGACTCCTGCCGGCGGCGGCGAGGGGAGGGGGATGCCAGTGAGAGGCGCTGGTGGCGGGCTAGGTTTCGCTCCCTGGTCGCCCGACATCCAGAAAATTTAGAAGCATTCTACAAAGAGCACGACAAAGCAGAATGAAATCTCAATCTACTTCAATGCATTTGCAACTGAACAATGTCCAGAGGTTGAGCAACTTGCATGCTTATAGCCTCCTGAAGAGTTGTACCACACACTGGCATGTAAATAGTTTAGATTCATCCATGAAGCAATTACAGCAAACCATTTGTGACAGTTTAAGCTGGAAAAGAAAAAAGCATTTGGAAGCAGCAACTTCCTGCCTTCTCAGCTGAACTCATCTTTCACCATGCATAGCTAACAACCTAATCAAACAAACGAGATAACCGTGCAACGGACAAGCCAGAAAAACAACCCAGCATCCAGCCACATAATAGGACTTAATTTGGCACAAACAACCTCATGATGTAATACACTGCCTGCAGAAAGCATATCACAGCTTGCCAGAGAAGTAGGTTTTTCAGCTGCTGCGACAACACAAAGTCCAGCAAGGTACCAGCAGTCTTCTTGAACAAGTGGCACGGCGTGACACTACCAATTAACTTACAGAGATCCTTTCTCCTCTTTTGTAGTACTTGAGGTCAAAAGGGTCAGCAAACCCAAAATCATAAGCTAGTTCGTGGTCGTAAGCAGGACCTGAACCGTCAGTGACAGGGCTCTTGAAGAGCTCTAGCCTGCAAGCTTTGCTGTTCCATTTTGCGCTGGTTAGAGGCTTCAGCTTCACGCTCACATTATCATCCCCCGGGGAGAAACACTCTATGGCCACCACAACCACCATCTGCTCCAGCACCCGAGCCTTCTCCGCGACGAACTTGAGGAAAGCAACCTCACTTCTCGACCCTCGGAACTCATAGAAGAACATCTTCTTCATGCTCTGCAGGATGCATCTGATGGGATCGCCCTCCTGCCAGAACTTGGCATTGACCTTGCCAGTGGACTCTTCAGATATGGGGTGGGACTGCAGATGAAATCAATCATCAATCAGGAATCTATGAGCAATTAATTAGATAATTAGTCTGATTCCCATTTCTGACCATGCTACATATGTACTCCCTATGTAAAGAAATATAAGAGCGTTTATAGATCACTACTTTAGTGATCTAAACGCTCTTATATTTCTTTACCGAGGAAGTACTGCGCACTAACTAGTATTGCAAAAATTTCATTCAAAGTTAACCAAATTTACATGGACATGGAGCGTCTCCAGGTTGGGGAAGCATCTGAGAAAGCCAGGCACTTTCTTGACAGCATTGCAGACACCGAATTGCAGCTTGGGACAATGTTCTCCTTGCTCCCAGCCTGCAATTCACCCAAGGACAGAGGATCATACATTAGCATTGTTATAATTGGCAAGACACATCTACACATGCAAATTTAAGTAGGATCTACCAGTTCTTGCTCTCCTGGCTTAAGGTATCCCAGCACACGCAGTTTAGGAGCAGAGCCAATCTTGATGATAGAAGAGCGTTTCCTGGTGGGTCGGTCATTGTTCTTCTTATTGGGGGAATCGGTGAGCTCGGCAAACTGAAAGAGCCGCTCCAGGCGAGGGGCATCCACCAAGTCGATGTCCTCCGAGAAGGAAAAGCCCAGCTGAATGCACCGCAGGCTGCTCTGGTTGACGAGGCGGAGGCGCAATCCGCTCTGGAATCCCAAGACGAAGAGGAACTCGAGGACGGGGCATCTTTCAAGCATGAAGTCGAGATCACGGTCCTCCATGGTATTCCAATAGAGGCCGAGCTCTCGTAGATTGGGGAATCTGGCGGCGCGCGGTACGGCGGCGGTGTCCGGGAGCCTCCAGATGCCGAGATGGAGGCGGGTGAGGGAGGCGCAGCTGAAGATGGTGGCGGGGAGGCGCAGGTCTATCGGCAAAGGGTGGTTGGCAAAGACGAGTTCTTGGACCCCCTTGGCGACGAGGGTGTCGATCCAGCGGGCCATCTCGCCACGGTGCTCCTCCATGGTGCTGCGGGTGAGGTGGACGCAGCGGAAAGGGCCCGGGTGCGCCGCGAGGACGCGGGACACTGCGGCGGTGACGGCCCGGGGAGAGGCAGCGCCGATGACGAGCTGGCCGCCCGCGCCGCCGTACGGAAGCAGGTGGCTGTCGGCGAGAGTGAGAGGGGCCGAGCGCCAGAGGGGCCGCCAGCGCGAGGCGAGGGCGGCGGTGCGCGCGGCGTCCTTGGCGGGGAGGCGGGAGAGGATGTTGACGAGGGCAACATCGGGGAGGCGGCTGATGCGGTCGACGCCATCGGGGGGCGTCGGCGCGCCGGAGAGCGAGAGGGTGGCGGCGGGGGAGACGGGCGGGCCGGGGAGGTAGCTGTACACGTAGTGGAGAATCAGGTTGTAGCCGAACTCCACCATGCCGCGGTCCATGCCTCCGCGCTCCATGTGCGCGACCATATCGCTCCAGGAGATGCCCTGGATCACATGCGAGTCGTCCATGGCCGCCGGTAGAGAGGAGGGGGAGTGACGGCGAGGGTTTCGTTTCGGGGAGCTGTGAGGAGTGCTGGCGGCTGCCGGTGTGAGTGACTGCTCGTGGCAAGGCATGTCGCCGGCTTAGATGTTGGGCCAAATGTTGGAATCAGGTACCCACTGGGCCCATGAAACTGCTTCGGCTCGATCTTCTCAAAGAAAAAAGAAAAAACAAACTTTCAATCTTCTCAAAAAAAAAAAAGAATTTTAAATGCTCAATACTAACTTTCCAGATATCAGTTGAAAATATTCAAGCTCAAACACCGACATGTCCTTGGCCATCAACATCGACCCGTCTGATGATACATCAGTGCGTGAAGAGCCCGACTCAGATCGACGCCACCAACACGCAGTAGGTAAGAACGAGTAAAAGACAACCAATGCAGATCAAGTCAGCCCACAAAAATCGTGCGTCGCTGGACATCGTTTCTCACCAGAAATCAGATCCACAACGTCCGCCGAAGACGCTAGCGACTCAAATCGCACCACCACCAACCAACATCAGCCACATCGCCTAGAGGACCTCGGGCAACGCAGCCAACAACCACCATGCCCATGGGGAGGGATACCTCACCGCCGGCAAATACTTCCCGGACTACGTCCCAACCACACTTATGCGGGGTGAGAGCCTTGACCCTCCTCGGGCACATATCTGGCTCGCCCGAACGCGAGCCCTAAGTCGGAACTGCCGCCAACGCACGTGTACCTGGTGTCGCGTCGACTGGGGGTGGTAGGAGCGAGCGGGGATGACCGAAGCAACGCCAACAAGGAGATCCAGCGGTGGTTGCGGGTGACACTCAATGGGAGTTGTCTACGAGCACTAGTGCAGAACCGGCCTATAGTCACAGTTCGTAAGGGCCTTTAGTGCCGGTCTTAGAGTGGGGACTAAAGCCTAACCCCTTTAGTGTCGATTCAACACGGCCCGACACCAAAGGCCCTTCACGTGGCATCCGATGACGCCGTGTGCTCGGGGAACCTATAGTCCCGGTTGATAACACCAACCGGGACTAAAAGTATTGAGTTTTTTCAGTTTTGTTTTATTTTTCCTTTTAATTTTTAGGGGTTTATGAATTAATTATGGTTTAATTTTCCTTTTAATTTTGTATTTTCCATTTAAATAATTTTCATTTCAAACATATATTACGCTACTACATACATATTGTACACACGTTGTGCATGCACATATATATAAATACAAATTGAATTTCTCGTAGAACCGCGATCATATATTCTAGTTTCATATATATATATACATGATTTCTCCTACAATTTGAGTATCATTACATATATATATATATATATATATATATAGGACATATTTTATCTACTACCAGGGGTAGTTACCCCCTACCTGTTTGCTTTCCACGTGTCACACATGATAGGTCCAGTTCAACCGGGTAGAGGGATCTCGTTAACGGGTGGACTCAATTTAAAGAGCTATTTTGATTTTCCCTATAAAATAATCCGGCAAGTGACATGCTGCTTCAACCGCCTCCTTAATTCTTGGAAAGTGACCGGCTAATTCAAACAGTTTGTTGGATAAGCAGTTGAACTTGATACTCATTATACCTACGTAGTTCTCCTTGGAGATAGGTAGTATATGGAGTAGATGGTCGAATTTTATTACACTTTGTTTCTCAAATTTTAGATAATATAGTACAAGAAATATGATACATTTTCAAACGCATGGAGCATATATATTCATGTATATTTGGAGTATGGAGTATTAACGTATAAGTAGTATGGAGTATGGTCCCTGCAGAAAAAGAAGAGAATGGAGTATGGAGTATGAAGTATGAAGTATTGACATATTTTACATGAAATATCCTACCGTGGTGTTCATTAGTTCTTTTTGGAGTATGGAGAACATGTATACTGTCCATTGTAGTAGGAGGATATACTTAAAAAAACTATGATGGAGTATGTATATTTTTTGAAACAGTGATATATAACCCTTTTGTTCTGAAATGAAACATTGATATTTACTTTCCTTGAACATAAATATTGAGTGTGCATCTATGTACGTAATTATTCTTTTTTTGAGTGGGGTCTATGTACGTAATTCTGAAGCGGTGGCTTGAACATATTATGTAAGAGTCTTGAGAGTATGTAGAATAGTCTTTTTGAGAAGGGAGTATGAAGTTTATATACCTTTTTCTGTAAGTAGTATGGAGAATGTCATTAGTAGTAAAAAATATCTGGTTGAGATATAGTACAATATAAATTATAGAGTACACGATCTGTACATATGTGATGATGTACGTGCATCACACGAAACTAACAAGCATGATTATGGCCACGTTCATCAGGGCGTGCACGTGTGTGACTATGTTGCTACGGCGTTGTCGTCGGTAGTATGCGCATGCAGGGAAAACTATGAAACTGAGTGCTCCTGACATGTCATTGTCGCAGGCGATGATGAGACGTCACAGTTTGCGGCCGCCGCTAGCCGGCATGGTGAAGGCAGCAACGCGCCCCATGTCGACATGATGAAGGCGTTGTCCCTGCAAGAGCTGGCGGAGCGTCGGCTGCAGTGATGCACTTGCCATGCATGTATATGTTGGATCAACCAAAAGGCGGGCACCATCGCTGGAGGGCATCGGCAACCTCGACGGGCCGCCGTCCTGTAGAATAAAGTTAGATCTCTTGTACACGCACGCATCAACCTTATTCCAACATATGTACAAATAGAACAATGATTAGCGCTGGATCGATGTTTTGTTTCCATCAAAATAATCAAACGAATGGATTCCCACGTGATAAAATACCTCACCTCGTAAATCTGACTCATAAACAGTCAAGCACGCGACGGTAGAGACGTCGGCCGGATCAAACCAATGTCTTGCCGGCGGTAGAATAATACTTGTGACGGCGCCGATCCACGATCGCCAGTGGGCAACAGAAGAATCGGCCTGGCGGATCCTAATTTTTTGTTAGTGCGTAAAGCAAAAAACCTTGGATAAGGATGGCTTTGTGTACGAGAAAATCTTGGTTTGTTATCAACCGGATAAGGATGGCTTCGATTTAAAATTAGGGATAACTAATCAACAGAAACGACATGATAAGGGCATAATAATATCTTTTAATAATAAATAAGAATAACAAACGGGTCGGATGCTAATTGTGCTAGCCAGCCCGTTAGGATTGACAGTGAAATCTACGGTGGATTCGTAGGGGGTAACTACCCCCGGTAGTAGTAAGGATTATATATATATAGGCCCGTAGAAATGCAGCTAATTCCTGAAGATCTTGTAATGGTATTCTCCTTTGGGATCTATGACCTGGTCGAGCAGAAATCCAGCTAATTCCTCTTGAATTGCTTGTACCCGAGCCTCTGGTAGGAGCTGACTCCGCATCTCCGTCAGCTACAAGATCGAGATCAAGATGAATATATTAGTTGTGTCTATATATATTAGCTAGATCATGATAAAAAAAAATATGGATAGTGTTCTGACAACGTACCTAAAGATTTTTTTTGTTTATGCTTTTTTCAGACGTGATCATGCGAATGTACTCGCAAACATAGTATCTGCATAAAATATTCCCCTACTCCACTTTACGAGAATAAAATTCAATGAGGTAATAATTAATTAAGCATGATAATGGTATTGAAACTAGAATTAAAGAGATGCACGGACGTAGCTAGCTAGCTAGTAGTACTTAATTACCTTAGGACACATCCATTTCAGTTGTTGTGCCCAGTTGGCTGGGACCTGTTTGATGAAATTGGCCCAAGCCCTGTCCGCCGGCAAAGAAAATGAAAAAATGAGTTATTAACTAGTTGATATCAGTAAATGAAGTAATTAAAAAGGACGACATAGTGCGATAATGATTGAAATTACCTGTCAAGCAACCCCCTCACGATTGTGTATTCGGATGCATCCTTTAATAGCGAGTCGAGTACTTCAACTTTTCCCTTGTCAACTTCAGTGATTAACATGATCCAGTGGTAACTGCATAACTCATCAACAACACTTATTAACGTCTCGCGTGGGAGGCGGTGGACACCCAAAGAGAAGGAACTATGACATGATCATAGCTCGGGTGAGATCCCTGAAGAACCTGCCAGGTATTGGAGAACCTGACATCCAACGCATCCATGTACCGACGTACGTGCTCGTCGTCCTCCCTAACACGACGGCGTACCACCTTCGGCGGGGCCGGCTGCCTCCGCACCGGCAGTGGCCCACACGAATGCCATCAAAGAAGATCCGGGTCGACGACGGGACCCGCGTTCCTCACCAAGCTGCGCGCCCCTGAAGGTAGCACCTCCCAGTGCCAACCAGGCGGGGCCTAGTCCCGGACGTTGCCCCTCTAAAGCAGGACGTCGTCGCGAATGAGTCGACGACGAGGATGGGGGCCATGTATCGTTGACTCCGAGAAGAAACTCTATGCAAATTTAAAAAATGCTTGATTGTGATTTTTGTAATTTTTTTAACTTGATTTTGCAAATACATAACAAACTTTTTTCTATGCTTTGTCAAAATTCCTCAAATGTTTTTTTATACATTATACATACATATACTTATTGCTATACATATATTGGATCAAATATAAAATTCCTAAACCCTAAATGTCAAAATTTCTACATTGTATAAATCCTAAACCCTAAATTTCTACATTGTATACAAATGTCAAAATTCCTCAATATTTCTATACATACATTATACTAATTAATTCCTCAAATGTCAAAAATGTCAAAATTCTTGCATCTAATCATCTAATCATCTATATATCTAATTAATCATCTGATTATCAAAATTGTGTGTGTGTGTTCATCAAAATTGGGGGGGGGGGTCGGGCCGGGGAGGGGCCAAGGGCCGCCATGGCGGCACAGGGAGCGAGGGGGAGGAGGGAGAGGGGGAGCTCACAGCGGGGCGACGGGGTGACGGCGAGGCGAGGCAAGGCGAGGTCAGGTCGGGCTCGGCAAGGCGAGGCAATGACGAGGCGACGGCGAGGCGATGCGAGGTCAGGCCGGGCTCGGGGAGGAACGGGTGAGGGCAGCATCGCAGATCGGCGCGAGTAGGCGAGACGGCGACGGCGCGGGCGGCGTCGGGAAGGCAAGACAGCGACGGCGGCGATATCGTGAAGAGGTCGAAGAGCAGAGTAACTGATTTTTTTGAAGTGTAGTATATATAAGGAGGCATTTAGTCGCGGTTGGTCACTGGTAGAAAAAGGCCCATTTGTCCCGGTTCCAGAGGCCCATTTGTCCCGGTTCCGGAACCGGGACTAAAGGGTCGGTACTAAAGCCCAATACCTTTAGTCCCGGTTCGCCTACGAACCGGGACAAATGGGGCTCCACGTGGGCTGTCGTGGTGCGCTGGGGCGGAGGACCTTTAGTCCCGGTTGGTAACACGAACCGGGACCAAAAGGCATCCACGCGTCAGTAGTCCAGGGCCTGGTTTTTTTTTTGAAAGGGGGGTGGGGGGTTTAGGGGGTTTTGCAGGGTTAATTTAGGGGTTTCATATATTATTTTAGCTAGCTAATAGAGAGAAGTGTCCTCTCTTATCTCCGTGCTTGGTCGACGCTACGTACTATACGTATAGAGAGGACTCGACACGCTAGCTAGTAAGAAAATGAAGGAAACCATTAAGTACAGAAGATCGTCATGAATGTATACAGAGAGAAATGGTCGACCTCTCCTTCTCTGAGAGATTGGTCGAACAACAAGTTTTCGTATATCTATCCGATGCTACTGGCTACATATATGCAATATAAGATCTCTTACAATCCCCTAACATCTGAACTCAACTTCCACATGGTATTCTCCGTGTTTATCGATGACGTGGTCAAGAAAGAATTCCGTCAATTCCTCTTGAATTGCTTTTATGCAATCTTGTGGTAGGAGTTGATCCTGCAGCTCCGAAAGCTAATTTGAAGAAGGGGGTCAATACATATATATGAATGAAACTCAACACAAATGATGGTAATAAAATAAAATTGTGAATATTATTGCTTACGCACTTCAAAATCTTCTTTAGAGTAGCCGGCATGCTTAGAGGTCGTCGCTTTGTAGATGTACTCGCAAACGTAGTATCCACAAAGATTAGTCCCTTCTTCCTGCCACAACCACTTTACGAGAAATAGAGGTCAATCAAACTGATAATCAAGCATTATAAATGGTATTGATGAAAACTAGCTAGAATCAATGGGAGATGCGCGGAACTAGCTAGTAGTACTTACTTTCGGATATGTAAATTGCAGCTTCCCCGGCAGTCCCGGAGCTATTGCGGTGAACTGTTTCCAAACCCTGCCAGACAAAGAAAATAATTATTACCTGATATCAGAAAATGAATAAAGTTGCCGATATGGTGCGATAATGATCGATTGAACTTACTTCACAAGCATTTCAGTGATCCCCGCATACTGCTTGCGATCTTTTCGTCTTGAGTCTAAGACGGTTTACTAGTCCCTCCACAAGCTTAATCTCTAGGAGAATAAAGTGGAAGCTGCGCACGCATGCATAACTCATCAATTACATTACTATAACCTCAAGTAATAAGGAAAACCGAATATGCACAAGACAGTAACACTCACTCGAAGTTGTAAGGAAAGATTATTTTATCTTTGTTTTGATGTTTAAGCAACGAATTTAGCAAGTTGGCCTCGGCTCGTTTGGCATCATGTTTAATTTCCCATCCATTAAAGAGATTTAGGTTAATGAACCCAATATTATAGATTTGTTTTTTCTTACATTCAACGATCTTCAATCTGCATGATATAGTGAGGATAATTATATGTACATGCAATGAAAGAGCTGAGCTATATATAGAGACTTAATTAAAGAAGTAGTACTTACAGATAGTAGCAAGTGACGATTACTTTATCGATGGCCATTTGATTGAAAAGCTGGAATAACTCCTCAAATGGAACACACAACAGTTCAATTCCAACGAGGTCGTGCTCCTCTTTAACTATCAGCATCAAAGTATCCGTCCCAGACTTGCAGGTGTCCATGTACCACTCATGGAATCTTCGCATCATCGTTGTTAGAGGAGAATGACCAGGTCTGACGAGAGGCTTCCCGTGCCGGTATTTGTGATCATCCGCCTCCATTATATCAAAATGTACATCGTCGGGCAGGTAATCACCAGGATTGGTACCGGGCACCATTACCGGCAGATTTGGGACGATATCGCTAGACACCTTCAGCGGGGGGCACGATTGGTTCGCCTGTTCACCGAGCTGGGGAATTTTTTCCCTTTTGTAATTTGTTCTTGTCTCCTTTTGTTAGTTCTAGTGGTTCCAGACCGGCGTGCTTCTAGCGATGTCTTTTTAATAGTGCGGACATAGTTGTCATCCGGCGGAGGCGGTGGTGGTCGCTTCAGGGCATCCAAAGTGCGCTTCACTTTCACCGGATCTATCTTCTCCTCCAGAGGTGGATTTTTCTTTGCAAAAAACTCCTTCACTTGGCCTTTAGAGATCTTCGCGTTTTCCTCGTCTCTCTTCTCATAAGGTAACTGCTCAAGAGGCTTGAGAGATGATGGATCGTATCGGTATCGCCTCCCGCCACTGGTTGTACTGCTAGACGCCGGAGCAGCCGGAGCGGCGGCGGCTGTTTTCTTTTGTTGCTTACGAGGCGGAGAAGGAGTGTTACGAGGAGGCGGATCAGCCGGAGCGGCGACGGCTCTCTTCCACCCTTGCTGAGGACGCGGAGGAGGAGGCGGGCTGCTCGGACGCGCCGGCACAGGCGGAGAAGGAGGCGGAGTGCCACCACGCGCCGGAGCAGGCGGAGTGCCCTGATCACTCGCCGGAGGAGGAGGCGGAGGAGGAGGTGGAGTGCCCTGACTCGCCGGAGGAGGAGGAGGCGGAGGCGTCCAGTTCGGAAGCTTGATGAGCTCCTTCCGCCATAGACATGTAGTCTTCAGAGCACATTCCAGCAGAGTCTCCCCTTCACCGGTAGGGTGGTCAAGCTCGAGGTCCTCAAATCCCTCCTCTATCTCATCGACCATCACAATAGCATAGCCTTGTGGAATCGGAAGGCAGTGAAAAGTTGCGCCGGGTTTGGAAGGTGCAACAGAGCCGACAGCCGCCTTGACTTTGCGGTGATGCCATTGCGTCATAAGGTTGCAAGGTTGAGCCTCCTTGATAGCATCCACGGGGTAGCTGGGAGCCGTGAAGTCAGGCTAGTCAAGCTCGGTGGAAGCCACGCTGCTTCTCCGTTGAGATGGTGGGGTAGCTTCTTGGATAACTTCGTCCCGCTGAGATCGCTGGTTCTCAACTGCTTGTTTCTCTAGCGCTAGTACTCTTTCATTCAGCTTCTGCATATTGCTTTGCTCCTGTTTCCGTTTCCTCTCCCGGGATTTGTAACATTCTGCGTCGGGAAACCCAACCTTCCACGGAACAGAGCCTGCCGTGCCTCGTGTTCCTCCTGGGTACTCAGGATTCCCGAGGGCCTGTGTGAGCTCGTCATTCTCTCTTTCGGGAACGAACGTCCCTTCCTGCGCTGCGGTGATATACTGTCGAAGATTCTTGACCGGTATTGACAGTTGCTCGTTCGTCCAAACGCACTTCCCTATTTCAGGGTCCAAGGTTCCCCCAGCCCCGAAGAACCAAGTCCTTGCAGGGTCTGGCCAGTACAATGTCTCTGGTTGGACCCCTTTAGCAAGAAGGTCCTTCTCAGCCTTGTCCCACAACGGCCGGGCTTTGATGTAGCCACCTGACCCCGTGCGATGGTGAAGCTTCTTCTTTGCAGCATTTATCTTGTTTGTCGCTAACATCTTCCTACTCCTCTCCGATGTCTTGTGGGCCACAAATGCGGGCCAGTGATCTCTTATCTTCTCAAATCGGCCGGTGAATGTTGGAGTCTTCCCTTTGTCGACAAACGTTGATTTCAACTCATTCTTCCACCTCCTGAATAGATCTGCCATCTTCTTAAGAGCATGAGCCTTGACCAATGGCTCTATAACTGGCTTATCCGGATCCTCCTTTGCCGGTAGGGTGAAATTTGCCTTCAGCACGGTCCAAAGATCATCTTTCTGTCTATCGTTCACAAAAGACACTTCAGGGTCTCCGCTCCTCGGCTTATTCCATTGGTGGATGGTTATCGGGATCATGTCCCTACCAAGAACCCCGCACTGAGCAGAAAATGCTTCCTTGGTCCGGCTGGGTTCAATCGGTTGGCCATCTCTATTGATGCTGGTGATCGTGAACCTTTCATCCTGGCGCAACTTTTTCGTCGGGCCTCGTCTCATTACCGAAGTTTGGCTCGATCCGAATCCGGAGGGCTAGAAAAGAAGAAAGAAAAGAGTTAATATGTGTACATAGCAAAACAATTAATGCATTAATTAGCTAGTCAGCACAGGCTTAATTAATATATATACCTCGCCGGACTTTGCAACTGCTCCTTCCTCCGTTCGCTCACCGGAGCCATCATAATCATGTTCTTCCACCTCCATTGTCCGATCATCGGAGCCTTCTTCACCCTCTTCTTCCAGACAATGGGTGTCGTTCAGAAACGATAAGACAACATCACCTCCTTCCCGGATGATGTCCCCCAACAACGCTTCTTCTTGTAAGTTTCTTTGCGCAAGATTCGGATCATCCATAGTTTCTACAAATATTACAACATGACAATTAATATATTAGTGGCAAACATAGACCTAGCTAGCTCGACGCTTCTACGGTTTGGGGATGGATACACAAGGCAACCTCTCGACCCCTCGACGATCCACGACCCTCTACACTAGTTCCCGACCCTCGACCCCCTCATGTCACGTTTGTCTAGTGGCTCGACGACAACGCTCTTTTAACTTGGTACAAAAAATTCTAACTTTTGCATATTCTTTGCATATGAACATAATACATACATTTTCTTTTTTTCTTAAATGTAACTTTTGCATATATGAACATACATACACAATTTTTTTCTAAAAATGCACATATATATGAACATATACAACAATTGACAAAAAACTTTCTATGAACACAAAACTTTCTGTGAACAAAAAACTTTCTATGAACAAAAAAAGCATACATCAATTGACAAAAGAAATTCTATGAACAAAAAAAATCATACATCAATGCATACATATCCATGGATCATACTACATCTGCATATACATATACATACAACATCCCCATAGCCTTGCCGGCGTCGAGCTCGGACGGCGGACGGAGCACAGCCACGACGGAGACGGCGATGGGGAGCACGGGGAGGAGCACGGAGAGGCGGGGAAGAAGAGGGGGGAATGGGGGGAGGGGCTCACAGCAAGGCAGAGGGCGGCAACGGCGAGGTCGGGGCAGAGGGCGGCGACGGTGAGGTCGGGGCAGAGGGCGGCGACAACGAGGTCGAGGCAGAGGGCGATGACAGCAAGGTCGAGGCAGAGGGCGGCGACGGCGAGGTCGGTGTCGTCTCTGGCGTCGTCGGGGCAGAGGGCGAGATGATGACTGAAAATTCCTAAGTGCCACTTATATACCCAGAGCATTGGTCCCGGTTCGTAGCACCAACCGGGACCAATTCCCACCTTTTGTTCCGGTTGGTGCCACCAACCGGGACCAAAGGTCTCTTTTCAACAGCCCAAACGGCGGGAAACAGAGACCTTTGGTTCCGGTTGGTGCCACCAACCGGAACTAAAGGGGGCATTGGTGCCGGTTGGTACTACGAACCGGTACCAATGCCACCCTTTCGTTCCAGTTGGTGCTACCAACCGGAACCAAAGTCTTGCGCCACGGTGCGGTGGGATGTTTAGTCCCACCTCGCTAGTCGAGGGAGCGCGAGAGCGGTTTACAAGCGCTGCTGCGCCAACCCTCTCGAGCTCCTCTCAACTGCAGGATTCCGGGCCTATTGTGTCACTCTTTGACCGCGGGCCTACTGGACCTTCTGCGGGCCTGAATCCTGGCCCATTGTTGGGTTTCTAGTCGTATTCAGGGCGTGATGACCCTGTAGGTGGCAATTTTTTTGCTTTATTTTATTTTGTTTACACTTTTTTGCTTTTAATGTTTTGAACAGAAAATACTTTTTTTTCTATTTTTTTGTTTATTTTTTTGTTTTGTTTTTTGCTTTATTAAATTTATTTTGTTTCCACTTTTTTGCTTTTAATGTTTTGAACAGAAAAAACTATGATAAGTTTAGTTGCATAAATTTAATATAATTTTAGTTTTAATAATACTATAGGGAAACACGCGAAGAAATAGGGTCGTGTGCCTCTTTAGTACCGGTTGCGCGATAGGGAAACACAACCCTAATCCTACTGGATGCACTTTGTGTACAAACTGGACCATCTCCTTCGAAGTATCAGGGTTTCGGACGAAAACTCATATGTTATAAAGGCATTACATTTTTCTAAACTTATTTCAATTCAAGACTTTTTGTGCATTCAATATGCACCATTCAAAGTCACATACTAAAATTTCAAACCTTTCTAACTTTATTTGCTATTTTTCATGCATTTAATGATTTATTTTGAGCTAAATGACCCTGAAATTGGAAAGCAGTACAAATGAACTCAGAAAAGGTTGAAACTTGGCATGGTATCATCATTTGACCAACATAGCATGTGCTAAAAAGTTGAGAGGGTTATGGCAAAAACTGGATGCACTTCGTGTACAAAATGGACAATCTCTTTCGAAGTATGAGGGTATCGGACAAAAACTCATCTGTTACAAAGCTTTTTGAACTTATTTGAACTCCAGACTTTTTGTGTGTTCAAAATGAACCATTCAAAGCCACATCATCAATTTTCAACCCTTTCTGACTTCATCTGTCTTCACTTTTTCTTCGCTTGTGTCCTTTGCTTATTGCGCCGTAACCATGGATATTCTTCATCGCTTAACGGGGTGCTTGGATCAGCCTTGACTTTGAAGGGAGGAATTTCATGAAACTTTTCATAATCTTCAGACATGTCTGTCTTGCCCTCCAATCCCACGATGTCTCTTTTTCCTGAAAGAACTATGTGGCGCTTTGGCTCATCGTATGATGTATTCGCTTCCTTCTCTTTTCTTTTTCTCGGTTTGGTAGACATGTCCTTCACATAGAAAACCTGCGCCACATCATTGGCTAGGACGAATGGTTCGTCTGTGTACCCAAGATTGTTCAGATCCACTGTTGTCATTCCGTACTATGGGTCTACCTGTACCCCGCCTCCTGACAGATTGACCCATTTGCACTTAAACAAAGGGACCTTAAAATCATGTCCGTAGTCAAGTTCCCATATGTCCACTATGTAACCATAATATGTGTCCTGTCCCCTCTTGGTTGCTGCATCAAAGCGGACACCGCTGTTTTGGTTGGTGCTCTTTTGATCTTGGGCGATCGTGTAAAATGTATTCCCATTTATCTCGTATCCTTTATAAGTCAATACAGTATAAGATGGTCCCCTGGACAACGAGTACAGCTCATTAGAAACAATGTTGTCAGCTCTGAGACGTGTTTCCAACCAACTGTCCAAAGTCCTGATGTGTTCACGTGTAATCCAGTCATCACACTGCTCCGGATGTTTGGAGCGCAGACTGTTCTTGTGTTCATCGACATACGGGGTCACCAAGGTAGAGTTCTATAGAACTGTGTAGTGTGCTTGAGACCAAGAATGCCCGTTCCTACATATTATTGAGTCCCCTCCAAGCGTGCCTTTTCTAGTCAGTCTCCCCTCATACCGCGATTGAGGGAGGCCAATCTTCTTAAGGCCAGGTATGAAGTCAACACAGAACCCAATGACATCTTCTGTTTGATGGCCCATGGAGATGCTTCCTTCTGGCCTAGTGCGGTTACGGACATATTTCTTTAGGACTCCCATGAACCTCTCAAAGGGGAACATATTGTGTAGAAATACGGGGCCCAGAATGACAATCTCGTCGACTAGATGAACTAGGACGTGCGTCATGATATTGAAGAAGGATGGTGGGAACACTAGCTCGAAACTGACAAGACATTGCGCCACATCACTCCTTAGCCTTGGTAGGATTTCTGGATCGATCACCTTCTGAGAGATTGCATTGAGGAATGCACATAGCTTCACAATGGCTAATCGAACGTTTTCCGGTAGAAGCCCCCTCAATGCAACCGGAAGCAGTTGCGTCATAATCACGTGGCAGTCATGAGACTTTAGGTTCTGAAACTTTTTCTCGGCCATATTTATTATTCCCTTTATATTCGACGAGAAGCCAGACGGGACCTTCATACTGAGCAGGCAATCAAAGAAGATTTCCTTCTCTTCTTTGGTAAGAGCATAGCTGGCAGGACCTTCATACTGCTTTGGAGGCATGCCGTCTTTTTCGTGCAAACGTTTCAGGTCCTCCCGTGCCTCCGGTGTATCTTTTGTCTTCCCATACACGCCCAAGAAGCCTAGCAGGTTCACGCAAAGGTTCTTCGTCACGTGCATCACGTCGATTGAAGAGCGGACCTCTAGGTGTTTCCAGTAGGGTAGGTCCCAAAATATAGATTTCTTCTTCCACATGGGTGCGCGTCCCTCAGCGTCATTCGGAACAGATAGTCTGACGGGACCCTTTCCAAATATTACGTGTAAATCATTGACCATAGCAAGTATGTGATCACCGGTACGCATGGCGGGCTTCTTCCGGTGATCTGCCTCGTCTTTGAAATGCTTGCCTTTCTTTCGACATTGATGGTTGGTCGGAAGAAATCGACGATGCCCCAGGTACACATTCTTCCTGCAATTGTCCAGGTATATACTTTCGGTGTCAGCTAAACAGTGCGTGCATGCGTGGTATCCCTTGTTTGTCTGTCCTGAAAGGTTACTGAGAGCAGGCCAATCATTGATGGTTACAAACAGCAACGCATGCAGGTCAAATTCCTCCTGTTTGTGCTCATCCCACACACGTACACCGTTTCCATTCCACAACTGTAAAAGTTCTTCAACTAATGGCCTTAGGTACACATCAATGTCGTTTCCGGGTTGCTTAGGGCCTTGGATGAGAACTGGCATCATAATGAACTTCCGCTTCATGCACATCCAAGGAGGAAGGTTATACATACATAGAGTCACGGGCCAGGTGCTGTGATTGCTCCTCTGCTCTCCGAAAGGATTAATGCCATCCGCGCTTAAACCAAACCATACGTTCCTTGGGTCAGCTCCAAACTCAGCTCGGCCATACTTTCTCAGGATTTTTCTCCATTGTGACCCGTCAGTGGGGTGTCTCAAATTCCCGTCTTTCTTACGGTCTTCATTGTGCCATCGCAACAACTTGGCATGCTCTTTGTTTCTGAATAGACGTTTCAATCGTGGTATTATAGGAGCATACCACATCACCTTGGCAGGAACCCTCTTCCTGGGGGGCTCGCCGTCAACATCACCAGGGTCATCTCGTCTGATCTTATAGCACAATGCACCGCATACCGGGCATGCGTTCAAATCCTCGTACGCACCGCAGTAGAGGATGAAGTCATTAGGGCATGCATGTATCTTCTCCACCTCCAATCCTAGAGGGCAGATGACCTTCTTTGCTGCGTACGTACTGTCGGGCAATTCGTTATCCTTTGGAAGCCTCTTCTTACATATTCTCAGTACCTTCCCAAATCCCTTGTCAGGTATACCATACTCTGCCTTCCATTGCAACAATTCCAGTGCGGCACCGAGCTTTGTGTTTCCCTCTTCGCAATTGGGGTACAACCCTTTTCTGTGATCCTCTAACATGTGATCGAACTTCAGCTTCTCCTTTTCACTTTCGCACTGTCTCCTTGCATCAACAATGACCCGGCGGAGATCATCATTGGGCACATCATCGTCTAGTTCCTCTTGATCTTCAACTTCCCCCGTTGCAGCATCACCGTATTCAGGGGGCACATAGTTGTCATCGTCCTCTTCTTCTTCGATGTCTTCCATCATAACCTATATTTCTCCGTGCTTGGTCCAAACATTATAGTGTGGCATGAAACCCTTATATAGCAGATGGGTGTGAAGGATTTTCCGGTCAGAGTAAGACTTCGTATTCCCACATAGAGGGCATGGACAACACATAAAACCATTCTGCTTGTTTGTCTCAGCCACTTCGAGAAAATTATGCACGCCCTTAATGTACTCGGAGGTGCGTCTGTCACCGTACATCCATTGCCGGTTCATCTGCGTGCATTATATATAATTAAGTGTGTCAAAAACCATCACAGAACATCATGAATAGATAAGTGACCAAATTAATATAATTTTTTTTTCTTTTAGAAAGAAGATAAGAACAAGAGGCTCACCACGATGGTGTCGGCGAAGAGATCGGCGCGGGCGATCGACGGCGGTGAAGACGGGGACGGGACGTGACGGACCGCTAAACCTAGACAAATCTTGAGGAAAATGAAACTTGGAGGTCGAGTTTGGAGAGGAGAAAGCTTAAGTAGTGTGGCTCGGGCATTTAATCAAACACCTCATGTGCATAGGAGGTGAGCTAGAGCACCACAAAGCCCTCCCCTCACACTCCAGGAAAAAACAGAGCAGTGGAGTGCTCTGCTCGCGGGGGAGGGGTATATATAGCCACATCATTGGTCCCGGTTCGTGGCTGGAACCGGGACTAAAGGCCACACTTTAGTCCCGGTTCCAGCCACGAACCGGGACCAATAGATGTGGGCCAGGAGCGAGGCCCATTGGTCCCGGTTCGTGTCTGGAACCGGGACAAAAGGGTCCATACGAACCGGGACCAATGCCCCACGAGGCCCGGCCGGCCCCCTGGGCGCACGAACCGGGACGTATGCCCCCATGGGTCCCGGTTCGTGACTGAAACGGGACTAATGAGCTGGCCAGGCCTGAACCAAAGCCCAGTTTTCTACTAGTGGGTGGCTCCAACCGCGACTAAAGACCCCCCTTTAGTCACGGTTGGAGCCACCAACCGCGACTAAACGTCAATTTCAGCCAGTGCAGGGGAACTTTAGTCCCACCGCATCTAGCGAGGGGCAACCGTACTGGTTTATAAGCCACGATGCGGCTGCTCCCTCAAGCTCCTCTCTAAGCAGGCCTATGTGGGCCTATCGAACCTGTGCGGCCTTGTTGGGCCTACCAGGCCTTGCGGGCCTGCATCCTGGCTCAGGTTGGGTTTCTAGTCGTATGCAGGCCGTGGCGCCCTAGTAGGCGGCCTATTTGTTAATTATTTTTCTTTTTTTGCTTTATTTATTTTCTTTTGTTTTTGAGTTTTTTTGTGCTTTATTGAGAGTTAATGAGTGAATTTTTTTGCATTAGGTCATAAAAATTATAAACTTTCTGTTAGTGGCAGTAGTTTTCAAATTCGAATAGTTTAAATTTGAATTATTTGAAATTTGTGTGAATCACTAGCTAGTTTGTGAATAACTTTAATTTAAAAATAGATTTTCCAGTGATTCTTTTTTCTACTATTTAATATTATCATGTTTTCTCATTATATCCAATTTGGTAATTCTTAGGTTATTTAAAAAATGAAATGCCTTTGTAACAGGCGAGTTTTCGTCCGAAACCCTCATACTTCGAAAGAGATTGTCCATTTTATACACGAAGTGCAACCAGTTTTTGCCGTAACCCTCTCAACTTTTTAGCACATGCTATGTGGGTGAAATGATGATACCATGCCAACTTTCAACCTTTTCAGAGTCATTTGAAGTGCTTTTCAATTCCAGGGTTATTTTGCCGGAAAAAAATCAGTAAATGCATGAAAAATAGCAAAATAAAGTCAGAAAGGGTTGAAAATTGATGATGTGGCTTTGAATGGTGCATTTTGAACACACAAAAAGTATGGAGTTAAAAAATATTAAAAAATGAAATATCTTTGTAACAAGCGAGTTTTCATCCGAAACCGTGATACTTTGCAAAAAGATTGTGCATTTTGTACACGAAGTGCATCCAGTTTTTGCCGTAACCCTCTCAACTTTTTATAACATGCTATGTGGGTGAAAATGATGATATCATGCCAACTTTTAACCTTTTCAGAGTTCATTTGAAGTGCTTTCCAATTTTAGGGTTATTTTGTTGAAAAAAATTTAGTAAATGCATGAAAAATAGCAAATGAAGTCAGAAAGGGTTAAAAATTTATGATGTGGCTTTGAATGGTGCATTTTGAACACACAAAAAGTATGGAGTTCAAATAAGTTAAAAAAATGAAATGCATTGTAACAGGCGAGTTTCCGTCCGAAACCATGATACTTCGAAAAAGATTGTCCATTTTGTACACGAAGTGCATCCAGCTTTTGCCGTAACCCTCTCAACTTTTTATAACATGCTATGTGGGTAAAATGATGATATCATGCCAACTTTCAACCTTTTCAGAGTTCATTTGAAGTCCTTTTCAATTTCAGGGTTATTTTGCTGAAAAAAATCAGTAAGTGGATAAAAAATCAGTAAGTGGATAAAAAATCAGTAAGTGGATAAAAATCAGTAAGTGGATAAAAAATCAGTAAGTGGATGAAAAATAGCAAATGAAGTCAGAAACAGTTGAAAATTGATGATGTGGCTTTGAATGGTGCATTTTGAACACATAAAAAGTATGCAGTTCAAAGAAGTTAAAAAAATGAAATGCGTTTGTAACAGGCGAGTTTTCGTCCGAAACCCTGATACTTCGAAAGAGATTATCCATTTTGTACACGAAGTGCATCCAGTTTTTGCCGTAACCCTCTCAACTTTTTAGCACATGCTATGTGGATGAAATGATGATACCATGCCAACTTTCAACCTTTTCAGAGTTCATTTGATGTGCTTTTCAATTTCAGGGTTATTTAGCTGGAAACAAATCAGTAAGTGCATGAAAAATAGCAAATGAAGTCAGAAAGGGTTAAAAATTGATGATGTGTCTTTGAATGGTGCATTTTGAACACACAAAAAGTATGAAGTTCAAATAAGTTAAAAAAATGAAATGCCTTTGTAACAGGCGAGTTTTCATCCGGAACCGTGATACTTTGAAAGAGATTGTCCATTTTATACACGAAAAAAATCAGTAAGTGCATGAAAAATAGCAAATGAAGTCAGAAAGGGTTGAAAAGTGATGATGTGGCTTTGAATGGTGCATTTTGAATGCAGAAAAAGTATGGAGTTAAAATATGTTTAAAAAGTTGAACATACATGCGCTTATAGAGGGAAAATTTGACCTGAAACCAGACTAAAATTCAGTTTGAAATTCAATTTGATTTGAGGTCAAATTTCCCATATAAGGGCATCTATTTTCAATTTGAGAGGAATTCAACAAGGCAGAGAGGGGTGGGTTTATAAACAGGTGCGAGCGCCCCTCGCTTGGCGAGGTGGGACTAAACTCCCACCACAGCCATGACCAACCTTTAGTCCCTGTTTGTGGCTCCAACCGCGACTAAAGGTTAGCCTATAGTCGCGGTTGGAGCCACCAATCGGGACTAAAGGTTTCCGTGGGTACCAGGCTGACGCCAGCCTGCCATCACACCTTTAGTGCCGGTTCGTGGCACGAACCGAAACTAAAGGTCCGTAACGAACCGACACTAATGATCCCCGTCACGAACCGGCATTAATGATCACATTAGTGCCGGTTCAAAAGCCAACCACGACTAATGAGGCGGACGAAAGGTCTGTTTTCTACTAGTGAAGGTCAATATGAGCAATAGAAGAGGACAAGCGGCACCTTTGGAGCTTCAGAAGGACGTCGACACCCCGACTTGGCTTGAGGTGGACTACCATGACGACGGACTAAGCAACGACCATGGCATTGTCACGGTTCACGGTGTGCCTATCTTGGCCCCGATAACGAACTGAGAAATGAAGGTGAAATGGAGGAGAGCTCACTACGGTGCTCGTGGATGGCTTAGGAAGGTCGGGGGGGGGGGGGCGAGAATTGACGAATTTGACGATGCAACGGACGTTGGATCGGAGGAAGAAGGGGACGCGCGCGTCATATCCGGCATTTCGACCCGATACCTCACATAGGGAGGATGAGCGGCCGACGACCAAGCTGCAAGGAATTTCCATTATTATGTTTATTATTTGTTTTCACGTGTTTGATTTGAAAGAAGTTTCTAAATACCTCTGAATATACTCAAAATGTTTATCTAACCTTACTAGTCCAAGACGAATCCATATAAATTATTTTGAGCTTATATTTCTATGTCTAGCAACATAAATCTCATTTGATTATTATTTAGGGTTTGAACTGTAAGTATCTGATGAGTAATCCCAAATACCAAGGAATATTTTGTTGTAGCTTCCTAACAATATTGGAAGGCTGGATAGATATTTTCAAGAGATTCTACAAGGTGAAAACTTCGCCAATTAAATAGATCACCACTTTTATTAAAAAATGAATTTGAATTATGGTTTGATGATTTAAACCATTCGAACCCAAGTGATATCTTCCGATGAGTCCACGGTTCATGTCAAAATCTTACGGTTGAGAAGGGCATACTCGGGTTTATTGAAAAAGTCAAAATTGTCAGGGTTTTAGCCCACTTAAAAGATAAGAGTTAGAATTATCCCCATCTTAAAATCAAAACACAATTAACACATGATGCTTATGATGAGAATCAATGCCTAATTAACACTGTTAATCTAGGGTTGTTACAATGACTGAAGTAGATCCCTGTCTCTCTTCTTCCTCCTCCTCCTCAAAGTTTCTTTCTGTACCTATTCCTTCCTCTGACGGCTTCCATGAACCCTAGATTCCCCACTATCAAAGTTGGCATAGCTAGGTACGACGCGTTCCCGCCTCCCTATCCTCTTGATCATGCTAGTAAATCTCGTTGAAGGTTGTGGATTGCCCTTAATTTAGGCATGGTCTGCGACAAGATCAAATAGTTCAACCTACCTTCGTCCCGGGTGGAACACCCGACGGGTCGTCCTCACGCCCGTATTATTCTTCTGAAAACATGTGTTCTTCCATGTACTAATGTAGAGTGAGGTATGCTTTTCCATTCATCCCAATAGTGTACTCATGCTGTATTCAATGGATGCCGAAAATGCCAGCTATTCAATAAATATAATCATTGAAAATCACAGCATCTTCCTTTGTCCCGGTTTTGTCCTCCCTTGCAATAAAATTAGTTGGAGGTATGCCAGAGTTAGCTTCAGCGCCGAACAGCCAGAGGATCGCCTTTAGGAAAGCCGAGGGAGCCTTCTTCCCGTTGGTTGAGAACAATATCGCAACAACCCCGCCATGGAGAAGGTGTGCGGGGAAGACATCGGCATGATCGCACAGCCCAGCGGCAGCATGAGGGCTGTGAAGGTGATCACTCTAAAGCATTTCATATCAAAACACAAACGCAGAACGAAGCCTCAATTTGGTTTGAAGCACATTCACAGCACAGAGTTGTATCGTGCGCTCTTGTCTAAGCCATTTTGATTCTTTCATGAAGCAAATATGTACAGCAAACCATTTGCAACAATTGTTTGACAAGGTAAAAAGGAACATTTGCAAGCTGCGCCTCCTGCCTCCTCTGATCCTCTCTGCCAGCACAACTGAACTCATCTTTCACTATGCATAGCTAAACAGTCTTAACAAATAAAAGGCGCGCCATGACGTCCTCTAGGGTGCTCCTAACTCACCGCGGCAAGCCTGTGCATTTTGCATGCCCCCAACGGCTAATGCATACCAAGGTAATCCATGCTAACTGCAACAACTTCACAGCAGAAGTGAAAATTGCAGTTGGACAAACTAGAAATTAAGACAATATATGCTAGTACTAGAGTACTACTATAGATAGCCGTGCAGAAAATTGACTGCATTGTAAAAAGGAAAAATAAGGTGAAGACGGAACAGAGTTGAAGAAATTACTGGTACAAACATTTCATCAAGTTCAATCCGTTGCTTCCCACCAGCAATCCAGCCACATAAGACATGACTTGGTACAAACACCACAGCAGCATACCATAGCTTGCCAAGAGAAATGCTGCCAGGTCTAACAACAAGTCTAGCTAGGTAGGAGTAACAAGTAGCAAGGTGGTGTTAACTAACTTACACAGATCCCTTAGGCTTTCTAGTAGTACCCGAGGAGGTCAAAAGGGTCAGCAAACACAAAGTCAGAAGCTATCTTGTTGCTGTAAACAGGACCTCCCGGTTCAGTGCGCGTACTCTTGAAGAGCTGTACTTTGCAAGCCTTGTTGTTCCATTTCACGCTCGCTAGAGGCTTCAGCTTGGCCCTCACATTATCATCGCCCGAGGAGAAACATTCTCTGGCCACCACAACCACCACCTGCTCCAGCACCCGACCTGTCTCCCCGATGAACTTGAGGAACGCAACCTCGCTTCTCGACCCTTGGAACTCGTAGAAGAACACCTTCCTCATGCTCTGCGCCACACATTTGATTGGACCGCCCTCCTGCCAGAACTTGAGATTGACCTTGCCTGTGGACTCTTCAGAAATGCGGGGGGACTGCGGGTAAAAATGATAGCATACATAGTTCAGGTATCTTATCTGTGAGCAGGCCAAAAGTCATATAATTAATCTGATTCACAGTTCTAACCAAGCTCCATGCTAGATACGATAATCAGTTCTGACCATGCTATATAGGAGTATAACAGTACTGCAAATCTGACAATGGAAGAAGTGTATCTAGTTAAGTTAGCCAACTATACATGGACATGGAGCGTCTCCACGTTTGGGAAACAGCGGAGAAAGTCGGGCACTTTCTTCACCGCATTGCGGACACCGAACTGCACCTCCATGGCCAAAATCTGGACACTTGGGACAATGTTCTCCCTACTCCCAGCCTGCATTGCACAAAAGGACAGACAAATTAATCCAGATCATAGATAACCATCTTTAATTGACACAGGTACACATGCAAAAATTGAGATCTGTACCATGACGACCAGCTCTTGCTCTCCTGGATGAAGGTATCCCAGCACACGCAGTTTAGGAGCAGAGCCAATCTTGATCATAGAAGAGCGTTTCCTGGTGGAGCCGTTGTTGTTCTTCCTTTTCGGCGGGGCAGTTTCCCAAAGGAAGAGCCTCTCCAGGCCAGGAGCATCCACCACGTCGATGTGCTCCAACATGGTAAATCCCAGCTGAAGGCAGCGCAGGCTGCTCTGGTTGACGAGGCGGAGGCGCACTCCGGTCTGGCTCCCCATGATGACGAGGAATTCCAGGACGGGGCTTCTTTCAAGCATGAATGCCAGATCACGGTCCTCCATGACAGTCATGCATAGGCCGAGCTCCAGGAGGTTGGGGAATCTGGCGCCGCGTGGCACGGCGGCGGTGTCCGGCAGCCTCCACAGACCGAGATAGAGGCGGGTGAGGGAGGCGCAGCTGAAGATTGTGGCCGGGAGGCGCAGGTCAATCGGCCACGGGCGGTTGACAAAGACGAGTTCTTGGACCCCCTTGGCGACGAGGATGTCGAGCCAGCGCGATATCTCGCCCCGGTGCTCCTCCATGGTGCTGCGGGTGAGGTGGACGCAGCGGAAGGGCCCCGGATGCGCCGCCAGGATGCGGGACACCGCGGCGGTGACGGCACGGGGGGAGGGAACGCCGATGGGGAGCTGGCCGGCCGCGCCGCCGTCCGGCAGCAGGTGGCTGTCGACAAGAGAGAGGGGCGCCGAGCGCCAAAGGGGGCGCCAGCGCGAGGCGAGGGCGGCGGTGCGCGCGGCGTCCTTGGCGGGGAGGCGGGAGAGGATTTGGGCGAGGACCGCATCGGGGAGGCGGCTGATGCGGTCGACGCCGTCCCCGTCCGGGACCCACAGCAGGCCGGAGAGCGAGCGGGTGGTGGTGGGGGAGATGGGCGGGTACGGGAGGTAGTCGTACACGAAGTGGAGCAGATAGTTTGAGCCGAGATTGAGCGTCGCAGGGTCCCTGCCGCGGCGCTCCATGCCGGCAAGCATATCGCTCATGGAGGTGCCGACGATAAATTGTGGTTCGGCCATGGCCGCCGGTGGATGGGGAGGACGGAGGAGGGTGACGGCGAGGGTTTCGGGTTGGGGGAGGAGCAGAGCAATGGTGAGCGGTGGTGCCGCGGTGGGCATGTCGCTAGCTAGGTGTTGGGCCGAACGTTAGAATCAGGCCCAGGAAACAGCTTCGGCTCAATAAAGAATTCGAATTTTCTGAAAAAGGTTCAAATACTCAGTACTAACTTTTTTTCCAGTGGAAATGCTTGATACAAACTTTGAAACACAAAATTGAAAATATTCTGGATCAAAGAGAAGTTTTTTTTGGCTTCGTCCAGGACGTGCCAATTGGTTGCAACACGAAGATGGTAACTGTCGCATCCTGTGATTTGCATGATTTCGGTTAAGCTACCACAGGCCATTTATATGGCCCACAAAAAAAATGTGATATTATTTCCTTGTTTGATTTTTATCGTGTTTTAATTATTTTGTTGTGCTCTTCGGTGGAATATAATCCATAGAAATTCCTATAGTTGTCGTCCTCCAAATCTTTGGCACAACTCTTTTTGAGATGGCCGCAAATGGCATTTGTATAGATAAAAATATTTATTTTCTTCTAACATTTCTTCCCAAAACTACCCAAGCCTTACTTAACCACTTTCAACACTCCAGCAAAGTTTCACTACATGGTCATGTTCAAACTATTAATCAAACAACAATCAAATACCTTATGGTCAAATTTAAGAACCAAGTTTATTCCACAAAAATGTTTCAAATTAATGAAGAAATTTCTAGACCTCCTATCTCGTCTATGAAGCCAACTATGCTTTCTTTTCTAGGTTTGCACGGTGCAAGTTTTCAGCACATATTCACCATGTCCCCTTTGTCTAGGAAATGGCATCCAATGGCATTGTCTCCATGACCTCCTAGACATCTTCCTAGCACCCCTCTTTCTTTCTTGTTTTCTCTATCTTCCTCCCAATGTCGTTGTTGGCATGCTCTGGAGCCAAAACCGACGCTCAGGCAAGTCCCCCTATATAAAGCCGTTGCTCTTGCCGACAAAGCAGCACGCCAGTGTGTTCTCGATTGAGCTATTGCACCCTCCTGCGTTGGTGCCCCCATCTTTCTCTCCCTCCTGGTGTCATGCCAGCTCACGCACGCCACACGATAGACGTGTGCGCATAAGCTCTCAGGTTTATAGCTTGGGTCCCATAAGCGGTCCTTTGATTGGTCCGTTCCAACTGTTGCATCCATAGAGATGTTCATCCAAGAATAACACAACGCAACATCTATAACTTGGTTGTAGTTGTGAATTCGTACCCATGGTTACTTCGTGCTTGATTGAGTCTCAGTCTCCATGGGATCATCCAGCTCTTTCTCTTCGGTCATCTCCTCAACTTCTTCATGTTTGGCCACCTCCTCGATTTTGGCCTCCTCTTCAGCCACTTGATGATCGAACACCAAATCATAATTGAGATCTTCAATCCCTAGGGTATGTGACGCCTCTAAAGAAACCAAGTATTCTCCCGTGTTCATCTTGTTAGAAATATGCCCTAGAGGCAATAATAAAATGGTTATTATTATATTTCCTTGTTCATGCTAATCGTTTATTAGCCATGCTATAATTGTGTTGATTGGAAACTCAAATACATGTGTGGGTAAACAGACAACACTGTGTCCCTAGTATGCCTCTAGAAGACTAGCTCGTTGATCAAAGATGGTCAAGGTTTCCTAACCATAGACATGAGATGTCATTTGATAACGGGATCACATCATTAGGAGAATGATGTGATGGACAAGACCCAAACTATGAACATAGCATATGATCATGTCACTTTATTGCTATAGTTTTCTGCATGTCAAGTATATGTTCCTATGACCATGAGATCATGTAACTCACTGACACCGGAGGAGTGCCTTGTGTGTATCAAACATCACAACGTAACCGGGTGACTATAAAGGTGCTCTACAAGTATCTCTAAGGATGTCTGTTGAGTTGGCATGGATCAAGACTGGGATTTGTTACTCCTTGTGACAGAGAGGTATCTCAGGGCCCACTCGGTAATACAACATCACAATGAGCCTTGCAACAAAGTGACTAAACAGTTAGCCACGGGATCTAGTATTACAGAACGAGTAAAGAGACTTGCCGGTAATGAGATTGAACTAGGTATAGAGATACCGACAATCGAATCTCAGGAAAGTAACATACCAAAGAACAAAGGGAATTGCATACGAGACTAACTGAATCCTTGACATAGAGGTCTAAACGATAAAGATCTTTGTAGAATATGTAGGAACCAATATGGGCATCCAAGTCCCGCTATTGGTTATTGGCCGTAGAGGTGTCTCGGTCATGTCTGCATAGTTCTCGAATCCGCAGGGTCTGCACACTTAACATTCGATTAAGTTTCAGTATTATTGAGTTATCTATGTTGGTGACTGAAGGTTGTTCGGAGTCCCGGATGAGATCTCAGATGTCACGAGGAGCTCTGAAATGGTCCGGAGGTAAAGATTGATATATAGGAAAGTGGTCTTTGTGTTCCGAAAAAGTTTCGAGTACTTTCAGTAATGTACCGGAAGTGACGAATGGGTTCTAGGGGTCCATCGGGTGGGGCCCTCCCCCCCCAGGGGGGGGTACATGGGCCCAAGAGGTGGCGCACCAGCCCCTGGTGGGCTGAGCGGCCGACCACATGAGGGCCCATGCGCCCAAAGAGGAAAATGTGGAGGGTGGAAGGAGTCCTTGTTGGAGTAGGACTCCTCCCGCGCCCACCTCCTTGTTGGAGGTGGACACCACCTCCTGGCCGGCGGCCAAGGGCCCTAGGGGAAACCCTAGGGTGCCTCCTCCCACCCCTTCCTCCTATATATAGTGGAGGTTTGAGGGTAGCCCGACACCTAAAAAGCCACGTGTTGCCCTTCTCCCTCTAGATCATCGTTCTCCTCTAGATTAGTTCGGTAGAGCTCGGTGAACTCTGTCGGATTAGTTCACCACCACCGCCACCATGCGGTTGTGCTGCCGGAGAAATCATCGACCTCTTCTCCCTCGCTTGCTGGATCAAGGAGGCGGAGATCATCATCGAGCTGTACATGTGTTGAACGCGGAGGTGCCGTCCGTTCGGCGCTAGATCGTGATTGGATCGCGGAACGGCTTGCGATTTGGATCGTGAAGACGTTTGACTACATCAACCGTGTTTCTTAATGCTTCCCGCTTAGAGATCTACTAGGGTATGTGGATCCGATCTCTCCACTCGTAGATGTTCATCTCCATGGATAGATCTTGTGTGCGTGTAGGAAAATTTTGTTTCCCATGCTATGTTCCCCATCAGTGGCATCATGATCTAGGTCTATGCATAGATGAGATCACGAGTAGAACACAAAGGAGTTTGTGGGCGTTGATATTTAGATTGATTACTCTATTGGTCTTTTCCTGATTCAGCGGTATTGTGGGATGAAGCGGCCCAGACCAACCTTACCCGTCCACGAACGAGAGACTGGTTCCATCGACTGACATGTGATTTTGTTGCATAAAGATGGTTGGTGGATGTTTGTTTCTCCCACCTTAGTTGGATCGGATTCGACAAAGGCAGTCCTTGTAGAAGGTTGAATAGCAATTTGTGTATCACCGTTGTGGTTTTGCGTAGGTAAGAATCGTTCTTGCTAGATATCCATAGCAGCCACGTAAAACATGAAACAACAATTATAGGACGTCTAACTTGTTTTTACATGGTATGATATGATATGATATGGCCAAAGACATGATGAGATATATGTGATGTATGAGATGATCATGTTTTGTATAGATTATCACGACTTGCATGTCGATGCATACGGCAACCGGCAGGAGCCATAGAGTTGTCTTTAATTATTGTATGACCTGCATGTCAATCATTAAGCATTGTGTAATGCTTTACTTTATCGTTAAGCGGTAGCAATAGTAGTAGAAGCATGGTTGGCACGAGAACCCCAATGGCGACACAATGATGGAGGTCATGATGTTATGCCGGTTAGTGTTGCACATGCGGACCACTCGGGTTAAACTTGACAAGCCTAGCATGTACAAACATGGCCTCGGAACAAAAGAGACTGAAAGGTCAAACATGAGTAATATAGTATATATGATCAACATGGAGATGTTCATCATTGAAACCACCTCATCTTACTTGATAATCAGACTAGGGTTGGTGAATCTGGCTCATGTAGCACTCGAATGACTGGAGGGATGTCAATTTGAGTGGGAGTTTTTTAAGTAATATGATTAATTAAACTCATTATATTTAACAATAGTCTTAGTAATCTTTGCAAAATTATGTTGTAGATCAATAGCTCGCGCTGTAGCTCCCCTGTGTTTTTTGATACGTTCCTAGAGAAAATAGAGTTGAAAGATGATGGTAGCAATTATGCGGACTAGCTCCATGATCATAGGATTGTCCTCAGTTGCTGCATAGAAGTCTCATGTCCTTAATGCACCGCTCGGTCACCCCCTCAAACGACGACTGTGGATGTTGTGAACATCTGACAGGCACATTCCGATGACTACTTGATAGTTCAGTGTGTCATGCATTAAGGCTTAGAATCCAGGCTCAAAATATGTTTTGAATGGCACGGAGCATATGTGATGTTCCAAGAGCTTAAATTGGATTTCAGACTCGTGCCCATGTTGAGAGGTATGAGACCTCCAACAAGATTCTTTGCTTGCAAGATGAAGGAGAATAGCTCAATCAGTGAGCATGTGCTCTCATTGTCTGGGTGCTACAATCCCTTGAATCGAGTAGGAGTTGATCTCCCAGATAAGATAGTGATTGATATAGTTCTCCAAGTCACTGCCACCAAGCCACTAGAGCTTAGTGATGAACTATAAACACGCGAGGGATGGAAAAGATGATCCCTGAGCTATTCGCGATGTTTGACACCCTGAAGGTAGAAATCAGTAAGAAGCATCAAATGTTGATGGTTAGTAAAATCACTAGTTTCATGAAGGGGAGGGGCAAGAAGGGAAACTTCATGAATGGCATGCCAGTTGCCGCTCCAGTGAAGAAACCCAAGGTTGAACCCAAACCCGAGACTAAGTGCTTCTATTATGAGGAGAATTGTTGCTAAAGCAGAACAACCCTAGATATGTGGTAGATAAGAAGGCTGGCAACGTCAACAGAAGTATATTTGATATACGTGTTATTGATGTGTACCTTACTAATACTCCTAGTAGCACTTGTGTATTAGATACCGGTTCAGTTGCTAATGCTAGTAACTCAAAATAAAATACACGGAATAAACAGAGACTAGCTAAGGGCGAGGTGACGATGCGTGTTGGAAGTGTTTCCAAGGTTGATGTGATCACCATCGCGCGCTCCCTCTACCTTCGGGATTAGTGTTAAATCTAAATAAATGTTATTTGGTGTTTGCATAGAGAATGAACATGATTAGATCATGTTTATCGCAATACAATTATTCATTTAAGTCAGATAATAATGGTTATTCTATTTACATGAATAATACTTTCAATGGTCATGCACCCAATGTGAATGGTTTATTGAATCTCAATCGTAGTAATACACATGTTCATAATATTGATGCCAAAAGATGCAAAATTAATAATGGTAGTACCACATACTTATGGCACTGCTCCTAAGGTCATATTAGTGTAAAGCGCATGAAGAAACTACGTGCTGACAGATCTTTGGACTCACTTGATTTTGAATCGGTTGAGACATGCGTACCATGCCTAATGGGCAAGATGACTTAGACCCCGTTTTCGATATGAAGGAGCAGGCAAGTGACTTATTGGAAATAATACATATTGATGTATGCGGTCCAATGAGTGTTGAAGCGTGCGGTGAATATCATTATTTTCTTACCTTCACTTATGATTTGAGTAGATATGGGTATATTTACTTAATGAATGACAAGTCTGAAACGTTTGAAAAGTTCAAGCAATTTTAGAGTGAAGTTGAAGATCATCGTGACAAGAAGATAAAATGTCTATGATATGATCGTGGATGTTAATATCTAAGTTACGAGTTTGGTATACAGCTTAAGACAATGTGAAAATTGTTTCACATCTCATGCCACCTGTGATGGTATCCTGGACTAGGGGGTACTCACCACGTCATCTCCCGACCAGTGGGTCGGGCCGAGGACCCCCAGGGCGATTCACTAATGGGCCAGTTCGGAGAGCCCATGATGCACACAAGGGAGATTCCACAAGACTTGGCACACAAGGCAAGGACTCCTCTAAACCCTAGGCCAACAGTGCATTATATAAACCGAGGCCAGGCTAGTCAATAGACAATCTCAATCTCATATTCATTACTACAATATCTTCACAGATACCTATACTATGTACTATCCCCCATATCAATACAATCAAAAGCAGGACGTAGGGTATTATCTTCTTGAGAGAGCATGAACCTGGGTAAAATCATGTGTCTATGTTACCATCTCTCCAAGACGCCTAGCTTAGAACCTTACAACGAGATATGCCGGATTTGACATTGACATTGGTGCTCTGATTGAGAGCATGCTGGGTAGTCGCCACAGTGCGATGGAGTTCGGATCGGCTCCATCGCGATCTACGCATCGGAACCGAGCTAGATCGTCAATGTCGGCATCTTCGTCGCCGGCTTGACTGGTCACCTCGGCTAGGCCGAGGACTGCGCGCCACGTTGGATCATCTAGATCGGACGGGTGTCTTCATCAACATCAACTAAAATCTCAACCAAGACCATGAAAGAATCCTCCATAGTGCTCGGGGGCTCAACGTCAACATTGCCCTCGCGCGACCCTGCAGTTATTTAGACAGCGAATTCGTGTTCGTCGTCCCTGCCTCCTCGAGTGTCGCTTTGAAGATTTCTTCGATGGAATTGTACGGAATTGAGTCTAGAACAACCCTGCAAAATTTCGTCGCGTTTCGATGGAGGAATCTCCGACGATCTATAATATACCGGAGCCCTATCGAATTTGGATGAGAATCTGGACGAGTTTAGGGCGAGGAGTCCAGCTTCTAGCTCGGACGTCTGTTGGAAAATCACGCCGTTCTTCGGCTGCGGAATTCCTATAGCGATCACCCCTCAAAATTTCAGCTTGATCCGACCATCCAAACTCCGGAAAACATCCGATTAGTACAATGAATTTTGGATCTATTTTCTACGTGAAAACAAATCCGACCCGAGTTCATCTTTTTTATGAACGGGTTGTCGGACGTCCTTTTTGGAGGAATTTTTCTCATCATCTCGATCATCCAACCAAGAGTTCGGCACTGCGAGGGCCGAATAATCATCAAGCGAACCTCGTCATCCGCGGGTTGTACGGGTCGGGCGCTCCATTGCTTCATCAAGCCAACATCGACCTCGTCACAAATTTCGACTTGCATCAGCATTGCCACGCCGTTACTTTTTCAAGATGGCGTCCACCACGCCGACCTGCTTTGACACGTCGGCTGGCATGGGGCTCTAGTGTCACCTTAAAGATCTGCTCCGTCACCTCGGTTAGACGGGGGCTTTGGCATCCCTTCATCAACCTTCTCCGAGGACTTCGGCGTCACCAGCCGACCTGCTTCAACACATCGGCTGGCATGAGACTTCGGCGTCACCAGCCGACCTTCTTCAACACATCGGCTGGCATGAGACTTCAGCGTCACCAGCCGACCTGTACGAGACTTCGGCGTCCGCCGATCATAGCTTGCCATGTTAACTCGACCGAGGACTTCGTCTCGCCACATCGACCGTGCAGTGTTGCCACTTCATCAAACCGAACTCTTCATTCAGTCACCTCGGTGCCTAGGCCATATTCCTTTAATTATTTGCTTCACTTAAATTAACTAAATAGAGAATGTCTAAAAAAATATTATTACCTTTATTTGTTATTACTCTTGGCTTGCACTATATTGTGTGCACAGGTAATCGGCTTCGGCTGTGTCATGCGGTCACCTTGGCATGCCTATATCGTTGTCGCACCTCCATCAACCAAATTGTGTCGTTGACATGGCCGATGGACTAGGGGTGTCGCCGTCACGCTGCCGAACTACTCCGCCTGCTCGACTCGCCCGGGGGTTTCTCCTCGGCCCTTGAAAGTGTTGTGTTGTCACTTCATCAAGCCGAGCTCTTCTTCGGCTATCTCGTGACCGGCTTGGGGGCTGGGACCTTGACCCACTACAAGCTCGACACACATCACAAGCTCATTAACAAGCTAAGTCGCTTTCATGCTCACTTTTTTCAATTTTTAAATTTTGTTCGGTTCGACCAAGCATTATACTTTTTTGACAAAAATTTGTTTGCAAAAAACTTTCCTTGTCAAAACTTTGTTTTTACAAACACATTCAAATACCCCGTTTACTTGGGGGCCTCCTTTATGAAGATATTCCTCTTGTATATGATTATTAATGTATCACACCCTTCCTTGTTTGTGTTTATGCCAAGATATGCATCATGTTGACTTAAGTGTTCCGCAAAGCTGGGTTGCCTTGCTCCTATGCTTACCCCTATATTCCCGATTGTTTGGCTAGGGAGTAAAGGGAGCACCTCTGCGATTGTTACGATCGGGGCATCCGAACTCATACCTCAGACGGTTGTAGCCGAAAGCTAGTGCTTTTACTTTTTTCAACTATGGTCGGCATGACGGAAGACAATCATAAATAAATCTATTGCACACCCCTCATGGTAATCATGAGAACCCAAAGAAAGGAACCGTTGGCGGAACTATTTTCTTTGAAGATGCTTCTTACGTTAAATAGTAATATAACATAAGTTCCCTAGGCGCGCTTTGTCTGTTATAGCATAATGGCCTGATTGCCTAGTTATTCGAAACACCTCCGATATCCTTGGATGGCGTAGTAGATAACACTTTTCGGCCCTTGTCCGAATAGGGAGAAGACGACGGTATGTTAAGACGCGTTTAAAGTTCGGGTGAACACATATATGATATAAGTACTTCGGTACATACAATCATTATACATAAAATTCTTTTACTAATGTCATTTGGGGGCTCTTAAATTTATATGAGCCATTTTATAATAAACGTTGTTTTCTTCTTGGTCATTGCAAAGTCTTTTTCTACTACTCCTTTTTTCGACACGAGTGTTTGGTCAATAGCTGGGTAGCCTAGTTTCTCCCTAAAGCCGCTTGAGTTTATTTTGCTAAACAGGCCTCGGAGTAACACTCCGCCCTCGGGATATGGAAGTTGAAGCTAAAGGCTGACCCGCTTGAAGTCTATGAGATCCAACGTATCATGTTAAAGCACAACCGAAGCACATGTTAATTTTAAGACCAATTTTTGGATTGGCACCAAAACACTTGATTTAGTTCACACATCAAAGTTTTTACATAAGTTTTTTGGCTTTTCGAGCTTATGGCACTTTTAATCTATTTGTATGTTTTTTTAGGAGGATGGACATCATCTTGACCAAGGTGCCCTACGTAATAATTCAGCTCGGGAAATCTTTTTTGACCCGTTGTTTGGCATCTTCCCTCTAGACCTCCACCTCGGCGTCTCGGATATTCCTCTATATGCATCAGTTTTGAATTGTGTCTTTTTGTCAATAGTTGGTTTGCCCTGCTCCCGTGATTACCCCTTATGTTCCGCATTGTTCGTCCAAGGTGTGCAAAGGGAGAAGCACTGTGATTGTACTTTTGTTTTAACTGGTTAAGTACCTCAGTGGAGAAAGCCGAAAACTGACTGTCACAATGAGCACAAACTGATCAGCCATCCGATGACTCTGTCAGACTATAGACCGATAGAGGTTACCTAGTGGGCCTTTCATAAATTTGTCCGAAGTGTTAACGGCTTGACCTTGACTGATGCCGAGCACTAACCGGGGGCTAGTAACTGGCCTCCCAAACTATAAGCTCCTATGACTAAGTGAAAGTTATAAAGCCTAGATATCTGATTGCCTCGTTTCCGCTAACACAACGGCCTCCGGGCACCAAGACATTGGCTAAGGGTTGTCTTGTTACTGCGGAAACACCCTGCGTAGCATTTACAAAGGGGTAGAAGCCGACGACGAGCCACTCTCAAATGATAAACAGTCACAAAGGAGTCAAAATAGCATATAGCATTAAAGAATTTATATTCAATATGCGAGTGTTGCCTTCCATAATCATCGTTACAAAGCCATGAATATGCATAAATTTGACTTAAGATTTTAGCCAAGCTGGGTTGCCTGGCTCCTGTGCTTACCCCCTACGTTCTCGATTGTTCGGCTAGGAGGTAAAGGGAGCACCTCTGTGATTGTTACTTCTGGTTCATCCGGGTTAGTACCTCAGACTAGGTGAAGTCGAAAGCTAGCCATCTTAAGAATATAATTGGTCGGCAACGACGAAAGTGAAAATTTCGGTTCATTAAAGACCATAGAGTTCGAGAACATTCCCTGAACTAAATCCTTAATATTTTCCTCCCACATTGATCGGAATTGAGGTTTCACGATCATGGTCAACATGACATCCTGGGAAAAGAAACTTATAGAGGAACTATTTTTCCCAAAAGATGTTTCTTACGTTAATAGTAATATAACATATCTCTCTGCGTACCTTTTTTATAAAACTGTATGACCGGATTGCCTTGTTTGTCGTAAATCTTTGCCGTTCTAAAGGCTTGATAAAGTATGACAAACACTCCTCGGCTACTGAACAAGAAGGTTGAAGCCGATGGTCGGTCAACAAAGTCTTGTATAATGCATATTCGAGTATTAATGATGTAAAGTACTTGGATGCATAGAATCATTACACATAAATCGTGTCAATCATAAAGAAGTTTGTGTCAAACACATATCGATCCTTAATTCGACCACCCATGCCCAAATTAAGGATCGGGGCTACTGCATTGCCTATTCAATGCAGCAAAGTCAAAGCGCAATACGGTTTTTTGAGGAGATTTGACCCTCAGGTTAGTCGGCCGCACCCAACACGAGTCTCGAAAACTATTGCGTACCACGTTTCCATCCCTAAAGTATGCCGCCGAGCAAGAAATTGATCCTCAGGCTGATTTTGCAAATCGACCTAAGTCTCAGGGGCAACTGGGATTAGTGGTTTTATTTTCTTTATTATCATTTTCCTTCAGGTGCATCTCGGGTTATGGACTAACACACACCTTGAGGGCTACTGGCTATAATTCTCGGCAGAGAATAGATTGCAGCGATCGGAAATAATTTCCACAAAAAATCAGCCCGCTACTGAGTTGGTGCACTATTTCTAAAGCAGTCTGGTGTAATGCTCGGATGCATGTGGTTGGCTCAATAGAGGGCATTGCCGGTATTAAGCTTGGCTGAACTCGTTCAACCTTTTCAAAGACCTAAGTAATATATGACACCTCGGATGCCAAACAGTGTTGGAGCTCGGCTGCTCAAAACACCTCGGAAGCAGTCCGACATAAAGCTCGGGTGCGAATGGCTGGCTCCATAAAAGACTATTCCGGCAGTTAAGCTCGGATAAGGTCCTTCAAATTTTAAGAGACCGGGGTAATTTATGACACCTCGGATGCAATTCGGCGTTGGAGCTCGGATGCAGCCCATCATTGGCGCTCAAATGCCGATCAGCGTCGGAGCTCGGCTGCAAAAGACACCTCGGATGTAGTCCGACGTTGGAGCTCGGACGCAAGAGGATACCTTGAATGCCGAATAGTATTGGAGCTCGGCTATGAAAAGACGCCTCAGATGTAGTTCGACATTGGAGCCCGGACACTAGAGGACACCGCCGCACGGGAAACACTTCAAACCCCAGGTGTGGTGTAAAAAATTACAAGGCAATGATAAAGGCCGATAACTTAAAGGGGCTCCTCAGATACCCGACGTGTGAACTCTTTAGATACACCTTGGAGATCCTCAAGATCGGAGATGGGAAGATATGTTGAACCTGTTTTCAATACCGACAGTTGAAGATGATGAACAGTTTGGAAGAACCGAGGAGCATCCCCAACTTGAAGACCGGTTCAGGGGGCTACTGATGGTGTCCTAGACTAGGGGGTACTCACCACGTCGTCTCCCGGCCAACTGATGGTTGGGCCGAGGACCCCCA
This sequence comes from Hordeum marinum, assembly GCA_022496015.1. Classification (NCBI taxonomy): domain Eukaryota; kingdom Viridiplantae; phylum Streptophyta; class Magnoliopsida; order Poales; family Poaceae; genus Hordeum; species Hordeum marinum. The sequence goes on along the minus strand of CM039674.1, from coordinate 504,359,931 downwards.
GGGCGATTCACTAATGGGCCAGTTCGGAGAGCCCATGATGCATACAAGGGAGATTCCACAAGACTTGGCACACAAGACAAGGACTCCTCTAAACCCTAGGCCTACGGTGCATTATATAAACCGAAGCCAGGCTAGTTAATAGACAAGCTCAATCTCATATTCATTACTACAATCTTGTAGTATATACCTGTACTATGTACTATCCCTCATATCAATACAATCAAAAGCAGGACGTAGAGTATTATCTCCTTGAGAGAGCCCGAACCTGAGTAAAATCCTGTGTCTATGTTACCATTGCTGCAAGACGCCTATCTTAGGACCCTTACTACGAGATATGCCAAATTTGACACCGACAACCTGGAACACCATAGTGTAATGGTGTGTACGAACATCGTAGTCGTGCTCTATTGGATATGGTGCGTACTATGATGTCTCTTATCATTTTTGCACCATCGTTTTTGGTCATGCATTAAAGACAACTACATTCACTTTAAAGAGGGGATCTAAATCCATTGAGATGGCACCGTATGAATTATGGTTTGGTAGAAACCTAAGCTATCATTTCTTAGAGTTTGGGGTGCGATGCTTATGTCAAAAAGCTTCAGCCAGAAAAGCTAGAACCCAAAGCAGAGAAATGCGTCTTCATAGGATACCCAAAAGAGACGGTTGGGTATACCTTCTATCTCATATCCGAAGGCAAAGTGTTTGTCGCTAAGAACGGGTCATTTCTCGAGAAAGAGTTTCTCTCAAAAGAATTGAGTGGAAGGAGGATAGAACATGATGAGTTTGTTGAACCTTTACTTCAACCAGAGAGTAGCGCAGCGCAGAAATATGTTTCCGTAGAGCCTACATCGGCTAAAGAGTAAGCTGATGATGGAGATCATGAAGCTTCAGATCAAGTTACTACCGAACCTTGTGGGTCGATAAGGACATGTGCTCCTCCTGAGTGGTACGGTAACCCTGTCTTAGAGGTCATGTTGTTGGACAACGATGAACCTACGAGCTATAGAGAAGGGATGATGGGCTCGGATTCCGACAAATGGTTAGAGGCCATGAAATCCGAGATGGGATCCATGTATGAAAACAAATTATGGACTTTGGAAGTATTACCTGAAGGGCGAAAGGCCTTTTAAAATAAATGGATCTTTTACAAAGAAGGCAGATGCTGATGGTAAATGTCACCATTTATAAAGCTAGACTTGTCACAAAGAAGTATCCGACAAGTTCAAGGATTTGACTACGATAATGCTTTCTCTCCCGTAGTGATGCTAAAAGTCTGTTGGAATTATGTTAGCAGTTGCTGCATTTTTTGATTATAAAATCTGGCAGATGGATGTCAAAACATCATTTCCTTAATGATTTCCTTGAGGAAAGGTTGTATGTGATACAAACGGAAGGTTTTGTCAGTCCTAAGGATGCTAAAAGATATGCAAGATCCAGCGATCCTTCTATGGGCTGGAGCAAGCATCTCGGAGTTGGAATATATGCTTTGATGAGTTGATCAAAGTTTTTGGGTTTATACAAAGTTTATGAGAAACTTGTATTTACAATAAAGTGAGTGGGAGCACTATAGAATTTCTGAAAAGTATACGTGGTTGACATATTGTTGATCAGAAATAATGTAGAATCTCCGAAAAGCATAAAAGGTTGTTTGATAGTAGTTTTCAAAGGAAGATTTGGATAAAGGTACTTGAATATTGGGCATCAAGATCTATAGAAATAGATCAAGACACCTGATAAGATTTTTCAATGAGTACATACCTTGACAAGATTTTGAAAGAGTTCAAAAGGGATCAGTCCAAGAAGGAGCTCTAGCCTGATTTGTAAGTTGTGAAGTTGAGTGAGACTCAAAGCTCGACCACGACAGAAGAAAGAGAATGGACGAAGGTCATTCCCTATGACTTAGCCATAGGCTCTATATAGTATGCCATGCTGTGTACTACACCTGGTGTGTGCCTTGCCATGAGTCTGTCAAGGGGTACAGGAATGATCAAGGAGTGGATCACTGGACAGCGGTCAAAATTATCCTGAGTAACTAGAGGACAAAGGAAATGTTTCTCGATTTTGAAGGTGATAAAGAGTTTGTCGTAAAGGGTTACGTCAATGCAATCTTTGACGCCAATCCGGATGACTCTGAGTAGCAATCCGAATTCATATGGTGGAGCAGTCATTTGGAATAGCTCCAAGTGGAGTGTGGTAGCCGCATCTACATTATGACATAGAGATTTGCAAAGTACACATGGATCTGAATGTCGTGGACCCATTGACTAAACCTATTCCACTAGCAAAACATGATCAACACCAGAACTGTATGGGTGTTTGAAAGTGCATGTACTCCTCATGTGTGGTTTTGGTATTTGATGACAATCCTAATGGACTAATGTTGGCATTGAGTTATACATTTGAAGGAATGTTCTATTTGCAATGCATGAAGAATATTGGATGAATTGAAGGATGTTTGTTCCATGATGATGCTAGAAGGACCTCGAATGCATTCTAAATGAACATCATATACATACTGTTGTGTGCATGCATCAAGGATGAGCTCAATGATTGAATCAAATATGATACGATCAAGATGAATTCCATGTGATGAACAAGATGTGATCTATGTGGAGTTCATTGAGGATCTCAGAAGTTCTCATGCTTTGGCTTATGGTTTGAACCATGATGGATCAAGATCTTGAGAGAATAATTAAAGAGAAGAATTCTACATATGTCTTTAAAATAGAATCAGGATGAGTTCATATGTTGAGTCATGGATGATTATGTCGTCAAGCAAGTAATTCAAGTGAAGAATTCATTGTGCCTCTCAAGAGACTATGTTTGTATAATGAAGCACAATAAGAAATCAATAGGGCCTTCAAGACATCAAGATTAATCATGGATCAAAGATAAATGTTGACCAAGATGAAGATCAAATATTAAACTCAAAGTTGGTCAACAAGCGCAAATGATGTACCACATGGGATCTTGTGGTATGCTAAGTAAATGTCAATTGCACTTTGTGTACTAACCCATACTATGTGTTGTCTATGTTTATGAGGGTTAGGCAATTCTCATGGGCTCGTATCGAGAGAGAGATTCCAAATATCCATGAGAGGATGATAGAAAGTGTTCATGATCATGGTTGACAAGGTCAAGTTCAAGATAACCATCCCGAAGGATTACATTCTTGAAGCTTGTGGATGTTCACATGATGAACAAGTGAAGATGCATATATAGTAAGGCTTTCCACATCGTGTATGGGAGAGCTACTTGAAGACTTCACCAATGTATTTCCTTCAACTTGAGCTAACAAGAAACAATAATATCAAGCTCAAGTGAAAGGCTCGAGTCAAAGGTATTAGTTCCTTTGACGTTAGTGGTGTGGAGTGATGACCACCGAAGAAATATATTCACTCAAGAATGGATTCTCGGTAGCTATGTAGTGTAGATCTTTTATGATTCTTGAGTTATAGGGATCCCGCACTATTAAGAGGGGATCAAAGGGGTTCGTGATGGATTTTCTCAAGTCAACATCTTCTACACACAATTCCACTCCTATCATATATCCCAAAGTAAAACCATACGCCAAAAAGGGTTCTCTAGTTTCTATGCTCAAACCTTTGCATTAATTGCATCATCCATTTTGTTTGCTATTGGGTGGTTCTCCATGTGAGGACCTCAGGCTTTTCAATAGCTACAAAATGAGCCCAAGATCGTCAAAATCGGAGTCCGTATGTAAAAGTTATGCATGTTTTACTTTTAGTATGCTGGCTGTTTATTGGGGGGGGGGGGCAGAAGTTCCGGGCTTGACACCCGGAAGTTTCGGGCTAAACAGAAAGTTTGCGAAAATCTGGCCCAAGGAAGCCCGGAAGTTCCGGGCCGACCCGGAAGTTCCGAGGGCCAGAAGTTCTGGGCAGGTTCCGGGGCAAGTTCCAGACTAACCAGAAAGTTTACACCATCTGCCCCAATAGGGAGCCCGGAAGTTCCGTGCAAGCCCAGAAGTTCTGGGCAAGCCCAGAAGTTCCGGGCTATGTTTTTCTTTGCATAACGGGCAGATTTGGTGGGGCACTATATAAGGTACCCTCCTTCCCCAACGAGGTAGAGATTTTGGATCTGAGATTTCCCCATTGTTTTGAGCTCTCTCCTCCTCCCCCAAGCCTCAAAGCTCCAATCCATTTTGGGAAAAACTATCCCATGGATCTAGGGTTTATTTGTTGACCTCCTCCATTGTTCCTATCCTCTCCCATCCCTCCATAGCATTAGTTTCTTTTGGTGGGATTTGAGCATTCTTGTGGTAAATCTCGAAGAGATTTCTGAGAGTTCTTGAGAGAGATTTTATCCAAGCATACATCCACTCCTCCTCTCTCTTTTGACCAAAGCAATTTGTGATTTGAGCAAGTATTGAGCATTTCCCCCTTGATCTTGTTACTCTTGGAGGTTGGAGACTCCTAGGCGGTAGGAGTGCTCATGTGAGGAATCAACTTGTGATTTGTTCCCCGGAAAGTTTGTGAAGGTTTGGAGACCGCCTCAAGGTCTACCACTAGTAGTTGGGAATCGCCTTCATAGTGATATCTCAAGGAGAATAGGGTGAGCCTTCATGGCGTTGGTGTGCCTTCATGGTAACATCCACCTATCCAATGGTGACTAGCTTCCCTCCAAGGAAGTGAACATTGGGATACATCCTCGTCTCCCTGACTTTGGTTATCCCTAACCCTAACTCCTTACTTGTGGTTTACATTGGTTACTTGAGCATACATTCACTATATATTGTTGTCCTCATTATATTGTGTTGGTTATTTCCTTGTAGAGATTATTTAGGCCTACACATTATATCCCACAATTCATACTTGCTATTATTGATATAACTTGTGATTAGTGTGAATTGTTAACTTGTGTCCTACACTTCCACATACCATGATATTGTTCAAGTTAGTTTGTATAACTTACTTGTGCTTGTTAGCATCCTTGTTGTGCTCATCTTGTTTATATGGTTGTTGTTGTACTTGGTTGAGCTTAGTATATTTAGGATTTTTGTTTGACAAGTATCCTCTTAGTTTATTTCCGCATTAGGATAAACACAAATCCTTAGAAGTTTTTAAAACGCCTATTCACCCCCTCTAGGCGACATCGTGGTCCTTTTAGTGTTAGATTCATTACAATGTAAATCATATAGTGATGTGAGCTAGATTATTGACTCTAGTGCAAGTGGGAGACTGTTGGAAATATGCCCTAGAGGCAATAATAAAATAGTTATTATTATATTTCCTTGTTCATGATAATCGTTTATTATCCATGCTATAATTATGTTGATTGGAAACTCAAATACATGTGTGGGTAAATAGGCAACACTATGTCCCTAGTATGCCTTTAGAAGACTAGCTCGTTGACCAAAAAATGTCAAGGTTTCCTAACCATAGACATGAGATGTCATTTGATAATGGGATCACATCATTAGGAGAATGATGTGATGGACAAAACCCAAACTATGAACGTAGCATATGATCGTGTTAGTTTATTGCTATAGTTTTCTCCATGTCAAGTATCTGTTCCTGTGACCATGAGATCATGTAACTCACTAACACCGGAGGAGTGCCTTGTGTGTATCAAATGTCACAACACAACTAGGTGACTATAAAGGTGCTTGATACGTATCCAACGTATCTATAATTTATGAAGTATTCATGCCATGTTTACAATAAATCTGTATGATTTTGGTATGATTTTATTAGAACTAACCCGGACTGACGATGTTTTTAGCAGAACTACCATGGTGTCGTTCTTGTGCAGAAATAAAAGTTCTTGGAATGGGCTGAAAATTTAGTATGATTTTTTATGGACCAAAAGAGACCCCAAAGCATTGGATTTGGGCTAGAAGATCGATGATGAGGTCACAGGCCTGCTAGGCACGACCACCCCCTCGCCGCGCCTAGCAAGCCTGTCACCGCCTCATGGCCCCCTTGACATGAGATCCACGCCAAAAGTTCCTATAAATATAGATACCTCCGAAAACAAACCTAGATCGGGAGTTCCGCCGCCGCACAAAGCCACGAAAAACCAACCGGGAGCCCGTTCCGGCACCCTGCCGGAGGGGGAAACCATCACTAGAGGCCATCTTCATCATCCCGACGCTCTCCATGACGAGGAGGGAGTAGTTCACCCTCGGGGCTAAGGGTATGTACTAGTAGCTATGTGTTTGATCTCTATCTCTCGTGTTCTTGAGATGACACGATCTTAATGTACCGCGAGCATTATTGATATAGATGAATCATATGGAGTTTTCCCCTCCCTATGTTCTTGTGATGAATTGAGTTTTCCCTTTGAAGTTTTGTTATCGGATTGAGTCTTTAAGTATTTGAGAACACTTGATGTATGTCTTGAGATGGGATATCCGTGGTAACAATGGGATGTTCTATTGATCCACTTGGTGTATGTTATGGCGATCAACTTGCGGGTTCCATGACCTTGGGAATCTATGCATAGGGGTTGGCACATGTTTTCGTCTTGAAGCTCCGGTAGAAACTTTGGGGCACTCTTTGAAGTTCTTTGTGTTGGATTGAACATGATGAATCTGAAATTATATGATGCATATCGTATAATCAAGCCCATGGGTACTTTTGGTGACTTGGAGTATCTAGGTGACATTAGGGTTTTGGTTGATGTGTGTCTTAAGGTGTTATTTTAGTACGAACTCTAGGGCTGTTCGTGACACGTATAGGGATAGCTCATAAGATTGATCGGAAAAGATAACTTTGAGGTGCTTTCGTACCCTACAATAATTTCTTCGTTAGTTCTCCGCTAACTGTGACTTTGGAGTGAACTCTTTGTCACATGAGAGGTATTTACATATGATTCAACTATGTCATTATTGTTGAGAGAACTTGCCCTAGTGAAAGTATGAACCCTAGGCCTTGTTTCCAAGCATTTATACAACTTTTTTCTCGCTGTTTACCATGTGTTACCTTGCTGTTTTAATATTTCCAGATTACAAAAACATATATCTAACATCCATATTACACTTGTACCACCATCTCTTCGCCGAACTGGTGCACCTATACAATTTACCATTGTATTGGGCGTGTTGGGGACACAAGAGGATCTTTGTTATTTGGTTGCAGGGTTGTTAGAGAGAGACCATCTTCATCCTACACCTCCCACAGATTGATAAACCTTAGGCCATCCACTTGAGGGAAAATTGCTACTGTCCTACAAAACTCTGCGCTTGGAGGCCCCACACGAGTCTACAAGAAGAAGGTTGCGTAGTAGACATCAAGCTCTTTTCTAGTGCCGTTACTGGGGACGTGAGTGCTTGAAGGTATTTATTTATATCTTGCAATCAAATCTTTTTGTTTCTTGTTTTTCACTAGTTTGGTTTTATAAAAGAAGAGTACAAAAAAATGGAATTGAGGTTGCCTCATATGCTTCATCTTTTTAATGTCTTTCGTGAAAATGATGGAATGGAAAATTGTGCTCAAGTGTTAGAAAAAGAAGTTATTAAAATGTTTGTCACTAAATCTTTGAGTGATGAGCATGATAGAAATTTTGTTAGTATGAATTCTTTGAATATCCATAGTACTAATGATGATTGCACTAGTCATGATAAAAAGATTTCTTATAAGCATGTCAATTTTTGTGGAGTGTATAGAGTTTGTCAACACTTTCCTAAAAGGGAAGATAGATTTTTTAAGAGGCACAAGTATTTAGAAACTAAATGGTTTCAAGAGAGGCTATATGTTTGTGCTGAAAGACTTAATATTTCTCGCCGTCCTTGTGAACTTTGCAATGAAAGTGGTCATTTTAATTTCCAATGTGAACTATTTCATGATCGAATTGTGTCCAAAAATTGTGATAACCTCATTACCCTTAAGCATCATAATGAACTTAGTCTATTTTTGGGGTATGAAGAAATGAAACATAAAACTAAGGATGTTCCATCTTGGGTTCTCATGAAATTGATTGATTTTGATCTAAATGAAATCTATATGTATTGCGTGGTAAATTGCATTGAGAATCTATATATTTCCAATTACTTAAAAGCAAGAAAACAAATAGAAGATGAAGAGAATACTAATGAAGGGGAAGAGGTTTCCCTGTATCGTCGTATTTTTTCTTATGGTGAATCAGGTAACGAGGAGGAGCTTTTTATTCAACCAACCTCTTCAAAAAGAAGCTTGGAGGAATTAAATAAACCCAGACATAATGTGGTGAGGAAGAAGAAAAGAAGGAAAAGTAAAGGTAAAGAGGTATCTCTCCCAAATAACGTTTCTCCCATTATTGATAGGCCTCATGATAATGAATCAAAAATAGTTGTGTAAGATTATACACTTGAGGATGATTTTGTTATGCCTATTGCTTGTTGTGATAATTATGATTGGGAAGATAATGATACTTCTTATAATCTTGAAAAATTTATGGCACCAACTTGGAGGATGATGATAATAATTGCTATACTATTGGTGCTATTCATACTATTAATGATGAGAATGATTATGTTTATGATATACAAAGCCACAAGCTTGGGTATGCTATGTTTGATGAAGATGATATAAATAGTCCCCCAAGTTTTGATGAGCAAATTTATTGTGATTATGGCATGCCTCCTATATATGATGATTATGATGATGACATGTATGCTATAAAGAGTAATAGTAACCATGCAACTTGTCATCATGATTTTAATATTGAATGTGGTTATGTCAATCAAGTATCTCATGATAGTTATTTTGTTGAGTTTGCTCCCACTATTATATGAATGAAAAGAAAATTGCTTATGGGGAGAGTGACAAAATTTCTGTGCCTGTAGATCATGAAAATAATTCTTTATGTGCTGGTTATATTGTGTAATTCCTTCATGATGCTACTGAAAATTATTATGAGGGAGGAATATATGCTTGTAGGAATTGCAATAATATCAAGTTTCCTCTCTATGTGTTGAAAGTTTTGAAGCTATGCTTGTTTTGCCTTCCTATGCTAGATGATTCTTGTTCTCATAAATTGTTTGCTCCCAAAATCCCTATTCATAGGAAGTGGGTTAGACTTAAATGTGCTTGTCATGAGATTCATGATGCTCTTTTGCATGTTTCAAATATTATTCCTATACGAGCATCATTGAAATCATCATGCCTAGCTAGAAGGCAATAAAGCAGAGCGCTTGTTGGGAGACAACCCAACACTTTTAGCTTCTGTTTTTATGTTTTCACATGATTAAGCTACTGTAGTAATCATGTTTTGTGTTTTTTATTTCAAAAAAGTGCCAAGAAAAGCCTTTGGTATAGTGTGGATACTTGCTTGTTTGATTATGTGCTAAAACAGAAAGTTTTGAGTCCAGTATATGAATTATCTGATTTTACTGGTGATTAAAAAAATTATGAAATTTCTACACAACATTTATATGAAAATTCCTTGAGTTTTCCGAATTTTTCCGAATTTTTAGAGTCAGGGAACTGTGGTGATCATTCAGATCATTACAGACTGTTCTGTTTTTGACAGATTCTGTTTTGCATGCATAGTTTGCTTGTTTCAAGTATTCCTATGGCTTATATTGAGTAATATAAATTGTGGTAATGATATAATACAGTAGGTATCATGTGGTAACAATTATTAATCTTGTGCTGACAGTACCTAAGTGAATGATTTATCTTTACTACACTAACCCTTCTCATAAAGTTCCGTTAAGTTTTGTGTGATTGAAGTTTTCATGTTTTGGGTGAGACACCGATATGAGGAGAATAAGGAGTGACAAGAACCTAATATTGGGGATGCCTAAGGCACCCCCAAGGTAATATTCAAGGAAGACTCAAGCGTCTAAGCTTGGGGATGCCCCGAAAGGCATCCCCTCTTTTTTTGTCTTCAACACTATCGATATATCTTACTTGGAGCTATATTTTTATTCGTCACTGATACGTCTCCAACGTATCTATAATTTTTGATTGTTCCATGCTATTATATTACCTGTTTTGGATGTTTTATATGCATTAATATGCTATTTTATATCATTTTTGGGACTAACCTATTAATCTAGAGCCTAGTGCGAGTTTCTATTTTTCCTTTTTTTGAGTTTTGCAGATAAGGAATATTAAACGGAGTCCAAACGGAATAAAACCTTCGGAAGGAATTTTTCTGGAACAAAAGAATCTACGAGACTTGAGAACCAAGGCAGAGGAGCCACCATGGGGACACAAGCCCTAGGGGCGCGACCAGGGGTGTAGGCCGCGCCGTGCAGGCTTGTGGGCCCACGACAGCTCCCCTAACCCTAATCTTCGGCCTATAAATTCCCAAATATCCCATCATTATGAGAACGAGCCACGAAAACACTTTTCCGCCGTCAGAAGCCTCTGTTCCCGAGAGATCCAATATCGGAGCCTTTTCCGGTAATCTACCGGAGGGGGATTCGATCATGGAGGGCATCTACATCAACTCCATTGCCCCTCCGATGATGTGTGAGTAGTTCACCATAGACCTACGGGTCCATAGCTAGTATCTATATGACTTATTCTCTCTCTTTGCTTCTCAATACCATGTTCTTCATGATCTTTATGGAGATCTATCCGATGTAATACTCTTTTGTGGTGTGTTTGTCGAGATCCGATGAATTGTGGGTTTATGTTCAGATTATCCATGAATATTATTTGAGTCTTTCCTGAATTCTCATATGCATGATTTCATATCTTTGCAAGTCTCTTCGAGTTATTGGTTTGGTTTAGCCAACTAGATTGGTAATTCTTGCAGTGGGAGAAGTGCTTAGTTTTGGGTTCAATCTTGCGGTGTCCTCACCCAGTGACAAAGTAGGGGTAGCGAGGCACATATTATATTGGTGCCATCAAGGGTCAAAAGATGGGTTTTCATCATATTGCTTGAGTTTATCCCTCTACATCATGCCATCTTACTTAATGTGTTACTATGTTCTTCGTGAACTTAATACTCTAGATGCAGGCAAGAGTCGGTCGATGTGTGGAGTAATAGTAGTAGATGCAGAATCGTTTCGGTCTACTTGACATGGATGTGATGCCTATATGCATAATCATTGCCTTGGATATCTTCATAATTATTCGCTTTTCTATCAATTGCTCGACAGTAATTTGTTCACCCACCGTAATACTTGCCATCATGAGAGAAGCCATCTAGTGAAACCTATGCCCCCTGGGTCTATTTTCCATATTATACTTTCAGATCTAAAACCAAAAATACCAAAAATACTTGCTACATTATTTTTACTTTTAGTTTTACTTTCTGTTCAAGCATCCTATTATATCTATCTCTATTAGATCTCATCCTTGCAAGTAACCGTGAAGGGATTGACAACCCCTATGTTGCGTTGGGTGCAAGAGTTTGATTCTTTGTGCAGGTACAAATATTCGTGACTTGCTTGTATCTCGTATTGGATTGATACCTTGGTTCTCAAAAACCGAGGGAAATACTTATCTACTTTGCTGCATCAAACCGTTCCTCTTCACGGGAAACCAAAGCATGCTCGAGAAGTAGCAGTCACATAATATGAGTTTTGCTTGGAGCGTCATTTTATTTTGTTTTTCTCTGTTAGGTGTTATTTATAATCTTGTTTTCCAATAAAAAGTTCCAAGAATTGCCTTTAGGATGCTTCCATTGCATGTTTTGATATGTGCTAGGTAAAAACAGAAACTTCTGCTGTAGTGTTTGAATTTTCATATTTTACCGGGACGTGGAAAGTTTCTGGAATTTCTACACAGTGTTGTCATATAAATTTTATAGCATGTAATAAATATTTATAATTATTTGAGTTACATAAGTACACTTATTTAATAAATTTCTTAAGAATGTTCTGTTTACACAGATTGGTGTCATAGTTTTGTTATCTACTTATCCTATAGTTTCCATAGCCTATATTGGTAGAGATAAATTGTGGAAATGAAAGTATACAGAACCTAATGTTTGAAAATTATTGTGAAACTTGTATTGGCAGTACATAAAGTGTTGATTTGTTCTTATGTGTACTAACCTATCTCACGAGTTCTTTTTAAGTTTTGTGTGGATGAAGTTTTTGAGAATAGGTGAAACCCTGATATGAGAGGATTCAACAAGATACAGAGGCTCAAGCATCTAAGCTTGGAGATGCTATGCATCCCACCTCTCTTCGTCAACTATCGGTTAGCCTATGTTGAGCCTAAATTTTTATTCGTTCACATGATGTGTGCTATTCTTGGAGTGCTATTTTTGTTTTGCTTGCTGTTTAAACAAAATACTCAGATCTGAAAATATTTATTGGGAGAGAGAGAGAGAGAAAGTCCTCACATAGATACTTAATTGCTTGACTACTCACTGATCTTCACTTATATGTTTTGGAGTAGTTTTGTCATTTACACTCGTGCTTCACTTATATCCAATGAGTAAATGGTTGAATGAATTCAATATCATAAATCTGAAATTATATATGTTTTATATTCTTATCACACGGGGAGTAATGACTTCACATATAAGAAGTATAGGTGGTAAAATTTATTTAAAGTTAGCAAACACCGCATTGGTCACTTGAACAATTCATGAAAGAATATTGTAGGAAGAGAGATTTCACATATAAATATACTATCTTGGACATCTTCTATGATTGTGAAAACCCATTAATTATATTCAAACTTGAGCAAATTATTTGAAGTTGGACAAGTAAGACAACGTAATGAGTTATGCTTGGGTATATTTATATAGAAGTTATATTGTTATGGATCTTCGAACATGTGGTGCTTGCTTCCACCTCATACTAGCCAAAACTTCCACACCAAGTAGAAATACTACTTGTGCATCCAAACACCCTTAAACCCAAAGTTGTTCCATATGAGTCCACCATACCTACCTATATGCGGTATTTACCTACCGTTCCAAGTAAATTTGCATGTGCCAAACTCTAAACCTTCAAATAATATTCTGTTTTGTATGCCTGAATCGCTCATATAGTAACTATGGGCTGTTAGTATCCTCCATGCTAGGTGGGTTATTGTCACGATATGTGTTGATTCACTATCATTCACGAGAAAGTGGCTGGTAATAGGGATTCCCAGTCCTGAAATCAAAGAAAAAAATGCAAATAATTAAACAAAACTCCCCCAGGAATGTTGTTGGTATGGACGGTACCCGTGGATTCGGCTCACCGTGAAGTGTGATTGATTGGTGGAGGTGGAGTAAAAACTTTACCATTCTGTTTGGAAACTGCCTATAATGTATCTAGCATGGAAGATACCAAGATCTCTCGGTTGTTATGGTGACAATGAAAGCATACCGCCCAAAATTATTATTCATCTTTGTTTTAAAAGCTCGAGCTCTGGCACCTCTGCAAATCAATGCTTCCCTCTGCGAAGGGCCTATCAATTACTTTCTAGTACTTACCTTTATGCAAGAGTCATGGTGATCTTCACCACTTCCTATATTTCGCCTTTCTTCTCTTGGCAAGCGTCATGTGTTGGGGAAAGATCCAAGCATATATGGCCATTCAAATATATTTGATCATGAATAATTATTGTTGACAATTATCTATGGGATAAATAATTTGGGAGGCAAAACTTTAAGCCCCTATCTTTCTCTGTGTTCGACGGATGCCATTTGCTCTAAAAATATGCTTTGAGTGCTAGCAATCATGGAAGACTATATGATAGTTGAGTATGTGGAATTTGCTAAATCAAAGCTCTTACGTAGACCCTTCCTGAAAATAAGATGAATTGCAATTGTTTGGTGACTAAAAGCATAGTTTGCTAGTCTATACTTTAACATGTGGATAGCTTGTTATTTCATCATATGAAGGTTTATGAGATGAGCTACTGTTTATGATATATAATTATGCTAGAAAAAGTGTTTGGAACTATCATTGATCAAACTTATGCACTAGGCTAGCATTCACACTTCATAAATTATTTCTTTTATCATTTACCTACTCGAGGACGAGAAGGAATTAAGCTTGGGGATGCTGATACGTCTCCAACGTATCTATAATTTATGAAGTATTCATGCCATGTTTACAATAAATCTATATGATTTTGGTATGATTTTATTAGAACTAACCCGGAGTGACGCTGTTTTCAGCAGAACTACCATGGTGTTGTTTTTTGTGCAGAAATAAAAGTTCTCGGAATGGGCTGAAAATTTAGTATGATTTTTTCTGGACCAAAAGAGACCCCCGAAGCATTGGAGTTTAGCCAGAAGAGCCACGAGGAGGTCACAAGCTTGCCAGGCATGGTTAACCCCCTGGTCGCGCCTAGCAGGCTTATCACCGCCTCGTGCCCCCCTTGACATGAGACCGACGCCAAAAATTCCTATAAATATGGAAACCCCCGAAAAGAAACCTAGATCGGCAGTTCCGCCACCGCAAGCCTCCAGAGCTGCAAAAAACCAATCGGGAGCCCATTCTGGCACCCTGCCAAAGGGGGGAAACCATCACTGGAGGCCATCTTCATCATCCCGGCGCTCTCCATGATGAGGAGGGAGTAGTTCACCCTCGGGGCTAAGGGTATGTAACAGTAGCTATGTGTTTGATCTCTCTCTCTCTCTCGTGTTCTTGAGATTACACGATCTTGATGTACCGCGAGCATTATTGATATAGATGAATCATATGGATTTTCCCCCTCTCTATGTTCTTGTGATGAATTGAGTTTTCCCTTGGAAGTTTTCTTATCGGATTAAGTCTTCAAGAATTTGAGAACACTTGATGTATGTCTTGTGATGGGATATCCGTGGTGACAATGGGATGTTCTATTGATCCACTTGATGTATGTTATGGTGATCAACTTGCGGGTTCCGTGACCTAGGGAATCCATGCGTAGGGGTGGCACATGTTTTCATCTTGAATCTCTGGTAGAAACTTTGGGGCACTTTTTGAAGTTCTTTGTGTTGGATTGAACATGATGAATCTGAAATTATGTGATGCATTACGTATAATCAAGCCCATAGGTACTTGTGGTGACATTCGAGTATCTAGGTGACATTAGGGTTTTGGTTGATGTGTGTCTTAAGGTGTTATTTTAGTACGAACTCTAGGGCTGTTCATGACACTTATAGGGATAGCTCATAAGATTGATCGGAAAAGTTAACTTTGAGGTGGTTTCGTACCCTACAATAATTTCTTCATTAGTTCTCCTCTATTTGTGACTTTGGAGTGAACTCTTTGTCACACGAGAGGTATTTACATAGGATTCAACTATGTCATTATTGTTGAGAGAACTTGCACTAGTGAAAGTATGAACCCTAGGCCTTGTTTCCAAGCATTTATACAACGTTTTGCTCGCTATTTACTATTTGTTACCTTGCTGTTTTTATATTTTCAGATTACAAAAACCTATATCTATCATCCATATTACACTTGTATCACCATCTCTTTGCCGAACTAGTGATGGGGAACGTTGCATGGGAAACAAAAAATTTCCTACACACACGCAAGATCTATCCATGGTGATGAGCATCTACGAGAGGGAGAGTGGATCTACATACCCTTGTAGATCGCTAAGCGGGAAGCGTTAAGAAACGCGGTTGGTGTAGTCGAACATCTTTGAGATCCAAATCGCCGAGTGTCCCACGATCTCATCACGATCCGTCCTGCGATCTCATCACGATCCGTCCCGCGAACTCATCATGATCTGTCCCGCGATATCATCACGATCCGTCCCGTGATCTCAATCACGGTCCTTTCGATCTAGCGCCGAACGGACGACACCTCCACGTTCAGCACACGTACAGCTCGATGACGATCTCCGCCTTCTTGATCCAGCAAGAGGGAGCGGAGAGGTAGAAGAGTTCTCCGGCAGCGTGACGGCGACGCGGCGATGGTGGTGGAGCAATGCCCGCATGGCTTCACCTAAGCACTACAGAAAACCGATCTAGAGGAAAAACTATACACTAGAGGAACGGGTAGCACGTGGCTGAAAATCTAGTGCCAAAAACCCTAAAACCTCTAGTATATATAGGAGGAAGAGAGGAGGAGGCTTGTCTCCCAAGGAGCCAGCCCTTGGGTCGGCCGAACCAAGGAGGATTATGACTCCTCCTTATTTTTGCCTTTTTCCACCTTTTTCTCTTTGGGCTTTTCTTCCCAGCCGCATGGGCCTTGTGTGGGACTTCCACCAGCCCACTAAGGGCTGGTATTCACTCTACCACAGCCCATGTAGCCTCTTGGGTCGAAATACCCCTTCCGATGGTCTCCCGGTCACTACCGACACTCCCGGTACATTACCGATGAGCCCGAAACTTTCCCGGCGACCAAAATAGGGCTTCCTATATATCAATATTTGCCTCGGATCATTACGGAGCTCCTCGTGACATCCGGGATCTCATCCGGAACTCAGAACAACCTTCGGTCACCACCATGCATAACTCTATACTACCGAATGTCACCGAACCTTAAGTGTGCAGACCCTGCGGGTTCGAGAACTATGTAGACATGACCGAGACACCTCTACGGTCAATAACCAATAGCAGGACCTGGATGCCCATATTGGTTCCTACATATTCTACGAAGATCATTATCGGTCGAACCTCTATGTCAAGGATTCAGTTAATCCCGTATGATGTTCCCTTTGTTTTTTGGTATGTTCTTCGATCGTCGATATCTCCATACCTAGTTCAACCTCGTTATCGGCAAGTCTATTTACTCGTTCCGTAACACAAGTTCCCGTGACTGACACTTAGTCACATTGCTTGCAAGGCTTATTGTGATGTTGTATTACCGAGTGCGCCCTGAGATACCTCTCCGTCACATGGAGTAACAAATCCCAGTCTTGATCCATGCCAACCCACTAGACACCCTCGGAGATACCTATATAGCACCCTTATAGTCACCCAGTTACGTTGTGATGTTTGATACACACAAGGTACTCCTCCGGTGTCAGTGAGTTGCATGATCTCATGGTCATAGGAACAGAAAGTTGACATGCAGAAAACAGTAGCATTAAACTGACACGATCATATGCTACGTTTGTAGTTTGGGTCTTTTCCATCACACCATTCTCCTAATGATGTGATCCCATTATCAAATGACATCTCATGTCCATGGCTAGGAAACCTTAACCATTTTTGATCAACGAGCTAGTTCACTAGAGGCATACTAGGGACAAAGTGTTGTCTATTTACCCACACGTGTAATGTGTTTCCAATCAATACAATTATAGCATGGATAATAAACGATTATTATGAACAAGGAAATATGATAGTAACTAGTTTATTATTTCCTCTAGGGCATATTTCCAACAGTCTCCCACTTGCACTAGAGTCAGTAATCTAGTTCACATCACCATGTGATTCACATAGTTATGAATCTAACACCCACTGAGTTCTAGGGCTCGATCATGCTTTGCATGTGAGAGAGGTCTTATAGTCAACAGGTCTGCGACATTCAGATCCGTATGTACTTTGCAAATCTCTATGTCAAACTATAAATACTGCTACCACACTCCACTTGGAGCTATTCCAAATGGCTGCTCCACTATACGTATCTGGATTGCTACTAAGAGTCATCCGGATTGGTGTTAAAGATTGCATTGACGTAACTCTTTACAGTGAACTCTTTATCACCTCCATAATCGAGAAACATTTCCTTAGTATTTTAGTTGCTAAGGATGATCTTGACCGCTGTCCAGTGATCCACTCCTGGATCACTCTTGTACCCCTTGACGAACTCATGGCAAGGCACACACAGGTGCGGTACATAGCATGGCATACTATACAGAGCCTATGGCTAAGGCATAGTGGGCGACATCCGTCCTTTCTCTTTCTTCTGCCGTTGTCGAGCTTTGAGTCTCACTCAACTTCACACCTCGCAAATCAGGCGAGAACTTTTTCTTTGACCGATCCATTTTGAACTCTTTCAAAATCTTGTCAAGGTATGTACTCATTGAAAGTCTCATCAAGCATCTTGATCTATCTCTATAGATCTTGATGCTCAACAATTAGGTAGCTTTATCCAGGTCTTCCTTTGAAAAACTCTTTCCAAACAAATGTTTATGCTTTCTAGAAATTCTACATCATTTCTGATCAACAATATGCCATCCACATATACTTATCAGAAATTCTATAGTGCTCCCACTCACTTTGTTGTAAATACAAGTTTCTCGTAAACTTTGTATAAACCCAAAAACTTTGATCACCTCATCAAAGTGTATATTCCAACTCCGAGATGCTTGCTTCAGTCCATAGAAGGATCACTGAAGCTTGCTCACCTTTTAGCATCCTTAGGACAGACAAAACCTTTTGGTTGTATCACATACAACCTTTCCTCAAGTAAACTGTTAAGGAAATGATGTTTTGTCATCCATCTGCTAGATTTCATAGTTGAAAAATGCAGCAACTGCTAACATAATTCCAACAGACTTGAGCATCGCTACGAGTGAGAAAGTCTCATCGCAGTCAACTCTTTGAACTTGTCAGAAACTTCTTTGTGACAAGTCGAGCTTTATAAATGGTGACATTTACCATCAGCGTCTGTCTTCATCTCAAAGGTCCATTTGTACTCGACGACTTTCCGTCCAACGAGCAAGTCTAACAAAGTCTATACTTGGTTTTCATACATGGATCCTTTCTCCGATTTCATGGCCTCTAACCATTTGTCGGAATCTGGGCCCATCATCGCTTCTCCACAGCTCGTAGGTTCATCGTTGTCCAACAACATGACCTCTAAGACAGGCTTGTCGTACCACTCAGGAGCAGTACACGTCGTTGTCGACCTACGAGGTTCGATAGTAACTTGATCCGAAGCTTCATGATCATCATCATTAACTTCCTCTTCAACTAATGTAGGCTTCACAGAAACATCTTCCTACACTGCGCTACTCTCTCGTTGAAACAAAGGTTCAATAACCTCATCAAGTTTTATCTTCCTCCCACTCAATTCTTTTGAGAGAAACTCTTTCTCGAGAAAGGACCCAGTTTTAGTAACAAACACTTTATGCTTGGATCTGAGATAGAAGGTTTACCCAACTGTTCTTAGGGTATTCTATGAAGATGCATTTGTCCGCTTTGGGTTCAAGCTCATTAGGTGAAAACCTTTTTTTCACATAAGTGTTGCAGCCCCAAACATTAAGAAATGACAACTTAGGTTTCTATCAACGGATTTAGATGGTGTCATCTCAACGGATTTAGATGGTGCCCTATCTAAAGTGAATGTAGTTGTCTCTAATGCATAATCTCAAAATTATAGTAGCGAAATGATAAGAGACATCATAGCAAGCACCATTTTCAATAGAGCACAACTATGACGTTCGAACACACCATCACACTATGGTGTTCCAGGTGGTGTGAGTTGTGAAACAACTTTCACATTGTCTAAAGTTGTATGCCAAACTCGTAACTCAGATATTTACCTCCATGATCATATCATAGATATTTTTATGTTCTTGTCATGATGATCTTAAACTTAACTCTGAATTTGCTTCAACCTTTCAAACGATTCAGACTTGTGTTTCATTAAGTAAATATACACTATATCTACTCAAATCAGCAGTGAAGGTAAGAAAATAACGATATCCACCGCACGCTACAAGACTCATTGGATTGCATACATCAACATGTATCATTTCCAATAAATCACTTGCCCGCTCCATCCATTTGTACACGGGGTTTTTAGTCATCTTGCCCAAGAGGCATGGTTCGCATGTCTCAACCGATTCGAAATCGAATGAGTCCAAAGATCCATCAGCATGGAGTTTCTTCATGCGCTTTATACCAATATGACATTTAGCGGCAGTGCCACAAGTATGTGGTACTATCATTATTAACTTTGTATCTTTTGACATCAGTCTTATGAACATGTGTATTACTACGATCAAGATTTCAACAAACCATTCTCACTGGGTGCATGACCATTGAAGGTATTATTCATGTAAACAGAATAACCATTATTCTCTAACTTAAATGAATAACCGTATTGCAATAAACATGATCTAATCATGTTCATGCTCAACGCAAAACACCAAATAACATTTATTTAGGTTCGTCACTAATCCTGAAGGTAGAGAGAGCGTGCAATGTTGATCACATCAACCTTGGAAACATTTCCATCACATATCGTCACCTCACCCTTAGCTAGTTCTCCGTTTATTCCGTAGCTTTTATTTCAAGTTACTAACATTTAGCAACCGAACCGGTATCCAATACCCAGTTGCTACTAGGAGTACTAGCAAGGTACACATCAATAACTCGTATATCAAATATACTTCTGTCGATGTTGCCAGCCTTCTTATCTACCAAGTATCTAGGGTTGTTCCGCTTCATCGACCGCTCACCTCATAACAGAAGCACTTAGTCTCGGGTTTGAGTTCAACTTTGGGTTGCTTCACTAGAGCAGCAACTGACTTGCTATCCATGAAGTTTCCCTCCTTGCTCTTGCCCTTCTCGAAACTAGTGGTTTGATTAACCATCAACACTTGACGCTCCTTCTTTATTTCTACCTTCGCGGTGTCAAACATCGCGAACAGCTCAGGAATCATTATTTCTATCCCTGGCAATTTATAGTTCATCACCAAGTTCTAGTAGCTTAGTGACAGTGACTTGGAGAACTATGTCAATCACTATCTTATCTGGAAGATCAACTCCCACTTGATTCAAGCGATTGTAGCACCCAGACAATCTGAGTACATGCTCAACGATTGAGCTATTCTCTTTCATCTTGCAGGCAAAGAATCTTGTTGGAGATCTCATATCTCGCAACACGGGCATGAGCCTGAGATCCTAATTTCAGCTCTTAGAAACATCTCATATGTTCCGCGACATTCAAAACATTCTGGAGCCTCAATTCTAAGCCATAATGCATGACGCACTAAACTATCAAGTAGTCATCAGAACGTGCCTGTCAGATGTTCACAACATCTACAAACGACGCTAGAGGGGTTGGCACACCGAGCGGTGCATTAAGGACATGCGCCTTCTATGCAGCAATGAAGACAATCCTCAGATCACGGACCCAGTCCGTAATATTGCTACCATCATCTTTCAACTCTATTTCTCTAGGAGAAACAAGGGAGCTACAGCACGAGCTAGTAATCTACAACATAATTTGTACAGACACTATTGACTATGTTCATGATAATGAGTTCAATTAATCATATTACTTAAGAACTCCCACTCAAATTGACATCCCTCCGATCATTCGAGTGACTACATGATCCAAATTCACCAACTCAAGTCCGATCATCACGTGAGTTGAGGTGGCTGCAATTGTGAACATCATCATGTTGATCATATCTACTATATGACTCATGTTCGACCTTTCGGTCTCTTGTGTTCCAAGGCCATGTCTGTACATGCTAGGCTCGTCAAGTTTAACCCGAGTGTTTTGCTTGTGCAACACTGGCTTGCACCCGTTGTATGTGAACGTAGAGTCTATCACACCCGATCATCACGTGGTGTCTCAACACGACGAACTTTCGCAACGGTGCACACTCGGGGAGAACACAATTTATCTTGAAATTAAGTGAGGGGTCACCTTATAATGCTACCGTCGTCCTAAGCAAAACAAGGTGCATAAAAAGGATTAACATCACATGCAAATCATAAGTGACATGATATGGCCATGAACTTGTGCTTTTGATCTCCATCTAGAAAGCACCGGCATGATCTCCATCGTCACCGGCATGACACCATGATCTCCATCATCTTGATCTCCACCAACGTGTCGCCATCGGGGTTGTCACGCCCTGCATGCTTCTACCACTACTGCTACCGTTTAGCGATAAAGTAAAGCATTACATAGCGCTTAATGATTGACGCGCAGGTCATACAATAATTAAAGACAACCCTATGGCTCCTGCCGGTTGCCGTATTCATCGACATGCAAGTCATGATAATCTATACATCACAAGATCATCTCATACATCACATATATCACATCA
Source organism: Hordeum marinum (assembly GCA_022496015.1). Lineage (NCBI taxonomy): Eukaryota > Viridiplantae > Streptophyta > Magnoliopsida > Poales > Poaceae > Hordeum > Hordeum marinum. The sequence goes on along the minus strand of CM039674.1, from coordinate 504,338,119 downwards.
TGTAATTGGCCATATCATATCACAACATACCCTGCAAAAACAAGTTAGACGTCCTCTAATTGTTGTTGCATGTTTTACGTGGCTGCTCCGGGTATCTAGCAAGAACAATTCTCACCTACGCAAAAACCACAACGGTGATACACTAGTTGCTTTTCAACCTTCTCAAGGACCGCCTTTGTCGAATCCAATCCAACTAAAGTGAGAGAAACTGTCACCCGCAAGCCATCTAGGCAACAAGTTGCGTCGAGGGAACCGGTCTCTCATAAGCATACGAGTAATGTTGGTCCAGGTCGCTTCATCTCACAATCTTGCTGGACCAAAATACGACCAAGGGAGGAAGCAATCTAAGCATCAACGCCCACAAACCTTTTGTGTTCTACTCGAGATCTCATCGAATCATCAACCTAGCTTATGATGCCACTGTTGGGGAACGTCGCATGGGAAACCAAATTTTTCCTACGCACACGCAAACCTATCCATGGTGATGAGCATCTACGAGAGGGAGAGTGGATCTACGTACCCTTGTAGATCGCTAAGCGGGAAGCGTTAAGAAACGCGGTTGGTGTAGTCGAACTTCTTCGCGATCCAAATCGCCGAGCGTCCCACGATCTCATCATGATCTGTCCCGCGATCCAATCACGATCCATCCCGCGAACACATCGTGATCCGTCCCGCGATCTCGATCATGGTCCTTCCAATCTAGCGCCGAACGGACGGCACCTCCGCGTTCAGCACACGTGCAGCTTGATGACAATCTCCGCCGTCTTGATCCAGCAAGAGGAGGTGGAGAGGGGAGAGAGTTCACCGACAGCGTGACGGCTCTCCGTTGATGGTGGTGTAGCAATTCCGGCAGGGCTTCGCCTAAGCGCTGCAGAAATCCGATATAGAGGAGCACCGTTGAAACGGGTAGCACGTGGCCGTAAAACTGTGTCTAAACAACCCCAATCCACCAGTATATAAAGGAGGGAGGGAGAGGCAGCCCTTGGCACAAGACCAAGGGCCTCTAGGATTCGGCCGGCTAGAGGGGGAGGAGTCCTACTCTTCCTCCACTCCTAGTAGGAGTAGGACTCTTCCTTTTTAGCCTTTTTTCCACCTTTTCCTTTAGAACTTTTGCCTCCTGCGCCATGGGCCTTATTGTGGCTGTTCCTCCAGCCCAATAAGGGCTGGTTATCACTCTCCACAGCCCATGGACCCTCTGGGGTCGAAATACCCCTCCCGGAGGTCTCCTGGTACACTACCGGCACTCCCGGTACACTACCGATGAGCCCAAAACTTTTCCGGCGACCAAACTGGGACTTCCTATATATGAATCTTTACCTCCGGACCATTCTGGAGCTCCTCGTGATGTCCGTGATCTCATCCAGGACTCCAAACAACCTTCGGTCACCACCATACATAACTCTACACTACCGAAACGTCACCAAACCTTAAGTGTGCAGACCCTGCGGGTTCGAGAACTATGTAAACATGACCGAGACAACTCTACGGTCAATAACCAATGTCGGAACCTGGAAGTCCACATTGGTTCCTACATATTCTATAAAGATCTTTATCGGTCTAACCTCTATGTCAAGGATTCAGTTAATCGTATAACGTTCCCCTTGTTCTTCGGTATGTTACTTGACCGAGGTTCGATCGTCGGCATCTCCATACCTAGGGCAACCTCGTTACCAGAAAGTCTCTTTACTCGTTCCGTAACACAAGATCCCGCAACTAACAATTAGTCACATTGCTTGCAAGGCTTAGTGTGATGTTGCATTACCGACTGGGCCCCAAGATACCTCTCCGTCACACGGAGTAACAAATCCAGTCTCGATCCATGCCAACTCAACAGACACCATCGGAGATACCTGTAGAGCACCTTTATAGTCACCCAGTTACGTTGCGATGTTTGATAAACACAAGGAACTCCTTCGATATCCGTGAGGTGCATGATCTCATGGTCATAGGAACATATACTTGACATGCAGAAAACAGTAGCAATAAACTGACACAATCGTATGCTACGTTTGTAGTTTGGGTCTTGTCCATCACATCATTCTCCTAATGATGTGATCCCGTTATCAAATGGCATCTTATGTCCATGGCTAGGAAACCTTAACCATCCTTTGATCAATGAGCTAGTCCATTAGAGGCATACCAGGGACATGGTTTTGTCTATGTATCCACACATGCATTTAAGTCTCCGATCAATACAATTATAGCATGGATAATAAACGATTATCATGAACAAGGAAATATGATAGTAACTAATTTATTATTGACTCTAGGGCATATTTCCAACAGAGAGCCCCTAGAGGGCGAGGGGGTCGCGGCCAAAAACAGCGCAACCTCATCGACTTAGGGGTGTTGTCTTCGAGGCCCTCCTCTAGTGAGGTACCTTCCTCTAGTGAGGTACCCTCTTATGGGGAGGAGGAGGAGGAGGAGGACGAGGAGGTTGAGGAGGAGGAGGAGGAGGAGGCGGAGGTTCGAGGTGGGGGCGAGGAGGAGGGGGCTGAGGATGAGGAGGAGGAGGTAGGCGAGGAGGATGGTGGTGGCGGGGATGATGGTGCTGGCAGAAAGGGGGGTGGTAACAACAAGGGGTGGCTGCGTGGTAACGCAAAGCTACCAAAGCAGGTTCCTGCTAATGAGGATCAGAAGTGGCTCATTGAGCCCACGGGGAAAGAGTAAGTGTCACTTTATAATAGTTTCATTATTTTGCTTGTCACATGCTCATTCCGGTTGTTATTTATTTTGCTTCTCACATGCTCATTCCGGTTGTTATTTATTTTGCTTGTCACATGCTAATAGTTCATTCTTTTGCAGCAACTGGATATATTCTAAAGAGGTCCGTATTCCCAACGGCGTCATCACCGTCTTGCTGAATTTATATTGTCCAGGGTTGTACTGTCTGGATCCAGTCAGGCACCCGGACAGTCGGGTTTTGGCCACGAGATGGGACCACTGGAAAGCGGCCCTCCACGCGGAGCATGAGATCCATGCCAAGGCCGTGATCACTACTTTCTGGGTGAGTTCTCTTCAGAAGCACAAGTCCATTCTAGTTTCATGAATGATTTAACTCATGACTCCTTCCATTCTTGTTTCATGCATGATTGTAGAAATTCTATCGTGTTCTTCCGAAGCACAAGGCCAGAGCCGACGAGATCTTGCTGTGCCAATGCCAGAAGAAGGCCCGCCAGATGCAGTACGAGGCGCGCTATGTGGCCATCACGACATACTATCACGACACTCTTGGTGTGAAGATGACCAAGGAAGAAGCACGGAGGACGGGCATTACCTTGGAGAGGGACCAGTACTTGGCGGTAAGTATAAAAGTTTTTCATTCCGATGTTTGTGGTATATTTTACTGTTTCGTGTTGAGATACCATTATGCTTTCATTATGTAGGTGTGTCCAAATTGGTGTTATGGAAAAGACGAGTCTTGGGCGGCATTGGTGGATGTTTGGTGTGATAAGGATGGAGCCTGGGCAGCTACGAGCATCAAAAACAAGGCTAACCGAGGGACGGAGGGAGTACATGCTCAGGGAAACCGAAACCACTTTCTCCACAAGGCACTTAATGTATGACTAACCTCATTAAACATTCTTCTTCTTCTATATACCGTCACTTTCTTATGTATGACTAACCTTTGTTTGCTGGTGCAGGAGGAGAAACTGAAGCGGCTGCTCTCACACATGGAGGCGTGGGAGATCGCCCATACGCGGAGGAGCGCCAAGCCTGGCGAGCCCAAGTACTACGGCAACACCGCGGAGAAGAAGCAGGCCTACTCTCAGGAGTATCTTAGGTTACATCCTGGCACATCTGACCCCATGAGTGCGGATCTGGACGAGAGGGTGGTGGTGGGCATGGGGCCCAAGAAGCACGGTCGGCAGGTGGTTCTCGATGTTGTTATCACTCCGACTATCTCCTACACGCAGCTCCGAGCTGCCGACCCGAGCCTGAGCGAGCGCACGAGCACGCCCATGACCAGTGTGCAGTCACAGTCCCTCTTTCAGGAGCGGCAATCTGTAAGTATTTTCCCTCTTATCTATATTGCTCACTTTATTTTCCAGCATTGAGATGTTTATGAGTTCCATCATGTCATACCGTAGGCCTACATGGAGTACACACGCCAGGAGACCATGACGTGGCACACGAGCCTTTATGCATACCATGAGCAGAACAATGCCAGGATGCAGCGCGCTCTTGAGGAGATGGCGGCCGGCCGGGTTCCTCAATTTGCAGCAGCACCACCTCCTCCAGCACAACCAACGCTGCTTACCTTTGAGGAGTTTGTGGCACAACAGCATGATGGCCCCTCGCCGGTATGTACATCCCCCAACTATTCACCCAAAGCATATCATGCCTTTCAACACAGTCATATATCCCGTTAATATGTCTTTTCAACATCCAGGGAACCGGTACATCAACCGTTGGCGGTGGTCGTCGCAGCACTCCTGAGTCACGGAGCCTGACCACTCCGATCCACAGAGGCGGAGGTGGAGGCAATCTTGGCGGTAGCGCTGCCGTTAGCAATGACGACCTGGGCTTCAGCGGTCTTGGCGGTGATGACCTCTGCGGTGCTCGACGTCGTGGCGCTTAAGACTTTCGGTTACTTGTCTGCTTATGCTTATGTTTCTTTAGATGACTTGTGTATGGTGATGATGATGATAAACTTGTGGTCTTTGATGGTCCTTTAGATGACTTGTGCACTTCTTTATATGCTTATGCTTATGTTTATGTTGATTGTGATGATGCTTATGCATATATTGTTGTGACGGTGCTGGATGATACTTAGATGTGTTCTATATGTCTATTTCCATCATATATATTTGCTGTATATTTGAATTGAATTGATTTGAAAACAAACAGAAAATGGGAAAAAAATCAAATACAATCTATGCCGAGGGCCTAGCCGTCGGCATAGAGCTGACGTGAGCACCCAGCAGCTGACACGTGGCATCTATGCCGACGGTTTAGCCATCGACATAGTTTGAAGCTACGCCGATGGCTACGCCGTCGGCATAGCTGCCACGTGCCAGCAGCTGGGCACACCTGGGGGAGGGCTATGCCGACGGCTAAACCGTCGGCATAGCTCTGCCCTAGGAGCACCCAGGTGCTGGAATGTGGCGAGCACCCATTGGTTACCACTTGATGGCGGACGGCGTTAGGCGGGAACGTTGCCGATGGCCCGGGCCGTCGGCATAGATGTACGGACACCGTCGGCATAGATCCTATGCCGACGGCCTTTCTATGCCGACGGCCGCCCGGGCTACGCCGACGTATATGTTACCGACAGCCCTATGCCGACGGGGGCCGTCGGCATAGGCCTGTCCTGACGGGAATCAAGGCTATGCCGACGGCCAGGGCCGTCGGCATAGTGTGCGGTACGTGTGCTGAATGCGGAGGCGTCGTCCGTTCAACGCTAGATCGTGATTGGATCGCGGGACGGCTTGCGATTTGGATCGCGAAGATGTTCGACTACATCAACCGCGTTTCTTAACGCTTCTCTCTTAGCGATCTACAAGGGTATGTGGATCTGATCTCTCCTCTTGTAGATGCTCATCTCCATGGATGGATCTTGTGTGCGCCTAGGAAAAATTTGTTTCCCATGCTACTTTCCCAAGCACATCTCCACACTACGACAACAACAACAAACTCCATCATCCACCGGTCGCCAACAATCACCACACAATGTATAGGCCGAATTGAGAAAATCCAAAAACTTTACCTTATAGCATTTCATCGAGCACTTGGTGGCCGCGACCCTTGTTGTTGGTTGCGGCAGAGCATTGGCCGGGGTGGCTGGGGATACCGCACGACCCGCTGGACGAGGGCATGGTGTTGGAGTAGCTTTCTTCTTCTTCTTCTTCACCTCCTCATTCATGACAGACGCGGTAGCCATCGGCTTCCTAGATCGGTTGCAACCATCGGGGGTAGTGGAAGGGCGGCCCACCATCACCAGAGACGTAGTGGCCACCCCAAAGACCATGCTACTGATACATCTCCATCGTATCTATAATTTTTGACTGTTTCATGCTACTATTATATCGATCTTATATACTTTTAGGGGCCATTTTATATCATTTTTGGGAACTAACCTATTAACCTAGTGCCCAGTGCAAGTTCCTGTTTTGCCTATTTTCTTGTTTTGCAGAAAACCAATACCAAACGAAGTCCAAATAGAACAGAACTTTACAGTGATTTTTTCTAGACCAACATGGACCCCTGGAACATCGGGAGGAGGCCATACGCCGCACGAGAGAGCCGTGTGAGCTTGTGGGCACCGAGGGGCTCTCCCGCGCCACCTTTTCATCCTATAAATTCACATATATTTTAGAAACCCTTAAAGGAGCCCGAAACAATTTTTTCACCGTCGCAAGTCTATGTACCGTCACGATCACATCTAGAGGCCTCTGCCGGTACTCTGCCGGAGGGGGATCGATCAGGAAGGCCATCTTCATTAAACTTGTTGGCTCCATAATGATGTGTGACTAGTTCACCACAGACCTATGGGTCCATAGTTATTAGCTACATGGCTCTCTCTCTCTATGATCTTCAATACCATGTTCTCTTCGGAAATCAATCGAATGTAATCCTATTTTGCGGTGTGTTTGTTGGGATCCGATGAATTGTAGGTTTATGATCAGATTATTCATTAAGAGTAACTGAGTCTTCTCTGAAATTTATCATGACTTTATTATGTATGATTGTTATAGCTATGTATACTTTCAGATCTATGAGTCTTCTTTGGCCCAGTAAATGAGTAGATCATTAAAGGGAGTGGTGCATAGTAGCAGGCTCAATCTTGCGGTGTCCTCACCCAGTGACAAAAAGAATAGCGAGACAGTATTTGTATTGTTTCTACTAAGGTTAAAACGATAGGGTCTGAACATGTTGCTTGTCATATTTTTTCTACATTATATCATCTTGGTTAAAATGTTACTCAGTTTGTCATACACTTAATACCATAGATGCATGATGAATATCGATCGATTGACGGAGTAATAGTACTAGTTGTAGATATGAGTCGATCTACTTGTCACAGATGTGATGCCTATGCACATGAACATGCCATGCATAACATCATAACTATGCACTTTTCTATTAATTATACAATAGTAATTTGTTTACCCACCTTATGTTATGTACTTGAGAGAGATGCCTCTAGTAAAAACTATGGCCCCAGGGCTATTCCACATATGTACCAAAGCTAAATTTACTTGCTGAAATTTATTTACTTTTAATTTACTTTGCAGTTTATCTACGAACCACTATCAGATTTGATCCTTGCAATTAGCGAGTACTAGGGGATTGACAACCCTTTTTGCCCATGTTGGGTGCAACTATTTGCTCTTGTTCGCGCATGTATTGTCGACGGTCGATTGCGTGCTTCTCGTATTGGTTCGATAAACCTTGGTTCTCACTAAGGGAAATACTTGTTGCTAATCTACTAGATCAATTCCTTCCTCTTGAGGGAAAAACCCAACACATCTACGAAGTAGCATATACCGGCGGTAATTGCCAGCGTGGTGGACTGAATAACATTTTTGGCCCCCCAACGTTTTTTTTTGGTGCGCAACAAGTCAACGACGGTGTTTGGCGGGGTGGCGGAAGGGTCTTGGCTACCCATTCCGAGCGGTGTGGTGGTCATCAGTGTGGGTGGTGGCGCGAGGGTGGTTTGTAGCGACGACAAGCTGATGGTGATGGCTGGTGAGCTGGTGGAAGGGTCTTGGCTACCCATTTTGACCGATGCAGTGGCCATCTGTGTGGGTGATGGCACGCAGGTGGTTTGCAACGGCGACAATCCATCGGCGATGGTCAGTTGGGTGGCAAAGGGTCTTGGCTACCCATTCCGGCCGGTGAAGCAGTGTGTGGGAGAGGCGATGGCGAGAAGTGTGGCGCCACACGGGCAGGAGAAGAGGGGAGCATGGAGTTTACTTGGCCTGACGGGGATGAGTGAATTTAGGTGCCAGGGGCCAAAATTTCGGTGGAGTAGTAATTTCTTTACTCCTCTAACCGACTTAGGAAACCGACTAAGTGCCGGTTAGTGAAGTAAAACCGAAATTTTACTTCTATATAGCTATTCACGGGAGCAACTAGAGATGCCCTAAGATAGAGATCACATGAGGGGACAGTCTGGACGCATGTGCCATGGATGGCAGGACCGGGCATGGCAACGGTGGTCGGTGTGTTGTTTGGTGGCCTTGGAGCATTTATCGTCGATTGTATCATTTGATTTGGTACATGGGGTAATACCCGTGGGACATAGTAATGTTGCTAAACCTCCTTAACAAATCTTGGTTTGTTGCTTGTACTTGTGTGATTGTTGTTTTTGACAGATCAATAGTTTCCTCAAAATTTTCTAGTAGCTATCATAGTTGGTTCGTGCTTCCCTATCCTCTTGACCATGCTAGTAAATCTCATCGAAGGTTGCGGATCGCCCTCACGCTCAATCAGAGAGGAGGATGCGGCGGCGCCGTCCAACCCAAGTGCGCAATCTCGACAAGTGATATCGGTCCTGGCCGCGTTTGAAGAGAGTGATGGTTGAGTTGGAGGAGCCGAAAACGCCTGCTATTCGATGAACATAATCATCCCAAATCATAGCATCCTCTTGTAATGTTACAGCGTGGACAGCCTGAGGATCGCCTTCAAGAGGTGTGCGAGAACGGCATCGGCACGATCGTGGAGGTGATCATGCCGAAGCATGTCAGATCAAAACACAAACGCAGAACACGGCCTCGAATTGGTTTGAAGCACATTCACAGCAAAGAGTCGTATCGACGCTCTTGTCTAAACCATTTTGACTCTTTCATGAAGCAATTACAGCAAACCATTTGCAACAATTGTTTGACAAGCAAAAAAGAATATCTGCAAGCAGCACCTCCTGCCTCCTCCGACCCTCTCTGCCAGCACAACTGAGCTCGTCTTCTTCTTCTTTTCTAAACGTACGCAAAAGCTTTGCCTCATGCAGTTTTTTTTTAGAATAACAGTACTTCATTGATTACACAGCAAAGTTCGTCCCTGATACAATCCAGAACCACACCACGATAAAAATGGTTAACAACAACATGCTCACAACTACGAGCTAGTTTGTGTGCCACTACATGCATATCACGCTTGACATGTAAGAAAGAACATCGAGTAAACCCAGACGCAAGAAACTTGATGTTCGAGACAACAACACCCACTCTTGATCCATCTTGGACCGAAGACTTGATCTTGTTCATCACGGAAAGGCAATCAGATGACAAAACAATCGTGATAACGCCTTCAGATCAACGAAGCTCAAGAGCATGCCAAATGGCAAGCGCCTCAGCCAACTCAGGATCAGAAAAACACTGAAGCTGCTCTATGCAAGCAAACATGCTCTCACCAAGATGGTTCCTAGCCCACAGCCCATGCCCATCCGACGGATAGATGGAAACAACGCCGCATCGACATTCACAGCCATGGTACCAGTACCAGCAGGACCAGGCTCAGGCTTTAGAGCAATGATGCACCACCATATGGACATAAGCATGAACTTTTGAAGCAATTCCAGCAGCATTCATAGTAGTACCAGCATCATCCAATAATTGCCCAGTTAATTTGTAAAAAACCAGGCGAAACCCGTCACAACCACGCTCAAAAGTATGATCCCATCCACATGTGAACTACTCTCAAACCATGGAGCCATGAAACCAAAGTACTCCAACCGGTAACATATGTGGTCCTAGTATCGCAAAAGAAAACCAGTCGACTGAACTCATCTTTCACTATTGCATAGCTAAACAGTCTAACAAACAAATGGTGCACGGTGACATCTTCCAGGGCAATCCTAACTCACCACGGCACAACGAGCTCGTGCAACGATGCATGGCACCAACGGCAAATATGAATAGCAAGGTAATTCATGCTAATTACAACAACTTTATAGCAGGACTGAAAATTGTAGTTGGACAAACCAAAAAGACCATATATAGTTATATATTACTCCCTCCATTCCGAACTAAAACCACGACACTTGTTTTGAAACGGAGGGAGTACTAGACTAGTAGAAGCCCTGCACACATTAGACTGCAAAAGGTACCCAAAATGACTGCAAGGTAAAAACGAAAAATTATTGGTACAAACATTTTATCCAATTCAATTGGTTATTCCCACCAGCAACCAGCCACATAAGACATCTTGGCACTAACAACAGCATCATGTAACACCACATCCAGAAAGGATGCCAATAGAAATGCAGGTTTTTTAGTTGAAGATCCCAGAAATCAAATCAACCACATCCAGGAAGCATACCACAGCTACCAGCTTGCCAAGAGAAATGCAGGTTTTTTAGTTGCTGCCAGGTCCGACAAGACCAATTCTAGCTAGGGAACTACTCGTCGGCAAACTGAAAATGCTTTCTGCTTTCTAATAGTACCAAGGTCAAAAGGGTCGGCAAACCCAAAGTCAGAAGCTATCTTGTTAATGTAAACAGGACCTCCCGGGTTAGTGCGCCTGCTCCTGAAGACATGTACTTCGCAAGCCTGGTTGTTCCATTTCGCGCTCGCCAGAGGCTTCAGCCTGGCCCTCGCATTATCATCGCCAGAGGAGAAACACTCGTTGGCCACCAAAACCAACATCTGCTCCAGCACCCGACCATTCTCCGCGATGAACTTGAGGAAAGCAAGCTCGCTTCTCGACCCATGGAACTCGTAGAAGAACACCTTCTTCATGCTCTGCACCACGCATTTGATGGGACCGCCCTCCTGCCAGAACTTGAGACTGACCTTGCCAGTGGACTCTTCAGATATGCAGGGGGACTGCAGATGAAATGGTAGCAATACGTAGTTCAGGTATCTTATCGATAAGCAGGCCAACAGTCATATGATTAATCTGATTCATAGTTATGACCATGCCAGTATATAACATAGTATAGCAAAACTGCCAATGCATACATGGACATGGAGCGTCTCCAGGTTGGGGAAACAGCGTAGAAAGCCGGGCACTTTCTTGACAGCATTGCGGTCACCGAACTGCACCTCCATGGCCAAAATCTTGACACTAGGGACAATGTTCTCCTTGCAACCACCCTGCAATGCACCAAGCACAGAGAAACCAAGTCATACTCTATCATATATTGGCATTACTAATAGACACAGCACACAGAGATTAGATGCACGGCCAATTAAAGTAAGCCTTATGGCAGATATACTACAAATACACATATCAGGTATACACATGCAAATTAAATTAGCATTACAAGCGAGCTGCATACCACGACGACAATCCCCAACTCTTGCTCTCCTGGATGAAGGTATCCCAGCACACGCAGGTTGGGTGCACGGCCAATCCTGATCCTGGAAGAACCGTTGTTGTCGATGTTGTTCCCCTTCTTGAAGGACTTGAGCCTCTCCAGGCAAGGGGCATCCACCACGTCGATGTACTCCAATAAGGCATGGCCGAGCTGAACGCAGCGCAGTCTCTGGCTGGCGAGGCAGAGCCGCACTCCGCCGCCCTGGTTTCCCATGATGACGAGGAACTCCAGGACCGGGCTTCTTTCAAGCATGAAGGCCAGATCACGGTCCTCCATGACAGTCATGCAGAGGCCGAGCTCCCGGAGGTTGGGGAATCCGGCGCCGCGCGGCACGGCGGCGGTGTCCGGGAGCCTCCAGATGCCGATGTAGAGGCGGGTGAGGGAGGAGCAGCCGAAGAGCGTGGCGGGGAGGCGCAGGTCCATTGTCCAAGGGCGGTTGACAAAGACTAGTTCTTGGACCCCCTTGGCGACGAGGATGTCGAGCCAGCGGGTCATCTCGCCGCGGTGCTCCTCCATGGCGCTGCGGGTGAGGTGGACGCAGCGGAAGGGCCCCGGATGCGCCTCGAGGACGCGGGACACCGCGGCGGTGACGGCACGGGGAGAGGGAGCGCTGATGGGGAAAGTGCCCTGCCGCGCCGCCGTCCGGCAGCAGGTGGCTATCGACGAGAGAGGGGCGCGGAGCGCCAGAGGGGGCGCCAGCGCGAGGAGAGGGCGGCGGTGCGCGCGGCGTCCTTGGCGGGGAGGCGGGAGACGATTTGGGCGAGGAGCGCATCGGGGAGGCGGCTGATGCGGTCGACGCCGTCGGGGACAAACGGCAGGCCGGAGGGCAAGAGGGTGGGGGGGGGGGGGGGGGGGGGGAGAGACCGGCGGGTGCGGGAGGTAGTCGTACACGAAGTAGAGCAGATAGTTCGCGCCGAGGTCCAGCGTCTGAGGGTCCTCGCCGTGTAGCTCCATGCCGGCGAACATCTCGGCCATGGAGGTGCCGATGATAAATTGTGGGTCGGGCATGGCCGGCGGCGGAGGGTGCCGGCGAGGGTTTCGGTTTGGGGGAAGAGCGAGAAATGATTTGAGGAATGAGGGCGCTGTTTTCTTTCTTCTGTCTCGTATGGGCCGGCCCATGCTCTCGTCGGTCAGGTGTCTGTCCTTCTCCGTACGTTCCCAATAACCAGTATTTGTACCCCTAAAAATAAACAGTCTTTGTAGCTCTACAAAATAGATTAACAAGTTCTCTCTTTAAACCAATAATATCTTACATACACAGTGATCCAACCGATCTTATATTAGTTTATGAGCTAATGCGTGTTTTGTTTTGTTAAGACATATTTTTGACCAATAATTACTCCATCAATACAAGGTTATATGACATGAAATTTGTGTCACTGAATTCGAATTCAAAAGTACTTTTGTTATGATAGTAATTTTGTATCATATAAATATAAAATTAAAGGAGTAATTGTTGTTCCGAATCTTGCCTAGACGAAATGAAATACACCAAAGAGTATATTTTTAGCTCCCAAAAAGTATTTCTGTTTCTTGCCTTTTCTTTTTATATAAACACGATCAGAGGTGCTCGCATATTTGCAAGGATAAAAAATCGCTGCAAATTCGTGTTGGTCGAGGAAAGTGCGACATGAAGGATTGGAAACGGGAGAGATAGTCGACTCTGCGGGGATCGACTTGAAGAGTATGTACGAAAAGCGACAATAGTCAAAATACCACTAGTGAGAGCCAAACTTGTCAAAATACCACTATGAAAAACCAACTTGTCAATATATCACTCCTTTCAGTTGTCTCCAGCCAAATTATCACTAGTGCCTAATTGGGACTAACACCATCCAAAAAAAGACTTATATGCCCTTGCAACATTTCAGCACCAAATTGACATGAAAACAACATCATCTCAACATGATCTCACTTTGCATTATTCAACAAAACAATATAGTAACATTCAGCAACATAAAACACATCAACCCCTAAATCATCTCTGAAACACATAAACACATCAAACTCTAAATCTGTTGCACTTGGAATGAAAAAAATCATGAAAACAAGGGGGGATGTACCTTCTGTTGTTGTGTATGTAGTGACAGAAAGTTGGTGTAGGCAGATTGTCAAGGTTGAGGTTGCAGGGGAGTCAGTCAAGATGATCCGGGCGAGCAGATAGGCGGGGCGAGGAAGAGGAGGGCCGTTTGGCACCGGAGTCGTGGCTTTCGGTCGGATGGCGCCGAGCTAGGGCGGTGGCGGCCCAGCCAAGTGCCCGGGCAGGATCGACAGGCACCTGGCTGCCCAACCACGCGACCAAGTAGGAGGAGCTCGGGCGGCGAAGATGGTTGGGGGATGGATGAAAGAGAGGGTTAGACGGAGAGGGAAGCAGAAGTGAGGCGCCAGCGAGGGCTGCTTCCTCATGCCGCCAGTGGCGGATGACGGAATTCTTTTGAGGTGGGGCGAACTCTAAAGCGTAGAATAAATTATGATGCAAAACCATATTCACAATACGAAAATAGCACTAAGATCAACGAATTCTGCATTCTCAAGCTATAAATTCTGCATTGTCAAGCTATAGTACAACACAAATCACAAATTTAGATCTTTTGTAAACCAATTTAGACCTTTACTATTTGCCTTTGTTGCCTTCCTTTCCTTGATCGTCTTCAAGACTTCTATGTTTTCCATTTACCGTCAATGCGGTCCACCAAAAGCAATGCCACTATGCGAAGCCACCACCCACCATAGACTAGCCATCACACAATCTGTTGTGGTTAGCAAAAATAGAAACATTCAGTATCGACAACAGCAATACAAATTGCAGTAATCAGCACCTCTCTCTGTCTCTCTCTCATAAGAAGAAACTAGATCATTGATAGCACACGTTTTTGCGCCTGCCTATTTGTGTAATAAAATGCATAGTCTTGATAAATGTAGAGGCATAGAACATATAACTTCAATTTGCATGAATTGAACAAAATTTGAAGGAAATCCACATATGATTGGAACTCCAGTGTCTCAGTATAACTAAAATCCGCCATTAGAAGATCGAATGTTTAAGACTAAATAGCAAATAATATCCAAGCAAAAAAAAAAGTACAAGTAATAGAGTGTATGCAAAGAGGGAGAAAACAATGGTTTAAGTGTAAGATACAACATTATGTCATACTCACATATTCAATTGTCTAAATATGGTACAACCATACAAATCTTTCTCTAGCAACTACAAAGGGGCGATTGAAAATGGATTTCTATTTTCTGTCACCAATCAAGCGAGGCTCCAAGCATACATAATTGTTTAAATGTGGTACCGCCATACTGATCTTTCAAGTTGTGGACCTGCCAAAATGATGTTTAGAGCATGGAACGAGGAAATAGAAAAATCAACCTGCAGGAATGAGATGGCACTGAAACAGAATAACATCTCGATAGATAAAGGCATCAGGAAAATTCATTCCATGGTAAATGTAAAGTTTCCATGCCTCATTGGCATGTAAGATACCTTGTCACTACTAGAATCACGTTTTGTCCCGAGTTTCAATTCTTCGCCGAGTGTCCGATGAAATGCACTCGGCGATATTCTGTCTGCCGAGTTTTAGTCGTAACTGAACTCGGCGGTAATTCGTAACACGGCAGAGCGGTGTTGTTTGCCGGGTTCTGACGAAAACAGACTCGGCGAACAAAAAAAAACGGCGACGAAAATAGTTCTCGAGTTCCTGACGGAAACAACTCAGTGAATACTGACATGTGGGCCATACCTGGCAGCAGTGGACGGAGCCGTGACGACGGCCTTCGTTTGTCCGATTTTGACTAACAACAACTCGGCAAACATTTTCATGTTTACATTTTCTTAATTGGAATGCCAGGTGTAATATGTTTGCTGAGTTTCTTCTGAGTAACACTCGGCACCCATTTTTCCGTTTTCATTTTCTTAATTGGAATGCCAGATGTAATATATTTCCCAAGTTCCTGATAGAAAGAACTCGATGAAATTATGACCCTGAACTTGTGTTTAGGCCCACGTCACCACTTGAGTAGCGACGGGATCAACTTAAATTGCTGCCTCATCAAGAATGTGTAAGCTACATTCATCATTGCACCCTTTATGAAAGATATGACAGTGCATATGAAGCTTATCTGCCTAACATAAGCTCATCACGTACTTATGATAGTCAGATATGTTTCATAGCAACACTTCATATCTTCACAAAAGGAGCAATGTTGATCGCTTGGCTCTTTTTTGATATTGTCCGTCTCGGTCGCTCTTATTTTATCGGACTGCTTCAATCCATATTGCTTGATTTGGTCGCTTTTTGTTGGTCTATATATTGTCCGTGTCTCGGTCGATCTCTTGTTTTATCAGGTTGTCCACCCTATGGTTTGAGCGGAT
This sequence comes from Hordeum marinum, assembly GCA_022496015.1. Taxonomy (NCBI): domain Eukaryota; kingdom Viridiplantae; phylum Streptophyta; class Magnoliopsida; order Poales; family Poaceae; genus Hordeum; species Hordeum marinum. The sequence continues at coordinate 504,322,481 of CM039674.1, read as the reverse complement.
TTTGTGGCATCCACTGGGATCTCAACTATTGCATGTCTCGATGTTTTATCCATCAGATCATTTTAAAGCTAGCTCTGTTGTGCTCAGCTCTTTTTTGAATCATTGAATGCATTAAGCTAGCTTCGTCGATCCATATAGCTCGTCTCGGTCGCTCTAGCTAGTTTCACCAGGTCGTCTACCCGATGGTTTGAGCGGGTTCGTTGGTCTATATACTGCTCGTGTCTCAGTCGCTCTCTCTTGTTTTATCGGGTTATCGACCCGATGGTTTGATCAGGGTTTGTGGCACCCATTGGATCTCAACTACATACAACACGCATATCAACCTTTATTTTCAGCTACGTACATATGAAACCAGGTGTAACTGGTCAAGTTAATTATTAACTGACAACTCACGACACCCCTCTTTTTTGACTCATTTCATCAAGCTCTGTCGGTTCATACTGCGTTTCTCGGTCGCTCTAGTTTTATCCGCCAGATCATTTCATAGTAAGCCAACTAGCTCCGCGGTGCTCGGCTCTTTTTGAATCTTTGCGTGCGTTAAGCTCCGTCGGCCCATACAGCTCGTCTCGGTCGCTCTTGTTTCATCGGGCCGTCTACCCAATGGTTTGAGCGGGGTTTGTGGCACCCATAGTAGGATCTCAACTATATATGCAAAACGTGCATATCAACACTTAGCTCTTTTGAATCATTGCATTAAGCTTCGTCGGTCTATACACTGTCCGTCTTGGTTGCTCTTGTTTTTATCGGACTGCATCCATATGCATATTGCCCTAGGATTCGGTTGGTGTTTGTTTGTCTAGCTATATAATTAATATATATAAGCTATAATATATATATATATATATATATATATATATAATGGTCGTGTGTCTCGGTCGCTCTTGTTTTATCGGGTTGTGTCCATCGGCGGCCGTATGGGCACGCAGTACCCATATGCACGTGCAGATTGATGGTTTTTGTTCTACAAATCAAAACATACTCCCTCCGTTTTTAAATATTTATCTTTTTAAAATTTTTATTACGGATTATATACAGATGCGTATAGACATAATTTGGAGTGTTGGTTCACTCATTTTGCTCCTTACATAGTATGTAGCTGAATCTTTTCAAAGACAAATACGAACAGAGGGAGTACGTACGTAAGTTATATGCATATGCATGCATGCATGTGGGGTCACTGTATTGCCGAGTGCCCGAAGGAATGAGCTCGGGAAATATATGATCCTTCGCCGGCCAGCTCCCACACCCGTTGTGGTATTTTGGTTTAGTCCCACCTGCCGCGCGAGCAGCGACTCGACCAGGTTAAATAGCCACGCTGTCCATAAGTTATAAGCATTCATTCATCAATGGAACAGACCATATATGTACGGATTGTGATTATGCATCTTCTTTGTATAGACACAGATTTTTTTCTCATTAATTATTTGGTGGTTGTTTGTAGAGATTCAGGCGGTAGATGCAGGCTACCGGGCCCACATCATCTATATCTTAGGGTTGGGTGGGGGAGGCAGCAATGCGTTTGGGGGGAGGGTGACGGCAATTGGTGAAGAGTTTGCCGGAGAAAGAAACGACAAAGAGGCCAGGGCCTAAAGGGGATGGACAGGGTATAGTAGGCGGTAGCATGGCGGTGGGAGCATGCTTGTAAATGTAAATGTGCTCTATGATTAAGAGGGATGTGTGAAAACAAAATTATGATGATTGTGCAGTGGAGAGAAAAGAGAGAAGAAACGATGATTTGGCGTATTTGGGTCAGTTGATTTTTGGTTGAAGCAACAGTCGGGATGATGAACTTGCCGACCTGAGAGGGGAGGAACATGCAGGCTTTTGGCCCCATCATCTATCTTAGGGTTGGGGTGGGGGAGGCAGCAGGGCGGTTGGGGGTGGCACATCGCAATTGGTGAAGGGTTTGCCGGAGAAAAAACCAACAAGAGGCGAGGGCCTAAAGGGGATGGCCGGGGTATAGTATGAGGTAGCACTACGGTAGGAGGAGGTTCCGGGGAGGGCGGGACGGCGAGGTTGCTACCGCCGGCCGCGGGCGGTGGCCGACGATGTTACCAGTACGTGAGGCAACTGGAAGAAGATGTGTCGGAAGGTTGAAGATGACTCGGGCCGACGCATTGACTTTGACATAGCAAAATTAGTAGTGCTACAACTCCTAGATGTGCTAGATGATTCCGTGACACTGCACAAAGAGACCATTGCAAAGAACTACCGTGACTGCGAGATGCACAAGAAGGTCGCTGAAGTTATTAGAGAGCATAATTCTACTTTCTTGTGCTGGTTTAGAGAGCAAGTTCTAGCACATGGTCGTCGATCAATCTCGTGACTTATCAGCCATACGATATCAACGAATACACGTTCTACACGGAGGCGAAATATATAAACAGTGAAAACTAGAACTCGGGGGGGTGACGATGAAAGCCATGATCGGCGATATAACTGAAAGATACTATGGAAGGATCGAAGAGATATGGGAGCTTGACTACTCTAGAGTACATAGCGCGACGATGTTCCGTGTCAGATGGGCTACGAACGTACAAAGAGAAAACCGACATTCCACTACCATGTGTATACCCGACGCCAATAGCGCTACCATGAACGCCACCACCAAAAATGGACCATGGATACACTCTAAGCATGTGACACAATGCTTCTTCATAACCGACCCTCACAGTCCCAACCATGTTTTCGTGAGGAGAGGCAAAAGGAGCATCGTCGAAATTGATGGAGTCACCAACGAGGAAGAGTACGACCCATACGATGACACGATGAGGAAAGATGAAGATGAAGATGAACCATACGTCAAAAGAAGAAGCAAGACAACATTACCTAAGAAAGATCGTACTCCCTGAAAAAGAAAAAGTCACGACGAGGGGCTCAATTATTCGACAACTAACAAAAGAGTAAAAAAGAAGACCAGTCTCGAGCATCGTCACCCAGGCTAACAAACTATCATAATTTGTGTGTACCAATTTCATTATACATATTTTCATGTCGCTTGAGTTTTTCAAGTTACCCCACTGATATTGTTGATCAATAATGCCATCCTTGCGTGCACGTACATAAAAGGAAGCCATATTAACTGTTAACTACTCCCTCCGTTCGGAAATACTTGTCATAGGAATGAATGCATCTAGATGTATTTTAGTTCTAGATATATCCATTTTTATTCATTTGGGTGACAAGTAATTCCGGACGGAGGGAATACATAAACACACTTAGCCTTGTTGAAATATACTGCGCCTAATCTTGCTGCCTACTCTTATGCTTAGTGGTGTCACGTAAAAATATATACTACTCCCTTCAATCTACATTAATTGACGCACCCTTAGTAAAACTTATATCGGGACTACATATAACTTAATTCATATGGTTCACGTCCACACAATGCGCGTGGCCTTTCAACTTTGTATCTAGATCGGTTAAGGTCGACGTGCTGCATACCTTCAGGTCATATGTTGGTTTCGTTCCAAAAAAAAGGTCATATGTTGGTTTTGCCATCAGGTCATACGTTCAAGTCCCACACATCACCCAACCTTTTTTTTCAGGATCGTACATGCCACGTAAAAACTTTTTGTAGGAATGTCCGTGCGTTGCAATGGAAGGAACAAATGCCCACACGTATCTAACGGCTCATTAGTGTTGCCACTTCTCATCTTCGCCATTGTCACAAATAGTCGTCATGTTGTCCACCTATTCGTCACAGACATGATCAATGTCAATGCAATAAGGCTGTGTTTGGTTGAGCTGCAGATTCTGAAAAAGCTGTTGTGAAAAAGATGCTGTGAAAACACCAGTAGAAAAAGGCCCATTTGTCCCGGTTCGTAAGGTTCATTTGTCCCGGTTCCGGAACCGGGACTAAAGTGTCGGGACTAAAGCCCAAAACCTTTAGTCCCGGTTCTCTTACAAACCAGGACAGAAGGGGCTCCACGTGGCCTCTGTGGGGAGCCCAGACAGGAGGACCTTTAGTCCCGGTTGGTAACACCAACCGGGACCAACACGCATCCACGCGTCAGCATCTGGCAGTTGCTTGTTTTTTTTATTTTGAAAGGGAGGGGGGTTTAGGTTTTTTAGAGAGTTAATTTAGGGGTTTTATATTGTTATAGCTAGCTAATTGATAGAGAGAAGTTTTCTTCATGTTTGGTCGATGCTAGCTACTATAGAGAGAACTCAACACGCTAGCTAGTAAGAAAATGAAGGAACCATTAAGTATAGAATATCGTCATGAACATATAGAGATAGAAGTGATCGACCTCTCTTTCTCCGGAGATTAGTCGTATAACAAGTTTTCGTATATATATCCGATACTATTAGCTACATATATACAATATAAGATCTCTTACAATCCCTAACATCCAATGTCCACTTCCAGATGGTATTCTCCGGTTTTCTTTATGACGTGGCCAAGAAAGAATCCCGCCAATTCTTCTTGAATTGCTCGTATGCGATCATGTGGTAGGTGTTGGGGAACGTCGCATGGGAAACAAAATTTTTCCTACGCACACGCAAACCTATCCATGGTGATGAGCATCTACGAGAGGGAGAGTGGATCTACGTACACTTGTAGATCGCTAAGCGGGAAGCGTTAAGAAACGCGGTTGGTGTAGTCGAACATCTTCGCGATCCAAATCGCCGAGCATCCCGCGATCTCATCACGATCCGTCCCGCGATCCAATCACGATACGTCCCGTGAACTCATCACGATCCGTCCCGCGATCTCATCACGATCCATCTCACGATCTTGATCACGATCTGTGCCGCGAACTCATCACGATCCGTTCCGCGATCTCATCACGAACCGTCTCGCGATCTCGATCACGGTCCTTCCGATCTAGTGCCGAACGGACGGCACCTCCGCGTTCAGCACACGTGCAGCTTGATGACGATCTCCACCGTCTTGATCCAGCAAGAGGAGGTGGAGAGGAGAGAGAGTTCACCGGCAGCGTGACGGCGCTCCGGTGATGGTGGTGGAGTGATTCCGGTAGGGCTTCGCCTAAGCGCTGCGGAAAACCGATCTAGAGGAGAAACTGTGCACCGGTGAAACGGGTAGCACGTGGCCGGAAATTCTGTCCGAAAACCACCCAATCCACTAGTATATATAGGAGGAGAGGAGAGGAGAGGCAGACAAGGCCTTTGGGTCGGCCGAAATAGGAGGTGGGAGCAATCCTACTTCACCTCCAATCCTAGTTGGAGTAGGATTGCCTCCTATTGGCTGATTTTCCACTTTTTGCTTTAGGACTTTCTCTCTTGCGCCATGGGCCTTTGTGGCTGTTTTCCCAGCCCACTAAGGGCTGGTTATTATTCTCCCACAGCCCGTGGACCTTTTGGGGTCGAAATACCCCTCCCGGAGGTCCTCCGGTACACTACCGGCACTCCCGGTACAATACCGGTACTCCCGGTACACTACCGATGAGCCCGAAACTTTTCCGGAAACCAAACTGGGACTTCCTATATATGAATCTTTACCTCCAGACCATTCCGGAGCTCCTCGTGAAGTCCGGGATCTCATCCGGGACTCCGAACAACCTTCGGTCACCACCATACATAACTCTACACTACCGAAACGTCACCGAACCTTAAGTGTGCAGACCCTGCGGGTTCGAGAACTATGTAGACATGACCGAGACACCTCTACGGTCAATAACCAATGGAGGGACCTGGACGTTCACATTGGCTCCTACATATTCTACGAAGATCTTTATCGGTCGAACCTCTATGTCAAGGATTCAGTTAATCCCGTATATCGTTCCCTTTGTTCTTCGGTATGTTACTTGCCCGAGATTCGATCGTCGGTATGTCCATACCTAGTTCAACCTCGTTACCGGCAAGTCTCTTTACTCGTTCCGTAATACAAGATCCCGCAACTAACAATTAGTCACATTTCTTGCAAGGCTTATTGTGATGTTGCATTACCGAGTGGGCCCCGAGATACCTCTCCGTTACACGGAGTAACAAATCCCAGTCTCGATCCATGCCAACTCAACAAACACCATCGGAGATACTTGTAGAGCACCTTTATAGTCACCCAGTTACGTTGCGACGTTTGATACACACAAGGCACTCCTTCGATATCCGTGAGTTGCATGATCTCATGGTCATAGGAACATATACTTGACATGCAGAAAACAGTAGCAATAAACTGACACGATCATATGCTATGTTTGTAGTTTGGGTCTTATCCATCACATCATTCTCCTAATGATGTGATCCCGTTATCAAATGACATCTCATGTCCATGGCTAGGAAACCGTAACCATCCTTTGATCAACGAGCTAGTCCATTAGAGGCATACTAGGGACATGGTTTTGTCTATGTATCCACACATGCATTTAAGTCTCCGATCAATAGAATTATAGCATGGATAATAAACAATTATCATGAACAAGGAAATATGATAATAACTAATTTATTATTGCCTCTAGGGCATATTTCCAACAGTCTCCCACTTGCACTAGAGTCAATAATATAGTTCACATCACCATGTGATTCGCATTGTTATGAATCTGACACCCAATGAGTTCTGGGGCTCGATCATGCTTTGCATGTGAGAGAGGTCTTATAGTCAACGGGTCTGCGATATTCAGATCCGAGTGTACTTTGCATATCTCTATGTCAAACCGTAAACACTGCTACCACACTCCACTTGGTACTATTTCCAAATGGCTGCTCCACTATACGTATCCAGATTGCTACTACTAGTCATCCGGATAGGTGTTAAAGCTTGCATCGACGTAACTCTTTACGACGAACTCTTTATCACCTCCATAATCAAGAAAAATTTCCTTAGTCCTCTGGTTACTAAGGATAACTCCGACCGCTGTCCAGTGATCCACTCCTGGACCACTCTTGTACCCCTTGACAGACTCATGGCAAGGCACACATGGGTGCGGTACACAGCATGACATAATATAGAGCCTATGGCTAAGGCATAGGGGACGACGTTCGTCCTTTCTCTTTCTTCTGCCGTTGTCGAGCTTTGAGTCTCACTCAACTTCACACCTTACAAATCAGATGAGAACTATTTCTCTGGCTGATCCATTTTGAACTCTTTGAAAATCTTGTGAAGGTATGCACTCATTGAAAGTCTCATCAAGCATCTTGATCTATCACTATAGATTTTGATGCTCAACAATTAGGTAGCTTTATCCAGGTCTTCCTTTGAAAATCACTTTCCAAATAACTGTTTTATGCTTTCCAGAAACTCTACATTATTTCTGAACAACAATATGTCATCCACATATACTTATCAGAAATTCTATAGTGCTCACACTCACTTTATTGCAAATACAAGTTTCTCATAAACCTTGTATAAACATCAAAACTTTGATCACCTCATCAAAGCGTATATTCCAACTCCGAGATGCTTGCTTCAGTCCATGGAAGGATCACCGAAGCTTGCACACCTTTTAGCATCCTTAGGCCTGACAAAACCTTCTGGTTGTATCACATACAACCTTTCCTCAAGTAAACCATTAAGGAAACGATGTTTTGACATCCATCTACCAGATTTCATAATTGAAAACACAGCAACTGCTAACATAATTCCAACAGACTTTTAGCATCGCTACGAGTGAGAAAGTCTCATCGTAGTCAACTCCTTGAACTTGTCACAAACATCTTTGCAACAAGTCGATGGATCCTATCTCGGATTTCATGGCCTCCAACCATTTGTCGGAATCCGCGCCCATCATCGCTTCTCCATAGCTCGTAGGTTCTCGTTGTCCAACAACATGACCTCCAAGACAGAGTTGTCGTACCGCTCAGGAGCAGTACACATCCTTGCCGACCTACGAAGTTCGATAGTAACTTGATCCTGAAGCTTCATGATCATCATCATTAAATTCCTCTTCAACTAACGTAGGCTTCACAGAAACATCTTTCTGCGCTGCGCTACTCTCTGGTTGAACAAAGGTTTAACAACCTCATCAAGTTCTATCTTCCTCCCACTCAATTCTTTCGAGAGAAACTTTTTCTCGAGAAAGGACCCAGTTCTAGCAACAAACACTTTGCACTCGGATCTGAGATAGAAGGCATACCCATCTGTTCTTAGGGTATTCTATGAAGATACATTTGTCCTCTTTGGGTTCTAGCTTATTATGTGAAAACATTTTCCACACAAGCATCGCAGGCCCAAACATTAAGAAATGACAGCTTAGGTTTCTATCAAACCATAATTCACACGGTGTCATCTCAACGGATTTAGATGATGCCCTATTTAAAGTGAATGTAGTTGTCTCTAATGCATAACCCCAAAAATTATAGTAGTAAAACGATAAGAGACATCACAGTATGCACTATATCAATAGAGCATGACTAGGATGTTCGGACACACCATCACACCATGGTGTTCCAGGTGGCGTTAGTTGTGAAACAAATTTCACGTTGTCTTAAGTTGTATGCCAAACTCGTAACTCAGATATTCACCTCCACGATAATATCGCGGTCATTTTTATCTTCTTGTCACGATGATCTTTAAACTTCACTTTGAATTTGCTTGAACCTTTCAAACGATTCAGACTTGTGTTTCATTAAGTAAATATACACTATATCTACTCAAATCATCAGTGAAGGTAAGAAAATAACGATATCCACTGCACGCTACAAGACTCACTAGATTGCATACATCAACATGTATCATTTCCAATGAATCACTTGCCCGCTCCATCCAACGGGTTCCTTTAGTCATCTTGCCCAAGAGGCATGGTTCGCATGTCTCAACCGATTCGAAATCGATGAGTCCAAATATCCATCAGCATGGAGTTTCTACATGCGCTTTATACCAATATGACATTTAGCGGCAGTGCCACAAGTATGTGGTACTATCATTATTAACTTTGTATCTTTTGACATCAATGTTATGAACATGTGTACTACTACGATCAAGATTTCAACAAACCATTCTCACTGGGTGCATGACCATTGAAGGTGTTATTCATGTAAACAGAATAACCATTATTCTCTAACTTAATTGAATAACCGTATTGCAATAAACATGATCTAATCATGTTCATGCTCAACGCAAAACACCAAATAACATTTATTTAGGTTCGTCACTAATCCTGAAGGTAGAGAGAGCGTGCAATGTTGATCACATCAACCTTGGAAACATTTCCATCACATATCGTCACCTCACCCTTAGCTAGTTCTCCGTTTATTCCGTAGCTTTTATTTCAAGTTACTAACATTTAGCAACCGAACCGGTATCCAATACCCAGTTGCTACTAGGAGTACTAGCAAGGTACACATCAATAACTCGTATATCAAATATACTTCTGTCGATGTTGCCAGCCTTCTTATCTACCAAGTATCTAGGGTTGTTCCGCTTCATCGACCGCTCACCTCATAACAGAAGCACTTAGTCTTGGGTTTGAGTTCAACTTTGGGTTGCTTCACTGGAGCAGCAACTGACTTGCTATCCATGAAGTTTCCCTCCTTGCTCTTGCCCTTTTCGAAACTAGCGGTTTGATTAACCATCAACACTTGACGCTCCTTCTTGATTTCTACCTTCGCGGTGTCAAACATCGCGAACAGCTCAGGGATCAATACTTCTATCCCTGGTGTATTATAGTTCATCACTAAGTTCTAGTAGCTTTAGTTACAGTGACTTGGAGAACTATATCAATCACTATCTTATCTGGAAGATCAACTCCCACTTGATTCAAGCGATTGCAGTACCCAGACAATCTGAGTACATGCTCAACGATTGAGCTATTCTCCTTCATCTTACAAGCAAAGAATCTTGTTGGAGATCTCATATCTCGCAACAAAGGCACGAGCCTGAGATCACAATCTCTGCTCCTAGAACATCTCATATGTTTCGTGACGTTCAAAACGTTTTGGAGCCTCTATTCTAAGCCGTAATGCATGACGCACTAAACTATCAAGTAGTCATCGAAACGTGCCTGTTAGATGTTCACAACATCTATAGACGACGCTAGAGGGGGTGGCGCACCGAGCGGTGCATTAAGGACATAAGCCTTCTGTGCAGCAATGAGGACAATCCTCAGATCACGGACCCAGTCCGCAATTTTGCTACCAACATCTTTCAATTCTGTTTCTCTAGGAACATATAAAAATACAAGGGAGCTACAGCGCGAGCTAGTAATCTACAACATAATTTGCAAAGACACTTTGACTATGTTCATGATAATGAGTTCAATTAATCATATTACTTAAGAACTCCCACTCAAATTGACATCCCTCCGATCATTCGAGTGATACATGATCCAAATTCACCAACTCAAGTCCGATCATCACGTGAGTTGAGGTGGCTGCAATGGTGAACATCATTATGTTGATCATATCTACTATATGACTCATGTTCGACCTTTCGGTCTCTCGTGTTCCGAGGCCATGTCTATACATGCTAGGCTCGTCAAGTTTAACCCGAGTGTTCTGCGCGTGCAAATCTGGCTTGCACCCGTTGTATGTGAACGTAGAGTCTATCACACCCGATCATCACATGGTGTCTCAACACGACGAACTTTCGCAACGGTGCACACTCGGGGAGAACACAGTTCATCTTGAAATTCAAGTGAGGGATCACCTTATAATGCTACCGCCGTACTAAGCAAAACAAGGTGCATAAAAGGATTAACATCTCATGCAATTCATAAGTGACATGATATGGCCATGAACTTGTGTTTAGGATCTCCATCTTCGAAACACCGACATGATCTCCATCGTCACCGGCACAACAGCATGATCTCCATCATCTTGATCTCCATCAATGTGTTGCCATTGGGGTTGTGGCACCAGCCCTGCTTCTACTACTATTGCTACCATAGCGATAAAGTAAAGCATTACATAGCGCTTAATGATTGACACGCAGGTCATACAATAATTAAAGACAACCCTATGGCTCCTGCCGGTTGCCGTACTCATCGACATGCAAGTCGTGATAATCTATACATCACATGATCATCTCATACATCACATATATCTCATCATGTAATTGGCCATATCACATCACAACATACCCTGCAAAAACATGTTAGAAGTCCTCTAATTGTTGTTGCATATTTTACGTGGCTGCTATGGGTATCTAGCAAGAACGATTCTCACCTACGCATAAACCACAACGGTGATACACTAGTTTGCTTTTCAACCTTCTCAAGGACCGCCTTTGTCGAATCCGATCCAACTAAAGTGAGAGAAACTGTCACCCGCAAGCCATGTAGGCAACCAGTTGCGTCGAGGGAACCGGTCTCTCGTAAGCGTACGAGTAATGTTGGTCCGGGCCGCTTCATCTCACAATCCCGCTGAACCAAAATACGACCAAGGGAGGAAGCAATCTAAGCATCAACGCCCACAAACCTTTTGTGTTCTACTTGAGATCTCATCGAACGATCAACCTAGCTCATGATGCCACTGTTGGGGAACGTCGCATGGCAAACAAAAATTTTCCTACGCACACGCAAACCTATCCATGGTGATGAGCATCTACGAGAGGGAGAGTGGATCTACGTACCCTTGTAGATCGCTAAGCGGGAAGCGTTAAGAAACGCGGTTGGTGTAGTCGAACATCTTCGCGATCCAAATCGCCGAGCGTCCCGCGATCTCATCACGATCCGTCCCGCGATCCAATCACGATACGTCCCGTGAACTCATCACGATCCGTCCCGCGATCTCATCACAATCCGTCTCACGATCTTGATCACGATCTGTGCCGCGAACTCATCACGATCCATTCCGCGATCTCATCACGAACCGCCTCGCGATCTCGATCACGGTCCTTCCGATCTAGCGCCGAACGGACGGCACCTCCGCGTTCAGCACACGTGCAGCTTGATGACGATCTCCACCGTCTTGATCCAGCAAGAGGAGGTGGAGAGGAGAGAGAGTTCACCGGCAGCGTGACGGCGCTCCGGTGATGGTGGTGGAGTGATTCCGGCAGGGCTTCGCCTAAGCGCTGCGGAAAACCGATCTAGAGGAGAAACTGTGCACCGGTGAAACGGGTAGCACGTGGCCGGAAATTCTGTCCAAAAACCACCCAATCCACTAGTATATATAGGAGGAGAGGAGACAAGAGGCAGCCAAGGCCTTTGGGTCGGCCGAAATAGGAGGTGGGAGCAATCCTACTTCACCTCCAATCCTAGTTGGAGTAGGATTGCCTCCTATTGGCTGATTTTCCACTTTTTGCTTTAGGACTTTCTCTCCTGCGCCATGGGCCTTTGTGGCTGTTTTCCCAGCCCACTAAGGGCTGGTTATTATTCTCCCACAGCCCATGGACCTCTTGGGGTCGAAATACCCCTCCCGGAGGTCCTCCAGTACACTACCGGCACTCCCGGTACAATACCGATACTCCCGGTACACTACCGATGAGCCCGAAACTTTTCCGGAAACCAAACTGGGACTTCCTATATATGAATCTTTACCTACGGACCATTCCGGAGCTCCTCGTGAAGTCCGGGATCTCATCCGGGACTCCGAACAACCTTCGGTCACCACCATACATAACTCTACACTACCGAAACGTCACCAAACCTTAAGTGTGCAGACCCCGCGGGTTCGAGAACTATGTAGACATGACCGAGACACCTCTACGGTCAATAACCAATGGCGGGACCTGGACGTCCACATTGGTTCCTACATATTCTACGAAGATCTTTATCGGTCGAACCTCTATGTCAAGGATTCAGTTAATCCCGTATATCGTTCCCTTTGTTCTTCGGTATGTTACTTGCCCGAGATTCGATCGTCGGTATCTCCATACCTAGTTCAACCTCGTTACCGGCAAGTCTCTTTACTCGTTCCGTAATACAAGATCCCGCAACTAACAATTAGTCACATTGCTTGCAAGGCTTATTGTGATGTTGCATTACCGAGTGGGCCCCGAGATACCTCTCCGTTACACGGAGTAACAAATCCCAGTCTCGATACATGCCAACTCAACAAACACCATCGGAGATACTTGTAGAGCACCTTTATAGTCACCCAGTTACGTTGCGAAGTTTGATACACACAAGGCACTCCTTGATATCCATGAGTTGCATGATCTCATGGTCATAGGAACATATACTTGACATGCAGAAAACAGTAGCAATAAACTGACACGATCATATGCTATGTTTGTAGTTTGGGTCTTATCCATCACATCATTCTCCTAATGATGTGATCCCGTTATCAAATGACATCTCATGTCCATGGCTAGGAAACCGTAACCATCGTTTGATCAACGAGCTAGTCCATTAGAGGCATACTAGGGACATGGTTTTGTCTATGTATCCACACATGCATTTAAGTCTCCGATCAATAGAATTATAGCATGGATAATAAACAATTATCATGAACAAGGAAATATGATAATAACTAATTTATTATTGCCTCTAGGGAATATTTCCAACAGTAGGAGTTTATCCCGCATCTGCCACATCTAATTTGAAGAAGGGGGTCAATACATATATATGGGTAATAAAATAAAATTATGAATATTATTGCTTACTTACTTCAAATTGTTTTGTAGAGTAGCCTTGCTTAGGGGCCGTCGCGTTGTAGATGAACTCGCAAACGTAGTATCCATATAAATCAGTCTCGTCTTTCTGCCACAAGCACTTTACGAGAAATAGAGTTTAATCAAACTGATAAACAAACATGATAAATGGTACTGATGAAACTAGAATCAATGGGAGATGCGCGGAACTAGCTAGTAGTACTTACTTTCGGGTGTGTAAATCGCAGCTCCTTCGGCAGTGCCGGAACAATTGTTGTGAACTCTTTCCAAACCCTGCGAGACAAAGAAAATAATTACTTGATATCAGGAAATGAACAAATTAAAGTTGCCGATATGATGCGATAATGATCGATTGAACTTACTTCTGGAGAATTTTAGTCATGTCTGCATAATTCCGGAGATCTTCGTTTCGAGTCTAAGACGATTACTACTCCCCGCTCAAGATGAGTCTCTAGCAGAATAAAGTGGAAACTACGCACGCATACATAACTCATTAATTACATTACTATAAACCTCGAGTAATAAGGAAAACCGAATATGCACAAGATAGTAACACTCACTTGAACTTGTAAGGAAAGAGTATTGTCCCTTTGTTTTGATTTTTAAGCAATGATTGTAGCAAGTTCTCCTCGGTTTCTGTGGGCCAATGTCTTATATTATGCTCATGTATGACATTTGGGTTAATGAACCCAATGTCATACATTTGTGCTTTTCTGCATTCGACGATCTTTAATCTGCATAATATAGTAGTGAGAATAATTATATATACATGCAATGAAAGAGCTGAGCTATATACATAGAGAGACTTAATTACAGAAGTAGTACTTAGAGACAGTAGCAAGTCACGATTGTTTTGTCGATGGCCTTCTGATTGTATAACTGCCATATCTCCTCATATTCAATATTCAACATATCAATTCCAATGAGATCGTGCTCCTCTTTAACTAACAGTACCAAAGAATCCATCACAAAATCGTGGCAGCTTTGCATGTACCATTCATGGAATCTTTGCATCATCGTTGTTAGAGGAGGATGATCGGGTTTGACGAGAGGATGCCCGTACCGGTATTTGAATTCGTCCACCTCCAACTTCTCAAACAGTACATCATCGCTCAGGTAATCACCAGGTTTGGTACTGGGGACCATCCGTGGATGATTAGCGATGATACCGCTAGAAACCTTAAGCGGGCGGCATGATTGGTTCGCCTGTTCGCCGAGCCGGGGATTTTTTTCCCACTTCCTCATTCTGCTAACTTCGCATCACTGGAAGTACTTCCCGACCGCCGCGCATCTTGATATGCCTTTTTAATACAACGTTCATAGTTGGAATCCGGCGGAGGCGGTGGTGTTCGCTTCAAGGCATCGATAGTGCGCATCGCTTTCACTGGATCTATCTTCTCCTTCGGAGTTGGAGTTTTCTTTGCAAAATGGTCCCTCACTTCGGCCTGACTTATCTCCTTGTTTTTAGACTCGGTCCTCTCATATGGTAACTTTTCCACAGGCTTGAGAGATGGATGGTATGTGTATCCCTTGCTGCCTATGCTTGTACAGCTAGCCGCCGGAGCGGCGGCGGCTCCCTTCTGCCATTGCTTACTAGGCGCCGGAGGAGCCACAGCGGCGGCGTCTGTCTTCCGCCGTTGCCGACAAGGCTGAGGAGGAGGCGTACTGCTCCAACGTGCCAGAGTAGACGAAGGAGGAGACGGAGTGCCCCCACGTGCCGGAGGAGCCGGAGAAGGAGGTGGTGTGCCCTGATTCGCCTGAAGAGAAGGAGGAGGCGGAGGCGTCCACTTTGGAAGCTTGATGTACTCTTTCTGCCATAGACATGTACTCCTCAGGGCACGAACCAACTTATTCTCTCCTTCACCTATACAGTGGTCAAGCTCGAGCTCCTCAAATTCCGGCATTACTTCATCCACCATCACAACAGCATAGCCATGTGGAATCGGACAGCAGTGAAAAGTTTCATTGGGTTGAGGAGGTGCAACAGGGCCAACAGCCGCCTTGAAAGTGAGGTTCCAGCATTTCGTCATAAGCTCGCAATATTGAGCCTCCGTGATAGTATCCACGGGGTAGCTAGGAGACGTGAAGTCGAGCTGAACGGGCTCCGTGGAAGCGATGCTGCTTCTCTGCTAAGATGGCGGGGTAGTTGCTTTTGGGGTAGCTTCGTGCCGCTGAGATGGTTGGCTGGCAGCTCGATGGCTCTCAGCTTCCTCTAGCTTTTGTAGTCTTACATTGAGCTTCTGAATTTCGCTCAGCTCCGCTTTCCTCTTTCTCTCCCGGCTTTTGTAACCGCGTGCGTCGGGAAACCCAACCTTCCACGAAACGGAGCCTGCTGTGCCTCGTGTTCGTCCAGGGTGCTCAGCATTCCCTAGGGCCTCAGTCAACTCGTCCTTCTCTCTGTCGGGAATGAACGTCCCTTCCTGCGCTGCGGTGATATAGTTTTGAAGCTTTTTCACGGGTATTGCAAGGTGCTCGTTCGTCCAATGGCACTTCGTTGTTTCCTCCAACCCCGAAGAACCAAGTCCTTGAACGGTCTGGCCAGTTTGATGTCTGTGGTACAACCCCTTTAGCAATCAGGTCATCTCAGCTTTGTCCCACAACGACCGGGCTTTAAGGTAGCTACCTCACCCCGTGTGATGGTGAAACTACTTCTTTGCAGCATTGTTCTTGTTTTTCTCTGACATCTTCTTACTCTTCTCTGATGTCTTGTAGGCCACAATTGCGGGCCAGTAATCTCCTATCTTCTCATATCGGCCGACGAATGCTGGAGCCTTCCCTTTGTCGACAAAATTTGATTTCAACTCATTCTTCCACCTCCTGAATAGATCCGCCATCTTATTAAGAGCACACGCCATGACCCGTGGCTCTATAACTGGCTTATTCGGATCCTCCTCTAGCGGTAGGGTGAAATTTGCCTTCAGCGCGGTCCAAAGATCTTCTTTCTGTCTATCGGTGACATAGTCACCATGAGGGGCGCCGTCCTTAGGCTTATTCCATTGCTTGATGCTGATCGGGATGTTGTCCCTAACAATAGCTCCGTACTGAGCAGAAAATGCGTTCTTGATCCGCTTGGGTTCAATCGGATGGCCATCGTCCGCGAGTGCTATGATCGTGAAGTTTTCATCCTTGCGCAACCTCTTCTTTGGGCCTCGTATCGTTACCGAAGTTCGGCTCTATCCGGAGGGCTATAATAGAAGAAAGAAGAGTTAATTAATATATGTACATACCAAAACAATTAATGCATCAATTAGCTAGAGTGAGCACATGCTTAATTAATATATATACCTCGCCGGACTTTGCAACACCTCCCTCCTCCGATCGGCCACCGGAGCCGTCATCATGGTCTCCTTCTTCCTCCGGCATTCGGTCACCGGAGCCATCATGATCATGTCCTTCCTCCTCCATTGTTCGATCACCAGAGCCGTCATAACCCTCTTTTCAGACCATCGGTGTCGTTGAGATACGACAAGACATCACGTCCGCCGTGGATTATGTCCCCCAACAACTGTTCTTGTTCTTCGTCTCTTGGATCCATAGTTTCTGCAAATATTACAACATGACAATTAACTTGATAAATCTATGTTACCAGAGTTTTCTCCATTTAACTTGATAAATTTGGGTGGCCTCGACAACGCTTCTAGGGTTTGGGGTGGCCTCGACAACGCTTCTAGGGTTTGGGGTGGCCTCGACAACGCTTCTAGGGTTTGGGGTGGCCTCGACAACGCTTCTAAGTTTTATAGTGGCCTCGACAACACTTCTAGGGTTTGGGGTGGCCTCGACAACACTTCTAGATGCCAACAAAATACATATATCATATATACAAAAACATGGGATACCTTAATTAGTTCAATTTTTTGCCTTGACAAATCATTGAACCTTTTGACAGAAACCTCCCATAAACTCTTTCATAATTTTCTTTAACATACATCCATGGAAAAAATAGGAAGCTACGATATTTTTTATATCATATGATAATTTTCTATATATATACATCCATCCATCCATCCATCCATA
Source organism: Hordeum marinum (assembly GCA_022496015.1). NCBI lineage: Eukaryota > Viridiplantae > Streptophyta > Magnoliopsida > Poales > Poaceae > Hordeum > Hordeum marinum. The sequence continues at coordinate 504,305,014 of CM039674.1, read as the reverse complement.
TACACACACATATATACATGTACCAAAAATGCTATAAAAAATTATATGAACAAAAAAAGCATACATCATCTATCATCAACATCATGAGCTATCATCAACATCATGATCCAACTATCATATATCATCTATCATCTATATATCATCAAATTTAATCAGCAAAATCGGACAGGGGAGGAAAGGGGGCTGGCCGGACCGAACGGAAAGGAGGGGCGGCGTTGTGGGGGCAGAGCTGTGGCATGGGGCGGCGTCGGGGAGTGGCGCCGACGTCAGGGCAGGGGCGGCACGTCAGGGTAGGGGCGACGCATCGGGGCACGGGGCGGCGCGTCGGGGCAGGGCGGTGCATCGGGGCAGGGCGGCGCATCGGGGCAGGGCGGCGCGTCGGGACAGGGGGCGTCAGGGCAAAGGGCGTCGACGGCGAGCTCGGGCAGCGTGGCGGCGTCGATGTAATCGGCGTCGTCGGGGGCAAGTGCTAAATGAAATCTGAAAAAATCGGAACTATCGCTTATATACACAAAGCATTGGTCCCGGTTGGTGGCACCAACCGGAACCAATGACCCCTTTAGTCCCGGTTGGTGGCACCAACCGGGACCAAAGGCCTCTTTTCGGCAGCCCAAAGGGCGGGAAGCAGAGACCATTGGTCCCGGTTGGTGCCACCAACCGGGACTAAAGGGACGCATTGGTTCCGGTTGGTGGCAACAACAGGGACTAAAGGGGGGCATTGGTTCCGGTTGGTGCCACCAACCGGGACCAAAAGGTGGTGCTGCTCGGGGACAAATGTTTAGTCCCACCTAGCTAGCCGAAAGGGCTCGAGAGTGGTTTATAAGCGCTGCTGCGCTAACCCTCTCGAGCTCCTCTCAACTGCAGGCTTACGAGCCTAATTGCACTCTCCTCTGCCTGTGGGCCTACTGGTCCTTCTGTGGGCTTGAATCCTGACCTAACTAGCTGTTTGGTTTCTAGTCGTATTCAGGCCATGGTGGCCCAGTAGGCGGCATTTAAAAAAATGTTTTTTGTTTTATTTTTTCCTTTATTTATTGTTTTAATTTTTTTCCAGTATTTTTCTTCTGTTATTTTAGTTCATCCTTTTTAACAAATAAATACATTGATAATTTTAGTTGCATAATTTCCATTATTTTGTTCTGTTTCTTGCTTTATTTATTTCCAGTGTGTTTTATCATTATATTCTTTTTGCAATTAATGTTTTGAACAAAAAAAATACTTTGATAGTTTTAGTTGCATATTTTTTATATAATTATTGTTTCAAAAATACTAGAGGTTTATAAAAGCTTTTTAGCTGATTCTTTTTTGAACTCCACTCCTACGATGTTTTGAAAGAAATTAAAAAGCACTTCAAACAAACTCTGAAAAGGTTGAAAGTTGGCATGGTATCATCATTTCACCCACAGAACATGTGCTAAAAAGTTGAGTGGGGTACGAAAAAAACCGGATGCACTTCGTTTACAAAATGGACAATCTATTTCGAAGTATCATGGTTTCGAACGAAAACTCATCTGTTACGAAGGGATTTCATTTTTTTGAACTCATTTGAACTCCAAAATTTTTGTGTGTTCAAAATGCACCATTCAAAGTCACATAATCAATTTTCAACCCTTTCTGACTTCATTTGGTATTTTTCATGCATTTACTGATTTTTTTGAGCTAAATGACCCTGAAATTGAAAAGCACTTCAAATGAACTCTGAAAAGGTTAAAAGTTGGCATCGTATCATCATTTCACCCAGATAGCATGTGCTAAAAAGTTGAGTGGGGTACGACAAAAACTAGATGCACTTTGTGTACAAAATGAACAATCTATTTCGAAGTATCATGGTTTCGAACGAAAACTCATCTGTTACGAAGGGATTTCATTTTTTTGAACTCATTTGAACTCCAGAATTTTTGTGTGTTCAAAATGCACCATTCAAAGACACATCATCAATTTTCAACCCTTTCTGATTTCGTTTGGTATTTTTCATGCACTTACTGTTTTTTTTGAGCTAAATGACCCTGAAATTGAAAAACACTTCAAATGAACTCTGAAAAGGTTGAACGTTGGCATGGCATCATTTCACCCACATAGCATGTCATAAAAAGTTGAGAGGGTTACGGCAAAAACTGGATGCACTTCATGTACAAAACGGAGAATCTCTTTCGAAGTATTAGGGTTTCAGACGAAAACTCATGTGTTACAAAAGGCATTTTATTTCTTCACATGTCACTGCAATGATATAGTTGTGGAGCGAAAGTCTTCACTTCTTCTTCGCGTGTGTCCTTTGCTTATTGCACTGTAACCATGGACAATTTTCATCGTTTAACAGGGTGCTTGGGTCAGCCTTGACTTTGAAGGGAGGAATTTCATGAAACTTTTCATAATCTTCAGACATGTCTGCCTTGCCCTCCAATCCCATGATGTCTCTTTTTCCTGAAAGAACTATGTGGCGTTTTGGCTCATTGTATGATGTATTCACTTCCTTATCTTTTCTTTTTCTCGGTATGGTAGACATGTCCTTCACATAAAAAATCTGTGCCACATCATTGGCTAGGACGAATGGTTCGTCTGTGTACCCAAGATTGTTCAGATCCACTATTGTCATTCCGTACTGTGGGTCTTCCTGTACCCCGCCTCTTGACAGATTGACTCATTTGCACTGAAACAAAGGGACCTTGAAATCATATCCATAGTCAAGTTCCCATATGTCCACTATGTAACCATAATATGTGTCCTTTCCCCTCTTGGTTGCTGCATCAAAGCGGACACCACTGTTTTGGTTGGTGCTCTTTTCATCTTGGGAGATCGTGTAAAATGTATTCCCATTTATCTCGTACCCTTTGTAAGTCAATACAGTCGAAGATGGTCCCCTTGCCGACGAGTACAACTCATTAGAAACAGTGTTGTCACCCATGAGACGTGTTTGCAACCGACTGCCGAAAGTCCTGATGTGTTCATATGTAATCCAGTCGTCACACTGCTCCGGGTGTTTGGAGCGCAAAATACTCTTGTGTTCATCGACATACGGGGTCACCAAGGTGGAATTCTATAGAACTGTGTCGTGTCTTTGAGACCAAGAATGCCCGTCCCTACATATTATTGAGCCCGCTCCTAGCGTGCCTTTTCTAATCAGTCTCCCCTCATACGGCGATTGAGGGAGACCAATCTTCTTAAGGTCAGGAATGAAGTCAACCCAAAATCCAATGACATCCTCTGTTTGATGGCCCATGGAGATGCTTGCTTCTGTCCTAGCGCGATTACGAACATATTTCTTTAAGACTCCCATGAACCTCTCAAATGGGAACATATTGTGTAGAAATACAGGGCCCAGAACGGCAATCTGGTTGACTAGATGAACTAGGACGTGCGTCATGATATTGAAGAAGGATAGTGGGAACACCAGCTCGAAACTAACAAGACATTGCACCAAATCACTTCTTAACCTTGGCAGGATTTCTGGATCGATCACCTTCTAAGAGATTGCATTGAGGAATGCACATAGCTTCACAATGGCTAATCGAACGTTTTCCGGTAGAAGCCCCCTCAATGCAACCGGCAGCAGTTGCGTCATAATCACGTGGCAGTCATGAGACTTTAGGTTGTGAAACTTTTTCTCTGCCATATTTATTATTCCCTTTATATTCAACGAGAAACCAAACGAGACCTTCATACTGAGCAGGCATTCAAAGAAGATTTCCTTCTCTTCTTTGGTAAGAGCGTAGCTAGCAGGACCTTCATACTGCTTTGGATGCATGCCGTATTTTTCATGCACACGTTTCTATTCCTCCCGTGCCTCCGGTGTATCTTTTGTCTTCCTATACACTCCCAAGAAGCCTAGCAGGTTCACGCAAAGGTCCGTCGTCACGTGCATCACGTAGGTCCCAAAATATAGATTTCTTCTTCCACATGGGTGCGCGTTTGTCAGCGTCATTTGGAACAGATAGTCCGCGAGGACCCTTTCCAAATATTACTTGTAAATCATTGACCATATCAAGTATGTGTTCACCAGTACGGAGGGCGGGCTTCTTCCGGTGATCTGCCTCACCTTTGAAGTGCTTTCCTTTCTTTCGACATTGATGGTTGGTCGGAAGAAATTGACGATGCCCTAGGTACACATTCTTCCTGCATTTGTCCAAATATATACTGTCGGTGTCATCTAACCAGTGTGTGCATGCGTGGTATTCCTTGTTTGTCTGTCCTGAAAGGTTACTGAGAGCAGGCCAATCGTTGATGGTTATAAACAGCAACGCATGTAGGTCAAAAACCTCCTGTTCGTTCTCATCCCACACACGTACACCTCTTCCATTCCATATCTGTAAAAGTTCATCAACTAATGGCCTTAGGTACACATCAATGTCATTGCCGGGTTGTTTAGGGCCTTGGATGAGCACTGGCATCATAATGAACTTCCGCTTCATGCACAACCAAGGAGGAAGGTTATACATACATAGAGTCACAGGCCATGTGCTATGCTGGCTGCTCTGCTCCCCAAAAGGATTAATGCCATCTGCACTTAAACCAAACCATATGTTCCTCACGTCACCTGTAAAGTCACTGCACTTTCTCTCGATCTTTCTCCACTGCGACCCGTCAGCGGGTGATCTCAACTTCCCGTCTTTCTTACGGTCTTTTTTGTGCCATTGCATCAACTTGGCATGCTTTTTGTTTCTGAACACACATTTCAACCCTCTTCCTGGTGCGATGGCCCTCAACATCACCAGGGTCATCTCTTCTGATCTTATACCGCAATGCACTGCATACCGGGCATGCGTTCCATTCCTCGTACTCACCGCGGTAGAGGATGCAGTCATTAGGGCATGCATGTATCTTCTGCACCTCCAATCCTAGAGGGTATATAACCTTCTTTGCTGCATACGTACCGTTGGGCAATTCGTTATCCTTTGGAAGCTTCTTCTTCATTATTTTTAGTAGCGAACTAAATCCCTTGTCAGATACACCATTGTCTACCTTCCATTGCAGCAATTCCAGTGTGGTACCGGGCTTTTTGTTGTCATCTTCGCAATTTGGGTACAACCCTTTTTTGTGATCCTCTAACATGCGATCGAACTTCAACTTCTTCCTTTCACTTTCGCATTCTCTCTGTGCATCAACAATGACCCGGCGAAGATTATCATCGGATACATTGTTTGGTTCCTCTTGATCTTCAGCTTCCCCCATTGCAACATCACCATATTCAGGGGGAGGGTAGTTGTCGTCATCCTCTTCTTCTTCGTTGTCTTCCATCATAACCCCTCTTTCTCCGTGCTTGGTCCAAACATTATAGTGTGGCATAAAACCCTTCTGAAGCAAGTGGAAGTGAAGGGTTTTAGAGTTGGAGAAAGACTTCGTATTCTCACAGACAGCACATGGACAAGGCATAAAATCATTCTGCTTGTTTGCCTCAGCTGCTTCGAGAAAATTATGCAGACCCTTAATATACTCGGAGGTGCGTCGGTCACCGTACATCCATTGCCGGTTCATCTGCGTGCGTTATATAATAAAGTATATTAAAAACCATTACAACATATCATGAATACAGAAGTGACCAAATTATTAGAAATCCATCATCACATTAAAGCCAAAGTACAATGATGACCAAAATAAATACGTACAGTTCATACATAGCTATCATTATTGAACAACATATAGGTCTCTAGAGCATCTAATTAAAACATACGCCGAAACTATGTAAAAAATTTAAATGCAACAACAAATGCAATCATAACCACTACTAAGGTACCAATTGATCCAACGGCATAATGATGCCAAGCCTTAGTATGAATGACATATTTTCTAATCTTTCTAAGCTTCTGGCGCATTGCATCCATCTTGGTCTTGTGATCGACGACGACATTGGCAACATGCAACTCCAATCCCATCTTGTCATCTTCAGTTCTTTTCAATTTTTCTTTCAAATGATCGATTTTTTTTCAGCTTTAGTTAACTTGTCGAGCAGAATTGCATAGTGGGTTGGAATTTCTGGTTCAACTATTTTCTATAGATAAAAACATCTACGTCAAGTTGGTGGCATAATTAATTGTCATAGACATTAGATGTGTGAAAGAGTTATATAAGAGATAATATACAACATCTGAATCATAGACTGGACGAGGACCGACGTGGGCGGATACCATAACCATGGCACTATATAATAACATATGATAATAAAAGTAAGAAAAGCATACAAGTAAGTATATTTTCTTTTAGCAAGAAGATAAGATCAAGAGGCTCACCATGCGCGGGCGATTGACGGCGGTTTCAAGACGGGGACGGGACAGGACGGACCGCCAAACCTAGACAAATCTTGACGAAAATGGAGTTTGGACAAAGAGCTTCGAGAGGAGAAAGCTTAAGTTTGGCTTGGGCATTTCATCAAACACCTCATGTGCATAGGAGGTGAGCTAGAGCACCACAAAGGTCTTCCCTCGCCCGCAAAAAAATAGAGCAGTGTGTGGAGTGCTCTGCTCGCCGGCGAGGGGGTATATATATGCATCTCATTAATTCCGGTTCGTGGCTGGAACCGGGACTAAAGGACCACCTTTGGTATCGGTTATAGATACGAACCGGGACCAATGGGTGTGGGCCAGGAGCGAGGCACGTTGGTCCCGGTTAGTGTCTGGAACCGGGACCAAAGGGGTCTGACGAACCGGGACCAATGCCCCACGTGGCCCGCCCGCCCCCCTGGCCTCATGAACCGGGACCGTTGCCCCCATTGGTCCCGGTTCGTGACTGAACCGGGACTAATGGGCTGGCCGGTCCGAACCGATGCCCTGTTTTCTACTAGTGAAAAGCCGGAAGCTGAAAAGTTGGGGTACCCCCAGCTTTGAAATTTACACTAGGACGAAGCTATAGATACTCAAAAGCTGCTTTTGACATTTACCCCTTTGGTTAGCTTTTGGCTTTTCGAAGCAGAAGTTGGTAAATAAAGCTCAACCAAACACAACCTAAGTCTAGCATGTCGCTTTTGTAAGCTCCCATGCACCGACTTTTAATTTCATGAACTTACAATGACGGGGGGTGCCGCCTTTGTATTATGTAGCACATATCCATGTGTTGCTAGAGGGAAAAGGTGAGAAATGCATCCATGTGCATTGTGCCAAGCGTCGAAGTCCTCTCCCGCTTTTGGCCTCTCTGTTGACCACTATGTGGTTCACCAATCTGTCAGTTCCGTCCAGTGGAGGCACGATGTTGAGTAGTGACGGGATACATCACTATCGACAGTGCACCTCCCAACAAAGGGAATCGAAAGGAAATGGCATGGATGAGCAGGTTGACCACAACGTTTTTTTTTGGAACGAAGACGCTTCTGACTTTAAATTAATAAGGCCACCAGACAACATCCACAAAGGTTACAAGTCTTACAAACCACAGAAGAACATCTCACCCAAGACAGCACTGGGCAACATCTGGCAAAGTTCAGAAATACAAGAGGCGAGGTACATAGATTAAAGGCACTGAAGCACAATGTCCTGCCTTCCTGCGCCAACCAAAGACTCCAAAAATGAAGATTCACTACGAAGAATGACGAGCTATCGAATGTGTGTTTCGGATCTTCTCCACGATTGCTCCCATGCGCTTAGCATCTCGCTGCTTCCCCAACGGTGTCCACATCTGAAGGAACAGGTGGCATTTGAAAATAACATCAGCTGGGTGAGATGAGAATGTTTTCTTAATCGTAATTTTGTTTCGGATCATCCGGAGTGACCACAACAGCGCCCCTACGCAAAGCCACACCATCCTTGCACTCGGCCCCCTCTGGGTTTGTAGCAAGGCTAGCAAATCGAGGCCCAACGTTGGGTTCCAGTTCTGGTGGAATGCGTCTCTCACGGCACTCCACAACGGTCGTAGGCAGAAAAATTGAATACAAAGTGAGGACAGAGAGAATCATGTTGACCCCCTTTTCTCTTATTGAATTAACTAACTAATTTATTTTCAAGTTTTCTGAAATATATTTATAAGAAGAAAATTGCATTTCCTATTGATTTGAGCTCTAAACTTTTTGCTGCCTCAAACTCTACAATAAAGGCGCTCCCTGCATGAATGTCGGACTAATCAATTTGTTTGGAATTGGGATTCGGACCTATTAGAACTTTCAACTAATCAACAACACAAAACAACATCTTTAATTCACCTCTATCCCTTTGAAATAATATGTGTGATGCTATTAGTTACGATCGACATGAATAATAGTTTATTCACTCTTAGCATAATGAGAAATTAGTGCTTTTCTGCTAAATACTACTCCCTCCGTCTTAAAATTCTTGTCTTAGGTTTGACTAGAGATGAATATATCTAGTCACGTTTAAGTATTTAGATACATCCATTTCTAAAAAAACCTAAGACAAGAATTTTAGGACGGAGGGAGTATAAGAGTTTAACTGTTTTGCCTGATTTATTTCCTTGGCTCTATCGGTGTAAGCATGTTATCTTGAACGTGGTTGCCTTTGAGTGGAAGCTGCCTAAGAGATATAAATAAGAGCAAGAAGTGATGCGAGAGAAACATGCCATGACAGAACATCCCAATGGACATTGTTGAACTCCTTGTAAGAAGTTAGGATGACAGACCACTGCTAGCCGATGACAGACCACTATAATAGCTAGCGAGGGACTTTCAAATTATACACCAAGTATGATGGACGCTACTTCTACGCAAAAGCCTTTGGAACCACATAGCTACAAGAATGCATTGCATGCTCGTGAAGCAGCCACCACAGAGGCTACGAATAGTTCAATACACATGTTCTCAAGTTACAGACTCCTAGTCTATCAGAACCACATATACATTTGGTCTGGACTGGCGCAAAGGGACGGTAGTCGCCTAATCAGCATGCATTAAGCTCTATGAACTCGGCCGTGGTGTGTAATTCAAAAATAACCAAAGACAGAACCTTAGGTGAATCATCACAGCAAAGTAGTGCAGGTTGTTCAAACAATAATTCAGATTGTGCGAAACTGCCGTGTGGAGAAACCTGATCAAATTTACTCAACTTTTCTCAAATTATAATCATCCCTGTAGAGTATGCCAATTATTTTCATCTTGTGGTCTATGGTTCAGAACAGTAACAGATGCATACAACTTGTAAGATAGAATCTGAAACTCATATATATTTATGAAAACACAATTGGTTCAGATATGAAATTATGACACTTAGGCGCTACTGACAAGCATGAAGCATAACAAAGTCATAACAACATCAATCTCAGAAGATAATGGATACTAGAGAACAAGCCCTAACAAATTGACTCAATTACATGACGAATTTCATCCATCTCCATATACCTACTTTTGCATGCACGTAAATATGTACTACAATGCTCTTGTTTCCTTTGTGCATGCATCTGCCAATTAAGAACATTGCCGGCTAGTGATAAACATACATGTGTGTCAAGTGACCTTCTATTTCCTTCCTTCCTTATTCTTTAGAAATGATAGATTTCGAACGTTTGGATTTTAAGCATGGCAATCCAAACGTTTTTCACGACAAATTTAGTTCACGTGAGGTTGTCAAATATGGTAATTTTCTGATAAAAAATTAATCGAGACAAAGTTGCCATGTTTTAACAACTAAAATTGCCATGTCACGTCAACTAAAGTTATCCTGGAAAAAACATTTGAGATGACATGCTTAAAATCCGATCGTTTGAGATTTATGGGGGTCCTTATTCTTTCCTTCCATTTCCTTCATCTTTCCTTCTATTCTCTTTCAAAAAATCTGCCACACCTAAAAATCACTCTTTCCTTGTTTATTCTTCCAATCCCTCTTTCCTTCTTTAGTCTTTCCTTCCTTATTGTGGGAAGACTTATTTCTGTCCTTAAATATTCCTGAACCCTAAAAAATCCTAGACATAAATAAATTCGAAAGATTCGATGTAAGGAAGCAAGGTGAGACTATCTAATAAGTGAATCAACCTTCTATAATCATGCAACGTGATCTATCTTAGTTGGTCTTGACATCATTTATCACACATGAGGTTGCGAGTGCTCTAAACTTCTAATCCGCACAAAAGCCACTAATTATTTTGCACCGGGCCGCTAGAGTTGGCCAGAATAATTTGGCTTGGCTTGGTGGGTTATTGACCTCCCAGTGGGCTTTGGCCTACGAGCGAGCTGGCTGAGGTGCTATTGTAGGAAAAGCTTTTGTAGGCCAAGCTTACACATAAAAAAATAATACCACCTTGTATAAAATAATCTTTAAAAATATAATATGGGTGAACAGCCAAAAAATCGGAAAAACACACCTCACTTTAGATTAGGTATATAGATATAGATATAGTTATAGTTATAGAAGTAGCCGAGGCCTCGCTACTGAATCGAGCTGGATCGACCGTGATTGATTTCCTGCTGCGTGACCAATCTGCCCAGCGACTATATTTGGACCATGTTGAAGTACCAGACGCAATGGCATGTTGGTATATAATGGTGGCAACGCAGACAACTGGTCCATGGTGAATAAGTTCAATCTCATGAATGTACCGCTCCAACAATATCTACGTTAGCTTTGAACTTTGTACGAGCAAAAAGGAAGATGGCCCAAGTTCCACACATGAATAGATGGTTTCCTCGCCCGACGGGACGACCAATATTGAATGTTGATGCGTCTTTTTCAGATGATGATTTCACAGGAGCTTGTTGTGTTTTGCTACGCGACAATCGATGAGGCTTTATCAGAGCTGCTATGATTCGACTTGACCATGTTCCGGATGTGGTTTCAGCGAAAGCAACGGTGCTCTTGGAAGGGCTTAAATTAGCACAAGGCATTGTATGCAACAATGCCCTAGTATGCATGGACAATCTGATGGTGGCGGAAGCATTGCAAAGTAACGAAAGACACTCGATGGCGGTGGTCCCTATCATTGAAGATTGTCGAGGGTTGATGACAGAGTTCGGGAAGGCTATCATAGAAGATCGTATCAGAGAGATTAATATGGTTGCGCATGAGCTAGCTAGCTCGTTACGGTAGTGACACTAGTGCAGAAACAACCATTAATTCCGGTTGGAAAGGATCTTTAGTCCCTTGAACCGGGACTAAAGGCCACCCTTTAGTCCCGGTTTCGCCACGAACCGGAACTAAAGCCCCGCCACGTGAACGGCAGCACGCGCCTGGGGCTGGGACATTTATTTCCGGTTGGTGACACCAACCGGAACTAAAATTTTAGGAATTTAGGGATTTAGGGTTTATTCTTTATTTTTCCTTTTCATTTTGTGTTTCATTTAATTCTTTTTCATTTTAAACATATTTTACGCTACTACATACAATACACGTTATGCATATACAATAGAATTTCTCGTAGAACCAATAATATATCATAGAATTTCTCGTACGAACCATGCACACACACACACATATATAGTTTGGTATATACAATTTCTCCTACAATTTGCAGATCATTTCATTCTGAAATGGTATTCTCCATTGGGAGATATGACCTGATCAAGCAAAAATTCCGTCATTTCCTGTTGAAGTGCTCGTATGCGGTCTGTTGGTAGGAGCCTTTCCCGCATCTCCATCATCTTTAAAGAAGAAGATCAATATATGAATATATTAGTTATGTGCATATATATTAGATCATGATTAAAAAATTGTGAATAGTGTTTACGTATCTAAAGATGTCTTCTATCTCTGCTCCTTTCGGTCATAAAACGAATGTTCTCGCAAACGTAGTATGCACATAAATTAGTACCCTGTTTCTGCTTCATACACTTTACGAGAATATAATTCAATAAGATAATTATCAAGCATGATAATGGTATTGAGACTAGAATTAAAGAGATGGACGGACGTAGCTAGTACTACTTAATTACCTTGGATGGTCGCCATCTCAGTTCTTGTTTCCATTCACCGTCAATTTCTTTGGTAAACTTTTTTCAAATCTTGCCCGGCAAAGAAAATGAATAAAGGATTTATTAATTACTTGATATCAGGAAATGAACTAAAAAGGCTGGCATAGTGCGATAATGATTGAAATTACCCGTCGAGGGTAAAATACATATTTCTGTATTCATTGTAGTCTTTACTTAGTGAGTCGAGTATTCATTGTAGTCTTTACTTAGTGAGTCGAGTACTTTAATAGTTCCCTCGTTAACTCTAATGATTAGAAGGATTTAGTGGTATCAGCGGACACGTTTGTATAAGCGGGCATGCATTGTGCATTCAACTACACACTTAACATCGAGTAAGAAAAAAAAATAGAATTTATAGTACAAGATAGTAATACTCACCTAAAGTTGTAAGGAAGTAGTATTTCTCGATTGGTATATAGGCTCTTCCAAAAAAATCAGCAAGCTTTCCTGTGTGTCTTGTTTGAACTGAGTTAACACCTCTTCATTAACGGTATTTGGGTCAATGAACCAAATGCCATGGACTCCATCCCTATTCAATTCAAAAATCTTCATTCTGCATAATACCACACAAAAGAATATAGTGAGGGTAATTACAGGCAATGAACGAGTTGATCTAGAGACTTAAATTATAGAAACAAATCTCTTATAGACAATAGCAACTGACGAGAGATTTGTCGAGTGCGTCTTGATTGAATAACTGAAAAAGTTCTTAATTTTCAATCCACACATCATTTCCATGGTAGTAATGCTCTGGCTTGACTTTCACCATGAGGCTCTCTCACTCGACCTTTATTTCTCTCAGGTACCAATCATGCAAGTTGCGCATCTGCGTTGATAGAAGCTTCTTCGTCTCAGGACTGACCAGAGGCTTCCCGAGGTCATATTTCCATGCTAGGTCCCTCTTATCCATCGTAAGGACTTCCTTCATGCCCAGCATTTGCTCAACAGTGATACCGATCGCTCTCCTTCTCTCTATCAGCGTCGGTTATTGCCTTACAGGTACTCACCTTGAGTGGGGGGATCGACTGCACTTCCCGTTCTTCGAGCAGGGAACGATTTTCCCGCATTTATTACTAGTTGTACTCCGCGGCTGCTACTTTTTTTTGTTCATGATATAACTTGCTAATACAGCGATCATAGTCTGATTGCTTTTTCTCCACATCCGGTTTAGCACAATCCACAAAGCGTTGTACGACTTTCTCAGGTATTTTCTCCTTTGCCGGGGGCTGTTTTGGTGCAAAATGGGCATGCACTTGTGAAGCCACTTCAGCCTTTGTCTCCTCCACACTCATGTCATAGTTGACTTATTTTTGGTAGGAGGATCAAGTTTATTCTTTGGTTCTCTCTTCCACTTTGGATTCGGTTGATGCGGTGCAGATCGATCTCGCGGAATCGCGCTGGGCTCCGTCTCGGGGTGGGATGGATTCGGCGGTCCCGGAGGACTCGCGCTAGGCTTTGTCTCGAAGTGGGGTGGATTTGGCTGACGTGACGGACTCGCATTGCGCTCCATCTCGAGGTGGGGTGGAGGCGACTGATGCGACGGACTTGCGTTGCGCTCCGTCTCGAGGTGTGGTGGAGTCGGCTGACGTGGCAGACTTGAAGGAGGAGTTGGTGGCCTTGGCACAAGGTTTGGAAACACGATTGATGACCCAAAAGTATAGGGGATCTATCGTATGCCTTTCGATAAGTAAGAGTGTCGAACCCAACGAGGAGCAGAAGGAAATGACAAGCGGTTTCCAGTAAGGTATTATCTACAAGCACTGAAATTATCGGTGATAGATAGTTTTGTGATAAGATAATTTGTAACGAGTAACAAGTAACAAGTGTAGCAAATGTGCAGCAAGGTAGCCCAATCCTTTTTATAGCAAAGGACAGGCATAGACAAACTCTTATATGAAGAAAAGTGTTCCCAAGGACACATGGGAATTTTGGTCAAGCTAGTTTTCATCATACTCATTTAATTCGTGTTTGTTACTTCGATAATTTGATATGTTGGTGGACCGGTGCTTGGGTGCTGCCCTTACTTGAACAAACCTCCCACTTATGATTAACCCCTATCGCAAGCATCCGCAACTGTGAAAGAAGAATTAAGGTAAACCTAACCATAGCATGAAACAAATGTATCCAAATCAGCCCCTTACGAAGCAACACATAAACTAGGGTTTAAGCTTCTGTCACTCTAGCAACCCATCGTCTACTTATTACTTCCCAGTGCCTTCCCCTAGGCCCAAATAATGGTGAAGTTTTATGTAGCCGACGTTCACATAACACCACTAGAGGAGAGACAACATACATCTCATCAAAATATCGAACGAATACCAAATTCACATGATTACTTATAACAAGACTTATCCCATGTCCTCAAGAACAAACGTAACTACTCACAAAGCATGTTCATGTTCAAGATCATAGGGCTATTAATTATCATAAAGGATCTGAACATATGATCTTCCACCAAGTAAACCAACTAGCATCAACTACAAGGAGTAATCAACACTACTAGCAACCCACAGGTACCAATCTGAGGTGTTGAGACGAAGATCGGATACAAGAGATGAAGTAGGGTTTGGATAGGAGATGGTGTTGGTGAAGATGTTGATGGAGATTGACCCCCTCTCGATGAGAGGATCGTTGGTGATGACGATGGCTTCGATTTCCCCCTCCAGGAGGGAAGTTTCCCTAGCAGAACAACCCTGCCAGAGCTCTAGATTGGTTTTGTGCAAGTTCCGCCTCGAGACGGCGACGCTTCTTCCCGAAAGCTCTCTTCTAATTTTTTCCAGGTCAAAACGCTTCATATAGGAGAAGATGGGCGTCAGAGGGGACACATGGGCCCAACAAGCCTGCTGGTGGCCCCCCTCTGGTTGATTCTTGCGACAGTATTTTTTATTAATTCCAAAAATATTCTTCGTAAAGTTTTATGACTTTTGGAGTTGTGCAGAATTGTATCTCAGGTTTGCTCCTTTCCAAGTCCAGAATTCCAGCTGTCGGCATTCTCCCTCTTCATGTAAACCTTGTAAAATAAGAGAGAAAAGGCATAAGTATTGTACCATAACGTGTAATAACAACCCATAATGCAATAAATATCAATATAAAAGCATGATGCAATATGGACGTATCAACTCCCCCAAGCTTAGACCACGCTTGCCCTCAAGCGAAAGCCGAGATCGATAAATATGACCACATGTTTAGAGATAGAGGTGTCAATAAAATAAAATACGGACATGAGGGCATCATGATCAACTTTAGAATAACAATACTCATTGTATGAGATTGTTTATATTACAGTAACAATTCATTCACAAGATATAATATGAGCCAAGTACTCTATTAACAATCAACAAACTATGATCTCAGTCATTGAAGCAATTGAGAATTTATCATAACATCGAAAAGAGTCAATATAAGAGCTTGTAAAGCAAATCCACATACTCAATCATCTTTTAGTCTTTCACAATTGCTAGCACTCACGCGGTACCCATGAGGTCAAAGCTTCAATCGAACATAGAGAAAGATAGGGGCTGATAATTTTCCCTCCCAACTATTGACCTCAAGGGTGATGTCAACAATAATAACTCATGATAACCCACATTCGAGTGGGTATATAAGTCTAGATCATTCCCCAACACATAATGCTTGCCAAGAGAGACGGAAATAGGAAGTACTAGAACGTAAAAGTAAAAGTAATAGATAGGCCCTTTGCAAAGGGAAGCAGAGGTTGTCATGCACTTTTCATTTTTGGATGCACAAACTCTTAATGCAGAGGAACGATGCGTTGTATTGCCCATTGTGATAGCAACATTTATTATGCAGTCTGTCACTTTTATTTCTTCACTATCACAAGTTCATACAATGCTTATTTCCCTTACAATAAAAGATCACACATATTTAGAAGCAATTTTTATTGCCTGTTTGCACCGATTACAACTTACTTGAAGGATCTTATTCAATCCATAGGTAGGTATGGTGGACTCTCATGGCAAAAACTGGGTTGAGATGTTTGGATGCACAAGTAGTATCTCTACTTGGTGCGGAAGTTTGACTAATGTGAGGTGGAAGCAATCACGACATGTTGCAGGATCTAAAACCATATAACTTCTATACGGATGCAAGCAAACATAACCTATTATGTTGTCTTCCTTGTCCAACATCAACTTCTTGGCATGTAATATTTTAATGAGTGGTCAAAATCATAAAAGCTTTCCAAGATAATATATTTATATCTGAATCTCTCTTTCTTTATCACTTCTCATGACCAATTACTATGTTTGTTAACTCCCAACAAATTTCAATCACCATACTTTTTATATGTGAAGTCATCACTCCCCAAAAGATCACTATGTATTCTCTTTACTATTGTTCTATTATACTTTATTGCTTTCAAGAGCATAGTAATCTAGCAAAGCCCTCATTATCAAAACTACTTTTTATTATATAACTTTCGGACTTGCTTACATAAAGGGAGCAAAAGCAAAAACTAAAAGGGGTAGATCATACTAAGAATTTTTATTCTACTAGATCAAAGCAAAAAACAAAAAGGATCGAACTAGGAAAGATAAAAAACAAAAGGAAAAAGGAAAAAAAGTGTGATGTGATACCATACCTGGGCACCTCCCCCAGGCTTGGCACAAGCCAAGGGGAGTGCCCATACCCATGTACTCAAGTGTCCTTCTTCGGAGTTGATGGTGGTGGAGTTGTTAAAGAGGTTGGAGGCTTGTCCTCTGTCTTCCAAGGCATAGGCTCACCATCGTCAAAAGATGAACGAGTCTCTGGAATCCTCAAATCTGCAGCCAAGCTCATTCTCTTAAATCTGTATTCATACTCATAGTTCACGTTTTGTAGATCATATATCTGGGCTTGGAGATGCTCAATTTTCTTGTAAAGCTCGAAGATGTGCTCTCCGATGTCCTTGGTGTCCAGCTTGTTTTTATGGTTAAACTCCAAGATCATCATATGATTGGCATTGAGTCCACGCTCCACCATCGCTTGGCACTTGAAGACTTGCTGCTCCATTGCCTCGAGCCTTGTTTCCATGCTTCCGGTCTTCTTCGGCCCCTCAACGTCACGGATGTGCAGCACCCCCTCATGCATCTCAATGGTTTGAGGGTGTTGCAGCACCTCCGCAAAATAAGGGTTGATGACCTTCTCGAAAAACTTGTCCTTCGGAGCACCGGGAGACGCCATGACAATCTAAATCTGCTGCAGAAACAACTCAAAACGAAAACAGGAGGTATAGTCGTGATACGAAAGTCGAAACCTTTGGGAGATTATATAATGAATTTTTGCCGACCCGAAGGGATGTTCCAGAAGAAAACCGAGTCCGTGGGGCGCACATGGTGGTGACATGACCCCTGAGGTGGCCGTGCCTAGCAGGCCTGTCGCCTCCTCGTGCTTCCTTCGGGATGCTTTTAATTTTCCTAAATTTTTAAGTATTCCAAAACTGAGTAAAATTTCTATTGGTAAAGTTTTGGAGTCGGTTTACTTACCTTACCACGTACCTATTCCTTTTCAGAGTCTAAAACGTTCTGGTAAGTCTCCCTAATATGCTCTTCGGGAGTTATGGTATTGATAACATGGGTTTCAACATTAATTGGAGTACTGAAATATAGTGTTTGATTCTTTGCCCGTTTACCACCTTAGGATTTGTGCCTTCAGCATTGTTGATCTTGATGGTACCGGAACGATATACCTCCTCGATGATGTATGGTCCTTCCAATTTGGAGAGGAGTTTACCTGGAAAAAATCTTAACCGAGCATTGTATAGCAAGACATGATCACCTACATTAAATTCATGCTTTTGTATCCTCTTATCATGCCATCTCTTAACTTTTTGTTTAAACAACTTGGCATTCTCATAGGCTTGGGTTCTCCATTGATCACGTGAGCTAGTGTCAAATAACCTCTTCTCACCAACAAGTTGGAAATCATAGTTGAGCTCTTTGATTGCCCCATAAGCTTTATGCTCTAACTCTAGAGGTAAGTGACACGCTTTACCATAAACCATTTTATACGGAGACATACCCATAGGATTCTTGTAAGGAGTTCTATAAGCCCATAATGCATCGTCAGGTTTCTTATCCCAATTCTTCCTAGATCTATTAACCGTCTTTAGCAAGACCTATTTAATTTCTCTATTGCTTAATTCTACTTGACCACTAGACTGAGGATGATAAGGAGATGCAATTCTATGATTAACATCATATTTAGCAAGCAATTTACGGAAAGCACCATGAATAAAATGTGAACCACCATCAGTCATTAAATATCCTGGGACTCCAAATCTAGGGAAAATAACTTCTTTAAGCATCTTAATAGAGGTGTTATGATCAACACTACTAGTTGGAATAACTTCTACCCACTTAGTAACATAATCAACAACAACTAATATATGAGTATACCCGTTGGACATTGGAAAAGGTCCCTTATAATCAAAACCCCAAACATCAAATGGTTCAATAACGAGAGAGTAATTCATAGGGATTTCCCGACGTCTACTAATATTGCCAATTCTTTGACATTCATCACATGACAGGACAAACTTACGAGCATCCTTGACGAGAGTAGGCCAATAAAAACCAGATTGCAATACCTTGTGTGCAGTTCTATCTCCACCATGGTGTCCTCCGTAGGCCTCGGAATGACACTTCCGTAGGATCTGTTCCTGTTCATGCTCAGGTACATAACGTCTAATAATACCATCTACTCCTTCTTTATAAAGGTGTGGATCATCCCAGAAGTAATGTCTTAAATCATTTTTTTTATTGGTATGTGAAACTAGGCGGTATGAATTTAGCGACAATGTAATTAGCATAATCAGCATACCAAGGAGCATTATGCGAAGCATTTATGACAGCTAATTGTTCATGAGGAAAGCTATCATCAATAGGTAGTGGGTCATCAAGAATATTCTCTAACCTAGACAAGTTATCTGCTACGGGGTTATCAGCACCCTTTCTATCAACAATATGCAAATCAAATTCTTGTAGCAGAAGAACCCACCTGATAAGTCTAGGTTTAGCATCTTTCTTTTCCATGAGATATTTAATAGCAGCATGATCAGTTTGAACATTTACTTTAGAATCAACAATATAGGGCCAACACTTATCACAAGCGAACACAACTGCTAAAAATTCCTTTTTAGTGGTAGCATAGTTTCTTTGAGCACTGTCTAGAGTTTTGCTAGCATAATGAATAACATTTGATTTTTTATCAACTCTTTGTCCTAGAACAACACCAACAGCATAGTCACTAGCATCACACATAATTTCAAAAGGTAGGTTCCAATCAGGTGGTTGAACAACAGGTGCAGTAATCAAAGTATTCTTGAGAATTTCAAAAGCTTCTACACAATCATCATAAAAAACGAATGGAACATATTTTTGCAAAAGATTAGCGAGAGGCCTAGAAATCTTAGAGAAATCTTTAATAAATCTCCTATAGAAACCAGCATGACCAAGGAAAATTCTTATACCCCTGATATCCGTAGGACACGACATTTTTTCAATAGAATCAACTTTAGCCTTGTCAACTTCAATGCCTCTGTTAGATATTTGATGTCCCAAGACAATGCCTTCATTCACCATAAAGTGGCACTTCTCCCAATTCAAGACTAGATTAGTTTCTTCACGTCTCTACAAAACTCGATCAAGGTTGCTCAAACAATCATCAAAAGAAGTTCCGTAAATTGAAAAATCATCCATGAAAACCTCAACAATCCTTTCACAGAAATCAGAGAATATAGCAGTCATGCATCTTTGAAAGGTAGCAGGTGCATTGCATAAACCAAAAGGCATATGTCTACAAGCAAAGGTACCAAAATTGTAGGTAAAGGTGGTCTTCTCTTGGTCCTCTTTTGACACAGGTATTTGAGAGAAACCAGAATAACCATCTAGAAAGCAAAAATGTGTGTGTTTGGATAATCTTTCTAGCATCAATGAAAGGTAGAGGGTAATGATCTTGTCTAGTAGCTTTACTCATTTTTCGAAAATCAATTACCATTCTGTAACCTGTAACATTTCTTTGCGGGGTCAATTCATTTTTATCATTAGGAACTATGGTAATACCTCCTTTCTTAGGGACATAATGAACGGGACTAACCCATCTACTATCGGCAATAGGGTAAATGATACCTGCCTCCATAAGCTTTAATATTTCATTTCTTACCACTTCCTTCATTTAGGATTCAATCGTCGTTGGTGAACAACAACTGGTTTAGCATCAGGCTCCATTTTAATTTTGTGCTGACATAGAGTGGGACTAATGCCCTTAAGATCATCAAGAGTATATCCAATAGCAGCATGGTGCTTCTTCAGAGTTTTCAATAAACTTTGTTCTTCATGCTCTGAAAGGTTAGCACTAATAATAGCAGGATATATCTTCTTTTCATCAAGATAAGCATATTTCAAACTATCTGGTAATTGTTTAAGCTCAAACACAGGATCACCCTTGGGTGGAGGAGGATCACCAAGTATTTCAACAGGCAAGTTGTGTTTCAGAATAGGTTGCTGATCAAAGAAAAACCTATCTATTTCATTCCTTTCATTCATATGCATTTTATTTTCATGGTCTAGCAAATATTGCTCTAAAGGATCAATAGGAGGCACAACAATAGAGGCAAGACCAATAATTTCATCCTTACTAGGCAGTTCTTTATCATGGGGTTCTCTATGAAATTTAGATAAATGAAACTCATTAGACGTATCCCCAAAACTTACGGTAACCGCTTCCTTCTCATAATCTATCCTGGCATTAACGGTGTTCAAGAAGGGTCTTCCAAATATAATGGGACAAAAATTATCTTGTGGGGAACCAAGAACCAGGAAATCAGTAGGATACTTTATTTTCCCACACAAGACCTCAACATCTCTAATAATCCCAACTGGTGATATTGTGTCTCTATTAGCTAGTGCAATATCATTCATAATCTCTTTCTATAAGGAAAAGGGAATTGCACTCACACTAGCACCCATATCACATAGGCCATGATAACAATGATCTCCTATTTTAACAGAAACAATAGGCATGCCAACAGCGGGGCTATGTTTATCTTTAGCATAGGGTTTAGCAATTCTAGCAGCTTGATCACAAAATTTAATAACATGCCCATCAATATTATCAACCAAGAGATCCTTAACCATAGCAATACTAGGCTCAACTTTAGTTTGATCAGGGGGTGTAGGTGTTCTAGCACAGCTCTTACGAACCACAATTGGAGCTTTAGCAAGATGCTTTATTCTAACAGGGAAAGGTGGTTTATCAATATAAGCAGTGGGAATAACACGATCAACATTATAAGTAATATTTTTATCTTCAACTTTAATAGGTTTAACTACTTTAACTTCAATGGGAGGATGATATTTAAACCAATTATCCTTAGGGAGATCAACATGAGCAGCAAAAGATTCACAAAAAGAAACTACTATCTCACAGTCAAGTCCATATTTAGTGCTAAATTCACGAAAAGCATTGGTGTCCACGAAAGATTTAACATAATCAAACTTAAGGTTCATACCTGACACCTTACCTTCGTCGAGTTCCCAATCTTCAGAGTTGCGTTTAATTCTTTCCAATAAATCGCATTTAAAGTCAATATCTTTCTTCATATAGGAACGAGAACAAGAAGTATCGAGCATGGATTGATCATTACGAGAAAGCCAAGCACAAAAATTCTGAATAATAATTTCACGAGAGCTCATGATTGGGGCATGAATATAACATTTAATTATGCCTCCCACAATCTTGAGCAATTCTTTCTCCTTCACGATGCCAAAAATTATAAATATAATTCCGATCACGATGAACTAGATGCATAGGGTAGAACTTCTGATGAAATTCCATCTTCAATCGGTTGTAGCTCCATGATCCAATATCATCACATATCCTATACCATGTCAATGCCTTTTCCTTCAAAGATAAAGGAAAAACTTTCTTCTTAACGTGATCCTCGGGCAGACCTGCAAGCTTAAATAATCCACAAACTTCATCCACATAGGTTAGATGTAAATCAGGATGTAGTGTTCCATCTCCCGCGTAAGGATTAGTCAGCAGTTTCTCTATCATACCGAAGGAATTTCATTATAAATATTCTCAGTAGGTTCAGTAGGTTGAGGGACAACTCTTTGTGTTTCCGGTCGAGGTGAAGATACCCCAAACAAGCCCCTCAAAGGATTACTTTCCATAGTGACAGGTGACAGTAAATTTCAGCACACTATATAAATTTTTCCTTACCAAAATACACTTACCAAAGGCGCTTCACTTCCCGGAAATAGCACAAGAAAAGAGTATTGATGACCCACAAGTATAGGGGATATATCCTAGTCCTTTTGATAAGTAAGAGTGTCGAACCCAACGAGGAGCAGAAGGAAATGACAAGCGGTTTCCAGTAAGGTATTCTCTTCAAGCACTGAAATTATCGGTGACAGATAGTTTTGTGATAAGATAATTCGTAACGAGTAACAAGTAACAAGTGTAGAAAATGTGTAGCAAGGAAGCCCAATCGTTTTTATATCAAAGGACAGGCCTGGACAAACTCTTATATGAACCAAAGCGCTCCTGAGGACACATGGAAATTTTTGTCGAGCTAGTTTTTGTCATGCTCATTAATTAGCATTCGTTACTTTAATAATTTGATATGTGGGTGGACCGGTTCTTGGGTGCTTCCTTTACTTGGACAAACCTCCTGTTGGGAAATGTTGCATGGGAAACAAAAAATTTCCTATGCACACGCAGATCTATCCATGGTGATGAGCATCTACGTGAGGGAGAGTGGATCTACGTACCCTTGTAGATCGCTAAGCGGGAAGCGTTAAGAAACACGGTTGGTGTATTTGAACATCTTCGCGATACAAATCGCCGTGCGTCCCGCGATCCAATCATGATCCATCCCGCGAACTTGATCACGATCCGTCCCACGAACTTGATCATGATCCTTCCGATCTAGCGCCGAACGGACGGCACCTCCGCGTTCAGCACACGTACAGCTTGATGACGATCTCTGCCGTCTTGATCCAGCAAGAAGGAGCAGAGAGGAAGAAGAGTTATCCGGCAGCGTGACGGCGCTCCGGCGATGGTGGTGGAGCTATTCCGGCAGGGCTTCGGCTAAGCACTTCATAAATCCGATCTAGAGGAGAAACTATGGACTAGAGGGTAGGGTTGCACGTGGCTGAAAATGTACAAAAACCCTAAAACCCTCTAGTATATATAGGAGGAGAGGAGGAGAGGAGGCAGCCTTGTCTTCCAAGCCAAGGAGGCTCGGCCGAACCAGGAGGGAGGAGTCCACCTCCTCCACTCCTAGTAGGATTAGGACTCCATCCTTATTTTACCTTTTTGGCCTTTTTCCACCTTTTTCCTTTTGGGTTTTTCCTCCCAGCTGCATGGGCCTTGTGTGGGACTTCCACCAGCCCCAAAAGGGCTGGTATTTACTCTTCCACAGCCCATGAAGCCTCTTGGGTCGAAATACCCCTCCCGGTGGTCTCCCGGTACACTACCGGCACTCCCGATACACTACCGATGAGCCCGAAACTTTTTCGGTGACCAAAACAGGACTTCCTATATATGAATATTTACCTGCGGACCATTTCGGAGCTCCTCGTGACATCCGGGATCTCATCCGGGACTCCGAAAAACCTTTGGTCACCACTCTATACTACCGAAACGTCACCAAACCTTAAGTGTGCAGACCCTGCGGGTTCGAGAACTATGTAGACATGACCGACACACCTCTACGGTCGATAGCCAATAGAGGGACCAAGATGCCCATGTTGGTTCCTACATATTCTACTAAGATCTTAATCGGTCGAACCCCTATGTCAAGGATTCAGTTAATCCCGTATAATGTTCCCTTTGTTCTTCGGTATGTTACTTGCCCGAGATTCGATCGTCGGTATCTTCATACCTAGTTCAACCTTGTTACTGGCAAGTCTCTTTACTCGTTACATAATACAAGATCCCGTGACTAACACTTAGACACATTGCTTGCAAGGGGCATTATGATGTTGTATTACCGAGTGGGCCCTGAGATACCTCTCCGTCACAGGGAGTAACAAATCCCAGTCTTGATCCATGCCAACTTAACAGACACCCTCGGAGATACCTGTAGAGCACCTTTATAGTCACCCAGTTACGTTGTGACGTTTGATACACACAAGGCACTCCTCTGATGTTCGTGAGTTTCATGATCTCATGGTCATAGGAACACATACTTGACATGCAGAAACCAGTAGCAATAAACTAACACGATCATATGCTACGTTTGTAGTTTGGGTCTTGTCCATCACATCATTCTCCTAATGATGTGAACCCGTTATCAAATGACATCACATGTTAATGTGTAGGAAACCTTGACCATCTCTGATCAACGAGCTAGTTCACTAGAGGCATATTAGGGACAGAGTGTTGTCTATTTACCCACACATGTAATGTGTTTCCAATTAATAAAATTATAGCATGGATAATAAACGATTATCATGAACAAGGAAATATAATAATAAACACTTTATTTATTGCCTCTAGGGCATATTTCCAATAGTCGCCCACTTGCACTAGAGTCAATAATCTAGCTCACATCACTATGTGATTTACATGGTAATGAATCGAACACCCATGCAGTTCTGGTGTTGATCATGTTTAGCCCTTGGAAGAGGTTTAGTCAACGGATCTGTAACATTCAGATCTGTGTGCACTTTGCAAATATTTATGTCCTTCTCCTCGATGTAATCGCGGATGGAGTTGAAGCGTCGCTTTGCGTGTCTGGTCCTCTTGTGAAACCTTGGTTCCTTGGTGAGAGCAATGGCACCAGTGTTGTCACAGAACAGTTTCATTGGACTCAGTGCACTGGGCACTACTCCAAGATCTGTCATGAACTGCTTCATCCAGACATCTTCCTTCGCTGCCTCCGAGGCTGCGATGTACTCCGCTTCACATCTAGAATCGGCTACCACGCTTTGCTTGGAACTACACCAGCTTACCGCTCCCCAGTTAAGAATAAATATGTATCCGGTTTGCGACTTAGAGTCGTCCGGATCAGTGTCAAAGCTTGCATCGACGTAACCCTTTACGACGAGCTCTTCATCACCTTCATAAACGAGAAACATTTCCTTAGTCCTTTTCAAGTACTTAAGGATATTCTTGACCGTTGGCCAGTGTTCCATTCTAGGATCACTTTGAAACCTTCCGGCCATACCTATGGCAAGGCTGACATCCGGTCTTGTGCACAACATTGCATACATGATAGATCCTGTGGCTGAAGAATAGGGGATGCCACTCATCTTTTCTCTATCTTCTGCAGTCACTGGGCACTGAATCTTACTCAACTTCACACCTTGTAACACAGGCGAGAAGCCCTTCTTGGACTGATCCATTTTGAACTTCTTCAAAACTTTATCAAGGTATGTGCTCTGTGAAAGTGCTATTAAGCGTCTCGATCTATCTCTATAGATCTTAATGCCTAATATGAAAGCAGCTTCTCCTAGGTCCTTCATTGAAAAACTCTTGTTCAAATATTCCTTCATGCTTTCCAGCATTTCTATATTGTTTCCAATCAGCAATATGTCATCCACATATAATATTAGAAACGCTATAGAGCTCCCACTCACTTTCTTGTAAATACAAGCTTCTCCATAAAATTGTATAAACTCGAATGCTTTGATCACCTCATCAAAACGCTTATTCCAACTCCGAGATGCTTGCACCAGCCAATAAATGGATCGCTGGAGTTTGCAAACTTTGTCAGCATTATCTGGATCGACAAAACCTTCTGGTTGCATCATATACAAATCTTCCTCAAGGAAACCATTGAGGAACGCTGTTTTGACATCCATCTGCCAAATTTCATAGTCGAAATAAGCAGCTATTGCCAACATGATTCTGACAGACTTAAGCATCGCTACGAGTGAGAAGGTCTCATCGTAGTCAACTCCTTGAACTTGTGAAAAACCCTTTGCCACAAGTCGAGCTTTATAGACGGTGACATTACCGTCCGCGTCTGTCTTCTTCTTAAAGATCCTTTTGTTCTGAATGGTCTTTCGCCCTTCAGGTAATACTTCCAAAGTCCATACTTTGTTTTCATACATGGATCCCATCTCGTATTTCATGGCCTCTAACTATTTTTCGGAATCCAGGCCCATCACTGCTCCTCCATAGCTCGTAGGTTCATTGTTGTCCAACAACATGACTTCCAAGACAGGGTTGCCGTACCACTCAGGGGTAGTACACGGCCTTGTCGACCTACGAGGTTCAATAGTTGCTTGATCCGAAGCTTCATGATCATCATCATTAACTTCCTCTTCTACCGTCGTAGGTTCCACAGAAACATCTTTCTGCGCTGCGCTACTTTCTGGTTGAAGTAAAGGTTCAATAACCTCATCAAGCTCTATTTTCCTCCCACTCAATTCTTTCGAGAGAAACTCTTTCTCAAGAAATGTTCCGTTTTTGGCGACAAACACTTTGCCTTCGGATCTGAGATAGAAGGTATACCCGACTGTCTCTTTCGGGTATCCTATGAAGACGCATTTCTCCGCTTTCGGTTCCAGCTTTTCAGGCTGAAGCTTTTTGACATAAGCATCACATCCCCAAACTTTAAGAAACGACAAGTTTGGCTTCTTGCCAAACCACAGTTCATATGGCGTCGTCTCAACGGATTTTGATGGTGCCCTATTTAAAGTGAATGTAGCTGTCTGTAATGCATAACCCCAAAACGATAGTGGCAAATCAGCAAGAGACATCATAGAACGCACCATATCTAATAAGGTTCAATTACGACGTTCGGACACACCATTACGCTGTGGAGTTCTGGGCGGTGTCAACTTTGAAACAATTCCACACTGTCTTAAGTGACTGCCAAACTCATAACTCAGATATTCACCTCCTCGATCAGATCGCAGGAACTTAATCTTCTTGTTACAATGATTCTCAACTTCACTCTGAAATTGCTTGAACTTTTCAAACGTTTTAGACTTGTGTTCCATTAAGTAAATATACCCATATCTACTTAAGTCATCAGTGAAGGTAAGAAAATAACGATATCCACCACGTGCTGTAACATTCATTGGACCGCACACATCAGTGTGTATGATTTCCAATAAGTCACTCGCCCGTTCCATTGTTCCAGAGAACGGTATTTTAGTCATGTTGCCCATGAGGCATGGTTCACATGTGTCAAGTGATTCAAAATCAAGTGACTCCAAAAGTCCATCAGCATGGAGCTTCCTCATGCATTTTACACCAATATGACCTAAACGGCAGTGCCACAAGAAAGTGGTACTATGATTATCAAGTCTACATCTTTTGGCATCAATGTTATGAACATGTGTGTCATCACTATCAAGATTCAATATGAATAAACCCCTAACATTGGGTGCATGACCAAAAAAGATATTACTCATATAAATAGAACAACCTTTATTCTTTGATTTAAATGAGTACCGTCTCGCAATAAACAAGATCCAGATATAATGTTCATGCTTAACGCAGGCACTAAATAACAATTATTTAGGTTCATCACAAATCCCGATGGTAATCAAAGAGAGAGCATGCCGACGGCGATCACATCAACCTTGGAACCATTTCCCAAGCGCATCGTCACTTTGTCCTTTGCTAGCCTTCGTTTATTCCGTAGTTCCTGCTTTGAGTTGCAAATGTAAGCAACCGAACCGGTATCAAATACCCAGGCACTACTACGAGAGCTAGTAAGGTACACATCAATAACATGTATATCATATATACCTTGTTTGTCGTTGGCCGCCTTCTTGTCAGCCAGGTACTTGGGGCAGTTCCGCTTCCAGTGACTAGTTCCCTTGCAATGAAAGCACTCAGATTTTTGTTTGGGTCCATGCTTGGGCTTCTTTATAGGAGTAGCAACTGCTTTGCCATCCTTCTTGGTTTTACCCTTCTTGCCCTTGCCCTTGACCTTGCCATTTTTCTTGAAACAAGTGGTTTTATTGACCATCAACACTTGATGTTCTTTCTGGATTTCAGACACAGCGACCTTTAGCATCGCAAACAGCTCGGCGACTGACTTGTTCATCCCATGCATGTTATAGTTCATCACAAAGCTCTTGTAACTAGGTGGCAGTGATTGAAGAACTCTGTCAGTGATCGCCTCTGGCGGAAGGGCAATTCCTAAATTCGCTAGACGAGTTGAATACCCAGACATTCTGAGTATATGTTCACTGATAGACCCGTTCTCCTCCATTTTGCAAGCATAGAACTTATCGGAGGTTTCATACCTCTCGATCCGGGCATTCTTCTGAAAGATAAACTTTAACTCTTGGAACATCTCATATGCTCCATGACATTCAAAACGTCTTTGAAGTCCCGATTCTAAGCCATACAATATTGCACACTGAACCATTCTGGGACTCCTCATGATGTCCGGGATCTCATCTAGGACTCCGAACAACCTTCGGTAACCATGTACACTTTTTTCCTATAACCCTAGCGTCATCGAACCTTAAGTGTGTAGACCCTATGGGTTCGAGAGACATGTAGACATGACCGAGACACCTCTCCGGTCAATAACCAACAGCAGGATCTGGATACCCATGTTGGCTCCCACATGCTCCACGATGATCTCATCGGATGAACCACGATGTCAGGGATTCGATCAATCCCGTATACAATTCCCATTGTCTATCGGTATGATACTTGCCCGAGATTCGATCGTCCGTATCCCTATACCTTGTTCAATCTCGTTGCCAGCAAGTCTCTTTACTCGTTCCTTAATACATCATCCCATGGCTAACTCCTTAGTCACATTGAGCTCATATGATGATGTCTTACCGAGTGGGCCTAGAGATACCTCTCTGTCACACGGAGTGACAAATCCCAGTCTTGATTCGTGCCAACCCAACACACTTTTGGAGATACCCGTAGTGCACCTTTATAGCCACCCAGTTATGTCATGACGTTTGGCACACCCAAAGTATTCCTACGGTATCCGGGAGTTGCACAATCTCATGGTCTAAGGAAACGATACTTGACATTGAAAAGCTTTAGCAAACGAACTACATGATCTTGTGCTAGGCTTAGGATTGGGTCTTGTCCATCACATCATTCTCCTAATGATGTGATCCCATTATCAACGACATCCAGTGTCCATGGTCATGAAACCGTGACCATCCATTAATCAACGAGCTAGCCAACTAGAGGCTTACTAGGGACATGTTGTGGTCTATTTATTCACACATGCATTACGGTTTCTGGTTAACACAATTATAGCATGAATAATAGACAATTATCATGAACAAGAAAATACAATAATAACCATTTTATTATTGCCTCTAGGGCATATTTCCAATAGTCTCCCACTTGCACTAGAGTCAATAATCTAGTTACATTATGATGAATCGAACACCCATAGCATTCTGGTGTTGATCATGTTTCGCTCATGAGAGAGGTTTAGTCAACAGGTCTGCGACATTCAGATCCGTGTGCACTTTACAAATATCTATATGTCCCTTCTGAATGTAATCATGGATGGAGTTGAAGCGGCGCTTGATGTGTCTTGTCTTGTTGTGAAACCTGGGCTCCTTCGCAAGGGCAATAGCTCCAGTGTTGTCACAGAATAGAGTCATCGGGCCCGACGCATTGGGAATCACTCCTAGGTCGGTGATGAACTCCTTCATCCAGACTCCTTCCTTTGCTGCTTCCGAAGCAGCTATGTACTCCGCTTCACATGAGATGCCGCCACGATGCTTTGCTTGCTGCTGCACCAGCTGACTGCCCCTCCGTTCAAAACATACACGTATCCGGTTTGCGACTTGGAGTCGTCCGGATCTGTGTCGAAGCTAGGATCGACGTAACCCTTTATGACGAGCTCTCCGGCACCTCCATATACGAGAAACATGTACTTTGTCCTTTTCAGGTACTTCGGGATATTCTTGACCGTTGTCCAGTGTTCCACTCCGGGATCACTTTGGTACCTCCCTACCAAACTTATGGCAAGGTTCACGTCAGATCTGGTACACAACATGGCATACATAATAGAGCCGATGGCTGAAGCATAGGGGATGACACTCATCTCTTCTCTATCTTTCGCCCTGGTCGGGCATTGGGTCGTACTCAATCTCACACCCTGTAACACAAGCAAGAACCCCTTCTTGGACTGATCCATATTGAACTTCTTCAATATCTTTTCAAGGTATGTGCTTTGTGAAAGACCTATGAGGCGGCTCGATCTATCACTATAGATCTTAATACCTAATATGTAAGCAGCTTCTCCAAGTTTCTTCATTGAAAAACACTTATTCAAGTAGGCCTTTATAGTTTCCAAGAGTTCTATATCATTTCCCATTATTAGTATGTCATCCACATATAATACGAGAAATGCTACAGAGCTCCCACTCACTTTCTTGTAAATACAGGGTTCTCCATAAACTTGTACAAACCCAAACACTTTAATCACCTCATTAAAGCGAATGTTCCAACTCCGAGATGCTTGCACCAGCCCGTAGATGGAGCGCTGGAGCTTGCATACTTTGTTAGCATCTTTAGGATCGACAAAACATTCCGGCTGCATCATATAAAGTTCTTCCTTGAGGAAGACATTAAGGAATACCGTTTTGACGTCCATTTGCCAGATCTCATAATCATAAAATGCGGCAATTGCTAACATGATTCGGATAGACTTCAGCATTGCTACGGGTGAGAAAGTCTCATCGTAGTCAAATCCTTGAACTTGTCGATAACCCTTAGCGACAAGCCGAGCCTTATAGACGGTCACATTACCATCCACGTCAGTCTTCTTCTTAAAGATCCATTTATTTTCAATGGCTCGCTTATCATCAGGCAAGTCCACCAAAGTCCATACTTTGTTCTCATACATGGATCCTATCTCGGATTTCATGGCCTCAAGCCATTTGTTGGAATCCGGGCCCGCCATCTCTTCTTCATAGTTCGAAGGTTCACCGTTGTCCGACAACATGATCTCCAGGATAGGGTTGCCGTACCACTCTGGTGCGGAACGTGTCCTAGTGGACCTTCGACATTCAACAGTAACTAGATCTGAAGTTACATGATCATCATCATTAACTTCCTCTCAAGCCGGTGTAGGCTCCATAGAAACAACTTCCTGTGCTGCGCTACTCTCCGGTTCGAGTGGAGGTACAATTACCTCATCAAGTTCTATTTTCCTCCCACTTACTTCTTTCGAGAGAAACTCTTTCTCGAGAAAGGATCCATTCTTGGCAACAAATACTTTGCCTTCGGATCTGAGGTAGAAGGTATACCCAATAGTCTCTTTGGGATATCCTATGAAGACGCACTTTTCCGCATTGGGTTCGAGCTTCTCAGGTTGAAGTTTCTTCACATAAGCATCGCATCCCCAAACTTTTAAAACGACAGCTTAGGTTTCTTTCCAAACCATAATTCATACAGTGTCATCTCAACGGATTTTGATGGTGCCCTATTTAAAGTGAATGCGGCAGTCTCTAATGCATATCCCCAAAATGATAGTGGTAAGTCGGTAAGAGACATCATAGATCGCACCATATCTAATAGAGTGCAATTACGACGTTCAGACACACCATTTCGCTGAGGTGTGCCAGGCGACGTGAGTTGTGAAACAATTCCACATTTCCTTAGGTGCGTGCCAAACTCGTGACTTAAATATTCTCCACCACGATCAGATTGCAGGCACTTTATTTTCCTGTCACGTTCATTATCTACCTCACTCTGAAATTCCTTGAACCTTTCAAAAGTTTCAGACTTATGTTTCATTAAATAGACATACCCATATCTACTCAAGTCATTAGTGAGGGTGAGAACATAACGGTAGCCACCACGAGCCTCGACACTCATTGGACCGCATACATCAGTATGTATTATTTCCAACAAATCAGCTGCTCGCTCCATTGTTCCGGAGAACGGAGTCTTGGTCATCTTGCCCATGAGGCATGGTTCGCACGTGTCAAATGATTCGAAATCAAGAGACTCCAAAAGTCCATCCGTATGGAGCTTCTTTATGCGTTTGACACCAATGTGACCAAGGCGGCAGTGCCACATGTAAGTGGGACTATCGTTATCAACCTTACACTTTTTGACACTCACACTATGGACATGTGTAACATCACGTTGGAGATTCATCAAAATTAAACCATTGACCAGCAGGGCATGACCATAAAACATTTCTCTCATATAAATAGAACAACCATTATTCTCAGATTTAAATGAGTAGCCATCCCGCATCAAGAGAGATCCAGATAAAATGTTCATGCTCAAAGTTGGTACTAAATAACAATTATTAAGGTTTAACACTAATCCCGAAAGTAGATGTAGAGGTAGCGTGCCGACGGCAATCACATCGACCTTGGAACCATTCCCGATGCGCATCGTCACCTCGTCCTTCGCCAGCCTCTGCTTATTCCGTAGCTCCTGCTTGGAGTTACAAATGTGAGCAACTGCACCGGTATCAAATACCCAAGAGCTACTATGAGCGCTTGTAGGTACACATCAATAACAAGTATATCACATATACCTTTAACGTTGTCGTCCTTCTTATCCGCTAAGTACTTGGGGCAGTTTCGCTTCCAGTGACCGGTACCCTTGCAATAAAAACACGCAGTCTCGGGCTTGGGTCCATTCTTGTTCTTCTTTTTCCCGACAACTTGCTTACCGGGCGCGGCAACAGCTTTGCCATACTTCCTGAAGTTCTTCTTACCCTTGCCTTTCTTGAAACTAGTGGTCTTATTCACCATCAACACTTGATGCTCCTTTTTGATCTCGACCTCTGCTGATTTCAGCATCGAGTACAACTCAGGAATGGACTTCTGCATACCCTACATGTTGTAGTTCATCACAAAGCTCTTGTAGCTAGGTGGGAGCGACTGGAAGATTCTGTCAATGACCGAGTCATCCGGGAGATTAACTCCCAACTAAGTCAGGCGGTTGTGCAACCCAGACATCTTGAGTATGTGCTCACTGACGGAACTATTTTCCTCCATCTTACAACTGAAGAACTTGTCGGAGATGTCATATCTCTCGACCCGAGCATGAGCTTGGAAAACCAGTTTCATCTCTTGGAACATCTCATATGCTCCCTGCTGCTCAAAACGCTTTTGGAGCCCCGTTTCTAAACTGTAAAGCATGCCGCAGTGAACAAGGGAGTAATCATCGGAGCGATAATGCCAAGTGTTTGCAACGTCTTGCTCTACTAGGAGAATGGGTGGGTCACTTGGCGGTGCATCAAGGACATACAGTTTCTTGGAGGCTATGAGGATGATCCTCAAGCTATGGACCCAGTCCGCATAGTTGCTTCCATCATCTTTCAGCTTGGTTTTCTCTAGGAACGCGTTGAAGTTGAGGTTGGCATTAGCGTTGGCCATTGGATCTACAATATAGATTGTAAAGACAATTTTAGACTAAGTTCATGATCATTAAGTTCACATAATCAAATTATTTAATGAACTCCCACTTAGATAGACATCTCTCTAGTCATCTAAGTGACACATGATCCATGTCAACTAGCCCGTGTCCGATCATCACGTGAGACGGACTAGTCATCCATGGTGAACATCTCCATGTTGATCGTATCTTCTATACGATTCATGTTCGACCTTTCGGTCTTCCGTGTTCCGAGGCCATGTCTGTACATGCTAGGCTCGTCAAGTCAACCTAAGTGTTTCACGTGTGTAAATCTGGCTTACACCATTGTATGCGAACGTTAGAACCTATCACACCCGATCATCACGTGGTGCTTCAGAAAAACGATCCTTAGCAACGGTGCACAGTTAGGGTGATCACTTCTCTTGAAATTTTATTGAGAGATCATCTTATTTACTATCGTCGTTCTAAGCAAATAAGATGTAAACATGATAAACATCACATGCAATCAATATAGTGACATGATATGGCCAATATCATCTTGCTCCTTTGATCTCCATCTTCGGGGCACCATGATCATCACTGTCACCGACACGACACCATGATCTCCATCATCATGATCTCCATCATTGTGTCTTCATGAATTTGTATCGCCAACTATCACTTCTACTACTATGGCTAACATTTAGCAATAAAGTAAAGTAATTACATGGCGTTTATGATTGACATGCAGGTCATACAATAAAAATAAGACAACTCCTATGGCTCCTGCCGGTTGTCATACTCATCGACATGCAAGTCGTGAATCCTATTACAAGAACATGATAAATCTCATACATCACAATGCATCACATGACATCCTTTGGCCATATCACATCACAAGGCATATGCTGCAAAAGCAAGTTAGACGTCCTCTAATTTGTAGTTGCAAGTTTTTACGTGGCTGCTATAGGTTTCTAGCAAGAACGTTTCTTACCTACACCAAAACCACAACGTGATATGCCAATTGCTATTTACCCTTCATAAGGACCCTTTTCATCGAATCCCATCCGACTAAGGTGGGAAAGACAGACACCCGCTAGCCACCTTATGCAACTAGTGCATGTCAAGCGGTGGATCCGGTCTCACGTAAGAGTACGTGTAAAGTTGGTCCGGGCCGCTTCATCCCACAATACCGCCGAATCAAGATACCACTAGAAAATTAACAAGATCGACGCCCACAAGAAGTTTGTGTTCTACTTGTGCATAGATTCTACGCATAGACCTAGCTCATGATGCCACTGTTGGGAGACGTAGTAGTAAATCAAAAAAATTCCTACGTATCACCAAGATCTATCTATGGAGAAACCAGCAACGAGCAGGGAGAGATTAGATCTTCATTCCTTTGAAGATCACTAAGCGGAAGCGTTACCAAAATGCGGTTGGTGGAGTCGTACTCGTAGCGATTCAGATCGTGGTGGACTCCGATCTCAGCGCCGAACAACGGCGCCTCCGCGTTCAACACATGTGCAGCCCGGTGACGTCTCCTACACCTTGATCCAGCAAGGAGGATGGAGAGATTGGGGAAGAGCTCCGGCAGCACGATGGCATGGTGACGATGGAGCTGCGTGGTACTCCGGCAGATCTTCGCTAAGCACTACGGAGAATGAGGAGGTGGATAGGTAGGGCTGCACCGAGAGGAAGAGAGAATCGTGTGTTGGGCAGCCCTGAAACCTCACATATATATAGGGGGAAGGAGGAGGGAGGGATGTGCCCTAGGGTTTCCACCCTAGGGTGGTGCGGCAGCCACCAGATCAATCTGGCCGGCGGCCAGAGGGAGGAAGTGGTGTGGCTGCCCTAGGGTGGGCCTTAGGGCCCATCTGCCCTAGGGTTTGCCACTCCTCCCACTTCAGCTGCGCCTTGGGCCTGATGGACGGGCACACCAGACCACCTAGGGGCTGGTTCCCTCCACCCTCGGCCCATGCTGCCCTCTGGAGCCGGTAGGCCCACTTGGTGCACCCCCGGAACCCTTTCGGTGGTCCCGGTACGTTATCGGTGACCCCCGAAACATTTCTGGTAACCAAAACCTCACTTCCTATATATCAATCTTCATCTCCGGACCATTCTAGGACTCCTCATGACGTCTGGGATCTCATCCGGGACTCCGAACAACCTTCGGTAACCACGTACACCTTTTCCCTATAACCCTAGCGTCATCGAACCTTAAGTGTGTAGACCCTACGGGTTCGGGAGACACGTAGACATGAGCGAGACACCTCTCCGGTCAATAACCAACAGCGGGATCTAGATACCCATGTTGGCTCCCACGTGCTCCACGATGATCTCATCGGATGAACCACGATGTTGGGGATTCGATCAATCCCGTATACAATTCCCATTGTCTATCGGTATGATACTTGCCCGAGATTCGATCGTCGGTATCCCTATACCTTGTTCAATCTCGTTGCCGGCAAGTCTATTTACTCATTTCGGAATACATCATCCCATGGCTAACTCCTTAGTCACAGTGAGCTCATTATGATGATGTCTTACCGAGTGGGCCCAGAGATACCTCTCTGTCACACGGAGTGACAAATCCCAGTCTTGATTCGTGCCAACCCAACACACTTTCGGAGATACCCGTAGTGCACCTTTATAGCCACCCAGTTACGTCATGGCATTTGGCACACCCAAAGCATTCCTACGGTATCCGGGAGTTGCACAATCTCATGGTCTAAGGAAACAAACTACACGATCTTGTGCTAGGCTTAGGATTGGGTCTTGTCCATCGCATCATTCTCCTAATGATGTGATCCCGTTATCAACGACATCCAATGTCCATGGTCATGAAACCGTGACCATCCATTGATCAACGAGCTAGCCAACTAGAGGCTTACTAGGGACATGTTGTGGTCTATTTATTCACACATGCATTACAGTTTCTAGTTAACACAATTATCGCATGAACAATAGACAGTTACCATGAACAAGGAAATACAATAATAACCATTTTATTATGGCCTCTAGGGCATATTTCCAATAGGCTCAACACGACGAACTTTCGCAACGGTGCACACTCGGGGAGAACACAATTTATCTTGAAACTAAGTGAGGGATCACCTTATAATGCTACCGTCGTCCTAAGAAAAACAAGGTGCATAAAAGGATTAACATCACCTGCAAATCATAAGTGACATGATATGGCCATGAACTTGTGCTTTTGATCTCCATCTAGAAAGCACCAGCATGATCTCCATTGTCACCGGCATAACACCATAATCTTCATCATCTTGATCTCCATCAACGTGTCGCCATCGGGGTTGTCGCACCCAACATGCTTCTACTACTATTGCTACCATTTTTCGATAAAGTAAAGCATTACATAGCGCTTAATGATTGACACGTAGGTTATACAATAATCAAAGACAACCCTATGGCTCTTGCCGGTTGCCATACTTATCGACATGCACGTCGTGATAATCTATACATCACATGATCATCTCATATATCACATATATCACATCATGTAATTAGCCATATCACATCACAACATACCCTGCAAAAACAAGTTAGACGTCCTCTAATTGTTGTTGCATGTTTTACGTGGCTGCTACGGGTATCTAGCAAGAACAATTCTCATCTACGCAAAAACAACAATGGTGATACACTAGTTGCTTTTCAACCTTCTCAAGGACCGCCTTTGTCGAATCCGATCCAACTAAAGTGAGAGAAACTGGCACCATAGGCCATCTATGCAACAAGTTGCGGTCGAGGGAACCTGTCTCTCGTAAGCGTACGAGTAATGTTGGTTTGGGCCGCTTCATCTCACAATACCGCTGAGCCAAAATCTGACCAAGGGAGGAAGCATTCTAAGCATCAACGCCCACAAACCTTTTGTGTTCTACTCGAGATCTCATCTACACATAGACCTAGCTCATGATGCCACTGTTGGGAAATATTGCATGGGAAACAAAAAAATTCCTATGCACACGCAGATCTATCCATGGTGATGAGCATCTATGAGAGGGAGAGTGGATCTACGTACCCTTGTAGATCGCTAAGCGGGAAGCGTTAAGAAATGCGGTTGGTGTAGTCGAACGTCTTCGCGATCCAGATCGCCATGCGTCTCGCGATCCAATCACGATCCGTCCCACAATCCAATCACGATCCGTCCCGCGAACTTGATCATGATCCTTCCCATGAACTTGATCACGATCCTTCCGATCTAGCGCCGAACGGACGACACCTCCGCGTTTAGCACACGTACAGCTTGATGACGATCTCCGCCGTGTTGATCCAGCAAGAAGGAGCGAGGAGGAAGAAGAGTTCTCCGGCAGCATGATGCCGCTCCGGCGATAGTGGTGGAGCTATTCCGGCAGGGCTTCGCCTAAGTACTGCAGAAATCCGATCTAGAGGAGAAACTATGGACTAGAGGGTAGGGTTGCATGTGGCTGAAAATCTTGTGCCAAAACCCTAAAACCCTCTACTAATATAGGAGGAGAGGAGGAGAGGAGGCAGCCTTGGCTTCCAAGACAAGGAGGCTCGGCTGAACCAGGAGGGAGGAGTCCACCTCCTCCACTCCTAGTAGGATTAGGACTCCTTCCTTACTTTGCCTTTTTTGCCTTTTTCCTTTTGGGTTTTTCTTCCCAGTCGCATGGGCCTTGTGTGGGACTTACACCAGCCCAAAAAGGGCTGGTATTTACTCTCCCACAGCCCATGAAGCCTCTTGGGTCGACATACCCCTCCCGGTGGTCTCCCGGTACACTATCGGCACTCCCGGTACACTACCGATGAGCCCGAAACTTTTTGGGCGACCAAAACAGGACTTCCTATATATGAATCTTTACCTCCGGACCATTCTAGAGCTCCTCGTGACGTCTGGGATCTCATCTGGGACTCCGAAAAACCTTCGGTCACCACCATACATAACTCTATACTACTGAAACGTCACCAAACCTTAAGTGTGCAGACCCTGCGGGTTCGAGAACTATGTAGACATGACCGAGACACCTCTACGGTCAATAACCAATAGCGGCAATAGCGGGACCTAGATGCCCATATTGGTTCCTACATATTCTACTAAGATCTTTATCGGTCGAACCTCTATGTCAAGGATTCAGTTAATCCCGTATGATGTTCCCTTTGTTCTTCGGTATGTTACTTGCCCGAGATTCGATCGTCGGTATCTTCATACCTAGTTCAACCTCGTTACTGGCAAGTCTCTTTACTCGTTCCGTAATACAAGATCCCGTGACTAACACTTAGACACATTGCTTGCAAGGCTCATTGTGATGTTGTATTACTAAGTGGGCCCTGAGATACCTCTCCGTCACACGGAGTAACAAATCACAGTCTTGATCCATGCCAACTTAACAGGCACCCTCGGAGATACCTGTAGAGCACCTTTATAGTCACCCAGTTACGTTGCAACGTTTGATACACACAAGGCACTCCTCCGATGTTCGTGAGTTGCATGATCTCATGGTCATAGGAACAGATACTTGACATGCAGAAACCAGTAGCAATAAACTAACACGATCATATGCTACATTTGTAGTTTGGGTCCTGTCCATCACATCATTCTCCTAATGATGTGATCCCGTTATCAAATGACATCACATGTTAATGGCTAGGAAACCTTGACCATCTTTGATCAACGAGCTAGTTCAATAGAGGCATACTAGGGACAAAGTGTTGTCTATTTACCCACACATGTAATGTGTTTCCAATTAATACAATTATAGCATGGATAATAAACGATTATCATGAACAAGGAAATATAATAATAAACACTTTATTTATTGCCTCTAGGGCATATTTCCCACACCTCCCACGTATGATTAACCCCTATCGCAAGCATCCGCAACTACGAAAGAAGAGTTAAGGTAAACCTAACCATAGCACGTAACATATGGATCCAAATCAACACCTTACGAAGCAACGCATAAACTAGGGTTTAAGCTTCTGTCACTCTAGCAACCCATCATCTACTGATTACTTCCCAATGCCTTCCCCTAGGCCCAAATAATGGTGAAGTGTTACGTAGTCGACGTTCACATAACACCACTAGAGGAGAGACAACATACATCTCATCAAAGCATCAAACGAATAGCAAATTCACATGATTACTTATAACAAGACTTATCCCATTGTCCTCAGGAACAAACGTAACTACTCACAAAGCATGTTCATGTTCAAGATAAGAAGGGTATTAATTATCATAAAGGATCTGAACATATGATCTTCCACCAAGTAAACCAACTAGCATCAACTACAAGGAGTAATCAACACTACTAGCAACCCACAGGTACCAATCTGAGGTGTTATGACAAAGATCGGATACAAGAGATGAACTAGGGTTTGGATAGGATATGGTGCTGGTGAAGATGTTGATGGAGATTTACCCCCTCTCGATGAGAGGATCGTTGGTGATGACGATGGCTTCGATTTCCCCCTCCAAGAGGGAAGTTTCCCTGACAGAATAGCTCCGTCGGAGCTTCAGATTGGTTTTGTGCAAGTTCTGCCTCGAGACGGCGACGCTTCGTCCCGAAAGCTCTCTTTTGATTTTTTTAGGTAAAAACGCTTCATATAGGAGATGGGTGTCGGAAAATCCACAGGGGCCCCACAAGCCTACCGGTGGCCCCCCTCTGGTTGATTCTGTTGGGGAACGTCGCATGGGAAACAAAAATTTTCTTACGCACATGCAAACCTATCCATGGTGATGAGCATCTACGAGAGGGAGAGTGGATCTACGTACCCTTGTAGATCGCTAAGCGGAAAGCGTTAAGAAACGCGGTTGGTGTAGTCGTACTTCTTCGCGATCCAAATCGCCGAGCATCCCGCGATCTAATCACGAACCGTCCCGCGAACCAATCACGAACCGTCCCGCGATCTTGTCATGATCCGTCCCGCGATCCGATCACGAACGTCCCGTGGCCTTGATCGCGATCCTTCCGATCTAGTACCGAACGGATGGCACCTCCGCGTTCAGCACACGTGCAGCTTGATGATGATCTCCACCGTCTTGATCCAGCAAGAGGAGGTGGAGAGGAGAGAGAGTTCACAGGCAGTGTGACGGCGCTCCGGTGATGGTGGTGGTGGAGCAATTTCGGCAGGGCTTCGCCTAAGCACTGCGGAAACCAATCTAGAGGAGCACCGGTGGAACGGGTAGCACGTGGCCGTAATTTTCTGCTAAAACCCTAGCTATTCCACCAGTATATATAGGAGGAGAGGAGAGGAGAGGCAGCAAAGGGCCTCCTTGGTTTGGCCGAACCATAGGGTGGAATCCTATTCCACCTCCAATCCTACTTGGAGTAGGATTGCTCCGTATTGGCTGATTTTTGGCCTTTTTCCTTTAGCCTTTTTCTCTCCTACGCCATGGGCCTTCTAGGATGATTTACCACCCCACTAAGTGCTGGTTAATACTCTCCCACATCCCATGGTCTCTCTAGGGTCGAAATACCCCTCCCGGAGGTCTCCCGGTACACTACCGACACTCCCGGTATACTGCCGATGAGCCCGAAACTTTTCCGGCGACCAAACAGGGACTTCCTATATATGAATCTTTACCTCCAGACCATTACGGAGCTCCTCGTGATTTCCGGGATCTCATCCGGGACTCCGAACAACCTTCGGTCACCACCATACACAACTCTATACTATCGAAACGTCACCGAACCTTAAGTGTGCAGACCCCTGCGGGTTCGAGAACAATGTAGACATGACCGAGACACCTATACAGCCAATAACCAATGGCGGGATCTGGACGTCCACATTGGTTCCTACATATTCTACGAAGATCTTTATCGATCGAACCTCTATGTCAAGGATTCAGTTAATCCCGTATAACGTTCCCTTTGTTCTTCAGTATGTTACTTGCCCGAGATTCGATCGTCGAAATCTCTATACCTAGTTCAACCTCGTTACCGGCAAGTCTCTTTACTCGTTCCGTAATACAAGATCCCGCAACTAATAATTAGTCACGTTGCTTGCAAGGCTCATTGTGATGTTGTATTACCGAGTGGGCCCCGAGATACCTCTCCGTAACACGGAGCAACAAATCCCAGTCTCGATCCATGCCAACTCAACAAACACCATCGGAGATACCTGTAGAGCACCTTTATAGTCACCCGGTTACGTTGCGACGTTTGATACACACAAGGCACTCCTCCGATATCTATGAGTTGCATGACCTCATGGTCAAAGGAACATATACATTGACACGCAGAAAACAGTAGCAATAAACTGACACGATCATACGCTACGTTTGTAGTTTGGGTCTTGTCCATCACATCATTCTCATAATGATGTGATCCCGTTATCAAATGACATCTCATGTCCATGGCTAGGAAACCTTAACCATCCTTTGATCAACGAGCTAGTTCACTAGAGGCATACTAAGGACATTGTGTTGTCTATTTACCCACACATGCAATGTGTTTCGAATCACTACAATTATAGCATGGATAATAAACGATTATCATGAACAAGGAAATATAATAATAAACACTTTATATATTGCCTCTAGGGCATATTTCCAACAGTCTCCCACTTGCACTAGAGTCAATAATCTAGTTCACATCACTATGTGATTTACATGGTAATGCATCGAACACCCATACAGTTCTGGTGTTGATCATGTTTAGCCCTTGGAAGAGGTTTAGTCAACGGGTCTGCAACATTCAGATCCATGTGCACTTTGCAAATATTTATGTCCTTCTCCTCGATGTAGAACCGGATGGAATTGAAGCGTCGCTTTATGTGTCTGGTCCTCTTGTGAAACCTTGGTTCCTTGGCTAGAGCAATGGCACCAGTGTTGTCACAGAACAGGTTTACTGGATTCAGTACACAGGGCACTACTCCTATATCTGTCATGAACTGCTTCATCCAGACACCTTCCTTCGCTGCCTCCGAGGCTGCGATGTACTCCGCTTCGCACGTAGAATCAGCTACCACGCTTTGCTTGGAACTGCACCAGCTTACCGCTCCCCCGTTAAGAATAAATACGTATCCGGTTTGCGACTTAGAGTCGTCCGGATCAGTGTCAAAGCTTGCATCGACGTAACCCTTTACGACGAGCTCTTCATCACCTCCATAAACGAGAAGCATGTCCTTAGTCCTGTTAAGGTACTTGAGGATATTCTTGACCGCTTGCCAATGCTCCATTCCAGGATCACTTTGAAACCTTCTAGCCATACTTATGGCTAGGCTGACATCGGGTCTTGTGCACAACATTGCATACATGATAGAGCCTATGGCTGAAGCATAGGGGATGACGCTCATCTTTTCTTTATCTTCTGCAGTCATTGGGCATTGAGTCTTACTCAACTTCACACCTTGTAACACAGGCAAGAACCCCTTCTTGGCCTGTTCCATTTTGAACTTCTTCAAAACTTTATCAAGTTATGTGCTCTGTGAAAGTGCTATTAAGCGTCTCGATCTATCTCTATAGATCTTAATGCCTAATATGAAAGAAGCTTCTCCTAGGTCCTTCATTGAAAAACTCTTATTCAAATACTCCTTCACGCTTTCCAGCATTTCTATATTGTTTCCAATCAGTAATATGTCATCCACATATAATACTAGAAATGCTATTGAGCTCCCACTCACTTTCTTGTAAATACAAGCTTCTCCATAAACCTGTATAAACTCAAACGCTTTGATCACCTCATCAAAATGCTTATTCCAACTCCGAGATGCCTGCACCAGTCCACAAATGGATCGCTGGAGTTTGCAAACTTTGTCAGCATTCTCTGGATCGACAAAACCTTTGGGTTGCATCATATACAACTCTTCCTCAAGGAAACCGTTGAGGAACGCCGTTTTGACATCCATCTGCCAAATTTGATAGTCGAAATAAGCAGCTATCGCCAACATGATTCTGATAGACTTAAGCATCGCTACGGGTGAGAAAGTCTCATCGTAGTCAACTCCTTGAACTTGTGAAAAACCCTTTGCCACAAGTCGAGCTTTATAGACGGTAACATTACCGTCTGCGTCCGTCTTCTTCTTAAAGATCCATTTGTTCTGAATGGCCTTTCGCCCTTCAGGTAGTACTTCCAAAGTCCATACTTTGTTTTCATACATGGATCCCATCTCGGATTTCATGGCCTCTAACCATTTCTCGAAATCCGGGCCCATCACTGCTCCTCCATAGCTCGTAGGTTCATTGTTGTCTAACAACATGACCTCCAAGACAGGGTTGCCGTACCACTCAGGAGCAGTACGCGCCCTTGTCGACCTACGAGGTTCAATAGCAGCTTGATCTGAAGCTTCATGATCATCATCATTAACTTCCTCTTCCACCGTCGTAGGTTCCACAGAAACAACTTTCTGCGCTGCGCTACTTTCCGGTTGAAGTAAAGGTTCAATAACCTCATCAAGCTCTATTTTCCTCCCACTCAATTCTTTTGAGAGAAACTCTTTCTCAAGAAATGTTCCGTTCTTAGCGACAAACACTTTGCCTTTGGATCTGAGACTGTCTCTTTCGGGTATCCTATGAAGACACATTTTTCCGCTTTGGGTTCCAACTTTTCAGGCTGAAGCTTTTTGACATAAGCATCACATCCCCAAACTTTAAGAAACGACAACTTCGTCTTTTTGCCAAACCACAATTCATATGGCGTCGTCTCAACGGATTTTGATGGTGCCCTATTTAAAGTGAATGCAGCTGTCTCTAATGCATAACCCAAAACGATAGTGGCAAATCGACAAGAGACATCATAGAACGCACCATATCTAATAAGGTTCGATTACGACGTTCAGACACACCATTATGCTATGGTGTTCCGGGCGGTGTCAACTGTGAAACAATTCCACATTGTCTCAAGTGACTGCCAAACTCATAACTCAGATATTCACCTCCTCGATCAGATCGCAGAAATTTAATCTTCTTGTTACGATGATTCTCAACTTCACTCTGAAATTGCTTGAACTTTTCAAACGTTTCAGACTTGTGTTTCATGAAGTAAATATACCCATATCTACTCAAGTCATCAGTGAAGGTGAGAAAGTAACGATATCCACCGCGCGCAGCAACATTCATTGGAACGCACACATCAGTATGTATGATTTCCAATAAGTCACTTGCCCGTTCC
This sequence comes from Hordeum marinum, assembly GCA_022496015.1. NCBI lineage: Eukaryota > Viridiplantae > Streptophyta > Magnoliopsida > Poales > Poaceae > Hordeum > Hordeum marinum. The sequence continues at coordinate 504,260,800 of CM039674.1, read as the reverse complement.
ATTGTTCCTGAGAACAGCGTTTTAGTCATCTTGCCCATCAGGCATGGTTCACATGTGTCAAGTGATTCAAAATCAAGTGACTCCAAAAGTCCATCAGCATGGAGCTTCCTCATGTGTTTTACACCAATATGACCTAAACGGCAGTGCCACAAGAAAGTGGTACTATCATTAACAACTCTACATCTTTTGACATCAATGTTATGAACATGTGACTCATCACTATCAAGATTTAAAATGAATAAACCCCTAACATTGGGTGCATGACCACAAAAGATATTACTCATATAAATAGAACAACCTTTATTCTCTGATTTAAATGAGTAACCGTCTCGCAATAAACAAGATCCAGATATAATGTTCATGCTTAACGCAGGCACTAAATAACAATTATTCAGGTTCATCACTAATCCCGATGGTAATCGAAGAGAGAGCGTGCCGACGGCGATCACATCAACCTTGGAACCATTTCCCACGCGCATCGTCACTTCGTCCTTTGCCAGTCTTCGTTTATTCCGTAGTTCCTGCTTTGAGTTGCAAATGTGAGCAACCGAACCGGTATCAAATACCCAGGCACTACTACGAGAACTAGTAAGGTACACATCAATAACATGTATATCATATATACCTTGTTTGTCGTTGGCCGCCTTCTTGTCAGCCAGGTACTTGGGGCAGTTCCGCTTCCAGTGACCAGTTCCTTTGCAATGAAAGCACTCAGTTTCTCGCTTAGGTCCATGCTTAGGCTTCTTTGTAGGAGCAGCAACTGCTTTGCCATCCTTCTTGGTTTTACCCTTCTTGCCTTTGCCCTTGCCATTTTTCTTGAAACAAGTGGTTTTATTGACCATCAACACTTGATGTTCTTTCTGGATTTCAGACTCAGCGACTTTCAGCATCGCAAACAGCTCGGCGACTGACTTGTTCATCCCGTGCATGTTATAGTTCATCACAAAACTCTTGTAACTAGGTGGCAGCGATTGAAGAACTCTATCAGTGATTGCCTCCGGCGGAAGGGTAATTCCCAACTCAGCTAGACGGTTTGAGTACCCAGACATTCTGAGTATGTGCTCACTAATAGACCCGTTCTCCTCCATCTTGCAAGCATAGAATTTATCGGAGGTCTCATACCTCTCGATCCGGGCATTCTTCTGAAAGATAAACTTCAACTCCTGGAACATCTCATATGCTCCATGACATTCAAAACATCTTTGAAGTCCCGGTTCTAAGCCATACAATATTGCACATTGAACTATTAAGTAGTCTCCAGCACGAGCCTTCCAAGCGTTCTTAACGTCTTCGGAGGTCATGTCTTCTGGTTGGTCACCAAGCGGTGCATCAAGGACATATTGTTTCTGGGAAGCCGTAAGGATAATCCTCAGATTACGGGCCCAATCAACAAAGTTACTTCCGTCATCTTTCAACTTAGCTTTCTCTAGGAATGCATTAAAATTCAAGGGTGCTACTGCGCGAGCCATTGATCTACAACATAAATATGCAAAGGTTACTTAGACTATTGTTCAATATAATGAGTTTAGCTAATAAAATTACTAAAGCTCCCACTCAAATTGACATCCCTCAGGTCATCTGAGTGTCACATGATCCAAATTCACCAACTCAAGTCTGGTCATCACGTGAGTTAAGCTGGTTTCAATGGTGAACATCATTATGTTGATCATATCTACTATATGACTCATGTTCGACCTTTCGGTTTCTTGTGTTCCGAGGCCATGTCTGTACATGCTAGGCTCGTCAAGTTTAACCCGAGTGTTCTACACGTGCAAATCTGGCTTGCACCCGTTGTATGTGAACGTAGAGTCTATCACACCCGATCATCACGTGGTGTCTCGACACGACGAACTTTCGCAACGGTGCACACTCGGGGAGAACACAATTCATCTTGAAATTCAAGTGACGGATCACCTTATAATGCTACCGCCGTACTAAGCAAAACAAGGTGCATAAAAGGATTAACATCTCATGCAATTCATAAGTGACATGATATGGCCATGAACTTGTGTTTTAGATCTCCATCTTCGAAACACCGGCATGATCTCCATCGTCACCGGCACAACACCATGATCTCCATCATCTTGATCTCCATCAATGTGCTGCCATTGGGGTTGTGGCGCCAGCCCTGCTTCTACTTCTACTTCTACCGCTTAGCGATAAAGTAAAGCATTACATAGCGCTTAATGATTGACACGCAGGTCATACAATAATTAAAGACAACCCTATGGCTCCTGCCGGTTGTCGTATTAACCGACATGCAAGTCGTGAAAATCTATACATCACATGATCATCTCATAAATCACATATATCTCATCATGTAATTGGCCATATCACATCACAACATACCCTGCAAAAACAAGTTAGACGTCCTCTAATTGTTGTTGCATGTTTTACGTGGCTCCTACGGGTATCTTGCAAGAACGATTCTCACCTACGCATAAACCACAACGTTGATACATAGATTTCTTTTCAACCTTCTCAAGGACCACCTTTATCCGATCCGATCCAACGAAAGTGAGACAAACTGTCACCCGCAAGCCATCTAAGCAACAAGTTGCGTCGAGGGAACCGGTCTCTCGTAAGCGTACGAGTAATGTTGGTCTGGGACGTTTTATCTCACAATCCCGCTGAACCAAAATCCGACCGAGGGAGGAAGCAATCTAAGCATCAACGCCCACAAACCTTTTGTGTTCTACTCGAGATCTCATCGAACCATCAATCTAGCTCATGATGCCACTGCTAGGGAACTTCGCATGGGAAACAAAAAATTTCCTACGCACACGCAAACCTATCCATGGTGATGAGCATCTACGAGAGGGAGAGTGGATCTACGTACCCTTGTAGATCGCTAAGCGGGAAGCGTTAAGAAACGCGGTTGGTGTAGTCGTACTTCTTCGCGATCCAAATCGCCGAGCGTCCCGCGATCTAATCACGAACCGTCCCGCGAACCAATCACGAACCATCCCGCGATCTTGTCACGATCCGTCCCGCGATCCGATCACGAACGTCCTGTGGCCTTGATCGCGATCCTTCCGATCTAGTACCGAACGGACGGCACCTCCGCATTCAGCACACGTGCAGCTTGATGACGATCTCCACTGTCTTGATCCAGCAAGAGGAGGTGGATAGGAGAGAGAGTTCACCGGCAGCGTGACGGCGCTCCGGTGATGGTGGTGGTGGAGCAATTCCGGCAAGGCTTCGCCTAAGCACTGCGGAAACCAATCTAGAGGAGCACCGGTGGAACGGGTAGCACGTGGCCGTAATTTTCTGCTAAAACCCTAGCTATTCCACCAGTATATATAGGAGGAGAGGAGAGGAGAGGCAGCCAAGGGCCTCCTTGGTTCGGCCGAACCATAGGGTGGAATCCTATTCCACATCCAATCCTACTTGGAGTAGGATTGCTCCCTATTGGCTGATTTTTGGCCTTTTTCCTTTAGCCTTTTTCTCTCCTGTGCCATGGGCCTCCTAGGCTGATTTACCAGCCCACTAAGGGCTGGTTAATACTCTCCCACAGCCCATGGTCTCTCAAGGGTCGAAATACCCCTCATGGAGGTCTCCCGGTACACTACCGACACTCCCGGTACACTACCGATGAGTCCAAAACTTTTCCGGTGACCAAACAGGGACTTCCTATATATGAATATTTACCTCCGGACCATTCCGGAGCTCCTCGTGACGTCCGGGATTTCATCCGGGACTCCGAACAACCTTCGGTCACCACCATACACAACTCTATACTACCGAAACGTCACCGAACCTTAAGTGTGCAGACCCTGCGGGTTCGAGAACTATGTAGACATGACCGAGACACCTCTACGGCCAATAACCAATGGCGGGATCTGGACGTCCACATTGGTTCCTACATATTCTACGAAGATCTTTATCGGTCGAACCTCTATGTCAAGGATTCAGTTAATCCCGTATAACGTTCCCTTTGTTCTTCGGTATGTTACGTGCCCGAGATTCGACCGTCGGTATCTCTATACCTAGTTCAACCTCGTTACCGGCAAGTCTCTTTACTCGTTCCATAATACAAGATCCCGCAACTAACAATTAGTCACATTGCTTGCAAGGCTCATTGTGATGTTGTATTACCGAGTGGGCCCCGAGATACCTCTCCGTAACACGGAGTAACAAATCCCAGTCTCGATCCATGCCAACTCAACAAACACCATCGGAGATACCTGTAGAGCACCTTTATAGTCACCCAGTTACGTTGCGACGTTTGACACACAAGGCACTCCTCCGATATCCGTGAGTTGCATGACCTCATGGTCAAAGGAACATATACATTGACATGTAGAAAACAGTAGCAATAAACTGACACGATCATACGCTACGTTTATAGTTTGGGTCTTGTCCATCACATCATTCTCCTAATGATGTGATCCCGTTATCAAATGACATTTCATGTCCATGGCTAGGAAACCTTAACCATCCTTTGATCAACGAGCTAGTTCACTAGAGGCATACTAGGGACATTGTGTTGTCTATTTACCCACACATGCAATGTGTTTCCAATCACTGTAATTATAGCATGGATAATAAACGATTATCATGAACAAGGAAATATAATAATAAACACTTTATATATTGCCTCTAGGGCATATTTCCAACAGATTCTTGCGCCAGTATTTTGTATTAATTCCAAAAATATTCTTCGCAAATTTTCAGGACTTTTGGAGTTGTGCAGAATATGTATCTCAGGTTTGTTCCTTTTCCAGTCCAGAATTCTAGCTGCCGACATTCTCCCTCTTCATGTAAACCTTGTAAAATAAGAGAGAAAAGGCATAAGTATTGTACCATAACGTGTGATAACAGCCGATATAATGTAATAAATATCAATATAAAAGCATGATGCAAAATAGACGTATCAACGATGCATTCCTTTCTCCATAAAATGACACAATGTATGGCTTCTCCTAATGTATGCTCCTCTTCACCTCCAGCAAAGTCAAGCTCTAGTGAGTCATATCCTGACACAACTTCATCCACCCCGACATGAGCATGGCCAGGTGGAATTGGATTGTTGTGGAAGGTTGCTTCAGGTGCATTCGGTAAAGCAAAGCCGCCCGCCCCCTTCATGGATAAGTTCTTCAATTTCATGTGGAGCTCACAAGGTGTCGTCTCTTGGATATCATCCACGGGGTAGCGAGCTAGCAGTACATCATCGGTCGGGACCCCATGGAACCCACGCTGCTTCTCGACATATATGGAATGGTACAATCCAATGTTTGATCTGGTTGCTCCTCCCGCCGAGACTCGCTTTTCTGGCTAAATTTGTTGATCTGCTCCTGCTGCAACATGTATTTGTGTTCCAAATCCGTGCTCTTTGATTCTACCATTTGAATCTGGTCTAGTTGTTGCTTCTTCTTTCTTGCACGGCTTCTATAAGTCTCGTTGCACTATGCAAACCCCTCAACACACGGAACAAGGCCTTTGCCTCGTGTTCGTCCCGGGTGTTCAGGATTCTTGAGGGCGCGTGTAAGCTCTTCGTTCTCTCTCTCGAGCTGGAACACTCACGTTCGAGCATCTTCTATTGCTTCAAGTATATCGTCTGTGGCTTGTGTAAGACTTGTCAGTTCAATAATCTCCCATGTCTTTGGGTCCAACTTTTCCCCGTGCACATAAAACCAAGTTCTGCACCTTTTGGGCCAACCCCTTGTTTTTGTAGTGACCCCTGCAACAATCATCTTTGCCTCAGATTCATCCCACTTAGGCAACCTAGCCTTGTAGCCACCTCTCCCCAGAACATGGTGACGCTGCTTTTTGTCAGTATTAATCTTGTCTATTCTCCACCGTTCCTTAGCTTCTTCCTATTCCTTGAACTCCACAAATTTGTCCCATTGATCTTCTAACTTCTCTAGTTCTCCAGTGAATTATGGAGTCTTCTTTCCTTCTTTCACGTATTTGGACCATAATCTTTTCTTTCAAGTCTGAAATTATGTGGCCATCTTCTTAAGAACACACTTCCTGACTTTCTCCCGTTAGAGATCTGTGAAACTCTCAGGTAGGGTGAAATGTGACATGAGTGTCTCCCAAAGTGTATCTTTTGCTCTTTCGTCGATAAAACTAACTGGTCAACCTTCCCTTGTCTTATTCCATTCTTGAACGGTCATCGGGATTTGGTCTCTAACAATAACTCCGCATTGAGATTTCCATTTGACCGCATTCTTTTTGGGAGCAATCGAGACTTGTACTATCCATGTAGAAGATTTGCTCGATCCGGAAGGCTAAACGAAGAAAGATTAGTTTTATACATATATGCGTAGTTATCCCTGGGTGTAGTTATCCCCTAAGCCTTTGACCTCCACGTGTCCAACCCGCCGTCCGAGCAACTAATTGAAAGGGGTTAGTGGATGTGATAACACCTCATGAGCTGTAACAAACTAGCACTTTAATTAATTGATTAATAGAGTAGATAATGTTTAGGCCCAACAGCTTGCTAGTTTGTTGGCCGGCTAACTGTGTGCACCGGCTGGGTCACGTGCTACTCTGTGACTCTTTTGTTACAAGAGTATGGAGTATTTACGCTTGAAGTGTGGAGTATGTGCGTAGTTGATTTCTCGGCAGTATGAAAGATATATGGTACACACGGAGTATATGGAGTACAATAGTGTTTTTTTACAAAGGAGTATGTAGTATATATGCACCCCCTTTTTTTGCTTGGTAGTATATATGTATCCTGTATGCTTGTTATTAGAGTATGAAGTATATCTGTCCAGAGTATGTAGTATATACTTGATTGATTAAAACTATATATTATATGCACACAATATGTAGGGTACAATAGTATTTTTTAGATGGGAGCATGGATTATATATGTATGCTGGGTATATACGCTTATTACTAGCATGGAGTATAATCGTCGAGCAATATGTAGTATATATGTAGTTATTTTTTTTCAAGCAGCAGTATGGAAAAAAAATCCATATATGATACACGGGGAGCATGTAAAATAGAATAGCTTTTTTTAGAAGGGAGTATGGAATATGCTTATTACTAGATTATGGAGTATATTCGTTGGGAGTATGTAGTATATACATAGTTGATTTCCTAAATCATCAGTAGGAATAAAGTATGTAGAGTAGGCGATCCGAGGTAGTATTTACATTATGGAAGAGTGGGCGATTTTGAGGGCGACCTTGGGTTAGTCTCTCGGACGCCGGCCGACCCGGCGTCGGCGTCTACCTCCGTTCTGCCTGTGTTGGACTGCGGGGTGTCTCCATGCTGGTCTACGTCTTCTGTTATGTACGATCGGTTGGCGCCTAGTCGCACCCACGGCGGCTAGGGTGTACCTGGCGACGGTGACCTAGGTCGTCCTCATGGTCTGGATGGAGCTTTTCTCCGATCCTCGTTGTCTTTGTGCAGGGATTCGGATTGCCTGCTGTCTGCGTATGTCTGAAGGTGTTTTGGGTTACTCTGGGCATGCGGCTAGATTGGGAACGATAAACTGTACCATTCAAGAAACTGGGCTGCATCATCATGAAGTACGTTGGTGTGGACTTTGGTCACAATTATAGGTGGGTGACACATCTATCCCAGAGCTCAAGTAGTGAGGCACAAGTTGTTCATGGGGATATGGACATGGATGGAGAGGTGGATACAAAGGCGACCAGCCATGGGGCCGCTGGCAAACTGACGGGGCCAAATGTGGTGCCCCTCAGGAGCAATGAATTGCTTAAGCTGGAACTGTCGGGGGGGGGGGGGGGGGGGGGGCGGGGAACCGCCGGACAGTACATGAGGTGTTGGCCCTTGCAAAAGCCAATTTCCCAAGTTTGTATTTCTTTCAGAGACTAGGCAAACTAAAGAAAAGATGGAGAAGCTTAAATGGCGTCTGGGACTAAAGGGTTTCAGTGGTGTTAGTAGTAATGGTAGAAGTGGAGGTTTGACACTATTTTGGGATGAAGTTTTAACGGTGACTGTTTTGGATAGCTGTGCACGTCATGGACTGTGGTACTGATGTCAGTTGGCAGGGTACTTTTATTTATGGTGAACCTCGGGTGGAAGATCGTCATTTGATGTGGGATCATCTAGCTAGATTACGAGATGTTTCACAAGATCCGTGGTTTGTTTGCGAAGATTTTAATGAGGCTATGTGGCAACATGAACATCTATCCCGCTGTATGAGATCTGAAAATCAAATGTTGACCTTCAGGGAGTGTTTGGAGGTGTGTGAGTTGCAGGATCTTGGTTTCTCTGGTTTCCCCTATACATATGATAATGGACAGTCTGGAGATCATAACGTCCAAGTAAGGCTTGACCGGGCGGTTGCGGATGACGCGTGGCGGGACTTATTTCCTTCGGCAAAGGTGCTGCACCTAGCCTCGCCATGCTCGGACCACTGTCCGGTACTTGTTCAGCTCGAGGTCGACGTTGAGCGTCCAAGACAACGCCCTCTGCTACGTTATGAAATAATGTGGGAGCGACATTCAGCGTTACCGGAAATTGTAGCTAATGCCTGGGCGAAATCAAGGCCTGCTGGTCACTTGGGGGAGGTTGCAATATCCCTTAAGTCAGTCATGACAAGCTTGCGCACGTGGAGTGCTGAGAACTTTGGTCACGTTACTAGAAAGATTGAGGAACTTAGAGCTGATCTTGAGGAGCTAAAATTGCAGTCAGCTGATCGTGACATTATCCGTGCAAAAATGTATGAGATGGATGAGTTACTGTATCGCGAGGAGATGCTCTGGCTACAGCGCTCGCGTATTACATGGTTGAAAGAAGGCGATCGTAATACTAAATACTTTTTCCGGCGAGCTGTTTGGCGGTCTCGTTGTAATTATATTAGACGACTTCGTCTTCGTCGGATGGATGGTACTTGGTGTAATGTTCCGACTGATATGGAGCGTATGGCAGACTCGTGTTTTAAAGAGGTTTATACCAAGGATCCCACCCTTTCCCGGGAGTCGGTGTTGGATTGTATTCTGCCTAAGGTGATTGCCGAAATGAATGCTTTTTTGTGTGAATCATATACAAAGAAAGAAATATCGGACGCCTTATTTCAGATGGGCCCACTCGAGGCGTCAGGTATGGATGGGTTCCCGGCACGTTTTTATCAACGCAATTGGGCGGGGCTGAAGGTTGAAATAGTTGCTGCTGTGCTTGAATTTTTTCAAACAAGTGTCATGCCTCAAGGTGTCAACAACACGGCGATCGTCTTAATTCCCAAAGTTCAGCATCCTAAAGAACTAAAGGATTTTAGACGATTAGTTTGTGTAATGTGTTATACAAAATAGTTTCGATGTGCATGGTGAACAGATTACGTCCTTTGCTTCCGGATCTTATTTCAGATAATCAGAGTGCTTTTGTTCCGGGACGACATATCACGGATAATTCCATAATCGCATTTGAGTGCATTCATCATATACAGTCTTTGAAATAAGCCCGGCTTTGTGTGCATACAAACTAGATTTATCGAAGGCGTATGATCGTGTGGATTGGGTCTTTTTGGAGAAAGCCCTTCTCAAATGGGGCTTTGATCAGGGGTGGATTAATCGCATCATGGCATGTGTTACTTCAGTGAAATATTCTGTCAAATTTAATGGTACATTATTGGAGTCCTTCACTCCTTCGAGAGGGCTGCGACAAGGTGATCCATTGTCTCCCTTCCTATTCCTTTTTGTTGCTGACGCATTATCTGCTCTGTTCAGTAAGTCTATCACTGATGAAGGATTAGAAGGAATCAAGATTTGTCGAAGAGCCCCAGTTATTTCACATCTCCTCTTTGCGGATGATTCATTGCTATTTTTTCGTGCCTCTGTGGAGCAGGCTACATTGGTGAAAGGTTTGTTGAACACTTATGCTTCGGCAACAGAGCAACTTATTAACCCTGCAAAGTGCTCCATCCTCTTCTCCGATAATTATTTACTACTAGAAGCCACGAGTATTAAGTCAATATTGGAGGTTTCGCAAGAGGTTTTTGAGCCTAAGTACCTTGGTTTGCCGGTTCCTGAAGGAAGAATGCACAAGGGAAGATTTGAAACATTGCAGGACCGACTACGGAAGAGACTTGTTGACTGGAGTGAACAATATATGGCCACTTTAAGCAAGGAATTGTTAATTAAATCGGTTGCACAGGCCATACCCACCTATGTTATGAGTGTGTTCCGGTTACCGGTGTCTGTTCTCGATGATCTTACACGGTTAATGCGGCAATATTGGTGGGGAGTTGAGAAAGGAAAAAGAAAGATGGCTTCGTTGAGTTGGGATAAAATGAGACTCCCGAAGTCCAAAGGTGGTATGGGATTTCGTGATATGCGTGCATTTAATCAGGCGTTGCTTGCAAAGCAGGACTGGCGACTACTTGATGTTCCGGACAGTTTGTGTGCTCGCTTGTTAAGTGCAAAGTACTACCCCAATGAGAATCTGTTGGATACAGTTTTTACTGGAAATTCTTCAGCTGTGTGGAAGGAAATTGAACATGGTCTAGAGCTGGTTAAAAAAGGATCATTTGACGGGTTGGAGATGGTTCTTCAATACGGACATGGAGGGACCCTTGGATCCCCCGTGGCCATAATTTCCGACCGGTTACACCTAAATGGAATTGTCACTTCAATCGGGTGTGTGATTATGTTGATGAGAATGGTGCATGGATGGTGCAACGATTGAATGCCCACTTTTGGCCTATGGATGTACGCGAAATCCTCAAAATCCGTACCTCACCGAGATAACGACAAGATTTGTTAGCCTGGCATCGGAAGAAGAATGGTCGGTTCTCTGAAAAGTGCGTATCACCTGGCGACGACCGAGCATGATGAGCCGTTTGCTGGCGGGGCATCCAGCGCTAACCCTGACGGAAACCGATCCATTTGGAATCTGATTTGGCAATCTTCTGTACCCCTGCGGATGAAGCACACGGCATGGCGAGTGGCTACAGGTGCACTGCCTACTGCAGCGTGCATGCAGTATAGACATCTAGGGACCCGTAGTACATGCCCCATATGCGGTACTGCAGCCAAGGACAGCTACCATGCTTTGATTGCATGCAGCCATGCACGTACAATCTGAAAGGCTATGAGGAATGTCTGGTCGCTTCCCCAGGATCAACTTCTCATTAACAGTGGCAAAGAATGGTTACTGAACATGTTGCTTAGTTGCACTGCCGCTGAACGTGACCGAACTCTTATGATTATTTGGCGTATTTGGCAATTACGAAATGATCTTACACATGATAAAGAAGTTCCTCCGGTGGCCACTGCCGTTGATTTTTTGAACAGCTATATGAAGTCTATTGGAGATACTAGAAAGTATAGCACAGAGGAAATACTTAAAGGTAAAATGTCGGTTGCAGATTGCGCTTTGCCTGAAGTAAGAGTTACCCCTGTTCCTAAATCTTGGTCGCCCCGTCTACTGAGTTCGTTGCTTTGTCAGTCGATGGTTCATTTTCAGTGGAGTCCGGTGCGGTGACGGCAGGAATGATTCTTCGTCGACATGATGGTTCACTTATTTTTGCAGCATATCGGTTTATTTTCAATTGTAATGATGCAATGGAAGCTGAGTTGCATGCAATCATGCAAGGAATGGCGCTAGCTATACAACATTCCACCCTTTCAGTCATTGTCCAATCTGATTCTTGGGAGGCATTATCTTGTCTATCAAGGAACAGACTGGATCGTTCTGCTTATGGTCATCTCGTGGCTGAAATCAAGGAGTTGATGAGAGACACGGAGTTTATTCCTCAGAAGTTGACTAGGGATCAAAATAGAGTTGCAGACCGTTTGGCAAACTATAGTCGTATGGAGTGTACCACGACTGTGTGGATGCACGTAGGACCGTCATGTATTGAGGATCTTTTGCCTCTTGACTGTAATTCTTTCAATATGGAATAAATCTTCTTTCCCCTTGCAAAATAAAATAAAGTATGTAGAGTAGAATAGTCTTTTTTTAAAGAGTATGGAGTATATATGCAAGGAGTATGGAGGAAATCTCTTCCGTATTGTACGTCATATACAACTAGCTGATACGTTGTACTGAAGTTGAAAAGAAAACGCTGAGGCGTTCGATGGGTACAAACAAAAGTAGACCCTCTTTATAGGGCTGCTCAACCAACAATTAGCAAATCAGTTGCACGTACCTTCCCATCAAAAAACCAGGGACTACCATATATAAAAAGAGCATATATATATACATATATATATATGTATATATATATGTATGTATGTATATATATATATATATATATATATGTATGTCTATATATATGTATGTATATATATATATATATATATAGAAAATCTATTCATCACACAGGGTGCAGAATAAATTATTCTTCACCCGAGGTAATCTTACGAGCCTTTCATAACTAAATTATATTTGAAATACAAATGGTTACATTTATATTGGCCCAATATATAAGATTTGGCATAAGAAAATAAAAATACAGGCCGTAAGACAAGAAAAATTGCATTTCATGTATATTTTACACTATGTTTTATATTCGTAATTTTACGTAACAATTTTTTTATGGTGATTATATATTTTCTTACGGTCTCTTTTTATGTATGGAATAAGAAAAAAATTACGTAACGTAAAATTACGGTGCATTGATGTCAAAATAGAAGGGGTGAACAATAACTATTTCTCACCCAGCGTGAAGAATAGCGCGACCCTATATATATAGTGGCCTATATATATAGAGAGAGAGAGAGATTGACTATTCGTCATCCAGGGTGAGGAATATTTATTCTTTACCCCCTTTGTTTTCACATCAATGCACCATAATTTTACATTCCATAAATTTTGTCTTATTTTATACATAAAAAAGACTATAAGAAAATATATAGCCACTATAAAATATATTTTATGTCACGTAAAATTACAAACAAAAAACATAGTGTACAATATATATAAAATGCGATTTTTTGGGTCTTATGGCCTATATTTTTGTTTTCTTATGTCAAATTTTATGTACTGAATCAATATAAATGTAATTATTTGTATTTCAAATATAATTTTTTTATGAAAAGACCGTGAGATTACCTCAGGTGAAGAATAATTACTCTACACCCTGGGTGACGAATAGACTTTTTATACACACACATGCATACATATCAATTAATAGATGTATATATAGGATGACTATTTGGGACACCTAGGTGACTGGACACCTTGCCTACAAACCGTCGGATATCGTTGAGATGTGTGCATATGTAGTAGTACTGAAACGGTTCATTAGGAAAGAATTATTGCTAATTATTGCTTGATATGGACACTTAATGGCCACATTAGAATGGAAAGAGAACAATTAATGGTCACATGCATGATACATACGTGTACTTCTCTACAGAGAACATAATTCACATTTTAGTGACGTGTTATACTTTTTGGGAGAAACGTATGTCACATGGCACCATACTCTGGAGAAATTAATTTTCTGTAGAACATCTTAGGTATATATACATACCCCCAAAAATGTATATCGTTATTAGGTGTATCCTCAATCCGAAGTATATTATTTATGATTTTGTCTTCTAGGCATATACATGTACTAAGAAATGACTATGTGCGTACAATATCTCTTAGGTATATGTACATACCCTATATCTTAAGTGTATGTAAATTATACAATTTTTGAGTATAACTTCAGTATCATTTATAGGTATGTCTTAAAAGAATATACTGTACTAAAAATAATGTATTATTTTTTGGGTATGTACCGCCCCAACTATATCAGTTTTGTTTATATCAACAAAGCATAGGTATATTGAAAAAGCGTATGCGGGTATGATATCTTAGGTCCACTTACACACGGGAAAAAAATGTGTGTGGGTATTGGTATGCAATGTGCATTTCTAAAACTAAAAACAATCATGTGTGGTTATATGTACGCACAAAAAAATTATATGTGGGTCTCAGCATGCATCATATTTTCCTAAAAGTAAATTAATAGTTAGGATCACATTTATATTATTTGGCCAGCTTAATTTGTATAAAAATATTAGGCGGTAAAAAGTGTGACATGACATTATTTACAAAAAATAGTAAATATCTAAGTATACTTTGAGAAAATGCATAAGAACATCCTAATTATACACGCAAACCTTTTGGACGGCATTTCATATTATGGTTGTATCTAATACCTTAAAAATTCAGAGCGTACGTATATACCCTCTTTGTCTGGAAATGAATCGTGTAGTCGAACCTCTTCGCGATCCAAATCGCCGAGTGTCCCGCGATCTCATCACGATCCGTTCCGCGATCCAATCATGATCTGTCCCGCGAACTCATCGTGATCCGTCCCACGAACTCATCACGATCCTTCTCGTGATCTTGATCACGGTCCTTCAGATCTAGCGCCGAACGGACGGCACCTCCGCGTTCAACACACGTACAGCTCGATGACGATCTCCGCCTTCTTGATCCAGCAAGAGGGAGCGGAGAGGTAGAAGAGTTCTCCGGCAGAGCAACGGTGCTGTGGTGATGGTGGTGGAGCTATTCCGGCAGGGCTTCACCTAAGCACTGTAGAAATCGATCTAAAGGAGAAACTATGCACTAGAGGAACGGGTAGCACGTGGCTGAAAAAACTAGTGCCAAAACCCTAAAACCCTCTAGTATATATAGGAGGAGAGGAGGAGGAGGCTTGGCTCCCAAGGAGCCAGCCCTTGGGTCGGCCGAACCAAGGAGGACTGGATGATTCCTCCTCCAATCCTAGTAGGACTAGGAGTCCTCCTTATTTTTGCCTTTTTGCCTTTTTCCGCCTTTTTCTCTTTGGGCTTTTCTTCCCAGCCGCATGGGCCTTGTGTGGGACTTCCACCAGCCCACAAAGGGCTGGTATTTACTCTCCCACAGCCCATGTAGACTCTTGGGTCGAAATACCCCTCCCGATGGTCTCCCGGTACAATCCTGGCACTCCCGGTACACTACCGATGAGCCCGAAACTTTTCTGGCGACCAAAAAAGGACTTCCTATATATAAATCTTTACCTCCGGACCATTCCCGAGCTCCTCGTGATGTCCGGGATCTCATCCGGGACTCCGAACAACCTTTGGTCACCGCCATGCATAACTCTATACTACCGAAACGTCACCGAACCTTAAGTGTGCAGACCCTGCGGGCTCGAGAACTATGTAGACATAACCGAGACACCTCTACAGTCAATAGCCAATAGCGGGACCTGGATGCCCATATTGGTTCCTACATATTCTATGAAGATCTTTATCGGTCTAACCTCTATGTCAAGGATTCAGTTAATCCCATATGATGTTCCCTTTGTTCTTCGGTATGTTACTTGCCTGAGATTCGATCGTCGGTATCTCCATACCTAGTTCAACCTCATTACCGGCAAGTCTCTTTACTCATTCCGTAATACAAGATCCCGTGACTAACACCTGGTCCCATTGCTTGCAAGGCTTGTTGTGATGTTGTATCACCGAGTGGGCCCTGAGATACCTCTCCGTCACACGGAGTAACAAATCCCAGTCTTGATCCATGCCAACCCAACAGACACCCTCGGAGATACCTGTAGAGTACCTTTATAGTCACTCAGTTATGTTGTGACGTTTTATACACACACGGCACTCCTCCGGTGTCAGTGAGTTGCATGATCTCATGGTCATAGGAATAGATACTTGACATGCAGAAAACAGTAGTATTAAACTGACATGATTATATGCTACATTTGCAGTTTGGGTCTTGTCCATCACACCATTCTCCCAATGATGTGATCCCGTTATCAAATGACATCTCATGTCCATGGCTAGGAAACCTTAACCATCTTTGATCAACGAGTTAGTCTATTAGAGGCATACTAGGGACATGGTTTTGTCTATGTATCCACATATGCATCTAACTCTCCGATCAATACAATTATAGCATGGATAATAAACGATTATCAAGAACAAGGAAATATGATAATAACTAAATTATTATTGCCTCTAGGGCATATTTCCAACAGTCTCCAACTTGCACTAGAGTCAATAATCTAGTTCACATCACCATGTGATTCGCTTTGTTATGAATCTAACATCCAATGAGTTCTGGGGCTCGATCATGCTTTGCATGTGAGAGAGGTCTTATAGTCAAGGGGTCTGCGACATTCAGATCCATGTGTACTTAGAAAATCTCTACTTCAAACCGTAAACACTGCTACCACACTCCACTTGGCACTATTCCAAATGGCTGCTCCACTATACGTATCCAGATTGCTACTACGAGTCATCCGGATTGGTATTAAAGCTTGCATCGACGTAACTCTTTACGATGAACTCTTTATCACCTCCATAAACGAGAAACATTTCCTTAGTCCTCTGGTTACTAAGGATAATTTTGACCGTTGTTTAGTGATCCATTCCTGGTCCACTCTTGTAACCCTTGACAGACTCATGGCAAGGCACACACAGGTGAGGTACATAGCATGGCATAATATAGAGCCTATGGTCGTCCTTTCTCTTTCTTCTATCGTGGTCGAGCTTTGAGTCTCACTCAACTTCACACCTTACAAATCAGGCGAGAACTCTTTCTCTGACTGATCCATTTTGAACTCTTTCAAAAACTTTGTCAAGGTATGTACTCATTGAAAGTCTCATCAAGCATCTTGATCTATCTCTGTAGATCTTGATGCTCAACTATTAGGTAGCTTTATCCAGGTCTTACTTTGAAAAACTCTTTTCAAACAACCGTTCATGCTTTCCAGAAATTCTACAATATTTCCGATCAACAATATGTCATCCACATATACTTATCAGAAATTCTATAGTGCTCCCACTCACTTTATTGTAAATACAAGTTTCTCATAAACATTGTATAAACTACAAAAACTTTGATCGCCTCATCAAAGTGTATATTCCAACTCCGAGATGCTTGCTTCAGTCCATAGAAGGATCACCAAAGCTTGCTCACCTTTTAGTATCCTTAGGACTGACAAAACCTTCTGGTTGTATCTCATACAACCTTTCCTTAAGGAAGGAAACGATGTTTTGACATCCATCTGCCAGATTTCATAATTGAAAAAATGCAGCAACTGCTAACATAATTCCAACAGACTTTAGCATCGCTATGAGTGAGAAAGTCTCATCGCAGTCAACTCATTGAACTTGTCGAAAAACTTCTTTGTGACAAGTTGAGCTTTATAAATGGTAACATTTACCATCAGCATTTGTCTTCATCTCAAAGGTCCATTTGTACTCGACGACCTGCCGTCCAACGAGCAAGTCTACCAAAGTCTATACTTGGTTTTCATATATGGATCCTTTCTTGGATTTCATGGCCTCTAACCATTTGTCGGAATCCGGGCCCATCATCGCTTCTCCACAACTCGTACGAAGTCTCCTAGGGATGGCCCTTTGGCCAAGCCTCCTCCTCTCTTCGTATGATATATACTAGAGGTTTTAGGGTTTTGCAATAGTTTTTTCAGCCACGTGCTACCCGTTCCTCTAGTGCATAGTTTCTCCTCTTGATCGATTTTCTGCAGTGCTTGGCGAAGCCCTGCCGGAATTGCTCCACCACCATCACCGCAGCACCGTCACGCTGCCAGAGAACTCGTCTACCTCTCCACTCCCTCTTGCTGGATCAAGAAGGCGGAGATCGTCATCGAGCTGTACGTGTGCTGAACGTGGAGGTGCTGTCCGTTCGGCGCTAGATCGGAAGGACCGTGATCAAGATCCCGAGACAGATCATGATGAGTTCGCGGGATGGATCGTGATGAGTTCGCGGGACGGATCGTGATGAGTTCGCGGGACGGATCGTGATTGGATCGCGGGACGGATCGTGATGAGATCGCGGGACGCTTGGCGATTTGGATCGCGAAGACGTTCGACTACACCAACCGCATTTCTTAACGCTTCCCGCTTAGCAATCTACAAGGGTATGTAGATCCACTCACCCTCTCGTAGATGCTCATCACCATGGATAGATCTTGCGTGTGCATAGGAATTTTTTTGTTTCCCATGCAACGTTCCCAAACAGTGGTATCAAAGGTAGGTCTATGTGTAGATGAGATCTCGAGTAGAACACAAAGAGTTTGTGGGCGTTGATGCTTAGATTGCTTCCTCACTTGGTCGTGTTTTTGTTTCAGCGGTATTGTGAGATGAAGCGGCCCAAACCAACATTACTCGTACGCTTACGAGAGACCGGTTCCCTCAACCGCAACTTGTTGCATAGATGGGTTGCGGGTGCCAGTTTTTGGAAATATGCCCTAGAGGCAATAAATAAAGTGTTTATTATTGTATTTCCTTGTTCATGATAATCATTTATTATCCATGTTATAATTGTATTAATTGGAAACATGGATACATGTGTGGATACATAGACAAACACAATGTCCCTAGTATGCCTCTACTGAACTAGCTCGTTGATTGAAAGATGGTTAAGGTTTCCTAGCCATGGACATGAGATGTCATTTGATAACGGGATCACATCATTAGGAGAATGATGTGATGGACAAGACCCAAACTAAAAACGTAGCTTATGATCGTGTCAGTTTATTGCTACTGTTTTCTGCATGTCAAGTATATGTTCCTATGACCATTAGGTCATGCAACTCACAGATATCGGAGGAGTACCTTGTGTGTATCAAACGTTGCAACGTAACTGGGTGACTATAAAGGTGCTCTACAGGTGTCTCCGAGGTTGTCTGTTGAGTTGGCATAGATCAAGACTGGGATTTGTTACTCCGTGTGATGGAGAGGTATCTTAGGGCCCACTCGGTAATACAACATCACAATAAGCCTTGCAAGCAATGTGACTAAGGTTTGGTGACGTTTCGGTAGTATAGAGTTATGTATGGTGGTGACCGACGTTTGTTCGGAGTCCCGGATGAGATCCTGGACATCATGAGGAGCTCCGGAATGGTCCGGAGGTAAAGATTCATATATAGGAAGTCCTGTTTTCGTCGCCGAAAAAGTTCCGGGCTTATCGGTAGTGTACCGGGAGACCTCCGGGATGGGTATTTCGACCCAAGAGGCTTCATGGGCTGTGGGAGAGTGAATATCAGCCCTTAGTGGGCTGGTGCAAACTCCCACACAAGGCCCATGTGGCTGGAGAAGAAAACCCAAAAGGAAAAAGGTGGAAAAAGGCAAAAAGGAAAAAAAATGGATGAATCCTAATCCTACTAGGAGTGGAGGAGGTGGACTCCTCCTCTCCTAGTTCGGCCGAAGCCTAGAAGGCTTGGAGGCCAAGCTTCCTCCTCTCCTCCTCTCCTCCTATATATACTGGTGGTATTGAGGGTTTTTGCACTAGATTTTCAGCCACGTGCTACCCGTTCCTCCAGTGCATAATTTCTCCTCTAGATCGGCTTTCTACAGTGCTTAGGCAAAGCCCTGCCGGAATTGCTCCACCACCATCACCGGAGCGCCGTAAGGCTGCCTGAGAACTCTTCTTCCTCTCCACTCCTTCTTGCTGGATCAACACGGTGGAGATCATCATCAAGCTTTACGTGTGCTGAACGTGGAGGTGCCGTCCGTTCGGTGCTGGATCGGAAGGATCGTGATCAAGTTCGTGAGAGGGATCGTGATCAAGTACGTGAGACGGATCGTGATCATGACTTGCATGTCTATGAGTATGGCAACCGGCAGGAGCCATAGGGTTGTCTCTAATTATTGTATGCCCTTCGTGTCAATCATTAAGCGCTATGTAATGCTTTACTTTATCGCTACACGGTAGCAATAGTAGTAGAAGCATGCAGGGTGTGACAACCACGATGGCGACACGTTGATGGAGATCAAGATGATGGAGATCATGGTGTCATGCCGGTGACGATGAACATAATGCCGGTGCTTTCAAGATGGAGATCTAAAGCACAAGTTCATGGCCATATGATGTCACTTATGATTTGCATGTGATGTTAATCCTTTCATGCACCTTGTTATGCTTAGTACGATGGTAGCATTATAAGGTGATCCCTCACTTAAATTTCAAGATAAAATTGTGTTCTCCCCGAGTGTGCACCGTTGCGAAAGTTCGTCGTGTTGAGACACCACGTGATGATCAGGTGTGATAGACTCTACGTTCACATACAACGGGTGCAAGCTAGTGTTGCACGCGCAGAACACTCAGGTTAAACTTGACGAGCCTAGCATGTACAGACATGGCCTCGGAACACAAGAGACTGAAAGGTCGAACATGAGTCATATAGTAGATATGATCAACATAATGATGTTCACCATTGAAGCCACCTCAACTCACGTGATGATCGGACTTGAGTTGGTGGATTTGGATCATGTGACACTCAGATGACCTGAGGGATGTCAATTTCCGTGGGAGCTTTAGTAATTTGATTAACTAAACTCATTATCTTGAACAATTGTCTAAGTGAACTTTGCATATTTATGTTGTAGATCAATGGCTCGCGCAGTAGCACCCCTGAATTTTAATGTGTTCCTAGAGAAAGCTAAACTGAAAGATGATGGAAGTAACTTTGTTGGCTGGGCCCGTAATCTGAGGATTATCCTCATGGCTTCCCAGAAATCGTATGTCCTTGATGCACCGCTTGGTGACCAACCAGAAGACATGACCTCCGAAGACGTTAAGAACGCTTGGGAGGCATGTACTGGAGATTACTCAATAGTTCAGTGTGCAATATTGTATGGCTTAGAACCGGGATTTCAAAGACGTTTTGAACATCATGGAGCATATGAGATGTTCCAGGAGTTGAAGTTTATCTTTCAGAAGAACGCCGGATCGAGAGGTATGAAACCTTCGATAAGTTCTATGCTTGCAAGATGGAGGAGAACGGGTCTATGAGTGAACATATACTCAGAATGTCTGGGTATTCAACTCGTCTAGCGGAGTTGGGAATTGCCCTTCCGCTAGAGGCGATCACTGACAGAGTTCTTCAATCACTGCCACCTAGTTACAAGAGCTTTGTGATGAACTATA
Organism: Hordeum marinum; assembly: GCA_022496015.1. Classification (NCBI taxonomy): domain Eukaryota; kingdom Viridiplantae; phylum Streptophyta; class Magnoliopsida; order Poales; family Poaceae; genus Hordeum; species Hordeum marinum. Next base: position 504,239,983 of record CM039674.1, on the reverse strand, counting down.
ACGTGCACGGGATGAACAAGTCAGTCGCCGAGCTGTTTGCGATGCTAAAAGTCGCTGAGTCTGAAATCCAGAAAGAACATCAAGTGTTGATGGTCAATAAAACCACTAGTTTCAGGAAAAATGGCAAAGTCAAGGGCAAGGGCAAGAAGGGTAAAACCAAGAAGGATGGCAAAGCAGTTGCTACTCCTGTAAAGAAGCCCAAGCATGGACCCAAGCCAGAAACTGAGTGCTTTCATTGCAAAGGAACTGGTCTCTGGAAGCGGAACTGCCCCAAGTACCTGGCTAACAAGAAGGCGGCCAACGACAAACAAGGTATATATGATATACATGTTATTGATGTGTACCTTACTAGCTCTCGTAGTAGTGCCTGGGTATTTGATACCGGTTCGGTTGCTCACATTTGCAACTCAAAGCAGGAACTACGGAATAAACGAAGGCTGGCAAAGGACAAAGTGATGATGCGCGTGGGAAATGGTTCCAAGGTTGATGTGATCGCCGTCCGCACGCTCTCTCTTCGATTACCATCGGGATTAGTGATGAACCTGAATAATTGTTATTTAGTGCCTGCGTTAAGCATGAACATTATATCTGGATCTTGTTTATTACGAGACGGTTACTCATTCAAATCAGAGAATAAAGGTTGTTCTATTTATATGAGTAATATCTTTTATGGTCATGCACCCAATGTTAGGGGTTTATTCATATTGAATCTTGATAGTGATGACACACATGTTCAAAACATTGATGCCAAAAGATGTAGAATTGATAATGATAGTACCACTTTCTTGTGGCACTGCCGTTTAGGTCATATTGGTGTAAAATGCATGAGGAAGCTCCATGCTGATGGACTTTTGGAGTCACTTTATTTTGAATCACTTGACACATGTGAACCATGCCTCATGGGCAAGATGACTAAAACGCCGTTCTCTGGAACAATGGAACGGGTGAGTGACTTATTTGAAATCATACACACTGATGTGTACGGTCCAATGAATTACAGCGCGTGGTGGATATCGTTATTTTCTCACCTTCACTGATGACTTAAGTAGATATGGGTATATTTACTTAATGAAACACAAGTCTAAAACGTTTGAAAAGTTCAAGCAATTTCAGAGTGAAGTTGAGAATCATTGTAACAAGAAGATTAAGTTCCTGCGATCTAATGGAGGAGGTGAATATCTGAGTTATGAGTTTGGCAGTCACTTAAGACAGTGTGGAATTGTTTCACAGTTGACACCGCCCGGAACTCCACAGCGTAATGGTGTGTCCGAACGTCGTAATTGAACCTTATTAGATATGGTGCGTTCTATGATGTCTCTTGCTGATTTGCCACTATCGTTTTGGGGTTATGCATTAGAGGCAGCTGCATTCACTTTAAATAGGGCACCATCAAAATCCGTTGAGACGACGCCATATGAACTGTGGTTTGGCAAGAAGCCAAACTTGTCGTTTCTTAAAGTTTGGGGATGTGATGCTTATGTCAAAAAGCTTCAGCCTGAAAAGCTGGAACCCAAAGCGGAGAAATGCGTCTTCATAGGATACCCGAAAGAGACAGTCGGGTATACCTTCTATCTCAGATCCGAAGGCAAAGTGTTTGTCGCTAAAAACGGAACATTTCTTGAGAAAGAGTTTCTCTCGAAAGAATTGAGTGGGAGGAAAATAGAGCTTGATGAGGTTATTGAACCTTTACTTCAACCAGAAAGTAGCGCGGCGCAGAAAGATGTTTCTGTGGAACCTACAACGGTAGAAGAGGAAGTTAATGATGATGATCATGAAGCTTTAGATCAAGCAACTATTGAACCTCGTAGGTCGACAAGGCCGCGTACTACCCCTGAGTGGTACGGCAACCCTGTCTTGGAAGTCATGTTGTTGGACAACAATGAACCTACGAGCTATGGAGGAGCTGTGATGGGCCCGGATTCCGAAAAATGGTTAGAGGCCATGAAATCCGAGATGGGATCCATGTATGAAAACAAAGTATGGACTTTGGAAGTATTACCTGAAGGGCGAAAGGCCATTCAGAACAAAAGGATCTTTAAGAAGAAGACAGACGCGGACGGTAATGTCACCGTCTATAAAGCTCGATTTTTGGCAAAGGGTTTTTCACAAGTTCAAGGAGTTGACTACGATGAGACCTTATCACGCATAGCGATGCTTAAGTCTGTCAGAATCATGTTGGCAATAGCTGCTTATTTCGACTATGAAATTTGGCAGATAGATGTCAAAACAGCGTACCTCAACGGTTTCCTTGAGGAAGATTTGTATATGATGCAACCAGAAGGTTTTGTCGATCTAGATAATGCTGACAAAGTTTGCAAACTCCAGCGATCCATTTATGGGCTGGTTCAAAATGGATCAGTCCAAGAAGGGCTTCTCGCCTGTGTAACAAGGTGTGAAGTGTAGTAAGAGTCAATGCCCAGTAACTGCAGAAGATAGAGAAAAGATGAGTGTCATCCCCTATGCTTCAGCCATAGGCTCTATCATGTATGCAATGCTGTGCACAAGACCCGATGTCAGCCTTGCCATAGGTATGGCCGGAAGGTTTCAAAGTGATCCTGGAACGGAGCAGTGGCAAGAGGTCAAGAATATCCTTAAGTACCTGAAAAGGACTAAGGAAAATTTTCTCGTTTATGGAGGTGATGAAGAGCTCGTCGTAAAGGGTTACGTCGATGCAACCTTTGACACTGATCCGGATGACTCTAAGTCGCAAACCGGATACGTATTTATTCTTAACGGGGGAGCGGTAAGCTGGTGCAGTTCCAAGCAAAGCGTGGTAGCTGATTCTACGTGCGAAGCGGAATACATCAAATCTACGGAGAGAATTTACCTCTACTACCTGTGTCGGGTTATCAAGACCATGTATTTCTTCAATAGGTGGTAGATTCTTGACATCTTCAGCTTTAATACCTTTTTGTTTCATAGATTTCTTTGCCTCTTAAATATCTTCAGGATTGAGAAATAGAATACCTCTTTTCTGTTGGAAATGTGCCCTAGAGGCAATAATAAATTAGTTACTATTATATTTCCTTGTTCTTGATAATCGTTTATTATCCATGCTATAATTGTATTAATTGGAAACATGGATACATGTGTGGATACATAGACAAACACAATGTCCCTAGTATGCCTCTAGTGAACTAGCTCGTTGATTGAAAGATGGTTAAGGTTTCCTAGCCATGGATATGAGATGTCATTTGATAATGGGATCACATCATTAGAAGAATGATGTGATGGACAAGACCCAAACTACAAACGTAGCTTATGATCGACTCAGTTTATTGCTATTGTTTTCTGCATGTCAAGTATATGTTCCTATGACCATGAGATCACGCAACTCACAGATATCGGAGGAGTACCTTGTGTGTATGAAACGTTGCAACGTAACTGGGTGACTCTAAAGGTGCTCTATAGGTGTCTCCGAGGGTGTCTGTTGAGTTGACATGGATCAAGATTGGGATTTGTTACTCCGTGTGATGGAGAGGTATCTCAGGGCCCACTCGGTAATACAACATCACAATAAGCCTTGCAAGCAATGTGACTAAGTGTTGGTCACAGGATCTTGTACTACAGAACAAGTAAAGAGACTTGCCAGTAACAAGGTTGAACTAGGTATGGAGATACCAACGATCGAATCTCGGGCAAGTAACATACCGAAGAACAAAGGGAACATCATACGGGATTAACTGAATCCTTGACATAGAGGTTCGACCGATAAAGATCTTCGTAGAATATGTAGGAACCAATGTGGACATCGAGGTCCCGCCATTGGTTATTGACCGTAGAGGTGTCTCGGTCATGTCTACATAGTTCTCGAACCCGCAGGGTCTGCACACTTAAGGTTTGGTGACGTTTCAGTAGTATAGAGTTATGTATGGTGGTGACCGAAGTTTGTTCGGAGTCCCAGATGAGATCCTGGATGTCACGAGGATCTCCGGAATGGTCCGGAGGTAAAGATTCATATAGGAAGTCCTGTTTTGGTCGCCAGAAAAGTTCTGGGCTTATCGGTAGTGTACCGGGAGTGCCGGTAGTGTACCGGGAGACCTCCGGGAGGGGTATTTCGACCCAAGAGGCTTCATGGGCTGTGGGAGAGTGAATACTTGATGGTTTAGTGCGTCATGCATTACGGCTTAGAATTGAGGCTCCGAATCGTTTTGAACGTAACGAAACATATGAGATGTTCTAAGAGCTGAAATTAGGATCTCAGGCTCGTGCCCGTGTTGCGAGATATTAGATCTCCAACAAGATTCTTTGCCTGCAAGATGAAAGAGAATAGCTCAATCGTTGAGCATGTGCTCAGATTGTCTGGATGCTACAATCGCTTGAATCGAGTGGGAGTTGATCTTCCATATAAGATAGTGATTGATATAGTTCTCCAAGTCACTATCACTAAGCTACTAGAACTTGGTGATGAACTATAAAATGCCAGGGATAGAAATAATGATACATGAGCTTTTCGCGATGTTTGACACCGTGAAGGTAGAAATCAAGAAGGAGTGTCAAGTGTTGATGGTTAGTCAAACTGCTAGTTTCGAGAAGGGCAAGAGCAAGGAGGGAAACTTCATGGATAACAGGTCAGTTGCTGCACCAGTGAAGCATCCCAAAATTGAACCCAAACCCGAGACTAAGTGCTTCCATTATGAGCAGAGCGGTCGCTGAAGCGGAACAACCCTAGATACTCGGTAGATGAGAAGGCTGGCAATGTCGACAGAAGTATATTTGATATATGTGTTAATGATGTGTACCTTGCTAGTACTCCTAGTAGCACCTGGGTATTGGATACCGGTTCGGTTGCTAAATGTTAGTAACTCGAAACAAAATCTACGGAATAAACGGAGCACTAGCTAAGGGTGACGTGACGATGTGTGTTGGAAATGTTTCCAAGGTTGATGTGATCAACATCGCATGCTCTCTCTAAATAATTGTGTTCTGTGTTTTGCGTATATGTTATTTGGTGTTTTGCGTTGAGCATGAACGTGATTAGATTGTGTTTATTGCAACATGGTTATTCATTTAAGTTAGAGAATAATGGTTATTCTGTTTGCATGAATAATACCTTCAATGATCATGCACCCAGTGAGAATGGTTTGTTGAATCTTGATCGTAGTAATACACATGTTCATAACATTGATGCAAAAAGATACAAAGTTAATAATGATAGTACCACATACTTGTGGCACTGCCGCTAAATGTCATATTGGTATAAAGCGCATGAAAAAACTCCATGTTGATGGATCTTTGGACTCATTCGATTTCGAATCGGTTGAGACATGCAAACCATGCCTCTTGGTCAAGATGACTAAGGACCCCGTTTTCTGGTTTGATGGAATGGGCAAGTGATTTTTTAGAAATGATACATGTTGATGTATGCAATCCAATGAGTCTTGCAGCGTGCGGTGGATATCGTTATTTTCTTACCTTCACTGATGATTTGAGTAGATATAGTGTATATTTACTTAATGAAACACAAGTTTGAATCGTTTTGAAAGGTTCAAGCAAATTCAGAGTGAAGTTTAAGATCATCGTGACAAGAAGATAAAAATGTCTATGATATGATCATGGAGGTGAATATCAGAGTTACGAGTTTGGCATACAACTTTAGACAATGTGAAAGTTGTTTCACAGCACACGCCACCTGGAACACCATAGCGTGATGGTGTGTCCGAACGTCATAGTCGTGCTCTACTAGATATGGTGCGGGCTATGATGTCTCTTATCATTTTGCTACTATAGTTTTGGGGTTATGCATTAGAGACAACTACATTCACTTTAAATAGGGCACCATCTAAATCCGTTGAGATGACACCGTGTGAATTACGGTTTGATAGAAACCTAAGCTATCATTTCTTAATGTTTGGGGCTGCGACGCTTGTGTGGAAAATGTTTTCACCTAATGAGCTCGAACCCAAAGCGGACAAATGCATCTTCATAGAATACCCTAAGAACAGTTGGGTAAACCTTCTATCTCAGATCCAATGATAAAGTGTTTGTTGCTAAAAATTGGGTCCTTTCTCGAGAAAAAGTTTCTCTCGAAAGAATTGAGTGGGAGGAAGATAGAACTTGATGAGGTTGTTGAACCTTTGTTTCAACCAGAGAGTAGCACAGCGCAGGAAGATGTTTCTGTGAAGCCTACGTTAGTTGAAGGGGAAGTTAATGATGATCATGAAGCTTTGGATCAAGTTACTATCGAACTTCGTAGGTCGACAAGGACGTGTACTGCTCCTGAGTGGTGCGACAACCCTGTCTTAGAGGTCATGTTGTTGGACAACAATGAACCTACGAGCTATGGAGAAGCGATGATGGGCCCGGATTCTGACAAATGGTTAGAGGCCATGAAATCCGAGAAAGGATTCATATATGAAAACCAAGTATAGACTTTGGTAGACTTGCTCGTTGGACAGCGGGTTGTTGAGTACGAATGGACCTTTAAAATGAAGACAGACACTGATGGTGAATGTCACCATTTATAAAGCTCGACTTGTCGCAAAGAAGTTTCCGGCAAGTTCAAGGAGTTGACTACGATGAGACTTTCTCACTCATAGCGTTGCTAAAGTATGTTGGAATTATGTTAGCAGTTGCTACATTTTTCAATTATGAAATCCGGCAGATGGATGTCAAAACATCGTTTCATTAACGGTTTACTTGAGGAAAGGTTGTATGTGATACAACTAGAAGGTTTTGTCAGTCCTAAGGATGCTAAAAAGGTGTGCGAGCTCCAGCAATCCATCTAAGGGCTAGAGCAAGCATCTCGGAGTTGGAATATACACTTTGATGAGGTGATCAAAGTAATAAAGTTTATACAAAGTTTACGAGAAACTTGTATTTACAATAAAGTGAGTGGGAGCACTATAGAATTTCTGATAAGTATATGTGGATGACATATTGTTGATCGGAAATAATGTAGGATTTTTGGAAAGCATAAATGGTTGTTTGAAAAGTGATTTTCAAAGGAAGACCTAGATAAAGCTACCTAATTATTAAGCATCAAGATCTATAGAGATAGATCAAGATGCTTGATGAGACTTTCAATGAGTACATACCTTGACAAGATTTTGAAAAGAGTTCAAAATGGATCAGTCAGATAGAGTTCTTGCCTGATTTGTAAGTTGTGAAGTTGAGTGAGACTCAAAGCTCAACAACGGCAGAAGAAAGAGAAAGGATGAACATCATCCCCTATGACTTAGCCATAGGCTCTGAATAGTATGCCATGCTGTGTACCGCACCTGTGTGTGCCTTGCCATGAGTCTGTCAAGGGGTACAAAAGTGATCCAGGAGTGGATCACTGGACAGCGGTCAAGATTATCCTCAGTAACTAAGAGGCTAGGAGATGTTTCTCGATTATGGAGGTGATAAAGAGTTCGTCGTAAAGTTTTACGTCGATGCAAGCTTTAACACCAATCCGGATGACTCGTAGTAGCAATCTAGATACATATAGTGGAGCTGCCATTTGGAATAGTACCAAGTAGAGTGTGGTAGCAGTGTTTACAGTTTGACATAGCGATTTGGAAAGTACACACGGATCTGGATGTCGCAGACCCGTTGACTATAAGACCTCTCTCACATGCAAAGCATGATCCAGCCCCAGAACTCATTGGGTGTTGGATTCATAACAATGCGAATCACATGGTGATGTGAACTAGATTATTGACTCTAGTGCAAGTGGGAGACTGTTGGAAATATGCCCTAGAGGCAATAATAAATTAATTATTGTCATATTTCCTTGTTCATGATAATTGTTTATTATCCATGCTATAATTATATTTGATCGGAGACTTAGATGCATGTGTGGATACATAGACAAAACCATGTCCCTAGTAGGCCTCTAACAGACTAGCTCGTTGATCAAAGCTAGTTAAGGTTTCCTAGCCATGGACATGAGATGTCATTTGATAACGAGATCACATCATTAGGAGAACGGTGTGATGGACAAGACCCAAACTACAAACATAGCATATGATCGTGTCAGTTTATTGCTACTATTTTCTGCATGTCAAGTATCTGTTCCTATGACCATGAGATCATGCGACTCAATGACACTGGAGGAGGGCCTTGTGTGTATCAAACATCGCAACGTAACTGAATGACTATAAAGGTACTCTACAAGTATCTCCGAGGGTGTCTGTTGGGTTCGCATGGATCTATACTGGGATTTGTTACTCCATGTGACGGAGAGGTATCTCAGGACCCACTCGGTAATACAACATCACAATAAGCCTTGCAAGCAATGTGACTAAGTGTTAGCCACGGGATCTTGTATTATGGGACGAGTAAAGAGACTTGCCAGTAACGAGGTTAAACTAGGTATGGATATACCGACGATCGAATCTCGGGCAAGTAACATACTGAAGAACAAAGGGAACATCATACGGGATTAACTAAATCCTTGACATAGAGGTTTGACCGATAAAGATCCTCGTATAATATGTAGGAACCAATATGGACATCCAGGTCGCGCTATTGGTTATTGACCGTAGAGGTGTCTCGGTCATGTCTACATAGTTCTCGAACCCGCAGGGTCTGCACACTTAAGTTACGGTGACGTTTCGCTAGTATAGAGTTATGTATGGTGGTGACCGAAGGTTGTTTGGAGTCCCGGATGAGATCTTGGATGTCACAAGGATCTCCGAAATGGTCCGTAGGTAAAGATTGATATATAGGAAGTCCTGTTTTGGTCGCCGGAAAAGTTTTCGGCTCATCGGTAGTGTACCGGGACTGCCGGTAGTGTACCGGGAGACCATCGGGAGGGGTATTTCGACCCAAGAGGCTACATGGGCTGTGGGAGAGTAAATACCAGCCCTTAGTGGGTTGGTGGAAGTCCCACACAAGGCCCGTGCGGCTGGGAAGAAAAGCCCAAAGAGAAAAAGGTGGAAAAAGGCAAAAAGGCAAAAATAAGGAGGAGTCCTAGTCCTACAAGGATTGGAGGATAATCCTCCAATCCTCCAATCCTCCTTGGTTCGGCCGAAGCCTCCTAGGGCTGGCGCTTTGGCCAAGCCTACTCCTCTCTTACTCTTATATATACTAGAGGTTTTAGGGTTTTGCAATAGTTTTTTCAGCCACGTGCTACCCGTTCCTCTACTGCATAGTTTCTCCTCTAGATCGATTTTCTGCAGTGCTTGGCGAAGCCCTGCCGGAATTGCTCCACCACCATCACCGTAGCACCATCACACTGCCGGAGAACTCGTCTACCTCTCTGCTCCCTCTTGCTGGATCAAGAAGGCGGAGATCGTCATCGAGCTGTACGTGTGCTAAACGCGGAAATGCCGTCCGTTCGGCGCTAGATCGGAAGGACCGTGATCAAGATCGCGAGACGGATCGTGATGAGTTCGCAGGACGGATCGTGATGAGTTCGCGGGACGGGTCATGATGAGTTCGCGGGATGGATCGTGATTGGATCACGGGACGGATCGTGATAAGATCGCGGGTCGCTCGGCGATTTGGATCGCGAAGACGTTCGACTACAGCAAATGTGTTTATTAATGCTTCCCTCTTAGCGATCTACACGGGTATGAAGATCCACTCTCCCTCTTGTAGATGCTCATCACCATTGATAGATCTTGCGTGTGCGTAGGAAATTTTTTGTTTCCCATGCAACGTTCCCCAACATTAGCAACAAACACTTTATGCTTGGATCTGAGATAGAAGGTTCACCCAACTGTTCTTAGGGTATGAAGATGCGTTTTTCCGCTTTGGGTTCGAGCTCACTAGGTGAAAACATTTTCCACACAAGCGTCGCAGCCCCTAACATCAAGAAATGATGGCTTAGGTTTCTATCAAACCATAATTCACATGGTGTCATCTAAACGGATTTAGATGGTGCCCTATTTAAAGTGAATGTAGTTGTCTCTCATGCATAACCCCAAAACTATAGTAGCAAAACAACAAGAGACATCACAGCCCGCACCATATCCAATAGAGCACGACTATGACATTCGGACACACCATCACACTATGGTGTTCCAGGTGGCATGAGTTGTGAAACAACTTTCACATTGTCTAAAGTTGTATGAAAAACTCGTAACTTTGATATTCATCTCCACGATCACATCGTAGACATTTTTATCTTCTTGTCACAATGATCTTAAACTTTACTCTAAATTTGCTTGAACCTTTCAAACGATTCAAACTTGTGTTTCATTAAGTAAATATCCACTATATCTATTCAAATCATCAGTGAAGGTTAGAAAATAACGATATCCACCGCACGCTACAAGACTCATTGGATTGCATACATCAACATGTATCATTTCCAATAAATCACTTTCCCGCTCCATCAATCCGGAAAACGGGATCCTTAGTCATCTTGCCCAAAAGGCATGGTTCACATGTCTCAACCGATTCGAAATCGAATGAGTCCACAGATCCATCAACATGGAGTATCTTTATGCGCTTTATACCAATATGACATTTAGCGGCAGTGCCACAAGTATGTGGTACTATCATTATTAACTTTGTATCTTTTGGGATCAATGTTATGAACATGTGTATTACTTCGATCAAGATTCAACAAACCATTCTCACTAGGTGCATGACCATTGAAGGTATTATTCATGTAAATAGAATAACCATTATTCTCTAACTTAAATGAATAACCGTGTTGCAATAAACACGATCTAATCACGTTGATGCTCAACGCAAAACACCAAATAACATTTTTTTTAGGTTTGTCACTAATCCCGAAGGTAGAGAGAGCGTGCGATGTTGATCACATCAACCTTGGAAACATTTCCAACACACATCATCACCTCACCCTTAGCTAGTTCTCCATTTATTCTGTAGCTTTTATTTCGAGTTACTAACATTTAGCAACCGAACCGGTATCCAATACCCATGTGCTATTAGGAGTACTCGTGAGGTACACATCATTAACACGTATATCAAATATACTTCTGTCGACATTGCCAACCTTCTTATCTACCAAGTATCTAGGGTTGTTCTGCTTCAGCGACCGCTCTCCTCATAATCGAAGCACTTATTCTCGGGTTTGGGTTCAACTTTGGGTTGCTTCACTGGAGCAGCAACTGACTTGCTATCCATGAAGTTTCCCTCCTTGCTCCTGCCCTTCTCGAAACTAGGGGTTTGACTAACCATCAACACTTGACGCTCCTTCTTGATTTCTACCTTCGCGGTGTCAAACATCGCGAACAGCTCAGGGATCATTATTTCTATTCCTGGCATTTTATAGTTCATCACCAAGTTCTAGTAGCTTAGTGACAGTGACTTGGAGAACTATATCAATCACTATCTTATCTGGAAGATCAACTCCCACTTGATTCAAGTGATTGTAGCACCCAGACAATCTGAGCACATGCTCACCGATTGAGCTATTCTGCTTCATCTTGCAGGCAAAGAATCTTGTTGGAGATCTCATATCTCGCAACACGGGCATGAGCCTGAGATCCTAATTTCAGCTCTTAGAACATCTCATATGTTCCGTGACGTTCAAAACGTTTCGGAGCCTCAATGCACGACACACTAAACTATCAAGTAGTCATCAGAACGTGCATGTTAGATGTTCACAACATCTACAGACGACGCTAGAGGGGTTGGTGCACCGAGCGGTACATTAAGGACATAAGCCTTCTGTGCAGCAACGAGGACAATCCTCAGATCACGGAGCCAGTCCGCAATATTGCTACCATCATCTTTCAACTCTATTTCTCTAGGAACATATAAAAATTCAAGGGAGCTACAGCGCGAGCAAGTAATCAACAACATAATTTGCAAAGACACTGCTGACTATGTTCATGATAATGAGTTCAATTAATCATATTATTGAAGAACTCCCACTCAAATTGACATCCCTCCGATCATTCGAGTGATACATGATCCAAATTCACCAACTCAAGTCCGATCATCACGTGAGTTGAGGTGGTTTCAATGGTGAACATCATCATGTTGATCATATCTACTATATGACTCATGTTCGACCTTTCGGTCTCTTGTGTTCCAAGGACATGTCTGTACATGCTAGGCTCGTCAAGTTTAACCCCGAGTGTTCTGCATGTGCAACACTGTCTTGCACCTGTTGTATGTGAATGTAGAGTCTATCACACCCGATCATCACATGGTGTTTCGACACGACAAACTTTCGCAATGGTGCACACTCGGGGAGAACACAATTTATCTTGAAATTAAGTGAGGGATCACCTTATAATGCTACTGTCATCCTAAGCAAAACAAGGTGCATAAAAGGATTAACATCACATGCAAATCATAAGTGACATGATATGGCCATGAACTTGTGCTTTTGATCTCCATCTTGAAAGCACCAGCATGATCTCCATCGTCATCGGCACGACACCATGATCTCCATCAACGTGTCGCCATCGTGGTTGTCACACCCATCATGCTTGTACTACTATTGCTACCGTTTAGCGATAAAGTAAAGCATTACATAGCGCTTAATGATTGACACGCAGGTCATACAATAATGAAAGACAACCCTATGGCTCCTGCCGGTTTCCGTACTCATCGACATGCAAGTCGGGATATTCTATACAACACATGATCATCTCATACATCACATATATCACATCTTGTAATTGGCCATATCACATCACAACATACCCTGCAAAAACAATTTAGACGTCCTCTAATTGTTGTTGCATGTTTTACATGGCTGCTATGGGTATCTAGCAAGAACAATTCTCACCTACGCATAAACCACAACGGTGATACACTACTTGCTTTTCAACCTTCTGAAGGACCGCCTTTGTCAAATCCGATCCAACTAAAGTGAGAGAAACTGGCACTCGCAAGCCATCTATGCAACAAGTTGCGGTTGAGGGAACCGGTCTCTCGTAAGCATACGAGTAATGTTCGTCCGGGACGCTTCATCTCACAATACCGTTGAACCAAAACACGACCAAGGGAGGAAGCAATCTAAGCATCAACGCCCACAAACTCTTTGTGTTCTACTCGAGATCTCATCTACACATAGACCTAGCTCATGATGCCACTGTTGGGGAACGTCACATGGGAACAAAAAAACTCCTGCGTTCACACAAGACCTATCCATGGTGATGAGCATCTATGAGAGGGAGAGTGGATCTACATACCCTTGTAGATCGCTAAGCGGGAAGCGTTAAGAAACGCGGTTGGTGTAGTCGAACGTCTTCGCGATACAAATGGCCGAGCGTCTCGCGATCTCATCATGATCTGTTCCGCGATCCAATCATGATCCGTCCCGCGAACTCATCATGATCCATCCCGCAAACTCATCATGATCCGTCTAGCGCCGAACGGACGACACCTCGGTGTTCAACACACGTATAGCTCGATGACGATCTTCGCCTTCTTGATCCAGCAAGATGGATCAGAGAGGTAGAAGACTTCTCCGGCAGCGTGACAGCACTGTGGCAATAGTGGTGGAGCTATTCCGGCAGGGCTTCGCCTAAGCACTGCAGAAAACCGATCTAGAGGAGAAACTATGCACTAGAGAACGGGTTGCACGTGGCTGAAAAACTAGTGCCAAAACACTAAAACCCTCTAGTATATATAGGAGGAGAGGAGGAGGAGGCTTGGCTCCCAAGGAGCCAGCCCTTGGGTCGGCCGAACCAAGGAGGATTGAAGGATTCCTCCTCCAATCCTAGTAGGACTAGGACTCCTCCTCATTTTTGCCTTTTTGCCTTTTTCCACCTTTTTCTCTTTGGGCTTTTCTTCCCAGCCGCATGGGCCTTGTGTGCAACTTCCACCAGCCCACGAAGGGCTGGTATTTACTCTCCCATAGACCATGTAGCCTCTTGGGTCGAAATACCCCTCCCGATAGTCTCCCGGTACACTACCGACACTCCCGGTACACTACCGATGAGCCCGAAACTTTTCCGGCGACCAAAACTGGACTTCCTATATATCAATCTTTACCTCCAGACCATTCTGAAGCTCCTCATGACATCTGGGATCTCATCCGGGACTCCGAACAACCTTCGCTCACCACCATGCATAAATCTATACTATCAAAACGTCACCAAACCTTAAGTGTGCAGACCCTGCGGGCTCGAGAACTATGTAGACATGACCGAGACACCTCTACGGTCAATAACCAATAGCAGGACCTAGATGCCCATATTGGTTCCTACATATTCTATGAATATCTTTATCGGTCAAACCTCTATGTCAAGGATTCAGTTAATCCCGTATGATGTTCCCTTTGTTCTTCGGTATGTTACTTGCCCGAGATTCGATCGTCGGTATCTCCATACCTAGTTCAACCTCGTTACCAGCAAGGCTCTTTACTCATTCTGTAATACAAGATCCCATGACTAACACTTGGTCACATGGCTTGCAAGGGTTTTTGTGATGTTGTATTACCGAGTGGGCCCTGAGATACCTCTCCGTCACACGGAGTAAAAAATCCTAGTCTTGATCCATGCCAACACAACAGACACCCTCAGAGATACCTGTAGAGTACCTTTATAGTTACCCAGTTACGTTGCGACGTTTGATACACACAAGGCACTCCTCCGGTGTTAATGAGTTGCATGATCTCATGGTCATATGAACAGATACTTGACATGCAGAAAACAATAGCATTAAACTGACACGATCATATGCTACATTTGTAGTTTGGGTCTTGTCCATCACACCATTCTCGCAATGATGTGATCCCGTTATCAAATGACATCACATGTCCATGGCTAGGAAACCTTAACCATATTTGATCAACGAGCTAGTCTATTAGAGGCATACTAGGGACATGGTTTTGTCTATGTATCCACACATGAATCTAAGTCTCCGATCAATACAATTATAGCATGGATAATAAATGATTATCAAGAACAAGGAAATATGATAATAACTAATTTATTATTGCCTCTAGCGCACATTTCCAACAGAAAAGGGGTATTCTATTTCTCAGTCCTGAAGATATTTAAGAGGCAAAGAAATCTATGAAACAAAAAGGTATTAAAGCTGAAGATGTCAAGAATCTACCACCTATTGAAGAAATACATGGTCTTGATAACCCGACGCAGGTAGTAGAGGTAAATTCTCTCCGTAGATTTGATGAAAGTGATATTCCTTATAATAAGCCTGCTGGCCAATGCTTGGATGAGTTTGATAATTTTGTTGTTCAGCAAGAAAATTTCAATGCTTATGTTAGTAGACAACTGAAACATAATGCTTACATGCTAGATCGCTTAGGTGATTATATCAGTAGAACTCTCAATGATCTTAAGATTATTAGTAAACATGCTTCCATGGAAACCACTCAAGTAGAACAAGTGCTTAAGGCACAGAATGATTTGCCTAATGAGATGAATAGTAAGAACAATGATCATTTTGTTAGAGTTGTGACTAGAGGTGGTAAAATGACTCAGGAAATTTTGTATCCTGAGGGCCGTCCTAAGAGAATTGAGCAAGATTCTCAAGGAATTAATACTGACGCACCTAGTCATTCCAGTAATAAGAGGAATAAGGATGATGATAGAACTTTGCATGCTGACAATGAACCTATTATAGATACACCTGAAAACCCAAATGATATTTATGTTTCTCACAATGAGACTCAATCTGGTGATGAACATGAGCCTAGTGATAATATTAATGATGATGTTCATATTGATGCTCAACCTAGTAATGATAATGATGTGGAGATTGAACCTGCTATTGATCTTGATAACCCACAACCTAAGAATAAAAGATATGACAAAAGAGATTTTTTTGCTAGGAATCATGGTAAATAAAGAGAACCATGGGTTTACAAACCCATGCCTTTTCCTCCTAAACCATCCAAGAAAAAGGATGATCGGGATTTTGAGCGCTTTGTTGAAATGCTTAGTCCTGTGTTTTTGCATATGCGCTTGACTGATATTCTGAAAATGTCTCCTTATCCTAAGTATATGAAAGATACTGTGACTAATAAAATAAAATACCGGAAACTGAGATTTCCACCATGCTTGCTAATTATACTTTTAATGGTGGAGTATCAAAGAAATTGGGATATCCAGGAGTACCAACTTTACCCGTACTTCAACAAAGGGAATTATCATTGGGAAAGAAGTTTTAACATGAGCACTACTAACATAATTCTGTTTCTCATGATATTTCCGAAAACCCAAATGATATTTCTGTTTCTCATGCTGAGACACAATCTGGTGATAAAAGCAGTTTAACATAATTCCCTTTTGATCCAGCAACTTTATGTGATTTGGGAGCTAGTGTTAGCGTTTGCCTTTGTCTTTATATCGTAGACTCAATTTCAATAAGTTAACACCTACTGAGATCAATTTGCAGTGGCTGATAAATCAATTACTTTACCCATCGGTATTTGTGAAGATGTTCCTATCGTAGTTGCAAATGCTACTATCCTAACGAACTTTGTTATTCTTGATATCCCTGAGGATGACAGTATGTCGATCATCCTTGGTAGACCCTTTTTGAATACTACAAGTGTTGTTATAGATTGCAACAAAGGCAATGTCACTTTTCATATCAATGGTAATGAGCATACGGTACACTTTCCGAAGAAACAACCCCAATTTCATAGTATCAACTCCATTGGAAAAAAATCAACTATTATTATTAGAGACTTTGAATTCCCTCTTCCTACTGTCAAGAAGAAATATGATATACTTATTGTTGGGGATATGCATATCCCCATTGAGGTAACTTAGTGTTACTTGAAAATTCTCCGGTTTCATGTACTCAAAAGAAGTTTGTTAAAAAGACTTGATCAACCTTATTGATGGATTCCTTTTGATGAGCATGAGATGGATGAATTTAGAAAGCACAACCTTCTGTCCCCAACTTTTACTTTCTGTTAGTTAGAGAAAATAAAGTAAAAATGCTATTATTTTTTTGTTTTCTGAGTTTTCCGTGCATTACAAAAATATCCTGAAAATAAAACTTCTTCAAATGCCCTGAAAAGGTAGTATGATTTTTTCTGAAATATTTAAAAATATCTTGCACTGAGCACACATCAGGGGGCTGCACTAGTGGGTCACAAGCCCATAGGGCGCAGCCACCCCCCTGGTCGCGCCTAGTTGGCTTGTGGGTCCCACATAGGCCCCCTTCACTTATTCTAGCTCCCATCCACTTTGTCTTCCTCCAGAAAAAATCCCATCATTGCTCAAACCCGTGTTCTAACTCATTTTGCTGGCATTTTTGATCTCCTTGTGCAAAGCTCCCTTCACAAAATTGTTTTAGGAGATTGTTCTTTGGTATGTGACTCCTCCAATGGTCCAATTAGTTTTTGTTCTACTGCTATATATATTGCAAATTTTTGCTGCTATGATGACCTTGTTCTTGAGTTTGCATGTCCAATTTGTATGGTCCCAAGTATTTTTGATGCATGATGTAGGCTCTAGGCACTTGTGGGAGTAGTTGCTATAAGTTTTATTGAGTTATATTCACCTTTATTTTGAGTCACTAAAAATTTCAAAAAAAATTCAGAGAAACAAAAATGTTGAGGCGAATATACCAAGGGGTCTCGTCGAGCAAGAAGGCCCCAAGACTCATGATATGCGAGCCCGACCTTGAACCACTAAGGGAAGCACAAGTGTGGCCTTGTGAATGGCCATCAGATCAATTCATGGTTGATGCCGGTTTCAAGGAAGAATTTTACGCATACGCACAAAATGCGGGCGTTGAAGATTTCCTTTCAGACCAGTGCAAGCAATATTATCAACTCACGAATTCTTTCGTGCGGAGGTTTGAATTTTCATTCGGGTGCAATAAACCTTCTTTTCCATTAAATCTTTATGATAAATCTTATACTTTGGACCTAGAGGATTTTAACAGTGCGTACAAATTTCCACAATCGAGCAGCTATAGTGATCCGCGCAAAACTGAATATAATGATTTTCTTGCAAGGATCACTGTGGGAGAAACTAGAAATATTACACAGGCTACCTTGGGGAGCATTCATTTTCCTGCTACACATTATTTTGCTCTATTCATAGATAGATGTATTAACAGTAAAACTGATCATAGCCACCTTTGTGCCCCCGATCTTAGTATTCTTAAGAGTGCGGTAATTGGTGATAGACGATATAACTTAGGGTCCATTATTGCTAGGAGGCTGCATAATAATGCTAAGGATGGAGATTTCTTTGGTGCAATTTATGCCACTCATGTAGCAAATTATCTTGGGGTACCTATAAGGGGAAATGATATTGAGTTACCACCTGCTTTTCTCAATTATGAGGCTTTGGTGCGTTATTAGTTTCTTTAGAGGAATGAACAGTCCCTCTTGTACTGACTATTTTTTGATAGACAGTGTGCTGTCCATATTACCCTTCCCGCTCCTGCCTTCTTTGACTTTCAGGAAAAGGGGAGATACTTTATAACTAGAGAGGAGGCAGACGAGTACGAGAGAAATACGGAAGCAGCTCGCCTCCATGCTACAGTCGTTCAGGCGGTTGCCGCTGCAGCCCAGTAAAACACCGACTATGACTTTGGATATCATCTGGGCCAGCCATGGCCCTAGTCGAACTTAGTCCAAAAGCCTAAGCTTGGAGGAGTACATATTTCTCACCGACTTTACATTCATGTTCACACACTCATCTTAGTAGTCGGTGTTCATACTTTTTCATTGTGCTATCCATGGTAGTTTACTTCTTCTTTCCGCTTTCTTCTTGTGTGTTTAATTAACTGTGAGAAAAATTCAAAACAAATGAATTTAGTTCTAGCTTTACCTTCTAGTTTCTTTAGTTGTAGCATTTAAAAGAAAACCCAAAAATATTTTTCGTTCTCCTTTTGCTTATTGGGAGCTTTCCCATGTAAATAGTTTTTCTGGTTCTTGTTTTGAATTTTCTTTGTTTGGGTCGTATGAAGAAGACCACAATGAAAATGTCGAGTGGATCTCATATGCATTATTGTTTACCTATTAGATAGCCCATATTCCCTTGTCTTCTCCTTTGGGTTATTGTTTGCAGATTCCAGCTTAGTCCAATGCATGTGCACTCTTATTATTATTCACATCGTTCGATCGTGCAAGTGAAAGGCAATAATGATGCTATATGATTAAAAGATTGAGATGGACGAAACTGGTATGAACTCGACGTATTTTGCTTTTGTAAATATGATTGGCTCATCGTTCCGAATTCAGTTCATTATGGGCGAGACATATTTGCAATGACAATTAGAGATTATACTTACACATGCCATGCTTAATTAGCTAAGAGTGGATAATGGTTTGTCTTGAGTGCCAACATGCATATTAAAATGGTTGTGATGTAGTATGATAGGCTGGTATCCTCCTCTGAATGATTCAAGTGGCTTGACTTGGCACATGTTCATGCATGTAGTTGAAACAAAATCAACGTAGCCTCTACGATATTTATGTTCATGGTGATTTATATCCTACTCATGCTTGCATTCAATGTTGGTTAATCTCAAAGCATGTTGATGACCGTTGTCGCTCTCTAGTTGGTCGCTCCCAGTCTTTTGCTAGCCTTCACTTGTACTAAACAGGAATACTGCTTGTGTAGCCAATTCCTCAAACCCAAAGTTGCTCCATCTGACTCCACCATACCTACCTATATGCGGTATTCACCTACCATTCCAAGTAAATTTGCATGTGCCAAACTCTAAACCTTCAAATAATCATTCTATTTTGTATGCCCGAATCGCTCATGTAGCAACGGGGGGTTGTCAATATCTTTCATGCTAGGTGGGTTATTCTCACGATATGTGTTTATTCATTATCATTCACGAGAAAGTGGCTGGTATTCGGGATGCCCAGTTCCATGCTCAAAATCAAAATATAATGAAACAAGACTCCCCCAGGGCTATGTTTGTATGGACAGTACCCGTGAATTAGGCTCGACGTGGAGTGTGATTGATTGGTGGAGGGGGAGTAAAAACTTTATCATTCTGTTTTGGAACCGCCTATAATGTATCTAGCATGGAAGATGTTGAAGTCTCTTGGTCGTTATTGTAACAATGAAAGCATACCGCTCAAAATTGTTATTCATTCGTGTTTTAAAAGCTTGAGCTCTGGCACCTCTGCAAATCAATGCTTACCTCTGCGAAGGGCCTATCTATTTATTTTATTGCTGAGTCATCATCCTCTTATAAAAGGCACCAGTTAGAGACCCTCACGGTCATTTGTATGCTTTGCTATTAATTGGTATTGAGTATGAGTATGACAGGATCTCTTTTACCATGAATTACAATGTCTAGTCAGTCCTTGTTCTTCAGGGGTGCTCTGCATTTATGTTTTGCGGTCTTAGAAAGAGCTAGCGAGATACAATTATATCATGATTGTTTTGATAAAAGTGTTATCATCCGAGAGTTATTATTATTGCTCGCTAGTTGGTTATGCCATTGATATGAGTAAATGTGAGACCTAAATGTTACTGTGAATGTGGTTAGTCTGTAATCTTTGTTGAAAATCTGAACATCAGTTAGACATATTTACAACAACAAGATCAAACGGAGTTTGTAAAAGTTTTTCTTTATCACTTTCAGTTTATGAACTGAATTTCTTGTGGACAAGCAATGGGTTTAGTTTGGGGGAGTTGATACGTCTCCATCGTATCCACTTTTCCAAACTCTTTTCCCCTTGTTTTGGACTCTAATTTGCATGGCTTGAATGGAACTAACCCGGACTGACGCTGTTTTCAGCAGAATTGCCTTGGTGTTATTTTTGTGCAGAAATAAAAGTTCTCGGACTGAACTGAAAATTAATGTAGATTATTTTTGGAATTAATAAAAAATACTGGCCAAAGAATCAACCGGAGGGGGGCTACCCAAAGGTGACAACCCCACGAGGCGCGTCCACCCGCTTTGCCGCACCTGGCAAGTTTGTGGGCCCCCTGTGGCTCCTCCGACCTCAATTCCAACCCTATATATTCCTATTCGTGGAGAAAAAAATGAAGGAGAAGAGTTCCTCCTATTTCACGATACGGAGCCGCCGCCACCTCTTGTTCTTCTACGAGAGGCCAGATTTGGAGTCCGTTTTGGGCTCCGGAGAGGGGAAATCGACGCCATCGTCATCACCAACCATCCTTCATCACCAATTCCATGATGCTCTCCGTCGTTCATGAGTAATCCCATTGTAGGCTTGCTGGACGGTGATGGGTTGGATGAGATCTATCATGTAATCGAGTTAGTTTGGTTAGGGTTTGATCCCTAGTATTCATTATGTTCTGAGATTGATGTTGCTATGACTTTGCTATGCTTAATGCTTGTCACTAGGGCCCGAGTGCCATAATTTCAGATCTGAACCTATTATGTTTTCATGAACATATATGTGTTCTTGATCCTATCTTGCAAGTTGTAGACACCTATTACGAGTTATAATCCGCATCCCCTAGGGTGACAATAAGTGGGATTCTTTTCGATGATTACTGTAGTTTGAGGATTTCATGTATTCACTAAGTTCTAATGCTTTGGTTCGGTTCTCTATTGAAAGGAGGCCTTAATATCCCTTAGTTTTCGTTAGGACCCCCTGCCACAGGAGGGTAGGACAAAAGATGTCATGCAAGTTCTTTTCCATAACCACGTATGACTATATATGGAATGCATGCCTACATTACATTGATGAATTGGAGCTAGTTCTGTGTCACCCTATGTTATAACTTTTGCATGATGAATGACATCCGACATAATTATCCATCACTGATCCCTGGCCTACGATCTTTTCACATATTGATCTTTGCTAAGTTACTTCTCTGTTGCTACGGTTATAATCACTACAAAACCTCTACTATCACTTTTGCCATCGTTACCGTCACTTCCATATTACTTTGCTACTAAATACTTTGTTGCAGATATTAAGTCTTTCAGGTGTGGTTGAATTGACAACTCAGTTGTGACTACTCGAGAATATTCTTTAGCTCCCCTTGTGTCGAATCAATAAATTTGGGTTGAATACTCTGCCCTCGAAAACTGTTGTGATCCCCTATACTTGTGGGTTATCACTCCACATGATGGCCACCAAAGAACCTCCGGGTTGACGACGGGATCCTGATTCCTCACCAAGCTGCACGGCATGGAAGGTTTCACCTCCCAGTGCCAGCCCGGCGGAGCCCAGTCCCAGACATGACGCCTCTCAAGCAGGTTGTCACCGCCGAGTCGACGGTGAGAATGCGGGTCGGTTATCGTCAACGTCGAGAACAAATTCCTATGCGAGAATAAACTTTTATAACTTATATGTTGACTCTAAATTTGGAACCCTAATTGTATTGCTTAGTCGCATCAGACTTTGTTTATATTAATGGATTGATCATGTAGTTGTATTCCCATCGAAATATATATCATATCTTACAGTTTTAAGAAGTTGGTCCCAGTTCTCTTAACATGCAAGGTGTGCACCTCATTATCGCACTAAGCAATGCATTTTTTTTCTTGCACTAAGCCATGCAAAGTGTTCCACATAAGCATTTTCATCATAGAAAGTGTCCACCTCAACATCCCACTAAGCAATGCATTTAAGTTTTCTTCCACTAAATCATGTAAAATATTCCACATAAGAAAATCATAAATTTAACTTATAAATTACAACTATTTTTACATTAGTCTATGCATGTAATGATGCCACATCATATATTCATGTTAGTCATCCTTCACATTTAATTCAAAACTTTTTATTCTATTTTAAACTTACATTATGCTACATATGTTCCAAAAATATTTTGCAATTATAAACTACTCGAGTGTAATAAATCGCATATATTTGTATCTTTAAGCTCATATTGTTAAGTGTAATATTCACATTCACATAAGCAAGTATCATCTAAACATATTATCAATAATTCCCTCACGAACGCACGGGGAATTGTCTAGTTCCATATATCTTAAAAGAACAATTTGCTCGCAATTTACTCATTGAGCACCAGGAGAAATTGTGCTCATGCTATGCTGAGGTTGCAAGAAATTCACCAAGGCGAGGGGGCAGCCTGGGCAGCGGCGCCAGCGCACACGGCAACAAGGCGTGCAGCTGCGGACTAGGACGATGAGGATGCAAGGAGGAAGGCGAGAAGTGGCAAGAGAGATCACGTACTCGATCGAAGCTGTAGGGGCGGCAAGGCTCGGGGAGGAGGAAGTCAGATGACGGTCTGCAGGGGCGGCAAGGCTCGGAGACGACGAGGAGGTGACGATGACGGCGATCTTCGGAAGCCTGGCGGCATCGGCGGTGTCAGGGGGGAATGAGGAAGATTGGGGGAGGAAGGGGAATGCACGGTTTAAATACCTCACGGCCTTTAGTCCCGGTTGGTGGCACTAACCGTGTCGGTTGGTGCCACCAACCGGGACTAAAGGTCTGTTTTCGGTGGCCCAAATTCTGCGCGGGAAGGGACCTTTAGTCCCGGTTGAGGGCTCCAACCAGGACTAAAGGTATTTTTCAATTTTTTTGATTTTGTTTGTTTTTCTAAACAGGACAGTTTCTTTTTTAGATTTCGAATAACTGTTAGAATATTTAGAGTTTTTGAATGAATCTTTTTGCTTCAGGTCAAAAATTATAAACTTTCTGTTAGTGCCAGTAGTTTTCAAATTTAATAAGTTTAAATTTTAATTCTTTTGAAATTTATATGAATCACTAGTTTGTGAAACTTGGCATGATATCATCATTTGACCCACATAGCATGTGCTAAAAAGTTAAGAGGGTTACATCAAAAACTGGATGCACTTCGTGTACAAACTTGACCATGTCCTTCGAAGTATGAGGGTTTCAAACGAAAATTCATCCGTTACAAAGGCATTTCATTTTCTAAACTTATTTCAACTCCATACTTTTTGTGCATTCAACATGCACCATTCAAATCCACATCCTCAAATTTCAACCATTTCTAACTGCATTTGCTATTTTCATGCATTTAATGATTTGTTTTGAGCTCAATGACCCTGCAATTGAAAAGCAGTACAAATGAACTCTGAAAAGGGTTGAAACCTGGCATGGTATCATCATTTGACTCGCATAGCATGTGCTAAAAATTTGAGAGGGTTATAACAAAAATTGGATGCACTTCGTCTACAAACTGGACTATCTCTTTTTCTTCGCGTGTGTCCCTTTGCGCTATAACCATGGACAATCCACATCATTTAACAGGATGCTTGGGTCAGTCTTCATTGTGAAGGGAGGAATTTCATGAACTTTTCATAATCTTCTGACATATCTATCTTGTTCTCCACACCCATGATGTTTCTTTTCCCTGAAAGATCTATGTGGCGATTTGGCTCACCGTATGATGTATCTTTTGTCTTACCGTCCCAGGAAGCCAAGCAGGTTCATGCAAAGATTCTTCGTCACATGCATCACGTTGATTGTAGAGTGGACCTCTAGGACTTTCCAATACTCTAGCTCCCAAAATAAAGATTTCTTCCACATGGGTGCGTGCCCGTCAGCGTCATTCGGAACAGATTAAGCTCCAGGACCCTTTCCAAAGATTAATTTTAAATCCTTGACCATATCAAGTATATCATCACCAGTACGGTGTCTAGGCTTCTTCTAGTTATTCGCCTCACCTTTAAAATGCCTGCATTTATTTCTTAAGGCATTCTTGATCGGAAGAAACTGACGATATCCCAGGTACACAACATTCTTACATTTATCCAAATATATACCTTCACTCTCATCTAAAAAGTGTGTGCATGCATTGTATCCCTGGTTTGTCTGTCCTAAAAGATTACTAAGAGCAGGCCAATCATTGATGGTAACAAACAGCAATGCTCGTAGGTCAAAATCCTCATGTTCGTGGTCATCCCATACACGTGCACCTTTTAAATCCCACAACTGTAAAAGTTCATCAACTAATGGACTTAGGTACACATCAATGTCGTTTTCGGGTTGCTTAGGGCCTTGGATAAGCATTGTAATCATAATGAACTTCTGCTTCATGCACAACCAAGGAGGAAGGTTATAGATACATCGAGTCACAGGTTGATAACCCACAAGTATAGGGGATCAGTTGTAGCCTCTTTCAATAAGTCAGAGTGGCGAACCCAATGATGAGCTAAAGGTAGAACAAATATTCCCTCAAGTTCCATCGACCACCAATACAACTCTATGCACGATTAACGTTCGCTTTACCTAGAACAAGTATGAAACTAGAAGTACTTTTGTAGGTGTGATAGGATAGGTTTGCAAGATAATAAAGAGCATGGAAATAAAAACTAGGGGCTGCTAAGATAAATAAACAACTAAGTTAGTTTAACGAGTGTGGAAAAGTGGTGGTAAGAGTTGCGGAATTGTCCCTAGGTAATCGACAACTAGACCGGTAATCATTATTGCAATTTTATATGAGGGAGAGGCATAAGCTAACATACTTTCTCTACTTGGATCATATGCACTTATGATTGGAACTCTAGCTAGCATCCACAACTACTAAATATCGTTAAGGTAAAACCCAACCATAGCATTATAAGGTATCAAGTCCTCTTTACTCCCATATGCAACAACCCACCTACTCTGGTTTATGCTTCTGTCACTCAAGCAACCCACCATAGGGAATCATGAACACATTGCAACACCCTACAACAAGGATCCCTCAAGCTTGCGCGACACGGAGAGCACCATAGGACAGCACCAATAATAAAACATGCAACTCAAACCAATCATGATCATCCATCAACCCATAGGACAAAATAGATCTACTCAGACATCATAGGATGGCAACACATCATAGGATAATAATATGAAGCATAAAGCACCATGTTCAAGTAGAGGGTACAGATGGTTGCGGGAGAGTGGACCGCTGTAGATAGATGGAGGAAGGTGATGGAGGTGTTGGTGAAGATGACGGAGTTGTTGGAGTAGATCGCTGTCACGATGATGGCCTTGGCGGCGTTCTGGTGCCACCGGGAGAGAGGGGGAGAGAGCCCCCCCTCCTTATTATTCTTCCTTGACCTTCCCCCTAGATGGGAGAAGGGTTTCCCCTCTGGTCCATGGCCTCCTTGGCGGCGAAGGGGCGAGAGCCCCTCTGAGATTGGATCTCTCTCTCTGTTTCCTTCTGTTTCTGCGTTCCCAGATTCCGGCTTTTCACCATTTCTTAAATATCCCTAACTCCGATTGGGCTGGAATTTTGAGGGGTTATTTATCCATAATTTAGCTTTCTTGCGGCCAAAGGACAGATCCAATATACCTAAGGGGTGGCCACAAGCCCTCAGGGCACGCCCTACCCCCAAGGCGCGCCCTAGTGGCTTGTGGGCCCCTCGGGCACCGCCTTTTGTTGATTCCACTTCCCAAAATTCACATATATTGCAAAAAAAATCTCCATAAGTTTTTATCCCGTTTGGACTTTGTTTCATATGGATTTTCTGCAAAAGAAAAAACATGCAACAAACGGGAACTAGCACTGGGCACTAGATCAACATGTTAGTCCCAAAATTGTATAAAAAGTTGCCAAAAGTATATGAAAGTTGTAGAATATTTACATGAAACAATCAAAAATTGTAGATATGACGGAGACGTATCAGCATCCCCAAGATTAATTCCTGCTCGTCCTCGAGTAGGTAAATGATAAAGAATATAATTTTTGACGTGGAATGCTACCTAGCATAATCTTGATCTTGTAATCTAATCATGGCATGAATATTAAGACACGAGTGATTCAAAGAAATAGTCCATATTGACATAGAAACAATAATACTTCGAGCACACCAACAAGGCAATCGTGTCCTTTCAAAATAACATGGCCTTAGAAAGTTATCCCTACAAAATCATATGGTCTGGCTATGCTCCATCTTCCCCACACAAAGTATCTAAATCATGCACACCCCCGATGAACAAGTCAAGCAATTGTTTCACACTTCTATGTTCTCAAACCTTTTCAACTCTCACGCAATACATGAGCGTGAGCCATGGATATAGCACTATAGGTGGAATAGAACATGGTGGAGGTTATGAAGAAAAAGGAGAAGATAGTCTCACATCAACTAGGCGTATCAATGGGCTATGGAGATGCCCATTAATATATATTAATGTGAGTGAGTAGGGATTGCCATGCAACGGATGCACTAGAGCTATAAGTGTATGAAAGCTCAAAAAGAAAACTAAGTGGTCATGCAAATGATGAAGATTCCACTAGCTATATGAAAGTGAAAAAATAGGAGACTCTCTATCATGAAGATCATGGTGCTACTTTGAAGCACAAGTGTGGAAAAAGATAGTAGCATTGTCCCTTCTCTCTTTCTCTCATTTTTTTTCTTTTTTTCTTTTTTTCTTTTTTTATTTTTTTGGTGGACATCTTTGGCCTCTTTTTTTTATTTGCACTTCGCTGGCCCCTTTTATTTTTTTGTAAAGTCCAGAGACTCCTCCCAAGGGAATCATAGCTTCCATCATCCTTTTCTCACATGGGACAATGCTCTAATAATGAAAATCATGACACTTTTATTTACTTACAACTCGATACCTAGAACAAAAATATGACTATATATGAATGCTTCCGGTAGGATACCGGGATGTGAAACGATCTAGCCTAGCAAATGACATCAAAAAATGGACAAGACATGAAACATCATGCAAGCTGTCTTACGATCATGTAAAGCAATATGAAAATTGTTGGGAGACGTAGTAGTAAATCAAAATTTTCCTACGTTCACCAAGATCTATCTATGGAGAAACCAGCAACGAGAGGGGAGAGATTGCATCTTCATACCTTTGAAGATCGCTAAGCGGAAGCGTTACAAGAACGCGGTTGATGGAGTCGTACTCGCAGCGATTCAGATCGCGGTAGATCCGATCAAGTGCCGAACGGACGGCACCTCCGCGTTCAACACACGTGCAGCCCGGTGACGTCTCCAACACCTTGAACCAGCAAGGAGGAAGGAGAGGTTGGGGAGGGCTCCAACAGCAGCACGACGGCGTGGTGGTGGTGGAGTAGCAAGGTATTCCGACAGGGCTTCGCCTAAGCGCTGCGGAGGAGGAAGAAGAGAGGTAGGGCTTCGCCGTGAGAGAGAGAGATCAAATCTTGTCTCAAAACATCCAAAACCTCAAGTATATATAGGAGGAGGGACGTGGAGGGCTGGCTTGGCCTCTACTCCAAAGAGGAGATGGCCGGCCGAATTAAAGGGAGAGTCCACCTCCCACAAGGGAGGTGGATCTCCTCCTTTTAAATCCTTTTTGCCTTATCTCCTTATCTCCAGCCGCATGGGCCTTTAGCAAAAGTCTTGCCCAGCCCAATAAGGGCTGGCACACTTTATCTAACAGCCCATGTGGTCCTTTGGTCGTCACACCCCTCCCGGGGGTCCTCCGGCACCCTCCCGGCACTCCCGGTACACTACCGATGAGCCCGAAAACTTTCCGGTGACCAAAACTGGACTTCCTATATATCAATCTTTACCTCCGGACCATTCCGGAGCTCCTCGTGACGTCCGGGATCTCATCCGGGACTCCGAACAACCTTCGGTAATCACGTATACCAATTCCCTATAACCCTAGCGTCATCGAACCTTAAGTGTGTAGACCCTACGGGTTCGGGAGACACGTAGACATGACCGAGACACTTCTCCGGCCAATAACCAACAGCGGGATCTGGATACCCATGTTGGCTCCCACGTACTCCACGATGATCTCATCGGATGAACCACGATGTCGGGGATTCAATTAATCCCGTATTCAATTCCCTTTGTCTATTGGTATGATACTTGCCCGAGATTCGATCGTCGGTATCCCCATACCTTGTTCAATCTCATTACCGGCAAGTCTCTTTACTCGTTCCGTAATACATCATCCCGTGACTAACTCCTTAGTCACATTGATCTCATAATGATGATGTCTTACCGAGTGGGCCCAGAGATACCTCTCCGTCACACGGAGTGACAAATCCCAGTCTCGATTCGTGTCAACCCAACAGACACTTTCGGAGATACCCATAGCGTACCTTTATAGCCACCCAGTTACGTTGTGACGTTTGGCACACCCAAAGTATTCCTACGGTATCCGGGAGTTACACAATCTCATGGTCTAAGGAAATGACACTTGACATTGAAAAGCTTTAGCAAACGAACTACACGATCTTTGTGCTATGCTTAGGATTGGGTCTTGTCCATCACATCATTCTCCTAATGATGTGATCCCGTTATCAACGACATCCAATGTCCATGGTCATGAAACCGTGACCATCTATTGATCAACGAGCTAGCCAACTAGAGGCTTACTAGGGACATGTTGTGGTCTATGTATTCACACATGTATTACGGTTTCCGCTTAACACAATTATAGCATGAACAATAGACAATTATCATGAACAAGGAAATACAATAATAACCATTTTATTATTGCCTCTAGGGCATATTTCCAACAGTCTCCCACTTGCACTAGAGTCAATAATCTAGTTCACATCACCATGTGATTAACACTTACATCACCATGTGATCATATCATCATGTGATTAACACCCAATAAGTTCTGGGGTTTGTTCATGTTCTGCTCGTGAAAGAGGTTTTTAGTCAGCGGGTCTGCGACATTCAGATCCGTGTGTACCTTACAAACTTTCCATGTCATATTTGTAGATACTGCTCCCACGCTCCACTTGGAGCTATTCCAAATGGCTGCTCCACTATACGTAGCCAGATTTCTACTAAGAGTCATCCGGATTGGAGTTAAAGCTTGCATCATCGTAACCCTTTACGATGAACTCTTTATCACCTCCATAATCGAGAAATATTTCCTTAGTTCTCAAGTTACTAAGGATAACTTTGACCGTTGTCCAGTGATCCACTCTTGGATTACTCTTGTACCCCTTGACAAACTCATGGCAAGGCACACACAGGTGCGGTACACAGCATGGCATACTATATAGAGCCTATGGCTAAAGCATAGGAGATGACACTCATCTCTTCTTTATCTTCTGCCATGGTCGGGTATTGAGTCTTACTCAATTTCACACCTTACAATACAGTCAAGAACTCCTTCTTTGACCCATCTATTTTGAACTCCTTCAAAAACTTGTCAAGGTATGTCTTCGTCGAAAAAACTTATCAAGCGAATAGATCTATCCCTATAGATCTTGATGCTCAATAAAATAGTAGCTTTATCTGGGTCTTCCTTTGAAAAACAAAACTTTTCAAACAACCCTTCATGCTCTTCCAGAAATTCTACATCATTTCCGATCAATAATATGTCAACTACATATTCTTATAAGAAATTCCATAGTGCTCCCACTCACTTTCTTGCAAATACAAGTTTCTCATAAACTTTGTATAAACTTAAACACTTTGATCACCTCATCAAAGCATATATTCCAACTCCGAGATGCTTGCTCCAGTCCATAGAAGGATCGCTGGAGTTTGCATATTATTAGCATCCTTAGGATTGACAAAACCTTCTGGTTGTATCACATACAACTCTTCCTCACAGAAACCATTACGGAAACCTTGTTTTGCCATCCATCTGCCAGATTTCATAATCGAAAAATGCAGCAACTGCTAACAAAATTTTAATAGACTTTTAGCATCGCTACAGATGAGACAATCTCATTGCAGTCAACTCCTTGAACTTGGCGGAAACTTCTTTGCGACAAGTCGAGCTTTATAAACGGTGACATTTCACCATTAGCGTCTATGTTTATCTCAAAGGTCCATTTGTACTCAATGACCCGCCATTCAACAGGCAAGTCTACCAAAGTCCATACTTGGTTTTCATACATGGATCCTTTCTCGGATTTCATGGCTCCTAGCCATTTGTTGGAATCCGGGCCCACCATTGCTTCTCCATAGTTCGTAGGTTCATCGTTGTCCAACAACATGATTTCCAAGACAGGGTTGTCGTACTACTCAGGAGCAGTACGCGTCCTTGTCGACCTACGAGGTTCGATAGTGACTTGATCCGAAGCTTCATGATCATCATCATTAACTTCCTTTTCAACTAAGTAGGCTCTACAGAAACATCTTTCTGTGTTGCGCTATTCTCTGGTTGAAACAAAGGTTCAACAACCTTATCAAGTTCTATCTTCCTCCCACTCAATTCTTTCGAGAGAAACTCTTTCTCAAAAAGGACCCGTTCTTAGCAACAAACACCTTTTGCGCTTGGATCTGAGATAGAAGGTATACCCAATGTCTCATTAGGGTATTCTATGAAGATGCATTTGTCTGCTTTGAGTTCGAGCTCGCTAGGTGAAAAACCCATTTTCACATAAGCGTCGCAGCCCCAAACATTAAGAAATGACAGCTTAGGCTTCTGTCAAACCATAATTCTCACGGTGTCATCTCAACAGACTTAGATGGTGCCCTGTTAAAGTGAATGGATTTGTCTTTAATGCATAACCCCATAACGATAGTGGTAAAACGATAAGAGACATCATAGTACTCACTATATCCAATAGAGCACGACTACGACGTTCGAACACACCATCACACTATGGTGTTCCAGGAGGCGTGAGCTGTGAAACAATTTCCACATTGTCTAAAATTGCATACCAAACTCGTAACTTAGATATTCACCTCCATGATCATATCATAGACATTTATCTTCTTGTCACGATGATCTTTAACTTCACTCTGAAACTCCTTGAACCTTTCAAACATTTCAGATTCGTGTTTCATTAAGTAAATATCCCCATATTTACTCAAATCATCAGTGAAGGTAAAGAAAAACAACGATATCCACTGTGTGTTTCAACACTCATTGGACCACATACATCAACATGCATTAATTCCAATAAGCCACTTGCCCGCTCCATCATATTGGATGACGGGGTCTCAGTCATCTTGCCCAAGAGGCATGGCTCGCATGTCTCAACCGATTCGAAATCGAGTGAGTCAAAAAACATCCATCATCATGGAGTTTCTTCATGCGATTTATACCAATATGACATTACGTGGCAGTGCCACAAGCATGTGGTACTATCATTATTAACTTTGTATCTTTTGGTACCAATGTTATGAATATGTGTACTACTACGATCATGATTCGATAAACCATTTCGAGTGGGTGCATGACCATTGAAGGCATTATCCATGTAAACAGAATAACCATTATTCTCTAACTTATATGAATAACCGTATCGCACTAATCATGATCTAATCACGTTTATGCTCAACGCAAACACCAAATAACATTTATTTAGGTTTATCACAAATCCTGAAGGTAGAGAGAGCGTGCGATGGTGATCACATCAATCTTGGAAATACTTCCAACACACATCGTCACCTTTCACCTAGCTAGTCTCCATTTACTCCGTAGCTTTTATTTCGAGTTGCTAACACTTAGCAACCGAACCGGTATCTAATACCCAGGTGCTACTAGGAGTACCAGCAAGGTACACATCACTAACACGTATATCAAATATACTTCCATTGACATTACCAGCCTTCTTATCTACCAATCATCTAGGGTTTTTCCGCTTCAGCGAACATTCTCCTCATAACAGAAGCACTTAGTCTCGGGTTCGGGCTCAACCTTGAGTTTCTTCACTAGAGCAACAACTGGCTTGCCATTCCTGAAGTTTTTCCCTTCTTGCCCTTGCCCCTTTTGAAACTAGTGGTTTTCACTTAACCATCAACACTTGATGCTCCTTATTGATTTCTACCTTCGTGGTGTCAAACATCACGAACAACTCAGGGATCATCTTATCCATCCCTGGCATGTTATAGTTCATCACGAAGCTCTAGTAGCTTGGTGGCAGTGACTTGGAGAACTGCATTAATCACTATCTCTTGATTCAAGTGATTGTAGCACCCAGACAATCTGAGAACACGCTCACCGATTAAGCTATTCTCCTTTATCTTGCAGGCAAAGAATCTTGTTGGAGGTCTCATACCTCTCAACATAGGCACGAGCTTGAGATCACAATCTCAGCTCCTAGAACATCTCATATGTTCTGTGACGTTCAAAACATTTTGAAGCCTCAATTCTAAGCCGTAATGCATGACGCACTGAACTATCACGTAGTCATCAAAAAGTGCCTGTCATATGTTCACAACATCTACAGACAACGCTTGAGGGAGTGATGCAGTTAGCGGTACATCAAAAACATAAGCTTTCTGTGCAGCAATGAGGACAATCCTCAGATCACGGACCCAGTCCGCATTATTGCTACCATCAACTTTCAACTTACTTTTCTCTAGGATTGTATCAATAAAACTGGGGAGCTACAGCGCGAGCTATCTACGACATAATTTGCAAGGACATTTTTAGACTAAGTTCATGATAATTAAGTTCACTTAATCAAATTATTAATGAACTCCCACTTAGATAGACATCTCTCTAGTCTTCCAAGTGATACATGATCCATGTCAACTAGCCCGTGTCCGATCATCACGTGAGACGGACTAGTCATCCATGGTGAACATCTCTATGTTGATCGTATCTTCTATACGACTCATGTTCGACCTTTCGGTCTTCCGTGTTCCGAGGCCATGTCTGTACATGCTAGGCTCGTCAAGTCAACCTAAGTGTTTCGCATGTGTAAATCTGGCTTACACCCGTTGTATGCGAACGTTAGAACCTATTACACCCGATCATCACGTGGTGCTTCGGAACAACGATCCTTAGCAACGGTGCACAGTTAGGGTGAACACTTCTCTTGAAATTTTATTGAGAGATCATCTTATTTACTACCGTCGTTTGAAGCAAATAAGATGTAAACATGATAAACATCACATGCAATCAATATAGTGACATGATATGGCCAATATCATCTTGCTCCTATGATCTCCATCTTCGGGGCACCATGATCATCACTGTCACCGGCACGACACCATGATCTCCATCATCATGATCTCCATCATTGTGTCTTCATGAAGTTGTCTCGCCAACTATTACTTCTACTACTACAGCTAACGTTTAGCAATAAAGTAAAGTAATTACATGGCGTTTATGATTGACACGCAGGTCATACAATAATATAAGACAACTCCTATGGCTCCTGCCGGTTGTCATAGTCATCGACATGCAAGTCGTGAACCCTATTACAAGAACATGATCAATCTCATACATCACAATGCATCACATCACATCCTTTTGGCCATATCACATCACACGGCATATGCTGCAAAAACAAGTTAGACGTCCTCTAATTTGTAGTTGCAAGTTTTTACGTGGTTTCTATAGGTTTCTAGCAAGAACGTTTCTTACCTACGTCAAAACCACAACGTGATATGCCAATTGCTATTTACCCTTCATAAGGACCCTTTTCATCGAATCCAATCCGACTAAGGTGGGAGAGACAGACACCCGCTAGCCACCTTATGCAACTAGTGCATGTCAGGCGGTGGAACCGGTCTCACGTAAGCGTACGTGTAAGGTTGGTCCGGGCCGCTTCATCCCACAATACCGTCGAATCAAGATAAGACTAGTAACGGCAAGCATATTAACAAAATCGACGCCCACAACTGCTTTGTGTTCTACTCGTGCATAGATTCTACGCATAGACCTAGCTCATGATGCCACTGTTGGGAGACGTAGTAGTAAATCAAAATTTTCCTACGTTCACCAAGATCTATCTATGGAGAAACCAGCAACGAGAGGCGAGAGATTGCATCTTCATACCTTTGAAGATCGCTAAGCGGAAGCGTTACAAGAACGCGGTTGATGGAGTCGTACTCGCAGCGATTCAGATCGCGGTAGATCCGATCAAGTGCCGAACGGACGGCACCTCCGCGTTCAACACACGTGCAGCCCGGTGACGTCTCCAACACCTTGAACCAGCAAGGAGGAAGGAGAGGTTGGGGAGGGCTCCAACAGCAGCACGACGGCGTGGTGGTGGTGGAGTAGCAAGGTATTCCGACAGGGCTTCGCCTAAGCGCTGCGGAGGAGGAAGAAGAGAGGTAGGGCTTCGCCGTGAGAGAGAGAGATCAAATCTTGTCTCAAAACATCCAAAACCTCAAGTATATATAGGAGGAGGGACGTGGAGGGCTGGCTTGGCCTCTACTCCAAAGAGGAGATGGCCGGCCGAATTAAAGGGAGAGTCCACCTCCCACAAGGGAGGTGGATCTCCTCCTTTTAAATCCTTTTTGCCTTATCTCCTTATCTCCAGCCGCATGGGCCTTTAGCAAAAGTCTTGCCCAGCCCAATAAGGGCTGGCACACTTTATCTAACAGCCCATGTGGTCCTTTGGTCGTCACACCCCTCCCGGGGGTCCTCCGGCACCCTCCCGGCACTCCCGGTACACTACCGATGAGCCCGAAAACTTTCCGGTGACCAAAACTGGACTTCCTATATATCAATCTTTACCTCCGGACCATTCCGGAGCTCCTCGTGACGTCCGGGATCTCATCCGGGACTCCGAACAACCTTCGGTAATCACGTATACCAATTCCCTATAACCCTAGCGTCATCGAACCTTAAGTGTGTAGACCCTACGGGTTCGGGAGACACGTAGACATGACCGAGACACTTCTCCGGCCAATAACCAACAGCGGGATCTGGATACCCATGTTGGCTCCCACGTACTCCACGATGATCTCATCGGATGAACCACGATGTCGGGGATTCAATTAATCCCGTATTCAATTCCCTTTGTCTATTGGTATGATACTTGCCCGAGATTCGATCGTCGGTATCCCCATACCTTGTTCAATCTCGTTACCGGCAAGTCTCTTTACTCGTTCCGTAATACATCATCCCGTGACTAACTCCTTAGTCACATTGATCTCATAATGATGATGTCTTACCGAGTGGGCCCAGAGATACCTCTCCGTCACACGGAGTGACAAATCCCAGTCTCGATTCGTGTCAACCCAACAGACACTTTCGGAGATACCCGTAGCGTACCTTTATAGCCACCCAGTTACGTTGTGACGTTTGGCACACCCAAAGTATTCCTACGGTATCCGGGAGTTACACAATCTCATGGTCTAAGGAAATGACACTTGACATTGAAAAGCTTTAGCAAACGAACTACACGATCTTTGTGCTATGCTTAGGATTGGGTCTTGTCCATCACATCATTCTCCTAATGATGTGATCTCGTTATCAACGACATCCAATGTCCATGGTCATGAAACCGTGACCATCTATTGATCAACGAGCTAGCCAACTAGAGGCTTACTAGGGACATGTTGTGGTCTATGTATTCACACATGTATTACGGTTTCCGCTTAACACAATTATAGCATGAACAATAGACAATTATCATGAACAAGGAAATACAATAATAACCATTTTATTATTGCCTCTAGGGCATATTTCCAACAAAAAATGACATCAAAAAATGGACAAGACATGAAACATCATGCAAGCTGTCTTACGATCATGTAAAGCAATATGAAAATGATGGTGCATGTCATACTAAACGGAACGGTGGAAGTTGCATGGCAATATATCTCGGAATGGCTATGGAAATGTCATGATAGGTAGGTATGGTGGTTGTTTTGAGGAAAATATATGGTGGCTGTTTTGAGGAAGGTGGGTTTGATGCATCGACGAAAGTTGCGCAGTACTACAGATGCTAGCAAAGGTGGAAGGGTGAGAGTGCGTATAATCCATGGACTCAACATTAGTCATAAAGAACTCACATACTTATTGCAAAAGTCTATTAGTTATCAAAAAAAGCATTAGACGCATGCTCCTAGGGGAGAGGTTGGTAGGACTTAACCATGGCGCACTCCCGACCCTCACACAAAGGTTGACAATCATTAAACAAATCATGCTCCGACTTCGTTACATAATGGTTCACCATACATGCATGCTACGGGAATCACAAACCTTAACACAAGTATTTCTCCAATTCAAAATCACTCACTAGCATGACTCTCATATTACCATATTTATATTGCAAAACTATTGCAAGGAATCAAACATATAATATTCAGTGATCTACAAGTTTTATGTAGGATTTTATGACTAACCATGTGAATGACCAACTCCTGTTAACTCTCTAAATAGATATAAATGAAGCATGAGAGTTTAATTCTTTCTACAAAAGATATGCCCACACTCTAGAAAATATAAGTGAAGCAAAAGAGCATTCTACAAATGGCGGTTTTCTTTGTAGAGAAACAGGCAATCCAAACTTCAAATGATATAAGTGAAGCACATGAAGCATTCTATAAAGACATACTCAAAAAATATAAGTGATGTGCATGAAGCATTGTATAAATCGACCTAGGACTATCTCATACCAACATGCTGCATTATTAAAATAAAAAAAATCACAAGACGCTCCAAGATTTACGCATATCATGTGACGAACAAAAATATAGCTCCAAGTAAAATTACCGATGGTTGTTAGAAGAAAGACGGGATGCCTTCCGGGGCATCCCCAAGCTTAGTTTCTTGGGAGTCCTTGAATATTACCTTGGGGTGCCTCGGGCATCCCCAAGCTTAGTCTCTTTCCACTCCTTATTCCTTCATCCATCGTGATCTCACCCAAAACTTGAAAACTTCAATCACACAAAACTTAACACAACCCTCGTGAGATCCATTAGTATAATAAAGAAAATCACAACTTTATGTACTGTTGACAACCAATTAATATTTTATTTTTGTATTTTAGATACTGTATTATAATTTTTCCATGGCTTATACCACCGATACAATCGATAGTTTCATCAAAACGAGCAAAATAATGCATCAAAAACAGAATATGTCTTAAACAGGACAGTCTGTAGCAATCTGAACATTCACCATACTTATGTAACTCTAAAAATTCTGTAAAATTGGTACAAAATAAAAAAAATCATAGAAGTGCTTTGTAAAAAAATCAGAAACTTTTGACATTCCAGTAAAAACGTAAATTCATGCACTACGGCCAAAGTTTCTGTTTTTGCACTTCACACACCAAACAAGCAATCTATTCATGCTAAAGGCAAATCTTGGCACATTATTTTTATAATACAATGTATTTATGCAAGGGGATAATTGTTTTTGTTGAAAATTTTCTGTAATCAAGATTTGCAAAGTTTCCATGGGCATGAACAAAGTTCAAGGAGCTCCCACACTTCAACGATGCTCGTCCTTCTTACATTCACTTCACTTTTTGAAAAAGTTTTAAGTTCCCCATTTTATTTATTTTTGTTTTTAAACTATATAAAAGCACACAACAGAATAAAATGACTCTCTAAAACTTTCAGGTTGTCTCCCTGGCAGCACTTTCATTAAAGCCATTAAGCTAGGCATACAGTGCTCAAGTAATGGATCCACCCGGATCCCAAGGTATATCAAAGACAATTTTAATTAACAATGATTTTTAATTTAGTAGTGAGCACAAAGTAACATATATCATGCAATAACAAAGTCTAACTCTCTTCCTATGCATCGGCATGTCATAAAAGAACAATTCATGCACACAAAGTAAAGGCCAATGCATAGTATAAACATTTTCTTGCAATTTTATTGTATTGGAAACATAGAGAGGCGGAGATGTAGTTCCTATCTCATAATAATTGCAAGTAGGAGCATAAAGCACATGCATATTATATCTATCAAAATTATCATGTGCGATAGTAGAAGGAAACCCATCTATATAATCCTTAATAAGTGCAAACTTCTCCGATAAAGTGTAGTTGGGAGAATTCAAAATGATAGTAGGACTATCATGTGTGGGTGCAATAGCAACAATTTCACGTTTAACATAAGGAACTATAGCAAGTTAATCTCCATAAGCATCAATCATATTGGCATCATGTCCACAAGCATAGCAAGCATCAAGTTCATCAAAAAGGGAATCCAATGGATCATAGCAATTATCATAGCATTCATCCTTCAGTAAGCACGAAGAGAAATTAAACAATGTATGAGTTGAAGAGTTACTCTCATTAGAAGGTGGGCACGGGTAGCTAATCTGCTCTTCCTCCTTTTGTTCTTCACTCTCCTCCTCATCTTTTTCATACAATGAGCTCACGTTGTCATCAATTTCTTCTTCCATAGATTCCTGCAAAATATTAGTCTCTTCCAAGGCAGCAGACATTCCTCAATAAATGCATCGATATCGGAATTATATTCATAATTCTCATAGCAATATTTAAGTATAGCAAAATTTTCGGATCTATAAATAGCATCATCATAATTTTCACACTTCTCAAACAAAGATTCAATTTCATAAGCACCCTTAAAAGTAACGAATTCCTCTATTCGTTCCACATCATAATAATCATAAATACCTTTAGCATAAGAAGCCAAGTTTTCATTATCATTGAATTTACATGAAAAAGGAAGGTGTTGAGCCTTCATCCTAGAGCAACAAGTATAATCATATCTCTGGCATAGATTCCAAGCATACCATTTCAACATATAAATCTGATCCCATAATAGTTTCCATTTTTTGAGTCAAGCGATAATCCCTAAAGTATTCACATTGATCTAACGTGTCTCCCCTTATATAATTGAATGGGCTTTTCTCAGGATTATTAAAGTAGTACATAATATCTTTCACATCATGAGCATCGAGGGTTTTAGGAGGTTCCCCATCTCCATGAGTAGCAAGTAAACCTAATTTTTTTGGTATTTCGTGTTCCATATCCATATCTAAAATAGAGAACAACTTAGAACAGCAAATAAAATCTACTTAGTGATAAAGCAAGCAAGCACACACGAGAATATTCACCCCACGCTATTGCTCCCCGGCAACGGTGCCAGAAAAAGGTCTTGATAACCCACAAGTATAGGGGATCAATTGTAGCCTCTTTAGATAAGTAAGAGTGTGGAACCCAACGAGGAGCTAAAGGTAGAACAAATATTCCCTCACGATCTATCGACCACCGATACAACTCTACACATGTTTAACATTCGCTTTACCTAGAACAAGTATGAAACTAGAAGTACTTTGTAGGTGTGATTGGATAGGTTCGCAAGATAATAAAGAGCACGGAAATAAAAACTAGGGGCTGCTAAGATAAAGAAACAACTAAGTTAGTTTAACGAGTGTGGAAAAGTGGTGATAGGAGTTGCGGAATTGTCCTTAGGCAATCGATAACTAGACCGGTAATCATTATTGCAATTTTATATGAGGGAGAGGCATAAGCTAACATACTTTCTCTACTTGGATCATATGCACTTATGATTGGAACTCTATCAAGCATCCGCAACTACTAAAGATCATTAAGGTAAAACCAAACCATAGCATTATAAGGTATCAAGTCCTCTTTACTCTCAGATGCAACAACCCACCTACTCGTGTTTATGCTTCTGTCACTCAAGCAACCCACCATAGGCAAATCATGAACACATTGCAACACCCTACAACAAGGATCCCTCACGCTTGCGCGACATGGAGAGCACCATAGTACAGCACCAATAATAAAACATGCAACTCAAACCAATCATGATGATCCATCACCCCATATGACAAAATAGATCTACTCAAACATCATAGGATGGCAACACATCATTGGATAATAATATGAAGCATAAAGCACCATGTTCAAGTAGAGGGTACAGAGGGTTGCAGGAGAGTGGGCCGCTATAGATAGATGGAGGAAGGTGATGGAGGTGTTGGTGAAGATGACGGAGTTGTTGGAGTAGATCGCCATCACGATGATGGCCCCGGTGGCATTCCGGTGCCACCGGGAGAGAGGGGGAGAGAGCCCCCTCCTTCTTATTCTTCCTTGACCTTCCCCTATATGGGAGAAGGTTTTCCCCTTTGGTCCATGGCCTCCATGGCGGTGGAGGGGCGAGAGCCTCTCCGAGATTGGATATCTCTCTGTGTTTCCTTCTGTTTCCGCGTTCCCAGATTCTGGCCTTTCACCGTTTCTTAAATATCCAGAGATTTGTAACTCCGATTGGGCTGAAATTTTGAGGGAATCTTTATCCATAAATTAAATTTCTTGCGGCCAAAGTACATTTCTATCCGACCTAAGGTGTGGCCACAAGCCCTCAAGGCGCTCCCTACCCCCCAGGGCGCACCCTAGTGGCTTGTGGGCCCCTCGAGCACCGCCTTTTGTTAATTCCACTTCCCGAAATTCACATATATTCCAAAAAAATCTCTATAAGTTTGTATCTCGTTTGGACTTCGTTTGATATGGATTTTCTACGGAAAAAAACATGCACCAAACAGGAACTGGAACTAGGCACTGGATCAATATGTTAGTCCCAAAAATAGTATAAAAAGTTGCCAAAAGTATATGAAAATTGTAGAATATTGGCATGAAACAATCAAAAATTGTATCTACGACGGAGATGTATCACAGGCCAGGTGCTATGATTATTGCTCTGCACCCCAAAAGGATTGATGCCATTTGCACTTAAACCAAACCATAAGTTCCTTGCGTCATCTGCAAAGTCCGGCCACTTTCTCCCGATTTTTCTTCACTGCGATCCATCAGCGGGTACTCTCAACTTCCCGTATTTCTTACGGTCATCTTTGTGCCATCGCAACAACTTGGCATGCTCTTTGTTTTGGAACAAATGTTTCAACCGTGGTATTATAGGAGCATACCACATCACCTTGGTAGGAATCCTCTTCCTGGGGCGCTCGCCCTCAACATCATCACCAGGGTCATCGACCCTGATCTTATAGCGCAATGCACCG
Source organism: Hordeum marinum (assembly GCA_022496015.1). Taxonomy (NCBI): domain Eukaryota; kingdom Viridiplantae; phylum Streptophyta; class Magnoliopsida; order Poales; family Poaceae; genus Hordeum; species Hordeum marinum. The sequence goes on along the minus strand of CM039674.1, from coordinate 504,198,695 downwards.
CAAACCGGGCATGCATTCCAATTCTCATACTCCTCATAGCGGTTGAGGATGCAATCATTAGGGCATGCATGTATCTTCTGCACCTCTAATCCTAGAGGGTATACAAACCTTATTTGCTTCGTACGTACTGTCGGGCAATTCGTTGTCCTTTGGAAGCTTATTCTTCATTATTTTCAGCAACTTTTCAAATCCCTTGCAGATTCACCATTCTCTGCCTTCCATTGCAGCAATTTTAGTGTGGTACCCAGGTTTTTCTTGTCATCTTCGTCAATTTGGGTACAACAATTTGTTGTGATCCTCTAACATGCGTTGAAACTTCAACTTCTCCTTTTCCTTTCATAGTTTCTCTTTATATCAGCAATGGCCCGACTAAGATCATCAGCGGGCTCATCTGATGCCTCTTCTTGGCTTCTTCTTCTTCATTCTCTTCCCCCATCATAGTACCATCGTATTCAGGGAAACCAGGATAGTTGTCATCATCCTCTTCTTCTTCATTCTCTTCCATTAGAACCCATCTTTTTCCATGTTTGGTCCAACAGTTATAGCCGGACATGAAACCAGACGTAAACAGGTGGATGTGAATGACTTTTGAGCTAGAGTAATTCTTATAATTCTTACAGACAGCACATGGACAACACATAAAACCATTCCGCTTGTTTGCCTCAGCCGCATGCAGAAAACTATGCACGCCATTAATGAACTAGGGAGAGCGTCGGTCATCATACATCCATTGCCGACTCATCTTCATTACATAACATAAAAGTGACCAAATTAATAGAAGTTCATACATAAAGTTCATACACACTTATTTTCATAAAACAACAATCTAGCTAAAGCATTTAAATACAACAACAAATGCGATCAAAATCGCAACTAAGGTAACAATTGATCGAATAACATAATGATATCAAGCCTCTTTATTAATGGCATATTTTCTAATCTTTCTAATCTTCAAGCGCATTGCATCCATCTTGATCTTGTGATCATTGACGACATCGACAACGTACAACTCCAATTTGATCTTCTCTTCTTCAACTCTTTTCAATTTTCTTTAAAATAATCGTTTTCTTTTTCAACTAAATTTAACGTCTCAACAATAGGGTCAGTTGGAATTTCCGGTTCACATACCTCCTAGATAAAAAATATGTATGTCAACTTGATGGTCATAATTGTCATTAACACGAAATGCGACAAATAGTTATAAAAGAGAATATACCACATTCGAATTATAAACCAGACGAGAGCCGATGGGCACGGATATCAAAACCATGGCACTATGTATAACAAAAAATCATCCAAGTAAGAAAATTATACAAATAACTATCTAAAACATATAAATAAGATTTTTTTATATATAAAGGATAAGAATAAGAGGTTCACCAAGGTGGTGCCGGCGACGGGACTGTGCGGACGATTGACGGTGGTTAGGACGGGGACGGGAAGGCACTAAGTGAACCACGCCTACACATACACAAACAAAGAAGTTAATTTGAGCTTAGAGTGCATATATATCAAATAAACTCCCACATAATTACACCCAAACTAAAACCCACAAATCACTATACTTATAGAGCATCGCACGAGCTGATCTAGCAATGAGAGATGAAAGGACAAAGTTGCTAACCTTTGTGAACACTTGGATGGATGGGGTGCCTCAAATCTTGACAAATTTTGTTAAAAATGGAGGATGAGCTCGAGCAAGAAGAGAGAACAAAGGAGAGAAAGGAGAAAACAAAGATCTTGGGCTCGGGCTAGACGAAGCACTATTTATAGTGATATCTTTAGTCCCGGTTGGTGATATCAACCGGGACTAAAGGTCTATCTCTAGTCCCGGTTAGTGTTACCAACCGGGACTAAAGGGGCTCGCAGGAGACCTAGCCTAACGCCAGCCTGTCACCACCCTTTTAGTCCCGGTTGGTAACACTAACCGGGGCGAGAGGGTCCTTATGAACCGGGACTAAAGCCTAACCTCATGAACCGGTACCAGTGGACACATTAGTCCCGGTCCAAAACCCGACCGGGATTAATGCTCCGGTTCAAAGGCTTGCTTTCTACTAGTGTGATAACACCCCTGCTCTTTGGGTGGAAACACAGTTTGATTTCCTTTTAAAGTTTTCAGCGGATGATGTAAGTGTTATTTGAGTTTAGTAAAGCTAGCCATGAAGGCTTTTTCCGTAAAGAAAAAAATACGTGTACCATTGATCAATAGAATATCTGTGTTCGACTCCCACTTGGTGTGTTCATGTTTCTACACAATAAACCTTTTAGTATGTAACCGAAAGAAAATTGCAAGTAGATTATGTAGGAAATACAGTTTGATTAAGGTAATGAAGTAGGTTTTTGAAGTTCCATTCTTGTTGCAAACCAACCTATAATTGGATGATTCAGAGGATAGTGGTATCGTCAGCCCATTAAAATTCAAGTTTTAGACTCGATGTTGGTGCACGCATTTTTCTGGATTTATTTCAGGTTTTTCAGAGATGTGCGCTTAGTGGTAGAGAACGTTCCCATGTCGTCAATCTCAAGATGATGTTTGAGCTAAGTCTCTCGTAGAGGGATAGGATTTGCGCGTGCGCGTTTGTAGAAATGAGTGTATATGTGTGCGTAGTATGAGTGTCTGCGTCTCAACCGTGTTAGAAAAAGGAACGCCCTTGTTTTATTGGTCGTGCACGGTAGGGGTTTTCGTCGGTTCTCCCATAATCGCCCCCTTCTCAGCTTCTTCCGGAATCATTTCTTTACAATCATAGCAAATTAGATCTTAACTAAATAGGATTGGAAAAAATATGACGTGGCGATTCTAGGAGAAGCTGGGAAGGGGGGGCATCCTGAGAGAATCAACCAGAAGAAATGGCCCTAAAACCCTGTCACTGGGAAAAGAAAGCGCTAGGCATACCTGGGAGGGGGGAGGGGCACGGTGCAAAATCCGACCAATCTCATTCAAGAAATTCAGTTGGAAACTGAAATGGTTTTTATTTTTTTGCATGAAAATAAATCGTTACAATCAAAAAATTCAGTTGGAAACTGAAATGATTTTTATTTTTGTGCGTGAAAATAAATTGAAAATTTGAATGTTCGAAATTTGGAGTTGGGATTGGTTGATTGTGAAAGCCGTAAAAAGGACGTCTACTATTTACACTTGGCCCCCTCCTCTCGTCATGACGAGAGAGAGAGAGACCGAGTCTGCGTGCTTTGACCGAGGCGTCGTCCCCTGTTCCCATTTCGCTTTCACCGACCAACACAGCCAGGAGCGAGGAGGGGGGGAGAGATTAGGTTCACCGAATCAGGCACTTGACTTTAATCCGGGGTAGCATGATTAGGCTATTTGGAATTCGTGCAGCTGCATTTCGATTCAGGCACTTGACTTTAATCCGGGATCATTCGTGCAGCTCCCTCCGTATCATAAGTTCATAACATAAGACGTTTTTGCACTTCAAAATTGAACGTCTTATATTATGATACAAAGATAGTAGCAAGCAAAGCCCTACCTTGGGCATTTAAGTCCCGAGACCACCGAGCTCCCTTGGGGGGTGCAGACCTTTCTCCAAGCCACATGACACTTAGCCGCTGGGCAATTATCCGATCCATCCCAGAAGAAGAATCCTAGCTTGTATCTTGATGATTGCTGCGTCTGAGCAGGGCTGGATCGGATCCAGTCCAGGTTTCATGGGTACCATCCACCCCCCAAAATGTAAAACAATATATACCATACATTTAATACTAGATGTCTACAACACAAAGCCTATGTTTTGATGTATTTGTTCGACACAATGGTACTTTGACCAAAATATTTATTTGCAGTATAATTCTCAAAAAACAAATTGTACATTATATATATTGAAGTTACATTATTCATGTATTGTATGTATATATATAGAGTGTGGCACTCCTGGTTCTATCATTCTAAATCCGCCGTTGACTGTGAGACATGTTATCCATGATTAACTAATTTCTGTATCCGCTATACTTTCAGGAGAATGAATTTACCAAGGAACTGCGAGTCCAAGAATTCCTCAGCACAGTTTAGAGGCCAGAGTCTGGTTCCTAATCCCGGGTCGATGGTGCAGGAAGGCCCAACATGCGTATTTTACGCAATTGTTGCTTGCGCAGTCATGCAGCTCCGCTTAACCATGTTCAAGCTGGGCCGCATATGCCATGTGTTCTTTAATGCGCGTTCTTTCGTCTCTCAGTATGTTAGGCGGTATGGACCGCTTGATCGTGATCCTGGCCCAAGGGAGAAACGGGCTCTGATCATGTTCAGGGATGAAGGAATACGAGCGTACGACTTCCCTGGCAGCCCTCCATACGTTCCCATATGCATGAAGATCAAGGAGTTTACGTCCTTCCCTCCCTTGCCGGATCCCTCTAGGCCAGGTGCTCTACTTGTCCTGACTTTTGAGTTCGTTGCTTATCTGATACAGCAAGGAAGGCCTGTGCTGGGATGTTTCCCTGTTCGGCTAGATGTGGACGAGCAGGGTTTAACAGAGTTTGACAAACTCGGGGATAAGATATATGACCATTGGTCTCCGACACTCCCCTACAATCCCAACCTGCAGTCTGCTACCCACCAAGTAACATTTGTGGATTATGGTAAGGCTGATGGCAGACCATTCTTGAAATTTGTCAACACTCATGACCGTTCATGGGGAGCAGATGGGTTTGGAAAGATATTCTTCCGCTCAGTTTACCAGATAGACGACACCTTCTGTTTTCACGTCTTGTCATTTGATGACCCGTTACCTTCGGCATCTTCGCCCCCATCACCTACAGCCATTAGTGATCGATTCACGCTACCGCCGCCACCTACAGTGCAGCCGCAATTTCGTGGTTGGCATGGTATTCAAATCACTGAACCCATCTATGAGGCTGCGCAGGTGTCTAGCTAATTCAATTTTACAAAGATTTGGTTTACCTCGTGCATTTAGTGTTTGGTGAATAGCATGTTGTTGTTGGATCGTATCTTTCCTGTTTGCTTTTCCCTAAAAACTTGCTCAGAAACTAATAATGTTTTGTACATTATTAGGTGAGGACTGTGAAGGTCACTGAAATCTCCCCAAGTGCAACCGTGCAGGACCGCAAGGAGTTATTTTCCTTTTCAGGAGACACTCGACATGTTGATATGAAGAGGTTTGTAGAATATGCAATTTGAACGCAGCAAGACGACACTTCGGTTTTATTTTTGCAAATAGGCCTTTCATTAGCATTCTCCAGTTTTGATGTCTCCTTTCTTTTCTTGGCAGTCATGATGAAGTGTCTCAAGGTGCAGTTCTGACTTCCAAATATGCACAAGGAGTGGATACCCATCTTCCTTCAGTGAGTAATTGAAGGACTTATAATGTGTCCAGTGGGCTTTCACAGTATACTGTTCACTGGTTGTTCACCATTCTTTAGTCTCTTGACCTTTTCCATGTAGAAACTAACGCTGGTTGGGGTGGGGCTTTCACAATATACTGTTCACTGGGTTTTTCACCATTCTTTGGCCTCTAACCTTTTCCATGTAGAAACTCATGCTGGTTGGGGTGGTTTCCTGAGCCTTTTAATTTTGCCAGTGCTTAAGCTTCCAGAATTTGGCTTACTCGACGAGCCTAGTTAATGAATGCTTATAGCATGTGTGATCTGAACTGGCACGCTAGAAAAAACATTATAAGATGGCTTAATCTGCCCCATTATCCATATGAGTGGGTTGGTGCTAGATTCATGTATGCACAACTGACTCACCGAACCTAGGTCATCTTTAGGTGAAGACGAAACCCACTCATATGCTAATTCAACTGCAAACAAGATCTCTGAAATGACATTCTGTTTTGCTGTAGCAGGGTGCAAGAATAGCTGAACTTTCTGTTATCATCAAGCCTCCTCCTGAACACCAACCGGACCCTACTGCCTACTCCACCGGTATGTGACACCCCGACGTTGTGTTTTTTACTATTTACATTGTTTAGTGTGTTGCTTTAGTGACGTTTTTCTTTATTGAATTTGTCATATCATTGTTAGGAATAATCAACTTGTAGGCCATACGCCAATATATATACATGTACAGGTACACAACATATGCAGGAAACCCCTTAAATACAAAAGGGTACATGACTTATATTATAACTCTAACCCCCCCCCCCCCCCCCAAACTCATGGTGGATGAACAATACTGAGTTTGGAGAGATAAAAGCCATGTTGTGCTCTAGTCTGGGTCTTCGTCAGGAAATCCGCCAACTGTAACTCGGAAGGCACATACTGAAGAGCAATAACCTGATCCTGCACACCCACGCGCACATAGAAAGCATCAACACCAATATGCTTGGTGAGCTCATGCTTCACAGGATCGCACACAATGCTAATAGCACATGTACTGTCAGATAAGAGCAGAGTCGGTGTAGTAACGGAAACACCGAAATCCTGAAGTAACCATTGTAACCAAGTCACCTCTGCCGTCAAAAGAGCCATCGCTCGTAATTCAGCCTCTGCACTCGAACGGGAAACTGCAATCTGTTTCTTCGTCTTCTAGGCAATGAGAGAACCACCAAGAAAAACACAGTAAGTAGAAAGTGAACGGCGATCTGAAGGATCACTAGCCCACGTAGCATCCGAATAGGCCTGAAGCTGTAAAGAACTGGAGCGAGGAAAGAAGAGACGGTGAGAGATCGTGCCCCGAAGATAGCGGAGAACACGAAGGAGATGACTATAGTGAACCGATGTGGGAGCGGAGACAAACTGACTCAAAATATGAACCAGATAAGAGATATCCGGTCGAGTGATAGCTAGATAGACAAGGCTGCGAACAAGATGACGATAACACGTCGGGTCAGGCAGGGGATCACCATCAGTAGAACGGAGGTGAACATTGAGCTCCATAGGAGTCTCAACAATGCGCTCGTCAAAAATAGCAGCACGAGCAAGAAGATCCTAGATATACTTTTCCTGGGATATAAAAAAGCCATCAGAGGTAGAAGAGACTTCAATCCCAAGAAAGTAACGAAGAGGTCCAAGATCATACATAAGAAACGGGTCACTAAGAGGGGCCTTTACAAAGGCAATATACTCGGGGTCATCTCCGGTGATGATCATGTCATCAACATAAAGAAGAAGAAGAGTCTGACCACGAGGAGAAAGATGAATGAACAACGCTGGATCATGAGCACTTGCTGAAAAAACAGCGGCAGTCACCATAGAAGCAAAGCGCTCAAACTAGGCGTGGGGGGCTTGCTTAAGGCCATAGAGAGAGCGACGAAGACGACATACCATGCCATCTGGAACAGAATAGCCAGGTGGTGGATGCATGTATACCTCCTCACGCAGCTCACCATTAAGAAAGGTATTCTTAACATCCAATTGAGATATAGACCAGTGGCGTGCAGAGGCCACGGCAAGAAGTGCACGAACAGTGGTCATATGGGTGACGGGCGCAAAAGTCTCATCATAATCACGACCATGCTCTTGCTGAAAATCACGAGCCACAAGACGAGCTTTGTGACGCTCAAGAGAACCATCGGAGCAAGTCTTAACCTTGTATACCCACTTACAAGTGATGGGACGGACTCCGGGAGGAAGGGAAACAAGATCCCATGTACCAGTGCGTTCAAGAGCAGCAAGCTCCTCTGCCATCACAAACTGCCATTCAGGATGAACAATTGCCTGACGATAGGAAGTCGGCTCAAGAATAGCAGCACCAGCGGTGGGAAATCCAAAACGATCAATAGGCGGACGAGGACGAGATCGCAACCCATAAGTAGGCTGAGACGAGGAGGAGGACACATCCCCAGAGGCATCCACAGGACGTGAACGACGAGTGTAACACTGAGGAAAAGGCGGAACAATTGCAAGAGGAACCACCAAGGTAGAATCGGAGGGTGGCGACGAAGAAGTCACCGGAGATAAAGGTGTAGAATCCGGTGACATGCTAGACGAGGAGACCGGGGAAGATGGTGGCGGTAAATCGACGAGAGGTGGAGAAGCAGAGGGAGCGGAACGAGTAGACAAAGGCTCGACGGGGGTGATAGATGAGTCAGGAAAAGTAAGGAAAGAGATATCCTCCACTAAAAAGGACGAAGAAGATGAGCGTGGGTAGAAGGGACGAGACTCATAAAAAGTCACATCTCGAGAGATACGCATCCGACGACCAATAGGATCCCAACAGCGATAACCTTTATGCTCATCACTGTAACCTAAGAAGACACACTCAACAGACTGAGCGGTCAGTTTGGTGCGTTCGCGAGGGGCAAGAAGAACATAGCAAACACAACCAAACAAGCGTAGCATCGAATAATCAGGAGAACGATCAAAAAGACGCTCAAAAGGAACACCACCCTATAGAGCAGTGAAAGGCTAGAGATTGATGAGATAGATGGAGGTGGAGACGGCCTCAGCCCAAAAGTGAGGCGGGAGAGAGGCAGCAATCATCAAAGCACGAGCCGTCTCAAGAAGATGACGATGCTTGCGCTTAGCTACACCATTCTGGGCATGAGCACCAGGACAAGAGAATTGAGAGAGAGTCCCTTGCTCAGCAAGAACACCACGCAACATCTTAGAGATATACTCGCCAGCAGAGTCAGCACGAAACACACGAATGGGAGAAGAGAACTGAGTATGAACCATGGCAGCAAAACGCTTATAAATAGACAACACCTCACTACGAGAAGTCATGAAATAAAGCCATGTGTAACGAGAGAAATCATCTATAAAAATAATATAGTATTTATGACCACCTTTCGAATCGAAGGGAGCCGAACCCCATACATCAGAATGGACTAAATCGAAAGGACGTGTAGACACTGACTCACTATGGGAATATGGTAACTGAATATGCTTGCCAAGACGACAACCCTGACACTCTAAAGCAACATCTCCTGAGATAGACCCCAGAAGACCTCGACGAACTAACGACGACAGACGAGAACCACACAGATGACCAAGGCGATGATGCCACTGCTGGAAGGAACCGGTAGCGGAGGCAACTGGAGCAGAGGAACTGGCGATAGTGGTGGCAGCGGAAGGAACATGAAGCCAGTCTAACTCCCAAAGACCCTGAGAATCACGGCGGCGAGGGCCAGCTCCAACCAGAGTGTGCGTGCACCGGTCCTGGACAGAACAAGAGTCAATGTCAAGGATGACATGACAACCAGAATCAGTAAGTTGACCAGCAGAAAGGAGATTCATGGTAAGTCGAGGAACATGAGCAACATCTGGAACATAATAAGAAGGAGTGATAAGATTGCCTCTACTAACGACAGAAAGAGGAGTGTCATCAGCAGTAAGAACCTAAACAGGAGAGTCAAGCGATCGAAGAGAGGACAGGGTGGAAGAATGAGAAGACATATGAAAAGAAGCTCCAGAATCCAGAACCCATGGGGATGTACCTGACTGTGTAGAGGGTGGTTGCGCAGTGCGGGAAGCATCAGTCATAGAACCAGCAGTACCCGTCGAGGAAGAACCTGAAGCTGCGAGCAGACGCTTAAGTCTCAGAATATCCTGCTCAGTCAAAGCGATGGCTGAAGCTGTCGAGGTAGATGACGAAGTCTCTGAAGATGATGATCGGGCCTTGCGCAGATGTTTCCTCTTGGTGTAGTAGTGGGACTCAACATGACCATCATTGTTACAGTAGCCGCAATGTGGACGGGGACGACCGGAGCCTCCAGAGGGAGTGGGCAGAAGCGGCGGAGCACTCGAGCGGGAAGGGGTCGGTGCAGCAAGTGGCGCAGAAGGAGTCCGAGTAGCAAGCACAGAAGGAACCTCCAGTAAACCAGCACCACGTAAGCGAGTCTCCTCAGCACGAATCTCAGAAAGTGCCTCCATGAGAGAAATACGGCCACGAGCAAACAACTGAGCACGCCAGGGCTCAAACTCCTTACGGAGCCGAGACAGGAACTCGTAGACATGATGAAACTCCAAATTAGCCTGGACAGCCTGGCAACAGGAGCAGGTACGACAACCAGCACTGCGGAGAGAATCAAGCTGGCGCCAGATAGCAGAACTCTGTGCATAAAAGTCATCAAATGTAGAGTCACCCTGCTGAAGAGCATGCTCCTGACGGACCACAGAGAGGTATAAGGTGTCACCAGAGGGCTCATAACGCTGACAAAGACGGGTCCACATCTCAAAGACAGTAGGAAGACCCAGAAACTCAGAAGCAAACTGAGGCAGAACACTGGCAGTAAGAACAGCGGCAGCACGAGCATCATCATCAAGCCACTGGGTGTAAACAGACAGAGCACCATGATACGCCTGAAGGGCCTCCTCATAAGTAACAACCTGCTCCTCATAAGTACGCATAGCGGCCTCATCAGCAACCTTAGCCGCATCCTTCGCAGCCTGATTAGCATCCGCAGGAAGAGCCGGAGGGATCGGCGGAATGGGAGCCACAGGAGGAACTGGACGTGGCGGACAGCAGACCTCTCTAGAAAGAACGCCCCAGAGACGGATGCCACGCATGTGAATACGCATGAAGCCAGTGAACTCGGTGTAGTTAGAACCATCGAAGATCACCGAACAGCGAGGGACAACAACATAGCCCGATGCAGAAGACTTTTTTTTAAGATCGCGAAAGAAGATTCGACGAGACCGCTGCCGATCGAGAGGAACGAAACCGGAGGAGCGGCGGTCGGTAGCGACAACTGGTGGCGGCGGGAGTCAGATGCGGAGCCCTCCTTCTAGCGCGGGGGCGATGGCCTCTGCGGGAGCAACAGCCTCTGCGGGGGACGGGCGACGGACTCTGCCAGAACCAGCCGGACTCGGGCACAGCTGTGCGGGAGGACCTGGAGCGATTGAGCTGTGCGGGAGGCACAGCGAGAACCAGCCGGAATCGGGAAATCCGGCGGTAGAGGCAAAGCAGCGACGGCAGGGAGATAGATTGGATCGAGAGCACGAGTTGCGGGTGCGAGAAAAAAAAAACTAGGGCTCTAATACCATGTTAGGAATAAGCAACTTGTATTCCAATAAGGCCATAGGCCGATATATATACATGTACAGGTACACAACATATGCAGGAAACCCCTTATACAACAGGAGAAATACAAAGGTGACTTATATTATAACTCTAACAATCATAATCTGCATCATGTATCCAAGTCTGTGGTCATATGTGGGTTTCCTTAATTTAAATGAAACAATACTTGTGCATCTTCTTGGTTTGTAACCATAAATGAAGTACTCCCTCCGACCCGTTTTACTGTTCGTGGCCTTGTTTTATTTTTTTTACAAAAAAAACCCCGCTAGTTAGAGAAGATTTGAAATCGAGTCCTCCTTCTTCCCCATCCTCGTGCCGGACGCGTGCCGCCCCACCTCCGCGCTCCCCAGGCGCCACGGCAAGCCCAACTTTGGAAAACAGAATTAGAAGGCTCCTATATTGCATCTCAATGATTGATGAAACAACAATATTAGAAGCAAAGCTTTCGTTCAAAAATATGAGGAACACTATCCATATGGATGAAAAATGGTTTGATATGACTAAGCGAAACCGGACGTACTACCTAACCCGAGAAGAACCAGATCCAGTTCGGACTATCCATAACAAAAACAGCATTGGGAAGGTCATGTTCTTAACTATGGTTGCAAGACCAAGACATGATGCGCAAGGAAATGTGACATTTGACGGAAAGGTAGGAATCTGGGCTTTTGTCACAAAAGATGCAGCCAAATACAACTCGAAGTATATGACAAAAGGCACGATGAAACTAAAGAACGTCAATGTTACTAGAGACATCATGCGGGAATATCTCTGCGAGAAGGTAATTCCAGCAATTGTAGAAGTGTGGCCTGACGATGGAGATGTGGGAACAATATGGATACAACAAGATAATGCTAGAACACATGTTTAGCCTGATGATCCTGTATTTCTGGCCGCCGTAAAAGCTTCAGGACTGGATATTAGATTGACTTTCCAACCTCCTAACTCGCCGGAAGTGAATGTTTTGGATCTTTGCTTCTTCAGCTCCATACAATCCTTGGCATTTGAGAGTGCACCTAACACTCTCAAAGAACTGATAGAATCAGTCGAACAAGCTTATGATGCATATGACGTGAAGACACTTGCCAAAGTGTATGTAACCTTGCAGTCTGTCCTGGTGGAGATTATGAAAGACCAAGGTGGGAACACATATAAGCTACCCCACATGGGCAAGGACAAGCTAATAAAAGAGGAAAAGTTGCCTAACACACTAGAGGTTGAGAGCAAACTATATGAAGAAACCTTAAAGCTAATAGCAGAATATGAGAAACAACAAGTGGAGAAAGAGGAGGAGAAGATGAAGGAGAAACAAGCAAAGAAAGCAACAAAGAGAAAAGGAAGGTCCCAGGTAATCGTGGATGATGACACATTTATCGCAGGAAGAGAATATAGCAAATGGTTGGAGGACCCATCAAGCATTGTCCGTCCGTGCCGTCGAGTCAAGAGTGTATGTCAATGTCTTATTGCTTGTAATTGTCTGTTCTAAACTGATGCATCTTACTGACAGAATTTTATGTTTACTATTTACAGAAACTTGATCTCATCCGAGAAAGACAAATAGGCGAGTTTGAAGCTGCAATACTACCAAGAATAGAACAAGAGAAGCCTGAGGAGAAGAAGAGGATCAAGAGGGGAAGAGGAGGAGAAGATGAAGGGCAATACAAGAAGCCAAAGAAGGCACAGACTGAAACAAATTCAGAGATTGTAATTTGGAGTTTGCAAGAGCAACAGACGTCCAACCAACCTGATCTTTGGATTTAGAGTAGCAACTGATCCGAGTTCGCACTGAAACACACACAAGAAACCATTTTCAGCACCTAATTCAGCAGAGATGGAGTATCTGAAGATGGAAACTGGGATGGTACTCACCTCTGGAGTAGTAACACTAGAGCTTCCCACTTTGCAGCACAGAAATGAGCAACCCCCTCTTCCCTCCAGGTCTACAGGAACTCACCTCTGGCCGGCGGCCGGTGGGCGCGACCAGTGACGGCGGCGTAGCTCGGGCTGGAGCTCAGCGGCCTCGTCTGCGCCGGTGACGAGAGGAAGCGGCTCTCGCTCGCTCCTCCTCCCCAGCTTGGTGGCGTTGTACTAAGGAGGGAGCTGACGCCCACCATCGCCGGTGACAAGATTTGATTTTTAGGAACAGAGGGAAGGAGCTGTGCTGCTGGGAGGGAGGGAGCTGTGCTGCGCGGCGCGAGGGAGCAGGCGGCGCCGGCGAGGGCGAGGAGCGGCGCGGGCCAGAGGAGGGAGGGAGCAGGCGGCACCGGCAAGGGCGAGGAGCGGCGCGGGGCAGAGGAGGGAGGGAGCAGGCGGCACCGGCAAGGGCGAGGAGCGGCGCGGGGCAGAGGAGGGAGGGAGCAGGCGGCACCGGCAAGGGCGAGGAGCGGCGCGGGGCAGAGGAGGGAGGGAGCAAGCGGCACCGGCAAGGGCGAGGAGCGGCGCGGGCCAGAGGAGGGAGGGAGCAGGCGGCGCCGTCCGTGGAGCAGAGCTCGAGATAGGGGACCCGTGACTTCAGGTGAAAAAGACCAGGGACTTTTTTGAAAAATAACCAGCACGAACAGTAAAACGGGGCAGAGGGACTATTAGTTTTGCGGTGCTATTAGCATCAAACAATAATCTTGGATTTTGAATTGTGCTTTTCTTATTCATCTCATTGGCTTCAAGTCATGTAGTGCTGATATTGGTGCAGGAAAGGTAGGTTTATGTTTGCCCACTAGTGTACTGACACCCTTGTTGTAGTAGTACATAGGCAGCACGATATCAGTGTTATTTTCTAAGAGGAGTGGTGACAGAGTCCCAGATAGTGAACACGAGCCCCACTGATATGCTAATTCAACTTTCCAGAGCTTTTGCTTGCTTACACTTTTCAGTATGAAGGGATAAACGTTGGTGGCCTTCTTGGATCCTCTCTTCCCTTTTTGATCTCCTTATATCCTTATATACTTGCACCAAAACATACAAATGTTTTTGTACATTTTACAGGTGAGAACTGTGAAGGTCACGCATGTCCCTTTGAGTGCAACTATGCAGGACGTTAAGGAATTCTTGTCCTTTTCAGGAGATATTGAACATGTGGATATGCAGAGGTTTGTACAAAGTCAGACTCCCTCCATCTCAAAATAAGTGTCTCAACTTTATACTAACTTTAGTACAAAGTCATACAAAACTTGAGACACTTATTTTGGGAAGGAGGGAGTATCTCCTAATGTTCTGGTCATGCTCCTTTTTTTCAAATCTATATTCCCCTCTTGCTGGTGAGGGTCAGCTCCTTGCAACTTGCGCTAAAGGCTCTTGCCAAAACAAGGAAGTAATAGCAAGGCTTTTAAAAAAACAATCTTGCCTTTTGCAGAGTAGTACTAACTGCCATGTATTATTGTTTTCTTTCTCCTAGAAAAATGATCTCTGAAATGACATTTCGTTTTGTTGCAACAGGGTTCAACGTTATTTGATCTCTCTGTTAGCATCCAACCTGCTCCTGTACATGAACCACCCCATACCTCCTCTGCTCCACTGGTATGTGATAGCCCCTTCCTCCTCTTGTTTTCATTTTTTTTAGTGTGTCGGTTTAGTGATGATGTCGTTTATTGAACTTGTCACATATGGTAGTCTGCATCATGTGTCTGGGTCTGGTCATTTGTGCTTTTCTTTAATTTCACTGAAACCGTACTTGTGCATCTTTTCTTCTTGTAAAAGCATGAATGAAATAACTGCATTGTAAGTTTGCAGCCCTATTAGCATGAAACAATAATAATCTTGAATTTTGAGTTGCGATTTGCTTAGAGCTAAGATTTTTTTATTTTTGAGTTGAAAGCTGTATTGTGGTTGACTACATGCATTCATCTCACTGAATTTGAGTCATGTAGTGCTGATCTTGGTGCAGAAAAGGTTGGCTTATGTCCGCCCACCAGTGTACTTAGAACCTTATTCTTGTAGTGCATAGGCAGCAAGATAGCGGCGTTCTCTTTCAATCTTGTGCACATTATTAATTGAATGAATTTTCATATTATGGTATGTTGTAAGATGATTGGTGAAGACAAGGTGGTGGAAGATATTGTGAGGACTGTGATCGCTAAGGTGGCAAAATCTTTCGATGAGAAGCATGGCGGTGCCAAGGTGCCTGCCATCAACAAGAAGATTGGGCAAACTACTTTGGGCAACGAGAAGGCCAGGGAGATGAACCAGAAATTGCAGGTGTCAGCTATCATGAAGAACACCAGGGCGAAGTCAGCAAGGCCGCCGATGACAAGTGACGGAAGAGAGGACACGGGCTGAGGAACAGCAAAAGGTCTTGTGGGGGGCACTCATACACATACACATATACATATCCGTTGATCATCTTGTGTTGCTCAACCTGTTGTATTGGTGCCTGCCCAGACCATGTCAACCTGTTGTATTAGTGCCAAGAAGTAGAACATGTATAGAATAGAATATGGAAGCCATCGAACAAACCGTCCTGCCTCTCCATCAAAACAACTGTTAACATTTCCCCTTGCGTTGACCGGGAAATCTGCTTAGCTAGTGACCACAAATCTTTCTTCCTGAGTTGGACTTAGGATGAACGCATGTTGTTTACTATAAATGATGCTCTTGCCTCTGGTTAACATTCTATTCTGCTAGAGTTAGAATAATTTGCAGTGGATTCGTGTCTTGTGCTTTGCACGTTGTGGCGTCTTGCTTCTTTTTTCTACCTTTTGGAGGTTACAAGTATCTTTTTCGCTTCTTTTTTGTGCCTTTTGGAGGTTACAAGCATCTTATCCCTTCTTCTTCTTTTTTTTTGCTTGACAACCAAACGAGCAAACATCAAGTTTTGTTGAGTCGCTGTGTATGTCCATTTGTCCTTCAATCACGTAATGCGCAGACCAACACAATTAATGTTAACTTTTTGTTTTCTAAGTATGAATGTACCAATTTTTCTATAATCTAACTTGGAGATTATAAGCATCTTATCCCTTCTTTTTGTCTGAAAACCAAAAGTTTTGGTGAGTCACTGTATATGTCCGTCTGGTCGGTGTTCTCTCCTTCAAAGCATCATGCATAGATAGACACACCCAAGCAGTTCATAAAAATGGGTATAAGCAGCCATAACAAGTACTGGCATACACACATAATAAAAGTCATACATATGTCTATCTTCAAACCAAATAAGCGTTCAGCTTCTTCTACAAGCGTCTCATGTAGAAATACAAAACACCTTGGTATCAAACGGTTCGCTGATGGCAAACCATCAACATAACTCCGGGTAGCAACCTTGGTCTTACATTAGTAGCGCCATTCTAAATCTTTCTCCAGCGCTAGCATCAAGGATCTCATAAGTGCTGTAACAGTTAGGATCGTATGGTTCCGTGATCGACTTCATAAAATGTTCTACTTCCTCATCGGTGGCCTCGGTTGCTCCGAAGTTCAACTTTGGTGGTTCCATGAGTCGCGCCACAACAGCTGGATCATCAAGGCCCTAGTGGAAACAAATGCACAAGCAGGAATTGATCAAACAACTAACCAACATCATGTTATTATATACTTATTACACAAGATGAAGCGTCTTTACCTTGAACGTTTGTCTTACCCTCTCTTCCTCAGCTTTCCACTGTAAAAGACGTTCATTCAATTAAAAATGAATACACAACAGAAAAATGTCAAACGCTAGCTTACCAGGAAATAAAAACATCACACTTACATCATCCATAGTCTCTGCGATGGCTATATTAGGTCCAAGACATTCTCCATTATTCAAGTTGCGAACCTTAGAGTGACCGCCACTGTATGCATGCGCATTGGGGTGCTTCATATTACTTCCACAGCCGTAGCAGTGACCTTCGTTTAAACAAAAAGAGGAGATAAGGACCTTTAAATAATGATAGCTGATTAAGTTAAGGTAAAAATACACATGGATGTGCATGAACTTGTTTGAGATATTACAATGCAAATCTCAAGGATAATGGATAAAATGACACGAGGCACAAACAAACAAACAGGTCAATTCAGAGATCCTACACTAAAGGCATAAACGTTTAAACTGTAGTTCAGTAACACTTGATATAATAAGAGTATAAAGTACCGTTATCAGAACGATCAACCATGGAGATAATGACCTTTAAATAAAGAGAGGAAATAATGACATTTAAACAATGATAGCTGATTAACTAAAGGTAATAATCTGGTTTGAGATATTACACATGGATGTGCATGAACTAGTTTGAGATATTACCTCCTCTGTTCCTAAATATAAATCTTCTTAGAGATTCCACTACGGACTACATACGGAGCAATATGAGGGAATCTAAACTCTAAAGTTGTCTATATACATCCGTATGTAGTTTGTAGTGTGGAATCTCTAAAAAGAACTGTATTTAGGAACCGAGGGAGTACAATGCAAAGCTCAAGGATAATGGATAAAATGCCACGAGCACAAACAAACAGGTCAGTTCAGAGATCATATACTAAAGACAAGAACGTTTAAATTGTACTCCTGCCGTCCCATATCATAACAGTGACAGTACACTAGTGTTAAAAACGCTCTTATATTATGGGACGAAGGGAGTATTTTAGTAACACTTGAGTACAAAATACCGTTATCAAAAGGACCAACCATGCAGGTACAGTTGACCACCAAATTTAAGTCGTCTCCTGGCATACGTTGGACTTCAGCAAAGAATAGATTGTCGGTGATTGTTGCTCCTTTGGTCCTTGTAGTGAAATTAACATGGTAGTAGCGACAGTTGCCCTCATATATTACTTCATAGCACACAACATCTTTAAGTTCAAACGCAAGATCCTGAAATAACAAGAATGGATCCCATCAGCGACTAGTTGTTAGATGAACAAATAGGACAGTACTATAATATAAAGCACTCCAGGTAACATGATAAAGAGTAAGGAGAGGAAGGAGGGACAAAGAGCAAACCTTGAAAAGATTGTGATCCTCGTTATACTTGTCCACCAAAGCCTTAACCAGCTGGAGCATCCAGTAACGGCTTTCATCAACCGGCTCCGATTTCACGCACATCTTCTTTGAGCCATCAGGCCAGTAAAGACAGTCCCGTATACCCCTCTCAACACTAGCCTTACCCACTTCATAGAACTCAGATTGCTCCTTACACCTAGTTTAGATCAGAGCATCCCTTCATGGTTAATATATTTTACTTTCAAAACAGTGGAGAGTATAAAGAGATTCTGGCTATCCTTTCAAAGGTATCATCCAGAAATAGGGTTAGGGACAAATAGTATGCATGCAGAATTGTTTAACAAGGATCAAACAACAACAACAACAACAAAGCCTTTAGTCCCAAACAAGTTGGGGTAGGCTTAACAAGGATCAAACAGCTCGCACAAGTCTTCTGGCATAGCTCATGACATTAATCGACGAAAACGAAACAGACCTACATACGAAATTACAAAGTGGTAGCATAGCATCTATATCGAATTACGCACTACTTCAGCAACTCTCACAAATACAGTTACAAATGTCTCCTTAACTTGTAATGGTCCCAGAACAGGAATTTGAAAAGGCAGTTTGGTGCTTCATTTTTTTTCTCTATGCATGAAAGTACCAATTTTTCCATAAATCTAACTTTGGTTCATTCGTTCTTCTCCTGATTAATGATGTGAAGACTGTAATCACCTATGGGACTTAAAACACCGAAGGAAAAAAGCATTTGGAACCTTTTTGACTATTGTTAAAATTGCAAGTGCGCACGCAAAGAAAAGAGTTGAGAAAGTTTACATTATTGGATCCCGACGGTCATGAAGATAGCGATCAATGGCATTATTAACTTGCTCGAAGCTGTGAAATGGCCCACCCACATGAGGATATGTGTGGAGATATCCACGAAGATCGATCCTGGTGTAAAATGTGAGCCACCAATCAGACTGGAATCAGACCCAAATGGTGTCGCGCTGAGAGGACGATGATGTGGCAGTGATGGACAATCCCTTGAATGTTGTAACATCAAGGTAGTTGTTTGATGACGAGACATCCGGCTGCTGCAGCGTTTGTCCGGATGCCACATGCTCCTGAGACCTGAAGTGGAACAAGCAGTTTGGATGAGCAAAACCAAATTATCTTAGGTGGTGAATGAATAATCCATGGTATCATCATGGCAAAAGGTTGATAAGAGGTGTGAAATATGGGCTGGATTGGTTAGTTGTTGCTAATTAACTTTTGCGCTGCCGGTATTGGGAAAGCCAAAATTTGGCAAGCCTAGTGATTTGGTTTGGCAAATATTGGCTCAAAACGAAACCAATTGGATGCAAAATTTAATTGGTGAGGAAACAGGAACAGTAGAGAAACCCTTGTTATCCCACACCCTTGAGATGATCGGCAAAACAGGATCGACAAATGAAACAATTTGACATGGACTAAATATGATGATGATGATATATAACAAGAGTGACAAATGAAACAATTTGACATGGACTAAACATGGTGATGATGATGATGATGATGATATATAACAAGAGTGACAAATGAAACAATTTGACATGGACTAAACATGATGATGATGATGATATATAACAAGAGGGGGAGGCTGGGTGAGCATACGGCGGTTGGCTGAGCTGTTTCTGAAACAAATTGGATAGCGAGGGAAACCAGGTCCATGATGATGGTGATTCCTCCGGTGTTGCAGTCGGCTTTTGCTGCTTATCCTCCTCAGAGCTGGAGTGAAAGAAGCAGGTTGTTAGGAGATGAGCAATAATCAAACATCAACGCAGTCTCGATCTGCTTGATGAAGCATACAGAGACGTGTGTGTGTGTGTGTGTGTGTGTGTGTGTGTGTGTGTGTGTGTGTGTGTGTGTGTGTGTTTCCAGATGAAATAGTACTCCCTCCGACGCGAATATGAGAAAACGAAAGAGAAAGGAAAGAGGCGGCGGCGGCGGTCATACTGGTGCAGCGAGCGGAAGGCGTCCATCAAATCGGGAGGCGGGAACACGGGCGGCGGCGGGAGGTTGCGGAGACTCGTGGATCCGCTTGCTCGTCTCTTAATCGGGGTGCGGAGGCGTTGCACGGGCACCCCTGGCTCTCGCCGGGAGCGCCGCCGCCGTGCGCGGTCGGTGGCCATGGCGGAAGAAAGGGGGCTAGCTAGGGTTTCTTTCCCGGGGAGGGGAGGGGAGGGGAGGGGAGGAAAAGCGAGATGGAAGGAGCCCGACGGTATGGTATGCCCGGCCTGTCAGGACACGCGCAACGCAACGCGCCTCGTGTCTCGGCGCTATTTATTTATATCTATCTATATCTCCGACGCCATCCATACACATACATACGCCATGGACACGCCGGCGACGACTCATGCCAATATACGTGCATACATAGGCCATGGGCACGCCGGCGACGACCCATGCCAATACGTACATACATAGGCCATGACACGCCGGCGACGACTCATGCCAATACGTATCCACGCTGGCGACGACTCATGGCAATAGCAATGCCGACGAGACGGAGATGCTTACATCCACATCGAGACAGGGTACCAAATTCGCTCCGATGCTCTCCGTTTCCGTGCCAAGTCCCCACGCAAAACAAGGAGTCCATCATGGATATATAGATAGATGGGTATAGAAGAAGGGTCGAGTCGGTTCCGAATCGTAGCTTCCAATTCTTTCTTTTTTTTGAGGGTGTAGCTTCCAATTCTTCACGTCGCACTTTTTGTTTTTTTTTGAGAAACTCACGTCGCACTTTCCTGGACCAAAACGAATTGGCAGCGATTTTTTATATTTTTTTTCTTTGAGAAAAGGTTGACACGTATGCGTGTTCATTAAAAAAAAACGACCGACCTTTTTTCTTGTTACAACTTTGTTAAATAACTAGCAAAAATTCCGGTGCATGGCAACGGAAAACAAAAGTCATAATCTTCAATGGTCATGATCACATTTTGCTGCATCATTGAGGTATACTATCACTTTTAATTTCGTGAAACCAACCAGATTTATTTACACGCGCAAACATTTTTCGAATTCATCAACACTTGTACAAAGTTTTAAACATTTTCTAAAATGAACCACATTTTTTGAATTCGTGAATATTTATACTCCTTGCAACTATTTTTTTAAATTGTGAACATTTCCTTTAACAATTGTCTTGAATCAGCAAACATTTTGAGAATGGACGAACATTGTTTGGAAATTGGTGAAATAATTTGAAATTCATGATTTTAATTATTTAACACACATTTTTATTTAAAAAACATTTTTTTGCTTTAACAAACATTTTTGAAATGCATGATCATTTTTGAATCAACGAACATTTTATGAATGAATAAAATATTTTGTATCTCACAAACAGTTTTTGAATTTCTTTAGGATATTTTTCATTCATGGAGTGAAATGGCCCTATTCGCTGTATGCAAGTAACCGTATATGCGTACCCCCACGTCCCTCGGTACTAATTTATTTTCATTATTACATTGCATGCATGCCACGCACTTGGTATTAATACCAATTACTTTGTGATATTCTCTCTTTCATATATTTTTTCAAATCTGCCGTTCATTTTTATCCCATCGATCACACTCTTTATTCTAATCTTTCATTATTAATACTATATGTCCATTGAAACCGATCATTGATACTCCCTCCAATCCATATAGGCCCTTCTAACACACGTCATATTTATAAAGGTTATATACAAGTTATATTGTGTGTTAGCGTATCTTAATATAAACTATTCTAATTAATATGATTAATTAAGGTTATGAACAAAATAGAATCTTAAAGTGGTTTACAAGAAAAAGAAAATCATGGTTGGAAACTACGCATTTTTCTGATCAAATTACATACATAAATTATTTGAATACAAGTTACGGTTGCACGGTTATAGTAAAATCATGTTTAACATTATTTCTGTAAATATAAAAAGTCTGGGATATAAACGGGCCAAAATCAAAGCACACTGAGCAAATATGAAATACTAACCAGCGTCCAGGAGCGCAAGATAGCGCCTACAGCAGTCGGGCCGAAGCCCAACAGAAAAAAGTCACTTAATGTTAGACCGCGGGTCATTTAAAAGAAAAATATGGGTCTTTTTTGTAAAACATATGACGAACGAGCAAAAACACTCCATACTTGAATTAGTATATGTATATAGATTAATAAAGATGATTATATGCATCATTTGATGCAAAGGCCGTGGGTTTTAACCTCCTTTTCCAAAAAAATACGGTTACAACACCACACTTACACCGAGGCAAAACAAAGCGACAAAAACATTTGTTCCGATACAATTGGAAAGACTTAAAAAGAAGACCGATGGTTGGATAGTGCTAGGATCGTGGAGATTGCACCAATGGTGTACGCCAGAGTACCAGCTCAGATACGAAAGCAACTTTGTGTTAGAGATGCCGTGGAGACCGGGACGTGGGCGAGCAGTATCGGGCCGGACCTGAACATGCAAGCACTTGGGGAGTTCCTGTCACCGTGGACGAGAGTCCATGAGACGCAGCTGCATGAAGGTACACCGGACGTGGCTAGCTGGGCATGGGAGAAAGATGGGGACTACTCTGCGAGATCAGCATATGTGGCACGCTTTGCGGGATGAGAAGCTGTGCCAACCGCGGAGGTAACATGGAAGTGTCGGGCCCCCTACAGTGCCGCTTTTTCCTATGGTTGGCGGTGCGGAACCGATGCTGGACATCTGACCGCTTGGCAAGGAGGGGACTACCGCATCAGGACTCGTGCCCGATGTGCAGCCAGGAGGACGAAACGATGAATCATATCATGTTGCAATGCGCTTTCTCCTGGATATTCTGGCTGCGGATGTGCACAGCCTTGGAGCGGACGGATTGGACACCAACGAGCGAAGACACCTTACCGGAGTGGATCTTGGATAAGAAAGCACCGGGCATAAATGACAAAGACTCGCGAGCCATTATCATACTCGCGTTATGGGAGATGTGGAAGCATCGCAACGGAATCGTGTTCGATGGCGAGAGCCCATCCATTTCACGACTATTACACAAGGTAGCGAGTGAGGGTAGAGCTTGGAGAACGGCGGGCCTATTGCGGACGGAGTTAGAACAATTCTTTGGACGGATCCATGGGTGGGCGTTGAACGAGACGTAGACTAGAGATGTATTATAATGGAGTGGACTGGGTGTGTTGTAACACCCTCGGCATAGGGCTCTTGTCACCCCTTCTTCCTTCTTTAATGCAAGATAAGCATGCTATGCGTATTCGAGAAAAAAAATTATATGCAAACAAGTCCTAAGAGGATGGGAAAATGGTTCTTCGCCAAGTTTTGTGGCCTACAGGAGAGAAAACTGTTGGCGAACGTTGCATGGGAAACAAAAAAATTTCTACGCACATGCAAGATCTATTCATGGTGATGAGCATCTACGAGAGGGAGAATGGATCTACATACCCTTGTAGATCGCTAAGCGGGAAGCATTAAGAAACGCGGTTCATGTAGTCAAACGTCTTCCCGGCACTCTCGATACACTACCGAAGAGCCCGAAACTTTTCCGGCGACCAAAACAGGACTTCCTATATATAAATATTTACCTCCGGACCATTCCGAAGCTTCTCGTGATGTCAAGGATCTCATCCGAGACTCCGAACAACCTTCGGTCACCACCATACATAACTCTATACTACCGAAACGCCACCGAACCTTAAGTGTGCAGACCCTGCGGGTTTGAGAACTATGTAGACATGACCAAGACACCTCTACGGTCAATAACCAATAGCGGGACCTGAATGCCCATATTGGTTCCTACATATTCTACAAAAATCTTTATCGGTTGAACCTCTATGTCAAGGATTCAGTTAATCCCGTATGCTATTCCCTTTGTTCTTCGGTATGTTACTTGCCCGAGGTTCGATCGTCGGTATCTCTATACCTAGTTCAATCTCGTTACCGGCAAGTCTCTTTACTCGTTCCGTAATACAAGATCCCGTGGCTAACACTTATTCACATTGCTTGCAAGGCTTGTTGTGATGTTGTATTACCGAGTGGCCCTGAGATACCTCTCCGTCACACGGAATAACAAATCCCAGTCTTGATCCATGCCAACCCAACAGACACCCTCGGAGATACCTGTAGAGCACCTTTATAGTCATCCAGTTACGTTGCGATGTTTGATACACACAAGGCACTCCTCCGGTGTCAGTGAGTTGCATGATGTCATGGTCATAGGAACATATACTTGACATGCAGAAAACTGTAGCAATAAACTGACACGATCATATGCTACATTTATAGTTTGGGTCTTGTCCATCACATCATTCTCCTAATGATGTGATCCCGTTATCAAATGACATCACATGTCCATGGCCAGGAAACCTTGACCATCTTTGCTCAACGAGCTAGTCCATCAGAGGCATACTAGGGACATGGTGTTGTTTATGTATCCACACATGTATCTGAGTTTTTGATCAATACAATTCTAGCATGGATAATAAACGATTACCATGAACAAGGAAATATGATAATAACTAATTTATTATTGCCTCTAGAGCATATTTCCAACAGTCTCCCACTTGCACTAGAGTCAATAATCTAGTTCACATCACCACGTGATTCGCATTGTTATGAATCTAACACCCAATGAGTTCTGGGGCTCGATCATGCTTCGCATGTGAGAGAGGTCTTTTAGTCAATGGGTCTGCGATATTCAGATCCATGTGTACTTTGCAAATCTCTATGTCATACTGTAAACACTGCCACCACACTGCACTTGGAACTATTCCAAATGTCTGCTCCACAATACGTATCCAGATTGCTACTAAGAGTCACCCGGATTGGTGTTAAAGCTTGCATCGACGTAACCCTTTACGACGAGCTCTTTATCACCTCCATCATTTAGAAATATTTCCTTAGTCCTGTAGTTAATAAGGATAATCTTGACCGTTGTCTAATGATCCACTCCTGGATCACTCTTGTACCCCTTGACAGACTGATGGCAAGGCACACACAGGTGCAGTACACAGCATGGCATAATATAGAGCCTATGGCTAAAGCATAGGGTACGACCTTCGTCCTTTCTCTTTCTTCTGCCGTGGGCGAGCTTTGAGTCTCACTCAACTTCACACCTTAAAAATCAGGGAAGAACTCCTTATTTGACTGATCCATTTTGAACTCTTTCAAAATCTTGTCTAGCTATGTACTCATTGAAAGTGTCATCAACCATCTTGATCTATCTCTATAGATCTTGATGCCCAACAATTAGGTAGCTTTATTGATGACGGGAAAATGGGGCGATAGAAAAATACTAACTACGCGTCCACGTCATAGAGACAGATGAAATTTAATATTTAAAATACGCGAATTTAAATGAGACAATATCAAGTATTGCGAGTACATATTTCCGGAACTCTTACATTTATATAAAAGAACCGTTAATTACATCTCCGAAGAGAAAACCCCTGATTAAGAATTCCAACATTTCTAATATACAAAGGATTACAAGTTTGCAACACATATGACTATTACAAAATATAAAACTAAGACTAGGAAGTCCTCCTCGCTGTCGTCGCCGTCCGATGCTTGAAGGAACATTTAATCTTCTTCGATTTATCATTTGATTTAATATCATATATTTTACTTGTACTAATATTAGCAGTACAAGGATTTTGCATGAATCGGCTGCTCAATTTATTAATCGGCCCAACATACATGTATTTTGATGCTACAGTATATTGTTTGCTTATTTTTATTTTTATTTAAATAGCCGACCAAGAGCATCCGGGATCGTGCATAGAATTTGGGCCAGAGGCCATGTATGTGCAATTCTTATTTCTCTATATGCATGCGATAACTACATACACTCATCATTTTATATTTCTTTTGGTACTATTCAACACAGCACTGGCTTGTCTTAGATAAAGACTAGATTTTGGGCTACTTGCATGCCACCGGAGTATGCATAGAAGTTTTAATTTATTTTGGACAAGAGTGTCCCTAGCATATGCAAAGTGCATTTTTGTTTGATATTCTGCTAAGGCATGATTTAGCCTATATTTCTACATGCGTATGTGACATGTGAATTTTATTGAATTTGACATCTCTTATACTACTCCATCGCATAGCAAGGCCTGCGAGAAGTGTAATCAGATGAAGGTTTATTTTCTTCATGTTTGTATTACTACTAGCGTGACATAAAATGCCCGTAGCGTAACCGAACAAGAAGTGTATTTTATGATTTAGTGAAAACACTATGACAATTTTCTTCTCACTTTTACCCTGGTCATATCCGTTTTTTGAGGACTGATTTGGGAAGATTTCATATGCATTTTGTACTTAGTTTATTCTCAGATTTGTATCCGCGTATAGGGACCAAACCAAGGAACGAGGCTTTCGCACACGTTTCGTCCGGGTTTGTATCGCTAAGGGGACCGAATTGAGAGCGACCAAGAAGATAATTATTTTAGAAATGAACATGCTCCTTGATTTGTACCGCAATGGCCGAACCAAGGGAATGAATTTTGGTAGATGGATATAATTTCTCTATGGATTTTATTATGATGGCCAAGCCAAGTTGACAATTTTTTTGTGGAAAATATGGAGGGAAGCTCCTTGATTTGTACCACAATGGCCAAAACAAAGACGTGAGCTCTAACATATGTATGGAAACTTTTTGATAGGATGCAGCAAGTTTCTTGATTTGTACCACTA
The DNA here is from genome assembly GCA_022496015.1 of Hordeum marinum. Lineage (NCBI taxonomy): Eukaryota > Viridiplantae > Streptophyta > Magnoliopsida > Poales > Poaceae > Hordeum > Hordeum marinum. Next base: position 504,172,160 of record CM039674.1, on the reverse strand, counting down.
TGGCCAAACCAAGTTGATAATCTTGTAGAAAATATAGAGCATGCTCCTTGATTTGTACCACAATGGCTGAATCAATTGCATGTACTATGGTAGATAGAAGAGAAGAAGCTATTTGGTTTGTACTCATGGCCAAACCAAATGCTAGTGGGGAGGATTAAGATGAAAGCTCCTTGATCTGTACGCATGGCCAAACCAAAGGCTATGGGGGAGATGAGAATGGAACTCGTTGGTTTGTACCCATGGCCAAACCAAATGTTAGGGAGGAGTCATGAATCCCACCTACTGCTGCGATGTTCCTTCTCCTTGTTCTTCTCTTCTTCTTGATTTGTGGTGTACGGTCTTGTTTGTGGAGATGGCACTTACCAGGAGCCGAGCGTCAAGAGCGTATGTGAGCCGGGCTAGAATGACCTTTGGGTGGCGAAATATATAGGCGGCCAGTGAGAGGTGCCGAGACACGCACAGCGCGCGCACGTCCCGATCGTGGGAGCGTGGTGCGGTTACTCCTTTTCTTTTACAATTTCTATATTCCTTTAATTGGTTAATCGATATCGTAATCCTGGAGAGCTGACCAAGTCCAATCATGATCCGTCCCGATCAAGCACCGAACGGACGGCATCTCCGCGTTCAGCACATGTACAGCTTGATGACGGTCTCCGCCTTCTTGATCCAGCAAGAGGAAGCGGAGAGGAAGAAGAGTTTTCCGGCAGCGTGACCGCGCTTTGGCGATGGTGGTGGAGCTATTCTGGCAGGGCTTCGCCTAAGCACTGCAGAAATCCGATCTAGAGGAGAAACTATGCACTGGAGGAACGGGTAGCACGCGGCTCAAAATCTTGTGCCAAAACCCTAAAAACCTCTAGTATATATAGGAGGAGAGGAGGAAGAGGCTTGGCCCTCAAGGAGCCAGCCCTAGGCTTCGGCTGAACCAAGAGGGAGGAGTCCTCCTCCTCCACTCCTAGTAGGATTAGGGCTCCTTCCTTATCTTAGCCTTTTTGCCTTTTCCACCTTTTTCCTCTTGGGCTTTTCTTCCCAGCCGCATGGGCCTTGTGTGGGACTTCCACCAGCCCAGTAAGAGCTGGTATTTATCGTCCCACAGCCCATGTAGCCTCTTGGATCGAAATACCCCTCCCGATGGTCTCCCGGTACACTACCCGCACTCCCGGTACACTACCGATTAGCCCGAAACTTTTCCGACGACCAAAATAGGACTTCCTATATATCAATCTTTACCTATGGACCATTACGGAGCTCCTCATGACGTGCGGGATCTCATCCGGGACTCCTAACAACCTTCGGTCACCACCATACATAACTCTATACTATCGAAACGTCACCAAACCTTAAGTGTGCAGACCCTATGGGTTCGAGAACTATGTAGACATGACCGAGACACCTCTACGGTCAATAACCAATAGCGGGACCTGGATGTCCATATTGGTTCCTACATATTCTACGAAGATCTTTATCGGTCGAACCTCGTATGTCAAGGATTCAGTTAATCCCGTATGATGTTCCCTTTGTTCTTCGGTAAGTTACTTGCCCGAGATTCGATCATCGGTATCTCCATACCTAGTTCAACCTCGTTATCGGCAAGTCTCTTTACTCGTTCCGTAATACAAGATCCCGTGACTAACACTTAGTCACATTGCTTGCAAGGCTTATTGTGATGTTGTATTACCGAGTGGGCCCTGAGATACCTCTCCGTCACACGGAGTAACAAATCCCAGTCTTGATCCATGCCAACTCAACAGACACCCTCGGAGATACCTGTAGAGCATTTTTATAGTCACCCAGTTACGTTGTGATGTTCGATACACACAAGGCACTCCTCAGGTGTTCGTGAGTTGCATGATCTCATGGTCATAGGAACATATACTTGACATGCAGAAAACAGTAGCAATAAACTGACACGATCATATGCTACGTTTGTAGTTTGGGTCTTGTCCATCACATCATTCTCCTAATGATGTGATCCCGTTATCAAATGACATCACAGGTCAATGGCTAGGAAACCTTGACCATCTTTGATCAACGAGCTAGTTCACTAGAGGCATACTAGGGACATAGTGTTGTCTATTTACCCACACATGTAATGTGTTTCCAATCAATACAATTATAGCATGGATAATAAACGATTATCATGAACAAGGAAATATAATAATAAACACTTTATTTATTGCCTCTAGGGCATATTTCCAACAGCCTCCCACTTGCACTAGAGGTAGTAATCTAGTTCACATCACTATGTGATTTACATTGTAATGAATCGAACACCCATGCAGTTCTGGTGTTGATCATGTTTAGCCCTTGGAAGAGGTTTCCTCAACGGGTCTGCAACATTCAGATCCTTGTGCACTTTGCAAATATTTATGTCCTTCTCCTAGATGTAATCGTGGATGGAGTTGAAGCGTCGCTTTATGTGTCTAGTCCTCTTGTGTAACCTTGGTTCCTTCGCCAGAGCAATGGCACCAGTGTTGTCACACAATAGGTTCATTGGATTCAGTGCATTGGGCACTACTCCAAGATCTGTCATGAACTGCTTCTTCCAGACACCTTCCTTCGCTGCCTCTGAGGCGATGATGTACTCCGCTTCGCATGTAGAATCGGCTACCACGCTTTGCTTGGAACTGCACCAGCTTACCGCTCCCCCATTGAGAATAAATACGTATCTGGTTTGTGACTTAGTGTCATTCGGATTAGTATCAAAGCTTGCATCGACGTAACCCTTTACGACGAGCTCTTCATCACCTCCATAAACGAGAAACATATCCTTAGTCCTGTTCAGGTACTTAAGGATATTCTTGACCGCTGCCCACTATTCCATTCCAGGATCACTTTGAAACCTTCCGGCCATACTTATGGCAAGGCTGACGTCTTGTGCACAACATTGCATACATGATAGAGCATATGGCTGAAGCATAGGGGATGACACTCATCTTTTCTCTATCTTCTGTAGTCAGTGGGCATTGAGTGTTACTCAACTTCACACCTTGTAACACAGGCAAGAACCCCTTCTTGGAATGATCCATTTTGAACTTCTTCAAAACATTATCAAGGTATGTGCTCTGTGAAAGTGCTATTAAGCATCTCGATCTCTCTCTATAGATCTTAATGCCTAATATGAAAGCAGCTTCTCCTAGGTCCTTCATTGAAAAACTCTTGTTCAAATATTCCTTCACGCTTTCCAGCATTTCTATATTGTTTCCAATCAGCAATATGTCATTCACATATAATACTAGAAACGCTATAGATCTCCCACTCACTTTCTTGTAAATACAAGCTTCTCCATAAATTTGTATAAACTCAAATGCTTTGATCACCTCATCAAAGCGCTTATTCCAACTCCGAGATGCTTGCACCAGCCCGTAAATGGATCACTGGAGTTTGCAAACTTTGTCAGCATTCTCTGGATCGACAAAACCTTCTGGTTGCATCATATACAACTCTTCCTCAAGGAAATCGTTGATGAACGCTGTTTTGACATCCAACTGCCAAATTTCATAATCGAAATAAGCAGCTATTGCCAACATGATTCTGACAGACTTAAGCATCGCTACAGGTGAGAATGTCTCATCGTAGTCAACTCCTTGAACTTGTGAAAAACCCTTTGCCACAAGTCGAGCTTTATAGACGGTGACATTACCGTCCGCGTCTGTCTTCTTCTTAAAGATCCATTTGTTCTGAATGGCCTTTCGCCCCTCAGGTAATACTTCCAAAGTCCATACTTTGTTTTCATACATGGATCCCATTTCGGATTTCATGGCCTCTAACCATTTCTCAGAATCCGGGCCCATCACTGCTCCTCCATAGCTCGTAGGTTCATTGTTGTCCAACAACATGACCTCCAAGACAGGGTTGCCATACCACTCAGGAGTAGTACGCGGCCTTGTCGACCTACGAGGTTCAATAGTAGCTTGATCCGAAGCTTCATGATCATCATCATTAACTTCCTCTTCTGTCGTCGTAGGTTCCACAGAAACATCTTTCTGCGCGGCGCTACTTTCTGGTTGAAGTAAAGGTTCAATAACCTCATCAAGCTCTATTTTCCTCCCACTCAATTCTTTCGAGAGAAACTCTTTCTCAAGAAATATTTCGTTCTTAGTGACAAACACTTTGCCTTTGGATCTGAGATAGAAGGTATACCCGACTGTCTCTTTCGGGTATCCTATGAAGACGCATTTCTCCTCTTTGGGTTCCAGCTTTTCAGGCTGAAGCTTTTTGACATAAGCATCACATCCCCAATCTTTAAGAAACGACAACTTTGGCCTCTTGCCAAACCATAGCTCATATGGCGTCGTCTCAACGGACTTTGATGGTGCCCTATTTACAGCGAATGCAGCTGTCTCTAATGCATAACCCCAAAACGATAGTGGCAAATCAACAAGATACATCATAGAACGCACCATATCTAATAAGGTTCGATTACGACGTTCGGACACACCATTACGTTGTGGTGTTCCAGGCGATGTCAACTGTGAAAAAATTCCACACTGTCTTAAGTGACTGCCAAACTCATAACTCAGATATTCACCTCCTCGATCAGATCGTAGGAATTTAATCTTCTTGTTACGATGATTCTCAACTTCATTCTGAAATTGCTTGAACTTTTCAAACATTTCAGACTTGTGCTTCATTAAGTCATCAGCGAAGGTGAGAAAATAATGATATCCACCACGCGCTGTAACATTCATTGGACCGCACACATCAGTATGTATGATTTCCAATAAGTCACTCACCCGTTCCATTGTTCTAGAGAATGGCGTTTTAGTCATCTTGCCCATGAGGCATGGTTCACATGTGTTAAGTGATTCAAAATCAAGTGACCCTAAAAGTCCATCAGCATGGAGCTTCCTCATGCGTTTTACACTAATATGACCTAAACGACAGTGCCATAAGAAAGTGGTACTATCATTATCAACTCTACATCTTTTGGCATCAATGTTATGAACATGTGTGTCATCACTATCAAGATTCAATATGAATAAACCCTCACATTGGGTGCATGACCATAAAAGATATTACTCATATAAATAGAACAACCTTTATTCTCTGATTTAAATGAGTAGCCGTCTCGAAATAAACAAGATCCAGATATAATGTTCATGCTTAACGCAAGCACTAAATAACAATTATTCAGGTTCATCACTAATCCCGATGGTAATTGAAGAGAGAGCGTGCCGACGGCAATCACATCAACCTTGGAACCATTTCCCATGCGCATCGTCACTTCATCCTTTGCCAGCCTTCGTCTATTCCGTAGGTCTTGTTTTGAGTTGCAAATGTGAGCAACCGAACCGGTATCAAATAGCCAGGCACTACAACGAGAGCTAGTAAGGTACACATCAATAACATGTATATCATATATACCTTGTTTGTCGTTGCCCGCCTTCTTGTCAGCCAGGTACTTGGGGCAGTTCCGCTTCTAGTGACCAGTTCCCTTGCAATGAAAGCACTCAGTTTCTGGCTTAGGTCCATGCTTGGGCTTCTTTATAGGAGTAGCAACTGCTTGGCCATCCTTCTTGGTTTTACCCTTCTTGCCCTTGCCCTTGCCATTCTTCTTGAAACTAGTGGTTTTATTGACCATCAACACTTGATGTTCTTTCTGGATTTCAGACTCAGCGACTTTTACCATCGCAAATAGCTCGGCGACTGACTTGTTCATCCCGCACATTTATAGTTCATCACAAAGATCTTGTAACTAGGTGGCAGTGATTGAAGAACTCTGTCAGTGATCGCCTATGGTGGAAGGGCAATTCCCAACTCCGCTAGACGAGTTGAATACCCAGACATTCTGAGTATATGTTCATTGGTAGACCCGTTCTCCTCCATCTTGCAAGCATAGAACTTATCAGAGGTCTCATACCTCTCGATCCGGGCATTCTTCTGAAAGATAAACTTCAACTCCTGGAACATCTCATATGCTCCATGACGTTCAAAACGTCTTTGAAGTCCCGGTTCTAAGCCATAAAATATTGCACAATAAATTATTAAGTAATCTCCAGTACGTGCCTCCCAAGCGTTCTTAACGTCTTCGGAGGTCATGTCTTCTGGTTGGTCACCAAGCGGTGCATCAAGGACATATGATTTCTGGGAAGCCGTGAGGATAATCCTCAGATTACGGGCCCAGTCAACAAAGTTACTTCCATCATCTTTCAACTTATCTTTATCTAGGAACGCATTAAAATTCAGGGGTGCTACTGCGCGAGCCATTGATCTACAACATAAATATGCAAAGGTTACTTAGACTATTGTTCAAGATAATGAGTTTAGTTAATCAAATTACTAAAGCTCCAACTCAAATTGACATCCCTCAGGTCATCTGAGTGTCACATGATCCAAATTCACCAACTCAAGTCCGATCATCACGTGAGTTGAGGTGGCTTCAATGGTGAACATCATCATGTTGATCATATCTACTATATGACTCATGTTCGACTTTTCGGTCTCTTGTGTTCTGAGGCCATGTCTGTACATGCTAGGCTCGTCAAGTTTAACCCGAGTGTTCTGCATGTGCAACACTGGCTTGCACCCGTTGTATGTGAACGTAGAGTCTATCACACCCGATCATCACGTGGTGTCTTGACACGACGGACTTTCGCAACGGTGCACACTCGGGGAGAACACAATTCATCTTGAAATTTTAAGTGAGGTATCACCTTATAATGCTACCGTCGTCCTAAGCAAAACAAGGTGCATAAAAGGATTAACATCCCATGCAAATCATAAGTGACATGATATGGCCATGAACTTGTGCTTTTTATCTCCATCTAGAATGCACCGTCATGATCTCCATCGTCACCGGCATGACACCATGATCTCCACCATCTTGATCTCCATCAACGTGTCGCCATCGGGGTTGTCGTGCCCAACATGCTTCTACTACTATTGCCACCGTTTAGCGATAAAGTAAAGCATTACATAGTGCTTAATGATTGACACGTAGGTCATACAATAATTAAAGACAACCCTATGGCTCCTACCGGTTGCCGTACTCAACGACATGCAAGTCGTGATAATCTATACATCACATGATCATCTCATACATCACATATATCACATAATGTAATTGGCCATATCACATCACAACATACCCTGCAAAAACAAGTTAGACGTCCTCTAATTGTTGTTGCATGTTTTACGTGGCTGCTACAGGTATCTAGCTAGAACAATTCTCATCTACGCAAAAACCACAACGGTGATACACTAGTTGCCTTTCAACCTTCTCAAGGACCGCCTTTGTCGAATCCGATCCAACTAAAGTAGGAGAAACAGACACCCGCCAGCCATCTTTGTGCAATGAAATTACACGTCAGTCGATGGAACCGGTCTCTCGTAAGCGTACGAGTAAGGTTGGTCCGGGCCGCTTCATCCCACAATACCGCTGAACCAAAACACGAGCAAGGGAGGAAGCAATCTGAGCATGAATGCCCACAAACTCTTTGTGTTCTACTCGAGATCTCATCTACACATAGACATAGCTCATGATGCCACTGTTGGGGAACGTTGCATGGGAAACAAAAAATTTCCTACGCAGATCTATCCGTGCTGATGAGCATCTACGAGAGGGAGAGTGGATCTACGTACCCTTGTAGATCGCTAAGTGGGAAGTGTTAAGAAATGCGATTGGTGTAGTTGAACGTATTCGTGATCCAAATCGCCGAGCGTCCCGCGATCCAACCATGATCCGTCCCGATCAAGCACCGAACGGACGACACCTCCGCGTTCAGCACACGTACAGCTTGATGACGATCTACGCCTTGTTGATCTAGCAAGAGGGAGCGGAGAGGAAGAAGAGTTCTCCGGCAGCACGATGGCGCTTCGGCGATGGTGGTGGAGCTATTCCGGCAGGGCTTCGCCTAAGCACTGCAGAAATCCGATCTAGAGGAGAAACTATGCACTGGAGGAACAGGTAGCACGTGGCTGAAAATCTTTTGCCAAAACCCTAAAAACCTCTAGTATATATAGGAGGAGAGGTGGAGGAGGCTTGGCCCTCAAGGATCCAGCCCTAGGCTTTGGCCAAACCAAGAGGGAGGAGTCCTCCTCCTCCAGTACTAGAAGGATTAGGACTCCTTCCTTATCTTAGCCTTTTTGCCTTTTTCCACCTTTTTCCTTTTGGGCTTTTCTTCCCGGCCACATGGGCCTTGTGTGGGACTTCCACCAGACCACTAAGGGCTGTTATTCATCCTCCCACAGCCCATGTAGCCTCTTGGGTCGAAATACCCTTCCCGATGGTCTCCCGATACACTACCGGCACTCCCGGTACACTACCGATTAGCCCGAAACTTTTCCGGTGACCAAAATAGGACTTTCTATATATCAATATTTACCTCGGGACCCTTATGGAGCTCCTCGTGAAGTACGGGATCTCATCCGGGACTCCTAACAACCTTCGGTCACCACCATACATAACTCTATACTACCGAAACGTCACCAAACCTTAAGTGTGCAGACCCTACGGGTTCGAGAACTATGTAGACAAGACCGAGACACTTCTATGGTCAATAACCAATAGCGGGACCTGGATGTCCATATTGGTTCCTACATATTCTACGAAGATCTTTATCGGTCGAACCTATATGTCAAGGATTCAGTTATTTCCCGTATGATGTTCCCTTTGTTCTTCGGTATGTTACTTGCCCGAGATTCGATCGTTGGTATCTCCATACCTAGTTCAACCTCGTTATCGGCAAGTCGCTTTACTCGTTCCATAATACAAGATCCCATGACTAACACTTAGTCACATTGCTTGCAAGGCTTATTGTGATGTTGTATTACCGAGTGGGCCCTGAGATACCTCTCTGTCACACGGAGTAACAAATCCTAGTCTTGATCCATGCCAACTCAGCAAACAACCTCGGAGATACCTGTAGAGCCCCTTTATAGTCACCCAGTTACGTTGCGACGTTTGATACACACAAGGCACTCCTCCGGTGTCCGTGAGTTGCATGATCTCATGGTCATAGGAACATATATTTGCCATGCCAGATTTCATAATTGAAAAACGTAGCAACAGCTAACATAATTCCAACAGACTTTAGCATCGCTAAGGGTGAGAAGGTATCATCGTAGTCAACTCCTTGAACTTGGTGGAAACTTCTTTGTGACAAGTCGAGCTTTACAGATAGAGACATTCACCACCAGTATTTGTCTTCATCTTAAAAGTCCATTTGTACTCAAGGATATGCCGTTCAACGGGCAAGTCTACCAAAGTCCATACTTGGTTTTCATACATGGATCCTTTCTCGAATTTCATGGCCTCTAACCATTTGTTGGAATCCGGGCCCATCATCGCTTCTCCATAGTTCGTAGGTTCATCGTTGTCCAGCAACATGACCTCAAAGACAGGGTTGCCGTACCACTATGGAGTAGTACGCATCCTTCTCGACCTACGAGGTTCGATAGTAACTTCCTCTTCAACTGACGTAGGCTCCACAAAAACATCTTTCTGCGTTGCGCTACTCTCTGGTTGAAACAAAGGTTCAACAACCTCATCAAGTTCTATCTTCCTCCCACTCAATTCTTTCGTGAGAAACACTTTCTCGAGAAAGGACCCGTTTTTAGCAACAAACACTTTGCACTTGGATCTAAGATAGAAGGTATCCCCAACTATTCTTAGGGTATTCCATGAAGATGCATTTGTCCGCTTTGGGTTCGAGCTCATTAGGTGAAAACCTTTTTCACAGAAGCGTCGCAACACCAAACATTAAGAAATGACAGCTTAGGTTTCTATCAAACCGTAATTCATATGGTGTCATTTCAACGGATTTAGATGGTGCCCTATTTAAAGTGAATGTAGTTGTCTCTAATACATAACCCCAAAACGATAGTGGCAAAACGATAAGAGACATCATAGTTCGCACCATATCCAATAGAGCACGACTATGATGTTTGGACACACCATCACACTATGGTGTTCCAGGTGGAGTGAGTTGTGAAACAACTTTTCACATTGTCTTAAGTTGTATACCAAACTCGTAACTTAGATATTCACCTCCATGATCACATCGTAGATTTTTTATCTTCTCATCACGATGATCTCAAAGTTCACTCGGATTCTGCTTGAACTTTTCAAATTATTCAGACTTGTGTTTCATTAAGTAAATATACACTATATCTACTTTAATATCTCAGTGAAGGTAAGAAAACAACGATATCCACCACACGCTACAACACTTATTGGACCATATAGATCAATATGTATCATTTCCAATAAGTCACTTGCCCGTTCCATCAAGCCGGAAAACGAGGTTTTAGTCATCTTGCCCAAGAGGCATGGTTCGCATGTCTCAACCGATTCAGAATCGAATGAGTCCAAAAATCCATTAGCATGGAGTTCTTCATGCGATTTATACCAATATGACATTTAGCGACAGTGCCACAAGTATGTGGTACTATCATTATTAACTTTGTATCTTTTGGCATCAATGTTATGAACATGTGTATTACTACGATCAAGATTCAACAAACCATTCTCATTGGGTGCATGACCATTGAAGGTATTATTCATGTAAATAGAATAACCATTATTCTCTCACTTAAATGAATAATCGTATTGCAATAAACACGATCTAATCATATTCATGCTTAACGCAAACACCAAATAACATTTATTTAGGTTTTTCACTAATCCTGAAGGTAGAGAGAGCGTGTGATGTTGATCACATCAACCTTGGAAACATTTCCAACACACATCGTCACCTCACACTTAGCTAGTCTCCGTTTATTTCGTAGATTTTATTCCGTGTTACTAACATTTAGCAACCGAACCGGTGTCCAATACCCAGGTGCTACTAGGAGTACTAGCAAGGTACACATCAATAACACGTATATCAAATATACTTTTGTCGATGTTGCTAGCCTTCTTACCTACCAAGTATCTAGGGTTGTTCTGCTTCAGCGACCGCTCTCCTCATAATAGAAGCACTTAGTCTTGGGTTTGGGTTCAACTTTGGGTTGCTTCACAGGAGTAGCAACTGTCTTGCTATCCATGAAGTTTCCCTCCTTGCCCTTGCCCTTCTCGAAACTAGTGGTTTTACTAACCATCAACACTTCATGCTCCTTCTTGATTTCTACCTTCGCGGTGTCAAACATCGCGAATAGCTCACGGATCATCATTTCTATCCCTGGCATTTCATAGTTCATCATGAAGCTCTAGTAGCTTAATGAAAGTGACTTGGAGAACTATATCAATCACTATCTTATCTGGAAGATCAACTCCCACTCAATTCAAGCGACTGTAGTACCCAGACAATCTGAGCACATGCTCAACGATTGAGCTATTCTCCTTCATCTTGCAGGCAAAGAATCTTGTTGGAGATCTCATATCTCACAACACAGGCACGAGCCTGAGATCCCAATTTAAGCTTTTAGAACATCTCATATGTTCCGTGACATTCAAAACGTTTTGGAGCCTCAATTCTAAGTCATAATGCAAGACGAACTAAACTATCAAGTAGTCATCAAAACGTGACTGTCAGATGTTCACAACATCCACAGTTGCCGTTTGAGGAGGTGGCACAAGGAGCGGTGCATTAAGGACATAAGCCTTCTGTGCAGCAATGAGGACAATCCTCAGATCACGGACCCAGTCCGCATTATTGATACCATGATCTTTCAACTTACTTCTCTAGGAACATATAAAAATCAAGGGAGCTACCGTGTGAGCTAGTAATCTACAACATAATTTGCAAAGACACTTTGACTATGTTCATGATAATGAGTTCAATTAATCATATTACCTAAGAACTCCCACTCAAATTGACATCCCTCCGGTCATTTGAGTGATACATGATCCACATTCACCAACTCAAGTCCGATCATCACGTGAGTTGAGGTGGTTTCAATGGTGAACATCATCATGTTGATCATATCTACTATATGACTCATGTTCGACCTTTCGGTCTCTTGTGTTCCGAGGCCATGTCTGTACATGCTAGGCTCGTCAAGTTTAACCCAAGTGTCCTGCATGTGCAACACTGGCTTGCACCCGTTGTATGTGAACGTAGAGTCTATCACACCCGATCATCATGTGGTGTCTCGACACGACGAACTTTCGCAATGGTGCACACTCGGGGAGAACACAATTTATCTTTAAATTAAGTGAGGGATCACCTTATAATGCTACCGTCGTCGTAAGCAAAACAAGGTGCATAAAAGGATTATCATCACATGCAAATCATAAGTGACATGATATGGCCATGAACTTGTGCTTTTGATCTCCATCTTGAAAGCAACGGCATTATCTCCATCTGTTGGGGAACATCGCACGGGAAACATAAAATTTCCTACATTCACGCAAGACCTATCCATGGTGATGAGCATCTACGAGAGGGAGAGTGGATCTACATACACTTGTAGATCGCTAAGCGGGAAGCGTTAAGAAACACGGTTGGTGTAGTCGAACGTCTTCGCGATCCAAATCGCTGAGCGTCCCGCGATCTCATGACAATCCGTCCCGCGATCCAATCACGATCTGTCCCGCGAACCCATCATGATCTGTCCTGCGATCTCATGATGAACCGTCCCGCGATCTTATCACGAACCGTCTCACGATCTTGATCACGGTCCTTCCGATCTAGCGCCGAACGGACGACACCTCCGCGTTAAGCACACATATAGCTGGATGATGATCTCCACCTTCTTGATCCATCAAGAGGGAGCGGAGAGGTAGACGAGTTCTCCGGAAGCGTGACGGCGCTATGGTGATGGTGGTGGAGCAATTCTGGCAGGGCTTGGCCTAAGCACTGCAGAAAACCGATCTAGAGGAGAAACTATGTACTAGAGGAACGGGTAGCACGTGGCTGAAAATCAAGTGCCAAGACCCTAAAACCCTCTAGTATATATAGGAGGAGAGGAGGAGGAGGCTTGGCTCCCAAGGAGCAAGCCCTTGGGTCGGCCGAACCAAGGAGGTGAGGAGGAATCCTCCTCCAATCCTAGTAGGACTACGACTCCTCCTTATTTTGGTATTTTTGCCTTTTCCACCTTTTTCTCTTTGGCTTTTCTTCCAAGCCGCATGGGCCTTGTGTGGGACTCCCACCAGCCCACTAAGGGCTGGTATTCACTCTCCCACAGCCCATGTAGCCTCTTGGGTCGAAATACCCCTCCTGATGGTCTCCCGATACACTACCGGCACTCCCGGTACACTACCGATGAGCCCGAAACTTTTCCGGTGACAAAAATAGGACTTCCTATATATCAATCTTTACCTCTGGACAATTCCGGAGCTCCTCAGGACGTTCGGGATCTCATCCGGGACTCCGAAACACCTTCGGTCACTACCATACATAACTCTATACTACCGAAACGTCACCGAACCTTAAGTCTGCACACCCTGCAGGTTCGAGCTATGTAGACATGACCGAGACACCTCTACGGTCAATAACCAATAGCAGGACCTGAATGCCCATATTGGTTCCTACATATTCTACGAAGATCCTTATCGGTCGAACCTCTATGTCAAGGATTCAGTTAATCCTGTATGATGTTCCCTTTGTTCTTCGGTATGTTACTTGCCCGAGATTCGATCGTCGATATCTCCATACCTAGTTCAACCTCGTTACCGGAAAGTCTATTTACTCATTCTATAACATTTAGTCACATTGCTTGCAAGGCTTACTGTGATGTTGTATTACCGAGTGGGCCCTAAGATACCTCTCCGTCACACGGAGTAACAAATCCCAGTCTTGATCCATGCCAACCCAATAAACACCCTCGGAGATACCTGTAGAGCACCTTTATAGTCACCCAGTTACATTGGGATGTTTGATACACACAAGGTACTCCTCCGGTTTCAGTGAGTTGCATGATCTCATGGTCATAGGAACATATACTTGACATGGAGAAAACAGTAGCAATAAACTGAAACGATCATATGCTATGTTTGTAGTTTGGGTCTTGTCCATCACATCATTCTCCTAATTATGTGATCCCGTTACCAAATGATATCTCATGTCCATGACTAGGAAACCATAGCCATGTTTGATCAACGAGCTAGTCTATTAGAGGCATACTAGGGACATGGTGTTGTCTATGTATCCACACATGCATCTAAGTCTCCGATCAATACAATTATAGCATGGATAATAAATGATTATCATGAACAAGGAAATATGATAATAACTAATTTATTATTGCCTCTAGGGCATATTTCCAAGAGTCTCCCACTTGCACTAGAGTCAGTAATCTAGTTCACATCACCATGTGATCCGCATTGTTATGAATCTAACACCCAATGAGTTCTGGGGCTCGATCATGCTTTGCATGTGAGAGATGTTTTATAGTCAACGGGTATGCAACCTTCAGAGCCGTGTGTACTTTGCAAATCTCTATGTCAAACTATAAACACTGCTACAACACTCCACTTGGTATTCTTCCAAATGGCTGCTCCACTATACGTATCCAGATTGCTACTACGAGTCATCCGGATTAGTGTTAAAGCTTGCATAGACGTAACTCTTTACGACAAACTCTTTATCACCTCCATAATCGAGAAACATCTCGTTGTTGGGGAGCGTCGCATGGGAATCAAAAAAATTCCTACGTTCACGCATGACCTATCCATGGTGATTAGAACCTACGAGAGGGAGAGTGGATCTACATACCCTTGTAGATCGCTAAGCGGGAAGTGTTAAGAAACGCGGTTGGTGTAGTTGAATGTCTTCGCGATCCAAATCGCCGAGCGTCTCGCGATCTCATCATGATTCGTCCCGCGATCCAATCACGATCCGTCCCGCGAACTCATCACGATCTATCTCGTGAACTCATCACGATCCGTCTCGCGAACTCATCATGATCCATCATGCGAACTCATCACGATCCGTCCCGCGAACTCATCACGATCCGTCTCGCGATCTTGATCACGGTCCTTCCGATCTAGCGCCGAACGGATGGCACCTCCGCATTCAGCACATGTACAACCCTATGACGATCTCCGCCTTCTTGATCTAGCATGAGGGAGCGGAGAGGTAGACGAGTTCTCCGGCAGCGTGACGGCGCTACGACGATGGTGGTGAAGCCATTTCGGCAAGGCTTCCCCTAAGCACAGCAGAAAACCGATCTAGAGGAGAAACTATCACTAGTAGAAAACAGGGCATCGGTTCGGGCCGGCCAGCCCATTAGTCCCGGTTCAATCATGAACCGGGATTAATGGGAGCAACAGTCCCGGTTCGGGAGGCCAAGGGGCCGGGCGGGCCACGTGGGGCATTGGTCCCGGTTCGTAGGACACCTTTGGTCCCAGTTCCATACACAAACCAGGACCAATGTGCCTCGCTCCTGGCCCACAACCATTCGTCCCGGTTCATGGCTAGAACCAGGACCAAAGGGGGTAACCGTTCGCCTGGTGCGAGCCCCTTTAGTCCTGGTTGGTGGCTCAAACCGGGACTAAAGGTTCAAACGGTTCGCTTCCCATGACGTTTCGCGCTCCGAGAAAGATTACGCGGCGATGGCTATAGTAACTTCGCCCATTTTTCTTCTTCTCCTATCTTCTTCTCCTCCATTATCATCTCTTCTTATCCTCCATTCTCCTCTCTTATTCCCCATATCTTCTACCATGAATCCAATCACTCGCTACAGGGAGGTGCTCGCACATGGCACGACCAATCTCGATGTCGTCTACACGAACGACAGTGCCATGGTGCCGCGTTTTCTTTCCCTTTTGCAGAAATGGCTTGAAGTGGCGGATGAGAAAGACAAGTTCATAGGGCTTGATCTCGAGTACACGGGCAAGCAAGAAGATGTTGCCGTCATCCAGCTATGTTTCAAGAAACATGTGATGATCTTCCAATGGGCAAGGTGAGTTTTGAGGGTTTTCTTTTTTCAATTAATAATTTATAGATTATTATGAAAATTGCATAGGATAGAAATATGTTGCATTTTGAGTCCCATTGGAAAGATCAATATTTCTTTTAAGTTTGTAGTGAATAACAATTTTCCTTGTTGCAAAACGTGTGAGAACATATATGTCATATAGTTAATTTAGGGTTTCTTCATCAATTCATAGGATATGAAAATTGCATATATATATATATATATAGCATATAGCAATATATATGTTCTATTTTGAATCCTATGGCAAAGATCAATTTCTCTTAAGTTGTAGTGAAATAATTTTCGATTTTTTTATGATATTAATTACTGTTCACCGGGCTCAAATGAGCCCGGGAGCAAAAACTCTGCGTCTTCCTCTTTTGTTGCAGCGAAATAATTTTCCTTTATATAGTTGCATATTATAATTCTGCCGAAATATACTTGTTGCAGCAGTATTTAACATTTGTTCCATTTTAAATTTTTGATGTTGCAGTAGTGACAAGCACTGCCCAGCACTCATGGACTTCCTATGTAGCGGCATACATTTTGCTAGCGTTGATGTAAGGAATGACAAGCTGAAGATGAGGCGGAGCTTCGGTATTGAGATACCAGCTGACTGCCTTATTGATATCGAAGACATATTCAGGCTTCAGTATCAGAGGACTTCGATGGCTTCTATGGCAGTCGCCTTGATCAATGAGTATTACGGAGATATGAAGACCAAATTTCCTCCAGCGCAGCACACAGAGTGGGAGAGGACCCCACTTCAGCCTATGAACATTGAGTATGCAGCAAAAGATGCATACGTTGCATATGAGTTGTACCGCAAGATTCGAATCGTGAACTATGGGCAGCGTCACCTTGCACCACCACCACCATGGGGCGGATATTCTTCTGATTCAGACTAGATAGTAGTGTTCGCTTGGACGAGTAATTTCTATAATGGATATATGAACTATTATATATTACATATCTCTCTAGCTATTATATATTTGTAGTGCTTTTCAATTCAGGTTTTTCTTAAATTCAGATTGTGGCCGAGAACAATATGCAACAAAAAAGTGGGTTGTCATCGTTGGCAACAAGCACGCACACACCATGCCAACTTTCAACCTTTTCAGACTTCATTTGAAGTGCTTTTCTATTTCAGGGTCATTTAGCTCAAAAAAATAAGTAAATGCATGAAAAATATCAAATGAAGTCAGAAAGGGTTGAAAATTGATGATGTGGCTTTGAATGGTGCATTTTGAACACACGAAAAGCCTGGATTTCAAATAAGTTCAAGAAAATGAAATGCCTTTTGTAACCGATGAGTTTCCATCCGAAACCTCGATACTTCGAAAGAGACTGTCCGTTTTGTACACGAAGTGCATCCAGCTTTTGTCGTAACCCTCTCAACTTTTTAGCACATGCTATGTGGGTGAAATGATGATACCATGCCAATTTCAAACCTTTTCAGAGTTCATTTGTAGTGCTTTTCAATTTCTGGGTCATTTAGCTCAAAAAAATCACTAAATGCACGAAAAATACCAAATGAAGTCAGAAAGGGTTGAAAATTGATGATGTGGCTTTGAATGGTGCATTTTGAACACACGAAAAGCCTGGAGTTCAAATAAGTTCAAGAAAATGAAATGCCTTTTGTAATCGATGAGTTTCCATCTGAAACCCCGATACTTCGAAAGAGACTGTCCTTTTTGTACACGAAGTGCATCCAGCTTTTGTCGTAACCCTCTCAACTTTTTAGCACATGCTATGTGGGTGAAATTATGATACCATGCCAACTTTCAACCTTTTCAGAGGTTATTTGTAGTGCTTTTCAATTTCAGGGTCATTTAGCTCAAAAAAATCAGTAAATGCATGAAAAATACAAAATGAAGTCAGAAATGATTGAAAAATTGAGGATGTGGCTTACAATGGTACATTTTGAACACACGAACAGCCTGGATTTCAAATAAGTTCAAGAAAATGAAATGCGTTTTGTAACCGATGAGTTTCCGTCCGAAACCCCGATACTTTGAAAAAGACTATCCGTTTTGTACGCGAAGTGCATCCTGCTTTTGCTGTAACCCTCCCAACTTTTTAGCACATGCTATGTGGGTGAAATGTTGATACCATGCCAACTTTCAACCTTTTCAGACTTCCTTTGAAGTGCTTTTCAATTTTAGGGTCATTTAGCTCAAAAAAATCAGTAAATGCATGAAAAATATCAAATGAAGTCACAAAGGGTTGAAAATTGATGATGTGGCTTTGAATGGTGCATTTTGAACACACGAAAAGCCTGGATTTCAAATAAGTTCAAGAAAATGAAATGCCTTTTGTAACCGATGAGTTTCCATCCGAAACCTCGATACTTCGAAAGAGACTGTCCGTTTTGTACACGAAGTGCATCCAGCTTTTGCCGTAACCCTCTCAACTTTTTAGCACATGCTATGTGGGTGAAATGATGATACCATGCCAATTTCAAACCTTTTCAGAGTTCATTTGTAGTGCTTTTCAATTTCAGGGTCATTTAGCTCAAAAAAATCACTAAATGCACGAAAAATACCAAATGAAGTCAGAAAGGGTTGAAAATTGATGATGTGGCTTTGAATGGTGCATTTTGAACACACGAAAAGCCTGGATTTCAAATAAGTTCAAGAAAATCAAATGCCTTTTGTAATCGATGAGTTTCCATCTGAAACCCCGATACTTCGAAAGAGACTGTCCTTTTTGTACACGAAGTGCATCCAGCTTTTGTCGTAACCCTCTCAACTTTTTAGCACATGCTATGTGGGTGAAATTATGATACCATGCCAACTTTCAACCTTTTCAGAGGTCATTTGTAGTGCTTTTCAATTTCAGGGTCATTTAGTTCAAAAAATCAGTAAATGCATGAAAAATACAAAATGAAGTCAGAAAGGATTGAAAATTGAGGACGTGGCTTACAATGGTACATTTTGAACACACGAAAAGCCTGGATTTCAAATAAGTTCAAGAAAATGAAATGCGTTTTGTAAACGATGAGTTTCATTCCGAAACCCCGATACTCCGAAAGAGACTATCCATTTTGTACGCGAAGTGCATCCTGCTTTTGCTGTAACCCTCCCAACTTTTTAGCACATGCTATGTGGGTGAAATGTTGATACCATGCCAACTTTCAACCTTTTCAGACTTCATTTGAAGTGCTTTTCAATTTTAGGGTCATTTAGCTAAAAAAAATCAGTAAATGCATGAAAAATATCAAATGAAGTCACAAAGGGTTGAAAATTGATGATGTGGCTTTGAATGGTGCATTTTGAACACACGAAAAGCCTGGATTTCAAATAAGTTCAAGAAAATGAAATGCCTTTTGTAACCGATGAGTTTCCATCCGAAACCTCGATACTTCGAAAGAGACTGTCCGTTTTGTACACGAAGTGCATCCAGCTTTTGCCGTAACCCTCTCAACTTTTTAGCACATGCTATGTGGGTGAAATGATGATACCATGCCAATTTCAAACCTTTTCAGAGTTCATTTGTAGTGCTTTTCAATTTCAGGGTCATTTAGCTAAAAAAAATCACTAAATGCACGAAAAATACCAAATGAAGTCAGAAAGGGTTGAAAATTGATGATGTGGCTTCGAATGGTGCATTTTGAACACACGAAAAGCCTGGAGTTCAAATAAGTTCAAGAAAATGAAATGCCTTTTGTAATCGATGAGTTTCCATCTAAAACCCCGATACTTCGAAAGAGACTGTCCTTTTTGTACACGAAGTGCATCCAGCTTTTGTCGTAACCCTCTCAACTTTTTAGCACTTGCTATGTGGGTGAAATTATGATACCATGCCAACTTTCAACCTTTTCAGAGGTCATTTGTAGTGCTTTT
The DNA here is from genome assembly GCA_022496015.1 of Hordeum marinum. Lineage (NCBI taxonomy): Eukaryota > Viridiplantae > Streptophyta > Magnoliopsida > Poales > Poaceae > Hordeum > Hordeum marinum. Next base: position 504,152,514 of record CM039674.1, on the reverse strand, counting down.
CAATTTCAGGGTCATTTAGCTCAAAAAAATCAATAAATGCGTGAAAAATACAAAATGAAGTCAGAAAGGATTGAAATTTGAGGATGTGGCTTACAATGGTACATTTTGAACACACGAAAAGCCTGGATTCCAAATAAGTTCAAGAAAATGAAATGCGTTTTGTAACCGATGAGTTTCCGTCCGAAACCCCGATACTTCGAAAGAGACTATCCGTTTTGTACGCGAAGTGCATCTTGCTTTTGCTGTAATCCTCCCAACTTTTTAGCACATGCTATGTGGGTGAAATGTTGATACCATGCCAAGTTTCAACCTTTTCAGACTTCATTTGAAGTGCTTTTCAATTTTAGGGTCATTTAGCTCAAAAAAAATCAGTAAATGCATGAAAAATATCAAATGAAGTCACAAAGGGTTGAAAATTGATGATGTGGCTTTGAATGGTGCATTTTGAACACACGAAAAGCCTGGATTTCAAATAAGTTCAAGAAAATGAAATGCCTTTTGTAACCGATGAGTTTCCATCCGAAACCTCGATACTTCGAAAGAGACTGTCCGTTTTGTACACGAAGTGCATCCAGCTTTTGCCGTAACCCTCTCAACTTTTTAGCACATGCTATGTGGGTGAAATGATGATACCATGCCAATTTCAAACCTTTTCAGAGTTCATTTGTAGTGCTTTTCAATTTCAGGGTCATTTAGCTAAAAAAAATCACTAAATGCACGAAAAATACCAAATGAAGTCAGAAAGGGTTGAAAATTAATGATGTGGCTTTGAATGGTGCATTTTGAACACACGAAAAGCCTGGAGTTCAAATAAGTTCAAGAAAATCAAATGCCTTTTGTAATCGATGAGTTTCCATCTGAAACCCCGATACATGGAAAGAGACTGTCCTTTTTGTACACGAAGTGCATCTAGCTTTTGCCGTAACCCTCTCAACTTTTTAGCACAAGCTATGTGGGTGAAATTATGATACCATGCCAACTTTCAACCTTTTCAGAGTTCATTTGTAGTGCTTTTCGATTTCAGGGTCATTTAGTTAAAAAAAATCAGTAAATGCATGAAAAATAGAAAATGAAGTCAGAAAGGATTGAAAATTGAGGATGTGGCTTACAATGGTACATTTTGAACACACGAAAAGCCTGGATTTCAAATAAGTTCAAGAAAATGAAATGCGTTTTGTAACCGATGAGTTTCCGTCCGAAACCCCGATACTTCGAAAGAGACTATCCGTTTTGTACGCGAAGTGCATCCTGCTTTTGCTGTAATCCTCCCAACTTTTTAGCACATGCTATGTGGGTGAAATGTTGATACCATGCCAACTTTCAACCTTTTCAGACTTCATTTGAAGTGCTTTCCAATTTTAGGGTCATTTAGCTCAAAAAAATCAGTAAATGCATGAAAAATATCAAATGAAGTCACAAAGGGTTGAAAATTGATGATGTGGCTTTGAATGGTGCATTTTGAACACACAAAAAGCCTGGAGTTCAAATAAGTTCAGGAAAATGAAATGCCTTTTCTAACCGATGAGTTTCCGTTGGAAACCACGATACTTCGAAAGAGTCTGTCCATTTTGTACGCGAAGTGCATCTTGCTTTTGCCGTAACCCTCTCAACTTTTTAGCACATGCTATGTGGGTGAAATGATGATACCATGCCAACTTTCAACCTTTTCCGAGTTCATTTGAAGTGCTTTTCAATTTCAATGTCATTTAGCTCAAAAAAACAGTAAATGCATGAAAAATATCAAATGAAGTTACAAAGGTTGAAAAATTGATGATGTGGCTTAGAATGGTACATTTTGAACATACGAAAATCCTGGAGTTCAAATAAGTTCAAGAAAATGAAATGCCTTTTGTAACCAATGAGTTTTCGTCCGAAACCCCGATACTTCGAAAGAGACTGTCTGTTTTGTACACGATACTTCGAAAGAAACTTGATATTATATACAATTCATGCAACTAAAATTATCAAAGTTATTTTTGTTAAAAAAATTAATAGCAAAAAATATATTCATAAAGTAATTTTTGTTAACCACTTTTAATATGCAAAGAAATAACATAAAAAATAGCAAAAGTGAAAATAGATGCGCTTACACTGAAATTCAACCTAAATTCAAAGTGCTGGTTAGGCACCTAACTACCATTTTGAATTTAGGCCGAATTTCAGTATAAATGCATATATTATCACTATCAGAGGAGCTCAACGTAACAGCCGCGACGGGGCTTATAAGCAGGTTCGGGCAACCTTTGCTTGGCGAGGTGGGACTAAACTCCCACCACACCCTGTGCAAGGCCATTGGTCCTGGTTGGTGGCCCCAACCGGGACCAATGCCACCCTTTCGTCCCGGTTTGTGCCACCAACCAGGACCAAAGGGCCTGTTTCCCGCCCTTTGGGCTGCTGAAAACAGGGCTTTGGTCCCGGTTGGTGGCACCAACCGGGACTAAAGGTCCCTGTTTCCCGCCCTGTGGGCGGCGGAAAATAGGGCATTGGTCCCGGTTGGTGCGATAAACCGGGACTAAAGGTAGCATTTGTCCTGGTTGGGGCCACCAACCGGGACCAATGCTCTTTCTATATGACAAGCACTTAGCAAAATTCGTAGTTTTCATTCCACTTCGCCCGCCGTCGCCGTTCCTGTCCCCGTCGTCGCCCCCGTCGCCGCCCCATCGCCTCCCCGCCGCCCCCGTTGCTGCCCCGTCGCCTCCCCCGCCACCCCTGTCACTGCCCCGTCGCCTCCCTCGCCGCCCCGTCGCCTCCCCCGCCGCCCCCGTCGCCTCCCCCGCCTCCCCGTCGCCTCCCCCGCCGTCCCTGTTGCCGCCCCCGTCGCCGCCCCACCCCATCGCCGCCACGTCGCCGTCACCGCCCCACCCTTGTCATCGCCTCGTCGCCACCCCCGCTGTGAGCCGCCGCCGCCGCGGCTCGTTTTAATTTTTTTTAATATATGTTGATTTTTATGCTTTTTAGTATGTGTATGCGTGTTAGATTAGTATGTTTATGTTAGCTAGATTAGTATGTGTATGTTAGATTAGTATGTTTATGCTTTTTTTAGTATGTTTATGTTAGCTAGATTAGAATGTGTATGTTAGATTAGTATGTTTATGCTTTTTTTTAAAGTAGATTAGTATGTTTATGTGAGATTAGTATGTGTATGTTGATTTTGGGTTTTATGAAAAATTAGTCGACGATGCCCGGCCCGCATCCTCGTCGTCGAGTAGTCCGTGAGAGCCTGCTTGATAGGCGCCATGTCCGGGACTAGGCTCTGCCGGGCTGGCACTGGGAGGTGCTATCTTCCCGGGATCGGAGGTTGGTGAGGAATGCAGGTATCATTGTTGACCCGGACCTTCTGTGGTGGCGGTCACGCGGGCCACTTTCGATGTGGAGGGAGCCGACACCTGCGAAGGTGGTACGTCGCCATGTCAGGGAGGAGGACGAGCACGTTCGTCGCTACATGGCGGAGTTGGACGCCCAGTTTGACAATACCTGGCAGATCCTTCAGGGATCTCACTTGAGTTATGATTCCGTGATGGGTCCTTATCTTTGGGTGTCCACCGCCGGCGACTCAGAGACCGCTAGTGAACCGAGTTCACCGTCCTCCATTTTGGATTCTAGGATATTTGATCTGTATAAGTGATATTATATTCGAGGTCATTATAAATATTAATGTATTAGTGATATTTTATCGGTATAATGCGTGTGTGACTTTCAGTCTGTTGTTGCTCCTTTGTGTGACTTTCATGTGTGTTCTTGATGGAGGAAGGAATCCCGACTGTTGTCGTGGGGGGCGCTTCCTCTTTCTTCTCTTCCTCGCGATATACACGTCGATATATTGCGCAAGAAGAGAAGAGGGGAGGCATCCATCACGGATGGTCGAACTATTACTGTGAGAGAGTGTCCACCAACATATATACACCATCGTATCAATGTGAGAGAGTGCGCACCAACACAGAATGAGATATGAGAGTTATTTAAGGAAAGCCTCGACAGACCGAAAGTCACACACACATTAATTAAGATCCAAAGCGTGTCGTAATTCTTGAACTGGATTATTCGGGATGATGTATTAGTGATATTATATTCAAGTTCATTATAAATGTATTTGTGGTTTGCAAGTCATTTCAGTATTTTTTTTCTTTGTCACTGCTCGATATATGAAACGGGTTGACTTTAGGTCTGTTTCGGCTCATTGTGTGTCTTTCAGTGAGGGATAGTGTCCACCATATGTATATATATATATGAGAGAGGAAGAATCCCGACTGTTGTCGTGGGGGTCGCTTCTCCTTCATTCCCGTGTGCTAGACATTTTGGTGTAATGCACTCGGGGACGAATGGAGGAGCCACCATCACCGACGGTCGCAATATCAAAGTGAGTGCCCACCATATACGTGAGATGAGAGTTTAGGAAGGAAAGACTCGACAGACCTAAATTCAACCCATTGCATATTGAGTAATAGTGATCTGTGTGTTGATCAGTTTTCTTGTAGTTTTCTTCGATCGATTTTAAATGTTTCAACTATGATCCCGTGCCATAATTCTTGAATCATGAACACAGGAAATTTCGCCGTCATCAGACGACGATGGGATCCAAGCGTGTGAATTTCGCGGTGAAGATAAAGGTCTTTGTGACAAGCCTGGGCTGCGAGAAGGCATGTTCTTCACCATGAAGCTTTATGAGGACTTTGATATTACTACGGTACGCAATGATGACAACTGTTTTTTCGTAATTAAGCATGACTTCTGTTTCTTTCCTTCAACTCGTAATTTCTGTTTTATACAATTCGACTAGTTCGTCCCCTATCATGCAAGACGGTATTTCTTGGAGAGGCTCGGTTTCGAAGAGCATGAGAGTATTGAGATGAGGAAAGCCAACCTAAGGACTAAACATGGTCACACATTTCTTGTGAAAGTAATGAGTGCACCTAATAACACAGAAATAGGGTGCTCAAATTGGGAAGCTCTTTGCAAGGCATATGGATTTTAGGAAGATATGGAAATAACCTTCGATCTTTGTCCCGAAGATCATATTGAAGGAAACATCGACATTTGGGTGGATGTCGATATGTTTCCTGTTTTACCTCCATGTGAGTTTGTCAACCATGCATATTTGTCAAGTAATTTTCATTATATATATAAAATTATTAGGATTTACAACTTATTTTGTTTCTTCGAGTGAAATACAGAACATAATCGACACGACACACTACACTTATGGATCACATCTAACTTGGGAGGACAAGGATGATCTTATCTACTTTGTTATTGGGGTCATAGCTGGTAGAGACATCTTCCCATATAATTTGGGAACTGGCCCAAATTATACATTGTACAGGACACTAGTGCATAGGTTGAGGGCGGATGACATTCGCCGAAATATCTTGGTAAGAGTTGCTAATTAAGTACACTAGTACTGTTGCGTAAATGGTATTGATTACATTGCTAACTAGGCTACTATTATGTTCTTCAATAGAAATTGCCAAATGAAGTTGTGCCAGCGTTGATGCAACCCAAAGGTAATATGACAATAAAAAGCCCCTTCCATCCCGAGTTATCTTTTGCATACTCGACTGAGCGCAAACCACCAAGAAGGCTCCAAATTGAAGTATGAGGACAAATAAAGAAGGATCGCAAGCCACAAGTTGGAGACCGTTGGATCTCTTTGCTTCATCATGGAGACATTGGTGTGATTCTTCTTTATGCCATTTTACCTAAGAGGGAGGAGTAGGTACTATCAGGGAGGAGTATGTCATTTTATCTTTTTTGTTTTCTACTGGTGTATGCACTAGAGGAACGGGTAGCATGTTGGGGAACGTTGCATGGGAAACAAAAAATTTCCTATGCACACGTAGATCTATCCATGGTCATGAGCATCTACGAGAGGGAGAGTGGATCTACGTACCCTTGTAGATCGCTAAGCGGGAAGCATTAAGAAACGCGGTTGGTGTAGTCGAACATCTTCGCTATCCAAATCACCGAGCGTCCCGCGATCCAATCATGATTCGTCCCGCAATCTAATCACGATTCGTCCCACGAACTTGATCACGATCCGTCTCACAAACTTGATCACGATCCATCCCACGAGCTTGATCACGATCCTTCCGATCTAGCGCCGAACAAACGGCACCTCCGCGTTCAGCACACGTACAGCTTGATGATGATCTCCACCGTCTTGATCCATCAAGAGAGAGCGGAGAGGTAGAAGAGTTTCCGGCAGCGTGACAGCGCTCAGGCGATGGTGGTGGAGCAATTCCGGCAGGGCTTCGCCTAAGCACTGCAGAAATCCGATCTAGAGGAGAAAGTATGCACTAGAGGAACGGGTAGCACGTGGCTGAAAAAACTAGTGCAAAACCCTAAAACCCACCAGTAAATATAGGAGGAGAGGTGAAGAGACTTGGCACAAGGGCCAAGGCTCCTTGGATTCGGCCAAACCCACTAGGAGAGGAGGACTCCTCCTCCAGTCCTTGTAGGACTAGGATTGCTCCTTTTTTGCCTTTTTATCACCTTTTCCTATTGGGTTTTCTTCTACAGCCACATGGGCTTTGTGTGGGAGATTCCACCAGCCCACTAAGGGCTGATATTCACTCTCCCACAGCCCATGAAGCCTCTTGGGTCGAAATACCCCTCCGGAGGCCTCCCGATACACTACCGGCACTCCCTGTATACTACTGATGAGCCCGAAACTATTCCGGCGACCAAAACAGGACTTCCTATATATAAATCTTTACCTCCGGACCATTCCAGAGCTCCTTGTGCTGTCCAGGATCTCATCTGGGACTCCGAACAACCTTCAGTCACCACCATACATAACTCTGTACAAGACCGAGACACCTCCACGGTCAATAACCAATAGAGGGACCTGGATGTCCATATTGGTTCCTACATATTCTATGAAGATCTTTATCGGTCGAACCTCTATGTCAAGGATTCAGTTAATCCCGTATGATGTTCCCTTTGTTCTTCGGTATGTTACTTGCCCGAGATTCGATCGTTGGTATCTTCATACCTAGTTCAACCTCGTTACCGGCAAGTCTCTTTACTCATTACGTAATACAACATCCCATGACTAACACTTAGTCACATTGCTTGCAAGGCTTATTGTGATGTTGTATTACCGAGTGGGCCCTAAGATACGTCTTCGTCAAACGGAGTAACAAATTCCAGTCTTGATCCATGCCAACTCAACAGACACCCTCGGAGATACCTGTAGAGCACCTTTATAGTCACCCAGTTAAATTGCGATGTTTGATACACACAAGGCACTCCTTCATTGAAAAACTCTTGTTCAAATATTCCTTCATGCTTTCCAGCATTTCTATATTGTTTCCAATCAGCAATATGTCATCCACATTTAATACTAGAAACGCTATAGAGCTCCCACTCACTTTCTTGTAAATACAAGCTTCACCATAAACTTGTTTAAACTCAAACGCTTTGATCACCTCATCAAAACGCTTATTCCAACTCCGAGATGCTTGCACCAGCCCATAAATGGATCGCTGGAGTTTGCAAACTTTGTCAGCATTCTCTGGATCGACAAAACCTTCTGGTTGAATCATATACAACTCTTCCTCAAGGAAACAGTTTAGGAACGTTGTTTTGACATCCATCTGCCAAATTTCATAGTCGAAATAAGAAGCTATTGCGAACATGATTTTGACAGACTGAAGCATCGCTATGGGTGAGAAGGTCTCATCATACTCAACTCCTTGAACTTGTGAAAAACCCTTTGCCACAAGTCGAGCTTTATAGACGGTGACATTACCGTCCGCGTCTGTCTTCTTCTTAAAGATCCATTTGTTCTGAATGGCCTTTTGCCCTTCAGATAATATTTCCAAAGTCCATACATTTTTTTCATACATGGATCCCATCTCGGATTTCATGGCCTCTAACCATTTCTCGGAATCCAGGCCCATCACTGCTCCTCCATAGCTCGTAGGTTCATTGTTGTCCAACAACATGACCTCCAAGACAGGGTTGTTGTACCACTCAGGAGTAGTACGCGGCCTTGTCAACCTACGAGGTTCAATAGTATCTTGATACGAAGCTTCATGATCATTCTCACTAACTTCCTCTTCTACCGTCGTAGGTTCCACAGAAACATCTTTCTGCGCTGCGCTACTTTCTGGTTGAAGTAAAGGTTCAATAACCTCATCAAGCTCTATTTTCCTCCCACTCAATTCTTTTGAGAGAAACTCTTTCTCAAGAAATGTTTCCGTTCTTAGTGAGAAGCAGTTTGCCTTCGGATCTGAGATAGAAGGTATACCCGACTGTCTCTTTCAGGTATCCTATGAAGACGCATTTTTCCGCTTTGGGTTCCAGCTTTTCAGGCTGAAGCTTTTTGACATAAGCATCACATCCCCAAACTTTAAGAAACGACAACTTTGGCCTCTTGCCAAACCACAGTTCATATGGCATCGTCTCAACGGATTTTGATGGTGCCCTATTTAAAGTGAATGCAGCTGTCTCTAATGCATAACCCCAAAATGATAGTGGCAAATCAGCAAGAAACATCATAGAACGCACCATATCTAATAAGGTTCGATTACGACGTTCGGACACACCATTACGCTGTGGTGTTCCGAGCGGTGTCAACTGTGAAACAATTCCACGTTGTCTTAAGTGACTGCCAAACTCTTAACTGAGATATTCACCTACTCGATCAGATCGTGGGAATTTAATCTTCTTGTTACAATGATTCTCAACTTCACACTGAAATTGCTTGAACTTTTCAAACGTTTCAGACTCGTGTTTCATGAAGTAAATATACCCATATCTACTTAAGTCATCAGTGAAGGTGAGAAAATAACGATACCCACCACGCGTTGTAACATTCATTGGACCGCACACATCACTATGTATGATTTCCAATAAGTCACTCGCCTGTTCCATTGTTCCAAAGAACGGCGTTTTAGTCATCTTGCCCATGAGGCATGGTTCACATGTGTCAAGTGATTCAAAATCAAGTGACTCCAAAAGTCCATCAGCATGGAGCTTCCTCATGCATTTTTACACCAATATGACCTAAACGGCAGTGCCACAAGAAAGTGGTACTATCATTATCAACTCTACATCTTTTGGCTTCAATGTTATGAACATGTGTGTCATCACTATCAAGATTCAGTATGAATAAACCCCTAACATTGGGTGCATGACCATAAAAGATATTACTCATATAAATAGAACAACCTTTATTCTCTGATTTAAATGAGTAACCGTCTCGCAATAAACAAGATCCAGATATAATGTTCATGCTTAACGCAGGCACTAAATAACAATTATTTAGTTCATTACTAATCCCGATGGTAATCGAAGAGAGAGCGTGCCGACGGCGATCACATCAACCTTGGAACCATTTTCCATGAGCATCGTCACTTCGTCCTTTGCCAGCCTTTGTTTATTTCGTAGTTCCTACTTTGAGTTGCAAATGTGAGCAACCGAACCGGTATCAAATACCCAGGCACTACTACGAGAGCTAGTAAGGTAAACATCAATAACATGTATATCATATATACCTTGTTTGTCGTTGGCCGCCTTCTTGTCAGCCAGGTACTTGGGGCAGTTCCGCTTCCAGTGACCAGTTCCCTTGCAATGAAAGCACTCAGTTTCTGGCTTGGGTCCATGCTTGGGCTTCTTTACAGGAGTAGCAACTGCTTTGCCATCCTTCTTGGTTTTACCCTTCTTTCCCTTGCCCTTGACCTTGCCATTTTTCTTGAAACTAGTGGTTGTATTGACCATCAACACTTGATGTTCTTTCTGGATTTCAGACTCAGCGACTTTTAGCATCGCAAACAGCTTGGCGACTGACTTGTTCATCCCGTGCATGTTATAGTTCATCACAAAGCTCTTGTAACTAGGTGGCAGTGATTGAAGAACTCTGTCAGTGATCGCCTCTTGCGGAAGGGCAATTCCCAACTCCGCTAGACGAGTTGAATACCCAGACATTCTGAGTATATGTTCACTGATAGACCCGTTCTCCTCCATCTTGCAAGCATAAAACTTATCGGAAGTTTCATACCTCTTGATCCGGGCGTTCTTATGAAAGATAAACTTCAACTCCTGGAACATCTCATATGCTCCATGACGTTCAAAACGTCTTTGAAGTCCCGGTTCTAAGCCATACAATATCGCACACTAAATTATTAAGTAATCTCCAGTACGTGCCTCCCAAGCGTTCTTAACATCTTTGGAGGTCATGTCTTCTGGTTGGTCACCAAGCGGTGCATCATGGACATATGATTTCTGGGAAGCCATGAGGATAATCCTCAGATTACGGGCCCAGCCAACAAAGTTACTTCCATCATCTTTCAACTTAGCTTTCTCTAGGAACGCATTAAAATTCAGGGGTGCTACTGCGTGAGCCATTGATCTACAACTTAAATATGCAAAGTTTACTTAGATTATTGTTCAAGATAACGAGTTTAGTTAATCAAATTACTAAAGCTCCCACTCGAATTGACATCCCTCAGGTCATCTGAGTTTCACATGATCCAAATCCACCAACTCAAGTCCGATCATCACGTGAGTTGAGGTGGCTTCAATGGTGAACATCATTATGTTGATCATATCTACCATATGACTCATGTTCGACCTTTCGGTCTCTTGTGTTCCAAGGCCATGTTGTACATGCTAGGATCGTCAAGTTTAACCCGAGTGTTCTGCACGTGCAACACTGGCTTGCACCCGTTGTATGTGAACGTAGAGTCTATCACACCCGATCATCATGTGGTGTCTCAACACGACGAACTTTCACAACGGTGCACACTCGGGGAGAACACAATTCATCTTGAAATTTAAGTTAGGGATCACCTTATAATGCTACCGTCGTCCTAAGCAAAACAAGGTGCATAAAAGGATTAACATCGCATGCAAATCATAAGTGACATGATATGGCCATGAACTTGTGCTTTTGATCTCCATCTAGAAAGCACCGGCATGATCTCCATTGTCACCGGCATGACACGATGATCTTCATCATCTTGATCTCCATCAACGTGTTGCCATCGGGGTTGTCGCGCCCAACATGCTTCTACTACTATTGCTACCATTTAGTGATAAAGTAAAGCATTACATAGCGCTTAATGATTGACACGCAGGTCATACAATAATTAAAGAGAAACCTATGGCTCTTGCCGGTTGCCGTACTCATCGACATGCAAGTCGTGATAATCTATACATCACATGATCATCTCATACATCACATATATCACATCATGTAATTTGCCATATCACATCACAACATACCCAACAAAAACAAGTTAGACGTCCTCTAATTGTTGTTGCATGTTTTACGTGGCTGCTGCGGGTATCTAGCAAGAACAATTCTCATCTACGCAAAAACCACAACGGTGATACACTAGTTGATTTTGAACCTTCTCAAGGACTGCCTTTGTCGAACCCGATCCAACTAAAGTGAGAGAAACTGGCACCCGCAAGCCATCTATGAAACAAGTTGCGGTCGAGGGAACCGGTCTCTCGTAAGCATACGAGTAATGTTGGTCCGGGCCGCTTCATCTCACAATACCGTTGAACCAAAATCTGACCAAGGGAGGAAGCAATCTAAGCATCACGCCCACAAACCTTTTGTGTTCTACTCGACATCTCATCTACAAATAGACCTAGCTCATGATGCTGCTGTAGGGGAACGTTGCATTGGAAACAAAAAAATTCCTACGCACACGCATATCTATCCATGGTGATGAGCATCTACGAGAGGGAGAGTGCATCTACGTACCCTTGTAGATCGCTAAGCGGGAAGCGTTAAGAAACACGGTTCGTGTAGTCGAACGTCTTCGCGATCCAAATCGCCGAGCGTCCCGTGATCCAATCACGATCCGTCCCACGGTCTAATCATGATCCGTCCCACAAACTTGATCACGATCCGTTTCATGAACTTGATCACGATCCGTCCCACGAACTTGATCACGATCCTTCCGATCTAGCGCCAAACGGACGGCACCTCCGCGTTCAGCACACATATAGATTGATGACGATATCTGCCGTCTTCATCCAGCAAGAGAGAGCGGAGAGGTAGAAGAGTTCTCCGGCAGCAAGACGGCGCTCCGGCGATGGTGGTGGAGCAATTCCGGTAGGGCTTCGCCTAAGCACTGTAGAAATACGATCTAGAGGAGAAACTATGCACCGGAGGAACGGGTAGCACGTGGCTAAAAAAACTAGTGCAAAAGCCTAAAACCCACCAGTATATATAGGAGGAGAGGAGGAGAGCCTTGGCACAAGGGGCAAGGCTCCTTGGATTCGGCCGAACCCACTAGGAGAGGAGGACTCCTCCTCCAATCCTAGTAGGACTAGGATTGCTCCTTTTTGGCCTTTTTTGCACCTTTTCCTATTGGGTTTTCTTCTCCATCCACATGGGCCTTGTGTGAGAGTTTTCACCAGCCCATTAAGGGCTGATATTCACTCTCCCACATCCCATGAAGCCTCTTGGGTCGAAATACCCCTCCCGGTACACTACCGGTACACTACCGATGAGCCCGAAACTTTTCCGGCGACCAAAACAGGACTTCCTATATATAAATCTTTACCTACGGACCATTCCGGAGCTCCTCATGATGTCCGCAATCTCATCCGAGACTCCGAACAACCTTCAGTCACCACCATACATAACTCTATACTACCGAAACGTCACCAAACCTTAATTGTTCAGACCCTGCGGGTTTGAGAACTATGTAGACATGACCGAGACACCTCTACGGTCAATAACCAATAGCGGGACCTGGATGTCCATATTGGTTCCTACATATTCTACAAAGATCTTTATCGGCCGAACCTCTATGTGAAGGATTCAGTTAATCCCGTATGATGTTCCCTGTGTCCTTCGGTATGTTACTTGCCCGAGATTCGATCGTCGGTATCTCCATACCTAGTTCAACCTCATTACCGGCAAGTCTCTTTACTCGTTCCGTAATACAAGATCCCGTGACTAACACTTAGTCACATTCCTTGCAAGGCTTATTGTGATGTTGTATTACCGAGTGGGCCCTGAGATACCTCTCCGTCACACGGAGTAACAAATTCCAGTCCTTATCCATGCCAACTCAACAGACACCCTCGGAGATACCTGTAGAGCATCTTTATAGTCACCTAGTTACATTGCGACGTTTGATACACACAAGGCACTCCTCCGATGTCCGTGAGTTGCATGATCTCATGGTCATAGAAACATATACTTGACATGTAGAAAACAGTAGCAATAAACTGACACGATCATATGCTACATTTGTAGTTTGGGTCTTGTCCATCACATCATTCACCTAATGATGTGATCCTGTTACCAAATGACATCTCATGTCCATGACTAGGAAACCATAGCCATGTTTGATTAACGAGCTAGTCTATTAGAGGCATACTAGGGACATAGTGTTGTCTATGTATCCACACATGCATATAAGTCTCCGATCAATACAATTATAGCATGGATAATAGACGATTATCATGAACAAGGAAATATGATAATAACAAATTTATTATTGCCTCTAGGGCATATTTCCAACAGTCTCCCACTTGTACTAGAGTCAATAATCTAGTTCACATCGCCATGTGATTCGCATTGTTATGAATCTAACACCCAATGAGTTTTGGGGCTCGATCATGCTTTGCATGTGAGAGAGATTTATAGTCAATGGGTCTGCGACATTCAGAGTCGTGTGTACTTTGCAAATCTCTATGTCAAACTGTTAACACTGCTACCACACTCCACTTGGTATTCTTACAAATGGCTGCTCCACTATGCGTATCCAGATTGCTACTACAAGTCATCTGGATTAGTGTTAAAGCTTGCATCGACGTAACTCTTTATGACGAACTCTTTATCACCTCCATAATCGAGAAACATCTCCTTAGTCTCTTAGTTATTAAGGATAATCTTGACCGCTGTCCAGTGATCCACTCCTGGATCACTTTTGTACCCCTTGATGGACTCACGGCAAGGCACACATGTGCGGTACACAGCATGGCATAATATAGATCCTATGGCTAAGGCATAGGGGACGACATTCGTCCTTTCTCATTCTTCTGCCGTTGTTGAGCTTTGAGTCTCACTCAACTTCACACCTTACAAATCAGGCGAGAACTCTCTCTCTCTCTGACTGATCCATTTTGAACTCTTTCAAAATCTTGTCAAGGTATGTACTCATTGAAAGTCTCATCAAGCATCTTGATCTATCTCTATAGATCTTGATGCTCAACAATTAGGTAGCTTTATCCAGGTCTTCCTTTGAAAAACTCTTCTCAAACAACCGTTTATGCTTTCTAGAAATTCTACATTATTTCCGATAAACAATATGTCATACACATATACTTATCAGAAATTCTATAGTGCTCCCACACACTTTATTGTAAATACAAGTTTCTCGTAAACTTTGTATAAACTACAATACTTTGATCACCTCATCAAAGTGTGTATTCCAACTCTGAGATGCTTGCTTCAGTTCATAGAAGGATCACTGAAGCTTGCACATCTTTTAGCATCCTTAGGACTGACAAAACCTTCTGGTTGTATCACATACAATCTTTCCTCAAGTAAACCGTCAAGGAAATGATGTTTTGACATCCATCTGCCAGATTTCATAATTGAAAAATGCAGCAACTGCTAACATAATTTCAACAGACTTTAGCATCGCTACGAGTGAGAAAGTCTCATCATAGTCAACTCCTTGAACTTGCCGGAAACTTCTTTGCGACAAGTCGAGCTCTATAAACGGTGACATTCACCATTAGCATCTGTCTTCATTTTAAAGATCCATTTGTACTCAACGACCTACCGTCCAACGAGCAAGTCCACCAAAGTCTATACTTGGTTTTCATACATGGGTCCTATCTCGGATTTCATGGCCTCTAACCATTTGTCGGAATCTGGGCCCATCATCGCTTCTTCACAGCTCGTAGGTTCATCGTTGTGCTACAACATGACCTCCAAGACAGGGTTGTCGTACCGCTCAGGAGCAGTACACATCCTTGTCGACCTATGAGGTTTGATAGTAAATTGATCTGAAGCTTCCTGATCATCATAATTTACTTCCTCTTCAACTGATGCAGGTTCCACAGAAACATCTTTCTGCGCTGCGCTACTCTCTGGTTGAAACAAAGGTTCAACAACCTCATCAAGTTCTATCTTCCTCCCACTCAATTCTTTCGAGAGAAACTTTTCCTCGAGAAAGGACCTAGTTATAGCAACAAACACTTTATGCTTGGATCTGAGATAGAAGGTTTACCCAACTATTCTTAGGGTATTCTATGAACATGCATTTGTCCGCTTTGGGTTCGAGCTCATTAGGTGAAAACATTTTCCACACAAGCGTCGCAGCCCCAAACATTAAGAAATGAGAACTTAGGTTTCTGCCAAACCATATGGTGTCATCTCAACGGATTTAGATGGTGCCCTATTTAAAGTGAATGTAGTTGTCTCTAATGCATAACCCCAAAATTATAGTAGCAAAACGATAAGAGACATCATAGCAAGCACCATTTCCAATAGAGCACGACTATGACGTTCGAACACACCATCACATTATGGGGCTCCAGGTAGCGTGAGTTGTGAAACAACTTTCACATTGTCTAAAGTTTTATGCCAAACTCGTAACCCAGATGTTCACCTCCACGATCATATCGCAGACCTTTTATCTTCTTGTCATGATGATCTTAAACTTTGCTCTGAATTTGCTTGAACTTTTCAAACAATTCAGACTTGTGTTTCATTACGTAAATATACACTATATCTACTCAAATCATCAGTGAAGGTAAGAAAATAACGATATCCACCGCACGCTACAAGACTCATTGGTTTGCGTACATCAACATGTATCATTTCCAATAAATCACTTGCCCGCTCCATCCATCCGAAAAACGGGGTCCTTAGTCATCTTGTCCAAGAGGCATGGTTCGCATGTCTCAACCGATTCGAAATCGAATGAGTCCAAAGGTCCATCAGCATGGAGTTTCTTCATGCGCTTTATTCCAATATGACATTTAGCGGCAGTGCCACAAGTATGTGGTACTATCATTATTAACTTTGTATCTTTTGGCATCAATGTTATGAACATGCGTATTACTGCGATCAAGATTCAACAAACCATTCTCACTGGGTGGATGACCATTGAAGGTATTATTCATGTAAACAGAATAACCATTATTCTCTAACTTAAATGAATAACCGTGTTGCAATAAACACGATCTAATCATGTTCATGCTCAACGCAAATCACCGAATAACATTTATTTAGGTTCGTCACTAATCCCGAAGATAGAGAGAGCGTGCGATATTAGTCACATCAACTTTGGAAACATTTCCAACACACATCGTCACCTCACCCTTAGCTAGTTCTTCGTTTATTCCATAGCTTTTATTTCGAGTTACTAACATTTAGCAACCGAACCGGTATCCAATACCTAGGTGCTACTAGGAGTACTAGCAAGGTACACATCAATAACACGTATATCAAATATACTTCTGTCGATGTTGCCAGCCTTCTTATCTACCAAGTATCTAGGGTTGTTCCGCTTCAACGACAGCTCTCCTCATAATCGAAGCACTTAGTCTCGGGTCTAGGTTCAACTTTGGGTTGCTTCACTAGAGCAGCAACTGACTTGCTATCCATGAAGTTTCCCTCCTTGCTCCTGCCCTTCTCGAAACTAGTGGTTTGACTAACCATCAACACTTGACGCTCCTTCTTGATTTCTACCTTCGCGGTGTCAAACATCGCGAACAACTCAGGGATCATTATTTCTATCCCTGGCATTTTATAGTTCATCACCAAGTTCTAGTATCTTAGTGACAGTGACTTGGAGAACAATATCAATCACTATCTTATCTGGAAGATCAACTCTCACTCGATTCAAGCGATTGTAGCACCCAGACAATCTGAGCACATGCTCAATGATTGAGCTATTCTCTTTCATCTTGCAGGCAAAGAATCTTGTTGGAGATCTTATATCTCGCAACACGGGCATGAGCCTGAGATCCTAATTTCAGCTCTTAGAACATCTCATATGTTCCGTGACGTTCAAAACGTTTTGGAGCCTCAATTCTAATCCGTAATGCATGATGCAATAAACTATCAAGTAGTCATCAAAACGCGCATGTCAGATGTTCACAACATCTACAGACGACGCTAGAGGGGTTGGCGCACCGAGCGGTGCATTAAGGACATAAGCCTTCTATGTAGCAACGAGGACAATCCTCAAATCATGGAGCCAGTCCGCAATATTGCTACCAACATCTTTCAACTCTATTTCTCTAGGAACATATAAAAATTCAAGGGAGCTACAGCGTGAGCTAGTAATCTACAACATAATTTGCAAAGACACTACTGACTATGTTCATGATAATGAGTTCAATTAATCATATTACTTAAGAACTCCCACTCAAATTGACATCCCTACGGTCATTCGAGTGATACATGATCCAAATTCACCAACTCAAGTCCGATCATCACGTGAGTTGAGGTGGTTTCAATGGTGAACATCATCATGTTGATCATATCTACTATATGATTCATGTTCGACCTTTCGGTCTCTTATGTTCCGAGGCCATGTCTATACATGCTAGGCTGAGCAAGTTTAACCCGAGTGTTCTGCATGTGCAACAGTGGCTTGCACCCGTTGTATGTGAACGTAGAGTCTATCACACCCGATCATCACGTGGTGTCTCCACACGACGAACTTTTGCAATGGTGCACACTCGGGGAGAACACAGTTTATCTTGAAATTAATTGAGGGATCACCTTATAATGCTACCGTCGTCCTAAGCAAAACAAGGTGCATAAAAGTATTAACATCACATGCAAATCATAAGTGACATGATATGGCCATGAACTTGTGCTTTTGATCTCCATCATGAAAGCACCGGCATGATCTCCATCGTCACCGGCATGACACCATGATATCCATCATCTTGATCTCCATCAACGTGTCGCCATCAGGGTTGTCGCGCCCACCATGCTTCTACTACTACTGCTACCGTTTAGCGATAAAGTAAAGCATTACATAGCGCTTAATGATTGACACGCAGGTCATACAATAATTAAAGACAACCCTATGGCTCCTGTCGGTTGCCGTACTCATCGACATGCAACTCGTGATATTCTATACAACACATGACCATCTCATACATCACATATATATCATCATGTAATTGGCCATATCACATCACAACATACCCTACAAAAACAAGTTAGATGTCCTCTAATTGTGGTTGCATGTTTTACGTGGCTGCTACGGGTATCTAGTAAAAACAATTCTCACCTACGCATAAACCACAACGGTGATACATAAGTTGCTTTTCAACCTTCTCAAGGACCGCCTTTGTTGAATCCAATCCAACTAAAGTAGGAGAAAATGCCACTCGCCAGCCATGTTTTGCAACAAGTTGCAGTTGAGGGAACCGGTCTCTCGTAAGCGTACGGGTAATGTTGGTCCGGGACACTTCATCCCACAATACTGCTGAACCAAAACATGACCAAGGGAGGAAGCAATCTAAGCATCAACGCCCACAAACTCTTTATGTTCTACTCGAGATCTCATCTACACATAGACCTAGCTCATGATGCCACTGTTGGGGAACGTCGCATGGGAAACAAAAAATTTCCTACGTTCACGCAAGACCTATCCATGGTGATGAGCATCTACGAGAGGAAGAGTGGATGTACATACCCTTGTAGATAGCTAAGCGGGAAGCGTTAAGAAACGCGGTTGGTGTAGTCGAACGTCTTCGCGATCCAAATCGCCGAGCGTCCCGCGATCTCATCACGATCCGTCCCCCGATCCAATCACGATCTGTCCCGCGAACTCATCACGATCCGTCCCGCGAACTCATAACGATCTGTCCCACGAACTCATCATGATCCGTCCCGCGAACTCATCACGATCCGTCCTGTGAAATCATCACGATCTTGATCATGGTCCTTCCGATCTAGCGCCGAACGGACGTCACCTCCGTGTTCAGCACACGTATAGCTCGATGACAATCTCTGCCTTCTTGATCCAGCAAGAGGGAGCGGAGAGGTAGGCGAGTTCTCTAGCAGCATGACGGCGCTGCGGCGATGGTGGTGGAGCAATTCCGGCAGGGCTTCGCGTAAGCACTGCAGAAAACCGATCTAGGGGAGAAACTATGCACTAGAGGAACGGGTAACACGTGGCTGAAAATCAAGTGCCAAAACCATAAACCCTCTAGTATATATAGGAGGAGAGATGGAGGAGGCTTGTCTCCCAAGGAGCCAGCCCTTGGGTCGGCCTAACCAAGGAGGTGAGGAGGAATCCTCCTCCAATCCTAGTACGACTAGGACTCCTCCTTATTTTGGTCTTTTTGCCTTTTTCCACCTTTTTCTCTTTGGGCTTTTCTTCCCAGCCGCATGGGCCTTGTGTGGGACTTCCACCATCCCACTAAGGGCTGGTATTCACTCTCCCACAGCCCATGTAGCCTCTTGGGTCGAAATACCCCTCCCGATGGTCTCCCGGTACACTACCGGCACTCCTGGTACACTACCGATGAGCCCGAAACTTTTCCGGCGACCAAAATAGGACTTCCTATATATCAATCTTTACCTTTGTACCATTCTGGAGCTCCTCGTGACGTCCGGAATCTCACCCGGGACTCCGAACAACCTTCGGTCACCACCATACATAACTCTATACAACCGAAACGTCACCGAACCTTAAGTGTGCAGACCCTGCGGGTTCGAGAACTATGTAGACATGATCGAGACACCTCTATGGTCAATAACCAATAGCGGGACCTAGATGCCCATATTGGTTCCTACATATTCTACCAAGATCTTTATCGATCGAACCTCTATGTCAAGGATTCAGACCCGTATGATGTTCCCTTTGTTCTTTGGTATGTTACTTGCCCGAGATTCGATCGTCGGTATCTCCATACATAGTTCAACCTCGTTACCGGTAAGTCTCTTTACTCTTTCCGTAATACAAGATCCCGTGACTAACACTTAGTCACATTGCTTGCAAGGCTTGTTTGATACACACAAGGTATTCCTCCAGTGTCTTGTGAGTTGCATGATCTCATTTTCTACACGTGTATCACCATCTCTTTGCCAAACTAGTGCACCTATAATTATATTGGGTGTGTTGGGGACACAGGAGATTTCTTGTATTTGATTGCAGGGTTGTTTGAGAGAGACCATCTTCATCCTACACCTCCCATGGATTGATAAACCTTAGGTCATTCGCTTGAGGGAAAATTGCTACTGTCCTACAAAACTCTGCGCTTGGAGGCTCAACACGAGTCTACAAGAATATAGTTGTGTAGTAGACATCAAGTTCTTTTCTGACAACATTGAGTTTGACGAACCAGACCCCTTGCTTATTGAAACAGTTGCTCCCCATGTAACCAAAACAATGAATGATGACCTAATGAGACCATACACCACAGAACAGGTAAAAAAAGCTTTTTTCTCAATTGGTGATATGAAGGCAGCTGGAACCAATGTTTTAAATAGCGGGCTATGTCATTTAGCGGCGGCTCGGTGAGAAGCTACGAAAGGCCATAGCAGGTATGCCTCATTTAGCATTTCTCTAAAATCATGAAAAACTGAAACAATAATTATATAATCAAGTATCATATATGATATATTGCATATACTTTACATATACACATATTGGCACATCAAAACACAAGTACTAAGCAGATATCCTAATTCAATAACCAATCTTCACATCAATGCATCATATATATCATAAACAAGCAAAAGATAATGCAGAAGTATGGTTTTGTATAGTGGCTTAGCGGACTAAATGAGTCCATATTTAGCGCTATAGCGGGAAATAGCGGGCTATTAGCGTCATTTTCAATTTAGCACTAAAAGTCCATAGCTTTAGCGGGAGAGCTCTGAAAGGCTATAGTTGAGTTATAGCCGGCTATTTAAAACATTGACTGGAATTGATTTGTTACACACAATTTTCTTTACAAACTGTTGTCCATTTTGGGTGAAGTTTTGACTGCAAAAGTTCTTGATGCTATAAGTAATGAAGCCATACCAGATGGTTGGAATGATACTATGATTGTGATCATACCCAAGTGGATGAGCCAAAAGTAATTACTCAGTGTAGACCTATAAGTCTTTGAAATGTTTTGTATAACATTTCAAAGACTTATGAGGCAGAGCAGGCGACACGGATGGAGGCAGAGCATGCGCTGGAGGCAGCGACACGGATGGAAGCAGAGCACGCGACAAAGGAGGTGGTATGAATGGCGTTCGGTCTGTTATCGTCTGGCGATTGATCCGCCACGCTCGAACTTGAATTTCTTTTTGTCATGTCCTGATTGTTAAACTATGATTTATTTTACTTTGTTGAACAGTTAAATTATGTTGAATTTGTGTTGTATGATTCACATGCATGGATTTGAGGGTTTGCATTTGATAATTGTGGCTTACCGCAACAAATATGGTCTGTCCGCTAGCGGAGTTATAGGGGAGTGGATTTGCCAAGTCCGGTTGTAGATCCTCTTATGCTTTGATTTACGGATATGGAATCAGGTTTGCTTTTATTTTTAAATGAAGTAAAAAAAATACGCATTGAATATGAACAAATGAAGCGAAAATCTATACGTTCCATTCTTTTAGGGAAGAAAGAACTGTTTCTCGCAAAAAAAAAAACTCTACTAGCACCACACACTGTAAATGGAAGCGTATAGTATATTTGGAATATGGAAATCGGCACAAACTGATTCCGGCGTCCGAATTAAAGAGAAGCTGTTTCATGGGCCCAAGAGAGGCCTGATTCGGGACATTCGGCCCAATATTTCTCGCTCGCGATATACCGAAGCCGAAACCTCGCCTCCATTCCTCGCCACTCACTCCGCGACCACCAAAACCCTCGCCGCCGTCACCCCACCGGCGGCCATGGACGGCCCCCAGTTCCTCGTCGGCGCCCCCAGGAGCGATCTGCTCGCCAGGATGGAGCGCGAGGGACAGGACCCTGCGTCCTTCGACATCGGCATAAACCTGCTGCTCTCCTTCGTGTACGACTACCTCCCGGACCCGCCCGTCTCCCCCACCCCCACCCTCTCGCTCCCCGCCGCCGTGTGGCTCCACGACGGCGTCGACCGCATCAGCCGCCTCCCCGATGTGCTCCTCCGCGACATCATCTCCCGCCTCCCCGCCAAGGACGCCGCGCGCACCGCCGCGCTCTCCTCGCGCTGGCGCCCACTCTGGCGCTCGGCGCCCCTCGCTCTCGTCGATTGTCATCTGCTTCCGGACGGCGGGCAGTTCACCATCGGCGCTCCCTCTCCCCGCGCCGTCACCGACACGGTGTCCCGCGTCCTCGCGGCGCACCCCGGTCCCTTCCGCTGCGTCCACCTCACCCGCAGCACCATGGAGGAGCACCGCGGCGAGATGGCGCGCTGGCTCGACGTCCTCATCGCCAAGGGGGTCCAAGAACTCGTCTTTGTCAACCGCCCTTGGCCGCTAGATCTGCGCCTCCCGGCCACGCTCTTCAGCTGCTCCACCCTCACCCGCCTCTACCTCGGCGTCTGGAGGCTCCCGGACACCGCCGCCGTGCCGCGCGGCGCCAGATTCCCCAACCTCCTGGAGCTCGGGCTTTGTATGAATGTCATGGAGGACCGAGATCTGGCATTCATGCTTGAAAGAAGCCCCGTCCTGGAGCTGCTCGTCATCATGGGAAGCCAGAGCGGAGTGCGGCTGCGCCTCGTCAGCCAAACCGTGCGCTGCCTTCAGCTGGGATATACCTACTTGGAGGACATCGACGTGGTGGATGCACCTCGCCTGGAGAGGCTCTTCCAGTCCGATAATTTTCGCCAGAGCGAGCTCAATGCCCCCAGCATCAAGAACTGCTCTCCCAAGATCAAGATTGGGCGTGCACCTAACCTGCGTGTGCTGGGATACCTTCGGCCAGGAGATCAAGAATTGGGGATTAGCAACACCGTCATCGTGGTACATCCTAATTTAATTTGCATCTGTGTTGTGCCATTGATTGTGTGCCAATCTATGATCCCAAATAGTTTATCTGCCCTTGGGTGCATTGCAGGCTGGGGCCAAGGAGAGCATTGTGCCTAGTGTCCAGATTTTGGCCATAGAGGTGCAATTCGGTGTCCGCAATTCTATCAAGAAAGTGCCTGGTTTTCTCAGATGCTTTCCTAACCTGGAGACCCTCCATATCCAGGTAAAATTGGTTAGCTTCACTATACTTGCTGCATTGGCAATTTTGAAATACAAGTAGCATGGTCAGAACGGATTATTCACCTAGCAAGGTGACAACTGTGAGTCAGATTAATTATATGATCGACGATCTGCTGCTGCATGATATGTGCTCAACTCCTCATAGATAAATCCCTGAACTATGTATGCGCTAATATGGCCTACTGATCGGCCTACTAATCTATTTCATTTGCAGTCCCCACGCATATCTGAAGAGTCCACTGGCAAAGTCAATCTCAAGTTCTGGCAGGAGGGCGGTCCCATCAAATGCATCCTGCAAAGCTTGAAGAAGGTGTTCTTCTATGAGTTCCGAGGGTCAAGAAGCGAAGTTGCTTTCCTCAAGTTCATCGCTGAGAGAGGTCGGGTGCTGGAGCAGATGGTGGTCGTGGTGGCCAAGGAATGTTTCTTCCCGGGAGGTGATGGTGTGAATGCCAAGCTGAAGCCTCTAACCAGCACAAAATGGAACAGCAAAGGTTGCAAACTAGAGCTCTTCAAGAGCCCACTCACTGATGTGGCAGGCCCAATTTGCAGCCACCGACTTGCTTCCGATTTTGGGTTTGCTGACCCCTTTGACCTCAAGTACTACTACAAATCCGAAATGATATCCGTAAGTTAATTAGTAGCAGCATGCCGCGCCTCTTGTGGTGCAAGACTACTGGTAACTAGCTATACTTTGTGTTGTCGGGAATGAAAGACAGGAGCTAGAAACACCTGCATTTCTGCTGGCAAGCTTTCTGCATAATGAGGTTGTTTGTGCCAAGTCAAGACTTATGTGGCTAGATGCTCGTGGAAGAAGTAATATTAGTACCTTGCAAGCTAATCAGCAGGGCTAGCTAGTATGGTTTTTCTGGTTTGTCCAACTGCAATTTCATTCGTATGCCGTGAATTTGTCGTTACCATGAATCAATCTGTTATGCGTTAGATTGGTCTCAGTGTTGGCTTGAATGAGTATTAATGAATTACCGCAATTATATTGTTTAGTTTTGAATTTCAGACATTTACATGTTTCCTTTTGTTAATTATTACTCCCTCGGTTACATGATAAGTGATTTGGTTTTAGTTCATTTGAACTAAAACGGAGAGAGTACTACTGATTACTGCAGTGACACAGAGATATGTGAAATCTTTGCAAAACAGGAATCATATCTTCCCCTGTTGAGTATCAAAAGAACTCTGGTTTGCCTACCTCTCTAGTTACAGAGGGGTGAGAGGGCCTTCGTTGTTTTGAAAAATGGATATTGTCATTTTGCTCTTATGTCCTGAGCACACTGTGTGGAACACATGGATTACAGAATATTACTGTTAAAGTAGCACAGACCAAACTGGAAAAATGAAGGTAGCAAGTGCACTGCAATTGAAGCGGCACACAATCAATCAAATGTACTCCTTTACAGCCTATTGATCCGATTCAGCTTTGATTTAACGAGGAGTTAGATATCCATGAATTGAATTGAATTTGTTCTGGTTTAATATTTTCGTAGTGCCAGCTGAATCTGCCCAAGTTGCCTCTGACATCCAGATCATGACCTCGTGCTCACTATTATTGCTATGTATTCCTTCCTTGTTGTCGAGATATTATTTCAATTCCATTCCAATACTTTTTTCACATAGAGTTCAAGAAGAATTAGTAGATAAATTTGTTATAATGTTTGGTTTGAACTTCATACTCTTCTTCAGAGATTAGTCATATAAGCTTTCAGTGATTTCACGGCAAACATTTCAATGCAATCTTGTTGTTTTGAGTAAGAGAAACACGTTCACACAAATCCCATGCACGAATACACACAAATATCTAGGGATTTCTATCTTGTTTATGCAAATTTCCTGGGTAATGTTATTATGTGAGATTGGCAAAGAAGGAAATCTTGTTCAGAGAGAAGAGACAGAGAGATTTGTTAAGATTCAGTGCTTCACACTATTTGTTGGGTCAATTATTCAGTATTAGTTGCAAACTTGTTATGCACCACTTATTGTTTTTATTGTAATTTGTACTATGTTTGTTGTACTGTATTTTCTGTTTGTTGTAAGAACAGGAGCCTGATTTTTAGTTTGTCGTAAATCAAGGTGAATGACAGACAGGAGCTAGAAACACCTGCATTTCTCTTGGCAAGCTTTCTGCATGATGAGGTTGTTAGTGCCAAGTCAAGACTTATGTGGCTAGATGCTCGTGGAAGAAGTAACAGATCGAATTAGATAAATAATATTAGTACCTTGCAAGCCAATCAGCAGGGCTAGCTAGTATGCTTTTCTGGTTTGTCCAACTTCAGTTTCATTATTATGTCGTCGATTTGCTGTTATCATGAATCAATCTGTTGTGCATTAGATTGGTCTCACTCTCCGCTTGAATGAGTATTAATCAATGTTGAGGATATCGCTTAACGTTAGCGTCTCGGTCAGCTGGGGATAAGAGATTAATCGAAAATCGGCCGATTAATCGATTTTATCGGTCGATTGTTAATCGGCCATTTTTTGCAAATCTTAGGTTCCCAACACTGAAATATGCTATATTCAACACCAAAAATATATTTGATAGAAGTGTTACCTTGATTCCTATCCCTTGAATCCCCGTATAATGACAAAAAATAGGGCAATAGTACATATTGCATAACAAGTCGGCAAAAACACAAATAAACATACTTGTTTTGCAAACATAGTGCTAATAATAGGCTTAATTTATCGGTAGATTCCCGATATAAATCGCTTGTTAGAGTGATAAATCGGTTCAAAAGATAAACGATCAAGATAAGACATAATCTCATTAGTCATTCAATGAGTAGTGATAAATCGGACGGTAAATCGCTGAATCGAAAGATTTTTTGAACAGTGGTATTAATTAAGTACCGCAATTATGCTCTTTAGTTTTGATTTTCAGATTTTTACATGTTTACTTTTGTTAAGTATTACTCCCTTGGTTCCATAATAAGTGTCGTGGATTTAATTCATTTAAACGGAGGGATTACTACTGATTACTGCAGCTGCACAGAGATGTGTGAAATCTTCGCAAAACAACGATCATATCTTCGCCTGTTGAGCACAAAAACAACTCTGGTATGCCTACCTCTCTAGTAAAAGAGGGGTGAGAGCGGCTTCGTCGTTTTAGGTCACGTGACCAGGTCATTAGTTGCTTTGAAAAATAGATATTGGCATTTTGCTCTTATGTCCTGAGTATTCGAGGAAAAAGAAATCCTTGATTCAGTCATGTGCAGGAATCTGCAAATAATACAGAGGGAGGAGACGCAACGATTTGAGGGGATGCATCGGTTCCAGAGAGACGCTACAGTTGCGGAAGACACCGCACCTGTGGGGGTGCAACCGTTCGCCCGTTGGGCAAGGGGAGATTCCCTAATTATAGATTATATTGTAATCTTAACACCCCCTAATCTACACTTGACCATGTAGTGTCATATCACGATCATGCAGGTAGTGCTATCATCTCAAAAGATTATTCTTCAAAAAGTTCTTCATGAAAATTTGGTGAGAATCTGAAACATAAACTCACAAAGAAATAGCATAATTTGATGTCATAAAACAAGGATATCTCAAGAAGAGACTCCCCCTGACGCCTGCAAGTCCCTAAGTCGTCGCATACCAATTCCATGAATATATTTCTGGAATGTAGAACTTGATAGAGACTTGGTAAATAAATTAGCAAAGTTGTCGCATGATTTGACTTTTGCAGGATGCTTACTTCCCTACTTTTTTGAAGATTATGGGGAAAAAACCATTTAGGAGAAATATGCTTAGTGATAGTACTCTTGATGTATCCTGTTTGCATCTGTGCAACACATGTCGCATTATCCTCATAGATAATGATGGGTGATTCTATCGCACCAATTCCATATGACTATTGTATGTGGTTTATCATTCTGCGAAGCCATACACATTCACATGATGCTTGAAATGATGAAATTATTTCAGAACGATTGGTAGATGTTGCCACCAGAGTCTGTTTTGAAGATTGTCATGATATAGCAGTACCACCATGTAGGAACACAAAACCGGTATGAGATCTGGCATTATGGTTATCAAACAAATAACCGACATATGCATATCCAATCATATCAGAGTTCTGATTTCTCTGGAACTGGAAAAATAGGCCAAGATCCTTTGTGCTTTGGAGATATTGAAAGATATTCTTCACTCCAGACGAATGTCTTTTAGTGGGAGGTGCGCTATGTCTAGCAAGTAGATTTACTGCAAATGCAATATCAGGTCTTGTGCAATTTGCAAGATACATAAGCGCTCAAACGGCACCGAGGTATGGAACTTCAGGTCCCAACACCTCTTCTCCATCATCACTCGGCCTGAACAGATCTTTCTCTATGTCTAGAGATCGAACCACCATAGGAGTTTTAGATGGATAGGATTTGTCCATATTGAATTTCTCCAATATTTTCTGGATATAGATAGCTTGGTGTACCATGATTCCTGAGGGAAGATGCTCAAGTTGAATACCTAAGCAAAATTTGGTTTTACCCAAATCCTTCATCTCGAATTCCATCTTTAGATGATTGCATGCTTCATCAATGTCTGGTGTGTTGCCAATGATGTTGAGGTCATCAATATACATAGAAATGATGCAAAATCCTGTAGAGGATTTCTTGATGAAAACACATGGGCAATCAATGCTATTGGAGTAACCTTTTTGAAGAAGGAACTCACTGAGTCAGTTGTACCACATCCGTCCCGATTGTCTTAAGCCATACAATGACTTATTCAGCTTTACACAATACATGGTGCGTTTTGCACTATTATTCGGGACAAAGATTCCGTCAGGAACCTTCATATATATGTCCGAATCTAGTGACCCATAAAGATATGCGGTCACGACGTCCATCAACTGCATGGATAGAATATTTTGCACTGCCAAAGATATAAGATATCGGAAAGTGGTTCCACCCATTACTGGAGAGTATGTCTCATTGAAATCAATGTCGGGTTTGTGCGTGAAACCTTGTGCTACGAGCCTCGCTTTATATCTCACCATGTCATTGTTCTCATTCTGTTTCCGGAGGAAAACACATTTGAATCCCATAGAGAAAACATTGGGAGGTGTAGGTATTGCTTCAGTGAATACCTTTCTTTTGTTAAGCGAGTCAATTTCTGCTTGGATTGCATCCTTCCATTTAGGCCAGTCGGAGCGTCTTTGGCACTCGACGATAGACCTTGGTCATGATCAGTGAGAAGGGTATCTGCAATCTTTTCAGCAAAATATAAGTCGACAGTCGTAGTCTGACGGTCAAATGATTCTCCAGAATAAACATAGTTGATGGAAATTTCCTGCGCCCCTAGAGACTCTTCATGATTTCCCAATACAATTGAGTCTGGGTGTTCCGATGTTCCAGCCAGTTTATGCACACTGGAGCTGGGTTGTGGAGGTTGCCCTTCCACTAGGTGTATACTACCCATCAGGTGTTTCTCAACATTGAGTTGACCTGCATTTACTGCCTCCGAGGATTTTCTCCTTGATTTCCTCTGCTGCTTGCTAGAAGCTAGCTCCAGATCAGAGGCCATACTACTCCCCTCCTTTTAGGAACGGGGAGTTGAGTGATTTTATTGGTACCTTCACTCTTTCTGGTTCGTTTCTGGTCGGATTTAAGGATTTTGTAACACCTTTTAGATCAGTAAATGAATCTGGCAGATTATTTGCAAGATGTTGCAAATTAATGATCTTCTGAACTTGAAGTTCGGTCTCATGGGTACGTGGATCAGAGGATGAAATGGCATGAGCATTCCAATCAATTTCCGGGCATTCTTTCTGGTACTTTAAATCTTCCCCTAATGCTGAAAAATGTTCCTCATTAAATATGCAATCAGTGTGACGGACTGTGAACAGATCTCCAGTTAGGGGTTCCAGGTAGTTGATAATCGACGACGATTTGTACCCCACATGGATCCCCAACTTTCTGTGTGGGCCCATAGATGTCCGCTATGGTGGTGAGATCGGGGTGTATGTAGCACATCTGAACTTACGCAGATGGGAAATGCTTGTAGGATTTCCACGTACCAATTCCAGAGGGGAAGAGCTGTGATATGCAGTTGGCCTAGATTGTATCAAGTCAGCAGCGTGTAAAACGACATGACCCCAACAAGAGGTTGGCAAGTTGCAATTCATCAACAAAGGTCTTGCAATGAGTTTAATCCTCTTAATCAATGCTTCAGCCAAACCATTTTGTGTATGGACATATGGAACAAAGTGCTGAACTTCAATCCCCAACGCCATGCAATAATCATTGAAAGCACGTGAGGAGAATTCTGTAGCATTGTCTATTCAAATTGTCTTAATTCGACTTTCAGGATAATGGGCTTGCAACTTAATGACTTGCCTTATTATCTTGGCAAATGCATGTTTCCGTATGGATAGAAGACACACATGTGACCATCATGTAGATGCGTCAATCAGAACCATGAAATACCTGAAAGGTCCAGATAATGGCTGAATGGGACCAAAAATGTTGCCTTGAATACGTTTAAGGAACTGAAGTGGTTCAATTTGTATTTTTAGGTGCGAGAGCCTCAAAATTAGCTTTCCCGTGGCACAAGATGTGCACACAAAATCAGAAGATTGAGGAAATTTTGACTCAAGAAAATTATGACCAATGGAATTGCTAGTAATTTTTCTCATCATCCCTATTCCAGGATGGCCTAGGCGATCATGCCAGGTCTGGAATACGTTAACATTTTGAAAAATTACTTTGTATGCAACATGTTCCACGGGTTTGACGTACGTATAGTACAAACCTGACGATAGAGAAGGAATTTTCTCATGTACCTTTTTGCCATATCCGTGATCTTTAGTAAAGAGTAGATACTCCTCTTTGTTGTCTTCATGGGTTTTAATATGAAAACCATTCTTACGGATATCTCGATAACTAATCAGGGTACGTGGGGAGCCGGGATACAATAAAGCATCCTCAATCGTCACTTGTGTACCACTTGGGAGGGTGAATATGGCACGTCCCGTACCAACAATCACTGTATCACGTCCAACGACAGTTAGAATATCTCCATTCATCTTTTTTAGAGTTTGGAAATATTTCATCTCCCTCAGTATGGAGTTTGTGGTACCACCGTCCACAAGGCATAATTCTTCTTCCATTAGATTGTTCCTGTAGAAAACGGCGGCGAGTGCTCCTTCTCCTCTCTCTTTTCTCTGTTGCCTTCTTTTTTCTCTCTTGGTTGTTCTACATGCTGATAACATGTTCGAGGAAAAAGAAATCCTTGGTTCAATCATATGCAGGAATCTACAATTTATACAGAGGGAGGAGACGCGACGATCCGAGGGGATGCGTCGGTTCTAGGGAGACGCTACGGTTGCGGGGGAGACACCGCGCCTGCGCGGGTGCAACCGTCCGCCCGTTGAGCAAGGGGAGATTCCCTAATTATAGATTATATTGTAATCTTAACATTGAGCACACTGTGTGGAACACATGGATTGCAGTATAGTACTGTTAAAGTAGCACACACTTAGCTCAGACTTTCAAGAAAGGAAGCATTTGGAGGGTGGGTAATGGCCTTAAAATAAATATATGGGAGGACTGCTGGGTGCCGAACAGCTCCTCCAGGAAAATTGTCACTACACACGGAAATAGAGTGCTTACCCGAGTTAATGAACTTATTGATCCAGTATCCGGAGAGTGGGATGAGAATCTTATCAGAGAATTTTTTTTGGCCCATTGATGTTGATCGCATAGTGCAAATTCCATTCCATCAGGATGATACTGAGGATTATGTGGCATGGCACTTGACGAGGACGGGAATTTTCAGTGTACGATTTGCCTATTATAAACAGTGGGAAGATGCATATGGCAGTACTGAACCGAGCTCTCTCTCGAGTGGTTCAACGTCCCACCCGATATGGAAGAAATTGTGGAGTCTCAAGGTGCCAAACAAAGTGAAAATCTTCATTTGGTGATCATTACATAACGCTATTCTTTGCTTTGGTGTGCTTGCTAATCGGCACATCTCAACGTCGGCGCAATGTCCGGTCTGCAAATAGCACGCGGAAGACGTTGCTCATGCGCCATTTGGATGCAACCGGGATGGACAAATCTGGTCTATTCTTGGCTTACATGAAATAGTAACTACAGCCAGACTACCAGGGAAATCGGGAGCTGAGATACTAGAGTTTCTCCTGTGTGATAAGGCAAGTCAGAAGAGCTACTCGGACGTGATTGAGTTACCAGAGATGATTGCGATAACTAGCTGGCATATCTGGTGGCAACGAAGGCAGATAGAGAAGGGTGAGGGCGTCCAGAACATTGAAAGATCAAGCCAAGCCATCTTAGCTATAGCCCTTAACTTTGTTCGGGCAACAACAACGAAGGTGATTCCCCTAAGAACTAACAGATGGGCGAGACCGTTGAATGGCCAACTGGTTTTTAACACAAACACTTCTTTTTCGGAGGATGACCATACAGGTTCGTGTGGTGCTGTTATAAGAGACCATTCGGATTTTTTCGTTACGACATCTACGGCAAAATTAGAACATGTGGTGGATGTAGAGTCAGCGGAGGCGGCTGCACTTTTGGAGGGACTAAAACTTGCTCGGTCTATTGGTGCAAATACTCTCGTTGCTCGGGCAGATAGCATTACAGTGGTGGAGTCAATGGCAAATAACTCTGGACAATCGATGGTGGCAGGCCCTATCCTTGATGAATGCCGTCAGTTGTGTTTGGATTTCGGGGAGGTCTTTTTCAGCATTGTAAATTTGTAATAGAGAGTCCAATATGGTTGCTCATAGGCTAGCTCAACAGGGTCGGCATGTTCCACCATCTGTGTGGTTGGATGCACCCCTAGTTATTTCGGTTTTACTTGCGAATGATGTAAGCATTGTTTGAAGTTAATAAAGCTAGCCGTAAGGCCTTTCCCTCAAAAAAAAGTAGCACAGACCAAACTGGAAAAATGAAGGTAGCAAGTGCACTGCAATTGAAGTGGCACACAATCAATCAATTGTACTCCCTTACAGCCTATCTATCCGATTCAGCTTCGATTTAATGAGGAGTTAGATAGCCATGGGTTGAATTTAGTTTGTTCTGGTCCAATATTTTCATTGGCCAGCTGAATCTGTCCAGCTTGCCTCTGACATCCAGATCATGACCTCTTTTTCTCACCCCTAGTGGTTAAGTTTTTTGTGGCTCTCTCAGTCTAGGATGTATATTACATAGGTTTAGCTTCCGCATTTCCAGTTCAAAGAAGTATTGTGATGAGATGAATGTACTTGATCAATGTGGCATGTTCACATTGAATAAATTATAAGAGAAATTGTTACTAATATAATCTGAAATCATGTAGTATGTTTTTGTTTAGTATTACCTTATAAGACCTTAAGTATGCATGATTACCTGGATCAAATTAGAAGTGGTGTAAATATACTACTCCCTGCGTCCCGAATTAGTTGACCCAGATTTATTTAGATTCAGATGTGTTTCAATGCTTTAGGGTTAGATACATTCATATCCAGATAAATTTAAGACAACTAATTTTGAATAGGGGTAATACTTGACTAACTCTGATGCACGTACATATCTGAATACCTAGTCAAGCATGAACTAGGTAAGTGATGTTTTAGAAGTTTCCTTCCCTTATTAGCAAATATGTTGACCAGTAGAGAGTTAGTATATGTTTCCCGAGCTGCTCTGGTGCGATCATATCGAGCCTAGACGGTCGGGAGAAGATAAGGTGATGTGGTTTAGCGCCAGATAAACCATCAGGAAAAACCAGCCGATGTGGCATGCTAATTAAGTGGACCTTAAAATTGGGACCCATCGTCAGAACACTCACAAAATTCTAAGCATTGTACATTAGGGCAACACTTTTACTAAATGGGGTAAAATGGATGAAATCCCCACTAAATGGGGTAATTAGTGTTAAAAATGTCAAAATATGGTGTAAATACCGGAGTTCACTCTAAAATTAAAGAAATATGTGACCTTGTGTTGATAGTTTGGAACTACATCGATGGATTGTGTGTGTTATTTTTTCGAGCAGAGATGGAAAAACAAGAATTCTTTGTTTAGAAAAACAAAATTTTAAGTGTGGACGCAATAAAAGGTACCGATTTTGCGAGGCGCTCAGAGACGTCTCGAAATAGGCCTTTGCCCCGCTTTTATAGATAAAGCAATGATCCATATGACCCGCATACAAGTTCAACCACACATAGCAGCCGGAGCGACGGCACAGTCTAGCCCAAAGAAAATAAAAGAAATTAGAAAAAGGCCACCTAATGTTGTTATGCAATATTTTGTTTTCCAGACACGTATCCTTTTTTTTCTTCTAATAAAACTATTGGCCAATCTGGACTCAAAATTGAAGAAAAGTGTGGCCTTGTGTTGATAGTTTGGAACTACGTACACACCGATGGATTGTGTGTGTGTGTGTGTTTTTCCGGTAGAGAAAAGAAACATTCAAGAATTGGTAAGAAAATAAAGAACGCAACAAAAATTCACGGAAAAATAAAAACCAGAAGAAAAACCGGTAAACCTAGCAAAGAAAAACACAAGGAAAAAAAAAACAGTGGGAGCGCGCCGGTCAAGTTGAAGTTGTACTACCTGGGAGGCCAAGTTCCAGGCCGGAGTGGCGATTAGGAGGCCGCTCACCACTAAGCCTCCCCGGACTCTAGTTGGGAGGGGCAGGCAGAGGCGGACTGCAATCTGCCAATCTCCGAGTCCGATCACCACTAAGCCTCCCCTCCTCCTCTTAAATCCATCCACACACCCAAGACCAATCCAAGACAGATCGATCGATCGATCGAGTGACGCACTCAAGCTTTAACAAGGAAGGCAAGGCAAATCGATCTGAGATGAAGAGCTCCAAGACGGAGACTCTGAAGGCAGACGATCTGGGAATGGGATCCATGGACGCAAGCGAGGAGGAATCCGAGTTAAGTGAGGAGGAGTTCGACGGAGGTGACGACTGGATGGACACCGACAGTGACGAGGAGGCCGCACAGTGGCCCCCGGCTCCTCCTGCCTACGGCTACCCCGACGACGGCGACGGCAAGTGGCGGCCCTACGTCCTCATCGACCAATTAGCCTACTTCGCCGACCGCGACAACGCCACCACCGCCACCACCACCGTCGAGTTCCCGGGAATGGGTTCCGAACTCAAGGGCCCCATCAAGGTCACCTTCTGCGCCGTCGCTCCGCCGCTCGGCTCTTACTTGTGTTTCCACGCCGCCGACATGGAGCACGCCATGTTCCCCCTCCAGCCCAAAATCTTGACCACGGAGGCCAACGGCGGCCTCCTCATCCTAAGGGTCGTCGTCGGTACCCATCAGTCCGATTTCGCCTTGTTCAGCAAACGAGAATAC
Organism: Hordeum marinum; assembly: GCA_022496015.1. NCBI lineage: Eukaryota > Viridiplantae > Streptophyta > Magnoliopsida > Poales > Poaceae > Hordeum > Hordeum marinum. The sequence continues at coordinate 504,118,033 of CM039674.1, read as the reverse complement.
TTCGTCTACGACCCCCGCGCCGCTAAGCTCCACCACCTCCACCACCCCGGCCGCCAATACGAGTTCAACGAGTACGCACTTGCCATCGTGCGCAAGTGCAGCCAACACTGCAAACGCACCTCCACCACCACCCACCACGACAGTGGTGACCTCGCCCTCCGCCACTGCCATGTCGCCCGAGATCTCGCCCTACACCCCCATGGCCATGGCGAGGAGCACGAGCACCACCATGACTGCACCTACGTCGTTGCCGCACAATCTCATTCGTTCAGAGGCCCCGAAACTTCTTACCTTTGCATGTACCACTCTGATACCAAGGCCTGGAGCAAGAAGCAGGTGGTGGTCAACTCATATCCACCCCTCCACCGTACATCCAAGACGCTCACCATAGGAGGAGACAGAGGCACCGTGGGCTGGGTTGATCAATGGAAGGGCATCATCTTCTGCGACGTCCTCGATGAACAACCCAAGCTCCGCTGCTTGGAGCTGCCCAAGACCATCACGCCCCAAGAGGAAATTGGGGTTGGCGATCCAAGGTCTGTTCGGGACATCGCCGTCGTTGGTAACGTCATCAAGTTTGTCGACATGTATGTCCGCTTCGACGGCTACTCTAAAACCTCCCATTACTGGAAGGCCGTGACATGGAGCATCAGGACCGGCAGCTTCTCCCCTAAGGATTGGGCCGTGGGTCGCCGCATCAAATCCACCGGTATACGCCCTCAATCAGCGCTGGATAAGCTGATGGTTGAAGCTGGCATCGAGGCTCCCCACCCAACCTTGTCGACTCTCCATGTTGGCCTGCCCAGCCTCAGCCTGCAGGATGATGACATTGTTTACTTCCTAGCCAAGATTGACTACCGCCTCAGCCGCCACCCAGCATGGGTGCTTGCTCTTGACATGAGGAACAAGAGTCTTAAGGAAGTGGGCCTGTTTGACTCCAAGAGGACTCTTGGTTTAGCTAGGGGCTACGAGGCAAGTAGGATCTCCGCATATCTCAAACCTGCTATGTGCCCTAGCACTACCAGAATAACTGCTTACGTCGACGGCCTGAAATATGCCGACGGCCCCCGTCAGCATAGAGAGAGGTATGCCGACGGTCTAGATGAAGCCGTCAACGCAGAAAAGTCGTCGACGTACCTAGAGATATGCCTACGGTGGTTGTCGGCGTATCCAGGCCGTCGGTATATCGTGATATATGCCTACAATGGCCGTCGGCATAGCGAGGCCGTCGGCATAGATTTGAGGCCGGCGAGCCTTCGTCCAACGGGAGTTTGACGCCGTCATACCTAGGCCGACGGCCCTGACAGCGGCCGTCGGCGTAGGTGCGGTCCACGTCACCGATCCGCAACGCATGCCACGTCATCGATCTGAGGCCTGCCGGTCGATCCGTGGCCAGACCTATGCCGACGGCTTTGCCGTCGGCATAGCTTTATTTTTTCTGTTTTTCTCCTTATTTTTGTATTTTTGTTTTTTTCTAAATAAAAATTTGATTAACTTAAATGTGCCTTATCTAAACATAAACATACATAATAAATTATATATAGATTTGTGTAGAATTTTTCATATATTATGTATCTGTAGTTTGTATTTGTTTTCGAGTATGTTAGTAATGTGACCACATGTTCTTTTGCATATAGGTTCCTATACTTTATTAAAATCACAAACAATTGATAATTACAATTAGTTTGACAAGTTCTATATGTTTTTTATAAGCATCTTGAAAGTGTTAGATCCGCCGGTCAACTGTGGCATGGTTAGACGGGACGATGTACTTGGGGATAGCTATGCCGCCAGGTCTTGAGCTGGGCCCGGACCTTGTTCGGGAGTGTAGCTTTGGGCTGGCCTATCACAACCAGGTGAAAATGTCCATCGGTCAAACCCCGCCCAACGAAAGTCAAAGGCTTAGATCCATCGGTCAATTGTGTCACGATTGGGGGGGGGGGTAGCTATGTCGCCATGTGTTGCACTGGGCCCGCTTACACGTTTGGAAGCATGGTGGCAGGTGCAAGCACCAGGCACGCGGCTCTGGGGTGTGCCCCTCACACGGACGTCGCTGCTGCCGTCTCACGAACGGGGGGGTCACACTACGGAGCCGCGTGTCGGGTGCTTGCACCTGCAACCACGCTTCCACACCTATAAGACGGCCCAACGCAAGACCTGGTGGCGTACCTACCCCCAAGTACACCATCCCGTCTAACCCTATCATAGTTGACCGGCGGAGCTACGCCTTTGACTTTCACCGGACGGGCTTTGACTGATGGACCTTTTCACCTAGTTGTCATAGGCCAGCCAATAGCTACACCCCCGAACATGGTCCGGCCCCAACACACCGTAAGATTCTCTCCGTGTCTACGAGACGTGGCCGTTTCCCCCCTCCATGTGACGGCGATAGCGACGTCCGTGATGGGGGGGTCACACTACAGAGCCGCGTGTCGGGTGCTTGTACCTGCCACCACGCTTCCAGACCTATAAGACGGCCCAGCGCAAGACCTGGTGGCGTAGCTACCCCCCAAGTACACCGTCCCGTCTAACCCTATCACAGTTGACCGGCGGATCTACGCCTTTGACTTTCACTGGACGGGGTTTGATCGATGGACCTTTTCACCTGGTTGTCATAGGCCAGCCAATAGCCACACCCCCGAACACGGTCCGTCCCCAATCCACCACAAGATTCCCTTTGTGTTTGCCCGATGTGGCTGTTTCCCCTCCGTGAGACGGCATCAGCGACGTCTGTGAGCGGGGTCACACCACAGAGGCGTGTGTCGGGTGCTTGCACGTGCCACCATGCTTCTAGACGTGTAAGAGGGCCTAGCACAAGACCTGGAGGCATAGCTACCCCCCTCAAGTACACCGTCCCGTCTAATCGTGCCACAGTTGACCGGTGGATCTAGGCCTTTGACTTTCGCCGAACGGGGTTTGACTGATGGATCTTTTCACCTGGTTGTGATAGTCCAGCCCATAGGCACACTTCCGATCAAGGTCCGGCCCCAACACTCCGCAAGATTCTCTCTGTGTCTGCGAGACGTGGCCGTTTCCCCCCTCCGTGCGGCGGCGGCAGCGACGTCCGTGAGGAGGGGGTGGTCACACTACGGAGCCGCGTGCCGGGTGCTTGCACCTGCCACCACGTTTCCAGACCTATAAGACAGCCCAGCACAAGACCTGGTGGCGTAGCTACCTCCCAAGTACACCATCCCGTCTAACCCTATCACAGTTGACCGCGGTAGAGCACGCGGTCATTAGGGCATGCATGTATCTTATGCACTTCTAATCCTAGAGGGTAGAAAACCTTCTTTGCTCCGTACGTAGTGTCAGGCAATTCGTTATCCTTTGGAAGCTTATTCTCCATTATTTTCAGTAAGTTTTCAAATCCCTTGTCAGATAAACCATTCTCTGCCTTCCATTGCATCAATTCTAGTGTGGTACCGAGCTTCGTGTTGTCATCTTCGCACTTTGGATACAACCCTTTTTTGTGATACTCTAACATGCAATCGAACTTCAACTTCTCCCTTTCACTTTCTCATTCTCTCTATGCATCAACAATGACCTGACAAAGATCATCATCGGGCACATGTGGTGCCTCTTGATCTTTAGCCTCCTCCGTTGCAGTATCACCGTATTCCGGGTACATAGGACGATAGCTATCATCATCCTCTTCTTCTTCGTTGTCTTCCATCATAACCCCTCTTTCTTCGTGCTTGGTCCAAACATTATAGTGTGGCATGAAACCCTTCTCAAGCAGGTGGAAGTGAAGGGTTTTAGAGTTGGAGTAATCCTTCGTATTTTCACAGAAAATACATGGACAATACATAAAACCATTCTATTTGTTTGCCTCAGCCACTTCGAGAATTTATGCAGGTGCTCAATGTACTCGGAGGTGCGTCGGTCACCGTACATCCATTGTCGGTTCATCTGCGTGTATTATATTATTAAATGTATCAAAAACCATTACAAAACATCATGAATAGAGAAGTGATCAAATTAATACAAGTTCATCATCACACTAAAACCAAAGTACAGCAGTGATCAAATGTTATTACTGAAAAAATAAATACATAAAGTTCAAATATAGTTCTCATAGAACAACATACAAGTAAGAAAATTATACAAGTATCTATCTAAATCATACAAGTAAGAACTTTTTTCTTTTAAAAAGAAGATAAGAATAAGAGGCTCACCACGGTAATGCCGACGACAATATCGGCACGGGCGATCTACGACGGTGAGGACGAAGACGGGGACGGCACCCTACACATGTGTAGACTCTAAAAAGTTAATTTCATCTCTAATTGTGCATATAAATCAAAAAAATTCCCACATACACTCTCCACTAAAAACCACAAACCACACTCTACTTCTAGAGCGTTTGAAATGAGCTAAACTACTAGTGAGAGATAAAACGACGAAGTCATTAACCTTTTAGAACACTTGTGTAGTTGGTGCACCGCCAAACCTAAACAAAATTTGGAGAAAATATAGTTTGAAGGTCGATCTTGGAGAGGAGAAAGCTTAAGTGTGGCCACGTCATTTCATTGAACACCTCATGTGCATAGGAGGTGAGAACACAGAGCAACACACCTCCTGAACGCCGGCCGGCCAAAAAACAGAGGAGTTAGCAGGCATGGGCGATCATATATATATATATATATATATATATATATATATATATATATATATAGGCGTTGTATAAGTCCTAGTTGGTGGCTAGCACCCGGACTAAAGGGGCCTCTTTAGTCGACACGAACCGGGACTAAAGGGGTCAGACGAACCGAGACTGGCTCCTACCGAGGCCCGACCGGCGCCCTGGCCTCATGAACCGGGACTGATGCACCCATTAGTCCCGATTCATAACCCGACCGGTACTAATGCAATATTTTGGCCCGTTTCAAAGCCCCATTTTCTACTAGTGCATGTATGCATGTCATATCTCATGTTGTTACCACCTCCTGTGTAGTTGAACTTGTGTAGTTGTGTTATTTGCCTATTTTTGATACATTTTTGAATAAATAGATATTGTTGAACTTAGATTCTTGTATTTGCATTGTACTGTTTAATTACTGTTCTAAACATTGGTTATGCTATCATTTTGGTTGGATCGTGTCGTGTAGATTTAGTTTAAATCCGAAAATGAAACTGATGGCGTTGCACTAACATGCAATGCCACCACTGACATACATAAATGATGTCGTTGGCCGCATGGCACGCCATAAACATGTTAAATACTACTGGTGTCGTCTCCAATGCGAGCAGTATTTTTTAACAATGACGCTATATTGGTGGCGTTGGATGTTCACGCCAGCAAGACCATTTTTGCCACGTCATAGCTAGTCTTTTCTGCACTCGTGCATGCGAAGACTAATAAGCATCAATCTATGAAAGATGTTTCTCTTGGACGCGGAGTATACCTAGGCATATGTTGGGCCGGGCTAGGCCAAAAAAGCCTGATGCTAAAAACCCTAGGCGTGAGCCCGAGCCCGGGCCTAGTAAATCGGGCCTGAGCCCGAGAAATCCCAACACAGCCCGACCCAACTACAACTGAAATTCTACTTTCCACAAACTCGAGCCCGACTGCCAGGTTCAAATTCCAGGCACGAGCCCGAGCCGGATCTCAGGCCTAAAAAATCGGGCCCAAGCCCGAGAAAGCCCGACACGGCCTGACCCAACTATGGCTGGAACTCTGTTTTCCACAAGCCCAAGCCTGACCCGACTCGACCGTCGGGCTCAAATTCCAGGCCTGAGCCCAAGCCTAATAAATCGGGCCCTAGCCAGAGAAAGCCCAACATGGCCCGACCCGACTACGGTTGAAATTCTATTTTCCACTAGCCCGAGCCCGACCCGACCACCGGGCTCAAATTCCAGGCCTGAGCCCGGCCTAGTGATATGATTAGGCCCGGCCAGGGATTTTCGGGCCGGGTCGGGTCATCCGTGCCGGGCTGCCCATGGCCAAGTATAACATGGAGTATCTGATCCCGAGCTCAAATGCTTGATGAACTGTAAAATAAAATAAAAAGTAAAACATACAGAAATTAGAATTATTCTATGGTAAACTTTGAAAAATGTGTTGTGTGCTTGTGAAAATATATCATGAAATGACATTCACGAAAGTCGTGCCAAAAAAGAAAAGGGTCCAAAAATGGTATGTTTTCAAAGAATTTTCTTTGTGCTGGTTCTGTTTCTTTCTCATGACCTCCACGAATGCCACTCTTGAAATTTGCAAAGCACACAAATCGTTTATCAAAGTTTACCAAATAAAAAGTCAGTTTTTGTGTGCTTTGTTTACTGTTCACCAGGGACTATTTGAGCTCGGGAGCTGAAGAGGGCTTTCAATTCGGTCTCTCTCTCTTTGATATTTCTATTCGTCGTTTGTATATTTTTGGATTTTCTAGAATCATTTTTAGAGAGTTTTAATTCGTCTACAATAATGGGTTTGTAGCTGCAAACTTATATAAATCAAATTAAATCGGTGTGCTTTTCCTTTTTCACAAGTAAGGAGGACTCTAAGGCCCTGTTTGCTTGGTCTTTAGCTTCGGCTTTTATAGCTTTTTTACTTTGATCAAAAAACCACAAAAGCTTCTAAATAGAGGCTTTTGAAGCTTTTATGGCTTTTGATTTATTTTTTTAGAAGATTTTATGGTTTTTGATGAATCAATATAAACAGGGCCTAAGGAGGCTGGAGCCCATTCGGCCCGATTGATGCGACCAGGCTGGGCCTAAAGCTATTTCTGTCCATTCTAGACTAGTGCGCTCCCTAACTATCCACTCCCCATCTCTCCCCCCCCCCCCCCCCCCCTCAGTCACCGGCGCCGCCGCGTTTCCCCCAAATCCCACTCAAACCCCTTCTCGCCCGCCGGCACTCTGATTCCGGCACAGAAAGCCGCAAACTTGTCAGCCCCTATCCGAGCAGGTCTCGATGGCGATGCAGAAGGCTCTTTTTAAGCATGACCCGACCACTGCCCATGCCCGCCACTCGATTCGTCACGCAGCTGGAGGTAGCTCTCTCATGGCCAGGGCCAGGGCCAGCCGCGCGAGCGGGCCGAGTCGATTCATGCGCCGGCTATGTGACGATCGGATGAGCGATCTCTCCGACGATCTGCTCCTCCTCGTCCTCCGCCGCCTGGACACCTGCACGGCGCTGGGCGCCGGCTCGATCTCCAGGCGCTGGGCGCACCTCCCGCGCGAGCTACCGGCCTTGGACCTCAAGGTAAGCGACATACTCCTGCCGCGCTACCATCGATGGGTCCTCCTGCACCGCGACATCTGCGGCAAAGCAGCGGCTTACCTACAGTACAGATGCCACGCTGTCGGCCTGGAGCTCTTGCCTAACATCAAGAGGTACGAGCGCCGCGCCATGCGCACCCTCAACAGATCCGTCGAGAGCTTCCCTCGCCCTCGCCGGGGGGTCGTCAAGAGGCTGAATCTTGAGTTCTACACCACCGGCAACGGCTGCCGCATGAACCATGCTCGTCCTTCGAGACATTTCGGAATCCACGCCCCCGGCCGCCTACGAGGCTGTCATCACCTCGTGCCCAAAGCTGCAGACCCTGCACCTCATCTCCTGCAGCTGCCAGAGCACCCAGTCGGGCACACCCTTGCCGGTGGTGGTGGATACCCCCCGGTTCAGAGATCAGGAAGCTTGTTGTGGAGAAGTGTGCATTTCAATGGATACGGCTGAGGACTCTCCCCTGTCTCGAGAGCCTAGCCTGCCTGGGAACCAGAGTGTTCTTTGAGTATAATAGCATCTCCAGCCGAGGACCCCAGGCCGTCTTTTTATCGCCGGCAGGCGAAAACCCCCCAACCGCGACCCCAAGACGCCGTTTTTCGCCGGTTGAGGCCTTTTTTTGGGCCGGCGAACCCAGGCCAAACCCAGGGCGTTGGGGATCTCTTGGGGGCTCCGACGGTAACAAATCGGCATGTGGGACACCACCGTCAGGCAAATCACGTCCCTTTTCCTAGCACCGAGCCACTTCCCCATTGTCGACCCCGGCGTCCCTCGCTTGTTCACGGCCCCTGCGCCGCCGCTAGAAGACCCCACTTCACCCTCCCTCGCCGGATTTCGCTTCCCCGACCCTCGCCCATCCCCTCGCCCAAGCCATGCCGGCCGGGGCACCGGCGTTTGCTCGCCTGCTCGTCCGTCACGCCGATAAGGTGTTTGACGTTTTGCCTGCTCGGACATGGACTCGGACGACGAGGAGGCATTCGCGGCCCTGTTGGAGGAAGAAGCCGAGGCTGCCGCCGCCGCCGAGGAGCACCTCATGGTACTGTCCTCGCTGGCCGGCCTGTTCGTCAACAATGACAAGCCCCGGCGAGGTGGCTCGAGGCCGGGGTGGCGCAAGAGCAAGCAGAGGCATCGGATGGAGGGGTATTGCATGCTCTACGCCGACTACTTCGCCGACTCTCCATTGCACGGTAAGAAAGTATTTCAGCGTCGCTATCGGATGAGCCAGAAGCTCTTCCTGAGGATTGTTAATTCCGTCCAAGAGTTCGACAGCTATTTTGTTTGCAAGAAGGATTGCACCGCCACAGTTGGATTCTCCTCATTTCAGAAATGCACCCAAGCTATGAGGATGCTTGCATACGGAGCTCCCGCAAACATACAAGAAGACTATGGGCGAAAGGCCGAGTCCACCACCATTGAGTGTCTGGACAAGTTTTGCAGAGCAGTGATGGCAGTGTTTGGACCACAATATTTGCGATCACCCAATGCCGAAGACACTACTTGAATCCTGGCACAGAATGCAGCAAGAGGATTTCCAAGGACGCTTGGAAGCATCGACTGCATGCATTGGTCATGGAAAAACTGCCCATTTGCTTGGCAGGGGATGTACAAAGGCGCCAAAGGTGGTTGCAGTGTGGTACTTGAGGCAGTAGCCACACATGACCTATAAATTTGACACTCCTTCTTTGGTATTGCAAGAACTCACAATGATATCAATGTCTTGCGGTGCTCGAATGTCTTCGCCAAGATTGTTGAAGGTCATGCTCCTCTGGTGAACTTTAAGGTTAATGGACGCCAATACAACAAGGGATACTATCTAGCAGATGGTATCTATCCGAGATTGTCCATATTTGTGAAGACTATTTCAAAACCTATGACGTCAAAGAAGGCACACTTTGCTAAGTGTCAGGAGGCTTGCAGGAAAGATGTCGAGCGAGCATTTGGTGTGCTCCAATCGCGATTTGTTGCTGTCAGGTACCCCGCTATGACCTGGTCCAAAAGGCAGACGTGGGAGATCATGAATTGTTGTGTCTGCTCACATAACATGATCATTGAGAGCGAGCAGAAAGAGCCAGTGTTTGATCCTGAACCATATCACAGGATGAGGCCTCTTGCAGTTATTGATCACTAGGTACCAGTAATATGGACTGCCCACCTCAATATGCGCCAGGAGATCCGAGACCTACAAGTGCATTAAGAATTGCAAGACGATCTGGTGAAGCACCTATGGAGGCTTAAGGGCAACGCCTAGCTCGATTTGTTTTAATTTATGTTGGAACGTGCTTCATTGAACTATTTGATTTTGTATTAATTTTTGTGATGAACTTTGGTACAAAACATTCAGTTTTTTGTTAAATTTTATGCCGAAAGAGCGTCGATTTTGTTCATTTTATGCCCAAAAAAACGCCGATTTTGTTGATTTTAAAGCTGAAATAGCGTCGAATCGGGACCGAATCTGGGCCGATTCTACGTCGATAATGGGCCGAAAGCGACGGTTGTGGGGCCCCCAGGCCGATTTTAGCGCCGACTTATTGGAAATCATACATTACAGCGCGTGGTGGATATCGTCATTTTCTCACCTTCACTGATGACTTAAGTAGATATGGGTATATTTACTTAATGAAAGACAAGTCTGAAACGTTTGAAAAGTTCAAGCAATTTCAGAGTGAAGTTGAGAATCATCGTAACAAGAAGATTAAATTCCTGCGATCTGATCGAGGAGGTGAATATCTGAGTTATGAGTTTGGCAGTCACTTAAGACAGTGTGGAATTGTTTCACAGTTGACACCGCCCGGAACACCACAGCGGAATGGTGTGTCCGAACGTCGTAATCGAACCTTATTAGATATGGTGCGTTCTATGATGTCTCTTGCTGATTTGCCACTATCGTTTTGGGGTTATGCATTAGAGACAGCTGCATTCACTTTAAATAGGGCACCATCAAAATCCGTTGAGACGACGCCATATGAACTGTGGTTTGGCAAGAAGCCAAAGTTGTCGTTTCTTAAAGTTTGGGGATGTGACGCTTATGTCAAAAAGCTTCAGCCTAAAAAGCTAGAACCCAAAGCGGAGAAATGCATCTTCATAGGATACCCGAAAGAGACAGTCGGGTATACCTTCTATCTCAGATCCGAAGGCAAAGTGTTTGTCGCTAAAAACGGAACATTTCTTGCGAAAGAGTTTCTCTCGAAAGAATTGAGTGGGAGGAAAATAGAGCTTGATGAGGTTATTGAACCTTTACTTCAACCAGAAAGTAGCGCAGCGCAGAAAGATGTTTCTGTGGAACCTACGACGGTAGAAGAGGAAGTTAATGATGATGATCATGAAGCTTCGGATCAAGCAGCTACTGAACCTCGTAGGTCGACAAGGCCGCGTACTACCCCTGAGTGGTACGGCAACCCTGTCTTGGAGGTCATGTTGTTGGACAACAATGAACCTACGAGCTATGAAGGAGCAGTGATGGGCCCGGATTCCGAGAAAAGGTTAGAGGCCATGAAATCCGAGATGGGATCCATGTATGAAAAGAAAGTATTGACTTTGGAAGTATTACCTGAAGGGCGAAAGGCCATTCAGAACAAATGGATCTTTAAGAAGAAAACAGACGCGAACGGTAATATCACCGTCTATAAAGCTCGACTTGTGGCAAAGGGTTTTTCACAAGTTCAAGGAGTTGACTACGATGAGACATTCTCACCCGTAGCGATGCTTAAGTCTGTCGGAATCATGTTAGCAATAGCTGCCTATTTCGACTATGAAATTTGTCAGATGGATGTAAAAACAGCGTTCCTCAATGGTTTCCTTGAGGAAGAGTTGTATATGATGCAACCCGAAGGCTTTGTCGATCCAGAGAATGCTGACAAAGTTTGCAAACTCCAGCGATCCATTTATGGACTGTTGCAAGCATCTCGGAGTTAGAATAAGCGCTTTGATGAAGTGATCAAAGCGTTTGAGTTTATACAAGTTTACGGAGAAGCTTGTATTTACAAGAAAGTGAGTGGGAGCTCTATAGCGTTTCTAGTATTATATGTGGATGACATATTGCTGATTGAAAACAATATAGAAATGCTGGAAAGCGTGAAGGAATATTTGAACAAGAGTTTTTCAATGAAGGACCTAGGAGAAGCTGCTTTCATATTAGGCATTAAGATCTATAGTGATAGATCGAGACGCTTAATAGCACTTTCACAGAGCACATACCTTGATAAAGGTTTGAAGAAGTTCAAAATGGAACAATCCAAGAAGGGGTTCTTGCTTGTATTACAAGGTGTGAAGTTGAGTAAGACTCAATGCCCAGTAACTGCAGAAGATAGAGAAAAGATGAGTGTCATCCCCTATGCTTCAGCCATAGGCTCTATCATGTATGCAATGCTGTGCACAAGACCCGATGTCAGCCTTGCCATAAGTATGGCCGGAAGGTTTCAAAGTGATCCTGGAACGAAGCACTGGCAAGCGGTCAAGAATATCCTTAATTACCTGAAAAGGACTAAGGAAATGTTTCTCGTTTATGGAGGTGATGAAGAGCTCGTCGTAAAGGGTTACGTCGATGCAAGCTTTGACACTGATCTGGATGACTCTAAGTCGCAAATCGGATACGTATTTATTCTTAACGGGGGAGCGGTAAGCTGGTGCAGTTCCAAGCAAAGCGTGGTAGCTGATTCTACGTGCGAAGAGGAATACATCGCAGCCTCGGAGGCGGCAAAGGAAGGTGTCTGGATGAAGCAGTTCATGACAAATCTTGGAGTAGTGCCCAGTGCACTGAATCCAATGAACCTGTTTTGTGACAACACTGGTGCCATTGCTCTGGCCAAGGAACCAAGGTTTCACAAGAGGACCAGACACATAAAGCGACGCTTCAACTCCATCCGTGATTACATCTTGGAGAAAGACATAAATATTTGCAAAGTGCACACGGATCTGAATGTTGCAGACCCATTGACTAAACCTCTTCCAAGGGCTAAACATGATCAACACCAGAACTACATGGGTGTTCGATTCATTACAATGTAAATCACATAGTGATGTGAACTAGATTATTGACTCTAGTGCAAGTGGGAGACTGTTGGAAATATGCCCTAGAGGCAATAAATAAAGTCTTTATTATTGTATTTCCTTGTTCATGATAATCGTTTATTATCCATGCTATAATTGTATTAATTGGAAACATGGATACATGTGTGGATACATAGACAAACACAATGTCCCTATATGCCTCTAGTGAACTAGCTGGTTGATTGAAAGATGGTTAAGGTTTCCTAGCCATGGACATGAGATGTCATTTGATAAAGGGATCACATCATTAGGAGAATGATGTGATGGACAAGACCCAAACTACAAACGTAGCTTATGATCGTGTCAGTTTATTGCTACTGTTTTCTGCATGTCAAGTATATGTTCCTATGACCATGAGATCATGCAACTCACAGATATCGGAGGAGTACCTTTTGTGTATCAAACGTCGCAACGTAACTGTGTGACTATAAAGGTGCTCTACAGGTGTCTGTTGAGTTGGCATGGATCAAGACTGGGATTTGTTACTCCGTGTGACGGAGAGGTATCTTAGGGCCCACTCAGTAATACAACATCACAGTAAGCCTTGCAAGCAATGTGACTACGTGTTGGTCACGGGATCTTGTACTATGGAATGAGTAAAGAGACTTGCCAGTAACGAGGTTGAACTAGGTATGGAGATACCGACGATCGAATCTCGGGCAAGTGACATACCGAAGAACAAAGGGAACATCATACGGGATTAACTGAATCCTTGACATAGAGGTTCGACCGATAAAGATCTTCGTAGAATATGTAGGAACCAATGTGGACATCCAGGTCCTGCCATTGGTTATTGACCGTAGAGGTGTCTCGATCATGTCTACATAGTTCTCGAACCCGCAGGGTCTGCACACTTAAGGTTTAGTGAGGTTTCGGTAGTATAGAGTTATGTATGGTGGTGACCGAAGTTTGTTCGGAGTCCCGGATGAGGTCCTAGACGTCATGAGGAGCTCCGGAATGGTCTGGAGGTAAAGATTCATATATAGGAAGTCCTGTTTTGGTCGCCGGAAAAGTTCCGGGCTTATCGATAGTGTACCGAGAGTGCCGGTAGTGTACTGGGAGACCTCCGGGAGGGGTATTTCGACCCAAGAGGCGTCATGGGCTGTGGGAGAGTGAATATCAGCCCTTAGTGGGCTGGTGGAAACTTCCACACAAGGCCCATGTGGCTGGAGAAGAAAACCCAAAAGGAAAAAGGTGGAAAAAGGCAAAAAGGAAAAAAAAGGATGAATCCTAATCCTACTAGGAGTGGAGGAGGTGGACTCCTCCTCTCCTAGTTCGGCCGAAGCCTAGAAGGCTTGGAGGCCAAGCTGCATCCTCTCCTCCTCTCCTCCTATATATACTAGTGGTATTGAGGGTTTTTGCAATAGATTTTCAGCCACGTGCTACCCGTTCCTCCAGTGCATAGTTTCTCCTCTAGATCGGTTTTCTGCAGTGCTTAGGCGAAGCCCTGCTGGATTTGCTCCACTACCATCGCCGGAGCGACGTCAGGCTACCGGAGAACTCTTCTTCCTCTCTACTCCTTCTTGCTGGATCAAGACGGTGGAGATCGTCATCAAGCTGTACGTGTGCTGAACGCGGAGGTGCCGTCCATTCGGTGCAGATCGGAAGGATCGTGATCAAGTCCGTGAGACGGATCGTGATCAAGTTTGTGGGACGGATCATGATCGGATCGCGGGACGGATCATGATTGGATCGCGGGACGCACGGTGATTTGGATCGCGAAGACGTTCGACTACACCAACCGCGTTTCTTAACGCTTCCCGCTTAGCGATCTACAAGGGTATGTAGATCCACTATCCCTCTCGTAGATACTCATCACCATGGATAGATCTTCGTGTGCGTAGGAAATTTTTTGTTTCCCATGCAACGTTCCCCAACAGTCTACTAGAGGCACACTAGGGACAAAGTGTTGTCTATATATCCACACATGCAACGTGTTTCCAATCAATACAATTATAGCATAGATAGTAAACAATTATCATGAACAAGGAAATATAATAATAAAAACTTTATTTATTTCCTCTAGGGCATATTTCCAACAATTCCTTCATCCATCATGCTCTCACCCAAAACTTGAAAACTTCAATCACACAAAACTTAACAAAACCCTTGTGAGAGCCGTTAGTATAATAAAGCAAATCACAACTTTAAGTACTGTTGCAAAATATGTAGTTTCATCTAAACGAGCAAAACAATGCATCAAAAACAGAATCTGTCTTAAACAGGGCAGTCTATAGCAATCTGAACATTCACCATACTTATGTAACTCTAAAAATTCTGAATAAATTAGTACAAAATAAAACATTTGCATAGAAGTACTATGTAAAAAAATGAGAAACTTTTGACATTCTATAAAAAATGTAAATTCATGCACTACAGCCAAAGTTTCTGTTTTTTGCACTACACACACCAAACAAGCAATCTAATCATCCTAAAGGCAAATCTTGGAACATTATTTTTATAATACAATTGATTTATACAAGGGGATAACTATTTTTGTTGAAAACTTTCTATAATTAAGATTCACAAGGTTTCCATGGGCATGAACAAAGTTCAAGGCTAGCACCCACTTTCACAATTCTCGTCTCTCTCACTTTCACTTTTCTTTTTGAAAAAGTTTTAGGTTCCCCTCTTTATTTTTTTTGTTTTTAAACTATATAAAAGCACACAACATAATTAAATGACTCTCTAAAACTTTCGGGTTGTCTCCCTTGCAGCGCTTTCTTTAAAGCCATTAAGCTAGGCATACAATGCTCAAGTAATGGATCCACCCGGATCCCAAGGTATATCAAAGCCAATTTTAATTAACAATGATTTTTAATTTAGTTTTGAGCACAAAGTGACATATATCATGAAATGACGAAGTCTAACTCTCTTCCTATGCATCGGCATGTCATAAAAGAACAATTCATGCACACAAAGTAAAGGCCGATGCATAGCCTAAACTGTTTCTTGCAATTTTATCGTATTTGAAACACAGAGAGGTGGAGATGTAGTTACTCTCTCATAATAATTTCAAGTAGGACAATCAAGCACATGCATATTATATCTATCAAAATTATCATGTGTACTAGTAAAATGCAACCCATCTATATAATACTTAATAAGTTCAAACTTCTCCGATATAGTGTAGTTGGGAGAATTCAAAAAGATAATAGGACTATCATGCGTGGGTGCAATAGAAACAATTTCATTCTTAACATAAGGAACTATAGCAAGTTCATCTTCATAAGCATAATTCATATTGGCATCATGGCCACAAGCATAGCAAGCATTAATTTCATCAAAAAGGGATATTTCAAATGAATCCAAGGGATCATAGCAATCAACATAGCATTCATCCTTCGGTAAGCACGAAGGGAAATTAAACAATGTATGAGTCGAAGAGTTACTCTCATTAGAAGGTGGGCACGGGTAGCTAATCCGCTCTTCCTCCTTTTGTTCTTCGCTCTCCTCCTCATCTTTTTCATCTAATGAGCTCATAGTTTCAACAATTTCTTCTTCCATAGATTCTTGCAAAATAGTATTCTCCTCCAAGGTAGCAGACATTCTCTCAATAAATGCATCAATATCGGAATTATATTCATAATTCTCATAGCAATATTTAAGTATAGCAAAAATTTCAGGTCTATAAACAAAATCATCATAATTTTCACACATCTCAAAGAAAGATTCAATTTCATAAGCACCCTTAAAAGCAACAAATTCTTCTATTCATTCCAAATCATAGTAATCATAAATACCATTAGCATAAGAAGCCAAGGTTTCATTATCATTAAATTTACATGAAAAAGGAAGGTGTGGAGCCTTCATCCTAGAGCAACAAGTATAATCATATCTCTGGCATAGATTCCAAGCATACCATTTCAACATATAAATTTGATCCCATAACAGTTTCCCTTTTTGAGTCAGGCGATAATCCCCAAAGTATTCACGTTGATCCAATGTGTATCCCATTATCAAGTTGAATGGGGTTTTCTCAGGATTATCAAAGTAGTGCATAATATCTTTCACATAACAAGCATCGAGGGTTTTAGGAGGTTCCCCATCTCCATGAGTAGCAAGTACACTTAATTTGTTTGCTATTTTGTGTTCCATATCTATTGGGGATATAAACCCATGGTAAGACCCACCCAGGTGGGGCCAGGTCATACCTGGCGGCTCATAATCAAGACCGGTGAGGCGGGCCGAAAGACGTAGGCCTGGTTGTATGTCGGCTTACCAAGATGGGCCAAGACGAAGGCCCAAACAGAAGATGGTATGAAGACCCAGGCGGGTAGGCCACCCGAAGACGGTTTGCCCAAGATGGCAAGGCGACTTAGAGATAGGATAGTCTACGTTGTGAGAGTCGGTGTAGGAATCGTGTAACCCAGGGCCTCGACCTCCTATATAAAGGTGAGACCCTGAGGCGGCTTGGACTGAAACCAATCAATCGAGAACTAGGTCAAGCGAATCTGCTCCCTTGTAATCGATACTCAATTCAATACAACACAAGCAGGACGTAGGCTTTTACCTCCTCTTGAGGGGCCGAACCTGGGTAAACTCGTGTCCCTCATCTCGATCAATCCCTTAGAGTACACCACCTTAGCGATGGCCTCGTACCCAAGTCTTCGGACATCTGCCATGACAAACCCATGACAGTTGGCGCCCACCGTGGGGCCAGCGCTTTGTGGTGTTGAGTTCTCAAAGGGCTCTCTCCTAGGGATCAAGGGGTACAATGTTGGCAGGATGAACAAGAGCCATCGTGGCCGGCTCTACATCAACGACGCCGGCTGGGGCCCCGAGGCCGACTCAGTCGAGCACAGTGTCTGGATCCCCTTCGGCAGAATCCAAATCTTCATCGGCAAGATCGGCGGATCTAAACCCGGGCGGACGTCTGGACCGACATCGTCGAGTCGGCCTGGCGCGTGCAACCACTATTGGAATCAAAAGATTTGTCGTCTGCCACATCTTTGTCGTCCGCTAGCAGATAGCAAAGAGTGGCTTTGCCATCAGCTAGTAGAAAATAGACGGCAAAGAGCTAGCAAACAGCAAAGGGTTGCTTTGCCATGAGCCACCTCTTTGTCGTTTGCCAACTGATGGCAAAGAATCTTTGGCGTCTGCCAGCAGATGGCAAAGAGGTGGGGTGGGGCCCAGTGGAGGCTAGCTTATTGCAACGGCCCACCCCACCTCTTTGCCGACTGCTAGCTGACGACAAAGTTTCTTTGCCATCCGCTAGCGGACAACAAAGACCTGACTATAACGGCCCTAACGGCCCACCCCCACTCTTCTGTCTCTCCCTCTCTCTCTCTCCCCGACCGCACACCCCGCCTCGACCCTCGACCGCACCCCACCGCACCCTGCCGCCGCAGCCCCGACCCCACGCCGCTCCGGCCCGTCACCCGCCGTCACCGACGCCCCACCGGTCTGCCCTCCCTCCTGCCGCACCCCGCCGCCGCCCTGACCCCCACCGCCACCGCCTCCCCGCCCCCTCCCCGCCCCTCCCCTTCCCCGGCCTCCTCCACCGACCTCGGCCTGCCCCCTCCCCTGCGGCGACGCTGCCCCCTCCCCTGCCCCGGCCTCCTCCATCGGCCCCGCCCCACCACCTCCCTTGCGGCGACGCTGCCCCCTCCCCTGCACCGGCCTCCTCCACCGCCCCGCCCCGCCCCCTGCCCTACAGCGACGCCGCCCCCTCCCCTACCCCCTCCACCGCCCCCCTCCACCAGCGGCGACTCCTCTCCAGTGAGTTCTTTCTCCACTAGCGCCATTTTTATTTAGATTTAGGTTTAGTTTAGTTTAATTTAGTTCTATTTTTTTAGTTTTAGGTTTAGTTTAGTTTAGTTTATTAGGTTAGAAAAAATAAGTTATTTAGTTAGTTTTTTCTATTAAGTTAGTAAGTTAGTTAGTTAGTTAGTTAGTTAGTTAGGAGGAGGAGGAGAGGAAATGAAGAAGAAGAAGAAGAGAGAAGAAGAAGAAGAGAAGAAGAAGAGGAGGAGAGGGAGAAGAAGAAGAAGAAGAAGAAGAGGAAGAAGAAAAAGAAGAAGAAGAAGAAGAATAAAAGGAGGAAGAGGAGGAGGAGAAGAAAAGAAGAAAGAAGAAGAAGAAGCAGCAGAAGAAGAAGAAGAAGAAGAAAGATGAAGAATATGAAAAAAGTAGAAGTAGAAGAGGAAAAATAGAAGTGGGAAAAGTATAAAAAGAGGGTCCCCAATGGTAGAGGGTCGCCGAGGGAAAATAGGGTCGCCGAACGGTTAAGGGGTCGAGGATCGAGGGGAAAAGGAGTCGAGGGTCGACCCCAACACGACACCATCGACATCTCGACCCCCGACACGACACCCTGACACCTCGACACGGCACCGCCGACCCCGACACAACTCCCCTTGTTGGAAATATGCCCTAGAGGAAATAATAAAAAGGGTATTATTGTATTTCCTTGTTCATGATAATTTCCTATTGTTCAGGCTATAATCGTGTTAACCGGAAACCGTAATGCATGTGTGAATACATAGACCACAACATGTCCCTAGTGAGCTTCTAGTTGGCTAGGTCGTTGAACAATAGATGGTCACGGTTTCATGACCATGGACATTGGGTGTCATTGATAACGGGATCACAGCATTGGGAGAATGATGTGATGGACAAGACCCAATCCTAAGCATAGCACAAGATTGTGTAGTTCGTCTGCTAAAGCTTTTCTAATGTCAAGTATCGTTTCCTTAGACCATGAGATTGTGCAACTCCCGGATATTGTAGGAATACTTTGGGTGTGACAAACGGCACAATGTAACTGGGTGGCTATAAAAGTATGCTACGGGTATCCCCGAAAGTATCTATTGGGTTGGCACGAATCGAGACTGGGATTTTTCACTCTGTATGACGGAGAGGTATCTCTGGGCCCACTCGGTAAGACATCATCATAATGAGCTCAATGTGACTAAGGAGTTAGCCACGGGATGATGTGTTACGGAACGAGTAAAGAGACTTGCCGGTAATGAGATTGCACAAGGTATAGGGATAGCGACGATCGAATCTCGGGCAAGTATCATACCGGTAGACAAAGGGAATTGTATACGGGGTTGATTGAATCCCCGACATCGTGGTTCATCCGATGAGATCATCGTTGAGCATGTGGGAGAAAATATGGGTATCCATATCCTGCTGTTGGTTATTGTCCGGAGAGGTGTCTCGGTCATGTCTACGTGTCTCCTGAACCCGTAGGGTCTACACACTTAAGGTTCGATGACGCTAGGGTTATAGGCAAATAGTGTACGTGGTTACCGAAGGTTGTTTGGAGTCCCGGATGAGATCCCGGACATCTCGAGGAGCTCCAAAAGTGTTTCAGGAATTACCGGTAATGTACCGGGACCACCGAAAGGGTTCCGGGGGTCCACCAAGTGGGGCCACTAGCACTAGAGGGCTGCATGGGCTGCAAGTGGGAGGAAACTAGCCCCTAGGTGGGCTGGTGCTCCCCCCCACACAAGGGCCCAAGGCACAGCTGAAGGTGGGAGGGGGGCAAACCCTTGGGCAGATGGGCCCTAAGGCCCACCCTAGGGCAGCCACACCCCTCTCCCTCTGTGGCCACCGGCCAGATGGAATCTGGGGGCTGTCGCACCACTTTAGGGTGGGAACACTAGGGCGCAGCCCTCCCTCCTCCTCCTCCTATATATAGTGGAGCCCTTGGGGCAATCGGGGACATGCATCTCTCTCTCCCACGGCGCAGCCCTACTCCTCCCTCTCCTTGTCTTCCGTAGTGCTGCGAAGCTCTGTCGGACAACCACGCAGCTCCACCGTCACCACACCGTCGTGCTCCCGGATCTCTCCCTCAACCTCTCCTTCCTCCTTGCTAGATAAAGGCGTAGGAGATGTCATTGGACTGCACGTGTGTTGAACGCAGAGGCGCCGCTATGCGACGCTTAGATCAGAATCCACCGCGATCTGAATCGCTGCGAGTACGACTCCACCAACCACGTTCTTGTAACGCTTCCGCTTAGCGATCTTCAAAGGTATGAAGATGCACTCTCCCCTTGCTCGTTTGTTAGTTTCTCCATAGATTGACGTTGGTGGTCGTAGGAATTTTTTTGTTTTACTACTACGTCTCCCATGAGTGGCATCATGAGCTAGGTGTATGCGTAGAATCTATGCACGAGTAGAACACAAGTTGTTGTGGGCGTCGATCTTGTTAATTTGCTTACCGTTACTAGTGTTATCTTGATTCGGCGGTATTGTGGGATGAAGCGGCCCGGACCAACTTTACACGTACGCTTACGTGAGACCGGTTCCACCGCCTAACATGCACTTGTTGCGTAAGGTGGCTAGCGGGTGTCTATCTCTCCCACCTTAGTCGGATCGAATTCGATGAAAAGGGTCCTTATGAAGGGTAAATAGCAATTGGCATACTACATTGTGGTTTTGGCGTAGGTAAGAAACGTTCTTGCTAGAAACCTATAGCAGCCACGTAATAACTTGCAACTACAAATTAGAGGACGTCTAACTTGTTTTGGTATCATATGCCTTGTGATGTGATTTGGCCAAAGGATGTGATGTGATGCATTGTGATGTATGAGATTGATCATGTTCTTGTAATAGGATTCACAACTTGCATGTCGATGAGTATGACAACTGGCAGGAGCCATAGGAGTTGTCTTATTTTATTGTATGACCTGCGTGTCAATCATAAACGCCATGTAATTACTTTACTTTATTGCTAAACATTAGCCATAGTAGTAGAAGTAATAGTTGGCGAGACAACTTCATGAAGACATGATGATGGAGATCATGGTGTTGTGCCGGTGACAGTGATGATCATGGTGCCCCGAAGATGGAGATCAAAGGAGCAAGATGATATTGGCCATATCATGTCACTATATTGATTGCATGTGATGTTTATAATGTTTACATCTTATTTGCTTAGAACAATGGTAGTAAATAAGATGATCTCTCAATAAAATTTCAAGAAATGTGTTCACTCTAACTATGCATCGTTGCTACGGATCGTTGTTCCGAAGCATCACATGATGATCGGGTGTGATAGGTTCTAATGTTCGCATACAATGGGTGTAAGCCAGATTTACACACGCGAAACACTTAGGTTGACTTGACGAGCCTAGCATGTACACACATGGCCTCGGAACACAGAAGACCGAAAGGTCGAACATGAGTCGTATAGTAGATGCGATCAACATGAAGATGTTCACCATGGATGACTAGTCCGTCTCACGTGATGATCGGACACAGGCTAGTTGACATGGATCATGTATCACTTGGATGATTAGGGAGATGTCTATCTAAGTGGGAGCTCATTAAATAATTTGATTATGTGGACTTAATTATCATGAACTTAGTCTAAAATTGTCTTTACAATCTATATTGTAGATCCAATGGCCAACAGTAATGTCACCCTCAACTTCAACGCGTTCCTAGAGAAAACCAAGCTGAAATACGATGGAAGCAACTATGCGGACTGGGTCCGTAGCTTGAGGATCATCCGCATAGCTTCCAAGAGATTGTATGTCCTTGATGCACCGCTAGGTGACCCACCCATTTTCCCAGCGGATCAAGATGTTACGAACACTTGGCAGTCATGCTGTGATGATTACTCCCTAGTCTAGTGCGGCATGCTTTACAATTTAGAAACGGGGCTCCAAAAGCATTTTGAGCAACACGGAGCATATGAGATGTTCCAAGAGCTGAAACTGGTTTTCCAAGCTCATGCCCGGGTCGAGAGATAAGATGTCTCTGACAAGTTCTTTAGCTGTAGGATGGACGAGAATAGTTCGGTCAGTGAGCACATACTCAAAATGTCTGGGTTGCACAACCGCTTGACTCAGCTGGGAGTTAATCTCCCGGATGACTCGATCATTGACAGAATCCTCCAGTCGCTTCCACCTAGCTACAAGAGCTTTGTGATGAACTACAACATGCAGGGTATCGAGAAGTCTATTCCTGAGTTGTACGTGATGCTGAAATCAGCGGAGGTCGAGATCAAAAAGGAGCATCAAGTGTTGATGGTGAATAAGACCACTAGTTTCAAGAAAGGCAAGGGTAAGATGAACTTAAAGAAGAATGGCAAAGTTGTTGCCGCACCCGGTAAGCAAGTTGCCGGGAAGAAGAACAAGCATGGAGCCAAGCCTGAGACTGAGTGCTTTTATTGCAAGGGTACCGGTCACTGGAAGCGGAACTGCCCCAAGTACTTAGCGGATAAGAAGGACGACAATGTTAAAGTTATATGTGATATACTTGTTATTGATGTGTAACTTACCAGCGCTCGTAGTAGCTCCTGGGTATTTGATACCGGTGCAGTTTCTCACATTTGTAACTCCAAGCAGGAGCTGCGGAATAAGCGGAGACTGGCAAAGGACGAGGTGACGATGCGCGTCGGGAATGGTTCCAAGGTCGATGTGATTGCTGTCGGCATGCTACCTCTACATCTACCTTCAGGATTAGTTTTAAACCTTAATAATTTTTATTTAGTACCAGCTTTGAGGATGAACATTGTATCAGGATCTCGCTTGATGCGAGATGGCTACTGATTTAAATCTGAGAATAATTGTTGTTCTATTTATATGAGAGAAATGTTTTATGGTCATGCCCCACTGGTCAATGGTTTCTTTTTGATGAACCTCGAACATGATGTTACACATGTTCAAAGTGTGAGTACCAAAAAGTGTAAGGTTGATAATGATAGTCCCACTTACATGTGGCACTGTCGCCTTGGTCATATTGGTGTCAAACGCATGAAGAAGCTCCATGTTGATGAACTTTTGGAGTCTCTTGATTTCGAATCATTTGACACGTGCGAACCATGCCTCATGGGCAAGCTGACCAAGACTCCGTTCTCCAGAACAATGGAGCAAGCAACTGACTTGTTGGAGATAATACATACCGATGTATGCAGTCCAATGAGCGTCGAGGCTCGCGGTGGCTACCGTTATGTTCTCACCCTCACTGATGACTCGAGCAGATATGGGTATGTCTACTTAATGAAACACAATTCTGAAACCTTTGAAAGGTTCAAGGAATTTCAAAGTGAGGTAGAGAATCAACGTGACAGGAAAATAAAGTGCCTACGATCTGATCGTGGCGGAGAATATTTGAGTCATGAGTTTGGCACACACCTAAGGAAATGTGGAATTGTTTCACAACTCATGCTGCCAGGCACACCTCAGCGAAATGGTGTGTCTGAATGTCGTAATCACACTCTATTGGATATGGTGCGATCTATGATGTCTCTTACCGACTTACCACTATCATTTTGGGGATATGCATTAGAGACTACCACATTCACTTTAAATAGGGCACCGTCAAAGTCCGTTGAGACGACACCGTATGAATTATGGTTTAGAAAGAAACCTAAGCTGTCGTTTCTAAAAGTTTGGGGATGCGATGCTTATGTGAAGAAACTTCAACGTGAGAAGATCGAAGCCAAAGCGGAGAAGTGCGTCTTCATAGGATACCCCAAGGAAACTATTGGGTATGCCTTCTTCCTTAGATCCGAAGGCAAAGTCTTTGTTGCCAAGAATGGATCCTTTCTAGAGAAAGAGTTTCTCTCGAAAGAAGTAAGTGGGAGGAAAATAGAACTTGACGAGGTAATTGTACCTCCACTCGAACCGGAGAGTAGCGCAGCACATGAAGTTGTTTCTGTGGAGCCTACGCTGGCTAGAGAGGAATTTAATGATGATGATCATGAATCTTCAGATCAAGTTACTATTGAACGTCGAAGGTCCACTAGGACACGTTCCGCACCAGAGTGGTATGGCAACCCTGTCCTGGAGATCATGTTGTTGAACAACAGTGAACCTTCGAACTATGACACAGCAATGGCGGACCCGGATTCCAACAAATGGCTTGAAGCCATGAAATCCGAGATAGGATCCATGTATGAGAACAAAGTATGGACTTTGGTGGACTTGCCTGATGATAAGCAAGCCATAGAAAATAAATGGATCTTTAAGAAGAAGACTGACATGGATGGTAATGTGACCATCTATAAGGCTCGGCTTGTCGCTAAGGGTTATCGACAAGTTCAAGGAGTTGACTACGATGAGACTTTCTCACCCGTAGCGATGCTAAAGTCTGTCCGAATCATGTTAGCAATTGCCGCATTTTATGATTATGAGATCTGGCAAATGGACATCAAAACGACATTCCTTAATGGTTTGCTTAAGGAAGAACTGTATATGATGTAGCCGGAAGGTTTTGTTGATCCTAAAGATGCTAACAAGGTATGCAAGCTCCAGCACTCCATCTATGGGCTGGTGCACGCATCTCGGAGTTGGAACATTCGCTTTAATGAGGTGATTAAAGTGTTTGAATTTATACAGGTTTATGGAGAACCCTGTATTTACAAGAACGTGAGTGGGAGCTCTGAAGCATTCCTCATATTATATGTAGACCATATATTGTTGATGGGAAATGATATAGAATTCATGGAAAGTGTAAAGGCCTACTTGAATAAATGTTTTTCAATGAAGGACCTTGGAGAAGCTGCTTACATATTAGGCATCAAGATCTATAGAGATAGATCGAGACGCCTCATAGGTCTTTCACAAAGCATATTCCTTGACAAGACATTGAAGAAGTTCAATATGGATCAGTCCAAGAAGGGGTTCTTGCCTATGTTACAGGGTGTGATATTGAGTACGACTCAATGCCCGACCACGGCAAAGGATAGAGAAGAGATGAGTGTCATCCCCTATGCTTCATCCATAGGCTCTATTATGTATGACATGCTGTGTACCAGACCTAATGTGAACCTGGCCATGAGTTTGGTAGGGAGGTACCAAAGTGATCCCGGAGCAAAACACTAGACAATAGTCAAGAATATCCTGAAGTGCCTGAAGAGGACAAAGGACATGTTTCTCATATATGGAGGTGTCGAAGAGCTCGTCGTAAAGGGTTACGTCGACGCTAGCTTCGACACAGATCCGGATGACTCCAAGTCACAAACCTTATACGTGTATATTTTGAACGGAGAGGTAGTCAGCTGGTGCAGCAGCAAGCAAAGCGTCATGACAGCATCTACATGTGAAGTAGATTATATAGCTGCTTCGGAAGCAGCAAAGGAAGGAGTCTGGATGATAGAGTTTATCACCGACCGAGCAGTAATTCATTTCCTCTGTTCTGGTCTTCGTGCCGATGAAACTTGCTAGCTATAGGTGTCTTCAATCATCAGTATGCGTGACCACTATGCGTCTCCCGTTCGAAAGGGTTATGACGAGGGTATGTACCTATGGTAGGGCCCTAGGCAAGGCCCACATACCCTACCTAAGGACACCACATGGGAGGACTTGAAGATCAAGCATGAACTTTCGAGTGGATCCCTGGAGACGTTCAAAGTCACTCGACAGTCATCCACTCGGCGACTCGGCTCTCACTCGGCAGTCGCGTGTCACTCGACGGATCTCGCTTCACTCGACGCTAGAAGACCAGGAGCCATCATCAAGAGCCCAACGGGCAGACGCTGGCTTAATGGCCCTTAATAGCTTTTACTACGTACGTTACCTGTAACGGCAGACTTTACACTCCACGACCAGACCCATTGATGCGGGGCCATTATGAGGGGAAGCGAACTCTATATAAGCCGCCCCTCCCCTCCTGCACAAGGGTTAAGAAAACTATTGTAATCTCTACATTCCACTCGACATAAAGCTCCCGAGCACTAAGACATAGGGCTGTTACCTCCACGAGAGGGTCCTGAACTCATACATCTATGTGTACACCCTTGCCGTAGCTAGGACTCTGCCCTCTCCATTCGTACCCCTACCATCTACTGTCAGGCTCATTCCCACGACAGTTGGCGCCCATCGTGGGGCAGGCGTCTAAGCGACTTCCAGCGAGGTTGCATTTTTCATCCTTCAACATGTCTTCTGGCGGTGTTTTTGCTCAGGGCCACGAGATCCGTTTCGGAGCATTCACTTTCATCGCCGATGATTCAGCATGGCTCCGGGAGGCGCCCTTGATGTCGAGGCGCTCCCGGTCCACGGGGCCGCGCATTTCCGCACGAATCCATGCGGCGTGTTGCTGTGTCAGCCATCGACCCCTTACGCATCGGCTCCTCTCGCCGTTTGCGGTCGCAAGCGGTCTGGCCGCTGACGACTTCAGCAGTGGGTCAAACACGCAGCGGTGTGTCAAGCTTGTTCGTAGGTTGCAGCACTCGAACCTGCCGAGTCCCTTCATGGCAGGCTTCCGATCCGTCCGATGTGCCTTCTGAGTGCAATAGCTGTGATCCCGCAACGGAGGTCTTGATGGCAGGCTATCATCAGAGCTCACTGCCTGGTTTTGGTCGTGGCGAGCACGAGGCTGGTGGCCCGTCGAACGTGCAGTCGCGTCACGATGAGAAGGTCCTTCATACCCCCTTCATCGGTGTGACCGCCGAGGCCCGGGCTTTGGAGGCCGTGTGTGTTCGTCTAGAAGAGCTCCAGGCAGAGATCAACGAGCGCGTCCGTCCTTGCCCGCCGTGCCCCAGTCGACGTCAGCGACAGCTGTTCCCGACTGCATCTCACGATGGCATCGAGGTATACTGAACTCCCGTGCTTAATGTTGTTGCTATTGCTAGGATACCAGATTCCATTCAGCCATGCCGGTCAGAGGATGGTAGAGGGCTGTTGCAGATCAGAGCACTGTTAGATGCACCACAATGCTAGAATTCAGCAGTTTCTCAGTCTCGTCACAAGATACACAACAATTCACCCAAGGCAGAGACCGTTCAGTCGGCACATAGTCCTAGGTCGTCCTTACGTCGTCGAGGCGGCGGTTATCGTGAAGGGCAAGACAAATATCAGCACCACCGCGAAGACCACCGTCGAGTGCCCACTCCTCCGCGGAGTGGTCCGTATGCGCCCCGGCGCCAGGACAACAGGCACTCCTTCAGTGATGAGAGGGAGACGGACTTTGATGCCTGCGCGTACCTTCTTCAGAAGCGGATCGACAAGAGCAGAGCCTATAGAGAAGGACACGATAGAGTTGTCCCGAGTGGAAGTTCAGCCGCAGTGTCTGGTCCAGAGTGTTTTAGCAGAGCTATATGTTCTGTGGAGATTCCCCCCAACTTCAGAATGGCAGCGGGGATCGGAAAGTTTTCTAGTGAAACAAAACCAGAGACTTGGCTTGATGATTACCGAGTGGCTGTGCTGATTGGCAGCAGGAATGACAATGTCGCAATGAAGCACCTGCCTCTTATGCTGGATGGACCAGCTCGAGCTTGGTTGAATCGTTTAGCTCCTTCCAGCATTCATTGTTGGGAAGATCTTGCCCGAGTGTTTGTCCGGACCTTCGAGGGCACTTGCAAGCGCCCCGCAGGTCTGGTCGACTTACAGCACTGCGTCCAAAAGCCCAGTGAAACCTTAAGAGACTATATTCAGTGATGGTCCACCCTGCATGATACGGTGGAAAATGTGTCGGAACACCAGGCTGTTTGTGCCTTCAAGGCCGGTGTGAGATACAGAGAGCTGTATTTGAAGTTCGGGCGCACTGATGACATTTCACTCGGCAAGATGATGGAAATTTCCACTCGCTATGCCAATGGTGAGGAAGAAGACCGCCTCCGTAGCGGCAAAGGAAAAGCAGTCGCCAACGAGTCTGGCGGTGGTAACAATAGGAAACAAAAGCGGAAGGCTGAAGACCCAATTCCGCCAGAGGCAGCAGCACTAGCGACTCAGTCGAAGAACAAGGGCAAGGCCAAAGCTCAGTATGCCCCCAAGAAGGGGAAGGGTCATCCAGGAACCGATATCATGGATCAGCCGTGTGTGAGTCACACGAAGAAAGATGCAGAAGGCAATCTGATTTTGCCCAAGCACACCACTCGACAGTGTCGGACCCTCCTCCAACAGTTCAAGGGAGACCAGTCAAGTGGGAAATCTCCTGAAAAAGAAGATGAAGATGAAGAGAAGGAAACATTCCCTGATGTCACTGCTACCCTGGTGATCTTTGCTAACGTCGAGAGCAAGAGTCGTCTCAAATTCATAAATAGAGAGATCAATATGGCTGTGCCAGACACCCCCACCTACCTCAAATGGTTTCAGTATGCTGTCACATTCGACCAGACTGACCATCCTGCCCGAGTGGCCATAAACGGTCAATAGGCTCTGGTGGTTGATCCGGTGGTGCAGGGGACTCGACTCAGAAAGGTCCTCATGGACGGCGGCAGCGGCCTGAACATTCTATATGCGGATACCCTGAAGGGAATGGGCATTCCTATGTCCCGTCTCAACGAAAGTAGCATGCATTTCCGTGGGGTCATCCCAGGAAAGAAGGCCAAGTCACTCGGCCAGATAGCATTGGATGTGGCATCCGGAGATAGCAAAAATTTCCGAAAAGAAAAGTTGACGTTTGAAGTCGTGGATTTCAAGAGCACTTACCATGCCATTTTGGGTCGCCCCGCTTATGCATGTTTCATGGCCCGACCATGTTACATGTATCTCAAGCTAAAAATGCTTTGCCCTAAGGGCGTGATCACGGTCACTGGTAATCGATAGTGGGCCAAAGAGTGTCTCGAGCAAGGGTCCAAGATCGCCAATCAACAGATGACCATGGTCGAGCTGGAGGAGTACAAGAAAACCACTGATCCTGCTGATTTGCTCCACGCAAAAAAGCCGGCTTTCGAGTTGGCATTTCAGTCGGCAGGTGAAGTGAAGAAGGTGCACATCCACCCGACGGATCCAACCGCTGCCCCGACCAATATCTCGACAACACTCGATAGCAAATAGGAAGCCCAGCTCATCCAGTTCCTCTGTGAGAACTGGGATATCTTTGCATGGAAGCCTGCTGACATGCCGGGAATACCCAGGGAGCTAGCTGAGCACCGTCTGCGAGTGGATCCGAAGGCCAAGCCCGTCAGGGAGCATTTGCATCGACCCGCAGCTGAGAAGTGGAAGGCAATCGGAGAAGAAGTGGCCCGTCTCTTGCAAGCCAAGTTCATTCGGGAGATTTACCACTCCGAGTGGCTCTCGAATGTTGTGATGGTGCCCAAGAAGGATAAGTCATTGCGCATGTGCATTGACTTCAAACATCTTAATAAGGTGTGTCCGAAAGACCATTTTCCGCTCCCTCGCATAGATCAGATTGTTGACTCGATAGCGGGGTGCGAGTGATTATCGTTTTTGGATGCCTATTCTGGGTACCATCAGATCCGTCTGTTTGGCCCAGATGAAATGAAAACAGCCTTCATCACCTCGTTTGGGTGTTTCTGCTACATCACCATGCCTTTTGGTCTCAAGAATGCCGGCGCTACTTTTATGCGCATGATTCAGAAATGTTTACTCAACCAGATCCCTCAGAATGTCGAGGCGTATATGGACGATATAGTGGTCAAGTCCCGCAAAGGTTCCGACCTGCTGGCTGACTTGGCTGAGACATTCGCCAATCTGAGGCGATTCAACATAAAGCTGAATCCGGCCAAATGTACCTTCGGTGTCCCTGGCGGCAAGTTACTCGGTTTTCTCGTTTCCGAACAAGGAATTGATGTCAATCCCGAGAAGATCAGCACTATTACCCGTATGAAGACTCCCGTGCGAGTGCACGATGTTCAGAAGCTCAAAGGTTGCTTGGTGGCATTGAGTCGATTCATTTCTCATCTTAGTGAGAAGGCTCAGCCCTTGTATCATTTGATGAAGAAATCAGACACATTCGACTGGACTCCTGAAGCCGAAGCAGCATTTGTTGAGCTCAAAGCCCTGCTGTCCACCCAGCCGGTGCTTGCCGCTCCTGCCAGCAAAGAGCCCTTGCTCCTGTACATCGCGGCCACAAATCAGGTCATTAGTACAGTGCTGAGTGTCGAGCGAGAGGAGGAAGGCAAAGCCTATAAGGTTCAGCGGCCAGTCTATTATGTCTCTGAAGTTTTGTCCCCCTCAAAGCAGAGATATCGTCATTATCAGAAGCTGGTGTATGGTATTTAATTATTAGCGAAGAAGGTGGCACATTATTTCCAAGACCATTCGATCTCAGTCGTCAGTGATGCACCTTTATCAGAGATTTTCAATAATCGCGATGCATCAGGTCGAGTGGCTAAATGGGCAATTGAGTTGGGACACTTCGACATCAGATTTGAAGCCAAGAAGGCAATCAAGTCCCAAGCATTGGTAGATTTCATGGCCGAGTGGATCGAACAGCAATAGCCTATCCAAGTTCACTCGGCGCATTGGACAATGTTCTTCGATGGCTCCAAAATGTTGAATGGGTCCGGTGCTGGCGTTGTTATGATATCCCCCAGAGGCGACAAGCTCAGCTATGTCTTGCAAATTCACTTTGATTCCTCCAACAATGAAGCAGAGTATGAAGCAATTTTGTATGGGTTGCGCATGGCTATTTCGCTTGGCGTCAAGCGCTTGATGGTTTATGGCGACTTAGATTTGGTGGTGAATCAAGTCATGAAAGAGTAGGATGTTAGAAACCCTGCTATGACTGGATACTGCAATGCAGTCTGGAAGCTGGAGAAGAAATTTGAAGGTCTGGAACTTCACCATGTTCCTCGACTGAAAAATCAGGCAGCTGATGAGCTATCCAAAATTGGTTCCACTCGACGGCCTGTCCCTAGCGGAGTGTTCCTGGAGCATTTGCACACTCCTTCGATTCAAGAGGATCCCTTCACTGAAGAGCCCCCGCAAACCTTAAGCTCCTCTGACTCAACTGAAGTCGATGTTCCTGTTGTGATTGACCTGGTCATGGAGGTGCTAGTTATCATTACGGACTAGACTGTACCGTACATAGCCTATATCCTCATACAGGAGCTTCCTGAAGATGAAGCAGAGGCTCGACAGATTGTGCGCAGGTCCAAAGCTTTCACTGTGATGGGTGATCAGCTTTTCAGATAAAGTGTGTCTGGTGTCACCCAGCGCTGCATTTCGCCCGAGAAAGGTTGAATGATTCTAGATGAAATCCACTCGGGAACTTGCGGACACCATGCGTCTTCAAGGGCGATCGTCGCTAAAGCATACCGAGCAGGTTTTTAGTAGCCACGGGCTAATGAAATGGCTAAGGACATTGTTGATCATTGCGAAGGCTGTCAGTTCTATGCAAACCTGTCACACAAGCCAGCGTCTTCTCTAAAGACAATTCCACTCGCCTGGCCGTTTGCGGTTTGGGGGCTTGACATGCTTGGTCCTTTCCGACCCGGAAAAGGAGGATTCACCCACCTGTTGGTAGCAGTCGACAAGTTCACCAAGTGGATCGAAGCCAAGCCCATCAAGAAGTTGAATTCCCGCATGGCGGTCACGTTCATGAGGGAGATCATTATCCGGTTCGGCATTCCCCACAGCATCATCACGGACAATGACACTAATTTTGACTCGGAAGAATTCAGGAGATTCTGCAATTCCGAAGGCACCTCAGTGCATTACGCTTCCGTTGCACATCCTCAAACCAATGGGCAAGTTGAGCGGGCTAACGGTCTCATTCTGCAAGGTCTGAAGCCTCGTCTCATGCGCGATTTGGATCACGCCGCTGGTGAGTGAGTAATTGAGCTGCCGTCTGTTTTGTGGGGGTTGAGGACAACACCTAATCGTTCGACTGGACGAACTCCTTTCTTCCTTGTCTATGGCGCTGAAGCTATGTTGCCGAGTGACTTGGCCCACAACTCTCCTCGAGTGGAGCTATACTCTGAGGCTGAAGCCGAGCAGGCCAGGCAAGATGGGGTAGATCTTTTGGAAGAAGAGCGTGAGATGGCTCTGATCCGGACCACAGCCTATCAGCAAGACTTGCGGCCCTTCCATGCAAGGA
The DNA here is from genome assembly GCA_022496015.1 of Hordeum marinum. Classification (NCBI taxonomy): domain Eukaryota; kingdom Viridiplantae; phylum Streptophyta; class Magnoliopsida; order Poales; family Poaceae; genus Hordeum; species Hordeum marinum. Next base: position 504,086,088 of record CM039674.1, on the reverse strand, counting down.
ATGTCAGAAGCCGAGCATTCCATGAAGGAGATTTGGTGCTCCGAGTGAATCAGCACCGACATCACAAGCTAGCTCCTACATGGGAAGGCCCTTTTGTAGTCACTAAGGTGCTAAACAATGGAGCATATCACTTATATAATCTCATGAAGCAGATGGATGAGCCACGAGCTTGGAATGTAGACCTGCTTTGATGTTTTTACACTTGAGGCATTAGTTTTCTGATGTAATAAGACTTCTTCATCAATGCAATTTGTGTCTCTACATTTAATACCTCATCAATTCCAACTGTGCGGTTATTTACTTGGGGATACTCTGAGCGACGAGCAATCCTCACACTCGGCGGCTTAGCTGCGAAACATGTTTCGCCTAAGTTAAAAACCCTGTCGGGTGGATAGCAGTCCATTCACTCGACGTCCTATTAGCGAATCCGTCTTCGCTTAGGTTCAAATATATATATATATATATATATATATAACTCATCGAGACGACGGTAATCCATTCACTCGACATCTTAGATGTGAATTGACATTCACCTAAGTTCAAAATACTCCGAGTGATGAGCGATCCTCACGCTCGGGGGCTTAGCTGCGAATACAATTCGCCTAAGTTAAAAAACTCGTCAAGACGATGGTAATCCATTCACTCGACAGCTTAAATGTGAATCGACATTCGCCTAAGTTCAAAATACTCCGAACGATGAGCGATCCTCACGCTCGGGGGCTTAGCTGCGAATACAATTCGCCTAAGTTAAAAAACTCGTCGAGACGATGGTAATCCATTCACTCGACAGCTTAGATGCGAATCGACATTCGCCTAAGTTCAAAATACTCCAAGTGATGAGCGATCCTCACGCTTGGGGGCTTAGCTGCGAATACAACTTGCCTAAGTTCAAAAACTCGTCGAGACGATGGTAATCCATTCACTCGACAGCTTAGATGCGAATCGACATTCGCCTAAGTTCAATGTACTCCGAGTGATGAGCGATCCTCATGCTCGGGGGCTTAGCTGCAAATACAATTCGCCTAAGTTAAAAACTCATCGAGACGATGGTAATCCGTTCACTCGACAGCTTAGATGCGAATCGACATTCGCCTAAGTTCAAAATACTCCGAGTGATGAGCGATCCTCACGCTCGGGGGCTTAGCTGCGAATACAATTCGCCTAAGTTAAAAAACTCGTCGAGACGATGGTAACCCATTCACTCGAGAGCTTAGATGTGAATCGACATTCGCCTAAGTTCAAAATACTACCGAGTGATGAGCGATCCTCACGCTCGGGGGCTTAGCTGCGAATACAATTCGCCTAAGTTAAAAAACTCGTCGAGACGATGGTAATCCTTTGACTCGACAGCTTAGATGCGAATCGACATTCACCTAAGTTCAAAATACTCCAAGTGATGAGCGATCCTCTTGCTCGGGGGCTTAGCTGTGAATACAATTTGCCTAAGTTAAAAAATTCATCGAGACAATGGTAATCCATTCACTCGATAGCTTAGATGCGATTCGGCATTCGCCTAAGTTCAAAATACCCCGAGTGATGAGCGATCCTCACCCTCGGGGGCTTAGCTGTGAATACATTTCGCCTAAGTTAAAAACCTCGTCGAGGCGATGGTAATCCATGCATTCGACAGCTTAGATGTGAATCGACATTCGCCTAAGTTCAAAATACTCCGAGTGATGAGCGATCCTCACGCTCGGGGGCTTAGCTGCGAATACATTTCGCCTACGTAAAAAACAAAAGCAGTCGAACAGACGATTGAAAGCCAAAGCGTGAGAAAAATCCAAAGGATAAAACCGCGGATAAACGTCGTGTGTAGAAGAAAATTTGCTCAGGCCTAAGGCCTGAATAAAGTTTTAAGGGATACAGTTTCATTCGGCATACCGAGGCAAATTTAATTTTTTTTTCAAAGACTCAAGTTTCTAGGCAGGTGACGGACTGGCGGGCTCGACAAAAGTGTCCAGGTCGATGCCGTCGGTGATTCTGGTGGCCACCTCGATGAAGGTTTCCATGAAATCCTCGAACTGGAGTTTCTTCGTGTTCACCACTTGGAGCTCCTTCAGCTTCTCCTCCCTCATGTCCCTACAATGGACCCTGACTAGAGACAACGCCACGTCGGCCCCGCAACGAGCAACAGATTTTTTCCAAGCCGGCACTCGATTGGGAAGTTCATTCAGGCGAGCCATCATGGAGTTGAGGTCGAGCTGAAGAGTGTCCTCAGGCCATAGCTCCTTGTCGATTCTTTCCATGACAGATTTCAGTCGAGCGATATAGGCCTGGGCACCCTGGAGCCGAAAGTTAAGCCGCAGCATGTTCATCGCCACCGCATCTGCAACTGGCGATTTGGTGGGGTCAAGCATGGGCTCAATCTCCTCTGTTTCCTTTTCAAAGTCCTTGCAGAATTCTGATTGAAGAAGGGGAATCAGTGAACTGCAACCCTCAATTTTTTTTTGCAAATGTCAGTCGACAAGAAATAGTCACCGTCGAGTAGAAGATACATCTTCCTCGAGAATTCACCCAGATGCCTCTCCAGGCCATTGCTCCTCTTGGTTAGTTGCTCGGCCTTCTTGACAAGATCCGCACGCTCTTGCTTCAGCTTGGCGTTCTCCTCTTCCAGCTTCTGGGCGGTAGCCAACTTCTGCTCTACAGCTTCAGTTTTGTCCTTGGCGACTTGTTGGGCGTCAGCAAGTGTTTTGTCCTTCTCCTCCAGTGCCCTCTTCATGGAATCTAAAGAAACAACATTGTTGAGTCACGCTTGGAGTCGACGGTTTTCATTGCGCACGTCTATTCGAGCGAGAGCACTCGGTTCAAAACATGAAAAGGGGAAGATGGGAATGCTAACAATCGGCACTTATTACCTGCCAGAGACTTCAGCTCAGCACGTGCTCGTTCCAGGGCGTTGTTGGCAACCGCCAAGTCCACCTGCAGTTGGTTCTTCTCCTCCTCCGTCTCCTTGTACTGCGTCCCAAGTTCGCAAGCCGTCTGGAACCAACAAAAGACAGAAGTTCAATTAGCAAGGAGTTCTTGGACAGTCGACTGAGTTATTAAAACCAGCGAATGCCCGTGTTGGAAGAATTCAAATAGAAAGTCCACTCGACAAATCGAGTGGCTCGGGCGCTCTGCACACTTTAAACAAATTCAAACAAAAAGCGATCTCTATTAAGACCCCTGCTGATGCAAGCAATCGACAGTGGTCTCGGGGACTACACCCAGTGGGTGCGCTAAGAGCACCCCCACTGAGACGGTTAACTCTCGATCCGTCGAGTAACTCGTCAGAGAAAAACAAAAAAACACTCGACAAGGTCGGCCCTATCGTGACACTCAACCCATTGAGCGACACACCTCCCCCACTCTATGAACTGCAGTCGATCCTTATGCAGCGTCATATAATGGTTTCATAATGATATCCATGAAACCTGCAAGGTATCTATGGAGTGGTGTGATTCGAAGACAAAGTGTATCCTGTATACAATAGACTCTAAGACCCCTGCCGATGCAAGCAATCGACAGCGGTCTCCGAGACTACACCCAGTGGGTGCGCTAAGAGCACCCCCACTGAGATGGTTAACTCTCGATCCGTCAAGTAACTCGTCAGAGAAAAAAACACTCGACAAGGTTGGCCCTGTCGTGACACTCAACCCTTTGAGCGACGCACCTCCCCCACTCTATGAAGTGCAGTCGATCCCTATGCAGCGTCATATAATGGTTTTATAATAATATCCATGAAACCTGCAAGGTATCTATGGAGTGGTGTGATTCGAAGACGAAGTGTATCCTGTATACAATAGACTCTAAGACCCCTACCGATGCACATAATCGACAGTGGTCTAGGGGACTACACCCAGTGGGTGTGCTAAGAGCGCCCCCATTGAGACGGTTAACTCTCGATCCATCGAGTAACTCGTCAGAAAACACACTCGACATGTCGAGCGACAATAGTTGTAACGACCCGACCTGGAAGGTCAAGTCTCCGGTGTTTCCGTACCATCCCAAGATCATGCTGGTACACACACGGTACATCAATGTATATATCAAAGGTAAATCACACAGCATTATATTAATCGAAATCTCATATCGAGTTCTTTATTACGATAAAAATTACAATAAAGTGGCCAAAGGCCAACTCATGAGAATATCTAAATCTTGCGGAAGCGTCGAAGGTAGATGAGTCCATCCGACTCCAAGGGCATCTCACTGAGCATAGAACGTGTCCTCACTCCTGGTCGGAAAAATACTCTGCAACATGATACGTTGCAGCCGTGTAGGTCAGCATATGGAGTATGCCGGCAAAGTCACAAGAGAGGGGTGAAAATAATCAGCTAGTCTATATGCTTATATGGCAGGTGGGGTGGTAAGTTTTGCGTAAAGCCAATTTTTCCTACATCAAGAAAAAGGGCTAAGCAAAGCATTACTAAGTTGGTTGATTAATGAGATGGTTCCATCAACCAATTCTCATACCCAAAATTATTAAATTCCCACATCATCATATTATTTGTGTTGAGAGTTCCGGAAGTTCCAATCCCTTTGGCTCAAGTCGTCCATAACCGTGGACACGGCTAATCGATTAGGTTTAAGTACTCTGCAGAGTTTTTGCACACGTTCCCCACAAGATTTGGTCGCCTCCGTTTGATTTCTCGCACTTCAGGGTGTTTGAGAAACGGATGACCAAAACATGGTCTTCCAAAGGGTTTCCCTGCGACTCTGACGATGCCCATCCTTTCCTACCGTTCTTCTACCTCTCGTAGCACCGCCTGTCCAGGGTCACCACGATATCCAACCAAGCCAGAGCCCATAATGACTTGTGGCTGTGCAGGTAAGCCTTGGGTCTTGAAGCACCCATCCATCCCTTTGTGCCTGGGTGGACCTTTCCGCGTGAATACTGGCCACCTCCAGCATCACCTAGGCTAACCACTGGTTTCTCCAGGGCGCCGTTCAACCATCATCCACCCAGAGGTATGTTGAAAACTTGGAGTATTGAAATCTTGATCATTATGTAGGTCTTGAAATTATTAACTCTCTCAACTCTCATGAATCACACAACCAACCCCGTCTACTAATAGCATAGCAAAAGGTAAAACAACGTTTCCCGGGGCCAATGTTGTCAAAGGGGTTGAGAGGGGTATCTACCACATGATACTACTACTATGTAACCAAGTTTCCAACTAACCTATCTTGCATGCAACTGGGGAGATGGTAGAACTAATGCATATAAAACATGGGTAAAACATGATCAAAGTGACTTGCCTGATTGATGATCTTCGTACTTGAGTAACTCTAGGTAACAAGTTTCGCACTCCGGATAATCTAACGAAACAAACAATGCACTCAAATAAGCATACAACCAAAATAAGTACTCATAACATTCAGCAAAGAAGTACTAAACAAACAAGGCAAACAATGCACAAAAGTCTCTAGCAAGTAAAACACACAAAGTTTTGTTTTTTCCAAAGGGGATGATGAAAACACTACTACATAATAAAACTATTTTGAAATAGCAAAACAATTGTTGACAACAAGGAAAACAATAGAATATTTTATTAATAAACAGAATAATCAATTTAAGCTTGTTGGGAAAAGTTTAGTGAAGTTTATACAAGTTTTGATAAACACTATATGAATCAACTATAGTTATATTAACAAAAGAATGTAAAACTAAACTTATAATTTGTTAACAAAACATGTTCTTGACAAAAAAAAAATAATTTACTATTAAATCTGTCTTAGAAAACAGAAACAAAATATAGAAAACTTTGTTTGAAAACAAACTATTACTAGTTAGTTGTTTTAGTCAAATTAAGCCTAATTGAAAAGAAATTTTGATTCCTATGTTAAATAAAATTAAACTAGGCAAATTTATATTTTTATTAACAGTAAGTGAAAACACTAAATGTTTACTAACAGAACCTAATAAACAAATAAAACCAAATTCTAAATCAAACTAATCAAAATTAAGTTTATAAAACTATATTATAATAATAAGCAGATTCTGTTTTTTGGGTAAAACAGTAATCAAATATATCATGAAAATCCTCAAACTATACCTGAAGATAGTCCTAACTAATACCAAACAGTAGCAAAAAGATTCATATCAAAATCTATTTTCAAACTCTAGTTATTCAGATTTGAAGATTTTAAGCAAATTTGATTCAATTCAAATTTCATAGTTCAAATTTGAAATTTAAAAGTACAGGGTGAAACTACATGAAAATTGTGAGCTATTGCAAAAAGAATCAACTCAAAACTCTAAACAGATTAAAAGATATAAGCAAAACAAAATTGGAAAACATTCTGTTAATTAAAACAAAACAGAAAATGAAAAAAAGTTTGCGTCGGTCAGGGGGCTACGTGGCGCGATCCGATTGGCTAAGGGGGGCGTTCGGTAGGTGAATTAGAGCGGGCGACCGTTCGGTAGAAGAAAACGGTTCGGACTTAAGTTCGTTCTAATCTGGACCGTGGGATTTGGATCGGACGGTCGAGGGGGCTTACGGAGGGAGGTTGCCGGCGTCGGGGTACTCCGGCGAGTCCGGTAGCGGCGATTGCGACGGCGAGGTGTTCCGGTGGTCGGGGAGGACGGGGAAGTGGTCCTGGCGACGGGGACGGTCCTCCGGAGGCGATTGGTGGCGACGGCGTGGCGAATGATGGTCGGAGGTGGTGGCTACGATCGACGGCGACTTCCGGTGGTGGTGGAACTCCGACGAGCAATCGACGGCGTCTCGGCGAGAGAGAGAAGGGGGCTCGGGGGGGGAATGGATGCGGGGCCGTGGGGCTCTTATATAGGCGCTCGGGGGGGTGCGGGGAGGAGAGAGGGGAGAGATCCGGTGAGGGGGAGTAACGGCCGGCGTCGGATCCGGCGAGCGCGGGGAGTGAAGACGATGACCGTTCCGGGGCAACGGTCGGACGGGGTGGGACCCGGTGTCAGTGAGAGAGCGGGAGCATTACTGCGCTCGGTCGGCCGACCGGTAACGGTTTCGGCTTTTAAAGCCGGTGGGCCGGCCCGTTTAATACCGGAAACGGTTACCGTTTCTTTTTAATAATTTCCGGAGACATTCAAAAGCTTTTAAAGCATTCAAATCGTTTGTAAATATAGGGGTATTATATATCAAAATTAACAGAATAATAAATGCTATTTAATGAACATTTCTATTCTGTCATTTGAACACTTTGAAAAAAATATTATTTCAGAAATGTCCTAATTGTTTTTAAACCCTTTTTGCAATTATTTTCAAAATAACTCCTGGTTATTTTTGTTCAAATAATTCACCAATTAGACCCTGGTGTGGAGTGTCATGTTCCTCCTCTCTTATTTGAACTTTTAACCAAAAATTTTAAATAGAGGAAGCAACATAGGGAAAAGTAGAAGGGGACTTTCTGAAAACCAGAAGAGGCATTTCAACTAGTTCATACAATCAAGCAATGATGATAATAGATGCATAGCTATATTCATAACATTCCAAAATGAAATTTTGGGATGTTACAAACCTACCCACCTTAAGATGAATCTCGCCCTCGAGATTCGGGTTGGCTAGAAAATAGGTGCGGATGGTCTCTACGAAGATCTTCTTCGCGTTCCCAGGTGGCTTCTTCCTCAGTATGGTGACTCCACAAAACTTTGCAGAACTTGATAATCTTGCTGCGGGTAACTCTGTTGGATGTCTCGAGGATCTTGACAGGCTTCTCCTCATAAGTCAGATCACTTTCAAGCTGTATGGCCTCTAGGGGCACGGTGTCTCGCAAAGGGATGTCAACCATCTCAGCATGACATTTCTTCAGCTGGGAAACATGGAACACATCATGAACTTCGGATAATCCTTCCGGCAATTCCAGTTTGTATGCAACTTCACCTCTACGTTCAAGAATTTTGTAGGGGCCTATGAATCTGGGTGCTAATTTTCCTTTAACACCAAATCTCTTGGTTCCTCGAAGCGGGGACACACGAAGATATGCTCGGTCTCCCACTTCATACGTCACTTCCTTGCGCTTGTTGTCAGCATAGCTCTTCTGTCGAGATTGAGCTATTTTGAGTCTGTCACGTATCAACTTGACTTTCTCTTCAGAATCTCGGATAAGGTCGGGACCAAAAAGTTGTCGGTCTCCAACACCATCCCACGTCAGTGGTGTTCTACATCTTCTTCCGTATAAAGCTTCGAAAGGGGCCATCTTTAGACTGGTCTGATAACTGTTGTTGTATGAGAATTCTGCGTAAGGCAAGTTTTCGTCCCAACTAGATCCATAATCTAGCGCACAAGCTCTCAACATGTCTTCCAGAATCTGATTGACTCTCTCAGTCTGGCCATCTGTCTGCGGATGAAAAGCTGTACTAAACTCCAGTCTCGTACCCAAAGTCTCATGTAACTGATGCCAAAACTTTGAAGTGAATTGTGTTCCTCTATCTGACACTATACTCCTCGGAACTCCATGCAGACATACGATCCTGGTCATGTATATCTTGGCTAGCTTAGCACTGGTATAGGTGGTCTTTACTGGAATGAAGTGTGCTACCTTGGTCAAGCGATCTACCACTACCCAGATGGAATCATAACCTGAACGGGTCCTGGGCAATCCTGTGATGAAATCCATACCAAGTTTTTCCCATTTCCACTCGGGTATCGGCAAAGGTTGGAGTAACCCTGCTGGTTTCTGATGTTCTGCCTTTACTCGCTGACAAACATCACATATCGCAACATGCTCTGCAATATCTTTCTTCATACCTGTCCACCAATAACTTTCCTTTAAATCCAGATACATCTTGGTATTGCCTGGGTGTATCGAGTAAGGTGAATCGTGGGCTTCCTGAAGTATCAACTTCCTGAGCTCTGGTTCATTGGGCACATAGATTCGGTTCTCAAACCACAAAGTTCCGTGTTCATCCTCACGAAAACCTTTAGCTTTACCATCTTTCATTCTCTGTTTAATCTCAGCTATCTCCTTGTCCGATTTCTGGGCTTCTCGAATTCTTTCGGTCAAGGTGGACTGAATTTCCAGTGTAGCAACATATCCTCTTGGAACTATCTCTAGCTTGAGCTCTCTGAGATCATCGACTAACTCTTGAGGTAATCCTCCAGCTGTGAGTGTGTTCACATAAGTTTTCCGACTCAAGGCATCGGCTACAACATTAGCCTTACCTGGATGGTAGTGTAATCTCATGTCATAGTCCTTGATTAACTCTAACCATCTCCTCTGTCTGAGGTTCAACTCTTTCTGCGTGAAGATATACTTCAGGCTCTTATGGTCGGTGTAAACATCACAACTATTTCCGATAAGGAAATGTCTCCAAGTCTTGAGTGCGTGCACTACGGCTGCTAGCTCCAAGTCATGCGTGGCATAATTCAACTCATGAGGTCGTAGCTGTCTGGAAGCATAGGCTACAACTTTTCCATCCTGCATAAGTACTCCTCCAAGTCCTTGACGTGAAGCATCACAATAAACCTGGAAATCCTTCCGAATATCGGGCAAGATCAACACTGGGGCTGTGACCAAACGTTCCTTCAACTCCCGGAAACTGGCTTCACATTCCACAGTCCAAACATACTTGGATTCTTTCTTCAACAACTCTGTCATGGGCTTGGCAACCTTGGAGAAATTTTCAATGAACCTCCGGTAATATCCAGCAAGTCCAAGGAAACTGCGGATCTCCTTAACTGAGGTGGGTGACTTCCACTCGGTGACGGCTTCAACCTTAGCGGGGTCTACGGCTATTCCTTCTCCGGAAATAACATGTCCAAGGAATCCGACTTCCGTCAACCAAAATTCACATTTGCTGAACTTGGCATATAACTGATGCTCTCTTAGCTTTTCCAGAACTAAACGCAAATGTTGCTTATGCTCTTCCTCGTTCTTGGAGAATATCAGAATGTCATCGATGAACACCACAACAAACTTGTCTAGGTATTCCATGAATACTTTGTTCATCAAATTCATGAAGTAGGCAGGAGCATTAGTCAATCCAAAAGACATGACCGTATACTCATACAAGCCATACCTCGTGGTGAAAGCTGTTTTGGGTATATCCTGTTCACGAATTTTCAACTGGTGATACCCTGATCGAAGATCGATCTTGGAGAATACTTTGGCTCCTACGAGCTGATCAAACAAATCATTAATCATCGGTAGAGGGTACTTGTTCTTGATAGTCACCTCGTTCAAGGCACGATAGTCCACTACCATTCTCAAAGATTTATCCTTCTTCTCCACCAAAAGAACTGGGGCTCCCCAAGGTGAAGAACTTGGGCGAATATAACCTTTGTCCAATAACTCCTTAATTTGCTTCTTGATTTCCAACAGATCATTTGCGGGCATCCGATAGGGTCTCTTGGAAATTGGGGCTGTCCCTGGCTGTAGCTCTATTAAGAACTCAATCTCCCTATCTGGTGGCATTCCTGGTAATTCTTCCGGAAATACATCTGGAAATTCTTTTACCACAGGTACTTCCTCCTGAACAACTCCTGTGAGAGAATTTAACCGAGCACTCATACGTGTGCGTCGGGATACATACTTAATCCTCTTGTTCTCCGGGGTGGTGAGTGAAACAGACTTGCTAGGGCAATCAAGATTTCCTTCATACTTGGTCATCCAATCCATGCCTAGGATTACATCCAATCCGTGTGACTCTAAGACGATGAGGTCGGTGGAAAAAACATGGTTCCCTATATTGAGTTTCAAGGCATGGCATCCTATCCCTGCCATCATCATACCTCCTGGAGAACTAACCTGAATTGGCTGACTAAGGGTTTTGGTGGGCAAACCATACTTATCCACAACTACCCTTGATATGAATGAATGAGTTGCACCCGAATCAAAAAGTACTGTAACAGGACGTGAATGCAATAAAAACTTACCAACCACAGTCTCGGGCTGATCATAGACTTCTTCCACGTTGATGTGATTCACGTGAGCACGGGGAAACGGATTGGGCTTCTTGGCTGTGGAGTTGCCGTTGTTAGTGCCGTTTCCAGTGCCTTGCTTACTCTGGGGACACTCAGTAGCATAGTGCCCTGTCTTCTGGCACTTGAAACAGGTAATGTGACTCAGATCCTTCTGAGCAGGAACTTGACGGTGCTGGTTGTTGTTCCCATTCCCATTGTCACTCTTGAAGTTACCATGGTTGAGACGGTTATTCCCATTTCCTCCATGATGGTGACCTCCATGGTTGTGCACAGTATGAGTGTGCTTTCCAAACTTACCATTTCCTGATCCGGTATTCCCGGAGTACGGGGAGTAACGAGGCTTCTGATGAGCTCCAGAGTTGAACTTCCCCTGAGTGTACTTCCGCTTGCGGTTCTCAATCTGCTGCTGTTTACCTTCCAGAATAAGTGCCTTATCCACCAGCTCTTGGTAGTTGTTGAAATTAGCCACTACCAGCTGTATGCTCAACTCATCATTGAGTCCTTCCAGAAACTTTTCTTGCTTGGCCGCATCATCGGCCACATCTCCTGGGGCATAACGTGACAATGTGTTGAAGTCGTCCACATATTGGGCCACGGAACGATTACCCTGGCGCAAGTTGCGAAACTCGCGCTTCTTTAAACTCATGGCTCCAGCTGAAACATGAGCGGTGCGGAAAGCAAGCTTGAACTGCTCCCAAGTCACATCTGCAATAGGATAAGTGGTGGTATAATTCTCCCACCATGATGCTGCTGGTCCTTCCAGTTGATGTGCGGCAAATCGCACTTTCTCAGCGTCAGTGCATCCAGCGGTGACAAGTTCTCTCTCCATCTTGCGGAGCCAGTCATCTGCCACAATGGGCTCAGTGCTGCTGGAGAAAGTTGGAGGGTTCAACCTCAGAAAACGGGTGAGATTGTCAGTCTGGGGTGGATGGTGGTTGTTGTTGTTGTTCTGGTTGTTGGTCTGATTCTGAATCAATAGTTGCATCAGTGCATTCTGTTGCTGAAGGAGTTGGGTGAGTTCCGGTGGAAAAGTGAAATCGGTCTCACGTCGTGGAGGCATCTTGCTGTTTTCAGAGGGATGAGAATTAGAATAGAACAAGGGTCTGGAAGAAATTCACTACCCATATGCAATGCAACAAACATATCACACGAAACACTCATTCATTTATTCAATCAATGTCAAACATCGGAAAATACAAATCTCAGACAACTAAACATCGACCTACGCTTTAACGACTAAAATAAAGATACATTGGAGGGCATAACTAATGTTCTCCTCAAAAGTGCATAGTCGTAGGTCCTCCGGTGGTGCTTTCCTCATAGTCTTCATCGTCGCTGATGAAGGGTGCCATGTCTCCTTCGGGGTGAAGGTTTTCTCCCATGTCTAGATGCTCCTCCAGAGTGGCGATGCGTGCATTCTGCTCATCAATCCTCTCTAAGAAGTCCTTCACTTCATGCTCGTGTTCATAGTTGGCCTCTCGCAGATCAGCTTCAAGGTCCAGCTCACGATTCATCAGATTCTTGATAGTCTTCGTGTCAGCACGAACTCGAAGCTCCAGAGTCCTGATGTGAGTCTCCAAGGTCTGGATATAGGAGATATTGGTGTCTGCAGTGGGATTGGTGATGATGTTGCCATGGGCATCTCTGCGGCAAACCATGCTGAGTCCTGGTGAAATGGTTCCACCTCTGTATTCCTCCTGGATACGTCCAAGGGCACGATGAATGGCCATGTCTCTTCCAAGTATCCAACTGGGTGCCACGAACTTGAGATCTATGGGTTCCTTCCGATTCCCAAAGGTCTTCCCTGGAATATGCACCTCGATCCTGTAGCGTCCATCTTGGGGAAATGACATGATAGGAATCCCGGTGATGCTCGGCAAAGCAATCCTTATGTCCTTGACGATCCTCATCAGCTCCTTACCAAAGGGCATCGTTGCGTCAGGCTGGCAAAACTCTGTGATCAACACTGGGATGAAGGTGGCCATCTATAAATTTTGAAATAATCGGAGAGGAGTCAGAAACGAATAGATGAGAGTATAAGATATTTAAAGACAAAGAGAAACAATCCTAAGGCTTTCCAATCCTAGAGGTTACGTCCTACGGTCAAGGTGAATCGTGGGCTTCCTGAAGTATCAACTTCCTGAGCTCTGATACCATTTCTGTAACGACCCGACCTGGAAGGTCAAGTCTCCGGTGTTTCCGTACCATCCCAAGATCATGCTGGTACACACACGGTACATCAATGTATATATCAAAGGTAAATCACACAGCATTATATTAATCGAAATCTCATATCGAGTTCTTTATTACGATAAAAATTACAATAAAGTGGCCAAAGGCCAACTCATGAGAATATCTAAATCTTGCGGAAGCGTCGAAGGTAGATGAGTCCATCCGACTCCAAGGGCATCTCACTGAGCATAGAACGTGTCCTCACTCCTGGTCGGAAAAATACTCTGCAACATGATACGTTGCAGCCGTGTAGGTCAGCATATGGAGTATGCCGGCAAAGTCACAAGAGAGGGGTGAAAATAATCAGCTAGTCTATATGCTTATATGGCAGGTGGGGTGGTAAGTTTTGCGTAAAGCCAATTTTTCCTACATCAAGAAAAAGGGCTAAGCAAAGCATTACTAAGTTGGTTGATTAATGAGATGGTTCCATCAACCAATTCTCATACCCAAAATTATTAAATTCCCACATCATCATATTATTTGTGTTGAGAGTTCCGGAAGTTCCAATCCCTTTGGCTCAAGTCGTCCATAACCGTGGACACGGCTAATCGATTAGGTTTAAGTACTCTGCAGAGTTTTTGCACACGTTCCCCACAAGATTTGGTCGCCTCCGTTTGATTTCTCGCACTTCAGGGTGTTTGAGAAACGGATGACCAAAACATGGTCTTCCAAAGGGTTTCCCTGCGACTCTGACGATGCCCATCCTTTCCTACCGTTCTTCTACCTCTCGTAGCACCGCCTGTCCAGGGTCACCACGATATCCAACCAAGCCAGAGCCCATAATGACTTGTGGCTGTGCAGGTAAGCCTTGGGTCTTGAAGCACCCATCCATCCCTTTGTGCCTGGGTGGACCTTTCCGCGTGAATACTGGCCACCTCCAGCATCACCTAGGCTAACCACTGGTTTCTCCAGGGCGCCGTTCAACCATCATCCACCCAGAGGTATGTTGAAAACTTGGAGTATTGAAATCTTGATCATTATGTAGGTCTTGAAATTATTAACTCTCTCAACTCTCATGAATCACACAACCAACCCCGTCTACTAATAGCATAGCAAAAGGTAAAACAACGTTTCCCGGGGCCAATGTTGTCAAAGGGGTTGAGAGGGGTATCTACCACATGATACTACTACTATGTAACCAAGTTTCCAACTAACCTATCTTGCATGCAACTGGGGAGATGGTAGAACTAATGCATATAAAACATGGGTAAAACATGATCAAAGTGACTTGCCTGATTGATGATCTTCGTACTTGAGTAACTCTAGGTAACAAGTTTCGCACTCCGGATAATCTAACGAAACAAACAATGCACTCAAATAAGCATACAACCAAAATAAGTACTCATAACATTCAGCAAAGAAGTACTAAACAAACAAGGCAAACAATGCACAAAAGTCTCTAGCAAGTAAAACACACAAAGTTTTGTTTTTTCCAAAGGGGATGATGAAAACACTACTACATAATAAAACTATTTTGAAATAGCAAAACAATTGTTGACAACAAGGAAAACAATAGAATATTTTATTAATAAACAGAATAATCAATTTAAGCTTGTTGGGAAAAGTTTAGTGAAGTTTATACAAGTTTTGATAAACACTATATGAATCAACTATAGTTATATTAACAAAAGAATGTAAAACTAAACTTATAATTTGTTAACAAAACATGTTCTTGACAGAAAAAAAATAATTTACTATTAAATCTGTCTTAGAAAACAGAAACAAAATATAGAAAACTTTGTTTGAAAACAAACTATTACTAGTTAGTTGTTTTAGTCAAATTAAGCCTAATTGAAAAGAAATTTTGATTCCTATGTTAAATAAAATTAAACTAGGCAAATTTATATTTTTATTAACAGTAAGTGAAAACACTAAATGTTTACTAACAGAACCTAATAAACAAATAAAACCAAATTCTAAATCAAACTAATCAAAATTAAGTTTATAAAACTATATTATAATAATAAGCAGATTCTGTTTTTTGGGTAAAACAGTAATCAAATATATCATGAAAATCCTCAAACTATACCTGAAGATAGTCCTAACTAATACCAAACAGTAGCAAAAAGATTCATATCAAAATCTATTTTCAAACTCTAGTTATTCAGATTTGAAGATTTTAAGCAAATTTGATTCAATTCAAATTTCATAGTTCAAATTTGAAATTTAAAAGTACAGGGTGAAACTACATGAAAATTGTGAGCTATTGCAAAAAGAATCAACTCAAAACTCTAAACAGATTAAAAGATATAAGCAAAACAAAATTGGAAAACATTCTGTTAATTAAAACAAAACAGAAAATGAAAAAAAGTTTGCGTCGGTCAGGGGGCTACGTGGCGCGATCCGATTGGCTAAGGGGGGCGTTCGGTAGGTGAATTAGAGCGGGCGACCGTTCGGTAGAAGAAAACGGTTCGGACTTAAGTTCGTTCTAATCTGGACCGTGGGATTTGGATCGGACGGTCGAGGGGGCTTACGGAGGGAGGTTGCCGGCGTCGGGGTACTCCGGCGAGTCCGGTAGCGGCGATTGCGACGGCGAGGTGTTCCGGTGGTCGGGGAGGACGGGGAAGTGGTCCTGGCGACGGGGACGGTCCTCCGGAGGCGATTGGTGGCGACGGCGTGGCGAATGATGGTCGGAGGTGGTGGCTACGATCGACGGCGACTTCCGGTGGTGGTGGAACTCCGACGAGCAATCGACGGCGTCTCGGCGAGAGAGAGAAGGGGGCTCGGGGGGGGAATGGATGCGGGGCCGTGGGGCTCTTATATAGGCGCTCGGGGGGGTGCGGGGAGGAGAGAGGGGAGAGATCCGGTGAGGGGGAGTAACGGCCGGCGTCGGATCCGGCGAGCGCGGGGAGTGAAGACGATGACCGTTCCGGGGCAACGGTCGGACGGGGTGGGACCCGGTGTCAGTGAGAGAGCGGGAGCATTACTGCGCTCGGTCGGCCGACCGGTAACGGTTTCGGCTTTTAAAGCCGGTGGGCCGGCCCGTTTAATACCGGAAACGGTTACCGTTTCTTTTTAATAATTTCCGGAGACATTCAAAAGCTTTTAAAGCATTCAAATCGTTTGTAAATATAGGGGTATTATATATCAAAATTAACAGAATAATAAATGCTATTTAATGAACATTTCTATTCTGTCATTTGAACACTTTGAAAAAAATATTATTTCAGAAATGTCCTAATTGTTTTTAAACCCTTTTTGCAATTATTTTCAAAATAACTCCTGGTTATTTTTGTTCAAATAATTCACCAATTAGACCCTGGTGTGGAGTGTCATGTTCCTCCTCTCTTATTTGAACTTTTAACCAAAAATTTTAAATAGAGGAAGCAACATAGGGAAAAGTAGAAGGGGACTTTCTGAAAACCAGAAGAGGCATTTCAACTAGTTCATACAATCAAGCAATGATGATAATAGATGCATAGCTATATTCATAACATTCCAAAATGGAATTTTGGGATGTTACAATAGTACCACGTGTACGACCAATCCTAGTCCTACTCGACTACGATCTGATCTATTCGACTGAAGAAAGTTCAAAAATTCTACGGCGATCACCCAGTGGGTGTACTACAGCCAAGAAAAGACAAGAATTCAATCGACAATGGACTTACAATCGAACCTACTCGGACATTGGTGCAGAGGGCTGCGCTGACGTCAAAAGCCAGTTTGCTTGCCTCGTACGCCTCCTTGGTCCTCAGCATGAGCTAATCCGCCTGGATCATGGCTTCCTTTGCAGCTCCGGTTTGGTCTTCCGGGGTGTGATGTTGAGGGAAGGCCATTGTAGGTGGGGTCGGCGCAGTCGCTGGAGCAGCTGGGGCAGCCTGAAGAGGTCCGGTCGGAGCCGACGTCACGACGGTCGAGACGGTTGAAGGAGCATGCGACGGAGGCGTTGCAGGCTCAACCCTGGGTCGCATCGAGTCACCTCTCCTCTGGGAAGACTCCGTAGTTGAGCGGTGAGTTGCTTGCGACGACGATGCCCTTCGGGTGCAAGCGCGCGAAGTGTCTAGCAGCCCCTCGTCGTCCTCCACTTGAATGACCTCTGCAACAATAAACAACATCAACATCTGCATGTGTCGAGTCCTATTTGGAAAAACTAACAACTTTCTTACCTCTATGAGAAGTTGTTGGGACCCCGATCCTAAGTCATAAGAATCTAGACTATAACATATCACATCACTTTGCAGCCTCACGCACGGTAAGTTCCACGACTACAGCCTTACCTTAGCCGGGACCGTTTGCGTCTTTTGGCTCACGTATGTGAACATGTTGCTGGCAATCAAACGACAGAGAACCCGGGCCGACGTAACTAGTCAGAGAACCCAAGCGGCACATCCGTACGGAAACAGGCATACATAACCCAGCAATGCAGGTGTCGGCCTCAAGCGTGTGTAGACGAGTCATAGCAAGCTACAGGGACTCCATTATGTTGTGAGACACGAATGCCATCACTGCACGTAGACGAGTCGTAGTAGGCTACAGGGACTCCATTACACTGCGAGACATTTCCCCGAAGGGACAGACACAACAGCAAAGAAAGATACATGCCAGTCAATCAATGTGTCCGGAGTAGTAGCAAGCTACCATAGCTCGGTGGAAGCACAAAGAGGCAGTGTCCCGTAAAGAGTACTACTAAAGGCCCACGACTAGGTGTCGAATGCCATACATACCGTTGCACATCACACGTACGCATGACATGCCCGATATGCATAGATACAACCATCGCATCACAACATAACCATACGACAACATGACTTTTATTTAAGAGGCTCAGATGAGCCTTGCAAAATATGTTCTTACAGATAGGGGTCACATGACCCGACGCTCAACTCATACAAACATGTTCATACAAACCAAGCGGAAGCATCAGCTGTCTGAGTACAGACAGATGAAAGGGTAAAAAGGCACATGGCCTGACTATCTACAGCCCGCCACAGGGCAAAGGTCGTAGCTGGGATACCAGCTATTCGGCATCATCAACATCTAGAAAGAACCCACCTGATCGGACATGGGTCTCATCTGCAACATTTATTAAGCAAACGTGAGTGCAAACGTACTCAGCAAGTCTTTAAAACAGACCTAGTCTATTCATGCTCATGTATCAACAAAGGTTGTGGTGGAGTTTATGCAGCAATGCCAGCTTTGACTCATGGCTAACCTACACTACTCAATTTTAACTCTTTGTTTACATTTTAGATATCGCACACGAGTCCACTAACTCCATAGCAATACACCACCATGGATTCGCTTCCCTCTCCTAGGAGAGTGCCATCCACGGTACTCACACTTGTCTTGATATTTTTATGAGTATCCATTTGATTATCTATGAACAGCATAAGTTCTCCAAGTAGTCCATATCCGAGGACGCGGCTATTCGAATAGTTTCATACCCTGCAGGGGTGTACTTCTTCACACAAGCTCCCGCCACTTATCGCTGTGTGCTCATAAAACCATGCACCTCCGCAACCTTCAAGCGGATGCCCAGCGAAGGAGTCGGCCACGACCATAAATCGCATAAGACCTCTAGTCCAGGCTATCGCCTATTTGAGAATGAACCCGCATGGATGTCTGGCCGAAGTTTCCGCTACGGCCCCAAACGATGTGCGTAGGGTTCCCAAGCCCACCATTCGGGTGACCCTTGGTACACCGTGCCACTACCTACCGCGTCATAACCCACCCCTAGGGTCAGCGCTACGCACGGTCTCCAGCATGCTATAAACACCATAAACTACTTGCAACTCCTGGACTAAGGACTAAGCGAATGATAAGTCGAGAGATTCAATTAAGTATCCCAACGTGTGGTTGTAACTAGTCTTGGATCACAAACACGAAACTCAATTCCTAAGAACGGTCCCAATGAGACAACCCGCTATGCATTCCTACATAGCCTCTCATCGCCACCTTTACCAAATCGAGTTCATCATTATATCACCACATCAGAACAACATCGTTTCACTCAGTTCATCACCCAGATGAATCAGACCTAACCCAACTCTAAGCATAGCAAGCATAGCAGGCAAAGTAAGCTAAGCACATCATGGCACAAGCATCTACCAGGTATGCTAGGTTGCAAGGTTTGACTATTTACTATGACAATGTGAAGTTATGCAATAGAATAGGATCATCTACCGTGTATGACTGACATGTGATCGACTGTCCTAATGCAATAAACAAGAGCAGGAGCAAGAGAGTAGGATGTTATCGGAATGATCAAAGGGGTTGCTTGCCTTGTTGGGTAGCATAAAGGTTCTCTCCTTCACCAGGATACTCGGGGCTATCCTCAGAAGCAGGGCCTACCGCAATGCAGATAAGAAACGATCAACACACACAAGTGCAACAATATAATGCATGATCATGGCATGATAGCATGTATGGATGAGCTAATGCATCTAGTGTTAAAGTTAATTTGAAATGAGTTTGAATATAGATTCAAAATTGTTCTTCATTTCAAATTCCATATATTAACCTATTAGTAAATGTCCATGTCCACCTACTTAGATTGTTCTAACATGCATGACAATAGCACCATTGGATTCATTGGATTTTTCTGATAAATTTTCATATATAAATTATTTTAATCTGATTTAGAAATTAATTTATATGAATTTTTGAAGTTTTGAATAATTTCTAGAATTATTTTTAAACTAGAAATAGCTTTTATTGCATCAGCATGACATCACTATGACATCAGCTGGTCAGCTGACCGGGCCAGAGTCAAACCTGACATGTGGGGACTACATGTTAGTGACTCAATCTCCTAATTAAAGAATTAAAACTAATCCTAACTAATTAACAGTTCTGGCTCCACATGTTAGTGACAGATTAGGTTAATTAAACTAACTAATTAATTTTCTTAATTAGGATTTGACTATAGGGGCTCGGCCCCACCTGCTAGTGACCCAGGGGTCAAACCCCTAACGGTCAGACAGGTTGACTCGCCGGCATTGAGCCGCCGGCGACGTGAGGGATGGCGGAGGGGGTCGGAATCCCTCCTTCGGTGATCAAATGGACGGCGGAGAGTGCTGGGAGAGCCTACGCTCGACCGCGCGTCGATCTAGCCCCAAACCTGAGGCTGGGGAGGTCGGGATCGATGCCGGCATCGAGGGCAGCGGCGGCCGGAGCTCGGGCAAGAAGGGCGCGGCGTCTATGGGGCATGAGAGAGAAGGGGGAGAATGGGAGGAGCACCGGTGACTCACTGCGGTTCCAGCAGAGGCGATGGCGAGGTCGAAGGAGGTTAGGATGGGGCAGAATGTCGGGGTGGAGCTCCGGTGACCGGCGGGAAGGAACAGCGCTGGCGTGGCATAGAGGGGCTCCCGGCGTCTTCTAGGGTCACGGGGCGGACGAGGGGGTAGCAGCGGTTCTCGGGGGCTACCTAGCGATGCGAGGGGGCAGCTAGCACGACGGCGGCGAGCTCGAGCAGAGCTTGGCTATGGCGGAGCAGGGGGGAAAGAGAGCGAGAGGGAGAGCTTGCAGGAGGAGAGGGAGAGGAGAAGGAGGCCACGGCGAGGGGGCCTCGCGCTGGCGCCCTCCCAGCCCTCTAGGCCAGCAGCCAGGTAGGGAGGAGGTGGCCAGCGTGTGGCGACCTCACACCGGGCGTCCTTCTGACCGGAGGTGGCAGAAGACCGGTTCGCCCCTGGTGGGCTGGGTCGGCTTCTTCCCTAGCCCAGGTAGGCTTTCCCCCTTTTTCTTTCCTTTTTATTTTCTGTTTTCTATTTTCTGTCATTTGTGTTATTTTAATTTCAGCCACATAAGCTATTTAAAATATCCCAAATATTTTATCTATTGAAGTTTGAATATTTCAAACTTTTCTCTAAAGTTTCAGGATATTTCAGGCACAAAGTTGTCGTTTCTTAAAGTTTGGGGATGTGAAGCTTATGTCAAAAAGCTTCAGCCTGAAAAGCTGGAACCCATAGTAGAGAAATGCGTCTTCATAGGATACCCGAAAGAGACAGTCGGGTATACCTTCTATCTTAGATCCGAAGGCAAAGTGTTTGTCGCTAAAAACGGAACATTTCTTGAGAAAGAGTTTCCCTCGAAAGAATTGAGTGGGAGGAAAATAGAGCTTGATGAGGTTATTGAACCTTTACTTCAACCAGAAAGTAGCGCAGCGCAGAAAGATGTTTCTGTGGAACCTACAACGGTAGAAGAGGAAGTTAATGATGATGATCTTGAAGCTTCGGATCAAGCAGCTAGTGAACCTCGTAGATCGACAAGGCCGCGTACTACCCTTGACTGGTACGGCAACCCTATCTTGGAAGTCATGTTGTTGGACAACAATGAACCTACGAGCTATGGAGGAGCGGTGATGGGCCCGGATTCCGAGAAATGGTTAGAGGCCATGAAATCCGAGATGGGATCCATGTATGAAAACAAAGTATGGACTTTGGAAGTATTACCTGAAGGGCGAAAGGCCATTCAGAACAAATGGATCTTTAAGAAGAAAACAGACGCGGACGGTAATGTCACCGTCTATATAGCTCGGCTTGTGGCAAAGGGTTTTTCACAAGTTCAAGGAGTTGACTATGATGAGACTTTCTCACCCGTACGATGCTTAAGTCTGTCAGAATCATGTTAGCAATAGCTGCCTATTTCGACTATGAAATTTGGCAGATGGATGTAAAAACAGCGTTCCTCAACGGTTTCCTTGAGGAAGAGTTGTATATGATGCAACCCGAAGGGTTTTGTCGATCCAGAGAATGCTGACAAACTTTGCAAACTCCAGCGATCCATTTATGGACTGGTGCAAGCATCTCGGAGTTGGAATAAGTTCTTTGATGAGGTGATCAAAGCGTTTGAGTTTATACAAGTTTACAGAGAAGCTTGTATCTACAAGAAAGTGAGTGGGAGCTCTATAGCATTTCTAGTATTATATGTGGATGACATATTGCTGATTGGAAACAATATAGAAATGCTGGAAAGCGTGAAGGAATATTTGAACAAGAGTTTTGCAATGAAGGACCTAGGAGAAGATGCTTTCATATTAGGCATTAAGATCTATAGTGATAGATCGAGACGCTTAATAGCACTTTCACAGAGCACATACCTTGATGAAGGTTTGAAGAAGTTCAAAATGGAACAGTCCAAGAAGGGGTTCTTGCTTGTATTACAAGGTGTGAAGTTGAGTAAGACTCAAATGCCCAGTAACTACAGAAGATAGAGAAAAGATGAGTGTCATCCCCTATCCTTCAGCCATAGGCTCTATCATGTATGCAATGATGTGTACAAGACCCGATGTCAGCCTTGCCATAAGTATGGCCGGAAGGTTTCAAAGTGATCCTGGAACGAAGCACTGGCAAGCGGTCAAGAATATCCTTAATTACCTGAAAAGGACTAAGGAAATGTTTCTCGTTTATGGAGGTGATGAAGAGCTCGTCGTAAAGGGTTACGTCGATGCAAGCTTTGACACTGATCTGGATGACTCTAAGTCGCAAACCGGATACGTATTTATTTTTAACGGGGGAGCGGTAAGCTCGTGCAGTTCCAAGCAAAGCGTTTTAGCTGATTCTACGTGCGAAGCAGAATACATTGCAGCCTCGGAGGCGGCAAAGGAAGGTGTCTGGATGAAGCAGTTCATGACAGATCTTGGAGTAGTGCCTAGTGCACTGAATCCAATGAACCTGTTCTGTGACAACACTGGTGCCATTGCTCTGGCAAAGGAACCAAGGTTTCACAAGAGGACCAGACCATAAAGCGACGCTTCAACTCCATCCGCGATAACATCTTGGAGAAAGACATAAATATTTGCAAAGTGCACACGGATATGAATGTTGCAGACCCGTTGACTAAACCTCTTCCAAGGGCTAAACATGATCACCACCAGAACTGCATGGGTGTTCGATTCATTACAATGTAAATCACATAGTGAGGTGAACTAGATTATTGACTCTAGTGCAAGTGGGAGACTGTTGGAAATATGCCCTAGAGGCAATAAATAAAGTGTTTATTATTGTATTTCCTTGTTCATGATAATCAATTATTATCCATGCTATATTGGTATTAATTGGAAACATGGATACATGTGTGGATACATAGACAAACACAATGTCCCTAGTATGCCTCTAGTGAACTAGCTCGTTGATTGAAAGATGGTTAAGGTTTCCTAGCCATGGACATGAGATGTCATTTGATAACGGGATCACATCATTAGGAGAATGATGTGATGGACAAGACCCAAACTACAAACGTAGCTTATGATCGTGTCAGTTTATTGCTACTGTTTTCTGCATGTCAAGTATATGTTCCTTTGACCATGAGATCATGCAACTCACAGATATCGGAGGAGTACCTTGTGTATCAAACGTCGCAATGTAACTGGGTGATTATAAAGGTGCTCTACAGGTGTCTCCGAGGGTGTCTGTTGAGTTGGCATGGATCAAGACTGGGATTTGTTACTCCGTGTGACAGAGAGGTATCTCAGGGCCCACTCGGTAATACAACATCACAATAAGCCTTGCAAGCAATGTGACAAATTGTTGGTCACGGGATCTTGTATTACGGAACGAGTAAAGAGACTTGCCAGTAACGAGGTTGAACTAGTTATGGAGAAACCGACGATAGAATCTCGGGCAAGTAACATACCGAAGAACAAAGGGAACATCATACGGGATTAACTCAATCCTTGACATAGAGGTTCAACCGATAAAGATCTTCGTAGAATATGTAGGAACCAATGTGGACATCCAGGTCCTGCCATTGGTTATTGACCATAGAGGTGTCTCAGTCATGTCTACATAGTTCTCAAACCCGCAGGGTCTGCACACTTAAGGTTTGGTGATGTTTCGGTAGTATAGAGTTATGTATGGTGGTGACCGAAGTTTGTTCGGAGTCCTGGATGAGATCCTGGAAGTCACGAGGAGCTCCAGAATGGTCTGGAGGTAAATATTCATATATAGGAAGTCCTGTTTTGGTCACCGGAAAAGTTCTGGGCTTATCGGTAGTGTACCGGGAGTGCCAGTAGTGTACCGGGAGACCTCCGGAGGGGTATTTAGACCCAAGAGGCTTCATGGGCTGTGGGAGAGTTAATATAAGCCCTTGGTGGGCTGGTAGAAACCCCCACACAAGGCCCATGTAGCTGGAGAAGAAAACCCAAAAGGAAAAAGGTGGAAAAAAGAAAAAAGAAAAAGAAAGGACGAATCCTAATCCTACTAGGAGTGGAGGAGGTGGACTCCTCCTCTCCTAGTTCGGCCGAAGCCTAGGAGGCTTGGAGGCCAAGCTGCCTCCTCTCCTCCTCTCCTCCTATATATACTGGTGCTATTGAGGGTTTTTGCACAAGATTTTCAGCCACATGCTACCCGTTCCTCCAGTGCATAGTTTCTCCTCTAGATCGGTTTTCTACAGTACTTAGGCGAAGCCCTGCCGGAATTACTCCACCACCATCGCCGGAGCGCCGTCAGGCTACCGTAGAACTATTCTTCCTCTCCACTCCTTGTTGCTGGATCAAGACGGTGGAGATCGTCATCAAGCTGTACATGTGTTGAACGCGGAGGTGCCGTCCGTGCGGTGCTAGATCGGAAGGATCGTGATCAAGTTCGTGAGACGGATCGTGATCAAGTTCGTGGGATGGATCGTGATCAGATCGTGGGACGGATCGTGATTGGATCGCGGGACAGATTGTGATTGGATCGCGGGGATGCACGACGATTTGGATCGCGAAGACGTTCGACTACACCAACCGCGTTTCTTAACACTTCCCGCTTAGCGATCTACAAGGGTATGTAGATCTAGTCTCCCTCTCGTAGATGCTCATCACCATGGATAGATCTTCGTGTGCGTAGGAAATTTTTTGTTTCCCATGCAACGTTCCCCAACAATAATCATGTCCAAATTTACCAGACATAGGGCACATTTTTAGTGGGCATTTTGGATTTGTTGAATTTTCACCAAATTTGAATTGTTTGGATTCAAAGTGAGCTTGGGGTTTATTTTGTTCCCCATTTCATGTTGATGCAATAAGATGAAACATGATGCTAACACATGCTATCCTAGGACATCTATCTAGGGATATGACAACTCACCCACACTCAAAAGAATCTCGTCCCGAGATTTTGAATTTGTCAGGAAGAGCGAGGGGTACTCTAGTCGAAGACGATCTTCTCTTTCCCATGTGGCCTCCTTTTGAGAATGGCGTGACTATTGAACCTTGAGAAACTTGATGTTCCGACGCCAAGTGGTACATTCATCTGGATCAAGAATACGAACAGGGTATTCTCGATACGTAAGGTTATCTTGGAGATCAAGCGCTACGTGGTCTACCTCACGGACAGGGTCCAAAAAGCAATGCCTGAGTTGCGAGACATGGAAGACAGCATGATCCTTGGAAAGATGCGGCGGAAGTTCCAATTGGTAGGCAACCTCTCCTTGTTTAGCAAGAATGCGAAAGGGTCCAATGTAACGAGGAGCCAACTTGCCCTTGATATCGAATCAATGGGTACCCTTCAGAGGTGTAACCCGAAGGTAAGCCTTCTCATCAACTTCATAGGTCACAGCCTTATGATGGCGATCATATTGGCTCTTCTGACAGGATTGGGCTGTTTTCAACTTTTCACGAATAATGCGAACTTGCTCCACTGCATCCTGGATTATATCCGGGCCAAAGAGTTGCCTCTCTCCGGTTTCCGACCAGTTAAGAGGTGTTCGACACCTTCGTCCATAGAGAACTTCGAAAGGGGCTTTGCCCAAGCTTGATTGATAACTATTGTTATATGCGAACTCGACAAATGGAAGACATTTCTCCCAGTTCATAGCGAAAGATATAACACAATCTCGGAGCATGTCTTCGAGTATTTGATTGCCTCGCTCAACTTGACCACTTGATTGCGGGTGGAAAGCAGTGCTAAAGGATAGATGAGTCCCCATAGCAGTTTGAAAACTTCCCCAAAATCGGGAAGTGAAAATACTTCCACGGTCTGAGTTAATCTCCAAAGGAACACCATGAAGAGAAACTATTCGAGAAACATACAATTCCGCTAGCTAGGTAGCAGTTATACTTTCTTGAATAGGAAGAAAATGAGCCACTTTAGAGAGATGGTCGATGACCACAAATATAGCATTATTCCCTCTGTTAGTCCTGGGAAATCCAGTAATGAAATCCATACCAACTTTATCCCATTTCCATTCAGGAATAGCTAAAGGTTGAAGGGTGCCAGCAGGCCTTTGATGTTCTGCTTTCACGCGACGGCAAACGTCGCATTTAGCAACGAACGGAGCAATTTCTCTTTTCATCCTAGTCCACCAGAACCTCTAGTGTAGGTCCTGATACATCTTGGTACTACTCGTATGAATTGAGAGGGGAGAATCATGAGCCTCCTTAAGGATCAGCTATCTTAAGCGTGTGCTCTTGGGAGCCACCAACCGGTTCTGGAAGAACACAACACCTTCATCGTTCTTGGAGAAATCTTTAGCGTTTCCGCTAGCAATATTCCCCTTGATCCGGGATATACCCTTATCATATTTCTGGACAGCTACTATTTGATCCTTAAGATTAGGTTTCGCCACGAGGTTGGATAGGAATCCTTGAGGAACAAGGTGAAGGTTTAACTTCCGAAATTCCTCATGGAGAAGTGGTTGACCTTGTTGTAACATCAGATTGTTACAATAAGACTTACGACTTAGTGCATCAGCCATGACATTGGCTTTCCCCGGGGTGTAAGTTATCCCTAAGTTGTAATGTGTAATCAACTCTACCCACCGTCTTTGCCTGAGATTCAAATCCGGCTGGGTGAATATATATATTAGACTTTGGTGATCAGTGAAAATTTCACAACGATTACCCAGAAGGTAATGTCGCCAGGTTTTCAGTGCATGCACTACAGCTGCAAGCTCAAGATCATGTGTTGGATAATTATCCTCATGTGGATGCAACTATCGAGATGCATATGCAATCACATGACGATCTTGCATGAGAATGCAACCTAATCCTTGTCGCGAGGCGTCGCAATAGATAACAAAGCCCTTAGAGAAATCAGGTGGCACCAGAACGGGAGCGGAGGTTAGTTGTCTTTTCAACTCCTAAAAACTTTGCTTGCATTGCGGAGTCCACTCAAACTTTTTATCTTTCTTGAGGGGTTCAGTCAGAGGTTTTGCAACTTTGGAGAAATTCTCGACAAAGCGGCGACAATAGCTTGCTAAGCCAAGGAAACTCTGAACTTGCTTAACCGATTTAGGTTGAGTCCAATCAAGGATGTCCTGAACTCTCTCGGGATTGATAGAAATACATTTACCAGATATCACGTGGCCCAGATAGGTCACTTCTGGCAACCAAAATTCACGCTTGGAGAATTTGGCGTACAGGTGGTGCCCTCGAAGTTTCATCAATACCAGCCTTAGATGGTCGGCATTTTCTTGTTCGTTCTTTGAGTAGATGAGTATATCGTCGAGGTAAACCACGACAAATTTATCTAGATACTTCATGAAGATCGAATTCATCAAGCGAGAAAAGGTGGTTGGGGCATTGGTTAAACCGAAGGACATGACGGTGTACTTGTATTGGCCATAATGAGTAACAAAAACCTTTTTGGATTGTCCCCGTTCCTAATTCTGATTTATGGTATCCCAACCTCAAATCCATTTTGGAAAAGACAGAGGATCCAGCGAGTTGATCATACAAATCGTTGATCCTAGGGAGCGGATACTTGTTCTTTATGGTGACCAGATTCACTGGCCGATAATCCACAACCATCTGATTTGAACCATCCTTCTTCTTGACAAAGAGGACGGGACAAGCCCAAGGAGAAGAACTGGGATGGATGAAACCTTTCTTCAAAGCCTCATCGAGTTGGATCTTAAGTTTGGCTAGTTCTAAGGGTGCCATCTTATAGGGTCTTCTAGCTATTGGCACAGTCTCTGGGATGAGCTCTATCACAAACTCAACATCTCTGACAGGAGGAATTCCTCTCAGTTCTTCTGGAAATACATCCGGAAAGTCATAGACTACCGAAATATCTTCTAACTCTGGAAGAGGGCTAGCATTCAGGGAATAGAGTTGGCGCTTCATTGTTCGAGTGGAGACATTAACTATCACTGGTAGAAAAAGGCCCATTTGTCCCGGTTCTAGAGGCCCATTTGTCCCGGTTCCGGAACCGGGACTAAAGTGTCGGTACTAAAGCCCAATACCTTTAGTCCCGGTTCGCCTACAAACCGGGACAAATGGGGCTCCACGTGGGCTGCTGTGGTGCGCTGGGGCGGAGGAGCTTTAGTCCCGGTTGGTAATACGAACCGGGACCAAAAGGCATCCACGCGTCAGTAGTCCAGGGCCTGGGTTTTTTTTTTGAAAGGGCGGTGGGGGGTTTAGGGGGTTTTGCAGGGTTAATTTAGGGGTTTCATATATTATTTTAGCTAGCTAATAGAGAGAAGTGTCCTCTCTTATCTCCGTGCTTGGTCGACGCTACGTACTATACGTATAGAGAGGACTCGACACGCTAGCTAGTAAGAAAATGAAGGAAACCATTAAGTACAGAAGATCGTCATGAACGTATACAGAGAGAAGTGGTCGACCTCTCCTTCTCCGAGAGATTGGTCGAACAACAAGTTTTCGTATATCTATCCGACGCTACTAGCTACATATATACAATATAAGATCTCTTACAATCCCCTAACATCTGAACTCAACTTCCACATGGTATTCTCCGTGTTTATCGATGACGTGGTCAAGAAAGAATCCCGCCAATTCCTCTTGAATTGCTTTTATGCGATCTTGTGGTAGGAGTTGATCCTGCAGCTCCGAATGCTAATTTGAAGAAGGGGGTCAATACATATATATGAATGAAACTCAACACAAATGATGGTAATAAAATAAAATTGTGAATATTATTGCTTACGCACTTCAAAATCTTCTTTAGAGTAGCCGGCATGCTTAGAGGTCGTCACTTCGTAGATGTACTCGCAAACGTAGTATCCACAAAGATTAGTCCCTTCTTCCTGCCACAACCACTTTACGAGAAATAGAGGTCAATCAAACTGATAATCAAGCATTATAAATGGTATTCATGAAAACTAGCTAGAATCAATGGGAGATGCGCGGAACTAGCTAGTAGTACTTACTTTCGGGTATGTAAATTGCAGCTTCCCCGTAGTCCCGGAGCTATTGCGGTGAACTGTTTCCAAACCCTGCCAGACAAAGAAAATAATTATTACCTGATATCAGGAAATGAATATAGTTGCCGATATGGTGCGATAATGATCGATTGAACTTACTTCACGAGCATTTCAGTGATCGCCGCATACTGCTTGCGATCTTTTCGTCTTGAGTCTAAGACGGTTACTAGTCCCTCCACAAGCTTAATCTCTAGGAGAATAAAGTGGAAGCTGCGCACGCATGCATAACTCATCAATTACATTACTATAACCTCGAGTAATAAGGAAACCGAATATGCACAAGACAGTAACACTCACTCGAAGTTGTAAGGAAAGATTATGCTATCTTTGTTTTGATGTTTAAGCAACGAATTTAGCAAGTTGGCCTCGGCTCGTTTGGCATCATGTTTAATTTCCCATTCATTAAAGAGATTTAGGTTAATGAACCCAATATTATAGATTTGTTTTTTCTTGCATTCGACGATCTTCAATCTGCATGATATAGTGAGGATAATTATATGTACATGCAATGAAAGAGCTGAGCTATATATAGAGACTTAATTAAAGAAGTAGTACTTACAGATAGTAGCAAGTGACGATTACTTTATCGATGGCCATTTGATTGAAAAGCTGGAATAACTCCTCAAATGGAACACACAACAGTTCAATTCCAACGAGGTCGTGCTCCTCTTTAACTGTCAGCATCAAAGTATCCGTCCCAGACTTGCAGGTGTCCCTGTACCACTCATGGAATCTTCGCATCATCGTTGTTAGAGGAGAATGACCAGGTCTGACGAGAGGCTTCCCATGCCGGTATTTGTAATCGTCCGCCTACATTATATCAAAATGTACATCGTCGGGCAAGTAATCACCAGGATTGGTATCGGACACCATTACCGGCAGATTTGGGACGATATCGCTACACACCTTCAGCGGGGGGCACGATTGGTTCGCCTGTTCGCCGAGCTGGGGAATTTTTTCCCTTTTGTAATTTGTTCTTGTCTCCTTTTGTCGGTTCTAGTGGTTCCAGACCGGTGCGCTTCTAGCGCTGTCTTTTTAATAGTGCGGACATAGTTGTCATCCGGCGGAGGCGGTGGTGGTCGCTTCAGGGCATCCAAAGTGCGCTTCACTTTCACCGGATCTATCTTTTCCTCCGGAGGTGGATTTTGCTTTGCAAAAAACTCCTTCACTTTTCCTTTAGAGATCTTCGCGTTTTCCTCGTCGCTCTTCTCGTAAGGTAACTGCTCAAGAGGCTTGAGAGATGATGGACCGTATTGGTATCGCCTCCCGCCACTGGTTGTACTGCTAGACGCTGGAGCAGCCGGAGCGGCGGCGGCTGTCTTCCTTTGTTGCTTACGAGGTGGGGAAGGAGTGTTACGAGGAGGCGGAGCAGCCGGAGTGGCGGCGGCTGTCTTCCGCCCTTGCTGAGGAGGCGGAGGAGGAGGCGGGCTGCCCGGACGCGCCAGCGCAGGCGGAGAAGGAGGCGGAGTGCCACCACGCGCGGGAGCAGGCGGAGTGCCCTGATCACTCGCCGGAGGAGGAGGCGGAGGAGGAGGCGGAGTGCCCTGACTCGCCGGAGGAGGAGGAGGAGGCGGAGGCGTCCAGTTCGGAAGCTTGATGAGCTCCTTCCGCCATAGACATGTAGTCTTCACAGCACATTCCAGCAGAGTCTCCCCTTCACTGGTAGGGTGGTCAAGCTCGAGGTCCTCAAATCCCTCCTCTATCTCATCGACCATCACAATAGCGTAGCCTTGTGGAATCGGAAGGCAGTGAAAAGTTGCGCCGAGTTTGGAAGGTGCAACAGAGCCGACAGCCGCCTTGACTTTGCGGTGATGCCATTGCGTCATAAGGTTGCAAGGTTGAGCCTCCTTGATAGCATCCACGGGGTAGCTGGGAGCCGTGAAGTCAGGCTGGTCAAGCTCGGTGGAAGCCACGCTACTTATCCGCTGACATGGCGGGGTAGCTTCTTGGATAGCTTCATCCCGCTAAGATCGCTAGTTCTCAACTGCTTGTTTCTCTAGCGCTAGTACTCTTTCATTCAGCTTCTGCATATCGCTTTGCTCCTGTTTCCGCTTCCTCTCCCGGGATTTGTAACCTTCTGCATCGGGAAACCCAACCTTCCACGGAACGGACCCTGTCGTGCCTCGTGTTCGTCCTGGGTGCTCAGATTCCCGAGGGCATGTGTGAGCTCGTCATTCTCTCCGTCGGGAACGAACGTCCCTTCCTGCGTTGCGGCGATATACTGTCGAAGATTCTTGACCGGTATTGACAGTTGCTCGTTCGTCCAAATGCACTTCCCTGTTTCAGGGTCCAAGGTTCCCCCAGCCCCGAAGAACCAAGTCCTTGCACGGTCTGGCCAGTACAATGTCTCTGGTTGGACCCCTTTAGCAAGCAGGTCCTTCTCAGCCTTGTCCCACAACGGCCGGGCTTTGATGTAGCCACCTGACCCCGTGCGATGGTGAAGCTTCTTCTTTGTAGCATTTATCTTGTTTGTCACTGACATCTTCCTACTCTTCTCCGATGTCTTGTGGGCCACAAATGCGGGCCAGTGATCTCTTATCTTCTCAAATCGGCCGGTGAATGTTGGAGTCTTCCCTTTGTCGACAAACGTTGATTTCAACTCATTCTTCCACCTCCTGAATAGATCTGACATCTTCTTAAGAGCATGAGCCTTGACCAATGGCTCTATAATTGGCTTATCCGGATCCTCCTCTGCCGGTAGGGTGAAATTTGCCTTCAGCACGGTCCAAAGATCATCTTTCTGTCTATTGTTGACAAAAGACACTTCAGGGTCTCCGCTCTTCGGCTTATTCCATTGGTGGATGGTGATCGGGATCATGTCCCTAACAAGAACCCCGCACTGAGCAGAAAATGCTTCCTTGGTCCGGCTGGGTTCAATCGGTTGGCCATCTCTATTGATGCTAGTGATCGTGAACCTTTTATCCTGGCGCAACTTTTTCTTCGGGCCTCGTCTCGTTACCGAAATTTGGATCGATCCGGATCCGGAGGGCTAGAAAAGAAGAAAGAAAAGAGTTAATATGTGTACATACCAAAACAATTAATGCATTAATTAGCTAGTCAGCACAGGCTTAATTAATATATATACCTCGCCGGACTTTGCAACTGCTCCTTCCTCCGTTCACTCACCGGAGCCATCATAATCATGTTCTTCCACCTCCATTGTCCAATCATCGGAGCCTTCTTCACCCTCTTCTTCCAGACAATCGGTGTCATTCAGAAACGATAAGACATCACCTCCTTCCCGGATGATGTCCCCCAACAATGCTTCTCCTTGTAAGTTTCGTTGCGGAAGATTCGGATCGTCCATAGTTTCTGCAAATATTACAACATGACAATTAATATATTAGTGGCAAACATAGACCTAGCTAGCTCGACGCTTCTACGGTTTGGGGATGGATACACAAGGCAACCTCTCGACCCCTCGGTGATCCACGACCCTCTACACTAGTTCCCGACCCTCGACTCCCTCATGTCACGTTTGTCTAGTGGCTCGACGACAACGGTCTTTTAACTTGGTACAAAAAATTCTAACTTTTGCTTATTCTTTGCATATGAACATAATACATACATTTTCTTTTTTTCTTAAATGTAACCTTTGCATATATGAACATACATACACAATTTTTTTCTAAAAATGCACATATATATGAACATATACATCAATTGACAAAAAACTTTCTATGAACACAAAACTTTCTATGAACAAAAAAAGCATACATCAATTGACAAAAAAAATTCTATGAACAAAAAAAATCATACATCAATGCGCAGAGGCAGGGAAGAAGAGGGGGGAATGGGGGGAGGGGCTCACAGCGAGGCAGAGGGCGGCGACGGCGAGGTCGGGGCAGAGGGCGGCGACGGCGAGGTCGGGGCAGAGGGCGGCGACGGCGAGGTCAAGGCAGAGGGCGGCGACGGCGAGGTCGAGGCAGAGGGCGGTGATGGCGAGGTCAGGGCAGAGGGCGTCGACGGGGCAGAGGGCGGCGACGGCGTGACGGTCGGGCAACCTGACGGCGTCGATGTCGTCTCCGGCGTCGTCGGGGGCTAATGGCGAGATGAGGACTGAAAATTCCTAAGTGCCAGTTATATACCCAGAGCATTGGTCCCGGTTCGTAGCACCAACCGGGACCAATGCCCCCTTTCGTTCCGGTTGATGCCACCAACCGGGACCAAAGGTCTCTTTTCAGCAGCCCAAACGGCGAGAAATAGAGACCTTTGGTTCCGGTTGGTGCCACCAACCGGAACTAAAGGGGGCATTGGTCCCGGTTTGTGCTACGAACCGGTACCAATGCCACCCTTTCGTTCCGATTGGTGCTACCAACCGGAACCAAAGGCCTTGCGCCGCGGTGCGGACGGATGTTTAGTCCCACCTCGCTAGTCGAGGGAGCGCGAGAGCAGTTTATAAGCGCTGCTGCGCCAACCCTCTCGAGCTCCTCTCAACTGCAGGCTTTCGGGCCTATTGTGTCACTCTTTGCCCGTGGGCCTACTGGGCCTTCTGCGGGCCTGAATCCTGGCACATTGTTGGGTTTCTAGTCGTATTCAGGCCGTGATGGCCCTGTAGGTGGCATTTTTTTGCTTTATTTTATTTTGTTTCCACTCTTTTGCTTTTAATGTTTTGAACAGAAAATACTTTTTTCTATTTTTTGTTTATTTTTTTTGTTTTCTGTTTTGCTTTATTTAATTTATTTTGTTTCCACTTTTTTGCTTTTAATGTTTTGAAAAGAAAATACTATGATAAGTTTAGTTGCATAAATTTTATATTATTTTATTTTTAATAATACTATAGGGAAACACGCGAAGATACTAAAATTTCTGTGCATTCAATATGCACCATTTTTGTGCATTCAATATGCACCATTCAAAGTCACATACTAAAATTTCAAACCTTTCTAACTTTATATGCTATTTTTGATGCATTTAATGATTTATTTTGAGCTAAATGACCCTAAAATTGGAAAGCAGTACAAATGAACTCAGAAAAGGTTGAAACTTGGCATGGTATCATCATTTGACCAACATAGCATGTGCTAATAAGTTGAGAGGGTTATGGCAAAAACTAGATGCACTTCGTGTACAAAATGGACAATCTCTTTCGAAGTATCAGGGTTTCGGACAAAAACTCATTTGTTACAAAGGTTTTTGAACTTATTTGAACTCCAAACTTTTTGTGTGTTCAAAATGAACCATTCAAAGCCACGTCATCAATTTTCAACCCTTTCTGACTTCATCTGTCTTCACTTTTTCTTCGCTTGTGTCCTTTTCTTATTGCGCCGTAACCATGGATATTCTTCATCGCTTAACAGGGTGCTTGGATCAGCCTTGACTTTGAAGGGAGGAATTTCATGAAACTTTTCATAATCTTCAGACATGTCTGTATTGCCCTCCAATCCCACGATGTCTCTTTTTCCTGAAAGAACTATGTGGCACTTTGGCTCATCGTATGATGTATTCGCTTCCTTATCTTTTCTTTTTCTCGGTTTGGTAGACATGTCCTTCACATAGAAAACCTGCGCCACATCATTGGCTAGGACGAATGGTTTGTCTGTGTACCCAAGATTAAACCAAACCATACGTTCCTTGGGTCAGCTCCAAACTCAGCCCGGCCGTACTTTCTCATGATTTTTCTCCATTGTGACCTGTCAGCGGGGTGTCTCAAATTCCCGTCTTTCTTACGGTCTTCATTGTGCCATCGCAACAACTTGGCATGCTCTTTGTTTCTGAATAGACGTTTCAACCGTGGTATTATAGGAGCATACCACATCACCTTGGCAGGAACCCTCTTCCTAGGGGGCTCGCCGTGAACATCACCAGGGTCATCTCTTCTGATCTTATACCGCAATGCACAACATACCGGGCATGCGTTCAAATCCTCGTACGCACCGCGGTAGAGGATGCAGTCATTAGGGCATGCATGTATCTTCTCCACCTCCAATCCTAGAGGGCATATGACCTTCTTTGCTCCGTACGTACTGTCGGGCAATTCGTTATCCTTTGGAAGCCTCTTCTTAAATATTTTCAGTACCTTCCCAAATCCCTTCTCAGGTATACCATACTCTGCCTTCCATTGCAACAATTCCAGTGCGGCACCGAGCTTTGTGTTGCCCTCTTCTCAATTGGGGTACAACCCTTTTCTATGATCCTCTAACATGCGATCGAACTTTAGCTTCTGCTTTTCACTTTTGCACTGTCTCCTTGCATCAACAATGACCCGGCGCAGATCATCATCGGGCACATCATCGTCTAGTTCCTCTTGATCTTCAGCTTCCCCCATTGCAGCATCACCGTATTCAAGGGGCACATAGTTGTCATCGTCCTCTTCTTCTTCGATGTTTTCCATCATAAACCCTATTTCTCCATGCTTGGTCCAAACATTATAGTGTGGCATGAAACCCTTATAAAGCAGATGGGTGTGAAGGATTTTCCGGTCAGAGTAAGACTTCGTATTCCCACATAGAGGGCATGGATAACACATAAAACCATTCTGCTTGTTTGCCTCAGCCACTTCGAGAAAATTATGCACGCCCTTAATGTACTCGGAGGTGCGTTTGTCACCGTACATCCATTGCCGGTTCATCTGCATGCATTATATATAATTAAGTGTGTCAAAAACCATTACAGAACATCATGAATAGATAAGTGACCAAATTAATACAATTTTTTTTCTTTTTGAAAGAAGATAAGAACAAGAGGCTCACCACGGTGGTGTCGGCCGACGAGATCGGCGCGGGCGATCGACGGCGGTGAAGACGGGGACGGGACGTGACGGACCGCTAAACCTAGACAAATCTTGAGGAAAATGAAACTTGGAGGTCGAGTTTGGAGAGGAGAAAGCTTAAGTAGTGTGGCTCGGGCATTACATCGAACACCTCATGTGCATAGGAGGTGAGCTAGAGCACCACAAAGCCCTCCCCTCACACTCCAGGAAAAAACAGAGCAGTGGAGTGCTCTGCTCGCGGGGGAGGGGTGTATATAGCCACATCATTGGTCCCGGTTCGTGGCTGGAACCGGGACTAAAGGCCACACTTTAGTCCCGGTTCCAGCCACGAACCGAGACCAATGGATGTGGGCCAGGAGCGAGGCCCATTGGTCCCGGTTCGTGTCTGGAACCGGGACAAAAGGGTCCATACGAACCGGGACCAATGCCCCACGAGGCCCGGCCGGCCCCCTGGGCGCACGAACCGGGACGTATGCCCCCATGGGTCCCGGTTCATGACTGAACCGGGACTAATGGGCTGGCCAGGCCTGAACCAAAGCCCAGTTTTCTACTAGTGTATCTCACCCGATGGATGTGTAAGTTGAACATTCCTACAATGAGTATCAATCTTGGCATAGTGGGCTTTCATCCAATCCATGCCTAGAATGATATTGATGTCCAAAGACTTGAGGGCTATCAAAGATGCTAGGAAGACTAGTCTATCCAAGAGAATCTTATTATCATGGCTCGCTCTAGAAGTTTGCCATTTGGAACCCGGAGTCTGCACTACTAAAGGAGTAGGCATATCACAAAAAAGACATGTTATGCAACTGTGCATAACTTTCTGAGATAAAAGAATGAGATGCCCTGGTATCAAATAAAACAGATGTTGGATGACTATTGACAAGGAGCGTACCTAGGATAACATCAGGATGCTCAAGGGCTTCCTCAGCAGACACATAGTTCACTCGTCCACGAGCAGGAGTTGGCTTCACAAAGAAGGCTTTTCCTGGCTTTCCACGTCCAGCGGGCTGAGCATTATTCTGGGGACACTCACGGGAGTAGTGTCCTAGTTCTCCACACTTATAGCAAACCATGGTGGCATGGGGAGCAACTTTGGTAGGCGGTCCTCCCAATGGTCTGACTGGAGGGTTGGGCTGAACTGGGCAAGGCGCCTGGAAGGATGGCCTCGCATTGTATCTTGGCGGCAGAGCTGCGTTGGGCACCCAGACCCGGCGTTTATTGGGGGCCGAGCCATATGCGGGGTTGAAGTCACGGTTGTGCTTTCTCGTGGCCTCTTAATCAGTCTGTCCACTCTCGGCATTGATAGCCTTGTTGACGAGATCCTGGAAAGTGGTACACTCATGCAGGCGCAGGTCTCGACGAAGCTCAGGATTAAGTCCCTTGCGGAACCTAGCCTGCTTCTTGGCATCAGTAGAAACTTCCTCAGGAGCATAGCGAGCAAGGTTTCCAAACTCACGACTATAAGCATCCACTGACAGTCTGCCCTGGGTGAAGGCACACAATTCCTCTCTCTTACGATCCATCAGCCCTTCTGGGATGTGAAGGGTACGAAATGCGGCACTGAACTCTGCCCAAGTTGCTGCGGGGCCTGCGGAATGCATGGCTTCAAAATTTTCCAACCACAGATTGGCGAGACCTTCTAGAAAGTAAGTTGCAAAGGTCACCTTGTTGGCCTCGGTCACATTGGCAGCCCGGATCTTGTGATACATGCTAGTCAGATAGTCATCCGCGTCGAGTGGGTCGACCGAATGATGATACTTGGGTGGGCACAGTCTGATGAAATCACCAAGTGATATGCCATCATTGAGGTCACTGCGGGGAGCACGTGCTGTGTTCTGCTTGATTCTTTCCAACAGCCTGTTGGTCTCGCTCTTGTTCCTTTCGGCTTCAAGCATTACTTCTGCCAAGGAAGGCGCATGTGGGAGATCCTGTTGCCTTGCCTGGCTTCCCTCGCCCTACTCACGGGCAGGCACGGGGTTATTCCTAGTTGCCACCATCCTGGAGAAACAAACCCACAGCTTAATCATAGGGGATAACAACTCTAAGACATGAGATAAGGAATGTATTGGACAACATGGCATGCAGGGTAAACACCAATCAACATGGTAAAACAACTACCATATGAACACTATGATTCATACACACCATGACACAATTCAGTACAAGCCAAGCTAAAATACAACTACGGAGTGATGACACAACTCATCGGAGGCATTAGGAGCTTCCTATTCATTATCTATCTACACCTCCGGAACTCAACTCTCAACCTCATCATATCCCACAAGACACGCAGGACTATGGAAATACGATGACTACCAAACTAGAACTAGCATCCACGTACTCAAGCATCACCGTAGAATGCCTCATACAGGTTACCCCCATGACTCGGGAGCTGAACCTGAGGATCCGGAAACACTCTAGCCTGTGATCCCTGGGAGCCATAAGGACACGGGTGTGGCCTTGGTCCCCTTGTCGGCGGCAACAATGGTCCTCGAAGAGGGGTGATGCCTCCAACATCTAGCCAGTCTACGTGTGCTGGCAGATGAGTCCGCGATGGGGTCAGCATCTCCAAATCTCCATAGCCTGTCTACACGACAGGTGTCAACTGTGTCAGGGCTGTCCAAAGACGTGCACGGGTGGCATAAAGCTCCATGCGAAGGGCACGTGCATCACGATCCATGTTCTCTAACATCTGAACGGTCACCTGCAGCCTAGGGTCCTCATGGGAATGATCATAGTAGACTGCACTAAGATAACCATCCTCTCCTCCCATAGAAGCAGGAACATAGCAAAACTTGGTGTTCTGAAGGAGACTATGGTGGAACCTCATGATAGTTAGCATGGTGTAAGCGACCTCCTGAACTGCCATATCTATGATGAAACCTAATCCATAAGTCCAGTGAAGCGGCTCTGCAGCTCCAGAGTATGAAGGATAAATCTTGATGGTACACAGATACTGACTCTGGTTGAAATCTTGATATTGTTCCTCCATTGTGTACGCTGGGTACCAACGGTATCCAGCCTCCATCATGACTCTAACCAACATGGCCGTGTGACTCGGTACATCGATGCACCTGGTCAGACAGACCACCTGACGGGAAGGA
The DNA here is from genome assembly GCA_022496015.1 of Hordeum marinum. Classification (NCBI taxonomy): domain Eukaryota; kingdom Viridiplantae; phylum Streptophyta; class Magnoliopsida; order Poales; family Poaceae; genus Hordeum; species Hordeum marinum. The sequence continues at coordinate 504,047,068 of CM039674.1, read as the reverse complement.
CGAGGGGGCATCTGAAACAGAGAATGATGCAAATACATTAGAGACTTTAGCAAAAATTGGACAGCATAACAGCTGTAATTGCTCAAAAAGGATTTTGAGACAACTGCAAAAGATTGGAAAAGCATAACCACTCGAATTTCTAGACTCAAATCTCTTCTCCATCTGTTTGTCACACCAACAATACTTGAGTACCCACATTCACTTGCAACAAGCTAGCTAGTGGTCCATGGTTAGTAACTCGGCATCCTAAGCAATGGATGAGTAGCATAGTTCTTATCCCCGAAGAAAAGATGAGAATGAGTCAACATAGAATAACTTTGGAAGAGGAGTAAAAAGAGCCTTACGTTCCCTTCCACAATCAATTCCCCTACTCTTCTATAGTGTTTCTAGACTCAACTACGACCAGTTTGGCTTGGTAGTCCTACAGTCAGTCAGGCTCTGATACCAACGCTGTCGGGACCCCGATCCTAAGTCATAAGAATCTAGACAGTAACATATCACATCACTTTGTGGCCTCACGCACGATAAGTTCCACGACTGCAGCCTTACCTTAGCTGGGACCGTTTGCGTCTTTTGGCTCACGTATGTGAACATGTTTCTGGCAATCAAACGACGGAGAACCCAGGCTAACATAACTAGTCATAGAACCCAAGCGGCACATCCGTACAGAAACAGGCATACATAACCCAGCAATGCAGGTGTCGGCCTCAAGCGTGTGTAGACGAGTCATAACAAGCTATAGGAACTCCATTACGTCGCGAGACACGGATGCCATCACTGCACGTAGACGAGTCATAGCAGGCTACAAGGACTCCATTACACTATGAGACATTTCCCCGAAGGGATAGACACAGCAGCAAAGAAGGATACATGCCGGTCAATCAATGTGTCCGGAGCAGTAGCAAGCTACCATGGCTCGGTGGAAGCACAAAGAGGCAGTTTCATGTAAAGAGTACTACTAAAGGCACACGACTAGGTGTTGGATCCCATACATACCATTGCACATCACACATACGCATGACATGCCCAATATGCATAGATACAACCATGGCATCATAACATAACCATACGACAACATGACTTTTATTTAAGACGCTCAGATGAGCCTTGCAAAATATGTTCTTACAGATAGGGGTCACATGACCCGACACTCAAGTCATACAAACATGTTCATACAAACCAAGCGGAAGCATAAGCTGTCTGAGTACAGACAGATGAAAGGGTAAAAAGGCGCATGGCCTGACTATCTACAGCCCGCCACAGGGTAAAGGTCGTAGCTAGGACACCAGCTATTCGGCATCGTCAACATCTAGAAAGAACCCACCTGATGGGTCCTGGGTCTCATCTGCAACATTTATTAAGCAAACGTGAGTACAAACGTACTCAACAAGCCTTTAAAATAGACCTAGTCTATTCATGCTCATGTATCAACAAAGGGAGTGGTGGAGTTTATGCAGCAATGCCAACTTTGACTCATGGCTAACCTACACTACTCAATTTTAACTCTTTGTTTACATTTTAGATATCGCACACGAGTCCACTAACTCCATAGCAATACACCACCATGGATTCCCTTCCCTCTCCTGGGAGAGTGCCATCCACGGTACTCACACTTGTCTTGATATTTTTATGAGTATCCATTTGATTATCTATGAACAGCATAAGTTCTCCAAGTAGTCCATATCCAAGGACGTGGCTATTCGAATAGTTTCATACCTTGCAGGGGTGTACTTCTTCACACACGCTCCCGCCACTTATCGTTGTGTGCTCATAAAACCATGCACCTCGGAAACCTTCAAGGAGATGCCCAGCGAGGGAGTCGGCCACGACCGTCAATCGCATAAGACCTCTAATCGAGGCTATCGCCTATTTGAGACTGAATCCGCACGGATGTCTAGCCGAAGTTTCTGCTACGGCCCCAAACGATGTGTGCAGGGTTCCCAAGCCCACCATTCGGGTGACCCTTGGTACACCGTGCCACTACCCACCGCGTCATAACCCACCCCTAGGGTCAGCGCTACGCACGGCCTCCAGCATGCTATAAACACTAGAAACTACTTGCAACTCCTGGACTAAGAACTAAGCGAATGATAAGTCAAGAGGGTCAATTAAGTATCCCAATGTGTGGTAGTAACCAGTCTTGGATCACAAACACGAAACTCAGTTCCTAAGAATGGTCCCAGTGAGACAACCTGCTATGTACTCCTACATTGCCTCTCATTGCTACCTTTACCAAATCGAGTTCATCATTATATCACCACATCAGAACAACATCGTTTCACTCAGTTCATCACCCAGATGAATCAGACCTGACCCAACTCTAAGCATAGCAAGCATAGCAGGCTAAGTAAGCTAAGAACATCATGGCACAAGCATCTACCAAGTATGCTAGGTTGCAAGGTTTGACTATTTACTGTGACAATGTCAGGTTATGCAGCAGAATAGGATCATCTACCGTGTATGACTGACATGTGACTGATTGTCCTAATGCAATAAACAAGAGCCGGAGCGAGAGAGTAGGATGTTATCGGAATGATCAAAGGGGTTGCTTGCCTTTCTGGGTAGCAGAAAGGTTTTCTAATTCGCCGGGATACTCGGGGGTATCCTCAGAAGCTGGGCCTACCGCAATGCAGATAAGAAACGATCAACACACGCAAGTGCAACAATATGATGCATGATCATGGCATGATAGCACGTATGGATGAGCTAATGCAACTAGTGGTCAAGTTAATTTGAAATGAGTTTGAATATAGGTCCAAAATTGTTCTTCATTTCAAATTCCATATATTAACCTATTAGTAAATGTCCATGTCCACCTACTTAGATTGTTCTAACATGCATGACAATAGCACCATTAGATTCATTGGATTTTTCTGATAAATTTTCATATATAAATTATTTTCATCTGATTTACAGATTAATTTATATGAATTTTTGAAGTTTTGAATAATTTCTGGAATTATTTTTAAACTAGAAATTGCTTTTATTGCATCAGCATGACATCACTATGACATCAGCTGGTCAGCTGACCGGGCCAGAGTCAAACCTGACATGTGGGGACTACATGTCAGTGACTCAATCTCCTAATTAAAGAATTAAAACTAATCCTAACTAATTAAAAGTTCTGGTTCCACATGTCAGTGACAGATTAGGTTAATTAAACTAACTAATTAATTTTCTTAATTAGGATTTGACTACAGGGGCCCGGCCCCACCTGCCAGCGACCCAGGGGTCAAACCCCTGACGGTCAGATAGGTTGAATCACCGACGTTGAGCCGCCGGCAATGTCAGGGACGGCGGAGGGGGTCGGAATCCCTCCTCCGGCGACCAAATGAACGGCGGAGAGCGCTGGGAGAGCCTACACTCGACCGCGCGTCGATCTAGCCCCAAACCAGAGGCTAGGGTGGTCGGGATCGACGCTGGCATCGAGGGCAGCGGCGGCCGGAGCTCAGGCAAGAAGGGCGCGGCATCTACGGGGCATGGGAGAGAAGAGGGAGAAGGGGAGGAGCACCAGCGGCTCACCGCGGTTGCAGCAGAGGCGACGGCGAGGTCGGAGGAGATCCGGACGGGGCAGAATGTCGAGGCGGAGCTCCAGTGATCGGCGGGGAGGAACAGCGATGGCGCGGCGTAGAGGGGCTCCCGGCGTCTTCTAGGGTCACGAGGAGGACGAGGGGGTAGCGGCGGTTCTCGCGGGCTACCTAGTAAGGCGAGGGGCGGCTAGCGCGACGGTGGCGAGCTCGAGCAGAGCTCGGCTATGGCGGAGCAGGGGGAAAGAGAGCGAGAGGGAGAGCTTGCAGGGGGAGAGGGAGAGGAGAAGGAGGCCATGGTGAGGGGGGCTCATGTTGGCGCCCTCCCAGCCCTCCAGGCCAGCAGCCAGGCAGGGAGGCGGTGGCCGGCGTGTGGCGACCACGCGCCGGGCGTCCTTCTAGCCGGAGGTGGAAGAAGACCGGTTCGCCCCTGGTGGGCTGGGCCGGCTTCTTCCCTGGCCCAGGTAGGCTTTCCCCCTTTTCTTTCTTTTTATTTTCTGTTTTCTATTTTCCTGTCATTTGTGTTATTTTAATTTCAGGCCCATAAGCTATTTAAAATTTCCCAAAATTTTATCTATTGAAGTTTGAATATTTCAAACTTTTCTCTAAAGTTTCAGGATATTTGAAAACTAAAATAATGAGAAATGCTTTATTTAATATTTTCAGAGGCTTTATCATTTATTTCTAAATTGTTTTAGGTGTTCAAATAATTAAAATGATCCCTGTTATAATCATGTCCAAATTTACCAGACATAGGGAACATTTTTAGTGGGCATTTTGGATTTGTTGAATTTTCACCAAGTTTGAATTGTTTGGATTCAAGGTGAGCTTGGGGTTTCTTTTGTTCCCCATTTCATGTTGATGCAATAAGATGAAACATGATGCAAACACATGCTAAACTAGGACATCTAGCTAGGGATATGACAGAAGTGGCAGCGTCAGCGGTATTAACATCCATTGCGTCCTCTTCATCTCGACGAGGCGAGGTCACAGATGTTGCAGCTCTGATGGATTAGACAGATTTCACTCAGAAATAACTCAAGACTTCACTCGACAGACCAATTTAGAAATGAACACTTACGTGAAGACGACAGGTACGGCCACCCTCATACGGGGCAGTGCTTTGCGAGGCTTGGAGGTGGCTTGCTTGGGCTGCTTGGCCAGTCTTTTGTTTGACTCGACAGTTGAGGGGTGGCTCCGCTTTGGGTTCTTCTCGCTTGGGCCCGGGGCCTTGTCCTCAGTAGCTGCCGGGTCATGGAGGGCCTTAGTGCGGCCTTCGCGAAGAGGGGGTGACTCGACTCCTTCCTCTTCACCGGAATCTTCATATTCATCCTCAGAGTCGGAAAGTCCGTCGCCATCCATGCTATCGCCCTCGCTCACCATGCCGTCATGCACATGGTTCCCGTTGGGAACGGGCGAGTGCATGTTCGTCCATTCCTGCATAATTCAAACAAGAGAGTCAGACCACAAGTCAATACATCACTCGACAGTATAAATGTATCAGTCGACATCACACGTCTCACCAGGTTCTTTGGTGGGTTTTCAGTCGAGTAAGGCCGGATCCTCTTGGCTCCCGAGGGGTTGTCGCAAGCCCCAGTGATGCTCCAAAGCCACTGCTCGACAGTCTCCTACATGACTTCTTCTGGATGCGTCCTGGTCGAGTCCCTCGGACCTGCGTAGTGCCACATGGTGTGGTCTTTGGCCTGGAGTGGCTGTTTACATCGACCAAGGAACGTTTCAAGCAGATCCATGCTTGACACCCTGCCCCCGGATCAGCTGAACCACTGCCTCGACTAAGATACCTACTTGGACATGTTCCTCGTCGGTCACCTTCAAGGACTTGGGGGCAGCGGGTCGGTCAGGTGAAAACGGGGGAAGACCAGTCGACATATTAGGTGGCGCTACATCTTTGCAGTAGAACCAGGTCGTCTGCCATCCTCAGATAGACTCGGGAAGAGTAATGGCAGGAAAGGACCTACGTTGCCTTTTCTGGACCCCTAAGCCTCCACACAACTGGAGCACGTGGGTCTTCCCATCGGCGGCAAGCATTTTCTTCACAGTCTGTGATCTAACCGTGAAGAGATGCTTAAACAACCCCCAATGGGGAAAGCACCCCAGGAAACACTCGCACAAGGTGACGAATGCAGACAAATACGCCATGGTGTTCAGCGGAAAGTGATGCAACTGTGCACCAAAGAAATTCAGAAATCCCCGGAAGAATGGGTGGGGTGGCATGGAGAAACCTCTTTCTACATGGGAGAGGAGAAGAACCCGCTCTCTGTCGCGTGGCTCCGGCTCGCGCTCCTCCCCCGGCAGCCTCCAGGCGCTGTCCGCCACCAGCCCGTCGGAGACGAGGCCCTCGAGGTCGGCGCGGGTGACAACAGAGGGGAGAAAATCCCCCTGCATCCACCCCGCGGGCGCGGTGAACCGAGCGGTTGAGGGCTTCTTGACCTTGAGCTTCGACGCCCCCTTCTTTGCGCGCTCCAGCTTCTCCGTCGCGTTCTTCGTCATCGGAGCGGTGGCTCTGGTCGGAGGGGAGCGGTGTGCTGTGTTGGGGAGCAAAGGAGGCGAAGGAAGAGAGAGAGAGAATCAGCGGAAGGTATTGTGCAATCCGCAGCTTAGAGTGCTTTATATGCTGCCAAGTGTCTCACTCACCGGTGGGCCTGCGAGATAACCGCACATGCCAACCGCTGACGGCAACCAGTGCGTGGCAAGATGACCGGCGTGAGAATCGAGGCATCGTGCCTCCACTTGCCCGGATCGTGGCCTCATCTCCGCGCGTGTGCGCGCTTCCCAAATTGTCGTATCCCGGAGAATCCGGGCCCGTCAAACCGACTCCTCACCTCCCCAAGATGCGCTCAATTCACTCGGGCACCTTTAAGACCGAATGGATCCAGACGAGCAGAGAAGAATTCAATCAACGTAAATTTCATTGAAGACCCGAATATCATTCGGAAGATTTTGCGTGTCGATCCTAAATGAACGCTAAGGCTCAGAGTTCAATCGACACAAGTTCCATGGAAATCCCAAAATATCATTCGGAGGATTTGATATACTAACTCAATATCTACGTTGATACCTCCTTCCACCACTCAAACCCTGATCCATTCGGGGGCTAATGACGAGGATATGTACCTAGGGTAGGGTCGTAGGCAAGTCCCACATACCCTACCTAAGGACACCACATGGGAGAACTTGAAGATCAAGCATGAACTTCCGAGTGGATCCCTGGAGACGTTCAAAGTCACTCGACAGTAATCCACTCGGAGACTCCCGCTCTCACTCGGCAGTCGCGTGTCACTCGACGGACCTCGCTTCACTCGACGCTAGAAGACCAGGAGCCATCATCAAGAGCCCAATGGGCAGACGCTATCTTAATGGCCCTTAGTAGCTTTTACTACGTACGTTACCTGTAACGGCAGACTTCACACCCCACTACCAGACCCATTGATGCAGGGCCATTATGAGGGGCAGCGAACTCTATATAAGCCGCCCCTCCCCTCTTGCACAAGGGTTAAGAAAACTATTGTAATCTCTACATTCCACTCGACATAAAGCTCCCGAGCACTGAGACGTAGGGTTGTTACCTCCACGAGAGGGGCCTGGACTCATATATCTGTGTGTACACCCTCGCCGCAGCTAGGACTCTGCCCTCTCCATTCGTACCCCTACGATCTACTGTCAGGCTCGTTCCCACGACAGGTTACATCTATAAATATGCATTCATTAGCATATTTATAACCGTGATTCTTTCGAATTGTCCAAAATTATCCATGGACAGCCCGAGTATGTGTAGATTGGGTTTGTTTTCCCATATGCTCTGCTCCGGATCCGATGCAGAATTTCGTCAGTGCCTCCTTGTTGTTCTCCGGGTACACATCCTCTCTGCTTATTGCCGAGACATGTATCAGGAGAACAGCGGGGAGGTGCTTCCGAAATTGTGCGTCGGATCCAGAGCGGAGCATGGGAAGACGAACCCAATCTATACATACTCGGTGGGATTAGGACATATCTTTACCTACTAGCGTCTAGGTTGCATCGACGTAATAAAACTGACAAACTCTATTAACTGATGAATATGGTTTGCTGAATTATGTATATATTTTTTGTGTGTCCAGTAGCTAGGCAAGATGAGTGATCGTGGGTGGATGTACACCGGTCACACTAGTCAGAAAGACATTACCCGTGAATGGATAACAAAAACCAAGGAGTTTGTGAGAGTCGCATTTGCAAATGGATAGAAAATAACCTGGTGCCCTTGTGTCGATTGCGACAACTTTAAGAAGAAGTCAGAGTTTGAAATGATCAAACACTTGCAGAAGTGGGGTTTTACGCCTAATTATACGGTCTAGACATTTCATGGCGATTCTGCCCAACGTGCCAGAGCTGAGGTGGTTCGTCGTCACAACGAGCATGGTATCGGGATCGAAGACATGGTGCAAGACTTTGATGATGCTCGGGATTCGGATGATGAGATGGTGGAATCTGCAAAGGCCTTTTATGAAATGTTGGAGTCTTCAAAACATCCTCTCCACGAGCACACTGAGCCTTGTCATCTGGATAACATCGCGCAAGTAATGGCTCTGAAGGCTCAGTTCAACCTGGGCAGAGAATGCTACGACGTGATGATGACGATATTTGGACGCTTTCTACCCGAAGGCCATCTATTGCCAGCAAACCTATACCAGTCGGACAAAATCCTACATGTGCTTAAGATGCCCTATGAGAAGATAGATACCTGTGAGAATGGATGTGCCTTATTTAGGCTTGAGTATGCGGGCTTGAACTATTGCCCCATTTGCAATGCTTCCAGGTATGTTCTGGTAGATAACGGTATGGGTGAGAAGAGTCAGACCAAAATCCCCATTAATGTTCTTCGGTATCTGCCAATCATACCAATACTTCAACGTGTTTTCATGGTTGAAGAGACGGCCAGACAAATGATGTGGCATAAATTGGAAAAAAGACCAGAACTAGATGCATATGGGAATCGAATGTTGGGACACACTTCAGATGCTTTTGCATGGAAGCACTTTGATGCATTATATAAGGATAAAGTGGCAGATCCAAGGCATCCTCGAGTTGCCATCAGCATGGATGGGTTCAATGTGTATGGTATGACGGCAGCACGATACAGTCGTTGGCCTACATTTGTCATTCCACTCAATCTCCCCCCGGAGAGATTATGAAAAGAAAGAACATTTTCCTGATGTTGATAATTCTAGGGCCCAAATATCCGGGGAATAATATGAATTTGTACATGCAGCCGCTTAAGGATGAATTGCAAGAAGCCTAGGATAATGGGATCAAGACATACGACGCTGCTACCAAAAAGAACTTCAAAATGCATGTGTGGTACATGTACTCATCACATGACTTTCCAGCGTATGCACTATTTGTTGGTTGGTGTGTGCATGGAAGGTTTCCGTGCCCCACATGCAAGGTAGCTCTTGAGTTCCGTTGGCTATAGGCGGGTCGCAAGTTTTCTTGCTTCGACATGCATAGACAGTTCCTGGATCCTGACCATATGTTCAGAAAAGACAAGAAGAGTTTCATCAAAGGTAGAGTTGTCAAAAACACTTCATCACCTACGTTGACAGGCCAACAGATCCTGGATCAGATAAATGCTCTCGAGCCGGATCCAAATCGTCCAGGGTATTTCAAAGGGTATAATACGAAACACGCCTAGACTCACAAGATATGTTTGTGGGATCTGCCTTACTTTAAAGACCTCCTTTGCCCACACAGCATCGACGTGATGCACACTGAAAAGAATATCGCCGAGGCCCTTTTTGGTACATTGTTCGGCATAGAGGGGAAGTCGAAGGATAATCCTAAGGCTAGAGTCGATTAGGAGGCTCTATGTGATAGACCGTTACAAAACATTCGACAACCGAAAGGAAAGAAGAACTGGAGGAAGCCAAAGGCATGGTTCAAGCTTGGAAGGCCAGCTATGAGGGAAATGATCTTGTGGGTGAAAATACAGTTGAAGTTCCCCGATGGGTATGCAGCGAATCTAAAGAGGGGAGCGAGCCTTGACAAATTGAAAATATTTGGTCTCAAGAGTCATGATTGGCACATATGGCTTGAGCGGGTAGTGCCGGTGATGTTGCGTGGCTTTATCCCTGAGGATGAATGGCTAGTACTGGCAGAGCTGAGCTATTTCTTTCGTGCTCTTTGTGCGAAAGAACTACTGCCTGACGTGCTACACGAACTGGAAGAGTTGGCGCCGGAGTTGATCTGCAAGTTAGAAAAGATCTTTCCATCGGGCTTCTTTAATCCAATGTAGCATTTGATTTTGCATCTCCCGACCGAGGCAAGATTGGGGGGCCGTGCAAAATCATTGGTGCTTTGCAACTGAGAGGATGCAGAAGACGCTTCGAGCAAAATGTAAAAATAAACGTAGAGTTGAAGCATCGATGGCCGAGGCATTCATTACTGAGGAGGCGGCAAACTTAGTGACAGCACACTACAAAGCCAAGAATCATCATTTGCATAATCCGAAGCCTAGGTACAATGATGGCAACCATCAAAAAGGTCGATCCAACCTCAGCCTATTCAAAGGGAAGCTCGCACCAGTCGGTGCTTCGAAAGAAATAGCATTGGATGTCAAAGAATGGCGGACCATTTCGTTGTATATCTTCAACAACCTAACAGAAGTGCGGCCATACATCGAGTAAGTTCTCGGTACATTGTTTCGCAACTTCTAATTCCTTTGAAATGCTCTTATTCCCGGATATGTGATACATTTGATACGTCGCCAAATTCTCGGATGGAGCGGTGATCCAAAAGGATTCCATCGAAGAGTATGAGCTTCTGGCAAAGCATGGAGGCAGCTATCCCGGTTTCATCTCTTGGTTCAAGCAAATGGTAATTTCCATTAGACGATTTCATTTCTTCGTCTAGTTTGCGGCTAATGCAACAATCCTTTCGTATTAAACTTGTAGGCTAATGCAGAGTCTTTGGACTCTGAATTGAGACAAGCCACTAATGGTTTTGACTATAAGGTCCGTTCATTTGACAAATACAACATCAACGGGTATTGCTTTCGTACTTTTGGCAAGATCTATCTATGGTTGACCGAAAGTCTACAAATTGTTGTGTCTCTGCTGTCGGCGAAGGAGGGGTCGAGTATTATGGAATAGTTGAAGCAATTTATGAACTTACATTCTTTGGTGAAAACCCACCAAACGTTGTAGTCTTCAAATGTTATTGGTTCCAGCTAAAGGAGACTAGAACGACTCATGAACATATAGGGCTAGTCGAAATCAAACAAAGCACCCATTTAGATGTTCCCGATGTCTATATTACGGCTCAACAGGCGACCCAAGTTTTCTATCTACCATGGGCGTGCCAAATGGATCCAAAGCTGAATGGTTGGGATGTCGTTTATGATGTGCTGTCACATTGTAGACCACCTCCCCTCAATGAAGATGATTATGAACATCACATTAACCCAGATACATATGAAGGAGAATTCTTCCAAGAAACACGTGTTTCCAAAAAATGTTTCAAGAACCGATCTACTTCACCCCAGAACATTAAGGTAGACAGCAACAGTGAATCCGACTTCACCCCTGAGCCAGAACAAGAAGATACGAAAGAAGAAGAGGTTACTGTTGCGGATGACCTGTCAATGCTTGACCGATTACATAAAGGAGGCCTTCCACATGTTGATGCATTTATTGATGATGTTGATGAGCACGTCATTATTGATAGTGATGATGATTGTGCATTTATTGATCCCGGAGCATATATAGACGATGAAGATTAATATTAGTAATGTCAGGTATTCAATTATTATTATGTACATATATATTATTAATTAGTTCATGTTATTAGGTATTCAATTTTTTTATGTTGAACTAATTTCATTCACTCTTTGTCATTGCAGGTGTTGACACATGGTGGGCGCGGGTCGAGAGCACTCTGAGCCTCCTTCCTCGGCGCGTGCTGGGACGGGTGCTATTATTCCACCCCAGCAACTCCGGAGAGTGCTGGTACACTATATGCAGACACCAGCGGGTGCTTCTTCTTCGACCGGGAGAGGTCGGGGGAAGACGAAGAGAGGTGCTAGAGGTAGGAAGGCTGTTGTGCCTTCCTCACCGCCACCCCCAACTGATTCTCATGACCACACGAGTGCTCTGTATCAGGTGGACCCATCCAACTTGGTCCCGTCTCGGACTCCGGTTGCCAAGACTCGGGCCAACGAGCCTCGGGTCACCGAGCCTTCGTCCTAGGAGACTCCAGTCCTAGAGTCTTCATCCCAGGAGACTCCGGTCCGAGAGTCTTCGCCCCACGTGACTCCGGAGGCTAGTGGCCATGCTGATGGTGGCGAGAACAACTTGTCTGAGGACACCTATAGCGAGGGCGAGCTGGTTGAGGAGGGCAAGACGGTCTACCAGCGTGGTTGTACAAAGCTCTCGCCCATGCCGACGACCCGCGATCAGAGGTGGTTAATTGAGCCTAATGCGGAGAAGTAAGTGCATTTACTCCTTTCTAACCTTTTGCCTTCATGTTTCTTCAAATTAATATATAATGTGTTGGCCTTGTCATATTGCAGGGGTTGGAAACACGAGCATGGTGTCCGCAGGCCCAACCAGGTCCTTGGTGTGCTTCTCTGACACCACTTCCCGAGGAAGGTCCGGTTTCCCGGTGAGGGTGAGGTTCCACATGTAGCACTGACCTGGGAGATGTACATGGCTGCCCCGGCCCCGCCGGAGGAGAGAGTCGAGGGTGTCTTCTGTGAGTTGGTGGCTGACGAGAAGATCAAGAAGCGCTAGACGAGATCCGATCCTGAGATAAGGCCTCGTCCATGGCTAATGGAGCTCGCCATCAAGGCTAGGGACCAGGAGCTTCTGGCGAAGGCAAGCAGGCAGGCGGCGCAGAGGGAGAGGTACATGGAGGAGAGGACGGCTAGGCTATTTGAGGAGGAGAGGAACCGGAACGACGCGTCTCACTGGGCCGTATATGAGCTCCTCATGGTAAGTTTCTCCTGCATATTAGCCAAATCATGCACGTAATGTTCGTTTCATCACTAACTAATATGACTGACTCGTGAAAACAAATGTGCAGACCGTGTGCCAGAACAATGGTCAGACCCCTCCGTCGATGCCCCATATTGCTATAGCACCCACACTGAGTTTCATTTCAATGGTCATTAGTTTCTAGTATTCACATTTGAGTTGCATCATGCTAAAGAGACATTGCAAATGATATTTCGTGCAGCACGCCTCCCGACAAGCATCGACTGATCCTTTTACGTCTGCCGCAACCCCGACCGGTCCTTCTTTGTCTCACCCTGGCACAAACCCGACCGGTCCTTCACCTCCATCATGATGGTAAGTTTTCCCAAGTGTTTTGCTTAACAAATGCATACTTAGCTTAAGAAATGACCAATTTAGCTCCAAAATGACCTATGCTTAGCTTGTTTAGTTCATTTATGACATACTAAGCATACTTAGGTAAAAAATGACATGATAACCTTGGTTTAGCTCCAAAATGACATAGACTTAGCTTATTTTCCTCCAAAATGACAAAATAACCTTACCTACCTCCAAAATGACCGATTATAACTAGGATAGCTCTAAAATGACCTACACTTGCCATTTTGTCCTCCAAAATGAGTAAATATGATTAGTTAGCTCAAAAATGGCATAACTACCTAGGTTAGTTCAAAAATGACCTATACTTAGCTTCTTTAGTTCATTTATGACATACTTAGCATACTTAGGTGAAAAATGGCATGATAACCTTGGTTTAGCACCAAACTGTCATATCATTAGTTTGTTTTCCTCCAAATTGACAAAATAACCTTACCTAGCTCCAAAATGACAGATTTTAACTAGGATAGCTCAAAAATGACCTACACTTACCATTTTGTCCTCCAAAATGAATAAATATTCTTAGTTAGCTCAAAAATGGCCTAACTACCTAGGATAGCTCAATAATGATCTATACTTGGCTTAGCTAGTTCATCTATGACATAATTAGCTTACTTAGGTAAAAATGGCATAATAACCGTGGTTTAGCTCCAAACTATCATATCATTAGTTTATTTTCCTCCAAAATGACAATATAACCTTACCTAGCTCCAAAATGACCGGTTTTAACTAGGGTAGCTCAAAAATGACATAATTAGCTTACTTAGGTAAAAAATGACATAATCACCTTACTAACCTCCAAAATAACCTATTTACCTAGCTTAGCTCTAAAATGACCTACACTTAGCATTTTTACCTAGCTTAGCTAAAAATGGCATTTTTACCTACCTTGGTTAGAAGAAGAAGAAGATAAAGAAGAGGAGAGGAGAAAAAGAAAGAGAAGAAAAATTCTTCTTCTTCTAGCTAGTCTTCTTCTTCTTCTTCTTCTAGCTAGTCTTCTTCTTCTAGTCTTATTCTTCTTCTAACTTTCTTCTTTCGCCATTTGCAGATTTGCTTTCGATGAGGAAGCTTGTGTTGATGGAGTCTACTCTTCTTCTTGTGCTTCCTTTTTGTTTTGATTTTGTAGGATGAACAATGTGAAACTTGCTACCTATATATGTATGTATGGATGAAACCATTGTATGCTTTGTTGTGGGATATGTTGGCTAGCTATATATGTTGCATATGGACTTTTCATTTGGAATGTATATATATGTGTTGGATGATCATATCCATATGGCAGGGATATGATTTGGTATGTATATGTGTTGTTATGCTTGTTGAAAGTATTTTCAAATGTGTATATATGTATATATGTAAAATTCTGTGGAATTGAATGAAATTAAGAAAAAACAAAAAAAATAGGGACTGTACAGGCTCTTTGCCGTCTGCTGGCGGACGGCAAAGAGCTTTCCATTAGCCAGCAAACGGCAAAGCTGCCACGTGGCAGCTACCTGTGCAACCCAGCAGACGGCAAAGAACTTTGCATCTTTGTCGTCTGCCAGCGGATGACAAAGAAACCACACATGCCGGCAAAGAAATCGTTGCTTTGCCGTCCGCTGGCAGACGGCAAAGAACTTTGCATCTTTGCCATCTGCCAGCCAACGGCAAAGCATGTCGTTAACCCCTTAACGGCCGAAAGCTGCCACGTGTGCCATCCATGGTCTTTGCCGTCTACTGGCAGACGGCAAAGACCTAAGCATCTTTGTCGTCTGCCAGCAGACGGCAAAGTGCCCTTTACCATAGCTTATTCAGCCGGACGGTTGGCTGTTTGCTGGCAGACGTCAAAGCCTTTGTCATCCGCCATGCATGCCTTTGTCGTCCGCCATGGCGGACGGCAAAGTAGCTGATTTCTGTAGTGAACCCACCCGACACGTGCAATCCGCTCGTGCTAACCCGGCCAGGAAGCATGTCTTCGTCGGCTTTACTCAGGGCATGGATCTTGAAGGTTCTATGTCGCAGGAAACTCTCATCTGCTCGGTGGATGGATCTTCGAGCGGAGAGACGGAATCAATTTACTAGCTTCACAATGGCGGGCTCGGGGGCTACGTCGAGCCTTGCCTCGAGTCAAAATATCACGATCCGGAGGATTATCAGCCGCCAAGCCATGCTGCCGTCTTCATGGCAGGTTCAGCACCCGCCCCGAGCAGTACAGCCACCAGCACAGCTGGATCGGGGGCTGACAGGCCGCCGACTCAGGTTCTTCTGGATCTGATGAACGAGCTTACAACCCTGATGGCCACCGAGGTCACAACTGAAAATCAAGCAGCCCGGAACACGGAGATCACGAGGCTAAAGGACCAGATGACCGAGGTCCAACAGGAGATCAATGCGCTGAAGGATCAGATGGAGGCGGAGGCAGAGCGCCTTAGGGTGGATGCTTTCCGCCTTGAGCTGGAGCAGCAGTCTGCAGCGGTAGTTTAGTGGATGAGGCATCAGTCCCGCTTGCCAGATCAGTATGACGCCAGAAACCTTTTTAACACGCCAGGAACGGGACGGCCGCGGATGTACCTGGGAGTCGGCCAGCGGTTCAGCGTCAGCAGCTTAACCCGCCCCGACGGAACCAGACCTCACCAATGGCTTTCCCAACGCTGACACGTCACTATTCAAATCCGGCAGAAAACATGGTAGCGGCAGCAACCCAGCTTGGTACAATCCCTATCCCGAACGAAGCGCCTTTCATAGAGGAGGTGCAGAATGCTATTGGATACCTGCAGACGGTGGTGTCCCAGTAGGAGAAGTATACTTACAGCCAGAGTCGCGTGCATTCAACCACCATCCCCAGACGCAGCTACAGCCGGCGCTATGAGTCGCCAGCGGTTTCTAGCAATGGCCGACACCGGGACCCGCCGCAAGGTGACCGGGCGGCTTTGGATGCTCAGGCGCTGGTGGATCGGGCGAGAGCACAGCGAGAGGCGACGGCTTTGACGGGAGCGGCGGCTCATCAAGAACCTGCACCTTCCATCTCGGTACGAGTAGGAGTAACCTTTAGGGCCGTGGGAGTGCCATGCTTAGCGCCATCTTTCCAGAACGAGCGTCTGCTGAAAGATTTCAAGGGCCCTCGCAAGGTCCCAAATTATACTGTTGACCTACCCCCGGAGGCTTGGATTGAAAGCTATGAGCTGGCCATGGAGATGTTAGATGTCAACGATGTGGTATGTGCCAAATATTTCATCATGATGCTGGAAGGGCCGGCTCGCACGTGCTTGAAGGGTTTGCGACCCAATGCCATTAATTCCTGAGCCGATCTAAAGGCGAAGTTCATCAAAAATTTCCAAGGAACGTGCAATCAACCCATGACGATTGTGGATTTGGATCATTGTGTGCAGAAGGAGGACGAGTCAACTCATCATTAGGTCCAGCGGGTCTCAACTATCATCCACTCGTCTGAGCAGATTACGGCAGCTCAAGCGGTTTTGATTCTGGAGAAGAATTGCCACTTTACGCCTCTGAAGCAGAAGCTTGGCCGGCTCAAGCGCTCATGTCAAGACATGGGGGAACTCATGGCGGCTCTCACCAAGTACGCCGACTCTGACAATACGAAAGACCCAGGCTCTGATGAGGAGAAACCAGGTCAGGGTAAGAAGAATAACAATGGCAAGGGTGTGGCTGGTAGCGACAACCATGGCAAGAGGAAGAATCCAGACGGCAGGTCAGAATTGGTAGCAAACACCAGCGCCGGGAACAATCATGCTAAGGGCAATGGGAACTTCAGGCAGCCCTTAAATAAGGGTAAAACACCTTCAACCTGGAGGAGATGCTCAATAAACCTTGTCCGAAGTATAGCTGGACTGATAGGGCGGGGGGGCATACATGGAGGAATTGCCACACTGTGTGGCAGTTTCGGGATTACAACTTGCGGCAGCATCATAACAACGGTGGCGGCCTGCCAGGCGGGTCAGGAGCCGGTCTTGGTGCCGGCGGCTCAAGATCCGGTAATCAGGGTGAGAGAAATCAAGGAGGCCATCATCAACAATCTGGTGGCAGTAATCAGCAGTAGAATAACCAATCTGGTTATCAGAGTAATCTGAAGCAGCTCAGCACGGGTCAATATCATGTTTTTACAACCTGCCTTGACAAGCGAGACCAGAAGGTGCGCAAGCGGGTGGTTAATGCAGTCACGCCGGCTGTCGGGGATATACCCCACGGTATGACCCGGCCTGGCGACTCACAGGAGACCTGACAAAGACATGACGTTTTATTAATGACCCAGCAGGCGGGTCATAGGACGACCAGGCCCAAGACCCAACGTGTAAGCTGGCGCCAGGCGGCTCACAAGAGAAGGCCCAAAGAGAAAGAGACTACCTACCGAAGGAAACAAGGCCCGAAATAGGATTCTAAAGAGACTAGTCCTAATCCTATTCCTAGTAGGACTCTATTTGTAAACCTACCCTCTCCACCTATATAAGGAGGGGTAGAGCACCCCTAGAGAGACAGATTCACAAGTCCACAAGTTTAGACAATACAAGAGATTAGAGATAGACAGATTAGAGGCTCTCGTGATTAGACGTAGCAAACAAAACCCTTGTAACCGAGAGATCTCCTTCATCATGAATACCAGACAAGCAAGACGTAGGCTTTTACATCCATCGGAGGGGCCGAACCTGGGTAAACTCCGTGTTCTCAAGTATGACCAACCCCTTCAAGCCGCCACATAGTTGCGCTTCGCCCCGAACCTAAGTCCGTTCACCCGGACATCTGCCGTGACAAATCCACGACAGTTGGCACACGGTGGTTTGTGTTCTTGAAGGGATCTCTCCCAAGGATCGAGAAGCACACAATTTTTCGGATAAAGAAGAGCCGATGCCAGTTTGAGATCATGAAAATTTTAGGGTTGTGTCGTGTGCGCCATCAGACACGGCCAGGTGATGTGTCAAAGCCTGGTCGATTTGTGCTACACCAACTCCCAAGGGCGTCAGCCGATACAGTTGCTGCTACGCCCCGACGCAGAAGACAAAACCAGCAACGGCGAAACCACGCATCAAATCATAAGTGCAGACAAGTATTGATGGTTTCGAGTACTAGTACGTCTCGGACGAATACGTCACTTGAAGTCAAATCGGTTTGGTCTTTTGTCAAACACTAATTGCTACGATCATATAAGGAAGCTACTAGGTGGTTAATTCAAGGATTAAGGAAGGAAAAGTTACTAAGTTGTAGTCGGGCACGTGACTACCAACAACAACAAAAAAATAAGTCCGGTCAGGTGCATGCATGGAAGACAGAGAAGGAAGAAATTCCAAATGTTTTGATCTATGTGTGGCCTTGTGGGATCCCGTGATCCGCCTGCTCCCGCGGCCATGGTATACTCGCGCTGGGCTGGCCTCGCCTCGGCCTCGTGGCCAAGACACCGCCGGTGGCCTGCTTTCGCCTCATCCGAACTGGCCTCATCCGCTCGTGTCGCCGCATGTTGCTCCGCCTCTGTGCACCGCGGCCCCGGCCGTTTCTCGCCTCCATCGCATGCTCGACTCGCCGGGGTGCACTTTGAGCCGCCGCTGGCCTATGCCTCCGACCGCCTCTGCTCCGAGCTCCCCAAGCTGCCAGCTGCACCGTGAGCCACCCTGGGGTCGGTCTCCCCCGTTGCTACAACCCGCCATTTCAAAAATGACAGGACCGAGCCGCTGCCCGTGCTGATGTGAGCCGCCGCTGGCTACTGCCGTGAGCCGCCTCCACCTCGTTCCGGTTCCACCGCGGGCCGGCGTTGTCGAGCCGCTGCCGGTTCTGTTGTCGTGAGCCACCGATTTCCTCACGCACGAGCCGCCTCCACCATGGTTCGCACTACCACCCGCGTCGCCGGGTCATAGGTGAGCCGCTGTCGCCTCGCCCGCGGCATCCGCACCACCAATCGGCCTTGCTCCGCGCCTCCGACTACCCGCCTCGCCCAAAGCCGCTGCACCTGTGTGCCGCCCGCGTCGAGCCACCGTGCTAACCAGCCATCGTCCCCTCACCGGCTAGCACCCTAGGCCAGCTCCACCCTGACGCCACGACTTCCACTCCCACCACATACCTCCTGACCCGGCAACCGCTCGCCCTAGTCTGCTTCTCCTGCCTGCCGGTTTGCCGTTTTTCACGCGCCTGGCTTGCTTGCAGACATCGCAGGGTAAGGAGAAGTGGGAGGTGCTGGATAAGGACATGGGGATCTGGTTGGGAAGATAAGAGGTTAAAAAAATGGGACCCACCTTGTCAAACACGCCGTGGTCTTTCACCGCCTCGAGTCGCCCTGTTGGACTTCTTTGATGAAACGCCGTCACTATCGAGCTGCCCTGGTCTAGAGCCGTCTTGGAGCCGTTGTGGCTGAATCATCACCTCCCCTGCGGCCTCGAGACAGTGCCTCAATCGCTGTTGAAATTATGGGAGGCTATCCACGGACGATGTATATGACTCAGCTGGTCGTCGAGACGAAACAGGTGCTATACACCCAAATTATTTTATCTATACATTTTGATTCCTTCGAAGAACAATTACTTCATCTTTGTAATATTTTTTACACAGGACAAATTATTCATTACCAAAGTGGCAGCATATCACGGAGATGGAGGCGCACCAGCGTCGTTTGGCACCGGCGTTCGTACCGGCTTACCGCACCACAGTCGTCTCTCGCGGCCGTGCCGGCTCGTAATGTCTGCGGCTGAGTCATCTATCCGCGCCGGCTTACAATACGCGCGGCCGAGTCACCCGTTTGCGCTGGCTTACAATGCCCATGGCTGATTCTCCCATCCGTTCTTACAACACCACCGGCGACTCGCACGTCCGTGCTGGCCTACAACGCCATGGCCGTATCTCGTGGCCGAACCGGCTTACAACGCCGTGGCCGTCTCTCGCCACCGCTCCGTCTTACAATGTCGTGGCCGTCTCTCGCCATCTGTGCCAGCTTATGACGTCGTGGCGTCTTCCACAACAACACCGGCTTACAATGACATGGCTGGTTTCTACGTCTACATCAACGCACCAGTACCACTCGTGCTAACCCGGAATTATGAGCCACCCAATGGACGCGGTAAGCCGTTGCATTCGCGATATGGTCTTCACCAACAACGCCGCAACTCACCAACCGCCCAGCTCGCAATGCCGTGGCCATCTCTCGCGATCGCGCCGGCTTACAGTGTCATGGCCGTCTCTCGCGATCATGTCGCAGCTGACTTCAGCGTCTACATCAACACACCAGCGGCCGCATACACCAGTAAGAGCCGCCCAATTAACGCACGCCGCCCACAGTTTGATCTACATCAACATATCGGTGCAGTGCACATTGATACGAGCCGCCCAACGGACAAGCGCGCAAGTCGCCGCCATTACAATTTGGTTCACTTCAACAACCAGTCGGGACGAACCATCGACCAGATCATTCAAACAATTCATACGGGATCATCTATAACCCACCACGGTCAACCTCAACCATCAGTGGAGACTCTCAAAGCCGCCTCTTCGATTCAACTTAAGACTCGGGGGCTACAGACATGGCGAGACACATTTGGTCGTTTTCAATGAGAACCCTAGGTCTTTGCAAGAGAAAACCCAATCCTGGGGGCTATTACATTATTGGCGGATGATTAAAAGTTGCCCAAGAGGATGAACTGTCGTGATGCACCATTCAAACATAGGTGCCTGAATTTATTTGGAGCTTCTGTCGTTCCTTCATACAAGATGGCGGCTTATAAGATGGTGACTTACAAGAAGAATTCACAAATATTCCAGTTGACATGTCAACTGCGACTGCTGAAGGTGGCTTCTTACCTCCGAGTATCGCTTCTAATGCCTTATCGGCCGGCTTTATGCCAAATTCCAGTTATAACGATTAGCCGCGGTTGAGGGTGGCTTCTTACCTCCGAGTATCGCTTCTAACACCTTATCGACCGGCATTTACGCCATATTGCTGAAGGGGGCTTCCTACCGACGGGTATCGCTTCTAACACATTATCGGCCAGTTTTATGCCAAATCTCCAGCTAACATCATTAGCCGCGGTTGTAAGGTTTTTTTACCGATGGGTATCTAACACCCTAACAACCGGCATTTACGCCATATTGCTGAAGGGGGCTTCTTACCGGCGGGTATCGCTTATAACACCCTATCGGTCGGCTTTATGCCAAATCTCCGGCTAACATGATTAGCCGCGGTTGTAAGGGTTTTTTTACCGACGGGTATCTTAACACCCTAACAACCGGAGTTTACGCCACATTGCTGAGGGTGGCTTCTTACCTCCGGGTATCGCTTCTAACACCTTATTGGCCGGCTTTATGCCATCTCCGGCTAACATGTTTAGCCATGGTTGTCAAAGGGGGCTTCCCACCTCCGGGTGTAGCTTATCTAACCCTAACAACCGGCATTCGTGCCATACGGCTGAGGGTGGCTTCTTACCTCCAGGTATCGCTTCTAACACCTTATCGGCCGGCTTTATGCCATCTCCAGCTAACACGATTAACCATGGTTGTCAAAGGGGGCTTCTCACCTCCGGGTGTAGCTTATCTAACCCTAACAACCGGCGTTCGTGCCAAAAATGTTGACAAGTCAAACATTGCATCATACATTGCATCATACTTTGCATCATACATTGCATCATACTTTGCATCATACATTGCATCATATTCACATGACATATCATGACCGGCTTATCCAGCCGGGTCAGAGCAAGATTATGAAAGAAGGAGCAATGTTATAACATCTTCGGGTTGTGATTTTTCAAGCCGCCCTTACAACAATGCAGAATATATTTTGTCTTGTTTATTTTTGCAGGTTTTATCTCTTAAAGATGAGCCGCCATTAAGTACTCCGCAAGAGCAAATGGATCTTTAATAGCCAAACCTGGCTGGATCTTCATGGTTTATCATAACCAGTAAGAAATGATTAGGGTTTTCAACCCAGCTCGGAGAATTCATTATTTTTCAAAGAGCCGCCCTATCAGATATAATGTCGTGTCATCTAATTAATTGGTTCTCGGATTTCTTCAATTGTGCTTTGTGGTAATCTACAACACTCATGGATTTCTCCAATATACATTTGTCGGGTTACATCACAACCATGATCAGGGATTTCATGTCAAAGACGAAAGAATTATTCCAGGATATTCGTGTCGGGTTCTATTACAGCCACGGTCAGGGATTCATTCAACAAATTGTGGGGAGTCATATTATAGTCCCAAGTCGCCGCAAGCAGACGACCCGGCACTTGGGGGCTACACCACTCAGAACAAATTTTCTAAAGTCCCAAGTCGCCGCAGGCATGTGATCCGACACTTGGGGGCTACAGTATTTAGCTGTTCCAACAGATTAAGAGATTCAAATTATAGACCCGGCGCATCACGTTCTGATGAGCCGGCCCTTGGGGGCTACACCCGCTGAAGCTTTATAAAGGTATAAGGCAGTTATAAGTCCCAGGTTGCTGCAGGCAGGACAACCCGGCACTTGGGGGCTACAGAGTCCAAAATATTATTGCAAAGCACCAAGTTATCATGGATAATCTCGGAGCTTGAGGGCTACAGGTAATATGGACAAATCAAAAACTTTTAGGAGAATTTTCAAGATATTAATTATGGAGTTCAGTCGTTAGACCCGGCGTCACCAACATTCATAACCCGGTGTTATCAAAAGATCATAACCCGCCAGATTTTATATAAGTCGCCCTACTTCACAACAATGGAAGTCCGTTTTACATCAGATGATTTGCATCCCAATATTTTTATCAAGTCAGTGGATTCTAGTTATTTGACCTGGCGTCACCAACGATAATGACCCGGCATCATCAATGATTATGACCCGGGGGAGATGACCCGCCAAGAGTATTGGAAGCCGACTCAATGGCATATGGGTGTTCTATTCTCAATAATTTTTAAAGGACATTAACAAGCAAGATGATTTTCAAGACGAATCATTCATATGCAGAAAGGACCTGGATTTCTGAGGAGCCACTTCATAAGCCGGCCAAAGGAGCAAGCCGGTCACTTAACATATTTGTTACTCTTATTTCAGGAGCTTACCATGAATAAATTCAAGCTAACCTAGGGGCTAATGTCGGGGATATACCCCGTGGTATGACCCGGCCTGGCGACTCACAGGAGACACGGCAAAGACATGACGTTTTATTAATGACCCGGCAGGCGGGTCACGGGACGACCAGGCCCAAGACCCGGCGTGTAAGCCGGCGCCAGGCGGCTCACAAGAGAAGGCCCAAAGAGAAAGAGACTACCTACCGAAGTAAACAAGACCCGGAATAGGATTCTAAAGGGACTAGTCCTAATCCTATTCCTAGTAGGACTCTATTTGAAAACCTACCCTCTCCACCTATATAAGGAGGGGTAGAGCACCCCTAGAGAGACAGATTCACAAGTCCACAAGTTTAGACAATACAAGAGATTAGAGATAGATAGATTAGAGGCTCTCGTGATTAGAGGTAGCAAACAACACCCTTGTAACCAAGAGATCTCCTTCATCATCAATACCAGACAAGCAGGACGTAGGGTTTTACCTCCATCAGAGGGGCCAAACCTGGGTAAACTCCACGTCTCTCGATTCCGACCAACCCCTTCAAGCCGCCACATAGTTGCGCTTTGCCCCAAACCTAAGTTCATTCACCCGGACATCTGCCGTGACAAATCCATGACACCGGCACTCCCGCAATATTTGAAGTGGTCTGAGTACGACATAACTTGGAGTAGAGAGGATCACCCGCCATGTGTTGACAACCCGGGGTAGCTGGCTTTGGTATTTCCCCCCAAGTGGGAGGATATGTGTTTACTAAGGTACTTATGGATGGCGGCAATAGCATCAATATCCTATATTATGACACCTTCCGCCGGATGAAGTTGCTTGATAAGGATCTTAGGCCTTCTTCGACAGTCTTTCACGGTGTGGCGCCCGGAAAGTCAGCTTACCCAGTGGGTAAGATCTCTTTGGAAGTTGCTTTTGGTAATGAATACAACTACAGGGTGGAATTCTTGTGGTTTGAGGTGGTCAAAATCAAAAGTCCATATCATGCTTTGTTTGGACAACCGGCTTACGCCAAGTTCATGGCTAGGCCTTGCTACGTCTACTTACAGCTCAAGATGCCCGGGTTGAATGGGACGATTACCGTGCATGGTGATCGGAAGACGGCCATTGAGTGTGAGGAAGGAGACGCAGCTTATGCAGAGTCAAGTTTCGCTGAAGCAGAGCTCAAGTTCTATAAGGAAAATGTTGACCTGGAGGACATGACTCCACTCAAAAAGCCTACCACGGAATCTGAGATGCCCCTCAAGTTTGCGGCGGATGATACAAAGCTGGTGGATTTCGCTCTGGGCGACTCATCACAACAGTTCACTATTGGGGCCAATATGGATCCCAAATAGGAAAGCGCGCTCATCGAATTCATCCGCGAGAATTGAGACATCTTCAGATGGAAACCTTCTGACATGCTGGGTGTACCGAGGGAGTTCGCTCAGCACCACCTTAATGTGGATCCTAAGTTTAAGCCGGTTAAACAGTTCCTCCAGTGGTTCAATGAATAAAGGTGCTAGGCTATTGGGGAAGAGGTGGCCCGGCTTCTTGCAGCAGGTTCATCGTTGAAGTGTTTCACCCATAGTGGCTTGCTAACCTGGTGCTAGTGCTTAAGAAGAACGACACCTGGTGTATGTGTGTGGATTACACAGATCTTAACAAGGCCTGTCCGGTTGACCCGTTTGCTCTCCCCCGTATCGATCAGATCATTGATGCAACGGCGGGTTGCGAGAGCTTATGCTTCCTGGATGCTTATTCCGATTATCACTAGATCAAGATGGCAGTCAAGGACAAAGACAAGACGGCTTTCATCACGCCTTTTGGTGCTTTCTGCTATGTGTCTATGCCTTCCGGGCTCAAGAGTGCCCAGGCGACTTACCAGCGTTGTGTGCAAAATTGTCTTCATAGTCAAATTGAACGCAATGTTCATGCATATGTGGATGATATTGTGATCAAGTCAAGGAAGAAGGAGACTCTACTTGACGATCTGAAGGAAACTTTCGATAACTTATGGGTCTATAAGATGATGCTTAACCTGGCTAAGTGTGTTTTTGGAGTTCCTATAGGCAAGCTTTTGAGTTTTCTGGTCTCTGAATGTGGCATTGAGGCTAATCCGGACAAAATAAAGGCTATTACTTCCCTATCTGAGTTGGCATGCATCAATGATGTTTAGCGCCTGGCGGGTCGAATCGCTACGTTAAGCCGGTTCATAAGACGCCTTGGTGAGAAGGCTATTCCTTTATACCAGATGATGAAGAAGACAGACAACTTTATCTAGAGTACGGCGGCGGGTGAGGCATTTGAGGCACTCAAGAAGCAACTCACTGAGCAGCCGGTCTTAGCTGCTCCGGCTGAGAAGGAACCTTTGCTCTTATACGTGACGTCTAATAACAGGGCAGTCAGCACCGCGATTGTTGTTGGGCGTAAAGAGGCAGGGAAAGAATATCTGGTTCAGAGGCCGGTTTACTACATCAGTGAAGTCCTGACAGAGTCAAAGTAGAGGTACACACATTGGCAGAAGCTGATATATGGGGTGTTCATGGCAAATCGTAAGCTGAAGCATTACTTCCTAGGACACCAGATCACAGTGGTTAGCTCTGCCCCGTTGGGAGACATAATTCAAAACAGAGAAGCCATCAGGCGGATCGCTAAGTGGGCATTGGAGCTTGGACCTCTTAATCTGAAATACATGCCTCGCACGGCGGTCAAATATCAAGCCTTGGTGGATTTCATAAATGACTGGACAGAGTGTAAGGTGCCTGAGGAGAAGCCGGACAACACATACTGGACGATTCACTTTGATGGATCCAGGCAACTAGAAGGATCAGGGGTTCGGGTTGTCTTAACTTCCCCTAAAGGTGACAAGTTCTGTTATGTGCTAAGGTTAATGTTTCCTTGTACTAACAATGCATCTGAGTATGAAGCTCTACTTCACGGCCTTCGTGTGGCTAAGGAGATGAATCTGAGTCGGGTTAGATATCTCAGTGACTCAGATCTCGTAGCCCAACAAGTTTCATGCACATGGGATTCCAAGTACCCGCGGATGGCGGCTTATTGTCAGGCGGTAGACATCATCGCTGGTCACTTCAAGGGTTATCAGGTGGATCATATTGATCGTCGCAGGAATGAGGCGACTGACGCATTATCAAGGTTGGGCTCTCAGTGTAAGCCGGTGCCGCCTAACGTTTTCTTGGACGTACTACATCACTCGTCAGTTAAGTTACCTTCGGAGGAAGACTTGGCTATACCTGACCCGAAGGGGCAGCTGGTGGCGGCTTTGCATGTTATCCCTGACTGGACGCTGCCTTACCTAGCGTACTTGACTCGTGGCGAGTTACCTGAGGATGAGATCTTGGCAAGACAGATCATTAGGCGATCTAAGTCTATGACGATCATCAGGCGATCTAAGTCTATGACGATCATCAATGATGAGTTACATAAGTGCAGCGTTACCGGAGTCTTTCAATGTTGTGTTTCACCTAAAGAAGGCAAAGAAATCTTGAATGAAATTCACGCTGGTGATTGTTGTCATCACGCCGGCTCAAAATCTCTCGTGGCCAAGGCTTTTCAACATGGTTTCTTCTGGCTGGCGGCTCATAAAGATGCAGAAGACTTGGTTCTCAAGTGCGATGGATGTTAGAAGTTCGGCCGGCATGCTCAAGTGTCAGCTCAGGGGTTGCGAATGATTCCAATCACCTGGTCATTTGCAGTCTGGGGGCTTGATATAGTCAGGCCCTTCAAGAGATCCAAGGACAAGAAGACCCACCTTTTGGTGGCGGTGGACAAGTTTACCAAGTGTGTAGAAGCTGAGCCGGTCAGCAAGTGTGACGCGGCTACGGCGGTTCAGTTTGTTAAAAAGCTGATCTACCGCTTTGGTTACCCTCATAGTATCATCATTGATAATCGTACGAACTTATCCAAGGGGGCTATGCAAGCGTTCTGTGAAAGTGAGCACATCCGACTTGACATTTCTGCGGTTGCTCATCCACAATCCAATGGTCAAGCAGAGCGTGCTAACCAAGAAATCTTGAGAGGCATCAAACCTAGGCTTATGGTTCCTTTACAGCGAACGCCGGGTTGTTGGGTAGAGGAGTTTCCATCAGACATATGGAGCATCAGAACTACTCCCAATAGATCAACAGGCTATACGCCTTTCTTCATGGTTTATGGTGCAGAAGCCATGTTACCAAGCGATATACGTCATGACTCACCACGGGTGGCGTCTTACGTTGAGGCGGATAATGAGACAGAGCGTCAAGACGCGTTGGATGCTTTGGATGAAGAGCGTGATCTGGCGGCGTCTCGATCGGCGATTTATCAACAAGATTTGCGTCGCTACCATAGTCATAGAGTTAAGACCCGGACATTTCAAGAAGGTGACTTGGTGTTGCATTTGATTCAAGATCAGATGGATGCGCACAAGTTATCCCCTCCATGGGGAGGACCTTTCATGGTCAGCAGAAATCTCAACAACGGGTTGTATTATCTTATTGATATATGAGACGAGTCAAGCACTTCTTGGCTGGAGACCCGCCGACCGTGGAATATAGCTCATCTGTGGCCTTATTATACTTGAGTCATCAATACTCGACTTTGTACACCATCATTGTACATATCACATATATATAATAAAGTTGGCATCCTTGCAAGCCGGGGCCTCTGCCGTTTCACGTATCTCACCTTGTGCAAAAGTTGACTCCATCAACAAGGTCATGTGGGGGCTTCCACCCCACGGGGTTTAGCTTACACACCCTATTGATCGGCTCTTAAGCCACAGTAAAGCGGGTTATATACCCAAAAGTTGACTCCGTCAACAAGGTCATTTGGGGGCTTCCAACCCACCGGGTTTAGCTTACACACCCTCTTGATCGGCTCTTAAGACACAGTAAGGCGGGTTATATACCCAAAAGTTGACTCCGTCAACAAGGTGATTTGGGGGCTTCCAACCCACCGGGTTTAGCTTACACACCCTCTTGATCGGCTCTGAAGCCACTGCAAGTTTGAGTTAAACCGGCCTGTATGCTGATGTTGCTCCACTATGTAACCCGTCGAACTCTTGCCAGTTAATCTCGATTAGAGACCCTAAGCTGTTCAAACATATTTGGCAGCCACTCTTGCTAGAGACCCTGTACTGGTCAAGGTTAAGCCGGCAGCTCTTGTCACGTGAGGGCCGGCTTACGGAAAGCAAGGATAAACTCACCCATCTGCTGCCGACTCTCCGCTATGTGGCCCATTTCATACTCTTAAACAGTTACTCTTTTAAAGACCCTGCACTGTTTAAGGTTCAAACAACGGATTTATGTCACGTGAGAGGCAGCTTATGGGCCATCAGGGTACTCATGCCCTATTGTGTCTCTTTCTGGTTTGTTACACTCTTATCAGTTAATCTTGCCTAGAGACCCTGAGCCGTTCAAAGAAATTGACGGTCAATCTCGACAGAGACCCTATACTGTTAAAGAGTTCTAGTAGCGAGTCCACCCAGAAGAACCGGTATATGAGGTATCGAAAAAGTAAGGTCAGGAAAGATCTTCGGGTTGTGCTTTTTCAAGCCGCCCTCATAGTAATGCAGAATATATTCTGCTATTTGTTTTTGCAGGCTTTGTCTCTTAAAATAAGCCACCATGGAATCTGATATGAGTGAAGCACAAGGCAGATAAAAATATATTAAGTTGTGTGGTTCCCTACGTGCACGATGGCACGGTTTAGACAATCAAGGTTTTTCTAACCCTATTACAAAGCTCTCCACAGAGCCCCAAAAGCAAGACTTAAAGTTTTTGTACACTGCTCAAATTTCGGTGGGTCAAGGGAGCCGAGTTATACCAGTGCAGGATCAACTTGCTCAGCTTGACGGCGGGTCATCCCGTGGCGGGTCTTCGACCTCCTCGATCTGAAGATTGTCCACGTCCCAGTTACAGTTTGTTAATGCTTCAAACTGGGCATCGTCAAAGAGGGGAGATGGGTCAATTTCAGGTGTAAAGAGGTGCTTACGGCGTGCAGGAGTTAACTCCCTGGCTTCAAAAGTTGGGCAGCGCACTCATTTGTTGTCAACATTGTAAGTCGCCTAATAAGTGGACAGATCAACTTCCTTCGCCAGTACCGATGCAAGTATCCTGGAGGCCTTCATACAAAAGGCGTAGTCAGCTTCTGTGAACTCTGAGTCGTCGTCCTTCTTGGATGGAAAGCCATCCATCATCTCTTCAGCAATCAGCTCCGGGGCAAAGGCCAAAGCCCTGCTTACCGCAACAATTTCTCCCTTCCCGACGGCTGATCGTTTGAGCTCTTGGATTTGCTTTGGCAGGGTTGATAAGAGCTCTATGACTCCTTTCATGAATTCGGGGATGCTTTCTTTATTCAGCATGGCTTGGATAGTGCAAAGGGTCCCATAGTACAACTGCTCTGACAAGGTATAGACGGCTTTCAGCTGCAACAGGCTGGCGGCACCAAGTTGGCGGCTTTTTTGACCTGCAAAGACGGTTTTTGTGTTATAAGCCGCCTGCGCAGTCTTTCAAGCAAGGAAATTGGTTGAGTATTCAGTACTTACCAAATATAGCAGCACTCATCTTCGAGATATGGAGCTTCAGGGTCTGCAACTCGTCTGATACAAGCTTGAGCCGCTGGTCAGCGTCATCTGCACGTTTTCCAGGGCGGATTACTCTGCCTCAGCGGCCTTCTTGAAAGTGGCAAAGTCAGATTTAACCTTTACAAGCTCTTCAGTGGAAAGCCGACATTTCTCCTCCACATCACCCCGGGCAGCTTGCTGGGAAGCAAGACTGCCCTTTAAACCGGACAGATCAGACTCAGCCTTGCTCAAAGCTTCCTGTGACATACAAAAGCAAAGTTGTCCAGGAGGGGTAAGTCGCCAGGTTAAAATATTAGCGGATGATGAGCTAAGGGAATATAATGCAAGTCTCAAGCAGATTGCAAACAATATACTCGACACTTGGGGACTAATGTTTGTTCGCTCTCCAAGTCTACAATGAAGTTCCGGCTCATCTTCATCAAAGTTAAGCCGGCACTTGGGGGCTACATATAGATCTTCGTTCAAGTAAGTTAAACCGATACTTGGGAGCTACATCAACAGTTTCAAAGTTTACAGTGAAGCTCCGGGCCATTATTTCTATACTGACCCGGATTTGGGGGCTCTATTGATCAACTCATCAACACCGAGTACCGGCTCAACATATACATGTTAAGCCGATACTTGGGGGCTACAGGCTAAGTTGTTCTACTTATGACACGGATTGGAAGACCCGGTTTACCATTTGTAATACTAAACCAGCTCTTGGGGGCTACATAAGGGTATAAGGGAAGACATGAGTACCTCATATTTTTTGTTCATCAAGCCGACAAGTTTGTGTTGGAAATATGCCCTATAGGCAATAATAAATTAGTTATTATCATATTCCCTTGTTCATGGTAATCATTTATTATCCATGCTAGAATTGTATTGATCGAAAACTCAGATACATGTGTGGATACATAGACAAAATCATGTCCCTAGTGTGCCTCTAACAGACTAGCTCATTGATCAAAGATGGTTAGGGTTTCCTAGACATGGACATGAGATGTCATTTGATAATGGGATCACATCATTAGGAGAATGATGTGATGGACAAGACCCGACTATAAACATAGCATATGATCGTGTCAGTTTATTGCTATTGTTTTCTGCATGTCAAGTATCCGTTCCTATGGCCATGAGATCATGCAACTCACTGACACCAGAGGATTGCCTTGTGTGTATCAAACGTCGCAATGTAAGTGGGTGACTATAAAGGTGCTCTACAGGTATCTTCGAGAGTGTCTGTTGGGTTGGCATGGATCAAGACTGGGTTTTATTACTCCGTGTGACGGAGAGGTATCTCAGGGCCCGCTCGGTAATACAACATCACAATAGGCCTTGCAAGCAATGTGACTAAGTGGTAGCCACGGGATCTTGTATTACGGAATGAGTAAAGAGACTTGCCGGTAACGAGATTGAACTAGGTATAGAGATACCGACGATTGAATCTTGGGCAAGTAACATACCGAAGAACAAAGGGAACAACATACGGATTAACTGAATCCTTGACATGAAGGTTCAACCGATAAAGATCTTCATATAATATGTAGGAACCAATGTGGGCATCCAGGTCCTGCTATTGGTTATTAGCCGTAGAGGTGTCTCGGTCATGTCTACATAGTTCTCGAACCCACAGGGTCTGCACACTTAAGGTTCGGTGACGTTCCGGTAGTATAGAGTTATGTATGGTGGTGACCGAAGGTTGTTTGGTGTCCCGGATGAGTTCCCAGACATCACGAGGATCTCCGGAATGGTCTGGAGGTAAAGATTGATATATAGGAAGTCCTATTTTGGTCATCGGAAAAGTTTCGGCTCATCGGTAGTGTACCGGGAGTGCCGGGAGGGTGTCGGGGGACCATTGGGAGGGGTGTCTCGACCCAAAGGACCTCATGGGCTATGGGAGGAGTCAAATCAGCCCCTGGTGGGCTGGACTAAGCCCCCACTAAGGCCCCTGCGGGTAGGGGTAGGAAAAACCCAACAGGTGGAGAGGTGGAAAGAGTTTCCAAGTGGAAAGGAGGAATCCTACTCCTAAAAGGATTGGAGTACGTAGGACTCCTCCACCTCCAATTTCGACCAAACCTTGAGGTTTTGAGGCTGCCTCCTCCCCTCCCTCCCTCCTATATATACTAGAGGATTTAGAGGGAAGAGCTAACACTAATTGCCACGTCCTCCCTCTACTTCCTCTAGATCGTTCTCTCCTCTAGTCTAATTTCGGCGGTGCTTAGGTGAAGCCCTACCGGAATATTTCCACCACCATCGCCGCCGTGCCGTCGCACTGCTAGAGAACTCATTTACCTCTCCGCTCCCTCTTGCTGGATCAAGAAGGCGGAGATCGTCATCGAGTTGTACATGTGTTGAACGCGGAGGTGCCATCCGTTTGGCGCTAGATCGGAAGGACCGTGATCAAGATTGTGAGACGGATCGTGATGAGATCGCGGGACGGATCGCGATGAGTTTGCAGGACGGATCATGATTGGATCACAAGACGGATCGTGATGAGATCGCGGGATGCTCGGCGATTTGGATCGCAAAGATGTTCTACTACACCAACCGCGTTTCTTAACGCTTCCCGCTTAGCCATCTACAAGGGTATGTAGATCCACTCTCCCTCTCGTAGATGCTCATCACCATGGATAGATCTTGTGTGTGCGTAGGAAAAATTTTGTTTCCCATGCAACATTCCCCAACAGTGGCATAATGATCTAGGTCTATGTGTAGATGATATCTCGAGTAGAACACAAAGAATTTGTGGGCGTTGATGCTTAGATTGCTTCCTCCCTTGGTCGTGTTTTGGTTCAGCGGTATTGTGGGAGGAAGCAGCCCAGACCAACCATACTCGTATGCTTATGAGAGACTGTACGATCAAAAGTAGGTCTAGAGGGGGGTGATCAGACTACTTGACCAATTAAAGGTTTTGCCTATACCAAATTTTAGAGTTGACAGTTTTTAGCATTTCAAGGCAAGTCAAGTTCACCCTACACATGCAAGTCTAAGAGTATATAGAAGCGGAAAGTAACAACAAGCATGTATAGAAAGGATAGGGTAGGAAGATCAAACGCAATTGTAGACACGATGATTTTTTCCATGGTTCTGATAGGTGGCGCTATCGTACATCCACTTTTATGGAGTCTTCAACCCACAAAGGGTAACGGTCGCGAGAGTCCACGGAGGGATCCACCCAAAAGGCTCCACAAAGTAGCAACCTTGACTATTCCATACGGCTTCCGTCCATGAAGGACTAGCCTCACTATGGGTAGATCTTCATGAAGTAGGCGATCTCCTTGCCCTTACAAACTTATTGGTTCACTCCACAACACTAAGTAGGAGGCTCCCAAGCGACACCTAACCAATCTAGGAGGCACCACCCTCCAAAAGGTAATAGGCTCAATAATGATGATGAACTCCTTGCTCCTGTGCTTCAAGATGATAGACTCCTCAACACACAATATCTATCTCATAGGTTTGGCTTGGTAGAAGAGATAGGATTGGTGGAAAGCAACTTGGGGAGGCTAGAAATCAAGATCCATATGATTGGAGTGGAAGATCTTGACCTCAACACAAGGGTAGGTGGTTCTCTCTCAGAAAATCTAATAGGATAGGTATGGAATAGTTCTGAGTGCTTCTCTATCGAGTGAGTGGTGGTGAAGGGGTATATATAGGCATCCCCAAAAATCCAACCGTTACACACAAAATGACCAACTCGGTGACACCGATGTGTGAATCTCGGTGGTACCGAAGTGACCAAAAGGTGGCAACTTTTGAATCTTGGAGGGACCGATATACAATTCTCGGTTGCACCGATAAGGTGATCAACGGTCAGATTTCTAATCTCGGTGACGCCGATCCAACATGCTCAGTGGGACTGAAAATGTGAATTTGCGTAACAGAAAGTTGGCAAACTAACCTCGGTGGCACCAGTATAGAATCGGTTGCATCGAAGTGGCTAGGTTTTGGCAGAGTCTGTCTAGGTTCTGGACTCGGTGGCACCGAAGTGGTATAGTTGGTTGCATCGATTTTGAGTGTTAGATTTAGAACAGACTTGGTGGGAGAGTTTTGTGGATGTTTTTGGCGACCATCACTTGTGCACGTTTGAGCATATTGTTCACCAACAAAACTTTACCCCCTTTTAATAGTATTAGCTTTCCTATGACTCAAAGTGATTTCTCACAAATATAAAATGTAGAGTCCTCTTGCTTGAAGCTTGGACAACCTATTTCCTTGCATCTTGGGGTTTCTCCACAATCTCCTTTTTGCCAATCCTCTCATTGAACATTTCCTGAAATATAATTAGTGGAAACATTAGTTCAATGACTTATATGTTGCTATTAATTACCAAAACCACCAAGGGAGCAAATGTGCTTTCAATCTCCCCCTTTTTGAGAGGTATGTGATAAGCAAGAGCTCCCCCTATATTTGTGCATTATTTTGAATTTGCGTTTGAATGCAAATGCACAATCGATTAGGTATATGGGGCACTTCTTCCATATCACATACAACTTGGTGGTGTGCGAGAATAATTAGAGTGAATAACATGGCGCATCACACATAAGTACGGGTGAATGATCATCTCATGAGCATTAAGATGATAGGAAATAGTAGCATCACCCATAACATAGTAGCGTAACACAAACACAAAAGTGTCTCACATCAAAAAACGAAATGTTTTTGAAGAGAAAATAAAAGACAAATCTCTCTCTCGCTCGAAGCCTATAGATCTATATACACTCCCCCCCCCCCTTTGGCAACAGGTTACCAAAAAGTTCAAAGGCATATATCTAAGCATTCTTGGGCGCATCTCCTCTGGTTGTTGATGAAGGAGTCGAGATGATGGCGTCAGCGAAGATCTCTACAGATGTCGTAGCTGGAGCCGAAGTGGTCACTAGTGGAGCTGATGTTGATGGAGCTGATGGAGCTGTTGGAGCTGGCACTGTGGCTGATCTGGCCTGAGTAGTGAATTGAGTGCTTGGCCCTAGAGGTGATTCCTCCTCCTCATCATCATCATCCTCATCCTCTGAAGTATAAGAGACTCGAGGGATCTTCACGGAGTCAACTTCATGCTGAAGTTCAGTGACTATCTTCGTCAGTCCATCCACCTTATCTGAAAGGGTCTTGATTCTGGTCTCAAAGATCCTGACAAGACTATTTTGGTTGTCCAGAATCCCCTTAATGTCCTTTTGCATGCCTTGAACAGATGATATCAGTAAGTCCATTTGCTCGCTCCTGGACCGTGGGACTAGTGCACTAGCGGCTCTCACTGCCTCTGCTTCCTCCTGAGCTGCGGCAGAAGTGGGATGATCAGCTTCCATCACCACGATGTTGTCCTCTAGATCCAGCTGTAGGGGAAAATGTGGGTGATCTAGGGCAAAGATGTGCTTCTCCAGTCTTGAGTTGATAAGCATCTGAATGTAGGGTGCATAACAACATGACTGCTTCTGATCAGCAGCAACCCTCTTGATTGTTTCTATGATCAGGTCCATGACTCTGATCCTGGTGTGACTGTCAAGATGGATCAACAAGTTGATGGAGTGACCACGAATCATCTTGTCATCTCCGTACTTGGGCATCAGGGTATGCCTCAGAATGGTGTTAATAGTGCTTAGGCCAGCCTGAAGAAAGTAAATGGACCCTAGCTGGTGAGACTTCACTTTGTCAGCAGGAATCTCCTTATACATGTTGGCCATAGCATTGTGACTAGCCTTTGATTCTGAGTAGACATCCAGTTCACCATCCTATGCTTTAGGAACTCCTAAGATCTCTGCCCATTCCTCGACAGTTGATTCATATCGGGCTCCTTTAGTCATCCACACAATTATACCATCTCCGTAGAAGTGTGCAGTGGAGTAGAACTGCATGATCATCTCGTCATTCCATGCTGTGAATTCTCTTCCTATGAATTCATCAAGACCAATGCAATGGAAGTTGTCCTGGACGCTTGGAAAGTAGTCCTCATTCTCCTTGATGTACTTCCAATCAACGTATCGCATATCGCTGAAAGTTGGACTCTTGTCAAAGAGCACAGTCTCATAGAAGTCCTGCTGCTCCTTGGTATAGAACATGTAGTCCACAGATGTTTTCTTTATTTCAGCATAAGGATCAATAGCTCTCCATGCCCTCAGTCCTGAGTCCTTTCTCTTCTTCATGTCCTCAGCTACTGGATAGTTGGTGTTATGAACAGGGAGGTGTGGTCTAAGCTTCATTAATGTTGTCAGATCATCATCAGCTTCAGCTCTGGAGGCAGTCTCTTTGTTCTTCTCAAAGGCTAGAATATGCCTGGTGGTCCTCTTGGGCTTCTCAGCAGCCTTCTTGGATGTGTTGGTTTTGGGCGTAGCATCAGACATTAACTTCTTTGCTTCCTTCTTGGGAGGAGCCTTTGCAGCTGGCTCAACCTCCTCTTCCTCAGCAGCAGCAGCTTCTGGATCCTCAAACATGGAGGTAGGCCTGCCAGTAACATGAATGATCCTTTTCCTGGCCTTTTTCTCCCCTGCCTTCTTAGGCATAGCTCTCTTGGGGATCTCAATAGAAACAGTTGCTCTTGCAGTCTCATATGCCTTGAAGGTTGAAGCTACTGCATACACCTTGCTGACAACCCTTCTAGAGGAAGTAGCTTCAGTTGCAGCTTTCTTGGTAGCCTTCTCTTGCTTCTTGCCAAGAGTCTCCTGAGGGACAAAATCTGAATCTGCTTCTTCTGAGTTCAACCTCTTTCTGGTTCTAGTAGCATCCTTGGGCAATCCATGAGAGCTGGGGGTGCCTGGATCTGAGAATGAACTGGGCTCTGGGCTTGGGCCTGAACTCATGTCTGCTCTCTGCTCTGACATGTTCTGACTGTCTTCTGAGCCTGACATGTTGACCCTATGAATAGAGTGTAGATGAGCAGAAGGAGATGAGTCATCCCAAAATGAGGCTGTTTTTGAAAATTGAGCAATGAGTTTTCAAAAAGTTTTGCAATCTGTCAAATACATGTCGGTGCGGCCGAAAAGAATGTTTTGGCGAGACCGAGACTGACCAACTCGTTAACGTGACCTTGGCAGCCTTTTCGGTAGGACCGAAAAGAGATACTCGGTTCCACCGAGTTAGTTCTCGCCCTCACAGAAACGCATATCGGTGACACCGATATTTCCGTTTTGGTTCCACCGAGATGTGTCGGGCGGACAGCAAAACCCTAGAAAATCCATCTAACTCGAGATTTTGCAATTTCTAGTGGATAGATGTATGAGCAATAGGTGGCTTATAGAGAAAATAAAGTCCAATGCGCAAGAATCAGATTTGGAGCGCACTAGAGATCGAATCCGTACCCTAGCTTGGCACGGATCCTCTACGGCGGCGACGTTTGTGAAGATTACGTCGACGGCGGCGATTCCCAGCGGTGGAGGAGCTCGGGAAGTCAAGGGCGATGACCAAGGGTCTTTGGGGCGGTAGCTTAGGGTTTTGAAGCGCGACGTATGAGGATGAAATTTCAAAACCTCGGGGTCTAGAGTTATATACCCACCACTGTCGGTGACACCGATTCTAAGTTTTCGGTGTCACCGAGTGCCTCAACTGTCAGCTGGCAGGGACACTCGGTGTAACCGAGAAAATGGAATCGATGGTACCGAGATTGAAAAACCAGATCAACCCTAGGCAATCGGTGAGACCGAGATTTTGGTGTTGGTTCCACCGAGTTGCACTTGGGAGGTTTTAATGGTCAGTCCTTGTCGATACGGAACTCCGAGTGCTCCGCACACAGAGGGATCAAAAAGCACTTGTTCAAATTTTGTGATGCAGCATGAATGGAATATGAGATGAGAAAGCTTAGATATCTGAAGAGTGGTCCTAGGCATTCTTATCTATCCAATTGGCAAAAGATAAATCAAAAGCCAAATAGCAACAATTGGATATCCTCGAATGAGAAAATAAATGCAGACCAACATGCTCACACAATAAGATGTCAAAAGAAATCATGACGAACATGCACAAACATACTAGCATCTAACAAGCACTTGGGCGATGACAAAGTCATATATATATGAGTATTTGACTTAGGAGCCAAGTAAGAGTACTTGATCATAGGCCATACTCATCGTTTAAGCACAAGTGGGGTTACCACTTTTTCATAAAGCATTTAATGTTGTCACATACTAAGAGATGCTTCGACTCAAGAATTAGAGTAAAGCTCCCCCTTAATGTGACATCCCCCCATAAGAGGGATAAACTGACCTTGGGTTTTGTCGATGAAGACTTCATGTTGGTGAGGTAGTGGTGGATGCTCAATGTTGATGAAGATCACCAGGAGTTAGGAGCATCCTTGTTGTTTCCTTACTCCTCTCACCTACATGGGTTAGTCCCAACATACAAGAAACAAAAACAAGGATATCTATGGACATGGAGTGCAAAGCATGTGTTATGATGTCCATTGATTTGTTGATTACCTTGTCCCTTGCTTACCTTCGAGGGAATGTGTGACTCCTTGAACTATTGCATTGAGTTGATGTTGAGTGCAAACAGTCCTTGCCAATAATGAATGTGAGTGAATTTCATTGGCGGAGTCACCCCTCAAGAACTTACTAGTACTTTTTCTTGGGAACCCACATCAAGGTTGATGGGGATCCTTGGTGTTGAAGTGGCCTTTGTAGTATTTGAGCTTGAAGTAGCCTTGGGAACCCACTCCACCAAAGCTAGGGGTTCATCTTCATATGAGTCAATGTTCTCTTGAAGCTTGTTCTTGCCCTTGAGCTTGTGGTCTTGTGGTGGAAAGTCATCTTGAGTGTTTGTCCCCTTGAGAAGAGTATTTTCATACTTCTCCTTCTGAGGAACAAACTTGGACTTGGGATATTGACCTTCTTCCCACTTAACCCCATTAGCGTTGAAGTAGCCAACACCATGATTCTTCCGGTATCCTCCGTGCTTGCATACAATTTCCTCAAATTGCTTACATCCGGCAAGACTCTTGTAGATACCCTTTTCTATAATTCCTTTCAATAAAGCATTTTCTTGCTCAAGTGTAACTGGCTAAGAGAAACATCATTAGTGGAATCAATAGAACTACTAGAAGCAACATCATTGGAATTATCATTTTTATTGTTGCTACTTGATGAAGAATATTTCTTGCCTTTGTTACTAGATTGCTTAGTTTTACCTTGAGGCATGAAAGTAGACAACAGTAGTCGTTTGGCTAGATAATATGAGGTTTCCTTTCTGAGATCGTCATTGATAGCTTTGAGAAACTCATGCTCTTGCTCCAAGTTGAGCTTCTCGAAGCATACCTTCTCATGAGTTCTCACAAGCTCTCTATGATCTTCGAGAGTAGATTCATGAGCTAACTTAAGA
Organism: Hordeum marinum; assembly: GCA_022496015.1. Classification (NCBI taxonomy): domain Eukaryota; kingdom Viridiplantae; phylum Streptophyta; class Magnoliopsida; order Poales; family Poaceae; genus Hordeum; species Hordeum marinum. The sequence continues at coordinate 504,008,288 of CM039674.1, read as the reverse complement.
GTGTTTAGTTCTTTAGTTAGTTGTTCTATTTTCATCTTATCATCATAAATTGACTTATCTTGACTATCATGAGAATTATCAAGTTCATTTTGATCAATATCACTAGTTTTATCACAAAGCAAGTCATCATCACAAAGTAGATCATCTTCATCACTATCAAAATCAAGATACTCAGGGTGTGATACCTTGGGGCCTTTAGCCATGAAGCAACTTCCATTCCCTTCATTTGGTGAATCAAATAGATCGTAGGAGTTGGTAGTCACTAGAGCAATTCCGGCAACACCATCATCTTGACTATAGTGGGAGTTGGAGTGATAGCTTCTCTTAGAGTTGTTATCGGAGTCGGAGCCAGAAACCCATTCACCAACATGAGCTTGATGTTTTCTTCTTGTGTAGCTCTTGGTGTACTTGTCCTTCTTCTCCGAATCTCTACTTCTCCTTGAGTGTCTTCGTTCATGACGATCATCTCTACTCCTTCTCTCTCTTTGTGTTGATTCATTCCTTGAGCTTCGTCTTCGAGGTGACTCTTCTCTTCTTTTGTAAGGAGCCGTGCACTCATTTGAGTAGTGTCCGAGTTTCCCACAATTGTAACAATTACGGTCACGACTTGACGAACGCTTCTCTTCATATCTTCAGTTGGAGTTTCTTTCTTCGCTTCTATTCTTGTAGAAGTTGTTGAATTTCTTGACCATGAGGCTTATTTCTTCATTGGCGACAAGGTTGTTGCTTGAAGTTGCGGGAGCATCACTTGTGGCTTTGTAAGCACCGCTAGACTTGCGATGAAGCTCTTCTTTATCTTTAAGTGTCATCTCATGAGCAAAAATCCTTCCAATGACTTCTGTAGGCTTGAGATCTTTGTAGTTTGGCATCATTTGGATTAATGTGCACACAGTGTCGTATCTCTCATCCAAAGCTCTAAGTATCTTCTTGATGATGAATTTGTCGGTCATTTCTTCGCTTCCTAAGCTGGCAATATCATTGGTGATGAGAGCTAGCCTAGAGTACATCTCTGTGACTCCTTCACCATCCTTCATCTTGAACTTGTCAAACTGACCTTGAAGAACATCTAACTTGGATTCTCTCATGGACTCGGTTCCTTCGTGCATATCAACCAAAGTATCCCAAATCTCTTTTGCATTCTCAAGACGGCTGAATTTGTTGAATTCTTTGGGGCATAAGCAGTTGAAGAGAATGTCACATTCTTGAGCATTGTATTGTAACATCTTCAATTTATCCGTGGTCGCTTCACGATCCGGTTCCCGTCCATCCGCAAAGAATTCACCTTGCAAGCCAACACGAACAACGGCCCAAATGACGGGGTTATGACCAAGAATATGCATTTTCATTTTATGCTTCCAACTAGCAAAATTAGTGCCATCAAAATACGGACCTCTATGGTGATAACTTCCCTCACTAGACGCCATACTTCTCCTAGGTTGTGAGACCTAAGCAATGGAGACCAAAGCTCTGATACCACTTGTAGGATCGAAATTAGCTCTAGAGGGGGGTGATTAGACTACTTGACCAATTAAAGGTTTTTCCTATACAAAATTTTAGGGTTCACAGTTTTTAGCATTTCAAGGAAAGTCAAGTTCACCCTACACATGCAAGTCTAAGAGTATATAGTAGCAGAAAGTAACAACAAGCATGTATAGAAAGGATAGGGTAGGAAGATCAAACACAATTGTAGACACGATGATTTTCCCATGGTTCCGATAGGTGGCGCTATCGTACATCCATATTTATGGAATCTTCAACCCATGGAGGGTAACGGTCGCGAGAGTCCACGGAGGGATCCACCCAAAAGGGTCCACGAAGTAGCAACCTTGACTATTCCATACGGCTTCCATCCACGAAGGACTAGCCTCACTATGGGTAGATCTTCATGAAGTAGGCGATCTCCTTGCCCTTACAAACTTCTTGGTTCACTCCACAACACGAAGTAAGAGGCTCCCAAGCGACACTTAACCAATCTAGGATGCACCACCCTCCAAAAGGTAATAGGCTCGATAATGATGATGAACTCCTTGCTCTTGTGCTTCAAGATGATAGACTCCTCAACACACAATCTCTCTCACACAGGTTTGGCTTGGTAGAAGAGATAGGATTGGTGGAAAGCAACTTGGGGAGGCTAGAAATCAAGATCCATATGATTGGAGTGGAAGATCTTGACCTCAACACAAGGGTAGGTGGTTCTCTCTCAGAAAATCTGATAGGATAGGTATGGAATAGTTCTGAGTGCTTCTCTGTCGAGTGAGTGGTGGTGAAGGGGTATATATAGGCATTCCCAAAAATCCAACCGTTACACACAAAATGACCAACTCGGTGACACCGATGTGTGAATCTTGGTGGTACTGAAGTGACCAAAAGGTGGCAACTTTTGAATCTCGGAGGGACCGATATACAATTCTCGGTTGCACAGATAAGGTGACCAACGGTCAGATTTCCAATTTCGGTGACGCCGATCCAACATTCTCGGTGGGACCGAAAATGTGAATTTGCGTAATAGAAAGTTGGCAACCTAAACTTGGTGGCACTCATATAGAATTGGTTGCATCGAAGTGGCTAGGGTTTGGCAAAGTCTGTCTAGGTTCTGGAATCGGTGGCACCGAAGTGGTATAGTTGGTTGCACCGATTTTGAGTGTCAGGTTTAGAACAGACTTGGTGGGAGAGTTTTGTGGATGTTTTTGGCGACTATCACTTGTGCATGTTTGAGCATATTGTTCACCAACAAAACCTTACCCCCTTTTAATAGTATTGGCTTTCCTATGACTCAAAGTGATTTCTCACAAATATAAATTGTAGAGTCCTCTTGCTTGAAGCTTGGCCAACCTATTTCCTTGCATCTTGGGGTTTCTCCACAATCTCCTTTTTGCCAATCCTCTCATTGAACATTTCCTGAAATATACTTAGTGGAAACATTAGTTCAATGACTTATATGTTGTTATTAATTACCAAAACCACCAAAGGAGTAAATGTGCTTTCAGAGACCGGTTCCATTGACTGACGTGTAACTTCGTTGCACAAAGATGCTGGCGGGTGTCTGTTTCTTCTACTTTAGTTGGATCGGATTTGACAAAGGCGGTCCTTGAGAAGGTTGAAAAGCAATTTATGTATCACCGTTGTGGTTTTGCGTAGGTGAGAATTGTTCTTGCCAGATACCCGTAGCAGCCATGTAAAACTTGCAACAACAATTAGAGGACGTCTAACTTGTTTTTGCAGGGTATGTTGTGATGTGATATGGCCAATTACATCATGAGATGTATGTGATGTATGAGGTGATCATGTATTGTATAGAATATCACTACTTGCATGTCGATGAGTACGGTAACCGGAAGGAGCCATAGGGTTGTCTTTAATTATTGTATGACCTGCGTGTCAATCATTAAGCGCTATGTAATGCTTTACTCTATCACTAAGCAGTAGCAATAGTAGTAGAAGCATGGTGGGCGCGACAATCCCGATGGCGACACGTTGATGGAGATCAAGATGGTGGAGATCATGGTGTCATGCCGGTAACGATGGAGATCATGCCAGTGCTTTAAGGATGGAGATCAAAAGCACAAGTTCATGGCCATATCATGTCACTTATGATTTGCATGTGATGTTAATCCTTTTATGCACCTTGTTTTGCTTAGGATGATGGTAGCATTATAAGGTGATCCCTCACTAAAATTTCAAGATCAATTGTGTTCTCCCCGAGTGTGCACCGTTGCGAAATTTCGTCGTGTTGAGACGCCACATGATGATCGGGTGTGATAGACTCTACGTTCACATACAACGGGTGCAAGCCAGTGTTGCACATGCAGAACACTCGGGTTAAACTTGATGAGCCTAGCATGTACAGACATGGCTCAGAACACAAGAGACCGAAAGGTCGAACATGAGTCATATAGCAGATATGATCAACATGATGATGTTCACCATTGAAACCACCTCAACTCACGTGATGATCGGACTTGAGTTGGTGAATTTGGATCATTTATCACTCGAATGACCGGAGGGATGTCAATTTGAGTGGGAGTTCTTAAGTAATATGATTAATTGAACTCATTATCATGAACATAGTCAGTAGTGTTTTTGCAAATTATGTTGTAGATTACTAGCTCACGTTGTAGCTCCCTTGAATTTTTATATGTTCCTAGAGAAATAGAGTTGAAAGATGATGGTGGCAATATTGTGGACTAGGTCCGTGATCTGAGGATTGTCCTCATTGCTGCACAGAAGGCTTATGTCCTTAATGCACCGCTCGGCGCGCCACCCCTCTAGCGTCGTCTGTAGATGTTGTGAACATCTGACAGGCATGTTCCGATGATTACTTGATAGTTTAGTGTGTCATGCTTTACGGCTTAGAATTGAGGCTCCAAAAACATATTGAACATCATGGAACATATGAGATGTTCTAAGAGCTGAAATTGGGATCTCAGGCTCGTGCCCATGTTGTGAGATATGAGATCTCCAACAAGATTCTTTGCCTGCAAGATGAGGGAGAATAGCTCAATCGTTGAGCATGTGCTCAGATTGTCTGGGTGCTACAATCGCTTGAATCGAGTGGGAGTTGATCTTCCAAATAAGAAGGTGATTGATATAGTTTTCCAAGTCATTGTCACTAAGCTACTAGAGCTTCATGATGAACTATAAAATGCCAGGGATGGAAATGATGATCCCTGAGCTGTTCGCGATGTTTGATAACGCGAAGGTAGAAATCAAGAAGGAGCATCAAGTGTTGATAGTTAGTAAAACCACTAGTTTCGAGAAGGGCAAGGGCAAGGAGGGAAACTTCATGGATGGCAAGTCAGTTGCTGCTCCAGTGAAGAACCCAAAGTTGAACCCAAACCCGAGATTAAGTGCTTCTATTATGAGGAGAGCGGTCGCTAAAGTGGAACAACCCTAGATACTTGGTAGATAAGAATTCTGGCAATGTCAACAGAAGTATATTTGATATATGTGTTATTGATGTGTACCTTGCCAGTACTCCTAGTTGCACCTGGGTACTGGATACCGGTTCGGTTGCTAAATGTTAGTAAGTCGAAATAAAAGCTACAGAGTAAACGGAGACTAGCTAAGTGTGAGGTGACGATGTGTGTTGGAAATGTTTCCAAGGTTGATGTGATCAACATTGCACACTCTCTCTACCTTCGGGATTAGTGACAAACCTAAATAAATGTTATTTGGTGTTTGCGTTAAGCATGAACATGATTGGATTGTGTTTATTGCAACACGGTTATTCATTTAAGTTAGAGAATAATGGTTATTCTGTTTACATGAATAATACCTTCAATGGTCATGCACCCAGTATGAATGGTTTGTTGAATCTTGATCGTAGTAATACACATGTTCATAACATTGATGCCAAAAGATACAAAGTTAATAATGATAGTACCACATACTTGTGGGACTGTCGCTAAATATCATATTAGTATAAATCGCATGAAGAAACTCCATGTTGATGGATCTTTGGACTAGTTCGGTTTCAAATCGGTTGAGACATGTAGACCATGCCTCTTGGGTAAGATGGCTACAGACCCCATTTTCAGTATGATGGAGTGGGCTAGTAACTTATTGGAAATAATACATGTTGATGTATGCGATCCAATGAGTGTTGTAGCGTGCAGTGGATATCGTTATTTTTCTTACCTTCACTGATGATTTGAGTATATGTGAGTATATTTGCTTAATGAAACACAAGTCTGAAACATTTGAAAAGTTCAAACAAATTCAGAGTGAAGTTTAAGATCATCATTACAAGAAGATAAAAATATCTACGATATGATCATGGAGGTGAATATCTGAGTTACGAGTTTGGCATACAACTTTAGACAATGTGAAAGTTGTTTCACAACTCCCGCCACCTGGAACACCATAGTGTGATGGTGTGTCTGAATGTCATAGTCGTGCTATATTGGATCTGGTGCATACTATGATGTCTCTTATCGTTTTGCCACTATCGTTTTGGGGTTATGCATTAGATAGAACTACATTCACTTTAAATAGGGCACCATCTAAATCCATTGAGATGACACCATATGAATTATGGTTTGACAGAAACCTAAGCTGTCATTTCTTAATGTTTGGGGATGCGACGCTTATGTGAAAAAGGTTTTCGCCTAATGAGCTCGAACCCAAAGCGGACGAATGCATCTTCATGGAATACCCTAAGAACAGTTGGGTATACCTTCTATCTCAGATCCGAGTGCAAAGTGTTTGTTGCTATAAATGGTTCCTTTATCGAGAAAGAGTTTCTCTCGAAAGAATTGAGTGGGAGGAAGATAGAACTTGATGAGGTTGTTGAACCTTTGTTTCAACCAGAGAGTAGCGCAGTGCAGAAAGTTGTTTCTGTGGAGCCTACGTTAGTTGAAGAGGAAGTAAATGATGATGATCATGAAGCTTCGGATCAAGTTACTATCGAACCTCGTAGGTCAACAAGGACGTATACTACTCCTGAGTGGTACGGCAACCCTGTCTTAGAGGTCATGTTGTTGGACAATGATGAGCCTACGAGCTATGAAGAAGCGATGATGGGCCCGGATACCGACAAATGGCTAGGAGCCATGAAATCCGAGGAAGGATCCATGTATGAAAACCAAGTATGGACTTTGGTAGACTTGTCCATTGAACGGCAGGTCATTGGGTACAAATGTACCTTTAAGATGAAGACAGACGCTGATGGTGAATGTCACTATTTGTAAAGCTCGACTTGTCGCAAACAAGTTTCCGCCAAGTTCAAGGAGTTGACTACGATGAGACCTTCTCACCCGTAGCGATGCTAAAAGTCTGTTGGAATTATGTTAGCAGTTACTGTGTTTTTCAATTATGAAATCTGGCAGATGGATGTCAAAACATCGTTTCCTTCCTTGAGGAAAGATTGTATGAGATACAACCAGAAGGTTTTGTCAGTCCAAAGGATGCTAAAAGGTGTGCAAGCTCCAGTGATCCTTCTATGGTCTGGAGCAAGCATCTCGGAGTTGGAATATATGCTTTGATGAGGTGATCAAAGTTTTTGAGTCTATACAAAGTTTATGAGAAACTTGTATTTAAAGTGAGTGGGAGCACTATAGAATTTTTGATAAGCATATGTGGTTGACATACTATTGATTGAAAATGATGTAGAATTTCTGGAAAGCATAAACGGTTGTTTGAAAAGAGTTTTTCAAAGGAAGACCTAGATAAAGCTACCTAATTGTTGAGCATCAAGATCTATAGAGATAGATCAAGATGCTTGATGAGACTTTCAATGAGTACATACCTTGACAAGATTTTGGAAGAGTTCAAAACGGATCAGTCACAGAAAGAGTTCTTGCCTGATTTGTAAGGTGTGAAGTTGAGTAAGACTCAAAGCTCAACCACGGAAGAAGAAAGAAAAAGGACAACTCGTCCCCTATGCTTTAGCCATAGGCTCTATATAGTATGCCATGTTGTGTACCGCACCTGTGTCTGCCTTGCCATGAGTCCATCAAGGGGTACAAGAGTGATCCAGGAGTGGATCACTAGACAACGGTCAAGATAATCCTTAATAACTAAAATACTAAGGAAATGTTTCTCGATTATGGAGGTGATAAAGAATTTGTCGTAAAGAGTTATGTTGATGCAAGCTTTAACACCAATCCAGATGACTCTTAGTAGCAATACGGATACGTATAGTGGAGCGGCTATTTGGAATAGCTCCAAGTGGAGTGTGGTAGCAGTGTCTATAGTATGACACAGAGATTTGCAAAGTACACACGGATCTGAATGTCGCAGACCCATCGACTAAAAGACCTCTCTCACATGCAAAGCAGGATCGAGCCCTAGAACTCATTGGGTGTTAGATTCATAACAATGTGAACCACATGGTGATGTGAACTAGATTATTGACTCTACTACAAGTGGGAGACTGTTGGAAATATGCCCTAGAGGCAATAATAAATTAGTTATTATCATATTTCCTTGTTCATGGTAATCGTTTATTATCCATGCTAGAATTGTATTGATCGGAAACTTAGATACATGTGTGGATACATAGACAACACCATGTCCCTAGTGTGCCTCTAATAGACTAGCTCGTTGATCAAAGATGGTTAAGGTTTCCTAGCCATGCACATGAGATGTCATTTGATAATGGGATCACATCATTATGAGAATGATGTGATGGAAAAGACCCAACTATAAACGTAGCATATGATCGTGTCAGGTTATTGCTATTGTTTTCTACATGTCAATTATCCGCTCCTATGACCATGAGATCATGCAACTCACTGACACCGGAGGAGTGTCTTATGTGTATCAAACGTCACAACGTAACTGGGTGACTATAAAGGTGCTCTACAGGTATCTCTGAGGGTGTATGTTGGGTTGGCATGGATCAAGACTGGGATTTGTTACTCCGTGTGTCGAAGAGGTATCTCAGGGCCCACTCGGTAATACAACATCACAACAAGCCTTGCAAGCAATGTGACTAAGTGTTAGCCATGGGATCTTGTATTACGGAACGAGTAAAGAGACTTTCCGGAAACAAGATTGAACTAGGTATAGAGATACCGACGATCGAATATCGGGCAAGTAACATACCAAAGAACAAAGGGAACAACATACGGGATTAACTGAATCCTTGACATAGAGGTTCAACCGATAAAGATCTTCATAGAACATGTAGGAAACAATATGGGCATCTAGGTCCCGCTATTGGTTATTGATCGTAGAGGTGTCTCAGTCATGTCTACATAGTTCTCGAACCCATAGGGTCTGCACACTTAAGGTTCGGTGACGTTTCGATAGTATAGAGTTATGTATGGTGGTGACCGAAGCTTGTTCGGAGTCCCAGATGAGATCCCGGACGTCACGAGGAGATCCGGAATGGTCCGGAGGTAAAGATTGATATATAGGAAGTCTTGTTTTTGTCACTGGAAAAGTTTTGGGTTCATCGGTAGTGTTCCGGGAGTGCCGGGAGGGTGTCGGGGGAACATCGGGAGGGGTGTCTCGACCCAAAGGACCTCATGGGCTGTGGGAGGAGTCAAACCAGACCCTGGTGGGCTTGAATAATCCCCCACTAAGTCCCATTCGGCTAGGGGTGGGAAAAACCCAAAAGGTGGAGAGGTGGAAAGAGTTTCCAAGTGGAAAGGAGGAATCCTACTCCTAATAGGATTGGAGTACGTAGGACTCCTCCACCTCCAATTTCGACCAAACCTTTAGGGTTTGAGGCTGCCTCCTGCCCTCCCTCCCTCCTATATATACTAGAGGATTTAGAGGGAAGAGCTAACCCTAAATGCCACGTGCTCCCTCTACTTCCTCTAGATCGTTCTCTCCTCTAGTCTAATTTCGGCGGTGCTTAGGCGAAGCCCTTTCAGAATAGTTCCACCACCATCGCCACCACGTCATCGCGCTGCCGTAGAACTCACCTACCTCTCCGCTCCCTCTTGCTGGATCAAGAAGGTAGAGATTGTCATCGAGCTGTACGTGTGCTGAACGCGGAGGTGTCGTCCGTTCGGCACTAGATCGGAAGGACCGTGATCAATATCGCGAGACGATTCATGATTGGATTGCGGGACGTATCGTGATGAGATTGTGGGATGGATCATTATTGGATCGCGGGATGGATCGTGATGGGATCGCGGGATGCTCGGCGATTTGGATCGCAAAGACTTTCGACTACATCAACCGTGTTTCTTAACGCTTCCCGCTTAGCGATCTACAAGGGTATGTAGATCCACTCTCCCTCTTGTAGATGCTCATCACCATGGATAGATCTTGCGTGTGTGTAGGAATTTTTTTTGTTTCCCATGCAACATTCCCCAATAGTTTGAGCTCCATGTTCCGGCTTGTGGAGAGGCGGTTCAGATAACCAGCATGCAATTCATCAGCAGTTAATTTCTCCAGCACGGGGAATTCAAAATCCAGTTTGTCACATGAAGAAGCTTCATCCTTGTCGGTGTGCTTTGTTAGTAAATGGGGTTCTTGATATTGGAAGACACTCCCAGTTATGATGACGTCCGGAAGAATTGGATCTTCAACGACTGTTAAAGGGTTGGGCGGCTTAGAATTGGCCCTTGGAGGACTTTCAGTTGCCATTTCATGGGCCGATGGCTCGGAGGACCGACGAGTATCTTCAGGCACATCCTTCGTGGTTGCAGAGGGCTCAGCGTGAGCTACAGGAGAGTCTGGCTTAGAAGTCTTCGGCTCTTGAGCAGTGGGGCAGAGGTAGACCTGCCGGTCTTCCTTCATTTTTCTTGGTCCCTAGGAAACACAAAAGATTATTATGTAAAGGTCAAGGATGGCAAAGGGATATGATGCAGACACAAAGGTATGTACTCCGAGTTGATCTTCAGAGGCGGCAGCTTAGTCCCTGTAGAGTCGCCTGACGACGTGGGCGTTTCCTGAAGGCAATTAAGGCAATATAAAATAGAGCAAGGTTATAATGCAAGGTTGACAAAGCTAAACTTAGTTAAACAAGTACCTCAGCTGGTCGTTTCCACTGAGCCGGAGAATTGGATAATACGGCCACAAGATCTTTAGAGCCAGCACTCTAGGTTTGGCGTCAGGAGGTGTGTTGTTGCTTTTTCAAAAGAAAATCAGGGTCTAAATAAGCAAGAGGATGACAAAATGGGACTTTTCGGATGACCCGCCATATCTCCTTTGGTGGAAGGTGTTCTGAGTCAGATGAAACATAGGTTACCTCAGGAATGTTGGCGTGTCTTGTCTTCGATTCTTCCTGTGAGTTATTATTGTCATTACGGCGCATAAAAAGACGGCCAAGAGAGTTAAGTTCTACCTCCGAGTCGTCAACTTCAGGCTGCTCTTGAACAGCAGTTTTCTTCTTTCGACCACCGGTTTTTTCCTTAGACTTCTTCACAGGAGGAGTATATCTTTTATTCCAAAAGCTGGAATTAGCCTGAAAGCAAGAGCTTCCGAAAGAGGTTAAAGGTTGCTACATACATGTATAGTTAACACGGAGGTAAAGAGATTTGAAAGCCGTCCTTACATTTGGGGCCGGGTTTGCGGCACAGAAAGGTTGTAACCCGATGGTGCGGCAAGCTTCTTGGGATTCATGGATAAGTCCCTTGATGGCGGCAACAATGTTTTCTTCTGTCAGAGTGGTGTGATTGAAGTAGAGGGGGTCATTGGCGTCACCCGTATATTCACACATAAGACGGTCCCGCCGGCTCGGAGGCATGACCTTCCAAGAGATCCAACAGCGGGTCAGGTCGATTCCTGTCAGACCGTTTTCCATGAGGGCTCTAATCTTGGTGAAAGCCGGAGCATACTTCGCTCGTGTGAAGGCCGACATCCGGTCCGGGAGTTCAGTTGTGGTGCGGAGTCGGGTAGGACGATAACCCGGCAGTGGATGTTCTCCCTCTAGAGACGTGTCCTTGCAGTAAACCCAAGTTTTATTCCAATCCTTGGGGTGACTTGGCATTCTAACAGTTGGAAAAGGCATATCCTGTCTTCTTTGGATGGAGACTCCGCCAAGTTCTAAGCTTGGGCCAGCCGCCACTTCCGTCTGGCGGTTTACGTAGAAATACTCGTGGAAGAGGTCAACTGATGGCTCTTCTTGTAAGTAAGCTTCGCAAAGTATTTGGAAGTTGCACATATTTGAGATGGAGTTGGGCGTAATGTCCTGAGGATGCAGCTTGAAGAAATGGAGGACGTCTCGGAAAAATTTAGAGTCGGGCGGGCTGAAACCACGTGCAAGGTGGTCAGCAAATATAACTATTTCGCCCTCTTGAGGGATGGGTTTCTTCTCTTCACCCGGAACCCGCCAATGAATAACATCTTTAGCTGGCAAAGTTCCCGCGTCTACAAAATAAATCTACTCAAGCCTCATAGGATAGCCACACATCATTGGGTAATAATATATAGCATTAAGCACCATGTTTAAGTAGAGATTATAGCAGGGGAAAGAGGAGTTACACCACTGCATAGAGAAGGACGGAGTTGGTGGTGACGGTGGCGAAGTTGTTGATGTAGATCTTCGCCACGATGGTTGCCCCGCGGCGTTCCAGCGCCCTCGGGGGAGATGAGGAGAGATCCCCCCCCTCCTTCTTCTTCATTCGTATCCCCCTAGATGGGAGGAGAGTATCCAATCTGGTCCATAGCCGTCGTGGATCCCGAAGGGCAAGAGCCCCTCCGAGATTGGATCTCTCTCTCTCTGTGTATTTATCTCCTGTTTTCATGAGTGTTTTTTGACCCCTTCACTGCTTCTTGAATATCCGGAGATCCATAACACTGATTGGGCTGAAATTTTGAGGGGACTTTTCCCGGGAAAACATCTTTCTTGCCGTGAAAGAATGGCACCAACCGACTTACGAGGTGATCCCAAGCCATTAGGGTGTGGCCACCCCCCAGATCGCATCATGTTGGCTTGGGAGCACCTCCGGCACCGTGTTGTGCTGATTTTTCTTCCCAAATTTCACATACGTTCCAAAAAAATCTGCGAAAATTTTTATTGTGTTTGGACTCCATTGGATTTTTTGCAAAATGTGCAAAAACAACAGGACCTGGCAGTGGGCACTCGGTGAGTAAGTTAGTCCCAAAAGTATTATATAATGTTGCCAAAAGTATATGAAAGTTGTAGAGTATTGGCATGAAATAGTAAAAATTATAGATACGACGAAGACCTATCAACAGTTACTACCTTTGCTATGCTAGTTGCCTCGTTTCTATTGTTATGTCTCGTTACCTACCACTATAATGTCAAGCCTTACAACATTGCCATGAAAAGCCTCTAACCCCTCCACATCCTAGCAAACCAATGTTTGGCTAAGTTACCACTTGCCCAACCCTTTTTATAGTGTTTCTAGTTGCAGGGTAGGTTGTTCCATGTGATAACTTAGTACAAGGTGGAAGGCTTGGCCTTTTGCTCGGTGATTTGTTCCATCTTTGCCACCCTTGTTTCCGTTTACCGGTGTTATGTTCCAAATTGAGCGCTCCTAACATGCTTGGGTTTGTTATGGGGACCCCCTTGATTATTTGTTTTGGGATAAAACTCTTTTGACAAGGCCCAATGATAACCCACAAGTATAGGGGATCACAACAGTTTTTGAGGGTAGAGTATTCGACCCAAATTTATAAATTTTACACAAGGGGATCCAAAGAATATTTGCAAGTATTAGCAGTTGAGTTGTCAATTCAACCACACCTAGAGATTAAATATCTACAGCAGAGTGATTAGTAGCACAGTAATATGATAATTTCGATAGCAGTAGTAACAGTAACAATAACAGTAACGGTGATAGCAATGGTTTTGTACCAAGTGTAACAGAGTGATAGCAGCAATAGTAACTTGGCAAGTACAATATGTGGAAAACTCGTAGGCATTGGATCGGTGAATTCGTTGGATGATATTCATCATATAAAAGTCATAACCTAGGGCGACATAGAACTAGCTCTAAATCATAAATATAATGTAGGCATGTATTCCGTAAATAGTCATACATGCTTATGGAAAAGAACTTGCATGACATCTTTTGTCCTACCCTCCCATGGTTGCGGGGTCCATAAGGAAACTAAGGGATATTAAGGCCTCCTTTTAATAGAGAACCAGAACAAAGCATTAACATGGAGTGAATACATGAACTACTCAAACTACGGTCATCACCGAAAAGTATCCCAACTATTGCCACTTTGGGGTTTACGGATCATAACACGTAATAGGTGCATATGACTAGCAAGATCGGATCAAGAACATAGATATAGTGGTGATAACATAAACGGTTCAGATCTGAAATCATGGCACTTAGGCCCTAGTGACAAGCATTAAGCATGGCAAAGTCGTAGCAACATCAATCTCGGAACATAATGGATACTAGGGATCAAGCCCTAACAAAACTAACTTGATTACATGATGAATCTCATCCAACTCCTCACCGACCAGCGAGCCTATGAAGGAATTACTGACTCTCAGTCAGGAGTATCATGGGATTTGTGATGAACGATGGTTGATTATGACGAAGACCAAAAATTCCCCTCTCCGGAGCCCCAAACGGGCTCCAGATCTGGCCTCCCAATGAAGAACGGGAGATGGCGGCAGCTCCGTCTTGTGAAACATGATAAAACTTCCCCTCCTATTTTTTTTCTCCAAAAAAAGGAATTTATAGTGTCGGAATTAGGGTCAGGTGGGCCACAAGGTAAACACAACCCTGGTGTCTTGTGGGCACCCAGGGGCCCCCTCCGGTGGTTCTTGGCTCCAATATTTTTTATTTATTCTGAAATAAATCTCCAAAAAGTTTTGTCCAATTCCGAGGACTTCTATTTCTGCACAAAAACAACACCATGGTAGTTCTGTTGAAAACAGCGTCAGTCCGGGATAGTTTCATTCAAACCATGCAAATTAGAGTCCAAAACAAGAGCAAAAGCATTAGGAAAAGTAGATACGACAGAGACGTATCACCCAACATTGCTACTATTTACTTAACAACCTAATAAAAACTGCATTGGGCTTAGCTACCCCATAGATAATTAATCAACAACCCGGGCTAGTGCTCCTCATGAGTGTTGGTCCAAACTGACTCACTTGCAGAGCCACCATGGGGCAACTCGGGGGGATTTCTATCAGGCCACCGTACGTAGTGTTCATCTAGTAGTGCCCTGAGAAAGAGATATGTGCGGCACAAATTGGGATCTGGCATGTCGGGCGCTCTTGCTGGATTTGTTTTACCCTTATCGATTGTCTTGTGCATCCAGATTCTGAGGATACTTTGGGTTACCTTGAGGTTGAGGTTTTCCACCGTAGCTTGTCGTTAGTTTGTGGTGGATGAGTTGGAGCACCCCTACATGGTTAACTCTTTCGGAAAGCTGTGTCGGCGGTTATGTGGCAACTTGGAAATTGTTTAACACTCGGTTATAGCAAACTTGAAGTAAACTCAACTAAAATACACCAACCGTGTGCGTAACCATGATCGTCTCTTTTCGAGGGAGTTCGGGAAGAGAACACGGTGGGGTTATGATTGAATCGTAAGTAGGTGTTCAAGATCACTTCTTGATCATAACTAGTACTCATCCGACATGTGTAGATACTCATCTTATTCTTGTACTCATAAGTTAGCCACTCAAATACATGCTTGGAGCATGCTACAACCTCACCACTTAACCATGCCTCACCTATAATCTTAGATGGTCTCGGTACTATGGGTGGTGAGATTATTGAGCCCCTATGGCTCAAAGATAACTACAGCACAATAGGTACAGGTGCAGATGCGATCGGGCCAGATGATGCCTCCAGGCTCCAATGAGAGTACGACAAGGAGCATGGACGCATGTACATCACCTATCGAGGCGACTAAAAGCACATTTGATCACTTGGTGGTTTTGGTAATTAATAACAACATATAAGTCATTGAACTAATGTTTCCACCAAGTATATTTCAGGAAATGTTCAATGATAGGATTAGCAAAAGGATTGTGGAGATTGTGGAATACCCCAAGATGCAAGGAAATAGGTTGGCAAAGCTTCAAGCAAGAGGACTCTACATTTCACATTTGTGAGAAATCACTTTGAGTCCATATGAAAGCCAATACTATTAAAAGGGGGTAAGGTTTTGTTGGTGAACAAAATGCCCCTACGTGCACAAGTGATAGTCACCAAAAACACCCACAAACTCTCCCGCCAAAGTCTGTCCAAAGCCAAATACTCAAAATAGGTGCAACCAACATTCCACACTCGGTGCCACCAATTCCAAACACTAGACAAACTCAGTCAAACCCTAGCTTTTCGGTGCAACCGATACTGCATCCGGTGCCACCGAGTTGGGCTGCCAACTTTCTGTTACGCAAGTTCACAGCTTTGGTCCCTCCAAGATTGTTGGATCAGCATCACCAAAATTGGACATTCTGACCGTTGGTCAACTTATCAATGCAACCGAGATTCCTATATCAGTCTCACCGAGATTCAAAAGTTGCTAACTTTAAGTCACGTTGGTACAACCAAGATTCACATATCGGTTCCACCAAGTCTGACATATTGTGTGTAACGGTTGGATTTTTGGAGATGCCTATACATACCCCTTCACCACCACCTACTCGATAGAGAAGCACTCAGAACTGTTCCCCACTCATATCTACTGATTTTCTCAAAGAGAACCACCTATCCTTGTGTTGAGGTCAAGATCTTCCACTCCAACCATATGGATCTTGATTTCTAGCCTCCCCAACTTGCTTTCCACCCAATCAATCTCTTCTACCAAGCCATGTCTGTGAGAGAGTGATTGTGTGTTGAGGAGTCTATCATCTTGAAGCACAAGAGCAAGGAGTTCATCGCATTATCGAGCCTATTATCTTTTGGAGGGTGGTGCCTCCTAGATTGGTTAGGTGTCGCTTGGGAGCCTCCTACTTCGTGTTGTGGAGTGAACCAAGAAGTTTGTAAGGGCAAGGAGATCGCCTACTTCGTGAAGATCTACCCCGAGTAAGGCTAGTCCTCCGTAGACGTAGGACATCATGGTATAGTCAAGGTTGCTTCTTTGTGGAACCCTCCATGGGTAGGGCCCTCCGTGGACTCTCGCAAATGTTATCCTTTGTGGGTTGAAGTCTCCATGAGCGTGGATGTACGATAGCACCACCTATCGGAACCACGGGAAAAATCATCGTGTCACCAATTGCGTTTGATCTTCCTACCCTCTCTTTACTTACATGTTTGTCTTTACTTTCCGCTGATATACTCTTAGACATGCATGTGTAGGGTGTACTTGACATACTATAAATGCTAAAATCTGCCAAGAATTAAAATTGCTAAAAAGTAGATTTTTATTTGGTCAAGTAGTCTAATCACCCCCCCCCCTCTAGCACTACTTTCGATCCTACAACGACTAGGAGGTACACTTGGTCGGAAGCCTGGGATAGTGAGATAGATGTCATATTTTTCCATTTGATTTCATCTATAGCCAGAAAGCCAATGAATATACTCGCCTCTTCTATTTACATATACTTGTGATGATATATATTCTTGCGAAGCAAAGATATGCTCTTATATCCCTATCGAGGCCTTGGGCCCGGATGAGGATAGTATTGTATCTTGGGCGTTACACATATTAACCCAGTGCCCAATGTTAGTTCCAGTTTTTTACGTGTTTTTAACTTTTCATAAAATCAATACCAAATGAAGTCCAAACACGATGAAACTTTACTGTGATTTTTTCTGGACCAAAAGAGACCCTAGAAGCTTCGGGAGGATACTAGAAGGCGTAAGGGTGAGTGACAAGCTCACAAGGCACACCTTGGGGGTACGGTGTGCCCGTACATAGTTTTGACCTAATTCCACTTTTATAAATACTCAAATATTCCCAAACCAATAGAGAACTACCCAAAACAGGTTTTCGCCGCTGCAAGCCTCTGTTCCATCGCGATCTCATCTGGAGACATTTTTCGGTACCTTGACGGAGGAGGAATCAATCACGTAGGCCATCTACATCGACCTGGATGCCTCCATGATGATGTATGAGTAGTCCACCACAAACTGACGGGTCCATAGCTAGTAGCTAGATTGCTTCTTATCTCTCTTGGATCTTCAATACCATGCTCTCCGTAATTCTCACAGTGATCTATCCGATGTAATCTTCTTTTGCGGTGTGTTTGTTCAGATCCAATGAATTGCGGGTTTTTAATCAGATTATTCATTGAATGTATTTGAGTCATTTCTGTACTTTATTATGCATGATTTTTATAGCTTCGTATTTCTCTCTGATCTATCTGTTTGGTTTGGCCAATTATGTTGATTTATCTTCAATGAGAGTGTTGCATTGTATAATGGGTTCAATCTTGTGGTGCTCTATATCCTAATGACAGAAAAAGACAAGACATGTATTTGTATTATTTCCATTAAGGATAAAATGATGGGGGTCTATTCATATTGATTGAGTTTACTTTGTCTACATCATGTCACCTTGCTCCAAGCATTACTCTGTTTGTTATGAACTTAATACCTAGAGATACAAGTATACAAGCGCTCTTGAATTGGAGTAATAGATGCAGAATCATTTTGGTCTACTTGTTTTATGGACGTGATGTTGATACGTCCATTTTGCATCATGTTTTCCTACTATTATTTATAGTGTTTCCATTCAATATAACACTTTGTGGAGTAATTCTAATGCCTTTTCTCTCATAATATGCAAGGTTTACACAAAGAGGGAAATTACCGACAGCTCGAATTCTCAACCTGAAAAAGCTATGTTAGAGATACCTATTATGCACGTCTCCAAATAATCTGAAATTTCACAGAGATTTATTTTGGAATATATAAAAATTATTGGAGAAAAGAAATGCGAGAGGGGGCCACCCAGGTGCCCACTAGGCACCAGGGCACGCCTACCCCCCCTGGCATGCCCTGGTGGGTAGTGGGGCCCCTGGCCAGCCTCTAGTGCCCATTTTCTGGTACATAAGCCCATTTTCCCTTAAAAAATCAAGAGAGGACTCTTGGGACGGAGCACCGTCGTCTCGAGGCGGAACTTGGGCAAGAGCACTTTTGCTCTCCGGCGGAGGGATTCCGCCAGTGATACTTCCCTCCGGGAGGGGGAAATCAAAGTCATCGTCATCACCAACAACCCTCTCACCTTGGCAGGATCAATCTTCATTAACATCTTCACCAGCACCATCTCATCTCAAAACCCTAGTTCATCTCTTGTGTTCAATCTTTGTATCAAAACCTTAGATTGATACCTATGGGTGACTAGTAGTGTTGATTAAATCTTTTAGTTGCCGCTAGTTGTTTATTTGGTGGAATATTAAATGTTCAGATCCATTATGCTATTTATTATCCCTCTGATCTTGAGCATGAATATGATTTGTGAGTAGTAGTTTTTGTTCTTGAAGACATGGGAGAAGTCTTTGTCATAAGTAATCATGTGAATTTGATATTCGTTCGATATTTTGATGACGTGTATGTGGTGAATCCCTTAGTGGTGTATGTGAACGTCAACTACATGACACTTCACCATTTTTGGGACCAAGCGAATACGTTGTGGATTAGTTATTAGATGATGGGTTGCTAGAGTGAAGAAGCTTAAATCCTAGTTTATGCGATATTCCGTAAGGGGCTGATTTGGATCCATATGTTTAATGCTATGGTTAGATGTTATCTTAATTCTTCTTTCGTAGTTGTGGACGCTTGCGAGAGGGGTTAATTATAAGTGAGAGGCTTTTTCAAGTAAGAACCGCATCCAAGCACCGGTCCACCCACATATCAAATTATCAGAATAGTGAGCGTGAATCAAACAAACATGATGAAAGTGACTAGATCAAATTCCCATGTGTCCTCGAGAACGTTTTACTTATTATCACAGATCATTCCGGCTTGTCCTTTGATACAAAAAGGTTTGGGCTACCTTGCTGCACTTTTGTTACCGTTATTACTATTTGCTCGTTCCAAATTATCTTGCTATCAAACTGTCTGTTGCCGATAATTCCAATGCCTCCAGAAAATACCTTACTGAAAACCGCTTGTCATTTCCTTCAGTTCCTTGTAAGGTTTGACACACTTACTTATCAAAAGGACTATGACTGATCATTTATACTTGTAGGTCATCAGATGCCTACATACATAATCATTGTTGTGAATAACATCATAACTATGTGTTTTTATATCAATCGCCCAACGGTAATTTGTCTACCCACCGTATATTATGTGTTCGAAAGAGAAGCCTCTAGAGAAAATTATGGCCCCCGGTTCTATTTAATTATATTGGTAAAATACTAAAACCTTGATGCAATTATTTACTTTTACTTTTTTATATATCTATGTCTACCAGAATTAATCATTGCAAGTCACGAGTTAAGGGGATTGACAATCATATTGCCCGTGTTAGATGTAAGTGTTTGATTTTGTGTGTGTAGGTTCTGACGACGAGAGTTCAAGCGAACGACGAGCAATCGTTGAAGTGGGGGACCTAGATGGGCCGGCCCACCAGCACGGGAGGCCACAACCTCCTTTCTTTTCTTTTTTATATTTTTTGTTTCTTTTTTGCTTTTTTAAAATTACTTATACTTTCAAATATTCTAAATGTATATATTATTTACAAATACTCTATTGAACCATTTTAAAAACGTTGAAGAAGTATTTGAAAAATGTTCAATAGGTATTTGAAAAATGTTAAAGAATTATCTTCAAAAATGTCGATCATATATATATATATATATATATATATATATATATATATATATATATATATATATATATATAAATGTTAATAAACCATTGAAAAAAATCTTGAACAAGTATTTGAAAAATGTTTAACAAGTATACTAAAAATGTTGAACAATTATTTGAATAATTTTGAACAAGTATTTTAAGAAATGTTGATCATATATATGAAATGTTGAACAATTATTTGAAAATATTGAATATGTATTAAAGATGTTGAACCCGTATTTGAAAATGACGAATAAGTATTAAAAATACTGAAAACTATTTGAAAATATTGAATATGTAATAGAAAAATGTTGAAAAAGTACTGGTAAACATACCCGTACGTTGCAACGGGAGAAAATAAATCACCCCTTGTACATACATTCAACGACACCAAGAAATCATACAAAATCTTTCACAATGCCGTACATGAAACAACATGATATGTGACGTTGTGCATAAATATAAAGGTGGTATGGTTTTTGAAATAACTAAAGTTATGTCCAGTTTATTAGACAACAGAAATATCTACCTAATTGCCGGTATCAATTCACATCTTTGTGGTGTTCCTCCTTAGTGATACCTAAAAAATAAAGCATTGCCTGTAAAAAAATAATGCATAAAATAGCAAATTACACTTTAGTATTCAATGATAGCATGTGCATAAGAGCATTAGTTTTATTTTGTTGATATATGTGTTTACAACTATAATCCAAGTCAAGACTTAATTTACTTGCAAACATGTTAGATATATTCATCAAAAACATTCAATCTGTAAGGACATGTATAACGAATAGGCATTTTCAAATACCCCATATGATGAAAAGTATTAATTAAGGGTGTAACATGAAATAATTTTAGAAATGATTATCATGCAAGATAATATCATATCTGGAATGTATACATTTTTCAGTGATTTTCGTATATAAATTTCTAAATTTCAAGTTAGCATATGATAGATATGAATATTTTGGAGATACTTGAATCTGCCAAAAAAGTTTAAGAAGAAAATGTCTGAGCCGAAATTGGAAAATTGTGGAGCCCATTGCATAAGATGGAACTTGGGCGAAGCTTTTCTATCTTGCGCTCACGTGAAATCAAGAGAAAAGGAAGAAAAGGGGGAGATGCGGGGATCGAACCAAGGTTCGCTCGCTGGGAGTGCAAGGCTCCGACTAGTAGGCTGGTGATTTGTGATTTGTGATTTGTGATCGGATAATTTCCTACATGAGCTAAACAGAAACGTTGGTGACTCTATAAAAACGTATCATTTGTTCCACTTACGGGTGGCATACGGGCGTAATTCCTGCGAACTGTAGGGGCCAATTCCACGACGAACAATCAGAAGCACTATTTGCTTTATTATTAGGCAAAGAGGTAAAAATAAAGATAGATATAGAGATTTAAAAAATGTTAAATAAGTTCTTCGACAATGTTGAGCGTGTATACCAAAAATGGTGATCACTTATTAATTTTATTTATTTTTGGCATGTACAAAATTGTAGAGTGAAAACAAAAACAAACATAAGAAAAATAAAAAATAAAAAATAAAAAATAAAAAACCAAACAAAAAAAGAGAAGAAACCAAATGCAAGAAAAAAAGAAAGAAAATGCAATAAAGAATTGAAAAAAATGGAGAATGAAAAAAAACAAATAAAACAGAAAAAAAGGGCTAGAATAGCCTCAAGTAGTACGCGCCCAACAATTAATCACAAGAGGGACTCTAGTCGGAATAGTTAGCAGCAGCATAAATCTGACTGGAGACTAGGGACTGAATCCTGTTTCACCCATTTCTTTGTCTCTATTTTTTTTTTGAGAAAATCTTTTTCTCTATATTTAATCCCCACACTCGCGCCAGCGGGCCGGCCCAATACGATGCTCATGGATCAAACCTTACGTGATAGAACCCCGCAGCATCGCGAAGGCGAAAAATACCTCTTCTGGCTCTAATTTTCTTAAAAAATATTAAAAGGTCAAACATTTTATGAAACCAAGCATTTTATGGAAAAGGAACAAATTTCAAAGGGAGAATAATTTTTAAAATTACAAACAATATTTTGGAAGTAAAAACATTTTTTACAAACAATAAAAAATTAATAAAGCAGACATTTTTAGAAATCACGGACAACTTTTTGAAAATGCAAACAGTTTCTGAAACCCCCAGATATATTCTCGAAATCGTGAACACATTTCCAAAACATGAATTTTTTTATTTGTGAACATATTTGGAAAGTGAAATTTCTAAATATTTCCTCAATTTGTAAACAAAAATTCAAAGGCGAACACGTTTTGAGATTCCGGTAATAATTTTTGATTCTGTGAACAAATTTTAAAAACATGAATATTTTTTTATTTTGAGAACATATTTTGAAAGTTGGAACATGTTTTGAAATTACCAAAGAAACCTATATCTGTGAACAAAAATCAAAATGTGAACATTTTTATATATTTGAAATCCTAAAAAATAGATTTTTCGAACATGTTTTGTAAAGTAGCAAACAAACTAAAATTCCATTTTCTAAAAAATTTGAATTAATTTTCAAGACTGAAACATTCTGGAAAAAATGAAAAAATTTGTAAAATGCGATTTTTTTAAAACATTCTGTAGATTTGTTGAAAAATAGAAAATGAGATAGAAAAGGAAATAAAAGAAAAAAAGAAAAAAACGAAAAAACAAAAAAAGAAAAAAGGATAGAAAAGAAAAAAGGTAAAATAACGAAAAAGGAACAGAAAAGGACATAAACTGGTTCAGTAACCTTCCGTTACGTTCTAGAAGGTTCCTAAAACCGGGAAGAACCGACTCGAACCTCCTAGAACATTCCCAAAACCGATGAGTATTGTAGCGCGTTATATATACTAATGCGTGAGGCCCGCGTTGTACCAGCCCAACTGCAATCCTTGACATCTTTGTAATATATTCCATGTGCGAACCTTCCATGTTAGGCCTCAGGTGGTTTGAGTTAAAATATTTGCTTCATATCATTTTGCATCATGGCATCATGTCATTCATACCACAAGTTTGCATCATGTTATGATTGAGTGGAGGTGTGTGTTGTGATGTTGTATTGCAAACCCAAGTGCTATGTCCATGTATGAAACCCACATTCAAATTATCCCTTTGTTCCAATACCTCTATCTCCTATTTTTTGCAAATTCTATGAATAGTGGTATTTTTCTTGCCCTAGTCCACTGAATATAATGTTGCTTAGTTGCCTAATATTCTGTATGAAGTTTTAAAAACAATCCTTGGTCAGGTACTCATCTACACCATTTTACATTCTGCAAAAGCAGATTCAAATGGTGTTAAAAGGGTATTTTATTTTTTCCTCTCAAAAATCCCAAAACCAATGTTATAAAATCATGGCTATTTTCAGAATCACAAAAATGTTTTGCTTTTGCTAGAATGCCATTCCAAAACCCAATGTTATAAACCTGAGCTAGGGACGCGGCTTCGATCCCCCGATGGCGCATATCCCCCTTTTTTGTGATATTTCGTTCTATGGATGACAATGGGCCATGGACCCACTTGTCACTCTCTCTCAGGGCCTGGCGCCAGACTGCCAGTGGGCCCTATTTAAAAATATGTTTCTTTAGATTTATTTCCCTTTTTGTTGCATATTTCTAGATAAGGAAAGTTTCCTAATCTGGCCAAGCCATTCCTGGCAGTTTCCAAATCGGGATATGCCAAATTTGGCATGTTCTAGGTTATACCTAGAGATAGGAAATTTAGAATTGAGTTGTGACATGTTTTTCTATACGAACCTCGGCATGTGATATATGATTTTGGGTCCATCTGTGGTGTTGCTTTTGTCATTTCCCTTTTTTGTGATATTTCGTTCTATGGATGACAATGGGCCATGGACCCACTTGTCACTCTCTCTCAGGGCCTCTGGCGCCAGACTGCCAGTGGGCCCTATTTAAAAATATGTTTCTTTAGATTTATTTCCCTTTTTGTTCCATATTTCTAGATAAGGAAAGTTTCCTAATCTGGCCAAGCCATTCCTGGCAGTTTCCAAATCGGGATATGCCAAATTTGGCATGTTCTAGGTTATGCCTAGAGATAGGAAATTTAGAATTGAGTTGTGACATGTTTTTCTATACGAACCTAGGCATGTGATATATGATTTTGGGTCCATCTATGGTGTTGGTTTTGTCATTTCCCTTTTTTGTGATATTTCGTTCTATGGATGACAATTGGCCATGGACCCACTTGTCACTCTCTCTCAGGGCCTCTGGCGCCAGACTGCCAGTGGGCCCTATTTAAAAATATGTTTATTTAGATTTATTTCCCTTTTTGTTGCATATTTCTAGATAAGGAAAGTTTCCTAATCTGGCCAAGCCATTCCTGGCAGTTTCCAAATCGGGATATGCCAAATTTGGCATGTTCTAGGTTATGCCTAGAGATAGGAAATTTAGAATTGAGTTGTGACATGTTTTTCTATACGAACCTAGGCATGTGATATATGATTTTGGGTCCATCTGTGGTGTTGGTTTTGTCATTTCCCTTTTTTGTGATATTTCGTTCTATGGATGACAATGGGCCATGGACCCACTTGTCACTCTCTCTCAGGGCCTCTGGCGCCAGACTGCCAGTGGGCCCTATTTAAAAAAATGTTGCTTTAGATTTATTTCCCTTTTTGTTGCATATTTCTAGATAAGGAAAGTTTCCTAATCTGGCCAAGCCATTCCTGGCAGTTTCCAAATCGGGATATGCCAAATTTGGCATGTTCTAGGTTATGCCTAGAGATAGGAAATTTAGAATTGAGTTGTGACATGTTTTTCTATACGAACCTCGGCATGTGATATATGATTTTGGGTCCATCTGTGGTGTTGCTTTTGTCATTTCCCTTTTTTGTGATATTTCGTTCTATGGATGACAATGGGCCATGGACCCACTTGTCACTCTCTCTCAGGGCCTGGCGCCAGACTGCCAGTGGGCCCTATTTAAAAATATGTTTCTTTAGATTTATTTCCCTTTTTGTTGCATATTTCTAGATAAGGAAAGTTTCCTAATCTGGCCAAGCCATTCCTGGCAGTTTCCAAATCGGGATATGCCAAATTTGGCATGTTCTAGGTTATACCTAGAGATAGGAAATTTAGAATTGAGTTGTGACATGTTTTTCTATACGAACCTCGGCATGTGATATATGATTTTGGGTCCATCTGTGGTGTTGCTTTTGTCATTTCCCTTTTTTGTGATATTTCGTTCTATGGATGACAATGGGCCATGGACCCACTTGTCACTCTCTCTCAGGGCCTCTGGCGCCAGACTGCCAGTGGGCCCTATTTAAAAATATGTTTCTTTAGATTTATTTCCCTTTTTGTTGCATATTTCTAGATAAGGAAAGTTTCCTAATCTGGCCAAGCCATTCCTGGCAGTTTCCAAATCGGGATATGCCAAATTTGGCATGTTCTAGGTTATGCCTAGAGATAGGAAATTTAGAATTGAGTTGTGACATGTTTTTCTATACGAACCTAGGCATGTGATATATGATTTTGGGTCCATCTGTGGTGTTGGTTTTGTCATTTCCCTTTTTTGTGATATTTCGTTCTATGGATGACAATGGGCCATGGACCCACTTGTCACTCTCTCTCAGGGCCTCTGGCGCCAGACTGCCAGTGGGCCCTATTTAAAAAAATGTTGCTTTAGATTTATTTCCCTTTTTGTTGCATATTTCTAGATAAGGAAAGTTTCCTAATCTGGCCAAGCCATTCCTGGCAGTTTCCAAATCAGGATATGCCAAATTTGGCATGTTCTAGGTTATACCTAGAGATAGGAAATTTAGAATTGAGTTGTGACATGTTTTTCTATACGAACCTCGACATGTGATATATGATTTTGGGTCCATCTGTGTTGTTGGTTTTGTCATTTCCCTTTTTTGTGATATTTCGTTCTATGGATAACAATGGGCCATGGACCCACTTGTCACTCTCTCTCAGGGCCTGGCGCCAGACTGCCAGTGGGCCCTATTTAAAAATATGTTTCTTTAGATTTATTTCCCTTTTTGTTGCATATTTCTAGATAAGGAAAGTTTCCTAATCTGGCCAAGCCATTCCTGGCAGTTTCCAAATCGGGATATGCCAAATTTGGCATGTTCTAGGTTATACCTAGAGATAGGAAATTTAGAATTGAGTTGTGACATGTTTTTCTATACGAACCTAGGCATGTGATATATGATTTTGGGTCCATCTGTGGTGTTGGTTTTGTCATTTCCCTTTTTTGTGATATTTCGTTCTATGGATGACAATGGGCCATGGACCCACTTGTCACTCTCTCTCAGGGCCTCTGGCGCCAGACTGCCAGTGGGCCCTATTTAAAAAAATGTTGCTTTAGATTTATTTCCCTTTTTGTTGCATATTTCTAGATAAGGAAAGTTTCCTAATCTGGCCAAGCCATTCCTGGTAGTTTCCAAATCGGGATATGCCAAATTTGGCATGTTCTAGGTTATACCTAGAGATAGGAAATTTAGAATTGAGTTGTGACATGTTTTTCTATACGAACCTAGGCATGTGATATATGATTTTGGGTCCATCTATGGTGTTGGTTTTGTCATTTCCCTTTTTTGTGATATTTCGTTCTATGGATGACAATGGGCCATGGACCCACTTGTCACTCTCTCTCAGGGCCTCTGGCGCCAGACTGCCAGTAGGCCCTATTTAAAAAAATGTTTCTTTAGATTTATTTCCCTTTTTGTTGCATATTTCTAGATAAGGAAAGTTTCCTAATCTGGCCAAGCCATTCCTGGCAGTTTCCAAATCAGGATATGCCAAATTTGGCATGTTCTAGGTTATACCTAGAGATAGGAAATTTAGAATTGAGTTGTGACATGTTTTTCTATACGAACCTAGGCATGTGATATATGATTTTGGGTCCATCTGTGGTGTTGGTTTTGTCATTTGGGCAAGTTGGTGTGTATGCTATTTTGTTTTAAGATGTCAATTTGTCATTTTTGTATGAATTATTCTTTGCATCCTTTGGTAAACTTGTCAACGTGAAAATTGGCCTTTGATATGTGTACTAGCCCCTGGTATTTTTGCATGCCATGATAAACCTTGTTTATGTGTGGAATTCTTGCTGTCAACATGCTACAAAATATTGTTGTTTTATTTCTAAGTATAGAATATGTTTATCATGTTGATATGTTTCCATGATGATTGCCATGAATCTGTAGCTCCTTTGGGGTTGGCTCAATGGAGTCAATTGTAGAGCATGTCATCCTCTGTTAGAATGTACTGATTGTTTGCAAGTAGAGGTGTTACATCTTGGTTAATCTTGCTATCAAACATGTCATCCTGATAAAATGCCCTGCTTGCCACTTGATAATTTTTCTAAGTCTGGGGACCTTTTAGTTCAATATGCCATGTTGGGAGGATGCTAGCCAGTAATATGTGCACATTTTGATGTTGATATAATGGAGTTAATTGAAGTTCATGTTGTCCTCTATAATCCTATTAAATTTCATGGAATGAAAGTCTCTGCAACATGTAGATGTATTGTTGTCAATATGCCATCCTATTAACTCAGATTGTGAAAACTGGTATTTTCCACGAAGTCCTTAACTATTGTTTCAACATGACATCTTGTGAGCTCATTTGTTGTTGATCCATGCTTCCATTTATGTTGCTACTGTTAGATGAAATGTTAAGCATCGTGTAGACTTCATGTCCATGCCCTTGTTGTGCATTTTAGTGTGTTGTAGCTTGTGGATGTGTGCGGTACAATATGTCATGTTGTGGTTTGTGGACAGATTGCTTGTGTGTTTGTTTTGTGCCTTGTGGGAGTTACACCCACTTGTTTTGCATGATCTTTAGGTCTATTCCTACTAGATTTTCATTTCCAATCCGGTGGGACCCTTGGGATACCAAGGAATTGTCCATGGCATTCCTCATCTTTGTTTTTTTGTCTCCGTTACCGCTAGGACCTTGTCATGAGTGTTCCGAGAGTTCCGTTACTCCATTTGCAACGTTATCCATATGCACTTGCATCGTTTTTACAAGGAGCATTCATATTTTCCATGTTCATGCATGTCCATATTACTAATCTTGAGGTTTTGTCCAGATACATTAAAGAACTAAATAATTGCATGAGAAAGATGACTAGCATAGGATTGCCATGTTAAATGCATCTAATTGGTCATGCATCATCCTTGGTTGCGCATTGCACTTTGCTTGTGTGTTTATTTGGTGTTGTTTCCTCTTTGGGTAGACCCGAGTGTCGAGACTGCGTTTGAGGATCCTGGAGAGAACACCTACAAGGACCCAACTATTTATCCCCTTAAAGACCCTACAAGCAAGATGATCGTTACCCGGATCCCGAGACTATTTTTGCTATGCTAGATGTCTCGTTTTTACCATTATGTTTTGTTACCTGCCACTAAAATGTCAAGCCTCCTAAATTGCCATGAAATCCTCTAACCCCTCCACTACCTAGCAAACCATTGTTTGGCTAAGTTACCGCTGCTCAGCCCTCCTTATAGTGTTCTTAGTTGCAGGTGCAGATTGTTTCCATGTGACAACAAGGTTATCTGGATATATCACAATAGTATTGTTATATAATTTAATGCACCTATATACTTGTCAAAAGGTGGAAGGCTTGGCCTTTTGCCCGGTGTTTTGTTCCACTTTTGCCGCCCCAGTTACTTGTTACCAGTGTTATGTTCCATATTGAGAGCTCCTAACATGCTCGGGATTGTTATGGGAACCCACTTGACTATTCGTTTAGGGATAAAGATTCTCTGGCAAGACCCAACTTTGGTACTACATTTGCTTAACAACCTAACTAAAAATGCATAGGGCTTTGCTACCCCGTGGATAACTAATCAACCCCTGGGCGAGTGCACCTCACGAGTGTTGGTCCAAACTG
The DNA here is from genome assembly GCA_022496015.1 of Hordeum marinum. NCBI lineage: Eukaryota > Viridiplantae > Streptophyta > Magnoliopsida > Poales > Poaceae > Hordeum > Hordeum marinum. The sequence continues at coordinate 503,979,342 of CM039674.1, read as the reverse complement.
TCAACCACCGGTGGCCGCCAAGGGCAACTCTGTGATTGGCCTACCGGAAGTTTGGACAATCCACCGTGTCGTGAGAACGAGATATGCGGCTCCTATTGGGGTCGTCGACACGTCGAGAGGTCTTGCTTGACTTATTTTACCTTTCTCGAATGTTTTGTCCATGGAATTCCGAGGATTCTTCGGGCTATCCCGAGGTTAAGGTTTTCCACCGGAATTTCCAAGGAGACCACGGGTTTTCCGCGTTCGAGGTTATTCCATGCAGCTTGTGGTTAGTTTGTGATGGATGAGTTGAAGCACCTCTGCAGGGTTAAATCTTTTTGAGAAGCCACGCTTTTGGTTATGTGGCAACTTGAAAATTTGTTTAACACCCAGTTATAGTAAACTTGAAGTAAACTCAAATAAAATACACCAACCGTGTGCGTAACCGTGAATGTCTATGCTCATGAGTTTGAACCGAGAGAGAACACGGCGGGGTTATGTTTGACGTAAGTAGGTGATCATGATCACTTAGTGATCAATATAGTCCACGTAAGGTTTATGCATAGATCACCCTGCTCATATTCTTGTATTCGTAAGTTAGCTACTCAAATAAATGCTTAGTGCTTGCTGCAGCCTCACCATTTAACCATACCTCACCCATTGTCTTACATAGTCTCGGTACCCGGGTTAATGAGATTGATGAGTCCTCATGGCTCATAGATTACTAACAACAATACAGGTATAGGTACATATGAGATCGATCCAGTTGATGCATCCCAGCTCTAGTGGGAGTTCGACGAAGAACGTGGGCGTATGTACATGACTTATCCGGACGAGTAGGGGAGCTACTTGGTTATCTTCCTAGGCTTAGCGAGATAGTTATCATTGCTTTTATCGCTTGATTTCGTCTGTAGTCGGACCCTGCACTTCTGGATGTTCTATGAATGATTGTATGGATTTGTAATCTAGTTTGTGGCGAGGTCAAGCCAACTCATATACGCATCTCCTCTCTTACATGTATTGCAATGATTTTTATATTTGAGAAACCATGAGATGCGCTTCTATCCCCATCAAGGCCCTCGAACCTCAATAGGGATAGTACCGCATCTTGGGCGCTACATGTGTGTTGGAGTCTTGGAGATACCATGGTGGCCCGGACAATCATATTTCTTTCCCCACACATGGTCTAGATTTTGTTTTGGGGGGGAGTCCGCATTGTCCCGGTGGTTGAATTTTAGGGAGCCTCCTGAATGCATGTTTGGTATCTGAACACACCTGGATATACGAGGAACAAATGGGCTAAGAACGATCTTAATTATTTGTTTAATTCATATATGTGCATTGTATCTCGTAGCAACGTAGGAGCATTCTACTAATTCTACCAACTAAACATTTAAGAGTAGAGACTAATAATTGGGTCGGCCCATGAGGGTCACTGGTCACTCACTTTGTTTGAATCAAGGACAATCTGCAGCTCACGAATGAATGCTCCAAGGTGAGGCAAAACTACATGTTTTGACCCTTGTATGAAAGCTAATCAAGATCTGTGTTGGGGAACGTTGCATGGGAAACAAAAAAATTCCTACTCACATGCAAGATCTATCCATGGTGATAAGCGTCTACGAGAGGGAGAGTGGATCTACATACCCTTGTAGATCACTAAGCGAAAGATTTAGGAAACGCGGTTGATGTAGTCGAACATCTTCATGATCCAATCACGAGTCGTCCCGTGATCCCATCATGTTCCTTCCGATCTAGCACCGAACGGACGTCACCTCCGCGTTCAACACACGTGTAGCTTGATTATGCCTTCACCTCCTCGATCTAGCGAGCGATGGTAAAGTAGTAGATGAGTTCTGGCAGCACAATGGCATGGTGACGGTGGTGGTGAAGAACAATCTCCGCAGGGCTTTGCCAAGCACAACGGAAACTATGACGGAGGATAAACTAGAGGGACGGGGTTGCCGGCACATGGCTTGGGAAAACTTGATGTGTTGCGGGCGCTATCCCCCCCCCTTTATTTATATGTTGAGCCCTAGGGTCGAAAATTGGAGAAAAATCCTCCTCAAGGTCGGTTTGGCATGCAGGCAAGAGTCCTTCTCGGACTCCAGGACCAGACGCCAGGGTCCTCAGCGTCTGGCCCCAGACGCCAGTGTCCCTCGCATCTGGCCCTTGGCCTCTGCAAAACTTCCTTTTACACTGACCAAAAGCTTTGTGGGCTTTACCACTTGGCCCAAATAATGTGTTCTTGTACCCGAACATTTCGTGAAACATCCGAAACCCCTTCAGGTGAATTCCGGAACCCTTCCAGACACCAGACACTATTATCCCATATATCAATCTTTACCTTCGGACTATTCTGGAGCTCCTCGTCATGTCTGGGATCTCATACGAGACTCCAAACAACTTTCGATCACCAACATAATAACTCAACTATACTTATATCGTCACCAAACGTTAAGTGTGTAGGCCCTGCGGGTTTGAGAACTATGCAGACATGACCGAGACACCTCTACGGTCAATAACCAATAGCAGGACCTGGATGCCCATATTGGCTCCTAAATATTCTATGTCAAGATCTTTATCAGTTGAACCTCTATGTCAAGGATTCAGTTAATCCCATATGTTGTTCCCTTTGTTCTTCGGTATGTTACTTGCCCGAGATTCGATCGCCGGTATCTCTATACCTAGTTCAATCTCGTTACTGGCAAGTCTCTTTACTCGTTCCATAATACAAGATCCCGTGGCTAACACTTTAGTCACATTTCTGACAAGGCTTGTTGTGATGTTGTATTACCAAGTTGGCCCTGAGATACCTCTCCGTCACAGGGAGTAAGAAATCCCAGTCTTGATCCATGCCAACTCAACAGACACCCTCGGAGATACTTTTAGAGCATCTTTATAGTCACCCAGTTACGTTGCAGCGTTTGATACACACAAGGTACTCCTCTAGTGTCGGTGAGTTGCATGATCTCAGGGTCATAGGAACAGATACTTGACATGCAGAAAACTATAGCAATAAACTGACACGATCATATGCTACGTTTATAGTTTGGGTCTTGTCCATCACATCATTCTCCTAATGGTGCGATCCCATTATCAAATAACATCTCATGTCCATGGCTAGGAAACCTTGACCATGTTTGATCAACGAGCTAGTCTATTAGAGGCATACTAGGGACATGGTGTTGTCTATGTATCCACACATGTATCTGAGTTTCTGATCAATACAATTATAGCATGGATAATAAATGATTATCACGAACAAGGAAATATGATAACAACCAATTTATTATTGCCTCTAGGGCATATTTCCAACAGTCTCCCAGTTGCACTAGAGTCAATAATCTAGCTCACATCGCTATGTGATTTACATTGTTATGAATCTCACACCCAATGAGTTGTGGGGTTCGATCATGTTTTGCATGTGAACGAGGTTTTTAGTCAACGGTTCTGCGAATTCAGATGTGTGTGTTCTTTGCAAATCTCTATGTCACACTGTAGATACTACTACCACGCTCCACTTGGAGCTACTCCAAATGGCTGCTCCACTATACATATCCGAATTGCTATTAAGAGTCATCCAGATTGGTGTCGAAGCTTGCATCGACGTAACCCTTTACGACGAACTCTTTATCACCTCCATAATCGTTAAACATTTCCTTAATCCTCTAGTTACTAAGGATAATCTTGACCACTGTACAGTGATCCACTCCTGGATCACTCTTGTACCCCTTGACAGACTCATGGCATGGCACACACCAGGTGCGGTACACAGCATGGCATACTATATAGAGCCTATGGCCAAGGCATAGGGGACAACCTTCGTCCTTTCTCTTTCTTCTGTCGTGGTCAAGCTTTGAGTCTTACTCAACTTCACACCTTACAAATCAGGCAAGAACTCTTTCTTTGACTGATCCATTTTGAACTCTTGGAAAATCTTGTCAAGGTATTTACTCATTGAAAAATCTTATCAGGCGTCTTGATCTATCTCTTATAGATCTCGATGCCCAACAATTAAGTAGCTTTATCCAGGTCTTCCTTTGAAAAACACATTTCAAACAATCGTTTATGCTTTCCAAAAATTCTACATTATTTCTGATCAACAATATGTCAACCACATATACTTATCACAAATTCTATAGTCCTCCCACTCACTTTCTTGTAAATACAAGTTTCTCATAAACTTTGTATAAACCCAAAATCTTTGATCACCTCATCAGAGCGTATATTCCAACTCCGAGATGCTTGCTCCAGCCCATAGAAGGATCACTGGAGCTTGCACACATTTTAGCATCCTTAGGACTGACAAAACCTTCTAGTTGTATCTCATACACTGTTCAAAAAATCTTCCGATTCAGCGATTTATCGTCCGATTTATCACTACTCATTGGGTGACCGATAAGATTATGCCTTATCTTCACCGTTTATCTTCTGGGCCGATTTATCACTCTGACAAGCGATTTATCGAGAATCTACCGATAAATTAGGCCTATTCTTAGCACTATGTTTGCAAAAACCTATGTTTATTTGTGTTTTTGTCGACCTAGTTATGCAATATGTACTATTGCCCTATTTTTTGTCATTATACGAGGATTCTAAAAGTCCATACTGTTGGAAATATGCCCTATAGGCAATAAATAAAGTGTTTATTATTGTATTTCCTTGTTCATGATAATCGTTTATTATCCATGCTATAATTGTATTAATTGGAAACATGGATACATGTGTGGATACATAGACAAACACAATGTCCCTAGTATGCCTCTAGTGAACTAGCTCGTTGATTGAAAGATGGTTAAGGTTTCCTAGCCATGGACATGAGATGTCATTTGATAACGGGATCACATCATTAGGAGAATGATGTGATGGACAAGACCCAAACTACAAACGTAGCTTATGATCGTGTCAGTTTATTGCTACTGTTTTCTACATGTCAAGCATATGTTCCTATGACCATGAGACCATGCAACTCAAAGATATCGGAGGAGTACCTTGTGTGTATCAAACGTCGCAACGTAACTGGGTGACTATAAAGGTGCTCTACAGGTGTCTCCGAGGGTGTCTGTTGAGTTGGCATGGATCGAGACTGGGATTTGTTACTCCGTGTGACGGAGAGGTATCTCAGGGCCCACTCGGTAATACAACATCACAATGAGCCTTGCAAGTAATGTGACTAACTGTTAGTTGCGGGATATTGTATTACAGAATGAGTAAAGAGACTTGCCGGTAACGAGATTGAACTAGGTATGGAGATACCGACAATCGAATCTCGGGCAAGTAACATACCGAAGAACAAAGGGAACTTCATACGGGATTAACTGAATCCTTGACATAGAGGTTCGACCGATAAAGATATTCATAGAATATGTAGGAACCAATGTGGACATCCAGGTCCCGCCATTGGTTATTGACCGTAGAGGTGTCTTAGTCATGTCTACATAGTTCACGAACCCGCAGGGTCTGCACACTTAAGGTTTGGTGACGTTTCGGTAGTATAGAGTTATGTATGGTGGTGACCGAAGTTTGTTCGGAGTCCCGGATGAGATCCTGGACGTCACGAGGAGCTCCTGAATGGTCCGGAGGTAAAGATTCATATATAGGAAGTCCCAGTTTGGTCGCCGGAAAAGTTTCGGGCTCATCGGTAGTGAACCGGGAGTGCCGGTAGTGTACCAGGAGACCTCCGGGAGGGGTATTTCGACCCTAGAGGGTCCATGGGCTGTGGGATAATAATAACCAGCCCTTAGTGGGCTGGTGGAACAGCCACAAAAGGCCCATGGCGCCAGGAGAAAAAAAGGCCTAAAGAAAAAGGTGAAAAAAGGCAAAAAAGGGAGAGTCCTACTCCTACCAGGATTGGAGGAGGAGTAGGACTCCTCCACCTTGGCCGGCCGACTCCTAGAGGGCCTTGCCCTTGCGCCAAGGCTGCCTCTCCTCTCCTCCTATATATACTGGTGGAATAGAGGTTTTTTGCACAGAATTTACGGCCACGTGCTACCCGTTCCACCGGTGCTCCTCTAGATCGGTTTTCCACAGTGCTTAGGCGAAGCCCTGCCAGAATAGCTCCACCACCATCGCCAGAGCGCCGTCGCGCTGCCGATCGGAAGGATCGTGATCAAGGCCACGAGACGGTCGTGATTGGATCGCGGGACAAATCGTGACGAGATCGCGGGACGGTTCGTGATTGGATCGCGGGACGCTCGGCGATTTGGATCGCGAAGAAGTTTGACTACACCAACCGCGTTTCTTAACGCTTCCCGCTTAGCGATCTACAAGGGTACGTAGATCAACTCCCCCTCTCGTAGATGCTCATCACCATGGATAGGTTTGCGTGTGCGTAGGAAATTTTTTGTTTCCCATGCAACGTTCCCCAACACATACTTGGTTTTCACACATGGATCCTTTCTCGGATTTCATGACTCCTAGCCATTTGTCGGAATCCGGGCCATCACTGCTTCTCCATAGCTCGTAGGGTCATTGTTGTCCAACAACATGACCTCTAAGACAAGGTTACCGTACCACTCAGGAGCAATACGTGCCCTTGTTGACCTACGAGGTTCGATAGCAACTTGATTTGAAGCTTCATGACCATCATTATCAACTTCCTCTTCAATTGATGTAGGCTCCACAGAAACATCTTTCTGTGTTGCGCTACTCTCTGGTTGAAACAAAGGTTCAAACAACCTCATCAAGTTCTATCTTCCTCCCACTCAATTCTTTCGAGAAAAACACTTTCTCGAGAAATGACCCATTTTTAGGGACAAACACTTGGCCCTCGAATCTGAGATAGAAGGTATACCCAACTGTTCTTAGGGTATCCTATGAAGATGCACCTTTCTGCTTTGGGTTTGAGCTCATCATACATAAGCGTCACATTCCCAAACTCTGAGAAATGACAGCTTAGGTTTCTGCCAAACCATATGGTGTCATCTCAACGGATTTAGACGGTCCCCTATTTAAAGTGAGTGTAGTTGTCTCTAATGCATAACCCCAAGACAATAGTACCAAAATGATAAGAGACATCATACTACACAACATATCCAAGAGAGCACGACTACGACGTTCGGACACACCATCACACTATGATGTTCCGGGTGGCGTGAGTTGTGAAACAACTTCCACATTGTCTTAAGTTGTATACCAAACTCGTAACTCAGATATTCACCTCCACGATCATATCGTAAACATTTTTATCTTCTTGTCACGATGATCTCAAACTTCACTCTGAATTTGCTTGAAATTTTCAAACGTTTTAGACTTGTGTTTCATTAAGTAAATATACCCATATCTACTCAAATCATCATTGAAGGTAAGAAAATAACGATATCCACCGCATGCTACAACACTCATTGGACCGCACACATCAACATGTATTATTTCCAATAAGTCGCTTGCCCGCTCCATTATATCGAAAACGGGCTCTTAGTCAACTTGCCCATGAGGCATGGTCCGCATGTCTCAACCGATTCGCAATCGAATGAGTCCATAGATCCATCAACATGGAGTTTCTTCATGCGTTTTACACCAATATGACATTTAGTGGTTGTGCCACAAGTATGTGGTTCTATCATTATTAACTTTGTATCTTTGGCATCAATATCATGAATGTGTGTATCACTATGATCAAGATTCAATAAACCATTCTCACTGGGTGCATGACCATTGAAGGTATTATTCATGTAAATAGAATAACCATTATTCTCTAATTTAAATGAATAACCGTATTGTAATAAACATGATCTAATCATGTTCATGCTCAACGCAAACACCAAATAACATTTATTTAGGTTCATCACTAATCCCGAAGGTAGAGAGAGCATGCGATGGTGATCATATCAACCTTGGAAACACTTCCAACACTCATCATCACCTCACCCTTAGCTAGCCTCCGTTTATTCCGTAGCTTTTATTTTGAGTTACTAACATTTAGCAACCGAACCGGTATCCAATACCCATGTTCTACTAGGAGTACTAGCAAGGTACATATCAATAACACGTATATCAAATATACTTCTGTTGACGTTGTCAGCCTTCTTATCTACCAAGTATCTAGGGTTGTTCCGCTTTAGCGACCGTTCTCCTCATAATAGAAGCACTTAGTCTTGGGTTTGGGTTCAGCCTTAGGTTGTTTCACTGGAGCAGCAACTGACTTGCCATCCATGAAGTTTCCCTCGTAGCCCTTGCCCTTGTCGAAACTAGTGGTTTCACTAACCATCAACAAATGATGCTCCTTCTTGATTTCTACCTTCACGGTGTCAAACATCGCGAATAGCTCAGGGATCATTATTTCCATCCTTGGCATTTTATAGTTCATCACAAAGCTCTAGTAGCTTAGTGACAATGACTTCGAGAACTATATCAATCACTATCTTATCTGGAAGATCAACTCCCACTCAATTCAAGCGATTGTAGTACCCAGACAATCTGAGCACATGCTCGCCAATTGAGATATTCTCCTTCATCTTGCAGGCAAAGAATCTTGTTGGAGGTCTCATACCTCTCAACACGGACACGAGCCTGAGACCCCAATTTTAGCTCTTAGAACATCTCATATGTTCCATTACGTTCAAAACGTTTCGGAGCCTCAATTCTAAGCCGTAATGCATGACACACTGAACTATCAAGTAGTCTTCATAACGCGCCTGTCAGATGTTCACATCATCTACACACGACGCTTGAGGGGGTGGCGCACCAAACAGTGCATTAAGGACATAAGCCTTCAGTGCAGCAATGAGGACAATCCTTAGATCATGGACCCAGTCTACATTATTGCTACCATCATCTTTCAACTCTATTTCTCAAGGAACATACAAAAAATTCAAGGGAGCTACAGGATGAGCTAGTAATCTTCAACATAATTTACAAAGGAATCTTGACTATGTTCATGATAATGAGTTTAGTTAATCATATTACTTAAAAACTCCCACTCAAATTGACATCCCTCTGGTCATTCGAGTGTCACATGGTCCAAATCCACCAACTCAAGTCCGATCATCACATGAGTTGAGGTGGTTTCAATGGTGAACATCTTCATGTTGATCATATCTACTATATGACTCATGTTCGACCTTTCGGTCTCTTGTGTTCCGAGGCCATGTTTGTACATGCTAGGCTCGTCAAGTTTAACCCGAGTGTTCTGCACATGCAACACTGGCTTGCACCCGTTGTATGTAAACGTAGAGTCTATAACACCCGATCATCACGTGGTGTCTCGAAACGACGAACTTTCGCAATGGTGCACACTTGGGAAGAACACAATTTTATCTTGAAATTTAAGTGAGGGATCGCCTTATAATGCTACCGTCGTCCTAAGCAAAATAAGATGCATAAAAGTATTAACATCACATGCAAATCATAAGTGACATGATATGGCCATGAACTTGTGCTTTTGATCTCCATCTTCAAAGCACCGTCATGATCTCCATCGTCACCGGCATGACACCACGATCTCCATCAACTTGTCGCCATCGGGGTTGCCGCGCAGACTGTTGCTTCCATGACTATTGCTAACTCATAGCGATAAAGTAAAGCAAAAACCGCGAAAATAATTAAATACAACCCTATGGCTCCTGTCGGTTGCCGTACTCATCGACATGCAAGTTGTGATATTATGTCAAAAACATGATCATCTCATACATCACATATATGCTTTAGTAATTGAAAATCGAATCATCAATCTAATCAATCCTTGTAATGTCTCCACTGCCAAGCTCAGTAATTGAAACTTGAATCATCAAATATCTAATCAATCCTCATAATTTTTTTGCCACACATGGTTTGGATTTGGTGGGAGTCCGCATTGTCCTAGCGGTTGAATTTTGGGGAGCCTCCTCAATGCTTGTTTGATGTCCGAACATGTCCGGATATATGACGAAAAAATAGGCTATGAACGATCTCAATTATTTGTTTAATTCATATATATGCATTGTAGCCCGAAAAAATGTCTTAAGAACGATCTTAATTATTTGTTTAATTCATATATGTCATTGTAGCCCGTAGTAGGCACGAGCGTTCTACTAGTTTGAAAACATTTTTAGGGTATTCTATTTCAACAGATCAAACTTTTTATATATTCTATTTCATCTATATAAACTAAATGCCCCACTCAACTTTCTTAATTCATCTAGGAAGTCCTTCCAAGTTTTGGAGGTTACACGGTTTAAGGCCCGGGTCGCATAGTTGACTTGATCGCGCCTTTTCCCATATAAAATAAGATCTACTGCTCGGGAGATGTCTTCATCATCATCCAGGCTAATCCCCCGGCTATTTAGAAGCTCCCTGGCTTTAGATTCCCCCTGGACAATCTGTAACTCCCGAGCGAGGCAAATTTTTGTGTTTTGACCCTTTTATAAAAGCTAATCGAGATCTGACCCTGGTTTGTAAAAATTTCGGAATCTGACCCTTTTCCTACCACCGGGTCCATGACGCTAGGATATAACAGTCCACCGCCAAGGTCCCTGATGGTAGGAAACTTATCCACATAAGCATGACGCACACCCACCGTTAAATAGGCTGACGGTAGCCTGTATAACCCTACCGCCAAGGTGTCTGACAATAGGTGTGAGCATGCACCATGTCCTATACTTAGCCTACATCCAGGGTACTCTGCAGTAGACTATTTTACTCTATCGTCATGGACCTTGACAGTAAGAAAAGGGTCGGATCCCATAATTTTTATAACTAAGGTCAGATCTTGACCACCTTTTGTAAAAGGGTCAAAACACATAATTTAACCCCCGAGCGAGTGAGCGCTACCAAACAGGGGAGCTCCTATTTGACACGTAATGCGTCAAATTGGAGTCGTGACACATACATCAAGCCCTAAATGGGTCAGCCCATTAACGTGCTCGCGCTTTCCCCCCGCTTGTACTGTGTCACAATGACAACAATTGAAAATAACAAGCGCCCTCATCAGGAATCGAACCGCGAACCACCAGGTTACAATGCGTTGTCGCTAACCAAGGCACTGGACGATAATACATTGGTAAAAAGCAGCGCTAAACTTTAAGAGCTAACCATACCGCCAGATATGAACACCTTTTCAAAAAGAAAAAAATGAATAATTTTCTTGCAAAGTGTAAATAAAAACTTAAAAGGCAAGTAATGTTTGAAAGGCTGAACATTTTTTGAAAGATCTGAACAAATTCCGAAATTTTAAAACTTTCTGAAATGCGAATTTTTGGAAATGTTAACATTTTTTTGAATTCTGAACACTTTTTAAATTGTGAACATATTATTTAACAATGCAAACAAATATTGACATTTCGAACTTTTCCAAAAAGGGCGAACAATTTTTGTAGAAGGTGATCTTTTTTTAAACTGTAAATTGTTTGAAAATTCTGATATTTTTCTGAAATAATGTTTCTTTTGAATTTTTTTAACAAATTTGGAAACCTCTGGCCATTTTTTTGAAATACTCGAATATTTTTTAGTTTGTGAACAAATTTTTTAAAAACAGGAGTAGTTTTTAAAATTCTGAAAACTTCAAAAAACGAACATTTGGTTAATTCTCGAACATTTTTCCCATTTGTGAACAAAACTGGTAAAACAAGAACATTTTTTATACTTCTAAACAATTTTTTGAAGACATGAAGAATTTTCGAAAATCCTGAACATATTTTGAAGTTTTTAACAAATTTGGAAAAGCAGGAATATTGTTTAAACTTCTGGACAGTATTTGAAAATATGAACATTTTTTGAAAATTTGATCTTTTTGGAAACAGGAAAATGTTTTCTCAACTTATGAACAGATTTTGAGAAAAGGAACATTTTTCAAACGTTTTAAAATTTTGCGAACGAGTTTCGAGACGGGAACATTTTCCGAACATTTGTGAAATTTAGAACCAAACATTTCAAACAATTTCTAAAAACGCGAACAATTTTTTGAAATCCTGTTTTTTTATTTAAGAACAATATTTGAAAACACGATCAGTTTTTAAATTACTGAAAATTTTACAAAAAATACAAACATTTTTGAAAATTTTGAATAATTTTTGAAAACACGAACATTTTTTGCAAACGTAAACATTTTGTGAATCTTCCGATTTGTTTTGATAATATGAACGATTTTTTGTAGCACTAACATTTTTTGACACTTGCAAATAACTTTTGATACAAACAAACATACAAAAGAACAATAGGAAAAGGAAAAAAAACAAAAATTGAAAAAAGATACAGAAAAAAATCTCCAGACGAGACCTCGCGCCTGGCCCGTGCCGTGCTGGCGTCCTAACGGCCCGGCCCAGATGGCCAGCTCATGTTCTCTGTTGCACATCCTTTAAGGGTCAGTTTTTTTGAGCCCTCCTGTGGAAATAAGCTCCTGTGAAAATAACATCCGAATAAGCTCCTGTGAAAATAAGCTCCAGATAATAAGCTAGCCAGTTTTTTTCAGTGCCTTTTTTTCAGCTTATATTTGGTATGATTAGTGAAAAGTTGGGCTCGATGGTGGGACAAGGGGTTGGGCTCGATGGTAGGACGAGGGGTTAGGATTGGTGGTGGGACGAGGGGTTGAGCTCGATTCTAAGTGAGCTTCTGCGCGAAGCTGCTCACCCCCAAGCTTTTTTCCATTGCAAAGGGGACTCCGATAAAAATAAGCTAAGCTAGCTTATCAAAAACGAGTTTTTTTGGCCTTCTAGCTTATTTTGACAATAAGCTGAAATAATCTGAAAAATAACTGGCCCTAACACCGCGTGGAGAGGCAGCCCTAGGTCCCAAATCCGCGCTGCGCCGGAACAAACCTAGCTCCCAAATCCGATCTGCACCCACGCCTTGCGCCGCAACAAACCCTAGGCCCCAAATCCGATCCGCGCCCACCCCTTGCGCTGCCTCGCATGGCCACCTCTGACGGCGATGCCGCCGCCGCCGCCGCCGCCGCTGTTCCCCCGTATCCTGCTTGGGTTCTCCTCGAAAAGAAGGGCTACAACGACGACCGCCACGACGCCACCAGCGCTACGTGCAAGACATTCGGCGGTCGCGACGTCAAGGTGGCCTTCTACCTCGTGCCTCCGCCGGAGGTCTCCTACTTCTGCGTCCACCTTTCCAAGCTCGAGGGCGAGGACGACTTCGGCTTCGACTCTCAGCCCGTGTTCCTCTTCTCAGCCAAGGGTTTCGTCCTCTTCCGTTTCTCCTTCGCCAGTCGAACCGATGACAGCTCCAATCTCGTCCAGTACTTCATCTACAAGGCAGGGGGCGGCAAACCGTCGCTCGAACCCATCCCGTCAACTCCTCCATTGAGCATTAGGTATTCGGTATCTGTGAGCATCGTTCCCTACCCCGACGACGAGGACAACTATGTCCTCGCCGATGTCTCTCTGGGTAGTGAGCTTGGGCACTACGACCTCCACGTTTACTCGTCCAAGACGCACGAGTGGAACACAACACCGTTGCAGCTGCCGGCATCTCCTGCTGTCAGGACAAATGATGACCTGCCTCTTCAATTCCACAAGGCTATCGGGCTTGCAGCAGATGAGGTAGGTTGGGTAGACCTCTGGTGTTGCATTGTCACCTGCAAGGTGCTTGATAAAGACCCAGTTCTTGGACTCATCCCTCTTCCCAAAGCTGAAGTAGGCATCCAGCTAGGAGAACCGTGGTGGTTCCGGGATGTCACCTACTGCAATGGGCACTTTGAGTTCATTGAGATTCATCATTTTTGCAGACCAGTTATTGTTGTTAATAGTATCATCCATGATTCCAAGCCCATAGATAGTCTTGTAATGGACGAAGGCGTCACGGTCCCTGATGGTTGGGTGATCCGGACATGCTATAGGATTGATTCATCGGACTTTTGGTTCAGGGCACACAATGTTCATGTTGATGACTTCACAGTGGATTCTATATCGTTCCCTCAGATGTGGGATGCTTGTGCTCAGGATAAGGAATCGACATTTAGGAGCCTGACAACACATTGCCCGACCTTTGGTGTTCCTGGTGACAGTCTTGTCTACCTGCTATCCAAGGTGAAAACTGATGATGACAACACATGGATTATTGGTGTTGACCTTGTGGAGAAGATGGTGAAACTAATTCAACATTGTGATGACTTGGGATATCACTGTATCCAACCAGCCTTTGTTCCCTCTTCATTCTCCTATTATCTGAATACAACTCCAGGTATTTATTGAGCAGCTGGCATTAATTTGCATGTGCTTTTATGCATCTCACATATGAATGATGGTTCTTGCCACTAAATAGGTTTGCTTATCTATTTGGTTATGTATCCAATTGAGTTTATGCTGTTTCTACCTATTTGATCTTTGTTATATGTAGTTTTCTTAGTCATACTGTTAGGACTTCAGATTCATGATCCTCCATGCAAAATCTAATCAACATGCAAATTGAAGTAGTAGCCAACAAAAGGAACAAGTGAGCTGTTTCTCTTTTTTTGTATAAAAAAAGAGCTCTAGGGATGAATTTAGTTCTAATACTCCAAAAATGCACACTAAACGAGAAGTGCAAATTGAGTGGAATTTTGTATAGTACAACTGCACAGGAGGACACACCTGATAAACCCACTATCTAGGAAATGCTCAATAGCAATGTGCAACCAAGCTTGTTTCTCTGTTATAAAAGGTCTAGGATTTTTTTCTCAAAAAATAACCCAGATTTAGGGGAATAGCACTCTATCTGACTGCATTATTTTTTGTATCCAAAGTTCCGAACTCATCAAAGTATCTCAATCTGCCTCTATTTTTCTTAAACCTTGGTTCTCCAATAGAACTCCAAATATGATGGGTATCCAAACACAAACAGGGCCTGGACTGCACTTTTTAAATAATTTGCTAAATTATAGCTGTGCTATTGCGGCTAAAATCCTTGATGACAACTGTATTGACCTTTTGTGTTTTGTTAATGTTTTTAATCATGTTGCAGGTGATTTTTCACGCACATTGATGAATCACTCGGAGAAGACCACCAACAATGCAACAGTAAGTGACATGTTTTCTTCATCGTTTTGAAGAATTTGTACCACCTAACTTTTTTATTTTTATTTTTGTATAGGTTGATGGTGATTCCTCTGTAAATGAACTAAATATACATCACGACCCATGGTAAGTTCTACTGTGTTTGTACAACTCGTAGAAACAATGATAAAGATTTGTCAATTTAACTGCCTATTTTCATGGTTTTCCGGTACTTATTATTCCTGATAACATTTGGTATATTGCATTTCTTGCCATTCGCAAGTTCATGGGCTGGGGAAGACACATATGCACCAAAAGGAGCTCGGAACTCTGGGGAGAACAATCTGGTATCCTATATTGAACGATTTTTGGACATGTGTCCATCTTGCCATCTCCATACACTAATATTTAACTATTATTGTACAGACACCGACTTATGAATCTGATGGTGTACAACAGACCAGGTTACTACAGGACTTTGATTCCATTTTGATGTCAGCAGGAACAGGTAAACATTGACAATGTTTGTGCTATGGTGCTCTTTTTTACTGGTCGTTGAACGGTTAAGCTCCGTGTTGCAAGGCTGGAAATTTGGTAGAATTTTGTCTGCAGATGTTATTTGTAATGTAAAGGAATCACTTTTCAAGTTGTGACTTAGGTAGGTCCCTTTACCAGCCAGAGGGAGTACTGAATCTTCTTTTTAGATCGTTATCAACAGTGATATTATTGAAGGAAACGTGTAAAATCCACATCCTGCAGTTGGTCTGCTAAATAAATAAGAGTAGCAGGTTTTATAAATAAAGAATTCTTTAGGAATGGCAAAAATCATTTGACTTTATATAAAAACTGAGCTATGGTTCAGTGCGGCGTGTCAGAAAATATGAAAACGTAAATCTAAGGAGACGTGCAAACTTGCTAGGGCAATAAAGTCAATTGTGATAAGCTGTGTAGCCCCTCTGCGAAAGCTGTGACAACAGAGGTGATTTAACAGTTTTTACTACCTGATGGTTTAAAAGATTGAACTTCCAAAGCATCATTAACCATCCTTAATTCTTTTGCTGAAGGGTATATTCGGATGAAACGAGAACTGGAAACTGATGCTGATGGGAATTTATTGCTCTCGTTGCCACTGGATGACCTCTTATCACTGCTTCCACAGCCAGGACCTGAGATTGCATCCTTGGCAACACTGCTGTCTTGTATCAAGGCTGGAGGACCGTAGCCCCTGTGGTCCTAGATAGCTATACTGCTGGTAACTGTTTTCAAATCCAACTCGGGCCTACATGGTACTTGCCAATGGTTTACCTGACGGTGACAATTCAGATGACATAAAAGCTAGTTTTTCTTGTTGAATCATCCAAGAGTAACTATACAAATTTCAATGTATTATAAGTTGGGTTTCTGAATAATCTGTACTAAATTATCATGACCCTTGCTTTCATTGAAAAGTAGTGCCTAATGGTGTATGCCGTCAGGTATGTGACCTATGACAAAGCCACCACGATCTGCAGTGGGTTTATTTCTCAATGACCTACTACAGCAGCATGTGCAATAATTAAGCATGGCCGTGTACATAATTTTTTGAATGGCACATTGGTATAAGGCCAGAGAATTAGAAAATGCCTTTTATTCCAAGGGAAATCAAAATAGCACGAATAGCTTGCTTGCTTCACTTCCTGCTGTTTGCTTATGAGTTTGGTAGCGAGCTGAGGCAGACGTTTGTAGATCTTGCCTTTCTTCCTCTTCACAGTTGATAGCATCACCTGCGAGGTATCAGCCTTGCCCATCATCATTCTTTGAGATACTGCAAAAATCTGCTGCCAAGCTCTAGTAATAGAAAATCGAATCAACAATCTAATCAATCCTTGTAATGTCTCCACTGCCAAGCTCAGTAATTGAAAATTGAATCATCAAATATCTAATCAATCCTCAGAATTTTTTCGCCACACATGATTTGGATTTGGTGGGACTCCGCAGCGGTTGAATTTTGGGGAGCCTCCTGAAAGCTTTTTGATGTCCGTATGTGCATTGTAGCCCGTAGTACGTACGAGCGTTCTACTGGTTTGAAAACATTTTTAGGGTATTCTATTTTAACAGAATAGATCAAACTTTTTATATATTCTATTTCATCTATATAAACTAAATGCCCCACTCAACTTTCTTAATTCATCCAGGAAGTCCTTCCAGGTTTTTGGAGGTTACACGGTTTAAGGCCCGGATCGCATAGTTGACTTGATCGCGCCTTTTCCCATATAATATAAGATCTACTGCTCGGGAGATGTTGACTTGATCGCGCTTTTTCCCATATAAAATAAGATCTACTGCTCGGGAGATGTCTTCATCATCATCCAGGCTAATCCCCTGGCTATTTAGAAGCTCCCTGGCTTTAGATTCCCCCTAGACAATTTGTAACTCCCGAGCGAGGCAAAATTTTGTGTTTTGACCCTTTTATGAAAGCTAATCGAGATCTGACCCTGGTTTGTAAAAATTTCAGAATCTGACCCTTTTCCTACCACCGGGTCCATGACGGTAGGATATAATAGCCACCACCAAGGTCCCTGACAGTAGGAAACTTATCCACATCAGCATGACACACACACCGTTAAATAGGCTGACGGTAGCCTGTATAACCCTACCGTCAAGGTGTCTGACAATAGGTGTGAGCATGCACCATGTCCTATACTTAGCCTACATCCAGGGTACTCTGCGGTAGACTGTTTTACCCTATCGTCATGGACCTTGGCGGTAAGAAAAGGGTCGGATTCCATAATTTTTATAACTAAGGTCAGATCTTGACCACCTTTTGTAAAAGGGTCAAAACACAAAATTTAACCCCCGAGCGAGTGAGCGCTACCAAACAGGGGAGCTCCTATTTGACACGTAATGCGTCGAATTGGAGTCATGACGCATACATCAAGCCCCGAATGGGTCGGCCCATCAAGGTGCTCGCGCTTTCGCCCCGCTTGTACTATGTCACAACGACAACAATTGAAAATAACAAGCGCCCTCATCAGGAATCGAACCGCGAACCACCAGGTTACAATGCGTTGTCGCTAACCAAGGCACTGGACGATAATACATTGGTAAAAAGCAGCGCTAAACTTTAAGAGCTAACCATAGCGCCAGATATGAACACCTTTTCAAAAAGAAAAAATGTATAATTTTCTTGCAAAGTGTAAATAAAAACTTAAAAGGCAAGTAATGTTTGAAAGGCTGAACATTTTTTGAAAGATCTGAACAAATTCCAAAATTTTAAAACTTTTCTGAAATGCGAATTTTTGGAAATGTTAACATTTTTTGGAATTCTGAACACTTTTTAAATTGTGAACATATTATTTAACAACGCAAGCAAATATTGACATTTCGAACTTTTCCAAAAAGGGCGAACAATTTTTGTAGAAAGTGATCATTTTTTAAACTGTGAATTGTTTGAAAATTCTGATATTTTTCTTAAATAATGTTTCTTTTGAAAATTTCTGAACAAATTTGGAAACCTCTGGCCATTTTTTGAAATACTCGAATATCTTTTAGTTTGTGAACAAATTTTTTAAAAACAGGAGTAGTTTTTAAAATTCTGAAAACTTCAAAAAACGAACATTTGGTTAATTCTCGAACATTTTTCCCATTTGTGAACAAAACTGGAAAAACAAGAACATTTTTTATACTTCTAAACAATTTTTGAACACATGAAGAATTTTCGAAAATCCTGAACATATTTTGAAGTTTTGAACAAATTTGGAAAAGCAGGAATATTGTTTAAACTTCTGGACAATATTTGAAAATATGAACATTTTTTGAAAATTTGATCTTTTTAGAAACAGGAAAATGTTTTCTCAACTTATGAACAAATTTTGAGAAAAGGAACATTTTTCAAACGTTTTAAAAGTTTGCGAACGAGTTTGGAGACGGGAACATTTTTCGAACATTTGTGAAATTTAGAAACCAAACATTCCAAACAATTTCTAAAAACGCAAACAATTTTTTGAAATACTGTTTTTTTTATTTAAGAACAATATTTGGAAACACGATCAGTTTTGAAATTACTGAACATTTTACAAAAATACAAACATTTTTGAAAACACGAACATTTTTTGCAAACGTAAACATTTTGTGAATCTTCCGATTTGTTTTGAAAATATGAACGATTTTTTGTAGCACTAACATTTTTTGACATTTGCGAATAACTTTTGATACACACAAACAACAAAAGAACAATAGGAAAAGGAAAAAAAGAAAACGAAAATTGAAAAAAGAAACAGAAAAAAGCTCCAGACGAGACCTCGCACCTGACCCCGTGCCGTGCTGGCGTCCTAACGGCCCGGCCCAGATGGCCAGCTCCTGTTCTCTGTTGCACACCCTTTTTTTTTTGAAATGGAACACAGCGATCCCATACATCACATAGGCGTAGCACTACGGCTGGCCCTCATAATGTCTACATCGTCAGGTAGAGCCTCGGCCCATAGCTGTCTCGCAGCTTGCCGAACAGACCCCAAAGCAGCTAAAGAATGTGCTAGCTTATTACACTCCCGAGGGGCAAAAGAAAAACAACACGAGACAAAATTTTAACGAGCAAACATTCTGATCTCTCTGAACTGAATTCCTTCCAGGGCTAGATCGAACTCAGTAGTCTGGAGCGCACTGATCAGATTCTGGCAATCTGACTCCACCTGAATGTTCATCATGCCCCAGGTTGCAGCAGCATGCAGAGCCTCAAGGCAGGCCGTCGCTTCTGTCTGGATTGCGCTTCCCATATTCTGCAACCTGCCGGCGTCCGATCCCCAGACATCTCCCTGTGCGTCTCGGACAGCAAAGCCCCACCCGCCTGTATTGTCTGCTGCTCTGAATGCCCCATCAACGTTGACCTTTAGAGTGTCACCCGCTGGCCTCGTCCCTTTCAGTTGTCTCTGCACCATCTGCGTGCCTTTTTCAGTACCGCACAGCTGCAGTGGTTCCATAGCCCAGTGCCTGATGTTCGATTCGAGCTCTTCCACTGGCCTCACCATCTCTCCCTTGTTAATTTTGTTTCTGTGATGCCACCATCTCCATAGCATGCAAGTGACTAGCACACGCTTCTCCTCTGGCAAAGCAACGATTGCGCGCACGAACTCCTTGACATCCCTACAAGAAACCAGCTGTTCACGCAGCCCTTCCATTTGAAGGCAGCGCCAGAGCTTCTTGGCTTGTTTACATTTCACAAACAGGTGTGCACCGTCCTCATCAAGTCGACTGCAACAGACACAGGTGGTCTCACAATCGATTCCTCTCCTTTTCAAGGTAAGTTTTAGTGGCAAGCTGTTATGTGCTAGTCTCCAGAGGAACTGATGAATTTTCGGTTGACATGGAATTTCCCAAATCCGCTTCCAGGGAAAATCATCTTCAGCTGTTCCTGATGAGGAAGGTAGGCGTGCATCCCTTCCCCTAACATATAACTTATATGCAGATTTCACAGAGAATTTCCCCTTGCTGTCAAAAAACCACGCATGGAAGTCCTTGTATTCATCATTTATTGGAGTAGTCAGAATCACCTTAACGTCCTCCTCAACAAAGATACTTCTAACTAGAGATTCATCCCAGCCTCCTGTCTCTGGGTCAATGAGCTCACACACCCTTGTTAACAGACATCTCCCCCTTCTTGTTATGGGTGTCCTGGTTCCCTCTCTGTTTAGCCATGGATCGTTCCATATTCTTACCTCCGTACCATCTCCAATTCTGTGAATCAGGTCGTCCTTCAGAACTTGCACACCCTTTAAAATACTCCTCCATGTATAAGATATGCTGCTTGTTGGTTGTGCTTCTAGTACCGAGTTGTTCAGGAAATACCGGGCTTTCAAGACTCTAGCACAAAGAGACTCATGAGTTGTCAATATCCTCCATGCCTGGCGCGCTAGCATGGCAACATTAAATCCATATAGGTCCTTGAACCCTAACCCCCCCTCCTTCTTTGGCTTGGTTAACAGCTCCCAACTTAGCAGATGCATGGTATTTTGCTTATCTTGCTTTGCCCACCATAAATGGCAAATCATAGCACCCATTTGCTCACATAAAGTTTTAGTGAGGTCGAAACACGACATAGCAAAGGTTGGAATGGCTTGGGCACATGCCTTGATGAGAACATCTTTTCCCGTTTTGGATAGAAGCCTTTCCACCCATCCTTGTATCCTTTGCCATATCCTATCCTTTAGATACTCAAAGGTCTTCGATCTCGCCTGGCCTACGTACACAGGCAAACCCAATACCTTTCAGATCTAGCTTCGGTTTCGATGTGCAGCTCATTCAGCACCCCTCTTTTGCACTCCGTACTTGTGTTTTTACTGAACATCATCGAGGATTTGTCATAGTTAACGATCTGCCCAGAGCAAACCTCATATAGTTGTAGAACATTTTGCAGATGTCTAGCACTTTGACGCGAAGCTTTAATCAGTACCAGTGCATCATCCTCAAACAGTAAGTGGTTAAAACTCGGGGCTGCATTGCAAATACAAATCCCTTTAAGATAACCATCCACCTCAGCCTTGTTTAACATGGAAGACAAGCTCTCAGCGCAAATTAAAAATAGGTACGGTGATAAGGGATCACCTTGCCGAAGACCTCTCTGAGGGACCAACACCTCGGTACACTCCCCATTTACCTTAAACCGTTATGCAACGGTGGAGACACACATCATGATCTTCTTAATCCATTCTTCATCAAACCCCAATTTCTGCATCATCATTTCCAGGAAGCCCCACTCGACCCTATCATAGGCCTTACTCATGTCCAATTTAACCGCTGCATACCCATCTTTCCCTCTTCTTTTATGCTGCATATAATGTGTGCACTCGTAAGCCAACAAGATATTATCTGTTATCAACCTACCCGGTACAAATGCATTTTGGTTGGGGGATATAATATCAGGCAGAATTTGTTTCAGCCTATTGGCAAGTACCTTCAACACTAGCTTGTACACCACATTGCATAGACTGATGGGCCTGAGATCCTTCATACTCTCTGGATTCTTTACTTTTGGGATCAACACAACACAAGTATCATTCCATCCCTTCGGCATTGGGCCTCCATTGAGCACACTCAGCACTTCTCCCACAACCTTCTTTCCTACAATGTCCCAACATTTTTTGTAAAAGATAGACGGCATACCATCAGGCCCTGGCGCTTTAAGGTCACCGATACTCTCAAGAGCTTCAAGGACTTCCTTCTCAGAGAAAGGCAAGTTTAAAGAATCATTCATCTGTGGCATAACTCGAGTTTCAACTTGGCTTAACAGTTCACCAAACCGAGTACCTGCATGTGAAGTAAAGAGGTTCAAAAAATAGTTAGTCACCACCTCCTTCATAGCCTCCTTCTCCACCACAGTACCGTCCTCCTTCCTCAATTTCTTAATATAACTCCTTCTCCTTCTTTCAGACGTCGCCGCGTGGAAAAATTTAGTGTTCCGATCTCCCCCTTTCATCCATAGCACATGTGCTCTTTGTTCCCAATAAGTTTCCCTCTGCTCTTCTAGCCTTTCAAGCTTAAACTTTAGCACCCCTCTCTTCCAACCATAGCGGGGTTAATGCTCCTTCTCCTGCATATCTCCAATTCCTTCTTTATTTTACTGATTCTTTTCTCAAGGTCACCCAGTGTATTCCTACTCCAGTCTATCATTTCTCCCAGAACTCCTCTCACCGCCCCTGCCACGTCCTTTTTTTCCACCCGCGTGCCCAAGTTCCAAGCATTCTGTATCACCTCCCTGCACCCCTCTTCCTTCAGCCATTTTGCTTCAAACCGAGGTATGGAACCCTGTGCTGGACATCGCTTCAACTTTGCTGCCCCTTCCGTCTCCACGATGATCGGACGGTGATCCGAGTGGCATGGATCCCCATTAATCACCGGGAAGCTGGGAACCGGTCACACCAATCAGGCCTAGCCACTGCACGGTCCAGCCTCTCCTTAATGTAGTTTGCCGCTACATGATTGTTGTTACGCCATGTGAAGGCATCGCCTACAAACCCCAAGTCCTTCAGCTCACATATTTCCAAAACAGACTTAAAACGGTCCATACAGATTTGTGGTCTAGGGGGCCCTCCTTCCTTCTCCCAACTGTGTAAAACTTCATTGAAGTCGCCCATACAAAGCCATGGTTTATTATTTTGGTGCTTCAGGGTACGCAACAAATGCCAAGTGTTTTCCTTCTCATCTGCCTTAGGCTCTCCATAGATTCCGGTAAACCGCCACACAAAGCCATCTGGTTCAGTGATCTCCGCGTCAATGTGGTAACGGGACATGAACCCAGTCAGCTTCAGATTGATCTCGTTTTTCCAAAACAATGCCAAACCTCCACTCCGGCCTTTGCAATCCTTGACAAGCATGTTAGTCATTCCCATCTTCCATCGCAACCACTCCATCCGTGCACATACCACCCTTGTCCCTGACAGGAAAAGTACGTCGGGGTCCTCCTTCTTCTGGAGGTCCAGAAGACTTCGAATTGCCGGGCCATTCCCCAAACCCCGGCAATTCCAAGCGATGAGCTTCATTGGGTCATGCAGGGCTGTTTCGACAGCTCCGCTCTAACATTCTCATTCCCACTGTTTCCCTCTAGCCTCCTCTTGCTCAGTGACAACCCTTCCAGCATCTCAACATCTGTCGTAGCTCCACACCTCTTGCCATCAACGTGCACCCCTAACTGTGTATTATCACCAACCTGTTTCCTCTCCTTCCTTCTAAAACTCCTTCCCTCCTTACCCCTACTCTTCCCTTCCTCAATAGAGACCTCATCCTTTTTAGCCTTCTCAAACTCTGTCTCATCGGCCTGCGGTGTCTCCTTTTGCTTCTCCTCAGTACCCCCATGTACTCCTCCTGGTTCGCCCTTTTTGTCATCCCCTTTCTTGTCCCTCACCACCACCATTACCTGGTGGATGGGGTTTGTTTCCTGAAGTCCCTCTCCAGAGTAGGTCAACTGTTTCCTGCTCTTACCGAAAAGATCACCATCTTGGTCCTCCTCCGGTACACCGCTGTTTTTTAGAGGACTAGTCACCTCCTCCGCATCTGCTCCCTTGTCCTACATTTTCTTCTCCTCTGATCTTCCTGATGATTTCTTCCAAGAGGGAGCATCACTGCCACTTTTACTGCCGCTGCTTGTCCATCCCATTCTCCTTCTGGAAGAACTCCCCCCATAGTCCGCCCCTCCTCTTCTTCTCTCCTCATAACCATGACTTGCCTCCGGAACATACCTCAGCCATCGCCCATACTCAGCAAGTTCCCCTCTTTTCAATTTCCTTTTGCACTCTCGGTCAGTGTGTCCCATGATGCCGCACGTGTAGCAGAAGTCAGGTAGGAACTCGTATTGGAAGTAGCACCTTTTCCTCACTTCTTCCTCCTTCCCTCTCCTATCATTTACTATTGCATCTCCATCTATATCCTCATCTTCATCCAGGTATAAGCCCCTCATCAAGGGTTCAGCCACCCTTATCCGCACCTTCACCCGAAGACACTGCCCTAGGGCAGTCCCATCCTCTCCCGTGTCAACCTCCACCAAGTCTCCAATTTGCTCAGCTATGTCCTTTGCCAGTTCCTTACACATCATTCCTAAAGGCACATTGAAGATCCTAACCCATATTGGCACTTTTTCAAATGTATACTCATCAATAGTTTTTGCTGGATCGAAGTCTTCCATCACCAGCAAATCCTTCCCAAATGTCCACGGACCATTTCCTATCGCCTTCCTCTTCCCTGGCTCCTGCTGAAACAGAAACAAAAATCTGTCCCCCCATCTCCTTCACCTCCAGCCTGCTCAATGGGCACAAATGCCCTCTTCAGCGCGACCTCCATACCCGCCACATACCCTGGTTTGTCCGACATGAGCTTCCCCACTGCCTTCGCCACCCCCCTACCTGTTGTTGCCCCTGTTGTTGTGTCCTTCTCCATCCTATCTTCACCCCCTTCTTCTCCGCTTCTGACAGATTCATCTTCTTGAGCATTCCTTCCACTCCTTCCATGACCTCCCGAACTCAATCTCCTTGGACTGCCCCGATCCGGGAAGAAGTGTCTTACGACCCGATGCCCCAGTCACACCGGGAAGGATTTTGATGGATTTGGGTGGGAACGATGAACGGAACGCACCTGGAAGACTCGAGGGAGGAAGGCCCCACCCGCAAGATCGACGAGGGGGAAGATCCAAGGCTGGGAGAGAAGATCCAGGGGATCCCCTAGGCGGCGGCGGGATTACGGGAACAGAGGGCGAATCGCCTCAGGATCGCCAGAAAAAAAACCTAGCCATCACAAGGAGACGGACTTTCTGTTGCACACCCTTTAAGACCGCGTGGATAGGCAACCCTAGGTCCCAAATCCGCGCTGCGCCGGAACAAACCTGGCTCCCAAATCCGATCTGCGCCCACGCCTTGCGCCGCAACAAACACTAGGCCCCAAATCCGATCCGCGCCCACCCCTTGCGCTGCCTCGCATGGCCACCTCTGACGGCGATGCCGCCGCCGCCGCCGCCGCCGCTGTTCCCCCGTATCCTGCTTGGGTTCTCCTCGAAAAGAAGGGCTACAACGACGACCGCAACGACGCCACCAGCGCTACGTGCCAGACATTCGGCGGTCGCGACGTCAAGGTGGCCTTCTACCTCGTGCCTCCGCCGGAGGTCTCCTACTTCTGCGTCCACCTTTCCAAGCTCGAGGGCGAGGACGACTTCGACTTTCAGCCCGTGTTCCTCTTCTCAGCCAAGGGCCTCGTCCTCTTCCGTTTCCTCTTCATCACTCGAAGCGACAGAAGCCATCTCGTCCAGTACCTCATCTACAATGCCGGGCGCGGCAGCCCGTCGCTCCAAGCCATCCCGCCATCCCCGCTAGGCAGCAGCAGGGATTCGGTATCTGTGAGCATCGTTCCTTGCCCCGACGATGAGGACAACTATTTCCTCGCTGATCTCTCTGTTGGAAGTGAAATTGGGCACTACAACCTCCACGTTTACTCTTCCAAGACTAGCAAATGGAACAGCACACTGTTGCAGTTGCCAACATCTCCTACGGTCTGGGGAAATGAGGACCTGCCTTGTCAATTCCATAAAGTTATTGTTCTTGGAGCAGATGAGTTAGGCTGGGTAGACCTCTTTAGCGGCATTGTAACCTGCAAGGTTCTTGATAATGACCCAGTTCTCCGACTCATCCCTCTACCGAAACCTCAAATCATCACTCCCCCTGAACTTGCAGGAGATGTGGCGTTGGTCCGGGATGTCACCTACTGCAGTGGGCTCTTTAAGTTTGTTGAGACTGATCATTTCACCATACCAGTTATTGATGTTGATGAAACTTCTGATGTGATTTCCAAGAGGATGAAGGATTTTGACAGCAATGATATCATACATGATTCAGAGCTCTGCTTTCCCGTTTTAAAGCAACTGGACCCTATTATTGTCCCTGATGGTTGGAAGATCCAGACATTTATCAGGTTTCCTTCACGGGATTATTGGCTTAGGGCCCATGCTGTTCATGTTGATGACATCTCCGAGTATGACCCAAAGTATTCTTTAATATCGCCTCAGTGGGATGCTTTTGCTGAAAAGTCAACATTGAGGAACCTGATAACAGATTACCCGACCTTTGGCATTCCTGGTGACAGTGTTGTTTACCTTGTATCGAAGCTGAAACCTGAAGATGACAAGATATGGATTGTTGGTGTCGACATTGAAAAGAAGATGTTGAGACTAATTCAACCATATACTTACTCGGAAGGTGGCTATGCTCTACCGGCCTTGCTTCCCTCTACATTCTCCTATTATCTGAATACAACTACAGGTATTTCTTTTGTGCATCTCACATGAATAAGGCTTCTTGCCACTAGGTTTGCTTATCTATTTGGTTCTGTATGCTATTGTGCTTATGTTGCTACCTAGTCTTCTTTTCAGGTTGTTTGCTTATACTATTATTAGGATTCACAGCCTGCCATGAAAAACCTAATCAACCATATAAATGAAGCTAGCCAGCATGTGAAACGAAAGAGCTGTTTCTCTTTTCTGTGTAGAAGATCTCTAGGGAAGAACTTCTAATACTCTAAAAATGCATACTAAAGGAAAAATGCGAACTGAGGGTAACTTTTCCAAGTACAACTGTAATTGCAGTTCTCATGAGCATTCCGTTTCTTATATTAATGGTGTTGGAAGAATTTTATTACTGAAAATACACATTTGTGGAATAGCGCATGCAGTTCGTCTGACTGCACTATTTGTTGCATGCAAACACCTCAGACTACCACTGCAAGACAACTCCAAATTTACTTTGAATTCATACATGTCGTACCGTGCTTTTGTATTATTGTGCTAAATCTGTTGTACTGTTGCTGCTGAAACCCATGTTTCCAACTGCATTGACCTTATGAGTTTGTTAATGATTTTCATCATATTACTTTTCCCATCCACAGAGACAAACTACTCAGAGAGTGCCCTCAATAATGCAACAGTAAGTGACCTCCTTCCTTCCTTGTTTTGAATAATTTTATGACCTAACTTTCTATTTTTTGTGTTCATAGATCCATGGTGATTCCTCTGTGCCTGATTTGGGTTACGATCCATTGTAAGTTCTATATGTTTGGACAACTAATTTACAACGATGGTCCAAATTTGTTGATTTAATTGCATATTGTTCTATTTTGCCATGATACCATTTGACATCTTCCTTTTCTTATAATGTGCTCAAGGTCATTTGCTGGGGAAGCCACATCTGCACCAAGTGGAACATCGAATTTCAAGGAAACCAATAATGTATGCTTTATTGATCTTTGTGTTGTAGATGTGTCCATCTTGCCATCTCAATTCACTAATATTTAATTACTCTTGTACAGCTACTGAGTTCGGATGAATGTAGTAATATAGGGCAGACCATTATACTACAGTCCCTGCGTGCCATTTTGGCCTCATCAGGATCAGAATCAGGTAAACATTGACAATGCTTGTTCCATGGTTCTGTTTGTTTACAAATTTGAGGATCTTCTTTACTGGTTTTTTGAACTTCCATATACTGTACAAGTTTTGCTCCTTGCTGTGAGACCCTAAATTTGCTAGTCCCTCAGGACGAGTATCAGGAGTACCATTGCGCTGTGACCAAGATGCGTGGTTACTCTTACTTTACTAAACCTTGCTTTTGCTGAAGGCTATCTTCACCCAAGGATGAAACCAGCTCTGAAGACTAAAGATGGGAAACTATGGCTCACCTTGCCGCTGGGTCACCACTTCTCAAAGCCTTCGGGGCCAGAGCTGAATCTGCGCAACTCACTGATGGCACACCAGTCAAAGCTCCCAGCCTCGCTGAAGCACCGGGGTTTGAACACCATTTATCGGAGGCCGGGTAGCCCCATCTTTGCTGAGGTGCTGCCGCCTGTAACTGTTCTCGACTGTGGTCTACGCCGTCCAGTACAACCCCCCCAGTGATTTACAAGACTGTGATACGCAGATGCCAAAAGAAGTCAACATGTTAATTATTGGTTTTCCTTCATTATGTGTTGAATTATCTTAGACTAAGTTAGTTTCTTATCAGTGAATCATTAGTTGGGTTGTCGAGAAGTACAACTTGATTTGCTCTGCAGCCGTGGTGCAATACCTTCTGAACTGACTCATGTGTGAATTTTTGTTGTCTCAGGAATTGATTTTGCTTTATTTTAATTATCTAGTTGTCTTCTTTGTGCCAAATTGTTAGCAATCTATATGCTTCATGTCACTATATTTGCTGAACTGAAGAATTGAATTTGCCTTTTTATCTAGTGGTCTTCAATAGTCAATATTCAGGGTCCTTTATGATTCTACCCTTTGCTAAAGCTGACGAGGAACAGAGGCTGATTTTTAGAGGACCTTGGAGCATTGCTCGTTAAAAGTAAATGATTCCATCCTATTCAATGTCCCAAAGAAATCTCCTTTTATAATTGATTTTGCTTCATCAATCTACTATAGCGAGAATTGGACACGGTCATGATTGCCTTGTTCCGTTGAGTTGTAGTGTTCTAGAAAAGACTGGTATGGCAAGTCAGCAACCTGAAAATCTTCCAGATTAATTGATCCACTAGTGAGATACATGTGTTGATGGGATCATACTATGGAGCATATATGTTCAGAATGAACATGATCATGGAGAGGTCAAGCTCCACTATGTGATCATACTACAAGAGTAAGCTGAGAATTATCAGGACTCTGACAGATGAGTAAGCTGAGAATTACCTGACAGTGATGTTATTTCGGTAGTTGAATGCAATTATCAGGAGGACTCTGCTCCACTCTGTACCTTGTTGGTAAAACAGCATCTTAAATCAGACATAAACTCTCCCTCCATCCCATAATGTAAGATGTTTTTGGACACTTGACTATGGGATGGAGAGAGTACCTCACAGTTTGATACCAACCAGGGTCCAAGAAATGTAGAATACTGAACTGTTTTCTCACGAGAACCGAACCGAAAGTGCACGCTGTAAAAACTTCCCCGGGACTGGAGGAAGAAACCCAAGGTTAATTAACCTACAAAAAGGAGCAGCAAACACTTTGTGTTGCTCCTGTAGATGGCTCTATACTGGAGCCTCCAGTTGATCTTCTGGTCAGCAGGGATTTGTGTTGCATTCGTTGCCAGAAGTTGGCAATTGGAAGTTTCTTATCCTTGCAGACATCGAAGACAGTTGCGGTGATGGTACTACAATCTGTTGAGCTGATAATTGCTCTTGCCTTGCAAAATTAGTAAATGTCCCGTTTGCTTGTTATAATGCACTGCTGCATGCCTGCATTGCAAGTGCTGCTCTCTGTACATCCAAGTGAACCTATTTCAGTATGATTTGTAACTGTGCACCTCTTTTGCTCTTTCAGAGTTGAGTTGTTGTGGTGTTCAGTCTGTGTAGAACATGAAAGACCTCATAGCCTTTGCAAATCTGCCATCAGTCATCGATGCAGTGGCCACCCTACAACTGTGCTGTACTCCTTCTGTTTCTAAATACAAGTCTTTTTAGGCATTCCATTACAAACTACATACAAATGTATATAGACATATTTTAAAATGTAAATTCACTCATTTTGCTTTGTATGTAGTCCATAGTAAAATCTCTACAAAAATTTATATTTAAGAACTGTTCCAGATCCCATTTTGCATTGCGCGCATGGGAGATGCTCGACAGCCAACGGGCGACCAGCAGCTGTTGGGCGTATCATATCATACACGGCAAGACATGGACGCGATTGGGGACAGCAGACACCATCATCATATATTTTCTCGCGAAAACGCAAAGGTGCTCACTGAAAAGATGGGGGAAAAGTTATAGTCCTCCTATACAACTCAGTGGACATCCCAAGATTGGGGCCCAAAGTTGGGGTTGAACAGCAGCGAGTTTTGTACTACGTAAAAGTTGTGGATTATCAAAATCTATTGCCAAGTTTTACCCCTTTGGTCAAAGCTAGAAGCTGGTTCCACAAGTCCAACCAAACACAGCCTTAGTAAGACCTTGAGCCCCGAAAATCCATTTCTGAGTCCAGGCTCATCTGCACCTACTGACGAAAAAAATAAAAACAAATACTAAAAAAATTCAAAAAAATTCTGATTTCTTTTTGTGTGGTACATATTTTGATGCGTGAGGTACGCTTCAAATTTCAACTTAATTGGACATCCGAACAGCTCTAGACAAAAAAGACAAATCGGATCAAAAAAATTGGTGAACAGTAAACCTTTTCTTCAGACCCTGATTTGTCTTTTTTGCTGAGAGCTCCTCAAATGTCCAAATAAGTTGAAATTTGGAGCGAACTTCACGCATCAAAATTTTACCACACAAAAACAAATTGATTTTTTTTGAATTTTCCTAATATTTGTTTTAAATTTTTTCGTGAGCGCGGGCGCAGATGCACCCGAGAGCCAAAACGCCGCTCTCCTTGAGGCCCAGCCTTTGCCAAGCGTCCTTGATCTTGTCCAGAATCCCAGCGATCCAAGGCATTGTCGAAGACGGATTCATTCCTTTGCTTCCAGAACCACCATCATGTACGGATGCAAGTGGGCTGGACCGGGGTGAACTCACCTGTCTGTCCATCATGATTATCTTTGCTTCCACGGTGCACAAACCTGAATCTTCAAGCATGCTTGTTCAGGCACCAGTGTCGTTGGAAACACTGTAACTCACCTCATGGGATGCAGCAGGGAGTTTTTTGGTTCTGTGTTGCGTTTTCTCTCCTGTGTGATCTCCCTCTTCCCCATTCACACGATGTACTTGGCGTGAAATTCACTGGTGTTTTTTCTATTTGGGAAAAAGAGAAACGAAGCAACCGGGCTCTACATCAAACTGATGCATGCAACCATATTATTAAACAAGTAAAAAAACAAAGTCTTAGATTCATAAAAGGCTCATAATCTGAGGATAACAAAACAAGTACGTAAATAAATAAAAACCGTCACATCCGGCGAGACCAAAAGCGATGCCTATACACCTATCTTATGATTAGCTTGCCATCCAAATCGGCTGAAGATAGCCCGTGCGATCGTCTTCCATTGGTTGCACCCAATAACCATAAGCTCCCTAAAATCCGCATGAGTAAGTAATGATCACATACGGATCCAAGCCGTGGCTCTATAGATAACTTGCAAAGAATTATTGAAGTTTTTACCATTAAAAATCATATCGTTTCTAGTATTCCATATAGCCCAAAATAATGCACTTATTTCAATCCGGATATGGTTTGCTATAGTTACGTCTACTCCATTAAGTCACGTTCCAAATAGCGTATTAATCCTCGTTGGTGGATTAATGTTGAATGCTAGATGAACAGTGCATCATAATAGTTTTGCTAGTGGACAATCGAAAAGAGATGTCTTATTGTTTCATTTTGATCACAATAGCAACATAGATCTGCCTACCTATCTCCGCTTTATTAAATTATCCTTGGTTAATCCTACTCCCTTGTGTACAAATCACATGAATATTTTAATTCTAAGCGACACTTTAAACTTCCAAATATGTAATGATCTCAAAAAAGGCCAAGAGTCAATTAAATCCATTTCGCTAAAAAAATACTATTCGTAGATAATTTCCAGTGAATATTATCTGACTGGTCAGAAGTTGAACATCCATCAATTGTCTGACCAACTGCAACCAGGAATTCCAACGTTCTCCTACTAGAGACCGCCTGAATTGGATATTAAGAGGTACCGAATGTAATATTGTGGTAACGTAATCTTTCTTACATTGTAAAATATTATAAAGAGAAGAATATTATAAAGCTAAAGTCGTATCCCCAAGCCATGTGACCAGAATCTGGTAGTGATACCATTGCCAACTAAAAACTTCACCGCTAGAAGAAGGCTACCTTCGTCTTCATTAACCCCTTTCAAAAAGGTGAGTCATTAGGTCTAACTGTAACCTGGGCTAATGTCTTAGCCTGTAAGTACTTATTCCTCAAGATTTATACCCACATCCTTCGGTCTCAGTAGATAGCTTGTATAGCCACTTGCAAGCATGCATCTATTCTTCACTTCTAAATTCTCAATCCCTAGCCCCCCTTGGTCTTTGGGTCTGTAAATAATATCCCAACTTGCCAATCTGTATTTCTTCTTAGCCTCATCACATTGCCAGAAGAAACAAGATCGATAAAAGTCTAGTCCTTTTCGAACAGCTATTGGTAATTCAAGGAGGATAAAAGGAACATCGGCAGGCTTGCCAAACCAAATTTATCAACACAAGCCTACCTTCATAAGACGTAAGCTTCCCTTCCATCAACTTAGTCTTTTTTCGAATCTATCTTTAATAAATTCCCATTCCTTATTTGTCAATATGATGAATGGGAATCCCTAGGTAGCTAATGGTAATGATCCCATTTCACATCCGAATAGTTGTCTATAAGCATCTTGTTCCTCTTTTGCTCCCCCAAAGCAAAACAATTTGCTTTTGTTAAAATTTATTTTTAATATAGACAACTGCTCAGATAAGCAAAGTACAAGCTTCATATTCCTAGCTTTTGCGATATCGTGTTCCATGAACATGACTGTGTCGTCCGCATATTGTAGTATCGATACTCCACCCTTTACATGGTGTGGGACAAGTCCTCCTACTTGGCCAGTCTCTTTAGCCTGTCGAGTAAGGACTGCCAACATATCTGCTACTATGTTGAACAACACAGGTGACATGGAATCTCACTGTCTCAGTCCCTTATGGGTATGATAATAATACCGATGTCATCATTAACTTTAATCCCAACACTATTTTTCTGGACGAAAGCATCCACCTGATCCCTCCAGGATTCGTCAAACCCCTTCATGCGTAAGGCCTATTGAAGGACTTGTCATTTGACCTTATCATACGCCCTCTCAAAATCCACTTTAAAGATAACCCCATCAAGTTTCTTGCTATGGATTTCGTGCAACGTTTCATGTAAGACGACGACCCCCTTCTAGGATGTGTCTTCCAGGCATGAAAGCTGTCTGAGTCGGTTGGACTAGCGAATGGGCTATCTGCGTCAACCTATTCGTACCAACCTTGGTAAATTTTTTGAAACTGACATTGAGTAGACATATCGGCCTGAACCGCTCAACGCGAATAGTCTCCACCTTCTTTGGCAAAAACATTATTGTTCCAAAGTTAAGGTGGAACAACTGCAAGTGACCATTAAACACATCATGGAACATAGGCAATAGATATCCCTTTATAATATGCCAACACTTCTTATAAAATTCCGAAAACCCTTCCGGTCCTGAGGCCTTATTTTGTTTTATTTGTGCTATTGCGTCAAACACCTCTTTCTCAGTGAACGGAGCTGACAATACCTTATTCTCGTCTGAACTGAGTTGAGGTATGTCTCCTATTGCACTCTCATCTAGAGAAACAAAATTCTCTTTGGGTGCACTTATTTTTTTCTTGTAGTACTCGGAGATATACAATTTGAGGTTATCATGCCGTACAACTGTACCCTCATCCTATTCGAGATGAATTATTTTCTTCTTTCTATGCTTCCCATTTGTGACCATGTGGAAGAATTGTGTGCTATCATCCCCATCGACTACCTTCGTCACCTTCGCTCGAAGAGCCCATTTCATCTCCTCCTCTCTAAGAAGAGTTTGTGACTTTCATACACACACTAGTATAAAACAAGGCTTTGGTACAGGCCTGAAATGCCATTAATCCCGGTTCACTCACGAACCGAGACCCATGGTGGCATCGGCCCCGGTTCGCGAGGCCAGGGCACTGGTGGGGCCTCATGGGCCATTGGTTCCGGTTCATCTGACCCCTTTGGTCCCGGTTCCAGACACGAACCAGGACCAATGGGCCTCGCTCCTGGCCCACAATCATTGGTCCCAGTTTGTGGATGGAACCGGGACGAAATGTGGTCCTTTAGTCCCGGTTCTAGCCACAAACCGGGACCAATGGTTGGCCTATATATACCCCCTGCCCGCGAGCAGAGCAGTGCACTGCTCTGTTTTTTTGGCCGGCCGTGGGAGAGCTTTGTGGTGCTCTAGCTCACCTCCTATGCACATGAGGTGTTTGATGAAATGCTCGAGCCACACTTACGCTTTCTCCTCTCGAAGCTCCTTGTCCAAGCTTCATTTTCCTCAAGATTTGTCTAGGTTTGTCGGTCCGTCCTGTCCCATCCCCGTCCTCACCGCCGTCGATCGCCCGCGCCCATCTCGGTGCCGACACCATCGTGGTTAACCTCTTCTTCTTATCTTCTTTCTAAAATAAAAAAGTTCTTACTTGTATGATTTAGATAGATACTTGTGTAATTTTCTTACTTTTATTATTGTTTGCTATTATATAGTGCGATGGTTTTGGTATCCGCCTCCGTCGGCCCTCGTCCTGTCTATGATTAGAATGTGGTATATATTATCTTTTATAACTATTTGTTTTATTTAGTGTTTATGACAATTATGCCGACCAATGTGACATAGATTTTTTAATCTAGGAGGTATGTGAACCGGAAATTCCAACCGACATAGAAATTCTTGTCGAGAAGTTAAATTTGGTTGAAAAAGAAAACAATTACTTGAAAGAAAAATTACAAAGAGTTGAAGAGGAGAAGATGAAGTTGGAGTTGCATGTTGCCGATGTTGTCGACGATCATAAGATCAAGATGGATGCAATGCGCTTGAAGATTAGACAGATTAGAAAATATGCCATTCATACCGAGACTTGGTATCATTATGCCGTTGGATCCATTGGTACCTTAGTAGCGGTTATGATTGCATTTGTTGTTGCATTTTTTTTTACATAGTTTCAATGTATGTTTTAATTAGATGCTCTAGAGAGCTATATGTTGTTCAATAATGAGAACTATGTATGAACTTTATGTATATATTTTGGTCACTATTGTACTTTGGCTTTAATGTGATGATGAATTTTTATTAATTTGGTCACTTCTCTATTCATGATATGCTGTAATGAGTTTTAATACACTTGATTATATAAGGCACGCAGATGAACCGGCAATGGATATACGGTGACCGACGCACCTTCAAGTATATTAAGGGCCTGCATAATTTTCTCGAAGCGGCTGAGGCAAACAAGAAGAATGGTTTTATGCATTGTCCATGTACTGTATGTGAGAATACGAAGGCTTTCTCCAACTCTAAAACCCTACACTTTCACCTGCTTGAGAAGGGTTTTATGCCACACTGTAATGTTTGGACCAAGCACGGAGAAAGAGGGGTTATGATGAAAGACAACGAAGAACAAGAGGATGATGACAACTATGTGCCTCCTGAATACGGTGATGCTGCAATGGGGGAAGATGAAGATCAAGAGGAACCAAATGATGTGCCCAATGATGATCTTCGCCGGGTCATTGTTGATGCAAAGAGACAATGCGAAAGTGAAAAGGAGAAGTTGAAGTTCGATCACATGTTAGAGGATCACAAAAAAGGGTTGTACCCCAATTGCGAAGATGGAAACACAAAGCTCGGCACCACAGTGGAATTGCTGCAGTGGAAGGCAGAGAATGGTGTACCTGACAATAGATTTGAGAAGCTACTGAAAATATTGAAGAAGAAGCTTCCAAAGGATAACGAATTGCCCGACAGTACGTACGCATCAAAGAAGGTTGGATGCCCTCTAGGATTGGAGCTGCAGAAGATACATGCATGTCCTAATGACTGCATCCTCTACCGCAGTGCGTACGAGGATTTTAATGCATGCCCGGTATGCGGTGCATTGTGGTATAAGATCAGACGAGATGACCCTTGTGATGTTGACGGCGAGTGCCCCAGGAAGAGGGTTCCTGCCAAGGTGATGTGGTATGCTCCTATAATACCACGGTTGAAACGTCTGTTCAGAAACAAAGAGCATGCCAATTTGATGCGATGGCACAAAGAGGACCGTAAGAAAGACGGGAAGTTGAGAGCACCCGCTGATGGGTCGCAGTGGAGAAAGATCGCGAGAAAGTGGAACGAATTTACAGGTGACCCAAGGAACGTATGGTTTGGTTTAAGTGTAGATGGCGTTAATCCTTTTGGGGAGCAGAGCAGCAAGCATAGCACATGGCCTGTAACTCTATGTATGTATAACCTTCCTCCTTGGTTGTGCATGAAGCGGAAGTTCATTATGATGTCAATGCTCATCCCCCTAAGCAACCCGACAATGACATTGATGTGTACATAAGGCCATTAGTTGATGAACTTTTACAGCTATGGAATGGAAGAGGTGTATGTGCGTGGGATGAGAAAGAAAAGGAGGAATTTGACCTACATGCGTTGCTGTTTGTAACCATCAACGATTGACCTGCTCTCAGTAACCTTTCAGGACAGACAAACAAGGGGTACCACGCATGCACACACTGTTTAGATGACACCGACTATATATATTTGGACAAATGCAAGAAGAATGTGTACCTGGGGCATCGTCGATTTCTTCCGACCAACCATCAATGTCGAAAGAAAGGAAATCATTTCAAAGGTGAGGCAGATCACCGGAAGAAGCCTGCCCTCCGTACTGGTGATCAAATACTTGATATGGTCAATGATTTAAAAGTAATCTTTGGAAAGGGTCCTGATGGACTATCCGTTCCGACTGATGATGCGGGGCGCGCACCCATGTGGAAGAAGAAATCTATATTTTGGGACCTACCCTATTGGAAATACCTAGAGGTCTGCTCTGCAATCGACGTGATGCATGTGACAAAGAATCTTTGCGTGAATCTGCTAGGCTTCTTGGGAGTGTATGGGAAGACAAAAGATACACCGGAGGCACGGGAGAACAACAACGTGTGCATGAAAAAGACGACATGCATCCAAAGCGGTATGAAGGTCCTGCCAGCTACGCTCTTACCAAAGAAGAAAAGGAAATCTTCTTTGAATGCCTGCTCAGTATGAAGGTCCCGTCTGGCTTCTCGTCAAATATAAAGGGAATAATAAATATGGCAGAGAAAAAGTTTCAAAACCTAAAGTCTCATGACTGCCACGTGATTATGACGCAACTGCTTCCGGTTGTATTGAGGGGGCTTCTACCGGAAAACGTTCGATTAGCCATTGTGAAGCTATGTGCATTCCTCAATGCAATCTCTCAGAAGGTGATCGATCTAGAAATCCTGCCAAGGTTAAGGAGTGATTTGGTGCAATGTCTTGTTAGTTTTTAGATGGTGTTCCCACCATCCTTCTTCAATATCATGACGCACGTCCTAGTTCATCTAGTCGACGAGATTGTCATTCTGGGCCCTGTATTTCTACACAATATGTTCCCCTTTGAGAGGTTCATGGGAGTCTTCAAGAAATATGTTCATAACCGTGCTAGGCCAGAAGGAAGCATCTCAATGATCCATCAAACAGAGGATGTTATTGGGTTTTGTGTTGACTTCATTCCTGACCTTAAGAAGATTGGTCTCCCTCAATCGTGGTATGAGAGGAGATTGACTGGAAAAGGCACGCTAGGAGCGGATGTTGGGGAACGATGCATGGGAAACAAAAGATTTCCTACGCACACGCAGATCTATCCATGGTGATGAGCATCTACGAGAGGGAGAGTGGATCTACATACCCTTGTAGATCGCTAAGCGGGAAGCGTTACGAAACGCGGTTGGTGTAGTCGAACGTCTTCGCGATCCAAATCGCCGAGCGCCCCGCGATCTCATCACGATCCGTCTCGCGATCTCATCACGATCCGTCCCGCGATCTCACCACGATCCGTCTCATGATCTTGATCATGATCTGTCCTGTGAACTCATCACGATCCGTCCCGCGATCTCATCACGATCCATCTCACGATCTTGATCACGGTTCTTCTGATCTAGCGCCGAATGGACGGCACCTCCGCGTTCAGCACACGTACAGCTTGATGACGATCTCTGCCTTCTTGATCCAGCAAGAGGGAGCAGAGAGGTAGAAGAGTTCTCCGGCAGCATGACGGCGCTCCGGCGATGGTGGTGGAGCTATTCCGGCAGGGCTTCGCCTAAGCACTGCAGAAATCCGATCTAGAGGAGAAACTATGCACTGGAGGAACGGGTAGCACGTGGCTAAAATCTGGTGCCAAAAAACCCTAAAACCTCTAGTATATATAAGAGGAAGAGAGGAGGAGGCTTGTCCCTCAAAGGACCAGCAATTGTGTCGGCCAAATCAAGTGGGAGAGATGGAATCCACCTCCAATCCTAGTAGGACTAGGATTCACCCTATTTTTTTGCCTTTTCCACCTTTTTCTCTTTGGGCTTTTCTTCCCAGCCTCATGGGCCTTGTGTGGTATTTCCACCAGCCCACTAAGGGCTGGTATTTGCTCTCCACAGCCCATGTAGCCTCTTGGGTCGAGATACCCCTCCCGATGGTCTCCCGGTACACTACCGGCACTCCCGGTACACTACCGATGAGCCCGAAACTTTTCTGGCGACCAAAATAGGACTTCCTATATATGAATCTTTACCTCTGGACCATTCCGGATCTCCTCATGACGTCCGGGATATCATCCGGGACTCCTAAAAACCTTCAGTCACCACCATACATAACTCTATACTACCGAAATGTCACCAAACCTTAAGTGTGCAGAACCCGTGGGTTCGAGAACTATGTAGACATGACCGAGACACCTCTACGGTCAATAACCAATAGCGGGACCTGGATGCCCATATTGGTTCCTACACATTCTATGAAGATCTTTATCGGTCGAACCTCTATGTCAAGGATTCAGTTAATCCCGTATGATGTTTCCTTTGTTCTTCGGTATGTTACTTTCCCGAGATTTGATCGTCGGTATCTCCATACCTAGTTCAACCTCGTTACCGGCAAGTCTCTTTACTTGTTCCGTAATACAAGATCCCATGACTAACACTTAGTCACATTGCTTGCAAGGCTTATTGTGATGTTGTATTACTGAGTGGGCCCTGAGATACCTCTCCGTCACACGGAGTAACAAATCCCAGTCTTGATCCATGCCAACTCAACAGACACCCTCGGAGATACCTGTAGAGCACCTTTATAGCCACCCAGTTACGTTGCGACATTTGATACACACAAGGCACTCCTCCGATGTCTGGGAGTTGCATGATCTCATGGTCATAGGAACACATACTTGAGATGTAGAAAACAGTAGCAATAAACTGACATGATCATATGCTACGTTTGTAGTTTGGGTCTTGTCCATCACATCATTCTCCTAATGATGTGATCCCGTTATCAAATGACATCTCATGTCCATGCCTAGGAAACCTTAACCATCTTTTGATCAATGAGCTAGTCTACTAGAGGCATACTAGGGACATGGTGTTGTCTATGTATCCACACATGTATCTGAGTTTCTGATCAACACAATTATAGCATGGATAATAAACGATTATCATGAACAAGGAAATATGATAATAACTAACTATTATTGCCTCTAGGGCATATTTCCAACATCGGACTCAATAATATGTAGGGACGGGCATTCTTGGTCTCAAGCACACTACACAGTTCTACATAATTATACCTTGGTGACCCCATATGTCGATGAACACAAGAATATTCTGCGCTCCAAACACCCGGAGCAGTGTGGCGACTGGATTACATGTGAACACGTCAATACTTTCGACAGTTGGTTGCAAACACGTCTCATGCGTGACAACACTATTTTTGATGAGCTGTACAAGTTGTCTAGGGGACCATCTTCGACTGTATTGACTTACAATGGGTACGAGATAAATAAGAATACATTTTACACGATCGCCCAAGATCAAAAGAGCACCAACCAAAACATTGGTGTCCGTTTTGATGCAGCAACCAAGAGGGGAAAGGACACATATTATGGTTACATAGTGGACATATGGGAACTTGACTATGGACATGATTTTAAGGTACCTTTGTTTCAGTGCAAATGGGTCAATCTCTCAGGAGGCGGGGTACAGGTAGATGCATAGTACGGAATAAAAACAATGGATCTGAACAATCTTGGGTACACAGACGAACCATTCGTCCTAGCCAATGATGTGGCGCACGTTTTCTATGTGAAGGACATGTCTACCAAACCGATAAAAAGAAAA
The DNA here is from genome assembly GCA_022496015.1 of Hordeum marinum. Classification (NCBI taxonomy): domain Eukaryota; kingdom Viridiplantae; phylum Streptophyta; class Magnoliopsida; order Poales; family Poaceae; genus Hordeum; species Hordeum marinum. Next base: position 503,939,070 of record CM039674.1, on the reverse strand, counting down.
GATAAGGAAGCGCATACATCATACGATGAGCCAAAGCGCCACATAGTTCTTTCAAGAAAAAGAGACATCATGGGATCGGAGGGCAAGACAGACATGTCTGAAGATTATGAAAAGTTTCATGAAATTCCTCCCTTCACAGTCAAGGTTGAACCAAGCACCCTGTTAAACGATGAAGATTATCCATGGTTACGGCGCAATAAGCAAAGGACACAAGCAAAGAAAAAGTGAAGACTTTCTCTCCACAACTATTATGATGATGCCTTTGATCTAGAATATCACTGCGGTTACATGTGAAGAAATGAAATACGTTTGTAACATATGAGTTTTCGTCTGAAACCCTGATACTTCGAAAGAGATTGTCCGTTTTGTACACGAAGTGCATCTAGTTTTTGCCTTAACCCTCTCAAATTTTTAGTACATGCTATGTTATTGAAATGATGATACAATGCCAACTTTCAAACTTTTCAGAGTTCATTTGTAGTGCTTTTCAATTTCATGGCCATTTAGCTCAAAAAAAAATCAGTAAATGCATGAAAAATACCAAATGAAGTCAGAAAGGGTTGAAAATTAATGATGTGGCTTTGAATGGTGCATTTTGAATACACAAAAAGTCTGGAGTTCAAAAAAGTTCAAAAAAATGAATCCCTTTGTAACAAATGAGTTTTCATCTGAAACCTTGATACTTCGAAAGAGATTGTCCGTTTTGTACACAAAGTGAATCCAATTTTTGCCGTAACCCTCTTAACTTTTTAGCACATGCTATGTGGGTGAAATGATGATACCATGACAACCTTCAACCTTTTTAGAGTTCATTTGTAGTGCTTTTCAATTTCAGGGTCGTTCAACACTTGAGAATTTTCAGCATTCTCATCTTGCCCCCGACGATGCCGAGACCGATGACATCGACGCTGCCAGGCTGCCCTGACGCCATCACCGCGCCCCTGCCCTGACGTCGCAGTTGCCGCCCCTGAGCTCACGCGCCGTCACTCCTCCCCGAGCCCTCGCCGCACCTCTGCTCCGCCGTCACCGTCACCGTCGTCGTCACCGCCCCCGAGCCCGCACGATCTCCCTCCTCCCCGAGCCCTCACGCCCCCCGCTGTGAGCCGCCGCCCCAACTTTCCTTTTTTCATAGATTTTTTTGTTCATGTATGTATATGTATATGTAGATGTATGTATATATGTAGATTTTGAGCCACCACCCTGAGCCCATCCCGGCTCCACCTAGAGCCACCACCGGCGATGCTTGAGAGCCGCCGCCCCATCCATCTTCGGCGTAGGAGCCCCGTCGCCCGACCCGTCCATTTCTAACGGTGCCGCAAACACACACACATTGTTTAAAAATGTGCAACTTTTTGTGATTGGTATGCAACATTTTTTCATTAAACAATGTGTTAAGAAAATTGTACGGAGATGGATAAATAGATTAATATTTTTAGATGATTTTGTTTATGATGCTTTTTATGTTTTAGTTAATTAGGAGTCCTAGGAAAAATTAGTATGTGGATGTTAGATTAGAGAAAAATTCTTGGGTTTTGGAAAAATTAGTGATTAAACGAGAAGAAAATGTTCTCATAGGAATTTGTCTCGACATCGACGATGCCCGACCCGCATCCTCCTCGTCAAGTGGTCCACGAGAGCCTGCTTGATAGGTGCCATGTCCGGGACTGGGCTCTGCCAGGCTGGCACTGGGAGGTGCTACCTTTCGGGGCTCGAAGCTTGATGAGGAATCCGGGTCTCGTCGTCGACCCAGAGCTTCTTTGGTGGCGGTCACGTGGGCCACTTTCGGTGTAGAGGGAGCGGGCCCCCGCGGAGGTGGTACGTCGCCGTGTCAGGGAGGAGGACGAGCACGTCCGTCGCTACATGGCGGCGTTGGATGCCAGGTTCAACAATACCTGGAAGATTCTTCAGGGATCTCAACCGAGTTATGATCCCGTGATGGTTCCTTATCTTTAGGTGTCCACCACCCGCGACTCAGGAACCGCTAGTGACTTGGATTATTCGATAGTATTCAATCTGTATTAGTGATCTTATATATGATAATATTGGAGATGTATTAGTTAATATTTGATGATGCATTAATAACTGGATTATTCGAGATGATGTATTATTGATATTATATTCGATTTCATTAAAATGTATTAGTGATATTTTATCGGTATAATGCGTTTGTGACTTTCGTTCTGGCGTTGCTCCTTGTGTGACTTTCATGTGTGTTCTTGATGGAGGAATCCTGACTGTTGTCGTGGGAGGCGCCTCCTCTTTCTTCTGTTCTTTGCGATATATTCGTCGGTATAATGCGCAAGAAGAGAAGAGGGAGGGCGTCCATCACCGATGGCCGAACTATTACTATGAGAGATTGTCCACCAACATATATACACCACCGTATCAGTGTGAGAGAGTGCGCACCAACACACCATGAGATATGAGAGTTATTTAAGGAAAGCCTTGACGGACCGAAAGTCACACACGCATTAAGATCCAAGCGTGCCGTAATTCTTGAATCACGAACACAGGAAATGTCGTCGTCATCAGACGACGATAGGATCCAAGTGTGTGAATTTTGCGGTGAAGATAAGGGTCTTTGCGACCAACCTGGGCTGCAAGACGACAGGTTCTTCACCATGAAGCTTTACGAGGACTTTGATATTTCTACTGTACACAACGATGACAACTATTTTTTCGTAATTAAGCATGACTTCTGTTTCTTTCCTTCAACGCATAATTTCTGTTTTATACAATTTGACTAGTTCATCCCCTGTCATGCAAGACGGTATTTCTTGGAGAGTCTCGGTTTCGAAGAGCACGAGAGTTTCGAGACGAGGACAACCAACCTGAGGACTAAACATGGTCACACATTTCTTGTGAAAGTAATGAATGCACCTAATAACACAGAATTAGGGTGCTCAAATTGGGAAGCTCTTTGCAAGGCATATGGATTTCAGGAGGATATGGAAATAACCTTCGATCTTCGTCCTGAAGATCATATTGAAGGAAACATCGACATTTGGGTGGATGTTGATATGCTTCCTGTTTTACCTCCATGTGAGTTTGTCAACCATGCATATTTTTCAAGTAATTTGCATTCTATATTTAAAAATATTTGGTGTTCATCCATACTAAATTTGTTAATTTATAATTTACAGCTTATTTCATTTCTTCAAGTGAAACACAGAACATAATCGACACGACACACTACACTTATGGATCACATCTAATTTGGGAGGAGAAGTATGATCTTATCTACTTTGTTATTGGTGTCCTAAGTCCTAACTGGTAGGGACATCTTCCCGTATAATTTAGGAACTGGCCCAAATTATAAATTGTACATGACACTAGTGCATAGGTTGAGGACGGATGACATTCGCCAAAATATCTTGGTAAGAGTTGCTAATTAAGTACACTAGTACTGTGGCGTAAATGGTATTGATTACATTGCTAACTAGGCTACTATTATGTTCTTCGACAGAAATTGCCATATGAAGTTGTGCCAGGGTTGATGCAACCCGAAGGTAATATGACAATTAAAAGTCCCTTCCATCCCGAGTTCTCTTTTGCATACTCGACTAAGAGCAAACCACCAAGACGGCTCCAAATTGAAGCATGGGGACAAATAAAGAAGGATCACAAGCCACAAGTTGGAGACCATTGGATCTCTTTGCTTAATCATGGATACATAGGTGTTATTCTTCTTATGTCATTTTACCTATGAGGGAGGACTAGGTCCTATGAGGGAGGACTATGCCATTTTATCTTCTTTTTTTTGTTTTATGAGACTTTAACTTTGTATGATTAAGATGATGATGATGAGTTGTTAGATCTTGTGTAATTAATGGTTTCCTTCATTTGCTTATTAGCTAGCGTCGAGTTCTCTCTATATGTATAGTAGCTAGTAGCGTCGACCAAGCACGGAGAAAGAGAGGTCACTTCTCTCTATTACCTAGCTAACACAATATGAAACCCCTAAATTAACCCTCCAAAACCCCCTAAACCCCCCTTAAAAAAACAAAACCCCCAGCTCCTGCCAGATGCTGACGCGTGGATGCCTTTTGGTCCCGGTTGGTGTTACCAACCGGGACTAAAGGTCCTCCTGCCTGGGCTCCCCGCAGTGGCCACATGGAGCCCCTTCTGTCCCGGTTCGTAAGTGAACCAGGACCAAAGGTTTTGGGCTTTAGTCCCGACTCTTTAGTCCCGGTTCCTAAACCGGGGCTAATGGGCCTCTAGAACCGGGACAAATGGGCCATTTTCTACTAGTGACACTGATCACTAGTAGCTCTTTTTCCCTAGTATGCAGAAGACTAAAATATATAAAGTTTTTGCTTTTCACCAGGAGAGTATGATTCTAGATGCATAGTTTGTGAGTCTGCTCTATCTAGTTATATGTATCTTAGTGATGAATGACTAAAATAAATAGTGCATTTGGTTTTCGTGACTGATCAATAATCATTGATATCCAGCAGAGGCTCATTTTTGAGTATTCTCTGTCTAGTTATCTATATATCTCACTAATGAAAGACAGAATAGCAATGGTTATCACTTCAGTTCTGTATCATCTTTACCTGGAAAAAAGCATTGTACCCGGGTGCAAAAAAGCATTATCACTTATGTACCATCCTTATGCTCTGAAACTTTTTGGAGACGCGTTCCTTGCTACATGCGTAAATAAACTTTATTTATGTAGACTATATTGTTCTAAAAAGGCAGATATTTCACTAACACAAACTGAACACATAATTATTGGTAGTCTACATTGCCATACAATGCATAGACCAAAAAATCACATGATTTGTTTTTTCCTTACAAGGAATCTGTTTTTTAGGGGCTTACAAGGAATCTGTTGTAGTGTTTGGAGCATATCTCTACTCCTAAATGAGCAGTCTACGGTTGTGATGGTACATTGGTACATTGTTCGTTCACTTCGTTCTGCTCCCCCACCTCTCCTACAATCTCCCTTCGTCTCCACCGATTGTTTCTCAAAAATATCCCACCTCCCAACTAGTTTTTTCCCCTATAAGAAAACCGATAGAGAAGAAACCCTAAGGCACGTCATCCCCTCCATCGATCCATAGCTGCACCCCACCCCTTTCCCTTCCCTTCCCTCCCTCCCTCCCTCTCGCATCTCAGGGTGGACACGGTCCGGTCCCGGTCCGAGCTGTCATTTGGACCGTCCGCCGATAGTCTGGTCCGGACCGGACCGAGCAGTGCAGCGGTCCCGATTTCAAGGACCAGACCAGCGGACCTAAAGCTCGGTGCGGACCGACGATCCTCAATGCCCCGACGACATCTAGTGACTGCCATATAGACCCAGGCTATCGGAGCGGTGGTCAGAGATGCATGATGGTGGTCAGAGCCGGAGAAGACGGAGCTGATGCGCCGGCAGCCTCGCCTCGCCTCGCCGGAGCAGTGGTGGAAGCAGCAGCTCGGCGACACGGTGAGAGTCTATGGCCAGCGGCCTCACCTCGCCTGGTTGGAGCAGTGGTGGAAGCAGCAGCTAGGCTGGAGAGAGGGAGGCGAGGGGGTGAGGAAGCAACAACCATCAAGCACAGCGCCATGGGCAAGAGAAGGACGGCGACGACATGGGTAGGACACTACTAGAATAACCACCTATGCCGATGGCCTAGGCCGTTGGCATAGGCCCCAAAAGCCATTGGCATAAGGCTACCTCGACGGTGGCCGTCGGCATACCTTCGTCGGCAACTCGAACGTCGGCGTACCCACGGGCGGCCGTCGACATACAAAAACCGTCAGCATAGGCACATACGCCGACAGCTTCCATACGACCGTCGACGTAAAGACCCCCTCGGCAACGAATTGGAACCGACGGCCGTTGACGGCGAAGCCGACCATTCATGCGTCACCACGTGGCCGCTCTGCGCAGCTCCTGGTGACCCTCTACGCCGACGGTTATGCCGTCGGGATAGTTTTACCCCCTATGCCGATGTCCTAGCCGTCGGTGTAGAGGGCCACCAGGAGATGCGCAGAGCGGCCACGTGGCACACTACGCCGACGGCTAGGCCGTCGGCATAGGGGGGGGGGTAAAGCTATCTCGACGGCTTAACCGTCGTCGTAGAGGATCACCAGGAGCTGCCACATGGCGAAACCTGGTGCCTCGTGCCATCTACGCCGACGGTTATGCCGTCAGGATAGGCACTATAGAATTTTTCCCCTGGTTTATTTGGTTGAAATACATAGCATATACACAGAATATACATAACATATACAGAAAATGCACATCATACACAACATGACAAGTTCAAGGTAGGCAACATAGTTCAACATATGCATAGTTGAACATAATGACAAGTTCAACATAGGCATACTTCAACGTAATTACAAGTTCGACAAAGCCAACAAAATCATCACCGCCAAAGGCTTAAGCGCCATCACTTCCACCGCCAAAGCCGAGGTCGTCACCGCTAGCGCTACCACCACCGCCACCGCCACCGCCACCACCATTGCCACCGCCACCGCCTCGCCAGACCGGAGTGATTGGGCTTTATGACTCAGGAGTGGAACCATAAGTAGCATCACCACCGGCGGATGATCCACCAGTTCCCTGCATGTTTGAAAAGAGATGGCAAGGCAATATATGATTGTATTGAATAAACAGTAAATTGTGGTTGAATAGTTTGGTGATGTACTAACCGGAGTGCCATAGTGTGTTGGAAATATGCCCTAGAGGCAATAATAAATTAGTTATTATCATATTTCCTTGTTCATGATAATCGTTTATTATCCATGCTATAATTGTATTGATCGGAGACTTAGATGCATGTGTGGATACATAGACAAAACCATGTCCCTAGTATGCCTCTAATAGACTAACTCGTTGATCAAAGATGGTTAAGGTTTCCTAGCCATTGACATGAGATGTCATTTGATAACGGGATCACATCATTAGGAGAATGATGGGATGGACAAGACCCAAACTACAAACATAGCATATGATCGTGTCAGTTTAATGCTACTGTTTTCCGCATGTCAAGTATCTGTTCCTATGACCATGAGATCATGCAACTCACTGACACCGGAGGAGTGCCTTGTGTGTATCAAACATCGCAACATAAATGGTTGACTATAAAGGTACTCTACAGGTATCTCCGAGGGTGTCTGTTGGGTTGGCATGGATCAAGACTGAGATTTGTTACTCCGTGTGACGGAGAGGTATCTTAGGGCCCACTCGGTAATACAACATCACAAAAAGCCTTGCAAGCAATGTGACTAAGTGTTAGTCACGGGATCTTGTATTATGGAACGAGTAAAGAGACTTGCCAGTAACGAGGTTGAACTAGGTATGGAGATACCGACGATCGAATTTCGGGCAAGTAAACATACCGAAGAACAAAAGGAACATCATACGGGATTAACTGAATCCTTGACACAGAGGTTCGACCGATAAAGATCTTCGTAGAATATGTAGGAACCAATATGGGAATCTAGGTCCCTCTATTGGTTATTGACCGTAGAGGTGTCTCGGTCATGTCTACATAGTTCTCGAACCCGCAGGGTCTGCACACTTAAGGTTCGATGACGTTTTGGTAGTATAGAGTTATGTATGGTGGTGACTGAAGGTTGTTCGGAGTCCCGGATGAGATCTAGGACGTCACGAGGATCTCCGGAATGGTCCGGAGGTAAATATTGATATATAGGAAGTCCCATTTTGGTCGTCGGAAAAGTTTCGGGCTAATCGGTAATGTACCGGGAGTGCCGGTAGTGTACCGAGAGACCACCGGGAGGGGTATTTCGACCCAAGAGGCTTCATGGGAGGTGGGAGAGTAAATACCAGCCTTTTGTGGGCTGGTTGATACCAGCCTTTTGTGGGCTGGTGGAAGTCCCACACAAGGCCCATGCGGCTGGGAGAAAAAGCCCAAAGGGAAAAAGGTGGAAAAAGACCAAAAAAAGGAGGAATCCTAGTCCTACTAGGATTGGAGGAGGAGTCCTCCTCTCCTCCCCACTTTGGCTGACCCAAGGGCTGGATTTTTGGCAGCCAAACCTCCTCCTCCTCTCCTCCTATATATACTAGAGGACTTTAGGGTTTTGGCACAGAATTTTCAGCCACGTGCTACCCGTTCCTCTAGTGCATAGTTTCTCCTCTAGATTGGTTTTCTGCAGTGCTTAGGCGAAGCCCTGCCGGAATAGCTCCACCACCATCGCCGCAGCACCGTCACGCTGCCAGAGAACTCTTCTACATCACCACTCCCTCTTGCTGGATCAAGAAGGCGGAGATCGTCATCAAGTTGTTCGTGTGCTGAACGCGGAGGTGCCGTCCGTTCGGCGCTAGATCGGAAGGACCGTGACGAGATCGCGGGACGGATCGTGATGAGATCGTGGGATGGATCGTGATGAGTTCGAGGGAAGGATCGTGATTGGATTGCGGGACGGATCGTGATGAGATCGCGGGACGCTCGACGATTTGGATCGTGAAGACGTTCGACTACACCGACCGCGTTTCTTAACGCTTCCCGCTTAGCGATCTACAAGGGTATGTAGATCCACTCTCCCTCTCGTAGATGCTCATCACCATGGATAGATCTTGCGTGTGCGTAGGAAATTTTTTGTTTCCCATGCGACGTTCCCCAACATAGTGTTCTGCCAGGAATTATTCAAACGTAGGCGGCATTGGTTGTGGTCCAGGAGGTGGTGGTGGTGGTGGTGGGTGTGTAGGAATCTGCCCGGTTACCATAGACGCAACCAGAAGCTGCGTCATGCAGCTATTGTACTTAGTGGCTGCTGCAACTCTCTCGTTCCAGTCGAAGAGTTGCTGACATTGGAAGTCCATGTAGGCCTACAAATATGACATGATGGAACTCATAAAACATAGCAATGTGGAAAATAAAGCTCGAAAGAAAGAAGATAAGAGGGAAAATACTTACAGAGTTCTGCTTGGCTAGGAGTGAGAGTGTAGAGGACGCACTGGGGCACGGGCGCTGGCTCGGCCTGGGGTCGGTAGCGCAGATCCGCCTGTAGGAGACAGATTGGGTGATCACAGAATCCAGAATCGGATGCTGACCATGACTCTTCGGCCCTATGCTGATGGCGGCCCTCTCGTCGGTATCCACATACAAGGGGTCTGATGTGCCAGGATTTCACTTCCAAAACTCCTTCGTGTATAACATCAGGTTCTCCCCGGTATGGCCATAGTACTCACTCTCGTCGACCTTGGGATTAGGCCGCACACGGGCGAGCCTCCACGACTCGATGTCTGAGAGCGGCCGCTTCAATTTCTCCTCCTCCACCCCAAACAAAGGTTAGTCATACATAATAACATACAGTAAAGAGAAGATCAAGAATGTTTCATGTACATATATATACCTGAAGTTTCTTGTGGCGCCAGTGGTTTCAGTTTCCCTGACTGTGTGTTCTGTCGGTACCTCGATTAGCCTTGTTTATCTTGCTCTTGGCAGCAAACCCTGCGTCCTGTCGGTCGCCGACCGACAGAACCACCAATCCCTCCCATCCATCATTCTTTCCAAAGCACCAATAAGGACACACCTACATAAGAAGCATAATGGCATGTGACCACGAAACAATGAAATTTACCACAAAAACGTCGTAATGAAAAGTCTGTTATACTTACCAACATGTAGTGCTCCTTAGTCAATGTAAGGTTATGCTACTTCACGTCATCCTTGGTCACCTTATCGTTACATACCTCGTGATAATAATGCGTGATGGACACCTAGCGCACCTCGTACTGCAACTTACGGGCCTGCTTCCTCGTAGCCCGCAGCAAGAACTCATTGGCCTCGGTCTTGTCCTCCTCAAGAACTCTATAGAATTTCTATAGTCATTCATGAAACCAAAATGGAACAAGCCACGAGTTAAATGATTTGATGATAAACTATGAAAGTAACTCAAGAATTGTGCTTCTCAAGAGAACTTACCCAAAACTTTGATATCACGCCCTTAGCGGCCATCAAATCGGTTGGGTGGAAGGCCGCTTCGTAGTCCTCCCAGCACGTGGCCAAAATCTTGTGCTCCTCGTTGTTTCGGTCTGGAGCGAACATCCCCGGCCAAAGCTTCTTCAACAGGATAATGAGGATGCCGTTTGGAATATGGGCACCTGCAGGATATTCCCAACTACTGCAAAAGAATGAAAATATTAGCATGTGTACAATCAAAATTATGCTATGTGTTTAAAATATTATTAAGGGGCACCTACCCTTTACCCTTGGGCTTAATGAGCCACTTCATCTCCTCGGTATCATGAGCTTTTGGGAGTCTTGCACCACCATGCAGCCAACCCTTCTGCTTGCTACCCCTCTCCCCGCCAGCACCCCCTCCTCGCCACCATCCCCCTTCCCGCCAGCAACCCTCTCCTCGCCACCATCCCACTCCTCGCCACCATCCTCATCCTCCTCCCTAACCTCCTGCTCCTCCTCCTCCTCCCTAACCTCCTGCTCCTCCTCCTCCTCCCCAACCTCCTGCTCGTCCTTAGAGGTTACCTCCCTAGAGAAGGGTCGTGAAGACGACCCCCTATGTCGGTCACAGAGCACAGTTTCTGGCCCCGAGACCGTCCCCCTGGGCCTCTTCCCCACCACGTCCTCCTCTAGGGGCACCTCTCCCTCGACCTCCCTCTGAGAACTCATCATCAAGTAGTCGGGAGGGGACATTACGGGGTCGTCCACTCCGACTAACCTTCGTGGCGAGTTTGCTTAGCAAACTAGTACCATCGGCCTTGCCCTTTCCCATACTTAGCGAACCTGCATTGAAAAGAGAATAAAAATTTAGTGTATTAATAATGAAGGAGTAGACATAATACAAAGGAATAAAAAAGCGCATTCATAATAATAGACCATATACAGAAAGACATATTAATGGAACATACAAATAAGACATGGAACATACATCTGCTAGAACCCATATGAATCATCACTGTTGTAACCGTTTCCTCGATTGGTCTCATCGTCACTATCACGCATATCATCTTCGTTGTCTGACGTAGGTGTAGGCTCTTCCTCGTCTTCAACGTATTCATTTAATTTCTCTAGCGTAAGTATGTCTTGGTCATTCACAATGGTCTCGCAATCAGTTCATGCATCATCATCGTTTGGATCCACATCAACATCACCCAAGGCATAAGCGTCATTGTCATCTTCAACAAGTACATAGTCATCGTCTCGCAATCACTATATAGTCGAAGATGGTAACTTGGACAACTAGTACATGTCATCTTCAACAGTGTCGTCATGCATGAGGCGTGTCTGCAACCAACCGGCAAAAGTCACCATTTGTTCATGTGTAATCCAATCGTTAGACTTCTCCGGGTGTTTGGAGCATAGAATATTCTTGTGTTGCTCGATATACGGAGCCACCAAGGCGGAACTTTGTTGAATTGTGTACTGTGCTTGCGCCAAAGAATGCCCGTCCCGACATATTAGTGAATTCTTTCCTAGCGTGCCTTTTCCACCCAGTCTGCCCTCATGCCGCGATTCAGGAACACCTATCAGCTTAATGTCAGGAATAAAGTCAACACAAAACTCAATGACCTCCTCGGTTTCATGGCCCTTGGAGATGCTTCCTTCTGTCCTAGCATGATTATGAACATATTTCTTTAAGACTCCCATGAACCTCTTAAAGGGGAACATATTGTGTAGAAATACGGCACCCAGAATGGCAATCTCCTCGACTAGGTGAACTAGGACATGCGTCATGATATTGAAGAAGGATGGTGGGAACACCAACTTGACACTGACAAGACATTGCACCAAATCATTCTCTAACCTTGGTAGGATTTCTGGATCGATTACCTTCTGAGAGATTGCATTCAGGAATGCACATAGCTTCACAATGGCTAATCGAACATTTTCCGGTAGAAGCCCCCTCAATGCAACCAGAAGCAGTTGCGTCATAATCACGTGGCACTCATGAGTCTTTAGGTTCTGGAACTTTTTCTCTGCCATATTTATTATTCCCTTTATACTCGATGAGAAGCCAGACGGGACCGTCATACTGAGCAGGCATTCGAAGAAGATTTCCTTCTCTTCTCTGGTAAGAGCATAGCTGGCATGACCCTGAAACTGCTTTGGATCCATGTCGTCTTTTCCGTGCATACGTTGCTGGTCCTCCCATGCCTCCGGCGTATCTTTTGTGTTCCCATACACGCCCAAGAAGCCTAGCAGGTTCACATAAAGATTCTTCATCACATGCATCACATCGATTGCAGAGTGGACCTCGAGGTCTTTCCAATACGGTAAGTCCCAAAATATAGATTTCTTCTTCCACATGGGTGCGCGTTTGTTAGCGTCATTCAGAACAGATTGTGCACCAGGACCCTTGCCAAAGATTACTTTTAAATCCTTGACCATATCAAGTATGTCATCACCCGTCTGGTGGCGAGGCTTCTTCCGGTGATCTGCCTCACCTTTGAAATGCTTGCCTTTATTTCTTACGAGATGCCTGCTCTGAAGAAATCGAAGATGCCCCAGATACACATTCTTCTTACATTTATCCAAATATATACTATTGGTATCATCTAAACAGTGCGTGCATGCGTGGTATCCCTTGTTTGTCTGTCCTAAAAGGTTATTGAGAGCAGGACAATCATTGATGGTTACAAAGAGCAACGCATGTAGGTCAAATTCCTCCTGATCTTTCGCATCCCACACACGTACACCTTTTCCATTCCATAGCTGTAAAAGTTTTTCAACCAATGGCCTTAGGTACACATCAATGTCGTTGCCGGGTTGCTTGGGGCCTTGTATGAGCACTAGCATCATAATGAACTTCCGCTTCATGCACAACCAAGGAGGAAGGTTATAGATACATAGAGTCACATGCCATGTGCTATGATTGCTATTCTGCTCCCTAAAAGGATTAATGCCATCTGCACATAAACCAAACCATATGTTCCTTGCATCCTTTGCAAAGTCCGTCCACTTTCTCTCTATTTTTCTCCACTGCGACCCGTCAGCGGGCACTCTCAACTTCCCGTCTTTCCTATGGTGTTTGTTGTGCCATCGCATCAACTTGGCATGCTCTTTGTTTTGGAACAAATGTTTCAACCGTGGTATTATAGGAGCATTCCACATCACCTTGGCAGGAATCTTCTTCCTGGGGCGCCCGCCCTCAACATCACCAGGGTCATCATGGCCGATCTTATAGCGCAATGCACATCATACCGGGCATGTATTCAAATCCTCGTACTTACTGCAGTTGAGGATGCAGTCATTAGGGCATGCATGTATCTTCTTGACCTCTAATCCTAGAGGGCAGACAACCTTCTTTGCTTCGTACGTACTCTCTGGCAATTTGTTGTCCTTTGGTAGCTTCTTCTTTAACATTATCAGCAACTTTTGAAATGCCTTGTCAGATACACCATTCTCTGCCTTCCATTGCAGCAGTTCCAGTGTGTTACCCAACTTTTTATTATCATCTTCGCAATTTGGGTACAACCCTCTTTTGTGATACTCTAACATGCGCTGCAACTTCAGCTTCTCCTTTTCACTTGCACAGTTTCTCTTTGCATCGGCAATGGCCCAACCAAGATCATTAGCGGGCTCATTTGATGCTTCTTCTTCAGCTCCTTCCCGCATTGTCGCTCAGCTTCTTCCCCCATTGTTGTACCATCGTATTCATGGAACCCATGGCCAGGATAGCTGTCATCATCCCCTTCTTCTTCATTCTCTTCCATTAGGACCCCTCTTTCTCCGTGCTTGGTCCAACAGTTATAGCCGGACATGAAACCGGAGTCAAACAGGGGGACATGAATGGTTCTTGAGTTAGAGTAATTTTGATCATTCTTACAGCCAGCACATGGACAATACATAAAACCATCCAGCCGCTTGTTTGCCTCAGCCGCAACCACAAAAGTATGCACGCCATTAATGAACTGGGGAGAGCATCGGTCGTCGTACATCCATTGCCAGCTCATCTTCATTATACAACATCGAAAAGACCAAATTAATACAAGTTCGTACATAAAGTTCATACATACTTGTTCTCATAAAACAACATACAAACTCTCTAGCTAAAGCATTTAAATACAACAACAAATGCGATCAACATCGCAACTAAGGTAACAATTGATCCAACAGCACAATGATACCAAGCCTCACTATCAATGGCATATCTTTTAAATTTTCTAATCTTCGAGCGCATTGCACCCATCTTGATCTTGTGATCATCGATGACATCGGCAACATAGAACACCAGTTTCATCTTCTCTTCTTCAACTCTTTTCAATTTTTCTTTCAAATACTCGTTTTTTTCCCAACTAAATTTAACTTCTTGACAAGAATATCTATGTCGGTTGGAATCTCTGATTCACATACCTCCTAGATAAAAACATCCATGTCAACTTGATTGACATAATTGTCATGAACACGAAATGCAACAAAGAGTTATAAAAGAGAGTATATACCACATCCGCATCATAAACCGGACGAGGGCCGACGGGGACGGATTTCAAAACCATGCCACTATGTATAACAAACAACCATATAGGTAAGAAAACTATACAAGTAACTAACTAAATCTTACAAACATGGTTTTTTTATTATAAAAAGGATAAGAACAAGAGGCTCACCAAGGTGGTGTCGGCGACGGGAAGGTGCGGGCGATCGGGGGTAGTTAGGACGGGGACGGGAAGGCACTAAGTAAACCACACCTACAAATGCAAAGTAAGAAGTTAATTTGAACTCAAATTGCATAAATCAAATAAACTACCACATACAAACTAAAACCCACAAATTACTATACTTATAGAGCATTGCAAGAGCTAATCTAGCAATGAGAGATGAAAGGACAAAATTGCTAACCTTTGTGAACACTTAGATGGATGGGATGCCTCCAAATCTTGACAAATTTTGGAAAAAATGGAGGATGAGCTCGAGGAAGAGAGGAAGAACAGAGAGAAGAGGAAAGGGAAAGAATAGAGAGGAGTGTGCTCGGGCTGGCGCCGAAGGGTTTCATATAGGGAGACCTTTATTCCCGGTTGGTGGCTCCAACCGTGACTAAAGGTTAGCCTCTAGTCGCGATTGGAGCCACCAACCGGGACTAAAGGTTTCCGTGGGGCCCCAGGCTGACGCCAGTCTGCCACCACACCTTTAGTGCCGGTTCGTGGCACGAACTGGGACTAAATGTCCGGAACGAACCGACACTAATGATACGCGTCATGAACCGGGACTAATGGGCACGTTAGTGTCAGTTCAAAACCCAACCGGGACTAATGATACGGACAAAATGTCTGTTTTCTACTAGTGGCAGCGATTCCATCAGTGCGACGATTCCTGCTAGTGGCTACTGCATCGCCCGCAAGTTCGATGGCTACAAGCCCTTGTTTGCCACTGTGGCGCCTGCTACCGCAGTGGCCCTCAGCCCGGCGGAAGCGCTTCGAAGCGGCAGCCTCGCGCCGTACACAGTCATAACCAGAAATCTCTCAATCTCTAACTACCTCTTCGATTCCTACAGGAATGAGGGATGAACGAGAGAATGAAGAACATGGTTGAAGGGGCATGAGCATCCATCGAATCTTAGAAGATGAGAACTTGAATCATTTGCTTTGTCAAGAAAAGGGAAAATATCTCACTTGAATAACATCATCGCTCCGCTAGTCGCCATCAGGACATGAGCGACGATGTCATCGGCTTCGCCACCAGGGCACCAAGCATGGTGCCAAGCGAGCCTCACAGCCTCGGCCTCCAACGCGAGGCGAGCGGCGCTCTGCCCGGCTTGTCGCTGAAGCGACTCCAGGGAGGACGACGATCAAGAGGCCGTGTCCCTGCCATCTCTGACCGCGTGGTCGTTGAGGTCACAACCAGCTAGGCCTGGACGTACCGAGCGGGCTTTTGGGCCCGCTCATGGACCGACGAGGACTGGACTGATCGGTCCTGGCCCGCTAGAAAAAATGGCCGGTCCGAGCTGGGAGTTTCGACCCGAAAATCGACCGGTCCGGTCCGGTCTTGGCTCGGTCCGGCTTGGAGGACCGAAGGCCCAACCCAACTAATAGAGAGCCCCAACAGATACAGACCTAACCATGAGTGTGTGCGTGCTTGAGCTTCCCATCTTCCTCGTTCGTGCCTCGCGCCGCCACTCCCTGCTCTGCCTCCCTTTCCCTGCTCTGCCTCCGTCTCCCCAGAGTCACCGCGCCTCTGCCTTGCGCCGCCACGCCTCCCTCTCCCTGCTCTGCCGCCGTCACCCCGGAGCAGACGTGCCACTCCCTCTCTCTCCCGTGCCTCTCCCTTGCACCGTCAGCTGCCGTCTTCTTCGTCTCCGGCCACCATGCTGCTGCTCTGACCACCGCTCCGACAGCCTGGGCCTACATGGCAGTGACTGTACATCGCTAGGACCGTGAGGACCACCGGTCCGGTCTCTGAAATCAGGACTGCCGCACTGGTCGCTTCTGTTCGGACTGAACCGCCGGTGGCCGGTCCAAACGACGGCTCAGACCGGGACCAGACCGGCCCGGACCTTGTCCACCCTGACAGCCAGCCACACGCTCGCCTTTGTGCCGTCTTCGCCGTCGAGCGGCCGCTTCGGCCCACCGATCCCCGCGGTGCTTGGGCTCACGAACGGTGCCTCTAACGGCGCCGCATCTGGCACCCACCGATCCGCGACGTGGCCGCGCCGCCTCCCGTCTGGTACGCGGCCGCCTCCCATGTCCAACCGCCCCACGCCCGACCACGTCCATGGCCATCGCCGTGCCTGCGCCAATCGCCTGGGCTCCGCCTCCACCCCTCCGGCATCGTCTGTCTTGGAGGAGGGATGGAGATCGTCGGCCACTCCACCTGCCGGCTGCCCAGCGCCGCCCACTCCACCTGTCGGCGCCTAGGCCCAGGCGCCTGGGGCGACCTCCGTATGCCCCCTTCCCCATCGCTCTGCCGTGGGCCGAATGAATGGGATATTTGAGAAAATGCCACACCTTTCCTGGGACTTTGACCCTATAACACACATTTCTTTTTATATTGGATAAATAGTACATCTTTGATTGGTAGCTTGACAAAAATACCACAAATTGATTCCCCCTCCTTTTCCACGTCCAGGCCCACATCTCATATTTGTCAAGACAAATTTGCCCTCAGATCGTTTCCTGATCATATGAAAAAGAAACTATCGTCTGAAGGAGATAAAGAGACGAAGCAGTGTACTGCAAAAGAATGAAAATATTAGCATGTGTACAATCAAAATTATGCTATGTGTTTAAAATATTATTAAGGGGCACCTACCCTTTACCCTTGGGCTTAATGAGCCACTTCATCTCCTCGGTATCATGAGCTTTTGGGAGTCGTGCACCACCATGCAGCCAACCCTTCTGCTTGCTACCCCTCTCCCCGCCAGCACCCCCTCCTCGCCACCATCCCCCTCCCCGCCAGCAACCCCCTCCTCGCCACCCCCCCTCCTCGCCACCACCCCCTTCTCGCCACCATCCCAATCCTCGCCACCATCCTCATCCTCCTCCCTAACCTCCTGCTCCTCCTCCTCCTCCCTAACCTCCTGCTCCTCCTCCTCCTCCCCAACCTCCTGCTCCTCCTTAGAGGTTACCTCCCTAGAGAAGGGTCATGAAGACGACCCCCTATGTATGAATCTTTACCGGCGACCAAAACAGGACTTCCTATATATGAATCTTTACCTCTAGACCATTCCAGAGCTCCTCGTGACGTCCAGGATCTCATCCGGGACTCCGAACAAACTTCGGTCACCACCATACATAACTGTATACTACCGGAACGTCACCAAACCTTAAGTGTGCAGACCCTGCGGGTTCGAGAACTATGTAGACATGATCGAGACACCTCTATGGTCAATAACCAATGGCGGGACTTGGATGTCCACATTGGTTCCTACATATTCTATGAAGATCTTTATCGGTCGAAACTCTATGTCAATGATTCAGTTAATCCTGTATGATGTTCCCTTTGTTCTTCGGTATGTTACTTGCCCGAGATTCGATCGTCGATATCTCCATACCTAGTTCAACCTCATTACTGGCAAGTCTCTTTACTCGTTCCGTAATACAAGATCCGGTGACCAACACTTAGTCACATTGCTTGCAAGGCTTATTGTGATGTTGTATTACCGAGTGGGCCCTGAGATACCTCTCCGTCACACGGAGTAACAAATCCCAGTCTTGATCCATGCCACCTCAACAAACACCCTCAGAGACACCTGTAGAGCACCTTTATAGTCACCCAGTTACGTTGCGATGTTTGATACACACAAGGTACTCCTCCGATATCTGTGAGTTGCATGATCTCATGGTCATAGGAACATATACTTGACATGCAGAAAACAGTAGCAATAAACTGACACGATCATAAGCTACATTTGTTGTTTGGGTCTTGTCCATCACATCATTCTCCTAATGATGTGATCCCGTTATCAAATGACATCTCATGTCCATGGCTAGGAAACCTTATCCATCTTTCGATCAACGAGCTAGTTCACTAGAGGCACACTAGGGAGATTGTGTTTGTCTATGTATCCACACATGTATCCATGTTTCCAATTAATACAATTATAGCATGGAAAATAATACGATTATCATGAACAAGGAAATACAATAATAAACACTTTATATATTGCCTCTAGGGCATATTTCCAACAGTCTCCCACTTGCACTAGAGTCAGTAATCTAGTTCACATCACTATGTGATTTACATTGTAATGAATCGAACACCCATGCAGTTCTGGAGTTGATCATGTTTAGCCCTTGGAAGAGGTTTAGTCAATGGGTCTGCAACATTCAGATCCGTGTGCACTTTGCAAATATTTATGTCCTTCTCCTCGATGTAATCGCGGATGGAGTTGAAGTGTCTCTTTATGTGTCTGGTCCTCTTGTGAAACCTTGGTTCCTTGGCTAGAGGAATGGCACCAGTGTTGTCACAGAACAGGTTCATTGGATTCGGTGCACTGGGCACTACTCCAAGATCTGTCATGAACTGCTTCATCCACACACCTTAATTCGCCACCTCCGAGGCTGCGATGTATTCCGCTTCGCACGTAGAATCAGCTCGCACGCTTTGCTTGGAACTGCACCAGCTTACCGCTACCCCGTTAAGAATAAATACGTATCCGATTTGCGACTTAGAGTCGTCCGGATCAGTGTCAAAGCTTGCATCGACGTAACCCTTTACGACGAGCTCTTCATCACCTCCATAAACGAGAAACATTTCCTTAGTCCTTTTCAGGTACTTAAGGATATTCTTGACCGCTTGCCAGTGCTCCATTCCAGGATCACTTTGAAACGTTCCGGCCATACCTATGGCAAGGCTGACATCGGGTCTTGTGCATAGCATTGCATACATGATAGAGCCTATGGCTGAAGCATAGGGGATGACACTCATCTTTTCTCTATCTTCTACAGTTACTGGGCATTGAGTCTTACTCAACTTCACACCTTATAACACAGGCAAGAACCCCTTCTTGGACTGTTCCATTTTGAACTTCTTCAAAACTTTATCAAGGTAGGTGCTCTGTGAAAGTGCTATTAAGCGTCTCGATCTATCTCTATAGATCTTAATGCCTAATATGAAAGCAGCTTCTCCTAGGTACTTCATTGAAAAATTCTTGTTCACATATTACTTCACGCTTTCCGGCATTTATATATTGTTTCCAATCAGCAATGTGTCATCCACATATAACACTAGAAACGCTATAGAGCTCCCACTCACTTTCTTGTAAATACAAGCTTCTTCGTAAACTTGTATAAACTCAAACGCTTTGATCACCTCATCAAAGCGCTTATTCCAACTCCGAGATGGTTGCACCAGTCCATAAATGGATCGCTGGAGTTTGCAAACTTTGTCAGCATTCTCTCGATCGACAAAACCTTCGGGTTGCATCATATACAACTCTTCCTCAAGGAAACCATTGAGGAACGCTATTTTTACATCCATCTGCCAAATTTCATAGTCGAAATAGGCAGCTATTGCTAACATGATTCTGACAGACTTAAGCATCGCTATGGGTGAGAAAGTCTCATCGTAGTCAACTCCTTGAACTTGTGAAAAACCCTTTGCCACAAGTCGAGCTTTATAGACGGTGACATTACCGTCCACGTCTGTTTTCTTCTTAAAGATCAATTTGTTCTGAATGGCCTTTCGCCCTTCAGGTAATACTTCGAAAGTCCATACTTTGTTTTCATACATGGATCCTATCTCGGATTTCATGGCCTCTAACCATTTCTCGGAATCCGGGCCCATCACTGCTCCTCCATAGCACGTAGGTTCATTGTTGTCCAACAACATGACCTCCAAGACAGGGTTGCCGTACCACTCAGGGGTAGTACGCGGCCTTGTCGACCTACGAGGTTCGATAGCTGCTTGATCCGAAGCTTCTTGATCATCATCATTAACTTCCTCTTCTACTGTTGTAGGTTCCACAGAAACATCTTTCTGCGCTGCGCTACTTTCTGGTTGAAGTAAAGGTTCAATAACCTCATCAAGCTCTATTTTCCTCCCACTCAATTCTTTCGAGAGAAACTCTTTCTCAAGAAATGTTCCGTTTTTAGCGACAAACACTTTGCCTTCGGATCTGAGATAGAAGGTATACCCGACTGTCTCTTTCGGGTATCCTATGAAGATGCATTTCTCCGCTTTGGGTTCCAGCTTTTCAGGCTGAATCTTTTTGACATAAGCATCACATCCCCAAACTTTAAGAAATGACAACTTTGGCTTCTTTCCAAACCATAGTTCATATGGCATCGTCTCAACGGATTTTGATGGTGCCCTATTTAAAGTGAATGCAGCAGTCTCTAATGCATAACCCCAAAACGATAGTGGCAAATCAGCAAGAGACATCATAGAACGCACCATATCTAATAAGGTTCGATTACGACATTCGGACACACCATTACGCTGTGGTGTTCCGGGCGGTGTCAACTGTGAAACAATTCCACACTGTCTTAAGTGACTGCCAAACTCATAACTCAGATATTCACCTCCTCGATCAGATCGCTGGAATTTAATCTTCTTGTTATGATGATTCTCAACTTCACTCTGAAATTGCTTGAACTTTTCAAACGTTTCAGACTTGTGTTTCATTAAGTAAATATACCCATATCTACTTAACTCATCAGTGAAGGTGAGAAAATAACGATATCCAGCACGCGTTGTAACATTCATTGGACCGCACACATCAGTGTGTATGATTTCCAATAAGTCACTCGCCTGTTCCATTGTACCAGAGAACGACGTTTTAGTCATCTTGCCCATGAGGCATGGTTCACATGTATTAAGTGATTCAAAATCAAGTGACTCGAAAAGTCCATCAGCATGGAGCTTCCTCATGCGTTTTACACCAATATGACCTAAACGGCAGTGCCACAACAAAGTGGTACAATCATTATCAATTCTACATCTTTTGGCATCAATGTTATGGACATGTGTATCATCACTATCAAGATTCAATATGAATAAACCCCTAACATTGGGTGCATGACCATAAAAGATATTACTCATATAAATAGAACAACCTTTATTCTCTGATTTAAATGAGTAACCGTCTCGCAATAAACAAGATCCAGATATAATGTTCATGCTTAACGCAGACGCTGAATAACAATTATTCAGGTTCATCACTAATCCCGATGGTAATTGAAGAGAGAGCGTGCCGACAGCGATCACATCAACCTTGGAACCATTTCCCACGCGCATCGTCACTTCGTCCTTTGCCAACCTTCGTTTATTCTGTAGTTCCTGCTTTGAGTTGCAAATGTGAGCAATCGAACCGGTATCAAATACCCAGGCACTACTACGAGAGCTAGTAAGGTACACATAAATAACATGTATATCATATATACCTTGTTTGTCGTTGGCCGCCTTCTTGTTAGCCAGGTACTTGGG
Source organism: Hordeum marinum (assembly GCA_022496015.1). Taxonomy (NCBI): domain Eukaryota; kingdom Viridiplantae; phylum Streptophyta; class Magnoliopsida; order Poales; family Poaceae; genus Hordeum; species Hordeum marinum. The sequence goes on along the minus strand of CM039674.1, from coordinate 503,917,291 downwards.
GAAGTTCCGCTTCCAGTGATCAATTCCTTTGCAATTAAAGCACTCAGTTTCTGGCTTGGGTCCATGCTTGGGCTTCTTTGCAGGAGTAGCAACTGCTTTGCCATCCTTCTTGGTTTTACCCTTCTTGCCCTTGCCCTTGACTTTGCCATTTTTCTTGAAACTAGTGGTTTTATTGACCATCAACACTTGATGTTCTTTCTGGATTTCAGATCAGCGACTTTTAGCATCGCAAACAGCTCGGCGACTGACTTGTTCATCCCGTGCATGTTATAGTTCATCACAAAGCTCTTGTAACTAGGTGGCAGTGATTGAAGAACTCTGTCAGTGATCTCCTCTGGCGGAAGGGCAATTCCCAACTCCGCTAGACGAGTTGAATACCCAGACATTTTGAGTATATGTTCACAGATAGACCCGTTCTCCTCCATCTTGCAAGCATAGAACTTATCGGAGGTTTCATACCTCTTGATCCGGGCGTTCTTCTGAAAGGTAAACTTCAACTCCTGGAACATCTCATATGCTCCATGACGTTCAAAAAGTCTTTGAAGTCCCGGTTCTAAGCCATACAATATTGCACACTGAACTATTGAGTACTCTCCAGTACATGCCTCCCAAGCGTTCTTCACGTCTTCGGAGGTCATGTCTTCTGGTTGGTCACCAAGCGGTGCATCAAGGACATATGATTTCTGGGAAGCCGTGAGGATAATCCTCAGATTACGGGCCCAGTCAACAAAGTTACTTCCATCATCTTTCAGTTTAGCTTTCTCTAGGAACGCATTAAAATTCAGGGGTGCTACCGCGCGAGCCATTGATCTACAACATAAATATGCAAAGTTCACTTAGACTATTGTTCAAGATAATGAGTGTAGTTAATCAAATTACTAAAGCTCCCACTCAAATTGACATCCCTCAGGTCATTTGAGTGTCACATGATCCATATCCACCAACTCAAGTCCGATCATCACGTGAGTTGAGGTGGCTTCAATGGTGAACATCATTATGTTGATCATATCTACTATATGAGTCATGTTCGACCTTTCAGTCTCTTGTGTTCCGAGGCCATGTTTGTACATGCTAGGCTCGTCAAGTTTAACCCGAGTGTTCTGCGCGTGCAACACTGGCTTGCACCCGTTGTATGTGAACGTAGAGTCTATCACACCTGATCATCACGTGGTGTCTCAACACGACGAACTTTCGCAATGGTGCACACTCTGGGAGAACACAATTTTATCTTGAAATTTAAGTGAGGGATCACCTTATAATCCTACCATCGTACTAAGCATAACAAGGTGCATAAAAGGATTAACATAACATGCAATTCATAAGTGACATGATATGGCCATGAACTTGTGCTTTAGATCTCCATCTTGATAGCACCGGCATGATATTCATAGTCACCAGCACGACACCATGATCTCCATCATCTTGATCTCCATCAACGTGTCACCATCGAGGTTGTCACGCCCTGCATGCTTCTACTACTATTGCTACATTTAGCGATAAAGTAAAGCATTACATAGCGCTTAATGATTGACACGTAGGTCACAAAATAATTAAAGACAACCCTATGGCTCTTGCCGGTTGCCGTACTCATCAACATGCAAGTCGTGAAATTCTATACATCACATGATCATCTCATACATCACATATATCTCATCATGTAATTGGCCATATCACATCACAACATACCCTGCAAAAACAAGTTAGACGTCCTCTAATTGTTGTTGCATGTTTTACGTGGCTGATACGGGTTTCTAGCAAGAACAATTCTCACCTATGCATAAACCACAACGGTGATACATAATTTTCTTTTCAACCTTCTCAAGGACCGCCATTGTTGAATCCGATCCAACTAAAGTGAGGGAAACTGACACCCACAAGCCATCTAGGCAACAAGTTGCATCGAGGGAACCGGCCTCTCGTAAGCGTACGAGTAATGTTGGTCCGAGCCGCTTCATCTCACAATACTGCTGAACCAAAATCCGACCAAGGGAGGAAGCAATCAAAGCATCAACGCCCACAAACCTTTTGTGTTCTACTCGAGATTTCATCTACACATAGACCTAGATCATGATGCCACTGTTGGGGAACGTTGCATGGGAAACAAAATTTTTCCTACGCACACGAAGATCTATCCATGGTGATGAGCATCTACGAGAGGGAGAGTGGATCTACATACCCTTGTAGATCGCTAAGCGGGAAGCGTTAAGAAACGCGGTTGGTGTAGTCGAACGTCTTCGCGATCCAAATCGCCGTGCGTCCTGCGATCCAATCACGATCCATCCCGCGATCCAATAACGATCTGTCCCGTGATCCTATCACGATCCGTCCCATGAACTTGATCACGATCCGTCTCATGAACTTAATCACGATCCTTCCGATCTAGCACCGAACGGACGACACCTCCGCGTTCAGCACATGTGCAGCTTGATGACGATCTCCACCGTCTTGATCCAGCATGAAGGAGTGGAGAGGAAGAAGAGTTCTCCGGCAGCCTGACGGTGATCTGGCGATGGTGGTGGAGAAATTGCGGCAGGGCTTCGCCTAAGCACTGTAGAAAACCGATCTAGAGGAGAAACTATGCACTGGAGGAACGGGTAGCACGTGGCTGAAAATCTAGTGCAAAAACCCTCAATACCACCAGCATATATAGGAGGAGAGGAGGAGAGGAGGAAGCTTGGCCTCCAAGCGTCCTAGGATTTGGCCGAACTAGGAGAGGAGGAGTCCACCTCCTCCACTCCTAGTAGGATTAGGATTCATCCTTTTTTTTTTCCTTTTTGCCTTTTTCCACCTTTTTCCTTTTGGGTTTTCTTCTCTAGCCACATGGGCCTTGTGTGGGAGTTTCCACCAGCCCACTAAGGGCTGATATTCACTCTCCCACAGCCCATGAAGCCTCTTGGGTCGAAATACCCCTCCCGGAGGTCTCCCGGTACACTACCGACACTCCCGGTACACTACAGATAAGCCCGGAACTTTTCCGCCGACCAAAACATGACTTCCTATATATGAATCTTTACCTCCGGACCATTCCAGAGATCCTCTTGACGTCCAGGATCTCATCCGGGACTCCGAACAAACTTCGGTCACCACCATACATAACTCTATACTACCGGAACGTCACCAAACCTTAAGTGTGCAGACCCTACGGGTTCGAGAACTATGTAGACATGACCGAGACACCTCTACGGTTAATAACCAATGGCGGGACCTGGATGTCCACATTGGTTCCTACATATTCTACGAAGATCTTTATCGGTCGAACCTCTATGTGAAGGATTCAGATAATCCCGTATGATGTTCCCTTTGTTCTTCGGTATGTTACTTGCCCGAGATTCGATCGACAATATCTCCATACCTAGTTCAACCTTGTTACTGGAAAATCTCTTTACTCGTTCCATAATACAAGATCCCGTGACCAACACTTAGTCACATTGCTTGCAAGGCTTATTGTGATGTTGTACCGAGTGGGCCCTGAGATACCTCTCCGTCACACGGAGTAACAAATCCCAGTCTTGATCCATGCCAACTCAACAGACACCCTAGGAGACACATGTAGAGCACCTTTATAGTCACCCAATTACGTTGCGACGTTTGATACACACAAGGTACTCCTCCGATATCTATGAGTTGCATGATCTCATGGTCATAGGAACATATACTTGACATGCAGAAAACAGTAGCAATAAACTGACACGATCATAAGCTACGTTTGTTGCTTGGGTCTTGTCCATCACATCATTCTCCTAATGATGTGATCCCGTTATCAAATGACATCTCATGCCCATGGCTAGGAAACCTTAACCATCTTTCGATCAACGAGCTAGTTCACTAGAGGCACACTAGGGACATTGTGTTTGTCTATGTATCCACACATGTATCCATGTTTCCAATTAATACAATTATAGAATGGATAATAAACGTTTATCATGAACAAGGAAATACAATAATAAACACTTTGTTTATTGCGTCTAGGGCATATTTCCAACACAGAGCATGTTCCTCGTTAAGAGGACAACATTGCCGATGAGCTACCAAAGTGTGCTACCCTCAAGTTACCTGTGGAACCAGGGACTTTTGTGCTCCAATTGACTCAGCCATCCGTAACACCATCAGCAAAGCAAGAAAAGAGAAGGAAGTTGAATTCCGGCCAGTACTTTCCCGCAGAGCTCCCAGAAGCTGTCAGCAAGGAAGTTGTTGGGAATAACGTCAAGCCTGCCGGGGAGCAATAGGCTCCAGTAGGACCTCGAGCCCTTGCCATAGAGACAAACTCTCCCATGGCAGAATACATGCCTTTAGTCCTTGCTGTCAAGCCCCATGCTCTAGCATGGGCATAACATATTGTTTAGTTCCTTCAAATAGGAGAACTCCCTGAGGAACATGAAGAAGCGGAGAAAGCAGCCCGTGAGTCTAGTATGTACTAGTTTGTGGACGATGTCCTGTACAGAAAAAGACCAAACGGTGTGAAATTGAAGTGCATTCCTCGGGAGGATGGACTGCAGCTATTGGCAGAGATACATGGATGCATATGTGGCTCCCACATAGGATAAAGAGCTCTTGCTGGTAAAGCATTCCGGCAAGGTTTCTTTTGGCCCACTGCTCTCCAGGATGCAACTGCGCTAGTAACAAAGTGTGAAGCGTGCCAGTTCCATTCAAAGAAATTACATCAATCAGCTCAAGCTCTTCAGATGATCCCTCTCTCCTGGCCATTTTCAGTCTGGGGGCTCGACATCTTGGGCCCCTTTCCCCGTGCTACTGGGGGCTTTGAGTACTTTTACATCGCAATCGACAAGTTCACAAAGTGTCCAAAAGTGGAAGCAGTGAGGAAGGTGACAACACAATCAACCGTCAAGTTCTTCAAAGGACTAGTTTCCCGTTTTGCTGTACCGAAAAGGATTATCACCGACAACGACACGTAGTTCACAAGCCGCACCTTCATGCAATATGTCCAAGACCTTGGTAACAAGATCTGTTTCGCTTCTGTCGCTCATCCAAGGGGTAACGCCAAGTGGAAATAGCAAATGCTGAAGTGTTGCGAGGAATTATGATAAGAACTTGCGACAGGCTGCGCAACTGCGGAAGACACTAGATTGATGAGCTGCCGGCGGTTCTTTGGTCAATCAGAACGACACCAAATCGAGTCACCGGCTAGACACCTTTCTCCCTAGTATATGGGGCGGAAGCAGTTCTCCCCACAGAACTCATATACAGGTCACCTCAAGTGCTCACTTATGACGAGCTTGAACAAGAGAAGTTGCAGCAAGATGACGCTATGCTCCTTGAGGAAGATCGTCTTCGGGCTGCTGTGCGAGCTGCATGCTACCAGCAAGCTTTGCGCCACTACCATAGGCGCAAAGTACAAGCCCGAAGCCTTGAGGAAGGTGACCTTGTTCTTTGGCACGTTCAGTCGGCCAAGAATTCCAACAAGTTGACGCCAAAATGGGAAGGCCCTTATCGGGTAGTATGAGTCATAAGGCCTAGCGCAGTCTGCCTGGAGACCGAGGGTGGCGTTCGAGTGAGCAACTCCTGGAATATCGAACATCTTCGTAAGTTCTACCCATAAGGCGTGGTTGCCGGGTCCCCCAACAACCACCTTTTGTTCAAGTCTTGCCGGCAAGGCATGTAATCCTTTGTACAAAGCCAGACACAGACCTTGTGCATAGTTGAATAAGATTAGGCGTTGTACAATTCTTGTCGATTTTCATGTTTCCTTATATGCATGTTTATCCGAGATGTTGTATTATGCTTATTTCCAGCAAGTACTAACGAACTACCAAGGTTCTATATCCCTCTATTCTCTTCTTTCTTTTTCTTAAAGAATAGAAGGTTCCCTCGCGTGCAAGTTTGCCAGGGGAGATGAGATGATATGGACACCAAGAGGTAATGTTCGGAGTTAGCATCTTGTAGATAGGTGCAACAAGAAGAGAAGTTGAAAAACTCTAAGTAAATTCTTTACTGTGAAGTTATTTTCCTTGGGAGATTTCGACTTTGATATGGCAAACCTGCACGCGAAGGAATCTTGTCGTGATTTGTTGCACCCTTACTCTGTTTCGAGTCCGCTCAACAGCTTAAGTGGCTGCACTGAAAATGTTTGCTTGCGCCCTTACTTTGTTTTGAGTCCACTCAACAGCTTAGGTGGCTGCACTGAAAACACCAATGTATCTTGCCAGCAGCGACACCACCAGCAGGTTGCTAAGGATCCGTTCCTCAAAGTACGCACGACAGGGATACGTGCACCGGCAAGTTTCCGATAAAGCATAGGGCGTGTACCATACAGAGAGATATCAAACAAGAGAAATAACATACATTCCTTTGAAGGGGATGCAATTTACATGAGACGACGTCTCTTCCTAAACAAATCTTTATTTGACTTTCTCCCTGAAGGGGAAGGTTACAAGAAGAAAAATAGGAAGAGACCCCTGACAGAAGCCCAGCCTGACCCTGCCAGGACTAGCATTGCGTGGAGGGCGGGACTTCCAGAAGGGGAGCCGAAGCCGAAGTCCACGATCCCGCCGAGAGATCCATCTGGAAGATGGGGCAGCGCTTGGGACAAGGACCCCCAGAAAGGTCGCTCTGCTGGGAGAGGGAGAGGCATGAGCTGACGATGATGGAGTGGCCGGCGGTTAGTCAGAGCTCAGGTCGTTGTGTTCCGACTTGGCGGCCTGGAGCTTGGACTCGTCGTCGTCGTCTTTACCGACACTGTCCTCCTCGTCACTGTCACTCGAGGAGGAACTTTCGGTGCCGCTCAAGCTTTCTTCGCAGCAGCTAAGGTGGGCGCCCAAATGCCCATAAATCTCGATGGAGAGCATGTCAGCTTCCACCATCTTGAAGAGGAGGACATGACCGTCCAGGAGGTGCTGGGGAACGTTGCATGGGAAACAAATTTTTCCTACGTTCACGCAAGACCTATCCATGGTGATGAGCATCTACGAGAGGGAGAGTGGATCAACATACCCTTGTAGATCACTAAGCGGGAAGCGTTAAGAAACGCGGTTGATGTAGTCGAACGTCTTCGCGATCCAAATCGCCGAGCGTCCCGCGATCCAATCATGATCCGTCCCGATCTAGCACCGAACAGACGACTCCTCTGCATTCAGCACACGTACGGCTTGATGACGATCTCCGCCTTCTTCATCCAGCAAGAGGGGGCAGAGAGGTGGAAGAGTTCTCCGACAGTGTAACGGCGCTCTGGCGATGGTGGTGGAGCTGTTCCGGCAGGGCTTTGCCTAAGCACTGCAGAAAACCGATCTAGAGGAGAAACTATGCACTAGGGAAGAGGGCAACACGTGGCAGAAAATTCTGTGCAAAACCCGTCAAAACCACTAGTATATATAGGAGGAGGGGAGGAGGAGGCTTTTCCATCAAGGGGACAGCCCTAGGCTTCGGCCAAACCAACAAGGGAGGAGTCCTCCTCCTCCACTCCTAGTAGGATTAGGACTCCTTCCTTATTTGTTCCTTTTTGCCTTTTCCCACCTTTTTCCTTTTCGGCTTTTCTTCCCAGCCGCATGGGCCTTGTGTGGGACTTCCACCAGCCCACTAAGGGCTGGTATTCAACTTCCCACAGCCCATGTAGCCTGTTGGGTTGAAATACCCCTCCCGATGGTCCCCCGGTACACTACCGGCACTCCCGGTACACTAACGATGAGCCCGAAACTTTTTCGGCGACCAAAACAGGACTTCCTATATATCAATCTTTACCTTCGAACCATTCCGAAGCTCCTCGTAATGTCTAGGATCTCATCCGGGACACCAAACAACCTTCAGTCACCACCATGCATAACTCTATACTACCGAAACATCACCAAACCTTAAGTGTGCAGACCCTGCGGGTTCGAGAACTATGTAGATATGACCGAGACACCTCTACGGTCAATAACCAATAGCGGGACCTGGATTCCTATATTGGTTCCTACATATTCTACGAAGATCTTTATCGGTCGAACCACTATGTCAAGGATTTAGTTAATCCCATATGATATTCCCTTTGTTCTTCGGTATGTTACTTGCCCGAGATTCGATCATCGGTATCTCCATACCTAGTTCAACCTCATTACCGGCAAGTCTCTTTACTTGTTCTGTAACACAAGATCCCATGGCTAACACTTAGTCACATTGGTTGCAAGGCTTATTATGATGTTGTATTACCGAGTGGGCCCTGAGATACCTCTCCGTCACACGGAGTAACAAATCCCAGTCTTGATCCATGCCAACCCAACAGACACCCTCGGAGATACCTGTAATGCACCTTTATAGTCACCCAGTTACGTTGCGACGTTTGATACACACAAGTCACTCCTCCGATGTCCATGAGTTGCATGATCTCTCATGGTCATGGGAACATATACTTGACATGCAGAAAACAGTAGCAATAAACTGACACGATCATATGCTACGTTTGTAGTTTGGGTCTTGTCCATCACATCATTCTTCTAATGATGTTATCCCGTTATCAAATGACATCACATGTCAATGGCTAGGAAACCTTGACCATCTTTGATTAACGAGCTAGTTCACTAGAGGCACACTAGAGACCAAGTGTTGTCTATTTACCCACACATGTAATGTGTTTCCAATCAATACAGTTATAGCATGGATAATAGACAATTATCATGAACAAGGAAATATAATAATAAACACTTTATTTATTGCCTCTAGGGCATATTTCCAACATTCTCCCACTTGCACTAGAGTCAATAATCTAGTTCACATCACTATGTGATTTACATTGTAATGAATCGAACACCCATGCAGTTGTGGTGTTGATCATGTTTAGCCCTTGGAAGAGGTTTAGGCAACGGGTCTGCAACATTCAGATCCATGTGCACTTTGCAAATATTTATGTCCTTCTCCTCGATGTAATCGCAGATGGAGTTGAAGCGTCGCTTTATGTGTCTGGTCCTCTTGTGAAACCTTGGTTCCTTGGCCAGAGCAATGGCACAAGTGTTGTCACAGAACAGGTTCATTGGATTTAGTGCACTGGGCACTACTCCAAGATCTGTCATGAACTGCTTCATCCAGACACCTTCCTTCGCCACCTCCGAGGCTGCGATGTACTTCGCTTCACATATAGAATCGGCTACCATGCTTTGCTTGGAACTGCACCAGCTTACAGCTCCCCCGTCGAGAATAAATACGTATCCGGTTTGTGACTTAGAGTCCTCCGGATCAGTGTCAAAGCTTGCATCAACGTAACCCTTTACGAGGAGCTCTTCATCACCTCCATAAACGAGAAACATTAACTTAGTCCTGTTCAGGTACTTAAGGATATTCTTGACCGCCGCCCAGTGCTCCATTCCATGATCACTTTGAAACCTTCCGGCCATACTTATGGCAAGGCTGACATTGGGTCTTGTGCACAGCATTGCATACATGATAGAGCCTATGGCTAAAGCATAGGGGATGACACTCATCTTTTATCTATCTTCTACAGTCACTGGGCATTGAGTGTTACTCAACTTCACACCTTGTAACACAGGCAAGAACCCATTGGCCTGATCCATTTTGAACTTCTTCAAAACTTTATCAAGGTATGTGCTCTATGAAAGTGCTATTAAGCGTCTCGATCTATCTCTATAGATCTTAATGCCTAATACGAAAGCAACTTCCCCTAGGTTGTTCATTGAAAAACTCTTGTTCAAATATTCCTTCACGCTTTCCAACATTTCTATATTGTTTCCAATTAGCAATATGTCATCCACATATAATATTAGAAACGCTATAGAGCTCCCACTCACTTTCTTGTAAATACAATCTTCTCCATAAACTTGTATAAACTCAAACGCTTTGATCACCTCATCAAAGCGCTTATTCCAACTCCGAGATGCTTGCACCAGCCTATAAATGGATCGCTGGAGTTTGCAAACTTTGTCAGCATTCTCTGGATCGACAAAACCTTCTGGTTGCATCATATAGAACTCTTCCTCAAGAAAACCATTGAGGAACGCTGTTTTGACATCCATTTGCCAAATTTTATAGTCAAAATAAGCAGCTATTGCTAACATGATTCTGACGGACTTAATCATTGCTACGGGTTAGAAGGTCTCATCATAGTCCACTCCATCAACTTGTGAAAAACCCTTTGCCAAAAGTCGAGCTTTATAGACGGTGACATTACCGTCCGTGTCCGTCTTCTTCTTAAAGATCCATTTGTTCTGAATGGCCTTTCGCCCTTCATGTAATACTTCCAAAGTCCACACTTTGTTTTTGTTCATGGATCCCATCTCCGATTTCATGGCCTCTAACCATTTCTCGGAATCCAGGCCCATCACTGCTCCTCCATAGCTCATAGGTTCATTGTTGTCCAACAACATGACCTCCAAGACAGGGTTGCCGTACCACTCAGGAGTAGTACGCGCCCTTGTCGACCTACGAGGTTCAATAGTAGCTTGATCTGAAGCTTCATGATCATCATCATTAACTTCCTCTTCTACTATCGTAGGTTCCACAGAAACATCTTTCTGCACTGCGCTACTTTCTGGTTGAAGTAAAGGTTCAATAACCTCATCAAGCTCTATTTTCCTCCCACTCAATTCTTTCGAGAGAAACTCTTTCTCAAGAAATGTTCCATTCTTAGTGAAAAACACTTTGCCTTCGGATCTGAGATAGAAGGTATACCCGACTGTCTCTTTCGGGTATCCTATGAAGACGCATTTCTCCGCTTTGGGTTCGAGCTTTTCAGGCTGAAGCTTTTTGACATAAGCATCATATCCCCAAACTTTAAGAAACGACAACTTTGGCCTCTTGCCAAACCATAGTTCATATGGCATCGTCTCAACGGATTTTGATGGTTCCCTATTTAAAGTGAATGTAGCTGTCTCTAACGCATAACCGCAAAACGATAGTGGCAAATCAGCAAGAGACATCATAGATCGCACCATATCTAATAAGGTTTGATTACGATGTTTGGACACACCATTACGCTGTGGTGTTCCGGGCGGTGTCAACTGTGAATTCCACACTGTCTTAAGTGACTGCCAAACTCATAACTCAAATATTCACCTCCTCGATCAGATCGCAAGAATTTGATCTTCTTGTTACGATGATTGTCAACTTCACTCTGAAATTGCTTGAACTTTTCAAACGTTTCAGACTTGTTTTTCATTAAGTAAATATAACCATATCTACTTAAGTCATCAGTGAAGGTGAGAAAATAATGATATCCACCATGCGCTGTAACATTCATTGGACCGCACACATCTTTATGTATGATTTCCAATAAGTCACTTGCCTGTTCCATTGTTCCAGAGAACGGCGTTTTAGTCATCTTGCCCATGAGGCATGGTTCACATGTGTCAAGTGATTCAAAATCAAGTGACTCCAAAAGCCCATCAGTATGGAGCTTCCTCATGCGTTTTACACCAATATGACCTAAACGACAGTGCCACAACAAAGTGGTACTATCATTATCAACTCTACATCTTTTGGCATCAATGTTATGAACATGTGTATCATCACTATCAAGATTCAACATGAATAAACCCCTCACACTGGGTGCATGCCAATAAAAGATATTACTCATATAAATAGAACAACCATTATTCTCTGATTTAAATGAGTAACCGTCTCGAAATAAACAAGATCTAGATATAATGTTCATGCTTAACGCAAGCACTAAATAACAATTATTCAGGTTCATCACTAATCCCGATGGTAATCAAAGAGAGAGCGTGCCGACGACGATCACATCAACCTTGGAACCATTTCCCACGCGCATCGCCACTTCGTCCTTTGCCAGCCTTCGTTTATTCTCTAGTTCCTGTTTTGTGTTGGAAATGTGAGCAACCGAACCGGTATCAAATACCCAGGCACTACTACGAGAGCTAGTAAGGTACACATCAATAATATGTATATGATATATACCTTGTTTGTTGTTGGCCGCCTTCTTGTCAGCCAGGTACTTGGGGCAGTTCTGCTTCCAATGACCAGTTCCTTTGCAATGAAAGCACTCAGTTTCTGGCTTGGGTCCATGCTTGGGCTTCCTTGCAGGAGTAGCAACTGCTTTGCCATCCTTCTTAGTTTTACCCTTCTTTCCCTTGCCCTTGACGTTGCCATTTTTCTTGAAACTAGTGGTTTTATTGACCATCAACACTTGATGTTCTTTCTGAATTTGAGACTCAGTGAATTTTATCATCGTGAACAGCTCGGCGATTGACTTGTTCATCCCGTGCATGTTATAGTTCATCACAAAGCTCTTGTAACTAGGTGGAAGTGATTGAAGAACTCTGTCAGTGATCGCCTTTGGCGGAAGGGCAATTCCCAACTCCACTAGAAGAGTTGAATACCTAGACATTTTGAGTATATGTTCACTGATAGACCCGTTCTCCTCCATCTTGCAAGCATAGAACTTATCGGAGGTTTCATACCTCTCGATCCGAGCGTTCTTTTGAAAGATAAACTTCAACTCCTGGAACATCTCATATGCTCCATGACGTTCAAAAAGTCTTTGAAGTCCCGGTTCTAAGCCATACAATATTGCACACTGAACTATTGAGTAATCTCAAGTACATGCCTCCCAAGCGTTCTTCACGTCTTCGGAGGTCATGTCTTCTGGTTGGTCACCAAGCGGTGCATCAAGGACATATGATTTCTGGGAAGTTGTGAGGATAATCCTCAGATTACGGGCCCATTCAACAAAGTTACTTCCATCATCTTTCAGTTTAGCTTTCTCTAGGAACGCATCAAAATTCAGGGGTGCTACCGTGCGAGCCATTGATCTACAACATAAATATGCAAAGTTCACTTAGATTATTGTTCAAGATAATGAGTTTAGTTAATCAAATTACTAAAGCTCCCACTCAAATTGACATCCCTCAGGTCATCTGAGTGTCACATGATCCATATCCACTATCATCACGTGAGTTGAGGTGGCTTCAATGGTGAACATCATTATGTTGATCATATCTACTATATGACTCATGTTTGACCTTTCGGTCTCTTGTGTTCCGAGGCCATGTTTGTACATGCTAGGCTCGTCAAGTTTAACCCGAGTGTTCTGCGCGTGCAACACAGGCTTGCACCCGTTGTATGTGAACGTAGAGTCTATCACACCCGATCATCACGTGGTGTCTCAACACGACGAACTTTCGCAACGGTGCACACTCGGGGAGAACACAATTTTATCTTGAAATTTAAGTGAGGGATCACCTTATAATGCTACCGTCGTACTAAGCATAACAAGGTTCATAAAAGGATTAACATCACATGCAATTCATAAGTGACATGATATGGCCATGAACTTGTGCTTTTGATCTCCGTCTTGATAGCACCGACATGATATTCATCGTCACCGGCACGACACCATGATCTCCATCATCTTGATCTCCAAACACGTGTTGCCATCGGGGTTGTCGCGCCCACCATGCTTCAACTACTATTGCTATCGTTTAGCGATAAAGTAAAGCATTACATAGCGCTTAATGTTTGACACACAGGTCATACAATAATTAAAGACAACCCTATGGCTCCTGCCGGTTGCCGTACTCATCAACATGCAAGTCGTGATATTCTCTACAACGCATGATCATCTCATACATCACATATATCTCATCATGTAATTGGCCATATCACATCACAACATACCCTGCAAAAACAAGTCAGACGTCCGATAATTGTTGTTGCATGTTTTACGTGGCTGCTACGGGTATCTAGCAAGAACAATTCTCACCTACGCATGAAACACAACGATGATACATAAGTTGCTTTTCAACCTTCTCAAGGACCGCCTTAATCGAATCCGATCCAACTAAAGTGGGAGAAACAGACACCCGCCAGCCATCTTTGTGCAACAAAGTTACACATCAGTCGATGGAACCGGTCTCTCGTAAGCATACGAGTAATGTTGGTCCGGGCCGCTTCATCCCACAATACCGCTGAACCAAAACACGACCAAGGGACAAAGCAATCTAAGCATCAACACCCACAAACTCTTTGTGTTCTACCCGAGGTCTCATCTACACATATACCTAGCTCATGATGCCACTGTTGGGGAACGTTGCATGGGAAACACAAATTTTCCTACGCTCACGCAAGACCAATCCATGGTGATGAGCATCTACGAGAGGGAGAGTGGATCTACATACCCTTGTAGATCGCTAAGCGGGAAGCATTAAGAAACGCGGTTGATGTAGTCGAACGTCTTTGCGATCCAAATCGCCGAGCGTCCCACGATCCAATCACGATCCGTCCCGATCTAGCACCGAATGGACAGCACCTCCGCGATCAGCACACGTACGGCTTGATGATGATATCCACCTTCTTGATCCAGCAAGAGGGGGCAGAGAGGTGGAAGAGTTCTCCGGCAGCGTGACAGCGCTCCGACGATGGTGGTGGAGCTGTTCTGGCAGGGATTCGCCTAAAATCTGCAGAAAACCGATCTAGAGGAGAAACTATGCACTAGGGAAGAGGGCAGCACGTGGCAGAAAATTCTATGCAAAACCCCTCAAAACCACTAGTATATATAGGGGCCATCCCTAGGCTTCGGCCGAACCAAGGAGAGATGAGTCCTCCTCCTCCACTCCTAGTAGGATTAGGACTCCTTCCTTATTTGTTCCTTTTTGCCTTTTTCCACCTTTTCCATTTTTGGGCTTTTCTTCCCAGCCACATGGGCCTTGTGTGGGACTTCCACCATACCACTAAGGGCTGGTATTCATCTTAGCACAGCCCATGTAGCCTCTTGGGTCGAAATACCCCTCCCGATGGTCCCCCGGTACACTACCGGCACTCCCGGTACATTACCGATGAGCCCAAAACTTTTCCGGCGACCAAAACAGGACTTCCTATATATCAATCTTTACCTCCGGACCATTCCGGAGATCCTCGTGACGTCCGGGATCTCATCCGGGACTCCGAACAACCTTCGGTGACCACCATGCATAACTCTATACTACCGAAACGTCACCAAACCTTAAGTGTGCAGACCCTGAGGGTTCGAGAACTATGTAGATATGATCGAGACACCTCTACGGTCAATAATAAATAGCGGGACCTAGATTCCCATATTGGTTCCTACATATTCTATGAAGATCTTTATCGATCGAACCTCTATTTCAAGGATTCAGTTAATCCCGTGTGATGTTCCCTTTGTTCTTCGGTATGTTACTTGCCCGAGATTCGATCGTCGGTATCTCCATACCTAGTTCAACCTCGTTACCGGCAAGTCTCTTTACTCGTTCTGTAATACAAGATGCCGTGGCTAACACTTAGTCACATTGCTTGCAAGGCTTATTATGATGTTGTATTACCGAGTGGGCCCTGAGATACCTCTCCGTCACACCGAGTAAAAAATCCCAGTCTTGATCCATGTCAACCCAACAGACACCCTCGGAGATACCTGTAATGCACCTTTATAGTCACCCAGTTACGTTGCGACGTTTGATGCACACACGGTACTCCTTCGGTATCCATGAGTTGCATGATCTCATGATCATAGGAACATATACTTGACATGCAGAAAACAGTAGCAATAAACTGACACGATCATATGCTACGTTTGTAGTTTGGGTCTTGTCCATAACATCATTCTTCTAATGATGTGATCCCGTTATCAAATGACATCACATGTCAATGGCTAGTAAACCTTGACCATCTTTGATTAACGAGCTCGTTCACTAGAGGCATACTAGGGACCAAGTGTTGTCTATTTACCCACACATGTAATGTGTTTCCAATAAATACAATTGTAGCATGGATAATAAACAATTATCATGAACAAGGAAATATAATAATAAACACTTTATTTACTGCCTTTAGGGCACATTTCCAATAGGAGGTTGTGGGCGCGGGCGAAGGTCTTCCAACCGTGCATGAGGAACATGACGCGATGCTCTGGGTACTCAATGTCCACCCGCGTGGCGCCATTGCAATAGCCATGCGCTCGCATCCACAGAGCAGGCGGCTTATCAACCTCCATCGCCCTGGCAAAAGGGTGAGGGAGCCATAGATGGCTCCGGAGGGGACCGCGCAACTTGATGACGAACTCGAGCGCCGTCCCCTCAGCATGGGTCTCTTGAAGAAGAGGGTCTGGCGTCGGAGGAAGGGGCGGAATGGTTCTCCGCCTCCCCCCACCACGTGCTCCACGCTGACCACGACCTCTCATACCTCTTCCACCATGCGCTCTCGAGCCACCCTCCGCCTTGGTGGCTGAAGCAGTGGCATGATCCCGATGGGAACCCCTCGTCATTGGGGCGGAGGATGGTGGCTGCCCTATGCCTCTAGTCATGGCTAAGGGCGAGCACAACTCAAGATCGTAAAGGTGTAGAAGGGCAAGATCTCGAGATTCGCACCCGAGGAGGAAGGCAGGATGGATGATCATCTCCCCTTGCTACCCCCCAGTTCATAGGGAGAGGCGCGGGGGCTAGCTCTCCCGCGTTCCAAGAGTCGCTGCCCATCTCCACCAATTCCATCGCCCACGATCACGGGCAAACAGGTAACCGCCCTGTTACCCCAATCCATGGCACTGCGTTTTCTGCCACGGTTAGGACTTTAAGTGACGGACGCCCGTTGCCAACTCCCTGCTATGCATGCGGCACACGTAGTTGAAACGGCCCGGCATGGTAAATGAAATAATTACGATCGCAGACTCCTACCACGCGTGCCCGTGCACTGTTTGGGCCTAGTCCAACAATACCTCGCACCCGTGTGTGGCCTAGGCCCGGGGGCACCTATCGATGTACTAAAGTTTGGGTCTTTTAGTACCCCTTACTTGAGCACGGGCAGTTGTAGCCACACCAGCGGCAAGACCTTCCAGGGGACTGCTGGATACGAGTACAAAGATATATAGGAAATGTTCAAGTCAATAATCAGAAGACAGAAGACTAGAAGCTCAAACCCCGGCAAGATCTTGCCGAGGTGTCTCACAGAGCCCCGACAGGACCCGCACCCATCAAGACCTTGCCAGTCCGTCACCACTCCAGCGTAATGACCAGCCTATCAGACAGGTCTCATCACCCAGAGTACGTGTCAAGGCACTGTCGATGATGGGGGTTAAGTGATGCGGATAGGACGGCCCCTTTTTCCGTCCCCAAGAAGATTAGGGACAGACAGAGCATTTAATGTGTCTGTCCTATGCCGTTTGTGTTAGGTATGATAACATTGTAGCAACTGTACACCCCGTGTATGTACTGCATGCCACTATAGAGACTCCTTAGTCATATAAAAGGAGGCCCGAGGCGTTACGGGAGGGGGATTCAATCCTATCTCAGATGCACGCGTAGCGGCTGCATACTGTTCATCATGCAGCGCTCCTGTGGCCAGAGCTCTCAACACCCATAATGCACCAAAGCAGGAGTAGGGTTTTACACTTCTCAGCGACCCGAACCTGGGTTAAAATCCCTTGCGTTGCTCGTTAGATCTGCTCTTTACGCACTCCCTTTCCTCGCCGAACCGTAAAGGTATCCTCGTGATCCCATAGGTGTCATTCTTCCCCAACAACCTTCATTCATATCAGTCACGACAACTATAGTGCGTAAAAACGGTCTACCAAGTATAATAGGGCAAGATGGATTGCACTCAATATCAAGAACAATAAAATCTATGGGCACATAGTTCCTATTTGCAAGAATAAGAAAATAATTAATTCTTCCCAAAGGCTTTTTAATAGTAGAATCCGCCAAGTGCAAATTAAGAGAACATTCTTCAATATTGGTAAGACCAAGCACATCACATAGAGATTTCGGAATTGTGGAAACACTAGCACCCAAATCACATAAAGAAAAACACTCATAATTTTTAATCTTGACTATAATGGTAGGTTCCCACACATCATGTAATTTTCTAGGAATTGAAATATCTAACTCCAACTTTTCTTCAAAAGATTTCATCATGGCATCAACAATATGTTTAGTAAAAGCTTTATTTTGTTCATAAGGATGGGGTGAGTTTAACATGGATTGCAGCAAAGTAATGAATTCAATCAAAGAGCAACTATCATAATTAAATTCTTTGCAATCCAAAATAGTGTCCACATCACTACTTCAAGTTTGGACCTCTTCAAACCCACTATCATAAAACAAACACCAAGATTTTCACCCTCCAAATTATTGTGATGCCTTATAACTAATTTTGACTCCTCTTCAGTGCCTTAATTATAAATTTTAATATTACTAAACAAGGAATCAATAGAAGTAACACCAATCACTTTAAGATCTTCATCATTTTTATGATGGAAATCACTAGAAAACGCTTTTTCTATGAATTCTCTTTTGACTCTAAGCATAGCGGTTCTTTTCTTACTTTCATCCATAGAAATATATAAAGCTTTAACTGATTCATCAATCTTAGGTGCAAAGCTTTCAACTTGAGATTTTCTACATCATGGGAATTCTATCAATGCTTCTAGACATATCATCAATCTTATTCAGCTTTTCATCTATCGTAGTATTGAAAACCTTTTGAGCATTGATAAATTATTTAATATTACTCTCAAGACCAGAGGTGTTCCTATTGTTCTTGTAAGAAGAATTACCATAGCAGTTACCATAATTATAAGAGAAATTTCTAGGAAAAGTCCTAGGATTAAAATTTCCTCTATAAGCATTGTTATTGAAATTGTTTCACGACATGAAATTCACATCTATGGGATCACTATTTTTCTCAATCAAAGTAGACAAAGGCACATCATTAAGATCAATAGGAGAATTTTTACTAGCAACCAAGTTCGTAAGAGTATAATTTTTCTCACTCAAAGTACTAATTTCTTCAACTGAATTAACCTTTTTACTAGTAGGTTCCCTTTCAGTATGCCATTACGAATATTTTGCCATAATACTATCTAGCAATTTAGTAGCTTCTACCAAAGTAATCTCCATAAAATTACCACCCGCGGCGGAATCTAAAAGATTTCTAGAGACAAAATTCAATCCCGCATATTTTTTTTGTTTAATCATCCAAATATTTAAACCATGAGTGGGAAAATTTCTTAGCATCAACTTCGTTCTTTCCCAAGATTACGAACATGTTTATGATCAAGTTGCTTAAAATTCATATTTGAGTTCTAAGGGAAATAATTTTCGCGGACAGAAAGTACTTAGTTGTTGGAAATATCCTGTAGAGGCAATAAATAAAGTTTTTATAATTATATTTCCTTGTTCATGATAATCGTTTATTATCCATGCTATAATTTTATTGATTGGAAACACATTACATGTGTGGGTAAATAGACAACACATTGTCCCTAGTATGCCTCTAGTGAACTAGCTCATTGATCAAAGATGGTCAAGGTTTCCTAGCCATTGACAGGTGATGTCATTTGATAATGGGATCACATCATTAGGAGAATGATGTGATGGACAAGACCCAAACTACAAACGTAGCATATGATCGTGTCAGTTTATTGCTACTGTTTTCTGCATGTCAAGCATATGTTCCTATGACCATGAGATCATGCAACTCACGGACACCAGAGGAATGCCTTGTGTGTATGAAACGTTGCAACATAATTAGGTGACTATAAAGGTACTCTACAGGTATCTACGAGGGTGTCTGTTGAGTTGGCATGGATCAAGACTGGGATTTGTTACTCCGTGTGACGGAGAGGTATCTCAGGGCTCACTCGGTAATACAACATCACAATAAGCCTTGCAAGAAATGTGACTAAGTGTTAGTCACGGGATCTTGTATCACGGAATGAGTAAAGATACTTTCCGGTAACAAGGTTCAATTAGGTATGGAGATACAGACGATCGAATCTCGGGCAAGTAACATACCGAAGAACAAAGGGAACATCATATGTGGTTAACTGAATTCTTGACATAGAGGTTAAATCGATAAAGATCTTTGTAGAATATGTGGGAATCAATATGGGCATCTAGGTCCCGCTATTGGTATTGACCGTAGAGGTGTCTCGGTCATGTGTACATAGTTCTCGAACCCACAGGGTCTGCACAGTTCAAGTTTGGTGACGTTTCAGTAGTATAGAGTTATGTATGGTGGTGTCCGAAGGTTGTTCGGAGTCCCGAATGAGATCTCGGATGTCACGAGGAGCTCCAGAATGGTCCGGAGGTAAAGATTGATATATAGGAAGTCCTAGTTTGGTCACTGGAAAAGTTTCGGGCTCATCGGTAGTGTACCAGGAGTGCCGGTAGTGTACCGGGAGACCATCGGGAGGGGTATTTCGACCCAAGAGGCTAGATGGGCTGTGGGAGTATGAATACCATCCCTTAGTGGGCTGGTGGAAGTCCCAGACAAGGCCCTTGCGGCTGGGAAGAAAAGCCCAAAAGGAAAAAGGTGGAAAAAGGAAAATGGCTAAGACAAGGAAGGAGTCCTAATGCTACTAGGAGTGGAGGAGGAGGACTCCTCCCTCTTGGTTCGGCCGAAGCCTAGGGCTGGCTCCTTGAGGGCCAAGCCTCCTCCTCCTCTCCTCCTATATATACTAGAGGTTTTTAGGGTTTGGCACGGAATTTTCAGCCATGTGCTACCCGTTCCTCCAGTGCATTGTTTCTCCTCTAGATCGGATTTCTACAGTGCTTAGGCGAAGCCCTGCCGAAATAGCTCCACCACCATCGCCGGAGCGCTGTCATGCTGCCGAAGAACTCTTCTTCCTCTCTACTCTCTCTTGTTGGATCAAGAAGGCAGAGATCGTCATCAAGCTGTACGTGTGCCGAACGTGGAGGCACCGTCCGTTCGGTGCTTGATCGGGACGGATCTTGATTGGATCGCGGGACGCTCGGCGATTTGGATCGAGAAGACGTTCGACTACACCAACCGTGTTTGTTAACGCTTCATGCTTAGTGATCTACAAGGGTACATAGATCCACTCTCCCTCTCGTAGATGCTCATCACCATGGATAGATCTGCTTGTGCGTAGGAATTTTTTTGTTTCCCATGCAACATTCCCCAACAGTGGCATCATGAGCTAGGTCTATGTGTAGATGAGATCTCGAGTAGAACACAAAGAGTTTGTGGGCGTTGATGCTTAGATTTCTTCCTCCCGTGGTCGTGTTTTGGTTCATCGGTATTGTGGGATGATGCGGCCCGGACCAACCTTACTCGTACGCTTACGAGAGACCGGTTCCATCGACTGACATGTAACTTTGTTGCACATAGATGGCTTGCGGGTGCCAGTTTCTCTCACTTTAGTTGGATCGGATTTGACAAAGGAGGCCCTTGAGAAGGTTGAAAAGCAACTAGTGTATCACTGCTGTGGTTTTTGTGTAGATGAGAATTGTTCTTGCTAGATACCCGTAGCAGCCACGTAAAACATGCAACAACAATTAGAGGACATCTAACTTGTTTTTGCAGGGTATGTTTTGATGTGATATGGCCAATTACATGATATGATATATGTGATGTATGAGATGATCATGTGATGTATAGATTATCACGACTTGCATGTCGATGAGTATGGCAACCGGCAGGAGCCATAGGGTTGTCATTAATTATTGTATGACCTGCGTGTCAATCATTAAGCGCTATGTAATGCTTTACTTTATGGCTAAACGGTAGCAATAGTAGTAGAAGCATGTTGGGGGCGACAACCCTGATGGCGACACATTGATGGAGATCAAGATGATGGAGATCATGGTGTCATGTCGGTGACGATGGAGATCACGCCGGTGCTTTCTGGATGGAGATCAAAAGCACAAGTTCATGGCCATATCATGTCACTTATGATTAGCATGTGATGTTAATCCTTTTATGCACATTGTTTTGCTTAGAACGACGGTAGCATTATAAGGTGATCCCTCACTTAAATTCCAAGATGAATTGTGTTCTCCCCGAGTGTGCACCGTTGCAAAAATTCGTCGTGTCGAGACACCACGTGATGATCGGGTGTGCTAGACTCTACGTTCACATACAACGGGTGCAAGCCAGTGTTGCACGTGCATAACACTCGGGTTAAACTTGATGAGCCTAGCATGTACAGACATGGCCTCGGAACACAAGAGACCGAAAGGTCAAACGTGAGTCATATAGTAGATATGATCAACATAACGATGTTCACCATTGAAGCCACCTCAACTCACATGATGATCGGACTTGAGTTGGTGAATTTGGATCATGTGACACTCAGATGACCTGAGGGATGTCAATTTGAGTGGGAGCTTTAGTAGTTTGATTAACTAAACTCATTATCTTGAACAATAGTCTAAGTAAACTTTGCATATTTATGTTGTAGATCAATGGCTCGCGCGGTAGCACCCCTGAATTTTAATGCGTTCCTAGAGAAAGCTAAACTGAAAGATGACCTCCAAAGACATTAAGAGCGCTTGGGAGGCACATACTGGAGATAATTCAAAAGTTCAGTATGCAATATTGTATGGCTTAGAACCGGGACTTCAAAGACGTTTTGAACGTCATGGAGCATATGAGATGTTCCAAGAATTTAAGTTTATCTTTTAGAAGAATGCCCGGATCGAGAGGTATGAGACCACCGATAAGTTCTATGCTTGCAAAATGGAGGAGAACGGGTGTATTAGTGAGCAAATACTCAGAATGACTAGCTATTCAACTCGTCTAGCAGAGTTGGGAATTGCTCTTCTACCAGAGGCGATCACTAACAAAGTTCTTCAATCACTGCAACCTAGTTACAAGAGCTTTGTGATGAACTATAACATGAACATGATGAAAAAGTCAGTCACCGAGCTGTTTGCGATGCTAAAAGTCGCTGAGTCTAAAATCCAGAAAGAACATCAAGTGTTGATGGTTAATAAAACCACTAGTTTCAAGAAGAATGGCAAGGGAAGGGAAAGAAGGGTAAAACCAAGAAGGATGGCAAAGCAGTTGCTACTCTTGTAAATAAGCCCAAGCATGGACCTAAGCCAGAAACTGAGTGCTTTCGTTGCAAGGGAACTGGTCACTAGAAGCGAAACTGCCCCAAGTACCTGGCTGACAAGAAGGCGGCCAATGACAAACAAGGTATATATGATATACATGTTATTGATGTGTACCTTACTTGCACTCGTTGTAGTGCCTGGGTATTTGATACCGGTTCGGTTCCTCACATTTGCAACACAAAGCAGGACCTACGGAATAAACGAAGGCTGGCAAAGGATGAAGTGACAATGCGCGTGGGAAATGGTTCCAAGGTTGATGTGATCGCCGTCGGCACTATCTCTCTTCAATTACCATCGGGAGTGATGAACTTGAATAACTGTTATTTAGTGCCCGCGTTAAGCTTGAACATTATATCTAGATCTTATTTATTGCGAGACGGTTACTCATTTAAATCAGAGAATAAAGGTTGTTCTATTTATATGAGTAATATCTTTTATGTTCATGCACCCAATATGAGGGGTTTATTCATATTGAATCTTGATAGTGATGACACACATGTTCATAACATTGATGCCAAAAGATGTAGAGTTGATAATGATAGTACCACTTTCTTGTGGCACTGCCGTTTAGGTCATATTGGTGTAAAACACATGAGGAAGCTCCATGCTGATGGACTTTTAGAGTCACTTGATTTTGAATCACTTGACACATGTGAACCATGCCTCATGGGCAAGATGACTAAAACGCCGTTCTCTGGAACAATGGAACGGGCGAGTGACTTATTGGAAATCATACATACTGATGTGTGCGGTCCAATGAATGTTACAACGCATGGTGGATATCGTTATTTTCTCACCTTCGCTGATGACTTAAGTAGATATGGGTATATTTACTTAATGAAACACAAGTCTGAAACGTTTGAAAAGTTCAAGCAATTTCAGAGTGAAGCTGAGAATCATCGTAACAAGAAGTTTAAATTCCTGCGATCTGATCGAGGAGGTGAATATCTGAGTTATGAGTTTGGCAGTCACTTAATATAGTGTGGAATTGTTTCACAGTTGACACCGCCTAGAACACCATAGCATAATGATGTGTCCGAACGTCATAATCGAACCTTATTAGATACGGTGCGTTCTATGATGTCTCTTGCTGATCTGCTGCTATTGTTTTGGGGTTATGCATTAGAGACAACTGCATTCACTTTAAATAGGGCACCATCGAAATCCGTTGAGACGACGCCATATGCACTGTGATTTGGCAAAAGGCCAAAGTTGTCGTTTCTTAAAGTTTGGGGATGTGATGCTAATGTCAAAAAGCTTCAGCCTGAAAAGCTGGAATCCAAAGCAGAGAAATGCGTCTTCATAGGATACCCGAAAGAGACAGTCGGGTATACCTTCTATCTCAGATCCGAAGGCAAAGTGTTTGTCGCTAAGAACGGAACATTTCTTGAGAAAGAGTTTCTCTTGAAAGAATTGAGTGGGAGGAAAATAGAGCTTGATGAGGTTATTGAACCTTTACTTCAACCAAAAAGTAGCGTAGCGCAGAAAGATGTTTCTGTGGAACCTACAACGGTAGAAGAGGAAGTTAATGATGGTGATCATGAAGCTTAGGATCAAGCTACTATTGAACCTCGTAGGTTGACAAGGCCGCATACTACTGCTGAGTGGTATGGCAACCCTGTCTTGGAGGTCAAGTTGTTGGACAACAATGAACCTACGAGCTATGGAGGAGCGGTGATGGGACCGGATTTCGAGAAATGGTTAGAGGCCATAAGATCCGAGATGGGATCCATGTATGAAAACAAAGTATGGACTTTGGAAGTATTACCTAAAGGGCGAAAGGCCATTCAGAACAAATGGATCTTTAAGAAGAAGACGGACGCGGACGGTAGCGATGCTTGTGGCAAAGGGTTTTTCACAAGTTGAAGGAGTTGACTACGATGAGACCTTCTCACCCGTAGCGATGCTTAAGTCTGTCAGAATCATGTTGGCAATAGCTCCTTATTTCGACTATGAAATTTGGCAGATGGATGTCAAAAGAGCATTCCTCAACGGTTTCCTTGAGGAAGAGTTGTATATGATGCAACCAGAAGGTTTTGTCAATCCAGAGAATGCTGACAAAGTTTGCAAACTCCAGCGATCCATTTATGGGTTGGTGCAAGCATCTCGGAGTTGGAATAAGCGTTTTGATGAGGTGATCAAAGCGTTTGAGTTTATACCAGTTTATGGAGAAGCTTGTTTTACAAGAAAGTGAGTGGGATCTCTATAGCGTTTCTAATATTATATGTGGATGACATATTGCTGATTGGAAACAATATAGAAATGTTGGATAGCATGAAGGAATATTTGAACTAGAGTTTTTCAATGAAGGACCTAGGAGAAGCTGCTTTCATATTAGGCATTAAGATCTATAGAGATAGATCGAGACGCTTAATAGCACTTTCACAGAGCACATACCTTGATAAATTTTTGAAGAAGTTCAAAATGGATTAGTCCAAGAAGGAGTTATTGCCTGTGTTACAAGGTGTGAAGTTGCGTAAGACTCAATGCCCAGTGACTGCAGGAGATAAAGAAAAGATGAGTGTCATCCCCTATGCTTCAGCCATAGGCTCTATCATGTATGCAATGCTGTGCACAAGACCCGATGTCAGCCTTGCCATAAGTATGGCCGGAAGGTTTCAAAGTGATCCTGGAATGGAACACTGGGCAGAGGTCAAGAATATCCTTAAGTACGAAAAGGACTAAGGAAATGGTTCTCGTTTATGGAGGTGATGAAGAGCTCGTCATAAAGGGTTATGTCGATGCAAGCTTTGACACTGATCCGGATGACTCTAAGTCACAAACCGGATACATATTTTTTCTCAACGGGAGAGCGGTAAGCTGGTGCAGTTCCAAGCAAAGCGTGGTAGCCGATTCTACATGCGAAACGGAGTACATCGCAGCCTCGGAGGCGGCGAAGGAAGGTGTCTGGATGAAGCACTTCATGACAGATCTTGGAGTAGTGCCAGTGCACTGAATCCAATGAACCTGTTCTATGACAACACTGGTGCCATTGCTCTGGCCAAGGAACCAAGGTTTCACAAGAGGGCCAGACACATAAAGCGACACTTCAACTATATCCGCGACTACATCGAGGAGAAGGACATAATATTTGCAAAGTGCACATGGATCTGAATGTTGCAGACCTGTTGACTAAACCTCTTCCAAGGGCTAAACATGATCATCACCAGAACTACATGGGTGTTCGATTCATTACAATGTAAATCACATAGTGATGTGAACTAGATTATTGACTCTAGTGCAAGTGGGAGACTGTTGGAAATATGCCCTAGAGGCAATAAATAAAGTCTTTATTATTATATTTCCTTGTTCATGATAATCGTTTATTATCCATGCTATAATTGTATTGATTGGAAACACATTACATGTGTGGGTAAATAGATAACACATTGTCCCTAGTATGCCTCTCGTGAACTAGCTCATTGATCAAAGATGGTCAAGGTTTCCTAGCCATTGACATGTGATGTCATTTGATAACGGGATCACATCATTAGGAGAATGATGTGATGGACAAGACCCAAACTACAAACGTAGCATATGATCGTGTCATTATATTGCTACTGTTTTCTGCATGTCAAGTATATGTTCCTATGACCATGAGATCATGCAACTCACGGGCACCGGAGGAATGCCTTGTGTGTATCAAATGTCGCAACGTAACTGGGTGACTATAAAGATACTCTACAGGTATCTCCGAGGGTGTCTGTTGAGTTGGCATGGATCAAGATTAGGATTTGTTACTCCGTGTGACAGAGAGGTATCTCAGGGCCCACTCGGTAAAACAACATCACAATAAGCCTTGCAAGAAATGAAACTAAGTGTTAGTCACGGGATCCTGTATCACAGAACGAGTAAAGAGACTTGCCGGTAACGAGGTTGAACTAGGTATGGAGATACCGATGACCGAATCTCGGGCAAGTAACATAACGAAGAAGAAAGGGAACATCATATGTGATTAACTGAATCCTTGACATAGAGGTTCGACCGATAAAGATCTTCGTAGAATATGTAGGAATCAATATGGGCATCCAGGTCCCGCTATTGGTTATTGACCGTAGAGGTGTCTCCACTACTAGGAAAAGGGCTATAGATGATATGGCCACTAATGGTGCACCAGACTTGTGGTGCGCCACTACTATATAGTAATGGCGCACCATGAGTAGGTGCGCCATTAGTGTGGTAGACACTAATGGCGCACCAGGCCCACGGTGCGCCATTAGTAACAATTTATTATTATTATTATTTTTCCAAAAATTCTAATGGCGCACTCGGAAGGAGTGCGCCATTACAAGTTTAACTAGTAATGGCGCACCGTCAGCCCAGTGCGCCACTACTATTTTTTTTTGTAAAACTACTAATGGCGCACCACAAGCAGGTGCGCCATTAGTAACAAGGGTTACTAATGGTGCATCTGTCTGTGGTGCGCCATTAGTAACCTGGGGCCAGCTAGATATTTTGGACAGCCACACGTACACACTCACTTTCCCCACTTCATTCTCTCCACCTCCTCCTCCAAGCTTGTGTCGGCTGCCTCCTCCTCCTCACCTCATTTGCACCATAGATTCATCAAAATTAAGTGGTTAAATTACCTTTTTTTGATAGGTAAGTAAGGGGAAAGCTATCTTTATGTTGTAGATCTATTTTTTTTCTCCCTAGCTCGCTCCAACAACATGCACATGCACTTTTTATGGCCTTGCTAGATCTATGCATGTTTGTGGTGTTGCATATGTTTGTGGTGTTGCATATATGTTTGTGTTTGTAGGTACCGGTATTTGTAATGCTATAGTTGCCAATATTTTGCCGGAATGTTGATTCATTTCCGTTTCGGCGAGAATTTTGGCACTATGCATTATTTTTGGTCCTATTTTTAGGGAAAGTCATGCCAAATTTTTTCTTGGTTCTAAAATATCGTTTTGCTCTACCCCGCAGGCGACCATGGTCCGAACGATGACCGAAGGCATCGTGAATAGGTTTTTGAGCTCAGCAAAGGCCGAGATGCTTCAAAAGAACGAGACGGAGATAAGATGTCCATGTCGAAGATGCAAGCTGAAGAGCCTTATTGCGGACCCGGATTCCGGGCAGGTGCGGGACCACCTGCTCTTGCGTGGTTTCATGGATGGCTATCAGTGGCAAGGTGATGAAGACGAAGAAGCTCCAGGACATGATCATGACAGTGATGCTGTACACAGTCATCATGTAGAAGATGCCGGACATGATGATGAGGAAGATCAAGACGAAGGGCATGATCATGAATATGAAGATGCCAGAGCAGACGACGATGGAGGATGGGTGCAGGACCCTCATATTCAAGAGCTGCTTCTGAAGCAGACGGATAACGCAAGAGCTGCCGCCCGAGAGAAAGCCAAGCTGGATCAACTGGAGGTAGACACGGTTACTCCATTGTATGAAGGATGCAGGCCCAAGGATACCCGCCTGAAAGTAACGCTCATGGCTCTAGAGATGAAGGTAAAACACAAAATGACCGACGCGTGCTTCGACGAGATTATGTCATTCTGGCACGAACGTCTTCCCAAGGGGAACAAGTGCCCGACCAGTTTCGAGGAGGCGAAGAAAATCGTGTATCCTCTGTACGATATCAACGGCTACACATTCTACACCGAGGACAAGGACATGAAGAGCGATGGTTATCAGAACTCCGGGGTAACGATGGAATCCTACACCGATAACGACAAGGGCAGATACTACGGAAGGATCGAGGAGATCTGGGAGCTGAGCTACGCTGGAGAGAAGGTCCCGATGTTCCGTGTTAGATGGGCCAAGAGCGTCCTAAAAGAAGACCGGTATTTCACCACCATGGTTATACCCGAAGCCAAATCCAAGACCGCGGGCGCAAACGTCACCGCGAAAAATGAGCCATGGGTACTGGCTTCCCAAGTGGACCAATGCTTCTTCCTTACCGACCCGTCAAAGCCTAGTCGTGTTGTCGTGAGGAGACGCAAAAGGAAGATCATTGGAATGGATGGAGTCGCCAATGAGCAAGACTTCGACAAGTACGGCGACCCGAAGATGGAACATGACGACGACGATCAAGTAGCAGCATACACCACAAGAAGAAGCAGTACTACCCTACCTAAAGGACGTCCGTTCCACAGAAGAACGCCGTTTGCGAAAAAGAAGGGCAAGAAAATTGTGAACAGATAGCTAGCTAAGATCGATTGTATTTAAATCGTAGTCTTCATTTCTCGATTGTATTACATGGGCACTTTTTGAACTCGATCATGAATATTTTTAAATTTCATGGGCACTTTTTGAATTCATGAATATTTTTTCAAATTTGATCTCTATCCCCCTCCATCTCGATCGCTATCCCCCTCCATCTCGATCTCGATCCCCCCCGCACCCTCCCCCACTAGCTCCACCACCGCCGACAACCCACCGCACCCTCCCCGGCCAGCTCCACCGCCGCCGAGCACCCCCGCACCCTCCCCCGCTAGCTCTCCACCACCACCGATGACCCACCGCAGCCGACGACCCACCGCACCCTCCCCGGCCCGCTCCACCGCCGCCTAGCACCCCCATTTTCAAATAACAAATTTGATGATATTTTTTCATATTCATAAAAAATTATTACTGTTTTTATAAAACAATTATTACTGTTCTTATAAAAAATTTATTACTGTTCTTATAAACATATATTAAAAAATAGCATTCTAATGGCGCACCTCTTGGGGGTGCGCCATTAGAATGTGAAAAAAAACATTCTAATGGCGCACTGCTCGGGGGTGCGCCATTAGAAATCTCCCCCTAGCTCTAACTAACTCCCCCGACCCCTTCGTCCCTCCCTCTCGCCAGATCCACCTCCTCCTGTCTCCGGTGACCATCGCCACCACCCTGTTCGCTGCCTCCTTCTTCCTGGTCACCATCTTCGTCGCCTCCTCCTCCCTGGTCGCCATTGCCGCCACCCTGTTCGCTGCAAGGTACGGGCCCTCCCTCCCTCCTCTCTCCTCCCTTGCCTCCTCTATCCTCCCTTGCCTCCTTCCTCCCTCCTCTCTCCTCCCTTCCTCCCTCCCTCCTCTCTCCTCCCTTGCCTCCTTCCTGCTCCTCCCTCCCTTGCCGTGCCATGCCCCTGCTCAGCAAGCCATCTGTCATACATAAATTTTTCCTATTTCGCTCTGACCACCAACGCCACAGCAGGAAAAGTGTACACAACTTCGTTTCCTCTGGTAGACTCAAGATATGTTCGACCATTTCCATTGGAGTGTTGGTTTCCAACAGGTTTAGCCGGGTTTCAGACATTTTGCATTATTTTTTGTTTAATTATCCTCTGGCTGTGTCAAAATATGTATTCAGTAATCTGGTTTGCTGCCTCTGAACCTGAATGAACAAATGTTAATATGCTCGTCCAGTTCCGTGTTACATAACCATACCAGTATGTTTGATGTTCAGTGTACAAATTCCTTGAAGGGCCTCCTGATGATCTCACATGCTTGTCTTGTCCCATGACTACAAGTGATCCTACCTGACACCATGTCTGCCGTTTTTGTCTGGATGGCTAATGCAATTTGGGTGCACTTCCTAGTTTACTGAATTTGAACTTTGTATGGAGCATATTTGGTATTTTTTGTTTGTTGTTTGCAATTTTATTCCATCATCTCCTGGCCTTACTCCCTGTGTCTTTTCTCAGATGGACTAGTATTATTGTGATACGATTGTTGCAGTACAAGTGACTACCATCTAGGAAGTCCAATTTTAGATGCACAGTACTTGTTAGTCCAGTTTCTATACAAAACCCATAATTCACTGATAGGCTCTGTGTTAGCCGAAGTTTGCCCTAGCGTGTAAACCCATAATACTGGACACTGTCCCATATCATATCACATCATATCATATAATAATACTGGAGGCCATTGTGATGTGGATGACCATAACATTGTGATGTTACCCTTACAAATCCCCTTCCATCGGCTTCACCAACAAACCCTGGCTGCCAGTGTTCCTGGCTGGCCCTTAGGTGCACCAATGGTCAAGTCAAGGGCTTCTTTTTGAAATCATAGCTTGATTGATATCATGGTAATATGGTGAGATGCAGATGTAGATTAGTCATGCATATACACTCATGGCCTATAAATTTGAGGCTCTTAGTTAGAATTCAGCTTCAGACCTGAACCTGTACTAGCTTTTACTAAATATGCTTCAACCAGATTGCCTAAAGCTAATATGAGTGACACTGTACTCTACCTATAAGTACCATTTAATGATGAACCTCTTGTATTGCTGCTAATTATATTCAGTTGAGACAAAAATTAGATGTTTGACCACAGAGGAACCAAACAAGAACTACTGGTATATGCATGCTTATTCAGTTTTGTATTGCATGCTTATTCTATCATGTCTCTATAGTAAACTTGCTTCAAGTCAAGTAAACCACACAAGTCCTGGGGATTTTATAACCCTAGTCCAAAGTTCTTAGACAAGTACAGGAAGAGTATAGGTTAACTATTTGTTAGCTAAAAACTGTAGTTGACTCACCTGTCAATGAATTTTCAGTTAACTATTAACAGAGTATAGGTTAGCTATTAATAGTAATCCATGATCAGCAACAGTTTCTTTCACTAATTTTCAGTTAACAGCAATCCATGCATTTTTTTCAGCTAAAACTATTGATTATTTTTTGTTGGGTGACCTATTAGATCTGGAATGGAAGCTCACATAAGTTGAGCTGATCTAGCGGGAGAGTGGAGGGAGCGTTGGAGGAACCGGACGAAGACCAGTTTCATCAGGATTATGCTCATCGTGATGACCGCAGTTCTCTTCTATGTGATGGTAGTTTAGATGATCGATATTGACTTGTAATGTGAAGAAAAACTCGCTACTCGCGGTCTCGAGACTTGTAATGTTCTATCTTTGTTCGGTCTTTTGAATTCGGAGACTAATATGATGATTTGTATTCGGAGAGTAATCTTCTATTGTATTCGATGAATCTGCTATTGCTGTGTGGTGTTGTCTAAATTCTGTCCAATAATATATTTTGTAACCTGTGAAAATATCAGAAAAGAAAAACAAAATTCATAATATTCATACTAGTTGCGCACCACTCAAGACACTAATGGCGCACTGTAAAAATGACACTAATGGCACATCACCCACTAGTGCGCCATTAGTATGCCAAAGCACATGGGTACATATGGCCCCCTGGGAGGCATACTAATGGCGCACTGTGGCTATACTAATGGCGCACGGCGTGGTGCGCCATTACTACACCAGATTCTAATGGCGCACCGTGGGTGCGCCATTAGTATTTCATTCTAATGGCGTGGTGCTAGTGGCACACCAGCAGTGCGCCATTAGTAGGCAAAACTGGTGCGCCATTAGCATGCCTTTTCCTAGTAGTGCTCGGTCATGTGTACATAGTTCTCGAACCCACAGGGTCTGCACACTTAAGGTTTGGTGACGTTTCGGTAGTATAGAGTTATGTATGGTGGTGTCCGAAGGTTGTTCGGAGTCCCAGATGATATATCGTACGTCACGAGGAGCTCCGGAATGGTCCGGAGTTAAAGATTGATATATAGGAAGTCCTATTTTGGTCGCTGGAAAAGTTTCGGGCTCATCGGTAGTGTACTGGGAGTGCCGGTAGTGTACTGGGAGACCATCGGGAGGGGTATTTCGACCCAAGAGGCTACATGGGCCGTGGGAGGATGAATACCAGCCCTTGGTGGGCTGGTGGAAGTCCCACACAAGGCCCATGCAGCTGGGAAGAAAAGCCCAAAAGGAAAAAGGTGGAAAAAGGCAAAAAGGCTAAGATAAGGAAGGAGTCCTAATCCTACTAGGAGTGGAGGAGGAGGACTCCTCCCTCTTGGTTCGGCCGAAGCGTAGGGCTGGCACCTTGAGGGAGAATCCTCCGCCTCCTCTCCTCCTATATATACTAGAGGTTTTTAGGGTTTTGGCACAAAAGTTTCAGCCACGTGCTACCCGTTCCTCCAGTGCATAGTTTCTCCTCTAGATAGGATTTTTACAGTGCTTAGGCGAAGCCCTACCGGAATAGCTCCACCACCATCACCGGAGCGCCGTCATGCTGCCAGAGAACTATTATTTCTCTCCGCTCCCTCTTGCTGGATCAAGAAGGTGGAGATCGTCATCAAGCTGTATGTGTGCTGAACGCGGAGGTGCCGCTCGTTCGGTGCTTGATCGGGATGGATCGTGATTGGATCGCGGGACGCTCAACGATTTGGATCGCGAAGACATTCGACTACACCAACCGCGTTTCTTAACGCTTCCCGCTTAGCGATCTACAAGGGTACATAGATCCACTCTTCCTCTCATAGATGCTCATCACCATGGATAGATCTGCGTGTGCGTAGGAAATTTTTTGTTTCCCATGCAACGTTCCCCAACATTAGTAATAAAAGCATCTTTGCACATATTCCAAGAATCAATACTATTGCGTGACAAAGAAGAAAACCCAATTTTTGTACTATCAGGCAAGGAGAAAGGAAACAATTTCAACTTCACTATATCATTGTGTTTCTTTTGCATATCACACAATTATACGAATGTGTTTAGATGGGACACAACATCCTCATTAGTAGTACCGGAAAATTGATATTTCATGACAAGACTCAACAAAGCAACATTATATCAGAAGACTCCACACAACTTGGAGCAATTGGAGTGCTAATAAAAATATTATTATTCGTATTGGAAAGATCACACAACTTGCTATTCTCTTGAGTCATCGTGACTATGCAAACAAGAGATCTAGCGAGAAAAAGGCAAACGAAAAAGAGGGCAAATAAAGCGGCAAATTTGTGAAGTGGGGGAGAGGAAAATGACAGGAAAATGGAAATAATGTAATTGCAAGGAGATGATATTTGTTATTAGGAACCGGCTAGATGTTGATGATGTCTCCCCGGCAATGGTGCCAAAAATTTGCAAGTTGACGGGAGACTACTTTCGTACCTCCTCCCAGGCAACGGCGCCAGAAATTCATTTTGATGCAGCTGACATGCGTCAGTATTTCCCCAAAGAGGAATGGATGATGCAGTACATCTATGGTAGGTATTTTCCTCAGTGATGAGAACAAGGTTATTGAACCAGTAGGAGAACCATGCAACACTATGTAAATGGTACCTACACACAAAGAACAAATACTTGCAACCTGACACATAAGAGAGGTTGTCACTCTCTCCATGGTAAAAAGATAGGTTAGGTAATGATAGATTGGATTGATAGATCGCCCACGAATGCAAATAAAAGGGGGAAATAAAAAGGGCAACAAGGTATTTTTGGGTTTTTAGATTTAATAGATCTGAAAACAAAAGCGGAAAAAGAAAGATCGGAAAGCAATATGTTGGAAAAGTATACCTGGGGCCGTAGGTTTCACTAGTGGCTCCTCTCATGAGTATAGAACACGGTGGGTAAACAAAATACTGTTGGGCAATTGATAGAAAATCAAATAATCATGACGATATCCATGGCAAGGATCATTATACAGGCATCACGTCCAAGATTAGTAGACCGACTCCTGCCTGCATCTACTACTATTACTCCACACATCGACCACTATCTAGCATGCATCTAGTGTATTAAGTTCCATGAAGAAAGTAATGCAATAAGAACGATGACATGATGTATACAAGATCTATTCATGTAGGAATATACCCCATCTTGTTATCCTTAATATAAACGATACATGCGTGCCTTGCTG
Source organism: Hordeum marinum (assembly GCA_022496015.1). Taxonomy (NCBI): domain Eukaryota; kingdom Viridiplantae; phylum Streptophyta; class Magnoliopsida; order Poales; family Poaceae; genus Hordeum; species Hordeum marinum. The sequence goes on along the minus strand of CM039674.1, from coordinate 503,882,863 downwards.
CCCCTTCTGTCACTAGGAGAGGATACCACAAGATTGAACCCATCACAAAGCACCTCTTCCCATGGCAAGAAAAATTGATCGAGGTTGCCTAACTAAACCAAAGATTTGAAGAAGAAATACGAGGATATAAGTAATCATGCATATAATATATCAAAGAAGACTCAAATAATATTCATGGATAGAAACTGATCATGAACTCAAAATTCATTGGATCCCAACAAACACACTGCAAAAGTCATTACATCAAATAGATCTCCAAGAGACCATTGTATTGAGAATCAAAAGAGAGAGAGGAAGCCATATAGCTACTGCATACGGACCCATAGGTCTATGGTGGACTACTCACGCATCATCAGAGAGGGACCAATGAGGATGACGAACCTCTCCGTGATGGTGTTAGATTGGATTTCGATGTTTTGGAACTTGCGGTGGCTGGATGTGTTTTTCATCGACTCTCCTAGGGTTTTTGGAATATCGGGGTATTTATAGAGCAGTGAGGTGGTGGAGAGGCATCTCGAGAAGGGCACAACCCACCAGGCCGCACTAGGGGGCTCTAGCGTGCCCTAGTGTATCGTGGCCTCCCCGGCCCTCCTTCCATATGCTTCTTTGGTCCTCCGGGTGTTTTATGGACCAAAAAAATCTCCAAAAAGTTGCGCGATGTTTAGGCTTCGTTTGGTACTCAAATTCTGCGAAGCAAAAAATCGCAACTGGCACTTGGCACTATGTCAATAGGTTAGTCCCAAAAGATGATATAAAGTTGCTATAAAATGATTGTAAAGTATCCAAGATTGATAATATAATATCATGGAACAAGCAAAACTTATAGATATGTTGGAGAAGTATCAGGACCCTATGAACACACAGAACATGAAGGTTCAATATGCATCAACCGACATTTTTGGAGACTACATTGACTCCCTCAATCGGCTTAGTGATATATTGATTTATCTCCATTTCTGATGTTCTAATATGAACTTTTCATCATATATTGTATATCACCATATATTGTATCATCACTTTGGTACAAATACATTTGTATGTATTCTATATATCTAAGAGTGATTTTCTTGAGAAACTTCATGTCTATATACAGATTTCTACGTGGCTCAATCTGATGAAAGATGTTTTGTGCCTTGTGGGCATATGCACCAAGAACTCTATACTCAATGAAGTGAAATGTTTCCACTCCCGTTGAGAGAAAGGAGATATTTTAAAATTTCTAGACCCAATGAGGTATTTGTTGTCTCAAGTCGAGTCATATTTACTATTCTTGTGGGTACTCGAGTAATGTCAGGATGCTTTATTGCTTCCCGGTTTAACTCGTACGCTACTAAACTCTTGATGTATCTGTCAAAATAGTTTCCATAGTGAAACTTGTGATGACAACAAATAGGACTAACTTATATTTACCATATGCAATGGATATGTCTGGCACATTCTCTATGTATCATCAGGATTATACTAAACATACTGCAAAACCTGTAGCACATGTTGCGTACGAGATAGTTTTAAAGAGTGTCTTTTGGATTTTGTGTGCACTAAATTTGACATAGGGAATCTAATTTGAACTCTCACGCAACTTAGAGTCTATGCTGAACCACTCAGACTCCTTGAATACATCAAGTTGAGGTAAGTGGCTCTCCACATCCATTGACTAGACTATTCAGGTGTTCCATGATTCTAAAAGACACATCTATATGATGGTCTAAAGTGTGGTTTATCAACATAAAAACATTGGATAATTATACTGACATCAATTTCAAGCAAATCGAATGGATAACATTGCAGAATTCTCCTTGAGTGCCTTCTCTATGGCCCTTGGATTGAAGTTTAGCAATTTGTCCTAATGTCCAGACTCAAAATGGTTTGGTAGAGTCCTATATCCAAAGAATTAAGATCTTTGCATGATATTTACTTTAAAATTGCAACTTGCCAACTTTACGTTGGAGTCCTGCAGTTTTACACGCTCATGACCAAACTGCATACTATTATTCCCCTCTATATTTGATACGTGGAAATCTACCAAGTATTTCCCATCTGCAGTAATTTGGTTGGATACCGATATCAGCATTCGACATGCATCATTGTCCCCTCAACATATAGTTGGGATCTACGTGGGGAATAACTGTATTTCCGTTAATACCTCAAGCCCCTCGCATGTGGAGTTATTCAAGGCTAGTATATTGATTCAATAAGGAACATATCTAGGCATTAGGGGGAGATTTCAAGTACCATAAAGAATGCTAGGAAATTAGTGGAATGCTCAACACATTTACACCTCAAATCCATGTACTCAAAGATCTGAACCATGTGTTCAGAAGATTTGCAACACATTGCAAATAACCTGCCAGATTCATTTACTGACTATAAAGGTGTCACACAATCCTACAATCCTGCAAAAATATGCCTGAAAGAGTGAAGGTACCAACAATAATCACTCCACTTCCCGTTGAAAGCAACAAGGGGAGATGAATGGGAAAAGTACACCAGGATCCAGCTCCTCTCAAGCAAGGATATCAAAGCCTCTGAATCAGTAAATGCAAGTCAACTTAACGTTGACAGACACCTAATGGGTAGTATACACCCAATGGATGGCAAACCTCCACCAACACAGGTCATAATGCACACAATGACCAGGACATTGGAAATACCCGACTCAACCGCATTGGGAAATCATGAACAGTCACCATGGGTAATGGTATTTCTATCAACTCTATACTGATTTATAGATTTTGTATAAACATATGACCGGAAATCTACAATTGTAGACATGCATTTCTCAAGTAGATTGCAAAAACTTTCAAGTGATTCAGATCCAAAGACCATGTCCATGGCAAAGTGTGAACAACACTCGTACTGAACTCGAGCAAAGCATATAATCTAGGTAGAAATGATCTTGCTCAACAATGGGAAGGTATTAATAAGCAATACCTACACTAGTTTTCTTCTCGAAACATAATTGAGAACAACAAGGTGGTGAAACAAAGAGCAAGTTTTGTAGCACAAGTGTTCATGCAGATACCCAACTATTCTCCATAGGTAGAATTTCTTTCTGATAACATATATGTTTTTCTACATTTGTGCCCCTAGTTCCTTACATGTACTCATTCATCCCCATGCTCTTAACATTTGCTCAGTTTTCCCCACTCCCTTGTCTGAAATGCTCAGAAATGGTCACAACGGAGGATGTCGTCAGGTCAATGGTTTGACCATTAACTGCTGATGAGTGGGGTCGCACTCGACTATGTCACCCATTAACCTGACAAGTGAGTTCGGCCCGCCCCATTTTCAGCCACACGAATGCTGAACGGACATGCACATGCTTTATCCTTGTGCGCCTCGGGGACACGTGGCGGCCTTCGAACTACCCTCACAACCCAATCTAAATGTGCACATGCGGTGGGCCCCGGTCATCAGCCACCCATGTTCGGGTCGTCGTCCTTATTTAAGTGGGAACCCGTGGACCGTTGATACGTCTCCAACGGATCTATAATATTTGCTTGTTCCATGCTGTTATATTATCATTCTTGGATGCTTTACTATCATTTTATAGAAACTTTATATCGTTTTTTAGGACTAACCTATTGACATAGTGCCAAAGTGCCAACTGTTGATTGTGCTTGTTTTTTACTTTGCATAAAATCAATACAAACGAATTCCAATCGTGACAAAACTTTTTGGAGATTTTTCTGGACCAAAAGACACCCAGTGGGCCAAAGAAGTGCCGGGTGAGTGGGCCGAGGATACCACAACTGACCAGGGCGTGCCAGGGGGGCCTGATGCACCCTGATAGGTTATGCCCTCCTCGGGGCCCCTCTTCACCGCCTCTGATGCCTATAAATTCCCAAATATTCGCAAAACCCTAGGGGAGTCGACGAAACACAATTCCAACCGCCGCAAGTTCCAGAAGCTCGAGATCCATTCTAAACACCATCACGGCGGGGTTCATCTTCTTCATAGGTGCCTCTCCGATGATTCGTGAGTAGTCCACCATAGAACTACGGGTTCGTAGGCAGTAGATAGATGACTTCCTCTCTCTCTCTCTTATGATTCTCAATACAGTGGTCTCTTGGAGATCTATTTGATGTAAACTTTTGCGGTGTGTTTGTTGGGATCCGATGAATTTTGAGTTCATGATCAGTTTCTATCCATGAATATTATTTGAGTCTTCTTTGATCTCTTATATGCATGATTACTTATAGCCTCATATTTCTTCTCCGAATCTTTGATTTAGTTAGGCCAACTAGATCGATTTTTCTTGCCATGGGAACAGGTTCTTTGTGATGGGTTTGATCTTGCCGTGTTCTTTCCTAGTGACAGAACGGGCAGCAAAACACGCATGTATCGTTGCTATTAAGGATAACAAGATGGGGTCTATTCCATCATGAGTAAATTTTGTCTACATCATGTCATCGTTCTTGTTGCATTACTCAATTTTCCATGAACTTAATACACTAGATGCATGCTGGATAGCGGTTGATGTGTGGAGTAATAGAGGTAGATGCAGGCAGGAGTCGGTCTACCTATATTGGACGTGATGCCTATATAATGATCATCGCCTTGGATATCGTCATGAATATTTGATTTTCTATCAGTTTCCCAACAGTAATTTGTTCACCCACCGTGCACTATACTCAGGAGAGAAGCCACTAGTGAACCCTATGGCCCCCGGGTCTACTTTTTCCAACATATTGCTTCAAGATCTACCTTTTTGCATGCTTTGTTTTCATATCTAAAAAACCAAAAAACCAAAAACATATTGCTGCATATTTTATTTTCTATTTTTATTTTATGTTCTTGAGAGATCTATCTCTTCTATCTATCACTACCTAATCTATCTTTTTACCCTAGAGAGATTGACAACCTCTCTTTCGCGTCAGGTTGCAAGTATTTGTTGTTTGTGTGCAGGTGTTGCTTACTGGGTGGTGGTGATCCTCCTACTAGTTCGATAACCGTGGTTCATAACTGAGGGAAATACTTACTGTTACTTTGCTGCATCATTCCTTCCTCTTTGGGGAAATACCGACGCAGTCTCAAGCCATGTCAACCGGCCAGTCCATAGTAGCTTCCACCCTTCCAAAGCCAAGCCTGCCCCCTCCACCACTGGCAGGTTCTACAAACCCTATCCTTCCGATAACAAACCCTAGCCAGTATCCACCATGGTTATCTTCTTAAGGGCTGGCTCGAGCTCCGGCAAGAACAAGGGAATGGCACCTGCCATCCCTTGGCGCGTGCTACATCCGCTGTCGTCTTCCCGTCTGCCTTGGCAGCAGATTAGCGTCCTAGTGCACCAGGCAAGGTGGCACTGGGAGCACCACATTCCTCTCCCCTACCCTGACGTGATCCTGCCACATGACATGCACTTGGATCCGAAGAGGATCCCAGTGTCGGCAGTGCCACGATTGGTGCGGGCGCATGCGGAGGAGGTGAGGCGCCAGCGGCAGCAGCTCACACCTGAGCAGCGGCTCAACCCGACCTACACTACATACTCTCCTGATTGGGAGGTCTTGTTTGTGTTTGATCACAAGGAGAAGCACCGGCGTGGCGTTCGCGACGTATGGGTTGGGACCCCACCGCCCTCGTCGTGTGCGATGAGGAGCAGGAGGCGGAGGCCACATACCAGGAGGCGCTAGCAGCCGCCCTCCGTGAAAGTGACGAGGAAGAGTGGCACAAGGAGGAGGATGAGGAGGCGGCTTACTGCTACTTATCGAGCATGCGTTTGTTTCCCGTGAAGAGGAACGGTTTGATGCAGCAAAGTAAAGATGTATTTCCCTCAGTTTTTGAGAAACAAGGTATCAATCCAGTAGGAAATACAAGTGAGTCCCCAATAGATGTACCTACACAAAGAATCAAACTCTTGCAACCAACGCTATAAAGGGGTTGTCAATCCCTTCATGGTTACTTGCAAGGATGAGATCTAATAGAGATAGATATAATAGGATGCTTGAACGGAAAGTAAAACTAAAATAAAAAATATTGCAGCAAGTAATTTTGGTATTTTTGGTTTTAGATCTAAAAGTATAATATGGAAAATAGATCTGGGGCCATAGGTTTCACTAGACGGCTTCTCTCATGATGGCAATTATTACGGTGGGTAAACAAATTACTGTCGAGCAATTGATAAGAAAGCGAATAATTATGAAGATATACAAGGCAATGATTATGCATATAGGCATCACATCCGTGTCAAGTAGACCGAAACGATTCTGCATCTACTACTATTACTCCACACATCGATCGACTCCTGCCTGCGTCTAGAATATTAAGTTCATGAAGAACAGAGTAACACATTAGGTAAGATGACATGATGTAGAGGGATAAAGTCAAGCAATATGATGAAAAGCCCATATTTTTACCCTTGATGGCAACAATACGATACGTGCCTCGCTACCCCTACTTTGTCACTGGGTGAGGACACCACAAGATTGAACCCAAAACTAAGCAATTCTCCCATTGGAAGAATTACTAATCTAGTTGGCCAAACCAAACTAATAACTCAAAGAGACTTGAAAAGATATGAAATCATGAATATAAGATTTTAGGATAGACCCAAATAATATTCATGGATAATCTGAACATAAACCCACAATTCATGGAATCTCGACAAACACACCGCAAAAGAGTATTACATCGGATAGATCTGCATGAAGATCATGAAGAACATGTATTGAAGAGCAAAGAGAGAGAAGAAGCCATCTAGCTATTAGATATGGACCCGAAGGTCTGTGGTGAACTACTCACGCATCATTGGAGGGGCAATGGAGTTGATGTAGGTGCCCTCCCTGATCGAACCCCTCTCCGACAGATTACCGGAAAAGGCTCCAGGATTTGATCTCTCGGGAATGAAGGCTTCTGGCGGCGGAAAAGTGTTTTCGTGGCTCGTTCTGATAATGATGGAATATTTGGGAATTTCTAGGCCGAAGATTAGGGTTAGGGGAGCTGCCGTGGGCCCACAAGCCTGCCCGGCGCGCCCTACGCCCTAGCGCGGCCCTAGAGCTTGTGGCCCCACGGTGGATCCTCTGCCTTGGTTCTCATTTTTTCTTTTTTCTCTCTTTTTTAATTTTGGTGGGCTTCTTTGGACTCTTTTATATTTTTTTGTTTGGGCTTTGCTGGCATGTTTTATTTTTTGTAAAGTCCGGATAGTCATCCCAACTTGTGAGGGAGTCATAGCCTCCATCATCCTTTTCTCTCACGAGACAATGCTCTACTAATGAAAAATAATCAAACTTTTATTTATTTATAACTCAAAGAAAAAGAATTACAACTTGATTCCTATGAAAAAATATGACTCTATATGCAATATGAAGTGATGATGCAAGTTGCAAGGCAATATATCTCGGAATGGCTATGGAAATGCCATAATAGGTAGGTATGGTGGCTGTTTTGAGGAATATATGTTGGGGAACGTTGCATGGGAAACAAAAAATTTCCTACGCACATGCAGATCTATCCATGGTGATGAGCATCTACAAGAGGGAGAGTGGATCTACATACCCTTGTAGATCACTAAGCGGGAAGCGTTAAGAAACGCGGTTGGTGTAGTCGAACGTCTCCGCGATCCAAATCGCCGAGCGTCCCACGATCCAATCACGATCCGTCCTACGATCCAATCACAATCCGTCCTGCGAACTTGATCACGATCCGTCTCACGAACTTGATCCCGATCCGTCTCACGGACTTGATCACGATCCTTCTGATCTAGCACCGAACGGACGTCACATCCGCGTTCAGCACACGTACGGCTTGATGACGATCTCCGCCATCTTGATCCAGCAAGGGGGAGCGGAGAGGAGAGAAGAGAGTTCTCCGACAGCGTGACAGCGCTCCGGCGATGGTGGTGGAGTAATTCCGGCAGGGCTTCGCCTAAGCGCTGCAGAAAACCGATCTAGAGGAGAAACTATGCACCGGAGGAACGGGTAGCACGTGCCTGAAAACTAGTGCAAAAACCCTAAAACCACCAGTATATATAGGAGGAGAGGAGGAGAGGAGGCAGCCTTGGCTTCCCAAGTCAAGGCCGTCGGCCGAACCTACTAGGAGAGGAGGAATCCTCCTCCAATCCTAGTAGGAGTAGGATTGCTCCTTTTTTTTTTCCTTTTTCCACCTTTTTCTTATTGGGTTTTCTTCCCCAGCCACATGGGCCTTGTGTGGGAGTTTCCACCAGCCCACTAAGGGCTGATATTCACTCTCCCACAGCCCATGAAGCCTCTTGGGTCGAAATATCCCTCCCGGAGTTCTCCCGGTACACCACCGATGAGCCCGAAACTTTTACGGAGACCAAAATAGGACTTTCTATATATGAATCTTTACCTCCAGACCATTATGGAGCTCTGCGTGACGTCCGGGATCTCATCTGGGACTCCGAACAACCTTCGGTCACCACCATACATAACTCTATACTATCGAAATGTCACCATACCTTAAGTGTGCAGACCCTGCGGGTTCGAGAACTATGTAGACATGACCTCGAGACCTCAACGGTCAATAACCAATAGCGGGACCTAGATGTCCATATTGGTTCCTACATATTCTACGAAGATCTTTATCGGTCGAACCTCTATGTCAAGGATTCAGTTAATCCCGTATGATGTTCCCTTTGTTCTTCGGTATGTTACTTGCCTGAGATTCGATCGTCGGTATCTCCATACCTAGTTCAACCTCGTTATCGGCAAGTCTCTTTACTAGTTCTGTAATACAAGATCCCGTGACTAACACTTAGTCACATTGCTTGCAAGGCTTATTGTGATGTTGTATTACCGAGTGGGCCCTGAGATACCTCTCCGTCACACGGAGTACCAAATCCCACTTTTGATCCATGCCAACTCAATAGACACCCTCGGAGATACCTGTAGAGCACCTTTATAGTCACCCAGTTACGTTGCGATGTTTGATACACACAAGGCACTCCTCCGATGTCCGTGAGTTGCATGAACTCATGGTCATAGGAACATAAACTGACACGATCATATGCTACGTTTGTAGTTTGGGTCTTGTCCATCACATCATTCTCCTAATGATGTGATCCCGTTATCAAATGACATCACATGTCAATCGCTAGGAAACCTTGACCATCTTTGATCAACGAGCTAGTTCACTAGAGGCATACTAGGGATAATGTGTTGTCTATTTACCCACACATGTAATGTGTTTCCAATCAATACAATTATAGCATGGATAATAAATGATTATCATGAACAAGGAAATATAATAACAAACACTTTATTTTATGCCTCTAGGGCATATTTTTCCAACAATAAATGGTGTCTATTTTGAGGAAGGAAGGTTTGGTGTACCGGCGAAAGTTGCGCGGTACTAGAGAGGCTAGCAAAGATGGAAGGGTGAGAGTGAGTATAATACATGGACTCAACATTAGTCATAAAGAACTCACATACTTATTTAAAAAGTCTATTAGTTATCAAACAAAGCATTAGACGCATGCTCCTAGGGGAGAGCTTGGTAAGAGTTTAACCATTGCGCGCTCCCGACCCTCACACAAAGGTCGACAATAATTAAACAAATCATGCTCCGACTTCATTACATCCCGGTTCACCATACGTGCATGCTACAAGAATCACAAGCTTTAACACAAGCATCTCTTCCAATTCACAACTACTCATTAGCATGACTCTCATATTACCATCTCTATTATCTCAAAACTATATGCAAGGAATCAAACTTCTCATCGTTTTAATGCACTTAATATGAATGTTTTTATTATATCTGTCGTGGTTTTGTCATGGCAGATGTCCGAGGACTTAGATTCGAGGCCATCGCTAAGGTGATGGACTCAAAGGGGTTGGTTGGGACGAAGGACATGAGTTTACCCAGGTTCGGCCCCTTAAGAAGAGGTAAAAGCCTACGTCCTACTTGTGTTGTATTGATTGGAGTATCAATTACAAGGGAGCGGATTCGCTTGACCTAGTTCTCGATTAGTTTGTTTCTGTCTAAGTCGCCCTAGGTCTTGCCCTTATATAAGAGGTCAAGACCACGGGTTACACAAGTCGGATACCGACTCATACAACGTGTCCGACTCTATCTCTATGTCGTCTTGCCTTCCTGAGCAAGCCGTCTCCGGGCGGCTTATTCGCCCGGGTCTTCATGCCTTCCTTGTCTGGGCCTCTCCTTGGCCCATCTTGGTAAGCTGCCATACGTCCAGGCTTATGTCTCGAGACCCATCCTTGGTCTGTCCCCTGAGCCACCAAGTATGACCCGGCCCCACCTGGGCGGGTCTCACCATGGGGTTATATCCCCAACATTAGGCCCCAGGTTGATTTGAGCTTGCCCATTTCAACATTCCATCTCACTTGGCGGCGAGTCTCGCTCATCATCACCTGAAAGTAAGAGAGATAACCCTCCATGACGTCATACCGGATATATCAAGAAGATTTCCTGACAACCACAACTGATCTTTCCACTTATTAAACTGATGGCCCGAAAAATGAGGCGTCCATCTCGGTCAATCAACTTCTGTCGCCTTGATTCTCACGCTTGTTCCCACTTTTTGCCTCTTAAATAGGACCACGAAGGGTGGCTTTCACTTCTTCCTTCACTCGCGCCTCTTCTTCTTCCTCCCGACACCGTCGCTCCAGAGCCTCCTCGCTCCGGTGAGACTTCCACGTCGTCGTCGCCTCAGGCCGTTGCATCAACCTGAACGGACCAGAGTACCGCCCGCGCCAGTCGCATCATCTCCTGTAAGTTCTCCTCCACCCCTAGATCTATAGCTTTCGGTAGGGCGTCCATGGCATTCTTCCGCTCGCTAAAAACGCGAGTTCTTCACAATGCCAGACAACATGTAGATCAGTGATGTTGATAATGTCCCTTTTTCCACTGCGGTAGATTATTGGAAGTCAATAATAGCACAACACAGATCTGTACTTTCCGCTTTTACCATCTTCAAACGCTGCTAGTTCCTCTGTTCGTTGCTAGATTTAGAATAAACCCGCTTTTTCTCTGTTTGTAGATCCATAATTATATAGATAGCCTGTGAAACCTGTTTTCCACACTTAGTAACTTTTGCTTTGTTTCATGGCAAACTTAACTCGCCGTTGAACTTCGGACTCTTGCCCAAACTGCTCCGGCGACTTAGCCTTAGAGAACTTAGATTTCATCAGTCATCCGTACTCATTTGTCACCTTCTAAGTCGCCACACATTGTTACCTTGCACAGCTTTATGACGCCACCATGCCTCGTGTGTCCAATTCTTGTAATTGGGTCGGCTTTGCCGTTACCGAAGAGTTTTTGAAGGACTTCATAGACACAGGGTCCTTACCAGCCAAAGATGTCATCCATTGGCGGGTTCCACGCAATGAAAAGAAACCCATTCTTCAAGAGGGCAAAGTAGTTGTTTTCGCGGATCACCTTGTACGCGGTTTCTGCCCGCCCGGTTCAAAATTCTTCCGAGACGTCCTTCATTTCTCTAAGCTGCGCCCTCAAGACATCGCCTCAAATTCCGTCTCAAACATGTGCAACTTCCAAGTCCTCTGTGAAGTTTACTTACAAGAAGAGCCGTCCGTTGGTATTTTCCATGAGTTTTTCTACGCAAACCGTCAGACGGAGGTAAAAGCTGGTCCAAGCTTAGAGCTTGGCGGAATCTCAATTCAGAGAAGACAAGACATGACCTTTCCGGCTGTTCGGATGCCAACTCATCCCAAGGACTGGAATAAAACCTAGTTTTACTGCAAAGATACCTCTCCAGAGGGAGAATATTCCTTGTCGGGTTATCGTCTGACCCGGCTCAAGACTACAACCGAGCTCCCTAACCGACTGTCAGCCTCTGAACGAGCGAAGTATGCTCTGGCTCACGCAAAAATCAAGGCCCTTATGGCCAATGGTCTGACAGGGATGGATCTGGCCCGCTGCTGGGTTTCTTGGAAAGTCATGCCTCTGAGCCGGCGAAGCCGCCTCATGTGCGAGTATACGGGTGATGCTAATGACCCCCTATTATTTAACCCTACCACATTGTCAGAAGACAACATCCTGGCCGTCATCAAAAGCCTTGTTCATGAATCTGAAGGATCTTGCCGCGCTACCGGGTTAGCACCTTTCTGTGCCGCAAACTCGGCCCCAGACGTAAGGGCGACTCTCGATCTCCTTACTTTCGCGTTAGCTATCCATATATACTTTGCAATCTTTTGACCTCTTTCGACGACTTTTACTTTAAGGCCAATTCTAGCTTCTGGAAAAAGAAATACGTTTGTCCTCCGAAGAAATCAAAGGAGAAAACCGACGGCTGAAAAAAGAAAACCGCACCTCAAGAACCACTGGAATCTGACGACTCAGAGGTAGAACTTGACTCTCTTGGTCATCTGTTCATGCACTTTATTGCCAATAATAATTATCAGGATGAAATGGAGACAAGCCACGCCAACGTTCCTAAGGTAACTTATGTTTCATCTGACTCGGAACATCCTGCACCACAGAAGATATGAAAGGTTGCCCGAAAGGTCCCACTTTCTCATCCTATTGTTTACTTAGACCCCCACTTTCTTTTATAAAACCAACAGCAACTCTCTCGATGCTAGACCCGGAGCACCGGCTCTGACGACCTCATGGCCGGGTTATCTCACTCTCTGGCTCAACGAAAACGGCCAGCTGAGGTATTTGTTTCACTTGCCTTAAGTTTGTCAACCTTGCCTTTATAATTTGACCCTGTCTTATATTACCTTAACTGTTTTCAGGAATCACCCCCTTCATCGGGCAACTCTACAACTACTGCTCTCCCGCCTCTGAAGACCAACCCAGAGTACGTGCCTTTGATGCTTGCATTCCATCCTTTATTAGCCGTAAAGTTTAGACCATGACATTTTCTGTTTTCCAGGGCTCAAGCGAAACGAAGGAAGACCGGTGGGTCTACCTCTGCTCCCAAGGCTCGAGAGTCGAAGCCTGCCAAGCCAGACTCTCTTGCAACGCACGCTGATCTCTCTGCTACCTCCAAGGACGCGCCTGAAGAAGCTCATCGCTCTGCTGAGCCGGCGGCCAATGACATGATTCCTGATAGTCCCCTGAGGACCAATTCTAAGCCGTCGAACCCTTCACCGGCCGCTGACGATTTGGTTACTCCGGACATCGTCATTACTGGCGTCGACTTTCACTCTCCTCAACCTCATGTGTTCACAAAGCACACTGAGAAGACTGAAGCCTTCGAGAAGCTGGACTTTGAAGCTCCCCACGCTATAGAAGTTAACCGCTGATGAGTTTCATGCTGGTTATCTGAACCGCCTCTCCACAAGCCGGAACATGGAGCTCAAGCTTGTTAACTTGATGAAGAAAAAATATGAGGTACTCTTGCTCTCTTTTCCTTATATCCTTACGTAGCCCCCAAGAGATGGTTTAGTATTTGCTAATGGTAAGCCGAGTCTTTGAGTCTTGTTATAAGTAGAACACTTAGCCTGTAGCCTCAGTTATCGGCTTAAAACCTAAATATCGAGTCGATGCTTTAGTGCATAAGTACTTGTTGAAAGAGCCATTTGTAGCCCCCAAGAGCTGGCTTAACTTAATGAAGATGAGCCGGAACTTTAGTGTAGATAGATCAAAGAGCCATATGTAGCCCCCACGTACCGGCTTAACTAGATGAAGATGAGCCGGAACTTCATTGTAGATAGATCAAAGAGCCATATGTAGCCCCCAAGTGCCGGCTTAACTTGATGAAGATGAGCCAGAACTTCATTGTAGCCTTGGAGATCAAATAGACATTAGCCCCCAAGTGTCGAGCATATTGCTTGCAGTCTACTTGATACTTGCATTATATTATCTTAATTTTCATCATCTGGTAATATGCTATCCTGGCGACTTATCCCTCATTTTGCTTTTTATATGTCACAGGAAGCTTTAAACGAGGGCGATTCTGAATTGACTGGCTTAAGGAGCAGTCTGGCCACCCAGCAAGCCACCCGAGGCGAGCCAGACGAGAAGTGCCGGCTCGTCGTCGAAGAACTTTCTAAAGTTAAAGCTGACTTTGCCGCCTTCAAGAAATCTGCTGAGACGAAACAAAACGCCTTGACACAACGTGCAGACGATGCTGACCAGCGGCTCATGGTTGTGGCCGATGAGCTACACGCCCTGAAGCACCATATTGTAAAGATGTCTGCCGCTATCTTTGGTAAGCACTAAATACTTTAGCCAATACCTTTGTGTCAATACTTACAGTGGCGGCTCATAACCGAAAATCCGTCTTATGCAGGTCAAAGGAGCTTGCAACTTGCCGCTGATAGCTTGTTGCCACTAAAAGCCGTCTACACCTTAACAGAACAACTCTACTGCGGGGCTTTCTGTACCATCAAGGTTGTGCTCTATAAAGATAGCATTCCCCCGACTATGAAGGGAGTCATAGAATTGTTATCGACCCTGCCGAAACAAATCCAGGAGCTCAAAAAATCAGCCACCAGAAAAGGAGCCGTCGCAGCCATAAGCTGGGCGTTAGCTTTTGCCCCAGAGCTGACTCTCGAAGACATGATGGACGGGTTTCCATCAAAGAAGGATGACGGCTCAGAATTCACTGAAGCTGACTACGCTCGTTGCATGAAGGCTTCCAGAGTCCTCACATCAGTGTTAACGGAAGAAGTGGACCTCTCAACATACCCGGCGGCTTACAATGCCGAGCAGAAGAGAGTACGCGACCCAACCTTTAAGGCCAAGGATTTAACTCCTGCACGCCGTAAGCGCTTCTTTGCCCCTAATCTTGACCCGTCCCCCCTCTTTGAAGAGGCAAACTTTGCAGCTTTAACCAACTACAACTGGGACGTGGACAATCTCCAGATCATGGAGGTCGAAGACCCGCCGTAGGGTGACCCATCATCCAGCTGATGAATTGGGTAACGCCATGGATAATCCGGCCTTGTGACCCGCCATAGGGTGGTGTAAGAAACTTTGATTCATTACTTTTGAGCTTCATGGAGAGCATTGTAATAGGCTTGTAGTAAACTTTGTCTTGCCAGAACTGTGCCATCATGCGCATATGGAATCGTCCGGTTTTAACATATTACATCTGCCTTTGTGCTTTCAACTCATACCAGATGTCGTGGCGGCTCTTGGCAGATAACCAATCTATGAGCATAGAATATTTTCTGCATTGTTAGGAGGGCGGCTTTAGAATGGCGCAACCAAAAGATGCGAGTTGTAAGATCATGTGTCGGTTCTGCTGGGTTGACTGGCTAATTAAAACTCCTTAGCAGTACATGGTCTCTATCAAGATTGACTCACATGAAGTGTAACGCCCCAGAAGAGACACGGCAGGGCATGAGTACCCTGGTAGCCCATAAACTGCCTCTCACGTGACATAAATCTGTCGTTTTAACCTTAGACAGTGTAGGGTCTTTAAAAGATTAAGTGTCTAAGAGTACGAACATGCCATATAGCGGAGAGTCGGCAGTAGATGAGAGAGTTTATCCTTGCTTTTTGTAAGCTGGCCCTCACGTGGCAAGAGCCGCTGTTTTAACCTTACCCAGTATAGGGTCTCTATCGAGATTGGACATCAATTTCTTTGAGCCGGCTCAGGGTCTCCAGGTGAGATTAACTAATAAGAGTTCGGTGGGTCACCTAGCAGAGCAGCATCAGCTTATAGGCGGGTTTAACCCTGTTTGGCTTAAGAGTTGATCAAGAGGGTATGTAATCTAAACCTGGTGGGTTGGAAGCCCCCAAATGACCTTTGTTGACGGAGTCAACTATTTGGCTTAAGAGCCAACCGACAGGGTCTGATAAGCTAAACCCAGCGGGTTAGAAGCCCCCTGGACGATCATGGTGACGGA
Source organism: Hordeum marinum (assembly GCA_022496015.1). NCBI lineage: Eukaryota > Viridiplantae > Streptophyta > Magnoliopsida > Poales > Poaceae > Hordeum > Hordeum marinum. Next base: position 503,867,123 of record CM039674.1, on the reverse strand, counting down.
GTCAACTATTTGGCTTAAGAGCCGACCGACACGGTCTGATAAGCTAAACCCGACAGCTTAGAAACCCCCTGGATAATCATGTTGACAGAGTCAACTATTTGGCTTAAGAGCTGACCGACAGGGTCTGATAAGCTAAACCCGACGGGTTAGAAGCCCGCTGGACGATCATCTTGATGGAGTCAACTATTAGGCTTAAGAGCCGACCGACAGGGTCTGATAAGCTAAACTCGGCGGGTTAGAAGCCTCCTGGACGATTATGTTAACAAAGTCAACTATTTGGCTTAAGAGCCGATCAATAGGGTCTGATAAGCTAAACCCGGTGGGTTAGAAGCCCCCTGATTGACCTTTTTTGCACATCCTGAGATATGCGAAACGGCAGAGGCCCCGGCTTGCAGGGATGCCAACTTTATTCATATATATATATATATATATGATATGTAAAATGATGGTGTACAATGTCAAGTCTTGACAACTTAAGTATAATAATGTCGTAGATGAACTATGTTCCACGGCATGCGGGTCTCCTGCCTAGAAGTGCTTGAGTCGTCTCAGATGTCAATGAGATAGTACAACCCATTGTTGAGATTTCTGATGACCACGAAAGGTCCTTCCCATGAAGGGGACAACTTGTGTGCATCTGTCTGATCTTGAATCAACCGCAACACCAAGTCGCCTTCTTGAAACGTCTGGGTCTTGACTTTGTGGCTATGATAGCGACGCAGGTCTTGCTCATAAATCACCGATCAAGCCGCCACCAGATCGCGTTCTTCCTCCAAGGCATCCAACACGTCTTGACGTGTCGTTTCATTGTCCGCCTCAACATAAGCCACCACTCATGGCGAGTCATGACGGATATCGCTTGGCAACATGGCTTCTACACCGTAAACCATGAAGAAAGGTGTATAACCTGTTGACATGTTGGGAGTGGTTTTGATGCTCCACAAGACGGATGGCAACTCCTCCACCCAACAACCTAGAGTTCACTGCAAAGGAACCATAAGCCGGGGCTTGATACGTCTCAAGATGTCCTAGTTAGCACGCTCTGCCTGACCATTTGATTGTGGATGAGCAACCGCAGAAACATCAAGTCAGATATGTTCACTTTCATAGAACGCTCGCATAGGCCCCTTGGATAGGTTCGTACCATTATCTTTGATGATGTTGTGAGGATAACCAAAACGGTAGATCAGCTTTTTAATAAACTGAACCGCCGTAGCCGCGTCACACTTGCTGACCGGCTCAGCTTCTACCCACTTAGTAAATTTGTCAACCGCCACCAAGAGGTGGGTCTTTTTGTCTTTGGATCTCTTGAAAGGCCTGACCATATCAAGCTCCCAGACCGCAAACGGCCAAGTAATTGGGATCATGCGCATCTCTTGAGCCGAAACATGAGCATGCCAGACAAACTTTTGACATCCATCACACTTATGAACCAAGTCTTCCGCATCCTTATGAGCCGTCAGCCAGAAGACACCATGTCGAAAGGCCTTGGCCACCAGAGATTTTGAGCTCGCATGATGACCACAATCACTAGCATGAATTTCATTCAAGATTTCCTTGCCCTCTTCTCGTAAGACGTAACGTTGAAACACGCCAGTGACACTGCACTTATGTAACTCACCATTGACTATTGGTATCGACTTAGACTACCGGGTGATCTGTCTGGCGAGATTTTTGTCATCCTATAACTTGCCACGAGTTAAGTACACCAAATAAGGCACAGTCCAGTCAGGAATAGTATGTAGAGCCGCCACCAGCTGTCCCTCTGGGTCAAGAATAGCCAAGTCTTCCTCTGAAGGTAACTTAACTGACGGGTGATGTAGTACGTCTAAGAAAACGTTAGGCGACACCGGATTACGTTGCGATCCCAGCCTAGACTGGGCGTCAGCCGGCTCATTCCTGCAATGATCAATATGATCCACCTAATAACCCTTGAAATGACCAGCAATGACATCCACCGCCTGACGATAAGCTGCCATCCATGGGTCCTTGGAGTCCCAAGTGCCGGAAACTTGCTGGGCTACGAGATCTGAGTCGCCGAAGCATCTAACCCGGCTCATGTTCATCTCCTTAGCCACCCTGAGGCCATGAAGCAGAGCTTCGTACTCAGCTCCATTGTTAGTACAAGGAAACATGAACCTTAGCACATAACAGAACTTATCACCTTTGGGGGAAATTAAGACAACCCCTGCCCCTGATCCTTCCAGCTGCCTGGATCCATCAAAGTGGATTGTCCAATATGTATTATCTGGATTTTCCTCGGGCGCGTGACACTCAGTCCAGTCGTTTATGAAATCCACCAAGGCTTGTGACTTGACCGCCGTGCGAGGCACGTATTTCAAATTGAGAGATCCAAGCTCCAATGCCCACTTAGCAATCCTGCTAGTGGCTTCTCTGTTTTGAATGATGTCTCCCAACGGGGCAGAGCTAACCACTGTAATCTGATGCCCCAGGAAGTAATGCTTCAGCTTACGATTGGCCATGAACACCCCATACACCAGCTTTTGCCAATGTGGATACCTTTGCTAGGATTCCGTTAGGACCTCACTAATATAGTAAACCGGCCTTTGAACCGGATATTCCTTCCGTATCTCCTTACGCTCGACAACGATTGTGGCGCTGACTGCCCTGTCATTAGCCACCACGTACAAGAGTAAGGGTTCTTTCTCAACCGGAGTGGCTAAGACCGTAGGCTCAGTAAGCTGTCTTTTGAGTGCCTCAAATGCTTCAACCATCGCCGTGCTCCAGACAAATTTGTTCGTCTTCTTCATCATCTTGTATAAAGGGATGGCCTTCTCACCAAAGCGGCTTATAAACCGGCTTAACGCAGCAATCCATCCCGCCAGGCGTTGAACATCATTGATGCATGCCAGCTCAGACAGGGAGGTGATAGCCTTGATTTTATCCGGGTTAGCCTCAGTATCACGCTCAGAGACTAGAAATCCCAAGAGCTTGCCTGCCGCAACGCCAAAGACACACTTAGGCAGGTTAAGCATCATCTTGTAGACCCGTAAGTTGTTGAAAGTCTCCTTCAGAAAGTCCAACAGAGTCTTCTTCTCCCTTGACTTGATCACAATATCATCCACATATGCATGAAAGTTGCGCCCAATTTGGCTGTGAAGACAGTTCTGCACACAATGCTGGTAAGTCGCCTGGGCACTCTCAAGCCCAAGAGGCATAGACACATAGCAGAAAGCACCAAAAGGGGTGATGAAAGCCATCTTCTCTTGGTCCTTGACTGCCATCTTGATCCGATGATAACCAGAGTAAGCATCCAGGAAGCATAAGCTCTCACAACTCGCCGTCGCATCTATTATTTGGTCAATATGAGGTAGAGAAAACGGGTTAGCCGGACAAGCTTTGTTAAGATCCATGTAGTCCACACACATACGTCGTGTGTCGTTCTTCTTGAGTACTAGCACCGGGTTAGCAAGCCATTCCGGGTGAAAAACCTCGACGATGAAACCCGCCGCTAGAAGCCGGGCTACCTCTTCCCCAATGGCCTTGCATCTCTCTTCATTGAACCGCCATAGAAACTTCTTGAGTGGTTTAAACTTAGGATCCACATGGTGCTCAGCAAACTCTCTCGGTACACCCGACATGTCAGAAGGCTTCCATGTGAAGATGTCCCAATTCTCACGGATGAATTCGATGAGCGCACTTTCCTATTTGGGATCCATATTGGCCGCGACAGTGAACTGCTGAGATGAGCCGCCCGGAGCAAAGCCCACCAATTTGGTATCATCCGCCGAAAATTTGAGTGGTTGCTCAGACTCTATGGTGGGCTTTTTGAGCGGAGTCATGTCCTTCGGGTCAACGTTTTCCTTATAAAACTTGAGCTCTGCCTCAGCACAACTGGATTCTGCATAAGCTGCGTCTCCTTCCTCACACTCAATAGCCGTTTTTCAATCACCATGAACAGTAATCGTCCCGTTCAACCCGGGCATCTTGAGCTGTAAGTAAACATAACAAGGCCTAGCTATGAACTTGGCATAAGCCGATCGCCCAAACAAAGCATGATAGGGGCTCTTGATTTTTACTACCTCGAACCACAAGGATTCCACCCTGTAGTTGTGTTCGTCACCAAAGGCGACTTCTAGAGAGATGCTATAATAAAATGGTTATTATTATATTTCCTTGTTCACGATAATCATTTATTATCGATGCTATAATTGTACTGATTGGAAACACATTACATGTTTGGATACATAGACAAAACTATGTCCCTAGTATGCCTCTAATAGACTAGCTCATTGATCAAAGCTGGTCAAGCTTTCCTAGCCATTGACATGAGATGTCATTTGATGACGGGATCACATCATTAGGAGTGTGATGTGATGGACAAGACCCAAACTATAAATGTAGCATTTGATCGTGTCAGTTTATTTCTACAGTTTTCTGCATGTCAAGTATCCGTTCCTACAAACATGAGATCATGCAACTCACTAACACTGGAGGAGTGCCTTGTGTGTATCAAACATCGCAACGTAACTAGGTGACTATAAAGCTGCTCTACAGGTATCTCCGAGAGTGTCTGTTGAGTGGGCATGGATATAGACTGGGATTTGTTACTCCGTGTGACGGAGAAGTATCTGAGGGCCCACTCCGTGTTGACACCGCCTGGAACACCACAACGTAATGGTGTGTCTGAACGTCATAATCGAACCTTATTAGATATGGCGCGTTCTATGATGTCTCTTGCTGATTTGCCGCTATCGTTTTGGGGTTACGCATTAGAGACAGCTGCATTCACTTTAAATAGGGCACCATCGATGTCCGTTGAGACGACGCCATATGAATTGTGGTTTGGCAAAAGGCCAAAGTTGTCATTTCTTAAAGTTTGGGGATGTGATGCTAAAGTCAAAAAACTTCAGCCTAAAAAGCTGGAAGCCAAAGCGGAGAAATGCGTCTTCATAGGATACCTGAAAGAGACAGTCGGGTATACCTTCAATCTCAGATCCGAAGGCAAAGTGTTTGTCGCTAAGAACGGAACATTTCTTGAGAAAGAGTTTCTCTCGAAAGAATTGAGTGGGAGGAAAATAGAGCTTGATGAGGTTATTAAACCTTTACTTCAACCAGAAAGTAGCGCAGCGTAGAAAGATGTTTCTATGGAGCCTATTTAAAGTGATCATGAGACTTTGGATCAAGTTACTATTGAACCTCGTAGGTCAACATGGGTGCGTACTGCTTCTGAGTGGTACGGTAACCCTGTCTTGGAGGTCATGTTGTTAGACAACGATGAACCTACGAGCTATGGAGAAGCGATGATGGGCCCGGATTCCGAGAAATGGTTAGAGGCCATGAAATCCAAGGTGGGATCCATGTATGAAAACAAAGTATTGACTTTGGAAGTATTACCTGAAGGGAAAATGCCATTCAAAGGAAATGGATCTTTAAGAGGAAGATGGACGCGGACGGTAATATCACCATCTATAAAGCTCAACTTGTGGCAAAGGATTTTTCACAAGTTCAAGGAGTTGACTACGATGAAACCTTCTCACCCGTAGCGATGCTTAAGTCCGTCAGAATCATGTTAGGAATAGCTGCATATTTCGATTATGAAATTTGGTAGATGGATGTCAAAACAGTGTTCCTTAACGGGTTCCATAAGGAAGAGTTGTATATGATACAACCTAAAGGTTTTTTCAATCCAGAGAATGCTGACAAAGTTTGCAAACTCCTACGATCCATTTATGGAATGGTGCAAGCATCTCAGAGTTGGAATCTGTACTTTGATGAGGTGATCAAAGCGTTCGAGTTTATACAAGTTTACGGAGAAGCTTGTATTAACAAGAAAGTGAGTGGGAGCTCTATAGCATTTCTAATATTATATGTGGATGACATATTGCTGATTGAAAACAATGTAGAATTGCTGGAAAGCGTGAAGGAATATTTGAACAAGAGTTTTTCAATGAAGGAACTAGGAGAAGCTGCTCTCATATTAGGCATTAAGATCTATAGAGATAGATCAAGACACTTAATGGACATTCACAAAGCACATACCTTGATAAAGTTTTGAAGAAGTTCAAAATTGATCAGTCCAAGAAGGGGTTCTTGTCTGTGTTACAAGGTGTGAAGTTGAGTAAGACTCAATGCCCAGTCACTGTAGAAGATAGAGAAATATGAGTGTCATCCCCTATGCTTCAGCCATAAGCTTTATCATGTATGCAATTCTATGCACAAGACCCAATGTCAGCCTTGCCATAAGTATGACTAGAAGGTTTCAAAGTGATCCTTGTATGGTGCACTGGACAGCGGACAAGAATATCCTTAAGTACCTGAAAAGGACTAAGGAAATATTTCTCATTTATGGAGGTGATGAAGAGCTCGTCGTAAAGGGTTACGTCGATGCAAGCTTTGACACTGATTCGAATGACTCTAAGTCGCAAACCGGATACGTATTTATTCTTAATGGGGGAGCGATAAACTAGTGCAGTTCCAAGCTGAGCGTGGTAGCCGATTCTACATGCGAAGCGGAGTACATCACAGCCTCGGAGGCAGCGAAGGAAGGTGTCTGGATGAAGGAGTTCATGACAGATCTTGGAGTAGTGCCTAGTGCACTGAATCCAGTGGATCTGTTCTATGATAGCACTGGTGCTATTGCCATGGCCAAGGAACCGAGGTTTCACAAGAGGACTAGACATATAAAGCGACGCTTCAATTCCATCTGCGAGTACATCAAGGAGGAGGACATGAATATTTGCAAAGTGCACACAGATCTAAATGTTGTAGACCCGTTGACTAAACCTCTTCCAAGGTCTAAGCACGATCAACACCAGAACTGTCTGGGTGTTCGATTCATTACACTATAAATCACATAGTGATGTGAGCTAGATTATGGACTCTAGTGCAAGTGGGAGACTGTTGGAAATATGCCCTAGAGGCAATAATAAAATGGTTATTATTATATTTCCTTGTTCATGATAATCATTTATTATCCATTCTATAATTGTATTGATTGGAAACACATTGCATGTGTGGATACATAGACAAAACTATGTCCCTAGTATGCCTCTAGTAGACTAGCTTGTTGAGCAAAGATGGTCAAGGTTTCCTAGCCATTGATATGAGATGTCATTTGATGACAGGATCACATCATTAGGAGAATGGTGTGATGGACCAGACCCAAACTATAAACATAGCATTTGATCGTGTCAGTTTATTGCTACAGTTTTCTGCATGTCAAGTATCTGTTCCTATGACCATGAGATCATGCAACTCACTAACACTGGAGGAGTGCCTTGTCTGTATCAAACATTGCAACGTAACTGGGTGACTACAAAGGTGCTCTACAGGTATCTCCAAGAGTGTCTGTTGAGTGGGCATGGCTCAATACTGGGATTTGTTACTCCGTGTGACGGAGAGGTTTCTCTGGGCCCACTCGGTAATACAACATCACAACAAGCCTTGTGTTGACACCTGATTTTGGCATGGTGCAAAATGCAATGAAGATAGACTCAAACGAAAGGGTTTTTTCTACGAGAAGGTTCATATTGTCGAGTGAAACAACCTTGATGTTTAGGCATCACCATTCGGCATCATTTCAAAGGCCGAATCAAGCTTGGATTGTCATGTAGATGTTCCGAGTGCTTTTTGGTCCATTACGCATCTAAGACAACCTCGGATGAAGGAATGTTCTAGATTTATTATCTTTGCCTCGTCGAGCTGAGTGATTTTGATATATAAATCTTCTCAGTCTGAGGTCGTATGCGACCTGGAGAGGCAAAACAAAATCAGCCTGAGGTTTCACTTGGGATTTCCGAGTGAAAGTTTTGCCGACCGAAGGAAACGTGTCGAGTGAAAAGTTTCCTATCCGGCCGAGTGAAAATCACTGTCGAGTGATAGTTTCTGCCCAAGAGAAATTATCGTCTAAGTGGAAATCACCGTCGAGTGATAGTTTCGGCCCGAGTGCAATTGCCGTCCGGGTGAAAATCACCGTCGAGTGACTGTTTCGATCGAGTGAAAAGTTTTGGTCGAGTGAAAGTTCAAAATTGCCTCAGATGGAAAATTGTTCAACTTGAAAGTTTTTCGTAAGGTCCAAATGGTCAACTTTGCTTTTATGGTCATTATTATCTGGGATAGTATACGGCCTGCAGAGACACGACAACACTCGGACAACCCAGTCTGTTACGTGACCGAGTCCGATTCAAAGTTAAAGATGACCTCGTGGAGTATTTGAGATGACTTTGTTTTGGAAAGTGATCAACATATGGAATGTGGGCCTTGTCGAGACACACAAAATTGATGTTTGGACCATCTCCATCAGAGGTCGTATGCAGATTCCACGACCCACACAAAAAGCAAGACAGGAGATTGGGCCAGATTTTGGCTGAATCCGAGTGGAATTAGAACTAGGACTCTAGGGCGTGAATTTATGTAATTTTCTTGTAAGGAAATCCTAGATGAATCCTTTGCTAGTACGGGAAGTCCAGCCGCCTCTTATATATGTTGGGGGTGATGTCCTATTGAACAACACACAATCGAACAAATCAATCTATACTACTTTTTCATCTACGTTCTTCGTTTTTTCTCTCGTTCTTCGCTGTTCTTCGTGTTTGACAGCTGCGAATCCCGAGGATCTAGGGGAGAGTGAATCGACCTAGGGTATCCCATAGCCGCCGCACTCCCCGACGGGGTCCCTCCCGGGCGTGCGGGGTTTCGGGTCTAAAAAAGCGTCCGCCGACTGTCTTGCGTATCGCGCTGTCGGACGAATCTCCTTCGACGTGAGCTGTGGTGCATCACCCCTAGCATCGAGGGTACACGATGACGTGTTCATGTGTTAACACACTTTTTGGCGACTCCGCTGGGGAAATAAAGATCAATCATCCTCATCAACCATCATGTCTGATCTTCCCAAGCCATCTGAGATAGATGCCGATAACATCATTAAGCCCAAGCTTGATGAAATATCGGTTGATCATTGCCAAGCTTATGAGGAGTACAAGAAGGCACGTGAAGAGAAGGAGTTGCAGGAATTCCTTGGAAACTTCAAGAAATATCGCCAAGGCAATACCACTCCAATTGGAGAAATCAAGTTCCCTCCTCTTCAAGCCGAGCAGGTTAAACCTCCTGTAAGTACTACCTTTTCTCCCGAGCAGTGGGCTGAGATTGAAAGTCGTATTGCCGATGGTAATAATTTGGTCTATCAAACTTTCATAGAAAATAAAAATGCGCAGAAAAATATGCCTCAATCGTCTAGTGGTAATATTGGTGTGGCTGCTAGTGTAGGAAACCCTAATATGTCTTTACCTCTTTCATCGGCACCTCTCATGCCGATGAATTACTATCCCACCCACACCAATCAGATTGTGTCTGCACCCGCCACTTCCATCATGAGCATGCCAAGTTCGGTACCTATGCCGAACCAAGCTGTACCTGTAGGTGCAAGCAATCGACCACAGCTAAACTACAGTTCGGCATATGTGCCATAGTTCCTGCCGACTGCCAGCAATTCTACTCCTCCCATCCCACAACAGCAAGCTTCACCATCTATTATGGACGATACTTTAGCTAGTTTTAGGGAGGAGATGGCTAAGATGCTTAGAGAGAATTTTGGAGTTGAGTTACCTCGGAATCGGATTTACCAAAAACCATACCCCGAGTATTTTGACGCTATCTAGTGCCCTCCAGGATATAAAATTCCAGATTTTGTTAAGTTGAATGGAGAAGGCACAAAAACCACATGGGAGCATATTAGTCAATACTTAGCACAACTGGGTGAGGCAGGCTCGCTGAATGAATTGAAAGTGCCCTTGTTTCCTTTATCATTAACTGGTACTGCATTTTCATGGTTTTCTTATTTACCACATGGTTCTATTCATGTGTGGTCGCAGCTGGAACAAAAATATCATGATCACTTTTATAGCAGCGACAACGAACTTAAATTATCACATCTTACATCGGTTAAACAGAAAAATGATGAATCGGTCTCCGATTACGTCAAGAGGTTTAGAGATACGAAGAACCGGTGCTATAGTTTGGTGATAACCGAGAGGGACTTGGCTGACCTTGTGCTTAGTGGTTTGAAAACTCACATGAGGGAAAGGCTAGAAGGCTATGAATTCTTAAGTGTCAACCAGGTTCTGCAAAAAGCTTTGGCTCAGGAGAGCCGGAGCAAAGATCTCAAAGAGGTGCATAGATATAAAAATGATTGTCCTAAGATAAATATGGTTGAGTATGGTAGTGATCACTCGGACGATCAAGGTGATATGTATGCTGCCAAATTTGTTTGGCCGTCTAAGGCCAAACCGTTCATTTGCAATGATATGAAACCGATTCATAAGAATCGTGATGAAGAGATGAAGTTTACTTTTAACATTGCTAAGTGTGACAAAATATTTGATGCTTTGTTGCAAGCTAAGATCATTAGGATATCTCACGCTTTACCGTCAATTGAAGAATTGAAACGGCGTGCTTATTGCAAATATCATAATTCTTTTTATCATGCTACTAATGATTGCAATGTTTTCCGACGACAGGTACAATCGGCCATTAAGGACGGACGATTGAACTTTTCTGAGATGCAAATTGATAAGCAGCCCTTCCCAATGAACACTCTGGATTTGGAGGGAAAAAAGTTGCTCATTCGGCCAGAGGTAGCCGAATCAGCTAATAAAACTAAAGTCATCATTGGTGAGCCTAGAAAAAGCAAGGAGGACAACAAAGTCTTGGGGAGGCAGGTTGTGCTTGACAAGCAACCCAATGGCCAGGAAGTAATCAAGATCACCATCAGGAATCCTGCGCTCGGGGGGCAACAACAAATGCAACAAGACACTCATGTTAAGTTTGTTGAACCCAAGAGTCCAGAAGTTAGCAAGTGGAAGTGGAACGAAGCCAAGGTACATTGTAAGCGAGTGAAGCCAACTTTTGATATGCTGCTGTCCAAATATGCAAATCAGTCGACTAGTTCTAGCTCTAACCGGTCACCATACCTGAAGCAATCAAGGTCACCATCAACTGATATGTTCACTCGGCATGCAAAACCGGCTGGATCAAGGATGCCATTTCCGCAAGAACAACGACAACCTGTTTGGGATCGACTCGGATGCTCGTATAAAAACCGATTGAACATTGGTGTCCATTACTCGGGTGGTCAAAATATGCCTCCGAGTGAAAACTATCCGAGTGTAAGAATGCACCCGGGTGGAAAGTATCTGAATGAAAGAATACGGTCGAGTGGGTTTTACTCAGTCGAACGTCCGGGTGGAATTCGTCTGAGTAAAAGGGTGCACCCGAGTGAAAACTTCGTAGGTCAGAAAAGTCGACAAGAGTGGCGCGTCAAGCTGCCGAGTGTTACAGCAGTGTAGTCAAGGAAAGACAAGGAAAATATCAATGTCGACTCACTCATCCTGGGTAGTGAAACGTTCGCCACACAGCAGTCGACTGTGCGTAGTGACCCAACTGAGCCGATACTTGTTATCGCGCCAATGTACTCGACTAATGATCATGAAGCAAGTACCAGCCAAGTGAAGCCAGTTGATCCTAAATACACTTGACCAAGGTGGTGTCCTCCAGGTCTAACAAAGACACAAAAGAAAAAATTACAAAGGTTGAGGAATCAAGAGATGGCAGAACAAGAAGCTGAGAAGTAAAGGGACGAGTTGTTCAATGTCACTTGGCCCATGATACCAGCGAAACAGGTGTGGAAACCCAAACCAATGCAAAACATAGTGGATTTTACATCTACCACGGTAGCAATTATGCCACCAAAAGAAGACAATGTACCTGTGACATTGTCTCAGTTGCCTGTAACTTCTCCTTCACTCGGAAAATATTCAAATTCGATGGACGCGCGCGAGCAAGAAGATGATCTGTTGGACTATGAGTCTACACCGGTTCACGAAGGTATGGATATCAATATGGTGTATTACTTACCCGCTGAATTCTGTGTGGTAGATGAAGAGGGGGGGTGGCTTAGCTGAATTGGCCCCAGAAATGCAATATTCGAGAAGCCAAAAGAACCAGTGACGCACTTGAAACCATTGTACCTCAGAGGTCATATCAATGGATCACCAGTCACTCGGATGCTTGTTGATGGTGGTGGTGTGGTGAATCTCATGCCCTATTCAGTCTTAAAGAAATTGGGCTTGCCCGATGATGAATTTATCAAGACCAATATGGTGATTAATGGGTTTGAAGGCAAAGAGAAAACTGAAGCCAAAGGTGTGATGTATGTGGAGCTTACAGTCAGGTGCAAAACTTTGGCTACTGCATTCTTTGTTGCTGAGGTGCAAGGTAACTACAACGTCATACTAGGCCATGATTGGGTTCATGCAAACCTGTGCGTACCATCTACCATGCACCAGTTTTTGATCCAATGGGTTGATGATGAGGTGGAGGTCATTCATGCGGATAACTCGGCTTGTGTTGCTTTGGCCGATGCATCGGTGGATTGGCAGCATCCCAATGCTACTTGCTTGACGGGACGCGACTTGTCAGAGTTTGATTTCCTTAGCACAACAAAGAATGGCTTTGTGCCCATCTCTTTAAAGCCGATTAGTGGCAATCGGCTCCAAGGTATGATATGTTTAAATGGATTCTAATTCCGAGTGGTTGCAGAAACGTCTTGCAGAATATCGGTCTAGTGAGAACGATATGTATGAATCTATAGAGGAATTGGATGACATGGATAAATTAGGACAGGGTTTTCAGTCGGTAGATCCATTAGAAGAAATAGATATAGGGGATGGTTTAGTTCCTAGGCCGATGTTTGTAAACAAAAATTTGAAAGATGATCATAAAGCTGAGTTGGTCGGGCTATTGAAAGAATATGTTTGTTGCTTTGCATGGGAATATCATGAGATGCCAGGTTTAAGCCGAGAGCTGGTAGAGCATCAGTTACCTATAAAGGCCGGTTTTAGACCTTATAAACAATCGGCCAGAAACTTTAATCCAAAAACATATGACCGGATCAAGGAGGAGATCGGTCGGTTGCTCAAAGCTAATTTCATTCGGCCTTGCAGGTATGCGGAGTGGATCTCTAACATTGTGCCGGTGGAGAAGAAAGGATCCGACAAGATAAGGGTGTGCATTGATTTCAGAGATTTGAATAGAGCTACACCTAAAGATGAGTCCCCCATGCCAATAGCCGACATGCTTATTAATGATGCTTTTGGACATAAAGTTATTAGCTTTCTTGATGGTAATGCGGGTTATAATCAAATTTTTATATGTGGGAGCTCTATAGCGTTTCTAGTATTATATGTGGATGACATATTGCTAATTGGAAACAATATAGAAAAGCTGGAAAGCGTGAAGGAATATTTGAACAAGAGTTTTTCAATGAATGACCTAGGAGAAGCTGCTTTCATATTAGGCATTAAGATCTATAGAGATAGATCGAGACGCTTAATAGCACTTTCACAGAGCACATACCTTGATAATGTTTTGAAGAAGTTCAAAACGGATCAGTCCAAGAAGGGGTTCTTGCCTGTGTTACAAGGTGTGAAGTTGAGTAAGACTCAATGCCCAGTAACTGCAGAGGATAGAGAAAAGATGAGTGTCATCCCCTATGCTTCAGCCATATGCTCTATCATGTATGCAATGCTATGCACAAGACCGGATGTCAGCCTTTCCATAAGTATGGCCGAAAGGTTTCAAAGTGATCATGGAATGGAGCACTGGAAAGCGGTTAAGAATATCCTTAAGTACCTGAAAAGGACTAAGGAAATGTTTCTCGTTTATGGAGGTGATGAAGAGCTCGTCATAAAGGGTTACGTCGATGCAAGCTTTGACACTGATCCGGACGACTCTAAGTAGCAAACCGGATACGTATTTATTCTCAACGAGGGAGCGGTAAGCTGGTGCAGTTCCAAGCAATGCGTGGTAGCTGATTCTACATGCGAAGCGGAGTACATTGCATCCTCGGAGGCAGCGAAGGAAGGTGTCTGGATGAAGCAGTTCATGACAGATCTTGGAGTAGTGCCTCGTGCACTGAATCCAATGAACCTGTTCTGTGATAACACTGGTGCCATTGCTCTGGCCAATGAACCAAGGTTTAACAAGAGGACCAGACACATAAAGTGACGCTTCAACTCCATCCGCGATTACATCGAGGAGAAGGACACAAATATTTGCAAAGTGCACACGGATCTGAATGTTGCAGACCCGTTGACTAAACCTCTTCCAAAGGCTAAACATTATCAAAACCAAAACTGCATGGGTGTTCGATTCATTACAATGTAAATCACATAGTGATGTGAACTAGATTATTGACTCTAGTGCAAGTGGGAGAGTGTTGGAAATATGCCCTAGAGGCAATAAATAAAGTGTTTATTATTATATTTCCTTGTTCATGATAATCGTTTATTATCCATGCTATAATTGTATTGATTGGAAACATTACATGTGTGGGTAAATAGACAACACATTGTCCCTAGTATGCCTATAGTGAACTAGCTTGTTGATCAAACATGGTCAAGGTTTCCTAGCCATTGATATGTGATGTCATTTGATAACGGGATCACATCATTAGGAGAATGATGTGATGGACAAGACCCAAACTACAAATGTAGCATATGATCGTGTCAGTTTATTGCTACTGTTTTCTGCATGTCAAGTATATGTTCCTATGACCATGAGATCATGCAACTCACGGACATTGGAGAAGTGCCTTGTGTGTATCAAATGTCGCAACGTAACTGGGTGACTATAAAGGTGCTCTACAGTTATCTCCGAGGGTGTCTATTGAGTTGGCATGGATCAAAACTGGGATTTGTTACTCCGTGTGACGGGGAGGTATCTCAGGGCCCACACGGTAATACAACATCACAATAAGCCTTGCAAGCAATGTGACTAAGTGTTAGTCACGGGATCTTGTATTATAGAATGAGTAAAGAGACTAGACGATAACGAGGTTGAACTAGGTATGGAGATACCGACGATCGAATCTCAGGCAAGTAACATACCGAAGAACAAAGGGAACATCAGACGGGATTAACTGAATCCTTGACATAGAGGTTCGACCGATAAAGATCTTCGTAGAATATGTATGAACCAATATGGACGTCCAGGTCTTGCTATTGGTTATTGACCGTAGACGTGTCTCGGTCATGTCTAGATAGTCCTCGAACCCGCAGGGTCTGCACACTTAAGGTTTGGTGACGTTTCGGTAGTATAGAGTTATGTATGGTGGTGACCGAAGGTTGTTCGGAGTCCCGGATGAGATTCCGGACATCACGAGGAGCTCCGGAATGGTCCGAAGGTAAAGATTCATATATAGAAAGTCCTGTTTTGGTCGCCGGAAAAGTTTCGGGCTCATCGGTAGTGTACCGGGAGTGCCGGTAGTGTACCGGGAGACCTCCGGGAGGGGTATTTCAACCCAAGAGGCTCTATGGGCTGTGGGAGAGTGAATATCAGCCCTTAGTGGGCTGGTGGAAACTCCCACACAAGGCCCATGTGGCTGGAGAAGAAAACCCAATAAGAAAAAGGTGGAAAAAGGAAAAAAAAGGAGCAACCCTAGTCCTACTAGGATTGGAGGAGGATTCCTCCTCTCCTAGTAGGTTTGGCCGACGGCCTTGACTTGGGAAGGCAACGCTGCCTCCTCTCCTCCTCTCCTCCTATATATACTGGTGGTTTTAGGGTTTTTGCACTAGTTTTTTCAGCCATGTGCTACCCGTTCCTCCGGTGCATAGTTTCTCCTCTAGATCGGTATTTTCCAGCGCTTAGGCGAAGCCCTACCAGAATTACTCCACCACCATCGCCGGAGCCCCGTCATGCTGCCGGAGAACTCTCCTCTCCTCTCCGCTCCCTCTTGCTGGATCAAGACGGTGGATATCGTCATCAAGCCATACGTGTGCTGAACGCGGAGGTGTCGTCCGTTCGGTGCTAGATCGGAAGGATCGTGATCAAGTCCGTGAGACGGATCGTGATCAAGTTTGTGGGACGGATCGTGATCAAGTTCGTGGGACGGATCGTGATTGGATCGCGGGATGCTCGGCGATTTGGATCATGAAGACGTTCGACTACACCAACCGCGTTTCTTAACGCTTCCCGCTTAGCGATCTACAAGGGTACATAGATCCACTCTCCCTCTCGTAGATGCTCATCACCATGGATAGATCTGCGTGTGCGTAGGAAATTTTGTGTTTCCCATGCAACGTTCCCCAACAGTTTGGCGGATGGCTTTCAAGTATTCGATGAGATATGATGGTCTTTATCGCCGAACGGTTGAAGATGTTCTTTTAAAGTGTTTGGACGAAAACCAAGCAAGAGTTGCCATGGGAGAGCTACATGAAGGCATTTGTGGTACTCATCAGTCGGCACCCAAAATGAAATGGCTCTTGCAGCGTGTTGGATTTTATTGGCCGACTATGATGAATTATTGCTTCAGGTATTATAAAGGGTGCAAAGCTTGTCAAAAATTTGGTGATATTCAGTTGGCTCCTGCTGCTATGTTACATCCTTTTTACAAGCGGTGGCCTTTTAGGGGATGGGGTTTAGACTTCATTGGACAGATTCATCCATCTTCTTTGAAGGGGCATCGGTTCGTGTTGGTGACAACTGATTATTTCACTAAATGGTCTGAAGCAATACCTCTCAAGAACATGACACATACGAAGGTAATTCGATACATAACCGAGCACATTATTCATAGATTCGGCATTCCTTAGACATTAACTACAGATCAAGGTTCATCTTTCATGTTAGATCAAGTTAGAGAATTTGCCGAATCGTACAACATAAAGTTGCTCAATTCATCTCCGTATTATGCCCAAGCTAATGGAAAAGCTGAGTCTACCAACAAAATATTGATTAACTCATCAAGAAGAAGATTGAGGATAATCCAAGAAAATGGCATGAGTTGTTGTCTGAGGCTTTGTGGGCACATAGGATCTCATGGCATGGTGCTACAAAGGTAACTCCGTATGAGCTAGTATACGGGCAAGAGGCTGTTTTACCTGTGGAGGTAAATTTGAGTGCTTTGAGAATAGCCAAACAAAATGATTTACGGTAGTGGACTTTTATGATTTGATGATGGACAATATTGATGAGGTTGCTGATAAACGTTTGGCTGCATTAAAGGCTATAGAGAAGGAAAAATTAAGGGTAGCAAGAGCTTACAATAAAAAGGTCAAGTTGAAGAATTCTCAGGTTGGCGATCTTGTGTGGAAAGTGATTCTGCCGGTTGGTTCTAGAGATAGAAATTCCGGGAAGTGGTCTCCAAACTGGGAAGGTCCTTTCAGAATAGTCCCTGGAAATTCATATTTAGTAGAATCCATACAAGGAGTATTATTACCTCGAGCTCTCAATGGCAGATATCTGAAGAAGTACCACCCGAGTGTGTGGCAAGAAGCCTAATTAGGCAATGGCTGATATATTATTATCGCCCTTAGCATAAACATGGCCGATACATAATTATCGCCCTGAGAAATATAAATGGCCGATGGAGTGTTGACATCGTCCTTAGGACAAACATGGTGCAAATTATTTTTCGGCATGCTAACTTTGCCGAAAAACAGGGGGGCATGTGTTGACACCTTATTTTGGCATAGTGCAAAATACAATATAGATAGACTCAAACGAAATGGTTTTTCTATGAGAAGGTTCGTATTGCCGAGTGAAACAACCTTGATGTTTAGGCCATCACCATTCGGCATCATTTCAAAGGCCGAATCACGCTTGGATTGTCATGTAGATGTTCCGAGTGCTTTTTGGTCTATTACGCATCCAAGACAACCTCAGATGAAGGAATGTTCGACATGTTTGTCTTCGCCTCGTCGAGCTGATTGATTGTGATATATAAATCTTCTCAGTCTGAGGTCGTATGCGACCTGGAGAGGCAAAACAAAATCAGCCTGAGGTTTCACTTGGGATTTCAGAGTGAAAGTTTTGCCGACCGAAGGAAACGTGTCGAGTGAAAAGTTTCGCGTCCGGCCGAGTGAAAATCACCGTCGAGTGATAGTTTTGGCCCAACTGGAATTATCGTCCGAGTGTAAATCACCGTCGAGTGATAGTTTCGGCCCGAGTGCAATTGCCGTCCGGGTGAAAATCACCGTCGAGTGACAGTTTCGGTCGAGTGAAAAGTTTCGGTCGAGTGAAAAGTTTCAGTCGAGTGAAAGTTCAAAATGGCCTCGGATGGAAAAGTGTTCAACATGAAAGTTGTTCGTAAGGTCGAAATGGTCAACTTTACTTTTATTGTCATTATCATCTGGGATACTATACGGCCTGCAGAGACACTACAACACTCGGACAACCAAGTCTGTTATGTGACCGAGTCCCATTCAAAGTTAAAGATGACCTCGTGGAGTATTCGAGATGAATTTATTTGGGAAAGTGATCAGCATATGGATTGTTGGCCTCGTTGAGACACACAAAATTGATGTTTGGACCATCTCCATCAGAGGCCGTATGCAGATTCCACGGCCCATGCAAAAAGCAAGACAGAAGATTGGGCCAGATTTGGGCTCAATCCGAGTGGAATTAGAACTAGGACTCTAGGACGTGAATTGATGTAATTTTCTTGTAAGTAAATCCCAGATGAATCCTTTGCTTGTACGGGAAGTCAAGCCGCCTCTTATATATGTTGGGGGTGACGGCCGATTGAATAACACACAATCGAACAAATCAATCTATACTACTTTTTCATCTACGTTCTTCGTTTTTTCTCTCATTCTTCGCTGTTCTTCGTGTTTGAGAGCTGCGAATGCCGAAGCTCTAGGGGTGAGCGAATCAACCTAGGGCAGCCCATAGCCGCCGCACTCCCCGATGGGGTCCCTCCCGGGCGTGCGGGTTTTCGGGTCTACAAAAGCGTCCGCCGACTGTCTTGCATGCGTATCGCGCTGTCGGATGGATCTCCTTCGACGTGAGCTGCGGTGCATCACCCCCGGCGTCAAGTGTACACGCTGACGTGTTCATGTGTCAACACCTTGCAAGTAATTTGACTAAGTGTTAGCCATGGGATCTTGTATTAAGGAACGAGTAAAGATACTTGCCGGTAACGAGGTTGAACTAGGTATACAGATACCGACGATCAAATCTCGGGCAAGTAACATACCGAAGAACAAAGGGAACAACATACGAGATCAACTGAATCCGTGACATAGAGGTTCAACCAATAAAGATCTTCTTAGAATATGTAGGAACCAATATGGGCATCCAGGTACCGCTATTGGTTAATGACCATAGAGGTGTCTCAGTCATGTCTACATAGTTCTCGAACCCGCAGGGTCTGCACACTTAAGGTTCAGTGACGTTTCAGTAGTATAGAGTTATGTATGGTGGTGAACGAAGGTTTTTCGGAGTCTCGGATGAGATCCTGAACATCATGAGGAGCTCCGGAATGGTCCGGAGGTAAAGATTTATATATAGGAAGTCCTGTTTTGGTCGCCGGAAAAGTTTCGGGCTCATCGGTAGTGTACAGGGAGTGCTAGGAGGGTACTGGGGGACTATCGGGAGGGATATTTAGACCCAAGTGGCTACATGGTCGGTTGGAAGAAATATTCCAGCCCTTAGTGAGCTGGCCTAAGTCCCACAAGAGGCCCGTGCAGCTGGGAGGATAAGTCCAAAAGGAAAAAGGTGGAAAAGGAGTTTTCCAAGTGGGAGAGAAGGAGTCCTAATCCTACTAGGATTGGACGAGGACTCCTCCTCCTCCCATATAGGCCGAAGCAAGGCCTATCCCCTTGAGTGACAAGTCTCCTACCTCCCTCCTTCTATATATACTAGGTTCTTTGACACAGAAAAACAGCCACGTGCTACCTCCCCTCTAGTTCGTAGATTCTCCTCTAGATCGGTTTTCAGCGGCGCTTAGGCGACGCCCAGCTGGAATTGCTCCACCACCATCACCGCAATGCCATCGTGCTTCCGAAGAACTCTTCTACCTCTCCGCACCCTCTTGCTGGATCAAGAAGGTGGATATCGTCATCGAGTTGTACGTGTGCTGAACACGGAGGTGTCGTCCGTTTGGCACTAGATCGGGACGGGTTGTGATTGGATCGCGGGACGCTCGGCGATTTGTATCACGGAGACGTTTGACTACATCAACCACATTTCTTAATGCTTCCTGCTTAGCGATCTACAAGGGTATGTAGATCCACTGTCCCTCTCATAGATGCTCATCACCATGGATAGATCTTGCGTGTGCGTAGGATTTTTTTTGTTTCCCATGCAACGTTCCCCAACATTTGTTTGTTGCTAAAACGGGTGAACCTTCTATCTCAGATCAATTCTTTCGAGAGAAACTTTTCTCGGGAAAGGGTCCGTTTTAGCAACAAACACTTTATGCTTGGATCTGAGATAGAAGGTTCACCCAACTGTTCTTAGGGTATTCTACGAAGATGCATTTGTCCCCTTTGGGTTCGAGCTCATTAGGTGAAAACATTTTCCACACAAGCGTCGCAGCCCCAAACATCAAGAAATGACAGCTTAGGTTTCTATCAAACCATAATTCACACGGTGTCATCTCAACGGATTTAGATGGTGCCCTCTTTAAAGTGAATGTACTTGTCTTTAATGCACAACCCGAAAATTATAGTAGCAAAACGATAAGAGATATCATAACATGCACCACATCCAATAGAGCATGACTATGACGTTTGGACATACCATCACACTATGGTGTTCCAGGTGGCGTGTATTGTGAAACAACTTTCACATTGTCTAAAGTTATATGCCAAACTCATAACTCAGATATTCACCTCCACGATCATATCGCATATATTTTTATCTTATTGTCATGATGATCTTAAACTTCACTCTGAATTTGCTTGAACTTTTCAAACGATTCAGACTTGTGTTTCATTAAGTAAACATACGCTATATCTACCCAAACAGAATAACCATTATTCTCTAACTTTAAATGAATAACCATGTTGCAATAAACACGATCTAATCACGTTCATGCTCAATGCAAAACACCAAATAACACTTATTTAGGTTTGTTACTAATCCCGAAGGTAGAGAGAGCGTGCGATGTCGATCACATCAACCTTGGAAACACTTCCAACACACATCGTCACCTCCCCCTTAGCTAGTTCTCCGTTTATTCCGTAGCTTTTATTTCGAGTTACTACATTTAGTAACCGAACCGGTCTCCAATACCCAGGTGCTACTAGGAGTACTAGCAAGGTACACATCAATAACTCGTATATAAAATATACTTCTGTTGACGTTGCCAGCCTTCTTATCTACCAAGTATCTAGGGTTGTTCCGCTTCAGCAACCGCTGTCCTCATAATCGAAGAACTTAGTCTTGGGTTTGAGTTCAACTTTGGGTTGCTTCACTAGAGCAGCAACTGACTTGCCATCCATGAAGTTTCCCTCCTTGCCCTTGCCCATCTCGAAACTAGTGGTTTTACTAACCATCAACACTTGATGCTCCTTCTTGATTTCTACCTTCGTGGTGTTAAACATCGCGAACAGCTCAGGGATCATTATTTCTATCCCTGGCGTTTTATAGTTCATCACCAAGTTCTAGTAGCTTAGTGACAGTGACTTGGAAAACTATATCAATCACTATCTTATCTGGAAGATCAACTCCCACTCGATTCAAGCGATTGTAGCACCCTGACAATCTGAGCACATGCTCAATGATTGAGCTATTCTCCTTCATCTTGCAGGCAAAGAATCTTGTTGGAGATCTCATATCTCGCAACATGGGCACGATCCTGAGATCCTAATTTCAACTCTTAGAACATCTCGTATGTTATGTGACATTCAAAACGTTTCGAAGCCTCAATTCTAAGCCGTGATGCATGACGCACTAAACTATCAAGTAGTCATCAGAAGGTGCCTGACAGATGTTCACAACATCTACAAACGATGCTAGAGGGGTTGGCGCACCGAGAGGTGCATTAAGGACATAAGCCTTCTGTACAGCACTGAGGACAATCCTCAGATCACGGACCTAGTATGCAATATTGCTACCAACATCTTTCAACTCTATTTCTCTAGGAACATATAAAAATTCAAGGGAGCTACAGCGCGAGCAAGTAATCTACAATATAATTTGCACATACACTATTGACTATGTTCATGATAATGAGTTCAATTAATCATATTACTTAAGAACTCCCACTCAAATTGACATCCCTCTAGTCATTTGAGTGATACATGATCCAAATTCACCAACTCAAGTCCGATCATCACGTGAGTTGAGGTGGTTTCAATGGTGAACATCATCATGTTGATCATATCTACTATATGACTCATGTTCGACCTTTCGGTCTCTTGTGTTCTGAGGCCATGTCTGTACATGCTAGGC
Source organism: Hordeum marinum (assembly GCA_022496015.1). NCBI lineage: Eukaryota > Viridiplantae > Streptophyta > Magnoliopsida > Poales > Poaceae > Hordeum > Hordeum marinum. Next base: position 503,844,926 of record CM039674.1, on the reverse strand, counting down.
TCGTCAAGTTTAAACCGAGTGTTCTGCATGTGCAACACTGGCTTGCACCCATTGTATGTGAACGTAGAGTCTATCACACCCGATTATCACGTGGTGTCTGGATACGAAGAACTTTCGCAACAATGCACACTTGGGGAGAACAAAATTTATCTTGAAATTAAGTGAGGGGTCACTTTATAATGCTACCGTCGTCCTAAGCAAAACAAGGTGCATAAAAGGATTAACATCACATGCAAATCATAAATGACATGATATGGCCATGAACTTGTGCTTTTGATCTCCATCATGAAAGCACTGGCATAATCTCCATCGTCACCGGCATGACACCATGATCTCCATCATCTTGATCTCCATCAATGTGTCGCCATCGGGGTTGTCGCGCGCACCATGCTTCTACTACTATTGCTACCGTTTAGCGATAGAGTAAAGCATTACATAACGCTTAATGATTGACACGCAGGTCATACAATAATTAAAGACAACCCTATGCCTCCTACCGGTTGCCGTACTCATCGACATGCAAGTCGTGATAATCTATACATCACATGATCATCTCATACATCACATATATCACATCATGTAATTGTCCATATCACATAACAACATACCCTGCAAAAACAAGTTAGACGTCCTCTAATTGTTGTTGCATGTTTTACATGGCTGCTATGGGTATCTAGCAAGAACAATTCTCATCAATGCAAAAACCACAAGGGTGATACACTAGTTGCTTTTGAACCTTCTCAAGGACCGCCTTTGTCGAATCCGATCCAACTAAAGTGAGAGAAACTGGCACCCGCAAGCCATCTATGTAACAAGTTGCGTTTGAGGGAACCGGTCTCTCGTAAGCGTACGAGTAATGTTGGTCCGGGACGCTTCATCTCACAATACCGCTGAACCAAAACACAACCAAGGGAGGAAGCAATCTAAGCATCAACGCCCACAAACTCTTTGTGTTCTACTCGACATCTCATCTACACATAGACCTACCTCATGATGCCACTGTTGGGGAACGTCGCATGGGAAACAAAAAATTTCCTACATTCACGCAAGACCTATCCATGGTGATGAGCATCTACGATAGGGAGAGTGGATCTACATTCCCTTGTAGATCGCTAAGCGGGAAGCATTAAGAAACGCAGTTGGTGTAGTCGAACGTCTTCGCAATCCAAATCGCCGAGCGTCCCGCGATCTCATCATGGTCCGTCCCGCAATCCAATCACAATCCGTCCTGCAAACTCATCACGATTCGTCCCACGAACTCATCGTGATCCGTCTCGCGAACTCATCACGATCCGTCCCGTGAACTCATCACGATCCGTCTCGCGATCTTGATCACAGTCCTTCCGATCTAGCGCCGAACGGACGACACATCTGTGTTCAGCACACGTACGGCTTGATGACGATCTCTGTTGTCTTGATCCTGCAAGAGGGAGTGGAGAGGTAGAAGAGTTCTCCGGCAGTGTGACAGCGCTCCGGCGATGGTGGTGGAGCTATTCCGGATGGTCCCCTTCGCCTAAGCACTGCAGAAATCCGATCTAGAGGAGAAACTATGCACTGGAGGAACGGGCAGCACGTGGCTGAAAATTCTTTGCCAAAACCCTAAAATCCTCTAGTATATATAGGAGGAGAGGTGGAGGAGGCTCTTCTGCCAAAGAGCCCTCCCTTGGGTCGGCCGAACAAAGGAGGAGAGGAGGATTCCTCCTCCAATACTAGTAGGACTAGGACTCCTCCTTATTTTGGTCTTTTTGCCTTTTTCCACCTTTTTCTCTTTGGGATTTTTCTCCTAGCCACATGGGCCTTGTGTGGGATTTCCACCATCCCACCAAAGGCTGGTATTTACTCTCCCACAGCCCATGAAGCCTCTTGGGTCAAAATACCCCTCCCGGTGGTCTCCCGGTACACTACCGGCACTCCCAGTACATTAGCGATTGGCCCGAAACTTTTCTGGCGACCAAAATGGGACTTCCTATATATATCAATCTTTACCTCCGGACCATTCCGGAGCTCCTTGTGACATCTAGGATCTCATATGGGACTCCGAACAACCTTCGGTCACCACCATACATAACTCTATACTACCGAAACGTCACCGAACCTTAAGTGTGTAGACCCTGCGGGTTCGAGAACTATGTAGACATGACCGAGACACCTCTACGGTTAATAACCAATAGCAGGACCTGGATGTCCATATTGGTTCCTACATATTCTACGAAGATCTTTATCGGTCGAACCTCTATGTCAAGGATTCAGTTAATCCCGTATGATGTTCCCTTTGTTCTTCGGTATGTTTACTTGCCCGAGATTCGATCGTCGATATCTCCATACCTAGTTCAACCTCGGTACCGGAAAGTCTCTTTACTTGTTCCGTAATACAAGATCCCGTGACTAAAACTTAGTCACATTACTTGCAAGGCTTGTTGTGATGTTGTATTACCGAGTGGGCCCTGAGATACCTCTCCGTCACACGGAGTAACAAATCCAGTCTTGATCCATGCCAACCCAACAAACACCCTCGGAGATACCTATAGAGTACCTTTATAGTCACCCAGTTACGTTGCGACGTTTGATACACACAAGGCACTCCTTCAGTGTCAAGGAGTTGCATGATCTCATGGTCATAGGAACAGATACTTGACATGCAGAAAACAGTAGCATTAAACTGACACGATCCTATGCTATGTTTGTAGTTTGGGTCTTGTCCATCCCATTATTCTCCTAATGATGTGATCCCATTATCAGATGACATCTCATGTCAATGGCTAGGAAACCTTAACCATCTTTGATCAACAAGCTAGTCTATTAGAGGCATACTAGGGACATGGTTTTGTTTATGTATCCACACATGCATCTAAGTCTCCGATCAATACAATTATAGCATGGATAATAAACGATTATCATAAACAAGGAAATATGATAATAACTAATTTATTATTGCCTCTAGGGCATATTTCCAACAAAACCTTGGTTTCATAACTAAGGTAAATACTTACCCACCTTGTGCTGCAACTACCCGTTCCTCTTCACGGACAACCCAATGTAGATCACAAGTATCAGGAAGGATTTCTGGCGCCGTTCCCGGGAGTATTGTCACCAACTATCAATTAGCTTCTCAAAAAATTTCATTCACTTGTTTATCTTTTATTTGCTGTTATATTAAGTGTGCCCCATAAAAATCAATAATACTAAAATATTTATCTTTGCTTGTTAGTAGTTTACTTGTTGCTCGTTGTCATGGCTAGTTCCCCTCCGTATATGCCTCAACCTCCTTACTTGGGAGAGGGTTCCCCAATTCTAGATTTTAAGAAAGTAGGTGATGAGTCACTTAAAGAAGCCTGTGATAGATTAATAGTAATAGAAGCAAGAGCTAATCCCAAGAGTCAAATTAAATTGCTCCTTAGAAGCTTTTATGTTTGTCTTTCTTTGTTTCATAGGCATGTATTAGACTCCATGTTTGAAAAAGATTTTCTTGGGAATAATGCTTTTGACACGTAGGAAAAGAAGATAATGATATTTGGTCAACCCAAAATAGATACCATTGAACCAAATATACTAGTGAACATCCTTCAAACTTAGTTAATGAAAGAAACTAAGTCCATTACGGAAACACCCCTTAAAGGGTTATACAACTTGACTACTAAACTCAATGGGAATATGGTGATGCAAAGTGGAAATTGGACATTTTGGAATAAAAGATTGAAGCCATTAATATTATGAAAGATGAAATAAAAAATTCTCATTGGCAAATTAGAAACACTTGTTCACGGAGTCAAAGATGAAAAAACTTGAAACTATGCAATATGCCTAGCTAGGTTCATAAAACAATAGAGCTTGTTGGGAGGCAACCCTCGGGGTTTTATTTTTCTGTTAGTTTGTGATAACATGATTATTTCCTCTGTAATGATTGGGTTTTAATTAGTGTTTGTGCCTATCGTGGGGAACGAACAACTATGGGATCAGAGGGACCCCTTTCGGTTTGGCGGGGGAGATGGCTCGCACAAAGAGCAGTTCTGAGGAACAACACGCGGGGATTTTACCCAGGTTCGGGCCGCAAAGATGCATAAAAGCCTACTCCTACTTGGTTGTATTGTGGGTATCCTTAGGGTTCTAGCTACAGGAGCGTTGTGAGCAGCTGCTACGCATATGAGCTAGAAGGTCCAAAGTCCAAAAAGGTCCAAAAAAGGTCCTACGCATTTATACCTAACACTGATGGAGTAGGACATGCGCATTTAATGCACCATCAGGCATCTCTGACTGTCTCCGGGACGGGACAGGAGCCCGTCCCATCGGCACCGCTTAGCCCCTCCATCGTCGGGGCCGCAACATATGCCCAGGCGAGGAGACACCTGGCCTGTGCATTGGCGGGACCTTGCCGGGGCTTCGCCTTATCGGGTCCTCGTCTTGTCGGGTCTTGTCGGGGCTTTGTCTTGCCTAAGGGTTTGATGGCTATCCCGACAGGGTCTTGGCAGGAGTCTTGATTCTTCTGGACTTGTATCTAGCAGCTCCCTGCCGGGCCTCGTCGCCATGGTGGCTACTACTGCCCGTGCTTGAGTAAGGGGCAATGGAGAGCCAAAAACTCTAGTGCATCGACAGGAGCCCCCAAGCTTGGGCCACACACGTCGCAAGGCATTGTTGGGCTAGGCCCAAACAGTGCACGGGAACGCATGACAAGGCTTTGCGGTCATGATCATTGCGTTTGTTATACCTCCCCATGATGCCCATTGAATGCAGGATGTAGGATACGTGCACGGCACGACCGTCAAATTTTCATTTACTGCGTCAGGTCGTTTCCGCCACGCGCGCCGCATGCATAGCAAGGAGCCAGCAACGACGCCAGTGACTTAAAGTCCTTAGGAAAGGCAGTAACTGCAGCGCCATGGATTGGAGCAACGGGGTGGTTGATGTTCGTCCCGTGATCGACGACGTCGCTATTGCAGGAGGTGGGCGACGACCCTTGGAGCGGGGAGAGCCAGCCCCCGTGCTTCTCCTATAAATTGAGGGATAGCGAGGGCGGTGCTCATCCATCCTTCCTCCCTCCTCCAAGTGTGAACCTCCATAGCTTGCCCTTCCACGTCTTCCCAATCTTCGAGTGGTGCTTGCCTTCAGCCATGAACAGGCAGCGAGGGCGGCGACCGTCCTCCCCTCCAAGGAGGAGTTCTCATCGGGATCATGCCACCGCTTCAGCCACAGAGACGGAGGGCGGCCTGAGCATGCGTGGTGGAAGAGGCGCGAGGGGTTGTGGCCATCATAGAGGCTGAGGTTAGGGGAGGCTGAGCGCTGCCCCACCTCCTCCTCCAACGCCGGGCCTCTTCCTTGAGGAGACCCACACTGAGGGAACGATGTTGGAGTTCGTCCTCGAACTAGGCGGTCCCCTTCGGAACAATCTGTGCCTCCCTCGCCCCTTTGCCAGGGCAATGGAGGTCGACGAGCCAACCGTCCTATGGTTTAGGGCGCATGGTTGTTATAACAACGCGATGCGGGTGTACGTCGAGTACCCAGTGAGTCGCGTCAAGTTCTTCAGGCGTGGTTGGAAGACCTTTGCCCGCGCCCTCAACCTCCAGGAAGGGCATGTCCTTCATTTTAAAATGACGGAGGCTGATCTGCTTCCCATTAAGATTTATGGGCGCTCAGGCGTCCGTCTTAGCTGCTGCGAAGAGAGCTCGAGCGGCACCGAAAGCTCCTCCTCGAGCGAGAGTGATGAGGACGATAGTTGCAAAGACAATGATGATGAGTCCGGTCTTCGAGCCGTCAAGTCGGAGCCCGACGACCTAAGCTCAGACTAACCGTCAGCCACACCATCACCGCCAGCCTCAGGCCTCTCCCCCTCCCGGCAAGACAATCTTACCAGGGGCCTTTGTCCCAGGTGTTGCCTCATCTTCCAGCTGGATTTTCCGGCAGGCCCGTAGACTTCGGCTTCTAGGGTCCATCCTCCTTTTCACCCGCGCTGGCCCTCTCCTCCGTGCAATGCTGGTCCAGGAGGGTCCAGGCTCTTGCCGGCCCATCTAGAAGCCCTGCCCCTCTGTGCAGTGCTGGTCCAGAGGGGTCACGGTGGGCTTCTATCGGGGGCTTCTCACCACCGTTTTCTTCTTGTAGTCGGCCTCCCCTTTCCATCTTTTTCTTCATGTAATCTCCCCTAGGGGAGAAAGTCAAATAAAGATGTACTTAGGAAAAGGCGACATCTCATGTAAATTTCACCCTATTTTGAATAATTGTATATTATCTTCCTTGTTAGACTGTTTCTTTGCATGGAACTTTCCCTACGCCCTCTCAGAAGAATCTTGTTGGCGTGTGTAGCCCTACTGCGAGCGGTTTGAGAAACGAGTCCTTAGCAGCCTGCTGGCGCTGCCACTGCCGACAAGATACCTCGGCGTTCTTGGCGCAGCTGCTTAAGCTGTTGATCGTGCTCGAAATATAATAAGGGCGCGAGCGCAGCCCCTTGAGTCGTTCAGCGGACTCGAAACAGAACAAGAGTGCGGGCACGGCCACTTAAGCCGTTGAGCGGACCTGAAATAGAGTAAGGGCGCAGACAATCACGGCAAGGCTCCCATGCGTGCAGGTTTTCCATATAGAAGTCGAAATCGTCCAAGGAAAATAATTTCACAGCAAGAATTCACTTGGGGATGTGCAACGTATCTTTTCATTGTCATACTCCTTCCGACAAGATTTTTTTTGGGACGTCGCCTGTAGGTATCGATACCACCATTCCCGGCTTGGCAAAGCTACACGCTAGGTAACCTTCTGTCCTTTGTGAAAAAGAAAGAAAACAAAATATGGATGTGGAACCTTGGCGGTCCGTTAGCTCTTGCCAGGAGTAAGTGCAATGCAATATCTCACACAACCATGCACATGAGAATCAACAAGATTTGCAGAACACTTATCTTTATTTAACTACACACAGGGTCTGCGCCTGGCTTTGTACCAAGGATTACATGGTTCAGCGGCAAGACTTGTACAAAAGGTGGTTACCGAGAGACCCGGCAACCGCACCTCATGGGTAGAACTTACGAAGATGTTCAATATTCCAGGAGTTGCTCACTACGATGCCATCTTCGGTCTCCCGGTAGACTGTGCCAGGCCTGGTGACTCGTACTACCTGATAAGGGCCTTCCCACTTTGGCGTCAACTTGTTGGAATTCTTGGCGGACTGAATTCACTGAAGAACAAGGTCGCCTTCCTCAAGACTTCTGACATTAACTTTGTGGCTATGATAGCGGCGCAAAGCTTGCTGGTAGAGTGCATCTCTCATAGCAGCCTGGAGATAGTCTTCCTCAAGGAGCGTCTCATCATCTTGGCGCAACTGCTCTTGCTCAAGCTCATCATAAGCGAGCACTCGAGGTGACCCGTATATGAGTTCCATGTGGAGAGCTGCTTCTGCCCCATATACAAGGGAGAAGGGTGTCTGGCCGGTTGCTCGATTTGGCGTCGTCCTGATTGACCAAGGAACCACCGACAACTCATCAATCCAGTGCCTTCCGCACTTGTGCAGCTTGTCGAAAGTTCTTGTCTTGAGGCCTCATAGCATTTCAGCATTAGCCCTTTCCGCTTCGCCATTGCTCCTTGTGTGGGCAACAGAAGAAAAACAGATTCTGCTGCCAAGGTCTTGGACATACTTCATGAAGGTGCGGCTCGTGAACTGTGTGCCATTGTCGGTGATGATCCTGTTGGGAACATCAAAGCGGCAGACTAGTCCTTGGAAGAACTTAATGGTTGACTGTGCTATCACCTTTCTCACTGCTTCCACTTCTAGCCACTTTGTGAACTTCTCTATTGCAACGTACAAGTACTCAAAGCCCCCGGCAGCACGGGGAAAGAGGCCCAAGATGTCGAGCCCCCAGACCGAAAATGGCCACGAGAGAGCGATTGTTTGAAGGGCTTGAGTTGGTTGATGTAATTTCTTCGAATGAAACTGGCATGCTTCACACTTGGTTACTAACGCAGTTGCATCCTAGAGGGCAGTGGGCCAAAAGAAACCTTGTCGGAATGCCTTTCCGGCTAGTGCTCTTGATCCTATCTGGGAGCCACATATGCCTCGATGTATCTCTGCCAACAGCTCGAGTCCATCCTCCCGAGAAATGCGCTTGAGTTTCACGCAATTCGATCTCTTTTTGTACAGGGCGTTGTCTCTGAACTGGTACATATTAGACCGGCGGGCTACTTTCTCTGCTTCTTCTTGTTCCTCATGGAGTTCTCCTGTTTGAAGGAAACGGACGATGTGTTGTGCCCATGCTGGAGCCTGGGGCTCAACAACAAGGACTAAAGGCATATCCTCTACCGGGGAAGCATTTGTCTCAATGGCAAGGACCTGAGGCCTCAGCGGAGCCTGCTGCCTCCCGGCAAGCCTGGCGGGAGCGTGTGCTTCCACGGCAATAGCCGGAGGCTCCGCCGGAGCACGATGCTCACCGGCAAGCCTAACATTGTCCTCAGCAACCTCCTCACCAGCGGCTTTAGGGAGCTCTACCGGGAAATACTTGCCGGAACTTAACTTCCTTCTTTTCTATTGTCTAGTCGATGGCATCACGGATGGTTGAGTCAGTCGGAGCACGAAAGTTCCTGGTTCCACAGGCAAATTAAAGGCAGCACACTTTGACAGGCCATTGGCAACACTATTCTCTACAAGCGGAACGTGCTCCATTTTCAGGCCGTCAAATCGTTCTTCCAACTTCCTCACTTCATCTACATTAGCTTCCATCAACAGACTTTGATAATCCTTGTTCACTTTCCTAATGACAAGCTGAAAATCACCCCTGACAATAAGTTTCTTGATCCCCAGGCCAGCCGCGATCCTGAGACCGACAAGCAACCCTTCGTACTCAGCAGTATTGTTTTTGATCTCTCCCAAGGAAAATGCATCTGACTCACATACTTGAGTTGCTCTCTAGTGGGTGCAACAAGTAGCACTCCGATACCGGCGCCTTGCTGCGTGAAAGCCCCATCAAAATACATGATCCACTCTTGATCGGTTTCCTTGCAGGAGAGAGTTGACTCTGGAACTTCTTCATCCGGCATTGGGGTCTATTCTGCAATGAACTCCGCCAAGGCTCTGCTCTGGATGGTCGAAGTGCTTTCAAACTTGAGACCAAAGCTTGAGAGTTCCAATGCCCACTCTACAATCATGCCGGTAGCTTCTCGGTTCCGCAAGATCCGCTGCAGCGGGAAGCGAGTGACGACGGTGATCTCATGTGCTTGGAAGTAATGGCGAAACTTCCTCCAGGCCATAAGGAGGACGAAGAGCAACTTTTGCATGCCAAAATATCTTGACCTAGCCCCCTGCAAAAGGGACCTGACAAAATAGACTGGGCGCTGCACCACCTTCTTCTTCTAGATTGTCTCATTCATCTGCACAGATCCTTCCTTGCCGGCACCAGAGCCTGCCGCGGAATGTCCTGGCTCGTCGCTTGGCGGTCCTACCACTGCCGTTGTATCTTCATCAACTTCTCTTTCGGCCACTAGTGCAGCACTCACCACTTGATTCATTGCCGCGAGATATAGCAGCAACGGGTCTTGCGGTTTTGGCGCGACTAGGACTCGCAGAGAGGAGAGGTACTTCTACCAATCCTGTAGCGCTGCCTCCGCTCCCGGAGTCCATTTCATCGGACCTGCCTTCTTCAAGATTTTGAAAAAGGGTAGTGTGTGCTCAACAGATTTTGAGATGAACCTACTCAGAGCAGCAACACAGCCGGCAAGACGACGCACATCCTTGAAATGTCTTGGTGCTTCAACTTGCTCAATTGCTTTTATCTTGTCGAGATTTGCTTCAATTCCATATTGAGATGCAAATAACCCAAGAAGCTTGCCAAACGGGAAGCCGAACACACACTTCTCAGGGTTGAGCTTCATGTTGATCTTGCACAGATTTGCAAATGTTTCTTCTAGGTCTGATATGAGCGTAGCCTTGTCCTTGGTTTTGACCACTATGTCATCTATATAAGCCTTCATATTTCTACATAGATGGGGCTCAAAACCAATCTGGACCATTGCTACGAATGTAGGACCAGCACTTTTCAACCCGAAAGGCATACGCAAAAAGCAATATGTACCACATGGGGTGATAAATGCGGTCTTCTCCTCGTCTTCCTTGGCCATGAAAATCTGATGATAGCCTAAATAGGCATCAAGGAAAGACAACAAGTCGCAGTCGGTGATGGAGTCCACAATCTGGTCGATGCGTGGCAGGGGGAAAGGATCTTTGGGGCAGGCTTTGTTGATGTCTGCCAAGGATGGAACTTATGGTGAAAGTTCCTCCCGTACCATCCTCCTTGGCGGGCACCTTATTGGTCTCTGGCAGAGCTGCCTTAGACTTCTTGCTCTTGCTGGTGGAGCTCTCTCGCACATCGTCAATGGGAGCGCAGCACCCCGAGGAGGCGCGCTTGCCGAAATGTGCACCACAGGCCTTACCGGTCTTCTTCCTCCCGGGAGCTTCAGCGGCAGGAGCAAGTGCCTTGGTGGCAGGTGCTGCGACTGCCTCCTGGTAGAGTTGGCCTCACAGATAAGTGTGCCTTTCTTGTCGGAATTGATCGTAATGATGCTCATCGGCCCAGGCATCTTCAACACATTGTAAGCGAAGTGGGTGGCCACCATGAACTTTGCCAGCGTTGGGTTACCAAGGATACCGTTGTATGGCAATGAGATCTTGGCGACGTCAAAAACGACCTGCTCTATTCTGAAATTTATATCGCTGTCGAACGTTACCTGCAGCGTGATCTTGACCTTAGGCTGAGTTCTCCCTGTTGGCTCGAGATCTTCATCAGGAATTTGCAGCCTCTGGATGACATTAAGCGAGATCAGGTTCAGGCTGGCCCCACTGTCGACTAGCATCTTTATCACCTTGAGGTTGCGAATTGTTGGCGAAACCAACAATGGCAGGCACCCGATTGCAGTCATGTGATCAGAGTGATCCTCGGCATAGAAATTGATAGGACTGTTGGACCATTTGAGAGGTTGCTGGGCATCGATAGAGGGCTCCGCCGCGTTAACCTCGCGCGCCCACTGTTTAAGTTGACGGTGAGAGGAATGCAATGATGCACCTCCCTCGATGCACACCATCTCTCTAGCCTTATGGAACTCATGCTCGCTGGACTCGTTGTCCTCTTCGACGTCATCATCATCACCTTCTTGCTTGTCGCGGTTGCGATCGGGCCAGTCTTTTTGCTGCTTGGGCTTTCCGCGGCGACCTCCTCGGCCAACGCGCTTCTTGCTGGACCTTTCCGCACCATCCTGGCCCTTCTCCTTGTCTCACCTTTCATATTCATCTTTTTGTTTCTTGGCAAGCTGCTCAACATGTTGGCAGTCCTAGAGATCGTGGCCCTTGGTGCGATGGATCTTGCAATACTACTTGACAGAGCCTTCCGTCTTGTCGACGGCCGCCATCGCCTGGCAGGAGACGCACCCAACAACATCCTTGCCGGGGTCATCAACCTTGCCCTTGTTGGCGGTACCGGGGTTGCCGGATTCCTCGACGGCAAGCACGGCCTTGCCCTTGCGCTTCTTGTTACACCGCCGGCCCTTCCTTGCGGTGTCTTCATCCTAAGAGTTGACCCCTATGCCAGCGTATTCGCCAGGGAGCCTCCACCTTCTTCAGCCCGAGCACATTTGTCTTCCAAAGCATAAAGCTTGACATCATCCCTGACCTTGTTCATCGCCAGTTGATAACAGCGGTAGGATGAACGTCTCGTATGTTGTGGTGCACGTGGCTGAACCTTTGGATGTACTTGCGCAAAGTCTCGCCCTCCTTGTGAAGGATGATGTGCAAATGACTTTCTTCACCAGAGCTTGGTGGCCTCCAATAAAGGCGCCAACAAATTCGTGGCACGGGTCTGCCCAGGAGGTGATGGATCCTTCCGGCAGGTGCATCAACCACGACTTGACGTTGGGCTTAAGCCCCAACGAGAAGTATTTGGCGAGTATCTTGTCGTCACGAGCCCCGGCAGCCCGCATCACAATGGTGTAGATGCTCAAGAACTCTGACGGGTGAGTCTTGTCGTCGTACTTCTCTGGGACCTCCGGCTTGAACGTGCGGGAATTGGGCCATTGGACTTGCCGCAGCCCACAGGTAAACGATGGACAACCCACCTTGTAAGGTAGGCTGGCAGGATACCCTGGCATGGGCTTGTCTACAATGGGCCCTGCACTCTTATCAGATTGATGGCGCGCTTCTCTCCACCGCTAGATTGTAGTCCGAGTATCTTCCTTGCTTCGCTCCCGAAGAACTTGACGTTGGTCGTGGCGAGTCCGTGGATCGGACGATGCCGTCGAGTATCCATCGTAAGCGTCGGTCCGTCCAGTCGGTGACTGGCGTTGTTGCTATGAAAGATCACCCGGATTAGCTAACCAAACATGACGGCCAATCCCGAGCGATAGTGAATGTTTCGCTAAGTTGTGAGCTTCCGTGTTCGAGCTCCTAAATTCATGAGCAAAAGAACAAAAATTAAAACTACAAGCTCGGTCTAAAATCTGCTGAATGAGGGCTCCGTACATTGGCGCACTCCTCTGCTTGATATCACCGATCACGGTCGTACAGTCAGATGTAGTGTGTATGCGCCGTTCGTACAGATCATCCGCCAAAGCCAGCGACTCACGGAGTGCCGCCCCTTCCAGTGTTGTGGGATCATTAATGCCAGTGATAATCAGTGATGATTCCCCCAAAAACACCCCCTCGTGATCCCGGCACACAGCTGTCACCTCGCCCACATTGCTATTTCTAACCAGCGATGCGTTCAGATTGATTTGGCTCATAGTTAACGGTGGGGCAATCCAGTTAGTCGGGCACATGGGAACGCTACTGGGTTCGTCCGTCTTCTTCGAAACCTCCAGGTCGTTGATGAAGGAATTAACAAAAGCATTTGTAGTATACGGTGTCTGGTAAATTTCCTCGTGCATTACCTTGCGTCTCGAGCTCCACACTGCCCACAATGTCACCCCTAGACTGGTAAAATCAGCATGAGATAAGGTTGTCTGCATATTAAACAACCATTGCTTGGCACTCAGATTGCCATCAGTGCTCATGATTTCCACGAGAGGATCCGGTGATAGAGCCCACACACTAGTGGACATGGCACAATCAAGTAATGCATGTCTCCAAGAATCAGCAGCTCCGCGCAGAAGGCAGGAAGGTGATGTTGCCATGTTGCGATGATGTAGCAGTTCACAACTAGGTATTGATTCCCGCACAAGCCGCCAGAGGAAAACTTGAATCTTGTTCGGGATCTAGGTGTGCCACAAGGATGCCCAAGAATTGCTCTCATCAGTATTTGATGTGCCTCCAGAGCCGTAGAGAAAGTTTTCCCGGTTTATCTTTGTGTTTTGAATCATACTGTACGATGACGTACCGTCAAGACCCTATGAACTTCCTTGCTCCAAGCCCAAAAATCATCAACTCTTCTTGTGCATAAAGGAATTTTCAGTATTGCTTCAGCATCGGTAGGTATAAATACCATGCGTACTGGATCTTCCTTGCAAACCGACTTTGTTGACTCTATCAACTCCGAGACAAAAGTTGGTGGATTAACAACTAGCGAGGTGATGGGGCGCAAAAAATCGTCCTTGGGAATCTAGTTGTGCTCCCATATAAGTGTATTATCCCCGGTTCCTATCCTCCGAATCACCCCTTGTTTCATTATGTCTCTGCCATCCAGGATTGCGCGCCAAATTTGAGACGGATGAGTTTCCAACTCAGCCTGTAGGAGGCCACACTCTAGAAAGTAAGCAGCTTTCAAGATCATAGAGCTCAGTGATTCTGGGTGGCTTAGTAGCCTCCACGCCTGTTGTGCTAAGAGTGCAAGGTTGACCATAGCCCTTCCATATGTTTAGGCCTTGTCAAAATATCCCATGGCACCCATGTTGTCTTTCTTCGACCCCGATTGCTTCCCCACCAGAACTGTCTGATGATGGATTACATTCTCGCATAAACCTCTGGGTAATCTTAAGCAAGCCATTGAGTATACTAGAATTGCATGGGCTACCAATTTAATGAGCACCTCCTTTCCGACGGTAGATAGAAGCTTCTCCATCCATCCCTTTACTTTTTCCCAAACACGATCTCGAAGGTACTTACAGGTTCCATTCTTTGATTGCCCCAGATCAGTTGGCATACCCAGATATTTCTCGCTCAAAGACACATTGTGGACGTTCACAATATTTTTGACACTGTCACACAAAGTTTGGGAGCAACGCTTGCTGAAAAAATTGACCACTTGTCATTGTTGATTCGCTGACCGAAAGCACCACAGTAAGCATTCAACAGGTTTGAAACTGCACGCACCCCTTCATCACTCGCCTTAAAAAGCAGCAGACTGTCATCCGTTAATAGAATATGGTTTATAGCCGAAGCTAAGGGTGCCGCCTTGATTCCACAAAGTATTGATGACTGAGAACTAGATTTTAAAAGGCACGAGAGACCCTTCGTTGCAACCCAAAACAAGTAAGGAAATTGGTTCTCGCTGTCGAACTCCTCTGGATGGTTTGAGTTGTTCTAACTTTTATTCATTGAAAAGGATTGAGAAGGATATCGAAGTCACCATATTCATCACGGTATCAATCCAGGCTTGGGCAACTCCACGTTTCATCATGGTGGCCTTCAAGTACGACCACTCCAATCAGTCGTATGCCTTCATCATATCAAGCTTGAGAGCACATGAACTGTTAGATTTTGCCTTAGAACACTTCATAAAATGCAGACACTCATACGCACAGATTATATTGTCAGTTATAAGCCTCCCGGCACAAATGCAGAATGCTCCTCAGAAATAACGTCAGGAACTATCTGTTTCAGCCTATTCGCCATGACTTTCGAGGCAATCTTGTATAGCAAGTTGCATAAGCTGATAGGTCTAAAGTAAGAGAGAGAGGTTGGATTCATTACCTTTGGTATTAAAACCAAGACAGTGTCATTAATGCTCTCCGCACTCTCTTCTCCTCATATAATTCGGAGCACAGCCTTAGTATTCTCCTCCCCACAAATAGGCTAGTGTCTTTGATAGAAGTGTGCAGGAATACCGTCCGGCCCAGACGCCTTTGTTGGGAACATCTAAAACAGAGCAATTTTTACCTCTTCGCTAGAATAAGGTGCACAGAAGATGTCATTCATCCCTGATGTGACCTCTGTGGTACATGTGTCGGGACTTCATTAAGCCCCGTAACACCCTTGGACGTGTATAGGTTTAGATAGAAATCATTAACCATCATCTTGATATCGCCCGGGTCATCGATTAGGACGCCAAGGGAATTTGCTAGGACCTTGATCAAGTTTTTCTTCCTGTGGATGCTAGCCCAAAGATAGAAAATTTTGGTGTTCTTGTCACCGGCCGCCAGACATTCAATCCTAGATATCTTTCTCCACATTAATTCCTCCCTATGGTATAGTTTCACCAATTTATCATTAATTTTTACATCTGCATGGGAAGGCCCTATTCTACCTGGTTCTGACCTTAAACATTCCAGCTCAATTTTCAGATACCTCCTTGCGCACACTTCCAAAAGTGTCATTATTCCATCGGGAAAGATTAGTTGCCAACCAACTTAGTTTCCGCCTGAGCTCCTCCATAGTATGCCCCAGATGTTTTGCAGTCCACTTCTCCAATATAGTGTCCCGCCAGCTCTCGTGAGTTTCCCACATAGTCTCCTATGTGAAAGGCCGATTGCGGTTACTTCTGTTGCTCACATTTACCTCTAGAAATATTGGACAAAGGTACGATGTGGCGGCCTCGAGATGAGTGATACAGGCCCTAGGAAACTGGGCACACCATTTCGCCGAACCCTATGCTCTGTCCAGACTAACTCTCGTAGAAGTCACGCTAGCTACCTTCTTCTCGAAAGTCCAAAAGCGGCCCTTGTACCCAAGGTCCATCAACATGCAAACATCAATAGTGTCCTGAAAGCCCTGGATTTGCGCATTGCTTTGTTGGCCAACTCCCTCATCTTCATCCGAACGAAAGACTTCATTGAAATCACCCATGCATAGCCACGGTAGACTACTCATACTGCTTATATATGTTCTTTAGAACTGTCCATGTTTGGTGATGTAAATGAGTTTTTGCCTCTTTCTATACACACGTGAGCGTCCACGGGTCCTTACCTGGATCAAGAACTGAGCAATCGATGTGATAAACTGAGTGATCCAAAATATCATTTTTATTGTATTGTTCGAAAAGATACCTATTCCTCCACTTCTACCTTGGCTATCTATAGCATAACCATTGTCATAACCCAAAGTTCCAGCAAATGCTTCGACCCTGCCTCTATCTATTTGTGTTTCTACTATATAATGAATAGGAGGGCAAACTTCTTTGCGAGTCCGTGAAGCTCATTCACTGTCATGGCTTTGCACGTGCCATGACGGTCCTTGAATACCATAGTTGACTTTGCATGGATGCTATCGCCATGCTCTTTATGCTGATGACCCAGGTGGCCACAAACCGGACACCAAACTGGGAGCCGCTCGAAATTGATCTTGAAAATATGCCGCACCCCATCTTGTATAAGATTGACAACGTTCTTGAGCGGATCAAAAACATTTATGCGGATCCTAACTCTAAAGAAGATTCCCTCGAAATCATGTGATTTTGGCTCTGCATATATGAACTCACCCGCTTTTCTAGCTAGAGCATTGAGAAAAGGATAGTACCCATCCGGGAGATCGTGTACTTGCATCCATAGTTCCAGCGAGTGATCAGTGAGGGTTTTGTGAAGCCTTCATATTCCGCCAAGATCACAACGTTACCCTTATAGTTCCACGGTCCCTCTTCCATCACTCGCTCCCAATCCCTAGACACGAGAATTGCAGGGTGTACAGGTTCTCTTCAAGACGGTGAATCTGGAACTGCTAGGCTAGATCCCATGCGGCACACATGGTCTTGTAGAACGCATACTGGTTGTACCTCTTCTTCTTCGGTGGACACAGGCTATCGCTGTAATAGCCCGGGACCAACGCTCCAGAAGATTCCCGTTTTATTTCATTGTTGTCGTGTGATTCGTTTGGTTTTCGCATTCATCATTGCATCATTCGCATCATCTACATGGCATCATCACTTGTTTTCGACAACTTGCATCCGTTCGTAGTTGCCGATTCTTTCCGTTCGTGTCGTTCACCACTTCGAGACCAACGACACACGCACGCGCCTGCGGCACCGATAAAATATTGTTTTTAAAGTGCATTTAAAATATTCTCGGATCACGTCAAAACTTGGCGTGTGGCCTTATTATATTATAGGTCGACCGCCTGCCAAATTTCGTCGTATTTCGAGTTTGTTTGATACACCAGCGTTCAACTGTAGCATCGTTGTCATCTGTTAATTGCCGGACGTTTCGGTGTTTTAAACCTCGTGTCACGGGCCACAACTACCTATCATCTCAGCCAAACCAGCCCACCTACACCACCCCCACATCCGAAGCCGTCCGATCGAGATCGAGCGGCTCGAATCGGATTGGAAAACCCCTAACCCGAATCTCCTCCCTATTTAAGCCTCTACCTTAGCCTCCACTAACCTCCAGCCACCTCCCACCTCAATTTCCGTGCCCAACCACCTCCACCACACCACTTGGCGGGCAGCCAGCCAACCCAGCCGCCGCTCCTGGCCACTCTCGAACTGCCATGTTGCCTCCCCAGCTCCCTAGCGCCGCAAGCCCGTCGGAGCCCGAACCGAGCCCGCCCGAGCCCATCGGGGCCCGAGGCAGCCCATCGCCGCGCCGCCGCTCCTTCCTAATCCCCGCAAGTGGCCTTGCTCCTCTGGCCGCCTGAGCCGCAGCGCCGGGCCGCCGCCTCCCAGCCAGAGCCCGCTAGACCTCACGATCCGCCTCCTCCGGCGAGCCCTACCGTCGGAGACGAGCGCCGTCGTCGCCTCCTGGCCTTGCCCCAATGAGTAGAGCGCCGCCCCGGCTCCTCCTGATCTCCGCCATGGATGCGCTCCCCGAGCTCGCCGATCTCCTCGTCCCGGTGTCGCCTCCGCCGGGAACGGATCCGCCATGGCCGGATCCGCCTCGCCCTTGCCCTGTCCATGTCGGATCCGCCGAGAGACGGCCAGAGCTCGCATCACCACCATGTTCTGTTGCCTCCCTGCTCTCGGGCAGAGAACGAGGGCGACGTGCGCCCGTTGCCCCGCAGCCGGCCTCACGTGGGCCGCGCCCATCGCCAGGCCCAGCCAACCGCCGGCCCAACCCGCCTTCACCTCTTGGGCCTCTCCAGCCGCCACGACCCAGCGCTAGGCCTCACCCGCGTGGGCCGCCCCCGCCGCCAACCGTGCTGGCCCAGGATCGCCTCTCAATGTCATCGTGTTGGGCCAGGCCCACTAAGGTGAGCGCTCCGCCCTCCTATCCCTTGCCCTAGGCAACATTTTGTATGTTGCGCCCATATGTAGTGTTGGGCCTCTGTTCAGTTTCGGCCCAATAGTTGTTTTTTTGCTGTCCATGCGAATTTTGCAATTATCCACATGAACGCTAGTTTAACAGAAAAGTACTCGAAGTTCATGTATTTAATAACTTTCAAACTGTGCATCATATGTAAAAAAATTACACATGAAAAGTGCTTACAATATTATTTAGATTCACAATATCCAACTCTCACATATGTTTAAAATGTTTAAGTTGCTGTTTTTATGCAATTTGCGTAAATGCCATGTAAAATGAATTGTTTAATAACTTTTAAACCGTAGCTCCGATGCAAATGTTTTATATATTTAACTTGGCTAGAAAAATGTGAAGAATCACATGTTGACAATTAGTTTGTTGTTTGACAACTCTAAAATGGTGATTATGACAGAACAGTACCAAAATATTAATTTGCTCATGAGGTCACGTTAGAAATGTTAGGTGTTGCGTCCGGCCTCATTTAATATGCCTAGATGATGTAGTTGTTTGTCCTTCACCTCTTGTTATGTCTAACAACATTTAATATTGATGAGTACGTAACGAGAGTGAACTAAATAATTCAAGCGTGGAGTTTTGTTAATATGCAACTCGTTGCATATTGAGCTTCACTTAATGTGTAGGAGTTGTTTGTTGTGCTTTCCCATGCGTTGCATATTAAACCGGGCATGCATCATAGTTGTTTGCGCATCATGCCATGAATATGTTGTGGTGTTTCTCGTATGTTGATTGTTTGTTCCGGATTGCTTCTTCTCGATAGAGTTCCGAAAGCGTTCGGAGTGTGAGGATTCGTTCGACTACGTTGGCTCGTCTTCTTTATGGATTTGTTCTTCTTCCAAGCGGGATCTCAGGCAAGATGACACATTTCCCTGGATACCACTACTATCATTGCCATGCTAGTTGTCTCGTTTTTGTGTCGCTATGTCACCCTACCTACCACTTGTTTGTCAAGCCTCCCAATATTGCCATGATAAGCCTCTAACCCCTCCATATACCAGCAAACCTTTGTTTGGCTATGTTACCGCTTGGTCAGCCCTTTTTATAGCATTTCTAACTGCAGGTGCAATTGCTTTCATGTTACAACATGGACATTCTTTTGTTATCACAATATTATTGCTATTTAATTTAATGCACATATATACTTGGTAAAAGTTGGAAGGCTTGGCCTTTTGCTAGGTGTTTGGTTCCATCTTTTCCGTCCTAGTTACTTGTGTACCGGTGTTATATTCCATAATTGGAGCGCTCCTAACATGCTCGGGGTTGTTATGAGGACCTCCTTGATTTTCGTTTTAGGATAAAGCTTGTCTGGCAATGCCCAACATTGGTACTACATTTTACTAATAACTATAAACATGCATAGGGAGTAATTAACCTGAGGATCTTTAATCAACAACCCGGGCCAGTGCTCCTCATGAGTGTTGGTCCAAAACGGGCAGACTGCGGGGCCATCGCGTGGCAACCCGAGGTTTGGTTTTACTCGTAGGCTTTCCCATCAGATAGTGCCCTGAGAACAAGATACGCGGGGCTCCTATCGGGATCTGGCCTGTCGGGTGGCCTTGCTGGATTTGTTTTACCTTTCTGAAACGTCTTGAGCGAGGAATTTCGAATACACTTCGGGCTATCTCGATGTTGAGATTTTCCAATGGAATTGTCTAAGAAATCATGGGATTTGTGGTCGAGGTCATTCCCACTTCGTGCGGTTAATTTGTGATGGATGAGTTGGAGCACCCCTTTAGGGTTAAATCTTTCGAAAAGCCGTGCCCGCGGTTATGTGGCAACTTGGAAACTTTGTTTAACACCCGGTCATAGCAAACTTGAAGTAAACTCAAATAAAATACACCGACTGTGTGCGTAACTGTGACTGTCTATTCTCGTGAGTCCTTATCCAATAAAGAACACGGTGGGGTTATGTTTGACGTAACTAGGTGTTCAGGATCATTTAGTGATCATTACTAGTTCACGTCTGTTATGCATAGACTACCATACTTTACTTTTTGTATTCGTAAGTTAGCCACTCAAATGAATGCTTAGTTGCTTCTTGCAGCCTTATCACTTAACCATACCTCACCTATTAAGCTTTGCTAGTCTTGATACCCTTGGAAATGAGATTGATGAGTCCCCTATGGCTCACAGATTACTAATAACAACAGTTACAGGTACAGGTAATGCGACGATTTGACGTGAGCACGATGCTTGCTTGATTTGGAGTTATCCTTCTTCTTTGTCGTCAATCTAGGATGGGTTGCAGGTGGCAGCCTGGGATAGCAAGGATGAATGTTATTTTATCATTTGATTTCGTCCATAGTCGGACCCTGCTTTTCTGTATGATGATTCAAAATGTTGTTGTATTGATGTGACTCTGAAGTAGTTTGTGGCGTGTGTAAGCCAATTTCATATACTCATCTCTTTTGTAAATGTACATGTAATAATATCCATTCTTGCAACACGACGAGATGCGCTTCTATCCCTATCGAGGCCCTCGTGCAAAAATAAGGATAGGATCACATCTTGGGTGTGACAATCGCCATCCATCTATTTGGCGCCGGCGACAATGGATCCTCTTGCTCCACCACCACGTCATCCATACCATCCTCCTGGAGGCCTAGCTTGTTCATCAGGGCCTCCAAGTCTGATGCCTTGGAACTTGAAGCCTTGGACGCCATGTTGATTCTCCAACCCAAAAAAACTAGATGGGGTTCCTTGTGCGAAACCCTAGAAGCCTCCAAATTGAAGCCACCACCACGAGACCAGGAAGCAATCCCAAGGATCGCCCTAATCAGTCTAAGACGACTGGTCGACGTCAACGGAGAGAGGGTAGTTCAAACCCTACGATGGCAATCGAGTCGCCGCCGAGCGGAGATAAACCCTAACTCGAGGGGAGAGCATGCAAACTCTTGGTTTTGCACCGTCGCCTAATCTTTTTCCCATGTCACTTTGTTCCTTTTTGTTTGTTTATTAGCCCGTTCGTGTTTATCTTGCTGCTGTAATTTTCATACAAACTCTTGGTCTTGCATCATCGGTTGATGTATTTCCTATGTCGCCTTGTTTTCTTTTATTCATTTGTTGGCTCGTTTGTTTTGATGATGTTGTTGTAAGTTTCATGCAAACCCTTGTCTTGTGGCGTCGGACGATGTATTCACTATGTCGCCTTGTTCCCTTTTGTTCATTTGTCGGACCGTTCGTATTGTGCGTATGTTATTTTTTGATCAGTTTTTCTACTTGCCCGCTTGTGTGCCTATTTTAACGGGCATGTGTTGTAGAAGTCGAAGAGAGATGTTGTGTCACTTGTCAAAATTGAAAGTCGAGCCTCGACTCATAACTAGGCCATAGTTTGTTTTTCATCTCAATTGTAAGTACACCCTCAACTTGTAACTTGGCTCATAATTTGTAGTTGTCCTGGTTGCAAGTTGATGTGAACTGGGGCTCGATCTTTCGACGAGAGTGGGGATAACTATGATTTTTGTGTGACTTGACCCTCATGGTCCGGCTACCAACTGTATAGGGAGAATCATACACGACTGATATCCATGGCAAACGCAGAATCCAAGGTTGTCAGAATGACGATTCTGAATTGGATCGGGACTCCGATGATAGGATCGCAAATCGTAGAATCTTCACTATTAAGATCGTAGAAACGTAGATTCTATGAACTAAAATCGTAGAATCAGAAGGGTTAATTTGAATCGTAAAGTCGTAGAATCGTATAACAGAATCGCGATTCTGACAACCTTGGCTGAACCAACTCGATGGTGTTATCGACCGAGCCAACGGCGCAATCGACCTATCCACGCGGGATTTTTTTTTCCTGCAAGCAAATCGAAGAATATGCAAGAAAATAATAGCCAAGCAATCTGAAATTGTATATATGCTAGATAATAAATCTCACAAGATGGAATAGTTGTGATTCCGTTATGATGTCTTAACGGTCGCACTAGCCGCTACGAGCGAAGGCAAATAAAAGTAGCTATAGCTAAATGTCGGAAACGAGTGTTTTGCCAATGCTTCACGATGTATTGATCAGTGCATAGTGCACGTATATATGGAGTACAAAGTGGGACACAACCTCAACTATATAATGACTAGGAGGTGGGCCGGACTATACAATATACATGCACAAACCATATGTTCACCACAGACCCCGCAGTCGAAGCGTCGCCGGAGGCGGAAAGACTGGACCTAAACTCCTCAAAAACATAAGTTGTCAGTCCTTTTGTCATGACATCGGCGAACTGTTGCGCCATCGGGACGTCGAGGACCCGGATGCACCCAAGGGTCACCTGCTCGTGAACAAAGTGAATGTCGAGCTCAATATGCTTCCTTCATCGATGGTGGACCGGGTTGGCGGAGAGGTACACGGCAGAGACGTTGTCACAGTAGACGAGCGTGGCCTTGTGGACATCACAAAGCAACTCCTGGAGCAGCTGACGAAGCCAAGAGAATTCAGCAACGGCGTTAGCCACTGCCCGATACTCTGCCTCGGCACTCGAGCGGCAGACGGTGGGCTGTCGCTTGGAGGACCAAGATATCAGAGACGGCCCAAGGTAGACATAGTACCCTAAAGTGGAGCGCCGTGTGTCCGAGCATCCAGCCCAGTCCGCATCAGAATAGGTGATGAGGTCGGTGGAGGCGGAGGCCATCAGCGTAAGTCCCATGGACGTGGTGCCGCGTATGTAATAGAGGATATGCCTCACCAGAGTCCAGTGAGAGTCACGTGGAGCATGCACGTGAAGACAGACCTGGTGAACAGCATACTGCAAGTCGGGACACGTCAGGGTCAGGTACTGCAAAGCATCCACAATGGAGTGATAGAAGGCCGCATCTGATGCGGGAGAACCCTCCAGAGCAGAAACCTTGGCCTTGGTGTCGACAGGCGTGGGAGCAGGCTTGTAGTTAAGCATGCCGGCTCGATCGAGAAGCTCATGGGCATAGCGCTGCTAGTGCAGGAAGAACCCATCTGGCCGTCGAACCACCTCAATGCCAAGGAAGTAGTGCAGGGGCCCCAAGTCCTTCAGGGCAAACTCATCACGAAGACGAGCAATGAGCCGCTGGAGGAGCGCGATAGTGGATGCCGTTAGGATGATGTCGTCGACCTATAGCAGCAAGTAGGCCGTGTCAACTCCGTGATGGTACACGAAGAGGGATGCATCGGAGCGAGTCAATGTAAATCCGAGCGTCTGCAGGAATGCAGCGATGCGCTGGTACCAGGACCGAGGTGCCTGCTTCAACCCGTAAAGGGAAAGGGAGAGCAAGCACACATGGTCTGGATGCGTGGCGTCGACGAAGCCGGTGGGCTGCTCACAGAACACCTGCTCAGCGAGGTGGCCATGCAAGAAGGTGTTGGAAACGTCCAACCGATGCACATGCCAAGCTCGGGTGACGGCGAGCTGAAGCACGGTGCGGATCGTGCCCTGTATAACAACCGGGGAAAAGGTGTCGGTGAAGTCCACGCCCGCACATTGTCGAAAGCCCTGAACCATCCAGCAAGCTTTATAGTGCTCGAGAGTGCCATCCGGACGAGTCTTGTGCCTAAAGACCTACTTGCCCGTGATGACGTTGGCACGAGGCGGCCGAGGGACAAGCTGCCAGGTACGGTTCCGCTGGAGCGCGTCGAACTCTTCCTGCATCGCAGCGAGCCAATGAGGATCCCGAAGAGCGGCTCGAGCTGATGATGGGAGAGGGGATGGCTCAGACACGGAAGCAGCAAGAAGGTACTCATCGCTGTTGTACCGCGTGCTCGGGCGGAAGATGCCAGCATGAGAGCGAGTCATCGGGCGAGGCAGCAAGTCCGGGGTGGCGGCGGATGATGAAGAAGAAGAGCCCGCCTGCTCCGAGACCACGGGCAAGGCCGTGGACGAGGCCACAGGAGGTGTCACGACCGTCGGGGAGGCTAACGATGGCACGACCATCAGAGAGGCCGACGGCGTGGTCGGGGCCGGGGACACCAAGGGCGTCGCGGGCGTCGGGGGAGGTGCAGCCCCTAAGGCAGCCAACCAGGGAGAAACTCGACCCGTGGCACGGGGGGCACCCTCAAAGCCGGGATGCGGCCCAAGAGAAGCACACCGGGGGGGCGTCATCGGGAGCGGGCAAAGCCGTGTAGAAAAACCTTGCGTTGGAGCGTGTTGTCGATGAAGAGGCCCTTGAGCTTGGTCCAAACGGCGTGAGCGTCGTCGTCGGCGGAGAACACCGTTTGGAAAAGGTCCTTTGAGATGGTGGTATAGAACTAACGGATGACAGTGGCGTCGATGGACGTCCACTCGTTACCGTCCTCCATGAAGCGGGAATCCATGGAGCCCTCGATGTGATCCCGGAGGTTGTACTCACGGAACAAAAGGGAGAAGTACGTCTTCCAGGCACAGTAGGTGGAGGAGAGGTGATCGAGAACGACGGGAACTCGAGCGAGGATGTTGAGATCGCAGATGATGACGGGGTCGGGACCATCGAACGGGTTGGTGCGGCTGCTGCGGGTGGCGTCGGAGGAATCGGGGGAGGACATGATCCGAGAGGGGGACGGGGGTGCGGCGG
Source organism: Hordeum marinum (assembly GCA_022496015.1). NCBI lineage: Eukaryota > Viridiplantae > Streptophyta > Magnoliopsida > Poales > Poaceae > Hordeum > Hordeum marinum. The sequence continues at coordinate 503,820,053 of CM039674.1, read as the reverse complement.
CACGCGGGGTGGCGGCGCGGCAAAGCGGTCGCGGCGCGGCTTGGGGCGGCGCGGCGTGATGCGGGCGGAAGCGGCGGCGGCGGCGGCTCACGTGGGCGGCGGCGCGGCGGCGGCGGCGCCTGGTGGCGGTGGCAGCGGGTTACGGCGGTGGCGGCGGCGGCGGCGGCGGCGATGAGATCGCGGCGGCGGCGGCGGCATGGGTTAGGGTTAGGATCGTAGGTATGATACCATGTTGAAAACGAGTGTTTTGGCAATGCTTCACGATGTATTGATCGGTGCATAGCACACGTATATATGGAGTATAAAGTGGGCCATAACCTTAACTATACAATGACTAGGAGGTGGGCCGGGCTATACAATATACATGCACAAACTATATGTTCAACACAAAACTTCTCTAAAACAAAACCCGGGTCTAACACTAATAGATAGACTGTATTTATTAATGGAGACGAGGACTAGGCGTGATCAGATAATGACCCGGCGGCATTGATGGGCTGGACCCGCCCAACTCCTTGTAGAGCCCACGCGTGCAATAGGGCCCAATAGATGGTTGACCGTCGGGGTGTCTTGTTGTAGATGGCGTGCACAATCCCAGCAAACATGCATAACCGTCCACATGCATGCGTGTGCATGGCTGGACACAAATTATTGACGGATGTGCTGCTTCATGTTGCATGTATGTTAATCATTTTGCTTTCTTCAAATAGCTATGTTTTTTCTTGACTTTATTTGTGGCCATCAACACTCCATTAATTCTGTACAAAATTAAACATGGTGTCGTAATTTTGTCCTGAACAACAAAATAATATATTGCGTCATTTTTAATTGAAATCACCTGACAAATAAACATTCTTGAAATATTTTGGGTCGTATTCGAGGTAGTTATGTCCAAATTGATGGGAAACGTTGCATGGGAAACAAAAAATTTCTTACGCACACGCAAGATCTATCCATGGTGGTGAGCATCTACGAGAGAGGGACAATAGATCTACATATCCTTGTAGATCGCTAAGCGGGAAGCGTTAAGAAACGCGATTGGTGTAGTCGAACGTCTTCGCGATCCAAATCGCCGAGCGTCCCACGATCTCATCACGATCCGTCCCGCGATCCAATCACGATTCGTTTCGCGAACTCTTCACGATCTGTCCCAAGATCTCATCACGATCCGTCACGCGATCTTGATCATGGTCCTTCCGATCTAGCGCCGAACGGACGACACCTCCGCGTTCAGCACACGTACAGCTCGATGACGATCACCGCCTTCTTGATCCAGCAAGAAGGAGTGGAGAGGTAGATGAGTTCTCCGGCAGCGCGACGGCATTGCGGCGATGGTGGTGGAGTAATTCCAGCAGGGCTTCACCTAAGCACCGCTGAAAACTGATCTAAAGAAGAAAACGATCTAGAGGAAGAAGAGGGCAGCACGTGGCAATTAAGGTTAGCTCTTCTCTCTAAATCCTCTAGTATATATAGGTTGGATGGAGGGGAGGAGGCAGCCTCAAACCCTCAAGATCTGGCCGAAATTGGAGGTGGAGGAGTCCTACTCCAATCCTATTAGGAGTAGGATTCCTCCTTTCCACTTGGAAACTCTTTCCACATCTTCACCTTTGGATTTTTTCCTTCTCAAACCTCATGGGCTTTACTGGAGGCTTCGTCCAGCCCACCAGCCCATGAGGCCTCTCGGGGCATGACACCCCTCCTGATGGTCCTCCGGTACCCTCGCGGCACTGTCGGTACCCTACCGATGATCCTAAAACTTTTTCGACGACCAAAACAGGACTTCCTATATATCAATCTTTACCTCCGGAAAATTCCGGAGCTCCTCGTGACGTCTGGGATCTCATCCGGGACCCAGAACAACCTTCGGTCATCACCATACATAACTCTATACTACCGAAACATCACCGAACGTAAAGTGTGCAGACCCTGCGGGTTCGAGAACTATGTAGACATGTCCGAAACACCTCTACGGTCAATAACCAATAGCGGAACATGGATGCCCATATTGATTCCTACATATTCTACCAAGATCTTTATCGGTCGAACCTCTATGTCAAGGATTCAATTAATCCCGTATGATGTTCCCTTTGTTCTTCGGTATGTTACTTGCCCGAGATTCGATCGTCGGTCTCTCCATACCTAGTCCAACCTCGTTACCGGCAAGTCTCTTTACTCGTTTCCATAAGACAAGATCCCGTGGCTAACACTTAGTCACATTGCTTGCAAGCCTTATTGTGATGTTGTATTACCGAGTGGGCCCTGAGATACCTCCCCGTCACACGGAGTAATAAATCCCAGTCTTGATCCATGCCAACCCAACAGACACCCTCGAAGATACCTGTAGAGCACCTTTATAGTCACCCAGTTACGTTGCGACTTTTGATACACACAAGGCACTCCTCCAGTGTCAGTGAGTTGCATGATCTCATGGTCATCGGAACAAATACTTGACATGCAGAAAAGAGTAGCAATAAACTGACATGATCTCCATCACATCGTTCTCCTAACGATGTGATCCCGTTATCAAATGACATCTTATATCCATGACGAGCTAGTTTATTAGAAGCATACTCGGGACACGGTGTTGTCTATGTATCCACACATGTATCTAAGTTTCCCATCAATAGAATTATAGCATGGATAATAAACTATTATCATGAGCAAGGAAATATGATAATAACCAATTTATTATTGCCTCTAGGGCATATTTCCAACAGTCTCCCACTTGCACTAGAGTCAATAATCTAGTTCACATCACCATGTGATTCACATTGTTATGAATCTAACACCCAATGAGTTCTGGAGCTCGATCATGCTTTGCATGTGAGAGGTCTTTTAGTCAATGGGTCTGCGACATTCAGATCCGTGTGTACTGTGCAAATCTCTATGGCAAACTGTAAATACTGCTACCACACCCCGCTTGGATCTATTCCAAATGGCTGCTCCACTATACGTATCCGGATTGCTACTAAGAGTCATCCGGATTAGTGTTAAAGCTTGCATCGACGTAACTCTTTACGACGAACCCTTTATCACCTCCATAATCGAGAAACATTTCCTTAGTCTTTTAGTCACTAAGGATAATATTGACCGTTGTCAAGTGATTCACTCCTGGATCACTCTTGTACCCCTTGACGGACTCATGGCAAGGCACACACAGGTGTGGTACATAGCATGGCATACTATATAGAGCCTATGGCTAAAGCATAGGGGACGACCTTCGTCCTTTCTCTTTCTTCTGCCGTGGTCAAGCTTTGAGTCTCACTCAACTTCACACCTTACAAAGTAGGCGAGAACACTTCTCTCTGACTGATCCATTTTGAACTCTTTCGAAATCTTGTCAAGGTATGTACTCATTCAAAGTCTCATCAAGCATTTGATCTATCTCTATAGATCTTGATGCTCAAGAACTAGGTAGCTTTATCCAGGTCTTCCTTCGAAAAACTTTTTTCAAACAACCATCTATGCTTTGCAGAAATTCTACATCATTTCCGATCAACAATATGTCATCCACATATGCTTATGAGAAACTCTATAGTGCTCCCACTCACTTTATTGTAAATATAAGTTTCTCATAAACTTTGTATAGACTCAACAACTTTCATCACCTCATCAAAGCATATATTCCAACTCTAAGATGCTTGCTCCAGCCCATAGAAGGATTGCTGGAGCTCGCACACCTTTTAGCATCCTTTAGGATTAACAAAACCTTCTGGTTGTATCACATACAACCTTTTATCAAGTAAATCGTTAAGGAAACAATGTTTTGACATCCATCTGTCAGATTTCATAATTGAAAAATGCAGGAACTCCTAACATAATTCCAACAGACTTTATCATCGCTATGAGTGAGACTGTCTCATCGCAGTCAACTCCTTGAACTTTGTCGGAAACTTCTTTGCGATAAGTCGAGCTTTATAAATGGTGAAATTTGCCATCAGCGTCTGTCTTCATTTTAAAGGTCCATTTTTACTCGACGAACTGCCGGCAAACGAGCAAGTCTACCAAAGTCTATACTCGGTTTTCATACATGGATCCGTTCTCGGATTTCATGGCCGCTAACCATTTGTCGAAATCCGGTCCCATCATCGCTTCTCCATAGCTCGTAGGTTCATCGTTCTCCAACAACATGACCTCTAAGACAGGGTTGTCGTACCACCCAGGAGCAGTACACATCCTTGTCGACCTACGAGGATCGATACTAACTTGATCCGAAGCTTCATGATCATCATCATTAACTTCCTCTTCAACTAACGTAGGCTTCACAGAAACATCTTCCTGCACTGCACTACTCTCTTGTTGAAACAAAGGTTCAATAACCTCATCAAGTTCTATCTTCCACCCACTCAATTCTTTCGAGAGAAACTCTTTCTCGAGAAAGGATCCATTTATAGCAACAAACACTTTGCGATCAGATCTGAGATAGAAGGTATACCCAACTGTTCTTAGTGTATTCCATGAAGATGCATTTGTCCACTTTGGGTTTGAGATCATAAGGTGAAAACCTATTTCACATAAGCGTCGCAGTGCCAAACAGTAAGAAATGACAGCTTAGGTTCCTATCAAACTATAATTCATATGGTGTCATCTCAACGGATTTAGATGGTGCCCTATTTAAAGTGAATGTAGTTGTCTCTAATGCATAACCCCAAAATGATAGTGGCAAAACCATAAGAGACATAATAGTATGCACCATATCGAATATAGCACGACTATGACATTCGGACACACCATCACACTATGGTGTTCCAGGTGGTGTGAGTTGTGAAACAACTTTCACATTGTCTAAAGTTGTATGTCAAACTCGTAACTCAGATATTCACCTCCACGATAATATCGTAGACATTTTTATCTTCTTGTCATGATGATCTTAAACTTCACTCTGAATTTGCTTGAACCTTTCAAACGATTTAGACTTGTGTTTCATTAAATAAATATATACTATATCTACTCAAATCATCAGTGAAGGTAAGAAAATAATGATATCCACCGCACGCTACAAGACTCATTGGATTGCATACATCAACATGTATCATTTCCAATAAATCACTTGCCCGCTCCATTAAACCGAAAATGGGGTAATTAGTCATCTTGCCCATGAGGCTTGGTTCGCATGTCTCAACCGATTTGAAATCGAATGAGTCCAAAGATCCATCAACATGGAGTTTCTTCATGCGATTTATATCAATATGACATTTAGCAGTAGATAGAAGCTTCTCCATCCATCCCTTAACTTTTTTCCCAAACACGATCTCGAAGGTACTTAAAGGTGCCATTCTTTGATTGCCCCAGATCAGTTGGCATACCCGGATATTTCTCGCTCAAAGACACATTGTGGACATTCACAATATTTTTGACATTGTCACGCAAAGTTTGGGAGCAATGCTTGCTGAAAAAATTGACCACCTGTCATTGTTGATTTGCTGACCGAAAGCACCACAATAAGCATTCAGGAACTATCTGTTTCAGCCTATTCGCCATGACTTTCGAGGCAATCTTGTATAGCAAGTTGCATAAGCTGATAGGTCTAAAGTAAGAGAGAGAGGTTGGATTCATTACCTTTGGTATTAAAACCAAGACAGTGTCATTAATGCTCTCCGCACTCTCTTCTCCTCGTATAATTCGGAGCACAGCCTTAGTATTCTCCTCCCCACAAATAGGCTAGTGTCTTTGATAGAAGTGTGCAGGAATACCGTCCGACCCAGGCGCCTTTGTTGGGAACATCTAAAACAAAGCAATTTTTACCTCTTCGCTAGAATAAGGTGCATAGAAGATGTCGTTCATCCCCGATGTGACCTCTGTGGTACATGTGCCAGGACTTCATTAAGCCCCGTAACACCCTTGGACGTGTATAGGTTTAGATAGAAATCATTAACCATCATCTTGATATCGCCCGTGTCATCGATTAGGACGCCAAGGGAATTTGCTAGGACCTTGATCAAGTTTTTCTTCCTGTGGATGCTAGCCCTCAGATGGAAAAATTTGGTGTTCTTGTCACTGGCCGTCAGCCATTCAATCCTAGATCTCCGTATCCACATTAATTCCTCCCTATGGTATAGTTCCACCAATTTATCATTAATTTTTACTTCTGCATGGGAAGGCCCTATTCTACCTGGTTCTGACCTTAAAGATTCCAGCTCAATTTTCAGATACCTCCTTGCGCACAATTCCAAAAGTGTCATTATTCCATCGAGAAAGATTAGTTGCCAACAAACTTAGTTTCTGCCTGAGCTCCTCCATAGTATGCCCCGGATGTTTTGCAGTCCACTTCTCCAATATAGTGTCCTGCCAGCTCTCGTGAGTTTCCCACATAGTCTCCTATCTGAAAGCCCGATTGCGGTTACTTCTGTTGCTCACATTTACCTCTAGAAATATTGGACAAAGGTACGATGTGGTGTCCTCGAGACGAGTGATACAGGCCATAGGAAACTGGGCACACCATTTTGCCGAACCCTATGCTCTGTCCAGACTAACTCTCGTAAAAGTCTCGCTAGCAATCTTCTTCTCGAAAGTCCAAAAGCGGCCCTTGTATCCAAGGTCCATCAACATGCAAACATCAATAGTGTCCTGAAAGCCCTGGATTTGCGCATTGCTTTGTTGGCCAACTCCCTCATATTCATCCGAACGTAAGACTTCATTGAAATCACCCATGCATAGCCACGGTAGACTACTCATACTGCTTATATATGTTCTTTAGAACTGTCCATGTTTAGTGACGTAAATGAGTTTGTGCCTCTTCGTATACACACGTGAGCCTCCACGGGTCCTTACCTGGCTGAAGAACTGAGCAATCGATGTGATAAACTGAGTAACCCAAAATATCATTTTTATTGTATTGTTCGAAAAGATACCTATTCCTCCACTTCTACCTTGGCTATCTATAGCATAACCATTGTCATAACCCAAAGTTCCAGCAAATGCTTTGACCCTGCCTCTATCTATTTGTGTTTCTACTATATAATGAATAGGGGGGCAAACTTCTTTGCGAGTCTGCGAAGCTCATTCACTGTCACGGCTTTGCCCGTGCCACGACAGTTTCAGCATATGGTATTCATTGCATCCGATGACCCTCCAACCCGAAGGACGCCATTTTGCTTCTGGTAGCTTGTCTCCTGTCGTGTTCCTTTGCCCCTTTTCTGCACCTGCTGCAGTTCGTGTATGCTTTGATTCTACTTCGACCTCGGGCTTGGTGGTAAGGGAGGTGCCAAGATCATAGACTCTACCTTCGCAGGCACCACCTGCGCTGAAGGGTTTGCCACTAAAGTGTTAGGGTGGTATTTTGTTGAGTGTGTTTTTTGTTAACCTCTGCATCAGCCATCGTAGTATCGGCATCTACATCAGACTCGGTGTTGTCTTCTGCTGTTGCACCCCTTCCAGCTGTCATGTTGCCTCTTCTAGCCCCCCTTCCACGTCCACCATGGTTGCCGTGCCCGCATGAGCGATTCTGGCTAGGCCCCGGTCTAGTGCCTCTAAACCAATCAGCGCCAATCTCGTTGAAGACCATAGTTGACTTTGCGTGGATGCCATCGCCATGCTCTTTATACTGATGACCCAGGTGGCCACAAACCGCACACCAAATCGAGAGCCGCTCGAAATTGATCTTGAAAATATGCCGCACCCCGTCTTGTATAAGATTGACAACGTTCTTGAGCGGATCAAAAACATTTATGCGGTTCCTAACTCTGAAGAAGTTTCCCTCAAAATCCTGTGATTTTGGCTCTGCATATATGAACTCACCCGCTTTTCTAGATAGAGCATTGAGAAGAGGATAGTACCCATCCGGGAGATCGTGTACTTGCATCCATAGTTCCAGCGAGTCACACTTGATCAGTGAGGGTTTTGTGAAGCCTTCATATTCCGCCAAGATCACAATGTTACCCTTATAGTTCCACGGTCCCTCTTCCATCACTCGCTCCCAATCCCTAGACACGAGAATTGCAGGGTGTACATGTTCTCTTCAAGACGGTGAATCTGGAACTGCTAGGCTAGATCCCATGGGGCATGCATGGTCTTGTAGAACGCATACTGGTTGTACCTCTTCTTTTGTGGACACGGGCTATCGCTGTAATAGCCCGGAACCAACGCTCCAGAAGATTCCCGTTTTATTCCATTGTTGTCGTGTGATTCGTTTCGTTGTCGCATTGATCATTGCATCATTCACATCATCTGCATGGCATCATCACTCGTTTTCAAAAACTTGCATCCGTTCGTAGTTGTCGGTTCTTTCCGTTCGTGTCGTTGACCACTTCGAGACCAACGACACACGCACGCGCTCGCGGCACCGATAAAATATTGTTTTTAAAGGCGTTTAAAATATTCTCAGATCGCGTCAAAACATGGCGTGTGGTCTTATTATATTGTAGGTACACCGCCTGCCAAATTTCGTCGCATTTCGAGTTCGTTTGATACACCAGCGTTCAACTGTAGCATCGTCGTCATCTGTTAATTGTCGGACGTTTTGGTGTTTTAAACCTCGTGTCATGGGCCACAACTCCCTCTCATCTCAGCCCAACCAACCCACCTACACCACCCCGACATCCGGAGCCGTCCGATCGAGATCGAGCGGCTCGAAACGGATTGAAAACCCCTAACACTAATCCTCCTTCCTATTTAAGCCCCTACCTTAGCCTCCACTAACCTCTAGCCACCTACCACACCAATTTCCGCGCCCAGCCACCTCCACCATGCCACTTGGCGGGCAGCCAGCCAACCCAGCCACCGCAGCTGCCGCTCCTGGCCACTCCCGAACTGCCATGTCGCCTCCCCAGCTCCCTAGCGCCGCAAGCCCGTCGGAGCCCAAACTGAGCCCGCCCGAGCCCATCGGGGCCCGGGACAGCCCATCGCCGCGCCACCGCTCCTTCCCAACAACCGCAAGTGGCCTTGCTCCTTTGGCCGCCTGCGCCGCAGTGCTGGACCGCCGCCTCCCGGCCAGAGCCTGCTGGACCTCGCGATCCGCCTCCTCCGGCGAGCCCTACCGTCGGAGACGAGCGCCGCCGTCGCCTCCTGGCCTTGCCCCAATGAGTAGAGCGCCTCCCCGGCTCCTCCCGATCTCCGCCATGGATGCAGTCCCCGAGCTTGCCGATCTCCTCGCCCCGGTGTCGCCTCGGCTGGGAACGGATCCGTCGTGGCCGGATCCGTCTCGCCCTTGCCCCGTCCGTGCTGGATCCGCCGAGAGACGGCCGGAGCTCGCCTCACCACCATGTTCTGTCGCCTCCATGTGCTCGGGCAGAGGACGAGGGCGACATGCACCCGTTGACCCAAAGCCGGTCGCGCGTGGGATCCGCCGAGAGACGGCCGGAGCTCGCCTCACCACCATGTTCTGTCGCCTCCATGTGCTCGGGCAGAGGACGAGGGCGACATGCACCCGTTGACCCAAAGCCGACATGCACCGTCTTGTATAAGATTGACAACGTTCTTGAGCGGATCAAAAACATTTATGCGGTTCCTAACTCTGAAGAAGTTTCCCTCAAAATCCTGTGATTTTGGCTCTGCATATATGAACTCACCCGCTTTTCTAGATAGAGCATTGAGAAGAGGATAGTACCCATCCGGGAGATCGTGTACTTGCATCCATAGTTCCAGCGAGTCACACTTGATCAGTGAGGGTTTTGTGAAGCCTTCATATTTCGCCAAGATCACAATGTTACCCTTATAGTTCCACGGTCCCTCTTCCATCACTCGCTCCCAATCCCTAGACACGAGAATTGCAGGGTGTACATGTTCTCTTCAAGACGGTGAATCTGGAACTGCTAGGCTAGATCCCATGGGGCATGCATGGTCTTGTAGAACGCATACTGGTTGTACCTCTTCTTTTGTGGACACGGGCTATCGCTGTAATAGCCCGGAACCAACGCTCCAGAAGATTCCCGTTTTATTCCATTGTTGTCGTGTGATTCGTTTCGTTGTCGCATTGATCATTGCATCATTCACATCATCTGCATGGCATCATCACTCGTTTTCAAAAACTTGCATCCGTTCGTAGTTGTCGGTTCTTTCCGTTCGTGTCGTTGACCACTTCGAGACCAACGACACACGCACGCGCTCGCGGCACCGATAAAATATTGTTTTTAAAGGCGTTTAAAATATTCTCAGATCGCGTCAAAACATGGCGTGTGGTCTTATTATATTGTAGGTACACCGCCTGCCAAATTTCGTCGCATTTCGAGTTCGTTTGATACACCAGCGTTCAACTGTAGCATCGTCGTCATCTGTTAATTGTCGGACGTTTTGGTGTTTTAAACCTCGTGTCACGGGCCACAACTCCCTCTCATCTCAGCCCAACCAACCCACCTACACCACCCCGACATCCGGAGCCGTCCGATCGAGATCGAGCGGCTCGAAACGGATTGAAAACCCCTAACACTAATCCTCCTTCCTATTTAAGCCCCTACCTTAGCCTCCACTAACCTCTAGCCACCTACCACACCAATTTCCGCGCCCAGCCACCTCCACCATGCCACTTGGCGGGCAGCCAGCCAACCCAGCCACCGCAGCTGCCGCTCCTGGCCACTCCCGAACTGCCATGTCGCCTCCCCAGCTCCCTAGCGCCGCAAGCCCGTCGGAGCCCAAACTGAGCCCGCCCGAGCCCATCGGGGCCCGGGACAGCCCATCGCCGCGCCACCGCTCCTTCCCAACAACCGCAAGTGGCCTTGCTCCTTTGGCCGCCTGCGCCGCAGTGCTGGACCGCCGCCTCCCGGCCAGAGCCTGCTGGACCTCGCGATCCGCCTCCTCCGGCGAGCCCTACCGTCGGAGACGAGCGCCGCCGTCGCCTCCTGGCCTTGCCCCAATGAGTAGAGCGCCTCCCCGGCTCCTCCCGATCTCCGCCATGGATGCAGTCCCCGAGCTTGCCGATCTCCTCGCCCCGGTGTCGCCTCGGCTGGGAACGGATCCGTCGTGGCCGGATCCGTCTCGCCCTTGCCCCGTCCGTGCCGGATCCGCCGAGAGACGGCCGGAGCTCGCCTCACCACCATGTTCTGTCGCCTCCCTGTGCTCGGGCAGAGGACGAGGGCGACATGCACCCGTTGACCCAAAGCCGGTCGCGCGTGGGTCGCGCCCATCGCCAGGCCCAGCCAACCGTCGGCCAACCCACCTTTGCCTCGTGGGCCTCTCGAGCCGCCACGACCCAGCGCTAGGCCTCACCCACGTGGGCCGCCCCCCGCCAACCGTGCTGGCCCAGCATCGCCTCTCGCCGTCGTCGTGTTGGGCCAGGTCCACTAAGGTGAGCGCTCGGCCCTCCTATCCCTCGCCCTAGGCAACATTTTGTATGTTGCGCCCATATGTTGTGTTGGGCCTCTGTTCAGTTTTGGCCCAATAGTTGTTTTTTGCTGTCCATGCGAATTTTGCAATTATCCACATGAACGCTAGTTTAACAGAAAAGTACCCGAAGTTCATGCATTTAATAAATTTCAAACCGTGCATCATATGTAAAAAAATTATACATGAAAAGTGCTTAGAATTTTATGTAGATTCACAATATACAACTCTCACATATGTTTAAAATGTTTAAGTTGCTATTTTTATGCAATTTGAGTAAATGCCATGTAAAATGAATTGTTTAATAACTTTTAAACCGTAGCTCCGATGCAAATGTTTTATATATTTAACTTCGCTAGAAAAATGTGAAGAATCACATGTTGACAATTAGTTTGCTGTTTGACAATTCTAGAATGGTGATTATGGCAGAACAGTACCAAAATATTAATTTGCTCATGAGGTCATGTTAGAAATGTTAGGTGTTGCGTCCGGCCTCATTTAATATGCCTAGATGATGTAGTTGTTTGTCCTTCACCTCTTGTCATGTCTAACAACATTTAATATTGATGAGTACCTAACGAGAGTGAACTAAATAATTCAAGCGTGGAGTTTTGTCAATATGCAACTCGTTGCATATTGAGCTTCACTTAATGTGTAGGAGTTGTTTGTTGTGCTTTCCCATGCGTTGCATATTAAACCGGGCATGCATCATAGTTGTTTGCGCATCATGCCATGAATATGTTGTGGTGTTTCTCGTATGTTGATTGTTTGTTCCGGATTGCTTCTTCTCGATAGAGTTCCGAAAGCGTTCGGAGTGTGAGGATTCGTTCGACTACGTTGGCTCGTCTTCTTCATGGATTTGTTCTTCTTCCAAGCGGGGTCTCAGGCAAGATGACACGTTTCCCTTGAGATCACTACTATCATTGCCATGCTAGTTGTCTCGTTTTTCTGTCACTATGTCACGCTACCTACCACTTGTTCATCAAGCCTCCCAACATTGCCATGATAAGCCTCTAACCCCTTCACATCCCAGTAAATGTTTGTTTGGCTATGTTACCGCTTGTTCAGCCCTTCTTATAGCATATCTAGCTGCAGGTGCAATTGCTTGCATGTTACAACATGGACATTCTTTTGTTATCACAATATTATTGCTATTTAATTTAATGCACATATATACTTGGTAAAAGGTGGAAGGCTTGGCCTTTTGCTCGGTGTTTGGTTCCATGTTTGTCGTCCTAGTTTCTTGTGTACCGGTGTTATGTTCCATAATTGAGCACTCCTAACATGCTCGGGGCTGTTATGGGGACCCCCTTGATTTTCATTTTAGGATAAAGCTTGTCTGTCAAGGTCCAAAACGGGTAGACTGCGGGGCCACCGCGGGCAACCTAAGGTTTTGTTTTACTCGTAGGCTTTCCCATCAGGTAGTGCCCTTAGAACAAGATACGCGCGACTCCTATTGGGATCTGGCATACCGGGCGGCCTTGCTGGATTTGTTTTACCTTTCTTGAACGTCTTGAGCGAGGAATTTCGAATACACTTCGGGCTATCTCGAGGTTGAGATTTTCCAATGGAATTGCCTAAGAAATCACGGGATTCGTGGTCGAGGTCATTCCCACTTTGTGTGGTTAACTTGTGATGGATGAGTTGGAGCACCCCTGCAGGGTTATATCTTTCGGAAAGCTGTGCCCACGGTTATGTGGCAACTTGGAAACTTTGTTTAACACCCGGTCATAGAAAACTTGAAGTAAACTCAAATAAAATACACCAACCATGTGCCTAACCGTGACTGTCTATTCTCATGAGTCCTTATACGAGAGAAAACAAGGTGGGGTTATGTTTGACGTAAGTAGGTGTTCAGGATCACTTAGTGATCATTACTAGTTCATGTCTGTTATGAGTAGACCACCATACTTTACTTTTTGTATTCGTAAGATAGCCACTCAAATAAATGTTTAGTTGCTTACTGCAGACTCATCACTTAACCATACCTCACCCATTAAGCTTTGCTAGTCTTGATACCCTTGGAAATGAGATTGCTGAGTCACCTATGGCTCACAGATTACTACTAACAACAGTTGCAGGTACAGGTAATGCGATGATTTGACGTGAGCATGATGCTTGCTTGATTTGGAGTTATCTTTCTTCTTCGTCGTCAATCTAGGATGGGTTCCAGGTGGCAGCCTGGGATAACAAGGATGAATATCATTTTATCATTTGATTTCGTTCGTAGTCGGACCCCGTTCTTCTGTATGATGATTCAAAATGTTGTTGTATTGATGTGACTCTGAAGTAGTTTATGGCGTGTGTAAGCCAATTCCATATACTCATCTCTTTTGTAAATGTACTTGTAATGATATTCATTCTTGCAACACGACGAGATGTGCTTCTATCCCTATCGAGGCCGTCATGCCAAAATACGGATAGGATCAAATCTTGGGTGTGATAATCGCCATCCATCTATTTGGCGCCAGCGATAATGGATCCTCTTGCTCCACCACCACGTCATCCATACCATCCTCCTCGAGGCCTAGCTTGTTCATCAGGGCCTCCAAGTCCGATGCCTTGGAACTTGAAGCCTTGGACGCCATGTTAATTCTCTGACCCAAAAAAACTAGATCGGGTGCCTTGTGCGAAACCCTAGAAGCCTCCAAACTGAAGCCAGCACCCCGAGACCAGGCAGCAATCCCAAGGATGGCCCTGATCAGTCTGAGACGACTGGTCGACGTCAATGGAGAGAGGGTAGTTCAAACCCTACGATGGCGATCGAGTCGCCGCCGAGCGGAGATAAACCCTAACTCGAGGGGAGAGCATGCAAACTCTTGGTTTTGCATCGTCGCCTAATCTATTTCCCATGTCACCTTGTTCCTTTTTGTTTGTTTATTAGCCCGTTCGTGTTTATCTTGCTGTTGTAATTTTCATACAAACTCTTGGTCTTGCGTCGTCGGTTGATGTATATCCTATGTCGCCTTGTTTTCTTTTATTCATTTGTCGCCTCGTTTGTTTTGATGTTGTTGTTGTAAGTTTCATGCAAATCCTTGTCTGGCGGCGTCGGATGATGTATTCACTATGTCACCTTGTTCCCTTTTGTTCATTGTCGGTCCGTTCGTATTGTGCGTATGTTATTTTCTTGATCATTTTATCTACTTGCCCTCTTGTGTGCCTATTTTAACGGTCATGTGTTGTAGAAGTCGAAGAGAAATGTTGTGTCACTTGTCAAAATTGAATGTCGAGCCTCAATTCATAACTAGGCCATAGTTTATCTTTCATCTCAATTGTAAGTACACCCTCAACTTGTAACTTGTGTCATAATTTGTAGTTGCCCTGGTTGCAAGTTGATGTGAACTGGGGCCCGATCTTTCAACGAGAGTGGGGATAACTACGATTTTTGTGTGACTTGACCCTCACGGTCTGGCTACCAACCATACAGGGAGAATCGTACACGATTGATATCCATGGCAACAGCTGAACCCAAGGTTGTCAGAATTGCGATTCTGAATTGGATCGGGACTCCGATGATAGGATCGCAAATCGTAGAATCTTCACTATCAAGATCGTAGAAACGTAGATTCTATGAACTAAAATTGTATAATCAGAGGGGTTAATTTGAATTGTAAAGTCGTAGAATCGTATAACAGAATCGCGATAGTGACAACCTTGGCTGAACCAACTCCATGGTGTTATCGGCCGAGCCAACGGCGCGATCGACTTATCCATGGGGGATTTTTTTTCCTGCAAGCAAATCGAAGAACATGCAAGAAAATAATAGCCAAGCAATCTGAAATTTTGAATATGCTAGATAATAAATCTCACAAGATGGAATAGTTGTGGTTCCCATATGATGTCTTAACGGTTGCACTCGCCGTTACGAGCGAAGACAAATAAAAGTAGCTATAGCTAAATGTTGGAAACGAGTGTCTTGGCAATGCTTCACGATGTATTGATCGGTGCATAGCGCATGTATATATGGAGTACAAAGTGGGCCACAACCTCAACTACACAATGACTAGGAGGTGGGCCCGGCTATACAATAGACATTGACAAACCATATGTTCAACACACACCCCGTAGTCGAAGCGTCGCCGGAGACGCAAAGACTGGACCTAAACTCTTCAAAAACAGAAGTCGGCAGTCATTTTTTCATGACATCAGCGAACTGTTGTGCCATCGGGACATCGAGGACCCGGATGCACCCAAGAGTCACCTGCTCGCGAACAAAGTGGATGTCGAGCTCAATATGCTTCATTCGTCGATGGTGGACCGGGTTGGCGGAGACGTTGTCGCAGTAGACGAGTGTGGCCTTGTTGACAGCACAAAGCAACTCCTGGAGCAATTGACAAAGCCAAGAGCATTCAGCAACGGTGTTAGCCACTGCCCGATACTCTGCCTCAGCACTCGAGCGGGAGACGGTGGGCTGTCGCTTGGAAGACCAAGATATCATAGACGGCCCAAGGTAGACACAGTACCCTGAAGTGGAGCACCGTGTGTCCGGGCATCCATCCCAGTCCGCATCAGAATAGGCGACGAGGTCGGTGGATGCGGAGGCCATCAGCGTAAGTCCCATGGACATGGTGCCGCTTATGTAACGGAGGATACGCCTCACCAGAGTCCAGTGAGAGTCACGCGTAGCATGAATGTGAAGACAGACCTGCTGAACAGCATGCTGCAAGTCGGGACGCGTCAGGGTCAGGTACTGCAAAGCACCCATAATGGAGCGATAGAAGGCCACATCTGATGCAGGAGAACCCTTCAGAGCAGAAACCTTTGCCTTGGTGTCGACAGGCGTGGGAGCAGGCTTGCAGTTAAGCATGCCAACTCAATCGAGAAGCTCATGGGCATAGCGTTGTTGGTGCAGGAAGAACCCATCTAACCGTCGAACCACCTCGATGCCAAGGAAGTAGTGCAGGGGCCCCAAGTCCTTCAGGGCAAACTCATCACGAAGACGAGTGAGCCGCTGGAGGAGCGCGACAGTGGATGCCGTCAGGATGATGTCGTTGACGTATAGCAGCAAGTAGGTCGTGTCAACTCCATGAGGGTACACGAAGAGGGACGCATCGGAGCGAGTCAATGTAAATCCGAGCGTCTGCAGGAATGCAGCGATGCGCTGGTACCAGTCCCGAGGTGCCTGCTTCAACCCGTAAAGGGAACGGGAGAGCAAGCACACATGGGCTGCATGCCTGGCGTCGACGAAGCCGGTGGGCTGCTCACAGAACACCTACTCAGCGAGGTGGCTGTGCAAGAATGCATGCTGAAGCACGCTGTGAATCGTGCCCGGTTTAACAACCGGGGCAAAGGCGTCGGTGAAGTGCACGCCTGCACATTGCTGAAAGCCTTGAACCATCCAGCAAGCTTTATATAGCTCGAGAGTGCCATCCAGACGAGTCTTGTGTCGAAAGACCCACTTGCTTGTGATGACGTTGGCACGAGAAGGCCGAGGCACAAGCTGTCAGGTACGGTTTCGCTGGAGCGCGTCGAACTCTTCCTGCATCACAGCGATCCAATGATGATCCCGAAGGCCGGCTCGAGCTGATGATGGGAGAGGGGACGACTCAGAGACGGAAGCAGTGAGAAGGTACTCATCGTTGGTGTACCGCGTGCTCGGGCGGAAGGTGCCAGCACGAGAGCGAGTCATCGGGCGGGGCAGCGAGTCTGGGGTGGCGACGGGCGATGACGAAGAAGAGGCCGCCACCTCCGAGACCGCGGGCGAGGCCCCGGGCGAGGCCGCCGCGGACGAGGCCATAGGAGGTGTCACGACCGCCGAGGAGGCCGGCAGGGGCACGGCCGTCAGAGAGGCCGACGACATGGTCGGGGCCGGGGATGCCAAGGGCATCGCGGGCGCCGGGGGAGGTGCAGCCCCTAAGGCAGGCAGCCGCAGAGAAACTCGACCCGTGGCGGTGGGGGCACCCTCAAAGCCGGGAGGCGGCCCAAGACAAGCACACGGGCGGCCGTCCCCGGGAGCGGGAAAAGCCGCAACATCCGAAGGAACCTGCTGAAATGGAAAAACCAACTCATCAAAGTAAACGTGTCAGGAAGTGATCACCCGTTGTGAGATAGGATCATAGCACCGGTAGGCTTTGGTGTTGGGGGATAGCCGAGAAAGATGCGGGCCATGGATCGAGGTGCGAGCTTATGAGGAGTAGTGGAAGCGATTCTAAGGTAGCACAGGCAACCGAAGATGCGGAGCTCAGCATAGGAAGGTGGCGTGCCGAACAAAAGGTGATGAGGTGCAAAATTCCCGTGAGTGCGCCAGGGACGAATGTTGATGAGTAGTGATGCGGTGGCAAGCACGTCGGGCCAAAAACATGGTGGCACGTAGGCGTGGAAGAGGAGGGTGCGGACGAAGTCATTAAGAGTGCAAAGCATGCGCTCAGCGCGGCCATTTTGTTGCGAAGTGTATGGGCAAGTGAGACGAAAAATCGTGCCGTGTGTGGCAAGAAGGTTGCGGATCGCAAGGTTATCAAACTCCTTCCCGTTGTCTGTTTGCAACGGATATGGATGGGACGTCCAAACTGCATGGAGACATAGGAGTAGAACATGGTGAGAGTGGCAATAGCATCCGATTTTCGCCGCAATGGGAAGGTCCACACATAATGTGAAAAATCATCAAGTATGACAAGATAATAAAGATAGCCCGTGTTACTTGCAACAGGAGATGTCCAAACATCACTATAAATTAGCTCAAACGGGTATGATGCAATGTGCGAGGAAGTGCTAAAAGGAAAACGAACAAGTTTGGTGAGACAACAAGCATGACAAGTGTAATCGTCGATCTTATTACACGTGAATGAAAAACTCCAAAGAATATAACGAAGGGTGGCGGTGTTGGGATGACCGAGACGAGCATGCCAAAGGTCCAGTCCGACGGAAAGCACCATGGGTGCAGCGACGGAGGAAGTGGACGAGTGGACCGGGTAGAGATCGTCTGGCTGTCACATCGGTGGAGGACCATCCGGGTACGGGCATCCTTAACAGAAAAGCCAAACATGTCAAATTCAACGGTGACAGGATTTTCACGTGTAAGATAACGAACGGAAACAAGGTTTTTAATGATGTCAGGAGAGACAAGTACGTTAGAAAGAGATAATGGCATGGAGTCTAAAGGAAAAGCAACATGACCGACATGAGTAATAGGCATGGAAGAACCGTCACCCACGGTAATGCAACCAGCAGTGTGAACGGGGTGAGCAGTAAGAAGGTTACCGGGTTTGGCGGCCATATGAGCCGTGGCTCCAGTGTCCATATACCAGTCGCCACCGCTAGTGTACTACTGCGGTGTGGGGGCGGTGTGGAGGGCTGCTAGAAGCGCGGGGTCCCAAGGTGCCGGCGGGAGAGCCGGTGCCGACGGCAGCGGCTGTGGTGGCGGTGCCACGAACCCTCTGGCTGAAGCCAGCTCATAGGCCGTAGAGGGGCCGTAGGGCAGTGCAGGCCGGTATGGCTGAGGAGCCGCATGAAGCACCTGATGAGAGGCCGGACGAGCACCGAAGAAGTCGGGAACGGGGGCGCGCGGGACAAGCATGGAGTACGCGTGAACGACCCCCCTTTAGGGTTCCTGGCCAGCCTGCCAGGGCGCCAGCGAGAGCTGCTCCTACGGGTGGCGCGACGCCCCATCGTGGGCAGCCGACTGCTGCTGCCACTGTTTGCGGCCACCGCAGACACCGCGGCCACTGCGGCGCTGTTGCTACTCGGCGGCGGGCGGCGGGGGGGCCTGCGATAGTGCCGGGTAGGGGAACCCGGGTGGCGGCGGCACCTGGAAGGGCCCCGGTGCGGGCCGTGGCGGGGGATACAGGGCGGTAGGCGGCGCGCCGCCGCGGGTACCAGCGCTGAGGGTCGTGTGGGTGGCCCGGGTACGCGACATCCGCATCCTCCTCTCCTCCAGCTTCAGGTACGCGACGATCTTGGGGAAGGTCGGGTTGGTGATGAGAGGGATGTTGGAGGCGGCGTTCCCGAAGTCGTCATTCAGGCCAGCGATGAGGGTGCTAAGAAGAAGCTTGTTGGAGACCTTCTCACCGAGGTCACGGAGCTCGTCAACAAGCTTCTTAATGGACACGACGAGGAGGCGTGATCAGATAATGACCCGGCGGCAGTGATGGGCTGGACCCGGCCAACTCCTTGTAGAGCCGACGCGTGCAATAGGGCCCAATAGATGGTTGACCGTCGGGGTGTCTTGTTGTAGATGGCGTGCACAATCCCAGCAAACATGCATACATGTCCACATGCATGCGTGTGCATGGCTGGACTCAAATTATTGACGGATGTGCTGCTTCATGTTGCATGTATGTTAATCATTTTGCTTTCTTCAAATAGCTATGTTTTTTCTTGACTTTATTTGTGGCCATGAACACTCTATTAATTCTGTATAAAATTAAACATGGTGTCATAATTTTGTCCTGAACAACAAACTAATATATTGTGTCATTTTTAATTGAAATCACCTGACAAATAAACATTCTTGAAATATTTTGGGTCGTATTCGAGGTAGTTATGTCCATATTGATGGGGAACGTTGCATGGGAAACAAAAAATTTCTTACGCACACGCAAGATCTATCTATGGTGATGAGCATCCACGAGAGGGGGAGTGGATCTACATATCGTTGTAGATCGCTAAGCGGGAAGCGTTAAGAAAACGCGGTTGGTGTAGTCGAACGTCTTCGCGATCCAAATCACCGAGCGTCCCGCGATCTCATCACGATCCGTCCCGCGATCCAATCACGATTCGTTCCGCGAACTCTTCTCGATCTGTCCCAAGATCTCATCACGATCCGTCTCGCGACCTTGATCATGGTTCTTCCGATCTAGCGCCGAACGGACGACACCTTCGCGTTCAGCACACGTACAGCTCGATGACGATCTCCGCCTTCTTGATCCAGCAAGAGGGAGCGGAGAGGTAGATGAGTTCTTCGGCAGCGCGACGGCGTTGCGGCGATGGTGGTGAAGTAATTCCAGCAGGGCTTCACCTAAGCACCACTAAAAACTGATCTAGAAGAGAAAACAATCTAGAGGAAGAAGAGGGCAGCACGTGGCAATTATAGTTAGCTCTTCTTTCTAAATCCTCTAGTATATATAGGAGGAGGGAGGGGAGGAGGCAGCCTCAAACCCTCAAGATCTGGCCGAAATTGGAGGTGGAGGAGTCCTACTCCAATCCTATTAGGAGTAGGATTCCTCCTTTCCATTTGGAAACTCTTTTCACCTCTTCACCTTTGGATTTTTCCCTTCTCAAACCTCATGGGCTTTACTGGAGGCTTCGGCCATCCCACCATCCCATGAGGCCCCTCCGGGCGTGACACCCCTCCCGATGGTCCTCCGGTACCCTCCCGGCACTCTCGGTACACTATCGATGATCCCGAAACTTTTCCGACAACCAAAATAGGCCTTCCTATATATCAATCTTTACCTCCGGACCATTGCGGAGCTCCTCGTGACGTCTGGGATCTCATCCGGGACTCCGAACAACATTCGGTCATCACCATACATAACTCTATACTGCCAAAACATCACCGAACCTAAAGTGTGCAGACCCTGCGGGTTCGAGAACTATGTAGACATGTCCGAAGATCCGGATATGTCTACATAGTTCTCGAACTATGTAGACAATAACCAACAATAAACAACATCTACGGTCAATAACCAATAGCGGGACCTGGATGCCCATATTGATTCCTACATATTCTACGAAGATCTTTATCGTTCGAAACTCTATGTCAAGGATTTAGTTAATCCCGTATGATGTTCCCTTTGTTCTTCGGTATGTTACTTGCCCGAGATTCAATCGTCGGTCTCTCCATCCCTAGTTCAACCTCGTTACCGGCAAGTCTCTTTACTCGTTTCCGTAATACAAGATCCTGTGGCTAACACTTAGTCACATTGCTTGCAAGGCTTATTGTGATGTTGTATTACCGAGTGGGCCCTGAGATACCTCTCCGTCACACGGAGTAACAAATCCCAGTCTTGATCCATGCGAACCCTATAGACACCCTCGGAGATACCTATAGAGTAACTTTATAGTCACCCAATTACATTGCGATGTTTGATACACACAAGACACTCCTCCAGTGTCAGTGAGTTGCATGATCTCATGGTCATAGGAACAAATACTTGACATGTAGAAAACAGTAGCAATAAACTGATATGATCATATGCTACGTTTGTAGTTTGGGTCTTGTCCATCACATCATTCTCCTAATGATGTGATCCCGTTATCAAATGACATCTCATGTCCATGGCTAGGAAACCTTGACCATCTTTGATCAACGAGCTAGTTTATTAGAGGCATACTAGGAACACGGTGTTGTCTATGTATCCACACATGTATCTAAGTTTCCGATCAATACAATTATAGCATGGATAATAAACGATTATCATGAGCAAGGAAATATGATAATAACCAATTTATTATTGCCTCTAGGGCATATTTCCAACAGTCTCCCACTTGCACTAGAGTCAATAATCTAGTTCACATCACCATGTGATTCGCATTGTTATGAATCTAACACCCAATGAGTTCTGGGCCTCGATCATGCTTTGCATGTGAGAGAGGTCTTTTAGTCAATGGGTCTGCGACTTTCAGATCCATGTGTACTTTGCAAATCTCTATGTCAAACTGTAAATACTGCTACCACACTCCACTTTGATCTATTCCAAATGGCTGCTCCACTATACGTATCCAGATTAGTGTTAAAGCTTGCATCGATGTAACTCTTTACGACGAACCCTTTATCACCTCCATAATCAAGAAACATTTCCTTAGTCTTTTAGTCACTCAAGATAATATTGACCATTGTCAAGTGAGCCAATCCTGGATCACTCTTGTACCCCTTGACGGACTCATGACACGGCACACACAGGTGCGGTACATAGCATGGCATACTATATAGAGCCTATGGCTAAAGCATAGGAGACGACCTTCGTCCTTTCTCTTTCTTCTTCCGTGGTCGAGCTTTGAGTCTCACTCAACTTCACACCTTACAAAGCAGCCGAGAACACTTCTCTCTGACTGATCCATTTTGAACTCTTTCAAAATCTTGTCAAGGTATGTACTCATTCAAAGTCTCCTCAAGCATCTTGATCTATCTCTATAGATCTTGATGCTCAACAATTAGGTAACTTTATCCAGGTTTTCCTTTGAAAGACTCTTTTCAAACAACCATTTATGCTTTCCAGAAATTCTACATCATTTCCGATCAACAATATGTCATCCACATATGCTTATGAGAAACTCTATAGTGCTCCCACTCACTTAATTGTAAATACAAGTTTCTCATAAACTTTGTATAGACTCAAAAACTTTGATCACCTCATCAAAGCGTATATTCCAACTCCAAGATGCTTGCTCCAGCCCATAGAAGGATTGCTGGAGCTCGCACACCTTTTATCATCCTTTAGGATTGACAAAACCTACTGGTTATATCACATACAACCTTTCCTCAAGTAAATCGTTAAGGAAACAATGTTTTTACATCCGTCTGTCAGATTTCGTAATTGAAAAATGCAGCAACTGCTAACATAATTCCAACAGACTTTAGCATCGATACGAGTGAGAATGTCTCATCGCAGTCAACTCCTTGAACTTTGTTGGAAACTTCTTTGTGACAAGTCGAGCTTTATAAATGGTGACATTTGCCATCAGCGTCTGTCTTCATTTTAAAGGTCCATTTGTACTCAACGACCAGCCGTCCAACAAGCAAGTCTACCAAAGTCTATACTTGGTTTTCATACATGGATCCGTTCTCAGATTTCATGGCCTCTAACCATTTGTCAGAATCCGGGCCCATCATTGCTTCTCCATAGCTCGTAGGTTCATCGTTGTCCAACAACATGACCTCTAAGACAGGGTTGTCGTACCACTCAGGAGCAGTACACTTCCTTGTCGACCTCCGAGGATCGATAGTAACTTGATCCGAAGCTTCATGATCGTCATCATTAACTTCCTCTTCAACTAACATTGGCTTCACAGAAACATCTTCCTGCACTGTGCTACTCTATTGTTGAAACAAAGGTTCAATAACCTCATCAAGTTCTATCTTCGTCCCACTCAATTCTTTCGAGAGAAACTATTTCTCGAGAAAGGATCCGTTTATAACAACAAACACTTTGCACCTGGATCTGAGATAGAAGGTATACCGAACTGTTCTTAGTGTATTCCATGAAGATGCATTTGTCCACTTTGGGTTCGAGCTCATTAGGTGAAAACCTATTTCACATAAGCGTCACAGCCCCAAACATTAAGAAATGATAGCTTAGGTTCCTATCAAACCATAATTCATATGGTGTCATCTTAACGGATTTAGATGGTGCAATATTTAAAGTGAATGCAGTTGTCTCTAATGCATAACCCCAAAATGATAGTGGCAAAACCATAAGAGACATCATAGTATGCACCATATCCAATATAGCACGACTATGACGTTCGGACAAACCATCATACTATGGTGTTCCGGGTGGCGTGAGTTGTGAAACAACTTTCACATTGTCTAAAGTTGTATGTCAAATTCGTAACTCAGATATTCACCTCCACGATCATATCGCACACGTTTTTATCTTTTTGTCATGATGATCTTAAACTTCACTCTGAATTTGCTTGAACCTTTCAAACGATTCAGACTTGTGTTTCATTAAATAAATATACACTATATCTACTCAAATCATTAGTGAAGGTAAGAAAATAATGATATCCACCACACGCTACAAGACTCATTGGATTGCATACATCAACATGTATCATTTCCAATAAATCACTTGCCCGCTCCATTAAACCGAAAACGGGGTCCTTAGTCATCTTGCCCATGAGGCTTGGTTTGCATGTCTCAACCGATTTGAAATCGAATGAGTCCAAAGATCCATCAGCATGGAGTTTCTTCATGCGATTTATACCAATATGACATTTAGCGGTAGTGCCACAAGTATGTGGTACTGTCATTACTAACTTTGTATCTTTTAGCATCAATGTTATGAACATGTGTATTACTACGATCAAGATTCAACAAACCATTCTCACTGGGTGCATGACCATTGAAGGTATTATTCATGTAAACAGAATAACCATTATTCTCTAACTTAAATGAATAACCGTGTTGCAATAAACACGATCTAATCACGTTAATGCTCAACTCAAAACACCAAATAAACATTTATTTAGGTTTGTCACTAATCCCGAAGGTAGAGAGAGCGTCCGATGTTGATCACATCAACCTTGGAAACATTTCCAACACACATCGTCACCTCACCCTTAGCTAGTTCTCCGTTTATTCCGTAGCTTTTATTTCGAGCTACTAACATTTAGCAACCGAACTGGTATCCAATACCCAGGTGCTACTAGGAGTACTAGCAAGGTACACATCAATAACAAGTATATCAAATATACTTCTATCAACATTGCCAGCCTTCTTATCTACCAAGTATCTAGGGTTGTTCTGCTTCAGCGTCCGTTGTCCTCATAATAGAAGCACTTAGTCTCGGGTTTGGGTTCAACTTTGGGTTGCTTCACTGGAGCAGCAATTGACCTGCCATCCATGAAGTTTCCCTCCTTGCCCTTGCCCTTCTCAAAACTAGTGGCTTAACTAACCATCAACACTTGACACTCCTTCTTGATTTCTACCTTCGCGGTGTCAAACATCGCGCACAGCTCAGGGATCATTATTTCTATCCCTAGCATTTTATAGTTCATCACCAAGTTCTAGTAGCTTAGTGACAGTGACTTGGAGAACTATATCAATCACTATCTTATCTGGAAGATCAACTCCCACTCGATTCAAGCGATTGTAGCACCCAGACAATCTGAGCACATGCTCAATGATTGAGCTATTCTCTTTCATCTTGGAGGCAAAGAATCTTGTTGGAGATCTCATATCTCACAACACGGGCACGAGCCTGAGATCCTAATTTCAGCTCTTAGAACATCTCATATGTTCCGTGACCTTAAAAACGTTTCAGAGCCTTAATTCGAAGCTAGATGGGTTGGTGCATCGAGCGGTGCATTAAGGACATAAGCCTTCTGTACAGCAATGAGGACAATCCTTAGATCACGGACCCAGTCCGCAATATTGCTACCATGATCTTTGAACTCTATTTCTCTAGGAACATATAAAAATACAAGGGAGCTACTGCATGAGCTAGTAATCTACAACATAAATTGCAAAGACACTACTGACTATGTTCATGATAATGAGTTCAATTAATCAAATTATTTAAGAACTCCCACTCAAATTGACATCCCTCCGGTTATTCGAGTGATACATGATCCAAATTCACCAACTCAAGTCCGATCATCACGTGAGTTGAGGTGGTTTCAATGGTGAACATCATCATGTTGATCATATCTACTATATGACTCATGTTCGACCTTTCGATCTCTTGTGTTCCACGGCCATGTATGTACATGCTAGGCTCGTCAAGTTTAACTCGAGTGTTCTGCATGTGCAACACTGGCTTGCACCCATTGTATGTGAACGTACAGTCTATCACACCCGATCATCATGTGGTGTCTCGACACGACGAACTTTCACAACGGTGCACACTCGGGGAGAACACAATTTCTCTTGAAATTTTAGTGAGGGATCACCTTATAATGCTACCGACGTCCTAAGAAAAACAAGGTGCATAAAAGGATTAACATCACATGCAAATCATAAGTGAAATGATATGGCCATGAACTTGTGATTTTGATCTCCATCTTGAAAGCACCGACATGATCTCCATCGTCACCGGCATGACACCATGATCTCCATCAACGTGTCGCCATCGGGGTTGTCGCGCCCACCATGCTTCTACTACTATTCTACCATTTAGCGATAAAGTAAAGCATTACATAGCGCTAATGATTGACACGTATGTAATACAATAATTAAAGACAACCCTATGGCTCCTGCTGGTTGCCGTACTCATCAACATGCAACTCGTGATATTCTATACAACACTTGATCATCTCATACATCACATATATCTCATCATGTAATTGGCCATATCACATCATAACATACCCTGCAAAAATAAGTTAGACGTCCTCTAATTGTTGTTGCAAGTTTTACGTGGCTGCTACGGGTATCTAGCATGAACAATTCTCACCTACGCAAAACCACAACAATGATACATAAATTGCTTTCCAACCTTCTAAAGGACTGCCTTTGTCGAATCCGATCCAACTAAAGTAGGAGAAACAGACAACCGCCAGCCATCTTTGTGCAACGAAGTTACACAACAATCGATGGAACCGGTCTCTCGTAAGCATATGAGTAAGGTTGGTCCACGCTGCTTCATCCCACAATACCGCTGAACCAAAATACGACCAAGGGAGGAAGCAATCTAAGCATCAACGCCCACAAACTCTTTGTGTTCTACTCGAGATCTCATCTACACATAGACCTAGCTCATGATGCCACTGTTAGGGAATGTTGCATGGGAAACAAAAAATTTCCTACGCACACGCAAGATCTATCCATGGTGATGAGCATCTACGAGAGGGAGAGTGGGTCTACATACCCTTGTAGATCGCTAAGCGGGAAGCGTTAAGAAACGCGGTTGGTGTAGTCGAATGTCTTCGCGATCCAAATCGCCAAACGTCCCGCGATCTCATCATGATCCGTCCCGCGATCCAATCATGATCTGTCCCATGAACTCATCACGATCTGTCCCGCAATCTCATCATGATCCGTCTTGCGATCTTGATCATGGTCCTTCCGATCTAACGCCGAACGGACGACACCTCCGCGTTCAGCACACGTATAGATCGATGATGATCTCCGCCTTCTTGATCCAGCAAGTGCGAGCGGAGAGGTAGATGAGTTCTCTAGCAGCACAACGGCGTTGCGGCGATGGTGGTGGAGTAATTCCAGCAGGGCTTCACCTAAGCACCGCTGAAAACTGATCTAGAGGAGAAAATGATCTAGAGGAAGAAGAGGGCAGCACGTGGCAATTAGGGTTATCTCTTCTCTCTAAATCCTCTAGTATATATAGGGGGGAGGGAGGGGAGGAGGCAGCCTGAAACCCTCAAGATCTGGCCGAAATTGGAGGTGGAGGAGTCCTAGTCTAATGCTATTAGGAGTAGGATTCCTCCTTGCTACTTGGAAACTCTTTCCACCTCTCCACCTTTGGATTTTTTCCTTCTCAAACCTCATGGGCTTTAGTGGAGGCTTCGGCCAGCCCACCAGGGGCTGGTTTGTCTCCTACCACAGCCCATGAGGCCCCTCGGGGCGTGACACCCCTCCCGATGGTCCTCCGATACCCTCTCGGCACTCTCCGTACACTACCGATGAGCCTGAAACTTTTCCGACGACCAAAACAGGACTTCTTATATATCAATCTTTACCTACGGACCATTCCGGAGCTCCTCGTGACGTCTGGGATCTCATCTGGGACTCCGAACAACCTTCGGTTACCACCATACATAACTCTATACTACCGAAACATCACCGAGCCTAAAGTGTGCAGACCCCGCAGTTTCGAGAACTATGTAGACATGACCGAGACACCTCTACGGTCAATAACCAATAGCGGGACTTGGATGCCCATATTGCTTCCTACATATTCTACAGAGATCTTTATCGGTCGAACCTTTATGTCAAGGATTTAGTTAATCCCGTATGATGTTCCATTTGTTCGTCGGTATGTTAGTTGCCCGAGATTCGATCGTCGGTATCTCCATACCTAGTTTAACCTCGTTACCGGAAAGTCTCTTTACTCGTTTCCGTAATACAAGATCCCGTGGCTAACACTTAGGCACATTGCTTGCAAGGCTTATTGTGATGTTGTATTACTGAGTGGGCCCTGAGATACCTCTCTGTCACACGGAGTAACAAATCCGAGTCTTGATCCATGTCAACCCAACAGACACCCTCAGAGACACCCGTAGAGTACCTTTATAGTCACCTAGTTACATTGCAACGTTTGATACACACAAGGCACTCCTCCGGTGTCAGTGAGTTGCATGATCTGATGGTCATAGGAACAAATACTTGACATGCAGAAAACAGTAGCAATAATCTGATACGATCATATGCTATGTTTGTAGTTTGGGTCTTGTCCATCACATCATTCTCCTAATTATGTGATCCCGTTATCAAATGACATCTCATGTCCATGGCTAGGAAACCTTGACCATCTTTGATCAACGAGCTAGTTTATTAGAGGCAAGTAGGGACACGGTGTTGTCTATGTATCCACACATGTATCTAAGTTTCTGATCTATACAATTATAGCATGGATAATAAACGATTATCATGAGCAAGGAAATATGATAATAACCAATTTATTATTGCCTCTAGGGCATATTTCCAACACATATCACAAGTTCACGCTCTACCCGCACCTGATATCATAGTTTTGTGTACTTGTTCCATTGACAAGTATATGCTTGACTCGCAACAGGAGCCATATATTTTTTTCATCTCAGTTGCAAGCCCATCATTGATTCGGAATTGGGCCTGTGGTTTGTTTTTTAACCCAGTTGCAAGTTCATCCTCGACTCATCATTTGGCACGTTGATTGTAATTGTCATAGTTGCGAGGGCATCCTCTACTCGCAACTGCTACTAATATTTGGGGAACTTGTTCTACTTGCCATTCCACCCTTGACTCAGAACTAGGCCCCTAATTTGATTCATCAAAGTTGCAAGCGCGCCCTTTACTCACAACTAGGCATGTGTTTTATTTTTCATCCTGGTTGCAAGTTCACCCTTGACTCACAACTAAGCGCGTAGTTGTTTCATCCTAATTGCAAGATGACCCTTGGCTCGCAACTAGGCTTGTAGTTTGTAGTTGGTGCACATGCAAGTCCATCGTCGTCTCGCTATACTGGATCATAGTTATCCAAGTTGCAAGCCCACCCCTGACTTGCAATTAGAAAATATATTATGTTTTTCACCCCAGTTACAAATCCAACCTTGACTCGCAACCAGGCCCATAGCTTATTTCCTCCCAGTTGCAAGTCGACCTTTGACTCTCAACTAGGCTCGTATTGTCCTAGTTGTTGCAAGTCCATCCTTAATTCATAACTGGGTTCGTAGTTGTCCGAGTTGCAAGCTCACCCTCCTCGACTCACAACTAGGCTTGTAGTTGTCCGAGTTGCAAGCTCACTCTCCTCCACACACAACTAAGGGACGACCCATATTTTGTCCCACTTGGAAGCTCACTCTCCTACACGCACCTGCACTCGACCCATTTTTTGCTCAGTTACATCTCCTCTCTCGACACACAACCGAGGTTAAGGAGACCCCTTTTGTCTCAATTGCAAGTCCACCCTCGATACGCACCTGGGGCGACACGTTGTTTATTACAGTTTCAAATCCATCCTCGATACGCAAACGGGGGTGGCATTTTATCCTAGTTGCAACTCCACCCCGATTCGCAATGTAGGGCCACAATTTTGTCCCAGTTACAAGTCCACCCTCTACACGCAACTTGGGATTGTGGCAACCCCCTTTTTCTCAGTTGCAACTCCACGTTAGATACGCAATTGGGGTCCGACCCATTTTTATCATAGTTGCAAGTTCATCCTTCACACGTAATTGGTCCTAAACCAAATTTTTGTCCAAGTTGTCAATCCACACTCGACATGCAACCGGGGTTGCGACCAATTTTTGTCCTAGATGTAAATCCAGCCTCGACACACAACTAGGGATGACTATTTCTCTCAGTTGCAACTCCATCCTCGATACTTAACCGATGGCCCTTATCATTTTTTCACAATTGCAGGTGCATCCACGACATACAATTAGACCTGGCCCATTTTTGTCCTAGTTGCAAGTCCACACGCCACAAGTAACTAGGGTGTGGGGCGATCCCTTTTTATCTTAGTTGCAACTCCACCCACGGTACACAACTCGGGGCCAGCTCCCTTTTGTCCTAGTTGCAAGTCGATCCTCGACATGCAACTCATCCCATTTTGGTCCCAGTTGCAAGTCCATCCTTAACACACAACTGCGAGCGAGGGTGATCCCTTTTTGTCCAAGCTGCAAGTCCACCATTGATACGCAATTGGTGGGTCCGACAAATTTTTGTCCCGGTTGCAAGTCCATCCTTTTTCTTTTTTTCCTTTCAATTTTTTATTTTTTATTCTTTTCTTTTAAAACTAATAATTTTTAATGTCAGTTGCATGACCATCATCGAACATGCAACTAGAAGGGTCTCCCTCACCTTTCAACTTCATGTGTCGCCCCCCCCTCCCCCCCTCCCCCGCGCAATTGCATGTCTTCAACATAACTACAACAAGCATATCTTTAACATTTTATGATGTTTATGCTGTATAAAATTGCTTATGTTGTATAAAATTGTTTATGCTAACAATATATTGACATTGTGTTAAAAAATCAAATTTGGGGTGACATTTTTAAAACAAGAGGACACTTTTTAAAAAGTTACATGAACGTAAAAAAGTGATCTTTTTCATGTATATTTCAACTGTACACGAATATATAGTTTATACGAGAAACGAAAAACATTCTTGTGAACGAAAAGAATGAGCCATCGAACATAAAAAGGAAAGAAAAATAAAAGAACGGAGGATACCCTAGCCTAACTGAACGAAGCTACCTAAACTGAGTTGAACGTAAAGTAAACTGCACGGAGGCCCAAGACACCTGGCTTGCCGCAAGCACCTGGACAACAACAAAAAAGAAAACACACGAAGGAAAGGAAACCCAAAGAAAAAAAACTGATGAAAATCAACTTAGATGTGACATGATGACATAATGTCCCGCCAATAATATTACATTAAGCAAGTTAATTATCGCAAACAGAGACTTACAATGTAAACACACTCATCACATGGTGGGGGGGGGGGGGGGTAGCCCGAGCCATCAATTTTATAAGAAATTCCTTGTTACCCGAGCCAGTATTCTTTTTGCTTAGGCTTGCTTGGAGGGTTTCAAAGCCCTCCTTATGCATTCTTCCACATGCCAAAATATTTTGGTTCAGCAACCTCTCAAGAGATCTCCAAATTTTTCTTCACTTCCATCAAAACCACATCAGGACAGTTTGCAAAAAAAAGGATGCAACACTTTGTAGGGTTTAAGAGTTGACCCATCGATGCCACGCAAGTGTTCAAAAAATCCTTTAACAAGTGAAGCCTATTGTTCACATGCACGAAAAAAATAGCAATGAATCATCCGTAAAAAGCAGTTGGTAGATAACTAGAGCTCTTTCGCAAATACTCACACCATCGAAGCTTCCCTCCATAGACGCCTTACTGAACAAAGTAGACAGGGCATCAATCGGCGAGAAGAAACAAAAACGAGGGCAATGGGTCACCTTGCCAAACATCCCGGGAGGGGGTGAAGGACTCCAATAATTTCCCGTTCAGTTTAACTAAATACTTGACTGAAGAAACAGAACCCATAATCCGATAGATCCACTATTCGGAGGCACACGATCACCATTGATGGGACATGACCTGAGTGGGCCCTTACCCCACTCCCGCACATCATGTTGACCGTCAGGTCAAGGCTGGCACATGGCCTGGTGGGGGACTACATATAAGACCAGTCCATCTTGTCAGAGCCAGCAGAATAACTTTTGGAGACGTAGTGCGGGAATTTGGCCCGCCAATGGATGTTGCATGCTAAACATTTCTTCTGTAGTCCGTTATCTCCTTCGACAAATTTGAGGCCGGGGCGAAAATCTAGGGTCACTTATATCGCGAGAGTAATAATTCATGTCGTTGTCTCATGTCGATTGTAACAAACTCTATTCTCTTCTTATTAATAGATGAGTCAAATCTTTTGCCTCCGTTTCGAAAAAAAAGATGCATTCTAAGTATCAAACTTCACAATATTATTACTTGGACATATAATGGTTCCACCCTCTACACGCAACTTGGGATGGTGGCAGCCCCCTTTTTCTCAGTTGCAACTCCACCTTAGATACGCAATTGGGGTCCGACCCATTTTTATCATAGTTGCAAGTTCATCCTTCACACGTAATTTGCCCTAAACCAAATTTTTGTCAATGCTGTAAATCCACACTCGACATGCAACCGGGGTTGCGACCAATTTTTTTCCTAGTTGTAAATCCAGGCTGGACACACAACTAGGGATGATTATTTCTCCCAGTTGCAACTCCATCCTCGATACGTAACCGACGGACCTCGCGATCCGCCTCCTCCAGCGAGCCCTACCCTTGGAGACGAGCGCCGCCGTCGCCTCCTGGCCTTGCCCCAATGAGTAGAGCGCCATCCCGGCTCCTCCCGATCTCCGCCATGGATGCGGTCCCCGAGCTCGCCGATCACCTCGCCCCGCTGTCGCCTCGGCCGGGAACGGATCCGTCATGGCCGGATCCGCCTCGCCCTTGCCCCATCCGTACCGGATCCGCCGAGAGACGGTCGGAGCTCGCCTCACCACCATGTTCTGACGCCTCCCTGCGCTCGGGCAGAGGACGAGGGCGACATGCGCCCGTTGGCCCACAGCCGGCCTCGCGTGGGTCGCACCCATCGCCAGGCCCAGCCAACCGCCGACCCAACCCGCCTTCGCCTCGTGGGCCACTCCAGTCGCCACGACCCAGCGCTAGGCCTCACCCACGTGGGCCGCCCCCCACCAACCGTGCTGGCCCTGCATCGCCTCTCGCAGTCGTCGTGTTGGGCCAGGCCTACTAAGGTGAGCGCTCCGCCCTCCTATCCCTCGCCTTGGGCAACATTTTGTATGTTGCGCCCATATGTTGTGTTGCGCCTCTGTTCAGTTTTGGACCAATAGTTGTTTTTTTCTGTCCATGCGAATTTTGCAATTATCCACATGAACGCTAGTTTAACAGAAAAGTACCCGAAGTTCATGCATTTAATAACTTTCAAACCGTGCATCGTATGTAAAACAATTATACATGAAAAGTGCTTAGAATTTGATGTGTATTTACAATATCCAACTCTCACATATGTTTAAAATGTTTAAGTTGCTGTTTTTATGCAATTTGAGTAAATGCCATGTAAAATGAATTGTTTAATAACTTTTAAACCGTAGCTCCGATGCAAATGTTTTATATATTTAATTGGCTAGAAAAATGTGAAGAATCACATGTAGACAATTAGTTTGTTGTTTGACAATTCTAAAAAGGTGATTATGGCAGAACAGTACCAAAATATTAATTTGCTCATGAGGTCATGTTAGAAATGTTAGGTGTTGCATCCGGCCACATTTAATATGCCTAGATGATGTAGTTGTTTGTCCTTCACGTCTTGTCATGTCTAACAACATTTAATATTGATGAGTACCTAACGAGAGTGAACTAAATAATTCAAGCGTGGAGTTTTGTAATGTGTAGGAGTTGTTTGTTGTGCTTTCCCATGCGTTGCATAATAAACCGGGCATGCGTCATAGTTGTTTACGCATCATGCCATGAATATGTTGTGGTGTTTCTCGTATGTTTATTGTTTGTTCCAGATTGCTTCTTCTCGATAGAGTTTCGAAAGCGTTCGAAGTGTGAGGATTCGTTCGACTACGTTGGCTCGTCTTCTTCATGGATTTGTTCTTCTTCCAAGCGGGATCTCAGGCAAGATGACACGTTTCCCTGGATACCACTACTATCATTGACATGCTAGTTGTCTCGTTTTTCTGTCACTATGTCATGCTACCTACCACTTGTTCATCAAGCCTCCCAACATTGCCATGATAAGCCTCTAACCCCTCCACATCCCAGTAAATGTTTGTTTGGCTATGTTACCGCTTGATCAGCCCTTCTTATAGCATATCTAGCTGCAGGTGCAATTGCTTCCATGTTACAACATGAACATTCTTTTGTTATCACAATATTATTGCTATTTAATTTAATGCACATATATACTTGGTAAAAGGTGGAAGGCTTGGCCTTTTGCTCGGTGTTTGGTTCCATGTTTGTCGTCCTAGTTACTTGTGTACCGGTGTTATGTTCCATAATTGAGCACTCCTAACATGCTCGGGGTTGTTATGGGGACCCCTTGATTTTCATTTTAGGATAAAGCTTGTCTGTCAAGGCCCAACATTGGTACTATATTTTCCTAATAACTATAAACATGGATAGGAAGTAATTAACCCGAGGATCTTTAATCAACAACCCGGGCCAGTGCTCCTCATGAGTGTTGGTCCAAAACGGGTAGACTGCAGGGCCACCGCGGGGCAACCTGAGGTTTGGTTTTACTCATAGGCTTTCTCATCAGGTAGTGCCCTAAGAACAAGATACATGCGGCTCCTATCGGGATCTGGCCTTCCAGGCGGCCTTGCTGGATTTGTTTTACCTTTCTTGAATGTCTTGAGTGAGGAATTTCGAATACACTTCGGGCTATCTCGAGGTTGAGATTTTCCAATGGAATGGCCTAAGAAATCACAGGATTCGTGGTCGAGGTCATTCCCACTGCGTGTGGTTAATTTGTGATGGATGAGTTGGAGCAGCCCTGCAGGGTTATATCTTTCGGAAAGTTGTGCCCATGGTTATGTGGCAACTTGGAAACTTTGTTTAACACCCGGTCATAGAAAACTTGAAGCAAACTCAAATAAAATACACCAATCGTGTGCCTAACTATGACTGTCTATTCTCACGAGTCCTTATCCGAGAGAGAACAAGGTGGGGTTATGTTTGACGTAAATAGGTGTTCAGGATCACTTAGTGATCGTTACTAGTTCACGTCTGTTATGCGTAGACCACCATACTTTACTTTTTGTATTCGTAAGTTAGCCACTCAAATAAATGCTTAGTTTCTTACTGCAGACTCATGACTTAACCATACCTCACCCATTAAGCTTTGCTAGTCTTGATACCCTTGGAAATGAGATTGCTGAGTCACATATGGCTCACAGATTACTACAACAGTTGCAGGTACAGGTAATGCAATGATTTGACGTGAGCGTGATGCTTGCTTGATTTGGAGTTATCCTTCTTCTTCGTCGTCAATCTAGGATGGGTTCCAGGTGGTAGCCCGGGATAACAAGGATGAATGTCATTTTATCATTTGATTTCGTCCGTAGTCGGACCCTGCTCTTTTGTATGATGATTCAAAATGTTGCTGTATTGATGTGACTCTGAAGTAGTTTGTGGCATGTGTAAGCCAATTCCATATACTTATATCTTTTGTAAATGTACTTGTAATGATATCCATTCTTGCAACACGACGAGATGCGCTTCTATCCCTATCGAGGCCCTCGTGCCAAAATACGGATAGGATCAAATCTTGGGTGTGCCAATCGCCATCCATCTATTTGGCGCCAGCGATAATGGATCCTCTTGCTCCACCACCACGTCATCCATACCATCCTCCTGGAGGCCTAGCTTGTTCATCAGGGCCTCCAAGTCTGATGCCTTGGAACTTGAAGCCTTGGACGCCATGTTAATTCTCTGACCCAAAAAAAATAGATCGGGTGCCTTGTGCGAAACCCTAGAAGCCTCCAAACTGAAGCCAGCACCCCGAGACAAGGCATCAATCCCAAGGATGGCCCTGATCAGTCTGAGACGACTGGTCGACGTCAATGGAGAGAGGGTAGTTCAAACCCTACGATGGCAATCGAGTCGCCGCCGAGCGGAGATAAACCCTAACTCGAGGGGAGAGCATGCAAACTCTTGGTTTTGCATCGTCGCCTAATCTATTTCCCATGTCACCTTGTTCATTTTTGTTTGTTTATTAGCCCGTTCATGTTTATCTTGCTGCTGTAATTTTCATACAAACTCTTGGTCTTGCGTCGTCGGTTGATGTATTTCCTATGTCGCCTTGTTTTCTTTTTTTCACTTGTCGCCTTGTTTTCTTTTTTTCATTTGTCGCCTCGTTTCTTTTGATGTTGTTGTTGTAAGTTTCATGCAAACCGTTGTCTTGCGGCGTCGGACGATGTATTCACTATGTCGCCTTGTTCCTTTTTGTTCATTGTCGGTCCGTTCGTATTGTGCGTATGTTATTTTCTTGATCAATTTTTCTACTTTCCCTCTTGTGTGCCTATTTTAACGGTCATGTGTTGTAGAAGTCGAAGAGAAATGTTGTGTCACTTGTCAGAATTGAAAGTCGAGCCTCGATTCATAACTAGGCCATTGTTTGTTTTTCATCTCAATTGTAAGTACACCCTCAACTTGTAACTTGGCTCATAATTTGTAGTTGTCCTGGTTGCAAGTTGATGTGAACTGGCCCCGATCTTTCAACGAGAGTGGGGATAACTACGATTTTTTTGTGACTTGACCCTCACGGTCCGGCTACCAACCGTACAGGGAGAATCGTACACGACTGATATCCATGGCAACAGCTGAACCCAAGGTTGTCAGAATCGCGATTCTGAATTGGATCGGGACTCCGATGATAGGATCGCAAATCGTAGAATCTTCACTATCAAGATCGTAGAAACGTAGATTCTATGAACTAAAATTGTATAATGAGAGGGGTGAATTTGAATCGTAAAGTCGTAGAATCGTATAACAGAATCACGATTGTGACAACCTTGGCTGAACCAACTCCATGGTGTTATCGACCGAGCCAACGGCGCGATCGACTTATCCACGGGGGATTTTTTCCCTGCAAGCAAATCGAAGAACATGCAAGAAAATAATAGCCAAGCAATCTGAAATTGTGAATATGCTAGATAAT
This sequence comes from Hordeum marinum, assembly GCA_022496015.1. Lineage (NCBI taxonomy): Eukaryota > Viridiplantae > Streptophyta > Magnoliopsida > Poales > Poaceae > Hordeum > Hordeum marinum. The sequence goes on along the minus strand of CM039674.1, from coordinate 503,783,298 downwards.
AAATCTCACAAGATGGAATAGTTGTTGTTCCGATATGATGTCTTAACGGTTGCACTAGCCGCTACGAGCGAAGACAAATAAAAGTAGCTATAGCTAAATGTTGGAAACAAGTGTCTTGGCAATGCTTCACGATGTATTGATCGGTGCATAGGGCACGTATATATGGAGTACAAACTGGGCCACAACCTCAACTATACAATGACTAGGAGGTGGGCCAGGCTATACAATATACATGGACAAACCATATGTTCAACACACACCCCGTAGTCGAAGCGTCGCCGGAGATGCAAACACTGGACCTAAACTCTTCAAAAAGGTAAGTCGGCAGTCCTTTTTTCATGACGTCGGCGAACTGTTGCGCCATCGGGTCATCGAGGACCCGGATGCACCCAAGAGTCACCTGCTCGCGAACAAAGTGGATGTCGAGCTTAATATGCTTCGTTCGTCGATGGTGGACCGGGTTGGCGGAGAGGTACACGGTGGAGACGTTGTCGCAGTAGACGAGTGTGGCCTTGTGGACATCACAAAGCAACTCCTGGAGCAGCTGACAAAGCCAAGAGCATTCAGCAATGGTGTTAGCCACTGCGTGATACTCTGCCTCAGCACTCGAGCGGGAGACAGTGGGCTGTCGCTTGGAGGACCAAGATATCATAGACGGCCCAAGGTAGACACGGTACCCTGAAGTGGAGCGCCGTGTGTCCGGGCATCCATCCTAGTCCGCATCGAAATAGGCGACGAGGTCGGTGGAGGCGGAGGCCGTTAGCGTAAGTCCCATGGACGTGGTGCCGCGTACTTAACGGAGGATACGCCTCACCAGAGTCCAGTGAGAGTAATGCGGAGCATGCATGTGAAGACAGACCTGCTAAACAACATGCTGCAAGTCGGGACGCGTCAGGGTCAGGTACTGCAAAGCACCCTTGGTGTCGACAGGCGTGGGAGCAGGCTTGCAGTTAAGCATGCCGGCTCGATCGAGAAGCTCATGGGCATAGCGCTGCTGGTGCAGGAAGAACCCATCTAGCCGTCGAACCACCTCAATGCCAAGGAAGTAGTGCAGGGCCCCAAGTCCTTCAGGGCAAACTCATCACGAAGACGAGTGAGCCGCTGGAGGAGCGCGACAGTGGATGCCGTCAGGATGATGTCGTTGACGTATAGCAGCAAGTAGGTCGTGTCAACTCCGTGAGGGTACACGAAGAGGGATGCATCGGAGCGATTCGATGTAAATCCGAGCGTCTGCAGGAATGCAGCGATGCGCTGGTACCAGTCCCGAGGTGCCTGCTTCAACCCGTAAAGGGAACGGGAGAGCAAGCACACATGGTCTGGATGCGTGGCGTCGACGAAGCCGGTGGGCTGCTCACAGAACACCTACTCAGCGAGGTGGTCGTGCAAGAAGGCGTTGGAAACGTCCAACTGATGCATAGGCCAAGCTCGGGTGACGGCGAGCTGAAGCACGCTGCGGATCGTGCCCGGTTTAACAACCCGGGCAAAGGTGTCGGTGAAGTGCATGCCCGCACATTGCTGAAAGCCTTGAACCATCCAGCAAGCTTTATATAGCTCGAGAGTGCCATCCAGACGAGTCTTGTGCCAAAAGACCCACTTGCTTGTGATGACGTTGGCACGAGGCGGCCGAGGGACAGGCTGTCAGGTACGGTTTCACTGGAGCACGTCGAACTCTTCCTGCATCGCAGCGAGCCAATGAGGATCCCGAAGGGCGGCTCGAGCTGATGATGGGAGAGGGGACGGCTCAGATATGGAAGCTGTGAGAAGGTACTCATCGTTGGTGTACCGCGTGCTCGGGTGGAAGGTGCTAGCACGAGAGCGAGTCATCGGGCGGGGCAGCGAGTCTGGGGTGGCGGCGGCGATGACGAAGAAGAGCCCGCCACCTCTGAGACCGCGGGCGATGTTGGACATATGCCCTAGAGGCAATATATAAAGTGTTTATTATTATATTATTTCCTTTTTCATGATAATCATTTATTATCCATGCTATAATTGTAGTGATTGAAACACATTGCATGTGTGGGTAAATAGACAACACAATGTCCCTAGTATGCCTCCAGTGAACTAGCTCGTTGATCAAAGGATGGTTAAGGTTTCCTAGCCACGGACATGAGATGTCATTTGATAACGGGATCACATCATTAGGAGAATGATGTGATGGACAAGACCCAAACTACAAACGTACCGTATGATCGTGTCAGTTTATTGCTACTGTTTTCTCCATGTCAATGTATATGTTCCTTTGACCATGAGATCATGGAACTCACGGATATCGGAGGAGTGCCTTGTGTGTATGAAACGTCGCAACGTAACTGGGTGACTATAAAGGTGCTCTACAGGTATCTCCGATGGTGTTTGTTGAGTTGGCATGGATCGAGACTAGGATTTGTTACTCCGTGTTACGGAGAGGTATCTCGGGCCCACTCGGTAATACAAAATCACAATGAGCCTTGCAAGCAATGTGACTAATTGTTAGTTGCGGGATGTTGTGTTACGAAACGAGTAAAGAGACTTGTCGGTAACAAGGTTGAACTAGGTATGGAGATACCGACGATCGAATCTCGGGCAAGTAACATACCGAAGAACAAAGGGAACGTTATACGGGATTAACTGAATCCTTGACATAGAGGTTCGACCGATAAAGATCTTCGTAGAATATGTAGGAACCAATGTGGACGTCCAGGTCCCGCCATTGGTTATTGGCCGTAGAGGTGTCTCGGTCATGTCTACATAGTTCTTGAACCCGCAGGGTCTGCACACTTAAGGTTCGGTGACGTTTCGGTAGTATAGAGTTGTTTATGGTGGTGACTGAAGGTTGTTCGGAGTCCTAGATGAGATCCCAGACATCACGAGGAGCTCCGTAATGGTCCGGAGGTAAAGATTCATATATAGGAAGTCCCAGTTTGGTCGCCGGAAAAGTTTCGGGCTCATCGCTAGTGTACCGGGAGTGCCGGTAGTGTACCGGGAGACCTCCGAGAGGGGTATTTCGACCCTAGAGGGACCATGGGCTGTGGGAGAGTATTAACCAGCCCTTAGTGGGCTGGTAAATCAGCCTAGAAAGGCCCATGACACAGGAGAAAAAGGCTAAAGGAAAAAAGGCCAAAAATCAGCCAATAGGAGGCAATCCTACTCAAACTAGGATTGGAGGTGGAATAGGATTCCACCCTCCTATTCGGCCGAGCCAAGAGGCCCTTGGCTGCCTCTCCTCTCCTCTCGTCCTATATATACTGGTGGAATAGCTAGGGTTTTGGCAACAATTTCAGCCACGTGCTACCCGTTCCACCGGTGTTCCTCTAGATTAGTTTTCCGCAGTGCTTAGGCGAAGCCCTGCCGGAATTACTCCACCACCACCATCACCGGAGCGCCGTCACGCTGTGAACTCTCTCTCCTCTCCACCTCCCCTTGCTGGATCAAGACGGTGGATATCGTCGTCAAGCTGCACATGTGCTGAACGAGGAGGTGCCGTCCGTTCGGTACTAGATCGGAAGGATCGTGATCAAGGCCACGGGACGTTCGTGATCTGATCGTGGGACGGAGCGTGACGAGATCGTGGGACGGTTCGCGATTGGTTCGCACGACGGTTAGTGATTAGATCGTGGGACGCTCGGCGATTTGGATCGCGAATAAGTACGACTACACCAACCGCGTTTCTTAACGCTTCCCACTTGGCGATCTACAAGGGTACGTAGATCCACTCTCCCTCTCGTAGATGCTCATCACCATGGATAGGTTTGCGTGTGCGTAGGATTTTTTTTTCCCATGAGACGTTCCCCAACAGTGGCATCATGAGCTAGGTTGATGGTTCGATGAGATCTCGAGTAGAAAACAAAAGGTTTGTGCGCGTTGATGCTTAGATTGCTTCCTCCCTTGGTCGGATTTTGGTTCAGCGGGATTGTGAGATAAAAACGACCCAGACCAACATTACTCGTACGCTTACAAGTGACCGGTTCCCTCGATGCAACTTGTTGCTTAGATGGCTTGCGGGTGACAATTTGTCTCACTTTAGTTGGATCGGATCCGACAACGGAGGTCCTTGAGAAGGTTGAAAAGCAATCTACATATCACCGTTGTGGTTTATGCGTAGGTGAGAATCGTTCTTGCTAGATACCCGTAGCAGCCACGTAAAACATGCAACAGCAATTAGAGGACGTCTAACTTGTTTTTGTAGGGTATGTTGTGATGTGATATGGCCAATTGCATGATGAGATATATGTGATGTATGAGATGATCATGTGATGTATAGAATTTCACGACTTGCACATCGATGAATACGGCAACCGGCAGGAGCCATAGGGTTGTCTTTAATTATTGTATGACCTGCGTGTCAATCATTAAGCGCTATGTAATGCTTTACTTTATCGCTAAGCGGTAGCAATAGAAGTAGAAGCAGGGCTGGCGCCACAACCCCAATGGCAGCACATTGATGGAGATCAAGATGATGGAGATCATGGTGTTGTGCCGGTGACGATGGAGATCATGCCGGTGTTTCGAAGATGGAGATCTTAAACACAAGTTCATGGCCATATCATGTCACTTATGAATTGCATGAGATGTTAATCCTTTTATGCACCTTGTTTTGCTTAGTACGACGGTAGCATTATAAGGTGATCCCTCACTTGAATTTCAAGATGAACTGTGTTCTCCCCGAGTGTGCACCGTTGCGAAAGTTCGTCGTGTCGAGACACCACATGATGATCGGGTGTGATAGACTCTAAGTTCACATACAACGGGTGCAAGCCAGATTTGCACGTGCAGAACACTCGGGTTAAACTTGACGAGCCTAGCATGTACAGACATGGCCTCGGAACACAAGAGACCGAAAGGTCGAACATGAGTCATATAGTAGATATGATCAACATAATGATGTTCACCATTGAAACCAGCTTAACTCACGTGATGATCGGACTTGAGTTGGTGAATTTGGATCATGTGACACTCAGATGACCTGAGGGATATCGATTTGAGTGGGAGCTTTAGTAATTTGATTAACTAAACTCATTATCTTGAACAATAGTCTAAGTAACCTTTGCATATTTATATTGTAGATCAATGGCTCGCGTAGTAGCACCCCTGAATTTTAATGCGTTCCTAGAGAAAGCTAAGTTGTAAGATGAAGGAAGTAACTTTGTTGATTGGGCCCTTAATCTGAGGATTATCCTCATGGCTTCCCAGAAACAATATGTCCTTGATGCACCGCTTGGTGACCAACCAGAAGACATGACCTCCGAAGACGTTAAGAACGCTTGGGAGGCTCGTGCTCGAGACTACTCAATAGTTCAGTGTGCAATATTGTATGGCTTAGAACCGGGACTTCAAAGACGTTTTGAACGTCATGGAGCATATGAGATGTTCCAGGTCTTTCAGAAGAATGCCCGAATCAAGAGGTATGAGACCTCCGATAAATTCTATGCTTGCAAGATGGAGGAGAATGGGTCTATCAGTGAGCATATACTCAGAATGTCTGGATATTCAAACCGTCTAGCTGAGTTGGGAATTGCCCTTCCGCAAGAGGCGATCATTGATAGAGTTCTTCAATCACTGCCACCTAGTTACAAGAGTTTTGTGATGAACTATAACATGCACGGAATGAACAAGTCATCATCCGAGCTGTTTGCGATGTTGAAAGTCGCTGAGTCTGAAATTCAGAAAGAACATCAAGTGTTGATGGTCAATAAAACCACTAGTTTCAAGAAAAATGGCAAGGGCAAAGGCAAGAAGGGTAAAACCAAGAAGGATGGCAAAGCAGTTGCTACTCCTACAAAGAAGCCTAAGCATGGACCTAAGCCAGAAACTGAGTGCTTTCATTGCAAGGGAACTGGTCACTAGAAGCGGAACTGCCCCAAGTACCTGGCTGACAAGAAGGCGGCCAACGACAAACAAGGTATATATGATATACATGTTATTGATGTGTACCTTACTAGTTCTCGTAGTAGTGCCTGGGTATTTGATACCGGTTCGGTTGCTCACATTTGCAACTCAAAACAGGAACTACGGAATAAACGAAGACTGGCAAAGGAGGAAGTGACGATGCACGTGGGAAATGGTTCCAAGGTTGATGTGATCGCCGTCAGCACGCTCTCTCTTCGATTACCATCAGGATTAGTGATGAACCTGAATAATTGTTATTTAGTGCCTGCGTTAAGCATGAACATTATATCTGGATCTTGTTTGTTGCAAGACGGTTACTCATTTAAATTAGAGAATAAAGGTTGTTCTATTTATATGAGTAATATCTTTTATGGTCATGCACCCAATGTTAGGGGTTTATTCATATTGAATCTTGATAGTGATGACACACATGTTCATAACATTGATGCCAAAAGATGTAGAGTAGTTAATGATAGTACCACTTTCTTATGGCACTGCCGTTTAGGTCATGTTGGTGTAAAACGCATGAGGAAGCTCCATGCTGATGGACTTTTGGAGTCACTTGATTTTGAATCACTTGACACATGTGAACCATGCTTGATGGGCAAGATGACTAAAACGCCGTTCTTAGGAACAATGGAACGGGCAAGTGACTTATTGGAAATCATACATACCGATGTGTGCGGTCCAATGAATGTTGCAGCGCGCGGTGGATATCGTTACTTTCTCACCTTCACTGATGACTTGAGTAGATATGGGTATATTTACTCGATGAAACACAAGTGTGAAACATTTGAAAAAATCAAGCAATTTCAGAGTGAAGTTGAGAATCATCGTAACAAGAAGATTAAATTTCTGCGATCTGATCGAGGAGGTGAATATCTGAGTTATGAGTTTGGCAGTCACTTAAGACAATGTGGAATTGTTTCGCAGTTGACACCGCCCGGAACACCACAGCGTAATGGTGTGTCTGAACGTCATAATCGAACCTTATTAGATATGGTGCGTTCTATGATGTCTCTTGCTGATTTGCCACTATCGTTTTGGGGATATACATTAGAGACATCTGCATTCACTTTAAATAGGGCACCATCAAAATCCGTTGAGACGACGCCATATGAACTGTGGTTTGGCAAAAGGCCAAAATTGTCGTTTCTTAAAGTTTGGGGATGTGATGCTTATGTCAAAAAGCTTCAGCCTGAAAAGCTGGAACCCAAAGCGGAGAAATGCGTCTTCATAGGATACCCGAAAGAGACAGTCGGGTATACCTTCTATCTCATATCCGAAGGCAAAGAGTTGGTCTCTAAGAACGGAACATTTCTTGAGAAAGAGTTTCTCTCAAAAGAATTGAGTGGGAGGAAAATAGAGCTTGATGAGGTTATTGAACCTTTACTTCAACGAGAAAGTAGTGCAGCGCAGAAAAATGTTTCTGTGGAACCTACGATGGTAGAAGAGGAAGCTAATGATGATGATCATGAAGCTTTGGATCAAGCTGCTATTGAACCTCGTAGGTCGACAAGGGTTCGTACTACTCCCGAGTGGTACGACAACCCTGTCTTGGAGGTCATGTTGTTAGACAACAATGAACCTACGAGCTATGGAGGAGCAGTGATGGGCCCGGATTCCGAGAAATGGTTAGAGGCCATGAAATCCGAGATGGGATCCATGTATGAAAACAAAGTATGGACTTTGGAAGTACTACCTGAAGGGCGAAAGGCCATTCAGAACAAATGGATCTTTAAGAAGAAGACGGACGCAGACGGTAATGTCATCGTCTACAAAGCTCGACTTGTGGCAAATGGTTTTTCACAAGTTCAAGGAGTTGACTACGATGAGACTTTCTCACCCGTAGCGATGCTTAAGTCTGTCAGAATCATGTTGGCAATAGCTGCTTATTTTGACTATGAAATTTGGCAGATGGATGTCAAAACAGCGTTCCTCAATGGTTTCCTTGAGGAAGAGTTGTATATGATGCAAACCGAAGGTTTTGTCGATCCAGAAAATGCTGACAAAGTTTGCAAACTCCAGCGATCCATTTATGGACTGGTGCAAGCATCTCGGAGTTGGAATAAGCGCTTTGATGAGGTGATCAAAGCGTTTGGGGTTATACAAGTTTATGGAGAAGTTTGTATTTACAAGAAAGTGAGTGGGAGCTCTATAGCGTTTCTAGTGTTATATGTGGATGACATATTGCTAATTGGAAACAATATAGAAATGCTGGAAAGCGTGAAGGAGTATTTGAATAAGAGTTTTTCAATGAAGGACCTAGGAGAAGCTGCTTTCGTATTAGGCATTAAGATCTATAGAGATAGATCGAGACGCTTAATAGCACTTTCACAGAGCACATACCTTGATAAATTTTTGAAGAAGTTCAAAATGGAACAGGCCAAGAAGGGGTTCTTGCCTGTGTTACAAGGTGTGAAGTTGAGTAAGACTCAATAACAGTGACTGCAGAAGATAAAGAAAAGATGAGCGTCATCCCCTATGCTTCAGCCATAGGCTCTATCATGTATGCAATGTTGTGCACAAGACCCGATGTCAGCCTTGCCATAAGTATGGTTGGAAGGTTTCAAAGTGATCACTGGCAAGCAGTCAAGAATATCCTTAAGTACCTTAACAGGACTAAGGACATGTTTCTCGTTTATGGAGGTGATGAAGAGCTCGTCGTAAAGGGTTACGTCGATGCAAGCTTTGACACTGATCCGGATGACTCTAAGTCGCAAACCGGATACGTATTTATTCTTAACGGGGGAGCGGTAAGCTGGTGCAGTTCCAAGCAAAGTGTGGTAGCTGATTCTACATGCGAAGCGGAGTACATCGCAGCCTCGGAGGCAGCAAAGGAAGGTGTCTGGATGAAGCAGTTCATGACAGATCTTGGAGTGGTGCCTAGTGCACTGAATCCAATAAACCAGTTCTGTGACAACACTGGTGCCATTGCTCTAGCCAAGGAACCAAGGCTTCACAAGAGGTCCAGACACATAAAGCGACGCTTCAACTCCATTCGGTTCTACATCGAGGAGAAGGACATAAATATTTGCAAAGTGCACACGGATCTGAATGTTGCAGACCCGTTGACTAAACCTCTTCCAAGGTCTAAACATGATCAACACCAGAAATGTATGGGTGTTCGATTCATTACCATGCAAATCACATAGTGATGTGATCTAGATTATTGACTCTAGTGCAAGTGGGAAACTGTTGGAAATATGCCCTAGAGGCAATATATAAAGTGTTTATTATTATATTATTTCCTTGTTCAAGATAATCGTTTATTATCCATGCTATAATTGTAGTGATTGGAAACACATTGCATGTGTGGGTAAATAGACAACACAATGTCCCTACTATGCCTCTAGTGAACTAGCTCGTTGATCAAAGGATGGTTATGGTTTCCTAGCCATGGACATGAGATGTCATTTGATAATGGGATCACATCATTAGGAGAATGATGTGATGGACAAGACCCAAACTACAAACGTAGCGTATGATCGTGTCAGTTTATTGCTACTGTTTTTTGCATGTCAATGTATATGTTCCTTTGACCATGAGATCATGCAACTCACGGATATCGGAGGAGTGCCTTGTATGTATCAAACGTCGCAACGTAACTGGGTGACTATAAAGGTGCTCTACAGGTATCTCCGATGGTGTTTGTTGACTTGGCATGGATCGAGACTGGGATTTGTTACTCCGTGTTACGGAGAGGTATGTCGGGGCCCACTCGGTAATACAACATCACAATGAGCCTTGCAAGCAATGTGACTAATTGTTAGTTGCGGGATCTTGTGTTATGGAACGAGTAAAGAGACTTGCCGGTAACACGGTTGAACTAGGTATGGAGATACCGACGATCGAATCTCGGGCAAGTAACATACCGAAGAACAAAGGGAACGTTATACGGGATTAACTGAATCCTTGACATAGAGGTTCGACCGATAAAGATCTTCGTAGAATATGTAGGAACCAACGTGGACGTCCAGGTCCCGCCATTGGTTATTGGCCGTAGAGGTGTCTCGGTCATGTCTACATAGTTCTCGAACCCGTAGGATCTGCACACTTAAGGTTCGGTGACGTTTCGGTAGTATAGATTTGTGTATGGTGGTGAACGAAGGTTGTTCGGAGTCTCGGATGAGATCTCGGATGTCACGAGGAGCTCCGGAATGGTCCGGAGGTAAAGATTCATATATAGGAAGTCCCAGTTTGGTCGCCGGAAAAGTTTCGGGCTCATCGGTAGTGTACCGGGAGTGCCGGTAGTGTACCAGGAGACCTCCGGGAGGGGTATTTCGACCCTAGAGGGACCATGGGCTGTGGGAGAGTATTAACCAGCCCATAGTGGGCTGGTAAATCAGCCTAGAAAGGCCCATGGCGCAGGAGAAAAAGGCTAAAGGAAAAAAGGCCAAAAATCGGCCAATAGGAGGCAATCCTACTCCAACTAGGATAGGAGGTGGAATAGGATTCCACCCTCCTATTCGGCCGAGCCAAGAGGCCCTTGGCTGCCTCTCCTCTCCTCTCCTCCTATATATACTGGTGGAATATCTAGGGCTTTGGCAACAATTGCAGCCACGTGCTACCCGTTCCACCTGTGTTCCTCTAGATTAGTTTTCCGCAGTGCTTAGGCGAAGCCCTGCCGGAATTGCTCCAACACCACCATCACCGGAGCGCCGTCACGCTGCCGGTGAACTCTCTCTCCTCTCCACCTCCCCTTGCTGGATCAAGACGGTGAAGATCGTCATCAACCTGCACGTGTGCTGAACGCGGAGGTGCCGTCCGTTCGGTACTAGATCGGAAGGATCGTGATCAAGGCCACGGGACGTTCGTGATCTGATCGCGGGACGGATCGTGACGAGATCACGGGACGGTTCATGATTGGTTCGCGCGACGGTTTGTGATTAGATCGCGGGACGCTCGGCGATTTGGATCGCGAAGAAATACGACTACACCAACCGCGTTTCTTAACGCTTCCCGCTTAGCGATCTACAAGGATACGTAGATCCACTCTCCCTCTCATAGATGCTCATCACCATGGATAGGTTTGCGTGTGCGTAGGAAAATTTTTGTTTCCCATGCGACGTTCCCCAACAGGCGACGCCGCGGACGAGGCCACTGGAGGTGTCAGGACCGCCGAGGAGGCAGGCAGTGGCGCGGCCGTCAGAGAGGCCGACGGCATGGTCGAGGCCGGTGATTCCAAGGGCGTCGCGGGCGCCGGGGGAGGTGCAGCCCCTAAGACAGGCAGCCGGGGAGAAACTCAACCCGTGGCGCTGGGGGCACCCTCAAAGCCGGGAGGCGGCCCAAGAGAAGCATGCGGGCGGCCGTCCCCGGGAGCGGGAAAAGCCGCAACATCCGAAGGAACCTGTTGAAATGGAAAAACCAACTCATCAAAGTAAACGTGTCAGGAAGTGATCACCTGTTGTGAGATAGGATCATAGCACCGGTAGGCTTTGGTGTTGGGGGATAGCCAAGAAATATGCAGGCCATGGACCGAGGTGCGAGCTTATGAGGAGTAGTGGAAGCGATGCTAAGGTAGCACAGGCAACCGAAGATGCGGAGCTCAGCATCGGAAGGTGGCGTGCCGAACAAAAGGTGATGAGGTGCAAAATTCCCGTGAGTGCGACAGGGACGAATGTTGATGAGTAGTGATGCGGTGGCAAGCACGTCGGGCCAAAAACATGGTGGCACGTAGGCGTGGAAGAGGAGGGTGCGGACGAAGTCATTAAGAGTGAAAAGCATGCGCTCAGCGCGGCCATTTTATTGCGAAGTGTACGGGCAAGTGAGACGAAAAATCGTGCCGTGTGTGGCAAGAAGGTTGCGGATCGCAAGGTTATCAAACTCCTTCCTGTTGTCTGTTTGCAACGGATATGGATGGGACGTCCAAACTGCGTGGAGACATAGGAGTAGAACATGGTGAGAGTGGCAACAACATCCGATTTTCGCCGCAATGGGAAGGTCCACACATAATGTGAAAATTCATCAAGTATGACAAGATAATAAAGATAGCCCGTGTTACTTGCAAGAGGAGATGTCCAAACATCACTATGAATTAGCTCAAACGGGTATGATGCAACGTGCGAGGAAGTGCTAAAAGGAAGACGAACATGTTTCCCGAGAAAACAAGCATGACAAGTGTGATCGTCGATCTTATTTCACGTGAATGAAAAACTCCAAAGAATACGACGAAGGGTGGCGGTGTTGGGATGACCGAGACGAGCATGCCAAAGGTCCACTCCGACGGAAAGCGCCATGGGTGCAGCGACACAGGAAGTGGACGAGTGGACCGGGTAGAGATCGTCTGGGCTATCACATCGGTGGAGCACCATCCGGGTACAGACATCCTTAACAGAAAAGCCAAACATGTCAAATTCAACGGTGACAGGATTTGCACGTGTAAGATAACGAATGGAAACAAGGTTTTTAATGATGTCAGGAGAGACAAGTACGTTAGAAAGAGATAATGGCATGGAGTTAGAAGGAAAAGCAACATGACCGACATGAGTAATAGGCATCGAAGAACCGTCACCCACGGGAATGCGAGCAGCGGTGTGAACGGGGTGAGCGGTAAGAAGGTTACTGGGTTTGGCGGCCATATGAGCCGTGGCTCTAGTGTCCATATACCAGTCGCCACCGCTAGTGTACTACTGCGGTGTGGGGGCGGTGTGGAGGGCCGCTAGAAGCGCGGGGTCCCAAGGTGCCGGCGGGAGGGCCGGTGCCGACGGCAGCGGCTGTGGCGGCGGTGCCGCGAACCCTCTGGCTGAAGGCAGCCCATAGGCCGTAGAGGGGCCGTAGGGCAGTGCGGGCCGATACGGCTGAGGAGCCGCATGAAGCACCTGATGAGAGGCCAGACGAGCACCGAAGAAGCCGGGAACGGGGGCGCGCGGGACAAGCCTGGAGTACGCGTGAATGACCCCCTCTAGGGGTTCTGGCCAGCCTGCCAGGGCGCCGGCGAGAGCTGCTCCTACGGGTGGCGCGGCGCCCCGCCGTGGGCAGCCGACTCCTGCTGCTACTGTTTGCGGCCACCGCGGACACCGCGGCCACCGCGGACACCGTGGCCACCGCGGCGCTGTTGCTCCTCGGCGGGGGGCGGGGGGGGCCTGCGGCGGTGCCGGGTAGGGGAACCCGGGCGGCGGCAGCACTTGGAAGGGCCCCGGTGCGGGCCGTGGCGGGGGAGCCGGGGCGGTAGGCGGCGCGCCGCCACGGGTATGCGACATCTGCATCCTCCTCTCCTCCAGCTTCAAGTACGCGACGATCTTGGGGAAGGTCGGGTTGGTGATGAGAGGGATGTTGGAGGCGGCGTTCCCGAAGTCGTCATTTAGGCCGGCGATGAGGGTGCTGACAAGAAGCTCGTTGGAGACCTTCTCACCGAGGTCACGGAGGTCGTCAACAAGCTTCTTCAGGCGCATGCAATAATCGTCAACAGACGAGTCGAGCTGCTGGCAACAAAAAAAAAGCGCCGTGCAGGAAAACCTTGCGTTGGAGCGTGTTGTTGGTGAAGAGGCCGTTGAGCTTGGTCCAAACGGCGTGAGCGTCATCGTCGGCGGAGACCACGGTGTGGAAAAGGTCCTTTGAGATGGTGGTGTAGAACTAACGGATGAGAGTGGCGTCGATGGACGTTCACTCCTTATCGTCCTCCATGAAGCGGGAATCCACGGAGCCATCGATGTGATCCCGGAGGTTGTACTCACGGAACACAAGGGAGAAGTACGTCTTCCAGGCATAGTAGGTGGAGGAGAGGTCATCGAGAATGACGGGAACCCGAGCGAGGATGTTGAGATCGCGGATGACGACGGGGTAGGGACCGTCGAACGGGTTGGTGTGGTTGCTGCGGGCGGTGCCGGAGGAACCGGGGGAGGCCATGATCCGAAAGGGGGACGGGGGTGCGGCGGCATGCGGGGTGGCGGCGCGGCAAAGGGGTGGCGGCGCGGCTTGGGGCGGCGCGGCGTGATGCGGGCGGCGGCGGCGGCTCACGTGGGCGGCGGCGGAAGAACGCGGCGGCGCGTGGTGGCGGCGGCGGCCGCGATGAGATCACGGCAGCGGCGACGGCAAGGGTTAGGGTTAGGATCGCAGGCATTATACCATGTTAGAAACGAGTGTTTTGGCAATGCTTCGCATATATGGAGTACAAAGTGTGCCATAACTTCAGCTATACAATGACTAGGAGGTAGGCCAAGCTATACTATATACATGCACAAACCATGTGTTCAACACTAAACTTCTCGAAAACAAAAGCCGGGTCTAACACTAATAGATAGACTGTATTTATTAATGGAGACGACGACGAGGCGTGATCAGATAATGACCCTTATCTGACCCGGCGGCAGTGATGGCCTGGACCTGGCCAACTCCTTGTAGAGCCCACGCGTGCAATAGGGCCCAATAGATGGTTGACCGTCGGGGTGTCTTGTTGTAGATGGCGTGCACCATCCCAGCAAACATGCATACACGTCCACATGCATGCGTGTGCATGGCTGGACTCAAATTATTGACGGATGTGCTGCTTCATGTTGCATGTATGATAATCATTTGGCTTTCTTCAAATAGCTATGTTTTTTTTTGACTTTATTTGTGGCCATGAACACTCCATTAATTCTGTATAAAATTAAACATGGTGTCGTAATTTTGTCCTGAACAACAAAATAATATATTGCGTCATTTTTAATTGAAATCACCTGACAAATAAACATTCTTGAAATATTTTGGGTCGTATTCGAGGTAGCTATGTACATATTGATGGGGAACGTCGCATGGGAAACAAAAAAATTCTTACACACACGCAAGATCTATCTATGGTGATGAGCATCTACGAAAGGCGAGTGGATCTACATATCCTTCTAGATCGCTAAGCGGGAAACGTTAAGAAATGCGGTTGGTGTAGTCGAACGTTTTCGCGATCCAAATCGCCGAGCATCCCGCGATCTCATCACGATCCATCCCGCGATCGAATCACGAGTCGTTCCGTGAACTCTTCACGATCTGTCCCAAGATCTCATCACGATCCGTCTCGTGATCTTGATCATGGTTCTTCAGATCTAACGCCGAACGGACGACACCTTCGCGTTCAGCACATGTACAGCTCGATGACGATCTCCGCCTTCTTGATCCAGCAAGAGGGAGCGGAGAGGTAGATGAGTTCTCCGGCAGCGCGACGGCGTTGCGGCGATGGTGGTGGAGTAATTCCAGCAGGGCTGCACCTAAGCACCGCTAAAAACTGATCTAGAGGAGAAAACAATCTAGAGGAACAAGAGGGCAGCATGTGGCAATTATGGTTAGCTCTTCTCTCTAAATCCTCTAGTATATATATATTGGAGGAAGAGGAGGAGACAGCCTCAAACCCTCAAGATCTGGCCGAAATTTGAGGTGGAGGAGTCCTACTCCAATCCTATTAGTAGTAGGATTCCTCCTTTCCACTTGGAAACTCTTTCCACCTCTTCACCTTTGGATTTTTTCCTTCTCAAACCTCATGGGCTTTACTACAGGCTTCGGCCATCCCACCAGCCCATGAGGCCCCTCGGGGCGTTACACCCCTCCCGATGGTCCTCCGGTACCCTCCCGGCACTCTCGGTACACTACCGATGATCTCGAAACTTTTCCGACGACAAAAACAGGACTTACTATATATCAATCTTTACCTCCGGACCATTCCGGAGCTCCTCGTGATGTATGGGATATCATCCGTGACTCCGAAAAACATTCGGTCATCACCATACATAACTCTATACTACCAAAACATCACCGAACCTAAAGTGTGCAGACCCTGCGGGTTCGAAAACTATGTAGACATGTCCGAGACACCTCTAGGGTTAATAACCAATAGCGGGACCTGGATGCCCATATTGATTCCTACATATTCTACGAACATCTTTCTCGGTTGAATCTCTATGTCAAGGATTTAGTTAATCCCGTATGATGTTCCCTTAGTTCTTCGGTATGTTACTTGCCCGAGATTCGATCGCCGGTCTCTCCATACCTAGTTCAACCTCGTTACCGGCAAGTCTCTTTACTCGTTTACGCAATACAAGATCCCGTGGCTAACACTTAGTCACATTGCTTGCAAGGCTTATTGTGATGTTGTATTACCGAGTGGGCCCTGAGATACCTCTCCGTCACACGGAGTAACAAATCCTAGTCTTGATCCATGCCAACCCAACAGACACCCTCGGAGATACCTGTAGAGTACTTTTATAGTCACCCAATTACGTTGCGACGTTTGATACACACAAGACACTCCTCCAGTGTCAGTGAGTTGCATGATCTCATGGTCATAGGAACAAATACTTGACATGTAGAAAAGAGTAGCAATAAACTGATACGTTCATATGCTACGTTTGTAATTTGGGTCTTGTTCATCACATCATTCTCCTAATGATGTGATCCCGTTATCAAATGACATCTCATGTCCATGGCTAGGAAACCTTGACCATCTTTGATCAACGAGCTAGTTTATTAGAGGCATACTAGGGACACGGTATTGTCTATGTATCCACACATGTATCTAAGTTTCCGATCAATACAATTATAGCATGGATAATAAACAATTATCATGAGCAAGGAAATATGATAATAACCAATTTATTATTGCCTCTAGGGCGTATTTCCAACAGTCTCTCACTTGGACTAGAGTCAATAATCTAGTTCACATCACCATGTGATTCGCATTGTTATGAATCTAACACCCAATGAGTTCTGGGCCTCGATCATGCTTTGCATGTGAGAGAAGTCTTTTAGTCAATGGGTCTGCGACTTTCAGATCCATGTGTACTTTGCAAATCTCTATGTCAAACTGTAAATACTGCTACCACACTCCACTTTGATCTGTTCCAAATGGCTGCTCCACTATACGCATCCATATTAGTGTTAAAGCTTGCATCGACGTAACTCTTTACGACGAACCCTTTATCACCTCCATAATCGAGAAACATTTCCTTAGTCTTTTAATCACTAAGGATAATATTGACCGTTGTCAAGTGATCCACTCCTGGATCACTCTTGTACCCCTTGACGGACTCATGACAAGGCACACACAGGTGCAATACATAGCATGGCAGACTATATAGAGCCTATGGCTAACGCGTAGGAGACGACCTTCGTCCTTTCTCTTTCTTCTGTCATGGTCGATCTTTGAGTCTCACTCAACTTCACACCTTACAAAGCAGGCGAGAACACTTCTCTCTGACTGATTCATTTTGAACTCTTTCAAAATCTTGTCAAGGTATGTACTCATTCAAAGTCTCCTCAAGCATCTTGATCTATCTCTATAGATCTTGATGCTCAACAATTAGGTAGCTTTATCCAGGTTTTCCTTTGAAAAACTCTTTTCAAACAACCATTTATGCTTTCCAAAAATTCTACATCATTTCCGATCAACAATATGTCATCCACATATGCTTATGAGAAACTCTATAGTGCTCCCACTCACTTAATTGTAAATACAAGTTTCTCATAAACTTTGTATAGACTCAAAAACTTTGATCACCTCATCAAAGCGTATATTCCAACTCCGAGATGCTTGCTCCATCCCATAGAAGGATTGCTGGAGCTCGCACACCTTTTATCATCCTTTAGGATTGACAAAACCTACTGGTTGTATCACATACAACCTTTCCTCAAGTAAACCGTTAAGGAAACAATGTTTTGACATCCGTCTATCAGATTAAAATAGACTTTAGCATCGCTACGAGTGAGAATGTCTCATCGCAGTCAACTCCTTGAACTTTGTTGGAAACTTCTTTGTGACAAGTCGAGCTTTATAAACGGTGACATTTGCCATCAGCGTCTGTCTTCATTTTAAAAGTCCATTTGTACTCAACGACCTGCCGTCCAACGAGAAAGTCTACCAAAGTCTATACTTGGTTTTCATACATGGATCCATTCTCGGATTTCATGGCCTCTAACCATTTGTCGGAATCCGGGCCCATAATCGCTTCTCCATAGCTCATAGGTTCATCGTTGTCCAACAACATGACCTCTAAGACAGGGTTGTCGTACCACTCAGGAGCAGTACACTTCCTTGTCGACCTCCGAGGATCGATAGTAACTTTATCCGAAGCTTCATGATCGTCATCATTAACTTCCTCTTCAACTAACATAGGCTTCACAGAAACATCTTCCTGCACTGTGCTACTCTATTGTTGAAACAAAGGTTCAATAACCTCATCAAGTTCTATCTTCCTCCCACTCAATTCTTTCGAGAGAAACTCTTTCTCGAGAAAGGATTCGTTTATAACAACAAACACTTTGCACTCGGATCTGGGATAGAAGGTATACCCAACTGTTCTTAGTGTATTCCATGAAGATGCATTTGTCCACTTTGGGTTCGAGCTCATTAGGTGAAAACCTATTTCACATAAGCGTCACAGCCCCAAACATTAAGAAATGATAGCTTAGGTTCCTATCAAACCATAATTCATATGGTGTCATCTTAACGGATTTAGATGGTGCAATATTTAAAGTGAATGCAGTTGTCTCTAATGCATAACCCCAAAATGATAGTGGCAAAACCATAAGAGACATCATAGTATGCACCATATCCAATATAGCACGACTATGACGTTCGGACAAACCATCATACTATGGTGTTCCGGGTGGCGTGAGTTGTGAAACAACTTTCACATTGTCTAAAGTTGTATGTCAAATTCGTAACTCAGATATTCACCTCCACGATCATATCGCACACGTTTTTATCTTTTTGTCATGATGATCTTAAACTTCACTCTGAATTTGCTTGAACCTTTCAAACGATTCAGACTTGTGTTTCATTAAATAAATATACACTATATCTACTCAAATCATTAGTGAAGGTAAGAAAATAATGATATCCACCACACGCTACAAGACTCATTGGATTGCATACATCAACATGTATCATTTCCAATAAATCACTTGCCCGCTCCATTAAACCGAAAACGGGGTCCTTAGTCATCTTGCCCATGAGGCTTGGTTTGCATGTCTCAACCGATTTGAAATCGAATGAGTCCAAAGATCCATCAGCATGGAGTTTCTTCATGCGATTTATACCAATATGACATTTAGCGGTAGTGCCACAAGTATGTGGTACTGTCATTACTAACTTTGTATCTTTTAGCATCAATGTTATGAACATGTGTATTACTACGATCAAGATTCAACAAACCATTCTCACTGGGTGCATGACCATTGAAGGTATTATTCATGTAAACAGAATAACCATTATTCTCTAACTTAAATGAATAACCGTGTTGCAATAAACACGATCTAATCACGTTAATGCTCAACTCAAAACACCAAATAACATTTATTTAGGTTTGTCACTAATCCCGAAGGTAGAGAGAGCGTCCGATGTTGATCACATCAACCTTGGAAACATTTCCAACACACATCGTCACCTCACCCTTAGCTAGTTCTCCGTTTATTCCGTAGCTTTTATTTCGAGCTACTAACATTTAGCAACCGAACTGGTATCCAATACCCAGGTGCTACTAGGAGTACTAGCAAGGTACACATCAATAACAAGTATATCAAATATACTTCTGTCAATGTTGCGAGCCTTCTTATCTACCAAGTATCTAGGGTTGTTCTGCTTCAGCGACCGTTGTCCTGATAATAGAAGCACTTAGTCTCGGGTTTGGGTTCAACTTTGGGTTGCTTCACTGGAGCAGCAATTGACTTGCCATCCATGAAGTTTCCCTCCTTGCCCTTGCCCTTCTCAAAACTAGTTGCTTTACTAACCATCAACACTTGACACTCCTTCTTGATTTCTACCTTCGCGGTGTCAAACATCGCGCACAGCTTAGGGATCATTATTTCTATCCCTAGCATTTTATAGTTCATCACCAAGTTCTAGTAGCTTAGTGACAGTGACTTGGAGAACTATATCAATCACTATCTTATCTGGAAGATCAACTCCCACTCGATTCAAGCGATTGTAGCACCCAGACAATCTGAGCACATCCTCAACGATTGAGCTATTCTCTTTCATCTTGCAGGCAAAGAATCTTGTTGGAGATCTCATATCTCACAACACGGGCACAAGCCTGAGATCCTAATTTCAGCTCTTAGAACATCTCATATGTTCCGTGACCTACAAAACGTTTCGGAGCCTTAATTCTAAGCCGTAATGCATGATGCACTAAACTATTAAGTAGTCATCAGAACGTGCCTGTCAGATGTTCACAACATCTACACACGACGCTAGATGGGTTGGCGCATCGAGCGGTGCATTAAGGACATAAGCCTTCTGTGCAGCAATGAGGACAGTCCTTAGATCATGGACCCAATCCGCAATATTGCTACCATCATCTTTGAACTCTATTTCTCTAGGAACATATAAAAATACAAGGGAGCTACTGCGTGAGCTAGTAATCTACAACATAAATTGCAAAGACACTACTGACTATGTTCATGATAATGAGTTCAATTAATCAGATTATTTAAGAACTCCCACTCAAATTGACATCCCTCCGGTTATTCGAGTGATACATGATCCAAATTCACCAACTCAAATCCGATCATCACGTGAGTTGAGGTGGTTTCAATGGTGAACATCATCATGTTGATCATATCTACTATATGACTCATGTTCGACCTTTCGATCTATTGTGTTCCAAGGCCATCTATGTACATGCTAGGCTCGTCAAGTTTAACCCGAGTGTTCTGCATGTGCAACACTGGCTTGCATCCATTGTATGTGAACGTACTGTCTATCACACCCGATCATCATGTGGTGTCTCGACACGACGAACTTTCGCAACGGTGCACACTCGGGGAGAACACAATTGATCTTGAAATTTTAGTGAGGGATCACCTTATAATGCTACCGACGTCCTTAGCAAAACAAGGTGCATAAAAGGATTAACATTACATGCAAATCATAAGTGAAATGATATGACCATGAACTTGTGCTTTTGATCTCCATCTTGAAAGCACCGACATGATCTCCATCGTCATCAGCATGACACCATGATCTCCATCAACGTGTCGCCATCGGGGTTGTCGCGCTACCCATGCTTCTACTACTATTGCTACCGTTTAGCGATAAAGTAAAGCATTACACAACGCTTAATGATTGACACGTATGTCATACAATAATTAAAGACAACCCTATGGCTCCTGCCGGTTGCCGTACTCATCAACATGCAAGTCGTGATATTCTATACAACACATGATCATCTCATACATCACATATATCTCATCATGTAATTGGTCATATCACATCATAAGATACCCTGCAAAAATAAGTTAGAGGTCCTCTAATTGTTGTTGCAAGTTTTACGTGGCTGCTACGGGTATCTAGCAAGAACAATTCTCACCTACGTAAAACCACAACGATGATACATAAATTGCTTTCCAACCTTCTGAAGGACTGCCTTTGTCGAATCCGATCCAACTAAAGTAGGAGAAACAGACAACAGCCAGCCATCTTTGTGCAACGAAGTTACACAACAATCGATGGAACCAGTCTCTCGTAAGCGTACGAGTAAGGTTGGTCCGGGCTGCTTCATCCCACAATAACGCTGAACCAAAATACGACCAAGGGAGGAAGCAATCTAAGCATCAACGCCCACAAACTCTTTGTGTTCTACTCGAGATCTCATCTACACATAGACCTAGCTCATGATGCCACTATTGGGGAACATTGCATGGGAAACAAAAAATTTCCTACGCACACGCAAAATCTATCCATGGTGATGAGCATCTACGAGAGGGAGAGTGGGTCTACATACCCTTGTAGATCGCTAAGCGGGAAGCGTTAAGAAACGCTGTTGGTGTAGTCGAACGTCTTTGCGATCCAAATCGCCGAGCGTCCCGCGATCTCATCACGATCTATCTCGCGATCCAATCACGATCCGTCCCGCGAACTCATCACGATCTGTCCTGCAATCAGGGTCCTTCCGATCTAGTGCCGAACGGACGGCACCTCCGGGTTCAGCACACGTATAGCTCGATGAAGATCTCCGCCTTCTTGATCCATAAAGAGGGAGCAGGGAGGTAGATGAGTTCTCTGGCAGCACGATGGCGTTGCGGTAATGGTCGTGGAGTAATTCCAGCAGGGCTTCACCTAAGCACCGCTGAAAACTGATCTAGAGGAGAAAACGATCTAGAGGAAGAAGAGGGCAGCACGTGGCAATTAGGGTTAGCTCTTCTCTCTAAATCCTCTAGTATATATAGGAGGGAGGGAGGGGAGGAGGCAGCCTGAAACCCTCAAGATCTGGCAGAAATTAGAGGTGGAGGAGTCCTACTCTAATCCTATTAGGAGTAGGATTCCTCCTTTCCACTTGGAAACTCTTTCCACCTCTCCACCTTTGGATTTTTTCCTTGTCAAACCTCATGGGCTTTAGTGGAGGCTTCGGACAGCCCACCAGGGGATGGTTTGTCTCCTACCACAGCCCATGAGGCCCCTTGGGGCGTGACACCCCTCCCGATGGTCCTCCGATACCCTCTCGGCACTCTCGGTACACTACCGATGAGCCTGAAACTTTCCCGACGAGCAAAACAGGACTTCTTATATGTCAATATTTACCTCCGGACCATTCCGGAGCTCCTCGTAACATCTGGGATCTCATCCGGGACTCCGAACAACCTTCGATTACCACCATACATAACTCTATACTACCAAAACATCACCGAGCCTAAAGTGTGCAGACCCTGTGGTTTCGAGAACTATGTAGACATGACCGAGACACCTCTACAGTCAATAACCAATAGCGGGACCTGGATGCCCATATTGATTCCTACGTATTCTACGAAGATCTTTATCGGTCGAACCTTTATGTCAAGGATTCAGTTAATCCCGTATGATGTTCCATTTGTTCGTCGGTATGTTACTTGCCCGAGATTCGATCGTCGGTATCTCCATACCTAGTTTAACCTCGTTACCGGCAAGTCTCTTTACTCGTTTCCGTAATACAAGATCCTGTGGCTAACACTTAGTCACATTGCTTGCAAGGCTTATTGTGATGTTGTATTACCGAGTGGGCCCTGAGATACCTCTTCGTCACACGGAGTAACAAATCACAGTCTTGATCCATGTCAACCCAACAGACACCCTCAGAGATACCTGTAGAGTACCTTTATAGTCACCTAGTTACATTGCGACGTTTCATACACACAAGGCACTCCTTCGGTGTTAGTGAGTTGCATGATCTCATGGTCATAGGAACAAATACTTGACATGCAGAAAACAGTAGCAATAAACTGATACGATCATATGCTATGTTTGTAGTTTGGGTCTTGTCCATCACATCATTCTCCGAATGATGTGATCCCGTTATCAAATGACATCTCATGTCCATGGCTAGGAAACCTTGACCATCTTTGATCAACGAGCTAGTTTATTAGAGGCATACTAGGGACACGGTGTTGTCTATGTATCCACACATGTATCTAAGTTTCCGATCAATACAATTATAGCATGGATAATAAATGATTATCATGAGCAAGGAAATATGATAATAACCAATTGCCTCTAGGGCATATTTCCAACACATATCACAAGTTAACGCTCTAACCGCACCTCATATCATAGTTTTGTGTGCTTGTTCGATTGATAAGTCTATGCTTGACTCGCAACAGGAGCCATATTTTTTTTATCTCAGTTGCAAGCCCATCATTTATTCGGAATTGGGCCGGTGGTTTTTTTTTAACCCAGTTCCTCATCATTTGGCATGTTGATTATAGTTATCATAGTTGCGAGGGCATCCTCTACTCGCAACTGGTATTAATATTTGGGGAACTTTTTATACTTGCCATTCCACCCTTGACTCAGAACTAGGCCCCTAATTTGATTCATCAAAGTTGCAAGCACGCCCTTTACTCACAACTAGGCATGTGTTTTATTTTTCATCCTGGTTGCAAGTTCACCCTTGACTCACAACTAAGCGCATAGTTGTTTCTTCCTAATTGCAAGATGACCCTTGGCTCGCAACTAGGCTTGTAGTTTGTAGTTGGTGCACATGCAAGTCCATCGTCGTCTCGCTATACTGGATCATAGTTATCCAAGTTGCAAGCCCACCCCTCACTTGCAACTAGAAAATATATTATGTTTTTCACCCCAGTTACAAATCCACCCTTGACTCGCAACCAGGCCCATAGCTTATTTCCTCCCAGTTGCAAGTCGACCCTTGACTCTCAACTAGGCTCGTATTGTCCTAGTTGTTGCAAGTCCATCCTTAATTCATAACTGGGTTCGTAGTTGTCCGAGTTGCAAGCTCACCCTCCTCGACTCAAAACTAGGCTTGTAGTTGTCCGAGTTGCAAGCTCACTCTCCTCCACACACAACTAAGGGACGACCCATATTTTGTCCCACTTGGAAGCTCACTCTCCTACACGCACCTGGACGCGACCCTTTTTTGCTCAGTTACATCTCCTCTCTCGACACACAACCGAGGTTAAGGAGACCCCTTTTGTCTCAATTGCAAGTCCACCCTCGATACGCACCTAGGGTGACACGTTTTTATTACAGTTTCAAATCCATCCTCGATACGCAAATGGGGGTGGCATTTTATCCTAGTTGCAACTCCACCCCGATTCGCAATGTAGGGCCACAATTTTGTCCCAGTTACAAGTCCACCCTCTACACGCAACTTGGGATTGTGGCAACCCCCTTTTTCTCAGTTGCAACTCCACCTTAGATACGCAATTGGGGGCCGACCCATTTTTATTATAGTTGCAAGTTCATCCTTCACACGTAATTGGTCCTAAACCAAAATTTTGTCCAAGTTGTCAATCCACACTCGACATGCAACCGGGGTTGCGACCAATTTTTGTCCTAGTTGTAAATCCAGCCTCGACACACAACTAGGGATGACTATTTCTCCCAGTTGCAACTCCATCCTCGATACGTAACCGATGGCCCTTATCATTTTTTCCCAATTGCAAGTGCATCCTCGACATACAATTAGACCTGGCCCATTTTCGTCCTAGTTGCAAGTCCACACTCGACATGCAACTAGGATGTGGGGCGATCCCTTTTTATCTTAGTTGCAACTCCACCCACGGTACACAACTTGGGGCCAGCTCCCTTTTTGTCCTAGTTGCAAGTCAATCCTCGACATGCAACTCGTCCCATTTTGGTCCCAGTTGCAAGTCCATCCTTGACACACAACTGTGAGCGAGGGTGATGCCTTTTTGTCCAAGCTGCAAGTCCACCCTTGATACGCAACTGGTGATCTGTCAAATTTTTGTCCCAGTTGCAAGTCCATCCTCTTTCTTTTTTTCCTTTCAATTTTTTTATTTTTTATTCTTTTCTTTCAAAACTAATGATTTTTTAACGTCAGTTGCATGACCATCATCGAACATGCAACTAGAAGGGTCTCCCTCACCTTTCAACTTCATGTGTCGCCCCCCCTTCCCCCCCCCCCCCCCCCCCCCCGCGCAATGGCATGTCTTCAACATAAGTACAACAAGCATATCTTTA
Source organism: Hordeum marinum (assembly GCA_022496015.1). NCBI lineage: Eukaryota > Viridiplantae > Streptophyta > Magnoliopsida > Poales > Poaceae > Hordeum > Hordeum marinum. Next base: position 503,758,052 of record CM039674.1, on the reverse strand, counting down.
ACATTTTATGATGTTTATGCTGTATAAAATTGCTTATGTTGTATAAAATTGTTTATGCTAACAAAATATTGACATTGTGTTAAAAAATCAAATTTGGGGTGACATTTTTAAAACATGAGGACACTTTTTAAAAAGTTATATGAACATAAAAAAGTGATGTTTTTCATGTATGTTTCAACTGTACACGAATATATAGTTTATACGAGAAACGAAAAACATTCTTGTGAACGAAAAGAATGAGCCATCGAACATAAAAAGGAAAGAAAAATAAAAGAACGGAGGATACCCTAGCCTAACTGAACGAAGCTACCTAAACTGAGTTGAACGTAAAGTAAACTGCACGGAGGCCCAAGACACCAGGCTTGCCGCAAGCACCTGGACAACAACAAAAAAGAAAACACACAAAGGAAAGGAAACCCAAAGAAAAAAATCTGATGAAAATCAACTTAGATGTGACATGTTGACATAATGTCCCACCAATAATGTTACATTAAGCAAGTTAATTATCGCAAACAGAGACTTACAATGTAAACACACTCATCACATGGTGGGGGGGCCGAGACATAAACCGTTCACTCCAATCCATTATTCTTTTTCCTTAAGCTTGCTTGGAGGGTTTCAAAGCGCTCCTTATGCATTCTTCCACATGCCAAAATATTTTGATTCAGCAACCTCTCGAGAGATCTCCAAAATTTTCTTCACTTCCATCAAAACCACATCAGGACAGTTTGCAAAAAAAAGGATGCAACACTTTGTAGGGTTTAAGAGTTAACTCATCGATACGGCGCAAGTGTTCAAAAAAACCTTTAACAAGTGAAGCCTATTGTTCACATGCACGAAAAAAATAGCAATGAATCATCCGCAAAAAGCAGTTGGGAGATAACTAGAGCTCTTTTGCAAATACTCACACCATCGAAGCTTCCCTCCATAGACGCCTTACTCAACAAAGTAGACAGGGCACCAACAGCGAGAAGAAACAAAAATGAGGGCAATGGGTCACCTTGCCAAAGATCCCGGGAGGGGGTGAAGGACTCCAATAATTTCCCGTTCAGTTTAACTAAATACTTGACTGAAGAAACAGAACCCATAATCCGATAGATCCAGTATTCGGAGGTACACGATCACCATTGATGGGACATGACCTGAGTGGGCCCTTACCCCACTCCCGCACATCATGTTGACCATCAGGTCAAGGCTGGCACATGGCCTGGTGGGGGACTGCATATAAGACCAGTCCATCTTGTCAGAGCCAGACAGAATAACTTTTGGAGACGTAGTGTGGGAATTCGGCCCGCCAATGGATGTTGCATGCTAAACATTTCTTCTGTGTAGTCGGTTATCTCCTTCGACAAATTTGAGGCCGAGGTGGCTGAACTCACTTTGGAAGCACCCCGGCGACTGGAAGTCGGCTAAGTGAATACACTGTTGGGGAAGCTTCATTCAACATTGTTCAAGCCTGCCAATCGAAGATAATGTACAGCTCGGAGTTCCTGAGGTGCAGCCAAGCTTGAAGCCCTGCTCAGTGGATACTGACAGTGTCCCGAATGAGGGGTTTCTCACGATGAAGTTATTTCTCCTAGTGAGCCCAAGGCGCGGTGGCCACCCTGGGCACCATTGGCGCGGTTGGAGGCGGAGCTTGGACTCGGTGGTTCTCTGTCATCCCCAAGCATTTTTTTCGACACCGATGGCCAGCGGGCTGAGCGGGGGGAGAAGGGATCTATCTGTTATAGTCAGCTCGGAGGTCATACATGGCGGCGGTGGGGCCGAGAGGCAATGCGGGGTGGGAGGGCGAGAAGAAGTTTGGCTCGGCCGCCGCACAATAAAGCATATTTAAGGAAACTTGGATGGGAATAGGAAGTTGAAGTAAAAAATAAGTAATACTTGTTTAACATTTTTAAGGGATCGGTTAGACCCACCATATATTGGGGATTGGTTAGAAATGCGTGCGAGAGTGAGAGGTGACCGATCTAATTTCGGATTCGGTCAGCCAACCTGGAACCCCTCGTAACCAAAATTTGGCCCCCTCCTTGCGAAAACATCGCCTCCATTCCCCGTTGCTCCCCGAACCAAACCCTCGCCGTCAGCTCCAACGGCGGCCATGGAGATGGACCCGCGGGAGCGTCTCTAGGAGCGATATGTGCGCCAGCCTTGAGCGCAATAGCGAGGACCCTGAGATGCTAGATGTCGCCTTCAACATGATGCTCTTCTTCGTCTACGACTACCCACCCATCCCCGCCCGTCTCCTCCACAGCCACCCGGTCGCCCGCCGGAGATTCGAGGGTGCCCGACGGCGTCGACCACATCAGCCGCCTCCACAACCCAGCCCCCAGTTTTTCATGTGTCACTGCAGAGGTGGAAGCCTTCCACAACCCAGCCCCCACTCCGACAAGGACACTTCCAAATGGCGGAACGAATAAAATCATGTTGATATAGTCAAACCTTAATTTCCAGTTTTACTTGTATTTCATTTTTCAAGTCAAGTTCTATTGACAGAAATTTCAATGCCAGTAGTATGTTTGACACATTTTGAATAAACGGTGATTAAAGTGCAACCTCTTTGTATGAAAAGGAAGAGAGTCGCCACGAACGGGTTCCCAAAATATTGAGCTCGGGTTATGTAGATTTTCAGTTTACACATAACCTCTAAAACCTCCAAAAAAATATGAAACATGCTTTTAAAGGTTTTGGGGCCTGCAAGTTATCACAGGGTAAGAACTGAGTGGCCACAACTTCCTTTCTTCATAGCAACCAAGACATTTGAGAAGGTGGGTACAGTTGGGGTGCCAGCTGAAAAACTATCTTGTTAAGCGTTACATCATTGGGCAGTTCATGGCAGCAAATGTTGCCAACATCCACTACAAATGACTTAGATTCGCGCCATTGTTAGGCTGCTTATCTCCAACTCCTATCAGGGAAGGTTTAGAACCCTTACCAACGGGTCCTTCATGTCCATGCCACAGCCAAAACACTTCTATGCACCCTGTTTACCTGGTTGTTTTGACAAAAGGGATAAATTTTCATTGTCAAAATAGGTGAATAAGCAGATTAGAAAGCAGCACAGCTAATGCGACTAAGGTTTCGACAGACACATCAGCAAAAGAGTAGTTAGAAGCAGCACCAGGCTTCCCCGCCCAAATAACACATAATAAGGCTAAGAATATCGCCAGCTTCGCAGAAATGAACTTCAGAGCAATTATTTCTCACCTTAATTGTCAATGAGTGCCGCCAGTCGACTGCAGGCCAAGGCCAGGTCTTGTGGCACAGCACCAGCTATAGCAGCTGCTTCTCTTGATCTTCCTGCAAACCTGCCCAGTTTTTCAAGCAACTTGGTTGATTAATATGAAAAATGGAATGTGCAACGAACCAGTCAATGGCTAAAAATTTTATCTGCTTATTGCCACAGAAAAACTTATATGTGTCAGCAAATGATGTTTATTCATTGCCTTAGCTGTTCTAAGGAATTAACTATCTGCAGTTGCCAGATCTGAGATTCCACAGTAAGATCAATGGTAATATATAGATGCTACCAAGCTATTGAACATAACTATACTAAAATTCCTACAAGATATTTGCTGATCTCGGCAACTTATAAATTTTGCATTGTCCAGAGTCTAATCTTTATGTTTATTTGCTACAAAAAGACAGGTGCTATAACACTACTATAATGCACTCAAACAACCGAATTATATAGAGAATACAATAGTACATCCAAGTATGCAGCTAGCCCTTTGGAGTAGATCAATTCAAAATTACCTATTTTCTTAACATTTCCTTTGCTCTCAGTCACCACGTAACAAACAGCACCTAACGGTGCCCACTTGAAATGACCTACATCAACAAACATTCGTTTGTTAAATTGGATAATAAACTGAAACATATTAACTAAGAATATAGATTACAATACATACGTAAGTCTTTTTGGTAAGAGTCACGCAACATCTTCAACCATGGTTCTTGACCAGCTCTCTAAAAGATGATGTCCACAAGCTCTGGTAGATATTTATTAAAATACAAGGCAACCAACATAATCTTCTCTGCTATAGAGAACAGATATCGGGATGCTTCATCCTACAAGACAACAAGCATAATAAAGTAGAATCAGGCGCTAAACACTTATCTTGCTATTCTGTATCTCACTTCGGTTTTACTATTGTGCTCTTCCGTTTCATTAGCCCCAGTTTGGTAAAGCAATCTGGCACAAACATGTCATAAATATGTATTGGATGGTGTATCTCTTACTTTCTATCACTAAAAGTCTTGTGAGTTCTTCGCTTTCATCTTTGATTCAGTTCAATTAAGAACAGTTGCTCACAAATTGTAGATTTGACCGAGCACGATGTTTGAGTCCTGCCTCTCAATGAATAAACAAATAAGAACTGTAATTGTTTCCTATTCTCTAACATTATGGAGCAGAGACAACTAAATAGTTTACCTGTACACTTTTGCGAGCCAATATAGCTGATAGACAATTTTTTTATGCCTGAGCCAAGTCCTTCGCAGCAGAGTATGCTTGAGTTGATGGCTGAGCTACTGCTTTCTTCAAAGCTTGAACACAAGAATAGTACGAGTTCGCAGCATCTGTGACAGTAGTACCCGCCTTCTTGTACATGTTGTGTATCAGTCTCCCTTTCTTGTCTGGAAGGTGCACCGTCAAGTGTCTTAAGTAAGACCCTTCTGTGCCGAATTTGGATCCCTTCAACGAACCTTCGTTGATTACGTCAGCGAGAAGGCTATCGCACATAGTGATGGGCCGCCAGTCTTCCAAGAACTTGGGTGCTTCGTTATCGAAGCTCTCCTTCGGTATTGGATTACTGTAGGCTGTAAAGAATTCCTGGAGTAGCTGACAACACTGGTCCTTAGTAGCAAAGGCTACACTGTTTAAGAATTTGTTCCAGAAACTTGAAAGGACATCCACATCTTCCGTACTGTTTTGCGGCAATTTCTTTGACATGAGGATCATACTGTCAAAGTAAGGCGGAAGCTTTCCATTGACCTTGTACAGTTGAATCATATTGGAAACAACGCCGTCGATATCCTTTTGTATATTTTCAAAGTTGAAATGCTTGTCCGGCAATGCGGCAATTGCACAATCATTGTTTACTCCGACCAAGAGATGTCTCGGACCCAAGTCACCTCCCCATGACAGTTTTCTAATATGAGCTTCACGTACATGACAAAGAAAACCAGTGAATAGAATGATACCCAACTCTGTGCACATGGTCATCACTATCTCCGGGCTAACTGATCCATATAGCACCGCAAGGTTAAAATGGAACTCAACAGCCAAGAGGCACTCAGAATCTTTGCTGATATCAAGAAGTGAACGCCAAAGCCCAACTGAGCTGGTCTTGATCTGACAAATAACAGGCACGCCATTGCTGGTTGTGTATTCAAACAGATCAAAAACATCATCTTGCAAGGTGAGAACACAGGCGATCGTTTCACCAGTTGGTGCAACTTGAGCTAAAACTTGTTGATTCTTGGGAGGCATCACCATTTCATCCACTTTGTAATGAGCATGCGCAACCAAGGGATCATTAATCCTCTGAACCACATCTCTCCCTTGGGTAAGGGATGGATACTTGAAGTAGCATTTCTTACCCACTGCAACAGCCTGAAAACAATCATTATGGAATGGTCATAAGCCGACAATGCTCCTCTTGCAGAAGATTAAGACGCAAAAGGCGACAAAAGTTCAGTACCATACCTCTAACGTGTCACGAAAAAAATTATCGGACATTTGTGTCCCTCATGTGCTCCTTCATATGAATTAGACAGCAAACAGGTGCTAGGGGTCGTAATGCATATGTTGTCACAGCAACATTCGGACATGGGACTAGAACAGGCAGGGGACTTGGGGCTGGGACAGGGACACAGGGCTGGCTGGAGGAAATGGGGGCGGAGGATTGATTTTTCCGCACCCACACCTGTATATTTCCATGTACATCAGTAGCGGAGCTATTCCTTTGCCCCCTGGTGGGAGGGCAGTAGGCAGAATTGCCTGCTGCAGCTGATTTCGTGTTGGTCGAGGAGGGGGCGCCCGCGTAGGAGTTTTTGGCTGCCGCGGTGGATCCTCCCGCGACGTTGGGGTATCTGGATGCTGCACCGTAGGAGGATCTGGCGGCGGCGGGGAGGAGGCGGCGGGCGTGGCGCTGGAGGAGGCGGCGGGGGCGACGCGGGAGGGGCTGGGGATGGTCGGCTTTTTTTGCCCATAGCGGCGAGGTTGATTTACTGGTAGAACCTCGTCGGCGTTCAAAAACCCTAGGTCGCGGGGTCGGGGGAGAGAGAGGGAGGGGGGACGGGGGAAGGGGGAAGGGGCTGGCGGGGGGTCGATGTGAGGAGCCAGCCTGTTCGGCCCGTGGAAGAGGCATGCTTTGAGGTCTTTTTCATAAAATCGTATTTTCAGAGTGAACGAAAATCCGAAAATATCTGTGCATACACAAATGATCACTCCGTCACATAATATAATACTCCTAGGTTATCCATCTGTGTCAAAAAAATATTGCATCCAATATATACATAAATACCACGTTCAGGAGAGTTTTCATAAAAATATATTTTCAGACATGGCGTAGACAAAAAGAACAAATACGTAAATGAAAATGGGCCAATGATTTTGTTGTTAGGTCGGGACTTTTTTTGTGCAGCTTGAAAATTATAATATGTTTGCATGAGAAATTTGCGTATCCGTAGCGAATATTTATAACTTTTCCCAGAAATTTATGTGATTTAAAAAAAATGGAAATATGATTGTTGAATCATTTGAAAGAGACGGGCTCCAGATTGTTAAGGATTCTGGTTGCGGTTGCTTTAGCTTGAGAATATCTTTACATGGAATACTTGGAACAATGGGGAGAGCTGAAGAAAGTGATTGATGAATTGGAACTGGTTGATAGTAAAGACAGAGTTTTCTGGTTGCTATACAACAAGAACAAGTTTCTGGTGAATGGTTTTTATTGTTTCTCAAATCCTCTCCCTTAGTAGGGTTTAGAGGCACTTGAAACTCAAGATTCCTCTTAAAATCAGGGTGCTTCTTTCCTTGATGATCAAGAATAGTACTCTATCCAAGGATAATAGGCCAGAAGAGGATGGTTTGATGAATGTCATTTTTGTGGAGTAAAGGAGAGTGTTGATCATCTCCTTTTCCAATGTAGTTTAGACAGATTTGTCTCCCAAGTGGTTGTTTGTGCTTTTGACTATGACTAGACCCTATCGGCAATGCAACTTTCGTTAATTTTATGATATCAAGTAATCATTTTCTATGCCTGACAAGGTTTGGAAGAAGTTCACCCGAAAGGTTCCCGGTCTAGACAAAGAGTTGTGATTTACGCACCCCAAAATAAGTAGTACTAGCTAGTTTCGTGCATCTCTAATTGATTCAAATTTTCATCAATATATCATTACCATGCTTGCTTATCAGTTTGATTGGACTCTATTCTCGTAAAGTGCATATAACAGAAAGAAGGGGTTGTTCTTTGTAGATGCTACGTATGCGAGTTCATTCACCACTCGACCTCTGAGTCGGGCTTCTCTGACAAACAATTTGAAGTACATAAATAATATTCATAATTTTATTTTATATATGATCCTCAATTGTGTTGAGTTTTATTCATATATATACATATATTGACCCCCTTCTTTAATTAGATCTGGCAGATGCGGGATGAACTCCTACCACATGATCGCATACGAGCAATTCAAGAGGAATTGACGGGATTCTTTCTTGACCATGTCATAACTAAAGACGGAGAATACTATGTGGATTTGTGATTTAATCTTAGGGATTGTAAGAGATCTTATATTGTATATATGTAGCTAGTAGCATCGGATAGATATACGAAAAGTTGTTGTTCGACCAATCTCTCGGAGAAAGAGAGGTCGATCACTTCTCTGTGTATATGTTCATGACGATCTTGTGTACTTAATGGTTCCTTCATTTGCTTACTAGCTAGCGTGTCGAGTTGTAACAGCACAGGTGTTGTCCCTACCCTATTTGGCATGTAACCCATGTATGAACCTTGTGTCATGAACTTATGAGATGTTTTTCAACTTGGCATCATGTGTGGTTTGCATTCATGCATCATGTCGTCATGCATTCCTTTCATTTTTCTTGCCATGTGTGTTTCATGTGCCTTGTTGTGATGGCTTGGTGTGGTTATGATTGTGATGTATGAGGTGTTGTGTGTGGTTGGATCCATGTGTGCTCCTCCTCTTCTTCTTCCCCTCTCTTTTCTCCTTCACATCACCTCTCATCTTTCCCCCTCTCTTCATATTTATTTTATGAGCAGAGTTATTTGCCTCTTCAAATTGTTTAAAAATGTTCAAGAGGTGGCCCCATTTGTTTTATGAATAGTGAGTATGTTAGTATTGATGTTTGCGGTTATGGGTATTTCTAATTTTATTTAAACAGGAGCTGCCATTTTAAATATTAAATAAATTACTTGTTTTATAAATCAACTTAATATTTTTAATAAAAGGTGCACATTATTTCCTCCTCGAAATTATTTTTGTTTTGCTCAAAACCCTTTTAAATTGCCCTGGGGATTTATGTTGGGGTGGCTGGTTATATTAAATGGGAAAACCCTTTGCTTTTCTCTGCTTTAGTGAGAGAGAGTGAGAGGGAGAGAGTGGGCCGTGACCCAGCCCACGTGAGCAGGGATGGCTACCTACTCCCGTCCCCTCTCCATCAGTGCAGTGTGAGGCAGAGAGCTCCGCTCCGCCTTTTCCATGGCCGTCGCCGTCTGCCCCGTCGCCTTTATAGCCTCCTTGACGTGCGTGCCTTTCCCCCTAGGGTTGTTGGGGAACGTTGCATGGGAAACAAAAAATTTCCTATGCACACGCAAGATCTATCCATGGTGATGAGCATCTACGAGAGGGAGAGTGGATCTACATATCCTCGTAGATCGCTAAGCGGGAAGCGTTAAGAAACGCGGTTGGTGTAGTCGAACGTCTTCGCGATCCAAATCGCCAAGCGTCCCGCGATCTCATCACGATCCGTCCCGTGAACTCATCAAAATTCGTCCCACGAACTCATCACGATCCGTTTCGTGATCTTGATCATGATCCGTCCCGGGAACTCATCACGATCCGTCCCGCGAACTCTTCACGAACCGTCCCGCGATCTTGATCACGGTCCTTCCGATCTAGCGCCGAACGGACGGCACCTCCGCGTTCAGCACACGTGCAGCTTGATGATGATCTCGACCGTCTTGATCCAGCAAGAGGAAGTGGAGAGGAAGAAGAGTTCACCGGCAGCGTGACGGCACTCCGGCGACGGTGGTGGAGCAATTCCGGCAGGGCTTCGCCTAAGCACTACAGAAAACCGATCTAGAGAAGAAACTATGCACTAGAGGAACGGGTAGCACGTGGCTGAAAATTCTGTGCCAAAACCCTAAAATCCTCTAGTATATATAGCAGGAGAGGAGGAGGAGTCTTGGCTGCCAAAAAGCCAGCCCTTGGGTCGACCAAAGTGGGGAGGAGAGGAGGACTCCTCCTCCAATCCTAGTAGGATTAGGATTCCTCCTTTTTTTTGGTCTTTTTCCACCTTTTTCCCTTTGGGCTTTTTCTCCCAGCCGCATGGGCCTTGTGTGGGACTTCCACCAGCCCACAAAAGGCTGGTATTTACTCTCCCACAGCCCATGAAGCCTCTTGGGTAGAAATACCCCTCCCGGTGGTCTCCCGGTACACTACCGGCACTCCCGGTACACTACCGATGAGTCCGAAACTTTTCCGGTGACCAAACTGGGACTTCCTATATATGAATCTTTACCTCCGGACCATTCCGGAGCTCCTCGTGACGTCTGGGATCTCATATGGGACTCCGAACAACCTTCGGTCACCACCATACATAACTCTATACTACCGAAACGTCACCAAACCTTAAGTGTGCACACCCTGCGGGTTCGAGAACTATGTAGACATGACCGAGACACCTCTACAGTCAATAACCAATGGCGGGACCTTGATGTCCACATTGGTTCCTACATATTCTATGAAGATCTTTATCGGTCGAACCTCTATGTCAAGGATTCAGTTGATCCCGTATGACGTTCCCTTTGTTCTTCGGTATGTTACTTGCCCGAGATTCGATCATCGGTATCTCCATACCTAGTTCAACCTCGTTACCGGAAAGTCTCTTTACTCGTTCTGTAATACAAGATCCCGCAACTAACAATTAGTCACATTGGTTGCAAGGCTCATTGTGATGTTGTATTACCGAGTGGGCCCCGAGATACCTCTCCGTCACACGGAGTAACAAATCCCAGTCTTGATCCATGCCAACTCAACAAACACCCTCGTAGATACCTATAGAGCAACTTTATAGTCACCCAGTTAAGTTGCGACGTTTGATACACACAAGGCACTCCTCCGATGTCTGTGAGTTGCATGATCTCATGGTCATAGGAACATATACTTGACATGAAAAAACAGTAGCAATAAACTGACACGATCATATGCTACGTTTGTAGTTTGGGTCTTGTCCATCACATCATTCTCCTAATGATGTGATCCCGTTATCAAATGACATATCATATCCATGGCTAGGAAACCTTAATTGTCTTTGATCAACGAGCTAGTCCATTAGAGGCATACTAGGGACATGGTTTTGTCTATGTATCCACACATGCATCTAAGTCTCCGATCAATAAAATTTATAGCATGGATAATAAACGATTATCATGAACAAGGAAATATGATAATAACTAATTTATTATTTCCTCTAGGGCGTATTTCCAACAGTCTCCCACTTGCACTAGAGTCAATAATCTAGTTCACATCACCATGTGATTCGCATTGTTATGAATCTAACACCCAATGAGTTCTGGGGCTCGATCATGCTTTGCATGTGAGAGAGGTCTTATAGTCAACGGGTCTGCGACATTCAGATCAGTGTGTACTTTGCAAATTTCTGTGTCAAACCGTAAACACTACTACCACACTCCACTTGGTACTATTCCAAATGGCTGCTCCGGTATACGTATCCAGATTGCTACTACGAGTCATCCGGATTGGTGTTTAAAGCTTGCATCGACGTAACTCTTTACGACAAACTCTTTATCACCTCCATAATCGAGAAACATCTCTGTAGTCTTTTAGTTACTCAGGACAATCTTGACCGCCGTCCAGTGCTCCATTCCAGGATCACTTTGAAACCTACTGGCCATACTTATGGCAAGGCTGACATCGGGTCTTGTGCACAGCATTGCATACATGATAGAGCCTATGGCTGAAGCATAGGTAATGAAACTCATCTTTTCTCTATCTTCTATAGTCACTGGGCATTGATTTTTACTCAACTTTATACCTTACAAACCAGGTGAAAACTCTTTCTCTGACTAATCCATTTTGAACTCTTTCAAAATCTTGTCAAGGTATGTACTCATTGAAAGTCTCATCAAGTATATTGATCTATCTATATAGATCTTGATCCTCAACAATTAGGTAGCTTTATCCAGGTCTTCCTTTGAAAAACTCTTTTCAAACAACCGTTTATGCTCTCCAGAAATTCTACATCATTTCCGATCAACAATATGTCAACCACATATGCTTACCAGAAACTCCATAGTGCTCCCACTCACTTTATTGTAAATACAAGTTTCTCATAAACTTTGTATAGACTCAAAACTTTGATCACCTCATCAAAGTGTATATTCCAACTCCGAGGTGCTTGCTTCAGTTCATAGAAGAATCACTGAAGCTCACACACCTTTTAGCATCCTTAGGACTGACAAAACCTTCTGGTTACATCTCATACAACCTTTCCTTAAGGAAGGAAACGATGTTTTGGCATCCATCTGCCAGATTTCATAATTGAAAAATGCAGCAACTGCTAACATAATTACAACAGACTTTAGCATCGCTACGAGTGAGAAAGTCTCATCGTATTCAACTCCTTGAACTTGTCGAAAACTACTTTGCAACAAGTCGAGCTTTACAAATGGTAACATTTACCATCAGCGTCTGTCTTCATTTTAAAGATCCATTTGTAATTAACGACCTGTCGTCGCACGAGCAAGTCCACCAAAGTCTATACTTGGTTTTCATACATGGATCCTTTCTTGGATTTCATGGCCTCTAACCATTTTTTTGTTTCCGGGCCCATCATCGCTTCTCCATAGTTTGTAGGCTCATCGTTGTCCAACAACATGACCTCCAAGACAGGGTTGTCGTACCGCTCAGTAGCAGTATACATCCTTGTCGCCCTACGAGGTTTGATAGTAACTTGATCCGAAGCTTCATGATCATCATCATTAACTTCCTCTTCAACTAACGTAGGCTTCACAGAAACAACTTCCTGCGCTGCGCTACTGTCTGGTTGAAGTAAAGGTTCAATAACCTCATCAAGCTCTAATTTCCTCGTAGGTCGATAGTAACTTGATCCGAAGCTTTCATGATCATCATCATTAACTTCCTCTTCAATTGACGTAGGCTTCACAGAAACATCTTTCTATGCTGCGCTACTTTCTAGTTGAAGCAGAGGTTTCAACAACCTCATCAAGTTCTATCCTCCTCCCACTCAACTCTTTCAAGAGAAACCCTTTCTCGAGAAAGGACCCAGTTTTAGCAACAAACATTTTATGCTTGGATCTGAGATAGAAGGTTCACCCAGCTGTTCTTAGGGTATTCTATGAAGATGCATTTGTCCGCTTTGGGTTCGAGCTCATTAGGTGAAAACTTTTTCCACACAAGCGTCACAGCCCCAAACATTAAGAAATGATAGCTTAGGTTTCTATCAAACCATAGTTCACACAGTGTCATCTCAACGGGTTTAGATGGTGCCCTATTTAAAGTGAATGTAGTTGTCTCTAATGCACAACCCCAAAATTATAGTAGCAAAATGATAAGAGACATCATAACATGCACCATATCCAATAGCATGACTATGACGTTCGGACATACCATCACACTATGGTGTTCCAGGTGGCGTGTGTTGTGAAACAACTTTCACATTGTCTAAAGTTGTATGCCAAACTCGTAACTCAGATATTCACCTCCACGATCATATCGCAGATACTTTTATCTTCTTGTCACAATGATCTTAAACTTCACTCTGAATTTGCTTGAACTTTTCAAACGATTCAGACTTGTGTTTCATTAATTAAATATACACTATATCTACTTAAATCATCAGTGACGGTAAGAAAATAACGATATCCACTGCATGCTACAAGACTCACTGGATTGCATACATCAACATGTATCATTTCCAATGAATCACTTGCCCGCTCCATCCAACGGGTTTTTTTAGTCATCTTGCCCAAGAGGCATGATTCGCATGTCTCAACCGGTTTGAAATCGAATGAGTCCAAAGATCCATCAGCATGGAGTTTCTTCATGTGCTTTATTCCAATATGACATTTAGCGGCAGTTCCACAAGTATGTGGTACTATCATTATTAACTTCGTATCTTTTGACATCAATGTTATGAACATGTGTATTACTACGATCAAGATTTCAACAAACCATTCTCACTGGGTGCATGACCATTGAAGGTATTATTCAGGTAAATGGAATAACCATTATTCTCTAACTTAAATGAATAACCGTATTGCAATAAACATGATCTAATCATGTTCATGCTCAACGCAAAACATCAAATAACATTTATTCAGGTTCGTCACTAAACCTGAAGGTAGAAAGAGCGTGCGATGTTGATCTCATCAACCTTGGAAACATTTCCAACACACATCGTCTCCTCACCCTTAGCTTAGTGCTCCGTTTATTTCGTAGCTTTTATTTCGAGTTACTAACATTTAGCAACCGAACCGGTATCCAATACCCAGGTGCTACTTGGAGTACTAGCAACGTACACATAAATAACACATATATCAAATATACTTCTGTCGACGTTGCCAACCTTCTTATCTACCAAGTATTTAGGGTTGTTCCGCTTCAGCGACCTTTCTCCTCATAATTGAAGCACATAGTCTCGGGTTTGGGTTCAACTTTGGGTTGCTTCACTGGAGCAGCAACTGACTTGCAATCCATGAAGTTTCACTCCTTGCCCTTGCCCTTCTCGAAACTAGTGGTTATACTAACCATCAACACTTGATGCTCCTTCTTGATTTCTACCTTCGTGGTGTCAAACATCGCGAACAGCTCAGGGATCATTAATTCTATCCTTGGCATTCAATAGTTCATCACCAAGTTCTAGTAGCTTAGTGAAAGTGACTTGGAGAACTATATCAATCACTATCTTATCTGGAAGATGAACTCCCACTCGATTCAAGCGATTGTAGCAACCAGACAATGTGAGCACATGCTCAACGATTGAGCTATTCTCGTTCATCTTGCAGGCAAAGACTCTTGTTGGAGATCTCATATCTCGCAACACGGGCACGAGCCTGAGATCCTAATTTCAGCTCTTAGAACATCTCATATGTTCCGTGACGTTCAAAACGTTTCGAAGCCTCAATTCTAAGCCATAATGCATGACGCACTAAACTATCAAGTAGTCATCAACACGTACCTGTCAGATGTTCACAACATCTACAGACGACGCTAGAGGGGTTGGCGCACCGAGCGATGCATTAAGGACATAAGCCTTCTGTGCAGCAACGAGGACAATCCTCAGATCACGGATCCAATCCGCAATATTGCTACCATCATCTTTCAACTCTATTTTTCTAGGAACATATAAAAATTCAAGGGAGCTACAGCGTGAGCAAGTAATCTACAACATAATTTGCAAAGACACTACTGACTATGTTCATGATAATGAGTTCAATTAATCATATTACTTAAGAACTCCCACTCAAATTGACATCCCTCCGGTCATTCGAGTGATACATGATCCAAATTCACCAACTCAAGTCCGATCATCACCCGAGTTGAGATGGTTACAATGGTGAACATCATTATGTTGATCATATCAACTATATGACTCATGTTCGACCTTTCGGTCTCTTGTGTTCCGAGGCCATGTCTGTACATGCTAGGCTCGTCAAGTTTAACCCGAGTTTTCTGCATGTGCAACACTGGCTTGCACCCGTTGTATGTGAATGTAGAGTCTATCACACCCGATCATCACGTGGTGTCTCAACACGACGAACTTTCGCAACGGTGCACACTCGGGGAGAACACAATTCATCTTGAAATTTAAGTGAGGGATCACCTTATAATGCTACCGTCGTACTAAGCAAAACAAGGTGCATAAAAGGATTAACATCACATGCAATTCATAAGTGACATGATATGGCCATGAACTTGTGCTTTAGATCTCCATCTTGAAATCACCGGCATGATCTCCATCGTCACTGGCACGACACCATGATCTCCATCAACGTGTCGCCATCGGGGTTGTCACGCCCTGCATGCTTCTACTACTATTGCTACCGTTTAGCGATAAAGTAAAGCATTACATAGCGCTTAATGATTGACACGCAGGTCATACAATAATTAAAGACAACCCTATGGCTCCTGCCGCTTGCCATACTCATCGACATGCAAGTCGTGAAATTCTATACATCACATGATCATCTCATACATCACATATATCACATCATGTAATTGGCCATATCACATCACAACATACCCTGCAAAAACAAGTTAGATGTCCTCTAATTGTTGTTGCATGTTTTACGTGGCTGCTACGGGTATCTAGCAAGAAAAATTCTCATCTACACAAAAACCACAATGGTGATACACTAGTTGCTTTTCAACCTTCTCAAGGACCGCCTTTATCGAATCCGATCCAACTAAAGTGAGAGAAACTAGCACCCGCAAGCCATCTATGCAACAAGTTGCGGTCGAGGGAACCGGTCTCTCGTAAGCATACGAGTAATGTTGGTCCAGGCCGCTTCATCTCACAATACCGCTGATCCAAAATCCGACCAAGGAAGGAAGCAATCTAAGCATCAATGCCCACAAACTCTTTGTGTTCTACTCGAGATCTCATGTACACATAGACCTAGCTCTGATACCACTATTGGGGAACGTTGCATGGGAAACAAAAAAATTCCTACGCACACGCAAGATCTATCCATGGTGATGAGCATCTACGAGAGGGAGAGTGGATCTACATACCCTTGTAGATCGCTAAGCGGGAAGCGTTAAGAAATGCGGTTGGTGTAGTCGAACGTCTTCACGATCCAAATCGCCGAGCGTCCCACGATCTCATCACGATCCGTCCCGTGAACTCATCACGATCCGTCCCGCGAACTCATCACGATCCATTTCGTGATCTTGATCACGATCCGTCCCGTGAATTCATCACGATCCGTCCCGCTAACTCATCACGATCTATTTCGTGATCTTGATCACGATCCGTCCCGTTAACTCATCACGATCCGTCCCGCAAACTCGTCACGAACCGTCGCGCGATCTTGATCACGGTCCTTCCGATCTAGCGCCGAATGAACGGCACCTCCGCGTTCAGCACACGTGCAGCTTGATGACGATCTCCACCGTCTTGATCCAGCAAGAGGAAGTGGAGAGGAAGAAGAGGTCACCGGGAGCGTGGCGGCGCTCCGACGATGGTGGTGGAGCAATTCTGGCAGGGCTTCGCCTAAGCACTTCAGAAAACCGATCTAGAGGAGAAACTATGCACTAGAGGAACGGGTAGCATGTGGCTGAAAAATCTGTGCCAAAACCCTAAAATCCTCTAGTATATACAGGAGGAGAGGAGGAGGAGTCTTGGTTGCCAAAAAGCCAGCCCTTGGGTCGACCAAAGTGGGGAGGAGAGGAGGACTCCTCCTCCAATCCTAGTAGGACTAGGATTCCTCATATTTTTTTGGCTTTTTCCACCTTTTTCCCTTTGGGCTTTTTCTCCCAGCCGCATGGGCCTTGTGTGGGACTTCCACCAGCCCACAAAAGGCTGGTATTTACTCTCCCACAGCCCATGAAGCCTCTTGGGTCGAAATACCCCTCCCGGTGGTCTCCCGGTACACTACCGGCACTCCCGGTACACTACCGATGAGTCTGAAACTTTTCCGGTGACCAAACTGGGACTTCCTATATATGAATCTTTACCTCCGGACCATTCCGGAGCTCCTCGTGATGTCCAGGATCTCATCCGGGACTAGTAACAACCTTCGGTCACCACCATACATAACTCTATACTACCGAAACGTCACCAAACCTTAAGTGTGCAGACCCTGCGGGTTCGAGAACTATGTAGACATGACCGAGACACCTCTACGGTCAATAACCAATGGCGGGACCTGGATGTCCACATTGGTTCCTACATATTCTACGAAGATCTTTATCGGTCGAACCTCTATGTCAAGGATTCAGTTAATCCCGTATAATGTTCCCTTTGTTCTTCGGTATGTTACTTGCTCGAGATTCGATCGTCAGTATCTCCATACCTAGTTCAACCTCGTTACCGGCAAGTCTCTTTACTCGTTCCGTAATACAAGATCCCGCAACTAACAATTAGTCAGATTGCTTGCAAGGCTCATTGTGATGTTGTATTACCGAGTGGGCCCCGAGATACCTCTCCGTCACACGGAGTAACAAATCTCAGTCTTGATCCATGCCAACTCAACAGACACCCTCGGAGATACCTGTAGAGCACCTTTATAGTCACCCAGTTACGTTGCGACGTTTGATACACACAAGGCACTCCACCGATGTCCGTGAGTTGCATGATCTCATGGTCATAGGAACATATACTTGACATGCAGAAAACAGTAGCAATAAACTGACACGATCATATGCTACGTTTGTAGTTTGGGTCTTGTCCATCACATCATTCTCCTAATGATGTGATCCCGTTATCAAATGACATCTCATGTCCATGGTTAGGAAACCTTAACCGTCTTTGATCAACGAGCTAGTCCATTAGAGGCATACTAGGGACATGGTTTTGTCTATGTATCCACACATGCATCTAAGTCTCCGATCAATACAATTTATAGCATGGATAATAAACGATTATCATGAACAAGGAAATATGATAATAACTAATTTATTATTGCCTCTAGGGCATATTTCCAGCAAGGGTTCTTCTCCCTCCTCGCACCGCCGCCCCCTTTCTCTCCTTCTCTCCTGTCCTTGGCGAGGTAGGATTCAGAGGTGCCAGAGAGTGTGTGGGTGAGTTTCAGAGAAGTGCTCGTCGCTGCGGGAGCTTCTCCGGCGAGCCATTCAAGCAGGAGGTCGTCGAGGTCGTGCCGTCATCGCCATCTTCCTCCTCGTCGTCCTCTGCATCCTTGAGGGACGCCAAGGCCGCGGCTTCTTCTTCTCCCTCGTCGTCCCCGGAAACCCTACGCCGCCGTCTTCTTCCCCTGCTTCGTCTCCGGCCCTCTTCTTCCCCGTCGTCGACTGCATCGTGACCGGTTCATCGTCGCCTTCCCCTAGGTGAGCTGCCGGTCCCCGTAGGCCTTCTCCTCCATGTGTATCGTCGTAGTTCCTTGCCGTCGTTGTCTGTCGTCGTCGAGAGCTAGTCGAGCACCTGTTGCTCGCCTCCTTCCTCCTCACCGCAAGGTGAGCAGGAGAATGGGTTCCCTAGTTGTTCATCCGTGTGCGTGAGTAGTTAGGGTCGTCGGATCCGCCGTGTGTCACCGCAATTTGGCCGCCGCCGTCGCCTATCGCCGTTGCTCTGCCTTTCTTCAGTTTCGTCGGCAGAACCATATATGTGTGTGTGTATAAATCAGATTGTTCCCTCCTTCTATTAAGTACCGATTCGATAGCGCAGTGGTGGCCGGCTCGTTCCGTGACCAGGAGGTCAGGGGTTTGACCCCCGAACCCTCCCTTTTTTCTTTTTTTGTGTTTTTCCTTTCTTTCTTTGTTTTTCGTTCACTCTTGCCACATATGTGTGTGTGCAATGTTTGAGTGTGTGTTTTCTTTTTCTGTTGTGTGTGTAGCTAGTGTAGTGCATATGTGTGTATGCACATGTGTAGTGTGTAGGGTGTGGTGTGTGTGTGCTTATTGCTTACACACACATGTGAGTGTATGTGAGTGAGGTTGTGTGTGTGTATGTGTCACATGGGGATGCATGCACCTACATGGGAGATGTGTGTGTGGTTGTGTGTGTATGCACAAGTGGCATATATACACATGCATGCATATATGAGTTGTGAGTGTGTGTGTGTGTGTGCATGTGGGTGTGTGGTGCACCATGCATGACACATGTGTCTGTGTGCTCTTTGCACACCCATACATGTGTGTGTTCTTGTAGGTGTGTGTGTAGTGTAGGATATGTCTGTGTGCTTCTTGCATACACCCATATAGGTATGTGAGTGAGTGTAGTGTGTAGATGTGTGTAGGTGTATGTGGGCATACATGTATGAAAGTGCATGTGTGCCTATATACACACATGCTTGAGTGTGGTATGCTTGGTGAGTGGTGTGTAGGTGTTACGAGAGGTGTGTGTATGTTATACATACACACACACATGTGCATGAGTAGCTCCTTGTGTAGGTGTTCTCTTTTATGTGCATAGTAAGCATAGTTTCTCTTCTAGATAGTTTCATCTTTGCAATGATGTTATGCCATGATATCATGTTCCTTAGTTGCTATTAAACCATTTCCTACAAGAATCAATAGGTTACATACCCTTTTGGGCCATTTTCATGCATGTGCATTAGTGTCATAAGTCACCCATGCATTAGGAGGTCAATTTTCGACCTAAGATTGCTCCCACTTGCTCCAAGCAAGTATGGGCGTATGAGTAATGCATTTGGGGTAGAATCAACCCAGGAATGCATCTGTGAAGTCAGATTTGACTTTGGGGCAACTACACAAAACTGCATTTTTATGCTGTGATGCCCTTTTGTCCATTTCATATGATTTATTCTATGCATGGTTTTAAGTTCTTGCCAACATGAGATTGCTAGTTAAAGTTGTTGGGACTGTCTCAGTATTTTTGTTATCTGTGCTAAGTCACCAGATAAGTGGGAACCATACTGTTTAGTGAGCAACTTCATGTTTCTGTTCAGCTTGCTTAAAAATGACTAAGTCTGGGAGTTCTGCTGTTATTGTTTTGCCATGTAGAGTCGGTTGCATCTACTGATAAGTTTGGAACTTGGGCATGCTCATTGCTAGTTATTTGTAGTAGATATTGCCCTCTACCATCCTGTTAACTTTCATGCCAATAGGAGCTCTCTAGCTTATTTAACCAGTGCTGTCAACTTGCTATTTTATAATCTCAGATTCCAGACAACTGGAATTTTCACCAAGTCCCAGAAAACTGATCCATCATGCCAACTTGTTTGCTTCTTGCTTATTAATGTGTGGATCCTTTGCTTGTGGTGTAATTGTATGAATTGATGTGTGTGTTGAGTAGATTATGTAAGTCTCTTGTTTGTGGCTGTAGGGTTTCTGTAGCTCTAGTTGAGATCTGTAGAAGTTGCTATATTGCTGTTTAGTGGCTGATTTGGTGTTTTATTGTTTTGTGACTTGTGGGAGCTATACTCCATGGAATTGATTGATTATTGAGTCTATTGTGATTGATTTTTCATCACCTATACAGTGGATACGATGTAATGCCAAGAATTAGCCCATGGCTTGGTGAACTTTTGATTTTGCCTCTGTACCTTGTCGTGAGCGTATCGTGAGAACCGTAGCTCCGTTTCTTGCGATCCTTATATGCATTCCTATCGATTTTGCATGTTGCATCCATATTTGCCATGTTCATGCATGTCTAAATAACTTAACATGAGGTTCTGTCCATATTCACTAATATACAAACTTTGCATGTGAAACTTGACTAGTTTGTGGTTGTCATGTTATGTTTGTTCTAAAATGAATCATGCATTATCTTGGTTGTGCATTGCAACTTGGTTGGTTATTTATTTTCTGTTTATCTTGGGTAGACACGAGTGTCGATACTGAGTTCGAGGACCCTGGAGAGTACCACTACGAGGATCCCGCTACTTGTTCCGCAGAAGAACTAACAGGCAAGATGATCGTACCCGGATCCCGATACTATTTTTGCTTGCTAGTTTCTCGCTCTCATCGGTACAATTGTGCTACCTACCACTTGATATCATCTCCCATGTTGCCATGACAGCCTCTAACTTCCACATCTTAGCAAACCTTTGATTGGCTAAGTTACCGCTGCTCAGCCCCTCTTATAGCGTTCTTAGTTGCAGGTGCAGGTTGTTTCATGTGATAACATGGAGTTGAATATCACAATAAATTATGTTATTTAATTTAATGCACATATATATCTTGGTATTGGTGGAAGGCTTGGCCCTTTGCTATGTAATTTGTTCCGTTGTTACCGCCATAGTTTTCTTGTTACCGGTGTTATGTTTCCATACTTTGCACTCCTAACATGCTCGAGGTTGTTATGGGGACCCCCTTGTTTATTCGATTGAGATTAAAACTTGTCTGGCAAGACCCAACTTTGGTACTACATTTTCTAATAACTTAATAAAACTTGCATATGGCTTTGCAACCCCGTAGATAATTAATCAACAACCCGGGCCAGTGCTCCTCATGAGTGTTGGTCCAAACTGGGCTGCCTACGGGGCCGCCTCGAGGCAACTTGAGGATTGGTTTTCCCTGTAGCTAGTCCCATCTGTGGTATCCTGAGAAGGAGATATGCGGCTCTTATCGGGTTCGTCGACACGTCGGGTGGTCTTGCTGGGTTTGTTTTACCTTTATCGAATGTCTTGCATGTGGACTCTGACTTTCTTCGGGTTTTCTCGAGGTGTTGGAATTCCTTTGGAATTACCGATGAAGACCACGAGATCCATGGTCGAGGAATTCCCGCGGAGTGTGGTTATTTGTGATGGACTAGTTGGAGCACCCCTGCAGGGTTAAATCTTTCGGAAAGCCGTGCCCGCGGTTATGTGGCAACTTGGATATTGTTTAACACCCGGTTATAGCAAACTTGAAGTAAACTCTAATTAAAATACACCAACTATGTGAGTAACCGTGATCGTCTCTGCTCGTGAACATGATCCGAGAGAGAACACGGTGGGGTTATGATTGATGTAGGTAAGTGTTCAGAATCTCATAGAGATCATACTAGATTTGATCGCTCTTCGTAGGCCACTCATATTTATTTCATGTTGCCTAAGCTAGCCACCATATATGCTTAGTGCTAATGCAAACTAAACACTACCCCTTCCCAACCTTTAAGCTTGAATAGTCTCGGTACCCGGAGACATGATAGCTGAGTCCTCTGTGGCTCACAGTTTACTACAACACTCCAGGTACAGGTTCAGATGAGTACGTGTAGGATGATCTTACCCAGCTTCAGTGGGAGTATGACGAAGAAAGAGGCAGGATGTACGTGACATATCCGAATGAGTAGAGGACCTGGTCGTGATCTTTGGGGCAGCGAGATAGTTTCATTTGCATCTGTTTTATCGTTTGATTTCATCCGTAGCCGGACCCTGTTTTCATCTTGATGATTGAACTCTGAGTGGATTGTAATTTAGCATGTGGCGAGTGTAAGCCAACTTGTATACTCATCTCTTCTGTAATGTATGATGCAATGTTACTATACTTTCTAACAGAAAAATGCACCTCTATCCCTTGCGAGGCCCTCATGTCTTAAAATGGATAGGCGCGCATTTTGGGCATGACAAGTTGGTATCAGATCCATGCGACCATAGGAGCCTTTGCTTGTTCTAACTTGGCCGAGTCGTGTCTAGTGAAAACTATTTTGAGTCTAGTTATATCGGAGAGTAGGATTGTTTTTACTCCTATTCTATGCTCTGGTGAGGTATTCGACTTAGGAAATTTTGATTCTACTCCTCTTCTTGCTCAAAAAAAATTTAGGATCACGCGGGTATTTTGGATTCTATATGATGCCGATGTGACAGGGTTCTGTCTTGGTGCCTCCTGTCTGACTTGATTTCTTTCGGGGAGTCGAGCTCTAGGGAATGTTGGCACATCGCTATCATTCAGCTTCCTTGATATCTCAGGACGGAGAATGTTCGTAATTACTTCAATACTTATCGTGGTGAGATAAGGTCGGAGTCACCCAGTACTGGGGAGGCGTTCGGGATACCACCATGGTTTTGTATCGTTGTGAGTTCGAGGATTCGAGTTTAGACGAGTTTGCGAAATTTCTTGAATTATGGTGTGGAAGGTTGCGGATGCAGTTGCAGCTGATTACCTAGGGTAGGTTCCTGATTCCGCAACCCGAATCGCATAAACAAGAAAGTTTTCGGAAGTTCATAGGTGGGAAATCTTGTAGTCATCTAGGATCATCTTCTCCAGATGTATTGGACATATACATTTGTTCCGAGCGCTTAGCTCAATACTTTTGCGTTATTGCAAGTGGCTTCTAAGTTCTGATGACGTTACCATAACCGAAGAAGCATTCTTACTAATTTTTCATGCTATTATGTTGTTATGGTACATTTGATAGGCATGTCTTGAAAACCTATTTTCTGATTTAGCTATGATGTATCGAAGCTGTGATTTATAGTGTACAATTGTTAATTGTGTGATTGATAGTGTACAATTGTTAATTGAGACAACTGTTCTATAGTACTTTTCAGTTTTGCCGTATTATCACTTATGTGCAGTTACAGATCATTGAAAAGCACTGCCTATAATGTTAATCCTTTTTTTTCAAAATCGGGATTTTGCGCCATTTGGCGCAATGGGCCATCTAATTGTACAAACTACTAATTGGATAAAGTTTGTCCAGCAAGCAGGGATTAGGAATGGCAACATATGCGTCTTTATTTTTTAAGATGAACATGCTGACAGCCACTTATGCAAGGGAAACTGACATACTTTTTTTTTCTACTGCCTTTTAGATACATTATATAGATCTTTACTTGATAAGAAACGAGCTTCCACAGATCCATCTACCAATGGAAGGAAGAAAACTGAATGGCAAGCTAGCAGGACAAGACTATGTATATATGCTATGCATACTTATATAGTTTGCTTTATATATAAGGCCAGTGTAAAAACACTATACCATGACTACACAATAACAAAACCTTTATTTTCATGTCGGCTTACGCGTGCATGCTATCTAACTATCTACTTGCGTGATGTTTAAATCCACTACGTATGCTTGATTATGTTTGAAGATGCATTCTAACAGTCCAAGGAGACCAAGGACCTTTAGGTTCGAAAACTTTTGGGCACCCATGCTAGGGTTCAACGAGGTGGTTCTGGTGGCGTGGCAAGAGCATGTCGTGCACACAGAGCCATACCACGTTTTGTTCCATAAGCTCAAGAAGACGGCCCTTCGGCTCTCAGAGTGGAGTAGGAGACTTTTCTCCAAAACCAAGGTCCAATTGCACGCCGCTCTTCTTATGATCCTACGCCTTGACATTGCTCAAGAGGACCGACAACTTTCTGCTGACGAGATCGATCTCCAGAGTAGGCTTAAGAAAAGGGTAGTAAGTTTGGCCGTGCTTGAGAGGGCCCGGAAGAAACAATGCGCAAGAATGTCCAACCTTCAGGAAGGGGATGCAAACACAAAAAAAAAATCACCGTCGTATCAATGCTAGGAGAAGAAAGAACCACATTCATAGGATCAAGCATGGCCAAGGTTGGGTCACCGAACACGAGGCGAAGGAAAAAATTGTTCATGATCACTCTCCAATATCATGAAAAAGGGGGCTCGTGTTCACAGGATCTCAACTGGGAAGAGCTAAATGTCGAGTCCCATGATTTAGATGCTCTTGATTCTATCATTACCAAGCAGGAGGTCCGTGATGCTATCAACAACATGCCAAGCGACAAGGCCCCTGACCCGGAAGGCTTTATAGGGGCGTTTTTCAACGGGTGTTGGGATATCATCAAGCACGATGTAATGCGAGTGATTTCTCGCTTTGACTCGCTTCACACATCGAACCTCCATTGGTTAAATTCCGTGAATGTGGTGCTTTTGCCCAAGAAGGATGGGGCGGAGGGTGTCTCTGACTATAGATCAATTAGTCTCATTCATGTGATCGCCAAGATCATTGCGAAGGTGCTCTCCAATCGACTTGGCCCTCATATGACCAAACTAGTATCCAACGCCCAAAGTGCCTTCATCAAGACAAGAAGTATTCACGACAACTTCATGTATGTCTGAAACCTTGCCCGTGGGCTCCACAAACGCAAGACACCCTCCCTCCTTTTTAAGCTTGATATTCGCAAGGCATTTGACTCAGTCAAATGGGGGTACCTCCTTGAGATCCTTCAACGGAAAGGGTTTCCAAGCAAGTTTAGGAATTGGATCGCGGCCCTTCTTTGTTCCTCATCGTCGAGGGTCCTCCTCAATGGGATCGTCGGACCTCCCATCTGGCACGGTCAAGGGCTCCGGCAAGGAGACCCTCTCTCCCCGCTTCTCTTTGTCATTGCCATAGACCCTCTTCAACAAATCCTCGAGCTGGCAACGAGAAAGAAGATTCTTCATAAGATTCGTGGGAAGGGTGTAATGGTGCAGACTTCACTCTAAGCGGATGACGCGGCAGTTTTCATGGCTCCAACTAAAAGGGATATTGATAACCTTTGCAGCCATTCTGGAAGGTTTCAGAAAGGTCACGGGTCTATGTACAAACTTCCACAAGAGCTCGGCCGTGCCCATCCACTTCAACCATCTAAACTTGGGGCACATTCTTCAAAGTCTGTCGGCGACGCGTGCATCCTTCCCCATGCGGTTCTTGAGCCTCCCCCTCTCGGTTTGGCAGCTCAAGAAATGTGACCTTCAATTTCTTGAGGACAAGGTGGCAAGCAAGTTGGTTACTTACGAGGGCAAGAACATCACCATCATCGGCCGGATGACCCTTGTCAAATCTGTGATTACTTCCCTTGCGGTCTATTTCATCACATCGCTTGTCATACCGCAGTCTACCCTTCGGAATGTCAATAAGCTTCAAAGGGCCTTTCTTTGGGCCGGCACGGATAAGACGACAGGGGCAAAATGCAAGGTGAATTGGGAGATCGTTTGTCGTCCACATGAATATGGCGGTCTAGGGGTGCTCAACACGGATAAGTTCGCGCGTGCCTTGCGATTGAGATAGCCTTGGTCTGAGTGGAAGGAGCCAACCAAGATATGGGTGTGGATGGGAAACCAATGCGACGAAGATGATTTGAAGTTTTTTTACGCATGCACAACCATCACAATAGGGAACGGGGCAAGAACTCCATTTTGGGACGCTCCTTTGTTGCTTGGACGTACGCCCAAGGAAATCGCTCCGCTCATCTTTGTTGCTTCCTCGAGAAAGAATTGGATGGTGTGTGAGGCCCTGCAGAACAGCGTGTGGATCCTCAAGATAAAGCCTCCTACCATCGTGTCCATTGAGCACATTCGTCAGTTCTTCACTCTTTGGAGGTTGGTGCATGTTGTGCACCTTTGATGGGAGTGTCGAGGATGTCATTGTTTGGAAACATTCGACTAACGAGCTCTACTCGGCGGCCTCCGCCTACAAGGCGCAATTCCTTGGCATGACCTTCTCCTCTTTGGACCAAATGGTGTGGAAGGCCTGGGCACCGCCAAAGGTCAAGTTCTTTGCATGGTTGGCTATTTAAGATCGTATTTGGACCGCTGATAGGTTGGACAGGCGGGGATGGACAAACTGTGGGCTTTGTCCCCTTTGCAAGCGTGTGCAAGAGTGCGGCATGCACATCTTTCTCAAGTGTCGTTTCACTTTGAGGCTTTGGGGCTTAGTCAAAGCGAAACTACGACTTGAGAACCTTGACGTCTCATCTTGGCACTTGGAAGGCTCCGTCAAAAAGTTGTGGGAAAGTCGTGTTGCGTCGTGCACCACAGAGAGGAAGGCCATGGCCTCGCTTACCATGCTTGTTTCATGGACCATATGGAACGAAAGGAACGCAAGGGTCTTCCGTAACAAAAGCGCGCCACCAACCATTTTACTCAACATCATCATGACGGAGGCAAACCTTTGCATCACTGCCGAGGCGAAAAATCTAGGGTCACTTATGTCGCGAGAGTAATAATTCATGTCGTTGTCTCGTGTTGATTGTAACAAACTCTATTCTCTTCTTAATTAATAGATGAGGCAAATCTTTTGCCTCCGTTTCGAAAAAAAAAGATGCATTCTAAGTATCAAACTTCACAATATTATTACTTGGACATATAATGGTTCCAATACTTGGTTTTCTCTTGGTTTTTGCAACAGGGGCGCAACTGGTCATGTCGAAGAGTTGCTTAGACGACGAAGTCATTTTTGATACCTGGTATGATCAAAGGTGTCTATATGATGCATCTCTACCTATGTACCTTGCTTGATAAAAGGAATGTAAATAAGTTATCATAAACCTATCTTATACCTCTATTATAACACTATATATCGACTGTGTCTACATATTCTGTTGTGCAAGGTTTGAATGCTCACTCTACATAACACAATCACCTTAATGTCTTGGTCTTTCCAGTTGGCAGCTATACAATGCATCTTTGCAACTATAGTTTGCTTTAATCAGGTGATCTCATTACTTCCGTTTGGTTTATCAATTATCATGGTACCATGTAATGGAATATAAGTATCTATTAAGTTGATTCTAAATCAGTCACATACACATGGTTTGAATACTCGGCCCGATCTCCCCTTTTGCGCCATGGGCGCAACGGGTCATCTAGTTGAAATTAAATGACAACTCGTATGTATTGGAGAAATTTGTTTTCTACCATCGCTGTTGAACAGTAAAGTAAGAAGATCTGATGTCCTATGATTTAGGGGAGAAGGATAGATACGTTATGTTGGTTAACCTACTTACTGGCAAGAGCAGTTTATTAAATGTAACTTCCAGCTAATCTTGTTTTTATTCTAATGCCTGTGAACTGCATCCTGTAGTGAGGTATTTGTTTTTTCACATTTTTCTATTTCACAATGACTTACGGGTTTCTATGTCGATGATGACTTTTCAGATGTGAGAGCTTCTAATTAGGCTAGATCACACATACAAACTTACATCAGAGCAAAGATCGTTTGAAAATATTGATGTGATTATCATGATGCTACTAAAATAAATATCATGTGTTGATGCTATTTAGCTGTTTGTCAGTTTAAAGTAATATTTTTTGCATTTGTAATATTTAGCTGTTTGCCATGTGTTGCATCTAGAAAATATTGATGCTTGCTAGGATCATGAAATCATAAGGTATAACTCTAGCAATTCCTGATGGCGGCAATGATGTAATACTGATTCAAGAGGCTAACGTTAGAGTTGGAATTAGTGGTAGGGAGGGACTTCAAGCTCCAAGATCATATATTGGAATTATGCATCTTTTATTAAGTATTCCGTCCGTAAACAAATATAAAAGCATTTATATCACTATAGTAGTGTGATCTAAACACTCTTATATTTCTTTACAGAGGGAGTACACCGGTTCCTAGATGTGCAGTTACTGTGTAATGTGCATCTTAGTGATGCCTTTGTTTTGTTGAGCCGAAAGGTGTTTTTCTTACGGTTACACTATTTTAAGCTGGACACAATCAATAACACTATGTAAATTGCATGTAGTGGATGTCTTAAGACACAGAAAACTCTACTGATTTTTTGTTCCATTAGGATTTAAATCTTTCAAAAAATATTGGAATCAGTAAGCAAATCTTGAAGAATATGCTTTATAATTACTCCCACTCATAAACTCTTGTGTGCACCACTCCTCTTCCATGTGAGGGCAGTGTGAAGCTGAATGTGCCACCGGAGTACATAAGTGTGCTCCTTCACTCCTATGCTCCATGGTCCGGACAACAACAATCTGAAATGTTCTAAATGAAGACCCAGACATGGACTAAGTTCTCCATTGCCTAAATTCTTTATCCGTAGCAACACACATAACTAAATTTTCTGTTGCCTAAATTCTTCCGTCCGTAGCAACGTACATTGACAGTAGAGAAGGAAAAGAGAGTACTTATAATAAGAGAGTTATGACCAATATAGTAGACAAAATAGAGAAAACGGCGCGGCAAAGCATGTGGATACTTCTAGTATGTACTATGTTCTCTAGGGTTTGATCCGTCGAGCCGAGGGAGTGCCAACCGATGGATAACAGAACTGATCATTTATTAACGAGCAAGTTTATTTCTAGTAGTATGACCTGATTAATTGCTAATCAGCACAGTTAACAGAACTGAAAGGTGACCTAAATTCTGATATATCCTACAGCCAAACTAATACCCTTTTGGTAACATAATCTATATATGAACTACTCGTCTTTGTCTAAGAAAAATCTATAAAGTGCACAAACTCGTTTGTCTATCAGAGTAGAAATTAGGCTACTTCACGGGAACTGCTAGGCTATGCCAATCAAACAAAACTGAAGAACTTCATAATGTCACACCGGCAGGTCCCAATGGAACAGCGATGCATAAGGTGTAGGAGCATGACAGTCAAAACTACAGCTTGCGGCACATGGAAGCCCCCTGGGGCAGCACCTCGGCGAGCCTGGGGCAACAACACACGCTGGCCTGCTCCCAGTTGCAGGCGGGCATATAATTTGGTAACAAACTCTTTCCAGCTGCAACCAACATAATGCATAGCAAATTCATTCATGCTGACAACAACAACTGCACAACAAGATAGCAAATTCATTTATGCTGACAACAACAACGTAATGCATAGTTTTATGTGAAATTGCAGTTGGACGAACCAGAAAGACTAGACAGCTCTGCTCACAATCGTCCAGTAAAGCGAAAAGGATGGTCAACACCATTTAATTCGGTCTGTTATACGTCCAGCCAGATCCCACATAAAACTTGTCTTGGCACAGATAACCTGACTAAGCATTCCACAGCTGACCAAATAGTTTTTTTAGGTCCTTACGACAACACCATGTCTAGCTACGTATCACTAGTCTGGTACAAGGGCTACTAATTAACTTACAGAGATCCTTTCTGCTTTGTAGTAGTACTGGAGGTCAAAAGGACCAGCAAACCCAAAATTAGAAGCTATCTGGGGGCTGTAAGCAGGTCCTCCCCCGCCAGTGAGCGGGCTCTTGAAAAGCTGTAGGTGGCAAGCTTTGCTGTTCCATTTCGCACCGGTCAGAGGCTTCAGCTTCACATTCACATCATCGTCCCCCGAGGAGAAACATTCGTCACCCACCACGACCACCATCCGCTCCAGCACCCGCCCTCTCTCCGCAATGAATTTGAGGAAGGCAACCTTGCTTCTCGACCCTCGGAGCTCGTAGAAGAACACCTTCTTCAAGCTGTGCAGGACACATTTGATGGGACCATCCTCCTGCCAGAACTTGAGAGTGACCTTGCCAGTGGGCTCTCCAGATAAGGTGGAGGACTGCAAATGAAATCAATCAGTGCATACATAGCTCGATGTTAGATATATATATAATCTCAAAATGCAGCAGCAGCAGGCAATCAATCATAAAACTAATCTTATTCACACAATCAGTTATGACCATGCTAGATAGTATACCATAGCCATTAGCCACTAGTATTGCAAAATTGCCAATGCAGCAAGTGTATCTAGTTAAGTTAGCCAAGTTTACATGGACATGGAGCGTCTCCAGGTTGGGGAAGCATCTGAGGAAGCCAGGCACTTTCTTCACAGCGCTGCGGACATCGAACTGCACCACCATGGCCAAAATCTGGACACTGGGGACAATGTTCTCCTTGCTGCCAGCCTGCAATGCGCCCAAGGACAGATAAACTGATTGGCATTATCAATTGACAATATGACATGCAAATTAAATTAGGATCTACTGTGAGCTGCATACCACGATGACGGTGTTGCTAATCCCCAACTCTTGTCCTCCTGGCTGAAGGTATCCCAGCACACGCAGCTTAGGTGCATGGCCAATCTTGATCCTGGAAGAGCGTTTCTTGATCCCGGGGGAAGTCTCCCATTGCAAGAGCCTCTCCAGGTGAGGAGCATCCACGACGTCGATGTGCTGCAAGCAGGTAAGGACCAGCTGAAGACACCGCAGGCTGTGGCTGACAAGGTGGAGGCGCACTCCGCTCTGGCTCCACATGATGAGGAGGACCTCAAGGACGGGGCTTCTTTCCAGCATGAAGGCTAGATCACGGTCCTCCATGACATTCATGCAGAGGCCGAGCTCCAGGAGGTTGGGGAATCTGGCGCTGCGCGGTACGGCTGTGGTGTCCGGGAGCCTCCAGACGCCGAGGTAGAGGCGGGTGAGGGAGGCGCAGCTGAAGAGCGTGGCGGGGAGGCGCAGGTCCATCGGCCAAGGGCGGTTGACAAAGACGAGCTCTTTGACCCACTTGGCGGCGAGGATGTCGAGCCACCGCGATACCTCGCCCCGGTGCTCCTCCATGGTGCTGCGGGTGAGGTGGACGCAGCGGAAGGGCCCCGGATGGGCCGCGAGGGCGCTGGACACCGCGGCGGTGACGGCGCGGGGAGAGGGAGTGCCGATGATGAACGGCCCCGACGCGCCGCCGTCCGGGAGCAGGTGGCTGTCGACAAGAGCGAGGGGCGCCGAGCGCCAGAGCGGGCGCCAGCGCGAGGCGAGGGCGGCGGTGCGCGCGGCGTCCTTGGCGGGGAGGCGGGAGATGATGTCGAGGAGGACCACATCGGGGAGGCGGCTGATGCGGTCGACGCCGTCGGGGGCCCAGGAAGCGCCGGCGGGCGAGAGGGCGGCGGCGGGGGAGACGGGCGGGGCCGGGAGGTAGCCGTACAGGATGTGGAGCATCACGTTGGTGCCGAGATCCAGCGTGTCGGGGTCCTGGCCGCGGCGCTCAAATTCGGCGCGCAAATTGCTCCTGGAGACGCTCCCGGAGGGGCCGATGATCACTCGCGGGTCCGTCTCCATGGCCGCCGGTGGAGGGTGACGGCGAGGGTTTGGTTTGGGGAGCAGTGGGGAATGGAGGCGGAGCTGTTTTCAGTGGGAGTAGTGTTTTTTTTTTTTTTGAGACAATTTTCAGTGGGAGTGGTGGTGGTGACTGGTGAGAATGAGATATTGGGCCGGCCAACTATCGGAACGAAAGGAGGTATCTCCTTGGCCCATGAAAACGCTTCTGGTGATTTATTTTTTGAACGAAGCTTCTGTCAAATTTGGTTCAACGTCGTCTCTTAAGTTTAGCTCACACAATGAATTCCCAAGGCACAACGTCCGTGGGAGTTCGTTTAGTACATTGTATGTGTAGTTTCCTTTTCAGTTTTTCAAATTGTATGCTTTTTTTTTGCAGGATTTCATATTATAAGGATAATGAAACCGAGGTGCAACCTTGAGTTTGCACTTCCAGCTACTCCCTCCGCTCCAAAACCGAGGTGCAACCCCAGACACGTCGATGCAGACCACAATCTACATCCATTCCTGAAGCAGTGGAGTCTCAGTGTTGGACGTGGTTTGATCGATGCGCGCATGGTGATGACGTTGTTTGGTGTCGTGATGACGTCGATGGCAGATGAGACTGACAGGAATGGCCGAAAATGACGGCGACAAATCCTAGAGCATGCATAGGCAGTGCACGCTATGGGGCGCCTAGACCAGATGGTCTTAAGGCCACTAGATTAGATTGTGTATGTTACGAGGACAAGCTACATGTGTATACTTGTAGGTGTAATGAGTTTGTTCGTCTAGTAGGTGGCTTTCGGATTAATCCATGTAATCATTTTGTTAGGCTCTACTGAATAATTAATAAAATTGGCAGTGTTAATCATGTTGATGCAGAGGTCGCGGATAATCCTCCTTTTCAGAAAAACTCCCGGACTACCGGATGCAGCTACTCTCAGCTCGAGCTCATATGCTCCCTAATAAACAGTAAAATAAAAAATAGTAAACAAAATCAAAAATTCTGAATTTTTTTGTGCATACTTTGACAAAATTTCTCAGTTCTTGCAAATTTTCATGATGAAATAACATTTGTGGAAGTCGTGGTAAAAAAGACAAAAACGACACTCCCAAAATGCTATTTTCAAAAGCATTTTGGAGTTATGTTTTTTTATTTTTTTGCCACGACTTGGACGAATGTTATTTTCGTGTGAAGCTTTTGCACCCCAAAAAAGTTAGATTTTTTTCGAATGTTTTTTCATTTTTTTGGAATTCACTGTTCACCCCGAGCTCAAATGAGCTCGAGAGTAGAA
The DNA here is from genome assembly GCA_022496015.1 of Hordeum marinum. Lineage (NCBI taxonomy): Eukaryota > Viridiplantae > Streptophyta > Magnoliopsida > Poales > Poaceae > Hordeum > Hordeum marinum. The sequence goes on along the minus strand of CM039674.1, from coordinate 503,725,169 downwards.
GGTGATTTTCATGAACTACCTGCCAAGCTCTGCGCTAACGCTGAAGCAAACTCCGACGCAATAGTGGAGCCCAAGGACACAGATTCACCATGCCGATGCCGCCACTGTCACGTCATGTTTGATTGAATAGACTGATTTCTAAATTCATAACCGATCATAGGCAGTGGTGAACCGACCGTTGGAAAGGTCCTATGACCTTTCATAATCTTGGGCAAACATAAACAAATTTGTACTTGATGTGAAAAGTTCGAGGGAAAAAGAGAAAAAAATCACAATTAGTTCCGCCAGATGATCCCCAGATGTGAGGGGTGAGGAGAAGACGCATTGGAAGTCGTTGTGGAAGAAGCTAGTGCCGTCGAAGGTTCGTAACTTTTGGTGGAGGGTTATTCAGATTTTTTTCCTTGTTATGTCGTTTTAGAGCAACTTTAAGGGAAGGACCTATTTCGCCCGTCCATGTCTGTTTGGATCCGTGCGGACAAAAACAATAACCCAACGCAGAGACCTATTTCCATTTTGCGTCTGCTTCGTGTTCACGCGGACCCATTTTTGATCGAAAAATGCGACCGAAATGCGTCCACGCAGACACGAACCGGACGCGTCCCGCGTCTTCTCCGCATCCCCCTCGGGTCCACATGCCGGTCGCACAACTACCACCCGCGGTCGTATTAAACGCGGCCACCAACCTCGGGCCCACCTAGCAGCGGCAACTAGCTGTTGGTCGTCCTCCTTTTTAATCCAAAGCGTGCGGCGGGGACGGCCTCATCCACTTTCCTGTCCACATCTGGCCACTCTTGCTCCCCCGACGGCGATCACGAAACCCTAGCCAGCCAGCGTAACCGTTCGCCATGGGCTTCTTCAGCAAGGGCAAGGGCAAGCTCGTCTCGGACGCCGGTGACACCTCGCCATGTTGCGTCACTGTGAGGGCGCCTGTACATCCCAGCACTGGCAGTACAGGCAAGCGCTGCCCTACCCAGATGTCAACCTCCCCCATGGTTCGCATCTGGACCCCGAACGCATCCCCATCCCAGAAGTGTCGTGCCCTGCATGCGCGCACGCGGAGGAGGTCTGTCGGCGGCGTGAGCTCCTCACTCCGGGCAATGGCGTGATCCTATGTACGCGTCTGACTCCCCTAACTGGGAGGTTTGGTTCGCCCTGGAACATGAGCAAGAGCGTCTTCACGGCGTCCAGTTCGATCTGGCCATCCCTCCACCGCCTCATGAAGTGAAGCCAGAGGAGCAGGAGGAGGAGGCCGCGTACCAGGCCGCCCTCGAGGAGCAACGGCCAGAGCCATTGAGGAGAGCAGGCACGAAGAGGAGGCGCGCTGGGTAGGCCTTGAAGAAGCCCTCGTGTTGTCCGCGACGGGCGACCGCGTCCTGCCTTCTCCTCCTCCATCTCCGCTGGTCCCTCCGGCGCTCCATGAGCCCAAGGTTGAGGTCGGGAAGCTCCAGTCAGAGATCTACCAGTGGACGGGCCAGCTTCGGGAGTGGGTGTCTGCGCCTCCCATCTGGATGACGGCCACGCTACAACATGAGCAGGCGTATCTCACGCAATGGAGCTCGCGCGTACTGGCGAGGGAGCGCGCCGAGGCCGAGGAGCATATGAAGCTGGAGCGTAGGTGGGCGCTGAGGAGGAGGTGGAGCGTAGGGAGCGGGAGGCGGAGGAGCGAGCCTGGTAGCCTGCGGTGCCGACACAGAACGCTGCTCAGGCGTGGGAGGCCGCGTTCCCCTAGGTTAGGTCGGCGCCGGAGCTCGTCGACCTCACCGCTTCCGATGACGACGAGGACGACGATGCATAGAGCCGGCGGGCGGCGTTTTTAATGTTTAATTATGTTTTATTATGTTTTATGTGAATTTGGACCAGATTCGACCGGTGTTTATTTAAATTTTATGTGGACTTGGAACGGCTTTGACCGGTGTTTTAATGTTTATTATGTTGTTTGGACAGTTCTTTATTTAATGCACGCAGACCCTTTTGTGTCCGCGTCTGCGTTGGGCGGATTAGTTGACCCATTTGGAAAACCAGACGTCAATATTCGCTCGACCGATCTAAACGGATAAAAAACAGACAAACCACACATCTGTATGGGTCCTGCGTTGGAGTTGCTCTTAAATGACAATACGAGGGGGTTGCTTTTTCATAAAATTGTAGCCAAGAGGAGTTTGTCACACACACGGTTCTCAAGGTCCCAATGCTCCATGCCCGTGCGTACGCTGAACTAACAAGTGGAAAGTAGTGAGGTCGCGTAGGAGTCGGTTACGGTTTCCTTGTCAGGCGCAAGTCAGAGTCCGAGTTGTATATGTCAGCCCGTGTGCTCTCTGCATAATCAGTACACGCATCGATCTTATTACGCTTTCACGTTGCTCGATCTCTCAATTGTTGATTCATGCCTGCGAAGCTCAAACCTATGGGGGCGGAGCCGTGTCGCCCTGTGCTGCCGGACCATCTCATAGAAGACATCCTGGCGCGGCTACCGGCCAAGTCCGCGCACCGGTGCCGTTGCCTCTCCCGCGCATGGGCCGCCGCGCTCTCGTCGGACGCCTTCGCCGACCGGCACCTCGAGCTGGCCAACCGCCGCAGCCGCCCCAAGATCCTCTTCCTACAAGACTCGCCGTACGACGGACCCAAGATGCACATGTGGTCGCCGGAGCACCCCGGCGGCCCAACGCTCATGTACATCACGCGTCATCTCATGCGAAACAGCATCTTACACGGCGCGCCGAGCCTCCTTACAGAGCCATGCCGCGGCCTCGTCGTCCTCCAAGCTACCGCCGCCTCGGGGATTTACCACCTGTGCAACCCGTCAACCGGCCGAACGGCAGCCCTTCCGAGAGGCCAGCCGACGGGCAGCCGAGCAGACATAGAGACGAACCAGCGCTATGACTACGAGAGCGTAGGGCTTGGCTATGACCCGTGCACGAGGAAGCACAAAGTAGTGCACGTCTACTACCGTGGTTGCGACGCCGCGGAGAGCTTCTCCATGTCCGCTGGATGCGAGGTCTATGTCGTGAACTCCGCCGGGCGCTGGAGGTCGTCGGAGGGAGGCGTCCATGAGAAACCGGCGGGCTGGGTGGACAAATCCGAAAGAAGCGTCTTTGCGCACGGCTATATCTATTGGCTAGCCCGGCGGAAGCCTGGGTTCTCGCCGTCGCCGTCGCCGGAGGAGATGTTCGTCGTATCCTTTTCCCTCTCTACCGAGAGATTTGGGACCGTGGCACCGCCGCCGGCTAGCACGGCGAAGAATCTTCTAGTCAAGCATCACTTGACGGAGCTTGATGGACATCTATGCCTCTTTTGCGCACACATGTTCGACAAATCACCACTGCGCTATCACATCTGGCTGCTACGTGGGTATGAAGCTGGCACCTGGGATTTGCATTGTGAAATTGACCTGGCAAGGGTGTCGCCGGAGGCCGTCAAGTTCATGTACAACGGACACGGAATCATCCCGGTTGCCACGATCGACAATGGTCGACGAATCATCTTCGTACAGCCACGCGAGCCACGTTCTCGCGCGCCGAGTTTCAAGCTTTGCGCATATGACCCCGTGACTCGTGATATTGAGAATCTCATGGAGGCTACTAGGTCTGTTGCCCATAAAACCATGAACTTACGGCATGCCGCATTGTACCAGGAAAGCATGGACTCTCCCGGCAGCGGCAATTAATGGACGTCATTTTGGCCATGTCGTTTGTGATGCGACTGGAGCTGGTGCGCCATGATAAAGAGCAACCGCTTTCATATAGCGCAACGTATATGCATCAAGTTTAGTAATTGCTCTTCGCACATGTACTATCAGGTTTCCAAAATAAAAAACAATATGTATTGCACGTCTAAGCCCTTCATTGATCTTACATGGAGATTGTGTGGGTATTTTCTTTTCTCTCTTTTTTCCTTTTGTTTGTATGCTTGATCAAGTCTTTTAGATGTGTAATAACTATGGCATATCTAGATTAGCCTTAGACACATCCAAAAATAATATATTTGTTCTCTGGCTTTTATAGTTTAGCTTATACATGTAGTTTTCACGTTGAATATAAATTTTGACATCAGCTCATGAAACAAAGTAGGACCGCTTCACCAACTACTATAAATAAAGTTGCATATCCATCTATATTGATCGCTGTACCCCAGACAGAAAGATACGAGACATTGAAGTGTGCATGGGGATAATCCTAATTCAACTTTTAAATCGTTGATAAAGTTTCTATATTTATGGTATGCCATATATACAGGAAATTGACTAAGTTAGTCTTGAGCCTCCATCCTCGTCTCATTGTTTATTTGTATGGAATTGATCCTAATTCAACTTTTAAATGGTCAAATTTTCAAATTTATGATACTAGCATGGGTTTTCTTTTGCATGGCTTGGTATTCGGTGCCTTCGTAAGCATGGTTTGTTCAGATAGTGGAATGTTGATGTACGTGACTTTGTTAGTGTTTCCAGCTGGAACTCGTAACTTTCAAGAAAACCAGGTTGTATGACATTTTCTCTAAATAATAACACATAATTTGTTTGATTAAACCTAACATAAAAAGATATCTTCATAGTATATTTACTTGTTATTGTGGATATTTTACTATATTTTTCATAAACAAAGTCAAAATTATATCCTTGTCCTTAGAAAAATATATCTTATCCTTGTATCCCCACACAGTTCTTTTGAGCATATATAAGGCCAACTCTAATCCATCCCATATCTGGCTCTAGAGGACACTCCTCTAACCGGCACCTAGCCGATTCCTTAAACTGATAGAGAAGGATAATTTATCCTCCACCACTTATCTCGCACCTATATTTACTTGGCCGTTATCGCTTGGAGGAAAAAAACTATCCTCCGCTACCTCAACCACCCCACTCACGCGCCGTACACTAGTAGAAAAATGCCCATTTGTCCTGGTTCGTAAGGCCCATTTGTCCCGGTTCCGGAACCGGAACTAAAGTGTCGGGACTAAAGCCCAAAACCTTTAGTCCCGGTTTTCTTACAAACCGGGACAGAAGGGGCTACATGTGGCCTCTGCGGGGAGCCCAGGCAGAAGGATCTTTAGTCCCGGTTGGTAACACCAACCGGGACCAACAAGCATCCACGTGTCAGCATCTGGCAGTTGCTTGTTTTTTTATTTTGAAAGAGAGGGGGGTTTAGGGGGTTTTAGAGAGTTAATTTAGGGATTTTATATTGTTATAGCTAGCTAATTGATAGAAAGAAGTGTCCTCTCTTTCTCCGTGCTTGGTCGACGCTAGCTACTATAGAGAGAACTCGACACGCTAGCTAGTAAGCAAATGAAGAAACCATTAAGTACAGAAGATCGTCATAAACATATAGAGATAGAAGTGATCGACTTGTCTTTCTCCGAGAGATTGGTCGTATAACAAGTTTTTGTATATATATTCAACGCTACTAGCTGCATATATACAATATAAGATCTCTTACAATCCCTAACATCTAATGTCCAATTCCAGATGGTATTCTCCGGCTTTATTTATGACGTGGTCAAGAAAGAATCCCGCCAATTCTTTTTGAATTGCTCGTATGCGATCATGTGGTAGGAATTCATCCCGCATCTGCCACATCTAATTTGAAGAAGGGGGTCAATACATATATATGGTAACAAAATAAAAGTGTGAATATTATTGCTTACGCACTTCAAATTGTTTTTTAGAGTAGCCCCGCTTAGGGGTTGTCGCGTTGTAGATGAACTCACAAACGTAGTATCTACATAAATTAGTCCCGTCTTCCTGCCACAAGCACTATACGAGAAATTGAGTTCAATCAAACTGATAATGAAGCATGATAAATGGTATTGATGAAACTAAAATCAATGGAAGATGCGCGGAACTAGCTAGTAGTACTTACTTTCGGGTGTGTAAATCGCAGCTCCCCCGGCAGTGCCGGAACAATTGTTGTGAACTCTTTCCAAACCCTGCCAGACAAAGAAAATAATTACTTGCTATCAGCAAATGAACAAAGGTTCCGATATGATGCGATAATGATCGATTGAACTTACTTCTGGAGAATTTTAGTCATGTTCGCATATTGCTGGGGATCTTTTCGTTTCGAGTCTAAGACGGTTACTAGTCCCCGCTCAACCTGAATCTCTAGCAGAATAAAGTGGAAACTGCGTACGCATGCATAACTCATCAATTACATTACTATAAACCTCGAGTAATATAAGTGAAACTGAATATGTAGAAGACAGTAACACTCACTTGAAGTTGTAAGGAAAGAGTATTGTCCCTTTGTTTTGATTTTTAAGCAACGATTGTAGCAAGTTGTCCTCGGTTGCTTTGGGATAATTTTTGAAATTATGCCCATGTATGATATCTGGGTTAATGAACCCAATGTCATGCATTTGTGCTTTTCTGCATTCGACGATCTTCAATCTGCATAATATAGTAGTGACGATAATTATATATACATGCAATGAAAAAGCTGAGCTATATATATAGAGAGACTTAATTACAGGTACTTACAGACAGTAGCAAAACACGATTGTTTTGTCGATGTCCTTCTGATTGTATAACCGGAATATCTCCTACAATTCAATATTCTACATTTCAGTTCCAACGAGGTCATGCTCCTCTTTAACTTTCAGTATCAAAGATTCCGCCCCAGACACGCGGCAGTGTTGCATGTACCATTCATGGAATCTTCGCATCATCATTGTTAGAGGAGGATGATCAGGTTTGACGAGAGGCTTCCCATACTGGTATTTGAAATCGTCCACCTCCAACGTGTCAAACAGTACATCATCGCTTAAGTAATCACCATGTTTGGTACTGGGGACCATCCCTGGATGATTAGCGACAATATCGCTAGAAACCTTGAGCGGGGGGCACGATTGGTTCGCCTGTTCGCCGAGTTGTGAATTTTTTTCCCACTTCTTCGTTCTGCTAACTTTGCATCACTGGAAATACTTCCCGACCGCTGCGCCTCTTGATATGTCTTTTTAACACTACGAACATAGTTGGAATACAGCGGAGGCGGTGGTGGTCGCTTCAGGGCATCGATAGTGCGCATCGCTTTCACCGGATCTATCTTCTTCTTCGGAGCTGGAGTTTTCTTTGCAAAATGCTCCCTCACTTCGGCCTGACTTATCTCCTTGTTTTCAAACTCGGTCCTCTCATATGGTAACTTTTCCACAGGCTTGAGAGATGGACCGTATTTGTATTCCCTTCTGCCTATGCTTGTACTGCTAGCCGCCGGAGCGGCGGCGACTCCCTTCCGTCGTTGCTTACTAGGCGCCGGAGGAGCTGGAGCGGCGACGTCTGCCTTCTGCCATTGCCGACGAGGCTGAGTAGGAGGCGTACTGCTCCGACGTGCCGGAGTAGGCGAAGGAGGAGGCGGAGTGCCCCCACGCATCGGACGAGCCGGAGAAGGAGGAGGAGGAGGAGGAGCCGGAGAGCCCTGATCACTCGTCAAAGGAGGAGGAGGTGGCGGAGTGCCCTGATGATCACTCGCCGGAGGAGGAGGAGGAGGAGGCGGAGTGCCCTGATTCGCCTAAGGAGAAGGAGGAGGCGGAGGCGTCCAGTTTGGAAGCTTGATGTACTCCTTCTGCCATAGACATGTACTCCTCAGGGCATGAACCAACTTCTTCTCTCCTTCACCTGTACAGTGGTTAAGATCGAGCTCCTCAAAGTCCGGCATTACTTCATCCACCATCACAACAGCATAGCCATGTGGAATCGGACGGCAGTGAAAAGTTCCGTTGGGTTGAGGAGGTGCAATAGAGTCGACAGCCGCCTTGAAAGTGAGGTTCCGGCATTTCATCATAAGCTCACAATGTTGAACCTCCGTGATAGTATCCACGGGGTAGCTAGGAGACGTGAAGTCAAGATGAACGGGCTCCGTGGAAGCGACGCTGCTTCTCCGCTGAGATGGCGGGGTAGTAGCTTCTGGGTAGCTTCGTGCCACTGAGATGGTTGGCCGGCAGCTCGCTGGCTCTTAGCTTCCTGCATTGAGCTTCTGAATTTCGCTTAGCTCCGCTTTCCTCTTTCTCTCCCGGCTTCTATAACCGCCTGCGTCGGGAAACCCAACCTTCCACGGAACGGAGCCTACTGTGCCTCGTGTTCGTCCAGGGTGCTCAGCACTCCCTAGGGCCTCAGTCAGCTCGTCCTTCTCTCTGTCAGGAATGAACGTCCCTTCCTGCACTGCGGTGATATACTTCTGAAGGTTTTTCACGGGTATTGCAAGTTGCTCGTCCGTCCAACAGCACTTCCCTGTTTCAGGGTACAAAGTTCCCCCAACCCCGAAGAACCAAGTCCTTGAATGGTCTGGCCAGTTATATGTCTGTGGTTAGACCCCTTTAGCAAGTAGGTCATTCTCAGCTTTGTCCCACAACGGTAGGGCTTTAAGGTAGCCACCTGACCCCGTGTGATGGTGAAACCGCTTCTTTGCAGCATTGTTCTTGTTTGTCTCTGACATTTTCTTACTCTTCTCTGATGTCTTGTAGGACACAAATGCGGGCCAGTAATCTCCTATCTTCTCATATCGGCCGACGAATACTGGAGTCTTCCCTTTGTCGACAAACTTTGATTTCAACTCATTCTTCCACCTCCTGAATAGATCTGCCATCTTCTTAAGAGCACACGCCTTGACCCGTGGCTCTATAACTGGCTTATTCGGATCCTCCTCTGGCGGTAGGGTGAAATTTGCCTTCAGCGCAGTCCAAAGATCTTCTTTCTATCTATCGGTCACATAATCACCATCAGGGGCGCCGTCCTTAGGCTTATTCCATTGCTTGATGCTGATCGGGATGTTGTCCCTAACAATAGCTCCGCACTGAGTAGAAAATGCGTTCTTGGTCCGCTTGGGTTCAATCGGATGGCCATCGTCCGCGAGTGTTGTGATCGTGGACTTTTCATCCTTGCACAACCTCTTCTTTAAGCCTCATCTCGTTATCGAAGTTTGGCTCGATCCGGAGGGCTATAATAGAAGAAAGAAGAGTTCATTAATATATGTACATACCAAAACAATTAATGCATCAATTATCAAGAGTCAGCATAGGCTTAATTAATATATATACCTCGCCGGACTTTGCAACAGCTCCCTCCTCTGATCAGACACCGGAGCCGTCATCATGGTCTCCTTCTTCCTCCGGCATTCGGTCACCGGAGCCATCATGATCATGTCCTTCCTCCTCCATTGTTCAATCACCGGAGCCGTCATAATCCACTCCTTCCAAATCATCGGTGAAATTGAGATACGACAAGATATCACGTGGGCCGTGGATTATGTCCCCCAACAACTATTCTTGTTCTTCGTCTCTTGGATCCATAGTTTCTGCAAATATTACAACATGGCAATTAATATACAAACATGAATGTCCGACGTTCGGACCGCCTCTCTCATGAATGTCCGACAACTCTTCTAGGGTTTGGGGTGGCCTCGACAACGCTCTTTTAACTCATTTAACTTGGTAAATTTGGTTGGCCTCGACAACGCTTCTAGGGTTTGGGGTGGCCTCGACAACACTTCTAGGGTTTGCGGACTCCTCCCCTCTCATGGGATACTTTAATTAGTTCGATTTTTTGCCTTGACAAATCATTGAACCTTTTGACAGAAACCTCCCATAAACTCTTTCATAATTTTCTTTAGCATACATCCATGGAAAAAAAACAGGAAGCTACGATATTTTTTACATCATATGATAATTTTCTATATATATACATCCATCCATCCATCCATCCATATACACACACATATATACATGGACGAAAAATGCTATAAAAAATCATATGAACAAAAAAAGCATACATCATCTATCATGAACGTCATCAGCTATCATCAACATCATCATCTAACTATCATATATCATATATATATATCATGAAATTAAATCAGAAAAATCGGATAGGGAGGAAAGGGGGCCGACCGGACCGAACGGGGAGGAGGGGCAGCGTCGTCGGGGCAGGGCTATGGCGTGGGGCGGCGTCGGGGAGCTGCGCCGGCGTCGGGGCAGAGGCACGCGTCAGGGAAGGGGTGGCGCGTCGGGGCACGGGGCGGCATGTTGGGGCAGGGTGGCGCGTCGGGGCAGGAGGCGTTAGGGCATGGGGCGTCGACGGCGAGCTTGGGCAGCCAGGCGGCGTCGATGTGCTCGGCGTCATCGGGGGCAAGTGCTAGATAAAATTTGAAAAAAATCAAAACTGTCGCTTATATACACCAACCGAGACCAAAGCCCTGTTTTCGGCAGCCCAGTGGGCGGGAAACAAGGACCTTTGGTCTCGGTTGGTGGCACCAACCGGGACTAAAGGGATGCATTGGTCCCGGTTGGTGCAACCAACCGGGACTAAAGGCGGTCATTGGTCCCGGTTGGTGCCACCAACTGGGACCAAAAGGTGGTGCTGCCCGGAGACAAATGTTTAGTCCCACCTCGCTAGCCGAGAGGGATCGAGAGTTGTTTATAAGCGTTGCTGCCCCAACCCTCTCGATCTCCTCTCAACTGCAGGCTTACGGGCCAAATTGCACTCTCCTCTGCCTGTCGGCCTACTGGTCCTTCTGCGGGCCTGAATCCTGGCCCAACTAGCTGTTGGGTTTCTAGTCGTATTCAGGCCGTGGTGGCCCAGTAGGCGGCATTTTTTTAAAAAACTGTTTTTTTTGTTTTTTGTTTTATTTATTTTTTTAATTTTTTTCCAGTATTTTTCTTCTGTTATTTTAGTTCATTCCTTTTAACAAATAAATATTTTGATAATTTTAGTTGCATAATTTCCATTATTTTGTTTTGTTTCTTGCTTTATTTATTTTTTGCTTTATTTATTTCCAGTGTGTTTTATCATTATATTCTTTTTGCTATTAATGTTTTGAACAAAAAATAGTTTGATAATTTTAGTTGCATAATTTTTATATAATTATTGTTTCAAAAATACTAGAGGTTTATAAAAGCTTTTTAGCTGATTCTTTTTTGAACTCCACTCCTACGATGTTTTGAAAGAAATTAAAAAGCACTTCAAACGAACTCTGAAAAGGTTGAAAGTTGGCATGGTATCATCATTTCACCGACATAGCATGTGCTAAAAAGTTAAGTGGGTTACCACAAAAACTGGATGCACTTCGTGTACAAAATGGACAATCAATTTCGATGTATCACAGTTTCGAACGAAAACTCATCTGTTACAAAGGGATTTCATTTTTTGAAATCATTTGAACTCTAGACTTTTTGTGTGTTCAAAATGCACCATTCAAAGCCACATCATCAATTTTCAACCCTTTCTGACTTCATTTGGACGCACTTCGTGTACAAAACGGAGAATCTCTTTCGAAGTATTAGGGTTTCGGACGAAAACTCATGTGTTACAAAAGGCATTTCATTTCTTCACATGCCACTACAATAATATAGTTGTGGAGAGAAAGTCTTCACTTCTTCTTCGCGTGTGTCCTTTGCTTATTGCGCCATAACCATGGATAATCTTCATCGTTTAACAGGGTGCTTGGGTCAGCCTTGACGTTGAAGGGAGGAATTTCATGAAACTTTTCATAATCTTTAGACATGTCTGTCTTGCCCTCCAATCCCACGATGTCTCTTTTTCCTGAAAGAACTATGTGGCGTTTTGGCTAATCGTATGATGTATTCGCTTCCTTATCTTTTCTTTTTCTCGGTATGGTAGACATGTCCTTCACATAGAAAATCTGTGCCACATCATTGGCTAGGACGAATGGTTCATTTGTGTACCCAAGATTGTTCAGATCCACTGTTGTCATTCCGTACTGTGGGTCTTCCTGTACCCCGCCTCTTGACAGATTGACCCATTTGCACTAAAACAAAGGGACCTTAAAAATCATGTCCATAGTCAAGTTCCCATATGTCGACTATGTAACCATAGGTGTCCTTTCGCCTCTTGGTTGCTGCATCAAAGGGACACCACTGTTTTGGTTGGTGCTCTTTTCATCTTGGGTGATCATGTAAAATATATTCCCATTTATCTCGTACCCTTTGTAAGTCAATACAGTCGAAGATGGTCCCCTGGCCAACTAGTACAGCTCATGAGAAACTGTGTTGTCATCCATGAGACGTGTTTGCAACCAAGTGCCGAAAGTCCTGATGTGTTCATATGTAATCTAGTCGTCACACTGCTCCGGGTGTTTGGAGCGCAGAATATTCTTGTGTTCATCGACATATGGGGTCACCAAGGTGAAATTCTGTAGAACTGTGTAGTGTGCTTGAGACCAAGAATGCCCGTCCCTACATATTATTGAGTCCGCTCCTAGCGTGCCTTTTCCAGTCAGTCTCCCCTCATACCGCGATTGAGGGAGACCAATCTTCTTAAAGTCAGGAATGAAGTCAACACAAAACCCAATGACAGCCTCTGTTTGATGGCCCATGGAGACGCTTGCTTTTGGCCTAGCACGGTTACGAACATATTTCTTTAAGACTCCCATGAACCTCTCAAAGGGGAACATATTGTGTAGAAATACAGGGCCCAGAACGGCAATCTCGTCGACTAGATGAACTAGGACGTGCGTCATGATATTGAAGAAGGACGGTGGGAACACTAGCTCGAAACTAACAAGACATTGCACCAAATCACTTCTTAACCTTGGCAGGATTTCTAGATCGATCACCTTCTGAGAGATTGCATTGAGGAATGCACATAGCTTCACAATGGCTAATCGAACGTTTTCCGGTAGCAGCCCCCTCAATGCAACCGACAGTAGTTGCGTCATAATCACGTGGCAGTCATGAGACTTTATGTTTTGGAACTTTTTCTCTGCCATATTTATTATTCCCTTTATATTCGACGAGAAACCAGACGGGACCTTCATACTGAGCATGCATTCAAAGAAGATTTCCTTCTCTTCTTTGGTAAGAGCATAGCTGGTAGGACCTTCATACTGCTTTGGATGCATGCCGTCTTTTTCATGCACGCGTTGTTGTTCCTCCCGTGCCTCCGGTGTATCTTTTGTCTTCCCATACACTCCCAAGAAGCCTAGCAGGTTCATGCAAAGGTTCTTCGTCAAGTGCATCACGTCGATTGCAGAGCGGACCTCTAGGTCTTTCCAATAGGGTAGGTCCCAAAATATAGATTTCTTCTTCCACATGGGTGTGCGTTTGTCAGCGTCATTTGGAACAGATAGTCCACCGGGACCCTTTCCAAATATTACTTGTAAATCATTGACCATATCAAGTATGTGATCACCAGTACGGAGGGCGGGCTTCTTCCGGTGATCTGCCTCACCTTTGAAATGCTTTCCTTTCTTTCGACATTGATGGTTGGTCGGAAGAAATCGACGATGCCCCAGGTACACATTCGTCTTGCATTTGTCCAAATATATACTGTCGGTGTCATCTAAACAGTGTGTGCATGCGTGGTATCCCTTGTTTGTCTGTCCTGAAAGGTTACTGAGAGCAGGCCAATCATTCATGGTTACAAACAGCAATGCATGTAGGTCAAAATCCTCCTGTTCGTTCTCATCCCACACACGTACACCTCTTCCATTCCATAGCTGTAAAAGTTCATCAACTAATGGCCTTAGGTAATCATCAATGTCATTGTCGGGTTGCTTAGGGCCTTGGATGAGCACTGGCATCATAATGAACTTTCGCTTCATGCACAACCAAGGAGGAAGGTTATACATACATAGAGTCACAGGCCATGTGCTATGATGGCTGCTCTGCTCCCCAAAAGGATTAACGCCATCTGCACTTAAACCAAACCATATGTTCCTCGGGTCACCTGTAAAGTCGCGCAACTTTCTCTCGATCTTTCTCCACTGCGACACGTCAGTGGGTGCTCTCAACTTCCTGTCTTTCTTATGGTCTTTTTTGTGCCATTGCATCAACTCGGCATGCTTTTTGTTTTTGAACAGACGTTTCAACCATGGTATTATAGGAGCATACCACATCACCTTGGCAGGAACCCTCTTCTCGGTGCGCCGGCCCTCAACATCATCAGGGTCATATCTTCTGATCTTATACTGCAATGCACCACATACCGGGCATGCGTTTCGTTCCTCATACTCACCGTGGTAGAGGATGCAATCATTAGGGCATGCTTGTATCTTCTGCACCTCCAATCCTAGAGGGCATACAACCTTCTTTGCTGCGTACGTACTGTCGGGCAATTCGTTATCCTTTGGAAGCTTCTTCGTCATTATTTTCAGTAGCGAGCTAAATCCCTTGTCAGATACACCATTGTCTGCCTTCCATTGCAGCAATTCCAATGTGGTACCGAGCTTTTTGTTTTCATCTTCGAAATTTGGGTACAACCCTTTTTTGTGATCCTCTAACATGCGATCGAACTTCAACTTCTCCCTTTCACTTTCGCATTCTCTTTGTTCATCAACAATGACCCAGCGAAGATCATCATCGGGCACATCGTCCGGTTCCTCTTGATCTTCAGCTTCCCTCATTGCAACATCAACGTATTCAGGGGGCGTGTACTTGTCGTCATCCTCTTCTTCTTTGTTGTCTTCCATCATAACTCCTCTTTCTCCGTGCTTGGTCCAAACATTATAGTATGGCATAAAACCCTTCTGAAGCAGGTGGAAGTGAAGGGTTTGAGAGTTGGAGAAAGACTTCGTATTCTCACACACAGTACATGGACAAGGCATAAAATCATTCTGCTTGTTTGCCTCAGCCGCTTCAAGAAAATTATGCAGGCCCTTAATATACTCGGAGGTGCGTCGGTCACCGTACATCCATTGCCGGTTCATCTGTGTGCGTCATATAATAAAGTGTATTAAAAACCATTACAACATATTATGAATACAGAAGTGACCAAATTATTAGAAATCCATCATCATATTAAAGCCAAAGTACAATAATGACCAAAATAAATACGTACAGTTCATACATAGCTGTCATTATTGAACAACATATTGGTCTCTAGAGCATCTAATTAAAACATACACCGAATCTATGTAAAAAATTTAAATGCAACAACAAATACAATCATAACTGCTACTAAGGTACCAATTGATCCAACTGCATAATGATACCAAGCCTCAGTATGGATGGCATATTTTCTAATCTTTCTAAGCTTCAAGCGCATTGCATCCATCTTGGTCGTGTGATCGTCGACGATATCGGCAACATGCAACTCCAATCCCATCTTGTCATCTTCAGTTCTTTCTAATTTTTCTTTCAAATGATCGATTTCTTTTTCAGCTTTAGTTAACTTTTCGATTAGAATTGCATAATCGGTTGGAATTTCTGGTTCAACTACTTCCTATAGATAAAAACATCTACATCAAGTTGGTGGCATAATTAATTGCCATAGACATTAGATGTGTGAAATAGTTAGATAAGAGAAAATATACCACATCTAAATCATAGACTAGACGAGGGACGACGTGGGCGGATACCATAACCATGGCTCTATATAATAACAAACAATAATAAAAGTAAGAAAATCATACGAGTAAGTATATTTTCTTTGAGCAAGAAGATAAGATCAAGAGGCTCACCACGCGCGGGCGATCGACGGCGGTTTCAGGACGGGGACGGGACAAGACAGACCGCCAAACCTAGACAAATCTTGACGAAAATGGAGTTTGGACAAGGAGCTTCGAGAGGAGAAAGGTTAAGTTTGGCTTGGGCATTTCATCAAACACCTCATGTGCATAGGAGGTGAGCTAGAGCACCACAAACCTCTTCCCTCACCGGCAAAAAAACAGAGCAGTGTGTATGAAGTGCTCTGCTCGCTGGCGAGGGGGTATATATAGGCATCTCATTGGTCCTGGTTCGTGGCTGGAACCGGGACTAAAGGACCACTGGTACCGGTTCCAGACACGAACCGGGACCAATGGGTGTGGGCCAGGAGCGAGGCACATTGGTCCCGGTTCGTGACTGAAACCGGAACCAAAGGGGTCCGACGAACTGGGACCAATGCCTCACGTGGCCCACCCGGCCCCCTGGCCTCATGAACCGGGACTGTTGCCCCCATTGGTCCCGGTTCGTGACTGAACCGGGACTAATGGGCTGGCCCGACCCGAACCAATGCCTTGTTTTCTACTAGTGACACCCCCGTCGACACCATGAAGCGGTTTGTCTGCCATGATAAAGAGCAACCGCTTTCATGTAGCGTAATCTACATGTACCAAGTTTAGTAATGACTGAATAATTCGCACATGTACTACCAACTTTGCAAAAATAGAAAATAATATATTTGTTCTTTGCCTTTTATAATTTAGCTCACACATGTAGTTGTCAACTTTGAATTCAAATTTTGACATCAACTCATAAAACAAAGTAGGACTGCCTCACCAACTACTAGAAATAAAGTTGGATATCCATCTACATCGACTGGTGTGCCTAGATATAAAGATACGAGACATTTAGCCGCGAATGGGGCTAATCCTGATTCAACTCTTAAATATTTGATCAAGTTTCCATATTTATGGTATGCTATATCTATATACAAGAAATTGGCTAAGTTAGTCTTGAGCCTCCATCCTTGTCTCATCGTTTCTTTGTGTGGAATTGATCTTAATTCACCTTTTATATGATCAAATTTTCAAATTTACGATACTAGCATCGTTTCTCTTTTGCATGAGTTGATATTCAGTGCCCTCATAAGCATGGTTTGTTCTAACAGTGGAATATTGATGTACATGAGTTTGTTGGTGTTTCCAACTGGAACTCGTTGCTTTCAAGAAAAGAAGATTGTATGGCATTTTCTCTATATAATAACACATAATTATTTTAATTAAACCCAACATAGAAATATGTCTCTATAGTATACTAGCAAAAAAATTGTGTGTTGCAACGGGAGAGAAAAATACCACACTCCTGTAACTCAATAACCATGGCTCGAGACCCCAATAGATCCACGTAATTTATTCAACACATAACATTCTATCTATGTTGCCACTTATCCTCCTTCACACACTCGCTGATCGTGGTGCCAATACTCACACAATCACGATGCATTTGAATGATGTCAATCCTAACAGATATCTCTCTTGGCATAAAATGCACTAGTAGAAAACAAGCCTTTGGACCGGAGCATTAGTCCCGGTCGGGTTTTGGACCGGGACTAATGTGTCCACTAGTCTTGGTTCGTGAGGCTGGGATTTAGTCCCGGTTCATGAGGAACCTCTAGCCCCGGTTGGTGTTACCAACAAGGACTAAATGAGTGGTGGCAGGGTTGCATCAGGCCAGAGCCCCTGCGAGGCCTTTTAGTACCGGTTGGTATCACCAACCGGGACTAGAGATTGATCTTTAGTACTGGTTGGTATCACCAACCGGGACTAAAGTTATCACTATAAATAGTGCTTCGTCCAACCCGAGCCCAAGCTCTCTGTTTTTCTCCTTTCTCTCCTTTGTTCGCTTCCCCTTGTTCGAGCTCATACTCCATTTTTGCCAAGAATTGACAAGATTTGAGGCACCACATCCATCCAAGTGTTCACAAAAGTTAACAACTTTGTCCTTTCACCTCTCATTGCTAGATCAGCTTGTGCAATGCCCTATAAGTATAGTGATTTGTGGGTTTTAGTTTGAGAGTAATTATGTGCACTAGTGCAGAACATGCTTATAGTCGCGGGTCGTAAGGGCCTTTAGTGCCGGTTCTCGAAGCGGCACTAAAGGATGGGAACTAAAGCCTATCCCCTTTAGTGCCGGTTCAACACGGCCCGGCACCAAAGGCCCTTCACGTGACATCCGACGGCACCGTGGGCTGGGGGACTTTTAGTCCCGGTTGGTAGCACCAACCGGGACTAAAAGTATTTAGTTTTTTTAGTTTTGTTTTATTTTTTCTTTTAATTCTTTAGGGGTTTATGAATTAATTATGGTTTAATTTTCCTTGTATTTAATTTTCATTTTAAACATACATTACGCTACTACGTACATATTGTACAAACGTTGTGCATGCGCATATATATAAATATAAATAGAATTTCTCGTAGAACCGCGATCATATATATATATATATCATCAAATTGCTAGTACGGCGACCATTCACATGTGTGTGTGTGTGTATATATATATATATATATATATATATATATATATATATATATATATATATAAACTCTATTCATCACCCAGGGTGCAGAATAAGTTATTCTTCACCCGAGATAATCTTATGATCAATTTATAAATAAATTACGTTCGGAATACAAAAAGTTACATTTATATTGAATCACGACGTAAAATTTGAAATAAGAAAACAAAAATATAAGTCATAAGACCAAAAAAATTGAATTTATTGTATATTTTCCACTATTTTTTATGTTTGTAATTTTACCTGACATTAAATATTTTTTGCGCTGATTATAATTTTTCTTACGGTCTCTTTTTACGTATGAAATGAGATAAAAATTGCGGGGCGTAAAATTACGATGCATTGATGTTAAAATTGAGGGGGGATGAAGAATAACTATTCTTCACCCAGGGTGACGAATAGCGCGACCCTATATATATATATATATATATATATATATATATATTGGAGATCTTGTAATGGTATTCTCTTTTGGGATCTATGACCTGGTCGAGCAGAAATCCAGCTAATTCCTCTTGAATTGCTCGTACCCGAGCCTTTGGTATGAGCTGGCCCCGCATCTCCCTCAGCTACAAGATGGAGATCAACATAAATATATTAGTTGTGTGTATATATATTAGCTAGGTCATGATAAAAAATTATGGATAGTGTTCTGGCAAACGTACCCAAAGATTTCTTTCGTTTCTGCTCCTTTCAAAAATGATCATGCGAATGTCCTCGCAAATGTAGTATCCGGATAAACTAGCCCCCTGCTCCTGCACCATGCACTTTACGAGAATAAAATTCAATTAGATAATAATTAATCAAGCACGATAATGGTATTGAAACTAGAATAAAAGAGATGAACGGACGTAGCTAGCTAGGTAGTACTTAATTACCTTGGGTCGCACCCATTTTAGTTTTTGTGCCCAGTCGCGTGGGACCTGTTTGATGAACTTGGCCCAGGCCCTGCCCGCCGGCAAAGAAAATGAATAAATGATTTATTAAGTAGTTGATATCAGGAAATGAAGTCATTAAAGAGGCCGACATAGTGCGATAATGATTGAAATTACCTGTCAAGCAGCCCCATCACGATTGCGTATTCGGATGGATCATTTAATAGCGAGTCGAGTGCTTCAACTTTTCCCTTGTCAACTTCAATGATTAACAAGATCCAGTGGTAACTTCATAACTCATCAACAACACTTATTAACATCTAGTAAGCAAAAACTAGAATTTGTAGTAGAATATATATATATATATATATATATATATATATATATATATATATATATATATATATATATATATAGTAACACTCACTCATAAGAAGTTGTAAGGAAGTAGTATTTCTGGTTGAGTGTTTAGATGGATCAAAAAATCTAGCATTTTTTCTCTGTGTCTTTTCTCAAGTATGAAGTTTCCCATATCTTTTGATTAATCGTATTTGGGTCAATGAACCCAATGCCATAGCGTCCATCTTGTTTCATTTCATACATCTTCATTCTGCACAATACCACAGAAACGAATATAGTGAGGATAATTTCAGGTAATGAACGAGAGCAGAGCTAGCTAGAGACTTAAATTATAGAAAGAAATCACTTACAGACAATAGCAACTAACTAAAGATTTGTCGAGTGCGTCTTGATTGAATAACTGAAACCACTCTGCATAATGAATCCACACATCATTTTTATGGAAGTAATGCGTCTCTTGGACTCTCACCATGAGGGACTCTTCATTGGTATTTGTTGTTATTTGCATGTACCATGTATGCAATTCATACATTCTCATTGGTAGAAGCTTGACATCTTCAGGCTTGACTAGAGGATTGCCGCGGGCATATTGATATTTTACTTCTGACTCTTTAAGCACGTGCATTTCCTCAAGGCCTAGGAGTTGTTCAACAGTGACACCGGCCTCTTTGGCCTGCCATATATGGTCTTACATCTGGCCGACCGGCGGTACTCACAGGTGTTTGTACAATGAGCGAGGGGATCGATTGCACTGCCTGTTCTCCCAACTAGGGGATAGTTTTCCCTCTTTTTTTGCCAACTACTTGGCTCGAGCTCGAGCTCGACTCCTTTTTTCCTGCAAAGATATGACTTCTTGATAGACCGCACATAGTCGTTGTCCTTCTGAGCCGGCTGAGCCATATCAATGAAGTGTTGTGAGACATGCTCAGGTACTTTCTCCTTTGGCGGCTGGGGATGTTTCGGTTCAAAATAGGCCTTCAATTGGGCATCCACTGCGTTGTCGAGTTCCTAGTCGGTCTGGTGGTAAGGCAACTTCGGAAGAGGCTTCAGGCTGCTTGGACCATATCTGAATTTCTTGCCTATTGTACCGCTAGTCGTCGTAGCTGCGGCCTCTCTCTTTCGTTGTTGCTTAGGCGACGGAGCACGTTGAGTCAACGAAGCACGCTGACGCCGTGCCGGACCTGGAGGAGGAGTCGGCTAACGCGGTGCCAGGCTTGGAGGAGGAGGAGTTGGCTGACGTCGTGCCGGACTTGGAGGAGGAGTGGGCTGACGCAGTGCCAGACTTGGAGGAGGAGTTGGAGTCGAGTGACATGGCAGCGGACTTGGAGGAGGAGGAGTCGGTGGCCTTGGAAAGACGATGCAATCCTTTTTCCATAGAATGATATGATGTATGGCCTCTCCCAGTGTTCTCTCCTCGTCACCTCCAAGAATGTAAAGTTGTAGCTCGTGATATGCTGACATCACTTCATCAACCCCGAGACGAGCATAGCCAGCTGGAATGGGATTGCAATAGAAGGTTGCTTCTGGGGGATTTGCTAAAGCATAGTTGTCTGCCACCTTCGTGGATAAGTTCTTCACTTTCATGTGTAGCTCACAGTTAGTCCTGTCTTTGATATCATCCACAGGGTAGCTAGCTAGCAGTGCATCGTCATCGATATCGGCTGCGGCGGAACCCACGCTGCTTCTCGGCATAGATGGGACGGTGGTATCCAATGCTAGATCGATCTGCTCATGCTGCCGCTGAGATGCCCTTTCCTAGCTGAGTGAGTCAATCTGCTCCTGCTGCCGCCTGACTCTGTATTCCAACTCCAGGTGCTTTGATTCGAGGCCTTCAAGGCAGAGTGCTTCCTCCTTCTTCCTCTCCTCCTACATCTTCTTTCTCACACGGCTTCTGTAGTCGTCGTTCCAACCAGCAAATCCCTCAAACCACGGAACAACGCCTTTCCCTCGTATTCGTCCTGGGTGTTCAGGATTCTTCAGGGCACGTGTAAGCTTGTTGTCCTCTCTGTTGGGCGTGAACACCCCCATTCGAGCTTCTTCTATTTTCATCAGAATTTCATCTGTCACTTTTTTAAGACTTGCCTCCACAATAATAGCCCATGTCTTTAGGTCCAACTTCCCCCCATGCGCGTAAAACCATGTCCTGCACCTCGGGGGCCAGGTCACCGTAACTGGAGTGACATCCGCACTAATCATATCTTTTTCAGATTTATCCCACTTAGGTAGGGCCGTCTTGTAGCCACCTGGCCCCAGAGTATGGTGCCACTCCTTTTTCGCAGCATTAATCTTGTTCTTTTCTCGACCGTTCCTTAGCTAGATCCGATTCCTTGAACTTCACGAAATCATCCCAGTGATCTTCTGCCTTCACCAGTGCTCCCTCAAATTTTGGAGTCGTCTTGTTTGTTTTGACGTACGCAGCCCATGTATTTTTCTTGAAGGTGTTGAATGCGATCGCCATCTTTTTAAGAGCATAGTTTCTAACTTTATTCAGATCTACATCTGTCAAGTTATCTGGTAGTGTGAAATGTGACATCAGCTTGGTCCAAAGCACATCTTTTGCTCTTTCGTCGACAAAAGGAACTCCTTGTCGATCTCCCTTTGCCGGCTTTTTCCATTCTTGTGTGGGGATCGGGATTTGGTCCCTGATAATAACTCCGCATTGATTCTTGAACTTGGTCGCATTTTTCTTAGGTTGAAGCGGTTCGCCAATTGATGTATTGATGGAATCGATGCTGAACTTTACACCAGCATCCAACTTTTTTGCTAGGCCTTGCTCTACCCTGTGGCTTGTAGAAGATTTGCTCGATCCGGAGGCCTAAAAGAAGAAAGATTGATTCGTTAATAGATATACAACTCAATTAAGACATGTAATGATCATCGGATGGCTTATATAATAAATATACCTTGCCGGTCTTTGTTATTTCAAGAACATTTTCTTCGTCAACATTGTTGTTGAATTCATCTATTCTTTCCTCTTCATCAAACATACAACCCTCACCGAAAATGTTTAGATATTGTGAGTCGTCATCATCTTCATGTTCATGCTCTGGGCTCGTGGAGCATATGATGTCGAACAAAGCATCTTCTCCTTCTCTGTCGGTATTGTCCATAGCTTATATTTAACTAACCCA
Source organism: Hordeum marinum (assembly GCA_022496015.1). Classification (NCBI taxonomy): domain Eukaryota; kingdom Viridiplantae; phylum Streptophyta; class Magnoliopsida; order Poales; family Poaceae; genus Hordeum; species Hordeum marinum. The sequence continues at coordinate 503,702,868 of CM039674.1, read as the reverse complement.
GAAGAATGATAAAAAATTCAGTATTCAAATTAGAATGCATGCAATTAATAAGGAAAACTGAATCGTAGTACATAATATGCATCATCGAATAAATCGTCTTGAATATTATCGAATATAATCTCGAATACATCTCGAATACATCTCAAATACATCTCGAATATTATCAGTAATACATCTCGAATATTTATAATTATATAATATCACTACTACAGATCCAGTTGACATCTCGTGCGACAGGCGGTGGACACCCAAAGAGAAGGAACTATGATAGGATCATAGCTCGGGTGAGATCCCTAAAGAACGTGCCAGGTATTGGAGAACCTGCCGTCCAACGCATCCATGTACCAACGGACGTGCTCGTCCTCCTCCCTGACGCAGCGGCGTGCCAGCTCCGGCGGGGCTAGCTGCCTTCGCACCGACAGTGGTCCACGCGAACGCCACCAAAGAAGATCCGGGTCGATGACGGGACCCGGGTTCCTCACCAAGCTGCGCCCCCCTGAAGGTAGCACCTCCGAGTGCCAGCCAGGCGGGGCCCAGTCCCAAACATTACCCCTCTGCAGCAGGACGTCGTTGCAAACAAGTCGACGATGAGCATGGGGGCCAGGCTTCGTTGACTCCGAGAATAAATTCTATGCAAATTTAAAAAATAAATGCTTGATTGTGATTTTTGTAATTCTTTTTAACTTGATTTTGCACATACATAACAAACTTTTTTCTAACCTTTGTCAAAATTCCTCAAATGTTTTCTATACATTATACATACATATACTAATTGCTATACATATATTGGATCAAATGTCAAATTCCTAAACCCTAAATTTCAAAATTTCTACATTGTATAAACCCTAAACCCCAAATTTCTACATTGTATCAAAATGTCAAAATTCCTCAATATTTCTATACATACATTATACTAATTAATTCCTCAAATGTCAAAAATATCAAAATTCTTATAAAAATGTCAAAATTCTTGCATCTAATCATCTAATCATCTCTACATCTAGTTAATCATCTAATTATCAAAATATTGTGTGTGTGTTCATCAAAATTGGGGGGGGGGGGTCAGGCCGGGGAGGGGCCGGCGGTCGCCATGGCGGCATAGGGGGCGAGGGAGAGGTGGGAGAGGGGGGAGCTCACAGCGGGGTGATGGGGCGACGGCGAGGCGAGGCGATGGCGAGGCGCGGCAAGGTCAGGCCGGTGCGGGGAGGAACGGGCACGGGCGGTGGCGGAGATCGGCGCGAGGAGGCGAGACGGCGACGGCACGACAAGAAGGCGACAACGCGGGCGGCGTCGGGGAGGCGAGATGGCGAAGGTGGCGATGTCGCGAAGAGGAGAAGAATGCAGAGTAACTGAAAGTTTTTGAAGTGTTGTATATATCAGGAGGCCTTTAGTCGCGGTTAGTGGCTCCAACCGCGACTAAAGACCCCCCTTTAGTCACGATTAGAGCCACCAACCATGACTAGCTGAAATTGACCTTTAGTCGTGGTTGGTGGTTCCAGCCCCGACTAAAGGGGGGGTCTTTAGTCGCAGTTGGAGCCACCAACCGCGACTAAAGGTGGTGCTCGTGCAGGCGCGGTGCAGGGGAACTTTAGTCCCACCTCGCCAAGCAAGGGGCAACCGCACTAGTTTATAAGCCATGCTGCGGTTGCTCTCTCGAGCTCCTCTCTAAGCAGGCCTATGTGGTCCTATTGAACCTGTGCGGCCCTGTTAGTCCTACCAGGCCTTGCGGGCCTGCATCCTAGCCCAGGTTGGGTTTCTAGTCGTATGCGGGCTGTGGCGGCCCAGTAGGCGGCCTATTTTTTTAATTGTCATTTTTTTGCTTTATTTCTTTTCTTTTTGCATTAGGTCATAAAAATTATAAACTTTCTATTAGTGGTAGTATTTTTCAAATTCGAATAGTTTAAATTTGAATTATTTGAAATTTGTGTGAATCACTAGTTTGTGAATAACTTTACTTTAAAAATAGATATTCCAGTGATTCTTTTTTCTACTGTTTAATATTATCGTATTTTATCATTATATCCAATTTGGTAATTCTTAGGTTATTTAAAAAATGAAATGCCTTTGTAACAAGCGAGTTTTCGTCTAAAACCCTGATACTTCGAAACAGATTGTCCATTTGGCCACGAAGTGCATCCAGTTTTTTCCGTAACACTCTCAACTTTTTAGCACATGCTATGTGGGTGAAATGATGATACCATGCCAACTTTCAACCTTTTTAGAGTTCATTTGAAGTGCTTTTCAATTTCAGCATTATTTTGCTGAAAAAAAATCAGTAAGTGCATGAATAATAGCAAATGAAGTCACAAAGGGTTGAAAATTGATGATGTGGCTTTGAATGGTGCATTTTGAACACACAAAAAGTATGGAGTTCAAATAAGTTAAAAAATGAAATGCCTTTGTAATAGGCGAGTTTTCGTCCGAAAGCCTGATACTTCGAAAGAGATTGTCCATTTTGTACACGAAGTGCATCCAGCTTTTGGCGTAACCCTCTCAACTTTTTATAACATGCTATGTGTGTGAAATGATGATACCATGCCAAATTTCAACCTTTTCATAGTTCATTTGAAGTGCTTTTCAATTTCAGGGTTATTTTGCTGGAAAAAATCAGTAATTGCATGAAAAATAGCAAATGAAGTCAAAAAAGGGTTGAAAATTGATGATGTGGCTTGGAATGGTGCATTTTGAACACACAAAAATTATGGAGTTCAAATAAGTTAAAAAATGAAATACCTTTGTAACAGGCGAGTTTTCGTGTGAAACCCTAATACTTCGAAAGAGATTGTCCATTTTGTACACGAAGTGCATCCAGTTTTTTCTATAACCCTCTCAACTTTTTATAACATGCTATGTGGGTGAAATGATGATACCATGCCAACTTTCAACCTTTTCAGAGTTCATTTGAAGTGCTTTTCAATTTCAGGGTTATTTTGCTGGAAAAAAATCAGTAAGTGCATGAAAAATAGCAAATGAAGTCAGAAAGGGTTGAAAATTGATGATGTGGCTTTGAATGGTGCATTTTGAACACACAAAAATTATGGATTTAAAATAAGTTAAAAAATGAAATGCCTTTGTAACAGGCGAGTTTTCGTCTGAAACCTTGATACTTCGAAAGAGATTGTCCATTTTGTACACGAAGTGCATCCAGTTTTTGTCGTAACCCTCCCAACTTTTTAGCACATGCTATGTGGGTAAAATGATGATACCATGCCAACTTTCAACATTTTTAGAGTTCATTTGAAGTGATTATCAATTTCAGGGTCATTTAGCTCAAAAAATCAGTAAATGGATGAAAAATAGCAAATGAAGTCAGAAAGGGTTGAAAATTGAGGGCTTCCCTTTGAATGGTGCATACTGAACGCACAAAACACATAAGTACACTACTATTACAAAGATTCCCTTCGGTTTGTCTTCCCATACACACCCAAGAATCCTAACAGGTTCACGCAAAGATTCTTCATCACGTGCATCACATCGATTGCAGAGCGGACCTTGATCATATCAAGTATTTCATCACCCGTACCGTGGCAAGGCTTCTTCTGGTGATCCGCCTCACCTTTTAAATACTTGCCTTTCTTTCTTACGGGATGCCTGCTCTGAAGAAATAGACGATGCCCCAGATACACATTCTATGTTCATTATCTTCCATTAGGACCCCTCTTTATCCGTGCTTGGTCCAACAGTTATAGCCGGACATGAAACCGGACTCAAGCAGGTGGACGTGAATGGTTCTTGAGTTAGAGTAATTTTGATCATTCTTACAACCAGCACATGGACAATACATAAAACTATCCGGCCGCTTGTTTGCCTCAGCCACAACCAGAAAAGTATGCACGCCGTTAATGAACTTGGGAGAGCACCGGTCCTCGTACATCCATTGCCAGCCCATCTTCATTACACAACACCTAAAAGACCAAATTAATACATGCTATGTGGATGAAATGATGATGCCATGCCAAGTTTCAACCATTTCAAAGTTCATTTGCTGTGCTTTTCAATTCAGGGTCATCTTAGCTCAAAATAAATCATGAAATGCATGGAAAATAGCAAATGAAGTCAGAAAAGGTTTGAAAACTGATGATGCATCTTTGAATGGTGCATATTTAATGCATAAGAAGTCTTGAGTTGAAATATGTATGAAAATTTGAAATCCTTTTGTAACTGATGAGTTTTCGTCCAAAACCCTCACACTTCAAAAGAGATTGTTCATTTTGTACACGAAGTGCATCCAGTTTTTGCCATAACCCTCTTAACTTTTTAGCACATGCTATGTGGGTGAAATGATGATACCATGCCAACTTTCAACCATTTCAGAGTTCATTTGCAGTGCTTTTCAATTGAGGGTCATTTTAGCTCAAAATAAATCATGAAATGCATGAAAAATAGTAAATGAGGTCAGAAAAGGGTTGAAAAGTGATGATGTGGCTTTGAATGGTGCATATTGAATGCAGAAAAAGTCTTGAGTCAAAATATGTTTAAAAATTGAAATAACATAAAAATAGCAAAAATGTACATAGATGCGCTTATATAGGGAAAATTTGACCTGAAATCAGACTGAAATTCAGTTTTGAAATTCAGTTTGATTTGAGGTCAATTTTCCCATATAAGGGCATCTATTTTCAATTTGAGAGGAACTCAACAAGGCAGAGAGGGGTGGGCTTATAAACAGGCGAGGTGGGACTAATCTCCCACCACAGACATGACCAACCTTTAGTCCCGGTTTGTGGCTCCAACTGTGACTAAAGGTTAGCCTATAGTCGCGGTTGGAGCCACCAACCGGGACTAAAGGTTCTCGTGGGGCCCCAGGCTGACGCCAACCTGCCACCACACCTTTAGTGCCAGTTCGTGGCACGAACCAGGACTAAAGGTCCATAACGAACCAACACTAATGATCCCCGTCACGAACCGGCACTAATGATCACATTAGTGCCGGTTCAAAAGCCAACCGCTACTAATGAGACGGACGAAAGGTCTGCTTTCTACTAGTGGTGGGATTTTATTTGATTTATATGAAATATGAGCTCAAATTAACTTCTTAGTTTACATATGTGTAGGTGTGGTTTACTTAGTGCTTTTCCGTCCCCGTCCTAACCACCGTCGATCGCCCGCACAGACCCGTCGCCAGCACCACCTTGGTGAGCCTCTTGTTCTTATCCTTTTTATAGAAAAAACTTATTTGTATGATTTAGATAGTTATTTGTATAATTTTCTTACTTGTATGATTTTTCGTTATACATAGTGCCATTGTTTGATATCCGTGCCCGTCGGCCCTCATCCGGTTTATGATTCAGATGTGATATATTCTCGTTTACAACTATTTGTTGCATTTCGTGTTAATGACAATTATGCCCATCAAGTTGACATAGACATTTTTATGTAGGAGGTACGTGAATATGAAATTCCAATCGACCCTATTGTCGAGAAGTTAAATTTAGTTGAAAAAGAAAACGATTATTTGAAAGAAATATTGAAAAGAGTTGAAGAAGATAAGATGAAAATGGAGTTGTACGTTGCTGATGTTGTCGATCAACACAAGATGAAGATGGATGCAATGCACTTGAGGATTACAAAGATTAGAAATATGCCATTAATAAAGAGGCTTGGTATCATTATGTTGTTAGATCAATTGTTACCTTAGTTGTGATTTTGATCGCATTTGTTGTTGCATTTAAATGCTTTAGCTAGATAGTTGTATGTTGTTTTATGAGAATAAGCGTGTATGAAATTTATGTATGAACTTGTATTAATTTGGTCACTTTGATGTTATGTAATGAAGATGAGTCGGCAATGGATGTACGACGACTAACACTCTCCCTAGTTCATTAATGGTGTGCGCAGTTTTCTTCATGCGGCTGAGGCAAACAAGCGGAATGGTTTTATGTGTTGTCCATGTGATGTCTATAAGAATGATAAGAATTACTCTATCTCAAAAGACATTCATATCCACCTATTTACGTCCGGTTTCATGTCCGTCTATAACTGTTGGACCAAGCACAGAGAAAGAGGGGTTCTAATGAAAGAGAATGAAGAAGAAGAGGGTCATGACAACCACCCTAGGTTCCCTGAATATGACGGTACTACAAAGGGGAAGAGAATGAAGAATAAGAAGTTGAAGAAGAGGCATGAGATGATCCAGTTGATGATCTTGGTTGGGCCATTGTTGATGCAAAGAGAAACTACAAAAGTGAAAAGGAGAAGTTGAAGTTGCAGCGCATGGTAGAGGATCACAAAAAAATTGTTGTACCCAAATTGCGAAGATGATAAGAAAAAGTTGGGTACCACATTGGAATTGCTGCAATGGAACGCAGAGAATGGTGTATCTGACAAGGGATTTGAAAAGTTGCTGGAAATAATAAAGAATAAGCTTCCAAAGGACAAAGAATTGCCCGACAGTACATACAAAGCAAAGAAGGTTGCCTGCCCTCTAGGATTAGAGGTGCAGAAGATACAAGCATGCCCTAATGACTACATCCTCTATCGCGGTGAGGAGTACAATAATTTGAATGCATGCCCGGTATGCATTGCATTGCGCTATAAGATCAGGGGCGATGATCCTGGTGATGATGTTGAGGTCAAGGGCCTCAGGAAGAGGATTCCTGCCAAGGTGATGTGGTATGCTCCTATAATACCATGGTTGAAATGTTTGTTCCAAAACAAAGAGCATGCCAAGTTGTTGCGATGGCACAAAGATGATCGTATGAAATATGGGAAGTTGAGAGTACCTGCTGATGGGTTGGAGTGGAGAAAAATCGAGAGAAAGTGACTGGACTTTGCAGATGACGCAAGGAACTTATGGTTCGGTTTAAGTGGAGATGGCATCAATCCTTTTAGGGAGCAGAGCAACAATCATAGCACCCGACCTATGACTCTATGTATCTATAACCTTCCTCCTTGGTTGTGCATGAAGCGGAAGTTCATCATGATGCCAGTGTTTATCTAAGGCCCTAAGCAACCCGAAAATGACATTGATGTGTACCTAAGGCCATTAGTTGATGAACTTTTATAGTTGTGGGATTTGAAAGGTGGACGTGTATGGGATGAGCATGAACAGAAGGAATTTGACCTACAAGCGTTGTTGTTTGTAACCATCAATGATTGGCCAGCTCTTAGTAACCTTTCTGGACAGACGAACAAGGGATACAATGCATGCACACACTGTTTAGATGTGAGTGAAGGTATATATTTGGATAAATGTAAGAAGGTTGTGTACCTGGGACATCGTCGGTTTGTTTAGATCAATCATGTCTTAAGAAATAAAGGCAAGCATTTCAAAGGTGAGGCGGATAACCGAAAGAAGCCTGGCCACCGTACTGGTGATGTTATACTTGATATGGTCAAGGATTTAAAAGTAATCTTTGGAAAGGGTGCTGGCGGTCAATCTGTTCCGAATGACGATGACGGGCACGCACCCATGTGGAAGAAGAAATCTATATTGTTAGGTACCAAATCCTGATCCCCGTTCAAGAATGCAATAAGCCAAAGGAAGGTCGAATATTTTGTTTTGTCAACGAAAGAGCAAAAGATACACTTTGGGAGACGCTCATGTCACATTTCACCGTACCAGAGAGTTCCACGGATCTCCAACGGGAGAAATTAATGAAGTGTGCTCTTATGAAGATGGCAATACAATTCCAAACTTGGAAGGAAATATTATGGGCCAAATACATCAGCGCAGGAAAGAAGACTCCACAATTCATTGGACAACTAGAGAAGTTAAAAGATAAGTGGGACTTATTTGTGGAGTTCAAGGAATCGGAAGCATCTAAGGAACGGTCGAGAATAAACAAGATAAATATTGACAAAAAATAGCATCACCATGTTCTGGGACAGGTGGCTACAAGGCTAGGTTGCCTAAGTGGGATGAATCTGAGGCAAAGTTGATTGCCACAGGGGTCACTCCAAAAACAGTGGGTTGGCCCGAAAGGTGCAGGACTTAGTTTTATGCGCATGGGGGAAAGTTGGACCCAAATACAAGGGAGATTATTGAACTGGCAAGTCTTAAAGAAGCCCCGAACGCTTTACTTAAAGCAATGGAAGATGCTCGAACGGGGGTATTCCATCCCGAGAGAGAGAATGACGAGCTTCCACGTGCCCTCAAGAATCCTGAACACCTGGGACGAACTGAAGGCAAAGGCCTTGTTCCGTGGTTGAGGGGTTTGCGAAGTGGAACGAGACTTACAGAAGCCATGCGAGAAAGAAGAAGTAGGAACTAGACTAGATTCAAATGGTAGAATCAAAGAACGCGGATTTGGAACGCAAATACATGCTGCAGTAGGAGAAGATCAACAAACTTAGCCAGCAAAGCGTGTCTCAATAGCATGAGCAACCAGATCCAGCATTGGATGATACCATCCCATCTGTGCTAAGAAGCATCGTGGGTTCCACTAGGGTTCCGGCCGATGATGCACTACTAGATCGCTACCCCATGGATGATATCCAAGAGAAGACAACTTGTGAGCTACACATGAAAATGAAGAACATATCCATGAAGGTGGCGGACGACCCTGCTTTACCGAATGCACCTGAAGAAACCTTCCACGGCAATCCGATTCCACCTGGCTATGCTTGTGTCGGGGTGGATGAAGTTGTGTTGGGATATGACTCACTAGTGCTTGACTTTGATGGAGGTGAAGGGGAGTGGACACTGGGAGAAGCCACGCGTTGTCTCATTTTATGGAGAAAGGAATGCATCATGTTTCCAAACTCGGTGCCAAGGCCACCGACTCCTCCTCCAAGTCCTCCACGTCATCCGACCCCACACCACCTCGAGATGAAGCGTCGCGTGAGTCTGTCGCGTCAGCCGAATCCACCCCACCCCAAGATGGAGCCTAGCGCGAGTCCGCCGCGACCGCCGAATCCACCCCACCCCAAGACGGAGCCTAGCGCGATTCCGGGATATCAGTCTACGCCGCTTCAACCGACTCCAAAGTGGAAGAGAGAACCAAAGAATAAACCCGATCCTCGTGCGAAAAAGAAGTTAGCTTACAACATGAGTGTGGAGGAAAACAATGTCGAAGTGGTTGCCCAAGTGCATGCCCATTTTGCATCGAAACGGCCCCCGACAAAGGAGAAAATACTTGAGAAAGTCATACAACACTATTTGGATTGTGCTAAATCGGATGTGGAGAATAAGCAATGAGACTATGATCGATGTATTATCAAGTCATATCATCAATAACAAAAAAGCAGAAGTCACGGAGTACAACTAGTAATAAATGCGGGAAAATTGTTCCCCATCACGGAGAACAGGACGTGCAGTCAATCCCCCCGCTCAAGGTGAGTACGGATAAGGCGGTAACCGGCAATGTTAGAGCGAGGGCTATAGAGTGGGGTATCACTGTTGAACAACTCTTAGGCCACGAGGAAGTCCCCACGACGAATGAGAAGGACCTAACATGGAAATATGTCCGTGGGAAGCCCTCGGTCAGCCCTAACGCGGACAAGCTTCTGTCAACGCAAATGCACAACTTGCATGCCTGAGAGAAATAAAGGTCAGGCGAGAAAGCCTCATGGTGAAAGTCAGGCCAGAGCATTACTGCCATGGTAAAGATTTGTGGATTGAAAATGAAGAACTTTTTCAGTTATTCAATCAAGACGCACTCAACAAATATCTCGTCAGTTGCTATTGTGTGTAAGTGATTCGTTTCTACAATTTATTCTATAACTCAGCTTGTTCATTGCCTCTAATTATCCTAACTATATTCTTTTGTGTGGTACTATGCAGAATGAAGATTTTTGAATTGAATAGAGATGTAGTCCATGGCATTGGGTTCATTGACCGAAATACCGTTAATGAAGAGGTGTTAATGTTGGGGAATGTTGCATGGGAAACAAAAATATTCTTACGCACACGCAAGATCTATCCATGGTGATGAGCATCTACGAGAGGGAGAGTGGATCTACATACTCTTGTAGATCACTAAGCGGGAAGCGTTAAGAAACGCGGTTGATGTAGTCGAACATCTTCGCAATCCAAATCGCCGAGCGTCTCATGATCCCATCACGATCCTTCTCGCAGTCCAATCACGTCCGTCTCGCGATCCCATCACGATCCGTCCCGTGATCAAATCACGAATCGTCTTGCGATCCTGATCACGGTCCTTCCGATCTAGCGCCGAACGGACAGCGCCTCCGCATTCAGCACACGTACAGCTCGATGACAATCTCCGCCTTATTGACCCAGAAAGAGGGAGTGGGTAGGTATATGAGTTCTCGCCAGCACAACAGCGTGGTGGCGGTGGTGGTGGAGCTGTCCCGGCAGGGCTTCACCAAGCACAACCGAGACGATCTAGTGGAGAACAGATCTAGAGGAAGAAGAGGGCAGCACATGGCAATTAGGGTTAGCTTTCCCCTCTAAATCCTCTAGTATATATTGGAGGGAGGGAGGGGAGGAGGCAGCCTCAAACCCTCAAGAGTTGGCCGAAATTGGAGGTGGAGGAGTCCTACTCCAATCCTATTAGGAGTAGGATTCCTCCTTTCCACTTGGAAACTCTTTCCACCTCTCCACCTTTGGATTTTTTCCTTCTCAAACCTCATGAGATTTAGTGGAGGCTTCGGCCAGCCCACTAGGGGCTGGTTTGTCTCCTCCCACATCCCATGTAGCCTCTTGCGTCGAAATACCCCTCCTGATGGTCCCCCGGTACACTACCGGCACTCCTGGTACACTACCGATGAGCCCGAAACTTTTCCGGGACCAAATTAGGACTTCCTATATATCAATGTTTACCTCCCAACCATTTCGGAGCTCCTCGTGACATCCACAATCTCATCCGGGACTCCAAACAACCTTCGGTTACCACCATGCATAACTCTACACTACTGAAACGTCACCAAACCCTAAATGTGCAGACCCTGCGGGTTCGAGAACTATGTAGACATGACCGAGACACCTCTATGGTCAATAACCAATAGCGGGACCTAGATGCCCATATTGCTTCCTACATATTCTACGAAGATCTCTATCGGTTGAACCTCTGTGTCAAGGATTCAGTTAATCCCGTATGATGTTCCCTTTGTTCTTTGGTATGTTACTTGCCCGAGATTCGATCGTCGGTATCTCCATACCTAGTTCAACCACGTTACCGGCAAGTCTCTTTACTCGTTCCGTAATACAATATCTCGTGCCTAACACTTAGTCACATTGCTTGCAAGGCTTATTGTGATGTTGTATTACCGAGTGGGCCCTGAGATACCTCTCCGTCACACGGAGTAACAAATCCCAGTCTTGATCCATGCCAACCCAACAGACACCCTCGGAGATACGTGTAGAGCACCTTTATAGTCACCCAGTTATGTTGCGACGTTTGATACACACAAGGTACTCCTCCAGTGTCAGTGAGTTGCATCATCTCATGGTCATAGGAACAAATACTTGACATGCAGAAAACTATAGCAATAAACTAACATGATCATATGCTATGTTTATAGTTTGTGTCTTGTCCATCACATTATTCTCATAATGATGTGATCCCATTATCAAATGACATCTCATGTCCATGTCTAGGAAAGCTTAACCATCTTTGATCAACGCGCTAGTCTATTAGAGGCATACTAGGGACATGGTGTTGATTACGCATCCACACATGTATCTGAGTTTCCGATCGATACAATTCTAGCATGGATAATAAACGATTATCATGAACAAGGAAATATAATAATAACCAATTCATTATTGCCTATAGGGAATATTTCCAACAGTTAACTCAGTTCAAAGAAGACACAGAGGAAAGCTTGCTAATGTTTTTGAAGAGCCTATATACCAAACCAGAAATACTACTTCCTTACAACTTCAGGTGAGTGTTATAGTCTTGTACTACCAATTCTATGGTTGTAATATCGTTGGATGGATCCTTCGATCCTTCGATGTAACTTCCTCAAAAATGACAGTTGGATGGTTGTAATGACCTTTGTACCGACCCTTCCACTCTGCAGGACAATTTTTCCATGTCCAGTGCATACAGTCAAGTGATCTAAGCATCCCTGGCTGTCCTCTTTGTTCACTCTCTGTCATCAGCCTTTGGGTGCCTTCCTCGGTGTGTGCTCTCAAGTATTCATGTCGAAAAACATCGATCACTTCTTTGGTGAGCCTTCGGACGTCCTTCGTGATTGTGTCCTCGCCAATGCGAACATAGTCGTCAGCGACATTGGCCGAACTCCCATATACCAAAACTCGAACAACCGCACTGCACTTCATCCGAGGGCTTGCACTTATCTGTCCACTTGCATTTCTCCGGAGCTTGAACCAGTTATCATACTTCTCAACAACTTTTGCAATGTTTAGAAAGAAACTTGTGTTCATCCGAAAGCGCTGACGAAAGTACTGTTGGAAATATTCCCTAGAGGCAATAATAAATTAGTTATTATCATATTTCCTTGTTTATGATAATCGTTTATTATCCATTGTATAACTGTATTGATCGGAGACTTAAATGCATGTGTGGATACATAGACAAAACCATGTCCCTAGTATGCCTCTAATAGACTAGCTCGTTGATCAAAGATGGTTAAGGTTTCCTAGCCATTGACATGAGATGTCATTTGATAACGGGATCCCATCATTAGGAGAATGATGGGATGGACAAGACCCAAACTACAAACGTAGCATATGATCGTGTCAGTTTAATGCTACTGTTTTCTACATGTCAAGTATTTGTTCCTATGACCATGAGATCATGCAACTCACTGACACCGGAGGAGTGCCTTGTGTGTATCAAACGTCGCAACGTAACTGGGTGACTATAAAGGTGCTCTCCAGGTATCTCCGATGGTGTTTGTTGAGTTGGCATGGATCGAGATTGGGATTTGTTACTCCGTGTGACGGAGAGGTATCTCGGGGCCCACTCGGTAATACAACATCACAATGAGCCTTGCAAGCAATGTGACTAATTTTTAGTTGCGGGATCTTGTATTATGGAACGAGTAAAGAAACTTGCAGGTAACGAGGTTGAACTAGGTATGGAGATACCGACGATCGAATCTCGGGCAAGTAACATACCGAAGAACAAAGGGAACATCATACGGGATTAACTGAATCCTTGACATAGAGGTTCGACCGATAAAGATCTTCGTAGAATATGTAGGAACCAATGTGGACATCCAGGTCCTGCCATTGGTTATTGACCGTAGAGGTGTCTCGGTCATATCTACATAGTTCTCGAACCCGCAGGGTCTGCACACTTAAGGTTTGGTGACGTTTCGGTAGTATAGAGTTATGTATGGTGGTGACCGAAGTTTGTTCGGAGTCCCGGATGAGATCCTAGATGTCATGAGGAGCTCCAGAATGGTCCGGAGGTAAATATTCATATATAGGAAGTCATGTTTTGGTCGCCGGAAAAGTTCCGGGCTTATCGGTAGTGTACCGAGAGTGCCGGTAGTGTACCGGGAGACCTCCGGGAGGGGTATTTCGACCCAAGAGGCTTCATGGGCTGTGGGAAAGTAATAACCAGCCCTTAGTGGGCTGGTGGAACAACCAAAATAGTCCCATGTGGCTGGAAGAAAGAAACCCAAAGGAAAAAGGTGGAAAAAAGGCAAAAAGGAAGAGTCCTAGTCCTACTAGAAGTGGAGGAGGAGAGTCCTCCTCCACCTCCCACTTTGGTCGACCCAAGGGCTGGATTTTTGGCATCCAAGCCTCCTCCTCCTCTCCTCCTATATATACTAGAGGATTTTAGGGTTTTGTCACATAATTTTCAGCCACGTGCTACCCGTTCCTCTAGTGCATAGTTTCTCCTCTAGATCGGTTTCCTGCAGTGCTTAGGCGAAGCCCTGCCGGAATTGCTCCACCACCATCGCCGGAGCGCCGTTAGGCTGCCGGAGAACTCTTCTTCCTCTCCACTCCTTCTTGCTAGATCAAGACGGTGGAGATCGTCATCAAGCTGTACGTGTTCTGAACGCGGAGGTGCCGTCCGTTCGGCGCTAGATCGGAAGGACCGTGATCAAGATCGTGAGACGAATCGTGATGAGTTAGCGGGACGGATCATGATTGGATCGCGGGACGGATCGTGATTGGTTCGCGGGACAGATCATGATTGGATCGCGGGACGCTCGGCGATTCGGATCACGAAGACGTTCGACTACACCAACCGCGTTTCTTAACGCTTCCCGCTTAGCGATCTACAAGGGTACGTAGATCCACTCTCCCTCTCGTAGATGCTCATCACCATGGATAGATCTTCGTGCGCATAGGAATTTTTTTGTTTCCCATGCAACGTTCCCCAACAAGTACTTCTCAAGATAGGTTAGCTTTGGAGGAAAGTAGTCTCTCATGATCTTGTTAAGACCCTCCGATCTATTACGGTGGATGTGTATGTGGCCAAATTGTGATCCTCTCCTAAGACGCCGAATATCATCATTAAAATCATTCCTAAAATGGTCTCAAAATCTCCTCATCTTCTTCCTTTTCAGATGACGATGAGTCTTCGATAGCAATCTCCAGCAACCTCTTCATCTATAATTCAAATGTCTAGGTTCAATCCAAATGGCTCGGTTCAGAAAGAAACGTGCAAAACAAGCCACCGAACACTTGTGGTGCGGTGGTGATGCACCGGCTAACCGCCGTTGTTTCGGCCATATCAACGGGTGGCAAAGCATGGAAATGACCCACAACAATGCGGAAGCAAGATTAGGAGCAGCGACTGTCAAAGAGGAAGAAAAAAACGAACCAATCTGACTAATCAGCTATGGTGACGCGGCGTTTCTGTTGGGGAACGTTGCATGGGAAACAAAAAAATTCCTACGCACACGCAAGATCTATCCATGGTGATGAGAATCTACGAGAGGGAGAGTGCATCTATGTACCCTTGTAGATCGCTAAGCGGGAAGCATTAAGAAACGCAGTTGATGTAGTCGAACGTCTTCGCGATCCAAATCGTCGAGCGTTCCGCGATCCAATCACGATCCGTCCCGATCAAGCACCGAACGGACGGCACCTCCGCGTTCAGCAACGTACAGCTTGATGACGATCTCCGCCTTCTTGATCCAGCAAGAGGGAGCGGAGAGGTAGACGAGTTCTCCGGCAGCATGATGGTGCTGCGGCGATGGTGGTGGAGTAATCTCAGCAGGGCTTTGCCTAAGCACAGCAGAAACCGATCTAGAGGAGAAACTACGAACTAGAGGGTAGGGTTGCACGTGGCTGAAAATCTTTTGCCAAAACCCTAAAACCCTCTAGTATATATAGGATGAGAGGAGGAGGACACTTTGCGAAAGGGCCAAGCCCTATAGGCTTCAGCCTAAGGGAGGAGAGAAGGAATCCTCCTCCAATCCTAGTAGGACTAGGACTCCTTCCTTATTTGGTCTTTTTGCCTTTTTCCACCTTTTTCTCTTTGGGCTTTTCTTCCCAGCCGCATGGGCTTTGTGTGGGACTTCCAGCAGCCCACTAAGGGCTGGTATTCACCTTCTCAAAGCCCATGTAGCCTCTTGGGTTGAAATACCCCTCCCGATGGTCCCCCGATACACTACCGGCACTCTCGGTACACTACTGATGAGCCCGAAACTTTTCCGGCGACCAAAATAGGAACTCCTATATATCATTGTTTACCTCCAGACCATTCCAGAGCTCCTCGTGATGTACAAGATCTCATCCGGGACTCCAAACAACCTTCGTTCACCACCATGCATAACTCTACACTACCGAAACGTCACCGAACCTTAAGTGTGCAGACCCTGCGGGTTCGAGAATTATCTAGACATGACCGAGACACCTCTACGGTCAATAACCAATAGCGGGACCTGGATGCCCATATTGGTTCCTACATATTATACAAAGATCTTTATCGGTCGAACCTCTATGTCAAGGATTCAGTTAATCCCGTATGATGTTCCCTTTGTTCTTCGGTACATTACTTGCCCGAGATTCGATCGGCGGTATCTCCATACCTAGTTCAACCTCATTACCGGCAAGTCTCTTTACTCATTCCGTAATACAAGGTCCCGTGACTAACACTTAGTCACATTGCTTGCAAGGCTTATTGTGATGTTGTATTACCGAGTGGGCCCTGAGATACCTCTCTATCACACGGAGTAACAAATCCCAGTCTTGATCCATGCCAACCCAACAGACACCCTCGGAGATACCTGTAGAGCACCTTTATAGTCACCCAATTACGTTGCGACGTTTGATACACACAAGACATTCCTCCGGTGTCCGTGAGTTGCATGATCTCATGGTCATAGGAACATATACTTGACATGTAGAAAACTGTAGCAATAAACTGACACGATCATATGCTACGTTTATAGTTCGGGTCTCGTCCATCCCATCATTCTCCTAATGATGTGATACCGTTATCAAATGACATGACATGTCAATGGCTAGGAAACCTTGACCCTCTTTTATCAACGAGCTAGTTCACTAGAGGCATACTAGGGACAAAGTGTTGTCTATTCATCAACGCATGAAATGTGTTTCCAATCAATACAATTATAGCATGGATAATAAACAATTATCATGAACAGGGAAATATAATAATAAACACTTTATTTATTGCCTCTAGCGCATATTTCCAAGTGTCTCCCACTTGCACTAGAGTCAATAATCTAGTTCACATCACTATGTGATTTACATTTTAATGAATCGAACACCGATGCAGTTCTGGTGTTGATCATGTTTAGCCCTTGGAAGAGGATTAGTTAACGAGTCTACAACATTCAGATCCGTGTGCACTTTGCAAATATTTATGTCCTTCTCCTCGATGTAATCGCGGATGGAATTGAAGCGGCGCTTTATGTGTCTGGTCCTCTTGTGAAACCTTGGTTCCTTGGCCAAAGCAATGGCACCAGTGTTGTCACAGAACAGAGCCATTGGATTCAATGCAGTGGGAACTACTTCAAGATCTGTCATGAAGTGCTTCATCCAGACACCTTCCTTCGCCGCCTCCGAGGCTGTGATGCACTCTGCTTCGCATGTAGAATCGGCTAACATGCTTTGCTTGGAACTAAACCAGCTTACCACTCCCCCATTGAGAATAAATACGTATCCGGTTTGCGACTTAGAGTCATCCCGATCAGTGTCAAAGCTTGCATCGACGTAACCCTTTACGACGAGCTCTTCATCACCTCCATAAATGAGAAACATTTCATTGGTCCTTTTCAGGTACTTAAGGATATTCTTGATCGCCATCCAGTGCTCCATTCCAGGATCACTTTGAAACCTTTCGGCCATAGTTATGGCAAGGCTGACATCGGGTCTTGTGCACAACATTGCATACTTGATAGAACCTATGGCTGAAGCATAGGGGATGACACGCATCTTCTCTCTACCTTCTGCAGTCATTGGGCATTGAGTCTTACTCAACTTCACACCTTGCAACATAGGCAAGGACCCCTTGTTGGACTGATCCATTTTGAACTTCTTCAAAACTTTATCAAGGTATGTGCTTTGTGAAAGTGCTATTAAGCGTCTCGATCTATCTCTATAGATCTTAATGCCTAATATGAAAGCAGCTTCTCCTAGGTCCTTCATTGAAAAACTCTTGTTCAAATATTCCTTCACAATTTCCAGCATTTCTATATTGTTTCCAATCAGCAATATGTCATCTACATATAATATTAGAAATGCTATAGAGCTCCCACTCACTTTCTTGTAAATACAAGCTTCTCCGTAAACTTGTATATACCCAAACGCTTTGATCACCTCATCAAAGTGCTTATTCCAACTCCGAGATGCTTACACCAGTCCATAAATGGATCACTGGAGCTTGCAAACTTTGTCAGCATTCTCTGGATCAACAAAACCTTCTGGTTGCATCATATACAGCTCTTCCTCAAGGAAACCATTGAGGAACGCTGTTGTAACATCCATCTGCCAAATTTCATAGTCGAAATATGCAACTATTGCTATCATGATTCTGACGGACTTAAGCATTGCTGTGGGTGAGAAGGTCTCATCGTAGTCAACTCCTTGAACTTGTGAAAAACCCTTTGCCACAAGTCGAGCTTTATATATGATGACATTACCGTCCGCGTCCGTCTTCTTCTTAAAGATCCATTTGTTCTGAATGGCTTTTCGTCCTTCAGGTAATACTTCCAAAGTCCATACTTTGTTTTCATGCATGGATCCCATCTCAGATTTCATGGCCTCTAACCATTTCTCGAAATCCAGGCCCATCATCGCTCCTCCATAGCTCGTAGGATCATTGTTGTCCAATAACATGACCTCTAAGACAGGGTTGCCATACCACTCAGGAGCAGTACACGCCCTTGTCGACCTACGAGGTTCAATAGTGACTTGATACGAAGCTTCATGATCATCATCAGTAACTTCCTCTTCAACTGTTGTAGGCTCCACAGAAATATCTTTCTGCGTTGCGCTACTCTCTGGTTGAAGTAAAGGTTCAATAACCTCATCAAGCTCTATTTTCCTCCCACTCAATTCTTTCGAGAGAAACTCCTTCTCAAGAAATATTCCGTTCTTAGCGACAAACATTTTGCCTTCAGATCTGAGATAGAAGGTATACCCAACTGTTTCTTTTGGGTATCCTATGAAGACGTATTTCTCCGCTTTGGGTTCCAGCTTTTCAGGCTGAAGCTTTTTGACATAAGCATCACTTCCCCAAACTTTAAGAAATGACAACTTTGGCCTCTTGCCAAACCACAGTTCATATGGCGTCGTCTCAACGGATTTTGATGGTGCCCTATTTAAAGTGAATGCAGTTGTCTCTAATGCATAACCCCAAAACGATAGTGGCAAATCAGCAAGAGACATCATAGAACGCACCATATCTAATAAGGTTCGATTTCGACATTCGGACACACCATTACGATGTGGTGTTCCAGGCAGTGTCAACTGTGAAACAATTCCACACTGTCTTAAGTGAGTGCCAAACTCACAACTCAGATATTCACCTTCTCGATCAGATCGCAGGAATTTAATCTTCTTGTTACGATGATTCTCAACTTCACTTTGAAATTGCTTGAACTTTTCAAACGTTTCAGAATTGTGTTTCATTAAGTAAATATATCCATATCTACTTAAGTCATTAGAGAAGGTGAGAAAATAACGATATCCACCGCACGGTGCAACATTCGTTGGACCGCACACATCAGTATGTATGATTTCCAACAAGTCACTTGCCCATTCCATTGTTCGAGAGAACGGCGTTTTAGTCATCTTGCCCATGAGGCATGGTTCACATGTGTCAAGTGATTCAAAATCAAGTGACTCCAAAAGTCCATCAGCATGGAGCTTCCTCATGCGTTTTACACCAATATGACCCAAACGGCAGTGCCACAAGAAAGTGGTACTATCATTATTAACTCTACATATTTTGGCATCAATGTTATGAACATGTGTATCATCACTATCAAGATTCAATATGAATAAACTCCTCACATTGGGTGCATAACCATAAAAGATATTACTCATCACTAGTGCAAAACAGGCCTGTAGTCCGGGGCCGGATGGACCTTTAGTACCGGTTCCCCAACCGGTACTAACGGGTCGGGACTAAAGGTCTAGACCTTTAGTACCGGTTGGACCACGGACCAGTACTGAAGGCCCTCCACGTGGCTGCCTGCGTGGACTGGTGGTGGAAGACCTTTAGTACAGGTTGGTGATACCAACCGGTACTAAGTCTTCTATTTTTTTTATTTTAGCTTTTAATTAGGTTTTAATTTTCCTCTCTATTTTTTGTGTTCTCCATTCATTTCAAATTTATTTTACGGTGCTACATACTATAAATAGTACACAAGTTCATGAATATATATATATATGTAATATAATATACAATATCTCATACACAGTATATATATACAAATGGAATTACATATCCATATAAATTTGGGACTTATAATTAACATAAGGCCCAAAACCCTGCCGTGACTAGCTAGCTAGTGCTCCGGATGAAATCTCAGTTCTCTACTACTGATTTGCTGGCAGTATTGAGGCGGCAGTAAGGAATAGTGCTCTCCGTTTACATGAATGACATGTTGAAGAAGAAATGCCGCAAATTCCTTTTGAAGTGCTACAAAGAGTTTCTCGGGTGAGAGCTTTGACATCATCTCCCAAACCTGGAGTTGTCTTTCACGTGCTGCTCTGCGACGTATATGACTTTTGGTCTGGATGCGAATGTTCTCGCAGAGGAAATATCCACATAAATTTGTCCCCCGTGGCTGCTTTGCACACTTTGCAAAAGAATAGAATTGAATAAGATAATTAATAATCGAGCATGATAATGGTATTGAAAATAGAATTAATGAGATGCGCGGACCTAGTAGTACTACTTAATTACCTGCATCCTTTTCCACTTCAGCTTCGGTTTCCATTGATGACCGTGATGGTTTTTTTCTATCATCTTTTTCCAAACACTACCCAGCAAAGAAAAAGAATGAAAGACTTATTATAATTACTTTTGATATCACGAAATAATGAAAGAAAGCAAGGTCGATAAAGATTGAAATTACCGTTCTATCATAAAATACAAGTCCATGTATGATTGTTCTGGTGTATCTAGTGAGTCATACACTTGAAAAAGTCCATCCGCGAGGATAATATATAGGAGGATATAGTGGTCTCTGCGCATAAGTTTATATAATTAAGCAGGCATGCGCATATAACTCATCAACTACACTTGACAGCGAGCTAGTAAGCAAAAATAGAATTTGTAGTATACAAGAGAGTAAACACTCATCCCATGTTGTAAGGAAATATTATAGTAGATTTTTTGGTATTCATTACTGCCTCTATAAAATTTTCCAAGAGATCTTTTGTGTCCTTGGCATAATGTTTTACCACATGACCATTAACGGTACTTGGGTCGATGAACCCAATGTCATCGATTCCCTCTTGTTTCGATTCCCACATCTTCAATCTGCATAATAGCATAGAAAAGAACATATATAGTGAGGATAAGCCAATGAATGATATCTTAGCTAGAGACTTAAATTACTAAAGATATAAATCACTTAGAGACAATAGCAACTCATGAGAGTTTTGTCGATAGAGTCCATGTGGTATAACTGGAAAAGTTCTGAGAATTCAAGACATATGTCACATGCATTGACGTAATGCTCTTTCCATACTTTGACCATGACCGCCATCTCCCCTCGCTTTGCTTCACGCATGTACCAATCATGCAACCGTCGCATCGTAGTTGGTAGTTCCTTGTACTGCTCGGGTGTGACAAGTGGTTTTCCGACGGCATATTCCATTGCGTACTCAGTTGCATCGTTCCCGCGGATTTCCTCGGTGCCAAGGATTTGGTCAAGAGTGAGACCTGCAGCCTTTAGTTCTTCAAGGTCGATTGGGTTGCCTTGCACGTCGACTGGTTGGATCGGTTGCTTGCGTGGATTGGTACTCACCTTGAGCGGAGAGATCGATTGCTTGGATTGTTCTCCGAGCTGGAGAACTGTTTTCCTGCTAGTTGATGCCGTACTTCCCGACTTCTTCCTTGGGCTGGGCCGACTTCTCTGCTCACTTGCCTTCTGAATCTGTTGCTCATAGTCTGTCGGCATATGCTCGATATATGCCGGGGATCGATCAATAAAGTGTTCCATAAAGTGATCTTGGACTTCCCTGGGTATTACCTCCTTTGGCGGCACGGTCTACTTCGCAAAAAAGGCTTTCACTTGGAGATCACATTCAATTTTATTTTCCTCCGGTGTCATGTCATAAGGCAGCTTCCTTTTGGCCGGAGCTTGGGTTTCTTCTTTGCTTTCTTCCGAAGAGGACTGCTGGTGGCCATCCTCTTTTGGGAGCCCTGCTGGCGAGACCGCTGCCGGGGTGGAGTCGGCTCACGCGGTGGAGATCGATATCGATGATGATATGGACTCACGTCGTGCTCCGTCCCGAGGTTGGGAGGACTACTCATGGCGAGGTGAGGAGGACTGTTGGCGAGGTGGGACGCCTCTCGAGGTGGGGACGATTGTGGGGGAGCTCAAGGTGGGTTGGACTAGTGGCGAGGTGACTGCTGCCGAGGTGACTGCTAGTGAGGTGGGGAGGATTGTTGGCGCTGCGATGCCTCTGGCTGGGATCCCTCGCGCTGGACATTGATACTCGAAGGAGCCGGTGGCCTTGGTGCCAAGTGTGGAAAGACGATGCAGTCCTTACTCCATAGAATGAGACCACGGCCGGCTTCTGCCAATGTGGACTCCCCCTCACCTCCAGGGATGTCAAGCAATAGTTCATCATATCCCGGATCTATTGCGTCCACCGTGACATGAGCATACCCAGCTGGAACCGAATTGCAATGCCAGAGAACATCAGGTGTATTTGGTAAAGCATAGCCCGTCGCGACCCGCATGGGTATGTTCTTCATTTTCTGGATTAGCTCACAAGATGTCTTCTCGGTAATATCATCCACGGGGGTGTGACCCAGCGGTGCCCCCGTTGAACCCACGCTGCTTTTCTGCATTGTAGATGGGACGGGTTCTTCCCCTGCCTCCTGCTGTGGAGTTTCCCTTTGCTGGGTCAGTACCTGTATCTGCAGCTGCTGCTGCTCGTACTTCTGTTCCCACTTCGAAAGTCGGTCTGCTTCCACCTTCTTTTTTCTCGAATGGCTTTTATAACTGTCCTGCCATCCCGCAAATCCCTCGTACCACGGAACAACACCCATGCCTCCTGTTCGTCCTCCGTGTTCGGCATTCCCGAGGGCGCGTGTAAGCTCGTAGTTCTCTCTATCGGGGTGAAACCGTCCTTCTAGGGCATCTTTTATTGCTTGAATCAACTCATCTGATGCATGCTTCAGACTGGCCAGTCCAATAATCTTCCTTGTGGCTGGGTCCAACTTTCCCCCGTGCGCAAAAAAACAATTCCTGCACCTCTTGGGCCAGTTGAAGGTTACTGGAGTGATCCCTTCGACAAGCATCTTATTCTCTAATGCATCCCACTTAGGAATGGCTGACTTGTATCCACCTGTCCCTAGTTTATGGTGATACTTTTTTTCTTAGTATTTATGTTATTCTTTGCCGACTTCTCCATAACAGCTATCGATGTCTTGTACTCGATAAATGCGTCCCAGTGATCCCTTACCTTCTTGTATATTCCTTTGAATTCGGGCGCCTTCTTGCCTCTAGCGTTGTACTCGGTCCATAATCTTTTCTTCCAAGTCTGGAACGCACCGGCCATCTTATGGATAGCAAACTCCTTGACTTTGTTCCTTTGACGCTCTGAGAGAGAATCTGGTAGGGTGAAATGCTCCATGAGCTCTCACCAAAGGGCATCTTTAATTCTTGTATCGACATAATTCACTCCTGTTTTTGGTTCCTTTGGCTGAATCCATTCATGCATTGTGATCGGGACTCCGTCCCTAACAACCACTCCGCATTGATGCACAAATGTCTTGGCATTGGCTTCAGGGTGAGTCGGTTCGCCATTATGTTTGAAAGCATCAAGATTGAGCTTTACGTTGCCGTCCAATATTTTGGCAACGCCTCGTACATTTCTACTAGATTGGCTCGATCTGGAGGGCTGATAATTAAAATAAGAAAGATTTGTTAATATATATATATATACAAATCAATTAATACACACGTAATGATCACCAGAGGCTAATGGATGTGTATATACCTCGCCGAACATTCTTGGTTGTTCTGGATTTTGGAACATAAGTTGTTCTTCCTCAGTCTCACATCCATCACCGTGATCGTTCAGATATTGTGAGCGATCATCATGATCATGTGATGATTCACCTCCAAGGTCCGCTGGGTTTTCGGAGGAGTGTATCATGTCGAAGATGTCCTCTTCATGAGCTCTACCGGTATTGTCCATAGCTTAATAACTAGTCCATAATAATATAGATAAAACAAATTAGTATTTAAATTAGCATGCATTCAAGAAGCAAAATAACTGATAGTTAATTAATAATGCATCATCGAATACATATATAGTATAGTTCTTAGAAAATATCTCATCTGCATAATCTTGGATAATTTTCAATACATCGGCTAATCTCCATCGATCTAGCGAATACATCATAATAATACATCATAATAGTAGCTAGCTAATATATCGATCTAGCTAGAACCCTAGCACCCAGTGGATATCGGGCCGGGCGGTGGACACCCGAAGAGAAGGAACCATCACAGGAACATAGCTGCAGTGAGATCCCTGAAGAATCTACCAGGTATTGTCGGACCTAGCCTCCAAAGCTGCCATGTAGCGACGGACGTGCTCGTTCTCCTTGTTGACATGGTACTGTACCACCTCCGCGGGGGACTCAAGCCTCTAAAAACTCCGTGGCCCATGCGGCCGCCACCACCGAACCACCGGGTCGACGACGGGCTGGCTCCTCACCAAGCTGTGCCGCCTGGAAGGCAGCACCTCCCAGTACCAGCCCGGTGGAGCCCAGTCCCTAACAGGGCCCCTCGGCTCAAGCAAGTGACCTCCTCCAGCGACTCGACGACGAGGATGCGGGATCGGCATCGTCGACGTCGAGAAGAAACACTTAATTACGAAAACAAATTAAATAAAACTTATCAAAATTAACACTTAAGAAAATTAACACTTAGCAAAATTAACACTTAGCATCTAGCAAAATCAAGAATTACGGCACGCTTTGGATTCTAATGCGTGTGTGACTATCGGTCTATCGAGATTGTCCTTAAATAACTCTCACATATTTCATGGTGTGTTGGTGCGCACTCTCTCACATTGATACGGTGGTGTATATATGTTGGTGGACACTCTCTCGCAGTAATAGGCTCGACCGGCGGTGATTGACGCTTCCCCTCTCCTCTTCTTGCACAATATATCGATGAGTATATCGCAAAGAAGAGGAGAAAGAGGAAGCGCCCCCCACGACAATAGTCGGGATTCCTCCATCAAGAACACACATGAAATCCTAAACTAAATTAGGACCGAAAGTCACACACGCATTAGGATCCAACTAAATTAAACCTAAAACTAAACTAAACATAAACTAAATTAAACCTAAACTAAACATAAACTAACACATATCCTAATAACCTGACAACCTAACTAACTAACTAACTAACTAACTAACTAACTAAATAGGGGTGTTATGTCGTGGTCGGGGTCGGGTGTCGGGGGTGTCGGGGTTCGACGTCGAGGGACCCTAGATACCCTAGCATCTACACACTAGTCCGGAGATCATCGGGGTGATCGTCGGGGAGAGGGGTTGGCCGGGAGATCTCACCTAGCTTCCTGGCCCGGAGGTGGTGTCGGCAACGGGCTCGAGGCGTCGGCAACGGGATCACGGAGCGACGGCCGGAGTGAGCGGGCTGGCGGCGACGGGACCGATGACGAGGGGCGGCGTTCGGGTAGGCGAGGGCGACCGCGGGGACGGCGACGGCGGCGGTGGTGAGGGCGACGGCGGCGAGGGGCGGCGTCTGGGTAGGCGAGGGCGACCGCGGCAAGGGCGACGGCGGCGTGGGCGACGGCGGCGAGGGCGACGGTGGCGGTGGTGAGGGCGACGGCGGCGCGACCGGCGGTGGCGAGGGCGACGGCGGTGGTGGTGCGACGGCGGTGGTGGTGAGGGCGACGGCAATGGCGCGGTGGTGGTGCGACGACGGCGAGAGCGATGGCGGCGATGGCGACCGCGGCGAGGGCGAAGGTGGCGACGGCGACGGCGGCGGTGGTGAGGGCGACGGCGGCGCAACCGACGGCGGCGAGGGCGACGACGGTGGTGGTGCGACGGCGTCGGTGGTGAGGGCGACGACAATGGCGTGGTGGTGGTGCGACGGCAGCGAGGGCGATTTCGGTAGCCTGGCGGCGCAAGTTGGAGATCTCCCGGTGCGTGGCTCGGCCCGAGACGACGAAGTGCTCAATTTATACTAGGCACCCCTTTAGTACCGATGCGTGGCTAGCACCGGTACTAAAGGGTCTTTAGTACGGGTGCTAGTCACGCACCGGTACTAAAGGTCCTCCCAACAGAGCGCGGGGCAGTGGACCTTTAGTACCGGTGCGTGACTAGCACCGGTACTAAAGACCCTTTAGTACCGGTGCTAGCCACGCACCGGTACTAAAGGTCCTCCCAACAGAGCGCGGGGGCGGTGGACCTTTAGTAGCGGCACGTGGCTAGCACCGGTACTAAAAGTGTTTTTTAATTAAATATTAGTTATTATTTTCAGAAAAAACCCGTAAACTTTAAAAATCATAGAAAAAAACGTAGGACTCCAATGGAAATAAATAATATATGAAAAATATCAGAAAAATATAAAGAATCTGTTTATGGTATTTCCATGCATGTTTGAACAACTTCAACTGCTATATAAGATAATTTGATTAAATATGGCATTTGAAATATTCATATCTCGAGTTTGAAAAGCAGTACAAATGAACTCTGAAAAGGTTGTAACTTGGCATGACATCATAATTTCACCCACATAGCAACTTCTGTTGGAAATATGCCCTAGAGGCAATAATAAAATGGTTATTATTGTATTTCCTTGTTCATGATAATTGTCTATTGTTCATGCTATAATTGTGTTAACCGGAAACCATAATACATGTGTGAATACATAGACCACAACATGTCCCTAGTGAGCCTCTAGTTGACTAGCTCGTTGATCAATAGATGGTCACGGTTTCATGACCATGGACATTGGATGTCGTTGATAACGGGATCACATCATTAGGAGAATGATGTGATGGACAAGACCCAATCCTAAGCATAGCACAAGATCGTGTAGTTCGTTTGCTAAAGCTTTTCAATGTCAAGTATCGTTTCCTTAGACCATGAGATTGTGCAACTCCCGGATACTGTAGGAATGCTTTGGGTGTGCCAAACGTCACAACGTAACTGGGTGGCTATAAAGGTGCACTACGGGTATCTCCGAAAGTATCTATTGGGTTGGCACGAATCGGGACTGGGATTTGTCACTCCGTGTGATGGAGAGGTATCTCTGGGCCCACTCGGTAAGACATCATCATAATGAGCTCAATGTGACTAAGGAGTTAGCCATGGGATGATGTATTACGGAACGAGTAAAGAGACTTGCCGGTAACAAGATTGAACAAGGTATAGGGATACCGACGATCGAATCTCGGGCAAGTACCATACCGATAGACAAAGGGAATTGTATACGGGATTAATTGAATCCCCGACATCGTGGTTCATCCGATGAGATCATCGTGGAGTACGTGGGAGCCAACATGGGTATCCAGATCCCGCTATTGGTTATTGGCCGGAGAAGTGTCTCGGTCATGTCTACGTGTCTCCCGAACCCGTAGGGTCTACACACTTAAGGTTCGATGACGCTAGGGTTATAGGGAAATGGTATATGTGATTACCGAAGGTTGTTCGGAGTCCCATATGAGATCCCGGACGTCACGAGGAGCTCCGGAATGGTCCGGAGGTAAAGATTGATATATAGGAAGTCCAGTTTTGGTCACCGGAAAGTTTTCGGGCTCATCGGTAGTGTACCGGGAGTGCCGGGAGGGTGCCGGAGGACCCCCGAGAGGGGTGTGACGACCAAAGGACCTCATGGGCCCTTAGAGGAGGTGTGCCAGCCCATATTGGGTCGGCCAAGACCATCTATGTGGGCCCATGTGGCTGGAGATAAGGAGATAAGGCAAAAAGGATTTAAAAGGAGGAGATCCACCTCCCTTGTGGGAGGTGGACTCTCCCTTTAATTCGGCCGACCCTCTCCTCTTTGGAGTAGAGGCCAAGCCAGCCCTCCACGTCCCTCCTCCTATATATACTTGAGGTTTTGGATGTTTTGAGACAAGATTTGATCTCTCTCTCTCACGGCAAAGCCCTACCTCTCTTCTTCCTCCTCCGCAGCGCTTAGGAGAAGCCCTGTTGGAATACCTTGCTACTCCACCACCACCACGCCGTCGTGCTGCTGTTGGAGCCCTTCCCCAACCTCTCCTTCCTCCTGGCTGGATCAAGGTGTTGGAGACGTCACCGGGCTGCACGTGTGTTGAACGCGGAGGTGCCGTCCGTTCGGCACTTGATCGGATCTACCGCGATCTGAATCGCTGCGAGTACGACTCCATCAACCGCTTCTTGTAACGCTTCCGCTTAGCGATCTTCAAAGGTATGAAGATCCACTCTCCCCTTGCTCGTTGCTGGTTTCTCCGTAGATGGATCTTGGTGAACGCGTAGAAATTTTTTTGATTTACTACTACGTTCCCCAACAACTTCTACAGAGTTGAGAGTGTTACGGCAAAAACTGGATGCACTTCGTGTACAAATTGGACAATCTCATAAGAAGTATGAGGGTTTCGAACAAAAACTCATCTATTACAAAGGTATTTCATTTTTAATAACTTATTTTAACTCCATACTTTTTGTTTTTTCAATATGCACCATTCAAAGGCACATCATCAATTTTCAACCCTTTCTGACTTCATTTGATATTTTTCATGCATTTAATGATTTATTTTGAGCTAAATGACCCTCAATTTGAAAAGCAGTACAAATGAACTCTGAAAAGGTTGTAACTTGGCATGACATCATAATTTCACCCACATAGCAACTTCTAGAGAGTTGAGAGGGTTACGGCAAAAACTGGATGCACTTCATGTACAAATTGGACAATCTCATAAGAAGTATGAGGGTTTCGGACGAAAACTCATTTATTACAAAGGGATTTCATTTTTAATAACTTATTTTAAATCCATACTTTTTGTGTGTTCAATATGCACCATTCAAAGGCAAATCATCAATTTTCCACCCTTTCTGACTTCATTTGATATTTTTCATGCATTTAATGATTTATTTTGAGCTAAATGACCCTGAATTTGAAAAGCAGTACAAATGAACTCTGAAAAGGTTGTAACTTGGCATGACATCATAATTTCACCCACATAGCAACTTCTAGAGAGTTGAGAGGGTTACGGCAAAAACTGGATGCACTTCATGTACAAACTGTTACAAAGATATACCATGCTAGCTAGGAAATGCATGCATGTTCTTCACATAAATATATAGAAAGCGATAACGGTGAAGCCGGTCACATCCCAGAGTGGGATCTCGCAGTGTAAGACTTTTTTTGCGTGTTTGTCCCTTTCTTATGATTGCGTCATAACCATGGATAATCTTCATCATTTAACAGGATGCTTGGTTCAGCCTTCACTCTGAAGGGAGGGATTTCATGAAACTTTTCATAATCTTCGGACATGTCTGTCTTGTCCTCCACTCCCACAATGTTTCTTTTCCTTGAAAGAACTATGTGGCGCTTTGGCTCATCGTATGATGTATTCGCTTCCTTATCTTTTTTCTCCTCGGTTTGCTAGACATGTCCTTCACATAGAAAACCTGAGCCACATCATTGGCTAGGATGAATGAGTCGTGTGTGTATCCAAGATTGTTGAGATCCACTGTTGTCATTCCGTACTGCGGGTCTACCTGTACCCCGCCTCCAGTATATTTGACCCATTTGCACCGAAACAAAGGGACCTTAAGATCAGGTCCATAGTCAAGTTCCCATATCTCCTCTATGTAACCATAATATGTGTCTTCAAAGTTGGTTGCATCATAGCGGACACCACTGTTTTGGTTGGTGCTGTTCTTATCTTGGGCGATCGTGTAAAATGTATTCCCATTTATCTCGTACCCTTTGAAAGTCGTTACAGTCGAACTTGGTGTCTTGGCCAACCAGTACAGTTCATCTGGAACATCGTTGTCATTGATGAGCTTTGTTTGCAACCAACTAGCAAAATTCTCCATGTGTTTATGTTCAATCCAAAGGTCAGACTGCTCCGGGTTCTTGGACCGTACAATATCCTTGTGTTCCTCCATATATGGAGTCACCAAGGTGGAATTTTGTAGAATCGTGTAGTGTTCTTGAGTGAAAGAATGCCCGTCCATATTTATTGCTTCTTTCTTTCCTAATGTACCTTCTCCACCCAGTCTCCCCTCATGCCACGATTCAGGAAGACCAATCGGCTTAATGTCAGGAAAAAAGTCAACACAAAACTCAATAACCTTCTCTGTTCCATATCCCTTGGCGATGCTTCCTTCTGTCCTAGCACAGTTATGAACATATTTCTTTAAGACTCCCATGAACCTCTCGAAGGGGAACATATTGTGTAGAAATACAGGACCTAGAATGTTAATCTCTTCGACTAGGTGCACTAGAACGTGCGTCATAATATTGAAGAAGGATGGAGGGAACACCAACTCGAAACTGACAAGACATTGGACCAGGTCATTCTGTAACCTTGGTAGGATTTCTGGATCGATTACCTTCTAAGAAATTGCATTGAGGAATGCGCATAGCTTCAAAATGGCTAATCGAACATTTTCCGGTAGAAACCCCCTAAGTGCAACTGGAAGTAATTACGTCATAATCACGTGGCAGTCATGAGACTTTAGATTTTGAAATTTTTTCTCTGCCATATTTATTATTCCCTTTATATTCGACGAGAAGCCAGACGGGACATTGATACTGATCAGGCATTCAAAAAAGATTTCCTTCTCTTCTTTCGTAAGAGCGTAGCTGGCAGGACCTTGATACTGCTTTAGAGGCATGCCTTCTTTTTCATTAATTCTTTGCTTGTCCTCCCGTGCCTCCGGTGTATCTTTTGTCTTTCCATACACGCCCAAGAAGCCTAGCAGGTTCACACAAAGATTCTTCGTCACATGCATCACGTCGATTGCATTCCATACCTCTAGGGCTTTCCAATATTCAAGTTCCCAAAATATAGATTTCTTCTTCCACATGGGTGCGTGTCCGTTGGCGTAATTCGGAACAGATTGTCCGCCAAGACCCTTTCCAAAGATTACCTGTAAATCCTTGACCATATCAAATATATATTCACCAGTACGGAGGCCAGGCTTCTTCCGGTTATCTGTCTCACCTTTGAAATGGTTGCCTGCCTTTCTTAAGATATGCTTGATCGGTAGAAATCGACGATGTCCCAGGTACACATTCTTCTTACATTTATCCAAATATATACTTTCAGTATCATCTAAACAGTGCGTGCATGCATTGTATCCCTTGTTTTTATGTCCTGAAAGGTTACTAAGAGCAGGCCAATCATTGATGGTTACAAACAGCAACGCTCGTAGGTCAATTTCCTTCTGTGTGTGCGCATCCCACACACGCACACCTGGTTTTTTCCACAACTGTAGAAGTTCATCAACTAGTGGTCTTAGGTAGACATCAATGTCGTTGCCGGGTTGCTTAGGGCCTCGAATGAGCACTGGCATCATAATGAACTTCCGCTTCATGCACAACCAAGGAGGAAGGTTGTAGATACATAGAGTCACGGGCCAGGTGCTGTGACTGGAGCTCTGCTCGCCAAAAGGATTCATGCCGGCTGTACTAAGACCAAACCATAAGTTCATTGCGTCAGCTGCGAAGTCCTCGAACTCCCTCTCAATTTTTCTCCACTGCGACCCATTAGCGGGTGCTCTCAACATCCTGTCTTTCTTACGTTCTTCTTTGTGCCATCGCAACAACTTGGCATGCTCTTTGTTTTGGAACAAACATTTCAACCGTGGTATTATAGGAGCATACCACATCACCTTGGCAGGAACCCTCTTCCTATGGCGTTCGCCCTTCACATCACCAGGGTCATCGCGGGGGATCTTATAGCGCAGTGCACCGCATACCGGGCATGCATCCAAATTCTCGTAATCCTCACCATGGTAGAGGATGCAGTCATTAGGGCATGCATGTATCTTCTGCACCTCTAATCCTAGAGGGCAGACAACCTTCTTTGCTTCGTACGTACTTTTAGGCAATTCGTTATCCTTTGGAAGCATCTTCTTTATCATTATCAGCAATTCTTGAAATCCCTTGTCAGTTACACCATTCTTCGCCTTCCATTGCAGCAATTCCACCGTGGTACCCAGCTTTTTCTGGTCATCTTCATAGTTTTGGATACAATAATTTCTTGTGATCCTCTAACATGCGTTTCAACTTCAACCTCTCCTTATCATTTTCGCAGTTTCTCTTTACATCAGCAATGACCTGACCCAAATCATCAGCGGGCTCATCTGATGCCTCTTCTTCAGCTTCCCCCATTGATGCCTCTTCTTGAGCTTCCCCCATTGTTGTATCAACGAAAGGATAGTTGTCATCATCCTCTTCTTCTTCATTGTCTTCCATTATAACCCATCTTTCTCCGTGCTTGGTCCAATAGCTATAGCCGGACATGAAACCAGACTTTAGCAGGTGGTAGTGAAGGGTTTTTGAGTTAGAGTAATTCCTATCATTCTTATAGTCACGACATGGACAACACATGAAACCATTCTGCTTATTTGTCTCAGCCACACGAATAAAATCATGCAGGCCATTAAGAAACCCTGGACTTAGTCGGTCATCGTACATCCATTGCTGGCTCATGTTCACTACACAACATCGAAGTTACCAAATTAATACAACTTCATCATCACATTGCAACCAAAAGTAGAGCTAGTAGTGACCAAATGTTATTACTGCAAATAATGGATACTTATAGTTCATACATCTACATCTCATAAAACAACACCAACTATCTAAAACATGTGAATACAACAACAAATGCGATCATAATCGCAACTAAAGTAACAATTGAGCCAACAGCATAATGGTACCAAGCCTCTTTATCAATGGCATATTTTCTAATCTTTCTAAGCTTCAAGCGCATTCCAACCATCTTGTTCTTGTGATCATCGACGATATCGGCAACATGCAACTCCAATCCCATCTTCTCATCTTCAGTTCTTTTCAATTTTTCTTTCAAATGATCAATTTCTTTTCAGCTTGTGTTAATTTTTCGAGCAGAATTGCATAGTCCGTTGGAACTTCTGGTTCAACTACTTCCTATAGATAAAAATATCTACGTCAATTTGGCGGCATAATTAATTGTCATAGACATTAGATGATGTGTGAAATAGTTATAAAAGATAATTAACGACATACCACATCTGAATCATAGACTGGACGAGGGCCGACGTGGGCGGATGCCATAACCATTACACTATAGAATAACTAACAAAAATACAAGTAAGTAAATCGTACACGCAGCTATCTAAATCATACAAGTAATTTTTTTATTAAATATTTTAAGAAGAGCAAGAGGCTCACCAAGGTGGCCGATGCCGCGACGAGACGGTGCGGACGATGGACTGTGGTTAGGACGGCCGGGGATGGTGGGAAGGCACACCAAATAAACCACACCTACACATATGCAACCTAACAAGTTAATTTGAGCTCAAATTGGATATAAATCAAATAAACTCCCACAAATCACATATCACATATCTTTGAGCATACCACAAGCTAATCTAGCAAGAGATGAAGGAGCAAAGTTGCTAACCTTTATGAACACTTGGATAGATGGGGTGCCTTTAAATCTTGACAAATCCTTGGCAAAATGGAGGATGAGCTTCGAGGAAGAAGAAGAACAGGGGAGAAAACAGAGCTCTTTCGATCGGCTGCGGATGGATGTATATGTAGGAAGTCTTTAGTACCGGCTGGTGTCACCAGCCGGTTCTAAAGGTTGCCCTTTAGTACCGGCTGGTGACACCAGCCGGTACTAAAGGTGCAAGCGGGGCCCATGTCTGACCAAAACCCTGCCACGCCCCCTTTAGTACCGGCTCGTGAGACGAACCGGTACTAAAGGTCCCTCACGAGCCGGTACTAAAGGTCGCCCTGCTCCTAGCCGTTGTAGCCGGCATGAACCGGGACTAATACCATCTTTAGTACCGGTTCGTGACCAGACCGGGACTAAAGCTCGGGATGAAAGGTCTATTTTCTACTAGTGCATATAAATAGAACAACCATTATTCTTTGATTTAAATGAGTAACCGTCTCGCAATAAACAAGATCCAGATATAATGTTCATGCTTAACGCAAGAACTAAATAACCATTATTCAGGTTCATCACTAATCCTGAAGGTAATCGAAGAGAAAGCGTGCCGACGGCGATCACATCAACCTTGGAACCATTTCCCACGTGCATCGTCACTTCGTCCTTTGCCAGCCTTCGTCTATTCCGTAGTTCCTGTTTTGAGTTGCAAATGTGAGCAACCGAACTGGTATCAAATACCCAGGCACTACAACGAGAGCTAGTAAGGTACACATCAATAACATGTATATCATATATACCTTGTTTGTTGTTCGCCGCCTTCTTCTCAGTCAGGTACTTAGGGCAGTTCCGCTTCTAGTGACCAGTTCCCTTGCAATGAAATCACTCAGTTTCTGGCTCGAGTCCAGCCTTGGGTTTCTTTATAGGAGTAGCAACTGCTTTGCCATCCTTCTTGGATTTACCTTTATTGCCCTTGCCCTTGCCATTCTTCTTGAAACTAGTGGTTTTATTGACCATCAACACTTGATGTTCTTTCTGGATTTCAAACTCATCGACTTTCAGCATCGCAAACAGCTCGGCAACTGACTTGTTCATCCCGTGCATGTTATACTTCATCGGAAAGCTCTTGTAGCTAGGTGTTAGTAATTGAAGAACTCTGTCAGTGATCACCTCTACTGGAAGGGGCATTCCCAACTCTGCCAGACGAGTCGAATACCCAGACATTCTGAGTATATGTTCACTTATAGACCCGTTCTCCTCCATTTTGCAAGCATAGAACTTATCGAAGGTCTCATACCTCTCGATCCGGGCATTCTTCTGAAAGATAAACTTCAACTCCTGGAACATCTCATATGCTCCATGACGTTCAAAACGTCTTTGAAGTCCCGGTTCTAAGCCATACAACATTGCACACTGAACTATTGAGTAATCTCCAGAATGTGCCTCCCAAGCGTTCTTAATGTTTTCGGATGACATGTCTTCGGGTTGGTCACCAAGCGGTGCATCAAGGGCATATGATTTCTGGGAAGCCGTGAGGATAATCCTCAGATTACGGGCCCAGTCAACAAAGTTACATCCATCATTTTTCAACTTAGCTTTCTCTAGGAACGCATTAAAATTCAGGGGTGCTACTGCGCGAGCCATTGATCTACAACATAAATATGCAAAGGTTACTTAGACTATTGTTCAAGATAATGAGTTTAGTTAATCAAATTACTAAAGATCCCACTCAAATTTACATCCCTCAGGTTATCTGAGTGTCACATGATCCAAATTCACCAACTCAAGTCTGATCATCACGTGAGTTGAGGTGGTTTCAATGGTGAACATCATCATGTTGATCATATCTACTATATTACTCATGGTTGACCTTTCGGTCTCTTGTGTTCCGAGGACATGTTTGTACATGCTAGGCTCGTCAAGTTTAACCCGAGTGTTCTGCATGTGCAACACTGGCTTGCAGCCGTTGTATGTGAACGTAGAGTCTATCACACCCGATCATCACGTGGTGTCTCAACACGGCGAACTTTCGCAACGGTGCACACTCGGGGAGAACACAATTCGTCTTGAAATTTAAGTGAGGGATCACCTTATAATGCTACCGTCGTCCTAAGCAAAACAAGGTGCATAAAATGATTAACATCACATGCAAATCATAAGTGACATGATATGGCCATGAACTTGTGCTTTTGATCTCCATCTTGAAAGCACCGGTATGATCTCCATCGTCACCGGCATGACACCATGATCTCCATCGTGGTTGTCGCGCCCACCATGCTTCTACTACTATTGCTACCGTCTAGCGATAAAGTAAAGCATTACATAGCTCTTAATGATTGACACGCATGTCATACAATAATTAAAGACAACCCTATGGCTCCTGCCGCTTGCCGTACTCATCGACATGCAAGTCGTGATATTCTATACAACACATGATCATCTCATACATCACATATATCTCATCATGTATTGGCCATATCACATCACAACATACCTTGCAAAAACAAGTTAGACGTCCTCTAATTGTTGTTGCATGTTTTACGTGGCTGCTATGGGTATCTAGCAAGAACAA
This sequence comes from Hordeum marinum, assembly GCA_022496015.1. Taxonomy (NCBI): domain Eukaryota; kingdom Viridiplantae; phylum Streptophyta; class Magnoliopsida; order Poales; family Poaceae; genus Hordeum; species Hordeum marinum. Next base: position 503,667,160 of record CM039674.1, on the reverse strand, counting down.
TTCTCACCTACGCATAAACCACAACGGTGGTACATAAGTTGCTTTTCAACCTTCTCAAGGACCGCCTTAGTCGAATCTGATCCAACTAAATTAGGAGAAACATACACCTGCCAGCCATCTTTGTGCAACGAAGTTACACGTCAGTTGATGGAACCAGTCTCTCATAAGCGTAAGAGTAAGGTTGGTCCAGGCCGCTTCATTCCACAATACCGCTGAACCAAAACACGACCAAGGCAGGAAGCAATCTAAGCATCAACGCCCACAAACTCTTTGCGTTCTACTCGACATCTCATCTCTACATAGACCTAGATCATGATGCCACTGTTGGGAACGTTGCATGGAAAATAAAAAAAATCCTACACACACGCAAGATCTATCCATGGTGATGAGCATCTACGAGAGGGAGAGTGGATCTATGTACCCTTGTAGATCGCTAAGCGGGAAGCGTTAAGAAATGCAGTTGATGTAGTCGAACGTCTTCGCGATCCAAATTGCCAAGCGTCCCGCGATCCAATCCCGATCCGTCCCGATCAAGCACAGAACGGATGGCACCTCCGCGTTCAGCACACGTACAGCTTGATGACGATCTCCGCCTTCTTGATCCAGCAAGAGGGAGCGGAGAGGTAGATGAGTTCTCCAGCAGCGTGACGGCGCTGTGGCGATGGTGGTGGAGTAATCTCAGTAGGGCTTCGCCTAAGCACAGCTGAAACCAATCTAGAGGAGAAACAACGAACTAGAGGGTAGGGTTGCACGTGGCTGAAAATCTTGTGCTAAAACCCTAAAACCCTCTAGTATATATAGGAGGAGAGGAGGAGAAGACTTGGCACAAGGGCCAAGCCCTCTAGGCTTCGGCCTAAGGGAGGAGAGGAGGAATCCTCCTCCAATCCTAGTAGGACTAGGACTCCTTCGTTATTTGGTCCTTTTGCCTTTTTCCACCTTTTTCTCTTTGGGCTTTTCCTCCCAGCCACATGGGCTTTATGTGGGACTTCCACCAGCCCACTAAGGGATGGTATTCACCTTCTCACAGCCCGTGTAGCCTCTTGGGTCGAAATACCCCTCCCGATGGTCCCCCGATACACTACCGGCACTCTCGGTACACTATCGATGAGCCCGAAACTTTTCCGGCGACCAAGATAGGACTTCCTATATATCAATCTTTACCTCTGGACCATTACGGAGCTCCTTGTGACATACGTGATCTCATCCGGGACTCCGAACAACCTTCGTTCACGACCATGCATAACTCTACACTACCGAAACGTCACTGAACCTTAAGTGTGCAGACCCTGCGGGTTCGAGAACTATGTAGACATGACCGAGACACCTCTACGGTCAATAACCAATAGCGGAACCTGGATGCCCATATTGGTTCCTAAATATTCTACGTAGATCTTTATCGGTCGAACCTCTATGTCAAGGATTCAGTTAATCCCGTATGATGTTCCCTTTGTTCTTCGGTATGTTACTTGCCCGAGATTCGATCGTCGGTATCTCCATACCTAGTTCAACCTCGTTACCGGCAAGTCTCTTTACTCGTTCCGTAATACAAGGTCACGTGACTAACACTTAGTCACATTGCTTGCAAGGCTTATTGTGATGTTGTATTACCGAGTGGGCCCTGAGATACCTTTCCGTCACACGGAGTAACAAATCCCAATCTTGATCCATGCCAACCCAACAGACACCCTCGGAGATACCTGTAGAGCACCTTTATAGTCACCCAGTTACATTACAACATTTGATACACACAAGACATTCCTCCGGTGTCCGTGAGTTACATGATCTCATGGTCATAGGAACATATACTTGACATGTAGAAAACTGTAGCAATAAACTGACACGATCATATGCTACGTTTATAGTTCGGGTCTCGTCCATCCCATCATTCTCCTAATGATGTGATCCCCTTATCAAATGACATCACATGTCAATGACTAGGAAACCTTGACCATCTTTGATTAACGAGCTAGTTCACTAGAGGCATACTAGGGACAAAGTGTTGTCTATTCATCCATACATGAAATATGTTTCCAATCAATACAATTATAGCATGGATAATAAACAATTATCATGAACAGGGAAATATAATAATAAACACTTTATTTATTGCCTCTAGCGCATATTTCCAACAGTTTCACCTCCATTCCGTCGAAGGCAAGCTAGACGAACATGCTGGGCAATGGGCAGAAGGGCGGCAACGGCCAAGGGAGGCAACACAGTAGCGGCTGAGCTTGTCGCCGACGAAGAGGCAGAGACGAGGAAGAGGCGACGGAGAGACGTGAGAGTTTTGCTCCGAACGGTAGCAGCAGATTAAAAATAGGGATAAGGTAGGCGTATGAGGATAATTTAAAGGAAAATTATTTGTTAGCTTATGGTACCTCTAAATCGCACCTCATCGTGGCCCATCTCATAGAGAAAACTGCCAAAACATGTGAATCGCAAAAGAAATTGTAGGCATCATATTGAAAAGCACATTTCAAAGGAAAATTCTTTGTTAGCTGAAATCACATTATACTTCCAAACATTGATCTCACTTTAAATATTTGTAATGAGTACCGCTAAGAAATTTTACGCATAAGGGTTAAGAGCAATGTTTGATACCACTTATCGGGAACTTAGCAGTTGTCCCAGGATATGGGATAAATCGTCCGGTTTATCAATTTATCGGTCGATTTATCTTATCGGCCAGACACTGGTAAGAGATAAATCTACCTATTTATCGACATATCATGGGTATCTTAGAACAACTGTTAAGAGGGATGTCAGTTCACTTATTGGTTGGTGATAAGAGCAACTTTAAAGGGAGGACCCATTTCGTTCGCCCATGCCCATTTGGGTCCACAGACAAAAATGATGGCCCAACGTAGAGATCCATTTTCATTTTGCGTCCATTTTATGTCCGCACGGATCTATTTTTGGCTCAAATTTGGGTCACATTTGGATCGCAAGCGAACACAAAGCGAACGGTTTCCGCGTCTGCATTGTCCGCCTATGTATGGGCAGACCCACTTGCCACCCACCTACCCACCTCTTCCTTCTTATTTAATTCGTTGGCCCATCCCCACTCCCCTCTCTCCTATTATTTTACTGTCATAGTGATTTTGTTCACCTGCTTCTCGTTGAGTGCATCGACTGACCCATTTTAAAAAGCGAACACAAACAGTTCAATAGACGATCCAAACGGACGAAAAACGGACAAACCGTGTGTCCATTTGGGTCCTTCCTTTGAAGTTGCTCTGAATGCTCGTGGCTGGTTGTGCCTCAGTTTTCTAATACTAGATGTAATGGAAAAAAACTGGAAAAGCAAACTACACAATGTAGAACCGGATCATCATTTTTTTAAGACCGATCTGGATCATTTCGTTATGAAGAAAGTCATCCAAATTGAACGGATGCTGATTCATGGGCCAAGAAAATAGCTGCTTCCCACATTTGGCCCCGGCGAATCCTCCGAAGCAGCTCGCCCCCATTTCTCAACCATTCGTTCCAACTCCACGGACCAACACCCTCGCCGCCGCCGCCGCCGTCACCCCCCTTTTCCCCTCGACCGGCGGCCATGGACCCGATGATCGGGGTCAGCAGGAGCGATATGCTCGCCGGCTTGCAGCGCGACGGCGCGGACCCCGACACGCTGGACGTCGGCACAAACCTGCTGCTCCACTTCGTGTACGACTACCTCCCGGACCCGCCTATCTTCCCAACCGCCACCCTCTCGCTCGCCGGCGCGTCCTGGGTCCCCGACGGCGTCGACCGCATCAGTCGCCTCCCCGATGTGCTCCTCCGCGACATCATCTCCCGGCTCCCCGCCAAGGACGCCGCGCGCACCGCCGCCCTCGCCTCGCGCTGGCGCCCCCTCGTCAGCCAAAGCCTGCGGTGTGTTCAGCTCGGCCATACCTTCATGGAGGACATCGACGTGGTGGATGCCCCTCGCCTGGAGAGGCTCTTCCAGCGGGATACTCTTCCGGAGAGCGAGTTCACCGACATTACCCCAAACCTTTCTTCCAAGATCAAGATTCGCCGTGCACCTAACCTGCGTGTGCTGGGATATCTTCAGCCAGGAGAGCAACAGTTGGCGGTTAGCAACACCACCCTACTGTAATCTGCATGTGTAGTGTCAATTAGTAATGCCAATTTATGATCTCAATTCGTTTCTCTGTTCCTTGGGTGCATTGCAGGCTGGGAGCAAGGAGAACACTGTCCCTAGTGTGCAGATTTTGGCCATAGAGGTGCAATTCGGTGTCCGCGATGCTGTCAAGAAAGTCCCTGGCTTTCTCAGATGTTTCCCCAAACTGGAGACGCTCCATGTCCAAGTAAGATTGGTTAACTTTGAATGAGATACACTTGCTGCATTGGCAATTTTTGCAATACTACTTTGTGCCCATATATCTAACATGGTCAGAAAGTCAGAAATGTCCGTAAATGAATCAGCTTAATCATATGATTGCTGGCCTGATTCTGCATGATATGTTCTGAACTATGTATGTGCCGATTTCATCTGCAGTCCACCGTAGATGAAGAGTCCACTGGCAAGGTGAACATCAAGTTCTGGCAGGAGGGCGGGCCTATTAAATGTGTTGTGCAGAGCATGAAGAAGGTGTTTTTCTATGAGTTCCGTGGGTTGAGAAGCGAGGTTGTTTTCCTCAAGTTCATTGCGGAGAGAGGTCGGGCGCTGGAGCAGATGGTAGTCGCGGTGGCCAGTGAATGTTTCTCATCTGGGGGTAATGTCAGTGCCATACTGAAGCCTCTGATCAGTGCAAAATGGTTGAGTAAAGCTTGCAAACTACAGCTCTTCAAGAGCCCACGCGACGAGGTGGAGCACTGCCACGAACTAGCTTCTGATTTTAAGTTTGCCGATCCTTTTGATCTCAAGTACTACTATGAAGCAGAAAGGATCCCTGTAAGTTAATTAGCAGCACCCTGCCTCTTGCCTCTTGTACTGCAAGGCTACTGTTACTATCCGGACCTGAATTTCTGCATGATGATGTTGTTTGTGCCAGGTCTAGTCTTCTTTAGTACTAGTATGTTCCTTTTCTAAGTCTGTTCAGTGTGCCATCACCTAATAGTATCGTGTCATTTTGTCCCCAAAATTGCAATCCTTATTTTTGGATGATTTTGGTAGAATTTTTTGGAGGAATTCAAGCACTTGATGACATTTTTATGCTAAAGGAATTCCAACATTGTTGCCTTTAGTAGTATATATTTACATGTTCGTGTTGGGCTGGGACATGTTTTTTCTGGAGTTTCACCACACTTTATTCAAACCTCAATAACGTCAATTACATGGATAATATCTGGTATGGTGGATAGCCAAACGTGCCTTCCAGCAGCCAGTGGTGTCACCGCTTTCGCAAGATCATGTCCTCGAAAGTTAGCTTCTCTTCCCTCATGAACAATATCAGCAGCTGCCAAGGACCTCAGCCTCTGCTTTATATATCTGCTGATCATGCTCGACGGACCAAGATATCCCTCCTTCAGATGGTAAATAGTGGCCATGCAATCAGTGGCCACTTTGATCCTTCTGCAAATATAAATCAGCTGTCTGAGAGAAGACCTCCCAGTACGCCAAATATATACATTGATCATTTCTCTCTAGAGATGGCTGCACTTGCACCTCTTTCCTGATGGGATAGCCGCGTCAACGTAAACTAGATGGAACCGCCCGCCTTGCCGTGCCGTTCTTCTTCCATGAAAGGCAACAGAGGAAATTAGATATATGCAATCATATATGTTAATGTGCTAACTTGTTTTTCACCATGATAAGTGTTTTTATGCATTAGAGACCATTTTGTGTCATTTCCATGATTTCTATGCATTTTAAAATAAATTTTGCAACAACTGTAATGATGCATGTAATCTTCTTCAGCCTTCAGGACATGACATAACAAATGCATGTGCATGAGGAACATGCATCAGAATAAATTAGCCGCCAGGACACAATAATTCGCTACTTCCAATATGTACAATCTTCTTACAAAGTGTATGTATTGATATTTGTTACTTCGTTTCAACCGTTAGCAATGCAGTATAGATAGACATCTTTGTTTTATTGAGAATGGTTTAAACAAACAAGAAAATACAAGGCACCCATGTGGAAACATAGACCATTTGAACTGCAAAAGGAATATAATCTGACTATTCAGTGGGCAATTGCTAAATTCTATGTATATGTATCTTTCATCTCAATAAGCTCATTCAATGTAACGTAGCTACAACATCATATTTACTGGTACAACTAAGGTATCAGAAGGTAATCTACTACAATCTGTGGAGCATAAACTAGCCTCTGATTTTGAGTTTGCTGGGTTTTTTTGACCTCAAGTATTACTATGAAGCAGAGACAGGATATCTGTAAGTTAATTACTACATCACCCAGCTTCTTGCCTCTTGTCCTGCTGAACTACTATTATTGTTAGCACCTGAAGTTCTGCATGAGGATGTTGTTCGTGTCGAGTCAAGTCTTATGTGTGGGTAACAGTTCGAGTTTGACAAAATATTGGTACACCAGTTTCCAAGTCTGTTTCTTTGGAAGTTTGTTCACTGGGCCTTCATCCTATTGTGCGTAAAAGGACAACGGGGATGATGAATGGCTAATATATGTAACCAATCATTGTTTATCATGTCATTTTTCTCCAAAATTTGCAAAATGTACGTATGTTAAGTCCTATTTATATTATTATTTTGTGTCTAAGGATCATCTAGATGTCAGATTATGACAGTTTTTAACTTTTTTATATAATAAAAAAACACATAAATCGGAAAAATGCTTTGTGTCAGTCAAAAACCCGTTTGTCATTTCAAAGAAAATTATACATTTCAAAAAATGTGCATACAAATGTTAAAAAGTGTTTGTGTAATTCAAAAAAATATGTTTCGTACGATTAAAAAAATGCACGTGATATTGAAACAATGTTCCTGCGTTTCTAAAAGGTATTTTTAAAAAATGTAAAAAACAATTCGTGCTATTAATATTAAAATGTTAATTTTAAACACGTATTCATTTTTCTCTCAAAAACATGTATTTCTAAAAATTACATCATGTATTTGAAAAACTATTCAACATGTGTACAAAAGTGTGTATAAAATAGAATGTAAGATGTGAATTGAAATGAGTAGACATGTGTTGAAAAAAATAAAAATAAAAAATCCTTGAAAAACTGAAGAACAACGGAAACCAAAGAGCGAAATGAAAAGAAAAACCAATGAATATTGTGAAACCCGATAGAACACCACATATTAAAGAATTTGTTTTGGCACGATTCTTGCAGCCCCTGTACATTGTTCATGTGTTGGATAACTTAGATATGCCATAGTAAAAAAATCATCTAGATAACTAATGACATTTTTTTGTCAAAGGAATCTCAACATTATTCTCTAAATATTTTTATTTACACTCGTTCGTGTAGGATTGGAACACTCATTTTTATATGTCCTTATCCTGTGTTTTCTTTTTTCTACCACGTCCAAAGAAAGCCCGATAAACTCCTGTCAAAATGAAGGAAAGGATTATTAGGGCCACTTTAGTTCGAGGCCCGACCCATTTCCGTAACGCGGCCCAACTCCGACTCCGACAATGCCCCGTGCCGTGCGTTCATAAATGTGATTTATATATTCCATAAACGTAGCCTCGATTGCTACCCCTCCGTGTTGTGTCTTCTTTAATCAGCCGGCGCTGTGCTCCGCACACACAGATTCGGCTGCCATGGCAGCAGTACTGCCGCCGTGGCCGCACCCGCCGGCGGCGACGGAGACCCACGTCCGTTTCTGTGGGAAATACACCATCACAGCCAAGGAAAAACCGAGCGACCAGCCGTGCACCGTGCGCCTCCGCAGCGACCTGATCCTGTCCCACGGGCAGCGCGGCGGCGACGGCCGGTACGTCGGCGTGACCACCGACCCCGTCGCGAGCGCGCTCGACCACCGGGTCGGGGTCGCCGACGCCGCCGTCCTCCGCAGCGTCGAGGCCTGCAGCGACCTCATCCACGACATGCTCGCCGAGGCGCCGGTGACCGCCGGGTACGACCTCGCCGACGACAACTGGATGGATTCCTCCACGGACCGCACGCCCCTCGACATCGCCATCGCGATCGTCACCTACGTCCGCGAGGAGATCGACGGGATCGTCGACATGGGTTGCGTCGCCCCGAGTCTCGACTTCGAGGTCCACATGCCAGAGCTCCGGGTAACCTTGGTCTACAGCGAGCCCAAGGCGCTGCTCCTCGCCTGCAAAGAGGCCGCCGCCGCCGTGAAGACCGAGGCTGCCGGGGCTCCTGTTACCGGCCGAAAGCGGCACCGTGAGTCCGGCGAGCCGTGCGCCATCTGTATGGTAGACGAGGACACCAGGGACGAGGACGAGGAGGCCGTCACGCTGCCGTGCTCCCACGCCTTCCACACTGGGTGCATCCTCACATGGTTCCACCGGGCGCCTACGTGCCCGACATGCCGGTGTGATGTCATGGAGTGCTTCAGCTTCGTGAGATTGTCGGCGCCGCCCGAGCAGTCCACGGATGACGTACCCGAAGAAGAGGAGCTTGATCGGGTTATAGGTTTCTTAGCCCATGGTGAGCGGCTGGTCGGCCCCGCGGACACAGATGAGCAGCAGTTCATAGATTCCGACCCCGAAGAGGAAGAGTTTATATAGATCCACAGCTGAATATGAGCAGAACAGTCCACACATGCATCATGTACTGAATCCACCATGAGATAGTTACCCATTTTCTTTCTATAAACATTTCTTTTACTAATTCTGCAGTGGCAAACTGTTTGTTATCAACCTGGCAAATATCACAAATGTAGCATATTATTACACAATAAAATGCCAATTTCTTACCAGCTTTGCATACTATGACCCTTTTGCCCTGGATATAATTACCTTGGCCCTTTGTTACTCTGCATATAACATTTGTATCGAGTCAATCTTTGCAAACTTTGATCAAAATTATCTTTAAAAACTACCAATATCTATAATACCAAATACTGATAATATGAAACTACATTCTATAACGAATCTAACGATATTGATTTTGTATGATGAATGTTGATCCTTTTTTATATAAATTTGATAAAACTATAGGTACTTTGACTTGAGACAAAACTTATATATGCGGACTCAAAAAGACCAAAAAGACCGATGGAAGTACATGACAATTTTAGTCGCGTGGCAGTTTACTACACTAGTGAAGAAAAAAGGAGTAATCAGTTCTGACACGAAAAACATGTAAAACGTGCCACTTCTAATGTCAGGATTGCTGAAAGGAAAACAATTTTTATGAGACATAAGAATCCGCATTTAACACATTTTACCCTGGCAAATACGTAGTGTCCAACATGGCACAGAAAATGTGATGGTGAAAAATATTGTTGCCAACTGCATTCCTTTTTCCACATGCACTGCACATGTATGCTAGTGTGGGATTACCAACATGGTGATTCCACTGGTTTTCTAGGAGAGATCCAACGACCATACCATGTTCAAGAAACCCTTTATCAAAACAACAAATGCGCACACACCCAAGATCATCTAACACCAAATCCATGGCAATTAGGGCATCTCCAACACAGACCTTCAAACCAACCGCAAGTGTTCAGAGCTGTCCGAACGCTGCAAGCCATCCAACAATGTCCTGCGTTTGTCCACAGACCAGTCCGGGTGTCTGCTTTCCCGCAAACCAAAACAAAACCATGTACGATCCTCACACCCCTAGTCCACCCAAAATTGAGGCGGAGCACACACATTTGGAGTTGGCCGCACTGTTTCGTTACCAAAGGCCCCCTTTCTCAACCCTCTCTGCTATCATCTCGTTGCTCTTCAACCTAATCCTGTTAGGGAACGTTGCATGGGAAACAAAAAAATTCCTACGCACATGCAAGATCTATCCATGGTGATGAGCACCTACGAGAGGGAGAGTGGATATACATACCGTTATAGATCGCTGAGCGGGAAGCGTTAAGAAACGCGTTTGATATAGTCGAACGTCTTCGCGATCCAAATCTTCGAGCAAACTGCGATCCCATCACGATCCATCTCGCTTTCCAATCACGATCCGTCCCGCGATTCCATCAGGATCCATCCCGCGATCCAATCACGAATCATCTCGCGATCTTGATCACGCTCCTTCCGATCTAGCGCCGAACGGACGACACCTCCCCGTTCAGCACACGTACAACTCGATGACGATCTCCATCTTCTTGATCCAGCAAGAGGGAGCGGAGAGGTACATGAGTTCTCCGGCAGCACAACGACCACTAGTAGAAAAAGGCCCATTTGTCCCGGTTCGTAAGGCCCATTTGTCCCGGTTCCGGAACCGGGACTAAAGGGTCGGGACTAAAGCTAATGACCATTAGTCGCGGTTCACTTACGAACCGGGACAGATGGGGCTACACGTGGTCGCTCCGCCGAGCCCAGGCAGGAGCGCCTTTGGTCCCGGTTGGTAACACCAACCGGGACCAAAGAGCGTCCATGCGTCAGCAGCTGAGGAGCTGTTTTTTTAAAGAGGGGGGGGGGGGTTGAGGGTTTTGGAGGGTTAATTTAGGGATTTCATATATTGTGTTAGCTAGCTAATAAGAGAAGTGACCTCTCTTATCTCCGTGCTTGGTCGCGATGCTATGTACTATACATATAGAGAGAACTCGCGACACGCTGGTTAGTAAGCAAATGAAGGAAACCATTAAGTACACAAGATCGTCATGAACATATACAGAGAGAAGTGATCGACCTCCTCCTTCTCCGAGAGATTGGTCAAACAACAAGTTTTCATATATCTATCCTATGTTACAATCCCTAACATCTAATATCAAGTTCCATATGGTATTCTCTGGCTTTACTGATGACGTGGTCAATAAAGAATCCCGCCAATTCCTCTTGAATTGCTCGTATGCGATCTTGTTGTAGGAGTTCATCCTGCATCCGCCAGATCTAAATTAAAGAAGAGGGTCAATACATGTATATGAATGAAACTCAACACAAATGATTGTAATAAAATAAGATTGTGAATATTTTTTCTTACGCACTTCATATTCTTTTTCAGTGTAGCCCCGCTTATTAGGATTCATCTCATTGCAGATGAACTCGCAAACGTAGTAGCCATAAAAACTAGTCCCTTGTTCCTGAAACAAGCACTATACAAGAATAGAGGTCAATCAAACTGATAAGCAAGCATGCTAAATGGTATATATTGATGAACCTAGCTAGAATCAATGGGAGATGGACGGAACTAGGTAGTATATATTACTTACTCTCGGGTGTCTAAATTGCAGCTCGGTAGGCAGTCCCAGAGCAATTTTGGTGAAATCTTTCCAAACCCTGACAGACAAAGAAAATAATTACTTGATATATATCAGGAAATGAACAAAGTTGCCGATATGGTGCGATAATGATCGATTGAACTTACCTCTGGAGCATTTCAGTCAGGTTCGCATACAACTTGGGAGCATTTCGTCACGAGTCTAAGACGGTTACTACTCCCCGCTCAAGCTTAATCTCTAGTAGAATAAAGTGGTGGCTGCGCACACATGCATAGCTCATCAATTACATTACTATACCCTCGAGTAATAAGGGAGAAACCGAATATGCACAAGACAGTAACACTCACTTGAAGTTGTAAAGAAAGAGTATTTTGTCTTTGTTTTGATTTTTAAGCATCGATTGTAGCAAGTTGTCCTCGATTTCTCAGGCTTTGTGTTTAACCGTCCATTCATGTATGATATTTGGGTTAATGAACCCAATGTCATACATTCCTGATTTTCTGCATTCGACGATCTTCAATCTGCATAATATAGTGATGAGGATAATCATATATATACATGCAATGAAAGAGGTGAGCTATATATAGAGACTTAATTACAAAAGTACTTACAGACAGTAGCAAGTCATGATTTGTTTGTCTATGTCCTTTTGATTGTAAAACTGGAAAAGCTCGTCAAATTCAACAGGAATCAGCTCTTGGCCAAAGAAGTCGTGCTCCTCTTTAATACTCAGCATCAAACAATCCATCCCAGACTCCCTGCAGGTGTTCATGTACCAATCATGCAATTGTCTCATCATCGTTCCTAGAGGAGGACTTCCATCTTTGATGAGAGGCTTCCTGTACTGGTATTTGTATTCCACCTCTGCTATTGGGAATTCAACATCGAGGTAATCGGCAATATTGTCATAACCGTACGACATCCCCTCCACCACCACCCCCGGCACCAGATTAGGCACGATATCGGTAGACACCTTCAGCGGGTGGCACGATTGGTTAGCCTGTTCGCCGAGCTAGGGAATTGTTTTCCCACTTCTTCATTTACCTAACCTCTCATCACTGGAAGTAGTTCTCGTTCGCACCGCATTTTGATATGCCTTTTTAGTAGCGCGGACATAGTTGGTATCCAGCGGAGGCGGTGGTGGTCGCTTCAGGGCCTCGATAGTGCGCTTCGCTGCCACCGGATCTATCGTCTGCTTCGGAGGTGGAGCTTTCTTTGCAAAATGGGCCCTCACTTCGTCTTGAGAGATCTCCGCGATTTCCTCTGCGGCCCTCTCGTATGGCAACTTTTCCAATGGCTTGAGAAACTTAGGACCGTATTTGTATGGCATCCTGCCACTGGCTGTACTGCTAGCAGCCGGAGTGACGGCGTCTCTCTTCCGTCGTTGCTTACGAGGCGGAGGGCCTTGATCGTTGACGTCACGTGCCGGACGAGGCAAAGGAGGAGGCGGAGTGCCTTGATCGTCGACGTCACGCGTCAGACGAAGCGAAGGAGGAGGCGGAGTGCCTTGATCCCTCGTCGTCGTCGTCGGAGGAGGAGGAGGAGATTGAGTGCCTTCATCACTCGCTTGAGGAGGAGGAGGAGGAGGAGGAGGCGTCCAGTTCAGAAGCTTGATGTGCTCCTTCCGCCATAGACATGTACTCCTCAGAGCAAATCTCAGCCGAGTCTCCCCTTCACCTGTAGGGTGGTCAAGCTCGAGCTCCTCAAATCCCCTCATTATTTCATCCACTTGCACGACAGCATAGCCATGTGGAATCTGGCCGTGGTGAAAAGTTCCGTCGGTTCGAGGAGGTCCAACAAAGCCGTCAGCCGCCTTGAGGGTGAGGTTAACGCATTTCGTCATAAGCTCACAATGTTCGCCATCTGTGATAGCATCCACGGGGTAGCTAGGAGCCGTGAAGTCAGGCTGCTGAAGGACCTCCATGGAAGCCACGCTGCTTTTCCGCTGAGATGGCGGGGTAGCTTCTGGGGTAGCTTCGTGCCCCTGAACAAGCTGCTGGTCGGGAGCTTGCTGGCTCATAACTTGTTCCTCTAGCCTTCGTACTCTTGCATTGAGATCCGGCACAACGCTCAGCTCCTGTTTCCTCTTCCTCTCCCGGCTTTTGTAACCGCCTGCGCCGGGAAACCCAAGATTCCACGGAACGGAGCATGGCATGCCTCGTGTTCGTCCAGGTGCTCAGGATTCCTGAGGGCCTCAGTCTGCTCGTCCTTCTCTCTGTCGGGGTTTGAACCCCCCTTCCAGCGCTTCCTTGATAACTTGCTCAAGCTTCCTGATTGGTATTGCAAGTTGCTCGTCTGTCCAAACGCACTTCCCTGTTTCAAGGTCCAAAGTTCCCCCAACCCCAAAGAACCAAGTCCTTGAACGGTCTGGCCAGTTCGCTGTCTGTGGTTTGACCCCTTTAGCTCGCAGGTCATCCTCCGATTTGGCCCACAACTACCGGGCTCTGAGGTAGGCACCTGACCCCGTGCGATGGTGAAACAACTTCTTTTCAGCATTTTTCTTGTTTATCGCTCACATTTTCTTACTATTTTCAGAAGTCTTGTAGGCCACGAATGCGTCACATTGATCTCCTATCCCCGCATATCGGCCGACGAATACTTGAGTCTTCTCTTGATCGACAAACTTGGCTTTCAACTCACTCTTCCATCTCCTGAAAAGATCTGCCATCTTCTTAAGAGCAAACGACCTAACCAGTGGCTCTATAACTGGATTACACTCATACTCTCTGGCGGTAGGGTGAAATTGGACTTCAGGGCCTTCCAAAGAACTTATTTCTGTCTATCGGTGACATAAGAAACTTGAGGGTCATAGTTCTTAGCGTTCTTAGACGGCTCATTCCATTGCTGGATGCTGATCAGGATGCTGTCCATGACAATAGCTCCACACTGAGCAGAAAATGCATCCTTGGTCTTCTTCGGTTCAATCAGCTGGCCATCGTTCGCGATTAAGGTGATCATGAACCTTTGTTCCTTGCCCAACCTTTTCTTCGGGCCTCGACTCGTTACCGAAGTTTGGCTCGATTCGGAGGGCTATATAAAAGAAGAAATAAGAGTTAATATATGTACATACCAAAACAATTAATGCATCAATTAGTCAGCATAGGCTTAATTAATATATATACCTCGCCGAACAACTTTGCAATAGCTCCCTCCGTTCGGTCACCGGAGCCGTCATCATGGTCTCCTTGTTCCTCCGGCTCTCGGTCACTAGAGCCGTCATCATGGTCTCCTTGTTCCTCCAGAATTCGGTGACCGGAGCCGTCATCATCATGTCCTAGCTCTTCTGTGTCAAAATTCATTAACAAGAAGGGATCATCGCCGCCACGGATTATGTCCCCCAACAACGCTTCTCCTTCAAAGTCTCTGTTCATGGTTGGATCCATGGTTTCTGCAAATATTACAACATGGCAATTAATATACAAACATGAGAGATGGATATATTAATTAGTGGCAAACAAAGACAAGGGATCATATTAGTGGCCTCGATGCTTCTACAGTTTTGGGTGGCCTCGACAACGCTTCTAGGGATTGGGTGGCCTCGACGCTTCTAGGGTTTGGGTGGCCTCGGCAATGCTTTTAGGGATTGGGTGGCCTCGGCAACGCTTCTAGGGTTTGGTAGGGCGAGTGGGGGTTGATCGAAGTTATCAGAGTTTTCCTCTAGTGGTTTGGGTGGCCTTGAGAGTTTGCCGTGTAGGGGTGAGAGGGGGTAGGAGATCGACAATGCTTTTTCAGTCCCAGTTTAGGCGGACTCGAGAGTTGGTCGGGCGAGAGGGAGTTGATCGACGACCCCCCTCATGTCAAAATTACCAGAGTTTTCTATATGAACAAAAAAATGTCGTTTGGACATATCATCATGCAGCGGCGGTAACAAAATGTGATGCATATCATCACGCGGCGGCGGTAATAACTTTTTCTTTTTTTAAATAAATGTCGACTATTTTCATACACACATATATATCATCATACACACATATATCATCATATATCATCATACACACATATATATGAACAAAAAACATCATACACACATATATATGAACAAAAAACATCATACACACACACATATATATATATATATATATATGAACAAAAAACATCATACACACATATATATGAACAAAAACAAAAAATCATCCTCACGTATAGGTCAGGGGGATCTGGCCGGAGCGGGGCAGACAAGTGGCCAGAGCGGGGCGGGGCGGCCGGAGTGGGGTGGCCGAAGCGGGGTGGCACGGGGCAGGGCGGCCGGAGCGGGGTGGCGCGGGGCGGGGCGGCCGAAGCGAGGTCGGGACCAGCGGCCGGTGGGGGCGACGGCGACGGAGAGCGCACGAGATTCGGGCAGCCAGACGGCATGGGTGGGATGTGGTCTTCGGGGGAGCGATATGAGGCGAAAACTGCGAAGTGTGGGCTTTTATACAGGGAGCATTGGTCCCAGTAGGTGCCACAAACCGGGACTAATGCCCCCCTTTAGTCCCGGTTGGTGCCACCAATCAGGACCAAAGGTCTGCTTCCCGCCCTTTGGGCTGACGAAAAGGGACCTTTGGTCCAGGTTGGTGCTACAAACCGGGACTAATGCAACCGGGACCAAAGGTCCCTTTTCGTCAGCCCAAAGGGCGGGAAGGAGACCTTTGGTCCTAGTTGGTGGCACCAACCGGGACTAAAGGGGGCATTAGTCCCGGTTTGTAGCACCAACCGGGACCCAAGGTCCCATTTCATCAGCCCAAAGGACAGGAAGAGACCTTTGGTCCCGGTTGGTGCCACCAACCAGGATTAAAGGGTGGTATTGGTCCCGGTTGGTGCCACCAACCTGGACCAAATCCCTGTTCCTCGCACGGTGCGAGTTTAGTCCCACCTCGCCAAGCGAGGAGTGCACGTACTGGTTTATAAGCTCGTCTCCACCTACTGTCTCGAGCTCCGCTCTACCGTAGGCAGTGCATGCCTAATTGTCTCTGCCTGTTAGGCCTACTTGCCCCGTGCACCTGCGTCCTGGCCCAAGTATATTGGGTTACTAGTCGTATGCAGGCCATGGTGGTTTAGTAGGTGGGCATTTTTTATGTTATTTTTTGCATATTAAAAGTTCTTAACAAAATTTAGTCCCACCTCGCCAAGCGAAGGGAGCACGAACTTGTTTATAAGCCCCGTCGTGGCAGCTACGTTGAGTTCCTCTCAAATTGAAAATAGATGCCCTTATATAGGAAATTGGACCTAAACTTAAAATACTAGTTAGGTGCATAACTAGCACTTAACTAGCACATTGAATTTAGGTTCAATTTCCTCTACAAGCACATCTTATTTCACTTTTGCCATTTTTACGTTATTTTTTTGCATATTAAAAGTTCTTAACAAAAAAATACTTTATGTATATTCTTTTTGCTATTAAAGTTTTTAACAAAAAAACTTTGATATTTTTAGTTTTGTTTTGTTTTTTGCTTTATTTTTTTATTTTTCTAGTATTTTTGTTTTGTTTTTTGCTTTATTTTTTTCAAATATTTTTCTTCTGTTATTTTAGTTCATTCTTTTGCACAAAAAATACTTTGATAATTTTGGTTGCATAATTTTCATAATTTTTGTGCTTTTTTGCTTTGTTTATTTTTGTTTTATTTTTTGCTTTATTTATTTCCAGTGTGTTTTATCATTATATTCTTTTTGCTATTAATGTTTAGAACAAAAAATATTTTGATAATTTTAGTTGCATAATTTTTACATAATTATAGTTTCAAAAATACTAGAGGTTTATAAAAGCTTTTTAGTTGATTCTTTTTTGAACTCCACTCCCACGATGTTTTGAAAGAAATTAAAAAGCACTTGAAATGAACTCTGAAAAGGTTGAAAGTTGGTAAGGTATCATCATTTCACCCACATATCATGTGCTAAAAAGTTGAGAGGGTTACCGCAAAAAGTGGATGCACTTCGTGTGCAAAATGGACAATATCTTTCGAAGTATCATGGTTTGGGACGAAAACTCATCTGTTACAAAGGGATTTCATTTTCTGAACTTATTTGAACTCCATAATTTTTGTGTGTTCGAAATGCACCATTCAAAGCCACATCATCAATTTTCAACCCTTTCTGACTTCATTTGGTATTTTTCATGCACTTACTGATTTTTTTGACCTAAATGACCCTGAAATTGAAAAGCACTTCAAATGAACCTTGAAAAGGTTGAATGTTTGCATGGTATCATCATTTCACCCACATAGCATGTTCTAAAAAGTTGAGACGGCTACGGCAAAAACTGGATGCACTTCGTGTGCAAAATGGACAATCTCTTTCGAAGTATCACAGTTTCACACGAAAACTCATCTGTTCCAAAGGGATTTCATTTTTTGAACTCCATACTTTTTGTGTGTTCATTATGCACCATTCAAAGCCACATCATCAATTTTCAACCCTTTCTGACTTCATTTGGTATTTTTCATGCACTTACTGATTTTTTTGAGCTAAATGACCCTGAAATTGAAAAGCACTTCAAATGAACTCTAAAAAGGTTGAAAGTTGGCATGGTATCATAATTTCACCCACATAGCATGTTATAAAAAGTTGAGAGGGTTATGGCAAAAACTGGATGCACTTCGTGTGCAAAATGGACAATCTCTTTCGAAGTATCACGGTTTTGGACGAAAACTCATCTGTTACAAAGGGATTTCATTTTTGTGAACTTATTTGAACTCCATACTTTTTGTGTATTCAAAATGCATCATTCAAAGCCACATAATCAATTTTCAACCCTTTCTGACTTCATTTGGTATTTTGTCATGCATTTACTGATTTATTTGAGCTAAATGACCCTGAAATTGAAAAGCACTACAAATGAACTCTGAAAAGGTTGAAAGTTGGCATGGTATCATCATTTCACCCACATAGCATGTGCTAAAAAGTTGAGAGGGTTATGGAAAAAGCTGGATGCACTTCGTGAACAAAATGGACAATCTCTTCTGAAGTATCAGGGTTTCGGACGAAAACTCATCCGTTACAAAAGGCATTTCATTTCTTCACATGTAACTGCAGTGATATTCTAGATCAAAGGCATAATCATAATAGTTGTGGAGAGAAAGTCTTCACTTTTTCTGTGCTTGTGTCCTTTGCTTATTGCGCCGTAACCATGGATAATCTTCATTGTTTAACAGTGTGCTTGGGTCAGCCTTGACTTTGGCGGGAGGAATTTCCTAAAACTTTTCATAATCTTCACACATGTCTGTCTTGCCCTCCAATCCCACGATGTCTCTTTTGCATGAAAGAACTATGTGACGCTTTGGCTCATCGTATGACGTATTCGCTTCCTTATCTTTTCTTTTTCTCGGTTTGGTAGACATGTCCTTAACATAGAAAACCTGCGCCACATCATTGGCTAGGACAAACGGTTCGTCTGTGTACCCAAGATTATTGAGATCCACTGTTGTCATTCCGTAATGCGAGTCTACCTATACCCCGCCTGTTGTAAGATTGACCCATTTGCATCGAAACAAAGGGACCTTCAAATCGTGTCCATAGTCAAGTTCCCATATCTCCTTTATGTAACCATAATATGTGTCGACCTTCCCGTTGGTCGTTGCTGCATCAAAGCGAACACTGTTGTTTTGGTTGGTGCTCGTTTGATCTTGGGCGATCGTGTAAAATGTATTCCCATTTATCTCGTACCCATTGTAACTCAATACAGTCAAAGATGGTCTCCTGGCCAACGAGTACAGCTCATCAGAAACAGTGTTGTCACACTTGTGATGTGTTTGCAACCAACTGCCGAAAGTCTTGATGTGTTCACATGTAATCCAGTCGTCACACTGCTCTGGGTGTTTGGAGCGCAGAATGTTCTTGTGTTCATCGACATGCGGGGTCACTGAGGTAGAATTCTGTAGAACTGTGTAGTGTGCTTGAGACCAAGAATGCCCGTCCCCACATATTATTGACTTCGCTCCTAGCGTGCCTTTTCCAGTCAATCTCCCCTCATACCGCAATTGAGGGAGACCAATCTTCTTAAGGTCGGAAATGAAGTCAACACAAAACCCAATGACATCCTCTGTTTGATGGCCCATGGAGATGCTTCCTTCTTGCCTAGCGCGGTTACGGACATATTTCTTTAGGACTCCCATGAACCTCTCAAAGGGGAACATATTGTGTAGAAATACAGGGCCCAGAACGACAATCTCGTCGACTAGATGAACTAGGACGTGCGTCATGATATTGAAGAAGGACGGTGGGAACACCAGCTCGAAACTAACAAGACATTGCGCCACATCACTCCTTAACCTTGGTAGGATTTCTAGATCGATCATCTTCTGAGATATTGCATTGAGGAATGCACATAGCTTCACAATGGCTAATCGAACGTTTTCCGGTAGAAGCCCCCTCAATGCAACCGGAAGCAATTGCGTCATAATCACGTGGTAGTCATGAGACTTTAGATTCTAGAACTTTTTCTCTACCATATTTATTATTCCTTTTATATTCGACGAGAAGACAGACGGGACCTTCATACTGAGCAGGCATTCAAAGAAGATATCCTTCTCTTCTTTGGTAAGACCGTAGCTGGCAGGACCTTCATACTGCTTTGGAGGCATGCCATCCTTTTCGTGAGATGTTGCTGGTCCTCCCGTGCCTCTGGTGTATCTTTTGTCTTCCCATACACGCCCAAGAAGCCTAGCAGGTTAACGCAAAGATTCTTCGTCACGTGCATCACGTCGATTGCAGAGCAGACCTCTAGGTCTTTTCAGTAGGGTTGGTCCCAAAATATAGATTTCTTCTTCCACATGGGTGCGCGTCCCGTAGCATCATTCTGAAAAGATAGTCCACTGGGCCCCTTTCCAAAGATTACTTGTAAATAATTGACCATAGCAAGTATGTGATCACCGGTACGGATGGCGGGATTCTTCCGGTGATCTGCCTCGCCTTTGAAATGCTTGCCTTTCTTTCGACATTGATGGTTGGTCGGAAGAAATCGACGATGCCCCGGGTACACATTCTTCCTGCAATTGTCCAGATATATAGTTTCGGTGTCATCTAAACAGTGCGTGCATGCGTGGTATCCCTTGTTTGACTGTCCTGAAAGGTTACTGAGAGCAGGCCAATCATTGATGGTTACAAACAGCAACTCATGCAGGTCAAAATCCTCCTGTTTGTGCTCATCCCACACGCGTACACCGTTTCCATTCCACAGCTGTAAAAGTTCTTCAACTAATGGCCTTAGGTACACATCAATGTCGTTGCCGGGTTGCTTAGGACCTTGGATGAGAACTGGCATCATAATGAACTTCCGCTTCATGCACAACCAAGGAGGAAGGTTATAGATACATAGAGTCATGGGCCAGGTGTTGTGATTGCTGCTCTGCTCCCCAAAAGGATTAATGCCATCCGCGCTTAAGCCAAACCATACGTTCCCTACGTCATCTGCAAACTCCTTCCTGTAATTTCTCTCGATTTTTCTCCACTGCGTCCCGTCAGCGGGTGCTTTGAAATTCCCGTCTTTCTTACGGTCCTCTCTATGCCATCGCATATTCTTGGCATGCTCTTTGTTTCTGAACAGATGTTTCAACCGTGGTATTATAGGAGCGTACCACATCACCTTGGCAGCAACCCTCTTCCTGGGGCGCTCGCCCTCAACATCACCAGGGTCATCGCATCTGATCTTATAGTGTAATGCACCGCATACCGGGCATGCGTTCCGTTCCTCGTACTCACCGCAGTAGAGGATGCAGTCATTAGGGCATGCATGTATCTTCTGCACCTCCAATCCTAGAGGGCGTACAACCTTCTTTGTTGTGTACGTACTCTCGGGCAATTCGTTATCCTTTGGAAGCTTCTTCTTCAATATTTTCAGTAGCTTCTCAAATCCTTTGTCAGGTACACCATTCTCCGCCTTCCACTGCAGCAATTCCAGTGTGGTACCGAGCTTTGTGTTGCCATCTTCACAATTGGGTTACAACCCTTTTTTGTGATCCTCTAACATGTGATCGAACTTCAGCTTCTCCTTTTCACTTTCGCACTGTCTCTTTGCATCAACAATGACCCGACGAAGATCATCATTGGGCACATTGTCTGGTTCCTCTTGATCTACAGCTTCCCCGGTTCCAGCATCACCGTATTCAGGGGGCACATAGTTGTCATCATCCTCTTCTTCTTCACCGTATTCCATCATAACCCCTATTTCTCCGTGCTTGGTCCAAACATTATAGTGTGGCATGAAACCCTTCACAAACAGGTGGCTGTGAAGGATTTTCTGGTCAGAGTAAGACTTCAAATTCCCACATGTAGGGCATGGACAACACATAAAACCATTCTGCTTGTTTGCCTCGGCCACTTCGAAAAAATAATGCACCCCCTTAATGTACTCGTCGGTGCATCTGTTACCGTACATCCATTGTCGGTTCATCTGTGTGCATTATATATAATTAAGTGTGTCAAAAACCATTACAGAACATCAGGAATACAGAAGTGACCAAATTAATAGAAGTTCATCATCACATTAAAACCAAAGTAGATACATAGTTCTCGTTGACCAACATATAGCTCTCTAGAGCATCTAATTAAAACATACATTGAAACTATTTCAAACATTTCAATGCAACAACAAATGTGATCATAATCACAACTAAGGTACCAATTGATCCAACGACATAATGATACCAAGCCTCAATATGAATGGCATATTTTCTAATCTTTCTAAGCTTCAAGCGCATTGCATCCATCTTGGTCTTGTGATCGTCGACGATATCGGTAACATGCAACTCCAATCCCATCTTGTCATCTTCAGTTCTTTTCAAGTTTTCTTTCAAATGATCGTTTTCTTTTTTAGCTTTAGTTAACTTGTGGAGCAGAATTGCATAGTCAGTATCCATTTCTGGTTCAACTACTTCCTATAGATAAAAATATCTACGTCAAGTTGGTGGCATAATTAATTGTCATAGACATTAGATGTGTGAAATAGTTATATAAAAGATAATATACCACATCTAAATCATAGACTGGATGAGGGCCGACGTGGGCGGATACCATAACCATGGCACTATATAATAACAAACAATAAGAAAAGTAAGAAAATCATATGAGTAAGTATATTTTATTTTAGCAAGAAGATAAGATCAAGAGGCTCACCATGCGCGGGTGATCGATGGCGGTTTCAGGACGGGGACGGGGCAGGACGGATTGCCAAACCTAGACAAATCTTGACGAAAATGGATTTTGGACAAGGAGCTTCGAGAGGAGAAAGCTTAAGTTTGGCTTAGGCATCTCATCAAACACCTCATGTGCATAGGAGGTGAGCTAGAGCACCACAAAGCTCTCCCCTCGCTGGCCAAAAAGCTAGAGCAGTGTAGAGTGCTTTGCTCGCTGGCAAGGGGGTATATATAGGCATCTCATTGGTCCCAGTTCGTGGCTGGAACTGGGACTAAAGGACCCCCTTTGGTCCCGGATCCAGCCACGAACCGGGACCAATGGTTGTGGGCCAGGAGAGAGGCACATTGGTCCCGGTTCGTGTCTGGAACCGGGACCAATGGTTCCAGATGAACCGGGACCAATGCCCCAAGTGGCCCGCCCGCCCCCCTGGCCTCACGAACCAGGACCGTTGCCCTCATTGGTCCCGGGTCGTGACTGAACCGGGACTAATGGGCTGGCCCAGCCCGAACCAATGCTCTGTTTTGTACTAGTGGGCGTGGTGGCGATGGTGGTGAACTAATCCGGAGGGCTTCGCATAAGCATCAGAGAACTAATCTAGAGGAGAAACAGATCTAGAGGAAGAAGAGGGCAACACGTGGCAATTAGGGTTGGCTTTTCCCTCTAAATCCTCTAGTATATATAGGAGGGAGGGAGGGAGGGGAGGAGGCAGCCTCAAACCCTCAAGGTTTGGTCGAAATTGGTGGTGGAGGAGTCCTACTCTAATCCTATTAGGACTAGGATTCCTCCTTTCCACCTCGAAACTCTTTCCACCTCTCCACCTTTTGGGTTTTTCCCACCCCTAGCCGCATGGGCCTTAGTGGGGGCTTAGACCAGCCCACCAGGGGCTGGTTTGACTCCTCCCACAGCCCATGCGATCATTTGGGTTTAGACACCCGTCTCGATGGTCCCCCGGCACCCTCCCGGCACTCTCGGGACACTACCAATGAGCCCGAAACTTTTCCGGTGACCAAAAAAGGACTTCCTATATATCAATATTTACCTCCAGACCATTCCGTAGCTCCTCGTGACATCCAGGATCTCATCTGGGACTCCAAACAACCTTCGGTCACAACCATACATAACTCTATACTACCGAAACGTCACCGAACCTTAAGTGTGTAGACCCTGCGGGTTCGAGAACTATGTAGACATGACCGAGACACCTCTACGGTCAATAACCAATAGAGGGACCTGGATGCCCATATTGATTCCTACATATTCTACGAATATCTTTATTGGTTGAACCTCTATGTCAAGGATTCAGTTAATCCCGTATGTTGTTCCCTTTGTTCTTCGGTATGTTACTTGCTCGAGATTTGATCATCGATATCTTCATACCTAGTTCAATATCGTTACTGGAAAGTCTCTTTACTCGTTCCGTAATACAAGATCCCATGTCTAACTCTTTAGTCACATTGCTTGCAAGGCTTATAGTGATGTTGTATTACCAAGTGGGCCCTGAGATACCTCTCCGTCACACGGAATAACAAATCCTAGTCTTGATCCATGCCAACCCAACAGACACTCTCCGAGATACCTGTAGAGCAGCTTTATAGTCACCCAGTTACGTTGCGATGTTTGATACACACTCCGATGTTAGTGAGTTGCATGATCTCATGGTCATAGGAACAAATACTTGACATGCAGAAAACTGTAGCAATAAACTGACACGATCATATGCTACGTTTATAATTTGGGTCTTGTCCATCACATCATTCTCCTAATGATGTGATCCCGTTATCAAATGACATCTTATGTCCATGTCCATGGCTAGGATACCTTAACCATGTTTGATCAACGAGCTAGTCTATTAGAGGCATACTAGGGACATGGTGTTGTCTATCTATCCAAACATGTATCTGAGCTTCCGATCAATACAATTCTAACATGGATAAAAAACGATTATCATGAACAAGGATATATGATAATAAATAATTTATTATTGCCACTAGGGCATATTTCCAACAGTCTCCTACTTGCACTAGAGTCAATAATCTAGCTCACGTCGCTCTGTGATTTGTTATGAATCTCACACCCAATGAGTTCTGGGGTTTGATAATGTTTTGCTTGTGAAAGAGGTTTTAGTCAACGGGTCTGCGACATTCAGATCCGTGTGTACTTTGTAAATCTCTATGTCATACTATAGACACTGCTACCATGCTCTACTTGGAGCCATTCCAAATGGCTACTCTACTATACGTATCCGGATTGCTACTAAGAGTCATCCGGATCGGTGTTAAAGCTTGCATCGACGTAACTCTTTACGACAAACTCTTTATCACCTTCATAATCGAGAAACATCTCCTTAGTCCTTTGTTTACTAAGGATAATTTTGACCGTTGTCCGGTGATCCACTCCTGGATCACTCTTGTACCCCTTGACAGACTCATGGCAAGGCACAAACCAGGTGCGGTACACAGCATGGCATAATATAGAGCCTATGTCTAAGGCATAGGGGTCGACCTTCGTCCTTTCTCTTTCTTCTGCCGTGGTCGAGCTTTGAGTCTCACTCAACTCCACGCCTTACAAACTAGGCAAGAACTCCTTCTTTGACTGATCCATTTTGAACTCTTTCAAAATCTTTCCTAGGTATGTACTCATTGAAAGTCTCATCAAGCATCTTGATCTATCTCTATAGATCTTGATGCCCAATAATTAGGTAGCTGTATCCAGGTCTTCCTTTGAAAATCACTTTTCAAACAACCATTTATGCTTTTCAGAAATTCTATATTATTTCCGATCAACAATATGTCATCCACATATACTTATCAGAAATTCTATAGTGCTCCCACTCACTTTATTGTAAATCCAAGTTTCTCGTAAACTTTGTATAAACTCAAAAACTTTGATCACCTCATCAAAGTGTATATTCCAACTCCGAGATGCTTGCTCCAACCCTTAGATGGATTGATGGAGCTTGCATACTTTTTAGCATCCTTAGGAGTGACAAAACCTTCCGGTTGTATCACATACAACCTTTCCTCATGGAAACCATTAAGGAAACTATGTTTTGACATCCATCTTCCAGATTTCATAATTGAAAAACCGCAGCAACTGCTAACATAATTCCAATAGACTTTAGCATCGCTACGAGTGAGAAAGTCTCATTGTAGTCAACTCCTTGAACTTGTCGGAAACTTCTTTGCGACAAGTCGAGCTTTATAAATGGAGACATTTACCATCAGCGTCTGGCTTCATCTTAAAGGTCCATTTGTACCCAACGACCTGCCGGCCAACGGGCAAGTCTACCAAAGTCTATACTTGGTTTTCATACATGGATCCTTTCTCGGATTTCATTGCGTCTAACCATTTGTTGGAATCCAGGCCCATCATCGCTTCTCCATAGCTCGTAGGTTCATCGTTGTCCAACAACATGACCTCTAAGACAGGGTTGTCGTACCACTCAGGAGCAGTACACATCCTTGTCAACCTACGAGGTTCAATAGTAACTTGATCCAAAGTTTCATGATCATCATCATTAACTTCCTCTTCAACTAATGTAGGCTCCATAGAAACATCTTTCTGCGTTGCGCTAATCTCTGGTTGAAAAAAAGGTTCAACAACCTCATCAAGTTCTATTTTCCTCCCACTCAATTCTTTCGAGAGGAACTCTTTCTCGAGAAAGGACCTGTTTTAGCAACAAACACTTTCCACTCGGATCTGAGATAAAAGGTATACCCAACTATTCTTAGGGTATTCTATGAAGACGCATTTGTCTGTTTGGGTTTCGAGCTCATTAGGTGAAAACCATTTTCACATAAGCTTCGCATCCCAAAACATTAAGAAATGACAGCTTAGGTTTCCGCCAAACCAAAATTCACATAGTGTCATCTCAACGGACTTAGATGGTGCCCCTTTTAAAGTGAATGAAGTTGTCTCTAATGCCTAACCCCAAATCTATAGTGGCAAATCGATGAGAGACATCATAGTTCGTACCATATCCAATAGATCATGACTATGACGTTTAGATACACCATCACACTATGGTGTTACAGGTGGCATGAGTTGTGAAACAACTTTCACATTGTCTAAAGTTGTATGCCAAACTCGCAACTCAGATACTCACCTCCACGATCATATTGTAGACATTTTTATCTTCTTTTCACGATGATCTTAAACTTCACTCTAAATTTGTTTGAACTTTTCAAACCTTTCAGACTTGTGTTTCATTAAGCAAATATACTCATATATACTCAAATCATCAGCGAAGGTAAGAAAATAACGATATCCACTGCACGCTACAACACTCATTGGACCGCATACATCAACATCCATTATTTCCAATAAGTTACTAGCCCGCACCATCATACCGAAAATGGGGTTTTTAGTCATCTTGCCCATGAGGCATGGTCCGCATGTCTCAACCGATTCGAAATCGAATGAGTCCAAAGATCCATCAGCATGGAGTTTCTTCATGCGATTTATACCAATATGACATTTAGCGGCAGTGCCACAAGTATGTGGTACTATCATTATTAACTTTGTATCTTTTGGCATCAATGTTATGAACATGTGCATTACTACGATCAAGATTCAACAAACCATTCTCATTGGGTGCATGACCATTGAAGGTATTATTCACGTAAACAGAATAGCCATTATTCTCGAACTTAAATGAATAACCGTGTTGCAATAAACATGATCTTATCATGTTCATGCTTAACGCAAACACCAAATAACATTTATTTAGGTTCATCACTAATCCCGAAGGTAGAGAGAGCGTGCGATGTTGGTCACATCAACCTTGGAGACATTTCCAACACACATCGTCACCTCACCCTTAGCTAGTCTCTGTTTATTCCGTAGCTTTTATTTTGAGTTACTAACATTTAGCAACCAAGTCTGTATCCAATACCCAGGTGCTCTACTAGGAGTACTAGCAAGGTACACATCAATAACACGTATATCAAATATACTTCTGTCGACGTTGTAGCCTTCTTATCTGCCAAGTATCTAGGGTTGTTCCGCTTCAGCGACCGCTCTCCTCATAATAGAAGCACTTAGTCTCAGGTTTGGGTTCAACTTTGGGTTCCTTCACTGGAGCAGCAACTAACTTGCCATCCATGAAGTTTCCCTACTTGCCCTTGCCCTTCTCGAAACTAGTGGTTTTACTAACCATCAACACTTGATGCTCCTTCTTGATTTCTACCTTCGCGGTGTCAAACATCGCGAATAGCTTAGGGATCATCATGTCCATCCTTGGCATAATTATAGTTCATAACGAAGTTCTAGTAGCTTAGTGACAATGACTTGGAGAACTATATCAATCACTATCTTATCTGGAAGATCAACTCCCACTCGATTCAAGCGATTGTAGCACCCAGACAATCTGAGCACATGCACAACGAATGAGCTATTCTCCTTCATCTTGCAGGAAAAGAATCTTGTTCGAGATCTCATATCACACAACACATCCTTGTCGTACCACTCAGGAGCAGTACACATCCTTGTCAACCTACGAGGTTCAATAGTAACTTGATCCAAAGTTTCATGATCATCATCATTAACTTCCTCTTCAACTAATGTAGGCTCCATAGAAACATCTTTCTGCGTTGCGCTAATCTCTGGTTGAAAAAAAGGTTCAACAACCTCATCAAGTTCTATTTTCCTCCCACTCAATTCTTTCGAGAGGAACTCTTTCTCGAGAAAGGACCTGTTTTAGCAACAAACACTTTCCACTCGGATCTGAGATAAAAGGTATACCCAACTATTCTTAGGGTATTCTATGAAGACGCATTTGTCTGTTTGGGTTTCGAGCTCATTAGGTGAAAACCATTTTCACATAAGCTTCGCATCCCAAAACATTAAGAAATGACAGCTTAGGTTTCCGCCAAACCAAAATTCACATAGTGTCATCTCAACGGACTTAGATGGTGCCCCTTTTAAAGTGAATGAAGTTGTCTCTAATGCCTAACCCCAAATCTATAGTGGCAAATCGATGAGAGACATCATAGTTCGTACCATATCCAATAGATCATGACTATGACGTTTAGATACACCATCACACTATGGTGTTACAGGTGGCATGAGTTGTGAAACAACTTTCACATTGTCTAAAGTTGTATGCCAAACTCGCAACTCAGATACTCACCTCCACGATCATATTGTAGACATTTTTATCTTCTTTTCACGATGATCTTAAACTTCACTCTAAATTTGTTTGAACTTTTCAAACCTTTCAGACTTGTGTTTCATTAAGCAAATATACTCATATATACTCAAATCATCAGCGAAGGTAAGAAAATAACGATATCCACTGCACGCTACAACACTCATTGGACCGCATACATCAACATCCATTATTTCCAATAAGTTACTAGCCCGCACCATCATACCGAAAATGGGGTTTTTAGTCATCTTGCCCATGAGGCATGGTCCGCATGTCTCAACCGATTCGAAATCGAATGAGTCCAAAGATCCATCAGCATGGAGTTTCTTCATGCGATTTATACCAATATGACATTTAGCGGCAGTGCCACAAGTATGTGGTACTATCATTATTAACTTTGTATCTTTTGGCATCAATGTTATGAACATGTGCATTACTACGATCAAGATTCAACAAACCATTCTCATTGGGTGCATGACCATTGAAGGTATTATTCACGTAAACAGAATAGCCATTATTCTCGAACTTAAATGAATAACCGTGTTGCAATAAACATGATCTTATCATGTTCATGCTTAACGCAAACACCAAATAACATTTATTTAGGTTCATCACTAATCCCGAAGGTAGAGAGAGCGTGCGATGTTGGTCACATCAACCTTGGAGACATTTCCAACACACATCGTCACCTCACCCTTAGCTAGTCTCTGTTTATTCCGTAGCTTTTATTTTGAGTTACTAACATTTAGCAACCAAGTCTGTATCCAATACCCAGGTGCTACTAGGAGTACTAGCAAGGTACACATCAATAACACGTATATCAAATATACTTCTGTCGACGTTGTAGCCTTCTTATCTGCCAAGTATCTAGGGTTGTTCCGCTTCAGCGACCGCTCTCCTCATAATAGAAGCACTTAGTCTCAGGTTTGGGTTCAACTTTGGGTTCCTTCACTGGAGCAGCAACTAACTTGCCATCCATGAAGTTTCCCTACTTGCCCTTGCCCTTCTCGAAACTAGTGGTTTTACTAACCATCAACACTTGATGCTCCTTCTTGATTTCTACCTTCGCGGTGTCAAACATCGCGAATAGCTTAGGGATCATCATGTCCATCCTTGGCATAATTATAGTTCATAACGAAGTTCTAGTAGCTTAGTGACAATGACTTGGAGAACTATATCAATCACTATCTTATCTGGAAGATCAACTCCCACTCGATTCAAGCGATTGTAGCACCCAGACAATCTGAGCACATGCACAACGAATGAGCTATTCTCCTTCATCTTGCAGGAAAAGAATCTTGTTCGAGATCTCATATCACACAACACAGGCACGAGCTTGAGAGCCCAATTTCAGCTCTTAGAACATCTCATATGTTCTGTGACGTTCAAAACGTTTTGGAGCCTCAATTCTAAGAAGTAATGCATGACACACTGAACTATCAAGTAGTCATCAGAACGTGCTTGTCAGATGTTCAAAACATCTACAAATGATGCTAGAGGGGGTGGCGCACCGAGCGGTGCACTAAGGACATAAGCCTTCTATGCAGCAATGAGGACAATCCAGAGATCATGGACCCAGTCCGCAATATTGCTACCATCATCTTTCAAGTCCATTTCTCTAGGAACATATAAAAATACAAGGGAGCTACATCATGAGCTAGTAATCTACAACATAATTTGCAAAGACACTACTGACTATGTTCATGATAATGAGTTCAATTAATAATATTACCTAAGAACTCCCACTCAAATTGACATCACTCCGGTCATTCGAGTGATATATGATCCAAATTCACCAACTCAAGTCCGATCATCACGTGAGTTGAGGTGGTTTCAATGGTGAACATCATCATGTTGATCATATCTACTATATGACTCATGTTCGACCTTTCGGTCTCTTGTGTTCCGAGGCCATGTCTGTACATGCTAGGCTCGTCAAGTTTAACCCGAGTGTTCCGCATGTTCAACACTAGCTTGCACCCGTTGTATGTGAACATAGAGTCTATCACACCCGATCATCACGTGGTGTCTCGACATGACGAACTTTAGCAATGGTGCACACTTGGGGAGAACACAATTTATCTTGAAATTTTAATGAGGGATCACCTCATAATGCTACCGTCATCCTAAGCAAAACAAGGTGCATAAAAAGGATTAACATCACATGCAAATCATAAGTGACATGATATGGCCATGAACTTGTGCTTTTGATCTCCATCCTTAAAGCACCAAGATGATCTCCATCGTCACCGGCATGACACCATGATCTCCATCATCTTGATCTCCATCAACGTGTCGCCATTGGGGTTGTCGCACCCACCATGGTTCTACTACTATTGCTACCGTTTAGCGATAAGGTAGAGCATTACATAGCGCTTAATGATTGACATGCAGGTCATACAATAATTAAAGACAACCCTATGGCTCCTGCCGATTGCCGTACTCATCGACATGCAAGTCGTGATATTCTATACAATACATGATCATCTCATATATCACATATATCTCATCATGTAATTGGCCATATCACATCACAACATACCCTGAAAAAACAAGTTAGACATCCTCTAATTGTTGTTGCAAGTTTTACGTGGCTGCTACAGGTATCTAGCAAGGACAATTCTCACCTACGCAAAAACCACAACGGTGATGCATAAGTTGCTTTTCAACCTTCTGAAGGACCGCCTTTGTCGAATTCGATCCAACTAAAGTAGGAGAAACAAACACCCGCCAGCCATCTTTGTGCAACGAAGTTACACTTCAGTCGATGGAACCGGTCTCTCATAAGCGCATGAGTAAGGCTGGTCCAGGCCGCTTCATCCCACAATACCGCTGAACCAAAACACGACCAAGGGAGGAAGAAATCTAAGCATTAACGCCCGCAAACTCCTTTGTGTTGTACTCGAGATCTCATCTACACATAGACCTAGCTCATGATGCCACTGTTGGGGAACGTTTCATGGGAAACAAAAATTTCCTACGCACACGCAAGATCTATCCATGGTGATGAGAATCTACGAGAGGGAGAGTGGATCTACATACCCTTGTAGATCGCTAAGCGGGAAGCGTTAAGAAACGCGGTTGATGTAGTCGAACGTCTTCGTGATCCAAATCTCCGATTGTCCCGCGATCCCATCACGATCCATCTCGCGATCCAATCACGATCCGTCCCGTGATCCCATCACGATCTGTCCCATGATCCAATCAAGAATCGTCTCGCGATCTTGATCACGGTCCTCCCGATCTAGTGCCGAACGGACGTCACCTCCGTGTTCAGAACACGTACAACTCGAGATCGATTTCCGCCTTATTGATCCAGCAAGAGGGAGCTGCGAGGTAGATGAGTTCTCCGGCAGCACAACGGTGTGGTGGCGGTGGTGGTGAACTAATCCTGCAGAGCTTCACCTAAGTACTGCGGAACTAATCTAGTCGAGAAACAGATCTAGAGGAAGAACAGGTCAGCACATGGCAATTAGGGTTGGCTTTCCTCTCTAAATCCTCTAGTATATATAGGAGGGAGGGAGGGAGGGGAGTAGGCAGCCTCAAACCCTCAAGGTTTGGTCGAAATTGGAGGTGGAGGAGTCCTACTCCAATCCTATTAGGAGTAGGATTTCTCCTTTCCAATATCGATGCCCTGAAGCGACCACCACCGCCTTCGCTGGATTCCAACTATGTTCGCACTCTTAAAAAAGACATATCAAGATGCGTGGCAGTCGGGTAATACTTCGAGTGGTGCAAAGTTAGCAGAACGAAGAAGTGGGAAAAAATCCCCAGCTCGGCGAACAAGCGAACCAATCGTGCCCCGCGCTTAAGGTTTCTAGCGATATCGTCGCTAATCATCCAGGGATGGTCCCCTGTACCAAACCTGGTGATTAACTGAGTGATGATGTACTGTTTGAGCAGTTGGAGGTGGACGAATTCAAATACCAGTACGCGCATCCTCTCGTCGAACCCGATCATCCTCCTCTAACAATGATGATGCGAAGATTCCATGAATGGTACATACAAAGCTGCCGCGAGTCTGAGAAGGATTCTTTGGTACTGTCAGTTAAAGATCAGCACAACCTCGTTGGAACTGAAATGTTGAATATTGAATTTGAGGAGATATGGCAGTTATACAATTAGAAGGCCATCGACAAAACAATCATGACTTGCTACTGTCTATAAGTACTACTTCTGTAATTAAGTCTCTCTATGTATATAGCTCAGCTCTTTCATTGCATGTATATATAATTATCCTCACTACTATATTATGCAGATTGAAGATCGTCGAATGCAGAAAGCACAAATGTATGACATTGGGTTCACTAAACCAGATGTCATACATGAGCATAATTTAAAACATTATCCCACACAAACCGAGGAGAACTTGCTAGAATCGTTGCTTAAAAATCAAAACAAAGGGACAATACTCTTTCCTTACAACTTCAAGTGAGTGTTACTGTCTTGTGCATATTCGGTTTCCCTTATTACTCAAGGTTTATAGTAATGTAATTGATGTGTTATGCATGCGTGTGTAGTTTCCACTTTATTCTGCTAGAGATTCAGGTTGAGCGGGGACTAGTGATCGTCTTAGACCCGAAATGAAAAGATCCCCAGAATTATGCGGACATGACTACAATTCTCCAGAAGTAAGTTCAATTGATCATTATCGCATCATATCAGCAACTTTAATTTGTTCATTTCCTAATATCAAGTAATTATATTCTTTGTCTGGCAGGGTTTGGAAAGAGTTCACAACAATTGTCCCGGCACTGCCGAGGGAGCTGTGATTAACACACCCGAAAGTAAGTACTACTAGCTAGTTCCGCGCATCTCCCATTGATTTAGTTTCATCAATACCATTTATCATGCTTGATTATCAGTTGGATTGAACTCTATTTCTCGTAAAGTGCTTGTGGCAGGAAGACGTGACTAATTTATGTCGATACTACGTTTGCGAGTTCATCTACAACGCGACGACCCCTAAGCGGGGCTACTCTGAAAAACAATTTCAAGTGCGTAAGCAGTAATATTCAAACTTTTATTTTATTACCATATATATGTATTGACCCCCTTCTTCAAATTAGATGTGGAAGATGTGGGATGAACTCCTACCACATGATCGCATACGAGAAATTCAATAAGAATTGGCGGGATTCTTTCTTGACCACGTCATCAATAAAGCCGAAGAATACCATCTGCAATTGGACATTAGATGTTAGGGATTGTAAGAGATCTTATATTTTATATATGTAGCTAGTAGCGTCGGATATATATATATATATATATATATATATATATATATATATATATATATATATATATGAAAACTTGTTATCCGACCAATCTCTCGGAGAAAGAGAGGTCGATCACTTCTATCTCTATATGTTCATGACGATCTTCTATACTTAATGGTTCCTTCATTTACTTACTAGCTACCGTGTCGAGTTCTCTCTATAGTAGCTAGCATCGACGAACCACGGAGAAAGACAGGACACTTCTCTCTATCAATTAGCTTGCTATAACAATATAGAACCCCTAAATTAACTCTCTAAAACCCCCTAACCCCCCTCCCATTCAAAAAAAACAAGCAACTGCCAGATGCTGACGCGTGGATGCCTGTTTGTCCCGGTTGGTGTTACCACCCGGGACTAAAGGTCCTCCTTCTTGGGCTCCCCGCAGAGGCCACGTGGAGCCCCTTCTGTCCCGGTTTGTAAGAGAACCGGGACTAAAGGTTTTGGGATTTAGTCCCGACACTTTAGTCCCGGTTCCGGAACCGGGACAAATGGGCCTTATGAACCGGGACAAATGGGCCTTTTTCTACTAGTGACCTCTCCACCTTGCGGGGTTTTCCCACCCCTAGCCACATGGGCCTTAGTGGGGGCTTGTACCAGCCCACTAGGGACTGGTTTGACTCCTCCCACAGCCCATGAGGTCCTTTGGGTTGAGACACCCCTCCCGATGGTCTCCCGGCACCCTCCCGACACTCCCGGTACACTACCGATGAGCTCGAAACTTTTTCGGTGCCCAAAAGAGGACTTCCTATATATGAATCTTTATCTCCAAACCATTCTGGAGCTCCTCATGATTTCTAGGATCTCATCCGGGACTTCGAACAACCTTCGGTCACCACCATACATAACTCTATACTACCGAAACGTCATCAAACCTTAAGCGTGCAGACCCTGTGGGTTTGAGAACTATGTAGACATGACCAGACACCTCTATGATCAATAAAGAATAGCGGGACCTGGATGCCCATATTGATTCCTACATATTCTACGAAGATCTTTATCGGTTGAACCTCTATGTCAAGGATTCAGTTAATCCTGTATGTTGTTCCCTTTGTTCTTCGGTATGTTACATGCTCGAGATTTGATCGTCGGTATCTCCATACCTACTTCAATCTCGTTACCAGAAAGTCTCTTTACTCGTTCCGTAATACAAGATCTCGTGGCTAACTCTTTAGTCACATTGCTTGCAAGGCTTATAGTGATGTTGTATTACCGAGTGGGCCCCGAGATACCTCTCCATCACACGGAGTAACAAATCCCAATCTTGATCCATGCCAACCCAGCAGACACCCTCGGAGATACCTGTAGAGCACCTTTATAGTCACCCAGTTACATTGCGACGTTTGATACACACAAGGTACTCCTCCGATGTCAGTGAGGTGCATGATCTCATGGTCATAGGAACAAATACTTGACATGCAGAAAACTGTAGCAATAAACTGACATGATCATATGCTATGTTTATAGTTCGGGTCTTGTCCATCACATCATTCTCCTAATGATGTGATCCCGTTATCAATTGACATCTCATGTCCATGGCTAGAAAAGCTTAACCATCTTTGATCAACGAGCTAGTCTATTAGAGGCATACTAGGGACATGATGTTGTCTATGTATCCACACATGTATCTGAGTTTCCGATCAATACAATTCTAGCATGGATAATAAACGATTATCATGAACAAGGAAATATGATAATAACTAATTTATTATTGCCTCTAGGGCATATTTCCAACAAATCCCTGCCCTTTTTCTCCATTGCGACCGCTTTAACCAGTACGAAATGTTTCCAAAGATGATGGAGGTGGAGGATCCGACAAAGGCGGCTGGCCAAAATATCAATTCGGCGACACGACAAACCCGCCACCTCAAACAGAAGGCAAAGGGGGTGCTACTCAAAAAGAAGGGTGTCGGGCGTGGCGGCAGGCGGGGGGAAGGGGGCGAGCATGGTATGGGGGATGAGCGTGGTATAGGGGGCGGACAGGAACGCGGGCCACCGCCATCATCGTTGTCCATGGACATGTCATTCTGGCCGAGAGGTTTAACATCATGATGGCGGCGCCAAATAATAAGCTCAATCTCAAAGAGAAGAAAACCTTACTTAAAGAGAAGACGGTTGAGATTGCGGGCGCTTCAGAAGATTCAAAGACGTTGACATTGAAGATGGAGGAGTTGGATGACGATGCAAGGATGATCATGCAAAGCCATCCGTCTTAGGATGTTGAAGCGCTTGAAGGTCAAGCTGGAGACAACGAAGAAGGAGGCATTTGCGAAGGAGGTGGATATCAAGTAGGAGCCGACAATAGAGTGAGCGTGGATGCTCTAATAGTCGGTCCAGCATGGCAAAAAATCCATCGAACTGGGATACTTTTGTGATCGGGCATGTAAAAACTATGAACACCAACCTCTTCTTGGTTGTGATCAGGCGCTAAGGATTTGAAACCCAAA
Source organism: Hordeum marinum (assembly GCA_022496015.1). Lineage (NCBI taxonomy): Eukaryota > Viridiplantae > Streptophyta > Magnoliopsida > Poales > Poaceae > Hordeum > Hordeum marinum. The sequence continues at coordinate 503,630,942 of CM039674.1, read as the reverse complement.
TTGGCCAAGACCTCACTAGTAGAAAAAAACCATTTGTCCCGGTTCGTAAGGCCCATTTGTCCCGGTTTCGGAACCGGGACTAAAGTGTTGGGACTAAAGCCCCAAACCTTTAGTCCCAGTTCTCCTACAAACCGGGATAGAAGGGGCTCCACGTGGCCTCTATGGGGAGCCCAGGCAGGAGGACCTTTAGTCCCGGTTGGTAACACCAACCGGGACCAACAGGCATCCAAGCGTCAGCATCTGGCAGTTGCTTGTTTTTTTTGAAAGGGAGGGGTGTTTAGGGGGGTTTTGAGAGTTAATTTAGGGGTTTTATATTGTTATAGCAAGCTAATTGATAGAGAAAAGTCTCCTCTCTTTCTCCGTGCTTGGTCAACACTAGCTACTATAGATAGAACTCGACACGCTAGATAGTAAGCAAATGAAGGAACCATTAAGTACAGAAGATCGTCATGAACATATAGAGATAGAAGTGATCGACCTCTCTTTCTCCTAGAGATTAGTTGTATAACAAGTTTTCATATATATATCCGACGCTACTAGCTACATATATAAAATATAAGATATCTTACAATTCCTAACATCTAATGTCCAATGGCAGATGGTATTCTCCGGCTTTATTGATGACGTGGTCAAGAAAGAATCCCGCCAATTCTTCTTGAATTGCTCGTATGCGATCATGTGGTAGGAGTTCATCCCGCATCTTCCACATCTAATTTTAAGAAGGGGGTCAATACATATATATGGTAATAAAATAAAAGTTTGAATATTATTGCTTACGCACTTGAAATTGTTTTTCAGAGTACCCCACTTAGGGGTCGTCGCGTTGTACATGAACTCGCAAACGTAGTATCCACATAAATTAGTCATGTCTTCCTGCCACAAGCACTTTACGAGAAATAGAGTTCAATCCAACTAATAATCAAGCATGATGAATGGTATTTATGAAACTAATCAATGGGAGATGTGCGGTACTAGCTAGTAGTACTTACTTTCGGGTGTGTTAATCGCAGCTCCCTCGGCAGTGCCGGAACAATTGTTGTGAACTCTTTCCAAACCCTACCAGACAAAGAAAATAATTACTTGATATCAAGAAATGAACAAATTAAAGTTGCCGATATGATGCGATAATGATCGATTGAACTTACTTCTGGAGAATTTTAGTCATGTCCGCATAATTCTGGGGATCTTTTCATTTCGGGTCTAAGACGATTACTAGTCCCCGCTCAACCTGAATCTCTAGCAGAATAAAGTGGAAACTACGCACGCATGCATAACTCATCAATTACATTACTATAAACCTCGAGTAATAAGGGAAACCGAATATGCACAAGACAGTAACACTCACTTGAAGTTGTAAGGAAAGAGTATTGTCACTTTGTTTTGATTTTTAAGCAACGATTCTAGCAAGTTCTCCTCGGTTTGTGTGGGATAATGCTTTAAATTATGCTCATGTATGATATCTGGGTTAACAAACCCAATGTCATACATTTGTGCTTTTCTCCATTCGACGATCTTCAATCTGCGTAATATAGTAGTGAGGATAATTATGTATACATGCAATGAAAGCGCTGAGCTATACACATAGAGAGACTTAATTACGGAAGTAGTACTTACAGACAGTAGCAAGTCACGATTGTTTTGTCGATGGCCTTCTGATTTTATAACTTCCATATCTCCTGAAATTCAATATTCAACATTTTAGTTCCAACGAGGTCGTGCTGATCTTTAACTGACAGTACCAACGAATCCTTCTCAGACTCGCGGCAGCTTTGCATGTACCATTCATGGAACCTTTGCATCATTGTTGTTACAGGAGGAGGATCGGGTTTAACGAGAGGATGCCCGTATCGATATTTGAATTCATCCACCTCCAACTTCTCAAACAGTACATCATCGCTCAGCTAATCACCAGGTTTGGTATCGGGGACCATCCCTAGATGATTAGCGATGATATCGCTAGAAACCTTAAGAGAGGGGCATGATTGGTTCGCTTGTTTGCCGAGCTGGGGAATTTTTTCCCCACTTCTTCGTTCTGCTAACTTTGCATCACTGGAAGTACTTCCCGACCGCCGCGCATCTTGATATGTCCTTTTAAGAGTGCAAACATAGTTGGAATCCAGCGGAGGTGGTGGTGGTCGCTTCAGGGCATCGATAGTGCGCATCGCTTTCACCGGATCTATCTTCTCCTTCGGAGCTGGAGTTTTCTTTTCAAAATGGTCCCTCACTTCGGCCTGACTTATCTCCTTGTTTTCAGACTCGGTCCTCTCATATGGTAACTTTTCCAGAGGCTTGAGAGATGGACCGTATCTGTATCCCCTTCTACCTATGCTTGTACTGCTAGCTGCCAAAGCGGCAACGGCTCCCTTCCGTCATTGCTTACTAGGCGCCGGAGGAGCCGCAGCGGCGGCGTCTATCTTTCGCCATTGCTGACGAGGTTGGCGAGGAGGCGTACTGCTCCGACGTGCCGGAGTAGGTGAAGGAGGAGGCGGAGTGCCCCCACACGCCGGAGGAGCCGTAGAAGGAGGCGGTGTGCCCAGATCACTCGCCGGAGGAGGAGGAGGAGGGGAGGTGGAGTGCCCTGATTCGCCTGAGGAGAAGGAGGAGGCGGAGGCGTCCAGTTTGGAAGCTTGATGTACTCCTTCTGCCATAGACATGTACTCCCCAGGGCACGAACCAGCTTATTCTCTCCTTCACCTGTACAGTGGTCAAGATCGAGCTCCTCAAATTCCGGCATTACTTCATCCACCATCACAACAGCATAGCCATGTGGAATCGGATGGCAGTGAAAAGTTCCATTGGGTTGAGGAGGTGCAACAGAGCCGAAAGCCGCCTTGAAAGTGAGGTTCCGGCATTTCGTCATAAGCTCGCAATGTTGAGCCTCCGTGATAGTATCCACGGGGTAGCTAGGAGATGTGAAGTCGAGCTGAACGGGCTCCATGGAAGCGATGCTGCTTCTCCGCTGAGATGGCGGGGTAGTAGCTTCTAGGGTAGCTTTGTGCCGCTGAGATGGTTGGCCGGCAGCTTGCTGGCTCTCAGCTTCATCTAGCTTTTATAGTCTTGCATTGAGCTTCTGAATTTCGCTCAGCTCCGCTTTCCTCTTTCTCTCCCGGCTTCTGTAACCTCCTGCGTTGGGAAACCCAACCTTCCACGGAACGGAGCCTAGTGTGCCTCGTGTTCGTTCAGGATGCTCAACATTCCCTAGGGCCTCAGTCAACTCGTCCTTCTCTCTATCGGGAATGAACGTCCCTTCCTGCGTTGCGGTGATATAGTTCTGAAGGTTGTTCACGGGTATTGCAAGTTGCTTGTCCGTCCAACAACACTTCCCTGTTTCAGGGTTCAAAGTTCCCCCAACCCCAAAGAACCAAGTCCTTGAACGGTCTGGCCAGTTATATGTTTGTGGTTGGACCCCTTTAGCAAGCAGGTCATTCTCAGCTTTGTCCCACAACGGGCGGGCTTTAAGGTAGCCACCTGACCCCGTGTGATGGTGAAACTGCTTCTTTGCAGCATTGTTCTTGTTTGTCTCTGACATTTTCTTACTCTTCTCTGATGTCTTGTAGGCCACAAATGCGGGCTAGTAATCTCCTATCTTCTCATATCGGCCGACGAATGCCGGAGTCTTCCCTTGGTCGACAAACTTTGATTTCAACTCATTCTTCCACCTCCTGAATAGATCTGCCATCTTCTTAAGAGCACACGCCTTGACCTGTTGCTCTATAATTGGCTTATTCAGATTCTCCTTTGGCGGTAGGGTGGAATTTGCCTTCAGCGCAGTCCAAAGATCTTCTTTCTGTCTATCGATGACATAATCACCATCAGGGGCACTGTCCTTAGGCTTATTCCATTGCTTGATGCTGATCGGGATGTTGTCCCTAACAATAGCTCCGCACTAAGCAGAAAATGCGTTCTTGGTCCGCTAGGGTTTAATCGGATGGCCATCATCCGCGAGTGATGTGATCGTGAACTTTTCATCCTTGCGCAACCTCTTCTTCGGGGCCTCGTCTCGGTACCGAAGTTTGGCTCGATCCAGAGGACTATAATAGAAGAAAGAAGAGTTAATTAATACATGTACATACCAAAACAATTAATGCATCAATTAGCTAGAGTCAGCATAGGCTTAATTAATATATATACCTTGTCGGACTTTGCAATAGCTCCCTCCTCCGATCGGCCACCGGAGCCGTCATCATGGTCTCCTTCTTCCTCCGGCATTCGGTCATCGGAGCCATCATGATCATGTCCTTCCTCCTCCATTGTTCGATCACCGGAGCTATCATAATCCACTCCTTCCAGACCACCGGTGAAGTTGAGATGGGACAAGATATCACGTCCGCCGTGGATTATGTCCCCCAACGACTGTTCTTGTTCTTCGTCTCTTTGATCCATAGTTTCTGCAAATATTACAACATGGCAATTAATGTACAAACATGAATGTCCGTCGTCCGGACCGCCTCTCTCATGAATGTCCGACAACTCTTCTAGGGTTTGGGGTGGCCTCGACAACGCTCTTTTAACTCATTTAACTTGGTAAATTTGGTTGGCCTCGACAACACTTCTACGGTTTGGGGTGGCATCGACAACACTTCTAGGGTTTGCGGACTCCTCCCCCGTCATTTTCCCGAGAGATTTAGGGGATAATCCTCCCCCCTCATTTCCCCCTATTTACGCTCTTTCTTAATATGAACAAAAAATCATGAACGTTTAGTGAAGTTGCCCCTCCCCGATTTAGGCAAAGTAAAACCCCTTCGTGAAGGAACTTCTTTTTAGCCAACTTATTTTCTGCCAACAAAATACATATATCATATATAAAAAACATGGGATACCTTAATTAGTAAAAAAATTGCCTTGACAAATCATTGAACCTTTTGACAGAAACCTCCCATAAACTCTTTCATAATTTTCTTTAGCATACATCCATGGAAAAAAATAGGAAGCTACGATATTTTTATATATATATCATATGATAATTTTCTATATATATACATCCATCCATCCATATACACACACATATATACATGGACCAAAAATGCTATAAAAAATTATATGAACAAAAAAAAGCATACATCATCTATCATCAACATCATCAGCTATCATCAACATCATCATCTAACTATCATATATCATCTATATATCATCAAAATTAATCAGCAAAATCAACAGGGACAGGGAGGATGGAGGAAAGGGGCCCGGCCGAACCGAACGGGGAGGAGGGGGGCGTCGTCGGGGCAGGGCTGTGGCGCGGGGCGGCGTCGGGGCATGGCGCGCGTCGGGGAGCGGCGCCGACGTCGGGGCATGGGGCGGCGCGTCGGGGCAGAGGTGGGCGTCGGCGCAGAGGCGTGTGTCGGGGTAGGGAGCGCGTTAGGGAGCGGCACCGGCGTCAGGACAGGGCGCGCGTCGAGGCAGAGGGCGTCGACGGCGAGCTCAGGCAGCCTGGCGACTTCGATGTGCTCGGCGTTGTCGGGGGCAAGAGCTAGATGAAATCTGAAAAAATCGAAACTGTCATTTATATACACAAAGCATTGGTCCTGGTTGGTTGCACCAACCGGAACCAATGCATCCCTTTAGTCCCGGTTGGTGCCACCAACCAGGACCAATGGTCTCTTTTCGGCAGCCCAAAGGGCGGGAAGGAGAGACCATTGGTCCCGGTTGGTGCCACCAACCGGGACTAAAGGGATGCATTGGTCCCGGTTGGTGCCACCAACCGGGACTAAATGGGGTCATTGGTCCCGGTTGGTGCCACCAACCAGGACCAAAAGGTGGTGTTGCCCGGGGACAAATGTTTAGTCCCACCTCGCTAGCCGAGAGGGCTCGAGAGTGGTTTATAAGTGCTGCTAAGACAACCCTCTCGAGCTCCTCTCAACTGCAGGCTTACGGGCCTAATTGCACTCTCTTCTGCCTGTGGGCCTACTGGTCCTTCTGCGGGCCTGAATCCTGGCCCAACTAGCTGTTGGGTTTCTAGTCGTATTCACGCCGTGGTGGCCCAGTAGGCGGCATTTAAAAAAAACTGTTTTTTGTTTGTTTTTTGCTTTATTTATTGTTTTAATTTTTTTCCAGTATTTTTCTGCTGTTATTTTAGTTCATTCTTTTTAGCAAATAAATACTTTGATAATTTTAGACACATAATTTCCATTTTTTGAGCTAAATGACCCTGAAATTGAAAAGCACTTCAAATGAACTCTGAAAAGGTTGAAAGTTGGCATGGTATCATCATTTCTCCCACATAGCATGTGCTAAAAAGTTGAGTGGGTTACGACAAAAACTGGATGCACTTCATGTACAAAATGGACAATCTATTTCAAGGTATCACGGTTTCGGACGAAAACTCATCTGTTACGAAGGGATTTCATATTTTTTGAACTCATTTGAACTCCAGAATTGTTGTGTGTTCAAAATGCACCATTGAAAGCCACATCATCAATTTTCAACCCTTTCTGACTTCATTTGGTATTTTTAATGCACTTACTGATTTTTTTGAGCTAAATGACCCTGAAATTGAAAAGCACTTCAAATGAACTCTGAAAAGGTTGAAAGTTGGCATGGTATCATCATTTCACCCACATAGCATGTCATAAAAAGTTGAGAGGGTTCAGGCAAAAACTGGATGCACTTCGTGTACAAAACGGAGAATCTTTTTCGAAGTATTAGGGTTTCGGATGAAAACTCATGTGTTACAAAAGGCATTTCATTTCTTCACATGTCACTGCAATGATATAGTTGTGGAGAGAAAGTCTTCACTTCTTCTTCGTGTGTGTCCTTTGCTTATTGCGCCGTAACCATGGATAATTTTCATCATTTAACAGGGTGCTTGGGTCAGCCTTGACTTCGAAGGGAGGAATTTCATGAAATTTTTCATAATCTTCAGACATGTCTGTCTTGCCCTCCAATCCCACGATGTCTCTTTTTCCTGAAAGAACTATGTGTTGTTTTGGCTCATCGTATGATGTATTCGTTTCCTTATCTTTTCTTTTTCTCGGTATGGTAGACATGTCCTTCACATAGAAAATATGTGCCACATCATTGGCTAGGACGAATGGTTCGTCTGTGTACCCAAGATTGTTCAAATCCACTGTTTTCATTCCGTACTGTGGGTCTTCCTGTACCCCGCCTCTTGACAGATTGACCTATTTGCACTTAAACAAAGGGACCTTGAAATCATGTCCATAGTCAAGTTCCCATATGTCCACTATGTAACCATAATATGTGTCCTTTCCCTCTTGGTTGTTGCATCAAAGCGGACACCGCTGTTTTGGTTGGTGCTCTTTTCATCTTGGGCGGTCGTGTAAAATGTATTCCCATTTATCTCGTACCCTTTGTAAGTCAATACAGTCGAAGATGGTCCACTGGCCAACGAGTACAGCTCATCAGAAACAGTGTTGTCACCCATGAGACGTGTTTGCAACCAATTGCCGAAAGTCCTGATGTGTTCATATGTAATCCAGTCGTCACACTGCTCCGGGTGTTTGGAGCGCAGAATATTCTTGTGTTCATCGACATACGGGGTCACCAAGGTGGAATTCTGTAGAACTGTATAGTGTGCTTAAGACCAAGAATGCCCGTCCCTACATATTATTGAGTCCGCTCCTAGCGTGCATTTTCCAGTCAGTCTCCCCTCATACCGCGGTTGAGGTAGACCAATCTTCTTAAGGTCAGGAATGAAGTCAACACAAAACCCAATGACATCCTCTGTTTGATGGCCCATGGAGATGCTTGCTTCTGGCCTAGCGCGGTTACGAACATATTTCTTTAAGACTCCCATGAACCTCTCAAAGGGGAACATATTGTGTAGAAATACAGGACCCAGAACGGCAATCTCGTCGACTAGATGAACTAGGATGTGCGTCATGATATTGAAGAAGGACGGTGGGAACACCAGCTCGAAACTAACAAGACATTGCACCAAATCACTTCTTAACCTTGGTAGGATTTCTGGATCGATCACCTTCTGAGCGATTGCATTGAGGAATGCACATAGCTTCACAATGGCAAATCGAACGTTTTCCGGTAGAAGCCCCCTCAATGCAACCGGAAGCAGTTGCGTCATAATCACGTGGCAGTCATGAGACTTTAGGTTCTGGAACTTTTTCTCTGCCATATTTATTATTCCCTTTATATTCGACGAGAAACCAGACGGGACCTTCATACTGAGCATTCATTCAAAGAAGATTTCCTTCTCTTCTTTCATAATAGCGTAGCTGCCAGGACCTTCATACTGCTTTGGATGCATGCTGTCTTTTTCATGCACATGTTGTTGTTCCTCCCGTGCCTCCGGTGTATCTTTTGTCTTCCCATACACTCCCAAGAAGCCTAGTAGGTTCACTCAAAGGTTCTTCGTCACGTGCATCACGTCGATTGCAGAGCGGACCTCTAGGTCTTTCCAATAGGGTAGGTCCCAAAATATAGATTTCTTCTTCCACATGGGTGCGCGTTTGTCAGCGTCATTTGGAACAGATAGTCTGCCGGTGAACAAATATTACTTATAAATCATTGACCATATCAAGTATGTGATCACGAGTACGGAGGCGAGCTTCTTCCAAAAGGATTAACGCCATCTGCACTTAAACCAAACCATATGTTCCTCGGGTCACCTGTAAAGTCGCTCCACTTTCTCTCGATCTTTCTCCACTGCGACCCGTCAGCGGGTGCTCTCAACTTCCCGTCTTTCTTACGGTCCTTTTTGTGCCATTGCATCAACTCGGCATGCTTTTTTGTTTCTGAACAGAAGTTTCAACCGTGGTATTATAGGAGCATACCACATCACCTTGGCAGGAACCCTCTTCCCGGTGCACTGGCCCTCAACATCACCAGGGTCATCTCTTCTGATCTTATACCGCAATGCACCGCATACCGGGCATGCGTTCCGTTCCTCGTACTCACCGCGGTAGAGGATGCAGTCATTAGGACATGCATGTATCTTTTGCACCTCCAATCCTAGAGGGCATACAACCTTCTTTGTTGCGTGCGTACTGTCGGACAATTCGTTATCCTTTGGAAGCTTCTTCTTCATTATTTTCAGTAGTGAACTAAATCCCTTGTCAGATACACCATTGTCTGCCTTCCATTGCAGCAATTCCAGTGTGGTACCGAGCTTTTTGTTGTCATCTTCGCAATTTGGGTACAACCCTTTTGTGTGATCCTCTAACATGCGATCGAACTTCAACTTCTCCCTTTCACTTTCTCATTCTCTCTGTGCATCAACAATGACCTGACGAAGATCATCATCGGGCACATCGTCTGGTTCCTCTTGATCTTCAGCTTCCCCCATTGCAGCATCACCGTATTCAGGGGGAGGGTAGTTGTCGTCATCCTCTTCTTCTTCGTTGTCTTCCATCATAACCCCTCTTTCTCCGTGCTTGGTCCAAACATTATAGTGTGGCATAAAACCCTTCTGAAGCAGGTGGAAGTGAAGGGTTCTAGAGTTGGAGAAAGACTTCGTATTCTCACAGACAGTACATGGACAAGGCATAAAATCATTCTGCTTGTTTGCCTCAGCCGCTTCGAGAAAATTATGCAGACCCTTAATATATTCGGAGGTGCGTCGGTCACTGTACATCCATTGTCGGTTCATCTGCGTGCGTTATATAATAAAGTGTATTAAAATCATTACAACATATCATGAATACAGAAGTGACCTAATTATTAGAAATCCATCATCACATTAAAGCCAAAGTACAATAATGACCAAAATAAATACGTACAGTTCATACATAGCTGTCATTATTGAACAACATATAGGTTTTTAGAGCATCTAATTAAAACATACACAGAAACTATGTAAAAATTTAATTGCAACAACAAATGCAATCATAACTGCTACTAAGGTACCAATTGATCCAACGGCATAATGATACCAAGCCTCAGTATGAATGACATATTTTCTAATCTTTCTAAGCTTCAAGCGCATTGCACCCATCTTGGTCTTGTGATCGTCGACGATATCGGCAACATGCAACTCCAATCCCATCTTGTCATCTTCAGTTCTTTTCAATTTTTCTTTCAAATGATCGATTTCTTTTTCAGCTTTAGTTAACTTGTCGAGCAGAATTGCATAGTCGATTGGAATTTCTGGTTCAACTACTTTCTATAGATAAAAACATCTACGTCAAGTTGGTGGCATAATTAATTGTCATAGACAGTAGATGATGTGTGAAATAGTTATAAAAGATAACGACATACCACATCTGAATCCTAGACTGGACGAGGGACGACGTGGGCAGATACCATAACCATGACACTATAGAATAACTAACAATAATACAAGTAAGTAAATAATACGAGTAAGTATATTTTCTTTTAGCAAGAAGATAAGATCAAGAGGCTCACCACGCGTGGGCGATCAATGGCGGTTTCAGGACGGGGACGGGACAGGACGGACCGCCAAACCTAGACAAATCTTGACGAATATGGAGTTTGGGCAAGGAGCTTCGAGAGGAGAAAGCTTAAGTTTGGCTTGGGCATTTCATCAAACACCTCATGTGCATAGGAGGTGAGCTAGAGCACCACAAAGGTCTTCCCTCGCCGGCAAAAAAATAGAGCAGTGTGTGGAGTGCTCTGCTCGCCGGCGAGGGGGTATATATAGGCATCTCATTGGTCCCGGTTCGTGGCTGGAACCGGGACTAAAGAACCACCTTTGGTACCGGTTCCAGACACGAATCGGGACCAATGGGTGCCAGGAGCGAGACACATTGGTGCCGGTTCGTGACTGGAACCGGGATCAAAGGGGCCAGACGAACTGGGACCAATGCCCCACGTGGCCCGCCCGGCCCCCTGGCCTCACGAACCGGGACTGTTGCACCCATCAGTCCCGGTTCGTGACTGAACCGAGACTAATGGGCTGGCCCGGCTCGAACCGATGCCCTGTTTTCTACTAGTGCCTTGGCGGACGTTTAAGGAATGCAGTTGGATGACCGGCTCCCGCATCCATGTTCGTGCACTGGTTCGGTCTGGACCAGTCCGCAAACGTATACCGTATCTCTTTTGGAGGTTAGCGTTAGAGATGCTACCAGAATTTCCATGACAAAAAAAAACTATCTGTTTTTGCGCATGGGAAAATATCATACATGTAGTATGTTGTTTCACAATCACATGTCAATTTCATACCAGCTTTGCATACTCTGACCCTTTTCCACTGGATATACATGACAATTTTAGTCACGTGGCACTTTAGTACACTACTGGTGTCAAAAACGTTCTTATATTATAGGAAGAAGGGAGTATTTTTTAATGAAAAAAAAGGAGTAATAAGCTGTGACGCGAAAAAAACCCGAAACCACGCCACTTCTAGTGTCAGGATTGCTAAAAGGAAAACATTTTTATGAGACATTTAACACATTAACCCTGGCAAATATTAGTATCCAACATGGCAAATTGTTACTAACTACTATGGCATTTTAAAACAAAAATTTTGATGGCAAAAAATATGGTTCTCAATTGTGTTTCGACATGTATGCTAGTGTGGGATTGCCAGACATGTTGATTCCACGTGTTTTCTAGAGAGATCCAACAACCATACCATGTTGAAGAGACCCTTGTTGTGAAAACAACAAATTCACACACAACCTAGACCATCTACACCAATCCATGACAATTAGGGCATCTCCAACGCGGGCCTTCAAACCTCCCATAAGTGTTTGGAGATGTCCGGACGCCGCAAGCCACCCGATGGTGACTCACATTTGTCTGTGGACCAGTCTCGGAGTTTGTTTACTCGCAAAACCAAAAACAAAATCAGGGGTTTTGCGGGACTACACACACCCGCCATGTACGACTCGACACTCCCGGTCCACCCGAAATTAAGGCAGAGCTCACGCATTTGGAGTTGGCCGCACTATCTCGATACCAAAACCCTCCTTTCTCAACCCTCTCCGCTACTATCTTGTAGCTCTCCACCCTAATCCTCACCCTTTTTCCACCACAACCGAATTAACCTGTATGAAAAGCTATCGGAGACAGCAGAGATGAAGAATTGGGCAAAGACAGTTGCCCAAAAGATCAATCCGGTGACACAACAATCCCGTCGCCTTAAGGAGAAGGCATAGGAAGCATCGCTCAAAAAGAAGGGCGGCAGGCGGGGTGCATGGGAAGGGCGTTGTGTAGTGGGCGGACAGGGTGGGCACCATCATCATCATCGTCCATGCACACAGCGTCCTGGCCGAGAGGTTTAACATGTTGATGGCGGCGGACGATAAGAAGCTCAAACTCAAGGAGAAAAAAACCATACTTGAAGGGCGGAAGGTTGAGATCATGGCAGCTTCGCAAGATTCAAAGATGTTGACCTTGATGATGGAGGAGTTGGATGGCGATGCAATGATGATCGTGCAGAGCCATCTGTTTTAGGATGTTAAAGTGCTTGAAGGCCTAGCTGAAGACAACGAAGAAGGAGGCATCCGAGATGGATGGCAAGGAGGAGACGGCGATAGAATCAGCATGGATGCTCGAATAGCCGGTCTAGCATAGTAAAAAATCCACCGAACTGAGATACTTTTGTGATTGGGCATGTAAAAACTATGAACATCAGTCTTTTTTTGGTTGTGATCAGGTGCTATGCATTTAAAATTCAAATTGATCGGACCTGGGCGGACGTTTAGGGGATGCAGTTGGATGGCCGACTCCTCCATCTATGCTCCCAGACTGGTTCCGGACCAATCTGTGAATGGATGCCGTGTCTGTTTTGGGGGTCGGCGTTAGCGATGCCCTTATCCGGGTCAAAAAAATTAAGTAGTACTCCAATTGTGAAGAAATATAAGAATCTAAATGATCTTATATTTGTTTATAGAGGTAGTATATAAAATCAAGTAAAAAAAAGCTACGCATTGCATTTTTTTTAGGAAAAAAAAGTGAGCTGCATTGTGGCCATCGCCACAAACTGATTCGGACGTTTGAACTGAAGAGAAGCTGTCTCATGGGCCGAGGAGAGACCCGAATAAGACATTCGGCCCAATATTCCTCGCTAGCAACATGACGAAACCCTCGCCTCCATTCCCTCAATCATCCTTGGCTACTCCGCAAGACCAAAATCCTCTCCTCGCCGGCGGCCATGGACGACCCGCAGTTCATCATCGGCACCTCCAGGAGCCGTATGCTCGCCCGGATGGAGCGCGAGGACCTCGAGATGCTGGACCTCGGCATAAAGCTGTTCCTCTATTTCTTCTACGACTACCGCCCGGACCCTCCCGTCTCCCCCACCGCCACCCTCTCGTTCGCCGGCGCGTCGTGGATCCCCGACGGCGTCGACCGGATCAGCCGCCTCCCAGATGTTCTCCTCCGCGACATCATCTCCCGCCTCCCCGCCAAGGACGCCGCGCGCACTGCCGCCCTCTCCTCGCGCTGGCGCCCCCTCTGGCGCTCGGTGTCGCTCACTCTCGTGGACAGCCACCTGCTTCCGGACGGCGGCGGCGCCGATCCGTTCACCATCGGCGCTCCCTCTCCCCGAGCCGTCACCGCCGCGGTGTCCCGCATCCTCGGGGCGCACCCGGGCCCCTTCCGCTGCGTCCACCTCACCTGCACCACCATGGACGAGCACCGGGGCGAGATGACCCGCTGGCTGGACGTCCTCGCCGCCAAGGGGGTCGAGGAGCTCGTCTTTGTTAACCTCCCTTGGCCGCTAGACCTGCGCCTCCCCGCCACCATCTTCAGCTGCGCCTCCCTCACCCGCCTCTACCTGGGCGTCTGGAGGCTCCCGGACATGGCCGCCGTTCCGCGCGGCGCAAGCTTCCCCAAACTCCGTGAGCTCGGCCTCTGCATGAATGTCATGGAGGACCGTGATCTGGCATTCATGCTTGAAAGAAGCCCCGTCCTGGATTTCCTCGTCATCATGGCCAGCCAGACCGGAATGCGCCTACGCCTCGTCAACCAGAGATTGCGGTGCGTTCAGCTGGGCTATACCCATTTGGAAGTCATCGACGTGGTGGATGCCCCTCTCCTGGAGCGGCTCTTCCAGTCGGATAATTTTCCTGAGAGCGAGCTCACTGTCACCAGCCTCTCCGGTATCAATTGCTCTTCCCGGATCAATATTGGGCATGCGCCTAACCTGCGTGTGCTGGGATATCTTCAGCCAGGAGAGCAAGAGTTAGGGATTAGCAACACCATCATCGTGGTATGCAGCTCGCTTCTACTGCTAATTTAATTTGCATGTGTATACCTGCTATGTCAATATATGATCTGAATTAGTTTCGATGTCAATATATGGTCTGAATTTGTTTCTATGTCAATATGTGTGCATGTGCATGTGCATTTGCAGGCTGGGAACAAGGAAAGCATTATCCCTAATTTGATTTAGCATGTGTAGCTGTGATGTGTCAGTTAATAGTACTCCCAATCAATCATCTCAATTAGTTTATCTGTCCTTGAGTGCATCGCAGGCTGGAAAAACGGAGAGCATTGTCCCTAGTGTCCAGATTTTGGCTATAGAGGTGCAGTTCGGTGTCCGCGATGCTGTCAAGAAAGTGCCTGGTTTTCTCAGATGCTTCCCTAACCTGGAGACGCTTCATGTTCAGGTAAAATTGGTTATATGATTCTGCAATACTAGATACACTTCCTGCATAGGCAATTTTCCCATGCTAGTTAGTGCCTATTTATCTAGCATGCTCCTGAGGTCTGTGAATGGATCAGCTCAATTATATGATTAATGACATGATGCTGCATGATATGTTCTGAACTATCTATATATGTACCGATTTCATCTGCAGTCCAGCGTAGATGAAGAGTCTACTGGCAAGGTGAACATCAAGTTCTGGCAGGAGGGCGGCCCCATTAAATGTGTTGTGCAGAGCATGAAGAAGATTTTTTTCTACGAGTTCCGAGGGTCGAGAAGCGAGGTTGTTTTCCTCAAGTTCATCGTGGAGAGAGGGCGGGTGCTGGAGCAGATGGTTGTTGTGGTGGCCAGTGAATGCTTCTCTTTGGGGTCGGGTAATGTGAATGCCAAACTGAAGGCTCTGATCAGTGCCAAATGGTCGAGCAAAGCTTGTAAACTGCAGCTCTTCAAGAGCCCGGTCGGTGAGGGGTCCGGTCCAGCTTACTCCCACGAACTAGCTGCTGATTTTGGGTTTGCTGACCCTTTTGACCTTAAGTACTACTATGAAGCAGAAAGGATCTCTGTAAGTTAATTAGTAGCACCCTGCCTCTTGCCTCTTTGTGCTACAAGACTACTGTTACTATTCAGACCTGAATTTCTGCATGATGATGTTGTTTGTGCCAAGTCAACTCTTTTGTGGGGGTAAAAATTCAAATTAGACAAAATGTTATTTCTGATTTATGTTCTATCCTGTCATTTCTGTGAGTAAAACTTTAACAGAGTGATGAAAGGATAATATATGTAGCCTCATCTGAGTATTCGATTCTTCCAGAATTCGAGATGTAGATGCAAGCAGCCTGTGGTGCCATCCAAAATGGCACCAGCAAGACCTAGAGCAACCTCACCTGACACAAACTGAAGCAGGTTCATTTCTGTCTGGCATTTGAGATTCTGCTAGTGCTACTAGGATGTATGTATTGGACTGAATCTGAAGAAATTCCTCCGTAGATTACTAGAAGTAAGGATGTACTTCTGCAATGCAAGCGATTTTGCCCAATTTAACCATTGTTAATTAATACTGTTGTTGATTTGTCAAGTTTATATGTCTCAACTCTGAAGACACACATCTAACAAGGAAGTCTGACATAAAAGACACAGTGGAGCAACAGAGCATCGGTTAGACATTCTGTGATGCTAGCAAATGTGCAATTCTATTGTTTGATTGGTTGTTCATCATCACTCACTAACTGTTATAGGGATTTAAATGTCTACTGCACATCAGCCATGCTCATTCTCTTCAGAGTGTAAGAAATCAAAATTTGAGTCCATGATTTGTACCTTCAGTTTTATAGGGGGGGTCAGCAAACTATGGCGGCAGCAACGGCCCCTAACCCTAGAGCATCGAAGCTTGGCAATGACCGTCGAGCGTGGTCAGACCGCAAAGTGCTTTGTAGCGGTTCCGCTAGATCACGGTGAATCATCCACTTTACATTTACTTTGAGATTCGTGTGTCAGGGGCCAACTGCATATGTATAGCACTTGTATTGTGGCAGCCATCTCATGTATCTTTGTTAATTGTCAAATATGTGTCAACTAAGTGGGTCCTTGTCAATAATAGAATACATTTTTAGTGTAGGGTATGCATGCAAGCAGCATCGTCCCTGTCTCTCTTCAAAACAATTACCTGCACTTTATCTTTGTCTAAACTTTTAGAAGGTCAATATCTTTTATGAGATTTTTATGTCATTGAATTGTTTTATGTATTCAAATTCCTTACACATGATCTATAGAACAAGGCAAACCTTGAATATATTTAAACTAGTTTAATTTTAACTATTTAAAAATGAAATCTCATATTTCTGAAGATCCAAGGAGGCACTTGGAGGTGGCAGGCATGGCTCCTCCGATGTAGCAATGTTGTCGTGGGTACACATTTTGTAGAACATGGCAATTTTGTTGAAAATGTTGGACATGGCTATTTTGGAGTAGAAACATGATATTGAGTGGAACATTGCAATTTGTTTTGGAAATGTTAGACACGTCTAATTGAGTAGAACATGGCAAAATTGTCATGGTTACAATGGTGCAATAGGGTTTTTACCCCATGGCAAATTCGCCATTTTTTTGTATAGAATTTTTATATAGGTTGCAAAGGTTAAGATCATTTTTATGTGCATGTTCATAACATGGCAAACTATTATCTTTACACATGGGAAAAACTCATCTTTGCACATGGTAAAATCATAGCACTTTGCTTTCAGAAGCAGGGCAAATTGTATAAATTTTGGAATGTACTCAGGGAAAATCTATGGATTTTTAATTTTTTAACACGGTATTTTCACTAGTTTAAATTTAGGTACCATGTAAATTTTACTATTTAAAAGGATGCAAATTTTATTAATTAGACCATGGCAAACACATAAACTATATAGAGGTGGCCACACAAATTTAGCACTATGGCAATTTTCCAAATATGGCAAATAATTTAATTATGCCATGGCAAATTTAGTAATGAGACCATGGTAAAATACATGAGGGACGTTGATATTAAAATATTTAAAACTTGTCAAATGGAAACTTGAAACATTCTTCTTGTAATGTGCACATGTCAAGTTTTTTTATACCCAAGAAATATTCCCGCGGCAAATTCACAACATTTTTTGTATTCTGAACATGGAAATTTTATATATTTTTGGCAACACTCCAACGCCATTCTTTATGTTTTTTTTGTTACTTAACCATGACTAATTTAAATTATTGATCATGGCAAATTTGCTTTTCTCGACCATGTCAAATTTAGTTTACCGATCATGGTAAATTTAGTTAGACTGTGGAATTTTCCAAACAAGGCACGTTTTACAACTAGACCACGGAAAATTTAATAATTAGCCAATGGCTAATTTAGTAATTAGACTACTTGTTTTGTGGGTTTAAGCCAATTTTAAGGCCAACGACTTTGAGACCAACAAGTAGTATGCCTCTGAGATCTCTCTACTTGAGTCGTCTGTCATTTTAATCTATTCACATGGTACTCTGATTTAACTATCATATTCTTTGTAATCACTATTGAAGATACATGGCCAATTATTCGAAAATTTTCCTATACCATATTAGGGAAAAAACAGAGTGGACCACATGCTAAGTTGCCATCATATTTGCCTTGGCACAAAACATTTGATGTTGGACAAATATGCCTGGTACTG
The DNA here is from genome assembly GCA_022496015.1 of Hordeum marinum. Taxonomy (NCBI): domain Eukaryota; kingdom Viridiplantae; phylum Streptophyta; class Magnoliopsida; order Poales; family Poaceae; genus Hordeum; species Hordeum marinum. The sequence continues at coordinate 503,613,233 of CM039674.1, read as the reverse complement.
AAAGTTGCCATGGCAAAAATACTTTTCAAAACATGTGCATCGTAATGAAAGGTGCCATCAATTTTATACAATAAATGATGTACATGGAAATTATACATTAATTTGTAGGAGGTTTAGGGATATTTAATTCATTACATGGCAAATTCATACCTAGTTGCATGGCAAATTCACTAACATTATGTTTCCAAACTTGCGAAATTCCGTAAGTCTTCATAATGTCGATGTGGCAAATCTATGTTTTTTAAACATGCTGCAAGGAAAAATTTATATATTCTTTGGTGTTCTAAGGTTGATGGAAATTTTAGGAAACAACGTACAATATATATGGCGATTTCTTAATATATTGGTCTATGGATCATGGCAAATGTAGGGATAAAAACTTCTAGAGTTTTTCAATAATACATGGCATTTTTGTTTGATGACACATGGCATTTTTTTGACACATCCAGGTCCATGTCCAAAATAAAACTAGAATTGCCATGTTTTATCTACTCTTTTTCCAATCAAAATTCCTTTTTCATCCCATTTTGACAATTTAATTTCATTTTTTGCATGCGAACTAAATATACCTCCATTTATCCCATTAAAAATACTATTTTCAATATTCTGTTTTTCCACGACCGCATATGAAATTTCCAAGCTATGATTTTTTTTCCTAAACTTGTCGTGTGACTAGTACCACAAAAACATTAAATCTACCACGATTCATAAATTTGCCATGACCTAGATTGCAAATTTTGCGTAAACTTGCCATGTGACCGGTACACAAAAATTCTAAATTTGCCATGCATTAGAAAGAAAATTTCAAGAAAAATGTACTTTTTAATTTGATGGTATTTCTCCTTTTGTTTTTGGAACATCTTTAATTTTTTGGATCACTTTATCTTTGAAAAAATATTGAAATGCTGTTGGCATATTTTTGCCATGTAGGTAAAAAATTTTAGTTGAGCAATGGAAATTTTATGTAGGGATTTCAAAATTTATCATGCCAATTTCCTGTAGTTATTTTTATATTTTTATTCCCATTAATTGTTGGTACAAAGCCCAACGGAAGAAAAAATCAGTCCCACTGAGCTAAACAGTGCCCGTGCAATTCGTTTGCTGCCAAGGGGACGTTTGTATTGAACGTTTTTGTTCGATCATGTGTCTCCCTTCTATCGAACATTTCGTTCAGACTGGTTATCTCAGAACTGAAGCGCAATATCGGGTTTAAAATACTTCATCCGTCCGAAAATACTTGTCCTAAAAATAAATGTATGTAGAGTTATTTTGGTTATAGATATATCCATTTTATTCATTTATAGAACAAGTATTTCCGGACTGAAGGAGTGAATGTCAGTTTTTTTTATAGATTAGGAGGACTGTAAGTGATATAAAAGTATTAAATTAGTGCGGACTTAGTTAGGGAGTATTTGTGACAAGGTCTCAGACGTATATAGAAGGCATTGTCCAAACGAATTTCTAGCACTTTATACGCTTAAGAGCATCTCTAGCCAATATCGTAAAACTCTGCCGAACTGCGTTATACGAGACGGTTTATCGGATGGGTCAAAAAATGGCCCAATTAGATCTGCAAAAAACGACCTGGCCCGTAAAATTCTTACACGAGGCCCGTAAACCGTCCTCATTTCTGCTATATATTCGGGCGCCAGCGCTTTATATGGTTCCTGTCTCACAAATCTTGAACCCTCCTTCGCCGTAAACCTCCTCCCCTCGGCGAGAAATCATCTCCCCTCCGGCAGCGATTTTCGGCGCCTCCGGCCACCCAATCTCTCTAGTGATGTGGACCGCAGGGTGCAGGGTGTGGTGGTTGCGACGGTTTCGATCGCCGCGGGGGCTTTGGATGCCGCAGTGGAGGTGGCGCGTGCGGCGGCTTTGTCGGCCGCAAGCGTCGAAACGACGACAAGGCCGGTGGATCTAGCCTCTACCCTCCCAGGTCGAACAGGCAACGGGAGGCAGCGTGCAAGCGCGACGCCAAGTCCCGCAGCGCCGCGAGTCCAGTCTCGTGCGTGGAAGACCTTCTCGCGTTGCAGCCGGATCCTCGACCTCACGATCTAGTGGCAGCGCTTGGCCGAGCGGGCCTGGTTTGCGGCAAGGACCGCCGCCGATGCTGGAGATGCGGTTGTGGCAAGTACCTGGTCCGAACCCGGCTCTCCGATGAGCTGATCCACGATGTCGCTGCCCGTCGAGGTCCTCCCCAGCGACGAGGACGACGAGGGCGGCGACAATGACTCCGATGCGTAGAACCCCGATGATGTTTAATTAGAAGCAATTTTGAGGATATCGCTTATCGTTATCGTCTCGGTCAGCTGGGGATTAGAGATTAATCGGAAATCGGCCGATTAATCGATTTTATCGGCCGACTATTAATCGGATATTTTTTGCAAAATCTCAGGTTCGGAACACTCAAATGTGCTATATTTAACATCAAAAATATATTCGACGGAAGTGTTACATTGCTTCCTAGCCTCTGAATCCTCGTATAATGACAAACAAAATAGTGAAATAGTACATATTGCATAACAAAATCTACAAATAAACATAACTTTTGCAAACATAGTGCTAGAAATATGCTTGATTTATCGGAAGATTGCCCGTAAATCGCTTGCCAGAGCGATAAATCGGCCCAAAAGATAAACGATGAAGATAAAGCATAATCTTATCGGTCACCCCACGTGTAGCGATAAATCGAACGATAAATCGCTGAATCGAAAGATTTTTTGAACAGTAATTAGAAGTAGACTTCCCGTATAAACTACTTTAAATTTCCAGTTGTACTATGTTTAATTAAGTTGTATGAACTATGTGTGAAACTCCGACAAACTCTGGCTATGTATGACTATGTTTAATTAAGGCCCGAACTGCTAGATTTTCAAATCGTGATGAATTCCGCGCGGTTGTGAAATATACTCCTTTTGTCTCAAAAAATTTGTCTTAAATTTCTGTAGAAATAGGTATATCTAAATATTAAAGTGTGACTAGATATATTCATATCTATTAAATTTAAGACAAGAATTTTAGGATAGAGCGAGTACTAGAGATGTTGTAAGGCCAGCACGCATGTGAATTGCATAATCAAACCATGGATTCTTCACTTTTAGATACCCTTGTTGCTTCCCTGCATAAAAAAAAGTATACTTGCCGCTAGAAAACACCTGGTTAGGAGTCAATAATACTAGATTTATAAAGACTTACAAAAGTTTACTTAACCTTCCAAACTAATTCTTTCTTTCCCTAATTTTCAATGAGGATGGGCCCTCATCCCTATCCTCCACAACGAGTTAGGACACCGTGACCGGAGCTGTGCAAAACAGACGTGCCTAGAGCCTAGTCCTAACAAAACCTAGGTCCCATATCCGACCCGCGCTCGTGCCTTACGCTGCCTAGCATATATGGATAGCTCATTGCCGTCCCCCTTTGCCGGCGATGCCGCCGCCGTCACAAGCACCGTTCCCACGTATCCTCATTGGGTTCTCCTCGAAAAGGTGGGCTACGACGACGGCCGCGATGACGCCACCAGCGCTGCGTGCAGGACAATCACCGGCCCCGACGTCAAGGTGGCCTTCGACCTTGAGCCTCCGCCGGCCGTCTCCTACTTCTGTGTCCACCTCTCCAAACTCGAGGGCGAGGACGACTTCGACATCGACTTGCAGCCCTTGTTCGTCTTCTCAGCCAGGGACCTCGTCCTCTTTCGTTTCCACTTCATCAGTCGGGCCGATGACGGCACCAATCTGGACCAGTACCTCATGTACAAGGCCGGGCACGGCAGCCCATCGCTCCAACCAATCCCGGCCAATCCTCTAGTAGGTAGCAGCAGGGATTCGACATGCGTGAGCGCCGTGCCCTACGACAACGACGTGCGAAGTGACCTTGGGCACTACGACCTCCACGTTTGCTCGTCCAAGACGGGCGAGTGGAGCACCACACCATCGTTGCAGCTGCCGGCATCTCCTGCCGTCAAGCGAAACGACGACGACGTGCCATGTCAATTCCACAAGGTTATTGGGCTTGGAGGAGACGAGGTAGGCTGGGTGGACCTCTGGTGTGGCATCGTCGCCTGCAAGGTGCTCGATAAACCCGGTTCTCCGGCTCATCCCTCTCCCCCAAACATGACGTCGACATCCTGCACGGCGAACCGGGACTGATCCGGGATGTCACCTACGACAATGGGTTCTTCAAGTTCATTGAGATGCTTCATTTTTGCAGACCGGTTATTGTTGTTAGCAGTATCATCCATGATTCCAAGCCCAACCATGGTCATGTAATGGACGAAGGTGCTACGGTCCCTGATGGTTGGGTGATCCGGACATGCTACAGGATTGATTCAACGGACTTTTGGTTCAGGGAACACGCCGTTCATGTCGATGACTTCGCGGTGGATTCTGCTATATCGTTCCCTCAGACGTGGGATGCTTGTGCTCAGGATCAGGGCACTAGTAGAAAACAGACCTTTCGTCCCAAGCATTAGTCCTGGTCTGGTTACGAGCCGGTACTAAAGACGGTATGAGTCCCAGTTCGTGCCGACTCCAACGGCTAGGAGCAGGGCAACCTTTAGTACCGGCTCGTGAGCGATCTTTAGTACCGGTTCGTGTCACGAGCCGGTACTAAAGGGGGCGTGGCAGGCTTTTGGTCAGACTTGGGCCCCGCGTGCACCTTTAGTACCGGCTGGTGACACCAACCGGTACTAAAGGACAACCTTTAGTACCGGCTGGTGTCACCAACCGGTACTAAAGGGCAACCTTTAGTACTGGCTGGTGTCACCAGCCGGTACTAAAGAGTTCCTACATATACGCTTCGTCCGCAGCCGATCGAAGGGGCTCGATCATTTCTCTGTTTTCTCTCCTGTTCTTCTTCTTGCTCGAAGCTCATCCTCCATTTTGCCAAGGATTTGTCAAGATTTAAAGGCACCCTATCTATCCAAGTGTTCATAAAGGTTAGCAACTTTGCTCCTTCATCTCTCATTGCTAGATTAGCTTGTGGTATGCTCAAAGATATGTGATTTGTGGGTTTTAGCTAGGTTTTGGAGGAGTGATCATTATGTGGGAGTTTATTTGATTTATATGCAATTTGAGCTCAAATTAATTTGTTAGGTTGCATATGTGTAGGTGTGGTTTATTTGGTGCCTTCCCATCCCCGGCCATCCTAACCACCGTCGGTCGTCCGCACCGTCTCGTCGCGGCACTGACCACCTTGGTGAGCCTCTTGTTCTTCTTAAAACCTTTTTTTAATTACTTGTGTGATTTAGATATCTGCGTGTACGATTTACTTACTTGTATTATTGTTAGTTATTCTATAGTGTCATGGTTATGGTATCCGCCCACGTCGGCCCTCGTCTAGTCTATGATTCAGATGTGGTATGTCGTTGTCTTTTATAACTATTTCACACATCATCTACTGTCTATGACAATTAATTATGCCACCAAATTGACGTAGATGTTTTTATCTACAGAAAGTAGTTGAACCAGAAATTCCAACTGACTATGCAATTCTGCTCGAGAAATTAACACAAGCTGAAAAAGAAATTGATCATTTGAAAGAAAAATTGAAAAGAACTGAAGATGAGAAGGATTGGAGTTGCATGTTGCCGATTGTTGGAAATATGCCCTATAGGCAATAATAAAATGGTTATTATTGTATTTCCTTGTTCATGATAATTGTCTATTGTTCATGCCATAATTGTGTTAACCGGAAACCGTAATACATGTGTGAATACATAGACCACAACATGTCCCTAGTGAGCCTCTAGTTGGCTAGCTCGTTGATCAATAGATGGTCACGGTTTCATGACCATGGACATTGGATGTCGTTGATAACGGGATCACATCATTAGGAGAATGATGTGATGGACAAGACCCAATCCTAAGCATAGCACAAGATCGTGCAGTTCGTCTGCTAAAGCTTTTCAATGTCAAGTATCGTTTCCTTAGTCCATGAGATTGTGCAACTCCCGGATACCGTAGGAATGCTTTGGGTGTGCCAAACATCACAATGTAACTGGGTGGCTATAAAGGTGCACTATGGGTATGTCCGAAAGTGTCTGTTGGGTTGGCACGAATCAAGACTGGGATTTGTCACTCCGTGTGACGGAGAGGTATCTCTGGGCCCACTCGGTAAGACATCATCATAATGAGCTAAATGTGACTAAGGAGTTAGCCATGAGATGATGTATTATGGAACGAGTAAAGAGACTTGCCGGTAACGAGATTGAACAAGGTATAGAGATACCGACGGTCGAATCTCGGGCAAGTATCATACCGATAGACAAAGGGAATTGAATACGGGATTGATTGAATCCCCGACATCATGGTTCATCCGATGAGATCATCGTGGAGCATGTCGGAGCCAACATGGGTATCCAGATCCTGCTATTGGTTATTCACCGGAGAGGTGTCTCGGTCATGTCTACGTGTCTCCCGAACCCGTAGGGTCTACACACTTAAGGTTCGATGACGCTAGGGTTATAGGGAAATAGTGTATGTGGTTACCGAAGGTTGTTCGGAGTCCTGGATGAGATCCCGGACGTCAAGAGGAGCTCCGGAATGGTCCGGAGGTAAAGATTGATATATAGGAAGTGAGGTTTCGGTCACCGGAAGTGTTTCGGGCGTCACTAGTAGTGTACCGGGACCACCAGAAGGGTTTCGAGGGTCCACCGGGAGGGGCCACCGGCCCTAGAGGGCTGCATGGGCCACAGGTGGGAGGGAACCAGCCCCTAGGTGGGCTGGTGCATCCCCACAAGGGCCCAAGGCACAGCAAGGGAAGAGAGGGGGCAAACCCGAGGTCCAAATGGGCCCTAGGCCCATCGAGGGCGCGCCCCCCTCTCTCCCTCACTCTAGCCGCCGCCCAAATGGGATGTGGGGCTGCCGCCGGCCCCCTAAGGGGAACCCTAGGGCGCAGCCCTCCCCTCCCCCCTCCTCCTATATATAGTGGGGGTTTTGGGGCTGCCATCTACACGAGTTCCTCTCTCTCTCGGCGCAGCCCTACTCCTCCCTCTCCTCGTTCTCCGTAGCGCTTGGCGAAGCCCTGCAGAGTCCACGCAGCTCCACCATCACCACGCCGTCATTCTGCCGGAGCTCTTCCCCAACCTCTCCTTCCTCCTTGCTGGATCAAGGCGTAGGAGACGTCACCGGGCTGCACGTGTCTTGAACGCGGGGGCGCCGTTGTGCGGCGCTGAGATCGGAGTCCACCGCGATCTGAATCGCTACGAGTACGACTCCACCAACCGTGTTCTTGTAACGCTTCCGCTTAGTGATCTTCAAAGGTATGAAGATGCAATCTCTCCTCACTCATTGCTGGTTTATCCATAGATAGATCCTTGTGACACGTAGGAAATTTTTTGATTTAGTACTACGTCTCCCAACACCGATATCGTTGATGATCACAAGAACAAGATGGCTGGAATGCGCTTGAAGCTTAGAAAGATTAGAAAATATGCCATTGATAAAGAGACTTGGTATCATTATGCCGTTGGCTCAATTGTTACTTTAGTTGCGATTATGATCGCATTTGTTGTTGCATTTACATGTTTTAGATAGTTGTATGTTGTTTTATGAGATGTATGTATGAACTATAAGTATCTATTATTTGCAGTAATAACATTTGGTCACTGCTAGCTCAACTTTTGGTTGTAATGTGATGATGAAGTTGTATTAATTTTCTCACTTCAATGTTGTGTAGTGAACATGAGCCGGCAATGGATGTATGATGACCGACTAAGTCCAGGGTTTCTTAATGGCCTGCATGATTTTATTCGTGTGGCTAAGGCAAACAGGCAGAATGGTTTCATGTGTTGTCCATGTCGTGACTGTAAGAATGATAGGACTTACTCTACCTCAAAAACCCTTCACTACCACCTGCTAAAGTCTGGTTTCATGTCCGGCTATAGCTGTTGGACCAAGCACGGAGAAGGAGGGGTTATAATGGAAGACAATGAAGATGAAGAGGATGATGACAACTATCCTTTTGCCGATACAACAATGGGGGAAGCTGAAGAAGAGGCATCAGATGAGCCCGCTGATGATTTGGGTCGGGTCATTCCTGATGCAAAGAGAAACTGCGAAAATGATAAGGAGAGGTTGAAGTTGAAATGCATGTTAGAGGATCACAAGAAATTATTGTATCCAAATTGTGAAGATGACAAGAAAAAGCTGGGTACCACGCTGGAATTGTTGCAATGGAAGGCGAAGAATGGTGTAACTGACAAGGGATTTCAAGAATTGTTGATAATGATAAAGAACATGCTTCCAAAGGATAACGAATTGCCTGAAAGTACGTACGAAGCAAAGAAGGTTGTCTGCCCTCTAGGATTAGAGGTGCAGAAGATACATGCATGCCCTAATGACTGCATCCTCTACCGCGGTGAGGAGTACGTGAATTTGGATGCATGCCCGGTATGCGGTGCACTGCGCTATAAGATCCCCCACGATGACCATGGTGATGTGGAGGGCGAACGCCACAGGAAGAGGGTTCCTGCCAAGGTGATGTGGTATGTGTTGGGAGACGTAGTAGTAAATCAAAATTTTCCTACGTTCACCAAGATCTATCTATGGAGAAACCAGCAACGAGAGGGGAGAGATTGCATCTTCATACCTTTGAAGATCGCTAAGCGGAAGCGTTACAAGAACGCGGTTGATGGAGTCGTACTCGCAGCGATTCAGATCGCGGTAGATCCGATCAAGTGCCGAACGGACGGCACCTCCGCGTTCAACACACGTGCAGCCCGGTGACGTCTCCAACACCTTGATCCAGCAAGGAGGAAGGAGAGGTTGGGGAAGGGCTCCAACAGCAGCACGACGGCGTGGTGGTGGTGGAGTAGCAAGGTATTCCGACAGGGCTTCGCCTAAGCGCTGCGGAGGAGGAAGAAGAGAGGTAGGGCTTCGCCGTGAGAGAGAGAGATCAAATCTTGTCTCAAAACATCCAAAACCTCAAGTATATATAGGAGGAGGGACGTGGAGGGCTGTCTTGGCCTCTACTCCAAAGAGGAGATGGCCGGCCGAATTAAAGGGAGAGTCCACCTCCCACAAGGGAGGTGGATCTCCTCCTTTTAAATCCTTTTTGCCTTATCTCCTTATCTCCAGCCGCATGGGCCTTTAGCAAAAGTCTTGCCCAGCCCAATAAGGGCTGGCACACTTTATCTAACAGCCCATGTGGTCCTTTGGTCGTCACACCCCTCCCGGGGGTCATCCGGCACCCTCCCGGCACTCCCGGTACACTACCGATGAGCCCGAAAACTTTCCGGTGACCAAAACTGGACTTCCTATATATCAATCTTTACCTCCGGACCATTCCGGAGCTCCTCGTGATGTCCGGGATCTCATCCGGGACTCCGAACAACCTTCGGTAATCACGTATACCTTTTCCCTATAACCCTAGCGTCATCGAACCTTAAGTGTGTAGACCCTACGGGTTCGGGAGACACGTAGACATGACCGAGACACCTCTCCGGTAAATAACCAACAGCGGGATCTGGATACCCATGTTGGCTCCCACGTACTCCACGATGATCTCATCGGATGAACCACGATGTCAAGGATTCAATCAATCCCGTATACAATTCCCTTTGTCTATCGGTATGATACTTGCCCGAGATTCGATCGTCGGTATCCCCATACCTTGTTCAATCTCGTTACCGGCAAGTCTCTTTACTCGTTCCGTAATACATCATCCCGTGACTAACTCCTTAGTCACATTGAGCTCATTATGATGATGTCTTACCGAGTGGGCCCAGAGATACCTCTCCGTCACACGGAGTGACAAATCCCAATCTCGATTCGTGCCAACCCAACAAATACTTTCGGAGATACCCGTAGCGTACCTTTATAGCCACCCAGTTACGTTGTGACGTTTGGCACACCCAAAGTATTCCTACGGTATCCGGGAGTTACACAATCTCATGGTCTAAGGAAATGACACTTGACATTGAAAAGCTTTAGCAAACGAACTACACGATCTTTGTGCTATGCTTCGGATTGGGTCTTGTCCATCACATCATTCTCCTAATGATGTGATCCCGTTATCAACGACATCCAATGTCCATGGTCATGAAACCGAGACCATCTATTGATCAACGAGCTAGCCAACTAGAGGCTCACTAGGGACACGTTGTGGTCTATGTATTCACACATGTATTACGGTTTCCGGTTAACACAATTATAGCATGAACAATAGACAATTATCATGAACCATGAAATACAATAATAACCAATTTATTATTGCCTCTAGGGCATATTTCCAACAGTCTCCCACTTGCACTAGAGTCAATAATCTAGTTCACATCACCATGTGATTAACACTTACATCACCATGTGATCATATCATCATGTGATTAACACCCAATAAGTTCTGGGGTTTGTTCATGTTCTGCTTGTGAAAGAGGTTTTTAGTCAGCGGGTCTGCGACATTCAGATCCGTGTGTACCTTTGCAAACTTTCCATTTCATATTTGTAGATACTGCTCCCACGCTCCACTTGGAGCTATTCCAAATGGCTGCTCCACTATACGTAGCCAGATTTCTACTAAGAGTCATCCGGATTGGAGTTAAAGCTTGCATCATCGTAACCCTTTACGATGAACTCTTTATCACCTCCATAATCGAGAAATATTTCCTTAGTTCTCAAGTTACTAAGGCTAACTTTGACCGCTGTCTAGTGATCCACTCTTGGATTACTCTTGTACCCCTTGACAGACTCATGGCAAGGCACACACAGGTGCGGTACACAGCATGGCATACTATATAGAGCCTATGGCTAAAGCATAGGAGATGACACTCATCTCTTCTTTATCTTCTGCCGTGGTCGGGTATTGAGTCTTACTCAATTTCACACCTTACAATACAGTCAAGAACTCCTTCTTTGACCCATCTATTTTGAACTCCTTCAAAAACTTGTCAAGGTATGTCTTCGTCGAAAAAACTTATCAAGCGAATAGATCTATCCCTATAGATCTTGATGCTCAATAAAATAGTAGCTTTATCTGGGTCTTCCTTTGAAAAAACTCTTTTCAAACAACCCTTCATGCTCTTCCAGAAATTCTACATCATTTCCGATCAATAATATGTCAACTACATATTCTTATAAGAAATTCTATAGTGCTCCCACTCACTTTCTTGCAAATACAAGTTTCTCATAAACTTTGTATAAACTTAAAAACTTTGATCACCTCATCAAAGCATATATCCCAACTCCGAGATGCTTGCTCCATTCCATAGAAGGATCGCTGGAGTTTGCATATTATTAGCATCCATAGGATTGACAAAACCTTCTGGTTGTATCACATACAACTCTTCCTCACAGAAACCATTACGGAAACCTTGTTTTGTCATCCATCTGCCAGATTTCATAATCGAAAAATGCAACAACTGCTAACAAAATTTTAATAGACTTTTAGCATCGCTACAGATGAGACAATCTCATCGTAGTCAACTCCTTGAACTTGGCAGAAACTTCTTTGCGACAAGTCAAGCTTTATAAACGGTGACATTTCACCATTAGCGTCTATGTTTATCTCAAAGGTCCATTTGTACTCAATGACCCGCCATTCAACAGGCAAGTCTACCAAAGTCCATACTTGGTTTTCATACATGGATCCTTTCTCGGATTTCATGGCTCCTAGCCATTTGTTGGAATCCGGGCCCACCATCGCTTCTCCATAGTTCGTAGGTTCATCGTTGTCCAACAACATGATTTCCAAGACAGGGTTGTCGTACTACTCAGGAGCAGTACGCGTCCTTGTCGACCTACGAGGTTCGATAGTGACTTGATCCGAAGCTTCATGATCATCATCATTAACTTCCTTTTCAACTGAGTAGGCTCTACAGAAACATCTTTCTGTGTTGCGCTATTCTCTGGTTGAAACAAAGGTTCAACAACCTCATCAAGTTCTATCTTCCTCCCACTCAATTCTTTCGAGAGAAACTCTTTCTCAAGAAAGGACCCGTTCTTAGCAACAAACACCTTTTGCGCTTGGATCTGAGATAGAAGGTATACCCAATGTCTCATTAGGGTATTCTATGAAGATGCATTTGTCTGCTTTGGGTTCGAGCTCGCTAGGTGAAAAACCCATTTTCACATAAGCGTCGCAGCCCCAAACATTAAGAAATGACAACTTAGGCTTCTGTCAAACCATAATTCTCACGGTGTCATCTCAACAGACTTAGATGGTGCCCTGTTTAAAGTGAGTGGATTTGTCTTTAATGCATAACCCCATAACGATAGTGGTAAAACGATAAGAGACATCATAGTACTCACTATATCCAATAGAGCACGACTACGACGTTCGAACACACCATCACACTATGGTGTTCCAGGAGGCGTGAGTTGTGAAACAATTTCCACATTGTCTAAAATTGCATACCAAACTCGTAACTTAGATATTCACCTCCATGATCATATCATAGACATTTATCTTCTTGTCACGATGATCTTTAACTTCACTCTGAAACTCCTTGAACCTTTCAAACATTTCAGATTCGTGTTTCATTAAGTAAATATCCCCATATTTACTCAAATCATCAGTGAAGGTAAAGAAAAACAACGATATCCACTGTGTGTTTCAACACTCATTGGACCACATACATCAACATGTATTAATTCCAATAAGCCACTTGTCCGCTCCATCATATTGGATGACAGGGTCTCAATCATCTTGCCCAAGAGGCATGGCTCGCATGTCTCAACCGATTCGAAATCGAGTGAGTCAAAAAATCCATCATCATGGAGTTTCTTCATGCGATTTATACCAATATGACATTACGTGGCAGTGCCACAAGCATGTGGTACAATCATTATTAACTTTGTATCTTTTGGTACCAATGTTATGAATATGTGTACTACTACGATCATGATTCGATAAACCATTTCGAGTGGGTGCATGACCATTGAAGGCATTATCCATGTAAACAGAATAACCATTATTCTCTAACTTATATGAATAACCGTATCACACTAATCATGATCTAATCACGTTCATGCTCAACGCAAACACCAAATAACATTTATTTAGGTTTATCACAAATCCTGAAGGTAGAGAGAGCGTGCGATGGTGATCACATCAATCTTGGAAATACTTCCAACACACATCATCACCTTTCACCTAGCTAGTCTCCATTTACTCCGTAGCTTTTATTTCGAGTTGCTAACACTTAGCAACCGAACCGGTATCTAATACCCAGGTGCTACTAGGAGTACCAGCAAGGTACACATCACTAACACGTATATCAAATATACTTCCATTGACATTACCAGCCTTCTTATCTACCAATCATCTAGGGTTTTTCCGCTTCAGCGAACATTCTCCTCATAACAGAAGCACTTAGTCTCGGGTTCGGGCTCAACCTTGGGTTTCTTCACTAGAGCAACAACTGGCTTGCCATTCCTGAAGTTTTTCCCTTCTTGCCCTTGCCCCTTTTGAAACTAGTGGTTTTCACTTAACCATCAACACTTGATGCTCCTTATTGATTTCTACCTTCGTGGTGTCAAACATCACGAACAACTCAGGGATCATCTTATCCATCCCTGGCATGTTATAGTTCATCACGAAGCTCTAGTAGCTTGGTGGCAGTGACTTGGAGAACTGCATTAATCACTATCTCATCTGGAAGATTAACTCCCACTTGATTCAAGTGATTGTAGCACCCAGACAATCTGAGCACACGCTCAGCGATTGAGCTATTCTCCTTTATCTTGCAGACAAAGAATCTTGTTGGAGGTCTCATACCTCTCAACATAGGCACGAGCCTGAGATCACAATCTCAGCTCCTAGAACATCTCATATGTTCCGTGACGTTCAAAACGTTTTGGAGCCTCAATTCTAAGCCGTAATGCATGACGCATTGAACTATCACGTAGTCACCAAAAAGTGCCTGTCATATGTTCACAACATCTACAGACAACGCTTGAGGGAGTGATGCAGTTAGCGGTACATCAAAAACATAAGCTTTCTGTGCAGCAATGAGGACAATCCTCAGATCACGGACCCAGTCCGCATTATTGCTACCATCAACTTTCAACTTACTTTTCTCTAGGATTGTATCAATAAAACTGTGGAGCTACAGCGCGAGCTATCTACGACATAATTTGCAAGGACATTTTTAGACTAAGTTCATGATAATTAAGTTCACTTAATCAAATTATTAATGAACTCCCACTTAGATAGACATCTCTCTAGTCTTCCAAGTGTTACATGATCCATGTAAACTAGCCCGTGTCCGATCATCACGTGAGACGGACTAGTCATCCATGGTGAACATCTCTATGTTGATCGTATCTTCTATACGACTCATGTTCGACCTTTCGGTCTTCCGTGTTCCGAGGCCATGTCTGTACATGCTAGGCTCGTCAAGTCAACCTAAGTGTTTCGCATGTGTAAATCTGGCTTACACCCGTTGTATGCGAACGTTAGAACCTATCACACCCGATCATCACGTGGTGCTTCGGAACGACGATCCTTAGCAACGGTGCACAGTTAGGGTGAACACCTTTCTTGAAATTTTATTGAGAGATCATCTTATTTACTACCGTCGTTCTATGCAAATAAGATGTAAACATGATAAACATCACATGCAATCAATATAGTGACATGATATGGCCAATATCATCTTGCTCCTTTGATCTCCATCTTCGGGGCACCATGATCATCACTGTCACCGGCACGACACCATGATCTCCATCATCATGATCTCCATCATTGTGTCTTCATGAAGTTGTCTCGCCAAATATTACTTCTACTACTACAGCTAACGTTTAGCAATAAAGTAAAGTAATTACATGGCGTTTATGATTGACACGCAGGTCATACAATAATATAAGACAACTCCTATGGCTCCTGCCGGTTGTCATAGTCATCGACATGCAAGTCGTGAACCCTATTACAAGAACATGATCAATCTCATACATCACAATGCATCACATCACATCCTTTTGGCCATATCACATCACACGGCATATGCTGCAAAAACAAGTTAGACGTCCTCTAATTTGTAGTTGCAAGTTTTTACGTGGTTGCTATAGGTTTCTAGCAAGAACGTTTCTTACCTACGTCAAAACCACAACGTGATATGCCAATTGCTATTTACCCTTCATACGGACCCTTTTCATCGAATCCAATCCGACTAAGGTGGGAGAGACAGACACCCGCTAGCCACCTTATGCAACTAGTGCATGTCAGGCGGTGGAACCGGTCTCACGTAAGCGTACGTGTAAGGTTGGTCCGGGCCGCTTCATCCCACAATACCGTCGAATCAAGATAAGACTAGTAACGGCAAGCATATTAACAAAATCGACGCCCACAACTACTTTGTGTTCTACTCGTGCATAGATTCTACGCATAGACCTAGCTCATGATGCCACTGTTGGGAGACGTAGTAGTAAATCAAAATTTTCCTACGTTCACCAAGATCTATCTATGGAGAAACCAGCAACGAGAGGGGAGAGATTGCATCTTCATACCTTTGAAGATCGCTAAGCGGAAGCGTTACAAGAACGCGGTTGATGGAGTCGTACTCGCAGCGATTCAGATCGCGGTAGATCCGATCAAGTGCCGAACGGACGGCACCTCCGCGTTCAACACACGTGCAGCCCGGTGACGTCTCCAACACCTTGATCCAGCAAGGAGGAAGGAGAGGTTGGGGAAGGGCTCCAACAGCAGCACGACGGCGTGGTGGTGGTGGAGTAGCAAGGTATTCCGACAGGGCTTCGCCTAAGCGCTGCGGAGGAGGAAGAAGAGAGGTAGGGCTTCGCCGTGAGAGAGAGAGATCAAATCTTGTCTCAAAACATCCAAAACCTCAAGTATATATAGGAGGAGGGACGTGGAGGGCTGGCTTGGCCTCTACTCCAAAGAGGAGATGGTCGGCCGAATTAAAGGGAGAGTCCACCTCCCACAAGGGAGGTGGATCTCCTCCTTTTAAATCCTTTTTGCCTTATCTCCTTATCTCCAGCCGCATGGGCCTTTAGCAAAAGTCTTGCCCAGCCCAATAAGGGCTGGCACACTTTATCTAACAGCCCATGTGGTCCTTTGGTCGTCACACCCCTCCCGGGGGTCATCCGGCACCCTCCCGGCACTCCCGGTACACTACCGATGAGCCCGAAAACTTTCCGGTGACCAAAACTGGACTTCCTATATATCAATCTTTACCTCCGGACCATTCCGGAGCTCCTCGTGACGTCCGGGATCTCATCCGGGACTCCGAACAACCTTCGGTAATCACGTATACCTTTTCCCTATAACCCTAGCGTCATCGAACCTTAAGTGTGTAGACCCTACGGGTTCGGGAGACACGTAGACATGACCGAGACACCTCTCCGGTCAATAACCAACAGCGGGATCTGGATACCCATGTTGGCTCCCACGTACTCCACGATGATCTCATCGGATGAACCACGATGTCAAGGATTCAATCAATCCCGTATACAATTTCCTTTGTCTATCGGTATGATACTTGCCCGAGATTCGATCGTCGGTATCCCCATACCTTGTTCAATCTCGTTACCGGCAAGTCTCTTTACTCGTTCCGTAATACATCATCCCGTGACTAACTCCTTAGTCACATTGAGCTCATTATGATGATGTCTTACCGAGTGGGCCCAGAGATACCTCTCCGTCACACGGAGTGACAAATCCCAATCTCGATTCGTGCCAACCCAACAAATACTTTCGGAGATACCCGTAGCGTACCTTTATAGCCACCCAGTTACGTTGTGACGTTTGGCACACCCAAAGTATTCCTACGGTATCCGGGAGTTACACAATCTCATGGTCTAAGGAAATGACACTTGACATTGAAAAGCTTTAGCAAACGAACTACACGATCTTTGTGCTATGCTTCGGATTGGGTCTTGTCCATCACATCATTCTCCTAATGATGTGATCCCGTTATCAACGACATCCAATGTCCATGGTCATGAAACCGAGACCATCTATTGATCAACGAGCTAGCCAACTAGAGGCTCACTAGGGACACGTTGTGGTCTATGTATTCACACATGTATTACGGTTTCCGGTTAACACAATTATAGCATGAACAATAGACAATTATCATGAACCATGAAATACAATAATAACCAATTTATTATTGCCTCTAGGGCATATTTCCAACAGTATGCTCCTATAATACCACGATTGAAACGTTTGTTTGAAAACAAAGAGCATGCCAAGTTGTTGCAATGGCACAAAGAAGAACGTAAGAAAGACGGGATGTTGAGAGCACCCGCTGATGGGTCACAGTGGAGAAAAATTGAGAGGGAGTTCGAGGACTTTGCAGCTGACACAACGAACTTATGGTTTGGTCTTAGTACAGACAGCATGAATCCTTTTGGGGAGCAGAGCTCCAGTCACAGCACCTGGCCCGTGACTCTATGTATCTACAACCTTCCTCCTTGGTTGTGCATGAAGCAGAAGTTCATTATGATGCCAGTGCTCATCCAAGGCCCTAAGCAACCCGGCAATGACATTGATGTCTACCTAAGGCCACTAGTTGATGAACTTCTACAGTTGTGGAAAAAACCAGGTGTACGTGTGTGGGATGCGCACACACAGAAGGAAATTGACCTACGAGCGTTGTTGTTTGTAACTATCAATGATTGGCCTGCTCTTAGTAATCTTTCAGGACATACAAACAAGGGATACAATGCATGCACGCACTGTTTAGATGATACTGAAAGTATATATTTGGATAAATCTAAGAAGAATGTGTACCTGGGACATCGTCGATTTCTACCGATCAAGCATATCTTAAGAAAGGCAGGCAGCCATTTCAAAGGTGAGCCAGATAACCGGAAGAAGCCTGGCCTCTGTACTGGTGAATATATATTTGATATGGTCAAGGATTTACAGGTAATCTTTGGAAAGGGTCCTCGTGGACAATCTGTTCCGAATGACGCCAACAGACACGCACCCATGTGGAAGAAGAAATCTATATTTTGGGAACTTGAATATTGGAAAGCCCTAGAGGTCCGCAATGCAATCGACATGATGCACATGATGAAGAATCTTTGTGTGAACCTGCTAGGCTTCTTGGGCGTGTATGGAAAGATAAAAGATACACCGGACGCACGGGAGGACAAGCAAAGAATTAACGAAAAAGACGGCATGCCTCCAAACCAGTATCAAGGTCCTGCCAGCTACGCTCTTACGAAAGAAGAGAAGGAAATCTTTTTTGAATGCCTGCTCAGTATCAAGGTCCCGTCTGGCTTCTCGTCAAATATAAAGGGAATAATAAATATGGCAGAGAAAAAATTTCAAAATCTAAAGTCTCATGACTGTCACGTGATTATGACGCAATTACTTCCGGTTGCACTTAGGGGGCTTCTACCAGAAAATGTTCGATTAGCCATTGTGAAGCTATGCGCATTCCTCAATGCAATTTCTCATAAGGTAATCGATCCAGAAATCCTACCAAGGTTACAGAATGACCTGGTCCAATGTCTTGTCAGTTTCGAGTTGGTGTTCCCTCCATCCTCCTTCAATATTATGACGCACGTTCTAGTTCATCTAGTCGAAGAGATTAGCATTCTGGGTCCTGTATTTCTACACAATGTGTTCTCCTTTGAGAGGTTCATGGGAGTCTTAAAGAAATATGTCCATAACCGTGCTAGGCCAGAAGGAAGCATCGCCAAGGGATACGGAACAGAGGAGGTTATTGAGTTTTGTGTTGACTTTGTTCCTGACATTAAGCTGATTGGTCTTCCTGAATCGCGGCATGAGGGGAGACTGGGTGGAAAAGGCACATTAGGAAAGAAAGAAGCAATAAATATGGACGGGCATTCTTTCACTCAAGCACACTACACGGTTCTACAAAATTCCACCTTGGTGATTCCATATATGGAGGAACACAAGGATATTGTATGGTCCAAGAACCCGGAGTAGTCTGACCCCTGGATTGAACGTAAACACATGGAGACTTTTGCCGGTTGGTTGCAAACAAAGCTCATCAATGACAATGATGTTCCAGATGAACTTTACTGGTTGTCCAAGATACCAAGTTCGACTGTAATGACTTTCAAAGGGTACGAGATAAATGGGAATACATTTTACACGATCTCCCAAGATAAAAAGAGCACCAACCAAAACAGTGGTGTCCGCTATGATGCAACTAACTTTCAAGACACATATTATGGTTACATAGAGGAGATATGGGAACTTGATTATGGACCTGATCTTAAGGTCCCTTTGTTCGGTGCAAATGGGTCAAATATACTGGAGGCGGGGTACAGGTAGACCCGCAATACGGAATGACAACAATGGATCTCAACAATCTTGGATACACAGACGACTCATTCGTCCTAGCAAATGATGTGGCTCAGGTTTTCTATGTGAAGGACATGTCTAGCAAACCGAGGAGAAAAAAAGATAAGGAAGCGAATACATCATACGATGAGCCAAAGCGCCACATAGTTCTTCCAGGGAAAAGAAACATTGTGGGAGTGGAGGACAAGACAGACATGTCACAAGATTATGAAAAGTTTCATGAAATCCCTCCCTTCAGAGTGAAGACTGACCCAAGCATCCTGTTAAATGATGAAGATTCTCCATGGTTACGACGCAATCATAAGCAAGGGACAAACACGCAGAAAAAGTCTTACACTGCGAGATCCCACTCTAGGATGTGACCGGCTTCACCGTCATCACTTTCTATGTGAAGGACATGTATGCATTTTCTAGCATGGTATGTTTGTAACAGTTTGTACACGAAGTGCATCCAGTTTGTACACGAAGTGTTTGCGTAACCCTCTCAACTCTTTAGAAGTTGCTATGTGGGTGAAATTATGATGTCATGCCAAGTTACAACCTTTTCAGAGTTCATTTGTACTACTTTTCAAATTCAGGGTCATTTAGCTCAAAATAAATCATTAAATGCATGGAAAATATCAAATGAAGTCAGAAAGGGTTGAAAATTGATGATGTGCCTTTGAATGGTGCATATTGAACACACAAAAAGTATGGAGTTAAAATAAGTTATTAAAAATGAAATCCCTTTGTAATAGATGAGTTTTCGTTCGAAACCCTCATACTTCGAAGAGATTGTCTAATTTGTACACGAAGTGCATCCAGTTTTTGCCGTAACCCTCTCAACTCATTAGAAGTTGCTATGTGGGTGAAATTATGATGTCATGCCAAGATACAACCTTTTCAGAGTTCATTTGTACTGCTTTTCAAATTCAGGGTCATTTAGCACAAAATAAATCATTAAATGCATGAAAAAAATCAAATGAAGTCAGAAAGGGTTGAAAATTGATGATGTGCCTTTGAATGGTGCATATTGAACACACAAAAAGTATGGAGTTAAAATAAGTTATTAAAAATGAAATCCCTTTGTAATAGATGAGTTTTCGTCCGAAACCCTCATACTTCGAAAGAGATTGTCCAATTTGTATACGAAGTGCATCCAGTTTTTGACATAACCCTCTCAACTCTTTAGAAGTTGTTATGTGAGTGAAATTATGATGTCATGCCAAGTTAGAACCTTTCCAGAGTTCATTTGTACTGCTTTTCAAACTCGAGATATAACATTTCAAATGCCATTTAATTAAATTGTCTTATACAGCAGTTTAAGTTGTTCAAGCATGCATGGAAACGCCATAAACAGATTCTTTATATTTTTCTGATATTTTTTAATATATTATTTCTTTCCATTGAAGTCATAGTTTTTTTCTATGATTTTTTAAATTTTAGGGTTTTTTCTGAAAATAATAACTAATAATGAATTAAAAAACCTTTAGTACCGGCGCGAGCCACGCACCGGTACTAAAGGTCCACCGCCCCACGCGGTTTTGGGGAGGACCTTTAGTACCGGTGCGTGGCTCGCACCGGTACTAAAGATCCCCTTTAGTACCGGTGCGAGCCACACACCGGTACTAAAGGTCCTCCATATATAAATAGTGGAGGCCTCGTCCCGGTGCGAGCCACGCATTGGGAGAAGCTCATTCGCGCGCCGCCACCGCCCCGACGCCGCCCCGGCAGTGCCCCCACCCAACTCCGGCTCCGGTGAGTGCCCGACCGCCCCCTCCATTATTCCTGTTTTTTCTGTTAATTTAGTTAGTTTAGGTTTAGGTTTAATTTAGTTAGGTTAGGTTTAATTTAGTTAGTTTAGGTTTAAGTTAGTTTAATTTAGTTTCTTAGGTTAGTTAATTGGTTAGTTAGTTTAGTTTAGTTAGTTTAGGTTTAATTTAGTTTAGTTTAGGTTTAGTTTAGTTAGGTAGGTAGGTAGGTCGTCCTTAGGTTATTAGGGTATGTGTTAATTTTGTTAGATGCTAAGTGTTATTTAATTTGTTAGATGCTAAGTGTTAATTTTGCTAAGTTTTATTTAATTTTTTTTCATAATTAAGTGTTTCTTCTCGACGTCGACGATGTCGATCCCGCATCCTCATCGTCGAGTTGCCGGAGGAGGTCACTTGCTTGAGCCGAGGGGCCCTGTCAGGGATTGGGCTCCACTGGGCTGGTACTGGGAGGTGCTACCTTCCGGGCGGCGCAGCTTGGTGAGGAGCCAGCCCGTCGTCGACCCGAAGGTTCTGTGGTGGCGGCCGCATGGGCCACGGAGTTTTCAGAGGCTTGAGTCCCCCGCGGAGGTGGTACAGTACCATGTCAGCAAGGAGAATGAGCACGCCCGTCGCTACATGGCAGCTTTGGAGGCCAGGTCCGACAATACCTGGCAGATTCTTTAGGGATCTCACTGCAGCTGTGTTCCTGTGATGGTTCCTTCTCTTTGGGTGTCCACCGCCCGCCCCGATATCCGCCGGGCGCTAGGGTTCTAGCTAGATCGATATATTAGCTACTATATATGTATTATTATGATGTATTAGCTAGATCGATGGATTAGCCGATGTATTAACAATTATCCGAGATTATGAGATGAGATCTTTTCTAAGAACTACTATATATGTATCCAATGATGCATTATTAATTAACTATCAGTTATTTTGCTTCTTGAATGCATGCTAATTTGAATACTAATTTGTTTTATCTATATTATTATGGATTAGTTATTAAGCTATGGACAATACCGGTAGAGCTCATGAAGAGGACATCTTCGACATGATACGCTCCTCCGAAAACCCAGCGAACCTTCTGGGTGAATCACATGATGATGATGGCTCACAATATCTGAACGATTACGGTGATGTATGTGAGGCCGAGGAAGAACAACTTATGTTCCAAAATCCAGAACAACTAACAATAATGTCCGGCGAGGTATATACACATATTAGCCTCTGGTGATCATTACATGTGTATTAATTGATTTGTATATACATATATTAACAAATCTTTTTTCTTTTAATTATCAGCCCTCCGGATCGAGCCAATCTAGTAGAAAGGTATGAGGCGGTGCCAAAATATTGGACGACAACGTAAAGCTCAATCTTGATGCTTTCACACATGATGGCGCACCGACTCACCCTGAAGCCAATGCCAAGACATTTGTGCATCAATGCGGAGTGGTTGTTAGGGATGGAGTCCCGATCACAATGCAAGAATGGATTCAACCAAACAACCCAAAACCAGGAGTGAAATATGTCGATACAAGAATTAAAGATACCTTTGGCAAGATCTCATGGAGCATTTCATCCTACTAGATTCTCTCTCGGAGTGCCAAAGGGACAAAGTCAAGGAGTTTTCTCTCCATAAGATCGCCGGCGTGTTCCAGACTTGGAAGAAAAGATTATGGACCGAGTACAACGCTAGAGGCCAGAAGGCGCCTGAATTCATAGGAATATACGAGAAGGTAAGGAATCATTGGGACACATTTATTGAGTACAAGACATCAGAAGCTGCTATGGAGAAGTCGGCAAAGAATAAGATAAATGCGGAGAAAAAAGTATCACCATAAACTAGGGACAGGTGGATACAAGTCAGCAATTCCTAAGTGGGATGCATTAGAGAATAAGATGCATGCTAAAGGGATCACTTCGGTAACCTTCCACTGGCCCCGGAGGTGCAGGAATTGTTTTTTTGCGCATGGGGGAAAGTTGGACCCAACAACAGGGAAGATTATTGCATTGGCCAGTCTGAAGTATGCATCAGATGAGTTGATTAAAGCAATAAAAGCTGCCCAAGACGGACGGTTTCACCCCGATAGAGAGAATGACGAGCTTACACGCACCCTCGGGAATCTCGAACACGAGGCATGGGCGTTGTTCCGTGGTATGAGGGGTTTGCGGGATGGAACGACAGTTATAGAAGACGTTCGAGAAAAAAGAAGGTGGAAGCAGACCGACTTTCAAAGTTGGAACAGACGTACGAGCAGAAGCAGCTGCAGATACAGGTACTGACCCAGCAAAGGGCAACTCCACGGCAGGAGGCATCAGAACCCGTCCCATCTACACTGGCGAAAAGCAGCATGGGTTCCACGGGGGCACCGCTGGGTCACACCCCCGTGGATGATATCACCGAGAAGACATCTTGTCAGCTAATCCAGAAAATGAAGAAGATACCTGTGTGGGTCGCGACGGGCTATGCTTTACCAAATACACCTGATGTTCTCTGGCAATGCAATCCGGTTCCAGCTGGGTATGCTCGTGTCGCGGTGGACGCAATAGAGCCAGGATATGATGAACTATTGCTTGGCATCCCTAGATGTGAGGGGGAGTCCACACTGGCAGAAGCCGGCCATGGTCTCATTCTATAGAGTAAGGACTGCATCGTCTTTCCACACTCAGCGCTAAGGCCACCGGCTCCTTCGAGTATCGATGTCCAGCGCGAGGGATCCCAGCCAGAGGCATCGCAGTGCCAGCAGTCCTCCCCACCTTGCCAGCAGTCCTCCCCACCTCGCCAGCGGTCCTCCCTACCTCCCTAGTAGTCCTCCCCACCTCGAGAGGCGTCCCACCTTGCCAGCAGTCCTCCAAACCTCGGGACGGAGCACGACGTGAGTCCATATCGTCGATATCGATCTCCGCCGCGTGAGACGACTCCACCCCAGCAGCGGTCCTGCCAACAGGGCTCCCAAAAGAGGAAGGCCAGCAGCAGTCGTCTTCGGAAGAAAGCAAAGAAAAACCCGAGCCTTCGGCCAAAAGGAAGCTGCCTTACGACATGACACTAGAGGAAAACAAAATTGAAAGCGATCGCCAAGTGAAAGTCTTTTGCGAAGAAGACCATGCCGCCAAAGGATGTAATACCCAAGGAAGTCCAAGAGCACTTTATGGAACACTTTATTGATCGACCCCCGGCATATGTCGAGCGTATGCCGACAGACTATGAGCGACAGATTCAGAAGGCAAGTGAGCAGAGATGTCGGCCCAGCCCAAGGAGGAAGTCGGGAAGTACGACATCAACGACAGGTGGTACTACTAGCGGGAAAACAGTTCCCGAGCTCGGAGAACAATCCAAGCAATCGATCTCTCCGCTCAAGGTGAGTACCAATCCAAGCAAGAAATTGATGCAACCAGTCGACATGCAAGGCAACCCAATCGACCTCGAAGAAATAGAGGCTGCAGGTCTCACTCTTGGCCAAATCCTTGGCACCGAGGAAATCTGCGGGTACGGTGCAACTGAGTATGCAATGCAATATGTCGTCGGAAAACCACCTGTCACACCCGAGCAGTACAAGGAACTACCAACTGCGATGCGACGGTTGCATGATTGGTACCTGCGTGAAGCAAAGCGAGGGGAGACGGCGGTCATGGTCAAAGTAAGGAAAGAGCATTACGTCAATGGATGTGACATATGTCTTGAATTCTCAGAACTTTTCCAGTTATACCACATGGACTCTATCGACAAAACTTTCATCAGTTGCTATTGTTTGTAAGTGATTTATATCTTTAATAATTTAAGTATCTAGCTAAGATATCGTTCACTGGCTTATCCTCACTATATATGTTCTTTTCTATGCTATTATGCAGATTGAAGATGTGGGAATTGAAACAAGAGGGAATCGATGACATTGGGTTCATCGACCCAAGTACCGTTAATGGTCATGTGGTAAAACATTATGCCAAGGACACAGCAGATCTCTTGGAAAATTTTCTAGAGGCACTAATGAATACCAAATCTATTATAATATTTCCTTACAACATGGGATGAGTGTTTACTCTCTTGTATACTACTCATTCTATTTTTGCTTACTAGCTCGCTGGCAAGTGTAGTTGATGAGTTATATGTATGCCTACTTAATTATATAAACTTCTGCGTAGAGACCACTATATCCTCCTAAATATTATCCTCGTTGATGGACTTGGTCAAGTGTACAACTCACTAGATAGACTAGAACAATCATACGTAACTTGTATTTTATGATAGAACGGTAATTTCAATCTTTATCGACCTCGCTTTCTTTCATTATTTCCTGATATCAAAAGTAATTATAATTACTCTTTCATTATTTTTCTTTGCCGCTTAGTGTTTGGAAAAATATGATAGAAAAAACCACCACGGTCGTCAATGGAAACCAAAGCTGAAGTGGAAAAAGATGCAGGTAATTAAGTAGTACTACTAGGTCTGCACATCTCTTTAATTCTAGTTTCAATACCATTATCACATGCTTGATTATTAATTATCTTATTGAATTCTATTCTTTTGCAAAGTGCGCGAAACAGCCACAGGGGACAAATTTATGTTGATACTTCCTCTACGAGAACATTCGCATCCAGACTGAAGGCCGTATACGTCGCAGAGGAGCACGTGAAAGACAACTCCAGGTTTGGCAGATGATGTCGAAGCTCTCACCCGAGAAACGCTTTGTATCACTTCAAGAGGAATTTGCGGCATTTCTTCTTCGACATGTCATTGATGTAAATGGAGAGCACTATTCCTTACCATCGCCTCAATAATGCCAGCAAATCAATAGTAGAAACCGAGATTTCATCCGGAGCACTAGCTAGCTAGTCCCGACCGGGTTTTGGGCCTTAAGTTATAAGTCCCAGAATATATATGGATGTGTAATTCCATTTGTATATATACTGTGTATGAGATATTGTATATTATATTACATATATATATATGCATCAACATGTGTAATGTTTACAGTATGTAGCACCGTAAAATAAACTTGAAATGAATGGAAAACTAAAACCTAATTAAAAGCTAAAACAAAAAAAAACAGAACACTTAGTACCGGTTGGTATCACCAACCGGTACTAAAGGTCCTCCACCACCAGCCCACGCAGGCAGCCACGTGGTGGGCCTTTAGTACCAGTTGGTATCACCAACCGGTACTAAAGTTCCTCCACCGCCAGCCCACGCAGGCAGCCACACGTGGTGGGCCTTTAGTACCGGTCCGTGGGCCAACCGGTACTAAAGGTCTGGAGCTTTAGTCCCGACCCTTTAGTACCGGTTGGGAAACCGGTACTAAAGGCACATCCCGACCGGGACTACTGATCGACATTCTACTAGTGGGGATCGACATTGAGGAACCTGACAACACTTTGCCCGACCTTTGGCTTTCCTGGTGACAGCCTTGTCTACCTGCTATCCAAGGTGAAATCTGATGATGACAACACATGGATTGTTGGTGTTGACCTTGAGGAGAAGAAGGTGAAACTAATTCAACATTATGATGACCTGCAATATGATTGTATCCGACCGGCCTTTGTTCCCTCTACATTCTCATAATATCTGAATACAAGTCCAGGTATTTATTGAGAAGCTAGCTGACATTACTTAGGATGTGTTTTGTGCATCGATCTCACATGAATAATGCTTCTTGCCACTAGCTAGGTTTGCTTATCTATTTGGTTCTGCATCCTATTGTGCCTATGTTGTTTCTTTCTGCTGGGCATCCAAAACCGGGCCTGGGCTGCGCTTTTTTTTGAAACAGGGGCAAAAGATTTGCTTCATATATTAATTAAGGAGGAGAAAGAGTTTGTTACAACACACACCCAAAATACGGCATGACAATTATTCTCGCAAGAAGAAGGTCCCTAGTTTCTTTGCCCCGACTTTGATCCAGAGGTTCGCCTCGTCAACTATGGTGTTTAGCAAGACTTGCGGAGGTGCGCTCTTCTGTCTGAACACCCTTGCATTGCGCTCGTTCCAGATGACCCACGACACCAGCATGGTAATAGAGGCCTTTGCCTTTCGATCGGTGATGTCGAGGCCGCATGTGCTCGCCCACCAAGCCTCCACAGAGTTGAACAAGTGCCATGCGGACTTGTCCATGTCGTCGATGCGTAGCTTGTGAATAACCATGCCCCAAAGCCTAAGAGTGAAGCGGCATTTGAAGAAGAAATGGGGGCCACTTTCCTGCACACCTCGGCACAATGGGCAAGGGCCACAGTTAGGCCAGCCTCGCTTATGCAATCTGTCGGCAGTCCAGATCCTATCCTATAGTACAAGCCATGCGAAGAACTTGACTTTCGGTGGGGCCCAAACCTTCCAAACCAACTGGTCCATGGGGCAGAGAACCAACCCCAAGAACTGAGCTATGTAGGCCGAGGACGCGAAGTAATGCCCTGAGCTCGTGTGCTTCCAAAGGATGTCATCCTCGACAAGCTCATCAAGGTGCACCTCAATCAATAGCATCCAGAGGTTGAAGAATTGCGTGACATGCTCGATGGAGGCCAAAGCAGGAGGTCTGATTTTGAGGATCCAAGCATTCTCCTTGAGAGCATCCCGCACCTTCCAGTGTTTTCGGGAGGAGGCCTCGTATACTAGCGGAGCAATATCTTTGGTCTTGCGCCCAAGAAGCCAGGGAGATGCCCAAAATGGAGTCCTCGCACCATTCCCAACTGTGATGGTGGTGCAGGCATAGAAGAAATTGAGGTCCTCATCATCACATGGATTCCTACTCCCAACCCACAATGTCGTGGGCTCCTTCCACTCATACCAAGGCCACCTTAAGCGCAAGGCCCTTGTGAACTTGTCGGTGTTGAGGATCCCAAACCCACCATAGGAAAGAGGCCGATAGACGGCTTCCCAGTTGACCTTGCATTGTGCCCCGGTAGTCCTGTCCTTCCTGGACCAAAGGAATGCCCGCTCAAACTTGTCGATGTTTTGTAGGATGGTTGGTTGGATGACAAGTGGTGTAATGAAATATATCACTTGGGAAGCAAGAACTGACTTGACAAGGGTCGTGCGCCCGATGGTGGAGATGTTTTGGCCCTCGTAAGCCGTCAAACGGCTTGCCACCTTATTCACAAGAAATCGTAGGTCGACAAGCTTCAAGTTCCACACAAAGAGCGGTAGTCCCAGGTAACGGAGCGGAAAGGTGGACCTGATGGCCGGGAGCCCCTGGGTGATGCGGGTGTTGGGGAACGTTGCATGGGAAACAAAAAGTTTCCTACGCACACGCAAGATCTATCCATGGTGATGACCATCTACGAGAGGGAGAGTGGATCTACGTACCCTTGTAGATCGTTAAGCGGGAAGCGTTAAGAAACGCGGTTGGTGTAGTCAAACGTCTTCGCGATCCAAATCGCCGAGCGTCCCGCGATCCAATCATGATTCGTCCCGATCAAGCACCGAACGAACGGCACCTCCGCGTTCAGCACACGTACAACTTGATGATGATCTCCGCCTTCCTTATCCAGCAAGAGGGAGCAGAGAGGAAGAAGAGTTCTCCGGCAGCGTGACAGCGCTCCGGCGATGGTGGTGGAGCTATTCTGGCAGAACTTAGCCTAAGCACTACAGAAATCCGATCTAGAGGAGAAACTATGCACTGGAGGAACGGGTAGCACGTGGCTGAAAATCTAGTGCAAAACCCTAAAATCCACCAGTATATATAAGAGGGAGGGAGGAGAGGCCTTGGCACAAGGGCCAAGTCCCCCTTGGTCGGCCGAAGTGGGGAGGAGAGGAGGACTCCTCCTCCAATCCTAGTAGGACTAGGATTCCTCCCTTTTTGCCTTTTTCCACCTTTTCCCTTTGGCCTTTTCTTCCCTAGCCGCATGGGCTTTGTGTGGGACTTCCACCAGCCCACTAAGGACTAGTATTCACTCTCCCACAGCACATGAAGCCTCTTGGGTTGAAATACCTCTCCCGGTGGTCTCCCGGTACACTACGGGCACTCCTGATACACTACCGATGAGCCCGAAACTTTTCCGGCGACCAAAACAGGACTTCCCATATATGAATCTTTACCTCCGGACCATTCCGGAGCTCGTCATGACGTCCGGGATCTCCTACGGGACTCCGAACAACCTTCGGTCACCATCATACATAACTTTATACTACCAAAACATCACCAAACCTTAAGTGTGCAAACCCTGTAGGTTCGAGAACTATGTAGACATGACCGAGACACCTCTACGGTCAATAACCAATAGCGGGACCTGGATGCCCATATTGGTTCCTACATATTCTACGAAGATCTTTATCGGTCAAACCTCTATGTCAAGGATTCAGTTAATCCCGTATGATGTTCCCTTTGTTCTTCGGTATGTTACTTGCCCGAAATTTCGATCGTCGGTATCTCCATACCTAGTTCAACCTCGTTACCGGTAAGTCTCTTTACTCGTTCCGTAATACAAGATCTCGTGACTAACACTTAGTCACATTGCTTGCAAGGCTTATTGTGATGTTGTATTACCGAGTGGGCCCTGAGATACCTCTCCGTCACACGAAGTAACAAATCACACTCTTGATCCATCCCAACTCAACAGACACCCTCGGAGATACCTGTAGAGCACCTTTATAGTCACCCAGTTACGTTGCGACGTTTGATACACACAAGGAACTCCTCCGGTGTCCGTGAGTTGCAGGATCTCATGGTCATAGGAACATATACTTGACATGCAGAAACAGTAGCATAAACTGACACGATCATATGCTACGTTTGTAGTTTGGGTCTTGTCCATCACATCATTCTCCTAATGATGTGATCCCGTTATCAAATGACATCACATGTCAATGGCTAGGAAACCTTAACCATCTTTGATCAACGAACTAGTTCACTAGAGGCATACTAGGGACAAAGTGTTGTCTATTTACCCACACATATAATGTGTTTCCAATCAATAGCATGGATAATAAACGATTATCATGAACAAGGAAATATAATAATAAACACTTTATGTATTGCCTCTAGGGCATATTTCCAACAGTCTCCCACTTGCACTAGAGTCAATAATCTAGTTCACATCAGTATGTGATTTACATTGTAATGAATCGAACACCCATGCAGTTCTGGTGTTGATCATGTTTAGCCCTTGGAAGAGGTTTAGTCAACGGGTCTGCAACATTCAGATCCGTGTGCACTTTGCAAATATTTATGTCCTTCTCCTTGATGTAATCGCGGATGGAGTTGAAGCGTCTCTTTATGTGTCTGGTCCTCTTGTGAAACCTTGGTTCCTGCTGAGAATATAGGCAATTTTCCGATCAGATTAATCCACGAAATAATAACTATCATGGCATTGGCATAAGCGCAAACATACTGATACTCAATCATGCAAGCACGTACTATGCTAACAGTAGATGTATCTACGCATAACGCTAGCAGTGCTACAATTAACATAAACAGGAGCGGGTTAAACGTGTTATACCCTCCAATAGGCCAGTTGGCCGTAGCAGCAGAGTTGGCGGCGGCAGCGTCCTTGGCCGCCTTCCTGTCAGCTTCGGCCTTCTCGGCAGCAGCGCGATCGACGGCGGTTGTGGACGACATGGTGTAGACGCGGACGTAGACGAGGTAGACGAACGGAAGCGAGCAGTCGCGTAGTCGCTCCCCAAAAACCTAATTGCCCCTCTCCCCGTACAGGACCTGGAGAGGCGTGGTTTCGGAGGCCTGCTCTCCCGTCAACCGTGTACGCGGTGAATGGGACGGAGTCGCCGATGGCAGCAGTAGCAAAAGGAACGACGTGGGAGGAGCGCGTGGTGGCAGATGCGATCTGTTTCCGTGGCGGCTAGGGTTGGCCGAGGCCCTGCTTATATAGGCGGCGTCCGGGTGGAGAGACGTGGGCTGGACCCATGTCCGAGTCGGTAGCCCACGATCCAACGTCTCAGATCGTGGCGTTACGTATTCTCCGTTCCCGACCGGCAAAAATAAGCGCGTAGGTGTGAGCTCGGCTCGGCTCATTCCCGCAACCCGCGGCGCGTCATGACGAGGCGTGGCGAGGCGGGCGGCAGAGGAGGAGTGCGCGAGGGCCTCTTCTCTTCTCATGCTCCAATAGCATGTGGAAGAAAGACCCTTATAAAGAGGTGCAACTCCTTCTCCACTAGCAAGGTGGGACTAAACTTCCCACTCCACTTTTCATGCCACCTACATGGGCCCTTAGAGATTTTTCTGAAATTGTCTTATGGGCCTAAGGCCCATTCTCACATTTCAACAATCCCCCACCAGATCTCAAGGGCCCATGTCGTCCTCTGTTCCAATTACTGTTTTGATATACCAGTATTTCAGTGAAGACCTGTTAAGGTTGAGCTTCACCTAGAACAAGTAGTTACACCCCTTCACAACTGAACAATGGACTATGCCTTGAATTGTCAGTTTGGCGTCAAGAAGTTTCACCACAAGTCCTTCTAGTACTAGACTGCCGAAGGCTGACCCCTCGGGTGGAGCATATTAGTCACACTCCTGGCCTATTCGTGAGCTTACTAGAGATCACCCCAATCTCATAGACCGTGACCAGCAGTCGGGCTCATATAGGTGTGTTCCTCCAAAGATCGCTCTGTAGGACAGCATCTTGCTTACACATAAGCTTAAGAACACATTAATACGGTAGTCATCCTACCATACAGTAACCGAGAATATTGCATCTTCAACGGAGTGGGTTAGTAAAGTTACTCTCCTCAGTTCACCACTGGCTTGTTTTCCCAGGTCCTACTTCACGGGATCTCCGATCACATAGGTTGGGTTACTACCATGGCAACTCATGTGGGTCTCATACCCATCTCCCACGACGCATTATCTATCACAACACGTGATAGCCCTTTAGTAAAGGGGTCTGCCAGATTCTTAGCCGTTTGGATGTAATCCAACGCTATCACTCCGGAGTTTCTTAAACGTCTGACAGATTTCAATCTCATTCTTATATGTTTGTTGGACTTCATGTTGTCCTTTGAACTCTTCACTTTGACAATGACTGTCTGGTTATTGCAGTTCATAAGGATAGCCGGAACCGGCTTTTCAACCACTGGCAAGTCCATCAAAAGATCCCGAAGAAATTCTGCTTCGACACCAGAGGTGTCTAATGCTGTTAATTCTGCTTCCATTGTCGATCTCGTTAAGATCGTTTGCTTGCAAGACTTCCAGGAAATAGCGCCACCTCCAAGGGTAAACATATACCCAGTAGTAGCCTTCATCTCATCAGCATCAGAGATCCAATTTGCATCACTATACCCTTCAAGTACCGACGGGTATCCGTTATAGTGAAGTCCGTGATTCATGGTACCTTTCAAATAGCGCATAACTCTCTCAACAGCACGCCAATGAACATCACCCGGATTGGCAACAAACCGGCTCAGTTTGCTCACAGTAAACGCGATATCAGGCCTCATTGCGCTAGCTAGATACATCAGTGAACCAATGATTTGAGAGTATCTCAATTGATCTTTAGCTGTGCCTTTGAATTTTCGAACCAGCACACTAGGATCATATGGTGTTTGAGAAACTTTGCAGTCCGAATATCCAAAACGACTCAAAATCTTCTCAACATAATGGGATTGCAGAAGTGTAATCCCGCCCTTATCATCTCTCAATAGCTTGATGTTCAAGATAACATTAGCCACTCCAAGGTCCTTCATCTCAAAGTTCCGAGACAGAAAAGACTTAACATCCTCAATCACTTTGAGATTAGTTCCGAATATCAGTATGTCATCAACATACAAGCACAATATAACTCCTTCGCCCCCACCATGGCGATAGTATACACATTTGTCAGCTTCATTAACAACAAAGCCAACAGATCTCAAAGTTGTATTAAACTTCTCATGCCATTGCTTAGGTGCTTGTCTCAGGCCATATAAAGATTTCAGCAACTTACACACCTTTCCTTCCTGACCATCTATCACAAAGCCATCTGGCTGTTGCATATAAATTTCCTCCTCTAGCTCTCCATTAAGGAAAGTCGTCTTGATGTCCATTTGATGGACGAGAAGACCATGCGAGGCCGCCAACGAGAGTAGTACTCGAATGGTGGTCAGTCTGGCCACAGGTGAGTAAGTATCGAAGAAATCTTCTTCTTCTTTCTGGGCATACCCCTTGGCCACAAGCCTAGCCTTATACTTTTCAATTGTACCATCGGGCCTAAGCTTTCTTTTGAACACCCACTTACATCCCAATGGTTTGCACCCATAGGGACGTTCAGTTATCTCCCATGTTCCGTTAGCCATGATGGAATCCATCTCACTACGGACCGCTTCTTTCCAGTAGTCAGCATCAAGAGATGCATATGCTTCTTAAATAGAAGTGGGGTTATCATCCACGAGGTATATAAGGAAGTCATCACCAAAGGTCTTTACAGTCCTTTGTCTCTTGCCCCTACCAAGGGTTTCCTCGTCACCCTCCTCAGGATTTTCATCATGTGTTTGTTCATAATACTCCATAGGAATGGCTGGCTCAGGAGTCTCCTCTGATTCCTGTCTAGAAGTGCTTTGCATATCTTTCATGGGGAATATATCCTCAAAGAATGTAGCATCCTTAGACTCCATAATTGTACCGACCCTCACGTCAGGTACCTCAGATTTCACTACTAGAAATCTATAGCCAACGCTATTCTTAGCGTAGCCCAAGTTAACGCAGTCCACGGTCTTTGGTCCAAGCTTACGCTTTTTGGGTATCGGCACGTTGACTTTCGCCAAACAGCCCCAAGTACGTAAGTAGGAGAGCGTCGTCCTTCTCTTCGACCATTGCTCATAGGGAGTAACCTCATTATCTTTTGTCGGAACTTTATTCAGGACATGACACGAAGTCAAGATAGCCTCCCCCCACCATGCCTTGGATAAACCCGATGTATCTAACATGGCGTTAACCAAATCAGTTAGAGTACGATTTTTCCGCTCGGCAACCCCGTTTGACTGGGGCGAATAGGGAGGCGTCCTCTCATGAATAATGCCATGTTCCGCACAGAAAGAATCAAACTCATTTGAGAAGTACTCTCCACCACGATCAGACCGGACTCGTTTAATTTTCTTTTCAAGTTGGTTCTCAACTTCTGCCTCATAGATTTTAAAGTAGTGTAGAGCCTCATCTTTAGTATTTAACAGATACACATAGCAATATCTAGTAGAATCATCTATCAATGTCATGAAGTACTTCTTTCCACCTTTAGTCAACACACCATTCATCTCACAGAGATCTGTATGTATGAGTTCTAGGGGCGCCAGGTGTCTCTCCTCAGCAGCCTTGTGGGGCTTGCGAGGTTGCTTTGCTTGCACACACGAATGGCACTTAGAACCTTTGGCTAAAGTGAAACTCGGGATTAAATTCAGTTTTGCTAGTCGTGTCATAACACCGAAACTAATGTGACAAAGACGTGAATGCCAAACTTCAGATTCATTAACATTCGAATGAATATTGTTCACGACTTTATTACAAAAATCTGCAAGGGAAAGGCGGAACAGACCTCCGCATTCATAACCTTTTCCAACGAAAAGTCCATATTTCGTAACAACTACTTTATTAGACTCGAAAACCAACTTAAACCCTTCTCTACACAGAAGGGAGCCACTAACGAGATTCTTCTTGATGGCGGGGACATGCTGCACGTTCTTCAACTGCACGATCCTTCCCGAAGTAAACTTCAGATCGACCGTGCCAACACCAAGAACAGAAGCACTCGCGCCATTCCCCATCAATACGGACCCTCGGTCTGTGGCCTGATAAGAAGAGAACAATGAGATGTCAGCACACACATGAATATTTGCACCTGTGTCTACCCACCATTCGGTGGACTGACAAACTGAAAACACAGTAAAAAAATTACCGTACCCAGATGCACCACTTTCATTGTTGCTCACAATCATATTGGCAGACTTATTGTCCTGCACTGGCTTCTTGTATCTGTTTGGGCACTTGTTGGCCCAATGTTCCTCTGAACCACAATTGAAGCAGCCATCATCCTTCTTATTTCTCTTGAAGGTCTTCTTTCCCTTCTTCTTGAAGTCGGTATTCTGTTGGACAGAATTCTTTCCCTTGGGCTTGTGGGAATTGAAGTTCTTCCGTTGTACCATATTGGCAACTGAAGAACCTTCAACCGGTTTTCCATGCGAGTCCTTTGCTCTCGAGTTCTGCTCAACACTCAGATGGCCGATGATATCCTCTACTGAGAATTCACGCCTCTGATGTTTCAAAGTGGTAGCAAAGTTCCTCCAGGAATTAGGGAGCTTAGCAATTATACATCCCGCGACAAACTTGCCCGGTAAATTGCACTTAAGAACCTCTAGTTCCTTAGCAATGCATATTATCTCATGAGCTTGTTCCAACACAGAACGGTTGTCAACCATTTTGTAATCATGGAACTGCTCCATAACATACATCTCGCTCCCAGCATCGGTGGCCCCGAATTTAGATTCGAGCGCCTCCCACAAGTCCTTGGCGACCCCCACATGCAAATATGCATCAACCAGCTTATCTCCGATCACGCTAAGGACTGCTCCAATAAAGTAGACAGTGGCCTCCCTGAACGCCTTCTCCTTTTCAGGAGTGATCGTTCCTGCGGGAGTGACACCGGCTACCCAGAACACGTTCATAGCCGTGAGCCATAAGGTGGTTTTGGTCTGCCAACGCTTAAAGTATGTACCGGTAAACTTGTCCGGTTTCAGTGCAGCAGCAAAACCACTACTCGAAAAATTCCTACACACATTAGGTTTTTGGATTGTTGAGAATATAGGCAATTTTCCGATCAGATTAATCCATGAAATAATAACTATCATGGCATTGGCATAAGCGCAAACATACTGATACTCAATCATGCAAGCACGTACTATGCTAACAGTAGATGTATCTACGCATAACGCTAGCAGTGCTACAATTAACATAAACAGGAGCAGGTTAAACGTGTTATACCCTCCAATAGGCCAGTTGGCCGTAGCAGCAGAGTTGGCGGCGGCAGCGTCCTCGGCCGCCTTCCTGTCAGCTTCGGCCTTCTCGGCAGCAGCGCGATCGACGGCGGTTGTGGACGACATGGTGTAGACGCGGACGTAGACGAGGTAGACGAACGGAAGCGAGCAGTCGCGTAGTCGCTCCCCAAAAACCTAATTGCCCCTCTCCCCGTACAGGACCTGGAGAGGCGTGGTTTCGGAGGCCTGCTCTCCCGTCAACCGTGTACGCGGTGAACGGGACGGAGTCGCCGATGGCAGCAGCAGCAAAAGGAACGACGTGGGAGGAGCACGTGGTGGCAGATGCGATCTGTTTCCGTGGCGGCTAGGGTTGGCCGAGGCCCTGCTTATATAGGCGGCGTCCGGGTGGAGAGACGTGGGCTGGACCCATGTCCGAGTCGGTAGCCCACGATCCAACGTCTCAGATCGTGGCGTTACGTATTCTCCGTTCCCGACCGGAAAAAATAAGCGCGTAGGTGTGAGCTCGGCTCGGCTCATTCCCGCAACCCGCGGCGCGTCGTGACGAGGCGTGGTGAGGCGGGCGGCGGAGGAGGAGTGCGCGAGGGCCTCTTCTCTTCTCATGCTCCAATAGCATGTGGAAGAAAGACCCTTATAAAGAGGTGCAACTCCTTCTCCACTAGCAAGGTGGGACTAAACTTCCCACTCCACTTGTCATGCCACCTACATGGGCCCTTAGAGATTTTTCTGAAATTGTCTTATGGGCCTAAGGCCCATTCTCACATTTCAACAGTTCCTTGGCCAGAGCAATGGCACCAGTGTTGTCACAGAACAGGTTCATTGGATTCAGTGCACCGGGCACTACACCAAGATCTGTCATGAACTGCTTCATCCGGACACCTTCCTTCGCCGCCTCCGAGGCTGCGATGTACTCCGCTTCGCACGTAGAATCGGCTACCACGCTTTGCTTGGAACTGCACCACCTTACCGCTCCCCCGTTGAGAATAAATACGTATCCGATTTGTGACTTAGAGTCATCCGGATCAGTGTTAAAGCTTGCATCGACGTAACCCTTTACGACGAGCTCTTCGTCACCTCCATAAACGAGAAACTTTTCCTTAGTCCTTTTCAGGTACTTAAGGATATTCTTGACCGCTGCCCAGTGTTCCATTCTAGGATCACCTTGAAACCTTCCGGCCATACTTATGGCAGGGCTGACATCGGGTCTTGTGCACAACATTGCATACATGATAGAGCCTACAGTTGAAGCATAGGGATGACACTCATCTTTTCTCTATCTTCTGCAGTCATTGGGCATTGAGTCTTACTCAACTTCACACCTTGTAACACAGGCAAGAACACCTTCTTGGACTAATCCATTTTGAACTTCTTCAAAACTTTATCAAGGTATGTGCTCTATGAAAGTGCTATTAAGCGTCTCGATCTATCTCTATAGATCTTAATGCCTAATATGAAAGCAGCTTCTCCTAGGTCCTTCATTGAAAAACTCTTGTTCAAATATTCCTTCACGCTTTCCAGCATTTCTATATTGTTTCCAATCAGCAATATGTCATCCACATATAATATTAGAAACGTTATAGAGCTCCCACTCACTTTCTTGTAAATACAAGCTTCTCTATAAACTTGTATAAACTCAAACGCTTTGATCACCTCATCAAAGCGCTTATTCCAACTCCGAGATGCTTGTACCAGTCCATAAATGTATCGCTGGAGTTTGCAAACTTTGTCAGCATTCTCTGGATCGATAAAACCTTCCGGTTGCATCATATACAACTCTTCCTCAAGGAAACCTTGAGGAACGTTGTTTTGACATCCATATGCCAAATTTCATAGTCGAAATATGCAACTATTGCTAACATGATTCTGACGGACTTAAGCATCACTACGGTGAGAAGGTCTCATCATAGTCAACTCCTTGAACTTGTGAAAAACCCTTTGCCACAAGTCGAACTTTATAGACGGTGACATTACCGTCCGTGTCTGTCTTTTTCTTAAAGATCCATTTGTTCTGAATGGCCTTTCGCCCTTCAGGTAATACTTCCAAAGTCCATACTTTGTTTTCATACATGGATCCCATCTCGAATTTATGGCCTCTAACCATTTCTTGGAATCCGGGCCCATCACTGCTCCTCCATAGCTCGTAGGTTCATTGTTGTCCAACAACATGATCTCCAAGACAGGGTTGCCATACCACTCAGGAGCAGTACGCGCCCTTTTCGACCTATGAGGTTCAATAGTAGCTTGATCCGAAGCTTCATGATCATCATCATTAACTTCCTCTTCTACCATCGTAGGTTCCACAGAAACATCTTTCTGTGTTGCGCTACTTTCTGGTTGAAGTAAAGGTTCAATAACCTCATCAAGCTCTATTTTCCTCCCACTCAATTCTTTCAAGAGAAACTCTTTCTCAAGAAATGTTCCGTTCTTAGCAACAAACACTTTGCCTTCAGATCTGAGATAAAAGGTATACCCGACTGTCTCTTTCGGGTATCCTATGAAGACGCATTTCTCCGCTTTGGGTTCCAGCTTTTCAGGCTGAAGCTTTTTGACATAAGCATCACATCCCCAAAGTTTAAGAAACGACAACTTTGGCCTCTTGCCAAACCATGGTTCATATGGCGTCGTCTCAACAGATTTTGATGGTGCCCTATTTAAAGCGAATGCAGCTGTCTCTAATGCATAACCCCAAAACGATGCAGTAATTAACCTAGTTGTAGTATAGTCCTAGATAGTTTGTTACTAAGTTTACTTAGATGATGTTTAGGAAAAGATCACGTCAGGTAAACCGTACTCGTGCGTGTATGAGTCGGGTTGCGTCGAGTTGGTTGCCGAGTCCGGCAACGTGTTGGACGTTACAAGGTCCCTATACCCTTTATATACGTGAAGAAAATCCCGGAGAGGTGCAAGTTTACGCACCGCAAAAACAGTTTCGCTCCTATTGATTCGTTCGCTAAGCAAGATTCCGCCGAGACAAGCTAGCACACGTAGGTACGCTGCGGCTCACAAGAATCGATCAAGCTGCCTGCTTGGTTGATTACATTGCTAGCTTTGTACGTGCATGCATAGGTCCTGTGATGTTTTGATCTAGAGTTCAAAATCCAACAATTGGTATCTAGAGCCTCAATGATCTACGATCTACGATAACGGACAGCGACGCTGAGTCGGTCAAGTCCGGCAAAGGCGGTTCCAAGGCGAACAAGAACGGCGACAAGGTGAAGAAGGGCGGCAAGTCAGCGACCAGTGGTGGAGGAACGAGCGGCGCCAACGTCCAGGCGCACCGCAACATCCCCATCCAGTACCCGATGCTCACCGACGCCAACTACGGCGTGTGGGCAATGAAGATGAAGATTATTTTCCGAACTCTTCGAGTGTGGCAGGCAATCACGGACGACGACGTCAACGAGGAGTGCGACGAAGGTGCCATGGCCGCCATAGCCCAGTCCGTGCCGGATTCCGTGCTGATGACATTGGCGGAGTTCGAGACGGCAAGAGAGGCCTGGAACGCACTCAAGGAGATGAGGATCGGAGAAGATCGCGTCACCAAGGCTCGGGCACAAGTGCTGAAGCGCCAATTGTTGGAAGACGTAGTAGTAAATCAAAAAATTTCCTACGCGTTCACCAAGATCCATCTATGGAGAAACCAACAACGAGCAAGGGGAGAGTGGATCTTCATACCTTTGAAGATCGCTAAGCGGAAGCGTTACAAGAACGCGGTTGATGGAGTCGTACTCGCAGCGATTCAGATCGCGGTAGATCCGATCAAGTGCCGAACGGACGGCACCTCCGCGTTCAACACACGTGCAGCCCGGTGACGTCTCCAACACCTTGATCCAGCAAGGAGGAAGGAGAGGTTGGGGAAGGGCTCCAACAGCAGCACGACGGCGTGGTGGTGGTGGAGTAGCAAGGTATTCCGACAGGGCTTCGCCTAAGCGCTGCGGAGGAGGAAGAAGAGAGGTAGGGCTTCGCCGTGAGAGAGAGAGATCAAATCCTGTCTCAAAACATCCAAAACCTCAAGTATATATAGGAGGAGGGACGTGGAGGGCTGGCTTGGCCTCTACTCCAAAGAGGAGATGGCCGGCCGAATTAAAGGGAGAGTCCACCTCCCACAAGGGAGGTGGATCTCCTCCTTTTAAATCCTTTTTGCCTTATCTCCTTATCTCCAGCCACATGGGCCTTTAGCAAAAGTCTTGCCCAGCCCAATAAGGGCTGTCACACTTTATCTAACAGCCCATGTGGTCCTTTGGTCGTCACACCCCTCCCGGGGGGTCCTCCGGCACCCTCCC
Organism: Hordeum marinum; assembly: GCA_022496015.1. Classification (NCBI taxonomy): domain Eukaryota; kingdom Viridiplantae; phylum Streptophyta; class Magnoliopsida; order Poales; family Poaceae; genus Hordeum; species Hordeum marinum. Next base: position 503,573,088 of record CM039674.1, on the reverse strand, counting down.
GGCACTCCCGATACACTACCGATGAGCCCGAAAACTTTCCGGTGACCAAAACTGGACTTCCTATATATCAATCTTTACCTCCGGACCATTCCGGAGCTCCTCGTGACGTCCGGGATCTCATCCGGGACTCCGAACAACCTTCGGTAATCACGTATACCTTTTCCCTATAACCCTAGCGTCATCGAACCTTAAGTGTGTAGACCCTACGGGTTCGGGAGACACGTAGACATGACCGAGACACCTCTCCGGTCAATAACCAACAGAGGGATCTGGATACCCATGTTGGCTCCCACGTACTCCACGATGATCTCATCGGATGAACCACGATGTCAAGGATTCAATCAATCCCGTATACAATTCCCTTTGTCTATCGGTATGATACTTGCCCGAGATTCGATCGTCGGTATCCCCATACCTTGTTCAATCTCGTTACTGGCAAGTCTCTTTACTCGTTCCGTAATACATCATCCCGTGGCTAACTCCTTAGTCACATTGAGCTCATTATGATGATGTCTTACCGAGTGGGCCCAGAGATACCTCTCCATCACACGGAGTGACAAATCCCAGTCTCGATTCATGCCAACCCAACAGATACTTTCGGAGATACCCGTAGTGCACCTTTATAGCCACCCAGTTACGTTGTGACGTTTGGCACACCCAAAGCATTCCTACGGTATCCGGGAGTTGCACAATCTCATGGTCTAAGGAAACGATACTTGACATTGAAAAGCTTTAGCAAACGAACTACACGATCTTGTGCTATGCTTAGGATTGGGTCTTGTCCATCACATCATTCTCCTAATGATGTGATCCCGTTATCAATGACATCCAATGTCCATGGCCATGAAACCGTGACCATCTATTGATCAACGAGCTAGTCAACTAGAGGCTCACTAGGGACATGTTGTGGTCTATGTATTCACACATGTATTATGGTTTCCGGTTAACACAATTATAGCATGAACAATAGACAATTATCATGAACAAGGAAATACAATAATAACCATTTTATTATTGCCTCTAGGGCATATTTCCAACAGTCTCCCACTTGCACTAGAGTCAATAATCTAGTTCACATCACCATGTGATTAACACTTACATCACCATGTGATCATATCATCATGTGATTAACACCCAATAAGTTCTGGGGTTTGTTCATGTCCTGCTCGTGAAAGAGGTTTTAGTCAACGGGTCTGCGACATTCAGATCCGTGTGTACCTTACAAACTTTCCATTTCATATTTGTAGATACTGCTCCCACGCTCCACTTGGAGCTATTCCAAATGGCTGCTCCACTATACGTAGCCAGATTTCTACTAAGAGTCATCCGGATTGGAGTTAAAGCTTGCATCATCGTAACCCTTTACGATGAACTCTTTATCACCTCCATAACCGAGAAATATTTCCTTAGTTCTCAAGTTACTAAGGATAACTTTGACCGTTGTCCAGTGATCCACTCTTGGATTACTCTTGTACCCCTTGACAGACTCATGGCAAGGCACACACAGGTGCGGTACACAGCATGGCATACTATATAGAGCCTATGGCTAAAGCATAGGAGATGACACTCATCTTTTCTTTATCTTCTGCCGTGGTCGGGTATTGAGTCTTACTCAATTTCACACCTTACAATACAGTCAAGAACTCCTTCTTTGACCCATCTATTTTGAACTCCTTCAAAAACTTGTCAAGGTATGTCTTCGTCGAAAAAACTTATCAAGCGAATTGATCTATCCCTATAGATCTTGATGCTCAATAAAATAGTAGCTTTATCTGGGTCTTCCTTTGAAAAAAAATCTTTTCAAACAACCCTTCATGCTCTTCCAGAAATTCTACATCATTTCCGATCAATAATATGTCAACTACATATTCTTATAAGAAATTCTATAGTGCTCCCACTCACTTTCTTGCAAATACAAGTTTCTCATAAACTTTGTATAAACTTAAACACTTTGATCACCTCATCAAAGCATATATTCCAACTCCGAGATGCTTGCTCCAGTCCATAGAAGGATCGCTGGAGTTTGCATATTATTAGCATCCTAAGGATTGACAAAACCTTCTGGTTGTATCACATACAACTCTTCCTCACAGAAACCATTACGGAAACCTTGTTTTGTCATCCATCTGCCAGATTTCATAATCGAAAAATGCAGCAACTGCTAACAAAATTTTAATAGACTTTTAGCATCGCTACAGATGAGACAATCTCATTGCAGTCAACTCCTTGAACTTGGCGGAAACTTCTTTGCGACAAGTCGAGCTTTATAAACGGTGACATTTCACCATTAGCGTCTATGTTTATCTCAAAGGTCCATTTGTACTCAATGACCCGCCATTCAACAGGCAAGTCTACCAAAGTCCATACTTGGTTTTCATACATGGATCCTTTCTCGGATTTCATGGCTCCTAGCCATTTGTTGGAATCCGGGCCCACCATCGCTTCTCCATAGTTCGTAGGTTCATCGTTGTCCAACAACATGATTTCCAAGACAGGGTTGTCGTACTACTCAGGAGCAGTACGCGTCCTTGTCGACCTACGAGGTTCGATAGTGACTTGATCCGAAGCTTCATGATCATCATCATTAACTTCCTTTTCAACTGAGTAGGCTCTACAGAAACATCTTTCTGTGTTGCACTATTCTCTGGTTGAAACAAAGGTTCAACAACCTTATCAAGTTCTATCTTCCTCCCACTCAATTCTTTCGAGAGAAACTCTTTCTCAAGAAAGGACCCGTTCTTAGCAACAAACACCTTTTGCGCTTGGATCTGAGATAGAAGGTATACCCAATGTCTCATTAGGGTATTCTATGAAGATGCATTTGTCTGCTTTGGGTTCGAGCTCGCTAGGTGAAAAACCCATTTTCACATAAGCGTCGCAGCCCCAAACATTAAGAAATGACAGCTTAGGCTTCTGTCAAACCATAATTCTCACGGTGTCATCTCAACAGACTTAGATGGTGCCCTGTTAAAGTGAATGGATTTGTCTTTAATGCATAACCCCATAATGATAGTGGTAAAACGATAAGAGACATCATAGTACTCACTATATCCAATAGAGCACGACTATGACGTTCGAACACACCATCACACTATGGTGTTCCAGGAGGCGTGAGCTGTGAAACAATTTCCACATTGTCTAAAATTGCATACCAAACTCGTAACTTAGATATCACCTCCATGATCATATCATAGACATTTATCTTCTTGTCACGATGATCTTTAACTTCACTCTGAAACTCCTTGAACCTTTCAAACATTTCAGATTCGTGTTTCATTAAGTAAATATCCCCATATTTACTCAAATCATCAGTGAAGGTAAAACAACGATATCCACTGTGTGTTTCAACACTCATTGGACCACATACATCAACATGTATTAATTCCAATAAGCCACTTGCCCGCTCCATCATATTGGATGACGGGGTCTCAGTCATCTTGCCCAAGAGGCATGGCTCGCATGTCTCAACCGATTCAAAATCGAGTGAGTCAAAAATCCATCAGCATGGAGTTTCTTTCATGCGATTTATACCAATATGACATTACGTGGCAGTGCCACAAGCATGTGGTACTATCATTATTAACTTTGTATCTTTTGGTACCAATGTTATGAATATGTGTACTACTACGATCATGATTCGATAAACCATTTCGAGTGGGTGCATGACCATTGAAGGCATTATCCATGTAAACAGAATAACCATTATTCTCTAACTTATATGAATAACCGTATCGCACTAATCATGATCTAATCACGTTTATGCTCAACGCAAACACCAAATAACATTTATTTAGGTTTATCACAAATCCTGAAGGTAGAGAGAGCGTGCGATGGTGATCACATCAATCTTGGAAATACTTCCAACACACATCGTCACCTTTCACCTAGCTAGTCTCCATTTACTCCGTAGCTTTTATTTCGAGTTGCTAACACTTAGCAACCGAACCGGTATCTAATACCCAGGTGCTACTAGGAGTACCAGCAAGGTACACATCACTAACACGTATATCAAATATACTTCCATTGACATTACCAGCCTTCTTATCTACCAATCATCTAGGGTTTTTCCGCTTCAGCGAACATTCTCCTCATAACAGAAGCACTTAGTCTCGGGTTCGGGCTCAACCTTGGGTTTCTTCACTAGAGCAACAACTGGCTTGCCATTCCTGAAGTTTTTCCCTTCTTGCCCTTGCCCCTTTTGAAACTAGTGGTTTTCACTTAACCATCAACACTTGATGCTCCTTATTGATTTCTACCTTCGCGGTGTCAAACATCACGAACAACTCAGGGATCATCTTATCCATCCCTGGCATGTTATAGTTCATTACGAAGCTCTAGTAGCTTGGTGGCAGTGACTTGGAGAACTGCATTAATCACTATCTCATCTGGAAGATTAACTCCCACTTGATTCAAGTGATTGTAGCACCCAGACAATCTGAGAACACGCTCACCGATTAAGCTATTCTCCTTTATCTTGCAGGCAAAGAATCTTGTTGGAGGTCTCATACCTCTCAACATAGGCACGAGCCTGAGATCACAATCTCAGCTCCTAGAACATCTCATATGTTCCGTGACATTCAAAACGTTTTGGAGCCTCAATTCTAAGCCGTAATGCATGACGCATTGAACTATCATGTAGTCACCAAAAAGTGCCTGTCATATGTTCACAACATCTACAGACAACGCTTGAGGGAGTGGTGCAGTTAGCGGTACATCAAAAACATAAGCTTTCTGTGCAGCAATGAGGACAATCCTCAGATCACGGACCCAGTCCGCATTATTGCTACCATCAACTTTCAACTTACTTTTCTCTAGGATTGTATCAATAAAACTGTGGAGCTACAGCACGAGCTATCTACGACATAATTTGCAAGGACATTTTTAGACTAAGTTCATGATAATTAAGTTCACTTAATCAAATTATTAATGAACTCCCACTTAGATAGAAATCTCTCTAGTCTTCCAAGTGATACATGATCCATGTCAACTAGCCCGTGTCCGATCATCACGTGAGACGGACAAGTCATCCATGGTGAACATCTCTATGTTGATCGTATCTTCTATACGACTCATGTTCGACCTTTCGGTCTTCCGTGTTCTGAGGCCATGTCTGTACATGCTAGGCTCGTCAAGTCAACCTAAGTGTTTCGCATGTGTAAATCTGGCTTACACCCGTTGTATGCGAACGTTAGAACCTATCACACCCGATCATCACGTGGTGCTTCGGAACAACGATCCTTAGCAACGGTGCACAGTTAGGGTGAACACTTCTCTTGAAATTTTATTGAGAGATCATCTTATTTACTACCGTCGTTTTAAGCAAATAAGATGTAAACATGATAAACATCACATGCAATCAATATAGTGACATGATATGGCCAATATCATCTTGCTCCTATGATCTCCATCTTCGGGGCACCATGATCATCACTGTCACCGGCACGACACCATGATCTCCATCATCATGATCTCCATCACTGTGTCTTCATGAAGTTGTCTCGCCAACTATTACTTCTACTACTACAGCTAACGTTTAGCAATAAAGTAAAGTAATTACATGGCGTTTATGATTGACACGCAGGTCATACAATAATATAAGACAACTCCTATGGCTCCTGCCGGTTGTCATAGTCATCGACATGCAAGTCGTGAACCCTATTACAAGACCATGATCAATCTCATACATCACAATGCATCACATCACATCCTTTTGGCCATATCACATCACACGGCATATGCTGCAAAAACAAGTTAGACGTCCTCTAATTTGTAGTTGCAAGTTTTTACGTGGTTGCTATAGGTTTCTAGCAAGAACGTTTCTTACCTACGTCAAAACCACAACGTGATATGCCAATTGCTATTTACCCTTCATAAGGACCCTTTTCATCGAATCCAATCCGACTAAGGTGGGAGAGACAGACACCCGCTAGCCACCTTATGCAACTAGTGCATGTCAGGCGGTGGAACCGGTCTCACGTAAGCGTACGTGTAAGGTTGGTCCGGGCCGCTTCATCCCACAATACCGTCGAATCAAGATAAGACTAGTAACGGCAAGCATATTAACAAAATCGACGCCCACAACTGCTTTGTGTTCTACTCGTGCATAGATTCTACGCATAGACCTAGCTCATGATGCCACTGTTGGAAGACGTAGTAGTAAATCAAAAATTTTCCTACGCGTTCACCAAGATCCATCTATGGAGAAACCAACAACGAGCAAGGGGAGAGTGGATCTTCATACCTTTGAAGATCGCTAAGCGGAAGCGTTACAAGAACGCGGTTGATGGAGTCGTACTCGCAGCGATTCAGATCGCGGTAGATCCGATCAAGTGCCGAACGGACGGCACCTCCGCGTTCAACACACGTGCAGCCCGGTGACGTCTCCAACACCTTGATCCAGCAAGGAGGAAGGAGAGGTTGGGGAAGGGCTCCAACAGCAGCACGACGGCGTGGTGGTGGTGGAGTAGCAAGGTATTCCGACAGGGCTTCGCCTAAGCGCTGCGGAGGAGGAAGAAGAGAGGTAGGGCTTCGCCGTGAGAGAGAGAGATCAAATCCTGTCTCAAAACATCCAAAACCTCAAGTATATATAGGAGGAGGGACGTGGAGGGCTGGCTTGGCCTCTACTCCAAAGAGGAGATGGCCGGCCGAATTAAAGGGAGAGTCCACCTCCCACAAGGGAGGTGGATCTCCTCCTTTTAAATCCTTTTTGCCTTATCTCCTTATCTCCAGCCACATGGGCCTTTCGCAAAAGTCTTGCCCAGCCCAATAAGGGCTGTCACACTTTATCTAACAGCCCATGTGGTCCTTTGGTCGTCACACCCCTCCCGGGGGGTCCTCCGGCACCCTCCCGGCACTCCCGGTACACTACCGATGAGCCCGAAAACTTTCCGGTGACCAAAACTGGACTTCCTATATATCAATCTTTACCTCCGGACCATTCCGGAGCTCCTCGTGACGTCCGGGATCTCATCCGGGACTCCGAACAACCTTCGGTAATCACGTATACCTTTTCCCTATAACCCTAGCGTCATCGAACCTTAAGTGTGTAGACCCTACGGGTTCGGGAGACACGTAGACATGACCGAGACACCTCTCCGGTCAATAACCAACAGAGGGATCTGGATACCCATGTTGGCTCCCACGTACTCCACGATGATCTCATCGGATGAACCACGATGTCAAGGATTCAATCAATCCCGTATACAATTCCCTTTGTCTATCGGTATGATACTTGCCCAAGATTCGATCGTCGGTATCCCCATACCTTGTTCAATCTCGTTACTGGCAAGTCTCTTTACTCGTTCCGTAATACATCATCCCGTGGCTAACTCCTTAGTCACATTGAGCTCATTATGATGATGTCTTACCGAGTGGGCCCAGAGATACCTCTCCATCACACGGAGTGACAAATCCCAGTCTCGATTCATGCCAACCCAACAGATACTTTCGGAGATACCCGTAGTGCACCTTTATAGCCACCCAGTTACGTTGTGACGTTTGGCACACCCAAAGCATTCCTACGGTATCCGGGAGTTGCACAATCTCATGGTCTAAGGAAACGATACTTGACATTGAAAAGCTTTAGCAAACGAACTACACGATCTTGTGCTATGCTTAGGATTGGGTCTTGTCCATCACATCATTCTCCTAATGATGTGATCCCGTTATCAATGACATCCAATGTCCATGGCCATGAAACCGTGACCATCTATTGATCAACGAGCTAGTCAACTAGAGGCTCACTAGGGACATGTTGTGGTCTATGTATTCACACATGTATTATGGTTTCCGGTTAACACAATTATAGCATGAACAATAGACAATTATCATGAACAAGGAAATACAATAATAACCATTTTATTATTGCCTCTAGGGCATATTTCCAACACCAATTTCACAAGTTGCAGATGGAGGAAACTAAATCGGTGAATGACTATGCCATGCGTCTTACTACATTGGTGGGAGAGATCCGCGCGCTTGGTGCAAAGCTCAAGGAGACCGATATTATGGAGAAAATTTTCAGTTCGGTGACTAACAAATTCACGTACATCATTGGCACACTCGAGCATCTTTACGACATCGACGACATGACCATAACGGAGGCGATCGGATGCCTGCGAACGTGGGAAGAGAATGCTCATGGCTGTCGGAAAGGCAAAGGAGGAGGTAGTGACCAACTCATGTACTCGCGCATAGATTGGGAGGCCCCAAGTAGCAAAGGAAGGCGTGACGGTGGCGAAAGCTCAAGCAACGCGAAGCGCGACGGACAAACCGGAAAAAGCAAAGGAAAAGGCAAGCCACAAGGTCGTGGTAAGGCGGACCAATCTAAAGGGCGGAAGCCACGGAACTTGAATTTATCCGAGGTCAAGTGCTATAACTGCAATGAGATGGGTCACTTTGCAAAGGATTGTCCGAAGCCTAACAAGCGGGAGATCAAGGCAAATTTGGTGAAGCGAGAAGGCGAAGGTCCAGGTCTTCTGATGGCCGAAGTTTGTGATCTCGTTGAAACGGTGGTTGTGAAACCAAGACGGAAGGTGCTACTTCATGAGAAGAAAGTGACACTGAAGCTATCCGGGGATCAGAACGTGTCGTGGTATCTCGACACGGGTTCCAGTAACCACATGACGGGGTGGAAGGAGAAATTCCTCGAGCTGGAATACAATGTTGAAGGCTCGGTCAAGTTCGGTGATGGTTCAGCTGTGGAGATTTGCGGGCAAGGATTTGTCCTCTTCGAGGGTCTCATAGGCAAAAATTGCATACTCACCGGAGTGTATTACATCCCACGGCTTCGCAACAACATCATCTCTATCGGGAAGCTTGACGAGAATGGATGCAAGGTGAATATCGAGAATGGAGTGATGACGATCTTCGACAACCTCCGAAACGTGCTGCGTCATGTTAATCGCACACGGAACAGACTCTATATCCTCAACCTTGATCAATCTCAACCGGAGTGTTGGCTCACCAAGAGTGATGATGATTCGTGGTTATGGCATGCTAGATTTGGACACGTTAACTTCTATGCCTTGAAGAAGATGTCAAAGATGGAGATGGTATCTGGGATGCCATTTATCGACCATGTTGATCGAGTATGTGACGGGTGCTTGGTTGGAAAACAGCACCACAGGCCGTTCCTTGCTCAGTCTACCTATCGTGCAAGTGATGCACTCGAGCTGCTCCATGGTGATCTATGTGGCCCCATCACCCCGGCAACTCACGCAGGAAAGAAGTACTTCTTCCTTGTGGTAGATGACTACTCGAGATATATGTGGGTCGTTCTCCTACGATCTAAAGATGAGGCGTTTGAAGCGTTCAAGAAGCTAAAGGCTGCAACAGAGATGGAACACAAGTTGAAGGTTCGCACTCTACGGACAGATCACGACAGAGAGTTTACGTCGAACGAGTTCAACGACTACTGCGAGAAGATTGGCATAAAAAGGTTCCTCGTGGCACCTTATACGCCGCAGCAGAACGGGGTTGTTGAAAGGTGCAATCGAACCGTCGTTGACATGGCAAGGAGTTTACTCAAGAGCAAGAACCTGTCGGGGACTTTTTGGGGAGAAGCTGTCTCGACGGCGGTCTACCTTCTCAATCGGGCTCCAACAAAGGCGGTGATTGGCAAGACTCCGTATGAAGCAATTTACGGACGTTCGGGCGCGTGGCGCATGTGAAGACGGCGGAACCGCATCTCTCAAAGCTTGCCGATCGTAGCACCAAAATGGTGTTCATCGGATACGAGAACAGTTCCGACATCAAGGCATACCGCTTCTATGATCCACAAACCAAGCGTTTACGGATTTCACACGACGTCGTGTTTGAAGAAAACAAAGCGTGAAATTGGAGCGCAGCAGCCAACGATGCTCCAAATGATAACATATTCACAGTTGAGTTCCCTGATGATAATGTAGGAAAAGACGTCCAGATGGTTGGCAAGACGTCCAACCAAGATGACTACAATGATAGTGATCATCATGGTGCCGAAGTTGATCACCGCGAAGAACCGTCAAATCTAAAGGTGGTGCCGAAAAAGTCTTCACGAAAGAACCGATAGGAGGGAGTTGGTCGCCATGAAGAACCGATTGGAGGGGTGGTGAATTACGTCGTCGGACGGGGCCCCTGACACTCGAGCACTTCCGTACTCACGCGTCCTTAAGTATTCGCTGAGGAGCCGAAAACTGAGACGCTACTGCACATCTATACCTACAAGCATATAATACGAGACGTACGACTAGAGACAACACAACTCACGCGCGCGCCGACCCAGCGCAAGCATGCACGCGTTTGACACGAGCCCAACGCCGAGAAAATCACGACTCAGATAGTGCAATGCATGTCACAAGAGCAGTCTGGTATGAGCCCAACACGGAGAGTAGGTTCCTCCCAAGCTACGGATGGATCTGTCGTATATGGCTGTCCGAACTTCCACGCGACCAGCTGGCGGCGCCACGTGCGAAAACGGTACGTTACGGGGTGTGCCGTACATATGGAACCTACACCAGATATTGATCAATGGTGGAACTTGTGACATACGGAAGCTCGGGCCATCCACTGCTTCACCAGGCACGCCACGCAGGCTTTTGTCAGCCCATTAGTCATTAAGTGTCCTGCCAACACAGCCAAATTAACTCACCACATGGGCCTGGGACAGTACCACCACATGCAGCCACTGCGAATATATATATATATATATATAGCATGTGGTCGTACGAGAAATTCTATAATATATAATAGCTTGTACGAAAAAAAATTATGATACTTGATCGGTTGTACAAGAAATTCTATTATATATGCATAACATGTACAGTATGTAGTAGCGTAAAATATGTTTGAAATGAAAAAATTAAATAAAAAACATAAAAGGAAAAGGAAAAATAAACAATAAACATTAAACATTAAACCGCTAAACACCTAAACCACTGAACCCCTAAACTTTTAGTCACGGTTGGTGTTACCAACCGTGACCAAAGGTCCGAATGCCCTGGCTCGCGCTGCCGAGCACGTGGTCAGCGTTTAGTCACGGTTCGTAGCCAACCGAAACGAAAGGCCTGGACTCTTTAGTCTCTATATTTTAGTCCCGGTTAAAAAATCGGGACTAATGACCCTTCCCAACCGAGACTAATGGCCTGTCTTTTACTAGTGCATATTTGATTTGTAAGCAAGAACATCATCTGGCTATACCATTATGCGTCCGATGATCGCCGCATCGCGCATGCCACCTCCTATTAAGTGTCCTGCCTGTGGCCTACTCACTCGCCCAGTTCGTGCACAAGAATCACGCCAAGAGAGAACAGAAAGGCGAGATAGATGAAGATAGGCATGACAAGTAGGCCCATGTTGTCAGTGAGAGAAACAAGGGATCCTGATCGGGATTTCGCCAACAAACAGGTTTAGGATTGAAAATAAAAGGGATTGCAGAGGACAGGATACAGACTTCAGGGATTTAGAGGTGAGGGTTTGTTTACGACACGCTCTACAACCACGAGGTTCAAATCAAACTTCACTCGCTTGAATAGCTGCCGGTATCGAATCCATAGCTATCCTTCTGCTACGACTCATTGCTAATTACAATGCTTAATCAATTTGAGATGGCAAACTATGTAAATATTTCCGCCACAAATCGAAGCACCGCATGAAAAATATAATATCGAGTACGTTAAGTATAAAAGGATGTCTGTTCAAACACACAGTTTACACAAAGAATGTCTATTCATGCACACAGTTTACTCAAACTATGTAACAATAAGTATAAACTAGTGCAATGTTAATAAAACATACGAAAGTGAACCCATTACATACAATTGCATCAAACCGTTGCTCCATGTATGAGTAGGATCATGTATCTGAATATCTCATTGCCGCCAACAAAACCTCAAAGAGAAAGTTTCCAAACCTGAAGTCCTTTTTTTGGTAATCATAGTACCGTACGTAATACCGCTAGGCTGTTGTACCAGCCTTGCCCTTCCGTTTTTCTCATGGAAGAAGAACTACATTATCTTTGCCGAGGACAAAAACCTCAAGTATCTCCTCACCTTTGTAGGAGTATCTACAAGAGTATAGAGAATGTACACAGCAGTTGCTTTATATGCAAATGTAAAATACAAAACGAACCGGCTAAATGTCAGTTGCCTGAAAAAAAATTACATACATCGGATGATTCCCCCTTCGTCCCCATTGCCGACAACCGCTTCCATTTTCGAACCGCCCGCCTCCATTTGCCTAACCGCTGGCACACGCCACTTGCAGCCGGCATCGCCTTGTCGTCCCGTGCTGCCTCCTGTACCCACAGTCCCACACCGAAAATGCTACACTTACGAGAAAAAGCTACGGGTTTTGCTTACGGGCTGATCGTGCATTGAGGCCATTGGCTGCAGTTCCGGAAATATCTCCTATCAGTCCATCCCCATGAAATCCATGCGTGACACATCAGCCTGTAAGAATATCCCGTAACCTTTTGCCCGTAAGCGTAGCATTGTTGGTCCCACACTCCTATCCGTCAACCCTCCTTCCCCCCCTTTTCAGCGCCGGTAAAATCCTCGTGTACCAGCATCCAAATCCGTCAACCCTCGGACATCCCTACACATACGACGCCACATTATCCTCATTTCCAGCTCGATGTTTGGGGAATTGGACTGACGCACAATTCATTTTCAGGCAACTAGATTTTAGGAACCGCGAAGCACAAAAAAATCGCCGGTGGCAACAAATATCGGATGATCATGACGTGAAGAGCTGGCTCCCGAGGGTGATGATGGCGGTGCCGTCGCCCATGACGGTCGTCAGGGTCATCTCCTTCTCCAAAATGCGGTCCAGCTCCGCCGCGACGAGCCGCATCTTGGGCCGCCTCCTCACCGCCGACGGGCTGAGGCACTGCAATGTAAGGCCGACCAGCTCCTTCATGCCCTCCGAGGTGAAGCTGCCGCCGAGCCTTGGGTCCGCCACCTCGTCTCCCGACGCCTCCAGCTGACACATTCAACAAGGAGCTAGCGTCAACATAATGTACTCTAGCAAATATTACTATATCTGGTTGGAATGAAAATAAACTGAAATTGGTATCACTGACTGACTGGTTAATTACCCAATGAGCAAGAGATTCGGTTGATTCTGGAGAAACCAAGCTGGTGGCCTCCCTGCCGGTGATGAGCTCCAGGAGAAAGACTCCAAAGCTGTACACGTCGCTGCTCGCAGAGAGCTGTGCCAATGAATGTGCCCTGAGAATGAGAATGAAGGAGCGCGTACAGAGAAACGCAGTTGCATGACAGTCAGACAACGGTGGCGATTATTTACAGGGCGCAGCTGCACACGTAAGCTGCAGAATAGTAGTAATGTTCAGACAGAGAGACTTACTCTGGATCCTGGTAGACGCCGGAACGGAACCCGGTCAGCGGCGAGCCGGGGTCCTCGAGCCCTCTGAGCAGCCGGTCGACTCCGGCGTCGGACACCTTGGCGATGAAGTTCTCGTCCACCAGCACGTTGCTCGTCTTGAAGCCTTTGTGGATCAATGGAGGCGCGAGGCTGTGCAGATGGTCCAGGCCTACAATGCAGTTCAGAGTTCAGACACTGTTTCTCACACTTGGTCTGATGCCGTCAGAAACAAGCACGGTGCATCGTGTAAGTTTTCTGACCTTTGGCCGCTCCAATGGCGATCGAGAGCCTCTGCTTGAACTCCAGCCTTGTCATCGACTCTTTGCCGGTATCTGTTAAATTGATTTACCATGTGCGCATTAGCGTTCGGTTGTTTGCTGCTTCGAATTTGTCTGACAGGAATGAGGCTGTGCAACTGCAAATTACCGTATAGATGGCCGCAGACGCTGCCGTTGGGCAGGTGCTCGAAGACGAGCATCTGCAGACCGCCGTCCTGGCAGTAGCCGATGAGGGTCACCACGTTCCGGTGCCAGATCTCCGACTGCCTCCTCACCTGCAGCCGATGACGTCAATTCAGTCAAGTGCAATTCATGAACTGTCGACGAAAATCTGGCCAGTTCAGAAACTAAATGACGGTTCATCAAGTAGCAGAGCGGGTTCAGAGAGTTCCAGATGGTTCAGGTTACCTCGTCGACCAAGTCCTGGCGCGGCGCGCCGACGCGGCGCTTGATGGCGACGACGGTGCCGTCGAGCAGGAGGCCCATGTACACCTTGCCGAAGGTGCCGGCGCCGACGAGGTTGGCGTCGCTGAAGTTCTTGGTGGCGTGGGACATCTCCTCCAGCGTGAACCTCCTGGCGCCCTGGTAATCCGGCGCCGACGACGTCCGGCCGCACCTGCCCCACTCCGCTGAGCCCAAACAACTCCTCGGTCACGCACGGCAGATGCAGATAAACTTGCGGCAGGACATATAATTTGCTAGTGTCAGGTAAGTACCTAGCGTGGGGGGAGTTTCGTCGGAGGCGGTGTCGGATGTCCGGCTACGGCGCGCCCCGAGCCGCCACCAGCAGAGCGCGGCGGCGACCGACAGCAGCACCAGCGCGGCGACGGACGCGGCAACGCCGGCTACGACCGCGGTTGGCAATGCCATGATCCGGGCGACCGTGGCATCCCTGCACAGGCACCGGATCAATCGCCGGTCGATCAAGAATCCGTGCCCCGGATGCTGCCGGCGGCACAGTGCTAACCTGGGAAGAGCGACGACGGAGGGCCGCTATAGCTTCGGCATTCATCAATGCGGCGGCGGAGCTCGCTCGGCAGCTCTTGGAGCGGCGCTGCCCGATCGGACCAAGAGACGTACGGAGGCGAGACGAGACGACGGCCGGGCCGGGTGTTTTAAAGACGAAGACGAGAGCTCGACGGGAGGGATGGATGGATGCAACTGGGCTAGCTACTGGTAGCTGGTACGCAATCAGAGGAGGGAGGAACAGCAGGGAGCAGAGCAGCTAGGCTAGAGCCTGAGAGCCAGGCCAAGAAGACGCAGCAGGTGGTGGTGTGGGCGATGAGAAATGAATGCGCATCGGCACATGGCAACTTGGGCGCCCGCCATGCCGCGCCGCGCCGCGCATGCACGTGGAGCGGAAGCATTTCACCGCGGCGGTGAAGAAGGTGAAACGAACGAATTGGTCGCCGTCGTCGTCTTCTTCACCGGGCGAGCGGCTCCGCCATGGGCAGCTGGAAGCGGGACCCGGTCGTTCGCGGGCCCGGCCCGGTGGCTGTCCTGACCTTCGGCTAGCTGTCAACGTGGGGCCTGGGTCGGTGGGACCACCCACAGGCCGCTTTGACCCGGCTGTGATAGGTTGGAGACCCGATCGAGCAAGGATGATTGCATCGTGCAGTTGGCATCTAGCGGCGGCCGGCCGGCCGGCCGGAGCGGCATGACGGCGGCGCAGGGGTGTCCTGTTTTGCTACCTGCTTCCAGGTACTTCCTGGATAAACTAGTGCAAATTGGGTAGCCTCGTGTCATCTCGTGACAGCCAGCATGTATATTCGGTTGGTAGTGAAGATACTTGCTTTATTATTAGAGAAAAAAGAAGGCCTGTACCGTGCCAAGTACATTATCGCGTCATCACACATGCCAACCTCGGCTCGACCTTGAGGAAAACGAGGTGGCCTGGCCGCCTAGCTGGCTGATATACCAGCACAGCGAAGTACCGGGCTCCTTCTTCATCGCTTTTCTTTTATGGTGTTTCGGCGTCGGGTGTGGCTAGGTCTCAACCGAACGGAGACTTCGTTCAAGTCTTACTTAAGCGAGAGTTAGCAAGACTATTCCACATCTGCGGAGGCGTGCGTGACCATCAACCGAAAACACGTCAAAGATGAGGTCAGGATGAATTTCAAGGTTATTTTTTTACATCCTTGGTTTAGTAGCCTCTCTTGGCGCTTTATCACTTTCAGTTTCAGATCCTCAAGTGAGCCATTTCATTGTTTCTGAACCATGCAAAGAAACATGGGTTTGCAGTATAAACTGGGTTGATCTAAATGGTTCAAACAGCAAGCAAATCTAAATGATTCAGACAACAAGGCGCAAATCAATACAACTCTTTGCAGGCTAGCGGCAAGGCAGATTTGCTTGCAAGGGGTCCAGTTAGATACTCTGCCCCGAGACAAGATCCAAATCTGAATCCGATATTCATTCTTTTTATCAGATTTGCTTGCCCATATACATGCGCACACACTACAGATGAGTGTTTTGTTGATCTGAAGATACAGTTCGAACATGTTGTGTTTCCTTTAGTCAGACTGACCAGTTTTTCTGACTTGCTTAACACGCGCACCATTAATTCCAGTACTCGTTCTGTATAAAAGAATTAAATTAGTCAAAATGTCTGTTCAATCTAGCACCGTACGCTCAAGTCCAAGTGACCATGGCTCTGTTTGGATCCATGGATTAGAGTTAGAATTGATTAGATTGGAGAGAACTAACCCTAAAAGATCCAAACAGTAGAGTTAGAGTTGGTTAGATGCATCTAACCCACCCAAAAAACTAACCCGGTGAAGAGGTGCTTATTTGGGTTAGAGTCAGTGGGTCCCTCAATTTTTAATTCCTGGCCACAGCCGGATCCTGCCCTGCCCACGACTCGCTCGCTCGCTCGTCTCTCCCGACCCCTCGCTCCTCTCGCTACCTGCAGCCGCCACCACATCCCGTCGGTCGCCGCCGCCCCCCGCCCCATCCCGCTCGCCGCCGCCAGCCCTCCTGTCGGTCACCGTCGCCCTCATTCCGCCGCCCCCCGCCCCATCCCGCCCGCCGCCGCCAGCCCTCCTGTCGGTCACCGTCGCCCTCATTCCGCCGCCCCCCGCCCCATCCCGCCCGCCGCCGCTAGCCCTCCTGTCGGTCACCGTCGCCCTCATTCCGCCGCCCCCGCCCCATCCCGCCCGCCGCCGCCAGCCCTCCTGTCGGTCACCGTCGCCCTCATTCCGCCGCCCCCCGCCCCATCCCGCCCGCCGCCGCCAGCCCTCCTGTCGGTCACCGTCGCCCTCATTCCGCCGCCCCCCGCCCCATCCCGCCCGCCGCCGCCAGCCCTCCTGTCGGTCACCGTCGCCCTCATTCCGCCGCCCACCGCCCCATCCCGCCCGCCGCCGCCCCACCCCACCCCCGCCCCCATCTGCCGCTGCCGTCCCCGTCCTGCCGTCGAGCCGCCCACCTCCGTCCGCCGCCCCTCCGTCTGCCGATGAGCCTCCCCCTCCGTCAGCCCCACCCCCCGCCCCCATCTGCCACATCCACCTGCCGGGTGCCCCAACCGTGCCCATCCCGCCGGCGAGCCGGCCCCGCTCCGTCAGCCACCGCCCCTCCGCAGCATCCCGCTGGCGAGCCGCCCCCCTCCGTCAGCCGCCGCCCCTCCGCAGCATCCCGTCAGGCGTATTTGGTTGTGAGCGAGACAAGGCCACACAAGGACCGGCCACACCAAATCCGGCAGGATGTAGGGTCCAAAGTAGCCAAATGATTAAAAAAGAACATTTACTATCAATCTAACCCTATGATCCAAACACCTCTTTGGTTAGAGTTAGTTCAGGGTTAAAATCTAACTCTAACCTCTAACCGAGTTAGAGTATCCAAACAGGACCCATAATCCGAGTTTTTTACACGTTTATGTTTATTAACCTAAATATACGCGCAAGGCTTATAAACAGAAAGGAGGAAGTATCTCTTACTAACCTCGAGTGCGTATAATATTACTACTATATAGTAAATTATTGCATGCTCAGGAGATGCACTGTTTCAGCTCTTCTCCTGATAACATTTACACCAATAGAAACATCTTCAGCGTGCACA
The DNA here is from genome assembly GCA_022496015.1 of Hordeum marinum. NCBI lineage: Eukaryota > Viridiplantae > Streptophyta > Magnoliopsida > Poales > Poaceae > Hordeum > Hordeum marinum. The sequence continues at coordinate 503,555,395 of CM039674.1, read as the reverse complement.
AGTGCTGCACAATTACCAAAGAGAACAAAAATAAATTAAGAAGAGGGCACATGCACCATTTCAATCATGCTCTGGTGCAGGTGAGAATCCAATGACTGTCACTGGAAAAGAAATACCCAGGGCAGCATGGCAGCTTCCAGCCTGGATCGTTCAGAGCTGTTGGATATACTAGATCCAAATGTGTAGACATTAGTTAACAAGATGTTCTCATCACAATTATATTAGGCACCGTGACAGTCTGATTAAAGATAGGGAGGTTTACTGGACTATAATTAGATAAGGATCCCAACTAGGTAGCAACTGAAAGTCAGCACAAAAAACCATAGGGCATTTTTAACCGATCCTCAATAATCGGTTAAAGGAATAAAAATTCGATTTTATTCCTCTAACCGGCACCTAGCCGGTCCTCAATCAACGCTAGTGAAGTAAAAAAGCATACTTCAGTCGTCGCTCATTTTCCTATATTTACTTTACCGTTTGGCGTTCGAGTAAAAAATATCCACTTCGCCTCCTTTGCCCCTCTTCCTTCCCCTGCCCTGCCGCCGATGACTCCCCCGCCGTCCCTCTCTTCCCATTGGCCAGACGTGGTGGCCAGAGGTACCCGTCACTGATCTACAGCGCGGATCCGCGATGCCACTCCCGCGGTTCGTCTTTAAGCAACGCATCCTCGAGTCGTCGATGCGCCGACCCCCGCCCGCTTTGTCAACTTCCCAGACCTTCCTTCGCCACAGAAGCCGCAAAGGAAACACCTAGACGTCCGCCAACGCGCATGGGGGACATTGGTGACGAAGATCACCGATTGGGAGAGCCATACAAAGAAGTGCATGGGGTCATTGCACACGGCGGAGCTCGCCGCACTCGAATACGATCGGTGAGAGGTCCAGTTCCATGGCGTGGCGGTGAGGCTCAACTTCGTGTGAAAGACGGCACCGGTGCACCTCGTCCCGATGGCATCGTGTGTTGGATGCGGGGAAAACGAAACAGTGCTAGAATCTGACAAGAACTCCGTTCAAAAAAAAATCTGTCATGAACTCCATTAATATATATATATATATATATATATATATATATATATATATATATATATATATATATATATATGACAGGCAAGAATCCCGTTACAAAAAAGGTGGTGCATAAATCTCCATTTTGGAAGGTTGGTTTCATGAGAGAGAATCATGATTTTTGTTATGTTTGGGAAGTTTCACATTTTCAGGCTCAAATGAAATTTTTGTAGCATATTTAGTTGGGGGACTACACTTAGCCAACATATCCATGTCTATACTTTTTCTGTCCCAAAATAAATGTCTCAATTCTAGTATAGTTATATACTAAAATTAATACAAAGTTGATACGTTTATTTTAAGATACAAAAAGTACAATACAGCGTGGTTGAAAATATCATTAATGCACCACTTGTGGTCAATACTAATGTGTTCTTGTCGGCCAAAATTTGATCGCATTGTATAACTGTGTGATTGCCTTCACAATATTCCGTTGCAAAGACTACTAAGACACCTTCAGATGGAATTTGCACCAAAATGGTTCAACACTCAATGTATGCAACGTTGTGCCAATGCGACAATATAGCATCTGACTCAGACTTGATTAAGTATGAGTCGATTGAGATTTGGCATTCCCATTAAAAAAGATTAAAAAAAAACATGGTTTCTACTTATGGTAACTCAGAATCGTGTAGACCGTCTGCAGCATCGCCGGAACAACGATGAGCGCGGCCACCACGGCGAACGAGACGGGCACCCATGGAGAAGGGAAGAAGTGCAGCATGAAGTCCCCGTACCACCTGCTTGACCGCCTCCTCCTGTGCCGCGCCACCGCGCTTAGCATCTCACCGTACTCTTGAGGCATGCGCACACCGGACGCCTCCGCGACGATGTCACGGAACAAGTCCACCACCTCCTCGTCGGTGTACTTTACGCTCCCGAGGGCCCACCGGCGGCGAAGCAGCGCCGCGTCCTGCGGGCACCGTATGAGGCCCTCCATGCGCACCACGTGCGCCGTCACGCAGACGCCGTTCGCCCAGTGGAAGTGCTTCTCGAAGGCCACCATGTTGTGGAGCAACGCGACGGTGTAGGCGAGGATGTGGAAGCTCGGGATGGTCATCACCGCCACCGGGCTCGCCGCCGTGCTCCAGAACTGCATGTCGAGGTCGCCGCCGTGCCTCTCCCTCGCGTTTAGCTTGGCCTTCCGGAACCACACTGCCGCCCGCTGCAGCTCCCTGGCGCAAGGGATGAGCCACTCCGACTCCTCCTTGACCTCGAGAAGCTTCAATGGTGTGGAGAGGACGCGGTACTTGTTCTCCGGTACGCGCGACCAGTGGAAGAGGTGCAGGATGTGATAGAATTTCGCGTCCGTCGTTTGCCGGAGCGGCAAGTCGATGACCTTGCCGCGCGCCCTCCTCGGACAGATGCCATCGAAGCAGCCAAGCACCAGCTCCTCAACGGAGCGGAGCTTGAGACCGCGGCACGAGGCGGCGAGCAGCTTCACGACGGCGAAGGGGATCTGATTCTCCAGCACGAGCAGGTCGAGCATGATCTCGTCGGCGTACTGCGACACGGCCGTGTACAGTATGAAGTGCTCCCTCGTGACGGACGCCGCCGCCCGTTCCTCCCAGCCGCCTGTCTTGCTGAACATGATGCTGAAGACGAGGACGAAGCTGCTGTCCAGGAGGAGCATCTTCACGAACTTCTCCTCGTCCCGGAGCCATTCCGCGGCGACCGCGTCCGCGTCGTCGGCGAACTCGTCGCGGAAGCTGCCGCGCGTCGCCCCGAGCGCCGCGACGTACTGCTCGACGTCCAGCCCGCACCGCTCCTGCAGATACCGCAGGAACGGCAGCTTGGCCTCGTCGTCAAAGGCAAGGCCTCGGTCGCCGCGGTGGTACGGGCCAATGGCCACCGCGCGCACCGTGTGTAGCGCCTTCACGTCGGCGCGCCGGGTGCGCGGCCGAAGGATGGTCGCCGCGCGCTGGCCGAGGTACCACAGCATCGGCGTACGGCCGATGAGCTCGTTCAGGACGGCGGTGCTCCGTGACGCCGAAGTGAGCTCGCGCAGCCATTCCGTGTGGATCTCGCCGCCGCCGTGATTTACAGCATTCCTGCCGATGGTTGGACTTGCAGCGATGTCGATGAGGTGGCGATCGTTTTCGTTGCTAATGCTCAGCTCATTGCTTGTGCTCATTGTGAATTTTGTGATTCATCACTCTGTGTTCATCTGGAAAATGATGGTATGTAAAGTTGACGTGGGGAATACCATGGAAACTGAAACCGGCTTGCTCAGCATCAGAAAATCATCGAAAAAAAACAAACCTCCTTTGATCTTGGTTGGCCCATCTTAGCCGTTTACAAATCGATCAAGTGGTGCTGACAGCGCAGGGGAATTATTTTATTTCTGCCAGCGACTATGGCTCAATTGATTTGCCAAGCGGATTTATGTTCTTCAAAAATCAAAATAGTATAGTTCTTGTTTGGAAAACAAACAACGTTTTTTCTGATCATCAACCATGTGGGAGAAGTTCAGCGACTCTGGACCATGTGTTCAGTTTCTCTTTTAGAAAACACTATAAGTTGAGCTTCGTTGTGCTGGCGAATTCGCAGCAAGTAGTTGCTCAAGCATGTTTTCCAAGCTTAAGCTCCTGATGTCCCTTTTGTCGATAAAGAAGCACAAATCTATCTCCTGACAAGAAAATTGTTCGGTTGGTTGTGAAGATACTTGTTAAAGAACTTTAGAAGAAATACACGGTGGCAAAATGTTTCAACAACTTATGTGACTCTGAATTTCTAGGGCTGTTCGTTTATGTTTCGGTAGACATGACTCATAATTGTATCTTAATGGCTCGATATTTGTAAACCCAGACCAGGATCAATTTGCACTCTGAACACTTCCTACTAATGCTGACAAGTGACATGTTACCCATTGAGTAGTTTTTCCTGCACTAAGTTCAGATATCATTCCAACTTGCAGATTGTTACTTTGTTAGGTCGGCTTTCAGAGAACAGTCGATGTCATGTACTCCCTCCGTTCCAAAGTAGTATTTTGTACTATTTTAGTACTATTAAATCTGCAACAACTATTTTGGGACGGAGAGAATACTTGTTTTGTAGTTTTAGTTCAATTTATTTCTTGCTGCAGGAATCTAAATGATTTAGGCAACAATGCAGGATACGACTCTTTGCAGGCTACCAGCACCCAAGTTGCTCAAATTATAAAGCACGGAGAGGGGCACCAAGGGGGTCCAGTTAGATACTCTCTGAGATCCAAATCTGAATCCATAATGTCCTTTTTATCAGATATGCTTGCCCATACGCACCTATCACAGGTGGAAAAGCATATGGACATTGCTTAGTCACAAGTCTGTCTGCAGGAAATTAAGGTTTCATTCTTCACGAGTGTTTTAATCACAAAATACAGCTAGAACATGATGGTTTTCCCTGAATCAGATTGACTTGTTTTCTGGTTGTTTAACACACACATCATTCATTTCAGTACTTGTTCCATCTGAAGAAAACAAATGATTTGGTCAAGCTGCCTGGTCAATCTAGCACCGTTAGCTCAAGTTCAAGTACGTATCCATGAAAAGAAAGTCAATTTTGAGTTCCTCACATTAGCTAGTACTCCCTCCGTAAATAAATATAAGAGCATTTACATCACTAAAATAGTAATCTAAACGCTCTTATATTTTTTTATAGAGGGAGTAGTATATAGTATTAGTAGTAATAAATTGTTGTATGCTTGGGTGAACATAACAACTTCAGTAAACCTGGACTGCTCATGGAAATGATCTCAGATGCACTGTTTCAGCTGTTATGCTACTGATAGCATATATCAATAGAAACATCTTCAGACTTCAGGGTGCCAAAGTACTAAACAATTACCGAAAAGAACAAAAATAAATAAAGAAGAGGGCACATGCACCATTGATCCATGCCCTTGTGCAGACGAGAATCCAATGACTGTCACTAGAAAAGAAATTCTAATGTCAGCATGACAGCTTCCAGCCTGGATCGTGCAGAGTTGTTGGATATACCAGATCCATATGCAGACATTAGTTAGCGAGGTCATCACATTACCTCCAACAGCCCCTCGCGTCACCTCCCCTGGGCGACGCCAGGGGACCCAAACCCTAGCGCCGCTAGCCCCCTCCCGTCTCCTCTCCTGCCGCCGCTGCCGCCAGTCAAGTCCGCGGTGGCGGCGGGCCCGGCGCCAAAGCGCTAGGGCGGGCGGTGTGCTGCGGGATCTCCCGGAGGCGACAGGGGCGACTCCGGCGTTGGATCCGCGAGCAGCAGGCAGGGCGGCGCCCCTTGCCTGCGCGGCGGCTGCGTGATCCATGGCCGGCATGGAGATCCTCGGTGGAGTCTATTTTCTGGAGATGGGTCGCGGCGGCCGCGGATCTGGTGTCCCGTCCAGATCCGCCGTGGCGTGGTCTTGGCCGGCCGGTGGTGCGTGGTGGGACCGGTGAGGGGATGTAGGATCTCTGCCGGAGTATCGGCGGCGGCATACGTCTTCATGGCGAGGCTCCGCGCGGTTCCGGCCAGCCGCGAGATCGGGACAACACGACTTCCGGTGAAAACCGTGCCTGACTGCGGTCGTGGCGGACGATGGCGGCGTCTCTGACGTCGTTCCCTTCTCGAGGCATCGTTGTTGCAGGTCACGTCAACTCGATCGGGATGTTCTGGGGGAAACCCTAGATCTGGGTCTACCGGATCGGACGATGACGACGCCTTCGATGTCGTTTTCCCTCCTAGGGGCATCGTTTTGGAGTATGTGCTGGCTGGAGGGGACAGGACGAAGAGCGGTGTTACATCTACCGCAAGGCCGACGGTGGATCACGGTGTTGGAAATATGCCCTAGAGGCAATAATAAATTAGTTATTATCATATTTCCTTGTTCATGATAATCGTTTATTATCCATACTATAATTGTATTGATTGGAGACTTAGATGCATGTGTGGATACATAGACAAAACCATATCCCTAGTATGCCTCTAATAGACTAGCTTGTTGATCAAAGATGGTTAAGGTTTCCTAGACATGGACATGAGATGTCATTTGATAACGGGATCACATCATTAGGAGAATGGTGTGATGGACAAGACCCAAACTACAAACGTAGCATATGATTGTGTCAGTTTATTGCTATTGTTTTCTGCATGTCAAGTATATGTTCCTATGACCATGAGATCATGCAACTCACGGACACCGGAGGAGTGCCTTGTGTGTATCAAACGTCGCAACGTAACTGAGTGACTATAAAGGTGCATTACAGGTATCTCCGAGGGTGTCTGTTGAGTTGGCATGGATCAAGACTGGGATTTGTTACTCCGTGTGACGGAGAGGTATTTCAGGGCCCACTCGGTAATACAACATCACAATAAAGCCTTGCAAGCAATGTGGCTAAGTGTTAGCCACGGGACCTTGTATTATGAAACGAGTAAAGAGACTTGCTGATAACAAGGTTGAACTAGGTATACAGATACCAACAATCGAATCTTGGGCAAGTAACATACCGAAGAACAAAGGGAACATCATACGGGATTAACTGAATCCTTGACATAGAGGTTTGACCGATAAAGATCTTCGTAGAATATGTAGGAACCAATATGGGCATCCAGGTCCCGCTATTGGTTATTGACCATAGAGGTGTCTCGGTCATGTCTACATATTTTTCGAACCCGCAGGGTCTGCACACTTAAGGTTTGGTGACGTTTCGGTAGTATAGAGTTATGCATGGTGGTGACCGAAGGTTGTTAGGAGTCCCGGATGAGATCCCGGACATCACAAGGAGCTCCGGAATGGTCCGTAGGTAAAGATTGATATATAGGAAGTCCTATTTTGATCGCCAGAAAAGTTTCGGGCTCATCGGTAGTGTACCGGGAGTGCTAGTAGTGTACCGGGGGACCATCGGGAGGGCTATTTCGACCCAAGAGGCTACATGGGCTGTGTGAAGGGGAATACCAGCCCTTTGTGGGCTGGTGGAAGTCCCACACAAGGCCCATGCGGCTGGGAAGAAAAGCCCAAATGAAAAAAGGTGAAAAAAGACAAAAAAGGGCCAAATAAGGAAGGAGTCCTAATCCTACTAGGAGTGGAGGAGGAGGACTCCTCCCTCCTTGGTTTGGCCGACCCAAGGGCTGCCTTTTGGGCAGACAAGCCTCCTCCTCCTCTCCTCCTATATATACTAGAGGATTTTAGGGTTTTGGCACAAGATTTTCAGCCACGTGCTACCCGTTCCTCTAGTGCATAGCTTCTCCTCTAGGTCGGTTTCTGCAGTGCTCAAGCGAAGCCCTGCCGGAATAGCTCCACCACCATCGCCGCATCACCGTCACGCTGCTGGAGAGCTCTTCTACCTCTCCGCTCCCTCTTGCTAGATCAAGAAGGCGGAGATCATCATCAAGCTGTACATGTGCTGGACGTGGAGGTACCGTCCGTTCGGCGCTAGATCAGAAGGACCGTGATGAGTTCACGAGACGGATCGTGATGAGTTCGCGAGACGGATCGTGATGAGATCGCGGGACGGATCGTGATGAGTTCGCGGGACGGGTCATGATTGGATCACGGGAAGGATCGTGATGAGATCGTGGGACACTCGGTGATTTGGATCGCGAAGACGTTCGACTACACCAACCGCGTTTCTTAACGCTTCCCGCTTAGCGATCTACAAGGGTATGTAGATCCACTCTCCCTCTCATAGATGCTCATCACGATGGATAGATATTGTGTGTGCGTAGGAATTTTTTTGTTGCCCATGCAACGTTCCCCAGCAGTGGCATCATGAGCTAGGTCTATGTGTAGATGGGATCTCGAGTAGAACACAAAGAGTTTGTGGGCGTTGATGCTTAGATTGCTTCCTCCCTTGGTCGTGTTTTGGTTCAGCGGTATTGTGGGATGAAGCGGCCCGGACCAACATTACTCGTATGCTTACGAGAGACCGGTTCCATAGACTGACATGTAACTTCATTACACAAAGATGGCTGGCGGGTGTCTATTTCTCTTACTTAAGTTGGATCGGATTCGACTAAGGCGGTCCTTGAGAAGGTTGAAAAGCAACTCATGTATCACCGTTGTGGTTTATACGTAGGTGAGAATTGTTCTTGGTAGATACCCGTAGCAGCCACATATAACATGCAACAACAATTAGAGGACGTCTAACTTGTTTTTGCAGGGTATGTTGTGATGTGATATGGCCAATTACATGATGTGATATATGTGATGTATGAGATGATCATGTGATGTATAGATTATCATGACTTGCATGTCGCTGAGTACGGCAACCGGCAGGAGCCATAGGGTTGTCTTTAATTATTGTATGACCTGTGTGTCAATCATTAAGCGCTATGTAATACTTTACTTTATGGATAAACGATAGCAATAGTAGTAGAAGCATGTTGGGCGCGACAACCCCGATGGCGACACGTTGATGGAGATCAAGATGATGGAGATCATGGTGTCGTGCCGGTGACATGGAGATCATGCCGGTGCTTTCAAGATGGAGATCAAAAGCACAAGTTCATGGCCATATCATGTCACTTATGATTTGCATGTGATGTTAATCCTTTTATGCACCTTGTTTTGCTTAGGATGATGGTAGCATTATAAGGTGATCCCTCACTTAAATTTCAAGATGAATTGTGTTCTCCCCGCGTGTGCACCGTTGCAAAAGTTCGTCGTGTTGAGACACCACGTGATGATCGGGTGTGATAGACTCTACGTTCACATACAATGGGTGCAAGCCAGTGTTGCACGTGCAGAACACTCGGGTTAAACTTGACGAGCCTAGCATGTACAGACATGGCCTCGGAACACAAGAGACCGAAAGGTCGAACATGAGTCATATAGTAGATATGATCAACATGATGATGTTCAGCATTGAAACCACCTCAACTCACGTGATGATCAGACTTGAGTTGGTGAATTTGGATCATGTATCACTCGAATGACTAGAGGGATGTCAATTTGAGTGGGAGTTCTTAAGTAATATGATTAATTGAATTCATTATCATGAACATAGTCAGTAGTGTCTTTGCAAACTGTGTTGTAGATTACTAGCTCACGTTGTAGCTCCCTTGAATTTTTATATGTTCCTAGAGAAATAGAGTTGAAAGATGATGGTAGCAATATTGCGGACTGGCTCCATGATCTAAGGATTGTACTCATTGCTGCACAGAAGGCTTATGTCCTTTATGCACCACTCGGTGCGCAAACCCCTCTAGCGTTGTTTGTAGATGTTGTGAACATGTGACAGGCACGTTCTGATAACTACTTGATAGTTTAGTGCGTCATGCATTACAGCTTAGAATTGAGGCTCCGAAACGTTTTGAACGTCATGGAACATATGAGATGTTCTAAGAGCTGAAATTAGGATCTCAGGATCGTGCCCGTGTTGTGAGATATGAGATCTCCAACAAGATTCTTTACCTGTAAGATGAAGGAGAATAGCTCGCATGTGCTCAGATTGTTTGGATGCTACAATCGCTTGAATCGAGTGGGAGTTGATCTTCCAGATAAGATAGTGATTCTTATTGTTCTCCAAGTCACTGTCACGAAGCTACTAGAACTTGGTGATGAACTATAAACGCCAGGGATAAAAATAATGATCCCTGAGCTGTTCGCGATGTTTGACACCGCGAAGGTAGAAATCAAGAAGGAGCATCAAGTGTTGATGGTTAGTAAAACCACTAGTTTCGAGAAGGGCAAGGGCAAGGAGGGAAACTTTATGGATAGCAAGTCAGTTGCTGCTCCGATGAAGCAACCCAAAGTTCAACCCAAACCCGAGACTAAGTGCTTCGATTATGAGGAGAGTGGTCGCTGAAGCGGAATAACCCTAGATACTTGGTAGATAAGAAGGCTGGCAACATCGACAAAATTATATTTGATATATGTGTTATTGATGTGTACTTTGCTAGTACTCCTAGTAGCACCTGGGTATTGGATACCGGTTCGGTTGCTAAATGTTAGTAACTCAAAATAAAAGCTACGGAATAAACGGAGAACTAGCTAAGGGTGAGGTGACGATGTGTGTTGGAAATGTTTCCAAGGTTGTTGTGATCAACATTGCACGCTCTCTCTACCTTCGGGATTAGTGACAAACCTAAATAAATGTTATTTGGTGTTTTGCGTTGAGCATGAACATGATTGGATCGTGTTTATTGCAACACGGTTATTCATTTAAGTTAGAGAATAATGGTTAGTTTGTTTACATGAATAATACCTTCAATGGTCAAGCACCCAGTGAGAATGGTTTGTTGAATCTTGATCGTAGTAATACACATGTTCATAACATTGATGCCAAAAGATACAAAGTTAATAATAATAGTATCACATACTTGTGGCACTGCCGCTAAATGTCATATTGGTATAAAACGCATGAAGAAACTCCATGCTGATGGATCTTTGGACTCATTCGATTTCGAATCGGTTGAGATATGTGAACCATGCCTCTTGGTCAAGATGACTAAGGACCCCGTTTTCTGGTTTGCTGGAGCGGGCAAGTGACTTATTGGAAATTATACATGTTGATGTATGCAATCCAATGAGTCTTATAGCGTGCGGTGGATATCGTTATTTTCTTACCTTCACTGATGATTTGATTTGATATAGTGTATATTTGCTTAATGAAACATAAGTCTGAATCGTTTGAAAGGTTCAAGCAAATTCAGAGTGAAGTTTAAGATCATCGTGACAAGAAGATAAAAATGTCCATGATATGATCGTCGAGATGAATATCTGAGTTGCGAGTTTGGCATACAACTTTAGACAATGTGAAAATTGTTTCACAACTCACGCCACGTAGAACACCATAGTGTGATGGTGTGTCCGAACGTCATAGTCATGCTCTATTGGATATGGTGCATGCTATGACGTCTCGTATCGTTTTGTTACCATAATTTTGGGGTTATGCATTAGAGACAACTACATTCACTTTAAATAGGGCACCATCTAAATCCGTTGAGATGACACCATGTGAATTAGGGTTTAATAGAAACCCAAGATGTCATTTCTTAATGTTTAGGGCTGCGACGCTTGTGTGGAAAATGTTTTCACCTAATGAGATCGAACCCAAAGCGGACAAATGCATCTTCATAGAATACCCTAAGAACAGTTGGGTAAACCTTCTATCTCAGATCCAAGCATAAAGTGTTTGTTGCTAAAACTGGGTCCTTTCTCGAGAAAAAGTTTCTCTCGAAAGAATTGAGTGGGAGGAAGATAGAACTTGATGAGGTTGTTGAACCTTTGTTCAACCAGAGAGTAGTGCAGCACAGGAAGTTGTTTTCTGTGAAGCCTACGTTAGTTGAAGAGGAAGTTAATGATGATGATCATGAAGCTTCGGATCAAGTTACTATCAAACCTCGTAGGTCGACAAGGATGTGTACTGCTCCTGAGCGGTACGACAACCCTATCTTGGAGGTCATGTTGTTGGACAATGATGAACCTACGAGCGGTGGAGAAGCGTTGATGGACCCAGGTTCCGACAAATGGTTAGAGGCCATAAAATCCGAGAAAGGATCCATGTATAAAAACCAAGTATAGAATTTGGCAGACTTGCTGGTTGGACGGCAGGTCATCGAGTACAAATGGACCTTTAAGATGAAGACAGACACTGATGATGAATGTCACCATTTATAAAGCTCGACTTGTCACAAAGAAGTTTCGGCAAGTTCAAGGTGTTGGCTGTGATGAGACTTTCTCACTCGTAAGCGATGCTAAAGTTTGTTGGAACTATGTTAGCAGTTGCTGCATTTTTCAATTATGAAATCTGGCGGATGGATGTCAAAACATCGTTTCCTTCCTCAAGGAAAGGTTGTATGAGATACAATCAGAAGGTGTTTGTCTCAGTCCTAAGGATGTTAAATGGTGTGCAAGCTTCAGTGATCCTTCTATGAACTAAAGCAAGCATCTCGGAGTTGGAATATACACTTTGATGAGGTGATCAAAGTCTTTGAGTCTATACAAAGTTTATGAGAAACTTGTATTTACAATAAAGTGAGTGGGATCACTATAGAGTTTCTGGTAAGCATATGTGGTTGACATATTGTTGATCGGAAATGATGTAGAATTTCTGGAAAGTATGAAACGGTTGTTTGAAACGAGTTTTTAAAGGAACACCTGGATAAAGCTACCTAATTGTTGAGCATCAAGAAATATAGAGATAGATCAAGAAGCTTGATGAGACTTTTCAATAAGTACATACCTTGATAAAGTTTTTGAAAGAATTCAAAATGGATCAGTCAGAGAAAGAGTTCTCGCCTGATTTGTAAGGTGTGAAGTTGAGTAAGACTCAATTCCCAGTGACTGCAGAAGATAGAGAAAAGATGAGTGTCATCCCCTATGCTTCAGCCATAGGCTCTATCATGTATGCAATGCTGTGCACAAGACCCGATGTTAGCCTTGCCATAAGTATGGCCGGAAGGTTTCAAAGTGATCCTAGAATGGAGCACTGGACATCGGTCAAGATTATCCTTAGTAACTAAAAGAATAAGGAGATGTTTCTCGATTATGGAGGTGATAAAAGAGTTCGCCGTAAAGAGTTACGTCGATGCAAGATTTAAACACCAATCTGGATGACTCGTAGTAGCAATCTGGATACGTATAGTGGAGCGGCCATTTGGAATAGTACCAAGTGGAGTGTGGTAGCAGTGTTTACGGTTTCACATAGAAATTTGCAAAGTACACATGGATCTGAATTTCGCAGACCCGTTGACTATAAGACCTCTCTCACATGCAAAGCATGATCAAGCCCCAGAACTCATTGGGTGTTAGATTCATAACAATGCGAATCACATGGTGATGTGAACTAGATTATTGACTCTAGTGCAAGTGGGAGACCGTTGGAAATATGCCCTAGAGGCAATAATAAATTAGTTATTATCATATTTCCTTGTTCATGATAATCGTTTATTATCCATACTATAATTGTATTGATCGGAGACTTAGATGCATGTGTGGATACATAGACAAAACCATGTCCCTAGTATGCCTCTAATAGACTAGCTCGTTGATCAAAGATGGTGAAGGTTTCCTAGCCATGGACATGAGATGTCATTTGATAACGGGATCACATCATTAGGAGAATGGTGTGATGGACAAGACCCAAACTACAAACGTAGCATATGATCGTGTCAGTTTATTGCTATTGTTTTCTGCATGTCAAGTATATGTTCCTATGACCATGAGATCATGCAATTCACAGACACCGAAGGAGTGCCTTGTGTGTATCAAACGTCGCAACGTAACTGGGTGACTATAAAGGTGCATTACAGGTATCTCCGAGGGTGTCTGTTGAGTTGGCATGGATCAAGACTGGGATTTGTTACTCCGTGTGACGGAGAGGTATTTCAGGGCCCACTCGGTAATACAACATCACAATAAAGCCTTGCAAGCAATGTGGCTAAGTGTTAGCCACGGGATCTTGTATTACGGAATGAGTAAAGAGACTTGCTGATAACAAGGTTGAACTAGGTATACAGATACCAACGATGAAATCTCAGGCAAGTAACATACTGAAGAACAAAGGGAACATCATACGGGATTAACTGAATCCTTGACATAGAGGTTCGACCGATAAAGATCTTCGTAGAATATGTAGGAACCAATATGGGCATCCATGTCCCACTATTGGTTATTGACTGTAGAGGTGTCTCGGTCATGTCTACATAGTTCTCGAACCTGCAGGGTCTGCACACTTAAGGTTTGGTGACGTTTCGGTAGTATAGAGTTATGCATGGTGGTGACCGAAGGTTGTTCGGAGTCCCGGATGAAATCCCGGACGTCACAAGGAGCTCCGGAATGGTCCGGAGGTAAAGATTGATATATATAGGAAGTCCTATTTTGGTTGCCGGAAAAGTTTCGGGCTCATCGGTAGTGTACCGGGAGTGCCGGTAGTGTACCGGGGGACCATCGGGAGGGTTATTTCGACCCAAGAGGCTACATGGGCTATGGGAAGGTGAATACCAGCCCTTTTTGGGCTGGTGGAAGTCCCACGCAAGGCCCATGCGGCTGGGAAGAAAAGCCCAAATGGAAAAATGTGGAAAAAGGCAAAAAAAAAGGGCCAAATAAGGAAGGAGTCCTAATCCTACTAGGAGTGGAGGAGGAGGACTCCTCCCTCCCTTGTTTGGCCGACCCAAGGGCTTCCTTTTGGGCAGCCAAGCCTTCTCCTCCTCTCCTCCTATATATACTAGAGGATTTTAGGGTTTTGGAACAAGATTTTCAGCCACGTGCCACCCGTTCCTCTAGTGCATAGCTTCTCCTCTAGATCGGTTTTCTGTAGTGCTTAGGCGAAGCCCTGCCGGAATAGCTCGACCACCATCGCCGCAGCACCGTCACGCTGCCGGAGAACTCTTCTACCTCTCCGTTCCCTCTTGCTGGATCAAGAAGGCGGAGATCGTCATCAAGCTGTACGTGTGCTGAACGCGGAGGTACCGTCCGTTCGGCGCTAGATCGGAAGGACCGTGATGAGTTCGTAGGACGGATCGTGATGAGTTCGTGAGACGGATCGTGATGAGATCATGGGACGGATCGTGATGAGTTCACGGGACGGATCGTGATTGGATCGCGGGACGGATCGTGATGAGATCGCGGGACACTCGGCGATTTGGATCGCGAAGACGTTCGACTACACCAACCGCGTTTCTTAACGCTTCCCGCTTAGCGATCTACAAGGGTATGTAGATCCACTCTCCCCCTCGTAGATGCTCATCACGATGGATAGATATTGCGTGTGCTTAGGAAATTTTTTGTTTCCCATGCAACGTTCCCCAACACATGGCGGCATGGCGCTGCGGAGTTTCGATGATGGGCGCGTGTGGATGGATACGTGCAGGATGGTGGCATTTTCTGGCGTCATGGTGGCGTCTACAGCAGGCCAGGCAAGGTCTATGGGTCAGCTTTTGCTCTGGAGATGGACTGGTGGAAGACGGCGGTGACAGCCTCTGAGAGTGCGTCGGTCCGATATGGGACCCAGTCCCGGTGTGTGGCTGGGCTGGGCCATCCGGCTTTAGATGTTAGGGTCTGGTGGGATTTCCGTTTGGTATTAGGCCCGGATATTCGGTACACCTTCATCAGGGGGATAGGAGTAGCAACAGGTGTTGCCTAGATGGTGGCTTCAGGCTGACTGATGTATTACCTTGTATGGTCACAATGAATAATTAATAAAATGGTCGTATGCATCATGCTGATGCAGAGGCCGGAGGTCACACTCCTTTTCTAAAAAAAAGACATTAGTTAGCAAAATGTTGTCACCTATATTAGATTGTTAGGCACCATGAAGTTTGAGTAAAGATAGGGAGGTTGCTCCTCCTAGACTATAATAATTACATAAGGATCCCAACTAGCTAGCATCTGAAAGTCTGTGCATGAAACCTTAATGGCATCTGTACTTTTTAGGAACTTTATTAAAACCTACTGTTGATGATTATTGCATGTTGAAGCAGGTTTTTGTATGGTGCAGTGAATCTAGAGACTATAGAAAGTTTCACTACATTTGCTTGTGACTGTACTTGCAGCTTCTGTTCAAAACAGAATAGCGCTAGAATCTGATAGAACCCCTTGCAAAAAAAGATGAAATAATCTAACAAGAACCAGAAGAAGTACAGGTTTGCCGGGAATGAAAAGGGAAACTAAAACAGAGGAACATACTGAATTAAACATCACATGCAGATGTTGTACTTGTTGCAGCTTACCTGTCGTGGTTTTGTCACGGCAGATATCCGAGTGAACGGACATGGATTTGAGGCCATCGCTAAGGTAATGGACTCAAAGGGGGTGATTGGGACGAAGAACACGGGTTTACCCAGGTTCGGCCCCTCAAGTAGAGGTAACAGCCTACGTCATGCTTGTGTTTGTATTACTTGGTGTATCGATTACGAGGGAGCTGATTGCTTGACCTAGTTCTCGATAGTTGATCTCTTTCTCTAAGTCGCCCCTGGTCTCACCTTTATATAGGAGGTCAAGACCACGGGTCATACAAGTCGTAACCGACTCTCACTACATGTCTGAGTCCGTCCCTACCTTATCTTGACTTCCTGAGCAAGTTGTCTCCGGGCGGTTCACCGTCCGGGTCTTCATACTTTCTCCGTTCGGGCCACGTCCCGGCCCATCTTGTCAAGCCGCCCAACATCTTGGGCTTAAGTCTTCATGGCCCATCCTTGGGCTGGTGTACGAGCCGCCAAGTGTGACCCGGAGTCTTAAGGGCGGGTCTCACCGTGGGGTTATATCCCCAACATTAGGCCCCAGGTTGATTTGAGCTTGCTCACTTCAACCTCCTTCTCAATCATCGGCGAGTCTCACTTACGTCACTTGAAAGAAAACAAAAATGACCCGCCGTGACGTCATGTCAAATCTGTCAGAAAGATCCTCTGACGTCCGCAACGAATCTTTCCTCTATTAAATGGACGGCCGAAGAATCGAGGCATCCGCCTCGGTCAATCGATATTCGTCGCCTAGATTTTCACACCTGTTTCCACCTTTACCTATTAAATAGGACCGTGAAGGGTGGCATTTGTTTCCTCCCCGCTCGCTCTTCGTGTTCTTCCTTCTGACGCCGCCGCTCCAGTGCACCTCGCTCCGGTAACGTCTTCATACCATCGTCGTCGAGGCCACTGCATCAACCTATTTGTTCCAGAGTTCTACCCGCGTCCGCCGCACCATCTTCGGTAAGTTTTTCCTCCCCTAGATCCGTAGCCTTTCGGTAGGGTTTCCATGGATTTCCTCCACCGCTTAGAACACGAGCTTTGTTCCAATGTCAGCCATGCCTAGCCCATAAAGCTCGATGCTATCCTTTTCCCCACTGTGGTGTATCGTAAGAAACTGATAATAGCACTGCGTAGATCTATACTTGCTTAGCCTGCCATTTTCAAGCTTTCGCCGTTTCGACGGTTCGTCACTAGGTTTGAAATAAAACCATTTTTCTCTGTTTTGTAGATCTGTAATCTCAGAGATATGTTGTGAAACCTTTTTTCCACACTTAGCCAAATTTTGCTTTGTCTTCTCATAAACTTGACCCGCCATGAAGTTCTGGCTCTCACTAACCGTCTGTTAGCGGCTTAATCTTATAAAATCTTAGGCTTTTAGCTGCCCTTAGCTGCCTGGCATCTTCTGACCCGCCGCACGTTGTTTACTTTGCGCAGTATTGAGTCGCCACCATGTCTCGTGCATCCAATTCATGCAATTGGGTCGGCTCTGCCATCACTGAAGAATTCCTGATGGATTTTGTACACGCGGGCACCATACCTGCCAAGGATGTCATCCATTGGCGGGTTTCGGGTAATGAGCTAAAGCCCATTCCTCAGGAGGGTGAAGTAGTTGTATTTTCAGATCATCTCGAACGTGGGTTTGTAACCCCCAGCTCAAAATTCTTTCGGGATGTTCTCCACTTTTACAAGCTGCGCCCTCAAGACCTTGCTCCCAATTCCGTTTCCAACATATGCAACTTCCAAGTCCTCAGTGAAGTCTACTTGCAAACAAAGTCGTCCGTTGGTCTCTTTAGTGAGTTTTTTTATGCAAATCGCCAGACAGAGGTGAAGGCCGGCCCAAGCTTAGAACTTGGCGGGATTTCTATTCAGAGGCGCCGGGACATAACCTTTCTGGCTTTTTAGATTCCGAGTCATCCTAAAGATTGGAACAAGACTTGGTTTTACTGTAAAGATACTTCCCCAGATGGAGAGCATTCCCTACTGGGTTATCGCCCATCCTGGCTAAAGATGACCTCTGAGCTTCCTGGCCGGCTGTCAACTGCTGAACGGGCAAAGCACGCTCCGGCTCATGCCAAAATTAAATCCCTCATGGCCAATGGACTGACGGGACTGGATTTGATCCGCTGCTGGATTTCTTGGAGGATCATGCCTTTGAGTCGGCGCAGTCGCCTTATGTGCGAATATCCAGGCTGGTATGATGACTCCCTCTGCTTCAGTCGGACAACATTATCAGAGGATGATATTACAACTGTCCTTCGGAGTCTTTTCCACGAATCTTCAGGAGCTTGCAGCGCCATTGGGCTGGCACCTTTCTGTGCCGCTAACCCGGCCCCAGATGTAGGACGACTCTTTATGCTCTCTTCTCTGTATTAGCTATGTCTTGGCAATCTCTTTACCTTTTGCTGTCTTATATTTTCAGGCTAATTTTGACTTCTGGAAGAAGAAATATGTTCCTCCTCTGAAGAAATCAAGGAAGAAGACCGTGGTCAGGAAGAAGAAGACCACTCCTTAGGAAGAACCAGAAGAACAGCCGGAATCCGATGGTTCAGAGGTATAACTTGACTATTTTTACCACCTCTTTATTCATCTTACTGACAACAACTATTCACAGGACGAGACAGAGACCAGCCACGCCAACACCCCTGAGGTAACTTATGTTTCGTCCAACTCAAACTACTTTGTACCCCAGAAGATATGACGGGTCGTTCGAAAAGTTCCCCTTTCTCATCCTCTTGCTTACTTAGACCCCCAATTTCTTTTGAAAAAGCAACATCAAGCCGCCTGACGCCAGACCCGGAGCGCCGGCTCTACCGTGCTCATGTTCGGGTTACCTAACTCTCCAGCTCAGAAGAAGCGTCCAGCAGAGGTATATATTCCTTCTCTGCTTGATTTCACTAATCCTTCCTTTGTAACTCCAAAATTGCCTTACATTACCTGAACTGCTTTTCAGGGATCATCTTCTTCGTCTGGTGACTCTACGGCCACTTCTCTGCCGCCTCCAAAGATTAACCTGCTGTATGTGTTTTTCAAGCCTGACATCCGAGTCTTTGGTGGTTGTAAACCTTGGGCTCTAACTTTATGCTTTTCATGGCTCAAGCCAAGCAAAGGAAGACCAACAAGTCCTCCCCTGGCCCTAATGCTCAAGAACCGGAGCCTACCAAGCCAGACGCTCCCATGCCGGATGTTGATCCCTCGGCGACTTCCAAAGAAGCACCTGAAGAGCCTTGTCCTTCTATAGAACCAGTGGCTAACGATATGATTCCTGAGAGTCCTCCGAAGGACCATTCCAAGCCGCCAAGCCCTGCCAAGGTTGCTGATGAAACAACTACTACGGACGTCTTGATTACCGGCGTCGGCTTCCACTCTCCTCCACCTCATGTGCTAACAAAGCATAGTGAGCCGACTGAAACCTCCAAGAACTTGGAGTTTGAGCTCCCCGCACTAGAGAAGCTGACAACTGAGGAACTTCATGCTGGTTATTTGAACCGCCTGTCCACAAGCCGGGACCTGGAGCTCAAGCTTGTCAATTTGATGAAGAAGAAATATGAGGTATTCTTTACTCTCCTTATATCCTTACGTAGCCCCCAAGAGCCGGGTTAACATTGGCTGATGATAATACGGATCTTCAAAACCTGCTAGAAGTAGAAATGCTTAGCCGATAGGCCTCAACTTATTAGAAGTAATTGCAAATCATCGTTCGTAGCCCCCAAGGGCCGGCTCAAATTTGATAACATTGGGCCAGAGCTTTATTGAAGGTAGCTGTTTGAGCCAATTGTATTGTAGCCCCCAAGGGCCGACTCAATCTTGTTAAAGTTGAGTCGGAGCTTTCATTCTAAATAGCTTGAAAAGCCAGCATGTAGCCCCCAAGTTCCGGGTTAAGTTGATAAAGATGATCCGGAACTGCAGTTTAATCTTGAAGATCAAATAGACATTAGCCTCCAGTGTCATACATATTGCTTGCAATCTGTTTGAGACTTGCTTAATCTTCTTTATCTGAAAAATTTCCTCCTAACGACTTATTCCATATGTTGATATGTCACATGAAGCTTTAAACGAAGCCGGGTCAGAAGTGGCCGACTTAAAGAATAATCTAGCCGCGCAGCAAGTCGCCCGAGGTGAGGCCGATGAAAAATGCCGTCTCCTTTCCGAAGAACTGACCAAGATCAAAGATGACTTTGCCGCTTTCAAAGAGTCTGCTAAGACTGAATAAGCCGCCCTTACGCAATGGGCGGATGGCGCTGACCAGCGGCTGATGATTGTATCAGATGAACTACAATCTTTGAAGCGTCATATCAAGAAAATGACAGCCGCCATATTTGGTAAGTATTTGACAACTTAACCCAAATTGTGTATATGTACTTGTACTGGCGACTCATGATGAAAACCCCGTCTTATGTAGATTCAAGGAGCCGCCAACTTGCTTTCAACAGCTTGCTACCCTTGAAGGCTATTTACACTCTAACAGAACAACTTTATTGTGGAACTGTTTGCACGATCAAGTCTGTACTCTACAAGGATACCACCCCTTCAACTATTAAAGGGGTCATAGAGCTAATTTCCACGCTGCCCAAACAGATTGTAGAGTTGAAGAAATCAGCCGCCCGACAGGGAGCTATTGCAGCCATAAGCCGAGCATTGGCGTTTGCTCCAGAACTGACTCCTACAAACATGATGGACAGATTTCCCTCCAAGAAAGATGATGGCTCCAAGTTTACAGAGGCTGACTATGCATGGTGTGTGAAGGCTTCCAAAGTCCTTGCCTCCGTGTTAGCAGAAGAAGTTAACTTGGAGACATATCAGGCGGCTTACAACGCTGATCAGAAGAGAATCCGTGGCCCCCTCCTTGAGTCCAAGGACCTAATGCCTGCCCGCGGTAAGAACTGTTTTGCTTCTGATCTTGACCCGCCCCCCTTCTTTGAAGAAGGAAACTTTGCAGCTTTAACCCACTGCAACTGGGACTTGGAAAATCTTCAGATCAAGGAGGTCGAAGATCCGGAGCAGGGTGACCCGCCGGCCAACTAATGGAGTTGTGAACGCCTATTGATAAGTCGGCTCTTGTGACCCGCCATGAGCGGTGTAAGACACTTAACATATTTTTGGGCTCTATAGAGAGCATATGTAATAGTCTTGAAGTAAATTTGTCTTTGCCTGAACTGTGCCATCGTGCACATATTAAATAGCTCGGCTTAATATATATATCATCTTCCTTGCACTTCATATTGGATGCTTTACCGACTCTTGGCAGCTTAATTGACCTGCAAGAATATATGTATCCTGACATTATTAGGAGGGCGGCTTAAAAGCATAACCCAAAGATGCTATATCTTCCTAACATGTGTTTTCCACAACGACTCATGTACCGGTTCTACTGGGCTGACTCGCCACTTATCCGGTGGGTCACCTAGCAGAATAGCATTAGTCTTACATGCAGGTTTAACCCTGTTTAGCTTAGGAGCCGATCAAGAGGGTGTGTAAGCTACACCCGGCGGGTGGAAAGCCCCCAAGTGACCTTTGTTGACGGAATCAATTGTTTGGCTTGAGAGCCGTCCGATAGGGTCTGATAAGCTACACCCGGAGGTTGGGAAGCCCCCTAGATGATCATGTCGACGGAGTCGACTTTTTGGCTTGAGAGCCGACCGATAGGGTCTGATAAGCTACAACCGTAGGGTGGGAAGCCCCCTGGACAATCATGTCGACGGAGTCGACTTTTTGGCTTAAGAGCCAACCGACAGGGTCTAATAAGCTACACCCGGAGGGTGGGAAGCCCCCTGGACGATCATGTCGACGGAGTCGACTTTTTTGGCTTAAGAGCCGACCGATAGGGTCTGATAAGCTACACCTGGAGGGTGGGAAGCCCCCTGGACGGCCATGTTGACGGAGTCAACTTTTTGGCTTAAGAGCCGACCGATAGGGTCTGATAAGCTACACCCGGAGGGTGGGAAGCCCCCTGGACGGCCATGTTGATGGAGTCAACTTTTTGGCTTAAGAGCCGACCGATAGGGTCTGATAAGCTACACCCGGAGGGTGGGAAGCCCCCTGGACGGCCATGTTGATGGAGTCAACTTTTTGGCTTAAGAGCGTACCGATAGGGTCTGATAAGCTACACCCGGAGGGTGGGAAGCCCCCTGGACGGCCATATTTGGATCTTTCTTGCATGGACGAAGATATGCGAAACGGCAGAGGCCCCGGCTGGCAGGGATGCCAATTTTATTCATATATAAATATGATATGTACAATGATAGTGTACAATGTCGAGTCTCAATGACTTAAGTGTAGTAAGGCTGCACATGCGCTATGTTCCACGACCGGTGGGTCTCCTGACCCGAGGTATCTGAATCGTCTCGGATGTCAATGTGGTAATACGACCCCTTGTTGAGATTTCTTCTGACCACGAACGGTCCTTCCCATGGAGGAGATAGCTTACGCATATTTGTCTGGTCTTGAATCAGCCGCAGCACTAAGTCGCCTTCTTGAAACGTCTGGGTCTTGACTCTGCGGCTATGACAGTGGCGCAGGTCTTGCTGATAAATCGTCGAACGAGCAGTCGCCAGTTCTCGTTACTCCTCCAAGGCATCCAACGCGTCTTTACGCGCCGTCTCATTGTCCGTCTCAACGTAAGCCGCCACTCGTGGCGAGTCATGCCGGATGTCACTTGGTAACACGACCTCTGCACCGTAAACCATGAAGAAAGGTGTATACCTTGTTGATCTATTGGGGGTGGTCCTGATGCTCCATAAGACGAACAACAATTCCTCCACCCAACAATCCGGCGTTCGCTGTAAAGGAACCATAAGCCGGGGCTTGATACCTCTCAGGATTTCTTGGTTAGAACGCTTCGCCTGACCGTTGGACTGTGGATGAGCAACCACCGAAACATCAAGCCGGATGTGTTCTAGGTCGCAAAACGTTTTCATAGCCCCCTTGGACAGGTTCGTGCCATTGTCCGTGATGATGCTATGAGGGTAACCAAACCGGTTGATCAGCTTTTTTATAAACTGAACCGATGTAGCCGCATCACACTTGCTGACCGGCTCAGCCTCTATCCACTTGGTAAATTTATCGACTGCCACCAAGAGGTGTGTCTTCTTGTCCTTGGATCTCTTGAAAGGCCCGACCATATCGAGCCCCCAGACTGCAAACGGCCAGGTAATTGGTATCATGCGCAATTCTTGAGCCGAAACATGAGCACGCCGACCAAACTTTTGACAGCCGTCGCACTTGCGGACCAGATCCTCTGCATCCTTGTGAGCCGTCAACCAAAAGAAACCATGCCAGAAAGCCTTGGCCACCAGAGATTTTGAGCCGGCGTGATGTCGGCAATCACCAACATGAATTTCATTCAAGATTTCCTTACCCTCCTCCGGTGAGACACAACGTTGAAACACTCCGGTGACGCTGCACTTGTGTAACTCGCCATTGACTATCTTCATGGATTTGGAACGTTGGATGATCTGTCTGGCCAGATTTTCATCATCGGGTAACTCGCCCCGAGTCAAATACGCCAAGTAAGGCACAGTCCAATCCGGAATACCATGTAGAGCTGCCAGCAATTGTCCCTCCGGGTCAGGAATAGCCAAATCTTCCTCTGAGGGTAATTTGACAGTCGGGTGATGTAAGACATCCAGAAAGATATTCGGCGGCACCAGCTTTCGCTGAGAGCCTAACCTTGAAAGGGCATCAGCCGCCTCGTTCCTGCGACGATCAATATGATCCACCTGACAAGCCTTGAAGTGACCAGCATGACATCCACCGCCCGACGATAAGCCGCCATCCGCGGATCCTTGGAATCCCAAGTGCCTGAAACTTGCTGAGTCACAAGATCTGAGTCGCTAAAGAACCTTACCCGGCTTAAGTTCATCTCCTTAGCTACCCTAAGGCCATGAAGCAGGGCTTCATATTCAGTTGCATTATTAGTGCAAGGGAACATCAACCGGAGCACATAACAGAACTAATCACCTGTGGGAGACGTTAAGACAACCCCCGCCCCTGATCCTTCCAGCTGCGTGGATCCATTAAAGTGTACTGTCCAGTATGTGTTATCCGGCTTTTCTTTGGGCGCCTGACATTCTGTCCAGTCATCTATGAAATCCACAAGGGCCTGAGACTTAATAGCCGTACGAGGTACATATTTCAGATTGAGAGGTCCTAGCTCCAATGCCCACTTAGCAATCCTACCCGTGGCTTCTCTGTTTTGAATTATGCCCCAACGGGGCAGAGCTGACCACGGTGATCTGGTGCCCTAAGAAGTAATGCTTTAACTTGTGGTTGGCCATGAACACCCCATACACTAGCATCTGCCAATGTGCATATCTCTGCTTAGACTCTGTCAGGACCTCACTGATATAATACGAGGGAGAGCAAAAGGATCAGCCGGACAGGTCTTGTTAAGATCCGTATAGTTCATGCACATACGCCACATGCCATTCTTCTTGAGCACGAGCACTAGGTTAGCAAGCCACTCTGGGTGAGAAACATCGACGATGAAACCCGCCGCCAAGAGCCGGGCAACCTCTTCCCCGATGGCCTTGCGTCTCTCCTCGTTGAATCACCACAGAAATTGCTTGACAGGTTTAAATATAGGGTCCACATTAAGGTTGTGCTCACCGAACTCTCTTGGCACATTCGGCATGTCAGAAGGCTTCCATGTGAAGATGTTCCAATTCTCACGGATGAATTCGATGAGCGCGCTTTCCTATTTGGGATCCATATTGGCCCCAATAATGAACTGTTTAGATGAGTCACCCGGAGTAAAATCCACCGCCTTGGTATCATCCGCCGAAAACTTCAGAAGCGGCTCAACCTCTGTGGTGGGCTTCTTTAGCAGGGTCATATCCTCCGGGTCAACATTTTCCTTGTAGAACTTGAGTTCCGCCTCAACACATCTGGATTCCGCGTAAGCCGCGTCCCTTTCTTCGCACCCAATAGTCGTATTCCGATCACCATGAACAGTAATCGTGCCTTTTAACCCGGGCATCTTGAGCTATAAATAGACATAACAGGGCCTAGTCATGAACTTGGCATAAGCCGACCGCCCAAACAATGCATGATAAGGGATCTTGATCTTTACTACTTCAAACCACAAGGACTCCACCCTGTAGTTGTACTCGTCACCAAAGGAGACTTCCAAAGAAATCCTGCCCACCGGGTAAGCTTATTTGCCCGTTACTACACCATGAAAAACTGTTGACGAGGGCTTAAGGTCTTTATCAAGAAGCTTCATCCGCCGGAAGGTATCATAATACATGATATTGATGCTGCTGCCACCATCCATAAGTACCTTATTGACCATATACCCTCCCACTTGGGGGGCAACTACCAAGGCTAGCCGCCCCGAGTCATCAACACGCGGCGGGTGATCCTCCTGGCTCCACGTTATGTCATACTCAGACCACTTCAAGTATTATGGCAGAGCCGGTGCGATTACGTTAACCGCCCGCTTGCACAACTTCTGATCCCGCTTGTTAAGGCTAGTCGTAAAAACATGATACTAGCCCGAGCTGAACTGTTTTGGATTACTCTGATACCCAGACTGATTATGCTACTGCGGATTGTTGTTACCAGAGTGATGAGGATGTCCTCCTTGGCTGCCCTGGCCATGATGACCGGACCCTGAACTGCCGGATCCAAACCCGGCTCCTGACCCGCCTGGGCCTGAGCTGTGGGGCGGGCCACCACTGTTGTTGTTGTGCTGTTGCATGTTGTGGTTCTTGAACTTCTGCATGATGTGGCAATTACCCTATGTGTTCCTCGCAACTCTATCGGGCCGGCTGTGCTCCGGACAGGGTTTATTGAGCATTTCCTCCAAATTGAAAGGAGTCTTATATTTGTTAAAAGGCGGTCTAAACTTCTCATTGCCCTTAGGATGATTCTGGCAGGTTCCTCATTAGAACCTGGATCTTTCGTGTTATCAGAATCGACATACTTTGTGAGAGCCACCATGAGTTCTCCCATGTCCTGACACGTACGCTTGAGCCGGCCAAGCTTCTGCTTTAGAGGGATGAAGTGACAGTTCTTCTCTAGGATCAGCATTGCTTGAGCCGCCGTGATCTGTTCAGACGAGTGGATGATGGTTGACACCCGCCGGACCCAATGATGAGCCGACTCATTCTCTTGCTAGACACAGTGATCCAGATCCACAATCGTCATAGGCTGTTCGCAAGTCCCTTGAAAGTTTTTGATGAACCTTGCTCTCAACTCAGCCCATGAATTGATGATATTGGGTGGCAAACCCTTTAACCACGTGCGAGCCAGACCTTCAAGCATCATGATGAAATATTTAGCACACACCGTATCATTGACATCCAACATCTCCATAGCCAGCTCATAGCTTTCGATCCAGGCCTCCGGAGGTAAGTTCGCAGTGTAATTCGGGACTTTGCGAGGTCCTTTGAAATCCTTTGGCAACCGCTCATTCCGAAGAGCCAGTGCCAAGCATGGTACTCCCACGACCCTGGTGGTCACTCCCGCTCCTACTGAGATGGAGGGCACGAGCTCTTGGTGAGCCGACGTGGCCAAAGCTGCCGCCTCTTGCTGGTTTCTTGCCCGGTTTATGAGCGCATGTGCATCAAGAGCCGCCTGATCATCCCCTGGAGCCCCCCTGTGCCGATCGCTGCTAGAAACCACCGGTGACTCATAACACCGGCTAAAGCTGTGGCCGGGGAGGGGGGTTGATTGAACGCGGCTCTGGCTATAAGCGTATTTCTCCTGCTGGTCCATCGCCGTCTGAAGGTACCCAATGGTGTTCTGTACCTCTTCTGCAAAAGGCGCCTCATATGGAATAGGGATTGTTTCAAGCCGGGTGGCTGCGGCCATCATGTTCTCTGCCGGGTTGGAATAATGGCCTGTCGGTGTTGGAAAAACCACTGGTGAGGCCTGGTTTTATCGAGGCGGGTTAAGGTGTTGTCGAGCCGCCGGCCGACTTCCAGGCACATCCGCTGCTCGTCCCGTTCCTGGCGTATTAAAGAGATTCCTAGCCTCATAATGTTCTGGTAAGCAGGATTGATGCCTCATCTGCTGGACCGTAGCCGCTGATTGCTGCTCTAGCTCAAGGCGGAAAGCATCCGTCTTAAGACGTTTTGCCTCTGCCTCCATCTGAACTTTTAATTCGGCTACCCTCTGTTGCTCCTCCGCCATCCGGTCCTTGAGTCTTGTGATCTCCAAGTTCCGTGCGTCCTGATTGTCTGGTGTGACTTCAATGGCCATCAGAGTTGCGAGCTCGTTCATCAGATCTAGAAGAACTTGAGCCGGCGACGACGGATCAACTCCCGTGTTTGCTGCTTCCGCGGCTGTACTGCTCGTGCCTGGGGCGGCCCCTACCATGAACACAGCCGCATGAACCGGCAGCCCGAGATCGTCCGTCTCAGAACGCTCTGACGCAGGGTAAGGCTCGTTGTAGCCCCTGAGCCCGCCGTTGTGAAGCTGGTAGATTGACTCTACCTCTCCGCTCGAAGATCCATCCTCTGAATAGACAAGAGTCTCCTACGACGCAAAAGTTTCAAGATCCATACCCTGAGTAAAGCCCACGAAGACGTGCTTCCGTCCCGGGTTAACACGAGGGAGGGGGTCGCACATATTGGGCGGGTTGTGCGCGCCGAGCCGGCTCGACGATGCTGGTGCAGATGTCCAGCCCGGGTGTAGCTCCGTCGATTTTGCCGATGAAGACGTGGATCCCACCGAAGGGAACCCGGAATCCAAATTCGATAGAGTCGGCATCAGGACCCCAGCCGGCGTCGTCGATGTAGAACCGGCCACGACTACTCTTGGTCATCCTTCCGACCACGTATCCCTCGAGCCCTGGGAGATAGCCCTTTGAGAATTCAACACCACCGAGCGCAAGCCCCACGGTGGGCGCCAACTGTCGTGGTTTTGTCACGGCAGATGTCCGAGTGAACGGACTTGGATTCGATGCCATCGCTAAGGTGATGGACTCAAAGGGGTTGATTGGGACGAAGAACACGGGTTTACCCAGGTTCGGCCCCTCAAGTAGAGGTAACAGCCTACGTCCTGTTTGTGTTTGTATTACTTGATGTATCGATTACAAGGGAGCTGATTGCTTGACATAGTTCTCGATAGTTGATCTCTCTCTAAGTCGTCCTTGGTCTCGCCTTTATATAGGAGGTCAAGACCACGGGTCATACAAGTCATAACCGACTCTCACTACGTGTCTGAGTCTGTCTCTAACTTATCTTGATTTCCTGAGCAAGTTGTCTCCGGGTGGTTCACCGTCCGGGTCTTCATACTTTCTCCGTTTGGGCCACCCGGCCCATCTTATCAAGCCGCCCAACGTCTTGAGCTTAAGACTTCACGACCCATTCTTGGACTGGTGTACGAGTTGCCAGGTGTAACCCGGAGCCTTAAGGACGGGTCTCACCGTGGGGTTATATCCCCAACATTACCAATAGAAGGCTTGAGAAGATCCGTTTCAAGCAAGGCTGTGCCCAAACTGAAAGTATGCAGAAAGGACTAGAGTAGCAGAGTTCGTGGTGTACAATTATTTATCATACGAGATTTTTTTCTATGAATAAAAAGTCGTCCAGGTTTACAAGGAGACCAAGTAGGAGTTGCATGTGTTCAAAAAAAAAGTATGAGTTGCATGGCGCAGCCCCACGTGTCAGTGTGGCAGCTGGGCGCCGCGCCATGCCGATCCCGTGCCCCATGTGTGCCGTGCGTGCTCGCAGGAGAGCGCTGCGCCGCGGCGGCTGGTCCTTGCCCTGTCCCGCGCCTGGCTGTCGATGTGGGATTTCCCTTTGACCGGCTGTGATAGGCTGGAAAGCCGGCAGCATGATGCGACGCACTTGTCATCTCCTACATTCGTCAAAATAAGTGTCGCAAATTTAATATCAAGTTAGTATAAATTTTATACTAAAACAGCAATATTTATTTTGAGACGAAGGAAGTACTACTAACGGGACGACACGAGCAAGTCAAGTTTACTCCGACTACAGGTTCATTTTCCTTATATCACGGCGGGTCAAGTTTTTTGGAAGAGGGGATCGATAATTAACTTTTCATATGTTTTTTTGAGCCCAAGCATGTTACATTACTTTCCGTCTGTTATTTATTATTATCTCCGTCCCAAAATTCAAGATGGGCCGTGGCTCGTCCCTCTCCTGCATTTAAGTCACGACATTCTCACACATCTTGTAAAAGTCTACGGATGAAGAATATTATTGACAAAGCGTGTGAAATAGAGTATGTGGGTGAGGCAGTTCTGGAATAGTTACTATTACTACCGGATTAGGAACTATGTATTAGGAAAATCCAAACGTACGTGATATGATCGCTACTTCAGCTTGGTACTTGTGGTGAAAAATACGAAAACTAGTATATAACGAGGCTACTCAGGAGGTACAACAAATCTCGATGGGGATACGTGTTATTACCACAAATTTCATAAATGCATCCAACCCAAGGGCTTCCGTGAAAAAAGGAGAATGGACTTTTCCTCCAAAGGGGTTTGTTAAACTTAATGTTGATGCTTCTTTCGACCATGACTTGCTCAGGGGTACGATGGGGGCGGTACTTAGAGACGACAAAAGAAGGTTTATTGCGGGGGGGGGGGGGGGAGGGGGGGATGGTAAGATTGATTGGTGTTCGGATGTGTTGATGGCGGAAGCTCTGGCCCTAAAATTCAGTATATCTTTGGCGCAAAGAGCGGGTTGCATCCGTATAATCATTAATTCGGACAATATGGATGTGATTCAAACTATGAACGACGGAGGACGTTCATCGGGGACTGCTATGGCAATTTTTCACGACTGTTTTCATTTAGCTTGTGATTTTCCTTTGTCTAGATTTGAGCATTGCAATAGGGAAGCAAATAATGTCGCTCATGTACTTGTTAATTTGGCTTGATTTTCTTTTATCTCTGATTGGTTTGAGGAGCCACACAATGAAATTGTACCAATCCTCATAAACGATGTATCTATTATTTCCAATGAATAAAGCTCGGTTTATTTCAAAGAAAAGCAGTGCATGCCTTTCTACTCAACATTAAAAAGAAAGGCTTTTATCATTTATGTCACTATTTGTGTCCCACTACTCGGTTTTGAAATTAGAAGTTACAACTACTCAAAAATGCCATCGTTTCATGAGATGCTTGCTCAAAAATGACATTATATATCTCAAAAATGTCATTGTTCATTAGATGTTTGCTCAATAATTCCATTAGACATCATTATTTTCAGTTCAAACTCGTTGACCATGTTGTATGACGAAAATACTCCTATACCCACATGTCAGCTCTCTCTATCTCACAATGATAAGTGTGGATCCCACTTGTGAGGAGTAAGCAAACGAATAATTTTATAGGAAAATAAGAACATTTTTGGGATCAAGTGGGACCCACACTTTATTGTAGTGAGATAGAGAGAGAGAGAGTTCACAGGTTGGTCTACATGTATTTTGGTCATTATAACATGTCAAACGAGATTTGAGCTCAAAGTAATGGTGTTCAGTGGTATTTTTGAGCATGCACCTAACGAATTGATAGCAGTTTTGAGCTGTTGAAATTCTTAATGGCAAAACTAAGTAGTGATACACAACCAGTGGCATAAATGATAAAAATGTATGCATGCCTCTTGAAGGCATTGTTTGGAGTTTGCCCCGACTCATTCTTTGGGATAGAAAATCATGATCCGACATTTAATGATTGGTTTTGGGTGCATATTTTACTATTTTGGAAGATTTGCTATAAAATCACGTCTCTAGTGGTTTTCTATGTTGCCCGGGCCAATAGTTGGTGTTGTTGCGTATTGTTGTGTGCATAATTGACGTCTTGACTTGCTTTTGGTATTGTAAAAACATATTTATAAGAAAAAACAATGCAGGCATTTCCATTTTGGAACAATGTTCTCAATTATGGGTTGGTTTCATGAGAGAGAATCATGATTTTTGTTAGGTTTGGGATGTTCTACATTTTGGGTCTCAAATGAGATTCTTGTAGCATATTTAGTTTGGGAACTACCTCCAGGATATATTTGCAACAAAACGATTCAACATTTTTGTCAATTCGTGTATACAACGCTGTGCCAATGCGACATTCCAATCTAAAACATGCATCTTTGGAAATTAAAGATCCTCCTCAAAGTCAAAATATTCCTGTGCTATATGCGAAAGGCGTCATGTTGACCATATAATCATGTTAAACAAATTCACTACGAAGCTCTAATCTAGCTTTTG
This sequence comes from Hordeum marinum, assembly GCA_022496015.1. Taxonomy (NCBI): domain Eukaryota; kingdom Viridiplantae; phylum Streptophyta; class Magnoliopsida; order Poales; family Poaceae; genus Hordeum; species Hordeum marinum. The sequence goes on along the minus strand of CM039674.1, from coordinate 503,524,514 downwards.
TAGCCATGATGAATCAACTCGACATCTTTTCTTTGACAACCATTTTAGTAGAACCACGTGGTCCGTTCTGGTGGCATCAAACATACCACAATCACGAGGCGTTGCTATGTTTAGCAGAGGGGCTTTGATATACCATCGTTGTCAAGATCTAAGGTACACAAGACTAACTAAGAAGATCATACAGGCGAGACTCGTGTTCGAATACACTCTCATAAAGATGAGTCCATTGGCACCATATACTCTAGGAGAGCTCGCAACATGGGCAAGGATCCAAGTAGGATATAAAAGTTAGCTGCACCGGGTATCCATCGTTCCCATTAGTCTAGAGGCAATTTGGGTGTGTGTTTTGCGACAAAAAGAATATATTAATAGCACGAAGATAGCAATTATACCCAGCCTCCGCACCAACAAAATGTCATAAAGACATTCAAGATGCACATAGCCTGAGAAAGAAAGAAAAAATAAAATCACGAAGATACTAATTACACATAGCCTCTGCACCAACAAAATGTTACAAAGACATTTAGGATGCACATCGCCTGAAAAAAGAAAGAAAAAAAAGGCTCGTCAAAGTGATCAACTCCTCTCAACAGCAGCACACACATACCACCACTAGAGGCAACACCCAGAAAACAAGAAAGGTCTCAAAAATCGACGCCTCCAAAAAGAGAACGGTGCACAGGCGTTGTCGTCGCCCAATCCAAGATCTTAGGTTTTCACGTTGAGAAAAGTCTGACATCTCAAAACAACACCTTCAACAAGTCAGTTGCAAGGCACAAAAATTCAAGGTCAGACCTTACGTTTTCGCCCCGAAAGACACGACTCGATACTCAAGGAGCACCATCAAAAATGAAATCCTTCGGTGTTGCTGCCCCCACTTACCACTGCTACTCCTGAAAGTTATCAAACACCAGGTTGACAGGTACCGTGCCCAAAATGGACGGGATGTCCCGCAAGCCAATTCCGAGCATCGACCTGTCAAGCAAAGCTTCCATCGCCACCAAGACTCCTTACACCATTACTGGTCCTTCTATCTCAATCACCATGACCTTCTCCACCGCTATTTACATCATCAAAATCGAGATACCGACATGTCCCATGGTGTCAACATACAACAGAGCTTCGTGTCACGCCCTCATGAAGTCGTGTAGGCTAATATGGACGCGCACAACCGGATATTATCCGATCCGGATATCCAGGGGCATTGCGCCAAATTGTGGAGAGCTCCGACACTAGTCCCGAAACACGTCGACGACCAGAATGAGGAGGACCGATCGCGCAGACCATTGCCATGATGCGAGAAGACTACTAGGACCGCCACCTTTGTTATCAGGCCAGCGGGCCCCACGCCACTGCCCGCCGGCTCCCAACAGGACCGGCCTCCGAATCACCCCACCAGTAGCATGCTCGATAGAGGAGAAGGTGGCCAAGTCGTGATCTGCTAGGGCACGCCGCCTCATGGCCGATCGCCGCCACCGACACACATGCACGCAATATGAGGTAACCGGCACCGCCAGCCACATCACTGCCGCTCCATAGGCCCGCCCAAGCCCATCCCCGAGCGAGGTTGCAACAGCCACAGAGTCCCAGTCACAGATGGTCGGATCCTGCCATCCTTCGCCGACACCTAAAAGCACACGTCGCCGCATGTACATACGCCATCGTAGAGAGCCAGATCCGCCGTTGCCACGTTGGGGAGATCCTCGCCACCGTCATGGATGGAGATCCTTGCCGTCCCTGCATGGTCTTTGCCCGGTGGAGAGGGAAGGGGGGGATCGGAGTAGGTTGGTGGGCGGCGGTTGTTTGCGATGCCCGAGTCGCCTGAGCGGAGGCAACACCTCGTAGAAAGACCACAGTTTGGGTGATGAATTACCTATTACATAGACGAGTCACTTCACCATGTACCGTTGGTCAACAATCAGCAAAGCATATCAAAGATTCTGCCCGAGATCGAAGTCATGTGACTAGAGCAAAAACGGCCGTGCCATGGTTGACACAATGCAACTAAACCAAAGGCCCAACACCCGGCATGGTGTGGTAACCTCCCGGTGCATGGGTCGCTCCATCTGGTCTGAGTGGAAGGGCCAACACTTGGCATAGTGTGGTAACCTTCCGAACTCTCACAACACATGATACACAATTAGGTTATGGGCTTTGATTTGTGTTTGAGAAGCTATGGTCACAATGGATTATGTAAGAATGAAACCGTTTTGATGGAAAGAAATTCAAATTCTCTTGCATAGATTATGTATTTATGTACACACTGGTTTCATAATTGGTCCTTGAATTTGTGATGGTGGCATGTACACAGTTGAAGCGAGTCCTCACTTGCGAGGGTCATGTTCTCACGGGCACAACTAGCAAATGTTTTCAATACGAGTGCAATTAAGATTTGAGTATAAATTAGTTGTTGTACAATAATCTCCGATCATCTCATACTAAGACTATAAACAGTAGCGGCGCTATGTTGATTTGGGTGTGCAGGAGGGGGGGGGGGGTGCATTGGCCCCAGCGGGAAGTTGAGATAATTCAGAGGTAGGGCTTGATATGAGCCGAGTAGAGATTCATCCGAGCATGTCTTTGGCTCGCTCTGGAGCGAGCTGGCTTGGCTCGGCTTGCTGTTTTGGGAGGCTTGGCTCGTTTTTTCTATGCCTCGGCTCAGAGCGAGTCGGCTCGTGAGCCAGCTAGCGCAAGAACAGCTGGGAGGTTACAGAACATATTTCTAAAGACTTTTTTTTGTTTTTCTACATCAATTATACCCATGTTTTGGAAAACAAACAGTTCATATTGCTAAAAATGCAACATCCAGAAATCTATTGTTTTAAGAAATGGCCATAGAAATGAAAACTAAGCTTTATTCTATGAATCCTTCTATGAAAACTGTAACAATGGAACAAATATGAAAGAAAGAATTGGGCAGCATTTCTTTCAATTTTGGAGAACACTTCCTTTGAAATTCACACAACAAAACACCAAATGTTGACAACCAAACAAAGAAATTTTGCATAGCATAACACTTAGCACTTTGACATCAAAATGAGAAAATGTTGAGAGCCAAACAATGACAAGTGGAAACCACATAATACAAATTTCATAGTTCATCAGAGGTTCACAACAACATCATTCGAAGTCCATGGTTCATCACAACATCATTAAAGGTCCATAGTTCATCACAACAAACACATAATTCAAAGTTCATCACTACAAAAGGAATGACACGAGACGATCACATTGAACTCCACAATCCACATGACAAGCATGTTCACACCCATCTTCGAAATAGCAAGAGCAGCACCCACATGAAGAATGTCTACATGTAAAACATATTTGTAAAACATATTGGGGTCATATGAAAACTGAAATATGTTGAAAGAATAGTTGCCAATTGTTGTCATCCCCCACATCAACAATCTTGGGCAGCTTGATATCCGCCTCATCTTCATCCCACAAAAAAGAAATAGACAGAAATCATAAAAGAAAAAGTATCCACGTGTCGAAATAGTAGTTACACTTTTAGAAGTGTAACATGTAAGAATAAAATGGGAATCATACCACCACATGTAGGAGATATGCCCTAGAGGCAATAATAAATGTTATTAATTATCTCCCTGTTCATAATTATGTTTATGTTCCATGCTATAACTGCAATGATTCTCGAGTCTACAAATAAAACGAGGCTTGGAGGGAAACTCATGTGCACGTGTGGGATAATAAATGGTAAAATGTATTCCTAGTCTGGCCTCTAAGACTGGCTCAAGTATTGCATGATGATCCTGTTTTCCTGATCATGGGCATGGCTATGCCGGCAATTTTGAGGGCACAATGTTAGAAGAACATTTGTGTTGAATCGACCCAAATTAATGTTATGCTATGAGATACATTCGTCATAGGTTAATGGTTAATAACACAGAGAAGTTAATGTTTGCATAATTCCTTAGACCATGAGAGTATCGAGTTTCTTCATGCTTGCTTCATGAACTTTGGGGTTTGTTAAACGTCATCCGTAAATGGGTGGCTATTACGGCGGCTTACGGGTTCATGGAAAAGTAAGTGAAGTAACTTGATAGCTCAAGATTGGGATTTGCTCCTCCGATGATGGAGAGATATCTCTGGGCCCTCTCGGTGTTACGGTATCCATCATCGTCTGGCCAGACACTTTGCGATTTGATCACGGGGATGCCGGAACACGGGAACGAGAAAAGAGAACAATACCGATAACGAGGTAACTGGCATAGTGGACAAGTTGTTGATCCATGGGGATGCCAACATGTCTCACCTGGGGTATTTGTAACATATCGCGAAGCAACAGGAATAGCACACGGCAACTGGAGGTTCACTCGAATATTTATTCGTGTGGGTATAGGGATCGTGTTGGAAATATGCCCTAGAGGCAATAATAAAATGGTTATTATTGTATTTCCTAGTTCATGATAATTGTCTATTATTCATGCTACAATTGTGTTAACCAGAAACCGTAATACATGTGTGAATACATAGACCATCGCATGTCCCTAGTGAGCCTCTAGTTGGCTAGCTCGTTGATCAATAGATGGTCACGGTTTCATGACCATGGACATTGGATGTCGTTGATAACGGGATCACATCATTAGGAGAATGATGTGATGGACAAGACCCAATCCTAAGCATAGCACAAGATCGTGTAGTTCGTATGCTAAAGCTTTTCAATGTCAAGTATCATTTCCTTAGACCATGAGATTGTGTAACTCCCGGATACCGTAGGAATGCTTTGGGTGTGCCAAACGTCACAACGTAACTGGGTGGCTATAAAGGTACGCTACGGGTATCTCCGAAAGTGTCTGTTGGGTTGACACGAATCAAGACTGGGATTTGTCACTCCGTGTGACGGAGAGGTATCTCTGGGCCCACTCGGTAAGACATCATCATAATGAGCTCAATGTGACTAAGGAGTTAGCCACGGGATGATGTGTTACGGAACGAGTAAAGAGACTTGCCGGTAACGAGATTGAACAAGGTATGGCGATACCGACGATCGAATCTCGGGCAAGTACCATACCGATAGACAAAGGGAATTGTATACGGGATTGATTGAATCCCTGACATCGTGGTTCATCCGATGAGATCATCGTGGAGTACGTGGGAGCCAACATGGGTATCCAGATCCCGCTGTTGGTTATTGGCCGGAGAGGTGTCTCGGTCATGTCTACGTGTCTCCCGAACCCGTAGGGTCTACACACTTAAGGTTCGATGACGCTAGGGTTATAGGGAAAAGGTATACGTGATTACCGAAGGTTGTTCGGAGTCCCGGATGAGATCCCGGACGTCACGAGGAGCTCCGGAATGGTCCGGAGGTAAAGATTGATATATAGGAAGTCCAGTTTTGGTCACCGGAAAGTTTTCGGGCTCATCGGTAGTGTACCGGGAGTGCCGGGAGGGTGCCGGAGGACCCCCGGGAGGGGTGTGACGACCAAAGGACCACATGGGCTGTTAGATAAATTGTGCCAGCCCTTATTGGGCTGGGCAATACTTTTGCTAAAGGCCCATGTGGCTGGAGATAAGGAGATAAGGCAAAAAGGATTTAAAAGGAGGAGATCCACCTCCCTTGTGGGAGGTGGACTCTCCCTTTAATTCAGCCGGCCATCTCCTCTTTGGAGTAGAGGCCAAGCCAGCCCTCCACGTCCCTCCTCCTATATATACTTGAGGTTTTGGATGTTTTGAGACAGGATTTGATCTCTCTCTCTCACGGCGAAGCCCTACCTCTCTTCTTCCTCCTCCGCAGCGCTTAGGCGAAGCCCTGTCGGAATACCTTGCTACTCCACCACCACCACGCCGTCGTGCTGCTGTTGGAGCCCTTCCCCAACCTCTCCTTCCTCCTTGCTGGATCAAGGTGTTGGAGACGTCACCGGGCTGCACGTGTGTTGAACGCGGAGGTGCCGTCCGTTCGGCACTTGATCGGATCTACCGCGATCTGAATCGCTGCGAGTACGACTCCATCAACCGCGTTCTTGTAACGCTTCCGCTTAGCGATCTTCAAAGGTATGAAGATGCAATCTCTCCCCTCTCGTTGCTGGTTTCTCCATAGATAGATCTTGGTGAACGTAGGAAAATTTTGATTTACTACTACGTCTCCCATCAGTGGCATCATGAGCTAGGTCTATGCGTAGAATCTATGCACGAGTAGAACACAAAGCAGTTGTGGGCGTCGAGTTTGTTAATTTGCTTGCCGCTACTAGTCTTATCTTGATTCGGCGGTATTGTGGGATGAAGCGGCCCGGACCAACTTTACACGTACGCTTACGTGAGACCGGTTCCACCGCCTGACATGCACTAGATGCATAAGGTGGCTAGCGGGTGTCTGTCTCTCCTACCTTAGTCGGATCGGATTCGATGAAAAGGGTCCTTATGAAGGGTAAATAGCAATTGGCAAATCACGTTGTGGTGTTGACGTAGGTAAGAAACGTTCTTGCTAGTAACCTATAGCAGCCACGTAAAAACTTGCAACTACAAATTAGAGGACGTCTAACTTGTTTTTGCAGCATGTGCCTTGTGATGTGATATGGCCAAAGGATGTGATGTGATGCATTGTGATGTATGAATTGATCATGTTCTTGTAATAGGATTCACGACTTGCATGTCGATGATTATGACAACCGGCAGGAGCCATAGGAGTTGTCTTATTTATTGTATGACCTGCGTGTCAATCATAAACGCCATGTAATTACTTTACTTTATTGCTAAGCGTTAGCCATAGTAGTAGAAGTAATAGTTGGCGAGACAACTTCATGAAGACACAATGATGGAGATCATGATGATGGAGATCATGGTGTCGTGCCGGTGACAGTGATGATCATGGTGCCCCGAAGATGGAGATCATAGGAGCAAAATGATATTGGCCATATCATGTCACTATATTGATTGCATGTGATGTTTATCATGTTTTCATCTTATTTGCTTAGAACGACGGTAGTAAATAAGATGATCTCTCAATAAAATTTCAAGAGAAGTGTTCACCCTAACTGTGCACCGTTGCTAAGGATCGTTGTTCCGAAGCACCACGTGATGATCGGGTGTGATAGGTTCTAACGTTCGCATACAACGGGTGTAAGCCAGATTTACACACGCGAAACACTTAGGTTGACTTGACGAGCCTAGCATGTACAGACATGGCCTCGGAACACGGAAGACCGAAAGGTCGAACATGAGTCGTATAGAAGATACGATCAACATGAAGATGTTCACCATGGATGACTAGTCCGTCTCACGTGATGATCGGACACGGGCTAGTTGACATGGATCATGTATCACTTGGAAGACTAGAGAGATGTCTGTCTAAGTGGGAGTTCATTAATTTGATTAAATGAACTTAATTATCATGAACTTAGTCTAAAATTGTCTTTACAATCTATGATGTAGATCCAATGGCCAACGCGAATGTCACCCTCAATTTCAACGCGTTCCTAGAGAAAACCAAGCTGAAAGATGATGGAAGCAACTATGCGGACTGGGTCCGTAGCTTGAGGATCATCCTCATAGCTTCCAAGAGATTGTATGTCCTAGATGCACCGCTAGGTGACGCACCCGTTCTCCCAGCGGAACAAGATGTTATGAACACTTGGCAATCACGCTGCGATGATTACTCCCTTGTTCAATGCGGCATGCTTTACAGTCTAGAACCGGGGCTCCAAAAGCGTTTTGAGCAACACGGAGCATATGAGATGTTCCAGGAGCTGAAACTGGTTTTTCAAGCTCATGCCCGGGTCGAGAGATATGATGTCTCCGACAAGTTCTTCAGCTGTAAGATGGAGGAGCATAGTTCTGTCAGTGAGCACATCCTCAAGATGTCTGGGCTACACAGCCGCTTGACTCAGCTGGGGGTTAATATCCCGGATGACTCGGTCATTGACAGAATCCTCCAGTCGCTTCCACCTAGCTTCAAGAGCTTTGTGATGAACTACAACATGCAAGGTATGGAGAAGTCCATTCCTGAGTTGTACTCGATGCTGAAATCAGCGGAGGTCGAGATCAAAAAGGAGCATCAAGTGTTGATGGTGAATAAGACCACTAGTTTCAAGAAAGGCAAGGGTAAGAAGAACTTCAAGAAGGACGGCAAAGCTGTTGCCGCGCCCGGTAAGCAAGTTGCCGGGAAGAAGAAGAAAAATGGACCCAAGCCTGAGACTGAGTGCTTTTATTGCAAGGGTACCGGTCACTGGAAGCGGAACTGCCCCAAGTATTTAGCGGATAAGAAGGACGGCAACATTAAAGGTATATGTGATATACTTGTTATTGATGTGTACTTGACCAGCGCTCGTAGTAGCTCCTGGGTATTTGATACCGGTGCAGTTGCTCACATTTGTAACTCCAAGCAGGAGCTGCGGAATAAGCGGAGGCTGGCCAAGGATGAGGTGACGATGCATGTCGGGAATGGTTCCAAGGTCGATGTGATCGCCGTCGGCACGTTACCTCTACATCTACCTTCGGGATTAGTTTTAAACCTTAATAATTGTTATTTAGTACCAGCTTTGAGCATGAACATTGTATCTGGATCTCGCTTGATGCGAGATGGCTACTCATTTAAATCCGAGAATAATGGTTGTTCTATTTATATGAGAGAAATGTTTTATGCTCATGCCCCGCTGGTCAATGGTTTATTTTTGATGAATCTCGAACGTGATGTTACACATGTCCATAGTGTGAGTACCAAAAAGTGTAAAGTTGATAACGATAGTCCCACTTACATGTGGCACTGCCGTCTTGGCCATATTGGTGTCAAACGCATGAAGAAGCTCCATGCTGATGGAATTTTGGAGTCACTTGATTTCGAATCATTTGACACATGCGAACCATGCCTCATGGGCAAGATGACCAAGACTCCGTTCTCCGGAACAATGGAGCGAGCAACTGACTTGTTGGAAATAATACATACCGATGTATGCGGTCCAATGAGCGTCGAGGCTCGCGGTGGCTACCGTTATGCTCTCACCCTCACTGATGACTTGAGTAGATATGGTTATGTCTACTTAATGAAACACAAGTCTGAAACTTTTGAAAGGTTCAAGGAATTTCAGAGTGAGGTCGAGAATCAACGTGACAGGAAAATAAAATGCCTACGATCTGATCGTGGCGGAGAATATTTAAGTCACGAGTTTGGCACGCACCTTAGGAAATGTGGAATTGTTTCACAACTCACGCCGCCCGGCACACCCCAGCGAAATGGTGTGTCTGAACGTCGTAATCGCACTCTATTGGATATGGTGCGATCTATGATGTCTCTTACCGACTTACCGCTATCATTTTGGGGATATGCATTAGAGACTGCCGCATTCACTTTAAATAGGGCACCGTCTAAATCCGTTGAGACGACACCGTATGAATTGTGGTTTGGAAAGAAACCTAAGCTGTCGTTTCTAAAAGTTTGGGGATGCGATGCTTATGTGAAGAAACTTCAACCTGAGAAGCTCGAACCCAAAGCGGAAAGGTGCGTCTTCATAGGATATCCCAAGGAGACTATTGGGTATACCTTCTACCTACGATCCGAAGGCAAAGTCTTTGTTGCCAAGAATGGATCCTTTCTCGAGAAAGAGTTTCTCTCGAAAGAAGTAAGTGGGAGGAAAATAGAACTTGATGAGGAAATTGTACCTCCACTCGAACCGGAGAGTAGCGCAGCACAGGAAGTTGTTTCTATGGAGCCTACACCGGCTAGAGAGGAAGTTAATGATGATGATCATGAAACTTCAGATCAAGTTGCTATTCGAAGGTCCACCAGGACACGTTCCGCACCAGAGTGGTACGGCAATCCTGTCCTAGAGATCATGTTGTTGGACAACGGTGAACCTTCGAACTATGAAGAAGCGATGGCGGGCCCGGATTCCAACAAATGGCTTGAGGCCATGAAATCCGAGATAGGATCCATGTATGAGAACAAAGTATGGACTTTGGTGGACTTGCCTAATGATAAGCGAGCCATTGAAAACAAATGGATCTTTAAGAAGAAGACTGACGCGGACGGTAATGTCACCGCCTATAAAGCTCGGCTTGTCGCTAAGGGTTATCGACAAGTTCAAGGAGTTGACTACGATGAGACTTTCTCACCCGTAGCGATGCTAAAGTCAGTCCGAATCATGTTAGCAGTTGCCGCATTTTATGATTATGAGATCTGGCAAATGGACGTCAAAACGGCATTCCTTAATGGCTTCCTCAAGGAAGAACTGTATATGATGCAGCCGGAAGGTTTTGTCGATCCTAAAGATGCTAACAAGGTATGCAAGCTCCAGCGCTCCATCTATGGGCTGGTGCAAGCATCTCGGAGTTGGAACATTCGCTTTAATGAGGTGATTAAAGCGTTTGGGTTTGTACAGGTTTATGGAGAACCTTGTATTTACAAGAAAGTGAGTGGGAGCTCTATAGCATTTCTTATACTGTATGTGGATGACATGCTGATAATGGGAAATAATATAGAACTCTTGGAAAGTATCAAGGCCTACTTGAATAAGTGTTTTTCAATGAAGGACCTTGGAGAAGCTGCTTACATATTAGGTATTAAGATCTATAGAGATAGATCGAAACGCCTCATTGGTCTTTCACAAAGCACATACCTTGAAAAGATATTGAAGAAGTTCAATATGCATCAGTCCAAGAAGGGGTTCTTGCCTGTGTTGCAAGGTGTGAGATTGAGTACGACTCAATGCCCGACCACGGCAAAGGATAGAGAAGAGATGAGTGTCATCCCCTATGCTTCAGCCATAGGCTCTATCATGTATGCCATGCTGTGTACCAGACCTGATGTGAACCTTGCCATAAGTTTGGTAGGGAGGTACCAAAGTAATCCCGGAGCGGAACACTGGACAGCGGTCAAGAATATCCTGAAGTACCTGAAAAGGACAAAGGACATGTTTCTCATATATGGAGGTGCCGAAGAGCTCGTCGTAAAGGGTTACGTCGACGCTAGCTTCGACACAGATCCGGACGACTCTAAGTCGCAAACCGGATACGTGTATATTTTGAATGGAGGGGCAGTCAGCTGGAGTAGCAGCAAGCAAAGCGTCGTGGCGGCATCTACATGTGAAGCGGAGTACATAGCTGCTTCGGAAGCAGCAAAGGAGGGAGTCTGGATGAAGGAGTTCATCACCGACCTAGGAGTGATTCCAAATGCGTCGGGCCCGATGACTCTACTCTGTGACAACACTGGAGCTATTGCCCTTGCGAAGGAGCCCAGGTTTCACAAGAAGACAAGACACATCAAGCGCCGCTTCAACTCCATCCGTGATTACATTCAGGAGGGAGACATAGATATTTGTAAAGTGCATACGGATCTGAATGTCGCAGATCCGTTGACTAAACCTCTCTCACGAGCAAAACATGATCAACACCAGAACGCTATGGGTGTTCGATTCATCACAATGTAACTAGATTATTGACTCTAGTGCAAGTGGGAGACTGTTGGAAATATGCCCTAGAGGCAATAATAAAATGGTTATTATTGTATTTCCTAGTTCATGATAATTGTCTATTATTCATGCTACAATTGTGTTAACCAGAAACCGTAATACATGTGTGAATACATAGACCATCGCATGTCCCTAGTGAGCCTCTAGTTGGCTAGCTCGTTGATCAATAGATGGTCACGGTTTCATGACCATGGACATTGGATGTCGTTGATAACGGGATCACATCATTAGGAGAATGATGTGATGGACAAGACCCAATCCTAAGCATAGCACAAGATCGTGTAGTTCGTATGCTAAAGCTTTTCAATGTCAAGTATCATTTCCTTAGACCATGAGATTGTGTAACTCCCGGATACCGTAGGAATGCTTTGGGTGTGCCAAACGTCACAACGTAACTGGGTGGCTATAAAGGTACGCTACGGGTATCTCCGAAAGTGTCTGTTGGGTTGACACGAATCAAGACTGGGATTTGTCACTCCGTGTGACGGAGAGGTATCTCTGGGCCCACTCGGTAAGACATCATCATAATGAGCTCAATGTGACTAAGGAGTTAGCCACGGGATGATGTGTTACGGAACGAGTAAAGAGACTTGCCGGTAACGAGATTGAACAAGGTATGGCGATACCGACGATCGAATCTCGGGCAAGTACCATACCGATAGACAAAGGGAATTGTATACGGGATTGATTGAATCCCTGACATCGTGGTTCATCCGATGAGATCATCGTGGAGTACGTGGGAGCCAACATGGGTATCCAGATCCCGCTGTTGGTTATTGGCCGGAGAGGTGTCTCGGTCATGTCTACGTGTCTCCCGAACCCGTAGGGTCTACACACTTAAGGTTCGATGACGCTAGGGTTATAGGGAAAAGGTATACGTGATTACCGAAGGTTGTTCGGAGTCCCGGATGAGATCCCGGACGTCACGAGGAGCTCCGGAATGGTCCGGAGGTAAAGATTGATATATAGGAAGTCCAGTTTTGGTCACCGGAAAGTTTTCGGGCTCATCGGTAGTGTACCGGGAGTGCCGGGAGGGTGCCGGAGGACCCCCGGGAGGGGTGTGACGACCAAAGGACCACATGGGCTGTTAGATAAAGTGTGCCAGCCCTTATTGGGCTGGGCAAGACTTTTGCTAAAGGCCCATGTGGCTGGAGATAAGGAGATAAGGCAAAAAGGATTTAAAAGGAGGAGATCCACCTCCCTTGTGGGAGGTGGACTCTCCCTTTAATTCAGCCGGCCATCTCCTCTTTGGAGTAGAGGCCAAGCCAGCCCTCCACGTCCCTCCTCCTATATATACTTGAGGTTTTGGATGTTTTGAGACAGGATTTGATCTCTCTCTCTCACGGCGAAGCCCTACCTCTCTTCTTCCTCCTCCGCAGCGCTTAGGCGAAGCCCTGTCGGAATACCTTGCTACTCCACCACCACCACGCCGTCGTGCTGCTGTTGGAGCCCTTCCCCAACCTCTCCTTCCTCCTTGCTGGATCAAGGTGTTGGAGACGTCACCGGGCTGCACGTGTGTTGAACGCGGAGGTGCCGTCCGTTCGGCACTTGATCGGATCTACCGCGATCTGAATCGCTGCGAGTACGACTCCATCAACCGCGTTCTTGTAACGCTTCCACTTAGCGATCTTCAAAGGTATGAAGATGCAATCTCTCCCCTCTCGTTGCTGGTTTCTCCATAGATAGATCTTGGTGAACGTAGGAAAATTTTGATTTACTACTACGTCTCCCATCAGATCGATATGGGTGTCCACGGCTCCGATGTTGATCATTGATCGGAAGGGGTTCCAGGTCATGTCTATGCTTCACCGAACCTATAGGGTCACACGCTTAAGGGTCATCTATCTGTTGAATACTAGATAGGGAGTCTGAGAGAAAATCACCGAAAAGTTTCGGACACCGGAAAAGTTTCGGACAGCGGAACTGTTCCGCAGACAGGTCACCGGAACAGTTTCGGTGAAACTGAAAAGTTGTTTCAAAGGATACCATAAAGTCAAATTGGTTTTGGCACATGCCTGATAATTCTTGGAGGGTGCCAGAATCATTCTGGAAACTTCTGGGAATTTTCCGGAAGAATAACCGGAAATGTTCCGGAGCTGCCGGAACCGCTTCAGATGCTTTTCACAGATGAAAATCACTATTTCGGAATTGTTCCAGATCGTATTGAAAATTATTTTAGTGGGTACTGGAAATGTTCTAAGCCCACATAAATATTTTTAGTTCGAACGGACGCTGAAAAAATATCGTCATGAATAGTGAAAGTGCTTTTTGGATTACTTTATTGGAAACACTATTTGTGAATAGTGGAAACACTATTCGTGAATAGTGGAAACACTATTATGAATAGTGGGAAACACTATTGGGAGAAAAAATCTCATGACTAGTGAAAACACTATTACGAAATAGTGGAAAACACTATTGTGAATAGTGGGAAACACTATTTATGAATAGTGGAATCACTATTATGAATAGTGAAAATATCTGAGGGCATTTTGGTATTTTTACCATAGTCTCTCATCCTATAAATAGGGGTGAGGAGGCAGCCCAAAATCCTCATCCTTGTGCTCTCATACACATGCTTTGCTTTGCAAGCTCTCTCTCTCCCTCCCAGCGAAATAGTTTCGTAGAGCCGAAAGGCTGTCTGGGTTCCGGCAGGAACTAGTTCTGGACGGCAAAGCCCTGCCGGATAGATGACACCGTATGTGTGCAACTTTGTAGAGAGATCGTAGTTTCGGTCTTAGTTCGAGAGTGCCTCCCGAAGGGCTGTCCGTGTGACCGTCCGAGTTTTGGAGGTCCTCCCGAAGGGCTGTCCGAGTGACAGTCCAAGTTTTGGAGGTCCTCCCGAAGGGCTGTCCGCGACACCGTCCGGGGGACTGTGTGACCGCCTCCCGGAGGGCTGTCCGAGGGGCAGATGAGGGTATACATCCTCGCGGTTGGGAGGTTGTAAATCCTAGCTGCGGGGATCTGCACCGCCGTTCGTCATCGACTCTACTTCCGCTGCGCTACGAGTCGGTAACGAAAATGATCAAACCTTGTATGCAGTCTCCATAGTGGTCCTGGGCTGGTGCGTAGGTCGGAAATTTTTTGTTTTCTGCTGCGTTACCCTACACCACATTGAAGTCCTTGTGAGCACATTTGATATAACTAGCTCCGTGCACCAAGGCTTCCACCATTTCGGGTTTCAAAGAACTCCTGTAGTAATCTAAAAACACACAAGTAAACATATCTAAGTTCAAGGATGACAAGATGACAAATTGTCACTAGTAGAAAACAGGGCATTGGTTCGGGCCGGGCCAGCCCATTAGTCCCGGTTCAGTCACGAACCGGGGCCAATGGGGGCAACGGTCCCGGTTCGTGAGGCCAGGGGGCCGGACGGGCCACGTGGGGCATTGGTTCCGGTTCTTCTGGAACCTTTGGTCCCGGTTCCAGACACGAACTGGGACTAATGTGCCTTGCTCCTGGCCCACAACCATCGGTCCCGGTTCGTGGCTGGATCCGGGACCAAAGAGGGTCCTTTAGTCCTGGTTCCAGCCACGAACCGGGACCAATGAAATGCCTATATATATATACCCCCTCGCCAGCAAGCAGAGCACTCCACACTGCTCTGTTTTTTTGGCCGGCAAGGGGAGAGCTTTGTGGTGCTCTAGCTCACCTCCTATGCACATGAGGTGTTTGATGAAATGCCTAAGCCAAACTTAAGCTTTCTCCTCTTGAAGCTCCTTGTCCAAACTTCATTTTTGTCTAGATTTGTCTAGGTTTGGCAGTCCGTCCTGTCCCGTCCCCGTCCTGAAACTGTCGTCGATCGCCCGTGCATGGTGAACCTCTTGATCTTATCTTCTTGCTAAAAGAAAATATACTTACTCGTATGATTTTCTTACTTTTATTATTGTTCACTTCTCTATTCATGATATGCTGTAATGGTTTTTAATACACTTTATTATATAACGCATGCAGATGAACCGGCAATGGATGTACGGTGACCGACGCACCTCCGAGTATATTAAGGGTCTGCATAATTTTCTCGAAGCGGCTAAGGCAAACAAGCAGAATGGTTTTATGCCTTGTCCATGTACTGTCTGTGAGAATACGAAGTCTTTCTCTAACTCTAAAACCCTTCACTTCCACCTGCTTCAGAAGGGTTTTATGCCACACTATAATGTTTGGACCAAGCATGGAGAAAGAGGGGTTATGATGGAAGACAACGAAGAAGAAGAGGATGACGACAACTACCCTCCCCCTGAATACGGTGATGTTGCAATGGGGGAAGCTGAAGATCAAGAGGAACCAGACGATGTGCCCGATGATGATCTTCGCTAGGTCATTGTTGATGCATAGAGAGAATGCGAAAGTGAAAGGGAGAAGTTGAAGTTCGATCGCATGTTAGAGGATCACAAAAAAGGGTTGTACCCAAATTGCGAAGATGACAACAAAAAGCTCGGTACCACACTGGAATTGCTGCAATGGAAGGCAAACAATGGTGTATCTGACAAGGGATTTAGTTCGCTACTAAAAATAATGAAGAAGAAGCTTCCAAAGGATAACGAATTGCCAGATAGTATGTACGCAGCAAAGAAGGTTGTATGCCCTCTAGGATTGGAGGTGCAGAAGATACATGCATGCCCTAATGATTGCATCCTCAATCGTGGTGAGTACAAGGAACAGAATGCATGCCCGGTATGCGGTGCATTGCGGTATAAGATCAGAAGAGGTGACCCTGGTGATGTTGAGGGGCAGCACACCGGGAAGAGGGTTCCTGCCAAGGTGATGTGGTATGCTCCTATAATACCACGGTTGAAACATCTATTCAGAAATAAAAAGCATGCCGAGTTGATGCAATGACACAAAAAAGACCATAAGAAAGACGAGAAGTTGAGAGCACCCGCTGACGGGTCACAGTGGAGAAAGATCGAGAGAAAGTGGAGCGACTTTATAGGTGACCCGAGGAACGTATGGTTTGGTTTAAGTGCAGATGGCGTTAATCCTTTTGGGGAGCAGAGCAGCCAGCATAGCACATGGCCTGTGACTCTATGTATGTATAACCTTCCTCCTTGGTTGTGCATGAAGCGGAAGTTCATTATGATGCCAGTGCTCATCCAAAGCCCTAAGCAACCCGGCAATGACATTGATGTGTACCTAAGGCCATTAGTTGATGAACTTTTACAGCTATGGAATGGAAGAGGTGTACGTGTGTGGGATGAGAACGAACAGGAGGAATTTGACCTACATGCGTTGTTGTTTGTAACCATCAACGATTGGCCTACTCTCAGTAACCTTTCAGGACAGACAAACAAGGAATACCACGCATGCACACACTGTTTAGATGACACCGACAATATATATTTGGACAAATGCAGGAAGAATGTGTACCTGGGGCATCGTCGATTTCTTCCGACCAACCATCAATGTCGAAAGAAAGGAAAGCATTTCAAAGGTGAGGCAGATCACCGGAAGAAGCCCGCCCTCTGTACTGGTGATCACATACTTGATATGGCCAATGATTTACAAGTAATATTTGGAAAGGGTCCTGGCGGACTATCTGTTCCGAATGACGCTGACAAACGCACACCCATGTGGAAAAAGAAATCTATATTTTGGGACCTACCCTATTGGAAAGACCTAGAGGTCCGCTCTGCAATCGACGTGATGCATGTGACGAAGAATCTTTGTGTGAACCTGCTAGGATTCTTGGGAGTGTATGGGAAGACAAAATATACATCGGAGGCACCGAAGGAACAACAATGTGTGCATGAAAAAGACGGCATGCATCCAAAGCAGTATGAAGGTCCTGCCAGCTACACTCTTACCAAAGAAGAGAAGGAAATCTTCTTTCAATGCCTGCTTCGTATGAAGGTCCCGTCTGGCTTCTCGTCAAATATAAAGGAAATAATAAATATGGCAGAGAAAAAGTTCCAAAACTTAAGTTTCATGACTGCCACGTGATTATGACGCAACTGCTGCCGGTTGCATTGAGGGGCTTCTATCGGAAAACGTTCGATTAGCCATTGTGAAGCTATGTGCATTCCTCAATGCAATTTCTGAGAAGGTGATCGATCCAGAAATCCTGCCAAGGTTAAGGAGTGATTTGGTGCAATGTCTTGTTAGTTTCGAACTGGTGTTCCCACCGTCCTTCTTCAATATCATGACACACATCCTAGTTCATCTAGTTGACGAGATTGTCGTTCTGGGCCCTGTATTTCTACACAATATGTTCCCCTTTGAGAGGTTCATGGGAGTCTTAAAGAAATATGTTCGTAACCGCGCTAGGCCAGAAGCAAGCATCTTCATGGGCCATCAAACAGAGGATGTCACTGTGTTTTGTATTGACTTCATTCCTGACCTTAAGAAGATTGGTCTCCCTCAATCGCGGTATGAGGGGAGACTGACTGGAAAAGGCACGCTAGGAGCGGACTCAATAATATGTAGGGACGAGCATTCTTGGTCTCAAGTACACTACACAGTTCTACAGAATTCCACCTTGATGACCCCGCATGTCGATGAACACAAGAATATTCTGCGCTCCAAACACCGAAGCAGTGTGACAACTGGATTACATATGAGCACATCAGGACTTTCGGCAGTTGGTTGCAAACGTGTCTCACGGGTGACAACACTGTTTCTGATGAGCTGTACTCGTTGGCCAGGGGGCCATCTTCGACTGTATTGACTTAGAAAGGGTACGCGATAAATGGGAATACATTTTACACGATCACCCAAGATGAAAAGAGCACCAACCAAAACAGCGGTGTCCGCTTTGATACAGCAACCAAGAGGGGAAAGGACACATATTATGGTTACATAGTCGACATATGGGAACTTGACTATGGACATGATTTTTAAGGTCCCTTTTGTTTCAGTGCAAATGGGTCAATCTGTCAAGAGGCGGGGTACAGGAAGACCCACAGTACGGAATGGCAACAGTTGATCTCAACAATGTTGGGTACATAAACGAACCATTCGTCCTAGCCAATGATGTGGCGTAGATTTTCTATGTGAAGGACATGTCTACCATACCGAGAAAAAGAAAAGATAAGGAAGCGAATACATCAAACGATGAACCAAAGCGCCACATAGTTCTTTCAGGAAAAAGAGACATCGTGGGATTGGAGGGCAAGACAGACATGTCTGAAGATTATAAAAAGTTTCATGTAATTCCTCCCTTCAAAGTCAAGGCTGACCCAAGCACCTTGTTAAACGATGAAGATTATCCATGGTTACGGCGCAATAAGAAAAGGACACAAGCGAAGAAAAAGTGAAGACTTTCTCTCCACAACTATATCATTGTAGTGACATGTGAAGAAATAAAATGTCTTTTGTAACATATGAGTTTTCGTTCGAAACCCTAATACTTCGAAAGAGATTTTCTGTTTTGTACACGAAGTGCATCCAGTTTTTGCCGTAACCCTCTCAACTTTTTATGACATGTTATGTGGGTAAGATGATGATACCATACCAACATTTAACCTTTTTAGAGTTCATTTGAAGTGTTTTTCAATTTCAGGGCCATTTAGCTCAAAAAATCAGTATGTGCATGAAAAATACCAAATAAAGTCAGAAAGGGTTGAAAATTGATGATGTGACTTTTAATGGTGCATTTTGAACACACAAAAATTTTAGAGTTCAAATAAGTTCAAAAAATGAAATTCCTTTGTAACAGATGAGTTTTCGTTCGAAACCGCGATACTTCGAAAGAGATTGTCCGTTTTGTACACGAAGTGCATCCAGTTTTTGCTGTAACCCTCTTAACTTTTATGACGTGCTATGTGGGTGAAATGATGATACAATGCCAACTTTTAACCTTTTTAGAGTTCATTTGAAGTGCTTTTCAATTTCAGGGTCATTTACCACAAAAAAATCAGTATGCGCATGAAAAATACCAAATGAAGTCAGAAAGGGTTGAAAATTGACGATGTGGCTTTGAATGGTGCATTTTGAACACACAAAAAGTATGGAGTTCAAATAAGTTCAAAAAAATAAAATCCTTTTAGATAACGTAAAAAATTAACAAAAATGAACATAGATGCGCTCATGTAAGTAAAATTCGACCAGAAATCAGACTGAAATTCAGTTTGATTTCAGGTCAAATTTTCCCACATAAGGGCATCTATTTTCAATTTGAGAGGAACTCAATAAGGTAGGGAGGGGTGGGCTTATAAACCGGTGCGAGCGCCCCTCGCTTGGCGAGGTGGGACTAAACTCCCACCACAGCCAGGACCAACCATTTAGTCCCGGTCGGTGGCTACAATCGGGACCAATACCAACCATTGGTCCCGGTTGGTGGCACCAACCGGGAGCAATGCCCACCTTTAGTCCCTTTTGGTGCCACCAATCGGGACCAAAGGTCTCTGCTTCTCTTCCTTTGGGCTGCCGAAAAGAGACCTTTGGTCTCGGTTTGTGCCACCAACCGGGACTAAAGGTTGGCATTAGTCCCGGTTGGTGCCACCAACCGGGACCAATGCTTCTTGTATATAAGCCAACACTTAGGATTTTTCCCTAATTTCTCCCATCGCCGTGCCCTGCCTCCTCGCCGCCGTCGCCGTCGACGCCCTCGCCCTGCCCTGCCCCGACGTCATTCATCACTGCCGTCGCCATCGCCCTTCTTCCCCGACGCCGTGTCCTGCCGTCGCCGTGCCGTTCGTCACTGCCGTCGCCATCGCCCTGCCCTCGCCACGCCCTGCCCCAACGCCCTTCTTCCCTGATGCCGTTCGTCACTGCCGTCCCCGTCGCCGTCGTCACCGTCGTTGTGCGCCCCTGCCCCGCCCCCGCCGTCGTCGTCGCCGTCGTCACCATCGCCCGTGCGCCCATGCCCCGCCCCCGATCAGCCCGGCTGCGCCCCTGCCCTGGCCCGTTCCCGCCGTCGCCAGCCGCACCCATGCCCCGTCGTCGCCCGAGCCCCGCTGTGAGCCGCCGCGCCGCCCAACCTTTTTTATGTTTATGTTAATGTTCATAGCATATTTTGGTCAAAAAAATAGATGTGATCATTGTCACACCAAAATTCTATACTTATTTTGGATATGATGAATTTTTTAGTCATGTTCATATGATGTTTTTTTGTTCATAGAATATTTTTTTGTTCATAGCATTTTTTGGTCCATGTATATATGTATGTGTATGGATGGATGGATGAATGGATGGATGTAACTCTAAGTTAAAATTTACCCCTCCCTGATAACTTCGACATGAGGAGGGACATGAGAGAGGCGGTCCGCTCACTCGACCAATTAATCGAGGCCTCCCATACCCTAGAAGAAAGAGCGTCGTTGTCGATCTACCCCCTCCCCGATAACTTCATGAGGGGAGACGTCGGGCATGCATGAGTGAGAGAGGCGGTCCGCTCGCCCAACCAACTATTGACGCCATCCAAACCGTAGAATAAAGAGCATCGTTGTCGATCTACCCCCTCCCCGATAACTTCGACATGAGAGGGGACGTCGGACATATGCATGAGAGAGTGGCGGTCCGCTCACCCGACCAACTATCGAGGCCACCCAAACCCTAGAAGAAAGAGCATCGTTGTCGATCTACCCCGTACCTACCCGACCAACTAGCGATATTCGAAAGGCTCTTGTTGAACTTCGTACCAAAAAGCTAATTAATTATCCTATCCGGGACGCCGTCGGACATTCATGAGAGAGGCGGTCCGGACATCGGACATTCATGTTTGTATATTAATTGTGATGTTGTAATATTTGCAGAAACTATGGATCCAAGAGACGAAGAACAAGAACAGTTGTTGGGGGACATAATCTACGGTGGACGTGATATCTTGTCGTTTCTCAACGACACCAATGGTCTGGAAGGGGATTATGATGGCTCCGGTGATCGAACAATGGAGGAGGAAGGACATGATCATGATGGCTCCGGTGACCGAATGCCGGAGGAAGAAGGAGACCATGATGATGGCTCCGGTGACCGATCGGAGGAGGGAGCTGTTGCAAAGTCCGGCGAGGTATATATATTAATTAAGTCTTGGCTCCGGTGACTAGATAATTGATGCATTAATTATTTTGGTATGTACATATATTAATTAACTCTTCTTTCTTCTTTTATAGCCCTCCAGATCGAGCCAAACTTTGGTAACGAGATGAGTCCCGAAGAAGAGGTTGCGCAAGGATGAAAAGTTCACGATCACAGCACTCGCGAACGATGGCCATCCGATTGAACCCAAGCGGACCAAGAACACATTTTCTGCTCAGTGCGGAGCTATTGTTAGGGACAACATCCCGATCAGCATCAAGCAATGGAATAAGCCTAAGGACGGCACCCCTGAAGGTGATTATGTCACTCATAGACAGAAAGATTATCTTTGGACCGCGTTGAAGGCAAATTTCACCCTACCGCCAGAGGCGGATCCGAATAAGCCATTTATAGAGCCACTGGTCAAGGCATGTGCTCTTAAGAAGATGGCAGATCTATTCAGGAGGTGGAAGAATGAGTTGAAATCAAAGTTTGTCGATAAAGGGAAGACTCCGGAATTCACCGATCGATTTGAGAAGATAAGAGATTACTGGCCTGCATTTGTGGACTACAAGACATTGGACAAGAGTAAGAAAATGTCAGAGACAAACAAGGTCAATGCTGTAAAGAAGCAGTATCACCATCACACGGGGTCAGGTGGCTACCTCAAAGCCCGACCGTTGTGGGACAAAGCTGAGAATGACCTGATTGCTAAAAACATCATACCACAGACATATAACTGGCCAGACCGTTCAAGGACTTGGTTCTTCGGGGTTGGGGGAACTTTGGACCCTAAAACAGGGAAGTGCCATTGGACGGACGAGCAACTTGCAATACCCTTGAACAAGCTTCAGAAGTATATCACCGCAGCGCAGGAAGGGACGTTCATTCCCGACAGAGAGAAGGACGAGCTGACTGAGGCCCTAGGGAATGCTGAGCACCCTGGACGAACACGAGGCACACCAGGCTTCGTTCCGTGGAAGGTTGGGTTTCCCGATGCAGGCGGTTACAGAAGCTGGGAGAGAAAGAGGAAAGCGGAGCTGAGCAAAATTCAGAAGCTCAATGCAAGACTACAAAAGCTAGAGGAAGCTAAGAGCTAGCGAGCTGCCGGCCAACCATCTCAGCGGCACAAAGCTACCCCAGAAGCTACCCCGCCATCTCAATGGGGAAGCAGCGTCGCTTCCACGGAGCCCATTCAGCCTGACTTCACGTCTCCTAGCTACCCCGTGGATACTATCACGGAGGCTCAACATTGCGAGCTTATGACGAAATGCCGGAACCTCACTTTCAAGGCGGTTGTTGACTCTGTTGCACCTCCTCAACCCAACGGAACTTTTCACTGTCGTCCGATTCCACATGGCTATGCTGTTGTGATGGTGGATGAAGTAATGAAGGAATTTGAGGAGCTCGAGCTTGACCATTGTATAGGTGAAGGAGAGAATAAGCTGGTTCGTGCCCTGAGGAGTACATGTCTATGGCAGAAGGAGTACATCAAGCTTCCAAACTGGACGCCTCTGCCTCCTCCTTCTCCTCAGGCGAATCAGGGCACTCCGGCTCCTCCTCCTCCTCCTCCTCCGGCAAGTGATCAGGGCACACCGCCTCCTTCTCCGGCTCCTCCGATGCGTGAGGGCACTCTGCCTCCTCCTTCACCTACTCCGGCACGTCGGAGCAATACGCCTCCTCCCCAGCCTCGTCATCAACGGCGGAAGGCAGACGCCGCCGCTCTGGCTCCTCCGGCACCTAGTAAGCAACGACGGAAGGGAGCCGCCGCCGCTCCGACGGCTAGCATTACAAGCATAGGCAGTAGGGGATACAGATACGGTCCATCTCTCAAGCCTATGGAAAAGTTACCATATGAGAGGACCGAGTCTAAAAACGAGGAGATATGTCAGGCTGAATTGAGGGCCCATTTTGCAAAGAAAACTCCACCTCCGAAGGAGAAGATAGACCCGGTGAAAGCGATGCGCACTATCGATGCCCTAAAGCGACCACCACCGCCTCTGCCGGATTCCAACTTTGACCGTTGTATTAAAAAGACATATCAAGCTGCGTGCCGTTCGGGAAGTACTTCCAGCCATGCAAGGTTAGCAAAACGAAGAAGTGGGAAAAAATTCCCCAGCTCGGCGAACAGGCGAACCAATCGTGCCCCCCGCTCAAGGTGTCTAGCGATATCGTCGCTAATCATCCGGGGATGATGCCCGATACCAAACCTGGTGATTACCTGAGCGATGATGTACAGTTTAAGCCGTTGGAGGTGGACGAATTCCGTTACCAGCATGGGTGGCCTCTCATCAAACCTGATCCTCCTCCTCTAACAACGATGATGCGAAAATTCCATGAATGGTATATGAAAACCTGTCGCGAGTCTGGGACAGATTCTTTGATACTGTCAGTTAAAGAGCAGCACGACCTCGTTGGAATGGAACTGTTGAATATTGCATTTGAGGAGATATTCCAGTTATTCAATCAAAAGGCCCTCGACAAAACAAGCGGGACTTGCTACTGTCTGTAAGTGCTACTTCTGTAATTAAGTCTCTCTATGTATATAGCTCAGCTTTTTCATTGCATGTATATATAATTATCCTCACTACTATATTATGCAGATTGAAGATCGTCGAATGCAGAAAAGCAAAAATCTATGACATTGGGTTCATTAACCCAAATGTCATACATGAGTAAAATTTCCAAAAGTATCCCACACAAACCGAGGAAAACTTGCTACAATCATGGCTTAGAAATCAAAACAAAGGAACAATACTATTTCCTTACAACTTCAAGTGAGTGTTACTGTCTTGTGCATATTCGATTTCCCTTATTACTCGAGGTTTATAGTAATGTAATTGATGAGTTATGCATGCGTGCGTAATTTCCACTATATTCTGCTTAAGCGGGGAGTAGTAACTGTCTTAGACTCGAAACGAAAAGATCCTCAGAAATATGCGGACATGGCTAAAATTCTCTAGAAGTAAGTTCAATCGATCATTATCGCATCATATCGACAACTTTGTTCATTTTCTGATATCAAGTAATTATTTTATTTGTCTGACAGAGTTTGGAAAGAGTTCACAACAATTGTTCCGGCACTGCCGGCGGAGCTGCGATTTACACACCCGAAAGTAAGTACTAGTAGCTAGTTCCGCACATCTCTCATTGATTCTAGTTTCATCAATACCATTTATCATGCTTGATTATCAGTTTGATTGAACTCTATTTCTCGTAAAGTGCTTGTGGCAGGAAATCGGGAATAATTTATGTGGATACTATGTTTGTGAGTTCATCTACAACGCGACGACCCCTAAGCGGCGCTACTCTGAAAAACAACTTCAAGTGCGTAAGCAATAATATTCACAATTTTATTTTATTACCATATATATGTATTGACCCCCTTCTTCAAATTAGATATGACAGATGCGGGATGAACTCCTATCACATAATCGCATACGAGCAATTCAAGAAGAATTGACGGGATTCTTTCTTGACCACGTCATAAATAAAACTGGGGAATACCATCTGGAAGTTGACATTAGATGTTAGGGATGGTAAGAGATCTTATATTGTATATATGTAGCTAGTAGCGTCGAATATATATACAAAAACTTGTTATACGACCAATCTCTCGGAGAAAGAGAGGTCGATCACTTCTATCTTTATATGTTCATGACGATCTTCTCTACTTGGTGGTTCCTTCATTTGCTTATTAGCTAGCGTGTCGAGTTTTCTCTATAGTAGCTAGCGTCGACCAAGCACGGAGAAAGAACGGAGAAAAAGATGACACTTCTCTCTATTAATTAGGTAGCTAAAACAATGTAAAACCTCTAAATTAACTGTCCAAAACCCGCTAAACCCTCCCCTCCCTTTCAAAAAACCACAGCAACTGCTAGATGCTGACGCATGGATGCCTTTTGGTCCCGATTTGTATTACCACCGGGACTAAAGGTCCTCCTGCCTGGGCTCCCCGCAAAGGCCACGTGGAACCCTTTCTGTCCCGGTTTGTAAAAGAACCGGGACTAAAGGTTTTGGACTTTAGTCCCGATCCTTTAGTCCCGGTTTCAAAACCGAGACAAATGGGCCTTATGAACCCTTATGAAGGATATAGAAGATAGAAGATAGTACCTACTCCTACTCGTCACGCTCAACGAGAAACAGGGGAGGTGTGTGCGTGTCCGTGTGCGTCCGCTGTGGTGAGGAAAGGTGGCGCCGCCCGTCGGCGTCGATACCGCGCCCGTTGCTGTTGGTGTGCTGAGGAAACGCAGCGGCGCCCGTCGTCGTCGATCCAGCTTTGTGGCGTGGCGAGACCACAAGAGAAGAGTGACGCGGCGGCATAACCTCTCATCATCAGTGGCGATTTAGTCTTTGCATTCTGCCATCTTCAACCTTCGAGTGGCACAATGATTTTTTTTTCTTTGTTCTTCTAGTAACTAAAACTTTATCCTGGGTTTGTTGTTTTCGAGAGGGACTTTTTTGTGGCCATATTATCTACTCCCTATGTTCTTAAATATAAGTCTTTCATAGGTCCTAATAGAGACTACATACAGAATAAGATGAGTGAATCTACACTCTAAAATATATCTACATACATTCATATGTTGTCTATATTGAAATCTCTAAAAGTGCTTATATTCAGAAAGAGAGGGAATATAGTTCTAGGCACATGTCCGGAAATCCCAAAAGTTTGATTAGAAAACAGTTGCTTTTTAAAATAAGTTCAGTGCCTCTTTGAAAATAAGCTTGGTAGTTGGTTCCATTGTGCTGGCAAATTGGCAGCAAGTTGTTGCTCACACGTGCTTCTCCAAAGTGGGTGATGTTTCTTTTACATAAAAAAGAAATAAAGAGGTACAAATCGGGTAATCTCCCAACAAAAAAGATTGTTCGGCTGGTTGCGAAGATACTTGGTTATAGAACACTCAGAAGAATCGAAGTGGCAGCAAAATATTTGCAGGAACGTTGCGCTACATATGGGCTGGTCACATGCCATGCCAGCCTCGGTCCCATGATGCTGTCCTTGAGGAAAATGAGGAAGCCGGCCCGTGTTATCGTCGGAAATTATCATTGGGTTCCTTCTGCCGTCCATGGTTTTTCAGTAACCCGTTGTGGTCGTGACTCTGAATGACGGCCGTCTCTCCAAGATGGTGACAAACTTTACTCCAACTTGCAGTTATTATTCTGTTATTAGGTCAGCGTTTTCTTGTAAAGAGAACTGGGGATGCCATCGGGAGGGCTGTTTTGACTCTAGGGTGCACATGCATGCTTCCTGATAAACAGTAAATTCAAGATAAATACAGTAGTAAATAAAATTTTAAATTTTTGATTCTTTTAGATGTTTTTATAGTGTAACAAGTGTGCTTGACAATTTTCATTCGAAACGGGATGACGCTACTTCCGTTGGTAGAAAAAAACAAGGATAGGTGTAACATTTGAAGGTAACATTTATCGTTTGACTTGTTTTTTTTTTTTTGCACAAACCAAAATACTTAAACTTTCCTCCTAAAAATTTGCAGGTAACGTTTTGATGTGACAATGAATACATCATTTTTTTTATTTTTTTTCATTTGCAAAAATTAATTTATTAGACATGAGAGCCGAATTGGATTTCCAGGATGCCATGCATGCACTACAGTACCAGTATTTACTTGCTGGAAGAATCTGAATGATTTAGACAGCAGCGTAGGATACAAACCTTTGCAAGTTGCTCGAACTCCATGCCAGGGATCAGAGGTGCAACTGGCAGCAAGGGGTCCAGTTAGATACTCTCTGAGATCCAAATGTGAACCCAGTATTTCTTCTATCAGAACTGCTTGTCATCCCATACGCACACACTACAGATGGGAAGCCGCAAATCTGAATCCAGTATTGTTTGTTTAGTCACAAATCGATCTGACACTAAATTAAGGTTTCATTCTGCTCTGCAGGGGTGTTTTGATCTGAAAGTGTTTCCTGGGATGCTTAAGAAACAGATCATTGATTTTGGAACCTGTACTGAATGAACAGAACAATTTAGTCAAATTGTCAGTCTGTTCGATCTCGACATGCATCTTGTCAGTCTATTTTTTAAAAGGTAGTCCATTCTGAGTTCCCCGACAGGCTAAACATGTAGTATCAGTGGTAAATTATTGTAAGGTTTAAGTTTGCATGAACGCAACAACTTCACTGAACCTGGACTACTCATGGAAATGATCTATGATGCACAGTTCAGGGTCTATATCTATAATTCAAGAAAAAAGGGTAGTTCAAGAAATACATGCATCTTGTCACCAGGCCAAACTTCCAGCGTGGATCATGCAGGATTCCGAGATATACTAGGTCCATATGTAAGATATAGCTTACTAAAATGTACTCCTACTTCCATCCACATTATTAAGCCTTCCAATTGATTTGCAGAAGTGATGGGGACGTGGCTGAATTATTGTAATTATAAGACAGGGATCCAAACTAAGCAACTAAAGTTCTTCAGAAGAATTTAATGGCAGGTGTACTTTCGATGAAGGATTGAAAATTATCTGCTAGATTCTTTGATGCTTAAGTTAGTTTATTTTATGATGTGATGAATCTACGGGCTGTCAATATATCTAGCATTGTAGATGTTGATATAAATTTGGTCAAACTTTACGAAGATTGAGTTAAGACAAATCTTATATGCAGAATAAAGATAAGGGAGCGAGTATATAATATCAGTAGTAAAGTATACTATTGTATACGTACATGAATAGATCAACTTCAGTGAACCTGGACTGCTTAATAAAATGATTTCAGATACACTGTTCAGATGTTCTCCTGACGGCATAGCATATGCCAACAGAAACATCTTCAGGCGGGGAGCCCAAGTTACTGAACAGGAGCCAAATAGAAGAGAAGTTACTGCACATGCATCATTCATGCCCCTGTGCAGATGAGAATCCAATGTCCAGCCTGGATCGAGCAGAACCGTTGGATATGCTAGTTACAGAAGCTGCTGGACTGAAAGTCTGCGCACGAAACCTTAACGGCAATTGTACTTTGTAGGAACTTCAATACTTGTTGATGATTCTTACAAGTGGAGGTTAGGTTTGTCGTATATGGTGTCTAGACACCGTCGAAATTAATAGCGTGTTAACCTGTAATTTTACTTGCGTTGCGTTGCTTTGTCGAATCTGGTGCGTTTTGCAGTTGCTACTGAAACTAAGATGCTATCATGAAAGAAAGAAAGAAAGAAAGAAAGGGCACGTCTCAATCCGTCCATCTTCCTAGTATGATGCATGCATCAGCTGTACCATATTCTGTACTTGTTGCTAGGAACTTGTTCGAATTTGCTTTTCGTTGAAAACGAAACAGTATTAAAATCTGACAAAAACAACAATATCATACAAGTTTGTTTTTTCCATACGAAGCAAACACTTTCTGAGGTGTTAGACTATCGGCGATAAGGGAACAACGGGAAGTAAGTTACAAGCTGTCAGGAGCTTGAAAAGGAAATAAGAAAACACAAAGACAATCACATGCAGACGATGTATTCCCTCTGTACCGAAATATTTCTAGTTTTACGAGGCTAGACTTACTTGTTGCAAGTTGCCAATAAAAAGGCTCAAGAAGATCCATTGCTGAACTGTACCCGAAACTGAAAGTGTCCAGAAAGGACTAGAGTAATATACAGTACAGAGGTCGTGGTGTGTATCACATACCACACACGATTTTTGCGAAATCTGTTGAGGTTCAGAACAGAAGGAGACCAAACATGCCAGCAAAGGTGAGCAGTCCAGAGATCACAGCCGTTGCTGGTATCTGCTCTTCCCCTGCAGCCGCCAGCCCATTCACCACATGGTTTGCGGCTGAATTCCTCATCACAGAGGACCACGGCAGAGATGAATGGGGAAACCAGAAAAACAAAAACTGCCTGCTGCATCTTGTTTTGCACTGCGTCTGCATGCTGTGCGTCTAATGGAGTTTCAGTGTGTCCAATGGCATTGGTGCCTGAACGAGAAGCTGCAGGTTTGTGACCGTCGAAGCAAGGAGAATCATTATGGACAGACAGGTGGGTAATCTTCACCCCGGTCCGGTCCACTTGCATTCATAGATGATATGATAGTGGTGTCTGCTGTCCCCAACCACGTCCATGTCTCACAGTGTATGATATGATACGATACACCCAGTGCGGCTGATGGTCGCCCGGTGGCTGTAGAGCATCTAAGCAATTGGAACCTGGAAGATCTACATGTATGGTACGGTTGTACGGTGGCCAGGGCATCGACGACTGATGCCCGATTTGCACCGACGATGCACTTGGCCACTTGGCGAAATTAAACGCCCGAACTCGGCGAAATTCATTTAATTTGGACGAAATATAGGCGGTTTTATTGATATTTTGGCGAATTAAAAAAAAACATAGATAAAAAACCTACAAAAGTATGCCTAGTTCATGCCGAGGAGGTTATAGAAGACGGTGTAATCTTCGCCGTCGTCGTCGCTTGGCGGTCCGTCCTTCGAGGTGTCCTTGCTGCAAACCTTACCTGGATTGCCGCTGTGATGGGCTTGCTCGGCACGGCGACCTCCTCGTCGCTGTCGGAGAGGACGATGACGTCGCCCTCGTAAGCGTCTACGGTGCCGCTCGGCTATTTCTTTCAGAGCACGGCGCTGGCGCTCCATCTCCTGCTTGACGTAGTCGGCATGCGACCAGGCGAGGCCGTTCTCGAGGTCGGCGGCCATCCCCGTGTGCTCCTACTTCACCACGGTCGTGGGCTCCTTCTTCGGCTTGACCAGGCGAATGTGGCCGCGGGGAGGGGAAGGGGCATGGTGTCCCTCGTCTTTGACGAGGTTGCTGCCACGGCTGCGACGGCGGAGCGGCGTCTCCTGCAGCTCAGGCTTGACGGCGACGAGTGGCGTCTCCGTACCGGACAAGCGAGAGCTAGAGCACAACGGGTACATGCGCCTCGGCATCCACGAGCTCCTACTGCGGTGAGAGAAGGAAGATGTCGGGTACTCCAACGATGGCTCGTTGCTGCCTTCGATGTGCGCAAGGACGGCATGGAGAATGCACCCGGGGACGCCCCACCCTTGTCAACGACCGTCGAAGTTGTGGTGCCCCCTCGGCGCCGGGGCGCCGTTGGTCGACGCCAGTTGGTCGGCATGACCTAAAGTTTCCACGTACTCCCTCCGGTCCTTTTTACTCCGCGTATTAGATTTTGGTCAAGTCAAACCTTGCAAAGTTTGACCAAATTTGTATTAAAAAATATCAATATCTACAATGTCAAATATATATACTATGAAACTACATTTCATGAAGAATCTAACAACATTGATTTGACATTGTGAATGTTAATATTTTTTTCTGTAAGTTTGGTTAAAGTAAAGATACTTTGACTTTGACCAAAACTTATATGCAGACTAAAAAAGACCTGAGGAAGTACTTGGGTTTCACAAAATGCCGGTGCAAGTCTCCACGTCAGTTGACCCAATTTTTTTTTGACATGATCTAATCTCTCATCTTTGACATTGCAATATATGAAAACAAGCAACCACATTATATTATCACATTATATCATCCAGTAGAAGATAGCTTGAATAAGACCAACTCTAACGCACGACCCCAAACGGACGTATATTTTGTCCGGATTTCGTCCGTTTGGGATGGGAATGGGGACGTGTCTATCCTAATTTCTGTTTGCGCCGGTCATGCGTCCAACGTGCGATCGCATCTTCGACCTCATTGTCCGCCGGTCCTAAGTACAATAAAAATCAAGCATAGTACAATGTAGTTAAAATCATGCAAAACAAATGGTTCCATGTCCGAAATAGTCTTTTATTACAACCCAAACAAAATTTAAAAATATAAATAGGCTTACAAAACCACTCATAGTTTTCTATGCACGTACATAGATTAAACTGATAGATCTACTCATTGCCAATATGTTCCCACATGTGCTCAACTAAATCATCTTGCGGCTGCTTATGAGTGTCTCGATCACGCATCTCACGATGGAATTGAGCGAACTGTTGAAAAATGGCCGGAGGTGGGTGCTCACACTCAACATTCTCACCTTGGAAATCAAAACCTTGGTCGTAGATGCTGCCATCACGTTCATCCTCAACGATCATGTTGTGCGTGATCATACAAGAAGTCATCACCTTCCAAAGCTTCTGAGTGCTCCATGTCAATGAAGAGTTTTGAACGATACCCCATAAAGATTGAAACACACCAAACACACGCTTCACATCTTTTCTAACATTCTCCTGCTTTTGGACAAACCTTTGTCTTTTCTCTCCTTGTGGATTGAGTATGGTCATCACAAGAGTTAACCACTGGGGATAAATACCATCAACAAGGTAATATCCCTTATTGTAATAGTGGCCATTGATCTCAAAATGGACAGTTCTTCCACTTTGAATGCATACAATCAATACTACCAAGCATACCCGAAAACCCCTTCTCTGCATTGATCGTCAACAACCTCTTTGTATCTGCGACATTTGGCTCCCTCAGGTATTCAGGGACAAACACAGCCACGACGGCCTTGCAGAAACTGTACATTGATTGCAAGCACGTGGACTAACTCATACGAACATATTCACCACAAGATCACCAGGAATTCCATATACAAGCATGCGAATAGCCGCAGTGCATTTTTGATAAGAGAAGCCAAGTTTTCCAAGGACATCCTCTTTGCATCCAAAGTAAGGATCATATGCTACAACTGCCTCCTCGATACGACTGAACATATGCATCCTCATTCGGAAACGACGACGAAATTGATGCGGTTTGTAAAGTGGTTCTCTCAAAGTAATCGGAATAGAGGAGGTGGTGCCCTTTCTCCTTATTGCGGTTTGAGGCCGGACCATGGTCGGGGATTGACCTCCTGAACTGAGGACACATCCTACTGATGTGGTCATGGACAACCAATGATGCCACCACTATGTCCTCATCGTCCGAGGACGAGTCATTCGATGAACAAACAAAGTTATGAAAGAAATACTCATCCCTGCTATCCATGGTACCTTATGAGCAAAGCGCCGAACACCTTGTGGCCATGGTGGAGATGCGGCCGAAAAGGACACCTTGTGCACGTGGTGGAGACGCGTCAGCAAACAAAGGTGGAGGAAGAAAAGGGGTCGTTCCGCCGACGGGCAAGGTGGACGCCGCCAAGATATGGCGGCGGAGGTGGCGGAGGGACATGCGTTGGAGTGAGGCGGGATGTGCAGCCGGAGTTGGGGGAGGGGGGATAGAAAAGGGGATGGGTATGTCACCGACAGGAGGGTCATGGAAGGACAAGGGCACGCGTCGCACCCGTCCATGCGTGTCCGTTTAGCCGTAAAAACGTCTCAAAGTTGGGCCGGTAATGCATCGAGGAACTGAAAACTGACACTTGTTCGTTACGGCCGCGCGTTGGGCCGCGATTTGTATCCGTTTACCTCCAAACGAACGCGGACGGACGATTTAGGATCATGTGTTAGAGTTGGCCTAATACTTTTAATTTTGCGTACTACCTTTGGCAGGCAACTCGTACTTTTCCACAGCTTCTGATCTTGCATTTGAGGCCTGTGAGTAACCCATTTTTTTTTGCTGCAATGTGTTAATTGACTTGATTTCTCTCGCAAGATCCGCCTAGCAATACCTTGGTGTACCATTCCAAACTTATTCAACTGTGAGTAGCATCTTTCCCGAGCAATTACTGTCAAGTTTCCATACGTGTGATAACCTATACACATAGTGTTAGTTTGATGTGTGCACAAGGGCTGTAAAAGGTACAGTTAAATTAAATAAGTGAATGCTGATGTATTAAAAATGAATTACTGAATGCTAAATCAAATAAAGTAAGTACATAACTACTTGCGTCACTGTTTATTAATAAGGTAAAAGTTAAAATATGAAGCACATGGATTACTACAGATTAGACTTGCATAAAAACTAGTGGCGTCATGTTGTTCTCTTTCTACATGATGCTGTCAAATTTTGAAGCAAGTTGTCTTCGTGGCCATTGTCAGATTCAGGTTCATAGGCTTCATCATCGGACTGTCCATGTGGTACATTATAACTTTATAAGCATGACGTGATGGATTTTTCACAACTGTGTGCAATCCTTTTATAAGATTGTCATTAAAAAGAACACTTGAGAAACTTGACTAGCCAGAAGGGAAGGCTCATCTGTCCGAAGCGAACTTTGAAGTTCAAGGCTCGTCTACCTACATGGCCCGGGCCCAGGGGTGTGCTGACTGTGCCGGCCGGACAGGGCCCCAAATTTGCAGCGGCCCAGTTTGTGAGTACTTTGTACATAGGACTAAGCCCAGCTAGCCTTTCGCTA
Organism: Hordeum marinum; assembly: GCA_022496015.1. Taxonomy (NCBI): domain Eukaryota; kingdom Viridiplantae; phylum Streptophyta; class Magnoliopsida; order Poales; family Poaceae; genus Hordeum; species Hordeum marinum. The sequence continues at coordinate 503,490,871 of CM039674.1, read as the reverse complement.
GCCACGGAGAGAACACCGATCGATCACAGGTCGCAGAAATCTCGATCTAGTACAAACCCTAGCGACGCAGCGGCAGAGTAACGGCGCAAAAGAGAGCTGGTGGCGCGTCTGCCCAACCGAAGCCGACAACGGCATGGAAGCACCGCCGCAGCAGTGCATCACTGCAACAATCTGTGAAGGGCGAGCACACGGCCGTGTACAGGCGCCGCTCCAAATCGACCTTTAATAAGGCACTTCACCATTCACGACAGGTTCTTTCAATCCTCACCGTTTTGATAAAATTGTACTACTAGCGTTCAGGTATGCATTTGTAATGTATGCAAATTTCTATTATAATAATTAAATTTATACTCTGAAGCCTTATCAATTTATTCAGCAGTTCTGCCAATAGCTTATTGCTAGTTTGCTAAATATTTGATGTGTATCATTTAATTTTTCTTCTTTTCACCTTTCGTACATTTGTGCATCACCAATTGGTCTAGACATCAGGTGCTCAAAGATTCAAGTCATATCTTTTACAGATTAGTCTAGATAATACTTCCTCCGTCCCAAAATAAGTGACTTAAAAACGACTCAACTTTGTACTAAAGTTAATACAAACATGAGTCATTTCGGAGTCACTTAATTTGGGACGGAGGGAGTATAAATCTGGTTCCTAAAAGCATAAGAAGAAGCAAAGAATAGATGAATTAAGTCAATATGAGAAAGAAACTATGGATAGATTTATTATAGGTTTCTTTATTAATTAGGAACGCAGTCCTCATTTTAGAATTTGGCACAGCGTCCCGGATTTTACCGGCCCGACCCTGATGGTTAGTAATCAGAATCAGCAGCAACAAAAAACCAGAGGAATGGGGAATATCAACCAACCTGCAGCAGCGGAGCGAATGGCTATGACCAGACGATAGCGTGGGCGCACCGGGGTCAAGGCTACCGGCGACGTGTAGGCGGGAGCGCGGACGCGGGGTAGAGGAAACCGGCAATGAGCAAGCGGCAGCGCGGGCGCATCGGCGTCGAGGCTACCGGCGAAGTGCAGATGGTAGCGGGGATAAGCCGGGGTCGAGGCGACCGGCGAGGTGTTGGTGTTACAAGGAAGAGAGAGTTTTGATAGAATCGTTGATGTATTGTTTGAGCCTGGTGGGCATATATATATATAGGAGTACATGATTATCTTGGAGTACATGTCAACGCAGGAACAATCCCAGTCTATCTATGTTTCCTAAACAATCACGATACCCAACATTCTCCTACGGTCACAATGGTAGCGATGCAGACGGTGAGACTGGAGAAGAATCCGAATGTAAGCCGACGAAAACCCCCCATAGTCGTAACGGTCGATGCATCGCGGAAGTTGTGGCTGGAGTGGAAACCGGCAAGTTTGCTCAATCAAGGTGGTAGCCCTTTGTGACTTTGTCGAGGTAGCCGAGAGCGTAGGATGGTGTAGCCGTGGTCGAGGTTGCCATGCGAAGAATGCCGTGGTCGATGTCGAATCGGGGTAGCCGGTGTCGAAAAAAGTCACCGTGAAGCTGCGGGCGCAAGCAGGCGCCGAGTTAGCATGGGCGCAGTTGTGTTGAAGTAGTGTTGCGCCGCGAAGAAGATGTTGTTGACGATGCGTAGCGCCGGGTTTGCCAGAGGACACTTCGTGGATGAAGGCACACGTCGGTGTTATCATCACCGGACATGCGTAGACGGATGAAGGCGATGTTGACGATGCGCCACTCTAGGCTTGCCAGGCCTGGGAACACATCGGGAACGAAGGCACGCGTCGGTGTTGCTAGCACCAGGCATGCGTAGACGGGGGCCTGCACAAATTGGTACGCCATGTCGAGGAGACTAGCAGAGAAGGACTCGACGACGATTGCGGCACAAACCGGCGGGGGGGGGGGGGGGCGATGTCACCCGCGGTAGTAGGATTAGATGAAGTGAGAACAACTCGATGATGGTTGCGGCGTAAATCGGCGGGGGGGGGGGGGCATGTCACCCGCGGTGGTTGGACTAGATGAAGTGGTCAGGGTAGACGACAGCTACGCTGGCGATGAGCTGGTGCTGGATTAAGACGAAGGGGTTGGGCGAGCTACAACGGCGCCGAAGAGGCGCGACGTGGCTCGGGTGAGCGAGCCGCAACGACGACCAAGAGTAGCGACGACGGCGGCCTGATGGCGGCGGTGACAGCTGGTTAGGAGCGCGGCGGTGATGCTCAAAGTAGGCGAAGTAAACCCGACAGCGTGACGAAGACCGGCGCAGACGATGGCGTTCCCGCGCCGAGGAAGGCGACGCGACGCATACCAGAGGAAGTCTACGCGCGGGGACGACGGAGTGGACCGTGAGCCGCGGCACTACGCCCCGAAGGAGCAATGAAACGACAACGCGCGGGTTAGGGCGATGGCGAAAAGACCTCGGGGTGGCGGCGTGGACCGCATGCCGCGGCGCTACGGCCATATGGGCGACGTAGCGGCAGTGCGCTGGTTGGTGTAGCCACGGGGACGACCCAAAGCGGATGGCCTCGGGGCGGCGATGGACCGCGGGCCGGGGTACTACTGTCCGAAGGGGCAATGCAGTGGTAGTGCGCGGGTCTATCCAGCCACGGGATAAACCCCGGGGCGATGACAGGGACCAGATGCCATGCTCGCTATAGCCAGATGGAGCAACGTAGCGGCGACATGAGGGTCGGTGCAACCACAAGGGCGACCTGGAGCGTACCTCCTCGGAACGACGATGGGGACCAGAAGGGGCGGTGTAGCGATGGCTCGCAGGTCGGGGCAACCACAGGGAGAACCACTGGCCAGGGGCGACGGCCCGACGGGCGGCGACGTGGACCGCGTGCCGCTGCGCGACAGCCCTGAAGGGGCGAAACGAAGGCGGCGACGTCTACGGGTGTAGCCGGTGGGAAGATCTCGGGGCGGTGGCATGGACCGTGTGCCGTGGTGCGACGGCCCGAAGGGGTGTCGGCGGGAGCAGCGCGCAGGTCGGAGAAGCCGGTAGGAGGACCTCGTGGAGGAGACGCAGTAATTCGAAGGGACGATGCGACGACATCTTGTGGATCGATCGGCAGTAGGTGCGTGCTCGGGGACGTGCTTGGCGAAGACAGGCACGTAATTGGTTGATCAGACCGACGTCATCGCTCTATGCGCCACGTCGGGGACGAGGCATAGATCCGAGTCGATGGCAACGTTGTTCGTGATGTCCCGGGCAATGACAACAAAGACAGACCGGTAATGAAGACCACGCGGGCGAGCGACCGGCAGCGATGCACGAAGTCGTCCCTTGGGCGGCGCGTCTAGCATTGTCGCACAGTTGATGATGTAGTGGCCGGTATAGAGTCGACGCCGGTGTGGGAGTAGAGACGCGGTGTTCGAAGACGGCGGCGGGCGAGCAAACCGATCTTAGATCGGAAAACCAAAAAGAAAACGCCGATCAAAGTGACCGGTGGAAGAGAGAAAACCCTGTATCAAGAGATCGGGGAAAAGACTCTCTAGGGCAGCCGGTCAACACGACCGCTGGACGGACCCTAGGTACGGGCAGCATAGCCCTCGGTGGCGATCATGGAGATCGACCACCTCGGGGGCTGCGCGCGCTGCGGAAGCGGCGGGCGGCGGCTAGGTCTAGGAATTTGCGGCAAATACCATGTTAGAAGGGAGAGAGAGATTTGGTGGAATAGTTGATGTATTGCTTGAGCCTCGTGGGCATATATACAGGAGTACATGAACATCTTGGAGGACAAGTCAAAGCAGGAACAATCCTAGTCTATCTATGTTTCATAAACAATCACGATACTCAACAGTTGGCTACAATGTAGATAGTTGTAGAGCAGAAGGGAGATGTAATATATGGATCATGGCCATGCCGTTGATTGAGGAGAGATCGACTCTTCATTCTAAGCTTCAGGCGGAGGAGGAGGCGCGCGAGCAGGTGTCTCGGAAGTGCGAGGCCTGGGCGGCCGGGCCAGAGTGGTTGCAGCGCAACGAGCAGGCCTGCTCGGAGGCGGCTGTGTAGGATGGCACTGGATATGTTCTTCCTGGATATGGTGGCATTGGGTCCTCGGATAGGGTGGGCGGTCCGTCGCGGTGGGCCTCGGATCCGAGGGAAGCTTTGGCTACGGCGGGTGGGTGGGTGCTTCTGGCGTTGTATCGCACACCCACCTCCTCGTGGGTTGTCGGCTCCGTTGTGGGGTCCGGCTCGCGCGCTAGCGGTGGGCGGGGGCTTTGGTGGTCACCAACCAGCGCGTAGCGGGTTCGGCTCCACTTCGACGGGCTTCAAGAGCCGGCGCCCCCCTAGTGGTGCTGGATCTTCTTCAGTTGGCTTCGGAGATTCCATTCTCCCTCCTCCCCCTCCTCCCCCGACGCGTCCACTTCCTTCCTCCCATGTCTCCAACCACACTCTCACCTGTTTTGCTTGTCACCAGCCTGGCCATTTCCAATCCCGTTGTGGCAAACCCCCCTCCTGCCTCATCTGCAAGGTGGAGGGCCACCTCACCGTGGACTGCCAGGACAGGCGTAAGCCGACCGCTTTCGTGCAATATAGCCTTGGGCTAGCGGGCTGCTCCTTATTTGCCCTAGACAGTGAAATCCCTCCGGTGGTTGTTGCCCCTGCCCCTTCCAATGCCGCTGTTATCTCTGTTAAAGATAAACAGATCTCCCCCAAACCCTCCTTGATGACCTAAAGCTATGGGATGTTGATGAGTGGGAATGGCAGATCTGTTAGCACTCGGATTTCAAGTTCGCTGTTGTTTTCCCTTCTAAAGAGAGCCTCAATATGATCTCCTCCTGCACTAGCTTCACTAGCCCGCTTAACAACCTCGTGGTCTCTGTCAAAGCCGCATCCAATGGGTCTAAGCATGTCCCTTCACTCTCAGATATTTGGGTCCTTGTTGATGATGTTCCTCCTACCCTGCGCTCCACCTCCTTCCTCATGGCCTTCGATGTTTTGATTGGCAAGCCTATCAAAGTTGACTCTAAATCCTTGCAGTTCCTTGGCCGGGCTCACATTAAAGTCTGGTGTGTTGATCATCTCTGTGTTCGTGGTTCCATCGATGCCTTCCCATCCTCAGATGGCCTCCGATTCCAGGTCTGTGCCGAGGGGGCGGAGAACCACCAGGCCCAACCTCCTCCTCCTCCGCCTAGGCCGTCCCCCTGTGACGAGCACGGAGGTGATGCCAACGGCGCAGCCAAGCCCATTTGGGATTTTGGCCTGCACTTCACTCGCTCTGAATGGGATGACCTGGGCTCGGATGGGCGTGACATGTTGAAGGATTATGCCCCCGTGGACGACTCTTCGAAGGGGGCTGCTGGGGCCAAGTCTGTGGGCCTGGAGGGGCAGGAGACGGCGGTCCCGGGTAGCCTTACCCTAGTGGGTACCCCGATCTTGGGTGTCTGCTCCAACTTGCCGGCCCGCCCAGCATTGAGGATGTCCAAGTTTCGCCTTCTCGGGCACGGGCTGCCTGTGCGAGCAAGAAGAAATCTACTATCAAGAAGTTCTCCACGCGAAGCAGGGCCTCGACAGGCTCTAAACAGTTGGAGGACGGTCTGTCTCGCCGTTTTGAGCATGACATGGGCGATGTGTCCGGCCTGGTGTCTGCTTCTGTGGCGGCTTCACCTCCCCAGGTGTCTCGCTCCTCACCTATTCTTTCTCCGACCTCCACCGCCCGTAAGAGCCACATGGTCCAGTTAAGTGGTGAGTAGATGGCCGATCGGACGGCACGGCATGCGGCGGCCAAGGATCTCCCTCCTCTAGGTACTCCACCTCCCCCTTCCCCTCGTCCTCTGATATCTTCCCCTGTCTGGTTGGTCCCCCCTTCTCGTTCGGACGAACACTTGTCGCATGTGCTCGCGGATGCGGGTATTACTTTTGATGCTGGCTTAGGTTCTCCTTCCTCCCTTCTGGCTCTCGTGCGAGCTAACGAAGTCGCCAAGGCTGCCATTGCTAAGGCAAAACAATCTGCTGCTTCGTGCAATGGTCCCACGGTCGTGGCCGGTGGGACCAAGGGGGATGATGATAGGGTCAGGATCCCTCGAATCTTGCTAACCGAGGTACCTCTAAGCGTGCCAAATCCTTCATGGCCCTATGCAGGTCGAGCCTTCGCATCAAAAACCTGTCTGCCAGATGAGGGTGCTATTCTGGAACATTAGAGGTTTCGGCTCTAGGGACGCAGAGACCAGTTGAGAGATGTGGTCAGGGGTGACGGTATTGATATAGTAGGGCTAGTAGAAACTTCCAAAGGTTCTTTTTCTCCTAACGAGCTCTCCGCGGTTGCGGGTCTCGGTAAATTCGATTGGAACTTCCACCCCTCCTCTAGGCACCCTGGTGGGATCCTTATTGGGACTAATCATGAGGTTTTTGATTTTGAGGATTTTGACCATGGAGTTTTTTGGGCAAGTTCGGTCATTTTCCATCACCAACTGAATGTCCTCTAGGAGGTCATGGTTGTGTACGGGGCTGCTGATCATTCCCTTTCTTTGTTGTCTCTCGACAAGATCGCGAATAAAATTGACGCGTGTACCATTCCTCTCCTGGTGGGTGGTGACTTTAACCTCAGACGTCCCCTTCGGATAAGAATAACAACAACTTTTCTTGGCCCCTGGCTAATGCTGATTTCATACGTGATTGTGCCATCCGCGAGATCCTTAGGGTGGGAGCTCGTTTCACTTGGACGAACCACCATGCTGATCCTATCCGCTCGGTGCTAGACCGTGTCTTTGTTCGCTTTGGATGGGATGCCTTGTTTCCTCGTGCACTAATGAAAGCTAAACCTATAGTTGGTTCGAACCATGCTCCCCTTATCCTCGATGCTGGTCTTCAATCTCATATCGCTCCCCCCTGCACTTCTAGTTTGACGCATCATGGCTTCTGGTCGAAGGGTTTGGCGACCCGATCTCCGCTAAGATCACCTCCTTTCTTGCTGATGGAAGGTTCTTCTTTGGACCTATGGATGACTAACACCAATGTTCTTATTCACTTCATAAATTTTTGCGGGGTTGGGACCGCAATAGGGTGGCTGACTCGCATAGGGTTAAGATGCATTTGACTGGGAAAATTAACTCGCTGGATGCCACAACAGACGAGCCTAGAGTTTCTGACCAGGAGTGGCAATTGAGGTATTCCCTTGAAGAGGCCCTGATGTAGTTGCATCGTCAGGCTGAAATCTATTGGTGCCAAAGGGGTACCATTAACTGGACGCTAAAAGGCGACTCTCCCACGACCTACTTCTTCTCCATTGCTAACGGTAGACACGGACGTTGTTCGATTGATAGCTTGATGATCAACAATGCCAAGGTCTCAGACCAGAACCTTGTCATGTCTCATGTTGTGGAATTCTTCTCCTCCCTTCTTTCGGCCAAGCCAGAGTCCGGCTTTGCGATTGCCCCCTCCTGCTAGGATCCTCACGAGATGGTTAATTCTGAGGAGAATGTTGCTCTGATTACCCCCTTTTTGATGAAGAGATCTTCGATACTATCCACTCGGCCAACCCTAACTCGGCGTCTAGCCTTGATGGCTTTTCCAACCCCTTCTTCAGAAAGTTTTGGCCTTAGTTGTGCAGCCTCATTTGCGCTGATGTCCAAGGGTTCTGGCTAGGCACGATTTATATATCCTGGTTGAATTATGTGGTTATCACCCTCATTCCTAAAGTTCAGGGTGTGGACTTGATTTCTCAATTTAGACCTATCACCCTCATTAACAACTTCGCAAAATTCCCTACCAAAGGCCTTGCCACGCGCTTCTCTCCTATCGCCCATCGGGTTCTTAGCCCTTTTCAATCAACTTTATTCAAAGGGAGGTTCATTCTGGACGGTATCCTTAGCTTCACGAAATTATTCATGATAGCCGTGAGTGGGGCACCAAAGCGGTTATTCTCAAACTTTATTTTGAGAAGGCCTATGATTCGGTTAGCTGGAAATTCCTTCGACAAGTTTTTTTTGCTAAAGGTTTCGATGGGGCGGTTGTTCACAGGATTATGCAGCTGGTGTCGAGCGGGCACACTGCGGTTTCGGTTAACGATAGGGCCAGCAACTTCTTCGCGAACAGTAGGGGCCTCGAGCAAGGTGAGCATGTCTCCCCTCTTCTGTTTAACTTCCTCATGGATGCCCTATCCCATATCCTGTTGCGGGCGGCCGCCGCCGGGCACATTTCTCCCATTAGCTCTCACTTGGTCCCTTAGGGTATCACTCATCTCCAATATGTGGAAGACACAATTATCATGGTTGAGCTTAACTAAGACTGCCTTGCCCACCTCAATTTTTTGCTGCTCTGCTTTGAGGCTTAATCGGGGCTTAAGATCAATTTTGCGAAGAGTGAAGTTAATGTCACAGGGGTGTCAGATGCTGAGGCCAGGTAGGTCTCTCAACTTATCAATTTCTCCCTGGGCTCCTTCCCTTTTAAATATCTTGGTCTCCCTATTTCTCCTGAGAAGCTTCTCGCTAGAGATTTTGCTCCTATGGTCTCGAACGTGGGCAACCGTGTTTTGCCTTGGAGGGGCAGTTACAATACACAAGCGGGCAAGGTTCCCCCGATCAATGTGTGCCTCTCCTACCTCCCCATGTTCCTTATGGGATTCTATCTTCTCTCTGGTGGTACGCACGCGGGGGTTGATAAGCACAGGGGCGCGTTCTACTGGAACACAGCGGACAACACACGTAAGTATAGATTGGTTAAATGGAAACAGATTAGCCGGCCAAGAGCCTTCGGGGGTTGGGCATTCTGGACACCATGACTATGAATAAATGCATGATCATCAAATGGTGGTGGAAAATCATGACTGTCTCGGATAATCCTCTTTGGCTCAACCTCCTTCGCGCTAAATACTTCCCTGCTTCTAGCCCCATGTTTGCGCCTTCCGTGGGCGGATCACAATTCTGGAAAGACTTTGTCAAACTTAGCCCAGTGTTTAAGTCTTGTTAAATTTGTGGTTCATAACGACAAATCTACACGCTTCTAGCTTTATTGGCGATGTGGGGATTCACCCCTTGCAGTTTCCTTTCCTATTCTCTTTTTGTACTGTCCTGACCTGGAGATCGCCATCTCCGAGCTCTCCGACAATAACTGGGATCTGGCCCTTCGTCGTTCTCTTTCTCCTATAGAGTTGAGTGATTGACAGCGTCTTGTTGCCTGTATCCCCGTGCTCTCGGAGGGGGAGGACTCGGTGGACTGGCCCCACTCTGCCTCTGGGCGTTTTTCTATTAAGTCTGTATATGCTAAGCTCATCTCTTGCACCCCTACTAATAGGTTCAAGCTGATCTGGAAGGAACATATTCCTCCTAAGATTAAGATCTTTCTGTGACAGGCCTTTAGAGGGCGGCTGCCTGCTGCTGACCAAATCCATAAGCGCAATGGACCTGGGTCTGATAGGTGCGCGCTCTGTGGTGACCTTGAGGATACGGATCACATCTTTTTCAAATGTGTTCTGGCAAAACTTATTTGGTGCCGCATCAGGTCCTGGCTCCATGTGCCTTGGAACCCCTCCTCCTTTTTCGGAGCTCAGGACCCTGGACTCTGGTCTCGTTGGGGGCCTCTAAACGAATGTTTTGTGTGGGATTCGCGGCTGTTTGCTGGTCTCTATGGAATACTAGGAACAAGTTCACTATCGAGCATACTTTTCCGCTAAGCTTGTTGATTGCTTATTTAAAACCTGCCTATTCTTGAAGCAGTGGAGATTATTGACGAAGGAGTCTGACAGCGATGCTTTTGACTTGATGGATTCCAAGATTCGGGCTTCAGCTAGTTATCTCTTGCAACATCAGACTGACGACTAGCGGAACTTGGTGGTTCATTTTATCCTTCATTGTCTTCTCGCTTGGCCTGCATGTCGTATGTTGGCCTGGGAGCCATGTGCCCCTCGCTTCGGTACTTCTTGTGTTCTCGATACTTTGTTGTCTATCTTGTGGTGAACGTTGCCTGGTGGCTTTATTTATAAAGTTGGGTTGATGCCTTTCATCTAAAAAAAGAGGAGAGAGCAGCGGAGGAGCAGAGAAAGAAGCGTGAGGGGTGGATCCTAACAGATTAAATACTCTCTCCCTCTAGAATTACTTGTCACACGAATGGATAAAAATGGATGTATCTAGAACTAAAATACATCTAGATACATTTATTTCTATGACAATTATTTTTGAACGAAGGAAATAGATGTTACGGGGGGTTATACTTGCAAATCCATATCACAACAACAACCGCTTACCTAGCGATGGGTAGACCGGTGGTTGTTGAATGTATTATATAGGCTGGATTTCAATGTGCGGGACTCTATCCGGGTGTTTAACGACCAAGAGTTTCTGGGGCACCGTCGTTAATGTCTGTTTTTGTAGTAGTGTTAGTAGGGTCACACACACGCACACTCCTGTTTTGTTTTGGGTGATATCTTGTTCAACTTTGATCAAAGCGGCAAATCTTCTTTGCAGAATGGAACTAGCACATGGTGCTTAGGGGTGGGCATATTAACCGAGGACCGATGTACTGAACCAAAAGAACCAGGACCAAAGCCGAATGGTTCGGTCATGAAAACTACAGAACTGAAATTAGCTAGGTAAATTCAGTTGGTACACATAATTAACTTGAAAACCCGAATTTATAGGGCAACATTCACCCTTTCGTATTCTCGCTTCCCAAACCCAGCTGTGCAAGTCGTCCCAATCACTACGGGAAACACCAAAAATGCCTACGACTGAAGATATGCCTACAGGCCCCGTAGGCATAGTGAGAGCTTAGCCTACGGCCGAACTGAAACTGTCGACAAATAACACGTCAGAACCGGCGGGTCCCGTCGGCTACAATATCCCGTCGACAAAGCTCCTAACTACGTTGACGGGCCCGTAGGCATATAATGGGTTGTCGGCATAGAGCCCAGAGATGGACGGAAGGCTGACCCGTTAAAGCCATGCGAACGGACCTAATGGAGGTCGTTGGCGTAGATGTTGATGCCGCCACGTCTCCCACGTATGCCTACGGTTCATATATACGATACCGCCACGTGTCCCACGTATGCCTACAGTTAAGCCGTAGGCATATATACGATACTGCCACGTGTCCCACGTATGCCTATGGTTAAACCGTAGGCATATATATGATACCGCCACGTGGCCCCTCTTGTTTTGATTTCCAAATGAGGCAAATTTTATATCTATTTGCATCAAAAAGTTTCAAGGATTTCAAAATTCATGTGTTTAGTTTAAATTGTTTAATTATTACTTTCGTGCTTTGCTGCAATAGAGAAAGCTATCCCCCTTCCAATTTTCAAGTCAACTGGCCTAGGGTTAGGGCGCTCGGGGCCTTCGGGGGGTAGCCATCCCACCAGAACTTCCATTGGGTCCTCATGCATGTCTAAAAGTGTGGTGACCCCTTAGAGGGTACAACTAGTCTTCACGGATGACACTACCACCAACACTTAGAGGGGGAAACTATGACGATGGTTCGACCCGGAGGGAATCTTGTGATGGGTTGGCCCCGAACTTGGTTTTAAAATGTTCCCAGGGGCTGACCTATCACAACCATGTAGAAAAGTCCATTGGTCAAAGGCCGTCCAGTGAAAGTCAAAAGGGACAGTTTTTCGGGTCAATCGGTCTAGGGTCAGGCCGGGCCGAGGCCAGAGCGGGGTAGCAATTCCACCAAAAATTGTACCGGGCCCTCATACATGTGTGAGAGTGTGGTGAGATATTTAAAGAGGCAATACACAGCTTCGGAGTGTGACCCCCTTCACGGACGTCGATAACACTGAAGTATAGTTCAACATTTTTGTTTTTTGTAGTTACATTGGTTGCTCATGTTTGTCTGTTTAATGCTTATATCACTGGATACCAATTAAAAATCATGTGTTCGGTTTGAAATGTTTAATTATTACTTTCATGCTTTGTTGTAATAAGAAAGCTACCCCCTAGATTTCCTGGTCAACCGGCCTAGGGTTAAGCCGCTCGGGGGGCTTCGAGGGGTAGCTATGCCACCAAAACTTGCGTTGTGCTCTTGTAAATGTCCGAGAGTGTGGTGGGATGTTTAAAGAGGCAATGCGCAGCTCCGGAGTGTGACCCCTTCACGGATGGTGATAACACCGAAGTAACGTTTGGTAGTTTTGTTGTTATCCTTGCATTGGTTCCTCATGTCTATTTGTTTAATGTTTATATCACTGGATGGCAATTAAAAATCATGTGTTCAGTTTGAAATGTTTAATTATTACTTTGATGATTTGCTGCAATAGAAAAATCTACCCCCGTGGATTTCCGGGTCAATCGGACCAGGGTTAGGCTTCTCGGGGGCCTTCGAGGGGTAACAATCCCACCAAAACTTGCAATGAGTCCTCACACATGTACAGAAGTGTGGTGGTTGGATATAACACCCAACACGCAGCTCCGAAGTGCGACTCCCTTCAAGAACGGCACTGCCGCCAACACTTATAAGGGAAACTGCGACAGAGTTTTAATACGGAGGGAATCTTGTGATGGGTTAGGCCCTGACTTTGTTTTGAAAAATTTCCTATGGGCTTACCTTTCAGAATCAGGTGGAAAAGTCCATCGGTCAAAAGGCGTCTGGTGAAAGCCAAAGGGATGGGTCTCCGGGTCAAGGGGGCCAGGGTTAGCCCGGTCGGGGGCTTTGAGAGGTAGCAATGCCACTAAAACACCACACTTGGTCCTCCTACACGTCTTAAAGTGTGGTGGTAGATTCATACACCCGGCACGCAGCTATGCAGTGTGACCCCCTTCATGGACGACGATAACACCGAAGTAACGTTTGAGAGTTTTGTTGTTATAGTTGCATTGGTTGCTCATGTCTGTTTTTTAATGTTTATATCACTAGATAGCAAATAAAAATCATGTATTCAGTTTAAAATATTTAATTATTACTTTTATGCTTTGCTGCAATAGAGAAAACTACCCCCAAAGATTTCTAGGTCAACCGGCCTAGGGTCAGGCCGCTCGGGGGCCTTCGGGGGTAGCAATCCCACCAAAAATTGCAATGGGTCCTCATACACGTATAAAAGTGCCGGTGAAAACACTCGACTTATATATAAACCGAGTCCAAACCGGCATAAGCCTAGTGTTTCGAGCACTCGGCTTATATGTTTTTTCCTGTAGTGGTTGCTCTATGTTTGATGTTCATGCTATATTAATGAGATGTAGTGGATGCTCTATGTTTGATGTTCATGCTATATTGATGCTATGTCAGCATCCCACTTTTATGACTGTCTGTGTGTCGCTTGCCTCAGTTGCTGCTTCTAGCAAATATTTCTCATTCTGCTGCTCCTTGGAATGTCAAAAAGGAATCGGCTTCTTTTGTTAAGTCCACTTCTAATCTTAATCCTCAAGTGTTTCATATTTCCAGGGATTTTAATGGAGTGGCTCACAATCTTGCTCAACAGGTTTACCAATCTGTTGGAGGACCCATCCTGACGTGTTCTTCTCACTCTCATGTGTTTGCTTCCTGTCCAGTGGCAGCCCTACTTTCAGAATTTAATTTTGCAGGTATCCAGCTGCATATGGTGTATTGCTTCTAAAGCATTATGGGTTCTCTTGCTGCTCCGGAATTAAAAGTAGTTCTTCTTCTAGATCGTTTTCTGGGGACCTCTTCTTTAAGCTAGTCAATTGCAGGTCATATGTTAGTTCAGGTATTCTGATCATGTGGTTCAAGCATTGAACTGTTGTTCTACTGCCTCTTTAGGATCCTCCTTTCAGCTCTCTCCCTAGTATTTTCTGTTGCTTCTTTGTAACAGACTTGTATTCCTCTCCAAGCTGAATGGAAATTTGGCACCTTTGGTGCCTTGCTTTGTTCAAAAAATAACATAAAATATGGATGCTATGTAGTGAATGCTCTATATTTTGTTTCAATAGATGATTTGATGTTGCTATATAGTTGTGTGATGCATATGCTGATATATATATATTGGTTTTGCTGATGTGCAAATGCAAAAGCTGGCAAAAAAAATTTGGCCAAAACTATGCCTACGGTTTAACCGTAGGCATAGCCCTAGATCGAGCTACCAGATCATAACCCCCGTAGGCATATATCTATCTGATCTATGTCTATGGTTACACCGTAGGCATGTATGTGATGTATGCCTATGGGGGAACTGTGGGTATAGACATGTGGCTGGAGGCGCGGCAGATGCCGTCACGTCTACAATATATGCCTACGGTTCAACCGTAGGCATGAGTACGATATACGCCGATGGCTAAACCATAGGTATATTGTTGACACGTGTCGGCATCTGATGTGTGCACGTGTGCGTACGACACTTGACAGATGTGCCGTCAAATATTTTTGTCGATGGGTATATATGCTGACGGTGACCGTAGGCATACATCAGGTATGCCGACGATTTTCCTACGCCGACGAGTGGTGCAGGTACGCCGACGCTATTTATGCCTACGGGTGTATGCCTATGGTGACCGTAGGCATAGCCTATGCCTACGGTTTTAACCGTAGGTATAGACCGTGATTCCTGTAGTGATTGTAGCTCTCGGCCTCTTGGGTCTTTTTTCACTCCTCGATTTTTTTTCTATTGTCCCACATGTTTAGTACTACCTCCGTTCCAAAATTCTTGTCTAAGATTTGTTTAGATATGGAGTATTACCCAAAATTATTCTATCAATCTGCCCACAATACTAGTTCTGCAGCACATGGCACTGGTGCATTCGCGTTTTAGTACCACATCGACTTCCTACTGAGAAAGGATGCATTGGTGCTCGTCTTTGATGCCAACTGGATGGATGGATTGATATGGCTGCGCTAGTTAGTAGTTTGGTTCACACGTGGCGAGCTGAATTAAAATGGATGCGCCTTCTTTTTTGTTTCAGTTTGGACATCGTTATTCAACTGTGTAGTACTGCTAAATGTATGCAAATTTAGTTTGATCAGCAGTTAGACTTGGATGCAAAACTGGAAATTTCAATTATCAAATTGAAAAACCTGATATCAGCAATACAGTATATTTCGATACAGAGGAAGTAGTCTTTATGTTGCCTTTAGTTTTAGTAGCTTTTGAGTTTTCCATATTGATGATTTTTTCACAATGTTTATTATCCATGTGGATATAAACTATAGGAAAATCACGTTTTACCGTGTGGCAAGCTATAAGCCGTGTTCTTTTTTTCGGGTACTCGGCTTATCTGAATCTAAGCCGTGTACACAACGAAAAACACGCGGTAACAAGAATGCACTCGGCTTATGCTATCCTATAAGCCGAGTGGCAGAATAAGCTCTCGGCTTATAGGTGCCACACGGTATATATGACGAAAGCACTCGGCTTATAGCACGCCACCCGGTAAAGGTACCTACCACGTGTCTACAACAGAGGCGGCTGGCGACGCCATCACGACGTGAGCTATAAGCCGTGTGCTTGCCAAGTACACACGGCTTACACGTACTATAAGCCGTGTGCTTGACAAGTACACACGGCTTACACGCACTATAAGCCGTGTGTTCTGCAAAAGCACTCGGTTTACATTTTATAGATTTCCAAATTCAAAAAAGTTCTACAGTGATTTCCATTGCATTTATGTTTAATACTTGAATATTATTTATTTATTCATTTTACCACGGGAATGTCTCTCATGTCGACTATAGACCGCGTGGGCCCTACGGTCCGGTGCATCATCGAAAACCGCGCGAGGGAGGGTAGAAAGACCGCACCCACATGGGTTTTATCCAAATATATGTATGGAATGGTGGTGGGATGTTTGAATACTCAATACAACATTTTTGATGTGAGGATAGAAATAGCACCCCCACCAACATCTGGCCCAAATATATTTATAGAAGGGCGGCGCGATATATACATAACTAATACAAACTTTTAATGTGACACTTGTCTAACAAACACAACAGTACCACGGAAAGTTTCTGCACCTACAATGTTGGTGCTGCACCTAGTTGTTGGAAATATGCCCTAGAGTCATAATAATTTGTTATTATCATATTTTCTTGTTCATGATAATCGTTTATTACCCATGCTATAATTGTATTGACCAGAAACTCAGATAAATGTGTATATACATAGACAGCACCATGTCCCTAGTATGCCTCTAATAGACTAGCTCGTTGATCAAAGATGGCTATGGTTTCCTAGTCATGGACATAATATGTCATTTGATAACATGATCACATCATTAGGAGAATGATGTGATGGACAAGACCCAAACTACAAATATAACATATGATCGTGTCAGTTTATTGCTACAGTTTTCTACATGTCAAGTATCTGTTCCTATGACCATGAGATCATGCAACTCATTGACACCGGAGGAGTACCTTGTGTGTATCAAACGTTGCAACGTAATTGGGTGACTATAAAGGTGCTCTACAGGTATCTCCGAGGGTGTCTGTTGGGTTGTCATGGATCAAGACTGGGATTTGTTACTCCGTGTGACGGAGAGGTATCTCAGGGCCCACTCGGTAATACAACATCACAATAAGCCTTGCAAGCAATGTGACTAAGTGTTAGTCACGGTATCTTGTATTATGGAACGAGTAAAGAGACTTGTCGGTAACGAGGTTGAACTAGGTATGGAGATGCCGACGATCGAATCTCGGGCAAGCAACATACCGAAGAACAAAGGGAACAACATACGGGATTAACCGAATCCTTGACATAGAGGTTCGACTGATAAAGATCTTCGTAGAATATGTAGGAACCAATATGGGCATGCAGCTCCCACTATTGGTTATTGACCGTAGAGGTGTCCCTGTCATGTCTACATAGTTCTCGAACCCGCAGGGTCTGCACACTTAAGGTTTGGTGACATTTCGGTAGTATAGAGTTATGCATGGTGGTGACCGAAGGTTGTTCGGAGTCCCGGATGAGATCCCGGATGTCACGAGGAGCTTCGGAATGGTCCGGAGGTAAAGATTAATATATAGGAGATCCTGTTTTGATCATCGGAAAAGTTTCGGGCTCACCGGTAGTGTACGGGGAGGGTACCGGGGGACCATCGGGAAGGGTATTTCGACCCAAGAGGCTACATGGGCTGTGGGAGAAGGAATACCAGCCCTTAGTGGGCTGGTCGAAGGCCCACAGGAATCCCATGCGGCTAGGGAAGAAAACCCAAGGTGGAAAGAAGGCAAAAGTAGGAAATAAGGAAGGAGTCCTAATCCTACTAGGAGTGGAGGAGGAGGACTCCTCCCTCCCACTTCGGCCGAACCAGATTTTGGCTCCCTTGGCAGAAAAGTCTCCTCCCTCCCCTCCTCCTATATATACTAGAGGTTTTGAGGGTTTTGAGACACAAAAAAATAGCCACGTGCTGTCCTCTTCTCTAGATCGTAGTTTCTCTTCTAGATCGTTTCAGCGGTGCTTAGGCGAAGCCCTGCTGGAATTGCTCCACCACCATCGTTGCAACACCGTCGCACTGCCGGAGAACTCATCTACCTCTCCACTCCCACTTGCTAGAATAAGAAGGCGGAGATCGTCATCGAGCTGTACATGTGTTGAACGCGGAGGTGTCGTCCATTCGGCGCTAGATCGGAAGGACCGTGAGCAAGACCGCGAGACGATTCGTGATTGGATCGCTGGACGGATCATGATGAGATCACGGCACGGATCGTGATGGGATCGCAGGACGCTTGGCGATTTGTATCACGAAGACGTTTAATTACATCAACCGCGTTTCTTAACGCTTCCCTCTTAGCGATCTACAAGGGTATGTAGATCCACTCTCCCTCTTGTAGATGCTCATCATCATGGATAGATTTTGCGTGTGCGTATGAATTTTTTTGTTTCCCATGCAACGTTTCCCAACAGTGGTATCAGAGCTAGGTCTATGTGTAGATGAGATCTCGAGTAGAACACAAAGTGTTTGTGGGTGTTGATGCTTAGATTGCTTCCTCCCTTGGTCGTGTTTTGGTTCAACGGTATTGTGGGATGAAGCGTCCCGGACCAACCTTACTCGTACGCTTACGAGAGACCAGTTCCATCGACTGACGTGTAACTTCGTTGCACAAAGATGGCTGGCAGGTGTCTGTTTCTCTACTTTAGTTGGATCGGATTTGACAAAGGCGGTCCTTAAGAAGGTTGAAATGAAATTTATGTATCACTGTTGTGGTTTTGCGTAGGTGAGAGTTGTTCTTGCTAGATACCCATAGCAGCCACGTAAAACTTGCAACAACAATTAGAGGACATCTAACTTGTTTTTGCAGGGTATGTTGTGATGTGATATGGCCAATTACATGATGAGATATATGTGATGTATGATATGATAATGTGTTGTATAAAATATCACGACTTGCTTGTCGATGAGTACGGCAACCGGCAGGAGCCATAGGGTTGTCTTTAATTATTGTATGACCTGCATGTCAATCATTAAGCGCTATGTAATGCTTTACTTTATTGCTAAGCGGTAGCAATAGTAGTAGAAGCATGGTGGGCGTGACAACCCCGATGGCGACACGTTGATGGAGATCATGGTGTCATGCCGGTGACGATGGACATCATGCCAGTGCTTTAAAGATGGAGATCAAAAGCACAAGTTCATGGCCATATCATGTCACTTATGATTTGCATGTGATGTTAACCGTTTTATGCACCTTGTTTTGCTTAGGACGACGGTAGCATTATAAGGTGATCCCTCACTTAAATTTCAAGGTAAAATTGTGTTCTCCCTAAGTATGCACTGTTGCGAAATTTCTCGTGTCGAGACACCACGTGATGATCGGGTGTGATAGACTCTATGTTCACATACAATGGGTGCAAGCTAGTCTTGCACGTGCAGAACAGTTGGGTTAAACTTGACGAGCCTAGCATGTACAGATATGGCCTCGGAACACAAGAAACCAAAAGGTCGAACATGAGAAATATAGTAGATATGATCAACATGATGATGTTCACCATTTAAACCACCTCAACTCACGTGATGATCGGACTTGAGTTGGTGAATTTGGATCATGTATCACTCGAATGACTAGAGGGATGTCAATTTGAGTGGGAGTTCTTAAGTAATATGATTAATTGAACTCATTATCATGAACATAGTCAGTAGTGTCTTTGCAAATTATGTTGTAAATTACTAGCTCACGCTCTGGACCGCTTGAATTTTTATATGTTCCTAGAGAAATAGAGTTGAAAGATGATGATAGCAACATTGCGGACTGGGTCCGTGATCTGAGGATTGTCCTCATTGCTGCACAGAAGGCTTATGTCCTTAAGGCACCGCTCGGTGCGCCACCCCCTCTCGCGTCGTCTATAGATGTTGTGAACATCTGACAAGCATGTTCTGATGACTACCTTATAGTTTAGGCGTCATGCATTACGGTTTAGAATTGAGGCTCCAAAATATTTTAAACGTCATGGAACATATGAGATGTTCTAAGAGCTGAAATTGGGATCTCAGGCTCGTGCCCATGTTGTGAGATATGAGATCTCCAACAAGATTCTTTGCATGCAAGATAAAGGAGAATAGCTCAATCGTCGAGCATGTGCTCGGATTGTCTGGAAGCTACAATCGCTTAAATCGAGTGGGAGTTTATCTTCCAGATAAGAAAGTGATTGATATATTTTTCCAAGTCACTGTCACTAAGCTACTAGAGCTTCGTGATGAACTATAAAATGCGAAGGATGAAAATGATGATCCTTGAGTTGTTCGCGATGTTTGACACCGCGAAGGTAGAAATCAAGAAGGAGCATCAAGTGTTGATGGTTAGTAAAACCACTAGTTTCGAGAAGGGAAAACTCAAGGAGGGAAACTTCATGGATGGCAAGTCAGTTGCTGCTCTAGTGAAGCAACCCAAAGTTGAACCCAAACCCGAGACTAAGTGCTTCTATTATGAGGAGAGCGGTCGCTGAAGCGGAACAACCCTAGATACTTGGTAGATAAGAAGTCTGGCAACGTCGACAAAAGTATATTGATATATGTGTACCTTGCTAGTATTCCTATTAGCACCTAGGTATTGGATACCGGTTTGGTTGCTAAATGTTACTAACTCAAAATAAAAGCTACGGAATAAACGGAGACTAGTTAAGTGTGAGGTGACGATGTATGTTGGAAATGTTTCCAAGGTTGATGTGATCAACATCGCACGCTCTCTCTACCTTCGGGATTAGTAACAAACCTAAATAAATATTATTTGGTGTTTGCGTTAAGCATGAACATGGTTGGATCGTGTTTATTGCAACATGGTTATTCATTGAAGTTAGAGAATATTGGTTATTCTGTTTACATGAATAATACCTTCAATGGTCATGCACCCAATGAGAATGGTTTGTTAAATCTTGATCGTAGTAATACACATGTTCATAACATTGATGCCAAAAGATACAAAGTTAATAATGATAGTACCACATACTGGTGGCACCGCCGCTAAATGTCATATTGGTATAAATCGCATGAAGAAACTCCATGTTGATGGATCTTTGAACTCATTCGGTTTCGAATCGATTGGGACATGCGGACCATGTCTCTTGAGCAAGATGGCTACAGACCCCGTTTTCAGTATGATGGAGCGGGATAGTAACTTATTGGAAATAATACATGTTGATTTATGCGATCCAATGAGTGTTGTAGTGTGCCATGGATATCGTTATTTGTTTTACCTTCACTGATGATTTGAGTATATATGAGTATATTTGCTTAATGAAACACAAGTTTGAAACGTTTGAAAAGTTCAAATAAATCCAGAGTGAAGTTTAAGATCATCGTGATAAGAAGATAAAAATATCTACGATATGATTGTGGAGGTGAATATCTGAGTTACGAGTTCTGCATACAACTTTAGACAATGTGAAAGTTGTTTCACAACTCACGCCACCTGAAACACCATAGTGTGATGGTGTGTCCGAACGTCGTAGTCGTGCTCTATTGGATATGGTGCGAATTATGATATGTCTTATCGTTTTACCACTATCATTTTGGGTTATGCATTAGAGACAACTACATTCACTTTAAATAGGGCACCATCTAAATCTGTTATGGACATGGTTTCCTAGTCATGGACATAAGATGTTATTTGATAACATGATCACATCATTAGGAGAATGATGTGATGGACAAGACCCAAACTATAAACGTAGCATATGATCGTGTCAGTTTATTGCTACTGTTTTCTGCATGTCAAGTATCTGTTCCTATGACCATGAGATCATGCAACTCACTGACACCGTAGGAGTACCTTGTGTGTATCAAACATCGCAACATAACTGGGTGACTATAATGGTGCTCTACAAGTATCTTTGAGGGTGTCTGTTGGGTTGGCATGGATCAAGACTGGGATTTGTTCCTCCGTGTGACGGAGAGGTATCTCAGGGCCCACTCAGTAATACAACATCACAATAAGCCTTGCAAGCAATGTGATAAAGTGTTTGCCACAGGATCTTGTATTACAGAACGAGTAAAGAGACCTGCCGGTAACGAGGTTGAACTAGGTATGGAGATGCCGACGATCGAATCTCGGGCAAGCAACATACCGAAGAACAAAAGGAACAACATACAGGATTAACTGAATCCTTGACATAGAGGTTCGATCGATAAAGATCTTCATAGAATATGTAGGAACCAATATGGGCATCCAGGTCCCACTATTGGTTATTGAACGTAGAGGTGTCTCGGTCATGTCTACATAGTTCTCGAACCCGTAGGGTCTACACACTTAAGGTTTGGCGACATTTCGTAGTATAGAATTATGCATGATGGTGACCGAAGGTTGTTCGGAGTCCCGTATGAGATCCTGGATGTCACGAGGAGCACCAGAATGGTCCGGAGGTAAAGATTGATATATAGGAAGTCCTATTTCTGTCATCGGAAAAGTTTCGGGCTCATCGGTAGTGTACCAGGAGTGCCGGGAGGGTACCGGGAGACCATTGGGAGGGGTATTTCGACCTAAGAGGCTACATGGGCTGTGGGAGAAGGAACACCAGCCCTTAGTGGGCTGGCCGAAGGCCCACAGGAATCCCATGCGGCTAGGGAAGAAAACCCAAGGTGGAAAGAAGGCAAAAGTAGGAAATGAGGAAGGAGTCCTAATCCTACTAGGAGTGGAGGAGGAGGACTCCTCCCTCCCACTTCGGCCGAACCATATTTGGCTCCCTTGGCAGAAAAGTCTCCTCCCTCCCCTCCTCCTATATATACTAGAGGTTTTGAGGGTTTTGAGACACACAAAAACAGCCACGTGCTGCCCTCTTCTCCACATCGTAGTTTCTCCTCTAGATCGTTTCAGCGGTGCTTAGGCGAAGCCCTGCTGGAATTGCTCCACCACCATCGTTGCAACACCGTCGCACTGCCGGAGAACTCGTCTACCTCTCCACTCCCTCTTGTTGGATTAAGAAGGCGGAGATCGTCATCGAGCTGTACGTGTGCTAAACGCGGAGGTGTCGTCCGTTCAGCGCTAGATCGGAAGGACCATGATCAAGATCGCGAGATGATTCGTGATTGGATCGCGGGACGGATCGTGATGAGATCGCGGGATAGATCATGATGGGATCGCGGGATGCTCAGCGATTTGGATCGTGAAGATGTTCGACTACATCAACCACGTTTCTTAACGCTTCCCGCTTAGCAATCTACAAGGGTATGTAGATCCACTCTCCCTCTCGTAGATGCTCATCACCATGGATAGATCCTGCATGTGCGTAGGATTTTTTTTGTTTCCCATACAACATTCCCCAACAATAGTGTCGTCGATTCAAATGGTTGGATCACGCATGTTGCCGAGGTGATTTCGCACCCCCGATGGCTGGGCGTGCCCCTCCCACACCTGCATAAGGCATACCCATGTCACAAATACATCACATAGGATTTTCCATGCTGCTTCTGGGCATGATTTCACGTGTCGCCTTGTAGATCTGCAATTTCCGACGTTGAAACCCTAGAAGTTCAATAAATGTCTCAAATATTGTAGGTGGGCCTGAAAAATGTGGGGTCCTAACACGTCTCATTCGATGGCCTCCTTTGAGAGCACGAGGAGTTTCGATGCCAACGGAGCAACATGACCAACACTTGTTTCACAAACCTGACACATTCCCTCTCAATACTAAGAGACTACCTCGAAGATGGTGCAGTTTACAAGCGGCCTCGGATGAGGCCCACTCGGAAAACACGCAAACTTTTACCACACCCTACAGGGGCCATGTCATGATGCCGTGCCTGATCCTGAGGATTTCCGGCATCGTACCATTTTTCGAGGATTCAAACGGTTGGATCAGGCATGTCGCCCAGGTAATTTCGCACCCCCGATAGCTGGGCCTGCCCCTCCCACGCCTTCACAAGGCATACCCATGTCACAAATACATCACATAGGATTTGCCATGCTGCTTCTGGGCATGATTTCATGTGTCGCCTTGCAGATCTGCAATTTCTGACGCTTAAACCCTAGAAGTGCAATAAATGTCTCAATATTGTAGGCAGGTCAGAATAATGCGGGGGCCTGACACGTGTCATTCGATGCCCTCCTTTGAGAGCATGAAAAGTTTCGATGCCAACGGAGCAACATGACCCGCACTTCCTTCACAAACCTCACATGTTGTCTCTCGATACCAAGAGACTACCTTGAAGATGGTGCAGTTTACAAGCGGCTTTAGGTGAGGTCTACTCAGAATGCGCCCAAACTTTTACCACACTCTACATGGTCCATGTGATGATGTTGTGCCTGATCCTGAGGATTTTCGGGATTGTACGATTTTCTGAGGATTAAAACGGTTGGATCAGACATGCCACCGAGGTAATTTCACCCCCGATGGCTGGGCTTGCCCCTCCTGCATCTGCACAAGGCATACACATATCACTAATACATCACCTAGGACAGTTTACGGTCAAACCTCGCTCGAGTCCGGCAGAATTGAAGACGTAGATCGTGCCGGCCCTACGGATGGGTGAATCCCCGAAAACATAAGGACAATGAAATTAAAATACATAAAAGAATATAAGTGTAATAAAAATATAATATAATATAATACAGATTTTAAAATAAAGTGATGAACATTTTGTATAAAAATAATAAGGGTAAACCGTGTGTAACATTCAACTTACCCAGTAACATCCGGCTTATATGTGAGCGCGGGACTTAGCAAAAATAGACCGCCAAAAGGGACCTTCCCGCCCCAAATCACCCAAAACCGGCTCCTCCCTCTGCCCCCCCCCCCCCCCCCCCCCCCCCAAATCTCCCAAACTGGCTTGCTCTCCCCATCCCCGCGCCGCCCGCTCCCCACGCCGCCGCCTCGCTCCCCACGCCGCCGCCCTGATCGCCGCACCGCCGCCCTGATCGCCGCGCCGCCGCCCACAGCGCCTCCATGCACCTGCTCCCCGAGCCACCTTTCTCCCCGTGTCGCCCTGCTCCCCGCGCCGCCGCCTGCTCCCTGCGCCACCGCCTGCTCCCCGCATCCCCCGCGCCGTCACCACGAGCTGGCCCGAGCCGGCCTCCCCATCGGCGCCGCCGCCCCTCCCCGTCTGCTAGGGTTGAGGTCTCCGCGACACCTTCCCTCCACCGCGCCCCCGACTGCTCCGCCATGCCACCTTCCCTCCGCCGGCAGGTACCCCTCCGCCATGCCACCTTCCCTCCGCCGGCAGGTACCCCTCCGCCATGCCACCTTCTTCTTTCCTTCTCCCTGCTTTGAAACATTGACAATGGCCTCCCCTTTTTGTTCTAGCGTATACAAATAAATAAATCTGTGTTAGTTTTATTCAGGTCTTGAGAAGACTCACACAGGACAGGGAGGCTGCGCAGGAAAGTTGCCTATGAAAAATGGCTATTCGATGCCGGTTTGGTTGGTGTGCGGCTGTAGGTTCTGCCAACTGTTGTCTCCACCGTCACCGGTGACGGCTCGACTTTGACTACAAAGATTGGAGGTACTCTCTTCTTCCTCCTCTTTTCTTCCCCTTTTCTCTGGGCACGCGGTCATTGAGCGAGTGGTATCTGTGTAGATTGTTGATGCTTGTGTCTTGTCATTGGTTGTGCCTCTCAACTCACAACTTGTGCACTGCTGATGGTACAACCAACAAGTTTTGATCCTTATATTATTCATACTTCTTAGCTTCAATTTGAAACTTATATGTTGATGCTTGTTGACTCTTGTGCCTTATCGATCATTTGCAATTTAACTTTGGAAACTCATGCATGTGGTAATGAACTTATAGGTTTGCATCGCGTATGTCGTTGACGGTGGGCAACTGGGCATACAAGCTGCGTTGACAGCTCATTGCATATTTTAGGTTGAACTCATGCTTTGTGTGAACTTGGAACTCATGATTTCATTTGTGAACTCTTGTTGCATATGTACGCATCTTGTTGTGAATCCTCTTTGAATATGTATGCATCTGTGGACTTTGAACTCATGATCCTTTCGTTTGTGAATTCTTGTTGCATATGTACACATATTGTGAAACTATATTGGATATGTATGCGTGTGTGGACTTTGAACTCTTTGTCGGTTTGTTATGGTTGTGAACTTGTAATATATTGTTGTTGTGATCTCCGTTGGATATATATATATATATATATGTTGTTGATGCTCCCTTAATATATATATATATATATATATATATAATGCAAATGCCATCCAGATGGGATATAAGCCGTGTGTCCTAGGGAGTGGCACCCGGCTTATAGGACATGTGCGGTGGGTTTTTAAATTTTTAGCCGAGGGAAAGAACTCGGCTTATGTATAAACCGCATAAACCGTGGGACTGAGCTCGGCCCTCGGTTTATATGTAACCCGTGTGGCCGGATTCGACCCTCGGTTTATGTATAAACCGTGTGTCTGTTGGCCCTCGGTTTATGTATAAACCATGCGCCCGTCGGGCACTTGGCTTACGTAAACGGTGACGTGGCCTGTCGTTAGGCCCAGGATGTCGTTACGTATAAACCGTGTGTACGTTGGTACTCGGCTTACAGGGCTTTACTCGGCTTATATGTAAGCCTAGTGTTTTTGCAGTTGCACTCGGCTTATACCTGGTAGCCCGATCCTTTGTAAGCCGTGTGGTATAAGCCGGAGAAAACACTCGGCTTATATATAAACCGAGTGTAGGTGGGTATAAGCCTAGTGTTTCGGATACTCGGCTTATAAGTTTTTACCTGTAGTGATAATTTGTTTTGGTACTTCCTGGAATGTTAGTGAACAACATTTTATCCAAGGACACCATTGAAAAATGACTAACTTGGTTTTCTTTTGTTTCATGGTTATGATATTAACTTTCTCATAACACAGTACCAGTGTGAGGACATCCACAAGAAGCGTCAAGCCTATCCAACCCGTCTGTTCTTATTTTCTTATTTGATTTGAACATTGATGATCTTGTGTGCACTCCTTCGCCTAGTCTATGTAAAATTGTAAATCAATCATGATGTATGGATAAATTAGTTTTTATGCGTTGTGTATGTACGTACCGACACTTTGTCCTACATGAACTGTACTGTGTACATCACACAGTACATTATGTGTTTTTTTTTAATTCTAAAATTGCTAGCACTAGCGGGTATAACTAAGGGCATATGCCACTGGTGAACCATTGAGCAGTGGTAGATAGCATGGTACAACAGTGACGGGCAAGCTGTTTTGCCCGCCACTTGTAACTGGTTAGCAGTGAGGGGCCCGTCCACTACTGGTGGCCTTTCACTAGTGGCAGGAAGTCAGTGGCGGGCCTATTTGGGCCCAAAGCCATGTCAATTTCGCACCCGTTACTGCTAGTCATTTCTGCGGTAGTGACTATACAATTATGTTACATATTATGCACTCGTTGGATATGTATGCATGTGTGAACTTATGTATAGTATCTATATATTGTTGGATATTTGCTCATATTTTCACCTTGGTGAAAATATCTATGGATGTGTAATCTTGAGGGAAAAGCTTTGGAAACTGAACCGGGACACTAAACTTTACCGAGAGCGGCTCTCGGCAAACTGGTATGAACTGGGAGGTCCTGACACTTGGCTGCGGCAGTTATGTCGAGAGTGGCTCTTGGCAAAAAACTGACGGAACCAACGGACGTGAATTCACTTTATTTTGCCGAGAGACAATGTTTGGTCCTCGGCAAAGTGTTTGCCGAGTGTCCGTGTTCTCGTTCTCGGCATCCATTAGTGATGTGTTGCTTCGTTGCAATTTGGAGATTAGTGCACATGATGGACAGTTGGTTCAACCCGCTTGCATCCGTATGATATTTAGTGGTGTCTGCTGTCCAGGACCACGTCTATGACCCGCCAAATTGACGGCCTGGTTCTGGTTGGTCGAAGAATTTTCAGTGTGGACGCTGCACCGCTGTTTCTGTGAAATTCTCCAAGTCAGATTTGCATACCATGACTCTTCAAATGAACACGGTCACGCGGACGGAGTGATGAACCAAAAATTCACAATGAGCACAGCCTATCACTAGTGGGAAAAAAACCATTTGTCCCGATTCGTAAGGCTTATTTATTCCGGTTCTGAAATCGGGACTAAAGGGTCGGGATTAAAGCCCACGACCTTTAGTCTTAGTTCGCTTACGAACCGGGATAGATGGGGCTATACGTGGTCGCTTCGTCGAGCCCAGGCAGGAGGGCCTTTGGTCCCGGTTGGTAACACCAACCGGAACCAAAAAGCGTTCACGCGTCAACAGCTGAGCGGCTGTTTTTTTTTGAAAGAGAGGGGGTTTCGAGGGTTTTGGAGGGTTAATTTAGGGGTTTCATATATTTTGTTAGATAGCTAGTAGAGAGAAGTGATCTCTCTTATCTCCGTGCTTGGTCACGACGCTACGTACTATACTTATAGATAGAACATATGACACAATTTAATCATCATTTTTGTCAATGAGACATCATATCACAAGTTGGTCACTGCTCATAATCACAACTCCTCATCCTCCTCCTCCTCATCAACTCTAACACATTGTAGCACATAATAACACATTGTACCTACGACCTACGAACTCCTATCTCGTAGGACATATTCTAACCTCTCTTAGGTACAATATCATAAAATAAGATAGACCCTGACTCTCCATTATGGAGAACGGAGATCATCCTGTCTCCCAGTATTGGCCTACGTACAATGTTGCTTCCAAGTAGCTCTCTACGATTGAGCATATATTTTTTTAATCTTTGATTGTCATGACTCCATCGATTTTAGAAATCCGGTATGGACAGGAGTGATGCGTAGGTTGATCTGGCCGTGGTGGTCCTAAGCTCGTAACAACAACGTGACCTCTCGGAAACATCAGATGAGGCACACAATCCTCCGGGATTTTCTGTTGAAAAATATAGTAATAATTTTGTAGTTAGCAATGTAGTTTAGTTTTAAAAGAATTTATGCAAAAGATGCACGGATGTCGTAATATAGAATTAAAATCTTACCATGCAATCTTCATGGATGTTACCGTAGTTCACCACGTGCACTAGTGGCATGTATTGACCATAATGTGCAGGAGTTTGATAACAGCTATTGTAATTCTCAAGATGACTAAGAAATGCGGTAAGATGATCTTTCTCCTTATAAGTTAATTCTGCTTCATCATTGTAGTAGTAGGTTCTGTCTACCATCTTCCGTACATTTTTTGAAAAATGAAAATAAGCTGTCAATGCAAATAAGTTGTCAAATATTTTTAAATAGACAATATAGATTACTTAATAAATATGGTTGAGAAACTCACATAATGGTAAAACTGGAGGCGTCTACACATCGACCCAGATGTCGATATTACCTTCTATTTCATCTTCCGGATGAATATCAAAGGTGGGAAGCATATTAGGCTCAAATGCATAAGCCTTGCATAGTGCTTGCCAATTTTTGCATTCAAAATAGCAATAGGTGTCTGCATGGTATAATTTTACCGCAAAAGTAAAACCATGCTCGGTCCTCAAGTGAACTATCTTTACCTCCATATTTTTTTAGTATTGAAACCAATCTTATCCAAGACAGCAATTCTTGCATGGCAGGGGATACGCTAGTAGAACAGTAAAAAATTAAAATTAATTATAAGTTGAAGCGAAAGAGGCAAAAGTCATGCTTAATCACGAAAAAAAACTAGTCATTGTGACTTACTGTATCCACTTCGAAGTTCTCATCCAGCATGATGCTGAAGCGCCTACCATCAACTAGGAAAGACTTGTCACACAGGCCGCGCTCGTCTTCGCAGTATTCACACATACGGGATTCACTTTCGTCGTCAGACATTTCCTATCTTCATAGTTGAAACATTTAAAATCGATCGAAGAAAACTACGAGAAAACTGATCAACACACGGATCACTATTACTCAATATGCAACAGGTTGACTTTAGTTTTGTCGAGTCTTTCCTTCCTAAACTCCCATTGCATGTATATGGTGGGCACTCCTTCTGATATTGCGATAGTAGGTGATGGTGGCTCCTCCATTTGTCTCCGAATGCATTACACCAAAATGTCTAGCACACGGGAACGAAGGAGAAGCAACCCCCACGACAACAGTCGGGATTCTTCCTCTCTCATATTTATATATGGTGGACACTCTTCCTCAGTGAAAGACACACAAGTAGCCGAAACAGATATAAACTCAACCCATTCCATATATCGAGCAATGATATAGAAAAATTCACTATGTTTTGCTGGAATGACTTGCAAATCACAAATATATTTATAATGAACTCGAATATAATATCACTAATACATCATCCCGAATAATCCAGTTCAAGAATTACGGCACGCTTTGGATCTTTTTCGGTCCGTCGAGACTTTCCTTAAATAACTCTCATATCTCATGGTGTGTTGGTGCGCACTCTCTCATATTGATATGGTGGTGTATATATGTTGGTGGACATTCTCTTACAGTAATAGTTCGACCGCCGGTAATGGACGTCTCCCCTCTTCTCTTCTTGCGCAATATAGCGACGAGTATATCGCAAAGAAGAGAAGAAAGAGGAAGCACCCCCATGACAACAGTCGGGATTCCTCCATCAAGAACACACATGAAAGTCACACAAGGAGCAACGACAGACCGAAAGTCACACATGCATTATACCGATAAAATATCACTAATACATTAATATTTATACTGACCTCGAATATAATATCACTAATACACCATATCGAATAATCCAGTTCAAGAATTACGACACGCTTTGGATCTTAATTAATGCGTGTGTGATTTTCGGTCCGTCGAGGCTTTCCTTAAATAACTCTCATATCTCATGGTGTGTTGGTGCGCACTCTCTCACATTGATACGATGGTGTATATATGTTGGTGGACACTCTCTCACTATAATAGTTCTACCGCCGATGATGGACGCCCCTCCTCTTCTTTTCTTGCGCATTATACCAACAAATATATCGCAAAGAAGAGAAGAAAGAAGAGGACAACAGTCGGGATTCCTCCGTCAAGAACACATATGAAAGTTATTTAAGGAAAGCCTCGACGGACCGAAAGTCACACACGTATTATACCGATAAAATATCACTAATACATTAATATTTATAATGACCTCGAATATAATATCACTAATACAGCATTCCGACTAATCCAGTTAATGCATCATCAAATATTAACTAATACTAATCGAATATCCTAGAATCCAAAATGGAGAACGGTGAACTCGGTTCACTAACGGTCTCGGGTCACTAATACATTAATATTTATAATGACCTCGAATATAATATTTTTCATGCATTTACTATTTTTTTGAGCTAAATGACCCTGAAATTGAAAATCACTTCAAATGAAGTCTAAAAAGGTTGAAAGTTGGCATGATATCATCATTTCACCCACATAGCATGTGCTAAAACGTTGAGAGGGTTACGACAAAAGCAGGATGCACTTCGCGTACAAAACAGACAGACTCTTTCGAAGTATTGGAGTTTCGGACGGAAACTCATCGGTTAGAAAAGGCATTTCATTTTCTTGAACTTATTTGAACTCCAGGATTTTCATGTGTTCAAAATGCATCATTCAAAACCACATCATCAATTTTCAACCCTTTCTGACTTCATTTGATATTTTTAATGCATTTAATGATTTTTTTGAACTAAATGACCTTGAAATTGAAAAGCACTTCCAATGAAGTCTGCAAGGTTGAAAGTTGGCATGGTATCATCATTTCACCCACATAGCATGTGCTAAAAAGTTAAGAGGGTTACGGCAAAAGCAGGATACACTTCGTGTACAAAACGAACAGTCTCTTTCGAAGTATCGGGGTTTCAGACGGAAACTCATCGGTTACAAAAGACATTTCATTTTCTTGAACTTATTTGAACTCCAGGCTGTTTGTGTGTTCAAAATGCACCATTCAAAGCCACATCATCAGTTTTCAACCCTATCTGACTTCATTTGATATTTTTCATGCATTTACTGATATTTTTGACCTAAATGACCTTGAAATTGAAAAGCACTTGAAATGAAGTCTAAAGAGGTTGAAAGTTGGCATGATATCATCATTTCACCCACATACCATGTGCTAAAATTTTGAGAGGGTTATGACAAAAGCATGATGCACTTCGCATACAAAACAGACAGACTCTTTCGAAGTATTGGAGTTTCGGATGGAAACTCATTGGTTAGAAAAGGCATTTCATTTTGTTGAACTTATTTGAACTCCAGGATTTTCGTGTGTTCAAAATGCACCATTGAAAGCCACATCATCAATTTTCAACGCTTTCCAACTTCATTTGATATTTTTCATGCATTTAATGATTTTTTTGACCTAAATGACCCTTAAATTGAAAAACACTTCAAATGAAGTCTGAAAGGTTGAAAGTTTGCATGGTATCATCATTTCACCCACATAGCATGTGATAAAAAGTTGAGAGGGTTACGGTAAAAGCAGGATACACTTCGTGTACAAAACGAACAGTCTCTTTCGAAGTATCAGGGTTTCAGACAGAAACTCATCGGTTACAAAAGACATTTCATTTTCTTGAACTTATTTGAACTCCAGGCTTTTTGTGTGTTCAAAATGCACCATTCAAAGCCACGTCATCAGTTCAACCCTATCGGACTTCATTTGATATTTTTCATGCATTTACTGATTTTGTTTTTGACCTAAATGACCCTGAAATTGAAAAACACTTGAAATGAAGTCTGAAAAGGTTGAAAGTTGACATGATGTGTCCGTACTTGTTGCCAACGATGACAACCCACGTTTTTGTTTCATATTGTTCTCGGCCACAATCGGAATTTAAGAAAAACCTGAATTGAAAAGCACTACAAATATATAATAGCTAGAGAGATATAATATATAATGGTTCAGATATCCATTACAGAAAGTACTCGTCCAAGCGAATACTACTAGCTAGTCTGAATCAGAAGAATATCCGCCCCATGATGGTGGTGGTGCGAGGTGACGCTGCCCATAGTTCACGGTGCGAATCTTGCGGTACAACTCATATGCAATGTATGCATCTTTTGCTGCATACTCAATGTTGATAGGCTGAAGTGGGGTCCTCTCCCACTCTTTGTGCTGCGCCCGCGGGAATTTGGTCTTTGTATCTCCGTAATATTCGTCGATCAAGGCGACTGCCATAGAAGCCATCGAAGTCCTCTCATACCGAAGCCTGAATATGTCTTGGATATCAAAAAGGCAGCCAGCTGGTATCTCAATACCGAAGCTGCGCCTCATCTTCA
The DNA here is from genome assembly GCA_022496015.1 of Hordeum marinum. Classification (NCBI taxonomy): domain Eukaryota; kingdom Viridiplantae; phylum Streptophyta; class Magnoliopsida; order Poales; family Poaceae; genus Hordeum; species Hordeum marinum. The sequence goes on along the minus strand of CM039674.1, from coordinate 503,458,428 downwards.
GCTTGTCATTACTTACATCAATGCTAGCAAAATGTATGCCGCTGCGTAGGAAGTCCATGAGTGCTGGGCAGTGCTTGTCACTACTGCAACATCAACAAATTAAAATGGAACAAATGTTAAATACTACTGTAACAAGTATATTTCGACAGAATTATAATATGCAACTATATAAAGGAAAATTATTTCGCTGCAACAAAAGAGGAAGATGCAGAGTTTCACTACAACTTAAGAGAAATTGATCTTTGCCACAGGATTCAAAATAGAACATATATATTGCTATATCCTATATATATGCAATTTTCATATTCTATGAATTGATGAAGAAACCCTAAATTAACTATATGACATATATGTTCTCCCACGTTTTGCAACAAGGAAAATTGTTATTCACTACAAACTTAAAAGAAATATTGATCTTTCCCATAGGATTCAAAATGGAACATATTTCTATCCTATGCAATTTTCATAATAATCTATAAATTATTAATTGATCAAAGAAAACCCTCAAAATTCACCTTGCCCATTGGAAGATCATGACATGTTTTTTGAAACATAGTTGGATGATGGCAACATCTTCTTGCTTGGCCGTGTATTCGAGATCAAGCCCTGTGAACTTGTCTTTCTTATCCGCCACTTCAAGCCATTTCTGCAAAAGGAAAAGAAAACGCGGCACCATGGAGCTGTCGTTCGTGTAGACGACATCGAGATTGGTCGTGCCATGTGCGAGCACCTCCCCGTAGCGAGTGATTGGATTCATGGTAGAAGATATGAGAAGAAGAGAGGAGAATGAAGGAGAAGAAGAGAGGAGAATGGAGGAGAAGAAGAGAAATGGGCGAAGTTACTGTAGCCCTCGCCGAGGAACAGTTGCCTCTTTCTCGGAGCGCGAAATGTCGGGGGATGTGAACCGTTCGAACCTTTAGTCCCGGTTTGGGCCACCAACCGGGACTAAAGGGGCTCGCACCAGGCGAACGGTTACCCCCTTTGGTCCCGGTTCCAGCCAGGAACCGAGACCAATGGTTGTGGGACAGGAGCGAGGCACATTGGTCCCAGTTCGTGTCTGGAACCGGGACCAAAGCTGTCCTACGAACCGGGACCAATGCCCCACGTGGCCCGCCCGACCGCCTGGCCTCACGAACCGGGACTGTTGCTCCCATTAGTCCCGGTTCGTGACTGAACCGGGACTATTGGCATGGCCCGACCCGAACCGATGCCCTATTTTGTACTAGTGCATGAGCTGAGTATGAGCAACAATGGCCACCTCATTGACATCGTTCCTAGTCCAACAACCGGCAGGAGCGCTGTAAATCAGAGCGGCAACGACGGCGAGATCCACACGGAATGGCTGCACGAGCTCACGTCGGCATCACGGAGCGCCGACGTCCTGAACGACCTCATCGGCCGAACGCCGATGTTGTGGTACCTCGGCGAGCGTGCAGCCACCATCCTCCGGCCGCGCTCCCGGCGCGTCGACCTGAAGGCGCTACACACGGTGCGCGTGGTAGCCATTGGCCCATACCACCGCGGCGACCGAGGCCTCGCCTTTGACGACGAGGCCAAGCTGCGGTTCCTGTGGTATATGCAGGACAAGTGTGGGCTCGACGTCGAGTTCGCGGACGACGCGGATTGGCTCCAGAATGAGGAGAAGTTCGTGAAGATGCTCCTCCTGGACAACAGCTTTATCCTCGTCTTCAGCCTCGTGTTCAGCAAGGCCGGCGGCTCGGAGGAACGGGCGACGACGTTCGTCGTCACCGTCGTCACCAGGGAGCGATTCATGCTGCACACTGCCGTGGCGCAGTACGCCGACGAGATCAAGCTCGACCTGCTTGTGCTGGACAACCAGATCCCCTTCGCTGTCGTCAAGCTGCTCGCCGCCTCGTGCGGCCTGAAGCTCCGCTCCATTGCGGAGCTGGTGCTCGGCTGCTTCAACGACATCTGCCCGACCATGGCGCGCGGCAAGGTCGAGTTGTTGCTTCCGGAGACGACGGATGCGAGATTCTATCACGTCCTACACCTCTTCCACTGGTCGCGCGTCCCGGAGAACAAGTACCGCGTCCTGTCGGTGCCACCGAAGTTTCTCGAGGCCAAGGAGGAATCCGAGTCGGAGTGGATCATGCCTTGCGCCAGAGAGTTGCATCGAGCGGCGGTGTGGTTTCGGAAGCCCTCTCTGGAGGGGGCAGAGAGGCCCGGCGGCAACCTCAACATGGAGTTCCAGAGCGCGGCGGCGAGCCCAGTTGCGGTGATGACCATCCTGAGCTTCCACATCCTCGCCTACACCGTGTCGTTGCTCCATTCCATGGTGTCCTTCGAGAAGCACTTTCACTGGGCGGGTTAGAGTTGTGTGGAATATTGTGTACAAGATAAGTTATAGTTGGACTCTGAGTTGTATTGTGTTTAGATAGGATATAAAGTCGTGTTCAAGTAGGATACTTGTATCCTAAACCTCTCATATATAGCGATGCTAGACACACGATGTAACATATGCCAACATAATAGCACATGAGCGCAAGGGAAGCCGGCGGCGTGTGCCGGTGCCCAGAACGGCCAGGGTGCGGTATTGTGACGGTGTCACGGGAAGGAGCGTCCATAGTCAAGCCCCGGGGATGTAACCATATTGATGAACTTTATTAACAAATCTCAATGTCGTTCTCGTGTGATTGCTTGGTCCTCGCATGATTGACGATGTGACTTAAATTTATTTTAACAAATGGTATCATGAGCTAGGTTGTTCGGAGGGCTGTGGATTATTGATCTAGAGGATTGGATGACCGAAGGATCGATCAGTGGAGTCGCCGAGTTCAGGTGACAGCGTATCGGATAGATCGGTCGGATTGACGGAAGCAACACGCCGGCGACGCGCACATATGGAAGTCCCAGCAAGACGGATTGATCGCAAGATTTGTTTAGGCAACTGGTGGCGTAGCAGCTAGCTCGGGCGACGTTGACGCGGTGCAGGCGGCAGGCTTGGGCGACGTTGACGCGGTGCAGCGCGTGACGTGGGAAGCCCAAACAAGGCTCGCGAGACCGGTGTCTGAGTGACGCTGTGGTGAGTCATCTTGACCCGGGGCGGAGCTGCCCTTGGCATGTCACAATGCAATCGGAAGCTGTGTTGACGAGAAAAGAGGACCGACACTACTAGGATAAAGTCCTATGCCGCCGCTCGGCATAGCCTCGATTCCCGTCGGCGCAGCACCGTCGACATCATATATGTTGGCATACCCCAGGTTGCCGTCGGCATAGAAAAGCCGTCGGCATAGATGCTATGCCGACGGTGTCCATACATCGATACCGACGGCCCCGACCGTCGGCATAGCTCCATGGTAAACAGCGTTCGGTAGCGTTGCCGTCAAGAGCGTTACATCCAGGGACGGTCACGTGTCGCACTATGCTGACGGCCCGATCGTCGGCATCGACTGCTACGTGGCGGCCGACGATGGTCCTTGGTGGCATAACTATGCCGACGGCTCCGAAACTACGCCGACGGCATACCCTGACATGTGGCGGCCACTGATAGTTCCTGGGGCATAGGCTAAAAAGCTACGCCGACGGCCTAGCCGTTGGCATAGCTTAGCACGTGGCTGTCTAGGTTGAGTACGTTCTTCATGCTCTACCCCCGACGATGTCTAGATTGAGTACCTTCTCCATGCTCTACCCCGTTTCGAGACAAAATTTCGGCAGCACCTCCTTGCTGTTCTCCAGATACACGTCTCGGCAAATAGCCGAAAGAATGTGCTCCGGAGAACAACGGGGAGGCGCCACCTAAATCCTGTCTCGGGATGGGATAGAGCATGAATAATGTACCCAATCTACACATCTTCGGGCTGTCCGTGGAAAACGCTGGACAATCCGAAAGAGTTGCGGTGATAAATATGCAATTGAATGCATATTTATTGATGCAACCCTTTCGTACGGGAGACGCCTAGGTTACGCGACTTGACGTGATAATTAAATCTAGTGACATGATTAGAAAAAAGCAGGAGAAGGTGTTGGATATGTACCTCACCCTTGGCTGCAGAGGAAGTAATCGAACAGCGGCGGGATCACGGACCAACAACTTTGACGACGATGACTCCAAACAGATTCAATACCACAAAGCCTGCAAATATTACAGACAAAACAATTTAGATCATCACATCAAATATTTATTTTTTTACCAAGACCATCAACATCTTTATTATTGTTTCCCCCCTTCGTGCGTTTTTAGCAAGTTAACATTTTTTAGGCAAACGTTTTTTTCGCAAATACTATTTTTTCTCACTATCTATTTTTATCAAGACCATCTACATCCATCTAGCAATAGTAGCATCATCATCGTTCATTAACATTTTTAGCACGTTAACATTAACAACAACCTCATCATTCATCCATCTAAGAACAACATCATTCACCCATCTAACAACATCATCAATTATCATCAATAAATCAGCATCATCAATCACCATCTAACATCATCCATTATCTTCATCATTCATCCATCCATAAAAAAATGAGGCAGTGAGGAGCTCACGGGGGGGGGGGGGGGGGGGGGGGCGTCGCCGGCACGGTGCGGGGCGGGACGTGGCCGGGGCGAAGCGGCGCTGGGGCGGCACGGGGAGGGGCGGGGCTGGGACGGCGACACGGGAAGGGGCGGTGCTGGGACAGCGACGCGTGGGGGGGGGGGTGGAGCTGGGGCGATGGCACGGGGCGGGGTTGGGGCTGGGCAGAGCTAGGGCGGTGCAGGGCTGGGACGGCGGCACTAGGGCGAGGCGGCGGCGCGTGGGGGGGGGGGGTAGTGGAGCTGGGGCGGTGCACGGCGGCTGCGCGGGGCAGGGCGGGGGCTGGGGCGGCCGCGCTAGGGCGGGGCGGCGGCGCGTGGGGGGTGGAGCTAGGGCGGTGCACGGCGGCAGCGCGGGACGGGGCTGGGGTGGTGCGGGGCTGGGGCGGCGGCGCTAGGGCGGGGCGGCGGCGTGGGGTCGGGTCGGGAGGAGTTGGGGGAGGGGATGAGTGGAGGAGGTAGAGGCCGCCCGACCGGATAAGGAGGGGTCTATGCCGATGGTTATGCCATCGGCATATCTTCGGGCCCCTCATGGTGGTGTAGATTGATGACGTGGCAGGGGTCTATGCCGACGGTTATGCCGTCGGCAAATCTTTGGGCCCCCACGGTGGCGCGGATCGATGACGTGGCAAGGGGGTACGCCGACGGCTTAACCATCGGCGTATCTACGTTCAATTTTTTAAATATTTTTTATATATACTTTTTCCTTAAAAAATTCATTAATTAAATTGTGTCTTATTTATACATAAACACACATAGATACATCACGCGTGTCTCTTGGGCCTAGTTTACCACCCAGTCAACTCTCGCAGGGTTAGACGGGACGGCTGTAGTTTGGGGGGTAGCTATGTCATCGGGTCTTTTACTCAGCCGTCCTACACGTCCGAAAGTGCGGTGGCTGGTCCAAGGTACACTTTGGATCAAGGTCCGGGCCCAACCCACCGCAAGATATGTAAGAGGGGCCAGCGCAAGACCTGGTTGTGATATTCCAGCCCATAGGCACACTTACGATCAAGGTCCGGGCCCAAACCACCGCAGGATTCCCTCCGTGTCTACCCGACATGGCCGTCCCCCCCCCTTTGTGAGACGGCGGTAGCGACGTCCGTGTGAGGGGTCACACCCCGAAGCCGCATGCCTGATGCTTGCACCTGCCACCATGCTTCCAAACTTGTAAGCGGGCCCAGTGCAACACCTGGCGGCATAGCTACACCCTAAGTACAGCGTCCCGTCTAACCGTGGCACAGTTGACCGACGGATCTAGGCCTTTTACTTTCGCCATACATGGTTTGACCGATGGATCTTTTCACCTGGTTGTGATACTCCAGCCTATAGGCACACTTTCGATCAAGGTCCGGCCCCAACACACCGCAAGATTATCTCCGTGTCTACCAGACATGGCCATCTCCCCCCTCCGTGCGATGGCGGCAGCGACGTCCGTGAGGGCGGGGGCACATTACGGAGCCGCATGCCGGGTGCTTGCACCTGCCACCACGCTTCTAGACCTATAAGAGGGCCTAGCGCAAGACCTGGTGGCGTAGCTACCCCCAAGTACACCGCTCCGTTTAACCCTATCACAGTTGACCGGCGGATCTACGCCTTTGTCTTTCACTGGACTGGGTTTGACCGATGGACCTTTTCACCTGGTTGTCATAGGCCAGCCAATAGCTACACTCCGAACACGGTCCGGCCCCAATCCACCACAAGATTCCCTTTGTGTTTGCCCGTTGTGGCCGTTTCCCCCTCCATGCGATGATGACAGCGACGTCTATGAGGGGGGTCACACCCCGGAGCCGCGTGCCAGGTGCTTGCACTGTTGGAAATATGCTCTAGAGGCAATAATAAAATGGTTATTATTGTATTTCCTTCTTCATGATAATTGTCTAGTGTTCATGCTATAATTGTGTTAACCGGAAACCGTAATACATGTGTGAATACATAGACCACAACATGTCCCTAGTGAGCCTCTAGTTGACCAGCTCGTTGATCAATAGATGGTCACGGTTTCATGACCATGGACATTGGATGTCGTTGATAACGGGATCACATCATTAGGAGAATGATGTGATGGACAAGACCCAATCCTAAGCATAGCACAAGATCGTGTAGTTCGTTTGCTAAAGCTTTTCAATGTCAAGTATCGTTTCCTTAGACCATGAGATTGTGCAACTCCCGGATACCGTAGGAATGCTTTGGGTGTGCCAAACGTCACAACGTAACTGGGTGGCTATACAGGTGCACTACGGGTATCTCCGAAAGTGTTTGTTGGGTTGGCATGAATCGAGACTGGGATTTGTCACTCCGTGTGACGGAGAGGTATCTCTGGGCCCACTCGGTGAGACATCATCATAATGAGCTCAATGTGACTAAGGAGTTAGCCACGGGATGATGTATTACGGAACGAGTAAAGAGACTTGCCGGTAACGATATTGAACAAGCTATAGAGATACCGACGATCAAATCTCAGGCAAGTATCATACCGATAGACAAAGGGAATTGTATACGGGATTGATTGAATCCCCGACATCGTGGTTCATCCAATGAGATCATCGTGGAGCATGTGGGAGCCAACATGGGTATCCAGATCCCGCTGTTGGTTATTGGTCGGAGAAGTGTCTCGGTCATGTCCACGTGTCTCCCAAACCCGTAGGGTCTACACACTTAAGGTTCGATGACGCTAGGGTTATAGGGAAATGGTATACGTGAGTACCGAAAGTTGTTCCGAGTCCCGGATGAGATCCCGGACGTCACGAGGAGCTCCAGAATGATCCGGAGGTAAAGATTGATATATAGGAAGTCCAGTTTTGGTCGCCGGAAAGTTTTCGGGCTCATCGGTATTGTACCGGGAGTGCCGGGAGGGTGCCGGAGGACCCCCGGGAGGGGTGTGTCGACCATAGGACTTTGTGGGACCTTAGAGGAGGTGTGCCAGCCCTTTGGGCTTTCCAAGACCTTCTAGAAAGGCCCATGCGGCTGGAGGAGTAGAGGTAAGGGCAAAGGAGTTTGAAAAGGAGGAGATCCACCTCCCTTGTGGGAGGTGGACTCTCCCTTTGATTCAGCCGAAGCTCTCCTCCTTGGAGGAGACTCCAAGCCAGCCCTCCCTCTCCCTCCTCCTATATATACTTGAGATTTTGGCCTTTTGAGAACATATCTGAACTCTCCCTCTCTCACGGCAAAGCCCTACCTCTCTTCTTCCTCCCCCGCAGCGCTTAGGCGAAGCCCTGCCGGAATACCTTGCTACTCCACCACCACCACGTCGTCGTGCTGCTGTTGGAGCCCTTCCCCAACCTCTCCTTCCTCCTTGCCGGATCAAGGCATAGGAGACGTCACCGGGCTGCACGTGTGTTGAACGCAGAGGCGCCGTTGTTCGGCACTTAGATCGGAATCCACCACGATCTGAATCGCTGCGAGTACGACTCCATCAACCGCGTTCTTGTAACGCTTCCGCTTAGCGATCTTCAAAGGTATGAAGATGCAATCTCTCCCACTCGTTGCTGGTTTCTGCACAGATAGATCTTGGTCACACGTAGGAAAATTTTGATTTACTACTATGTCTCCCAACATGCACCTGCCACCATGCTGCCAGATATGTAAGAGGGGCCATCGGAGACCTGGTTGTGATAGTCCAACCCATATGCACACTTCTGATCAAGGTTCGGGCCTAACCCACCGAAGATTCCCTCCGTGTCTGCCCGACATGGCCATTCCCCCCCCTTCGTGACTTGGTGGCAGCGACGTCGGTGTGAGGGGTCACACCCCAGAGTAGCGTGCCTGGTGCTTGCACCTGCCAACATGCTTCCAAACGTGTAAGCGGGCCCAGTGCAACACCTGGCGGCATAGCTACCCCCCAAGCACAACGTCCCGTCTAACCATGGCATAGTTGACCGACGGATCTAGGCCTTTTATTTTCGCCATACATGGTTTGACCGATGGATCTTTTCACCTGGTTGTGATACTCCAGCCTATAGGCACACTTCCAATCAAGGTCCGGCCCCAACACACTGCAACATTCTCTCTGTGTCTGCCAGACGTGGCCGTTTCCCCCCTCCATGTGACGGCGGCAGCGACGTCCGTGAGGGTGGGGGTCACACTACGGAGCCGCGTGCCGGGTGCTTGCACCTGCCACCATGCTTCCAGACCTATATGAGGGCCCACCGCAAGACCTGGTGGCGTAGCTAACCCCCCAAGTACACCTTCCCGTCTAACCCTACGACAGTTGACCGATGGATCTACGCCTTTGACTTTCGCCGGGCGAGGTTTGACCGATAGACCTTTTCACCTGGTTGTGATCGGCCAACCCATAGCTACACCCCCAAAAAATGTCCGGGCCCAGCCCACCGCAAGATTCCCTCCGTGCCAGCCCAACGTGGTTGTTTCCCCTCCGTGAGACGGCATCAGTGACGTCTGTGAGGGGGGTCACACCACGGAGCCATGTGCCGCGTGCTTGCACCTGCCACCACGCTTCCAGACCTATAACAGGGCCCGCAAGACCTGGTGGCATAGCAACCCCCACCCCAAGTACACCGTCCCGTCTAACCCTATCACAGTTGACCGGCGGATCTACGCCTTTGACTTTCACCGGACAGGGTTTGACCGATGGACCTTTTTACCTGATTGTCGTAAGCCAGCCAATAGCTACACCCCCGAACACAGTACGGCCCCAATCCACCACAAGATTCCCTTTGTGTTTGCTTGATGTGGCCGTTTCCCCCCTCCATGCGATGACGGCAGCGACGTCTGTGAGGGGGTTCACAACCCGAAGCCGCGTGCCGGGTGCTTGCACCCGCCATCATGCTTCCAGATATGTAAGAGGGGCCAGCTCAAGACCTGGTTGTGATAGTCCAGCCCATAGGCACACTTCTGATCAAGGTTCGGGCCCAACCCACTGCAAGATTCTCTCCGTGTCTGCCCGACGTGGTCGTTCCCTCCCCTTTCGTGAGACGGCGGCAGCGACGTCCGTGTGAGGGGTCACACCCCGAAGCCGCGTGCCTGGTGCTTGCACCTGCCACCATTCTTCCAAACGTGTAAGTGGGCCCAGTGCAACACCTAGCGGCATAGCTACCCCCCAAGTACAACATCCCATCTAACCATGGCACAGTTGACCGACGGATCTAGGCTTTTTACTTTCGCCATACATGGTTTGACCGATGGACCTTTTCACCTGGTTGTGATACTCCAGCCTATAGGCACACTTCCGATCAAGGTCCGGCCGCAACACACCGTAAGATTCTCTCCGTGTCTGCCAGACATGGTCGTTTCCCCCTTCCGTGCGACGGCGGCAGCGACGGCCGTGAGGGAGGGTCACACTATGGAGCCGCGTGCCGGGTGCTTGCACCTGCCACCATGCTTCCAGACCTATAAGAGGGCCCAGCGCAAGACCTGGTGGCGTAGCTACCCCCCCAGTACACCGTCCCGTCTAACCCTACGACAGTTGACCGGCGGATCTACGCCTTTGACTTTCGCCGGGCGAGGTTTGACCGATGGACCTTTTTACTGATTGCCGTAGGCCAGCCAATAGCTCCACCCCCGAACGCAGTCCGGCCCCAATCCACAACAAGATTCCCTTTGTGTTTGCCCAATGTGGTTGTTTTCCCCTCCATGCGATGACGGCAACGACGTCTGTGAGGGGGCTCACAACCCGGTTTCCCGTGCCTGTGTTGGAAATATGCCCTAGAGAGAATAATAAATTAGTTATTATCATATTTCCTTGTTCATGATAATCGTTTATTATCCATGCTATAATTGTATTGATCGGAGACTTAAATGCATGTGTGGACACATAGACAAAACCATGTCCCTAGTATGCCTCTAGTAGACTAGCTCGTTGATCAAAAGATGGTTAAGGTTTCCTAGCCATGGACATGAGATGTCATTTGATGACGGGATCACATCATTAGGAGAATGATGTGGTGGACAAGACCCAAACTAGAAACATAGCATATGATCGTGTCAGTTTATTGCTACTGTTTTCTGCATGTCAAGTATATGTTCCTATGACCATGAGATCATGCAACTCACGGATATCGGAGGAGTGCCTTGTGTGTATCAAACGTCGCAACGTAACTGGGTGACTATAAAGGTGCTCTACAGGTATCTCCGAGGGTGTCTGTTGAGTTGGCATGGATCGAGACTGGGATTTGTTACTCCGTGTGACGGAGAGGTATCTCAGGGCCCACTCGGTAATACAACATCATAATGAGCCTTGCAAGCAATGTGACTAATTTTTAGTTGCGGGATCTTGTATTACGGAACGAGTAAAGAGACTTGCCAGTAACGAGGTTGAACTAGGTATGGAGATACCGACGATCGAATCTCGGGCAAGTAACATACCGAAGAACAAAGGGAACATCGTACGGGATTAACTGAATCCTTGACATAGAGGTTCGACCGATAAAGATCTTCGTAGAATATGTAGGAACCAATGTGGACGTCCAGGTCCCGCCATTTTTTATTGACCGTAGAGGTGTCTCGGTCATTTCTACATAGTTCTCGAACCCGCAGGGTCTGCACACTTAAGGTTCGGTGACGTTTCGGTAGTATAGAGTTATGTATGGTGGTGACCGAAGTTTGTTCGGAGTCCCGGATGAGATCCCGGACATCACGAGGAGCTTCGGAATGGTCCGGAGGTAAAGATTCATATATAGGAAGTCCCAGTTTGGTTTCCGGAAAAGTTTCGGGCTCACCGGTAGTGTACCGGGAGTGCCGGTAGTGTACCGGGAGGCCTCCGGAAGGGGTATTTCGACCCCAAGAGGTCCATGTTCTGTGGGAGAATAATAACCAGCCCTTAGTGGGCTGGGAAAACAGCCACAAAGGCCCATGGCGTAGGAGAGAAAGTCCTAAAGCAAAAAGTGGAAAATTAGCCAATAGGAGGCAATCCTACTCCAACTAGGATTGGAGGTGAAGTAGGATTGCTTCCCACCTCCTATTTCGGCCGACCCAAAGGCCTTGGCTGCCTCTCCTCTCCTCTCCTCCTATATATACTAGTGGATTGGGTGGTTTTTGGACAGAATTTCCGGCCACGTGCTACCCGTTCCACCGGTGCATAGTTTCTGCTCTAGATCGTAGTTCCGCAGTGCTTAGGCGAAGCCCTGCCGGAATTGCTCCACCACCATCACCGGAGCGCCGTCATGATGCCGGTGAACTCTCTCTCCTCTCCACCTCCTCTTGCTGGATCAAGACGGTGGAGATCGTCATCAAGTTGCACGTGTGCTGAACGCGGAGGCGCCGTCCGTTCGACGCTAGATCGGAAGAACCGTGATCGAGATCGTGAGACGGTTCATGATGAGATCACGGGATGGATCATGATGAGTTCGCGGGACAGATCGTGATCAATATCGTGAGACGGATCATGATGAGATCGCGGGACGGATCGTGATGGGATCGCGGGACGGATCGTGATGAGATCGCGGGACGCTCGGCGATTTGGATCGCGAAGATGTTCGACTACACCAACCGCGTTTCTTAACGCTTCCCGCTTAGCGATCTACAAGGGTACGTAGATCCACTCTCCCTCTCATAGATGCTCATCACCATGGATAGGTTTGCGTGTGCGTAGGAAATTTTTTGTTTCCCATGCGACGTTCCCCAACAGTGGCATCATGAGCTAGGTTGATGGTTCGATGAGATCTCGAGTAGAACACAAAAGGTTTGTGGGCGTTGATGCTTAGATTGCTTCCTCCTTGGTCGGATTTTGGTTCAGCGGGATTGTAAGATGAAGCGACCCGGACCAACATTACTCGTACGCTTACGAGAGACCGGTTCCCTCGACGCAACTTGTTGCTTAGATGGCTTGCGGGTGACAGTTTCTCTTAGTTTAGTTGGATCGGATCCGACAAAGGCGGTCCTTGAGAAGGTTGAAAAGCAATCTATGTATCACCGTTGTGGTTTATGCGTAGGTGAGAATCGTTCTTGCTAGATACCCGTAGCAGCCACGTAAAACTTGCAACAACAATTAGAGGACGTCTAACTTGTTTTTGCAGGGTATGTTGTGATATGATATGGCCAATTACATGATGTGATATATGTGATGTATGAGATGATCATGTGATGTATAGATTATCACGACTTGCATGTCGATGAGTACGGCAACCGGCAGGAGCCATAGGGTTGTCTTTAATTATTGTATGACCTTCGTGTCAATCATTAAGCGCTATGTAATGCTTTACTTTATCGCTACGGTAGCAATAGTAGTAGAAGCATGCAGGGCGTGACAACCCCGATGGCGACACGTTGCTGGAGATCAAGATGATGGAGATCATGGTGTCATGCCGGTGACGATGGAGATCATGCCGGTGCTTTCTAGATGGAGATCAAAAGCACAAGTTCATGGCCATATCATGTGACTTATGATTTGCATGTGATGTTAATCCTTTTTATGCACCTTTGTTTTTCTTAGGACGACGATAGCATTATAAGGTGATCCCTCACTTAATTTCAAGATAAACTGTGTTCTCCCCGAGTGTGCACCGTTGCGAAAGTTCGTCGTGTTGAGACACCACGTGATGATCGGGTGTGGTAGACTCTACGTTCACATACAACGGGTGCGAGACAGATTTGCACGTGGAGAACACTCGGATTAAACTTGACGAGCCTAGCATGTACAGACATGGCCTCGGAACACAAGAGACCGAAAGGTCGAACATGACACATATAGTAGATATGATCAACATGATGATGTTCACCATTGTAGCCACCTCAACTCACGTGACGATCGGACTTGAGTTGGTGAATTTGGATCATGTATCACTCGAATGATCAGAGGGATGTCAACTTGAGTGGGAGTTCTTAAGTAATATGATTAATTGAACTCATTATCATGAACATAGTCAAAGTGTCTTTGCAAATTATGTTGTAGATTACTAGCTCACGCTGTAGCTCCCTTGTATTTTTCATATGTCCTAGAGAAATAGAATTGAAAGATGATGGTAGTAATATTGCGGACTGGGTCCGTGATCTCAGGATTGTCCTCATTGCTGCACAGAAGGCTTATGTCCTTAATGCAACGCTCGGTGCGCCAACCCCTCTAGCGTCGTCTGTAGATGTTGTGAACATCTGACAGGCACGTTCTGATGACTACTTGATAGTTTAGTGCGTCATGCGTTACGGCTTAGAATTGAGGCTCCAAAAATGTTTTGAACGTCACGGAACATATGAGATATTCCTAAGAGCTGAAATTAGGATCTCAAGCTCGTGCCCGTGTTGCGAGATATGAGATCTCCAACAAGATTCTTTGCCTGCAAGATGAAAGAGAAGAGCTCAATCGTTGAGCATGTACTCAGATTGTCTGGGTGCTACAATCGCTTGAATCAAGTGGGAGTTGATCTTCCAGATAAGATAGTGATTGACATAGTTCTCCAAGTCACTGTCACTAAGCTACTAGAACTTAGTGATGAACTATAAATTGCCAGGGATAGAAATAATGATTCCTGAGCTGTTCGCGATGTTTCGACACCGCAAAGGTAGAAATCAAGAAGGAGCATCAAGTGTTGATGGTTAACCAAACCACTAGTTTCGAGAAGGACAAGAGCAAGGAGGGAAACTTCATGGATATCAAGTCAGTTGCTGCTCCAGTGAAGCAACCCAAAGTTGAACTCAAACCCGAGACTAAGTGCTTCTGTTATGAGGTGAACGGTCGCTAAAGCGGAACAACCCTAGATACTTGGAAGATAAGAAGGCTGGCAACATCGACAGAAGTATATTTGATATACGAGTTATTGATGTGTACCTTGCTAGTACTACTAGTAGCACCTGGGTATTGGATACCGGTTCAGTTGCTAAATGTTAGTAACTTGAAATAAAAGCTATAGAATAAACGGAGAACTAGCTAAGGGTGAGGTGACGATATGTGTTGGAAGTGTTTCCAAGGTTGATGTGATCAACATCGCATGCTCTCTCTACCTTCAGGATTAGTGACGAACCTGAATAAATGTTATTTGGTGTTCTGCGTTGAGCATGGACATGATTAGATCATGTTTGTTGCAATACAGTTATTCATTTGAATTAGAGAATAATGGTTATTTTGTTTGCATGAATAATAGCTTCAATGGTCATGCACCCAGTGAGAATGGTTTGTTGAAATCTTGATTGTAGTAATACACATGTTCATAACATTGATGTCAAAAGATACAAAGTTAATAATGATAGTACCACATATTTGTGGCACTGCCGCAGAATGTCATATTGGTATAAAGCGCATGAAGAAACTCCATGCTGATGGATCTTTAGACTCATTCGATTTCGAATAGGTTGAGACATGCGAACCATGCCTCTTGGGCAAGATGACTAAAGGACCCCGTTGGATGGAGCGGGCAAGTGATTCATTGGAAATGATACATGTTGATGTATGCAATCCAGTGAGTCTTGTAGCATGCGGTGGATATCGTTATTTTCTTACCTTCACTGATGATTTGAGTAAATATAGTGTATATTTACTTAATGAAACACAAGTCTGAATCGTTTGAAAGGTTCAAGAAAATTCAGAGTAAAGTTTAAGATCGTCGTGACAAGAACATAAAAATAACTGCGATATGATCGTGGAGGTGAATATCTAAGTTACGAGTTTGGCATACAACTTAAGACAATGTGAAATTTGTTTCACAACTAACGCCACCTGGAACACCATAGTGTGATGGTGTGTCCGAACATCATAGTCATGCTCTATTGATATAGTGCATACTGTGATGTCTCTTATCGTTTTACTACTATAATTTTTGGGGTTATGTATTAGAGACATCTACATTCACTTTAAATAGGGCATCATCTAAATCCGTTGAGATGACACCGTGTGAATTATGGTTTGATAGAAACCTAAGCTGTCATTTCTTAATATTTGGGGTTGTGACACTTGTGTGGAAAAAAAATCACGTAATGAGGTCGAACCCAAGGCGGACAAATGCATCTTCATAGAATACCCTAAGATCAGTTGGGTGAACCTTCAATCTCAGATCCTAGTGCAAAGTGTTTGTTGTTTAAACGGATCCTTTCTCGAGGAAATGTTTCTCGTGAAAGAATTGAGTGGGAGGAAGATAGAACTTGATGAGGTTGTTAAACCTTTGTTCAACCAGAGAGTAGCGCAGCGCAGAAAGATGTTTCTATGAAGCCTACGTTAGTTGAAGAGGAAGTTAATGATGATGATCATGAAGCTTCAGGATCAAGTTACTATCGAACTTCGTAGGTCGACAAGGATGTGTACTGCTCCTAAGTGGTACGACAACTCTGTCTTGGAGATCATGTTGTTGGACAACGATGAACCTACGAGCTATGGAGAAGCGATGATGGGCCCGGATTCCGACAAATGGTTGGAGGCCATGAAATCCGAGATAGGATCCATGTATGAAAACCAAGTGTAGACTTTGGTAGACTTGCTCGTTGGACGGCAGGTCGTTGAGTACAAATGGATCTTTAAAATGAAGACAGACACTGATGGCGAATGTCACTATTTGTAAAGCTCGACTTGTTGCAAAGATGTTTGTGACAAGTTCAAGGAGTTGACTACGATGAGACTTTCTCACTCGTAGTGGTGCTAAAGTCTGTTGGAATTATGTTAGCAGTTGCTGTGTTATCAATTATGAAATCTGGCAGATGGATGTCAAAACATCGTTTCCTTAACTGTTTACTTGAGGAAAGGTTGTATGTGATACAACCGGATGGTTTTGTTAGTCCTAAGGATGCTAAAAGGTGTGCAAGCTTTAGTGATCCTTCTATGGACTGAAGCAAGCATCTCGGAGTTGGAATATATGCTTTGATGAGGTGATCAAAGTTTTAATGTTTATACAAGGTTTACGAGAAACTTGTATTTACAATAAAGTGAGTGGGAGCACTATAGAATTTCTGATAAGTATATGTGGATGACATATTGTTGATCGGAAATAATGTAGGATTTCTGGGAAGCATAAATGGTTGTTTGAAAAGTGATTTTTCAAAGGAAGACCTGGATAAAGCTACCTAATTGTTGAACATCAAGATCTATAGAGATAGATCAAGATACTTGATGAGACTTTCAATGA
Source organism: Hordeum marinum (assembly GCA_022496015.1). Taxonomy (NCBI): domain Eukaryota; kingdom Viridiplantae; phylum Streptophyta; class Magnoliopsida; order Poales; family Poaceae; genus Hordeum; species Hordeum marinum. Next base: position 503,441,898 of record CM039674.1, on the reverse strand, counting down.
GCACGTACCTTGACAAGATTTTGAAAGAGTTCAAAATGGATAAGTCAGAGAAAGAGTTCTCGCCTGATTTGTAAGGTATAAAATTGAGTATGACTCAATGCCGAGTGACTGCACAAGATAGAAAAAAGATGAGTGTCATTACCTATGCTTCAGCCATAGGCTCTATCATGTATGCAATGCTGTGCACAAGACCCGATGTCAGCCTTGCCATAAGTATGGCTGGAAGGTTTCAAAGTGATCCTGTAATGGAGCACTAGACAGCGGTCAAGATTGTCCTTAGTAACTAAAAGACTAAGGAGATGTTTCTTGATTATGGAGGTGATAAAGAGTTCATCGTAAAGAGTTACGTCGATGCAAGCTTTAACACCAATCCGGATGACTCGTAGTAGCAATCTGGATACGTATAGTGGAGCAGCCATTTGGAATAGTACCAAGTGGAGTGTGGTAGCAGTGTTTTCGGTTTGACATAGAAATTTGCAAAGTACACACGGATCTGAATATCGCAGACCCGTTGACTATAAGACCTCTCTCACATGCAAAGCATTATCAATCCCCAGAACTCATTGGGTGTTAGATTCATAACAATGCGAATCACATGGTGATGTGAACTAGACTATTGACTCTAGTGCAAGTGGGAGACTGTTGGAAATATGCCCTAGAGGCAATAATAAATTAGTTATTATCATATTTCCTTGTTCATGACAATCTTTTATTATCCATGCTATAATTGTATTGATCGGAGACTTAAATGCATGTGTGGATACATAGACAAAACCATGTCCCTAGTATGCCTCTAGTAGACTAGCTCGTTGATCAAAAGATGGTTAAGGTTTCCTAGCCATGGACATGAGATGTCATTTGATAACGGGATCACATCATTAGGAGAATGATGTGGTGGACAAGACCCAAACTACAAACATAGCATATGATCGTGTCAGTTTATTGCTACTGTTTTCTGCATGTCAAGTATATGTTCCTATGACCATGAGATCATGCAACTCACGGATATCGGAGGAGTGCCTTGTGTGTATCAAACGTCGCAACATAACTGGGTGACTATAAAGGTGCTCTACAGGTATCTCCGAGGGTGTCTGTTGAGTTGGCATGGATCGAGATTGGGATTTGTTACTCCGTGTGACGGAGAGGTATCTCAGGGCCCACTCGGTAATACAACATCACAATGAGCCTTGCAAGCAATGTGACTAATTGTTAGTTGCGGGATATCGTATTACGGAATGAGTAAAGAGACTTGCCAGTAACGAGGTTGAACTAGGTATGGAGATACCGACGATCGAATCTCGGGCAAGTAACATACCGAAGAACAAAGGGAACATCGTACGGGATTAACTGAATCCTTGACATAGAGGTTCGACCGATAAAGATCATCGTAGAATATGTAGGAACAAATGTGGACGTCCAGGTCCCACCATTGGTTATTGACCGTAGAGGTGTCTCGGTCATGTCTACATAGTTCTCGAACCCGCAGGGTGTGCACACTTAAGGTTCGGTGACGTTTCGGTAGTGTAGAGTTATGTATGGTGGTGACCGAAGTTTGTTCGGAGTCCCAGATGAGATCCCGGACGTCACGAGGAGCTCCGGACTGGTCCGGAGGTAAAGATTCATATATAGGAAGTCCCAGTTTGGTTTCCGGAAAAGTTTCGGGCTCATCGGTAGTGTACCGGGAGTGCCGGCAGTGTAACGGGAGTGCCGGTAGTGTACCGGGAGGCCTCCGGGAGGGCTATTTCGACACCAAGAGGTCCATGGGTTGTGGGAGAATAATAACCAGCCCTTAGTGGGCTGGGAAAACAGCCACAAAGGCCCATGGCGCAGGAGAGAAAGTCCTAAAGCAAAAAGTGGAAAATCAGCCAATAGGAGGCAATCCTACTCCAACTAGGATTGGAGGTGAAGTAGGATTGCTTCCCACCTCATAATTCGGCCGACCCAAAGGCCTTGTCTGCCTCTCCTCTGCTCTCGTCCTATATATACTAGTGGATTGGGTGGTTTTTGGACAGAATTTCAAGCCACGTGCTACCCGTTCCACCGGTGCATAGTTTCTCCTCTAGATCGTAGTTCCGCAGTGCTTAGGCGAAGCCCTGCCGGAATTGCTCCACCACCATCACCGGAGCGCCGTCACGCTGCCGGTGAACTCTCTCTCCTCTCCACCTCCTCTTGCTGGATCAAGACGGTGGAGATCGTCATCAAGCTGCACGTGTGCTGAACGCGGAGGTGCCCTCCGTTCGGCGCTAGATCGGAAGAACCGTGATCGAGATCGTGAGACGGTTCGTGATGAGATCGCGGGACGGATCGTGATGAGTTCGCGGGACAGATTGTGATCAATATCGTGAGACGGATCGTGATGAGATCGCGGGACGGATCGTGATGGGATCGCGGGACGGATCGTGATGAGATCGCGGGACGCTCGACGATTTGGATCGCGAAGATGTTCGACTACACCAATAGCGTTTCTTAACGCTTCCCGCTTAGCGATCTACAAGGGTACGTAGATCCACTCTCCCTCTCGTAGATGCTCATCACCATGGATAGGTTTGTGTGTGCGTAGGAAATTTTTTGTTTCCCATGCGACGTTCCCCAACAGCCTGGTGCTTGCACCTGCCACCATGCTTCCAGATATGTAAGAGGGGCCAGTGCAAGACCTGGTTGTGATAGTCCAGCCCATAGGCACACTTCTGATCAAGGTCAGGGCCCAACCTACCGCAAGATTCCCTCCGTGTCTGCCCGACGTGGCCGTTTCCACCCCCCCTTCGTGAGATGGCGGGAGCGACGTCCGTGTGAGGGGTCACACCGCGAAGCCCCGTGCCTGGTCCTTGCACTTGCCACCATGCTTCCAAACATGTAAGTGGGCCCAGTGCAACACCTGGCGGCTTAGCTACCCCCCCCCCCCCAAGTACAATGTCTCGTCTAACCGTGGCACAGTTGACCGACGGATCTAGGCCTTCTACTTGTGCCATACATGGTTTGACCGATGGATCTTTTCATCTGGTTGTGATACTCCAGCCTATAGGCACACTTCCGATCAAGGTCCAGCCCCAACACACCGCAAGATTCTCTCCGTGTCTGCCGGCAGCGACATCCGTGAGGGGGGGCACACTACAGAGCTGCGTGCCGGGTGCTTGCACCTGCCACCACGCTTCCAGACCTATAAGTGGGCCTAGCGCAAGACCTGGTGGCGTAGCTACCCCCCCCAAGTACAATGTCCCGTTTAACCCTATCACAGTTGACCGACGGATCTACGCCTTTGACTTTCACTAGACAGGGTTTGACCGATGAACCTTTTCACCTGGTTGTCATAGTCCAGCCAATAGCTACACCCCCGAACATGTCCGGCCCCAATCCACCAAAAGATTCCCTTTGTGTTTGCCCCATGTGGCCGTTTCCCCCTCCATGCGATGACAGCAGCGACGTCTATGAGGGGGGTCACACCCCGGAGCCACGTGTCGGGTGCTTGCACCTGCCACCATGCTTCCAGATATTTAAGAGGGGCCAGCGCAAGACCTAGTTGTGATAGTCCAGCCCATAGGCACACTTTCGATCAAGGTCCGGGCCTAACCCACCGCAAGATTCCCTTCGTGTCTGCCCGACGTGGCCGTTTCCCACCCTTCGTGAGACGGCGGCAGCGACGTCTGTCTGAGGGCTCATACCCCAGAGTCGCGTGCCTGGTGCTTGCACCTGCCATCATGCTTCCAAACGTGTAAGCGGGCCCAGTGCAACACCTGGTGGCATAGCTACCCCCCAAGTACAGCGTCCCGTCTAAACGTGGCACAGTTGACCGACGGATCTAGGCCTTTTACTTTCGCCATACATGGTTTGACCGATGGATCTTTTCACCTAGTTGTGATACTCCAGGCTATAGGCACACTTCCGATCAAGGTCCGGCCCCAACACACCGCAAGATTCTCTCCGTGTCTGCCAGATTGGCCGGTTCCCCCCCTCCGTTCGACGGCGGCAGCGACGTCCGTGAGGGTGGGGGTCACAGTACGGAGCCGCGTGCCGGGTGCTTGCACCTGCCACCATGCTTCCAGACCTATAAGAGGGCCCGGGCAAGACCTGGTGGTGTAGCTAACCCCCCAAGTACACCGTCCCGTCTAACCCGACAACAGTTGACCGGCGGATCTACGCCTTTGACTTTCGCCGGGCGAGGTTTGACCGATGGACCTTTTCACCTGGTTGTGATCGGCCAGCCCATAGCAATACCCCCGAACACGGTCCGGGCCCAGCCCACCGCAAGATCCCCTCCGTGTCGGCCGGACGTGGCTGTTTCCCCTCCGTGAGACGACATCAACGATGTTTGTGAGGGGGGCACACCACGGAGGCGCGTGTCGGGTGCTTGTACCAGCCACCACGCTTCTAGACCTATAAGAGGCCCATCGCAAGACCTGGTGGGGTAGCAACCCCGCCAAGTACACCGTCCCGTCTAACCCTATCACAGTTGACCGGCGGATCTACGCCTTTGACTTTCATCGGACAGGGTTTGACCGATGGACCTTTCCACCTGGTTGTCATAGGCCAGCCAATAGCTACACCCCCGAACACGTACCGGCCCCAATCCACCACAAGATTCCCTTTGTGTTTGCCCAATGTGGCCGTTTCCCCCCTTCATGCGATGACGGCAGCGACGTCTGTGAGGGGGGTCACACCCCAGAGCCGTGTGCCGGGTGCTTGCACCTGCCACCATGCTTCTAGATATGTAAGAGGGGTTGGCGCAAGACCTAGTTGTGATAGTCCAGCCCATAGGCACACTTCCGATCAAGGTCCGGGCCCAACCCACCGTAAGATTCCCTCCATGTCTGCCCGACGTGGCAGTTTCCTGCCCTTCGTGAGACGGCGGCAGTGACGTCCATGTGAGGGGTCACACTCCTGAGCTGCGTGCCTAGTGCTTGCACTTGCCACCACGCTTCCAGACCTGTAAGAGGGCCCAGCGCAAGACCTGGTGGCATAGCTACCCCCTAAGTACAGCATCCCGTCTAACCTCGGCACAGTTGACCGACGGATCTAGGCCTTTTACTTTCGCCATACATGGTTTGACCGATGGATCTTTTCACCTGGTTGTGATACTCCAATCTATATAGCCACACTTCCGATCAAGGTCCGGCCCCAACACACAGCAAGATTCTCTCCGTGTCTGCCAGACGTGGCCGTTTCCCCCCTCCGTACGATGCCGGCAGCGACGTTCGTGAGGGGGGTCACACTACGGAGCCGCGTACCGGGTGCTTGCACCTGCCACCACGCTTCCAAACCTATAAGTGGGCCCAGCGCAAGACCTGGTGGCGTAGCTACCCCCCCCCAAGTACACCACCCCGTCTACCCTACGACAATTGACCGGTGGATCTATGCCTTTGACTTTCGCTGGGCGAGGTTTGACCGATGGACCTTTTCACCTGGTTGTGATCGGCCAGCCCATAGCTACACCCCAACACGGTCCGGGCCCAACCCACCGCAAGACTCCCTCCGTGTCTGCCGGGCATGGCCGTTTCCCCCCTTCGTGAGACAGCGGCAGCGACGTCCATGTCAGGGGTCACACCCCGGAGCCGCGTGCCTGGTGCTTGCACCTGCCACCATGCTTCCAAACGTGTAAGCGGGCCTAGTGCAACACCTGGCGGCATAGCTACCCGCCCAAGTACAGTGTCCTGTCTAACCATGGGACAGTTGACCGACGGACCTTTTCACCTGGTTGTGATAGGCCAGCCCAAAGCTACACTCCCGAACAAGGTCCGGGTCCAGCCCAAGACCTGGCGGCATAACTACCCCGCAAGTACATCGTCCCGTCTAACCATATGGATCTAGCACTTTCAAGATGCTTATAAAAAAATATAGAACTTGTCAAATTAATTGTAATTATCAATTGTTTGTGATTTTAATAAACTATAGGAACCTATATGCAAAAGAACATGTGGTCACGTTACTAACATACTCGAAAACAAGTACAGACTACATATACATAATATATGAAAAATTCTACACAAATCTATATATAATTTATTATGTATGTTTATGTTTAGATAAGGCACATTTAAGTTAATCAAATTTTAATTTAGAAAAAAACTAAAATACAAAAATAAGAAAAAAAACAGATAAAACAAAGCTATGTCGAGGGCAAAGCCGTCGGCATAGGTCTGGCCACGGATCGACCGACAGGGTTCGGCTCGATGACGTGGCACGCGTCGCGGATCGGTGACGCAGACCACACCTACGCCGACGGCCTTGGTGTCGGCATAGCTATGCCGACGGCCGCCGTCCTGGCCGTCGGCATAGGTATGACGGCGTCAAACTCCCGTTGGACGAAGGCTCGCCGGCCCCACATCTATGTCGATGGCCCTGCTATGCCGACAGCCACTATAGGCATATATCACGATATGCCGACGGCCTATCTACGCCTACGGCCACCGTAGGCATATCTCTAGGTACGCCGACGGGTTCGCCTAGGCCGTCAGCATACCGCCCTCTATGCTGATGGGGGCCGTCGGCATATCTCAGACCGTCGGCGTAAGCAGTTGTTCTGGTAGTGCGAGTCCTCGTATGACACAGAGGCAGCAGCTGATCGTTTTAGCAAGAAAAATTCCATCATGCTTTGCATCCATCGGAACTAGCACGAGGTGGCAAGGCAATTAGCACAAGCGTCAGGATTGCGCGTGGGAGCTAGGCTTGGATATTTTTTCACGGGTCAACCGTATGAAGAATCATGGCGTCAATGGATACCAGATTTGAGGTGGAAAAGTTCGACTGGACTTTAAACCTTGGGTTATGGCAGACAAGGGTAAAAGATTTGTTGGCACAACAAAGATGCTTGAAGGCGTTGCAGGAAGTCATGTCAGCTAAGATGAAAATCATGTGATGATGGATACAAATTCGCGTGGAAGATGACTTGTGAGCCTGGAGTGTGTCATGCAGGCGGACGATTTCGACTGGGTCGGACTAGATAGTCCGACGGATTGATGCAAGTCGGTTGGTACAGAAGACGGTGACGGGATCGACGATGACGACATAGGAACGTGATGCTTTTGGTGACCGACTTCTGGGCGTGGAAACACATGGCACAAGCCCGAGGCTTGTGTGGCTTCAACAAGACTATGGCGTGGGGTTGATTCAAGGTGATGTACACACGGAGCTTGAAGTCGACGGGGCGTGCGGGTAGACTGATCATCTACCATGGAGTCATGTTGAAGGTGGAGATGGATTGAGGGGTTACGGTGTAAGGATCTGGAGATCGCAGCCTATTCAGCGGGAAAAACGAGTGACACATAGTTCGGACTGGAGCCCAGTGGTCTGATGGAAGCGTGAAACTCATCATCGGTTGGTGATGATCGGTGGTACTCTGCAGTGGGGGTTGAGTGTTGTGGGTTTGCTATGCTTGAGACTCGACCAGGACAGCGGAGGCTTGACAAGGTAATAGCGGCGACGCGTGCGGTATGCACGAGACATGGAGACGGGCCAGGGCTCTAGTGGTCATACATGTGATGAGACAACTGCGAATTTGACTCGGGATGACGACAAGCAACGGTGAAATTTCTTCAAGTTTCAGACAGGCGGTCAAAAAAAGAGCGGTGATGTTGAGTTCAGGTAAATCTTATGTGTGACACCCAATATGTGAGTTGTTCACTTTCACGCAGGTCAGTGATCGGTGTGTGATGGTGTTGGATACTCTGGAAGTTGGGAGCGCAAATTGGAGTAATGTGGAACTTAATTTCGCTCGAGCGTTGACTATGGCCAAGAAAAGAAGGGACTACAAGTTGCAAGTGAAGTAATATGGAGTCTTTGGAGTAGCAACGGTGCTCATGGATAAGCTCAAGTCCAATGCATGGAAGTCTGACGCCCTGACGGATTCAAGGTGGTGGAAAATATTCGTCAAGGTGGAGTTTGTTAGAGTTGTATCGAATATTGTGTACAAGGTGGGTTACAGTTGGACTCTGAGTTGTATTGTGTTTAGATAGGATATGGAGTCGTGTCAAAGTAGGACACTTGTATCCTAGGTCTCTTATATATAGCGAGGCTAGACACACGATATAACCTATGCCAACATAATAGCACACGAGCGCAGGGGAGCCGGCGACATGTGCCGGTGCCCAGGGCAGCCAGGTGCGGTATTGTGACGGTGTCACGGGGAGGAGCGCCCATGTCAAGCCCCAAAAATGTAACCATATTGATGAAACTCGTTAACAAATTTTGAGTCGTGCTCGTATGATTGCTTGGTCTTTGGACGATCGACGGTGTGTCTCGGATTTATTCTAAGAGGGCGCACGGCACCTGCATGACGGTACACGTCAAGCGGGTGGAGGGCCTCATACGGTGCCCGCAGGACGCGGCACTCCTTCGCCGCCGGTGAATCCTCGGCAGCGTAAAGTGCACCGACGAGGAGGGTGGTGGATTAATTCCGTGACATCGTCGCGGAGGCGGCCGGGGTGCGCATGCCCGAAGAGTACGGCCACATGATGAGCCCTGTGGAGCGGCACAGGAGGAGGCGGGCACGCAGATGGTGTGGGGACTTGATACTACACTTCCTCCCGTCACCCTGGGTATCCATCTCGCTCGCCGCCGTGGTTGCGCTCATCATTGTGTCGGCGATGTTGCAGACAATCTACACCATTTTGGGCAACCAAAAGTAGACGATTTCGAGTGCCAACATAGAGGAGGAGGATTGTTTGTACCGGAGCCTACTAGCCACTCACTTTTTTTCTCGCGTAGCGGAGGCCAAAGGGAGGCGAGGGCGTGCGGAGTGCGAGCGGGAACCGGGGATAGCCGGCCGAAATGATGAAGAAACTTAACTAGGAGCTGTGCATCGGGGCGAGGCAGCATGGCGGTAGGGGAGGTCAGGGGCAAGGCTGTGGACTGTGGTAGCCACTGGCCGCGGGGGGACGGAAGCAGACGATTGGGCTGGGTCGGCCGGCAGCTGCGTGAGGAAGAAGATGAACAATGCTCGGCCGGCTGGAGGAAGAAGATGATTCCGGATCTGTTGGATATTGATCCAATGGTCAGGAAATAAAGTGACTAATTGAAATGTTTTTTAATGTACCTGACAAATAGTTTTTTTGGATACCTGAAAAAGAGTCATTGATCTCAATGTAAAAAGTAATTCGATGATGTCAAATTACATCACCATTTGTGAACTCACTTGCTTGATACTTTCGTTAGCTATTCATCAATCATAGACATTGGAATAAAAAAGAAAAAGGAGTGCCTAGAACTCATATAATTTGGTCTTATTCATCTAAAAAACAAAAACATATAAAATAGTACTGCAACCCACGTCAGCACACATACATCTTAAAGTATCACATTCAATGACTATAAAGATGAATGAGACACAACTAAAACTCATCTAGATGAGTTCTAGAAAAAACAAAAAGAAAAACACAACAACTTGATATAGTGGCGAAAGAAGAACCACAAGATGTGCATTTGTCCACCTTAACTTGTTTCTGTGTACAGATAGGTTTCTGATGCATTTCAATCAAGACACTAAGAGCATCTCTAGAATATCCTGTAAAGTCAATCAAACCTTCGTACTTACGGTCAATGGCAGAGGTAAAGAGTGGTCAGGGTGGGCCATGGCCCATCCTGAAATTTGGAAACAGCTTTTATACTATAGGAAAAAAACTAAGAATTAAAAGAAAATAATAAATGTTTATGTAAAGTAACACTGTTGGTCCACCCTGGTTCACTGGGCTAGGTCTGCCACTGTTTACGATACAAGCTGGAAAAAACGTCTTGAATAGATCTTGTAAAATAGCATACCCCATCAGAAAGTTACAGGCTCCCCTATAATCGAGGTCAAATCCGTCATATATGGAGGATTTTAGCCGTTTTTGGAGGATCCTGTAAAGTGATCAATGCCGGAGTAGACGGCCTTGTGATGGTGCACACAAGCAGAGAGCATACGGAGGAGCTCGTTCGCCGGTGGCTGGTCGGAGCATCGCCGGAGCACACGTCAGGCCGAAGCGTCGCCGGAGCAGGCAGCATGCATGCCACATCAGGTGGGCCAGAGCGACGCCGTTCTAGCTGGTCGGTGTTCGAGTTCGTCCATGTCAGCGCCCCGGGGAAGAAGAAGCGTGGGGAGAAAAAAGAACGATTATGGTACTGATTTACGAGATCTGTTTCGTCCGATGCCTCGAAGTACCGTAAATTGTTTTTAAGGGGCATGTATACTATTTTTTACAAGTGGTGTTTTATGGGGTCTGCTAGATATTCTCTAATACCATTGAGGACTTTGAACATATCAAAATACGCCATTCTGTCTTTGGCCAAGACTAGCAAAAGCAGCTTCAAGTATATCAAAGCCCACTTCCTGTTCATGACTCCAACAATTGCCTTTGAGATCTACAAGAATAAGTTTCACTTGGAACTCTTGGCAACGAATGTTGTGAAGTGAGAAAACACTAAGAACACAAGTAACATTGGCATCAGGAACACACCAGCACCTTCTGATCAGAAGATCGACTTCGTGACCATGACTCGGTTTTCTACACATTTATGTGTTCGAATCAAACACCCATGATAGTAAAGTCAATTGTGATAGAATAAATCTTAGTACTGTAGTATATAATTGTTGGATATACGCCCTAGAGGCAATAGTAAATTAGTTATTATCATATTTTCTTGTTCATGATAAACGTCTATTATCCATGCTAGAATTGTATTGATCGAAAACTCAGATACATGTGTGGATACATAGACAACGCCAACGGCGGAGACAAACCCAGGCCTGGGGGGCTTGGGCCCGGGATGCGTGGCAGAAATTCTTTGTTACTGTAGCATCTCCGACACTATTCCACACTGTAGCAAACCTAGGGCCCAGTCCTTGGCCCAATCCTGGCTTTGCCACTGGACAACACCATGTCCCTAGTATGCCTTTAATAGACTAGCTCGTTAATCAAAGATGGTCAAAGTTTCCTATCTGACATAAGATGTCATTTGATAACGGGATCACATCATTAGGAGAATGATGTGATGGACAAGATCCAAACTATAAACATAGCATATGATCGTGTCAGTTTATTGCTATAGTTTACTGCATGTCAAGTATGTGTTCCTATAACCATGCGATCATGCAACTCACTGACACCAGAGGAGTACCTTGTATGTATCAAACATCGCAACGTAACTGGGTGACTATAAAGGTGCTCTACAGGTATATTCGAGGGTGTCTGTTGGATTCGCATGGATCAAGACTGAGATTTCTTACTCCATGTGACGGAGAGGTATCTCAGGGCCCACTCGGTAATACAACATCATAACGAGCATTGCAAGCCAAAGTGACTAAAGAGTTAGCCACGAGATCTTGTATTACGGAACGAGTAAAGAGACTTGCCAGTAATGAGATTGAACTAGATATAGAGATACCGGCGATCGAATCTCGGGCAAGTAACATACCGAAGAACAAAGGGAACTATATATGGGATTAACTGAATGCTTGACATAGAGGTTCAACCGATAAGGATCTTTGTAGAATATGTAGGAACCAATATGGGCATCCAGGTCCGCTATAGGTTACTGACCTTAGAAGTGTCTTGGTGATGTCTACAAAGTTCTCGAACCCGTAGGGTCTGCACACTTAAGGTTCGGTGACGTTTTGGTAGTATTGAGTTATGTATGGTGATGACCAAATGTTGTTCGATGTCTCGAATGAGATCCTGGACGTCACGAGGAAAGTGGTGTTTAAATTCCGGAAAAGTTTCGAGCATTTCTGGTAGTGTATCGGGAGTGCCGAATGGGTTCCGGAGTTCCAACAAGTGGGGCCACCACACCCGAAGAGGGCCACATAGTCCTTAAGGTGGCGCACCAGCCCCTGGTGGGCTAGGCGGCCAGCCCAAGAGGGCCTATGCGGCTGTACTTGTGGGAAAAGGAAAACCCAAGTGGGGATGGGAAGGAGTCCTACTAGGAGTAGGCTTGGAGATGGACTCCTCCACCTCCACCTATTTTCGGCCGACTCCTAGGAGGAGTCCTAGGGCGGCCAGCCCCTCCCCTCCCTCCTATATATACTAGCTACAGGGGAGAGAGGGCAGCCGCACCCAAGACATAGCCACGGTGCAACCCTCTCTCCCCAATAGATCGTCTCCCTCTAATTTCAGCAATGCTTAGGCAAAGCCCTGCGGGAATAGTTCGACCACCAACGACGTCGCGTTGTCGTGCTGCCGGAGAACTCATCTACCTCACCGCTCCCTCTTACTGGATCAAGAAGGTGGAGATCGTCATCGAGCTGTACGTGTGCTAAACGCGGAGGTGACGTCCGTTCGGTGCTAGATCGGAAGGACGGTGATTGGATCGCGGGATGGATCGTAATTGGATCGCGGAACGGATCATGATGGGATCGCGGGAGACTAGAGATTTGGATCGCAAAGACATTCGACTACATCAACCGCGTTTCTTAACGCTTCCCGCTTAGCGATCTACAAGGGCATGTAGATCCACTCTCCCTCTCGTAGATGTTCATCACCATGGATAGATCTTGCATGTGTGTAGGAATTTTTTTGTTTCCCATGCATCGTTCCCCAACAGTGGCATCATGAGCTAGGTCTATGTGTAGATGAGATCACGAGTAGAACACAAAGGAGTTTGTGGGCATTGTTGCTCAGATTGCTTCCTCCCTTGGTCTTTTTCTTGATTCAACGGTATTTTGGGATGAAGCAGCCCGTACCAACCTTACTCGTACGCTTACGAGAGATCGGTTCCATCGACTGACATGTGACTTTGTTGCATAAAGATGGTTGGTGGGTGTCTATCTGTCCTACTCTAGTTGGATCAGATTCGACAAAGGCGGTCCTTGAGAATGTTGAATAGCAATTTGTGTATCATTGTTGTGGTTTTTGCGTAGGTAAGAATTGTTCTTTCTAGATATCTATAGCAGCCACGTAAAACATGCAACAACAATTAGAGGACGTCTAACTTGTTTTTGCAGGGTATGTTGTGATGTGATATGGTAAATTACATGATGAGACATATGTGATGTATGAGATGATCATGTTTTGTAGAGATAACACGACTTTCATGTCGATGAGTACGGCAACCGGCAGGAGCCATAGGGTTGTCTTCAATTATTTTCGCTGTTTTTGCTTGACTTTATCGCTATGAGTTAGCAATAGTCGTGGAAGCAACAATTGACACGACAACCTCATGGTGACACGTTGATGGAGATCAAGATGATGGAGATCATGGTGTCGTGCCCGTGACGATGACGATCATGCCGGTGCTTTGAAGATGGAGATCAAAAGCACAATTTCATGGCCATATCATGTTACTTATGATTTGCATGTGACGTTAATCCTTTTATTCACCTTGTTTTGCTTAGGACGACAGTAGCATTATAAGGTGATCCCTCACTAAATATTCAAGATAAAATTATGTTCTCCCCGAGTGTGCACCGTTGCGAAAGTTCATCGTGCCGAGACACCACATGATGATCGGGTGTGATAGACTCTATGTGTTGGGGAACACGATAGAAAACAAAAAAATTTGGTATAGCGAGCACGACCAGGACCACTATGGAGACTGCATACAAGGTTTGATCTGATCTGTACCGACTCGAAGCGCAGCGGAAGAGGAGTCGGTGGAGATCGTTGGTGCAGATCCCCGCAGCTAGGATTTTACAACCTCCCAACCGTGAGGCGGTCGGACAGTCCCCCGGACGATGTCGCGGAGAGCCCTTCAGGAGGACCCTCGAAACTCGAACGAAGACTCGGACAGACCTACGGGAGGACACACGAACAGCCCCTCGGGCAAAAGATCGAAACTACGACCTCTCTACGGGATTGCACACATACGGTGTCATCTATCCAATAGGGCTTCGCCGTCCAGAACTAGTTCCTGCAAGAACCCAGACAGCCTTTCGGCTCTACGAAAGACTCTTTTCGTGGGAGGGAGAGAGAGAGAGATTGCAAAGCAAAGCATGTGTATGAGAGCACAAGGATGAAGAAATGGCAGCCCACTCACCTCCTATTTATAGGAAAACCAAGGGGTAGGGTGGTTTTACAATAAAACCCAAAATGCACATGAATGAAGTCCTTCCACAAGGGCATAAAAGTGAAACCAAGGAACAAGAGGGACTCCATGAAGGAGTCCACCATGTGGCCGGCCACACCCTCATGTGGGGCCCCAAAAATGGCTCCAATCCATCCATGTCATCCCCAAGATCTTTTGGAGCAAAGCCCCAAAAGGTGGCTTTCCATAAAGTAGTCCAAAAAGCACTTTCACTATTCACGGCGACATTTTTCAGCGTCCGCTCGAACTGAAAATATTTATGTGGGCTTAGAACAATTCTAGTACCCCACTAAAATAATTTTTAATGCGATCCGGAAAAATTCTGGAATAGTGATTTTCATCTTCGAAAAGCATCTGAAGTGGTTCCAGCAGCTCCGGAACATTTCCGGTTTTCATCCCGGAAAATTCCAGAAAGTTTCCAGAACGATTCGGGCACCCTTCAAGAATTATCAGGCATGTGCCGAAACTAATTTGACTTTTTGGTATCCCCTGAAACAACTTTTCAGTTTCACCAAAACTGTTCCGGTGACCTGTCAGCGGAACTTTTCCGCTGTCCGAAACTTTTCCGGTGTCCGAAACTTTTCGGTGATTTTCTCTCAGACTCCCTGTCTACTATTCAACAGATAGATGACCCTTAAGCGTGTGACCCTATAGGTTCGGTGAAGCATAGACATGACCCGGAACCCCTTCCGATCAATGATCAACATCGGAGCCGTGGACACCCATATTGACCCCTATACCCACACGAATGAATATTCGAGTGAACCTCTAGTTGTCGTGAGCTATTCCTGTTGCTTCGCGATATGTTTACAATTACCCGAGGTGAGACATGTAGGCATCCTCGTGGATCAACAACTTGTCCACTGTGACAGTTACCTCGTTGCCGGTATTGTTCTCTTTTCTCGTTCCCATGTTCCGGCATCCCCGTGATCAGATCACAAAGTGTCTGGCCAGACGATGATGGATACCGTAACACCGAGAGGGCCCAGAGATATCTCTCCATCGTCGGAGGAGCAAATCCCAATCTTGAGCTATCAAGTTACTTGACATACTTTTCCATGAACCCGTAAGCCGCCGTAATAGCCACCCATTTACGGACGACGTTTAACAAACCCCAAAGTTCATGAAGCAAGCATGAAGAAACTCGATACTCTCATGGTCTAAGGAATTATGCAAACATTAACCATCTCTGTGTTATTAACCATTAACTTGTGACGAATGTATCTCATGGCGTAACATCAATTCGGATCGATTCAACACGAGTGTTCTACCAACATCGCGTCCTCAAAATTGCCGGCATAGCCATGCCCATGATCAGGAAAACAGGATCATCATGCAACACTTGAGCCAGTCTTAGAGGCAAGACTAGGAATACAATTCACCGTTTATTATACCACATGTGCACATGAGTTTCCCTCCAAGCCTCGTTTAATTTGTAGACTCGAGAATCATTGCAGTTATAGCATGGAACATAAACATTCATTACAAACTTTGGAGATACAAAATAACTGTTATTACTGCCTCTAGGGCATATCTCCTACACTATGTTCACATACAACGGGTTCAAGCCAGTGTTGCACATGCAGTACACTAGGGTTAAACTTGACGAGACTAGCATTTACATACATGGCCTCAGAACACAAGAGACTGAAAGGTCGAACATGAGTCATATAGTAGATATGATTGTTGGGGAACACAGCATGGGAAACAAAAATTTTCCTACGCACACGCAGATCTATCCATGGTGATGAGCATCTACGAGAGAGAGAGTGGCTCTACGTACCCTTGTATATCGCTAAGCGGGAAGTGTTGAGAAACACGGTTGGTGTAGTGGAACGTCTTCGCGATCCAAATCGCCGTGCATCCCGCGATCCAATCACGATCCGTCCCGCGATCCAATCACGATCCGTCCCGCGATCCAATCACGATCCGTCCCACGAACTTGATCACGATCTGTCCCATGAATTTGATCACGATCCTTCCGATCTAGCACCGAACGGACGGCACCTCCGCGTTCAGCACACGTACAGCTTGATGACGATCTCCATCGTCTTGATCCAACAAGAAGGAGTGGAGAGGAAGAAGAGTTCTCTGGCAGTGTGACGGTGCTCTGGCGATGGTGGTGGAGCAATTCCGGCAGGGCTTCGCCTAAGCACTGCAGAAATCCGATCTAGAGGAGAAACTATGCACTGGAGGAACGGGTAGCACGTGGCTGAAAAACTAGTCCAGAGCCCTAAAACCCACCAGTATATATAGGAGGAGAGGAGGAGAGGAGGCAGCCTTGGCTTCCAATCCAAAGGCTTCGGCCGAACCTACTAGGAGAGGAGGAATCCTCCTCCAATCCTAGTAGGACTAGGATTGCTCCTTTTTTTTTTCCTTTTTCCACCTTTTTCTTATCGGGTTTTCTTCTCCAGCCACATGGGCCTTGTGTGGGAGTTTCCACCAGCCCACTAAGGGATGATATTCACTCTCCCACAGCCCATGAAGCCTCTTGGGTCGAAATACCCCCTCCAGGAGGCCTCCCGGTACACTACCGGCACTCCCGGTACACTACCGATGAGCCCGAAACTTTTTCGGCGACCAAAACAGGACTTCCTATATATGAATCTTTACCTACGGACCATTCCGGAGCTTCTCATGACGTCCGGGATCTCATCCGGTACTCCGAATAACCTTCGGTCACCACCATACATAACTCTATACTACCGAAACGTCACCAAACCTTAAGTGTGCAGACCCTGCGGGTTCGAGAACTATGTAGACATGACCGAGACACCTCTACGGTCAATAACCAATGGCGGGACCTGGATGTCCACATTGATACCTACATATTCTACGAAGATCTTTATCGGTTGAACCTCTATGTCAAGGATTCAATTAATCCCATATGATGTTCCCTTTGTTCTTCGATATGTTACTTTCCCGAGATTCGATCATCGGTATTTCCCTAGCTAGTTCAACCTTGTCACTAGCAAGTCTCTTTACTCGTTCCGTAATACAAGTTCCTGCAACTAACACTTAGTTACATTGCTTGCAAGGCTTATTGTGATGTTGTATTACCGAGTGGGCCCTGAGATACCTCTCCGTCACACGGACTAACAAATCCCAGTCTTGATCCATGCCAACTCAACAAACATTTTCGGAGATACCTGTAGAGCAACTTTACAGTCACCCAGTTATGTTGCGACATTGGATACACACAAGGCACTCTTCCGATGTCCGTGAGTTGCATGATCTCATGGTCATAGGAACACATACTTGACATGCAGAAAACAGAAGCAATAAACTGACACGGTCATATGCTACGTTTGTAGTTTGGGTCTTGTCCATCACAAATGATGTGATCCCGTTATCAAATGACATCTCATGTCCATGGCTAGGAAACCTTAACCATCTTTTGATCAACAAGCTAGTTCATAGGGACATTGTGTTTGCCTATGTATCCACACATGTATCCATGTTTCCAATTAATACAATCATAGCATGGATAATAAACGATTATCATGAACAAGGAAATATAATAATAAACACTTTATTTATTGCCTCTAGGGAATATTTCCAATAGTCTCCCACTTGCACTAGAGTCAATAATCTAGTTCACATCACTATGTGATTTACATTGTAATGAATCAAACACCCATGCAGTTCTGGTGTTGATCATGTTTAGTCCTTGGATGAGGTTTAGTCAACGGGTCTACAACAATCAGATTCGTGTGCACTTTGCAAATATTTATGTCTTTCTCCACGATGTAATCGCGGATGGAGTTGAAGCGTCGCTTTATGTGTCTGGTCCTCTTATGAAACCTTGGTTCCATGGCCAGAGCAATGGCACCAGTGTTGTCGCAGAATAGGTTCATTGGATTCAGTGCACTGGACACTACTCCCAGATCTGTCATGAACTGCTTCATCCAGACACCTTCCTTTGCCGCCTCCGAGGCTGCGATGTATTCCGCTTCGCACGTAGAATCAGCTACCGCGCTTTGCTTGGAACTGCACCAGCTTACCGCTCCCCCGTTAAGAATAAATACGTATCCGGTTTGCGACTTCGAGTCATCCGAATCAGTGTCAAAGCTTGCATCGACCTAACCCTTTACGATGAGCTCTTCATCACCTCCATAAAGGAGAAACATTTCCTTAGTCATTTTCAGGTACTTAAGGATATTCTTGACCGCTTGCCAGTGCTCCATTCCAGGATCACTTTGAAACCTTCCGGCCATACTTATGGCAAGGCTGACATCGGGTCTTGTGCATAGCATTGCGTACATGATAGAGCCTATGGCTGAAGCATAGGGGATGACACTCATCTTTTCTCTATCTTCTGCAGTTACTGGGCATTGAGTCTTACTCAACTTCACACCTTGTAACACAGGCAAGAACCCCTTCTTGGACTGATCCATTTTGAACTTCTTCAAAACTTTATCAAGGTATGTGCTCTGTGAAAGTGTTATTAAGCGTCTCGATCTATCTCTATAGATCTTAATGCCTAATATGAAAGCAGCTTCTCCTAGGTCCTTCATTGAAAAACTCTTGTTCAAATATTCCTGCACGCTTTTCAGCATTTCTATATTGTTTCCAATCAGCAATATGTCATCCACATATAATACTAGAAACGCTGTAGAGCTCCCACTCACTTTCTTGTAAATACAAGCTTCTCCGTAAACTTGTGTAAACTCAAACGCTTTGATCACCTCATCAAAGCGCTTATTCCAACTCCGAGATGCTTGAACCAGTCCATAAATGGATCGCTGGAGTTTGCAAACTTTGTCAGCATTCTCTGGATCGACAAATTCTTCGGGTTGCATCATATACAATTCTTCCTCAAGGAAACCATTGAGGAACGCTGTTTTGACATCCATCTGCCAAAGTTCGTAGTCGAAATAAGCAGCTATTACTAACATAATTCTGACAGACTTAAGCATCGCTACGGGTGAGAAAGTCTCATCGTAGTCAACTCCTTGAACTTGTGAAAAACCCTTTGCCACAAGTCGAGATTTATAGACGGTGATATTACCGTCCGCGTTTGTCTTCCTCTTAAAGATCCATTTGTTCTAAATGGCCTTTCGCCCTTCAGGTAATGCTTCCAAAGTCCATACTTGGTTTTCATACATGGATCCCATCTCGGATTTCATGGCTCTAACCATTTCTCGGAATCCAGGCCCATTACTTCTTCTCCATAACTCGTAGGTTCATTGTTGTCCAACAACATGACCTCCAAGACAGGGTTGTCGTACCACTAAGGGGTAGTACGCGGCCTTGTCGACTTACGAGGTTCAATAGCAGCTTGATCTGAAGCTTCATGATCATCATCATTAACATCCTCTTCTACTGACGTAGGTTCCATAGAAAGATCTTTCTGCGCTGCGCTACTTTCTGGTTGAAGTAAAAGTTCAATAACCTCATCAAGCTCTATTTTCCTCCCACTCAATTCTTTCGAGAGAAACTCTTTCTCAAGAAATGTTCCGCTCTTAGCGACGAACACTTTGCCTTCGGATCTGAGATAGAAGGTATACCCGATTGTCTCTTTCGTGTATCCTATGAAGACGCATTTCTCCGCTTTGGGTTCCAGCTTTTCAGGCTAAAGCTTTTTGACATAAGCATCACATCCCCAAACTTTAAGAACCGACAACTTTGGCTTCTTGCCAAACCACAGTTCATATGGCGTCGTCTCAACGGATATTGATGGTGCCCTATTTAAAGTGAATGCAACTGTCTCTAATGCATAACCCCAAAACGATAGTGGCAAATCAGCAAGAGACATCATAGAACGCACCATATCTAATAAGGTTTGATTACGACTTTCGGACACACCATTACGCTGTGGTGTTCCGGGCGGTGTCAACTGTGAAATAATTCCACACTGTCTTAAGTGACTGCCAAACTCATAACTCAGATATTCACCTCCTCGATCAGATCACAGGAACTTGATCTTCTTGTTACGATGATTCTCAACTTCACTCTGAAATTGCTTGAACTTTTGAAACGTTTCAGACTTATGTTTCATTAAGTAAATATACCCATATCTACTGAAGTCATCAGTGAAGGTGAGAAAATAATGATATCCACCACGCGCTGTGACATTCATTGGACCGCACACATCAGTATGTATGATTTCCAATAAGTCACTTGCCCGTTCCATTGTTCCAGAGAACGATGTTTTAGTCATCTTGCCCATCAGGCATGGTTCACATGTGTCAAGTGATTCAAAATCAAGAGACTCCAAAAGTCCATCAGCATGGAGCTTCCTCATGCATTTTACACCAATATGACCTAAACGGCAGTGCCACAAGAAAGTGGTACTATCATTATCAACTCTACATCTTTTGGCATCAATGTTATGAACATGTGTGTCATCACTATCAAGATTCAATATGAATAAACCCTTAACATTGGGTGCATGACCATAAAAGATATTACTCATATAAATAGAACAACCTTTATTCTCTAATTTAAATGAGTAACCGTCTCGCAATAAACAACATCCAGATATAATGTTCATGCTTAACGCGGGCACTAAATAACAATTATTCAGGTTCATCACTAATCCCGATGGTAATCGAAGAGAGAGCGTGTCGACGGCGATCACATCAACCTTGGAACCATTTCCCACGCGCATCGTCACTTCGTCCTTTGCCAGCCTTCGTTTATTCCGTAGTTCCTGCTTTGAGTTGCAAATGTGAGCAACCGAACCGGTATCAAATACCCAGGCACTACTACAAGAGCTACTAAGGTACACATCAATAACATGTATATCATATATACCTTGTTTGTCATTGGCCGCCTTCTTGTCAGCTAGGTACTTGGGGTAGTTGCGCTTCCAGTGACCAGTTCCTTTGCAATGAAAGCACTCAGTTTCTGGCTTGGGTCCATGCTTGGCTTCTTTGTAGGAGTAGCAACTTCTTTTCCATCCTTCTTGGTTTTACCCTTCTTGCCCTTGCCCTTGACTTTGCCATTTTTCTTGCAACTAGTGGTTTTATTGACCATCAACACTTGATGTTCTTTCTGGATTTCAGACTCAGCGACTTTTAGCATCGCAAACAGCTCGACGACTGACTTGTTCATCCCGTGCATGTTATAGTTCATCACAAAGCTCTTCTAACTAGGTGGCAGCGATTGAAGAACTCTATCAGTGATCGCCTCTGGTGGAAGGGCAATTCCCAACTCCGCTAGACGAGTTGAATACCCAGACATTCTGAGTATATGTTCACTGATAGACCCGTTCTCCTCCATCTTGCAAGCATAGAACTTATCGGAGGTTTCATACCTCTCGATCCGGGCGTTCTTCTGAAAGATAAACTTCAACTCCTGGAACATCTCATATGCTCCATGACGTTCAAAACGTCTTTGAAGTCCCGGTTCTAAGCCATACAATATTGCACACTGAACTATTGAGTAATCTCCAGTACGTGCCTCCCAAGCGTTCTTAACGTCTTCGGAGGTCATGTCTTCTAGTTGGTCACCAAGCGGTGCATCAAGGACATATGATTTCTGGGAAGCCGTGAGGATAATCCTCAGATTACGGGCCCAGTCAACAAAGTTACTTCCATCATCTTTGAGTTTAGCTTTCTCTAGGAACGCATGAAAATTCAGGGGTGCTACTACGCGAGCCATTGATCTACAACATAAATATGAAAAGTTCACTTAGACTATTGTTCAAGATAATGAGTTTAGTTAATCAAATTACTAAAGCTCCCACTCAAATTGACATCCCTCAGGTCATCTGAGTGTCACATGATCCAAATCCACCAACTCAAGTCCGATCATCACGTGAGTTGAGGTGGCTTCAATGGTGAACATCATTATGTTGATCATATCTACTATATGACTCATGTTCGACCTTTCGGTCTCTTGTGTTCTGAGGCGATGTCTGTATATGCTAGGCTCGTCAAGTTTAACCCGAGTGTTCTGCGCGTGCAACACTGGCTTGCACCCGTTGTATGTGAACGTAGAGTCTATCACACCCGATCAAGTGATTCAAAATCAAGTGACTCCAAAAGTCCATCAGCATGGAGCTTCCTCATGCGTTTTACACCAATATGACCTAAACGGCAGTGCCACAAGAAAGTGGTACTATCATTATCAACTCTACATCTTTTGGCATCAATGTTATGAACATGTGTGTCATCACTATCAAGATTCAATATGAATAAACCCCTAACATTGGGTGCATGACCATCACGATCCGTCTCGCGATCCAATCACGATCCGTCCTGCGATCCGATCATGATCAGTACCACGAACTTGATCACGATCCGTCCCACGAACTTGATCACGATCCTTCCGATCTAGCGCCGAACGGACGGCACCTCCGCGTTCAGCACATGTACAGCTTGATGACGATCTCCACCGTCTTGATCCAACAAGGAGTGGAGAGGAAGAATAGTTCTCCGGCAGCGTGACGGCGCTCTAGCGATGGTGGTGGAGCAATTTCGGCAGGGCTTCGCCTAAGCACTGCAGAAATCCGATCCAGAGGAGAAACTATGCACTGGAGGAACGCGTAGCACGTGGCTGAAAAACTAATGCAAAACTCTAAAACCCACCAGTATATATAGGAGGAGAGGAGGAGAGGAGGCAGCCTTGGCTTACAAGTCAAAGGCTTCGGCCAAACCTACTAGGAGAGGAGGAATCCTCCTCCAATCCGTGTAGGACTAGGATTGCTCCTTTTTTTCCTTTTTCCACCTTTTTCTTACTGGGTTTTCTTCTCCAGCCACATGGGCCTTGTGTGGGAGTTTCCACCAGCCCACTAAGGGCTGATATTCACTCTCCCACAGCCCGGGAAGCCTCTTGGGTCAAAATACCCCTCCCGGAGGCCTCCCGGTACACTACCGATGAGCCCGAAACTTTTCCGGCGACCAAAACAGGACTTCCTATATATGAATCTTTACCTCCAGACCATTCTGGAGCTCCTCGTGACATCTGGGATCTCATCTGGGACTCCGAACAACCTTCGGTCACCACCATACATAACTCTATACTACCTAAACGTCACCAAACCATAAGTGTGCAGACCCTGCGGGTTCGAGAACTATGTAGACATGACCGAGACACCTCTATGGTTAGTAACCAATGGCAGGACCTAGATGTCCACATTGATTCCTACATATTATACGAAGATCTTTATCGGTTGAACCTCTATGTCAAGGATTCAATTAATCCCGTATGATGTTCCCTTTGTTCTTCGGTATGTTACTTGCCCGAGATTCGATTGTTGGTATCTCCATACCTAGTTCAACCTCGTTACCGGCAAGTCTCTTTACTCGTTCTGTAATACAAGATCCCGCAACTAACACTTAGTTACATTGCTTGCAAGGCTTATTGTGATGTTGTATTACCGAGTGGGCCCTGAGATACCTCTCCGTCACACGGACTAACAAATCCCAGTCTTGATCCATGCCAACTCAACAGACATTTTCGGAGATACCTATAGAGCACCTTTATAGTCACCCAGTTATGTTGCGACGTTTGATACACACAAGGCACTCTTCCGATGTCCGTGAGTTGCATGATCTCATGGTCATAGGAACACATACTTGACATGTAGAAAACAGTAGCAATAAACTGACACGATCATATGCTACGTTTGTAGTTTGGGTCTTGTCCATCACATCATTCTCCTAATGATATGGTCCCGTTATCAAATGACATCTCATGTCCATGGCTAGGAAACCTTAACCATCTTTTGATCAACGAGCTAGTTCACTAGAGGCATACTAGGGCCATTGTGTTTGTCTATGTATCTCCACATGTATCCATGTTTCCAATTAATACAATCATAGCATGGATAATAAACGATTATCATGAACAAGGAAATATAATAATAAACACTTTATTTATAGCCTCTAGGGCATATTTCCAACAATGATCAACATGGAGATGTTCACCATTTAAGCCACCTCATCTCACGTGATGATCTGACTTGGGTTGGTGAATTTGGATCATGTATCACTCGGATGACCAAAGGGATGTCAATTTGAGTGAGAGTTTTTTAAATCATATGATTAACTAAACTCCTTATCATGAACATAGTCTAAAGTTGTATTTGCAAAATTATATTATAGATCAATAGCTCGCGCTATAGCTCCCCTATGTTTTTAATACGTTCCTAGAGAAAAAAGAGTTGAAAGATGATGGTAGCAATTATGCGGACTAGGTCCGTAAACTGAGGATTGTCCTCATTGCTGAACAGAAAGCTTGTGTCCTTGATGCACCACTCACTGTACCACCCCCTCTAGCGTCGTCTGTGGATGTTGTGAACATCCAACAGGCATGTTTTGATGACTACTTGATAGTTCAGTGTGTCATGCATTACGGCTTAGAATTGAGGCTCTAAAGACATTTTGAACGTCACGGAGCATATGATATGTTCCAAGAGCTGGAATTGAGATTTTAGGCTTGTGCCTGTGTTGAGAGGTATGAGACCTCCAACAAGATTCTTTGCCTACAAGATGAAGGAGAATAGCTCAATTAGTGTGCATGTACTCAGATTGTCTGGGTGCTACAATCGCTTGAATCGAGTGGGAGTTGATCTTCCAAATAAGATAGTGATTGATATAGTTCTCCAAGTCACTACCACCAAGCTGGGAGAGCTTCGTAATGAACTATAACATGCCAGGGATGGAGAAGATGATCCCTGAGCTATTCGCGATGTTTGACACCGCGAAGGTAGAAATCAAGAATGAGCATAAATTGTTGATGGTTAGTAAAACCACTAGTTTCAACAAGGGCAAGGGAAATAAGGGAAAAACTTCAGGAATGGCAAGCCAGTTGCCACTCTAGTGAAGAAACCCAAGGTTGAAACCAAACCCGAGACTAAGTTCTTCTATTATGAGGAGAACGGCCGCTGATGCGGAACAACCCTAGATACTTGGTAGATGAGAAGGCTGGCAACGTCAACAGAAGTATATTTGATATATGTGTTACTGATGTGTAGCTTACTAGTACCCCTAGTAGCACTTGGGTATTAGATACCGGTTCGGTTGCTAAATGTTAGTAACTCGAAATAAAAGCTACGGAATAAACGGAGGCTAGCTAAGGGTGAGGTGACGATGAGTGTTGGAAGTATTTCCAAGGTTGATGTGATCACCATCGCACGCTCTCTCTACCTTCGGGAGTAGTGATGAACCTAAATAAATGTTATTTGGTGTTTGCGTCCAGCATGAATGTGATTAGATCATGTTTATTGCAATACTGTTATTCATTTACGTTAGAGAATAATGGTTATTCTGTTTACATGAATAATACCTTCAATGGTCATGCATCCAATGAGAATTGTTTATTGAATCTCGATCATAGTAATACAAATATTCATAATATTGATGCCAAAAGATGCAAAGTTAATAACGATAGTACCACATACTTTTGGCACTGCCGCTAAAGGTCATAATGGTGTAAAGCGCATGAAGAAACTCCATGGTGATGGATCTTTGGACTCACTCGATTTCGAATTAGTTGAGACATGCGTATGATGCCTCTTAGGCAAGATGACTAAGACCCCATTTTCCAGTATGATGGAGCGGGAAAGTTACTTATTGGAAATGATACATGTTGAGGTATGCGGTCCAATGAGTGTTGTAGCGTGCGGTGGATATTGTCGTTTTCTTACCTTCACTGATGACTTGAGTAGATATGGGTATATTTACTTAATGAAACACAAGTCTAAATCGTTTGAAAAGTTCAAGGAAATTCAGAGTGAAGTTTAAGATCATCGTGACAAGAATATAAAATGTCTACGATATGATCATGGAGGTGAATATCCGAGTTACGAGTTTGGTATACAACTTAAGACCATGTGGAAGTTGTTTAACAACTCACGCCACCTAGAACACCATAGTGTGATGGTGTGTCTGAATGTCGTAGTCGTGCTCTATTGGATATGATGTGTACTATGATATCTTTTATCGTTTTGCCACTATCGTGGGGTTATGCATTAGAGACAACTAAATTCACTATTAAATAGGGCACCATCTAAATCCGTTGAGATGACACCGTATGAATTATGGTTTGGCAGAAACCTAAGTTGTCATTTCTCAGAGTTTGGGAATGCGACACTTATGTCTGATAAGCTGGAACCCAAAGTGGAAAAGTGCATCTTCATAGGATACTCGAAGGTAACAGTTGGGTATACCTTCTATCTCAGATCCGAGGGCAAAGTGTTTGTTGCTAAAAACGGGTCATTTCTCGAGAAAGAGTTTCTCTCAAAAGAATTGAGTGGGAAGAAAGTAGAACTTGATGAGGTTGTTCAACCGTCACTTCAGTTGGATAGTAGCATGACAAAAAAACATGTTTCTGCGATGCCTACAACAAGTGAAGAGGAAGCAAATGATGATGATCATGAAGATTCGGATCAAGTTAGTACCGAACCTCGTAGGTCGACAAGGACTCGTACTACCCCTGAGTGGTACATCGATCCTGTCTTGGAAATCATGTTGTTAGCCAACAATGAGCCTAAGAACTATGAAGAAGCGATGGTGGGCCCAAATTCCAACAAATGTCTAGGAGCCATGAAATCCGAGATTGGATCCATGTATGAAAACCAAGTATGGACTTTGGTAGACTTGCCAATGAATGACAAGTCGTTAAGTACAAATGGATCTTTAAGAGGAAGACAGACGATGATGGTAAATCTCACCATTTATAAATCTCGACTTGTCGCAAATAAGTTTCCGACAAGTTCAAGGAGTCGACTACCATGAGACTTTATCACCCGTAGCAATGCTAAAGTCTGTTGGAATTATGTTAGCAGTTGCTGCATTTTTCAAATATGAAATCTGGCAGATGGATGTCAAAACATCATTTCCTTAACGGTTTCCTTGAGGAAAGGTTGTATGTGATACAACCAAAAGGTTTTGTCAGTCCTAAGGATGCTAAAAGGTATGCAAGCTCCAGCGATCCTTCTATGGACTGGAGCAAGCATCTCGGAGTTGGAATATATGCTTTGATGAGGTGATCGAAGTTTTTAGGTTTATACAAAGTTTACGAGAAACTTGTACTTACAAGAAAGTGAGTGGGAGCACTATATAATTTCTGATAAGTATATATGGTTGACATATTGTTGATCGGAAATAATGTAGAATTTTTGGAAATCATAAACGGTTGTTTGAAAAGAGTTTTTCAAAGGAAGACCTGGATAAAGCTACTTAATTGTTGGGCATCGAGATCTATAGAGATAGATCAAGACGCTTGATGAGACTTTCAATGAGTACATACCTTGACAAGATTTTGAAAGAGTTTAAAATGGATCAGTCAAAGAAGAAGTTCTTGCCTGATTTGTAAGGTGTGAAGTTGAGTAAGACTCGAAGCTCGACCACGTCAGAAGAAAGAGAAAGGACGAAGGTCGTCCCCTATGCCTTAGCCATAGTCTCTATATAGTATGTCGTGTTGTGTACCGCACCTATGTGTGCCTTGCCATGAGCCTGTCAAGGGGTACAAGAGTGATCCAGGAGTGGATCATTGGATAAAGGTCAAAATTATCCTTAGTAAATAGAGGACTAAGGAATATTTCTCGATTATGGAGGTGATAAAGTGTTCGTCGTAAAGGGTTATGTCGAGGCAAGCTTTAACACCAATCCGGATGACTATTAGTAGCAATCAGGATAAATATAGTGGAGTAGCCATTTGGAATAGCTCTGAGTGGAGCGTTCTAGGAGTATCTGCAGTATGACATAGAGATTTGCAAAGTACACACTGATCTGAATGTTGCAGACCATTGACTAAAACCTCTCTCACATGCAAAACATGACCGAACACCAGAACTCATTGGGTGTGAGATTCATAACAATGTAAATCACATAGAGATGTAAGCTAGATTATTGACTCTAGTGCAAGTGGGAGACTATTGGAAATATGCCCTAGAGGTAATAGTAAATTAGTTATTATCGTATTTCCTCGTTCATGATAAAAGACTATTATCCATGCTGGAATTGTATTGATCGGAAATTCAGATACATGTGTGGATACATACATAACACGATATCCCTAGTATGCCTCTAATAGACTAGCTCGTTGATCAAAGATGGTCAAGGTTTCCTAGACATGGACATAAGATGTCATTTGATAACGGGATCACATCATTAGGAGAATGATGTGATGGACAAGACCCAAACTATAAACATAGCATATGATCGTGTCAGTTTATTGCTATAGTTTACTGCATGTAAAATATCTGTTCCTATGACCATGAGATCATGAAACTCACTAACACCGGAGGAGTACCTTGTGTGTATCAAATGTCGCAACGTAACTGGATGTCTATAAAGGTGCTCTACAGGTATATTCGAGGGTGTCTGTTGGGTTGGCATGGGTCAAGACTGGGATTTGTTACTTCGTGTGACGAAGAGGTATCTCAGGGCCCACTCGGTAATATAGCATCATAATGAGCCTTGCAAGAAAAGTGACTAAAGTGTTAGCCACGTGATCTTGTATTACGGAATAAGTAAAGATACTTGCCGGTAACGAGATTGAACTAGGTATAGAGATACCAACGATCGAATCTCAGGCAAGTAACATACCGAAGATAAAAGGGAATTGTATACAAGATTAACTGAATCATTGACATATAAGTTCAACCGATAAAGATCTTCGTAGAATATGTAGGAACAAATATGGGCATCCAGGTCCCGCTATTGGTTATTGATCATAGAGGTGTCTCGGTCATGTCTACATAGTTCTTGAACCCGCAGGGTCTGCACACTTAAGGTTCGGTGACGTTTCGGTAGTATTGAGTTATGTATAGTGGTGACCTAAGGTTGTTCGGAGTCCTGGATGAGATACCGGATGACACGAGGACCTCTGGAATGGTCTGGAGGGGAAGATTCATATATAGGAAAGTGGTGTTTGAACTCCGAAAAAGTTTCGGGCATTTCTGGCAGTGTATCGGGAGTGACGAATGGGTTCCGGGGGTCCACCAAGTGGGGCCACCACACCCCAAGAGAGCCACATGGGCCTTAAGGTGGTGCACCATCCCCTGGTGGGCTGGGCGGCCAGACCAAGAGGGCCTATGTGGCTGGACTTGCGGGAAAAGGAAAATCCAAGTGGGGAAGGGAAGGAGTCCTACTAGGAGTAGGATTGGAGGTGGACACCTCCACCTCCACCTCCTTTTGGCTGACTCATAGGAGGAGACCTAGGGCGTCCAGCCCCTCCCCTCCCTCCTATATATACATGAGGGGGAGAGGGCAGCCGCACCCAAGACATAGCCACGGTGCAGCCCTCTCTCCCTAATAGATCGTCTCCCTCCAATTTCAGCAATGCTTAGGAGAATCCCTACCGGAATAGTACCACCACCATCGCCGCCGTTCCGTCATGCTGCCCGAGAACTCATCTACCTCTCTGCTCCCTCTTTCTAGATCATGAAGGCGGAGATCGTCATCAAGTTGTACGTGTGCTGAACGTGGAGGTGTTGTACGTTCGGTACTAGATCAGAAGGACTGTGATTGGATTGCGGGACGGATCGTGATTGGATCACAGGATGGATCATGATGGGATCACGGGACAACTAGTGATAGTCCCCAAGTGCAAGGAATCATCGTAGCGATTTACAAAGGTGGAAATGATAAGTATAGAGTATCGAACTCACAAGGAGCTAAAGATAAGATCAATATTCTCTCAAGTCCTATCTGCCACCGATATGACTCTACGTACACCGAACGTTTGCATACAACTAGAAACGAGAAATAAAACTACGTTGTGGGTATGAAGAGGATAGCTTTGCATGATATCAGAGAACTAAAATATAAATATAGGTGCTGTTATCATAATATTACAATATATTACAAATAGCGAGTGTGGAATAATGATGGGTCGGTGTGTGGAATTATCCTAGGCAATTGTTAACAAGATCGGAAATCATTATTGCAATTTTATATGAGGGAGAGGCATAAGCTAACATACTTTCTCTACTTGGATCATATGCACTTATGATTGGAACTCTAGCAAGCATCCGCAACTACTAAAGATCATTAAGGTAAAACCCAACCATAGCATTAAAGCGTCAAGTCCCCTTTATCCCAAACGCAACAACCCCCTTACTCGGGTTTATGCTTATGTCACTCAATCAACCCATTATAAGAGAATCATGAACGTATTGAAACACCCTACAATGGGAATCCTTCACGTGTGCGCGGCACGGGAGGCCCCATAGGACAGCACAAAAATAAACATAAAACTCAAACCAAGCTAGATCATCAATCAACCCAAAGGACACAAGTAATCTACTCAAAACATCGTAGGATGGTAACACATCATTGGATCATAATATGTAGCATAAAGCACCATGTTCAAGTAGGTGATTATAACGGGGTGTCGAAGAGTGGACTGCTAAAAGGAGATGAGGATGGTGATGAAGAAGGTGATGTTGATGAAGACGATCACCGCGGCGATGGTTCCCCTGATGGCACTCCGGCACCACCGGGAGAGAGGGGAGAGGTTCTCCCCCTTGTGCTTCCTCCTCCATGGCGTCCCCCCTTTGTGGGGAGAGGTTCTACCTCTGGTCCTTGGCCTCCGTGGTGTTGATGGCCCCTTCGGGACGATGAAGATGGCCTCCGGTGATGGTGACCCCCTCCGGCAGGGTGTCGGAGAGGGACAAGATTGGTTTTTAGTGGCTCTGGAGGTGTGCGGCGACGGAACTCCCGATCTAGGTTTCTTTTCGGTGGTTTCTGGATTTATAGGAATTTTTGGCATCGATCTCACGTCAAGGGGGGCCACGAGGGAGTCACAAGCCTGCTAGGCGCGGCCACCCCCTAGCTGCACCTGGCAGGCTTGTCGCCTCCTCGTGGCTCTTCTGGCCCAGCTCCCATGCTTCGAAGGTCTCTTTTGGTCCACAAAAAATCATACTAAATTTTTAGCCCATTTCGAGAACTTTTATTTCTGCACACAAAAAAAGACACCATGGTAGTTCTGCTGAAAACAACGTCAGTCCGGGTTAGTTCTAATAAAATCATACCAAAATCATATAGAATTATTGTAAACATGGCATGAATACTTCATAAATTATAGACACGTTGGAGACGTATCAACTAGCGATTTAAATCACGAAGACGTTCGGCTACATCAACCGCGTTTCTTAACGCCTCCCACTTAGCGATCTATAAGAGTATGTAGATCTACTCTCCCTCTCATAGATGTTCATCACCATGGAAAGATCTTGTGTGTGGGTAGGAAAAATTTGTTTCTCATGCAATGTTCCCAACAATATTATCTCTACCACTCTACCTAATAATAAAGCACGGGTTGCTTCTTGCGGCACGTCATGAATATTGCCCCCGAAGTTATCAGTAATTGCCCACCATGCCACCGGTAATTAGAAAAATCTCTAGCTAATAATAAAGTGCAGGTTGCTTCTGACGGTACGTCATGAATATTACCCCTGAAGTTTTCAATAACTACCCACCATGCCACCGGTAAGTAGAAAAAACGATTCAGTTTTCTTTCATAGATATCGTTGGGTCTAAGTTATTTATAGGAGCGAGCCTTTCTCTATTGCCTATATGCTCCTAGCGCACTGGCTTGACCGCCGTCCCACCAATCTGAAGACCCCACCTCTCCCATTTTTCTGTCTTCGTTACCAATTTTTGTTGGCATACAATAAAATTGCCTCGCCCAAGCGTAGCTTAGCTGATGGGCTACAAGGTTGCAGCTTCGGCCCACCTTTTCTATTTTCAACCTTTCTTTTATTTTTAATAGATTCAAATGCTTAAAAAATCATATCTTTCAAACCATAACTTTAAAATGAACATGTTATATATGAAAATCACACAAAAAATTAAGTTCCAAATATATTATTATCTTGCATGTTAATTATTTCTAAAATTATGTTTAGGATGCATCCTTAATTAATAAAAAAAAATATGGTATATTTCGAAAATGCCTATTATATCTATACCTACTTTAACTATCAAAGTAAAAAGTGTTTCTACCCGTCCATCAAAAATGTTTCTGTCTGTACCTGTACGCTAAAACATTGTTTAGCCTTTCTACACAGGCGGATCACTTTGTAATAAAAAAATGTTTTGTTTAACTTAGGGTGGGCTTGGAATCATCCATACGTTTGTTGCCATGCTCACCGAGTCATACCTTTTTTGCGAGGGACAGGGTCATAGCTTTCATTCACCTGGTTCTGCACAACGCATTTTTATCACCTAGGCTTCCATCATCGACATCTACAACCACATGATTCAGCTAATGCATGTGTGAAAGAGTTGGTTCGTCATACAGTTTAATAGTACCACCTCGCTTCTATACATGAAAATTAACCAATTTATATACATCTGTGAGTTGCCTAAACATCAAGAAGCCACCTAGAGAAGAGGGTCTGTGGGTATCATTTACCCTATGAATGAAGTAATTGACATCACAAATTATAATGCGTGACTGCACATGTCAATAAAAAATAAAGACACGATGAAGGCACAAAATGTGATTAGGATGTGTGGTTGCGCATGCCAATAAAAGAAATAAAGGCCCGATGAAGGCAAAAAGTTTGATGGCGGTCCCAATAAAAAAGAGAAAGATTCGATAAAACTAAACCAGTTCTGACTACCATTGTTGGTCAATAATAAAAGTAAAATAAAAAAAGAAATGTGCGGGTTTGGGTAGGCTACATGCAATTACAAATATAACATGTCTAAAACTGAGCTTAAAAAATGCTCCAATTTTGTCACAGCGGCGTTGGAGATTAGCTTCGTAAAAATATGGTTGGAGCATGATTTACGTTGATATACAATTTAGTGACTTTGTTGCGCTTTGATTTTTTCATGTTTAGTTTGATCAGAACTATCATACACAAGTCGTGCCCAAAATTCGTATGGTTCTTAGTATGTCCTCTGTTTACACCTCCCTGCTACCATCAGGTGGCGGCGATGTTAGCCTATCGTGCTTATGGACGTTTTGATGGACACCTCCCTGTCTCCGAGTGGTATCGTCTGGATTATGCATGTCGCGTTGACGGACGATTTGATAGACACGCTAATTATATCTTTCGGTGCAACGCACGTGTATATTTGCTAGTAGGCAGTAAAGTAAACATATGAAGTTCGGTGAACCTGGACTTCTCATGGAAACGATCTCGGATGCATTGTTTCAGCTGTTCTACTGATGGCACAACATATATCAATAGAAACATCTTCAGGAAGGGTCCCCAAGTTACTGCACACAAGCCAAATAGAACAAAATAAATAAATAAATAAAGAGGGCACATGCATCCTTCATTCATGCACTTGTGCAGATGAGAATCCAATGTCCAGCCTGGATCGCGCAGAACTGTTGGATATATAATATCCATTGTCGTCTATATTAAGCACCATGATACTATAATAATTAGATATAAGGATTCGAACTAGCTAGCAATTGAAAGTCTGCACAAGAAACCTTAATGGCAGGTACGGTGTACATTTTAGGAATTTTAATAGGGCTGCTGATTCTTGCATGTTGAGGTCAGGTTGTTATATATGGTGTCTAGACACCGTCAAAAGTTTCAGTATATTAACTTGAAACTGTACCTGTGCTGCTTTGTTGAATCTGGTGCGTTTTGCAGCTTCTACTGAAACTAAAATGGTATTATGAAAGAAAGAGGCTGGGTGACTTGATCAGTCCATCTTCTTTTCTAGTATGATGCATGCATCAGTTCTACATTTTTTTTTCTGAAAAGGGGAGTAAAACTCCGGCTTCTGCATCATGACGATGCACACAGCCTTTATTTATGAAAGTCTCATAGTATCAATAAAGTATTACAATTCAAGGATCGCTCAAAGTTGATACAAATATCAACCAGCGAAATAAAGGGGCTAAGTAGACATATAGTAAATTAAGCATCCTGTAGTCGACTAATATGCCGCCATCCAGCCAGGGATAAGATATCCTGTGCAACCGTCAGTAGATGGGTGCATCCAGAATCCATAGCATCCCGTTGCGTTTCGGGAGAAAGGAGTGCCCATAGCTGTACCCAATGCACCACCATATGGATAACCTGCAAGATATGAAAAGGTTTTTGTTTGTTAAACACTAGATTATTTCTGCATCTCCATATTGACCAAAGTAAGGCCGAAACACCTATGCGAATTCGATCCTTAGAACTTTTATCAACTCCATTCAACCAATTGCCAAACATATTAGTAATATTCGTTGGAGGAGGGAGATCATATGAGAAATAAACGATTCGCCATAAAATTTGAGCAGAAGGGCACTCAATGAAAAGATGCTCTACCGTCTCCTGTTCCCCACAGAAGACACATTTGGTACAGCCTTTCCATTTCCTCTTAGCTAGATTATCTTTAGTGAGAAGAACTTTGTTGCTTAAAAACACATAAAAAATTTTATCTTCAAAGGGATTTTAAGTTTCCAAAGATACTTTCTCAAATAGGGTGTGTGACCATTCATGAGATCTTCATACATGGATTTGACGGTAAAAATACCTGAGGTAGTGAGATTCCAGACAAACTTATCTTGTTCATTATCAAGAGATATTATCATTAGGAGTCTGCAAAGGTTCAGCCAAGCCGTCCATTTATTTCCAATTAATAACTGCATGAAACTAATATTTAGGGGTGCTTGAGACAGCACATTTGCAACAGTAACATTCTTATGCTGGACTATATTATAGAGGGTTGGATACTGCCGCGCTAGGCTAGTGTCACCCAACCAAACATCTTCCTAGAACCTAACACTAGTGCCATCTCCCACTTGAAAATGGCCCCTAGCGAAGAACTCATCTTTCACATTCATAAGTCCCTTCCAGAAGAGAGAGTCTGTTTGTTTGACTTGAACCTCAGATAACGTTTTTTGGCTTAGGTATTTACTTTGAAGCGGTTCTTGCCATACACCTTCCTCATTAAGAAGCTTGAATAACCATTTACTCAATAAGCATTTGTTTTTCCGTTCCAAAACTTCTATTACCAGGCCTCCTTGATCTTTAGGACGGCAAATAATACTTGGTTAATCTGATTTTTCCTTTTTCATCATCGCTTTGCCAAAAGAGACGGGATCTATAATAGTCTAGCCGTTTTAAAACACCCTTTGGTATTTGTAAAAAGGATAGCATAAACATGGGCAAACAGTTAGCACAAAGTTAATAAGGACCAGTCTGTCACCATATGACAACATTTTGCCCTTCCAGCAACCCATTTTTCCTTCAAATCGGGTTTCAACTGGGTACCAATCTGAGTTTCTAATCTTGCGAGAATGAATGGGTATCCCAAGATACCGGAAAGGAAGTGAACCGGCCTCACATCCAAAGATGTGTTTGTATTGTTGTTCATCCTCCTTTGCCTTACCAAAACAGAAGATCTCACTTTTGTGGAAGTTAATTTTTAATCCTGATAGTTGTTCAAAAATGCAAAGGATTAGTTTTATGTTGAGTGCCTTTTGTAGGTCATGTTACAGAAATAAGATTGTGTCATCAGCATATTGTAGTATTGATAAGCCTCCCTCAACCAAATGAGGTATGAGCCCACCCACTTGACCATCATGTCTTGCACGTTCAATAAGAATAGCAAGCATATCTACTACAATATTGAAAAGCATTGGCGACAAGGGGTCTCCCTGTCTCAAACCTTTTGTAGTCTGAAAATAGCGGCCAATGTCCTCATTGACTTTGACCCCTACACTCTCATCTTACACAAAATCTTTTATAAAGCGGCACCATTCAGGTGCAAAACTTTTCATACGCAAAGTTTGTTGTAGAAAGGACCATTTGACCTTGTCGTATGCCTTTTCAAAATCGATCTTAAAAAGAACTCCATCCATTTTTTTAGACTGCAGCTCATGAATAGTCTCATGAAGGATTACTACCCCTTCAAGGATATTTCGCCCAGGCATGAATGCCGATTGGGTGGGTCTAATCACCTTCAAGGCAAACCCCGTTATGTGATTAGTTCCAACCTTGGTGAATATCTTAAAACTAACATTTAACAGACAAATCGGTTTGTATTGTTGGATTTGAACTGCGTTTTCCTTCTTAGGCAAGAGAGTAACAATACCGAAATTTAATTTGTATAGGGGCAACTCTCCCTTGTGAAATTGATCAAACAATGCCATCAAGTCTCCCTTTAGAATTCCCCGGAACTTCTGGTAGAATTCAGCAGGGAAACCATCTGGGCCTGATGCCTTGTTATGTTCCATTTGTGAAATAGCTTCATGCACCTCCTTTTCAGTAAAAGGAACTGTGAGGGTGTTGTTTTCCACATCAGACAGCTGAGGTATATCATGATTTTCCTCTTCCATCATTGAAACATTAGATGGCGCAGGCTTCCCAAATAGCTTTTTTATAAAATTTGGTGATATATACCCGTAGATTTTCCTCTCCAATTATAGTTCCTTCTTCTTGCTCTAATTGGAAGATCTTCTTCTTTCTCCTCTTCCCATTAGCAATCAAATGAAAATATTTGGTGTTATTTCCCCCTTCCTGGATATATTTAACTTTTGCTCGTTGTGCCCATTTAGTCTCTTCATCCCTTCTTAACTTAGAAATATGCTCATTAACATTTTTTAAAACAGCTCTCTCTGCTTCACTTAGGGGATTAGTCTCAAATTTGATATCTAACTCATCAATGATTGACAACAGCCTTTCTTTTTCTTTCTTGTATTTGCCACTCATGTTTTTTGCCCAACCTTTTAAAAAATGATGCATATGTCTAATTTTGCCTTGCCACCTCTCCATAGGATTTCTACCTTCGTTTCTTTAGCCCATTCTGCTGCTACCATCTCATAAAAACCTTCTTGTCTAAGCCAAAAAAGTTCAAAAGAGAAACGTGGCTGATTTCCATTATGGGCTTTGATACCGAAATAAATTAAGAGAGGAGTGTGGTCTGACCCTGCCCCGGTCCTAGAAAGAGCTCGTACAGTAACGAGTGGGAATTTTTGCTCCCAGTCCACACTTGCTAGAATTCTGTCTAGCTTTTCGAAGGTTGGGTTGTCTGTTCTATTGGCCCAAGTGAATTGTCTACCTGAGAGAGCAATCTCTCTCAAATTTAACTCTTGAATGATAGCATTGAAAATAAATGGCCAACGCGCATTAAAGTTCTCTTTGTTCTTTTCATTTTGATTTCTCATAATATTGAAATCCCCTCCGACCAACAAAGGAAGTGACTGCAACTCACACATGTGGACTAGCTCAATTAAAAAAATCTGATTTCTATGCATCTTGGGCAGCCCCATAGACCGGCACAAAAATCCCTTCAAAACCGTCCCTCTTGCATTTCATGTGCATATGCACTGAGTAGTCTCCTGTTGTCACTTTCAACACATCCAGAGTGTCTGAATTAATGCCAACTAAAATACCACCCGATCGACCATGAGGTGGTAGGCAAAACCACGTAAATTTGAAACCGGCCGCAAGTTGAGTTAAAAAAGCAACCGTGAAATTAGATCTTCCTGTCTCCAGCAAGGCAATACAATCCAATTTATATTCACGAATCGATTCTTTAACAAAAATGTGCTTAGAGGGGTTACCAAAACCACCATTGTTCCATGTCATGCCCATTAGATTCTGCATTATGAATAAATTTTTCTAGTTCTCTTCCGGTTGCTTCTCCGGATATTTATAGTATCATATATCTTCCTTTGTCTAATCTTTTTTTCTTAATTGGATGTAATGGATTGTTCATTAATTCATTCAACTCGATATCATCAGACTCATCAGCTACCAGGTCCTCACACAAACTTGAAACACTAGACATCATTAGGTTTGAAGGATCATCATCCTTCTCTTGCAAATTCTTTTCCAAGATCTGCAAATTTCGAATCTCCTCTACCCCTTTAATGTTTTCTATTGTTTGTACCGCTTCATCAACATCCTTCCCTATACACACACCTATACGAGCGGCTCTACCAATAATTTCGGCATGTGGCAAGTTAATGAAGGAAAATTTGGGATGTTGGTTAGTACCTGAGAGGTTTGCCTGAACGCGTTGCTGAGCTTGCTGCATTGCCCTTGCCATCTGCGTTTCATCGGCATTTGCTTGAGCACTGATGCGTGCGCTAGATCGCACATCATTTGCAGCTTGGGGAATTCCTCCAAAGGCAATGATCTCCTCCAGCGAGGGCCTCTCTACTTCGTTCCAAGTCTCGGAGCCATAAGGTGTCGCGTCATCTCGTGATGCGATAACCGGTGTAGTGAGCCTCTTCGATGGCTGTGTCAAGTGATCCTCGACAGCAACGTCTTGTGTGTAGGATGCGATCTCTGTAGCCACCTCTAGTCCCTCCAGAGTCTGTTGTGACAGAAGCAAAGTGTCGAAGCCAGGTTCACCGGCCTCCTCAACCTGGCATCATGTCCGTTTACCGTTGTTTTCAGTTTCTCCCGCGACATCTAACCATACTAGCGCATCGTCATTCCACCCTCTCGCAACAGCCGGCTCTTGAGTGATGTAATGCGGGAGCATCTCTCCCTGGCTCACCAGCAGCTGTTCTGTGCTGACAAGTTTCGCTCTCGGGGTAGATTCCCTTGCGTCAAGCGGAGGTGTGGGAGTGTTCGTAAGGGTGAGATCGTGCGTCGAAACAAGTTCAACTACCGCACCTTCTTTGTCCACTTCGTGTGTCTTCGTACTGCCCGCAATAAGGCCATCAAAAACTTTCACAGGAGAATGAGGGAAATCTCCAAAAATGATGGACAAATGTTGAGTCTTAGAAACATGGGCGTCATTCACGTTCCCCTCAGCCAGCACATTGGGGTTTTGAACCACATCTGGTATATTATCTTTCTCCACGTCCATGTCAGTGGCAGCATCCTTTCCCTTGTCACCCGTGTCATCATGTCCATTATCTCCTTCACCATTGCCATTATCGTTCTCTCTCAAAGTTTTGTGTCCCTGAGCATTAGGCATCACATTTTCTACTTCAAATTGTAATCTATAGAAACCTCCCTTGATCATGACATCCATTGTGGCTGGAATGAGAGAGTGATCCATACAACCTATTCTTGACCTTAGTGTTTTGTGCTTCCTAGTAAAAGGCATGTCCACTTCTATAGCCTTTCCAAAAAGAGATCTCAGCGCCCATAGAGCTAAGAAATCCTTTCTAACATCGGCTGGCAGCCCTTTTACACGGACCCAAACCTCAGGTAACATGTATTCAGGCTCCTCCATGACTGCCCACTCATCAAAAATAAGATCGGAAGCTCTCTGGGGCACAGGGTATGTCTTGAAGTGTTTCATCCGCTGTACCTTAAGTTTGCTAGGGAATCTGACCTTGAAAACATTGCCATGATAATGCATAACCTCCCATTGAAAGTTCTCTCACGGCACTATCCATTTGAGTTGTTCAATGATCTCAGGGATTGTCATGGCATCCCCTTCCACCGTGACCTTTGCCAGTTTTGCATTTTCCACCTTGGGCCGAAATGAACCCGAGAGAGGAAGCTCAAAAAACATTAGTGCCTCATTGGCATATCCATACATCATCACATCTGGTTTTGGAGCTTGCAACAAATGACATACTTGAGTAGCATGATGAATGGACTCACATATATCACATGTTTCAACAGTGCAATCATCAATAAAATGTCCTGCTTGTTTGCACCTAAAACAGACGTCAGTTTTCTTCTTCTTAATCTGGTTGTTCTCCTCGGTAGCGGCAACCACCGGCACAACTGCCACTTGCTTCATCGGCTGCGTTTGGTCGACAGCCATAGGCCCCCCATCCGTCCTCTGAAGGGACGTCCCCACTGTAGGTTCATGTGCCGTCGCCGGTGGTTTGATGAGAGACCCTCCAGTCGCTGTTGTAACGGCAGCCACTACCGTCTCTACAGTCTTCTGGATCAAAGTTTGATCAACACCACCGTCGTCTCTTCGTCAAACCCCATCGGTCCTGTAACCTTGCCCGCCTCGGCCAGCATTATGACCTTGGTACCGATTCTGGTATCCTCCCCGACGCTGATTCTGGTTTGCGCGGTGTTGGAAGTTGTTATTATACCCTTGCTCTCTGGTATTGCTGAAATGCGGCCATTAGCATGTTCGTTTTTGTGCCCATCAAAGTCATCTCGATTCCCATTGGTGCCGCTGTCCTCTCCTTGCGCGTAGTTCCGGCCAAACCGATTGCCGTGATTGCGTCCTCCTCCCCTTCCATTGCCGCCATAGCGAGCTCGGTTGGGACGACGCAGTCGCCAGCAAGAGCACGGCCGCCACCTCTGTTCATCGCAGCCGCAGTTGGCCGCCGCAGATTGGTTGCTTTTTTTTTTGCCAGGAAAACCCTAATGGATACTCGGAAGCCTGTCCAGCAACAGGGATTATGTCGGCAGGATGTTCCTTTGCGTACGAATTGTATAGGTTTTTCAGGCGCGTCTCTCTGCGGGCCTGACGATCATCGAACCCATCCAATTTTGGTTCAGAAACCAAAAGCCCACTATGGGCCTGTGGGCCTCTAGGTTTGGATCGACGAAATTTGAATTTTGAAATCACCGACGCTTTCAGATCCGTCGGAGCCAGCACTCCGGTCCGGATCGCACGCATACGGCGTTGCCGGCTAACCAACATCCACTCCCCGTCGCCATCATCATCAAACGATGATGGTTCGATCGGTGGAAGAGAGAGTGGTTTAGCCCTTGCCCAAGTTTTTTGAATTGAAATTCCTGCATAAGTACGTACCTTGTCCGACGGTGTTGATGCGCGATCCATCAGCCGCCCGGGTCGTCGGTGTCTGGTCGCCCGCGCGAGCCCTTCCCCCAACCGCGTGCGCCACCAGACTGCCTGGCTGAGCCCCTGCGCGGCCCTGCGGCAAGGAGAGGAGCGGCGCCGGCGCTAGTTCGGGCAGCGGAGGCGCGTGAGCCTGCGTCGCCTCACCCATCGGCACGCCCCTATTCAGATTTTTTCCGTACACAGCTACCTTCGCATCAGTTCTACATTATTTATGTAAAAGTGAAAGTGTCAAGAAACTGGTTCAAATCTGTTTTTCATTGAAAGTGTCAAGAATCTGTTCAACATGAATTATGGTATTGGATGCCGAGGTCGTCGCCGGGGAAGATGGGGAGGGCGGGCTGGCAGGCATGGTGCACCAGGAGGAAGCGGCGGGTGGAGGTGGCGAGGCGCCAGGACCGGCGGACGGCGCGGCAGCGGAAGAGGGTTCTCGGGTCCAGGTGGATGAGGATCTCCCATCTGACGATCTCATCTGGGAGGAAAGGCGGCGCTCCTCCGGCTGCTGCGGCGTCCGCCATGGTCGGCGGCTGGAAGCTCATTGTGGAGTTGTGCTGGTGTGCTAATGGCGGCGGAAGGGAGGTAGCAACGGATTTGAGTTGGCCTCGTTTGCAGGTTCCAAACCCTACAAGTGCCTTGTAAGAAAAGAAAAAAAAAGAAATATTTCACTAATACAAAACATGCACATAATTCATGTTGAAAGGTTCAGAACTTTAGACAAAAAAAGATGTGTAATCAATTTGTCTAATTGATCAGCATATCGAACATTTGATCGGAGCATATTGTGTGAACTGCGGATGCTATAACTATACTGAGGTTTTGTAAAGAATTAATTGATCGGCAGCCCTCCTAAAATGTAAGGGACACAATTCTTACCATG
The DNA here is from genome assembly GCA_022496015.1 of Hordeum marinum. Lineage (NCBI taxonomy): Eukaryota > Viridiplantae > Streptophyta > Magnoliopsida > Poales > Poaceae > Hordeum > Hordeum marinum. Next base: position 503,400,426 of record CM039674.1, on the reverse strand, counting down.
GAGGAAACTATAATCGACATTAAGTACCTACTTTGAGATTGTAGCAAGGATTTTTGTTTTGTTTTTTATAATGAGGCATGTACCAAAGATTATATGGCGTATTAAGATAAGAAAGTAAGGAAGCACAAAGTGACATTGCTCACAGTTGGAGGACCATGCAGAAGAACATGGCAAAGTCCCTGTTGCTTCATGCTCTCCACTGCCTATGCATGGAATGAAATCCGATGAGATTTCAGTGTCCCCTAGGGCGCGTTCGGACGCCCCCGCTCCGACCGGAGCGGAGTTGCGTCCAGTGTTAATTCACGGAGCTGCTAACTGGCCACTCCGTAGAGAGCTGCCGAACAGGTACCTAATATCATCTATCAGCTGCTGGTCACTCAGCGGCTGTCGACCATCTCAGTCTCACATTCATGCAATGAAATTGAGGCCTGGAAGATCTAGATGTTTGGTAGACGGCACAGTTGCAAAGGAACAAGGCATTTCATCCTCCAAACAGACTGGACGCTGCTACAACAGACGGAACACTTGCAGTGCAACAGCACAATATAACAGGTATAAACAGAGCATTTACTACAATTTTGCAGAAAAGGAGCAGTCAACGACAGAGTGTCAAAAGTTGATATATACCATTATTACAAAACTAGGGCAAAAGTTGCTCCGGGATAAGCTAGTACTCTGTGACAACTGAACATTACTTGTCCATTTAATCAATCACAGCCATAATAAGAGGAAACAGAAAAACGCATCAACTTTGATAGGAGAAACGGAAGAAGAACCAGCAGTCGGGCATTTTGTCCACCTCGATGATTATTCCAGTGTACATATGGGAGGGTTCCTGGTGGCATCTCTCGAGAAACTACTACCATGGAGGCGCTTAGAACAGATCAAAGTAAAGCATCGTGTCCTTGGCCATGACTAGCAAGAGCAGCTTGAAGTATATCAATGCCCACTTCCTGGTAATGTCGTGGTGGACGTAGTCCAGGAGGATCTCCTTGTGGAACATGTAGACCTGATGGTACACTGACGCGATCAGGAGAGAGGTGCTGATGCTGTTCTTCGACACCAGGAGCAGGGTCGGGATCATGTAGAACGTGACCTTTGTCATTATCTCGGTCCGCCTCACTTTCAAGCTTTCGAGCGTCAATGGGCTGCTTCTGGCTTTGCTAACGGTTGCTTCCATGGGACTGAATACTGTGACCTTCGCTGAGGCTCCCTCCTGTGATCTCAGTGCATCGGATTGTACCATCCCAGCAATTGTCTTTGAGGTCTACAAGCATAAGAAACTTTCAGTTGCAAGCTTCTGGCAATCAATGCTGGGAAGTGAGAAATCAAACTAGTGAAACACAGGACCCATAAAATTGGCACAAGGAACAAACTAGCACCTGCTGATCAGAAGATCCATTGGAGGCTCCAGTAGAAAACCAGCGAGGAAACACATGTGCGCCACCGAGTCGAGATGCCTGCTCATATCCTAGAATCTGTTTTGAGTATGGGAAGACAAATGGCACCACAAAGATGAATTATTACGAGTACAATAGGCTCATACATTGAAGAAGAGATGTAAGAATAGAAGTAGACATGCATACGAACAGAAAGTTCTCAAAAATTGAACAGCATGCTGAGAAATGAAATGATTACTGATCACTCAAGCAAACAAAATGCACTATTGGTATTTTGGCGTTTCATCAGTGAAATACTACTCATAAACCAGCACCTGCCAAACCTAACACGCTATTAGTATTTTTAGTCATTCATCAGTAAGATACATATAACTACATAGAGCAGACTCACAAACCATGCATCTAGAATCCTACTCTCCGTGTGACAAGCAGAAGCAGAACTGTACTACAATATTCCCTGTTCTCGATGCAAGATGACGAGTTATAGTTCCGCCTTTAGATTTCAGTTCTCCATGCACTAGGGACTACAGCTATTATTACACAATGCATATGAAGCATGTGTAAAACACCATCAATGAATTTCACAAAGAAAACATCCCATCTCATGCTGGTAGCACCACTAAAATTATATCACAATAATAGTACAATGTTGGCAGTATCAATGAATACCAACAGTAAATATAACTATTATTGCACAACAAATTTCACAACAAGTACAGAGAGTTCTTAAAAATTGTACAGCATGCTGAGAGACGAAGTGATCACTGATCAGTCAAGCAAACCAAATGCACAGTTGGTATTTCGTCTTTCATTAGTGAGATACATAGATAACTAAATAGAGAAGACTCACAAATCAGTACCTGCTAGATATCAATGATCACTGATCATTCAGGCAAACCAAATGCACTTTGGTATTTTAGTCATTCATCAGTTAGATACATATAACTAGATAGAGCAGACTCACAAACCATGCATCTAGAATCCTACTCTCCCTGTGAAAAGAAAAAGTAGAACTGTACTACAGTATGACAAGTTCTAGTTCCTCCTTTATATTTCAGTTCTCCACGAACCAGGGAAAAACTAGTATTGACCAATGCATATGAAATTTGTGCAAGCAACATCAATGAATTTAACACCAAGTACATCCGATCAAATGCCAGCAGTACATAGTGCATAAGAAACTACAGAAGACTACATATCTGCCAAGTAATCAAGAGTATTAAGTCAAACCACGATATATCCTGTTTGCGTATAATCAGTAGTTATATACTATTAGCAGGAATGTCCCTTGTTGAAACACATCTGCATGGTGAATTGGTGATATGGTATCTCGAATGTACTGAGCGTTCCTTTAGTCAACTAATAGCCTAGGCTGAAATTTAAGTGAAGCAGATTCGCAAACCAAACAAAAAGTATGAAAGAATACCCTTTTTAGTCTATGTAAATAAACATAATACTTTAATGATTCGCTGCCTACATGACTACATCCCCAACTTAATGTCAAGTTTATTCACTATTGTGCCACAATGAACGCCAATCTCACCAACTGTTTATCAACCCAATTCAGAGTTCTGTTCAGTTTTCGTTCTCAAACTCGATGACTCTGGAGATGCGATCAACCAGCACAAAGGCAACAAGGTGAGTTCACCTTACACCCCCAACCTAACTCGCAATAAGCCTGATGAGACCGAATGGCATAGCCAGAACTACGAATTACCAAATATTTCGTTCAATTCCCCTTGCTGTCTAGTACACAATAGAGCGACCTAGAGATGCTACAGCTCCTACAAGCATAACTTGAATCCCTACATGCAAAATCACTCCACTCTTCAGGTTTATACAAGCTACAGTAGTAATCTACCACAACCACCTAGCACAACACAGAAATCCTGCCCTCGCACAACGGGATCAGGCAATCGCACAAAACGATCAGATCGAGCACGAACGAGCGGGGCATCTCGCTTACAGCCATCACCGGAACAACAAACAGCCAGTCCAGTCGACGTAATCTACAAGACAGAGAGGAGGGTGAGGGAGAGGTGGACCTTGGAGAGGCCGAGCGGCGAGACCGCCGCCGGTTGCCGCGGCGACGGGGCGGGGGATGCGGCCGTCGGGTCGCGGGGGAGGGTGGAGAGCGCGCGAGCTCCCCAGGCGCCGGCGAGCGGCGACGGAGCGGCCGCGTCGGCGCGGGCGGCGGCGAGCGCTAGGGCTTTGGATCTGGTCAGCAATCGCGACGCCATTCTCTCTCTCTCTCTCTCTCTCCTCTCTCTCTCGGAAAGTCGGAAGGGGAAGGAGGGTGGGGGTAGGAGAAGTGCGAGTACACGCAAGCAGAAATGGCCTGGCCCAGTATTACCGGCCCGCACTTGCAAGGCCGAATGGGCTCATTCTCAAGGTGGGGAGCCCGGATAGGCGACCCGGACAGGTTTTCTGCGGAGCTGGCCAAACGGCCCGGCCTGGCCCGGCCCATGGCACGATTATTAGACGGGCCGGGCCATACCAAGGAGTTATATGGGTCGGTCCGTCGGCACGCCAAGCCCGCTGGCCCTCTAGGCTGTTTTTTGGGTCGATTTTGGCTTGCTTTGCTGTTTTGTATGTCACATATATAAATATATATATAAATAAATAATAGAAAAGGTAACGGGTCAATTTCGTGTCGGCTCGCATGTCCAGCCTTTAGGCTCAGTCATGGCCCAAGCACCTGCTGCGTGTCGACATGCCAGGCCGAGCTCGTTTGGCCAGCTCTAGTATTCCCCCGAAGCACTCAAACCTGGCATGTTTCTCAAATAAAAAAGTCAAACTGGTCAAAGTTGCAAAACTACCCTTTATGCGCAAAATTGAAAAACACTATGCCCACAATGTAACAAGTCTCACTCTACGTGATACAAACTACAATTGACTCCACATATAAATGCTCGTATATAAACCTAAATCTCTCCCCTACCATCCGAACCGCTTCGCTCCTTCTCTCTCCATGAAATAGGTAGGAAGCGACGTTTTTCCTCTGCTTGGCCACTGATGAGGCTTGGGTCCCTCCCCCTTCCACCCGCCGCTCCAGTGACGTGAGGGCGGCTGGACCCTAGTCCTCCCTAGCTTGTACATATGGGTAGGAGTAGTTTGTCTAGGTGTTCTGTTGGGGTGGTGGTAGCAACACTCTGGGGAATAAATCTGCCTCGAATTCATTCCCACACTGACGAGGTCATGAAGTTGGTGGCTTCATGTGCTCATTGGTCGTTTCGACCGACAGTGTTTGGGTCCATGGATGGTGTTGGTGAGGTGGTAAAGGTGATTCCATTCGAGGTTTATGTTCCTACTCTGCCTCTATCACCGTGACGAGTTCTCCAACGCATAAAGGAGCAGAGAGGCTCTGCTCAAGAGATGACGGTAGGTGCAAAAAACCATGAGTTCCTTTGGTAGGGTGCCTTGCGTTGCTGAAAGTCACAGATCAGAGGTCGCATGAGGAATTTATTCTGGTCCAGGCCTCCTGAGAGTAATACCCTATACCCTACTTGTTGTTGCTATTCATGGTGTGGATACCTCGTGCGAGGGATTACAGTGGTATAGATGGAGATTGCTACCGAGAGTTATTCTACAAAGAGTAGAGCTTGGGATGAGAGACCTCTACCCTCCCCTTATATACATGGTGGAGGCTAGGGTTTTACAAGGCAAAGTAGGAAAACACTTATAGGAATAGTTAGTCACCAGTGCGGGACTGTTTACAAACGTTGGCGCTATTCTAGAAAAATAGATTCATGTTAGTATCGTGGTTTGCTGTTCGCATCTGACAATATGTTCCCACCATTAGTTCCAGACTACATGGAAGATTCTTTTGCATTTGTGCAGCACAAAGGATGTTGAAAGCAGTTCACATCCAATTAATATTGATGGCCACTGATCATGGTCATGGATGATGTAGCAAAGGTAACCCATTCATTATTCACAATAGCTATATGCCAGTCGACCGAATTTAGAATTTGGGTCAGTCAATTTTCACTTGAATGAAGGAACATCCAGAAGGAAGGAAGGAGCTCACCGGAGGGAAGAAATGAGATCCTCAAACAAGCCCTTTGGGTCTATCTTAGGGTGATAGATGACTCAGTTATCTATCTTAGGGAGGTAGACGACCATATTAATTACCTATCTTAGTTGTGTGTGGGGTGCAATTTGCTAAACAAACAGTTCATTGTCGGGGTTAGAGGGATGGTCGGGGATGGCGGTGGTCGAGGGGAGGGCGAAGAGGATGAGGGAGGTGTTCGGTCGGCAGTTGCGGGCGTACATCGAGGTCATGAGGAGGAAGACAATGAACAATGTTTTCTGGAGATATCTTTACTACTGATAAAGATTGGAGTTGGTGGCGAGTTCACATGGGGTCCAACATCTTTTTAAAATATACAAATATACGCATCCCCGCACATGAAACTAGCAATCTTCCAAACGACGTATAAATATATTTTGTTCACATGCGAGATCTATCAGAAATAAACAATTACACTACTTTCACGAGAGATCAACTTTTCGTAAAGGCACAAATTGTTGGGGAACGTCGCATGGGAAACAAAAAATTTCCTACGCACACGCAAACCTATCCATGGCACTGAGCATCTACGAGAGGGAGAGTGGATCTACGTACCCTTGTAGATCGCTAAGCGAGAAGCGTTAAGAAACGCGGTTGGTGTAGTCGAACTTCTTCGCGATCCAAATCGCCGAGCGTCCCGCGATCCAATCACGAACCGTCCCGCGAACCAATCACGAACCGTCCCGCGATCCAATCACGAACCGTCTCGCGATCTCGTCACGATCCGTCCCACGATCCAATCACGAACGTCTTGTGGCCTTGATCACGATCCTTCCGATCTAGTACCGAACGGACAGCACCTCCGCATTCAGCACACGTGCAGCTTGATGACGATCTCCACTGTCTTGATCCAGCAAGAGGAGGTGGAGAGGAGAGAGAGTTCACCGGCAGCATGACGGCGCTCCGGTGATGGTGGTGGTGGAGCAATTCCGGCAAGGCTTCGCCTAAGCGCTGCAGAAATCCGATCTAGAGGAGCACCGGTGAAACGAGTAGCACGTGGCCGTAAGTTGTGTCCAAAAACCACCCAATCCACTAGTATATATAGGAGGAGAGGAGGGGGAGAGGGGCTTGCGCACCAAGTCTCCCTAGGGGAGTCGCCCGGCTAGGAGGAGCAATCCTACTTCTCCTCCAATCCTAGTTGGAGTAGGATTGCTTCCTATTGGATGATTTCCCCTTTTTCCTTTAGGATTTCCACTCCCTGCGCCATGGGCCTTTGTGGCTGGTTTTCTCAGCCCACTAAGGGCTGGTTAACACTCTCCCACAGCCCATGGACCTCTTGGGGTCGAAATACCCCTCCCGGAGGCCTCCCGGTACACTACCGGCACTCCCGGTACACTACCGATGAGCCCGAAACTTTTCCGGCGACCAAACTGGGACTTCCTATATATGAATCTTTACCTCCGGACCATTACGGAGCTCCTCGTGACATCCGGGATCTCATCCGGGACTCCGAACAACCTTCGGTCACCACCATACATAACTCTATACTACCGAAACGTCACTGAACCTTAAGTGTGCAGACCTTGCGGGTTTGAGAACTATGTAGACATGACCGAGACACCTCTACGGTCAATAATCAATGGCGGGACCTGGACGTCGACATTGGTTCCTACATATTCTACAAAGATCTTTATCGGTCGAACCTCTATGTCAAGGATTCAGTTAATCCCGTATAATGTTCCCTTTGTTTTTCGGTATGTTACTTGCCCGAGATTCGATCGTTGGTATCTCCATACCTAGTTCAACCTCGTTACCGGCAAGTCTCTTTACTCGTTCTGTAATACAAGATCCCGCAACTAACAATTAGTCACATTGCTTGCAAGGCTTATTGTGATGTTGCATTACCGAGTGGGCCCCGAGATACCTCTCCGTCACACGGAGTAACAAATCTCAGTCTTGATCCATGCCAACTCAACAGACACCATTGGAGATACCTGTAGAGCACCTTTATAGTCACCCAGTTACGTTGTGACGTTTGATACACACAAGGCACTCCTCCGATATCCGTGAGTTGCATGATCTCATGGTCATAGGAACATATACATTGACATGCAGAAAACAGTAGCAATAAACTGACACGATCATATGCTACGTTTGTAGTTTGGGTCTTGTCCATCACATCATTCTCCTAATGATGTGATCCCGTTATCAAATGACATCACATGTCAATGGCTAGGAAACCCTGACCATCTTTGATCAACGAGCTAGTTCACTAGAGGCATACTAGGGACACAGTGTTGTCTATTTACCCACACATGCAATGTGTTTCCAATCAATGCAATTCTAGCATGGATAATAGACGATTATCATGAACAAGGAAATATAATAATAAACACTTTATATATTGCCTCTAGGGCATATTTCCAACAGTCTCCCACTTGCACTAGAGTCAATAATCTAGTTCACATCACTATGTGATTTACATGGTAATGAATCGAACACCCATACAGTTCTGGTGTTGATCATGTTTAGCCCTTGGAAGAGGTTTGGTCAACGGGTCTGCAACATTCAGATCCGTGTGCACTTTGCAAATATTTATGTCCTTCTCCTCGATGTAGAACCGGATGGAGTTGAAGCGTCGCTTTATGTGTCTAGTCCTCTTGTGAAACCTTGGTTCCTTGGCTAGAGCAATGGCACCAGTGTTGTCACAGAACAGATTTATTGGATTAAGTGCACTGGGCACTACTCCAAGATCTATCATGAACTGCTTCATCCAGACACCTTCCTTCGCTGCCTCCGAGGCTGCGATATACTCCGCTTCGCACGTAGAATCAACCACCACGCTTTGCTTGGAACTGCACCAGCTTACCGCTCCCCCGTTAAGAATAAATACGTATCCGGTTTGCGACTTAGAGTCGTCCGGATCAGTGTCAAATCTTGCATCGACGTAACCCTTTACGACGAGCTCTTCATCACCTCCATAAACGAGAAACATGTCCTTAGTCCTGTTAAGGTACTTAAGGATATTCTTGACCGCTTGCCAGTGCTCCATTCCGGGATCACTTTGAAACCTTCCAGCCATACTTACGGCAAGGCTGACATCGGGTCTTGTGCACAACATTGCATACATGATAGAGCCTATGGCTGAAGCATAGGGGATGACGCTCATCTTTTCTTTATCTTCTGCAGTCACTAGGCATTGAGTCTTACTCAACTTCACACCTTGTAACACAGGCAAGAACCCCTTCTTGGTCTGTTCCATTTTGAACTTCTTCAAAACTTTATCAAGGTATGTGCTCTGTGAAAGTGCTATTAAGCGTCTCGACCTATCTCTATAGATCTTAATGCCTAATATGAAAGCAGCTTCTCCTAGGTCCTTCATTGAAAAACTCTTATTCAAATATTCCTTCACGCTTTCTAGCATTTCTATATCGTTTCCGATCAGCAATATGTCATCCACATATAACACTAGAAACGCTATAGAGCTCCCGCTCACTTTCTTGTAAATACAAGCTTCTCCATAAACTTGTATAAACCCAAACACTTTGATCACTTCATCAAAGCGCTTATTCCAACTCCGAGATGCTTGCACCAGTCCATAAATGGATCGCTGGAGTTTGCAAACTTTGTCAGCATTCTCTGGATCGACAAAACCTTCGGGTTGCATCATATACAACTCTTCCTCAAGGAAACCGTTGAGGAATGCCGTTTTGACATCCATCTGCCAAATTTCATAGTCGAAATAAGCAGCTATTGCCAACATGATTCTGACAGACTTAAGCATCGCTACGGGTGAGAAAGTCTCATCGTAGTCAACTCCTTGAACTTGTGAAAAACCCTTTGCCACAAGTCGAGCTTTATAGACGGTGACATTACCGTCTGCGTTCGTCTTCTTCTTATAGATCCATTTGTTCTGAATGGCCTTTCGCCCTTCAGGTAGTACTTCCAAAGTCCATACTTTGTTTTCATACATGGATCCCATCTCGGATTTCATGGCCTCTAACCATTTCTCGGAATCCGGGCCCATCACTGCTCCTCCATAGCTCGTAGGTTCATTGTTGTCTAACAACATGACCTCCAAGACAGGGTTGTCGTACCACTCGGGAGCAGTACGCGTCCTTGTCGACCTACGAGGTTCAATAGCGGCTTGATCCGAAGCTTCATGATCATCATCATTAACTTCCTCTTCTACCGTCGTAGGTTCCACAGAAACATCTTTCTGCGCTGCGCTACTCTCTGGTTGAAGTAGAGGTTCAATAACCTCATCAAGCTCTATTTTCCTCCCACTCAATTCTTTCGAGAGAAACTCTTTCTCAAGAAATGTTCCGTTCTTAGCGACAAACACTTTGCCTTCGGATCTGAGATAGAAGGTATACCCGACTGTCTCTTTTGGGTATCCTATGAAGACGCATTTTTCCGCTTTGGGTTCCGGCTTTTCAGGCTGAAGCTTTTTGACATAAGCATCACATCCCCGAACTTTAAGAAACGACAACTTCGGCTTTTTGCCAAACCACAATTCATATGGCGTCGTCTCAACGGATTTCGATGGTGCCCTATTTAAAGTGAATGCAGCTGTTGTTGGAAATATGCCCTAGAGGCAATAATAAATTAGTTATTATCATATTTCCTTGTTCATGATAATCGTTTATTATCCATGCTATAATTGTATTGACCGGAGACTTAGATGCATGTGTGCATACATAGACAAAACCATGTCCCTAGTATGCCTCTAATAGACTAGCTCGCTGATCAAAAGATGGTCAGGGTTTCCTAGCCATGGATATGAGATGTCATTTGATAACGGGGTCACATCATTAGGAGAATGATGTGATGGACAAGACCCAAACTTCAAACGTAGCATATGATCGTGTCAGTTTATTGCTACTGTTTTCCGCATGTCAAGTATGTGTTCCTATGACCATGAGATCATGCAACTCACAGATATCGGAGGAGTGCCTTGTGTGTATCGAACGTCGCAACGTAACTGGGTGACTATAAAGGTGCTCTACAGGTATCTCCGATGGTGTCTGTTGAGTTGGCATGGATCGAGACTGGGATTTGTTACTCCGTGTGACGGAGAGGTATCTCGGGGCCCACTCGGTAATGCAACATCACAATAAGCCTTGCAAGCAATGTGACTAATTGTTAGTTGCGGGATCTTGTATTACGGAACGATTAAAGAGACTTGCCGGTAACGAGGTTGAACTAGGTATGGAGATACCGACGATCGAATCTCGGGCAAGTAACATACCGAAAAACAAAGGGAACGTTATACGGGATTAACTGAATCCTTGACATAGAGGTTCGACCGATAAAGATCTTCGTAGAATATGTAGGAACCAATGTGGACGTCCAGGTCCCGCCATTGGTTATTGGCCGTAGAGGTGTCTCGGTCATGTCTACATAGTTCTCGAACCCGCAGGGTCTGCACACTTAAGGTTTGGTGACGTTTCGGTAGTGTAGAGTTATGTATGGTGGTGACCGAAGTTTGTTCGGAGTCCCGGATGAGATCCTGGACGTCACGAGGAGCTCCGGAATGGTCCGGAGGTAAATATTCATATATAGGAAGTCCCAGTTTGGTTTCCGGAAAAGTTTCGGGCTCATCGGTAGTGTACTGGGAGTGCCGGTAGTGTACCGGGAGGCCTCCGGGAGGAGTATTTCGACCCCAAGAGGTCCATGGGCTGTGGGAGAATAATAACCAGCCCTTAGTGGGCTGGGAAAACAGCCACAAAGGCCCATGGCGCAGGAGAGAAAGTCCTAAAGCAAAAAGTAGAAAATCAACCAATAGGAGGCAATCCTACTCCAACTAGGATTCGAGGTGCAGTAGGATTGCTTCCCACCTCCTATTTCGGCCGACCCAAAGGCCTTAGCTGCCTCTCCTCTCCTCTCCTCCTATATATACTAGTGGATTGGGTGGTTTCTGGACAGAATTTCCGGCCACGTGCTACCCGTTCCACCGGTGCATAGTTTCTCCTCTAGATCGGTTTTCTGTAGCGCTTAGGCGAAGCCCTGCCGGAATTGCTCCACCACCATCACCGGAGCGCCGTCACGCTGCCGGTGAACTCTCTCTCCTCTCCACCTCCTCTTGCGGGATCAAGATGGTGGAGATCGTCAGCAAGCTGCACGTGTGCTGAACGCGGAGGTGCCGTCCGTTCTGCGCTAGATCGGAAGGACCGTGATCGAGATCGCGAGACGGTTCGTGATGTGATCACGGAACGGATCGTGATGAGTTCGCGGGACAGATCATGATCAAGATCGTGAGACGGATCGTGATGAGTTCGCGGGACGAATCATGATGTGTTCGCGGGACGGTTCGTGATTGGATCGCGGGACGCTCAGCGATTTGGATCGCAAAGAAGTTCGACTACACCAACCGCGTTTCTTAACGCTTCCCGCTTAGCGATCTACAAGGGTACGTAGATCCACTCTCCCTCTCGTAGATGCTCATCACCATGGATAGGTTTGCGTGTGCGTAGGAAATTTTTTGTTTCCCATGCGACGTTCCCCAACAGTGGCATCATGAGGTAGGTCTATGTGTAGATGAGATCTCGAGTAGAACACAAAAGGTTTGTGGGCGTTGATGCTTAGATTGCTTCCTCCCTTGGTAGGATTTTGGTTCAGCGGGATTGTGAGATAAAACGGCTCAGACCAACATTACTCGTACGCTTACGAGAGACCGGTTCCCTCGACGCAACTTGTTGCTTAGATGGCTTGCGGGCGACAGTTTGTCTCACTTTAGTTGGATCGGATCCGACAAAGGCGGTCCTTGAGAAGGTTGAAAAGCAATCTATGTATCACCGTTGTGGTTTATGCGTAGGTGAGAATCGTTCTTGCTAGATACCCGTAGCAGCCACGTAAAACATGCAACGACAATTAGAGGACGTCTAACTTGTTTTTGCAGGGTATGTTGTGATGTGATATGGCCAATTACATGATGTGATATATGTGATGTATGAGATGATCATGTGATGTATAGATTATCACGACTTGCATGTCGATGAGTACGGCAACCGGCAGGAGCCATAGGGTTGTCTTTAATTATTGTATGACCTGCGTGTCAATCATTAAGCGCTATGTAATGCTTTACTTTATCGCTACGGTAGCAATAGTAGTAGAAGCGTCAATAGTAGTAGCTACGGTAGCTGTTCGCGATGTTTGACACCGCGGAGGTAGAAATCAAGAAGGAGCGTCAAGTGTTGATGGTTAATCAAACCACTAGTTTTGAGAAGGGCAAGAGCAAGGAGGGAAACTTCATGGATAGCAAGTCAGTTGCTGCTCCAGTGAAACAACCCAAAGTTGAACTCAAACCCGAGACTCGGTGCTTCTGTTATGAGGTGAGCGGTCGCTAAAGCGGAACAACCCTAGATACTTGGTAGATAAGAAGGCTCGCAACATTGATAGATGTATATTTGATATACGAGTTATTAATGTGTACCTTGCTAGTACTCTTAGTAGCACCTGGGTACTGGATACCAGTTCGGTTGCTAAATGTTAGTAACTCGAAATAAAAGCTACGGAATAAACGGAGAACTAGCTAAGGGTGAGGTGACGAGATGTGTTTGAAGTGTTTCCAAGGTTGATGTGATCAACATCGCACGCTCTCTCTAACTTTAGGATTAGTGACGAACCTAAATAAATGTTATTTGGTGTTTTGCGTTGAGCATGAACATGATTAGATCATATTTATTGCAATACGGTTATTCATTTAAGTTAGAGAATAATGGTTATTCTGTTTACATGAATAATACCTTCAATGGTCATGCACCTAGTGAGAATGGTTTGTTGAATCTTGATCGTAGTAGTACACATGTTCATAACATTGATGTCAAAAGATACAAAGTTAATAATGATAGTACCACATACTTGTGGCACTGCCGCTAAATGCCATATTGGTATAAAGCGCATGAAGAAACTCCATGCTGATGGATATTTAGACTCATTCGATTTCGAATCGGTTGAGACGTGCGAACCATGCCTCTTGGGCAAGATGACTAAAGGACCCTGTTGGATGGAGCGGGCAAGTGATTCATTGGAAATGATACATGTTGATGTATGCAATCTAGTGAGTCTTGTAGCGTGCGGTGGATATCGTTATTTTCTTACCTTCACTGATGATTTGAGTAGATATAGTGTATATTTACTTAATGAAACACAAGTCTGAATGGTTTGAAAGGTTCAAGCAAATTCAGAGTGAAGTTTAAAGATCATCGTGACAAGAAGATAAAAGTGACCGCGATATGATCGTGGAGGTGAATATCTGAGTTACGAGTTTGGCATACAACTTAAGATAATGTGAAATTTGTTTCACAACTAACGCCACCTGGAACACCATAGTGTGATGGTGTGTCCGAACATCATAGTCATGCTCTATTGATATAGTGCATAATGTGATGTCTCTTATCGTTTTACTACTATAATTTTTGGGGTTATGCATTAGAGACAACTACATTCACTTTAAATAGGGCATCATCTAAATCCGTTGAGATGACATCGTGTGAATTATGGTTTGATAGAAACCTAAGCTGTCATTTCTTAATATTTGGGGCTGTGACACTTGTGTGGAAAATGTTTTCACCTAATGAGGTCGAACCCAAGGCGGACAAATGCATCTTCATAGAATACCCTAAGATCAGTTGGGTGAACCTTCAATCTCAGATCCTAGTGCAAAGTGTTTGTTGCTTAAACGGATCCTTTCTCGAGGAAATGTTTCTCGCGAAAGAATTGAGTGGGAGGAAGATAGAACTTGATGAGGTTGTTAAACCTTTGTTCAACCAGAGAGTAGCGCAGCGCAGAAAGATGTTTCTGTGAAGCCTACGTTAGTCGAAGAGGAAGTTAATGATGATGATCATGAAGCTTCAGGATCAAGTTACTATCGAACTTCGTAGGTCGACAAGGATGTGTACTGCTCCTAAGTGGTACGACAACTCTGTCTTGGAGATCATATTGTTGGACAACGATGAACCTACGAGCTATGGAGAAGCGATGATGGGCCCGGATTCCGACAAATGGTTGGAGGCCATGAAATCCGAGATAGGATCCATGTATGAAAACCAAGTGTAGACTTTGGTAGACTTGCTCGTTGGACGGCAGGTCGTTGAGTACAAATGGATCTTTAAAATGAAGACAGACACTGATGGTGAATGTCACTATTTTTAAAGCTCGACTTGTTGCAAAGATGTTTGTGACAAGTTCAAGGAGTTGACTACGATGAGACTTTCTCACTCGTAGTGGTGCTAAAGTCTGTTGGAATTATGTTAGAAGTTGCTGTGTTTTCAATTATGAAATTTGGCAGATGGATGTCAAAACATCGTTTCCTTAACGGTTTACTTGAGGAAAGGTTGTATGTGATACAACCAGAAGGTTTTGTCAGGCCTAAGGATGCTAAAAGGTGTGCAAGCTTCGGTGATCCTTCCATGGACTGAAGCAAGCATCTCGGAGTTGGAATATACGCTTTGATGAGGTGATCAAAGTTTTGATGTTTATACAAAGTTTACAAGAAACTTGTATTTGCAATAAAGTGAGTGGGAGCACTATAGAATTTCTGATAAGTATATGTGGATGACATATTGTTGATCTGAAATAATGTAGAGTTTCTGGAAAGCATGAAACGGTTGTTTGAAAAGTGTTTTTCAAAGGAAGACCTGGATAAAGCTACCTAATTGTTGAGCATCAAAATCTATAGAGATAGATCAAGATGCTTGATGAGACTTTCAATGAGTGCATACCTTGACAAGATTTTGAAAGAGTTCAAAATGGATCAGCCAGAGAAATAGTTCTCGTCTGATTTGTAAGGTGTGAAGTTGAGTGAGACTCAAAGCTCGACAACGGCAAAATAAAGAGAAAGGATGAACGTCGTCCCCTATGCCTTAGCCATAGGCTCTATATTATGCCATGCTGTGTACCGCACCTGTGTGTGCCTTGCCATGAGTCTGTCAAGGGGTACAAGAGTGGTCCAGGAGTGGATCACTGGACAGCGGTCGGAATTATCCTTAGTAACCAGAGGACTAAGGAAATGTTTCTTGATTATGGAGGTGATAAAGAGTTCGTCGTAAAGAGTTACGTCGATGCAAGCTTTAACACCTATCCGGATGACTAGTAGTAGCAATCTGGATACGTATAGTGGAGCAGCCATTTGGAAATAGTACCAAGTGGAGTGTGGTAGCAGTGTTTACGGTTTGACATAGAGATTTGCAAAGTACACACGGATCTGAATATCACAGACCCGTTGACTATAAGACCTCTCTCACATGCAAAGCATGATCGAGCCCCAGAACTCATTGGGTGTTAGATTCATAACAATGCGAATCACATGGTGATGTGAACTAGATTATTGACTCTAGTGCAAGTGGGAGACTGTTGGAATATACCCTAGAGGCAATAATAAATTAGTTATTATCATATTTCCTTGTTCATGATAATCGTTTATTATCTATGCTATAATTGTATTGATCGGAGACTTAGATGCATGTGTGGATACATAGACAAAACCATGTCCCTAGTATGCCTCTAATAGACTAGCTCGCTGATCAAAAGATGGTTAAGGTTTCCTAGCCATGGACATGAGATGTCATTTGATAACGGGGTCACATCATTAGGAGAATGATGTGATGGACAAGACCCAAACTGCAAACGTAGCATATGATCGTGTCAGTTTATTGCTACTGTTTTCCGCATGTCAAGTATGTGTTCCTATGACCATGAGATCATGCAACTCACAGATATCGGTGGAGTGCCTTGTGTGTATCAAACGTCGCAACGTAACTGGGTGACTATAAAGGTGCTCTACAGGTATCTCCGATGGTGTCTGTTGAGTTGGCATGGATCGAGACTGGGATTTGTTACTCCGTGTGACGGAGAGGTATCTCGGGGCCCACTCGGTAATGCAACATCACAATAAGCCTTGCAAGCAATGTGACTAATTGTTAGTTGTGGGATCTTGTATTATGGAACGAGTAAAGAGACTTGCCGGTAACGAGGTTGAACTAGGTATGGAGATATCGCGATCGAATCTCGGGCAAGTAACATACCGAAGAACAAAGGGAACGTTATATGGGATTAACTGAATCCTTGACATAGAGGTTCGACCGATAAAGATCTTCGTAGAATATGTAGGAACCAATGTGGACGTCCAAGTCCCGCCATTGATTAATGGCCGTAGAGGTGTCTCGGTCATGTCTACATAGTTCTCGAACCCGCAGGGTCTGCACACTTAAGGTTTGGTGACGTTTCGGTAGTGTAGAGTTATGTATGGTGGTGACGGAAGTTTGTTCGGAGTGCTGGATGAGATCCCGGACGTCACGAGGAGATCCGGAATGGTCCGGAGTTAAAGATTCATATATAGGAAGTCCCAGTTTGGTTTTCGGAAAAGTTTCGGGCTCATCGGTAGTGTACCGGGAGTGCCGGTAGTGTACCGGGAGGCCTCCGGGAGGGGTATTTCGACCCCAAGAGGTCCATGGGCTGTGGGAGAATAATAACCAGCCCTTAGTGGTCTGGGGAAACGGCCACAAAGGCCCATGGCGCAGGAGAGAAAGTCCTAAAGCAAAAAGTGGAAAATCAGCCAATAGGAGGCAATCCTACTCCAACTAGGATTCGAGGTGAAGTAGGATTGCTTCCCACCTCCTATTTCGGCCGACCCAAAGGCCTTGTCTGCCTCTCCTCTCCTCTCCTCCTATATATACTAGTGGATTGGGTGGTTTTTGGACAGAATTTCCGGCCACGTGCTACCCGTTCCACCGGTGCATAGTTTCTCCTCTAGATCGGTTTTCTGCAGCGCTTAGGCGAAGCCCTGCCGGAATTGCTCCACCACCCTCACCGGAGCGCCGTCACGCTTCCGGTGAACTCTCTATCCTCTCCACCTCCTCTTGCTGGATCAAGATGGTGGAGATCGTCATCAAGCTGCACTGTGCTGAACGCGGAGGTGTCGTCCGTTCGGCGCTAGATCGGAAGGACCATGATCGAGATCGCGAGACGGTTCGTGATGTGATCACGGAACGGATCGTGATGAGTTCGCAGGACAGATCGTGATCAAGATCGTGAGACGGATCGTGATGAGTTCGCGGGACGGATCATGATGTGTTCGCGGGACGGTTCGTGATTGGATCGCGGGACGCTCGGCGATTTGGATCGCGAAGAAGTTCGACTACACCAACCGCGTTTCTTAACACTTCCCGCTTAGCGATCTACAAGGGTACGTAGATCCACTCTCCCTCTCGTAGATGCTCATCACCATGGATAGGTTTGAGTGTGCGTAGGAAAATTTTTGTTTCCCATGCGACGTTCCCCAACAGCTGTCTCTAATGCATAACCCCAAAACGATAGTGGCAAATCGGCAAGAGACATCATAGAACGCACCATATCTAATAAGGCCCGATTACGACGTTCAGACACACCATTACGCTGTGGTGTTCCGGGCGGTGTCAACTGTGAAACCATTCCACACTGTCTTAAGTGACTGCCAAACTCATAACTCAGATATTCACCTCCTCGCTCAGATCACAGAAATTTAATCTTCTTGTTACGATGATTCTCAACTTCACTCTGAAATTGCTTGAACTTTTCAAATGTTTCAGACTTGTGTTTCATCAAGTAAATATATCCATATCTACTCAAGTCATCAGTGAAGGTGAGAAAGTAACGATAACCACCGCGCGCTTCAACATTCATTGGACCGCACACATTAGTATGTATGATTTCCAACAAGTCACTCGCCCGTTCTATTGTTCCAGAGAACGGCGTTTTGGTCATATTGCCCATCAGGCATGGTTCACATGTGTCAAGTGATTCAAAATCAAGTGACTCCAAAAGTCCATCAGCATGGAGCTTCCTCATGCGTTTTACACCAATATGACCTAAACGGCAGTGCCACAAGAAAGTGGTACTATCATTAAGTACTCTACATATTTTGGCATCAATGTTATGAACATGTGTGTCATCACTATCAAGATTCAATATGAATAAACCCCTAACATTGGGTGCATGACCATAAAAGATATTACTCATATAAATAGAACAACCTTTATTCTCTGATTTAAATGAGTAACCGTCTCGCAATAAACAAGATCCAGATATAATGTTCATGCTTAATGCAGGCACTAAATAACAATTATTCAGGTTCATCACTAATCCCGATGGTAATCGAAGAGAGAGTGTGCCGACGGCGATCACATCAACCTTGGAACCATTTCCCATGCGCATCGTCACTTTGTCCTTTGCCAGTCTTCGTTTATTCCGTAGTTCCTGCTTTGAGTTGCAAATATGAGCAACCGAACCGGTATCAAATACCCAGGCACTACCATGAGAACTAGTAAGGTACACATCAATAACATGTATATCATATATACCTTGTTTGTCGTTGGCCGCCTTCTTGTCAGCCAGGTACTTGGGGCAGTTCCGCTTCCAGTGACCAGTTCCCTTGCAATGAAAGCACTCAGTTTCTGGCTTAGGTCCATGCTTAGGCCTTTTTGTAGGAGTAGCAACTGCTTTGCCATCCTTCTTGGTTTTACCCTTCTTGCCTTTGCCCTTGCCATTTTTCTTGAAACTAGTGGTTTTATTGACAATCAACACTTGATGTTCTTTCTGGATTTCAGACTCAGCGACTTTCAGCATCGCAAACAGCTCGGATGATGACTTGTTCATCCCGTGCATGTTATAGTTCATCACAAAACTCTTGTAACTAGGTGGCAGTGATTGAAGAACTCCATCAATGATCGCCTCTTGCGGAAGGGCAATTCCCAACTCAGCTAGACGGTTTGAGTACCCAGACATTCTGAGTATATGCTCACTGACAGACCCGTTCTCCTCCATCTTGCAAGCATAGAATTTATCGGAGGTCTCATACCTCTCGATTCGGGCATTCTTCTGAAAGATAAACTTCAACTCCTGGGACATCTCATATGCTCCATGACGTTCAAAACGTCTTTGAAGTCCCGGTTCTAAGCCATACAATATTGCACATTGAACTATTGAGTAGTCTCCAGCACGAGCCTCGCAAGCGTTCTTAACGTCTTCGAAGGTCATGTCTTCTGGTTGGTCACCAAGCGGTGCATCAAGGACATATTGTTTCTGGGAAGCCATAAGGATAATCCTCAGATTACGGGCCCAATCAACAAAGTTACTTCCGTCATCTTTCAACTTAGCTTTCTCTAGGAACGCATTAAAATTCTGGGGTGCTACTGCGCGAGCCATTGATAAACAACATAAATATGCAAAGGTTACTTAGACTATTGTTCATGATAATGAGTTTAGTTAATCAAATTACTAAAACTCCCACTCAAATTGACATCCCTCAGGTCATCTGAGTGTAACATGATCCAAATTCACCAACTCAAGTCCGATCATCACGTGAGTAAGTTGGCTTCAATGGTGAACATCACTATGTTGATCATATCTACTATATGACTCATGTTCGACCTTTCGGTCTCTTGTGTTCCGAGGCCATGTCTGTACATGCTAGGCTCGTCAAGTTTAACCCGAGTGTTTTGCACGTGCAAATCTGGCTTGCACCCGTTGTATGTGAACGTAGAGTTTATCACACCCGATCATCACATGGTGTCTCGACACGACGAACTTTCGCAACGGTGCACACTCGGGGAGAACACAGTTCATCTTGAAATTTAAGTGAGGGATCACCTTATAATGCTACCGCCGTACTAAGCAAAACAAGGTGCATAAAAGGATTAACATCTCATGCAATTCATAAGTGACATGATATGGCCATGAACTTGTGTTTAAGATCTCCATCTTCAAAACACCGACATGATCTCCATCGTCACCGGCACAACACCATGATCCCCATCATATTGATCTCCATCAATGTGTTGCCATTGGGGTTGTGGCGCCAGCCCTGCTTCTACTTCTATTGCTACCACTTAGCTATAAAGTAAAGCATTACATAGCGCTTAATGATTGACACGCAGGTCATACAATAATTAAAGACAACCCTATGGCTCCTGCCGGTTGCCGTATTCACCAACGTGCAAGTCATGAAAATCTATACATCACATGATCATCTCATACATCACATATATCTCATCATGTAATTGGCCATATCACATCACAACATACCCTGCAAAAACAAGTTAGACGTCCTCTAATTGTCGTTGCATGTTTTACGTGGCTGCTACGGGTATCTAGCAAGAACGATTCTCACCTACGCATAAACCACAACGGTGATACATAGATTGCTTTTCAACCTTCTCAAGGACCGCCTTTGTCGGATCCGATCCAACTAAAGTGAGACAAACTGTCGCCCACAAGCCATCTAAGCAACAAGTTGCGTCGAGGGAACCGGTCTCTCGTAAGCGTACGAGTAATGTTGGTCTGAGCCGTTTTATCTCACAATCCCGCTGAACCAAAATCCTACCAAGGGAGGAAGCAATCTAATCATCAACGCCCACAAACCTTTTGTGTTCTACTCGAGATCTCATCGAACCATCAACCTAGCTCATGATGCCACTGTTGGGGAACGTCGCATGGGAAACAAAAAATTTCCTACGTACACGCAAACTTATCCATGGTGATGAGCATCTACGAGAGGGAGAGTGGATCTACGTACCTTTGTAGATCGCTAAGCGGGAAGCGTTAAGAAACACGGTTGGTGTAGTCGAACTTCTTCGCGATCCAAATAGCCGAGCGTCTCGCGATCCGATCACGAACCGTCCCGCGAACCAATCACGAACCGTCCCGTGATCCAATCACGAACCGTCTCGCGATCTCGTCACGATCCGTCCCGCGATCCAATCATGAACGTCTTGTGGCCTTGATCACGATCCTTCCGATCTAGTACCGAACGGACGGCACCTCCGCGTTCAGCACACGTGCAGCTTGATGACGATCTCCACCGTCTTGATCCAGCAAGACGAGGTGGAGAGGAGAGAGAGTTCATCGGCAGCATGACGGCGCTCCGGTGATGGTGGTGGTGGAGCAATTCCGGCAGGGCTTCGCCTAAGCGCTGCAGAAATCCGATCTAGAGGAGCACCGGTGAAACGGGTAGCACGTGGCCGTAAGTTGTGTCCAAAAACCACCCAATCCACTAGTATATATAGGAGGAGAGGAGGGGGAGAGGGGCTGGCGCACCAAGTCTCCCTAGGGGAGTCGGCCGGCTAGGAGGAGCAATCCTACTTCTCCTCCAATCCTAGTTGGAGTAGGATTGCTTCCTATTGGCTGATTTTCCCTTTTTCCTTTAGGATTTCCACTCCCTGCGCCATGGGCCTTTGTGGCTGGTTTTCCCAGCCCACTAAGGTATGGTTAACACTCTCCCACAGCCCATGAACCTCTTGGGGTCGAAATACCCCTCCCGGAGGCCTCCCGGTACACTACCGGCACTCCCGGTACACTACCGATGAGCCCGAAACTTTTCCGGCGACCAAACTGGGACTTCCTATATATGAATCTTTACCTCTAGACCATTCCGGAGCTCCTCGTGACGTCCGGGATCTCATCCGGGACTCCGAACAACCTTCGGTCACCACCATACATAACTCTATACTACCGAAACGTCACCGAACCTTAAGTGTGCAGACCCTGCGGGTTCGAGAACCATGTAGACATGACCGAGACACCTCTACGGTCAATAACCAATGGCGGGACCTGGACGTCCATATTGGTTCCTACATATTCTACGAAGATCTTTATCGGTCGAACCTCTATGTCAAGGATTTAGTTAATCCCGTATAACGTTCCCTTTGTTTTTTGGTATGTTACTTGCCCGAGATTCGATCGTCGATATCTCCATACCTAGTTCAACCTCGTTACCGGCAAGTCTCTTTACTCGTTCCGCAATACAAGATCCCGCAAGTAACAATTAGTCACATTGCTTGCAAGGCTTATTGTGATGTTGCATTACCGAGTGGGCCCCGAGATACCTCTCCGTCACACGGAGTAACAAATCCCAGTCTCGATCCAGGCCAACTCAACAGACACCATTGGAGATACCTATAGAGCACCTTTATAGTCACCCAGTTACGTTGTGACGTTTGATACACACAAGGCACTCCTCCAATATCCGTGAATTGCATGATCTCATGGTCATAGGAACATATACATTGACATGCAGAAAACAGTAGCAATAAACTGACACGATCATATGCTACGTTTGTAGTTTTGGTCTTGTCCATCACATCATTATCCTAATGATGTGATCTCGTTATCAAATGACATCACATGTCAATGGCTAGGAAACCCTGACCATCTTTGATTAACGAGCTAGTTCACTAAAGGCATACTAGGGACAGAGTGTTGTCTATTTATCCACACATGCAATGTGCTTCCAATCAATGCAATTCTAGCATGGATAATAAACGATTATCGTGAACAAGGAAATATAATAATAAACACTTTATATATTGCCTCTAGGGCATATTTCCAACACAAATAACAAAGACAAAAATGTGACTTCAACTCAGCATTGATTTTGGCTTTAGTTTCTCTTCCCAACCTACTATTCTCAAACGATGCATCCCTCTCACATATTTTTGTTATTTTCTAATGAATTCACGCAACTTCCACAAGGACATTAACGTTACTTGATCACCTCGTAAGTCAATGGCTCCGTGGCAAAGCATGATCATCGTGCTAGTAAGAAGAAGATCTGATTGTTCCTTTCCATCCAACAACTTGGGAACAAATCGACTGGCCTAGATTCTCAATTCAGTCAACTGTCGCCTAGCCATTTCTTTCATTATTTGTGTTTAGGACCCCCCTAACTAAGGTGAGACTATTTTTTCCACCGGTTTATTGGAGATGTTGTCAGCAGATTTAGTGTTCAATGCAACTGCTCTATGCTTTATGATGGCATGCTTCACAACTAAAAATACTTCAGTTAGTTCTATAGTTGCAAACTTAAAGATGGTCATTTTTTGGCTAATTTAGTTCCAGTGTCGAAGCTACATCAAGACTAAGCGGGCCGTCCAGTCCATGATTTTTGTCTATTATATACCTTTTGTTCGGCCATGGAAAAACCCATTACTTATTACCTTCAGCCGGCCCGCCCAACTATTTGGGCCAAGCTCTGCCACTGTGCAGTTCCTAATTAATCATGGTTAGTTGGGCAGTTTGCCCCGACGATGGTCAAACAAAAATTAATCATTTTGGTTAATTGTGTCATTTCTAAGTTTCTAACTGAACTTTTCGTTCTCTTATATATAACAAAAAACTTTCACATTGATAAGGATGATACTTAGTATGGAGTGCTAGGGATGAGGGTAAATTGTAACAGTGCGCCACATTTTGAAAGTATTTGAACCATTTTTTCTAAATCTTGGTGTTTAGTGTTGTTTCTTTTGTCTTTGAGACTTCTTGTACATGGGATTCATTTGCATCGGCAAATGGTAATATGTATAGTATTTCATCTTACTTATATTCTCTATACATTATGTCCATAATTCTTTAAATATGTATCAACGCATCCCCACAGCAACACGCTTGGTATCATCTAGTTTATATAGATCTAATGCATGATACCAATTACTAGGGCCAGCAAAAATTTATAAAGATCTATTGCATGCAATCGTCAATAAGAAAAGACCCACCGGACCAACTATTTGATCTTTGGTTTTCTTTTAGATATTTATTTCATGTCTATCCAGGTTTCTTATTTTGCTCAGCAAATATTCTTAGTATATAATAAATATTGATAGTCCAAGTTGTAAAACTTTCATTGCATGCTTTTATGGAAACTAGGTAATTGCTATTTCACGAATACACAAAGATTGTGTGTCTTTACATTAAAAGAAGGAGTTAGAGAACCAATACAAAGTGTTGGTACATCACTTGATACGAGCGCAAAGGCGTTACATGGTGACCAGAGCATACGAGGAAGGGGGTGTTCTACCCCACAAAGACCAAATACTACATCTTAGGAAGGATAATAGTCAATCCTTTAGTACCGGCCCTCGCCCATAGCCATGCTTAGTCTTGGATTTCCTGCAGGACACATGATGTGGAAGGTCGGATGCTATAGAAGATACAAGCATTACAGTGACACCATAAGCACCACACGGTCAACATGATGAGAGAGGGGAGCCCATGACGATGACCATTGGAGGCATTATGTGAGGCCGCCATCAACCACTCGAAGAAGGTCACTTTGTCACTGGGTATTGAGGTTGTGCCAAACCTACCGCGAGAAGGAGAAGCTTGTGAGCAAATGTTGCAGCTCTTCAGGCTCTTGATCGCAAAGAATGCATTGGTCATTGTGAGGTAGGTCACGACAAGCAAGGCGATCTACCGTCCAACATCGATCTTGGAAAGCCAGCCATGCGAAAACCTTGATGCGGAGGGGTGCCCATGTTTTCCAGGTGATGCATCAGTTCGGGTCCTGGGTCAATCCTTGGAACATTACGAGATACCAAAACTTGGCAGAGTAGCTACCCGACACCGAAGCAAGCGCGCCTCCATTGGTCAATGTATTGAACCAGTGCCGCTGGCCCGAGGCCACCCTAGATGTCACGAAGCCAAGCACGATCGATGATACCTTGGTGCACCGTGCGATCGCGTCGACGCTGCTTGGAAACCATGCATGGAACGAACCAGAGGTGCAATGGCGGCGATGGAGATAACAAAAAGCCAAGGGTCTATCCAAAAGCGGCAGGTGTTTCCATCCCCTATGGACCAGGACGTGGAAGCACGAAACATTTGTGATGCCTCGGGGTCAGAAGTAAGTGCG
The DNA here is from genome assembly GCA_022496015.1 of Hordeum marinum. Taxonomy (NCBI): domain Eukaryota; kingdom Viridiplantae; phylum Streptophyta; class Magnoliopsida; order Poales; family Poaceae; genus Hordeum; species Hordeum marinum. The sequence goes on along the minus strand of CM039674.1, from coordinate 503,375,351 downwards.
GGTGGCTCTCCATGGGCGTGTGGGATCTGTCTGCTGCAACCATAGCTAGCGTGAGCGCAAAGCAATGTTGGCCCTCTGCAGATCTTGCACACCGAGCCCGCCTAAGAAGGTGTGGCGGTACACCCTCGCCCAATTCACTCCAGATTGGACGCCGCTGGCCTCCTTGCGCCCAACCCAAAGAGAGCCCCTCATGATTTAATTTGTTCACCTTAGAGAGGACATATTGCTTGACGACGAGGGCCACTAGGAAGTGTGTGGGCATGGCTCAAAGAACATGCCGGACGAGCACGAGTACGTCTCCAAGGTAGAGCATGGGGGCATGCCAAGTGGAGAGCTTGCACCCGAGATTCAACGGGCCTGCATATTCAGGTGATTCGATGTCATTAATCATACTACCTTCTACCATCAACCTTCCCATGCACATCAAGAAACATTTGCACGTACATATTAAATAAAATTATTGCTAAAATTTCAACCTAATAATAATGTGTACACATAATTTTCTAGTGTCGCAAAATCTACGATGATTCCAAGCTTTCAGCTTCTTTCATGTTTCTTACTTTGTAGCATGATCTCATACCAACATTCCCGCCAAACATAAAGGATACTGATAGTTAATACCCATGGATCTGCAGATCTTAAAACGAATATATGAAGTAGAAAATGAGTCGATAATTTTCACTTGATCAGATCCACTTGAACAAAACCTGTGGAAAATTAAAATCGTGAATAGATTCAAAAAAATAAATAAACATTGGACATTATGAGATGCATAACACGATGAAGTTGAACTCCTATGGCTGAGATGCCCACCGAAAACAAGACTCACCAAGAAATAGGAACCAAGGTTGCAATATATATCAAGGGGTTGGAATGATGTGCAGCTCCTAAAGCATTCGGATGTTGTAATCCGGCAAGGAATCACACCCTGGGTTTGCAGGAATCCCCCGCTTCTCTTCCTTGTGAGTAATTTTCAATTTTAACTAAGCAAATAAGGTCAGATAAATTGTGGTTCCCTGCTCAAAGATTCAGGATAAATGACGATATCTTAGATAACATGTTCAAAAGAACTAATGTCGGGAGAGTATACCAACATGCGGCTTTGATGTCGAGAGCCTGAAGACATCAAAATTTGCAACGCTAGGAGTGCATCATGACACCCATGTGCAAGGAGGCTCCCGGCCTCCCACACCACCGCACCTCAAAATGGTGTGAGCCGCTCCTTGCCTTTGGTGCCTCTCCCGTGGTTCCCGCACCGTCATTAAATGCAGTGGCGGCAAGCCGAGCCGACGTCTAGGGTTAGCGTCCGGGGTGCACATAGTGGCGGAATGGCGAGGAGGCATTGGGGCATGGGTGGTGGAGACCGGTGTGGAACCTTGCAAGTGGATAATGGAGTAGAAGATGATAGGCATCAGACGGAATCGGAGGCTCATGCGGCAACAATTTGGAGGGGAGAGATAGAGGCGTAGGGTGATGTGCGTGTGTTTCAGGGCAGGAGGGAAACATGGACAGTAGTGGTAGAAAAAACCAGTGGGAGGAGGAACTGAGGAGGAGAGGATGTAAGGACAAACATAACATCGGAGACCTTAATGTTACGTTATCTTAGATAGTACTCCCTTCGTAACGAAATATAAAAGCGTTTAGATCATTACTTTAGTCATCTAAACGCTCTTATATTTAGTTAGAGAGGGAGTAGAAAATGGCAGAGATTCATATGTTTATGAATGGAAATAATACTAAAATAGGATAGCGGTAATTGTACATTAACATGCTCTTAATTTTGTTATATATTAGGGTTCTATATCAAATATATTGATTTTGGTCTACTATAAGAGCACTGATTTATATCCAAATTTATATGCAAAGACTTGTCATACATGTCGAGCTCGACAGCTATGACTATGCTAGCACAATTATTGTCGCTGCGCTTATATATGTTCCTACATCGTGGCCCTTAAAACCCCCTGCTTGCCCATTGAGAGGTTGTCTGACCTTTCTTGTCTTCACTTTAACCACACATGGACATATAAGATTGCAGCTTCCCTTTAGCGCGTCGGGGAGATCCAGCGGAGGGCGTCTGCGCTAAGAATGGCAGTATGCTTCTCTCTCCTTCCTCTTGTCCAACGATTTTCCTACATAAATTCTGGCATTGAAGTATTATTAGGAAGCTCTCGTGCAACCTCCATTCAACAGCGGAGGAGCCTCTCATCATTGTTTGTTATTGTTGGTTTGTAAGTCTGTGTGTGATAGATTCTGTTTTTCATAAGGGGTCTTCGTGGCATCTTCAACAGAGACTCCTTCATCATTTGCATTGTGCCATTTCCCCAGGCACTAGAGTCAGATCATGCATCATCTTCTGGATGCAAACCTTGCGCTTCTTCATCACACACGTATAGAATAAGCCCTCACAATTCTTGATAAAAAATGAATAGGCCTTCAATAATGGTCGACTCTCACACGAGATCACGCCGGTGCCAGCGCAATGCATGAAACGCCCATGTCTTTGCCGTCACCGAGCAGCTCCTCTATTGTGTACTTTAATCTGCCATTGTCATCCTCCTCTGTGTCAACACCTTCCTAGCCATTGTCAATATTGTGGGCCAAGAGCCCCACTGCTGCCTCCACATGTCCCTGGTATTGCCCTTATAATTCTTAAATTATATATCAGCTAAGAACCCCATCCGGATCCAAGGTATGGTCGGTCATGACGATTAAATCCCCAGCTGTAAAATGGCTAAGATTCAAACCCTAACTTCCAAAATTGTTCGTTATTCAACCCTGCCCTCGGGCCGATGCTAGTTTCAAATGAGTGGGATGGGTTCGGCCGTGTTGACCACCCAGTCAACATGTCCCCTTAGCCTAGTCAGGTAAAAGCATGATATAAAGACATGGCTAGTCAAGAGATCAATGATCCACAAATACAAATTATTAAAAAAATAAAAATAGGAAAGCAAAGCATGACTCCACATATACAAAAGTGTGACGGTAGCATGCATCAACATGCAGCAACACGAACTGCCTCCTCTGACACCATAGGAACTGCAAGAGAGGTTCTTCAATGGTGGTGCCTCTAGAAAGGGAACTACGCCTCATGTTGACATTGTTAAATCCAAGCATTGTAGGCCAGATTATGGGTTTTCAACCCAAAGATCAAGTCCGAGCAAACTCCAAACAATGTCTTGAAGAAGGGAATGTCATGTAAACACCGCCATTTTCATGTACAACCAACTAACGTGTCGATGGCATATAGCAAGGTGATAATCATGGTCGTCCCATTTAGGTTGGATTTGTTTTTTTTTTTGCCGATTTGGGTTTTGGTCTTGCACAGTCATTGTCTTCTTTCGTGGTCAAATGTGCTTAATTAGAGAAAGCATGACAATGTTGGTAGTCACCTCTCACTCGCTCGATTTCATGTAAATTTCTTACTCTATGGATGATTTATAATATTTCTAACAATTAATCTCTCTTTTCAGCACTTACTAAAAATAATACATACCGATGTGCTGTGTACAAATCTCTTGACAATGGAAATGTTTAATATAATAGGCTCTTTGCTCCCACTAATTGTTCCTAGAATGCATGATGAGTTGGTAGGACTGACCTGTGGTTGTGATGTCCTCTTATTTAACATATTCTTTGATAGAGCTGGCATGGCACTGTTGGTGTTTCGGCTCTTACTTGCTTGATTTGACATGTGGAATGGCACATATTATGTTTCCATCTCACCTTCTCAATTTGACGTAAATTGTATGTTCGACATCACATTTGTAGCTTTCTAATGGTTCAACTTTCCTGCTGGTGAGTCGGCCATCTTCGGGATACCATCTCAGAATTGTTGTGGGAAATAGTTCACTTTCAACACTAAACATCACATCATCCTATCCCATATGCCTATTTGTCACAATACCCTGGCCAAGAGACCACTCGAGCATCCGTACGCTGGACAGAGGGGGCATTTCATTTGTATGCGCTCTTGACAACTAGTTTCCAAAGCACACTCATGTACCGTCAATAGCTATGTGGCAACAGTTATGTTGCTACCAAAAGAAAAATAACAATGCAGGAAGTTGCTAGCTATAACGACTCAAGACCAAACAAACATGGGTAGGATGGGACCTTTCAGCTCCGCTCACTCCGTACAACCAAGTTCCATAGCACCATCATGTACCACTCATAGCTACATGGAACGAGTTACATCACTACCAAGTGACATGACCGCACTCAAACACTAATCACTATGTAGTAGGAAGCGGCGATTTGGCTCCCGAGCTCAGCTGCACCTGCGTTGACAAAAAAAAATCAAAGTAAATACTAAAAAATTCAAAAATCCTATTTCTTTGTGTGATAGATAATTTTTTGCGTGAGGTCCGCTCCAAATTTAAACTCATTTGGGCATATGAGCAGCTCTCGCAAAAATGACAAATCGGAATCTGTAAAAAGGTTTACTGTTCTCACAATGTTCTGACCCGATTTGTCTCTTTAGCCCAGAGCAGCTCAGATGTCTAAATATGTTGAAATTTGGAGCGGTCCTCACGCAACAAACCTACCACACAATTTTTTTTTTGGAATTTTGTGATTTTTTTCCTGACCGGGAGCAGCGGAGCGTGGAAGCAGACTTGGATTTTCGCTAAGTAGTATACTTTCCTCTCTCTCTCTCTCTGTCTCTCCCTCCCTCTATTGTCTGTATTATTATGTCCATGGCTCGTGGAATTGGGTAGAAAATAATACTTCACATAATTAGTTGGCATGCATGTTCATCACCGTAGAAGCGTCTTACCAATGACACTGATTATGATGGCACCTATGCATGTTGCATCTTGGGGACACTGAAGCTTGTTGATCCTATGTGTGTATATGAACCTTGGGTATGATGTTTTCTTGTACTTCATAATCCACTTTAATGGAGATTGCATCATGCATGCATGAATAAGTCATGTGACTTTGTTATCATGTTTCCATGTGTGGATGGTAACACATCAAGACATTGTGTAATAGTTTTTTTAGGCAAAATCACATTTTTGCTCGCACACAATAGAAAATACATTGGAGGGACAAGTATGTGTAGTAGAATGTCCTATGCTAATGTTTGACTCACTAAGTGTGGAAGTATGAAGAATAAAAACATGTCCACATCATATGTAAGTGCTCTGCATGGGAAAATATACAAGGAAAGAGAACAAGTTTGTGATTGTCATGTCCAATTACGTAAGTTAGTCAAACAATATGGCCCCACGCTCAACTTTGGTGAAATTACAATGATCTTACATTTATTCTTTGTTGATTGAAAGATGGCCCATTGGATTAACGTGATATGTTTTGGTTTCTTTAGGAATTGGGGGGGGGGGGGGGCTTTGTTTCCTCTAGTTAACTTGGCATGTACTAACATATAATGGATTCGATTTGTTTTTTGTGACCAAACAATTCAATTAGCATGTTCATACTCTTCAATAAGTCAAACTTATTTGTTTATGTTAAAGTTATCCACCTATATGGTCCAAAACTCTTACTTCTCTTGCACGTCACCTCATGCATTTGAGCTATTCATTTGGACTTCAAACTACCATTTTCATTCATTTAATAGAAGCATCATCAAGTTCATAATGGAAGAACCTGGTCAATCCGATCAGCTTTTTAGATTTACCAACCTCATTACTCTCTTTCCATAAAATAGCCACATTATGCTTAACCGATTCTACTATCTAGTGAACTATTCTAATCTTCAGTTAAATAGGAATCCCATAACTTCCAATTAAACAACTTATAATTGTACTCATGTATATGTTGGGGGCATTATCTTATGGCCGTGTTGTGAGAGTGTCAAGGGGAGTTTATTCAGTAAAAAAGGTGTTCTTCCCTTCTAGCCCTTTGAAGTGTTCTAAACACTAAAATTGAATTGCTATACTGATTTCGTGCCAGAGATGTCAATTATGATATCTTGTGGTTGTTGTGACAGTGCAATATAGAATTATTGTTCTTTTCCATAATTTCTTTTTTCATGGTTTGCCTTCAATATTGATTAAGGTGTGCTTCACTTATGTGACAGGGATGGACAAGCGATAGCGATGACAGTGATGAATTTGAGTGGAAAGTGTATGATGAGGCTGAACCCTCATGGGCTCCGGCCTTGAGGAATATAGATGCTCCTGGTCCATCCACACTTGTACGGGAGGTGCGTAGTAACTAATTGTGTACTCAAGTACAAGAACTAGCCATGAATTGTTTTCATTAGTGTGATATTTGTTTGTGCAACTATCTAAAGGGTTCTAATGGGTGGACCAATGAGGAAACATCATCTATTTATTTAGTCAAGGCTTATGTGGGAATGGGTTTCCCAAAAAAGATGGTTGTGAAGGGCATTAAGGATATTGGTAATACTGAAAAACGCAGCTTCATTTCATTTGTCTTCTTATCTGTGCACCTTCTGTCTAACCAACGCTGCTTTTGCTTTCAGGGCATAGTGATGGAAATGCATTGCTCGAGCTACTTCTCACATATAAGGTATTTGCCCTTGTGTGTTACTACTGATTTTATCACATGATGCTCTTGTTTCATGGTAGCAAGGATCAAATGTTAGGATCGGTGATCTCAAATGCAGGCACTTGAAGAAGGCGATGATCTTGATTTTGAAAATCCAAATGGCGATGACGATGCTAGTGATACAGAGCCCGACTCTAATGGTTCTAGTGTTGAGGTCGATAATTCCTTTTCTCTAGTTTAGTAGTTGAGAATTCTTTGACCATATGTATGTTAATATATTTGAAATCTTTGACACGCATACCTTTAGCACCCCTGTACGTACTATTTTATCATTGTGAAGTTTGAGCGCATTTTTTTACGTGGAATTCTTAGCATCGTAGAGATTTATCTTGTAAGAGTGAACATAGGAAGTGAGCTTGAATACCAGTACAATTTCTCCTGCAAAGCAATCAAACCGACCTAAAAGGAGTAGAAACTAAATGTATTATTGGGTTGCTTGTTTGTCATTTTGATGAATTAGAACATTTATTTCTGTTAGACACAACTCCTTTTCTCATAACTTCCCATGCATTTAAATATTAATTACAAGGCATATGATTTGTGGAGGTATGATCCTACAAGAAAATTCTATTACATGTGTTGTAACTTGTAACCAAGAGAAGATATACACATACTATAAGCACTTTAACCTGCAGAAATCTATGCATCAATATACCCTTTGATTTATTTTCTAGTCCAAGATATAGTATACAATATGACTTGGCTAATAAAAGAGTTCAGAAAAATAGAAGCTAAGCTTGAAGGATGGGTTCTAAAGAAAGAAGCAAGAACATAGTTGGACATAAATAATTCAATCATGCACTGGAGTAAAATTTGTGCTGCGAGCCAGCTCACCACTTCTCCATAAAAGCGAAGGAGGCTTGGAAACTAGCATGTATGTTAGGAAGAACAAAGTCTTGAATAATTAAATGACATTGTTCAAATACATATTTTGAAAATTTAAAAAAATACGACAAAAAATCTCGCGTGTAAATCCGACCATTATATGTGCGTGCACAAAGTTTAGGTGAAAAAGACGACAAATTTTGATCCTTGATTACAACTATTCATGAGTCTTTTTTTGTCTTTTTTGTACATTCCACAAAAAATGACTTTTTCACCGAATCTTTATGCACGCTGATATAATGTCCGGATGTAGACACTGGATTTTTTCTCCTATTTTTTAATTTTTGAAATGTGTTTTTTACATATTTTTCGTAATAGGTGTATATGCATCTATGAGCCAAAACGCCGCATCCGTTCAGTTCCTAATTTTTTTCATCTATTTAGTTCTTGGTTAGTTTATTATCTCTTGTTTCTTAGGTAGTCTATGTTATTCATTTCCTGATAATTGATTAGTTGTAGGGCCCCCTTCTTTTATCCGTCCCTATATGTGTCGCTATGTAGTCGTATTCACTTATTTGGCATTATGAAATCATTAAAATATAGCAAGTGTTTTCTAATCTTAGTTTTTGTTATACTTTTGTGAAGTTTCTACGAGATATGTCAGAGAAGGATGAGAAGATCAAATCATTAGTGGACATGGGCTTTTCTCAAGATGAAGCAAATATGGCTATTACAAGATGTGGTACGACTCTTTTTGAAATTGTTGCCTTGAATGTCATTTTTCCAAGGAAAAGGCATCCTATACTATATATTTGTGTTCAAATTTTCCTAGGTGTGGATGTTGATCTATGTGAATTAGTTGATTCGATAAGTGCATCACGAATTGCAGAAGATAGTCAATCCAGAAACTTATCTGACCAGCAGGTACCTACTAGTTTGTTGTCATCTGAATAAGCAAACACTTCCCCTCTTCTAATTTGATGTAAGGACACTGCAATATCTGTAAATTTGGCAGGTCACAGATAGGTGCATCGATTCATTTGGAGGGAGAAAGAAAGCAAGATTGATGGAAGAGAGTAAAAAAAATAGGAACCAATATGGAGGTAGAGCAGAGAGAAATCAACCCTCCTTGGCTGGTAGCCATGATGAACCGATGCCTCTCCCAAATCCAATGGTTGGGTTTAATTTGCCAGGTTATAGGCAACCATCAGTTACCAGAATACTTTCTAAACAAGATATTGGACCACCGTTTTTCTACTATGAAAATGTGGCCCAAGCTCCCAAAGGCGTATGGGCAACCATTTCAAGATTTTTGTATGACATTCAACCTGAGTTTGTGGATTCTAAGCATTTGTGTGCAGCTGCAAGGAAAAGAGGCTACATCCATAATTTGCCAATTGAGAACAGATCACCTCTTCTTCCTATGCCTCCAAAGACCATATTTGAGGCATTCCCTCATTACAAGAAGTGGTGGCCTTCCTGGGACTCAAGAACACAACTCAATTGCTTGCGAACAGGAGTGGCAAGTGCGAAGCTGACAGAACGGATCGGCCGTGCTGTTGCAAGCTCGGGGAGTCCACCATCTCGAAGTGTTCAAAGATATGTCATGAATGAGTGTAGAAAAGGGAATCTTGTCTGGGTTGGAAAGAACAAGGTTGCTCCATTGGAGCCTGAAGAAATGGAATATCTACTCGGTTTCCCAAAGGATCACACCAGGGGACTCGGCATCACGGAGAGATACAAGTCTCTCGGCAATACGTTTCAAGTTGATACAGTTGCTTACCACCTGTCAGTTTTGAGGCTCATGTTTCCCAATGGTGTTAATGTGTTGTCCTTGTTTACCGGTATTGGAGGAGGAGAGGTAGCTTTGCACAGGCTGGGCGTCCACATGAAAGCAGTGGTTTCTGTAGAGATAGGAAAAGCTAATAAGAGGATTTTTAGGGGCTGGTGGGATCAGACTCAGACAGGCACGCTCATTGAGATGGATGACGTGAAATCTCTTACTGATGATAGAATTGTATCACTTGTCAGTAGATTTGGTGGCTTCGACTTGGTGATTGGGGGCAGCCCATGTAACAATCTTGCTGGATGCAACCGATACAACCGTGATGGCTTGGAGGGTGAGCAATCTGCTTTGTTCTACCACTACTTCAGAATCTTGAATGCCGTCAAGTCAGCTATGGCAAGGATGTAGCCTAATTATTGCAGCACCTGTGTTATCATTTAATAATTACTCCCTCCGTCCGAAAATACTTATCCTAGAAATGAATAAAATGGATGTATCTATAACTAAAATAAGTATAGATATATCCATCTCTAGGACAAGTATTTCCGGACGGAGGGTGTATATCGGAACCGCAACTTACCGGTGTATGAGCATTGAGTTGATGTAGCTTTCACGACCAGAATTTGTTGGTTTGCGTAGACAAAGAGACTTCTTTTGTTTATCTTCGATTCTTCATATAATTTCCTTTGCCTGTACTTACAACACTATATATCAAGCATTGTTCAGGCTGTGAAAATAGTGAACACAATAATGGTAAAGGACGATGCTTGATTATGGAAGCCTATATATATACTACAATCTGATCTTTTTCTGCTGTCAACCTGTAGACAAACCGGATATTTAATTTTCTATTTCTGAGAGCATCTCTCCTCTAGTGAAATATTTTGATATATACTCCCTCTGTAAACTAATATAAGAGCGTTTAGATCACTAAAGTAGTGATCTAAACGCTCTTATATTAGTTTACGGAGGGAGTAGTAGATATTGTGCATATTGCAGAGAAGAACTAGAGGAGTGGCTCGCACATTCACACAAGTAGAAAGACACTGTTCATACGGGAATGCAGAACTAAATAAAAAATCATAGAGAGTCATCTCTGTTCCTTTTCTAGTTAGGTAGTTTTATTTTTAATACCAGGTTCCCTAAGCTGAAACGAAGAAAAGATCATTTCCAGTTCTTAGACCGTACTGATCTGTTAAGCCCGTAGAATTGTGAGAGTCATTACTTGGACAACTTACGTGGCTTGGTTTCTGTAGATTTTGGATCTTGAGATAGAACATGACACAGATATATTACCTCTCTTTCGGAGGAGTGTTATAATGTACTGGATGTTGCATCTGAACATAATCTTGCTAACTAACGGAGTCAGAGTTTCTGCTGTTGTCATTCTTGGAGACTGCATCCGGAGAGGAAGTGTAAATTCAGGCTTTCCTATTTTTACTGTTATGCTCTACTTTTGTTTTCTCTTTCAGTTGTATTTTGAATCACTCAGAAAAAAAAAACAGGTTAACGAAGATCGTGTAGTCTGTAGTGGCAGTGACAGATACCTTGATTGCCTCCCAAATCACCACAGGTCCTCCTCGTTGGAAGCCTTCAGATCCTCGTTACTTTGACCCATGAAGCTTCGGCTCGCCATGGTGCCTTGGACCTTCCCGTGTGTCTGAATATGAGTCATGTCATCTTGGAACTCAACACCGAAAGGTAGATCTCATCAAGTATTATACCTATTCTCCAGCAAATGGATGAGGATATTAGCTAGGGGCGTCCCATTTCTGGGTTCTTCTCTATTCTTGTAAATAGAGGTGCAAATATGGCAGCTCTTATTACTGCAAATGTTGCTTCCCAAATTAATCCCGGAAAGACTGGACCCTTTTATCTAACATGACTGTGACCACGCTGATTCGATGATATAAGCTCATGGATCTAAAATAACAAAATTCAGGGCTGCTGCTCCTTCTGCTAGGAACCATGGCGCGCTACGGTCCAAGCATCAGTGCGCCACCGGCTCACTGCGACAGGCCAACGTGTCGCGCAATCGGGACGCACTAAGTTCTTTGTAGTACAAAGAGTTTACATGTTAATTGCAAGCTTTTACATGGCTGGATGAGTGAAGAAAAGGAGATAGTCATAACAAGGAGTACAATTCTGTGATGGAGCCTGAATTGATAAGAACAGCTCCAGTAATGATACTACTGTTGTGACATGATAGAATAGAGGGGGTATCTCGGAATGTAGCATGATTAATCATTTTAAAAGTGAAGTTTTCCGGATACCTACCACAACATATACTTGCAACTCTTTCCCATTAATTGCAGAAGAATGTGTAAATATCAGTTGAGAATCTTCCCAACCGCAAGTCACAGCTCCACACAAATCCCAAGCGACAAGAATCATTGCAAAACATCTTTGGAGTTGTTGAAGTATGAACGCATAGCCTATCTTTTTTCCATTAGTATGAGTTTTTGTGTGAACTGATTAGTGAGTGTAGTCCCAGGTGTGGTATCAGACCCGAAAGGTCTTGAGTTCGACACCCGGACGTGCAATTTAAAAATTAAAAAGCTACAACCCACTCGGTTTAGGTTTGAAGGAGCCACTCATGAGAGAGAGGGGGGGGGGGGAGGGTGTTGAAGTATAAATGCATAGCCTACCTCTTGTTATCATGTTGAGATTTCGGATGAACTGATTAGTGTGTGCAGTTCTACGTGGTATCAGACCCAAGAGGTCTTCAGTTCAACACCGGCTGGTGCAATTTAAATATTAAAAACGTGCAGCCCACTCGGTCCATGTTTAGACCTGAGGAAGCCACATGTGAGGAGAGTGTTGAAGTATAAATGCATAGCCTATGTTTTTCTATCACCAACTATTGCGTGCAGTTCTACAGGAGTGTCAAGTGAGGGATACTAGCCGACATGATGCATTAACGTGCTAAGTCTTAAAACCTACAAGCCGAAACAGCATGCTTTCTTGGATTTCTATGATAGTTTTGACAACTTATTATACATACATCTACTAGTGTACATTCTTACTCTTTTGAATACGTAGTCCTTTCATATTAGCGTTGTATATTGTGATGATGTTCTATTCCAAAGGTCAAACTGTAATGATATGGTCGCTCCTTTCAAAATAGGGAGGAGCTGGGCCCGGGCACACGGGCCCACGACCCGGGGCCTGGGAAAGTTTTCTTGCTCCTATATCTAGGATGTGGCCCGGGTCCAGTAGAGTAGTAGCCCACAAAGCACCTAATATCTTGTTGTTTCGGTAAAGCCAATATGTCGTCAAGGAATCAAATTTATTGATCTGCCGCGGGTCAACCTGACAATGGGGTCGGGTTTGGTCGACTAGACCTCTCTCAGACTCATGCCCTAAACTCTTGGCAGGTCCATCGCTTGCCCGTGACCTTACCCATCCTAGACCCATGCCCGTACCCACCCGGTAACCCGACCCTATCGGGAACCCATCGGGTCCGAGGCTCCATTTCTGCTGATCACACATTACTATTAAAATTTATTATTGGCCAGCGCTAATGATGGGCTTAGCAGCACATAAATAATCAGTGAGCCCCCGAGTATGCCTTTATAGGCCACGCCTGAAGTTACTCTCCTAGAACCAGCGAGGTTATACTAAAGATTACCGCCTCGAAAAAACCTATTTGACACATTATGCGTCAAACAGTCGGCAAATTGCACAGGGAGACGACTTAGCTAGCGATTTGGGCCGCCCAACTGTAGTGTGCCTTATGCTTGAAGGTTCTGGTTTTGGGAACTTCCTAGAGGATTCCCGGCTGCTTTTTACTAGTTTTGGAAACCTTCTAGAAGTTTTCGAACCGGTTTATATTTTCTTTTCTATTTTCCATTTCTCTTTTTCTGTCATTTTTCTTTTCCTATTCTTTGTTTTTCTTTTTTTGTAGTTTTCTTTACATTTTCCTTTTCAACAAATTTTCTGGAATTTAAAATATATTCATATTTCATATATTAGTTCATTTGTCCTGATTTCGCTCCTGTTTTGAAATTCATTTTTCCTTTTCTTCATTTCCTTTTATTTTTATTTTTTCTTCTATATTCATTTTTCTATTTCAAGGTAATTTTATATTTTGAAACTAAGTTCAGGTTTGAAAACTGTTCTTAAATTTCGAAAAATGTTCTTGCTCTCAAAAAAGTTCTAAAGCTGAAAAAATGATCCCTGCGCAAAAATTGTTCATAACTTCAAAAAATGTCAGGATTTATAAAAAATGTTCCTGTTTTTCAAAAAATGTTCTTGCTTTCGTTTTCATTATGATCCTTTCTTGTTTTCCTTTTTTACCTTTCCTATTTCTTTTTTTTACATTTTAATATTTTTATTCCAAATTTCAAAAAATGTGTTCGTGTTCAAAATTTGGTTCACAATTTGGATTTAAATGTTCGGGCATAAATAAATCATGAATTGCAAAACATGTTCTTGATTTCAAAATGTGTTCATATTTTAAAAAATGTTTGTGTTTCAAAAATTGTTCTGGTATTAAAAGAACTGAACAGTTTTTAAAAAATGTCCGTGTTTTCAAAAAAATATCAGGAATTTAAGAAAATATTCTGGTTTTGAAAAATAAATCATGATTTCAGATTTGTGTTTCAAAAATTGTTATCCTTTTCAAAATTTGTTCACAATTTTCATAAAATGTTCGTGTTTACATAAATAGTCTCATTCTCAAAATTTGTTCACGATTTTTCATAAAAAAATTGTCTTTCAAAAAGTGTCCAGGAATTTTAAAAACAAATATTTTTTAAAAATTTGTTAACATTTGAAGAGAAATGTTCGTCTTTCAAAAAAATGTTCATGTTTGCAATATTTTGTTTGAAATTTAAAAAAGTTTCCCATATATCAAAATTTGTGTTATTTTATGAACAAGTTTTACAAAATTTCAAAATCTGACGAAATTAGAAATTTCAAAATTTGAGTTTCCCAACTAAAATTGTGTTTCGAAAAGTATTTATTTTTCAAAAACTCACATTTAAATTTTTTATAAAACTTAAAATGTGACGCTTCGTGAATGGGCGACACAGGAGAGGCGCCCCCTGTGCGAAGCCACGACTTGCGGAGCCACAGAAAATGGGTCGGCCCGGGCGAGGTGCCCACTGTACCTGCCACAACTCCTTGTCGCAACAAGTGGCATATAGGAGGTCCCTACCGCCTCTGTGTCTGGTTGCTTTTTTTGAGTCTAAACACTCTTGCTTTATTAATTAAGAATGTTCATAGGGATACAATTCAGGTCTGGGGGGTTTATAAGCCACACATGGCGCCCCAGGTCCAGACCAAAAGCATGGTTAGCAAGGCTATGGGCCTCTTGATTCGAAACTCTGCCTTCAAAGATGAAGGCACAACTATGAAACTGAGTAGCAGAAGCTCTTATCTCCTTCACAATGCTCGCGTTCATCCCTCCATTACGAAGGTTTATGTCTTGAACCGCATTTTTTACATTCAGAAGCAATTACCACATGAGATAATGAGAGGTCCAGTGCTAGCGCCATTGCTTCCCGACAAGCCAGAGTCTCCAATGTCGTTGGGTCGGTGACACCAATGCATCTAATTACTGATGATCCCAAATACATCCCATTTTGATCTCTGCATATAGCGCTGAATGAACCCTCGTCTGTAGCTCTGTGTACTGCTCCATCAACTCTAATTTTCGCGAAACCGTCACGCGGGCGGATCCATCTAGACCGATTGCTGGGAGCGACCAGACCTGGGCAGACCACCTCCTTCGGTTTGCATTCAACCAACTCTCTGAGATATTTCGTGACAAACATATGTGTGGTCATCGGACTCTGGAAAATGTTTTCATGGAGAGCTTGACGGCGTGCGAACCAGATAGCCCAAAGAGTGACCAATACTCGAGTGAACTCCTCAGATGGAAGTACCTCAATTAGAGCGAAGACCCAATGCTTGGCGTCCGGCTCCGTTTGTCTCATTCAAGACCTGAAAGATCTCCGGGGCTTGAAGCGCCCAAACAGCTCTGACAACATGGCAATGGAGCAAAGAGTGTTGCCATGAGTCACTAGCTCCGCAGAGGCCACAAGTGTCCTCCGTTGCCATATCCCGATGATGGAGAAGATCAACTGTAGGGATCGACTGCTGGGCCAATCGCCATAGGAAAATTTTGACCTTCGAGGGGACTGCAATCTTCCATAGTTTAGACCATTGTCTCTGCTCTCCCTCCGAGTTGGATGTATCTGCTCTACCTTCCAGCCAGGCTTCACGGCTGTATTTCATTGTGACCAGCATTCGATATGCAGAGCGAACGGAGTAGGTCCCATTCCTCTCATGTGTCCATGACCAGAAATCATCTATATGTCTGGTGCACAGCGGGATGGATAGGATTGCCATTGCATCTGTTGGCAAGAAAACATTCTGGATAGTGGCCCGATCCCAGCTAGCATCAGGTAAGATCATTTCCCCCACCAAATGTGGAGGGTTTGGAACTCTGCTCATGATAGGCCGCATATTATGCGGACGAGGAAGCCAATTATGTTTCCAAATCTGGGTAGTCTGGCCATCACCAATACGACGTACCAGACCCTGCATCAAAGTGCCTCGCCCCTCTTTGATGGCTCTCCACACCTGTGATGGCGCCGACCCAAGTTCTGCTTGCAGAAGGTCAGTTGCAGGAAAATACTTAGCTCGTAGGATCCATGCACTGAGGGAGGTGGAGTCTGTCAAAGTTCTCCAAGCTTGCCTAGCTAGTAGGGCCAGGTTGAAGAGTTCAATGTCGCGAAAACCCAGTCCACCACATGCCTTGGGTCTGGTCATAGTGCTCCAGGAAACCCAACTTGGCTTCCTTTTTCCTTCTTTACCCCCCCCCCACACACACACACCAAAATTTGCAAATCAGCGAGTTCAAGTGCTCACTTAGGCCACGAGGGAGCTTGAAACAAGACATTGAGTACACCGGTACAACTTGTGCCACTGATTTGATTAGGACTTCTTTTCCTCCTACGGATAGGATTTTCTCCATCCACCCTTTTATTTTGTTCCAAACTCTGTCTTTCAGGAACTTGAAGGCGCCATTCTTGCTGTTACCTACATCGGAGGGCATTCCCAAGTACCGCTCCGATAAGGATTCATTGATGATATTCAGAGCACCCTTCACCTCATGCTTCAAATTGTTGGGACAACCCTTGCTAAATAACACTGAAGATTTTGACAAGTTCACTCGTTGCCCAGATGCATTGCAATAACGATCCAGCAAGGATGACAACTCATTTGCTCCATCAACATTGGCCTTAACAAACATCAGGCTATCATCTGCAAAGAGCAAGTGCCTCTGTCTCTGGTTGCTGGCACAGCTAATTAATATGGCTATAAATGGGCTGCAAAAGCCTAACATGCCAATACACATGTTTTGGGGGTTCCAATATTTTCTTTTGAGTAAATCCAATATTTTTTCTATTCAAACTCGGTGATTCAGAGGGTTCATCACGTCATGACCACTTGATATGGGCTGCATCGTGGTTGTTTTGATGGGCTTAGGATGCTTAGAAGTGAGAAGGCATGGCACGATATTTTTAACAATTGTTCATGAAATATACGTAAGGCTACATGATAATATATATCAGCCAACTAGTCAACCATTGACCGACAAAAGAAAAAAAAAAGAAATTGCGGTGTACCGAGTTGCCGAACGCGGCTAGGCCGCGGCCCGTTTGGAGGCACGCATGAGCGTTGGGTCACGTTTCTGGTGCTAAAGGTGCCCTATAGGAGCACCCTATAAGAAATGGCTCCCGTGGCTCAACCCGGCAATCTGATCCATGGGTAGCCTAAAAGATAATGTTTTTTTTTACTTTATAACAGTTCACAAATTTGATTTTTTTAAATAGGTAAGGCTAAAGGATAATAATTTTTAATACTTTTTAATAGTTCACATAGTTGAAATTTTTCAATGAATTTTAAATGACGTTGATCAAATTTTGGAAAAGTTCATCCATTCTAGAAAATAATTTCCAATTTTTTTAAAAGTTCATCCATTCTAGAAAAGAATTTTCAAATTTGGAAAAACTTCATCGATTTTGAAGAAACTTCATTTGTTTTTCAAAACATTGATGAGTTTGAAAAAAAGTACATTTAATATTTGAAAAAGTCCATCTATTTGAAGAAAAAGTTTATGAATTTGAAAAAATAAAGAAACAAAGACAGAGAAAAAACATAAAATAAAAAAAATAAAAGACAAGATAAGAAATGAAAATGAAGAACGAAGACCTGATGAAAAAACATGTATTTGTGGACATCTGTGTGATGTGGTCGGGTGGTTATTGCCTCAATCATTGAAGTCCCACGTCGCGGGTTTCCGCAAAATAGAAAAAAGGAGTGAAAAATATGCTGGCCCAACGTAATGAGGGGGGCTGCGCCGTTTAAAAAATAACGAAGGAACGGGTGCCGTTTAGGAAATGCCCTCCTTATGGGTGTTGGACATGCGCATTTAGCCATGGTAGCATACATGCGAAAACGAGAACCAACGACAGGTGAGAGCGCTGAGGTCCGGATGCTAACTGGAGGTCCGCGAACTAGAAGAGCAGCTTAGGGAAATATACACAAGCGAAGAAATTTTCTATTAACAGCGCTCGCGGGTGGATTGATTGACTGCGGGAGATCAAAATACAAAATATTTTCAGGGGCGCGCGACACACCGGAAGGGCAAAAAATACTGCCCGTGCACTGGTCAGAGAGGATGGGTCTAAATGCATGGTAGATGAAGAGATGCGGGAGATGGCAGCAGGTTCTTACGAGAAGTTATTTACTTCGGAGGGCTCCATTGGCGCACAAGCTGTGCTCCAGAACATTAGCTCTCTCGTAACTGATGACATGAATGCCAAGCTCACGGCCCAGGTCTCGGACAAAGAAATTGAGGTCGCATTGTTTCAAAAATGGGGCCAACAAAAGCTCCTGGACCGGATGGACTTCATGCCTTGTTTTACCAAAGACATTGGTCGATGGTACAGGAGGACGTTTGTCGAGCTGTGCGCGATTTTCTAGGCGGAGCCGCGACGCCAGATTTTTTTAACGCCACTGTGATTGTGATGATTTCGAAAGTCAACTCACTGGAGTTACTTTCGCAATTCCGGCCTATAAGCTTATGCAATTTTCTATACAAGATCGTGAAGAAGGTGCTTGCAAATAGGCCTAAAGAAATTCTTCATGTTCTTATATTGGAGGAGCAAAGTGCCTTTGTCCCGGGACGGCTTATCACGGACAATGTTATAGTGGCATATGAATGTGTGCATGCCATCTGGACAAGGAAACGGAAGAAGCCCTTATGCGCAGTGAAGTTGGATATGATGAAGGCATATGACCGAGTTGAGTGGATATTCCTAGAACAGATGCTAACTCGGTTCGTCTTTGCCCCTGAATGGATATCGATGATTATGAGATGTGTGACCTCGGCTAACTTTATGGTGAAACTTAATGGAGGTTTATCTAGAGGTTTTGTTCCATCCAGGGGTCTCCGACAGGGTGATCCTTTGTCTCCATACTTGTTTTTGTTCTGTGTGGAGGGCTTTTCAGGGTTATTGAAGAAGGCGCAAGAGGACAATAACATCAAGGGGGTTTCGTTTGGGAGCACGGGCCACCAAATAACACACCTCTTATTTGTAGACGACAGTATTGTTTTTTTGCCAGGTTCCAGGAAAATCTTCATGTGCTCAAAAATATTTTGGTAAGCTATGAGGAGGCATCTGGACAGAAAGTTAACTTACAAAAGTACTCTATCTTTTTTTGGGAAGGGATGTATGCAAGAGCGGAAGGAAGTGCTGAAACAAGCCATTGGGGTTAATTTGGAAGCTCTTAGTGAGAGATATTTGGGCCTCCCAATAGTGGTTGGAAGATCTAAGGATGGTACTTTCGATCCTGAATACCACTTGCCCGGCTGGAGGATCTTACACTTTCAAGAGCATTTTGCATGGACGCGATCTGCTGCGAGCTGGGTGCATTTGGTGCATTGGGAATGGTTTCTATGTGTATATACACCATGATCATTGGATCCCTAGGAATGGGAGTCTACTGCCACTGGGCGCAGACTATGTGCATGGTGTTAACAAGGTGAGCGACCTGCTAAACCAGACTGGTACGTCTTGGGATCATGGCAAGGTGGATGCGATGTTCTCCCCTGATGATGCTTGTGACATAAAACAAATAGCAGTTGGAGGCCCGGGGATGGATGACTACATAGCATGGAATTATACAAAAAAAGGGGATATTTTCTGTGAGGTCTGCTTATCATTTTAGGATGTCTATGAATCAGCTCAAATCTGGACGTCCGGAGTCATCATCGTCTGCAAATACACATAGAGGATGGCTGGCTCCTTGGGATACATCAGCACCTGGCAAGGCCAAGATCCATATGTGGAGACTCATGAGGAATGGCCTAGCGGTTGGGGCGGAGCTGCATCGATGACTTATAAAGGCAGGTGTCTTTTGTACTGCATGTAGCAGGGAGGAAACCATTACTCACAGATTCTGGGAATGTCCGCACTCGGCATGCTTTTGGAAGAAGCTTCGCTCGGAAACGGGAATTTCGGTGGCAATCCCATCGTGCAACATTGATTCCCAGAGCAAGCTCACGAGTTGGCTACTTGGCTGGTTCGCGGACGCAACGGAGAATGAACGCTCAATGATGATACAAGCAGCATATGGCCTCTGGTTGGCGCGTAATGAGGCGAGAGATGGGCGCAAGATAGCTAAACCACATGAAATAATGCAGACTGTTATGTCTTATGTGAAGGAATGGAATGATATACACGGGAAGGTGGATAAGACCAGTCAGCCAAAGATCCAGCAGCTGTGGAAGGCGCCGGATGAGGGACGGATCAAAGCCAATTCCGATGGTACGGTGTCCAAGCAACGAGACAAAGGAGGAGCATGTGTTGTGCTACGTGATCATGTGGGTGCTTTCAGGGCTGCAGCGTGCCACCGCTACAGCAGCTAAACAAATCCTGCGATAGTGGAGCTTCAGGCATGCAAGCGAGCCATCCAGCTTGCTGCAGAGGTAAATGTGCAGAGGCTTCACATGGAGAGTGATAATCATAGTGTGGTGGCTATGATTAACAATGCAGGGAAAGAACTCTCAGCAGTAGGGCCGTATGCGGAGGAAATCAAAGCGTTGCTCAACATGTTTCAGCAGCATAAGGTGACATGGTTTAGTTGTAGTGCAAATGATGCCTCTGATAGATTAGCTAAGGTTGGAACGGGGGAAGAACTTTGTAAAGTATGGCTCTCCGTTCCTCCAGAGTGTATTCTGGACATCATCTCAGACGAGATTTCTGTTCACATTTAATAAATAAAGCGACAAATATTTACCCTAAAAAACGACAGGTGGTTTTAGGAACCTTTCGCTCAGTTTTGGAAAGGTTCTAGATGGGATTTTTCTACATCGTTTTCTTCTGTTTTTTTATTTTTCTGTGTTTTT
This sequence comes from Hordeum marinum, assembly GCA_022496015.1. Lineage (NCBI taxonomy): Eukaryota > Viridiplantae > Streptophyta > Magnoliopsida > Poales > Poaceae > Hordeum > Hordeum marinum. The sequence continues at coordinate 503,354,775 of CM039674.1, read as the reverse complement.
TACATTTTCAAATACGTAAACATTTCCCGAATTAATGTTTTTTAAAGTTCATGAATATTTTACATATATGAATATTTTCACATTGATAAAGATGTTTTTTCAAATTCATGAACATCTTTTTAAATTTACAAACAATTTGAAATCATGTTCACTTTTTTTGAAATTAGGAATTATATTCAATTTTTGAAATTTCATTAAATTCATGAACATTTTATTAAATCTTGTCATCGTCGTCCACATCGTTGCCGAAAGATGGAGTTGTCCTTTAGGTGGCAAGGTCGTCCACTGATGTTCGAAAGGCAGCGTGGATCCCCTGCTCATCCTTCGGGTCGTCAGGGTGGCGCAGCAGCAGAAGGGACACGGCGGGTTGTCAGAGCGCGCGTAGAAGGCCGGGGCGTTGGGCTCAATCTCCACCTTGTAGTCTACCAGTAAGGGCGGATGGTCCAGTTGTTGCTTTGCCGACGCACCACCGCACTCTTGCTCCGCTTCAGGACCGAAGACCACGCCTCACCTGTTTATAAATAGAGGTAGCATTAGTTTTATATATCTTTGTCTAGTTCTAGCAATGATATTTCCCATTCTTGAGTTTAGCTGTCCTATGATGTCAGTCACATGTGTTTGTTGTGCCATGTAGTGTGACTACACAGGTTTGGACCGCATTCTTTTGACATATTAAACAACCATCAATCTTCAACAATTATAATCCTACAACAACCTATAAAATTTCAAAGATTTATAATCATACAAATCAAACAATCTATATAGATTTTTTTTCAACAATTATAATCTTACAAAGTACTTTTGAAAATTATTAAGTGAAAATTCTTGTAGATCTATGTTACCAATGAAGATGAAACCTCATTGGTGATTTTTTCTGACAACCACCTCGTTGTATTGATCATGCTGAGTTGAAGTGTTGTTTGGAAAAATATTGGTATGTCGATTGTACATGGCATTAGATCATGCCATTAAAGTTTCGAACATGTTTCTGTCGAGCGATCACCTATATTAAGTTGGTCGGTTGTATTCTCAAAAAAAAAAAGTTGGTGGGTTGCTCATACGTTATATCGTCATCTCAGTACACACTACCAATGGATTTGAATCATCTCACCTTCGTTCGTTCATGTCATGCAACCATAAGAAAGGAGCAAGCGAAGCATCTAGATGTGCTTGCTTTATTACGCACAAAAAATATATTCATAGTAAAGCCAACTGGAAGATTTGATTTGGGCTTCCTAGAAAAGGTTATGTTGTTGTCTGCGTAGGGCTGCCCCATGGCCCTGTCCCAGGGCACCAAGGATTCCATTTTATGGAATTAGCGCTTCTATTGTGGCATGCTAAGCTTTCTCCCCTATAGCTAGTACGTTGATGGTCGCACACACCACGCATATTTTGCCCTTGCTTAACTCATAAGGGAAAGACATGTGATTGAGTTTGTGCATGGCATTATTAGAATTCACAAAATAGATTACCAATTTGAGATAAATTTATATAGACCACGCCTTTTAGTTTCTACAATAAATTTTTTGCAACACTACATATAAAAAGATTCAACTCCCCACTATGCATATCTCAATGTAAAATTGCACTTAATTTAAAATATGCAGCATTTCAAGTAATAGATGATGATTTTAAACTTCGGCATGTCAGATGGATGATGGCTGCACGTGTCTGACCAAGCAGTATGTTTTTCGGCATGTGAGATGTATGATGGCTGCACGTGTCTGACCAAGTAGTATGCTTTTTTTATCTTAGTCCTTACAATCAAGATTAATGGCGTAAATATTTTAGCCTATGTGCCTCAACCAAATTGCTTGATTAAATATATACTAGCAGGTGAAGACGCCGCACGTCCGTGCAAGTTACCTTGAGTTATACATTTGTTATTGTTGTTTACAGACTATAAGAACAATAAAATACACATGTCGGATGAGTGAAAGAGTACAACTGGTTGAGCATTATGGGATACATTGCATTGGCTAGATGGTACATATTGGCTAATGAGAATAGAAAAGCCAGTAAAATACAATAGTTAGTTTGTAGACTAAGCTATCGTAAGCACATCAGGGTTTAATTCATAGACTTGACACTGGAGCTCATTTTTTTAGATTTCTTTCATGCCTTTTGATGATGTGCGTCCAGCGAAAGGAGACATTACCGTCCACTACAAAAGCGTCGGCGATGACTTCGTTAATCTAAAAATGTTGTGTCAGCTTAGTATCAGGGATGTACTCATAGGGGTAAGGTGTGTGCGCCTGTGTTTGTAGGCTGATTGTATACGCATATATGCTGACATATGCATTGTATTGCGTTAAAAAACGGTAGCAAACATGAATGAAAAATCCATTAGGTAGAGTGAACCGACCTGTGGTTGGATGATTAGGAGACGAGTGGTATCCGCTATCCATCAGGGTTCAAGTCGCAGACTTTACATTCGTACTCGTATTTTTCTAGATTTATTGCAGGCCTTACGGCGATGTGCGCTCAGTGAGAGAAGACGTTTTCATCGACTATGAAAGCGTATGTGGAGACTTCGTCAATCTCAAGATGATGTGGATGCTCAATCTCTCGAAGGTGTGTACATGCGTTCATAGGAATGAGTGTATGTGTGTATGCAGGAGCGTATGCGTCTATACTGTGCTGGAAAAACCAGTACGCAATCTGTACTTAATATCTTGATGTGCCGACTCAATCTTTCGAAGATGCTCACGTGAATATGGTGTAATATGCACTCATATGAATGGGTATATGTGTATATGTAAGCTTGTACTATATTAAAAAACCAATGTAATCTATATTATGTTAAGAAAAATAATATGTAGTAAATCAAATGAAAATCAGAACACGTGTCAAGAGAGAAAGCACTCTGCCCAATACACATGAAACGCACCACATGGCTGCTTGCTTAGTAGCTTTAATATATATATATATATATATATATATATGTATATATATATATGTATATATATATGTATATATATATATGTATATGTATTTCAGTTTTAATATATATGTATCATGGATAGGTATTAATAGCCAAAGTTAGAAAATTGGTACTACTTGCTAGTATTTTATAAAGTCACCCCATTTATCCTGGAAAATATAATAATAAAACACTACTAATAACATTAATATAATAGATTTTATATGTATAATAGATAGGTATTAATAGCCAAAGTTAGAAATGTTTTATTACTTGCTATTTTATAAAGTCACCCCATTAATTTATCCTTCGAAATAAAAAAACTATTAATAAATTTAATAATAACAGATTATATATATAATAGATAGGTATTGATAGCCAAAGTTGGAAAAGTTTAACTACTTACTATTTCATAGAGTCACCCCATTTATCCTTGGAAATAATAATAAAACATGGAAAAATCTAAGGAGAAGCGCCGCACCACAGCTCTCCCATGAGGCGGCTCGCACAGCCCCGTGCGCATTCCTTTGCACGAGATTGATTGTTCTTTTTCTTCATCGGACATGCCCCGCGCAAAAAAGAGAAAATGCGGACCAAACTGAGAAATCTATTCTTTACACAACTATATGCCCATGATCACGACGATATGCTACGATCCAAACTGATATCCATCCAGCGATACGGTGCAAGCCACGCTTGTGGTCCAATGTGCTAGAACACACTCCACTGACTTTTCTTTTCAACACGAACACGTCCTCTTAAAACCTTTGTAATCTAGGAATTAGTACAAATGTTTGACCTAACAAAAACTACTTGAAACTGACCAAAACTACTATTTTAAAAAAATGATACTCCTTCGGATCCAAGTTAGTTGACACAGATTTTGTATAACTTTAGACACAAGTATTTGTAATTTGACAACTAAATTGTTTTCTTAATTTAGCAATCATGTACCTATAATCCAGCAACTAAGCATGTCAACTTTTTGGCGACTAAGTAAATCATATTCTGGTGATGAAGTATGTTTAAACCCGGTAAGTAAATTGTTATAATCTGGCAACTAAGCATGTCATACTTTTTGACGACTAAATACATCATATTCTGGTGATGAAGTATGTTTAAACCAGGCAAGTAAATTGTTATAATCTGGCAACTAAGCATGTCATACTTTTTGACGACTAAATACATCATATTATGGTGACGACGTATTTTTAAAGCTGGTAAGTAAAATTTTATAATCTGACAACTAAGCATGTTAAAGTTTTTGGTGACTAAGTACATGGTGTTTTGATGATGAAGTATGTTTAAGTCCAGTAAGTAAATTATTATAAACCGGCAACTAAGCATGTTAAACTTTTTTGCGACTAAGTACATCATATTTTGATGACGAGGTATGCTTAGTCATGTAAGTAAATTTTTATAATTTGGCAAGCATGTTATACTTTTGGGCGACTAAGACCTTCATATTCTGACGATGATCTATGTTTAAACCCGGTAAGTAAATATAATTTATAATCTGACAGGTAAGCATGTTTAAAAACCGAAAACTAAGTACATGTAACCTGTCAAACGTAGCATGTTTAAATCACTTTAAAAAAACCAAGCATTTTTAAAGCCTGGCAACTAAGAATTTATAATCTGGTCATTAAACAATTGTAATCTGACAACCAAGTGTTTGTAATTATGTGATTAAGCAACTTTCAAACTTAACAATAAAGTGCTTAATCATGCAGACATCATATGTATACATAGGAAGAAAAGTCAGAAGAAGAAAATAGAGCAAACAAGGGACCACGAGGGACGAAAGCCACACAGACAGAGGCTATGGATCGGGAGCATTTTTTTCTCATGCACAACAGTTGCCGTAGACTCCCAAAAAAACCTTTTGACGTAGGCAGGGCCAGCAAAAACGTATCTTTATTGGGCCTAGGCCCGCCGATTCATGGACGCTGGTTGTCGTACGCTAAAACACGATTAGCGGGTGTAATTAGCAGCCACCGCATGGCAAGGCGTGCGTGCGGCGCCACTACATAATAGCGTTCATAAACATTATTAATAGTAAAAACAATAATAATAATAGATTCGACATATATGTAATAGATAGGTATTAATAATGGTATTAATACTAACATTATTTTACAGCTCCTAACCCCCGTTTATATATGCCTCAAAAAGGAGGTGACGCGCGTGTAACACGTCTAGTTTTCGCTCCCGGCGCGCAGGGGAATAGTCAGGTGCCTCGCCGTCGCCGCAGGGAAACAGCTGGTGCCCCCCGTCAACCGTCGTCGAGCGGAGGGCAGTGCGTAAGTCTGCTGCGTGAAGAATGGCGGTACGTCGTTGGTTCTCCCTCCTTTTTTTTTTTTGGATTGATTTACCACTAGACCAACGGCGGCGCCTGCGCATAGTCGTCATCGTCGCCGTCCCCGAGCAGCTAGCATGTCCCTGGTCCGTGCGGACGTCGTTATTCTGGAAGTAGCTAGCTAGGTCGGCTGGATCCGTGGCCACGCTCACTACTCCGGCGGCGGTCGGGCATGGCCGACCTGTATCGTCTCTTCTTGGTGGGACATGCATGAATCCTTGTTGTTCATTTCATGGCGGCCGGTGTGGGATTTGGGGGCATCGGACTCCCACCGAGGAATCGGTTTACTGCTAGTTGTGTACATTTGGTAAGGAAATACAGAGTATAATGGATTATTATTACCCGGCTGTCCGATCCGTGATATGCTTCTCGGCAAGCCATTATTGCTTTCGGACCGAGGCCCCCCCCCCCCCCCCCCCCGCGCATCAAGCTCACGTCTGGCTGCTGCCTGTTTTTTCCCTCGGATATAGTTAGTCCCATAGCAATGGCAGCACATCTCTTGTTCCGTATATATGACTGCTGCTGCAGCACAGCTTCCGGCCTTGGTATCAATCGAGCTAGATGAAAATGAGCGCCCCTGTTTCTGCTTGTTCCGCCGGCACCGCCGCTACTCATCACCATCAAGCAAGTCTAGCTCGGCCCAGGGCCGGCCCTGATACTCGAGGGGCCCTGGTACGAGATAACAGAGTGGGGCCTTCGTGCACATACAATTGTAAATCATTATTTTTTCTTTTCATTTAATTTTCTAGGTAAAGTTACTGTCAAGGTCATACAAATATATTTATATTTTTTTCCTGTGATATACAAACTAGTCATCTCAATTCATAAAAGCTAAGATATGTTTTAAGGACAAAACATTTTAACCGAAGATCGCGCTTGTCATATTCCAACTCAAAACCATCGTGGGTTGGACTGCATTCGTAGTTGATTCATGGGCTGCAAATCTTGCAGTAAACGTTCTTACATCTACCCAGTAAACGATGTAGGATTTGATAAAATTAATTAGCGTACCCACGTACCCGCCTATCCGCTCGCATGCATGCAGTGCCAGCTCACGACCGCATGCATAGCCCATACATGTACCAATCGGGAGGGAGTATTCATCCTAATCAAATTAATCGGGGCCCTGTGCCGAGGTGCACCTACTAAGGTGGGGCCCTTGACAATCGGGAGGCCTGTGCCTGTGCACCGGTTGCACATGCTCAGGGCCGGGACTGGCTCGGCCAGAAAAACGAGTGACGAAACTGCTGCATGCAAGGCTTACACCGGGCCTTTCCTAGTGTCGCTGCCACGCTCTTAGTGGGCTGAAGGTTTTTTTAAGTGGGCTGCGTCTGTGTGGATTAGAGAAAGGCCCATGAGAAGTAGTAGACGAGATGGATTGAAAACTAGATGACTAGAAAATCCCTTCAGAATTTCCCTCGAAAAATTATACGTTAGAGCCAGCGCATCCTCGATCAGATCCGTCGAATCCAACGGCGCTCGGGCGGGCTGATCAGCCGCAGCGTCCACCGTTTGGTTGTTGTTTGGATCTTCTAATATACACCAACGAAGTTGTTTGGATCGATCCATGCCGCCGCTCTCCGCGGGCTGCTATTCCATGCCGCCGCCGCTCGCAGCGACCCTAGTCACCGGCCGGCAGCCACCACCGCGGCAGCGCCGTGCTAGGCACAGCAGGGCCGCTCTCTCAATCCTGCGGCGATGTTGACATCATCGACGTGTCGTGTGATCGAGCGTTCCAGGTCATGGATCACTTTACCTATTCCTCAAGCACTCAGATCCAAAGGTACCACACCTATTCCCTCCGTATCGAAATATATTAGATACTCCAACGACTTATATTTCGATACAGAAGAAGTACTTTCCATTATATTTTGTTGATGGATTGCAACTTAATACTCATTAGTATAATTAATTTGATTCTCTTCACACACAAAAACTGATTAAACTGCTAATTACATGTGCCTTTCTTTTAACGAGAGATAACTTTCTTTTAAAAAGCTACATGCATGGTCACTATATATATGTAAAGATTTTAGGTACAAAATGACATTATTTACCTTTCGATAAACTTTGTAGTCTGGGACTTTTGTGATATTTTATCTCCAGTAAGAAGTTACATCTTTCGGAGCGAGCGGGTCCCCACCATGCATTTGCTCGCCATGATTGTGTTCTTACGCCCGGGATGGGAGCAGACATGGAAAGAATATTATGATGTCAAGAATTGAATGGTTCTTTCCTTAGTCCATGCTTACCGCGGATGTTCCTGGATCGAATGCCTCAAGTCAACATCCGAGGTTCGGATGTTATCGAACACCATCTGGTCCCTAGTCTTCACAACCCAAGGGACACAACACATCGCCCTGCCAAGGAGAGGACGGCTCCAAGAGGGGTGATAGGAAGACAAGGCATGCCAAGTACTTTTGACAGAGGAACTGACTGCGGCGGCCGAGGACGCGTGTCCACATCGGACGTAAACAGGGGCAATGTAAGAAGAGGCACAAGATCGTCTATAACCGTCCCGTGCAAATAGTGCAGTCATCATATTCGAGGAAGCTGGTCCGATGTAGGAGGTGTTGGAAATATGCCCTAGAGGCAATAATAAATTAGTTATTATCATATTTCCTTGTTCATGATAATCGTTTATTATCCATGCTATAATTGTATTGATCGAAGACCTAGATGCATGTGTGGATACATAGACAAAACCATGTCCCTAGTATGCCTCTAATAGACTAGCTCGTTGATCAAAGATGGTTAAGGTTTCCTAGCCATTGACATGAGATGTCATTTGATAACGGGATCACATCATTAGGAGAATGATGGGATGGACAAGACCCAAACTACAAACGTAGCATATGATCGTGTCAGTTTAATGCTACTGTTTTCTGCATGTCAAGTATCTGTTCCTATGACCATGAGATCATGCAACTCACTGACACGGGAGGAGTGCCTTGTGTGTATCAAACGTCGCAACGTAACTGGGTGACTATAAAGGTACTCTACAGGTATCTCCGAGGGTGTCTGTTGGGTTGGCATGGATCAAGACTGGGATTTGTTACTCCGTGTGACGGAGATGTATCTCAGGGCCCACTCGGTAATACAACATCACAACAAGCCTTGCAAGCAATGTGACTAAGTGTTAGTCACGAGATCTTGTATTACGGAATGAGTAAAGAGACTTGCCGGTAACGAGGTTGAAATAGGTATGGAGATACCGACGATCGAATCTCGGGCAAGGAAACATACCGAAGAACAAAGGGAACATCATACGGGATTAACTGAATCCTTGACATAGAGGTTCGACCGATAAAGATCTTCGTAGAATATGTAGGAACCAATATGGGCATCCAGGTCCCGCTATTGGTTATTGACCGTAGAGGTGTCTCGGTCATGTCTACATAGTTCTCGAACCCACAGGGTCTGCACACTTAAGGTCTGGTGACGTTTCGGTAGTATAGAGTTATGTATGGTGGTGACCGAAGGTTGCTCGGAGTCCCGGTTGAGATCCCGGACGTCACGAGGAGCTCTGGAATGGTCCGGAGGTAAATATTGATATATAGGAAGTCCCATTTTGGTCGCCGGAAAAGTTTCGGGCTAATCGGTAATGTATCGGGAGTGCCGGTAGTGTACCGGGAGACCACCGGGAGGGGTATTTCGACCCAAGAGGCTTCATGGTCTGTGGGAGAGTAAATACCAGCCTTTTGTGGGTTGGTGGAAGTCCCACATAAGGCCCATGCGGCTGGGAGAAAAAGCCCAAAGGGAAAAAGGTGGGAAAGGCCAAAAAAAGGAGGAATCCTAGTCCTACTAGGATTGGAGGAGGAGTCCTCCTTTCCTCCCCACTTTGGCCGACCCAAGGGCTGGATTTCTGGCAGCCAAGCCTCCTCCTCCTCTCCTCCTATATATACTAGAGGATTTTAGGGGTTTGGCACAGAATTTTGAGCCACGTGCTGCCCGTTCCTCTAGTGCATAGTTTCTCCTCTAGATCAGATTTCTGCAGTGCTTAGACGAAGCCCTGTCGGAATAGCTCCACCACCATCTCCGGAGCGCCGTCACGCCGCCGGAGAACTCTTCTAACTCTTCGCTCCCTCTTGCTGGATCAAGAAGGCGGAGATCGTCATCGAGCTATACGTGTGCTGAACGCGGAGGTGCCATCCGTTCGGTGCTAGATCGGAAGGATCGTGATGAGTTCGCGGGACGGATCGTGACGAGATCGCGGGACGGATCGTGATGAGTTCGCTGGACGGATCGTGATTGGATCGCAGGATGGATCGTTATGAGATCGCGGGATGCTCGACAATTTGGATCGCGAAGACGTTCGACTACACCAACCGCGTTTCTTAACGCTTCCCGCTTAGCGATCTACAAGGGTACGTAGATCCACTCTCCCTCTCGTAGATGCTCATCACCATGGATAGATCTTGCGTGTGCGTAGGAATTTTTTTGTTTCCCATGCAACGTTCCCCAACAGTGGCATCATGAGCTAGGTCTATGTGTTGATGAGATCTCGAGTAGAACACAAAAGGTTTGTGGGCGTTGATGCTTAGATTGCTTCCTCCCTTGGTCGGATTTTGGTTCAGCGGTATTGTGAAATGAAGTGGCCCGGACCAACATTACGCGTACACTTACGAGAGACCGGTTCCCTCGACGCAACTTGGTGCCTAGATGGCTTGCGGGTGGCAGTTTCTCTCACTTTAGTTGGATCGGATTCGACAAAGGCGGTCCTTGAGAAGGTTGAAAAGCAACTAGTGTATCACCGTTGTGGTTTTTGCATAGATGGGAATTGTTCTTGCTAGATACCCGTAGCAGCCACGTAAAACATGCAACAACAATTAGAGGACGTCTAACTTGTTTTTGCAGGGTATGTTGTGATATGATATGGCCAATTACATGATGTGATATATGTGATGTATGAGATGATCATGTGATGTATAGATTATCATGACTAGCATGTCGATGAGTACGGCAACCGGCAAGAGCCATAGGGTTGTCTTTAATTATTGTATGACCTTCGTGTCAATCATTAAGCGCTATATAATGTTTTACTTTATTGCTAAACTGTAGCAATAGTAGTAGAAGCATGTTGGGCGCGACAACCCCGATGGAGACACGTTGATGGAGATCAAGATGATGGAGATCATGGTGTCATGTCGGTGACGATGGAGATCATGCCGGTGCTTTCAAGATGGAGATCTAAAGCACAAGTTCATGGCCATATCATGTCACTTACGAATTACATGTGATGTTAATCCTTTTGTGCACCTTGTTTTGCTTAGTATGACGGTAGCATTATAAGGTGATCCCTCACTTAAATTTCAAGATAAATTGTGTTCTCCCCAAGTGTGCACCGTTGCGAAAGTTTGTCGTGTTGAGACACCACGTGATGATCGGGTGTGATAGACTCTACGTTCACATACAACGGGTGCAAGCCAGTGTTGCACGTGCAGAACACTCGGGTTAAACTTGACGAGCCTAGCATGTACAGACATGGCCTCGGAACACAAGAGACCAAAAGGTCGAACATGAGTCATATAGTAGATATGATCAACATAATGATGTTCACCATTGAAACCACCTCAACTCACGTGATGATCGGACTTGAGTTGATGAATTTGGATCATGTATCACTCGAATGACTGGAGGGATGTCAATTTGAGTGGGAGTTCTTAAGTAATATGATTAATTGAACTCATTATCATGAACATAGTCAATATTGTCTGTGCAAATTATGTTGTAGATTACTTGCTCGCGCTGTAGCTCCCTTGAAATTTTATATGTTCCTAGAGAAATAGAGTTGAAAGATGTTGGTAGCAATATTGCGGACTGGGTCCATGATCTGAGGATTTTCCTCATTGCTGCACAAAAGGCTTATGTCCTTAATGCACCTCTCGGTGCGCCAACCCCTCTAGCGTCGTTTGTAGATGTTGTGAACATTTGACAGGCACGTTCTGATGACTACTTGAGAGTTTAGTGCGTCATGTATTATGGCTTAGAATTGAGGCTCCGACACGTTTTGAACGTCACAGAACATATGAGATGTTCTAAGAGCTGAAATTAGGATCTCAGGCTCGTGCCCATGTTGCGAGATATGAGATCTCCAACAAGATTTTTTGCCTGCAAGATGAAGGAGAATAGCTCAATCGTTGAGCATGTGCTCAGATTGTCTGGGTGCTACAATCGCTTGAATCGAGTGGGAGTTGATATTCCAGATAAGATAGTGATTGATATAGTTCTCCAAGTCACTATCACTAAGCTACTAGAACTTGGTGATGAACTATAAAACGCCAGGGATAGAAATAATGATCCCTGAGCTGTTCGCGATGTTTGACACCGCGAAGGTAGAAATCAAGAAGGAGCGTCAAGTGTTGATGGTTAGTAAAACCACTAGTTTCGAGAAGAGCAAGGAGGGAAACTTCATGGATGGCAAGTCAGTTGCTGCTCCAGTGAAGCAACCCAAATTTGAACTCGAACCCGAGACTAAGTGCTTCGATTATGAGGAGAGCAGTCGCTAAAGCGGAACAACCCTAGATACTTGGTAGATAAGAAGGCTGGCAACGTCAACAGAAGTATATTTGATATATGTGTTATTGATGTGTACCTTGCTAGTACTCCTAGTAGCACCTGGGTATTGGGTACCGGTTCGGTTGCTAAATGTTAGTAACTCAAAATAAAAGCTATGGAATAAACGGAGAACTAGCTAAGGGTGAGGTGACGATGTGTGTTGGAAGAGTTTCCAAGGTTGATGTGATCGACATCGCACGCTCTCTCTACCTTCGGGATTAGTAACAAACCTAAATAAGTGTTATTTGGTGTTTTGCGTTGAGCATGAACGTGATTAGATCGTGTTTATTGCAACACGGTTATTCATTTAAGTTAGAGAATAATGGTTATTCTGTTTACATGAATAATACCTTTAATGGTCATGCACCCAGTGAGAATGGTTTGTTGAATCTTGATCGTAGTAATACACATGTTCATAACATTGATGCCAAAAGATGCAAAGTTAATAATGATAGTACCACATATTTGTGGCACTGCCGCTAAATGTCATATTGGTATAAAACGCATGAAGAAACTCCATACTGATGGATCTTTGGACTCTTTCGATTTCGAATCGGTTGAGACATGCAAACCATGCCTCTTGGTCAAAGATGACTAAGGACCCCATTTTCTGGTTTGACGGAGCGGGCAAGTGATTTATTGGAAATGATACATGTTGATGTATGCAATCCAATGAGTCTTGTAGCGTGCGATGGATATCGTTATTTTCTTACCTTCACTGATGATTTGGGTAGATATAGTGTATGTTTACTTAATGAAACACAAGTCTGAATATTTTGAAAAGTTCAAGCAAATTCAGAGTGAAGTTTAAGATCATCGTGATAAGAAGATAAAAATATCTGCCTAAGGATCGTGGAGGTGAATATCTGAGTTACGAGTTTGACATACAACTTTAGACAATGTAAAAGTTGTTTCACAACACACGCCACCTGGAACACCATAGTGTGATGGTATGTCCGAACGTCATAGTCGTGCTCTATTGGATATGGTGCATGTTATGATGTCTCTTATCGTTTTGCTACTATAATTTTGGGGTTGTGCATTAGAGACAACTACATTCACTTTAAATAGGGCACCATCTAAATCCGTTGAGATGACACCGTGTGAATTATGGTTTGATAGAAACCTAAGCTGTCATTTCTTGATGTTTGGGGCTGCGATGCTTGTGTGGAAAATGTTTTCACCTAATGAGCTCGAACCCAAAGCGGACAAATGCATATTCGTAGAATACCCTAAGAACAGTTGGGTGAACCTTCTATCTCAGATCCAAGCATAAAGTGTTTGTTGCCAAAACGGGTCCTTTCCCGAGAAAAAGTTTCTCTCAAAAGAATTGAGTGGGAGGAAGATAGAACTTGATGAGGTTGTTGAATCTTTGTTTCAACCAGAGAGTAGCGCAACACAGAAAGATGTTTCTGTGGAACCTACGTCAGTTGAAGAGGAAGTAAATGATGATGATCATGAAGCTTCGGATCAAGTTACTATCGAACCTCGTAGATCGACAAGGATGTGTACTGCTCCTGAGCGGTACGATAACCCTGTCTTGGAGGTCATGTTGTTGGACGACAATGAACCTACGAGCTGTGGAGAAGCGATGATGGCCCCAGATTCCGACAAATGGTTAGAGGCCATGAAATCCGAGAAAGGATCCATATATGAAAACCAAGTATAGACTTTGGTAGAATTGCTCGTTGGACGGAAGGTCGTTGAGTACAAATGGATCTTTAAAATTAAGATAGACGCTGATGGTGAATGTCACCATTTATAAAGCTCGACTTGTCGCAAAGAAGTTTCCGGCAAGTTCAAGGAGTTGACTGCGATGAGACTTTCTCACTCGTAGCGATGCTAAAGTCTGTTAGAATTATGTTAGCAGTTGCTGCATTTTTCAATTTTGAAATCCGGCAGATGGATGCCAAAACATCGTTTCCTTTCTTGAGGAAAGGTTGTATGTGATACAACCAGATGGTTTTGTCAGTCCTAAGGATGCTAAAAGGTGTGCAAGCTTCAGTGATCCTTCTATGAACTGAAGCAAGCATCTCGGAGTTGGAATATACACTTTGATGAGGTGATTAAAGTTTTTGAGTCTATACAAAGTTTACGAGAAACTTGTATTTACAATAAAGTGAGTAGGAGCACTGTAGAGTTTCTCACAGGCATATGTGGCTGACATATTGTTGATCGGAAATGATATAGAATTTCTGAAAAGCATAAAGGGTTGTTTGAAAAGAGTTTTTCAAAGGAAGACCTGGATAAAGCTACCTAATTGTTGAGCATCAAGATCTATAGAGATAGATCAAGATACTTGATGAGACTTTCAATGAGTACATACCTTGACAAGATTTTGAAAGAGTTCAAAATGGATCAGTCAAAGAAAGAGTTCTCGCCTGAGTTGTAAGGTATAAAGTTGAGTAAGACTCAATGCCCAGTGACTACAGAAGATAGAGAAAAGATGAGTGTCATCCCCTATGCTTCAGCCATAGGCTCTATCATGTATGCAATGCTGTGCACAAGACCCGATGTCAGCCTTGCCATAAGTATGGCCGGAAGGTTTCAAAGTGATTCTAGAATGGAGCACTGGACAGCGGTCAAGATTATCCTTAGTAACTAAAAGACTAAGGAGATGTTTCTCGATTATGGAGGTGATAAAGAGTTCGTCGTAAAGAGTCACGTCGATGCAAGCTTTAACACCAATCTAGATGACTCGTAGTAGCAATCTGGATACGTATAGTGGAGCAGCCATTTGGAATAGTACCAAGTGGAGTGTGGTAGCAGTGATTACGGTTTGACATAGAAATTTGCAAAGTACACACGGATCTGAATGTCGCAGACCCGTTGACTATAAGACCTCTCTCACATGCAAAGCATGATCGAGCCCCAGAACTCATTGGGTGTTATATTCATAACAATGCAAATCATATGGTGATGTGAACTAGATTATTGACTCTAATGCAAGTGGGAGACTGTTGGAAATATGCCCTAGAGGCAATAATAAATTAGTTATTATCATATTTCCTTGTTCATGATAATTGTTTATTATCCATGCTATAATTGTATTGATCGAAGACTTAGATGCATGTGTGGATACATAGACAAAACCATGTCCCTAGTATGCCTCTAATAGACTAGCTCGTTGATCAAAGATGGTTAAGGTTTCCTAGCCATTGACATGAGATGTCATTTGATAACAGGATCACATCATTAGAAGAATGATGGGATGGACAAGACCCAAAGTACAAACGTAGCATATGATCGTGTCAGTTTAATGATACTGTTTTCTGCATGTCAAGTATCTGTTCCTATGACCATGAGATCATGCAACGCACTGACACCGGAGGAGTGCCTTGTGTGTATCAAACGTCGCAACGTAACTGTGTGACTATAAAGGTACTCTATAGGTATCTCCGAGGGTGTCTATTGGGTTGGCATGGATCAAGAGTGGGATTTGTTACTCCGTGTGACGGAGAGGTATCTCAGGGCCCACTCGGTAATACAACATCACAACAAGCCTTGCAAGCAATGTGACTAAGTGTTAGTCACGGGATCTTGTATTACGAAATGAGTAAAGAGACTTGCCGGTAACGAGGTTGAACTAGGTATGAAGATACCGACGATCGAATCTCGGGCAAGTAAACATACCAAAGAACAAAGGGAACATCATACGGGATTAACTGAATCCTTGACATAGAGGTTCGACCGATAAAGATCTTCGTAGAATATGTAGGAACCAATATGGGCATCCAGGTCTCGCTATTGGTTATTGACTGTAGAGGTGTCTCGGTCATGTCTACATAGTTCTCGAACCCGCAGGGTCTGCACACTTAAGGTTCGGTGACGTTTCGGTAGTATAGAGTTATGTATGGTGGTGATCAAAGGTTGTTCGGAGTCCCGAATGAGATCCCGGACATGATGAGGAGCTCCGGAATGGTCCGGAGGTAAATATTGATATATAGGAAGTCCTATTTTGGTCACCGGAAAAGTTTCGGGCTAATCGGTAATGTACCGGGAGTGTCGGTAGTGTACCGGGAGACCACCGGGATGGGTATTTCGACCCAAGAGGCTTCGTGGGATGTGGGAGATTAAATACCAGCCTTTTGTGGGCTGGTGGAAATCCCACACAAGGCCCATGCGGCTGGAAGAAAAAGCCCAAAGGGAAAAAGGTGGAAAAAGGCCAAAAAAAGGAGGAGTCCTAGTCCTACTAGGATTGGCGGAGGAGTCCTCCTCTCCTCCCCACTTTGGCCGACCCAAGGGCTGGCTTTTTGGCAGACAAGCCTCCTCCTACTCTCCTCCTATATATATACTAGAGGATTTTAGGGTTTTGGCACAGAATTTTGAGCCACGTGCTGCCCGTTCCTCTAGTGCATAGTTTCTCCTCTAGATCGGATTTCTGCAGTGCTTAGGCAAAGCCCTGCCGGAATAGCTCCACCACCATCTTCGGAGCACCGTCACGCTGCTGGAGAACTCTTCTACCTCTCCTCTCCCTCTTGCTGGATCAAGGAGGCGGAGATCGTCATCAAGCTGTACGTGTGCTAAACGCGGAGGTGCCGTCCGTTCAGTGCTGGATCGGAAGGATAGTGATGAGTTCGCGGCACGGATCGTGACGAGATCGTGGGACGGATCGTGATGAGATCGCGGGACGCTCGGCAATTTGGATCGCGAAGACGTTCGACTACACCAACCGCGTTTCTTAACGCTTCCCGCTTAGCGATCTACAAGGGTACGTAGATCCACTCTCCCTCTCGTAGATTCTCATCACCATGGATAGATCTTGCGTGTGCATAGGAATTTTTTTGTTTCCCATGCAACGTTCCCCAGCATGCTATCTGTCACCCTTCTTGTGCTTCTCTTTATCATCTTTCACTATATGGTGTTCAGAGCCATAGGGTCATTCCCGTGTTTCCTCTAAAGACTTGGTCGCATGGGATAGTTTTCGAGATTCGATTGGACAGACATCGGTGGGGTGGTTCTTTTCTAGGGTAGCCACTTGATCCTACCAGAGAGTATGTTAGAGTGATGATCATTGTCGGTCCATGTGGGTTGAGTATTCATTGTTTGGACCTACCCTTCATGTGGATAGATGCCAAGATAGTTGATTGGCTTGATATGGAGGCATCATCTTTCCCGATCAAATGTATTCTTGATAGAACGTATCATGTCATTGATGGTCTAGAGTCACCTGGACCCTAACTTGCACAAGTTAACATGAGAAAGAACACTTCGTAATACTTCACACTGTTTGATGTAAATTGTGTGCTCTACGTACGATTGTAAAATGTAAAATAAATCTAATATCTGATTGTACATTTTCCATTAACTGAAACTAGAAGTAAGAAGTACTAGAGCTCCAAGTTTCTATGGTGACTATCAATGAACATGATTTTCTCTCTTGTTAGCAAACGTGGTGGGTGGCTAGCTACAATCCACCTCGATCCATTAGATTTGTCGCATCTTTCATCCTCTTGCACACTAGCGGGCCAATGAAACTAGCGGGCCAATGGTCAAGGGTCATCGATGTGTGGGAGAGTCCTCTAGCAACACAACATATGTTGGTGGGGAGTGTTTCCTCTCCGTACTTTGTGAATTTGAATTTTTATCCAGATTCGATTTGAGAAGCATCACTCAATGATTTTTCCTAGGAAAGCCACATATTGCTAGCATACTTTTTGATTAAAAGAGAATATATTTCATATCAAGAAGATACCATTTACACCTGGTCTCTGCACCAACACAACATCAAGAAATGGCTAGTTAAGATATCAAGGACACCCAATCAAATTATTAATAAAAGGGGAAAGAAAAGCATGGCGCCAAAAAGTCAATCCAAAGGAAATGGCAACCGTCACAATGCCACCAACCTCCCTTGAACATATGAACTGAATGACAGGTTCTTAGACAACAATGCCTCTTGAAAGGGAACTACGCATTGTGCCACCCTTGTCAAACCAACTAGTCAAGGCGATATTATGGGTTTTCACCCTGAAGATTGAGTCTAAGCAAACTTCAAGCAATGCTGTCAAGAACGGTGTGTAAACTCCACCATTTCCAGGTACAACCAACTAATGTGTCATTAGCATATGGCACGGTGATAAGCTTGGTCAACCAATGTAGGTTTGATCTACATTTTTCGACTCAACATTCATGGTGGTGCATGCCAAGCTTTGTGATGGGCTTGTGTAGTCATTATCTTCTATCCTAATCAGATGTGTTTGTTTGGAGCTGGCACAATAATGCTGGTATTGAGGAACCTCGGCTCTCACTTGCTAGAGATGGAAGGATGAGAACTCCTTTTGTTTCATCTCACTGGCTCAATTTGATGTAAAGTGAATGTTCAACATGTGCTTTATAATAGTTTTGAGAGTTGATATCACTTTTCCAACACGTAATAAAAGTAAGTTGTATTGATGCATCGAAAAAAATCAATCATAGGTGATGGAGTGTATTTTTTATTTTCTCTCTTGACGATGAATTCTCGGATGACTGCCTCCTTGCTCCCGCCAATTCTTCCTAGAATGCATGCTAAGTGGTGGATTGGATTCTAATGATGTCTTCTTCCCTAATTAAAATGTTCTTCATTAGATATGGCATCGCAACATTATCACCTGGGTTGTCACTTGCTCGATTTACCATGAGAATAACACTCATTATGTTCCCCCCTCACTTTTCTCAATTTGATGAAAATTGTGTGTTCTACTTCTCATTTCCTAGAGACCATTGGAGTATCGCCTGCTCATTGGTGGTCTACTTCTCAGAACAATGGGGGAGGATAGGCCATTTTCGATGCTAAACGTCACATTATTCCTATTATCACAATTTCCTGGCCAAGATACCACTTGAATATGGTGACGTTTGACAAGAGGGAACTTTTCATTGGTATGCGCTTCAGACGACCAAGTTATGCAACATCCTCATGTACTAGAAATAACTATGTAGCATTAGTTATGCCACTACCAAGAGAAACTCAATAATATATAAAGATTCTAGCTAGAACAACTCAAGACCGATCAAACCTGATTGTTTGGCCAAGAGAGAACACTAGATTGTTTTCGTGCTCGGAAGGGACTTCTCATCTCCATGCACTCCGGACGAGCAAGTTCCATAGGATGATTATAAACCGCTTGTGGTTATGTGGCTTAAAGTATGTCGGTACCAAGGGTAAATCACTTATATAGCAAGTTCCTAGATAGACTCAGTCAAGAGCAAGCAAACACTAAGTAGTATGCATCTTTCTTCTCTTGCTAACGGTAAGTGTATGTCCTCTATTGTCAATGGCTCGTGAAATGGACTAGAAAGTAAGACTTCACATAATTAGTTGTTATGCATGGTCATCACCTTAGGTACATCTCAACAACGACACTGACCGTAGTGGCACCTAGACAGGCTACATCGTATGGATGGTGGCGAGTGCCGATCCTACATGTGTATATGAACCTTCGGCATGATACCTACCTTCTACCTTCTACTCTACTACAAATGGAGATTGCATCATGTATGCACAAATAAGGCTTACTACCTTATTACCATGTTTCCATGTGAGGATGGTAAGATAGTGAAACATGGTGTAATAGTTTTTTTAGGCAGTGTGGTTTTTCTTGCTCACACACAATAGAAATCATTGGAGGACAAAGTTATGTGTAGTAAGGTATCCGATACCCCTATTTTACTCGCTTAAGTGCAAAAGTACAAAAAAATGTGGCTCATGATATGTCGGTGATCTAGATGGGAATAGATAAAAAAAGGAAAGACATCAAGGTTTCTATTGTTATTCTAGTTATGTAAGTGACTAATATGAGCCCGTGGTTGAGTCAGTTGTATTTTAGGGGATTTTCTAACATTACCATATTTTTTCTAGTTAACCGGTCAAGTAATTTTAGTACATAATAGAATCAAAATGTTTGATTATTTGTTGTCCATGATGAAACGTCGGCAATCCTTTGACCAAAACATGGCATTGACACAACGATACTCTTTGAGAAGGAATTATGTGGTTTTAGTGGATGTGATACGTATCCACCTATATGGTCCCAAATTCTAAATTCTCTCACGCTGAGAATGCAATCTATCGTTATTTAGCCATTTGATGCAAGCATCGTCAAGTTGTACTGCAGTAATGCGTGTTCGGTTAGTAATTTTATTCTAGGTGATAATGGGCAAACCTGGTCAATCTGGTCACATTTTTAGATTTACCTGATCATTGTCCTCCCATAAAACAGTCGTATTATGTATAATGTGATCAATTTCCAGGAGAACTACTCTTCTGGTATTTTAAAGCTAGCACACTTCAGTTAATCCACCCCTATAATTTTAAATTATATTGTTTCTGATTGTGTTGATGTATATTTTTTGTGCATTATCTTATTATATTGTTGCGAATTTCTATATGGATATCACGCTAGAAATTTCAATTGTGACGTCTTGGAGTTGATGTTACAGTGCAGGGTAGAATTATTACTCTTCTCTACAATTGCTTTTCGCATGGTTCGCTTTCAATATTGATTGATGTGTGCTTAACTAATATCACAGGACTGGCGAGGCAATAGTGATGGCCGTGATAAGGGGAAAAGCATTGTTGAGGCTGAACCCTCATGGTCTCCGGACTTGAGGAACTTAGATGCTCCTGACTCATTCATTTTGGTACCTCAGGTAGTAACTGATTTTTTTTAAGAACAAGAGCTAGCCATGACTTGTTGTTATTAATCGTATGTGTGATATCTGCATGGGAATAGACAAAAAAAAGGAGAGATATCATGTTTTCTATTGCTACGTCCAATTGTAATTGTGAGTCAAATAATATGGGCCCATAATTGACCTAGTTGTAGTTATGATGATCTAAGAGCATCTCCAATGTATAGAGGCAACCTTGCCTCTAAGATAGGCCCCACATAGTTTGCCTCTTACCAAATGAAGAAGACACAATGTATGGAGACTCTAACCAGCCTCTAAAGTGGGCCCTAACATAAATTTAAAAAATATTAATTAGCAGTACATTTGTCCTACCAATCATCTTTATCTTGTACTTTATTATGGCATTCTAAGGTTGACAAGTGGGACCGAATGGATTGTTAAAATGTTAGAGGCAGCCTCTAAGGTTAGAGGCGATGCTAGTCATTTTTTTGTTAGAGACAGCTCATGCAATGTATGTAGGCTGCCTCTAAGAGAAGAGAGAGGGCTTAGACGCAGAAAAATCATACACTGTGGGTGCCCTAATGGTTATGCTTTTGTTGATTGAAAGAGGGTAGTATATTAATGGCCAGTTGTTTTGCTTTTATGTGCGATTTTCTAGTGTGGCTATATTTTCTCTAGTTAACCCATCAAGTAGTTTCAGTACGTAATAGATTCAAAATGTTTGACTATATGTTGTCCAACATGACACACTGGAACTCCTTTAACCAAACATGGAATGAAACACATCGATAGTCTTTAATAAAGAATTTTCCGGTTTAGTTTATGTTATACTAATCCATCTATATTGTCCAAAATTCTTACTTATATGGCACTTCACATCATGCATTTGAGTTATATATTAATTTATACTGCTAACTACTTTATTTATCCATTTGATGCAAGCATCATCAAGTTGTTCTGCACTAGTCATGTTTGGTTAGTAATCATACTCTAGGTGATAATGGGCAAACTTGGTCAATCTGATCATATTTTTGGAATTACCAACCTGATCACCTCCCTCCATAAAATAGCCATGTTACACATAATGTGTTCAACTATCTACAAAACTATCCTTCCTAGAAATCTAGCACACTTTAGTTAATTAGGCATCCCTATAAATTCAAGATACACTATTTCTAATTGTATTTGTATATATTTTTACCACTTTCTCTTATTGTCTTGATAAGACAATACCGGAGGAGATTTTTTCAATAAAAAAGATAGTCTTTTCTTCCTGCTTTTTTATGTGTTCTAAACTCTAAAATCGAAATACTGGTTTCACGCTAGAGATTTCATAGCAATATTTTGCGGTTTATGTGATAGTGCATGATAGAATTGCTGTTCCTGGCCCATCCTCGCTGGTACGACATGTAGTAATCGATTGTGTATTTAAGTACTAGAGCTAGCCATGCCTTGTTGTTATTAAGAACATAGTGTGATGTTTGTTTTTCCAACTATCTGAAGGGTTCTAATGGATGGGCTAACGGGGAAGCGTCATCTACTACTTTAGTTGAGAGATATGTGGCAATGGGTTTTCAAACAGAAATGGCCGTGATGAGCATCAAGGAGATTGGTAATACTGAAATGAAGCAATCTCATTTCATTTTCTTATCTGTGTTTGCACTGTCTATCTAATCGAGGCTTTTGTTTTTTCTTTCAGGGCATAGTGACGAAAATGCATTGCTCGAGCTACTGCTAACATACAAGGTAGGTGTCGATGGCTGTTATTACTAACTTTATCCAATGATGCCCTTTCTACATGATGGCAAGGATCATATGTTAGGATTGGTGATCTCAAATGCAGGCACTAGGTGATGAAGATGCATTGGGTAACTGCTCTACTTCTGGCTGGGCCCCCCTTAGTGTTGAAGATGGTGATCATGATCTTGATTTTGAGAGATCAGATGGTGATGACGATGCTGGTGATACACAGCCCAACTCTGGTGATTATGGTGATGAGGTAGATGATTCATTGTCTTTAGTTCAGTAGCTAAAAATTCTTTTACCATATGTATGATGATATATGTGAATTCCTTGCCATGCATACCTTGCGGACCCCTTTTATGTATTGTTTGAGCTTTGTTTGTTTTGCTCCTAGCGTTTCTTGAGAGTAGAGTTGCATGGTTAAGTTTGAGCACCTGATTTTTTTACATAAAATTCTCATCATGTTAAAGTTTTATCGTGTAAGAGTTAATATAGGATGTGAGGTTGACTACCATTAGACCAATGCCTTCTTCAAAGTATTCAAACAGGCTGAAAAAGAGTAGAAAGTGAGTATATTGTTGTGTTGCTTGCTTCTAATTTTGATGAATTAGAAAATTTATTTCTGTTAGACAGCACTCTTTTTTTCTTCAGTTCCTATGTATTTAAATATTAGTTACAACTTTACAAGACATATGACATGAGGAGTTATGATGCTACAAGAAAATCATACCACAGGTGGTGTAAACAAGAGAAGATATACACATGCCACATGTGCTTTAACTTGAACAAATAAAATTTTACACAATAAATATGCCCTTTGATTTATTTTGTAGTGCAAGATACAGTGTAAAATCGGAGTGAGCAAAGAAGAGTTCCGAAGAAGTACAAGCTAAACTTGAATGCTGAATACTAAAGAAAGAAGTAGGAATATATATAGGTTGGCCTAAATAATTTTGTTGACTGGAGTAAAGTTGTGCTGTGACCCAGCTCATTACTTTTCCGTAGAATCAAATGAGGTTGGAAACTAGCATGTGGGTTAGTAAGAACAAGGTATTCAATGATTAAATGGCATAGTTCAAGATTATTCTTTTGACTTTCAGTTACACAAAGTTAAAATAATACTACTAGAAAAGAACATCACATATATACTGTACTAGTTGCATCAAACTTCCCACCGAGACAAATCTCGAGATCAACATATACCTGTTAGCTGAGACCTGAGAAAAATGAGGGTGTCAATACCTAGATGTTCAGAGTGGATACATTAAGTCACTAATTTAGAAACCTCAGAATGTACTATATGAAATGATAGCTGAATTTCGTATGAGTTACGCAAATAAAATTTGTAAAGAAAATATTGCATGGTCCATCCTATTCATGGCGATATATATGTAATAACAAGTAGGGATATGCTCATCCGCTGCCCGCATAAGGTTCATATCTGTCCAAGGACAATGGTATAAGGTTCGGATCTTCCCAAAGCCGAAGAAGTTCTTTGAACTACACTACAGCCAAGGCAAATCTCTAGTATTGGTATCGGGGCCGGTGTCTAGGGATAGGAGCTGTAGGGAAAGTGTAGAGAGTGATTCCTGTTTATTACACCTGCTTGGCAAAAAAGATATATCTTGATTACTAGTAATTAAGCGATGAACCTGAAATAGGGTGGATGGGAACACCATCATGTTCTCCTGAAGACACATGCATTTGCCTCATCATCCATCTGTCATTAACATTCTATCATGAAAGCAGCATGAAGAGAACAGACAACTGTGTTTCACCACTATTATGCATCCTGCATATAGTGCCATTATGTGAAACAACAAAGTTAGACTATGTACCTTTAGTTTATTCCAGTCCAGAACTTCATATCGCTAGTGTAGGAGGTAGTTTCAAGTGTAAAATGATGTGCATTTGTGTTCATAAAAAAAAATAGTAACTCTTAACATGACTTTCAAGCGACATCGGAGAATAAGAAAGCGAGTTCCTAAATTATTTCATTGATTTATCCTGATCACTTTTTTTTCTTGTTTCTTGGGTAGTCTGTGCTATACATTTCTTGATCATTTATTAGTTTTAGGGTCCCCCTTCTTTTCTATGGCCTCATATGTGTTTCTATGCAGTTGTATTTCCTTATCAGTGTTCACTTAGTTGGCATTAAGAAGTCGGTAACATATAGAAAACATTTTCTAATCTTAGTTTTTCTTATCCTTTTCTGCAGAATTTTATATAAAAGATGTCAGAGAAGGACAAGAAGAATAACTCATTAGTAGATACGGGCTTCTCTGAAAATGAAGCAAATATGGCTATTACAAGATGTGGTATGACTCTTTTTAAATTGTTGCCTTGATGTTCATTTTCCCATGGAAAAGGCGCCTTATGATATATATTTCTGTGTAAATTTTCCTAGGTGTGGATGCTGATCTCTCTGTATTGGTTGACTCGATTAGTGCATCACTGGTTGCAGGAGATTTTGACTTTTCTGATCATCAGGTACATTGTGGTTTGATGTACATTTGAATAAGAAAATGCTTTATCTCTTTGATTTAATTTGATGTAAGGACACTGCAATATGTGTACATTTTTGCAGGTTATGAATAGATGCTCTGACTCCTTTGGAGGGACAAAGAAAGTAAGATTGATGGAAGAGAGAAAGAAAAAGAGAAAACGGTATGGAGGTACAGCCGATGGCAATCAAATCTTCTTGGATGGCAGTCATGATGAACATATGCCTCCCCCAAATCCAATGGTTGGATTTAGCCTGCCCAATTATATGCAACTACCAGTGGTCAGAAAAATTCCTAAAGAAGCTATCGGGCGACCTTTTTTCTATTATGAAAATGTGGCCCGATCTCCGAATGGTGTATGGGCAACCATTTCAAGATCTCTATATAACATTGTACCTGAGTACGTGGACTCTTAGCATTTGTGTGCAGCTGCAAGGAAAAGAGGCTACATACATAATTTGTCAATTAAGAATAGAGCACCTCTTCTTCCTCTGCCTGCAAAGACCATATTTGAGGCATTCCCTCAGTACGAAAAATGGTGGCCTTCCTGGGACACGAGAACGCAGCTAAACTGCTTGCTAACACATGTGGCAGGTCCAACGCTGACTGGAGAGATTGGGTGTGCTCTTGCAAGTGCGGGCACTCCACCACCTCAAAGTGTTCAACAGTACGTCATCAATCAGTGCAAAAAGTCTAATCTTATCTGGGTTGGAAAAAATAAGGTTGCTCCATTGGAGCCTCAAGAGATTGAATATCTACTTGGTTTTCCAAAGGACCACACAAGGGGACTCAGCAACACAAATAGATACAAATGTCTCGGCAATTCGTTCCAGGTCGATACTGTAGCTTACCACTTGTCAGTGTTGAAGGGAATGTTTCCCAATGGTGTTAATGTGCTGTCCCTATTCACTGGTATTGGGGGAGGAGAGGTGGCTTTGCACAGGTTGGGTATCCACATGAGGACAGTGGTTTCTGTTGAGATAGACAAAGCTAGTAAGAGTATTTTCAGGGGTTGGTGGGATCAGACTCAAACTGTCATGCTGATTGAGATTGATGACGTGAAATCTCTTACTAATGATGAAGTTGCATCATTCGTTACTAGATTTGGCGGCTTCGACTTGGTGATTGGGGGCAGCCCATGTGACAATCTTGCCGGGTGCAACCGCTACAGCCGTGATGGCTTGGATGGAGAGAAATCTGTTTTGTTCTACGAGTACGCCAGAATCTTGAAGGCCGTCAGATCTGCTATGGCGAGGAAGTAGCCTAATCATTGCAGTACCTATTGTATCATTTAATGCTTTTTATCTAGGAACCGCAACTTATCTGTGTGTAAACATTGAGTTGATGTGGAGCATTTTAATTTCGGAAAAAGATCATATTCATATCCAGCCATACGATGTTTATGGTTGCAAACTGATTTAGATCTTGCTCATCTTTATTGGGGAGAAGACTATTCTTGGCCCCCTGAATAAGAAATTTCCCTGTAGGTGTCCCTGCTTGGTGCAACCGTTATAAGACTGAAGCTTTCAGAGAGGAAAGAGAGCTGCTACTTTGAGAGAATGTTCGCCACCTTTGCACGAATAAGAAAATCTTCCGCATGAACCTGAATGAAAAGTAGTAAAGAGAGTCTCCTGCTGCAGCCTAAAATATTCATTACAAGATGAAGCTCAAATACATAGAACAGCATGAATACAGAAGCCAGGACAATCCAGATTAATAAGTTACTGAATGAAAAGACAAGTAGATTGCCTGTTAGCGTAGTTTGGTGCACGCAAAGTTAGGTTGCGAGAAGAGTTCAGAACCTGGTGAGAACTCCTAGATATATGATATATGTTTGGTGTCATGGTTTTTGAGATCGAATGGAAGCCTGATATCCCAGCGAGAAGGAGCGTAGATGTCATTTAGAGCAGCAAGTTTGGACAAAAAAAGATTATCCCAGTGAGAAAGGAGACCTGTCGAACGTCAAGCTTTGCTGCTACAGCCATTGCAAAATGCAGCGCACCAGCTTCAGCAACTAAAGGAGATGAGACACATTCCATAGAAGCTTGAATCATAATCTCAGCGCTGCCTTGATAAGTTGTAATTTGAATGAAGAGACCAATCCCTGTGGCTGGAAGCACAGATCTTCCTTGGATCTTAGAGTTCTTCCGAGAGGCATCGGAAAAGATTTTATTTCCAACAATGATCATAAGAAATAGTAGTTCCCCGAATTCCCACTTAAAAGATCAGAAGAAATAGTAGTTCCCCGAATTCCCACTTAAAAACTCATGTTTCCACACAACATTCTCAACACTACAGAGCTAGAGGTGTTACAACAAAGGGAAAGCCAGGATACAGTACATTACAGCAAGACCATCTAACTGATGCGCTCTCTCTCTCTCTCTCTATATCTATCTATCTATCTATCTATCTATCTATCTATGTATAGACACATCAGGACACCACTCGACCTTCTGGACACTACAGGTGTGGAACAAAACGCAAGTAAAGCTTAGAGAAAGCCTCGCTGGTCCACGGTTCCCCCTCAATCTTATTTCTGATATATTGTCTGCACACAAAAGAGAAGCCAGTTCAGGTCAAGATCAAACAAATTCCCCATGCAGGCTACAAGGTAATGAGTTTGGTAGTTCAATGGACAAAACTCCAAAGAAACAGAATGCCATAATATCTTTTTAAATTGAATATCAATAACTGGAAACAAGAACAAAGTTCACTAACAGCTTCTAAAACATAACATTGTAAATTTACTAATTCATAGCTCTTGATAGTATCTCTGTTGCTACAGTAAAAGAAATAGCTAATGTACTTAATAAACACTAAGATTGGAAAACGTCGAGACATTCGGATTGAAAGCAATTTTGGTGTGCATCTTTCAACAAGCGAATATAACTGCATCTTTGCTACTTTTTTCGCCTAAAAAGGAAAAAAACATAAGAGGTGCAGTTATGCTTACACACCATGATGTGCCAACACAGATACAACGCATAATGTTCTTACATAACAGCACCTGCAGTAGCAACTAATAATGTACATTCACTTACAGTAAACATATGATGAGAGTTCCTTAAGAGATGTTTCCCACAACAGTACAACTGTGTTATAATGGGCATATCTGTCCCTGATATGTAATGTTTGAAATATTATAATTATATTACTTTGATGGCCATGAGTTGCTAATGCAAATAAATACATGAAAAGAGGTATAGCTAGATTGAGTGACTGGCAAGGATTATGTATCACCTTCATCAATTATTCCTATTGCTTCAACATTGATTCTGTGCCCACCATTGATGTCCAAACCTCTAGGAGACTTCTTGGTTCTTTTCATCTTGCCCTTCATTCCACTTTCACTGATACCATTCCCAATGTCATCACTGTCCCGGCCATAATCACCTTAAGAGAGGCCGTTATGGAAATCGGACACACGAGGGTGCACTGGCCGCACATACGATGGCGACGGGGTCTGTGAGGGAATAACAGGGACTTGTCGAGCAGCGGCATGCGACGCAAAGATAGACCTTGTGGGCAGGAGGAAGTAAAATTTCTTGTCTCCAATCTGAAGGAGGTCCTGCGAGTCAAGCTTGACAGGAGGGTTCCCCAGGGAGATGCAAGACGCCCTCAACAAGGCAGCCGTTCTTGCCGATGACATCGAGAGCGAAGCGTCGGAGTTGGAAGTCGTAGATTGTATTCTGAATCAGGAGAAACAAAATATTTGCTGTTTCTCCATGCTCGAAGCCTCCTGATCCTCGTTGCTTTCACCCCTGAGGCCTTGTACATTGCTGTGAGTGAGTCTGAAGATGAGCCATGTCATCATGTATTACTAATTTATTATGCCTATTCTCCAGCAAAGGGATGATCGGTTGGTTCTCTTTTATACTCTTTTCTTCTAAAAAAGAGGTGCCCATATGGCAGCTCATATTATCACAACACTTCTGCTTCGGTACACCTTCCTAAAACTTGCTTCCGAGACGGAAGACTTACCCCTGCTTATTAACAAATTCAAACTGATCCAGACTATTCATGTAACATTGCATCCAACATGACTGTAACCATGTTGATTTGATAATATAAGCTTGTTGCTCTCGATCTTTTTTACTCTTGTGGTGGCATTGCGGCATTGAAACAGGGCTGTTACTGCCGGGAGCCATTGCAGCATTGCGCCACAATCCAAGCATCACCACCGCCTCGCTGCGACAGCCCGCCGTGTCAACTCGGGATGCAGTGCATTACAGCAACTCTCTCATAGACACATCAGGACACCACTTGGCCTTCTGGATACTGCACTACAGGTGCAAAACGAAACGCAAGAAAAGCTTAGAGACAGGCTTGCTGGTCTGTGGTTCCGTCTAGGAGAGCAAGGAAACCAGCGAGACGAACTCCGAGATCGCCCTGCCCTTCCATTTCGTGTTGATGACGAAGTGCTCCGGGTGCTTCCTGAGCAGCTCCAGGTCTTTTATCTGGGCCTTCCTCCACGTCATTATCTAAACATAAACATCATCGATACGTGCTCCAGGTCTTTTATCTGCCCTTCCATGTCGTTCTTTTATCTGTTTTTTACTTATTTTTATATTTTAGTTTTTTCTAAATTAAAATTTGATTAACTTAAATGTGTCTTATCTAAACATAAACATTACATAATAAATTATATATAGATGTGTGTTGAATTTTTCATATATTATGTATATGTAGTTTGTATTTGTTTTCGAGTATGTTAGTAATGTGACCACATGTTCTTTTGCATATAGGTTCCTATACTTTATTAAAGTCAAAGGCGTAGACCGCCCGGTCAACTCTCGCAGGGTTAGACGGGACGGGTGTAGTTTGGGGGTAGCTATGCCGCCAGGTCTTTATCTGGGCCTTCCTCCACGTCCGAATGTGTCGTAGTGGGTACAAGCACACGGCACGCGGATCCATGGTGTGACCCCCCTTACCGCCGTCGCCGCCGCCGTCGCATGGAGGGGGGAACAACCACGTCGGGCAGTAACGGAGGGAATCTTGGTGTGGGTTGTGCCCGGACCTTGATACGAAGTGTACCTAGGGGTTGGGCTATCACATCCAGGTGAAAATGTCCATTCGTCAAACCCCCTCCGACGAAAGTCAAAGGCGTAGAC
This sequence comes from Hordeum marinum, assembly GCA_022496015.1. NCBI lineage: Eukaryota > Viridiplantae > Streptophyta > Magnoliopsida > Poales > Poaceae > Hordeum > Hordeum marinum. The sequence continues at coordinate 503,324,961 of CM039674.1, read as the reverse complement.
CGCCTGGTCAACTCTCGCAGGGTTAGACGGGACGTGTGTAGTTTGGGGGTAGCTATGCCGCCAGGTCTTTATCTGAGCCCTCCTACACGTCCGAAAGTGCCATAGTGGATGCAAGCACACGGCACGCGGATCCATGGTGTGACCCCCTCACCGCCGTCCCCGCCGCCGTCGCACGGAGGGGGGAACAACCACGGCGGGCAGTAACGAAGGGAATCTTGGTGTGGGTTGTGCCCGGACCTTGATACGAAGTGTACCTAGGGGCTGGGCAATCACATCCAGGTGAAAATGTCCAGCGGTCAAACCCCCTCCGGCGAAAGTCAAAGGCGTAGACCGCTCGGTCAACTCTCGCAGGGTTAGACGGGACCGGTGTAGTTTGGGGGTAGCTATGCTGCCAGGTCTTTATCTGGGCCCTCCTACATGTCCGGAAGTGCCGTAGTGGGTGCAAACACACGACACGCGGATCCATAGTGTGACCCCCCTCACCGCCGTCGCCGCCGTCGTCGCACGGAGGGGGTAACAACCACGTCGGGCAGTAACGAAGAGAATCTTGGTCAAAGACCGTCCGTGAAAAGTCAAAGCGCTAGATCTCGTGGTCAACCGCTCTAGGGTTAGGCGGGACGGGGCCCTGGGGGGTATCAATGCCACCCGAGCGTCGCACCGGCCCATCATACATGCGGGGTGGTGTCGTGGCATGTCCGAAGAGGCGGCACGCGTCTCCGGGGTGTGGCCCCCCTCACGAACGGCGCCGCCGCCGGCACCTGAGGGTTGAAACGGACGCGTCGGGTCTACACGGAGGGGATGTAGCTGTGGGATTGGCTCGGATGTTGCTCCCAAGAGTCCCTCTGGGCTGACTTGACACAACTGGGTGGAGAGGTCCATTGGTCAAAGCCCGTCCGTGGAAAGTCAAAGGGCTAGATCTCGTGGTCAATCGCTCCAGGGTTAGGCCGGACGGGGGCCCTGGGGGGTAGCAGTGCCACCAGAGCGTCGCACCGGCCCCGTATACATGCGGGGTGGTGTTGTGGCATGTCCGAAGAGGCGGCACGCGGCTTTGGGGGTACGTGGCCCCCTCACGGACGGCGCCGCCGCCGGCACCTGGAGGGGGCAAACGACGCGTCGGCTCTACACGGATTTATTTGTTGCTAATAAAAAAATAAATTTGTTGCTAATAAAAAATAAATTAGTAGTAGATTTATTTTAAAAAATTAAATTTGTTGCTAAAAAAATATGCCTACGGCTAAGCCGTTGGCATAGGTGCCACATGGCATCATAACCTATGCCGACCTCGCGCGCCCCCCACCCCGACCTCAGTCTCTCCCCCGCCGCCCCAGCCTCAGCCTCTCCCCTGCCGCCCCAGCCCCCGTCGCCGCCTCCCTCCCCCGCCGCCTCGGCCTCCCCCTCCCGCGTGCCTACCGCCCCGTCCTCCGCCTCCCACGCGCCCGTCGGCCCGTCCTCCCTCGAAGCCCTGGCCTCCCCCACCGCCCCGGCCTCCCCCTCCCGCGCGCCCGCCGCCTCAGCCCCTGTTGCCCGCCGCCCCAGCGCCCGCCGCCCCAGCCCTCGTCACCCGCCGCTCCTTCCTCCTGCCGGCCGCGGCTCCTTCCGGCCCCTGCCGGCCGCGGCTCCTGCCGGTCGCGGCTCCTTCCGCCGCAGCCCCCGTCACCCCGGTCTCCCCCGACCGCGTGTCGGCTGCTTCTCCGGCCGGCTCCGGTCGGCCCCGGCCCTCCCGTCCCCGACCGCCCTGCCTCACCAGCCCCTCCACCGCCGCCCCCTGCCAAGCCCCTCTCGGTGAGCTACCAAATGTTTTTAACATTTTTTTGCATTTTTTTGCTATAGTTGGATGGATGAATGGATGCGTGGATGGATGTTGGATGTTAGATTGTTAGGTTAGATGTTGGATGTTAGGTTGTTAGGTAGATGGTTAGATAGGTATTTAGATAGTTAGATAGATAGTTAGTTATATAGATAGTTAGATAGATAGTTAGATAGGTGAATATCTTGCAAAAAAATTGGTTAGGTGAGATGCTATATGTTGCATATCTTGCAAAAATTTTTGGTTCGATGAGATGAATCTATGATTATAACGAATAGGTGATAATGATGATGATGAATATGTGATGACGATGATGAATATATTGTTAATGTTGTTAGTTTTTTTCCTACATGATGCAAAAATAAATGAATGCATGTTTAGATGTTTTAAATATGCTCTATGAGTTGTGATGTTCTAATTTTTTGCCGCGATGGAATTTGAAGGCTTTCTAGTGTCGCATTTCATCGGAGTGACCGTTGTTCGACGCGTTGGTCCCCCTGAGCATCCCTCTGCTATTCGACTACTTCCTCTACAGCCGAGGGTGAGCTACAAGTTCATCTCCTCCATTTTTTCATGTCACTAGATTTCATTCTCAAGTCAAGTCCCGTAACCTAGGCGTCTCCCGTCCGGAAGGGTTGCATCGATAAATATGCATTCAATTGCATATTTATCACCGCAGCTCTTTCGGATTGTCCAGCGTTTTCCACGGATAGCCCGAGGATGTGTAGATTGGGTATGTTCTTCATGTTCTACCCCGTTCTGAGATAGGATTTCGGTGGCGCCTCCCCATTGTTCTCCGAATCACATTCTCTCGGCTATTTGCCGAGACGTGTATCTGGAGAACGGCGGGGAGGTGCTGCCGAAATTTTGTCTCGGAACAGGGTAGAATGGAGAACATACTCAATCTACACATCTTCGGGTGGGATTAGGACCCATCTTTACCTATTATAGATGTAGGTGGATTCAACGCGGTAGAAACTGAAAATTTGATGTGATTAATTTAAGTGAATCCTTAATTATGTTGTGTGGCTTGCAAAAAAGCACAGGATGGCAGATAATCAGTGGATGTACAGCGGTTTTATCCGTCGGAATGGAGTAACATCAGAGTGGATTGCGAAAACCGATTGTATTTGAAGGAGATATTCCGTCGTCCAATGAGAATTATCCCACCATGCCCCTGTGCGAGATGTGAGAGACGTCACCGTAGAAATTAGAAGGACATGAGTGAGCACCTTCGCACGCACGGATATATGCCAAACTTTGACATGCCGCCGATAAACATAGCTGAGCAGGACCGTGGTAGAGAGGAGGTGATGCAACAACGCATCGATGGATATGAGGACGACGGGGTCAGCGACATGCTAGATGATGTCATTGTTGCAGAAACGGCAAATGCGACACCTTCAGAGAATGAACCGGAGGAGCCGGAGGCAACCGCAAAGGCCTTCTTGGAGGTCTTGGCCTCGTCGAAGAAACCTCTTTATGCGGGTGTGAAAATATCTCAGCTGGATGCCATCTCGCAACTGATTGCAGTCAAGGCTGAGTATGGTTGTAGCCAGAAATGCTTCGAAGCTTTCCTGGGAGTATGGGCTAACAGCCTCCTTGAGGGTCATGAACTGCCGAAAAGCATGTACGCTACAAAGAAAATCATGAAGGTAGTCTCTATGGATTATGAGAAAATACATGTTTGTCCGAAGAATTGCCTTTTGTTTAGGCACGAGTATGCGGATGACAAGTACTGTAGGGAGTGCGGTTCGTCTCGGTACCTGGAGGTGGTCGGTGAGGATGGTGAGAAGAGGCATCTAGACATCCCCGCAAAGGTGCTTCGGTATCTCCATTTCATTGAAAGACTGCAGCGCCTTTTTCTCACGGAGGAGACTGCCAAAATGATGAAGTGGCACAAGCAAGGTATAAGGTACCATTCGCATAAAATTGTACATCCATCGGAAGTAGAAGCATGGAAGTCATTCGATGAAGAATACCCCGAGGAAGCAGCCGAGGCTGGGAATGTCAGAATTGGCATATCAGGTGATGGATTAAATCCATATGGTATGTCGTCCAACCCATACAGTTGCTGGCCCATGTTTGTAATTCCGCTCAATCTCCCTCCCAATGCCCTAATGCAACGGAAGACCATGTTCTTGTCGCTCATCATTCCGGGGCTTGAATACCCGGGGAAGCAATTGGGTGTGTTTATGCAGCCGCTGGTGGATGATTTGCTCCATTCTTGGTACTTTCCGAGGTTGACATACGACCGGGATCTGCAGAGAAATTTCTTGATGAAAGTTTGGTTGCACTATTGCATGCATGACTTTCCCGGCTATGCTCTATTCTGCGGATGGTGTACTAGTGGGAAGATGCCATGCCCAGTGTGCATGCAGGCTCTACGGATGATTTGGCTGAGTAAGGGTGGCAAGTATGTAGCCTTTGACCTGCATCAACAGTTCCTCCCTCCAAACCATCCAGACAGGAAAGACAAGAAGAACTTCACGAAAGGCCGGGTTGTCCATGAAGTAACTGAGATTCCAATGTTTTGAAGGGCAGATGTTATTGCTCAGCTAAAAGCTCTCAATCCTAAAGGCAAAGCCAAAGCCAAAGCCAAAGCCAAAGGCTTCGAGGGATATGGTGAGACGCACAACTGGACTCACATTACCCCCTTCTCACAGCTTCCCTATTTCAAGGACCTCAAACTTCCTTACAATGTCGATGTGATGCACAGAGAAAAGAATGTCACAGAGTCTCTTTTCCACATGATCCTCAACAATCCTGATAAAGACGAAGGATAACGTTAAAGCTAGAGCCGATCAATAGAAAATTTGTGATAGATCACGACTAAACATGAAGCCTCCCACAAGCGGTCGAATAAACTGGTTCAAGCCAGATGCTGACTTCGCTCTTAAAAAGCCTGAAAAGACAGAGGTACTTAAGTGGCTCAAACACATAGTAAAGTTCACTGATGGTTATGCATCGAATATAAGTAAGGGAGTCAATCTTTCAACGGGCAAAGTGACCGGGCTCAAGAGTCATGACTATCATGTATGGATTGAGCGGATAATGCCGGTGATGGTTCGAGGCTATGTCCCCGAGCATGTCTGGCGAGTGCTTGCCGAGCTAAGCCATTTCTTCCGCACGCTCTGTGCTAAAGAAGTAAGTAAAGATGTGATTGAACAATTGCATAAGAAGGCACCGGAGTTGATAGTCAAGCTAGAGAAGATCTTTCCACCAGGCTTCTTCACTCCGATGACACATCTCATTCTGTACCTCGCGAAAGAGGTATTGTTGGGGGGGGGGCTTGTGCAGAATCGTTGGTAGTATGGCCCTGAGAGACAGAACAAGCATCTCCGACAGAAATGTGGAAACAAAGCTAAGATTGAAGCTTCCATAGCTGAGGCAGTTATCCTAGAGGAGGTGTCAGACCTCAGGACAACATACTATCCAGACCACGTTCCCCATCTGCATAACAAGGTGCCTCGATACAATATAGAAGAGCCCAAGTATCAACCCAAGCTCCATCTATTCAACGTGCAAGGTGGCAGGGCTGGGGCCTCGAAATCTTATAACATGCCACAACAAGGTTGGGAGGACCTCATGTTCTATATCTTGCACAACATCAAGGAAGTTGAGGAAGTGTGGATGAGGTAATACCACTACACAATGCCTTTATGTCTTCCACATCATCATGTTCTATGTTCACTTATTCCCGATCTAACACCTCTTTTCTTCTTTTAGTGATTTCCTTCAAGAGGAATGGACGGGAATTAATCCTCCTACTAAGGCAGAGGCACTTACTCTTCTCCGTCATGGAAACCCTGGACGTAAAATTTTTGTTGCTTGGTTCATGGAGAAAGTAATTTTCTATATTCCCCTATTAAATACCTAGTTCAACATTTATTAGTTAAACGAACAAATGCACCCAACACTTTCAATTATACTTGTACGGAAATAATCCGAACATATCTATGGATGACGAATTGAGATGGGTTCCCATGGGTTTTGACCCTGCTGTCATGACATGTAAAAAGTATGATGTGAATGGGTATCGCTTCCATATATAGAGGAGCACCAGAACAGCCATCCTGATCCCAAAACTATAAATACCGGAGTGTACACCCCCGGTCAAAATTCAGTAGACTACTACGGAAGGGTACAAAATATATACGAGATTAAATTCTGCAAAGGGCGTGAAACCCTAAGTTTGCCTGTGTTCAAATGCCGATGGTTCGATCCGCGGGAGGGGCAGAGACATACGCCTTCTATTGGTTTGGTCGAAGTTAAACCATCAACCGTCTATGCAGGAGCCGATCTCTTCATTGCGGCTACCCAAGCTACACAAGTTTATTATCTGCCATACCCATGCCAGAAAGAGTACCTATAGGGTTGGGAAGTTGTGTTCAAGGTGTCGCCACATGGTAAGCTACCCAACCCGAATGAAGACGATTACTAGAACATTAACCCCGTGACATACGAGGGAGTATTCTATCAAGAGCAACCTGATGATGATGTGGTTAGAAACGATGACTCTAGACCATTGGCTGATGATGATGTGGATCCAAACGAGGACGATGCACGGAATGATGATGAGACCATTGTCAATGAAAGTGACATACTTATGCTACAAAAGTTAAACGAAGACGCTGACGACGAGGAAGAGCCTCCACCTCCGTCAGACAACGAAGATGATATGATTGATAGTGATGATGAGACCGACCGAGAAATAGGTTACAACAGTGATGATTCGTATGTGTTCTAGCACATGTACGTTTCAACACTTTTTTCTATGGTTTAGGATTATGCCTTTTTATGATTATTTATTACTATGCTTTTTCCTTCATTACTAATGCTTTTCATAATGCTTTTTTCCTTCATTATTAATGTACTAATTGTTTATTCTCTTTTCAATGTAGGTTCGTGGAACGTGGGCAAGGGGAAGGCCGACGGCGTGGGTTTCCTACACAAGGTCGTCGGCATGCCTAGTCGGACTGGTCGAGCACGTAATCCTACCCCCCGACTACTTGAGGATGACTCCTCACAGGGAGGTCGAGGGAGAGGTGCCCCTAGAGGAGGAGGGGGTGGTGGGAGAGCCCCTAGAGGGCGAGGGGGTCGCGGACAGAAACAACGCACCCTCACCGACTTAGGGGTGTTGTCTTCGAGGCCCTCCTCTAGTGAGGTACCCTCTTACGAGGAGGAGGAGGAGGAGGAGGAGGAGAAGGAGGACGAGGAGGTTTAGGAGGAGGAGGAGGAGGCGGAGGTTCGAGATGGGGGTGAGGAGGAGGAAGGGGCTGAGGATGAGGAGGAGGAGGCAGGCGAGGAGGATGGTGGTGGCGGGGATGAAGGTGCTGGTAGGGAGGGGGTGGTAACAACAAGGGGTGGCTGCATGGTAAGCAAAGCTACCAAAGCAGGTTCCTGCTACTGAGGAGCAGAAGTGGCTCATTAAGCCCACGGGGAAAGAGTAAGTGTCACTTTATAATAATTTCATTATTTTGCTTGTCACATGCTCATTCCGGTTGTTATTTATTTTGCTTGTCACATGCGAATAGTTCATTCTTTTGCAGCAACTGGATATATTCTAAAGGGGTCCGTATTTCGAATGGCCTCATCACCGTCTTGCTAAAGTTATACTGGCCGGGGTTGTACTGTCCGGATCCAGTCAGGCACCCGGACAGTCGGGTTTTGGCCATGAGCTGGGACCATTGGAAAGCGGCCCTCCATGCGGAGCATGAGACCCATGCCAAGGCCGTGATCACTACTTTCTAGGTGAGTTCTCTTCAGAAGCACAAGTCCATTCTAGTTTCATGAATTATTTAACTCATGGCTTCTTCCATTCTTGTTTCATGCATGATTGTAGAAATTCTATCGAGTTCTTCCGGAGCACAAGGCCAGAGCCGACCAGATAGTGCTGCACCAATGCAAGAAGAAGGCCCGCCAGATGTAGTACGAGGTGCGCTATGTGACCATCTCGACATACTATCACGATGCTCTTGGTGTGAAGATGACCAAGGAAGATGCGTGGAGGATGGGCATTACCTTGGAGAGGGACCAGTACTTGGTGGTAAGTATAAAAGATTTTTCATTCCGATGTTTGTGGTACATTTTACCGTTTCGTGTTGACATGCCATTATGCTTTCATTATGTAGGTGTGTCCAAATTGGTGTTATGGAATAGACGAGTCTTGGGCGGCATTGGTGGATGTTTGGTGTGATAAGGACGGAGCCTGGGCGGCTACGAGCATCAAAAACAAGGCTAACCGAGGGATGAAGGGAGTACATGCTCAGGGAAACCGAAACCACTTTCTCCACAAGGCACTTAATGTATGACTAACCTCATTAAACATTCTTCTTCTATTTACCGTCACTTTCTTATGTATGACTAACCTTTGTTTGGTGGTGTAGGAGGAGAAACTGAAGCGGCCGCTCTCGCACGTGGAGGCGTGGGAGATCGCCCATACGTGGAGGAGCGCCAAGCCTGGCGAGCCCAAGTACTACGGCAACACCGCGGAGAAGAAGCAGGCCTACTCTCAGGAGTATCTCAGGTTACATCCTGGCACATCTGACCCCATGAGTGCGGATCTGGATGAGAGGGTGGTGGTGGGCATGGGGCCCAAGAAGCACGGTCGGTAGGTGGTTCTCGATGTTGTTGTCACTCCTACTATCTCCTACACGCAGCTCCGAGCTACCGACCCGAGCCTGAGCCAGCGCACGAGCACGCCCATGTCCAGTGCGCAGTCACAGTCCCTCTTTTAGGAGCGGCAATCTGTAAGTATTTTCACTCTTATCTACATTGCTCACTTTATTTTCCAGCATTGAGATGTTTATGAGTTCCATCGTCATACCGTAGGCCTACATGGAGTACACATGCCAGGAGACCATGACGTGGCACACGAGCCTTTATGCATACCATGAGCAGAACAATGCTAGGATGCAGCACGCTCTTGAGGAGATGGCGGCCGGACGGGTTCCTCAATTTGTAGCAGCACCACCTCCTCTAGCACAACCAACACTGCTTACCTTTGAGGAGTTTGTGGCAGAGCAGCACGATGGCCCCTCGCCGGTATGTACATCCCCTAACTATTCACCCAAAGCATATCATGCCTTTCAACACAGTCATATATCCCGTTAATATGTATTTTCAAGATCCAGGGAACCGTTGGATCAACCGTTGGCGGTGGTCTTCGCAGCACTCCCGAGTCACGGAGCCCGACCACTCCGATCCACGGAGGCGGAGGTGGAGGCGATCTTGGCGGTAGCGCTGCCGCTAGCAGTGACGACTTGGGCTTCGGCGGGTCTTGGCGGTGACGACCTCCGCGGTGCTCGACGTCCTGGCGCTTAAGACTTTCGGTTACTTGTGTGCTTATGCTTATGTTTCTTTAGATGACTTGTGTGTGGTGATGATGATGATAAACTTGTGGTCTTTGATGGCCCTTTAGATGACTTGTGCGCTTCTTTATATGCTTATGCTTATGTTTATGTTGATTGTGATGATGCTTATGCATATATTGTTGTGACGGTGTCAGATGATACTTAGATGTGTTCTATATGTCTATTTCCATCATATATATCTTCTGTTTATTTGAATTGAATTGATCTGAAAACAAATAGAAAAAAGAAAAAAACCAAATACAATCTATGCCGACGGCCTAGCCGTCGGCATAGTGTTGGCGTGAGCACCCAGCTGCTGACACGTGTCAGCTGTGTCGACGGCTTAGCCGTCCGCATAGTTTGAAACTAAGCCGACGGCTAGGCCGTCAACATAGCTGCCACGTGTCAGCAACTGGGCACACCTGGGCAGGGCTATGCCAACGGCTTAGCCATCGACGTAGTTTCAAACTAAGCCAACAACTCAGCCGTCGGCATAACTCTGCTCCAGGAGCACCCAGTTGTTGACACGTGGCAGCTATGCCGACGGCAGCCCTGCCCCAGGAGAAACGGCTGCTCGCCACATGGCGAGCAGCCGTTGGTCAGCACTTGACGACGGCCGGCGTTAGGCGGGAACGTTGCCGACGGCCCGGGCCGTCGGCATAGATGTACGGACACCGTCGGTATAGGACCTATGCCGACGGCCCCGGGCTACGCCGACGTACATGTTGCCGACGGCCCTATGCCGACGGGGCCGTCGGCATAGGTTTGTCCCGACGGGAATCAAGGCTATGCCGACGGCCAGGACCGTCGGCATAGGGTGTGATTCTGGTAGTGATAGTATGGAACACAGCGAGCCATATATGAAAAGGGCCGACTCGCCGTTGAGATAGCCTCCTTGTTCCGGGCCATGGACCTCAGCTCCTGCGAGGAGATAGCAAGGACCGAGAACAGATACCACGGAGACACTAGAAATGATAGGAGACCACTGGACCATCCCACGCCAGAGTCGAGGATGCTACATGTCCGGGACAAGGCATGCACGAAGCTGCTGGCCAGCTACAACCAAAAGGAACAGGGGCTCCGCATCGACACCCTCAAGATGGTGATGACGCCAAGAGACACCGTCGAGCCCGAAAGGACGGAGTAGGGTTTCCACCCGGAGCCCTTGCATCGGGAGGGGAACCACAGCAACGCATCCAAGGAAGTGACACTCGTAGGCGCTACCGGCGCCGGCGCCCGAGCGCGGAGCTTTTGCTAGGACTCTCACAACTGCCGCCTGCGAAGCCAAAGGTGCGGGGAGGGGACCGCTGCAGTCAGTCCAAGGACTCTAGATCAAGAGCAGGGAGCCACCACCGCCGAAGCCATGACCACACTAGAATCACCCGCTACCCCTCCCTTACTACACTCATACCCCAAAAGGAGACGCCACCAGCCCACCACTGCTGCAACACTGCTAGCCTCAACATCCAGGGTCGCCGCCCTGGCCTCCAAGAGCGACGCACAACCGCCGTCAGGGCACCAGGCGCCAAAAAGCAGGCACCTTGAGACGGCCAACGCAAGGGCGGAACCGTCGTGTCGTAGCTCCACCAGGGTCAGAGCCATGCAACACAGATACTGACCCGCGCGCAGAGGACGCTATGGGTACCAGCCCCACTACGGACGGTAATGAGGATCACCGGCTCTAACCAGCATCACTTTGCAGGCCGACTGCCCACCACACATTGCCGGGGTCGCATTTTTCTAATCCTCCACTAAAACCTTCCACATCATAGTACATACAACTACAGGTTACAACTAAGCTATATTAGACAGGCAAGGATGCTAGCACCTGAGTTCTATCCGCAGATGATATTCTCAGAATACGGTTTGCATTATTATTGTCTTGAATCAGGAAGATTTTTTTTAGTGTCGTAAACTGTGATGATATTCTATATCAAAGTCAAACTGTAATGATATGGACCATCCCATCAATGTATAAACACAGTAAACTACTTTCAGTATATTTACCTTTCCCAAGCCAGAGCAAGATTAATTAGGTTAGGGGTACTTTAGCTTCAGGATAGAAGTTGGATAGGAAATATGTGTGTTTTTCCATGACAAACCTCTGTGTGGAGTTTTCTCATAGGAATATATTGTCCAGGACCACAGAGGTCAGATAACACAGTCGCAACAGATGACACGACTTCCTTCTCTTCCAATCGAAGGATGTGCTGGTTATCCACATCCCTTAATTCCACTTGCATTGACACCATCCTCAATGCCATCATTGACACCATTCCCAATGCCATATGTCCCTAATATGTAATGTTGAAACATAATGATTATCTTACTTTGATGGCCATGAGTTGCACCATGCAAATTAGTACATTAAAAGAGGTACAGCTAGATTGAGTGACTGGCAAGGATTATGTATCACCTTCACCAATTGTTCCTATTGCTTCAACATTGATTCTGTGCCCACCATAGATGTCCAAATCTCCAGGAGAATTGTTGGTTCTCTTCAGCGTGCCCTTCATTCCACTTTCACTGACACCATTCCCAATGTCGTCACTGTCCCGGCCATAATCACCTTCAGAGAGGCGGTCACGGAAAACGGACACACGAGGGTGCCCTGGCTGCACATACGATGGCGGTGGGATCTGCGAGGGAATAACAGGGGCTTGTCTAGCAGTGGCAAGCGAGGCAAGGATAGACCTCGTGGGCAAGAGGAAGTAAAACTTCTTATCTCCAATCTGAAGGAGGTCCTGCGAGTCAAGCTTGACAGGAGGGTTCCCAGAGAGATGCAAAACACCCTCAACAAGGCAGCCGTTCTTGCCGATGACATCGAGAGCGAAGCGGTGGCGCTGGAAGTCGTAGAATATCCGCGCATGGTGGCGCGAGATGTTCATGCCCCCACCAAGGCTGGAGAGATCGACATCCACCGCTGATTTCTTGCTGTTGCGGCCCAGCATGATCGAGTAGGTTTGCATGTAGTACTCGAAATCCTCACCCTGCAGCTTGGCGAACCCTGACTCCGCTTCACCATCACCGGCGTGCATTGCACAAGCACCCTCGCCGTGTGACATATTGGCTTCAGTTGAATCCCCAATTTTTTTGGCAAGATTAGCTGCGCTCCCCACCTTGGAGACCGATGAACCTAATCGAACCATGGATTGGTGGAACAGGTTAATTAGTAGGGCACCAAGCGGCAAGCAATCAATAGAAAAATGCTCATGCATAACGCTGAGACAAGCAGGGTGCAGTGAGATACAATGGGTCACTACCGGAATCGGTCCCTACGTCGAAGGGCAGAATACCGTCGGCGTACCCGTCGGCGTAGCTCCGTCGGGATCGCGAACGTCGGCATACCTGGGCGTTTTCGTAGGCGTAGGTCCCTATGCCGACCTCCGGCCGTACGACCGTCGGCGTAGATGGGCCGTCGGCGTCCTTTCTCACGTGACGGCGGCTGACGGCCACGGCGGAGTTTGACCACCAATCGGAAAAACCGTTGGCGTAGACCTGCCACGTGGCAGAATCTGGTGCACCGAAGTCAGGGTCTATGCCGACGGTTACACCGTCGGCATAGGCCAGCACCTATGCCGACGGTGTAACCATCGGCGAAGACTTGCCACGTGGCAGATTCTGGTGCACCGAGGTCAGGGCTACGCCGACGGTTACACCGTCGGCATAGGTGCTGCTTTTTGTTTTTGTTTTATTTCTCGATAATATACAACACAAATATATCAGAAATAGTACACAACATATATATATATATATATATATATATATATATATATATCATAGATCCACATCATTATCACCACAATATAAGTATTACCATCACAACATACGTGAAATCAATAAAACATACGTCGAAACAACACAACACGTGTCTGAACAACATAATATGAATGCATGAAAGATAAGTCATGACCACCACCACCAAGAGGCTTAAGCTTCAGGAGGTCCACCACCAAGACCGCCAAGACCGCCAAAGCCAAGGTCGTCATTACTACTAGCAACGCTACCGGCAAGACCGTGACCGCCACCTCCTGGGTGGATTGGAGTGACCGGGCTCCGTGACTCGGTAGTGCTGCCATAATTGGCACCACCACCAACGTAGGATCGATGAGTTCCCTGCATGTTTCAAAAGAGATGTTAAAGAGATATATGATAGTGTTGAATGCACGATAAGTAGTTGGATAGTTTGGGGATGTACTAACCGGAGTCGGACAGTGTTGTGCCACAAAGTCTTCAAACGTAAGCAGAATTGGTTGTTCTCCAGCAGGTGGTGGTGGTGGTTCCATTACAGGAACCGTTCCGGTCGCCATGGACTCAAAAACGAGCTGCATGTAAGTTGACCAAGCACACACGAAGGTTAGAAGAAATGAGAATGCAAATGTGGAAGTCAAATGAAAGGGGCTAAACTAACCTTCATCATGTGACTGGCGTGTTCCGAGACTTCTGCAAGTCTCGCGTTCCACGCCATGGTCTCCTGACGTTGGTACTCCATGTAGGCCTTCAATATAACATGATGAAACTCATAAGAACATCTTGGTGTGGAAAATAAAATGAGAAAAAGGAAGGTAAGAGGGAAAATTCTTACAGAATGTTGCTGGGCTAGGAGGGACATTGAGTGTGCACTTGTCGGTCTCGGCTGCAGGCTCAGGCTCGGGTTGGTAACTCGGAGTTGTGTGTAGGACACAAAAGGAGTGACAACGGCATCCAGAACTCGCTGTCGACCATGACTCTTCGGCCCTATGCCGACCACCGCCCTGTCGTCCATAGCCTCTTTTATGGGGTCAGGTGTGTCAGGATTGTACAGATTATACACCTTCTTGTAGGTCTCAAGGTGCTCGCCGAACTTGCCGTAGTACTTGCCCTTGCCTTCCTTGGGCTTAGTCCGCACATGGGCTAGCTCCCACGCCTCCATGTCTGAGAGCGGCCGCTTCAGTTTCTCTTCTTGCACCACCAAGCAGCACCAAATAGAGGTTAGTCATACATAGAAGAAGAAAAATGTTTCATGTACATAGATATACCTGAACTTTCTTGTGGCCCCAATGGTTCCGATTTTCCTGACTATGTGTTCCGTCATTTCCTCGATTAGCCCGGTTTTGGATGCTTTTAGCAGCCCAGTTTTCATCATCACCGAGCCATGTATCAATCAATGCCTCCCATGATTCCTTTTTTCCATAACACCAACCAGGACACGCCTACATAATGAAAGCATAGTGGCATGTTGACACGAAACAATGAAATTTAACACAAACATCAGAATGAAAAGTCTGTTATACTTACCAACATGTATTGCTCCTTAGTCAAGGTAAGCTTCTCCTCCCGCGCGAAATCCTTGGGCATCTTCATGTCACAATAGTTGTAATAATATTGCGAGATGGCCACCCAGCGCACCTCGTACTAGATCTGGCGGGCCTGCTTCTTTGCAGCTCTCTGAAACAGCTTCTCGGCAATGGGCTTGTTCTCCTCAAGAGCTCGATAGTATTTCTATAGTTATTCATGAAAACAGAATGGAAGAAGCCATGAATCAAACCATTCGATGGAAAACTATGGACGAAACTCAAGACTCATGCTTCTGAACAGAACTTACCCAAAAATTTGTTTCCACAGCTTTAGCATGTGTCGGATAGTCCGCATGGGTAGCCAATTTGTAGTGGTCCCAGGTCATAGCCAAAACTCGGTGCTCCAGGTTCTTGACTGGGTCCAGAATGAACAACCCCGGCCAATATTCCTTCAGCAAGATAGTGATGACACTTTTCGGAACACGGGCTTTTGGAGGAACCTCCCAGCCCCTACAAAAGATAGAAAATATGAGCATGTTTACAAGCAAAAGAATTAAAATATGATTAAGAGGCACTTACTCTTTCCCCTTTGGCGTAATGATCCACTTCTGCTCCTCCGTATCAGGTTCGGGGGGGAGTCTTGCTCGACCATGCAGCCACCCCTTGTTGTTGCCAACCCCCTCCCCCTCCCTGCCACCACCAACCTCCTCCCCCTCCCCCTCCCTGTCACCACCAACCTCCTCCTCCTCCCTGCCACCACCAACCTCCTCCCCCTCCCTGCCACCACGAACCTCCTCCTCCTCCCTGCCATCACCAACCTCCTCCCCCTCCCCAAACTCCTCCTCCTCCACCTCCTCCTCGTCCTCCTCAACCTCCTCGGGAAACTCCTCCTCCTCAGTAGAGGGTACCTCACTAGAGGAGGGCACCTCACTATAAGAGGGCCTTGTAAAAGGCACCCCTAAGTCGGTGAGGGAGCGTTGTTTCTGGCCCCGACCACCCCCTCCACCTCTAGGGGCTCTCCCCACACCACCTCCACCTCTAGGGGCACCTCTCCCTTGACCTCCTTGTGAAGAGTCATCCTCAAGTAGTCGAGACGGAATATTACGGGCTTGACCACTCCGACTAGTAATCAATTTGAGTTTGCTTAGTAAACTCGTGCCATCGGCCTTGCCCTTGCCCATGCTTAGCAAACCTGCATTGAGAAGAGAATAAGCAATTAGTATAAAAATAAGGAAGAAAAAACCCATATAAAAAGACATTGATAAATAAGCATATTAATAAACCATAGTAAAAAGATATGAAACGTACATCTGCTAGGACCCATACGAATCATCACTGTCAGTATCACTATCACACATATCATCTTCATTGTCGGACGGAGGTGGAGGCTCTTCCTCGTCGTCGTCGTCTTCATTTAACAACTTTTCTAGCATAAGTATTTCTTTTTCATTAACAATGGTCTCACCATCATTCCATGCATCGTCATCGTTTGGATCCACATCATCATCACCCAAGGAGTCATCATAATCGCTTCTGACCACATCATCATCATCATCATCGCGTTGCTCTTGAAAGAACACTCCCTCGTACGTCATGGGGTTAATGTTGTAATAATCATCATCGTTCGGGTCCGGTAACTTACTATGTGGCGACACCTTGAACACAACTTCCCAACCCTTTAGGTATTCTTTCTCGCATGGGTAAGGCAGATAATAAACTTGTGTGGCTTGGGTAGCCGCAATAAAGAGATCGGCTCCAGCATAGACGGTTGATGGTTTAACTTCGACCAAACCATATGAAGGCGTATGTCCCAGCCCCTTTACCGGGTCGAACCATCGGCATTTGAACACAGGGAGACTTAGGGTTTCGTGGCCACGACTGAAGGAAAGCTCATATATTTTTCCTACCCTTCCGTAATACTGAACTCCATTTTGGCCTGGGGTGTACACTCCAGTATTTATAGTTTTGGGATCAGGCCAGTTGTTCTGGTGCTCCTCTATATGGAATCGATACCCATTCACATCATACTTTTCACATGTCATGACTGAAGGAAAACCCATGGAAACCCATCTCAATTCGTCATCCATAGATATGTTCTGATCTTTTCCCTACATGTTTAATTGAAATTGTTTGGTTAACTAATAAAATGTGCAACTAGGTATTTAATAGGGGAATGTGAAAAATTACATTAGCCACGAACCAAGCAACAAAATTTTGCCTTCCAGGGTTTCCATGTCGAAGAAGAGTAAGTGCCTCTGCCTGGGTAGGATCAATCATTCCCTTCCACTCCTCATAAATGAATTGATTGAAAGAACATAGGACATGATGTTGTGCAAGACATAAAGGAATGGTGTGGTGGTATTACCTCATCCACTCCTCCTCAACTTCCTTGATGTTGTGCAAGACATAGAACATGATGTCCTCCCACTCTTGCTCTGCCATGTTATAAGATTTTGAGCACCCAGTCCTACCACCTTGCCCGCTGAATAGATCGAGCTTGGGTTTATACTTGGGCTCTTCCGTATTGTATCGAGGCACCTTATTATGCAGGCTGGGAACGTGGTCTGGATAGTATGATGTCCTAAGGTTTGACACCTCCTCAAGGATAACTGCCTTAGCAATGGAAGCTTCAATCTTAGCTTTGTTTCCACATTAATTTCGGAGATGCTTGTTCTGTCTCTCAGGGCCATACTGCCAACGATTCTACACAGGGGCCCCAACAATACCTCTTTCGTGAGGTGTAAAATGAGATGTGTCATCGGAGTAAAGAAGCCTGGCGGAAAGGTATTCTCTAGCTTGCATATCAACTCTGGTGCCTTCTTATGCAATTGTCCAATCACCTCAGGACATACTTCTTTAACACAGAGCGTGCGAAAGAAATGACTTAGCTCCGCAAGCACTCGCCAGACACGCTCGGGGACATAGCCTCGAACCATCACCGGCATTAACTGCTCAATCCATACATGATAGTCATGACTCTTGAGCCCGTTGACTTTGCCCGTTGAAAGATTGACTCCATTACTTATATTCGATGCATAACCATCAGTGAACTTCACAATGTGTTTGAGCCACATAAGTACCTCCTTCTTTTCTGGCGGTTTAAGAACGAAGTCAGCCTCTAGCTTGAACCAGTTTCTTCGACCGCCCGTGGGAGGTTGCATGTTTAGACGTGGTCTATCAAATTTTTTTTATTGATCGGCTCTAGCTTGAATGTTATCCTTTGTCTTATCAGGAATGTTGAGGATAGTGCGAAAAAGGGACTCTGTGACATTATTTTCGGTGTGCATCACATCGATGTTATAAGGAAGTTTGAGGTCCTTGAAATAGGGAAGCTTCGTGAAGGGGCTAATGTGAGTCCAGTTGTATGTCTCACCATATCCCTTGAAGCGTTTGCCTTTGCCTTTCCCTTTGACTTCAGGCTTGAGAGCTTTTAGCTGAGCACGAACATCTGCCCCCAAAAATGTTGGAATCTCGTTTACTTCATGGACAACCCGACCTTTCGTGAAGTTCTTGTTGTCTTCCCTGTCTGGATGGTCCGGAGGGAGGAACTGGCGGTGCTGGTCAAAGGCTACATACTTGCGACCCTTCTGCAGCCAAATAAAACGTAGAGCCTGCATGCACACTAGGCATGGCATCTTACCACTTGTACACCATCCGCAGAATAGGGCATAGCCGGGAAAGTCATGCATGCAATACATCAACCAAACTTTCATCAATAAATTTTTCTGCAGATGTCGGTCGTATGTCAACCTTGGGAAGTACCAAGAATGGTGCAAATCATCCACCAGCGGCTGCATTAAATTCTTCCCTGGATATTCGGGCCCTGGAATGATCAGCTACAAGAACATGGTGTCGCGTTGCATTAGGACACCAGGAGGGAGATTGAGCGGAATAACAAACACGGGCCAGCAGTTGTATGAATTGGACGACATACCATATGGATTAACCCCATCACCTGTTATTGCAACTCTGACATTCCCATCCTCGGTTGCTTCCTCGGGGTATTCTATATCGAATGACTTCCACGCTTCACCCCCCTTTGAATGTACGATTTTGTTTGGATGGTACCTTTTCCCTTGCTTCTGCCACTTCATCATTTTGGCAGACTCCTCCGTGATGAAAAGGCGCTGCAGTCTTTTTATGAAATGAAGATATTGAAGAACCTTTGCGGGGATGCGTAGCTGCCTCTTTTGACCATCCTTACCGACCACCTCAAGGTACCGAGAGGAACCACACTTTGTACAATACTTGTCATCCGCATACTCGTGCCTAAACAAAAGGCAATTCTTCGGACAAACATATATTTTCTCATAATCCATAGAGAGTGTCTTGATGATTTTCTTCGTGGCGTACATGCTTTCCGGCAGTTCATGACCATCGGGAAGACTGTTAGCCCATACTCCCAGAAATGCTTTGATGCAAGCTTGGCTACACCCGTACTCAGCCTTAACTGCCATTAGTTGCGAGATGGCATCTAGCTGAGAGAGTTTGGCACCCGCATAAAGAGGCTTCTTTGACGAAGCCAATATCTCCAAGAAGGACTTTGCGGTTGCCTCCGGCTCGTCCGGCTCCTCTAGTTCATTGTCTGAAGGTGTCGCATGTGTCATCTTTGTAGCAATGACATCATCTAGCATGTCTCTGACCCCGTCGTCCACATAACCACCGATGCGTTGACGCATCACCTCCTCTCTACCACGGTCCTGCTCGACAAAGTTTATCGGCATGTCAAAGTTTTTCATATATCCATGCGTGCGAAGGTGCCAGGTCATTTCGTCCTTGCCTTTAGAGTGACGTCTGCCACATCTCGCACACGGGCAATGTGGGATCATTCTCATTGGACCACAGAATGTCTCCCTCAAAAACACATCGGTTTTGGCAATCCACTCTGATGTTACTCGATTCTCACGGGGGCCATAGGTAAAACCACTATACATCCACCGATTATCGGACATCCTCTGCTTTATTGGGAGACACACCATAAAATTAAGATTTAATTTGAATTAATCACATCAAATATTTATTTTCTACCGCGTTGACGACACTGAATCCACCTACATCTCTAATAGGTAAAGAGGGTCCTAATCCCACCCGAGGATGTGTAGATTGAGTACGTTCTCCATGCTCTACCCCGTTCCGAGACAAAATTTCGACAGCACTGCCCCCTTGTTCTCTAGATACACGTCTCGGAAAACGGGAAGGTGCCGCCGAAATCTTGTCTCGAAACGGGGTAGGGCATGGAGAACGTACCCAATCTACACATCCTCGGGCTGTCCGTGGAAAACGCTGGACAATCCAAAAGAGTTGATGTGATAAATATGCAATTGAATAATGGGTCATATTACCTCATTGATGTGAGATATGAGTCACAAACCGCGGGTCAAGAGACGTTGCGGCCATGGAATATCGCACATCTACGACCATACTTTACTTAGCAGGCATTGAAAGCCGCTATCATTATATATATCATGCTTACATGAGTAAAAGCTAGCATCCCCGCAAAATACTGGGGCCTTTGCTCTTATGTATACCTTTGTACAATCAAGATGAAATTTTCTGGCTAAAAAATTTGAGTTGAAGTGGTTTGTTCACCGTCAAAACGGCTGGTCTATCATCCGGCTTTATGCCCTATCAAGCGCTGTTGCAGGGAGGCTTCTTGCCTTCGGGTATAGCTTACATCTCCCCTGTACAATCTGCTTTTACGCTATTGCAAGGAGGCTTCTTGCCTTCGGGTATAGCTCACATCTCCCTTGCACAGCCGGCGTTATGCCCAATTAAGCACTGTTGCAAAGAGGCTTCTTGCCTTCGGGATAGCTTACATCTCCTTTGCACAGCCAGCTGTTATTAAACTGTTGCAAGGAGGCTTCTTGCCTCCGGGTATAGCTTACATCTCCCTTGCACAGTTGGCTTTATGCCTAGTCTGGGTACATTAAGCGTTGTTGTTGATGGAGGCTTCTTACCTTTGGTATAGCTTACATGACCCTAAGACAACAGCGTGTACCACCAAATTCCAGTTGCTTCTCAACTGCGGCCATCGAAGGGGGCTTTTTACCGACGGGTATCGCTTATCTCACCCTAATGGCCGGCTTTATGCCAATTCCGGTTACTTATTAACCACGGTTGTCGAAGGGGGCTTCTTACCGACGGGTTCGCTTATCTCACCCTAACAACTGGCGTTTATGCCAAACATCGGTTGCTTATCAACTGTAGCTATTGAAAGAGGCTTCTTGCCTTCGGGTATAGCTTACATCTCCTTTCAAACAGCCGACTTTATGCCGTCTCAGGCTAAGTATTAGCCGTGGCTGTTGATGAAGGCTTCTTGCCTTGGGGTATAGCTTACATCTCCCATCGACAGTCGGCGTTCGCTGCACTCTTACCAGTCAATCTCGCCTAGAGAGCCTGAGCCGGTTCAAGAAATTGACGGCCAATATCGCCTAGAGACCCTGAGCCGGTTCAAAAAATTGACGGCCAATCTCGCCTAGAGAACGTGAGCCGGTTCAAGAAATTGACGGCCAATCTCGATAGAGACCCTGAACTGGTACGAGTTCAACCATTCGAATCCATGCAGAAGAACCATCATATGAGTTTTTTGAGGAAAGAAAGATCATCATCACATATTGTATCATGCCAGCTTATCAAGCCGGGTCAGATCAAGGCAATTATAAGTCCCAGGTTGCGGCAGGCAGAACTACCCGGCACTTGGGGGCTACACAGCCGCAATTCTCCTCAAAAGTTCCGGTTCATCAATAGCCGCAGTTGTCGATAGAGGCTTCTTACCATCAGAGATTATCCGGCTCTAATATTTTGGAGAAGGAGTGGCGTCTTCAAAGACAGACACCCCTCATCAGAAAAGCTCAAGGTATATCCATGGAGAGTCGGCAACACATTAAATTGAAACACAGAGAGAAGGAAAGTGCACACAGAGAGGTGAAAAATTTATACAGCCGCCAAACGGCAAGGTCATGCTTTAGAAAAACTACTCTCAGAAGGAGCAAAAGGCATTGCCATGTTTCAACCGCTCACGACGGGTCATTACATGAGTCGGTACATGACTCGTTGCTCAGAAAGATTAAAAGAACAACTTTCAGCTATTGGCCGGCTCATCCTGCTCCGGTTCTTCCGCTGGCTTTATCTGGAGATTTCCTAATTCCCAATTACAGTCAGCCAGAGCAGCGAAAGACCCTTCAAGGAACGGGGACGCGTCAAGCTCACAAGGGAAGAGGTCCTTACTGTGGGTGGGTGTCAGATCCTTCCACTCGTAGAGAGGCCCGTGGATCCTCTTCTCCTCTGCGTCATAAGCCGCCTGATAAGTGCTCAAGTCAGCTTCATCTGCCAGTACAGAGGCCAGATAACGCGACTCTTTGACACACCGGATGTAATCTTCTTCGGTCAATTCTGAGCCATCATCTCTTTTGGACGGGTAACCATCCATCATTTAAGTCGGCGTTAGCTCAGGGGTGAAGGCCAGAGCCCGGCTCAATCCAGCGACGGCTCCTTGGCGGAAGGCGGACTTCTTCAGTTCTTCAATCTGTTTTGGCATGGTGGAGAAGAGTTCCAAGACCCCTTTCAGAGCGGTGGGGATCTTCTCCTCGTATTGAACACTCTTGATCGTGAAGATGGCGCCGCAGTATAGTTGTTCCGCAAAGGTGTAGATGGCCTTCAGTGGCAGAAGGCTATCAGAAGCCAACTGCCGGCTCCTGGGACCTGGATAAGCCAGATAAAGCTAATGAGTCGCCAATTTTCAATAGCAAGGTTAAAGTACAAAGTAAAACAGAAGCTTACCAAATAGGGCGGCTGACATCTTCGCTATGTGTTGTTTCAGGCCTTGGAGTTCCTCCGCCACAGCTATAAGCCGCTGGTCGGCGTCGTCCGCCCGGTTGGTCAGAGCGGCCTTTTCAGATTCTGCCGTCTCTTTCAACGAGGTAAGCTCAGCAGTGGCATTGGCCAGCTCCTCAGAGAGAAGCCGAAACTTTTCGTCAGCAATGCTTCGGGCCTCTTGCTGAGCCACCAGGTTGGCCTTCAGATCTGTCAACTGAGACCCGGCTTCATTTAAATCTTCCTATAATTCATCAAAATACAGGATAAGCCGCCAAAATACAGGACGAGTGTTAAAAGCAAATGCAAGTCTCAAACAGATTGCAAGCAATATATTTGACACTTGGGGGCTAATGTATATTTGATGTGTCAGTATGCAATGCAGTTCCGGTTCATCTCCTTCAAAGCAAATCCGGAACTTGGGGGCTACACTATGTCTCTTCAATGTACTAATAATGGAAGCACCGACTCAACTTGATCAAGTTTGAGCCGGCCCTTGGGGGCTACGATTAGATCTTCAAGCTGTCTACATTAAAGACCCGACTCAAATATAATCTGAGACGGCCCTTGGGGGCTACGTTTGGCGGTTCACTTTATCTACAGTACCAAGCTAAAGCAATTCTAAGGGAATTTGGCATGATAATATCTACAGAGGTCACAGAAAGACCCGGCTCAACGATTAAGTACGTTAAACCGGCTCTTGGGGGCTAAGTAAGGATATGGTAAGAAGGAAAGGTACCTCGTATTTTGTCTTCATTGAACAGATCAACGGAAGTTCCAGATCCCGGCTGGTGGTAACCCGGTTTATATACCCGGCGTGGAGCTCTTCGACTGTCATCTTCTCGCACGAAGAGTCAAAGTTCAGCTTCTTCGAGGCTTCAGCCGGCTCTGTATGTTTGGTCAACACATGAGCCGGAGGCGTTTGATGACCAGACCCGGTGATAACAACATCTGGAGTTTCAGGGGTCTTGGCAGGAGTCACCGGCTTTGAAGGAGCCCTTGGAGGACTCTCCATGATGGTATCAGCAGAAGTCGGCTCTGTGGAGGCAGCTGGTGGATTTTCTTCTACTTCAGCCTCCTCCGGTTATTCGGGCTCTGACTCTTGGATAACTGGGCCGGAGGAGGGCTTGCTAGTCTTGCAACGTTTAGCTTGAGCACTGCAAAATAGAAGGATCAGCAGTTGAAGATGTGGCTATCATATTTACAGCTGGATATCCAGATATCATAGTAAGGAATGCTTACAGCGGATTAATCTTGGGCGGTGGTAGAATTGACGCCGAAGAGTCGCCAGAGGAAGGGGATTTCTAGAAAGAATAAAACAGAAAGGTGAAGAAAGTGTCAAGTTTACAAAGGAAAGTCAAAGGAAAAGTAGAGACTTAAACCTCGGCGGGGCGTTTCTTTGGAGCCGGAGAGTTTGGTAGCCCGGACATGAGCTCAGTAGAGCCGGTGCTTCGAGTCTGTCGACGCTCGACTTGCTGTTGCTTTTTTAAGAGAAAATCGGGAGCCAGATAAGCAAGAGGGTGAGAAAGAGGAACTTTTCTGATAACCCATCGCGGCTTTCGGGGGACGAAACATTCTGAGCCGGAAGAAAAGTAATTTACCTCAGGAGCATTGGCACGACTGGTTTCCACTTCATCCTGCGAGTAAAACAAGCATTAATAAAGCAGGAAGGTAAAAGATCAAACAAGGCAGTTAAAACTTTACCTGTGAGCTGGATGATGGTGGCGGGTCAAGCAAATTATCTTGCGGGGCATCTTTTTTAGCCTTCTTAGTTGCGACCTTCTTCCTAGATTTCTTTGGAGGGGCAACATATTCCTTCTTCCAGAAATCTGAGTCGGCCTACAGGAGTGACCCGGGGAAGGAGTAAAAAATCAGCAAAGTACAAGCAACATCCAAGAGACGGATGGGAAGAGATTAACTTACGTCCGGAGCCGTATGATTGACGCAGAAAGGCGCCAGCCCGATGGCGCTGCAAGAGCCGGAGGCTTCGTGGACAAGGCTTCGGATGGTCATGGTGATGTCATCTTCGGTCAAAATTGATTTGCTGAAGCACAAGGAACTGTCGTACTTGCCTTCGTATTCACACATAAGCCGACCCCTATGGCTTAAGGGCATGATCCGCCAAGAAACCCAGCAGCGGATCAAGTCTATTCCTGTTAGTCCATTGGCCATGAGCGCCTTGAGCTTGGTATGTGCCGGTTCAAATCTGGCACGCTCCGAGGCTGAGAGCCGTCTCGAAAGCTCTGAATCTGTCTTGAGTCGGGAAGGACGATAGCCCGGCAAGGGGCATTCACCCCTCAGGAGAGGTATCCTTGCAGTGGAACCAGGTTTTATTCCAGTCCTTTGGGTGACTCGGCATTTGCGTAGCCAAAAAAATGATGTCTCTATGGCGCTGAATAAAGATCCCTCCAAGCTCTAGACTTTGACCGCCCTTCATCTCGGTTTGGCGGTTGGCATAAAAGAACTCCCGAAAGAACCTCACAGATGGCCCGGACTGCAGATAAGCCTCGCAGAGCACTTGGAAGTTGCATATATTTGAAACAGAGTTGGGGGCCAAGTCTTGAGGGTGCGGCTTATACAAATGAAGAACGTCCAGGAAATATTTAGAGCCGGGCGGCATGAACCCTCGCTCAATGTGGTCGGTGATAACGACTACTTCTCCTTTTTTGGGTGCAGGCCGGTTCTCATTACCCGGAACCCGCCAGTGAAGAACCTCTTTGGGATGGAGAGTGCCCACTTCGACAAGATCTGCTAAATATTCTTCCGTGACGCAGGAGCCAACCCAGTTGCATGAGTTGGACGCACGAGACATGACGACGGCTTAACTACTGTACAAAGGAGATAAAGACGGCAAATCAAGAACAAGCAGGAATCTGTGGTGGCTTACAATTTTAAGGACTCTAAGATATCCTGCTTCTGTCCGGGTGACAAGAGCCGGACGAGGCTTAGCGACTCATCCAGGGGAAGGAAGATTGAAATTGGCTAAGTCCTAAAAAACAGATTCCGCAAAATATTACTATGTCTACGGATCTACGAAAGCAGAGAAAATAAATTTTATCCTGACCTAGCGAGGAACAACAGAAGAAAAGGAAATGGACTGGAGCCATCGTGGTCCGCGTATTACGCGCGGCCGGCCCACGCGCAGTGGCGAAGCAAGAGCGCATTCTAAAGGTGTTAGCGGCATCGAGATACACTCGCGATGGCGGTGCCGGAGCCCGAGCGGCGGGAGCGGAGCCCCCGGTGAAAACCCTACTACGACAGCGGCAATCTAAGGAGCAGGAGAACTCACCGAAGATGGCGCGGCGAAGGCGGACGAATCTCTGGTACGTTTAGGGTGATGCAGCGGCCAAGTTGGGGACGACGTACGGACGGCGCCGGAGCAAAGCTCGAAGACGCTGGGGCGGCGACAAGAAGAAGACAAAGAAGAAGAGGCACGAGCGGGAGGATGGAAAACTCCGACCCGCACGGGTCATATTTAAAAAGGGGTTAAGGAAGGCGCGAAAATCCAGGCGATGACATCGTTTGACCGAGGCGGACGCCTCGATTCTCGGGATGACAGTTAATGAAAGATTCGGTGATACGTCAGCAGATCTCATGACGTCACGCCGGGTCATTTTCGGGTGACTCGCCAAAAATGGAAGAGAAGGATGAAGTGAGCAAGCACAATTCAACCTGGGGCCTAATGTTGGGGATATGACCCCACCATATGACCCGCCCCGGAGGCTCCGGGTCATGTTGCTGGCTCGTGAGCCAGCCCAAAGGTGAGCCGATAGACTAGTGGCACAGAAAGATAGGCGACTCAAGGTGTGGGCCGTACAACGGCCCGGACAGAGAAGACCCGGGCATGCAAGCCGACTCACAGATGGCTTGGACAAGAAGATAGAGAGAGACTCGGTTAGCAGTTGTAACGACCCGATGATCCTGACCTTTTATATAAAGGTAGACCCGGGCGACTTAGGGGACAGTCGATCAAGAACTAGGTAATTACCTCGATTAGAGGGGCCGAACCTGGGTAAATCTGTGTCTTTCGTCCCGACTAACCCCTTTGAGTCCACCCCGTTAGCGATGGCCTCGAATTTAAGTCCGTTCACCCGGACATCTGCCGTAACAAAACCACGACAGTATCCGTCATGGCCGTCGGCATATCTTTGACGGCGTCAAACGAGCATCACTCATCGAGCGGCCGGGTCCGCGCGATACGCCGACGGGGTGTCTACGTCGACGGCCACCGTAGGCGTAGGTGAATCTACGCTGACGGCTTTTATACGCCGACGGTGGCCGTCGGCATAGGGTGATCTACGCCGACGATGTTTAGTACGCCGACGCTGAGGCCCTGGTGGTCGGTGTAGGGTGACGTATGCCGACAGGGGCCGTCGGCATAGTTTAGGCCGTCGGCAACGACCCTGATTCTGGTAGTGGGTATTTGCAACCTCCATCCTGGAGGGTCCGAAACAAGTTGAAAACAGCTGCCTATTGCCTATTCATGATAGCACCGATGAGCTGAAAACTCCGTAAGCTACAATAAAGAATCCAAGTAAACTGTGTGTTCTATGGTGTGGTGTTCTACAATAGTTTGAAGTTCCCTAACCCTAAATTTGCAGTCATGCCAAGTGACATTTCAGGTGTAGTGCACCTGCCCTCTTACCGGAGCGTCGTCAGCGGAACCTGCCACCGCTTTCGCTCTCCGTCGCCGCCGTCGCGGGGAAGAATGGATGTAAGCCCCGTCTCCGATGTGCGCGGCTCCCTCCTCCACTCTGGTCCCTGGCGCTGCTCCTGTCCCATCTCCGGAGCCAGACAGACCGGTCACAGGTCCGGCAGGCCACTCCGCCGCGAAGCGACGGAGGGACTTCCCTGCCGGCTGGAGAAGAAGCCTGCAGCTGCAGCCGCGGCGGCTCCAATCTGGTTGGGTTCGACACGTGAGCACAGCCACGAGAGGCGTGCACAAGGGCAGTGGCTGCTACTGTGTGCTACATGAAAGTTAGGCCCATCAGGCCATCTGCGGCCTACCCCATATAGTACTTACTAACGCACGCTTCGCCGTTCTTGAATCTTCACTCGTGGTATTAAAAATAATTTTTATGTAGCAAGTTATTGCGATGATTTTTTTTATCTGTTTTCATTTTCATTTTACATGCCTTGGCTGAGTTTTAATTGTATTTTGGTGGTGTTATTGTCATTTATCGTGTTAGGGTTTTGTTGAGACGGTATTTGTTGTGAGAGAATAGTGGCGTTGTCTAATGCATGGTTGTGGCGGGGAGGCTATTTTACGCGCGTTGCAACGCTCGGTAGACAGGAGCAAGTTTGAAAACAATACCATCCGATTAATCATCATAATTATGAGGAATCGATTGATCGTGCGCATCTCAAACGGGCCGCCTGGTCCTCCTGAATAAAGCGGTTGGCTGTCTGGGACGGATCCCTCCGTTCGTGGGACCGCAAGCGATCAAACTCCGGTTGTGGCATCCTTGCACATTTTTAGGTGTCAGCTAGTGGTCATCGTGTGAGCCCCTTGATGGCTACTATTCCATGCTGAAAAATTACGGAATTGTTGCTATAACGTTTACATGGCCTGCCAACATTTTTTTTGCTTTGCTGGGCTCCCTTCTCCGCTCGCTCATTTAGCACCTTCTCCGCTCGCTCCATTGATATATTATAAAAGGACGACTCTACTTTTAAAAATTTTATTTGAATTTTTTCATTAAACCAAAAGATGTTTACGGATTTGGTTGCACACTAAAATATATGATTTTACAAAAATAGACTGAGAATTTAAAATTGGGCCCACCATGAAAAGCGGGGATGGGAGTATTGTGATTACATGAGCGAGCTAGCAGATGGGTGTTGTGATTACGTGAGGGATTAGGCAGGTTTAATTGGGGTCCATCTTGAAAATCGGGGGTGGTGTGATTATGTGAGGGAGTAACAAGAAAAAAAATGAAGGGATAGATCATGCGCATCTCCAACGGCCCGCTATCGGCGGCCTAGGACGGATCCCTCCGTGTGTTGGGGCCGTGAGTGATCGAATGTGAGGGACTAAATTCCGGTTGTGGCATCCTTTCAAATGTTGACCTTGGTGTCGGCTGGTGGTTATCGTGTGAGCCCCTTAATGGTTATTGTTAAAGCGTATACGTGGATTGCCTAGTTCTTTTCATCGGTTTGGATTTTTTGTTGCGTTGATAGTGCATGAAGCTTAACATGATATCGGAGCTAAGATCTTGAGTTCAAGCATTTTTCATCAGTTTAGACTTTTGATTGTGTTTGTTAGTGCATTAAGCTTGACAGCTACTATTCCATGATAACAAAAATATGAAATTGTTGCTATGACATTTACACGGCCTTCCTACAAACCTTTTGCTCAGCTAGGCTCACTTGTCCTCTGGCTCGTTTAGCATTTTATCGGCTCAAACCATTGATATATTATAAAAGGCGACTTTACCTTTTATTTAAAAAAATCATTAAATCAAAAACTGTTCAGGGATTTTGTTACATACTAAAAGAACATGATTTTTCAAAAACAATGAGAAATTAAAAAATATCAAATCTAAGATAAAGTTCACAAACATTAAAATTATTCATAAACTATAAAAAATCAATGCATTGAAAAAATGTTCGTGAATTAGAAAAAGATTCAAGTATTTTAAATGTGTTCAAAAATTTTAAAAATGTTCACAATTTTTAATAAAACGATCATGAATAAAAGTGTGAAAAGGAATAGCTTCTTTCGGCGTGGCGGCGTCTTTCGCAGCAGGACGCAAGGGCCGCTACAATTTTTGTGGCATTCGTAACGGCGGTGAACCAATGATTTGCTTACTGAAAAATGAAGTGACATTTTGTACAAAAATGTCTGGCATCTTCAGTGAAATCCAAGAGCAACAACATGACGGAAAATTGAGTACCGAGTACAAGTTTCACGTCCTTAGACCAACAGTTCAACAGAACAACACTAATCAATTTGCCTAGAGTTTAGTTGATGTACAAGCTGCAAATCTCGGTCCGTGTGAAGGTAAATCAGTCGAGGCAGCTCCACCATGTTGTTCGACGACACCGGCTAAGAACAATATCAGATAGCAAACATCGCGGCAGCAAGAGGCCTTACAACTACAAGCACGGACACCATATCCCTCTTGATCTTACTAGGGTGAATTCCATATATGCCATTCAAAACTTGCCCATATCCTCATATGCTACTGAAAATTTTCCTCTCCCAAAAATACCATTGAAAATTTGCACTGCATACACATATGCCACTACCGCCAGTTGACTGTTAGTTGACCATTTTGAAGCTCTCACGTGACGTCAGTTTTTTTCCGATAAAGACCATCCTACCCTTGGAGCCATATGCGTTAGAAAAAAGAAAAAAGAAACGTAAAATAAAAGAAGTGCAGGCAGCGGCCCATCCATCCTCCCCACGACCTAGCTTGCCGCCCGCAACCTACCTGCCGGACCTAGCAGCGGCGCAGCCGCCAGCTCTCCCTCCCCCTCGCCCCCATCCCACCTCGCGCCTCGCCGGCCGCACCTCCCCGCCCGCCGCCTGCACCTCCCCGCCCCGCCCCGCCGGACAGAAGCATCCACGGCCCAGTGAAGTGGCCGGTGGCGGGCGCGGTCCCCTCCCCACGCGGTGCCAGCAGGATGGCGGCAGCGGCTACCACATCCCCGCCGCTTGGAGCAGTGCAGCAAGCATCAGGGCCCCCCTCCAATGGCGGCGGCGGCAGCGGCTGTTAGATCGGTGCCGGGAGCAGCACAACAAGCACCAGACCCACCAGTATTATGCAAATTGTGTTATGTGCTAATTAAGGGAAAATGCTGCCGACATTTTGTTTATTTTACTTGGCTAAATGGTCACAAGGTATGTTCAGGGTAAAATCGTCTTTTCAACTGCCACTTAACTTGTCAACTTGTGATAGTGGCATATCCGTACACGGTGCAAATTTTTGATGACATATTTGGGAGAGGAAATTTTCAATGGCATATGAGGTTCTGAGTGGCATATATGGAATTCACCCATCTTACTAACCACACCCTCGAGTTTCACTTCAAGCTGGGTCTCATCTTATAGAATTGGAGGCCAGGATCAGCTGCTGCAGGACCACCTCGAACATCCTGATGGCCCTGCTCAGCTGCCTTCCAACACTCGTGTCATCTTCTATCGAGAGGTCTGACGGTGACAGCCTTAACAATCCCCTGCGCAAAGAAGCAACGGCCAGCAACTTCAGGCGAACATAACAGCCACACATTAGTTGCTTAATGGTATGTGAAGTGACGAGGTTTAAGCATGCGACATGATTTTGCATATTTTTCAAGCCATCTTTGAACTTAAGTATATTTATGCTGAAAAGCAAGCAATAGCACACACTAACCTTTTTAAATGTTAGATATCATGAATAGACAAGGAAATGATGCTTCCTCAAAAAATAAGATACGGAAGAAAATGGTATGATCCAGCTAATATTTTTACATGAAAGATGAAACTGAACTGGCACAAATGGACACAGATCACCAAGAGAGACTGATAATCTGGAGTATTTAACCAAAAACTACCACATTTCATGGAAACGGGCCCAGAAAACTACCACTTTATGATTTTGTGTGGAAAACTACCAATTTTGTTCTAACTGGTGACAAAAAATCTATCAAGTCGTTTAAACGCTCGCGTCGCCCGCGCTAAGCACATAACTGACCGGTTGGGCCCACGAATCAGGTGCCACCGTGGCCAACCGTCGTTCGCCGCACGTTAACGACACGTTTGCGGTCGGAAGCGGCTGGCGGTGGTCCAATAAGTGCGGCCCACAATGAGAGCGAGCTCAGCCACTCTCTCCCTCTTCGCTCGCTCATCCTCATCCTCTCCCTCGCCCTCGTGCTCTGAGCATATCGCCATCGCCGCCGGCGGCATTGCTGCCGGTAGAAATCGAGGATGACATCCTGGAATGACGAGGAGAGCTCGGACGAGGACATCTGCATGGTTTGAATGGATTCTCAGCTCTTTGTGAGTGCATAATGGTGGAACAGAGTTAGGGTTAGGGTTAGTTCATCCAAATTCGAGATTCGAAGTTGGTTTTGGTTTGATTCCAAGTTTCTTTTGTAGCAAACCCCCGACTGTGTGGTCGATCCATCTTTTTGTGGTTCTTTCACTGAATCTGAGCCGATGTGCATGATGCATCATTAGAGGGCGAGAAAGATGGTAGCTTTTGAAGGTCCTTTGACCGGGAGGCGATTCCTCGGTTGTCCTTTGCAGTAGGTATTAAATCTTGAACGCTTACTTGTTTTGTTGATGGAGATGTGTGTTGTGTGATGTGTTTTGCTGGTGGAGATGTGTGGTGTAGCAGGTATTAAGTTGTGCAGAGATGTGTGGTGTGTTTTGAACTCAAACTGAAAAGTGCCTTACATATGGAAGCATATATGTGAAAAGCTTGAGTTAACTGAATTCAATAAATGACTGAAATTGAGAACACCTGTTAAATGTGAACTGTTAACTGAATATATCTGTTAGCTATTAACTGAATATATCTGTTAATTGAATATAATTGTTAACTGAATTTATCTCTGTTGCTAAATAAGGTGTTGTGTGCTTAGTTTTAAAGAATTCTGTTAGCTAAATTCAGGGAGCATTGATCTAAACACAGGGTTTGACTTGACTGAATTTAGTTTATGACTTCAGTTATCTATACTAACAACTTGTTAGTAAGGTGCTTTGTTCTTAATTTTAAAGAATTGCTTCTGTAGGATGAATCTGTCAACTGTGGGGTGGTGGAGTGGGTGGATGGTCCTTGTCCAGAGATTCTAAAAAGGTGCCTAGCAAGGATTTGGGACATGTACAATGAGTAGAACTTTGGTAGGGGAAGGACAAACAAGCTCATGAGAAAGAGGTGGGCAAGCTAAAGAAGGAATTAGACTGCCTGGCAAACAACTACAGCTAGTTGGTGGAAGATGTATCCAACCTTTTTGACTATAAAGATGGCAAGATGTATCATGACATGGACTATACTAGTCAGGCAATCATTGATCTAAATGAAAAGAACAAACCAATTAAGGATTAGGCAAAGATTGAGATTACTATGGAAAAGCCGAAGCTTGCCAAGGAGCAAAGGTGCATTCTTCAAAGCCAAGCAGATATCAGAGTAAACATGAGGAAAGCCATGAAGGAAGTGCATAGGGCAGGGACCTACTTAAGGAAGAGAAGAAGAAGCTGGAGTATCTGATTGCTGACCTGCTCAAGGCTGGGCAAGGAAACAAAGATAAGCTGGAGAGGATCAAGGCAATAATGGATGAGTGAAGTGCTTGCTGTGTTGGTTAAGTAATTATTAGGCCTATATATATATATATAGCTGAATCAAGATGGTATGAGCCAGCTACTGTTATGGTTTAAGAACTAGGTGGTTTTATTTATGATGTAATGACTTTTATGTTAAGACCTACTATGCTAAGTTAAGTAAGTAAGAAGGTTTTATCTATGATGAGGCTGTTTTACTTTCCTATATTATGTGTAGCCAATATATGCATATATATCTAGCTAACTGACAGTAGTGACATATATAGTAGTTGATACCATATATAGTCAGTGTTACCGATATCTGGCTAACTGACAGTAGTGACATATATAGTAGTTGATAACATATATAGTCAGTGTTACCACTATCTAGCTTTCTGAACTTAGTGAACTGATAACATAGTAGTTGTATAGATAGTCTGACATAGATAGCAACTGACATAAGTCTGACCAAACTCCTGGTGGCATAGTGCATTCCAAACTGAAAGTTTGACATAGAGCTGACCAAATTGAAAGTCTGACATAGTGCTGGCATAGATAGCAACTAGAGTACCAAACTTACTGAACTGACATAGTGCATTCCAAATTGACAGTCTAACTTACTGAACTAACATAGGACTTACGAAAGTGAAGATTGCTTGGACTGACGAAACTGAACATAGCATCTCACTTCTCCTTCTTCAGCAACTTCAGGCGTTCGGAGCGCCGCACCATAGTCAACTTCCCCGCCGCACTCTTCTCCTTGCCTGACGCCCTCTTATCCTTGCCCGACGCCGGTGCGACAACATCTTCCTCCAGAACCTCTTGCTTCACCTCTGGGAGATCTGCAACCTCCGGTAGCTTCTCCACGTCAATTGGGAGGTTCTTGTCCCCATCCAGCAGCTACGCATCCGTCTTGTCATCGGAGAGTACGACGAGATCCTCCACCTCGTCGTTGATGGGGGCTGGGAGAGCAAGGATGGCGTCGGTGACGTGCTCCGCCCTGTACGCAACGCGTGTTGGATCCTCGCCTGTCGGCGCCATGCTGGATGAGCGGTACATCCACCAACACTGCCCGGGGTCGGCGGAGCGCTGCATCTCGCGCATTGCCCACAAAAGAATGGTCGTGGGCAGGACGGTGAAGCCAGGAGGGAAGGCACGCTGCTTTTCAATAGCCGTCATGACCTTCACAAGGTCGCAGGCATGGTTACTCATCATCTACACACTTGGGAACCAGCCCGCGATCTCCCTGTACTGCGCGCGCAGCTCTTGGTTGTTGCCAGTGAGCTCTTCGATGGCCTTCTGCCAGCCCAGGCTCCGGTCCATGGTGATGGCGGTGAGGTGGTTGTCGGCAGGGATTTCGATAGGAGAGAGGGGGAGGGTAGTGGGTGGTGCGAGTGGCGAGTGGGCAGAGAGAGCAGTAGGCGGACACGTCTTAATGCCTCAGAATCCGAAACAACAACTGATATGCAACGCACGCTCACGACGTAGCCGGGTGCAACGCACGCTCACGACGCAGCCGGACGTAACGCACGCTAAAGATAACTAGGATGGTCGATGCTAGTCAAACAAACCACTTGCACTATCCCATTGGCATTGAACGCAGGGTTACAACCCACTGGTCCTGGGTTCGAACCCCAGGCCAAACTATTTTTTATTTGTTTTTTCTGATTCATATGAACATTTCTGAACATGCACTTGCCACTATCACAAATTCAGTACATTCAACATCACAAATTCAGCACAATCATCATTCGCAAAATTAGTACATTAAGTACATTTAGTAGCATACAATCAGTATTCAAGTAGCAGAATACAAATTTAGTAGCATACACTCAACACTAGTGCAGAATCGGCCTGTAGTCGCGGGTCGTAAGGGCCTTTACTGCCGTTTCTCGAACCGGCACTAAAAGATGGGGACTAAAGCCTACCCTCCTTTAGTCCTGGTTCAACACGACCTGGCACCAAAGGCCCACTACGTGGCATCCGCCGGTGCCGTGGGCTGGGGACCTTTAGTCCCGGTTGGTAACACCAACCGGGACTAAAAGTATTTAGTTTTTTTAATTTTGTTTTATTTTGCCTTTTAATTATTTAGGGGTTTATGAATTAGTTATTGTTTAATTTTACTTTTAATTTTGTGTTTTCCATTTAATTTATTTTCATTTCAAACATATATTACACTACTACATACTGTACACACGTTGTGCATGCGTCTATATATATATATAATTGCTCGTACAATGACTATTCACATACACACACACATATATATATACAATTTCTCCTACAATTTGAGGATCATTACATATATATGCAAGCATTACTGCTTCTTGTTTGATCTTGTAATAGTATTCTCCTTTGAGATCTATGACCTGGTCGACCAGGAATCCAGCTAAGTCCTCTTGAATTGATCATACCCGAGCCTCTCGTATGAGCTGACCCCGCATCTCCGTCAACTACAAGATGAAGATCAAGATGAATATATTAGTTGTTTGTATATATATATTAGCTAGATCATGATAAAAAAATATGGATAATATTCTGGCAAACGTATCCAAAGATTTCTTTCATCTCTGCTCCTTTCAGACGTGATCATGCGAATGTTCTCGCAAACGTAGTATGCGCATAAACTAGTCCCCTACTCCTGCCTCATGCACTTTATGAGAATAAAATTCAATCAGGTAATAATGAATCAAGCATGATTATGTTATTGAAACTAGAATTAAAGAGATGCATGGACATAGCTAGCTAGCTAGTAGTACTTAATTACCTTGGGTCGCATCCATTTCAGTTGTTATGCCTAGTCGTCTAGGACCTGTTTGATGAACTTGAACCAAGCCCTACCCGCCGGCAAAGAAAATGAATAAGTGAGTTATTAACTAGTTGATATCAGGAAATGAGGTAATTAAAGAGGCCGACATAGTGCGATAATGATTGAAATTACCTGTCAAGTAGCCCCCTCACGATTGTGTATTCGGATGGATCCTTAAATAGCGAGTCGAATACTTCAACTTTTCCCTTGTAAACTTCAATGATTAACAAGATCCAATGGTAACTGCATAACTCATCAACAACACTTATTAATATCTAGTAAGCAAAAAATAAAATTTCTAGTATAAGATATATATATATATATATATATATATATATATATATATATATATATATATATATATATATAGTAACACTCACCCGAAGTTGTAAGAAAGTAGTATTTCTGGTTGGGTGTTTAGATGCTTCAAAAAATCTAGCATGGCTTTCTCTATGTCTTTTCTCGAATATGCAGTTTCCCATGTCTTTTGATTAATCGTATTTGGGTCAATGAACTCAATGCCATAGCGTCCAGCTTGTTTCATTTCATACATCTTCATTCTGAATAATACCATAGAAACGAATATAGTGAGGATAATTATAGGTAATAAACAAGAGCACAGCTAGCTAGAGACTTAAATTATAGAAAGAAGTCACTTAGAGACAATAGCAACCGACTAAAGATTTGTCGAGTGCATCTTGATTGAATAACTGAAATAACTCTGAATAATGAATCGACAGATCTTTTTTATGGAAGTAATGCCTCCCTTTAACTCTCACCATGACGGACTCTTGATTGGTATTTTCTATTATTTGCATGTACCACATATGCAAATTGTACAATCTTGTTGGTAGAAGTTTGACATCTTCAGGCTTGACCAGAGGTTTGCCGCGGGCATATTGATATTTCACTTCCTCCTCTTTAAGCCCGGGGATTTCCTCAAGGCCTAGAAGTTGTTCCATACTGACACCAGCCTCTTTAGCCATCCTAATATGATCTTCATTTACTCCTGGCCGACTGGTAGTACTCACAGGTGTTTGTACAATGAGCGGGGGGGGGGGGGGCGATTGCATTGCCTGTTATCCCAGCTGGGGGATAGTTTTCCCGCTTTTTGCCAACTCCTTGGCTCGAGCTCGAGCTCGACTCCTTTCGTTCTGCAAGATATGATTTCTTGATAGACCGCACATAGTCGTTGTCCTTCTAATTGATAGCCGGTCGAGCCATATCAAGGAAGTGTAGTGAGACATGCTCAAGTACTTTCTCCTTTGGCGGACGGGGCGGTTTCGGTCCAAATGGGCCTTCACTTTGGCATCCACTGCGCTCTCGAGTTACTCCTCGGTCAGGTGGTAAGGCAACTTCGGAAGAGGCTTGAGGCTTGGACCGTATTTGAATTTCTTGCGTGTTGTACCGCTAGTCATTGTAGCTGCGACCTCTCTATTACGTTGTTGCTTAGGCGACGAAGCACGCTGAGTCGACTGAGCACGCTAACGCTGTACCGGACTTGGAGGAGGAGTTGGTTGACGCGGTGCCGGACTTGGAGGAGGAGTTGGTTGACGCGGTGCCGGACTTGGAGGAGGAGGAGTTGGCTGACGCCATGCCGAACTTGGAGGAGGAGTCGGCTGACGCGATGCTGGACTTGGAGGAGGAGGAGTCGACTGACGCGGCGGCGGACTTGGAGGAGGAGGATTCGGTGGCCTTGGAAAGACGATGCAATCCTTTTTCCATAGAATGATTCGATGTATGGCCTCTCCCAGTGTTCTCTCCTCGTCACCTCCAAGAATGTCAAGTTGTAGCTTGTGATATGCTAACATCACTTCATCAACCCCGACACGAGCATAGCCAGCTGGAATGGGATTGCAATGGAAGGTTGCTTCTAGGAGATTTGCTAAAGCATAGCCGTCCGCCACCTTCATGGATAAGTTTTTCACTTTCATGTGTAGCTCACAGTTAGTCCTGTCCTTGATATCATCCATAGGGTAGCTAGCTAGCAGTACATCGTCATCGATATTGGCCGGGGCGGAACCCATGCTGCTTCACGGCATAGATGGGATGGTGGTATCCAATGCTGGATCGATCTGCTCATGCTGCCGCTGAGACGCCCTTTCCTGGCTGAGTGAGTCGATCTACTCCTGCTGCTGCCTGACTCTGGATTCCAACTCTAGGTGCTTTGATTCTAGGCCTTCAAGGCGGAGTGCTTCCTCCTTCTTCCGCTCCTCCTGCATCTTCTTTCTCGCACGGCTTCGTGCCAACCAGCAAACCCCTCAAACCATGGAACAACGCCTTTTCCTCGTCTTCTTCCCGGGTGTTCAAGATTCTTCAGGGCGCGCGTAAGCTCTTCGTCCTCTATGTTGGGCGTGAACACCCCCGTACGAGCTTCTTATATTTTCATCAGAATTTCGTCTGTCGCTTTTTTAAGACTTGCCTTCTCCATAATGGCCCCTGTCTTTGGGTCCAAATTCCCCCCATGCGCATAAAACCATGTATTGCACCTCGGGGCCAGGTGACTGTAACTGGAGTGACCCCTGCACTAATCATATCTTGTTTGGATTGATCCCAATTAGGCAGGGCCGTCTGGTAGCCACCTGACCCAGAGTGTGGTGCCACTGCTTTTTCGCAGCATTAGTCTTGTTCTTTGTCGACCGTTCCTTCGCTAGTTCCGATTCCTTGAACTTCACGAAATCGTCCCAGTGATCTTTTGCCTTCACCAGTGCTTCCTCAAATTTTGGAGTCATCTTGTTTGCTTTGACGTACGCAGCCCATGCATTTTTCTTGAAGGTGTTGAATGCGATCACCATCTTTTTAGGAGCATAGTTTCTGACTTTCTTCAGATCTGCATGTGTCAAGTTATCTGGTAGTATGAAATGTGACATCAGCTCGGTCCAAAGCACATCTTTTGCTCTTTCATTGACAAAAGTATCTCCTTATCGATCTCCCTTTACTGGCTTTTTCCATTCTTGTGTGGAGATCGGGATTTGCTCCCTTACAATAACTCTGCATTGATTCTTGAACTTGGTCGCATTTTTCTTAGGTTCAAGCAGTTCGCCAGTTGATGTATTGATGGAATTGATGTTGAACTTTACGTCAGGGTCCAACTTGTAGAATATTTGCTCGATTCAGAGGCCTAAAAGAAGAAAGATCGATTCATTCATACATATACAACTCAATTAAGACATGTAATGATCACCGGATGGCTTATATAATAAATATACCTCGCCGGTCTTTGTTATTTGAAGAACATCTTCTTTGTCAATATCGTTGTCAAATTCATCTATTCTTTCATCTTCATAAAACATACAACCCTCAGCGGAATTGTACATATATTGCGAGCCGTCATCATCTTCATGTTCATGCTCTGGGCTCGTGAAGCGTATGATGTTGAACAGAGCCTCTTCTCCTTCTCTGTCGGTATTGTCCATAGATTTTACTTAACTAACCTAGAAGAAAGATAAAACAATTTGGTATTCGAATTAGAATGCATATAATCAATAAGGAAAACTGAATCATAGTACATAATATACATCATCGAATATAATTTCGAATAAATTGTCTCGAGTATTATCGAATATAATCTCGAATATATCTCGAATATTATTACTAATACATCTCGAATATTATTGATTATACAATATCACTACTACAAATCCAGTTGACATCTCGCGCGGTAGGTGGTGGACACCCAAAGAGACAGAACTATGACAGGATCATAGCTCGGGTGAGATCCGTGAAGAACCTGACATGTATTGGAGAACCTGACGTCCAACGCATCCATGTAGTGACGAACGTGGTCGTCCTCCTCCCTGACTCGGCGACGTACCACTCCGGCAGGGCCGGCTGCCTCCGCACCGAAATTGGCCCACGCGAACACCACCAAAGAAGTTCCAGGTCGATGATGGGACCCTGGTTCCTCACCACGCTGCGCCCGCCTGAAGGTAGCACCTCCTAGTGCCAGCCCGGCGGAGCCCAGTCCTGGACATGGCGCCTCCGAAACAGGACGTCGTCGCGAACGAGTCGACGACGAGGATGGGGGCCACGCACCGTTGACTCCGAGAAGAAATTCTATGCAAATTAAACATTTTTTAAATGCTTGATTATGATTTCTTATATACAGTGAACCTTCAGAATCCTAATGGAATCCTTTAACCTTACGACCCGCGACTTTTGCAATACATAACAAATACTAATTGCAAATTAATACATAACAAACTTTTGCAAATACAACATTAAAATATGCAACTTTTGCAAATACTAATTGCTATACATTGGATCAAATGTCAAAATTCATCAACTTTTTTCTATACATTGTATTCACACACACACACACACACACATATATATACTAATTTCTATACATATATAGGATCAAAATGTAAAAATTCCTCAAATTTCAAAATTTCTTCACTTTTTTGTATACATCTAATCAATCATCTAGTGAAAATATATCAAAATTCTTGCATCTATGTCAAAATTCCTCAAATGTCAAAATTCCTTAACTTTTTTTATACATCAAAATTCTTTCATCTAATCATGTAATCATCTATACATATAATTAATCATCTAATCATCAAAAATTTGTGCATGTGTGTGTGTTCATAAAAATTGTGGGGGTTCAGGGAGGGGCCGGCGGCCGCCATGGTGGCACAGGGGGCGAGGGAGAGGGGGGAGAGGGGGGGAGCTCACAGTGGGGCGATGACGAGGCGAGGCGAGTCGGGGGGCGGCGACGGTGAGGAGCTCGGGGTCGGAGAAGCGGGCGCGGGCGGCATCAGTCCAGGCTCGGGGAGGAGCGGGAGCGGGCGCGGGCGGCGTCAAAGATTGGCATGAGGAAGCGCAGGCGGCCAACGTCGGGGGCGGTGACGAGCTCCGGTGTCGGGGAGGCGAGACGGCAACGGCGCGGTGATGTCGCGAAGAGGTCGAAGAATGTAGAGTAATTGAAAGTTTTTGAAGTGTTGTATATATAAGGAGGCCTTTAGTCGCGGTTGGTGGCTCCAACCGTGACTAAAGACCCCTCTTTAGTCGCGGGTGGAGCTACCAACCACGACTAAAGGTGAATTTCACCAGCCGAAGCGGCGGGAAGCGAAACCCTTTAGTCGCGGTTCGTGGCTCCAACCGCGACTAAATGGGGGGGGGTCTTTAGTCGCGGTTGGAGCCACCAACTGTGACTAAAGGGTGTTGTGCCAGGCGAGTGGCGGGGTGGATGTTTAGTCCCACCTCGCTAGTCGAGAGGAGCTCGCACCGGTTTATAAGCCCCGCCGTGGCTACCACGTCGAGCTCCTCTCTTAAGCAGGCCTTCTCAGCCTATCGCACCTCTGCCGTCTTGTGGGGCCTACTGGGCATACGGGCATGCGTCCTGGCCCAACAAGAGGTTGGCTTTCTAGTCGTATGCAGGCCGTGGCAGCCCAGAAGGCAGGCTTTTTTTAATATTTGTTTTTTTTTGCTTTATTTATTTTCTTTTGTTTCTGAGTTGTTTTTGCTTTATTTAGAGTTTCTTTGTGAATCTTTTTTCTTTAGGAAAAAATTAAGTATAAACTTTCTGTTAGTGCTAGTAGTTTTACAATTTGAATAGTTTAAAATTGAATTATTTGAAATTTGTGTGAATCAATAGTTTGTGAATAACTTTAATTCAAAAATAGTTTTTTCAGTGATTCTTTTCCTGTTGTTTAATATTAGCGTGTTTTATCATTATATTAAATTTGGTAATTCTTAGGTTATTTAAAAAATAAAATGCCTTAGTAACAGACGAATTTTCGTCTGAAACCCTGATACTTCGTAAGAGATTGTCCATTTTGTACACGAAGTGCATCCAGTTTTTGCCGTAACCCTCTCAACTTTTTAGCACATGCTATGTCGGTGAAATGATAATACCATGCCAACTTTCAACCTTTTCAAAGTTCATTTGTAGTGCTTATCAATTTCAGGGTCATTTAGCTCCCGGGAAAAATCAGTAAATCACTACTGGAATCAGGATCTTTGCCGTCAGCCAGCTCTTTCCCGTCTGCTAGCTGACGACAAAGAAGGTCTTTGCCATTAGTTTAAATAAAACTGACGGCAAACAGAGACATGACGGCAAAGATCTTGTTTGCCATCAGCCAGCTCTTTGCCTTGTGCTAGCGGACGGCAAAGAGGGAGGGTGGCCCACTAATGAGAACAACATAACGTCCACTTTCTTTGTCGTATGCTAGCAAACGACAAAGCTTCTTTGCCATCCGCTAGCAGACGACAAAGAAAGTGGCCAACCTAACGGTCGTTCGGTCCCACTAGCTAGGCTCTTTGCCGTCTGCTAGCAAACGACAAAGAGCTTTGACCTAACAAAAAAAAAGGTCAGCGCCCGCGCCCCACCCCTCTCTCTCTATTCCCTCTGTCTCTCTCCCCGTGCCCGAGCCGCCCCCGCCGCCGACCACCACCGCCCCCGCCGCCCCCTACCCCCACCGCCCCCAACCCCCAAGGACGCCCGCCACCTCAGCGCCCCGCCCAGGCCTTGTGACTGCACCGCCGCCCCGGCCCCGTCCAAGCCTTGCGGCCGCCCTGCCGCCCTGGCGTCCCGCCCCCCGTCGCCCGTCCCCTCTCCGTCCAGCCACCCCTCGCCACCCGGCGCCACCTCGCCGACCCGCCCCCCGCTGCCCTGGCGCCCCGCCCCCGTACCCAGCCTCTCTCCGTCTAGCCGCCCTCCGCCGCCCGGCATCGCTTCGTCCAGGCGCCCCCTGGTGAGGTACGGTTCTTCCCCTTTTTTTCTTACTTTTTTTCTTGCTGTTTTTTGATTTAGGTACTGTTAGTAATTTAGGTTAGTTGATTTAGGTTGTACTATTGGTAATTTAGGTTAGTTGCTTTTTTGGGTTAGTAGATTTTTGGTTAGTAGATTGTAGGTTAGGATTTTTATATTTAGTCATATTTTGGTTTAGTAGATTTTAGGTTAGTCATATTTTAGGTTATTAGTACGTTTTGTGAGATGAAAAAAATAAGAAAAGAAGAAAAAGTAAAAGTGGAGAGGAAAAAGGAAAATAAGGAAAATGAAGAAGAAAAAGAAGACAAGAGGAAGAACGAAAAGAAGTAAGAAGAATAAAAAGATGGAGAGGAAAAAGGAAAATAAAGAAGAAGAAGAAGAAGAAGAAGACGAAGAAGAGGAGGAGGAGGAGGAGGAGGAAAAGAATAGAAGAAGAATAAGAAGAAAGATGAAGAAGATGGAAAAAAAGAAGTACAAGTAGAAGATGAAAAAAAGAAGTAGGAAAAGTAGAAAAGGAGGGTCGCCGAGGGAAAAGAGGGCCATCGAGTGGTCGAGGGGTCGGGGATCGAGGGGAAAAGGAGTCGAGGGTCTAGGGGTCGAGGATCGAGGTGTCGAGGGGTCAAGGGTCGAGGGGAAAAGGGGTCCAGGGGTCGAGGGTCGCCGAGGGGTCGAGGGGTCAAGGATTTGCCATCCCGACCCCAACGCCCTGACCCCGACACCCCGACCTCGACACCCCGACCCCGACACGACACCCCGACACCCCGACCCCGACACAACACCGCGACCCCGACACAGCACCCCGCCCCGACATGGCACCCCCAACCCCCACACAACACCCCGACCCCGACACGACACCACAGACACACCGACCCTCGACTCCCCGACACGACACCCCCAACCCCGACAGAGCACCCCTACCCCGACACGACACCCCTGACACCTTGATCCCAAAAAGGTGCTCTTCGGCCTTCCGAGATGGTGTGCGGATAGGATGGACTGTTGGGAGGCATTGGTGGATGAGTGGTGCTCTCCCGAATGGCTAGCCGAACACAAAAAGGCTAAGGATAAGCGTGCCCAAATGAGAGGTGTGCCACACCATCAAGGGAGGTCCAACCTGTTTGAGTTCGGGGATAACTGGGTATGTGGTTTGCTTCATGACTCATGCAATTTCATTCTTCATGCTAGCTTGAGCCCTTAAAATATAGGGGTCCTCTCTTTTAGGCGCGAGAAAACGAGAAGGAGGTGCCACCTCTATTCGACCTCTATGCCATGGCCCATACTGCCTCGTACAAGAAGGCCAAGGCATTCTCTTAGGATGACCTCGATCATCCAGAGAGCTTCAGCAACATCTTCTCCCACAACACGCTCGTGAGGTACAGAGATGAGGGGAAGGCGAGGAAAGGGGAGGACTTCAACCCGAGCCAGAGTCCTTTTGATCCAGTGCTCGTGATGATATCTGGTGGCGGGAGGCCCCATGGCTCGATAGCCATTGGGCATGGACTGATACGTTGTCCTAGAACTCTCCCAAAGATCAAGAAGCG
This sequence comes from Hordeum marinum, assembly GCA_022496015.1. NCBI lineage: Eukaryota > Viridiplantae > Streptophyta > Magnoliopsida > Poales > Poaceae > Hordeum > Hordeum marinum. Next base: position 503,281,400 of record CM039674.1, on the reverse strand, counting down.
CCAGACGAGCTCTGATCCTGAGATAAGGCCTTGTCCACGGCCAATGGAGCTCACCACTGAGGCTAGGGCCCAGGAGCTTCTAGCGGAGGCAAACAGGCAGGCGGCACAGAGGGAGAGGGACATGGAGGAGAGGACGGCTACGCTATTGGAGGAGGAGAGGAACCAGAACGACACATCTCACCGGGCCCTATACGAGCTCCTCGTTGTAAGTTTCTCCTGTATATTAGCCAAATCATGCACGTAATGTTCGTTTCATCACTAACTAATATGAATGACTCGTGAAAACAAAATATGCAGACCGTGTGCCAGAACAATGGTCAGACCCCTCCGTCGATGCCCCATATTGCTATAGCACCCACAGTGAGTTTCATTTGAATGGTCATTAGTTACTAGTATTCACATTTGAGTTGCATCATGCTAAGGAGACATTGCAACTGATCTTGGGTGCAGCGTGCCTCCCGACAAGCATCGATCGATCCTTCAGCGTCTGCCGCAACCCCGACCAGTCCTTCTACGTCTCACCCTGGCACAAACCCTATCGGTCCTTCACCTTCATGATGATGGTAAGTTTTCCCAAGTGTTTTCATTAGCAAATGCATACTTAGCTTAAGAAATGACCTACTTAGCTCCAAAATGACCTATACTTAGCTTATTTTTCTCAAAAATGGCATAATAACCTTACTTACCTCCAAAATGATATATTCTACCTAGGATAGCTATAAAATGACCTATACTTAGCATTTTTTCCTCCAAAATGACTTGATATGCTTAGTTAGCTAGAAAATGGCATAACTACCTAGGATAGCTCAATAGTGACCTATAGCTTGCTTAGCTAGTTCATTTATGACATAATTAGCTCACTTAGGTACAAAATGGCATAACTACCTAGCATAGCTCAATAATGATCTATAATTAGCTTAGCTAGTTCATTTATCACATAATTAGCTCACTTAGGTAAAAGAATGGCATAATAACCTTGGTTTAGCTCCAAAATGACCTATACTTAGCTTATTTCTTTCAAAAATGACATAATAACCTTACTTACCTCCAAAATGATATATTCTACCTAGGATAGCTATAAAATTACCTATACTTAGCATTTTTTCCTCCAAAATGACTTGATATGCTTAGTTAGCTAGAAAATGGCATTACTTCCTAGTATAGCTCAATAATGATCTGTAGCTAGCTTAGCTAGTTCATTTACGACATAATTAGATCACTTAGGTACAAAATGTCATAACTACCTAGGATAGCTCAATAATGATCTATAATTAGATTAGCTAGTTCATTTATGACAAAATTAGCTTACTTAGGTATAAAATGGCATAATAACCTTGGTTTAGCTCCAAAATGACCTATACTTAGCTTATTTTCCTCAAAAATGACATAATAACCTTACTTACATCCAAAATGATATATTCTACCTAGGATAGCTATAAAATGACCTATTCTTAGCATTTTTCCTCCAAAATGACTTGATATGCTTAGTTAGCTAGAAAATGGCATTCTACCTTGGAGAAGAGGAGAGGAGAGGAGAAAAAGTAAGAGAAGATAAATTCTTCTTCTTCTTCTTTTTCTTATTTTTCGTCTAGCTAGTCTTCTTCTTCTTCTAACTTTAATCTTTCCTAATTTGCAGATTTGCTATAGATGAGGAAGTTTGCATTGATGGAGTGTACTCTTCTACTTGTGCTTCCTTTTTGTTTATGGAAACTTGTTGGAAACTTGTGTTGGATATGTATGTATGGATATTTTGTTGCAAACCATTGTATGTTGGATATGTTGTTGGAAACTTGTATGTTGGATATGTCGTTGGAACTTATTGTTGGTATGCTTGTTGAAACTTATTGTTGGTATGCTTGTTAGAAACTTGTATTGTTGATATGTTGGATATATATATATATGTGATATTCTGTCAAATTGAATGATTTTTAAGAAAAAAACATAAAAAACAGGGGCTATATAACCACTTTGCCGTCTGCTGGCAGACGACAAAGGTCTTTGCCGTCAGCTAGCAGACGGCAAAGCTGCCACATGGCAGCTACTTGTGCAACCTCGGGTAGCACTAGGCTAGCAAAGAAACTTTCTGATGGCAAAGAACCCAACTAGGCTGGCAAAGAAATAGGTGCTTTGCCATCCGCTGGCAGACGACAAAGAACTAACGTCTTTGCTGTTTGCCAGCTGACGGCAAAGCACGCCGTTAAGCCCTTAACGGAGCTAAGTTGCCACGTGTGCCGTCCATGCCCATTGTCGTCTGCTGGCACACGACACAGATTCAAAGGTCTTTGCCATCCGCCAGTAGACGGCAAAGCGCCCTTTACCATGGCCTATTCAGCCGGATGGTTGGCCGTCTGCTGGCAGACAGCTCCAAGATGGCTTACGGCAAAGTGCCTGATTCATGTAGTGAATGCATGAAAAACAGAAAATGAAGTCAGAATGGGTTAAAAATTGATGGCCTGCCTTTGAGTGGTGCATACTAAACGCACAAAAACTCTGGAGTTGAAATAAGTTAAAAAAATGAAATGCCTTTGTAACAGGCGAGTTTTCGTCTGAAACCCTCATACTTCGAAAGAGATTGTCCATTTTGTACACGAAGTGCATCCAGTTTTTGCTGTAACCCTCTCAACTTTTTAGCACATGCTATGTGGGTGAAATGATGATACCATGCCAACTTTCAACCTTTTCAGAGTTCATTTGTAGTCCTTATCAATTTCCATGTCATTTAGCTCAAAAGAAAAATCAGTAAATACATGAAAAATAGCAAATGAAGTCAGAAAGGGTTGCAAATTGATGACGTGGCTTCGAATGATGCATACTAAATGCACAGAAAGTCTCGAGTTGAAATAAGTTAAAAAATGAAATGCCTTTGTAACATGCGAGTTTTCGTGTGAAACCCTGATACTTCGAAAGAGATTGTCCATTTTGTACACGAAGTTGATCCAGTTTTTTCCGTAACCCTCTCAACTTTTTAGCACATGCTACGTGGGTGAAATTATGATACCATGCCAACTTTCAACCTTTTCCGAGTTCATTTGTAGTGCTTATCAATTTAAGGGTCATTTAGCTCAATTTTTTTTTCAATAAATGCATGAAAAATAGCAAATGAAGTCAGAAAGGGTTGAAAATTGATGACATGGCTTCCAATGGTGCATACTGCACTCACAAAAAGTTAGGAGTTGAAATAAGTAAAAAATGAAATGCCTTTGTAATAGGCGAGTTTTCATCTGAAACCCTAATACTTCGAAAGAGATTGTCCATTTTGTACACGAAGTGCTTCCAGTTTTTGTCGTAACCCTCTCAACTTTTTAGCACATGCTATGTGGGTGAAATGATGATACCATGCCAACTTTCAACCTTTTAAGAGTTCATTTGTAGTGCTTATCAATTTCAGTGTCATTTAGCTCAAAAGAAAAATCAATAAATGCATGAAAAATAGCAAATGAAGTCAGAAAGGGTTGAAAATTGATGACATTGCTTCCAATGGTGCATACTGCACGCACAAAAAGTTTGGAGTTGAAATAAGTTAAAAAATGAAATGCCTTTGTAACAGGCGAGTTTTCATCTGAAACCCTGATACTTCGAAAGAGATTGTCCATTTTGTACACGAAGTGCTTCCAGTTTTTGCCGTAACCCTCTCAACTTTTTAGCACATGCTATGTGGGTGAAATGATGATACCATGCCAACTTTCAACCTTTTCAGAGTTCATTTGTAGTGGTTATCAATTTCAGTGTCATTTAGCTCAAAAGAAAAATCAATAAATGCATGAAAAATAGCAAATGAAGTCAGAAAGGGTCGAAAATTGATGATGTGGCTTCGAATGATGCATACTAAATGCATAGAAAGTATCAAGTTGAAATAAGTTAAAAAAATGAAATGCCTTTGTCACAGGCGAGTTTTCTTGTGAACCCCTGATACTTCGAAAGAGATTGTCCATTTTGTACACGAAGTGCATCCAGTTTTGGCCGTAAACCTCTCAACTTTTTAGCACATGCTACGTGGGTGAAATGATGATACCATGCCAACTTTCAAGCTATTCAGAGTCCATTTGTAGTGCTTATCAATTTAAGGGTCATTTAGCTCAAAAAAATCAATAAATGCGTGAAAAAATAGAAAATGAAGTCAGAAAGGGTTGAAAATTGATGACATGGCTTCGAATGGTGCATACTGAACGCACAAAAAGTTTGGAGTTGAAATAAGTTAAAAAAATTAAATGCCTTTGTAACAGGCGAGTTTTCGTCTAAAACCCTCATACTTCGAAAGAGATTGTCCATTTTGTACACAAAGTGCATCCAACTTTTGCTGTAACCCTTTCAACTTTTAACACATACTATTTGGGTGAAATGATGATACCATGCCAACTTTCAACCTTTTTAGAGTTCATTTGTAGTGCTTATCAATTTTAGGGTCATTTGGCTCAAAAAAATTAGTAAATGCATGAAAAATAGCAAATGAAGTCAGAAAGGGTTGAAAATTGATGGCCTGCCTTCGAATGGTGCATACTAAACACACAAAACACAAAAGTATACTACTATTACAAAGATTCCCTTCGGTTTGTCCGAAGTGGGACTTTCTAGATATATAAGTCCGAAAACTAACTAGAGAAGCCGGTCACATCCCAGAGTGGGGTCTTTGGGTGTAAAACTTTTTCTTCGTGTGTGTCCCTTTGCGTCGTAACCATGGACAATCTTCATCGTTTAACTTGATGCTTGGGTCATTCAATGTGAAGGGAGCAATTTCATGAAACTTTTCATAATCTTCTAACATGTCTGTCTTGTCCTCCACTCCCGCGGTGTTTCTTTTCCCTGAAAGAACTATGTGGCGTTTTGGCTCATCACATGATGCATTCGCTTCCTTATCTTTTCTTTTTCTGGGCTTGGTAGAAATGTCCTTCACATAGAAAACCTGTGCCACATCATTGGCTAGGACGAATGGTTCGTCTGCGTACCCAAGATTGTTGAGATCCACTATTGTCATTCCGTACTACGGGTCTTCCTTTACGTAACCATAATATGTGTCCTCTACGTAACCAAGTCCATAGTCAACTTCCCATATCTCCTCTACGTAACCATAATATGTGTCCTTTGGCCCATTGTTGTTTGCTGCATTAAAGCGGACACCATTGTTTTAGTTGGTGCTCTTTTTTATCTTGGGAGATCGTGTAAAATGTATTCCCATTTATCTCGTACCCTTTGAAAGTCAATATAGTCAAAGATGGTAACTTGGACAGCAAGTACAGGTCATCTTCAACAGTGTCGTCATGCACGAGACGTGTCTACAACCAACTGGCGAAAGTAATCGTTTGTTCATGTGTAATCCTGTCGTCAGACTTCTCCGGGTGTTTGGAGCATAGAATATTCTTGTGTTGCTCGATATACGGAGCCACCAAGGTGGAACTTTGTAGAATTGTGTAGTGTGCTTGTGCAAAAGAATGCCCGTCATGGCATATTAGTGAATTCTGTCCTAGCATGCCTTTTCCACCCAGTCTGCCCTCATGTCGCGATTTAGGAACACCAATCGGCTTAATGTCAGGAATAAAGTCAACACAAAACTCAATGACCTCCTCTGTTTCATGGCCCTTGGAGATTCTTCCTTCTGGCCTAGCACGATTATGAACATATTTCTTTAAGACTCCCATGAACCTCTCAAAGGGGAACATATTGTGTAGAAATATAGGACCCAAAATGGCAATCTCCTCGAATAGGTGAACTAGGACATGCGTCATGATATTGAACAACGATGGTGGGAACACCAACTCGAAACTGACAAGACATTGCACCAAATCATTCTCTAACCTTGGTAGGATTTGTGGATCGATTACCTTCTAAGAGATTGCATTCAGGAATGCACATAGCTTCACAATGGCTAATCGAACATTTTCCGGTAAAAGCCTCCTTAACGTAACCAGAAGCAGTTGCGTCATAATCACGTGGCAGTCATGAGACTTTAGGTTTTGGAACTTTTCTCTGCCATATTTATTATTCCCTTTATATTCGACGAGAAGCCAGGTAGGACCTTCATACCGAGGAGGCATTCAAAGAAGATTTCCTTCTCTTCTTTGGTAAGAGCGTAGCTGGCATGACCCTGAAACTGATTTGGATCCATGTCGCCTTCTCCGTGCATACGTTGCTGGTCCTCCCATGCCTCCGACGTATCTTTTGTCTTCCCATACACGCCCAAGAAGCCTAGTAGGTTCACGCAAAGATTTTTCGTCACGTGCATCACATCGATTGCAGAGCGGACCTCAAGGTGTTTCCAATACGGTAGTCCCAAAATATAGATTTCTTCTTCCACATGGGTGCGCGTTTGTCAGCGTCATTCAGAACAAATTGTGCGCCAGGACCCTTTCCAAAAATTACTTTTCAATCCTTGACCATATCAAGTATGTCATCACCCATACGGTGGCGAGGCTTCTTCCGGTGATCTTCCCACCTTCGAAATGCTTGGCTTTCTTTCTTATGGGATGCCTGCTCTGAAGAAATCAATGATGACCCACAAGTATAGGGTATCAATTGTATCTCTTTTTGATAAGTAAGAATGTCGAACCCAACGAGGAGCAGAAGGAAATGACAAGTATTTTTCAGTAACGTAATGTCTGCAAGTGCTTAAATTGTAAGTAGCGAAGTAGTTTGATACCAGGATAATTTGTAACGAATATAGTAACAAAATTGCAGCAAGGTAGCCCAATCCTTTTGAGGCAAAGGAAAGGCCAAAGCGTTCTCTTATGATAAGCAAAGCGTTCTTGAGGGTACACGGGAATTTCATCTAGTCACTTTCATCATATTGTTTTAATTCGTGTTCTGTACTTTGATAATTTGATATGTGGGTGGACCGGTGCTTAGCTGCTGCTCTTACTTGAACAAACCTCCTACTTATGATTAACCCTCCCGCAAGCATCCACAACTACGAGAAAAGTATTAAGAGTAAATTCTAACCATGGCATTAAACTTTTGGATCCAATCGGTCCCTTACGGAATAGCACATAAACTGGGGTTTAAGATTCTATCACTCTCGCAACCTATCATCTAATTGCTACTCCAAAATTCATTCCCTTAGGCCCAAATATGGTGAAGTTTCATGTAGTCGATGTTCACATGACACCACTAAGGGAATCACAACATACATACTATCAAAATATCGAACACATATCAAATTCACATGATTACTTGCAACATGATTTCTCCTGTGACCTCAAGAACAAAAGTAACTACTCACAAATAATAATCATGCTCAAGATCAGAGGGGTATTAAACAACATAAGGGATCTGAACATATAATCTTGCACCAAATAAACCATATAGTGATCAACTACAAGGTGTAATCAACACTACTAGTGACCCACAAGCACCAATCTATTGTTCCGGTAACAAGATTGAACTCAAGATATGAACTAGGGTTTGAGAGGAGTTGGTGTTGGCGAATATGTTGATGAAGATTGCCCTCCCCAAGATGGGAGAGTTTTTGGTGATGATGATGACGATGATTTCCCCCTCCGGAAGGGAAGTTCCCCCAACGGAATCGTTCCGTCGGAGGGCAAAAGTGCTCCTGCCCAAGTTCCACCTCGAGGCAGCGGCGCTTCCTCCCGAAAGCCTCTTTCTTATTTTTTTCTAGTTCAACATGACTTATATACCAGAAGATGGGCACCGGAGGTGGGCCGAGGAGGGCACAACCCACCAGGGCGCGCCTGGGCTCCCTGGCGTGCCAAGGTGGGTTGTGCCCACCTGGTGGGGCCCCTCTGGTAGTTATTTGCTCCAATAATTCTTAAATAATACATAAAAAATTTCCGTGATGTTTCAGCTTGTTTTGAGTTGTGCAGAATAGGTAGCCCAACGTAGCTTTTCCAGGTCCAGATTTCCAAGTGCTGGAATTCCCCACCTTGGTGTGTTCCTTGCAAATTATGAGAGAAAAGGCATTATAATTATTCCAAAAAGCATTAGTATGGATAAAAACATTATAAATAACAACAAGAAAACATGATGCAAAATGGACGTATCAACTCCCGCAAGCTTAGACCTCGCTTGTCCTCAAGCGAAAACCGAAATCGAAAAACATGTCCACATACTTTGAGAGAGAGGTGTCGATAAAAACAAAATACGGACATAGAAGCATCATCTTGATTATTATAAAAACAAAAAAAATTAAACATATGACTTTTATCACAGAACTTTTATCATATACTTCTCATGAATAAGTAGTAGTTCATCACACAATCGAAGTATAAAGCAAAAACTCTATTAGAAACCAACAAACTATGTTCTTAGTCAACTTTGCAACTACAATTCATCATCTTTTCAGGAAGGGTCACATATCGGAGCCTTTAGGAAAGTCCACATACTCAACCATCATATAGTCTTCTATTATTGCTAACACTCGCCTCATATCCATGATCAAAACGTTTCAATCGGACACATAGAAAGATAGGGGCTTATAGTTTTACCTCCCAACATCGTCACCTCAAGGGTGATGTCAACAATAATAACTCATGCTATCTATATTCAACTAGACATATGTGCCTAGATCTTTCCTCACCACATGATGCTTGCCAAAGGAGAAAAATAAAAGGAATAGAGAAAAACTTTGACTCTTGCATAAAAGTAAAAGATAGGCCCTTCACAGAGGGACGCAGAGGTTGTCATGCGCTTATTTGTTTGTATGCTCAATCCCTTAGTGCAAGAGAATGTCACGTTGTATTGCCCCTTAACATGACAACCTTTATTATGCACTCTGTCACTTTTATTCTTTGTCATCCAAGTTCGTACAACGCTCAATTTTCTCTTACACTATATTATCTTACACTTTTAGCAGCAATTTTTATTGCCTTATTGCACCGATGACAACTTACTTGAAGGATCTTGCTCAATCCATAGGTAGGTATGGTGGAATCTTGAAAATAGGATTTGGGTTTAAGGGTTTTTGGATGCACAAGTAGTATCTCTACTTATTGCGGAATTTTTGGCTAGCAAAGGTAGGGGGCAAGCATCACATGTTAAAGGATCTATGACAATGTAACTTCTATGTGAATATAAACAAACATAAACCATTAAGTTGTCTTCCTTGTCCAACGTCAACAATTTTGGCATATAATATTTTGATGAGGGGTCACAATCACAAAAGATTTATAGGATAGTATATTTATATGTGAATCTTCTCTTCCCTTATTAATTCTTTCATGAGTTGCATCATTGACTAATGCTATGTTTGTCAATATCTAATAAAATTTCTTACTTATACTTTTCCTTATGTGGTGCCATCACCTACCATAGGATTAGTATATGATCTTATTGATTTATTTCCTTTCATTCATTTCTTTCTTATTTATTTTTATTTATTTGCAACATGAAAGTAAAGAAAGCAAAAACTCAAACTAAACTTATCATATAACATGCACACGATTACAATGATAGATCACTAAGCAAACTCTCAAATAAGAAAGGATTGAACTAAACTTTATTTCATCTAGGCAAAAGATTGAACTAAGATAAGTAAAATAAAAAAGATAGTGGGATGATACGTTACCGGGGCACCTCCCCCAAGCTTGGCAGAAGCCAACGGGAGTGCTCATACCTGATACTCAGTTCTCCTTTGGTGGTGAAGAAGATGATGGTGGTGAAGTAGAAGTCTTGTCCTCGGATTTCCATGGAAGTGGTCCACTATCATGAGAGGAGGAGTGAGTCTCACGGGTCCTGCAACTAGCAGCCAAACTCATACCTTTAAACCTTGCCTCATATTCGAATACTCGGTTCTAGAGGTCATAGATATGGCTTTGGAGGAAGTTGATTTGCTCGTTGAAGGTGAAGAAGATGTCCTTCATGGCCTTGCCATCCACCTTGAGATCACGGGAGATGTCCGTGATCATGAGGTGATTGGCATGGAGTCCACGCTTCACCATCCCCTTAGGACTTGGGGTTAACGATGAAATCAGCAACATAGCTCTCTCCCTCGGAGTCTTGGGATGACATATTTTCAGAACTACGCAGAAAACAACAAGAAAAGAGAACGGAGGCTTTCTCCGCGAAACGGTGATCAACAGGTTCGGGAAGTATATATAGATTTTTATCTTGGAGGACAAGTACATGGAAAAAAAACGGAGTACGGAAGGTGTCCCAGGTGGGCACTGTTGGAAATATGCCCTAGAGGCAATAATAAATTGGTTATTATCATATTTCCTTGTTCATGATAATCATTTATTATCCATGCTATAATTGTGTTGATTGGAAACTCATATACATGTGTGTATACATAGACAACACCATGTCCCTAGTATGCCTCTAATAGACTAGCTTGTTGATCAAAGGTGGCTATGGTTTCCTAGTCATGGAAATGAGATGTCATTTGGTAAGGGGATCACATCATTAGGAGAACGATGTGATGGACAAGACCCAAACTACAAATGTAGCATATGATCGTGTCGGTTTATTGCTACTGTTTTCTGTATGTCAAGTATATGTTCCTATGACCATGAGATCATGCAACTCATTGACACCGGAGGAGTACCTTGTGTGTATCAAACATTGCAACGTAACTGGGTGACTATAAAGGTTCTCTACAGGTATCTCCGAGGGTGTCTGTTGGGTTGGCATGGATCAACACTGGGATTTTTTACTCCGTGTGACGGAGAGGTATCTCAGGGCCCACTCGGTAATACAACATCACAACAAGCCTTGCAGGCAATGTGACTAAGTGTTAGTCACGGGATCTTGTATTACAAAAACGAGTAAAGAGATTTTTTGGTAACGAGGTTGAACTAGGTATGGAGATACCGACGATCGAATCTCGGGCAAGTAACATACCAAAGAACGAAGGGAACATCATAAAGGATTAACTGAATCCTTGACATAGAGGTTCGACCGATAAAGATCTTCGTAGAACATGTAGGAATCAATATGGGTATCCAGGTCCCACTATTGGTTATTGACCGTAGAGGTATCTCGGTCATGTCTACATAGTTCTCGAACCCGCAGGGTCTGCACACTTAAGGTTTGGTGACTTTTCGGTAGTATAGAGTTATGTGTGGTGGTTACCGAAGGTTTCTCGGAGTCCTGGAAGAGATCCCGGACGTCACGAGGAGATCCGTAATGTTCCGTAGGTAAAGAGTGATATATAGGAAGTCCTGTTTTGGTCGCCAGAAAAGTTTCGGGCTCATCGGTAGTGTACCGGGAGTGCCGGTAGTGTACCGGGGGACCATCGGGAGAGGTATTTCGACCCAAAAGGCTTCATGGTCTATGGGAGGACTAATACCAGCCCTTAGTGGGCTGGCAAAAGTCCCACACAAGGCCCATGCGGTCGGAGAAGAAATTACAAAGGAGAAAAGGTGGAAAAAGGCAAAAAGGTGGAAATAAGGAAGGAGTCCTAATCCTACTATGAGTGGAGGAGGAGGATTCCTCCTCTCCCACTTCGGCCGAAGCCAAGAGGGGCTGTCCCTTGAGCCAAGACTCCTCCTACTCTCCTCCTATATATACTAGAGGGTTTTAGGGTTTTGGCACAAGATTTTTAGCCACGTGCAACCCTACCCTCTAGTCCGTAGTTTCTCCTCTAGATCGGTTTCAGTTGTGGTAGGGGAAGCCCTGCTGAGATTACTCCACCACCATCGCCGCAGCGCCTTATCGCTGCCAGAGAACTCGTCTATCTCTCCGCTCCCTCTTGCTGGATCAAGAAGGCAGAGATCGTCATCGAGTTGTACGTGTGCTGAACGCGGACAGATCGTGATTGGATCGCGCGACGGATCGTGATGAGATCGCGGGACGCTCGGTGATTTGGATCGCGAAGACATTCGACTACACCAATCGCGTTTCTTAACGCTTCCCACTTAGTGATCTACAAGGGTATGTAGATCCACTCTCCCTCTCGTAGATGCTCATCACCATGGATAGATTTTCTGTGTGCGTAGGAATTTTTTTGTTTCCCATGCAATGTTCCCCAACAGTGGTATCAGAGATAGGTCTATGTGTAGATGAGATCTCGAGTAGAACACAAAGAGTTTGTGGGCGTTGATGCTTGGATTGCTTCCTCCCTTGGTCGTGTTTTGGTTCAGCGGTATTGTGGAATGAGGCGTCCTAGACCAACCTTACTCGTACGCTTACGAGAGATCGGTTCCATCGACTGACGTGTAACTTCGTTGCACAAAGATGGCTGGTGGGTGTCTGTTTCTCCTACTTTAGTTGGATAGGATTCGACTAAGGCGGTCCTTGAGAAGGTTGAAAAGCAACTTATGTATCACCGTTGTGGTTTATGCGTAGGTGAGAATTGTCCTTGCTAGATACCCGTAGCAGCCACGTAAAACCTGCAACAACAATTAGAGGACGTCTAACTTGTTTTTGCAGGGTATGTTGTGATGTGATATGGCCAATTACATGATGAGATATATGTGATGTATGAGATGATCATGTGTTGTATAGAATATCACGACTGGCATGTTGATGAGTACGGTAACCGACAGGAGCCATAGGGTTGTCTTTAATTATTGTATGACCTGCGTGTCAATCATTAAGCACTATGTAATGCTTTACTTCATCGCTAAACGGTACCAATAGTAGTAAAATCATGGAGGGCGCGACAACCACGATGGTGACACGTTGATGGAGATGCAGATGATGGAGATCATGGTGTCATGCCGGTGACAATGGAGATCATGCTGGTGCTTTCAAGATGGAGATCAAAAGCACAAGTTCATGGCCATATCATGTCACTTATGATTTGCATGTGATGTTAATCCTTTTATGCACCTTGTTTTGCTTAGGACGACGGTAGCATTATAAGGTGATCCCTCACTTAAATTTCAAGATGAATTGTGTTCTCCCTGAGTGTGCACTGTTGCGAAAGTTCGTCGTGTCGAGACACCACGTGATGATCGGGTGTGATAGACTCTACATTCACATACGACGGGTGCAAGCCAGTGTTGCGCATGCAGAACACTCAGGTTAAACTTGACGAGCCTAGCATGTACACACATGGACTTGGAACACAAGAGAGTGAAAGATCGAACATGAGTCATATAGTAGATATGATCAACATGATGATGTTCACCATTGAAACCACCTCAACTCACGTATGATCGGACTTGAGTTGGTGAATTTGGATTATGTATCACTCGAATGACTAGAGAGATGTCAATTTGAGTGGGAGTTCTTAAATAATTTGATTAATTGAACTCGTTATCATGAACATAGTCAGTAGTGTCTTTGCAAATTATGTTGTATATTACTAGCTCGCGTTGTAGCTCCCTTGAATTTTTATATGTTCCTAGAGAAATAGAGTTGAAATATGATGGTAGCAATATTGTGGACTGGGTCCGTGATCTCAGGATTATCCTCATTGTTTCTCGGTGTGCCAATTCCTCTAGCATCGTTTGTAGATGTTGTGAACATCTGACATGCACGTTCTGATGACTACTTGATAGTTTAGTGCGTCATGCATTACGGCTTAGAATTGAGGCTCTGAAATGTTTTGAATGTCACGGAACATATGAGATGTTCTAACAGCTGAAATTAGGATCTCAGGCTCGTCCCCGTGTTGCGAGATGTGAGATCTCCAACAAGATTCTTTGACTACAAGATAAAAGAGAATAGCTCAATCGTTGAGCATGTGCTCAGATTGTCTGGGTGCTACAATCGCTTGAATCGAGTGGGAGTTGATCTTCTAGATAAGATAGCGATTGATATAGTTCTCCAATCACTGTCACTAAGCTACTAGAACTTGGTGAGGAACTATAAAATGCTAGGGATAGAAATAATGATCCCTGAGCTATTCGCGATGTTTGACACGGCGAAGGTAGAAATCAAGAAGGAGCGTCAAGTGTTGATGGTTAGTAAAACTACTATTTTAGAGAAGGGCAAGGGCAAGGAGGGAAACTTCATGGATGGCAAGTCAGTTGCTGCTCCAGTGAAGCAACCCAAAGTTGAACCCAAACTCGAGACTAAGTGCTTCGATTATGAGGAGAGCGGTCGAGGAAGTGGAACAACCCTAGATACTTGGTAGATAAGAAGGCTGGCAACATCGACAGACGTATATTTGATATACGTGTTATTGATGTGTACCTTGCTAGTACTCCTAGTAGCACCTGGTATTGGATACCGGTTCAGTTGCTAAATGTTAGTAACTCGAAATAAAAGCTATGGAATAAACGGAGAACTAGCTAAAGGGTGAGGTGACGATGTGTGCTGGAAATGTTTCCAAGGTTGATGTGATCAACATCGCACGCTCTCTCTACCTTCGGGAATTGTGACGAACCTAAATAAATGTTATTTGGTGTTTTGCGTTGAGCATGAACGTGATTAGATCGTGTTTATTGCAACACGGTTATTCATTTAAGTTAGAGAATAATGGTTACTCTGTTTACATGAATAACACCTTCAATGGTCATGCACCCAGTGAGAATGGTTTGTTGAATCTTGATCATAGTAATACACATGTTCAGAACATTGATGCCAAAAGATACAAAGTTAATAATGATAGTACCACATACTTGTGGCATTGCCACTAAATGTCATATTGGTATAAAGAGCATGAAGAAACTCCATGTTGATGGATCTTTGGACTCATTCGATTTTGAATCGGTTGAGCCATGCGAACCATGCCTCTTGGGAAAGATGGCTAAGGACCCCGTTTTTTGGATTGATGGAGCGAGCAAGTGATATATTGGAAATGACACATGTTGATGTAAGCAATCCAATGAGTCTTGTAGCGTGCGGTTGATATCGTTATTTTCTTACCTTCACTGATGATTTGAGTAGATATAGTGTAAATTTACTTAATGAAACACAAGTCTGAATCATTTGAAATGTTCAAGCAAATTCAGAGTGAAGTTTAAGATCATCGTGAAAAGAAGATCAAAATGTCTGCGATATGATCGTGGAGGTGAATATCTGAGTTATGAGTTTGGCATACAACTTTAGACAATGTGAAAGTTGTTTCACAACTCACGCCACCTGGAACACCATAGTGTGATGGTGTGTCCGAACGTCATAGTCATGCTCTATTGGATATGGTGCGTGCTATGATGTCTCTTATCGTTTTGCTACTATAATTTTGGGGTTATGTATTAGAGACAACTACATTCACTTTAAATAGGGCACCATCCAAATCCATCGAGATGACACCGTGTGAATTATGGTTTGATAGAAACCTAAGCTGTCATTTCTTAATGTTTGGGGCTGCGACGCTTGTGTGGAAAATGTTTTTCACCTAATGAGCTTGAACCCAAAGCGGACAGATGCATCTTCATAGAATACCCCAAGAACAGTTGGGTATACCTTCTAACTCAGATCCGAAGGCAAAGTGTTTGTCGCTAAGAACAGAACATTTCTTGAGAAAGAGTTTCTCTCGAAAGAATTGAGTGGGAGGAAGATAGAACTTGATGAGGTGGTTGAACCTTTGTTTCAACGAGAGAGTAGCGCAGCGGAGGAAGATGTTTCTATGAAGCCTACGTTAGTTGAAGAGGAAGTTAATGATGATGATCATGAAGCTTCGGATCAAGTTACTATCGAACCTCGTAGGTCGACAAGGATGTGTACTGCTCATGAGCGATATGACAACCCTGTCTTGGAGGTCATGTTGTTGGACAACAATGAACCTACGAGCTGTGGAGAAGCGATGATGGGCCTGAATTCCGACAAATGGTTAGAGGCCATGAAATTCGAGAACGGATCCATGTATGAAAACCAAGTATAGACTTTGGTAGACTTGCTCGTTGTACGACAGGTCGTCAAGTATAAATAGACCTTTAAAATGAAGACAGACGCTGATGGTAAATGTCATCATTTATCAAGATCGACTTGCCACAAAGAAGTTTCCGACAAAGTTGACCGCGATGAGACTTTCTCACTCGTAGCGATGCTAAAGTCTATTGGAATTATGTTACCAGTTGCTGCATTTTTCAATTATGAAATCTGGCAGATGGATATCAAAACATTGTTTCCTTAACGGTTTATTTGATGAAAGGTTGTATGTGATACAACCAGAAGGTTTTGTCAATCCTAAAGGATGCTAAAAGGTGTGCGAGCTCCAGCAATCCTTCTATGGGCTGGAGCAAGCATCTCGGAGTTGGAATATACGCTTTGATGAGGTGATCAAAGTTTTTGAGTCTATACAAAGTTTATGAGAAACTTGTATTTACAATAAAGTGAGTGGGAACACTATAGAGTTTCTGATAAGAATATGTGGATGACATATTGTTGATCGGAAATGATGTAGAATTTCTGGAAAGCATAAATGGTTGTTTGAAAAGAGTTTTTGAAAGGAAGACCTGGATAAAGCTACTTAATTGTTGGGCATCGCGATCTATAGAGATAGATCAAGACGCCTGATGAGACTTTCAATTAGTAAATACCTTGACAAGATTTTGAAAGAGTTCAAAATGGATCAGTCAGAGAAAGAGTTCTTGCCTGATTTGTAAGGTGTGAAGTTGAGTAAGACTCAAAGCTCGACCACGGTAGAAGAAAGAGAAAGCACGAAGGTCGTCCCCTATGCTTTAGCCATAGTCTCTATACAGTATGCCATGCTATGTACCGCACCTCTGTGTGCCTTGCCATGAGTCCGTAAAGGGGTACAAGAGTGATCCAGGAGTGGATCACTGGACAGCGGTCAATATTGTCCTTAGTGACTAAAATACTAAGTAAATTGCTTCTCGGTTATGGAGGTGATAAAGGGTTTGTTGTAAAAAGTTACGTCGATGCAAGCTTTAACACTAATCCGGATGACTCTTAGTAGCAATCCGGATACATGTAGTGGAGGAGCCATTTGGAATAGCTCTAAGTGGAGTGTGGTAGCAGTGTTTATTGTTTAACATAGAGATTTGCAAAGTACACACGGATCTGAAGGTTGGAGACCCGTTGACTATAAGACCTCTCTCACATGCAAAGCATGATCGAGCCCCAGAACTCATTGGGTGTTAGATTCATAACAATGCGAATCACATGGTGATGTGAACTAGATTATTGACTCTAGTGCAAGTGGGATACTATTGTAAATATTCCCTAGATGCAATAATAAATTGGTTATTATCATATTTACTTGTTCATGATAATCGTTTATTATCCATGCTATAATTGTGTTGATCGGAAACTCAGATACATGTGTGGATACATAGACAACACCATGTCCCTAGTATGCCTCTAATAGACTAGCTCATTGATCAAAGATGGCTATGGTTTCCTACTCATGGAAATGAGATGTCATTTGGTAACGGGATCACATCATTAGGAGAATGATGTGATGGACAAGACCAAAACTACAAATGTAGCATATGATCATGTTAGTTTATTGCTATTGTTTTCTGCATGTCAAGTATATGTTCCTATGACCATGAGATCATGCAACTCACTGACACCGGAGGAGTACCTTGTGTGTATCAAACGTGACAACGTAACTGGGTGACTATAAAGGTGCTCTACAGGCATCTCCGAGGGTGTTTGTTCGGTTGGCATGGATCGAGACTGGGATTTGTTACTCCGTGTGACGGAGAGGTATCTCAGGGCCCACTCGGTAATACAACATCACAACAAGCCTTGCAAGCAATGTGACTAAGTGTTAGTCACGGGATCTTGTATTACAGAAATGAGTAAAGAGACCTTCCGGTAACGAGGTTGAACTAGGTATGGAGATACCGACGATCGAATCTCGGGCAAGTAATATACCGAAGAACAAAGGCAACATCATACGCGATTAACTGAATCCTTGACATAGAGGTTCGACCGATAAATATCTTCGTAGAACATGTAGGAATCAATATGGGCATCCAGGTCCCGCTATTGGTTATTGACCGTAGAGGTGTCTCGATCATGTCTACATAGTTCTCGAACCCGCAGGGTCTGCACACTTAAGGTTTGGTGACGTTTCAGTAGTATAGAGTTAGTATGGTGGTGACCGAAGGTTGTTCGGAGTCCCGGATGAGATCCAAAACGTCACGAGGAGCTCCGGAATGGTCCGGAGGTGAATATTGATATATAGGAAGTCCTGTTTTGGTCACCCAAAAAGTTTCGGGCTCATCGGTAGTGTACTGGGAGTGCCGGTAGTGTATCTGGGGACCATCGGGAGAGGTATTTCAACCCAAGAGGCTTCATGGGCTGTGGGAGGACAAATACAAGCCCTTAGTGGACTGGCCAAAGTCCCACACAAGGCCCATGCGGCTAGGGAAGAAATTCCAAAGGAGAAAAGGTGGAAAAAGGCAAAAAGGTCGAAATAAGGAAGGAGTCCTAATCCTACTAGGAGTGGAGGAGGAGGATTCCTCCTCTCCCACTTTGGCCGAAGCCTAGAGGGGCTATCCCTTGAGCCAAGACTCCTCCTCCTCTCCTCCTATATATACTAGAGGATTTTAGGGTTTTGGCACAAGATTTTTAGCCACGTGCAACCCTACCCTCTAGTCCGGAGTTTCTCCTCTAGATCGGTTTCAGCTGTGCTTAGGCGAAGCCCTGCTGAGATTACTCCACCACCATCGCCGTAGCGCCTTCACGCTGCTGGAGAACTTGTCTATCTCTCTGCTCCCTCTTGCTGGATCAAGAAGGCAGAGATCGTCATCGAGCTGTACGTGTGCTGAACGCGGAGGTGTCGTCCGTTCGGCGCTAGATCGGAAGGACCGTGATCAAGATCGCAAGACGGATCGTGATGAGATCGCGGGACGGATCGTGATGAGTTCGCGGGACGGATCGTGATTGGATCGCGGGACGGATCATGATGAGATCGCGGGACGCTCGGTGATTTGGATCGTGAATACATTCGACTACACCAATCGCGTTTCTTAACGCTTCCCGCTTAGCGATCTACAAGGGTATGTAGATCCACTCTCCCTCTCGTAGATGCTCATCACCATCGATAGATCTTACGTGTGCGTAGGAAATTTTTTGTTTCCCATGCAACTTTCCCCAACAGGCACAACCCACCTGGGGACGCTTCCTGGGAGTTTATTTATTTTCAAAATTCCAAAATATTCCAAAATTGATAGAAAATATTTTTGCGAATTTTTCGGAGTCCGTTTACTTACCATATCATGTACCTCCTTATTTTCATGATTCTGGAGTGTTCCGGAAGGACTCTTTTATGTGTTCTTCCGGTGTAAAAGTTTGGATAATATTACTTTGAACATTAATAGGCGTACCTGAGATATAATGCTTTATTCGTTGTCCATTGACAACCTTCGAGTTAGTACCTTTGGAATTATTTATTTTGATGGCACGAGACCGGTAGACCTCCTCGATGACATATGGGCTTCCCATTTTGAGAGGAGCTTAACTGCAAAAAATCTAAAATGAGAGTTGTACAAAATAACATATTCCCCGACTTTAAACTCACGCTTTTTATTCCTTTTGTCATGCCGTCTTTTGACTTTTTCTTTGAATAATTTTTCATTTTCGTAAGCTTGGGTTCTCCATTCATCTAATGAGCTAATATCAAATAACCTCTTCTCACCAACAAGATTGAAATCATAATTGAGCTCTTTAACTTCCCAAAATGCTTTTATGTTCTAACTCAAGAGACAAATGACAAGCTTTTCCATAAACCATTTTGTAAGGAGACATGCCCGTAGGATTTTTATATGCTGTTATATAAGCCCAAAGTGCATCATGTAATTTCTTAGACCAATTCTTCCTAGACCTATTGACAGTCTTTTGCAAAATTAATTTTATTTCTCTATTGCTAAGTTCAACTTGACCACTAGACTGAGGATGATAGGCTGATGCAATTCTATGGTTAACATCATACTTGGCAAGCATTTTACGGAAAGCACCATGAATAAAGTGTGAACCACCGTGAGTCATTAAATATCTAGGGACTCCAAACCTTGGGAAAATAACTTCCTTAAGCATTTTAACAGAGGTGTTGTGATCAACACTACTGGTTGGAATAGCTTCTACCCATTTAGTAACATAATCAACAACAACCAAAATATGTGTATACCCATTAGAGGAAGCAAAAGGTCCCATGTAATCAAATCCCCAAACATCAACTGGTTCAAGAGCAAGTGAATAATTCATAGGCATTTCTTAACGCTTACTGATATTACCTATTCTTTGACATTCATCACAAGATGAGACATACTTACGGGCATCCTTGAAGAGAGTAGGCCAATAAAATCCAAATTGCAATACCTTATGAGCAGTTCTATCTCCAACATGATGCCCTCCATCAGCCTCGGAGTGACATTTCCATAGGATTTGTCCCTATTCATGCTCAGGTACACAACGTCTAATAGTACCATCTACTCCTTCTTTATAAAGATGTGGGTCATCCCAAAAGTAATGTCTTAAGTCATAGAAGAATTTTTTTCTTTTGCTTGTAAGTAAAGCTAGGTGGTAAATATTTAGCAACAATGTAATTAGCATAGTCAGCATACCAAGGAGTACTATTAGCAACATTTATTGCAGCTAGCTGCTCACCGGGAAAACTATCATCAATAGGTAGTGGGTCATCAAGCACATTTTCAAGCCTAGACAAGTTATCAGCTACGGGGTTCTCAGCTCCTTTTCTATCAATGATATGTAAATCAAACTCTTGTAACAAGAGAACCCAATGAATAAGTCAAGGTTTAGCATCTTTATTTTCCATAAGATATTTAATAGCAGCATGGTCTGTGTGAATAGTTACTTTGGAATCAACAATATAGGGTCTAAATTTATCACAAGCAAACACAACTGCTAAGAATTCTTTTTAGTAGTATCATAGTTTCTTTGAGCACTGTCTAGAGTTTTGCTAGCATACTGAATAACATTCAATTTCTTATCAAGTCTTTGTCCTAGAACAACACCAACAACATAATCACTAGCATCACACATAATTTCAAAAGCCAAGTTCCAATCATGTGGTTGAACAATAGGTGCAGTAATTAAGGCTTTCTTGAGTGTTTCAAAGGCTTCAAGACAATCATCATCAAAAACAAAATGGATTTCCTTTTGCAAGAGATTAGTAAGAGTCCTAGAAATTTTAGAAAAGTCTTTGATAAATCTCCTATAGAAACCAGCATGACCTAAGAAACTACGAATACCTTTTATATCTTTAGGACATGGCATTTTCTCAATTGCATCAATCTTAGCTTGGTCCACTTCAATACCTCTTTCAGAAATTTTATGACCCAAGACAATGACTTCATTAACCATAAAGTGGCACTTATCCAATTCAAGACAAGATTTGTTTGTTCACATCTCTGCAAAACTCGCTCAAGATTGCTTAAACAATCATCAAAAGACTTCCCATAACAGAGAAGTCATCCATGAAAACCTCAACAATATTTTCGAAAGGTAGTAGGGGCATTACATAAACCAAAAGGCATATGTCTATAAGCATAGGTTGCAAAAGGACAAGTAAAAGTGGTCTTTTCTTGATCAGGTTGTGATACATGTATTTGTGAAAAGCCGGAATATCCATCAATGAAGCAAAAGTGTGTGTGTGCTTAGATAATCCTTCAAGCATTTGATTAATAAAAGGCAAAGGATAATGATATTTTCTAGTTGCTTTGTTTAATTTTCTAAAATCAATTAACATTCTATAGCCTATACCAATTCTTTGTGGAATAAGTTCATTTTATCATTAGGAACAACAATAATACCTCCTTTCTTAGGAACACAATCAACAGGACTTACCCATCTACTATCAACTATAGGATAGATTATACCTGCTTCTAGAAGTTTTAATATTCCCATTCTTACCACCTCTTTCATCTTCGGATTTAACCGACGTTGGTGATCAACAACTGGTTTAGCATCAGGTTCCATATTGATTTTGTGCTGCCATAGAGTGGAACTAATGCCCTTTAAATCATCAAGAGTATATCCAATAGCAGCTCGGTGCTTCCTTAGAACGTTCAATAATCTTTCTTCTTCATGTTATGAAAGGTTAGCACTGATAATAATAGGATATATCTTCTTTTCGTCAAGATAAGCATGTTTCAAAGTGTGTGACAATTCTTTTAATTCAAACACAGGATCACCTTTAGGTGGAGGAGGACCTCCAAGAGTTTCAATAGGTAAATTGTGTTTAAGCAGAGGACGTTGTTCAAGGAAAACTTTATCTATTTCATTTCTTTCATGCATATGTAAGTCATTTTCATGGTCTAGCAGATATTGTTCTAAAGGATCAGTAGGTGGTACAGTAATAGAAGCAAGACCAATTAATTCATCCTTACTAGGCAATTCTTTTTCATGATGATTTCTACTAAACTTGGAAAAATTAAACTATTGAGACTCATCACCAAAGCTAACTCCCATAGTTTGTTTCTTACAATCTATCTTAGCATTAACTGTGTTCAAGAAAGGTCTACCAAAGATAATGGGCCAGAAAATCAGTAGGGTATTTTATTTTCCCACACAAGACTTCAACATATGTAACAATCCCAATTGGTGATATAGTGTCTCTATTAGCAAGTTTAATAGTAACATGTATTTCTTCCATCTCAGCAGGTGTTGTGTCTTTCATAATCTCTTCGTATAAAGTGTAAGGAATAGCACTCACACTAGCACCCATGTCACATAAACCATGATAACAGTGATCTCCTATTTTAACTGAAATAACAGGCATGCCCACAATAGGTCTATGGTTATTTTATCTATCAGGTTTAGCAATTCTAGCAGCTTCTTCACGGAAGTAAATAACATGACCATCAATATCTTCTTCCAAGAGATCTTTAACCATAGCAACGCTAGGTTCTACTTTAATTTGTTCTTCAGGTTTAGGTGTTCTAATATAGCTTTTGTTAACCACAGTTGAAACTTTAGCATGTTGCTTTATCCTAACAGGGAAAGGTGGTTGCTCTATATAAGCTGAAGGAACAACTTGATCAACATTATAGAGTATAGTTTCTTCTTTAACTGGTGCTGGTTTTTTAATTTCTTCTTTAATAGGTGGGTGATATTTAAACCACTTCTCCTTAGGGATTTCAACATGAGTAGCAAATGATTCACAAAAGGAGGCTCCTATCTCAGAGTCAAGTCCATATTTAGTGCTAAACTATTGAAAAGCATCGGTATCCATAAAATATTTAACACAATCATACTTAAGTTTAATACCTGAATCTTTACCTTCGTCGAGTTCCCAATCTTCAGAGTTGCGTATAATTCTTTCCAAAATATCCCACCAGAATTCAATAGTCTTCTTCATGAAAGAACCAACACAAGAAGTATCAAGCATGGTTTGATCATTACGAGAAAGTCAAGCACAAAAATTCTGGATAATAATTTCTGTTGATAGCTCATGATTGGCGCATGAATATAACATTGAATTAAGCCTCCCCGAGTCTAGAGCGATACTTTCTCCTTCACGAGGCCAAAAATTATATATATAATTCCGATCACGATGAACTAGATGCATAGGATAAAATTTCGGGTGGAACTCCAATTTCAAACGATTCCAATTCCATAATCCAATATCATCGCATAGCCTATACCATGCCAATGCTTTTCCCTTCAAAGATACAGGTAAAACATTTTTCATAACTTGATCCCTGGGTAAACCTGCAAGCTTAAACAATCCACAAATTTCGTCCACATATATGAAGTGCATATCAGGATGTTCAGTTCCATCTCCTGCATAAGGATTAGCTAGCAGTTGTTCTATCATACCCGAAGGAATTTCATGTTCAATATTTTCAGTAGGTGTAGTAGGTTAAGGGTAGCTAATTTTGGTTCCAGACGAGGTGAAGATACCCCGAACAAACTCTTGAAAGGATCGTTTTCCATAGTAACAAGTGACAATAAATTTCAGCATACTATATAAATGTTTCCTTAACAAATTCAACTTACCAAAGGTGCTTCACTCCCCGGTAACGGCACCAGAAAATAGCCTTGATGACCCACAAGTATAGGGGATCAATTATAGCTCTTTTCGATAAGTAAGAGTGTCGAACCCAACGAGGAGCAGAAGGAAATGACAAGTAGTTTTAAGTAAGGTAATGTCTGCAAGTGCTGAAATTGTAAGTAGCGAAGTAGTTTGATAGCAAGATAATTTGTAACGAGAAAGTAATGAATATAGTAACAAAAGTGCAGCAAGGTAGCCCAATCCTTATGAGGCAAAGTACAGGCCAAAGCGGTCTCTTATGATAAGCAAAGCGTTCTTGAGGGTACACGGGAATTTCATCTAGTCATTTCATCATGTTGGTTTAATTCGTGTTCGGTACTTTGATAATTTGATATGTGGGTGGACCGGTGCTTAGGTGCTACTCTTACTTGAACAAACCTACTACTTATGATTAACCCTCCCGCAAGCATCCGCAACTACGAGGAAAGTATTAAGAATAAATTCTAACCATAGCATTAAAATTTTGGATCCAATCGGTCCCTTACGGAATAGCGCATAAATTGGGGTTTAAGCTTCTGTCATTCTCCCATACCATCACATAATTGCTACTCCACAATGCATTCCCTTCGGCCCAATTATGGTGAAGTGTCATGTAGTCAATGTTCACATGACACCACTAAGGGAATCACAACATACATACTATCAGAATATCGAACACATCTCAAATTGACATGATTACTCGCAACATGATTTCTCCCGTGACCTCAAGAACAAAAGTAACTACGCTCAAATAATAATCATGCTCAAGATCATAGGGGTATTAAATAGCATAATGGATCTGAACATATAAACTTCCACCAAATAAACCATATAGTGATCAACTACAAGACATAATCAACACTACTAGTCACCCACAAGCACCAATCTATAGTTCCAGTAACAAGATTGAAGTCAAGAGATGAACTAGGGTTTGAGAGGAGTTGGTGCTGTCGAAGATGTTTATGAAGATTGCCCTCCCCAAGATGGGAGAGTTGTTGGTGATGATGATGACGATGATTTCCCCCTCCGGGAGGGAAGTTCCTCCGGTGGGATCGCTCCGCCGGAGGGCAAAAGTGCTCCTGTCCAAGTTTCGCCTCGAGGCGGCGGCGCTTAGTCCCGAAAGCCTCTTTCTTATTTTTTTCTAGGTCAACATGACTTATATATCGGAAGATGGGCACCGGAGGTGGGCCGAGGTGGGCACAACCCACCAGGGCATGCCTGGGCTCCCTAGCGCGCCCAGGTGGGTTGTGCCCACCTGGTGGGCCCCCTCTGGTAGTTATTTGCTCCAATAATTCTTAAATAATCCATAAAAAATCTCCGTGAAGTTTCAGCTTGTTTGGAGTTGTGTAGAATAGGTAGCCTGATGTAGCTTTTCCAGGTCCAGATTTCCACCTGCCAGAATTCTCCCTCTTGGTGTGTTCCTTGCAAATTATGAGAGAAAAAGCATTAGAATTACTCCAAAAAGCATTATTATGGATAAAAAAATATAAATAACAGCAAGAAAACATGATGCAAAATGGACGTACCAATCGACGATGCCCTAGATACACATTCTTCTTACATTTATGCAAATATATACTGCCGGTATCATCTAAACAGTGCGTGCATGCGTGGTATTCCTTGTTTGTCTGTCCTGAAAGGTTACTGAGAGCAGGCCCATCAAATTCCTCCTGATCTTTCGCATCCCATGCATGTACACCTTTTCATTCCACATCTGTAAAACTTCTTCAACCAATGGACTTAGGTACACATCAATGTCGGTGTCTGGTTGCTTGGGGCCATGTATGAGCACTGGCATGATAATGAACTTCCGCTTCATGCACAACTAATGAGGAAGGTTATAGATACATAGAGTCACTTGCCATGTGCTATGATTGCTGTTCTACTCCCCAACAGGATGAATGCCATATGCACTTAACCCAAACCATATGTTCCTTCCGTCCTTTGCTCGATCTTATAGCGCAATGCACAACATACCGGGCATGCATTCAAATCCTCGTAGTCACCCCGATAGATGATGAAGTCATTAGAGCATGCATGTATCTTCTCGACCTCTAATCCTAGAGGGCAGACAGCCTTCTGTGCTTCGTACGTACTCTTTGGCAATTCGTTGTCCTTTGGTAGCTTCTTCTTTAACATTATCAGCAAGTTTTGAAAAGCCTTGTCAGATACACCATTCTCTGCCTTCCATTGCAGCAATTCCAGTGTGGTACCTAGCTTTTTATTGTCATCTTCACAATTTGGGTACAACCCTTTTTTGTGATCCTCTAACATGCGATGCAACTTCAGCTTCTCCTTTTCACTTGCGCAATTTCTCTTTGCATCGGCAATGGCCCGACCGAGATCATCAGCGGGCTCATCTGATGCCTCTTCTTTAGCTCCTTCCCGCATTGCCGGCTCATCTTCTTCCCCCACACCTACAAATGCAAAGTAAGAAGTTAATTTGAGCTCAAATTGCATAAATCAAATAAACTACCACATACAAACTAAAACCCACAAATTACTATACTTATAGAACTAATCTAGCAATGAGAGATGAAAGGACAAAGTTGCTAACCTTTTTGAACACTTGGATGGATGAGATGCCTCCAAATCTTGACAAATTTTGGCAAAAATGGAGGATGAGCTCGAGCAAGAGAGGAAGAACAAAGAGGAGAGGAAAGGGGAAGAACAGAGAGGAGTGTGCTCGGGCTGGCGCCAAAGGATTTCATATAGGGGACCTTTAGTCCCGTTTGGTGGCTCCAATCGCGACTAAAGGTTAGCCTATAGTCGCGGTTGGAGGCACCAACCGGGACTAAAGGTTTTCGTGGGGCCCAAGGCTGAAGCCAGCCTGCCACCACACCTTTAGTGCCGGTTCGTGGTGCGAACCGGGACTAAAGGTCCGGAATGAACCAGCACTAATGATGTTGGAAATATGCCCTAGAGGCAATAATAAATTGTTTATTATCATATTTCCTTTTTCATGATAATCGTTTATTATCCATGCTATAATTGTATTGATCGGAAACTCAAACACATGTGTGGATACATCGACAACACCATGTCACTAGTATGCCTCTAATAGACTAGCTCGTTGATCAAAGATGGTCAAGGTTTCCTAGCCATGGACATGAGATGTCATTTGATAACGGGATCAGATCATTAGGAGAATGATGTGATGGACAAGACCCAAACTATAAACTTAGCATATGATCGTGTCAGTTTATTGCAACTGTTTTCTGCATGTCAAGTATCTGTTCCTGACATTGGAGGAGTGCCTTGTGTGTATCAAACGTCGCAACGTAACTGGGTGACTATAAAGGTGTTGTACAGGTATCTCCGAGGGTGTCTGTTGGGTTGGCATGGATCAAGACAGGGATTTGTTACTCCGTGTGATGGAGAAGTATCTTAGGGCCCACTCGGTAATACAACATCACAATAAGCCTTGCAAGCAATGTGACTAAGTGTTAGCCATGGGATCTTGTATTACGAAATGGGTAAAGAGACTTGCCTGTAACGAGGTTGAACTAGGTATGGAGATGCCGACGATCGAATCTCAGGCAAATAACATACCGAAGAACAAAGGGAATATCATACGGGGTTAACTGAATCCTTGACATAGAGGTTCAACCAATAAAGATCTTCGTAGAATATGTCGGAACCAATATGGGCATCCAGGTCCTGCGATTGGTTATTGACTATAGAGGTGTCTCGGTCATGTCTACATAGTTCTCGAACCCGCAGGGTCTGCACACTTAAGGTTCAATGACGTTTCGGTAGTATAGAGTTATGTATGGTGGTGACCGAAGGTTGTTCGGAGTCCCGGATGAGATCTCGGACATCATGAGGAGCTCTGGTATGGTCCGGAGGTAAAGATTGATATATAGGAAGTCCTATTTTGGTTGCCGGAAATGATTCGGGCTCATCGGTAGTGTATCGGGAGTGCCGGGAGGGGTATTTCTACCCAAGAGGCTACATGGGCTGTGGGAAGAGGTATACCAGCCCTTAGTGGATGTCATAAGTCCCACAAGAGGCCCATGCGGTTGGAGTGGAAGGACAAGGAAAAAAGCCAAGGTGGAAAGAGTCCTAATCCTACTAGGATTTGAGGAGGACTCCTCCTCTCCTCCTTGCGCAAGGCCAAGGGCTGGCCCCTTGTGCTCCAAGCCTCCTCCCTCCATCCCCCTATATATACTAGAGGTTTTGAGGGTTTTGAGACACAGAAAACAGCCACGTGCTGCCCTCTCCTCTAGATCGTCGTTTCTCCTCTAGATCGGTTTCAGTGATGATTAGGCGAAGCCCTGTTGTAATAGCTCCACCACCATCGCCGCAACGCTGTTGCGCTGCCAGAGAACTCTTCTACCTCTCCGCTCCCTCTTGCTGGATCAAGAAGGTGGAGATCGTCATCGAGCTGTATGTGTGCTGAACGTGGAGGTGTCGTCCGTTCGGCACTAGATCGGAAGGACCACGATGGGATCGCGGTATGGCTCGTGATGAGATTGCTGGACGGATCGTGATTGTATAGTGAAGATGTTCGACTACATCAACCGTATTTCTTAACGCTTCCCGCTTAGTGATCTACAAGCATATGTAGATCCACTCTCCCTCTCGTAGATGCTCATCGCCATGGATAGATCTTGCGTGTGCGTAGGAATTTTTTTGTTTCCCATGCAACATTCCCCAATAGTGGCATCTGAGGTAGGTCTATGTGTAGATGAGATCTCGAGTAGAACACAAAGAGTTTCTGGGCGTTGATGGTTAGATTGCTTCCTCCCTTGGACGTGTTTTGGTTCAGCGGTATTGTCGGATGAAGCGGCCCGGACCAACCTTCTTCGTATGCTTCCGAGAGACCGGTTCCATCGACTGATGTGTAACCTTGTTGCACAAAGATGGCTGGCGGGTGTCTGTTTCTCCTACTCTACTTGGATCAGATTCGATAAATGTGGTCCTTGAGAAGGTTGAATAGCAATTTGTGTATCACCATTGTGGTTCTTGCGTAGGTGAGAATTGTTCTTGCTAGATACCCGTAGCAGCCATGTAAAACATGCAACAACAATTAGATGACGTCTAACTTGTTTGTGCATGGTATGTTGTGATGTGATATGGCCAATTACATGATGATATATATGTGATGTATGAGATGATCATGTGTTGTATAGAATATCACAACTTGCATGTCGATGAGTACGGCAACCAGCAGGAGCCATAGGGTTGTCTTTAATTATTGTATGACCTGCATGTCAATCATTAAGCACTATGTAATGCTTTACTTTATCGCTAAACGGTAGCTATAGTAGTATGAGCATGGTGGGCATGACAATCCCGATGGCGAAACAATGATGGAGATCATGATGATGGAGATCATGGTGTTATGCCGGTGACGATGGAGATCATGCCGGTGCTTTCAAGATGGAGATCAAAACCACAAGTTCATGGCCATATCATGTCACTTATGATTTGCTTGTGATGTTAATCCTTTTATGTACGTTGTTTTTCTTAGGAAGACAGTAGCATTATAAGGTGATCCAATACTTAAATTTCAAGGTAAAATTGTGTTCTCCTTGAGTGTGCACCGTTGCGGAAGTTGGTCGTGTCGAGACACCACGTGATGATCAGGTGTGATAGACTCTACGTTCACATACAACGGGTCCAAGCCATTGTTTCATGTGCAGAACATTCGGGTTAAACTTGACGAGCCTAGCATGTACATACATGGCCTCGGAACACAAGAGACCGAAAGGTCGAACATGAGTCATATAGTAGATATGATCAACACACTAGTAGAAAAAGGCCCATTTGTCCCGGTTCGTCAGGCCCATTTGTCCCGGTTCCGGAACCAGGACTAAAGTGTCGGGACTGAAGCCCAAAACCTTTAGTCACGGTTCTTTTACGAACCGGGACATAAGGGGTTCCACGTGGCCGGTGCTGGGAGCCCAAGCAGGAGGACCTTTAGTCACGGTTGGTAACACGAACTGGGACCAAAAGGCTTCCACGCGTCAGCATCTGGCAGTTGCTTGTTTTTTTTGAAAGGGAGGGGGTTTTAGGGGGTTTTGGACGGTTAATTTAGGGGTTTTATATTGTTATAGCTAGCTAATTGATAGAGAGAAGTGTCCTCTCTTTCTCCGTGCTTGGTCGACGCTAGCTACTATAGAGAGAACTCGACACGCTAGCTAGTAAGCAAATAAAGGAACCATTAAGTATAGAAGATCGTCATGAACATATAGAGATAAAAGTGATCGACCTCTCTTTCTCCGAGAGATTGGTCGTATAACAAGTTTTCGTATATATATCCGATGCTACTAGCTACATATATAAAATATAAGATCTCTTACAATCCCTAACATCAAATCGCCAATTTCAGATGGTATTGCCGTGGTCAAGAAAGAATCCCGGCAATTCTTCATGAATTGCTCGTATGCGATCGTGTGGTAGGAGTTCATCCCGCATCTTCCACATCTAATTTGAATAAGGGGGTTAATACATATATATGGTAGCAAAATAAAAGTGTGAATATTATTGCTTACGCACTTCAAATTGTTTTTTAGAGTAGCCTCGCTTAGGGGTCGTTGTGTTGTAGATGAACTCGCAAACGTAGTACCCACGTAAATTATTCCCTTTTTCCTGCCACAAGCACTTTATGAGAAATAGAGTTCAATCAAAACGATAATCAAGCATGATAAATGGTATTGATGAAACTAGAATCAATGGGAGATGCGCGGAACTAGCTAGTAGTACTTACTTTCGGGTGTGTAAATCGCAGCTCCCCTGGCAGTGCCAGAACAATTGCTGTGAACTCTTTCCAAACCCTGCCAGACAAAGGAAATAATTACTTGATATCAAGAAATGAACAAAGTTGCCGATATGATGCGATAATGATCAATTGAACTTACTTCTGGAGAATTTTAGTCATGTTCGCATATTCCTGGGGATCTTTTCGTTTCCAGTCTAAGACAGTTACTACTCCCCACTCAAGCTGAATCTCTAGCACTGCGTATGCATGCAGAACTCATCAATTACATTACTATAAACCTCGAGTAATAAGGGAAACCGAATATGCACAAGACAGTAACACTCACTTGAAGTTGTAAGGAAAGAGTATTGTCCCTTTGTTTTGATTTTTAAGCAACGATTCTAGCAAGTTCTCCTCGGTTTGTGTGGGATAATTTTTAAAATTATGCTCATGTATGACATCTGGGTTAATGAACCCAATGGCATACATTTTTGCTTTTCTGCATTCGACGATCTTCAATCTGCATAATATAGTAGTGAGGATAATTATATATACATGCAATGAAAGAGTTGAGCTATATACATAGAGAGACTTAATTACCTAAGTAGTACTTACAGACAGTAGCAAGTCACGATTGTTTTTGTCGATGGCCTTCTGATTGTATAACTGAAATATCTCCTCAAATTCAATATCCAACATTTCAATTCCAACGAGGTCGTGCTCCTCTTTAACTGATAGTACCAAAGAATCCTTCCCAGACTCGCGGCAGGTTTGCATGTACCATTCATGTAATTTTCGCATCATCATTGTTAGAGGAGGAGGATCAGGTTTGACGAGAGGCTGCTCGTACCGGTATTTGAATTCGTCCACCTCCAACTGGTCAAACAATACATCATCGCTCAGGTAATCATCAGGTTTGGTACCGGGGACCATCCCTGGATGATTAGCGACGATATCGCAAGAAACCTTGAGCGGGGGGCACGATTGGTTTGCCTGTTCGCCGAGCTAGGGAATTTTTTCCCACTTCTTCATTCTGCTACTTTGCATCACTGGAAGTACTTCCCGATCGCTGCGCATCTTGACATTGTCTTTTTAAGACTGTGAACATAATTGGAATCCAGTGGAGGCGATGGTGGTCGCTTCAGGGCATCGATAGTGCGCATCGCTTTCACCCGATCTATCTTCTCCTTCGGAGCTGGAGTCTTCTTTGAAAAATGGTCCCTCACTTCGGCCTGACTTATCTCCTTATTTTCAGACTCGGTCCTCTCATATGGTAACTTTTCTAGAGGCTTGAGAGATGGACCATATCTGTATTCCCTCCTGCTTATGCTTGTACTGCTAGCCGCCAGAGCGGCGGCGGCTCCCTTCCGTCGTTGCTTACTAGGCGCCGGAGCAGCCAAAGCGGCGGCGTCTGCATTTCGCCGTTGCCGACGAGGCTGCAGAGGAGGCGTACTTCTCTGACGTGCCGGAGTAGACGAAGGAGGAAGCGGAGTGCCCTCATGCGTCGGAGGAGCCGGAGAAGGAGACGGAGTGCCCTCACGCATCGAAGGAGCCGGAGAAGGAGGCAGAGTGCCTTGATCACTCGCCGGAGGAGGAGGAGAAGGAGACGGAGTGCCCTGATTCGCTTTAGGAGAAGGAGGCGGAGGCGTCCACTTCGGAAGCTTGATGTACTCCTTCTGCCATAGACATGTACTCCTCAGGGCACGAACCAGCTTATTCTCTCCTTAACCTATACAGTGGTCAAGCTCGAGCTGCTCAAATTCCGGCATTACTTCATCCACCATCACAACAGCATAGCCATGAGGAATCGGACAGTGAAAAGTTCCGTTGGGTTGAGGAGGTGCAACAGAGCCGGCAGCCTCCTTGAAAGTGAGGTTCCGGCATTTCGTCATAAGCTCGCAATGTTGAGCCTCCGTGATAGTATCCACGGGGTAGCTAGGAGATGTGAAGTCAGGCTAAACGGGCTCCGTGGAAGCAACGCTTCTTCTCCGCGGAGATGGTGGGGTAGCTTCTGGGGTAGCTTCGTGCCGCTGAGATGGTTGGCCGGCAGCTCGCTGGCTCTCAGCTTCCTCTAGCTTTTGTAGTCTTGCATTGAGCTTCTGAATTTCGCTCAGCTCCGCTTTCCTCTTTCTCTCTCGGCTTCTGTAACCGCCTGCGTCAGGAAACCCAACCTTCCACGGAAAGAGCCTAGTGGGCCTCGTGTTCGTCCAGGGTGCTCATCATTCCCTAGGGCCTCAGTCAGCTCGTCCTTCTCTCTGTCGGGAATGAACATCCATTCCTGCGCTGCGGTGATATAGTTCTGAAGCTTGTTCACGGGTATTGCAAGTTGCTCATCCATCCATCGGCACTTCCCTATTTCAGGGTCCAATGTTCCCCCAACCCCGAAGAGCCAAGTTCTTGAACGGTCTGGCCAGTTATATGTCTGTGGTTGGACCCCTTTAGCAAGCAGGCATTCTCAGCTTTGTCCCACAACGGTCGGGCTTTGAGGTAGCCACCTAACCCCGTGTGATGGAGATACTGCTTCTTTGCAGCATTGTTCTTGTTTGTCTCTGACATTTTCTTACTCTTCTCCGATGTCTTGTAGGCCACAAATGCGGGCCAGTGATCTCCTATCTTCTCAAATCGGCCAATGAATTCTGGATTCTTCCCTTTGTCGACAAACTTTGATTTCAACTCATTCTTCTACCTCCTGAATAGATCTACCATCTTCTTAAGAGCACATGCATTGACCAGTGGCTCTATAACTGGCTTATTTGGATCCTCCTCTGGCGGTAGGGTGAAATTTGCCTTCAGCGCGGTCCAAAGATCTTCTTTCTGTCTATCAGTGACATAATCACCATCAGGGGCGCCGTCCTTAGGCTTATTTCATTGCTTGATGCTAATCGGGATATTGTCCCTATCAATAGCTCCGCACTGAGCAGAAAATGCGTTCTTGGTCCGCTTGGATTCAATCGGATGGCCATCGTTCGCGACTATTGTGATCGTGAACTTTTCATCCTTGCGCAACCTCTTCTCGGGCCTCATCTCGTTACCGAAGTTTGGCTCGATCCGGAGGGCTATAAAAGAAGAAAGAAGAGTTAATTAATATATGTACATACCAAAACAATTAATGCATCAATTAGCTAGAGTCAGCACAGGCTTAATTAATATATATACCTCACCGGACTTTGCAATAGCTCCCTCCTCCGATCGATCACCGGAGCCTTCATCATGGTCTCCTTCTTCCTCCGGCATTCGGTCACCGGAGCCATCATGATCATGTCCTTCCTCCTCTAGCATTCGGTCACCGGAGCCATCATGATCATGTCCTTCCTCCTCCATTGTTTGATCAACAGAGCCGTCATAATCCTCTCCTTCCAGACCATCTGTGTCGTTGAGATAAGACAAGATATCATGTCCGCCGTGGATTATGTCCCCCAACAACTGTCCTTGTTCTTCGTCTCTTGGATCCATAGTTTCTGCAAATATTACAACATGGCAATTAATATACAAACATGAATCTCCGACGTCCGGACCGCCTCTCTCATGAATGTCCGACGTCCGGACCGCCTCTCTCATAAATTGGATCAACTTATGCACATCCATAATGGGGGCATTCTTGATAAATCTATGTTACCAGAGTTTTCTTCATTTAACTTTGTAAATTTGGGTGGCCTCGACAACGCTTCTAGGGTTTGGGGTGGCCTCGACAACACTTCTAGGGTTTGGGGTGGCCTCGACAACGCTTTTTCAATCCAGGTTTGGGTGGCCTCAAGAGTTTATCGGGTAGGGATGGACGGGGTATGTCGTGGATTTATCATGGCAGATGTCCGGGTGAACGGACTTAGGTTCGGGGCAAAGACGCAACTATGTGGCAGCTTGAAGGGGTTGATCGGAATCGAGAGACACGGAGTTTACCCAGGTTCAGCCCCTCTGATGGAGGTAAAAGCCTATGTCCTGCTTGTCTGATATTGATGATGATGAAGATCTCTCGGTTACAAGGGTACTAACTGCTACCTCTAATCACAAGGGCCTCTAATCTGTCTATCTCTAATCTCTTGTGTTGTCTGAACTTATGGACTTCTTCCTCTCTATCCCCTAGGGGTACTCTACCCCTCCTTATATAGGTGGATAGGGTAGGATTACAAATAGAGTCCTACTAGGAGTAGGACTAGGACTAGCCTCTCACGAATCCTACTCCGGGTCTTATTTCCTTTAAGGGAAACCTTTCCTCTTCGGGCCTTCTCTTGTGAGCCGCCAAGCGCCGGCTCACCCGCTGGGTCGTGGGCTTGGTCATCGTGTGACCCGCCTGCCGGGTCATTAATAAGATGTCATGTCTTTGCCGGGTCTCCTGTGAGTCGCCAAACCGGGTCATACCACGGGGTACATCCCTGACAGGGTAGATCAACAACGACGCTATTTCTTGTAGGGTTTGGGTGGCCTCAATAGTTGGTCGGGTGAGCGAACCGCCTCTCTCTCATGCATGTCCAACGTCCCCTCTCATGTCGAAGTTATTAGGGAGGGGGTAGATCGACAACGACGCTCTTTATTCTAGGGTTTGGGTGGCCTTGACAGTTGGTCGCGCGAGCGGACCGCCTCTTTCACTCAGGCATGTCCGACGTCCCCCTCATGTCGAAGTTACCGGGAGGGTGGCCTCGATAGTTGGTCAGGTGAGCGGTTTTATTTTCCTTCTTCATTTTTTACTTTGTTTTTTCTTATATGTTTGTTTTCGTTTTCACTCTACATTTTCGTACATATGAAAAACAACGAAGACTTTTTACATGAACATATACACACATATACATGAACATATATACATATACATGAAAAAAAGCATATACATGAACATATATATACATGAACATATATATACATGAACATATATATACATGAACATATACACACATATACATATACAAACATATACACATATACATGAACACATACACACATATACATGATATATATATATACATGAACATATGTACACACATGTACACGGCGAGCAGGGGGGCTCACTGGGGGCGGCGACGGGGACGGCGGCGGCGGGGAACAAGGCGGCGGGGACGGCGGCGATAGGGAGGCGACGGGGATGGCGGTGACGGGGAGGCTACGGGGACAGCGGCGACGACGGCGAGGACGGCGGTGATGGGGAGGCGACGAGGACAAGGACGGCGGGGACGGGGAGGCGACAGGGGACGGAGGTGACGGGGACGGCGGCGACGGGGAGGCGATAAGGACGACGACGACGGGGAGGCGACAAGGACGGGGCCGGCGATGGGGAGGCAATGGGGACGGCGGCTCGGGGAGGCAACGATGCCGGCGACGAGGACGTCGGCTCGGGGAGGCGATGGGGACGAGAATGGCGGCGAGGGGCAAATGGTTGATGAAACCTGTGAAATTTCTGATGTGCTACGTATATATCCAGAGCATTGGTCCCGGTTGGTGGCACCAACCGGGACCAATGCATCCCTTTAGTCCCGGTTGATGCCACCAACCGGGACCAAAGGTCTCTTTTCGGCAGCCCAAAGGGCGGGAAGCAGAGACCATTGGTCCTGGTTGGTGGCACCAACCGGGACTAAAGGGATGCATTGGTCCCAGTTGGTGCCACCAACCGGGACTAAAGGGGGTCATTGGTCCCGGTTGGTGCCACCAATCGGGACCAAAAGGTGGTGCTGCCCGGAGACAAATGTTTAGTCCCACCTCGCTAGCCGAGAGGGCTCGAGAGTGGTTTATAAGCATTGTTGCGCCAACCCTCTCGAGCTCCTCTCAACTGCAGGCTTATGGGCCTAATTGCACTCTCCTCTGCCTGTGGGCCTACTGGTCCTTCTACGGGCCTGAATCCTGGCCCAACTAGATGTTGGGTTTCTAGTCGTATTCAGGCCGTGGTGGCCCAGTAGGCGGCATTTTTTTAAAAAATCATATTTTTTGTTTTGTTTTTTGCTTTATTTATTTTTTAAAAAATTTTGCAGTATTTTTATTCTTTTATTTTAGTTCATTCTTTTTAACAAATAAATACTTTTATAAATTTACTTGCATAATTTCCGTTATTTTGTTTTGTTTCTTGCTTTATTTATATCTAGTGTGTTTTATCATTATATTCTTTTTTCTATTAATGTTTTGAACAAAAAATAATTTGATAATTTTATTTGCATAATTTTTATATAATTATTGTTTCAAAAATACTAGAGGTTTATAAAAGCTTTTTAGGTGATTCTTTTTTTAAATCCACTCCCACCATGTTTTGAAAGAAATTAAAAAGCACTTCAAACGAACTCTGAAAAGGTTGAAACTTGGCATGGTATCATCATTTCATCCACATAGCATGTGCAAAAAAGTTGAGTGGGTTACGACAAAAACTGGATGCACTTCGTGTACAAAATGGACAATCTATTTCCAAGTATCACGGTTTCGGACAAAAACTCATCTGTTACAAAGGGATTTCATTTTTTTGAACTCATTTGAACTCCAGACTTTTTGTGTGTTCAAAATGCACCATTGAAAGCCACATCATCAATTTTCAACCCTTTCTGACTTCATTTGGTATTTTTCATGCACTTACTGATTTTTTTGAGCTAAATGACCCTAAAATTGAAAAGCACTTCAAATGAACTCTGAAAAGGTTGAAAGTTGGCATGGTATTATCACTTCACCCACATAGCATGTCATAACAAGCTGAGAGGGTTACGGCAAAAACTGGATGCACTTCGTGTACAAAACGGAGAATCTCTTTCGAAGTATTAGGGTTTTGGACGAAAACTCATGTGTTACAAAAGACATTTCATTTCTTCACATGTCACTGCAATCATATAGTTGTGGAGAGAAAGTCTTCACTTTGTCTTCGCTTGTGTCATTTGCTTATTACGCCATCACCATGGATGATCTTCATCGTTTAACAGGCTGCTTCGGTCAGCCTTGACTTTGAAGGGAGGAATTTCATGAAACTTTTCATAATCTTCAGACATGTCTGTCTTGCCCTCCAATCCCACGATGTCTCTTTTTCCTAAAAAAAACTATGTGGCTCTTTGGCTCATCATATGATGTATTCTCTTCCTTATCTTTTCATTTTCTTGGTATGGTAGACATGTCCTTCACATAGAAAATTTGTGCCACATCATTGGCTAGGACGAATGGTTCGTCTGTGTACCCAAGTTTGTTCAGATCCACTATTGTCATTCCGTACTGTGGGTCTTCCTATACCCCGCCTCTTGACAGATTGACCCATTTGCACTGAAACAAAGGAACCTTAAAATCTAGTCCATAGTCAAGTTCCCATATGTCCACTATGTAACCATAATATGTGTCCTTTCCCCTCTTGGTTGCAGCATCAAAGCGGACACTGCTGTTTTGGTTGGTGCTCTTTTCATCTTGGGCAATCGTGTAAAATGTATTCCCATTTATCTCATACCCTTTGTAAGTCAATACAGTCGAAGATGGTCCCCTGGCCAACGAGTACAGCTCATCAGAAACAGTGTTTTCACCCATGAGATGTGTTTGCAACCAACTGCCGAAAGTCCTGATGTGTTCATATGTAATCCAATCGTCACACTACTCCGGGTATCTGGAGCGCAGAATATTCTTGTGTTCATCGACATACGGGGTCACCAAGGTGGAATTTTGTAGAACTGTGTAGTGTGCTTGAGACCAAGAAGCCCCTCAATGCAACCAGCAGCAATTGCGTCATAATCACGTGGCAGTCATGAGACTTTAGGTTCTGGAAATTTTTCTCTGCCCTATTTATTATTCCCTTTATATTTGACAAGAAGCCAGACGGGACCTTCATACTAAGTAGGCATTCAAAGAAGATTTCCTTCTCTTCTTATGAGCATAGTTAGCAGGACCTTCATATTGCTTTGGATGCATGCCTTCTTTTTCATGCACACGTTGTTGTTCCTCCCGTGCCTCCGGTGTATCTTTTGTCTTCTCATACACTCCCAAGAAGCCTAGCAGGTTCACGCAAAGATTCTTCGTCATGTGCATCATGTCGATTGCAGAGCGGACTTCTGGATCTTTCCAATAGGGTAGGTCCCAAAATATAGATTTCTTCTTCCACATGGGTGTGCGTTTGTCAGCGTCATTCAGAATAGATAGTCCGCCAGGACCCTTTCCAAATATTACTTGTAAATCATTGACCATATCAAGTATGTGATAACCAGTATGGAGGGCAGGCTTCTTCCGGTGATCTGTCTCACCTTTGAAATGCTTTCCTTTCTTTCGACATTGATGGTTGGTCGGAAGAAATCGACGATGCCCCAGGTACACATTCTTCCTGCATTTGTCCAAATATATACTGTCGGTGTCATCTGAACAGTGTGTGCATGCGTGGTATCCCTTGTTTGTCTGTCCTGAACGGTTACTGAGAGCAGGCCAATCATTGATGGTTACAACCAGCAACGCGTGTAGGTCAAATTCCTCCTGTTCGTTCTCATCCCACACACGTACACCTCTTCTATTCCATAGCTGTAAAAGTTCATCAACTAATGGCCTTAGGTACACATCAATGTCATTGCCGGGTTTCTTACGGCCTTGGATGAGCACTGGCATCATAATGAACTTCCACTTCATGCACAACCAAGGAGGAAGGTTATACATACATAGAGTCACAGGCCATGTGCTATGATGGCTGATCTGCTCCCCAAAAGGATTAACGCCATCTGCACTTAAACCAAACCATACGTTCCTCGTGTCACCTGTAAAGTCGCTCCACTTTCTCTTGATCTTTGTCCACTGCGACCCGTCAGCAGGTGCTCTCAACTTCCCGTCTTTCTTACGGTCTTTTTTGTGCCATTGCATCAACTCGGCATGCTTTTTGTTTCTGAACAGACGTTTCAACCGTGGTATTATAGGAGCATACCACATCACCTTGGCAGGAACCCTCTTCCTGGTGTGCTGGCCCTGAACATCACCAGGGTTATCTCTTCTGATCTTATACCGCAATGCACCGCATACCGGGCATGCGTTCTGTTCCTTGTACTCACTGCGGTAGAGGATGCAATCATTAGGACATGCATGTATCTTCTGCACCTCCAATCCTAGAGAGCATACAACCTTCTTTGCTCCGTACGTACTGTCGGGCAATTCGTTATCCTTTGGAAGCTTCTTCTTCATTATTTTCAGTAGCGAACTAAATCCCTTGTCAGATACATCATTGTCTGCCTTCCATTGCAGCAATTTCAGTGTGGTACCGAGCTTTTTTTTGTCATCTTCGCAATTTGGGTACAACCCTTTTTTGTGATCCTCTAATGTAACGACCCGACCTGGAAAGGTCAAGCCTCTGTGTGTTCTATGCCATCCCTGGATAAGTATGCTGGCACACACAGTACATCAATGTATATATCAAAGTGCAATCACATGTAATTAACATAAAACTGATATATACCTTAAAATCTCAGCGGAAACAGTCAACGGGAGTGGAGTCCCAATAAACACCAACGGCAGGTTGAGTGTAGACCGTAACCCTGAATCGTACTCTTACTCGTCGAAGAAGAATATCTGCCACATGAGACGTTGCAGCCGTGTAGGTCAGCATTTTGAATATGCCGGCAAGTCACAAAGGAGGTGGTGAAAAATAATCATCTATACTATATGCATATATGGCAGGTGGGGCTATAAGTTCAAGTTTTGCATAAAGCAAATTTTTCCTACAACAAGAGAGGGCAAAACAGAAATTATTACTACGATGTTGGTTGATTAATGAGATGGTTCCACCAACCAATTCTCATACCCAAGTTGTCATTAATACCCACATCACTATAATTCTTTGTGTTGAGAGTTCCAGATAGTTTCAGTTCCTTTGGCTCAAGTTGTCCATGACCGTGGACACGGCTAATCGATTAGGTTTGAGTACTCTGCAGAGTTTTGTACACGTTCCCCACAAGATTTGATCGCCTCCGTTGGATTCCTCGCACTTCAGGGTGTTTGAGGAACGGATTATCAAACAAGGTCTTCTAAGGGGTTCCTCTGAGACTTTGTCGGTGCCCATCCTTTCCTACCGTTGTTCTACATCTTGTAGCACCGCCTGTCCAGGGTCACCACAATATCCAACCAAGCCAGAGCCCATAATGGCTTGTGGCTGTGCAGGTAAGCCTTGGGTCTTGAAGCATCCATCCATCTCTTTGTTCCTTGGTGGACCTTTCCGCATGAATACTGGCACTTCTCCAGCAACACCTAGGCTAACCACTAGCTTCTCCAGGGCGCCGCTCAACCATCATCCACCCAGAGGTATGTTGAAAACTTGGAGTCTTGAAGTCTTGATCATCATGTAGGTCTTGTAATTATTATCTCACAACTCTCATGAATCACACAACCAACCCCGTCTACTAATAGCATGGCAAAATTAAATCAACGTTTCCCGGGGCCAAAGTGTCAAAGGGTTGAGGGGTGCCTACCACATGATACTACATCAAGTAACCAAATTTCCAAGTACCTACTTTGCATGCAATGGGTTGAAGGTTGAACTAATGCAACTTGAAAAACATAGGTAATAACATGGTCAATGTGAACTTGCCTGATATTACTTGATGAAGATAGTCGCTATCACAATCTGGATAATTCTACTCGTCACACTCCGAGAAATTTATCGTAAGCAAATAGCATTCAATAAACATTCATGCCAAAACAAAAAACTGAAAAACGCAAGAACAAAACATCTCTTGGTGCAAAAATAACAACATACTAAGGTTAAATAAGAAAAGATAGGTTCTAGCTGTGTTGTAAAGTGAAAGTGGAGGAATCAACTCAAAAGAGTTAATGGATGATGAACTATTGCTATATAAGCTTAGGTTGGAGAGACTCCGAAAGACGATCCAAAGTATGGGAGAACAACATGAATGTCGTTTGACAAATAGTATAAGCCATAAGAATTTATTTGTAAAAAGAATTTAATTGAAAAGGTCAAAAGAAGTTGAACTATAAATTCAAGTATGAATTGAATCTGAATTCAGAAAGGTCAAAAGAAGTTGAACCAAAGTACGATGGTTATGAATAGAAATATATGACACGAGTATTTAGGGGCAAAAGGAATCAATTGAAAAGGTGTTACAGTTTGCAAGATATGATCAAATGAAGTTTTGGATTCAAATTGAATCGCTCCAATTTGAAAGGTTCAAAGATTGAAACTAATGATGTTACTATATATGGGACGTCAATATGAACATGTATAAAAAAGAATTACTAGGTTCAAAATGGCGGATCAAAAGTTATAAGCAATTCAATATGGTATTGAGTTAGCTTACTACATTGTGTGAACACATTTTGGGGACTAATAGAGAAGTATGAGCAAGATCAAAATTATATGTTAAAACGATAACACTGATGATGTGAACGGAAGGATTACTTCGATACGAATCCGACGCAATTGGATTCATCGAAAACTAAGGTACGGATAAAAAGATATAATCAAATGAAGTTTGAATATAAATCTGAATAAATTTCGAAATTTGAAAATTTGAAAAAGTTGACGGGATAGGTTGATTGGATAGGTGAAGTCAAGACGAAAATCTAGGCATTGGTTTCATCTAATTTGAGTGAATGAGTTAAAAGTTATGGCCATTTGAAAAATGAGGGACAAGATGTTTTACGAAAGAAAAATTGCTATGTCTAAAAGAATTCTAATAGTAATGTGTAAATACGGAGACTAACTAATAATCTAATTACTCTAGTATAGAAATACTAGTCTAGGGTTATTAAACTACAGGAGTATAAAAGAAAATACGAAGAGAATACCTTTAGAATGCAGAGAAGATATAAATCCAAAAGGGAGATGACTTCCAGAAATCCCGTCAGAGAGAAGAAAATATTTTTATTTAATAAACCTAGACAAACCAAAAGATTGGTTTAACCCGAGTTGGATGATTTTTTTGAATGCACCTATGGGACTATATTTATAGGTAAAAGGGAGGTTCAAAGGTCTAAATCTAAGCGGGACTAAACGAATAGACTAGAAGTGGATTAAAATTGAAAGAAAAGAGGGTTGGCACCGCATGGGCTGGTTCCGGCAGCACACATGGGCGTTGCGCAGTTTTTTTTCTCTCGGATGAACAGTGTTTCGATGTGAATAGTGTTTTGTGTTTTTTTCAAAGATACAACAAATAAAAGCAAATAAACAAAAATAGAAAAATATTTTATATAATCATATTATATATCAAAATTTTCAGAAAAATATTTCCTAAAACATGAATATTTTCAAGGCCGAATAAAATACATACAAAAATTATTATTTTTTGCAATAACTCCAAAATGAAAAAGAACATGAATTTCAAATAAATAGCAAATAGTTTTTATTTTAAAATTTGAATCAAAACATTGTATCTAATTTCTGAGTGTCATTTACCTCCTCTCATTTGCTTTTTTTATAAGAGGGTTTTTGAAAATATTCGAACTCAAAATTGAATAGCGATTCGAAATATAAAATTTTGGGAAAGTCATTTTATTCCCTCTCATTAAAATTTCAGAAGTTTCAAAATTCCACTCAATTTCACACAATCAATCACACAACATTCAAGCAAACAATCCCACTTATTTATTTAATATAACATTCCAAAATTTAGAATTTTGGGATGTTACATCTAACATGCGATCGAATTTCAACTTCTTCCTTTCACTTTCACATTCTCTCTGTGCATCAACAATGACCCGGCGAAGATCCTCATCGGGCACATTGTCTGGTTCCTCTTGATCTTCATCTTCCCCCATTGTAGCATCACCGTATTCAGAGGGAGGGTAGTTGTCGTCATCCTCTTCTTCTTCGTTGTCTTCCATCATAACCCCTCTTTCTCCGTGCTTGGTACAAACATTATAGTGTGGCATAAAACCCTTCTGAAGCAGGTGGAAGTGAAGGGTTTTAGAGTTGGAGAAATACTTTGTATTCTCAAAGACAGTACATGGACAAGTCATAAAACCATTCTGCTTGTTTGCATCAGCCGCTTCGAGAAAATTATGCAGGCCCTTAATATACTCGGAGGTACGTCGGTCACCATACATCCATTGCCGGTTCATCTGCGTGCGTTATATAATAAAGTGTATTAAAAACCATTACAACATATCATGAATAGAGAAGTGACAAAATTAATAGAAAATCGTCATTGCATTAAAGCCGAAGTACAATAATGACCAAAATAAATACGTACAGTTCATACATAGTTGTCATTAGTGAACAACATATAGCTCTGTAAAGCATCTAATTAAAACATACATCGAAACTATGTAAAACATATAAATGCAACAACAAATGCAATCATAACTGCTACTAAGGTATCAATTGATTCCACGGCATAATGATACTAAGCCTCAGTATGAATGGCATATTTTCTAATCTTTCTAAGCTTCAAGCGCATTGCATCCATCTTGGTCTTGTGATCGTCGACGATATCGGCAACATGCAACTCCAATCCCATCTTGTCATCTTCAGTTCTTTTTAATTTTTCTTTCAAATGATCAATTTCTTTTTCAGCTTTAGTTAACTTGTCGAGTAGAATTGCATAGT
Organism: Hordeum marinum; assembly: GCA_022496015.1. Taxonomy (NCBI): domain Eukaryota; kingdom Viridiplantae; phylum Streptophyta; class Magnoliopsida; order Poales; family Poaceae; genus Hordeum; species Hordeum marinum. The sequence goes on along the minus strand of CM039674.1, from coordinate 503,237,483 downwards.
CGGTATCCATTTCTGGTTCAACTACTTCCTATAGATAAAAACATCTACGTTAAGTTGGTGGCATAATTAATTGTCATAGACATTAGATGTGTGAAATAGTTATATAAAAGATAATATACCACATCTGAATCGTAGACTGGACGAGGGCCGACGTATGCGGATACCATAACCATGGCACTATATAATAAGAAACAATAATAAAAGTAAGAAAATCATACGAGTAAGTATATTTTCTTTTAGCAAGAAGATAAGATCAGGAGGCTCACCACGCGCGGGCGATTGACGGCGGTTTTAGACCGCCAAAACCTAGACAAATCTTGATGAAAATGGAGTTTGGACAAGGAGTTTCGAGAGGAGAAAGCTTAAGTTTGGCTTGGGCATTTCATCAAACACCTCATGTGCATAGGAGGTGAGCTAGAGCACCACAAAGGTCTCACCTCGCCGGCCTGAAAAACAGAGCAGTGTGGACTGCTCTGCTCGCCGGCGAGGGGGTATATATAGGCATCTCATTGGTCCCGGTTTGTGCCTGGAACCGGGACTAAAGGACCCCTTTAGTCCCAGTTCCAGACACGAACCAGGACCAATTGTTGTGGGCTAGGAGCAAGGCACATTGGTCCTGGTTTGTGTCTGGAACTGGGACCAAAGGTTCCAGACGAACCGGGACCAATGCCCCACGTGGCCTGCCCGACCCCTTGGCCTAACGAACCGGGACTGTTTCCCGCATTGGTCCCGGTTCGTGACTGAACCGGGACTAATGTGCTAGCCCGGCCCGAACCAATGCCCTGTTTTCTACTAGTGACATGATGATGTTCACCATTGAAACCACCTCAACTCACGTGATGATCGGACTTGAGTTGGTGAATTTGGATCATGTATCACTCAATTTGAGTGGGAGTTCGTAAGTAATATGATTAATTGAACTCATTATCATGAACGTAGTCAGTAGTGTCTTTGCAAATTATGTTGTAGATTACTAGCTCATGCTGTAGCTCCCTTGAATTTTTATATGTTCCTAGAGAAATAGAGTTGAAAGATTATGGTAGCAATATTGCGGACTGGGTCCGTGATCTGAGGATTGTCCTCATTGCTACAAATAAGTCTTATGTCCTTAATGCACCGCTCGGTGCGCCACCCCTCTAGCGTCGTCTGTAGATGTTGTGAACATCTAACAGACACGTTCTAATGACTACTTGATAGTTTAGTGCGTCATGCATTACGGCTTATAATTGAGGCTCCAAAACATTTTGAACGTCACGGAACATATGAGATGTTCTAAGTCCTGAAATTGGGATCTCAGGCTCGTGCCCGTGTTGTGAGATGTGTGATCTCCAACAAGATTCTTTGCCTGCAAGATGAAGGAGAATAGCTCAATCGTTGAGCATGTGCTCAGATTGTCTGGGTGCTACAATCGCTTGAATCGAGTGGGAGTTGATCTTCTAGATAAGAGAGTGATTGATATAGTTTTCCAAGTCACTGTCACTAAGCTACTAGAGCTTTGTGATGAACTATAAAATGCCAGGGATGGAAATGATGATCCCTGAGATGTTCGCGATGTTTGACACCACGAAGGTAGAAATCAAGAAGGAGCATCAAGTGTTGATGGTTGGGTAAAACCACTAGTTTCAAGAAGGGCAAGGGCAAGTAGGGAAACTTCATGGATGGCAAGTCAGTTGCTGCTCCAGTGAAGCAACCCAAAGTTGAACCCAAACCCGAGACTAAGTGCTTCTATTACGAGGAGAGCGGTCGCTGAAGCGGAACAACCCTAGATTCTTGGTAGATAAGAAGGCTGGCAACGTCGACAGAAGTATATTTGATATATGTGTTATTGATGTGTACCTTGCTAGTACTCCTAGTAGCACCTGGGTATTGGATACCGGTTTGGTTGCTAAATGTTAGTAACTCGAAATAAAAGCTACGGAATAAACGGAGACTAGCTAAGTGTGAGGTGACGATGTGTTGGAAATGTTTCCAAGGTTGATGTGATCAACATCGCTCGCTCTCTCTACCTTCGAGATTAGTGAAAAACCTAAATAAATGTTATTTGGTGTTTGCATTAAGCATGAACATGATTAGGTCGTGTTTATTGCAATGTAGTTATTCATTTAAGTGAGGGAATAATGGTTATTCTATTTACATGAATAGTACCTTTAGTGGTCATGCACCCAATAAGAATGGTTTGTTGAATCTGGACCGTAGTAATACACATGTTAACAACATTGATGCCAAAAGAGGCAAAATTAATAATGATAGTCGTGACAAGAAGATAAAAATGTGTGCGATATGATCATGAAGGTGAACATCTGAGTTAGGAGTTTGGCATACAAGTTTAGAAAATGTGAAAGTTTTTTCACATTTCACGCCACCAGGAACACCATAGTGTGATGATGTGTTCGAACGTCATAGTCGTGCTCCATTAGAGATGTTGCATACTATGATGTCTCTTATTGATTTGCCACTATTGTTTTGGGGTTATGCATTAGAGACAACAACATTCACTTTAAATAGGGCACCATCTAAATCCATTGAGATAACACCATATGAATTATGGTTTGATAGAAACCTAAGCTGCCATTTCTTAATGTTTGGGGCTGCGACGCTTATCTGAAAAAAGGTTTTCACCTAATGAGCTCGAACCCAAAGCGGACAAATGCATCTTCATGGAATACCCTAAGAACAGTTGGGTACACCTTCCATCTCAGATCTCGAGAGTGGGAGGAAGATAGAACTTGAAGAGGTTGTTGAACCTTTGTTCAACCAGAGAGTAGCGCAACGCAGAAAGATGTTTCTATGGAGCCTACGTCAGTTGAAGAGGAAGTTAATGATGATGATCATGAAGCTTTGATCAAGTTACTATCGAACCTCGTAGGTCGACAAGGACGCGTATTGCTCCTGAGTGGTACGACAACCCTGTCTTGGAAGTCATGTTGTTGGACAATGATGAACCTACTAGCTATGGAGAAGCGATGATGGTCTCGGATTCCGACAAATGGTTAGAGGCCATGAAATCCGAGAAATGAACCATGCGCGAAAACTAAGTATAGACTTTGGTAGACTTGCTCGTTGGCCAGCATGTCGTCGAGTACAAATGGACCTTTAAGATGAAGAAAGACGCTAATGGTAAATGTCACCATTTATAAAGATCGACTTGTCGCAAAGAAGTTTCTGACAAGTTCAAGGAGTTGACTGTGATGAGACTTTCTCACTCATAGCGATGCTAAAGTCTGTTGGAATTATGTTAGCAGTTGTTGCGTTTTTCAATTATGAAACCTGGCAGATGGATGCCAAAACATCATTTCCTTCCTATAGGAAAGGTTGTATGAGATACAATCAGAAGGTTTTGTTAGTCCTCAGGATGCTAAAAGTAGTGCGAGCTCCAGCAATCCATCTATGGGCTGGAGCAAGCATCTCGGAGTGGAAATATACGCTTTGATGAGGTGATCAAAGTTTTTGAGTCTATACAAAGTTTATGAGTAACCTGTAATTACAATAAAGTGAGTGGAGCACTATAGAATTTCTGATAAGCATATGTGGATGACATATTGTTGGTTGGAAATGATGTAGAATTTCTGGAAAGCACAAAAGGTTGTTTGAAAAGAGTTTTTCAAAGGAAGACCTAGATAAAGCTACTTAATTGTTCGGCATCGATATCTATAGAGATAAATCAAGACGTCTCATAAGACTTTCATTGAGTATATACCTTGAAAAGATTTTGAAAGAGTTCAAAATGGATCAGTCAAAGAAAGAGTTCTTGCCTAATTTGTAAGGTGTGAAGTTGAGTGACACTGCAAGCTCGACCACGACAGAAGAAAGAGAAAGGACGAACATCGTCCCCTATGCTTTAGCCATAGGCTCTGTATAGTATGCCATGCTATGTACCGCACCTGTGTGTGCCTTGCCATGAGTCCGTCAAGGGGTACAAAAGTGATCCGAGATTGGATCACTGGACAACGGTCAAGATTATCCTTAGTAACTAAAGGACTAAGGAAAAGTTTCTCAATTATGGAGGTGATAAAGAGTTCATCATAAAGAGTTACGTCGATGCAAGATTTAACACCAATCCGGATGACTCTTAGTAGCAATCTGGATACGTATAGTGGAGCAGCCATTTGGGATAGTACCAAGTGGAGTGTGGTAGCAATGTCTACAGTATGACATAGAGATTTGCAAAGTACACACGGATCTGAATGTCGTAGACCCGTTGACTATAAAGACCTCTCTCACATGCAAAGCATGATCGAGCCCCAGAACTCATTGGGTGTTAGATTTATAACAATGCGAATCACATGGTGATGTGAACTAGATTATTGCCTCTAGTGGAAGTGGGAGACTGTTGGAAATATGCCCTAGAGGCAATAATAAGTTGGTTATTATCATATTTCCTTGTTTAGGATAATCTTTTATTATCCATGCTATAATTGTATTGATCAGAAACTCAGATACATGTGTGGATAGATAGACAACACCATGTCAGTAGTATGCCTCTAATCGACTAGCTCGTTGATCAAAGATGGTCAAGGTTTCGTAGCCATGTACATAAGATGTCATTTGATAACGGGATCACATCATTAGGAGAATCATGTGATGGACAAGACCCAAAATGTAAACTTAGCATATGATCGTGTCGGATTATTGCTATGGTTTTTTGCATGTCAAGTATCTGTTCCTATGACCATGAGATCATGCAACTCACTGACACTGGAGGAGTGCCTTGTGTGTATCAAACGTCGCAACTTAACTGGGTGACTATAAAGATGCTCTACAGGTATCTCCGAGGGTGTCTGTTGGGTTGGCATGGATCAAGACTGCGATTTGTTACTCCGTGTGACGGAGAGGTATCTCAGGGCCCACTCGGTAATACAACATCACAATAAGCCTTGCAAGCAATGTGACTAAGTGTTAGTCATGGGATCTTGTATTACGGAACGACTAAAGAGACTTGCTGGTAACGAGGTTGAACTAGGTATGGAGATGTCGACGATTGAATCTCGGGCAAGTAACATACCAAAGAACAAAGGGAACAACATACAGGATTAACTGAATCCTTGACATAGAGGTTCAACCGATAAAGATCTTCGTAGAATATGTAGGAACCAATATGGGCATCCAGGTCCCAATATTTCTTATTGACCGTAGAGGTGTCTCGGTCATGTCTACATAGTTCTCGAACCTGCAGGGTCTGCACACTTAGTTCGGTGACGTTTCGGTAGTATAGAGTTATGTATGGTGGTGACCGAAGGTTGTTCAGAGTCCCGGATGAGATCCTGGACACCACGAGGAGCTCCGGAATGGTCTGCAGGTAAAGATTGATATATAGGAAGTCTTGTTTTGGTCGCCGGAAAAGTTTCGGGCTCATCGGTAGCTCCGGGAGGGTACCGGGGAACCATCTAGAGGGGTATTTCGACCCAAGAGGCTACATGGGCTGTGGGAAGAGGTATACCAGCCCTTAGTGGGCTGGCCTAAGTCCAAGAAGAGGCCCATGCGGCTGGAGTGGAAGGAGAAGGGAAAAAGCCAAGGTGGAAAGAGTTTCCAAGTGGGAAGGAGTCCTAATCCCACTAGGATTGGAGGAGGACTCCTCCTCTCCTCCTTGCGCAAGACCAAGGGATGGCCCCTTGTGCGCCAAGCCTCCTCCCTCCTTCCTCCTATATATACTAGAGGTTTTGAGGGGTTTGAGACACAGAAAACAGCCACGTGATGCCCTCTCCTCTAGATCATAATTTCTCCTCTAGATTGGTTTCAATGGTGATTAGGCAAAGCCCTACTGGAATAGCTCCACCACCATTGCTGCAACGCCGTTGCGCTGCCGGAGAACTCTTCTAACTCTCCGCTCCCTCTTGCTGGATCAAGAAGGCGGAGATCATCATCGAGTTGTATGTGTGCTCAACGTGGAGGTGTCGTCGGCACTAGATCGGAAGGACCACGATTGGATCGCGGGACGGCTCGTGATGAGATCGCGGGATGGATCGTGATTGGATCGTGAAGACGTTCGACTACATCAACTGAGTTTCTTAATGCTTCCCGCTTAGCGATCTACAAGGGTATGTAGATCCACTCTCCCTGTCGTAGATGCTCATCACCATGGATAGATCTAGCGTGTTTGTACGAATTTTTTTGTTTCCCATGAAACATTCCCCAACAAATGATGCCCGTCACGAACTACGACTAATGAGCACATTAGTTCCGGTTCGAAAGCCAACCGGGACTAATGAGGCGGACGAAAGGTCTATTTTCTACTAGTGCAAGTACTAGAACAAAGTTTCAATGGTTTCCACTTGCACTGAAATATGCTGCAAACTTGCTAGTAGGTCTCCTCTTCCTCTTTCCTGTTAATATCCCAGGTTCTCCAGTGGATATTCTAGGCGCATTGAATCCCCTTACTGCATTTGGAGCTCTTGTTGATGCTGATCCTCTTGGAGGTGCTGGTGATGACTTGGTTGGTGTTGTTGTCACTGTTGATGCTGATCCTCTTGGATGTGCTGGTGATGACTTGGCTGGTGCTGTTGAAACTGTTGATGCTGGACCTCTCTTAGGTGATGATATATTTTTGTTCCTCGTTGCTTTAGGGCCAAGTGGTGCAGCATATGAGGCTGGTTGGTGTTGATGTGGTGGTTGTGGAGGTAGATGTGTAGCACTAGAGGAACCCCTGAAAATTTCTCTATTCTCCTGCATGCCAAAATTAGAACAGTTAGTAATTAGACCACACCTAAAATAATGAAACATAGAATGCAAATTTTTAAATGACCTGGTGTAAGTTCTTTCTCATCTCAAGACTTGCTTTCAGTGCTTTCCCACAGTTTGTATATCTATGGCCTTGTAGGCCATAATTGTCGCATGTAATTGTTCCCATCCTGCTTGTGTCCTTTGGTGCAGGCACCTGAAACTGGCCGTTCCTCCTAGTTGTCTGTTTCTTACCTTCTTTTTCTTTGAACACTGGGGGCTCAATATCCTGGGTATGGGTGTCAGGCCTGAATTCAGGACCAGGGACAGGGTACACAATGTCTTTGTATGCTTCAATATATAGTGGTTTTTTGAAAAAATCATGCACAAAGTCATCTAGGTGCATATGAAGCTTGCTCATTGCTGCTATTGCATGACTGCATGTCACACCTGTCATGTCCCACCTCTTGCAGTCACATGATTTAGTAGCAATGTTCACACGGTAGTATTTCTCACCACTTGACACTTGCCAAATGTCAGGACCAGCCCTATGCGCCTCACAAAATTTTGCATACTTCTTATTCTCCTCCAGTTTCTCTGAATAGTTTGGTGTGATCATCCACCTGCTGGTCTCTGTCTTTTCCCTGGTCTTTTTCCTTTTGATCATCGCTTACTCCTAATTCCTTCAAACATTTTCGTAATTGGTTTGGCCCTAGCATCAAGGATCATTTTGTTGAAAACCTCACTAAGGTTGTTCACAACAAGATTAGTTTTGCAATTATAATCCATTGCAGACCTACACAAGTCTCCTTTGGAATTTTCTTAAGACACTTCCAGGCATCTTCACACTCTGCTTTCAGCTCTGCCATTGCTAATTCATGGCCATGTATGGTGAATGAGTAGCTAGCCTGATCTACTATCTTCTTTATTTCTGCTCCTCTAACGCGAGCTGACTGAAAAATTGCATATATGTGCCTAAGGCAGTATCTCTGAGGGGAATAAGGGAACACTTCATTTACAGCCCTAAAAAGACCCTATTTATAAACTAATAACCATGGTCATGAACGAAAATAAATTAAGCCACTACTAGCAATATTTCTGAACTAATGGTGTAGAGATTGGGTGCATACCTTTCGCCTATCTGAAATAATGGTGTAGGTTCCAAATTTGCTTCCACTTCCAATACAACATCTTAGCTAGCTTAGGAACCATGTCCAACTATCAGAATCTTCCTTGTCAACTACACCAAAGGCTATGGGGTAGATGTTGTTGTTGCCATCTCTTCCTGTGGCTGCAAAATTTATTGTCCAGTGGTTAGCTTGATGAAGCAACTGTTGGGGAACGTCACATGGGAAAGAAAAATTTCCTACGCACACGCAGATCTATCCATGGTGATGAGCATCTATGAGAGGAAGAGTGGATCTACATACCCTTGTAGATCGCTAAGTGGGAAGCGATAAGAAACGTGGTTGGTGTAGTCGAATGTCTTCTCATCACGATCCGTCCCGTGAACTCATCACGATCCGTCCCGTGAACTCATCAAGATCCGTTTCGTGATCTTGATCACGATCCGTCCCGCGAACTCATCACGATCCGTCCCGCGAACTCATCACGAACCGTCTCGCGATCTTGATCACGGTCCTTCCGATCTAGCGCCGAACGGACGGCACCTCCGCGTTCAGCACACGTACAGCTTGATGACGATCTCAACCGTCTTGATCCAGCAAGAGGGAGTGGAGAGGAAGAAGAGTTCTCCGGCATCCTGACGGTGCTCCGGTGATGGTGATGGAGCAATTCCGACAGGGCTTCGCCTAAGCACTGCAGAAATCCAATCTAGAGGAGAACCTATGCACTAGAGATTAGGGTTGCACGTGGCTAGAAAAAACTAGTGCAAAACCCTAGAAATCCACTAGTATATATAGGAGGGAGGGAGGAGGAGAGGCAGCCTTGCCTCCAAGCCTTGGAGGCTTTGGCCGAAGTGGGAGGTGGAGGAGGACTCTCCTCCTCCACTCCTAGTAGGACTAGGATTCCTCCCTTTTGCCTTTTTTTCCACCTTTTTCCTTTGGGTTTCTTTCTTCCAGACACATGGGCCTATTGTGGTTGTTCCACAAGCCCACTATGGGCTGGTTATTACTTTCCCACAGCCCATGAAGCCTCTTGGGTCGAAATACCCCTCCCGGAGGTCTCCCGGTACACTACCGGCACTCCCGGTACACTACCGATGAGCGCGAAACTTTTCTGGCGACCAAAACAGGACTTCCTATACATGAATCTTTACCTCCGGACCATTACGGAGCTCCTCGTGACATCCAGGATCTCATTCGGGACTCCGAACAACCTTCGGTCACCACCATGCATAACTCTATACTACCGAAATGCCACCAAACCTTAAGTGTGCAGACCCTGCGGGTTCGAGAACTATGTAGACATGACTGAGACACCTCTAAGGTCAATAACCAATAGCGGGCCCTCGATGACCATATTGGTTCCTACATATTATACAAAGATCTTTATCGGTCGAACCTCTATGTTAAGGATTCAGTCAATCCCATATTATGTTCCCTTTGTTCTTCGGTATGTTACTTGCCCGAGATTCGATCGTCGGTATCTCCATACCTAGTTCAACCTCGTTACTGGCAAGTCTCTTTACTCGTTCCGTAATACAAGATCCCGTGACTAACACTTAGTCACATTTCTTGCAAGGCTTGTTGTGATGTTGTATTACCGAGTGGGCCCTGAGATACCTCTCCGTCACACCATGCCAACTCAACAGACACCCTCGGAGATACCTGTAGAGCACCTTTATAGTCACCCAGTTACGTTGCGACTTTTGATACACACAAGGCACTCCTCCAATGTCCATGAGTTGCATGATCTCATGGTCATAGGAACATATACCTGACATGAAGAAAACAGTAGCAATAAACTGACACGATCATATGCTACGTTTGTAGTTTGGGTCTTGTCCATCACATCATTCTCCTTATGATGTGACCTCGTTATCAAATGACATCTCATGTCCATGGCTAGGAAACCTTAACCATCTTTGATCAACGAGCTAGTCCATTAGAGGCATACTAGGGACATGGTTTTGTCTATGTATCCACACATGCATCTAAGTCTCCGATCAATACAATTATAGCATGGGTAATAAACGATTATCATGAACAAGGAAATATGATAATAACTTATTTATTATTGCCTCTAGGGCATATTTACAACTGTCTCCCACTTGCACTAGAGTCAATAATCTGGTTCACATCACCATGTGCTTTGCATTGTTATGAATCTAACACCCAAATAGTTCTGGGGCTCAATCATGCTTTGCATGTGAGAGAGGTCTTTATAGTCAACGGGTCTGCGACATTCAGATCCGTGTGTACTTTGCAAATCTCTATGTCTAACTGTAAACACTGCTACCACACTCCACTTGGTACTACCCCAAATGGCTGCTCCACTATACGTATCCAGATTGTTACTATGAGTCATCCGGATTGGTGTTTAAAGCTTGCATCGACGTAACTCTTTACGATGAACTCTTTATCACCTCCATAATCGAGAAACATCTCCTTAGTCTTTTAGTTACTAAGGATAATCTTGACCGCTGTCCAGTGATTCACTCCTGGATCACTCTTGTACCCCTTGACGGACTCATGGCAAGGCACACACAGGTGCGGTACACATCATGGCATACTATACAGAGCCTATGGCTAAAGCATAGGGGACGACGTTCGTCCTTTCTCTTTCTTATGCCATGGTCGAGCTTTGAGTCTCACTCAACTTCACACTTTACAAAGCAGACGAGAACGCTTCTCTCTGACTAATCCATTTTGAACTCTTTCAAAATCTTGTCAAGGTATGCACTTATTGAAAGTCTCATCAAGCATCTTGATCTATTTCTATAGATCTTGATGCTCAACAATTAGGTAGCTTTATACAGGTCTTCCTTTGAAAAACTCTTTTCAAACAACCCTTTATGCTCTCCAGAAATTCTACATCATTTCCGAATAGCAATATGTCATCCACATATAATTATCACAAACTCTATAGTGCTCCCACTCACTTTATTGCAAATACAAGTTCCTCGTAAACTTTGTATAGACTCAAAGACTTTGATCACCTCATCAAAGTGTATATTCCAACTCCGAGATGCTTGCTTCTGTTCATAGAAGAATCACTGAAGCTTGCACACCTTTTAGCATCCTTAGGACTGACAAAACCTTCTGGTTGTATCTCATACAACCTTTCATTAAGGAAGGAAACGATGTTTTGGCATCCATCTGCCAGATTTCATAATTGAAAAATGCAGCAACCGCTAACATAATTCCAATAGACTTTAGCATCGCTACGAGTGAGAAAGTCTCATCGCAGTCAACTCCTTGAACTTGTCGTAACCTACTTTGCAACAAGTTGAGTTTTACAAATGGTAACATTTACCATCAGCGTTGGTCTTCATTTTAAAGATCCATTTGTACTTAACGACTTACCGTCCAACGAGCAAGTCCACCAAAATCTATACTTGGTTTTCATACATGGATCCTTTCACGGATTTCATGGCCTCTTACCATTTGTTGGTTTTCAGGCCCATCATCGCTTCTCCATAGTTCGTAGGTTTATCGTTGTCCAACAACATGACCTCCAAGACAGGGTCGTCGTACCGCTCAGGAGCAGTACACGTCCTTGTTGACCTACGAAGTTTGATAGTAACTTGATCCGAAGATTCATGATCATCATCATTAACTTCCTCCTCAACTGACGTAGGCTTCACAGAAACATCTTTCTGCGCTGCGCTACTTTCTGGTTGAAGTAAAGGTTCAATAACCTCATCAAGCTCTATTTTCCTCGTAGGTCAATAGTAACTTGATCCGAAGCTTCATGATCATCATCATTTACTTCCTCTTCAACTAACGTAGGCTTCACGGAAACAACTTCCTGCGCTGCGCTACTCTCTGGTTGAAACAGAGGTTCAATAACCTCATCAAGTTCTATCCTCCTCCCACTCAATTCTTTCAAGATAAACCTTTTCTCGAGAAAGGACCCAGTTTTAGCAACAAACATTTTATGCTTGGATCTGAGATAGAAGGTTAACCCAACTGTTCTTAGGGTATTCTATGAAGATGCATTTGTCCGCTTTGGGTTCGAGCACATTAGGTGAAAACATTTTCCACACAAGCGTCGCAACCCCAAACATTAAGAAATGACAGCTTAGGTTTCTATCAAACCATAATTCGCACGGTGTCATCTCGACGGATTTAGATGGTGCCCTATTTAAAGTGAATGTAGTTGTCTCTAATGCATAACCCCAAAATTATAGTAACAAAACGATAATAGACATCATAGCATGCACCATATCCAATAGAGCACGACTATGACATTCGGACACACCATCACACTATGGTGTTCCAGGTGGCATGAGTTGTGAAACAACTTTCACATTGTCTAAAGTAGTATGCCAAACTCGTAACTCAGATATTCACCTCCACGACCATATCGCAAACATTTTTATCTTCTTGTCATGATGATCTTAAACTTCACTCTGAATTTGCTTGAACCTTTCAAACGATTCAGACTTGTGTTTCATTAAGTAAATATACACTATATCTACTCAAATCATTAGTGAAGGTAAGAAAATAATGGTATCCACCGCACGCTACAAGACTCATTGGATTGCATACATCAACATGTATCATTTCCAATAAATCACTTGCCCGCTTCATCAAAACAGAAAACAGGGTCCTTAGTCATCTTGACCAAGAGGCATGGTTCGCATGTCTCAACCGATTCGAAATCGAATGAGTCCAAAGATCCATCAGCATGGAGTTTCTTCATGCGTTTTATACCAATATGACATTTAGCGGCACTGCCATAAGTATGTGGTACTATTATTATTAACTTTGTATCCTTTTGGCATCAATGTTATGAACATGTGTATTACTACGATCAAGTTTCAACAAACCATTCTTACTGGGTGCATGACCGTTGAAGGTATTATTCATGTAAATAGAATAACCATTATTCTCTAATTTAAATGAATAACCGTGTTGCAATGAACATGATCTAATCACGTTCGTGCTCAACGAAAAAACACCAAATAACATTTATTTAGGTTCGTCACTAATCTCGAAGGTAGAGAGAGAGCGTGCGATGTTGATCACATCAACCTTGGAAACATTTCCAACACACATCGTCACCTCACACTTAGCTAGTTCTCCGTTTATTCCGTAGCTTTTATTTCGAGTTACTAATATTTAGCAATCGAACCGGTATCCAATACCCAGGTGCTACTAGGAGTACAAGCAAGGTACACATCAATAACACGTATATCAAATATACTTATGTCGACGTTGCCAGCCTTCTTATCTACCAAGTATATAGGGTTGTTCTGCTTCAGCGACCTCTCTCCTCATAATTGAAGCACTTAGTCTCGGGTTTGGGTTCAACTTTGGGTTGCTTCACTGGAGCAGCAACTGACTTGCCATCCATGAAGTTTCCCTCCTTGCCCTTGCCCTTCTCGAAACTAGTGGTTATACTAACCATCAACACTTGATGCTCCTTCTTGATTTCTACCTTCGCGGTGTCAAACATCGCGAACAGCTCAGGGATCATTAATTCTATCCCTGGCATTTTATAGTTCATCACCAAGTTCTAGTAGCTTAGTGAAAGTGACTTGGAGAACTATATCAATTACTATCTTGTCTGGAAGATGAACTCCCACTCGATTCAAGCAATTGTAGCACCAAGACAATCTGAGCACATGCTCAACGATTGATCTATTCTCGTTCATCTTGTAGGAAAAGAATCTTGTTGGCGATCTTATATCTCGCAACACGGGCACGAGCCTGAGATCCTAATTTCAGCTCTTAGAACATCTCATGTGTTTCGTGACGTTCAAAACGTTTCAAAGCCTCAATTTTAAGCCGTAATGGATGACACACTAAACTATCAAGTAGTCATCAGCACGTACCTGTCAGATGTTCACAACATCTATAGACGACGCTAGAGGGGTTGGCGCACCGAGCGGTGCATTAAGGACATAAGCCTTCTGTGCAGCAACGAGGACAATCCTCAGATCACGGATCCAATCCGCAATATTGATACCATCATCTTTCAACTCTATTTCTCTAGGAACATATAAAAATTCAAGGGAGCTACAGCGTGAGCAAGTAATCTACAACAAAATTTGCAAAGACACTACTGACTATGTTTATGATAACGAGTTCAATTAATCATATTACTTAAGAACTCCCACTCAAATTGACATCCCTCCGTTCATCCGAGTGATACACGATCCAAATTCACCAACTCAAGTCCGATCATCACGTGAGTTGAGGTGGTTACAATGGTGAACATCATCATGTTGATCATATCTACTATATGACTCATGTTCGACCTTTCGGTCTCTTGTGTTCCGAGGCCATGTCTGTACATGCTAGGCTCGTCAAGTTTAACCCGAGTGTTCTACGCGTGCAACACTGGCATGATCTCCATCATCACCGGCACGACACCATGATCTCCATCAACGTGTCGCCATCGGGGTTGTCAGGCCCTGCATGCTTCTACTACTATTGCTACCGTTTAGCGATAAAGTAATGCATTACATAGCGCTTAATGATTGACATGCAGGTCATACAATAATTAAAGACAACCCTATGGCTCCTGCCGGTTGTCGTACTCATCGACATGCAAGTCGTGAAATTCTATACATCACATGATCATCTCATACATAACATATATCACATCATGTAATTGGCCATATCACATCACAACATATCCTGCAAAAACAAGTTAGACGTCCTCTAATTGTTGTTGCATGTTTTACGTGGCTGCTACGGGTATCTAGCAAAAACAATTCTCATCTACGCAAAAACCACAACGGTGATACACTAGTTGCTTTTCAACCTTCTCAAGGACCGCCTTTGTCGAATCTGATCCAACTAAAGTGAGAGAAACTGCCACCCGCAAGCCATCTAGGCAACAAGTTGCGTCGAGGGAACCGGTCTCTCGTAAGCATACGAGTAATGTTGGTCCGGGCCGCTTCATCTCATAATACCGCTGAACCAAAATCCGACCAAGGGAGGAAGAAATCTAAGCATCAACCCCACAAACCTTTTGTGTTCTACTCGAGATCTCATCTACACATAGACCTAGCTCATGATGCCACTGTTGGGGAACATCGCATGGGAAACAAAAAAATTCCTACGCACACGCAGATCTATCCATGGTGATGAGCATCTACGAGAGGGAGAGTGGATCTACATACCCTTGTAGATTGCCAAGCGGGAAGCGTTAAGAAACGCGGTTGGTGTAGTCGAACGTCTTCGCGATCCAAATCGCCAAGCGTCCCGCGATCTCATCACGATCCCTCCCGTGAACTCATCACGATCCGTTTCGTGATCTTGATCACGATCCTTCCCGCAAACCCATCACGATCCGTCCCATGAACTCATTACGAACCGTCTCACGATCTCGATCACGGTCCTTCCGATCTAGCACCGAACGGACGACACCTCCGTGTTCAGCACACATACAGCTTGATGACGATCTCCTCCGTCTTGATCTAGCAAGAGGGAGTGGAGAGGATGAAGAGTTCTCCGTCAGCCTGATGGCGCTCCAGCAATGGTGGTGGAGCAATTCCGGCAGGGCTTCGCCTAAGCACTGCAGAAATCCAATCTAGAGGAGAAACTATGCACTAGAGATTAGGGTTGCATGTGGCTGGAAAAATCTAGTGCAAAACCCTAGAAATCCACTAGTATATATAGGAGGGAGGGGGAGGAGAGGCAGCCTTGCCTCCAAGCCTTGGAGGCTTCGGCCGAAGTGGGAGGTGGAGGAGGACTCTATTCCTCCACTCCTAGTAGGACTAGGATTCCTCCTTTTTGCCTTTTTTTTCCACCTTTTTCCTTTGGGTTTCTTTCTTCCAGCCACATGGGCCTATTGTGGTTGTTCCACCAGACCACTAAGGGCTGGTTATTACTTTCCCACAGCCCATGAAGCCTCTTGAGTCGAAATACCCCTCCCGGAGGTCTCCCGGTACACTATCGGCACTCCCGGTACACTACCGATGAGCCCAAAACATTTCTGGCGACCAAAACAGGACTTCCTATATATGAATCTTTACCTCTGGACCATTTTGGAGCTCCTCGTGATGTCCGGGATCTCATCCGGGACTCCGAACAACCTTCGGTCACCACCATGCATAACTCTATAATACCGAAACGTCACCAAACCTTAAGTGTGCAGACCCTGCGGGTTCGAGAACTATGTAGACATGACCGAGACACCTCTACGGTCAATAACCAATAGCGGGCCCTGGATGACCATATTGGTTCCTACATATTCTACGAAGATCTTTATCGATCAAACCTCTATGTCAAGGATTCAGTCAATACCGTATTATGTTCGCTTTGTTCTTCGGTATGTTACTTGCCCGAGATTCGATCGTCGGTATCTCCATACCTAGTTCAACCTCGTTACCGGCAAGTCTCTTTACTCGTTCCGTAATACAAGATCCCGTGACTAACACTTAGTCACATTTCTTGCAAGGCTTGTTGTGATGTTGTATTACCGAGTGGGCCCTGAGATACCTCTCCGTCACACGGAGTAACAAATCCCAATCTTGATCCATGCCAACTCAATAGACACCCTCGGAGATACCTGTAGAGCACCTTTATAGTCACCCAGTTACGTTGCGACGTTTGATACACACAAGGCACTCCTCCGATGTCTGTGAGTTGCATGACTCATGATCATAGGAACATATACTTGACATGCAGAAAACAGTAGCAATAAACTGACACGATCATACGCTATGTTTGTAGTTTGGGTCTTGTCCATCACATCATTCTCCTAATGATGTGACCCCGTTATCAAATGACATCTCATGTCCATGGCTAGGAAACCTTAACCATGTTTGATCAACGAGCTAGTCCATTAAAGGCATACTAGGGACATGGTTTTGTCTATGTATCCACACATGCATCTAAGTCTCTGATCAATACAATTATAGCATGGATAATAAACGATTATCATGAAGAAGGAAATATGATAATAACTAATTTATTATTGCCTCTAGGGCATATTTCCAACAGCAACCATCAAGGCCCACAGCCATACCAAAATTAGCTAACATAAATTGCTCAACAAGATATGCTGAAGAATGAACAAAGTTGTAAATTTACCTATAAAGGGCCTGCATCCATTAAGAAATCCTTGCTTTGATCCATGCAAGCAGTAGAACATGTACTTAAATCTAGGAGTTAGTGCAGGGTTTTCTGGGTCCTCAAATGTTGTAACTATACACCTGCTACCAGGGTTATTATCAATAACTGCTTGTAGGTAGTCCCTCAGTCTATAGTACTGCTCCTTCTGGTCACCTTGCACAACCTTAATAGCCTTCCTCCTTGCCCTATAGGCCACACTCCTTGATACATCAACTAAAAACTTGACTTTGTTTTTTTTAATAAGTGCATCCACAGGTGCTCTAGGATCTACTCTAAGAGAATTCTCAACTGCTTTGGAAAGCCACTTAGTAGTAACCTTTGTGTTCTCTGCTGATGCTGGACAAGTCTGCTCCGTATTACACTTCTTGATGCAAAAAGTTCTTTCATGAGCTATCCTGGAGGCACACATGTAAAATTCACATCCATGCTCTCTCTGTGAACACCAAACAATAATTCTTGTTGGGGAGTTCCCTTGGTAGTTAAAATACCTTAGAGTCCTTATATGAAAATCCCTTAATGCATCTCTGAACTGGTAAACACTCTCAAAACACAAGCTCTTGCACAGCAGTCCATGTGAATTGGGAATTGAGGGGTCAAACCAGACCCTATCCTTCATCTTTTTCTTATAACTCTTTGGCTTCTTCAGGAGGTATGGTAGTTCAACTTCATCTTCTTCTTCCTGATCAGTTATGCCTAAATCACCAGCAAAACAAAACTAGCCTGCTTCAGGAAACCAATCTTCAAAACGTTTATGCTCTACCTCATTGTGACTTCTGCTAGTTGGACCAGGATTCTTCACATGTTTCACAATAGCACTGGTTTCCAATGCTCTATCCTCTTCAGAGGCACACTCTATTTCCATTTGAACAGCTTCAGCACTTCCATCTGAATGAACTGAATCATCAGAACAAAATTCAGACACTTCAGTGTCTCCTTCAAAGTGGTTCAAACCTGCCCCTCTTTGAATCCTGCTCCTCTCAAGATGAGCCTTTCTATCATTTATGTGATTATGAAGCTCGGATTGCTCCACTACCTTTTTCACACAACAACTCTCTTGAGTGTTCATGTAATTCTCATTAGCCTATGTACAACTTGTAGGTTGAACATCTCTCACAACCTTTATGTGAAGAACTTTGACATGATGATAGACCTCCAACATTTCATGAACACTAGCTTCATTACCTAAATACTTTACTCTTTAAGATCCCATTTCCTCCTCCTTCACATAGTACATGTAATCACTCTCACCATACCCTTCACTAGCAATGAGTGATTGTAAAGTAACAAAAGAAATATCTGTCTCATATATACCCCTTTTCACAGGGTTTCTTCCTTCAAAATGAAACCAAATGTCCCACCTATGGTCAGCCAAACTGCATAAATAAGTGCTCATGAATTGAATTGAAATTGACACAACTACAAGTGCAATACAGTTTACTACACATGTTCAACAAACATAAAAAAACACATCTTACTAAGTTGCCACATGGAAGAAAACAGAGTATTTCCATACCTGCAACCCATAGAACATCCAAGGGTCGGCGATGACTGGACGAGCGGCGCCTTCGGCTGCTGCAAGCCTGCCTACGTCGTGTAACTTCTGCTCCCCAACTAGTTATCGACTTCAGAGAAAGAGTCTACACCGTCCGAACTTGTGCCACCGCGGCCGCCGTCGCCGCCACCCATATCGCCGCCGCCCCCGTCTAGAATCACCGACGCCATGGAGGCCGCCACGTAGGTCGGAGAGAGAAAGAGGAGGGAGAGGAGGGAGAGAGTGAATCGAGAGGGGACTAGCCGCTTCGGTCAGATCTTGACCACCGCCAGCCGCTTCCGACCGCAAACGCGCCGTTAACGGGGGTTAACGCGTGGCGGAAGACGGTTGGCCACGGTGGCACCTGATTCGTGGGCCCAACCGGTCAGTTATGTGCTTAGCGCGGGCAAAGCGAGCGTTTAAACGACTTGGTAGTTTTTTGTCAACAATTAGAACAAAATTGGTAGTTTTCCACACAAAATCGTAAAGTGGTAGGTTCTGGGCACGTTTCCATGAAATGTGGTAGTTTTTGGTTAAATACTCGATAATCTGACATTCAAACGCCCCATCCGAATAATTTCCAAAGACAAATGAACCTACAAGAGCTGTATCAAACTAGTGGTTGATCATGGTGGTAATAACTCCATCTCCTCTGTAAAATTCTCAAGATGCTACCTGTCAATTGCCTCAACAAATCACTCAGCTGGTCAGGATCGCCTTTTGTGCTGCCTTTAAACGAGCGCTTTTAGATCGTCTTGATAACTGAAAATGGTTCTCTAGGAAGACAAACATTTTCTGTATGCTACCAGCTGAATAAAACGAATACATGCTCTCAGTTAGTTCATAAAACAGCTGTTAAAAGTAACAGAACAGGAGTGCAAAACTCATAAGGAAGTAGCAGCAGCTATGATCACCCTTATGAGCTGAAGTGACAACAGGGAGGACTTACAATCTAGTGATGCTATTTCAACAGAATAGATCAAACTTTTTATATATTCTATTTCATCTATATAAACTAAATGGCCCACCCAACTTTCTTAATTCACCAGGAAGTCCTTCCAGGTTTGGAGGTTATACGGTTTAAGACCCGGATCGCATCGTTGACTTGATCGCGCCTTTTCCCATATAAAATAAGATCTGCTGCTAAGGAGATGTCTTCATAATCATCCAGGCTAGTTTCCCGGCTATTTAGAAGCTCCCTGGCTTTAGATTCCAATATATTGTTCTTTTCTTTTGTTGTCTCTATTCTATTGGTGGATGGTTGTAACTTTAGTATAGGGCTTTGAAGCATAAAAATCAGCTGCAATCTAGTTGTTTCGCAAAGGTTGGTTCTTCATGGCTATGTTAAAACTGCATAGCACCATTTTTGCAACAAGTCTAAATGTCTAATACCATTCCAATCTTATGTACTGAACTTACCAAATGTAGAAACATATGCTCAACATCCTCATTAACTTGACCTGTTGAGACACAATCAATTGGGCACTTCAGTAGAGCATATACTTTTTAATATATCATAAAAATTTGATAGCTTACAAAAAAATCTGGAGTCTGTTTTGAACGGATTCAGGTGCACGATCACTTATAAAAGCATGCACCAGTCGACCATACATGTTAAGGGGATGAGATGAATTTTCTGAACCTATTCACTATACCAAAACTGTGCTTAAAGTGCATGTGAAATGCTATAAGCCAGTGAATGAGCTATACAACTCAATGTTTAAATAGCGGGCTATGTCAAATAGCGGCGAACCTCCAAATAAGCTATAGCGGGCTATATCGATCAATTTGTACATGAGATCATTTAGCGGCACCCTGCTGAAAAGGCTATATATAGCATGGCTATAGCGGGGCGATTGCCGGCTATTTAAAATTATGATAAAACACTGTCAGGTACAAGGGCACTACCCATAGATACAGGCCCGGGGCCCATGGGTGTGCAACCTGTGCGGGTCGCGCAGGGCCCACAAATTTTAGGGGCCCAGAAATTCGGTGCACACAGGCTGGCTTTGCTCTTAGTGCTACAGTCCACCAACAAATCAGCCAGTCAAAGCCCATTATTCCCGTTCAGTGCAGGCCCGTATTACTAAACCTAGGAACGATTGTTGGTTGGAGAAAAGCGCTGGCATGAAAATTTAAATGGCCTGGAGCAGGATTAAACCCCAAGACCTCAAAAGAGTAAAACGATATGGACATCCAGCTAGCCAACTATTCCAGACAATGAACATGTTGTGCTAGCAGGATAAATATTTATTATTGCTAAATATTATAATAGGCCCTACTTTTAAGTTTGGCACAGGGCCCAAAATTTCCCGGGCACGGCCCTGCATAGATACATGATCCCATGGCCACTACCACAGATACATAACCACTTCTTAATAATGCTATAAACACCACTAACCACACTGTCAAAGAAAATGTAACTTTCTTGATACATCTTCCACATGTTACCAAACGCATCAGAAATTCCAACCATATATAAGAGTTCCCCTTTTATGAAATTGGACTGCTCTTGGGTTATCTATCGCTTAACCATACAAAGCTCTGCAGGTGTTCCCACCAGGGAGATCTACCAATCAGTTGGACATTCGACTATCTAAGTTTTGAATAATTCAATTTCTTCTTCGGATGGCTCGGCTCTCCGCTCCCCCTAGCTCTACCCAGCCCCACCTAGCCTACTAGCCCTGTTGCCGTCGACTCCATGCCAGTAGCCCCCTCCTCTTCCCACCCCCTCTCCCCAGTGATGGCGGATGTGCTGACCCTGTCGACCGCCAAGAGACCATCTACGACGAGCGCGTGTCCTCCGACAATAGCCGGCTCGATTCGGGGAGCGACTCCTCCGTGCGTCCGTGCAACGACGTCGATCGGGTCCCTCCACGCGTGGCCACATGACAGAGCACGCCAAGCAGCCGGCCAAAAGCAGCCTCGGCCCACGATCCGAGGTGCACCGCGTCTCCGGCGGATTCGCAGTGGATGTTGGTGGCTTCCAGCAGCCACAACGCAGGAATTGCCTCCTCCGCTCTGCCGGTAGAGCCCTTTGTCAGAGGAGATCGCCAGGCTCTGCTTTCCGCTGCTTGGATCACCAACACCAAGTGCGCAACTGCACCAACCACATCCGATCCCGACGCCGCCTGGTGTTTGGCCACGACTCCCACTCTTGCGACACGCGCAATCAGGACATGGAACGGCAGCCCCACCCCAAGCAAACCGCGCTGCCATGGAGCTCACCCGTCCGTCTGCCGCAGTTGTGCCACTGCCCTCCAGTGCCGCTATCATGCTGCAGCCCTCCTCTGCCGCTCCGATGGCGCTCAGGGCCTACGCACGCTCGCCTGAGCGAATGCGAGGTAGTGTCGTGCACCGTCAAGGAGGACGCAGAGATGGTCCTGTCCCGCACGATGGTGACGTCCATCACCAGCAACTACTCGTCCGTCTCTGCCAACGAGGTGCCCAAGGTGCTAATGAACTCCTTTGACCTCGCCGACGGCGACTTGACCGTCCACCTACACCATCCCAAGAAATTCTTGATCCTCTTCAGCTCACATGCCACCAAGGAATGTCGGGTTTAGGGTTTACGGTTTTTAGGGTTTAGGGTTTAGGGTTTAGGATTTAGGGTTTAAGTTTTGAATAATTCAATTTATTCTTCGGATGGCTCGGCACTCCGCTCTCCATAGCTCTCCCCAGCCCCACCTAGCCTACTAGCCCTACTGCAGTCGACTCCATGTCAGTAGCCCCCCTCCACTTCCCACCCCCTCTTCCTAGTGATGGCGGCTGTGCTGACCCCGTCGACCGCCAAGCGACCATCTCCGGCGAGCGCGTGTCCTCCGACAACAGCCGGCTCGATTCGAGGAGAGAGTCCTCCGTGCATTCGTGCAACGACGTCGACCGTGTCCCTCCACGCGTGGCCACCCGACGGAGCACTCCAAGCAACCGGCCAAAAGCAGCCTCGGCCCACGATCTGAGGTGCACCGCGTCTCCAGCGGAGTCGCAGTGGATGTTGGTGGCTTCCAATAGCCACATCGCAGCAAGTGCATCCTTCGCTCTGCCGGTAGAGCCCTTTGTCAGAGGAGATCGCCATGCTCCGCTTCCGCTGCTTGGATCACCAACACCAAGTGCGCGACTGCACCAACCACATCCGATCCCACCGCCGCCTGGTGTTTGGCCACAACTCCCACTCTTGCGACCCGCGCAATCGGGACACGGAATGGTGCCCCCACCCCAAGCAAACCGTGCTGCAATGGAGCTCACCCGTTCGTCTGCCGCAGTCGTGCCACTGCCCTCCAGTGCTACTATCATGCTGCAGCCCTCCTCTACTGCTCCGATGGCGCTCACGCCCTACGCGCGCTTGCCCAAGCGAGTGTGAGGTAGTGTCGTGCACCGTTGAGGAGGACGTTGAGATGGTCTTGCCCCGCACGATGGTGGCGTCCACCACTAGCAACGACCCATCCGTCTCTGCCAACGAAGTGGCTAAGGTGCTAATGAACTCCTTCGACATCGTCGACGGCGACTTCACCGTCCACCTACACCATCCCAAGAAATTCTTGATCCTCTTCATCTCACAGGCCACCAAGGGATGCCTCGTCGGCGACCATTTCATCCACTCGCCCCACTTCTCTCTCAATTCGCCCCTGGAGCAAGCTTGCCCATGCCAGCTCCGGCAAGTTCGGGTACCACGTCGAGCTCGAGTTGTGCGGCTTCCCCACCCGGGCCTGGTACCTCTCGACCGCCGAGCACCTACTGGGTCAAAGTCCCCGTGCGCCTAAGCTCCAACGCGCCGACCATCAGGACAATAGCATACCCTATCTCTGTCACGCTTGCCCAAAACGCAATGATTAGGGCCACGACTTCCACCAAGCTGCCAGACGCTGGCCCTGATAGAGACAGAGGCGCCAGTGAGGATGGTGGCCCAGCTCGTGGCCACGGCCGCACGCACACGCACACGAACACACCACCCCTGTGGTCGCGCGGATGGCATGGAGATGGATTACATGTGCCGGCTTGCAGGAAGACATGCCCGTGTGGGCAGAGTGGCCACGTCACTGGCATGCACCCTCCTTCTCTCTGGTGCGCACCACCAACAAGGCTTGGCATGCTTTTGTGGCCAAGCCAGCATGGGCCATACCGCCCTCGTCAACATGCCAGAGAAGGAAAGGGTAAAAGGAGACAAAGCAGCTCTCTGTTGTGGACCAGGCGCCCAATGCTGATGCGCGGAAGCCCCAGCTCGGTCGGGATGCCTGTCGATCACCCTATGGCTACGGAAGCCTCCAAACTGTCTGGAATTTTGAATCCATCAGCCTTCCATGATCCCAACGACAATCCGATAGGGCTACCCCCTGGTTCACCTGACGCGTCGGTTTGTCGAGACCTGGCCATGTTGAGCGGCGTGCCAAACTCGCAGTAGGGGGAGCCAACTAGGCATGCAGCCCTGTTGGGACAAAGCGGTGATACCCCCTTGACAATCCCAATGTGGGATTGGATTCCACTGACCCCCACGTGGCTGCTTTGGAGATCGAGGCGCATGCCCTTGGCGCCAACTCTCCCGCCCATGCACCAAAGAATTTGCTTACTGTTGGCTTGCTGGCGCCATCCCCAGCAGCGCAGGACCCAGTCACGATCCTGCAGAGGCATGTGGCCCATCCCTTCCCGCCAAGGCCCACGGAAGACCCACCAACTCCGTGGCCACCCTCAACCCACGCAGGTCTCAACCCAACCATTTTGCCTTGACAACAATGCTCCGCTGATCCCGAGGACGTGTTGCGACAGAGCCATGGATACTTGGGGAGTTCCTGGCCGCTGTAACAAAGCATCTCAATACTACTCTGTCGGCTCCTAGGAAGAAGTCGTGTTGTCCAATCAACTTCGCCCCTCGCCGCAGACGATATGCGACCGCTGCTTGCTCAACTGGCCCACCGCCCACTGCCAAGAGGTGTGCCCAAGTCTAGATTATGTGCACACTTGGAATCATTTGAATTAACCAGAAGATGAAGGCATACGACGACATGTTCGCGGTACCCATACGGCTAACGATCCTCACAGCCATCGCCAAACTAGTTGATCGTGAGATCCCGGTCTGCATGGTGTCATCGGGGAATGCCTCGACGCGCATCTACATCGCGTGCGAGATCTAGACTAGCCCAGATTACACTATATGTCAATCTCCTCTTCATGGATCATTGCTTAAAGATAATGATATGGAATGTGCACGACGCCATGCCATTCGGACGTTGTTGGATACCATTGGGCCTCCATTGTATTCTTTCAAGAAACAAGAATGGAGCTGATCTACTCGACTATAGTCCTCGACACGCTTGGCTTGAAATTCGACAACTACATGTATCTTCGGGCCCAGGGCACGCGGGGTGGTATCCTACTGGCATGGAAGAGCGAGGCCTTGAAAATTACGGACCCTATGTTCACCACCAGTGCACGAAGATCTCAACGATCTCTAGAACGACCTGGTGGCTAACGGTGGTCTACGAGCCACATGATGATATTGTTGGAACTATGCCCTAGAGGCAATAATAAATTAGTTATTATCATATTTCCTTGTTCATGATAATTGTTTATTATCCATGCTATAATTGTATTGATCGGAGACTTATATGCATGTGTGGATACATAGACAAAACCATGTCCCTAGTATGCCTCTAATCGACTAGCTCGTTGATCAAAGATGGTTAAGGTTTCCTAGCCATGGACATGAGATGTCATTTGATAACGGGGTTACATCATTAGGAGAATGATGTGATGGACAAGACCCAAACTACAAACGTGGCATATGATCGTGTCTGTTTATTGCTACTGTTTTCTGCATGTCAAGTATATGTTCCTATGACCATGAGATCATGCAACTCACGGACATCGGAGGAGTGCCTTGTGCGTATCAAACGTCGCAACGTAACTGGGTGACTATAAAGGTGCTCTACAGGTATCTCCGAGGGTGTTTGTTGAGTTGGCATGGATCAAGACTAGGATTTGTTACTCTGTGTGTCGGAGAGGTATCTCAGGGCCCACTCGGTAATACAACATCACAACAAGCCTTGCAAGCAATGTGACTAAGTGTTAGTCACGGGATCTTGTATTACGGAACGAGTAAAGAGACTTGCCGGTAACGAGGTTGAACTAGGTATGGAGATACCGACGATCGAATCTCGGGCAAGTAACATACCGAAGAACAAAGGGAACATAATACGGGATTGACTGAATCCTTGACATAGAGGTTCGGCCAATAAAGATCTTCGTCAAATATGTAGGAACCAATATGGTCATCCAGGGCCCGCTATTGGTTATTGACCGTAGAGGTGTCTCGGTCATGTCTGCATAGTTCTCGAACCCGCAGGGTCTGCACACTTAAGGTTTGGTGACGTTTCGGTTGTATAGAGTTATGCATGGTGGTGACCGAAGGTTGTTCGGAGTCCCGTATGAGATCCTGGATGTCACGAGGAGCTATGGAATGGTCCGGAGGTAAAGATTCATATATAGGAAGTCCTGTTTTGGTCGCCGGAAAAGTTTCGGGCTCATCGGTAGTGTACCGGGAGTGCCGGTAGTTTACCGGGAGACCTCCGGGAGGGGTATTTCGACCCAAGAGGCTTCATGGGCTGTGGGAAAGTAATAACCAGCCCTTAGTGGGCTGGTGGAACAACCACAACAGTCCCATGTGTCTAGAATAAAGAAACCCAAAGGAAAAAAGGTGGAAAAAGGCAAAAAGGAGGAATCCTAGTCCTACTAGGAGTGGAGGAGGAGAGTCCTCCTCCACCTCCCACTTCGGCCGAAGCCTCCAAGGCTTGGAGGCAAGGCTGCCTCTCCTCCTCCATCCCTCCTATATATACTAGTGGATTTCTAGGGTTTTGCACTAGTTTTTTCCAGCCACGTGCAACCCTAATCTCTAGTGCATAGTTTCTCCTCTAGATTGGATTTCTGCAGTGCTTAGGCGAAGCCGTGCCGGAATTGCTCCACCACCATCGCCGGAGCGCCGTCAGGCTGTCGGAGAACTCTTCTTCCTCTCCACTCCCTCTTGCTGGATCAAGATGGTGGATATCGTCATCAAGCTGTATGTGTGCTGAACGCGGAGGTGCCGTCCATTCGGCGCTAGATCGGAAGGACCGTGATCAAGATCGCAAGACGGTTCGTGATGATTTCGCGGGATCGTGATGAGTTCGTGGGACGTATCGTTATCAAGATCACGAAACGAATCATGATGCGTTTGCGGGATGGATCGTGATGAGTTCACGAGACGGATCGTGATGAGATTGCGGGACGCTCGGCGATTTGGATCGTGAAGACGTTCGACTACACCAACCAAGTTTCCTAACGCTTCCCTCTTAGCGATCTACAAGGGTATGTAGATCCACTCTCCCTCTCGTAGATGCTCATCACCATGGATAGATCTGCGTGTGCGTAGGAAATTTTTTGTTTCCCATGCGACGTTCCCCATCAGTGGCATCATGAGCTAGGTCTATGTGTAGATGAGATCTCGAGTAGAACACAAAAGGTTTGTGGGCGTTGATGCTTAGATTTCTTCCTCCCTTGGTCGGATTTTGGTTCAGCGGGATTGTGAGATGAAGCGGCCCGGACCAACATTACTCGTACGCTTACGAGAGACCGGTTCCCTCGACGCAACTTGTTGCCTAGATGGCTTGCGGGTGACAGTTTCTCTCACTTTAGTTGGATCGGATTCGACAAAGGCGGTCCTTGAGAAGGTTGAAAAGCAAACTAGTGTATCACCGTTGTGGTTTATGCGTAGGTGAGAATTGTTCTTGCTAGATACCCGTAGCAGCCACGTAAAACATGCAAAAACAATTAGAGGACGTCTAACTTGTTTTTGCAGGGTATGTTGTGATATGATATGGCCAATTACATGATGTGATATATGTGATGTATGAGATGATCATGTGATGTATAGATTATCACGACTTGCATGTCGATGAATACGGCAACCGGCAGGAGCCATAGGATTGTCTTTAATTATTGTATGACCTGCGTGTCAATCATTAAGCGCTATGTAATGCTTTACTTTATCGCTAAACGGTAGCAATAGTAGTAGAAGCATGCAGGGCGTGACAACCCCGATGGCGACACGTTGATAGAGATCAAGATGATGGAGATCATGGTGTCATGCCGGTGACGATGGAGATCATGCCGGTGCTTTCTAGATGGAGATCAAAAGCACAAGTTCATGGCCATATCATGTCACTTATGATTTGCATGTGATGTTAATCCTTTTTATGCACCTTGTTTTGCTTAGGACGACAGTAGCATTATAAGGTGATCCCTCACTTAATTTCAAGATAAATTGTGTTCTCCCCGAGTGTGCACCGTTGCAAAAGTTCGTTGTGTTGAGACACCACGTGATGATCGGGTGTGATAGACTGTACGTTCACATACAACGGGTGCAAGCCAGTGTTGCACATGTAGAACACTCGGGTTAAACTTGACGAGCCTAGCATGTACAGACATGGCCTCCGAACACAAGAGACCGAAAGGTCGAACATGAGTCATATAGTAGATATGATCAACATGATGATGTTCACCATTGCAGCCACCTCAACTCACGTGATGATCGGAGGGATGTCAATTTGAGTGGGAGTTCTTAAGTAATATGATTAATTGAACTCATTATCATGAACATAGTCAAAGTGTCTTTGCAAATTATGTTGTAGATTACTAGCTCGCGTTGTACCTCCCTTGTATTTTTATATGTTCCTAGAGAAATAGAATTGAAAGATGTTGGTAGCAAAATTGCGGACTGGGTCTGTGATCTGAGGATTGTCCTCATTGCTGCACAGAAGGCTTATGTCCTTAATGCACCGCTCGGTGCGCTACCCCATCTAGCGTCGTTTGTAGATGTTGTGAACATCTGACAGGCACGTTTCGATGACTACTTGATAGTTTAGTGCATCATGCATTACGGCTTAGAATTGAGGCTCCGAAACGTTTTGAACGTCACGGAACATATGAGATGTTCTAAGAGCTGAGATTGTGATCTCAGGCTCGTGCCCGAGTTGCGAGATATAGGATCTCCAATGAGATCCTTTGCGTGCAAGATGAAAGAGAATATCTCAATCGTTGAGCATGTGCTCAGACTGTCTGGGTACTACAATCGCTTGAATCGAGTGGGAGTTGATCTTCCAGATAAGATAGTGATTGATGTAGTTCTCCAAGTCACTGTCACTGAGCTACTAGAACTTGGTGATGAACTATAAAATGTCAGGGAAAGAAATGTTGATCCCTGAGCTGTTCGCGATGTTTGACACCGCGAAGGTAGAAATCAAGAAGGAGCGTCAAGTGTTGATGGTTAATCAAACCACTAGTTTCGCGAAGGGCAAGAGCAAGGAGGGAAACTTCATGGATGGAAAGTCAGTTGCTGCTCCAGTGAAGCAACCCAAAGTTGAACTCAAACCCAAGACTAAGTGCTTCTGTTATGAGGTGAGCGGTCGCTGAAGCGGAACAACCCTAGATAATTGGTAGATAAGAAGGCTGGCAACATTGATAGAAGTATAGTTGATATACGAGTTATTAATGTGTACCTTGCTAGTACTCTTAGTAGCACCTGGGTATTGGATACCGGTTCGTTTGCTAAATGTTAGTAACTCGAAATAAAAGCTACGGAATAAACGGAGAACTAGCTAAGGGTGAGGTGACGATATGTGTTGGAAGTGTTTCCAAGGTTGATGTGATCAACATCGCACACTCTCTCTACCTTTAGGATTAGTGACGAACCTAAATAAATGTTATTTGGTGTTTTGGGTTGAGCATGAACATGATTAGATCATGTTTATTGCAATACGGTTATTCAATTAAGTTAGAGAATAATGGTTATTCTGTTTACATGAATAACACCTTCAATGGTCATGCACCCAGTGAGAATGGTTTGTTGAAATCTTGATCATAGTAGTACACATGTTCATAACATTGATGTCAAAAGATACAAAGTTAATAATGATAGTACCACATACTTGTGGCACTACCGCTAAATGTCATATTGGTATAAAGCGCATGTAGAAACTCCATGCTCATGGATATTTGGACTCATTCGATTTCGAATCGGTTGAGACATGCGAACCATGCCTCTTGGGCAAGATGACTCAAGGACCCCGTTGGATGGAGCGGGCAAGTGATTCATTGGAAATGATACATGTTGATGTATGCAATCTAGTGAGTCTTGTAGCGTGCAGTGGATATCGTTATTTTCTTACCTTCACTGACGATTTGAGTAGATATAGTGTATATTTACTTAATGAAACACAAGTCTGAATCGTTTGAAAGGTTCAAGCAAATTCAGAGTGAAGTTTAAAGATCATCGTGACAAGAAGATAAAAATGACCGCGATATGATCGTGGAGGTGAATATCTGAGTTACGAGTTTGGCATACAACTTAAGACAACGTGAAATTTGTTTCACAACTAACGCCACCTGGAACACCATGGTGTGATGGTGTGTCCGAACATCATAGTCATGCTCTATTGATATAGTGCATACTGTGATGTCTCTTATCGTTTTACTACTATAATTTTTGGGGTTATGCATTAGATACAACTACATTCACTTTAAATAGGGCATCATCTAAATCCGTTGAGATGACATCGTGTGAATTATGGTTTGATAGAAACCTAAGCTGTCATTTCTTAATATTTGGGGCTGTGACACTTGTGTGGAAAATGTTTGCACCTAATGAGGTCGAACCCAAGGCGGACAAATGCATCTTCATAGAATACCCTAAGATCAGTTGGGTGAACCTTCAATCTCAGATCCTAGTGCAAAGTGTTTGTTGCTTAAACGGATCCTTTCTCGAGGAAATGTTTCTCTCGAAAGAATTGAGTGGGAGGAAGATAGAACTTGATGAGGTTGTTAAACCTTTGTTCAACCAGAGAGTAGCGCAGCGCAGAAAGATGTTTCTGTGAAGCCTACGTTAGTTGAAGAGGAAGTTAATGATGATGATCATGAAGCTTCAGGATCAAGTTACTATCGAACTTCGTAGGTCGACAAGGATGTGTACTGCTCCTAAGTGGTACGACAACTTTGTCTTGGAGATCATGTTGTTGGACAACGATGAACCTACGAGCTATGGAGAAGCGATGATGGGCCCGGATTCTGACACATGGTTAGAGGCCATGAAATCCAAGATAGGATCCATGTATGAAAACCAAGTATAGACTTTGGTAGACTTGCTCGTTAGACGGCAGGTCGTTGAGTACAAATGGACCTTTAGAATGAAGACAGACACTGATGGTGAATGTCACCATTTGTAAAGCTCGACTTGTTGCAAAGTTGTTTGTGACAAGTTCAAGGAGTTGACTGTGATGAGGCTTTCTCAGTCGTAGCGATGCTAAAAGTCTGTTGGAATTATGTTAGCAGTTGCTGCATTTTCAATTATGAAATCTGGCAGATGGATGTCAAAAACATCGTTTCCTTAATGGTTTACTTAAGGAAAGGTTGTATGTGATACAACCAGAAGGTTTTGTCAGTCCTAAGGATGCTAAAAGATGAGCAAGCTTCAGTGATCCTTCTATGGACTGAAGCAAGCATCTTGGAGTTGGAATATACACTTTGATGAGGTGATCAAAGTTTTTGTAGTTTATACAAAGTTTACGAGAAACTTGTATTTGCAATAAAGTGAGTGGGAGCACTATAGAGTTTCTGATAAGTATATGTGGTTGACATATTGTTGATCGGAAATAATGTAGAATTTCTGGAAGGCATAAAAGGTTGTTTGAAAAGTGTTTTTCAAAGGAAGACCTGGATAAAGCTACCTAATTGTTGAGCATCAAAATCTATAGAGATAGATCAAGATGCTTGATGAGACTTTCAATGAGTGCATACCTTGACAAGATTTTGAAAGAGTTCAAAATGGATCAGCCAGAGAAATAGTTCTCGTCTGATTTGTAAGGTGTGAAGTTGAGTGAGACTCAAAGCTCGACAACGGCAGAAGAGAGAGAAAGGACGAACGTCGTCCCCTATGCCTTAGCCATAGGCTCTATATTATGCCAAGCTGTGTACCGCACCTGTGTGTGCCTTGCCATGAGTCTGTCAAGGGGTACAAGAGTGGTCCAGGAGTGGATCACTGGATAGCGGTTGGAATTATCCTTAGTAACCAGAGGACTAAGGAAATGTTTCTTGATTATGGAGGTGATAAAGAGTTCGTCGTAAAGAGTTACGTTGATGCAAGCTTTAACACCTATCTGGATGACTAGTAGTAGCAATCTGGATACGTATAGTGGAGCAGCCATTTGGAAATAGTACCAAGTGGAGTGTGGTACCAGTGTTTATGGTTTGACATAGAGATTTGCAAAGTACACATGGATCTGAATATCGCAGACCCGTTGACTATAAGACCTCTCTCACATGCAAAGCATGATCGAGCCCCAGAACTCATTGGGTGTTAGATTCATAACAATGCGAATCACATGGTGATGTGAACTAGATTATTGACTCTAGTGCAAGTGGGAGACTGTTGGAAATATGCCCTAGAGGCAATAATAAATTAGTTATTATCATATTTCCTTGTTCATGATAATCATTTATTATCCATGCTATAATTGTATTGATCGGAGACTTAAATGCATGTGTGGATACATAGACAAAACCATGTCCCTAGTATGCCTCTAATGGACTAGCTCGTTGATCAAAGGATGGTTAAGGTTTCCTAGCCATGGACATGAGATGTCATTTGATAATGGGGTCACATCATTAGGAGAATGATGTGATGGACAAGACCCAAACTACAAACGTAGCATATGATCGTGTCAGTTTATTGCTACTATTTTCTGCATGTCAAGTATATGTTCCTATGACCATGAGATCATGCAACTCACGGACATCGGAGGAGTGACTTGTGTGTATCAAATGTCGCAACGTAACTGGGTGACTATAAAGGTGCTCTACAGGTATCTCCGAGGATGTTTGTTGAGTTGGCATGCATCAAGACTGGGATTTGTTACTCCGTGTGACGGAGAGGTATCTCAGGGCCCACTCGGTAATACAACATCAGAACAAGCCTTGCAAGCAATGTGGCTAAGTGTTAGTCACGGGATCTTGTATTACGGAACGAGTAAAGAGACTTGCCAGTAACGAGGTTGAACTAGGTATGGAGATACCGACGATCGAATCTCGGGCAAGTAACATACCGAAGAACAAAGGGAACGTTATACGGGATTAACTGAATCCTTGACATAGAGGTTCGACCGATAAAGATCTTCGTAGAATATGTAGGAACCAATGTGGACGTCCAGGTCCCGCCATTGGTTATTGACTGTAGAGGTGTCTCGGTCATGTCTACATAGTTCTCGAACCCGCAGGGTCTGCACACTTAAGGTTTGGTGACGTTTCGGTAGTGTAGAGTTATGTATGGTGGTGCCGAAGGTTGTTCGGAGTCCCCGATGAGATCCCGGACGTCACGAGGAGCTCCGGAATGGTCCGGAGGTAAAGATTCATTTATAGGAAGTCCCAGTTTGGTCGCCGGAAAAGTTTCGGGCTCATCGGTAGGGTACCGGGAGTGCCGGTAGTGTACCGGGGGACCTCCGGGAGGGGTATTTCGACCCCAAGAGGTCCATGGGCTGTGGGAGAATAATAACCAGCCCTTAGTGGGCTGGAAAAACAGCTACACCAAGGCCCATGGCTCAGGAGGCAAAAGTCCTAAAGGAAAAGGTGGGAAAAAGGCTAAAAAGGAAGAGTCCTACTCCTACTAGGAGTGGAGGAGGAGTAGGACTCCTCCCCCTCTAGTTTGGCCGACTCCTATTGGAGTTTTTCCTTGCGCCATCCCTCCTCTCTCTCCCTCCTTTATATACTGGTGAATTGGGTGCTGTTTGGACGCAGTTTACGGCCACGTGCTACCCGTTTCACCGGTGCTCCTCTAGATCGGTTTTCTGCAGCGCTTAGGCGAAGCCATGCTAGAATTGCTCCACCACCATCACCGGAGCGCCGTCACGCTGCCGGTGAACTCTCTCTCCTCTCCACCTCCTCTTGCTCGATCAAGATGGTGGAGATTGTCATCAAGCTGCACGTGTGCTGAACGCGGAGGTGTCGTCCATTCGGCGCTAGATCGGAAGGACCGTGATCGAGATCGCGAGACGGTTCGTGATGTGATCACGGAAAGGATCGTGATGAGTTCGCGGGACAGATCGTGATCAAGATCGTGAGACAGATCGTGATGAGTTCGCGGGACGGATCATGATGTGTTCGCGGGACGGATCGTGATTGGATCACGGGACGGATCGTGATGAGATCGCGGGACGCTCGGCGATTTGGATCGCGAAGATGTTCGACTACACCAACCGCGTTTCTTAATGCTTCCCGCTTAACGATCTACCATGGTACGTAGATCCACTCTCCCTC
This sequence comes from Hordeum marinum, assembly GCA_022496015.1. NCBI lineage: Eukaryota > Viridiplantae > Streptophyta > Magnoliopsida > Poales > Poaceae > Hordeum > Hordeum marinum. Next base: position 503,203,754 of record CM039674.1, on the reverse strand, counting down.
TCGTAGATGCTCATCACCATGGATAGGTTTGCGTGTGCGTAGGAAAAATTTTGTTTCCCATGCGACGTTCCCCAACACATGCACCCAGTAAGAATGGTTTGTTGAAACTTGATCGTAGTAATACACATGTTCATAACATTGATGCCAAAAGGATACAAAGTTAAGAATAATAGTACCACATACTTGTGGCACTGCCGCTAAATGTCATATTGGTATAAAACGCATGAAGAAACTCCATGCTGATGGATCTTTGGACTCATTTGATTTCGAATCGGTTGAGACATGCGAACCATGCCTCTTGGTCAAGATGACTAAGGACCACGTTTTCTTTTTTGATGAAGCAGGCAAGTGATTTATTGGAAATGATACATGTTGATGTATGCAATCCAATGAGCCTTGTAGCATGCTGTGGATATCATTATTTTCTTACCTTCACTGATGATTTGAGTAGATATAGTGTATATTTACTTAATGAAACACAAGTCTGAATCATTTGAAAGGTTCAAGCAAATTCAGAGTGAAGTTTAAGATCATCATGACAAGAAGATAAAAATGTTTGCGATATGATCGTGGAGGTGAATATCTGAGTTACGAGTTGGCATACAACTTTAGACAATGTGGAAGTTGTTTGACAACTCACGCCACCTGGAATACCATAGTGTGATGGTGTGTCTGAATGTCATAGTCATGCTCTATTGGATATGGTGTGTGCTATGATGTCTATTATCGTTTTGTTACTGTAATTTTGGGGTTATGCATTAGACACAACTACATTCACTTTAAATAGGGCACCATCTAAATCCATTGAGATGACACCGTGTGAATTATGGTTTGATAGAAACCTAAGCTGTCATTTCTTAATGTTTGGGGCTACGACGCTTGTGAGGAAAATGTTTTCACCTAATGAGCTCGAACCCAAAGCAGACAAATGCATCTTCATAGAATAGCCTAAGAACAGTTGGGTGAACCTTCTATCTCAGATCCAAGCATAAAATGTTTGTTGCTAAAACTGGGTCCTTTGTTGAAAAAAGGTTTCTCTTGAAAGAATTGAGTGGGAGGAGGATAGAACTTGATGAGGTTATTGAACCTCTGTTTCAACTAGAGAGTAGCGCAGCGCAGGAAGATGTTTCCGTGAAGCCTACGTTAGTTGAAGAGGAAGTAAATGATGATGATTATGAAGCTTTGGATCAAGTTACTATTGACCTACGAGGAAAATAGAGCTTGATGAGGTTCTTGGACCTTTACTTCAACCAGAAAGTAGCGCAGCGCAGAAAGATGTTTCTGTGAAGCCTACGTCAGTTGAAGAGGAAGTTAATGATGATGATCATGAAGCTTCGGATCAAGTTACTATCGAACTTCATAGGTCGACAAGGACGTGTACTGCTCCTGACCGGTACGACAACCCTGTCTTGGAGGTCATGTTGTTGGACAACGATGAACCTACGAACTATGAAGAAGTGATGATGGGCCTGAAAACCAACAAATGGTTAGAGGCCATGAAATCCGAGAAAGGATCCATGTATGAAAACCAAGTATATACTTTGGTGGACTTGCTTATTGGACGGCAGGTCATTAAGTACAAATGGATCTTTAAAATGAGGACAGACGCTGATGGTAAATGTTACCATTTGTAAAGCTCGACTTGTTGCAAAGTAGGTTACGACAAGTTCAAGGAGTTGACTGTGATGAGACTTTCTCACTCGTAGCGATGCTAAAGTCTGTTGGAATTATGTTAGCAGTTGCTGCATTTTTCAATTATGACATCTGGCAGATGGATGCCAAAACGTCGTTTCCTTCCTTAAGGAAAGGTTGTATGAGATACAACCAGAAGGTTTTGTCAGTCCTAAGGATGCTAAAAGGTGTGCGAGCTTCAGTGATTCTTCTATGAACTGAAGCAAGCATCTCAGAGTTGGAATATACACTTTGATGAGGTGATCAAAGTTTTTGAGTCTATACAAAGTTTACGAGAAACTTGTATTTGCAATAAAGTGAGTGGGAGCACTATAGAGTTTCTGATAAGTATATGTGGATGACATATTGCTATTCGGAAATGATGTAGAATTTATGGAGAGCATAAACGTTTGTTTGAAAAGAGTTTTTCAAAGGAAGACCTATATAAAACTACCTAATTTTTGAGCATCAAGATCTATAGAAATAGATCAAGATGCTTGATGACACTTTCAATGAGTGCATACCTTGACAAGATTTTGAAAGAGTTCAAAATGGATTAGTCAGAGAGAAGCGTTCTCGTCTGCTTTGTAAAGTGCGAAGTTGAGTGAGACTCAAAGCTCAACCACGACAGAAGAAAGAGAAAGGACGAATGTCGTCCCCTATGCCTTAGCCATAGGCTCTGTATAGTATGCCATGCTATGTACCGCACCTGTGTGTGCCTTGCCATGAGTACGTCAAGGGGTACAAGAGTGATCCAGGAGTGAATCACTGGACAGCGGTCAAGATTATCCTTAGTAACTAAAAGACTAAGGAGATGTTTCTCGATTATGGAGGTGATAAAGAGCTCGTCGTAAAGAGTTACGTCGATGCAAGCTTTAAACACCAATCCGGATGACTCATAGTAGCAATCTGGATACGTATAGTGGAGCAGCCATTTGGGATAGTACCAAGTGGAGTGCGGTAGCAGTGTTTACAGTTAGACATAGAGATTTGCAAAGTACACACGGATCTGAATGTCGCAGACCCGTTGACTATAAAGACCTCTCTCACATGCAAAGCATGATCGAGCCCCAGAACTCATTGGGTGTTAGATTCATAACAATGCGAAGCACATGGTGATGTGAACTAGATTATTGACTCTAGTGCAACTGGAAGACTGTTGGAAATATGCCCTAGAGGCAATAATAAATTAGTTATTATCATATTTCCTTGTTCATGATAATCGTTTATTATCCATGCTATAATTGTATTGATCGGAGACTTAGATGCATGTGTGGATACATAGACAAAATCATGTCCCTAGTATGCCTCTAATGGACTAGCTCGTTGATCAAAGATGGTTAAGGTTTCCTAGCCATGGACATGAGATGTCATTTGATAATGGGGTCACATCATTAGGAGAATGATGTGATGGACAAGACCCAAACTACAAACGTAGCATATGATCGTGTCAGTTTATTGCTACTATTTTCTGCATGTCAAGTATATGTTCCTATGACCATGAGATCATGCAACTCACGGACATCGGAGGAGTGACTTGTGTGTATCAAATGTTGCAACGTAACTGGGTGACTATAAAGGTGCTCTACAGGTATCTCCGAGGATGTTTGTTGAGTTGGCATGCATCAAGACTGGGATTTGTTACTCCGTGTGACGGAGAGGTATCTCAGGGCCCACTCGGTAATACAACATCAGAACAAGCCTTGCAAGCAATGTGACTAAGTGTTAGTCACGGAATCTTGTATTATGGAACGAGTAAAGAGACTTGCCGGTAACGAGGTTGAACTAGGTATGGAGATACCGACGATCGAATCTCGGGCAAGTAACATACCGAAGAACAAAGGGAACATAATACGGGATTGACTGAATCCTTGACATAGAGGTTCGACCGATAAAGATCTTTGTAGAATATGTAGGAACCAATATGGTCATCCAGGGCCTGCTATTAGTTATTGACCGTAGAGGTGTCTCGGTCATGTCTACATAGTTCTCGAACCCGCAGGGTCTGCACACTTAAGGTTTGGTGACGTTTCGGTAGTATAGAGTTATGCACACTGGTGACCAAAGGTTGTTTCCGAGTCCCGGATGAGATCCCGGACATCACAAGGAGCTCCGGAATGGTCCGGAGGTAAAGATTCATATATAGGAAGTCCTGTTTTGGTCGCCGGAAAAGTTTCGGGCTCATCGGTAGTGTATCGGGAGTGCCGGTAGTGTATCGGGAGACCTCCGGGAGGGGTATTTCGACCCAAGAGGCTTCATGGGCTGTGGGAAAGTAATAACCAGCCCTTATCGGGCTGGTGTAACAACCACAATAGGCCCATGTGGCTGGAAGAAAGAAACCCAAAGGAAAAAGGTGGAAAAAAAGGCAAAAAGGAGGAATCCTAGTCCTACTAGGAGTGGAGGAGGAGAGTCCTCCTCCACCTCCCATTTCGGCCGAAGCCTCCAAGGCTTGGAGGCAAGGCTGCCTCTCCTCCTCCATCCCTCCTATATATACTAGTGGATTTCTAGGGTTTTGCACTAGTTTTTTCCAGCCACGTGCAACCCTAATCTCTAGTGCATAGTTTCTCCTCTAAATTGGATTTCTGAAGTGCTTAGGCGAAGCCCTGTCGGAATTGCTCCACCACCATCGCCGGAGCACCGTCAGGCTGCCGGAGAACTCTTCTTCCTCTCCACTCCCTCTTGCTGGATCAAGACGGTGGAGATCGTCATCAAGCTATACGTGTGCTGAACGCGGAGGTGCCGTCCGTTCGGCGCTAGATCGGAAGGACCGTGATCAAGATCGCGAGACGGTTCATGATGAGTTCGCGGGACGAATCGTGATAAGTTCGCGGGACGGGTCGTGATCAAGATCACGAAACGGATCGTGATGAGTTCGCGGGACGGATCGTGATGAGTTCACGGGACGGATCGTGATGAGATCGCGGGACGCTCGGCGATTTGGATCGTGAAGACGTTCGACTACACCAACCGCGTTTCTTAACGCTTCCCGATTAGCGATCTACAAGGGTATGTAGATCCACTCTCCCTCTCGTAGATGCTCATCACCATGGATAGATTTGCGTGTGCGTAGGAAAATTTTTGTTTCCCATGCGACGTTCCCCATCAGATATTGGCAAGGTTGCATTCTTGCAAGAGCTTCGCAAGATCAAGGCAGCCTGCCCCATGCCTTGGATGGTTTGCGGCCATTTCAATCTCATACCCTATGACAAGGACAAGAACACAAGCAAAATCAAGCGGGGGCATGATGGGCAAGTTCCGCCGTCTTACCAACAACCACGTGCTCAAGGAGATCTACCTCAACGAGCGGCGCTACGCATGGTGGAATGAGCAGTCACCGCCGACTTTAGTGTACCTTGACTGCATGTTCTATGCCTCAGACTGCCATATCCGGTGCCTCGCGTCCGTCGTTTAAGACCACTCTCTGCTAGTGCTAGACTACTCGCCCATGTCCAAGACGATCAGACACTTCCGTTTTGAGGATTACTGGCTGCGCTTGGAAGGATTTGATGACACGGTGACCGCAGCCTGGGCTCTATCTATGACGCTGACCCCTTCTGCAGCCTCATGTTGCGCCTTCAGGTGATGGTGACTAGCATCACAAGCTAGAGTTCCAAATCCATGGGGAACATCCAGGCCAAGTTAGCAATCACGCCCGAGCTCATCTCACGCTTTGACAAAGCCCAGAAGGACCGTGACCTCTCGCCCCTAGAGGACTGGATACGCAATCTCAAGGTCTCTTACCTAGGCCACACATCCATGGAGCGCACAATCGCCCATAAGCGCTCCCACGTTGCCAATCTCAAGGATGGCGACACCAACACGGGCTTCTTCCACCAACAGTGCTCATTCCGACGGCAGAAGAACCGCGTCTTTAGCCTCAGCACGTACGGCATGGTACTCACGGAGCACACTAAGATGGCCCAGGCGGCCTTCTCCCACTATTACACCCTGCTTGGCACCGCCTTGGAATGCGACCACACCCTTCACATATCACAGCTCATTCATTCGAGCGACCTAGACACACCCTTCAGTGCAGAAGAGATTTGGCAAGCGGTCAAGTGCCTCCCCGCGTGCAAAGCGCTTGGACGAGACGGGTTCATGGCCAAATTCCTACGCGTATTGGGGAATCATCGGGAAGGACTTGTTCGACGTGTTCCAGCAGCTCCTCAACTTGAGAGGCAAGGGGTTTTGCAAACATAACCAAGCACTCCTAACTCTGCTACCAAAGCGCACCGATGCCCACAAGCTGTGCGACTTCTACCCGATCTGCCTCATTCATCTTGTGGCCAAAATCTATGCCCAAGCTCTATCGATCTGGCTCGCCGCCAAGTTGGATCGTGGTCAACCGCAACAAAAATGCATTCATCACGAGACAGAGCCTCCACGACACTTACGTCCTCGTCAAGCAATCGCTCAAGTTGTTGCACCAGCACGAAGCCCCAAGAATCATGCTTAAGCTTGATCTCACACGTGCCTTCGACTCCATATCGTGCCCATTCCTATTCAAGGCCATGTGCCAATATGGATTTGGGAATCGCTTCCTCGAGTGGATCACCATCCTCCTGCCATCCTCCAACACACGGATCCCGTTGAATGGCGAGCCTGGACCACCTATTTGGCACCGAATAGGACTTCGTCAGGGCGATCCCCTGTTCCCCAACTATTTGTGCTTGTTGTCGACCCCCTTGGACGGCTCATGAGACGCGCCCACAACATTAGCATCCTGCAGGCGCTACACCCCCAACGGTTGATCCCGACAATCTTGCTTTACGCTGACGAAGTCATGCTCTTCTGCCACGCCATGGAGGCAACGTTCCAGCAGTCAAGGAGATCCTCGCCTTGTTAGGCAGGGCCTCGGGCCTTTAGTTAAACTTTGCCAAGAGCTCGGCCACCATCTTGCACGACGACCAAGTGGCCACGGAGATGACCGCGCACCTAGGCTGCCCAGTGGTGGAGCTCCCTATCCCCCACCTACGCGTCCCAATGTCTATGCACCACTCATCGGCGCCCAGCTGCAGCCCATGGTAGACACGATTGTCACGCGCCTACCGACATGGAAGGCCTAGATGATGAACAAAGTCGGACGTCTAACTCTGGTCAAGTCCGTCCTGAGCACCATCCCCATGCACCAGTTGCTCACATTTGCGCCCTCCAATTAGAAGACCCTCAAGCAACTCGAGAAAATCCAATGCGGTTTCCTTTGGGCAAGGCGCGTCATCGCCAACGATGTACACTGCCATGTGAACTGCCGCCGCGTCTGCCGCCCCATTGAACTTGTCGGCCTCAACGTTCACAACCTAGCGCACGTCGGACTTGCGTTGCAGCTATGCTGGTTGTGGTTCTCGAACAGATCCCGAGAACACGTGGCAAGGGCTTGATCTCTAGTTCTCGGTCGAGGAACCCACACTCTTGTCGTCATCCACTTCCATGGTCATCGGGAATGTATTGACCGCCTTGTTTTGGGAGGATCATTGAATCGCTGGCCAATCTGTTCGAGACTTCCTGCCCAAGCTATAATGTTCCATCCCCAAGCAACATCGCAAGAAGATAACCATGGCGGAAGGGGTCAATGGCAAGTTGGCAACACCTGGGCGCACGACATGCACAACATCCTACGCCTACATGAGATCAGGCAGTATCTGCAACTCTGACAGATCATGCAACACATCGAGCTCTCCGACGCCCCGGATCAACTGATGTGGAAAAGGGCTACAAACGGCACCTAATCTCTGCAGTCTCGCTATAAGGCAGCGTTTCATGGATCGACAACCTGCTACTCTTGGAAACTACTCCCTTCGTTCCATAATGTAATACGTTTTTTAACACGTCTTACATTATGGGACAAAGGGAGTAATTTAGAAGAGTTGGGCGCTGCCAAGGGTCAAATTCATCCACTGGTTAGCCAGCCAGGACCATTGCCGGACTGGTGAGAGGCTGGCTCGCCATGGCCTGCAACACCACCAATGCTACCTCTTATGGGACCAAGTGCCGGAAACGCTCCGACACCTACTGCTTGACTGCCCCTTCGCCTTGCAAGCCTGGCACGAAGTCATGGCCTGGATGCGCATCCAGGCCCCGACGCCCAACCGGGAACCCACGCTCATGGACTAGTGACAGCACGCCAAGGGAAACACGTCGCCGATCCTACACAAAGCCGTGAAATCCGTTGCATCGCTCATGCCCTGGGTGATCTAGAAGCATAGGAATGGTTGTGTCTTCGACAACGCGACACCCTCCTTTCATACTCTACTCGATAGGATCAAGAATGAGGCCTGCTCTTGGGCGGTTGCCGGGTCAACTGGCCTCCGGCTTCTGCTCACACAAACTTGGGAGGTGCACTGATCATGCTGTAATTTGTGCGTTCTCGGACGCTTGTATCTGAACCTCTATATTTTCAATGCAAAGAAACGCAAAGGCCTTTGTGTTCTCACGAATAAGAAAAAAACTACCGAAGTTTGTTCTTCCATCTAGTTTCAGGAGTAGCCTACTAAGACCTGTCATATTCATATCTGTATTTTGAATAATTATTTACAGCTTCAGGCTCTGGGACCTGATCACAAATTAGAGAATCTAACTGAAGACAATCTATGGAAAACAGTGACAAATCTTAGTTGTTTATTTGCATCTGTCTCACTTCCATTATCTTAAAATCAGAAGGATATAAGGCATGCGAGTAATATTTACAGCAAGGACAAACGGTTTTTTGCTTAATTTTCTGACAGGCTTAAAAAAGCAACAACAACAAAATCACTTTTGTAGGAGAACATTTTTATTGAGGATATAGGTATGGAAAGTACTACTTTACAAGATCTATAGTTTCTTTATACATGGAAAATGAAAGGGGTACAGGTTGTGTACCTTCAATCTGTATAGTGAAATGAACAGAGGTTCTTAAGATCTAATTTACATGACTGCAGCACACCAAAGTTTACACATTTGAATTGCTAAGCTCAATATCTTGCAATATACTTCTGCAAACTTCAGGTTTTTTTATTGAAATGAAAAGAGGTTCTTAATATCCAACATACATGACTGCAACATCTAGTATTATAGGAAGAGAAATAACTGAAAGTGCATACCTTCCTATATTACAGAAGTCATACTCAGTGACAATATTAAAGAGATCAAACACAGGGGATCATTCCCCTTGATCATGTCCTATGCTCAGTGCTGGGAAGATAGGCGGCCAGGTCGTCATAACAGGAGAGATACGTACAGCCACGCTTCTATACTCATGTTCATCCGCCGTCCTCTGATACACCTTCTTAACCACCCTGCTACTGAGATGAACTTAAAAGAGAACACCGCTTGATGGATGATCCAAGAACACAAAGTCAGCATAGTCTCCGACGGCGACAACATTAAGATATTCGCAAGGCACCCAACTGTCACCGGCAAGATTTGTGCATGCCTCGAGAACAGAAAACGTGTCCACCAAGAGCCAGCCGCCTACACCATGGTTGCCGCTTGTCATCTGATGGAGCCACACACTGAGCTGAAACCGGTCCGCAGTGACAAGATAGATCCCGGAACCGTCCGCACATGAGAGCATGTAATTGTACCGCACTCCAGCTGGTAGCTCCAGCATCACAAACCTTGCCACGGCCAAATCCAGACACAGGGTGTACCCAAAGCCGGTAACCATGAAGACCTTGCCATGGACAGGTGGTAGCATTTTTGCAAAGAAGGTTGCAGCATAAGGGAGCTCTATCTCTGTCATGGCGGTGGTAGGGACGCCCCATCCGCCGGCACCCAGCACGTACACCTCTGCACGGACTTCTCGCTGGACCTTCCACAGATTCACCAACGTGATGCCGTTGCGCCCCCCATCCTCGGGTAGGAAAATCTGAGTGAATGCCCCTTGAGTGGGCTGCTGCGAGTGACGGCGGGGCGGCGGGATCGGTGGGAGGACCGCTTCGGGCTCCCCAGAGAGCAGCGGCGCGAGGACGGAGTGCTTGAATGTTCCCCTGCGGAGGGACTCGACGATGAGGCGGCCGTTTCGGCAGTGCTCGATGCGCTGGCCTCCGCGGGCAAAGGCGTCGGCGCAGGAGGAGGCCGCGCGGCGTGAGAGGGCGCCGAGCTCCGGGGGCTGCGGGAGAGGCACGAACTTGTACGGTCTCACGGAGTAGCCGGCGCAGACGCCGAGGACGCGGGGCGGGTTGCGGTCGCGGAAGCGGCGGAGGAAGACCGGATCGGAGGCGTGGAGGAGCCACCGCTTGGAGACGAGGGCGGCGCGGACGAGGCAGTTGGGGAAGCCGAGGCGGATGAGGATCTCTCGGAGGAGGTCTCCGTCTCCGTCGCCGTCGCCGAGGACCGACGCCGCCGATGCGGCCGCCGGAGCCCGCCTGTCGCCGTCCATATTTTGGGGGAATTTTCAGACGGAGAGAGGGATTTCGTCGCAGATCCGGTGACTTTGCCGTCCATAGTCCATACACGCTGCAGAACTTAGCCCGCCCGCCACATCTGCCGTCAAATCCAGATCTGACGGCAGATATGAGGCAAAGGCAAAAAAGAATTATCTTAAGGACTTTGTCTCTTTCATTCAGATACACGAAAGGTAGCAAACTTCAAACAGTTCTAGTTAGGAGTATCATTTTGAGTTTGTTTCAGTCTTGCGATAAATTAGCAGCCGCTCACCGTCCGATTCGACCACCACTGGCTATAAATCTCAGCGTCGAGCCCCCAAACAGTAGCCCACACCTTCCCCAACCTATTTCCACCGCCGTCGTCGATTCGAGTGTCCACCAGCTTCGATCCGTCAATTAGAAAAGCAGCAAACTGCAAACAATAAAAAGCAAACCTGTGCTCCGTAGCAGAAAACTATAACATTTTGAACATATTGTAGAGGCAAAATAGCTGAAGTAGTTAAACAAGGAAACTTTCAACAATTGTGTAGCATAAAACAGCAAGCACTTGAACTGATTACACAAGGAAAACTCAACTGATTGCACAAGGCAAAAACTAGAGATTACACTTGAATTATGTAGCACATCATTAAAATTCTATATCACTTGACACTGAAATTCCTTAGCCTGTCATTCAAATTTGGTAGCAACAAGTGCTCAAAGTACATCCAAAATATACAATGTAACTAACATCTATAACAGATCTCCATCATACAGACTATCATCATCACAAGTAGGATGAGCTGCTAGGAGTCGAGTAGAACTCTCAATAGCATTGTAAAAGAGCTATAAAGTCACTCAATCTTCATCCCAAGTTGAGGAGATTTTTACCAATGACTTGCCAAGCAGAAGCCCCACTTTAACCTCCTTTTTAATTACTGTTCTTTTTTCAAATAAATACACTGTTCCAGCTCTTTACTTCACGCCAAAATAGAGGCTGTAGACACCAAACTGTAAGAACTTGAGTTGTCCTTTTCCTTTCATGGTTCTGTTAATCCAGAGAAGGAGCTACGAGCTGGCAAGAAACCCCGGTTCAGGATACGATGATACGCTACGCCATCACAATACCATGTTTCCAACAAACATGGGTAAAAAAAATCCAATGAAGACTGCTTCAATCCTCTACATGGATACCTGGATCCTATGACACTTCCTAACTAGCCATATTGTGGGGGACAGTTGGACACCAACTTTGATATTGGAAAGACTTTGTTGCGCTCGAAAGCCCCAACTGACCTTTGATAGGGATCAAGTCAGTGAAATGATGCGTGGAATGAAAAGAAGATCAACTGTGTTGCAATGTAGAACTCTTTTTGTTATCTGCTATGAAAAATTAGCGACAGAAGTAGACGAGAATGTGTTAAACGGATATCAAAGTAGATAAAAAGTTGTCGGACAAACAGGTAACTCCATGCCATGTCAAACGAATCATAAGTAGGTACTCTGGAGTTTTATAGAAATACATCATAGGTAATTCTTTGCAATGCCATCTTCCAACACTTTTATGCACTACCAACTGTTACCAAGTCTGCATATAGGCAATATCTTATACAAACTGCGGGGACGCATAGAAGATTAGGAAGAGTAATAACTAAAAGTATCCAACATACATGGCTGAAACATCTAGTCTTCTAGGAAGAGTAATAACTGAAAGTACACACCGTCATATACAACAGAAGTCATACTCGGTGACGATATTACGGAGATGCAACACAGGAGGGTCATTCCTCTTGATCATGTCCTATGTCCAGTGCTGGGAAGATAGGCGGCCAGGTCATCATAACAGGAGAGATATGTAGGCGACCAGCAGCCAGACATGTAACCAAACGTATCGGCCTCTGATACATCTTCTCAACCACCCTGCTCCTGAGATGAACATAAAAGAGAATGTCGCTTGCTGGATGATCCAAGATTGCAAACTCGGCATTGTCCCCGACAAAATCAACAGCTATAAACTTATAAAGAGGCACCGAATTATGACCCGCGAGACGTGTGCATGTCTCACTGACACAAAATGTGTCCACCAGCCGCCAGTTGTGTGCGCCATCGTCGCCGTCGCCGTCACCGATCATCGGATGGAGCCACACACTGAGCTGAAACCCGTATGCACTGACAAGATAGAGCCCGGAATCCTCCACGCATGAGAGCTTATAGTTGTTCTGCACTCCGACTGGGAGCTCAAGGGTGAAAAAGCTCGCCGTGGCCAAATCTAGACCCAGAGCGTACCCAGTCCCAGAGGTGGTCACCATGAAGAGCTTGCCAAGGACGGGTGGTAGCATATCATCAAGGAAGCGTTCGTGGTAAGCAGCAAGGAGCTCCGTGTGAGCAGGGAGCTCCATCTCTGCGGTGGCAGGGACGCCCCATCCGTCGGATCCCAGGACGCCCACCTCCGCAAAGATTTCTCGGCCGGCCATCCAGAGATGCACCGAGGTGATGCCGTCGAGGCCCCCATCCTCGGGCAGGAACGTCTCAATGAATCTCACTTGAGCGCGCCCGTCCCAGTCACGGGAGTGTAGCGGGTTCGGGGGGAAGGCTACGGATTCCCCGGCGAGCAGCGGCGCAACGAGGGCGTGCCTGCGTGTTCCCCTGTTGCGGAAGAAGGACTCGGTGATGAGGCGGCCGTTCCGGCAGTGCTTGATTAGATGGATGTTGCTGGCGAAGGTGAAGGCGGCGGCGCAGGAGGAGATCACGCGGCCTATAGGGGCGTCGAGCTCCGGGGGATGAGGCAGCGGCACGAACCGATACCCGTCGAGGCAGCGGAAGCAGAAGCCGAGGAGGCGGGGCGGGTTGCGCTCGCGGAATCGGCGGAGGAAGGCCGGGTCGGAGGCGTGGTGGAGCCACCGCTTGGAGACGAGGCAGGTGGGGAAGCCGAGGCGGAGGAGGATCTCGCGGAGTAGATCGTCGTCGCCGAGGACCGATGCCGCGGATGCGGCTGCCGCCGCCGCCGGAGATCGCCTGTAGCCGTCCATATTTTTGGGGGATTTTTGCAGAGAGGGGAGGGGTTTCTTCGGTGCGGGAACAGAGCAGCATGTGACAACGGTTTCAGCAAGCAGAGATGGGCCCGTTTAACTTCTTTGCTTTCTATATATGTATACTTTTTCGTTAGACCATGTTTTAGTCACCGAAGGTTGCAGCTTTTTTATGTTTTTTATTTAATTCACATTTATCAATATGACACTTGTGCTTTCATGATTTTGTCATAACATCGTTTACAAGCATAGGAATACCCGCCGCATTAGGGGTGGATTCCATTCAAGAAAATCTAGCTATTCTATTTTTTAACCAATTACTCTCTCTATTACAATGATCATAAATTACATGATTAAAATCTAGTGACATGGACCAGGACCGGGCCCATAGGTGTGCACAATGTGCTGCCTGCACAGGGCCTCAAAAAATTTAGATAGGCCTAGTATTTGTCAAAAAATAAAAACTGAGTGCTCGCCGCTGGGCCCGATGCCGCCTGAGTCGAGGCATCGAGCCAGCTATTGATCGATCGTTCATCTAAAAAAAAAGCTGCTGTCGGGTCCAAAAAAAAAAAGAAAAGCTGTTGCTCGATCGTTAAACTGCCGATCGATCGATCGCTATAGGAAAGATAGAAACGGGGGCGTCGATACATAAGAAAAAAAGGAAACGAGGTCTTGGGGTGCAATCGATGTCTTGATTGATCGGCGATCACAAAATCCAAAAGGAAAAAACCACAAAAGCACAAAATCCAAAAGGAAAAAACCAGAAAAGCAGCAAGGCGTCCGCATACTGGAAACGAGATCATCGCCTTGCCGGATGGATCGTTCAAAAAATACTAAAAATATATGTATCGCTCAAATAAATTTTACGTAATCAGGAGTTAAATAGATATGATTTTTTATATCCAATTGTTATATAAGATATTATGTTTTTTTTACGATACATACATTATAATTGCTCGTTAATTCATTATTTTCTCGTAAGATAGTGTCCTATTTTTTTAGTTTCATACAGGGCCCTGATTTTTTCGGCCAAGCCCTGGATGGCACTAGCAACTGAGGAAGAGGTATCATCTTTTAGGACAGTACGGTGCTTTCAAAAGTATGTGTATAAACTTATAATCATTATTATGCTAAACCAGAAATGCAGTAGGACAAAGAGCAGATTGAAATGCTGACAGACTAAGGCTTTGCAAACACCATTCTACGGCTCTGCTTTCTTGGGAAGGTTGCTGGGTAACCTCGCACAACAGGGACCTATATGCAGCCTGAGAACTAAGAGGAAGCTAAAATGCTCTACATCTATATCTATGCTGGAGATGTGATAAGGACAACTCTGCTGCTACAGTTACACCCACTACAACTCTTACATTAGTTATTCCATCCGTACATATAACTACAGCACGCTCACGTCAAATAAATGGCCAGATACTATCGCTCCTTTGTTCGTATGATTTAACTAACAAGAATATAATATTACACTCATGTTCGGATTTAATTGTGCTTAGGAATAAAGGAGAAATTAAAGATCAAGATGTGTGTTCAGATCAAATGGAACAACGTTCTTGCATGCATGTGTTGGAAATATACCCTAGAGGCAATCATGTATGATGATATTTCTTATGTGTTTATGAATAAAGATAGTCCTTGAACATTATCAGTGATGTGTATTATCAAGTACGTGACTTATTTGTGAGTCTATGCATTGTATGATAACTGTCCTAAATGGTCCCTAGTCGAAAGGGTTGTGTGAACGCATAACTAATCAGACTAGCATATGACACGGTATGGATGGTCCGGTCTCACTGACCATATAGCATTAGATGCTAGCCGGATAATATGAACTCAGAAAGATCTGGTCGGATTTGACATAGTCAGATCCGAGTCAAGATGAGGTCTGAGTTGAACAGACCCAACTACGAGACGCAACGATAGGTCATCTGTGAGTCTCTAGTACAACATGCGTTCTATGTCCTAAGACCTGAGTTCGCCCATGTACTCGGGATGGTGACAGACTTGCTTTGGACCGACCAAATGCTACTCCGTGACTGGATAGTTACAAAGGTAGGTTTCGGACTTGTCCAGACCCATGCTACGAGACATGGTCGAGCAAGATGGGATTTGCCCCTCCGATCAGGAGAGATATACTCTGGGCCCCTCGGGTGATCTGATCTGGATAAGCATGGCCATGCGATGAGGATTATGAGATAATCTGAATGTTGGTCGGATTCACCGGAACGAGAAAGAGGTCGTGCTGCAATAAGGATGACCATGTCACCTTGTGCACGACAACATCTATCGTGTAGCAAAGGGAACAAAAGTGTGAAGTACAGGTTCACCTAACCAGCTTCATCGGACACTTTGAGTCGGCACGTCTTGCTAGAGGCCACTACCGACCGGTCGAGTCGGATGTCATCTGACTCGTGACCAAGTGGATGAGAACCTAAAGGGTCGCACGCTTAAGGGAAGGAACACGTGGGCTTTAGGATCCGTGCGAGGCACAAGAGTTGAGCACACGCCAGATGCCTATATATAATGGAGATGTGGCACACCCATCTGGTTGATCACTTCGGTGCCGTCATAAGGGCTTTGCATGAGTTGCAACTAGCCACCTCCACTCGCTGTCGTCGACCATGTGATCGGACCTAGCAGTCCGCCGCACGGGTGTTCCTCTTGCACTCGCGGATACTGTTAGAGGCGGTGCACTTGCGCCACTCGGGCAAACCTGTACATGGGATCGGGCGACCGACTGTTCGAGGGAGATCAAAACGGTTGTTTGAGGGAGATCGGACGAGGAGGAGACGGACCACACGAACGCGCTGCCCCAACTCTACTTCTGCTGCACGGCACTGCGCGTCTAGTGGCAACAATCTGTGATCCATCTCCGTAGCATGTTCTTGGTTGTTCTGCGCATAGGAAATTTTAATTCGCATGCGATGCACCTACGGTAGAACCCAACAGTGGTATCAGAGCCTCTGTTATAGAATTTGGATTCAGGTCGGATGCATATTTGATATGCGAAGGCAGCGGATGAGATCCCTCGTCGTTCATGAGATCGGCTATGTGCACGGTTGATGAGATCAACTTCACATCGGGATCGTTGAGGCTATGTTTTCTGTCAATCGGAATCGAGGAGGTCGTGACACAACCTACCCCTACCGGTCGACGTCCACCATTGGGGTTAATCGTGAAACGTAAATCCGAATTGGGTTCGCGATGATCGATGAGATTGGTCAGATCAGAAAATTAGGCGTGATCGGAGTGTAGATGCGATCTGTGATTTCCGAAAACGCCGGGCGCTGCCTGCACCCGCGAGGGGCGCTGCCCCTTCGAATCCCATCCGCTAACCAGCTAGCGAGACTGTTGTGTGCGTAGCGCCTTGTATTTCGTACACGATCACACAAAACGGTAGAATGCAATTCTATGCATAAGTATGGTTTGCAGGTTTGATGTTAATAGTATGGCGCATATGTATGTGATGCATGTGTGTAACTTGACATGACCTGCGTGTCATGATTGTCAATCGGCAGGAGCCAAAGTGTTGTCATTATATTGTATAACGACATGCGTGTCGACTTGTGATTCTCTGTAAGTTCATTACTAACTGTAGTAGTTGGAGGACAAAGATCAAGTTCGAGGGTTTGGCATCCTAGCGTGACGGACAAGATGAAGTTCCGCCTTGGTCATCAGAGTAGGAGTCGGCCATGGAAGGACGCCCATGAAGGAGTCATACTATTTCACATATTTATGTTTATATGTGATTGATATTGCTTCTTGTTTCTATGCATGTTATAATGGTAGAAAGATCCCTCATTAATATCAAGTATATTGTCATTACGGATGTTGCACCTTCGCATGTCAAGTACGTCCAGTGGTGGGCTCATAAAATTGAGGTGCTACAAGGTGTCCTTGAACTGGAGGGTTCGTGTCGGACACGGACATGCACTGCATCGGGTTAACTTAACAAGGCTATCAAAATGGTTTTGGGCCTTGTGGCAGAGAAGGTTGGGAGCCGGGGTATGAGATACCTACCCAACCGACAGGAGTCGTATAGAGATACGATTAGCAAGGAGTTGCTTACCGAATAGGCAAGTTGGCTAGCAGTGATGCTAAAGCTCACTAGTCACTCGTGCTAGATGGGTCCTGAATCACTGAGAGTTTGCGGAGGGATGCTGACTTCAGTGGGAGTAGTTATGTTTAAGGCTTGAATTACTCTACATAAACACATTGATTAGTGATTGCATATTTTCTGTTGTAGATCAACGGCACCACATGCTCAACCCAACTTTGCATTGAAATCAATTCTAGAAAAGGATAAACTGAATGGAACAAACTTTACCACCTGGTATAGAAATCTGAGAATTGTTCTCAAGCACGATAAAAAACATGTTCTAGAGGATCCACTTCCAGAGGAACCAGTCGAGAATGCTAATGCCACAACCAAGAATGCCCACCAGAAACACGTTGATGAATCAAACGAGATCAGTTGCCTCATGCTGGCTTGTATGGAGCCCGATTTGCAACAGCATGTTAAAAACATTCAGTCTTTCGATATGATCGAGAGTTTGAAGAGCATGTTTCAGGTGCATGCTAGGACCGAAAGGTTCGACGTCTGGCAATCCTTAACTGATTGTAATCTGAAGGAGGGTGATCCACTGAGCCCACATGTGATCAAGATGATCGGGTACGTGCAAGCTTTGGATCGGTTAGGCTTCCCACTTGGGGACGAGCTGTCCACAAATGCAATTTTGGGTTCTCTTCCACCTAGCTATGGGAAGTTTGTCTCGAACTATCATATGCACGGCATGTATAAGAAGCTCACTGAATTGCATGGGATGCTCAAGGTGGCAGAGCAAGATATTAAGAAAGGCACGCATCAAGTGTTGATGGTGCAGAACTCGGCTAAGTTCAAGAAGAGTTGGTCCAAGAAAAAGGGTAAGGCAAAGGGCACGGAGAAGGCTCTCTCCTCCACTGAGCCAAAGTCCGGACCGAACTCAAAGACCATTTGCATTCTCTACAAGGAAGCTGGTCACTAGAAGAGGAACTGTAGCAAGTGGCTTGCTGAGCATGGCAAGAAGGCCAGAGATGCTTCTTCGGGCAAAGGTACACTTGTTACGTATGTTATAGACATTTACCTTGCTGACATACCTAGTAGCTCTTGGGTATTTGATACCGGATCGGTTGTTCATATTTGCGACTCGATGCAGGGGCTGGTAAGAACTAGGCGTGTGGCACAAGGGGAGATTGACATCAGGGTCGGCAACAAAGCAAGAGTTGCTGCGTTGGAGGTTGGCACGATGCAGCTCAAGCTTCCTTCTGGATTTATTTTGGAATTGAATAATTGTTATTACATTCCCGCACTTAGTCGGAACATTATTTCTGCCTCATGCTTGATGAGTCAAGGTTATGAATTCAATATAAAGGGCAATGGTTGTTCATTTTATTTGAATGGAATGTTCCATGGCTATGCACCCATAGTAGATGGGCTATTTATTTTAAATCTAGAAATGGAACCAGTCTATAACGTGAATGTCAAGAGGCATAAGCCTAATGAGATAAATCCGACATACTTCTAGCATTGGCGGCTTGGACACGTTACTCTGAAATGCATGAAGAAGCTCCATGATGATGGACTCCTAACATTGTCCGACTTCAGGTCGTTCGAGACATGCGAATCATGCTTGCTAGGCAAGATGACTAAGTCACCTTTTGCAAAGAGTTGCGAGAGGGCGTCCGAGCTGTTGGAGTTTATACATAGTGATGTGTGTGGTCCAATGAGCACAACAGCCAGAGGTGGCTATCAGTACTTCGTGACTTTTACCGATGACTTGAGTAGATATGGATATATCAATTTGATGAGGCACAAGTCAGGAACTTTTGAAAAGTTCAAAGAGTTTCAGAACAAGGTTGAAAATACCCTCGGCAAGACGATAAAACTTCTACGATCAAATCGTGGAAGTGAGTACATGAGCCAGGAGTTTGATAATCATCTGCAAAGCTGAGGTATAGTACCTCAGCTCACACCTCCGGTTACGCCGCAGAGAAACGGCGTGTCAGAATGAAGAAATCGAACCTTGTTGGACATGGTCCGGTCGATGATGAGCAAATCAGATTTACCCTTGTCATTCTGGGGATACGCTCTAGAAAATACAACTTTCACACTTAGTAGGGTACCATCTAAATCCGTAGACAAGACACCACATGAGATGTTGACTAGGAAGAGTCCTAGTTTGTCTTTTCTAAAGATTTGGGGTTGTGAAGCATTTGTCAAGCGAGTCATGTCGGACAAGCTTACACCCAAGTCGGATAAATGCATATTCATGGGATATCCGAGGGAAATCTTGGGATATAACTTCTACAACCGAGAAGAGAACAAAGTGTTTGTTTCTCGGAACGGGGTTTTCCTAGAGAAAGAGTTTCTCAATCGGGAGGCCAGTGGGAGAACGGTCGACTTAAAGAAATTCGAGAGCCACTCGGGGACGACTCGGCTGGTGATGAGATCATACCGGAGTTGATCAGGGAACCCGTAGTGGAGTCGGCACCGGAGCCACGAAGGTCGGAAAGATTGCGCAGAGTGCGCGATGTATTGTTGTTGGAAAGCGACGAGCCAACCATGTATGCAGAAGCAATGGTGAGCCTACATTCCGAGGCATGGCTCGAGGCCACGAGATCCGAGTTAAAGTCCATGGATGACAATTAAGTCTGGGACTTGGTTGATCTGCCACCTGGCACAGTAGCCATTGGTTGTAAATGGGTCTTTAAGAAGAAAAATGATGTGGATGGAAATGTTCAGATCCACAAAGCTTGGCTTGTCGCTAAAGGTTATGGACAAGTTCAAGGAATTGACTACGACGAGACCTACTCGCCGGTTGTGATGCTAAAGTCAGTGAGGACATACTAGCTATAGCTGCATATTTTGATTATGAGATATGGCAGATGGATGTCACAACGGCTTTCCTTCATGAAAATTTAAAAGAGGATGTATGGTTGTAATTTCTAAGCTTTGGCTATGAATTAGATGAATACACACAAATCAAACTTAGTTTTCATTTGGCACTAATTAAACTCACTTTTCATTTGCAACAAGCATAGTCGTAAAATTGTTAACCTTGGTGGAAAATACATAGCGGCTGCCGGTGCTTCATCACCTCTTGGCACAATGGATGTCTCGGCTAATTTGGTAGTCTTCCTCCTCTTCTTTGGTGGTTCTCTACACGACCAATAAGAAAGTAGTTCACATGCATAGTTGATTACGAAATAGTAATGCAACAAAGTAGTTAATATGCAATAAGAAAGTAGAATGCATAGTTGATTACCTCACATCCATCAAAGCAGCAATGTCATCTTTTTTCCCCTTCTTGCACTTGTGCCAATGGTGCATGTATTCCTAATAGGGGATAAGTGTTGACCACTTTTCCTCTTTTTCTCACTACAACCCTTATGCCTCTCTCTTTGGGGCCGACCAGCTGCTGCTTTTAGCAAGGGTGAATGCATGAAGAATCCATGGTTAGATTCAGGCCACTGGGTCTTGTCACACATAGCAGGGATTAGTTGGCCATAAGCTACTCTAAACATGTCCATGGAGTAATACGAGTGCACATAACTATGTATGTGTGCATTGACAAGTGATGTGATGAATGCTAGAGCATGTTTTCATGGAAGACTAGAAACTTGCCATTGTCTACAAGAAAATATGTTGTCATGCAAGTTGACGACAAACCTAAACCCATTTCCCCCAACTGTGTAACTTCAACAACTTCTTCCGAGCTTTCTACCACCTCCAAGTTCAAGTCTCTACTCTTTGCATTCAACTTCTTAATTATGTGGGGCAAAATTAACTGCCTAAGCTTGTCCATTAAATCGACCAAGTTCAAAGACTTGTGGTGCTTAATCCAATTATTGAAGCACTCTACCAGGTTGTTGGTTACATAGTCGACCTTACAAATGGTTGAGAACTAACTCCTAGTCCACAACCTAGTGTGCCACTTCCTAAGATATGCAGTTGCCGCTGGCTTTCTTGTTTCCATTGCAACCCAATTTTTCTCAAATACATATGTGTTCCATGAGTAAGCAGCATCCCAAAGGTGGTCATCAAATACCTTTCCATGATAGTTTTTCTTGAAGTTTGACACCAAGTGAAACATGCATTCCCTATGTTCTATGTGCTAAAGAAACACTTAACAATTATGCAAGAAAATGTTCACAAATGGGTAAAGTTAAACATCACCATCACTGTACACTTATCCTCCATCATAGAAGCATGTATCCTCCATGGACAATTATTTGCATCTCGTCTTGAACAATAGCCCCTAAACCGACAACGTGTACTATACTCGGTGTTATACTCAAATTCACGTTTGATTGCATGCTGAGAAAGTGCCAACTTGAACTCTTTCATGCTGGGATATGTAAAGCCTTTTGTCATTGGAGGGTCTAATTTGTCATACTCTACGTGTAGAGTATGCTCTGCCTCATGCAACTCCTTGTCCTCCTCTACTTCAAGCTCCTCTACTTCATCATCCTCTACTTCACTCTCAGCCTCACTATCATCCTCAAAAATATAGTCTTTGTCCTTTTCTTTATTAGGACAAAGAACCACATTTAAGGGCATAGGTTCGTCCATTCATTCATATGCTCCTCATCAACACCAACATGCTCATTCTCAGGTCTTGGGTTGCGAAGGTAAGTATCATCCTCTTCTTCTAAATTGTTATTAGGTTGGCTATGCACATCACTATGCCACTCAGTGATAGGATCATACGGATCGGACGGATCACAATATACAATGATCATATTCAACACCCTTGTTTCCGAGTGTTTCTCAAACATAAGCATTCAATCTTGGTCAGATTTTACTTCTAGGCAGATCTTTAGAACATCGTCATAGTACAGCACATGTGCAACTTCCAAATAACCCGGAGGGTACTGCTCTACAATTAATTCAACCAAATCCTTATAGTTTTTCAAGTCACAATCAATGATCTTCTCAAAGCGAAAACATTGAATGTCTTTTCGAGCTTTTTTTTATTGCCAAAAAATTTGATTTTTATCAAATAACTTGAATTTGGATCCATCCCGAGAATTGAAGGCAATTTTGCATCAAACCTATGCATGACAACTTTGCATCAAGTGCCATGAACTTAGCTATCTCGTCACGCCCATGTAGTTGAGGCCAACCGAGATGCACCCTGGACAGCTGCTATCGAGGCCGACCTAGTCGTGCCTTGCCCCGAGCCTCCAGCACTGCTGACGGGCGAGCCCTCGGCTCATGCCCCGCCCTAGCCCGAGCCTCCAGCCAGCCAGCGGTCAAAGTTGTGCGTTGACCCGGCCCCTCCACACCCATAGCCGCACGCTGGCTCGACCCCTCCACAGCCCTGCCGTTGCCAAGGCTCGCCATCGTTGAATCCGCTCGAGTGCCAAGGTCGGGCCCCTCCGCAGCCGCGCACTATCCGTCCTCCGCAGCCGTGGTCTAGCTGCAATCCGCGATGCCTTCCCCATCAGTAGGACCGCCGCTGCCCATGACGCTACTCTCCGCCGCCACCGCTAGTAGGTCCCCAGCCGCCGTCGCAGCTAGTAGGTATCCGGCTGCCGCCGCCGCTAGGGTTCGAGACGGGGAGAGTATGTGTATCGAGGATGGGAGACGAGACGGGGAGAGGATGGTTCGGTCGTTTCTGTTGACTGCATACAGGCAGGGGCATTTTTGTCCAAATAAAAAAAGAGGCATCGGTCCATGCCTATTTTAACAGAGTAAGGTAACAGAGTTGACGTTAGCGTTAGAAAGGGAAAAAAATTAGACATGATGTTAGATAAGGAAGAAAAACATTGCAGTGTTAAATAAGGAACTAATATTTAAAACAGTATTATATAAGGAATTTTCTCTTTCTTCAGTGTGGGAGCAGAGTAGCATGTGACGACAGTTTCAGCAAGCAGAGATGGGCCCGTTTAACTTCTTTGCTTTCTATATATGTATACTTTTTCGTTAGACCATGTTTTAGTCACTGAAGATTTTTAACCTTTTTATGTATTTTTATTGAACTCACATTTATCTATATGATACTTGTGCTTTCGTGATTTTGTCATACCATCGTTTACGAGCATAGGAATAACCGCCGCATTAGGGGTGGATTCCATTCAAAGACCATGAGAAGAAAATCTAGCTATTCTATTATTGAACCAGTTACTCTCTCTATTACAATGATCATAAATTACATGATTAAAATCTACTGACATGGAATAACAATAGTCGAAGATGGCACTAGCAACTGAGGAAGAGTTACCATCTTTTAGGATAATATGGTGCTTTCAACAAATATGTGTTTAAACTTACAAATAAAGAACGATCGTTCTCAAATATTTCTCTCTCCTACTTAAAACTCAAACCAAGCCCCCTCCTCATCTTTGGAGAAGAACGAAGGGAAAATCCTCGACCTAGCGATTCATACATATAGAACTTAGCTCTCACCCTCAAGTGTTTACCCCATTCAAATCCATCCTTCTTCGCACAAACCTTTACAACCTCATCCAGCAAGTTACCTAGAGCCTTCCCAAAAGCATCAGATCATTTATCCAGAGGGAGGTCTACCCTAACCCAAGCTTTAATGTTGTCAAACACCATCTCTAACGGTCTGTTTTCACCATGGAAATCTTTCACACAACCACATTGAAATCAAACTACTAGGGTCCATGGTGCAGAGCATCTTACTAGTTACCTTTGTTGTCAAACCGCACAATGAAGATGCTACATCTATTGTCCTTGACCTGCTTTTCATAATACAAACCCCTTGCTCGTTGCAGTCCTTTCAAAAGCTTGATATTCATCGTGGGGAGAGCACACCTTGCCTGCTTAGTTGGTTTGGGCACCGATGGTGCACGAATATTAGTCCCTTGGATTCCTTCTTCATCGCGATTAGATCTCGTGACATAAATGGTTCTCAACTCATTGTTATGTCCGTAGCCTTCTTCGTCGACGTTGCATACCCACGCCTCGCTTTCTCTGCCATCGCCGCACATCAGAGGATGGTCACCACCATAGGTCTATGTGGAGGACAACGTCGCCCCCGCCCCATGCACCAGTAGAAGACACCACCTGCGGTCGCCCCTTAGCCATTTTTTCATGTGGTATACACACTTGTGCTTCATGATTATGTCATGGCACCAAAGAAGACTTGTCAAGAAATCCTAGTTCTGGATGTGATAATACGATACGCCATGACTCTACAGGCGGTGCTTTGAGCAAATATGGGTAAACTTACCAATAAAACCCGCCCAATTATTTTGCATTGGTACCAAGATCGCATGGAGCTTTTGCAACTGATGTTTATTTTTTCTAATGAAATTGTTGGTTGACTTGGCTATTTTCCCAGCTCCAAGATTTGTGCCTAAAACCAACAGCCTAGAAGACGTTTGCCCCCAAATCCTAACTACCCGCCGTCATATTTTTATCAATTCCATTTTTTTAAACTATAGAGAGAAGGTGTTTTTTTCTACGGGAGCAGAGCAATGACCCATGATCGGCCCACTTTTCTTCGTGTTTACCTCGTGCTCAAAGCTGAATCAACGACGGCTTGGGCATACCCTATGCAATTGGTGGTGGATGGATGGACGCCCCTAGTTCAGAGATCAGAGAGCTTTTTTATGGAAAAGATGTGCATTCCGATGGATATGACGGGCCTCTTGTGGTTTGTAGGGTAGAAATATCAGAGGAATAGGATTATCATAGAAAGTGACATGACAGGCATTTCAAATTCTATAGAAAAAAAGATGTCATCTGATTGATAGGATTTTTTTTCATTGAGTCTACAATAATGTGTTTTTTTGTATGTAATACAAAAAATTTATTCATGTCCTACAAAGAAATGCAATTTTATTCCTACAAACCAAAGGCTCCAAAGAAAATAAATCTATGAAATTTTCATCCTTTAGAATTTCTACAAAATTCCTACGAACCAAACGAGACAATAACCAAATGCAGTTGGAGATAGTGCAATATATCAAGATGCCCCCAGTAATAACATACCCTGCCTATGCAATATATCAAGATGCGACATTGTGTTTTCTCCACATAAAAAATCATACCACACCAGCTAATCATTATTAAAAAAATGAAATGATGATGCCAATTGCAAAAACATGTACAGTAGTGTTGCCCTCGTGCCAACCATATTTCGGTAAATACACAATGCCATGATTTGAACATAAATTAACCCAAGTCAACTATATCTGATAATTTAAACCTATATGTCAAAGAGTCAATGGAATAGCATACACTTACCATATTAACCAACATTTAGTATACATATAAAATGCATCAAAACTAACATCACCTGAACAACATAGGAAAGCGTTCACATATATTGTTACCTATTCAATATATGTAATATATTGTTTTCCTATTAGGCAAGTCAGTTGTCGCAAAATATGTGAAATTATATTTTTCTGGTTGGTAAGGTATGCATATTCTCATTCACTTAACCATTTCAAACACGGATATATAAGAACCACAACAAATGTATGGTAGTTGACACAACAATTACCATATATAAGTTGTCAACTCTTACACTGTCAAACATTTATACCAAACTCAAGAAGTTTGTTTTATAGTCAATGGAAGATACATCACCCAGATTTTTAAACCATTCCAAAATTATATTTTAGAAGAAAAAAATAACCATGAGTTAAGTGGCCAAGTGAGAGGAATACTATATCTTTTGGTTTTCCTCTACTCTTTTTTATTTCATATATTATTCTGAATTCGTCACAAATCTACTCACACGAGTTCATGACTTTCCCCACGTTGTTGACTTATTTCTATTATAGGAGTCTGTTCACCTCGCTTAGGACAGTAGTTTTTCTAACTTTTTCCATTTTTAATTCTCGAAGGCCAGGTGACGTGACGGCATCAAATAAAATCATATTAATAGGAAGGAAGTTGCGATGTACCCAATAAGCACAAATTATTTATATTGAACTTCAATACTTATTTACAAATTGTTTTGTCCTCATAAAGTTATAATTTTTAATACATTACAACAAGAAACATATTTAAACCAGGTTCACTTAAACATGTGAAAATAACAATAACAATAATAATAAGATAAAATTGCATGTCTTCTTGGATTAATTTGTGATTCTTACATCAATATAATGCATGGTTATGTGTGTACATCTACAAATGTTTTAATAGAGACCTCTAAAGTGTGTGATGTAAATATCTTTATAGATGTATTTTATGATTAGATACACTAAAGTAGAAACACCTAGAGTACACACAATGTTTACAATGAACCTAGTAAATAATGATTGGCACACCGGTTTATCATTTTTTCTGGACAAACATATCTTACATATGATGGATGTGTTCAATTATTTGTTGACGATGTGTGTATGTCCTATATTTCGTACTTAAATAGCACCCCTCTAAGGTAACATATAGCACAAGTTGTAAAGCAAGAGTCTAAGAGTGCACCGATTTTAGGATGTTTGCATAGACTTCTCATATGGACCTGGTTGAGGAAAAACAACCTCAAAACCACCATCTACACATTGATTGGTTGCCTGCATATTGATTAGCTGCATGAGGGAACTAATTTTGACCCGTTGTTTGGTTGTCCGCATTGCATTAGATGCGCATAGGACACGTTGTTTGGTTGCAGCCTGCATTAGGTGCTCTCACCACTTCTCACTAGTGGTGACCTTACCACACACTATCTTAAGAGTATCACTCCTAGCTATGAAAGAAATTACAGTTCATCCTAGCTACTATCAAATAGCAGTACACATTATTAAGAGTCGATTGGTTGCATGGGAAAGTTCATCATCCATCCTCTTCCTCTTCCTCCTACCTCTTCTGTTGATGTTGTTCCTCTTCCTCTGTTGTTGTTGCTGCTTCCTCTTCCTCTTCCTCTGTTGCTTCCTCTTCTATTGCTACTCTTTATCTTCTTCTTCTTCTTATTCAGATCCTTGTCTGGTCTTTGTTATCTCACATTCCATGTGCCCACTCTAGCCTTTTGGTATTCTAGGCTTCGTTGTCAAATGCATCCATACCATGGACACCGGGGTCAAGATCGTCAAGTGTCACATCTTCCTCCTCAGGCACCAGTTCATCAAAATCCCACTCCAGGATCCAGTTATGCAAAATGCAACATGCAAGGACAAGCTTGATCTTGGTCGGGTAAGGATGGAATGGCTTTTGATCCACGATCTTGAACCTGTTCTTCAAAGCTCCAAATGCCCTCTCAATGGTTACTTTAAGGATGGAGTGCCCGAGATTAAACAACTCCTATGGAGTCCTAGGGTAGTTCCTACCAGAGAACTCGATAGATGGTAGCTAGTCTTCCTGAAGGATGGAAGAACACCTGGTTTACATGCATAGCCAGCATCTCCTAGGTAGAACTTGAACACAGGGATGTTGATGCCATCAGGACGACTCATCTTGTCACTGAGTATGTTAGCATCATGTAGTGACCCTTCCCAACTCATGAATGTACACACGAATGTATGAGTTCAGGCCCCTCTCGTGGAGGTAACAGCCCTACGCCTCAATGCTCAGGAGCTTTCTGTCGTGTGGAATATGAGTGTTATAGGGGGTGCGAACCCTCGTGCCAGAGGGGAGGGGCGGCTTATATAGAGTGCGTTGCCCCTCATGAATACATGACAACCAAGGGTTCGATCATGGCAATAAAGGTCTACGTTACTGATAACGTATGTAATAAATGGTACTAATGATGACTAGTCAAACGCCTGTTAGTTGGCCTCCCTGGGGTGCCTTTTGGTCTTCTGCTATCGACTGGCCATTGGTTCTTCCGAGTAAAAAGCTACTGTCGAGTGGAGGGAGAAACCTCTGAGTGGATTATCTGTCGATTGACTCATGCACTAAGGTGACTTTAGTCGGAGTCCTCCTTGTAATCTTTAAGTCCTCCAATACAGTGTCCCTAGGTAGGGTACGTAGGTCAGGCCTAGGACCCTACCCTAGGTACATATCCTCGTCATTAGCCCCCGAATGGATCGGGGTTCGAGTGAAAAAGGGATCGATGCTGGTTCTGATAAGGCACAGAAATTCCGAATGCATCTCAGGGCTTTATGGAAATCTGCATCAACTGGAGTCTTTATCATTCGCCCTGATCGATTCTTCCTTGATGAACGTCCGAGTGAACTTGAGCACAAAACCAGTTTTGAGTGAACAATCAAGATCTTTTGATGTGACTGATCGCTTCGTTAGGCCCTAATTCCACGACATTCAAAAATTTGGGAAGCGTGCACCGCGCGATAACAACGCAAGGACTGGGGCAAGTGGGGGCATGACGCCTTGATCTCCGTGTCGTATTTTAGCCACATACAGTGCTTCTTCTACATCTGGGATTCACATGGATCTGGCGAGCCCGCAGGTCAGCGACTCACTCGGGTGCATATAAGATAAGGCCGCGCAGACGCGGGCACAATGCTTCTCCCCCAAATCCCATGTTTTCCTTTGCCTCCTCTGCTTCACTCGCGCCGCTCAGCTCCGCCTCAACGACCACCGTTGTGATGACGAAGAGCAAGATGGAGAAGCTCCAGCATACCAAGAAGTGAGGGGCCAAGGCGAAGAAGCTGTCGGGCGCCTGATTCACGACGCCGCTGGGGTGGATCTAGGGACATTTTCTCCCGTCGACAGTCACAACGGAGGACGTCCAGAACCTCGTCGCCGATGGGCTAGTGGCTAATGGCTCATGAAGGCTGTCGGAGGAGGAGATCGAGCCAGAGCCGCGTGAAGGGGAGCGAGTCCTCCTCCTCACCCACGTCGAGCGAGGTTTTTCTTTGCCTCTCCATCCATTTGTCCGTGGGTACCTGCACTTTTTTGGAGCGCAACTTCACCACTTCCTTCCGAATGCCATCTCTACCTTGCCACTTTCATTACCTTGTGTGAATGCTTCTTAGGCTGTCCCCCTCATTGGGGTTTGTTCAAACATATCTTCACTATCCGATCCCAGTCGGTCAAACAAGACAACCCAGATGATAGAAAAACCCATGTCATCCATCTATGTGGTGGCCTCGGACTCCAAAAGAGGGCTAGGATTGCGTTTCCGTCGATGACTTTTCCTGAATCTGTTCGGGGCTGGCAGTCGACTTGGTTTTATTGTAATGACGTTGCATCTCCCAATATGTCGACTGGCCTTCCCCCTTCACACCGGAGCAACCCAGAAGGAGAGAACGTCCAGGTAGGAACTTTAGTGAACGTGGTTGTCAATCTGATTTGTAGCGGAGTGACTGGCATGGATCTGCTTGAGACATTTCTCAGTCGACGAATCCAGCCCCTTCAAGCGAGGGACCACACTATGTGGCACTACTCAGGCGCTGAGGACACCACTCGGACACATCTAGAGGAAGACTCTGAGAAGATTGTCGCATAGTGGCTTCGAAGCATCACTGGTGCCTGTGACAACCCCCTGGGAGCCAAGCGAATCTTGCTCATCTCTACCGAGAACCCGCCGCCGAATTTGGTAAGTTATGTCTTTGTCGAATGCTTTCATGTTTCGTAGAGTGATTGGGTCATCCGTCGACTGACTTTACTATTTGTATCTCGCAGGATTTTACGAACATGTACTCGCCCATGCCGAATGGAGATCAGTCGGATGACGGAGAGGAGAGCGAGGGCGGCAGCGGAGACGTTGATTATGTCGAGGACAACGAAGGCAATTAAGAGGACTCAGATGAGAGCGAGTAAGAGGCTGAGTCTCCTCTGCACACCGAGCATCGTTCTAAGAAGCGCCAGGATCCAGTGGCTGCCCCAAGCAAAACCTTGATGTCGAGCACGAGAAAACCGAAGCGTGACTAGGCTATGACACTTGAGTCGAGGGAACGAGCCCCGAAACAGCCCAGGTCTGACGCACCGAAACCTCTGAAGGCTCTGCCTCGCATGAAGATCGTCGTGCCTGTCACCTCAACGTGAGTGTTCATTTTCCTTTTCCTTTTACTGTTCTGGAACTTCATGTCTTTGCTGACCGAGTGAAATTTATCTGCCAAAGCTGCTACCTTAGTGGCGTCGCCTCCATGAGATGAAGAGGAGCACATGGAAGTAGATAATGCTGATGTGGCCACCTCTCAACTAGGTACAACAAATCTTCATTCTGCTCTGTTTTTCGGAAATAATTTGTCGACTGAATAAGTTAGCATTGTCGATTGGTTGTTGCAGACATCATCCAGTTTGAGGACGATGAGGAGCCATAGTTGGGTACGGGAGGTGAAGGTGTGACCTTAGGCACCCCGCGAGTACGTGCTCGAAGAACGTCGTCAGGGGAAACGCCTTGCAAGTCGACCGCTGCATCATCTCAAGGGCTTGGCGACTCGTCCCGAGCCTGAACAGAACTAGCGGCTCCGCTGTCGAGTGCCCCGCCAGCTGCTTCAGCTCTTGTGGCCCCAACGCCAATTGGGCAACCCCAAGCTACCCTTGCGGCCTTAGCTGCAGCATCGAATCACTCGACAACTGCCTTCTCTTTGTACCGCGTCCCAGAGGACCAGACTGGAGCTGGCAAATAAGTTATGATTCAGGCTGAGCAGATGATGATGCGTACAAAGGAGGCATACAAGGCGATCAAGTTGGCTTATGATGCCAGCTCGGCACTTTGTGCCAATGTCCGAGTAAGTGCAATTGTAAGTTCATTTCCGATTTAATTCTTGTCCATCATGATTCTACACCCATTGGGTGTTTTCTTTTGATGCACATTTGCTTGTTTTCCTCTCGAGTAGATTAGGTCTTAGTCGAGTGGTTTTTGGTCCATTGGCGGCACGCTGAATGCACCCACTGGGTGTAGTCCCCAAGACCGTTGTCGAATGGTGATGACATCGGCAAGGGTCTTAGAATTGTTTTGATAATCTCTTCACATTCGATAAGCCAAACCTAGTCGAGTGTTAGTAGGTCTAGTGGGGGCACGCTGAGTGCACCCACTGGGTGTAGTCCCCGAGACCGCCGTCAAGTGCTTGCATTGGCGGGGGTCTAATATAGACAAAGTTTTTTTAGACAGGCCAGACCTGGTCGATTAGAGTTGTATCCGGTGAGGGCATGCTGAGTGCACCCACTAGGTGTAGTCCCCGAGACTACTGTCAACCGTTTGCGATGGGTACTAGTCTTAAGAACTTACACTCGGGATCCTTTTTCGTACGCGGAGTATGTTTGTCACTCGGTTCGTCCAGTGCTTCTGAATGCTTATCTTAGAGATGAAGAGGTCAGAACCTATCCTGCAGGTTTCATGGATATCAATTCCATCAACCATGATATGACACGGGTTTCGTGGACATGATTTCATCAACCATGATATGACGCAGGTTTCATGGACATCATTTCCATCAACCATGATATGACGCTTTGCAGGAGAGTGTGGTGGGGTGGCGGGCCGTCATCCAGTCGGCTGCACTTGCACCTTTCCACTCGGGAGTGGAGAAATATTAATGTCGTCTGAATTACTTCTTTGTTGATTTCAGAAAGCTTGTGAACATGGGACTCAGTACGTCGACCTAGAGAAGGAGAAGAATCAGCTTCAAGTGGATCTGGAGGTGTCCAAGAACAATCTAGACCGTGCACACACTGAGCTGAGGACCCTGGGAGGTAATCTTTGTCGACCAACTACACTATCCCTCTCATCTTCCATCCTTTGAACCGAGTGTCCTCACTCGAACAGACGTGCATGATGAGAACTACCGACTCCAAGTGTCGTGGTTTTATTACGGCAGATGTCCGGGTGAACGGACTTAGGTTCGAGGCCATCGCTAATGGGGTGGACTCAAAGGGGTTAGTCGGGACGAAAGACACGGATTTACCCAGGTTCGGCCCCTCTAATCGAGGTAATAGCCTACGTCCTGCTTGTGTTTGTATTGCTTGCGGATCGATTACAAGGAGCTAGAAGCTTGACCTAGTTCTCGATTGCCTGTCCTCTAAGTCGCCCCGGGTCTGCCTTTATATAAGCGGTCAGGACCACCAGGTCGTTACAATTGCTAACCGAGTCTCTCTCTATCTTCTTGTCCGAGCCGTCTGCGAGTCGGCTTGCACGCCCGGGTCTTCTCCGTCCGGGTTGTTGTATGGCCCATACCTTGAGCCACCTATCCTCCTGGGCCACTAATCTTATGGCTCACCTTTGGGCCGGCTCACGAGCCAGCAACATGACCCGGAGCCTTCAGGGCGGGTCATATCGTGGGGTTATATCCCCAACATTAGGCCCCAGGCTGAATTGAGCTTGCTCACTTCATCCTTCTCTTCCACTTTTGGCGAGTCGCCCGGAAATGACCCGGCATGACGTCATGAGATCTGCTGACGTATCACCAAATCTTTCATTAACTGTCATCCCGAGAATCGAGGCGTCCGCCTCGGCCAAACGGTGCCATCGCCTGGAT
Organism: Hordeum marinum; assembly: GCA_022496015.1. Lineage (NCBI taxonomy): Eukaryota > Viridiplantae > Streptophyta > Magnoliopsida > Poales > Poaceae > Hordeum > Hordeum marinum. The sequence goes on along the minus strand of CM039674.1, from coordinate 503,171,353 downwards.
TTTCGCACCTTCCTTAACCCCTTTTTAAATATGACCCGTGCAGGTCAGGGTTTCCCATCGTCCCGCTCGTGCCTCTTCTTCTTCGTCTTCTTCCTGTCATCGCCCCAGCGTCTTCGAGCTTCGCTCCGGCGCCGTCCGTATGTTGTCCCCAACTTGGCCGCTGCATCACCCTGAACGTGCACCATCTCCGGTGAGTTCTCCTGCTCCTTAGATTGCCATTGCCATAGTAGGGTTTCCACCGGGGGCTCTGCCACTGCCGCTCGGGCTCCGGCACCGCCATCGCGAGTGTATCTCGATGCCGCTAACGCCTTTAGAATGCGTTGTTGCTTCACAGCAGTGCGCGGGCCGGCCGCGCGTAATGTGCGGACCACGATGGCTCCAATCTATTTCCTTTTCTTCCGCTGTTCATCGCTAGGTCCGGATAAAATTTATTTTCTCTGCTTTTGTAGATCCGTAGACATAGCAATATCTTGCAGAATCTGTTTTTTAGGACTTACCCAATTTTCAATCTTCCTTCCCCTGTATGAGCCGCTAAGCCTCGTCCGGCTCTTGTCACCCGGACAGAAGCATGATATCATAGAGTCCTTAAATTTGTAAGCCACCGCAGATTCCTGCTTGTTCTTGATTTGCCGTCTTTATCTCCTTTGTACAGTAGTTAAGCCGCCGTCATGTCTCGTGCGTCCAACTCTTGCAACTGGGTTGGCCCCTGCGTCACGGAAGAATATTTAGCAGATCTTGTCGAAGCGGGCACTCTCCATCCCAAAGAGGTTCTTCACTGGCGGGCTCCGGGTAATGAGACCCAGCCTGCACCCAAAAAAGGAGAAGTAGTCGTTTTCACCGACCACATTGAGCGAGGGTTCATGCCGCCCGGCTCTAAATTTTTCCGGGACATTCTTCATCTGTATAAGCTGCACCCTCAAGACTTGGCCCCCAACTCTGTTTCAAATATATGCAACTTCCAAGTGCTCTGCGAGGCTTATCTGCAGTCCAGGCCGTCTGTGGGGTTCTTTCGGGAGTTCTTTTATGCCAACCGCCAAACCGAGATGAAGGGCGGTCAAAGTCTGGAACTTGGAGGGATCTCTATTCAGCGTTGTAGAGACATCATTTTCCAGCTACGCAAATGCCGAGTCACCCAAAGGACTGGAATAAAACATGGTTCTACTGCAAGGATACCTCTCCTGAGGGTGAACGCCCCTTGCCGGGCTATCGTCCTTCCCGACTCAAGACAGATTCGGAGCTTCCGGGCCGGCTCACAGCCTCGGAGCGTGCCAGATTTGAGCCGGCTCACACTAAGCTCAAGGCGCTCATGGCCAATGGACTAACAGGAATAGACTTGATCCGCTGCTAGATTTCTTGGAGGGTCATGCCCTTAAGCCACAGGGGCCGGCTTATGTGTGAATATGAAGGCAAGTACGACAGTTCCTTGTGCTTCAGTAAATCAATTTTGACCGAAGATGACATCACTATGACCATCCGGAGCCTTGTCCACGAAGCCTCCGGCTCTTGCAGCGCCATCGGGCTGGCGCCTTTCTGCGTCAATCATCCGGCTCCAGATGTAAGTTAATCTCTTCCCATCCGTCTCTTGGATGTTGCTTGTACTTTGCTGATTTATTACTCCTTCCCCGGGTCACTCCTGTAGGCTGAATCAGACTTCTGGAAGAAGGAATATATTGCCCCTCCGAAGAAATCCAAGAAGAATGTCGCGACTAAGAAGGCTAAAAAAGATGCCCCGCAAGACAATTTGTTTGACCCGCCACCATCATCCAGCTCAGAGGTAAAGTTTTAACTGCCTTGTTTGATTTTTTTACCTTCCTGCTTTATTAATGCTTGTTTTACTCGCAGGATGAAGTGGAAACCAGTCGTGCCAATGCTCCTCAGGTAAATTACATTTCTTCCGGCTCAGAATGTTTCGTCCCCCGAAAGCCACGGCGGGTTATCAGAAAAGTTCCTCTTTCTCACCCTCTTGCTTATCTGGCTCCCGATTTTCTTTTAAAAAAGCAACAGCAAGTCGAGCATCGACAGACTCGAAGCACCGGCTCTACTGAGCTCATGTCTGGGCTACCAAACTCTCCGGCTCCAAAGAAACGCCCCGCCAAGGTTTAAGTCTCTACTTTTCTTTTGACTTTCCTTTGTAAACTTGATACTTTCCTCACCTTTCTGTTATGTTCTTTGTAGAAATCTCCTTCCTCCGGAAACTCTTCGGCGTCAATTCTACCACCGCCCAAGATTAATCCGCTGTAAGCATTCCTTACTATGATATCTGGATATCCGGCTGTTAATATGATAGCAACATCTTCAACTGCTGATCCTTCTATTTTACAGTGCTCAAGCTAAACGTCGCAAGACCAACAAGCCCTCCTCCGGCCCATTTATCGAAGAGCCAGATCCCAAACAACCGGAGGAGACTCAACTAGAAGAAAACCCAGCGGCTGCCTCCACGGAGCCGGCCGCTGAAGATGTCATCATGGAGAGCCCTCCAAGGGCTCCTTCAAAGCCGGCGACTCCTGCCAAGACCCCTGACACTCCGGATGTTGTTATCACCAGGTCTGGTCATCAAACGCCTCCGGCTCATGTGTTGACCAAACATACAGATCCGGCTGAAGCCTCAAAAAAGCTGAATTTTGACTCTTCGTACGAGAAGATGACAGCCGAAGAGCTCCACGTCGGGTATATAAACCGGGTTACCACCAGCCGGGATCTGGAACTTCGATTGATCTCTTCAATGAAGACAAAATATGAGGTACCTTTCCTTCTTACCATATCCTTAGTTAGCCCCCAAGAGCCGGCTTAATGTACTGAATCGTTGAGCCGGGTCTTTCTGTGACCTCTGTAGATATTGTCATGTCAAATTCCCTTAAAATTGCTTTAGCTTTGTACTGTAAATAAAGTGAACCGCCAATCGTAGCCCCCAAGGGCCGTCTCAGATTTTATTTGAGCCGGGTCTTTAATGTAGACATCTTGAAGATCTAATCGTAGCCCCTAAGGGCCGGCTCAAATTATATTTGAGTCGGGTCTTTAATGTAGACATCTTGAAGATCTAATCGTAGCCCCCAAGGGCCGGCTCAAACTTGATGAAGTTGAGTCGGTGCTTCCATTATTAGTACATTGAAGAGCCATAGTGTAGCCCCCAAGTTCCAGATTAGCTTTGAAGGAGATAAACCAGAATTGCATTGCATACTAAAAGATCAAATATACATTAGCCCCCAAGTGTCAAATATATTGCTTGCAATCTATTTGAGACTTGTATTTGCTTTTAACACTCGTCCTACATTTTGGCGGCTTATCCTGTATTTTGATGTATTATAGGAAGCTTTGAATGAAGTCGGGTCTCAGTTGACGGATTTGAAGGCCAACCTGGCGGCTCAGCAAGAAGCCCGAAGCATTGCTGACAAAAAGTGTCGGCTTCTCTCTAAGGAGCTGGCCAATGTCACTGCTGAGCTTACATCTTTGAAAGAGACGACTGAATCTGAAAAGGCCGCTCTGACCAAACGGGCGGACAACGCCGAGCAGCGGCTCACAGCTTTGGCGGAGTAACTTCAAGGCCTGAAGCAGCACATAGCGAAGATGTCAGCCGCCCTATTTGGTAAGTTTCTGTTTTACTTTGTACTGTTTAACATTGCTAGTAAAAAACTGGCGACTCATTAACTTTATCCGACTTATCCAGGTCCCAGGAGCCGGTAGTTGGCTTCTGATAGCCTTCTGCCACTGAAGGCCATCTACACTTTTGTGGAACAGCTATACTGCGGTGCCATCTCCACGATCAAGAGCGTGCAATATAAGGAGAAGATCCCCACTGCTCTGAAAGGGGTCTTGGAGCTCTTCTCCACAATGCCCAAGCAGATAGAAGAGCTAAAGAAGTCCGCCTTCCGCCAAGGAGCCGTCACTGGATTGAGCCGGGCTCTGGCCTTCGCCCCCGAGCTAACACCGGCTGAAATGATGGATGGTTACCCGTCTAAAAGAGATGATGGCTCAGAATTCACCGAAGAAGATTACATCCGGTGTGTCAAAGAGTCACGCTATCTGGCCTCTGTTCTGGCGGATGAAGCTGACTTGAGCACCTATCAGTCGGCTTATGACGCAGAGGAGAAGAGGATCCGCGGGCCTCTCTACGAGTGGAAAGATCTGACACCCGCGCGCAGAAAGGACCTCTTCCCTTGTGAGCTTGACGCGTCCCCGTTCCTTGAAGGGTCTTTCGCCGCCCTAGCTGACTGTAATTGGGATTTGGGAAATCTCCAGATAAAGCCAGTAGAAGAACCGGAGCGGGATGAGCCGGCCAATAGCTGAGAGTTGTGCTTTTAATCTTTCTGAGCACCTGACTCATGTACCGACTCATGTAATGACCCGCCATGAGCGGTTGAAAACTTGGCAATGCCTTTTGCTCCTTCTGAGAGTAGTTTTTCTAAAGCATGACCCTGCCGTTTGGCGGCTGTATAAATCTTTCACCTCTCTGTGTGCACTTTCCTTCTCTCCGTGTTTCAATTTAATGTGTTACCGACTCTCCCTGGATATACTTTGAGCTTTTCTGATGAGGGGTGTCTATCTTTGAAGACACCCTGGACATCGTGATGTGATGAATGCTAGAGCATGTTTTCATGGAAGACTAGAAACTTGCCATTGTCTACAAGAAAATATGTTGTCATGCAAGTTGACGACAAACCTAAACCCATTTCCCCCAACTGTGTAACTTCAACAACTCTTCCGAGCTTTCTACAACCTCCAAGTTCAAGTCTCTACTCTTTGCATTCAACTTCTTAATTATGTGGGACAAAATTAACTGCCTAAGCTTGTCCATTAAATTGACCAAGTTCAAAGACTTGTGGTGCTTAATCCAATTATTGAAGCACTCTACCAGGTTGTTGGTTACATAGTCGACCTTACAAATGGTTGAGAACTAACTCCTAGTCCACAACCTAGTGTGCCACTTCCTAAGATATGCAGTTGCCGCTGGCTTTCTTGTTTCCATTGCAACCCAATTTTTCTCAAATACATATGTGTTCCATGAGTAAGCAGCATCCCAAAGGTGGTCATCAAATACCTTTCCATGATAGTTTTTCTTGAAGTTTGACACCAAGTGAAACATGCATTCCCTATGTTCTATGTGCTAAAGAAACACTTAACAATTATGCAAGAAAATGTTCACAAATGGGTAAAGTTAAACATCACCATCACTGTACACTTATCCTCCATCATAGAAGCATGTATCCTCCATGGACAATTATTTGCATCTCGTCTTGAACAATAGCCCCTAAACCGACAATGTGTACTATACTCGGTGTTATACTCAAATTCACGTTTGATTGCATGCTGAGAAAGTGCCAACTTGAACTCTTTCATGCTGGGATATGTAAAGCCTTTTGTCATTGGAGGGTCTAATTTGTCATACTCTACGTGTAGAGTATGCTCTGCCTCATGCAACTCCTTGTCCTCCTCTACTTCAAGCTCCTCTACTTCATCATCCTCTACTTCACTCTCAGCCTCACTATCATCCTCAAAAATATAGTCTTTGTCCTTTTCTTTATTAGGACAAAGAACCACATTTAAGGGCATAGGTTCGTCCATTCATTCATATGCTCCTCATCAACACCAACATGCTCATTCTCAGGTCTTGGGTTGCGAAGGTAAGTATCATCCTCTTCTTCTAAATTGTTATTAGGTTGGCTATGCACATCACTATGCCACTCAGTGATAGGCTCATACGGATCGGACGGATCACAGTATACAATGATCATATTCAACACCCTTGTTTCCGAGTGTTTCTCAAACATAAGCATTCAATCTTGGTCAGATTTTACTTCTAGGCAGATCTTTAGAACATCGTCATAGTACAGCACATGTGCAACTTCCAAATAACCCGGAGGGTACTGCTCTACAATTAATTCAACCAAATCCTTATAGTTTTTCAAGTCACAATCAATGATCTTCTCAAAGCGAAAACATTGAATGTCTTTTCGAGCTTTTTTTTATTGCCAAAAAAATTGATTTTTATCAAATAACTTGAATTTGGATCCATCCTGAGAATTGAAGGCAATTTTGCATCAAACCTATGCATGACAACTTTGCATCAAGTGCCATGAACTTAGCTATCTCGGCACGCCCATGTAGTTGAGGCCAACCGAGATGCACCCTGGACAGCTGTTGTCGAGGCCGACCTAGTCGTGCCTTGCCCCGAGCCTCCAGCACTGCTGACGGGCGAGCCCTCGGCTCATGCCCCGCCCTAGCCCGAGCCTCCAGCCAGCCAGCGGTCAAAGTTGTGTGTTGACCCGGCCCCTCCACACCCATAGCCGCACGCTGGCTCGACCCCTCCACAGCCCTGCCGTCGCCAAGGCTCGCCATCGTTGAATCCGCTCGAGTGCCAAGGTCGGGGATGCTAGCGTTTACTCATGTAAGCATGATATATATGATGATAGCGGCTTTCAACGCCTGCTAAGTAAAGTATGGTCACAGATGTACGATATTCCATGGCTGCAATGTCTCTTGACCCGCGGTTTCCGACTCATCTCTGACATCAATGAGGTAATATGACCCATTGTTAAGGTTCCTGCTGATCACAAAAGGCCCCTCCCATGGTGGAGATAACTTATGCATTCCAGATTGGTCTTGAATCAACCGGAGCACCAGGTCACCTTCCTGGAACGTCCGGGTCTTTACCCTGCGGCTATGATAGCGTCGTAGGTCTTGTTGATAAATTGCCGACCTGGCTGCTGCTAACTCTCGTGCTTCATCCAAGGCGTCCAACGCATCTTGGCGTGCAACCTCATTATCCATCTCAACATAAGCCGCCACCCTTGGTGAGTCATGCCAGATGTCACTAGGTAGAACCGCCTCAGCACCGTACACCATGAAGAAAGGTGTGAAACCTGTAGATCTGTTAGGTGTAGTTCTGATGCTCCATAAGACGGAAGGCAACTCCTCAACCCAACATCCGGGTGTCCGCTTCAAAGGAACCAGGAGCCATGGTTTGACACCTCTTAAAATTTCCTGATTGGCTTGCTCTGCCTGACCATTAGACTGTGGATGTGCCACGGCTGAAACATCAAGCCGGATATGCTCCTTCTCACAAAATGTTTTCATAGCTCCTTTGGATAGATTTGTTCCATTGTCCGTAATGATACTGTGTGGGTAACCAAAGCGATAAATCAGTTTCTTAACAAATTGAACCGCTGTAGCTGTGTCACATTTACTGACCGGCTCTGCCTCTACCCACTTAGTAAATTTATCAACTGCCACCAGAAGGTGTGTTTTCTTATCCTTGGATCTCTTGAAGGGCCCTACCATATCAAGCCTCCAGACCGCAAATGGCCAAGTAATTGGTATCATCCTCAACTCTTGAGCCAGAACGTGAGCACGCCGGCCAAACTTCTGACAGCCGTCATACTTACGGACTAAGTCTTCTATGTCCTTGTGAGCCGTCAACCAGAAGAACCCATGTCGAAAAGCCTTGGCCACTAAAGTTTTTGACCCGGCATGATGTCCACAGTCGCCAGCATGAATTTCACTCAAGATTTGCTGGCCCTCCTCCGGTGAGACGCAGCGCTGGAAGACACCCGTGACACTACACTTATGTAACTCACCATTGATAATCGTCATAGACTTAGAATGCCGGGTGATCTCCCTGGCCAGATCCTCCTCCTGAGGTAACTTATCGCGTGTCAGATACGCCAAATAAGGAATAGTCCAGTCTGGGGTAGCATGTAGAGCCGCCACCAATTCCGCTTCCGGGTCAGGAATAGCCAGATCCTCCTCAGAGGGTATCTTGACAGTCGGATGATGCAATACATCCAGAAAAACATTAGGTGGTACCGACTTTCATTGAGAGCCTAACCATGACAAAGCATCAGCCGCCTCATTCCTGCGACAATCAATGTGATTCACCTGGTACCCCTTGAAGTGACCGGCAATGATGTCAACCGCCTGTTGATAAGCCGCCATACGCGGATCCTTGGAGTCCCAAGTACCTGAAACTTGCTGAGCCACCAGATTTGAGTCGCCTAAACATCTGACCTGGCTTAAATTCATCTCTTTAGCGACTCTGAGACCATGGAGCAGTGCTTTATACTCAGCTGCATTATTAGTACAAGGGAACATTAACCGGAGCACATAACAAAACTTGTCACCTTTGGGGGAGGTGAGAACAACTCCTGCATCGGACCCCTCTAGCTGCTTGGACCCATCAAAGTGTATAGTCCAATATGTGTTATTCGGATTCTCTTCGGGGGCTTGACATTCGGTCCAATCATTTATGAAATCCACCAAAGCTTGAGACTTAATTGTTGTACGAGGAACATACTTGATGTTAAGAGGACCCAGCTCTAAGGCCCACTTGGCAATCCTCCCTGTAGCTTCTCTATTTTGAATGATATCTCCCAACGGGGCAGAACTGACCACTGTTATTTGATGCCCCAAAAAATAATCTTTTAACTTGCGGTTGGCCATGAAAACTCCGTATACTAACTTCTGCCAATGTGGATACCTCTGCTTAGACTCTGCCAAAACTTCACTAATGTAATAAACCGGCCTTTGCACAGGATACTCCTTCCCTGCCTCCTTGTGCTCAACCACAATTGCTACACTGACCGCTCTGTTGTTAGCCGCCACATAAAGGAGTAATGGCTCTTTCTCAACCGGAGCAGCTAACACTGGCGGCTCAGTCAACTGTTTTTTAAGAGTTTCAAGTGCTTCGGCTGCTCCCGTGCTCCACTTAAACTTGTCTGTCTTCTTCATCATCTGGTATAAGGGAATGGCTTTCTCCCCAAGCCGGCTTATGAAGCGGCTCAACGCAGCAATCCGTCCTGCAAGGCGTTAAACGTCATTAATGCACGTCGGCTCCCCCAAAGAAGTGATAGCCTTAATCTTATCCGGGTTAGCCTCGATGCCCCGCTCAGAGACCAAGAAACCCAAAAGCTTTCCTGCTGGAACACCAAAGACACACTTCGTCGGGTTAAGCATCATCTTGTAGACCCGGATATTTTCAAAGGTTTCTTTCAAATCATCTAAGGGAGTTTCCTTCTTATTGGATTTAACCACGATGTCGTCTACGTCAGCATGAACATTTTGGCCAATCTGACTGTGGAGGCAGTTCTGCACACAACGTTGGTAAGTCACCTGGGCACTCTTGAGCCCGAAAGGCACGGAGACGTAGCAGAACGCCCCAAAAGGTGTAATAAACGTTGTCTTCTCCTGATCTTTCGTTGCCATCTTAATCTGATGATATCCTGAATATGCATCCAGGAAGCATAAACTTTTACATCCGGCTGTTGCATCAATAATTTGATTGATACGAGGGAGTGCAAAAGGGTCAGCCGGGCAAGCCTTGTTAAGGTCCGTGTAATCTATACACATACGCCAAGTGTCGTTCTTTTTTAACACTAGCACCGGGTTAGCCAACCACTCCGGGTGAAAAACTTCCACTATAAAGCCTGCGGCTAAGAGCCGGGCAACTTGCTCCCCAATAGCTTTACGTCTCTCTTCGTTGAACCGTCGTAGAAACTGTTTGATCGGCTTAAACTTTGGATCCACATTAAGATTGTGCTCAGCGAATTCTCTCGGTACACCCGGCATGTCAGAAGGCTTCCATGCAAAGATGTCCCGATTCTCACGGATGAATTCGATGAGCGCGCTTTCCTATTTGGGATCCATGTGAGCCCCAATGATGAACTGCTTGAATGAGTCACCCGGATTGAAATCTACTGCCTTGGTATCATCCACTGAAAACTTGAGTGGCGGCTCAACTTCTGTCGTAGGCTTCTTCAGCGGGGTCATATCCTTCGGGTCAACGTTGTCCTTGTAGAATTTCAGCTCCTCCTGAGCACAACTAGACTCCGCATACACCGCATCTCCTTCCTCGCACTCGAGAGCCGTTTTCCTATTACCGTGAACGGTAATTGTACAATTTAAGCCGGGCATTTACGTTGGGCCGGTGGGTTTTGAGTTGCAGATAAACATAGCAAGGCCTAGCCATAAATTTGGCATAAGCCAGCCTCCCAAATAGTGCATTATAGGGACTTTTGATTTTGACCACCTCGAACCACAAGGACTCCACCCTGTAATTATGCTCATCGCCAAAAGCTACTTCCAATGAAATCCGGCCCATCGGGTATGCTGATTTACCCAGGACCACACCATGAAAAACGGTGGAGGAAGGTTTAAGATCTTTGTCAAGCAACTTCATCCGCCAGAAAGTGTCATAATAAAGGATGTTGATGCTGCTACCTCCGTACATAAGCACTTCATTTACCATATAGCCATTCACCTGAGGGGCCACAACTAGAGCCAGCCGGCCCGGGTCATCTACCCGTGGCGGGTGATCCTCCCGGCTCCACGTTATGTCATACTCAGACCACGGTTAATATCGCGGGAGAGCCAGAGCAACCGCATTAACCGCTCGCCTCCACAACTTCTCGTCTCGTTTATTGTGACCGGTCATGAATACATGATACTGTCCAGAACTGAGCTGCTTCGGGTTACTCTGAAACCCGGACTGATTGCGTTGCTGCTGATTGTTGTTATCGCTGTTGTTGCCAGGATGCTGTTGGTGCCCCCCTTGGTTATTCTGACCCGGATGCCCGTTTCCTGAACCGTCGGCGCCGAATCCAGCCCCTGGCCCGTCGTGCCCTGAGCCGCCAGGCGGGCCACCGCCCTGATTATTACGCGGTTGGGAATGCTGGTTTTTGAATCTCTGCATGATAAAACAATCACCCCACGCATGCAACGCCGGTTTGTCAGGCGTGCTGTGCTCCGGACAAGGCTTCCTAAGCGCTTCCTCTAAATTAAAAGGGCCTCTGTTCCTTGGCCTGAACTTTCCACTCCCCTTGGAATGGTTCTGCCCTGTGTTGGTATTTGCCACTAGCTCTGACCCGCTATCAGCAATCTTTCGCTTATTCTGATTCCCATTGTTCACAAAACCTTTTCCTTGATTGTTTTTCTTCCCTTGATTGGTTTTCTCATCATCCGAGCCTGGATCCTTGGTGTTATCTGAGTCGGCATACTTTGTCAAAGCCGTCAATAGTTCTCCCATGTCCTGACACGTGCGCTTGAGCCGGCCGAGCTTCTGCTTCAATGGAACAAAATGACAGTTCTTTTCTAAAATGAGCACCGCTTGAGCCTCCGTGATCTGCTCTGAAGACTGAATAATGGTCGACACCTGCCGGACCCAATGATGGGCCGACTCACTCTCTTGCTGAACACAATGGTCCAAGTCGACAACGGTCATAGGCTGCTTACAGGTCCCCTGGAAATTCTTAATAAACTTCGCTCTCAGGTCCGCCCATGAGCTTATCGTGTTAGGCGGCAGACCTTTCAGCCATGTACGAGCCGGACCCTCAAGCATCATGATGAAATATTTTGCGCATACCGCCTCACTGACATCCAGCATCTCCATGGCCAGTTCATAACTTTCAACCCACGCCTCAGGGGGTAGATCAGCTGTGTAATTCGGAACCTTTCGAGGCCCCTTAAAGTCTTTCGGTAGCCGTTCACTTTTCAGAGCCAGAGTTAAACATGGCACCCCTACAGCTCTGGTACTAACTACTCCAATTGACACGGAAAGCGCCGGCTCTGGACGGGTTGCCGCCATCTCCGCCTCTCGCCTGTCTCTCGCCTGGTACATGAGGGCTTGTGCATCTAGAGCCGCCCTATTGTCCTCTGGTGGTCCGCGACGTGGGTGACTGCTGGAACACGCCGGCGACTCGTAGCGCCGGCTGAAACTTCGACTGGGGAGGGGGGTGGAGTGAACCCGGCTCCTGCTGTGAGCATACCTCTCTTGCTGGGCCATGGCCGTTTGTAAATATCCAATGGCGTTTCGCACATCCTCCGCAAAGGGTGCCTCATCTGGGATGGGAATCGTCTCAAGTCGGGCGGCCGCTGCCACCATGTTCTCGGCCGTGTTAGAGTAATGACCCGCCGGTGTTGGAAAAGCCCTAGGTGAGATTTGGTTATGCTGGGGTGGATGAGTCGTCGGGCGTTCCATCAGGTGGCTCTCCGGTGCGCCCGTAATCCACCCCGCACCAGGGGTGTTAAAAAGATTCCTCGCTTCATAATGTTCCGATAGACGGGATTGATACCTCCTCCGGTGCACTGCAGCCGCTGACCTTTGCTCCAGCTCCAGACGGAAAGCATCGGCCTTGATACGCTCCGCTTCCTCCTCCATCCGGATCTTCAGCTCGGCCATCCTTTGTCGTTCCTCTGCTATCCGGCCCTTGATCCGTGCCACCTCTAGATTCCTGGCTGCTTGATTATCCAGTGTTACCTCTGTGGCCATGAGAGCTGTAAGCTCATCCATCAATTCCACTAGAACCTGAGCTGGCGGCGGCGGGCTATCACCCGTTGCGGCGGCTCCCGCCATTGTGTCACTGGCGGCTGCAGCTGATCCTGCCATGAATACCGCCGCACGAACCGGGGGTCTCAGATCATCCGACTCAAAGCCCTCTACCTCAGAATAGGTGTCGTGGCAGCCCCCAAGGCCACCGTTACTGAGCCGGTACACTGATTCTGTCTCCCCACCGGAGGACTCATCTTCCGAGCAAAAAAGAGTTCCCTATGACCCGGACGCTTTCAGGTCCACGCCTTGAGTGAAGCCCACGAGAACATGATTTTGACCTGGGTGGGCACGGGCAGGCCGCACAACACTCGTAGATTGGAGACACCGAGCCGGCTCGACGATGTTGGTGCAGATGTCCGGCCCGGGTGTAGATCCATCAACCTTTCCGATGAAAACCTGGATCCCGCCGAACGAAACCCGGAATCCATACTCCACAGAGCTAGCATCAAGCCCCCAGCCGGCGTCGTTGATGTATAGCCGGCCGCGGCGACTCTTGCTCATCCTTCCAACCACGTATCCATCGAGCCCTGGGAGAGAGCCCTTTGAGAACTCAACACCACCAAGCGTTAGCCCCACGGTGGGCGCCAACTGTCGTGGTTTTATTACGGCAGATGTCCGGGTGAATGGACTTACGTTCGAGGCCATCGCTAACGAGGTGGACTCAAAGGGGTTAGTCGGGACGAAAGACACAAATTTACCCAGGTTCGGCCCCTCTAATCGAGGTAATAGCCTATGTCCTGCTTGTGTTTGTATTGCTTGCGTATCGATTACAAGGAGCTAGAAGCTTGACCTAGTTCTCGATTGCCTGTCCTCTAAGTCGCCCGGGTCTGCCTTTATATAAGAGGTCAGGACCACCGGGTCATTACAATTGCTAACCGAGTCTCTCTCTATCTTCTTGTCCGAGCCGTCTGCGAGTCGGCTTGCACGCCTAGGTCTTCTCCGTCCGGGCCGTTGTACGGCACATACCTTGAGCCGCCTATCCTCCTAGGCCAATAATCTTACGGCTCACCTTTGGGCCGGCTGACGAGCCAGCAACATGACCCGGAGCCTTCAGGGCGGGTCATATCGTGGGGTTATATCCCCAACACCAAGCGTGAGTCAACAATGCTATTTCTTTAGATACCATGAAGAAGGCGATTGAAGACAAGGACAAAGCACTTGCTGATGCTCACAAAGTGGCAAGAGAGAAAACCGAGGCTGCTGAGAAGAAACTTGCCGCAGCAAAAAAGTTGGAAGATGAAAACAACAAACTCAAGCAGGAGCGGGCCGACTGGATCAAGAAGACCGAACAGCTGAGCAAGAGGAGCAATGGTCTGGAGAAATACTTGGGAGACATCGTGTCGTGGTTTTATCACGGCAGTTGTCCGGGTGAATGGACTTGGGTTCGAGGCCATTGCAAACGTGATGGACTCAAAGGGGTTGATTGGGATGAGGGATGCGAGTTTACCCAGGTTCGGCCCCTCAAGTCGAGGTAATAGCCTACGTCCTGCTTGTGCTTGTATTTCTTGATGTATCGATTACAAGGGAGCTAAAGCTTGACCTAGTTCTCGATAGCCTCCTCCCTAAGTCGCCCAGGGTCTTGCCTTTATATAGGAGGTAAAGACCACGGGTCATACAAGTTGTAATCGACTCTCATCATACATCTGAGTCTACCTCTACCTTCTCTTGCCTTTCTTGACCAAGTTGTCCCCGGGCGGCTTACACGCCCGGGTCTTCTCCGTCCGGGCCACACTCCGGCCCATCCTGTTAAGCCGACAAGCTTCTTGGGCCTTAAGTCTTCACGGCTCTTGGGCTGGCATACGAGCCGCCTGATGTGACCCCGAGCCCTCAGGGCGAGTCTCACCGTGGGGTTATATCCCCAACATTATGCCCCAGGTTGATTTGAGCTTGCTCACTTCAGCCTTTCTTCTTACTCCTCGGCGAGTCGCCCGGAAATGACCCGCCGTGACGCCATGTCAAATATCCAAAAAAGATCCTCTGACGCCCGCAACGAATCTTCTCTTATTAAATGAATAGCCCGTAAATCGAGGCGTCCGCCTCGGTTAAACGGCCTCCGACGCCTGGATTTTCGTGCCTGCTCCGCCTTTTCCCTATTAAATAGGACCACCAGGGGCGGCATTTGCCTTCTCCCGCTCGCTCTTTCATATCCTTCCTTCCGATGCTTCCTTTCTAGCGTCTCCCACTCCGGCGTCGTCTCCTCCTCGCCATCGACAAGGCCACTGCATCAACCTGACGCGATCCAGAACTTCTTCCGCGTTCATCACGCCGCCGCCGGTGAGTCCTTCTTCCCTTAGATCTGTAACTATTCAGGTAGGGTTTTCATGGAGCTCCACCGCCGCTGCCCAGAACTCGGGTTCCATCAATGCTGGCCATATTTAGCCCATGGGTCCTTGACCATATCCTGTCCCCATGGCGCCGCTAGGTAGTAGATCAATGTTGATGCTACTTAGATTAACCATAGCTCCACCCATCATTTCAGACTTTTCGTATTTACACGAGTTCATATCTAGCTCTGGAATAGAAACATTTCCTTCGCTTTTGTAGATCTGCAATCTTAGCAATACTTGGTGAAACCTGTTTTCAGTACTTAGCCAAATTTCAATCTGTCTTTTCGTGACGTTGACCCGCCGTGCTGTTCCAGCTCTCATCAACTGGATCTTGACGTCTCATCCTTAAGGTCTTTAAGCTTTTAAGCCGCCCATAAATATTTGCCATTTTCTTGAACCGCCGTATATGGTTACTTTGTGCAGCTTAAAACTGTCGCCATGTCTCACGCATCCAATTCCTACAATTGGGTCGGCTCTTGCATCACAGAAGAGTTTCTGATGGACTTCGTACTCGCGGGCACCCTTCCTGCCAAAGAGGTCATCCATTGGCGGGTTCCAGGTAATGAACTGAAGCCTGTTCCTCAGGAGGGCGAGGTGGTTGGTTTTTCAGACCATATTGAACGTGGATTCGTACCCCCCGGCTCGATATTCTTCCGGGACATCCTTCATTTTTATAAGCTCCATCCTAAAGACCTTGACCCTAATTCCGTCTCAAACATATGTAACTTCCAAGTGCTCAGCGAGGTCTATCTGCAAACTAAGCCATGTGTAGGTCTCTTCCGGGAATTCTTTTATGCGAATCAGCAAACTGAAGTGAAGTCCGGCCCGAGCTTAGAACTTGGTGGAATTTCCATTCAGAGACGCCGGGACATTACCTTTCTGGCTGTACCGATGCCGAGTCATCCAAAGGATTGGAATAAGACTTGGTTTTACTGCAAGGATACTTCCCCGGAGGGTGAACATCCGCTACCGGGTTATCGTCCTTCCCGCCTCAAGACAACTTCCGAGCTTCCTGGCCAGCTGTCAACCTCTGAATGTGCAAAGCACGAACCCGCGCACGCCAAAATTAGAGCCCTAGTGGTCAATGGATTGATGGGTTTGGACTTGATTCGCTGCTAGATCTCCTGAAGGATTATGCCCTTGAGCCGGAGAAGCCGCCTCATGTGCGAATATCCGGGTCAGTATGATGGTTCCCTATGCTTCAGCCGGACAACTTCAACCAAAGATGATATTACCACTATCATCCGGAGTCTGGTTCATGAGACGTCAGGAGCTTGCAGCGCTATCGGGCTGGCGCCTTTCAGTGCCGTTAATCTGGCCCCAGACATAGGGCGACTCTTCACCGTATCTCCTCTTTATTTAGTTATGACTTGTCAATTCATCGCTATTAACCGACTTACCTTTCCAAGCTGACTCCAACTTCTGGAAGAAGAAGTACGTTCCTCCTTTGAAGAAAAACAAGAAGAAGGCCCCAGCCAAGAGAACGAAGAAGACCACCCCTCCGGAGGAATGGTTTGAACCGCCAGAATCATCCGGCTCAGAGGTATAGTTTGACTATTTTTTGTAACCTCATTATTCACCTTACTGATAACAACTTATTCACAGGACGAGGTAGAGACAAGCCGCGCCAACGTCCCTGAGGTAACTTATATTTCATCCGGCTCAGAATGTTTTGTACCTCAGAAGATACGGCGGGTTGTTCGAAAAGTTCCCCTTTCTCATCCTCTTGCTTATTTGGAACCCCAATTTCTTTTGAAAAAGCAACAGCAAGCTGACCGTCGTCAGACCCGGAGCACCGGCTCCACTGATCTCATGTCCAGGTTACCGAACTCCCCGGCTCAGAAGAAGCGCCCCGCAGAGGTATGTATCTCTGTTTGATTTTACTATCTTGTCCTTTGTAATCTCAACACTACCTTATATTATCTGAACTGTCTCTCAGGGATCACCTTCGTCCGGCGACTCTACGGCCACCGCTCTACCACCTCTGAAGATTAATCCACTATACGTGTTTTTCCAGCTTTTACACCCGACTCTTTGACGGTTGTGACCCTTGAACTCTTACTTTCATGTTTTTTCTAGGGCTCAAGCTAAACAGAGGAAAACCAACAAGTCCTCCCCTAGCCCTACTACTCAAGAGCCGGAGCTTGCTAAGCCGAACCCCCCAGCAACTTCTGCAGAACTGGCTGTTGATGACGTTATTCCTGAGAG
The DNA here is from genome assembly GCA_022496015.1 of Hordeum marinum. Taxonomy (NCBI): domain Eukaryota; kingdom Viridiplantae; phylum Streptophyta; class Magnoliopsida; order Poales; family Poaceae; genus Hordeum; species Hordeum marinum. The sequence continues at coordinate 503,154,502 of CM039674.1, read as the reverse complement.
CCGGCGAAGGGTACTTTCCAAGTCGCCAAGCTCTGCCAAGGCTGCTAATGATACTGCTGCTCCGGACGTCGTGATTACCGGCGCTGGCTTGCACTCTCCTTCACCTCACGTGCTGACCAAGCATAGTGAGACAGCTAAAACTACCAGGAAGCTTGAGTTTGAGCTCCCTGCCTTAGAGAAAATGATAGCTGATGAACTTCATGCTGGCTACATGAATCGACTGTCTACAAGCCAGGATCTCGAGCTCAAGCTGGTTAATTTAATGAAGAGAAAATATGAGGTATTCCTTTTTCTTCCTTATACCCTTATGTAGCCCCCAAGGGCCGGGTTAATATTGACTGATAATAATCCGGCTCTTCCATCTTAGTAGAAGTATAAACATGTAATATGTAGGCCTCAATTTCCTTAGTTGTGATCTCAAACCATTGTCATTAACCCCCAAGGGCCGGCTCAATAATTGATAATTTTGAACCGAAACTTCCTAGAAGATAGATAATAGAGCCAATCTTAGCCCCCAAGGGCCAGCTCAAACTTTTCCAGAGTTGATCCGGGACTTTTCCTACTGAACCTCCTGAAAAAACCAGTATGTAGCCCCCAAGTTCTGGGTCAATCTTGTCGAAGTTGAGTCAGAACTTTTTAATCCTTAACAGCTTGAAAACCAATATGTAGCCCCCAAGTTCTGGGTCAATCTTGTCAAAGTTGAGTCCGAACTATCTTGAAAATAGACATTAGCCCCCAAGTGTCATGCATATTGCTTGCAATCTGTTTGAGACTTGCTGAGTTTTTGAAATTCCTCCCCCTGCTTGTTTACTCCATATTTTGATATGTCGCAGGAAGCTTTAAGCGAAGCCAGGTCAGAATTGGCCAGCTTAAAAACCGACCTAGCTACTCAGCAAGCCGCCCGGAATGAAACTGACCAGAAATGTCGGCTCCTTGCTGAAGAGTTAGCTAAGATCAAGGCCGACTTTACCGCCTTCAAGGAATTTGCAAATCCTGAAAAAGCTACATTGACTAAACGGGCAGATGACGCTGATCAGTGACTCATGATCATATCTGACGAGCTACAGTCCTTGAAGCACCACATCACGAAGATGGCAGCCGCCCTCTTTGGTAAGTTTTAATAGCTTGACTCAATCCGGATATTGTACTTGTGTTGGCAACTCTTAACGAGGCCTTCGTCTCATGCAGGTCCTAGGAGCCGCCAACTTGCCTCTGACAGTTTGCTGCCTCTGAAGGCCATATATACTCTAACAGAACAACTCTATTGTGGCGCAGTATGCACATCAAGGCTGTGCAGTATAAAGAAAATATACCTTCAGCTCTCAAAGGGGTCTTGGAGCTCCTGTCGACAATGCCAAAGCAGATTGTTGAGTTGAAGAGATCAGCCGCTCGCCAGGGGGCAATCGCGGCCATAAGCCGGGCCTTGGCTTTTGCTCCAGAGCTTACTCCGGCTGATATGATGGACGGGTTTCCCTCCAAGAAGGACGACGTCTCGGAATTTACACACGCTGATTATGCCTAGTGCGTAAAAGATTCCAAAGTCTTAGCCTTCATCTTAGCATAAGAGGTTAATTTGGCGACTTACCAGGCGACTTACAGCGCCGATCAAAAAAGGATCCGTGGCCCGCTCTTTGAATGCAAGGATCTGACCCCCGCTCGCAGTAAGAATCTTTTTGCCTCTGATCTTGACCCGTCCCCCTTCTTTGAAGAAGGAACTTTTGTGGCTTTAACCGACTGCAACTGTGACTTGGAAAATCTCCAGATCAAGGCAACCAAAGAGCCGGAGCAGGATGACCCGCCCGCCAGCTAATCGCATTGTAGTAATCTTCTAATAGCCGGCTCTTCATGACCCGCTGTGAGCGTTATAAAAACTTGATGATATTTTTGGGATCCACAGAGAGCGTCTGTAATAGGCTAGCAACAACTTTCGCCTTTCTTGAATTCATGCCATCGCGCACAGATGAAAGTCCAGCTTTAAAATATATGTTGGCCATCTCCCTTGTCCTTCTCATTGTATGCCTTACCGGCTCTTTGCGGCTTAATTTCCTGCATGCATAGATGTACCCTTATACTGTTAGGAGGGCGGCTTAAAAGCGCAACCCGGAGATGTTGTGTCTTCCCAACGCGCTAACAGAGTCCATTGCCTGGCTTCAGAGTCGGCCGAGAAGGTTTTGATAAGCTTCGCCCGTAGGGCAGGAAGCCCCCTGTATGGCTATGTTGACTTGTCAACATTTTTGGCGCGAACGCCGGTTGTTAGGGATAGATAATCTACACCGGGAGGTGGGAAGCCCCCTTCGACAACCGCAGCTGACATGTCAACTGGATTGGCATAAAGCTGGCTGTTAGGGTGAGATAAGCGATACCCGAAGGTAATAAGCCCCCTTCGACAGCCAATGTTGACTTGTCAACATTTTTGGCACGAACGCTGGTTGTTAGGGATAGATAAGCTAGACCTGTCGGTGGGAAGCCCCCTTCGACAACCGCAGCTGACATGTCAACTGGATTGGCCTAAAACCGGTTGTTAGGGTGAGATAAGCAATACCCGAAGGTAAGAAGCCCCCTTCGACAGTCAATGTTGACTTGTCAACATTTTTGGCGTGAACACCGGTTGTTAGGGATAGATAAGCTACACCCAGAGGTGGGAAGCCCCCTTCGACAACCGCAGCTGACATGTCAACTGGATTGGCATAAAGCCGGCTGTTAGTGTGAGATAAGCAATACCCGAAGGTAAGAAGCCCCCTTCGACAGCCAATGTTGACTTGTCAACATTTTTGGCACTAACGCCGGTTGTTAGGGATAGATAAGCTACACCCAGAGGTGGGAAGCCCCCTTCGACAACCGTAGCTGACATGTCAACTGGATTGGCATAAAGTCGGCTGTTAGGGTGAGATAAGCGATACCCGAAGGTAAGAAGCCCCCTTCGACAGCCAATGTTTTGGATTCTTCTTGCATTGATGAAGATATAAGTCATGGCAGAGGCCCCGGCTTGCAGGGATGCTACTTTATTCATATATAAATAGGACATGTACAATGATAGTGTACAATGGCGAGTCTCAACAACTCAAGTGTAATAAGGCCACAGATGCGCTATGTTCCACGGTCGGCGGGTCTCCTGACCCGAAGTATCTGAGTCATCCCGGATGTCAATGAGATAATATGACCCGTTGTTGAGATTTCTGCTGACCACAAAAAGCCCTTCCAATGGAGGAGATAACTTATGCATATTTGTTTGATCTTGAATCAGCCGCAGCACTAAGTCACCCTCTTGACACGTCCGGGTCTTGACCCTGTGGCTATGATAGCGGCGCGGGTCTTGCTGATAAATCGCCGAACGGGAAGCCGCCAGCTCTCGTTCCTCCTCCAAAGCATCCAATGCGTCTTGACGTGCCATCTCATTGTCCGTCTCCACGTAATCCACCACTCGTGGCGAGTCATGTCGGATGTCACTTGGCAATACTGTTGGGAGACGTAGTAGTAAATCAAAACAATTCCTAAGATCACCAAGATCTATCCATGGAGAAACCAACAACGAGTGGGGAGATATTGCATCTTCATACCTTTGAAGATCACTAAGAAGAAGCGTTAAAAGAATGCAGTTGGTGGGGTCGTACTCGCAGCGATTCAGATCGCGGTGGATTCCGATCTCAGCGCCGAACAACGGCGCCTCCGCGTTCAACCCACGTGCAGCCTGATAACGTATCCTACGCCTTGATCCAGCAAGGAGGAAGGAGAGGTTGAGGGAGAGCTCCGGCAGCACGACGGCGTGGTGACGATGGAGCTACGTGAACTATGACAGGGCTTTGCCAAGCGCTATGGAGAACGAGGAAGAGGAAGAGTAGGGATGCGCCGAGAGAGAGAGAGAAGTCATGTCTCAAATCAGCCCAAACCCTTGCATATATATAGGAGGAGGGAGAGGGAGGGCTGCCTTGGCCCCTCCTCCAAGGAGGAGGTCTTCGGCCGAAGCTAGGGAAGAGTCCACCTCCCACAAGGGAGGTGGATCTCCCTCCTTTCAAACTCCTTTTGCCTTATCCCTTGATCTCCAGCCACATGGGCCTTTCTAGAAGGTCTTGGCGAGCCCAAAAAAGGGCTGGCACACCTCCTCTAAGGGCCCAAGAAGTCCTATGGTCGTCACACCCCTCCCGGGGGTCCCACGGCACCCTCCTGGCACTCCCGGTACACTAGCGATGAGCCCGAAAACTTTCCGGTGACCAAAACTGGACTTCCTATATATCAATCTTTACCTCCGGACCATTCCGAAGCTCCTCGTGAAGTCCGGGATCTCATCCGGGATTCCAAACAACCTTAGGTAATCACGTATACCATTTCCCTATAACCCTAGCGTCATCGAACCTTAAGTGTGTAGACCCTACGGGTTCGGGAGACAGTAGACATGACCGAGACACCTCTCCGGTCAATAACCAACAGCGGGATCTGGATACCCATGTTGGCTCCCACATGCTCCACGATGATCTCATTGGATGAACCACGATGTCAGGGATTCAATCAATCCCGTATACAATTCCCTTTGTCTATCGAAATGATACTTGCCCAAGATTCGATCGTCGGTATCACTATACCTTGTTCAATCTCGTTACCGACAAGTCTCTTTACTCGTTCCGTAACACATCATCCCGTGGCTAACTCCTTAGTCACATTGAGCTCATTATGATGATGTCTTACCGAGTGGGCCCAGAGATACCTCTCCGTCATACGGAGTGACAAATCCCAGTCTCGATTCGTGCCTACCCAACAGACACTTTCGGAGATACCCGTAGTGTACCTTTATATCCACCCTGTTACGTTGTGAAATTTGGCACACCCAAAGCATTCCTACGATATTCGGGAGTTGCACAATCTCATGGTCTAAGGAAACGATACTTGACATTGAAAAGCTTTAGCAAACGAACTACACGATCATGTGCTATGCTTATGATTGGGTCTTGTCCATCACATCATTCTCCTAATGATGTGATCTCGTTATCAACGACATCCAATGTCCATGGTCATGAAATCGTGACCATCTATTGATCAACGAGCTAGTCAACTAGAGGCTCACTAGGGACACGTTGTGGTCTATGTATTCACACATTCATTACGGTTTCTGGTTAACACAATTATAGCATGAACAATAGACAATTATCATGAACAAGGAAATACAATAATAACCATTTTATTATTGCCTCTAGGGCATATTTCCAACAGTCTCCCACTTGCACTAGAGTCAATAATCTAGTTACATTGTGATGAATCGTACACCCATAGAATTCTGGTGTTGATCATGTTTTGCTCGTGAGAGAGGTTTAGTCAACAGATCTGCGACATTCAGATCCATATGCTATTTACAAATATCTATATCTCCCTCCTGAATGTAATCACGGATGGAGTTGAAGCGGTGCTTGATGTGTCTTGTCTTCTTGTGAAACCTGGGCTCCTTCGCAAGGGCAATAGCTCCAGTGTTGTCACAGAATAGAGTCATCGGGTCCGACGCACTTGGAATTACTCCTAGGACGGTGATGAACTCCTTCATCCAGACTCCTTCCTTTGTTGCTTCCGAAGCAGCTATGTACTCCGCTTCACATGTATATGCCCCCACGACGCTTTGCTTGCTGCTGCACCAGCTGACTGTCCCTCCGTTCAAAACATACACGTATCCGGTTTGCGACTTGGAGTCGTCTAGATCTGTGTAGAAGCTAGCATCGGCGTAACCCTTTACGACGAGCTCTTCAACACCTCCATATATGAGAAACATGTCCTTTGTCCTTTTCAGGTACTTCAGGATATTCTTGACCGCTGTCCAGTGTTCTGCTTCGGGATCACTTTGGTACCTCCCTACCAAACTTATGGCAAGGTTCACATCAGGTATGGTACACAACATGGCATACATAATAGAGCCTATGGCTGAAGCATAGGGGATGACACTCATCTCTTCTCTATCCTTTGCCGTGGTCGGGCATTGAGTCGTACTCAATCTCACACCCTGTAACACAGGCAAGAACCCCTTCTTGGACTGATCCATATTGAACTTCTTCAATATCTTTTCAAGGTATGTGCTTTGTGAAAGACCTATGAGGCGTCTCGATCTATCTCTATAGATCTTAATAGCTAATATGTAAGCAGCTTCTCCAAGGTCCTTCATTGAAAAACACTTATTCAAGTAGGTCTTTATACTTTCCAAGAGTTCTATATCATTTCCCATTATCGGTATGTCATCCACATATAATGTGAGAAATGCTACAGAGCTCCCACTCACTTTCTTGTAAATACAGGGTTCTCCATAAACCTGTACAAACCCAAACGCTTTAATCACTTCATTAAAGAGAATGTTCCAACTCAGAGATGCTTGCACCAGCCCATAGATGGAGCGCTGGAGCTTGCATACTTTGTTAGCATCTTTAGGATCGACAAAACCTTTCGGCTGCATCATATACAGTTCTTCCTTAAGGAAGACATTAAGGAATGACGTTTTGACGTCCATTTGCCAGATCTCATAATCATAAAATGCGGCAATTGCTAACATGATTCGGACAGACTTCAGCATCGCTACGGGTGAGAAAGTCTCATCGTAATCAACTCCTTAAACTTGTTGATAACCCTTAGTGACAAGCCGAGCCTTATAGATGGTCACATTACCATCCGTGTCAATCTTCTTCTTAAAGATCCATTTATTTTCAATGGCTCGCTTATCATCAGGCAAGTCCACCAAAGTCCATACTTTGTTCTCATACATGGATCCTATCTCGGATTTCATGGCCTCAAGCCATTTGTTGGAATTCAGGCCCGCCATTGCTTCTTCATAGTTCGAAGGTTCACCGTTGTCCAACAACATGATCTCTAGGACAGGGTTGCCATACCAATCTAGTGCGGAACGTGTCCTAGTGGACCTTCGACATTCAACAGTAACTTGATCTGAAGTTTCATGATCATCATCATTAACTTCTCTCCAAACGGTGTAGGCTCCACGGAAACAACTTCCTATGCTGCGCTACTCTCCGGTTCGAGTGGAGGTACAATTACCTCATCGAGTTCTATTTTCCTCCCACTTACTTCTTTCGAGAGAAACTCTTTCTCGCGAACGGATCCATTCTTGGCAACAAAGACTTTGCCTTCGGATCTGAGGTAGAAGGTATACCCAATAGTCTCTTTGGGATAGCCTATGAAGACGCACTTTTCCGCTTTGGGTTTGAGCTTCTTGGGTTGAAGTTTCTTCACGTAAGAATCGCATCCCCAAACTTTTAGAAACGACAGCTTAGGTTTCTTTCCAAACCACAATTCATATGGTGTCGTCTCAACGGATTTTGATGGTGCCCTATTTAAAGTGAATGCAGCACTCTCTAATGCATATCCCCAAAATGATAGCGGTATGTCCGTAAGAGACATCATAGATCGTACCATATCTAATAGAGTGCGATTATGACGTTCAGACACACCATTTCGCTGAGGTGTGCTAGGCGGCGTGAGTTGTGAAACAATTCCACATTTCCTTAGGTGCGTGCCAAACTCGTGACTTAAATATTCTCCGCCACGATCAGATCGTAGGCACTTTATTTTCCTGTCACGTTGATTCTCTACCTCACTCTGAAATTTCTTGAACCTTTCAAAGGTTTTAGACTTGTGTTTCATTAAGTAGACATACCCATATCTGCTCAAGTCATCAGTGAGGGTGAGAACATAACGGTAGCCACCACGAGCCTCGACACTCATTGGACCGCATACATCGGTATGTATTATTTCCAACAAGTTAGTTGCTCACTCCAATGTTCCGGAGAACGGAGTCTTGGGCATCTTGCCCATGAGGCATGGTTTGCACGTGTCAAATGATTCGAAATCAAGAGACTCCAAAAGTCCATCAGTATGGAGCTTCTTCATGCGTTTAACACCAATATGACCAAGGCGGCAGTGCCACATGTAAGTGGGACTATCATTATCAACCTTACACTTTTTGGTACTCACACTGTGGACATGTGTAACATCATGTTCAAGATTCATCAAAAATAAACCATTGACCAGTGGGGCATGACCATAAAACATATCTCTCATATAAATAGAACAACCATTATTCTCAGATTAAAATGAGTAGCCATCTCGCATCAAGCGAGATCCAGATACAATGTTCATGCTCAAAGATGGTACTAAATAACAATTATTAAGGTTTAACACGAATCCCGAAGGTAGATGTAGAGGTAGCGTGCCGACGGCGATCACTTCAACCTTGGAACCATTCCCAACGTGCATCGTCACCTCGTCCTTTGCCAGCCTCCGCTTATTCCGCAGCTCCTGCTTGGAGTTACAAATGTGAGCAACTGCACCGGTATCAAATACCCAGGAGCTACTACGAGCGCTGGTTAGGTACACATCAATAACAAGTATATCACATATACCTTTAACGTTATCGTCCGTCTTATCCGCTAAGTACTTGGGGCAATTCCGCTTCCAGTGACCGGTACCCTTGCAGTAAAAACACTCAGTCTCAGGCTTGGGTCCATTCTTGTTCTTCTTCTTCCCGGAAACTTGCTTACCGGGCGCGGCAACAGCTTTGCCGTCCTTCTTGAAGTTCTTCTTGCCCTTGCCTTTCTTGAAACTAGTGGTCTTATTCACCATCAACACTTGATGCTCCTTTTTGATCTCGACCTCTGTTGACTTTAGCATCGAGTACAACTCAGGAATGGACTTCTCCATCCCTTGCATGTTGTAGTTCATCACAAAGCTCTTGTAGCTAGGTGGAAGCGACTAGAGGATTCTGTCAATGACTGAGTCATCCGGGATATTAACTCCCAGCTGAGTCAAGCGGTTGTGTAGCCCAGACATCTTGAGGATGTGCTCACTGACAGAACTATTCTCCTCTATCTTACAGCTGAAGAACTTGTCGGAGACGTCATATCTCTCGACCCGTGCATGAGCTTGAAAAACCAGTTTCATCTCTTGGAACATCTCATATGCTTCGTGTTGCTCAAAACGCTTTTGGAGCCCCAGTTCTAAATTGTAAAGCATGCCGCACTGAACAAGGGAGTAATCATCGCAGCGAGAATGCCAAGCGTTCGCAACGTCTTGCTCTGCTGGGAGAAGGGGTGGGTCACCTAGCGGTGCATCGAGGACATACAATTTCTTGGAAGCTATGAGGATAATCCTCAAGCCATGGACCCAGTCCGCATATATGCTTCCATCATCTTTCAGCTTGGTTTTCTCTAGGAACGCGTTGAAATTGAGGGTGACATTCGCGTTGGCCATTGGATCTACAATATAGATTGTAAAGATAATTTAAGACTAAGTTCATAATAATTAAGTTCACATAATCAAATTATTTAATGAACTCCCACTTAGATAGACATCTCTCTAGTCATCTAAGTGACACATGATCCATGTCAACTAGCCCGTGTCCAATCATCACATGAGATGGACTAGTCATCCATGGTGAACATATCTATGTTGATCGTATCTTCTATGTGACTCATGTTCAACCTTTCGGTCTTCCGTGTTCCGAGGCCATGTCTGTATATGCTAGGCTCGTCAAGTCAACCTAAGTGTATCGCGTGTGTAATCTGGCTTACACTCGTTGTATGCGAACGTTAGAACCTATCACACCCGATCATCACGTGGTGCTTCGGAACGACGATCCTTAGCAACGGTGCACAGTTAGGGTGAACACTTCTCTTGAAATTTTATTGAGAGATCATCTTATTTACTACCGTCGTTCTAAGCAAATAAGATGTAAACATGATAAACATCACATGCAATCAATATAGTGACATGATATGGCTAATATCATCTTGCTCCTTTGATCTCCATCTTCGGGGCACCATGATCATCACTGTCACCGGCACGACACCATGATCTCCATCATTGTGTCTTTATGAAGTTGTCTCACCAACTATTACTTCTACTACTATGGCTAACGTTTAGCAATAAAGTAAAGTAATTACATGGCGTTTATGATTGACACGCAGGTCATACAATAAAATAAGACAACTCCTATGGCTCCTGACGGTTGTCATACTCATCGACATGCAAGTCATGAATCCTATTACAAGAACATGATCAATCTCATACATCACAATGCATCACATCACATTCTTTGACCATATCACATCACAAGGCATATGCTGCGGAAACAAGTTAGACGTCCTCTAATTTGTAGTTGCAAGTTTTTACGTGGCTACTATAGGTTTCTAGCAAGAATGTTTCTTACCTATGCCAAAACCACAACATGATATGCCAATTGCCATTTACCCTTCATAAGGACCCTTTTCATTGAATCCAATCCGATTAAGGTGGGAGAGACAGACACCCGCTAGCCACCATAAGCAACAAGTGCATGTCAGGCAGTGGAACCAGTCTCACGTAAGCGTACGTGTAAAGTCGGTCCGGGCCGCTTCATCCCACAATACCGCCGAATCAAGATAATACTAGTAGTGGTAAGCAAATTAACAAGATCGACGCCCGCAACTGCTTTGTGTTCTACTCGTGCATAGATTCTACGCATAGACCTAGCTCATGATGCCACTGTTGGGAGACGTAGTAGTAAATAAAAAAATTCCTACGATCACCAAGATCTATCCATGGAGAAACCAGCAACGAGTGGGGAGAGATTGCATCTTCATACCTTTAAAGATCGCTAAGCGGAAGCATTACAAGAACGTAGTTGGTGGAGTCGTACTCGCAGTGATTCAGATCGCGGTGGATTTCAATCTCAGCGCCGAACAACGGCGCCTCCGCGTTCAACACACGTGCAGCCCGATGATGTCTCCTATGCCTTGATCCAGAAAGGAGGAAGGAGACGTTGAGGGAGAGCTCCGGCAGCACGACGGCGTGGTGACGGTGGACCTACGTGATCTCCGGCAGGGCTTCGCCAAGCGCTACGGAGAACGAGGAAGAGGAAGGGTAGGGCTGTGCCGAGAGAGACAGAAGTCGTGTCTCAAATCGGCCCAAACCCTTGCATATGTTGGGGAACGTTGCATGGGAAACAAAAAATTTCCTACGCACATGCAGATCTATCCATGGTGATGAGCATCTACGAGAGGGAGAGTGGATCTACATACCCTTGTAGATCGCTAAGCAGGAAGCGTTAAGAAACGCGGTTGGTGTAGTCGAACGTCTTCACGATCCAAATTGCCGTGCGTCCCGCGATCCAATCATGATACATCCCGCGATCCAATCATGATTCGTCCCGCGATCCGATCACGATCCGTCCCACACACTTGATCATGATCCGTCCCACGAACTTGATCACGATCCTTCCAATCTAGCACCGAACGGACGGCACCTCCGCGTTCAGCACACGTACAGCTTGATGATGATCTCCACTGTCTTGATCCAGCAAGACGGAGTGGAGAGGAAGACGAGTTCTCCAGCAGCCTAACGGTGCTCCGGCGATGGTGGTGGAGCTATTCCGGCAGGGCTTCGCCTAAGCACTGAAGAAATCCGATCTAGAGGAGAAACTATGCACTGGAGGAACGGGTAGCACGTGGCTGAAATTCTAGTGCAAAAACCCTAAAACCTCCAGTATATATAAGAGGAGAGGAGGAGAGGAGGCAGCCTTGGCTTCCCAAGCCAAGGTCTTTGGCCAAACCAACTAGGATTGGAGGACTCTCCTCCAATCCTAGTAGGACTAGGATTCGTTCCTTTTTTTTCCTTTTTCCACCTTTTCCTATTGGGTTTCTTCCTCCAGCCACATGGGCCTTGTGTGGGAGTTTCCACCAGCCCATTAAGGGCTAATATTCACTCTCCCACAACCCATGAAGCCTCTTGGGTCGAAATACCCCTCCCGGAGGTCTCCCGGTACACTACCGGCACTCCCGGTACACTATCGATGAGCCCGAAACTTTTCCGGCGACCAAAATGGGACTTCCTATATATGAATCTTTACCTACGGACCATTCCGGAGCTCCTCGTGACGTCCGGGATCTCATCCGGGACTCGAACAAACTTCGGTCACCACCATACATAACTCTATACTACCAAAACGTCACCAAACCTTAAGTGTGCAGACCCTGCGGGTTCGACAACTATGTAGACATGACCGAGACACATCTATGATCAATAACCAATGGCGGGACCTGGATGTCCACATTGGTTCCTACATATTCTACGAAGATCTTTATCGGTCAAACCTCTATGTCAAGGATTCAGTTAATCCCGTATGATGTTCCCTTTGTTCTTCGGTATGTTACTTGCCCGAGATTCGATCGTCGATATCTCCATGCCTAGTTCAACCTCATTATTGGCAAATCTCTTTACTCGTTTTGTAATACAAGATCTCGTGACCAACACTTAGTCACATTTCTTGCAAGGCTTATTGTGATGTTGTACTACCGAGTGGGCCCTGAGATACCTCTCCGACACACGGAGTAACAAATCCCAGTCTTGATCCATGCCAACTCAACAGACACCCTCGGATACACCTGGAGAGCACCTTTATAGTCACCCAGTTACGTTGCGATGTTTGATACACACAAGGTACTCCACCGATATCTGTGAGTTGCATGATCTCATGGTCATAGGAACATATACTTGACATGCAGAAAACAGTAGCAATAAACTGACACGATCATAAGCTACGTTTGTAGTTTGGGTCTTGTCCATCACATCATTCTCCTAATGATGTGATCCCGTTATCAAATGACATCTCATGTCCATGGCTAGGAAACCTTAACCATCTTTCGATCAACGAGCTAGTTCACTAGAGGCATACTAGGGACATTGTGTTTGTCTATGTATCCACACATGTATCCATGTTTCCAATTAATACAATTATAGAATGGATAATAAAAGATTATCATGAACAAGGAAATACAATAATAAACACTTTATTTATTGCCTCTAGGGCATATTTCCAACAGTGTCCCACTTGCACTAGAGTCAATAATCTAGTTCACATCACTATGTGATTTACATTGTAATGAATCGAACACCCATGCAGTTCTGGTGTTGATCATGTTTAGCCCTTGGAAGAGGTTTAGTCAACGGGTCTGCAACATTCAGATCCGTGTGCACTTTGCAAATCCGTGTGCACTATGCAAATATTTATGTCTTTCTCCATGATGTAATCGCGGATGGAGTTGAAGCGTCGCTTTATGTGTCTGGTCCTCTTGTGAAACCTTGGTTCCTTGGCCAGAGCAATGGCACCAGTGTTGTCACAGAATACGTTCATTGGATTCGGTGCACTGGGCACTACTCCAAGATCTGTCATGAACTGCTTCATCCAGACACCTTCCTTCGCCGCCACCGAGGCTGCGACGTATTCCGCTTCGCACGTAGAATCAGCTACCACGCTTTGCTTGGAACTGCACCAGCTTACCGCTCCCCCGTTAAGAAAAAATACGTATCCGGTTTGCGACTTAGAGTCGTCCGGATCATTGTCAAAGCTTGTATAGACGTAACCCTTTACGACGAGCTCTTCCTAACCTGCATAAACGAGAAACATTTCCTTAGTCATTTTCAGGTACTTAAGGATATTGTTGACCGCTTGCCAGTGCTCCATTCCAGGATCACTTTGAAACCTTCCGGCCATACTTATGGCAAGGCTGACATCAGGTCTTGTGCATAGCATCGCATACATGATAGAGCCTATGGCTGAAGCGTAGGGGATGACACTCATCTTTTCTCTATCTTCTACAATTACTGGGCATTGAGTCTTACTCAACTTCACACCTTGTAACACAAGCAAGAACCCTTTCTTGGACTGTTCCATTTTGAACTTCTTCAAAACTTTATCAAGGTATGTGCTCTGTGGAAGTGTTATTAAGCGTCTCGATCTATCTCTATAGATCTTAATGCCTAATATGAAAGCAGCTTCTCCTAGGTCCTTCATTGAAAAACTCTTGTTCAAATATTCCTTCACGCTTTCCACCATTTCTATATTATTTCCAATCAGCAATATGTCATCCACATATAATACTAGAAACGCTATAGAGCTCCCACTCACGTTCTTGTAAATTCAAGCTTCTCCGTAAACTTGTATAAACTCAAATGCTTTGATCACCTCATCAAATCTCTTATTCCAACTCCGAGATGCTTGCACCAGTCCATAAATGGATCGCTGGAGTTTGCCAACTTTGTCAGCATTCTCTGGATCGACAAAACCATCGGGTTGCATCATATACAACTCTTCCTCAAGGAAACCGTTGAGGAACGCTGTTTTGACATCCATCTGCAAAATTTCATAGTCGAAATAAGAAACTATTGCTAACATGATTCTGACAGACTTAAGCATCGCTACGGGTGACAAAGTCTCATCGTAGTCAACTCCTTGAACTTGTGAAAAACCCTTTGTCACAAGTCGAGCTTTATAGACGGTGACATTACCGTCCGCGTCTGTCTTCTTCTTAAAGATCCATTTGTTTTGAATGACCTTTCGCCCTTCAGGTAATACTTCCGAAGTCCATACTTTGTTTTCATACATGGATCCCATCTCGGATTTCATGGCCTCTAACCATTTCTCGGAATCCAGGCCCATCACTGCTCCTCCATAGCTCGTAGGTTCATTGTTATCCAACAACATGACCTCCAAGATAGGGTTGTCGTACCACTCAGGGGTAGTACGCGGCCTTATCGACCTACGAGGTTCAATAGCAGCTTGATCTGAAGCTTCATGATCATCATCATTAACTTCCTCTTCTACCGTCGTAGGTTCCACAGAAACATCTTTCTGTGATGCGCTACTTTCTGGTTGAAGTAAAGGTTCAATAACCTCATCAAGCTCTATTTTCCTCCCACTCAATTCTTTCGAGAGAAACTCTTTCTCAAGAAATGTTCTGTTCTTAGCGACAAACACTTTGCCTTCGGATCTAAGATAGAAGGTATACCCGACTGTCTCTTTTGGGTATCCTATGAAGACGCATTTCTCCGCTTTGGGTTCCAGCTTTTCAGGCTGAAGCTTTTTGACATAAGCATCACATCCGCAAAGTTTAAGAAACGACAACTTTGGCTTCTTGCCAAACCATAGTTCATATGGCGTCGTCTCAACAGATTTTGATGGTGCCCTATTTAAAGTGAATGCAGCTGTCTCTAATGCATAACCCCAAAACGATAGTGGCAAATCAGCAAGAGATGTCATAGAACGCACCATATCTAATAAGGTTCGATTACGACGTTCGGACACACCATTACGCTGTGGTGTTCCGGGCGGTGTGAACTATGAAACAATTCCACACTGTCTTAAGTAACTGCCAAACTCATAACTCAGATATTCACC
This sequence comes from Hordeum marinum, assembly GCA_022496015.1. Classification (NCBI taxonomy): domain Eukaryota; kingdom Viridiplantae; phylum Streptophyta; class Magnoliopsida; order Poales; family Poaceae; genus Hordeum; species Hordeum marinum. The sequence goes on along the minus strand of CM039674.1, from coordinate 503,139,315 downwards.
TCCTCGATCAGATCGCAGGAACTTAATCTTCTTGTTAGGATGATTCTCAACTTCACTCTGAAATTGCTTGAACTTTTCAAACGTTTCAGACTTGTGTTTCATTAAGTAAATATACCCATATCTACTTAAGTCATCAGTGAAGGTGAGAAAATAACAATATCAACCACGCATTGTAACATTCATTGGACCGCACACATCAGTATGTATGATTTCCAATAAGTCACTCGCCTGTTCCATTGTTCCAGAGAACGACGTTTTAGTCATCTTGCCCATGAGGCATGGTTCACATGTGTCAAGTGATTCAAAATCAAGTGACTCCAAAAGTCCATCAGCATGGTGCTTCCTCATGTGTTTACACCAATATGACGTAAACGGCAGTGCCACAAGAAAGTGGTACTATCATTATCAACTCTACATCTTTTGGCATCAATGTTATGAACATGTGTGTCATCACTATCAAGATTAAATATGAATAAACCCCTAACATTGGGTGCATGACCATAAAAGATATTACTCATATAAATAGAACAACCTTTATTCTCTGATTTAAATGAGTAACCGTTCGCAATAAACAAGATCCAGATATAATGTTCATGCTTAACACAGGCACTAAATAACAATTATTCAGGTTCATCACTAATCCCAATGGTAATCGAAGAGAGAGCGTGCCGACGGCGATCACATCAACCTTGGAACCATTTCCTATGCGCATCGTCACTTCGTCCTTTGCCAGCCTTCGTTTATTCCGTAGTTCCTGCTTTGAGTTGCAAATGTGAGCAACCGAACCGGTATCAAATACCCAGGCACTACTACGAGAGCTAGCAAGGTACACATCAATAACATGTATATCAGATATACCTTGTTTGTTGTTGGCCGCCTTCTTGTCAGCCAGGTACTTGGGGCAGTTCCGCTTTCAGTGACCAGTTCCCTAGCAATGAAAGCACTCAGTTTCTGGCTTGGGTCCATGCTTGGGCTTCTTTACAGGAGTAGCAACTGCTTTGCCATCCTTCTTGGTTATACCCTTCTTGCCCTTGCCCTTGACATTGCCATTTTTCTTGAAACTAGTGGTTTTATTGACCATCAACACTTGATGTTCTTTCTGGATTTTAGACTCGGCGACTTTTAGCATCGCAAACAGCTCGGTGACTGACTTGTTCATCCCGTGCATGTTATAGTTCATCACAGAGCTCTTGTAACTAGGTGGCAATGATTGAAGAACTCTGTCAGTGACTGCCTCTGGCAGAAGGGCAATTCCCAACTCCGCTAGACGAGTTGAATACCCAGACATTCTGAGTATATGTTCACTGATAGACCCGTTCTCCTCCATCTTGCAAGCATAGAACTTATCGGAGGTTTCATACATCTCAATCCGAGCGTTCTTTTGAAAGATAAACTTCAACTCCTGGAACATCTCATATGCTCCATGACGTTCAAAACATCTTTGAAGTCCCGGTTCTAAGCCATAAAATATTGCACACTGAACTATTGAGTAATCTCCAGTACGTGCATCCCAAACGTTCTTAACGTCTTCGGAGGTCATGTCTTCTGGTTGGTCACCAAGCGGTGCATCAAGGACATATGATTTCTGGGAAGCCGTGAGGATAATCCTCAGATTACGGGCCTAGTCAACAAAGTTACTTCCATCATCTTTCAACTTAGCTTTCTCTAGGAACGCATTAAAATTCAGGGGTGCTACTGCGCGAGCCATTGATCTACAACATAAATATGCAAAGTTCACTTAGACTATTGTTCAAGATAATGAGTTTAGTTAATCAAATTACTACAGCTCCCACTCAAATTGACATCCCTCAGGTCATCTGAGTGTCACATGATCCAAATCCACCAACTCAAGTCCGATCATCACGTGAGTTGAGGTGGCTTCAATGGTGAACATCATTATGTTGATCATATCTACTATATGACTCATGTTCGACCTTTCGGTCTCTTGTGTTCCGAGGCCATGTCTGTACATGCTAGGCTCGTCAAGTTTAACCCGAGTGTTCTATGCGTGCAACACTGGCTTGCACCCATTGTATGTGAACATAGAGTCTATCACACCCAATCATCACGTGGTGTCTCAACACGGTGAACTTTCGCAACGGTGCACACTCGGGGAGAACACAATTTATCTTGAAATTTAAGTGAGGTATCACCTTATAATGCTACCATCGTACTAAGCAAAACAAGGTGCATAAAAGGATTAACATCACATGCAATTCATAAGTGACATGATATGGCCATGAACTTGTGCTTTAGATCTCCATCTTAAAAGCACCGGCATGATCTCCATCGTCACCGGCAAGACACCATGATCTCCATCATCTTGATCTCCATCAATGTGTCGCCATCGGGGTTGTTGCGCTCAACATGCTTCTACTACTATTGCTACCGTTTCACGATAAAGTAAAGCATTACATAGCGCTTAATGATTGACACGCAGGTCATACAATAATTAAAGACAACCCGATGGCTCCTGCCGGTTGTCGTACTCATCGACATGCAAGTCGTGAAATTCTATACATCACATGATCATCTCATACATCACATATATCACATCATGTAATTGGCCATATCACATCACAACATACCCTGCAAAAAACAAGTTAGACGTCCTCTACTTGTTGTTGCATGTTTTACGCGGCTGCTATGGGTTGCTAGCAAGAATGATTCTCACCTATCCATAAACCACAACGGTGATACATAATTTGATTTTCAACCTTCTCAAGGACCGCCTTTGTCGAATCCGATCCAACTAAAGTGAGAGAAACTACCACCCGCAAGCCATCTAGGCAACAAGTTGCGTCGAGGGAACCGGTCTCTTGTAAGCGTACGAGTAATGTTGGTCCGGGCCGCTTCATCTCACAATATCGCTGAACCAAAATCCGACCAAGGGAGGAAGCAATCTAAGAATCTAACGCCCACAAACCTTTTGTGTTCTACTCGAGATCTCATCTGCACATAGACCTAACTCTGATACCACTGTTGGGGAACATTGCATGGGAAACAAAAAATTTCCTACGCACACGCAGATCTATCCATGGTGATGAGCATCTACGAGAGGGAGAGTGGATCTACATACCCTTGTAGATCGCTAAGCGGTAAACGTTAAGAAACGCGGTTGGCGTAGTCGAATGTCTTCACGATCCAAATTGTCGTGCATCCCGCGATCCAATCACGATCCGTCCCGTGATCCAATCGTGATCCGTCCCGCGATCTGATCACGATCCGTCCCACGAACTTGATCACGATCCATCCCACGAACTTGATCACGATCCTTCCAATGTAGCACCGAACGGACGGCACCTCCGCGTTCAGCACACGTACAGCTTGATGACGATCTCCACTGTCTTGATCCAGCAAGACGGAGTGGAGAGGAAGACGAGTTCTCCAGCAGCCTAACGGTGCTCCGGCGATGGTGGTGGAGCAATTCCGGCAGGGCTTCGCCTAAGCACTGAAGAAATCCGATCTAGAGGAGAAACTATGCACTGGAGGAACGGGTAGCACATGGCTGAAATTCTAGTGCAAAAACCCTAAAACCTCCAGTATATATAAGAGGAGAGGAGGAGAGGAGGCAGACTTGGCTTCCCAAGCCAAGGTCTTCGGCCAAACCAACTAGGATTGGAGGACTCTCCTCCAATCCTAGTAGGACTAGGATTCGTTCCTTTTTTTTCCTTTTTCCACCTTTTCCTATTGGGTTTCTTCCTCCAGCCACATGGGCCTTGTGTGGGAGTTTCCACCAGCCCATTAAGGGCTGATATTCACTCTCCACAGCCCATGAAGCCTCTTGGGTCGAAATACCCCTCCCGGAGGTCTCCCGGTACACTACCGGCACTCCCGGTACACTATCGATGAGCCCGAAACTTTTCCGGCGACCAAAATGGGACTTCCTATATATGAATCTTTACCACCGGACCATTCCGGAGCTCCTCGTGACGTCCGGGATCTCATCTGGGACTCCGAACAAACTTTGGTCACCACCATACATAACTCTATACTACCGAAACGTCACCAAACCTTAAGTGTGCAGACCCTGCGGGTTCGACAACTATGTAGACATGACCGAGACACATCTACGATCAATAACCAATGGCAGGACCTGGATGTCCACATTGGTTCCTACATATTCTACGAAGATCTTTATCGGTCGAACCTCTATGTCAAGGATTCAGTTAATGCCGTATGATGTTCCCTTTGTTCTTCGGTATGTTACTTGCCCGGGATTCGATCGTCGATATCTCCATACCTAGTTCAACCTCGTTATTGGCAAATCTCTTTACTCATTCCGTAATACAAGATCTCGTGACCAACACTTAGTCACATTGCTTGCAAGGCTTATTGTGATGTTGTACTACCGAGTGGGCCCTGAGATACCTCTCCGACACACGGAGTAACAAATCCCAGTCTTGATCCATGCCAACTCAACAGACACCCTCGGATACACCTGGAGAGCACCTTTATAGTCACCCAGTTACGTTGCGACGTTTGATACACACAAGGTACTCCACCGATATCTGTGAGTTGCATGATCTCATGGTCATAGGAACATATACTTGACATGCAGAAAACAGTAGCAATAAACTGACACGATCATAAGCTACGTTTGTAGTTTGGGTCTTGTCCATCACATCATTCTCCTAATTATGTGATCCCGTTATCAAATGACATCTCATGTCCATGGCTAGGAAACCTTAACCATCTTTCGATCAACGAGCTAGTTCACTAGAGGCATACTAGGGACATTGTGTTTGTCTATGTATCCACACATGTATCCATGTTTCCAATTAATACAATTATAGCATGGATAATAAACGATTATCATGAACAAGGAAATACAATAATAAACACTTTATTTATTGCCTCTAGGGCATATTTCCAACAGCATATATATAGGAGTAGGGAGAGGGAGGGCTGCCTTGGCCCCTCCTCCAAGGAGGAGGGCTTTGGACGAAGCTAGGGAAGAGTCCACCTCCCACAAGGGAGGTGGATCTCTCTCCTTTCAAACTCCTTTTGCCTTATCCCTTGATCTCCAACCGCATGGGCCTTTCTAGAAGGTCTTGTTCAGCCCAAAAAAGGGTTGGGACACCTCCTCTAAGGGCCCACAAACTCCCATGGTCGTCACACCCCTCCCGGGGGTCCTTCGGCACCCTCCCGACACTCCCGGTACACTACCGATGAGCCCGAAAACTTTCCGGTGACCAAAACTAGACTTCCTATATATCAATATTTACCTACGGACCATTCTGGAGCTCCTCATGATGTCCGGGATCTCATCTGGGATTCCGAACAATCTTCAGTAATCACGTATACCATTTCCCTATAACCCTAGCGTCATCGAACCTTAAGTGTGTAGACCCTACGGGTTCGGGAGACACGTAGACATGACCGAGACACCTCTCCGATCAATAACCAACAGAGGGATCTAGATACCCATGTTGGCTCCCACATGCTCCATGATGATCTCATCGGATGAACCACGATGTTGGGGATTCAATCAATCTCGTATACAATTCCCTTTGTCTATCGGTATGATACTTGCCCGAGATTCGATCATCGGTATCTCTATACCTTGTTCAATCTCATTACCGGCAAGTCTCTTTACTCGTTCCATAACACATCATCCCATGGCTAACTCCTTAGTCACATTGATCTCATTATGATGATGTCTTACCGAGTGGGCCCAGAGATACCTCTCCGTCATACGGAGCGATAAATCCTAGTCTCGATTCATGCCAACCCAACAGACACTTTCGGAGATACCCGTAGTGTATATTTATAGCCACCCAGTTACGTTGTGACGTTTGGCACACCGAAAGCATTCCTACGGTATCCAGGAGTTGCACAATCTCATGGTCTAAGGAAACGATACTTGACATTGAAAAGCTTTAGCAAACGAACTACACGATCATGTGCTATGCTTAGGATTGGGTCTTGTCCATCACATCATTCTCCTAACGATGTGATCTCGTTATAAACGACATCCAATGTCCATGGTCATGAAACCATGATCATCTATTGATCAACGAGCTAGTCAACTAGAGGCTCACTAGGGACACGTTGTGGTCTATATATTCACACATGCATTATGGTTTCTGGTTAACACAATTATCATGAACAAGGAAATACAATAATAACCATTTTATTATTGCCTCTAGGGCATATTTCCAACAAATACGGCCTCTGCGTCGTAAACCATGAAGAAGGGTGTATACCCTGTGGATCTGTTGGGGTGGTTCTGATGCTCCATAAGACGGAGGGCAACTCTTCCACCCAACAGCCCGGCTTTTGTTGTAAGGGAACCATAAGCCATGGCTTGATACCTCTCAGGATTTCTTGATTGGCACGCTTCGCCTAACTGTTGGACTGTGGATGAGCAACCACCAAAACATCAAGCCGGATGTGCTCCTCGTCACAGAATTTTCTCATAGCCCCCTTGTACAAGTTTGTGCCATTGTCAGTGATGATGCTGTGAGGGTAACCAAAATGGTAGAGAAGTTTTTGAATAAACTGAACTATCGTAGCCGCGTCACACTTGCTGACCGGCTCAGCTTCTACCCATTTGGTGAACTTATCAACCGCCACCAAGAGGTGTGTTTTCTTATCCTTGGATCTCTTGAACGGTCCGACCATATCAAGCCCCCAGACTGCAAACGGCCAAGTAATTGGTATCATGCGCAATTCTTGATCCAGAACATGAGCACGTCGACCGAATTTTTGACAGCCGTCACACTTACGGACCAGATCCTCTGCATCTTTGTGAGCCGTCAACCAGAAGAAACCGTGCCGGAAGGCCTTGGCTACTAGAGATTTTGAGCCGGCATGATGTCCACAATCTCCAGCATGAATTTCATTCAAAATTTCCTGACCTTCCTCTGGTGAGACACAACGCTGAAAAACCCCGGTAACGCTGCACTTGTGCAACTCACCATTAACTATTGTCATGGACTTAGACCGCCGGGTGATCTGTCTGGCCAGATTTTCATCATCAGGTAACTCACCCTGAGTCAAATAGGCTAGGTAAGGCACAGTCCAATCCGGAATGGCATGTAGAGCCGCCACCAATTGCCCCTCCGGGTCAGGAACAGCCAAATCTTCCTTCGAAGGCAACTTGACAGTCGGGTGATGTAAAACGTCCAGAAAGATATTGGGCGGCACCGGCTTTCGCTGAGAGCCTAACCGTGATAAGGCATCAGCCGCCTCATTCCTACGACGATCAATGTGATCCACCTGATAAGCTTTGAAGTAACCATCAATGACATCCACCGCCTGACGGTAAGCCGCCATCCGCGGGTTCTTGGAATCCCAAGTGCCCGAAACTTGCTGAGCCACAAGATCTAAGTCACCCAAACACCTTACCCGGCTTAAATTCATCTCCTTGGATACCCTGAGACCATGAAGCAGAGCCTCATACTCAGCCGCATTATTGGTGCAAGGGAACATCAGCCGGAGCAAATAACAAAACTTATCGCCTTTGGGAGATGTCAAAACAACTCCTTCCCCTGATCCTTCCAGCTACTTGGATCCATCAAAGTGTATGGTCCAGTATGTGTTATCCGGCTTTTCCTCGAGAGCTTGACACTCTGTCCAATCGTTTATAAAATCCACAAGGGCCTAGGACTTGATGGTCGTACGAGGCACGTATTTCAGATTAAGAGGCCCCAGCTCCAACGCCCACTTAGCAATCCTACCAGTGGCTTCTCTGTTCTGAATTATGTCCCCTAGCGGAGGAGAGCTGACCACGGTGATCTGGTGCCCTAAGAAATAGTGTTTTAACTTGCGATTGGCCATGAACACTCCATACACTAACTTCTGCCAATGCAGATATCTCTGCTTGGATTCTGTCAAGACCTCATTGATATAATAAACCGGCCTTTGAACCGGATACTCTTTCCCGGCTTCCTTGCACTCGACCACAATTGCGGTGTTGACCGCACGGTTATTAGCCACCACTTATAGGAGCAAAGGATCTTTCTCAGCCGGAGCGGCCAAAACCGGCGGCTAAGTGAGCTGTTTCTTGAGCGCCTCTAATGCTTCACCCGCCGCCGTACTCCAGACAAAATTGTCTGTCTTTTTCATCATCTGATATAGGGGGATAGCTTTCTCACCAAGGCGGCTTATGAATCGGCTCAACGTGGCGATCCGCCCTGCCAGCCGTTGGACATCGTTAACACAAACCGGCTCTGCTAGGGAGGTGATAGCCTTGATTTTATCCGGGTTAGCCTCAATGCCACGCTCAGAAACCAGAAATCCCAAAAGCTTGCCAGCCGGAACACCAAAGACTCACTTTGCCGGGTTAAGCATCATCTTATAGATCCGGAGATTGTCAAAGGTCCCCCTTAAGTCGTCCAAAAGGGTCTCCTTCTTCCTTGATTTGATCGCAATATCGTCCACGTAAGCATGGACATTGCGCCCGCTCTGACTATGAAGGCAATTCTACACACATCGCTGGTAAGTCGCCTGGGCACTCTTGAGCCCAAAGGGCATAGACACATAACAGAAAGCTCCAAAAGGTGTAATGAAAGCAGTCTTCTCTTGGTCCTTAACTGCCATTTTAATCTGATGATACCCTGAATAAGCATCCAGGAAACACAAGCTTTCGCAACCCGCCGTGGCGTCAATGATCTGATCGATACGAGGGAGAGCAAAAGGATCAGCCGGACAAGCCTTGTTAAGATTCGTATAATCTACGCACATCTGCCACGTGTCGTTCTTCTTGAGCACAAGCACCGGGTTAGCAAGCCACTCCGGGTAAAAAACCTCAACGATGAAACCCGCCGCTAAGAGCCGGGTTACCTCTTCCCCGATGGCCTTGCGTCTCTCCTCATTGAACCATCGTAGAAACTGCTTTATAGGTTTAAACTTAGGATCCACATTAAGGTTGTGCTCAGCGAACTCTCTCGGTACGCCCGGCATGTCAGAAGGTTTCAATGCAAAGATGTCCCAATTCTCACGGATGAATTCGATGAGCGCGCTTTCCTATTTGGGATCCATGTGAGCCCCAATGATGAACTGTTTGGATGAGTCGCCCGTAGTGAAATCTACTACCTTGGTATCATCCGCCAAAAACTTGAGGGGCGGCTCAACCTCCGTTGTAGGCTTTTTCAGTGGGGTCATATCGTACGGGTCAACATTCTCCTTATAAAACTTCAGCTCCTCCTGAGCACAACTGGATTCTGCATAAGCCGCGCCCCCTTCCTCGCACTCAATAACCATATTCTGATCACCATGAACAGTAATCGTACCTTTTAGCCCGGGCATCTTGAGCTGTAAGTAAACATAACAGGGCCCAGCCATGAACTTAGCATAAGTCGGCCGCCCAAACAACGCATGGTAAGGGCTCTTGATCTTGACCACTTCAAACCACAAAGACTCCACCCTGTAGTTATATTCATCACCAAAGGCAACTTCCAAAGAAATTCTGCCCACGAGTAAGCCGATTTTCCCGGCACCACTCCATGAAAAATGGTGGATGAGAGCTTAAGATCCTTGTCAAGCAACTTCATCCGCCGGAAGGTATCATAATAGAGGATGTTGATACTACTGCCTCCATCCATAAGTACCATATTCACCATATATCCTCCCACTTGGGGGGCAACAACTAAGGCCAGCCGCCCCCGGGTCATCGACACGCGGTGGGTGATCCTCCCGGCTCCATGTTATGTCATATTCAGACCACTTCAAGTACTGCGGCAGAGCCGGCGCAACCGCATTAACCGCTCGCTTGCGCAACTTCTGATCCCGCTTGTTAAGATTGGTCGTGAAAACATGATACTGGCCCGAACTGAGCTGCTTTGGATTACTCTGATATCCGGACTGATTATGTTGTTGCCGATTGTTGTTACCAGAGTGTTGAGGATATCCTCCTTGATTGCCTTGACCATGATGACCGGGCCCTCAGCCGCCGGATCCAAACCTGGCTCCTGACCCGCCTGGTCCTGAGCCGCCGACCAGGCCACTGCCCTGGTTGTTGTGTTGCTGCGTGTGGTAATTTTTGAACTTCTGCATGATATGGCAATCGCCCCATGTATGCGACGAAGGCTTACCAGGCTGGCTATGTTCCGGACAGGGCTTCTTAAGCGCATCCTCCAAATTGAAGGGAGTCCTGTTCTTATTAAAAGGCGGCCTGAACTTCCCATTGCCCTCGGGATGATTTTGGCCGGTGCTTGCATTGGCTATTAGTTCTAACCCGCCATCAGTGTTCTTCCACTTATTCTGGTTACCACTGTTTGCCACACCCTTACCTTGATTGTTCTTTTTGCCTTGGCCAGCCTTCTCCTCATCAGAGCCTGGGTCTTTTGTGTTATCAGAATTGGCGTATTTTGTGAGAGCCGTCATGAGCTCTCCCATGTACTGACACATACGCTTGAGCCGGCCAAGCTTCTGCTTCAGCGGGACGAAATGACAGTTCTTCTCCAAGATCAGCACTGCTTGAGCCGCTGTGATCTGTTCAGATGAGTGGATGATGGTCGACACCCGTCGGACCCAATGATGAGCCGACTCACCCTCCTTTTGTACACAATGATCGATATCCACGATGGTCATGGGCTATTTGCAAGTCCCTTGAAAAAAATTGATGAACCTTGCCCTTAACTTAGCCATTGAATTGATGGTATTGGGAGGCAACCCTTTTAACCATATGCGAGCCAGACCTTCAAGCATCATGATGAAGTATTTAGCACACACCGCCTCACTGACATCCAGCATCTCCATAGCCAGCTCATAACTTTCGACCCAGGTCTCCGGAGGCAAATCAGCAGTGTAATTCGGAACCTTGCAAGGTCCCTTGAAATCCTTTGGCAGCCGTTCACTTCGCAGAGCCGGCGATAAGCATGGCACTCCCACGGCCCTGGAAGTTACTCCTACTCCTACTGACATAGAGGGGGCGAGCCCTTGGTGAGTCGCCGTGGCCAAAGTTGCCGCCTCTTGCTGGTTTCTCTCCTGGTTCATGAGCGCTTGCGCATCTAGAGCCGCCTGATTGTTCCCCGGAGGTCCTCTCTGCCGATCACTGCTAGAAACCACCGGCGACTCATAGCGCCGGCTAAAGCTCCGACTGGGGAGAGGGGTTGAATGAACACGGCTCTGGCTGTGAGTATACTTCTCCTGCTGGGCCATTGCCGTCTGAAGATATCCAATGGCATTCCGTACCTCTTCCACAAAAGGTGCTTCATCCGGAATAGGAATTGTTTCAAGCCGGGTAGCCGCGGCCACCATGTTCTCGGCCGGGCTAGAATAATGACCCATCGGTGTTGGAAAAACCACTGGTGAGGCCTGGTTTCGTCGAGCCGGGTGAGACGCCGGCCGAGCGGCCAGGCGGCTTCCAGGCGCATTCGCTGCTCGTCCTATTCCTGGCGTGTTGAAGAGTTTCCTAGCTTCGTAATGTTCTGGTAAGCGGGATTGATGCCTCATCCGATGCACTGCAGCCGCCGATTGCTGCTCCAGCCCAAGGCGGAAAGCATCCGTCTTAATAAGTTCGGCCTCTTCCTCCATCTGGACTTTTAACTCAGCTATCCTCTGTTGCTCCTCTGCCATCCGGTCCTTGAGACTCACAATCTCTAAGTTCCGAGTGGCTTGATTATCTGGTGTAACTTCAGTGGCCATCAGGTCTGCGAGCTCATTCATCAGATCCAGAAGAACTTGAGCCGGCGGCGGCGGGTCAGCGCCCGAGGTTGCCGCTCCCACGGCCGTACTGCTCGTGCCTGGGGCCGACCCTGTCATGAACACGGCGGCATGAACCGGCTGCCCAAGAGTGTCCGACTCAGAATGATCCGACTCGGGGAAAAGCTCGTCGTAGCCCCCGAGCCCACCATTGTGAAGCTGGTAAATTGACTCCATCTCCCCGCTCGAAGGCTCATCTTCTGAATAGACAAGAGTTTCCTACGACTCAGAAGCTTCCAGATCCATACCTTGAGTAAAGCCTATGAAGACGTGCCTCCGACCCGGACCCGGGTAAACACGGGCGGGTTGCACAATACGGGCGGGTTGCGCACGCCGAGCCGGCTCGACGATGTTGGTGCAGATGTCCGGCCCGGGTGTTGATCCGTCGGTCCTTCTGATGAAGACGTGAATCCCGCCGAAAGGAACCTGGAATCCATATTCCACAGAATCGGCATCAATCCCCCAACCGGCATCGTCGATGTAGAGCCGTCCGTGGCGACTCTTTTTGATCCTTCCGACCATGTATCCCTCGAGCCCTGGGAGAGAGCCCTTTGAGAACACAACACCACCGAGCACAGGCCCCACGGTGGGCACCAACTGTCGTGGTTTTTATCACGGCAGTTGGCCAGGTGAACGGACTTGGGTTCGAGGCCATTGCAAACGTGATGGACTCAAAGGGGTTGATTGGGACAAGGGATGCGAGTTTACCCAGGTTCATCCCCTCAAGTCGAGGTAATAGCCTACGTCTTGCTTGTGCTTGTATTGCTTGATGTATCAATTACAAGGGAGCTAAAGCTTGACCTAGTTCTTGATAGCCTCCTCCCTAAGTCGCCCCGGGTCTTGCCTTTATATAGGAGGTCAAGACCACGGGTCATACAAGTTGTAACCAACTCTCATCATACATCCGAGTCTACCTCTACCTTCTCTTGCCTTTCTTGACCAAGTTGTCCCCGGGCGGCTTACACGCCCGGGTCTTCTCCGTCCGGGCCACAGTCTGGCCCATCCTGTTAAGCCACCAAGCGTCTTGGGCCTTAAGTCTTCATGGCTTGCTCTTGGGCTGGCGTACGAGCCGCTTGGTGTGACCCGGAGCCCTCAGGGCGAGTCTCACCGTGGGGTTATATCCCCAACACATCGCGAAGAAGATGTTCAGCATGCTCGAAGGTAACTTTCTTTCGTCGAATGAGTTTCCTTAATTCCTATAGGACAGTAGCGTGATCATCTTTCCATTCTCCCTCCGCGTAGAATTCTGTCAAGACGTTGACAAGGAGACTGAAGAAATCGAGCCAAATTTGGACCACATCAACTCTCCCGTCGGGGACACAGTGGCCATGAACATGTTTCGTCTTGACGTCCATCTCAAAAAGGTTTAGGAGTATATCACTCGGCTGAGGGCTGCACTGGAGAAGATTGACAAAGAACTGTGGCCAGAGGACACCCTCCAGACTGACCTTGAGTCGATGATGACCCGCCTCAATGATATTCCCGGTCGAATGCAAGCATGGAAAAAATCTTCTGCTCAATGTGGAGCCGACATGGCGCTTTCACTCGTCTGAGTCCATTGCAAGGAGGCAAAGGAGGACAAGCTGAAGACTCTCCAGGTGATCAACATGAAGAAACTTCAATTCGGGGACTTCATGGAGACCTTCATTGATGCCTCCACTCGGATTGCTGATGGGATTGATCTCGACACTTTTGTCGAGCCTGCGAGTCCCACATGTGCTTGATGAAACTTTGATCGCAGTTAATACTTTATTTGCCTCGGTATGCTGAGTGATGGTGTAACCGTTTTAAAACTTCGTTCACGCCTTAGGCCTGAGTACTTCCATTTAGATGAACAACTTTTATCCGTTCTAGGAATTCTGGATTTATCTACATTTTGCTTTCAATCCTTTGCTTGGCTGATTTTGTTTTGTTTCCGATTGGAATGGATTTTCATCACTCGGAAGAATTTCGAACTTAGTCGAAAAACTGGTTTGCGGCTAAGTCCCCGAGTGAGAAGAATGTTTATCACTCACGAGGCTTTTTAACTTAGGCGAAGACTGATTCCCACCTAAATTTCCGAGTGAACATTATGTTATCCACTCGGAAGGGTTTTTTTAACTGAGGCGAAAGCTGGTTCGCAGCTAAGCCCCCGGGTGAGAGGATCGCTCGTCACTCAGAGTGTTTTAAACTTAGACGAAGACTGATCTGTATCTAAGTTTCCGAGTGAACATTATGTTATCCACTTGGAAGGTTTTTTTAACTTAAGCGAAAGCTGGTTCGCAGCTAAGCCCCCAAGTGAGAGGATCGCTCGTCACTCGAAGTGTTTTTAACTTAGACGAAGACTGGTTCACAGCTAAGTTTCCGAGTGAACATTATGTTATCCACTCGAAAGGGTTTTTTAACTTAGGTGAAAGCTGGTTCGTAGCTAAGCCCCCGAGTGAGAGGATCGCTCATCACTCAGAGTGTTTTTAACTTAGACGAAGACTGGTTCGTAGCTAAGTTTCCGAGTGAATAGGATGTAATCCGCTTGGAAGGGTTTTTTAACTTAGGTGAAAGCTGGTTCACACCTAAGCCCCCGAGTGAGAGGATCGCTTGTTACTCGGAGTGTTTTTGAACTTAGAGGAAGACTGGTTCGCAGCTAAGTTTTTGGGTGAATAGGATGTAATCCACTCGGAAGGTTTTTTTGAACTTAGGCGAAAGCTGGTTTGCAGCTAAGCCCCCGAGTGAGAGGATCGCTCTTCACTCAGAGTGTTTTTAACTTAGACGAAGACTGATTCGTAGCTAAGTTTCCAAGTGAACGTGATATTATTCACACGGAAGGGGTTTTTAACTTTGGCGAAAGCTGATTCGCAGCTAAGCCGCCAAGTGAGAGGATTGCTCTTCACTGGGAGTGTTTTTGAACTTAGACAAAGACTGGTTCACACCTAAGTTTCCGAGTGAATAGGATGTAATCCACTTGGAAGGTTTTTTTTAACTTAGGCGAAAGCTAGTTCACAGCTAAGCCCCCGAGGGAGAGGATTGCTTGTCACTCAGAGTATTTCTAAATGTGAGATTGCGCGATCGGAATCGACAATAGACTGCGGGAGTCATAACTTGGATAAATGCCATTGCCTGGAGTACTCTTATTACATCAAAACAACTCAGTCGTCAAGTATAAAAACGTCGAAGTAAATCTGCATTCCAAGCACGTGGCTCATCGATCTTCTTCTTGAGGTTGTAGAGGTGGTAGGCTCCATTGTTTGGTACTTTGGTGACGATGAAAGGACCTTCCCATGCAGGGGTGAGCTTGTTTGGCCACTGCTGATCCACCCGAAGCACCAGATTACCATCATGGAAACGACCGACTCTTGATGTGCCTTGCATGGAAGCGACGCAAATCTTGCTGATACACAGTTGATCGAATCAGATCCATTTCACGCTCTTATTCCAGGAGATCCACACTGTCTTGTCGTGTTTGTTCAGCCTCAGCCTCGGAGTAAAGTCCTACACAAGTAGAATTGTGAAGGAGATCACTCGGCAAAACAGCTTCAGCTCCATACACCAAGAAGAAAGGAGTGCACCCAGTCGACCGATTAGGAGTCGTCCTCAAGCCCCACAGTATAGATGGGAATTCAGTCACCCAAGCTCCAACTGCATGTTCAAGATCCCGCATGAGTCGAGGCTTCAATCCTTGAAGGATAAGGCCATTTGCTTGCTCAGCTTGACCATTAGTCTAAGGGTGCGCAACGGATGCTAACCCACCCGAGTGCTTTGGGTGAAGCAAAAGTGTCTGAACTCTTCCGAGTCGAAGTTTGAGCCATTGTCTGTAATGGTGTTGTGGGGAACTCCATACCGGATCGTAATCTCTCTCATGAATTTTATTGCAGTGCGCGAGTTCAGCTTCTTTATGAACTTAGCTTCAATCTAGTTAGTGAACTTGTCGATGCTACAAGCAGGTGAGTAAATCCACTCTGGCCCATTTGAGAGGGACGACCATATCCAAGCCCCATACAGCAAACGGTCAGACGAGTGGAATAGTTTTCAAGGCAGATGCGGGCTTGTGTGACAAGTTTGAGTAGAACTGACATCCTTTGCAGCGATCGACAATCTCCTTAGCCATTTCATTGACGCGCAGCTAGAAGAAACCAGATCGGTATGCTTTGGCGACAACCGTCCGAGACGATGCATGATGACCACAGGTTCCTGAGTGATTTTCCTCCAGAATCAGCCGACCTTCCTCAGGGGAAATACACTATTGAGTCACACCAGTTATGCTTTCTCTGAAAAGTTGATCATCCATCACTGTAAAGGCCTTGGATCTAGGGACAATCTGTCGGGCTTCAACCTCGTCTTCTGGGAGTTCTTGCCTCAGTATGTATGCAATATATGGCACCGTCCAATCGGGTATGATCACTAGAATCTCCATGACCGGATCTATGACTGCCAGGAGGAAATCTACTTCATTCGGATTAGAGGCGCTTATTGCTTGTGGGGTCTCTTCAGTGAAGGGATCTTCTGGTACCGAAGGAAAATGCAGATGTTACAGAAACACATTGCTAGGTCCAGGCTTCCGAGTGGATCCAATCTTTGCCAACTCATCAGCTGCTTGATTCTTCACTCGGGGAATATGGTGGAGTTCCAAACCTTCAAACTTCTTCTAAAGCTTTCTCACTGCATTGCAATATCCGGTCATAGCAGGGTTCCTGACGTCCCACTCTTTCATCACTTGGTTGACCACCAAATCAGAGTCATCGTATACCATCAGGCGCCAGACACCAAGTGAGATGGCCATACGCAACCTGTATAGGAGTTCTTCATATTCAGCTTCATTATTGGAGGAATCAAAGTGAATCTGAAGGACATAACTGAGCTTGCCGCCTTTTGGAGATACCAATACTACGCCGGCACCAGACCCATTCAGCATCTTAGAGCCATCAAAGAACATGGTCCAGTGTGCTGAGTGGATTTGAATTAGCTACTATTGTTCTATCCACTCGGCCATGAAATTAGCGAGTGCTTGAGATTTGATTGCCTTTTTTGCTTCAAACTTGATATCAAAGTAGAGGAGCTCAATAGCCCATTTGGCCACTCGACTATTCGCATCTCGATTGTTGAGGATCTCAGACAATGGAGCATCACTGACGACTGAAATTGAGTGATCCTAAAAGTAGTGTGCCACCTTCTTCACTGATAGATATATACCATAGACGAGCTTCTCGTAATGTGGGTACCTTTGCTTTGAAGGAGTCAACACTTCAGAGATATAGTAAACTGGATGTTGGACTTTATAAGCCTTGCCCTCCTCTTCCCACTCGACAGTGAGAATCGTGCTGACGACTTGATTAGTGGTTGCAATGTACAGGAGCAAGGGTTCTTTGTTGTGCGGAGCAGCAAGCACCAGCTAGTGGAAAGCAGGGCTTTGAGATCGACAAACGCTGCTTCAGCTTCGGGAGTCCACTCGAATGTATCAGACTTCTTCATCAGTCAGTATAAAGGCAATGCCTTCTCACCAAGATGAGAAATAAATCTACCCAACGCCGCCAGGCAACCTGTAAGCTTCTGGAAATCGTGCACACACTCAAGGCTTTTCATTCGGGTGATGGCGTTGATCTTCTCAGGATTGACGTCGATTCCCCGTTCGGAAACAAGGAAACCGATCAACTTGCCACCAGGAACGCCGAAAGTGCACTTGGACAGGTTTAACTTGATATCATACTTCCTCAGATTGGCAAATGTTTCTGCCAAGTCAGTCAGCAGGTTGGAACCTTTGCGAAACTTGACAACAATATCATCCATATAGGCCTCGACATTTCGACGGATTTGGTCGAGCAGGCATTTCTGAATCATGCGCATGAAAGTAGCGCCAGCATTTTTCAAACCAAAAGGCATGGTGATATAACAAAAACACCCGAAAGGGGTGATGAAGGCTGTCTTTATTTCATCTGGAACATACAGACGGATCTGATGATAGCCAGAGTAAGCACCGAGAAAGGATAAACGCTCGCATCCTGCAGTCGAGTCAACAATCTGATCAATGCGGGGGAGCGGAAAATGATCTTTCGGGCAGACCCGATTGATATGTTTGAAATCAATACACATGCAGAGTGACTTAACTTTCTTGGGACCATGATGACGTTCGAGAGACACTCGGAGTGGTAAATCCCCCGAATGAAATTGGCCGCCAAGAGTCGAGCCACCTCCTCGCCGATTGCCTTCCGCTTCTCTACTGCCGACCAACGCAAGTGCTCTTTCACAGGCTTGGCCTTCGGGTCAACTCTCAGTCGGTGCTCAGCCAGTTCCCTGGGTACACCCGACATGTCAGCAGGCTTCCATGCGAAGATGTCCCAGTTCTCACGGAGGAACTGGATGAGCTCGGCTTCCTATTTGTTGTCGAGTGTTGTTGAAATGTCGGTCGGGGCAGCATTAGGATCTGTCGGGTGAATGTGTACTTTCTTCACTTCCCCTGTCGACTAAAAAGAAGACTTCGAGGCAGGCTTCTTGGCATGCAGCAGGTCGGCAGGATCAGCACGCTTCTTGTACTCTTCCAATTCGACCACAACCATTTGATGGTCGGCAATTTTGGAGCCCTGTTGAAGGCACTCCTCAACCCTCTGTCAATTCTGTGTGACTGTGATCACACCTTCTGGTCTGGACATCTTCAACCTTAGGTACACATAACATGGACGGGCCATGAAACGGGCATAAGCCGGACGACCAAGGATGGTGTGGTACACGCTCTAGAAGTCTACAAATCCAAACGTCAGTTTCTCCTTACGAAAATTCTTGTCGGTGCCAAACACCACATCCAATGCAATCTGGCCGAGTGATTTGGCCTTCTTCTTGGGAATGAATCCGTGGAACTGCATGTTGCTTTTGCTGAGACGGGACATCGAAATGCCCATCCCCTTTAGGGTATCCACATACAGGATGTTCAGACCACTCCCTCCGTCCATGAGAACCTTGCGGAGTCGAGTAACTCCCACAACAGGATCCACCACCAAAGCTTGTCGACTGGGGGTAGCGACATGAGCATGGTGGTCTGACTGGTCGAATGTGATAGCAGTCTGAGACCATTTGAGGTATGTGAGGGTGGCAGGAACAACCATGTTGACTTCTTTGTTAATAACTTTAAGTCGACTCTTGCTTTCTACGTCAGCAAAAATCATCAAAGTGGCATTGACCTCAGGAAATTCCTCTTTATCTTCATTATCCTCCTTTCCAGGAAATTTCTCACTCGGCTGTCCTTCCTTGAACTATTGGATCAGGAATCTGCACTGTCGAGTGGTATGCTTCGGCAATATCAAATTGCCTTCCTCGTCTTTCTTCATGTGGATTGCACACGGTAAATCCATAACATCAGTTCCCGACTGATTCTTTACTTTCTTGGGGGTAAACTGCCCTTTGGGCTTCCCCTTATTCTTTCCTTGCACCACCAGAGCGGCCGCCTCTGCCTAAGCAGGGCCATCAGCTTTGCGCTTTTGTTTTTGACTGGAATTGCCACTGGCATCATTGTCAACTATTTTTCCTTTGCTGATGCAGAGGCGGTCTTCCTCTTTGCCATTGGCGTACCGAGTGGAAATCTCCATCATCTTGCCTAGTGAAATATCTCTTGTACGACCAAACTTCAGGTAAATCTCTCTGTACTTAACACTAGCCTTGAAGGCGCAAACGGCTTGGTGCTCGGAAACATTTTCCACTGTGTGATGCAGAGTGGACCAACGCTGAATGTAATCCCTCAAAGTTTCGTTGGGCTTCTGGACACACTGCTGCAGGTCAATCAAGCTAGCTGGATGCTTGCATGTGCCCTCAAAAGTTCTGATGAACACTCAGGCAAGATCCTCCTAAAAGTAGATGCTAGAAGGATCCAAGCAATTCAACCATGCTCGGGCCGAACCATCCAAAATCAAGGACAAATGCTTCATGGCTATGTTATCATTCCCTCCATCAAACTACACCACCAGTCGGTAATCGTCTAGCCATGTTTCAGGCTTCGACTCTCCTGTGAACTTGATGATTCCAACCGCCAACCTGAAGTTGGGGGGAATCTCAGCAGACCGGATGGCTCTGCTGAAACACTCATGGACAGAGACGACGGCACCACTTCCACTATGATAGTCTCTATCATAACCATCTCTGTGAGCCCTGCCTCTGTCAATCCGCTTCTATGCAAGGATATCCCTCGCATCAAATCCAGGATTCCTCTCATCACCGAATGGGTACCTATCGTCATAGTGTCGGGGCACATACGAACCACTCCACGGAGGAGTAGGCACCCGATGATGGTCATCACGGTGAAAACGAGGAGCAAACTGATCTCGTCCCTGATCTCGATACTGATCTTCATGGTAACCACTGCCTTTGTGACGCAGAGGTGACCTAGGGCTATGTGTCGACTGAACTGTATCTGCCTTGGGCGAATTGATGTGTATCTTATTGCACGACTAAGAAACAACCGAATTTTGCCGTTGCGCAGCATCTAGAAAAGCTCGGATCTGCTGCAAACCTCTGCCAGCCTCCAAACGCGATGACTGAATGGAATCTGCAATCCTAGCAGCAGCTGCAATATTCAGAACTGGAGTACGGCATACCTCGACGTTGTTCTGAGATCCACTCAAAAACCACTGTCGCCGACGTCGATTGGGAATGGGTGGATGCTGTCGGGCACACTCTTTGAGTTTTCTCTACTTCTCTTCGAGCCGAAGGCACGTGGCCTCCAAGGCGTGGGCCTCGGTAGTCACACCGAAGATGGGAGTATGAAGGACCTCCTCATCTCAGTGCTGCTGCTCAATCGATGGTCCCCTAGTCTTGCGTCTGCCACGGCCGAAGCCGGGTGGGCTTTGATGAGAACCAGCCATAAGTACCTCAGCTGCTGGATCGCAACTCTCGCACTCGGACGGGGCGGCAGACTGATCCGACGCTGACTCGAACACGCGGTGAAGTGATTCGGCGGGCTCAATAGCCACAATCTCGGAGATGCAGCCTAGCGGCTCGCCGCATGCCTCACCCAGCGCTGGAGCCGCGAACGACCAGATCGCTTGTGGCGACGAACAGCGGGGAGGGCCGACAGGTACGGAGTCGATGGCTGTCGAAGAAGAATGTCGCAGGAGCTTGCACGGAAGTGTGCTACCCCGCAGACCGGGAGTGCCTCAACGTCCAGAGGTGCTTCCTGAAGCCATGCCGAATCGTCGGTGATGAAAGTGAACGCACCGAGACAGATCTCGTGGCCAAGGAACAAACCGCCGTCGGAAGACATGACGAAGGAAAAAATCGCAACCTCGCCGGAAGTCGCTTAGACGCCTGCCCCACGGTAGGCGCCAACTGTCGTGGGAACAAGCCTGACAGTAGAAGGTAGGGGTATGTAAGGAGAAGGCAGAGTCCTAGCTACGACGAGGATGTACACATGAATGTATGAGTTCAGGACCCTCTCATGGAGGTAACAACTCTACGTCTCAGTGCTCGGGAGCTTTCTGTCGTGTGGAATATGAGTGTTACAGGGGGTGCGAACCCTTGTGCCAGAGGGGAGGGGCGGCTTATGTAGAGTGTGCTGCCCCTTATGAATACCCGGCAACCAAGGGTTCGATCGTGGCAATAAAGGTTTACGTTACTGATAAGGTATGTAATAAATGGTACTGATGATGACTAGTCGAACGCCTGCCTGTTGGCCTCCCTGGGGTGCCTTCTGGTCTTCTGTTGTCAACTGGCCATTGGTTCTTCTGAGTGAAAAGCTACTCTCGAGTGGAGGGAGAAACCTCTGAGTGGATTATCTGTTGAGTGACTCATGCACTAAGGTGACTTCAATCAGAGTCCTCCTTGTAATCTTTAAGTCCTCCAATACAGTGTTCTTAGGTAGGGTATGTAGGTCAGGCCTAGGACCCTACCCTAGGTACATATCCTCATCATGTAGTGCATCCTCCCCCTAAATGTTGTAGATCATGAACTCGACACTCTGTTAGTAACATGAGTATCATCTATTGCCCCAATGCAATCCTGAAATGGCAATATAAGACTGTGTTAGTGCTCACCTTGAACAATCCTAGTATATGAAGCAATGAACTATATGCTGCATTGCTCACCTTGAAGTATGGATACCATCTTGGGCTAGTGCGGATCTTGCTAGGAGTCCGACCAGATAGTGACTTGATCATCTCTCCTCTCAGCTCCCCAACTGCATACAACACTTGCTTGAAGTATGTTGAGACGGTCTCCATTGATCTCCTGAACGTGTTATGGATAACCCTGAATCTCTGGTTATGGCCAACAACATGAGGGAACATGACCACTTAATCTTCCACACTGGTGTGGATCCTATCTTCTAGCAGCCCCGTGGTCCTGAAGATCTAGACAAGTCTGGCCAATGGTGCTCTTTTCATTCAAAGCATCCATAGAGACTCTGTGTCGTTGCAGTTGTATATGTAGTTCAGATTAGCGATCATCTCCTACTACCACGGAGCATATGTGATGACAAGTGTATCACCACGACGAACGTCTCTCTTGTGCATGAACATGACCCATGCCTGAATCACAGATATCAATGCTACTGCCTGAACTATCAGCTGCATCCGTGCGTCCATAACCAACTCCACATCGAGGGTGCGTTAACCAATGGGGAAATCAATCCTACACCTTGCCTAATGGCCTAACAACGGAACCTAACATTGGGGAGAGGGGGTGTTGCTTACCGGCATCGGAGACGAGGACGACAGGGGGGGCATGGCTGAATCAAGCACGCGCAGATGGTGACCAAAAGGAAAAGCAACAACAGCTCCCGCTGTCGAATATGCAGCCGTCGCTTGCATAGATCTGCGTCACTGCCACCGGTGGTGGTGAGGCTAAAGGAAGAGGATGTCCTAGAGGGAGCAGTGACCGAGTAAATGGGTTGGAGTGGGGGTGAGCCTAGATTTGGCATCGTGCCCCCGCGCCCGATTTCCATCTCTCGCCATCCCCACTCACTTTCGCCCTGCCCTCGTGCATGCGAGCTTGCGCCGCCCTTAGCCTGGCTGGCTAGAAATTGCCGATTCGTGAGTTCCCAGCGGGCCAGGCCGACGACTGCTTTAAGCTTTGTATCGATGCGAGCCAGCCCATTGCATTCCTAACCAAATGCACATTTCGTGGCCCAAGTGGGCCTGGTTTGGCCAGATGCGGGCAACCAAACACGCCCTAGCTAAACAAGGTCGGGCCGAGGCATGGAGAGCCACCTCTTGGAGATGAGGGTGGCATGGACAGGTAGTTCAAGAAGCAGATGCAGAGTAGGATCTCACGGAGGAGGAGGTCGTCATCGCCGAGCACCGATGCGGCCGCCACAATCGCCAATGTCCGTCTGTCGCGGCCCATCCTTTTCAGGGATTTTTGCAAGAGGGAAAGGGGTTTCTTTGATGTGAGAACAGAGCAATAATCCATGGCCATGGGCCCCGTTTTATTTTTTATTTTCCATGTTCAAGTATTTGACTGTTTTCTAAAATCAGGCCTTCAGTTAAACTTATTAAAAAAAGTTTTCAGTTAAGCAATCAATAGTTTGCTTCTGAAAAAACATTCAGTAGTTTGTGAAGACCAAATGAGAAAACCTTGACTTTAGCATGAAACTTTTCTTTCATGGAAAAATTAAATTCAATTCACATGTACTATAACTCAGGATTTTGTCATTCCACGAAAGGAGACTTACTGGAAAACGTGGTTTAGGATACGATGATACGCTATGTCAAGATAGTGCTTTCAACACATACGGGTAAAAGCTTCCAAACAAAGACCGTCCCAATCTTCTGCATGGATACCAGGATCACATTTCACCGACAAACCAGCTAGGCCATGGGCGACAGCAGCGTAGGAACTTGGTAGTGAAAAACACTTGTTCTCTTGTTTATGTCAATTTTTTTCCGACAAAAATTCTGAAAGGGAGGCGCCTACAGTATAATTGATGCAACAAATCCAAATTGCAAGTTTTATGTCTTAACCTGGGTGGGTGGGACCCCTTTCCACCACTAGGTTATGCCTTATTATGCTTCTTGTTCACGTCATTAACAAAGCCTCGACCTATCACATGCACCTAATTACTAAAAAGAATGTGGAATAAATTAAGATCAATGTTGACCCCACATCTAAACCTACTTACTTTGTGGTGAATTGCGTTGCAACGTACTCCCTCCGTACACAAACATAAGACGTTTTTGCAGTTCAATTTGAACTACAGAAAACAACCTACGTTTGTTTACAAAGGGAGTACTATTTATTTTGTAATCTGCGATAGAAAATTAGATACAGAAGTATACAAAAAGTTGTTTTAAACCAAACATGAAAGTACATAAAAAAGAAATTGGACAAACGAAAAATCCATTGCAATGCCGGAAACAACCTAATAAGTACATGCTTTTTATTTAATAGAAAACAGAGTTATTTAGGGAAAAGAAAGTAAACACCAGGGATATCAGGGAACCCACTCTTCCGTGCATTAGTCACACTTAACCAAACCTTTTGGAAACTTTCCTGTAAAAATTATATTTTGGAAAAAAAATCACACAATGCGAATTCTGTTTTCGATTATTACTAGTCACAGAAACTAACAGGCTAGATTAAGACTAGAGCTTTCTCTTGTGATAATTCACTTGCGTCCAGTTTCCTCCCGGGAGCGAATAGCAGTAAATATGCAATGTCAAGATGACATTGCTCTATCAGATGCGTTGTGATGGTATTCTGCAGTGACTGCGGCTTGCTGAATCTCGTGAGATGCTAAATTGACCTAATCCAAGAGTAGTATGCAGGAAGAACCAGAGGAGATGTAATCCAATAGTAGTTAAGGATGTGGTAGCCTTGAAGCTGAGTTTTTTTTTTCAATGAAAAAACATTATATGGTTGCTCCACAGCAAATTCCATATACCCGCCTGTCAGGATATCTTTGAACTGCACAAAAATAGAAAAACCATGAAGGTAGACTGCCGGGCAGAAATAATGCTACTCATAGGATAAATTTTGAAAACGACATTAGCATAAAGTGGCACGAAATTGTTAACCCTTCTACATGACTGGGTGCTCTTATTACCAAAAATCTGTTGTATCAAAAGATTACATTGAAACTGTGTGACAAGATTTGATGGTGTACTTCCTTGTGTTTGTTTCGGACTAGTAGCTGCAACAGATGCTCATTTCACCTGAAGTTTTGCTATTATCAACGTTACATGCTGAAAATGTTTCCATCCATGTTACCTGTGTTGTGTTTTCGTAGTATTCTGGGCGGTAATTCACAAGAAGATCGGACTGGAGAGGCCATCAAAGTGATAAGATCCTTCCGTGACCAGTGCTGGTGAAGCTTGGGAGTCTCTTGACAATACTATTCTTGACCTGTACAAGGTATCTCAGTCGTGTTAAAAAGGACATGAGCTAACAATTAACGCACGATGGATTTTTGGATGAATATTTAATCAAGATTTTTTTCTGATACAAATCATATTTACGTTAAACCAGAAATGCAGTAGGACAAAAGAGCAGATTGAAATGCTGGCAGTCTAAGTCTCTGCAAACACCCTGCACCTATATGCAAGCTGAGAACTAGGAAGCTGAAATGCTCTACAGGTATATCTATCTTGGATTCTTGGGGATGGACCTACCAAGCAGATGTATATGACACATGGTTTGTATTATTCTCTTGAAATTCTCAATCCTATGTTGATGTTATTTGTAAAAAGACTTAAGTAAATATTATTGCCAACATTGTATTTCTCTCAGTCTGCATCAAGATGCTGAAATTAAATGACTCTTCTAAATATTATTGCCAACTCTTAAGTAAAAAGACTCTTCTCAGCACTGATAAAATGTTGATAAAAGTAGAAGTGAATTATTTTATTTCTGTCATACCCTCAGACAATATTTCCAGGCAAGCCCTTGCTATAGTAGTATTTGAGTATAACAAAGAGTGTATTTCAGCCATCTGCATGATTTAGATTGGAAAGGTAGCTCAAGCTAAATACCTTACAACTGCAATGATGAAAACCATGTGAGACTTTTTGCCCGGGCTACTGAAGTGCTTAGGGAGCTTGATTTACAAACACTCCCTTCTCCCATAACTATGATATACTGATGTGAAGAACCTTGAATATCTACATCCACAAATACTCTCTACATCTTCAAATCAACTGAATTATGAAGAACCACTAATTTCACTTTCGGGGATATAGACAAGCATGAGGACTGCAACTCACGAGCGCTTCTGTCTCTGATAACTCAACTGAAGTGCAGACAACCAGAAATCTTGGGATGGAGAGAAGAATGGACAATATCTGGAGGAGAACCAAGATCTTTCTAGACTTTTCAATGAAGCTGGCACACCACAGTCTGCTTGAGAAACTAAGAAAGTAGCTAGTTAATAAGAACAGAACAAATATCAGTACACAAGTCAAGTTCAGACTCCTAGCTCAGATGAATGGTTGTCAAACCCTAATAGCACCATAGATGCTAGCAAGAATCATACGCAAGAAAAATGTGGGCTGAGAACACTACTGTGCAAGGTGAGAGCAAGTCAAGTTGAGACTCCTAGCTCAGATGAATGGTTGTCAAACCCTAATAGCACCATAGATGCTAGCAAGAGTCATATGCAAGAAAAATGTGGGCTGAGAACACTATTGTGCAAGGTGAGAGCAGCAAGCATGCAGGTGAGCAGAGGGATAGAACACAATTATCCTCTCAAGAAAGCAGCAGCTTAAAAACACTGGTTGAGGATGTGCAGCTACAAAATACATCAGCAGGTTCATGGAGATGCAATGACTCTAGAATCTCGACAGACAAGAATGCGAACCAGAAGTTTGCGTGGCCCGCTCCAGCATGGAAACAGCAGATAATTCAAGATCACAGCAATCGAGTCTGCCAAAGGCTTAACACGGTTCAACTTCGTGAGAAAGCTCGAGGCACCGAGCAAACACCATGGAGCAGCAGTGCAGCTCAGAATTCACTTTTCCACTGTCATGTATCATTTGCTGACAATGGAAACTCTCGGGGTGCTAGTCACACCAAGGCCACCAACCACTGGCTTAGGAACACGGCGAGCACAGTACGATGGAGGCTGCAGAACCACCTGCCGGTGTTCCAGGAAATCACAAATTACATGAACCAAAATGCTGCATAGCTAGATCTGTATTCCCCACTCACTGTTGATGGAAGTTCTTCCCGGTAAGTAGTGGTTGTTATTTCCCACCAGAGATGAGACTAGTACATATCAGGCTGCAAGTGGGACGATTAGCAGGAGTCCCGCCTCCACCCATCAATTGCCACATATTTTAAGTGGGAGGTCTACACTTGCCCAGATGTGATTATGCGGGATAAGTGGGATTAACGGGATGCCCGCATATTTAGGTTACTTTGTCCCGTTTCCTGTAACATTTAAGCACTTCCCTTCACACAGTGATGTACGTAAGTTTCAGAGATCGCTCTTCAGTCTGGAGGTTTCAGGGTTCACATGGATATCTTGTCTGTCTTCAAAGCAAACAAATTTATATGACTCTGTAAATTACTCACATCCATGCTCTAAGAAAGCACGGATTAATTAAAAGCACCAGATTTATTCAATGTGTGATCAGAAATAGATAACTTGCA
Source organism: Hordeum marinum (assembly GCA_022496015.1). NCBI lineage: Eukaryota > Viridiplantae > Streptophyta > Magnoliopsida > Poales > Poaceae > Hordeum > Hordeum marinum. Next base: position 503,112,129 of record CM039674.1, on the reverse strand, counting down.
AAATTCAGAAAAAGAAAAATAGGAGCTTCTCAGAATAAAACTCCTCCCAGTGTCAGGTCATACTTGTAACTGAAGGTTCAAGTTCAGGGTGTCATCAATTAGACTAGTAAAATTAACAGAGAAGCCCAACGTATATGCGCAAAGGAACTCTATGTGATCACGTGAGCAAGCTTCAGTTCTAAAGATCTGACCACAGATGAACTTCATATAGAACATGAAGTAGTTTGTGCGCACCAATAATAAATTTTCTCAAACATAACTACTACTCCGTACAACATAATCTGAAAAACATCAAAATCAACTAGACAACTGGTGGCCATGGAGAACGCATGATGCGGAGGGAGCGGGGATCTTGTGGTGGATATGGTTGGGGGGGAGGCAGCTCTCCGGGTACTCCTCTGGTGGCCATGGCAGAGCTAGACAGAGGCGCTGCGGCCATGGCGGAGATGGCGGAGAGGTGGGACATGGTGGAGCCGGAGGATGCTTGGGGATGGAGCTTACGGCGGCGCTCAGGCTGCTGCTCACTGCACCCTAATCCCCACCGCTAGATCGTGGCTGGGTGTGACGAAGTGGACAAGATGTGGGATGTTGCGGGTGCCGCGGGACAATCCACATAGTTTTGACACTTTACCATGGGTGTCCACGAAGACAATTTTTGTGGGCTTGGATGTGGGCGCCGCGGGCAGCCTGCGTCCACCTGCAGCCTGAAGTACATAGCATTTGTTTCTGAGAAGAAGCATTAGCATTGGAGTGCAACAGCTCAAGGGGGATTAGTTCCAACAATCATCTAGAGCTGAGGAACTTGCCAAACATTGTCAATAGTTCATGTTCCTAACAAGTCCATGAATCATACTCTCTTCAGATCCAAACTCTGATCAGCTTACTTCATTTGAGGCTAGCAATATGCTATTATTTCTTGAGCTTTGTGAAGGAGATGGCCCGGCATTTATAGAAATCTACTAGTCGAGGAGAAAGTGGTAGGTGCGGTATTTCGGGTTAATTGAGGTGTAGGGGAATCACTGTGAGGTGTGGCAAATCAGGGAGACCAAGTATTAGCCTTTGGGAGGGACCAAAAAGCATACAGTTAGCTACGGCCAGCAAACTATATGAGCAGTTTGAGTACTTGTGCCACAAGCTGTACTTTCTGTTATTTCTCGTCCAGTTGCGTTTGGCCATCTGTGCACTAATCAAGTAATCATTGCCAGAAAATAATCACTAATGACTAAGTGAGCATATAAGTAATATCTTATACACACTGTGGTCAATCTTAGAAGACTCTAGATTCAGTGTAGTTCTGCTGGATAACTTGCAATGCACTTCTGCAAACTTCAGGTTCTTAAGATCCAACTTAAATGGCCACAACATTTAGTGTGATATGATGTGGCACGAATGTCTACACATTTGCAATGTCAATATTAATATTTGTTAACAAACTGGGAACCAAGTACAAGCCAAGAGCCTATAACTCATACTTATTGACCAAATAGCAGATGGAACTACACATGTTGATTGCAGAGCAATGAGAAATGCTGAAGGAGTTAAACACAGTAACATAGTTAGACGAGAAGCAGTCAAAACCAGCTGAATATATAAATTGCTCATCCATTTCCATACCTCATCAGAGAAACAGAACTTGCTATTATCGAAGTCATACCCAATGACGATATAACAAAGATCAAACACCCTGCGATCATTGCTCTTGATCATGTCCTCCTTTCAGTGCAGGGAAAACAGGCGGCCACATCATCATAAAGGGAGAGATATGTATGCGGCTTACACCCGGATGAACATTACCATGGTTATATGGTTTCTGCTCATACACCTTCTCAACCACCCTGCTCCTCAGATGAACACAAAGGACGACACCATATGTTGCATAATCCAGGAATACAAACTCGGCATTGTCCCCGACTGCAGCAACACGAAGAAAATCACCATCTTGTGGCATCAAAGTCTGATTTTGATCAGCAAAACGTGTGCATCCCTCACGGATACTAAATGTGTCCACCAGCAACCAACCAGCTGCACCATGGCCGTCACCTGTCATCCCATTCAGCCACACACTGAGCTGAAATCCGTCTGCACTGACGAGATAAATCCCGGAATCCTCCGCACATGACAGCAGGTAACTGCGCCGCACTCCAACTGGGAGCTCGAGGGTGAAGAAGGTTGACGTGGCCAGATCAAGACCCAGGGTGTACCCGGAGGTGGTCACCATGAAGACCTTGCCATGGACGGGCGGCAGCATTTCTTCCAGGAAGGTTGTGGCATGCGGGAGCTCTATCTCTACCTCTGTGGTGCCAGGGACGTCCCACCCGCCGGATCCCAGGGCGTACACTTCCGCATAGACTTTCCGGCCGGCCACCAAGAGATGCACCAAGGTGATGCCATCGCGGCCCCCATCCTCGGGTAGCAACATCTGGGTGAATCTCGCTTGAGCGCGCCCATGGGTGGGCGGCGGTGCCGGAGGGAGGACGGTTGGTGAGTCCCCGGCGAGCAGCGGCGCCAGAAGATAGTACTTGAATCTGCCGCCGTGTAGCTGGCGCCAGCGGCTGCGGAACGCGGTGAGGAGGCGGCCGTTCCGGCAGTGGACGAGTCGCTCGGCTCCGCGGGCGAAGGGGCCGTCGCAGGAGGAGGCCGGGCGGCGCGAGAGGGTGGCCAGCTCCGGGGGCTGCGGGAGCGGCACGAACTGATACCGGCCGGGGTAGCCGGCGTAGAATCCGAGGAGGCGGGGCGGGTTGCGCTCGCGGAATCTGCGGAGGAAGGCCTGGTCGGATGCGTGGAGGAGCCACCGCTTGGAGACGAGGGCGGCGCGGACGAGGAGGTTGGGGAAGCCGAGGCAGAGGAGGATCTCGCGGAGGAGGTCGTCGTCGTCGAGCACCGACGCCACCGATGGGGCCGGGGCCAGGGCCGCGGCCGCCGGCGGCAGTACATCGTCGTCCATATTTTGGCCGGTCAGATTTGGCGGATCTTTTTTTTTGGTTTGGGGGATTTTTCAGGAGAGAAGAGTGAGAGGGGGTTTGGACTTCGAAGGGGTTTATTTCGAAACCGGTCCATTTTTACATATGAACTACTCCCTCTATCTCAAAATAAATGTCGTTGTTTTAGTACAAAAATTATACTAATTTAATGTTAAATGTGCAAGACTTATTTTGAGACGGCGAACAACTTAGTTGTGTTGCGATAGGATGAAGTAATACCGATAGTCATCGATTATGATGGCGTCAAATATGTTGTAATGACATTGGTGTATATTTATTATTATCCCGGAAAAGTTTTCATTAGACTAGTTGATATATGGAAGCTTGTCAACAATATTGGTCTAGTTTTGAAACAAGAACAATGATTTTAGAGGATCTAAAAGCTAGCGTATTCACTATCTTTAAGTCTTTATATAACAAGATCATTTTAGGACCGCAGCACTTATGAAATGAAATTGAATATCGTAGATTCTACTTACACAAATGATGCATGTATCAAGGAGAATAACTTACACAATTGATGCATGTATCAAGGAGAATATGATTATATAGGTAATGAAATTTCAAGCGCTAATTGACTTTGTCACTTTACACATTCAAAATCATATGGAAATGTATGCCCTAACACCAAACTAGATCAGTAACCCAACATTTAAGGTGTCTACCCCCACCTCAGCATGAACCACAAGACTAGCTGACACATCATTGGGGCATGTCATCTCGCTAGAGATATGAGTGGTGTTCATCAATCATAATGGGGAGCATGGATGGAGCGGAGCAGAAGGAGGCGCGTTAGCCCTGATGATGGCGCTGTTGGGGAGTAAAGTGTGAGGGATGGATCTTTAGAGATAGCAGTAGAAATGTGTCATGAGTCACAAGAGCAACTCATGTGGCAAGGCTTTTTGAATAGAGGTGTTTTCTCTATTCTAAGAAGGATGAGCCTCTCTCTCTCTCCTCACACACACATCATATCCTTATGGGCGCCGACAAGAGCTTGAGTCGACAAGTCTTCTTCCGCTTAAAAATGGAATAATTCAAAAAGTTTGGAGAACTCGTGTCAAGTCTACTACTTGAGCATGGGCGGGCGAGTTCCACCACTAGAAACCTATTCAATTGAGCTGCTCTCAATTGGTGCTGTGTATGGTATATGGTGTCACTACTAGAAAAAGGACTGTTAGTGGCGTACCTATTTTTGTCATTAATGACGCACTATAAAGTGCGCCACTATTACCACGTCACTAGTAACAAATACTAATGGCGCATCTCTGGTGCGCCATTAGTATTGCAGGTAACAGTGGCGCACCTTGTAGTGCACCATTATTATTGCTACAGGTGCGCCACTGGTAACTTTTTTTTGGTTTTTTTTATTTTTTTTAATTTTGAAGGCGGGAAAATAGTAGTGGCGCACCGTCTAACCCCCACCGTGCGCCATTGCTGTTTTTAAATTTTGAACTTGGATCTGGATTTGGCTCATTTTTTTGGCTTGTTTTTTTTTGCTCTTTTTTTTTGCTTGAATTTTTTTCAAATTTCGTTCTCGACCTGGATCTGGTACGTTCTTTGTGCCGGAGGAGCTCCACATATGGCCGGAAGTAGAGGAGGAGGGAGGAGAGACCGTGAGGAGGAGAGAAGGGAGGAGAGACCGTGAGGATCAGGAGAGGAGGGAGGAGAAGGTCACCGGAGGAGGAGCATCGTGAGGAGGAGAGGAGGGAGGAGGAGGACCGTTAGCAGGAGAGGAAGGAGGAGCACCGTGAGGAGGAGAGGAGGGAGGAGGAGGTCGCCAGAGGAGGAGCACCGTGAGGAGGAGAGGAGGGAGGAGGAGGTCGCCGCAGGAAGAGCACCGTGAGGAGGAGGTCACCATAGGAGAAGCACCGTGAGGAGGAGGAGGTCGTCGGAGAGTTGGAGATGGAGTGGAGGAGAGGAGGAGAGAAGGAGAAGAATGAAGGGGTAAGTGGCTGGCCGACCCTTTTAAACTTCTGTCCCAACTTAGCAGTGGCGCACCATGCACTGGTGCGCCATTGCTATTTTTTGAATTGTGAAGGCGGGAAAATAGTAGTGGCGCACTATTCACTGATGCGTCACTGCTAATTTTTTTATTTTTTTTATTTTTTTAATTGTGAAGGCGGGAAAATGGTAGTGGCACATTATTCATAAGGTGCGCCATTGCTAACTTGTTTTTTATTTTTATATTTTTTTGAATTTTGAAGGCGGGAAAATAGCAGTGGTGCACCATGCACTAGTGCGCCACTGCTAATTTATTTATTTTTTGCATTTTTTTGCTTTTTTTTTGCCTTCGGATCTTAAAAGCATCGTAACTTTTTTCTGTTAGGTTTTTGAGGATTCTAGAAAATCGATAACGGGTGTAGCCGTTGAATTCGGATGTAACTTTTCGAGTAGATGATTTTTCATATAAAAAACTTTTTCATCCGAGGTCGTATGCAAAAGTTACGGCCATTTTACCGAAACACGGCGGCCTTTTGCAAAAAAATTCAAAATTCATGTTTGTTAATTTTCCTAACAACTAGAACACATAACACATGGACATCTATTTTTTGAATTTTTTTGAATTTTTTATCATTTTCTTTTATTTTTTAAAAAACTTAAAAGGCGATCAGGGGGTGTTTGTGTGTGTGAGACGTTAGTAATGGCGCATCCTCCCTGGTGCGCCATTGCTAACCTAGGAATGACGCACTAAGGAGGGTGCGTCATTACTAACCTCACACACACATGCAGGCACACCCCCACCAGACATAGCAATGGCGCACCACACCTAGGTGTGCCACTACTATGTAGCATAGCAGTGGAGCACCTAGGTGTGGTGCGTCATTGCTATGTCTGATGGGGGGATGGACCAAAAAATAGCAATGGCGCACTGTTCATGTAGTGCGCCATTAGTAAAAAAATAGCAATGGCGCACATGATTCTGGTGCGCCACTGTTATATAGCTGTGGCGCATCACCATCATGGTGCGCCACTAGTAGAGATATTGGGGATAAACCTTTTTCTAGTAGTGTGTGTATGCATGAGCAACATGTTGCAACGATTTTAGACATTTGTTGGGTTGAAATTGTTTTGCAAATGTATTTTCTACATTGTTGTGCACGTTGTTCTTTATGTTATTAGTGAAAAATAACAACAAATAATCATTATAGAAAATACTAGCAAATAAATTTCCATATGATGCATTTGAAATGATGTAACAACATGCCATTTCAAGTTAGCACACACATTAGTCCCTTAAATATCTCAAGAATTCTAGCCACGTAAATGTGCGAATCACAATCACGACGCAAGTTCTTCCAGGCCCGGGCCCCGATGGTCTGCTGGTCAAGTTCTTTTAGGCCTTCTGGGAAGTCATTAAACATGAGGTGATGGCCCTATTTGAGGAGTTCTATGTAGGCTGCATCGACCTCCACCGCCTCAACTACGGGATCATCACCTTGATCCCCAAGATCACTTGTGCCTTGGAGATCCACCAGTTCCGTCCCATTACGGTGATTAACGTGATCTTCCGTATCTTGGCAAAGGGGTATGCCAATAGGGTGACCCCTTTGGCCGACCGCATCACCGACCCCGACCAATCGGCCTTCATCCGTGGCTAATATATCTTGGACGGGGTCCTGGTGTTCCATGAGGTTCATGCGAAACACCTCCAAGCATTCTTCCTCAAGATAGATTTTCACAAAGCCTATGACACAGTTAGCTGGCCCTTCTTGCGGGAAGTGCTGCTTAGGAAAGGCTTCGATGACCGCTGGGTTACCCATGTCATGCAACTGGTCTCTTCCGGGAGGACCGCGGTCAACATCAATAGGGAGATTGGCCCCTACTTCCCCACCCTATGTGGGGTTAGGCAGGGCGACCCCTTCTCCCCCTTTCTGTTCAACATGATGGTTGACACCTTGGCATACATTCTTGATAAAGCCAAGGGCACGGGTCACATCCAGGGTGTGGTCCCTCACCTCGTCGATGGCCATGATGTGTCCCTCCTGGAGTACGCCGATGACACCATCATGAACCTGAAGTGACTCCCACTCTGCTTCCAGCAGATGTCGGGTCTTCAGATTAACTTCGACAAGAGCGAGGTGATGGTGATGGGTTACTCGCCTGAGGTGAGTCAGAGTATCGCTGTCAGGATTAATTGCCAGTTGGGCATATTCCAAACATCCTACTTGGGGATCCGCATCAACGACTCACTATTATTCGTTGCAAACATGCGATTGACAGTGCTCAAGCTTCAGCACCGGATTGAACCCTGGCAGGGCCGGTGACTCTCCAAGGTGGCGAGGACGATCCTCATTAACTCCTCCTTGTTCAGCCTGCTCTTGTTCATTATGAGCTTCTACAATACATGAAACACTTCATCATGAGATTGGCACCATCCAGGCACGGTTCTTATGGCCCGAAGATGGGGACAAGCAGAAATACCATATGGTCCACTGGCCCGATATCTGCCGGCCAAGAGACTAGGGCGGCCTGGGGATCATGTCCTCCAAGCGCATGAACATTGCCCTTCTGACGCGTTGGCTTTGACAGATCGCTAACGGGACAGGTGGCCTCTGTCTCTAGATCATCCAGAATAAATACCTGCGAGGCCAGCCGCTTGCCTCCTGTCAAAGATCTAGAGGCTCCCAGTTTTGGCAGTCCATCATCCAGCTGCTCCGGTCCTTCGCTTAGGGACCTCTATTGAGGTCGGCTCCGACTCATCCACCTTGTTCTGGTTTGACCGGTAGGCCAGGCTGGAGCCCTTCGCAGCTCTATTCCCGGCCCTATTCTATATCGCGGTGGACACTCGGATTTCAGTTAAGGACGTTCTCAATGATCTGGGGCGTCTTGCGTTTCGGCGGCCATTTAGGCCCGAGGACCAGGTTGCCTGGCATGAGCTCCTGGATCGCCCTGCACGAACCTGCCTTAGACCAGCATGTCGATTGCGTCTCGCGGCACCTTGAGCCCTCGGGCTGTTTCTCCATGAAGTCTCTCTACCGGGCCATAGCTTCCTCACCTGCGCCTGCACCCCTCGAGCTGCTCTGGTCAATCAGGCTTCCCCTGAAAATTCGGATCTTCTTGTGGCAGTGAATCCGCGCCCGTGTCCCTTCCGACGTTGATGTGCTTAAGCGGAACGGACCAGGCGATGGACTATGCCCACTCTCGGCACTGTTGAGGACTCGAACCACATCTTCTTCTCGTGCGTGTTATCCCAGTTTCTCTGGAGCTGCCTCCGGGAGGTCATGGGTGGCCGTTGGTGTAACAAACTTCCCAGACCTATTCGCCAAGGTCCAGTCCTGCCCCCCCCCCCCCGCCACTGAGGCGTCACATTGGGTGACTTGTTATTGGGATTCTTGTCTGGATGCTATGGACGGACCGCAATAAGTTGGTGATTCAACATGTGCCTCTTCGACATGCGACTGACGCTGTGTTCAAAATGTCTGGTTATCTGCAGCTCTGGCGACCGCTTAGTCGTCACCAGGACCAAGACCCCATCAACACTCTCACTGCTGACCTCAGGACGATGGTTCTTTGCTTGACGCCGCCGCTTCCTCCACCACCCTTTGAGCCGGACTAGACGCTTCATTTCGCGTCCGTGTGGGACTCCTGCCTATCTTTTCTTTTTCTTCAGGGCTTGTTGAGCTGTGTCCTCAACAGAACCTTATTTTACTCTATGTTGTACTACCTTGTGTGCGTGTGTGAATCTTTTTGTACTTTGTAACTCCGGTGGTTGCTTTATCTATAAAACGGAACAAAAGCCTTTTTTTAATAATCACAACGCAAGCTATATGTATAATGGGTTCTCACACGATCACAACAACCTTCAAAATTAAGCCCCCGCAAAAAAAATCCTTTAAAATTAAGCAAAGCATCAAATTTAGCAATGACAAGATAAGTATAAGCTCATTCGATATTGTTCGGAATGCATCAAGAGGTACAACTCAAAGATCCTTTTCCTTCTGTTATGACAACAAGAGGTAGGAGTACAACTCAAAGATCATGACCGTTAATATGTCTGACAACCTTTCCAAAATTATGTAGCTGCACGTACGCATCAGCCACTGATGTCCTTAATTCTTCAGAAGCTCAGAGCCAAAGAGCGCCGGCTTGGCGGAGGAGCGGCACGAGCTGGCCGCCGACGTGCAGCGTCATGACCTGGTCGGTGGTGCCCACCAGCCTGCCGCCGATGAAGACCGCCGGCACCGGCGAGCTCCGTCCGACCATGCCGGCGAGCGCCCTCTCGCGTCCTTCCCTTGGGGGTCCTTGTCCAGCTCGTGCACCATCCAGCTCACTCCCAGCTCTGTGAACTTTGTGCTATGACGTTTAAATGATGTATAGAATCGAATAACTGAAAATGGAGGTGAATTATGATTCGAGATAGACTGAGCTTTAGTTATTTCTCTAGCACATTAAAAATGGATGGTAGTATTGATCGGATCCCTTCCTCCTCTCGCTCGAGATGGTGCGGCGCGGGCCGGCCGCTCCGGAGGGAGCTTGGGCGCGCTGGCGCTCGGGGCGGCACGCGGTGCGCGGGCGGGCGAGGCGGCGCGTGCGTCGGGCATGCGACGGCCATGTGCGGTGCGGCCAAGCGGGGCGCTGAGGCGGGGGGTGGTGGTCGGCGCGGCGTCCTCGCGTCGGCACGTGCGGTGGTGCGTCCGGATGCGTCAGGGCGGCAGTGCGGTGGCGGAGGTCGCCGGTGCGCGGGCTTGGCGGCCCAGAATGGGGCGGCGCCGGTTTCGGCTACAGCGGCGTCAGATCTGGCCGTCTCCATCCCTACACTCCACTGGTGTGCTCCTCCCCCCTCCCAGATCTGGTTTGCTACGGCATGGGGGCCCGGTTTTGGTGGGTGGGAGCGGATGTTGAGGCTCCAGGACCGGGGGAAACCCCTAGCCAGCCTTGCCGGCGTGACGGCGGCGACGCCCGCGGGTGCCGCTCACCTCCTTGGAGGCGTCGGTCAGGTCCTGTCCTCCCCGTCCCAAGTCCCCTTGTTTCCCGGGTGAAAACTAAAACTTTGTTGGACGACGGCGACACCCCAGGCGTCGTAATCTTCTTGAAGACGCTGTTTTTGGGAACAAGTGGGGCGGTGAGCTTCGGTGTGGTGTGGTTGGTGTGCGGCAACGGCGGCGGCAGATGCTGTGGGGGAAACCCTAGATCTGGATCTACCGGATCGGACGATGATGGTATCTTTTATGCCGTTGTCCCTCTTGAGGGCATCATTTTGGAGCATGTGCTGGTTGGACGGGACAAGCGGAAGAGCGGTATCTCATCCACCGCAAGGCCGACGGTGGATCCCGGTGGCATGGTGCTGCGGAGGTTCGACGACGGGCGCGTGTGGACGGATACGTGCAGGATGGTGGAGTTGTCTGGCGTCGTGGTGGCATCGACAGCAGGCCAGGCAAGGTCGATGGGTCAGTTTTTGCTCTGGATGTGGACTGGTGGAAGACGGCGGCGGCAGCCTCTGAGAGTGCATCGGTTCGGTATGGAACCCAGTCCCGGTGTGTGGCTGGGCTGGGGCATCCGGCTTTAGATGTTAGGGTCTGGTACGATGTCCGTTTGGTATTAGGTCCGGATATTCGGCACACCTTCATCAAGGGGATAAGAGTAGTAACAGGTGTTGCCTAGATGGTGGCTTCAGGTTGACTGATGTATTACCTTGTATGGTCTTTGTGAATAATTAATAAAATGGCCGTATGCATCATGCTGATGCAGAGGCCGAAGGTCACACTCCTTTTCTAAAAAAAAGCATTGATCGGATCCAATGCTTCAGTTGACTTACGTTCAATCAATAGCCTAGAATTCCAGATAAGCTGGGTTTTGGATATCCACTATAATTGCCTTATTTTGCCATTCCAGTGTGACAAAGAATACGTGCCCATTCGTGAATCACGTTTTCTCGGGGCTAAGCTAAAGCCTAAAACTACTTTATTAACCAGCTTACTTTGTATTCTTGAGGAGTCAGCACAACATCATCAGGAATTTCCACGTCGAGGTCCGAATAAATCGGCACGAATAAGTTGGCAATGGATCTCCAACGCCGACTAAGCAGCAGACACTCAAGAATAATGAAGGGTCCCTTTGTACCATTTGAACATCCGTAGAATAAGTCCTACACCATGGAAATTCGGCACCAAGTGCTTAATCAAGAAGGCAGTTATCTATAAACTTGTGAATGCATCTTTTATATTCTCTTCAACCTGAAGATAATGCTGAAGCTGGTGAGCCAAGCAATACATCGCCGTGGTTTTTCTTTTTGCAACGAATTCAGAGCTTTATTCAACGAAGCAGTAACCGGTTACAATCAGCCCGTTGACAATTGATAAGGAAATCCGGGCTATGATCTAACCAACTTCCCGTTTCATCGAGTGAGCATGCACGTTGCGCACACTCATGAGCTAGAACATTAAGTTCCCTAACATGCCGAACCGAGAAAGAAACAAAACTAGGTATAATAGCATCTAATTCTCTTAAGATAGGCGCCGCAATGGATCTTGCGTGAATTCCAAAGGGTGATCAAGTCCAAGCAATCGACCTGTATTATCGCATTGCCGTGTATTTAGCAGCAGTGTCATGTGCCCATGATACCAATTGTATATACATTAAAAATGTTTTTTTATTTTCCGAGACAAAATCACCAGATTCAAAAGTGTGTCAAGCATGGGATATAAGTTTGATGAAATATGATTAACCAATTTTTTTGAAGCAACGAGCCACCTCATCGATCTCTCTATTAAAGTATCCGCTAGTCCTACACCAAGAGAGAGATAACAACATAAATCTGTAAAATACTTCCTTCGTCCCAACTTTGTACTAAATCAGTGACACTTATTCTGAGGGAGTAGTATTTCAAAGTCATCTCACTCCCAGGCCTTTGCCTTGGGCATTCATACTTTAGGATGAAGCAACACACAAAGAACCAAATTTAGAATAACGCATGTAGAACATGACCAACACCATAGTGACGTAAACATGTGATTCCTGCCTACTCGGCAAATAACAAAGACACCTTTCGCACAAGAGAAACAAGAGGGCGCCCGACTTCTTGGAATTCATAAATGCTGAAGTGTGTGGACCAATGAGCACGACTGTCAAAGGTGGTTACCATCAATTCGTAACATTCATTGACGATTTGAGAAGATATACATATATATTTACTTGATGAGGTAGAAGGCGAAAACTTTTGAAAAGTTTAAGAAGTTTCGGAATGAAGTCAAGAATCATCTCGAAGAGAATCCCGCATCTATGATCAGATCACGGAGGCGAGTATCTCAACCATGAGACCTATGACCATCTAAAGAGTCATGAAATAGTTCCACAATTCAATCATCTGGTTACATCGCAGAGGAACGGTGTATTCAGAACAAAGCATCTAAGACATGACCAACACCATACCGAAGTGAGAAGTAGCGAAAAGGATCCAAGGGAAGTATAGCCTGAAAAATTCTCCCTCACAGAGAAATCCTTTGTATTGTAGAATTCCATCCATATCCCCTTGCCTAGACTTTCTGCATCACCCTTGATTACCAACATCCCACCATCAATGTTTTTCTTATCTTGGCTTCTCTGAAGTATGCTCCAATTATTTGTATTATGACATAGAAAAAATAACAACAAGATCATGAGGGATTTATTTTTCAAAACAAGGTGCATTTCTGGACTTCTAGATTGTCCAGCAAGCAAGCATTCCCTTAAAGAGTACTTGCTAGTGTCGAGCCATTAGGGAATAGTTTAACCCACCCCAAACAAGATACTCCACATTCTATGGTGGTTTGATTGCAATTAAATAACAAGTGTTCAATTGATACCCCCCAAGTGGAATTGGCCATTGATCTTGAGGGGCATTTTGATTTCTAAGATGAATCTAGACCCTACTAGGCAGTGGTCTTAAGTTACAAATACAATTCTATGACTCTAGATTTCCGATTGCTTCCAACTTTCCACTCCACACTGTCAGGTTCATCATCTGCCACCCAATCAACCAGTTCCTTCAAATTATTCCAGTGGCCATCTTTATCTCTTCGACAAAGTCCTTCTAAAATGTATGCAATCACAAACATCCTCCTTAACTTTCAGCATTATTATTGTTTTCACGAATGAAATGTTGAAGAATCTTTGAAACATCTCAAGCAAAGTATTGTCTCATATACACACATCTTCCCAAGCGGATTTTTTGCACCATTTCCTAGATGCCTCTCTACAAATCTTTGGAAGATAGGATTCACTTTAATCACACTTTGCCAGAAATGTGAGACTCTAGCTCCATCTCCCATATCTGGAAGGCCTTTAGAGTTCTCCACGTTCGGGAGCCGTTTACAACGCAAACTTTGATTGATCACCAACATTTCCAGAGCACCAAGACCATCACCATCCTAGCCCTATGAACTATCACCACTCATTTTTGTAAGACTCCTTTTAGGGCTTCCAAGAAAGACAACATATATATAGATAGACACTATCAGGCATGACTTAGTTTGAATAATTCTATCACCAATGGACATCAAATCCCCCCCCCCCCCCCCTCCAAATATTTTTTCCTCTTGAAAACCCATTTAGAATAGTTAAGTCTCTCCAAATCCATATGAATCGTACTTCAGAGGTAGGGTCTCCACAACACAAGTAAATATCCAAAAATATTGTTCCTTTCTTATCTCGGCATGTCTCAAACAAAAAAGATAAATCTCACGTTTATGAAATTTGATTTTCAATTAGGCATCATGGAATCATGTTTTCTTTGAATGACATTATGCTAAACTAATGCGTAAGACCCCTTCGTTAATCAACCTACTTTGTATGTTTTTTCTTTAAACTGCCTACTTCGTATTCTTGACGTGTCACCAGAACATCATCAAGAATTTCCACACCGAGGACAGAATAAATTGGCACAAATAAGTAGGTAACGAATTTCCAGTGCTCCGTAGGAAGTGGGATGGAGGGCCCATTATAGTACCATGTGAGTAATGATGGAATAAGCCCTAATACTTAATCAACAAGGTAGTAAGGTAGAGTATATATTCTGTTTGAAATAAAGATAACAATGAAACTTGTGATCCAAACACTACAGAGTCTACCGTTTTCATGTAGAAGTATTTGTCAACAGTGTCTTCTGTATATCTATGGAATTTACAAAATATCATGATTTGATGGATAGAATCCATCGTTGATTTTCTGACACAAATTCATCAGATTCAAAAGTGTGTGATACATGGGAACAAAAGTTTCATGAAATAGCCTTTACCTAAAATTAATGCCTGCTTAACTTATTAGAGCTCTAGCCCTCGAGAGAAAAGAAAAAGAAAAGAAGCCAAATCTCTTGGGAATGAGAACTAAAACAGCAAGGTATAAAACGGAGTTATTTTTAGTGCGTACAATATCACTTGGGGGGGGGGGGGTGTTAGCTAGAGACAGTAGCAGTACATAGTAACATATTGGTGTCCTCCCACAGTATCAGAGCATCTACAACTGAGCGTCTCATTCCGGCTCCAAACGCGTGGGCGAACGGACTGGTCACCGCCCGATCAAAGAAAAGTTGACCCACCCAGGCACCTCAAACTGGCCTAAGATGCTTGGATTGACCGCACCCCTCATGTCCAGCCTAATTTTAGTGTAGATATGATGTTGGGGTCCTACACGAAAACACTCGAAAACCCAATGATCCGATGGGCATCTCGTCTAGGGTGTGTGAACGTCGCGTGGAGCAGCTCCGACTCGCCGCCCGAGGGACAAAGTTCGGTTATTTAAGCCGAACGGCGACCCCAACCCTACCCACATCCACTTCCCTCCTTCTCCGCGTCGCCAGCCCGAGTTGCATCCACTTTCCTCCCTCCCTGCTCGTCGTTCGCCGACTGCCATGGCCCAGCGGCAGGAGGCGGAGCAAGACCCCCAACCCTTGGAGGGGCGGATTCGGAGGGGGATGTTACAGAGGAGGAGGAGGAGGAGGAGGAGGAGGAAGCTGTGTCTTCTCCATGGAGGACACCATGGCGGAGTTTGAGGTGGCCAAAGCAGAGGAGGCGATGGAGCATTCAAACATCCTGGAGTCCATCCACTTGGAGGCCGTGGTGGAGACCAACCACCGCTTCCACCACCAGTAGAGAATGGAATTAATGAAATATTCGCCTCTAGTGACGACGAAGACGACGAGCCGGAGTTGTTGCAGGTGGCCATCTACCCAGAGCTCGGTATGGAGGTCGTGGACATCTTTGACGACGAGTAGTGTAGGGTAGATATGATATCTACGTTCTACATAGATTTATATTTTGCATTCTTTGTATGAATTTGAGGTATCAACTTTAAGGTATTTGGATACACTGAACGAAATATGAAGACTGACCGGTTATTGTTCCGGGACGCGTCTGAACTTGTTCGCGTCCATTTGAGGATCTCGGTATGATGTCTTCGGTCGTAGAAGCTCTCAAAAGTAGGTACTCATGCATTGTGGGTGCGGCGCGTTGACGGTGTAGGATGCGATGCGAGCCGTCTCCATATGGATACACGCACGTGTTCTTCGAGACGACATGGATGGAATCCAAGGTCATTTCCAAACGATCGATCTATGGTACCATTTGAAGCTTACATGGGTTCTCAAAAATGACACACAAAAAAACATACTATCCCCATTCCATAATGTAAACTTATAAAAACATTTTATATTATGAGACGAAGGGAGTAGAAAAATAGTTTCAAACTTACGATGGATTCCTAAATCACCCTACTAGACTGAGCAATCGTACCTGACACCAGATCGATGGGATTATGATCGGTTTTCTTCCTGATTGTCACAACAGTCGAATCGATCGGAGATATTTTTGTTTGCGAATCGATCAGAGATAAACTCAGTACAGTACAAGATACAATTCTGTTATCCTGAGGGTCAAGCCGAGGAAGATGGAGTCCTATGAATGAACTGAGTTCATGCAAGTACCCGTAGGGTTCAGGTTACAGGAACCATTCCAGAGATGCCTCTTCCACGCTACACGCTTGTGTCCTTTTCTTTTCCTTCTGAATTCACTATTGTGTCTATCTAGCCAGTCCTTGTGCTGGGCTGAACCCCTTTCCTCTGCATTCAGTTAGGCTTCTCTTCTCTGTCTCCTCTTCTTTTAGCTTTCAACGTCTGCCCCAGTGTATATGGTCGCAACACCGGGGCCTTCTATTTGGCGACCTGCGCTCCGAAAAATGATGAAACATATAACCGCTAGTGCCATGAGCTCCTACCGCGTGTATGTGCGGGCTAGGCGCCCTGTTTCTTTCATTTTTTAATTTCAAATTTTGTTGTGTTTCCTTTCCATTTTTTTACTTTGATAACTGTTCACAAATCTCAAATTCGTATTTAAGGATTTCAAAACCTGTTCAAGAATTTCAAACGAAGTACTGAATTTTAAGAAATGTCCGGTATTTGAGAAAATGTTCATGAATTGAGAAAAATGTTCGAGATTTCAATAATTGTTCGTGAATTTGAAAAATTGTTCTGAATTCAAGAAAAGTTCACGAATACAAAACCATGTTCATGAATACAGAAAATGTTCACCAGTACAAAAATTGTTCACTAATTCAAAAAATGTTCATGAATTCATTTTTTTATGAATTTGAAAAATTCTTTTGATTTCCTAAAATGATCGTGAATGCTTAAAAAATGTTTGCGATTCCAAAAAATGTCTGTGATTTTGAAAAAAAGTTCATAATTTGAAAAAGTTCACAAATTTGAATTTTTTCATAAAATAGAAAAAATGTTCATGAATTCAAAATTGTTCTTGGTTTCATAAATTGTTCGCAAATTCATAAAATGGTCGTCAATTCGAAAAATATTCACAATTTCAGTTTTTTTGTGTTAAATTCATAAAAGTTCTTCGTGTATTCGGAACATGTGAATTTGAGCTTTATTATGAACTTTGAGCTCTTTGCTTCAGTTTATCGTCAGGGCTCCAATCTTCTGGCCTTGCCGAAACCTCCTTTTGCTACTTCTGTTTCTTGGATCTTCTGGCCAGCTTTTCTTGAGATGCATCTTGTGGATCAGCAGAGCAGTGCACACAATTTCTTTTAATACAACTCTTTTGCTTAAAGCCTTTATTTTGTGACTGCAGTCCGGAACTTCTTACCTCAGTATATCTACCAAGGGAACCTTGTTTTTTCTTTTCCTGGGACATGAATGGTACTTGGGATTTGTGAAGATGCATGCTCAGCCTTTATTTTTTTTGTTAACTGGCTATAACTTCCATACAAAAGTTAAAACTGACTGTTACATTCGTATGAAACATTTCCTGGAGAGAGAGTACAGTGAGATAGAGAGATGACGCAATGGACTGCAGCCCAAACATAATTAGATTTGAGCTCATAACTCCGGAATTATTACAGGGACTTGTTGATACCCACAATCTTTTCGCAAACAATTCTTGGGTTACAACAGTGCTTGATGCAGTAATTCACCATCCCAAAAGTAGGTGCCAATGATAGGAAATATGCCATGCTTCACCTCTTGTAAAGGGATTTGCGAATGATATGGACAATCATCACATACTTCTTGTTTCTCAGTAGCTCAAAGAGGCAGACATCTCCCAGCCGCAAGCTGTTGCAACGCGCAAAATGCTTCCACCCTCTCATAAGCCTTTTGGTTTTGTTCTTCTTAACACGACACCGCACTTCCCACTTCTTGCCATGGTGCTGAAGGGTCAGCATTTGTTCCTCAAATGGAAGGTATACTTCAGCATATTTTCTTGATATATCCTGATAAGGGGAGAAATAATCTTTAGTATTGCTAATTCAAAGAAAATAGCTTGGTGTAGTGGACTATCTACACGCCCATGAGACCGTTCAAAAAAAAATCTACACGCCCATGATACTATCATTTTGTAGTCTAGTATCAAAGTTCATTAAGAAAGTAATCAAAGTTGTAACGCCCAGCTTACATGAAAGGTGTAGCGATGAGAGTTTACTAGGGTTGCTAACTAAGAAAATCGAGCAGCATATCACCTGTAAATTTGACACCGTAAAGTTTCTTTAATGTTTTGCTATCCCAATGTTTTTTTCAAGGAAAAGCAAATCTTGCCTTTCTATCCCAATGGTTACATGACTGGAATACAAATTCAATCAATATGCAGAATAAAGTAACAACATTTGGATGGACAAACAATGTTTTTGTAAGTCAGATGCAAAGATAAACAGACGGCTTGCCAAAGCCGGCACCACTATATACAGTATCCATTTGAGAACAGAGATTTTAACTTACAAGGGCACGGGTTGCTCCGTAAATACTGCTCTTCCTTATGACACACCCATAAATGGGGATTTCCGAATTAATAGCTCGGATTTTTTCTTGAAGTTGCTTCTTCTGCTCCTGATTTAGATTCAAGAGGGTGCCATTTGCGAGGATACAACCTGGCAGGGAATGATCATCTTCTGAAGTTGAAATACCTCCTAAACAAAGAAAATAAAAGTATCATGCATAGATGAAGTTCCATGGGGCATAATATATGGCAGGTTTGACATTATGAATCTAACCTGGTGAATCTGAAGCAGAGCTCGACGAGCTGATATTGATGGTGTCATTCCCCTGCCTTGAGCTATCCTTGCTTGTCCTAATTTGTCTTCCACTCTGTGGAAATTTCATGGGAAGATCGTGACAAGTGTTTACAATGCCAGCAGTATCTCCCCACCATTCTTTACCAGGAGCAGCATGTTTCATGAGATCGCACGATGGAATTTTCTCGCAACCGCTCGGGCCAAATATCAAAACCTTCAATTGAGAGTGGCCATCATACTTGAACACAAGAAAGTCACCCGTTCTCAAGTTATGGGCACGAGCAAATGCCTTCCATCCCGATTCAAGGACTAGTTTCCCCAAATTCTTGGCAATCTGAACATCAAAAGTGTAACCATAGCGTGATGCTAGCCTAATAGTTCGTCCTGTTTGCCCCCTGAAATGCTGCACAAACCTCTCTGGTATGATCTGCAGGAAACAAGGTAACTCACACAAGGCAGGAGACAATAAAAATGTGTTATAAAGAAGAAAACGCTGAAGAAAGCTCATCTTCTATATTTCAGATGTGAAACAGAGTAACATGAGAAAGCAGAGAGTTGCCCAGATCTGAACAAATTAGGTAATGCAGTTTCACTCCCAGGGGCTCCTTTTTTGGTTTCCATGGGAAGCTAGAACATAATCAAGTTGAAAATAAATTATCCTAGGAGGCTAGAACAGAGCCGAACTGGAAATAGCGTACCATTTTCTCATGAAAGTCGCCAATCATAACCTTGAAGAAATGCTTGTCTTGCTCGTGTGTGTGGTTCCAGTAGTGATGTTCATCCAGCTCCTTGCCTTTCTTCCATGGCTTGCTCATCTCCCAACCACGGAATGGAACTACAACAAAAACGAATCGTGCCTAAATATTCTAGGTAAAAATGTACCAACTCAAAGTTGATGAAAACATATCGGAGAAGGTACAACAAGAGTGCAGTATTTCAGAGGGAGAGAGAAAAGAGTTCAAGCATACCAGTGATTATCGGAGATGCAGAGAGAGAGAGAGGAGGGGGGGGGGGGGACTGAAGAGTGGAGAAACGCAAACGTCGTAGAGATTAGGCAAGTGCTTAGACGCTTATTAGTAGGTGTGCCTGTCAGAGGCGACAAGACTTCACAAGGTATGCGTTGGGGAGGCCTGTGAGCACTAAATATTGCTACAGTACAATATTTGAATATTTGATATCATTTCATAATTCTGAAATATTATTTTAAGTATATTAATATTCTAAACCATAAATGAACAAGTTTTAAAAGTAAGTTATTTCGTTTGTATGTACTATATTTATAAAACATATTTGAAAGTTATTTTTATTTCCGTGTTATAATTTAAATACTCTCTACAGATTTATAAAAAAAACAATGTTTTAAATAGCGGGCTATGCCAAATAATGGTGGTCCTCCAAATAAGTTATAGCGGTCAATTTGTACATGAGATCATTTAGCGGCATCTTGCTGAAAAGGCTATAACGGGATTATAACCGGCTATTTAAAACTATGTAAAAAACCGAACAAGTGTAAAATGGGCCAGACCACAATGCATTTCTGATCGCACCTTCAAAACCTGGTGTCCACACTATTTCATCTTACTTTTCGCTCGGTATTAACATGTGAAAACCATCAAGAATTGGCATTTTCCGCCAAGAGAAAAGAGAGTTATTTTTTCTCCAAAAACGTGTCCTGTCGAGCACCAACTGTCAATGACAGTGGACCATGTCCATGCATGCACTGGACACGTCTGTAAACGTGATTTGCACCTCCGTGCATGTTTCATGACCACAAACACATATTTTATAAGTTTGTATACCAAACTGATCTTCACTTGTAAGTTCTAGGACTTCTAGTGTATTTACCTCTAATAAAACTGCTAGTGGGATTAGTTTTTTCACTAAAAAACGTTAGGTTCTGTTACTCGGTCCGGCACAACTAAAATTCTGAATTTCGCCCATTTCGGTGGAGTCCAAAAAATAAGGCACGCAATGTCCTACGGTGATCCCACTAATATAATCACATCATTTTGTATTCTATTTTATCCATATTATTTGATACATCCGTTTGAGCAACAAGTAATATAGACCGAAGGGAGTAATAGAATTGCAATTTGATTTTAGTGGTAATGTGAGAATCTCGTCGTTTGTGTGGCGTAGTGAGATGGTTCGTTAATTTTCTTTTCCATGTATGTAAATTTGTAAATAAATTTTATATTTATATTAAGAGAAAATATTTTAGAACTACTGTCATTGGTTAAAAAAATTTATCCTTTGTCAAGGTGCTACTTTTTAGCATCAACCACCACCATGTTCTGATCTTGAGTTTTATTTTTTATTTTTCAGATGAATCTGGACTCTTACCATGTAAAGATCTTAGGTTGTAGATACAATTCTATGACTTTAAATTTATGATTGCTTGGAGTTTCCCACTACGCATCGTAACGTTCATCGGTAAGCACCAGTCAATCAACCAATTCCCAATTCCTTCAAAAAAATTCACAACTCAACTGTATCCCACCCCAACACACACATTCGTTTTAAATTGTATGCAATCACAACCTTCCTCCAATTTTAGTGACCCATCGTGAATCACATTTTTTTTATCCTTGACATGTCACCGAAACATCATAAGGAATTTCTACATTGATATTAGAACAAATCATCACATATAAGTAGGTGATTAGGTTCCAACATTGACTCGGACATAAGCACTGGGAGAATATTTTATTGTCCCTTTTGTATTAGCATGTGAATGTCTATAAAATAAGCCTTCTGATGGATCAGTCTGGATTCAGCCGTTTTTATTGGTCTTTTGAGTTTTTACATGCCTTTATTGGCGTTTTGTTCTCTGGGACGACAATTTGCTCTGCAGATCGTAGCCCTTGGCGTCTCCTAGTCTGCATCGACGACTCCCCGGTTACTTCCAGCTCCTGGGTTTTAAAAAGTTTGCTCCGCTGAGGCAGAGGACCAGAGGTGACAACTATGCTCCCGGTGCGACACATATAGATGCAGGAGAAAGAAGACTTCGACGCACTCAAGAATTTGAATGTAATTTTATTTTTCAATAAGTGTGTGTGTTTATAAGGACCTATGATGCTTACTATATTGCTTTCATCTTTTTGAAAGAAAAAAAAATCTTTGTAGTTATTGTGTGGGCTGAGCCCTTTTTCTCTGCTTTCGTTCGAGCTTCTCCTCCTTTGTTGACCTTCAATGCTTGGTCCAATGTAACGGGTCACCACACTAATGCATGCGTGTGGTAGCGAGAGCCTCAAATCTTATTTGGGCTTCAGGTGCGAAATAGAGTGCAAATTATATGGGGCGGACAGCCCCACTCGTTCGACCGCTGGCCCGTTATCTCCCCTCCACCGATTTTAGGATCCTTGTAGAAGGGTCCCACCAGTTTTCTGGGTTGTGTTTTCGGTGGTTTTTTCATAGGGTTTTTATATAGTTTTTTATTTTATTTTTATTTCTAGTTAATTTTTTTGAAACAAATCATGATTTTTATTTAAATCACTTTTTAAATTTGTGGAACTTTTTTCAATTTATGGATTTTTTCTAAATTTATCAAAAGTTCGAATTTCGCGAAATTTTGGAAAAACAAATTGTGAACTTTTTCCAAATCTGCGAAAAAATTCAAATTCACAAGCAATTATTTTCTTGAACCTTTTCCAATTTTTTTAAAGTTTCGAACTATTTGAAGCCAATGTCAACTGTGGGGCCTGTGAACGGTCAACTGGTCCAGTTGCCAACGGTTAGGGGGTCAAGGAGTCAGTGGCAACGTGTTCAGTTTCCTTATTTATTTTTTGAGACTGGCTCACCGCCGGCTTGCGATTTGTTGGGCCGGCCCATGCACCAGACGCGGGAGCTGCCACGCGTGAGACGGTGGACGGACGCACACAACGCGCACGAGCCCGGTGGGATCAATCGAGCAGAAGTAGGAACGTGCTATTCTCAAAAGAGAAAAAAAAAAGTACTCCTAGCTACGTGCTCGCCGCACCGAAAGCTGAGCGAGCCGAAACCACCGACGAACCGTTGATCTCCCCAATGGTCTCGTCGGAGATTGCAACAGACGCATGCAACCGAGCGCCCGCGCGCGGTAATTAACTCCCTGCAATTGTGTGCATGCATGGCGCATCGATCAGACTGCCTAATCTAATTACCACCGTCTCTTCTTCTTCCACCTCTAGTCCCCTACATATAGTAGTACCTCACTACTCCTGCTCATCTACAGGCTCGATCGTTCGTAGCTGCCTCAGATCTCTGGTAGAGCTGCTAGCAAAGCAAATCAATCGACGGGTGCAATGAGCTGGTTCCGCGCCGCCGCCACGAAATTCGCGACGGCCTGCGACAAGGCTTGCAAGGACGCAGCAGCCGCCACGGCCGAGTTCTTCGACAGCGCAGTCGACGCCACTCGCGCCGCAGCCGCCGGTTCCTCCGAAGCGATCTCCAGGGCCGCGGATGCCTCTGCGAGCTACGTCTCCGGCATGTTTCGCGCAGGCTCCTCTGCAGTAGCCACGGCCTTCGACGCCGTGAAGCGGGCCATCGCGGTCGGCGCTCGACGCGTGGCGAGGTTCATGAAGCGTCTCTGTGCCAGCAAGGCCATCCGCCGGATCCTGTTGGCTGCTGGTGCCGTGGTGGCCATTGCGGCGGTCGCTGCCCTGGTGTACCTTGGTTGGTGCTTCTTCCCGGCTGCCGGCGGGGCCGCGATGATGATGGCGCCGGGTGGCTTCATGATTCTCCGCGCCGCATTCGTGGCCGGCGCTGTCGCTACTGGTGCCATGCTCGGGATGATGATGGCGCCCGGTGGTGGTGGCTTGATGATTCTCCGTCCACTGTTCGCGTGGAGCCCGTGGCTCTACTTCTTCATCCTCCGGAATGCTGGCCCAGCCACGGCGGCCTTCGTCTTTGGCTACGGCGCGCCAATTGTGTGCGCGATAATTTGCCTTGTTTGTTGCCTTCTCGTCCTCGGGCTTTTCTGATGTTGCTGACACCATCAGCCGGCATAATGGTTGCATGTTAGTTATATTTCTGAACTTTGCTCTTTGAATATGGAGAGCCTAATATATGCCAGTATCGTTTCACTTTCCTGTTAGTATTTCGCTCTGCACCGTGCCAATTTCAGACTGGTTAATTCTCCCGTGTGTAGTACGTACGATGGCCGTGAGGAGGCGTCTGAACATTTGACGAAATCATTCCCCTGAGCCAGCGTGTGGGGAGTAAGCACGCAGACAGCATAGTTTTTTTGTTTTGTTTTTTTGAGTGGGAGAGAAGTGCAGACGATATATATGATATACCTGCAAATTTTATTCTTTGATTTTTTTAAATAAATTTTATTCTTTCGTTTCGCAATGAAGATTCCCTGAGCTTATTACGAAGCATATAAGATGATAATAACATAACAGCATGAACCAATTAAGAATTATATATATGTTGTTGAAGACTATCAGAGCGAGGTCCATGGTTGTAGCAAAAAAATGATGCGGTTCCAGCATACTTCACCGCCGGTTACAACTCCGTCATGGCACGGTTGTAGCAAAGTTTACTGTCGGTTGCTCTGACAAAGCACTGCTCGTTGTGACCGCATTGCAACTTTAGCCGATTGAAGCACATCGACTAAGAGCATTTCTAATAGACCCCGCATCCCATCCCGACCCGTAAAATAACCGCCAAAATGCGGGTCGACATGGTCTGATCAGAAACTGCACAAGTGTCTCACCCGTAAAAATTTTTTATGGGGCGTGACAAAAGATCGTCCCCGACCTCTAGATTCACGGGGTGGAAGGATCACCCGAGCTCGACCCCTATCCGCAGCGAGATTTAGCGGGAGGGACATTTCCACGTGGCCGTTCCCGCTCCCCGCACCCTTTGCCGCCATTGCCCCGCCACCTCCTGCTTCGGTGCAACTTCCCTGTCAGTCCTTCGTCGTCATGGATGACTCCTTGCTGTCACCCGTCACCGTCGAGGTCGCGCACGCTCAATCCCCTCGGCAGATCTCGTTGCCGGCCATGTTGGCCCGACCGTCGCCCAAGGCACCACCGCGCCTGCCCGCAAGCGACAGGGCAACGTGGTTGTGCAGGGCGGGAATCCGGCTGCCCCTGCCGCGAAGGCCCGCGCTACGGGTGCCAACGCCGCTGCGCGATCCCGGTCGGTGGCTGAGAAGGTCGGCAAGGTCTCCGGCATAAAGCGGAGGAAGATTCCGGCTACAAAGAAGCCGGCTACTTCATCCACTCCCTTCGCCCCAGAAATGTGTTCCCCGGCGATGCCTTTCAACGGTGCTGCTCCCACCGCAAGCGAGGTGTTCGACAAAATGGCCGGAAGGTATGCGCAAAGCGGCCATTGAAGAGAAAAGAACACATCGACTGAAGCACATCGACTAAGGGCGGTAGCTTTTCGCCAAGTCGGTTGCAACTTTCCAGTCGGCCAGCACCACTAAAAGGGTCACAACTTTCTGTCTAGCCGGTTGTAGCACCGACGTTTGCCGGTTGCAGCACCGAGGCATACCGGTTCCATATCGCTGCCCCAGTAGGCACCAATTCAAATTTTGGTTTATGATTTGTCGTACGAAAACCGAATTTCGGTTTGCACCGTTAAAAATTAGAAAACTTAATCCAAAATCATGCGCACACCCCGATGAAGCAGCGGGTGCGAGCCTGGTCGTCGTGCCCCTTGCTTGCAGCTCCAAGGCGAACGGCCAGAGAAAAAGAACAATGACCGCCTTTTCCCAAGAGCAGAGTGCAGTGTGTGCCGCATGTGCTTGAGCTCAATCACGTGGAATTCATAGCCGACTGCGCAGGGCACCGCGAGGGTGTCTTCGTGTGGTGCCCAGAAAATTGCGAGGGGATAATGCATCCCAACGTCGACCCTTAGATCGCATACAACTAATTCGGACCGTACGTGTTTTGTCATCGAACACGGTTTAGTCCACGTGATAGTCCGGAGATAAACCGGGGTGGGACCTTTGCGGACAAGCAGACCACTGCCACGTCTGCTCCTGACCCATAAAAAACACCAACTGCACTCGTACATTCCCACCCGAAAAGGACTGCCGCTCTAGAGCAACAATGTCGCATTTATGCTCGCTCAGAGTGATTTGACCTCTCACAACGCACAGGCATTGAAATGGCGGGCTGGCCGGAAGCGCTGCCCTCGCCGCCGCTTCCTGATGCATGTTGTTGCCCGGCGTTCAAATGACTGTATGTCTATCCGCCTGTCAACATTAAACATGTACGCGGTTGCCAAGGAACGGCTAGCCGACGCCACCCGTCTGTCTATCTGCCTTATATCATTAATCACGTCGCAAGTTGCCATATCCCTCGGCTATATAAATCAGAGGCCCGACCACATCCATCATCCTCACCTCGAAAGCCGTTTAGGACAACCTTTCGTCGAAGCTGTAAAAGGAACCTCGTCGTTTGACTTTTTAGACTAAAAAAAAACTTGCGCAATATAAGCGTTATGTAACGTGTTGCTAAAAAAAAAACGTCATATAGCGTTTTTTCCAGTTGGACTCCGTTTCCCCGTATCTTCATCCTTCCCTTGTGCATCTCAAAAACAAAACAAAAGTACCTTCCCATGTCGTCGGTGGTTTCGTATGGCAGTTCATACTCCGATCCCGCGTCGTTGATCACTTCTCTCAGTAGGTTTCGAAGTCGATGCCGAAGGCTCAGGTTAAGCCCAACGGCGGTCGCGACCCAGGCACATCTCCTCCCTTGTCGCTACTCGATTCGTCGCCTAGGTGGAGACTGGAGACAGATCTCTCTCATGGCAAGGGCTAGGAGGACTAGGGCAAGTAGCAGGAGCGGGGCGGTTCGATTGCTGCGTCGGCGGCGTGACGACCAGATCAACGACCTCTCTGATGATCTGCTCCTACTCATTCTCCGTCGCATCGATAGCCGCACGGCGCTTGGCGCCGGGTCAATCTCCAGGTGCTGGGCACACCTCACCCGCGCGGGATATAGGCCAACGCTACAGCTGTATACCAGTAGCGCTGCACAGATCAACGCTAATGCTAAGTAGGGATAGCAGTAGTGCTGGTCTAACCAACTCTACTCCTACAAGTTAGCTGTAGAGCCGTAGTAGTAGCGCGGCCACCCGTGTCACTGGTAGGCAAATACCCAGCGCTACTGCAAGGGTTTCTCGTAGTAGTGAATCCCCACCGCACAATCTTCGTCGTCGTGCCCCCACCTCACCTCCACCCACTCCGACGCCAGTCCACCACCAATGATGGCCAGATCCAATAGCCTCGCTCACCACCACACATCCAAAGCGGCGGAAGCGCTCCGTTATGAGAGGACCTGAGCCCATGGCTGTGCCAACAGTTCTTCCAGCAGCGTCGACACGTCTCCCTCCGATGTTCGCCTGACCGACTTTCTTGAACTCCCACCTTCACCGCCGCCATAGAGGCAATACATCGATGTGCGGCAGTGGAATTGGGGAGCGTGGGTGGCCGAGATAACCGACCGACACACCCGCAATAAAATATGCATTGGCTCATTCCAATCCGCTAAGTAGGTGGCGTGCGAGTACAACATAATGTAGATCCGACTGCACGATGCCGAGGGACTCTGCAACCTCCTTTTGGGGAGCTACCACGGTTGGAGCCCGCCGACTCTCGAGTGGTCTTCGCACAGGAGAGGAGGGAAGACCCGGAGGCCCGGGAGCGCATCGCGGTGGAGCAAGCCGGCGAAGCCTACATGCCAGATCTTCACTGACGCTATCCAGAGCAAGTTGAAGTGCAGCGTCGGCTGTACAAGCAGTAAGCGGCTGGGGCGAAGGAGGTCATAAATCTTTACAGCGATTCAGAAGGCGATGATGGCAACATCGGTTGCGACAGCGCTGGACAAGGCGTCGGCCCTCTGAGCGGTGGGCTGAGCCCAACACATTGGAAAAGGCTCAAGGAAGAGACGAATGTCGAGTATTATGTTTTGTTTAAGTTTAGTATGAATTTTGGTTAATTAGTCTAAATTTTGGTTAAGTTCATCTAAGTTTAGTGTAAATATTCTGAATCGGCACCGAATTTTGTTCTAGTAGGTTTTATGTACTTGTTTGAACCAAATTTTTGTTTGTGTCCATATTGGGTTCCGTTGGAAACGACTAAAATCCATGCAATGGCAAGATCGGAGCTTTTGCAAGGGCAAGCAATGGCAAATCCATGCAATGCAGTTCATCGAGACATTGACTTGTGTGTAACGTGGGTCACGTTTATATGTTGTAATGTACACATGCCATTAACCGATCGAACAACATTATGCATAAGGTGGATTCTCATATTATGATCACACGTACGGTAGGAGTATATAACTCGGTAACTGCAAGCAAGTACTCCATGCATGCATCATCCATGCATTCGCTAAGAGACTGGCTCAAAGCCAGAGGTCGCTGGCTTGGCCAAGGAGCGGCACGAGCTGGCCACCGAGGTGCAGCGCCATGACTTTGTCGCTGGGGCCAATGAGTGCGCCGCCTATGAAGACCGCCGGAACCGGCAGGCTCCGGCCGACCATGCTGGCGAGCGCCCTCTCGCCCCGAAGATCACCACCGCGCGCTGCGACGCCAGCCTCCTCACCCTCTCCGCCATTGCTGGCAGCTCTCTCCTCCTCTAGATCTGGATTGGTTTGATTGATCTTAATTAGCAAACTTCCTTCACTTGAGCTAGCTTGCTGGCGATGCTTTTGATTGTGATGGTGATGAGATGACCCGAACGATGCTAGCTATTGAATGGGGCAAGTGCGCTGCTAGAGTGATGGGGTTGTTCCTGCAATATATCACGCGGTGTGTGGCTAATCGGGGAAGAGTAGGCATTCTCTACGAAGAGATTCTGCCACTTTTATGATGTTTGCTTTTGGGAGGGGCCAAAATCTTACAGTTGCCTGTTATTCGATTAAGTAAACTTTGAGTGTATGACGTACGATATGGTTTTTCTAAAGGGATGTGTGGAATAAGTGAAAATGGAGGTGAATCGGCCTACCATGTATTCTCGAAGTGTCATCGTGAATTTCCACGTAAAGAATAAATAGGCATGCACTAGACAATGAAATTCCAACGCCGACCAGGCAGTATATATAGGCACTCAAAGAATAAAGCATTTCTGGTACTCCCTCCGTTTTTATTTAGTCTGCATATTAAAGTTGTCTAAATTCAAACTTCATAAAGTTTATTTTTTTGGAAAAGGAAACTTCATAAACTTCGTAAAGTTTGAACAACTTTGTAAAAAATAATATAAACATTCATCATAACAAATCTATATGATGTAAAAGTATATTTAATAATGAATTTAATGGTATTGATTTGTCATTGTATGTTAATATTTTTGTTTATAAATTTTATCAAAGTTTACAAAGCTTGACTTTGACCAATGCTACGGGAAGTAAATAAAACGGAGGGAGTACCATGTGAATGTCGGTAGAATAAGCATGTAAGCAGAAGGCAGCTTCAAACTTGTAAATGCATCCCTTAATTCTACTCCATAAATATTTATTACAAAGAGCATATAGCATGTTTGTTCAAAAGTACACCTAAACTATTGGGGAAATAAAAAGTACGCACAGCAAAGCAAGAGCGATGAATGAAGAAAAATTCATGAAAGTAATTTGATGGCGAACTTATTATCTTTCACATACACACACGAAAAAAAATGCTAACAACAGGCTTTTCGAAAGAAAAGGGTTTTTCGAAAAATCTGGTGCTTGCTTAAGTAAACAGAGCTCTGGCCCCCCTTGAGGAAGATTAAGTATCGAGATGGAGTGTCAATACGCATGCTCCATATTTTTCAAGCGTACCTACGTACGTATGCGATGCCGATGTTATCGTGTAAACCGGCCATCTCGATGCATGCATGCATGCAGCATGCAGGTACGTACGTACGGGTCGTTCCCACATTTTTGCAAGCACGTATTGCCCGCCCGCCCGCGTGCACATCGGCCGGTCAATCGGTTCCTTACACGACATGACAATCCTACCTGACGGCAGGGACGGATCCACCATGGGGCATGGGTGTACAAATGCGTACATCCAAAAATTCCTGCAAAGGAAATTCTATAAATATAGCAAAAATACGTACATGCATTAGAGACGACGCAGAACGGTAGCAACCCCACTTGTGACAGGCCGAGTAGCTCATCATCAGCACCAAGCCACTTCGTTGCATCTTCTGGCTACGCAGCCCACACGCACGAGAGACTAACTCTAGCACACCCGCATCCCGTCGTCTCGCAAAACGTGTTTGCAGTTCATGGAAAACGGCATTTGCGGGCTGGCGCGGACGGCCGCAGATGCAGACCCCTCAAACGGACCCGTATAAAAGTATATTCGCAGAATATGCTTTTTACGGGTTGGTTTTGCGGGGTCTGCTCGGGCACCGCCACGTTGACCCGCAAACCGAAGACGTCCAATTCTCAAATTTGACATAGGTTCCGACAAATAAGTTTAAATTCAAATAACATAACACAGTTTACGCACAAATAAAAGCTTCAGTTTAGTAGGACAAACACAAAAGGAGTTCTTTCAAAAGTGACGACCACGTCCGGCATCATCTTGGTCGATCTTCACTCTGTGGCATCGAGTCCATCTTGAAGTTCATCGCCACCATCGAATCCAACTTCGGCGCATGTTCCAACTCCTGCACCAAAATCATCGATATTGTTCGAACCACCGCTACATTGAACGTCAGCAAGTCAAGAACTATCGCAAATGGCGAAACACAAAGAAAATTGCCATGACCGAAGATGCATACCTTCCCGCCATTTCGTCGAACACCTCGCTTGTGGTGGGAGCAGCACCGTTGAAAGGCATCGCCGGGGAACGCACTTCCGAGACGGAGGGAGTGGATGAAGTAGTCGGCTTCTTTGTAGCGGGAATCTTCCTCCGCTTTATGCCGGAGACCTTGCCGACCTTCTCGGCCGCCGACCGGGATCGCGCAGCGGCGTTGGCGCCCGTAGCGCGGGCCTTCGTGGCGGGGGCAGCCGGATTCCCGCCCTGCACAACCATGTTGCCCTGCCGCTTGCGGGCAGGCACGGTGGTGCCTTGGACGACGACCGAGCCAACATGGCCGGCGACGAGATCCGCCCAAGGGGATTGAGCATGCGCGACCTCGACGGTGACGGATGACAGCAGGGAGTCATCCATGACGACGAAGGACCGACGGGGAAGTTGCACCGGAGCGGGAGGTGGCAGGGCAATGGTGGCGGGGGATGCGGGGAGCGGAACAGTCGCGCGGAAATGTCCCTCCCGCCAAATCTTGCTGCGGATAGGGGTTGAGCTCGGATCGTCCTCCCACCCCGTGAATCTAGAGGTCGGGGGAGATCTTTTGCCGTGCCCTGCAAATTTCTATGGACCGGACGTTTATGTGGTTTCTGATCGGATAGGTTTTTCCGCGCCGACCCGTATTTTGACGGTTATTTTGCGGGTCGGGACGGGAAGCGGGGTCTGCTAGAGATGCTAAGCACGCAGGCACGCAACAGTCAACCCAGCCGAGGTCATGTGTACAGTCTAAAAATAGCTGACCTGGACGGACAATTTCAATATCCTTGTCATATGCACAATTCCAATTTTATTTGTCACGGTCCTGATCGTGCCAAAAGAAAAGCTTCTGTTTGGCTTTAGAGGGATATATAGCTCTATACAGGTCACTGTCCTGATCCGACGGTATTGCCGTGAACCAACTGGCTTCTCTGTTAGGGTGGAAAAAAAATTGAACACCTATTGTTGAATTCCTGGATCCGCCACTGAGACTGGTCTCAGGCCAAACGCACGCATGCATATATTCACGTGATTTAGTTAGTTCTTGTGCAGAAAGAGAGTATCTCAAATCATTAAAGCAGATCGAAGCGCCCGCACACCGGATTTGACTTCACGTTTTCGTTTTCCTCACACGCTGTTTTTTTGTTGTTGACAGTTTTTGTTTTAAGATTGCTTACAACATACTAACATACACCATGAGTGATAGGTGTTTGGAATAGATTTAGAGCACGTGTTAGTTTACTAATTGCCATATATGCTAATTAGGGAATCGACTTTGTAAAGTCTAACTGCCTAGAGCGGTTGTATTTTCTGTCTCATATTAGCAATTGCTTAGAACAGTTACTGTTTTGTCTTACACATTAACAACTGCTTCTTGCGGTTGGAATGATTCCCACATATTTTGTAGCCGCTCCCTGTATAAATAGTCGCAAGCAATGAGAATCAATCATTCGTACAATCACTTTTACACGTTATCAGCACGAGGGAGAGCCGACGATGGAGGAGGCGGCGGCATCGACGACGAGCCTTGGCCCTCTATCTCCTCTTCTTGCATCTTGATGGTGACATTCAGATCTGGGACGACGGGGTAGCCGCCGGTTTCCGCTGCTACCGATGGTGGGGACAAAAGATCTGGGATGGGGCCGTATCCAGGAGGGAAGAAGTGTTTCGACAGTTTATTTGATCGCATCGGTGACGGCGGCCGCGGTGGTGTACCCGTACGCGTTGGACATGGACCAAACTAGTGCTGCAGGCAGTACAGGGGCAGAGGCAGTAGTGCCAGTTCGCAAGGAAACATCTTCTCTTCTCCGAGAAACGGCGTCGACGGACCTGCAAGCAACCAATCCATCGGAAGGATGATGAAGACCACTGGCGGAGTGGCCGGTATGATGTAGTCGTCGGCGACGGCCGGAGCTGAAGGCCTAGCATAGTGTAGTGTAGGTACGTCTTCATTTGCAACGGCGTCCGGAGCGGAGGGTCCAGCCCGGTGCACCATTGATGCCTGGCCACAGAGTGGGTGGTAGCCTCGTCGTTCACAACCACGACGACGGTTCTGGTGATGGATACCGGCGAAGAAGCGGCGTCAAGGGTCACTCCTTACACCAAGTCAATGACGACGACGTGCGACACGGTGTCGATGAGTGCGAGGAAAGCAATGACTCTCCCTCCGAATGTTGCGAGCGAAGTCAAAAGTCAGGGAAGGCAGGTCCATTCCAGACATGTTCTCACCTTTTTTTGGGCTTCTTCGTGACTGCTCTGTCGAAAGAGACAGAGAGCCATCACGAAGAAGGCCAAGGAAAGGTGAGAACATTGCAGGAATGGACCTGCCATCCTTGGCTTTTGCCTTTTCCCAGTACATCAGAAGGAGAGTCGTGTCGCCGTCATGGACTTGGTGTAAGGAGTGGCCCTGGACGCCGCTCCTTCTCCAGGAACCATCACCAGAACAGTCGTTGTGGCTATGCACAACGAGGCAACCACCCACTTTGTGGTCAGGTGCCAACGGTGCACCAGGCTGGATCCTTCGCTCCGGCATGAACACGTGCACTGCACCATGTCGGGCCTTCGGCTCTGGCCGTCGCCAACCGACTACATTGTACCGGCCACTCCGTCAATGGTCTTCACCATCCCTTCGATGGATTGGTTGCTTGCAGGTTTGTCTTCGTTGTTTCTTGGAGAAAAGGAGATGTTCCCTTGCGAACCGGGGCGCTGTCTCTGCTCTTATACTGCCTGCAGCACCAGTTTGGGTCATGCCCAACGCGTACGGGTGCACCACCGCGGCCACCGTCACTAACGTCGTCATCGGATGAACTGCCGGAGCACTTCTTCCCTCTGGATACGATCCCGTCCCAGATATTCCGTCCCCACCGCTGGACAACAGCGAAAACCGCTGGCTACCCCGCCATCCTGCATCTGAATGTCACCATCAAGGTGGAAGAAGAGGAGATAGAGGGCCAAGGCTCATCGTCGATGCTGCCGCCCCTTCCATCACCAGCGACACAACCCCCGCCTCCAGCGCCACCCCTTCCTTCCACGCCTCCATCGGAGGCGCGCAGGATCCTACGCCAGTTTGCCGCACCCATGGCGCAGAACCGCGCGGCCATCCAAGGCACATGGTCGCCGGCTGCCCTCGGACTCACCGGCGCCCCCGAGGCGAGCAGCAGCGGAGGGGGCCGTGCGGCGGCATGGGGCCACCCCGCCTCCCTTGAAGACGACGCGACGGGGCAGGGGAGGTCCGAGGTGCGATGGGGCTGAGTCTCAGATCGAACGGAGAAGAGGAATCGGGAGTGGCTGTGACGTGGGGAAACTCACGATCCTGCTCCCCTTGTCCTTTCCTGTGGCGGTGCATGGGCTATCCCAACTTGTCACGCTCCTCACCCAAACCCAAACAGGCCTACAGGCCATCATCAGAAAACCCCCCAATAAAGTGGCTGCTGGTGCTGTGGCATTTCCATCAATATATTGCATAGCAGCCCGTGTTATTTTTATTTCAGTGTGATATCTTATTGTACCTAGAATATCTGTTTATATTCAAGTCACTTCTGTATTATCAGTTTAAATATTTAGACTATGTATCGTCTAAAATAGAGTCTAGACTATGTGTACATATTCTATATGATTGCTTCAGCATTTTTTTAGAATATGTAATTCTTATGTACACCAATTTTTGTTTATAATTCAAATTTTGGGATCACAAGGTAGATGAGGCATCTACTGCACTTTGCAGATTATCCTCATCGCTGAAAGATCTACATTTTTCCTTTCTATTTCGTATGGCAAAATGACTATCTTCAAGTGCTCTCCCGAATATGCAAATCAATGTGACTACCTCGAATTTTATACTTGCAAATCACAAGGTAATTGGGTGATCTACCGCATCAAATTGTAGACTACCCACTCTTGTTGTGTGGTCTACATCTAGCCATTTGACAGATGACTACCTGCAAAGTGTTTTTGTAAAATATAGTATGACACAAGGTAATGGACATGTGAACATCTACTGGTAAAAAACAGACTATGTTCACCATTGTTGTGAGATCTACACCGCATCGGTACTTCAAAGTTTCATACACATAAAATGAGGTCTGCACATATAAGCATAAAGCAACAACTATAATTGAAAATTTTGCTTCCTCGAAGCATTTGTTGTACTTATATTTTAATCTCATAGTAAAACTAAATTACGCATGGTCATAACGTGCAGGAAATGGCCGTCATGAATAGAGAATTTCATGAACTTGAGCTAGATGGTAGTAATTATTTATCATGGGCTATGGATACCAAGATAGCATTAGAATGTTGTAAACTTGGTTCCACCATTATCACACCTGCTCAAGACACTGTGGAAATACCCCAAGCAGCCAAATATACAACATTAAGTTTTATAAGGCATCACCTTCACCCAGATTTAAAAACATACTCCCTCCGTCCGGAAATACTTGTCTTAGAAGTGGATGTATCTAGATTTTTTTTAGTTGTAGATACATCCATTTTATTCATTTCTAAGACAAGTATTTTCGGACGGAGGGAGTAATATTTAATGGAGGAAGATCCACTTGCCTTATGGAACTCTCTCAAGGAGAGATATGACCAACAAAGAGCAGTTATGTTGCTGGAAGTAAAGAGAGAATGGTCCCTCATAAGGTTCCCAGATTTCAAATCTGTGGCAGCATAGAACTCTACAGTTCACAAGGTTAACATAAAACTAAGGTTTTGCAATCAAGCAATTTCCGAAGAAGATCTTATTGAGAAGACCTTGTGCACTTTCCACCCCTCGATGAGAGTACTACAATAGCAGTATCGTCAAAAAAAATACAAAAAGTATTCTGAGCTCGTATACACTTTACTTCAGGCTGAGAAACATGATGAACTCACTAATAGAGAAATAGCTAGCCACAACTTACGTTGGTGGCGTGCAAAATTGATGCCACGCCATCACTAATTTTTTCAAATAGCGATGGTGTTGGACGAATTGATACGCCAACTTTGTGTAGTTAGTGCTGGCGTGGATTTAAAGTGGAATGCCACCAAGATGTGGGCCCTGCTGAGCTGACTAGTCGGAATATATTGTTGGCACCGAATGTCCTATGACGCCATCGTTATATTATGTAGTGTCGTCGTCCGTTATTCGCCAGCACTAAGTTTGGCCTATATAAGGTAGTGTTGGGTAGTCCCTTTGTTTCTGAAAATACATTCACTTCCAATTCTTCTTCCTAACTGGTTATAAATCCTCTTAGTTATGGACCCACGTAGGCAAAGCAGGTCGAAAGTTTGGGACTCCGTCGCCCTGTCCGAGCTTGGCCACGTTGGCTACACCAATGCAACCGACTCTGTTCGGCGAATCATCCCCCCACATCAGCGCGACTCCCGTTCATTCCGGAAGCTACGCCACCAACGTCGAAGATACCGGCCCTGTGCTGCTTTGTGGCTGTCGACACCCTGTTGATAAGCATATGTCGCACACGGAATGGAATCCCGAGCAAGAGTTCTACATCTGCGCCAACCGTGGAAAGGTACATATATGACAAAAAATACATCATGATCTATTTTCAGATAATTTGCACAATTCAACTCCTCTAGGGTCGCTCACGTCAATATGTGTATATATATTGTGATCCATAGAAAACAAAAGAAAAATATTGCTTCACATGCATATTGGTTGATCTTGTCCATATGTAAGCGAATTGCTCGAGTAC
The DNA here is from genome assembly GCA_022496015.1 of Hordeum marinum. Classification (NCBI taxonomy): domain Eukaryota; kingdom Viridiplantae; phylum Streptophyta; class Magnoliopsida; order Poales; family Poaceae; genus Hordeum; species Hordeum marinum. The sequence goes on along the minus strand of CM039674.1, from coordinate 503,076,254 downwards.
TCCATTGGACCACTGAGATGACAGATAAATTACATGCAACTCAAGAACGATGTGATGCGAGGCCAAATCAAAACATTCAAGATGCTTCGATATGCACTTTTAGCTGGTTGCATGCTTGACCTATTTCTCCCAGATGGATCGATGGCGACATTTCTTATCATGGCTGTCATCACACTCATGATGTTCTTTGTCTAGATTTAGTAGTAAATTATAGATTTTATTATTAATTATCCTTATGTAATGTATATATGTAAGCAAACCAGAATAATTAATGTATATCTGTATCTATGTTGTTCTCACCTACATGTATATATGTAATCAACTCGCTTATGTATATATGTATTATCTTTTAATTCAAAGAAGATAAAAAAATCATAATTAATGAAAAAATATAACGTAATAAAAAATAAACTAAAATAAAATACATAGCAAATGGAGTTGGCCACGTGGGCCAACGCTACCAAACACTCCACCGCTTGTCAAATCCAACCACACATATACACACCCGGTCTATTCTCCACCCAAGCACCCCCAAATCAATCCCCAACCACCCGACTCCGCCGCCGACGACAACGACCAAGCCCCCGTCCGTCGTCGCAATCTCCAACTACTCATCGCCGACGTGTCCGTCTGCACCTCCATCGTCGCCATCGCCGTCTCCGCGCCTCCATCGCTGCCGCATCAAGGACCCGCCAGCCCCGTCGCCTTCACCGCCGATGTCATCTCTGTCGCCGTCTTCTCCGCCACCATCCCCTCGCCTTGGTCTCCGTCGCCGTCTTATCCACCGCCACCGTTAAGGACCGGCCAACCTTGTCGTCTCCATCACCGGTGAGTTGTGTACTGCAGATTTTTGTGTATAGTTCTGTAGTCCAATTTTTTAGGGTAATTGTAGTTCCACATTGTAGTGTAGTTGTGTAGTGCGGTTTTTTAGGATAATTGTAGTTTCATATTGTATTGTAGTTGTGTAGTGCATATTTGTGATGTAATTATAGTTTCGATTTTAGTGTAGTTGTCTAGTGCAGTTTTATAGGGTAATTGTAGTTTCAGATTGTAGTGTAGTTGTGTAGTGCCTATTTATGGTGTAATTGTAGTTTCAGAGTTAAGTTATAATTATAGTGTAGTTAGTGTAAAAACTTTTATTTTACATGTACTTATATTTTTAGTTACATTGTCTAGAGTGTATATATATGTGTGTTGTAGGTATAGTCAGATAGTTCCGAAGTTTTATGGAGTGCGACAAAAGGGTCTAAGTACTACGCAACCATCATGAAGGAGAATGTCGTCCACCAACTTGGGCTGAGGAGAAGAAGAACCCCCGGGCCGAGTAACAATTGTTTGACCAATTAGTGACAAAGCTTGCGAGAGATGAGGAACTCTAAGAGACCAACAAGATGCTCCTCCTTCAGTATGCCGCGAGGAAGAGCGAAGAGGAGGATCCCGTAGATTGGGATAACCTCAGGGCACATGAGGAGGAGGATGTGCAGCCGCTACAGTGTCGTCGTAGGGACGACCAAGAGGCCGGCCCCTCTGGCCAGTAGCTTGCTAGATGATGGACGTAGCACTATTGCTAGCTATTTTGCATATGAACGACTGTTGAACTTTATGCATGTTATTATTGTTGGGGAACGTTGCATGGAAAACAAAATTTTTCCTACGTACACGCAATATCTATCCATGGTGATGAGCATCTACGAGAGGGAGAGTAGATCTACATACCCTTGTAGATCGCTAAGCGGGAAGCGTTAAGAAACGCGGTTGGCGTAGTCGAACGTCTTCGCGATCCAAATCGCCGAGCATCCCGCGATCTCATCACGATCCGTCCCGCGATCCAATCATGATCCGTCCCGCGAAATCATCACGATCCGTCCCGCGATCTCAATCACGGTCCTTCCGATCTAGCACCGAATGGACGACACCTCCGCGTTCAGCACACGTACAGCTTGATGACGATCTCCGCCTTTTTGATACAGCAAGACGGAGCGGAGAGGTAGAAGAGTTCTCCGGCAGCGTGACGGCGCTGCGGCGATGGTGGTGGAGCTATTCCGGCAGGGCTTCGCCTAAGCACTGCAGAAAACCGATCTAGAGGAGAAACTATGCACTAGAGGAACGGGTAGCACGTGGCTGAAAATTCTGTGCCAAAACCATAAAATCCTCTAGTATATATAAGAGGAGAGGAGGAGGAGGCTTGGCTGCCAAAAATCCAGCCCTTGGGTCGGCCAAAGTGGGGAGGAGAGGAGGACTCCTCCTCCAATCCTAATATGACTAGGATTCCTCTTTTTTTTGGCTTTTTTCCACCTTTTCCCCTTTGGGCTTTTTCTCCCAACCACATGGGCCTTTTGTGGGACTTCCACCGGCCCACAAAAGGCTGGTATTTACTCTCCCACATCCCATGAAGCCTCTTGGGTCGAAATTGTTGGAAATATGCCCTAGAGGCAATAATAAATTAGTTATTATCATATTTCCTTGTTCATGATAATCGTTTATTATCCATGCTATAATTGTATTGATCGGAGACTTAAATGCATGTGTGGATACATAGACAAAAACCATGTCCCTAGTATGCCTCTAATGGACTAGCTCGTTGATCAAAGGATGGTTAAGGTTTCCTAGCCATGGACATGAGATGTCATTTGATAACGGGATCACATCATTAGGAGAATGATGTGATGGATAAGACCCAAACTACAAACATAGCATATGATCGTGTCAGTTTATTGCTACTGTTTTCTGCATGTCAAGTATATGTTCCTATGACCATGAGATCATGAAACTCACGGATATCGGAGGAGTGCCTTGTGTGTATCAAACGTCGCAACGTAACTGGGTGACTATAAAGGTGCTCTACAGGTATCTCCGATGGTGTCTGTTGAGTTGGCATGGATCGAGACTGGGATTTGTTACTCCGTGTAACGGAGAGGTATCTCGGGGCCCACTCGGTAATGCAACATCACAATAAGCCTTGCAAGCAATATGACTAATTGTTAGTTGCGGGATCTTGTATTACGTAACGAGTAAAGAGACTTTCCGGTAACGAGGTTGAACTAGGTATGGAGATACCGACGATCGAATCTCGGGCAAGTAACATACCGAAGAACAAAGGGAACGTTATACGGGATTAACTGAATCATTGACATAGAGGTTCGACCGATAAAGATCTTCGTAGAATATGTAGGAACCAATGTGGACGTCCAGGTCCCGCCATTGGTTATTGACCGTAGAGGTGTCTCGGTCATGTCTACATAGTTCTCGAACCCGCAGGGTCTGCACACTTAAGGTCCGGTGACGTTTCGGTAGTGTAGAGTTATGTATGGTGGTGACCGAAGGTTGTTCAGAGTCCCGGATGAGATCCCGGACGTCACGAGGAGCTCCGGAATGGTCCGGAGGTAAAGATTCATATATAGGAAGTCCCAGTTTGGTTTCCGGAAAAGTTTCGGGCTCATCGGTAGTGTACCGGGAGTATCGGTATTGTACCGGGAGTGCCGGTAGCGTACCGGAGGACCTCCGGGAGGGGTATTTCGACCCCAAGAGGTCCATGGGCTGTGGGAGAATAATAATCATCCCTTAGTGGGCTGGGAAAACAGCCACAAAGGCCCATGGCGCAGGAGAGAAAGTCCTAAAGCAAAAAGTGGAAAATCAGCCAATAGGAGGCAATCCTACTCCAACTAGGATTGGAGGTGAAGTAGGATTGCTCCCACCTCCTATTTCGGCCGACCCAAAGGCCTTGGCTGCCTCTCCTCTCCTCTCCTCCTATATATACTAGTGGATTGGGTGGTTTTTGGACAGAATTTCCAGCCACGTGCTACCCGTTCCACCGGTGCATAGTTTCTCCTCTAGATCGGTTTTCTGCAGCGCTTAGGCGAAGCCCTGCCGGAATTGCTCCACCACCATCACCGGAGCGCCGTCACGCTGCCGGTGAACTCTCTCTCCTCTCCACCTCCTCTCGCTGGATCGAGACGGTGGAGACCGTCATCAAGCTGCACGTGTGCTGAACGCGGAGGTGCCGTCCGTTCGGCGCTAGATCGGAAGGACCGTGATCGAGATCGCGAGACAGTTCGTGATGAGATCGCGGAACGGATCGTGATGAGTTCGCGGGACAGATCGTGATCAAGATCGTGAGACGGATCGTGATGAGATCGCGGGACGGATCGTGATTGGATCGCGGGACGGATCGTGATGAGATCGCGGGACGCTCGGCGATTTGGATCGCGAAGATGTTCGACTACACCAACTGCGTTTCTTAACGCTTCCCGCTTAGCGATCTACAAGGGTATGTAGATCCACTCTCCCTCTCGTAGATGCTCATCACCATGGATAGGTTTGCATGTGCGTAGGAAATTTTTTGTTTCCCATGCGACGTTCCCAACAGTGGCATCATGAGCTAGGTTGATGGTTCGATGAGATCTCGAGTAAAACACAAAAGGTTTGTGGGCGTTGATGCTTAGATTGCTTCCTCCCTTGGTCATATTTTGGTTCAGCGGGATTGTGAGATGAAGCGGCCTGGACCAACATTACTCGTACGCTTACGAGAGACCGGTTCCCTCGACGCAACTTGTTGCTTAGATGGCTTGCGGGTGACAGTTTCTCTCACTTTAGTTGGATCGGATCCGACAAAGGCGGTCCTTGAGAAGGTTGAAAAGCAATCTATGTATCACCGTTGTGGTTTATGCGTAGGTGAGAATCGTTCTTGCTAGATACCCGTAGCAGCCACGTAAAACTTGCAACAACAATTAGAGGACGTCTAACTTGTTTTTGCAGGGTATGTTGTGATATGATATGGCCAATTACATGATGTGATATATGTGATGTATGAGATGATCATGTGATGTATAGATTATCACGACTTGCATGTCGATGAGTACGGCAACCGGCAGGAGCCATAGGGTTGTCTTTAATTATTGTATGACCTGCGTGTCAATCATTAAGCGCTATGTAATGCTTTACTTTATCGCTACGGTAGCAATAGTAGTAGAAGCATGCAGGGCGTGACAACCCCGATGGCGACACGTTGATGGAGATCATCGTGTCATGCCGGTGACGATGGAGATCATGCCGGTGCTTTCTAGATGAAGATCAAAAGCACAAGTTCATGGCCATATCATGTCACTTATGATTTGCATGTGATGTTAATCCTTTTTATGCACCTTGTTTTGCTTAGGACGACGGTAGCATTATAAGGTGATCCCTCACTTAATTTCAAGATAAATCGTGTTCTCCCCGAGTGTGCACCGTTGCGAAAGTTCGTCGTGTTGAGACACCACGTGATGATCGGGTGTGATAGACTCTACGTTCACATACAACGGGTGCAAGCCAGATTTGCATGCGCAGAACACTCGGGTTAAACTTGACGAGCCTAGCATGTACAAACATGGCCTCGGAACACAAGAGACCGAAAGGTCGAGCATGAGTCATATAGTGGATATGATCAACATAATGATGTTCACCATTGAAGCCACCTTAACTGACGTGATGATCGGACTTGAGTTGGTGAATTTGGATCATGTATCACTCGAATGACCCGAGGGATGTCAATTTGAGTGGGAGTTCTTAAGTAATATGATTAATTGAACTCATTATCATGAACATAGTCAAAGTGTCTTTGCAAATTATGTTGTAGATTACTCGCTCGCGCTGTAGCTCCCTTAAATTTTTATATGTTCCTAGAGAAATAGAGTTGAAAGATGTTGGTAGCAATATTGCGGATTGGGTCTGTGATCTGAGGATTGTCCTCATTGCTGCACAGAAGGCTTATGTCCTTAATGCACCGCTCGGTGCGCCACCCCCTCTAGCGTCGTCTATAGATGTTGTGAACATCTAACAGGCACGTTTCGGTGACTACTTGATAGTTTAGTGCATCATGCATTACGGCTTAGAATTGAGGCTCCGAAACATTTTGAACGTCACGGAACATATGAGATGTTCTAGGAGCAGAGATTGTGATCTCAGGCTCGTGCCTGTGTTGCGAGATATGAGATCTCCAACAAGATTCTTTGCCTGTAAGATGAAGGAGAATAGCTCAATCGTTGAGCATGTACTCAGATTGTCTGGGTAATACAATCGCTTGAATCAAGTGGGAGTTGATCTTCCAGATAAGATAGTGATTGATATAGTTCTCCAAGTCACTGTCACTAAAGCTACTAGAACTTAGTGATGAACTATAATACACTAGGGATAGAAGTATTGATCCCTGAGCTGTTCGCGATGTTTGACACCGCGAAGGTAGAAATCAAAAAGGAGCGTCAAGTGTTGATGGTTAATCAAACCACTAGTTTCGAAAAGGGCAAGAGCAAGGAGGGAAACTTCATGGATAGCAAGTCAGTTGCTGCTCCAGTGAAGCAACCCAAAGTTGAACTCAAACCCGAGACTAAGTGCTTCTATTATGAGGTGAGAGGTCGCTGAAGCGGAACAACCCTAGATACTTGGTAGATAAGAAGGCTGGCAACATCGACAGAAGTATATTTGATATACGAGTTATTGATGTGTACCTTGTTAGTACTCTTAGTAGCACCTGGGTATTGGATACCGGTTCCGTTGCTAAATGTTAGTAACTCGAAATAAAAGCTACGGAATAAACGGAGAACTAGATAAGGGTGAGGTGACGATGTGTGTTAGAAATGTTTCCAAGGTTGATGTGATCAACATCGCACGCTCTCTCTACCTTCAGGATTAGTGACGAACCTAAATAAATGTTATTTGGTGTTTTGCGTTGAGCATGAACATGATTAGATCATGTTTATTGCAATACGATTATTCATTTAAGTCAGAGAATAATGGTTATTCTGTTTACATGAATAATACCTTCAATGGTCATGCACCCAGTGAGAATGGTTTGTTGAAATCTTGATCGTAGTAATACACATGTTCGTAACATTGATGTCAAAAGATACAAAGTTAAATAATGATAGTACCACATACTTGTGGCACTGCCGCAAAATGTCATATTGTTATAAAGCGCATGAAGAAACTCCATGGTGATGGATATTTGGACTCATTCGATTTCGAATCGGTCGAGACATGCGAACCATGCCTCTTGGGCAAGATGACTAAAGGACCCCGTTGGATGGAGCGGGGAAGTGATTCATTGGAAATGATACATGTTGATGTATGCAATCTAGTGAGTCTTGTAGCGTGTAGTGGATATCGTTATTTTCTTACCTTCACTGATGATTTGAGTAGATATAGTGTATATTTACTTAATGAAACACAAGTCTGAATCGTTTGAAAGGTTCAAGCAAATTCAGAGTGAAGTTTAAAGATCATCGTGACAAGAAGATAAAAAGGACTGCGATATGATCGTGGAGGTGAATATCTGAGTCACGAGTTTGGCATACAACTTAAGACAATGTGAAAGTTGTTTCACAACTAAACGCCACCTGGAACACCATAGTGTGATGGTGTGTCCGAACATCATAGTTATGCTCTATTGGACATGGTGCGTGCTATGATGTCTCTTATCGTTTTCCTACTATAATTTTGGGGTTATGCATTAGAGACAACTACATTCACTTTAAATAGGGCACCATCTAAATCCGTTGAGATGACACCATGTGAATTATGGTTTGATAGAAACCTAAGCTGTCATTTCTTAATACTTGGGGCTGCGACACTTATGTGGAAAATGTTTTCACCTAATGAGGTCGAACCCAAGGCGGACAAATGCATCTTCATAGAATACCCTAAGATCAGTTGGGTGAACCTTCAATCTCAGATCCTAGTGCAAAGTGTTTGTTGCTTAAACGGATCCTTTCTCGAGAAAATGTTTCCCTCGAAAGAATTGAGTGGGAGGAAGATAGAACTTGATGAGGTTGTTAAACCTTTGTTCAACCAGAGAGTAGCGCAGCGCAGAAAGATGTTTCTGTGAAGCCTACGTTAGTTGAAGAGGAAGTTAATGATCATGATCATGAAACTTCAGGATCAAGTTACTATCGAACTTCGTAGGTCGACAAGGATGTGTACTGCTCCTAAGCGGTATGACAACCCTGTCTTGGAGGTCATGTTGTTGGACAACGATGAACCTACGAGCTATGGAGAAGCGATGATGGGCCCGGATTCTGACAAATGGTTGGAGGCCATGAAATCCGAGATAGGATCCATGTATGAAAACCAAGTGTAGACTTTGGTAGACTTGCTCATTGGACGGCAGGTCGTTAAGTACAAATGGATCTTTAAAATGAAGACAGACACTGATGGTGAATGTCACTATTTGTAAAGCTCGACTTGTTGCAAAGATGTTTGTGACAAGTTCAAGGAGTTGACTACGATGAGACTTTCTCACTCGTAGTGGTGCTAAAGTCTGTTGGAATTATGTTAGAAGTTGCTGTGTTTTCAATTATGAAATCTGGCAGATGGATGTCAAAACATCATTTCCTTAATGGTTTACTTGAGGAAAGGTTGTATGTGATACAACCAGAAGGTTTTGTCAGGCCTAAGGATGCTAAAAGGTGTGCAAGCTTTGGTGATCCTTCCATGGACTGAAGCAAGCATCTCGGAGTTGGAATACACGCTTTGATGAGGTGATCAAAGTTTTGATGTTTATACAAAGTTTATGAGAAACTTGTATTTGCAATAAAGTGAGTGGGAGCACTATAGAATTTCTGATAAGTATATGTGGATGACATATTGTTGTTCAGAAATAATGTAGAGTTTCTGGAAAGCATAAAACGGTTATTTGGAAAGTGATTTTCAAAGGAAGACCTGGATAAAGCTACCTAATTGTTGAGCATAAAAATCTATAGAGATAGATCAAGATGCTTGATGAGACTTTCAATGAGTGCATACCTTCACAAGATTTTGAAAGAGTTCAAAATAGATCAGCCAGAGAAATAGGTCTCGTCTGATTTGTAAGGTGTGAAGTTGAGTGAGACTCAAAGCTCGACAACGACAGAAGAAAGAGAAAGGACGAACGTCGTCCCCTATGCCTTAGCCATAGGCTCTATATTATGCCATGCTGTGTACCGCACCTATGTGTGCCTTGCCATGAGTCTGTCAAGGGGTACAAGAGTGGTCCAGGAGTGGATCACTGGATAGCGGTCGGAATTATCCTTAGTAACGAGAGGACTAAGGAAATGTTTCTTGATTATGGAGGTGATAAAGAGTTCGTCATAAAGAGTTACGTCGATGCAAGCCTTAACACCTATCCGGATGACTAGTAGTAGCAATCTGGATACATATAGTGGAGAAGCCATTTGGAAATAGTACCAAGTGGAGTGTGGTAGAAGTGTTTACGGTTTGACATAGAGATATGCAAAGTACACAAGGATCTGAATATCGCAGTCCCGTTGACTATAAGACCTCTCTCACATGCAAAGCATGATCGAGCCCCAGAACTCATTGGGTGTTAGATTCATAACAATGCGAATCACATGGTGATGTGAACTAGATTATTGACTCTAGTGCAAGTGGGAGACTGTTGGAAATATGCCCTAGAGGCAATAATAAATTAGTTATTATCATATTTCCTTGTTCATGATAATCGTTTATTATCCATGCTATAATTGTATTGATCGGAGACTTAAATGCATGTGTGGATACATAGACAAAAACCATGTCCCTAGTATGCCTCTAATGGACTAGCTCGTTGATCAAAGGATGGTTAAGGTTTCCTAGCCATGGACATGGGATGCCATTTGATAACGGGATCACATCATTAGGAGAATGATGTGATGGATAAGACCCAAACTACAAACATAGCATATGATCGTGTCAGTTTATTGCTACTGTTTTCTGCATGTCAAGTATATGTTCCTATGACCATGAGATCATGAAACTCACGGATATCGGAGGAGTGCCTTGTGTGTATCAAACGTCGCAACGTAACTGGGTGACTATAAAGGTGCTCTACAGGTATCTCCGATGGTGTCTGTTGAGTTGGCATGGATCGAGACTGGGATTTGTTACTCCGTGTAACGGAGAGGTATCTCGGGGCCCACTCGGTAATGCAACATCACAATAAGCCTTGCAAGCAATGTGACTAATTGTTAGTTGCGGGATCTTGTATTACGGAACGAGTAAAGAGACTTGCCGGTAACGAGGTTGAACTAGGTATGGAGATACCGACGATCGAATCTCGGGCAAGTAACATACCGAAGAACAAAGGGAACGTTATACGGGATTAACTGAATCCTTGACATAGAGGTTCGACCGATAAAGATCTTCGTAGAATATGTAGGAACCAATGTGGACGTCCAGGTCCCGCCATTGGTTATTGACCGTAGAGGCGTCTCGGTCATGTCTACATAGTTCTCGAACCCGCAGGGTCTGCACACTTAAGGTTTGGTGACGTTTCGGTAGTGTAGAGTTATGTATGGTGGTGACCGAAGGTTGTTCGGAGTCCCGGATGAGATCCCGGATGTCACGAGGAGCTCCGGAATGGTCCGGAGGTAAAGATTCATATATAGGAAGTCCCAGTTTGGTTTCCGGAAAAGTTTTGGGCTCATCGGTAGTGTACCGGGAGTATCGGTATTGTACCGGGAGTGCCGGTAGTGTACCGGAGGACCTCCGGGAGGGGTATTTCGACCCCAAGAGGTCCATGGGCTGTGGGAGAATAATAACCAGCCCTTAGTGGGCTGGGAAAACAGCCACAAAGGCCCATGGCGCAGGAGAGAAAGTCCTAAAGCAAAAAGTGGAAAATCAGCCAATAGGAAGCAATCCTACTCCAACTAGGATTGGAGGTGAAGTAGGATTGCTCCCACCTCCTATTTCGGCCGACCCAAAGGCCTTGGCTGCCTCTCCTCTCCTCTCCTCCTATATATACTAGTGGATTGGGTGGTTTTTGGACAGAATTTCCAGCCACGTGCTACCCGTTCCACCGGTGCATAGTTTCTCCTCTAGATCGGTTTTCTGCAGCGCTTAGGCGAAGCCCTGCCGGAATTGCTCCACCACCATCACTGAAGCGCCGTCACGCTGCCGGTGAACTCTCTCTCCTCTCCACCTCCTCTCGCTGGATCGAGACGGTGGAGACCGTCATCAAGCTGCACGTGTGCTGAACGCGGAGGTGCCGTCCGTTCGGCGCTAGATCGGAAGGACCGTGATCGAGATCGCGAGACAGTTCGTGATGAGATCGCGGAACGGATCGTGATGAGTTCGCGGGACAGATCGTGATCAAGATCGTGAGACGGATCGTGATGAGATCGCGGGACGGATCGTGATTGGATCGCGGGACGGATCGTGATGAGATCGCGGGACGCTCGGCGATTTGGATCGCGAAGATGTTCGACTACACTAACTGCGTTTCTTAACGCTTCCCGCTTAGCGATCTACAAGGGTATGTAGATCCACTCTCCCTCTCATAGATGCTCATCACCATGGATAGGTTTGCGTGTGCGTAGGAAAATTTTTGTTTCCCATGCGACGTTCCCAACAGAAATACCCCCCCCGGTGGTCTCCCGGTACACTACCGGCACTCCCGACACACTACCGATGAGCCCGAAACTTTTCCGGCGACCAAAACAGGACTTCCTATATATCAATCTTTACCTCCAGACCATTCCGGAGCTCCTCGTGACATCCAGGATCTCATCCGGGACTCTGAACAACCTTCGGTCACCACCATGCATAACTCTATACTACCGAAACGTCATCAAACCTTAAGTGTGCAGACCCTACGGGTTCGAGAACTATGTAGACATGACCGAGACACCTCTACGGACAATAACCAATAGCGGGACTTGGATGCCCATATTAGTTCCTACAGTTTCTACGAAGATCTTTATCGGTCGAACCTCTATGTCAAGGATTCAGTTAATCCCGTATGATGTTCCCTTTGTTCTTCGGTATGTTACTTGCCCGAGATTCGATCGTCGGTATCTGTATACCTAGTTCAACCTCGTTACCGGCAAGTCTCTTTACTCGTTTCGTAATACAAGATCTCGTGGCTAACACTTAGTCACATTGCTTGCAAGGCTTATTGTGATGTTGTATTACCGAGTGGGCCCTGAGATACCTCTCCGTCACACGGAGTAACAAATCCCAGTCTTGATCCATGCCAACCCAACAGACACCTTCGGAGATACCTGTAATGCACCTTTATAGTCACCCAGTTAAGTTGCGACATTTCATACACACAAGACACTCCTCCGGTGTCCGTGTGTTGCATGATCTCATGGTCAAAGGAATATATACTTGACATGCAGAAAATAGTAGCAATAAACTAACACGATCATATGCTATGTTTGTAGTTTGGGTCTTGTCCATCACACCATTCGCCTAATGATGTGATCCCGTTATCAAATGACATCTCATGTACATGGCTAGGAAACCTTAACCATCTTTGATCAACGAGCTAGTCTGTTAGAGGCATACTAGGGACATGGTTTTGTCTATGTATCCACACATGCATCTAAGTCTCCGATCAATACAATTATAGCATGGATAATAAAAGATTATCATGAATAAGGAAATATGATAATAACTAATTTATTATTGCCTTTTGGGCATATTTCCATCGTCGATGAAAGTAAGCATAGATTATTAAACTAAATAACTAACACATCAAAATAGAACTTATACCCTAGAGGCAATAATAAATTAGTTATTATTATATTTCCTTGTTCATGATAATCATTTATTATCCATGCTATAATTGTATTGATCGGAGACTTAAATGCATGTGTGGATACATAGACAAAACCATGTCCCTAGTATGCCTCTAATGGACTAGCTCATTGATCAAAGGATGGTTAAGGTTTCCTAGCCATGGACATGAGATGTCATTTGATAACGGGATCACATCATTAGGAGAATGATGTCATGGATAAGACCCAAACTACAAACATAGCATATGATCGTGTCAGTTTATTGCTACTGTTTTCTGCATGTCAAGTATATGTTCCTATGACCATGAGATCATGAAACTCACGGATATCGGAGGAGTGCCTTGTGTGTATCAAACGTCGCAACGAAACTGGGTGACTATAAAGGTGCTCTACAGGTATCTCCGATGGTGTCTGTTGAGTTGGCATGGATCGAGACTGGGATTTGTTACTCCGTGTAACGGAGAGGTATCTCGGGGCCCACTCGGTAATGCAACATCACAATAAGCCTTGCAAGCAATGTGACTAATTGTTAGTTGCGGGATCTTGTATTACGGAACGAGTAAAGAGACTTGCCGGTAACGAGGTTGAACTAGGTATGGAGATACCGACGATCGAATCTCGGGCAAGTAACATACCGAAGAACAAAGGGAACGTTATACGGGATTAACTGAATCCTTGACATAGAGGTTCGACCGATAAAGATCTTCGTAGAATATGTAGGAACCAATGTGGACGTCCAGGTCCCGCCATTGGTTATTGACCGTAGAGGCGTCTCGGTCATGTCTACATAGTTCTCGAACCCGCAGGGTCTGCACACTTAAGGTTTGGTGACGTTTCGGTAGTGTAGAGTTATGTATGGTGGTGACCGAAGGTTGTTCGGAGTCCCGGATGAGATCCCGGATGTCACGAGGAGCTCCGGAATGGTCCGGAGGTAAAGATTCATATATAGGAAGTCCCAGTTTGGTCGCCGGAAAAGTTTCGGGCTCATCGGTAGTGTACCGGGAGTGCCGGTAGTGTACTGGGGGACCTCCGGGAGGGGTATTTCGACCCCAAGAGGTCCATGGGCTGTGGGAGAATAATAACCAGCCCTTAGTGGGCTGGAAAAACAGCCACACCAAGGCCCATGCCGCAGGAGGCAAAAGTCCTAAAGGAAAAGGTGGAAAAAAGGCTAAAAAGGAAGAGTCCTACTCCTACTAGGAGTGGAGGAGGAGTAGGACTCCTCCCCCTCTAGTTTGGCCGACTCCTATTGGAGTTTTTCCTTGCGCCAGCCCTCCTCTCTCTCCCTCCTTTATATACTGGTGGATTGGGTGCTGTTTGGACACAGTTTACGGCCACGTGCTACCCGTTTCACCGGTGCTCCTCTAGATCGGTTTTCTGCAGCGCTTAGGCGAAGCCCTGCCGGAATTGCTCCACCACCATCACCGGAGCGCCGTCACACTGCTGGTGAAATCTCTCTCCTCTCCACCTCCTCTTGCTGGATCAAGATGGTGGAGATCGTCATCAAGCTGCACGTGTGCTGAACGCGGAGGTGCCGTCCGTTCGGCGCTAGATCGGAATGACCGTGATCGAGATCGCGAGACGGTTCGTGATGTGATCACGGAACGGATCGTGATGAGTTCGCGGGGCAGATCGTGATCAAGATCGTGAGACGGATCGTGATGAGTTCGCGGGACGGATCATGATGTGTTCGCGGGACAGATCGTGATTGGATCACGGGACAGATCGTGATGAGATCGCGGGACGCTCGGCGATTTGGATCACGAAGATGTTCGACTACACCAACCGCGTTTCTTAACGCCCCGCTTAGCGATCTACAAGGGTACATAGATCCACTCTCCCTCTCGTAGATGCTCATCACCATGGATAGGTTTGCGTGTGCGTAGGAAATTTTTTGTTTCCCATGCGACGTTCCCCAACGGTGGCATCATGAGCTAGGTTGACGGTTCGATGAGATCTCGAGTAGAACACAAAAGGTTTGTGGGCGTTGATGCTTAGATTGCTTCCTCCCTTGGTCGTGTTTTGGTTCAGCGGGATTGTGAGATGAAGCGGCCCGGACCAACATTACTCGTACGCTTACGAGAGACCGGTTCCCTCGACGCAACTTGTTGCCTAGATGGCTTGCGGGTGACAGTTTCTCTCACTTTAGTTGGATCGGATTCGACAAAGGCGGTCCTTGAGAAGGTTGAAAAGCAAACTAGTGTATCACCATTGTGGTTTATGCGTTGGTGAGAATTGTTCTTGCTAGATACCCGTAGCAGCCGCGTAAAACATGCAACAACAATTAGAGGACGTCTAACTTGTTTTTGCAGGGTATGTTGTGATATGATATGGCCAATTACATGATGTGATATATGTGATGTATGAGATGATCATGTGATGTATATATTATCACGACTTGCATGTCGATGAATATGGCAACCGGCAGGAGCCATAGGGTTGTCTTTAATTGTTGTATGAGCTGCGTGTCAATCATTAAGCGCTATGTAATGCTTTACTTTATCGCTAAATGGTAGCAATAGTAGTAGAAGCATGCGGGGCGTGACAACCCCGATGGCGACACGTTGATGGAGATCAAGATGATGGAGATCATGGTGTCATGCCAGTGACGATGGAGATTATGCCGGTGCTTTCTAGATGGAGATCAAAAGCACAAGTTCATGGCCATATCATGTCACTTATGATTTGCATGTGATGTTAATCCTTTTTATGCACCTTGTTTTGCTTAGGATGACGGTAGCATTATAAGGTGATCCCTCACTTAATTTCAAGATAAATTGTGTTCTCCCCGAGTGTGCACCGTTGCGAAAGTTCGTCGTGTTGAGACACCACGTGATGATCGGGTGTGATAGACTCTACGTTCACATACAAAGGGTGCAAGCCAGTGTTGCACATGCAGAACACTCGGGTTAAACTTGACGAGCCTAGCATGTACAGACATGGCCTCGGAACACAAGAGACCGAAAGGTCGAACATGAGTCATATAGTAGATATGATCAACATGATGATGTTCACCATTGCAGCCACCTCAACTCACGTGATGATCGGACTTGAGTTGGTGAATTTGGATCATGTATCACTCGAATGATCGGAGGGATGTCAATTTGAGTGGGAGTTCTTAAGTAATATGATTAATTGAACTCATTATCATGAACATAGTCAAAGTGTCTTAGCAAATTATGTTGTAGATTACTAGCTCGCGCTGTAGCTCCCTTGTATTTTTATATGTTCCTAGAGAAATAGAATTGAAAGATGTTGGTAGCAAAATTGCGGACTGGGTCCGTGATCTGAGGATTGTCCTCATTGCTGCACAGAAGGCTTATGTCCTTAATGCACCGCTCGGTGCGCCACCCCATCTAACGTCGTCTGTAGATGTTGTGAACATCTGACAGGCACGTTTCGATGACTAGTTGATAGTTTAGTGCGTCATGCATTACAGCTTAGAATTGAGGCTCCGAAACGTTTTGAACTTCACGGAACATATGAGATGTTCTAAGAGCTGAGATTGTGATCTCAGGCTCGTGCCCGAGTTGCGAGATATAAGATCTCCAACGAGATTCTTTGCCTGCAAGATGAAAGAGAATAGCTCAATCATTGAGCATGTGCTCAGACTGTCTGGGTACTACAATCGCTTGAATCGAGTGGGAGTTGATCTTCCAGATAAGATAGTGATTGATGTAGTTCTCCAAGTCACTGCCACTAAGCTACTAGAACTTGGTGATGAACTATAAAATGCCAGGGAAAGAAATGTTGATCCCTGAGCTGTTCGCGATGTTTGACGCCGCTAAGGTGGAAATCAAGAAGGAGCGTCAAGTGTTGATGGTTAATCAAACAATTAGTTTCGAGAAGGGCAAGAGCAAGGAGGGAAAACTTCATGGATAGCAAGTCAGTTGCTGCTCCAGTGAAGCAACCCAAAGTTGAACTCAAACCCGAGACTAAGTGCTTCTGTTATGAGGTGAGCGGTCGCTGAAGCGGAACAACCCTAGATACTTGGTAGATAAGAAGGCTAGCAACATTGATAGAAGTATATTTGATATACGAGTTATTAATGTGTACCTTGCTAGTACTCTTAGTAGCACCTGGGTATTGGATACCGGTTCGGTTGCTAAATGTTAGTAACTCGAAATAAAAGCTACAGAATAAATGGAGAACTAGCTAAGGGTGAGGTGACGATATGTGTTGGAAGTGTTTCCAAGGTTGATGTGATCAATATCGCACGCTCTCTCTACCTTCAGGATTAGTGACGAACCTAAATAATTGTTATTTGGTGTTTTGCGTTGAGCATGAACATGATTAGATCATGTTTATTGCAATACGGTTATTCATTTAAGTTAGAGAATAATGGTTATTCTGTTTACATGAATAATACCTTCAATGGTCATGCACCCAGTGAGAATGGTTTGTTGAAATCTTGATCGTAGTAGTACACATGTTCATAACATTGATGTCAAAAGATACAATGTTAATAATGATAGTACCACATACTTGTGGCACTGCCGCTAAATGTCATATTGGTATAAAGAGCATGTAGAAACTCCATGCTGATGGATATTTGGACTCATTCGATTTCGAATCGGTTGAGACATGCGAACCATGCCTCTTGGGCAAGATGACTAAAGGACCCCGTTGGATGGAGCGGGCAAGTGATTCATTGGAAATGATACATGTTGATGTATGCAATCTAGTGAGTCTTGTAGCGTGTAGTGGATATCGTTATTTTCTTACCTTCACTGATGATTTGAGTAGATATAGTGTATATTTACTTAATGAAACGCAAGTCTGAATCGTTTGAAAGGTTCAAGCAAATTCAGAGTGAAGTTTAAAGATCGTCGTGACAAGAAGATAAAAATGACCGCGATATGAGCGTGGAGGTGAATATCTGAGTTACGAGTTTGGCATACAACTTAAGACAATGTGAAATTTGTTTCACAACTAATGCCACCTAGAACAGCATGGTGTGATGGTGTGTCCGAACATCATAGTCATGCTCTATTGATATAGTGCATACTGTGATGTCTCTTATCGTTTTACTACTATAATTTTTGGGGTTATGCATTAGAGACAACTACATTCACTTTAAATAGGGCATCATCTAAATCCGTTGAGATGACACCGTGTGAATTATGGTTTGATAGAAACTTAAGCTGTCATTTCTTAATATTTGGGGCTATGACACTTGTGTGGAAAATGTTTACACCTAATGAGGTCGAACCCAAGGAGGACAATTGCATCTTCATAGAATACCCTAAGATCAGTTGGGTGAACCTTCAATCTCAGATCCTAGTGCAAAGTGTTTGTTGCTTAAACGGATCCTTTCTCGAGGAAATGTTTCTCTCGAAAGAATTGAGTGGGAGGAAGATAGAACTTGATGAGGTTGTTAAACCTTTGTTCAACCAGAGAGTAGCGCAGCGCAGAAAGATGTTTCTGTGAAGCCTACGTTAGTTGAAGAGGAAGTTAATGATGATGATCATGAAGCTTCAGGATCAAGTTACTATCGAACTTCGTAGGTCGACAAGGATGTGTACTGCTCCTAAGTGGTACGAGAACTCTGTCTTGGAGATCATGTTGTTGGACAACGATGAACCTACGAGCTATGGAGAAGCGATGATGGGCCCGGATTCCGACAAATGGTTAGAGGCCATGAAATCCGAGATAGGATCCATGTATGAAAACCAAGTATAGACTTTGGTAGACTTGCTCGTTAGACGGTAGGTCGTTGAGTACAAATGGACCTTTAGAATGAAGACAGACACTGATGGTGAATGTCACCATTTGTAAAGCTCGACTTGTTGCAAAGTTGTTTGTGACAAGTTCAAGGAGTTGACTGCGATGAGGCTTTCTCACTCGTAGCGATGCTAAAAGTCTGTTGGAATTATGTTAGCAGTTGCTGCATTTTTAATTATGAAATCTGGCAGATGGATGTCAAAACATCGTTTCCTTAACGATTTACTTAAGGAAAGGTTGTATGTGATACAACCAGAAGGTTGTGTCAGTCCTAAGTATGCTAAAAGATGAGCAAGCTTCAGTGATCCTTCTATGGACTGAAGCAAGCATCTCGGAGTTGGAATATACACTTTGATGAGGTGATCAAAGTTTTTGTAGTTTATACAAAGTTTACGAGAAACTTGTATTTGCAATAAAGTGAGTGGGAGCACTATAGAGTTTCTGATAAGTATATGTGGTTGACATATTGTTGATCGGAAATAATGTAGAATTTCTGGAAGGCATAAAAGGTTGTTTGAAAAGTGTTTTTCAAAGGAAGACCTGGATAAAGCTACCTAATTGTTGAGCATCAAAATCTATAGAGATAGATCAAGATGCTTGATGAGACTTTCAATGAGTGCATACCTTGACAAGATTTTGAAAGAGTTCAAAATGGATCAGCCAGAGAAATAGTTCTCGTCTGATTTGTAAGGTGTGAAGTTGAGTGAGACTCAAAGCTCGACAACGGCAGAAGAAAGAGAAAGGACGAACGTCGTCCCCTATGCCATAGCCATAGGCTCTATATTATGCCATGCTGTGTACCGCACCTGTGTGTGCCTTGCCATGAGTCTGTCAAGGGGTACAAGAGTGGTCCAGGAGTGGATCACTAGACAGTGTTCGGAATTATCCTTAGTAACCAGAGGACTAAGGAAATGTTTCTTTATTATAGAGGTGATAAAGAGTTCGTCGTAAAGAGTTACGTCGATGCAAGCTTTAACACCATTCCGGATGACTAGTAGTAGCAATCTGGATACGTATAGTGGAGCAGCCATTTGGAAATAGTACCAAGTGGAGTGTGGTAGCAGTGTTTACGGTTTGACATAGAGATTTGCAAGGTACACACGGATCTGAATATCGCAGACCCGTTGACTATAAGACCTCACATGCAAAGCACGATCGAGCCCCAGAACTCATTGGGTGTTAGATTCATAACAATGTGAATCACATGGTGATGTGAACTAGATTATTGACTCTAGTGCAAGTGGGAGACTGTTGGAAATATGCCCTAGAGGCAATAATAAATTAGTTATTATCATATTTCCTTGTTCATGATAATCGTTTATTATCCATGCTATAATTGTATTGATCGGAGACTTAAATGCATGTGTGGATACATAGACAAAACCATGTCCCTAGTATGCCTCTAATGGACTAGCTCGTTGATCAAAGGATGGTTAAGGTTTCCTAGCCATGGACATGAGATGTCATTTGATAACGGGATCACATCATTAGGAGAATGATGTCATGGATAAGACCCAAACTACAAACATAGCATATGATCGTGTCAGTTTATTGCTACTGTTTTCTGCATGTCAAGTATATGTTCCTATGACCATGAGATCATGCAACTCACGGATATCGGAGGAGTGCCTTGTGTGTATCAAACGTCACAACGTAATTGGGTGACTATAAAGGTGCTCTACAGGTATCTCCGATGGTGTCTGTTGAGTTGGCATGGATCGAGACTGGGATCTTGTACTCCGTGTGACGGAGAGGTATCTCAGGGCCCACTCGGTTATACAACATCACAACAAGTCTCGCAAGCAATGTGGCTAAGTGTTAGTCACGGGATCTTGTATTACGGAACGAGTAAAGAGACTTGCCAGTAACGAGGTTGAACTAGGTATGGAGATACCGACGATCGAATCTCGGGCAAGTAACATATCGAAGAACAAAGGGAACGTTATACGGGATTAACTGAATCCTTGACATAGAGGTTCGACCGATAAAGATCTTCATAGAATATGTAGGAACCAATGTGGACGTCCAGGTCCCGCCATTGGTTATTGACCGTAGAGGTGTCTCGGTCATGTCTACATAGTTCTTGAACCCGCAGGGTCTGCACACTTAAGGTTTGGTGACGTTTCGGTAGTGTAGAGTTATGTATGGTGGTGACCGAAGGTTGTTTGGAGTCCCGGATGAGATCCCGGACGTCACGAGGAGCTCCGGAATGGTCCGGAGGTAAAGATTCATATATAGGAAGTCCCAGTTTGGTCGTAGGAAAAGTTTCGGGCTCATCGGTAGTGTACCGGGAGTGGCGGTAGTGTACCGGGGGACCTCCGGGAGGGGTATTTCGACCCCAAGAGGTCCATGGGCTGTGGGAGAATAATAACCAGAAAATCAGCCACACCAATGCCCATGGCGCAGGAGGCAAAGGTCCTAAAGGAAAAAGTGGAAAAAGGCTAAAAAGGAAGAGTCCTACTCCTACTAGGAGTGGAGGAGGAGTAGGACTCCTCCCCCTCTAGTTTGGCCGACTCCTATTGGAGTTTTCCTTGCGCCAGCCCTCCTCTCTCTCCCTCCTTTATATACTAGTGGATTGGGTGCTGTTTGGACACAGTTTACGGCCACGTGCTACCCGTTTCACCGGTGCTCCTCTAGATCGGTTTTCTACAGCGCTTAGGCGAAACCCTGCCGGAATTGCTCCACCACCATCACCGGAGCACCGTCACGCTGCCGTTGAACACTCTGTACTCTCCACCTCCTCTTGCTGGATCAAGATGGTGGAGATCGTCATCAAGATGCACGTGTGCTTAACGTGGAGGTGCCGTCCGTTCGGCGCTAGATCGGAATGACCATGATTGAGATCGCGAGACGATTCGTGATGTGATCACGGAACGGATCGTGATGAGTTCGCGGGACAGATCGTGATCAAGATCGTGAGACGGATCGTGATGATTTCGCGGAACGGATCGTGATGTGTTCGCGGGACGGATCATGATTGGATCACGGGACGGATCGTGATGAGATCGCGGGACGCTCGGCGATTTGGATCGCAAAGATGTTCGACTACACCAACCGCATTTCTTAACGCTTCCTGCTTAGCGATCTACAAGGGTACGTAGATCCACTCTCCCTCTCGTAGATGCTCATCACCATGGATAGCTTTGCGTGTGCGTAGGAAATTTTTTGTTTCCCATGCGACGTTCCCCAACACCAAGTTGCATGTGATTCAAGCTAGGGTTTAGGGCTAAGCTTGTCATAGTTTATCCAAATGATCTCGTATTGGACATGGACCCTATATTTGCACATTAGATGTCAAGTTTTGATTTTTGGCCCATTTAGAAAAGCTCGAATTTTTTTGCTTAGGAATGGGGTGTTTAGCCTAGCTTTGGAGCTCACTTGGAGCACATTTGTCATGACTAGTTTTTCACATCAACAATAAGTGTTCGGATTGATCTCTTAACATGCATATGAGTAATATTAAAGCATTGTAACATCAATATCACATACTAAACAAATTTGAATTTCAATTTTGGGTCAAATTTGAAATTCGGTCAGAATTTAAATATCATTACATAAATACCAGTTTACACAAATTGAGGCAAGTTTGTTATTGTACAACACACATCACCATTACACACGTTTGACAAATGAAGTTTTCACTTCTTCTTAGCACTCGATTTCTTCTTCTTCTTACCAGTTTTTGATTGTACGACACCTATTCACTCAAACTCTTGATTTTCATAACTGGACTAGCTAGGACAGCCGGAGTTGGCACCACAACATCTACATGAGGCTCAGTTTGCACAACAACAACTCAAGTAGCTTCAATTGGTAATACATATTGCAATATATGCTAAGTTTGCATCACATCTGCCGCAACAGCTTCAGTTTGTAGAACATCTTCAGTTTCAGTTTCAGTTTGCAGAACATCTTCAGTTTCAGTTTGCAGAACATATGTCGCAACAACTTCAGTTTGCACCACATTCTGCACCACATCATCATCCAAATGTTGGTCATGATGCATCACAAGATCAAAGACTGTCTCATTTTGCACCACAACATCATCCAAATCTTGATCATTTTGCATCACAACATCACCCAACTCTTGCTTATTTTGCACCGCGGCATCATCCAACTCTGGTTCATCACCAAAACTTCTCTTCTTTCTACAGCCATTGATTCTTGCCTTTTTGATTGCCCAACAATCTTCAACAACAAGGGGTTGACCTCCACGCTTCCTCCTGGAAAACAAAGCTTGTAATTTAGCTAGTAATTAAATACAATACCCAAATTAAAAAAACACAAACGTAAACATACTTTGGCATTTCAGGAGTGTAACGACATTTTGGAGATCCTTTTCGGTGCCCAAGTTCCTGGCACAGCTTGCATCTATTTTTGTTACCTTTTTGGGACCTTTTTGGCTTTGCATCCTTCTTCCCCTTTCCCTTTTAACTACTCCCACCTTTCTCAAACCATGCCTTGAATCTACTCTCTTTAGGCCTGCCAGCTTTTCTTTTTGTTAGGGGAGGACACATGGAAAATTCAATTTCCACTTCAGGCCACTGAGACTGATCTGTAAGTGTTGGAATTGGAGATGCATATGTAGCCTTGAATCTTGCCACTGAGTAATATTCATGCAAATATGGATGCATGTTTATCTTGGGTTGGGAGGCCAAGAAAAGTATGGCATGGTCACATGGTTTCCCGGTGTGTTGCCACTCGAGGCAAGTGCAGTCATGTAACTTAGTCTTAACAACACGCCTCCTTCGAGTCTTGGTATCTCTAACTTCAGCACCCCACAATGAAGATTTTTCAACAGACAAATGTGTAAGATTCCTGCTCCTATTCACCACCTATTGTACCACTGCAGGAAGCTTATCCCCTTGCAGAAAATCACCAATCCTTCTTCTCATTTCCCACATGCGCATGATCATGATCCTGATCTGGTCAACCATGTCATGCACATGCAAGTTCCTTAACTGCTTTATCTTGTTGTTAAAACTTTCTGCCAAGTTATTGTTGATATGATCACACTTGATGGCACTGTTAAATCCTGACCTGTACCACAATAGAGAATGATAGGTGTTCAACCATGGAGCAAACTCACTGCATGCTGCTTTTATCTTATCAAGATGATATGAATGTGTTTGTTTGGTGTAAGATCTTGTTGCTGGCCACATTCTCCCAAATTCTTCCCCTCTGATTCTTTTGATCAAATTCATCCACATATGGCCGAAGTGTTGGAAATATGCCCTAGAGGCAATAATAAATTAGTTATTAACATATTTCCTTGTTCATGATAATCGTTTATTATCCATGCTATAATTGTATTGATCGGAGACTTAAATGAATGTGTGGATACATAGACAAAACCATGTCCCTAGTATGCCTCTAATGGACTAGCTCGTTGATCAAAGGATGGTTAAGGTTTCCTAGCCATGGACATGAGATGTCATTTGATAACGGGATCACATCATTAGGAGAATGATGTGATGGATAAGACCCAAACTACAAACATAGCATATGATCGTGTCAGTTTATTGCTACTGTTTTCTGCATGTCAAGTATATGTTCCTATGACCATGAGATCATGCAACTCACGGATATCGGAGGAGTGCCTTGTGTGTATCAAACGTCGCAACGTAACTGGGTGACTATAAAGGTTCTCTACAGGTATCTCCGATGGTGTTTGTTGAGTTGGCATGGATCGAGACTGGGATTTGTTACTCTGTGTGACGGAGAGGTATCTCAGGTCCCACTCGGTAATACAACATCACAACAAGCCTTGCAAGCAATGTGGCTAAGTGTTAGTCATGGGATATTGTATTACGGAACGAGTAAAGAGACTTGCCAGTAACGAGGTTGAACTAGGTATGGAGATACCGACGATCGAATCTCGGGCAAGTAACATACCGAAGAACAAAGGGAACGATATACGGGATTAACTGAATCCTTAACATAGAGGTTCGACCGATAAAGATCTTCGTAGAATATGTAGGAACCAATGTGGACGTCCAGGTCCCGCCATTGGTTATTGACCGTAGAGGTGTCTCGGTCATGTCTACATAGTTCTCGAACCCGCAGGGTCTGCACACTTAAGGTTCGATGACGTTTCGGTAGTGTAGAGTTATGTATTGTGGTGACCGAAGGTTGTTCGGATTCCTGGATGAGATCCCGGACGTCACGAGGAGCTCCGGAATGGTCCGGAGGTAAAGATTCATATATAGGAAGTCCCAGTTTGGTTTCCGGAAAAGTTTCGGGCTCATCGGTAGTGTATCGGGAGTATCGGTATTGTACCGGGAGTGCCGGTAGTGTACCAGAGGACCTCCGGGAGGGGTATTTCGACCCCAAGAGGTCCATGGTCTGTGGGAGAATAATAACCAGCCCTTAGTGGGCTGGGAAAACAGCCACAAAGGCCCATGGCGTAGGAGATAAAGTCCTAAAGCAAAAAGTGGAAAATCAGCCAATAGGAGGCAATCCTACTCCAACTAGGATTGGAGGTGAAGTAGGATTGCTCCCACCTCCTATTTCGGCCGACCCAAAGGCCTTGGCTGCCTCTCCTCTCCTCTCCTCCTATATATACTAGTGGATTGGGTGGTTTTTGGACAGAATTTCCGGCCACGTGCTACCCGTTACACCGGTGCACAGTTTCTCCTCTAGATCGGTTTTCCGCAGTGCTTAGGCGAAGCCCTGCCGGAATCACTCCACCACCATCACCGGAGCGCCGTCACGCTGCCGGTGAACTCTCTCTCCTCTCCACCTCCTCTCGCTGGATCGAGACGGTGGAGATCGTCATCAAGCTGCACGTGTGCTGAACGCGGAGGTGCCGTCCGTTCGGCGCTACATCGGAAGGACCGTGATCGAGATCGCGAGACAGTTCGTGATGAGATCGCGGAACGGATCGTGATGAGTTCGCGGGACAGATCGTGATCAAGATCGTGAGACGGATCGTGATGATATCGCGGGACGGATCGTGATGAGTTCACGGGACGGATCGTGATTGGATCGCGGGACGGATCGTGATGAGATCGCGGGACGCTCGGCGATTTGGATCGCGAAGATGTTCGACTACACCAACCGCGTTTCTTAACGCTTCCCGCTTAGCGATCTACAATTGTATGTAGATCCACTCTCCCTCTCGTAGATGCTCATCACCATGGATAGGTTTGCGTGTGCGTAGGAAAATTTTTGTTTCCCATGCGACGTTCCCCAACACGAAGCACTCCCTCTGCTCACAATGAGGAAAAACAATCTTCACTGCATTTTCTAGCCCTTTACATGCATCTGTGTGTACTGCCAAAGGTGACAATGGCCCTATGCATCTTTTCAACTGCATCATGAACCATGTCCATGAAACCTCTGTCTCTGACTGAAACAATTCAATAGCAACAGGGAACATCCAGTTGTGTCCATCTAAAGGATTGCATGCTGCCAATTGACCATTCCATTTGCCAGTCAAAAAAGATGAGTCTATACTCAAATATGGATGGCACACTGCTTTGAAGCCATCTATGCAAGGCTTTAAAGCCATAAAGAACTTGGAGAAAAGAACTCTACCATCCTCTTTTACCTCAGTATCTATCTCCACAACACTACCAGGTGAACTCTTTTCCACCTCTGCTTTGAAGTTGTAAAGCATCCTAAAAGTATTTGTCCAATCACCATATAATGCTTTCATTGCCCTCTATTTTGCTTTCCACACTGTGGTATACTTCACCTTAATGGGCTATGTATTTTCCAAGTCCACTTTAAGTTTCTTTGGTGTAGTGTTTGGTTTCTTGGCTAAAATTGGAGTGATCTTTTCTGCAATCCAAAGCTGTGATGTCATGGTTGATACTCTCTGTGAACTTGTAATACAAGTATATGTGCATTTGGGATTTGATTAACCCGGATGGTACTTCCATCAGGTTGAATTCTAGCATATATGTACCACTTGCAAGGCCTGACGCTTCCATCAAAACCTCTGCACCTTGCATAAAATTTCTTTTTGTCAGTCCATATAGTCTTGACATCAAACTCATGTTTGACTGCATAAGTCTTGAAACACATCCTAAACTCATGCATACTTGGGAACAACTTGCCTACTTCAATAACAGGATTTTCTTTGTCATACACACTTACAAGCTCATCATCATGTGCATCATCTTCATCATCTGCAGCATCTTTCATCAGCTGTCCATCCACATCTTCACAAGCATCTCTGTTAGCATCATTAGGCAAACTAGATTCATCCCTCTCTTCCTCATCTTGATCATCTACTGGATCTACTGGAATGCCAAATTTTTTGGCTATCTCAGTGTCAGCCATTGGTGCAATGACCAAATCAGTAGTGTCTTCTAATTGTACTCAATTCCAATCAACACAAACAACCCTTTCAACACCATCACAACCCTCTTCTACATCTTCATCACCCCCCCTATTACTATCACTTCAGCCGTAAACATGGGCGTTATCTGTCTCTGTGAAGCCCAATCATCATCTACCATCTGTGAAGCCAACTTTGAGGGCACATATCCAACCTTAGAATCTGATTTCAGATCAACGAGCTCTGCATGAAAGGTAGTCTGTTTGCTTGCCCAGCCGTCTTGCCGATCGATTTCATCAACCATCTCTTCACCATTATCAATTCTCACATACTCACCCTTCCAATTATCAAACCGTAACAATGCTACCTCCTGCTCTGGACCCCAATAAATGCTCTCCCCAATTTTCTCCACGACATTTCTCACGGCCCTCTCTTCCATGCTCTGTATTTCCTGAGGATCAATCTCTGCACATTCAACCTCCCATTTCACAATTGTATCTCTCTCTATGTCTCGCACGCTACCATCACCTAGCTTTGCCTTAGAAGGAAAGAATTTGACAGTGAATTCGAATGTCCTACCCCTGTTTGTCAATGGCGGGCAGTGTGAGCTAGCGGAAGCAGACGACGCACAAACCGCATAGGTTGGAAAGGATGCACATACCTAGTTGACGTTGTTGTCTCTGGCGGCTCCATCGCGGTCAGCCCCCTCGCCCCTCCCCTGCACCCAAATCTGGATCAAATGGACCAAAACAAAGGAAACAGAGGGGGCTCGATGCGGTGAGATCTAACTCGACAAGAAGGGGAACATGACAAGGGTTCAGGATTTACTCACCACAGCCGCCGCCGTCGCCGAGAACGACAGCTCCGCCGCTGCTGTCACCGAGAAAAAAAGCTCCGGCGTTGTCGCCGGCTCACCGCCGAGAACGAAGAGGAGGAAGGAGGGAGCAACGGGCCATATCTGACATGATGCACTGCCAAGTGAGGCCGTAACTAGATGCTCGGTCATGTGAGACCCACATGTCTTAAACATAATCTCACTCCCGTTAACGACCAGTTTAATCGCCCGAATGGGCCTTGGCTATTTGGGTTACGTCGCACTCCTTCCAATTTACTTGAAATGTGTGAGCTATAAGCCCGCTAAAAACGGATCTCTCTCATGGCGAGGGCCGGGAGGACTAGGGCAAGTAGCAGGAGCGGGGCTATTCGATTCCAGCGCCAGTGACGTGACGACCTGATCAGCGACCTCTCCGACGATCTGCTCCTGCTCATCCTCCGCCGCGTGGACACCAGCACGGCGCTCGGCGCCGGGTCGATCTCCAGGCGCTGGGCGCGCCTCCCCCGCGAGCTGCCCGCCTTGAACTTCAGGGTCAGCGACCTACTCCCGCCGCGCCACCTCCGATGGCTCCTCCACCTCGACATGTCCAGCAAACCAGCTCATGTGGTCCTACAGTACAGAAGCGACGTCGTCAACCTGGAGATCATGCCTAACGTCGAGAGGTACAAGCGCCGCGCCATGCGCGCCTTCAACAGCTCCATCGAGAGATTCTTGGAAGGACCACGCCGTCGCCGCGGGGTCGTCAAAAGGCTGAGCCTAGACTTCTTCGTCACCGGCAACGGCTGCTCCATCAACCGGCTCATCGCGGAGGCCATTGATGCGTGGGGCGTCGAGGACCTGGAGGCCATCGCCAAGCCACTGTACCACAACCACAAGCAGCGAGACGCCGTCCACGCCTTTCCCAGCCATGGCCTGTGCAAGGAGCCCCGCGCGTCACGCCTGCGAACCCTCAAGCTCGGACGATGCGCACTCCCGCCGCTGCTGCACGAGTACGGTGCGCTTACCATGCTCGTCCTGCGAGACATTCAAACGACGCCCCCGGCGGCCTACGAGGCCGTCTTCACTTTGTGCCCAAAGCTGCAGACCCTGCACCTCATCTTGTGCAGCTGCCGGAGCACAGACCCTGGCACGTTCTTGCCGCTGGTGGTGGACGCCCCCAGTTCAGATATCAGAGAGCTTGTCGTGGACAGCTGCTCATTCCGATGGATAGAGTTGAGGACCATCCCCTGTCTCGAGAGCCTGGCCTCCCGGGGAGTGGGAGCGGGAAGCAGAGTGATCTTCGAGCATGACTCGTTTCCCTCCCTGAAGCGATCCAACTTCGCCATGCACCTCGGTGTCGAGCTCGAGCTCGAATACGTGCGCCAATACTTTGCGCTGCCGCTGAAGATGGAGCTCGACATGTTCCTTCGATGCACCCCCAACATAACGAGCCTCGTCGTCCAGTTCACCGGTCCTGACAGATGGATCGTGCCGGCGTCTAGTAGCTCCCCGTTGTTGTATTTGCCAAGCGCCTGAGGCGGCTGCAGGTCGCCGACGTGCCGTCTTCCTGGGATGCCTCGTGGCCGCGTCTCTTCCTTGAGATGTCGCCTTTCCTCGTGATCCTACACGTCAACATTGCCTCCTGCTGGAAGAAGCCAGGTGACGAGATTTCCTGGCAGCCCAGCGTGCTTCGGCAGCATCACTTGAATGAGTTTGTGGTTGCCGGTTTCGAGGGAAAAAAAGGCAGATTTACCTTGTCAATTTCGTTGTGGGAGCATGCACGGCGTTGCGCCGTGTCGCCTCCTTCAGGAACGGGCATGCGCGGGGCAAGGGGCTATGGGACTGGGAGATGGTCACGCAGCCACACTCATGGACGGACGAGGAGAAGGACTGCACGCTGAAGCAGAT
Source organism: Hordeum marinum (assembly GCA_022496015.1). Taxonomy (NCBI): domain Eukaryota; kingdom Viridiplantae; phylum Streptophyta; class Magnoliopsida; order Poales; family Poaceae; genus Hordeum; species Hordeum marinum. Next base: position 503,046,994 of record CM039674.1, on the reverse strand, counting down.
CATGGATGGGGTTTCATCTTCAACTGCTGAACTTGTTTTTGCCTGATTTTCCTCACAAGCAACTTTTCAATCTTCCTTTAATGTGCTCTTGATGTAGGTTACTATGATTGCTGGCACAATTAGTGTGTCTCTTGATGCTTTCTTTTTATGTGCTAGGCAGTGTGGGTATTTTTCAGTAATTTTTTTTGTTTTATTAAGTTTTCCATGTCCACTCGCAGCTCTGTAATATATCTACTATCTAGAAAAAAGGATTGACATTTGATTGTGGCTTCTTCCTGTCCAGGAATATTGGGGCGTCACAATTCTGGAAAAACAAAATAGATTGTCCTTTTTGATTCTAGAGCTGTGGATTGAATATAAATGAAAATTTGCATCATGTAGATTCATGACTATTAATATGCCGAAATGTTAAAAAGATTTTACTGGTGTATTGTGGTTATTCTGTTGTTTGGAGCACCGGGATTCCTGCTTAGGTTTTGCTATTTATCATCTTACTAAATTACAACACCAGTCGATCAATTTTGGTCGAAGCTCCAAGTTCGTCGGCGATGCCTCGAACATGAGAGACCTGGAGCCACATGACGTGGCAGCCACATTGCCGATGAATGGGGGTCAAAGTTGGAAAAGTTCAGGAAGGGGAGTTCCCGATAACCGAATCGTGACTGGTTTAGAAGGCTGGTTGGGGCGGCGGAAGTATGAACAAGGTGGTGGCTCGGGGCAGGGGGTGACGTTGAGGCGTGTAGGTGGCCGAACCAGGCGGTTGGACTGGCGGTACATGAGTAGGGAGGAAGAGCATGAGGCGTTGGATTTGCATAAGTGGGTTGACAGAGAGGACGATAGCAAATCGATCGGAAAGAAAATACTTTTCAATCGACTAACCAATAGGTGCTCCCTAAGAGGAACTGGTACCCAATAACCGGTTTGAGAAGAAGACCCCCCCCCCCCCCTAACCGATACCTAGCCGAAGCCAAAAAAATCGAGTAAAACTTTTACTCCCTGCGATGCGTGACCTTTTATATTTATTCGGCGCTGTGGCCATGGAGTAAAATTCAACTTCACCTCTCTCCCTCTCCTACACCCAATACCCATCGCAAAATATTTTCCGGCAAGCCCCCCACTGTACCTCAAGCCACTCGTGTGTCAGCCTACAGCCGGCCGGATCCAATTGCCCCCGCTCCCTGCTGCCCATCCCCAGCAGAAGAACTGCTCTGTTACGAGTGGTCCCTAGCCCGTCGCCGTGATAACAATTCTTCCTTCGATGGCTCCAGTGCTTCTTCCTCCCGCGCACGCCTGCTCGGCTTTCCCGTACTCCTATCGCCGCTACCGCCACATAGGCAATACATCGGCATGCAGCAGCTGAATTGGGGAACGTGGATGGCCAAGATAACTGACCGGCACACGCAAGAAAATATGGATTGATTTGTTCCAGTCCGTTGAGCAGGCGGCGTGCGAGTACGACATAATGGCGGTCCACCTGTATGGTGTCGAGGGCCACCGCAACTTCCTTTTGGGGAGCTGCCACGGTTGGAGCCCGTCGACTCGTGGGCGGCTCCACACACGAAAGGAGGGAAGATCGACAGGCTCGGGAGTGCACCGCGGCAAGGCAAGCCGACGAGGACTACATGGTGGAGCTTCGCCGCCTCTATCCGGAGCATGTTGAAGTGATGTGCCGGATGTACCAGCAGTACGCGGCTAGGACGACAGAGGTCATCAATCTCGGCATCGACTCAAACGGTGACGATGGCGACGGCGACTACCACAATGACGACGGCCAAGGCCCCGATCCCCTCTGACCGGTGGGATAAGTCGAGCGGATTGGAAGAGGCTCGAGAAGAGACGGATATCGAGTACTAAGTTTCGGTTAAGTTTAGTCTGAATTTCGGCTAATTTTAGTCTTAATTTTGGTTAGTTTATTCTAAAGGTCGGTGTAAATATTTTGAATCGGCAGTGTATTTAGTTTGAGTACGTTTTATGTACTTGTTTGAACCAAATTTGTGTTTGTGTGCATATTGGAATCCCCTAAACACGATCAAAATTTAGAGGAGTACTATATTAAAGGATACTCAACCTTTAGAGGCTCGAGAAGAGACGGATATCGAGTACTAAGTTTCGGTTAAGTTTAGTCTGAATTTCGGCTAATTTTAGTCTTAATTTTGGTTAGTTTATTCTAAAGGTCGGTGTAAATATTTTGAATCGGCAGTGTATTTAGTTTGAGTACGTTTTATGTACTTGTTTGAACCAAATTTGTGTTTGTGTGCATATTGGAATCCCCTAAACACGATCAAAATTTAGAGGAGTACTATATTAAAGGATACTCAACCTTTAGAGGCTCGAGAAGAGACGGATATCGAGTACTAAGTTTCGGTTAAGTTTAGTCTGAATTTCGGCTAATTTTAGTCTTAATTTTGGTTAGTTTATTCTAAAGGTCGGTGTAAATATTTTGAATCGGCAGTGTATTTAGTTTGAGTACGTTTTATGTACTTGTTTGAACCAAATTTGTGTTTGTGTGCATATTGGAATCCCCTAAACACGATCAAAATTTAGAGGAGTACTATATTAAAGGATACTCAACCTTTAGAGGCTCGAGAAGAGACGGATATCGAGTACTAAGTTTCGGTTAAGTTTAGTCTGAATTTCGGCTAATTTTAGTCTTAATTTTGGTTAGTTTATTCTAAAGGTCGGTGTAAATATTTTGAATCGGCAGTGTATTTAGTTTGAGTACGTTTTATGTACTTGTTTGAACCAAATTTGTGTTTGTGTGCATATTGGAATCCCCTAAACACGATCAAAATTTAGAGGAGTACTATATTAAAGGATACTCAACCTTTAGAGGCTCGAGAAGAGACGGATATCGAGTACTAAGTTTCGGTTAAGTTTAGTCTGAATTTCGGCTAATTTTAGTCTTAATTTTGGTTAGTTTATTCTAAAGGTCGGTGTAAATATTTTGAATCGGCAGTGTATTTAGTTTGAGTACGTTTTATGTACTTGTTTGAACCAAATTTGTGTTTGTGTGCATATTGGAATCCCCTAAACACGATCAAAATTTAGAGGAGTACTATATTAAAGGATACTCAACCTTTAGAGGCTCGAGAAGAGACGGATATCGAGTACTAAGTTTCGGTTAAGTTTAGTCTGAATTTCGGCTAATTTTAGTCTTAATTTTGGTTAGTTTATTCTAAAGGTCGGTGTAAATATTTTGAATCGGCAGTGTATTTAGTTTGAGTACGTTTTATGTACTTGTTTGAACCAAATTTGTGTTTGTGTGCATATTGGAATCCCCTAAACACGATCAAAATTTAGAGGAGTACTATATTAAAGGATACTCAACCTTTAGAGGCTCGAGAAGAGACGGATATCGAGTACTAAGTTTCGGTTAAGTTTAGTCTGAATTTCGGCTAATTTTAGTCTTAATTTTGGTTAGTTTATTCTAAAGGTCGGTGTAAATATTTTGAATCGGCAGTGTATTTAGTTTGAGTACGTTTTATGTACTTGTTTGAACCAAATTTGTGTTTGTGTGCATATTGGAATCCCCTAAACACGATCAAAATTTAGAGGAGTACTATATTAAAGGATACTCAACCTTTAGAGGCTCGAGAAGAGACGGATATCGAGTACTAAGTTTCGGTTAAGTTTAGTCTGAATTTCGGCTAATTTTAGTCTTAATTTTGGTTAGTTTATTCTAAAGGTCGGTGTAAATATTTTGAATCGGCAGTGTATTTAGTTTGAGTACGTTTTATGTACTTGTTTGAACCAAATTTGTGTTTGTGTGCATATTGGAATCCCCTAAACACGATCAAAATTTAGAGGAGTACTATATTAAAGGATACTCAACCTTTAGAGGCTCGAGAAGAGACGGATATCGAGTACTAAGTTTCGGTTAAGTTTAGTCTGAATTTCGGCTAATTTTAGTCTTAATTTTGGTTAGTTTATTCTAAAGGTCGGTGTAAATATTTTGAATCGGCAGTGTATTTAGTTTGAGTACGTTTTATGTACTTGTTTGAACCAAATTTGTGTTTGTGTGCATATTGGAATCCCCTAAACACGATCAAAATTTAGAGGAGTACTATATTAAAGGATACTCAACCTTTAGAGGCTCGAGAAGAGACGGATATCGAGTACTAAGTTTCGGTTAAGTTTAGTCTGAATTTCGGCTAATTTTAGTCTTAATTTTGGTTAGTTTATTCTAAAGGTCGGTGTAAATATTTTGAATCGGCAGTGTATTTAGTTTGAGTACGTTTTATGTACTTGTTTGAACCAAATTTGTGTTTGTGTGCATATTGGAATCCCCTAAACACGATCAAAATTTAGAGGAGTACTATATTAAAGGATACTCAACCTTTAGAGGCTCGAGAAGAGACGGATATCGAGTACTAAGTTTCGGTTAAGTTTAGTCTGAATTTCGGCTAATTTTAGTCTTAATTTTGGTTAGTTTATTCTAAAGGTCGGTGTAAATATTTTGAATCGGCAGTGTATTTAGTTTGAGTACGTTTTATGTACTTGTTTGAACCAAATTTGTGTTTGTGTGCATATTGGAATCCCCTAAACACGATCAAAATTTAGAGGAGTACTATATTAAAGGATACTCAACCTTTAGAGGCTCGAGAAGAGACGGATATCGAGTACTAAGTTTCGGTTAAGTTTAGTCTGAATTTCGGCTAATTTTAGTCTTAATTTTGGTTAGTTTATTCTAAAGGTCGGTGTAAATATTTTGAATCGGCAGTGTATTTAGTTTGAGTACGTTTTATGTACTTGTTTGAACCAAATTTGTGTTTGTGTGCATATTGGAATCCCCTAAACACGATCAAAATTTAGAGGAGTACTATATTAAAGGATACTCAACCTTTAGAGGCTCGAGAAGAGACGGATATCGAGTACTAAGTTTCGGTTAAGTTTAGTCTGAATTTCGGCTAATTTTAGTCTTAATTTTGGTTAGTTTATTCTAAAGGTCGGTGTAAATATTTTGAATCGGCAGTGTATTTAGTTTGAGTACGTTTTATGTACTTGTTTGAACCAAATTTGTGTTTGTGTGCATATTGGAATCCCCTAAACACGATCAAAATTTAGAGGAGTACTATATTAAAGGATACTCAACCTTTAGAGGCTCGAGAAGAGACGGATATCGAGTACTAAGTTTCGGTTAAGTTTAGTCTGAATTTCGGCTAATTTTAGTCTTAATTTTGGTTAGTTTATTCTAAAGGTCGGTGTAAATATTTTGAATCGGCAGTGTATTTAGTTTGAGTACGTTTTATGTACTTGTTTGAACCAAATTTGTGTTTGTGTGCATATTGGAATCCCCTAAACACGATCAAAATTTAGAGGAGTACTATATTAAAGGATACTCAACCTTTAGAGGCTCGAGAAGAGACGGATATCGAGTACTAAGTTTCGGTTAAGTTTAGTCTGAATTTCGGCTAATTTTAGTCTTAATTTTGGTTAGTTTATTCTAAAGGTCGGTGTAAATATTTTGAATCGGCAGTGTATTTAGTTTGAGTACGTTTTATGTACTTGTTTGAACCAAATTTGTGTTTGTGTGCATATTGGAATCCCCTAAACACGATCAAAATTTAGAGGAGTACTATATTAAAGGATACTCAACCGTTTAGTCCTTTAAATTTTAAAGGATCAGCTAGAGTTGCTTTAATTTCTTAGATGGGATTGCATTGCTGTAAGATCTGAGCTTTTGCACGGGTAAGCAAGGGAAAATCCGTGCAATGCAGTTCACCGAGACATTGATAATTACTAGCGCATATGCCCGTGCGTTGCAACGGGAATGAAAATTAACTCCAGTGTTAAAGAGCAATTAGTTCTTGTTATAATCCTAGAATCTACATGTAGTTAGCTTTACACCTCCTCATCGACCTCGCTACAACACGTGTTTGACTTGCAGCAATGGCAGTCATCATTGTAGTCGGCTTTGCTAAGTTGTTCATGTGACTTGTTTGTCCTAGCACCGTTTATGTAATCTATTTTGCAGCACGACGGTCTAACTTTCCAATAGAAAATTTAATAGAGGCAAGAGCATCTTTCGTGTTGCACATATCTTCGGGTTTGTTTTGATAGTGCGCATTAGGATTCAACCATCACTCACCAGTTATATATACCACTCCAACCAAGTATTTTATACTTCCTCCGTAAACTAATATAAGAGCGTTTAGATCACTAAAATAGTGATATAAACACTCTTATATTATTTTATACTTCCCACATTTCCCTTTAGAGCCAACATTTAATTCTTTCGTCACGTTCTATTCCCATAATTTCATTTATTTAGAGCCAACCTTAATTCCTTCATTTCCGCACCTTACCCTTCTTTGGGCTTGATGATTTCTCAACAACTCTTTGACGTACAAGAACTGGTGAACTTTTGACGATCGAAGCAAGGTGGCATAAATATTCAAGCGAACCCTTTCCATATATTAAAACGTCCGCGCTTTTCAAAATTTCAAAAATTGATCGTGTTTCACGCATTACTATCAGAATTTCAGAAAATGTTCCCGTCTTCAGAAAATGTTCATAAATTTAAAAAATGTTCACATTTTCACTTTCAGGAGTTTCAAATAATATCCACATTTACAAAATGGTCGAAAATATTTTTAAAACGTGTTTTCAAATTTTGTTTGGATATTTCAAAAAAATTGTTTGGTTATTTTTTTGTTCAAATTATCAGAAAGTATTTTGGAATTTCAAAAAAATGTTCCCGCCTACACAAATTGTTCAATTTTTTTAAAATGTTCGTGTTTCCATGTTTTCAGGAGTTTCAATTCTTTGTGTTTTGCATTTTTGTTCTGGAGGTTTAAAAAATGTTGCTGTTTCCACATTTTATTTTTGAATTTAAAAAATTTTCCTGTTTGAAAAATTCATCATTATTTTCAGAAAATGTTCTTATTTTTTAAAAATTGTTTCAGTTTTTAAAAATTATGGTTACAAATTTTAAATTATTTTTGCTTCACAAAACATTCTGGTATTTTCTTCAAAACTATTGCGTTCAAAATTTAAAAGAAAATCGTATTTGCATTCCAGATTGGTTCTTAAAGTTTTGCAATGCATTGTGACCACAAAAGCTCTGTAGGTGAACTGGTTGTAGTGTGACGTTTGTAGGATGACATCTTGTGTTCGATTCCCAGGTCCATCAGAAACGAAAAAGAAGTGAAGAAACAATCCTCCCTTTAATATATATATTATTAATATTAATATTAGGTAAAGATGTGTAACGTGGGTCATGTTTATACTCCCTCCGTCCGAAAATACTTGTCTTAAAAATATGTTGTAAACTTGTAATGTACACATGCCATTAACCGATCAAACAGCATGAGGTGGATTCTCATATTGTGATCACACGTACTGTAGTATATAACTCGGTAACTGGAAGCAAGTACTCCATGCATGCATCAGCCATGCATTCGCCAAGAGACTGGCTCAAAGCCAGAGGGCGCCGGCTTGGCGAAGGAGCGGCACGAGCTGGCCACCGAGGTGCAGCGCCATCACCTTTTCGGTGGGGCCAACGAGCGCGCCGCCGATGAAGACCGCCGGCACGGGCGGGATTCGGCTGACCATGCCGGCGAGCCCTCTCGACGTCCTTTCCAAGGGGGTCCTTGTCCAGCTCGTGCACCATCCAGCTCACGCCCATCTCCGTGAAGAGCGTCTTCACCGCGTGGCACATGCAGCAGTTGCTCGCCCCGAAGATCACCACCGCGCGCTGTGACGCCAGCCTCCTCACCCTCTCCGCCATTGCTGGTAGCTCTCTCCTTCTCTAGATATGGACTGGTTTGATCGATCTTAATTAGAAAACTCCCTTTACTTGAGCTAGCTAGCTGGCGATGCTTTTGTTTTGATGGTGATGAGATGACCCGAACGATGGTTAGCTATTTATAGATGAGGTTGTGCGTGCGATATCACGCTGTGTGTGGCTAATCGGGGAAAAGTAGGCATTCTCTCCGAAGAGATTCTGCTACTTTTATGATCTTTGCTTTTGGGAGGGGCCAAAATCCTACAGTTTCCTGTTATTCGATTCGGTAAACTTTGTGAGTATGACGTACGATATGATTTTTCTAAAGGGATGTGTTTCATATGCGAAAACGGCTTTGCTAGAGATCAGTCAACTTAGACTTCGTCTAAGTCGATACTATGATCCGTTGATCTTGTATCGAGATTCGTGCAAACAATTTTTTTAAGATATTTTTTCCTTCTTGCACACTATATTACTTGACTGACACTTCGCGAACTCTCAATCGATGTATCACCAACGTCATCATGAATTTCCACGTAAAGAATAAGTAGGTATTAGGCAATGAAATTCCAACGCCGACAAGGCAGTATAGGCACTCAAAGAATAAAGTGTTTCCTGGTACCATGTGAATGTCGGCAGAATAAGCATGTAACCAGAAGGCAGCTTCAAACTTGTAAATGTATCCTTTAATTCTACCCTTTAAACATTTAGTATGAAAAACATATAATATGCACTACAGCAATTTTTGAGTTTCCGGAGTGTCAGGAAAATTTCGCAAAGCCATTTCCCACACGGCAGAGAGTTTGCCAAGTGTACTTCTCGACTAAGTGAACTCGGCTCGAACTCTTCGGGCAAAAGCCCCTTTGCCAAGGGCCGTTCATCGGGGACTCAACAAATAATTTGTCGAGCCCTAAGTGGATACTCAGCAAAAACAAGGTGGTGACAGTGGGCGAGAACTGATTCATCCACATGACGCAGCTGGCAACTGCGCGCTACGGGTCATGTGAGCGAAATCTCTAACACCCACGCACACCATGATGCCTACGTGGCACAGAAAATCTGTCAAAACTTGTCAAGATTTATGCAAATACGAATGAAATACCATCCATTGCATGTAAACGCCCACACCTATGGCCCTTATCTTTTCCAAAAAAGAATACACGCTTGAAATAGGTTTTCCCAATTTTTGGTTTGGTGCTTGATTAAGACCTTAAGTAATCATAGCTCTGCCCCCTCAAGAAAAATAAAGTTTGGAGATGCAGTGTCAATACGCCATCCTGCATATTTTTCAGGTGTACCTATGTACGTACAATATGGGATACCGACGTACTAATAATCATGGAAACCGGCCATCTGGATGCATGCATGCATGCAGGTACGTCTGATCCGACCGAAGTTGACATGGATGATGGAACACATTTTCGCTCGCAGATATTGCCTGCCCGTACAGCGGCCGGTGAATCGATTCCTGACTTGACAAGACAATCCTACCTGACGGTACCATCCAGCCGTCTTTCCCTCCGGTGTTCGGTCGCCGGTGTATACCGATACCGGCCTGCGTGGCGGCGGCGCCTTCCACGTGTGACGGTGAACGCACGTCGGCACGTGGAAGCCGTGGAGATGCTCGACCAGCACAAGTGCTCGTCGGACGGGAACCGACCGAAAGCGGAACCAGGTATAGGATCCGGGTCTGAGGCTCAGGCCAAAGGCACGCATGCATATATTCGCTTAATTTCGTTAGTTCTCGTGGAGAAACCGAGAAAGGGAGTATCAAATCATTAAAGGAGATCGAAGCGCGCGCACACAGATTTCACTTCACGTTTTCGTTTCTCCAGCACGAGGGTTTACGCGGCTAACTTCAACTTCTGAAAACTGTTAAAAAAACAGTGTTAGGGTATCTCCAACGACATACCTAAATTTTCTTCCCATCCTTCCAGAACAGGGTATCAATCAATAAACACGGATACAAGAGAACGACATTTAACCGTAACCATATACATTTTCACATCAACGAAGTGGCTCAATCTAGGTTAGCCGTGTGCTTACTAGGACAGGAGACACCAGACACACCATCGTCAGGTCGCTTCCACCACAAAGAAGATGTCGAGGACAACCGGCATCAAGCAAGTCTGAAATTACACCTACAACTATCATGTACAAAGGCGACCCACTTCATCTCCCATTCCCACTAGGAAAACGTTTAGAGCCGGAGCGCCTGCCGAATGCTCGGCCAGTAGCGAATGGTCCGTGCAATCTCCTTTCATCCGGCGGCCAGATTTCTCGCGTGGTGGGATGCATAGCTAACCGGTCCACCAACCGCTCATCCCTGCGCAGCTGCCGCCCGCATTGCTTGTTCCCGCCATGTCGGTCGTCCGCCCCCGCCCGTCGTCCTCGTTGCCGGACCCCAGCCCCGCCAATCGTTCGTTGCCCGTATTGGCCGGACTCGGCGGAAGCTGTAATCGCGTCGGGGCTTGCTGCAACCGATGCTCGGGAGAGTTGCCATGATGGACGGCGAGCATGGTGACTGTGAGCTACAAGGACGGTGATGCTGTCCCGAGCAACAGTGTAGACACACGTTTTTGTTGCATGCTACAACTAATGTCACATTCTGCTACAACCGGCATTGTTGCATGATGGATGCTGCGACCATGGTCGTTGCGTGAGCGACTTTTTTGTTGCAGCCGTAGTTGTTATTTGTTACAATCTGTGAGATTTTTTGCTACATTCATTTAAATGACGTTCATTGGCGGTCGTCGTTTGTTCAATCCCGTGTAGGCGAGCGTCCACGGCAGGAAAAAAGCTTCAATCGGCATGAAAAAAGACTTGAACCAGCATGAAAAAAAGCTTTAACTAGGTGCGAGCATGGCAACGGCCATGATGTTTTTTGCTACAAGCATGATCACGTTTTGCTACGACTAGCATTGAAATTTGTTGCCATGACGACGGTCGTGTTTTGTGAACCTGCATGGTGAGCTACAACCGTCACCAGGCGGCCATAATGTTTTTTTTTGCTACAACCATGTCTCTGGTTTGCTTTGGCCAGCGATGAAAATGTTGCCACGACAGCCGAGAATTTTTTGTTACAACCATATCTCTGGCTACAAGGTGGCCGTCACTCGCGGACGAGCGCGAGGTGGCGGCACGGGGTGCGGAGGCATATAATAAGTCTCGATTTACGATGGCAGTGATGAGGGCGATGAAGAGCACGACAGGGACGACAAGAGGTATGGCGTGATGCGTGGAAGAAGAAGGTAAGGGACAAACCGTTTTCTTCGGCAGCATCCAACGGCTACAATTCGACCGGCCCAAATTTTGACCGGCGTGCCAGGGCCTATAGCACTGGCCTTCCCACTGGGACCGGCAAGGCTGCCAGATGGGAGAGGAACTAGGGGAGCAGTATTGACTCTAGAAAAAGAGAGAAGGAGATGAGACAAATGGGGAGACCCTCGCTAGTTACACTCAACATTCTAATGGCAGATATATTGACTTTCAATTCTTCATTTTTTGCAGACAAAATTAGGCGTGACAAACACACATCCCCGCCTACAAACAACTACTCATCGGCTACCTTGCCGGTTCCTAAGCTACACAACTGCGACTATCTCCAATCAGAAAACCTTAGCTGAACCAATCCTCTTTTGACATAGTTTTGCCAATGATCGTCTGCACCGAGGTCATGATGTAGTTGAAAATCAAACTGTTGTGGGGAGGCCCAACACCATGCCTGTAGTTGACCATGGAACTAGTTGGACATCGTGTTCGACATCCACTACAAACGCCGCTAATCATGGATGACATGACGATGAACCACGTGAATGACCACTAGGTTGAGCAAAGGTCTTGGAACCTAGTCACCGAGCGGGCAGTAATTTGGTTGCGCCAATTTGCGTCACTCGATCCTGTGAGCAGTACAATGTCCATGCCGAGTGGCAAGCACGCAAAGAATTTGGAGCTTGTTGGTGCATTAGGAGGTCCAGACCTGACATGTCACCATCGCCATCGTGTTTGCCACGAAGAAGGCCGTGTAGACCAAATACACAAAGTCGCGGCCAACCGCCTCCTAGTTCCATCAAAGAGCATCCTCACCTTCTGATAAATGCACTTCCAGGCGATATATATCTTAGAGCTCGAAGAACACATGCATGGGTGGTTTGATCCCAGAGTGACCGTCTGCTAACTCGCGATGCCTCACGCAAGCGATCTGCAAACCTGATACGTACTCATATGGATACATATAGCCATCTTTATTAATTATTCAAAGAATGTCTGATAAAATCATACATCAAGTCATTCGAAATCATCACTCACATCTATAAACTTGATAATGTGGAGGGCTCTCACTTCCCATATTAAAACCGGTGTCGTTGCAGATCCGTCCACATAATGTATCGGAAGCTACAACCAATGTAGCAAATCTAAAACGTACTACATCACATGCACACGTTTTAAAAATCGCCATCATCATCACATCGCTGGCCCGTCTTCGAAGAAGAGATATGTATCATCCTTTTCAGTCCAGCCATACGTTGACGCCATCATGACACCCAATAACGCCAACTTCCCGCGCGCAAACTATTGAGGCCAGCTTCCGGCTACAACAACACGAACAGTGGCACACCAAGCAGACTAATGCCTCGTGCTCCAGGGTGAATCTAATATGATGCATCGAGTTCCCGACCAAGTTGATCCAGATCCCCAAAGCGTTGCCAAAGTCAGGGGCGGAGCTACGTACAGCTTGTCGGTGTCACTGGCACCGGATGCAATTTACACTTGCTTGTTGATCTAGTGTGTATGTCATTGAATTATTTCACATATAGGCATGTGTTCTTCTATGTGGACACCGGTTAATTTCAAGTCTAGATCTGCCCCTAGCCAAAGTCACTAACGATCGCTTCCGATTTGACATATGCCCTTTGGAGCCAACTTCTCTGGATGACTTCCTCCATCGTTGAAGTCAACTTGGTTTAACACAATACAATCGGCGTTGCACTATTTTGAGTTTCGAACATCTCTCGACCAAATTGTAACTATGAATACAATGTCAATGGTTTATTTTGAAGAGAATACTAGTACAACAATGCGTGCCCCCTAGTTCGTTGACTTTGCTTGTAATTTGTGTAGCTTCCCCCTTGACCAATTGGTATTTGAGAGTCCACTCCCATTGCCAGGGGTGTAAGTGTAACAAGGAAATCCCTACAAGGTTCCAACCCCATCCTCTAGAAAATCCCCCAAATACGTTTGACCAAAAATATGGGCGGCGACACACAAACGCCGTCGGCCGCAGCTTCACCGGTGGCATCGGTGCTCGGCGACGACAACCTCTTCCGCGAGATCCTTCTCTGCTCGGCTTCCCTACCTGCCTTGTCCGCGCCGCCCTCGTCTCCATGCGGTGGCTCATCCACGTCTTCGACCCGGGTCAATAGCTCATGTGCGACATCTTTCGTGGGAATTGGAAGGAGTGTGACGTCTTTCGTCCGAATTGCCTTGGTGCGACATTTTTGAACGAGGAAATAGTTCAGACACGACATGACCCTTAATCTGAACTGATGCCCTCATTAGTTGTTAGGGGCTGGACCCACAACTTATCCACGTAAGCGTGGGACCCATCATTTGTACACTAAGTGCGGGACCCATCTCTTCGCTGTTAGAAGAGACGACCGCTCGTTGCCGCCTATTGCTTCCCCTTTCCCTATTCTTCCTCTTCTCCGGCGACCTAGTGCAGATGTCCAGCTCCTCCGCCACACACTCAAGATGGCGTCGGTATGGTCCGGTGCCGCTCACAAGGTGCCCTGACTGCCCATGCACAGAGCCTCTGAAATGATTGGTCACTAGGACTGATGATAATGGAAATCTTGGACGGGAATTTGTGAAGTGCTTGAGCAAAACAATGGCAGGAAGTGATGGCAAGGTTAGATCTCAGTTCTTAGCCCGTTCTTTCACCGCCGTTTGCCCTGATTTCTCCATATTTTTTTTTGTCCTCGAATTTTGAATTTAGGTTTCATATTGTTGTTTTCAGATCCTGAAGAAATGCACCCATTTCGAGTAGATGGATGAATATGTTGAGAGGATTCAGTTCGAGGGCTACATCGATTCGAGCGGGGCCGCTACCTGGGAACTCAATTTGGGCGGGGTGCCGCATATGGAGAATTTGGGGAGCTCGAACAGAGGGGCGGGCAGAGTCGTGCCGATGGCGAGGTCTGCGCGCAATGCTGAACTGCACTTGAACTCTAAACTGACCGGGAAATTGAAGAAGATCAAGAAAAATCTAATGAAGATGATTGATTTGCAGAAGCAAGAAAATTTCATGGCAGGGGGTTCTATTGTTGTATCATTGCTCTGTTTTTGTTTTACTTGTTGTTCATCCGTCATTAGAGGGGGCATTTAGGTTTGTTAGGGTAGAGGATGCGATTTGTGTGTCATGCTAAGTTCATGTAATGGAATCGAAGCAGAAATATTCAGTGTTCATGCTCTGTTCTTATTCTTTTCTTGTTCTTCAGTTAACACAGTGCACACACCCCAAATTCAGTTTGTAGTAAAAATAATCTTGCTGCCGAATAGATGTTGGGCCGTGAGAAAATAACCAGGCCCAAATAGTGACCAGCCCACTCGCGTAGGGGCACCATCCCTGCTTTATAGCATTGAGGCATCCATGTTTAGAAAAAAATGCTTCGACTAAAATAAAATGTTGCTTTGGCAAATAAATCTCTAACAAACATATACTTCTTTACTTGTTTTTACTTTGGCCAAATTTTTATGTCGAATAAATGTTGGGCCGTATGTATTGTAACTTATTTTGTTTTGCTGTACATATTTGTTGCTTGTCCACAGAGGCGATTTTACCGTCCGGTCACCCCGGGCACGTGCCCAGGCTCGATTCCCACGCGTACTTGTTCTGTGGCGAGCTCGTAAAGGGACCAAAGTCGTAGAAACGGTCAAGAATGAGAATTGGTAGCGAAAAAACGATTCCTCTTTTTAACGAGGCCAATTATAACGCATGAACCTTACTTCATAGCCACATGCGCACTTAGTTTGCTCTATGGGCCGCCGTAGCAGGCCATTTTCTGGCTGAAGTCACGAGGTGGTGGAGTTGTATTATTGCTAAAAAAAGAACGAGATGCTCAGTACAAGTCGATCGCTGCTGGCTGTTCGTGTGCTCCAAATCACAAGCGTGAGATGTCCTGCAGCGCATGCACCCAGCTTGGACGAGAGTGAAAACAAAACTTTTAATTTTTTTAAAAATAAATCCATGTCACATCTTGGTAAATAAGTAAATTTTCAAACACAAATTCAATTTCATTTGGAATCTATACAAAAAAATTGGCATTATTGTTAGTAATTTCATATTATCACATCTTTTACTTTTTAGATACTAGATTTAGTATTGCACACTTTTGTCCAAACATATTTCTTTTTTGATTGTTTTCATGCATGTCTACGATGCCATGAAACCCAAATTAAATGGGGATATATGAAAGCCTCAGAAATCATTTTTGGAAACACGACAATAATAAGATAAGATAAGTAGTAGCCTTGCATAGATAAGATAAGTAGTAGCATTGCATAGTACCACATTACAACTAACATAGTATCATTACAACTTATATAGATAAAACGGCACCCTAGATAAGATAAAACACCACCGGCTTGCTTGCTTGCTCCAAGGCCAACTCCTCCATGGCCAACTCCTTCGGGCGTCGTTCACTACTCCTCCGGGGTGTTGTCGATGGGGTACGACAAAGTGTGCATGCGCCCCGCAGTGGGGAAGGTATTTTTGTAGTCCGTGAAGATGTTATGGGTGGTGAAAGCGATGAACTCGCAGCCACACCAGAACACACGGTCTAGGAGGTAGAACGCGTTGATGGAGTTGGTGAATTGGGCAAGGATAGCGACCAAAACCCCGTTGTGGATAACCTCCTTGACTCGGTACATCCTTGGAGATCCCCGGGGGAGGTGGCCGAAGCCGAGCGCAAGGAAGGCGTTGGTGAACTCCCTTGCGCCCCTCCATCTTGACATGGACCACACATGGAGTGTCCTCTCGACATACACGTCGGCAGGGTAGAGCATCTCCGGCATGGTGGGGGGAAAGCGGAAGGTTGGCCCGGTGTAGTAGTTCATGGCTGTGGCGGAAGGTTTTGGGGTTGCTTGTGGTGGTGAGAAGGGATAGAAGAGAACCGAGAAGATGATGCAGATGGGAGAGGATGGGTGAGGAGGAGGAAGATGATAGTTGGCTTAAATAGCCCTAGTGCGACGTGTTTATATCGGGTGGAAGTAATGGGGGGCGGTGGTGAGTGGCATCAGGGGAGGGAAGCGTGCATGTGTGTACACGCATGGGAAACCAAAAGCGGCATCAATAGCCAGGCTGCGACGTTTCAGTGCTGCAAACTCTATGCCATCGGTCGGGGTTCACGCCTACTCGTTCTGTACGTGTGCCGCCCGTGCATGCAAGCGCAAGCTATGTGCCGTCGCTCGGGGTTCAAGCGTGCATGCAAGTGTGGCATCGTGGTAGTACTGCCAACAGCTCGCGTAGCACACTAGCCATTAAAAACGCATGGAGGGATGAGCTCGATACCATGCATGCAGCGGCTATACTACTAGGGCGGGCGGCGCGGGTCTGCGCGCGCATGCATGCATGCTTTTTTAGGCCTGCTCAAATCGGATCAGCGTGGTGTCCATCGGTCCAACGGGTGGGCCGCTTTAATTAAGCCCAACAATACATGGCCGACCTGCTCAATCTTATCCAACGTAAAAAAATGACCTGCCAATGAACTAACATCCCGCGGATCTGTGACGTGGCTCCCGATCCAGACCGTTGCTTCTGTTCACATCCATCCAATTGTCCAGGGTGCTGCGTTTTCAAACCAGCCAATCAGAGTGCAGCCCGCGGCTCGCTGACGTAGCCCTAGTGCCTGATCCAGACCGTCCATTCACAGCGATCCAGTGGCCTAGAGGGGTGCGGGGTTTTGATGGGGTTTTGAGGAGTTTTGAGAGGTCTTCAACGATTAGGGTTGAGCATAACTAATTCAAAAAATATATAAAAATTGTGCCGATCATCGTTCTATGTGACTAAGTATCTATGAAAAATAAGAAACTTGGACTACGGATTTTTTTTCATGGAAAACCTTCACAAAAGATGGCTACCAAGAACGAGGTTGTGGAGTATTCAAGAGAAGTGAGCTAGGGTTAAGTGTTAAACATGTCATAATTTATCGAAACGATCCAATCTCAGGATGGACTCTTATACACACACACTACATGTCAAGTTTACTTTTTTGGCTCATTTAGAGAAGGTCGAAAAAAACTTGCTTAGAAATGGGCCTGTTTTCCCTAGCTTTTGAGGGGTTTGGAGCTCATGTGGAGCACATTTTCATGTCCAGAGTTTCACATAATAAAATTGCTCTGATTAATGAACTAACATGAATAATAGTGCAGAAATCATTGTAACACCAATAGCACATCCCAAATAACTTCAAATTTGAATTTTGTCTCAAACTTGAATAGTATTACACAAATACATATCATATCAAAGTAATACACAAGTTTTAACAAATACCCATCAAAGTAAAAATACACAAGTTTGAAATAGAGTTACACAAATACCAGACAAGTTTTTTTATTCAGACAAGAACAATACTTCACTTCTACTTGTTCTTACCACTCGATTTCTTCTTTTTTTTCTTGGCACTTGTTGATCCTACGACGGGTACGACACCCAGTTCACTCAAAATCTTGGTTTTCTTCACTGGACCATCTAGGACCCACAACATCTAAATGAGACTTACTTTGCACAACATCAGCTGCAACAGCTTCAATTTCTAACACAACTTCCAATATAGCTTCAGTTTGCACATCAACTGCATCAACTTCAGTTATAGTTTGCACCACATTCTGCTCATTTTGCTCATCTTACACCACAATATCATCCAAAATTTTCTCATCTTGCACCACAACATCATCCAAGTTTGGCTCAGCTTGCACCACAACATCATCCAAGTTTGGCTCATCTTGCACTACAACATCATCCAAGTTTGGCACAGCTTGCACCACAAAATCATCCAAGTTTGTCTCATCTTGCACCACAACATCATCCAAGTTTGTCTCAGCTTGCACCACAACATCGTCCAAGTTTGGCTCATCTTGCTGTAGGAGATATGCCCTAGAGGCAGTAATAACAGTTACTTTTGTATCTCCAAGTTTGTAATGAATGTTTATGATCCATGCTATAACTGCAATGATTCTAGAGTTTGCAATATCCACGAGGCTTGGAGGGAAACTCATGTGCACGTGTGGTATAATAAACGATAAATTGTATTCCTAGTCTTGCCTCTAAGACTGGCTCATGTATTGCATGATGATATAATTGTTATACAAGTTATGTCATTGACGTTTTACTTGCTAGAGAAAATTCTAAGTCTTGGGTATTTGATACCGGATAAGTTGCTCACATTTGCAACTCGATACAGGGGCTTCAGAAGGTGCGCAAGTTGCCAAAGAATGAAGTTGTGATGCGTGTCGGGAACGTGCTGGGATCGCCGCTCAAGCCGTCGGCATTATGTCTCTACGTCTCCCTTCAGGATTTATTTTGGAACTTAGTAACTGTTATTTTATTCCGTTGTTGTGTAGAAACTTTATGCCTGGATCTTGTTTAGTACACGATGAGTACTCCTACAAGTCTAAGAACAATGGTTGTTAACTTTATTGTAAGGATATGATTTATGGATTTGCACCCATTGTTGGGGGCCTTTTCATACTAAATCTTGAATGTGAAAATGATCTCTTTAACGTGAATGCTAAACGCCTTAAGAAGGCTGATACCACCACCACTTCCATGTGGCACTGTCGACTTGGCCACATCGGAAAGAAACGCATGCAAAGACTCCATAAAGATGGAGTTTTACCGTCTTTTGATTTTGAATCATTTGACATATGTGAAGCTTGCTTGATGGGAAAAAGACCAAGACGCCGTTCACGGGTCATCCTAAATGGGCGAGTGAATTATTGGAAATAATACATAGTGATGTATGTGGTCCAATGAGCACAGTCTCACGGGGTGGGTATTTCTACTTCGTAACTTTTACTGATGATTTAAGTAGGTATGGATATATCTACTTGATGAAGCATAAGTTGAAAACATTTGAAAAGTTCAAAGAATTTCAGAATGAGGTAGAAAATCATCGTAACAAAAAGATTAAGTTTCTGCGGTCTGATCGTGGAGGCGAATATCTTAGTCACGAGTTTGGCCAACATCTGAGTGACCGTGGAATCGTTTCACAGCTTACGCCTCCCGGAACTCCACAGCGAAACGGAGTGTCGGAACGACGTAACCAAACCCTGTTAGACATGGTATGGTCGATGATGTCTCTTACAAATCTACTGATATCTTTTTGGGGTCACGCACTAGAAACTGCCGCTCACACACTAAACAATGTACCGTCTAAGTCTGTTAAGACGACACCACATGAGATGTGGCATGGGAAGAAACCTTGTGTGTCGCATCTTAAAATTTGGGGTTGTGAGGCATACGTAAAGCGTTTACAGCCTAGCAAACTCGATCCCAGATCAGACAAATGTTACTTTGTAGGTTATCCAACAAGCACTGTTGGGTATTCCTTCTACCTAACCTCCGAGCACAAAGTGTTTGTCGCTAAAGGCGGAGTCTTTTTTGAGAAAGAGTTTCTCGCTAAAGAAGCTAGTGGGAGGACAGTACAACTTGATGAGATTAGTGAATCTTCGGCCATCGTTGATATGGCGAAGGGACCGGAAGTAATTCCGCAAATTATCCCTACAACCGGGCCGGAAGTTGTCGCATGTGATGTGGAAACTTCAAACAATGTTGTAACTGAACCGCGCAAATCAGGTAGGGCTATCCAGCCACCTAAGTGGTTTCATAACGAAATCTTCATTCTTGAAGACGTTGAACCTGCGCACTACAAGGAAGCGATGGCGGGGCCTAGCTCAAGGGAATGGCACAAGTCCATGAGATCCGAAATGGAATCCATGTACGAAAACCAATTTTGGAACTTGGAAGGACTTCCAGATGGCGTAAAACCCATTGGTTGTAAATGGATTTTCAAAAGAAAGAAAGACGCGGATTTAACATTACTATCCACAAATCTAGACTTGTCACGAAAGGGTTCACGCAAGTTCCAGGAGTGGACTACGACGAGACTTTCTCGCCCGTAGTTATGCTTAAGTCTGTTTAGATATTACTAGCAATTGCTGCTTATTTTGATTATGAAATATGGCAGATGGATGTCAAAACGGCTTTCCTAAATGGAAACCTTGAACATGATGTATTCATGATACAGCCAGAAGGTTTTGTCAATCCTAAGAATGCTGGAAAGGTATGTAAGCTTCAGAAAGCCATTTATGGTCTGAAGCAAGCATCAAGGAGCTGGAACATTCGTTTTGATGAAGTGGTCAAAGAGTTTGGCTTCATCAGGAACGATGAAGAATCTTGTGTTTACAAGAAGTTTAGTGGGCGCGAAAAATCATTTCTAATCTTGTATGTGGATGGCATATTGTTGATTGGAAATGACGTGAATTTTCTTAGAGAAATAAAAGACTCATTGAAGAAGAGTTTTGCAATGAAAGACTTAGGCGAAGTGGCATATGTATTGGGCATCAGGAACTATAGAGATAGATCAAGACGCCTAATAGCGCTTAGCCAAAGCACGTACATGGACAAGGTGTTGAAAAGGTTCAACATGGAGAACTCCAAGAAAGGCCTACTCCCCATGTCACCTGGCATAGTGCTTTGCAAGAATCAATGTCCTCAGACCCTTGATGAGCGAGTACAAATGAATGATATTCCTTATGCTTCGGCAGTTGGTTCTATTATGTATGCCATGCTATGTACAATACTGGATGTTTCCTATGCGCTAAGTGTTAGTAGCCGGTACCAAGGTGATCCAGGATTGGAACACTGGGCCGCAATCAAGGGTATTCTTAAGTACCTCTGAAGGACCAAGGATTTACTCCTTGTGTACGTAGGTGATGAAGAGCTCATTGTAATTTGTTACACTGATGCAGGCTTCATGACTGACCCAGATGACTTCAAATCTCAATATGGCTATGTTTTCATATTGAACGGTGGCGCAGTTGATTGGAAAAGTTCCAAACAAAAGACCGTGGCGGATTCTACAATAGAGGCGGAATATGTCGCTGCTTCAGAATCCTCCAAGCAGGCTGTCCGAATCAAGCAATTCCTTGAAGACCTTGGTGTGGTTCCAAGTGCTCTGGACACGGTGGAGATCTATTGTGATAATAGTGGCGCCGTGGCTCAGGCAAGGGAGCCATGTTCGCACAATAAGACAATGCATATTCAACACAAATTTAAACTCATTCGACATCATGTCAAAGAAGGTTTAGTGAAAGTACGAAAAGTTCACACGGATCTGAATGTGTCAGACCCGATGACAAAGCCTCTACCACGAGCAAAGCATGAGCAACACCGGATAGCCATTGGTGTTAGGGAAGCCATGTAACTGGATTATGACTCTAGTGCAAGTGGGAGTCTGTAGGAGATATGCCCTAGAGGCAGTAATAACAGTTACTTTTGTATCTCCAAGTTTGTAATGAATATTTATGATCCATGCTATAACTACAATGATTCTTGAGTCTGCAATATCCAGGAGGCTTGGAGGGAAACTCATGTGCACGTGTGGTATAATAAACGGTAAATTGTATTCTAGTCTTGCCTCTAAGACTGGCTCAAGTATTGCATGATGGTCCTGTTTTCCTGATCATGGGCATGGCTATGCCAGCAATTTTGAGGGCACGATGTTGGTAGAACACTTGTGTTGAATTTATCCGAATTGATGTTATGCTATGAGATACATTCGTCACAAGTTAATGGTTAATAACACAGAGATGATGAACGTTTGCATAATTCCTTAGACCATGAGAGTATTGAGTTTCTTCATGCTTGCTTCATGAACTTTGGGGTTTGTTAAACGTCATCCGTAAATGGGTGGCTATTATGGCGGCTTACGGGTTCATGGAAAAGTATGTCAAGTAACTTGATAGCTCAAGATTGGGATTTGCTCCTCTAATGATGGAGAGATATCTCTGGGCCCTCTCGGTGTTACGATATCCATCATCGTTTGGCCAGACACTATGTGATTTGATCACAGGGATGCCGGAACACGGGAACGAGAAAAGAGAACAATATCGGCAACGAGGTAACTAGCGTAGTGGAAAAGTTGTTGATCCACGGGGATGCCAACATGTCTCACCTTGGGTAATTGTAACATATCGTGAAGTGACAGGAATAGCACATGGCAACTGGAGGTTCACTCGAATATGCATTCGTGTGGGTATAGGGGTCAATATGGGTGTCGACGGCTCCGATGTTGATCATTGATCGGAAGGGGTTCCAGGTCATGTCTATGCTTCACCGAACCTATAGGGTCACATGCTTAAGGGTCATCTATCTGTTGAATACTAGACATGGAGTCTAAGAGAAAATCATCGAAAAGTTTCGGACACCGGAAAAGTTCCGCGGAGAGAACACCGGAACAGTTTCGGTAAAACTGAAAAGTAGTTTCAGGGGATACCATTAAGTCAAATTGGTTTCGGCACATGCCTGATAATTCTTGGAGGGTGCCAGAATCATTCTAGAAACTTCTGGGAATTTTTCGAAAGAAAAACCGGAAATGTTCCGGAGCTGCCGGAGCCGCTTCAGATGCTTTTCGCAGATGAAAATCACTGATCTGGAATTGTTCTGGATCGCATTGAAAATTATTTTAGTGGGGTACTGGAATTGTTCTAAGCCCACATAAATATTTTCAGTTCGACCGGATGCTGAAAAATGTCGTCGTGAATAGTGAAAGTGCTTTCTGGATATTTATGGAAAAGCACCTTTTTGGATATTTCCAAAAAGGCTTCTAGAAGGGATTGGGGACCAAGGTAGCTCCTAATGGCGCCCCCCAAGGGGTGGCCGGCCAAGGGTGGAGCTCCTCCATGGAGCTCCACATGGCACCCCTTTTCCTTCTTATGATTTTTTATGTGTGACATAAAGTGGGGGTAGTTTGGTATTTTCAAGTCCCAACCCTACCCCTTGGTTTTCCTATAAATAGAAGAGATGTGGGCTTCCATCTCTTCATCCTTTGATCTCATACACATGCTATTCTTTGCTAGCTCTCTCTCTCTCCCTCCCACAAAAAGAGTTTTGTAGAGCTAAAAGGCTGTCTGGGTTCCGACAGGAACTAGTCCTGGACGGCAAAGCCCTGCCGGATAGATGACACCGTATGTGTGCAACCACGTAGAGAGGTCGTAGTTTCGATCTTTTGCCTGAGGGGTTTTTCGAGTGTCCTCCCGGAGGGCTGTCCGAGTCTCCATTCGAGTTTTGAGGGTCCTCCCGAAGGGCTGTCCGTGACATCGTCCGGGGGACTGTCCGACCGCCTCCCGAAGGGCTGTCCGACAAGCGAGTACATCCTCGCGGTTGGGAGGTTGTAAAATCCTAGCTACGGGGATCTGCACAACTGATCTCCGCCGACTCTTCTTCCGCTGCGCTTCGAGTCGGTACGGATCAGATCAAACCTTGTATGCAGTCTCCATAGTGGTCCTAGGCGTGCTCGCTATACCGAATTTTTTTATTTTCTGTCGCATTCCCCAATAGTGGCATCAAGAGACACGCTATGCGCAGATGCATGTTATGATCTAGAATACATGAGATGTATGGGTATTGCATAGTATAATTTTGTAGTAGATGAGATCTATTACTGAAAATTATTTGTGCGGGTAGCAGATGAAATCTGTTACCCGATGTTCCAGTTCCTTCCCTTGAATTTGCGTAGTCCTGATCTTGACGGCATGGTGGAATCTCACAAAGTTCTGGCAATCCGCGATCCTTTCATGCTGCTCTTGAGTATGCTGATTGATAGATCAACGAAGTGCTAACAGTTCTTTGGGTTCCACCATAGTTAAAGAAAGATGGATGTTTCACAGAAAAAAAGGGCAATGCATATATGATCTGGACGGGGGTCACGCGTATGATGAAGTTTAGTATGGGGCTCGAGATTTTATTATCTCATGTTTCATACACCCTGGAAAGTTAATCTAGCAACCTGAATCATCATACTTGATGATAAACGTTGGTAGCTGCGGTTTGAGTAAAAACCTTAGAAGCCACGTAAAATAAATTTTTGCATAAACCGATTAGAGGAGTCTAACTTGGTTTTGCAGGATGGTTTGCATGTGATGTGGTATAGCAATGCTCATATTAATTTGTTTATGTATGAGATGACTATATGATGTAATTAACATGACCTGCGTGTCATGATTCTGCATGATGGCTGGAGCCATATGATTGCACTTGAATGACCTGCGTGTCAACCTTATGTAATGCACTTATTTTATTAGCTATAGAGATAGCAATATTATCTGGTGCATCGACAAGGTGGTGGCAATCTTCGCAAAGGTGAACACCGACGCGAATGCCGAAGACGAAGAAATACTTGACTTCTCCGTCATAAAGGGCAATACCATATCATGCTAATTATGAAATGCCTGAGATGTTTGTCCCTCTTGATGCACCCTTCTTGATTGTGCGGTAGTCACTTTTTATTAGGGTTATCTCTCACAAAAATATCAAGTAGTTAGTGTTCTCCCAAGTGTAGCACTGTCACGGCACCTAACTTTTCGGGGTGCGCCATGGATGCATGGGTACGAATGATTAGGGATGTGTGAGGCGGGTGAGTAAAGGCCTCACAGCAAGATCACTTGGTTGTCTTGGACGTTCAGGCATGAAAGTCATGATCTCGGAACACACACATCAAAAGATGAACAAGAGTCACATGGAGATGTGATCAGCAAGTTGGCCTACCGATTAAAATTCCCGTCATGAGATGATGATTATATGGCAATGAATTCAAGTCTGGGTCTTGAATCACTCATAATCAATTTTGAGAGATATTGATTTGAGTGGGAGCGCACCTTAGAATAAAACTATTTATTCACTAGTGCAAATATCATTATGAATAAAGTCTAAGTGAACTTGTGTTTTCCGTTGTTGATCAAATGGCTCGCAATAGCGCGTTCAACTTGGGCCCGATGTTGGTGAAAGAGAAGTTAGCTACGAATGGAAACAACTATGCGGACTGGGTCCGTACCCTGAGGATTGTCCTCAGGGGTGCTAAGAAAGTGTATGTGCTTGACAGACCTCTTCCTCCTAAACCGGCGGCAACTGCCGCGGCAGACATACAAAATGTCTGGGCAACTAAGGATGATGATTACAACTTAGTGCAGTGCCCCATGTTGTCTGGCATGAGTTCAGAGCTTCAAAAACATTTTGAATTCCATAACTCCTTTGATATGATCAAGGATCTGGATGCTCTTTACAAGTTTAATGCACGGTCTGAACGTTTTGACATCATGAAAATGATAGTGGAGACCAAGATGGCTGAGGGCGGTTCAGTTGGCGAGCACGTAGTCAATATGATTGGCTATGCTTAAAGGCTTAAAACCCTGGAATTTCCACTTCCGCCAGAGCATGTTATGGACTTGTTGCTAGGTTCACTCCCCCGTCTTATGGCGGTTTTATCATGAACTACAACATGAATGGGATGGACAAAACAGCAAATGAGGTGCTTGCCATTCTGAAAACTGCTGAAGGAGGACTGCAGAAAAATCACAAGCAAGTGTTGCTTGTGAATAAAACTGCCAGTTTCAAAAAGAATGACAAGCCAAAGAAGGGCAAGGGCGCCGGTAAGACCAGCTTCCAACACAAATCTATGGGCGGAGCCAAGAATGAAACTGAGTGCTTCTACTGCAAGGGCACAGGACACTGGAAGGGAAATTGCAAGAAGTATCTGGAAGATAAGAAGTCCTTGAAAACTGGAAAAGCTATAATTGTCATACAAGTTAATGTCATTGACGTTTTGCTTGCTAGAGAAAATTCTAAGTCTTGGGTATTTGATACCGGATCGGCTGCTCACATTTGCATCTCGATACAGGGGGCTTCAGAAGGTGCGCAAGCTGGCAAAGAATGAAGTTGTGATGCGTGTTGGGAACGGCGCTGGGATCGCCGCTCAAGCCGTCGGCATTATGCCTCTATGTCTCCCTTCAAGATTTATTTTGGAACTTAGTAACTATTATTTTGTTCCGTTGTTGTGTAGAAACATTATGTCTGGATCTTGTTTAGTACACGATGGGTACTCCTACAAGTCTGAGAACAATGGTTGTTCACTTTATTGTAAGGATAAGTTTTATGGATTTGCACCCATTGTTGGGGGCCTTTTCATACTAAATCTTGAATGTGAAAATGATCTCTTTAACGTGAATGCTAAACGCCTTAAGAAGGCTGATACCACCACCACTTTCATGTGGCACTGTCGGCTTGGCCACATCGGAAAGAAACCCATGCTAAGACTCCATAAAGATTGATTTTTACCGTCTTTTGATTTTGAATCATTTGACACATGTGAAGCTTGCTTGATGGGAAAAATGACCAAGACGCCGTTCATGGGTCATCCTGAACGGGCGAGTGAATTATTGGAAATAATACATAGTGATGTATATGGTCCAATGAGCACAGTCGCACGGGATGGGTATTTCTACTTCGTAACTTTTACTGATGATTTAAGTAGGTATGGATATATCTACTTGATGAAGCATAAGTCGGAAACATTTGAAAAGTTCAAAGAATTTCAGAATGAGGTAGAAAATCATCGTAACAAAAAGATTAAGTTTCTGCGGTCTGATCGCGGAGGCGAATATCTTAGTCATGACTTTGGCCAACATCTGAGTGACCGTGGGAATCGTTTCATAGCTTATGCCTCCCGGAACTCCACAGCAAAACGGAGTGTCGAAACGACATAACCGAACCCTGTTAGACATGGTAAGGTCGATGATGTCTCTTACAGATCTATCAATATCTTTTTGGGGTCACGCACTAGAAACTGCCGCTCACACACTAAACAAAGCACCGTCTAAGTCTGTTAAGACGACACCACATGAGATGTGGCATGGGAAGAAACCTTGTGTGTTGCATCTTAAAATTTGGGGTTGTGAGGCATACGTAAAGCGTTTACAGCCTAGCAAACTCGATCCCAGATCAGACAAATGTTACTTTGTAGGTTATCCAACAAGCACTATTGGGTATTCCTTCTACCTACTTTCCGAGCACAAAGTGTTTGTCGCTAAAGGCGGAGTCTTTCTTGAGAAAGAGTTTCTCGCTAAATAAGCTAGTGGGAGGACAGTACAACTTGATGAGATTAGTGAATCTTCGGCCACCGTTGATATGGCTAAGGAACCGGAAGTAATGCCGCAAATTGTCCCTACAATCGGGCCTGAAGTTGTCACATGCGATGCGGAAACTTCAAACAATGTTGTAACTGAACCTCTCAAATCTTATCTATTTGATGTCCTTTGTAAATCTTTCGTTTGTTTTTCTTTTTGAAACAATTTCGTTTGTCTCTTTGAAAACAAAAACTTGGTTTATCTTTCGACGTCACCGATATAGATAACTTGGTCCTACCGAATTTGTAGATCAGCTGCACTACACAATCTCGGTACTATCGATTTATTTATCCCGGTGTCATCGATTTCCTTTTTCTTTCAAAATCTGAGTTTCTTTGATATTGCTTATTTGCTTCTGTTCTTGAGATATTCTTGTTCCTTCAATGACGCCTGCTCAATTTTTTTAATTATATATATATTTAGGGGGAGAAGAACAAACAAAACTTCGGAGGAGAAATTCTTTATTCAAGGATCCCTAGCTCCAAGGAGAAGAAAACTCAAATTTGCCAAAGGGAGAGAAGTTGCATTCAATGATTCCCTTAGTCTTCTAAATGGACCCTTCTTTCAACGACCCTTGATCTCCAGGATTCCTTCCTTATCAATGATCCCTATCACTACTCCCAAGTTTAACCTTTTTGGTACTTTATGCCAAAGGGGGAAAATATCTAAGCTTCATCCTAAAGGGAGTGTTACATGCTTATGCAAAGGGGGGATATGATTTAGGGGGATAGGAAAATATCAAAAGTTCACACTTATATAATCAAGGAGATAAACAACAATGTAGGGGAAGAAAACTACTTTTGGAGAAAAGTCTCAAGTGAACAAAGGATTGCTTTTCTCACCCTATCCGATCCCAATATCTACATGCTGAGATTCAGGGGGAGAGGATGTACCACCATATTTATATCAAAGGGGAGAAAAGATGTAATAGATTAATGCTAAAGGTGGATACATATCAATCTTAATGATTATCACATTTTATATGTTCTCTACATCTTGGTACTTGTTGAGTTCTATTGCTTTTGTTTAGTAGAATACTCTTGTGTTTCCTAACGATGTTTTCTCAAGTGTGTCTCGACTAGTAGAATGCTCAAGAACTCAAGGTAAGTATATGCATCATATCTTTGATCAACATGATCTCTTGCTTCTTGTACATATTGTTTGCAAGAGTGAAGTCTTGATCAAGGATATACATTTGATTCCTAAATATATATGATGCATATAGCCAAGATACACATGACTCGTATATCCTTTTCATTCATATGTGTGCCCATGCATTCCAAAGCAACTATCCTCTAAAGGACTTCACACATTTAGGGGGAGGAAATCTAAGTCATGTGTTTCTCAAAGTCTTCATTGCATTCATGCATATATTTAGTTGAAGCTTTGATTGTATGTTGTCATTAGGTACCAAAAAGGGGGAGATTGAAAGCACAACATGCTCCCTTGGTGGTTTTGATAATTCCTGACAACATACATTGTCTCTTGGACTAACACCTCTATCTAGTGTATTTCAGATAATTGTCCATGGAGAGTTGAGTTGGCAAAAGGATCGTGGAGATTGTGGAATCACCCCAAGATTCAAGGAAATAGGTTGGCCAAGCTTCAAGCAAGAGGACTCTACATTTTACATTTGTGAGAAATCACTTTGAGTCCATAGGAAAGCCAATACTATTCAAAGGGGGTAAAGTTTTGATGGTGAACAATATGCTCAAACGTGCACAAGTGACAGTCACCAAAACATCCACATACTCTCCCACCAAAGTCTGTCCTAAGACAAACATGCAAATCGGTGCAACCAACATTCCTATCCTGGTGCCACCGAGTTCCAAATCCTAGACAGACTCAGCCAAACCCTAACACTTCGGTGCAGCCGACACTTCACTCAGTGCCACCGAGTTGGGTTGCCAACTTTCTATTACGCAAGTTCTTATTTTCGGTCTGACCGAGAATGGTGAATCGGCGTCGCCGATTTTGGTAAATCTGACCGTTGGTCACCTTGTCGGTGCAACCGAGTATTGTATATCGGTCCCTCCGAGATTCAAAAGTTGCCACTTTTAGTCACTTCGGTACCACCGAGAGTTACACATCGGTGTCACCGAGTCTGACTTATTGTGTTTAACAGTTGGATTTTTGGGGATGCCTATAAACTAGTGGGAAAAGTCCCATTTATCCCGGTTCGTAAGGCCCATTTGTCCCGGTTCAAGAACTGGTATTAAAGGGTCGGGACTAAAGCCCACGACCTTTAGTCCCGGTTCTCTTACGAACCTGGACAAATGGGGCTACACGTGGCCGCTCAGCCGAGCCCAGGCAGGAGGGCCTTTGGTCCTGGTTGGTAACACCAACCGGTACCAAAGAGCCACCACGCGTCAGCAACTCAGGAGTTGTTTTTTTGAAAGAGGGGGGGTTTTGAGGGTTTTGGAGGGTTAATTTGGGGGTTTCATATATTTTGTTAGATAGCTAATAGAGAGAAGTGATCTCTCTTATCTCTGTGCTTGGTCACGACACTACGTACTATACTTATAGATAGAACATATAACACAATTTAATCATCATTTTCGTCAATGAGACATCATATAACAAGTTGGTCACTAGTCATAATCACAACTCCTCCTCCTCCTCCTCATCATCATCAACTCTCACACATTATAGCACATAATAACACATTGTACCTAGGACCTATATACTCCTATGTCGTAGGACCTACTCTACCCTCTCTTAGGTACAATATCATAAAACAAGATAGGCCCTGACTCTCCATTATGGAGAACGGAGATCATCCTATCTCCCATTCTTGGCCTACGCACAATGTTGCTTCCAAGTAGCTCTCTACGATTGAGCATACATTTTTCCAATCTTTGATTGTCATGACTCCATCGGTTTTAGAAATCCGGTATAGACAGGAGTGATGCGTAGGCTGACCTGGCCATGGTGTCCCTAAGCTCGTAACAACAACGCGACCTCTCGGAAACATCAGATGAGGCACACAATCCTCCGGGATTTTCTGTTGAAAAACATAGTAATAACTTTGTAGTTAGCAATGTAGTTTAGTTTTAGAATATTTTATGCAAAAGATGCACAGCTGTCGTAATAGTAGAATTAAAATCTTACCATGCAATCTCCATGGATGTTACCGTAGTTCACCACGTGCACTAGTGGCAAGTATTGACCATAATGTGCAGAAGTTTGATAATAGCTATTGTAATTCTCAAGATGACTAAGAAATGCGGTAAGATGATCTTTCTCCTTATAAGTTAATTCTGCTTCATCATTATAGTAGTAGGTTCTGTCTACCATCTTCCGTACATTTTTTTAAGAATGAAAATAAGCTGTCAATGCAAATAAGTTGTCAACTATTTTTAAATAAACAATATAAATTACTTAATAAATATGGTTGAGAAACTCACATAATGGTAGAACTGGAGGCGTCTACACATCGACCCCAGATGTCGATATTACCTTCAATTTCATCTTCTGGACGAATATCAAAGGTGATAAGCATATTAGGCTCAAATGCATAAGCCTTGCATAGTGCTTGCCAATTTTTGCATTTAAAATAGCAATAGGTGGCTGCATGGTACAATTTTACCGCAAAAGTAAAACCATGCTCGGTCCTCAAGTGAACTATCTTTACCTCCATATCTTTTTCAGTATTGAAACCAATTTTATCCAAGACAACAATTCTTGCATGGCAGGGGATATGCTAGTAGAACAGTAAAAAATTCAAATTAATTATAAGTTGAAGCAAAAGAGGTAGAAGTCATGCTTAATTATGAAAAAAGACTTGTCATTTTGACTTACTGTATCCACTTCGAAGGTCTCATCCAGCATGATGCTGAAGCGCCTACCATCAACTAGGAAAGTCTTGTCACACAGGCCGCGCTCGTCTTCGCAGTATTCACACATACCGAATTCACTTTCGTCGTCAGATATTTCCTATGTTCATAGTTGAAACATTTAAAATTGATCGAAGGAAACTACGAGAAAACTGATCAACACACAGATCACTATTACTCAATATGCAACGGGTTGACTTTAGGTCCGTCGAGTCTTTCCTTCCTAAACTCTCGTCTCACGTATATGGTGTGCACTCCCTCTGATATTACAACCGTCGGTGATGGTGGCTCCTCCATTCGTCCCAGAGTGCATTACACCAAAATGTCTAGCACACTGGAATGAAGGAGAAGCGACCCCCACGACAATAGTCGGGATTCTTCCTTTCTCATATATATATATATGGTGGACACTCTCCCTCACTGAAAGACACACAAGGAGCCAAAACAAACCTAAAGTTAACCCGTTTCATATATCGCGCAATGACATAGAAAAAATTCCCTATGTTTTACCGGAATGACTTGCAAATCACAAATACATTTATAATGAACTCGAATATAATATCACTAATACATCATCCCGAATAAGCCAGTTCAAGAATTACGGCACGCTTTGGATCCTAATGCGTGTGTGACTTTCGGTCTGTTGAGGCTTTCCTTAAGTAACTCTCATATCTCATGGTGTGTTGGTGCGCTCTCTCTCACACTGATATGGTGGTGTATATATGTTGGTGGGCACTCTCTCATAGTAATAGTTCGACCGCCGGTGATGGACACCTCCCCTCTTCTTTTCTTGGGCAATATATCGACGAGTATATCGCAAAGAAGAGAAAAAAGAGGAGGCGCCCCCCACGACAATAGTCGGGATTCCTCCATCAAGAACACACATGGAAGTCACACAAGGAGCAACGACAGACCGAAAGTCACACGCATTATACCGATAAAATATCACAAATATATTAATATTTATAATGACCTTGAATATAATATCACTAATACATCATCCCAAATAATCCAGTTAATGCATCATCAAATATTAACTAATACGTATCGAATATTATCATATAAGATCACTAATACAGATCGAATATCCTAGAATCCAAAGTGGAGGACGGTGAACTTGGTTCACTAGCGGTCTCTGAGTCGCCGGCGGTGGACACCCAAAGATTAGGAACCATCACGGGATCATAACTCAAGTGAGATCCCTGAAGGATCTGCCAGGTATTGTCGAACCGGGCGTCCAATGCCGCCATGTAGCAACGGACATGCTCGTCCTCCTCCCTCACACTACGATGTACCACGTCCGCGGATGCCCACTCCCTCCGCATCAAAAGTGGCCCGCGTGAACGCCACCACAGAATGTCCGGGTCGACGACGATACCTGAATTCCTCACCAACCTCCGAGCCCGGGAAGGTAGCACCTCCCAGTGCCATCCCGGCGGAGCCTAGTCTCGAACACGGCGCTATCAAGCAGGCTCTCGCGGACTACTCGACGACGAGGATGCAGGCCAGGCATCGTCGACAAATTCCTATGAGAACGTTTTCTTATCGTTTAATCACTAATTTTTCATAAAACCCCAATATTTTCATCATTAACATACTAATCTAACATAAACATTCATCATAAACATACTAATCTGACATAAACATTCATCATAAACATACTAATCTAACATAAACATTCATCATTAACATTCATCGTAAAAATTTCTGTAATCTAACATATGCATACTAATCTAACATAAACATTCATCATATAAAAAAATAAAAATATATTTTAAAAATAAATTGCAAGGAGCTGGGGCGGCGGCGGCTCACGGCGGGGGCAGCGGCGGGGCGGCGACAGGGGCGGCGGGGGAGGCAACAAGGGTGGGGCGGCGACGGGAGCGAGGCGGCGATGACGGTGACGGGGGCAGCGGGGGGGGGGCGATGGGGGTGGCGGGGGTGGCGACAAGGGCGGGGCGGCGACAGGGGAGACGGGGGAGGCAACGACGGGGGAGGGGCGGCGACGGGGGCGGCGACGAGGGCACGTCGGCGACGGGGGTGACAAGGGAGGCGACGGGGACGGGGCGGCGACGAGGAGGGGGGTGACGACGGCGGGGGCGGCGACGGGGGCGGCGATGAGGACGGGGACAGCGACGACGGGCTCGGGGCGGCAAGCGACGACGGAGACGAGGACGGCGGGCTCGGGGAAGTGGCAATGAAAACTGCGAAATTTCCTAAGTGCTTCTTATATAGAAGAAGCATTGGTCTCGGTTGGTGGCACCAACCGGGACTAATGCCCACCTTTAGTTCCGGTTGGTGCCACCAATCGGGACCAAAGCTCTGTTTGCAACAGCCCAAAGGGCGGGAAACAGGGACCTTTGGTCCCGGTTGGTGGCACCAACCGGGACCAATGCCAACCTTTGGTCCCGATTGGTGCCACCAATCGGGACCAAAGCCCTGTTTTCGGCAGACCAAAGGGCAGGAAAGAGGGACCTTTGGTCCTGGTTGGTGGCACCAACCGGGACGAAAGGGGGGCATTGGTCCCGGTTGGTGCCACCAACCGGGACCACTCGTCCCTTTTCGTCGGTCGGCGGGGAAGCAGCTGATGTTTAGTCCCACCTCGCTAGTCGAGGGGAGACAACACCTGTTTATAAGCCCGATGCGCTTGACATGTCAAGCTCCTCTCATAGTGAAAATAGATGCCCTTATACATGAAATTTGACCTAAATTCAAAATGCTAGTTAGGTGCCTAGCTAACACCTTGAATTTAGGTTAAATTTCAGTGTAAGCGCATCTATTTTCACTTTTGCTATTTTTAGGTTAAATTTCTAATGCAATCATAACCACTACTAAGGTACCAATTGATCCAACGGCATAATGATACCAAGCCTCAGTATGAATGGCATATTTTCTAATCTTTCTAAGCTTCAAGAGCATTGCATCCATCTTGGTCTTGTGATCGTCGACGATATCGGCAACATGCAACTCCAACCTCATCTTGTCATCTTCAGTTCTTTTCAATTTTTCTTTCAAATGATCGATTTCTTTTTCAGCTTCTATTAACTTCTCGAGCAGAATTGCATAGTCGGTTAGAATTTCTAGTTCAACTACTTCCTATAGATAAAAACATCTACGTCAAGTTTGTGGCATAATTAATTGTCATAGACATTAGATATGTGAAATAGTTATATAAATGATAGTATACCACATCTGAATCATAGACTGGACGAGGGCCGACGTGGGCAGATACCATAACCATGGCACTATATAATAACAAATAATAATAAAAGTAAGAAAATCATACGAGTAAGTATATTTTCTTTTAAAAGAAGATAAGATCAAGAGGCTCACCATGCGCGGGGGATCGACGACGGTTTCAAGACGGGGACGGGATAGGACGGACCGCCAAACCTAGACAAATCTTGACGAAAATGGAGTTTGGACAAGGAGCTTCGAGAGGAAAAAGCTTAAGTTTGGCTTGGGCATTTCATCAAACAGCTCATCTGCATAGGAGGTGAAATAGAGCACCACAAAGCTCTCCCCTCGCCGGCCTGAAAAACAGAGCAAAGTGGAGTGTTGTGCTCGCTGGCGAGGGGGTATATATAAGCATCTCATTGGTCCCGGTTCGTGCCTGGAACCGGGACTAAAGGACCCCCTTTGGTCGCGGATCCAGCCGCGAACCAGGACCAATAGTTGTGGGCCAGGAGCAAGGCACATTGGTCCCGGTTCGTGTCTAGAACCAGGACCGAAGGTTCCAAACGAACCGGGACCAATGCCCCACGTGGCCCGCCCACCCCCCTGGCCTCACGAACCGGGATTGTTGCCCCCATTGGTCCTGATTCGTGACTGAACCGGGACTAATGTGCTGGCCCGGCCCGAACCAATGCCCTGTTTTCTACTAGTGCACAACATCAACCAAGTTTGTCTCATCTTGCACACTTTCACCAAAACTTCTCTTTTTTCTACAACCATTCATTCTTGCCTTTTTGATTGCCCAACAATCTTAAACAACAAGGGCACTAGTAGAAAACAGGGCTTTCGTCACAGCTCGATCTACACATTAGTCCCGGTTGCCTTACGAACCGGGACTAATGTTAGCATTAGTCCCGATTCGAGCGGCTAGGGCGTCGGTCGGGCATTAGTCCCGGTTCGAGCGGGACCTTTAGTCCCGGTTGGAGACACCA
Source organism: Hordeum marinum (assembly GCA_022496015.1). NCBI lineage: Eukaryota > Viridiplantae > Streptophyta > Magnoliopsida > Poales > Poaceae > Hordeum > Hordeum marinum. The sequence continues at coordinate 503,012,027 of CM039674.1, read as the reverse complement.
ACCGGGACTAAAGGGGTTGGGGCTTTAGTCCCGGTTCGTATCTCCAACCGGGACTGGCCTTTAGTCCCGGTTAGAGATACCAACCGGAACTAAAGGGTTTTGAATTTTTTTTGTTTTTTCTATTTGTTTTCTGTTTTTAGGTTCCTTTTTTAAATTGTTTATACCTTTTAGGATATTTGATGTTTTTGAGTGATTCTTTTTGCATTAGATTCAAAATTTTGTATAGCTTGTGTTTGTGCAATTATTTTTCAAATTTGAATGGTTTAAATTTTAATTTATTCAAATTTTCTTCAAACCCTAGATTGTGAATAACTTGAGTTTAAAAATAGTTTTTAATATCATTCTTTTTGCTCCTAGGCACATGTTAGATGGTGCATGTTGAATGCACAAAAACTCTGGAGTTTAAATAAGTTTTAAAAAACGAAATGCCTTTGTAACAGATGAGTTTTCGTCCAAAACCCTGATACTTTGAAAGGGATTGTCCAGTTTGTACACGAAGTGCATCTAGTTTTTACCGTAAGCCTCTCAACTATTTAGCACATGCTATGTGGGTGAAATGATGATACCATGCCAAGTTTCAACCTTTTTAGAGTTCATTTGTAGTGCTTTTCAATTTCATGGTCATTTAGCTCAAAAAATTAATAAATGTATGAAAAATAGCAAATGAAGTGGGAAAGGTTTGAAAATTGATAATGTGGCTTTGGATGGTGCATGTTGAACGCACAAAAAGTCTGGAGTTGAAACAAGATTAAAAAAAGTGTTATGAAAAAGTAAAACGGCTATAACTTTTGCATACGATGTCGAAAAAAAGTGTTATGAAAAATAATTTTTTAAAATAAATGATGTCATATTTGGATTCCTCACATTTTTCTGATAATAATGGATATCTTATTTGTTGAATTTCGATTTACAGATTTAAAGATATTAATTATGCCATATTAAATGAATAAATTAACATTATTACTTATTTTATTTTCATTGAAATTCAATATTATTATTAATAATTTATTGTTTTTTATTTTAATAATTTTTTGGAATTCAGAAAATTAAATCGTGTTGCATCAAGACCCAAGGGTTAATAGGATTGATAGCTTAGTATTGTCAAGAAAACAACAAGTGCAGACTTGGAAACTAAGGGTAATAGAACTCGAAAGTTAAGTGTGCTCGGGTTGAAGCAGTGAGAGGATGGGTGACCGGTTGGGAAGTTAGACGATTTGGAATGAGGGGTGATTAGAGATTAAATTGTCAAATAAATCCACAGCAGTGAGGTGGGGTGATTAGAGATTAAATTGTCAAATAATTCAAAGATTTGAAAATCAGAAAAAATAAATAATTATTATAATAATAAATTATTTTTAAAAATACCTTTAGTACCGGTTGGTAACACCAACTGGAACTAAAGGTCCCGCTCTAGAAAGCTGCCACGCAGAGCCCCTTTAGTCCCGGCTCGTAGTCCAACCGGGACTAAAAGTGGAGGCGTTTAGTCTCGACCCTTTAGTCCCGGTTCTAGAACCGGGACTAAAGGCCCTTACAAACCGGGACAAAAGGCCCGTTTTCTACTAGTGGGGATTGACCTCCACGCCTCCTAGAAAACAAAGCTTGTAATTTGGCTAGTACCTAACATAAACAACATCCAAATAAAAAACAAACTAACATAAACATACTTTGGCCTTTCAGGAGTGTAACGACATTTTGGAGATCCTTTTCGGTGCCCAAGTTCCTAGCACAGCTTGCATCTATTTTTGTTACCTTTTTGGGGCCTTTTTGGCTTTCCATCCTTCTTTCCCTTGCCCTTTTTACTACTCCCACCTCTCAAACCATGCCTTGAATCTACTCTCTTTAGGCCTGCCAGCCTTTCTATTTGTTAGGGGAGGACACATGGAAAATTCAATTTCCACTTCGGGCCATTGAGACTGATCTGTAAGTGCTGGAATTGGAGTTGCATATGCATCCTTGAATCTTGCTATTGAGTAATATTCGTGCAAATATGGGTGCATATTTATCTTCAGTCGGGAGGCCAAGAAAAGTATGGCATGATCACATGGTTTCCCAGTGTGTTGCCACTCCAAACATGTGCAATCATGCATTTCAGTGTTACCAACATGCCTTCTACCAGTTTTGGTATCTCTAACTTCAGCACCCCAAACAGAAGATTTTTCAACGGATAAATGCGTCAGATTTCTGCTCCTGTTGACCACCTGTTGTACCACCGGAGGAAGCTTATACCCTTGTAGACAATCCCCAATCCTTCTTCTCAATTCCCACAAGCGCATGATCATGATCCTGATTTGGTCAACCATGTCATGCACAGGCAATTTTTTTAACTTCTTCACCTTGTTGTTAAAACTTTCTGCCAAGTTGTTGATATGATCACACTTGATGGCAGTGTTAAATCCTGACCTATACCATAATAGAGAATGGTAGGTGTTCACCCATGGACCAAACTTAGGGCATGCTGTCATTATCTTACCAAGATGACATGAATGTGTTTGTTTAGTGTAAGATCTTGCTACTGGCCACATGCGACCAAATTCTTTACCTCTGAATTTTTTGATCAAATTCATCCACATATGGCCGAAGCAATCTCTCTGCTCAAAATGAGGAAAAACATTCTTCACTGCGTTTTCTAGCCTTTTGCATGCATCTGTGTGGACTGCCAAAGGTGACACTGGCCCTATGCATCTTTTCAACTGCATCATGAACCATGTCCACGAGACCTCAGTCTCTGACTGAAACAAGCCAATAGCAATAGGGAACATCCAGTTGTGTCCATCCAACGCATTGCAAGCTACCAATTGACCATCCCACTTGCCAGTCAAAAATGAAGAGTCTATGCTCAAATATGGACGACACCCTGCCTTGAAGCCATCAATGCAAGGCTTTAAAGCCATCAAAAACTTAGAGAAAGGGACTCTTCCATCCTCTGTTACCTTGGTATCTATCTCCACAACACTGCCAGGTGACCTCTTCTCCACCTCTGCTTTGAAATTATAAAGCATCCTAAAAGTATTTGCCCAGTCACCATATAATTGTTTCATTGCCCTTTGTTTTGCCTTCCACACTGTGTTATACTTCACCTTAATGGGGTATTGATTTTCTAAATCTACTTTAAGTTTCTTTGCAGTAGTGTTTGGTTTCTTGGCTAAAATAGGAGTGATTTTTTCTGCAATCCAAAGTTGTGATATCATGGTTGCTACTCTCAGTGAACTTGTAATACAAGTATGTGGGTGTGGGATTTGATTCACCCTAATGGTACTTCCATCAGGTTGGCGTCTAGCAGATATGTACCACTTGCAAGGCTTGACACTTCCATCAAAACCTCTACATCTTGTATAAAACTTCTTTCTATCCGTCCACTTAGTCTTGGCATCAAACTCATGTTTGACTGCATAAGTCTTGAAACACATCCTAAACTCATCCATGTTTGGGAACAACTTTCCCACTGCAATAACAAGGTTTTCCTTGGCATACACATTTACCAACTCATCATCGTGTGCATCATCTACATCATCTGCAGCATCTTCCATCAGCTGTCCATCCACATCTTCAGTTCTATCTCTGGTAGCATCAGTATCAGTAGGCATACTAGATTCACCATCCTTCTCCTTATCTTCAACCGCTACTGGAATGCCAAATTTTTTGGCCATCTCAGTGTCATCCATTGGTGCAATGACTAAATCAGTTGGGTCATTTAATTCTATTGAATTCCAATCAAGAGAAACAACCCTTGCAACACCATCAGAGCCCTCTTCTGCATCAACCCCCCCAGGTAATACTGTCACTTCACCTGTACACATGGGCATTATCTGCCTCTCTGAAGCCCAATCATCATCTACCATCTGTGAAGCTAACTTTGAGGGCACATATCCAACCTTAGAATCTGATTTCAGATCAACAAGCTCTGCATGAAACATAGTTTTTTTGGTTGTCCAGCCATCTTGTCGATCAATTTCATCAACCATCTCTTCACCATCCTCAATTCTCACATACTCTCCTTTCCAATTATCAAACCGTAACAATGCTACCTCTTGATCTGGACCCCAAAAAATGCTCTCCCCAATTTTTTTCACCACGTTCTTCACGGCCTCCTCTTCCATGCTCTGTAGTTCTTGTGGATCAATCTCTGCAAAATCAATCTCCCACTTCACAATTGTATCTCTCTCTATGTCCCGCATGCTACCATCACCTAGCTTTGCCTTAGAAGGAAGAAATTCCACACTGAATTTGAACGTCTAAGCACCACCACCCCTGTTTGTCAATGTCGGGGCAGTGTGAGGTGAGCTAGCGGAAGCAGACGAGGCACAAATCGCATAGGTTGGAAAGGATGTAGTTGTCTCTCGCGGCTCCATCGTGGTCAGCCCCCCTCCCCCCCACCCAAATCTGGATCAAATCGGCCAAAAACAAAGGGAAATACAAGCGATGCGGTGAGATCTAACTAGACATGGAGGAGAACAGGACAGGGTTCCGGATTCACTCACCAGAGCCACCGTCGTCGACGAGAACGAAAGCTCTGCCGCTGCTATCACCCAGAACAAAAGCTCCGCCATCGCCGCCGTCGGCTCGCCGCCAGGAACGAAGAGGAGGGAGCAACACGGGTTCAGAAAGGGGTACCCGTTCGGACAGGCATGGGGAAATGATTCACCTGATGAACTGACAAGTGGGGCCCGTAACTAGATGCACTGCCAAGTAGGGCCCGTATGTCTTAAACATAACCTCACTCCCGTTGACGACCATTTAAAACACCCGAGTGGGTCTTGTCTATTTGGGCTTCTGAAACGTCTCGCGAGAGCCATTTTCGTTAACTACGTCGCATTTTTTCCACTTCACCTCAAAAGTGTTGCACATTAGCTATTGACCCCTCCGACCCGGCCTTCCTCTGCCGCTTCCGCGAGCGTCACCTGCCCCGCCTCCTCGGCCTCTGCGTGGGCTACCCATGTGAGTATCAGTTCGTGTCTCTCCCACAGCCCCCGGAGCTTGCCGCCCTCTCACGCCGGGCCACCTCTTCCTGCGACGACGTCCACGGAAGCCTGCGAATGAATCACTGCCGGAACGGCCGCCTCATCACCGAGTCCTTCAACGAAGGCCCGTCGAAGCATGACGTTCTGGTGTCGCTGCTCACCGGGGAGTCTGCAGCCGTCCTCCCTCCGGCCAGTGACTACGAGGAGCGCCTTCCAGGAAGATTCAAGGAGATGTTCCTACCGGAGGATGGGGGCCGCGATGGCATCACCTTGGTGCACCTCTCGCAGGTCGGGCGAAAAGTGTATGCCGACGTGTGGGTACTGGGATCCGGCGGATGGGGCGTCCCTGTCACCGCCGTGATAGAGATAGAGCCCCCGTATCGCACGCCCTACTTCATAGAAGTGCTATCACCCGTCCATGGCAAGATCTTCATGGTGACCACCGCCGGGTACACCCCGGGGCTAGATTTGGTCGCGGCAACCTTCTTCATCCTCGAACTCCCGGCTCGAGTACGGCACAACTACATGCTGTCATGTGCGGTGGATTCTGGGCTCTATCTCGTCAACGCCGACGGGTTTCAGCTCAGTGTGTAGCTCCATCCGTTGAGTGGCGCAGGAGGCTGGGTGCTGTTGGACACATTTTGTGTCCATGAGGCATTTACACGTCTCGCGGGCGAAAGTTCGGGGCCTCACGCGAATTTTGTTGATGTTGTTGCGGTCGGAGACAATGCCGATTATGTGTTCTTGGATCATCCAGCACCCGGTGCTCTGTTTTTTGTTCATCTGAGGAGCCGGGTGGTTGAGAAGGTCTATGAGAGGGAGGCAGACGAGACTGGGTATTATCGTGGGATGTGTAACCACATACAAGTCTCTCCCATTATGATGATTTGGCCGCCGATCTTCCCGGCACGGAAGGTAGGCCTTGATCAAGAGGAACGATCCCTCTGTGTTTGATCCTTGTAGTACTAGATATTACAGTCAATCGATCATGTAAAGTGGGTCTTAAGAACCTCCGTTCACTTCAATAAATCTTTATCTATACCTAATATTATATTACTAATATATATATATATACTAATACTAATACAAATACTAATACTAATATTAAAGGAAGAATTGTTTCTTTTTTTTAGTCAAATCATTCTTTTGCATGGAAAAATAAAGGAACTGAGACAAAATAAGGAAGCGGTGTAAGGAATACGGGCTGAAATAACAAAGGAAATCTCTCTAATTATGACGCCGCGATCATAAGAAAAGGGAAGGAAAGGAACTGAGAGAGCATAAGAAAAGCATACTCAGGCGAGTATGAATGGAATTGACTGAGGCATGAGACGTGTAAAAATGTTTTCCGTTGTAACGCACGGGCATTTGCGCTAGTAAATAAATGAGTTTGCTAAAGTGTTTTGCAAGATATCCAGCAGAACTACACTGAATCTTCTAAGCTTGATGGCAGTGTGTATAAGATATTGCCTATATGAGAACTTTCGGGTAATGATCGGCCGTGTAGAAAAACTTTGAAAGACAGCCAAATAAAACGGCAAGCTGCAACTGAAAGAGAAATAACTGAGAATACAGTTTTTTCAAGCAACTTTCATTTGTGCTCTCCACAGAGATGGATCAAAGGATAAGACATGTAATTCATGATATCCCTTTTTTCAAAATTATATTCCTTCTTTTATACAACTCACCATTGCAAATGTCTAGACTTCATGTTGCTTACTGACAGTTGTAGAACACTAGGTTCTGGAGTCATGTAAGGCGCATCATAAGAACCTCTTTTCATTTCACTAGTAGAAAATAGGGCTTTGGTTCAGGCCCGAAATACCATTAATCCCGGTTCACTCAAGAACCGGGACCCATGGTGGCATCGGTCCCGGTTCGTGAGGCCAGAATGCCGACGGGGCCTCGTGGGCCATTGGTCCCGGTTCGTCTGACCCCTTTGGTTCCGGTTCCATACACGAACCGGGACCAATGGACCTCGCTCCTGGCCCACAATCATTGATTCCGGTTTGTGGCTGGAACCGGGACCAAATGTGGTCCGTTAGTCTCGGTTCCGGCCACAAAGCGGGACCAATGGTTGGCCTATATATACCCCCTGCCCGCGAGCAGAGTAGTGCACCGCTCTGTTTTTTGGCCGGCCGTGGTAGAGCTTTGTGGTGCTCTACCTCACCTCCTATGCACATGAGGTGTTCGATGAAATGCCCCAACCACACTTCAGGTTTCTCCTCTCAAAGCTCCTTGTCCAAGCTCCATTATTCTCAAGATTTGTCTAGGTTTGATAGTCCGTCCTGTCCCGTCCCCGTCCTCACCGCCGTCGATCGCCCGCGCCCATCTCGGCGGCGGCACCACCGTGGTTAGCCTCTTCTTCTTATCTTCTTTTAAAATAAAAAAAGTTCTTACTTGTATGATTTAGATAGATACTTGTGTAATTTTCTTATTTTTATTATTGTTTGTTATTATATAGTGCAATGGTTTTGGTATCCACCTCCATCGGTCCTCCTCCTGTCTATGATTCGGATGTGGTATATATTATCTTTTATAACTATTTCTTTTATTTAGTGTTGATGACAATTATGCCGACCAACGTGACATAGATTTTTTTAATCTAGGAGGTATGTGAATCGGAAATTCCAACCGACATAGAAATTTTGTCGAGAAGTTAAATTTGGTTGAAAAAGAAAACAATTACTTGAAAGAAAAATTACAAAGAGTTGAAGAGGAGAAGATGAAGTTGGAGTTGCATGTTGCCGATGTCGTCGATGATCACAAGATCAAGATGGATGCAATGCGTTTGAAGATTAGAAAGATTAAAAAATATGTCATTCATACTGAGGCTTGGTATCATTATGCCGTTGAATCAATTGGTACCTTAGTAGCGGTTATGATCGCATTTGTTGTTGCATTTAATTTTTTTACATAGTATCAATGTATGTTTTAATTAGATGCTCTAGAGAGCTATATGTTGTTCAATAATGAGAACTATGTATGAACTTTATGTATTTATTTTACTCACTACTGTACTTTGGCTTTAATGTGATGATGAATTTCTATTAATTTTGCCACTTTCTATTCATGATATGTTGTAATGGTTTTTAATACACTTTATTATATAACGAATGCAGATGAGCCGGCAATGAATGTACGGTGACCGACATACCTCCGAGTATATTAAGGGCCTGCATAATTTTCTCGAAGCGGCTGAGGCAAACAAGCAGAATGGTTTTATGCATTGTCCATGTACTGTGTGTGAGAATACGAAGGCTTTCTACAACTCTAAAACCCTACACTTCCACCTGCTTGAGAAGGGTTTTATGCCACACTATAATGTTTGGACCAAGCACGGAGAAAGAGGGGTTATGATGGAAGACAACGAAGAATAAGAGGATGATGACAACTATGTGCCTCCTGAATATGGTGATGCTGCAACTGGGAAAGATAAGATCAAGAGGAACTAGACGATGTGCCTGATGATGATCTTCGTCGGGTAATTGTTGATGCGAAAGTGAAAAGGAGAAGTTGAAGTTCGATCGCATGTTAGAGGATCACAAAAAAGGATTGTACCCCAATTGCGAAGATAGCAACACAAAGCTCGGTACCAAATTGGAATTGATGCAGCGGAAGACAGAGAATGGTGTACCTGACAAAGGATTTGAGAAGCTAATGAAAATATTGAAGAAGAAGCTTCCAAAGGATAACGAATTGCCCGACAGTACGTACGCAGCAAAGAAGGTTGTATGCCCTCTGGGATTGGAGGTGCAGAAGATACATGCATGCCCTAATGACTGCATCCTCTACCGCGGTGTGTACGAGCATTTTAACGCATGCCCGGTATGCGGTGCATTGCGTATAAGATCAGACGAGATGACCCTGGTGATGTTGATGGCGAGCGCCCCAGGAAGAGGGTTCCTGCCAAGGTGATGTGGTATGCTCCTATAATACCACGGTTGAAACGTCTGTTCAGAAACAAAGAGCATGCCAAGTTGATGCGATGGGACAAAGAGGACCGTAAGAAAGACGGGAAGTTGAGAGCACCCGCTGACGGGCCGCAGTGGAGAAAGATTGAGAGAAAGTGGAGCGACTTTACAGGTGACCCAAGGAACATATGGTTATGTTTCAGTGCAAATGGCGTTAATCCTTGTGGGGAGCAGAGCAGCAAGCATAGCACATGGCCTGTGACTCTATGTATGTATAACCTTCCTCCTTGGTTGTGCATGAAGAGGAAGTTCATTATGATGTCAGTGCTCATCCATGGCCCTAAGCAACCCGGCAATGACATTGATTTGTACCTAAGGCCATTAGTTGATGAAATTTTACAGCTATGGAATGAAAGAGGTGTACATGTGTGGGATGAGAAAGAACATGACGAATTTGACCTACATGCGTTGCTGTTTGTAACCATCAACGATTGGGCTGCTCTCAATAACCTTTCAGGACAGGCAAATAAGAGATACCACGCATGCACACATTGTTTAGATGACACCAACAATATATATTTGGACAAATGCAAGAAGAACGTGTACCTAGGGCATCGTCGATTTCTTCCGACCAACCATGAATGTCGAAAGAAAGGAAAGCATTTCAAAGGTGAGGCAGATGACCGGAAGAAGCCCGCCCTCCGTACTGGTGATCACATACCTGATATGGTCAATGATTTAAAAGTAATCTTTGGAAAGGGTCCTGGCGGACTATCTGTTCCGACTGACGATGCGGGACGCGCACCCATGTGGAAAAAGAAATCTATATCTTGGGACCTACCCTATTGGAAAGACCTAGAGGTCCGCTCTGCAATTGACGTGATGCATGTGATGAAGAATCTTTGCGTGAATCTGCTAGGATTCTTGGGAGTGTATGGGAAGACAAAATATACACCAGAGGCACGGGTTGAACAGCAACGTGTGCATGAAAAAGACGGCATGCATCCAAAGCAATACGAAGGTCCTGCTAGCTACGCTCTTACCAAAGAAGAGAAGGAAATCTTCTTTGAATGCCTGCTCAGTATGAAGGTCCCGTCTGGCTTCTTGTCGAATATAAAGGGAATAATAAATATGGCAGATAAAAAGTTCCAGAACCTAAAGTCTCATGACTGCTACGTGATTATGATGCAACTTCTTCCGGTTGCATTGAGGGGGCCTCTACCGAAAAACGTTCGATTAGCCATTGTGAAGCTATGTGCATTCCTCAATGCAATCTCTCAGAAGGTGATCGGTCCAGAAATCCTGCCAAGGTTAAGGAGTGATTTGGTGCAATGTCTTGTTAGTTTCGAGCTGGTGTTCCCACCATCCTTCTTCAATATCTTGACGCACGTCCTAATTCATCTAGTCGACGAGATTGTCGTTCTAGACCCTGTATTTCTACACAATATGTTCCCCTTTGAGAGGTTCATGGAAGTCTAAAAGAAATATGTTCATAACCGCACTAGGCCAGAAGGAAGCATCTCAATGGGACATCAGACAGAGGATCTCATTGGGTTTTGTGTTGACTTCATTCCTGACCTTAAGAATATTGGTCTCCCTCAATCGCGGTATGAGGGGAGACTGACTGGAAAAGGCACGCGAGGAGCGGACTCAATAATATGTAGGGACGGGCATTCTTGGTCTCAAGCACACTACACAATTCTACAGAATTCTATCTTGGTGACCATGTATGTCGATGAACACAAGAATATTCTGCGCATCAAACACCCGGAGCAGTGTGACGACTAGATTACATGTGAATACATCAGGACTTTCGGCAGTTGGTTGCAAACACGTCTCATGCGTGACAACACTATTTCTGATGAGCTGTACTCGTTGGCTAGGGGACCATCTTCGACTGTATTGAGTTACAAAGGGTACGAGATAAATGGGAATACATTTTACACGATCGCCCAAGATCAAAAGAGCACCAACCAAAACAGCGGTGTCCGCTTTGATGCAGCAACCAAGAGGGGAGAGGACACATATTATGGTTACATAGTGGACATATGGGAACTTGATTATGGACATGATTTTAAGGTCCCTTTGTTTCAGTGCAAATGGGTCAATCTCTCAGGAGGCGGGGTACAGGTGCACCCACAGTACGGAATGAAAATAGTGGATCTGAACAATCTTAGGTACACACACGAACCATTCGTCCTAGCCAATGATGTGGCGCAGGTTTTCCATGTGAAGGACATGTCTACCAAACTGAGAAAAAGAAAAGATAATGAAGCGAATACATCATACGATGAGCCAAAACGCCACATAGTTCCTTTAGGAAAAAGAGACATCATGGGATTGGAGGGCAAGACAGACATGTCTGAACATTATGAAGAGTTCATGAAATTCCTCCCTTCAGAGTCAAGGTTGACCCAAGGACCCTGTTAAACGATGAAGATTATCCATGGTTACGGCGCAATAATCAAAGGACACAAGCGAAGAAAAAGTGAAGACTTTCTCTCCACAACTATTATGATGATGCCTTTGATCGAGAATATCACTGCAGTTAAATGTGAAGAAATGAAATACCTTTGTAACAGATGAGTTATCGTCCGAAACCTTGATACTTTGAAAGAGATTGTCCGTTTTGTACATGAAGTGCATCCAGTTTTTGCCGTAACCCTCTCAACCTTTTAGCACATGCTATGTGGGTGAAATGATGATACCATGCCAACTTTCAACCTTTTCAGAGTTCATTTGTAGTGCTTTTCAATTTCATGGTCATTTAGCTAAAAAAATCAATAAATGCATGAAAAATATCAAATGAAGTCAGAAAGGGTTGCAAATTGATGATGTGGCTTTGAATGGTGCATTTTGAACACACACAAAGTCTGGAGTCCAAATAAGTTCAAAAAATGAAATCCCTTTGTAATAGATGAGTTATCGTCCGAAACCCTGATACTTCGAAAGAGATTGTCCGTTTTGTACACGAAGTGCATCCAGTTTTTGTCGTAACCCTCTCAACTTTTTAGCACACGCTATGTGGGTGAAATGATGATACCATGTCAACTTTCAACCTTTTCAGAGTTCATTTGTAGTGCTTTTCAATTTCAGGGTCATTTGGCTCAAAAAAATCAATAACTGCATGAAAAATAACAAATAATGTCGGGAAGGGTTGAAAATTGATGATGTGGCTTTGAATGGTGCGTTTTGAACACACAAAAAGCCTGGAGTTCAAATAAGTTCAAGTAAATGAAATGCCTTTTGTAACCGATGAGTTTCCGTCTGAAACCCTGATACTTCGAAAGAGATTGTCCGTTTTGTACACGAGTGTATCCGGCTTTTGCCGTGACCCTCTCAACTTTCTAGCACATGCTATGTGGGTGAAATGATGATACCATGCCAACTTTCAACCTTTTCATAGTTCATTTGTAGTGCTTTTCAATTTCAGGGTCATTTGGCTCAAAGAATAAACTAATAGCAAAAAGAATGAACCAGAAAACTTGTATGAAACTCTAATAGAAAAAAATGAACATAAAATAATCAATTAAAATATTCTGTTATGATCAACTAAAATAACTATAATATTCTCTAATAGCAAAAAGAATCAACTAAAAAGCTTTTATAAAACTCTAATGGCAAAAGGAATCAACTAAAAAGCTTTTATAAACCTCTAGTATTTTTGAAACTAAAATTATATAAAATTTATACGACTGAAATTATCAAAGTATTTTTTGTTCAAAACATTAATAGCAAAAAGAATTTTCATAAAGAATTTTTTAAAGAAACTTTAATAGCAAACTAAAATAACCAAATCTGTTTTTGATTAAAACAGACATTTAAAATAACCTAAAACTTACAAAATAACAGGAAAAAGAATCACGAAAAAATCTATTTTTTAGTAAATCACAAACTAGTGATTCACACAAATTTCAAAAAAGTCAAATAAACTATTCAAATGTGAAAACTAATGGCACTAACAGAAAGTTTATAATTTTTGTGGCCTAAAAGCAAAAAGAATCACTGAAAAACAGTAAGTAGGAACAAAATAAAATAAATAGAGCAAAAAAACAAAAAAAATGGATTTTTTTAAATGCCACCTACAGGGCCACCACGGCATGAATACGACTAGAAAACCAACCAGCTTGTTGGGCCAGGATTCAGGCCCGCATGCAGTGACAGATTAAGCCGAAAGCCTGTAGTTGAGAGGAGGTCGGGAGGGTGTGCGGAACAGCGCTTATAAACCACTCCCAAGCTCTCTCGGCTAGCGAGGTGGGACTCAAATTTTGGCCCCGGGCAGCACCAAACTTTGGTCCCGGTTGGTGCCACCAACCGGGATCAATGCCCACCTTTGGTCTCGGTTGGTGCCACCAACCGGGACCAAAGGTCCCTGTTTCCTGCCTGTTGGCCTGCTGAAAACTGACCTTTGGTCCCGGTTGGTGGCACCAACCGGGACCAATGCCCCCATTTAGTCCCAGTTGGTGCTACAAACCGGGAGCAAAGGTCCCTGTTTCCCGCCCTTTGGGCCGCTGAAAATTGACCTTTGGTCAAGGTTGGTAGCACCAACCAGGACTAAAGGGGGCATTGGTCACGGTTGGTGCCACCAACCGGGACCAATGCCCTGGCTATATAAGCCCACACTTTGAAATTTTCAGCATTCTCATCTCGCCCCCGCCGACACCGACGCCGACGCCAACAGGCTGCCACGACGTCGTGGCCGCGCTCCTGCCCCGCCGTTGCCGTCGCCGCCCCCGAGCTCGCGCGTTGTCTCTCCTCCCTGAGCCCTCGCCGCGCCCCTGCCCTGCCGTCACCGTCGCCGTCGCCGCCCCCGAGCCCGCACGCTCTCCCTCCTTCCCGATCCCTCGGCGCCCCCGCTGTGAGCCGCCGCCCGAGCTTTCCTTTTTTTCATAGATTTTTTTGTTCATGTATGTAGATGTACTATATATGTAGATTTTTTTTGTTCATGTATGTAGATGTATATGTAGATTTTGGGCCACCACCCCGAGCCCATCCCGGCTCCACCTAGAGCCACCACCATAGATGCCCGAGAGCCGCCGTCCCATCCATCTCCGGCGTAGGAGCCCCGCCGCCCGTCCCGTCCATCTTCAGCGGTGCCGCAACACACACACACACACCGCGCACGCGCGCGCACACACACACACGTATTGTTTAAAAAAGTGGAGATTTTTGTGGTTGGTATGCAACATTTTTTCATTAAGCGATGTGTTAAGAAAATTATACGTAGATGGATAAATAGATTAATATTGTTAGATGATTTTGTTTATGATGCTTTTTATGTTTTAGTTGTTTTATGTTTTAGTTAATTAGGAGTCCTAGGAAAAATTAGTAGTGTATGTTAGATTAGAGAAAAATTCTTGGGTTTTGGAAAAATTAGAGATTAAACGATAAGAAAATGTTCTCATAGGAATTTGTCTCGACATCAATGATGCCCGGCCCGCATCCTCGTCGTCGAGTGGTCCGCGAGAGCCTGCTTGATAGGCGCCATGTCCAGGACTGGGCTCCGCCGGGCTGGCACTGGGAGGTGCTACCTTCCGGGGCTCGATGCTTGGTGAGGAATCCGGGTCTCGTTGTTGACCCAAACCTTCTTTGGTGGCAATCACGTGGGCCACTTTTGGTGCAGATGGAGCGGGCCCTCGCGGAGGTGGTACGTCGTCGTGTGAGGGAAGAGGACGAGGACGTTCATCGCTACATGGTTGCGTTGGACGCCAGGTTCAACAATATCTGGCAGATTCTTCAGGGATCTCACCCGAGTTATGATCCCGTGATGGTTCCTTATCTTTGGGTGTCCACCACCCGTGTCTCACTAACCGCTAGTGACTTAGATTATTCGATAGTATTCGATCTGTATTAGTGATCTTATATGATAATATTTGAGATGTATTAGTAAATATTTGATGATGCATTAATAACTGGATTATTCGAGATGATGTATTAGTGATATTATATTCGAGTTCATTATAAATGTATTGGTGATATTTTATCGGTATAATGCGTGTGTGACTTTCGGTCTGTCGTTGCTCCTTGTGTGACTTTCATGTGTGTTCTTGATGGAGGAATCCCGACTGTTGTCGGAGGGCGCCTCATCTTTCTTCTCTTCTTTGCGATATATTCGTCGGTATAATGCACAAGAAGATAAGAGGTGGGGCATCCATCACCGATGGTCAAACTATTACTATGAAAGAGTGTTCACCAACATATATACACCACCGTACCAGTGTGAGAGAGTGTGCACAAACATACCATGAGATATACGAGTTATTTAAAGAAAGTCTCGATGGACCGAAAGTCACACACGCATTAGGATCCAAAGCGTGCCATAATTCTTTAATCATGAACACGGGAAATTTCGTCGTCATCAAACGACGATATGATCCAAGCGTGTGAATTTTGCGGTGAAGATAAGGGTATTTGTGACCAGCCTGGGCTGCGAGATGGCATGTTCTTCACCATGAAGTTTTACGAGGACTTTGATATTTCTACTGTACGCAACGGTCACAACTGTTTTTTCGTAATTAAGCATGACTTCTGTTTCTTTCCTTCAACGTGTAATTTCTGTTTTATACAATTCGACTAGTTCATCCCCTTTCATGCAAGACGGTATTTCTTGGAGAGACTCGGTTTCGAAGAGCACGAAGGTTTCGAGACGAGGACAACCAACCTGAGGACTAAACATGATCACACATTTCTTGTGAAAGTAGTGAATGCACCTAATAACACAGAATTAGGATGCTCAAATTGGAAGCTCTTTCCAAGGCATATGGATTTCAGGAGGATATGGAAATAACCTTCGATCTTCATCCTGAAGATCATATTGAAGGAAACATCGACATTTGGATAGATGTCGATATGCTTCCTGTTTTACCTCCATGTGAGTTTGTCAACCATGCATATTTGTCAAGTAATTTGCATTCTATATATATAAATATTTGGTGTTCATTCGTACTAAATTTGTTAATTTTTAATTTACAGCTTATTTCGTTTCTTCGAGTGAAACACAGAACATAATCGACATGACACACTACACTTATGGATCACATCTAACTTGGGAGGAGAAGGATGGTCTTATCTACTTTGTTATTGGTGTCCTAGATGGTAGGGACATCTTCCCGTATAATTTGGGAACTGACCCAAATTACATTGCTAACATGCTGGTAGGGACTTTAACTTTGTATGATTAATATGATGATGATGAGTTGTTAGATCTTGTATAATTAATGATTTCCTTCATTTGCTTATTAGCTAGCCTCGAGTTCTTTCTATATGTATAGTAGCTAGCAGCGTCGACCAAGCACGGAGAAAGAGATGTCACTTCAAAAAACCCTCTCTATATGAAACTCTCCAAAACCCGCTACCCCCCCCCCCTTCAAAAAAAAAACCACCTCCTGCCAGATGCTCACGCGTGGATGCCTTTTGGTCCCGGTTGGTGTTACCAACCGGGACTAAAGGTCCTCCTGCCTAGGCTCCCCGCAACGTCCACGTAGACCCCCTTCTATCCCGGTTCGCTCTAAAGGTTTTGGGCTTTAGTCCCGATCCTTTAGTCCCGGTTCCTGAACCGGGGCTAATGAGCCTCTGGAACCGGGACAAATGGGTAGTTTTCTACTAGTGTTTTAGCTAAAGAAAACTTAAGTTTCTAAAAGTGTGTTATTGCAAAACTGAATCTTCTAACTTAAGCGCAATTTATATAATATTTGCCTTCTAAAGACTTATCAGTAATGAAGGTTTTCTGGTAGTGAGGAGGCCAGTAGTGCAAAAGTACTCAAAATATGGCCATCTTTTTCAAAAAATTGAGAAAAAATATGGCCATGTAAAAATCGTTGGAGCAGCTGGAAGAGAAATAACTCAGAGTTTGTGGCAAGCTATATTCGTGTTCTGGACAGGGATAACTCAAATGATAAGAGAAATAATGCATGTTGAACATTAGTTGTGATATCCACTTTATTTACATTAAAATGAATTTTATATTCCAATTTTTATTTCCACAATGCTACAATCGAAATATCAATCAGTTCACTTCTAGTAGCTACTTGTCATCAATGTGAAAGATGAGAAGGCTGCCGAAGGAGGCAACGAGGCAAATGGAGAGGTTGTGGCACACACCGACATGCAGATTCAACGTTTGGAAAAATCGGGAGATGAACTGTTGCACCACCCTAACCAATGGTCGAAGCAGCAGATAGATAACACATGTGGAGCACTAGGCAAAGCCGCATCAAGTTGGGAATCCCAAGCCCCCCTCCCTCTGGAGAGCATGCTCTATCTCACACCACTAAACAATAGCCTACTTTGCATATTATCTTCCTTTCCTGAACAATTCTCAAAATTCATTTTGATTTCAACAATTTCTTGACAAGAAGGTCCAGTGACATCATGACACAGTCCGATATTGTGATGAGTATCGACTTGAGTAAAAAAGATTGCACCAAGCATCAGCTACACGACTCTACATGTATTCCACTTATTAGCAACCTTGTCGACATTACCAAATTGGAGTTGTGCCGTCGATTGCCAGCAAAATCTTAGGCAAACCAAGATAGGTGCACAACAATTGCAACTACTGGACATGCAACTTCTGGCAAAGTAACTCCTTCTGGTAATGTATCAGGAAGGTGAAGACCTCTATTAACTAAATATAACTTGAGGCCTTTTTGTGTCATCTTGCTCAGGCGACTCGGGGCGATTAGGTTTTCCCCCACATGACCACCCTCTGCTCCCCTTCCATCGATGTTGCCACTAGCGTCACTAGCCTCTCGGCCTCCGTCCTCCTCTCCTGCATGTCTCTCGCGCTAGCTCCTCCATGCACGGCCATGCCGGCAAAATTCGGGGCCCTATGCGAAACTAAAAAATGGGACCCCATCTCACTGCAAAAATAAGTGAACAAGCAATTACATGAACCGAACTAATGTTTCCCAAAATGATGCAAATCTGTATTATTGAAACACAATATAAAAATGATGAATAAAACTAAATTAAATTATAAAGTAGCATATATTTTGGAGATCATGTGTCAGTGTTTGGATATTAGAGAAACCGTTTAACTCACCTAATTTTGGGTCATGTCTGGTTGAGCTGCTATACTATGATCTTTAATCGAGGAGGTAAATACCGATATCTAACGAAGTAACGGTCCCTGCCAAAATTTAACAAGGAAATTTGGAACTAGGAATAGGAAACGAAGTTAATTGGAAAGGAGGACTTGCTAAGCACCTGAAGACTAGAGTCGGTCACGGACGACCCGACGAGGCGACGACTTTGGAATATGGGAGAGGAAGCTACGAAGGCAACAACGACAGGAGCCTAAATCCGATCGATCTCGTGAGGCGAAGGCTATGAGACAATCCTGTTTCCTATAATGATGGTACCCTTTTTAGACCGACGGTAGCGTTTCCATATTACCGATGGAGCATTTTATTTTGAGAAATATCGATCAAGCACCTGTGCTCGATGGCCTCGACTCAGGCCCAACTCCAGCTCCCGATCGACTCAGGCCCAATTCCAGCGAGTATGATTTTTCTTTTGAGAAATACTACTAATTCTATATACAAAATTTGGGCCCCCCTAAATTGTGGGCCCTGTGCAGGTGGCACATTTTGTACCATCGTTGGCCCGGTCCTGTCTCCATGTAATGTGTGGCGGATGTCTGCACTTCTCAACGGCTCTAGAGGCCACATCTATCGTGCTGCCATCCTTCCCCGCCTTTGTGGGTGCCTAGCGGTGTAGGTTGCAGGTGGATATCCGTTTGGAGCCCAGCATTTGCACTAGCTCATTGGAGTCGATGACCCATGAATATGACAAGGTCCATCGCCCTTGACCCGTGCATGGTCCTCTGAGCTAGTGCGTGGGTCGTTAGTGGGCCCACACATATTTGACCTGTGTCAGTATTACCATGGCACATATGGTCACGGCGGGAGCCCGAGATGTAGGTGTTCGAGGTGTTCAGAATTCCGACAAGAGTGGATAAGGTTGGTCCCCAGGTGTCTAGAGAGGCAACTCCGGGTGGTGGGCGTGGCGGCGACCTTGCAACGTGTTCTGTAGTGTAGGTGTTGGTCACTCATTCGAGCCATGTGGATGGCAAGATGGATGGCTTGGGGTGTGTTTGTGGCATGGTCCATCCCTTTGCTTCTTGTTCCTGGTGGCCAAGCGGTGTGAGACCCTAGGCCAACGGGAGTTTTGGTGACATGAGCTAAATTTGATAGAATTCCTTGGTCAGCATGTCGGTCCCGCCCCATGCTTCTCCTCTCCCTCTTACCTCATCTCGAATGAATAGCCTAAATCTTGTAGATTGGATGACGGCAGCGCCCTTAGGTGTCGCGACCCTCGTGAGAGCGCCATCTTGGGAGCGCGTAGCTATGTGCGAGGTGTGGTTTGTGTATGATGGAAGACAACATGATCCAGGTGTCTCTACTTCGTCACTACTTCGTCATGATGGAAGACAACATCGACCTATTTGTCATCTCTACTTCGTCACTTTGCTCAAAACTTTTTCTCTTCGCATGGAATGTTTTGTGGCCTCGACAGTGCTGCTCTCAAGTTGAGCTAGTTTTAGCGAGAGGCTCTGAGACCTCCCATTGGGGTCCTAACATTAGTTATATTCCAGGCTCTAGGGTGAGCTTCTTCAGCATCCGACAGTGCGGCTCCCTTATATGGCGAGGAGTTTGTGAGATCCTTTCGGTGATGAAGCCAGATGACGATGTTGTGTTTGTCTTCCATGTGATGGGCGATGGCATGACCTTCTTTATGGCTAGTCTCTTCCTATGTTTGTCCTCAATATATGCTCCGGTTTCTCGATCACATATGAGGGCTGTGTTGACCACACACAGTGCTCCATTATCCCACTCGAGGTTTGCATGTTGTAAAATGTGGTTTGATATTTGGTGTGGTGTTGTGTTGCATTGCTCCGTTTCATGTGATGGGTGTATGCTTGGATGGTCGATGCTTTGTTAATTCAAAGTATGACTCATCTCGAACCTTTGTTTATAAAAAAACTAACGCCCTCCTTTTCAGTAGCATTTAATAATAAGCTCAAAATATTTGAGAAGTTGCCATTGAGCCTCGCGACCTAGTTTACTGACGATCATACATGTAGAAGTGAGCATCTTGTCAAGACAACCGAAGAAATGTAACCAAATGATGCACGAAAATAAACGTCTGATGTGACATGCCCTCCGAACCTACATGCCCACCATCGACACTAATAATTTGAATGTTCGTCGATCGTTTCAAGCGCAAAATTTCAACAGTCCTTTCGAGATATTTTAAATTTAAACCTCTCTCGTGCAAAATTTAATTATTAACATAATACCATGCCTCAAGAGAAAAGTTAGTTGAATTTATCAACACGAGTCGGTATTTGGTAGTACTCCAGTCTCCACTTGTATTGTATTTGATAGTAGTCCAGTCTCCGGTGACCACGAGTGTGAGAAAATGGATTATTTGTTATTTGCCCCACTGTACTTCTAACTTTAATCATTTACACCTCAAGATTGACGGGTGAGACAGGGGTCATTAGTCATTGAAACAAATCTTGAGCAATTTATCAACCCATATAGAGTGGGGCAAATGCCCATATCCCACAATCTTTAGCTAACAATAAAGCAGGTACTATTTCTGTTCGTCCGCCGTTGCATATTTTGCAGAAAAGTCTTTGCACTTTCATGTAATCAACCCGCGATTCCGATTTAAGTGAGAACAGAAAATGTTTCGTGTTTTACACAACCCTCCCCCCCCCCCCCCCACCCAGAGGTTTTGATTAATCAAACCGCGGTCCTTTTTTAAGTGAGAATAGAAATCATTTTGCTTTTTTAAGGAGCGCCCGTGGTCAAGACCCGGTGATGTAGCCATATTGGTGAACCTCGTTAACAAATCTCTGTGTCATGTTCGTGTGATTGCTTGGTCCTTAGATGAATAACGATGTGCCTCGAATTTATTCTAACAAGTGGTATCATGAGCTAGGTTGTCCGGCGATCGGTATTGATCAAGAGGAGGTTTTGAAGAGATCGTGGCTCTGAAAGCTGGTCTAGTCGATGAGATCTTGTCTTTGCGATCGCGCGAGACATGACAGCAGGGAGTAGCAAGGTGATCTGGTCCAAGAGAGGAACGATTTGTTCGCAAGAAGTTATCGGCGAGATCGAAGTTCTCAGCGCTTCGCGACGGTGGCGGAACGTGCAGGCAGCACACAATGTGCAGTCGTGCGCCCAGGTGGCTGACGCCCAAGCAGGGCAAGCGGGGAAATACTATTTAACGCTTACCGTATCAAAATGTCGTCCTTTCGCACAGGGCGACCCCCCGACCGAGCAATTTGGGCCAGCCCATTCCTCCCGGTTTGGGAAACTTCTAGAAGGTTCCCTGAACCGATTTTACTTTTTTTCATTTTTGTTTCTTATGGAGATGAAACCCAAAAGATTTTCGTTGGGGCATAACCCTCTCAGCGACGCGCCACATCGGAACCCGGATGTGGTGGAAAATGGGCAAGGGACGGGCCGTCACCCCCCAGGTGGCGCGCCGTATCGTGATTTGGATACGGTCGCAAGTGAGCGAGGATCGGGTCGTCGCATCCTTAGTGGCGCGCTACATCGGCGCCCGGGTGTAGTGGAAAATGAGCGAGGGTCTTCGCATTTTACTCGACGAGTGCGAAGGGTAAGGAAGCTAGCCGAGCCTAGGAGGATTCGATTAGGTAGCTGGAACGTAGGGTCTCTGACCGGTAAGCTTCGGGAGGTAGTTGATACAGCGGTGAGGAGAGGCATTGGTATCCTTTGCGTCCAAGAGACCAAATGGAGGGGACAGAAGGCGAAGGAGGTGGAGGGTACCGGCTTCAAGCTGTGGTACACGGGGACGGTTGCAAACAGAAATGGAGTAGGCATCTTGATCAGCAAGAGCCTCAAGGATGGAGCGGTAGACGTCAAGAGACGTGGGGACCGGATTATCCTGGTCAAGCTGGTAGTTGGGGACTTAGTCCTCAACGTTATCAACGCATATGCCCCACAAGTAGGCCGCAATGAGAACACCAAGAGGGAGTTCTGGGAAGGCCTGGAGGACTTGGTTAGGAGTGTACCGATCGGCGAGAGGCTCTTCATAGGAGGAGACCTCAATGGCCACGTGGGCACATCTAACACATGTTTTGAAGGGGTGCATGGGGGATTTGGCTATGGCATCAGGAATCAAGAAGGAGAAGATGTCTTAAGCTTTGCATTAGCCTACGACATGATCGTAGCTAACACCCTCTTTAAGAAGAGAGAATCACATCTAGTGACTTACAGTAGTGGGCAGCACTCTAGCCAGATTGATTTCATCCTCTTGAGAAGAGAAGACACGCGTGCATGCCTAGACTGTAAGGTGATACCTGGAGAGAGTGTTGTCCCCCAGCATAAGCTTGTGGTTGCTGATCTCCGCTTTCGGATTCGTGTCCAACGGGACAAGCGTGCCAAAGTCGCTAGAACGAAGTGGTGGAAGCTCAAGGGGGAGGTAGCTTAGGTGTTCAAGGAGAGGGTCATTAAGGAGGGCCCTTGGGAGGAAGAAGGTGATGCAGACAACATGTGGATGAAGATGGCGACTTGCATTCGTAATGTGGCCTCAGAGGAGTTTGGAGTGTCCAGGGGAAGTAGAAGAGAAGCTAAAGATACCTGGTGGTGGAATGATGTTGACCAGAAGGCAATCAAGGATAAGAAAGATTGTTTCAGACGCCTATATCTGGATAGGAGTGCAGACAACATAGAGAAGTACCAGATGGCAAAGTAGGTCGCAAAGCGAGCTGTGAGTGAAGCAAGGGGTCGGGCGTATGAGGACCTCTACCAAAGGTTAGACACGAAGGAAGGCGAAAGGGACATCTATAAGATGGCCAAGAGCCGAGAGAGGAAGACGAGGGATGTTGACCAAATCAAGTGCATCAAGGACGGAGCAGATCAACTCCTGGTGAAGAACGAGAACATTAAGCATAGATGGCGGGAGTACTTTGACAAGTTGTTCAATGGGGAGAGTGAGAGATCTACCATTGATCTGGATGACTCCTTTGATGATACTAGCAGGCGTTTTATGAGGCGAATCCAGGAGTCGGAGGTCAAGGAGGCTTTAAAGAGGATGAAAGGAGGCAAGGCGATGGGCCCCGATTGTATCCCCATTGAGGTGTGGAGAGGCCTCGGGGACATAACGATAGTATGGCTAACCAAACTTTTCAACCTCATTTTTTGGGCAAACAAGATGCCGGAAGAATGGAGACGGAGTATATTAGTACCAATCTTCAAGAACAAGGGGAATGTTCAGAGTTGTACTAATTACCGTGGAATTAAGCTGATGAGCCATACAATGAAGCTATGGGAGAGAGTCATTGAGCATCGTGTAAGAAGAATGACAAGCGTGACCAAAAATCAGTTTGGTTTCATGCCTGGGAGATCGACCATGGAAGCCATTTTCTTGGTACGACAACTTATGGAGAGATA
Source organism: Hordeum marinum (assembly GCA_022496015.1). Taxonomy (NCBI): domain Eukaryota; kingdom Viridiplantae; phylum Streptophyta; class Magnoliopsida; order Poales; family Poaceae; genus Hordeum; species Hordeum marinum. Next base: position 502,988,723 of record CM039674.1, on the reverse strand, counting down.
TAGGGAGCAAAAGAAGGACCTGCATATGGTGTTCATTGACTTGAAGAAGGCCTATGATAAGATTCCGCGGAATGTTATGTGGTGAGCCTTGGAGAAACACAAAGTCCCAACAAAGTACATTATCCTCATCAAGGACATGTATGATAATGTTGTGACAAGTGTTCGAACAAGTGATGGCGACACTAACGACTTCCCAATTAAGATAGGACTGCATCAAGGGTCAGCTTTGAGCCCTTATCTTTTTGCCTTGGTGATGGATGAGGTCACAAGGGATATACAAGGAGATATCCCATGGTGTATGCTCTTTGCGAACGATGTGGTGCTAGTCGATGAGAGCCGGACGGGGGTTAACAGGAAGTTGGAGTTATGGAGGCAAACCTTGGAATCGAAAGGTTTTAGACTTAGTAGGACTAAAACTGAGTACATGAGGTGCACTTTCAGTACTACTAGGAACGAGGAGGAGGAGGATGTTAGCCTTGATGGGAAAGTGGTGCCTCAGAAGGACACCTTTCGATATTTGGGGTCAATGTTGCAGAAGGATGGGGATATCGATGAAGATGTGAACCATCGAATTAAAGTCGGATGGATGAAGTGGCGCCAAGCTTCTGGCATTCTTTGTGACAAGAGGGTGCCACAAAAGCTAAAAGGCAAGTTCTATAGGACGGCAGTTCGACCCGCAATGTTGTATGGCGCTGAGTGTTGGCCAACTAAAAGGCGACATGTGCAACAGTTAGGTGTGACGGAGATGCGCATGTTGAGATGGATGTGTGGCCACACAAGGAAGGACCGCATCCGGAATGATGATATACGAGATAAAGTTGGGGTAGCGCCAATTGAAGAGAAGCTTGTCCAACATCGTGTGAGATGGTTTGGGCATATTCAGCGCAGGCCTCCAGAAGCCCCAGTGCACAGCGGACGGCTTAAGCATGCTGATAATGTCAAAAGAGGCCGGGGTAGACCGAACTTGACATGGGAAGAGTCCGTAAAGAGAGATCTGAAGGACTGGAGCATCACCAAAGAACTAGCCATAGACAGGGGTGCGTGGAAGCTTGCTATCCATGTGCCAGAACCATGAGTTGGTCGCGAGATCTTATGGGTTTCACCTCTAACCTACCCCAACTTGTTTGGGACTAAAGGCTTTGTTGTTGTTGTTGTTGTTGTTGTTGTTGTTGTTGTTGTTGTATTCTATTCCTTTTTTTTATTTCTGTTTCAAAAAAAGTTCTGGATTTTCAAAAAATGTTCTTTAAATTCTAAAAATGTTTTGGATTTTCAAAAAGTGTTCTGGATTTTAATTTTTTTCTTCAAATTCAGAAAATGTTTCTGCTTTTTTTTTAAATGTTCTGGATTTTCAAAAAATGTTCTCAATTATCAGAAAATGTTCGAGATTTTGGATTTTTTTCTTCAAATTCGAAAAATATTTTTGCTTTTCATAAAGATGTTCTGGATTACCAAACAATGTTCGTGATTTTGAAAAATTGTTCTTCAAATTCGAAAAATGTTTTTTCTTTTCAAGAAAATGTTCTGGATTTTCAAACAAATGTTCGCAAAATTCAGAAAATATTTCAAATTTTTTTTTAAAATGTTCTGGATTTTCAGAAAAAATCTTCAAACTCAAAAAATGTTTCTGCTTTTTATAAAAATGTCCTGGATTTTTTAAAATGGTTTCTAGAAAATGTTCTTGTTTTTCGAAATTTGTTCTCAAGAATCAAAAAATGTTAGTGCTTTCAAAAATTGTTCACGTTTATGAATTTTCTTCAAGATTTTTCAGAATTGTTCTGATTTTCAAATTTTGTTCTCAATATTCATAAAGTGTCTGTGCTTTCAAAAAAATCATGCTTCCACAATTGTTCGGGGTTTTCAAAATTGTTCTCCGTTTCAAAAAAAAATTATCAAAATTCAAAAAATGTTTGTGCTTTAGAGAATTGTTAGCGGTCTCAAATTTATTCATTAATTTTCAAATTTGTTCTTCGTTTAAAATTTTGTTGTCAAGATTGAAAAAATTGTTCATCCTTTAGAAAACTGTTCATATTTTCAAATTTGTTCTCTGTTTTAAAAAACATTTGTGTTTTCAAAAAAAGATTGAGGAATTTAACATTTGTTAGTTTTGATAAAAAGAAAAAAAAGGGAAGAAAAACGACCAAAGAAAGGAAAAGAATAGGAAGAAAAAGAAAAACGAAACAGAAAAAAAATATTGTCGCGCGCCTGTTGAGCCAGCCCAGTAGATGGATGTCCTGTACGAATGCCCGACTGGTTGCCGCAGCGAGCGACACATAGGACGTCCCGGGCTAGCGGCGTGTGGCTTGTGAAGGCCCGGACATGGGCTGGCCCATAATGAGGGAACGCAGGCAGGCCTAGGCGGAGTCGACCGATAGGGAGCAACTAGTTAGCGAGCGCTTCCTCACAAGCGTTCCAGCGATCGCTCCCACGCGCCGCCACTTGGCGCATTCTCAGTCGCCGCCACGTGTCGTGCTCTGAGCGTTTCCTTTGGAATTGTTTTTCACACGCGTTTTCGCCTTTTTGAAGTGGTTTTTTTCGGATTTTTTTGGTGTTACGGTTTTCCATCGGTCTTTCGTAGCTTTTGGACGAAAAAAAATTCCAATAAAAAAAGAAAAAATGCCTTTTCTTTTTTTTACGCGAAAAAACGTGCTTTTTTTGCGAGAGACACGGTTTTACTTTCACGAAAGGCACGATTTTGCCTTCGCGAGAGGCACGGTTGTGCCTCTCGAAAAGGAAAAAAACACGTTTTCTGCTCTCTTTTTTTTCTCGCGAGAGGCACGGTTTTGCTTCCGCGAAAGGCACGGTTTTGCTATCGCGAGAGGCACGGCCGTGCCTCTCCCAAAAGGGAAAAAACGCATTTTTTTACTCTCCTTTTATTCCGCGAGAGGCATGGTTTTGCTTCCGCGAGAGGCACGGTTTTGCTATCGCGAGAGGCACGGCTCCCGAAAGGGGAAACACGTTTTTTGCTCGTTTTTTTACCGCGATAGGCGCGGTTTTGTTTCCGCGAGAGGCGCGGTTTTGCTTCCGTGAGAGGCCCGGTTTTGCTATCACGAGAGGCACGGCTCCCGAAAGAAAAAAAACGTGTTTTTTGCTTGTTTTTTTACCACCAGATGGACGGTTTTGCTTCCGCAAGAGGCACAGTTTTGCCTTCGCGAGAGGCACGGTCCGTGCCTCTCGAAAAAGGAAAAAATGTGTTTTCTGTTTTTTTCTATCGCGTGAGGCATGGTTTTTTCGTCCATTTTTTTCATGAAAAAAAAGTTCATCAAAACCTATTAACATGGGTCTACTTTTGTAGATCTCTTCATGAGAAAGCCAACGGTGAAAATGGTTTGAGATTTAAACGCACGGTTTAGGATATAAAACGTTTTAAAAATACGAATCTATGAAAAAAAGAAAAATTCTCACGTCGCGACAAGTGACACGCAAGCAGTGCATCGCTTGTCGCAATCTGAAAATGAAAGTAATCGTTAGAAGATGTACTCGCTAACTAGTGATTTCGTGGACGATAAAAAGTTGAAACTGAAAGGCTACGTTCGTGAGATTTGGTTGTTAAAAAAAATGCCAAGGCCATGTGTGTACGTGGGCAGTTTTGGATTTAGTCCTTTTCTGCCAAGGTGCACGGAGAAGCTACAACAACAAAGAGAGATAAGAAAATTTATGCAGGTTGCCTGGATGTTTTAGAAGGCTTGGAACACGTGGATAGGCAACGGAGGCGTGCGGACAAGCGCGTAATGAGGATCCTGCAAACACATGACGTCTAAACATGCACAAATGTGCAAGTGATCGTGATGCAGGGTGGAGCAGGATTGCAGTCGGGTGATTCGGTTGGGTCGGACTAGACAGTCTGATAGATCGACGTAAGTCGGTTGATACAGAAGACGATGGTGGGATCGACGACAATGAGTTAGGTGCGTGATGCTGATGGTGACCGACTTCTGGGGCGTGGAAACACGTGGCGCAGGCCCGAGGGCTTGTTTGGCTTGACAAGACTATGGCGTAGGGTTGATTCAAGGTGATGTACACACGGAACTTGAAGTCAACGCGGCGCGAGGTGGACTGATCATCTATCATGTATCATGGAGTCATGTTGAAGATGAAGCTGAATTGAGGGGCTATCGTGTAAGGATCCAGAGATCGCAGCCTATTCGGCGGGAAAAAAACGAGTGACACGTAGTTTAACATAGGCTGTCAAGGAAGAGCGAAAAAAGGAAAACTAGGAATTTAAATCGGGATGACGATAAGCAACGGTGAAATTGTTTCAAGTTTCAGACATGCTGTCAAGGAAGAGCGGTATGTTGAGTTCAGGTAACTCTTATGTGTGACACTCAATATGTGAGTTTGTTCACTTTTATGCAGGTCAGTGATCGGTGTGAGATGGTGTTGAATAGGTACTCCGGAAGTTGGGAGCGCAATCTAGAGTAATGTGAAACTTAATTTTGCTCGAGCGATTGACTGTGGTTAAGAAAAGAAGGGACTACAAGTTGCAGGTGGAGTCATATGAAGTCTTTGGAGTAGAAGTGGTGCTCATGGGATAAACTCAAAGTGCAATGTACATGGAAGTTTGACGCATGGACGAATTCAAGGTGGTGGAGAATATTTGGCAAGGTGAAGTTTGTTATAGTTGTGTCTAATATAGTGAACAAGGTAGGTTACGGTTGGACTCTGAATTGTATTGTGTTTAGATATGATATGGAGTCGTGTCCAAGTAGGACACTTGTATCGTAGGACTCTCATATATAGTGAGGCTAGACACACGATGTAACCTATGCCAACATAATAGCTCAGGAACACAAGGGGAGCCAACGGCGTATGCCGGTACCGTGGATGAGCAGGGTGTGGTATTGTGACGGTGTCACGGGAAGTAGCGCCCGTAGTCAAGCTTTGAAATGTAGCCATATCGATGAACCTCGTTAATAAATTTTTGTGTCGTGTTCGTGTAATTGATTGGTTAACGGTATGCCTGGAATTTGTTTTAACATAAACACGTGGTATTTTTTTTTTCTGTTCCGACGCATGATCTCTTTTGCTACTTGTACATAAATCATCTTTCTTCTGAGAAATCCCCCAGATCCAAACATATGGACGGCGGCAGGCAAACTCCGGCGGCCGCGGCCGCATCCGTGTCATCGGTGCTCGACGACGACGACCTCTTCCGCGAGATCCGCCTCCGCCTCGGCGTCCCCAGCTGCCTCGTCCGCGCCTCCCTCGTCTGCAAGCGGTGGCTCCTCCACGTCTCTGACCCGGCCTTCCTCCGCCTCTTCCGCGAGCGCCACCCACCCCGCCTCCTCGGCTTCTGCGTCAGCAACAACGCCCGGTATCAGTTCGTGCAGCTCCAGGAGTCCCCGGAGCTCGCCGCTCTCTCACGTCGAGTGGCCTCCTCCTGCAACGACGCCTTCGGCTGACGTGGGCCGGGTATCGGACACAGCCGGAACGGCCGCCTCATCACCACGCTCTTCCACGACGGAATGTCTAGGCACTCCCTCCTCGCGCCGCTGCTCGCCGGGGAGTCCGAGCTGGTCCTCCCACGGACCCCGCTGCCCCGCATTGACAGGGAGGGCTTCCCTGTAGGGGTGTTCACCAAGAGTTTCCTACCCGAGGATGGGAGCCGCGGCGGCATCACCTTGATACATCTATGGCAGGCCCGGCGGAAAGTCCGTGCGGAAGTGTTCTTGCTGGGATTCGGCGGTTGGGGCGTCCCTACCACCGCCGTGACAGAGGTCCCGAATGCTACATCCCTCCTTACAAAAATGCTACCACCCGTCAGTGGCAAGGTTTTCATGGTGACCAGCTTTGGGTGCATCCTGGGTCTAGATTTGGCTGCGGCAAGGTTCCTCACGCTCGAGCTCCCAGCTGAAATAGGGCGCAATTACATGCTCTCATGTGCGGAAGGTTCCGGGCTCTATCTTGTCAGTGCAGATGGGTTTCAGCTCAGTGTGTGGCTCCATCGGATGACGGGCGACAGCAACGGTGCAGGCGGCTGGTTGCTAGTAGACACATTTTGTGTCCGCGAGGCATGCATATGCACATTCTGCTGGCCATGATTGGGCTTGGATGGCACAAGATGGCGATTTTCTTGGAGTTGCTGCAGTCGGGGACAATGCCGAGTTTGTATTCTTGGATTATGCGAGATATGGTGTTGTCCTTTATGTTCATCTGAGGAGCAGGGTGGTTGAGAAGGTGTACGAGCAGGCACCGTATCGTCATCGTTTTATTCGTCCGGGTATGAACCACATTCATATCACTCTCTTTATGATGATCTGGCCGCCTATTTTTCCCTGCACTGAACAGGGGACACGATCAAGAGCAATGATTTTTCTGTGCTTTGATCTTTGTAATATCGTCACCGGGTACAACTTCTATGATAGAAAGTTATGCTTCTTTGATGAGGTATATGGAAATGGATGACCAATGAATATTATTCAGATGGGCTTGACGGCATCTCGTCTAGCTAGTGTGTGTCATTTTACTTTGTTTCTTCTTTAATGGTATTTGTCACTACTCTGCAGTCAGCATCTGTCACTTTGTCTGCTATTTCGCCAATCAGTATGAGTAGTAGGCTTGTACCTGGTTCTGAGTTTGTTAACAAATATTAAGCGAAGCAATTCAAATGTGCATATGTTCATGCCACGTCGTAGAACATTAAGATTCTGCTGTCACGTAAGTTAGATATTAAGAACCTCTATTCATTTCGCTGCAAGTATCTGAAGTTTGATTGCAAATTATCCAGTAGAACTACACCGAATCTTCTAAGATTAACCATGGTGCGTGTAATATTTGATATTTATTTCTCTTCCTAAAATAGTAGATGTTGCAGTCAATCGGCCATGTAAATTGGGTCTTAAGAACCTCTGATCATCATTTTATTCATCCGGGGATGAACCAAATACATGTCTCCCCCTTTATCATCTGGCCTCCTATTTCCCCTGCACTGAATGGGGGACATGATCAAGAGCAATGACCCCCCTGTGCTTTGATCTTTGTACTATTGCCATTGGGTCCGATACGACTTCCATGATAGAAAGCTATGTTTCTCTGATGAGGTATGGAAATGTATGACCAATCAAGATTATTCAGATGGGCTTGAGTACATCGCATCTAGCTAGTGTATGCCTCTTTAACGTCTTCTATTCTTTAGTATCTTTCACTACTCTGCAATCAACATGTGTCGTTCTGTCTGCTATTTGGCCAATAAGTGTGAGTATGAATAATAGGCTTGTATTTAGTTCCGACTTTGATAGCAAATATTAAGCTTACAAATACAAATGTATAGACGTTCATGCCACGTTGTACAACACTAGAGTTTACGGCCATTTGATGTAAGTTGGATTTTAAGAACCTCTGTTCATTTCACTGAAAAAACATGAAGTTTGTCGATGTGTATTGCAGGTTCTCCAGCAAAACTATACTGAGTCTTCTAAGATTAACTGCGGTGCGTATAAGATATTGCATATAGTCGTTTCTCTTCCTGAAACATTAGGTATATTGCAAGATTAACTGCTGTCAATCGGTCATGTAAGTTTGCAGAGGTATATTGCAAGATATCCAGCAGAACTGTACTGAATCTTCTAAGCTTATCAGCAGTGTGTATAAAATATTGACTTTCTGGTAATGATGGGTACTGCAGACTGTAGAAACTCTGAAGAGATAGCGAAATAAAAATGACGAGCATCAACTGAAAGGGAAACTGAATATACAGTTTTTGTCAAGGAAGTTGTCCTGTGCAGAGATGGCTCAAAAGATAAGACAAGGTACTCATGTTATTCGTGATAAGCTTCTTTTTTAAAAATTTCATCCATTTTGTCCAATTTTTATGTTATCAGAGCTGTAATCCATCCATCATCACTAGTTACCAGTACCACTAGCAATTCTAAGGGGAAATTTAATGGATACCATTTCATAGAGTGGTTTTAGTGGCATTCCTTGTCACGCATGACTCCACAACTGTGATAAAACCATATGTGATGCATGACGTGCACAAATTCCACCCCGGTGTTATTCCTTGTCACACACAATGGCCATTAAAGTGAATCTTAATCTAGTTTATCAGGAACCTAACCAATCAACGGCTGAATCATTGATTTAATCTGTCGATCGATACCACAGATCTTTTTTTTTTTTGTATATGATACTAATAACTAAAGTCCAGGTTATCTTGAATCTTACTCATCTTTGTTTTTCACTTGTTGAAACCATCGTAAAATAACATTAAAGATTAGCCACATTCCTAGCGATACCTAACTGTATAAATTTTTGCCCCTCCCAAAGGCAAAGGTTACAAGAGGTGCTAGAAAAGAACCTTTTCACACAGGAGATGTTATCCCTAATTTTCCACGCCACACTGTTTACCTTACACCTCGATTAATCACTTCCTCTTATCCACGCGCTTGCCCCAGCCATCTATAAATGTTGGGTCATCACCATCACAAAGCTGCAAGAAGCAACAGCCTACAGCTAGCTCAAGTGAAGTGAGCTGAGCGATCGAGAAATAGAGAAAGAGCTAGGTAATTCAGCAATGGCGGAGAGGGTGACGACGATGGCGTCGCAGGGCACGGTGGTGATCTTTGGGGCGAGTAGCTGCTGCATGTCACACACCGTGACGAGGCTCTTTGCGGATCTGGGCGTGAGCTCTACGGTGCACGAGGTGGACAAGGACCCCCAGAGGGAGGACCTGGAGAGGGCGCTCGCTGGCATGGTGGGCCAGAACCCGGCGGTGCCGGTGGTATTCATCCGTGGCATGCTTGTCGGCGGCACTAGGCAGGTCATGGAGCTGCACCTCGGCGGCCATCTCGTGCCGCTGCTCCACCAAGCTGGTGCCCTGTGGTCCTGAGGCATTATTAATGATATGGCTGATGCATTGCATAGTACTATACGTGTGATCATAATCTTGAAAGCTACTTAATGTTGGTGTGGCGTGAGTTTGTATCGAGCTGTTGATGGTCGTTGGTTGAAATATAAAATGGGGTGAAAGCCTTTTTTCGGTAAATGTTGGGGTATATGAGAGAAGGGAACAATGCTTCTCGCCAGACATTTAACCCAACTCTCAGGCTTCTTGCCAGATAGATATCTGTCCCACTATGATGATCTGGCACGTAACATAGGACATGATCGAGAGGAATCATCCCCTGTGTTTGATCCCTGTGATATGTTCACTGGGTATGTTTCTGATGAGGTTTGATTGCATCTCCTTTCTCCTATGACCAGTGTGTGCTATTTCACTGTGTTTATTCCTCTCCTTAGTTTCAAACGTGTTTGGATGCATAGTACTTCCTCCGTTCCTAAATATAAGTCTATTTAGAGATTCCACTACCGACTAAATACCCTCCGTTCCTAAATATAAGTCTATTTAGAGATTCCACTACCGACTAAATATAAGTATTTAGTCGGTAGTGGAATCTCTAAATAGACTTATACTCCATTTAGGAACGGAGGGAGTACTTTCCATTACCTTCGAAACAACGCGTGCAATTATATCTGCAATTTGGCATGTACTGGTTACCGAATTGATTAGCAGATACTAAGCTTAGCAATGCGAATGTGTAGAGTTTGTATCACTGACTCAGAGTTGTAGAACACCAGGTCTTGCCAGATATCCAACAGAACTGCGCCGAATCTTGTAAGCTTGAAAGCAGTGAGTTAAGATATTGCATATATGAAGACTACCCAGTAATGCAGATTTTATCATAGAGATCATTAATGCCAAAAAAAAAAAAACTTTGATGACAGGCAAGTAAATGGAGCAGCAACGGGAACATAAATAACTGAAAGTACAACTTGTGGTGAGGAACCTTCAGTTCGTGCTCTGGATAGGGATGGCTCAAACGATACAACAAGGTGTGCATATTTTCACAACCTTTTTTCCAGTATATTTTGTCCACAAAGATATAAATCTGTCCATCATCACTAGTTCAGTACTAGTGCTTCCAAGGGAAAATCGTTGGGTATAATCTGGAACTGGTTCACTACTTAATTTTGTGATATCTTTCAAGATAAAGGGGTTGTTTTAGCCAATGATATTCACATTATGCACCAATGATATTCCTCCTCACACACAAATGGAAAAAACAGTAAATTGGAGTGGATCCAAACCTATCTAATCAGGAACTTGATGAATCATCAGCTGAAGCGCCATCCCTTTTCTATACTCCCTCCGTTCATAAATATTTGTCTTTTTAGAGATTTTACTATGAACTACATACAGATGTATATAGACATAATTTATAGTGTAGACTCATTCATTTTGTTTTGTATGTAGTTCATAGTTGAATCTCTAAAAAGACAAATATTTAGGAAAGAAGGGAGTATATGGTCATACGAAAAGTTCAGCCTTTCTCGGATCTTTCTTCTTTATTTTTACTTATTCACAATCCCGGCCGTGGCTAACCGTATGGTTTTGACCCCTTTCGAAAGCAAAGGTTACAAAAGATTGTAGAATAGAACCATTCAACAGAGAACATATAGTGTCTCTATAATGCTGCACCGACCATTCCCTCCTCTCTACGTGCCGCAGCCATGTATATTTAATCACTGATGGATCATCACCATCATAAAACTCCTAGAAACAACAGCCTCCGTTCACTTCCGGCGACCCATCATAAAATTCCTAGAACAGAGTCTGAGGGTTGTTTAATACCTCTCCGTTTGGTTCCACCTTGGAGACGGTCGAAGGATCCTGGTCGGCCCCGTGGCTTAGCTCAATCAGCTTATCCCAGGAATACACGGACATATTAAGTTCTGCACCAGAAAGCGGCTAACTGCCTGGCAAGCTCTCGACACGCGGACCGCTGGATGAGGCGTCTACGCCGAATTATATCACCGCAAGCTGTGCGAGATACCGCGGCGCTCTGGGGAAGATTGCAAAGCGTGGAGCTGTCTGATTCTCCGGATGCGGTGTCCTGGAAGTGGACGACCAATGGCGAATTCCCCATGGCCTCAGCACATACGCGATTCAGTTTGAGGGATCGCAAAGAACTATCTTCAGGCCGCTCATTTGGAAGTCGGGTGCTCCACTCAAATGCAAGGTGTTCTCTTGGATGGCGGTCCTTGGCGCTGACAATCTTGCTAAATGAAACTGGCCGCACAACCTCACCTGTGCTCTTTGCGTCTCGGCATTGACAGGAAATGGCCTCGAACTTGCTGGCGGCATGCCGCTTCACGTTCGATCTGTGGGCGAAAGTGTTCCAGGCTTGTGGCCTGCCTACCACTCTCGCGCCCTCCCCGACAACACTGTCCCTCCTTGACTGGTGGGGAGATGGGAAGACTACTGACCGGGTGGCCCATCGCCGGGCATGGAGCTCTTTGGTTCAGCTGATATGGTGGCACACTGGGAAAGAGCGGAATTCACGAATCTCTAGCAGCAATTTTTCTACGGCTGAACAAGTCAAGCTTCGCATCAAAGAGGAGAGGAAAAACTGGACACCAGCTAGCAGGGTAAAGGCGGATCGCGTGATGATAAGAAATAGACCTATGGAAGCAAGGTGTGCTGGGGGCACAGGCTCTGTAACCCGGATTATTAGTATTTTGATATGATAACCCGGATTTTTTAATACTTCGGTCTTTGTAAAACTCTCCTTATGTGATTCAATGAAATGTTGCGCTGACAGAATTTCATCAAAAGAAGAAAGAAAGAAACAACAGCCTCTGGCTGACAGCACACACGTATACTCCAGCCGCCCCCTCCCCCTCCCCCTCCCTCCCAACCCTAGCCGCCCCCCGGCCTCACTCCCTCCCCCTCCCTTCCTTGCCGCCGCCTGAGGAAGCCACCGGGCAAGCCCGGGGCACCAAGGATGGTGGCGGCGGGGCCTCGGCTGCCCTGCCTCTGTGAGGGGAACCCCGGATCTGGAGCGGCGGCTCCATTGGCGAGGCACGGCAAGCTATCAGTCGTGCGGGCGGTGGATCTAGCGTCCCGGCCGCGCGGGCGGCTGGATCCGGTGGTCGTTGTCAACCGACGACGACTTCTGCGGTGGCCGGTGCGCGCGATCTGGCGCCTCCCCTCCTCCCCTGTTCGGCGTGCGGGCTAGCCTGGTCGGGCCGCGTTTTCTTTGGTCGCTGGTTCTGTACAGGAGGCGCTGCTGGTGGCGGGGATCTAGTTCGGGCCAAATCCCTGGCCGGCCATGGTCGGCCGTGTCGACGGCGACGCCTGAGGGCACCGTTCCCCTCCTTGGAGGCGTCAGTATGGACTGATCCCCTCACTTCCCTTTCCCTAGGTCTCCCAGGCGAAAGCCCTAACTTTGTTGGGCGGCGGCGGCACTCACGGCGTCGTTCCCTTCTTGAAGGCGCCGCTTTGAGAACCTTGGGGCTGGGTGGCGCTTGTGGGTGGTGGGCGACGACGGCGGTGCGGCCCTATCCTTGCATGGATCTGCGCCCGCTGCTTGGAGATGGACTCGCGTAGATGGAAGTCGTCGTTTGGCGTCATGATGGCGTCGATGGCGGAGGCACCTGCCAAGGCTGACACCTCAATCTGCTATGAAGATGAACTAGTGGAAGATGGTGGCGGCAACACATGTGAATGCGTCAGACCGGTTTGTGCCCCGGACCTGGTATGTGGCTCGGTCGGGGCCTCCGGCTTTAGATGTTAGGCTTCGGTGAGAGGTCTAGGTATTTAGCCCAGCTTGCACCCCTTCGTCATATGGATAGGAGTAGCGGCAGATGTTGCCAAGATGGCGGATTCAGGCATATTGTTGTACAACTTTGTAAGATCCTCGGAAATAATCAATAAAATGGCCGCATGCATCTCAACCGATGGAGAGGCCAGGGTCATCCTCCTTTTCTAAAAAAAAAGCCTCTAGCTAACAAAAGCCTCTCACAAAAATTAGGTGAAACTTGCAAGTGAACAAATTTGGAGGATAAACTGCCACATTTATTCGTCAGCTAAGAACAAACTTACAAACAGGAAACATGTGTAGATTGCTAAGCAGTAAGTACTAAGAAGACCAATAGATAAAAGAGCAAAACAATTCTTCAGTTCAAGAAAATAGAAACACATCACAGATAGTTAGCACATATTTCAAACGTGCATCAAAATGACTTTTGATAGTCTTAGAACTAACACGCACATTACACAGTAGTCACTTCCTTCAACATGGAAGGGTATCACACACGTATAGATTTCATGCAACTATGTAACAGTCAAAGCTTCGATATTTGAATGTTATACACATCAACAAAGAAGCTAGTACTCATGAGGATGCAAACATCTATGATGGTAAGGTGCAGCAGCTAACTCAACAACCTCTAGATAAAATGCGCGGTACGTGTGTGCGATTCAGCCTGGACACAGTCCGATCCGGTCCGGTCCCGGTCCGAGCCGGCTTTTGGACCGGACCGAGCTGCACAGCGAGCTCATATTCCAGGACCGGACCGAAAGGGAGCCGGCTAAGTCAGGCTTTTTAGGACCGTGTGGACCGATTCCAGTTCTTCCTCCAGCTACTGTTTAGGTCCTATTTAGCTGTAGTTTAAGTCCTAGTTAGCTGTTGTTTAGCCAGCGGCGAGAGGTAGGGGACGTAGCCGTGGGAAGCGTTGTTCTCCATAACATGCGCATGTTTGTTCCCTAGCAGTTTTCTCTGTTGCATGTAAGCAACCTATGGCGTGCATGAGTCCACCATTTTCTGTTTCAGATAGACTTGACTACATCTCATCTATCTAGTGTTTGTCATTTTACAGTATATAATTCTTTAGTATTTGTCGCTACTCTGCAATCAACATGTGTTGTTCTGTTTGCTATTTGGCCAATAATTATGAGTAATAGGCTTGTATTTAGTTCTGAGTTTGCTGAAAAATATTAAGCTTAGCAATGCAAATGTGTAAAAGTTCATGCCACGCACTAGACTCTGCGGTCATGTAAGTTGAATCTTAAGGACCTCTATTCATTTAACTGAAAAAAAACTGAAGTTTGCGGAAGTGTATTGCAAGTTATCTAGCAGAATCGCCTCTATGTGCACTTGACAATATTGCACTTCTAGTTATTTCTCTTCCTGAAGCAGTAGATATTGCAGTCAACTAGTGTAAGTCGGGTCTTAAAAACTTCTGGTAATTTCAGTAAAAAAAAAATGCAGATTTAAATTCCAAGATATCCAGCAGAACTGCACTGAATCTTCTAAGCTTGACAGGAGTGTGTACAATATGGCCTATATGAGGACTTTCTGTTAATGATCGGTAGTGCATAAAAACTTTGAAAGTCGGCCAAATAAATATGGTGAGCAGCAACTGAAAGAGAAAGAAGGAAGTTTCATCCCTGTTTTGGACAGGGGTGTCTCAACAACAAGTCAAGGTACAAATCTCGAATGTTATCAGCAATATCAATTTTTCAAAATTATACTCCTTGTTTCCAATATTTATGTCAGCAAATCTCTAATCCATCGATCGTCACCAGTTACCACTAGCAGTTATCCTAAGGGAAAATTTGATAGATTTTACTCCCTCCGTTCGGAAATTAATTTTAAATTTGAACTACTGTTATTTCTCCTAATGGAGGGAATATTTTATAGAAGGGTTTTGATGGCATTCCTTGTCACACACAACTCCATAACTAAGAAAAAAATATAATGCATGATGTCAACAACTTCACACTAATGGTATTCCTTGTCATGCACCAACGGCAAAACTGGCAATTAGAGTGGATCATAATCTGGCTTATCAGGAACCTAATGCTGGAAGAATTGATTGAATTGATACGACCATCCTTTCTCTATATATGCTTCTAACAAATAAAGTTCGGCTTATCTCAAATCTGGTTCCTCTTCATTTTTACTTATCAAAACATTGTATTTAAAATAATACCAAAGGTTAGCCACAGTCCTGTCGGTACCTAACTACTCCCTCCGTAAGCAGTGATCTAAATGTTGTTATATTTCTTTACAGAGGGCCGGGGTTTAACCTCCTTTTCTAAAAAGAAAATCTTTAGAGGGAGTCCTGTATATGATTGTTGCCCCTCCAAAACCGTAGTGCTCCCCAAAAGCAAAGGTCACAAGTGGTGCTATAATAGAACCCTTTTTAACACAGGACATATATACATTATCCCCTATTTACCACACGTCACAGCAACTCTCTTACACCTCGATTAAGCACTTCCTCTTCTTCAAGCACTTGCCCCGTTCATCTATAAATGTTGGGTCATCTCATATTCTCAACACCATCACGAAGCTGCAACAACCCATATCTATAGTCCTATAGCTCAAATGAAGTGAGCTGGGCGATTGAAATTTGGAATTCAGCTAGCAATGGCGGACATGGTGACGGCGCTCGCCTGGCAAGGCTCCATGGTGATCTTCGGGGCGAGCAGCTGCTGCATGTTCAACGCGATGAAGGCGCTCTTCGCAGACCTGGGTGTGAGCTTGACAACGGTGGACGAGATGGACAAGGACCCCCGGGGGGAGGAGGTCAAGAGGGCGCTCGCCCGTATGGTCGGCCAGAGCCCGATGGTGCCAGCGGTATTCATCGGCGGCGAGCTTGTAGGCCCCACCGACACAATCATGTCGCTGCACCTCAAGGGCCAGCTCGTGGCCCTCCTCCGCCAAGCCGGCGCCCTGTAGTCCTTGGACACACTGATGTGCACTTTACATACGTGTCATCACAACCTCGAACGCTAGTGATGGTATAAATAGTAATACAGTGCATGCCACCCTCTTGCTATTTCAGTTGTACTTCTTGTCAATAGATGAATAGAGAAGTAATAATGTTGATTACTAGACCATTGATGGCGCGCGTTGCAGCGCCCGTCCATTTTATCAATATAATGGTAAGAATTTCAATAGTATATATAATTTCACTAAACATGGTAGAATAGTACTAATAGGATAAAGTAAGATAACAAAGTGAACCATATATCTAGTCATAGAATCTGTCCACACAGTCATCCATTTTGATAAAACAATACTATACATATTAAAAAAAATCCAAACCAGTTTAGTACTTGCAGAGAAACACATGTCTGGAGGCAATGAATAGGTTTCTTGCGAATGGGATTATCCTGTGAAATCAACCTTTGAAAAACAAATAAAATATAAATTGAAAACTTAAATGCAAACTTACTGATTACATATGTATAATTTCTATCCAAATGGTACTATCAACAGAAAAGTAGTGGACAAGGTAAACTCGTATCAAGGTCATTCAGATGGCTCCACCTAAACATATGTTTTGCAATATTGTCAAGTAACATAAGGTGGGGCAATAGTGCATAAAAATACATGGAACAAAAATAACAATGCATGGTGAATATTTGGAAATAGCCATATGGGGGGGGGGGGGGGGACAAGAGGGGACCTTAATACGCAAGAGATGTGGCCGTAGACTCAAATAGAAAAGTGCATAAGTCCAGTAGCTAGAGTTTTTCGAGAAAATATCAGATGGATGAAGAGGAAGTTGCTCGATGTACAAAATCCTCTCGAGCATCTGCCCATCTCCTCTTGGATCCTCTCTCCGATGGTGACTCGGGCAGTATGGCCGCGAGCCTACCAATCTCCAAATATGCTCAAATCAATTGACCGCCACCAACAACATTACCTGTATGTACAAATTGGATTGGAGGGATGTCAGGACAAAGAAATTGTTTGGTGGAAGAAGGAACTGTACATGAAACGGAAAGAAATATAGGGGACCTGATGCACTGTTGTTGCCCATAGACATGTCTTGTCTTGTCCAGTGCCCTCCATCACCTCTGACCTGAATTCTACATGGCACCAATCCAAGAGGCCCGACCTCTTTGTGCAGTTGCTGGAGCACCATGGAGAAGAACAGGTTGCCCGCCAGAGGAGGATTGAATTAAAATAGAGTTACGATCTGAAATAAGATGAGAGAAGGGCTAGAGTTTACATTGTTGAGCGCCGCCGATGGAAGAGGAGGCCTCGACTGCGTCGATGGAAGAGGAACTGTACATGGGGGTCGTGCGCGCTGCCACGCCGTTGATCCACTGACGTTGGCTAGGAGCAGGATGAGACATCATCCGCCACCGCCACCGCCACCGCCACCGTTGCCGCAAGAGTTATGCATCTGGAGATGTGTCCCAAAGGCCAGCGGCCAATACCGCACGCGCCCCACCCAGCACCACCTGGAACCCTTGAGCAAATTCTACTGCCGCAACCTCGGCGGAGGCGTCGCCGGCTCGTTGCCGCTGCCGCCAGCTCGGTTAGGGAATTTCAAGGCTTTGGAGAGAAACGGGGAAGCGAGCGAACTGACCTGGAGGCAGCCGCTCGAGCGCCGGATCCCCTCGGGCGCATCGCCTTCGCTGGAACCCCTGGACTGCCGGTTGCCCCCACGCGTCGCATCGGCTCCCTTAATCTAGATCCCTCACGCGGCTCGCAGGAGCGGAGTGGGCTCTACGAGATAGACCATGCGGTGGAACAGGACGAGGGAGAAGAAAGAGGCCCAGCAAAAGTGTTACATGGGCTTCGTGCGTAGAAAGCCCGCTTAACCCCAGATCTTCGATTTTTCTGCTGGAGCAGCGGCCCTCAGGACAGTTAGCCCAGTATTTTGACTGAAAATTAGATCGGATGGCCAGGAATGAGCAAAGCATGAGATCGGACGGTCAAAATCATCAGGTGCGTGAGAGGGCTGGGAAAGGGTGCAGTTTTACTGTCCTTAATTAGAGATGATCCCGTTCTGAACCTTCCTGTTAACTGCAGCGCCTCTCCTTCAGTCCGGTGACACATACATGGAATGCAATATCATTGCTCATAAGCCGTGCCGTGGCCATCTATTGCTGCTGGAACCTTTGAAAGGAACACAACACAAAAGGCTATTGCAAAACACACTAGGCTACCAAATTGATTAATAGATACTAAGCATAGTGGTGCAAATTGTGTCTTAACAGACTCACAGTTGGAGAATGCAGGTGTTTCAGTCATGTAAGTTTGACCTTAAGAGGCTATGTTCATTTCAACAAAAGATAAGAACCTGACACTGTGTATTGCCAGACTGCACTGGACCTTCTAAGATTTTACTGCAGTGTTTATAAGATACTTATTACTTATGTGAAGTATTTCCAGTGATAATGTTTTTTTCTGGTAGCAATCACCAGTGTAAAAAAGACACAACTTTGAAAGAGAGATATGTAAAAACGACGAGCATCAACTAGAACAGAAAGAACAACTTGTGGCAAGGAACCTTAGCTCAAACAAAACAGCCTCTAGCTAGCTCAAGTGAACTGGCTAACAACAGCCTCGTCTAAACATCAAGTAAAACTCACCAGAAAATAAATTAGGAGGATAAACTGCCACACATTTATTAGTCAGCTAGAAAGAAGCTTAGAAAGAGGAAACAACACGCTTGGATTGCTAATTAAGTAGCAAGACTAAAAAGACCAATAGATAAAAGAGCAATAGTATAATTCTTCAGTCCACGAAAAAAGAAACATCACGCAGATCGAACAGTTAGCACATATTTCAAAGGCCAGTGCTGGGCCCCGGCACGCCGGCCCAACTTTCGGCCGGTCAGCGCCCGAGCGTCCGATCTGGCCCTCCGTGAACACTTCAGATTGAACAGAAACCTGGGTGTCTCTTTCCTCTAGTCTCGGATGATTCCTGCTCCTTTGCCTACGCGTCTCGCACAGCATTGCTGGGCCATTGCGCACCCCTCAACCGTCTCCTCGATTTCTCAGTGACGTCCCCAGAATGGAGCACCTCCCTCCCTTACAAATCCCTGCATCAGCTCCTCGTTGCCGTGCTCCACGTGGGTGCCGCCGTTGCAGCTCCACCAGCAACTCGTGGATGCAGCATGGGGAACGCCGTCGCAGCTCCACCAGCATCACTGGTGTAACTCACGCCGTCGCACCCCGGATCTCACGCCGCTCGTCGGATTCGCCCTCGCCACCGGTCGTTGTCACACCACGTGTCTTCCCTGTCGCTGCCCTCGCCGCCGGTCGCCGTCGTTGTCACCAGTCGCCTCCTGCGTTTCTCGTGAGCAATGTGGCGCCTACTATTGCAGCTCCCGAGGGAAACAGTTGCAGCTCCAGTGTGTGACCACAACTCCCGTGTCGCAAACGCCGGTCGCAGCTCCGGTGTCGCAACTCCCATGGCGCCACCGCGCCGGTCGCATCTCAGGTTGCTAGTCGTAGAAAAAAAATCGCCTGTTGTAGCAAAAAAAAAACATGGCATTTCTCGCCGGAGCCGCCACTCGTCTTTCCCGCCGGTTCCAGCAGGGTGCCATCGTAGCATCCAGTCGTCGTCCCGACCGTAGCTCCCGGCGACGCAGCTTATAACATCGTCAGCAGATGACGCCGGTTTTTGAAGATTCACGGTATGGAAGCTTTTTTTACATCCGCTGAAGCTTTTTTCTATATGGTTGAAGCTTTGTCTGATTCCGATTGAAGCTTTTTTCACACGGGTTCAAAAAATTCTCGATACTGGTGGAAGCTTTTTTTTACACCGATTGAACCTTCTTTCTATATGGTTGAAGGTTTGTCTGATTTCAATCGAAGCTTTTTTCACACGGATTGAGACTTTTCTACCCGCCTGCGAGGAGCATAGAAAAGCCGCAACCACCGTTGATGATGTTGGAACCGTGTGCAGAAAAGTTACAACCCCACGTCAACGAGAGTGAAGGAGAAGAAAAATAAGTGAGGCAACCAACGAAAAGAACTTTGCTGGAAACGGCCAAGTTTTTTTGTTGCAATCATCGCCATTTTTTGCTACTACCGGCGCCAAATTTGCTACAACCATCGAGGCGGAGCTACGACCTACTACAATGGTAGCTTTTTTTGTTGCAACCATTGTAGAATTTGCTACTACCGGCTATGCATTTTGCTACATCCATCATGACGGTGCTGCGACCGGTAACGACAGCGAGATGAATTTTTGCTGCTTAGCGATGATGAATTTTGCTATTACCGGCATACACTTTTGTTACAAACACAAAATGCTATAACCATACGGCCATGTTATGACCAGCGACGGCGTTTTGTTGGAGCCTGTGAGGTCAGTTTTGCTATAACCGGTGACGCAAACATATGCGACCGGAGTCGAGAAAAGCTACAACACGCTTTTAGAAAAGCTTCAAACGGAGAACGGTTAGCTAACAATGGCACGGCACCGACGGAGGTGCATGGCGGTGCTACGAGGACGCATGAAGAGTACGGCGACAAGCTGCGACAATGCTGGAACCCTCACCTGACGATGCTGCAACCATGGGGGAAACATGCGCGGCCCGACGGAGGTAGGGACGTCTTTTCTTTTTTATCTGCCCGTCGGAGCTGTATACGGCGAGCGATCCTAATGAGCTATAGCAGCGAGCGTCCCCGACGAGATGTGACAGCGAGTGGCCCCAGCGAGCTGCGATGCGGCAACCAAGGGCGAGCACGAAGACGATGTCTGGCGGAGATCTATTTTTTTTTGTTTACGCATGCGTGAAAGGAAAACGATGACTTGGTGGCGACAATCTCGATCGTTCGTATTTGCAGATCCAACGCTCGGCAGCAGACCGGCCCAAATTTAGACCGGTGCGCCGACGTAGAGTACTGATCAAGAGAAGATAAGCACCTAAAGAAGGGGGCATGGTGGATGCCCTTATCGGAATCGATGGTCCTATGCACTAACTTCTGCTTGTTACGCCGGCGTAGTAGCTCGCTAGAAGAAAAAGACGCTAAAAAAGACGTTGAGATGTGCCGGGAATAAGGCAACGTTTAGAGAAAAGAAAGGTTAAGGAAAGAAAGCTAGCTTCATGTGCCACCTTGCCACGTGGCTGGCTGAGGAGGGAATAGCGCCTGCGTGCGTGGAGACGACCGACGCGTCGTTCGGCCGGTGCACCGAATGCGAACGTTTACCTATTTCAAACTGCAACAAAATAACTTTTGATAATCTTGGAATCACATGCACATTAGTCACTTTGTTCAACATGGAAGGATATCGACACAAGCATAGACTTCATGCAACCATATAACAGTGATAGCTTCGTGATTAAAGTTTGTATGCATCAACAAATCAGCTGCTAGCTTATACGTAGTGGATTCAATTCATACATATTGCAGCTCTTGTTGCGGATACAATAGCCTTCAGATAAAAGGCGGAGCATTCACAACATAATGCTTTAGTGTATGAAAGAAGGTATGCGAAACAAGAGTTTGTTTGAACTGAAAATGAGTACGATCTAATCCTTTGCGATGGAAAGTGGCGAGGAACTTGCCATCCGTGCCAACCTGAAGTAGCCAATCGGCAAATTTGACAAACACGAGCAACTCGCCATCCCCTGGTATAACAATCACATAAAACGACGACCGGATGTATGTGTCATACTTATCGCACTGCACCACGATCTCTGCAACCGGCAATTCAGTCCGGCGATTTAAGGCCCAGACCTCCTTTTCATAGTCTTGCAGCACCCATATATCAATGATTTTCACTAAATCAAAGATGGCCATGCCAAATATGTCGTCCATCACAAACAATTCAACGCAGTAAGCAACAACAGGAGTACGCATCTCCCTAAACAATTCAGATCTGGTGTCGAACACCCCTATCATGCTGTATTGTTCATCATTATCAAATGTGCACCAATGCAGGCTACCATGGAATAGCACATGAGGGTCGTCTATTCCCAACGTAATCGCATCTGGCTACCCGATACGCCTCTGTGGCTGGCCGGAGCCCAATGCCAAGACGTGACATCCAACTTGTCTCTCATCGTCTGTGGTTCGCTTGTACGAGTAGAGCAACAGTCTGTACTCGTCGGTAGGGGGGTAAGGGTACATTCCCAGGATCCACCACTTATGATCCAAAGGGAGTGGGAGGTGAGCATACTGGCGAGTTGCTGGATTGCAGACGAAGAAGCTGGTGTCCTCGACGCAGAAGATGAGGAGGCCATCGCAAGAGGCAACCAAGCCAAAGTAGGAGATATTGCCGCCTCCGCAGTCGTCGTCCCAAAAGGCGGCATCTAGATGAAAGGAGGTTTGGGCAACAAGTCGGGCGACCGGCTGGAGCTGGTCGGCGGCGGCCACCCCTGCCCGATGGTCCAAGCAGACGATGTTTAGCGAGTCAGAGATGCCTTTTTCATAGTTGGTGCAGTCGCGAGGAGGAGGAGGGCGGGCTGGTGGGCATGGTGGGAGATGAGGAAGTCACGGGTAGGTGATGCTGCGCCAGGCACGACAGACGGTGCGGCAGCGGAGGAGGGCCTTGGGGGGGGGGGGGGGGGGGGGGGGGGGGAGAGAGACGGACGAGGACCTCCCATATCACGATCTCGTCTGCGAGGTCACGGAGGGAAGGCATCGCTCCTGCCTTTGCGGCCTTGG
The DNA here is from genome assembly GCA_022496015.1 of Hordeum marinum. Classification (NCBI taxonomy): domain Eukaryota; kingdom Viridiplantae; phylum Streptophyta; class Magnoliopsida; order Poales; family Poaceae; genus Hordeum; species Hordeum marinum. The sequence continues at coordinate 502,966,513 of CM039674.1, read as the reverse complement.
CCATGGTCGCCGCCTGAGAGCTCTGGATCCGTCCTAGGAGCAAAACTGGCGTTGTGACGGCGGCGGTGGTCTGCGGTTATGAGATGCGATCCAACAAACCCGCTGCTGTATGTAATCCGTTTTCCATCCGACGGAAGGATAGGATCCGGTCCAGGGCCAACGCATCCGCGTAATTCGTGCAGAAAGAAAGAGATCCTGTGCCTGCCCGGTCGCGTATGTGTTTCACAGTATCAAGCGTGCAACGAACAAACATTTTTTCAATACATTACAGACGCAAACGTTCATATATACACGCATACACTCGTCCCTATGAACGCATACATATATATTATATTTTTATGAACACCTTTGAGAGACTGAGCCGAAAATTATCAGTCACCATGCATTAGTAGCGGACGGCACTCGCATCTATACACTCCTAGCGAGAATCATATCAGGGCGGTCTCCTCGAATTTTAGGATTTTTTTTTTGTCAGGCTCCTCAGATGACCAAATTCTACAAGAATCTTCAATGTTCGATGAAGTTTGATTTCCCAAAAATTCAGATTTTTTTATCAAGTTCGATATTTTGACCGGAGTGGGACGCCGGACCTCAAGAGCCTTTTGTTTTTCCGGTAATATTTTTTAGTCTTTGGTCGGTTGACTCCACCATCCGCCCGGTAGTCCTCGAGAACGTATGTGCCGGTGTCTAATGGACGATCGAGGGCGATCTGTCAGCCCAGTCATGCTTAGATAGCACGCTATCCTCGCCTCCTCGTCCAACTCGCGCATCAGGTTTTTGCAGGCGAATTGACGTTTAGCACCCGACCGCCAAAGCTTTTCCTCATGCGCCAGTTCGACGGACGGAAGCTTGGTCTATCTATCGGTTAGATAGTCCCTTTGGTCTTGAAGATGTTGGGCCTTGTTCTTAACACCCTTGGTAGTAGTGCCCAAGCGCTTGCGGATGGTTTCGAGCTAAGATTCCTCAAGAGGTTTCTCGAGGGCATTGTAATCATTGGGGCCGAGGCTTCTCTCCTCCTCAATCGTCAAGTTGTAGTTGTTGTCTTCAGGGTCATCCTTGTCTTCTTTGTTGTTGCTGATGGCATCATTAGTTGCATTATTGTTACTGTTTGTGGTGCTATCGTTGCCATCGCTTCCATTGCGCCGACCCATGTGTCGATGTTTTGGTGGCTCTCCTCCTCCGCACTTGGGGGTGTCCACCATGAAGACATCATAGGGGGAGGTTCCGGACCACTTGCCAGTGTTCTTCACGACTGGTGGAGATGTTTTTTTGATATCTCCATTCATATTGGTTTTCTCCATGAAGGCGTTTGCTAGGACGTGGGTGGGTTGGAAATTACAGCTTCTTCAGGCTTTTCACAGATCTCGTCGTATATTGAATTGCGATCGTCCGAGATGGCTAGTCTCTGGATCCGATCTAACATATCGTTCACGAGCGCCCCATCATCCTCACCAAAGGATTTACTGTAGATTGGGCTTAGCAGAATTTTACCCCGAGGTCCGAATGAATATGGCCACGGGTTCCTCCTTAGTCTAGCTAGACGCCTGATCCGTGAGGGTAGTATTCAGTTCCGTGCTTGAGGAAGGTCCCGGATTGTGGCTTGAGTCGTGGTCATGATCCGAGATTAAGTCCAGGATCGAAGCCGACAGGTTGGCGTGGTCCTTAGACTGGTCTGACACCTAGCCCGAGAACGCGAGTTTGCCCCGGGAGTCAGCTGAGTATTACACTATGCCGAACCTGACGGCCCGGCCTGAAATGAAGTTATCGATCTGGCCAAGGCGGTCAGCCGAATCTGCATAAACATGACACTGCCGAAGACGAAGATTTGTCCCGGCAGAAAAGTCATGTCACAACAGACGCCACCGTCGATCTGGAGGCGAGCCATTGAGCCATTTTCGCTCACACATCGGGACTTACGTGGGACACCAATGTCAGAGTTGAATCTGGCGGATCTCGCCTAGGGGATCATGAGCTTGTGATCTTAGCTTAATGGTAACGTGACAAAGAGGGAAATGATGTTTTACCTAGGTTCAGGCACTCCCGAAGAGATAAAATACTACATCATGCTTATGTTATATTGATTGTGGGTGGGGACAATGTACGGGATGATCTACCTCGAGACCGCATGCGAATGAAACTAACCCTACAGTCTAATCACATAACCTTATATAGGCACCAAGGGTATGTAGGTCGGTTACATCAGGAATAAACATGCCGACGATTTAAATGTGTCTTGAAATATGCATCAAGTCTTTAGAGGATTCCATCTTAAGTATGTCATGGAGCATTACAAACGTGGCCCACTCTTCGATTGTCTGGGGGTCCTCGGCCCAACCCATGATAGTGGTACCGACGTGATTAGCACCCCCTGATGCATGACACTGTCAACAAGCGCAATCAATAGTGCGACTGCTTGGGTAGGCGATCATGATGCAACTATAGAGGTGGACCGACAGTTAGCGTTTTTTTTCGACGATGCAAACATGGCTAGGGGTTGCTAGGATGGGAACAAGCTTTTGACAACAACGCTCTAAGGTCTTGCGGAGTGATGACGTCATGGGATCCTGCCACGACCTGCACAAAGGTGTTGGTTGGTTGATCATGCAAGACGTTGCGACCTTGGGATGTGCATGTGAGACCATGAAGGGAGGATGATATGCACGCGTGAAACGAAGGCCCTGTTTGGATACTCTAACTCGGTTAGAGGTTAGAGTTAGATTCTAACCCTGAACAAACTCTAACCAAAGAGGTGTTTGGATCATAGGGTTAGATTGACAATAAATATTCTTTTTCAATCATTTGGCTACTTTGGATCCTACATCCTGCCGGATTTGGCGTGGCCGGTTCTTATGTGGTCTTGTCTCGCTCACAACCGACATAAACGAACAATCTTTACGAATAAAGCATAAAAAATATGATAAAAGTTATTTTGTCCATACAAACGAGATGTCCCACTTAAACGTACAAGTCGTCAATCAGAATTTAAAAAATATTACACTCCATGAAACAAAGCATGAGCTAACTCGTCACGGAAGGCATTCATGTTGACGTCTTCAACAAGAGGTTCGTCTTCTGGCCATGCGGATGCAGAAGAACTAGGCATTGAGTTATAATTTTCATCCGCATCACAAGCATCAAATTCCCTATCCGCAATTCTGCTCTCACGAATGAAATTATGAAGAGCCATAGAAGCAACAATAATTATACTTTGCTTGTCCTCTGGAAATATTGACATGTTCAATAAAATCCTAAATTTCATCTTCAAGACTCCAAATGATCGCTCAACGACATTTCTAACTTTGGCATGTGCATGGTTGAAGGTTTCTTTCAAACCTTGTGGCGGCGGGCCGTTTTGCCATTGCTGCATATGGTATCTTGTACATTTGTATGGTGAAAGGTAGCCTGGCCAGTTTGGGTACCCCGCATCGACCACATAATACTTCCATACAGAATGTGAAAGGCACACAATGATACTAAGATGAACAAGTGTAATAGGAAAAAAAATGTTGCAAGACGGTTCAACTAGCATACCTGGTGGTGGATGTGGAAATTTGTGATGATGCGTAGTTATGGCATCTTTCAAAACTCTCATGTCATGTGCTGAACCAGGCCATCCCGACATCACAAATGTAAATCTCATGTCGAAATCACAAACAGCGAGCACGTTCTGACTGGTTTCATTGTGCTTGTTCAAGTATGGAATCCTCTTACTCTTATCCACCACAACATTCACATGTGTCCCATCTATAGCTCCAATGCAGTCATTGAAGTGTGGCCAGAATGATGGATTTTCTAAGTTTGGGTGCACCTCTGAAAATGTTGGGTCCTTGGGTACAATTATGTCATGTGCTAACCTAAGGAGGTATGTCAAAACGGTGTTAAATGTCCTACTTACTGTCTCCATAGACCTCCTAAAACGATTCTCTGCCTATCTAACTGACTGTGGTGCTCCAACAATCCATAAAAACATAGCTAAAGCCTCTACAGATGTCATTTTCGTAGTTGACTTCAAGCCATATGATTCTACCAAAGTATTATGCAGCCTGTTAAACAAAGCTCTCTCAACCCTAAACATGTTATAGCATTGGGTATCCCGGGCTAGTGTGTCCTTCACCCAATCCAATCCAGAATCTCCACTGACCCTCCTAGGTAGTTTCACAAAGTAATTATCAGAGTACATACCCAATATAGGAACCAACTACAAGATTAAATTCTCGGACTGCTCCAAATTGTTGCGGCACATGGATGTGATCTCGTCCTCAGTTGTGTTGCCTCCACCATATTCTTCTTCCTCAACCATGGCGACATGCTCTTCTTCCTGATTCAACACATGTACCAAATTGTCAACACATAGCATAAAACTCACCATAATGTACGCACATAATAGGTTCATAACATAACATAACATAACATAATAGGTTGAACGCACATAATAGGTTGAACACACATAATAGGTTCATAACATAACACTGATAATAGTGGGTCACATAATAGGTTCATAACAAACACACAATAGGTTCAACATTTTAACTCGCACATTTCTAAGCAATTATTGGGACACAAAACAACTATTCCAAATTGTTGTCCCTGCACCATTTCTTGAAGTAACCCAACCTAAGCTCATGAGTTAATAGGCCACAAAAGAACTCCCTTTGGTACTCCGTTTCAAACATCTTGGACATAGCATAGACGGAGTCAACTGTTTGCTCAATGCGACACTCAAATGTCAGCTCTTGACACCGCTTCACAGAAAATGCAGCCTTCTCAGTTGCACATTTCTGCATTTGCTTAGTGTTGGCTATGACAGACTCCTTGAAGGTAGTAGCTATGTCCTTCACAATCTTGACCATTGGCCTCTTACTCTTCTTCACTGGACTGGTTAGAGTGCTTGACGTGCTTGATGACCTCTTGCATCTCTGGCTTTTTTGGTTGCTTGCACTTGTAGGTGTTCCTTGAAACTCCTCTTCCTCTGCTGCCCCTAAATTCTGACCGTAATCATCTCCAGGCACAAAGGCAGTGCTTCCGTCCACAGTGTAACCACTGAACAATTGTTCAAGCAACTCCTCATTTGCTGGAGGACCCCACTGCAACTTCCTTAGGTATGGTTTTTTCTGCATGAAAGTGGAAAAGCAAAACTAGTTAACATATGAGAGCACACTTCAGAATTCAAGTAAAACTAGCCTTGATGAAATGTGTATCTCTATGTGTGTTCTCGAGAACTCAGAGTCAGCATCAATGGTTCCATCTGGTTTCCTCCCCAACCCTGGGATCCAAACAGGGCGAAGATGCGTAAGTCATCACACAGGGGAACAATGTAGCTGTTATTAGTGTCATAATCCAACGGTGAAAAAGGGCCGACGGAATACTCGAGGTGGAGATGCACACGTGAGACGCAGATGGCGTAAGGGATGACGCAAGGGCACAATCTGACGGTTATTAGTGTCCTAATCCAATGGTTGAAAATAGACCGACGGAATACTCGTGTATAGGAAGGAAACGCTCGATGGCGCATCCATTCTGCCTACACATTACCTGCTCCGCGCCCACCGAAACCCCCTCCAAACCCCTTCCCTCCCGAAAATTCCCCAAACTTTGGTTGGCCAAAACTATGGACGGAGATCGACGGATCTCGGCGGCCGCCATGCTCGCGTCGGCGGCGGCGGTGTTTGGCAACGACGACCTCCTACGCGAGATCCTCCTCCGCCTCGGCTTCCCCACCTGCCTCGTCCATGCCGCCCTCGTCTCCAAGCGGTGGCTCCACCACGCCTCTGATCCGGCCTTCCTTCGCCGCTTCCGCGAGCGCAACCCGCCCCGCCTCCTCGGCGTCTGCGTCGGCTACCCCGGCAGGTATCGTTTCGTGCCTCTCCTGCAGCAGCCCACGGAGCTCGCCGCCCCTATACGTCACGCGACCTCCTCCTGCGACGCCGCCTTCGCCCTCAGATGCCCGCGAATCAAGCACTGCCGTAACGGCCGCCTCATCATCGAGGTCTTCCACGCCGGCAGATTCAATCACCCCCTCGTGCTGCCGCTTCTCACCGGGGAGGCTCCAGCCGGCCTCCTACAGATCCAGCCCCACCGTGACCGTTGGGAGGACCGCACTCAAACGGGGTTCACCGAGATGTTCCTACCCGAGGATGGGCGCCAAGATGGCATCACCTTGGTGAATCTGTGGAAGAACTGGCCAAAAGTGTATGCGGAGATGGGCGTCCTGGGATCTCGCGGATCTGGCAGATGGGGCGTCCCTGCCAGGGGCCATGCAGAGATAGAGCTTCCGGATGACATCGTCTTCCTTGAAATGCTACCACCCATCCATGGCAAAGTCTTCATGGTGACCACCAACTTAGGGTACACCTTGGGTCTAGATTTGGCCACGAGGAGCCTTTTCACCCTAGAGCTACCAGTTGGAGTGCGGGGCAACTATATGCTCTCATGCGCGGAAGATTCCGGGCTCTATCTCGTGAGTGCAGACGGGTTTCAGCTCAGTGTGTGGCTCCACAGGATGTCGGGCGCCGGTAATGGTGCAGGCTGGCTGCTGGTGGACACATTTTTTGTCGGTGTGGGTCAGGCCTGCGCACCTCGTGTAGAGGACAGTTGGGTTCCTCATGATGTTTGCCTTGATGTTGTGTCGGTCGGGGACAATGCTGACTTCGTGTTCTTGGATCATCCAGCAAGTGGCTCTCTCTTTTATGTTCATCTGAAGAGCAGGGTGGTTGAGAAGGTCTATCAGAGGGGGGCAGATGAATGTGGGTATAAACGTGCGGCTGCTGGCCATGTACGTGTCTCTCCTGTTATGATGATCTGGCCGCCTATCTTCCCAGCGCGGAAGAATGTGGAACCTGAGGAATGACCCCCTTATGTTTGATCGTTGTACTACCTAAACTGAGTATGAGTTCGCAATAAAGAGGTATGTACTTTGAGTTATTTCTTTTCCTAAGAACAACAAATATTGCGGTCATGTATGTTGGTTGTTGGATCTTAAGAACCTGTGTTTCATTTGAGTAAAAAAAAACTTATGTTTGCAGAGGTTTATTGAAATATATCCAGCAAAACTGCACTAATCTTCTAAACTGACAGTAGTTTGTATAAACTACTCCATATATGAGGGCTTTCTGGTAATGATCAGTTGTATAGAAAAACTTTGAATGGTGGCCAAATAAAAATGACAAGAACCAAATGGAAGAGAAATAATTGAAAATACAGCTTTTGGCGAGGAAGTTTCTTTTGTGTTCTTGACAGAGATGGCTCAAACGATAAGACGGTATGCATGTGTTGTGATGTCCATTTTTATTCACATTAAAACTGACTTCTGTGTTCCAATTTTTATGTCTACACAACTATAATCTACCTATCATCACTAGTTCACTACTATTAGTTCTAAGGGAAAATTTGATAGATGCCATTAGATGAAGTTCTATCCCAATGGCAGCCAGAAAAAATATGTGAAGCATGGTGTCTACAAACTCCATAACAATGGGTATTCCTTCTCACGGACAAATGGCAAAAGCAGTAAATTAGGGTGTATCCAGTCCTAGCTTATCAGGAAACTGATTAATCATCAACTGAATCATTGATTTGATTGATACCATTTTTCTATATATGATCATAATAACTAAAGTTCAGCCTATCTTGAATCCTGACTATTCTTCATTTTTACGCATTTGAGGCATCATGACAAAAAAAGAATCAAAGATTAGCCACACTCCTGACCATAGCTAACTGTACCACTTTGTCCCCTCCCAAAAGCAAAGATTACATGAGGTGCTAGAATTCACTAGATGAGAGTTTTATCCCAAATTCCTGATGGTTTCCAGAAAAAAGGATCCAAACCTAGCTTATCAGGAACCTGGTGAATCATCAGCTGAAGGAGTGATTTTGTTCCATACCACCATCCTTTTTTCCGTAGATATGATACTAATAGCTAAAGTTCCACCTGTCTCCAATCTCTATTCTTCTCAAAAAAAAAAATACATATTGAGAACATCATTAAAAATATTATCAGAGATTAATTAGCCTCTCCTGGCCATAGCTAACTATGATTTTGGCCCCTCGCAAAAGCAATGCTACAAAAGGTTATAGAATAAAACCTTCCAATAGAGAACATATATTCTACCCAATCAGCCACATCTCATAGGGATTCCCTTGCACCTCAATTAAGCCTGCAATAATGCGCCCTACCATGCCGTCCTCTTTAGTTGCCGCTGTCATCTATAAATAATCACCGTTGGGTCGTCACCATCATAAAACACCAAGAAACAACAGCCTACATCTAGCTCAAGTGAACTGAGCTGATCAGATGATAGCAATAGGTCTTACGTGTAAAGGATCTTGTATCCATGATTCCAAATTTCCTTGCCAAGCTACATGAAACAGATTTTTGGACGTCCATAGAAAGATTATTGCTAATTTCCCAAAGTGAGAAGCAAAAATGTTCTGATAAAGACGTTCTTCGGTAATATCATCATGACTTTCGAAATCATGTGCAGTAGCAATACCAAACCAAATACGACGAGTAGTGGGGTCCTAAGCTAAGCCTTGGCTAAACCTGGGAAATCTTAATTCCGTAATGCCTGTCAAATCCTCCTAGCCACTATCCTACTGCAATAATTCTCGCTAAGAAGAATGCCCATATCGTGGCAATTCCACCCAGAAGGTAAGTAGACCACTAAGCCCCAATAAACACATCCTACATCTAGCCACCAATTGGCTCGATCAGCAATGGGGGATAATGTGGTGAAGCTGGCGTCGCAGCGCGCGGTGGTGATCTTCGGGGTGAGCAATCGCTTCATGTGCCACGTGGTGATGACGCTCTTCACGGAGCTGGGTGTGAGCTGGACAAGGACCCTTGGGGGAAGGACGTCGAGAGGGCGCTTGCTGGCATGGTCGTTTGCAGCCCACATGTGCTGGCGGCTTTCATCGATAGTAGTCTCGTCGGACCCACCGACCAGCTCATGACGCTGCACCTAGGCGGCCAGCTTGTGCCGCTCCTCAGCCAGGTTGGCGCCGGCCCTTTGGTTCTGAAGAGTCAAGGACAACAATGCTGATGCGTGTGTGCAGTTATGGGTGATCGCAGCCTCGAAATTGAGCTAAGCTAGTGATCATATAGTGCGTGCAGCGCAGCTACATAACTTTGGAACCCTCTGGCTTAGTGGCTGATGCGTGTGTGCAGTTATATGTGACCGTATCCTCAAAATCGAGCTAAGCTAGTGATCATATAGTGCGCGCAATGTAGCTATATAGTTTTGGAAAGGTCATCAAACATATTGACAGTTAGGGATGAAAATGGAGTGGAAACTTTTCTCTTTTCCGGAGGAAAAACGAAAACGGGGAGTAAATGGAAATGGAAATTTGCAAAATGGAAGCGAAAATGGAAACAAAAACCGAACGGTGTTCTCCGGCGGAACGGGCACGGAAATGGAACTATCCGTTTTCGTGAATATGAAATTTCCGTTTTTACTATGGGACTATGACTGCTTTGTAGCCCAACCACCAAACAAAACATAATGACATAGTGAGCAGAATGACCCATGCGAGGTCCAACTTCCGCGACCATGCATGTAGTCAACTTGACCCTATGTAATTCTCCAGTACTACGATAATACTCCCTCCATTCCTAAATATAATTCTTTTTAGAGATTCCACTACGGACTACATACGGAGCAAAATGAGTCAATTTACACTCTAAAATATGTTTATACACATTGGTATGTAATCCCTTTAAAAAGACTTATATTTAGGAACGGAGAGAGTACTATACTAAGTCGCTAACCTAATCATATTATTTGGTAACCATGTTGATAATTGATTAAGTTTGTTAGTGTGCTTTTGTTTTATCTATGGTTTGGGTTTTCAAGTTTCGACCAACACCCACTCTGTTTCCGTGTCCGCTCTGTATTCGCTCGGTGTTCATTTCCGGTTGTCTATGCTCCATATTCATTTCTGGGGTTTCTGTATTCATTTCCACTTCCACACAAAAGAATGAAAACAAATGTGACAACATCCAATTCTGTCCATTTCCGCTCCATTTTCTGTTTCCGCTCCATTTTCATCCCTATTAATGGTCATGATCTTTCAGTTTTGCCGCCAGAAACAATGGATGCTTTGTGATGAGCATCCTGAGCAATATTAAAGAAGCTTGTGCTTATCTTATCTTATCGTTGCTTAAACTGATGCATTGCTTAATTTAGCCGGCTGTTGTGCTAATATTGTGAGAGAATCCACGGTATATATAATGCTCCTCCGTAAATGGAGAATATAGTGTCGTATCGCACATGTTTTTCTCAGAGCTATATAACAGTAGTAGATAACTGGAGGTAGATGCACTAATTCAGGGAGGTTAGTATGTTGAGGTAGATGCCCTGGTCCATTGAGCTAGGTATGGTACGAGCTAAAAGGAAGGATCTACCTAGGCTGCATTTGGCGTCGCAGTGGATAATTTGTCTCTCAAATAAATATTTTTCTACTTTAAGCAAATGATGTCAATGACCGGAGGTAGAGCACTTCATGGACTAGGGTGACCTCCATGTCACTTTACAAACCCCACGGAAACTCCGAATACATGCCATCATCCTAAGTACAGACACATCGTTTGGGTGCTATTTGTTTAACCCTTTTCTTATATACTTTTGTTGCTAATTTTCCATCGCAGATTACAAAATAAGTACATTGCAACACAATTCAGAAACCACAAACAGAGCGGATTTTGATAGTATTACCTCTGTCCAAAATTACTTGTCTCGGATTTTTCTAGATACGGATGTATCTGACACTAAAACGTGTCTAGGTGCTTCCGTATCTAGACAAATCCAAGAAAAGTTATTCAGGGCGGAGGGAGTAGTTGATATAAAGGTCTAAAAGATATGCTAGATCAAGACTAACCTTCTTTTTGTTCTAGGGTCTTTCTGGTAATCTCATCCCTATCAAGAGAAATTAAGAGACATGTCAAGGCTTCTGTAACAATGTGAAAAAGTGTTTTTTGCATCAAGTTTGCACACTACCTAGTTTGACAGTGTAATGTAATCCTGGTATCCATGCATAAGATTGACGGTCTTTTTTGGGAAGTTTGTACTGCGTTTAATGTATCTCCTTGGTTTGAATGATGTTTGTATGCATACAATTTTTCATGACTGTCGAAACAATGTGTGCAACTCTATCTGCTATTTGCCTGATACAAAATACAGTAGAGTCTTGCATTTACTGGCTACCAACTTGATTAGAGTTCATGTCATGGACTCACAGCCGTAGAACACTAGGTGTTGCAGTCATGTAAGATTGATGTTAATAACTTCTGTCATTTCATTAAGAGAAGGTGTGAAGTTTACAGAAGTATATTGCGAGATATCCACCCGAACTGCGCTGAATCTTCTAAGTTTGACTGCAGTCTGTATATTCCATATATGAAGAATTGCCAGTAACGATCTTTTTTTTGTGGAGCCGAAACAGAAGGGACTCTACCTTTGCATTGAAGATAAGGAGTTTATCATAGCGACCAGTGGTGTAAAAAAACCTTTGGAAGAAAGGTAAGTAGAAATGAGGAGCAGCAAAGTAGAAATGACTGAAAGTACAACTTGTGGCAAGGTAACTTCATTTGTGTTCTGGAAGGGATGGCTCAAACGATACAACAAGGTGAGCATGTTGAATGTTAGTTGTGATATCCATCTTCCACATTAAACTTATTTATTTTTGCAAAAAAAGATTGTACAATCCGTCCATCAAGGTGAGAATGTTCAGTACTAGTAGTTCTAGGGGAGATTGTTAGGTGTGATCTGGAGATAGTTTTCTACTTAATTTAGTGGCAGCCATGAGATGAAGGGGTTTTAGATGTGGTGCATCATGTCCACAACTCCACACAACCAGTATTCCTTCTCGTGCACAAATGGCAAAAAACTAGCAATTAGAGTGGATCTAAACCTAGCTTATCAGGATCCGTTGAACCATCAGCTGAAGCTCTGATTCAGTTGATACCACAAAAGTTAAGCCTATCTCGAATCTTGATTGTTCACATCATTTTTCTATGTGTGATACTAACAACAAAAGTTCAGTCTGTCTTGAATCTTGATTCTTCTTTATCTTTACTTATTCGAGACACTACTAAAAAACATCAAAGATCAGCCACTCTCCTGGACATAGCTAACTGTATGATTTTGGCCCCTACCAAAAGCAAAGATTACAAAAGGTGGTGGTTAGAATAGAACCTTTACACAGAGAACATATATTCTTCCGATTAGCCACATCTCATAGCGATTCCTTTGCACCTCAATTAAGTCTGCAATACTGCGCCGACCACTCCCTCCTCTTTACCGCCGTGGTCATCTATAAATAAGCACCGTTGGGTCATTACCATCATAAAACTCCAAGAACACAACAGCCTCTTGCTAGCTTACCTGAACTGAGCTAATCAGATTGATCGATCACAAAGCCCAAACAAGAGCCTACAGCTAGCCACCAATTCGCTCGATCAACAATGGCGGACAAAGTGATGAAGCTGGTGTCGCAGCGGGCGGTGGTGATCTTCGGGTCGAGCAACTGCTGCATGTGCCACACGGTGAAGACGCTCTTCACGGAGCTGGGCGTGAGCTGGACAGTGCACGAGCTGGACAAGGACCCCTAGGGGAAGGACGTTGAGAGGGTGCTTGCCGGTATGGTCGGACGGAACCCACCCGTGCCGGTGGTCTTTATCGGTGGAAGGCTCATCGGATCCACTGACAAGGTCATGATGCTGCACCTCGGCGGTCAGCTGGTGCCACTCCTCCGGCAGGTCGGCGCCCTCTGGCTCTGAAGAGTCATGGACAGCAGTGGCTGATGCGTGCGTGCAGTTATATGTGATTGCAGCCTCGAAATCGAGCTAAGCTAGTGATCATATAGTGTCTGCAGTGCAGCTACATAACTCTGGAAAGGTCATCAAACATATTAACGGTCATGATCTTTCAGTTTTACTGCTTGTTGTCGTATAACAGAGCAATGGATGCTTTGTGATGGGCATCCTGAGCAATAATAAAGGAGCTCATGCTTATCTTATCTTGTCGGTTGCTTAATTTGATGCTTTGCTTATGTTGCTGGCTGTTGTGCTAGCTAAGACCGTTAGAGAATCCATGGTATATATAATCCTCCTCAGTAAATGGAGAATATGGTGATTCTAAAAAATGAGAGGAGAGTATAGTGTCGTATCGTACATGTTTTTATCGGAGCTATATAATGGTAGTAGCTAATTGCAGGTAAATGCACTGTTTCAGGGAGGTTAGTATGTTGAGGTAGATGCACTGGTCCAGTGAGCTCGGTATGGTACGAGCTAAAAAAGGATCTTCATAGGCTGCATTTGGCATCGCAGTAGATCACTTGTTTGCCGAATAAATGTGTTTCTACTTTAAGTGAATGATGTCGATGGCCGGAGGTAGAGCACTCCATGGGCCAGGGTGACCTTCATTTCGCTTTACAAACCCCAGGGAAAATCCGAATACATGTTGTCATCCTAAGTAGACATACAGATTGGGTGCTATTTGTTTAACGCTTTTTTATATACTTATGTTGCTAATTTTTCATCGCAGATTACAAATAAGTACATTGCAATGCAACTCAGTAACCACAAACTGTTTCGGTTTAAATTACTATATAGTTGATATGAAGGTCTAAAAGATATGGTAGGTCAAGATTAACCTTTGTTTTATTCTATGTTCTTATCGGTAATCTCATCCCTATCACGAACAGATATGTCAAGGCTTCCATAACAAAGTGAAAAAAGTGTTTTCCACTATCAAGTTCGCAGACTAGCTAGTTTGACAGTGTCATGTAATCCTGGTATCCATGCATAAGATTGGCAGTCTATTTTGGGAAGTTTTTACCCGTATTTGTTGAAAGCGCCATCCCTCATGACATAGCTTATCGTCACATCCTGAATAAGGTATTTTGCTGACGAGGTAACGGAAATTGATGAGAAATCAAACTATTTGGATAGCTTTGATTGGATCTGCTTTGACTAATGTATGCTATTTGACTGTTTTTAATTGCTCTCCTTGTTTTGAAACATGCTTGTCATGACTTCCGAAGCAATGTGTGGTTACCAACTTGATTAGTAGATACTGAGCTTAGCCACACAAATGTGTGGAGTTCATGTGATAGACTCACATCCGTAGAACACTAGTCATCTAAGAGATATTTTAATAACCCTTGTCATTTCACTAAAAGAACATGAAGTTTACAGAACTGTATTGCGAGATATCCATCTGAATTGCACTGCCTCTTCCAAATTCTAAGCTTGACTGCAGTATCTATAAGATATTGCATATATGAAGACTTGTTAGTAATGAAGTTTTTTTAGCCGAAACAGAAGGAGCTATGCCTTCGCATTGAAGATAAGGAATATATCATAGCGACCGGAAATGTAAAAAAAAACTTTGGAAAACAGGTACGAAGAGCGGCAGCTGGAACAGAAATGACTGAAAGTACAATTGTGTTCAGAAGGGATGGCTCAAACGATACAACAAGGTGAGCATATTGAATGTTAGTTGTGATATCCATCTTCCACATTAAAACTTATTTATTTTTTCCACACTTTTTTGTACATTCCATCCATCATTACTAGTTCACTAGTAGTAGTTCTAGAGGAGATTCATAGGGCCTTGTTCGGTTCCATGACAAATGAGCGGGAGTGATAGGTATTGGCAGGGATTAAATCCCATCTAAGTCAAATTTCCCCCACATCCCCCTCCAATCCACCTGGGGAGTGGCTTAACCGAACAAGGCCTAGGTGTGATCTGGAGCTAGTTCTCTACTTAATTTTGTGGCATCCATTAGATAAAGGGATTTTAGATGTGATGCATCATGTTCACACAATTGGTATTCCTTCTCATGCACAAATGGCAAAAACATGATATTAGACTGCATCTAAACCTAGCTTATCATGCACAAATGATAAAAATAGGAGATTATAGGGTATCTAAACCTAGCTTATCAGGAACCTGTTGAATCATCAGCTGAAGCATTGATTCAACTGATACCACAAAAGTTAAGCCTATCTCATATTGTGATTCTTCACATCATTTTTCTATTTATGATACTAACAACAAAAGTTCAGCCTGTCTCGAATCTCGATTCTTCTTCGTCTTTACTTATTCGAGACACTAGTTAAAAATAACAAAGATCAGCCACTCTCCTGACCATAGCTAACTGTATGGTTTTGGCTCCTACCAAAAGCAAAAATTACAAAAGGTTGTAATTAACTAGAATATAATCTTTCAACCGAGAACATATACTCTACCCAATTAACCACATCTCATAGCGTTTCCCTTACACCTCAATTAAAGAATGCAATACTGCACCGACCACTCCCTCCTCTTTACTTGCCAGTCATCTATAAATAAGCACTGTAGGGTTATCACCATTATAGAACTCCAAGAAACAACAACCTTCAGCTTGTTCAAGCGAAATGAGCTGATGAGATCGATCGACCACAAAGCCCAAAGAAACAACATCCTATAGGTAGCCACCAATTCGCTCGATCAGCAATGGCGGACAGGGTGGCGAAGCTGGCGTCGCAGAGGGCAGTGGTGATATTTGGGATGAGCAACTGCTGCATGTGCCACATGGTGAAGACACTCTTCACGGAGCTGGGTGTGAGCTGGATGGTGCACGAGCTGGACAAGGACCCCTTGGGGAAGGACGTCGAGAGGGCTCTTGCCGGCATGCTCGGCCATAGCCCGCCCGTGTTGGTCGTCTTCATTGGCGGCAGGCTCATCGGACCAACGGACCAGGTCATGAAGCTGCACCTTGGCGGCCAGCTCCTGCCGCTCCTCTGCTAGGTGGGCGCCCTCTGGCTCTGAAGAGTCAAGGACAGCAGTGAATGATGTGTGTGTGCAGTTATATGTGATCGCAGCCTTGAATTTGAGCTAAGCTCGTGATCATATAGTGCATATAGTGCAGCTACTTAATTTTGGAAAGGTCATCAAACATTTTAACGGTCATGATATTTCAGTTTTACCGCGTGTCATAACACAGCAATGGATGCTTATGTTTATCTCGCTGTTGCTTAATTTGATGCTTTGCTTACTGTTGTGCTAATATCGTGAGAGAATCCACGGTATATATAATGCTCTGCAGTAAATGGAGAATATAGTAGCATATCATACACGCTTTTCTTGGAGCTATATAATGGCAGTAGATAACTGGAGGTAGATGCACTAATTGAGGGAGGTTAGTATGTTGAAGTAGATGCAGTGGTCCAGTGAGCTAGGTATGGTACGAGCTAAAAATAAGGATCTACATAGGCTGCATTTGGCGTCACAGTGAATCACTTGTTTGCCCAATAAATGTTTTTCTACTTTAAGTGAATGATGTCCATGGCCATCGGTAGAGCAGTCCATGGGCCAGTGTGAACCCTGAACACATGCCGTCATCCCAAGTACAGCTAAACTAATTTGGTGCTGTTTGTTTAAACCTTTTTTTAGTATATTTTGTTGCTAATTTTCCGTCACAGATTACAAAATAAGTACACTGCAATGCAATTCAGTAGCCACAAACTGAGTGGGTTTAGATAGTAGTAGTTGATATAAAGCTCTAAAAGATATGATAGGTCAAGATTAACGTTCCTTTTATTCTATGGTCTTCTCCATAATCTTATCCCTATCATGGAGATATTAAGAGATATGTCAAGGCTTCTGTAACAAAGTGAAAAGGTGTATTTCACTGTCAAGTTTGCATAGTAGCTAGTTTGACAATGTAATGTAATCCTGGTTTCCATGCATAAGATTGGCGGTCCTTTTTGGGAAGTTTTTACCCGTATTTGTTGAAAGCACTATCATCATGACATAGCTTATCATCACCTCCTGAATAGGAAGGTATGGTGCTGGCGAGGTAATGGAAATTGATGAGAAATCAAAATTATCTGTATGGGTTTGATTGGATCTCCTTTGACTAATGTATCATATTTCACTGTGTTTAATTCCTCTACTTGGTTTAAAACATGTTTGCATGCATAGAATTTGTCATGACTGTCGAAACGATGTGTGCAACTCTATCTGCTATTTGGCCAACATACAAAATATAGTAGACTTTTGCATGTACTGGTTGCCATCTTGATTAGCGGACTGAGCTTAGAAATGCAAATGTGTGGAGTTCATGTGACACTCACATCCGTAGAACACTAGGTGTTGTAGTCATATACTCCCTCCATTCCCTTAGGCCTCTCCCAATGCTCCACCTTATACAGGTGCTAAGGCTGCCACATAGGCAAAAAATCTGATGTGGCATGGTATTTAAGAGGAGAGAGATGGGTGTGGTGATCCCAGGAAGAAACGGTGCCAAGCGTGTGAACCTAGGCAAAATACTTAAATGAAAGGAAGCTCACCAATGCATGAAGAACTTTAGTACCTAAATCATTCAATAGAGTGTGCTTAGCTACAACAAATTAAGCACCTATGCATTGGGGGCTTTGGTCGCTAAACTTTAAAATGTGCTTAGCACCTCATCTTAGCACCAATGCATTGGAAGTGGCCTTATGTAAGGTTACAAACTCATATTACAGGTATCAAGGCAAAATTTAATGACCCCATGAAAAGTTAAGTTTTTTTTTCGTTAACTGGAATCATTAATACACTACATGCATGCAACGATTGAGTGAGAAGGAAAATAGCAAAGTGTCATTATGAATACATGCATGCAAGTATTAAACAAGTTGCTAGTACGAGAAAACATCGTTAATATTATCTCGATTACTATTTGTGGTCTTATATAGATGCAAAATGTATTTTCCATAGTGGCCTTGTATAAGGGAATGGAGGGAGTAAGATTGATCTTAATAACCTTTGTTATTTAGTTGTAAGAACATGAAGTTTACATAGGTGTATTGTGAGATATCCACCTGAACTGCACTGAATCTTGTCAGCTTGACAGCAACTTTTTTTTTAGAAAAGGAGGAATACCTCCGACCTTTGCATCAGCGCGATGCATATAGCCCCTTTATTAATTAAAAGAAACAAATAATCTGCGGTGCCGCATAGTCTCCAAATAAACAAAGTAAATGATAAAAAAAAAGTGCCACACCCGGCTAAAATAGGCCTAGATGTCTAACCATCTATATTATTACTGGATTGCCATCCAAACCGGTTGTAAATATCCTGCGCTATCATCTTTCACCGGGTAGACCCAGTAACCAAAGGCTCCCTGGTTTCCGCATGAGTGAGTAACGGTCATGTACGGATCAACGTCGTTGCTCTGTGTAATACCTACAAAAAAATTATATGCGTTTGTCTGTTAAAAACCATGTCATTCATGCAGTTCCATATAGCCCAAAGAAGTGCACATACTCCTATACGAATGTGTGTGAAATTAATCGTGTCAACTTCATTTAGCCAGTTTCGAACAACGTGTCAATGCTATCTGCAGTCATAATATTAAAGGCTGTGTATAAGATATTTCATATATGAAGACCTGTCAGTAATAAAGAATTATTATTTTGACCCAAGACAGAAGGAGCTTTCCCTTTGCATTGAAGATAAAGAATTTATCATAGCAACCAGTGGTGCAAAAAAACGTTGGAAGACGGGTAAGTAAATATGGGGAGCAGCAATTGGAACAGAAATGACTGTAAGTACAACTTTTGGCAAGGAAGCTTCATTTGTGCTCTGGATTGGTATGGCTCAAACGATACAACAAGGTGAGCATGCTGAATGTTGGTTGTGATATCCATCTTCCATAGTAGTTATATCTTTCCAAAAACAATTCACAAGGCGATTAATCCGTCCATCATGACTACTTCACTACTAGTAGTTCTAGGGGAAATCGTTAGGGGTGATCTGGAGCTAGGTCTCTACTTAATTTTGTGGTATCCATTAGATAAAGGGATTTTAGATGTGATGCATCATGTCCACTGTTATTCCTTCTCACGCACAAATGGCAAAACTAGCAATTAGAGTGTATCAGGAACCTGTTGAATCATCAGCAGAAGCATTGATTCAGTTGATACCACAAAAGTTAAGCATATCTAGAATCTTGATTCTTCACACCATTTTTCTATGTATGATACTGACAACAAAAGTTTAACCTGTCCCGAATCTTGATTCTTCTTCATTTTACTTATTTGAGACACTATTTAAAAATATCAAGATCAGTCACCCTCCTACTCATAGCTAACTGTATGATTTTGGCCTCTCCCAATTCCCAAAAGCAAAGATTACAAAAGGTGGTAGAATAGAACCTTCGGACAGATCTCATAGAGATTCCCTTGAACCTCAATCAAGCCTGCAATACTGTGCCGACCACTCCCTCTTTATCTGCCGCAGTCATCTATAAACAAGCACCGTTGTGTCATCACCAATTCACCATCATCCAACAACTAAGAAACCACAACCTGCAAGCTCAAGTGAAGCGAGCTGATCAGACCGATTGATCACAAATCCCCAAGAACAACAGCATACAAGATAGCCACCAATTCGCTCGATCTGGCAATGGCGGACAGAGTGACGAAGCTGGCGGCGCAGTGGGTTGTAGTGATCTTTGGGGCGAGCAACTTCTACAGGTGCCATGCGACGAAGACGCTCTTCACGGAGCTGGGAGTGAGCTGGGTGGTGCACGAGCTGGACAAGGACCCCCGCGGGAAGGACGTCGAGAGGGCGCTCGCCAGCATGGTCGGTCAGAGCCAGCCCATGCCAGCGGTCTTCATCGGTGGCAGGCTCGTCGGCCCCACTGACAAGGTCATGACGCTGCACCTTAGCGGCCAGCTGGTGCCGCTTCTCCGCCAGGCCAGTGCCCTTTGGCTCTGAACTGAAGAATCAAGGACACCAGTGGCTGGTGCGTGCGTGCGTGCAGTGATGTGTGATCGCTACGGATCATATAGTTTTGGAAAGGTCATCAATCAAACATAAAGGGTCTTGAACTTTCAGTGGCACCTCTTGTTATCATATGACATAAGGAAAGGATGCTTTGTAAGAGATGAGCAATATCAAAGGAGCTTATGCTTATCTTGCTTAATTTAGCTGGCTGTTGTGCTAAGGCCGTGAGAGAATCCATGGTATATATAGCGCCTGTTCGGTAGTCCTCCACGAAGTGGAGCGGTTGGAGCGCCGTATTAGCAGCTCCGCAAATTAATACCGGATGCCACTCCGCTCCGGCACGGAGTTGCGGAGCGGAGGGAGTTCGAACGCGCCTATAGTATCATATCGCACACATTTTTCTCGGAGCCATCGAGTACCGCGTCGATAATCGGAGTGATTCAGAGAGGTTAGTATGTTCATCTAGATACCTGATCCAGTGAGCTCGGTTTGTTGAGGTAGATGCACTGGTCCAATTGGCTCGGTATGTTACGAGTGATGATGTGGCACACTGCATTTGAAAGACACTGTGCTGATGGCATATGCCGTATTCAAGTGTAGTATCTCTTGCCAGGAACTAGTTCCTTTGGTGCCAAGACAAAATCCTGAAAGCGGAAGTATATATCATTATCATGATGGGAAGAAAACAAATTTTACATGAAAACAATTTGTCGTTGAGCTCAGTATCGATTAACGTCAGCTAAGACACAAACTTGTCAATTGACATCATCGATCAAACTTTGGTGCGTGCTTGTGATGAAACTCAAAATCCTCGAGAGAACGCAGGAAGCAGTGCAGAGGCAGAAAGGAGAAATTGTGCTGCTACGGCCCGTTTGCCATGTCACCCTGAAAAAATCAATATGGGCAGCCTAGGCGGTCGTAGCCAACACAAGCTAGTAATGGGCCTCCTCACCACCCCACGCCAGTTTGGTGATATAAACAAAAAATGACATAACTTAAAAATGCTAGAATTTGTTGCTAAAAAAATGCTAGAATTTAAGAAAACATAGAAGAAACCTTGGCAAAAAAATGTTTCAATATAAAGATGCCCATGTTTATATTAAAAAATTCCATGGTCCAAAGCAATTAGTTTGCCATGGTTAAATTCATAAAGTTTTCCATGTTCCAAACTTCTAAAAATTTCCATGATTTGAAGCAGGAATTTGCCATGATCCAAATAATGAATTTGCCCATGGTTTGAATTATTATTTTTTTGCCTTGGATAAAAGGTAAATTTGCCATGATCCGAAGTATGATTTTTCCATGGTCCACAACAAATAACTTTGTCATTGGTTAAAAGGGTAAATTTGCCATGGTCTGGCCTACAACTTTTTCATAGTCAAAACAATAACTTTACCATGCTTAAAAAAATGAATCTGCCATGATGCAAACAATAAAGTAGAATTTCCATGGTAATGCTCACTTGGCAATTTTCTTGCCACTGCCAAAAATTTTTTGGAAAATGCCATGGTAAAAATTACCATGTAAAAATTAGAATGAACAGTACAAACCAAAAGTTGCATGGCGGATGGATATGAAAAATTACCATGCTATGTATGTAAAATAACACAAATTATGACCAAAAATTACAAATGGTAGATGTATATTAAAATTGTCATGGCATTTTAATTAAAAATGTCATTTTTTGTATAAGAATTTTGCCATGAATGTAAAATAACACAAATTATGAGCAAAATTGCCATGTAGATGCATATTTAAATTTGCCATGGTATGTTAATTAAATTTCCATGCTTCGTATAATAAATTTTCCATGTATGTTGAAAAATAATGTTGTTCACCACACATCTTCTAATTTACCTTGCATGGTTGCCATGTTTTTTTGTACCTTTTGCTCCCTACAATGACCGTCAACCTTAGAGCATTAAGATTTTCTTTCTACCATTTTCTTTCTACCATCTTCTTTATAAATTTTGCATGTCACTTGGTGTACAAATTTTTACCAAAAAATATATTTTATATGTATTTGGCATGACCATATATAAATATCACGAAAAATCTCCATATTACTTGCATGTTTTTTTTTGTGCTCCCAAGTTCCTGCATGCCTGAAAAATCTATGTTAAACAATTCATGGCAAAGTATTTCTAACTTTTTGCCATGTCACTAAAATAGCTTTTGTGATATCATCAATACAATTCTTCCCATGCCAAAACACATTTTTTAAGGGAAAATATATTATTATTTTTTCCATGGCAAATTCACCTTACGACCCATGGCAAATTATAGATTTTCCATGTTACCAAAAACAATACTTTCCATGCCACAACACATATTTTACAAGGAAAAATCATCTAAATTTGTTATCATGGCAAATCCACTTTATGGCCCTTGTCAAATTCATTGTACGGCGCATGGCTTTTTTCTTTGGAGAATGGCAAACTTCTTTCTTAATGGACCATTGCAAATTCACTATATGGATCATGGCAAAAAAATCCGTTTTCCTAAAAATTTGCCATGTTTCCAGAGAAAAAATATCCAAAACTTTCCATGTGTCCATGGAAAATCCCTATATATTCCTACAATTACCGATGACATGAGAACAACAAGTGTTAAGTTGCATCAGAAGAAGAAAAAATGACATGGCAAAAAATGTGAAGACATGTAAAAATGGGACACATCACTTACACACTGAATGTGATTTGCCAATTAAACTAATGCAAACTGCTCCAAAATTTGAGAAACCTTACATCGCAATGTAAAAATTGGTAAAAAAAATGAGGTGATGACGCGTACCCCCATGGGGCTAACTACCTACACACCTGCAATACATAACAAAAATGCCATGGTAAATAGAAGCTAATATATAAAAAAGATGATAGTCTTAAACACCTATAAAACAAAGAGGGAAAATTAAGTTGCCATTGGTGTCTGGCTGAATTTGCCATGGGTGGTAGATTTGAATCAACACTAGTTCAAAGGTTGGTTTTGAAAGGGAAAACCAAAAATACACGAATCTGGTACCCCATCCAAGTCTACAATTTGCCATGTCTAGATTCTGCAAAAACCATTTACACACCTGATCAGAAATTTCGTTGGGACAAAAATGTCTACACATCTAGCATCAGAGTACAAATTCCCAAATTACTATCTCTAGATTCTGCAAGAACCATCTACACAAGTGGGATGAACCACATCAAACAGTAACTGTGAAGTACTAGATGAACACAACTGTGAAATTTCTCAATTAACCTTATAGAGTGAAGTGGATGAGGCCCCAGACCCACATGAGAGCGCAATCATGAAGCTCACATCCAACTTCGTCGTTGTTCCTTCTGCATGCCTTTATGGCACCATCTTGCAAAGCTGGCATGGGCATCAACGCACGACCTCGCTGTGCATGGGTGGTGTCCCTGTAAGTGGGTGGGTGGGTGGGGACGAGAAGAAGATAAGGTGAGGGGAATTAAGTGAGTGGAAGACGGGGTGAGGGGAAGATGCGGACGATTTTGAAATGCCGCCGCCAACGAGTCACAAAATTTGCTTCGTGATTTGTATTAATAATCCAATGACAGAAAGCACGTTCATGATGAGATTTTAAAAATCTGGCGTCACATTTTTTATCGATTACGTTATTGATGATTTCAATAAGTTTAAGGCCTTCTTTGGTTCATAGGATAGGAATAATATTGGAATAGGAAAATCATAGGAAGTGAGATGACATGCATCTCAATTCCTATATAGAAAGACATGTCATTTGATGCATAGGATAAAAAAAAATTCATTGAGTCTCGGCTAATTTTTTTTCCTTTGAAATAATGTGAATGGTTGAATCCTATCCTACACATGAATAGAAATCCATTCCTACAAAATAAAAGGCTTCAAAATAATTTTTCCTACAAAGTTCCTATCCTTTACAATTCCTACACAATTCCTATGAACAAAGAAGGCCTAAAACGTAATAATTTTGTGTAGTATAGCCAGGAAGAAAAAGGAAGGAAACGGTGGATTCAGTTAGCCTATCATTATGCACACACGTTTTCTGCTCCGGAAACCCTCCCCTCCGGAAAATCCGCCAAACTTTGTTTGGCCAAAATCATGGACAGAGATCGACGGATGCCGGCGGCATCGGTGCTTGGCGACGACGACCTCCTGCGCGAGATCCTCCTCCGCCTCGGCTTCCCCACCTGCCTCGTCCACGCTGCCCTCGTCTCCAAGCGGTGGCTCCTCCACTCCTCCGACCCGGCCTTCCTCCGCCGCTTCCGCGAGCGCAACCCGCCCCGCCTGCTCGGCTTCTGCCTCTGCTTCTCTGGCCGGTACCGGCTCGTGCCGTTTCCTCAGCCACCGGAGCTCGCCGCTCCCATTCGCCGGGTGACCTCCTCCTGCGCCGCCGCCTTCGCCCGCAGAATCCTGCCAATCAAGCACTGCCGGAACGGCCGCCTCATCATGGAGTTCTTCAACGACGGCAGACTCGATTACTCCCTCGCTCCGCTGCTCGCCGGGGAGGCCGCAGCCGTCCTCCCGACGGCCCCACTACCCCACCTTGACTGGGACACCATCCAAGATAGATTCGTTGAGATGTTCCTGCCCGAGGATGGCGGCCGCAACGGCATCACCTTGCTCTATCTCTGGGCAGTCCGGCGAAGAGTCTACGCGAAGTTGTACGTCCTGGGATCCGGCGGATGGGGCGTCCCTGCCACCGCAGTGACAGAGGTTGAGCTCTCGTTTGACGCAGACTTCCTTCGAATCCTACCACCCATCCATGGCAAGGTCTTCCTGGTGACCGGCTCTGGGTACACCCTGGGTCTAGATTTGGCAGCGGCGAGCTTCTTCACCCTTGAGCTCCCAGTTGGCGTGCGCCACAATTACAAGATCTCGTGTGCGGAGGATTCCGGGCTCTATCTTGTCAGTGTAGACGGGTTTCAGCTCAGTGTGTGGCTCCATCGGATGTCGGGCGACGGCAATGGTGCAGGCTGGCTGCTGGTGGACACGTTTTGTGTCCGTGAGGTTGATCCCGGTGATTATCTTGATGTTATTGCGGCCGGGGACAATGCCAACTTTGTGTTTTTGGATCATACATCAAGTGGTGCTGTCTTTTATGTTCATCTGAGGACCAGGGTCGTTGAGAAAGTCCATCAGAGGATGCCAGAAATATGCTGGGAACCTTCCCAAATAGCTCTCTCTCCTGTTGCGATGATCTGGCCGCCTGTTTTCCCTGCACGGGGCGTAGGACATGATCAAGAGGAATCACACCACTGTGTTTGATCTTTGTAGTATGTTCACTGGGTATGAGTATGACTTCTGTAATAAAGAGGTATGTTTCTGACCGTGGTAATCGAAATTAATGAAAAATCAAAATTATGCGTATGGGTTTGGTTGCATCTCTGACTAATGTATGCTATTTCACCGTGCTTAGTTACTCTCCTTAGTTTGAAACGTGTTTGCAATGTGTTGAAACAATGTGTGCAAGTCTATCTACTATTTGCCCGGAACTAAAATATAGTAGACTCTTTACATGTACTGGTTACCAATTTTATTAACAGATACTAAGATAGCCGATTCAAATGTGTACAGTTTGTGTCACCAGATCTTAGTTGTAGTCTTGTAGGTTAGATCGTAAGAACCTCTTTTCATTTCAATAAATAAGAACTAGTGCATTGCAAGAGAACAAGCAGAACTGCATTAAATCTTCTAAACTTGATCGTAGCGTATATAACATACTCGTTGTATGAAGACTCGGTAACAATGATTCTCTGGTAGTGATCAGTAGTGCAGAAAAACTTTGAAAGATGACCATGTAAAAATGACAAGCATCAACTGTAAGAGAAATACCTGAAAGTTCAACTTGTGGCAAGCTTCATTTCTGTTATGGACAGGGATGGCTCAAACGATAAGATAAGTTAGGCATGTGCTGTGATGTACTTATTATTCTCATTAAACCTGACTTCTGTTTTCCAATTTTTTATGTCCACAAAGCTATAATCCACCCATCATCACTAGTTTGCTACTATTAGTTCTAAAGGAAAATTTGATAGATGTCACTAGATGAAGTTTTCTCCCAATGCTGTCCATAAAAAATGTGATGGATATCTCTCTTATTATAATGATCTGGCTGCCTGTCTTTCTGGCACGGAACGTAGGACATGATGAAGAGGAATGACCCCCCTGTGTTTGATCTTTGTAATATCTTCACTGGGTACAACTTCTGTAATAGGAAGGTATGACTAATGTATTCTATTTCACTGTGTTTAATTTCTCTCTTTGGTTTGAAACGTGTTTGCATGCATGGAATTTGTCATGACTGTCGAAACAATATATGCAGATCTCTGCTACTTGCACGATACAAGATATAGCAGATTCTTGCATGTACTGGTTACCAACTTGATTAACAGATACTGAGCTTAGCAATGCAAATGTGTAGAGTTCATGTCGAACTCACAGCCATATAACACTGGGTGTTGCAGTCATGTAAGATTGATCTTAATAACCTTTGTCGTTTACATTAAAGGAGATTGATCTTAATATCCACCCAAACTGCACTGAATCTTCTAAGCTTGACCGCAGCGTGTATAAGATGTATTGCCCAAATGAATACTGAAGACTTGTGGTAATGAAGATTTTATCATAGTGATCAGTAGTGTAAAAACAAAACCTTCGGAAGACAGGCAAGTAGAAATGAGGAGCAGCAACGGGAACAGAAATGACTGAAATTACAACTTGTGGCAAGGAACTTCATTTGCGTTCTGGAAGGGGTGGCTCAAACGATACAACAAGGTCAGCATGTTGAATGTTAGTTGTGATATCCATCTGCCACATTAAAACTTGTTTATTTTTCCGAATTTTTTTGTCCAATCCATCCATCACCACTAGTTCACTACTAGTAGTTCTAGGCGAGATCGTTAGGTGTGATCTTGTTCTCTACTTAATTTTATGTTATCCATTAGACAATTGATATTCCTTCTCACGCAGAAATGGCAAAAACAGGCTATTAGAGTGTATCTAAAGCTATCTTATCAGGAACCTCTGGAATCATCAGCTGAAGCACTGATTCAATTGATACAACCAAAGTCCACCCTATCTTAAATCTTGATTCTTCACACCATTTTTTTTTATGTATGATTCTAACAACGAAAGTTCAACCTGTCCCGAATCTTGATTCTTCTTCATCTTTACTTATTCGAGACACTATTTAAAAATATCAAGGATCAGCCACTCTCCTGGTCGTAGCAAACTGTATGATTTTGGCCCCTACCAAAAGCAAAGATAACAAAAGGTGGTAGCTATATAATGCTCCTCCGTAAATGGAGAATATACTGTCACGTCGTACGTAAATGGAGAACATAGTGTCATATCATTATGCTCCTCCGTAAATAAAGAATATAGTGTCATATGGTACACATTTTTCTGGGAGCTATATAATGGTAGTAGATAACTGGAGGTAGATGCACTAATTCAGGGATGTTAGTATGTTGAGGTAGGTGCACTGGTCCAGTGAGCTAGGTATGGTATGAGCTAAAAACAAGGATCTACCTAGGCTGCATTCGGTGTCGCGGTGGATCATTTGTTTGTCCAATAAATATTTTTCTACTTTGAGCGAATGATGTCGATGACCAGAGGTAGAGCACTTCATGGGCCAGGGTGATCTCCATGTCGCTTTACAAACACCACGGAAACTCCAAATACATGCCGTCATCCTTAGTACAGACACACTGATTGGGTGCTATTTGTTTAACCCTTTTCTAGTATACTTTTGTTGCTAATTCTCCATTGCAGATTGCAAAATAAGTACATTGGAACGCAATTCATAAACCACAAACTGATTGGGTTTAGATAGTAGTTGATATAAAGGTCTAAAAGATATGGTAGGTCAAGAACTCAAGATTAACCTTCTTTTTATTCTAGGGTCTTTTCGGTAATCTCATCCTTATCACGAGAAATTAAGAGATATGTCAAGGCTTCTGTAACAAAGTGAAAAAGTGTTTTTCGCTTCCAAGTTCGTACACTAGCTAGTTTGACAGTGTAATGTAGTCCTGATATCCATGCATAAGATTGGCAATCTTTTTTCGGAGTTTTTACCCCTATTTGTTGAAAGCACTATCCCTCATGACATAGCTTATCATCGCATCCTGAATAGGAAGGTATTTTGCTGACGAGGTAATGAAAATTGATGAGAAATCAAAATTATATGGATGGGTTTGATTGGACTCTGACTAGTGTATGCTATTTCACTATTCGAGACACTATTTAAAAATATCAAGGATCAGCCACTCTCCTGCTCATAGCTAACTGTATGATTTTGGCCCCTCCCAATTCCCAAAAGCAAAAGATTACAAAAGGTGGTAGAATAGAACCTTTAGACAGAGAACATATATTCTTCCCGATTAGCCACATCTCATAGCGATTCCCTTGCACCTCTGCTAAGCGTGCAATCCTGCGCCGACCACTCCCTCCTCTTTACCCGCCACAATCATCTATAAATAAGCAGCGTTGGGTCATCACCATCATCCAACTCCAAGAACACAACAACCTAGAGGAAGCTCAAGCGAAGTGACCTGATCAGATCGATCAATCAGAAATCCCCAAGAACAACACCCTACTTGCTACCCACCAATTCGCTCGATCAGCAATGGCGGACAGAGTGACGAAGCTGGCGTCACAGCGGGCGGTGGTGATCTTTGGGGCGAGCAACTGCTTCATGTGCCACGCGGTGAAGACGCTCTTCACAGAGCTAGGCGTGAGCTGGACGGTGCACGAGCTGGACAAGGACCCCCGCGGAAAGGACGTCGAGAGGGCGCTCATTGGCATGGTCGGACGGAGCCCGCCCGTGCCAGCCGTCTTCATCGGCGGCAGGCTTGTTGGCACCACCGACCAGGTCATGACGCTGCACGTCGGCGGCCAGCTCGTGCCGCTCCTCCGCCAGGCCGGCGCCCTGTGGCTTTGAAGAGTCAAGGACAGCAGTCGCTGATGCGTGCGCGCAGTTGTGTGTGATCGCAGCCCCGAAATCGAGCTAAGCTAGTGATCATGTAGTGCGTGCACTGCAGTGCAGCAACATAATTTTGGAAAGGTCATCAAACATATTAACAGTCATGATCTTTCAGTTGTACCTCTTGTTATCATTGCTTTGTAACAGATAAGCATCCTGGGCAATATTAAAATGGCTTATGCTTATTATCTTGTCGTTGCTTAACTAATTTGATGCTTTGCTTAATCTGGCTGGCTGTTGTGCTAAGGCCGTGAGAGAATCCACGGTATACATAATGCTCCTCGGTGAATGAAGAATATAGTGTCATATCTGTTGGAACTATTGGGCTTTAGCTCATTTATTTTATTCAATAATTTCCCATCTCACCTTTTTGCATACGTGAGATGGCAGGCCTCCGAAGCCCTACCTCTTGCGATCCTGTATGTGAGAGAGGCAATTATGTTTTTCGGGAGCCCTCTAGCGCAATTGTTGGATCTTCCTTCATCGTCACTGGGACATTGGGTACAATGACTTTTTCCCTGGCGTCGATCACCTCCTCGGTGACAAGATGAACGGAGCACCAACATCTTCTTCCATTGCACCATGCGTCTTCTCTCTTCTATTAGGGTGGATATGATGTTTGTTGTTATGCACCCAATTGCAACATTACTTACATCACTTTGCTACTTGATTCGATTATCATCTCTATTATGGTCATCTTATTTCTGGATCAAACTTAGCGGAAAATCACTCAAATATGCAACAATATCGCCCACACTCTTCTCGGGGCTATAGTACATATATAGATAGCTTTGGGGGTAGATGCACTGATACAGAGAGGAAAAATCTTCGTGTGTTGTAAACTTGAGATAGACGCACTGGTCTAGTCAGTGGCGGTGCCTTGACGCGGGCTGGCGGTGCCGAACCACTATAGCGCGGCGGTCACTCGACCATGAGGTCAAGCTCTCGTTGGAACTCCTCGTCAATCGTCACCACCTTCACAAGGAGGCGCGGCTGCTGCTCCTCGTCGCCGGAGGAGATGACGATATTCCCCTTGAAGAAGCAGGCGACCGTGAAGGTCGAGGGGCCTAGAGGATGATAGCAGGGCGTCAAAATCCGGATCCGGTGGGAGATTTGGAGCCGCAACTCTAACAGTCACATTCACTGTATTGAATATAGGCGTGTTTCGTATGTTTTGAAGGCCTTGCATTCTCAGTTAACCAACAACAGGAATGGTTGGTTTGGTAACAAAACTTATAAAATACTCCCTCCGTTGTTAAATATTTGTCTTTTTAAAGATTCAACTATGGACTATATACAAAGCAAAATGAACGAATCTATAGTCTAAATTATGTCGTATATCCATATGTAGTCCATAGTAAAATTTCTAAAAAAATAAATATTTAGAAACAAAGGAAGTACATGTTTATGGTTAACAAACTTGCCCTTTCGTTCAATACGGTCTTTCCTCCCGTTCCCGTGACGCACCAGTGTGGCACTGGCCACATATCAGTGAGTGACGGTGAAGAGGCGTTACATGTTGATACTTAGCATTTACAGTCATGTATGGCAAATCCGGCCCCTCATGCACTGAGGGACGCGCCTTATTTTTTTGCCTTCCACATCCACATTTCTTATATCCGAATCTTCATATCCATACAAACGCATGCAACGTTACGTAAAACATAGATCAACATCTTTCATCGGATCAGATTGCTTCGCCGAACAAAAGAGTCATAGTTCACCGGAGTTCATCGTCAAATTCAAACTAGAAACTACTTAAGCATAACTAAAATATGAACAAAACTGGGAGGGACGAAGGAAATCGCCATTTCCTCGCCGCCACCTTCCCCTTCCGGTCGTCCGCACAGTTGTGCCCATCCTCCATGTAGGCATCGGTGTGCGGTGGAGCATCGTCATCGGAGCCGGAGGTGGAGGCATCGTTGTCGTCCTCGTCGGAGATGTGCATGCCGGATAGCCTACGAAGTAGGCGGGACTGCTCCTCAGCGTGGCGGGCTGCTTTCGCCTTCGTCGCCGCCTCTTTCACTGTCACGCGCTCCGATAACTGGATTGCCAGTTGGAGCGCGTCGGCATTCTTGCGGCAGAGGCGGCGTGCATCTGACTCCGCCGTCGTTAGCGAGCGACGGAGGACGCCTGCGAGGAGCACGTCCTCGGGGTCCACCGGCGCACTCGAACGACATGCGTCCAGTGCCTCCCCCCTCTCTCTCGCCCGCTGTCGCTCGCGACGGGCTGCACACGCCTCGGACTCCGGCGTCCTCGTACACCTTGTCCCCATCGCGGGCACAAGGACCCAGCGATGGTCGGGCACCGCATCCGGAGCAGAGGGTGGTGGAGGTGGGTGGCGTACCTGACCTTGAGAGGAGCAGCCGGAGCTGCGGGCCAGGCGGGAAGGGCCTTCGACGTCGTCGGTGCTTTGTCGGCGTGCGACGGGCCCGGAGGATGCAGATCCATCGTTGTCAGGGCCACCTTGGTCCTATAGCGACCGGCTCAACGCGATGCTGAGGGCCACCTCCTCCACATCGATGTTCGATCTGTCGGAGCTGCCTCCGTCGCCAGCCATCGAATTGGAGGGTGTGGAGGGGGAGAAAGTGGAGTAGACGGAGAGTGAACTGCCGGATGTCTATGTTTGGCAGGTTTGGCTATTTAGTGGGGTCGGTGGTGGGCCAGGCTGACATGGCAGTGGGGTCGGTGGTGGGCCGGGCTGACGTGGCAGTGGGGTCGGTGGTGGGTCGGGCTTACGTGGTAGTGGGGTCGGTGGTGGGACGGGCAGTCAGGCGGGCATGCCCTGGCGCCCCCGGGCTCCCCCATATCCGCCCCATATTTGGGCTGGATATGAGGGGTGCCGGTCAGCCCGGTCGTTTGAGGCCCATTTAGGGAATCCGTCTGGGTTGACTTTTTGTGACCAGGCAGTGATCGGGCGGCCTGCTCGGGCGTATGAGATGGATATAAGGGGTCCGGTTATGCTCTTATTTCCTTTACAGAAATATGCTTGTTGATTTGAGTCGAGTGGTTGGGAGTGTCACTTTGCGGGGTAATTCCTCGTAAAGAAATATAAGAGCATTTAGATCACTAAAATAGTAATCTAAGAGCATCTATAGCCGGACCCTTCATACCTGTCTCGTCCGGGTATGCCGCCCGGTCACAAAAATGCGACCAAGACGGGCCTCTCAAAACGGCCTCAAACGCCCGGGCTGACATGCACCTCCCATTTCTAGCCCAAATATGGGACAGATTTGGGGGAGCCCGGGCGTACCCGCCACGTCGGACTGACGGCGTGGCCCCGCGCAGACTAGCCCAGAAACCCGACGGACCGACAAACGCCTCGACCGTTGACGCGGTGTGAACGCCGTGTGGCGCCGCTCTGGCTCCCCGCCCGAGGTCGGGGCCGGCTATTTAAGCCGACCGCAGCCATAGCACATCCGCCTCCTCCCTCTCTCCGCCACCACCCGAGCACATCCGTCTCCTCTCGCACTCCCCTCTCATTAGGATGGTCCGGCGGCTCGTCACCACCTACACGCAGCTCACTCCGGAGCGTTGCCGGCAAATCGAGGCGGAGATCTAGGCTCGTCGTGTCGCCCACATCGCTGCGGGTCTCCCTCCGGACTCGCCGGAGACGGAGGAGGATGAGGACGAGTAGCAGCAGGAGGAGGAGCGAAGCGGAGGCCATGAAGGAGGACAAGAAGGAGGAGGAGGCTCCCGGCTTGAGCATGGCGGGGTCGGACGCGGAGTTCGCCGTCGCCCAATCGGACGAGATGGAGGAGCAGCAGGCCATCATGGATTCAATCCGGGATGAGGTCGGGGTGGAGGCCAACCGCGGGCTCATCCGGCAGAGGGAGGCGGAGGCCGACGCCCTCTTTGACGAGCTGGAGGCGAAGATCGAGACGAAGAAGGCCGCAGTGGAGCAGCGGGATCCGTCGGAGGGGCGGAGTTGCGGCAGGCGGTCAACTATCTGTCGGTGGGCACGGAGATCGTCGACATTTCTGACGAAGAGTAGATAGATTTTACGTAGTACGTAGATTTTTTATCTTGCATGATTTTGTATAGATTTGAGTTTCTAATATGAGATGTCCGGTTATAAAATGAATTATTTAAGACGTGATCGGTCATTGTCTGCAGATGCACCTGATCGTGTTCGCGGATGTTTAAGGGGTCGAATTTGCAAGATTCAGCTCTAAATGCTCTAAACAATTTTATATTTCTTTATAGAGGGAGTACTAGGTAGGTGCTGGGTTTCACTTAAAAAAAGGGTAGGGGCCGGGTATCGGTAGCAGTAGCACATATTCGCATTTATCCATCCATCCTATCTATCGTGTTCATCCGCAGGTACTGTGGCGCGCCGACGGGATGCCATCGATGCGAGCCATCTCGATACGAATCCTCGTCGATGCATGCACGATGCATGTTCCCCCGGCCGGGTGAGTCGACATGCATATGCATGCGTCGATCCATTGGAAGGGAATCGCATTCACTTTGTTGCTGTACTTTGCACGTGTGCACCTAGGCAGATGAGATCGAGAAATGCTCACGGGGCCGAAAGCTCAAGGATGATGCGGCCAACATAACAAATTCGAGCATTTTCTTTCTCCTGGTGGCCTTGTGGAATGAGGTCTGCCGGATCAAAGCCGGAGAGGCAGGCGCGCGAGACATTTGAAAAGGCGCACGGATTCCTTTTTTTTTTTCTGATGATGCGCGCGGACATTCACGCCCTCTCGGCAGCGTATCTCACCTTGTGCATTTTAAAACCGAACCGAAACATTATATCAAAATAAACCGAATCAATTTTTATGGTCTTTATGGTTTTGGTATGGTATGAACTTTTCATGCCGTTTTGAACTTTGGTTTGTATGGTATATAGCGAAAAACCGAATGATTAACCTAATAAACCGAAGTCAAAATATATATCTTGGAACGAACAACTATATTGTAGTCATCTTCGTGTGTAGAAGCCAGATTTCCTAATAAGTGCATCCATTTTTCTTGTAACGGAGTCATATTTCTCTTCAAAAGAATGCTAAGCCCATTCATAACATCGAATCCATGCATGCATACACACTTACTATAGTTATATACACTTTGTATAAAAATATATATGTTTTGAGTCATAAATTTGTAAATTATTATATTTTATTTTTAAATTCGCGTTAACTTTGGTTTGTCGGTATATACCGAAACCATACCGAAATAATTTGATATATACCGAAACAGAACCATATCTAAATTTCGTACCGTATTTACCGAAGTATTAATACCATACAACCCCCCAAAAAAAACAATCAAACCGAATAAACCGAACACACATAATGAAGCGCATCGCACGCAGTCGCTACAAAGCAAGGGGTTCCTCCCCTCTCGCTGAAGGGGAGACTTCATGGGCCGGCCCAGCAGCGCGGGAGGACACAGCCTGTTTTTTTATCTTATTTTCTGGTTTTTGCTCTTGCTTTTTGCTTTATTTTTATACTTTCTTTATACTTTACAAAAAACACTCTTCAAAAATAAATTTTACAAATGTTAATTATTTATCTAGAAAATGTTTAATGAGTATTAAAAAATGTTGAATAATAATATAAAAATGACGAATAATTATTTAAATCTTGATAATAATAATAATAATAATATAAAAATGTTAATAATAATAATAAAAATTAAACAATGTTGCATGTATCTTTAAAATCTTGATAATTATTTAAATTTTGAAAATTATTTTAAAATATTGAATAAGCGTTCGGAAAATGTTGAACGTTTATACAAAAAATGATGATCACTTATTAAAATAATGTTTTCGACATGTAAAAAAATGTGGAGTGAAAACCAAAACAAAATAAAATAAGAAATGAAGAATAAAAAATAAAGCCAAACGAGAAATGAAAAATAGACAAAACCAAAAACCTTGAAAAACGGAGAAGAAAACCGAATAGAAATGAAGAAAGAAAGAAAGAAAGAAAAAAACTTGAAAAACGAAGAAGAAACAAGGGAATCGCAATTCTTTTACAGTTAAGGGCTCCTTTGATTCAAAGGAATTCTATAGGTTTTTTGAAGGATTGAGATCATTAGGATTTTTCTCCTACATTGGTCCTTTGATTCATACGATTGGGTCTTATAGGATTTTTTCCAATGAAATCTTTTGTATTACATTTCATAGGAAATGTAACACCCACTCGAACCTTTTTTTACAATTTCTTTGTTTTTCTGTGTCATCAAACACTCCTTGCTAATCCTATAGGGATCAAATGGACATGCTACTCCAACCCTATACATTTTCTATTCCTGCGTTTTTGAAATCCTATGAATCAAAGAGGCACTAAGAGCATCTCCAACAGACGAGCGGTAGCATGACGCGTTAAAAAAAATTACAGCGCCAAAATAGCGTTTTAGCACGCGTGGGAGGGTGGTCACTTTTTTAGGCGCTGCAAAATTTAGCGTTGGCGCTTATTTACCCAACTGCGGGTACTTGGCGCGTCCCCGTCACCCAACGGAGAGCCGCGTCCCCACTCCGTTGAGTCGTGCAGTGCAGCGGCTGGCTGACAGGTCCGGCTGAGTTGCCGGACCTTGCGCCGCCTCATGATGGTCTGTTTGTTGGGACGCCGACTCCGTCCCGTCCGGTCCCGTCGCTCTGCGTGCCCTGACCTGAGCCCCTCAAACTCACGGCCACCTACGCCTCGGACTCGGATCAGGATCACCTGCTTCTGCAGGCCTCTTACGGTTACGGATACGGAACAACGTGTCAGCCAGCCAGCTGTAGAAGAATTGTTTTCTTTCTTCGGGAGAACGAAACGATATGACAAGAGCCGGCCGACGACGGAGACCGACATCGATCGATGCGGCCGAGCACAAGCTCCACAGCTCCTCAGTTCTCCTTTTTTTTCTTTCTTTCTTTTTTTTTTTGAGCAGACGGTAAGATCTCCTTGGTGAGAGTTAAACTGCAGTTGAATAGTGTTTCCCACGTACCCACGCGAAACACGCATGGCCATGCATGCAGGTTACTACGACCAAGACCGGCTCGTCTGCCTCAGTCAATCAACGACCGTCGCTACCACAATAAAGTAAATAATACTCCTACGTGTGAAGATCTACTACTGCTGAAATGGGTGTGCATTTGGATTGTGAATGCTACCCACGAATTACATGCAGTAGGGCAATGCCGTACGTCGCTATGGATAGAAGGCGAAAAATGTTTCAAGCACGTTATTACAAACACGTCTCCGGTTTACGAGGAAAACACGTCTCAAGTGACATACGGACTGCTGTAGAACAGTGTTGGATGACAAACTCATTCAAATCATGCGGTCTGGACGGTCGCCGGGATTTAAACATCGGCGTTGTAGATGCCCTTATCTACAGTATAGTATGGCGCTGGCACGGTTTGGGACTTCGGTTTTCCACGTCATTACTGAAAAGTTAACTGGAGCACGTTTCACCTTAAAGCATCTTCACTATCGACGATGAACGGTGGAATGCCGTCTTCATTTCGACGTTGAAGTCATAGGAGGACACCACCGAGTCAGAGGAGGACGACAACGAATAGTTAGCCACCGGCTTTTCTATCGTTTTTTTTTCACTATCTATGCTATGAACTATGTTGGTTGAAATATGCTATGAATAATGTTTGGTTAAAATATAACTACAGCGACGCTCGAGTTTAGAACGCCTGATGAAGCGGCACGTTGACGCGTTAAATATTTGCAGCGTCTGGTGAAATAACTTTCTATTCGAACGCAAAAACGATCATTGCGCGTGCTGTAAAGAAAATTAACGCGTTGCGCCGGGTGTTTGTTGGAGATGCTCTTAGTCTCAGTTCATCCAGCTGGAGATTGGTTCGCTCGATCGACGGCCAAAGTATGGAATGGGGGTAGGGTAGGATAGGATATCGCTAGATGCAAGACAGAGTATTCGCTTTCGGGGTAGGTAGGGGCCTGGCAGAACAGAGGAACATATTCGTGGCACCGTATCCTGTTCATTCGCAGGTACTGTGGCGCGTCCGTCGGCGTAGCTCGGATTTGGGTACGTGACATGGGTGACATGGGTGGAATTTTTGGGAGAGAGAGGTCGTATCCACTTGTGGGAACGATGGAGCTGATCCTAGATCGATGGATGAACGTGTGGCCGCGCGAGCCGGTGGGCGAATACTCGGTGACAGCGAACATGCGGCGAGCGTGAGATCGTTATCTGAGACGCTCGCCGGGCCGAAAGCCGAACACGATGTGGCCAACACACACACACACACACAGATTCGCGCATGCATTTTCTCCTGCTCCTGGTGGAGCCAAGAAAGAGGTCGGCCCGATCAGCGCTCTGTTTATTGGAACCTCGTAGTCGTAGGCAGGCAGGAGTAGAGCATCTCTTCGTTTGTGCACCTGCCGTCAAGGCGTCACCATGAACGCGGATTCGTGCACCGTCGATCGACGGGCGCTCCGTCTTGGCGAGGCGGAAGGCCGGCGAACCGGAGCGCGCGGCTGACTGGCGTAGCAGAGCTAGTCAGCTAGAGCGCGCCCAGGACCAGACCGCCCGGCCCGGTGGTGATGGACGGGTGGATGGTGCGTCGAGATCGAGAGCGAAGGAGGGATCGCGCGCGTGTGCGGCTCGGGTGACCCGAACGCCAACTCCGGCACGTCGCTCTCCGTCCGAGGGACCCACCGACGGCGACCCGCAGGAAGGGCGTGCCGGTGGGGCCGTGCTGGGCGTTACCTGGCGCGTCGCCGTCGCCCAGGTCCTTTTCCGTTTCCGCGACGTGCAGCGGCTGGCTGGTTCTAGCAGTCCGCACACTTTTGCACCGTACGTCCCGTGCGCGCCTGGGAGAGACCTGGCCAGCCATGGCCCATGGCGACGGCGACTCGTCCGGTGCATCACCTGAGCCCCTGCCACGCGCTGCTGTCAGTGTTATGTACAGTACGTATGTGTGCACGTTTCTTTCCGAATCATGGCTGTGCCATGATCTGCAGTCCCCGCGCAGCCAGCCAGCTGTAGTTTCTGACGCGCGCGCACTGCTCCTACGCTTCACGGCTGTGTACACTGACACCACGGCGGATGCACACCCTGGGGGCCAGCACCTGACGCGATACACCCCATCGATCATGGCTGACATGCCA
Organism: Hordeum marinum; assembly: GCA_022496015.1. Classification (NCBI taxonomy): domain Eukaryota; kingdom Viridiplantae; phylum Streptophyta; class Magnoliopsida; order Poales; family Poaceae; genus Hordeum; species Hordeum marinum. Next base: position 502,928,696 of record CM039674.1, on the reverse strand, counting down.
AAGCGAGCGAGCAGGCATTATTCGTCATGAATCACTGGGGTGGAGTGCATGGAGCCCGCTTGATCGTTTTGAGTTGTATTTAATTCGCTGGGACCACAAAGCCGGCGACGACCGACGAAACGCAGGAACATCGCCGGTTCTTTTCTTCCTCGGGGACATCATCATTATCGTCATCATCGTCATCATCATCGTCATCGACCGACGAGCCGAGCGAGCACAGGCTCCACGGCGCCAATCTCGATAAGCTCCTTATTTTCGGTTGAATACAAGTAGGCTATTCCCGATGCGAATCACACACACATGTGTGTGGAAGACTGGCCGTCTTTTGCCTCAGTCGTTGTCGCCACCGCAATAAATTATAGGTACGGGACAAGATCTTCACAAAACAGATTTTAGCTTGAAAGATTAGAGATGTAAACGGGTCAATCAAATAATGCTTTTGTCATATTTTTTATCATATATTTTTGTCGGATTTGTAGCTAAGTGGATAATGGCCGTACACGGATTTCATTGCGGTTTTTATGGATAATGGATTTGGAGCGGATTGAACAGGTAAAATATCGGATCATACGTCCGATTGGAAATGATTTTTTTTCTAGTACGTCAATAATATGAAAACGATGTTTTATCCAACCACATAACATTGGAGAGTAGCTTGCCGGCGTCCCTACCTGCACCGGTCTCCATGGACCAAGAGCATGCACACTTCAACGGCGTCATGGCGTAGGTGCAGTCGGCAACACCGGTGTCGGCATTCCGACTGACTTAGAAGGAGCAGCGCTGCAACCTCACCTTGCTTGCTTATCGCCGGCTGACAGATGGCAAAATCCACCACGAGTTCACAAGCGCGGAGGTCATGGTCATGGAGGGCCCGAATTTCGTTGCCGAGCAGCGGATGCTCTATGCTGCAATCCGATCGCAGCGAAGTCGAGCGCGAAGACGACGCTGGCAGCATAACCGATAATGAACGAGCATGTCAACAACTTTGTGTCATTCGCTCCACCCGCACATTACTTTGGGCTATATGGAACTACAAAAATGATATGACTTTTAAGAGATAAACTCTTATACTCCCTCCATTCCATAATATAGTGTGTCCTTGGTTTTTGAGCTTTAAATTTGACCACGAATTTAACCAACAAGATCGATTACGGAGGGAGTAAAAACTGTACCATCGAATAGTTCATTCGAATACGAATTCAACGGTATAACTTTTACTCCCGCCGCAATCGGTCTCGTTGGTTAAATTTGCGGTCAAACTTAGATTTGGGAAATCGTGGACGCACTACATTGTGAAATAGAGGGAGTACTTTTTTTTGTAGGTTATATACAAGAGCCATTGCTTGGATCCATACGTGGTCGCTACTCAGTCATGAAGAAGCCAAGAAGCATATGGCTATTGGGTGCAAACGGTGTGAGACGATAGCATGGAATACTTATAATCAGTTTGAATGGCGGTCCAATAATAGACTAGGTGTTCAATTATCTTGTTTTATTTTCAATAATGTATCGAGATGAAGAGGCTGGTGGTAATCCTCCTTTTTTTAAAAGTATCGCTTCACCCGCGGTCCGCGCTGTTGGAAATATGCCCTAGAGGCAATAATAAATTAGTTATTATCATATTTCCTTGTTCATGATAATCGTTTATTATCCATGTTAGAATTGTATTGATCGAAAACTCAGATACATGCGTGGATATATAAACAACACCATGTTTCTAGTATGCCTGTAATAGACTAGCTCGTTGATCAAAGATGGTTAAAGTTTCGTAGCCATGGACATGAGATGTCATTTGATAATGGGATCACATCATTACGAGAATGATGTGATGGACAAGACCCAAACTATAAACGTAGCATATGATCGTGTCAGTTTATTGCTACAGTTTTCTACATGTCAAGTATCTGTTCCTATGACCATGAGATCATGCAACTCACTGACACTAGAGGAGTACCTTGTAACAGCCCGAGACCGACGCTCCAGAAGATTCCCCTTTATTCCAGTGTTGTCGTGTGTTTCATTTGGTTGTCGCATTCATTATTTCGTTTGGTTATCGCATTCATCATCGCATCATTCGCATCATCTGCATAGCATCGTCACTCGTTTTCGAAAACTTGCATCCGTGAGTAGCTGCCGGTTCTCTTCGTTTGTGTCGCTGACCGTTTCGAGACCAACCACACACGCACGTGCCCGCGGCATCGATAAAAATATTGTTTAAGTGCGTATGGAACTTTCTTAGATCGGGTCGAAACTTGGCGAGCGGTCGTTATATGTTGTAGGTGGACCGCGTGCCAAATTTCGTCGCGATCAGAGCTCGTTCGATTCCCAAATTGTTAGTCCTAGAGCGACTCCGTCGCCTGTTTAATCGTGAGATGTTTTGATGTTTTAAAAACCTGCTGTCGGGCCACCACCTCCCTCTCTTCTCAGTCCTATCCCCTCTACACAGTTCACGTGCCCGCCTGCTAGCCTCCCCGCTTCCGAACCGCCCGATCTTGATCAAAGGATCCGAAAACGGGGCGAAATCCCCTCTCCTAGACCCCCGCCTATAAATAGACGGCCTAGCCCTCCCAATTTGGTAACCCTAGCTCTAGCCACCTCGTTTTCCGTGATGCCCCTCTCTCCCGCAGCCACTTGGTGGCTCTGCTTTCCCCCAGCCGCCGCTAGGCCCGCCCAAGCCCAACCAGGCCCGCTCCGGGCCCGATTTGCGCCGCCACGCCGCCCAGGGAGCGATGAGCCCCGAGCCTCCCTACGCCCGAGCTGGATCGGGAGATCCCCTCTCTACCCCGACTAGGCCAGCTCGCCGGCGACCGCTGGAACGCTGCCGCAGGCCAGGCCCCGCGCCCTTCCCTCTTCTTCCTCCCTCTCCCTCTCCCTAATCTCCCCACTCTCTCTCGCGCGCGTGCAGGTAGCCGGAGCTCGCCGTCCATGGAGCCCCGCCGGATCCCGCACCTCTGCCGTCGGGAATGGGTGCCCGGGCCCAGATCCGCCCGGATCCGGTCCAGCCCCGCCGGATCCATGCCCTCGTCGTCCCCGTGTGCGCCGCCATGGCCTCCAACGCAGGCAGCTGCCACCGTCGTGTTCCTCGCCTCGCCTGCGTTCTGAGGTCGGGGGCGAGCACGAGTGCCCGCTGACCCATGAGCTGGGCCGGCCTCGCCCGTGTGGGCCACGCGCGCGCAAGGCCCAGCGAGCCTCCAGCTGCCAGGCCACCTCCGCACCGACCTGGGCCGAAGCCCATGGCGAGCTTCCCACAAGCCCAGCTGTGTGTGCTATACGACGCAGATGGCGTTATTTGCTATATGACGCATAGTGCATGTTTGGACCCCTAGTCAGTTTCGGCCCGCATTTTTTCCCGGTGGACGGATTTAACTATTAATCATGGTATTTCATAATTTCAGAAAAAAAATGCATGATTTGAAATGCCCATATTTAAAGAACCGTACGTCGGTTTAAAATGTTTTATATATGAAAAATGCTTAGAAAAATGTGTAGATCAAAAATATGCCATTTTCATCCATGATAAAAATACCGAAGCTTGTTGTTTTACATCATTTTGCATAAATGCCATTAATTTGCATCGCTCATAGTTAAATAATCATGTGTCATGTCCAAATAATATATATAAAAGTGCTTAGAATTTCATGTAGATTCACAATTTCCAGCTTTCACACATGTTTAAAATGCTTAAGCCCTCTGTTTGTATGAATTTGTGCGATATGCCATGCTAAACCGGTTTATTTCATAACTAAATAACCGTAGCTCCGTTGCAAATGTTTTACATATCTAACTTGACTAGAAAAACGCGTAGGATTACATGATGCCATTTATTTTGCTGTTTAACACCTCTAGAATTGTGTAATAGGCAGAACAGTACCAAAATCTTAATTTGCTTATGGGAACGTTTCGGAAATGCTATATGTTGCTTCCGGACTCATTTAAAATGCCTAGATGTTGTAGTTGTGCATGTTTCACCGTTTGCCATGTTAAACAACATCTAATATTGATGAGTACCTAAACAGGAGTGAACTAAATAATTCGAATATGGAGTTTCGTCATTATGAAACTCGTTGCATATTGAACTTCACTTAATATGTAGTAATTGTTTGTTGTTCTTGCCATGCCATGCCATGCATTGCATATTAAACCGGACGTGCATCATATTTGTTTACGCATCATGTCATGCATATGTTGTGTATCTTGTGTTGATTGTTTGTTCCGTATTGCTTCTTCTTGATAGAGTTTCGAAAGCGTTCGGAGTGTGAGGATTCGTTCGACTACGTTGGATCGTCTTCTTCATGGACTCGTTCTTCTTCCAAGCGGGATCTCAGGCAAGATGACACATTTTCCTGGATACCACTACTATCATTGCCATGCTAGATGTTTCGTTTTCTATCGCTATGTCACGCTACCTACCACTTGTTTGACAAGCCTCCTAACATTGCCATGATAAGCCTCTAACCCCTCCACATCCCAGCAAACCACATTGCCATGATAAGCCTCTAACCCCTCCACATCCCAGCAAACCTTTGTTTGGCTATGTTACCGCTTGCTCAACCCTTCTTATAGCGTTTCTAGCTGCAGGTGCAATTGCTCCCATGTGCTAACATGGACATTCTTTGTTGTTATCACAATATTATTGCTATTTAATTTAATGCACATATATACTTTGTAAAAGGTGGAAGGCTTGGCCTTTTGCTCGGTGTTTTGTTCCACTTTTGCCACCCCTAGTTACTTGTGAACCGATGTTATGTTCCATAATTGAGCGCTCCTAACATGCTCGGGGTTGTTATGGGGACCCCCTTGATTTTCGTTTTAGAATAAAACTTGTCTGGCAAGGCCCAACATTGGTACTACATTTGCCTAATAAATAATAAAACTACGTAGGGACTTTTCGGACCCCGTGGATTACTCAACAACCCGGGCCAGTGCTCCTCATGAGTGTTGGTCCAAAATAGAGCATTTTGCGGAGCCAACCCGGGGCAACTCTATCAGGCCACTATACGCATAGCTCATCTATCGTGCCCTGAGAACGAGATACGCGGCTCCTATTGGGATTGTCGGCATGTCGGGTGGCCTTGCTGGATTTGTATTACCTTTCTCGAACGTCTTGAGTGAGGAATTCCGAAATACTTCGGGCTATCTCGAGGTTGCGGTTTTCCAATGGAATTGCCTAAGGAATCACGGGATTCATGGTCGAGGCTATTCCCGCTGAGTGTGGTTAATTTGTGATGGACGAGTTGGAGCACCCCTACAGGGTTAACTCTTTCGGAAAGCCTTGCCCGCGGTTATGTGGCAAACTTGGAAACTTGTTTAACACCCGGTCATAGCAAACTTGAAGTAAACTCAACTAAAATACACCAACTGTGTGTGTAACCGTGATTGTCTCTTCTCGTGAGTTCTTATCTGAGAGAGAACGCGGTGGAGTTATGTTTGACGTAAGTAGGTGTTCAGGATCAGTTAGTGATCATTACTAATTCACGTCCGTTATGCGTAGACTACCATACTTTACTTTCTGTATTCGTAAGTTAGCCACTCAAATAAATGCTTAGTCGCTTGCTACAGCCTCACCACTCAACCATACCTCACCCATTAAGCTTTAATAGTCTTGATACCCCTTGAAATGAGATTGCTGAGTCCTCGTGGCTCATAGATTACTACAACAACAGTTGCCGGTACAAGTAATGTGTTGCCTTGACGTGAGCGTGATGCTTGTTTTGATTTGGAGTTCTTCTTCTTGTTCGATCTAGGATGGGTTCCAGGCGGCAGCCTGGGATAGCAAGGATGGATGTCATTTTATCGTTTGATTTCGTCCGTAGTCGGACCCTTCTCTTCTGTATGATGTTTGAATATGTTGTTTTATTGATGTGATCTTGATGTAGCTTGTGGCGAGTGTAAGCCAATTCCATATACTCATCTCTTCATGTACTTGTAATGATTTCCATTCTTGCAACACGACGAGATGCGCTTCTATCCCTGTTGAGGCCCTCGTGCCAAAATAAGGATAGGATCGCATCTTGGGCATGACATACCTTGTGTGTATCAAACGTCGCAACCTAACTGGGTGACTATAAAGGTGCTCTACAGGTATCTCTCAGGGTGTCTGTTGGGTTGGCATGGATCAAGACTGGGATTTGTTACTCCGTGTGACGGAGAGGTATCTCAGGACCCACTCGATAATACAACATCACAATAAGCCTTGCAAGCAATGTGACTAAGTGTTAGCCACGTGATCTTGTATTACGGAACGAGTAAAGAGACTTGCCGGTAACGAGATTGAACTAGGTATAGAGATACCGACGATTGAATCTCATAGAATATGTAGAAACCACAAGGTCTCCCTTAATTTTTATATGTTCCTAGAGAAATAGAGTTGAAAGATGATGGTAGCAATATTGCGAACTGGGTCCGTGATCTGAGGATTGTCCTCATTGCTGCACAGAAGGCTTATGTCCTTAATGCACTGCTGGGTGCGCCAACCCCTCTAGCGTCGTGTGTAGATGTTGTGAACATCTGACAGGCACGTTCTGATGACTACTTGATAGTTTAGTGCGTCATGCATTATGGCTTAGAATTGAGGCTCCAAAACGTTTCGAACGTCACGGAACATATGAGATGTTTCTAAGAGCTGAAATTAGGATCTCAGGCTCATACCCGTGTTGCGAGATATGAGATCTCCAACAAGATTCTTTGCCTGTAAGATGAAAGAGAATAGCTCAATCGTTGAGCATGTGCTTAGATTGTCTGGGTGCTACAATCGCTTGAATCAAGTGGGAGTTGATCTTCCAGATAAGATAGTGATTGATATAGTTCTCCAAGTCACTGTCACTAAAGCTACTAGAACTTAGTGATGAACTATAAAACGCCAGGGATAGAAATATTGATCCCTGAGCTATTCGCGATGTTTGACACCTCGGAGGTAGAAATCAAGAAGGAGCATCAAGTGTTGATGGTTAATCAAACCACTAGTTTCGAGAAGGCAAGAGCAAGGAGGGAAACTTCATGGATTGCAAGTCAGTTGCTGCTCCAGTGAAGCAGCCCAAAGTTGAACTCAAACCCGAGACTAAGTGCTTCTGTTATGAGGTGAGTGGTCGTTGAAGCGGAACAACCCTAGAAACTTGGTAGATAAGAAGGCTGACAACATCGACAGAAGTATATTTGATATAACGAGTTATTGATGTGTACCTTGCTAGTACTCCTAGTAGCACCTGGGTATGGGATACCGGTTCAGTTGTTAAATGTTAGTAACTCGAAATAAAAGCTACGGAATAAACGAAGAACTAGCTAAGGGTGAGGTGACGATATGTGTTGGAAATGTTTCCAAGGTTGATGAGATCAACATCGCACGCTCTCTCTACCTTCAGGATTAGTGACAAACCTAAATAAATGTTATTTGGTGTTTTGCGTTGAGCATGAACATGATTAGATCATGTTTATTGCAATATGGTTATTCATTTAAGTTAGAGAATAATGGTTATTCTGTTTACCTGAATAATACCTTCAATGGTCATGCACCCAGTGAGAATGGTTTGTTGAAATCTTGATCGTAGTAATACACATGTTCATAACATTGATGTCAAAAGATACAAAGTTAATAATGATAGTACCACATACTTGTGGCACTGCCGCGAAATGTCATATTGGAATAAAGCGCATGAAGAAACTCCATGCTGATGGATCTTTGGACTCATTCGATTTCGAATCGGTTGAGACATGCGAACCATGCCTCTTGGGCAAGATGACTAAAAAAACCCGTTGGATGACTATAAAGGTGCTCTACAGGTATCTCCGAGGGTGTCTGTTGAGTTGGCATGGATCAAGACTGGGATTTGTTACTCCGTGTGACAGAGAGGTTTCTCAGGGCCCACTCAGTAATACAACATCACAACAAAGCCTTGCAAGCAATGTGACTAAGTGTTAGCCATGGGATCTTGTATTACGGAACGAGTAAAGAGACTTGCCAATAACGAGATTGAACTAGGTATGGAGATACCGATGATCGAATCTCGGGCAAGTAACATACCGAAGGACAAAGGGAACATCATACGGGATTAACTGAATCCTTGACATAGAGGTTCGACCGATAAAGATCTTCGTAGAATATGTAGGAACCAATGTGGACATCCAGGTCCCGCCATTGGTTATTGACCGTAGAGGTGTCTCGGTCATGTCTACATAGTTCTCGAACCCGCAGGGTCTGCACACTTAAGATTTGGTGACGTTTCGGTAGTATAGAGTTATGAATGGTGGTGACCGAAGGTAGTTCGGAGTCCCGGATGAGATCCCGGACGTCACGAGGAGCTCCGGAATAGTTCTGAGGTAAAGATTCATATATAGGAAGTCCTGTTTTGGACTCCGGAAAGATTTCGGGCACTTTCGATAGCGTACCAGGAGTGACGAATGGGTCCCGGGGGTCCACCAGTAGGGCCAACCCACCCCATGGGCCAAAGTGGCGACCCACCAGCCCATAGTGGGCTGGTGGGGTCGGCCAAGGTGGCCTAGGCGTAGGAAGAGAAGGCCCAAACCGAATTGGGGTGGAGTCCTCCCCAAGTTCCACCTCTCGTGTGAGAGGTGGACTCTCAGGTGGTGGAGGACTCTCCCTCCACCAGTTCGGCCGAACCAAAAGGAGAGCCCTCCTTTGGGTGCAGCCTCCTCTCCCCTCCTCCTATATATATGAGTGGTTTTAGGGTTTTTTGGGCAAGGATTTTCAGCCACGTCTAAACCCTACTTCTAGATCAAGTTCCTCTAGATCGGATTTCCACAGTGCTTAGGCGAAGCCTTGTCGGAATTGCTCCACCACCATCATCGGAGCACCGTCACGCTGCCGATGAACTCTTCTCCCTCTCCACTTCCTCTTGCTGGATCAAGACAGTGGAGATCGTCATTAAGCTGCACGTGTGCTGAACGCGGAGGTGCCGTCCGTTCGGCGCTAGATCAGAAGGACCGTGAAAAAGATCGCGAGACGGTTCGTGATGAGTTCACGGGACGGATCGTGATGAGATCGCGGGACGGATCGTGATGAGATCACGGGACGGATCGTGATGAGTCCACGGGATGGATCGTGATTGGATCGTGGGATGGATCGTGATGTGATCGCGGGATGCTCAGCGATTTGGATCGCGAAGATGTTCGACTACACCAACCGCGTTTCTTGACGCTTCCCGCTTAGCGATCTACAAGGGTATGTAGATCCACTCTCCCTCTCGTAGATGCTCATCACCATGGATAGATCTGCGTGTGCGTAGGAAAATTATTGTTTCCCATGCGACGTTCCCCAACAGTGGTATCAGAGCTAGGTCTATGTGTAGATGAGATCTCGAGTAGAACACAAAAGGTTTGTGGGCGTTGATGCTTAGATTGCTTCCTCCCTTGGTCGGATTTTGGTTCAGCAGTGTTGTGAGATGAAGCGGCCCGAATCAACATTACTCGTACGCTTACGAGAGACCGGTTCCCTCGACACAACTTTTTGCCTAGATGGCTTGCGGGTGGCAGTTTCTCTCACTTTACTTGGATCGGATTCGACAAAGGCGGTCCTTGAGAAGGTTGAAAAGCAACTAGTGTATCACAGTCGTGGTTTTTTCCTAGATGAGAATTGTTCTTGCTAGATACCCGTAGCAGCCACGTAAAACATGCAACAACAATTAGAGGACGTCTAACTTGTTTTTGCAAGGTATGTTGTGATATGGTTTGGCCAATTACATGATGTGATATATGTGATGTATGAGATGATCATGTGATGTATATATTATCACGACTTGCATGTCGATGAGTACGGCAACCGGCAGGAGCCATAGGGTTGTCTTTAATTATTGTATGACCTGCGTGTCAATCATTAAGCGCTATGTAATGCTTTACTTTATCGCTAAACGGTAGCAATAGTAGTAGAAGCATGGTGGGCGTGACAACCCCGATGGCGACACGTTGATGGAGATCAAGATGATGGAGATCATGGTGTCATGCCGGTGACGATGGAGATCATGCCGGTGCTTTCAAGATGGAGATCTAAAGCACAAGTTCATGGCCATATCATGTCACTTATGAATTGCATGTGATGTTAATCCTTTTATGCACCTTGTTTTGCTTAGTACGACGGTAGCATTATAAGGTGATCCCTCACTTAAATTTCAAGATAAAATTGTGTTGTCCCCGAGTGTGCACCGTTGCGATAGTTCGTCGTGTTGAGACACCACGTGATGATCGGGTGTGATAGACTCTACGTTCACGTACAACGGGTGCAAGCCAGTGTTGCACATGCAGAACACTTGGGTTAAACTTGACGAGCCTAGCATGTACAGACATGGCCTCGGAATAGAAGAGACCGAAAAGTCGAACATGAGTCATATAGTAGATATGATCAACATGATGATGTTCAGCATTGTAGCCACCTCAACTCACGTGATGATCGGACTTGAGTTGGTGAATTTGGATCATGTATCACTCGAATGACCGGAGGGATGTCAATTTGAGTGGGAGTTCTTAAATAATATGATTAATTGAACTCATTATCATGAACATAGTCAATAGTGTCTTTGCAAATCATGTTGTAGATTACTAGCTCACGCTGTAGCTCCCTTAATTTTTATATGTTCCTAGAGAAACAGAGTTGAAAGATGATGGTAGCAATATTGCGGACTGGGTCCGTGATCTGAGGATTGTCCTCATTGCTGCACAGAAGGCTTATGTCCTTAATGCACCGCTCGGTGCGCCAACCCCTCTAGCGTCGTATGTAGATGTTGTGAACATCTGACAGGCATGTTCTGATGACTACTTGATAGTTTAGTGCGTCATGCATTACGGCTTAGAATTGAGGCTCCAAAATGTTTTGAACGTCACGGAACATATGAGATGTTTCTAAGAGCTGAAATTAGGAATAGTGATTTTCATTTGAGATGTTTCTAAGAACAATTCCGGAATAGTGATTTTCATTTGAGAAAAGCATCCGAAGTAGTTCCGGCAGCTCCGGAACATTTCCGGTTATTTTTCCGGAAAATTCATAGAAGTTTCCAGAATGATTCTGGCACCCTCCAAGAATTATCAGGCATGTGCCAAAACCAATTTGACTTAATGGTATCCCTTGAAACAACTTTTCAGTTTCACCGAAACTGTTCCGGTGACCTGTCTACGGAACTTTTCCACTGTCCGAAACTTTTCCGGTGTTCGAAACTTTTCGGTGATTTTCTCTCAGACTCCCTGTCTAGTATTCAACAGATAGATGACCCTTAAGCGTGTGACCCTATAGGTTCGGTGAAGCATAGACATGACCCGGAACCCCTTCCGATCAATGATCAACATCGGAGCCGTGGACACCCATATCAATCCCTATACCCACACGAATAAATATTCGAGTGAACCTCCAGTTGTCGTGTGCTATTCCTGTTGCTTCGCGATATGTTACAAATACCCGAGGTGAGACATGTTGGCATCCTTGTGGATCAACAACTTGTCCACTATGCCAGTTACCTCGTTAACGGTATTGTTCTCTTTTCTCGTTCCCGTGTTCCGGCATCCCCGTGATCAAATCACAAAGTGTCTGGCCAGACAACGATGGATACCGTAACACCGAGAGGGCCCAGAGATATATCTCCATCGTCGGAGGAGCAAATCCCAATCTTGAGCTATCAAGTTACTTCACATACTTTTGCATGAACCCGTAAGCCGCCGTAATAGCCACCCATTTACGGATGACGTTTAACAAACCCCAAAGTTCATGAAGCAAGCATGAAGAAACTCGATACTCTCATGGTCTAAGGAATTATGCAAACATTAACTTCTCTGTGTTATTAACCATTAACTTATGACGAATGTATCTCATAGCATAACATCAATTCGGGTTAATTCAACACAAATGTTCTTCTAACATTATGCCCTCAAAATTGCCGGCATAGCCATGCCCATGATCAGAAAAACAGGATCATCATGCAATACTTGAGCCAGTCTTAGAGGCCAGACTAGGAATACATTTTACCATTTATTATCCCACATGTGCACATGAGTTTCCCTCCAAGCCTCGTTTTATTTGTAGACTCGAGAATCATTGCAGTTATAGCATGGAACATAAATATAATTATGAACAGGGAGATAATCAAAAACATTTATTATTGCCTCTAGGGTATATCTCCTACAGACTCCCACTTGCACTAGAGTAAATAATCTAGTCAATGCTAATGCACTTTACACATATGGCATACTGGTGTAAAATATGCTTCGCTTGTGGTATAGCCTGATGTCCAATGGATCTGACAACTTCAGCTCCCTGTGGAACATTGCATATCCTCGTGTTTTCACGCTATCACAAAATTCGTATTTTGTGTGACTTGGTTTTGCATATGTGTGAATCATTGGTCGAAACCTGATTCCTCAGGTTGAGCTATGGAGCAACTATCTGCAATAGTGTCTCATAGACCAAAGCCATCTTGGAACCATACTAAGTTCATGAATGAACTATATGATTCAACAACTTCTTTGTTGCTTCCAAAGCGTCAACATACTTAGCCTTTGTTATAGAATTCGCCACAGTATCTTGTTTGGAACAATTTCCAACTACCGTGCCACCATATTGTGTATCACACAAAAACCCTCAATTAAATCGAAAATCACATGGAGAAATGGTGGAGACTGTATCGATGTAACATATTACACCGAACTCTTCATGATTTCTGCTTGCGAGAAAACATGTCATCACTACTACTCTAGTACTCAATGACATCTTCCACTATTGTCCTATGATCAGTACTTTGATCACTTTGGTTATCCATACTCGCAACAACTTTGGAGTATCGGACATATCTGGTGGTTTTACATACCATGGAATACATGATTAATCCAAACACAAGAGTGTGTGGAATATCCATCATGTATTTCACTCATCAGTGTTTTGGGACACTAAGTCTTGCAAAAACTCTTTCCATGTGACTTCGGCAAGAATCACTCCTTGGTGTTTTAAATGCTAAAAGGTTTTAGCACCTTGTCAATAGGTATTCATTGCTTAGCCCCATTAGGTAAATCTATCTCCACAGATCATCATGCCTAATATTGAGGCTATTTAGCCTAAGCACTTCATCGAAAAACTATTTTCAAATGAAGTCCTAATTCGTGTCAAGAAATTTATTTCCAATTAACAATGTGTCAAGTACACAAGGTTTTTAGAAATAGTATTATGCTCCCACTTACTTTCTTGAATCACAAGCATCTTCGATACCCATTTGATGAAGTCAAAGTCCTTTGACCATTCCATCAAAAACGAAGATTCCAACTCCGCTTTGCTCTCTTCTGTCCATCGCTGGAACTCTGAAGTTTGCATACTTACTAGCATGCTCTGTATCGACAAATTACTTTGGACTGTATCACATACAAGTCCTAGGTTTCATTTCCATCAGATGGAAATCCTTTTGTCATCCATGTTTCATATCTCATGATTGATATATGTATTAATTGCCAGTTCAACCCGAACCGACCTTAAGCTTGTTATTTCAACAAGTCGAGCTTTATGGATAAAACATTTTTATCCGTACCAGTTTTCAGTTCCATAAATATTTGTTGGACTCTAAGTCCTCTGAAAGGTGTATCAAGGTTTTAATCTTGAATCACTTATATGGAAACTATCTCGGATTGTATTGGCATTTAGCCAATCCCGGAGTGAGGGCCCATCAACGCTTCCTTGTGTATTGTAGGTATACTGTTGTCCAACAACAATATCTCGTTTGCGCACCTGATAGGTTTGCATGAGCTTTGCCTACGTGGTTCAACTACACGTTCAACTGAAGTCCATACATTTTATTGTAGAGACTTACGTATCAGTCATAGTAGGAAACAACAGATTCACTTCCAAGGTTTCTTTCCTTTGAACTGATGACGAAGATACTGGTTATCTCGTCGAGTTGCACTGTCCTCCCACTCACCTTTTGTAAGAACTATTCTCTTTAAAAGCATACCATTTTGTGGCCAAACCCTTTGCCTCGGTATAGTGGTGGGGGAATACCCAATGACTTGGGATAACCATACAAAATAGCACTTGTCTGATTTGGAATGGGTTTGTAACCTTTTACACAAGCCCCATATTCCAAATGTTAAGAAAATATATAACATGGTTGGGCGTACCATACCATAGCTCATTTCAACAGGCCTGATGGATCTCTTTTTAGTGTAAAAGCCGCAGTCTCTAAAGCATCACTCTATAAAAGGGATAATGGCAAATCTATTTATGTCATCTTTGATCTTACCATGTCATAAATGGTTCGATTACATCTTCACGGACTTTCCACTTGCAGTGGTGTTCCGGGAGGTGCAAGTTATGAAACTCTTTTCACAACTCATCAGACAATCGCTAAACTTGTAACTCAAATATTCCTTTCCACAATCAAATTGCAGAAACATAATTTTCTTGGTACAATAACTTCTACTTAATTTTTGAAAACCTTTCGAATGATTTCAAAAGATCCAGACTTACATCTCATCAATTAAATATCCATATATCTACTTGAGTCATTTTTGAAGGTAGACAAATCCACTGTTTGCAACAACATTTATTTGACTACACACATCATAATGTATGATTACCAATAAGTTCTTTGCTCGTTCCTTATGGCCTGTGAACGGTATTTTAGTTAGTTCACCTTTTGGAGGAAAGTCGCAAGTGTCAGATGATTCAAAATCAAACGACTTCAAAATCCATCATAATGGAATTTTCCATGCTGGTTTCTCCAATGTGACCAAATGCAGTGCCACACATATGTGGTATTCTTTTAGTCTTGCGACATTTAGCGTCAGTGTTATGGATGTATCATATTTCCATCAATATTCATAACATATATCTCATATAGGATGGAATCATGGCCCTTCATGTTATTCATAATACTGAACAACAATTGTTGTTTTTATGAACAAATATTTTGCAACAAACATTGTGCAATGGGCTAGAGTGTATGAAACTCTAAAATGAATTATGAAAGTAAACCCAGAGGTAATGTATTATTATCAATATTCATAACATACGTCTCAGTCATGATGAAAGTATGGCCCTTATGTTATTCATAACACCGAACATGAAAAGTTCTCTTATGAACAACCTTCTTGCAAGATACCTTATGCAAAGGGCTAGAGTGTATGACACTCTAAAATGAATTATGAAACTTAATACATAGGGAATACACCGATGGAAGGCATAGTAACATTTACTATGTTCCCTACGTGTATCTAAACCTCATTCCTGGCTAGTCTTTCAGGCCATAATAGTTCTTACATCGACTTGCAATAGAATGCAATCGAGCGGGTATCTTTGTGACCAACTCACAATACCCAAGAATTAGTGATTAACATGTTTAACCATAATTCCCAAGAACTATATCTTTGACCAGCCTTCTATACATCAAAAACTTGTATGACATTCATACATGAGCTGGATATTCCAGTCTTCTTTCCTTTTGCCATTATATTTCTAACAGTTTAACTTTTCAGTATTTCTCCTACTCTCAGAAGAAGCACCCAACTTAAGAGTGGCATTAGCCCCGGACTTCCTAGGCGTGAAAGTCTTACTAACACCCTTCGGACACTTCCTTTCTCTTTAAGTTGTTGTTTTATTCACCTTTCATCATATGACAGGCGTTCTCCTGGATCCCTCTCTTATCAGTCTAATGCATAGTAAACACCTTTACTAATAGTTCGCAAACAAACATTGCTTTGGATATCTCATATCTTTTAGCTTTTGTCTGTCTCTGAAAATGACCTTCAGATTCCATGAATATCACATAACTATCCGAACTTTCGAAGTTTCGGTCTCATGAAAGCAAACATATTTGACTTGACCGTAACGGAATTTTAGCTTTTTGGATCGAAGGACGAGAGTCATATCATCCATAGCATTAGCGGGAGAATACCGAAAACATGCGATAGGACAAGTCCTTCTCGGCACTCTTGAGGACAATCCTCACATTACGTTTCCAACCGTAAAGTTTTAACCAGATATTTAACAGCTATTCAATTTTAATAGGGAAGGTGGAAATGCAAGCCATTATTCTACAACTATTTTGCAAACCACACTTAGACAGTGTTCAAAATAAATTGCACTGAGAAATAAAACAAGTTAATTCTACAGTGCGCTCCCACTCAAATCAATATCTCTCATAATTGATTGTGAGTGATTCAAGATCCAAATTACAATTCAACGCCAAGGATGTATCCATCTCAAGTGACGAGAATTGCAATCGGTAGGCCAACTTGCCAATCACATCTCTATGTGACTCTTGTTCATCTTTCGATGCGTGTGTTCCGAGATCATGACTTTCATGCCTGAACGTCAAGACAACCAAGTGATCTCGCTGCGAGGTCTCAACTCACCCGCCTCACACTTCTCTAATCGTTCGTACCCATGTAACCATGTGATACCCCGAAGAGATAGGTGCCGTGACGGTGCTACACTTGGGAGAACACTAACTACTTGATATTCTAAGTGAGAGATCACCCTAATAAAAAGCGACTACCGCACAATCAAGAAGGGTGCATCAAGAGGGATAAACATCTCAGGCAATTCATAATTAGCATGACATGGTATAGCCCCTTCTGACGGAGAAGTCAAGTATTTCTTCGTCTTCGGCATTCGCATCGGTGTTCACCTTTGCGAAGATTGCCACCACCTTTTTGATGCACCAAATAATATTGCTATCTCTATAGCTTAATAAAATAAGTGCATTACATAAGGTTGACACGCAGGTCATTAAAGTGCAATCATATGGCTCCAGCCATCATGCCGAATCATGACACGCAGGTCATGTTAATCAATTTACATCATATAGTCATCTCATACATAATCAAATTATTATGAACACTGCTATACCACATCACATGAACATGCAAGCCATCCTACAAAACCAAGTTAGACGCCTCTAATCGGTCCATGCAAAAACTTGTTTTTCGTGGCTTCTAAGGTTTCGAAACAAACCGAAGCTACCAACGTCCATCATCTAGTACGATAATTCAAGTTGCTAGATTAACAATCCAGGGTGTATGAAACACGAGATAATAAAATCTCGAGCCCCATACTAAACTTCGTCATATGCGTGACCCCCGTGCAGATCACATCTGCATTGCCCTTTTGTCTGCGAAACATCCATCTTTCTCAACTATGGTGGAACCAAAAGAACTGTTAACACTTCGTTGATTTGTCAATCAGCATACTCAGGAGCAGCATGAAAGGATCGCGGATTGCCAGAACTTTGTGAGATTCCACCATTATGTTAAGATCAGGACTACGCAAATTCCAGGGAAGCAACAAGAACATCAGGTTACAGATTTCATCTGCTACCCGCACAAATAATTTTCAGTAATAGATCTCATCTACTACCTAATTATATTATGCACCACCCATAAATCTTCATGTATTCTAGATCGCAACCTGCATCTACGCATAGCACGGCTCTGATACCACTGTAGGGTAACGCAGCAGAAAACAAAAAATTTCCGACCTACGCACCAGCCCAGGACCACTATGACGACTGCATACAAGGTTTGATCTTTTCGTTACCGACTCGTAGCGCAGCGGAAGTACAGTCGATGATGATCGGCGGTGCAGATCCCCGCAGCTAGGATTTACAACCTCCCAACCGCGAGGATGTATACCCTCATCTGCCCCGCGGACAGCCCTTCGGGAGGCGGTCGGACAGTCCCCCGGACGGTGTCGCGGACAGCCCTTTGGGAGGACCTCCGAAGCTCGGACTGTCACTCGGACAGCCCTTCGGGAGGACCTCCAAAACTCGGACGGTCACATTGACAGCCCTTCGGGAGGCACTCTCGAACTAAGACCGAAACTACAATCTCTCTACAGAGTTGCACACATACGGTGTCATCTATCCGGCAGGGCTTCGCCGTCCAGAACTAGTTCCTGCCGGAACCCAGACAGCCTTTCGGCTCTACGAAACTATTTCGCTGGGAGGGAGAGAGAGAGCTTGCAAAGCAAAGCATGTGTATGAGAGCACAAGGATGAAGAAATTGCAGCCCACATCTCCTCTATTTATAGGAAAACCAAGGGGTAGGGTGGTTTTACAATAAAACCCAAAATGCACATGAATGAAGTCCTTCCACAAGGGCATAAAAGTGAAACCAAGGAACAAGAGGGACTCCATGAAGGAGTCCACCATGTGGCCAGCCACACCCTCATGTGGGGCCCCAAAAATGGCTCCAATCCATCCATGTCATCCCCAAGATCTTTTGGAGCAAAGCCCCAAAAGGTGGCTTTCCAGAAAGTAGTCCAAAAAGCACTTTCACTATTCACGACGACATTTTTCAGCGTCCGCTCGAACTGAAAATATTTATGTGGGCTTAGAACAATTCTAGTACCCCACTAAAATAATTTTCAATGCGATTCGGAACAATTTCGGAATAGTGATTTTCATCTGCGAAAAGCATCTGAAGCAGTTCCGGCAGCTCCGGAACATTTCCGGTTATTCTTCCGGAAAATTCACAGAAGTTTCCACAATGATTCTGGCACCCTCCAACAATTATCAGGCATGTGCCGAAACCAATTTGACTTAATGGTATCCCTTGAAACAACTTTTCAGTTTCACCGAAACTGTTCCGGTGACCTGTCTACGAAACTTTTCCACTATCCGGAACTTTTCCGGTGTCCGAAACTTTTCGGTGATTTTCTCTCAGACTCCCTGTCTAGTATTCAACAGATAGATGACCCTTAAGCGTGTGACCCTATAGGTTCGGTGAAGCATAGACATGACCCGGAACCCCTTCCGATCAATGATCAACATCGGAGCCGTGGACACCCATATCGATCCCTATACCCACACGAATAAATATTAGAGTGAACCTCCAGTTGCCGTGTGCTATTACTGTTGCTTCGCAATATGTTACAAATACCCGAGGTGAGACATGTTGGCATCCTTGTGGATCAACAACTTGTCCACTATGCCAGTTACCTCGTTAACGGTATTGTTCTCTTTTCTCGTTCCCGTGTTCCGGATCCCCGTGATCAAATCACAAAGTGTCTGGCTAGACGATGATGGATACCGTAACACTGAGTGGACCCAGAGATATCTCTCCATCGTTGGAGGAGAAAATCCCAATCTTGAGCTATCAAGTTACTTCACATACTTTTGCATGAACCCGTAAGCCGCCGGAATAGCCACCCATTTACGGATGACGTTTAACAAACCCCAAAGTTCATGAAGCAAGCATGAAGAAACTCGATACTCTCATGGTCTAAGGAATTATGCAAACATTAACTTCTCTGTGTTATTAACCATTAACTTATGACGAATGTATCTCATAGCATAACATCAATTCGTGTCGATTCAACACAAATGTTCTTCTAACATTATGCCCTCAAAATTGCCGGCATAGCCATGCCCATGATCAGGAAAACAGGATCATCATGCAATACTTGAGCCAGTCTTAGAGGCCAGACTAGGAATACATTTTACCGTTTATTATCCCACACGTGCACATGAGTTTCCCTCCAAGCCTCGTTTTATTTGTAGACTCGAGAATCATTGCAGTTATAGCATGGAACATAAACATAATTATGAACAGGGAGATAATCAAAACCATTTATTATTACCTCTAGGGCATATCTCCTACATACCTTGCTAGTACTCCTAGTAGCACCTGGGTATTGGATACCGGTTCGGTTGCTAAATGTTAGTAACTCGAAATAAAAGCTACGGAATAAACGGAGAACTAGCTAAGGGTGAGGTGACGATGTGTGTTGGAAATGTTTCCAAGGTTGATGAGATCAACATCGCACGCTCGCTCTACCTTCAGGATTAGTGACGAACCTAAATAAATGTTATTTGGTGTTTTGCGTTGAGCATGAACATGATTAGATCATGTTTATTGCAATATGGTTATTCATTTAAGTTAGAGAATAATGGTTATTCTGTTTACCTGAATAATACCTTCAATGGTCATGCACCCAGTGAGAATGGTTTATTGAGATCTTGATCGTAGTAATACACATGTTCATAACATTGATGTCAAAAGATACAAAGTTAATAATGATAGTACCACATACTTGTGGCACTGCCGCTAAATGTCATATTGGAATAAAGTGCATGAAGAAACTCCATGCTGATGGATCTTTGGACTCATTCGATTTCGAATCGGTTGAGACATGCGAACCATGCCTCTTGGGCAAGATGACTAAAAAACCCGTTGGATGGAGCGGGCAAGTGATTCATTGGAAATGATACATGTTGATGTATGCAATCCAGTGAGTCTTGTAGCATGCAGTGGATATCGTTATTTTCTTACCTTCACTGATGATTTAAGTAGATATAGTGTATATTTACTTAATGAAACACAAGTCTGAATCGTTTGAAAGGTTCAAGCAAATTCAGAGTGAAGTTTAAGATCATCGTGACAAGAAGATAAAAATGTTTGCGATATGATCGTGGAGGTGAATATCTGAGTTACGAATTTGGCATACAACTTTAGACAATGTGAAAGTTGTTTCACAACTCACGCCACCTGGAACACCATGGTGTGATGGTGTGTCCGAACATCATAGTCGTGTCTATTGGACATGGTGCGTGCTATGATGTCTATTATCGTTTTGTTACTGTAATTTTGGGGTTATGCATTAGAGACAACTACATTCACTTTAAATAGGGCACCATCTAAATCCGTTGAGATGACACCATGTGAACTATGGTTTGATAGAAACCTAAGCTGTCATTTCTTAATGTTTGGGGCTGCGACACTTGTGTGGAAAATGTTTTCACCTAATGAGCTCGAACCCAAAGCGGACAAATGCATCTTCACAGAATACCCTTAAGAACAGTTGGGTGAACCTTCTATCTCAGATCCAAGCATAAAATGTTTGTTGCTAAAACTGGGTCCTTTCTCAAGAAAGGGTTTCTCTTGAGAGAATTGAGTGGGAGGAGGATAGAACTTGATGAGGTTGTTGAAACCTCTGCTTCAACTAGAAAGTAGCGCAGCACAGAAAGATGTTTCTGTGAAGCCTACGTCAGTTGAAGAGGAAGTTAATGATGATGATCATGAAAGCTTCGGATCAAGTTACTATCGACCTACGAGGAAAATAGAACTTGATGAGTTATTGAACCTTCACTTCAACCAAAAAGTGGCGCAGCGCAGAAAGATGTTTCTGTGAAGCCTACGTCAGTTGAAGAGGAAGTTAATGATGATGATCATTAAGCTTCGGATCAAGTTACTATCGAACTTCGTAGGCCGACAAGGATGTGTACTGCTACTGAGCGGTATGACAACCCTGTCTTGGAGGTCATGTTGTTGGACAACGATGAACCTACGAACTATGGAGAAGCGATGATGGGCCCGGAAACCAACAAATGGTTAGAGGCCATGAAATCCGATAAAGGATCCATGTATGAAAACCAAGTATAGACTTTGGTGGACTTGCTCGTTGGACGGCTGGTCGTTAAAGTACAAATGAAGACAGACGCTGATGGTAAATGTTACCATTTGTATAGCTCGACTTGTTGCAAAGTAGTTTACGACAAGTTCAAAGAGTTGACTACGATGAGACTTTCTCACTCGTAGCGATGCTAAAATCTGTTGGAATTATGTTAGCAGTTGCTGCATTTTTC
Source organism: Hordeum marinum (assembly GCA_022496015.1). NCBI lineage: Eukaryota > Viridiplantae > Streptophyta > Magnoliopsida > Poales > Poaceae > Hordeum > Hordeum marinum. The sequence goes on along the minus strand of CM039674.1, from coordinate 502,907,139 downwards.
AATTATGAAATCTGGCAGATGGATGCCAAAACATCGTTTCCTTCCTTAAGGAAAGGTTGTATGAGATACAACCAGAAGGTTTTTTCAGTCCTAAGGATGCTAAAAGGTGTGCGAGCTTCAGTGATTCTTCTATGAACTGAAGCAAGCATCTCGGAGTATACACTTTGATGAGGTGAAAAAAGTTTTTGAGTCTATGCAAAGTTTACGAGAAATTTGTATTTGCAATAAAGTGAGTGGGAGCACTATAGAGTTTCCGATAAGTATATGTGGATGACATATTGTTATTCGGAAATGATGTAGAATTTCTAGAGAGCATAAACGGTTGTTTGAAAAGAGTTTTTCAAAGGAAGACCTGGATAAAACTAGCTAATTCTTGAGCATCAAGATCTATAAAGATAGATCAAGATGTTTGATAAGACTTTCAATATGAGTGGCTTTAGGGCGCAGCCTCCTCTCCCCTCCTCCTATATATATGAGTGGCTTTAGGGTTTTTTGGACAAGGATTTTCAGCCACGTCTAATCCCTACTTCTAGATCAAGTTCCTCTAGATCGGATTTCCACAGTGCTTAGGCGAAGCCCTACCGGAATTGCTCCACCACCATCACCGGAGCGCCGTCACGCTGCCGGTGAACTCTTCTCCCTCTCCACTTCCTCTTGCTGGATCAAGACAGTGGAGATCGTCATCAAGCTGCACGTGTGCTGAACGCGAAGGTGTCGTCCGTTCGGCGCTAGATCGGAAGGACCGTGAACAAGATCGCGAGACGGTTCGTGATGAGTTCACGGGACGGATTGTGATGAGATCGCAGGACGGATCGTGATGAGATCGCAGGACAGATCGTGATGAGTTTGCGGGATGGATCGTGATTGGATCGCGGGACGGATCGTGATGTGATCGCGGGACGCTCGGCGATTTGGATCCGAAGATGTTCGACTACACCAATCGTGTTTCTTAACGCTTCCCGCTTAACGATCTACAAGGGTATGTAGATCCACTCTCCCTCTCGTAGATGCTCATCACTATGGAAAGATCTGCGTGTGCATAGGAATTTTTTGTTTCCCATGCGACGTTCCCCAACAGAAGCATGGTGGGCGCGACAACCCTGATGGTGACACGTTGATGGAGATCAAGATGATGGAGATCATGGTGTCATGCCGGTAACGATGGAGATCATGACGGTGCTTTCAAGATGGAGATCAAAAGGACAAGTTCATGACCGTATCGTGTCACTTATGATTTGCATGTGATGTAAATCCTTTTATGTACCTTGTTTTGCTTAGGACGACGGTAGCATTATAAGGTGATCCCTCACTTAAATTTCAAGACAAATTGTGTTCTCCCTGAGTGTGCACCATTGCGAAAGTTCGTCATGTCGAGACACCACATGATGATCGGGTGTGATAGACTCTACGTTCACATACAACGGGTGCAAGATAGTGTTGCACATGCAAGAACACTCGGGTTAAACTTGACGAGCCTAGCATGTACAGACATGGCCTCGGAACACAATTGACCGAAAAGACGAACATGAGTCATATAGTAGATATGATCAACATGATGATGTTCACCATTGAAACCACCTCAACTCACGTGATGATCGGACTTGAGTTGGTGAATTTGGATCATGTATCACTCGGATGACCGGAGGGATGTCAATTTGAGTGGGAGTTCTTAAGTAATTTGATTAATTGAACTCATTGTCATGAACATAGTCAGTAGTGTTTTTGCAAATTATGTTGTAGATTACTAGCTCACGCTGTAGCTCCCTTGTATTTTTATATGTTCCGAGAGAAATAGAGTTGAAAGATGATGGTAGCAATATTGCGGAGTCCGCATCTGAGGATTGTCATCATTGCTGCACAGAAGGCTTATGTCCTTAATGCACCGCTCGGTGCGCCAACTCCTCTAGCGTCGTTTGTAGATGTTGTGAACATCTGACAAGCACGTTCTGATGACTACTTGATAGTTTAGTGCGTCATGCATTACGGCTTAGAATTGAGGCTCCAAAACATTTTGAACGTCACGGAACATATTAGATGTTATAAGAGCTGAAATTGGGATCTCAGGCTCGTGCCCGTGTTGTGAGATATGAGATCTCCAACAAAGATTCTTTGGTTGCAAGATGAAGGAGAATAGCTCAATTGTTGAGCATGTGCTCAGATTGTCTGGGTGCTACAATCGCTTTAATCGAGTGGGAGTTGATCTTCCAGATAAGATAGTGATTGATATAGTTCTCTGAGTCACTATCACTAAGCTACTAGAACTTCATGATGAACTATAATTATGCCAGGTATGGAAATGATGATCCCTGAGCTGTTCGCGATGTTTGAGACCGCGAAGGTAGAAATCAAGAAGGAGCATCAAGTGTTGATGGTTAGTAAGACCACTAGTTTCGAGAAGGGCAAGGGCAAGGAGGGAAACTTCATGGATGGCAAGTAAGTTGCTGCTCGAGTGAAGCAACCAAAGTTGAACCCAAACCTGAGACTAAGTGCTTCTATTATGAGGAGAGCGGTCGCTGAAGCGGAACAACCCTAGATACTTGGTAGATAAGAAGGCTGGCAACATCGACATAAGTATATTTGATATACGTGTTATTGATGTGTACCTTGCTAGTACTCCTAGTAGCACCTGTGTATTGGATACCGGTTCGGTTGCTAAATGTTAGTAACTCGAAATAAAAGGTACGAAATAAACGGAGACTAGCTAAGGGTGAGGTGACGATGTGTGTTGGAAATGTCTCCAAGGTTGATGTGATCAACATCCACGCTCCCTCTACCTTCGGGATTAGTGATGAACCTAAATAAATGTTATTTGGTATTTGCGTTGAGCATGAACATGATTAGATCGTGTTTATTGCAATACGGTTATTCATTTAAGTTGGAGAATAATGGTTATTCTGTCTACATGAATAATACCTTCAATGGTCATGCACCCAGTAAGAATGGTTTGTTGAATCTTGATTGTAGTAATGCACATGTTCATAACATTGATGCCAAAAGATACAAAGTTAATAATGATAGTACCGCATACTTGTGGCACTGTCGCTAAATGTCATATTGGTATAAATCGTATGAAGAAACTCCATGCTGATGGATCTTTGGACTCATTTGATTTCAAATCGGTTGAGACATGCGAACCATGCCGCATGGGCAAGATGACTAGGGACCCTGTTTTCCGGTTTAATAGAGTGGGCAAGTGATTTATTGGAAATAATACATGTCGATGTATGAAATCCAATGAGTCTCGTAGTGTGCGGTGGATATCGTTATTTTCTTACCTTCACTGATGATTTGAGTAGATATAGTGTATATTTACTTAATAAAACACAAGTCTGAATCATTTGAAAAGTTCAAGCAAATTCAGAGTGAAGTTTAAGATCATCGTGACAAGAAGATAAAAATGTCTGCAATGTGATCGTGGAGGTGAATATCTGAGTTACGAGTTTGGCATACAACTTTAGACGATGTGAAAGTTGTTTCACAACTCACGCCACCTGGAACACCATAGTGTGATGGTGTGTCCGAACGTTGTAGTCGTGCTCTATTGGATATGGTGCGAACTATGATGTCTCTTATCGATTTGCTACTATTGTTTTGGGGTTATGCATTATAGACAACAACATTCACTTTAAATAGGGCACCATCTAAATCCGTTGAGATGACACTGTGTGAATTATGGTTTGATGGAAACCTAAGCTGTCATTTCATAATGTTTGGGGTTGCGACGCTTGTGTGAAAAAAATGTTTTCACCTGATGAGCTCGAACCCAAAGCAGACAAATGCATCTTCATAGAATACCCTAAGAGCAGTTGGGTGAACCTTCTATCTCAGATCCAAGCATAGAGTGTTTGTTGCTAAAACTGGGTCCTTTCTCGAGAAAAAGTTTCTCTCAAAAGAATAGAGTGGGAGGAAGATAGAACTTGATGAGGTTGTTGAACCTTTGTTTCAACTAGAGAGTAGTGCAGCGCAGAAAGATGTTTCTGTGGAGGCTACGTCAGTTGAAGAGGAAGTTAATGATGATGATCATGAAGCTTCAGATCAAGCTACTATCAAACCTCGTAGGTCGACAAGGACGCCTACTTCTCATGAATGGTACGACAACCCTGTCTTGGAGGTCATGTTGTTGGACAACGATGAACCTACGAGCTATGGAGAAGCGATGATGGGCCCAGATTCTGACAAATGGTTAGAGGCCATGAAACCCGAGAAATGATCCATGTATGAAAACCAAGTATAGACTTTGGTAGACTTGCTCGTTGGACGTCGGGTAGTCGAGTACAAATGGACCTTTGAGATGAAGACAAACGCTGATGGTAAATGTCACCATTTATAAAGCTCGACTTGTCACAAAGAAGTTTCCGACAAGTTCAAGGAGTTGACTGCGATGAGACTTTCTCACTCGTAGCGATGCTAAAGTCTGTTGGAATTATGTTAGCAGTTGCTGCATTTTTCAATTATGAAATCTGGCAGATGGATGTCAAAACATCGTTTCCTTCATTAAGGAAAGGTTGTATGAGATACAACTAGAAGGTTTTTGTCAGTCCTAAGGATGTTAAAAGGTGTGCAAGCTTCAGTGATCCTTCTAAGGGCTGGAGCAAGCATCTCGGAGTTGGAATATACGTTTGATGAGGTGATCAAAGTTTTTAAGTTTATACAAAGTTTACGAGAAACTTGTATTTACAATAAAGTGAGTGGGAGCAATATAGAGTTTCTGATAAGCGTATGTGGATGACATATTGTTGGTCGGAAATGATGTAGAATTTCTGGAAAGCATAAAGGGTTATTTAAAAAGAGTTTTTCAAAGGAAGACCTGGATAAAGCTACCTAATTGTTGAGCATCAAGATCTATAGAGATAGATCAAGATGCTTGATGAGACTTTCAATGAGTACATACCTTGACAAGATTTTGAAAGAGTTCAAAATGGATCAGTCAGAAAAAGAGTTCTTGCCTGATTTGTAAGGTGTGAAGTTGAGTGAGACTCAAAGCTTTATCCATAGGATACATATAGTATGTCATGCTGTGTACCGCGCCTGTGTGTGCCTTGCCATGAGTCTATCAAGGGATACAAGAGTGATCCAGGAGTGGATCACTGGACAACGGTCAAGATTATCCTTAGTAACTAAAAGACTAAGGAAATGTTTCTCAATTATGGAGGTGATAAAGAATTCGCCATAAAGAGTTACGTCGATGCAAGATTTAACACCAATCCGGCTGACTCATAGTAGCAATCTAGATACATATAGTGGAGCAGCCATTTGGAATTGCACCAAGTGGAGTGTGGTAGCAGTGTCTACAGTATGACATAGAGATTTGCAAAGTACACACGGATTTGAATATCGTGGAACTATTGACTAAAAGACGTCTCTCACATGCAAAGCATGATCAAGCCCCAGAACTCATTGGGTGTTAGATTCATAACAATGCGAATCACATGGTCATGTGAACTAGATTATTGACTCTAGTGCAAGTGCGAGACTATTGGAAATATGCACTAGAGGCAATAATAAATTGGTTATTATCATATTTCCTTGTTCATGATAATTGTTTATTATCCATGCTATAATTGTATTGATCGGAAACTTAGATACATTTGTGGATACATAGACAATACTGTGTCCCTAGTATGCCTCTAATAAGACTAGCTCGTTGATCAAAGATGGTCAAGGTTTCCTAGCCATGGACATGAGATTTCATTTGATAATGGGATCACATCATTAGGAGAATGATGTGATGGACAAGACCCAAACTATAAACATAGCATATGATCGTGTCAGTTTATTGCTACAGGTTTCTACATGTCAAGTATCTGTTCCTATGACCATGAGATCATGCAACTCACTGACACCGGAGGAGTACCTTGTGTGTATCAAACATTGCAACGTAACTGGATGACTATAAAGGTGCTCTACAGGTATCTCAGAGGGTGTCTGTTGGGTTGGCATGGATCAAGATTGGGATTTGTTACTCCGTGTGACGGAGAAGTTTCTCAGGGCCCACTCGGTAATACAACATCACAATAAGCCTTGCAAGCAATGTGACTAAGTGTTAGCCATGAGATCTTGTATTACGAAACGAGTAAAGAGACTTGCCGGTAACGAGATTTAACTAGGTATAGAGATACCGATGATCGAATCTCTGAAAGTAGCATACCGAAGAACAAAGGGTAAAACATACGGGGTTAACTGAATCCTTGACATAGAGGTTCGACTGATAAAGATCTTCATTGAATATGTAGGAACCAATATGGGCATCGAGGTCCCGCAATTGGTCATTGACCGTAGAGGTGTCTCAGTCATGTCTACATAGTTATCGAACCCGCAGGGTCTACACACTTAAGGTTCGGTGACGTTTCGGTAGTATGGAGTTATGTATGGTGGTGACTGAATGTTGTTCGGAGTCCTGGATGAGATCCCGGATGTCATGAGGAGCTCTAGAATGGTCCGAAGGTAAAGATTGATATATAGGAAGTCATGTTTTGGTCACCGGAAAAGTTTCGGGCTCATCGATAGTGTATCAGGAGTGCCGGGAGGGTACCGGTGGACCATCGGGAGGGGTATTCCGACCCAAGAGGCTACATGGGCTGTGGGAATAGGTATACCAGCCCTTAGTGGGCTGGCCTAAGTCCCACAAGAGGCACATGCGGCTGGAGTGGAAGGAGAAGGAAAAAGGCCAAGGTGGAAAGAGTTTCCAAGTAGGAAAGGAGGAATCATAGTCCTACTAGGATTGGAGGAGGATTACTCCTCTCCTCCTTGCACCAAAGGCCAAAGGGCTGGCCCTTGTGCGCCAGCCTCCTCCCTCTCTCTGCATATATATACTAGAGGTTTTGAGGGTTTTGAGACATAGAAAAACAGCCACGTGCTGCCCTCTTCTCTAGATCGTAGTTTCTCCTCTAGATTGGTTTCAGCGGTGCTTAGGCGAAGCCCTGCTGGAATAGCTCCACCACCATCGCCGCAATACCGTTGCACTGCCAGAGAACTCTTCTACCTCTCCACTCCCTCTTGCTGGATCAAGAAGGCAGAGATCGTCATCGAGCTGTACGTGTGCTTAACACGGAGGTGCCGTCCATTCGGTGCTAGATCGGAAGAACCGTGATCAAGATCGCGAGACGATTCGTGATTGGATCGCGGGACGTGCGCTATGAGATCGCGGGATGGATCGTGATGAGATCGCGGGACGGATCGTGATTGGATCGCGGGACGGATGTGATGAGATCGCAGGACGCTCGGCGATTTGGATCGCGAAGACGTTCGACTACATCAACTGCGTTTCTTAACGCTTCCCACTTAGCGATCTACAAGGGTACATAGATCCACTCTCCCTCTCGTAGATGCTCATCACCATTGATAGATCTTGCGTGTGTGTAGGAAAATTTTTGTTTCCCATGCAATGTTCCCGGACAGAAAGATGATGGAAGTAACTTTGTGGACTGGGCCCGTAATCTGAGGATTATCCTCATGGCTTCCCAGAAATCATATGTCCTTGATGCACCGCTTGGTGACCAACCCGAAGACATGTCATCCGAAGACGTTAAGAACGCTTGGGAGGCACCTTCTGGAGATTACTCAATAGTTCATTGTGCAATATTGTATGGCTTAGAACCAGGACTTTAAAGATGTTTTGAACGTCATGGAGCATATGAGATGTTCCAGGAGTTGAAGTTTATCTTTCAGAAGAATGCCCAAATCGAGAGGTATGAGACCTCCGATAAGTTCTATGCTTGCAAAATGGAGGAGAACAGGTCTATCAGTGAACATATACTCAAAATGTCTGGGTATTCGACTCATCTGGCGGAGTTGGGAATTGCCCTTCCCCCAGAGGCTATCACTGACAGAGTTCTTCAATCACTGCCACCTAGCTACAAGAGCTTTGTGATGAACTATAACATGCACGGGATGAACAAGTCAATCGCCGAGCTGTTTGAGATGCTGAAAGTCGCTGAGTCTGAAATCCAGAAAGAGCATCAAGTGTTGATGTTCAATAAAACCACTAGTTTCAAGAAGAATGGCAAGGGCAAGGGCAAGAAAGGTAAATCCAAGAAGGATGGCAAAGCAGTTGCTCCTCCTGTACAGAAAACCAAGGCTGGACCCAAGCTAGAAACTGAGTGCTTTCATTGCAAGGGAACTGGTCACTGGAAGCGGAACTTCCCCAAGTACCTGGATGACAAGAAGGCGGCCAACAACAAACAAGGTATATATGATATACATGTTACTCATGTGTACCTTACTATCTCTCGTTGTAGTGCCTGGGTATTTGATACCGGTTTGGTTGCTCACATTTGCAACTCAAAGCAGGACCTACGGAATAGACGAAGGCTGGCTAAGGACGAAGTGACGATGCGCGTGGGAAATGGTTCCAAGGTTGATGTGATCGCTGTCGGCACGCTCTCTCTTCGATTACCATCGGGATTAGTGATGAACCGGAATAATTGTTATTTAGTGCCTGCGCTAAGCATGAACATTATATCTGGATCTTGTTTATTGCGAGACGGTTACTCATTTAAATCGGAGAATAATGGTTGTTCTATTTATATGAGTAATATCTTTTATGGTCATGCACCCAATGTGAGGGGTTTATTAATATTGAATCTTGATAGTGATGATACACATGTTCATAACATTGATGCCAAAAAATGTAGAATTGATAATGATAGTACCACTTTTGGAGTCACTTTATTTTGGTGTAAGATGCATGAGGAAGCTCCATGCTGATGGACTTTTGGAGTCACTTTATTTTGAATCACTTGACACATGTGAACCATGCCTCATGGACAAGATGACTAAAACGCCGTTCTGTGGAACAATGGAACAGGCAAGTGACTTGTTGGAAATCATACATACTGATGCGTGCGGTCCAATGAATGTTGCAGAGCGCGGTGGATATCATTATTTTCTCACCTTCACTGATGACTTAAGTAGATATGGGTATATTTACTTAATGAAACATAAGTCTGAAACGTTTGAAAAGTTCAAGCAATTTCAGAGTGAAGTTGAGAATCATCGTAACAAGAAGATCAAATTCCTACGATCTGATCGAGGAGGTGAATATATGAGTTATGAGTTTGGTAGTCACTTAAGACAGTGTGGAATTGTTTCAGAGTTGACACCGCCCGGAACACCACAGCGTAATGGTGTGTCCGAACATCGTAATCGAACCTTATTAGATATGGTGCGTTCTATGATGTCTCTTGCCGATTTGCCACTATCGTTTTGGGGTTATGCATTAGAGACAGCTGCATTCACTTTAAATAGGGCACCATCGAAATCCGTTGAGACGACACCATATGAACTGTGGTTTGGCAAGAGGCCAAAGTTGTCGCTTCTTAAAGTTTGGGTATGTGATGCTTATGTCAAAAAGCTTCAGCCTGTAAAGCTGGAACCCAAAGCGGAGAAATGTGTCTTCATAGGATACCCGAAAGAGACAGTTGGGTATACCTTCTATCTCAGATCTGAAGGCAAAGTGTTTGTCTCTAAGAACGGAACATTTCTTGAGAAAGAGTTTCTCTCGAAAAAAATGAGTGGGAGGAAAATAGAGCTTGATGAGGCTATTGAATCTTTACTTCAACCAGAGAGTAGCACAGCGCAGAAAGATGTTTCTGTGGAGCCTACGACAGTTGAAGAGGAAGTCAATGATGATGATCATGAAGCTTCGGATCAAGTTACAATTGAACCTCGTAGGTCGACAGGGGCGCGTATTGCTCCTGAGTGGTACGGTAACCCTGTCTTGGAGGTCATGTTGTTGGACAACAATGAACCTACGAGCTATGGAGGAGCGATGATGGGCCCGGATTCCGATAAATGGTTAGAGGCCGTGAAATCCGAGATGGGATCCATGTATGAAAACAAAGTATGTACTTTGGAAGTTTACCCGAAGGGCAAAAGGCCATTCCGAACAAATGGATCTTTAAGAAGAAGACGGACGCGCATGGTAATGTCACCATCTATAAAGCTTGACTTGTGGCAAAGGATTTTTCACAAGTTCAAGGAGTTGACCACGATGAGACCTTCTCACCCGTAGTGATGCTCAAGTCCGTCAGAATCATGTTAGCAATAGCTGCATATTTCGACTTTCAAATTTGGCAGATGGATGTCAAAACAGCGTTCCTCAACGGTTTCCTTGAGGAAGAGTAATATATGATGCAACCCGAAGGTTTTGTCGATCCAGAGAATGCTGACAAAGTTTGCAAACTCCAGTGATCCATTTATGGACTAGTGCAAGCATCTCGAAGTTGGAATAAGCGCTTTGATGAGGTGATCAAAGCGTTTGAGTTTATATAGGTTTATGGAGAAGCTTGTATTTACAAGAAAGTGAGTGGGAGCTCTATAGCGTTTCTAATATTATATGTGGATGACATATTGCTGATTGGAAACAATATAGAAATGCTAGAAAGCGTGAAGGAATATTTGAACAAGAGTTTTTCAATGAAGGACCTAGGAGAAGCTGCTTTCATATTAGGCATTAAGATCTATTGAGATAGATCAAGACGCTTGATAGCACTTTCACAAAGCACGAACCTTGATAAAGTTTTGAGGAAGTTCAAAATGGATCAGTCCAAGAAGGGGTTCTTGCCTATGTTACAAGGTGTGAAGTTGAGTAAGACTCAATGCTTAGTGACTGCGGAAGATAGAGGGAAGATGAGTGTCATCCCCTATGCTTCAGCCATAGGCTCTATCATGTATGCAATGCTGTGCACAAGACCTGATGTCAGCCTCGCCATAAGTATGGCTGGAAGGTTTCAAAGTGATCCTGGAATGGAGCACTGGACGGTGGTCAAGAATATCCTTAATTACCTGAAAAGGACTAAGGAAATGTTTCTCGTTTATGGAGGTGATGAAGAGCTCGTCGTAAAGGGTTATGTCGATGCAAGCTTTGACACTAATCCGGATGACTCTAAGTCGCAAACCGGATACATATTTATTCTCAACGGGGGATAGTAAGCTAGTGCAGTTCCAAGCAAAGCATGGTAGCTGATTCTACATGTGAAGCGGAGTACATCACAGCCTCGGAGGCGGCGAAGGAAGGTGTCTGGATGAAGCAATTCATGACAGGTCTTGGAGTAGTGCCGAGTGCACCGAATCCAATGACTCTGTTCTGTGAAAACACTGGTGCCATTGCTCTGGCCAAGGAACCAAGGTTTCACAAGAGGACTAGACACATAAAGCGACACTTCAATTCCATCCGCGATTACATCGAGGAGAAGGAAATAAATATTTGCAAAGTGCACACGGATCTGAATGTTCCAGACCCGTTGACTAAACCTCTTCCAAGGGCTAAGCATGATCAACACCAGAGCTGCTTGGGTGTTCGATTCATTACAATGTAAATCACATAGTGATGTGAACTAGATTATTGACTCTAGTGCAAGTGGAAGACTGTTGGAAATATGCCCTAGAGGCAATAAATAAAGTGTTTATTATCATATTTCCTTGTTCATGATAATTGTTTATTATCCATGCTATAATTGTATTGATGGAAACACATTACATGTGTGGATAGATAGACAACACTTTGTCCCTAGTGTGCCTCTAGTAGACTAGCTCGTTAATCAAAGATGGTCAAGGTTTCCTAGCCATTGACATAAGATGTCATTTGATAACGGGATCACATCATTAGGAGAATGATGGGATGGACAAGACCCAAACTATAAAAGTAGCATATGATCATGTCAGTTCATTACTACAGTTTTCTGCATGTCAAGTATATGTTCCTATGACCATGAGATCATGCAACTCACGGACACCGGAGGAGTGCCTTGTGTGTATCAAATGTCACAACATAACTGGGTGACTATAAAGGTGCTCTAAAGGTGCTCTACGAAGAACAAAGGGAGCATCATTCGGGATTAACTGAATCCTTGACATAGAGGTTCGACTGATAAAGATCTTCGTAGAATATGTAGGAACCAATATGGGCATCTAGGTCCCACTATTGGTTATTGACCATAGAGGTGTTTCGGCCATGTCTACATAGTTCTCGAACCCACAGGGTCTGCACACTTAAAGGTTATTCGGAGTCCCAGATGAGATCCCGGACGTCACGAGGAGCTCCGGAATGGTCTGGAGGTAAAGATTGATATATAGGAAGTCCTGTTTTGGTCACCGGAAAAGTTCCGGGCTCATCGGTAGTGTACCGGGAGTGCCGGGAGGGTACCGGGGACCATCGGGAGGTGTATTTCGACCCAAGAGTCTACATGGGCTGTGGGAGGATTAATACCAGACCTTAGTGGGCTGGCCAAAGTCCCACACAAGGCCCATGCGGTTGGGAAGAAATTCCAAAGTGGAAAAAGACGGAAAAAGGCAAAAAGGTGGAAATAAGGAAGGAGTCCTAATCCTACTAGGAGTGGAGGAGGAGGACTCCTCCTCTCCACTTCGGCCGAAGCCTCCTAGGGCTGGCCTTGCGCCAAGTCTCCTCCTCTCCTCCTCCTATATATACTAGAGGTTTTAGGGTTTTTTACAGATTTTCAGCCACGTGCAACCCTACCCTCTAGTCCGTAGTTTCTCCTCTAGATCGGTTTCTGCAGTGCTTAAGCGAAGCCCTACTAGAATTACTCCACCACCATCGCCGCAATGCCGTCGCTCTGCCGGAGAACTCGTCTACCTCTCCGCTCCCTCTTGATTGATCAAGAAGGCGGATATCGTCATCAAGCCGTACGTGTGCTGAACGCGGAGGTACCGTCCGTTCGGTACTAGATCGGGACGGATCGTGATTGGATCGCGGGACGCTCGGCGATTTGGATCGCGAAGACGTTCGACTACATCAACCGCGTTTCTTAAGGCTTCCCGCTTAGCGATCTACAAGGGTACGTAGATCCACTCTCCCTCTCATAGATGCTCATCACCATGGATAGATCTTGCGTGTGCGTAGGATTTTTTTTGTTTCCCATGCAATGTTCCCCAACATAAAGACCCCGTTTTCGGTATGATGGAGTGGGCTAGTAACTTATTGGAAATGATACATGTTGATGTATACAGTCCAATGAGTGTCATAGCTTGCGGTGGATATTGTTATTTTCTTACCTTCACTGATGATTTGAGTAGATATAGTGTGTATTTACTTAATGAAACACAAGTCTGAATCGTTTGAAAAGTTCAAGCAGAATCAGAGTGAAGTTTGAGATCATCGTGACAAGAATATAAAATGTCTACAATATGATCGTGGAGGTGATTATCTGATTTACGAGTTTGGACCACGATGAGCCTACGAGCTATGGAGAAGCGATGATGGGCCCGGATTCCGACAAATGGTTAGAGGCCATGAAATCCGAGAAAGGATCCATGTATGAAAACCAAATATAGACTTTGGTAGACTTGCTCGTTGGACGGCAGGTCGTTGAGTACAAATGGACCTTTAATATGAAGATAGCCGCTGATGGTAAATGTCACCATTTATAAAGCTCGACTTGTCACAAAGAAGTTTCCAACAAGTTTAAGGAATTGACTGCGATGAGACTTTCTCACTCGTCACGATGCTAAAGTCTGTTGGAATTATGTTAGCAGTTGCTGCATTTTTCAATTGTGAAATCTGGCAGATGGATGTCAAAACATCGTTTCCTTAACGGTTTACTTGAGGAAAGGTTTTATGTGATACAACCAGAAGGTTTTTGTCAGTCCTAAGGATGCTAATAGGTGTGCAAGCTTCAGTGATCCTTCTATGGACTGGAGCAAGCATCTCGGAGTTGGAATATACACTTTGATAAGGTGATCGAAGATTTTGGGTTTATACAAAGTTTATGACAAACTTGTATTTACAAGAAAGTGAGTGGGAGCACTATACAATTTCGGATATATGGTTGACATATTGTTGATCGGAAATAATGTAGAATTTCTGGAAAGCATAAACAGTTGTTTGAAAAGAGTTTTTCAAAGGAAGACCTGGATAAAGCTACCTAATTGTTGGGCATCAAGATCTATAGAGATAGATCAAGATGCTTGATGAGACTTTCAATGAGTACATACCTAGACAAGATTTTTAAAGAGTGTAAAATGGATCAGTCAAAGAAAGAGTTCTTGCCTGATTTGTAAGGTGTGGAGTTGAGTGAGACTCAAAGCTCGACCACGGCAGAAGAAAGAGAAAGGACGAAAGTCGTCCCCTATGCCTTATTCATAGGCTCTGTATAGTATGCCATGCTATGTACCGCACCTCTGTGTGCCTTGCCATGAGCCTGTCAAGGGGTGCTAGAGTGATCCAGGAGTGGATCACTGGACAGTGGTCAAGATTATCCTTAGTAACTAGAGGACTAAGGAAATAATTCGCAGTTATGGAGGTGATAAAGAGTTTGTCGTAAAGGGTTACGTCGATGTAAGCTTTAACACCAATCCGGATGACTCTTAGTAGCAATCCGAATACGTATAGTGGAGCAACCATTTGGAATAGGTCCAGGTGCAGTCTGCTAGTAGTGTTTATATTATGACATAGAGATTTGCAAAGCACACATGGATCTGAATGTTCCAGACCCGTTAACTAAAAGACCTCTCTCACATGCAAAGCATGATCGAGCCCCAGAACTCATTGGGTGTTAGATTCATAAGAATGTGAATCACATGGTGATGTGAACTAGATTATTGACTCTAGTGCAAGTGGGAGACTATTGGAAATATGCCCTAGAGGCAATAATAAATTAGTTATTATCATATTTCCTTGTTCATGATAATCGTTTATTATCCATGCTATAATTGTATTGATCGGAGACTCACATGCATGTGTGGATACATAGACAAAACCATGTCCCTAGTATGCCTCTAATAGACTAGCTCGTTGATCAAAGATGGTTAAGGTTTCCTAGCCATGGACATGAGATATCATTTGATAACAGGATCACATCATTAGGAGAATGATGTGATGGACAAGACCCAAACTATAAACGTAGCATATGATCGTGTCAGTTTATTGCTACAGTTTTCTGCATGTCAAGTATTTGTTCCTATGACCATGAGATCCTGCAACTCACTGACACCGGAGGAGTACCTTGTGTGTATCAAATGTCGCAACGTAACTGGGTGACTATAAAGGTGCTCTACAGGTATCGCGGAGGGTGTCTGTTGGATTGGCATGGATCAAGACTCGGATTTGTTACTCCGTGTGACGGACAGGTATCTCAGGGCCCACTCGGTAATACGACATCACAATAAGCCTTGCAAGCAATGTGACTAAGTGTTAGCCACGGGATCTTGTATTACGGAACGAGTTAAGGGACTTGCCGGTAACGAGATTGAACTAGGTATAGAGATACCGACGATCGATCTCGGGCAAGTAACATACCGAAGAACAAAGGGAACAACATACGGGATTAACTGAATCCTTGACATAGAGGTTCAACCGACAAAGATCTTCGTAAAATATGTAGAAACCGTAGAGTCTGCACACTTAAGGTTCGGTGACGTTTTGGTATAGTTGAGTCTCAGTCATGTCTACATAGTTCTCGAACCCGCAGGGTCTGCACACTTAAGGTTTGGTGACGTTTCGGTATAGTTGAGTTATGTATGTTGGTGACTGAAGGTCATTTGGAGTCCCGGATGAGATCTCGGACATGACGACGAACTCCAGAATGGTCCGGAGGTGAAGATCGATATATAGGACGAATGGAATCGGAGTCCGGAAGCGTTCCGGGAGTACACGGTTGTGACCAGGAGTATCGAAAGGGGTTTCGAGGGCCCCCGACAAGTGTTGGGGGCACATGGGCCAAGGGGAGGGGGCAAACCAGCCCACTAAGGCATTGTGCGCCCCCCTCAGCCTTTCCACGTAACCAGGAGAGGTGGGGCGCCCCATCTAGGATTCCCTCCACCTGGCTTGGGGGCCAAGTCACCCTAGGGTTTCCCTAGGGGGCACCCCCATCTGCCCTAGCCGCCGCCCCTAGATTGGATCTAGGGGGCGCCACCCCTCCTCCCTTCCCCCTATATATAGATGAGGAGAGGGAGGGCATCCGCACCTAAGAATTGCCACATGCTGCCCTCTCTCTTCCTCTAGATCTGTTCTCCACTAGATCGTCTCGGTTGTGCTTGGCGAAGCCCTGCCGGGACAGCTCCACCACCACTGCCACCATGCCATTGTGCTGGCAGAGAACTCATCTACCTCTCCACCCTCACTTGCTGGATCAAGGAGGTGGAGATCGTCATCGAGCTGTACGTGTGCTGAACGCGGAGGTGCCGTCCGTTCGGCGCTAGATCGGAAGGACCACGATGGGATCGCAGGACGGCTCATGATGAGATCGCGGGACGGCTTATGATTGGATCGCGAAGATGTTCGACTACACCAACGACGTTTCTTAACGCTTCCCGCTTAGCGATATACAAGGGTATGTAGATCCACTCTCCCTCTCGTAGATGCTCATCACCATGGATAGATCTTGTGTGTGCGTAGGATTTTTTTGTTTCCCATGCAACGTTCCCCAACACGCGCCATGCTTCAGCGACCAGCAAGTGGGCCTATCCATGTCAATTGTCGACCTCACCTCGACCAGCAACGTTGAGGCTGCAGACTCAACGAGGAACAGTAGGACATGGAAGATGAGGCGTCACTGTCTCATGTGGGCATATCCATGTCCCATGTCTTACTCTTCTTTGCAGCGATCCACAACTTCACTTCCCGGGCCTCACGTCCAACGAAGATACCGGAGATGTGGAATAACATGGACTTAGAACACGAACATCTGTGAAGATTTAAAAAGTGTTCACTTTGAATGATTTTGTTTAATGAAATACGTTGAGAATGTAGTGAATATCATCTGGTTTAAATAAAAATTGTCTGTTTTGCATGAAATTTGCTCGGTTTGTTCAAAGTTCATTTCAAATGTGTTTAAATGTTTGATGGATAGGATTTGATGGCCTGCTCTTATATCATTGTTCATGAGTACTTTGTATGTTTAGGGGTCCGTGTTGAAGATGACCTAAGCATGGAGGCCAGAGACAAGCATAGTCGATACAGAGAAGAGGAGCGGTATATAGTGCGACAAGGCTGGGAGTTCAATTAGCCAAATAAGATCATCTACAATAGGATGCCTCATATCCATCCTAAACGCCCCCACATCCTGCCTGGTCAGTGCCTTGTTCGAAAAAACCCACCCAAACGATCTGGACAAATCCATCCCAAACGTCTGAGCTGATCATCAACCCCCATACCGGCCCATGTGTCGGGCGGATATGAGTACTCCCGGTCTCCCGGATGCATCCGATAAGTAGGACTGTCCGCAAGAACCCATGCCAAATCTTTTGGACTCGTCCCCCTCCTTGATAGACATGTCATGTTCTTCTTCTCTTCTCTTCCTCCTCCGCACATATGCCAGCGTAGTTCCGCCGACATTGTTGCTCCGCTATCGTCCCTAACCCGCAATGCCACCACCAGAGGCCCCAACCCACAACAAGAGGCAGATCATATGACCAACTTTCTTGAGATGCATCGTCAATTTCAAGATTAACATGTGCATATGCGACTTCTCAATTATTTTATGGAGCATATGTGGATCCACGCTCGAAACAACTGAATTATGCTTTTTATGTTTCAGTTATGCACCGTGAACAAATTTAATGTTTCAATAATGTTTGGATTATACATTTTTTTTCTTTGAAACGGAGGCAAAAGAATTGCCTCGTCGGTTAATTAAGAAGAAGAGAATTATCCAGTTAATTAATGGAAAACCGGGCTAAAACTAATATAGTCATATCATAATTGACTACTCACCAATCATGAGACCCCACGAGCACACATGCAACCCGTCAAACCCTCCAACACATAAAAAACGTAACTCTAACGCATGTACAACACAATGGAACCCGACAAGAACATCTCAACACAAGATAGTGCACCACGCCAAAACCACAAAGACGACCCCAACCATGAAATGAGCCAAGGGGCCGAGAATCATCCATTAAGTAGTTGTGTACGCCTTACCTATAGCATCACTCTTATTGCCTTTGCACCTTAGTGACTTACCCTTAACTATACCGGTCTAAGGGCAATCAATCGCCTTCTTGCATTTGTCCTTGCATGTCGTTCCCGTCAAGAGGCAAGAAATCGCCCTTCGAGTTCCAAGGCTAATAGCCTCCATGCTAGCAAGCAAGTCACAAAGATCTTTTGCAAAGAGAGCATTTGAATTATCTGTCGGTGGGGGTGGAATGGGTGCCAAAGTCATATCTAAGTACCCAGGCAACTTCACTTCACACAACTCACATGTCAAGGTTGAATCATGTCCCTCACACGTGGTTGTCTGTCTGTCCACCGTATGCTTCGTGTTGGGGAACATTGCATGGGAAACAAAAAATTTCCTACACACACGCAAGATCTATCCATGGTGATGAGCATCTACGAGAGGGAGAGTGGATCTACATACCCTTGTAGATCCCTAAGCGGGAAGCGTTAAGAAACGCAGTTGATGTAGTCGAACGTCTTCGTGATCCAAATCGCCGAGCGTCCTGCGATCCCATGACGATCCGTCCCGCGATCTTATCACGGTCCGTCCCGTGATCTCATCACGATCCGTCCCGCGATCCAATCACGAATCGTCTCGCGATCTTGATCACGGTCCTTCCGATCTACCGTCGAACGGACGGCGCCTCCACGTCCAGCACACGTACAACTCGATGACGATCTTCGCATTCTTGATCCAAAAAGAGGGAGTGGAGAGGTAGATGAGTTCTCTGGCAGCACGATGGCGTTGCGGCTATGGTGGTGGAGCTATTCCAGTAGGGCTTCGCCTAAGCACCGTTGAAAACCGATCTACAGGAGAAATTGCGATCTAGAGGAGAGGTAGCACGTGGCTATTAGGGTTAACTTTTCCCTCTAAATACTCTAGTATATATAGGAGGGATGGAGGGGAGGATGCAGCCTCAAACCCTCAAGGTTTGGTCGAAATTGGAGGTGAAGGAGTCCTACTCCAATCCTATTAGGAGTAGGATTCCTCCTTTCCACTCGGGAACTCTTTCCACCTCTCCACCTTTGGATTTTTTCCTTCTCAAACCACTCTAACCGCATGGGCCTCTTGTGGGACTTACACCAGCCCACTAAGGGCTGGTACTCATCCTCCCACAGCCCATGTAGCCTCATGGGTCGAAATACCCCTCCCGATGGTCCCCCGGTACACTACCGACACTCCTGGTACACTACCGATGAGCCCGAAACTTTTCCGACGACCAAAACAGGACTTCCTATATATCAATCTTTACCTCCGGACCATTCCAGAGCTCCTCGTGACGTCCAAGATCTCATCCAGGACTCTGAACAACCTTCGGTCACCACCATACATAACTCTATGCTACCAAAATGTCACCGAACCTTAAGTGTGAAGACCCTGCGGGTTCGAGAACTATGTAGACATGATCGAGACACCTCTACAGTCAATAACCAATAGCGGGACCTGGATGCCCATATTGGTTTCTACATATTCTACGAAGATCTTTATCGGTCGAACCTCTATGTCAAGGATTCATTTAATCCCATATGATGTTCCCTTTGTTCTTCGGTATGTTACTTGCCCGAGATTCGGTCGTCGGTATCTCCATACCAAGTTCAACCTCGTTACTGGAAAGTTTCTTTACTCGTTCCGTAATACAAGATCACGTGTGTTGGGTATATAACCCCACGATATGACCCGCCCTGGAGGCTCCGAGTCATATTGCTGGCTCATGAGCTGGCCCAAGGGTGAGCCGTAAGCTGGTGGCCCAAGAAGATAGACGGCTCAAGGTGTGGGCCATACGACGGCCCGGACAAAGAAGACCCGGGCGTGTAAGCCGTCTCAAAGACAGCTTGGACAAGAAGATAGAGAGAGACTCGGACATACAGTAAGACTCGGTTAGCAATTGTAACGACCCGGAGATCCTGACCTGTTATATAAAGGCAGACCTGGGGCGCCTTAGGGGGAGGTGATCAAGAACTAGGTCAAGCTTCTAGCCCCTTGTAATCAATACACAAGCAATATAAACACAAGCAGGACGTAGGCTATTACCTCGACTTGAGGGGCCGAACCTGGGTAAATCCGTGTCTTTCGTCCCAATTAACCCCTTTGAGTCCACCCCGTTAGCGATGGCCTTGAATCCAAGTCCGTTCACCCGGACATCTGCCGTGATAAACCCACGATAGTTGGCGCCCACCATGGGGCTAGCACTTGGTGGTGTTGAGTTCTCAAAGGGCTCTCTCCCAGGGCTCGAGGGATACGTGGTTGGAAGGATGAGCAAGAGTCACCGCGGCCAGCTCTACATCGACGATGCCGGCTGAGGGCTTGATGCTGATTCTGTGGAGTATGGATTCCAGGTTCGTTTGGCGGGATCCAGGTTTTCATCGGAAGGGTTGATGGATCTACACCCGAGCCGGACATCTGCGCCGACATTGTCGAGCCGGCTCGGCGTCTCCAATCTACGAGTGGTGTGCGGCCTGCCCGTGCCCATCCAGGTCAAAGGCATGTTCTCGTGGGCTTTACTCAAGGTATGGCCCTGGAAGCATCCGAGTCACAGGGAACTCTTGTTTGCTCGGAAGATGAGTCCTCTAGTGGGGAGACAGAGTCAGTGTATCGGCTCAGCAACGGTGGCCTTGGGGGCTACTACGACACCTATTCTGAGGTAGAAGGCTTCGAGTCGGATGCTCCAAGACCCCCGGTTCATGCCGCGGTGTTCATGGCGGGATCGGTTCCAGCCGCCGGTAACACAGCTGCGGGACCCACCGCAGCGGGTGATAGCCCGCCGCTGCCGGCTTAGGTTTTAGTGGAATTGATGGACGAGCTTACGGCTCTCATGGCCACGGAAGTAACACCGGACAATCAAGCAGCCCGAAATTTAGAGGTGGCACGGATCAAGGACCGGATGGCAGAGGAACGACAAAGGATGGCTGAGCTGAAGATCCGGATGGAGGAATAGGCAAAGCGTATCAAGGCAGATGCTTTCCATCTAGAGCTGGAGCAAAGGTCAGCAGCCGCGGTGCACCGGAGGAGGCATCAATCTCGTCTGCTAGAACGTTACGAAGCGAGGAACCTGTTTAATACCCCTGGTACGGGGCGGGTTTCGGGCGGACCGGAAAGCCGTCCGATGGAACACCCGGCGACTCATCCACCCCAGCATAACCAAATCTCACCTAGATCTTTTCCAACACCGGTGGGTCATTACTCTAACCCGGCCGAGAACATGGTGGCGGCGGCCACCCGACTTGAGACGATTCCCATCCCAGATGAAGCACCCTTTGCGGAGGATGTGCGAAACACCATTGGATATTTACAGACGGCCATGGCCCAGCAAGAGAGATATGCTCACAGCCGGAGCCGGGTTTACTCTACCCCCCTCCCCAGTCGAAGTTTCAGCCGGCGCTACGAGTCGCCGGCGTGTTCCAGCAGTCATCCACGACGGGGACCGCCGGAGGACGAGGGGCGACTCTAGATGCACAAGCCCTCGTGGACCAGGCGAGGAACATGTGAGAGGCAGAGATGGCGGCGACCCGTCCAGAGCCGGTGCCTTCCATCTCGATGGGAGTAGTTAGTACTAGAGTGGTAGGGGTGCCATGTTCAACTCCAGCTCTGAGAAGTGAACGACTACCGAAAGATTTCAAGGGGCCTCGAAAGGTTCCGAATTGCACAACTGATCTACCCCCCGAGGCGTGGGTTGAGAGTTATGAGCTGGCCATGGAGATGTTGGACGTCAGTGAGGCGGTATGTGTCAAATATTTCATCATGATGCTTGAGGGTCCGACTCGTACATGGCTGAAAGGTCTGCCGCCTAACACGATAAGTTCATGGGCGGAGCTGAGAGCGAAGTTTATTAAGAATTTTCAGGGGATCTGTAAGCAGCCTATGACCATTGTAGACTTGGACCATAGTGTTAAACAGGAGAATGAGTCGGCCCATCATTGGGTCCGGCGGGTGTCGACCGTTATTCACTCTTCGGAGCAGATCACGGCGGCTCAGGCGGTGCTTATTCTGGAAAAGAACTGTCATTTTGTTCCATTGAAACAGAAGCTCGGCCGGCTCAAGCGCATGTGTCAGGATATGGGAGAGCTCATGACGGCCCAGACAAAGTATGCCGACTCAGATAACACCAAGGATCCAGGCTCAAATGATGAGAAAGCCAATCAAGGGAAGAAGAACAATCAAGGAAAAGGCTTTGTGAACAATGGGAATCAGAATAAGCGGAAGAGCGCTGATGCCGGGTTAGAGCTAGTGGAAAACACCAACACAGGACAGAACCATCCCAAGGGGAATGGAAAATTCAGGATGTTTCACCTAAGGAACAAAGGCCCTTTCGATTTAGAAGAAGCGCTTAGGAAGCCTTGTCCGGAGCACAGCACGCCTGACAAGCCAGCGTTGCATGCATGGGGTGATTGCTTTATCATGCAGAGATTCAAAAACTAGCATTCCCAACCACGTAATAACCAGGGCAGTGGCCCGCCTGGCGGCTCAGGGCATGGTGGATCAGGGGCTGGATTCGGCGCCGGCGGTTCAGGAATCGGGCATTCGAGTCAGAATACCCAAAGGGGGCACCAACAGCATCCTGGCAACAACAGCAGTAACAACAATCAGCAGCAGCGCAATCAGTCCGGGTTTCAGAGTAACCTGAAGCAGCTCAATTCTGGACAGTATCACATATTCACGACCGGTCACAATAAACGAGACGAGAAGTTGCGGAGGCGAGCGGTTAATGCGGTTGCTCCGGCTCTCCCGCGGTACTTACCGTGGTCTGAGTATGACATAATGTGGAGTCGGGAGGATCACCCGCCACGGGTAGATGACCCGGGCCGGCTGGCTCTAGTTGTGGCCCCTCGGGTGAATGGCTATATGGTGAATACAGTGCTCATGGACGGAGGTAGCAGCATCAACATCCTTTATTATGACACTTTCCTGCGGATGAAGTTGCTTGACAAAGACCTTAAACCTTCCTCCACCGTCTTTCATGGTGTGGTTCCGGGTAAGTCGGCATACCCGGTGGGCCGGATTTCATTGGAAGTGGCTTTTGGCGATGAGTATAATTACAGGGTGGAGTCCTTGTGGTTCGAGGTGGTTAAAATCAAAAGTCCCTATAATGCGCTATTTGGGAGGTCGGCTTATGCCAAATTTATGTCTAGGCCTTGCTATGTTTATTTACAACTCAAAATTCCCGGCCTAAATGGTACAATTACCGTTCACGGTAATCAGAAAACGGCTCTCGAGTGTGAGGAAGGAGATGCGGTGTATGCAGAGTCTAGTTGTGCCCAGGAGGAGCTGAAGTTCTACAAGGAGAAAGTTTACCCGGAGGATATGACCCCGCTGAAGAAGCCTACTACGGAAGTTGAACCGCCACTCAAGTTTTCAGCGGATGATACCAAGGCAGTAGATTTCAATCCGGGTGACTCATCCAAGCAGTTCATCATTGGGGCTCACATGGATCCCAAATAGGAAAGCGCGCTCATCGAATTCATCCGTGAGAATCGGGACATCTTTGCATGGAAGCCTTCTGACATGCTGGGTGTACCGAGAGAGTTCGCTGAGCACTACCTTAATGTGGATCCAAAGTTTAAGCCGATCAAACAGTTTCTACGACGGTTCAACGAAGAGAGACGTAAAGCTATTAGGGAGGAAGTTGCCCGGCTCTTAGCTGTCGGCTTTATAGTGGAAGTTTTTCACCCAGAGTGGTTGGCTAACCCGGTGCTAGTGCTCAAAAAGAACGGCACCTGGCGGATGTGTATAGATTACACTGACCTTAACAAGGCTTGCCCGGCGAACCCTTTTGCACTCCCTTGCATCGATCAGATTATTGATGCTATAGCCGGGTGTGAAAGTTTATGCTTCCTGGATGCATATTCAGGCTATCATCAGATCAAGATGGCAGTGAAAGATCAGGAGAAGACGGCGTTTATTACACCCTTCGGGGCATTTTGCTACGTCTCCATGCCTTTCGGGCTTCAGAGTGCCCAGGCGACTTACCAGCGATGTGTGCAGAACTGCCTTCATAGTTAGATTGGCTGAAATGTTCATGCTTACGTAGACGACATCGTGGTTAAATCCAGAAAGAAAGAAACTCTCCTAGAGGATCCGAAGGAAACTTTTGACAATCTCCGGGTCTACAAGATGATGCTTAACCCGACGAAGTGTGTTTTTGGTGTGCCAGCAGGAAAGCTTTTGGGTTTCCTGGTCTCTGAGCGGGGCATCGAGGCTAACCTAGATAAAATTAAGGCTATCACTTCTTTAGGAGAACCGACATGCATTAATGACGTTCAGTGCCTTGCAGGACGGATTGCTGCGTTGAGCCGGTTCATAAGCCGGCTTGGGGAGAAAGTCATTCCCTTATACCAGATGATGAAAAAGACAGACAAGTTTAAGTGGAGCAAGGCAGCGGCTGAAGCACTTGAGGCTCTTAAAAACAGTTGACTGAGCCGCCAGTGTTAGCTGCTCCGGTTGAGAAAGAGTCGTTGCTCCTTTATGTGGCGGCTAACAATAGAGCGGTCAGTGTAGCAATTGTGGTTGAGCGCAAGGAGGCAGGGAAGGAATATCCTGTGCAAAGGCCGGTTTATTACATCAATGAAGTTTTGGCAGAATTTAAGCAGAGGTATCCGCATTGGCAGAAGCTGGTATACGGAGTTTTCATGGCCAACCGCAAGTTAAAACACTACTTTTTGGGGCACCAGATAAGAGTGGTCAGTTTTTCCCCATTGGGAGATATCATTCAAAATAGAGAAGCTATAGGGAGGATTGCCAAGTGGGCCTTAGAGTTGGGTCCTCTTGACATCAAATATGTTCCTCGTACAGCAATAAAGTCTCAAGCTTTGGTGGATTTCATAAATGATTGGACAGAATGTCAAACTCCCGAAGAGAAGCCGGATAACACGTATTGGACTATACACTTTGATGGGTCCAAGCAGCTAGAGGGGTCCGGTGCAGGAGTTGTTCTCACCTCCCCCAAGGGCGACAAGTTTTGTTATGTGCTTCGGTTAATGTTTCCTTGTACCAATAATGCAGCTGAGTATGAGGCACTACTCCATGGTCTCCGAGTCGCTAAAGAGATGAACTTAAGCCGGGTCAGATGTTTAGGCGACTCAGATCTTGTGGCTCAGCAAGTTTCAGGTACTTGGGACTCCAAGGATCCGCGGATGGCGGCTTCTCGACAGGCAGTTGATATCATTGCCAGTCACTTCAAGGGGTACCAGGTGGATCATATTGATCGTCGCAGGAATGAGGCGGCTGATGCCTTATCACGGTTAGGCTCTCAACAAAAGCCGGTACCACCTAATGTTTTCTGGACGTATTACATCATCCGACTGTCAAGATACCCTCTGAGGAGGATCTGGCTATTCTGACCCGGAAGCGAAATTGGTGGCGGCTCTACATGCCATCCCAGACTGGACTATTCCTTATTTGGCATATCTCACACGCGGCGAGTTACCTCAGGAGGAGGGTCTGGCCAGGAAGATCACCCGGTATTCTAAGTCTATGACGATTATCAATGGTGAGTTACATAAGTGTAGTGTGACAGGTGACTTTCAGCGCTGCGTCTCACCAGAGGAGGGCCGGCAGATCTTGAGTGAAATTCATGCTGGCGACTATGGACATCATGCCGGGTCAAAATCTTTAGTGGCCAAGGCTTTTCGACATGGATTTTTCTGGTTGACGGCTCACAAGGATGCAGAAGACTTAGTCCGGAAATGTGACGGCTGTCAGAAGTTTGGCCGGCGTGCTCACGTTCCGGCTCAAGAGTTGAGGATGATACCAATCACTTGGCCATTTGCAGTCTGGGGGCTTGATATGGTAGGACCTTTAAAAGATCCAAGGATAAGAAAACACACCTTCTGGTGGCAATTGATAAATTTACTAAGTGGGTAGAGGCAGAGCCGGTCAGTAAATGTGACGCGGTTACAACGGTTCAATTTATTAAGAAGCTGATCTATCGCTTTGGTTACCCGCACAGTATCATTACGAACAATGGAACAAATCTATCCAAAGGAGCTATGAAAGCGTTCTGTGAGAAGGGGCATATCCGGCTTGATGTTTCAGCCGTGGCACATCCACAGTCTAATGGTCAGGCGGAGCGAGCCAATCAGGAAACTTTAAGAGGGTTCAAACCACGACTCATGGTTCCTTTGAAGCGGACACCCGGATGTTGGGTTGAGGAGTTGCCCTCTGTCTTATAGAGCATCAGAACTACCCCTAACAGATCTACATGTTTCACGCCTTTCTTCATGGTGTATGGTGCTGAGGTGGTTCTACCCAGCGGTATCCGGCACGACTCACCAAGGGCGGTGGCTTATGTTGAGACGGACAATGAGGTAGCACGCCAAGATGCGTTGGACGCCTTGGATGAAGCACGAGAGTTAGCAGCAGCCACGTCAGCAATGTATAACCAAGACCTGCGACGCTATCATAGCCATAGGGTGAAGACCCAGACGTTCCAAGAGGGTGACCTGGTGCTCCGGCTGATTCAAGACCAATCTGGAATGCATAAGTTATCTCCACCATGGGAGGGGCCTTTTGTGATCAGCAGAAACCATAACAATGGGTCATATTACCTCATTGATATCCGAGATGAGTCAGAAACCGCGGGTCAAGAGACGTTGCAGCCATGGAATATCACACATTTGCGACCATACTTTACTTAGCAGGTGTTGAAAGCCGCTATCATTGTATATATCATGCTTACATGAGTAAAAACTAGCATCCCTGCAAAGACTGGGGCCTCTGCTCTTATGTATACCTTTGTGCAATCAAGATGAAATTTTTCCGGCTCAAAAATTTGAGTTGAAGTGGTTTGTTCGCCATCAAGACGGCTGATCCGGCTTTATGCCCTATCAAGCGCTGTTGCAGGGAGGCTTCTTGCCTTCGGGTATAGCTTACATCTCCCCTGCACAGTCTGCTTTTACGCTGTTGCAAGGAGGCTTCTTGCCTTCGGGTATAGCTTACATCTCCCTTGCACAGCCGGCGTTATGCCCAATTAAGCACTGTTGCAAAGAGGCTTCTTGCCTTCGGGTATAGCTTACATCTCCTTTGCATAGCCAGCTGTTATTAAACTATTGCAAGGAGGCTTCTTGCCTTCGGGTATAGCTTACATCTCCCTTGCCCAGTTGGCTTCATGCCTAGTTTGGTTACATTAAGCGTTGTTGTTGATGGAGGCTTCTTACCTTTGGTATAGCTTACATGACCCTAAGACAACAACGTGTACACCAAATTCCAGTTGCTTATCAACTGCGGCCATCGAAGGGGGCTTCTTACCGACGGGTATCGCTTATCTCACCCTAATGGCCGGCTTTATGCCACTTCCGATTACTTATTAACCGCGGTTGTCGAAGGGGGCTTCTTACCGACGGGTTCGCTTATCTCACCCTAACAACCGACGTTTACGCCAAACCTCAGTTGCTTATCAACTGTAGCTATTGAAAGAGGCTTCTTGCCTTCGGGTATAGCTTACATCTCCTTTCAAGCAGCCGGCTTTATGCCGTCTCAGGCTGATTATTAGCCGCGGCTGTTGATGGAGGCTTCTTGCCTTAGGGTATAGCTTACATCTCCCATCAACAGCCGGCGTTCGCACATACAACATTTGCTGTTAAAAGGAGGCTTCTTACCGTCAGGTATAGCTTACATTCAGCCGGCTTTAAGCCGCTTCTGGTTCATCAATAGCCACAATTGTCGATAGAGGCTTCTTACTATCAGGTATAGCTTACACTATCCTAAGACAACCGGCTCCTTAAATGGATTAATCCGACAAGAGCCGGAGCCATGTTGCTCCGGTTGACAAAATTTGAGTTTTCAAAGATATTATCCGGCTCTAATCTTCTAGAGAAGGAATGACGTCTTCAAAGACAAACACCCCTCATCAAAAAAGCTCAAGGTATATTTATGCAAAAGAACGAGCAATCAATGGAGAGCCGGCAACACATCCAATTGAAACACGGAGAGATGAAAATATATACAGCCGGCAACGGCAGGGTCATCCTTATTCTGTTACAAAGACTACTCTCAAAAGGAGCAAAAGGCATTGTCAAGTTTCAACTGCTCACGGCGGGTCATTACATGAGTCAGAACATGAGTCTGTGCTCAGAAAGGTTAAAAGAACAAAATTCAGTTATTGGCCGGCTCATCCCGCTCCGGTTCTTCCGCTGGCTTTATCTGGAGATTTCTCAATTCCCAATTACAGTCAGCCAGAGCAGCGAAAGACCCTTCAAGGAAAGGGGACGCGTCAAGCTCACAAGGGAAGAGGTCCTTACTGCGGGCGGGTGTCAGATCCTTCCACTCGTAGAGAGGCCCGTGGATCCTTTTCTCCTTTGTGTCGTAAGCTGCCTGATAAGTGCTTAAGTCAGCTTCATCCGCCAGTACAGAGGCCAGATAACGCGACTCTTTGACACACCGAATGTAATCTTCTTCAGTGAATTCTGAGCCATCATCTTTTTTGGACGGGTAACCATCCATCATTTCGGCCGGCGTTAGCTCGGGGGCGAAGGCCAGAGCCCGGCTCAATCCAGCGATGGCTCCTTGGCGGAAGGCGGACTTCTTCAGCTCCTCTATTTGCTTGGGCATTGTGGAGAAGAGCTCCAAGACACCTTTCAGAGCGGTGGGGATCTTCTCCTTGTATTGAACCATCTTAATAGTGAAAATAGCGCCGTAATAAAGCTGTTCTGCAAAGGTGTAAATAGCCTTTAGGGGTAAAAGGCTATCTGAAACCAATTGCCGGCTTCTGGGGCCTGCATAGGTCAAACAAAGCCAGATGAGTCGCTATCACAACAGATAAATGAGACATGCTGGAAACATGAAGTGAGTAAGAACTTACCAAAGAGAGCAGCTGCCATCTTGGTTATATGACACTTTAGGCCTTGAAGCTCCTCCGCCACGGCTATCAGCCGCTGGTCGGCGTCGTCTGCTCGCTTGTTCAATGCAGCTTTTTCCAACTCAGTAGGTTCCTTTAGAGAAGCAAGCTCCGCCTTAATATGGACCAGCTCTTCAGACAGCAGCCGGCACCTTTCGTCAGAGACGCTGCGGGCCTCTTGTTGAGCCGTTAAGTTTGCCTTCATATCAGACAATTGAGAGCCGGCTTCGTTTAAAGCTTCCTATAATACATCAAAATACAGAATAAGTCGTCAAAATACAGGACAAGTGTTAAAAGCTAATTTATGCAAGTCTCAAACAGATTGCAAGCAATATATTTGACACTTGGGGGCTAATGTATATTTGATCTTTCAGCATGCAGCGCAGTTCCGGCTCATCTTCTTCAAAGTTAATCCGGAACATGGGGGCTACACTATGGCTCTTCAATTTACTTCTAATAAAAGATCCGACTCAACTTCCTCAAGCTTGAACCGGCCCTTGGGGGCTAAGACTGGCGGTTTAAGTTTTCTAAAGGAAGATCCGACTCAATTTTGGCAAATTAAGCCGACTCTAGAGAACAATGGCTTGGAATTTTTTCTAACAGAAAGTTAAACAAAGACTCGGTTCAACGGTTGAGTACATTGAACCAGCCCTTGGGGGCTAAGCAAGGGTATGGCAATAGAAAGAGTACCTCGTATTTTGTCTTCATTAAAGAGACCAGCCGAAGTTCTAGATCCCGGCTGGTGGTAACCCAGTTTATATACCCGGCGTGGAGCTCCTCGGCTGTCATCTTTTCGTACGAAGAGTCAAAGTTCAGCTTCTTCGAGGCCTCGACCGGCTCTGTATGCTTGGTCAGCACATGAGATGGAGGAGTTTGATGACTAGACCCAGTGATAACAACATCTGGAGTTTTAGGGGTCTTGGCAGGAGTTGCCGGTTTTGAAGGAGTCCTTGGAGGGCTCTCCATAATGACGTTGACAGCATCCGGTTCCATGGAGGCAGCTGGTGGATTTTCTTCTGCTTCAGCCTCCTCCGGTTGTTCGAGCTCCGGCTCTTGGATAACAGGACCGGGGAGGGCTTGTTGGTCCTGCGATGCTTGGCTTGAGCACTGCAAAATAGAAGGATCAGCATTTGAAGATGTTGCTATCATATTAAGAGCCGGACGTTCGTATTTCATAGTAAGGAATGCTTACAGGGGATTGATCTTGGGCGGTGGTAGAACTGACGCCGAAGAGTCACCGGAGGAAGGAAATTTCTAAGAAGAATAAAATAGAAAGATGAGAAAGTGTCAAGTTTACAAAGGAAGATCAAAAGAAAAATAGAGACATAAACCTCTAAGGGGCGTTTCTTTGGAGCCGGAGAATTTGGTAACCCGGACACGAGCTTAGTAGAGCCAGCACTTCGAGTCTGTCGACGCTCGGCCTCCTGTTGCTTTTTCAAGAGAAAATCGGGAGCCAGGTGAGCAAGAGGGTGAGAAAGAGGAACTTTTCTCATAACCCGCCGCGGCTTTCGGGGGACGAAACATTCTGAGCCGGAAGAAACATAATTTACCTCAAGAGCATTGGCGCGGCTGGTTTCCACTTCATCCTGCGAGTGAAACAAGCATTAATAAAGCGGGAAGGTAAAAGATCAAACAAAGCAATTAAAGCATTACCTCTGAGCTGGATGATGGTGGCGGGTCAAACAAATTCTCTTGCGGGGCATCTTTTTTAGCCCTCTTGGTCGCGACCTTCTTCCTAGATTTCTTTGGAGGGGAAACATATTCCTTCTTCCAGAAGTCTGAGTCGGCCTACAGGAATGACCCGGAGAATGAATAGCAAATCAACAAAGTACAAGCAACATCTAAGAGACGGATGGGAAGAGATTAACTTACACCGGGAGCCGGATTATTGACGCAGAAAGGCACCAGGCCGATGGCGCTGCATGAGCCGGAGGCTTCGTGGACAAGGCTCTGGATGGTAGTGGTAATATCATCCTCTGTCACTGTTGACTCGCTGAAGCACAACGAGCTGTCATATTTGCCTTCATACTCGCACATAAGCCGACCTCTGCGGCTTAAAGGCATGATCCGCCAGGAAATCCAGCAGCGGATCAAGTCCAATCCTATTAAACCATTGGCCAGGAGAGCTTTGATCTTGGCGTGGAATGGCTCGTATCTGGCATGCTCCAAGGTTGAGAGCTGGCCGAGAAGCTCTGTGTCTGTCCTAAGCCGGGAGGGGCGGTAACCCGCCAATGAGTGCTCTTTCTTAGGAGAGGTCTCTGGGCAATAGAACCACGTTTTATTCCAATCTTTTGGGTGACTCGGCATTGGAGTAGCAGGAAAGATGATATCTCGGCGGCGTTGAATAGAAATGCCGCCCAGCTCCAGACTCGGACCACCCTTCCTTTCAGTCTGGCGGTTAGCATAGAAGAACTCTCGAAAGAACCCCACAGACGGTTTAGTTTGCAGATAAGCTTTGCAGAGAACTTGGAAGTTGCAGATATTTGAGACAGAGTTGGGTGCCAAATCTTGAGGATGCAGCTTGTAAAAATGAAGGACATCCCAGAAAAACTTAGAGCCGGGCGGCACGAACCCTCGCTCGATGTGATCAGTGAAGACTACTATTTCTCCTTTTGGGGGAGAAGGCCAGGTCTCGTTACCCGGAACCCGCCAATTGAGAACCTCTTTGGGTGGGAGAGTACCCGCTTCAACATAACCTGCTAAGTACTCCTCCGTAACGCAAGAACCAACCCAGTTGCATGAGTTGGAAGCACGAGACATATTGGCAGCTTAAATACCGTGAAAGGTAAAAGGCGTGATGAGTCAAGTGCAAACAAACATTTATGGCGGCTTACACGTTTAAGGGTTCTACGGATAATGTGGAAAGACCCGGTGGATGAGAGCCGGAGAAGCTTAGCAACTCAACAGAGGAAAGGAAGATTGAAAATCGGCTAAGTCCTAAAAAACAGATTCCGTAAACTACTACTATGACTACAGATCTACAAAAGCGGAGAAAAAAGGATTTTAATCCTGACCGAGCGATGAACAGCAGAAGGAAAGAACATGGAGCGGAGCCATCGCGGTCCGCACATTACGCGCGGCCGGCCCGTGCGCGGAGGCGAGGCGAGAGCGCAATCTAAAGGCGCCAACGACATCGAGATATACTCGCGGTGGCGGTGCCGGAGCCCGAGCAGCAGCGGCGGGGCCCCCGGTGGAACCTTACTACGGTGTTGGGTGATCTAAGAAGAAGGAGAACTCACCGGAGATGTTGCGGCGGAGGCAGAAGGTTTCTGGACCGTATCAGGGTGATGCAGCGGCCCGGTCAGTGTAGATGCGAAGACGGCGCCGGACGACGAGGACGCTGGAGCGGCGGCGACAGGCAGAAGAAGAAGAAGAGGCACAAGCGGGAGGATGAAAAGCTCCGACCCGCACGGGTTGTATTTAAAAAGGAAAAAAGGAAGGCGCGAAAATCCAGGCGACAACACCGTTTGACCGAGGCGGATGCCTCGATTCTCGGGATGATAGTTAATGAAAGATTCAGTGATACGTCAGCGAATCTCATGACGTCACGCCGGGTCATTTCCGGGCGACTCGCCAAAAACAGAAGAGAAGGATGAAATGATCAAGCTCAATTCAACCTGGGGCCTAATGTTGGGGATATAACCCCATGATATGACCCGCCCTGGAGGCTCCGGGTCAAGTTGCTAGCTCGTGAGCCGGACCAAGGGTGAGCCATAAGATGGTGGCCCAGGAAGATAGACGGCTCAAGGTGTGGGCCGTACGACGGCCCGGACAGAGAAGACCTGGGCGTGTAAGCCGTCTCAAAGACAGCTTGGACAAGAAGATAGAGAGAGACTCAGACATACAGTAAGACTCGGTTAGCAATTATAACGACCCGGAGATCCTGACCTCTTATATAAAGGCAGACCCGGGGCAACTTAGGGGGGAGGTGATCAAGAACTAGGCCAACCTTCTAGCCCCTTGTAATCGATACACAAGCAATACAAACACAAGCAAGACGTAGGCTATTACCTCGACTTGAGGGGCCGAACCTGGGTAAATCCGTGTCTTTCGTCCCGATTAACCCCTTTGAGTCCACCCCGTTAGCGATGGCCTCGAATCCAAGTCCGTTCACCCGGACATCTGCCGTGATAAACCCACGACACCGTGGCTAACACTTAGTCACATTGCTTGCAAGGCTTATTGTGATGTTGTACTACCGAGTGGGCCCTGAGATACCTCTCCGTCACACGGAGTAACAAATCCCAATCTTGATCCATGCCAACCCGACAGACACCCTCCGAGATACCTTTAGAGCACCTTTATAGTCACCCAGTTACGTTACAACATTTGATACACACAAGGTACTCCTCCGGTGTCAGTGAGTTGCATGATCTCATGGTCATAGGAACAAATACTTGACATGCAGAAAATAGTAGCAATAAACTGACACAATCATATGCTACATTTATAGTTTGGGTCTTTTCCATCACATCATGTAGGGTAACGCAGCAGAAAACAAAAAAATTCCGACCTACGCACCAGCCCAGGACCACTATGAAGACTGCATACAAGGTTTGATCTTTTCGTTACCGAATTGTAGCGCACTGGAAGTAGAGTCGATGATGAACGGCGGTGCAGATCCCCGCAGCTATGATTTGACAACCTCCCAACCGCGAGGATGAATACCCTCATCTGCCCCGCGGATAGCCCTTCGGGAGGCGGTCGGACAGTCCCCCGGACGGTGTCGCGGACAACCCTTCGGGAGGACCTCCGAAACTTGGACTGTTACTCGGACAGCCCTTCGGGAGGACCTCCAAAACTCGGACGGTCACATGGACAGCCCTTCGGGAGGCACTCTCAAACGAAGACCAAAACTGTGATCTTTCTACGGAGTTGCACACATATGGTGTCATCTATCCAGCAGGGCTTCGCCGTCCAGAACTAGTTCCCACCGGAACCCAGACAACCTTTCGGCTCTACAAAACTATTTTGCAGGGAGGGGAAGAGAATGCCAGATCATGAATGGCTTGTGTGAGAGAGTTGGAGTGAGGATGGAGAGCTCCTCTCCACCTCCTTTTATAGGGGAAGGAGGGGGTGGTGGTGGCTGAAATTTCAGCCACATGACAAGCACCCACAAAACAAGGGGAAAGCATGTCCCCTTGTCCATGGCACCCCAACATGGGGGCCCCACATGGTGCCCCACCTCCTCCCAACAAGCCCCACCTTTTGTGGGGGCTGCCCCCCAACACTTTGTCCAGCCACAAGGGGGCGCCCCCCAAAACAGCCCAAAACAGCCCCCATGAATCTGGGATCTTGTCCCCTCACACTGGGACAAGATGTTTTCCGCGACTATTACTTCTGAAAAATTCTAGAAGGTTCCAGAACATTTTCGGCACCCTCTAAAACTATCTGGACGTGCTCCGGAACATTTCCAGTATGGTGGTAAACAATTCCGGCAGCTCCGAAAACCTTTTTCAGTTTATTCTCCAGAAAAATTCCAGAAATTACCAGACCAATCTAGCAACCTCCAAAACATTCCCGGTGCTTGCCGAAACCTTTTTGGATCAATGGTTTTATCCGAAACAACTTTTCGATTTTACCGAAACTTTTTCGGTGTTCTCTTCGGAACCTTTCCGTTGTCTTCGAAACTTTTCCAGTGACTTTCTCTCGGACTCCTTGTCTAGTATTCAGCAGATAGATGACCCTTAAGCGTGTGACCCTATAGGTTCGGTGAATTATAGACATGACCCAGAACCCCTTCCGATCAATGATCAACATCGGAGTCGTCGACACCCATATTGACCCCTATACCCACACGAATGAATATTCGAGTGAACCTCCAGTTGCCGTGTGCTATTCCTGTTGCTTCACGATATCTTACAAATACCCGAGGTGAGACATGTTGGCATCCCCGTGGAACAACACAACTTGTCCACTATGCCACTTACCTCGTTACCGATATTGTTCTCTTTTCTCGTCCCCGTGTTCCGGCATCCCCGTGATCAAATCACAAAGTGTCTGGCCAGACGATGATGGATACCATAACACCAAGAGGGCCTAGAGATATCTCTCCATCATCGGAGGAGCAAATCCCAATCTTGAGCTATCAAGTTACTTGACATACTTTTCCATGAACCCGTAAGCCACCGTAATAGCCACCCATTTACGGATGACGTTTAACAAACCCCAAAGTTCATGAAGCAAGCATGAAGAAACTCGATACTCTCATGGTCTAAGGAATTATGCAAACATTAACTTATCTGTGTTATTAACCATTAACTTATGACGAATGTATCTCATAGCATAACATCAATTCAGGTCGATTCAACACAAATTTTCTTCTAACATTATGCCCTCATAATTGACGGCATAGCCATGCCCGTGATCAGGAAAACAGGATCATCATGCAATACTTGAGCCAGTCTTAGAGGCCAGACTAGGAATACATTTTACCGTTTGTTATTCCACACGTGCATATGAGTCTTCCTTCAAGCCTCGTTTTATTTGCAGACTCGAGAATCATTGCAGTTATAGCATGGAACATAAACATAATTATGAACAGGTAGATAATCAATAACATTTATTATTGCCTGTAGGGCATACCTCCTACAGACTCCCACTTGCACTAGAGTCAATAATCTAGTCAATGCTAGTGCACTTTACACCTATGGCATACTGGTGTAAACTATGCTTCGCTTGTGATATAGCCTGATGTCCAACGGATCTGACAACTTTAGCTCCGTGTGTAACTTTGCATATCCTTGCGTTTTCACGCTTCCACAAAATTCATAATTTGTGTGGACTTGGCTTTGCATATGTGTGAATCATTGGTCAAAACCTGATTCCTCAGACTGAGCTATGGAGCAACTATCTGCAATAGTGTCCCATAGATCAAAGCCATCTTGGAACCATACTAAGTTCATGAATGAACTATATGATTCGACAACTTCTTTGTCGCTTCTAAAGCATCAACATACTTAGCCTTTGTTATAGAATTTGCCACAGTATCTTGTTTGGAACAATTTCCAACTACCGCGCCACCATGTTGTGTATTACACAAAACCCTTCATTTAAATCGAAAATTGCATGTAGCATAGATGAAGACTGTATCAATGTAACCTTTTACAACGAACTCTTCATGATCTCCGCTTGCGAGAAAACATGTCATCAGTGCTACTTTAGTACTCAATGACATATTTCATTGTTGTCCTTTGATCAGTACTTTGATCACTTTGGTATCTATACTCGCAACAGTTTGGGAGTATCAGACATATCTGGTTGTTTTTACATACCACGGAATACATGATTAATCCAAATACAAGAGTGTGTGGAATCACCATCATGTATTTTACTCATTAGTGTTTTGGGACACTGAGTCTTGCAAAAAACTCTTTCCATGTGACTTCGGCAAGAATCACTCCTCGGTGTTTTAAATGCTAAAAGGTTTTAGCATCTTGTCAATATGTATTCATTGCTTAGCCCTATTAGGTACATCTATCTCCATAGATCATCATGCCTAATATTAAGACTATTTAGCCCAAGCACTTCATCGAAAAAACCCTTTTCAAATGAAGTCCTAATTCGTGTCAAGAAATTTATTTCCAATTAACAATGTGTCAAGCACACCAGGTTTTTAGAAATATTATTATGCTCCCACTTTCTTTCTTGAATTACAAGCATCTTCGTTACCCATTGATGAAGTCAAACCCCTTTGACCATTTCATCAAAACACGAAGATTCCAACTCCATTTTGCTCTCTTCTGTCCATCGCTGGAACTCTGAAGTTTGCACCCTTACTAGCATCCTTTGGACTGACAAAATACCTTGGACTGTAACACATTCAAGTCCTTGGTTACATTTCCGTCAAATGGAAATCCTTTCATCATCCATGTTTCATATCTCATTATTGAAAAATGTATT
This sequence comes from Hordeum marinum, assembly GCA_022496015.1. Taxonomy (NCBI): domain Eukaryota; kingdom Viridiplantae; phylum Streptophyta; class Magnoliopsida; order Poales; family Poaceae; genus Hordeum; species Hordeum marinum. The sequence goes on along the minus strand of CM039674.1, from coordinate 502,870,512 downwards.
AATTGCTAGTTCAACCCGAACTGACTTTAAGCATCGCTACGGTGAAACAACCCCATTGTAGTCAACTCCTTGAACGTGTTATTTCAAATGGTCGAGCTTTATGGATAAAACATTTCTATCTGTATCAGTTTTTAGTTCCATAAATATTCGTTAGACTCTAAGTCTTCCAAAAGGTCTATCAAGATTTTAATTTTGAAACATTTATATGGAAACTATCTCGGATTGTATTGGCATTTAGCCAATTCCGGAGTCAGGGCCCATCACATCCTCCTTGTGTATTGTAGGTATACTGTTTTCCAACAACAATATCTCGTTTGCGCACCTGAGAGGTTTGCACGAGCCTTGCCTACGAGGTTCATCTGCAAGTTTGACCGAAGTCCATACATTTTATTGTAGAAACTTCCGTATCAGTCGCAGTAGGAAACCCTGGAATCACTTCCAAGGTTCCTTTCCTTTGAACTGATGACGAAGATACTATTTATCTCGTTGAGTTGCAGTGTTCTCCCACTCACCCCTTTTGAAAGAACTATTTCCTTCAAAAAGCATACCGTCCTTTGTGGCAAACCTATTTGCCTCGGTATAGTTGAGGGATGAATACCCATTTTCTTGGGATAACCTACAAAGTAGCAGTTGTCTGATTTGGAATAGGTTTTTAACCTTTTACACAAGCCCCATATTCCAAATGTTAAGAAAAGATATAACATGGTTGGGTGTACCATACCATGACGTCATTTCAACAGACCTGATGGAGCTCTTTTCAGTGTAAAAGCCGCAATCTCTAAAGCATCACTTTAAAAAGGGATAATGGCAAATTTATTTATGTCATCTTTGATCTTACCATCTCATAAATGGTTTGATTACATATTCACGGACTTTCCACTTTGCAGTGGTGTTCTGGGAGGTGCAAATTATGAAACTCTTTTCACAACTCATCAGACATTCGCTAAACTTGTAACTCAAATATTCCTTTCTACAATAGAATTGTAGAAACATAATTTTCTTGTTACAATATTTTCTTCTTCATTTTGAAAACCTTTCGAATGATTTCAAAAAGATCCAGACTCATGTCTCATCAAGTAAATATCCATATATCTACTTGAGTCATTTCTGAAGATAGATAAATCCACTACTTGCAACAACATTTATTGGACTACACACATCATAATGTATGATTACCAATATGTTCTTTGCTCGTTCCTTATGGCCTATGAACGGTATTTTAGTCACTTCACTTTTCAGAGGAAAGTTGCAAGTGTCAGATGATTCAAAATCAAACGACTTGAAAATCCATCATAATGGAATTTCCCATGTTGGTTTCTCCAATGTGACCAAATGTAGTGCCACACCTGTGTGGTATTCTTTTAGTCTTGCGAAATTTAGCATCAGTGTTATGGATGTATCATATTTCCATCAATATTCATAACATACATCCCATCTAGGATGGAAGCATGGCCCTTCATGTTATTCATAACACTGAACAACAATTGTTGTTTTTATGAACAACTCTTTTGCAACAAACATTGTGCAATGGGCTAGAGTGTATGAAACTCTAAAATGAATTATAAAAGTAAACCCAGAGGTAATGTATTATTATCAATATTCATAACATACATCTCATTCATAATGAAAGTATGGCCCTTATGTTATTCATAACACCGAACATGAAAAGTTCTCTTATGAACAACCTTCTTGCAAGATACCTTATGCAAAGGGCTAGAGTGTGAAACTCTAAAATGATTTATGAAACTTAATACATAGGGAATACACCGATGGAAGGCATAGTAACATTTACTATGTTCCTTGCGTGTATCTAAACCTCATCCCTGGCTAGTCTTTCAGGCCATAGTAGTTCTTACATCGAGTTGGAACACAATGCAATCGAGCGGGTATCTTTGTGATTAACTCACAATACCCAAGAATTAGTAATTAACATGTTTAACCATAATTCCCAAGAACTATATCTTTGACCAGCCTTCTATACATCAAAAATTTGTATGACATTGCATGAGCTGGATATTCCAGTCTTCTTTCCTTTTGCCATTATACTTCTAACAGTTTAAATTTTAGTATTTCTCCTACTCTCAGAAGAAGCATCCAACTTAAGAGTGGCATTAGCCCCGGACTTCCTAGGCGTGAAAGTCTTACTAACACCCTTAGGACACTTCCTTCCTCTTTAAGTTGTTGTTTTATTCACCTTTCATCATATGACAGGCGTTCTCCTGGATCCCTCTCTTATCAGTCTAATGCATAGTAAACTCCTTTACTAATAGTTTGCAAACAAACATTTCTTTGGATATCTCATATCTTTTAGCCTTTGTTTGTATCTGAAAATGATTTTCAGATTCCATGAATATCACATAACTATCCAAACTTTCGAAGTTCGGGTCTCATGGAAGCAAACGCATTGCACTTGACTGAAACAGAATTCTAGCTTTTGGATTGAAGGACGAGAGTCACATGATCCATAGCATTAGCGGGAGAATACGTAAATTATGTGATAGGACAAAGTCCTTCTCGGCACTATTGAGGACAACCCTCACATTACGTTACCAACCGTAAAGTTTTAACCAGATATTTAACAGCTATTCAATTTTAATAGGGAAGGTGGAAACGTGAGCCATTATTCTACAACTATTATGCAAATCACACTTAGACAGTGTTCAAAATTAATTGCACTAATAATTAAAAGAATTAAATTCTACAGTGTGCTCCCACTCAAATCAGTATCTCTCATAATTGATTGTGAGTGATTCAAGATCCATATTACAATTCAACGCCAAGGATGTATCCATCTCAAGTGACGAGAATTGTAATCGGTAGGCCAACTTGCCAATCACATCTCTATGTGACTCTTGTTCATCTTTCGATGCGTGTATTCTGAGCTCATGACTTTCATGCCTGAACGTCAAGACAACCAAGTGATCATGCTGCGAGGTCTCAACTCACCCGCCTCACACCCGTACAATCGTTCGTACCCATGTATCCATGTGATACCCCGAAAGGAAAGATGCTGTGACGGTGCTACACTTGGGAGAACACTAACTACTTGATATTTTGTGAGAGATCACCCTAATAAAAGCGACTACCGCGCAATCAAAAGGGTGCATCATAAGGGATAAACATCTCAGGCAATTCATAATAGAATGATATGGTATTGCCCTTTCTGATGGAGAAGTCTTGTATTTCTTCGTCTTCGGCATTCGCGTCGGTGTTCACCTTCGCAAAGATTGCCACCACCTTGTCGATGCACCATATAATATTGCTATCTCTATAGCTAATAAAATAAGTGCATTACATAAGGTTGACACGCAAGTCATTAAAGTGCAATCATATGGCTCCAGCCATCATGCCGAATCATGACACGCAGATCATGTTAATCAATTTACATCATATAGTCATCTCATGCATAATCAAATTATTATGAATACTTCTATACCACATCACATGCACATGCAAACCATCCTGCAAAACCAAGTTAGACGCCTCTAATCGGTCCATGCAAAAACTTGTTTTACGTGGCTTCTAAGGTTTCGAAACAAACCGAAGCTACCAACGCCCATCATCATGTATGATAATTCAAGTTGCTAGATTAACTTTCCAGGGTGTATGAAACACGAGATAATGCTACCGTCGTCCTAAGCAAAACAAGGTGCATAAAAAGGATTAACATCACATGCAAATCATAAGTGACATGATATGGCCATGAACTTGTGCTTTTGATCTCCATCTAGAAAGCACCGGCATGATCTCCATCGTCACCGGCATGACACCATGATCTCCATCAACGTGTCGCCATCGGGGTTGTCACGCCCTGCATGCTTCTACTACTATTTCTACCGTTTAGCGATAAAGTAAAGCATTACATAGCGCTTAATGATTGACACGCAGGTCATACAATAATCAAAGACAACCCTATGGCTCCTGCCGGTTGTCGTATTCATCAACATGCAAGTCGTGATAATCTATACATCACATGATCATCTCATACATCACATATATCACATATGTAATTGGCCATATCATATCACAACATACCCTGCAAAAACAAGGTAGACGTCCTCTAATTGTTGTTGCATGTTTTACGTGGCTGCTACGGGTATCTAGCAAGAACAATTTTCACCTACGCATAAACCACAATGGTGATACACTAGTTTGCTTTTCAACCTTCTCAAGGACCGCCTTTGTCGAATCCGATCCAACTAAAGTGAGAGAAACTGTCACCCGCAAGCCATCTAGGCAACAAGTTGCGTCGAGGGAACCGGTCTCTCGTAAGCGTATGAGTAATGTTGGTCCGGGCCGCTTCATCTCACAATCCCGCTGAACCAAAATACGACCAAGGGAGGAAGCAATCTAAGCATCAACGCCCACAAACCTTTTGTGTTCTACTCGAGATCTCATCGAACCATCAACCTAGCTCATGATACCACTGTTGGGGAACGTTGCATGGGAAACAAAAAATTTCCTACGCACACGCAAACCTATCCATGGTGATGAGCATCTACGAGGGGAGAGTAGATCTACGTACCCTTGTAGATCGCTAAGCGGGAAGCATTAAGAAATGCGGTTGGTGTAGTCGAACATCTTCGCGATCCAAATCGCCGAGCGTCCCGCGATCTCATCACGATCCGTCCCGCGAACACATCATGATCCGTCCCGCGAACTCATCACGATCCGTCTCACGATCTTGATCACGATCTATCCCGCGAACTCATCACGATCCGTTCCGTGATCACATCGCGAACCGTCTCGCGATCTCGATCACGGTCCTTCCGATCTAGCGCCGAACGGACGGCACCTCCGCGTTCAGCACACGTGCAGCTTGATGACGATCTCCACCATCTTGATCCAGCAAGAGGAGGTGGAGAGGAGAGAGAGTTCACCGGCAGCGTGACGGCGCTCCAGTGATGGTGGTGGAGCAATTCCGGCAGGGCTTCGCCTAAGCGCTGTAGAAAACCGATCTAGAGGAGCACCGGTGAAATGGGTAGCACGTGGCCGGAAATTCTGTCCAAAAACCACCCAATCCACTAGTATATATAGGAGGAGAAGAGAGGAGAGGCAGCCAAGGCCTTTGGGTCGGCCAAATAGGACGTGGGAAGCAATCCTACTTCACCTCCAATCCTAGTTGGAGTAGGATTGCCTCCTATTGGCTGATTTTTCACCTTTTCCTTAGCCTTTTTCTCTCCCTGCGCCATGGGACTTTTGTGGCTGATTCCCCAGCTCACTAAGGGCTGGTTATTGTTCTCCCACAGCCCATGGACCTCTTGGGGTCGAAATACTTCTCCCGGAGGCCCCCCGGTACACTCCCGGCACTCCCGGTACACTACCGATGAGCCCGAAACTTTTCCGGCGACCAAACTGGGACTTCCTATATATGAATCTTTACCTCCAGACCATTCCGGAGCTCCTCGCGATGTCCGGGATCTCATCCGGGACTCCTAACAACCTTCGGTCACCACCATACATAACTCTACACTACCGAAATGTCACCAAACCTTAAGTGTGCAGACCTTGCGGGTTCGAGAACTATGTAGACATGACCGAGACACCTCTACGGTCAATAACCAATGGCAGGACCTGGACGTCAACATTGGTTCCTACATATTCTACGAAGATCTTTATCGGTCGAACCTCTATGTCAAGGATTCAGTTAATCCCGCACGATGTTCCCTTTGTTCTTCGGTATGTTACTTGCCCGAGATTCGATCGTCGGTATCTCCATACCTAGTTCAACCTCGTTACTGGCAAGTCTCTTTACTCGTTCCGTAATACAAGATCCCATGACTAACACTTAGCCACATTTCTTGCAAGGCTTGTTGTGATGTTGTATTACCGAGTGGGCCCTGAGATACCTCTCCGTCACACGGAGTAACAAATCCCAGTCTCGATCCATGCCAACTCAACAGACACCATCGGAGATACCTGTACAGCACCTTTATAGTCACCCAGTTACGTTGCAACGTTTGATACACACAAGGCACTCCTCCGATATCCGTGAGTTGCATGATCTCATGGTCATAGGAACATATACTTGACATGCAGAAAACAGTAGCAATAAACTGACACGATCATATGCTATGTTTGTAGTTTGGGTCTTATCCATCACATCATTCTCCTAATGATGTGATCCCGTTATCAAATGACATCTCATGTCCATGTCTAGGAAACCTTAACCATCTTTTGATCAACGAGCTAATCCATTAGAAGCATACTAGGGACATGGTTATGTCTATGTATCCACACATGCATTTAAGTCTCCGATCAATACAATTATAGCATGGATAATAAACGATTATCATGAACACGGAAATATGATAATAACTTATTTATTATTGCCTCTAGGGCATATTTCCAACAGTCTCCCACTTGCACTAGAGTCAATAATCTAGTTCACATCACCATGTGATTCGCATTCTAACCTTCACACCTTGCCGTTGTCGAGCTTTGAGTCTCACTCAACTTCACACCTTACAAATCAGACAAGAACTATTTCTCTAGCTGATCCATTTTGAACTCTTTCAAAATCTTGTCAAGGTATGCACTCATTGAAAGTCTCATCAAGCATCTTGATCTATCTCTATAGATTTTGATGCTCAACAATTAGGTAGCTTTATCCAGGTCTTCCTTTGAAAAACACTTTTCAAACAACCTTTTATGCCTTCCAAAAATTCTACATTATTTCCGATCAACAATATGTCAACCACATATACTTATCAGAAACTCTATAGTGCTCCCACTCACTTTATTGCAAATACAAGTTTCTCGTAAACTTTGTATAAACTACAAAAACTTTGATCACCTCATCAAAGTGTATATTCCAACTCCAAGATGCTTGGTTCAGTCCATTGAAGGATCACTGAAGCTTGCTCATCTTTTAGCATCCTTAGGACTGACAAAACCTTCTGGTTGTATCACATACAACCTTTCCTTAAGTAAACCGTTAAGGAAACGATGTTTTGACATCCATCTGCCAGATTTCATAATTGAAAATGCAGCAACTGCTAACATAATTCCAACAGACTTTTAGCAATGCTACGAGTGAGAAAGCCTCATCGCAGTCAACTCCTTGAACTTGTCACAAACAACTTTGCAAGAAGTCGAGCTTTACAAATGGTGACATTCACCATCAGTGTCTGTCTTCATTCTAAAGGTCCATTTGTACTCAACGACCTGTCGTCTAATGAGCAAGTCTACCAAAGTCTATACTTGGTTTTCATACATGGATCCTATCTCGGATTTCATGGCCTCTAACCATTTGTCGGAATCCGGGCCCATCACCGCTTCTCCATAGCTCGTAGGTTCATCGTTGTCCAACAACATGATCTCCAAGATAGAGTTGTCGTACCACTTAGGAGCAGTACACATCCTTGTCGACCTACGAAGTTCGATAGTAACTTGATCCTGAAGCTTCATGATCATCATCATTAACTTCCTCTTCAACTAATGTAGGCTTCATAGAAACATCTTTCTGTGCTGTGCTACTCTCTGGTTGAACAAAGGTTTAACAACCTCATCAAGTTCTATCTTCCTCCCACTCAATTCTTTCGAGAGAAACATTTCCTCGAGAAAGGATCCATTTAAGCAACAAACACTTTGCACTAGGATCTGAGATTGAAGGTTCACCCAACTGATCTTAGGGTATTCTATGAAGATGCATTTGTCCGCCTTGGGTTCGACCTCATTAGGTGAAAACATTTTCCACACAAGTGTCACAGCCCCAAATATTAAGAAATGACAGCTTAGGTTTCTATCAAACCATAATTCACACGGTGTCATCTCAACGGATTTAGATGATGCCCTATTTAAAGTGAATGTAGTTGTCTCTAACGCATAACCCCAAAAATTATAGTAGTAAAACGATAAGAGACATCACAATATGCACTATATCAATAGAGCATGACTATGATGTTCGGACACACCATCACACCATGGTGTTCCAGGTGGCGTTAGTTGTGAAACAAATTTCACGTTGTCTTAAGTTGTATGCCAAACTCGTAACTCAGATATTCACCTCCACGATCATATCGCGGTCATTTTTATCTTCTTGTCACGATGATCTTTAAACTGCACTCTGAATTTGCTTGAACCTTTCAAACGATTCAGACTTGTGTTTCATTAAGTAAATATACACTATATCTACTCAAATCATCAGTGAAGGTAAGAAAATAACGATATCCACTGCACGCTACAAGACTCACTAGATTGCATACATCAACATGTATCATTTCCAATGAATCACTTGCCCACTCCATCCAACGGGGTCCTTTAGCCATCTTGCCCAAGAGGCATGGTTCGCATGTCTCAACTGATTCGACATCGAATGAATCCAAATATCCATCAGCATGGAGTTTCTACATGCGCTTTATACCAATATGACATTTAGCGGCAGTGCCACAAGTATGTGGTACTATCATTATTAACTTTGTATCTTTTGACATCAATGTTATGAACATGTGTACTACTACGATCAAGATTTCAACAAACCATTCTCACTGGGTGCATGACCATTGAAGGTATTATTCATGTAAACAGAATAACCATTATTCTCTAACTTAAATGAATAACCGTATTGCAATAAACATGATCTAATCATGTTCATGCTCAACGCAAAACACCAAATAACATTTACTTAGGTTCGTCCCTAATCCTGAAGGTAGAGAGAGCGTGCGATGTTGATCAGATCAACCTTGGAAACACTTCCAACACATATCGTCACCTCACCCTTAGCTAGTTCTCCGTTTATTCTATAGCTTTTATTTCGAGTTACTAACATTTAGCAACCGAACCGGTATCCAATACCCACGTGCTACTAGGAGTACTAGCAAGGTACACAACAATAACTCGTATATCAAATATACTTCTGTCGATGTTGCCAGCCTTCTTATCTACCAAGTATCTAGGGTTGTTCGCTTCAGCGACCGTTCACTTCATAACAGAAGCACTTAGTCTCGGGTTTGAGTTCAACTTTGGGTTGCTTCACTGGAGCAGCAACTGACATGCTATCCATGAAGTTTCCCTCCTTGCTCTTGCCCTTCTCGAAACTAGTGGTTTGGTTAACCATCAACACTTGACGCTCCTTCTTGATTTCTACCTTCGCGGTGTCAAAACATCGCGAACAGCTCAGGAATCATTATTTCTATCCCTGGCAATTTATAGTTCATCACTAAGTTCTAGTAGCTTAGTGACAGTGACTTGGAGAACTATGTCAATCACTATCTTATCTCAAAGATCAACTTCCACTTGATTCAAGTGATTGTAGCACCCAGACAATCTGAGTACATGCTCAACGATTGAGCTCCTCTCTTTCATTTTGTAGGCAAAGAATCTTGTTGGAGATCTCATATCTCGCAACACGGGCACAAGCCTGAGATCCTAATTTCAGCTCTTAGGAACATCTCATATGTTCCGTGACGTTCAAAACGTTTTTGGAGCCTCAATTCTAAGCCGTAACGCATGACGCACTAAACTATCAAGTAGTCATCAGAACGTGCCTGTCAGATGTTCACAACATCTACAGACGACGCTAGAGGGGTTGGCGCATCGAGCGGTACATTAAGGACATAAGCCTTCTGTGCAGCAATGAGGACAATCCTCAGATCACGGACCCAGTCCACAATATTACTACCATCATCTTTCAATTCTATTTCTCTAGGAACATATAAAAAATACAAGAGAGCTATAGGGTGAGCTAGTAATCTACAACATAATTTGCAAAGACACTTTGACTATGTTCATGATAATGAGTTCAATTAATCATATTACTTAAGAACTCCCACTCAAATTGACATCCTCCGATCATTCGAGTGATACATGATCCAAATTCACCAACTCAAGTCCGATCATCACGTGAGTTGAGGTGGCTGCAATGGTGAACATCATCATGTTGATCATATCTACTATATGACTCATGTTCGACCTTTCGGTCTCTTGTGTTCTGAGGCCATGTCTATACATGCTAGGCTCGTCAAGTTTAACCCGAGTGTTCTGCATGTGCAACACTGGCTTGCACCCGTTGTATGTGAACGTAGAGTCTATCACACCCGATCATCACGTGGTGTCTCAACACGACGAACTTTCGCAACGGTGCACACTCGGGGAGAACACAATTTATCTTGAAATTAAGTGAGGGATCACCTTATAATGCTACCGTCGTCCTAAGAAAAACAAGGTGCATAAAAAGGATTAACATCACATGCAAATCATAAGTGACATGATATGGCCATGAACTTGTGCTTTTGATCTCCATCTAGAAAGCACCGGCATGATCTCCATCGTCACCGGCATGACACCATGATCTCCATCAATGTGTCGCCATCGGGGTTGTCACGCCCTGCATGCTTCTACTACTATTGCTACCGTTTAGCGATAAAGTAAAGCATTACATAGCGCTTAATGATTGACACGCAGGTCATACAATAATTAAAGACAACCCTATGGCTCCTGCCGGTTGCCGTATTCATCAACATGCAAGTCGTGATAATCTATACATCACATGATCATCTCATACATCACATATATCACATCATGTAATTGGCCATATCATATCACAACATACCCTGCAAAAACAAGTTAGACGTCCTCTAATTGTTGTTGCAAGTTTTACGTGTCTTCTACGGGTATCTAGCAAGAACAATTCTCACCTACGCAAAACCACAACGGTGATACATAAGTTGCTTTTCAACCTTCTCAAGGACCATCTTTGTCGAATCTGATCCAACTAAAGTAGGAGAAACAGACACCCGCCAGCCAACTTTGTGCAACGAGGTTACACGTCAGTCGATGGAACCGGTCTCTCGTAAGCGTACGAGTAAGGTTGGTCCGGGCCCCTTCATCTCGCAATACCGCTGAACCAAAACACGACCAAGGGAGGAAGCAATCTAAGCATCAACGCCCACAAACTCTTTGTGTTCTACTCGAGATCTCATCTACACATAGACCTAGCTCATGATGCCACTGTTGGGGAACGCTGCATGGGAAACAAAAATTTTCCTACACACACGCAAAATCTATCCATGGTGATGAGCATCTACGAGAGGGAGAGTGGATCTACATACCCTTGTAGATCGCTAAGCGGAAAGCGTTAAGAAACGCGGTTGATGTAGTCGAACGTCTTCGCGATCCAAATCGCCGAGCGTCCCATGATCCCATCACGATCTGTCTCGCGATCTCATCATGATCCGTCCCGTGATATCATCACGATCCATCCCGCGATCCAATCATGAATCGTCACGCGATCTTGATCACGGTCCTTCCGATCTAGCGCCGAACGGACGACACCTCCGCGTTCAACACACGTACAACTCGATGACGATCTCTGCCTTCTTGATCCAGCAAGAGGGAGTGGAGAGGTAGATGAGTTCTCCGGCAGCGCGATGGCGTTGCGGCGATGGTGGTGGAGCTATTCCAGCAGGGCTTCGCCTAAGCACCGCTGAAAACTGATCTAGAGGAGAAACTGCGATCTAGAGGAGAGGTAGCACGTGCCTATTAGGGTTAGCTTTTCCCTCTAAATCCTCTAGTATATATAGGAGGAAGGGAGGGGAGGAGGCAGCCTCAAACCCTCAAGGTTTGGTCGAAATTGCGGGTGGAGGAGTCCTACTCCAATCCTATTAGGAGTAGGATTCCTCCTTTCCACTTGGAAACTCTTTACACCTCTCCACCTTTCGGTTTTTTCCTTCTCAAACCACTCCAGTCGAATGGGTCTCTTGTGGGACTTCCACCAGACCACTAAGGGCTGGTATTCATCCTCTCACAGCCCATGTAGCCTCATGGATCGAAAATACCCCTCCCGATGGTCCCCCGGTACACTACCGGCACTCCCAGTACACTACCGATGAGCCCGAAACTTTTCTGGCGACCAAAACAGGACTTCTTATATATCAATATTTACCTCCGGACCATTCCGGAGCTCCTCGTGATGTACGGGATCTCATCCGGGACTTCGAACAACCTTTGGTCACCACCATACATAACTCTATGCTACCGAAACGTCACCGAACCTTAAGTGTGCAGACCCTGCAGGTTCGAGAACTATGTAGACATGACCGAGACACCTCTACAGTCAATAACCAATAGCGGGACCTGGATGCCCATATTGGTTCCTACATATTCTACGAAGATCATTATCGGTCGAACCTCTATGTCAAGGATTTAGTTAATCCCGTATGATGTTCCCTTTGTTCTTCGGTATGTTACTTGCCTGAGATTCGATCGTCGGTATCTCCATACCTAGTTCAACCTCGTTACCGGTAAGTCTCTTTAGTCGTTCTGTAATACAAGATCTCGTGGCTAACACTTAGTCACATTGCTTGCAAGGCTTATTGTGATGTTGTATTACCGAGTGGGCCCTGAGATACCTCTCCGTCACACGGAGTAACAAATTCTAGTCTTGATCCATGCCAACGCGACAGACACCCTCGGAGATACCTGTAGAGCACCTTTATAGTCACCCAGTTACGTTGCGACGTTTGATACACACAAGGTACTCATCCGGTGTCAGTGAGTTGCATGATCTCATGGTCATAGGAACAAATACTTGACATGTAGAAAACAGTAGCAATAAACTGACACGATCATATGCTACGTTTATAGTTTGGGTCTTGTCCATCACATCATTCTCCTAATGATGTGATCCCGTTATCAAATGACATCTCATGCCCATGGCTAGGAAACCTTAACCATCTTTGATCAACGAGCTAGTCCACCAGAGGCATACCAGGGACATGGTGTTGTCTATGTATCCACACATGTATCTAAGTTTCCGATCAATACAATTATAGCATGGATAATAAATGATTGTCATGAACAAGGAAATATGATAATAACCAATTTATTATTGCCTTGGGGGGCATATTTCCAACACTTCGTTGATAGCGGCAACTCGGAACTAGCACAGAGCACGTGAAGTTCGGGCATCACTTGCAACACCGTAGGCACAACCACGGCAATGGTCCCGCCCTCAGTGGTAGACAACACGGTGGACATGGCAGATGACGATGATAAGTTGTCTGTTGCTCTAGGGAAGAAACAATCATAGAGCTCCGCAACCCTGTTCTCCACCAAGCCAGCAACATCGACCTCACTAGGAGCACATGGCATAGGAGCAGACTGCAAGACAGCCGACACAAGAGAGCTTTCCTAGAGTAGCCTCCGCTCGCTCCAGAAAGCTCCCAACGCGCACTAGGAGCTCAACTCCATTTTCATGTACAAATGATTTGTATTTTTGTGTGTGTTATTCATTGTTTGTGTATGATAATCGTCGTGGATGTGTTTGCATGGATTTGAGTTTTCAAAAGTAAGGGTTATGGTCACAAATGGAGTAGTCATTTGAGGGTGGGTCACACATGCATTGTTTGCAGACGCGTCTAGACATACGAATTTGTGAACTATGCTGTAATCGCTGAGAAGCTAGCATCGCCACTCGGTGCCCACATCACGTTTCAGTTCCATCCATTCCATGTGTGAATTTGGTTGGTTGGATGGATGGATGGATGGATCGAGAACGGGGCTAGGATTATAGGATATCGTTGGTTACAAGATAGAGTATCACTTTCCGGGTAGGTAGGGACCGGGCAGGAAAACATATTCGCGGCGAAAATGCTAGACCAACGGACTAATACGGATTTTTACAGGATTCCTTTGTTAACAAATTCTCAGCCCCTCTGATTTTCAGGGTGTGTGGCCCCTCATCCCTTTTTCTTCCAATCAACTTATCCCAGCTAAGCATCCTGTAAATTTTAGTAAAAATATGCCGCGTGTGTAGCATTGCTCTATTCGCGTCATCGCATCCTGTTCATCCACATGTACTATGGTGTGGCGCCTCCGTCGACGGGGTGCGATCGATTGGAGAGGAGACCGTGGAGGAGCCGATCCTGGATTGACTGATTCCTCCTGACGTACGTACGTGTGGCGGCGCCGGCTGCCACGCGAGCCGGTTGGCGACTACTCGGTGTCAGCGAGCGCCCGTAGCGCATGCGCCGGGCCGAAAGCCGAACACGATGTGGGCAACACATATTCGAGCATTTTCTCCTGGTGTAGGCAGGAAAGATGTCGGCCGGATCAACTCAAGGCAGGCGCGGCATGGGGTCTCCCTCCACCTTTTTCTTTTCCAATTTCTCGTGGTGGACGGAAGGAAAGCGAGGTCGGCCGGACGACGGCGAAAGGCAGAGGCAGGCGCGCGCGCGTAGCGTAGCTTCGTCTTCGTCGTCCTGCCAGATCGCGTGCCGTGCGCGTGCGTGTTCACTCCAGCTCCCCTCGATCGTGTGCCCGTCGTCGTGATTCGATAATGCCCTCGCGCGCCGCCAAGTGATCAACGGCCTCACCTCCCGGCACCCGGACCCAATGATGACGATGCGTGGAGAATGGGAGAGACGGCGTGCGTGTGCGGCCTGAGCGACCCGGGCGGCGGCAGGGCACGCGCCAGCTCCACGTCTCCGTCGCGGGGACGGCGGCTCGTACGCTGGGATTGCGCGCGGGCGGGGGCACTTGGCGCGTCCATGCGCACCGGGCAGCGTCGTCCCCGTCGCCGTCGCCTAGGTCCTTGTCCGTTCCTTTGACGCGAACGACCGCAGCGGTTGGCTTGGCTGGTCCGACGGACGGCTCGCGCGCTGTGGATTGCACCATACGTACGTCTCGTGGCCGGGAGAGACCCTGACCAGTGCTGACCAGCGTGGCCTCCACTCCACCCTCAGCCCCTGACACGCGCGCGCTGTGCTGTCAAGCCATGTGTGCACGTTTCTTTCGAATCGCCTGTAGAATATGCGGACCTGCCTTTCTTCTCCAGGCTCTCGGGGTCACGGGACGACGTACGCGTGTGTTCGTGCTCCAGCCAGCTTTGTTTCTGAATTTCTGACGGCCCGTGGCACGCACGTTCTCAACTCCGCGTGCACTGCTCCTAGGACGCTTCACGGCTGTACATCGACGTCTCCGTCTGTCTGACACCGCGATGCGGCCAGGTGGCCAGGCCATTTTCCAGATGGCCACGTAGGCCATCATGGGGTGACATGTCATGACACCGCTCTGCGTGGGGGCGGCAGGAAACGGCCAAGGAGCGAGCAGGAGCAGGCATCCGTATCCGTGGGCAGGGCAGGATGGATACTCCATGGATGGAGCGAGCCGCTTGGGTCGCTTGATCGTACCCGTGGGAGTACCCGTGGAAGCACGCGGGAGACGACAAAGCCGGCCGACGACGACCGGCCAAACACCGGAGCACCACCACTTCTTCCCTTCTTCAAGAGAGACAACATCATCGTTCATCGTCGATGTGGCCCGGCGCAAGCTATCCCCACAAAAACAAAAATTCCACAGCGCAGCTCGTTATTTTTTTTAACACTTGTAAGCTTTATTATTATGACTTTTTATTTGCCCTCGCTACTTAGTCCTTCTCAGTTTTGCCCATTCATTGATGGTCCTCACCTTTCCCCTTCATCGCCCGGCCCATCCTTACAAAAACCTAAACGAAGATTTGCCGTTGAGTCAAAGTCTTTGACCGTTACTTGACGCGGTTACTCTTCTTAGCAGCGACCCACGGCTTCACTTCCCGGGCATCAGGTTTGATGAAGATACCAAGCATGTGGATCAACAAGGACTTGGAACACGAATGTATGCAAAGATTTAAACCGTGTTCACTTCGGATGATTTTATTTAATGAAATATGTGAAAAATGTAATGAATTTGGTTCGGTTAAATAAAATTTGTCTAGTTTGCATGAAATTTGTTCGGTTTGTTCAGATGGCGCTTAAAATGTGTTCAAATGTTTGATGGACAGGGTTTGATGGCCGACTCCCGTATCACTGTCAAAGAATACTATATTTATTTTGGGGGGCGAAGGTGACCTAAGCATGCAGGCAATGGCGAATCCAAGGGGCTTGCTTCTATAGACTCTAGCCCCCCTCCAAAAATTGTATTTTTTTTACTAGTATTCAACCCAGCCAAAACACACATATTTGAACTAAAATATGAGAGTTCAGTGGCCTTTTCTTCACGCCATTAATTTTGAGCCTCCCTTCATTTTCTTTCAAGATTCGCCACTGCATGTAGGCACAACCGATAAGGAGAAGAGGAGTTGTATATAGTACGAGAAGGATCGGGGCTTCAGTTTGCTACATATGAGCATCTACAACAGGATGCCCTGGGGTGGGGGGCGCCCTGATATGTTGTGGCCCCCTCGTGCCTCTCCCGACGTCCCTCTCTGGCCTATAAATTCTCCAATAATCCATCCTAGAGGAGGTCCCGAAACATTTTTATGCCGTCGGAAGTTCCTGTTCCGACGGGGGTCCATCTAGAGCTCCATTGGAAGTCTCTGTTCCGACGGGGGTCCATCTAGAGCTCTGTTCTGGCACCCTGTCGGAGGGGAAGGGGATCGATCACGGAGGGTCTCTTCATCAACCTTGCTGCCCTCATGATAATGTGTGAGTAGTTAACCATAGACCTACGGGTCCGTAGGTAGTACCTAGATGGCAATCTCTCTCTCTCTCTCTCTCTCTCTCTCTCTCTCGATCTTCAATACAATGCTCATTGTATCTTTGCCTTGATCTATTCGATGTAATCCCTTTGTATTGTGCGTTTGTTGGGATCCGATGAATTGTGAGTTTATGTTTAGATTATTCATGAAAAGTATTTGAGTCAGACCTGAATACTAAGATTCCTATTTGCATGATCATTATAGTTTCGTAATGCTCTCCGATCTATTGAGATAGTTTGGGCAACTAGATTGATGTATTTCTTCGGTGGGAGTGATGTGTTGTGGTATGTTCAACCTGACGAGTTTCTATATCCCAGTGACAAAGTAGGGGACAAGATACGTCTTTGTATGGCTACTACTAAGGATAAAACGATGGGGTTAATTCATATTGATTGAGTTTACTTTGTTTAAATCATGTCATCGTTCTCCAAGCATTAATCTGTTTTACTTAATACTCTAGATGCATGTTGGATAGCGATCGATGAGTGGAGTAATAGCAATAGGTGCAGGAAGCAATCGGCCTATTTGCTTATGGATGTGATGCCTATATACACATGATCATTGCCGTGAAAATCGCATAACTATTCGTTTTTCTATCAATTGTCCAACGGTAATTTGTTTACCCACCATATGATATTTCTATGAGAGATGCTACTAGAGAACACTACGGCCCCGGGTCTATTCACTTATATAATTACAAACGCTACTATTACCTTTCTGTTATTTATTTCCTTTTATTTTATTTTGCAATCTATAATTATCTACACAACCCACTTACTTGCAAATAACGGAACCAAGCGGATTGACAGCCTTCTTGCCCGCATTTGATGTAAATTGTTTGCTCTTTTGTGTGCAACCGCTGGAGACGGTTGATGATTGTTATTCCTATTGGTTTGATAAATCTTGGTTTCATAACTAAGGAAAATACTTACCCAGATTGTGCTGCGATAACTCATTCCTCTTCATGAAAAACCCAACGCAGATCACAATTATCAGTCCATTTTGAAGGTGACCTAAGCATGCAGGCAATTTTGATTCAAGGGGGTTGCTTCGACAGGCTTGAGCCCTCCTCCAAAAAATAGATTTTTTCTAGTATTCGGCCCAGCCAAACACACACATATTTGAGCTAAAATATGAGGGTTAGTGGCTTTTTCTTCACGCCGTTAACTTTGAGTCCCCCTTCATTTTCTTCCAAGATTCGACGGTGCATGCAGGCCATAGCCGGTAAGGAGAAGAGGAGTTGTATATATTACGACAAGGATCGGGGCTTCAGTTTGCCACATGTGAGCATCTACAATAGGATGCCCCAAACCTGTCCTAAACGCCCGTGCGGCCTGCTTGGTCAGTGCCATGGACAGAAAAAAAAGGCACCCAAACGGATCGGGCAAATCCATCCCAAGCGTTTGAACCGATCGGCAACCCCCATATCCTGCCCCTATGTGGGAATGGATATGAGGACGTCCGGATGCGTCCGCCACGTAGGACTGTCCACAAGAACCCATGCCAAATCGTTTGAATTCACCCCCTCCTTGCCCGTCCTATCATGTTCTTCTTCTCTTTTCTTCCTCCTCTGCATACACGTTATTGTAGCTCCGCCGCAATTTTTGCCCCCATCATCGTCCCTAACCTACAGGGCCGCCACTGGAGGCCCAAATCCACGACAAGGGCCTGGGCATATGACGAACTTTCTTGAGATGCGTCGTCAATTCCAAGATTAACAAGTGCATATGCAACTTCTTAATTATATTTTATAAAGCATATGTGGATCCACGCTGAAAAGAGTTGAACTATGCTTTTTTATGTTTCAATCATGCAATGTGAACAAATTTTGTGTTCTGACAACGTTTGAATTATATATTTTTCATGTATGAATAATCTGCATTTTCTTGTGTAATATTTATTGTTTGTGTGTAATGATCGAGTGCATGTGTTCGTATGGATTTAAGTTTTCAGAAGCAGTGGTTCTGGTTACAAATGGGGTCATTTGAGGGCCGGTCAGACGCGTCTGGACGTACGAATTTGCCAAGCGTGCTAAACGGTGAAAAGCTAGCATGGGCAGTCGGTGCACGTTTCACCTTTCAGTTGCATCCGTTCCATGTGTGATGTTGGTTGGATGGATGGATGGATGGATCGAGAATGGGGCTAGGGTTATAAGGATATCGTTAGTTACAAGATAAGAGTATCGCTTGCCGGGTAGGCAGGGGCTGGGCCGGGCAGGAGCACATATTCGCGTCATCGTATCCTGTTCGTCCACAGGTACTATGGCGTGGCGCCTCCGTCGACGGGGTGCGATCGATTGGAGCTTGGATACATGCATGCACATGCACGTGCACGTGACATGCATGGCTCCCCTCTCCTCCCATGGTGGAATCGGAGACTTGGCCACTTGTTCGAAACGATGGAGCTGATGCTGATGCTGGGACGACCGATTCCTCGTTACGTACGTACGTACGTGTGGCGGCGCCGGCTGCCACGCGAGCCGGTTGGCGAATACTGGGTGACGGCGAGCGAACGCGCATCGCGCATGAGCAGTGCGTGAGATGGATTCGATACCTGCGATGCTCGCCGAGCCGAAAGCCCAACACGATGTGGGCAACGCATATTCGAGGTCGGCCCGGCCGGATCAATTCATGGCAGGCGCGGCTCTTTTCCAACTTCTCCTGGTGGACGGAAGGAAAGCGAGGCCGGCCGGACGACGGCGATGCGTAGCGTAGGGTTTCCCTTCACCTTTTGTTTCTCCCGGTAGTCGTAGGTAGGTTCGTCTTCCTCGTCCTGCCTGATGGTGTGCCGTGCGCGCCCGTGTTCCCTCGGGCTCCGTTCACCGGAGCATGCTCCCCGATCGTCGTCGTGATTGAATAATTTCGGCTTCACCTCCCGGCAGCCGGACCCAATGATGATGATGCGTGGAGATTGAGAGAGATCTCGCGCGCGTGCGTGTGCAGCCAGAGCGACCCGGGCGGCGGCGGCAGGGCACGCGACGCGCCAACTCCACGTCCACGTCGTAGGGACGGCGGGCGAGGGGCACTTGGCGCGCGCCCATCGATCCGGACCGGACGCCGTCGCCGTCGCCCAGGTCGTTTTCCGTTTCTCCGTCACGCGCAGCGGTTGGTTTGGCTGGTTGTAGCAGCTCGCACCGTGTGCACCATGCGTAGGTCTCGTGGCCGGCCGGGAGAGACCTCCTGAGCATGACCAGCGTGGCCTGGAGCCCCTGACACGGGCGCGAGCGCGCACGTATCTTTCGAATCGAGTGCAGAATATGCGGACCTGGCTTTCCCGTCTCGGCTCTCTGGTCACGGGACGACGCGTGTGTGCGTTCTATACTGCTCCAGCCAGCGTTGTTTCTCAACTCTGACGGCACGCAGGTTCCTCGACTCCGCGCCACTGCTCCTAGTCCTAGGACGCTTCACGGCTGTCGCTCGCCGTCTCTGCCTGTCTGACACCGCGATGCGCCCAGGTGGGCAGGGCATTTTCCAGATGCCCACGTAGGGCATCATGGGTGACATGGCATGGCACCGCGCTGCGCGGGGGCGGCAGGAAACGGCCATGGAGCGAGCAGGAGCAGGCATCCGTATCCGCGGGCAGGACAGGATGGATACTCCATGGATGTAGCGAGCCGCTCGACTCCATGGATCTTTTTTTTAAGGGTAAGACATCATCATCATCACCATCATTCATCGACGTGGCCCGACCCGTCGGGCCCCACAAAAACAAGAAATAATTTTTTTTTATTACTACTACTCCTGCTGCTGCTGCTACTAGAAGCGCCCTTGCTTCCGTGGTGATAGCCGAGCTTGGGTTGAATAACACTACCCGTATTCCCCCACGCGAACCAAATTTTGCAGGGTTGCCGTCCTTTGCCCCGGTCAATGGACGACCGTCTCTCCCCACCGCAATAATAAATAAAAAAAGTAAAAATTAAAGATACTTACGTGACACGATGTACCACTACCACAAATGGATGGGCATGTGAATGCTCCCCACGCATGAAAGAGAAAACTTGTACCGCCTGCCTGCCTGCCAGTGTGAATTTGAAATCTGCGGATGGATGACGCGACAAGTTTCGGCGCTGACGTGGCACGAAAACGGATTGTGCCCCGGAAAGATCCCCTCCCTCTCTCCTCGCTCGGCCTTCGGACAGCCAGAGCTGACTTTTGCTCCCCCTCCACACTCCTCTTTCCTCCATCCCCAGCCTCATCTTCTTCTCCCCCTTCCTGTAGCTTCCGTCCCACTCCCCCCCCCCCCTCGCCCCCGCCCCCAATTCCACCCGCCCCCCGCCTAAAAATCCAGTCTTGCTCGGGGACCTTCCCTTCCGGCAAGCGGAGATCCTCCTGGGGAGGGGATCCCCCGTGGTCCGGCCCCGGCGCGGCGGCCTCTCCTGTCCACGCGTTTTCCTGGTTCCGGCGAGGGAGGGGAGGGGAGGAGAGAGAGGGGGGGAGCGCGGCCGGATGAGCTGCTTCTCCTGCTTCGGCCCGGCCCTCGAGGCGGAGGCCGCCAAGCCGGGGCCCGACGCCAAGGACGCGCGCGCCGCGCCGGATCGCGCCGGATCAGGTGCGCCACGCTGGATCTTGCAACTCCCTCCCCACCTCCAGCTTTGGCTTCCCGCTGCTACTCGCTAGGTGTCCTGCGGCGGCGGCGTGGTGTTGTTTACTGTTACCAATTTACCATGCTTTCCTCCCGTGCCTGCTTGCTTTGCTTTGCTTACTTACCGCGCGTGAATCATGGCCATGGTGCTCGGAGCTTGCAGGACCGAGCCGACCCGCGATTTTCACACTAGGACTGACTGTGTGCGCGCGCGCGCCTATTGCCGCATCCAGTGACGAAGAGACGGAAATGCATGCTGCTGCTAGGATTGCTTTTAGCTCTGCTTTAGTTGAGACTTGAGAGAGATCGTCTGGACTGGAAGCTGACCAACTCATTTCTGCCAACACACAAACTTGGACAGCATGTACTCCAGTAGGATGCCTATGCATGGGTGCCAAGTGATGGATATTTCGTTACCGTACCCCATACGCATAATATTACAAGAGAGGGCTCAATATAGGATAGGAGAGGAGAGGAGAGGAGAGGATAAAGACGCAGCATGGTATGGCTGTCATTTCAACTATCCTTTTTACATATACTGGTTATGTTTGAGCCAGTGTATTTGTCCAGCTAGGCCGCTATCTCGTCTCGGCAAGCAATTCACAATTTGTCTGCAATTCCTCTCCTTGGGGGGTTTGCCGGTTTGGCACCATAAAAAGCAGGACAAGTGTAGTGTGAAAAAAAATTAATAAGAGGATCCTGCCTATTATGGTCTAGAAAAAAACTGGTGGAGGATCCTGCCTATTATGGTGTAGAAAAAACTGGTGGACGATCCTTTCTTGTCAATAACCGAATAGTAGAGGAATTGTAAGAAATACTTATTCGCTATTTACATCATTGTGGTAATGTATTATTTTGGTACGGAGGTAGTATTTCAGAAACTGATTGATGAATTTACTTGAACTGCTCTTTCAAACAAATTGAATATTACTTCCAAAGTGAGTACTGCTGAGCCTCTACTTAAATGTACCTGTTCGCTAGCTCCCAGGGAAGGAATATGATTTTTTTTTAAAGATGAATGATTAAAAACGAATTTTTCCTTAAAGTTCAGGTCCTTCTGGATTAGCAAAGTTGCATTAATGTAGCGGCACAGTTTTTTCTGTTGAATTATTGAGTTTAACTGATTGTACTAAAAGTGATTGCTAACTCTGAATCATTTTCTGCTCAGATAAATTGAAACTGCAGGGTGGATCAGACCCTAAGAATAATCATCTAACCATCCCTAGGGATGGGAATAGCCAAAACATTGCCGCACAGATTTTCACTTTTCGTGAGCTTGCTGCCGCCACTAAGAACTTCAGACAAGATTGCATGCTGGGTGAGGGAGGTTTCGGCCGTGTATATAAAGGTCGATTGGAGAATGGGCAGGTCAGTATACCGTCTCAGTACATTCAACTCTTCCTAAATACACTCAACTTTCAGGTTTTGAGTGACCCGGCTGAAATATTCCCTTACCATGTAAAATGTTGGTAGAGTTTCTATGTTCATTTTACATTGGGTTAGTCCTGGACACTAACAAAATAATTGTACTTCTCAGGCTGTTGCTGTGAAGCAACTTGATCGTAACGGTCTCCAAGGAAATAGAGAATTCCTTGTTGAGGTCCTCATGCTCAGTCTCTTGCATCACACTAACCTTGTCAATCTAATTGGTTATTGTGCTGATGGTGACCAACGCCTCCTTGTTTATGAGTTTATGCCACTGGGCTCATTAGAAGATCACTTGCATGGTTTGTTTATCTTCTCTTTGCAATGTCATCTTAAAAATTCCATGTGCGCTTATAGCAATATATACTAAGTATCTTTTATTATTACATATGTACTCAGCATGACTGCTTCATGAATCCCTTAAAAATCAATGACATCTTTAGTTGAAGGCTAAAGTATTATTTTCTAATGTATGTAGATGTGCCACCTGAGAAGGAACCTCTTGACTGGAACACACGGATGAAGATAGCTGCGGGTGCAGCCAAGGGCTTAGAGCATCTTCATGACAAGGCCAGCCCTCCTGTTATTTACCGGGATTTCAAGTCATCAAACATTCTTCTTGGCGAAGGGTTTCACCCGAAGCTGTCCGACTTCGGCCTTGCAAAGCTCGGTCCAGTTGGTGACAAGACTCATGTTTCAACACGTGTGATGGGAACTTATGGCTACTGTGCCCCAGAATATGCTATGACTGGGCAGCTCACAGTGAAATCGGATGTCTATAGCTTTGGCGTTGTTTTCCTTGAACTGATTACAGGGCGCAAAGCAATCGACAACACCAAAACCCAGGGGGAGCAAAACCTGGTGGCATGGGTAAGCTTTTATACTATGGCTATTTCAGTTGGCATGCTATACTTGATAATTTTCCGCCTGGGTTTGCATATAGCTCCTTGTTTCACTTCAGCATTCTTACTGAAATACCACCCTGCCAGCTAAGCCATTCGACTTTGGACTGAAAATGTTCTTTTCTGTTAAGTTTATTAGTAGAAGACTAACTTCTATTCATATTGACTTTGGATAATTAATACAGCTTGTCTGATCTGCAGGCTCGTCCACTCTTCAAGGATCGCAGGAAATTTCCTAAGATGGCTGACCCAATGCTTCAAGGCCGGTTCCCCATGAGGGGTCTGTATCAGGCTTTAGCTGTTGCTGCCATGTGTTTGCAAGAGCAAGCCACAACTCGTCCTCATATAGGAGATGTTGTCACTGCTCTCTCATATCTAGCTTCTCAGACATATGATCCAAATGCCCCAACTCAACATACTCGGAGCAATTCATCGACCCCTAGGGCCAGGAATATGGGTGGGCGGAACAGCGAACAGCGCAATGGACGCTCGCCAAACCATCATTCTCCTAGGACATCAAAGCATGGAGGGGAGGTTAGCCGGACTAGTTCTAATGGTGGTGATTCTGGCCGGAGGTCAGGATTGGATGAGATGGACATGACCGGATCACAAGCAGGCAGTCCAGCTCAGACAGGAAGGAAGAGAGAAACCCCAAGGACTGCTGATAGGCAGCGCGCCATCGCGGATGCTAAAATGTGGGGGGAGAACTCCAGAGAGCGGAAGCGACCGAATGGCCACGGTAGCTTTGATAGCACAAATGAGTAAAGTGGACGGTTCTCTTTCACGACGTTGCTCTAGCAGGGGGTCGACGAGTTTGCTCATCAGCGCCAGACGGGCCAGGTTTAGGAACATGGTGTTTGTTCCAGCTCTGTCCCGTTGTCTGTGAATAAAGGTTTTTCTTGCCATCAGCACTGCCTCATGGTTGCTTTATCTGTAAGTTGTTGCAGTTGACATGCCTTCTCCAGGCGGCGTCCATTCCTCGCGAATGTGATTGTGTCATGTGCTCATGTCCTTTAGAGCTCAGGAGCGTACAAGATGCAGCTGGAAATGTAGGGAGGAAGAGGGGGAGATTGTCGAAGCCACCGAATCGTGTCTGTCGGGCCCTCTCTTTTTATCTGCAGTTACACGATGTCTGCAAGTATGCTCCGCTGCACCTGTGTTCTGGAACTGATGATGCAACCTTGCTGGGCAGTTTCTTCTGATGGATGAGATTTCAGGTTTGGTTGGGGATAGGATAGAGATTACCCATGTTTCGTTCGTACAGCTGCTATTGTTTTTGTGTCGAGTGGGGATCGGTCATTTATTTGTATTAGCTTCGACGTACTTCTTCTGCTTGTATCTTATTAGTGCGAACATGGTCTAGCATGCAGCAAAAGTATCAGGTTATTCAGAATTTCAGTCCATATATTACTGTTCTCCTTCTGTTCCTGGAAGTAAAACCATGTTGTTCATGTATATACTGCTATTTTTGTCAGTCATGCGCCCATCTTGCAAATCAGCTCAAAACATTTTCGACCCGATCACATTTTATTGTGGGAGCAACGACCACGGATATCATGGAAGAAAACCTCAGTCAGGGGTGACAGGTGAGCAAGGAGAACAGATGTTTTTGCACTGGAAAATGCTTCACATTACCAAACAAACATTTACAGCAAGCATCTCCCAGTCCTTTCTGGATGGTGGTGGTATCCCCTCTCTGGATGCAGAAACAATGAAGCAGAGAAGGGAATGACAGGGTTGCCTGCGTGGTGCTACTATGATGATACATAACTTCTTTACATGGGTTTCACTGGGCGCTGTGTCTTCTTCGCTCGTCCGACAGACCGGCGTGCTGGTGCTGCTTCGACAGGACGACGTTCCCATGGAGGTCCATCTTGTACCGCAGCTCGGCGTAGTCCATGACGATCCTGCAGCTGCTCCAGGCCTCGGCGTGCATGCTCACGCCCAGGTAGGTTATGTGGTCTCGAATGCTGTTGCCGCTCACAGACCTGAGAAGGCGGCGAAAAATGTTAACCAGGAGCGGGTACCATGTGGCACGGCAGTGGCATGATTCATGGGGGATGGCGGTGAGGGGAGAGAGGGAGGGACCTGCTGCATGCCGGGTCTTCGCCGGAGTCGTCGCAGATCTGCTCAACCGTGTATACCAGGCTCCCGAGCCCGACATCATGGACCCATACCTGAAGGAAGGGCAGGAACAACATGGCGTTATGCAGTGGAAACTGATGCAATTGGTTTACAGGGAAAGGTTTGATTCCCAGGTAGAAACTACTCCCTCCGTTCGAAAATACTTGTTTTAAAAATAAATAAAATGGATGTATCTATAACTAAAATAAGTCTAGATACATCCACTTGTAGGGCAAGTATTTCCGGACGGAGGGAGTATATGGCACTATGCGCAAACTACACAGGACTGAATGCGTTTTTCAAGGCACTATGTGCATAAACAGCTGTAAGTAGGTGCCGACACAAGCAGAAACAACAAGAGTGCCACAGAATGGAGCATGCCTCTCTTGGAAAGTGATGGTAGGTCTTCTGTGGGAAGAACGAGAAGTATGGTGGCAGGTGAGGGACGATATCATTTGCGTTAGTAACTCGAATCGCGTGAGGCAAGTATCTCTTGAAGTAAGAAGCAAAAGCAGCATTGCCGACACGAGGTTGCCCAAATGTCATCAGCTTCACGTCATCCAACCCGTAGTTCACCTAAAAAGAACACATATTTCTTGTTAGCTGTGGAGGGTAAACCATCATGAAAGAAAGAAGTGGCAAATAACTAACTGTCACATATGTAGAAATCTGTACCAAGTAAAAGTAAACAGTAGCTAAATATGTAAAAGGTCCATATAACTCACAATGAGAACATTTCAGCAGATTTGAGTTAGGGGAAACCATTTCATATGTGAATGTAATAGGGGAAGCTCAACATTAATGTATTTACGAGGAAACAGAGTTCAGTACTCACAACAAGATCAAGTGCACAAAATGAAGCCATAGCTGCCCCCATTGAGTGGCCTGTGACCATGATCGGAACATCTCCATGCAATTTTCGAGTCTTTTGAATACCACTGACTATTCCATCGCGTATGGTTGTGTTGTGATAAGCAGAGTAAAATCCTCGGTGTACCTACTCAAATCGAGCATTAATACAGACTTTGGATCGACACAATTGCATTAACTATATGCTTTAGCCATGCTCACCATTGCTTCTGGCATGCCAGGGTAATCGAGATCAAGTTGTTTCCACAACAAGTCCTCTATCCAGTTCTGGATGCTGATAAATTGGAGGATGAATATGGTTGAGGGGTTATAAAGGATATTGTCACCCTTTTAAATGACTATTACATGCATATGGAGAAAAATATGCAAACTAAAGGAACAGGTCAAGGTTTATAAATTCTTACACAAGAATGAAATCGAAATAAATAAAATCTGCCTCTTATCCGTGATAAACATCCTGAACCAAAACCTAAATTGATTTTTTTACAACCAAAAACAGGTGTCGTTAATTACCTATTTTCTTGTGTTCCTCTAAACACAACGACAACAGCATTAATATCACCAGCAAAACCAACATATGCCTGCTTGTTCATCATGATAGAAAAGGATCAGCTTAACAGGTGGTAAAGATGCAGAAATAAACAGACTGAAGGCAAGTAGGGATGAACCTCTAAGCAGTTCTCCACATCTACGATGATGTCCATCATCTCAAACCCCTGGGTCATCCAACAAGTTTACTTCATCATCCATACCATGTTGTATGAAGTTCGACAGTTGTTTTTATTTCACAGCAAACAGAAAGCCTTACCGCGATCAGGTCACCGCATCTATCACATGTCCAGGTAAACAATTGTGTCAAATCAGCAGTATAGATCTGCAAGACATCACCAAGCTTAACCCCGAATTTGCGGAAACAAATGGTAGAAACTTAACTAACCAAGTATACTTTTGTAGGGATCTTCCAAGACAGCAGAAAGAATTTGACAAACTAATCTAATACTGAATGTCGATCTAATATTCAGAATAACTAGGATAAGAAAAGGCGAATGGACTTACGGCAGCAGCATATTCCACTAGCGTCTTGGCAAGGGTTGAGTTGTATATGGTAGTGGATGGCTGTTGTATAACCGTAGGTACTGTAACAGAAACTTAAAACATGAGCATCAAGAGCAACATGGATAATGCTGGATAGATGGAGAAAATAATGATGTAATATGGCAAGGTGAATAGCTGAATAGGCATACAGAGTAGTAGTTTGCAACGGAGCAACTTGTAAAATCGAAGTTGAATAGGATATGCCATATTACTCAGAATTAAATGTAGTGCATAGTATCGTTGTAACAGCCTTTTGCTCTGTTTCATGGGATCTGAAATTTACTGCTACCTTGTAAAGTTGAGCTGAACCGTCTTATATATAGGAACAAAAAAAGGTTGATTCTGAATGTGACCATTCTACAAGACTAGGCCAGACATTTGGAATGTGAATGCATTTTCCTTTGCTGATATGGTCATTTCAGTTATAATTTGCTGTTGTTGGTGGGACAAACTTTTGGTCCACATTTTTCGATACTCAGTCGAAGTTTTTTACACATGCTTCCCCCTTGGAAGCAAACCAAACCAAACCCAACCAATTGACTAAGCCCAACAAAGAGCTCCAATTGTGCGCAGGAAAGGAAAATAAATTAGGGACGCCAATCGTTCACAGTCACATAACAAATGTGAATTCTTTAGTGATACATGTATTTTTCCTTTGCTGACACGGTCAATTTCATCTTCACATCTCCAGTTATAATTTGCTGTTGTTGGTGAGACGAACTTGGTCCGCATTTTTGGATGCTCAGTCCAAGTTTTCTACACATATTTCCCGTTTAGAAGCAAAGAAAACCAATTAAATAAGCTCGACAGAGAGCTCCAAATGTGCTCATGAAGGGAAAATAAATCAGTGAGGCCAATCATTCACGGTACATAAACAAATTGCAGCCAGGAGACAAGAGGATGGCTTAGGGCTAAGCTAATCATTCTCACCTCTGCCGGAGCAAGCGACGAGCAAGCACGCCAGAAGGGCCGCCTTGAGCAACCCGCGGCGCTCCATGCCCTTCCTGAAACCCCAAGACAGATAATCAGAAGAAACTCGGGCGAAAATCCCGGCAATCTTAGCGCACAGGGGCCGCGGAATCGCCTTACCAGAGGGGACCGGAGGACCGCCGACGAGTCCACCCCCGAAACCCCGCGCCGCGCGATCGCCGGACGGACCCGGTGGGCCTGGGGGGAGCGCCGGAAGCTGGCTGCGCGCGGCGACTGACCGGCGAATCGGACGGAGCTCGCGCCGGAATTTTATTGCCGTACGTATACTGCTGGAAAAAAAAAGAGAGAGTAGAAAATCGAGCCGTGGGAGCTGCTGGGTAGACGAGGAAGGGGACAAATAAATTATGGATCCTCAATAATTTAAATCACGGGTGCACCTCCCGAGGGGATTTCGTTAGCGAGGGTGTTTATATAGGGGATTAGGAGTACGATTTGTGAAAAGACGGGGCTGCCCCTCCCGAGGCTTATCCGGATTCTGGAGTTCCTCCGGTCAAGATCGCCGGGTCGGGGCCGGAGATCGGATCGGAGAGGAGGCGGGCCGCTACCTGTGACTGGGTCGGCTGTGGCCTTGTGCGTGGGGCCGGTGCCCATGTGCAAATGGTGGGCCCGGGCTTAAATGAATCAACTTCTCGAGTATACCTCTCACAGAATTCTTTTCCAAGTTCCTTTTTTAACAACATTTAATGTATGATCAAAAAAACGTTTATAATATAGGAAAATGTTTGGAAACGGCGCACGGGTCCGAACGCTCGGGAGGTCGCGCACGAGCCAAGCGATCGAGGCCCAATTGTCTCCTGCCCCCCCCCTTCTTCCTGCTCGTCTCCTGCCCCCCACCTTCTTCCTCCTCTCTCTGCCGCACCCATCACGCTGGCGGCCATGCTCCGCGTCTTTCTTCTTCAGATCCCGCAGCCGGCTAGCCCCAATCCCGCGTAGGTCCCTACCTCCAACCACTAGTAGAAAACAGACCTTTCGTCCGTCTCATTAATCACGGTTGGCTTTTGAACCGGCACTAATATGATCATTAGTGCCGGTTCGTTACGGACCTTTAGTCCCGGTTCGTGCCACGAACTAGCACTAAAGGTGTGGTGACAGACTGGCTCCAGCCTGGGGCCCCACCGGAGCCTATAGTCGCGGTTGGAGCCACCAACCGAGACTAAAGGGTTGGTCCTGTCTCTGGTGTGAGTTTTAGTCCCACCTCGCCAAGCGAGGGGCGATCGCCCCGGTTTATAAGTCCACCCCTCTCTGCCTTGTTGAGTTCCTCTCAAATTGAAAACAGATGTCCTTATATGGGAAATTTGACCTCAAATCAAACATATAAAGTTGACACCTGAAATTTCACCCACATAGCATGTGCTAAAAAGTTGAGAGGGTTATGGCAAAAACTGGCTGCATTTCGTATACAAAATGAACAATCTCTTTCGAAGTGTGAGAGTTTTGGACGAAAACTCATGAGTTACAAAAGGATTTCAAATTTTTAAACATATTTTCAGCAAATAATCCTGAAATTGAAAAGCACTTCAAATGAACTCTGAAAAGGTTGAAATTTTGCATGGTATCATCACATAGCATGTGCCAAAAAGTTGAAAGTGTTACGGCAAAAACTGGATGCACTTCGTGTACAAAATGGACAATCTCTTTCGAAGTATCAGGGTTTTGCACGAAAACTCGCCTGTTAAAAAGGCGTTTCATTTTTTTAAACTTATTTGAACTCCATACTTTTTGTGTGTTTCAAATGCACCATTTAAAGCGACATCATCAATTTTCAACCCTTTCTGACTTCATTTGCTATTTTTCATGCACTTACTGATTTTTTTCAACAAAATAACACTGAAATTGAAAAAACACTTCAAATGAAATTTGAAAAGGGTGAAAGTTGTAATGGTATCATCATTTCACCCACATAGCATGTGCTAAAAAGTTGAGAGGGTTACGACAAAAACTGGATGCACTTTGTGTACAAAATGGACAATCTCTTTCAAAGTATGAGGGTTTCGCACGAAAACTCGCCTGTTACAAATGCATTTGATTTTTTTAACTTATTTGAACTCCATACTTTTTGTGTGTTCAAAATGCACCATTCAAAGCGACATCGTCAATTTTCAACCCTTTCTCACTTCATTTGCTATTTTTTATGCACTTACAGAATTTTTTCAGCAAAATAACCCTGAAATTGAAAAACACTTCAAATGAACTCTGAAAAAGGTTGAAAGTTCGCATGATATCATCATTTCACCCACATAGAATGTGCTAAAAAATTGATAGGGTTGCGGTAAAAACTGGATGCACTTCGTGTACAAAATGGACAATCTCTTTCGAAGTATGAGGGCTTCGGACGAAAACTCGCCTGTTACAAAGGCGTTTCATTTTTTAACTTATTTGAACTCCATACTTTTTGTGTGTCCAAAATGCACCATTCAAAGCGACATCATCAATTTTCAATCATTTCTGACTTCATTTGCTATTTTTCATGCACTTACTCATGTTTTAGTAAAATAACACTGAAATTGAAAAGCACTTCAAATAAACTCTGAAAAGGTTGAAAGTTGGCATGGTATCATCATTTCACCCATATAGCATGTGATAAAAAGTTGAGATAGTTACGGCAAAAAATGGATGCACTTCGTGTACAAAATGAACAATCTCTTTCGGAGTATCAGGGTTTCGCACGAAAACTCGCCTATTACAAAGGCATTTCATTTTTTAACTTATTTGAACTCCATAATTTTTTTGTTTTCAAAATGCACCATTCAAAGCCACATCATCAATTTTCAACCCTTTCTGACTTCATTTGATATTTTTCATGCATTTACTATTTTTTTTAGCAAAATAACCCTGAAATTGAAAAACACTTCAAATGAACTCTGAAAAGGTTGAAAGTTGGCATGGTATCATCATTTCACCCACATAGCATGTGACAAAAAAGTTGAGAGGGTTACGGCAAAATCTGGATGCACATGGTGTACAAAATGGACAATCTCTTTCGAAGTATGAGGGTTTCAGACGAAAACTCGCCTGTTACAAAGGCATTTCATTTTTTTAACTTATTTGAACTTCATACTTTTTGTGTGTTCAAAATTCACCATTCAAAGCGACATCATCAATTTTCAACCCTTTCTAACTTCATTTGCTATTCTTCATGCACTTACTCATTTTTTCAGCAAAATAACACTAAAATTGAAAAGCACTTCAAATGAACTCTCAAAAGGTTAAAAGTTGGCATTGTATCATCATTTCACCCACATATCATGTGCTAAAAAGATTAGAAGGTTACGGCAAAAACTGGATGCATTTCGTGTACAAAATGGACAATCTCTTTCGAAGTATCAGGATTTCGGACGAAAACTCGCCTGTTACAAAGGCATTTCATTTTTAAACTTGTTTGAACTCCATACTTTTTGTGTGTTCGAAATGCACCATTCAAAGCCATATCATCAATTTTCAACCCTTTCGGACTTCATTTGCTATTTTTCATGCACTTACTGATTTTTTCCAGCAAAATAACCCTGAAATTGAAAAGCACTTAAAATGAACTTTGAAAAGGTTGAAAGTTGGCATGGTATCATAATTTCACCCACATAGCATGTGATAAAAAGTTGAGAGAGTTACGGCAAAAACTGGATGCACTTCGTGTACGAAATGAACAATTTCTCTCGAAGTATGAGGGTTTCGGGCGAAAACTCGCTTGTTACAAAGGCATTTCATTTTTTTAACTTATTTGAACTCCATACTTTTTTTGTGTTCAAAATTCACCATTCAAAGTCACATCATCACTTTTCAACCCTTTCTGACTTCATTTGCTATTTTCCATGCACTTAATGATTTTTTTCACCTAAATAACCCTGAAATTGAAAATCATTTCAAATGAACTCTGAAAAGGTTGAAAGTTGGCATGGTATCATAATTTCACCCACGTAGCATGTGCTAAAAAGTTGAAAATGTTACGGCAAAAACTGGATGCACTTCGTGTATAAAATGGACAATCTCTTTGGAAGTATCAGGGTTTCGGACGAAAACTCGCCTGTTACAAAGGCATTTCATTTTTTAACTTATTTGAACTCCATAATTTTTGTGTGTTTAAAATGCACCATTCAGACATCATCAATTTTCAACCCTTTCTCACTTCATATTCTATTTTTCATGCACTTACATATTTTTTTCAGAAAAATAACCCTGAAATTGAAAAGCACCTAAAATGAACTCTGAAAAGGTTGAAAGTTAGCATGGTATCATAATTTCACCAACATAGCATGTGCTAAAAAGTTGAGAGGGTTACGGCAAAAACTGGATGCACTTCGTGTACAAAATGGACAGTCTCTTTCGAAGTATCATAGTTTCGGACAAAAACTCGCGTGTTACAAAGGCATGTCATTTTTTAAATTTATTTGAACTCCATAATTTTTGTTTGTCAAAATGCACCATTCAAAGTGACATCATCAATTTTCAACCCTTTCTAACTTCATTTGCTATTTTTCATGCACTTACTAATTTTTTTCCAGCAAAATAACACTAAAATTGAAAAGCACTTCAAATGAACTTTGAAAAGGTTGAAAGTTGGCATGGTATCATCATTTCATCCACATAGCATGTGCTAAATGTTGGAAATATGCCCTAGAGGCAATAATAAATTGGTTATTATCATATTTCCTTGTTCATGATAATCGTTTATTATCCATGCTATAATTGTGTTGATCGGAAACTCAGATAAATGTGTGGATACATAGACAACACCATGTCCTAATATGCCTCTAACAGACTAGCTCGTTGATCAAAGATGGCTATGGTTTCCTATTCATGGACATGCGATATCATTTGATAACGGGATCACATCATTAGGAGAATGATGGGATGGACAAGAGCCAAACTATAAACGTAGCATATGATCGTGTTAGTTTATTTCTACGATTTTCTGCATGTCAAGTATATTCCTATGATCATGAGATCATGCAACTCACGAACACCGGAGGAGTGCCTTGTGTGTATCAAATGTCGCAACGTAACTGGGTGACTATAAAGGTGCTCTATAGGTATCTCCGAGGGTGTCTGTTGGGTTGGCATGGATCAAGACTGAGATTTGTTGCTCCGTGTGATGGAGAGGTATCTCAGGTCCCACTCGGTAATACAACATCACAACAAGCCTTGCAAGCAATGTGACTAAGTGTTAGTCACGAGATCTTGTATTATGGAATGAGTAAAGAGACTTGCCGGTAACGAGCTTGAACTAGGTATGAAGATATCGACGATCGAATCTCGGGTAAGTAACATACCGAAGAACAAAGGGAACATCATACGAGATTAACTGAATCCTTGACATAGAGGTTCGACCGATAAAGATCTTAGTAGAATAGGTAGGAACGAATATGGGCATCCAGGTCCCGCTATTGGTTATTGACCGTAGAGGTGTCTCGGTCATGTCTACATAGTTCTCGAACCCGCAGGGTCTACACACTTAAGGTTCGGTGACGTTTCAGTAGTATAGAGTTATGCATGGTGGTGAACGAAGGTTGTTCGGAGTCCCATATGATATCTCGGAAGTCATGAGGAGCTCCGGAATGGTTTAGAGGTAAAGATTGATATATAGGAAGTCCTATTTTGGTCGCCGGAAAAGTTTCGGGCTCATCGGTAGTGTATCGGGAGTGCCGGTAGTGTACCGAGGACTATCGGGAGAGGTATTTCGACCCAAGAGGCTATATGGGCCGTGGGAGGACTAATACCAGCCCTTAGTGGGCTGGCTAAAGTCTCACACAAGGCCCGTGCGGCTGGGAAGAGATTCCTAAGTGGAAAAGGTGGAAAAAGGCAAAAAGGGTGGAAATAAGGAAGGAGTCCTAATCCTACTAGGAGAGGAGGAGGACTCCTCCTCTCCACTTCGGCCGAAGCCTAGAGGGGCTGGCCCTTGCACCAAGCATCCTCCTCCTCTCCTCCTATATATACTAGAGGGTTTTAGGGTTTTGGCACAAGATTTTCAGCCACGTGCAACCCTACCCTCTAGTCCGTAGTTTCTCCTCTAGATCGGTTTCAGCTGTGCTTAGGCGAAGCCCTGCTGAGATTACTCCACCACCATCGCCGCAGTGCCGTCACGCTGCCGGAAAAATCGTCTACCTATCGACTCCCTTTTGCTGGATCAAGAAGGCGGAGATCGTCATCGAGCTATACGTGTGCTGAGCGCGGAGGTGCCGTCCGTTCGGCGCTAGATCGGAAGGACCGTGATCAAGATCGCGTGACGGATCATGATGAGATCGCGGGACGGATCATGATGAGTTCGCGGAACGGATCGTGATTGGATCGCGGGACGGATCATGATGAGATCGCGGGACGCTCGGTGATTTGGATCGCGAAGACGTTCGACTACACCAACCGCGTTTCTTAACGCTTCCCGCTTAGCGATCTACAAGGGTATGTGGATTCACTCTCCCTCTCGTAGATGCTCATCACCATGGATAGATCTTGCGTGTGTGTAGGAATTTTTTTGTTTCCCATGCAACGTTGCCCAACAGTGGTGTCAGAGCTAGGTCTATGTGTAGATGAGATCTCGAGTAGAACACAAAGAGTTTGTGGGCGTTGATGCTTAGATTGCTTCCTCCCTTGGTCGTGTTTTGGTTCAGCGGTATTGTGGGTTGAAGCTGCCTGAACCAACCTTACTCGTATGCTTACAAGAGACTGGTTCCATGGAATGATGTGTAACTTTGTTGCACAAAGATGGCTGGCGGGTGTCTGTTTCTCCTACTTTAGTTGGATCGGATTCGACAAAGGCGGTCCTTGAGAAGGTTGAAAAGCAACTTATGTATCACCGTTGTGGTTTTGCGTAGGTGAGAATTGTTCTTGCTAGATATCCGTATCAGCCACGTAAAACTTGCAACAATAACTAGAGGACGTCTAACTTGTTTTTGCAGGGTATGTTGTGATGTGATATGGCCAATTACATGATGAGATATATATGATGTATGAGATGAGCATGTGTTGTATAGAATATCACGACTTGCATGTCTATGAGTACGGCAACTGGCAGGAGCCATATGGTTGTCTTTTATTATTGTATGACCTGCATGTCAATCATTAAGCGCTATGTAATGCTTTACTTTATCGACGAACGGTAGCAATAGTAGTAGAATCATGGTGGGCGTGACAACCCCGATGACAACATGTTGATGGAGATCAAGATGATGGAGATCATGGTGTCATGCCGGTAACGATGGAGATCATGCCAGTGCTTTCAACATGGAGATCAAAAGCACAAGTTCATGGCCATATCATGTCACTTATGATTTTCAGGTGATGTTAATCCTTTTATGCACCTTGTTTTGCTTAGGACGACGGTAGCATTATAAGGTGATCCCTCACTTAATTTCAAGATAAATTGTGTTCTCCCCGAGTGTGCACCATTGCAAAAGTTCATCGTGTCGAGACACCACGTGATGATCGGGTGTGATAGACTCTACGTTCACATAAAATGGGTGCAAGCCAGTATTGCACATGCAGAACACTCAGGTTAAACTTGACGAGCCTAGCATGTACAAACATGGTCAATTATGAAATCTGGCAGATGGATGTCAAAACATCGTTTCCTTCCTTAAGGAAAGGTTGTATGAGATACAACCAGAAGGTTTTGTCAGTCCTAAGGATGCTAAAAGGTGTGCAAGCTTCAGTGATCCTTCTACGAACTGAAACAAGCATCTCAGAGTTGGAATATACACTTTGATGAGGTGATCAAAGTTTTTGAGTCTATACAAAGTTTATGAGAAACTTGTATTTACAATAAAGTGAGTGAGATCATTATAGAGTTTCCGGTAAGCATATGTGGTTGACATATTGTTGACCGGAAATGATGTAGAATTTCTGGAAAGCATAAACGGTTGTTTGAAAAGAGTTTTTCAAAGGAAGACCTGGATAAAGCTACCTAATTGTTGAGCATCAAGATCTATAGAGATAGATCAAGATGCTTGATGAGACTTTCAATGAGTACATACCTTGACAAGATTTTGAAAGAGTTCAAAGTGGATCAGGCAGAGAAAGAGTTCTCGTCTGATTTGTAAGTTGTGAAGTTGAGTGAGACTCAAAGCTCGACAACGGCAGAAGAAAGAGAAAGGACGAACGTTGTCCCCTATGCCTTAGCCATAGGCTCTGTATAGTATGTCATGCTGTGTACCGCACCTGTGTGTGCCTCGCCATGAGTCCGTCAAGGGGTACAAGAGTGATCCAAGAGTGGATCACTGGACAACGGTCAAGATTATCCTTAGTAACTAAGAGACTAAGGAAATTGTTTGTCGATTATGGAGGTGAGAAAGAGTTCGTCATAAAGAGTTACGTCGATGCAAGCTTTGACACCTATTCGGATGACTCTTAGTAGCAATCCGGATACATGTAGTAGAGCAGCCATTTGGAATAGCTCCAAGTGGAGTGCAGTAGAAGTGTTTACAGTTTAACATAGAGATTTGTAAAGTACACCCACAGTGTGTCGTGCCAGGAAGCACAACTCTTTAGTCGCGGTTGGTGGCTCCAACTGCGACTAAAGACCCCCCTTTAGTCGCGGTTGGAGCCACCAACCGCGACTAAAGGTGTGTGCTTCCCGCCACCCACGCTCGCTGAAATTCACCTTTAGTCACGGTTGGTGGCTCCAACTGCGACTAAAGGGGGGGGGGGGGTCTTTAGTCACGGTTGGAGCCACCAACCGCGACTAAAGGTCCTCCTATATAAGCAACAATTGAACTTTTTTCATTTTCCCTCTGCTTTCTTCATCTCTTCGACCACAAAGGAGATCGCCGCCCGCGCACCCCAGACGCACCACCTGCCCCGACGCCGTCGCCGCCCCCGATGAGCCGCCCCCGACGCGCCGCCCACGCCATTGCTGCCCCAGATGCGCCGCCCCCGTCGCGCGTCGCTCGGCCCCGCCTCCTTGAGTTCGCGCGCCGTCACCGGCCGTCGCCCCGCTGTGAGCCGCTGACTCGCCTCTGGATTTTTTCTTAATAATTAGATGAATTTTACATATATTAGATGTTAGTTAGATGTATATTAGTTGTTAATTAGATGTATATTAGATAAATTTTGAATGTTAATTAGATGTTAGATGAATTAGATGTTAGATGTATATTAGATGTTAATGAGATTTATATTAGTTGATTTTTGAATGTTAATTAGATGTTAATTAATTATATGTTAGATGAATTAGATTTATATTAGATGTTAATTGGATGTATACTAGATAAATTTTGAATGTTAATTAGATGTTAGATGAATTTCAATTAGATGTTAATTAGATGAATTTTGAACGTTAATTAAATGTTAGAGGAATTTTTTTATAAGATTTTTTTTCTCGGAGTCAATGATGCCTGGCCTCCATCCTCGTCGTCGACTCGTTCGCGACGATGTCCTGCTTTAGAGGGGCAACGTTTGGTACTGGGCCCCGCCGGGCTGGCATTGGGAGGTGCTACCTTCAGGGGCGCGCAGCTTGGTGAGGAACCCGGGTCCCGTCGTCGACCCGAAGCTTCTTTGGCGGCGTTTGTTGGGGAACATCGCATGGGAAACAAAAAATTTCTTACGTTCACACAAGACCTATCCATGGTGATGAGCATCTACGAGAGGGAGAGTGAATCTACGTACCCTTGTAGATCGCTAAGCGGGAAGCCTTAATAAACGCGGTTGGTGTAGTCGAATGTCTTTGCGATCCAAATCACCGAGCGTCCCGCGATCCAATCACGATCCGTCCCGATCAAGCACTGAACGGACGACACCTCCGCGTTTAGCATACGTACAACTTGATGACGATCTCCGCCTTCTTGATTCAGCAAGAGGGAGCGGAGAGGTAGAAGAGTTCTCTGGAAGCGTGACGGCGCTCCGGCGATGGTGGTAGAGCTATTCCGGCAGGGCTTCACCTAAGCACTGCAGAAATCCGATCTAGAGGAGAAACTATGCACTGGAGGAACGGGTAGCACGTGGTTGAAAATTCTGTGCCAAAACCCTAAAAACCTCTAGTATATATAGGAGGAGAGAAGGAGGAGGCTTGGCCCTCAAGGGGCCAGCCCTAGGCTTCAGCCGAACCAAGGAGGGAGGAGTCCTCCTCCTCCACTCCTAGTAGGATTAGGACTCCTTCCTTATTTGGTCCTTTTTGCCTTTTTCCACCTTTTTTCTTTTGGGCTTTTCTTCCCAGCCGCATGGGCCTTGTGTGGGACTTCCACCAGCCCAATAAGGGCTGGTATTCACCCTCCCACAGCCCATGTAGCCTCTTGGGTCAAAATACCCCTCCCGATGGTCCCCCGGTACCCTCCCGGCACTCCTCATACACTACAGATGAGCCCGAAACTTTTCCGGTGACCAAAACAGGACTTCCTATATATCAATCTTTACCTCCGGACCATTTCGGAGCTCCTCATGACGTTCGGGATCTCATATGGACTCCGAACAACCTTCGGTCACCACCATGCATAACTCTATACTATCGAAAAATCACCAAACCTTAAGTGTGCAGACCGTGCGGGTTCGAGAACTATGTAGACATGACCAAGACACCTCTACGGTCAATAACCAATAGCGGGACCTGGATGCCCATATTGGTTCCTACATATTCTACGAAGATCTTTATCAGTCGAACCTCTATGTCAAGGATTCAGTTAATCCCGTATGATGTTCCCTTTGTTCTTGGGTATGTTACTTGCCCGAGATTCGATCGTCGGTATCTGTATACCTAGTTCAACCTCGTTACTGGCAAGTCTCTTTACTCGTTCCGTAATACAAGATCCTGTGGCTAACACTTAGTCACATTGCTTGCAAGGCTTATTGTGATGTTGTATTACCGAGTGGGCCCTGAGATACCTCTCCGTCACACGGAGTAACAAATCCCAGTCTTGATCCATGCAAACCCAACAGACACCCTCGGAGATACCTGTAATGCACCTTTATAGTCACCTAGTTACGTTGCGACGTTTGATATACACAAGGCACTCCTCCGGTGTCCGTGAGTTGCATGATCTCATGGTCATAGGAACATATACTTGACATGCAGAAAACAGTAGCAATAAACTGAAACGATCATATGCTACGTTTGTAGTTTGGGTCTAGTCCATCACATCATTCTTCTAATGATCTGATCCCGTTATCAAATGACATCACATGTCAATGTCTAGGAAACCTTGACCATCTTTGATTAACGAGCTAGTTCACTAGAGGCATACTAGGGACCAAGTGTTGTCTATCTACCCACACATGTAATGTGTTTCCAATCAATACAATTATAGCATGGATAATAAACGATTATCATGAACAAGGAAATATAATAATAAACACTTTATTTATTGCCTCTAGGGCATATTTCCAACAGTGTTCGCGTGGGCCACTTTCGGCGGAGGCAGCCGACCCCGCTGGAGGTGGTACATCGTCGTGTCAGGGAGGAGGACGAGAATGTCTATCGGTACATGGATGCATTGGACGTCAGGTTC
Organism: Hordeum marinum; assembly: GCA_022496015.1. Lineage (NCBI taxonomy): Eukaryota > Viridiplantae > Streptophyta > Magnoliopsida > Poales > Poaceae > Hordeum > Hordeum marinum. Next base: position 502,830,646 of record CM039674.1, on the reverse strand, counting down.
TCCAATAACTGGCAGGTTCTTCAGGGATCTCACCCGAGCTATGATCCTGTCATAGTTCCTTCTCTTTGGGTGTCCACCGCCTGCCGCACGAGACGTCAACTGGATCTGTAGTAGTGATATTATATAATCAATAATATTCGAGATGTATTAGCAATAATATTCGAGATTATATTCGATAATATTCGAGACGATTTATTCGAGATTATATTCGATGATGCATATTATGTACTATGATTTAGTTTTCCTTATTGATTGCATGCATTCTAATTTGAATACTAAATTGTTTTATCTTTCTTCTGGGTTAGTTAAATATAAGCTATGGACAATATCGGCAGAGGAGGAGAAGAGGCTCTGTTCGACATCATACAATCCACGAGCACAAAGCATGAACATGAAGATGATGATGACTCCCAATATCTGAACAATTCCGGTGAGGGTTGTATGTTTGATGAAGACGAAAGAATAGATGAATTCGGCAACGAAGTTGACGAAGAAAATGTTCTTCAAATAACAAAGACCGGCGAGGTATATTTATTATATAAGCCATCCGATGATCATTACATGTCTTAATTGAGTTGTATATCTATTAACGAATCGATCTTTCTTCTTTTAGGCTTCCGGATTGAGCAAATCTTCTACAAGCGACAGGTAAAGCAAGGCACGACCAAAAAGTTGGACCCTGGCGTAAAGTTCAGCATCGATTCCATCAATACATCAACTGGCGAACCGCTTGAACCTAAGAAAAATGCGACCAAGTTCAAGAATCAATGCGGAGTTACTATCAGGGACCAAATCCTGATCTCCACATAAGAATGGAAAAAGCCAGCAAAGGGAGATCGACAAGGAGTTACTTTTTTCGATGAAAGAGCAAAAGATGTGCTTTGGACCGAGCTGATGTCATATTTCACACTACCAGATAACTTGACAGATGCAGATCTGAATAAAGTCAGAAACTATGCTCTTAAAAAGATGGCGATCACATTCAACACCTTCAAGAAAAATGCATGGGCTGCGTACGTCAAAGCAAACAAGACGACTCCAAAATTCGAGGGAGCATTGGTGAAGGTAAAAGATCACTGGGACGATTTTGTGAAGTTTAAGGAATCGGAAGTAGCTAAGGAACGGTCGAGAAAGAACAAGATTAATGCTGCGAAAAAGGAGTGGCACCATACTCTGGGGCCAGGTGGCTACCAGACGACCCTGCCTAAGTGGGATCAATCCGAAAAAGATATGATTAGTGCAGGGGTCACTCCAGTTACAGTGACCTGGCCACCGAGGTGCAGGACATGGTTTTACGTGAATGGGGGAAAGTTGGACCCAAAGACAAGGGCTATTATGGTGAAGGCAAGTCTTAAAAAAGTGATAGATGAAATTCTGATGAACATAGAAGAAGCTCGAACAGGGGTGTTCACGCCCAACAAAGAGGATGACGAGCTTACGCGTGCCCTGAAGAATCCTGAACACCCGGGAAGAACACGAGGGAAAGACGTTGTTCCGTGGTTTGAGGGGTTTGCTGGTTGGAACGACAACTACAGAAGCCATGCGAGAAAGAAGATGCAGGAGGAGCGGAAGAAGAAGGAGGAAGCACTCCGCCTTGAAGGCTTCAAATCAAAGCACCTGGAGTTGGAATCCAAAGTCAGGCGGCAGCAGGAGCAGATTGACTCACTCAGCCAGGAAAGGGCATCTCAACGACAGCATGAGCAGATCAATCCAGCATTGGATACCACCGTCCCATCTATACCGAGAAGCAGCGTGGGTTCCGCCTCAGTCGATATCAATGATGATGCAATGCTAGCTAGGTACCCTATGGATGATATCAAAGACAGGACTAACTGTGAGCTACACATGAAAGTGAAGAACTTATCCATGAAGGTGGCGGATGGCTATGCTTTAGCAAATCCCCCAGAAGCAACCTTCCATTGCAATCCCATTCCAGCTGGCTATGCTCGTGTTGGGGTTGATGAAGTGATGTCAGCATATCATGAGCTACAACTTGACATTCTTGGAGGTGACGACGAGAGAACACTGGGAGAGGCCATACATCGTATCATTCTATGGTAAAAGGATTGCATCGTCTTTCCAAGGCCACTGACTCCTCCTCCTTCAAGTCCTCTGCCGCGTCTGTCGACTCCTCCTCCTCCAAGTCCGGCACCGCGTCAGCCGACTCCTCCTCCATGTCCGGCATGACGTCAGCCAACTTCTCCTCCTCCAAGTCCGGCACCGCGTCAGCTGACTCCTCCTCCAAGTCCGGCACGGCGTCAGCATGCTCCGTCGACTCAGCGGCTCCGTCGCCTAAGCAACAACGGAAGAGAGAGGCCGCAGCTACGACGACTAGCGGTACAACATGCAAGAAATCAGATATTGTCCAAGCCTCAAGCCTCTTCCAAAGTTGCCTTACCACCTGACCGACAAGGAACTCGACAGCGTAGTGGATACCAATTTGAAGGCCCATTTTGGACCGAAATCGCCCCAACCGCCAAAGGAGAAAGTACCTAAGCATGTCTCACAACACTTTATTGATATGGCTCGACCGGCTCAGAAGGACAACGACTATGTGTGGTCTATCAAGAAGTCATATCTTGCAGGACAAAAGGAGTCGAGCTCGAGCTCGAGCCAAGGAGTTGGCAAAAAAAGCGGGAAAACTATCCCCTAGCTGGGAGAATAGGTAGTGCAATCGACCCCCCCCCCCCCGCTCATTGTACAAACACCTGTGAGTATTGTCGGTCGGCCAGAAGTAACCGAAGAACATATTATGATGTCTAAAGAGGCCGGTGTCACTGTTGAACAACTCCTAGGCCTTGAGAAAATCCCCGTGCTTAAAGAGTCAGAAGTAAAATATCAATATGCCCGCGGCAAACCTTTGGTCAAGCCTGAAGATGTCAAGCTTCTACCAACGAGAATGTATGAATTGCATACGTGGTACATGCAAATAACAACAAATACCAATGAAGAGTCCCTCATGGTGAGAGTCCAAGAGACACATTACTTCCATAAAAACGATGTGTGGATTCATTATGCAGAGCTGTTTCAGTTATTCAATCAAGACGCACTTGACTAATCTTTAGTCAGTTGCTATTGTCTGTAAGTGATTTCTTTCTATAATTTAAGTCTCTAGCTTGTGCTCTCGTTCATTACCTGGAATTATCCTCACTATATTCATTTTTCTGGTATTGTACAGAATGAAGATGCATGAAATGAAACAAACTGGACGCTATGGCATTAGGGTCATTGACCCAAATACGATTAATCAAAAGATATGGAAAACTTCATATTTGAGAAAAGACATAGAGAAAAAAACTGATAGAATTTTTGATCCATCTAAACACCCAACCAGAAATACTACTTCCTTACAACTTCGGGTGAGTGTTACTATATAGGACAAATGTTTTGTACGACCGGGTGTAGTTACTCCCACTTTTGTTTGATATGTTGTAGGTAGTATCTATAGTATTGGAGAGTATGTACACGTAGTGTGTAGTATATAAGAATATTTAGATAGTATAGATACTATTTTGTAGGTAGTATGTATCATATTTTTAGCATATTCATTTTTATGTACAAATATGTACATATTTTCATAATATGATAGAAAATATGGATGAACTATACTTTTTTCATGTAGCACACTTTGGAGTATCTTATATATAGTATGTGAACATATTTAAAATGATAAATTAATATATATATACTATCACATGGTAGTATGAAACATGGAAGTAACTACACCCGGTAGTAGGAGGGATTTTCCCTATATCCTCCTACTACCAGGTGTATTTACTCCCATGTCTCATATACTACCATGTGGTAGTATATATATATATTAATTTATCACTTTGAATATGTTCACATACTATATATAAGATACTTCAAGATGAGTTACATGAAAAATAATATAGTTAATTCATAGTTTTTATCGTATTATGAAATACGTACATATTTGTACGTAAAAATGAGTATGCTAAAAATATGGTACATACTACCTAAAAAATAGTAGATATACTATCTAAATATTCTTATATACTACATACTACGCGTACATACTCTCCGATATGCTAGATACTATCTACAACATACTAAACAAAAGTGGAAGTAACTACACCCGGTCGTACGCAACATTTGTCATATATATATATATATTGTACTACAAATTTTTATTTTTGCTTACTAGATGTTAATAAATGTTGTTGATGAGTTATGCAGTTACCACTGGATCTTGTTAATCATTGAAGTTGACAAGGGAAAAGTTGAAGTACTCGACTCACTATTAAAGGATCCATCCGAATACGCAATCGTGAGAGGGCTGCTTGACAGGTAATTTTAATCATTATCACACTATGTTGGCCTCTTTGCCGGCGGGTAGGGCTTGGGCCAAGTTTATCAAACAGGTCCCAGGCGACTGGGCACAACAACTGAAATGGGTGCGACCGAAGGTAATTAAGTACTACTAGCTAGCTAGCTACGTCCGTACATCTCTTTAATTCTAGTTTCAATATCATTATCATGCTTGATTAATTATTACCTGATTGAATTTCATTCTCATAAAGTGAATGGTGTAGGAGCAGGGGAATAATTTATGCGGATACTACGTTTGGGAGAACATTCGCATGATCACTTATGAAAGGAGCAGAAGCGAAAGAAATCTTTGGTTACGTTTGCCAGAACACTATCCATAATTTTTATCATGATCTAGCTAATATATATACACACAACTAATATATTCATCTTGATCTCCATCTTGTACCTGACGGAGATGTAGGGTCAGCTCATACGAGAGGCTTGGGTACGAATAATTCAAGAGGAATTAGCTAGATTTCTGTTCGATCATGTCATAGATTCCAAAGAAGAATACCATTACAAGATCTTCAGGAATTAGCTGGATTTCTACGAAGCTTGCACATCCGACTCGAGATAAACTTTTTCCAAAAAAAAAAGACTCGAGATAAACTGAGCCAGAACCGTTGAGACGTCAGAGCAAGCCGAGCACGCGACAGTAACACGCGGGATAGCATGAATGTTTCCGTGATATGGTCAGTCTCACCCTGACGATGCCAACCTCCCATCCTTCCTCCGTTCTACCATCTGCGACGACCCACACGTACGCCTGAAATTTTCTCCGGTCTTTCGTGTTGGCCCTCTCACATGCATTCCACTGCGCCGGCAAGCAAACAATTTGTTAACTGTAACTAAAAGCCCAGCACACACGTTTCGTTAACCGATCGAGTCTTCTCAGAGACTCAACCGGACCGCAGACACACGTTAAGTCGACGTAAGACCTGAGAGGAGAGGGATGGAAAGAAAGAAGGCGAGAGGCCAGCTCGCCGATCAGCGACGTGTGATTTCTTGCCACACGAACAAGTTACTACGTCGGGTTCATGCATAACCAACTCAACAACAAACTGATAGATCGGCGCCCCTGCGATGATAAAGCTCTACCAGCTGCCATGTCGCCGGACGCCGGCAGCCGGCACTGAACGCTGAATCGGGTTGGTGAGATATGTGGCATCGATTTCTCACCTTAAAGTTAAAAAGGCTGTGTCTACTCTTAGGTCAGTGTCCCTCCTGCTAGCAATAGGCGGCAGATGCAACCTCGTTGTTTTGCTTTCGTTGTTGAACGGATGCTTTGATTTGGTCGTTGTTCCGTTATCTAACGATAGTGCAACCAAATCCATGTTGGATCTTCTATATGAAGAGAAATCCTACTCTTAAGCCAGCTTACACATTCTTGTCTCTCTACTTGGCCTGTAATTCCAAAATTTATTTCTTCGCCTAACAGAAACTTAGGGCTCCTTTGTTTCAAAGGAATGTTCGAGGATTAGAACCTTTTCTTTTAAATCTACTTTGTTCATTTGGTTCGTAGGACTATATCCTATAGATAGAAAATTTCCTCTAGATAATCATTTGTACGACATTTGATAGGAAACCTAACACCCACTTCATTTCCCTTTTACAATTATTTTACATGTGGCACGTTGTCCCAATCATGTGTTTGTCCTACTCTTGTAACGAACTCCCTGCAAATCAAAAAGGTCATTAGTGTTAAATATTAAAATAATGATTCCTAAATGGGTCTAAAATTATCTACTTGCATTAAGTTATGTTCCACTCAAACAAATATATTAGGACCCCCTTAGTTGGCAACGTTCTCCCGAAGGGATGATATTTGCGAACGATTTCGCTAGCAATTTTAGTTGGGAGGGATGACAATTTTCTTGAGAGTGAGATGATAGTTTCTATCAGTAAACGCAATTTTCCGTAAAACCAGAACCATTTCATGTCGTCTAAAACTAAAATTGTCACAAAAGGGGTTTGTTTACCATCCCTCTCCAGCAAACATCAGATAAAAGATTTTTGATATATTAAAGGGCACTGCTAGGTGTCAACGTGCCGACCGAAATTTTGGTCAGTCGGCTGTCTAACATTCGATCTAGCGCTCATTAAGGGCCCCGATTAGCGCACAGGTCATGCGCGTCGTCTTCCTCGCTCCCCACACACCCCCTTGGAGAAAAAAAAAGGACGACCAGCGGCGCTCGCCGATCGCGTCCCGTGCTCGCCATATGCAGCTCCGCCACCGACCAGAAGCAGCTCTGCCCTCGCCCCCCTCCCTCCAAGTTCGTTCTGGCTCTTCCCGGCTCCACCTCATGCAACTCTAGCGAAGGAACGCCGTCCCTTCCAACTTGTAGCTCGACGATAGTTCTCCACCAACCCCCTTGAGTTCGTCACCGCTGCCATGAAGCCATCGCAGTACTAGGTTGCATCAATTGTGAGGTGCGAGCTCCAACTTTTTGTCATCACTCTCTGGTTGAAGCTTTTCAAAAATAGGGTTGAAGCTTTTTATGTCAACAATTGCAACATTTTTGTTGTGCAGACACGGCTTAAAGCTTTCTATGCAGCCCGTTGAAGCTTTCTATAAAGTGGGTTGAAGTTTTTCAATTCAACGATTGAAGCTTTCCAATCCAACGGTTGTAGATTTTTTTTATTTCGAAGTGGTGGGATGAAACTTCTCTATTTTGTCGATTGAAGCTTTTTCAAATACGGTTTTGAAACTTTCACGTGAACGGTTGTAGCATTTCTCGGTGCACGCGGTTGTCCTTTTTTTCTGTGCCATGAAGCTTTTTCTATCCGCCATGAAGCTTTTCCACATGAACTTATCTATCCGCCATGAAGCTTTTTCAAATTACAGTTGAAGCTTTTATATGAACGATTGTAGCCTTTTATATGCGCGCTATCCGGTTGAAGCTAGATATACGGTGGATTGAAGCTTTCGAATCAAACAATTGTAGCCTTTTTGCATCGTCGATTGCAACATCGGTGGAGGAGTAAAATGCTTTCAAATTGAAGCTTATGCTTTCAAATTGAAGCTTGGGGGAGAAGGTGGTTGCAGTGGTGGGGGAGGAGGTCGCTCCGCAGTGGTTGTACCATCTCCGGCAAATTGTTCCAGCACTGGAACTATTCCAGCTCACGGGTGGTGTATGCATAGCGACTTCCGACTCCATCTCGTCGGGGCGGAAGGAACCTGTAGCCGGGGGCAGTGGAAGAAATAGGCATGGTCGCTGAGGTTCACTAGTGCAGAACAGGCCTATAGTCGCGGATCGTAAGGGTCTTTAGTACCGGTTCTCGAACCGGCACTAAAGGGTGGGGACTAAAACCTACCCCCTTTAATGCCGGTTCAACACAGTCCGGCACCAAAGGTCCTCCACGTGACATCCGACGGCGCCGTGGGCTTGGGGACCTTTAGTCCCGGCCGGGACTAAAAGTATTTAGTTTTTTTAATTTTGTTTTATTTTTCCTTTTAATTCTTTAGGGGTTTATGAATTAATTATGGTTTAATTTTCTTTTTAATTTTGTATTTTCCATTTAATTAATTTTCATTTCAAACATATATTACGCTCCTACGTACATACTTATACACACGTTGTGCATGCACATATATATAAATATAAATAGAATTTTTCGTAGAACTACGATCATATTGGCCAGCTGCAAAGGTCACATTGTTGTGACTGAAGGTATATGGACTATTGGACATAAGCGTGAGTAGGATAGAGAAACTGGTGACAAACTGTTTGGAGTGCCGATGCTGGAGCCCAATGTGATACTACCAGAAAGGACCAGCGGTGCAGCACGGCGGTCCGGAAAATCTACCGTGCACGGGACCTCCCGTGCGTGCATCGGCCGCTCGGTGATGCATCATGATGTGTCAGATTGTTTATTGAATACTACACTCAAATATGTCAATACAACACAATACAAAGCGTATGGTGTGTCAGATTGTCTTGTAGCAGTTGTCCTTGCATGCGTACTTATGTCAGCTTTTTACATAAAGGTGAAAGAGAGTGGAGAGATGTACTTGCATGCATAGCTATTTGTTCCTTCTCTCCCACTAAAAACTTGCGTTATATTTTTCATGTGAAATGTTAAACAACTCATAGCTTTTGAATCAAATATTTGTTTTTGATTTTTTTACATATTTGAACTCCTGGTGTCAAAACCTTTAAAACAAGGCCAACCTTTGATACTTTTCAAACACGTTTAAATTTTAATGTTTCATATTTCATATGTGAAACAAACCTATTTCACAAGAAAATATGTAAAAGTTTATTTCACAAAAGTGAAATATGTCTTGAAATATTAAGTGAAATGGACGCGGTCCTGAAATTGGTCTGGGAAATTCAATTTCATATTTCAGTCTCCCATGATATATACCTGTTGCATTTTAATTTCATATTTCAATCTCACATTTATTGAAATAGATGCGGTACGAATCTAGTCTGGAAATTGAAATGGACGTGGTCATGAAATTTCATATTTCAATCTCACATTAATAGTAATGGATGTGGTACTAAAACTGGTCTAGAAATTAAAATGGATGTGGTCTGAAAATTTTATATTTCAGACAGACATTATGTATTACAGTTGCATTTCAATTTCATATTTTATGTATTACAGTTGCATTTCAATTTCATATTTTCAAAATCATATTAATTGAAATGGATGTGGTACTGAAATTGATCTTCAAATTGAAACAAATGCGGTCTGAAAATTTCAATTTCATGTTTCAGTGTCACATTATATATACTGGTTGCATTCCTATTTCACATTTCAATACCACGTTAGTTGTGAAATGTATTTTTTTAGTTGAGTGAAATATGTGATTTGGAATTGATGAAATAGAATTACTTGAAATGTGTTCAATATTGGTCTTATTTTAAACTTCTTGATGGGAAAAATCCAGATATGTAAAAATATCACCAATCAGATTCATGGTTCAAAATATAACACCCCCCAAAAAGTTCACTATGTATGTAGTAGTTGATGGGAGAGACAAATAGGTGTGAAAGAAAATAATACTATTTAAATAAGAGGAGAGGTAACGTTGGAGGCAAAAGGTGGCAAGACATGGGCAGAAAATGTCACACGAGGTGATGTGCTAGAATGAATAAATACAAAAGAACATAACAATACTGTAGCCAATACATAACTGCATGGTCACGAATTTCCAACAGATCAAGGGCTCCTACATGCATGGGACCTCCCGTGCACCAGGGAGAATCCCTTTTCTCGTGCACCAGGGAGCAAGAGAGAGAAAGAAAATGAGGGCATAAAGAGGATAATAGCAGAGTTAGAGGCGCCCTCAACTGCATGGCAGATGTGCGGCCCACAAACCGCTGTTCTAGGGGTGTATTCTGATTCTTTTGGCTTTAATTAGAGCATCATCAATAGGTGATGTAAAAACACGACGGTGATGCATTTTGGCCATTTGGGGCACTATATTTGCAGCGCCGCAACGGCTGACACAAAATCCCCATGCCCACACGTCCACCCGCAACCGCTTGCAGAAATTCCACCGCCCGCAGACCACGTCCTTGCCCGCTGCCATCACCGTCGATTCTATGCTGCAACCGCTAGACAGCCGCCACTAGCCACTCCTCCGCCGATTTCCACTCCGCTGGCCAACAATTTCCACCTACCCGCCGCATCCATGCGGCCACCCAAATCCGGCATCCGCATTGCCAGCCTTCGCCCGATCAACGGTTCACCTCCCCCGAGCTATCGACTTTGGCCTCCGCTACTCAGGTTGCCGCTTGGGTTTGGCCCGCCGTCGCTCAGCTCGGGGCCCCCAACATTGCATCGAGGATATGGCACCGCGCAAGCCGCCCTGTCGCGAGCTCCGCCCAGTACCATGGCGTTCAACTAAGGAAGTCAGGGCACTACGTCGCCGAAACCACTTGCGAGTGGAGGCGTAGGTGGATCGGCACCTTCGAGACGCCCGAGCTCGCCGCACGCCTGTACGGCGAGGTGACATGGAGGTTTGGTCGTAGCTAAGCCGAGCTGAACTTCCGCGACATGGCCTCAGCCAAGGAGGTGCAGTTCCTCGCCCCTGAGATTTGCATTGTCTCCCGCGAGGAGGGGAGCCCCGCCGTGTTGACGAGCGACGAAATGTCGAGGAGAGCGGTAGGGTTTACATGAAGAAGTTTGCCGGGGCTAATCAACACCTCGTCAAGGCGGAGCTTCGATTCTTTGCCGAGAAGGAGAAGGCGAAGTCTCGACGGAGGAGAGCGCCCTCGAATCGAAGCTCCTCAAGACATGGCCTCAGCCAAGACCGTGAAACTTCATGTTCAATTATGTAGTTTAAAATGTTTAATGCAGAACTAGCAGAGTTCAAAATTACAAAATGTGGAATGAATCACGTTCAAATGATCATTGTTAGGGCACCACTTTTACATCACCTATCAAAGCAGCAACTGTCTCCGTTATGTAAACTTTGCCCTATATGGATATTTATCACATCACCCGTTGGAGATGCTCTTAAGCAAGTGGGTCCTCAGTCCTCACCCGATTAGCAAGCACATGCACGGAGGCGCTCCGGTGCATGAAGTCAGTTGGTGGTAAACCAAAGAGGGGTATACGTTTTGCAAAAAAAAAATTGGACTTGGAATGGCTACGATCCACACAATAATGGCTTACTGAAATTTTGATCATACTGCCCTAGTTGAGGCTCAAATCAAACATACCCTAGGACTCCCTCTCCAACCGCCAAGCTCATGAATCCTACCCCGTGTCCGGATCTGTTGGTTGGGACCCAAAAACGCGCGCCCGCTTCCTCGTCGGAGGAGGACAGGAGGATGTCGAGGAGGAGCGAGATCGAGTACACATCGCCGGAGGAGAGGATGCCGATCGAGGATGAGCGAGATCGAGTACACATCGCCGGAGGAGAGGATGCCGATCGAGGATGAGCGAGATCGAGTACACATCGCCGGAGGAGAGGATGCCGATCGAGGATGAGCGAGATCGAGTACACATCGCCGGAGGAGAGGATGCCGAGGAGGAGCGAGTCAGCATCGTCGGTTCAGGTTTGCGGCCGTGTGTGGACTTTACGGAGTCGGTTAGGTTTGCTAGAGACGGATAAGTGGTTTTCAATTTTTTATTGAGAACCTACGCGCACGCAGCCATTCTCTTTTTTGACCGTAACCGGCAGGAATTCTGCCATTTTTTTAAAAGCTCTTTAAATTGCAGGAACATGGAAACATAGAAATAGTAAAAAAAAACATATACCTTTTTCTTTGGGAACTGCTAGGCGTCCATCGGTGGATCCGTAACAAATATCCATTAGCTGACTAACCGTCCGATAAACGCGCACGCAGCCGTCCGATATACCAGTTGGGTCGTCTCCTCCGACCAAACACAACCTGAAACAACGATCCAGTTTCAAAAACAAGCTTGTTGTCATGGCCCCGACAACCCCGCGCCCACCGCGGTGCCGCCCTCAACCACCGCAAAAACGGCCGCCGCCGGCGTGGCAAGCCTCCATGGCGCACCACATCGCGTGCCAGATGGTCGGATCGGACGCCAACCTAGCTGACCGAGGACCCCTGCTTGGAGAATGGGCCCGACCATCTTTCTCAGCTCCCGCCGCCGTCGTCGAGGGGCTTCCGCCGCGAGCTGGATATTCTAGTTGGTTCACAAATCCCTCAGTGGTGTTTCCTGAAGCTCCATCGAGCAGATCCCATCAACAGTCTTTGGTGAGATCCCCTGTTTCTGAAACTCTAGCTCTGATCCATTCTGAAACATGAACACCTGTGTGAAAAACAGAGCAATGAGCCTCTCAAAATTTAGTTGCACATGAGCCTTTATAATTCCCGAAGCAATTGCTCTGCTCAACATGTCCAGCTTGTTTGTATCTAAGAAACATGAGACACTCAAAACTTAGTTGCATTTGTTGATGCCTCTGGTTAATGCTTGTACTGTTGAGTTGCCCTGCTCCTAATTTCATGAAACTTTTTAATGGCATGCTACCATACACTACTATAGAATGGTCCAAACATGACACATCAATCAGAGACCCTTCGACGAAACTGTATTCGATGCATGAATCGCAAACACTATAGTGTGAGCTCCGTCGCTAATGGCACGAACTGTGTGCGAAGGAAAAAGATCCTATTTTAACGAATCACACGTAGAGATATTGCTAGCACACAAAAAATTAATGGTATTTCATAACTAATGGATTGAGCAGCAGCTCGTAGAGCGCCTGAAAAATAATATTTATTATTTGAGCTATATCCTGCCATAAGAAGACCAATAGGAGCTATACTTGAAATGGCAATCCATAAAAAAACACCAATACTAAGATCGGCTAAAACAAAATGAGGGATAACTAAAAAACTTAATAAAACTGATATGACTGCTATAGAGGGTCCAATGCTAAATAAAGAAATATCTCCTCGAGATGGCAGAATATCTTCTTTAAAAAGTAGTTTAGTCCCATCTGCTATAGCTTGAAGCAGGCCCAGGGGGCCAACATATTCAGGACCAATACGTTGTTGTATCGACGCAGATATTTCTCTTTCTAACCACACAATTACGAGTACCTCTATTGTAATTCCCAAAACGAGGCTCAAAATGGGTAGAATCGATATCAGTCCATAGACTTCTTTTAATAATTCTGATTTCGAATTTTTTTTGCATATGTATTAAGACGCTTGGCCTGATTTCGAAATTGTCCAGAGTTTTATATGTTGTTTTCATTGCAAAATGATGGGTCTCCTTCCATAACTTTCCAATTACGAGTACGAGAATTGAAAGACATGAATATTCTAAATTCTCTACGGCGTCTAGTAGATAGATAGAATATTTTCAGGAACAAGAAAATCAGAAGAATCTTTCTCTCTATTCACTATCATTCCGCGTCTTCGACTTCTATTAGTTTCTTTTCTTCTTTAATGCAATAGCTATAGTTTGATATAAGAATCCATTTCGCAAAGTAATGGAAACCATTCTCTTATAGGAAATGGTTCGAAAATCGCTATTCCACCTTTTAGGTATCGTGAAAAGTGATACCTGTGAAGATCGTGCATTTCAGTCAAATTCAGATCCGTTTTTCGAGTCCATGATATAATATAACCAAATTGGATAGATCTTCCACCTGTTTAGCTAAGAAAGATCTTGTAGCACTTAGCAACGAGGCCCTATCCATTAGTATTCCACATAAGAAATCCATTCTAGAAAAAAATACAATTAGATTAGCTCTTCATAGACAAACTTGGGGTTTGCGAGCCAAGGTAAGATCGGCTCGGGATCATGGGACCCTTTTCTATCAGATAGGAGGGGCTCTTGTACAAAATAGACTTACTAAGTAATAACCCCATAGAATCTATCTAAGAACTAGAAAAATGGGGTTCTTTATCTTTCCTATACTTAGAATTATTATTATTGTAATTTACTTTTAGATTTGGATAGTTTCTGAAACTATTATATCTATTTGCACAAATACCTCGACGCTTTTCAATTCTTAATACATAAAGCCCGATAAGCATGTCTTGGGTTGGTACGCAAATATGATCCCCAATAGCGGGAGATAAGAGATTCATATGAGAAAACATAAGTAAACGGGCTTCCGCCTGAGCTTCCAAGGATAAAGGTAGATGAACAGCCATTTGATCTCCATCAAAGTCCGCATTGAAACCCTTACACACTAATGGGTGTAAAGAAATAGTATGCCCCTCTACTAAAGTGGGTTGAAAGGCCTGTATGCCTAATCTATGCAGAGTAGGTGCTCTATTTAACAGTACAGGATGTCCCCGCATAACTTCTTGAAGTATTTCCCATACAATGGGTTCCTTTTCCCAAATTTTCCTTTTAGCAATCCTGACATTAGAAGTTTCAAAGACCCAACATGCATTTTTTTTGCATTGGGCTCTTTCATAAACTGATTTAAAGATCAGTTAGTCCACCATAGTTTTTCTTTACGGAAAGATAATGAGATGGCTCCCTGTGCTCTGATTGATTTTTTTGTATTATGATCTATCTAGGAGCAATACCAAAGTGTTTCAAAGGAGGATTACCTTGACTTAGGTCTGCCTCCGGTCTAAATTAAATCAACCTAAGTGAAATGGAGTCTCTATCGTTCCACTGCAAGAGTTAACTATGAGACTTCATACACCTTAAAGTTCATAGAACGAAAAGAAGTTTTTTGGAGGCCCTTATCCTCATTACACCTAGCATTTAGTGGGCTGGATATTTACCTTATCAACTAGCAAATCCATAAGGGTTCTATTTGATTAGGCACCCCATGTCCAATCACAGATCCCGGAATTTCTACAATAAATTAGATAGGTAGCTAAGCTAATCTAGTTCCCTATACACGAATCTGTTGTCATTCTACTGCAACAGTTGTACTGCAATGATGAATACCTTAAAGCAGGTATAAATAGAAAGAATTTTGCTAAAATGGAAAAGGGCTTTCTTTCTAAAGAAAGATGCTAATTTGATTAATATTAATATCGGGAGATCGAATGAATTTATGCTTCACTAATTGAATGATAAATGACTACAAGCGAAGGAGATAGATGGTTTAAACAATTGGACAAAAAGTTTTTCCGTCATCCCATTTTGAGGACTTACAGAAATACCTCGGATAGTACCACAATCTCTTATACGCACAATAATATGTTGAACTACTTCAACAAGTCTACGTGTAAGATATCCAACATCTGCTGTTCGTACAACAGTATCTACAACTCCTTTGCGGGCTCCATAGCAGGAAATTATATATTCTGTCAAAGAAAGCCCCTCGCGTAAATTGCTTTGAATAGGTAAATCAATCATTTGTCCTTGAGGGTCCGACATTAATCCTCTCATACCTACTAATTGGTGTACTTGAGATGCATTTCCTCTGGCTCCTGAATAGTTTAGTCCCATCTGCTATAGCTTGAAGCAGGCCCAGGGCCAGCATATTCAGGACCAATACGTTGTTGTATCGACGCAGATATTTCTCTTTCTAACCACACAATTACGAGTACCTCTATTGTAATTCCCAAAAGGAGGCTCAAAATGGGTAGAATCGATATCAGTCCATAGAGTTCTTTTAATAATTCCGATTTCGAAAAAGAATTGATAGTTTCTACCTCTACCCTATCTATTATCATTTCAATGATCAACTTCCCCCATAATGATATCTATACTACCTAATATCGTCATGATATCAACCAATTTCATTTTTTTAACTAGCTGAGGAAGAATTTGCAAATTAATAAAACCGGGTGGACGGATTTTCCATCTCCAGGGGAAAAGGCTATCATCTCCTACTAGATAAATCCCTAATTCACCTTTTGGGGCTTCCACTCTTACATAAAGTTCTTGCCTTGACAATTCAAAATTGGGTGAAGGTTTTTTACCAAGAAATTTATACTCAAAATCATTCCATTCAGAATTCTTTTCTTTCTTAAAGCGTCGGATTTCTAAATTCTCATAAGGTCCGCCAGGAATTTTTTCTATAGCTTGTTGAATTATTTTGATGGATTCGCTCATTTCACCAACTCGTACTAAATAGCGAGCTAATGAATCCCCTTCTTTTTGCCATTGGACTTTCCAATCAAATTGGTTGTAAGACTCATAAGGATCCACTTTACGAAGATCCCATTGTATTCCAGAAGCTCGTAACATCGGTCTCGATAAGCCCCAATTTACTGCTTCTTCTCCGCTAATAAAACCTACTCCTTCAACTCGCTCTAAGAAAATGGGATTCTGTGTAATAAGTTGTTGATATTCAACAACTCCGCGTAAAAAATAATCACATAAATCTAAACATTTATCGATCCATCCATAAGGTAGATCGGCGGCTACTCCTCCGATGCGGAAGTAATTGTGCATCATTCGCATACCTGTAGCAGCTTCAAATAGATCCTTTCTTCCTTAATTCATTATTCCATGAAAATGGATTATTCCATGAATTCCTCAAAGTGAGGCTCATCAAAATGAAAAATCTAAGACTACTATAAAGACTACTAAAAAAATAATAAAACAAGAATTTTTTTTGAAGGATTAAATTACTGCTCCCGAATATTCAACTGACCGATTAATTTCTTATAACGTACTCTATTTTTCTTTGCCAAATAAGCCAGCAAACGTCGACGTTTTCCCAAAAGTCTTCGTAGACCTCTTTCCGATGAAAAATCTTTTTTGTGTAATTCCAAATGTGAAGCAAGTCTCCGTATCTTATTGGTGAAACTGAATACTTGAAATTCAACAGAACCCCTGTTTTCTTCTTTTTCTTCTTTTTCTTCTTTAACCATAAATCCCAAAAAAATTCTACCTCCTTTCTTTTTCATGTATTTTTCTGATCAGGAAAAATAAAAAATTATGTCAGTTATTTTGAAGTTATTCTAATCTCGTACACACACAAATTTGCAATTATTCATCTACTACTGGAATTTGGATTTATATCGGAAACATTCCTATAATGAATTCCTTAGGAACCTTTATTATAAATGGAATATACCGAATTGTGATCAATCAAATATTGCTAAGTCCTGGTATTTACTACCGCTCGGAATTAGATCATAAGGGGAATTTCTATCTACACCGGGACTATAATATCAGATTGGGGAGGGAGATCGGAATTAGCAATTGATAAAAAAAGAAAGGATATGGGCTCGCGTGAGTAGAAAACAAAAGATATCTATTCTAGTTCTATCATCAGCTATGGGTTCGAATCTAAGAGAAATTCTAGATAATGTTTCTTACCTTGAAATTTTCTTGTCTTTCCCGAATGCTAAGGAGAAGAAGAGGATTGAGTCAAAAGAAAAAGCTATTTTGGAGTTTTATCAACAATTTGCTTGTGTAGGTGGGGACCTGGTATTTTCGGAGTCCTTATGCGAGGAATTACAAAAGAAATTTTTTCAACAAAAATGTGAATTAGGAAGGATTGGTCGACGAAATATGAATCGGAGACTTAATGTTGATATACCTCAGAACAATACATTCTTGTTACCACGAGATGTATTGGGTCCTTCCAAAGCATCGGGTAACCATACGTGAAGAGGGAATTGTGCGGATTTCGCAATTGCACCAAGGAATAATAAAAAAGCACACAAAGTAGTAAGTAAAGAGTTAATTCCATTATTAGGAATCCAGTTATTAGCTATTTTGAACAAATCCCTAAACTCTAAACTACCTGTTATCCAAAAAAAACCTAAAATTCCTAATAATAGACCAAAATCCCCTACACGATTAGTTACAAAAGCTTTTTGACAAGCACTCGCTGCGATTGGTCGTGTAAACCAAAAGCCTAATAACAGAAGCAGCAGCAATTAGTGGATTCATGGTGAGTAGTTCCTCGTGTCAAAAAAAAAGAAATGGTTAAGGATACAATCAACCAATAAATTCTTACTTCTAAGCTCTATTGGGGAGAAGTAAAGTAACTAAAAAGTACAAATTGAAATCAAATTGAAATGATAATGTGAATTGTCCGAACTACATAGAAGGGAATTCTATATCCATATATCGGATTAGATAATGAATCTAACCTAGGAATATATAATAGAATATCCTATATACATTTGTTTCTTCTATTTTGTTTGCATATTTTCTCATTTTCTATTGAATCGGATTCTAAAATCATTGCTTAAAGTGGAAACCCGCATAAAAAAGGACTCCACTTATAGACATTAAGGATATTATAGTATAGATCTAGCCTGACTCCACCCTCCTTAATGCATATATACTTTGAAAATTCCATAATATAGTCTATTCTATTCTCTCTCCTACAACTCTAGGCTATATATTCATACGCATTTCTAACTATTGCAACCAAGCAGATTATCTGGAACCATGCATGAATTGAGCTAAGCTGAAAAAATAATAATATTTGTTTCACTCCCGTAAGAAACTCTTGTATTGTAAGAAAGAGCCATTATACCAATTCAGAATTTCTACTAGAAATGACTAATGGTTACAAAAAGTTCTATACATAAGAAAATTAGACTTTCTTCCACGGAACTATTCACGGCATATCACACATTTTCCATTTGTTTTATACTCTTTCCTTATTCTTAGAATAATTTTTATGCTCTTTTGAAGCATCTCGCGGGATATTTAAGCATGAAATATTCGCTGGTTTTTTCCTTTTCCTTTTTACTATAGTCTATTCTTATATTATTTTTCTTTCCTTCCATGGATTCTTTGGTCAAGAATTGTCTAAGATTAGATTCATAGTTTAAAAAAGGATACGGAAATATGAAAATAAGAGCTTCCGTTCGTAAAATTTGTACAAAATGTTGACGGATTCGTAGGCGTGGACGAATTAGAGTGATTTGCTCTAATACGAAGCATAAACAAAGACAGGGGTAATCTTTCGAAAAAGAACTTTACTTTCTAAAAAGTAAAAAAAAGTACCCGCGGAAATGTCCCAATTCCAAATAAAATAATTTGAAGGTGGATCCATCAAATACGATTCAGAAAGTAGTTGCTTGTGTGATGTATGGCAGATTTTGTTCTTATGAACCGTTTGTGATTAGAGAAGATAACAGAAGCGGCTACCAAAACTAAATACATGTGCAAAGTACGTCATATAGTTCACTCGGATAAACTGTGTGCGTTGATACAGCAGAACACAAATGACTCAGCATAACATGATGTGTGCGATATACAGTAAATAGGTGAGTGATGAGAATCGTGTGCGAACACTAGAAATAACACAGACGATTCATACCGACAAGTTGTGTGTGTTGTGGGCAGACCGTTGCTGCTGAATAATTGTCAGCGATGGATGAAATCATTACAGACGCTACGTTAGGAAGTGTCGTTTGCCTGTATTAATATCGTAGACGTTTTATTATGTTGACCGTGCGCCTCCAGATATGTCCGTCCTCCTCTCTCATGTCTTGTCACCACATTGTTGCCCGAGTATTCCAGTGCACGCTTCGGCACAACTTTTGGGTTTTAGCCACACGCTCGCTCGATGATCCCGTTCCTGCTCAGAACCGCGCAGGTTCCTGCACGCAAAACCATGCTACGGCTCTAGCTTCCTGCCATGATCGGTGAAATCCCCAATGCTTGCTGACCTTCTATATAAACCCTCACAGCCGACGACTCCACATTGCCTTCACCCTTCATCCCTGTAGCTTGTCTAGTTTGCTTCTCTCCCAATCAGCAATGGTAGGCCGTTCGTCGTTGCCCAGCCACTCCGCCAGAGGACATCTCCAGCTGGGAGGCTTCACCGCGTCGGTGCGACAGTCCTCTGAAGCGTGTAGTGCACGTGGCGTCCCTGGTGGGTGTGCGCATGCCACCAACTACACGCTCCACCACCACTGCTCGAAGGCAACTACTGCCGGTGGCTGCCGTGGCCGCCACCACGCAGGCCGCCGCCGGGGCCGCCACCCCACCGTCGTCCGTCTTTGCCACGACCCCATCGTCAGAATGTGGGGTCATAACCCACCCCGCCACCAAGGACCGAATGCGGGAGGTGGAGTCCGCCAAAGGCTCGCAACCGGGCTTCTGTGTCGCAACCCTTGCACGCTACATCTACTTCCTAGAGAAGGAGGTGGAGCACCAGGTCATGCATGCAAAGAAGCTCAACGATGTCGTGGCCGGAGTAGAAGCCGCAGCGGCGGTGCGGAACACTAGTAGAAAACAGGGCTTTGGTCCAGGCCTAGAAAGCCCATTAATCCTGGTTCACTCACGAACCGGGACCCATGGGCGCATCGGTCCCGGTTCGTGAGGCCAGGGCGCCGGCCGGGCCTCGTGAGCCACTGGTCCCGGTTCATCTGACCCCTTTGGTCCCGGTTCGAGACACGAACCGGGACCAATGGGCCTCGCTCCTGGCCCACAACCACTGGTCCTGGTTTGCAGCTGGAACCGGGACCAAATGGGGTCCTTTAGTCCCGGTTCCAGCCACAAACCAGGACCAAAAGGAAGCCTATATATACCCCTTGCCCCTGCCCACGAGCAGAGCAGTGCACTGCTCTGTTTTTTTGGCCGGCCGTGGGAGAGATTTGTGGTGCTCTAGCTCACCTCCTATGCACATGAGGTGCTCGATGAAATGCCCGAGCCACACTTAAGCTTTCTCCTCCCGAAGCTCCTTGTCCAAGCTCCATTTTCCTCAAGATTTGTCTAGGTTTAGCAGTCCATCCTCTCCCGTCCTCGTCCTCACCGCCGTCGATCGCCCGCGCCGATCTCGACGCCGACACCACCGTGGTTAGCCTCTTCTTCTTATCTTCTTTCCAAAAGGAAAAAGTTCTTGTATCATTTAGATAGATACTTGTGTAGTTTTCTTACTTTTATTATTGTTTGTTATTATATAGTGCGATGGTTTTGGTATCCGCCTCCGTCGGCCCTCGTCCTGTCTATGATTCGGATGTGGTATATATTATCTTTTATAACTATTTGTTTTATTTAGTGTTTATGACAATTATGCCAAACAACGTGACATAAATTTTTTAATCTAGGAGGTATCTGAATCGGAAATTCCAACCGACATAGAAATTCTTGTCGAGAAGTTAAATTTGTTTGAAAAAGAAAACAATTACTTGAAAGAAAAATTGCAAAGAGTTGAAGAGGAGAAGATAAAATTGGAGTTGCATGTTGCCGATGTCGTCGACGATCACAAGATCAAGATGGATGCAATGCGCTTGAAGATTAGAAAGATTAGAAAATATGCCATTCATACTAAGGCTTGGTATCATTATGCCGTTGGATCATTATGCCGTTGGATCATTTGGTATCTTAGTTGCGGTTATGATCGCATTTGTTGTTGCATTTAAATTGTTTACGTAGTTTCAATGTATGTCTTAATTAGATGCTCTAGAAAGCTATATGTTGTTCAATAATGAGAACTACGTATGAAGTTTATGTATTTATTTTGGTCATTACTGTACTTTGGCTTTAATGTGATGATAAATTTCTATTAATTTGGTAACTTTTCTATTCATGATATTCTGTACTGGTTTTTAATACAGTTAATTATATAACGCACGCAGATGTACCGACAATGGATGTACGGTGACCGACGCACCTCCGAGTATATTAAGGGCCTGCATAATTTTCTCGAAGCGGTTGTGGCGAACAAGCAAAATGGTTTTATGCATTGTCCATGTATGTGTGTGATAATACGAAGGCTTTCTCCAACTCTAAAACCCTACACTTCCACCTGCTTGAGAAGAGTTTTATGCCACACTATAATGTTTGGACCAAGCACGGAGAAAGAGGGGTTATGATGGAAGACAATGAAGAAGAAGAGGATGATGACAACTATGTGCCTCCTGAATATGGTGATGCTGCAACAGGGGAAGCTGAAGATCAAGAGGAACCAGACGATGTGCCTGATGATGATCTTCGCCGGGTCATTATTGATGCAAAGAGACAATGCAAAAGTGAAAAGGAGAAGTTGAAATTTGATCGCATGTTAGAGGATCACAAAAAAGAGTTGTACCCCAATTGCGAAGATGGCAACACAAATCTCGGTACCACACTGGAATTGCTGCAGTGGAATGCAGAGAATGGTGTACCTGACAAAGGATTTGAGAAGCTACTGAAAATATTGAAGAAGAAGATTCCAAAGGATAACGAGTTGCCTGATAGTACGTACTCAACAAAGAAGGTTGTATGCCTTCTAGGATTGGAGGTGCAGAAGATACATGCATGCCCTAATGACTGCATCCTCTACCGCGATGCGTACGAGGATTTGAACGCATGCCCGGTATGCAGTGCATTGCAGTATAAGATTAGACGAGATGACCCTGGTGATGTTGATGGCGAGCGCCCCAGAAAGAGGGTTCCTGCCAAGGTGATTTGGTATGCTCCTATAATACCATGGTTGAAACATCTATTCAAAAACAAAGAGCATGCCAAGTTGATGCGATGGCAGAAAGAGGACCGTAAGAAAGACAGGAAGTTGAGACACTCGCTGACGGGTCGCAGTGGAGAAAGATCGAGAGAAAGTGGAGAGACTTTACAAGTGACCCAAGGAATGTATGGTTTGGTTTAAGTGCAGATGGCGTTAATACTTTTGAGGAGCAGAGCAGCAAGCATAGCACATGGCCTGTGACTCTATGTATGTATAACCTTCCTCTTTGGTTGTGCATGAAGCGGAAGTCTATTATGATGCCAGTGCTCTTCCAAGGCCCTAAGCAACCCGACAATGGCATTGATGTGTATCTAAGGCCATTAGTTGATGAACTTTTACAACTATGGAATGGAAGAGGTGTACGTGTGTGGGATGAGAAAGAACAGGAGGAATTTGACCTACATGCGTTGCTGTTTGTAACCATCAACGATTGGCCTGCTCTCAGTAACCTTTCAGGACAGACAAACAAGGGATACCAAGCATGCACACACTGTTTAGATGACACCGATAGTATATATTTGGACAAATGCAGGAAGAATGTGTACCTGGGGCATCGTCGATTTCTTCCGACCAACCATCAATGTCGAAAGAAAGGAAAGCATTTCAAAGGTGAGGCAGATCACCGGAAGAAGCCCGCCCTCTGTCCTGGTGATCACATACTTGGTATGGTCAATGATTTACAAGTAATCTTTGGAAAGGGTCCAGGCGGACTATCTATTCCGACTGACGATGCGAGACGTGAACCCATGTGGAAGAAGAAATCTATATTTTGGGAGGTCCGCTCTGCAATCTACGTGATGCACATGACGAAGAATGTTTGCATGAACCTGCTAGGCTTCTTGGGAGTGTATGGGAATACAAAAGATACACCGAAGACATGGGAGGAATAGCAACGTGTGCATGAAAAATACGGCATGCATCCAAAGCAGTATGAAGGTCCTGCCAGCTACGCTCTTACCAAAGAAGAGTAGGAAATCTTCGTTGAATGCCTACTCAGTATGAAGGTCCCGTTTGGCTTCTCGTCGAATACAAAGGGAATAAGAAATATGGCAGAGAAAAAGTTCTAGAACCTAAAGTCTCATGACTGCCACGTGATTATGACGCAACTGCTTCTGGTTGCATTGAGGAGGCTTCTACCAGAAAACATTCAACTAGCCATTGTGAAGCTATGTGCATTCCTCAATACAATCTCTCAAAAGATGATCGATCCAGAAATCCTGCCAAGGTTAAGGAGAGATTTGGTGAAATGTCTTGTTAGTTTCGAGCTGGTGTTCCCACCATCCTTCTTCAATATCATGACGCACATCCTAGTTCATCTAGTCAACGAGATTGTCGGTCTGGGCCCTGTATTTCTACACAATATGTTCCCTTTTGAGAGGTTCATGGGAGTCTTAAAGAAATATGTTCGTAACTGCGCTAGGCCAGAAGGAAGCATCTCCATGGGCCATCAAACAAAGGATGTCATTGGGTTTTGTGTTGACTTCATTCCTGACCTTAAGAAGATTGGTCTCCCTCAATCGCGGTATGAGGGAGATTGACTAGAAAAGGCACGCTAGGAGCGGACTTAATAATATCTAGGGACGGGCGTTCTTGGTCTCAAGGACACTACACAGTTCTACATAATTCTACCTTGGTGACCCCGTATGTCGATGAACACAAGAATATTTTGTGCTCCAAACACCCGAAGCAGTGTGATGACTTGATTACATGTGAACACATCATGACTTTTGGCAGTTGGTTGCAAATACGTCTCATGGGTGACAACACTGTTTCTGATAAGCTGTACTCATTGGCCAGGGGACCATCTTCGATTGTTTGACTTACCAAGGGTACGAGATAAATGGGAATACATTTTACACGGTCGCCCAAGATCAAAAGAGCACCAACCAAAACATCGGTGTCCGCTTTGATGCAGCAACCAAGAGGGGAAAGGACACATATCATTGTTACATAGTGGACATATGGGAACTTGACTATGGACATGATTTTAAGGTCCCTTTGTTTCAGTGCAAATGTGTCAATCTCTCAGGAGGCGGTGTACAGGTAGACCCACAGTACGGAATGACAACAATGGATCTGAACAATCTTGGGTACACAGACGAACTATTCGTCCTAGCCAATGATGTGACGCATGTTTTCTCTGTGAAGGACATGTCTACCAAACCGAGAAAAAGAAAAGATAAGGAAGCAAATACATCATACTATGAGCCAAAGCGCCACAGTTCTTTCAGGAAAAAGAGACATCGTGGGATTAAAGGGCAATATAGACCTGTCTGAATATTATGAAAAGTTTCATGAAATTCCTCCCTTCAAAGTCATGGCTGACTCAAGCACCCTGTTAAACGATGAAGATTATCCATGGTTACGACGCAATAAGCAAAGGACACAAGCGAAGAAAAAGTGAAGACTTTCTCTGCACAACTATTATGATGATGCCTTTGATCTAGAATATCACTACAGTTACATGTGAGGAAATGAAATGCCTTTTGTAACAGATGAGTTTTCGTATGAAACCCTGATACTTCGAAAGAGATTGTCCGTTTTGTACACGAAGTGCATCCAGTTTTTGCCATAACCCTCTCAACTTTTTATAACATGCTATGTGGGTGAAATTATGATACCATGCCAACTTTCAACCTTTTCAGAGTTCATTTGTAGTGCTTTTCAATCTCAGGGTCATTTAGCTCAAAGAATGAACTAATAGTAAAAAGAATGAACTAGAAAACTTTTATGAAACTCTAATAACAAAAAGAATGAACTAAAAATAATCAAAAAATATTCTGTGATGATCAACTAAAACAAAACTATAATATTCTTCAATAGCAAAAAGAATCAACTAAAAAGCTTTTATAAAACTCTAATAGCAAAAGGAATCAACTAAAAAGCTTTTATCAACCTCTAGTATTTTTGAAACTACAATTATATAAAAAATTTGAAACTAAAATTATATAAAATTTATGCAACTAAAATTATCAAAGAATTTTTTTCAAAACATTAATAGCAATAAGAATTTTCATAAAGAAATTTTTTATTAGAAACTTTAATAGCAAACTAAAATAACAAAATCTGTTTTTGATTAAAACAGACATATAAAATAACCTAAAAATTACCAAATTGAATATAATGATAAAACACAGTAATATTAAATAGTAGGAAAAAGAATCACTCAAAAATCTATTTTATAGTAAAGTTATTCACAAACTATCATTCACACAAAGTTCAAAAAAAATTCAAATTTAACTATTCAAATTTGAAAACTAATGGCACTAACATAAAGTTTATAATTCTCGTGACCTGAAAGCAAAAAAGAATCACCGAAAAATAGTAAGTGTTTAGCTGTAAGTAGGAACAAAATAAAATAAATAAAGCAAAAAATAAAACAAAAAACTGGAAAAAAATAATTTTGAAAAATGTCACCTACTAGGCCACCACGGCGTGAATACGACTAGAAACCCAACCAGCTTGTTGGGCCAGGATTCAGGTCCGCAGTAGGCCCAATAGGCCCACAGGCAGAGGAGTGATAGATTAGGCCCGCAAGCCTGAAGTTGAGAGGAGCTCGAGAGGGCGGGCGCAATAGCGCTTGTAAACCACTCTTGAGCTCTCTCGCTAGCAAGGTGGGACTAAAAATTTGGCCCCGGGCAGCACCAACCGGGACCAATGCACACCTGTGGTCCCAGTTGTTTGTTGAAAACTGACCTTTGGTACCGGTTGGTGGCACCAACCGGGACCACAAGTATGCATTAGTCCCGGTTGGTGCCACCAATGGGGACCAATGCTCTCGCTATATAAGCCAACACTTAGGAATTTTCAGCATTCTCTCCCCCGACGCCGAAACGCCCGATGCCGCCAGGCTGCTCCGCCACTCCCCATCGCTGTCTGCCACTCCCGACGTCACCAGCTGCTCCGTCGCCCCTGACGCCGGCCGCCGCTCCCTGCCCCGACGCCCTGACCCCCAGTGAGCTCCCCTCGCCCCTTCCCCTGCGCTCCGCCGCCGCCACCGCCGCCGCCGCCGCTGACAATTTTTTTGTTCATAGATTTTTTTGTTCATTGCATTTTTTATCATCTGTATGTATGTATGTATGTATGTATGTATATAGACACTGTTAGTATGATGATTTTTTTTGTTCATAGAATTTTTTTGTTCATAGATTTTTTTGTTCATAACATTTTTTTCATATGTATTTATGGATGGATGTTCATAGAATATGTTTTTGTTCATAGAAATTAGTTAAAATGAGGGGGACGTCGGACATGACATGAGGGGTGAGCGTCGTTGTCGTCTACCCCCTCCCTAATAACTTTGACATGAGGGGGGACGTCGCTCATGACATGTCTGACATCGGACATGAGGGGTGAGCGTCATTGTCGTCTACCCCCTCCCCGATAACTTCGACATGAGGGGGGACGTCGGACATGACATGTGGGGGGACGTCGGACGTCAGACATGAGGGGTGAGTGTCGTTGTCGTCTACCCCCTCCTCGATAACTTTGACATGAGGGGGGACATCGGACATGACATGAGGGGGGACGTCAGACATCGAACTGAGGGGTGAGCGTCGTTGTCGTCTACCCCCTCCCCGATAACTTTGACATGAGGGGGGACTGTTGCAAATATGCCCTAGAGGCAATAAATAAAGTGTTTATTATTATATTTCCTTGTTCATGATAATTGTTTATTATCCATGCTATAATTGTATTGATTGGAAACACATTGCATGTGTGGATATATAGACAACACTTTGTCCCTAGTGTGCCTCTAGTAGACTAGCTCGTTGATCAAAGAGGGTCAAGGTTTCCTAGCCATTAACATGAGATGTCATTTGATAACAAGATCACATCATTAGGAGAATGATGTGATGGACAAGACCCAAACTATAAATGTAGCATATGATCATGTCAGTTTATTGCTACAATTTTCTACATGTCAAGTATATGTTCCTATGACTATGAGATCATGCAACTCACAGACATCGGAGGAGTGCCTTATGTGTATCAAACGTCCCAACATAACTGGGTGACTATAAAGGTACTCTACAGGTATCTCCGAGGGTGTCTGTTGGGTTGGCATGGATCAACACTGGGATTTGTTACTCCGTGTGACGGAGAGGTATCTCAGGGCCCACTCGGTAATACAACATCACAAAAAGCCTTGCAAGCAATGTGACTAAGTGTTAGTCACGGGATCTTGTATTAAGGAAATGAGTAAAGAGACTTGCCTGTAACGAGGTTGAACTAGGTATGGAGATACCGACGATCGAATCTCGGGCAAGTAACATACCGAAGAACAAAGGGAACATCATACGGGATTAACTGAATCCTTGACACAGAGGTTTGACCGATAAAGATCTTCGTAGAATACGTAGGAATCAATATGGGCATCCAGGTCCCGCTATTGGTTATTGACTGTAGAGGTGTCTCGGTCATGTCTACATAGTTCTCCAACCCATAGGGTTTGCGCACTTAAGGTTCGGTGACCTTTCGGTAGTATAGAGTTATGTATGGTGGTGACCGAAGGTTGTTTAGAGTCCCGGATGAGATCCTAGATGTCACGAGGAGCTCCGGAATAGTCCGGAGGTAAATATTGATTTAGATGAAAGTGGTGTTTGAACTCCGGAAAAGTTTCGAGCATTTACGGCAGTGTACCGGGAGTGACGAATGGGTTCCAGGGACCACCAAGTGGGACCCACATACCCCAAGGGGCCACATGGACCTTAGAGGTGGTGCACCAGCCCCTGGTGGGCTGGGCAAGCCAGCCCAAGAGGCCCTATGCGCATGGAGAAGGAGGTAGAGTAGGGGCCAAGTTAGGGAAGAGTCCCACTTGGAATCCACCTCCCTTGTGGGAGGTGGACTCTCCCCTATTGCCTTCGGCCGAAGCCCTCCTTGTAGGAGGAGCAAGGCTGCCTCCTCTCCTCTCCCTCCTATATATAATAGAGGATTTTGAGGGCAGCCCTCACCCTAATTCTGCCAAGTGCTGCCCTCTTCTTTCTCTAGATCGTTTTCTCCTCTAGATCGGTTTTTAGCAGTGCTTAGGCAAAGCCCTGCTGGAATTTCTCCACCACCATCGCCGCAACACCGTCGCGCTGCTGAAGAACTCGTCTACCTCTCCGCTCCCTCTTTGTGGATCAAGAAGGCGGAGATCTTCACCGAGTTGCACGTGTGCTGAATGCGGAGGTGCCGTCCGTTCGGTACTTGATCGGGAGTTCTTGGGACGGCTTGCCATTTGGATTGCAGAGACGTACCACTACATCAACTGCATTGTTTAACGCTTCCACTTAGAGATCTACATGGGTACATAGATCCAATCTCTCCTCTCATGGATGCTCATCTCCTAGATTGATCTTGGTGAAGCGTAAGATTTTTTTTGTTTCCCATGCAACATTCCCCAACAGTGGCTTCATGAGCTAGGTCTATGCGTAGATGAGATCTTGAGTAGAACACAAAGAGTTTGTGGGCATTGATATTCAGATTGCTTCCTTCCTTAGTGTTTTTTGTGTTCCATCGACTGACATGTGACTTCGTCGCGTAAAGATGGCTGGCGGGTGTCTGTCTCTCCCACTTTAGTTGGATCGGATTTGGTTAAGGCAGTCCTTATAGAAGGTTGAAAAGCAATCTTCATATCATTGTTGTGGTTTTGCGTAGGTAAGAATCGTTCTTGCTAGATACCCATAGCAGCCACATAAAACAGGCAACAACAATTAGTGGACATCTAACTTGTTTTTGCAGGGTATGTTGTGATGTGATATGGCCAATTGCATGATGTGATATATGTGATGTATGAGATGATCATGTTTTTGTATAGAATATCATGACTTGCATGTCGATGAGTACGACAACTGGCAGGATCCATAGCGTTGTCTTTGATTATTGTATGACTTGCGTGTCAATCTTTAAGTGCTATGTAATGCTTTACTTTATCGCTAAACAGTGGCAATAGTAGTAGAAGCATGGTGGGCACGACAACCCCGATGGCGACACGTTGATGGAGATCAAGATGATGGAGATCATGGTGTCATGTCGGTGACGATGGAGTTCATGCCGGTGCTTTCAAGATGGAGATCAAAAGCACAAGTTCATGGACATATCATGTCACTTATGAATTGCATGTGATGTTAATCCTTTTATGCACCTTGTTTTGCTTAGGACGACGGTAGCATTATAAGGTGATCCCTCACTTAAATTTCAAGATGAACTGCGTTCTCCCTAAGTGTGCACCGTTGCGAAAGTTCGTCGTGTCGAGACACCACGTGATGATCGGGTGTGATAGACTCTACGTTCGCATACAACGGGTGTAAGCCAGTGTTGCACATGCAGAACACTCGGGTTGAACTTGACGAGCCTAGCATGTGCAAACATGGCCTCAGAACACAAGAGACCGAAAGGTCGATCATGAGTCATATAGTAGATATGATAAACATGATGATGTTCACTATTGAAACCACCTTAACTCACGTGATGATCGGACTTGAGTTGGTGAATATGGATCATGTGTCACTCAGATGGCCCGAGGGATGTCAATTTGAGTGGGAGCTTTAGTAATTTGAGTAACTAAACTCATTATCTTGAACAATAGTCTTAGTAACGTTTGCTTATTTATGTTGTAGATCAATGGCTCGCGCAGTAGCACCCCTGAATTTTAATGCATTCCTAGAGAAAGCGAAGTTGAAAGATGATGGAAGTAACTTTGTAGACTGAGCCCGTAATCTGAGGATTATCCTCATGGCTTCCCAGAAGGCATATTTCCTTGATGCACCGCTTGGTAACCACCTGGCAGACTTGTCATCCGAAGACGTTAAGAATGCTTGCGAGGCACGTTTTGGAGATTAATCAATAGTTCAGTGTGCAATATTGTATGGCTTAAAACCAGGACTTCAAAGACGTTTTGAACGTCATGGAGCATATGAGATGTTCCAGGAGTTGGAGTATATCTTTAAGAAGAATGCCCGGATCGAGAGGTATGAGACCTCCGATAAGTTCTATGCTTGCAAAATGGAGGAGAACGGGTCTATCAGTGAACATATACTCAGAATGTCTAGGTATTCGACTCATCTGGCGGAGTTAGGGATGCCTCTTCCACCAAAGGCGATCACTGACAGAGTTCTTCAATCATTGCCACCAAGCTACAAGAGCTTCATGCTGAACTATAACATGCATGGGATGAACAAGTCAGTCGCCGAGCTGTTTGCGATGCTAAAAGTCGCTGAGTATGAAATCCAGAAAGAACGTCAAGTGTTGATGGTCAATAAAACCACTAGTTTCAAGAAGAATGGCAAGGGCAAGAAGGGTAACTCCAAGAAGGGTGGCAAAGCAGTTGCTCCTCCCGTGAAGAAACCTAAGGCTAGACCCAAGCCAGAAACTGAGTGCTTTAATTGCAAGGGAACTGGTTACTAGAAGAAGAACTACCCCAAGTATTTGGCTAACAAGAAGGCGGCCAACAAAAAACAAGGTATATATGATATACATGTTATTGATGTGTACCTTACTAGCTCTTGTTGTAGTGCCTGGGTATTTGATACCGTTTCGGTTGCTCACATTTGCAACTCAAAATAGGAACTACGGAATAGACGAAGGCTGGCGAAGGACGAAGTGACGATGTGCGTGGGAAATGGTTCCAAGGTTGATGTGATCGCCGTGCATGCTCTCTCTTCGATTACCATCGGGATTAGTGATGAACCTGAATAATTGTTATTTAGTGCCTGCGTTAAACATGAACATTATATATGGATCTTGTTTATTGCGAGATGGTTACTCATTTAAATCCGAGAATAATGGTTGTTCTATTTATATGAGTGATATATTTTATGGTCGTGCACCCAATGTGAGGGGTTTATTCATATTGAATCCTGATAGTGATGATACACATGTTCATAACATTGGTGCCAAAAGATGTAGAGTTGATAATGATAGTACCACTTTCTTGTGGCACTGCCATTTGGGTCATATTGGTGTAAAACGCATGAGGAAGCTCCATGCTGATGGACTTTTGGAGTCACTTGATTTTGAATCACTTGACACATGTGAACCATGCTTCATGGGCAAGACGACTACAACGCCGTTCTCTGGAACAATGGAACGGGCAAGTGACTTGTTGGAAATCATACATACTGATGTGTGTGGTCCAATGAATGTTGCAGCGCGCGGTGGATATCGTTATTTTCTCACCTTCACTGACGACTTAAGTAGATATGGATATATTTACTTAATGAACAAGTCTGAAACATTTGAAAAGTTCAAGCAATTTCAGAGTGAAGTTGTGAATCATCGTAACAACAAGATTAAATTCCTATGATCTGACCGAGGAGGTGAATATCTGAGTTACGAGTTTGGCAGTCATTTAAGACAGTGTGGAATTGTTTCACAGTTGACACCGCCTGTAACACCAAACGTAATGGTGTATCCGAAGGTCGTAATCAAATCTTATTAGATATGGTGCGTTCTATGATGTCTCTTCCCAATTTTCCACTATTGTTTTGGGGTTATGCATTAGAGACAGCTGGAATCACTTTAAATAGGGCACCATCGAAATCCCCTAAGACGGCGCCATATGAACCGTGGTTTGGCAAGAGGCCAAAGTTGTTGTTTCTTAAAGTTTGGGGATGTGATGCTTATGTCAAAAAGCTTCATCCTGAAAAGCTGGAACCCAAAGCGGAGAAATGCGTCTTCATTGGATACCCTAAAGAGACCGTTGGGTATACCTTCTATCTCAGATCCGAAGGCAAAGTGTTTGTCGCTAAGAACGGAACATTTCTTGAGAATGAGTTTCTCTCGAAAGAATTGAGTGGGAGGAAAATAGAGTTTGATGAGGTTATTGAACCTTTGCTTCAACCAGAGAGTAGCGCAGCGCAGAAAGATGTTTCTATGGAGCCTACAAAAGTTGAATAGGAAGTTAATGGTGATGATCATGAAGCTTCGAATCAAGTTACTATTGAACCTTGTAGGTCGACAAGGGCGCGTACTGCTCCTGAGTGGTACGGCAACCCTGTCTTGGAGGTCATGTTGTTGGACAATAATGAACCTACGAGCTATGGAGGAGCGATGATGGGCCCGGATTCCGAGAAAAGGTTAGAGGCCACGAAATCCATGATGGGATCCATGTATGAAAACAACGTTTGGACTTTGGAAGTATTACCTGAAGGGCGAAACGCCATTCAGAATAAATGGATCTTTAAGAAGAAGACAGATGCGGACGGTAATATCACTATCTATAAAGCTCGACTTGTGGCAAAGGGTTTTTCAAAAGTTCTAGGAGTTGACTACGATGAGACCTTCTCACCTATAGCGATTCCTAAGTCCGTCAGAATCATGTTAGCAATAGCTGCATATTTCGACTATGAAATTTGGTAGATGGATGTCAAAACAACATTCCTTAACGGTTTCCTTGAGGAAGAGTTGTATATGATGCAATCGGAAGGTTTTGTCGGTCCAGAGAATGCCGACAAAGTTTCCAAACTCCAACGATCCATTTATGGACTGGTGCAAGCATCTCGGAGTTGGAATAAGCACTTTGATGAGGTGATCAAAGCGTTTGGGTTTATACAAGTTTACGAAGAAGCTTGTATTTACAAGAAAGTGAGTGGGAGCTCTGTAGCGTTTCTAATATTATATGTGGATGACATATTGCTGATTGGAAACAATATAGAAATGCTGGAAAGCTTGAAGGAATATTTGAACAAGAGTTTTTCAATGAAGGACCTAGGAGAAGCTGCTTTCATATTAGGCATTAAGATTTATAGAGATAGATCAAGACGCTTGATAGCACTTTCACAAGCACATACCTTGATAAAGTTTTGAAGAAGTTCAAAATGGATCAGTCCAAGAAGGGGTTGTTGTCTGTGTTACAAGGTGTGAAATTGAGTAAGACTCAATGCCTAGTAACTGCAAAACATAGAGAGAAGAGGAGTGTCATCCCCTATGCTTCAGCCGTAGGCTCTATCATGTATGCAATGTTGTGCACAAGACCCGATGTCATCCTTGCCATAAGTATGGCTGGAAGGTTTCAAAGTGATCTTGGAATGGAGCACTGGACGGCGGTCAAAAATATCCTTAAGTACCTGAAAAGGACTAAGGAAATGTTTCTTGTTTATGGAGGTGATCAAGAGCTCATCCTAAAGGGTTACGTCGATGCAAGCTTTGACACTGATCCGGATGACTCTAAGTTGCAAACCAGATATGTATTTATTCTCAACGGCAGAGTGGTAAGCTCGTGCTATTCCAAGCAAAGCGTGGTAGCCGATTCTACATGCGAAGTGGAGTACATCGCAGCCTCAGAGGCAGCGAAGGAAGGTGTCAAGATGAAGCAGTTCTTGACAGATCTTGGAATAGTGCCTAGTGCACTGAATCCAATGACTCTGTTCTGACACAACACTGGTGCCATTGCTCCAGCCAAGGAACCAAGGTTTGACAAGAGGACCAGACACATAAAGCGACGCTTCAATTCCATCCGTGATTACATCGAGGAGAAGGCATAAATATTTGCAAAGTGCACACGGATCGGAATGTTGCAGAACCGTTGACTAAACCTCTTCCAAGGGCTAAACATGATCAACACCAGAACTGCATGGGTGTTCGATTCATTACAATGTAAATCACATAGTGATGTGAACTAGATTATTGACTCTAGTGCAAGTGGGAGACTGTTGGAAATATGCCTTGAGGCAATAAATAAAGTGTTTATTATTATATTTCCTTGTTCATGATAATTGTTTATTATCCATTCTATAATTGTATTGATTGGAAATACATTGCATGTGTGGATATATAGACAACACTTTGTCCCTAGTGTGCCTCTAGTAGACTAGTTCGTTGATCAAAGATGGTGAAGGTTTCCTAGCCATTAACATGAGATGTCATTTGATAACGGGATCACATCATTAGGAGAATTATGTGATGGACAAGACCCAAACTATAAACGTAGCATATGATCGTGTCAGTTTATTGCTATAGTTTTCTGCATGTCAAGTATATGTTCCAATGACCATGAGATCATGCAACTCATGGACACCGGAGGAGTGCCTTGTGTGTATCAAACGTCCCAACATAACTGGGTGACTATAAAGGTACTCTACAGATATCTCCGAGGGTGTTTGTTGGGTTGGCATGGATCAAGACTGGGATTTGTTACTCCGTGTGACGGAGAGGTATCTTAGGGCCCACTCGGTGATACAACACCACAACAAGCCTTGTGAGCAAGTTGACTATGTTTTAGTCATGGGATCTTGTATTACATAAACAAGTAAAGAGACTTGCCAGTAACGAGGTTGAACTAGGTATTGAGATACCAACGATCGAATCTCGGGAAAGTAACATACTGAAGAACAAAGGGAACATCATGCGGGATTAACTGAATCCTTGACATAGAGGTTCGACCGGTAAAGATCTTCGTAGTATATGTAGGAATCAATATGGGCATCCAGGTCCCGCTATTGGTTATTGACCGTAGAGGTGTCTCGGGCATGTCTACATAGTTCTCGAACCCGCAGGATCTACACACTTAAGGTTCGGTGACGTTTCGGTAGTGAGTTATGTATGGTGGTGACCGAAGGTTGTTCAGAGTCCCGGATGAGATGCTGGAAGTCACGAGGAGCTCCGAAATAGTCCGGAGGTAAAGATTGATATATAGGAAAGTGGTGTTTGAACTCCGGAAAAGTTTCGGGCATTTCCGGCAGTGTACCGGGAGTGACGAATGGATTCTGGGGACCACCAAGTGGGGCCCACATACCCCAAGGGGCCACATGGACCTTAGAGGTGGCGCACCAGACCCTGGTGGGCTGGGCAAGCCAGCCCAAGAGGCGCTATGCGCATGGAGAAGGAGGTAGAGTAGGGGCCAAGTTAGGGAAGAGTCCCACTTGGAATCCACCTCCCTTGTGGGAGGTGGACTCTCCCCTATTGCCTTCGGTCGAAGCCCTCCTTGTAGGAGGGGCAAGGCTGCATCCTCTCCTCTCCCTCCTATATATACTAGAGGATTTTGAGGGCAGCCCTAACCCTAATTCTGCCAAGTGTTGCCCTCTTCTTCCTCTACATCGTTTTCTCCTCTAGATCGGTTTTCAGCAGTGCTTAGGAGAAACCTTGATGGAATTGCTCCACCACCATCGCCGCAACGCCATCGCGCTTCCAGAGAACTCATCTACCTCTCCGCTCCCTCTTGCTGGATCAAGAAGGCGGAAATCTTCACCGAGTTGCACGTGTGCTGAACGCGGAGGTGCCGTCCGTTCGGTACTTGATCGGGAGTTCGTGGGACGGCTTGCGATTTGGATCGCGGAGACGTAACACTACATCAACCGCGTTCTTTAATTCTTCCGCTTAGCGATCTACAAGGGTACGTAGATCCAATCTCTCCTCTCATAGATGCTCATCTCCTAGATTGATCTTGGTGAAGCGTAGGAATTTTTTTGTTTCCCATGCAACGTTCCCCAAGAGGGACGTCGGACATGACCTGAGGGGGGACGTTGGACGTTGGACATGAGGGGTGAGAGTCGTTGTCGTCTACCCCCTCCCTGATAACTTCGACATGAGGGAGGACATCGGACATGACATGAGGGGGGATGTCGGACGTCGGACATGAGGGGTGAGCGTCGTTGTCTTCTACCCCCTCCCCGATAACTTTGACATGAGGGGGGACGTCGGACATGTCATGTGGAATTTTTGACATAGATTTATCAAGAATGTCCCCATTATGGATGTGCACAAGTTGATCCAATTTTTTTATGATCTCATCTATATATATATATATATTCTTCTATATGTCACCTTGTGTGTCAAAGTATTGAAGAAATCCATGGCTTCATCATTATCCGGAAGTAACAAGCGTATGATTCTACGAAGCTCTTCAAAGTTGTTTTGGAACAGAGTTCCGGATAGAATAATTCTCTTTTTGGTACAAATTTCAGCATAGGCCTTCCAAATAGCGATATTCGAAAGGCTCTTGCTGAACTTCGTACCAAAAAATCTAATTAATTATCCTATCCGGGACTCCATTCCAAAACAATTTTGGAGAGCTTCATACCATTATGCGCCTGTTACTTCCGGCTAATGATAAATCCATGATTTTCTTGAATCCTTTGACACTAGACAACATGACATATAGAAGGGTAGATGAGATCAGGAAAAATATGGACCATTTTCTGCACATCTAGAATGGCGCCATTTTGCTAAATCCCTTAAAGGTTAAGAGAATCCCTAGTTTGACATTCATGAGAGAGGCGGTCCGGACGACGGACATTCATGAGAGAGGCGATCCGAACGTCGTACATTCATGTTTGTATATTAATTGCCATGTTGTAATATTTGCAGAAACTATGGATCAAAGAGACTTGGAACAAGAACGGTTGTTGGGGGAGATAATCCTCACCGGACGTGATGTCTTGTCATTTCTTAACTACACCGATGGTCCGGAAGGCGAGGATGATGGCTCCGGTGATCGAACAATGGAGAAGGAAGGACATGATCATGATGGCTCCGGTGACCGAATGCCGGAGGAAGATGGAGACCATGATGACGACTGCGGTGGCCGAACGGAGGAGGGAGTTGTTGCAAAGTCCAGATGTGTATATATTAATTAAGCCTGTGCTGACTAGCTAGTTGATGCATTAATTGTTTTGGTATGTACATATATTAACTCTTCTTTCTTCTTTTATAGCCCTCCAGACCGAGCCAAACTTCGGTAACGAGACGAGGCCCGAAGAAAAGGTTGTGCAAGGATGAAAGGTTCACGATCACAGCACTCACGGATGATGGCCTACCGATTGAACCCAAACGGACCAAGGACGCATTTTCTGCTCAATGTGGAGCTATTGTTAGGGACAACATCCTGATCAGCTTCAAGCATTGGAATAAGCCTAAGGATGACGACCCTGAAGTTTCTTATGTCGTCGATAGACAGAAAGATGATCTTTGGACCTCGCTGAAGGAAATTTCACCCTAACACCAGAGGAGGATCCGAATAACCCAGTTATAGAGCCACTAGTCAAGGTGTGTGCTCTTAAGAAGATGGCAGATCTATTCAGGAGGTGGAAGAATGAGCTGAAATCAAAGTTTGTCGACAAAGGGAAGACTCCAGAATTCACCGGCCGATTTGAGAAGATAAGAGATTATTGGCCCGCATTTGTGGCCTACAAGAGATCAGGCAAGAGTAAGAAAATGTCAAAGACAAACAAGAACAATGCTGCAAAGAAGAAGTATCATCATCACACGGGGTCAGGTGGCTACCTCAAAGCCCGGCCGTTGTAGGACAAAACTGAGAATGACCTGATTGCTAAAGGGGTCGAACCAGAGACACTGAACTGGCCAGATCGTTCAAGGACTTGGTTCTTCGGGGTTGGGGGAACTTTGGACCCTGAAACAAGGAAGTGCCGTTGGACGGACGAGCAACTTGCAATACCCGTCAAGAAGATTTAGAAGTATATCACTGCAGCGCAGGAAGGGACGTTCATTCCTGACATAGAGAAGGACGAGCTGACTGAGACCCTCGGGAATCCTGAGCACCCTGGATGAACACGAGCCACACCAGGCTCGGTTCTGTGGGTGGTTGGGTTTCCCGGCGCAGGCGGTTACATAAGCCGGGAGCAAAATAGGAAATCGGAGCTGAGTGACATGCATAAGCTCAATCCAAGACTACAAAAGCTAGAGGAACTTGAGAGCCAGCGAGCTGCCGACCAACTATCTCAGTGGCATGAAGCTACCCCAGAAGCTACGCCGCCATCTCAGCGGAGAAGCAGCGTGGCTTCCACGAAGCTCATTCAGCCTGACTTCATGGCTCCTAGCTACCCCGTGGATACTATCACGGAGGCTCAACATTGCAAGCTTATGACAAAATTCTGGAACCTCACTTTCAACGCGGCTGTCGGCTCTGTTGCACCTCCTCAACCCAACGAAACTTTTCACTACCTTCCGATTCCACATGGCTATGCTGTTGTGACGGTGGATGAAGTAATTGAGGGATTTGAGGAGCTCGAGCTTGACCACCCTGCAGGTGAAGGGGAGAATCAGCTGGTTCATGCTCTGATGAGTACATGTCTATGGCGGAAGGAGTACATCAAGCTTCCAAACTGGATGCCTCCTCCTCCACCTCCTCCTCCGGCGAGTCAGGGCACTCCGCCTCCTCCTCCTCTGGTGAATGATCTGGGCACTCCGCCTCCTTCTCCGGCTCCTCCGGTGCGTGAGGTGACTCTGCCTCCTCCTCCTCCTCCTCCTCTGGTGAATGACCAGGGCACTTCGCCTCCTTCTCCGGCTCCTCCGGTGCGTGAGGTGACTCTGCCTCCTCCTTCGCCTACTCCGATGCGTCGGAGCAGTCCGCCTCCTCCTCCACCTCATCAGGAATGGCCGAAGATAGACGCTTCTGCTCCGGCTCCTCCGGTGCGTCGGAGCACTCCACCTCCTTCGCCTCGTCAGCAACGACGAAAGAGAGATGTTGCCGCTTCGGCGGCTAGTAGTACAAGCAGAAGTGGGAGGCAATTCAGATACAATTCATCTCTCAAGGCTCTGGAAAAGTTACCATATGAGAGGACCGAGAAGGAAAATGAGGACATATGTCTTGCCGAAGTGAGTAACCATTTTGCAAAGAAAACTCCACCTCTGAAGGAGAAGCCAGATCCGGTGAAACTGAAGCACACTATCGATGCCCTGAAGCGACCACCACCGCCTCCATCGGATTCGAACTATGTCCGCTGTATTAAAAAGACATATCAAGATGTGTGGCGGTCAGGAAGTACTTCCAGTGATGCAAGGTTAGCGGAATGAAGAAGTGGGAAAAAATTCCCTAGCTCGGCGAACAGGCGGACCAATCGTGCCCCCCGCTCAAGGTGTCTAGCGATATCGCCGCTGATCATCCGGGGATGGTGCCCGGTACCAATCCTGCTGATTACATGAGCGATGATGTACTGTTTGAAGCAATTGAGGTGGACGAATTCAGATACCAGTATGGGCAGCCTTTCTTCAAACCTGATCCTCCTCCTCTTAGAATGATGATTCAAAGATTGCATGAATGGTACATGAAAACCTGCCGCGAGTCTGGGAAGAATACTTTGACGCTGAGAATTAAAGAGGAGAACGACCTCGTTGGAATGAATTAGTTGCCTGTTGAATTTGACGAGATATTCCAGTTATACAATCAAAAGGCCATCAACAAAACAATCTTGACTTCCTACTGTCTGTAAGTACTACTTCTGTAATTAAGTCTCTCTATATAGCTCAGCTCTTTCATTGCATGTATATATAATTATCCTCACTATATTATGTAGATTGAAGATCGTCGAATGCAGAAAAGCACAAATCTATGACATTGGGTTCATTAACCCAAATATCATATAGGCAACTTTCTTCATTTCCTGATATCAAGTAATTATTTTCTTTGTCTGGTAGGGTTTGGAAAGAGTTCACCGCAATTGTTCCGGCACTGCCGAGGGAGCTACGATTTACACACCCGAAAGTAAGTACTACTAGCTAGTTCGGCGCATCTCCCATTGATTCTAGTTTCATCAACAACATTTATCTTGCTTGATTATCAGTTTGATTGAACTCCATTTCCCGTAAAGTGCTTGTGGCAGGAAGAAGGGACTGATTTTTGTGGATACTACGTTTGCGAGTTCATCTACAACGCGACGACCTCTAATCGGGGCTACTCTAAAAAACAATATGAAGTGCGTAAGCAATAATATTCATAATTTTATTTCATTAACTTGATTTGTGTTGAGTTTCATTCATATATATGTATTGACCACCTTCTTCAAATTAGATGTGGCAGATGCGGGA
Source organism: Hordeum marinum (assembly GCA_022496015.1). Taxonomy (NCBI): domain Eukaryota; kingdom Viridiplantae; phylum Streptophyta; class Magnoliopsida; order Poales; family Poaceae; genus Hordeum; species Hordeum marinum. Next base: position 502,790,784 of record CM039674.1, on the reverse strand, counting down.
TGAACTCCTACCACGTGATCGCATACGAGCAATTCAAGAGGAACTGGTGGGATTATCTATTGCCCACGTCATAAATAAAGCCGGAGAATACCATCTAGAATTTGACATTAGATGTTAGGGATTGTAAGAGATATTATATTGTATATATGTAGCTAGTAGCGTCTGATAGATATACAAAAACTTGTTGTTTGACCAATCTCCCGGAGAAAGAGAGGTCGATCATTTCTCTCTGTATATGTTCATGACGATCTTGTGTACTTGATGGTTCCTTCATTTGCTAACTATCTAGCGTGTCGAGTTCTCTCAATAGTAGCTAGCGTCGACCAAGCATGGAGAAAGAGTCTTGCCAGATGCTGACGGAGAAATTCACCCTCCAAAACCCCCTAACCCCCACTTTAAAAAAACCCAGCTCCTGGCAGATGCTGACGCTTGGATGCCTTTTGGCCCCGGTTGGTGTTACCAACCGGGACTAAAGGTCCTCCTGCCTGGGCTGCCCACAGCAGCCATGTGGATCCCCTTCTGTCCTGGTTCGTAAGCGAACCGGGACTAAAGGTTTTGGGCTTTAGTCCCGACGCTTTAGTCCCGGTTCTAGAACCGGGGCTAATGGGCCTCTGGAACCGGAACAAATGGGCCGTTTTCTACTAGTGGAATGCCGAGATCTATGCAGAGTCCCGTCGCTTTGAGGAGGGGCATCTTGAGCGTTGGAGCGCAGCACTGGCAGGAAATAGACACGTCTTCGCAAACTCGTCGGCAGGCTCGTCCTCCACTTGCTCTTACCGAGCGCGCTCGATTCTGCTGGAAGTAGTACAAAGCCCCTTCGTAGTACTAGTATTTAGGGGCTATTTTGTTCAGTTCATCTAACTATAGATATGGTTGAACTATACCACGTACTTTAATTAGCTAGTATATAGTTGAACTAGGTAATTCAGTACGTGGTTGGCAACAATTGTGGAAAAGTTTGTTCGGTTCAGCTGTCGAGTTGAATTGTATTGTAGAAAAACCAGTGCTTAATGTATGAATGAAATTCATGTTTAAAGTGAATTTTAGTGGAAAAATTACACCCTAATTGTGATTTTGTTTCTGCAATACTTGACAAATGCCAGTGCTACAATGTTGATAAATGCCAGTGTTACTAGATCGACACATGCCAATGTTTTTGATTTGACACGGGGCAATTTACCTAGTAGGATAGATGCAAATCTTCCCGAATTGTCTGTACTAGGCACACGGATCATATTCGAGAAACGTTTGCGATGACGCATTGGACCAATCCTTCGCGCCAATATTTAGACTTGGCTTACGGGCGAAGATTGTTGTTGATCTTCAAACGGGCATTCAACCTGAACCGTTTGTGATGTGTGTTCATTCAGATAAAATTATGATGGTTTTTTGTTTGCTACATGAATTCAAAGATAAATACTTAGTTTACCAAACCATAGATTTCATTTAGTCAAGCTTTCACTTTACATTCATACAATCGAGATATGATATAAAGAGAACTAGTTGCGGCGGCGGCGGCCTCCTGCGTCGGTGTTCTCGTGCTCCGGGGCGTAGTTGTATAGTTCTTCAACCGAGACCAGAATGTTATGGACTTCACAATCAAATAGCCGGTCGTCGTACGATCGACGGGCGCGGGGCCGGGGGTGACGACTAGCGGCGCTGCGAGAAAGCTGTCGACGGCGGCGACCCAATCCGCTGAGGGGGCCGTCACGGGTGCAGGCGTGCGCACGGGCATGGGGCACGGTGCGTGCAGTCACGCGCAAGGGCTCGGGCACTGTTGGTGCAGGCACGCGCACTGGGACCGGCGTGGCGTGGGCAAGGCGCGCACAAGCATGGGGGCAGGAGGAGGCGCTGGCGCTTGCACGTACACGAGCTCACGTGGGTTGGCGGGGACCTTCCTGACGCCCACAGTTTTCAGCGCTGCGATGATGCTGGGTGACCAGCCTGTCAATGCCACGAGGATGGTGGCTAGCGCGGGCGCGGTAATGGTTGATGGCGAGTGCATCGGGGCAGCATCCATTGCGGCATGCAGCTCTTCCAGGGCCATGTCCATGGCATCCCATTCGTCTCTATGTTCTATATCTTCCGGCTCGGTGTCAACCTCACCAAACTGGAAGACTAGTGGCATATGATCCTTCTACACTATGGAGTAGGTCGTCGTGGAGGTCTAAAGATGGAGGGGAATATGAGGCGAAGATATATGGAGGATTGTGAGTGAGTAGGTAGTAAAGCCGCCTATTAAATAATGGCTCAGGCGCCATTGATGGACAGGTTGGAAGCAAGGAGGGCGGATACGAAGGTCAAAGGGCTCGATTCTTGGTGAGTCTTTGGCGTACTGCCCGCATGCCTCTTGGTGAGCCTCCGCAGCGGATGGTACTATGTCCGATGTGACTGCGCGCGCTACTTTTTTGCTGCACCGAACAAAATTTTGGGTTGTCGCACAAATATCTACCTCCCCCACCGCTCGTACCAACCAAAAGCCACATTTCCCATCCCCCCTGCTCCCCTCCTTCATTTCCTAAGTTCAGACCTTCACTGCTTGCTTGTAGCGCCGCCTCCTCACCGGCGACGCTCCTTCTTGCTGCTCGGCCTCATCCTGCTAGTCATAGTGAGGTAATCCAAATCTTCCCCATACCCCCTCGCCCCTCCACCCCCTCCTCCTCCATTCCACACGGCCCGACCGCCGGCCCACCCCCCACATAATCGTCGCCGAAAGACATGGTGCACACAGTATAGCCAGGATCTCAAGGAGCACCTGGCAACGGAGAAGCAAATCATGACCGCATGCGCGGATGAGGCCGCGATGGCTGCCACGCGTGCTGACCCCGGATCTTGGAGCAGCATCTAGACGTCGAGGCCACCGTCGATGCCTCGCGCGCGGACGCTGCCACATGGTTGGCTGATTTGAACAACAGCTCGTTGTCTTTTCTCTAGGGCTCTGTTGTTGCTTTCGACGATGACTCCGAGTTGTTTTCTTAGAGTTTCCGTGCTTTCCTCAACTCCATAGCAGGCAGGTTGGTGCCCGGACAAGCTGAGGCAACTCACCACTACGAGGAGGGCACCCACGATGTGGAGGCCTCGCCCTCGTCCAAGCCCAGCGTTATAGATATCTCCAACAATGAGGAATATATTTTTTTAACCTTAATTATTAATGACCTATGTTCAGCTAGCTATGCCTGCTACGCATGTTTACTTTACCTACTACATGTGCTGCTCCTGCCTTCCCTTAAGAAACTCTAGTGAAATATGCAATGTAATGCTAGTATGCAATCTGACCTTCTACTACTATGTTGTATTGTGCAATGTGATGCTTAGTTAACTATTTGGTTTGGTTGTTTTGGTGATCATCTGCAATGTGATGTTCAATTATTGTTGGTAGAATTTTGTTTTGTTATGCACGTGAAACCTACAATTTCTATATTTCATAGTTCTTAACACGCTTGGCTTTTCCATGTGTCTTGAATTCATATGTTGGATATGCAATGCGTTTATCTTTCATTCATAGATTTTACTGATCAATATCTATTCTTAAACACGTTACAGGGGGAACAATGGGAGACACTGAGGTTTACCATGGAGGTTTGCACTTTCATGATCCTTTGGCTAATAGCACATTATTGTGCAATTGCAAGAACCATTCTAATATTTAGGTTTCTAATAATAATTTGGTCTTGCATACGTAGGTCCTGACTTAAGAGGTTTAGACCCGCTGTTTGACCCATTTTGCATGTGGGGAAATGATGTGTTCATGAATATCAATCAAATCAAGAAACTCGGAAAGATTGTTAAGATAAAGAAACTTGCAATGAAAAACAGCAAGTTGTTTGGCTGCACAATGAAGAAGACATCAGTGAACTATAGGATGGTACTATCTCTTTTACCTTGTCTTTTTTCCCTTTGTGACATTTCAATTTTTAGAAACGCAATTTATGCATATCTTTGTTTCCAGTCCTTTCCAAAGCAGTTCATCGATGAGAACGTATCAAACCACCTGTATGGTCAAGAGGTGAGGAAGGTATTCATACAGCACCCACGGTATAATCTTGAAGTCTTCACTAGTAGAAAACAGACCTTTCGTCCGACGCATTAGTCCAGGTCTGCTTACGAGCCGGTTCTAAAGAGGCTATTAGTCCCGGTTTGTGCCGTCTCTAACGGCTAGGAGCAGGGCGACCTTAGTACCAGCTCGTAAGGGATCTTTAGTACCGGTTCGTGTCACGAACCGGTACTAAAGGGGGCGTGGCAGGCTTTTGGTCAGACTTGGGCCCCGCGTGCCTCTTTAGTACCGGGTCGTGGCATGAACCGATACTAAAGGTTGCTCGTACCAGTTGGTGACACCAACCGGTACTAAAGACTTCCTATATATATGCTTCATCCGCAGCCGATCGAAGGGGCTCTCATTTCTCTGTTTTCTTCCCTGTTCTTCTTCTTGCTCGAAGCTCATCCTCCATTTTGCCAAAGATTTGTCAAGATTCGAAGGCACCCCATCTATCCAAGTGTTCACAAAGGTTAGCAACTTTGCCCCTTCATCTCTCATTGCTAAATTAGCTTGTGGTATGCTCAAAGATATGTGATTTGTGGGTTTTAGCTAGGTTTCGGGGGAGTGATCATTCTGTGGGAGTTTATTTGATTTATATGCAATTTGAGCTCAAATTAACTTGTTAGGTTGCATATGTGTAGGTGTGGTCTATTTGGTGCCTTCCCATCCCCGTCCTAACCACCGTCGTCGTCCGCACTGTCTTGTCGTGGCACCAGCCACCTTGGTGAGCCTCTTGTTCTTCTTAAAACCTTTTTGTTAAAAAATTACTTGTATGATTTAGATAGCTGCGTGTACGATTTACTTACTTGTATTTTTGGTTAGTTATTCTATAGAGTCATGGTTATGGTATCCGCCCACGTCGGCCCTCGTCTAGTCTATGATTCAGATGTGGTATGTCGTTATCTTTTGTAACTATTTCACACATCATCTAATGTCTATGCCAATTAATTATGCCATGAAATTGACGTAGATGTTTTTATCTATAGGAAGTAGTTGAACCAAAAAATTCGAACCGACTATGCAATTCTGCTCGAGAAGTTAAGACAAGCTGAAAAAGAAATTGATCATTTGAAAGAAAAATTGAAAAGAACTGAAGATGAGAAGACGGGATTGGAGTTGCATGTTGCCGATATCGTCGATGATCACAAGAACAAGATGGCTGGAATGCGCTTGAAGCTTAGAACAATTAGAAAATATACCATTGATAAAGAGGCTTGGTATCATTATGCCGTTGGCTCAATTGTTACCTTAGTTGCGATTATGATAGTTGTATGTTGTTTTATGAGATGTATGTATGAAGTATAAGTATCTATTATTTGCAGTAATAACATTTGGTCACTGCTAGCTCTACTTTGGTTGTAATGTGATGATGAAGTTGTATTAATTTGGTCACTTCGATGTTGTGTAGTGAACATAAGCTAGCAATGGATGTACGATGACTGACTAAGTCCAGGGTTCCTTAATGGCCTGCATGATTTTATTCGTGTGGCTGAGGCAAACAAGCAGAATGGTTTCATGTGTTGTCCATGTCGTGACTGTAAGAATGATAGGAATTACTCTACCTCAAAAACCCTTCACTACCACCTGCTGAAGTCCGGTTTCATGTCTGGCTATAGTTGTTGGACCAAGCACGGAGAAAGAGGAGTTATAATGGAAGACAATGAAGAAGAAGAGGATGATGACAACTATCCTTTCGCCGATACAACAATGGGGGAAGCTGAAGAAGAGGCATCAATGGGGGAAGCTTAAGAAGAGGCATCAGATGAGCCCGCTGATGATTTTGGTCGGGTCATTGCTGATGCAATGAGAAACTATGAAAGCGACAAGGAGAGGTTGAAGTTGAAGCGCATGTTAGAGGATCACAAGAAATTCTTGTATCCAAATTGTGAAGATGACCAGAAAAAGTTGGGTACCACGCTGGAATTGCTGCAATGGAAGGCAAAGAATGGTGTAACTGACAAGGGATTTCAAGAATTGCTAATAATGATAAAGAAGATGCTTCCAAAGGATAACGAATTGCCTGAAAGTACGTACAAAGCAAAGAAGGTCGTCTGCCCTCTAGGATTAGAGGTGCAGAAGATAAATGCATGCCCTAATGACTGCATCCTCTACCGCGGTGAGAAGTATGAGAATTTGGATGCATGCCCGGTATGCGGTGCACTGCGCTATAAGATCCCCCGCGATGACCCTGGTGATGTGGAGGGCGAACGCCACAGGAAGAGGGTTCCTGCCAAGGTGATGTGGTATGCTCCTATAATACCACGGTTGAAACGTTTGTTCCAAAATAAAGAGCATGCCTAGTTGTTGTGATGGCACAAAGAAGAACGTAAGAAAGACGAGATGTTGAGAGCACCCGCTGATGGGTCGTAGTGGAGAAAAATCGAGAGGGAGTTCAAGGACTTTGCAGCTGACGCAACGAACTTATGGTTTGGTCTTAGTACAAACGGCATGAATCCTTTTGGGGAGCAGAGCTCCAGTCATAGCACCTGGCCCATGACTCTATGTATCTACAACCTTCCTCCTTGGTTGTGCATGAAGCGGAAGTTCATTATGATGCCAGTGCTCATCCAAGGCCCTAAGCAACCCGGCAACGACATTTATGTATACCTAAGGCCACTAGTTGATGAACTTCTACAGTTGTGGAAAAAACCAGGTGTACGTGTGTGGGATGCGCACACATAGAAGGAAATTGACTTAGGAGCGTTGCTGTTTGTAACCATCAATGATTGGCCTACTCTTAGTTACCTTTCAGGACATACAAACAAGGGATACAATGCATGCACACATTGTTTAGATGATACTGAAAGTATATATTTGGATAAATGTAAGAAGAATGTGTACCTGGGACATCATCGATTTCTACCGATCAAGCATATCTTAAGAAAGGCAGGCAACCATTTCAAAGGTGAGCCAGATAACCGGAAGAAGCCTGGCCTCCGTACTGGTGAATATATATTTGATATGGTCAAGGATTTACAAGTAATCTTTGGAAAGGGTCCTGGCGGACAATCTGTTCCGAATGACGCCAACGGACACGCACCCATGTGGAAGAACAAATCTATATTTTGGGAACTTGAATATTGGAAAGCCCTAGAGGTCCACAATGCAATCTACGTGATGCACGTGACGAAGAATCTTTGTGTGAACCTGCTAGGCTTCTTGGTCGTGTATGGAAAGACAAAAGATACACCGGAGGCACGGGAGGACAAGCAAAGAATTAACGAAAAAGACGGGATGCCTCCAAAGTAGTATCAAGGTTGTGCCAGCTACGCTCTTACGAAAGAAGAGAAGGAAATCTTTTTTGAATGCCTGCTCAGTATCAAGGTCCTGCCTGGCTTCTTGTCGAATATAAAGGGAATAATAAATATGGCAGAGAAAAAATTTCAAAATCTAAAGTCTCATGACTGCCACGTGATTATGACGCAATTACTTCCGGTTGCACTTAGGGGGCTTCTACCGGAAAATGTTCGATTAGCCATTGTGAAGCTATGCGTGTTCCTCAATGCAATTTCTTAGAAGGTAATCGATCCAAACATCCTACCAAGGTTACAGAATGACCTGGTCCAATGTCTTGTCAGTTTCGAGTTGGTGTTCCTTCCATCTTTATTCAATATTATGACGCACGTCCTAGTTCACCTAGTCGAAGAGATTAACATTCTGGGTCCTGTATTTATACACAATATGTTCCCCTTCGAGAGGTTCATGGGAGTCTTAAAGAAATATGTTCATAACCATGCTACGCCGGAACGAAGTATCGCCAAGGGATATGGAACAGAGGAGGTTATTGAGTTTTGTGTTAACTTTGTTCCTGACATTAGGCCGATTGGTCTTCCTGAATCGCAGCATGATGGGAGACTGGGTGGAAAAGGCACACTAGGAAAGAAAGAAGCAATAAATATGGAGGGGCATTCTTTCACTGAAGCACACTACACGGTTCTACAAAATTCCACCTTGGTGACTCCATATATCGAGGAACACAAGGATATTATACAGTCCAAGAACCCGGAGCAGTCAGACCCCTGGATTGAACGTAAACACACGGAGACTTTCGTCGGTTGGTTGCAAACAAAGCTCATCAATGACAACGAAGTTCCAGATGAACTGTACTGGCTGGCCAAGACACCAAGTTCGACTATAACGACTTTCAAAGGGTACGAGATAAATGGGAATACATTTTACACGATTGCCCAAGATAAAAAGAGCACCAACCAAAACAGTGGTGTCCGCTATGATGCAACCAACTTTCAAGAAACATATTATGGTTACATAGAGGAGATATGGGAGCTTGACTATGGACCTGATCTTAAGATCCCTTTGTTTCGGTGCAAATGGGTCAAATATACTAGAGGCAGGGTATAGGTAGACCCGCATTACGGAACGACAACAGTGGATCTCAACAATCTTGGGTACACACACGACTCATTCGTCCTAGCCAATGATGTGGCTCAGGTTTTCTATGTGAAGGACATGTCTAGCAAACCGAGGAGAAAAAAGATAAGGAAGCGAATACATCATACAATGAGCCAAAGCGCCACATAGTTCTTTCAGGGAAAAGAAACATTGTGGGAGTGGAGGACAAGACAGACATGTCAGAAGATTATGAAAACTTTCATGAAATCCCTCCCTTTAGAGTGAAGACTGACCCAAGCATCCTGTTAAATGATGAAGATTCTCCATGGTTACGGCACAATCATAAGCAAGGGACAAACATGCAGAAAAAGTCTTACACCGCGAGATCCCACTCTGGGATGTGACCGGCTTCACCGTCATCACTTTCTATGTGAAGGACATACATGCATTTTCTAGCATGGTATCTTTGTAACAGTTTATACACGAAGTGCATCCAGTTTTTGCCGTAACCCTCTCAACTCTTTAGAAGTTGCTATGTGGGTGAAATTATGATGTCATGACAGGTTTCAACCTTTTGATAGTTCATTTGTAGTGCTTTTCAATTTCAGGGTCATTTAGCTCAAAATAAATCATTAAATGCATGAAAAATATCAAATGAAGTCAGAAAGGGTTGAAAATTGATGATGTGCCTTTGAATGGTGCATATTGAGCACACAAAAAGTATGGAGTTCAAATAAGTTATTAAAAATGAAATCCCTTTGTAATAGATGAGTTTTCGTCAAAAACCCTCATACTTCGAAAGAGATTGTCCAGTTTGTACACGAAGTGCATCCAGTTTTTGCCGTAACCCTCTCAACTCTTTAGAAGTTGCTATGTGAGTGAAATTATGATGTCATGCCAAGTTACAACCTTTTCAGAGTTCATTTGTAGTGCTTTTCAATTTAAGGGTCATTTAGCTCAAAATAAATCATTAAATGCATGAAAAATATCAAATGAAGTCAGAAAGGGTTGAAAATTGATGATGTACCTTTGCTGGTGGATATTGAACACACAGAAAGTATGGAGTTAAAATAAGTTATTAGAAATGAAATCCCTTTGTAATAGATGCGTTTTCGTCCGAAACACTCATACTTCGAAAGAGATTGTCCAGTTTGTACACGAAGTGCATCCAGTTTTTGCCGTAACCCTCTGAACTCTTTAGAAGTTGCTATGTGGGTGAAACTATGATATCATGCCAAGTTTCAACCTTTTCGGAGTTCATTTGTACTGCTTTTCAATTTCAGGGTCATTTAGCTCAAAATAAATCATTAAATGCATGAAAAATATCAAATGAAGTCAGAAAGGGTTGAAAATTGATGATGTGCCTTTTAATGGTGCATATTGAACACACAATAAGGACGGAGTTAAAATAAGTTATTAAAAATGAAATCCCTTTGTAATAGATGGGTTTTCGTTCGAAACCCTCATACTTCGAAAGATATTGTCCAGTTTATACACAAAGTGCATCCAGTTTTTGCCGTAACCCTCCTAACTCTTTAGAAGTTGCTATGTGGGTGAAATTATGATGTCATGCCAAGTTACAACCTTTTCAGAGTTCATTTGTAGTTATTTTCTATTTCAGGGTCATTTAGCTCAAAATAAATCATTAAATGCATGAAAAATATCAAATGAAGTCAGAAAGGGTTGAAAATTGATGATGTGCCTTTGAATGGTGCATATTGAAAACACAAAAATTATGGAGTTAAAATAAGTTATTAAAAATGAAATCCCTTTGTAATAGATGAGTTTTCGTTCGAAACCCTCATACTTTGAAAGAGATTGTCCAGTTTGTACACGAAGTGCATCCAGTTTTTGCCGTAACCCTCTCAACTCTTTAGAAGTTTCTATGTGAGTGAAATTATTATGTCATGCCAAGTTACAACCTTTTCAGAGTTCATTTGTAGTGCTTTTCAGTTTCAGGGTCATTTAGCTCAAAATAAATCATTAAATGCATGAAAAATATCAAATGAAGTCAAAAAGGGTTGAAAATTGATGATGTGCCTTTGAATGGTGCATATTGAACACACAAAAAGTATGGAGTTCAAATAAGTTATTAAAAATGAAATCCCTTTGTAATAGATGAGTTTTCATCCGAAACCCTCATACTTCTTATGAGATTGTCCAATTTGTACACGAAGTGCATCCAGTTTTTGCCGTAACCCTCTCACCTCTCTAGAAGTTGCTATGTGGGTGAAATTATGATGTCATGCCAAGTTACAACCTTTTTAGAGTTCATTTGTAGTGCTATTCAATTTCAGGGTCATTTAGCTCAAAATAAATCATTAAATGCATGAAAAATATCAAATGAAGTCAGAAAGGGTTTAAAATTGATGATGTGCTTTTGAATTGTGCATATTGAACACATAAATAGTATGGAGTTAAATTAAGTTATTAAAAAAATGAAATCCCTTTGTAATAGATGTGTTTTCGACCGAAACACTCATACTTGGAAAGAGATTGTCCAGTTTGTACACGAAGTGCATGCTGTTTATCATGTCATGCCAAGTTACAACCTTTTTAGAGTTCATTTGTACTGCTTTTCAAACTCGAGATATGACATTTCAAATGCCGTGTAATCTAATAGTATTATACACTAGTTTAAGTTGTTCAAACATGCATGGAAATGCCATAAACAGAGTTTTTGTCTATGATTTTCTAAAGTTTAGGGTTTTTCCTAAAAATAATAACTAATAATGAATTAAAAAACACTTTCGTACCGGTGCGAGCCGCGCACCGGTACTAAAGGTCCACCGCCTCGCGAGCCTTTAGTACCGGTACGTGGCTTGCACAGGTACTAAAGGGTCTTTAGTATCGGTGCGAGCCACACCAGTACTAAAGGCTTGCTTGGTATAAATAGAAACGCCCTCGTCCTAGGCCAAGCCACGCACAGGGAGAAGCTCAGATTTGCGCCGCTAGGCTGCCAAAATTAGCCGTCGCCGCCTCGTGCCGCCCCAAGCCCGCCGCCCTGACCCCGCCACCCCAACGCCGTGCCTCCCTCGAGCAGCTTTGCATGGCTACACCCTCTGTGAGCCTCTCCCCTCCCCCTTGCCGGCCGCCCCGACCCCCGCATGCTCGCCGGAGCTCACGGGCCCCCACCGCGTGCCACCCTGGCGCGGCCTACTGACTTAGCCGGCCAGCCCCACCCCCAGGGTTTGCGGCTCGCTGGAGCAACTCCGGCGTGGCCTACTAACGTGGCCGTCCAGCCCCACCCCCACGATAGCTGGCCAATGGGCTCGCGGGCCCCAGTTGACTAGTTGACCCAGTCAACTGTGCTGACTAGGCAGACCCCAGTCAATGAGAAGTGGGGTCGCCCCCCTAATCCACTGATTAATTAAAATGATGAAGTGTTTTGTTAGATGTTAAGTGATATTTTGCTAAGTGTTTTGTTAGATGTCAATGAAAAGTGGAGCCGCCCCCCTAATCCACTAATTTTGCGAAGTGTTAGTTTTGCTAAGTGTTATTTAATTTGTTTTCATAATTAAGTGTTTCTTCTAGATGTTGACGATGCCGATCCCGCATCCTCGTCGTCGAGTCGGTGGAGGAGGTATGTTGCTTGAGCCGAGGGGCCATGTCCGGGACTGGGCTCCGCCGGGCTGGTACTGGGAGGTGCTGCCTTCAGGGCGGTGCAACTTGGTCAGGAGCCAGCCCGTCGTCGACCCGGAGGTTCTGTGGTGGTGGCCGCATGGGCCACGGATTATTCGGAGGCTTGAGTCCCCCGCGGAGCTGGTACAATACCATGTCAGCAAGGAGAACGAGCACATCCGTCGTTACATGGTAACTTTGGAGGCCAGGTCCGACAATACCTGGCAGATTCTTCAGGGATCTCACTGTGATGGTTCCTTCTCTTTGGGTGTCCACCGGCCGCCCTCATATCCGTCGGGCGCTAGGGTTCTAGCTAGATCGATATATTAGCTACTATATACGTATTATTATGATGTATTAGCTAGATCGATGGATTAGCCGATGTATTAACTATTATCCGAGATTATGATGAGATCTTTTCTAAGAACTACTATATATGTATTCGATGATGCATTACTAATTAACTATCAGTTATTTTGCTTCTTGAATGCATGCTAATTTGAATACTAATTTGTTTTATCTATATTATTATGTATTAGTTATTAAGCTATGGACAATACCGGTAGAGCTCATAAAGAGGACATCTTCGACATGATATGCTCCTCCGAAAACCCAGCGGACCTTCTGGGTGAATCACATGATGATGACTGCTCACAATATCTGAACAATTACGGTGATGGATGTGAGGCTGAGGAAGAACAACTTATCTTCCAAAATCCGGAACAACTAACAATGTTTGGCGAGGTATATAGATATTAGCCTCTGGTGATCATTACATGTGTATTAATTGATTTGTATATATATATATATTAAAAAATCATTCTTCTTTTAAGTATCAGCCCTCCGGATCGATCCAATCTAGTAGAAAGGTACGAGGCGGTGCCAAAATATTGGATGGCAACGTAAAGCTCAATCTTGATGCTTTAAAACATGATGGCGAACCGACTCACCCTGAAGCTAATGCCAAGACATTTGTGCGTCAATGCGGAGTGGTTGTTAGGGACGGAGTCCTGATCACAATGCGAGAATGGATTCAGCCAAACAAACCAAAACCAGGAGTGAATTATGTCGATAAAAGAATGAAAGATGCCCTTCGGCGAGAGCTCATGGAGCATTTCATCCTACCAGATTCTCTCTCGGAGCGCCAATGGGACAAAGTTAAGGAGTTTGCTCTCCATAAGATGGCCAGTGTGTTCCAGACTTGGAAGAAAATATTATGGAACGAGTACAACGCTAGAGGCAATAAGGTGCCCGAATTCACAGGAATATACGAGAAGGTAAGGAATCATTGTGACGCATTTATCGACTACAAGACATCGGAAGCTGCTATGGAGAAGTCGGCAAAGAATAAGATAAATGCTGAGAAAAAAAAGTATCACCATAAACTAGGGACAGGTGGATACAAGTCAGCCATTCCTAAGTGGGATGCATTAGAGAATAAGATGCATGCCGAAGGGATCACTCCAGTAACCTTCCACTGGCCCCGGAGGTGCAGGAATTGGTTTTTTGCGCAAGGGGGAAAGTTGGACCCAGCAACAGGGAAGATTATTGCACTAGCCAATGTGAAGCATGCATCAGATGAGTTGATTGAAGCAATAAAAGCTGTCCAAAAAGGATGGTTTCACCCCGATAGAGAGAACAGCGAGCTTACACGCGCCCTCGGGAATCCTAAACACGGAGGACGAACACGAGGCATGGGCGTTGTTCCATGGTATGAGGGCTTTGCGGGCTGGAAGGACAGTTATAAAAGCCGTTCGAGAAAAAAGAAGGTGGAAGCAGACCAACTTTCAAAGTTGGAACAGAAGTATGAGCATCAGCAGCTGCAGATACATGTACTGACCCAGCAAAGGGCAACTCCGCGGCAGGAGGCATCGGAACCCGTCCCCCCTACACTGCCGAAAAGCAGCGTGGGTTCCACGGGGGCACCGCTGGGTCACACCCCCGTGGATGATATCACCGAGAAGACATCTTGTGAGCTAATCCAAAAAATTAAGAACATACCCGTGCAGGTCGCGACGGGCTATGCTTTACCAAATACACCTGATGTTCTCTGGCATTTCAATCCGGTTCCAGCTGGGTATGCTCAGGTCGCGGTGGACACAATAGAGCCAGGATATGATGGACTACAACTTGACATCCCTGGAGGTGAGGGGGAGTCAACACTGGCAGAAGCCGGCCGTGGTCTCATTCTATGGAGTAAGGACTGCATCGTCTTTCCACACTCGGCGCTAAGGCCACCGGCTCCTCCGAGTATCGATGTCTAGCGTGAGGGATCCCAGCCAGAGTTATAACAACACCAGCAGTCCTCCCCACCTCGAGAGGCGTCCCACTTCGATAGGGATCCCAGCGCGAGTCCACCCAACCTCGGGGCGGAGCACGACGCGAGTCCATATCGTCGATATCAATCTCCGTCGCGTGAGCGGACTCCACCCCGGCAGCGGTCCCGCCAGCAGGGCTCCCAAAAGAGGAAGGCCATCAGCAGTCCTCTTTGGAAGAAAGCAAAGAAGAAACTCGAGCCTCTGACCAAAAAGAAGCTGCCTTACGACATGACACCAGAGGAAAACAAAATTGAAAGCGATCGCGAAGTGAAAGCCTTTTTTGCAAAGAAGCCCATGTCGCCAAAGGAGGTAATACCCAAGGAAGTCAAAGAGCACTTTAGGGAACACTTTATTGGTCGACCCCCAGCATATGTGGAGCGTATGCCGATAGACTATGAGCAACAAATTCAGAAGGAAAGTGAGCAGAGAAGTCGGCCCAACCCAAGGAAGAAGTCGGGAAGTATGACATCAACGACAGGTGGTACTACTAGCGGGAAAATAGTTCCCCAGCTCGGAGAACAATCCAAGCAATCGATCTCTCTGCTCAAGGTGAGTACCAATCCAAGCAAGAAATCGATCCAAGCAATCAATGTTGCTGGCAACCCAATTGACCTCAAAGAAGTAGAGGCAGCAGGTCTCACTTTGGCCAAATCCTTGGCACCGAGGAAATCCGCGGGTAAGGTGAAGCTGAGTACGCAATGAAATATGTCGTCGGAAAACCACTTGTCACACCCGAGCAGTACAAGGAACTACCAACTGCGATACGACAGTTGCATGATTGGTACCTGCGTGAAGCAAAGCAAGGAGAGACGGCGGTCATGGTCAAAGTAAGGAAAGAGCATTACGTCAATGGATGTGAAATATGTCTAGTTATACCACATGGGCTCTATCGACAAAACTGTCATCAATTGCTATTGTCTGTAAGTGATTTATTTTAATAATTGAAGTCTCTAGCTCAGATATCGTTCATTGGCTTATACTCACTATATATGTTCTTTTCTACGCTATTATGTAGATTGAAGATGTGAGAATTGAAACAAGAGGGAATCGATGACATTGGGTTCATCAACCCAAATACCGTTCATGGTCATGTGGTAAAACATTATGCCAAGGACACAGAAGAGCTCTTGGAAAAATATCTAGAGGCACTAATGAGTACCAAATCTACTATAATATTTCCTTACAACATGGGGTGAGTGTTTACTCTCTTGTATACTACAAATTCTATTTTTGCTTACTAGCTCGCTGTCAAGTGTAGTTGATGAGTTATATGCATGCCTGCTTAATTATATAAACTTCTACGCAGAGACCACTATATCCTCCTAAATATTATCCTCATGGATGGACTTGTTCAAGTGTAAGACTCACTAGATACACTAGAACAATCATACGTGGACTTGTATTTTATGATAGAACGGTAATTTCAATCTTTATCGACCTCACTTTCTTTCATTATTTCCTGATATCAATAGTAATTATAATAACTCTTTCGTTCTTTCTATTTGCCGCGTAGTGTTTGGAAAAAGATCATAGAAAAAACCCATCACGGTCGTCAATGGAAACCGAAGGTGAAGTGGAAAAAGATCCAGGTAATTAAGTAGTACTACTAGGTCCGCGCATCTCTTTAATTCTAGTTTCAATACCATTATCGTGCTTGATTATTAATTATCTTATTGAATTCTATTCTTTTGCAAAGTGCGCGAAGCAGCCATAGGGGACAAATTTATGTGGATACTTCCTCTGTGAGAACATTCGCATCCAGACCGAATGTCGTATACCTCGCAGAAGAGCACGTGAAAGACAACTCGAGGTTTGGCAGATGATGTCGAAGCTCTCACCACAGAAACGCTTTGTAGCACTTCAAGAGGAATTTGCGGCATTTCTTCTTCGACATGTCATTGATGTAAATGGAGAGCACTATTCCTTACTGCGCCTCAATAATGCCAGCAAATCATTAGTAGAAAACTGAGATTTCATCCGAAGCACTAGCTAGCTAGTCCCGGCCGGGTTTTGGGCCTTAATTTATAAGTCCAGAATATATATGGATGTGTAATTCCATTTGTATATATATTGTGTATGAGATATTGTATATTATATTACATATATATATGCATCAACTTGTGTACTGTTTACAGTATGTAGCACCATAAAATAAATATGAAATGAATGGAAAACACAAAAAATAGAGAGGAAAATTAAAACCTAAAAGCTAAAAAACATAACACTTAGTACCGGTTGGTATCACCAACCAGTACTAAAGGTCCTCCACCACCAGCACACGTAGGCAGCCACGTGGTGGGCCTTTAGTACCGGTCCGTGGGCCAACCAGTACTAAAGGTCTGGACCTTTAGTCCCGACCCTTTAGTACCGCTTGGGGAACCGATACTAAAGGCCATCCCGACCGGGAGTAAAGACAGACATTCTACTACTGCTTCCTCAAGAGGGCGAAGGATGGGTGCGCAACCATCCACAGGCACTAGCATAAAGTTGCAAGAACCTTGGACATTAGTGAAGGCTCAATATTTTTCTTCCGCTTCAACAGTTTTGTAGACGAGATTCATTTGTCTATTTACCGTATATGATGCTATTTTTCAAAGGTTTAAGATGTTGCATTCGAAACTCGGCCCTGTCGTGTAATTGGGTAGCTAGATAGTATATGCCTATATGATGTTGTACTCTGATGTACTTCAATTATGAAATCCCGATTGGCGCAATATGAAATGAAATATATTGTGTGCTTGATATGAAGTATCAATTTGTTTACTGTCTGGATTATAAATAATAGAGAAATTAGCCTAATTATTGGGGTTTCGTATTGCAGACGGTTTGTCATAGAACACCGTCAGCGATGACCTCAACAAACCCACACGCTTGCTAGAAAATTGGCGTGTTGGATCAGTGAACAATCACACATGATTTCCAGGCGCAAACTGTGTGCGTTAGAACACCCATTCACAAACGTTTTCACATAAAACGTCTGCGTGATGGACAGCCCTATGCCAAACAGTTTCTTCTAGGCATCGTGCGTGTTGGCCACCCCTAACACAAACAATGTTAAGCAGAAAATTGTGTGTGATGTACAATACGAACGGAAACATTTATTTGGGATTCACCGTGTGGGATGGTATGCACATCTCACACGATTTCTCCAAAATATCTGTTTGGGATAGTCCTTCGAATCGCACACGACATAATTTTGCCTATCGTGTGTCACTGGGAGCAGGCATCCCCAATGGTTTTTCGGGTCATGTGCAATAGGCCCCCCTATCACCCACACATGCAAGGCGACAGTTTGAGACTATGTTACGAAAAGGGGTTAAAAAACATTTGTATAGCAGGCACCTGCACTAGTGACAGTTTGATTTGATTGTGCCTGCATCCATAGTGTTCTCTATTGTAGAATGTTTGTTGATTTGTTTTTGTTGCATGTTTCTGTTGGGTGACACAAGAAAATGTTAGGTGACTGTTGAGTTATCAAGTGACTATTGCACAACAAGAATTTATGAAGTGACTGTTGCACAACAATATGAAGTGATTGTTGAAAATATGAGCTTCTATTCATGGGACCACTGAATTTATGAAACAAGATTTTTTTTGCTGAGTCCATGGAAAATATGAAGCGAATGTTGCACAACAACTTTGTTGAAGGAACAAGGAACTGACGAAGCAAGCTATGTCCAAGGCAAATTTTCTATTGGTGATGGTGAAGATTCAGAGGGTTTGTTGTTTGCTGAAGATGTAGACCAAGGTGATTCGGATGATGGAGATGTTTCGTCGTATCCACTACCGCCCTATGTTGGGATGGTGTTTGACACAATCGATGATGCTCAGAAATTCTACAACGACTATGCCTTCATGTTGGGGTTCGTCACACATATATCTACTTCAAAATTCACCCAAAATAGAGGTCAGAAGAAAGAGGATGCAATACTGATAAAGAGGGTCTTTGAGTGTGTGCATGCTAGAAAGCCTGTTAAAACAGAAACGAGCAGCACATTAGAGAGCATTGCAAGGGGAGACATCAACTTTAGAAGAAAGTCTAGTGAAGGGATGGATGTTACAAGAAAACGTAAAAAAACAGGATGCTCCATCATGATTGTAAGGCACATTTGATTGTTGGGATAAGGGAGGAGAGATGGACAGTGACTTGCTTTGTTGCAGAGCATACACATCCATTGATGCAACAACCGGAGCATGTTAGCTACTACCGCTCGCACCGCAATATACCCGCCGAGGATTACCAACTCTTGTTGACGTTGCATGATGTGAACCTCTAAAATTCAGAATGCATGGGTGTCCTTGGTAGGATCCATGGAGGTGAAACTAGGATACTCCCGTATGTGAAGAGAGATGTTACAAATGAACGTGCAAAGCTCCGGAGAGGTTAACATCCCGAGACATGGATATGACAATGAAGTACTTTGAGAGAAGGAAGGCTAAGAATCCAGAGTTTTTCTTTGCAAAGCAAATAGATCCTACAACAAACTCATTGACTGCCTTATTTTGGGTTGATGGGAGGACAAGGGTGTTGTACCCGAAATACAAAGATTGTGTATTCTTTGATACAACCTTCTGCACCAATAGATACAGCATGCTGGTTGCACCTATAGTTGGTATAAACAACCACCTCCAGACAATTGCACTTAGATGTGCCCTATTGCCGGACGAGACTATTGAAACATTTAAATGGGTGTTTCAGCAGTGGATGATTGCGATGGATAACGAGCATCCTACCAACATCATGATTGACCAGGACCAAGCTATGGCAGCAACCAGTGATCGGGTGTTCCCAAACACTTGTCATAGGTGTTGCAAGTTTCATGTTCTAAGCAATGTGCGGTCCAAGTTGGGAAGGCTGTTGAGCAGAGATGAGGCTTTTGCATATGTGTTTTACACTTGTATCAACCAATCTGAAACTGTTGAGGAATTTGAGGAAACATGGCAACACATGTTGCATTGTTTTGAAGTTGTTGAGAATAAACATCTCAAGAATATGTGGCGAACAAGGCACAGTGGGCTCCAACATATTTCAACAACAAATTCTTCCTGTTCACGAGCACAACAGGAAGGTCTGAGGGGATCAAATCATATTTGAAGACCCTGATTCGACCTGCTGATTCCATTTGGAGGTTTGTGCAGCAATATGAAATGTGTCAAGAAACTATGCTTGATCGCGAGGACAATGTTGGGTTCACTGGTGAAACAACAACTCCGTCACTATACTCTCGGTACACATACTTTTGAGCTTTACCAAAAAATCAAAAGAAAACAAAAAAGTTGTTGTTGGGACTAGTCACCATGTGATTTGGTTTTTGACCTATTTCTTGTGATGTTGTTGTAGGTACAACATTGAGTGCCAAGCTGCTACTTATGATACCCGCAACGACTTTGCTAAGTCTGAGAAATAGGTGACATCATCTACTGGCTTTGTTATCAACCAAGACACTAACTACCGAGGGCAAGGCCTTGTGTTTGAGCTGAAAGCAACATCATATGAGAACACAAAGCCATATTCTGTGCATGTTGTGATGGATGAAGGGCTGTTTGAATGTAGCTGCCACTACTTTGAGATGAATGGGCTGATTTATGCACACATAATAAAGGTGATGGTTCATCTCAATGTCCAAGTAATTCTGCAGCAATACTTATTGGAGAGGTGGTCTGAAGCAGCTACAACAAGCATGGGCAGGACTAGCCGGTTGCTGGACTTTGGGCACCCCTCGACGAACACACTGAAATAGAACTCCTTGTGTCGAAGGTTGACATGGCTTGCCTCTAATGCATGTTGCAATGATGATGCCTACGGAATATTGGATGATGCAATTAAAGTCCTTGAGCCTGCCATCGTCGCGGCCAAGAGAGGAGAAGTGCCTGATCAACAAGTAGTGCAACAGAGTGAACTCCCAACACCGGCCGCTGCGGCAACGATGGCATTCAATGATGGCCTGCCACAACATCAAAGCTCTAATATGCTACAAAACACACTCGTGTACCTAAGAAAGGCCGACCAAATGACGGAGAGAAGAGAAAGAAGACGATGGTGGAGCAGCAAGATGATGAACAAAAGAAGAAGGTGAAACAACAAGAGAATAAGGAAACCACATCGGGGAAGACAAAAGCACCAAAAGGACTGTTTGTTGCAAGAACTGCAACGAATTAGCACACAACATTCAGACATGTGCCCCCCTAAAAGCTGCGATGGAGACGGCAGCAACACTCCTAGATGTCAATTCTTCTCTAGGGTTGGATATGCAGTCCCATATTGTCAATAATTGAGAGCCGTGATGGCAAATGGTCCAAGAATTGACCAAGTGACACAGACGAACCTGTAGAAACAAAATGACAGAAGCAGGGAGGAGATCTCCAGTAGCCAATTTTTTTGATTTCTTTTCATCTCATAAATCAATATTGTACTTGCTCCTCGTGTTTGAAAACAAGAACTTCTATTTTGCAAACTTCAAGAGTTCTTTTGAAATAGGAACATGTTGTTGTGACATTGTATGTTCATCTTGGTTTTGTTTTGAGTACAACCAGTTTTTCATTTGGATTGGTCAATTAAAGTTACAGGAAAAATAGCTTGTTCCCTGTTCATGTTCATGTTACAGAAAAAAATGCTTGTACATGTTCATTTTCATTTTTGCAGGGACATGTATTTTCCAGAGATGCAACCATGGAAAATAACTACTGTATTACTGTTCCAGGAAAAAAATCTTACATGAAGGACCTTTCCCTTGGTGCTGTTTATAGCAACATGTATTCATATGTTCATTTTCCTAGAACATCCGGATCATGTATTCATATGCTGATTTTGCTATGACATGAGGAATATGTTTACAAGAACATGTATTCATAGATCAAAATGATGATGTTATAGATACACAAATGGATATTTTCTTTCCATTGAAAAGATTTATTATGCAACAAGTGCTCCCATACAACAAAATGATAAATGAGACCACTAGAACACACATCAACATAAAAACTTGCTTTGAAGCACACATCAGGATGAGGTAACTGCCATTCTATTTATCATGTGTATACTGTGTATAGATGTGCAAAACACCGGAACATTAACGACAAAATGGTTGCATCAATAAAGCTCCAGCATACAAAAAAGAAGAGGGGAAAGTGTTGGGGAACGTTGCATGAGAAACAATAAAATTCCTATGAACACCCAAGATCTATCTATGGAGATCAACAACTACGAGAGGGAGAGTGGATCTACATACCCTTGTAGATCACTAAGCAGGAAGCATTAAGAAATGTGGTTGATGTAGTCGAACATCTCCGCGATCCAAATCGCAATCCGTCCCGCGATCCAATCACAATCCGTCCCAATCTAGCGTCGAACGGATGGCACCTCCATGTTCAGCACACGTACAGCTCGATGACGTCTCCGCCTCCTCGATCCAGCGAGCAAGGCTGAAGTAGTAGATGAGTTCTCCGGCAACACGACGGTGTGGTATCGGTGGTGGTGGTGCTATCCTGGTAGGGCTATGCCTAGCGCTACCGAAACCGCGAACGGAGGAGAAAACGATCTAGGGAGAGAGAGGGGCGCCAAGGGCTTCGTGTGTGCTCTTGGGACGCCCCTCCCGTCTATATATAGGTGGAGGGGTGTGGATATCAGCCCCTCCAAGCTCTAGGGCCCGGCCAAGGGGGAGGAGTTGGACTCCTCACCCAATTCCCTCCCTTTCCAAAACTAGGTGGACTTTCCACCTCTCCCAAGACACATGGGCCTTGAGGGACTTGTGCGCTTGGCCCATGCAAACCCTTGGGACATGGTGGAACCCTTGGTGGACTTTCGGACTCCTCCAGAAGTTTCCAGAACCTTCTAGAAGTATCCCGATACAACATCAAAAAAACCCAAAACTTTTCCGGTAGCCAAAATATGACTTACCATATATAAATCTTTACCTATGGACCATTCCAGTGCTCCTCATGACATCCGGGATCTCATCCGGGACTCCTAAAAACCTTCGGCCACCAACATACATAAATCAACAATACCAAATCATCACCGAACGTTAGGTGTGCAGACCATGCGGGTTCGAGAACTATCTAGACATGACTGAGACACTCTCCGGTCAATAACTAATAGCGGGACCTAGATGCCCATATTGGTTCCTACATATTCTATGAAGATCTTTATTGGTCGAACCACGATGTCAAGGATACAGGTAATACATAGTTCCCTTTGTCCATCGGTATGTTACTTGCCCGAGATTTGATCGTCGGCATCTCCATACCTAGTTCAATCTCGTTACCGGCAAGTCTATTTACTCGTTCTGTAACACAAGATCGCGTGACTAACTCCTTAGTCACATTTCTTGCAAGATTCTTGTGATGTTGTATCATGGAGTAACAAATTCCAGTCTCGATCCATGCCAACCCAACAGACACCCTCGGAGATATCTGTAGAGCACCTTTATTGTCACTCAGTTACCTTGTGACATTTGATCCACACAAGGTACTCCTCCGGTGTCAGTGACTTGCATGATCTCATGGTCATAGGAACAGACACTTGACATGTAGAAAATAATAGCAATAAACTGACACGATCATATGCTACATTCATAGTTTGGGTCTTGTCCATCACATCATTCTCATAATGATTTTAGCCCATTATCAAATGACATCTCATATCTATGGCTAGGAAACCTTGACCATCTTTGATCAACGAGCTAGTCAACTAGAGGCATACTCGGGACACAATGTTGTCTATTTACCCACACATGTATTTGAGTTTCCAATGAAACAATTATAGCATGGATAATAAACGATTATCATGAACAAGGAAATATAATAATAACCATTTTATTATTGCCTCTAGGGCATATTTCCAATAGTCTCCAACTTGCACTAGAGTCAATAATCTAGTTCATATCACCATGTGATTTACACCCAATGAGTTCTGGGGTTTGATCATGTTTTGCTTGTGAGAGAGGTTTTAGTCAACGGGTCTGTAACATTCAGATCCATGTGTAGTTTGCAAATCTCTATGTCATACTATAGATGCTGCTACCACAATCCACTTGGAACTATTCCAAATGACTGCTCCACTATACGTATCCGGATTGGTGTCAAATCTTGCATCGACGTAACCCTTTACGGCGAACTCTTTATCACGTCCATAATCGAGAAACATTTCCTTAGTCCTCTAGTTACTAAGGATAATTTTGACCGTTGTCCAGTGATCCACTCCTGGACCACTCTTGTACCCCTTTACACACTCATGGCAAGGCACACACCAGGTGCGATACACAACATGGCATACTATATAGAGCCTACGGCTAAGGCATAGGGGATGACCTTCATCCAATCTCTTTCTTCTGCCCTGGTCGAGTTTTGAGTCTTACTCAACTTCACACCTTACAAATCAGGCAAGAACTCCTTCTTTGACTGATCCATTTCGAACTCTTTCGAAATCCTGTCAAGGTATGCACTCATTGAAAGTCTTATCATGCGTCTTGATCTATCTCTATAGATCTTGATGCCCAATATTTAAGTAGATTTATCCAGGTCTTCCTTTGAAAAACACCTGTCAAACAACCCTTTATGCTTTCCATAAATTCTACATTATTTCTGATCAACAATATGTCATCCACATATACTTATCAGATATTCTGTAGTGCTCCCACTCACTTTCTTGTAAACACAAGTTTCTTATAAACTTTGTATAAACCCAAAAGCTTTGATTACCTCATCAAAGCGTATATTCCAAGTCCGAGATGCCTGCTCCAGTCCATAGAATGATTGCTGGAGCTTGCATACCTTTTAGCATCCTTAGGATCAACAAAACCTTCCCGTTATATCACATACAACCTTTCCTCAAGGAAACCATTGAGGAACCGTTTTTTGACATCCATCTGCAAGATTTTAGAATTGAAAAATACAACAGCTGCTAACATAATTCCAACAGACTTTAGCATCGCTACGGGTGAGAAAGTCTCATAGTAGTCAACTCCTTGAACTTATCGGAAATATCTTGGTGACAAGTCGAACTTTATAAATGGTGACAATTACCATCAACGGTTGTCTTCTTCTTAAAGGTCCATTTGTACTCAACGGCCTGTCGTTCATCGGACAAGTCTACCAAAGTCCATACTTGGTTTTCATACATGGATCCTTTCTCAGATTTCATGGATCCTAGCCATTTGTTGGAATCCAGGCCCACCATAGCTTCTTCATAGCTCGTAGGTTCATTGTTGTCTAACAACATGACCTCCAAGACAGTATTGTCGTACCACTCAGGGGTGCAATGAGTCCTTGTCGACCTATGAGGTTCGGTAGTGACTTGGTCCGAAGCTTCATGATCATCATCATTTGCTTCCTCTTCACTTGGTGTAGGCATTGCAGAAACATCTTTCTGTGTCATGCTGCTCTCCAATTGAAGTGACAGTTCAACAACCTTATCAAGTTCTACTTTCCTGCCACACAATTCTTTCGAGGGAAACTCTTTGTCGAGAAAGGACCCATTTTTAGCAACAAACACTTTGCCCTCGGATCTGAGATAGAAGACATAGCTAAATTTTTCCTTAGGTTATCCTATGAAGATGCACTTTTCTGCTTTGGGTTTGAGCTTATCAGACATAAGTGTCGCATTCCCAAACCCTAATAAATGAGAGCTTAGGTTTCAGCCAAACCATAATTCATACGGTGTCATCTCAACGGATTTAGATGGTGCCCTATTTAAAGTGAATGTAGTTGTCTCTAATGCATAACCCCAAAATGATAGGGGCAAAATGATAAGAAACATCATAGTATGCACCATATCCACTAGAGCACGACTACGACATTCGGACACACCATCACACTATGGTATTCCAGGTGGCGTGAGTTGTGAAACAATTTCCACATTGTCTTAAGTTGCATACCAAACTCGTAACTCAGGTATTAACCTCCATGATCATATCATAGAAATTCTATATTCTTTTCACGATGATCTTAAACTTCACTCTGAAATTGCTTGAACTTTTCAAATGTTTTAGACTTGTGTTTCATTAAGTACATATACACATATCTACTTAAATCGTCAATGAACATAAGAAAATAATGATATCAATCGCATGTTTCAACACTCATTGGAGCACATACATCAACATGTATTATTTCCAATAAGTCACTTGCTTGCTCCATCATATCAAAAACGAGGTCTAAGTCATCTTGCCCATGAGGCATGGTACGCATGTCTTAACTGATTCGAAATCAAGTGAGTCCAAAGATCCATCAACATGGAGTTTTTTCATGCGTTTTACACCAATATGACCTTAGCGGGAGTGCCATAAGTATGTGGTACTATCATTATTAACTTTGCATCTTTTGGCATCAATATTATGAACATGTGTATCACTATGATCGAGATTCAATAAACCATTCACATTGGGTGCATGACCATTGAAGGTGTTATTCATGTAAACAGAATAACCATTATTCTCTAACTTAAATGATAATCGTATTGTGATAAACACTATCTTATCATGTTCATGCTCAACGCCAACACAAAATAACATTTATTCAGGTTTAATGCTAATCCCGAAGGTAGAGGGCGCATGAGGTGGTGAGCACATCAACCTTGGAAACACTACCAACCAGGGATGAAGCCAGGATAATTGGTCGTCGGGGTCAACGTAAACAAGTAACACTAATGTCTCTCTTAAAAAAATAAAGTAGCAATAGTAGATGACCAAAAATTCATATCTCGTATTAAGTAACATGTGTATAATGTTCTTTTAGTAACCTCACATAAAACATAGTTGCCAATGTATCATCAAAAAATAATCTCAGATTACAGAAGTAGTTACCTCTCTATTTTTCTTGACCTCTACATTCTTTCATCTTCAAAAAGTAATCTATCACATCCTCACGTGGAGTTGAATATAGAAGTCTTTGCTCCAAGAAGCAAATGATGCAGTAGTTCATGAAATCATCTCCAATGCGATTACGTAGCACAGTCTTCACTATTTTCATTCCAGAGAAACACCTCTCCACTGATGCAGTGGCGACAGGCAGCACTAATACCAGCTTCAGGAGTTGATAGACCAAAGGAAATGCAAGATGCTTATTTGTACTAACCATCAGCTTACCAAGTTCAGAAATAGTTTTAAGGCCCGCAAATCTTTCATTTGCTCGCACATTATCAATATAGAAAGGAAGCTCATGAGCACGTTCCTTCAACTGGATAGAATCAAAATCTTCTTGATAGGACTTAGCCAAATCAACTAAGCTTTCAACATTAAAAGATTCAAAGGAATCTTTTGGACATAATGCAGCCATTCGGGTAAGAAGGCTTGAATTGACCTCATTAAAACGATCATCGAACTCTACAAGCTGCAAATCAATAACAGGGTTTATGCAATCATATCTGTAGTGCTGATAGTTAGTGCGGTTGGTCTTTTTCCTTGGTTTATGCCAGTCTATATACTCTTCTTCCATATCCAACTTAGGAATATCATACTTCTCACAAAATGAGAAAGCTCTCCAATAAAGACTCCCAACCATCATCTCTGATTTTCTGAAATTTTTGCTTGGTTAACTTCACCTCTACCATAGCCTCCAAGATGTCCTTATCTTTCCTCTGTAAAGATAGAGACAAAGCATTTGCATGTCCCAAGATAAGAAACATCAAGTGTAGATGGAACACAAAGTCAAAATCAGTAACATAATCTAAAAGACCACGAGCTTGACGCTTCTTTGCATCACTTGGCCCATCTTTTTCAACATATTTGAGTACTTCAATAATATCTGGGAACAAGTTAAGTATGCTCCGAAGTGTTCTATAGTGAGAACCCCAATGAGTGTCTCTGGATCTTTGAAGTGATCGCTCTTGATTTAATCTCGTTCCAGTACTAACTTGTCCACAACCACTGGCTTTCTTCACTCTCTCTTGCTGACTCTCCCTAATCATATCTTTTCGTTTACAAGAAGCTCCAACCACATTAAGTAGAAGCGATATCATGTCAAAGAAGTCACTAACATCATCATTCTTTTTAGCTACAGCCACAATGACCAACTAAAGTTGGTGAGCAAAGCAGTGAACATAATATGCCGAACTATTCTCCCTCATGATCAAAGCCCTCAAGCCATTGAACTCACCTCTCATGTTACTGGCACCGTCGTACCCTTGGCCTCGAACTTGTTTTATGTTCAATCCATACTTCTTGAACAAGTGATCAATGCTGGATTTGAGACATGAAGCAGATGTCTCATTCACATGAACAACACCAATAAGTCTTTCTTGGACTGCTCCGGACTTGTCGACATACCACAGAACTACATCCATTTGTTCCTTGCCCGAAACATCAGCAGACTCATCAACCAATAAACAGAAAACTCCACCTCCAATTTCAGCAACAATAGATTTGACTATGATCTGTACAAATAAAAAAAGTCAGTTTGAAGAGTACTATAGGTTATGTCATCATTTGTAAGGAATAATAACAATATTAATCAATTATTACCTCTGCATAACATTCAGCGACGTCCTTCTGAATTTCTGGAGTTGTCAGTTTATTATTTCCAGGCGTATCTCTTAACACAACCCTCTTTGTGTTCTCATTTTGCTCTGCCAAAAGAATTGATAACTCCCGAAAATTTCCTTTGTTCTTAGACTCTTTTGATTCATCATGACCACAGAATGCTAGACCTTGATGCAGCAAGTATCGAGCAACACTTATGGAATTGTTCAATCGAATCATATACTCCTCTTGAGTGACTTTTCTTTGCTTGTCGAGAGCAATAACAATCGACTGGTCATGTTTTAGCAAATTATTACATCTTTTGACTGCCGTGTTATGAAAACTATTAGGAGATTTGCCCACATGGTCACGAAGTCTTTCCGGCTTGTTCCAACAATCAAAACCATTCACTACAAATGCGTCATTCCCTCCTTGTCCTTCAATGAATCTCTGAACAAGTAGAAATGTAAGCAAAAGGCAGCACGTTTCTCCTCGTTGTACTCTAGCCAGTGATAGTCTCCAAACCATTTATGATTGAACCGACGTAAAACATTGCCTATCCTCTTCTATGGATACTTGAAGCCAGGTAGGGGCCTATGCGGACCTCTAAGTAAATATGTCCGCCTTACATCATCCCGTAGCTTTGGACCTATGTATTCTGATATTCTCCTCCTATCGGCTGGATCATGCGGTAAGTTATCCAAATCTACCTGGTCTGCTCCAATTTTACCTCCTATCCTACTTGGAGTTGAAGTTGCTGGCAAAGGACATGGGCGTATAGCACGTCTAACATTTGATGGATCTTCATCATGATCGGGATCATTGCTGGATGGTGGTGGTGATTTTCTTTTCAAATTCAAAAAATGCTCCATTATACTCTTACTACCTGCAATTTAAAATAAGCAAATAACAAAACAGAGTTAGTACTAACATAAAAAAATATAGTACAAAGAGATTATAAATCTTTCTTGCTAGCTTACCTGACATTATGTGACTTGAGGACTAATCTAAATTGTAATCCACCTGATTGAATTACGCACACAGCCTTCAAGCATTTATCAAAAGAAATCAACACATCAAAACAATTCCTAATATAATAGGACAATAGGGATTAGATGAAGAAATTGGCTTTAGTAGCTCCTACGGATCAAAACTACGAAACAGATCTTAGATCCCAGAGGAGTGGAGATTGGGAACAGCGGCGGCGCCGGCGCTTCTGGTGACGAATACAGGGACCGTCGGGCGTAGGCTTGAGAACGAGCGAAAGCGATCAGATCGATGGGTAGTTTTTTTCCTGAGCGAAATCCATTGAAAGGGGCGATTGGGCCTGCCTGTTCCTGCCGACCCAAAATACTGCAGGTGTACGTGACTCCAATCGGTAGTTTTTTTGGAAGGAGATCGATCAGGAATCGGAGTTGGATGCGAACAACGAAGTGGCAATGGGCCTACGTGCATCACTATTGGGCTGCTACAAGCTGGGTCCTTTTGTGACTAGGGTCAAAAATGATACACAACATCATTATACCTTGTGGGCTGTATATATATATATAACTGGGTCTGGGCCGAGGTCATCGGGGTCAATTGAACCCGGCCCGTTACTGTAGCTCTGCCCCTACTACCAACACACATCGTCACCTTGCCCTTAGCTAGTCTCTATTTATTCCGTAGCTTTTATTTTGAGTTACTAACATTAGCAACTGAACCGATATATAATACCCAGGTGCTACTAGAAGTACTAGTAAGGTACACATCAATAATACGTATATCAAATATACTTCTGTTGACTTTGTCAGCCTTCTTATCTACCAAGTATCTAGGGAGTTCCGCTTCAGTGACCGTTCCCCTCATAATAGAAGCACTTAGTCTCGGATTTTGGTTCAACCTTGGGTTTCTTCACTGGAGCGGCAACTGGTTTGCCAATCTTGAAGTTTCCCTTCTTCCCTTGCCCTTCTTGACACTAGTGCTCTTACAAACCATCAACACTTGATGCTCCTTATTGATTTCTACCTTCGTGGTGTCAAACATGGCGAATAGCTCAGGGATCATCTTTCCCATCCTTGGCATGTTTATTGTTCATCACGAAGCTCTAGTAGCTTGGTGGCAGTGACTTGGAGAATTATACCAATCACTATCTTATCTGGAAGATCAACTCCCACTCGATTCAAGCGATTGTAGCACCTAGACAATCTAAGTACATGCTCACAGATTGAGCTATTCTCCTCCATCTTGCAGGCAAAGAATCTTGTTGGGGTCTCATACCTCTCAACACAGGCATGAGCTTGAAATCTGAATTTTAGCTCTTGGAACATCTCATATGCTATGTGACGTTCAAAACGTCTTGGGAGCCTCAATTCTAAGCCATAAAGCATGACACACTGAACTATCAAGTAGTCATCAAAAAGATGTCTGGCTGATGTTCTCAACACCCATAGACAACGCTTGAGGGGGTGGCGCACCGAGCGGTGCATTAAGGACATAAGCCTTCTGTGCAGTAATGAGGAGAAATCTCACATCACGGACCTAGTCCGCATTATTGCTACCATCATCTTTCAACTTTGTTTCTCTAGGAACGTATAAAAACATAGGGGAGCTATAACGCGAGCTATTGATCTACAACATAATTTTGCAATGACAACTTTAGACTATGTTCATGATAAGGAGTTTAGTTAATCATATTACTTAAAAAACTCCCACTCAAATTGACATCCCTCCGGTGATTCGAGTGCCACATGATCCAAATTCACCAACCCAAGTTCGATCATCACGTGATTTGAGGTGGTTTCAATGGTGAACATCTCCATGTTGATCATATCTACTATATGACTCATGCTCGACCTTTCGGTCTCTTGTGTTCTGAGGCCATGTCTATACATGCTAGGCTCATGAAGTTTAACCCGAGTGTTCCACATGTGCAACACTGGCTTGCACTCATTGTATGTGAACGTAGAGTCTATCACACCGATGTTGGGGAACGTTGCATGGGAAACAAAAAAATTCCTACGCACACACAAGATCTATCCATGGCGATGAGCATCTACGAGAGGGACAGAGGATATATACATACCCTTGTATATCGCTAAGCGGGAAGCGTTAAGAAACGTGGTTGATGTAGTCGAATGTCTTCGCGATCCAAATTGCCGAGCGTCCCACGATCCATCCCGATCTAGCACCAAACGAACATCACCTCCGCGTTCAGCACACGTACAACTTGATGACGATCTCTGCCTTCTTGATCCAGCAAGAGGGAGCGGAGAGGTAAAAGAATTCTCCGGCAGCGCGACAGCGTTGTGGCAATGGTGGTGGAGCTATTCCAGCAGGGCTTCACCTAAGCACCGCTGAAACCGATATAGAGGAGAAACTATGAACTAGAGGAGAGGCAGCACGTGGATGTTTTTCTGTATCAAAAAACTCTCAAACCTGTAGTATATATAGGAGGAGGGAGGGAGGAGACTTGGCCCTCAAGGGTCAAGCCCTTGCGTCGGCCGAAGTGGGAGGAGGAGGAGTCCTCCTCCAATCCTAGTAGGATTAGGACTCCTTCTCTCCCACTTGGAAAACTCCTTTTCCACCTTTTTCCTTTTGGACTTCTCCTCCCAAATGCATGGGCCTCTTGTGGAACTTAGGGAAGCCCACAAAGGGCTGTTATACCTACTCCCACAGCCCATGTAGCCTCTTGGGTCAAAATACCCCTCCCGATGGTCCCCCGGCACCCTCCCGGCACTCCCGGTACACTACCGATGAGCCCGAAACTTTTTTGGCGACCAAAACAGGACTTCCTATATATCAATCTTAACCTCCGGGCCATTCCGGAGCTCCTCATGACGTTTGGGATTTCATCCGGGACTCCCAACAACCTTCGGTCACCACCATACATAACTCTATAATACCGAAACGTCACCGAACCTTAAGTGCGCAGACCCTGCGGGTTCGAGAACTATGTAGACATGACCAACACACCTCTACGGTCAATAACCAATAGCAGGACCAGGATGCCCATATTGGTTCCTACATATTCTACAAAGATCTTTTTCGGTCGAACCTCTATGTTAAGGATTTAGTTAATCCCGTATGTTGTTCCCTTTGTTCTTCGGTACGTTACTTTCCCGAGATTCGATCGTCGGTATCTGTATACCTAGTTCAACCTCGTCACCGGCAAGTCTCTTTACTCGTTCCGTAGTACAAGATCTCGTGGCTAACACTTAGTCACATTGCTTGCAAGGCTTGTTGTGATGTTGTATTACCGAGTGGGCCTTGAGATACATCTCCATCATACAGAGTAACAAATCCCAGTATTGACCCATGCCAACCCAACAGACACCCTCAGAGATACCTGTAGAGCACCTTTATAGTCACCCAGTTACGTTGCGACATTTGATACACACAAGGTACTCCTCCGGTGTCAGTAAGTTGCATGATCTCATGGTCATAGGAACAGATACTTGACATGCAGAAAACTGTAGCAATAAACTGACATGATCAAATGCTACGTTTATAGTTTGGGTCTTGTCCGTCTCGTCATTCTCCTAGTGATGTTATCCCGTTATCAAATGACATCTCATGTCAATGGCTACGAAACCTTGACCATCTTTGATCAACGAGCTAGTCTACTAGAGGCACACTAGGGACAAAGTGTTGTCTATGTATCCACACATGCAATGTGTTTCCAATCAATACAATTATAGCATGGATAATCAACAATCATCATGAACAAGGAAATATAATAATAACCATTTTATTATTGCCTCTAGGGCATATTTCCAATAGTCTCCCACTTGCACTAGACTCAATAATCTAGCTCACATCACTATGTGATTTACATTGTAATGAATCGAACACCCATACAGTTCTGGTGTTGATCATGTTTAGCTCCTGGAAGAGGTTTAGTCAAAAGGTCTGCAACATTCAGATCCGTGTGCACTTTGCAAATATTTATGTCCTCCTCCTTGATGTACTCACGAATGGAATTGAAGCATCTCTTTATGTGTCTGGTCCTCTTGTGAAACCTTGGTTCCTTGGCCAGGGCAATGGCACCTGTGTTATCACAGAACAGATCCACTGAATTAAGTGCACTGGGCACCACTCCAAGATCTGTCATGAACTCCTTCTTATAAACACCTTCCTTCGCCGCCTCCGAGGCTGTGATGTACTCCGCTTCACAAGTAGAATCGGCTACCACGCTCTGCTTGGAACTACACCAGCTTACCGCTCCCCCATCGAGAATAAATACGTATCCGGTTTGTGAATTTCGGTCATCCGGATCAGTGTCAAAGCTTACATCGACGTAACCCTTTACGACGAGTCTTGATCACCTCCATAAACGAGAAACATTTTCTTAGTCCTTTTCAGGTACTTAAGGATATTCTTGACCGCCGTCCAATGCTCCATTCCAGGATCACTTTGAAACCTTCCGGCCATAATTATGGCAAAACTGACATCGGGTCTTGTGCACATCATCGCATAGATGATAGAGCCTATGGCTGAAGCATAGGGGATGACACTCATCTTCTCTCTATCTTGTGCAGTCATTGGGCATTGAGTCTTACTCAATTTCACACCTTGTAACACAGGCAAGAACCACTTCTTGGACTGATCCATTTTGAACTTCTTCAAAACTTTATCAAGGTATGTGCTTTGTGAAAGTGCTATCAAGCGTCTCGATCTATCTCTATAGATCTTAATGCCTAATATGAAAGCATCTTTTCCCAGGTCCTTCATTGAAAACTCTTGTTCAAATATTCCTTCATGCTTTCCAGCATTTCTATATTGTTTCCAATCAGCAATATGTCATCCACATATAATATGAGAAACACTATAGAGTTCCCACTTACTTTCTTGTAAATACAAGCTTCTCCATAAACTTGTATAAATCCAAACGCTTTGATCACCTCATCAAAGCGCTTATTCCAACTCCGAGATGCTTGCACCATTCCATAAATGGATCACTGGACTTTGCAAACTTTGTCAACATTCTCTGGATCGACAAAACCTTCCGGTTGCATCATATACAACTCTTCCTCAAGGAAACCATTAAGGAACGCTATTTTGACATCCATCTGCCAAATTTCATAGTCGAAATATACAACTATTGCTAACATGATTCTGACAGACTTAAGCATCGCTACGGGTGAGAAAGTCTCATCGTAGTCTACTCCTTTAACTTGTGAAAAACCCTTTGCCACAAGTCGAGCTTTATAGACGATGACATTACCATCAGTGTCCGTCTTCTTCTTAAAGAACCATTTATTATGAATGGCCTTTCTCCCTTCAGGTAATACTTCAAAAGTCCATACTTTGTTTTCATACATGGATCCCATCTCGGATTTCTTGGCCTCTAACCATTTCTCGAAATCCGGGCCCATCATCGCTCCTCCATAGCTCGTAGGTTCATCATTGTCTAACAACATGACCTCCAAGACAGTGTTGCCGTACCACTCAGGAGCAGTACGCGCCCTTGTCGACCTACGAAGTTTAATAGTAACTTGATTTGAAGTTTCATGATCATCATCATTAACTTCCTCTTCAGCCGTCGTTGGCTCCACAGAAACATCTTTCTGCGTTGCGCTACTCTCTCGTTGAAGTAAAGGTTCAATAACCTCATCAAGTTCTATTTTCCTCCAATTCAATTCTTTCGAGAGAAACTCTTTCTCAAGAAATGTTCCGTTCCTAGCGACAAACACTTTGCCTTCGGATCTAAGATAGAAGGTATACCCAACTGTCTCTTTTGGGTATCCTATGAAGACGCATTTCTCCACTTTGGATTCCAGCTTTCCAGGCTGAACCTTTTTGACATAAGCATCACATCCCCAAAGATTAAGAAACGACATTTTTGGCTTCTTGCCAAACCACAGTTCATATGACGTTGTCTCAACAGATTTCGATGGTGCCCTATTTAAAGTGAATGCAGCTGTCTCTAATGCATAAACCCAAAACGACAGTGGCAAATTGGCAAGAGACATCATAGAACGCACCATATCAAATAAGGTATCATAGAACGCACCATATCTAATAAGGTTAGATTACGACATTCGGACACACCATTATGCTGTGGTGTTCCAGGCAGTGTCAATTGTGAAATAATTCCACACTGTCTAAAGTGACTGCCAAACTCATAACTCAGATATTCACCTCCTCGGTCAGATCGTAGGAATTTAATCTTCTTGTTACGATGATTCTCAACTTCACTGTGAAATTGCTTGAACTTTTCAAACGTTTCAGACTTGTGTTACATTAAGTAAATATACCCATATCTACTTAAGTCATCAGTGAAGGTGAGAAAATAACGATATCCACCACGCGTTGTAACATTCATTGGACCGCACACATCAGTATGTATGATTTCCAATAATTCACTCGCCCGTTCCATTGTTCCAGAGAACGGCGTTTTAGTCAACTTGCCCATGAGGCATGGTTCACATGTGTCAAGTGATTCAAAATCAAGTGACTCCAAATGTCCATGAGCATGGAGCTTCCTCATGCGTTTTACACCAATATGACCTAAACGGCAGTCCCACAAGAAAGTGGTACTATCATTATCAACTCTACATCTTTTGGCATCAATGTTATGAACATGTGTATCATCACTATCAAGATTCAATATGAATAAACCCCTCACATTGTGTGCATGACCATAAAAGATATTACTCATATAAATAGAACAACCATTATTCTCTGATTTAAATGAGTAACCATCTTGCATAAAGAAGATCTAGATATAATGTTCATGCTTAATACAGGCACTAAATAACAATTATTCAGGTTCATCACTAATCCCGATGGTAATCGAAGAGAGAGTGTGCCGATGACGATCACATCAACCTTGGAACCATTTCCCACGCGCATCGTCACTTCGTCCTTAGCCAGCCTCCATCTATTTCGTAGGTCCTGCTTAGAGTTGCAAATGTGAGCAACCAAACCGGTATCAAATACCCAGGCACTACAATGAGAGCTAGTAAGGTACACATCAATAACATGTATATCATATATACCTCATTTGTTGTTGGCCGCCTTCTTGTCAGCGGGATACTTGGGGCAGTTCCGCTTCCAGTGACCAGTTCCCTTGCAATGTAAGCACTCGGTTTCTGGCTTGGGTCCAGCCTTGGGTTTCATCACGGGAGGAGCAACTGCATTGCCACCCTTCTTGGAGTTACCCTTCTTGCCCTTGTCGTTCTTCTTCAAACTAGTGGTTTTATTGACCATCAACACTTGATGTTCTTTTTGGATTTCAGACTAAATGACTTTCAGCATCGCAAATAGCTCGGCGACTGACTTGTTCATCCCGTGCATGTTATAGTTCATCACAAAACTCTTGTAGCTAGGTGGCAATGATTGAAGAACTCTGTCAGTGATCGCCTCCGGTGGAAGGGGCATCCCTAATTCCGCCAGATGGGTCGAATACCCAGACATTCTGAGTATATGTTCATTGATATACACGTTCTCCTCCATCTTGCAAGCATAGAACTTACCGGAGGTCTCATACCACTCGATCCGGGCATTCTTCTTAAAGATAAACTCCAACTCTTGGAACATTTCATATGCTCCATGATGTTCGAAACATCTTTGAAGTCCCGGTTCTAAGACATACAACATTGCACATTGAACTATTGAGTAATCTCTAGAACGTGCCTCCCAAGCGTTCTTAACGTCTTCAGATGACACGGGAGCGGGTGGGTCACCAAGCGGTGCATCAAGGACATAAGCCTTCTAGGAAGCCATGAGGATAATCTTTAGATTACGGGCCCAGTCCACAAAGTTACTTCCATAATCTTTCAACTTAGTTTTCTCTAGGAACGCATTAAAATTCAGGGGTGCTACTGTGAGCCATTTATCTACAACATAAATAAGCAAAGGTTACTAAGACTATTGTTCAAGATAATGAGTTTAGTTAACCAAATTACTAAAGCTCCCACTCAAATTGACATCCCTCAGGTCATCTGAGTGATACATGATCCAAATTCACCAACTCAACTCCGACCATCACGTGAGTTGATGTGGTTTCAATGGTGAACATCATCATGTTGATCATATCTACTATATGACTCATGCTCGACCTTTCGGTCTCTTGTGTTCCGAGGCCATGTCTGTACATGCTAGGCTTGTCAAGTTTAACCCGAGTGTTCCGCATGTGCAACACTGGCTTGCACCCGTCTTATATGAACGTAGAGTCTATCACACCCGATCATCACATGGTGTCTCGACACAACGAACTTTCGCAATGGTGCACACTCGGGGAGAACACAATTTATCTTGAAACTTAAGTGAGAGATCACCTTATAATGCTACCGTCATCCTAAGCAAAACAAGGTGCATAAAAGGATTAACATCACATGCAAATCATGAGTGACATGATATGGCCATGAACTTGTGCTTTTGATCTCCATCTTGAAAGCACTGGCATGATGTTCATCGTTACCGGCATAACACCATGATCTCCATCATTGTGTCTCCATTGGGGTCATCACGCCCTCCATGCTCGTAATACTATTGCTACCGCTTAGTGATAAAGTAAAGCATTACATGGCGCTTACTGATTGACACGCGGGTCATACAATAATTAAAGACAACCATATGGCTCCTGCGGGTTGTCGTACTCATCGACATGCAAGTCGTGATATTCTATACAACACATGATCATCTCATACATCACATATATCTCATCATGTAATTGGCCATATCACATCACAACATACCTTGCAAAAACAAGTTAGACGTTCTCTAATTGTTGTTGCAAGTTTTACGTGGCTGCTACGGGTATCTAGCAAGAACAATTCTCACCTATGCAAAACCACAACGGTGATACATAAGTTGCTTTTCAACCTTTTCAAGGACCGCCTTTGTTGAATCCGATCCAACTAAAGTAGGAGAAATAGACACCCGCCAGCCATCTTTGTGCAACAAAGTTACACGTCAGTCAATGGAACTGGTCTCTCGTAAGTGTACGAGTAAGGTTGGTCCGGGCTGCTTCATCCCACAATACCGCTGAACCAAAATACGACCAAGGGAGGAAGCAATCTAAGCATCAACACCCACAAACTCCTTTGTGTTCTACTCGAGATCTCATCTACACATAGACCTAGCTCTGATACCACTCTTGGGGAACATTGCATGGGAAACAACAAATTTCCTATGCACACACAAGATCTATCCATGGCGATGAGCATCTACGAGAGGGAGAGTGGATCTATATATCCTTGTAGATCGCTAAGCGGGAAGCGTTAAGAAATGTGGTTGATGTAGTCGAACATCTTCGCGATCCAAATCGCCGAGTGTCTCGCAATCCAATCACGATCCATCCCGATCTAGCACAGAACGGACGACACCTCCACGTTCAGCACACGTACAGCTTGATGATGATCTCCGCCTTCTTGATCCAGCAAGAGGGAGCGGAGAGGTAGACGAGTCCTCCGGCAGCGCGACGTCATTGCGGCGATGGTGGTGGAGCTATTCCAGCAGGGCTTCGCCTAAGCACCGCTGAAACTGATCTAGAGGACACTAGTAGAAAACGGGTTTTTAGTCCCGGTTCGTAAGGGCCTTTTGTCCCGGTTTTACAACCGGCACTAAAGGGTGGGGACTAAATGCCCCCCGCCCCCCTTTAGTCCCGGTTCAACATGGACCGGTACTAAAGGCCCTTCACGTGGCGCACTGCGGTTGGAGGACCTTTAGTCCCGGTTGGTGTTACCAACCTGGACTAAAGGTTTTTTTTTAATTATTTATTTATTTATTTATTTTACATATATTTCAAATCTTTGAATTATTTGACAATTTAATCTCTAATCATCCTTAATCACTGCTCCAGCGTGTTCCCTGGTTTCCAAGTCTGCACTTGTTGTTTTCGTGACAATAGTAAGCTATCAGTCCTATTAACCCTTAGGTCTTGATGTCACATGATTTAATTTTTTGAATTCCAAACAATTATTAAAATAATCAAAATAAGTAATAATAATATTGAATTTCAATGAAAATAAAATAAGTAATAATGCGATTTTATTCATTTTTTTGCCATTTATTCATTTAATATGGCATAATTAATATCTTTAAATCTGTAAATCGAAATTTGACAAATAATATATCCGTTATTATCAGAAAAATGTGAGTACTCCAAATATGACATCATTTAATTATTTTTAAATAAAAATACTTTTAAAAAAATCTTCTTTTTGAAATAACTTCTTTTTTACTTTTGGAATTTTGAGAATCTGAGAAAACTTCACCGGGTAAACCCGGTGATTTACCCGGTGATTTACCCGGTGAAATCGAGTCCCAATTTTTCTCTAGTTTTTTTATATATTAATCTTTTTTCGACGTCGTATGCAAAAAATTATGGTCGTTTCACATTTTTTTTGTTTTTTTGCAAAAACGGTCAAAATTCATATTTCAAATTTTCTATACCAACTAGACACTAAAACCTAACTACTCCCTTCGTTCCTAAATATAAGTCTTTTTAAATATTTCACTAGGAGACCATATATAGAGCAGAATAAGTGTATCTACATTCTAAAGTATGTCTATATACATCTGTATGTAGTTCCCTAATGAAACATCTAAAAAGACTTATATTTAGGAACGGAGGGAGTACATCTCAAAGGAATTTATTTTTTTAAGATTTTATCATTTTTGTTTATTTTCTACAAAACTTAAAAAGGCGGTCCACCGGGGGGGTAGAGTTCAAAAATTTCAGAACCCCTTTAGTCCGGGTTGGTGTCCATCCAATCATACCGTTGACTACATCTGCTAGCACCATCCCAGCCAGAGTCACAACTAAGTTTAACCAAGCCAGAGTTAACCCTTTCTAACTTCATTTGCTGTTTTTCATGCATTTAATCATTTTTTGAGCTACATCACCCTGAAATTGAAAAACCCTACAAACGAACTCTAAAAAGGTTGAAACTTGGCATGGTATCATCATTTCACCCACATAGCTTGTGCTAAAAAGTTAAGAGGGTTACGGCAAAAACTGGATGCACTTCGTGTACAAACTGGACCATCTCCTTCAAAGTATCAAGGTTTCGAACGAAACCCATCTGTTACAAAGGCATTTCATTTTTTAACTTATTTCAACTCCAGACTTTATGTGCATGCAATATGCACCATTCAAAGCCACATCCTCAAAGTTCAAACCTTTCTAACTTCATTTGCTAATTTTCATGCATTCAATTATTTTTTTGAGCTAAATGACCCTGAAATTGAAAAGCACTACAAATGAACTCTGAAAAGGTTGAAACTTGGCATGGTATCATCATTTCACCCACATAGCTTGTGCTAAAAAGTTAAGAGGGTTACGGCAAAGCCTGGATGCACTTCGTGTACAAACTGGACCATCTCCTTCGAAGTATCAAGGTTTCGGACGAAAACCCATCTGTTACAAAGGCATTTCATTTTTTAACTTATTTCAACTCCAGACTTTTTGTGCATTCAATATACACCATACAAAGCCACATCCTCAAAGTTCAACCCTTTCTAACTTCATTTGCTAATTTTCATGCATTCAATTATTTTTTTGAGCTAAATGACCCTGAAATTGAAAAGCACTACAAATGAACTCTGAAAAGGTTGAAACTTGGCATGGTATCATCATTTCACCCACATATCTTGTGCTAAAAAGTTGAGAGGGTTACGGCAAAAACTGGATGCACTTCGTGTACAAACTGGACCATCTCCTTCAAACTGGACGAACTATTTTTAAACTCAAGTTATTCACAATCTAGGGTTTGAAGAAAATTTGAACAAATTCATATTTAAACCATTCAAATTTTAAAACTAATGGCACAAACATAAACTAGACAAAAATTTGAGTCTAATGCAAAAGGAATCACTTAAAAACATCAAATATCCTAAAAGATATACGCAATTTAAAACGGAAACTTTTAGAACCCCTTTAGTCCGGGTTGGTGTCTCCAACTGGGACTAAAGGTCTAACCTTTAGTCCCAGTTTGAGACACCAACCGGGACTAAAGCCTCAACCCCCTTAGTCCCGGTTCGTGGCACGAACTGGGACTAAAGGTCCGGAGCGAACTGGGACTAATGCTGCCCGTCCCGAACCGGGACTAATGGTCTCATTAGTGCTGGTTCAAAACCTAACCGGGACTAATGCTATGGACAAAAGGTCCGTTTTCTACTAGTGGGAGAAACTACGAACTAGAGGAGAGGCAACACATGGCTGTTTTTCTGTATCAAAAAGCCCTCAAACCTCTAGTATATAAAGGAGGAGGGAGGGAGGAGACTTGGCCCTCAAGGGGCCAACCCTTGCGTCGGCCGAAGTGGGAGGAGGAGTCCTCCTCCAATCCTAGTAGGATTAGGACTCCTTCTCTCC
This sequence comes from Hordeum marinum, assembly GCA_022496015.1. NCBI lineage: Eukaryota > Viridiplantae > Streptophyta > Magnoliopsida > Poales > Poaceae > Hordeum > Hordeum marinum. The sequence continues at coordinate 502,749,702 of CM039674.1, read as the reverse complement.
CACATGGAAAACTCCTTTTCCACCTTTTTCCTTTTGGACTTCTCCTCCCAGCCGCATGGGCCTCTTGTGGGACTTAGGCCAGCCCACTAAGGGCAGGTATACCTCCTCCCACAGCCCATGTAGCCTCTTGGGTCTAAATAGCCCTCCCGATGGTCCCCCGACACTCCCGGTACACTACCGATGAGCCCAAAACTTTTCCGACGACCAAAACAGGACTTCCTATATATCAATCTTTACCTCCGGACCATTCTGGAGCTCCTCGTGACGTTCGGGATCTCATCCGGGACTCCAAACAACCTTTGGTCACCACCATACATAACTCTATACTACCGAAACGTCACCGAACCTTAAGTGTGCAGACCCTACGGGTTCGAGAACTATGTAGACATGACAGAGACACCTCTACGGTCAATAACCAATAGCGGGACCTGGATGCCCATATTGGTTCCTACATATTCTACGAAGATCTTTACCGGTCGAACTTCTATGTCAAGGATTCAGTTAATCCCGTATGTTGTTCCCTTTGTTCTTCGGTATGTTACTTGCCCGAGATTCGATCGTCGGTATCTGTATACCTAGTTCAACCTCGTCACCGGAAAGTCTCTTTAATCATTCCGTAATACAAGATCCCGTAGCTAACACTTAGTCACATTGCTTGCAAGACTTGTTGTGATGTTGTAATACCAAGTGGGCCCTGAGATACCTCTCCGTCATACGGAGTAACAAATCCTAGTATTGATCCATGCCAACCCAACAGACACCCTTGAAGATACCTTTAGACCACCTTTATAGTCACCCAGTTATGTTGCGACGTTTGATACACACAAGGTAATCCTCCAGTGTCAGTGATTTGCATGATCTCATGGTCATAGCTCGGAACAGATACTTGACATGCAGAACTGTAGCAATAAACTGACACGGTCAAATGCCAAGTTTATAGTTTGGGTCTTGTCCGTCTCATCATTATCCTAATGATGTGATCCTGTTATCAAATGACATCTCATGTCAATGGCTAGGAAACCTTGACCACCTTTGATCAACGAGCTAGTCTACTAGAGGCACACTAGGGACAAAGTGTTGTCAATGTATCCACACATGCAATGTGTTTCCAATCAATACAATTATAGCATGGATAATAAATAGTTATCATGAACAAGGAAATATATTAATAACCATTTTATTACTGCCTCTAGGCTATATTTCCATCACTCGATCACACGTGGTGCTTCGAAACGACGAATTTTCACAACGGTGCACACTCGGGGAGAACACAATTTTATCTTGAAATTTTGGTGAGGGACCACATTATAATGATACCGTCATCCTAAGCAAAATGAGATGGATAAAAGGATTAACATCACATGCAAATCATAAGTGACATGATATGGCCAGGAACTTGTGCTTTTGATATTCATCTCCAAAGCACTGGCATGATCTCCATCGTCACCGGCATAACACCATGATCTCCATCATCATGATCTCCATCATCATGATCTCCATCATTGTGTCACCATCGGGGTTTGTCTTTCCCACCATGCTACTACTACTGTTGCTACCGCTTAGCGATAAAGTAAAGCATTACATAGCGCTCAATGATTGACACGCAGGTCATACAATAATTTAAAGACAACCCTATGGCTCCTGTCGGTTGCCGTATGCATCAACATGCAAGTCATGATAATTATATACAAAACATGATCATCTCATACATCACATATATCATATCATGTCACTGGCCATATCACATCATAGCATGCCCCGCAAAATCAAGTTAGACGTCCTCTACTTTGTTGTTGCAAGTTTTACGTGGCTCATATGGGCAACTAGGAAGAATCGTTCTTACCTATGCAAAGCCACAACGATGATATTCAAGTTGCTATTTAACCTTCTACAAGGACCGTCTGTGTTGAATCCGATTCAACTAAAGTGGGAGAGACACACACCCGCCAGCCATCTTTATGCAACAAAGTCACATGTCAGTCGATGGAACCAGTCTCTCGTACGTGGACGAGTAAGGTTGGTCCGAGACGCTTCATCCCACAATACCGTCGAATCAAGATACGACTAAGGAAGTAAGCAATCTGAACATCAATGCCCACAAACTATTTTGTGTTCTACTCGTGCATGTTATCTACGCATAGACCTAGCTATGATACCACTGTTGGGTAACATTGCATGAGAAACAAAAAAAATCCTACTAACACCCAACAACTATCTTTGCAGATCAAGAGCTACGAGAGGGAGAGTGTATCTACATACCCTTGTAGATCGCCAAGCGAGAAGTGGTAAGAAACTTGGTTGATGTAGCCGAACGCCTTCGCAATCCAAATCACAATCTGTCCTGCGATCCAATCACGATCCGTCCCGATCTAGCGCCGAACGTCGGCACCTCCGCGTCTAGCACACATATAGCTAGATGACGTCTCCGCCTCCTCGATCCAGTGAGCGAGGGAGGAGCAGTAGATGAGTTCTCTAGCAACACAATGGTGTGGTGTCGGTGGTGGTGGTGCTATCCCATCAGGGCTACGCCTAGCGCTACCGAAACCACGAACGGAGGAGAAAACGATCTAGGGAGAGAGAGAGGGGCGCCTAGGGCTTCCTGAGTGCTCTTGGGGCGCCCCCTCCCCTCTATATATAGGTGGAGGGGTGTGGAGATCAGCCCCTCCAAGCCCTAGGGCGCATCCAAGGGGGAGGAGTTGGACTCCTCATCCAATTCCCCCCCCCCCCTCCTTTCCAAAACCAGGTGAACTTTCCACCTTTCCCAGGCCACATGGGCCTTGAGGGACTTGTGCGCCTGCCCCAATAAGGCTAGGGCGCCTCCTCTCAGCCCATGCAAACCCTTGGGATGTGGTGGAACCCTTGCTAGACTTCTGTACTCCTCCGGAAGTTTCCGGAACCTTCTAGAAGCTTCCCGGTACAATACTGGAAAAACCTGGAACTTTTCCGGTAGCCAAAATATGACTTCCCATATATAAATCTTTACCTCCGGACCATTCCGGAGCTCCTCGTGACGTCCTGGATCTCATCCGGGAATCTGAACAACCTTCGGTCACCTTTATCCATCGGTATGTTACTTGCCCGAGATTCGATCGTCGGTATCTCCATACCTAGTTCAATCTCGTTACCGGCAAGTCTCTTTACTCGTTACGTAACACAAGATCCCATGACTAACTCCTTAGTCACATTGCTTGCAAGCTTCTTATGATGTTGTATTACCGATTGGGCCCAGAGATACCTCTCCGTCACACGGAGTAACAAATCCTAGTGTCGATCCATGCCAACCCAACAGACACCTTCGGAGATACCTGTAGACCACCTTTATAGTCACCCAGTTACGTTGTGATGTTTGATACACACAAGATACTCCTCCGGTGTCAGTGAGTTGCATGATCTCATGGTCATAGGAATAGATACTTGACATGCAGAAAACAATAACAATAAACTGACACGATCATATGCTACGTTCATAGTTTGGGTCTTGTCCATCACGTCATTCTCCTAATGATGTTATCTCGTTATCAAATGACTTCTCATGTCTATGGCTAGGAAACCTTGACCATCTTTGATCAACGAGCTAGTCAACTAGAGGCATACTAGGAACACAATGTTGTCTATTTACCCACACATGTATTTGAGTTTCCAATCAATACAATTATAGCATGGATAATAAACGATTATTATGAACAAGGAAATATAATAATAACCATTTTATTATTGCCTGTAGGGCATATTTCCAATAGAAAGGGGGCATGCCCCAACATGACAACTTCTTCTCCAAAATTCTCTAGTTACATGATGTCCCACATCTACTAGAGAGCTCGGTTACAAAACATGTCGCACACACATGCACCAAAAAAAGAGAGGCCTAAACTACTAGCTAGGTCTTGTTGCGGTAGACGGTTGACTTCAATATACGAGTTTGCAGCAACTTTTGGAGCTCCTCCTATGAGTTGAGGGTGTTTTGCGGGTGCTTGAAAAGCTTCATTGCAAGGTACTTCCAGAAATTGGGCAAGAATTTTGTGTCCTGATCATACAAAGCAAGAAAAACACGTATTTAGAAACTACTAGCAAGGGAGAAAGGCACTCCCCCAGAAAAAGATGATTTCACAAAATAATTGATTAGTCTTGCAGAATGTTTCTTTACTATTAGTGTTGCAGAGTGTTCATGTTACTACTGATGTTACATGGGTTGCAAAAAAAGAAGAAGATGATGAGTCCAAGTCATACCGTATTGAATGGCTTCAACCCCTTGGCAGTTAAATACTCCATGTATAGTATAGCAAAGATGCCACAATCAAATATGTCACAATTTTTTTTGGAGAAAAATGAGATCACAAAAATTATATGAAAAGTTGCCAAAAAATGTATAGTTGTGAAAAATTCTACATTGTTGACTGCTGTGGGTAGCCTTATGGACTAAAGTGCAAATGTGTCAAGATCATGCTTCCATGAGTTTCTTTCTTTGACCAGAGTTTTGAAGTTCTCTATCTGAAATGTAAGATTGATTGTTACTGAAACATTGATTTGAAAAACTTGGTGAAAAAAGTAGAAAATGTTTGCTACTTCATACCAAATTGTAACAAAGCTTCTCAAGGTTGTTGACATAGTCTGCATCTTGACTGTTGCAGTCGAACACATTGAACTTCTTATGCGTCAAATTTACAACAACGACAACCCAGTGGTCTTGTTGCACAATGGTGAAGAACAACTGCAAGGATTAAAAAGGGAATGATATAATTCAAAAACTAAAGCACTGTTTACCAGGAAGGTAATTTTTTTGATGCACTGTGTACAAATAGGTGAACAAAAAGCCTTACTTGATCAAATTTTGCAATCTCATTCTTCTCAAAGACCTTGTTGAAATCTTCGATGCAAGAATTTATCTTGAATGAGCTTGGGTCCACACAGAGTTTTGACTTCATATAGAAGCAAGCATCGGAACAAGAAGATGAAAAAGAATGTGGCTGTCATCTAAATCCTACTATGTTGTGTTGTGAAAACTCAAGTGACAACAAAGCAAAAAAGATGATAGTTAACTCACAACAGCATGTGGTGAGAATGCAAACTTCCTTGGCTTGCTTGAGTTGTACATGTGCTCAATGTTGTAACTTTCAATGTAGATTGACATCACCTCATTGTTCACATGAGCATGCTTTTTGAGCCCGTTGTTGAAATGATTGAATGAAATATCGAAACCACCTATCCTTATGAACAAAGGTATATTTGTTGCAAGAGAGAACAGGAACTTGGTTAGAAGTTGTGAAACTAATGTATGGGGTTTTTTCTCGCAGCACACAAGAAAGTCCAAAAAATACTTACAGAGGCTCGCCTCTGGGTGGGTCATTTATCCTATAATTGTTACAACAATACCTCTGATATATCTCATCGTCCGTTGCATCAATTTTCATCTTCTTCATTTTTGACAACTTTATTGCGATTTGTTCGGTCTGTGAAGCTCTCTTAAGTGTAGGCTTCTTCTTATCTTGGCCTCGCCCGCTGCTGACTTCAACCACCACCTCTTCTCTTGTTTCATCAACACATGCTTCTGCCAAAAAAAGAAAAAGGAAAACCGGAAAGAACTAGTGATTAACAGTTTTGAATCATGCATGTGCTAAGTTTCAAAAAAGAGAGCAGGATATGTTGCATAACAGAAAGTTGTGGGAATGACTTATACAAACCTACGGGGCCTATTGATTTTGGGGGACAATTTGCTAGTGGAGTCACATCATAAACAAGAGCAGCTGAAAGTGCCAGGAGAATTGTCATCAAACATAGGGCTCCTCGCTCAAATCAACAAGAGAGACTCCACATAAAAAGCAGGTGATCGTGGAGTTGATTCAACTTGTGGAAGATCCTAAAACAACTCAGCCTCAGGGCTATCAGGTTCAATCAATCCAAATGAAGGCCCATCTTCAAGTGTTCCTGGCCTCCTAATTAAATTCACGCACGGGTAGAATGTGCTACAAGGCGGCATCTGTTCATCGCTTTTTTCCTTGCTGCATATATCTTCTCCTTGCATTGTTATGATCATTTCCATTGATGTTCTCACTCTCACTCTTGTTGGGTGGTCAGGCAGCATTTGTTTGGCCAACTACCATAGCTAGATCAACACTCTTTGTGCCATCCGGTTGCTTGGCTTGCCGCAGAGATGATACAAAGAATTTGGCTTCAACGGTTTCTATAGCCACTTGTTTCATGCCATCCGGTTGCTTAGGCTGCTGCAGAGATGAAACAGTGACATTTGCATTGGTAGTTGCTGTAGTACAATCCGGTTGCTTCTGTTGCTGCGGAGACGAGCCACTAGCAGTTGCATCACACATGCCAGCAGCAGGAGGTGTTGGTACATCAAAAGTGACATCTGGACTATCATATTTCGCTTCGTCACTCCTAGATCCATCTTTGGATGCCTCAGACAACATCAAGCCCATTTGTTTGCAGTAGATGCCCTCCAACAACCTCCCAAATAAGCTGAATGCACCTTTAAGTTCTGTAGCAAGGATCTCTTTATGCTTGTTGTATATCGCACACATATGTGGGGGGTAGTTGCAATGCATAGAAACAAAAAACAGAGAATGGGGAAAACGACATTAGCTACATAGTTTTGATATTTTCTGTCAAGCAAAAAAAGATATGATGTGGGGAAAAGAGAGTTGCAAAAAAGAAATGCTATATGGCTCACCTCTAACTCCTCAAACGTAGGTAGCAGATGCAACCACTCCTCCAAAGAGCCGCACACATCATCACCGCCCTTCATGTTATCCGGAGGTATCTCATGCACATTCCCCGTTGTGCCATCAGCACCATCCATACCACCCTTAGATGGTTCATGAGCGCCATCAACACCACCCACATCCTGATACTATGTCGTGGACGCACTAGCTCCACCTTGGCCATTTATCTTTGGTGGGTCCTCTTTCACACTAGCTTGGTTGGATAACTAGGCAAGCTGCTCTATGTATGACAGAAACTTGGTTGTTGCGTACGGTGTAATGGAGCTGAACTTCATTCCAGAAAACAAAACAAACAGAAAACACATGAAAAATGTGACAAAAGAATCCAGAGTTACAATTGCAACAAAGAAACCAGAAGGTATTGTTTCCAAAATTTGAAAAGGGATACTTACAAGGCGCTTCCCGAAACCATCTTCTAGGGTGCCAACTACGACAACATCGGTGAAATCCAAATCCTGGACAAAACAAGCCCGGGGCAAAGAATAGTCGATGGTATGATCAATTATGCATCCTCCTGGAATATCAACGTGGTCCATGTAAATTACCTGCAAAAAATAAGGCACAAAATCCATCGTAAAAGGAGGATGCTTCGGAAAACAAGAAAAAGGGAGTTGTTACGGGAATGAAGGGAAGTACCGGAAGCATTGGTAGACAACCGCCAATCAGGAATTTTAGTTTACCGGCATTCCTCTTATCCTGGTATTTCTTAACTTCCCTCATCACATCAAACAGAATATGCTCATCCCACTCAAACTCATGGACAACACTCATGTCTTGTAAGCTATATAAATAATCCAGAGGCACCATGTTTCCTATCCCAAGAGCTAGGACCAATGAAAAGCAAATTAAAATCCATGACCTATCAATGTTCTCCTCATCGTCATCATCAGCATTTGATAAAACAGAAACTGTGGTGGGTATTGGAGCCCTTTCACCATCCAAATATACTTCGCAAAAAACTGTTTTCCCCCTTTTGTCGAATTCTAGCAGCTTGCTACCAGACGGTACATTGAATATCTTCTTAACCATATCCCTTGTGAAGCAGATCTTCTTCCGGTCATTAACCTGCAAGACATATGAAATCAGTACATCTTTTGATGAGATAAAATCGAAAAAGGGTTTTATGCAACACAGAAAATAAAATCAAGAAAAACAGCAAACATACGTGAGCAACCGCTTCTTGGTATCAATCCTTATGACTATGAAATCAACAAGCGCTTCTAGAGGAGGAGGCAAAAAGGAGAGATATGAAGCAAATCCCTGAAAGAGAACTAACTTATGACATCCCTTTTGTTCCCTTTGATGGTGTTGGCTATCTCACGTATCCGCTTTGCCGACCATTGGGTTTGGTAGATACCCATGCTGCGAATACAAACAAAAATGGAAATATTAGCTACTTCAGTAGTCATAACTGAATTTCAGAGAAAAAGAATACCTAATTGCCATGTCCTCAAAAGCTTCAGGAAATGCAATATTAAAACATGAAACAAAGTTCAAGCACAAACATAAAATTAGAAGCATAAACTTGCAAGAAAATGCAGTAGAAAAACTAATTCATAAAATTCAGTAGCATACACTAAAATTGAGTAGAACAAAAGTTCAGTTGCTACAGAAACAATAAAAACTATAAACTCTGAACTACCAGTTACAAAAACTACCGGTTGCAAAAACAATAAAAAGCTACCGGTTACAAAAACTATGAACTACAGAAGCCAAGAGCTACAAAAATTCAGAAAACTCCTGAATTTCCAATTGGTTTCAATTCCAGTGATGTACGACTGTATGATTTGAAATGGTGAGTGGATATAGTGTACAAATATTAGCACCAATAGTTCTTCCAGCTCTATTTGATTCCTGCAGCTACTACTAGATCTGCAGCTGTAGTGATTCATGCAGGTACTACAAAAAATCCTCCAACCCACAGCCCTGAAGCACCTGCAGCTACTACAAATCCTGCAACCACAACCCTGTTCCTCTGTTCCTCTACTACTACAAATCTTGAATCTATTGGAGCACATGTTCCTCTACAAAAATGCATAAGCTCCAATAGATTCTCCTTCTCCACCCCCCGAGTTCCTACTCTTCGGCCGCCACCACAAACATAAAAGCCTCGTAGCCGCTCGCCGAGGAGCACACCATGCCCAGAGCAACAAAAATGCTAGCCAAAATGAAGGGAAGGAGGAGAGCCGTACCTGCTTGGGTTGGCACCGGTCGCCGCTGCTCCCGAAGGGGTCGTCGTCGTCACGACGTTGGGTTAGCCCCGGCCGCACCGCCGCTTGCCGCGATCGGCCGCCGCCCTTTCAGATCCAGTCGTCGACACCTCCCTCCACCGAGCGCGTAGCTGAGGAAACAAAACTGCCCGAGCTTCAGGACCGTTTCCTGAAACAATGGTCCAGCTTCACGAAACGGTCGTGGCTAGGGCGTTGCTCTGTTGGGCGCGGGCACAATCTCGTCCTTCAGATCAAGGCGAGATCAATGGACGAGCGGCCGGCGGAACAATCGCGCGAATCAGCCGGTAGAACGTAAGAGTTTTCCTTTTTCTTTTGCGGGTTAAAAAAAGGTACTCCTAGAGTTTAGATGGCAATGGGTATCCGGAACCCACGAGTTCGACTGGTAATGCTCCATTAGGTTAGGTATATATGGGAAATATGGGAAATATAGCAGAAGGGCATGTGTGTTGTAATGGAAAACAATATAATCCCTACTAATTATGACCATATTTTGCTGCATCACCAAGACACACTATCATTCTCTATCTCGTGAAATCATGAACAATTTTTGAAATCATGAACATTTTTTTAAACTCATGCACATGTTTTAAATCGTGATTTTTTTTCAAATTCATGAAAACTTATAAAATATTTCGAACATTTTTTGGATTCATAAAAATCGTATACTATTTGCAAACATTTTTAAAATTGTGCACATATTTTAAACAATTTTCTTGAATCAGCAAACATTTCTAGAGTCGACGAATTTTTTGGAAATTGGTGGAACATTTTTTTAAATTCATGAAAATTGTTTTCATTTAATTTTTCTTGGAAATTTAAGGAACATTTTTTGAAATGCATGATCATTTTTCGAATCAGCGAACCTGTTATGAATGAATGAACTATTTTGTAAGTCACAAACAATTGTTGAATTTTTAGGGTAATTTTCCATTCGTGAACATTTTTTTAATTGGCGATTTTTTCCAATTTCATTAAAAAAATTTAATACAAAATAAATTTAAATATCATGAATTTTTTTTGTTTTCCCAAACAATTGTTTTCGAAATTTGAAACATCTTTTGAATAAGACAAAATTTCTTGAATCCACAAGCTTTTAAATTTATTATAGATCTTATTTCAAAATTATTATTTTTTAACTTTTGGAACTTTATTTATTTCCCAAATTACTTAAAGTATAAAAAACAAAAACTGAAAAGAAAAAGGGGAAATAAAAATGAAATTTAGAAAACAGGTCGCGCGGACATGGGTTAGCCCAAACTGGCTTGCTGGGTCTTCTCACAGCGCGCAATATAGGAGGATCCTACGGAATGGGCCGGCCCGGATGAGGGATTCTCGTGTTTTAAATATTTCTTTACCATTTGTAGATGACACTGGTGGCTAATATTTTATAGCTTTGGACGGAATGAAACTCGTGAGCTGCGAGGGAATGTGCAACCCCATTTTCCTTCACTAGTGTCACTCAATCTTCCCCACCAGCCATCCTGCAACGATCGACCCCTTGTCATGAATCTTTCTCCAATGAGACTAAAGAGGACCACACTAAGAGGGGGTTCTGGGAGAGGGCTTGGGACTTCTCCGAGTGGGTCGAGCAAAACACGCTCCATAAGGCTAAATCAACCGTCGGGCTACACTGTCTCTAGCTGCCCACCGCTACTATGCCCGGATAACATACGCGATCTTTGCAAAAATGGATGCAACACTGGAAAGCCGTCGCTTGAGCCGGATCGCGATGCCCAGAAGTTCGTTGACCACATGACGGTGGAAGTGGAAGACGCCACAACCCCCGCATGTGAGGTCACTTCCTAAATTGGGAAGATCCCTTAGTAGAGGGAGAAAAAATCTATGTTTTCAGAGCTTCTAATCGTTTGAAATATTAGTATTTATTATCTTGTTGAAATTGTACTAGATATTGTAACTAAACTCATACTGGAAATCAATATTAAAAATCAAATTCGAAGCTTCAATTATTGTTTGATGAGATGGACAAAAAATAGATCTCGTTAAGTCAACTACAAACAAGTCCCACATGAAGGAACATTTTGATTACGACAATTTTATGTTTCCGCGTCCCCTCTACAACTTTCAAAATATTATGGAGCATGCTCCATATAGGGTACATAGGATGTTTATATGGATTTCTCAAACGATCAGTCTAAGGACTCTTCCATCAAAGAAGTGACAATTAGACGGCTATTAATTCATTTTTTTTGCGCAGACTATTAATTGATTCTTGTTTCTACTACATACTCTTGGGAATATGACAATGATTGTCATCAAAACAGAAATCCTCAAATATCCGCCGACATGTCCGGATGTGTTTCCCGACATCAAAACAGGAGGCAGCCTTCCAAACATATCCCCCTCCACCCACCCCACCCACCCAAAACACTGAGGACGCTTTGAGAAAATTGGAATGGTCAGAGTAGTCCATAAACATTTGATGACCCGCGTTGGATCACAAAAGGTATGCTAACTGTTCGGCAAAAGGGGAACAAGGTTCAAGCGATTTTGTGATTCACGCTGGAGTTGCCCTTGCTTGTAACATGCGTTGTTTTTTCTCGAGTCCTGTAACCGGCGTGGACAGCTGCAAAATAACTAACATGCGTGGTCCACATGCTGTAAAAAAAATGCATGGCCCACATTTCAGAGATGCAGAAGAGGGCCATTTGCTTGGCTGTCTGTTCTTGATTGGTCCACCTCCAGTTGGGCAAACAAGATGAGATGCAGAAAAAATAGATCTTATTCTTGTTAAGCCAATAACAAACAAGTCTCACATGGTGGATTTTTTTTATTATGATGATTTAATGTTTACGTGTTCTCTCTGCAACTTTCAAAATATTATGGTGTATGCACCATACAGGGTACATGAGCTATCCATATAGACTACTCAAGCAGCTAGTCGAAGAACTCTTTCATCAAGGAAGTGGCCATGAGACGACTATCGATTCATTCTTGTGTCTACTACATAATTTTAGGGCAACAATAACGACGAAAGATGTCAACAAAATAACTAAAATGAACATTCTTAAATGTTTGCCATGTCCGGAAGTGTCTTCGAACATTGAAACGGGAGATAACCTTCCAACCATATCTATGAAACATCCGTCTCTTGTCCAGCAGAGAGAAGGGAGGGAGAGGAAAAGGTCGGTTATGATTGGATTTGAGGCTGAGTTGGCTTGCCCGGACTCCACTATCCCATCTATTTTTTGGACAATTTGAGGAAATTGAAATGTTCAGTCCAGTTCATATACATTTGATGATTCTTGTTGGATGGTAAAAAGTACCTGAACTGTCCGGTTCAAACATTTGAGGCGCCTTTGGTTGTCTGCATGATGGTTTAATTGGTTGCTTTGCTCACATCAGTTTTCTGCATCGCACATCGACACAGTGTTTAAAACACTCATGGCCAGGCTACGAAGAAACGGCCGAATTGATCGTTTTCACTCATGCATGCTCGCGTGAACCATGAGGACATGATGTGATAAATATGACCTTCTTCTTCGTGCCAGGCTACATCCTTCTCTCACAGCGCATGCGGAAAGCCAATGCTATCATGCTGCCAAACCCACCAATCAATATGCGTGCGCGTTTTTTTTTTTTTGCATCGTTTTTTCTCAACCAGGCCTTGCTCAGCCTTACTCGTTTTCCTCGTATATCCTGCCTCCGATGGCTGCAGGCAATCAAACAAGCCCTTAAAATAGAGGGCGGGGAAGAACTTTGGTGGTTCACGTTGAAATTGCCCTTGCTTGTAACAGAAAACACTCAACATGGGTAGCTGCAAAACTAACAAACATGCGGGGCCCACATGTCATAGATCCAGAAGAGGGCCATTTGCTTCGCTGCCTGCCTTGCTTGGTCCCACCTCCAGCTGGCCTCCTCCTCAATCATCCACCTTTCTTCCCCCAAATCCAGCTTTAGCTTTGCTTCCTCCTCGTCTTCTCGCCTCAACCCAAACCCAAATCCAAATCCCCAACCCCACCGGCGATGGCTCGCTGCGGCCGCTCCGAGAAGAGCGGCGGCGGGTGCGGGCGGTGCTGCCTGGGGTTCCTGCTCAAGCTCCTCGCCTTCCTGCAGGCCTTCGCCGCCCTCTCCGCCGTCCTCTACGCCGCCTCCATCCTCTCCCGATGGGCGCGCCACCATGAGCTCCACATCCACCACCTCCTCCCAGACCTCTGGTATGTACTACTGTCTCTTCCATCTCCCTCCCACGCTCCCCTTCCCTTCCCACCGGTATGCAGTGCTGATTCAACTTTCTGGCCCGCAGGTTCGCGTGCGCCGTCATGGTCGCCGGCCTCCTCTACTGCGCCATCCTCCTCGCGGGCTACGTCGCCGCCGAGGTCAGCAGCGGGTGCTGCCTCTGCTTCGTAAGAACCACCACAACCCACACCCATTCATCCATTCCTTCCCCCTCGTGCTTGCTTTGCTTGGGAACATTCATATTCATTCCTAGTGATTGGTATATCCGCACTGATCAATCGTTTGTCACTGATGATAACAACTAATTATTCCAGTACACCGGCTTGGTAATGGTGATGCTGCTGCTCGAGGCCGCCGCAGCCGGACACATCCTCCTCGACGAGCACTGGATCCAGGTGGGTTCATTGGATTCACATTCGTTCCCCTGACAGTAATAAGCTCAGTTGATAAAACCAGATCGCTGATTGATTCCTCTTCTCTTGCAGGATCTGCCGTATGACCGCACCAGAGAGCTCGAGAACCTCGTCTCCTTCGTCAATAACAACCTCTACCTCTGCAAATGGGCTGCTGTCGCTACCTTTGCCACTCAGGTGCGTCAGATTGATATAAACAAGCATTTTCATCAGCTCAAACGGCACACCAAGTATACACATGCCATTAAGTTGGATAAACAAACCTACTCTGTTTTCCTTTCCACCTCTTGGAAGATGTTCTGATTTGTTTACATGTACAGGCACTCTCGCTTTTCTTGGCGATGGTTCTGCGAGCCATGGTTTCACCCGCGAGTAGCGACTATGACAGCGATGAAGATTTTGTGGTCATAAGGAGGCCGCTGCTTATTGCCCAAGGCGCTCCATCCTATCTCCCTACCACGGCTGACCCCAGAGGCGTCCATCCCAACCTATGGAGCTCATCAATGAGGCAGAAGGTGATAATTGCCTACCCTCCAATGCTTACTTGCTTGCGCTGATTTCATATGGGACTATGTAACCTAAGCAAGAATGCGCTATTGTTAATGACAATACATTTGCTATGTCTGTGCAGCACTGTTCATCCTAGCAAACCGAAGATGTTTTGAACCATTATTAATCAAGCACATATTTTGGAAAAAAACACATATTTTGCTCTCTGGTTTCACTTTGTCAAGATTCTTTTGCTGGATACTTTTATATCTCAACACTTGCTGTTACTCTGATGCGTCATTACCTGCAGCTGCTCGATACAATAATTATCTTGTACTCTACTATTACATGTGTAGTCCAGCGTAGGATTTAGAACACAACCTGATTGTAGCACACACCATAGTTGAAGTATTTCTGGACGAGTACCAATTCATTTTGTTTACTCCTACAAGACTATAACCAAGCAAGCAATCTTAAAAAAAGGTGCTAAAGTGGTATTTTTGTATGCTCATTAGTGATTACACATTATCTAGGTTGGATCATATGTTAACTTTAGGGTCAACTTACTACTCTCCTTTCTACCTTTTCAATACATGGAAGATGCAAGCCTTCTGTGTTGTTGAGTTGTAAAGACTAAAGACAAACTAGTTGGCTGGAAACCATTCACATACATTTCTTTAGTAGAGATCAAGGTTTACGAGTCGACGAGTCATTCCGATGTTGAAACTCATAGACTAGTCGTGACTAATCGACAGTAATCGGCACTAAAGTTGCGACTCATAGACTAGTCGACACTGAAGTGCATTTGGCCCTGGAGTTGAGACTCATAGACTAGTCTATAGCCTAGTCTTGACTAGTCCTTCGACTCATAATCCATGGTAGAGATGCAACAATAATGTGGAGCAGTTGATTGCAAAAGTAAAGTAAAAAAAAGGAGATGGCTATTGTCTTGCTGCAGTTACACACCATTGTTTTAGAGTCGTAAACCTTGTGCAAATTGGCAAACAAAGTGTGGCAACCTTGTTGTATGAACCAAACATGCCCTTATTGGACACTGTATAAATTGTGTCTGCGCATCACTCTTTTCCCTAGCAAACTGAGGAATATTTTGAACCATTAAGCAAGCACATATTTTTCTCTTTGGCTTCAATCCGTCGAGCATATTTTGCTGGAGACTTTTATGTCTCAACATTTGCTGTTACTCATGACTCATGATGCTCACCTGCTTGATAGCCTCTGTTACTCATGACTCATGATGCTCCCATCCCAACAGTCATGTGTTTCTTCTTGATTATATCAACTGAAAAGAGCAATGACAACTAATTCGTATTTCCCTCCTGTGTGCCCTCTAGTATGGACTGAACTCCTCAGGAGACTACACCTACAACACACTGGATCAGAATGCAGTGCGGCCGCAGTGAGAAGCTTCTGTTGGTGATGAAGAAGGAAGGGCATGCATGGCTTTGTTGGAAGCACCTGTGCAGCATATTTGTAGTAGCTTGTAATATTCCATGGTGTAATGCACACTATATACATTTGTACAGCCAGTCACTCTGTCGATCTTGAACTCATTGTACATAGTTCCGTCATTAGTAAAGATTGTATATGTGTGACCCTGGTTGGCTAGTTGGAAAGGACATATTGTCAACATTCCGTTGGATGTTTATTAAGCTAGCTAGAGATAGCAGTTTACTAAACCTCCTCTTTTGGGTGGTGAGACAGTATTGTTCGGCCGCCAAGTATTACATGCTATGTATCTGTTCTTAAACCTCCTCTTTTGGGTGCAGCAGCACTTGGCATAATAGAAGATCTTTCAGAAGTAGGAGCACTATACTAAATAACGTCGAGGTATTGATATCTTTTGAACGCTGTAGTCACTTATCAGTATACAATGATTTACCTCCGCTTTAGCAGTTAGCACTCATGCACTGTCATGCCAATGTTCATCTTTTTACCAGCATCATTTTATTGTATGTAGTTTTAGTAATGGCCTGGATGTCCATGCTTTAACCATTCCTGTTCTTATTCCCCTGCAGGTCTGCGTGCTACTCCAATGTCCCTGGAAATATTATCCAAAGGACCTCCTGTTTATGTAGACATTGTTGTATCCAGTATGGCAGTATCATTATGTTTTGGCTAATGGATCATTAGACATTGGTGTATATGAAACGATATAATTGTTGTGCATTGCAATAACTAATAACTAGGTTGGGATCGGGGGAAACCCCTGTCGGCTTGGCCGACACCGACGCGGTGGCGCCTGTGGGTGCCGCCGGACCTTCCTGGAGGGCGTCGGAGCTACCCTTCCTCTCGCCTCGTCGCGTACCGGTGGAATCCCTTGGCAGCAGCGTCATCACCGTCGCGGTCCTTCTTGGAGGTGTTGATTGGTTCCGGTGCTTCGGAGTCTTGGAGCCTGGTGGAAGATCCCGGTGGGCGCAGCGGTCGCGAAGCTTCTTCGTTTTTATCGATCCGCCGTTGTCGGCATTTGTTTCTTTTGTATTTTCTCTGTTGTTTTTCTTTTGGGTGTGACTGTGCTGCTTCCGCTCCAGTACCTACCAGTGAATGTTTTGGTTGGTTGCTTTGTAATACAAAGCGGGGGCATCCTTTTTCGGAATAACTAAGATCCGATGGATCATTGCTTGTTCGCATATGATTGGTCAACCTGTTTTGCTTTATCTGTTTTTTTAAAGATGCTCGAAATAGGCTTTCGTTTCGTTTTATAAAGAAAACAACACCCAAAGAAGTGCACAATCTAACGATACAAGATGATGAGATAGCCCTCTTACAAAGCCGATCCTGAGATATCCAACAACGTAGAACACACACAACTACAGTACCAACAACAACGAGCACCGAAAGAACTACACACTCCCATGCTACAACCTAACACAGCTAAGCTCCACAACAACGCCCTCAAAAGGGAAAACCGCATAGCGTCTTTGTGGTCGAGTCCATACCGGACAAAGGCCTTCGGACATCCTCCTGGTTTTGTCTTCGGACGTCATTACCCTTCGAAGCAAGCTTTGATAATGGGAGTGATGCCCTTTCTTTCTGCATCACAAAAAAAATCCTACTGCTTTCTTTTTATCCTACTTCTATTCCACATTCAAGCGAAAACCAGTCACACTAGTTCACTGCGTAGTAGCCACAAGCGTATAAGCCAGTTCGAAGGGAAAACCCCGATACACGGGGATATGAATAGGATGAGACACAAGAGTGGAATCCTCGCCTCATTGGAATAAGAATCTCTCTGTTGGCGACAAGCGATAATCAACCTTTTCTCATTTATCGTTGCCTGAAGATGTTTTATTTTTGGGCAGGGGGCCACTAACTCATGTAACCCTCAGGAGTGGCTAGTTTCAATGTGTTTTCTCACGATGAATGCATGATACTTAAGAGCGCAGAGGGAAATAGGTTGGTCGGAAAGATCAATAAGAACATTGATTGTGTCTAATTTTCGCTCATACGAACGGGGATCAATATCTCCTCCGTAGGGGACCACAAGGTGTCATCGTGTATCCTCTTCACCCCACTCATCATCGGTGTCTTGAGCTCTTCAGGTTAAAACCCAAGTTTTTGATTTTGGCCGGAATGGGCCCCGGCATTGCCGGAGCGACGGATTCGGGCCGTGTTGCAGGGTGTAAGA
This sequence comes from Hordeum marinum, assembly GCA_022496015.1. Taxonomy (NCBI): domain Eukaryota; kingdom Viridiplantae; phylum Streptophyta; class Magnoliopsida; order Poales; family Poaceae; genus Hordeum; species Hordeum marinum. The sequence continues at coordinate 502,731,995 of CM039674.1, read as the reverse complement.
TTTTGGCTATTTGGGTGGCAGAGTCGTTGGGTTCGCAGCCTCAGGCTGGTGTCAGTGCTCCTGGTGTGTGTCGATTTTTCGCGTTTTTTCTTATAAATTGCTCAATTTCCTTTTCCGGTTAACAAAAAGGCCGGCCGCTGAAAAAAGAGAGGAGGCGGCGCATGACACCAGGGGGCGACGCGCGGTACGCTACGCACCCTCCCGCGCCTCCTGTCGACGCTGCCGTGCGTCTTGCTAGTTGCCCGTCCCTAGTGCGCCCGCTCGTCGGTGATCGGCTCTCCCATCCGCCTCCCTCCCAGCTTCGCCCGTCGCAGTCCCAATGCAAGGCTCCAACGCTTCCCGTCCAGCTCCCACGTGCTCCTGCTCGCTGACTGAACAGTCCTACCGGCTAAAAGCCCCGCTCCAGACGGCGAAACGAAGCAAGACGATGCCCGCCACACATGCATTTGTTTGCCCGCCCCGATCGATCTTCTGCGACAGGCCGCTGATCTGCTTCTATCGTTGTGCGCGCGCGCGTGCGTTCTGGGGCTAGTTCACTCGTCAGAAAACAATGCGCACGTATTCTGAATTAGTAAAAGGTTCATGGCTGGATTCAGAGGAACACCACGTTTTTTGGGTGTGTGCAGTACTGCAGTGTGCAGACACAAAATAAACCTCTTCTTGTGCTCATTGGACTCTCTAAATCGATTAATCAAGACGAGTAGATTCAGGCCTCACGGAGACTACTCGACACGAGAAATTCAGGCACCATATTGAGATGTGAGTCGATTCAGACCGCACTCGTAGAATAATCAACGGCGCATCACGGCATCAGTACGAGCAATTAACACCAATACTTACTTGCAACAGAATGACTTTAGCTTTACAGTCCGATCGAATCCAACAGAGATGAGATTATTCTTCCGTGGAAGTGTAACCCAACACGCATCAGTCAGAAAATTCAGACACCACCAACCAAACGCCTACCACAGTACCACTTGCCTGCCCGCAGAGCCGCCGATCGAGGCCGAGGCTCCCACCACCCCGCCACCATCATGTCCGGTCAGTAGCACGGGACGACGACGCAGCGCCTGCGCCGGGGCTGCGGCGCGCAGACGACGAAGAGCAGCATGATGACGAAGGCGGCCATGAGCAGCGGCAGCAGGTTGAACCCCGCCTCGTCCTCCTCCTGGCTGCAGCACATCTTCCCCATCGCCGATCGCCCGCCCGCTCTCTTCTCTCTCACACAGAGGAGACCTCTTTCTTGGCTTGGAAGACGAGGAGGAAGAAGGGAAGAAGTAGTTGTTCTTTCTTGCCGCAGTGGGATTTCTGCTGTGTCTATCTTAAAGACCACTCCGGCCCCCTCTCTGCCCCTCTCCCTCCCTCTCTCCGCGTCCGGTGGGTCGGTCGGTCGTCTCTGAAGGAAAATTCCACACTATTTCCCCATGGCACTTGTGAAGTTGTGATGCGATTGGAAGGGTTGCGTGCTTTGTGGCATCGATGCCATGTGGGGGCGGTGGTTGCGGCGTCGCCGTCGAGCTCTTCTATTCCTCTTCCACGATGGCGTTTCTTTTTTGCTCGTCGTTGGGACCGTCTGGTTGGGGACGCGACAATAGAGTCGGCCAATCAATCACTCGCCTACGCGCGCGCGCGCGCGCGCACCCACCCACCGCGAGGACCCGGAGAGAGCCCGCCCACTACCACCAACGGAGCGATCAGGATGGCTGGATGGGGCTGCTATTGGCAGCAGGTAGCTACTCTACGTAGGAATGCAGCATGGTTTAGTTGAGTTAGTTAATTACCAACTGACACTACAGGTCTGGACGTCTGGTCAATGCGTGTTCCTCTGTTTTGATACACTACTGCAGTTGATAGTACTCCTACAGCCGTACGTACTGTCATTGTCGCCTGGCGATTAGTCTAAACCTCAGTTTGATTTAGACACCGGTGAAAAGCATGGCTGAGGCCGCCGCTGGTTCTACCGAAAATTCCGTGATGGCGAAATAAGACCGGACTTTTGTTTTCTGCTGCTCTGTTTAATGCGTGTGGTTCAGCAATCAGCGTGATTACATGCAGTATAGATATCATTGACATTGGCACTGAAAACACGGTATTACGCATGATTGAGTCTACAAGTGGCGATTACTCTACGTCAATTTGGGTACTGATACGCGCATGAATAGTACTCCCTCCGTTCCAAATTAGTTGACTCGGATTTGTCTAGATACGGATGTATCCAGACATGTTTTAGTGTTAGATACATCTGTATCTAGATAAATTCAAATCAACTAATTTGGAACGGAGGGAGTAGATAGTACTACTTTCATACCAAGAACATCTTGCTGTCAGTGTACGACCTTGATCGGGTCCTTACCGTGACTTGGTCAGGTTCTCCCACCTTCCTAAATCCTAATGTAAACATACATATCATCGCGAATTTCTGTTGATGGAGACGGCGATGCAACTCCTTATGCATCATTGTATTGCCATCCATTTATTCGTTTTGAGAAAAGGAGAAGCTGACGTGCACCGCAAAGGTACACGCCGACCTAAATTAAATTAGCAACCTACATTTGCCACTCTTTTTCTGTGTCCATGTGGGGGCCTTCAACATTCCAAGGACGATACTTTTTTTTTGTTTGCCTTTTGGCTAAGATCAAGCGTGGCAATATTTCAAGGTGGGTTACATTTTGGGAATTTTACCCCTTCTTTTGCACCTGTTTTGTATCTTTGACACGAATGACTTTTAATCCATTTTACCCCATTTAATGAAACATATGCCGCATTTTGCTTTTTTTTATTCTGTAAAGCTAGTTTAATGACAAATGAGGGTGGTAGAATGTGGGATTTGCTTCTTCTTTTTTGTTTATTTTTTGTGCTATAGTGGATGGTATAGGCTTGGAGCAAATATATATAATCCATACTTTGGTCAAAAGATTGCGTCATGCTAAGTTCAGTTCAATAGTTTTTCTCTTTTTATTCGTCATTTGGTCACATACTTCGTACATTTTATTATTATTGAAATATATAAATTTAGAACACTTTTAAACTTGTTTTTGTACTAGTTTTAGTAGTTTTAAGCAGTCATTTATACATTTTTACATGATTTCCGAGGCAGTGCACGTGACACAATCTAGTTTGGTCAAGAATCACCTCCAATAGTTACCAGAGCATTTCTGCATTTTAATTGTACCTCACAAAAAATCCCAAAGTTATCGGAATTTTCTGCCTCTTAGTTGTACTGCCAAAAATTACCTCCTCAATTTTCTTTTGCGAGAAAATTTTCAATTTATTCATCATGCCATGCCATGGTAGCGTAAGAACATAAAAATAATAAAATTTATACTCATATCCATAGACCATCTAGCAACGACTAAAAAGCAGTAGAGCGAGCCGACGGAACATTTCTTCCGCCCGCCCAACCGTTTGCCTCTGCTCCCGGACTCCCCACGTGGAGAAACAAGGAAGAGGAGATGACTTGGGCCTAGTCGCTTGACCTGGTCGTGCTGAACCATGTTGCTCCACGTTACGTGTCGCGTCGCGTCGGAGACAACTCACATGAATGTGCTCCGGACCGGAGGCTGACCCGGCTCGCTATTCGGGATTGGCAACAGGACCTACCTAACAGAATGCTACAACCCACATTCTCAAAGTTACTGTAGTTAGTTACCAACTGACATAACAAGTCTGGTCAATCCCTTTCTTCTGCTCTTTTTGGGTAGCCGGTAACGACAATACAGTGGCATGTACCGCCATTACCACCTGGGATTTAGTTTAAACCTCGGTTGATCTAGACACTGGTGAAAAGCATGACTGAAACACCTGCTGGCACAGCTGGAAATGCCATGCCGGACTCTGTTTTCACTGCTCTGTTTCAGTACACATTGTTCAGCATGATTCTGGGTATGGATGTGATTGACTTTTGCACTGAAAACATGCTATACGCATGATGTCCGCAAGTAGCGATTACTCTACGTCAAATTGGGTCCTGCTACGCGCATGACCAGCACTTCCGTCGAGAGCCACCTTGACAGGGTCCTTCACCGCGCTTAGGTCAGGTCTCACTCCCACCAGACCTCACCTTCGGTCCTGATTGTAAACAAATAGCACTGGGAAGATGGCAACGCAACTCCTGACGCATCATCTATTTGCCGTGCATAGTCGTTTTGATTATATGAGAAGCTGGACCTGCACAGCAAAAGGTACACGCCGACTTGGATCCGGAATTTGCCTCTCTCCTTTTTGTGCGTGCGTGTGTGTGTGTGGCCTTCAACTTTTTCAGGGGCAACAGATATACTAGTCAACAATAACCTCTAAGTTTCTCCCTAACAAAAACACGTCTCACTTTAGCGGTTTTTTCTTGGTTGTAATTGTACAATTAATTGATAGTGAGTTGCACTTTTACTCTCTAATGATATTGAGTTCGTGACACCTTTTACCCCATCAAGCATGTATTTTTCGGATATATCCTATTTAAGCAAATTTGTTCACTGTTGACCCCTTTTGATGTTTTGCTCTGTTCTAATGGTTGGGGCCAATCACCCAGTCTCAGGTGGAGGGGTGACTTTGATGCCACATCGGTGGCATGCTCATCCAAGGTGCATGTGACACAGTAGATGGGATGGAGGGCGACCGGGTTAAGCTCGACTAGTGCACTCGATTCCAATGCGGTTCGACTAGCTTTGTTAGGGATTTGGAAGTAGAAAGCTCAAGCAACAGTGACTTGTCCTCGAAGGAACTAGCAAAAGGTAGCAGTTGGTGCTGAAGCAACCCTAAACTACATGCCGACATAAGACCCTTGCTAGGGTCCTTCTCCCCACCCTGCGGTTCACCTCTACTCCCAAACTCCCACCTGACGAAATAATGATGGTCATGTTTGACTTGGGCCGAGTCGTGTGTCCTGTTCGGCTATAACCTTCCCACACCGTGTTTTGCATTAGAGAGACCTTGAATGAATGCACCTCCAAACTATTGTTTGATCAGCTCACCAATTAGGACGAGCAATGTGATCCACTCAACAGAAAGGTGCAAAACTATAAAAGAGATAAAAATTGGGCTAACTTGCTTCATGTGAGTATTTTGAAGGAACATTTGCTAAATGAAGTAAAATGTTTCACAAACTACATCTTAGGGAATAGACGGTGGTTCACTACAAATGAAAATTAATTGAGTTCCACTTCCACTTGTTAATGACATCATGATCTTGTAAGCTCGAGTAGATCTTGTGCTCCTTGAGGGCAAACTTTTTCTGTGGGATGCTTGCAATGATTATTGCTGGATGGTAGCTTGCACGAGGGTGGTTGCATTTCCGATGGAAAAAAATCTTGTACGATTGAGTCATACCAGGCCGATCATGAGAAAAACTACATTGGTATTGTTTTTTCGGCAAAAGCAAAAGTTTCGGAATTTCACGAAAATTGGCAGAGAATTATTTCAAAAAATATAAAAAATATTGGTGAAAATATACCGGAGGAGGGACACTATAGAGCCACAAGCTTAGGTGGCGCCCCCCTAGGGCGCATTGTCTGAGCTTGTGGTACCTCCAGGTCCATAAGTACCGCCTTCCTGAGAAAAAAAATAGAGAGGAAGAATCATCGTGTTTTACGATACGGAGCCATCGACACCTCTTGTTATGCATTCGGAGGTCTGATCTGGAGTCTCTACGGGGCTCCGGAGAAAGCAAACCGTCGTTGCCGTCATCACCAACCCTTCTGCATCGATAACATCATAACGTCTACCATCAGGAGTGAGTAATTCCATTATAGGTATACTAGAGGTATATGGATATGGATGCGATTGATCATGTAATCGAGTCAACTGCGAATGCTTATAAATATTATATGGTTACCATTGTGTCGAATCAATAAATTTGGTAAGAATACTTCCCTCGAAGACTATTGTGATCCCATACACTTGTGGGTTATCAAGAATGTTTTCTAGCACCGTTGCCAAGGCTTGTAGATTTATTTGTTAAGTTCACCTAGGAGTTAAATATCTTGTGATCGCTATGAAGAATATGAGACACTCTAAGACAAAGATTATGCCCTCTAAGGCGAGGTGAGTTAAGGAATTTCCAACTAGCTCTACACTTGATTCACCTTCTATTTTAACTTAGCTTGCAACACCACCACCTTCTATTCAATCTGATATGCCACAAGTAATAGACACTGCTTCAGCTATCGATGATATTCATGATGATGCTACTACTTTACTTTATGAAACCATGCTACTAGGTGAACTACTTGATGCTCATATTGCTAAAGCTAGAGAATTTGAAATTCATGAAAATGATGAATCATCGATGACACCTAGAACTAACTCCTACTAGAACTAAGATGCTCAATATACCTGAGGGTTACACTATAGATGGAGAGATTGCTAATAAATTTCTTGCTTGTAAGGATAGGGAGGATCTTAAAAATTAAATAAATAATCTAAAATAAAATGCTATGAGTGGAATGATGAAATGTGACCCTAAGTTTGCAACCTCTCCTATCTTTGTTACTGATAAGAATTATGAATTCTCCGTTGATCCTGAACTAATTACTTTGGTAGAATCCGATCCTTTTCATGGTTATGAATCTAAAACTATTTTAGCACACCTTACTAAGCTGAATGATATTTCCACCCTGTTTACTCAAGAGGAAAAGATTCATTATTACTATATACTTAAGTTGTTTCCTTTCTTATTAAGGGATGATGCTAACGATTGGTTTAATACTCTTGCTCCTAGTTGCATACGTAGTCCCGAGGATATGATTTACTACTTCTCTAAAAACTATTTTCTGCTCATAAGAAACAAGCTGCCTTACAAGAAATATATAAATTTGTGCAACTTTTGGAAGATCATCTCCCTCAAGCTTTGGGGAGGCTTTTCTGATTATTAAGTGCTTTACTTGATCATCCTCTTAAAAAGAATGAAATACTTGATATCTTTTATAATGGACTAACCAATGCTTCTAGGGACTACCTAGATAGTTGTGTTGGTTGCGTTGTAAGGGAACATACTATTGAAGAAGCTCAGGAGCTAATGAATACTTATTGAGAAATGCTGATGACTAGACACTTCCTGAACCACTTCCAAAACCAACTCCGAGAAAAAAGGTATTCTATTCCCCAGTCTAGAAGATATGCAAGAAGTGAAGAAATTTATAGAAGAGAAAGGAATTAAATCTAAGGATGTTAAGAATCTACCACCTATCGAATAAATCCATGGACTCAATATCCTTACATAGGTAGTAGAGGTAAACTCTCTTTATAGGTTTGATGAATGTGATATTCCTTTTAGTACATCTCCGAGTCAATGCTTAGATGGATTTGATAATTTTATCGTTAAGTAAGAAAGTTTTGATAGGCAAGTAAGTGATCAAATGAAATGTAATGCCATTATGATTGATCTCTTGAGTAATTTGGTGTTCAAAATTGCTATTGATATTAAAGGTTTACGAAATCATTCCTATATATATGGTCCACACTCAACTAGAACAAGTTTCCAAATCACAAAATGTTTTGCTTAATGAAATGAATAATAAACTCAATGATCATGCTATTAGAGTAATGACTAGAGGTGGTAGAATGACTCAAGAATCCTTGTATCCCAAGGGTCATCCTAAAAGAATTGAACAAGATTGTCAAGGAGTTAATGATAGTGCACCTAGTTCACCTAAGAAGAAGAAGAAAAAGAATAAGAATAGAACCTCGCATGCTTCTAGTGAACTTGTTATAGAAAAATCTTTGTGAGAATCCTAATAATGTTTCTATTTCTGGTGCTAAAGCACAGTCTGGTTATGAGCCTCCATATAGTGATAATGATACCAATGATGATCATGTCTATGCTCCATCTAATGAATAAAGAACGTGATAAAGATGTGGAAATAGAACTTGAAATTGAGCTCTATGACCCACCTCCAAAAATAAGAGATATGATAAAAGATACTTCATTGCTAGGAAACATAGTAAAGAAAGAGAACCATGGGTTTAGAAACCCATGCCTTTCCTTAGTAAAGCTACTAAGTCCAAGGATGATGATGCTTTTAATGGTTTTATTGAATTGCTTAGACCCTTATTATTATAACCACCCTTGACTGATTCTATGAAAATGCCTCCTTATGCTAAAATACATGAAAGATATTGTCAGTAATAAAAAGAAAATATCAGAGGCTTTGGTTTCCACTATGCTTGCAAATTGTACATTCAAAGGAAAAATACCTGAAAACCTAGGAGATCGAGGGATACTGACTATACCATGCTCCATTAAGAATAATTGTTTTAGAACTGCTTTATGTAATTTAGGAGCCATTTTTAGTGTTATGCCCTTTTATCTCTATAAAATACTTGATTTGAATACAATGATTCCTGCTGAAATTTCCTTGCAAATGGAAAAATCCACTGCGATACCCATTGGTATTTGCGAGGACATTCCGATTGTTGTTGCTAATGTTACCATCTAGACAAACTTTGTTATTCTTGAGATGCCCGAGAACGACAATATACTAGTTATTCTTGGGAGACCTTTTGTTAACACTTCATGGGCTGTTATTGATTATAGCAGAAGCAATATCACTTTTCGTATCAACAACAATGAGCATACGATATATTTTGCAAAGAAGCAAAACAAAGTGAATAGTGTCAATTCCATTGAAAAAATTATGAGAATCACGATTGGAGGTTTTGAATTCCCTCTCCCGGTTTCTGAAAGGAAATATCAAGCTCTTATTATTGGAACCATGCATATCACAATTGAGGTTACCTAGTGATATACAAAAAATTCTTCGAAATAAAAGTCCTTGGAATGCCCTAAAAATTTAGTATGATTTTTTGTGGAACATATTATAATTTTTGGTATTCAACACAACCTTGAGGGGGGGGACCAGTGAGGGACAAGCTCAGGTGGAACGCCTTCCACCCTAGGCACACTATGTGAGATGTGGGACCCGCATGGCCCCACTCACTTAGTGAACTTGCCTACTGCTTCTTCTTCCTCAAGAAAAAAAAATCGTGTTTGCCTTCTTTCTCGTGTTTTGCCCTGAAACATGAGATTTCCCAAACTATTTGAAGAAATTGTTCCTTGGTATCTGACTCCTCTGACGGTCCAATTAGTTTTTGTTCTAGTCGTTTGTGTTTTGCGTATTTTCTTAGTGTTGATGACCATGAATATGAGCTTGCATGTTGAATTCACTTGGTTCTAAGTAGTTTTGATGCATGATATAGTCTATAGTCACTTGTGGGAGTAGTTGCTATCAATTTTGTTGATTTTTTTTCACCTCTTATTTGTGTCCTAAAAATGTTAGATTTTTTTTCACAGAAGAAAGTATGTTCAAGAACGTCTTCTCATGAGGTTCTTGGAGTGAGATCTCACCAAGGCCCGCGTATTGCGAGCCCGAGGTGAAATTTTCTCGGGATGCTAATGTGAAGACTTGTGAATGGCCATGTGAGAATTTCATGGTTTGTGCTAGCATCAAGGAAGAGTTCGACATGTTCATACAAAATGCCGAGTCAGCTGACTTCCTCGTAGATGAGTGTCTTCAGTGTCATGATCCTATCGACTCATTTGTGCAAAAATTCAAGTATGTACCTCATCGCTCCACTTGTGATGTTGTTTTCAATCTCTATGATAAATACTATCACATGAATATTTGTGATTTTTTGCACTGCTTGTAAAATTCCCATTTAGAGGATTTGTAATGAAGCTCATAAGTCCGATTGTGATGAGTTTCTTATGAACATCACCAGGGAGACTGGAAGAGTGACACAAGCTAGAATTGAAAGTATGCATTTTCCTGATATTCACTATTTTGCATTGTTCACAGGAAGATGTATAACTCGTAAACATGATCTCAGTACTACCTATGCCCCTGACCTAAGTATCTTAATGAGTGTCGTGCTTTGCTGATAGGAAATTTAATCTGGAACAATAGTTTCGTGTCGCTTAAATAAAATTCCTTCAATTGTGATTTTTATGGGGGGATTTACATCACTCACATATCTTCTTATCTTGGAATACCTATTAGAAATAATGATCACCGGTTTCTTGCTAGTTTCCTACATTATGATGCCATGGCTCGCCATCAATTTCTTGCAAGAGGAAACCCATCATTTCAGTACACACTAATCTTTAATAAAAGTTATGCTATACCTATTACTTTGCTTGTCCCGTCTCTATTTAAATTTCAGGACGAACAAAGATATTATATACATTTGGAGGAGGCTGAGTCATATAGGTCAGCTGAGGAAGCTGCCCATTAGAGCGAGCCGCTCATCAGGCGGTGGTCGCTGCACTTGAGTATAACCCAAACTATCGCTACGAGTTTTATCCGGGCCAACAGTGGTTGTAGGCCAAGTTAGGCCAAAAGCCTAAGCTTGGGGAGTACATATTCTCACCGACATTATATTCATGTTCACACATTCATTGCACTTGTTGGTGTTCCTCGTTTCCCCTCTTTATTCGTGTTGGCTTTTATTCATGTCTTTCTTGTTTGAAAACATTGAAAAACACAGAATATTTCTCGTTCTTATTTTGTTTGTTGGGAGTTCTTCGGTGTAAATAGTTTTCTCATTTTTAATTTCTCTTCTTTGTTTTGAATTTTCCAGAAAACTAAAAACTATAAAACTATTTTAGTGTGTTTTTATGAAATTCTTTTCTTTTCTTTAGTCGTCGTAAAGACTAGGTTTCATACGAATTGCTGAGTGGCTCTTATATAATTTATTGTGAATCTAATGAAGGTTCAATCTTTTCCTTGTATTTTCCTTTATGGTTGTTTGCATTTTTTAGTTTAGTCCATGACACTCTTGCACTATTATTATTTTCAATTCATTCAGTCATGCAAGTTAAAGGCAGTAATGACGATAATTTTATGAAGTGGCTGGGGTGAAGAAAATCTGATATGAAGTCTTCTTGTTTTTGTTTTTGTAAATACTTAAACTTAGTAGTATTGATTCAACATATTATGAGTAAAAATGTTTGTGATGACAATTAGAGATTATAGTTTTCATGATATGCTTAAGTAGAGAGGAGTAGATAATCTATTGTCTTGGGTGTTAACATGCATTAAAATAATGATGATATAGTATGTTAGGATGGTTTCCTCCTCTAGATAATTCAGGTGGATTGACTTGACTCATGTTCAACGCATGCAATAAATTCAAGTCTAGTATAGCCGTTGGGATATTTGTGTTCACACTATTTATATCCTACTCATGCTCGTGTTCAATGTTAATTATTCTCAATGCATGATTATGACCGTTGTCTTTCTCTTGTTGGTCGCATCTTAATATATTTGCTAGCCTTTGGCTGTACTAAGCGGAAATATTGCTTGTGCATACAAATCCCTAAAACAAAGTTATGCCACAAGAGTCCTCCATATCTATCTATATACGACATTTCCCCGCGGTTCCAAGTAAATTTGCATTTGCCATCTCCAATCCTTTAAATAAACATTTGTTTTGTATTCCCGTGTGGCTCATGGAGCGAAGAGGAGTTCAATACCTTCCATGACAGGTGTGTTTACACTGGTGCAGAAATGACTAGCCACAACTCTTGTTCTTGGCGTGCCATTTCTCACCAACCCCAACACTAATATTTTCAGATAGTGTTGGTGTTGGGTAAATTTAAACGCCATAGCTATTAGATTAGTGCGGGCATTGCACATTAACCCCAACATTGCAAATTAGGCCCATTAGGCCCATGCTAGCACTAATCTATCTAATCCCCGCCACGTGCCCGGGCTAGCTACTCCCCACTCTCTCGAGCCCCCAACTCCTTCCTCCTCCTCTCGATCTCTACCGTTGCCCCCGCTGCCTCCCGTGGACACCCCGTCCAACGCCGCCCATCGTAGCCTCACTCGACGCCGCGCGAAGCCACCCTGCTTGATGCTGCGCCCGAAGCCACCCCGCCCGACGCCGCCCTGCTCGCAGACCAGCCTTGCCGCCCGGGTATTTGAATCTTAGTACATGTTGTAGGAAAAACTAGAATGCTAGAATTGGGGGTATTGGGTATTTTGCTATTTAAATCTTATTACATGTTGTACAAAACACTAGAATGCTAGAATTGGGGGTATTGGGTATTTTGCTATATTTGAATCTTAGTACATGTTGTAGAAAACACTAGAATGCTAGAATTGGGGGTATTGGTTATTTTGCTATTTGAATCTTAGTACATGTTGTAGAAAACACTAGAATGCTAGAATTGGGGGTATTGGGTATTTTGCTATTTGAATCTTAGTACATGTTGTAGAAAACACTAGAATGCTCGAATTGGGGGTATTGGGCATTTTGCTATTTTCTTATGTGGTTTGGTGTAGCATAACTGCTTATAATTAAACTTGTAGCATAACTGTAAAGAAGATGTAGTTATAATTAAACTTATAGCATAAGTGCTTCAAATTTTGGTTTCTATTAATCATTGCCAAAAGGCATAAACTTTCAATTTTTCCAATCAACTTAAGTAATTTATTATGTTTTGACCAACCCAAGTAAACATCCTAAGTAATTTATCATGTATGAGAGAATATGTGTGCATTTTGGTAGGCTCATTCATTTCATTCTTTATGCAAATAGCATGTCCGACTCTAGCCTGTGGGTAGGCTCATCTGATCATTGGTTGTGGTTTTCTGAAGATAAAGGCGATGTGAGCATCAACCAGGTAATTAAGGTTACAAAAACATGCATTAGCATTACACATATCTAACCACTAATTAATTGTTCATGATTTGAAACCCTTGGCAGGCATACTTAGGAGGTCCGTCTTCAACAACTATCGTTGTGCAGTCTTCAGGCGGTGACGTCGACGTGCTTAGTCACGAGCTGATCGCGTCACGTTAGAGAACTCTCAACTCCCTACAGGAGTTGGATGACTCCCTGATGAAGGAGAAGGACAAAATTATCGATGACAATGCTATTGTCTACAATAAGATTTATAGTCTTGAAGGTCAAATGACGATACTGAACCTAGAGATAACTGAGACCAATAAGGACTTAGAAGTCCGGAAGGACCATTGGACTCGGCTGAAGACGGAGAAAGCACATTACATCAAGGAGGGGCAGACGAATAGGAATAAGCTTTGTGAGATGAAGTTAGTCCTTAGGAAAAACTAGGTAGCTAGGTAGTGTCAATCAAGAGAGGGGAAGATCGATATGTACATTGTCTGAAGTAATTGGTACTTTACTTTTGTGAATGAAATGTTTGGTATCTTTTGTGAATGAAATGTTTAGTATCTTTTTTGAATGAAATGCTTGGTATTTTTTATTAGCTAAATATGCAGTGCAGGTGTGCAGCTCTATCCAACGCCAGCAGGTGTTCAAAATACTGCTGGCGTCGTCTTCGATGCCACCAGTATATTTTAACCTTGGCGCCTTATTGCTGGCGTAGGGTGTCTACGCCAGCAAGACCATTTTGGCCACGCCATAGCTAGGCTTTTCTACAGTAGTGTTAACTCATGATGAGAGTTTATTCCCTCATCAACTTTGAGGGAGGCTGGCAAAAGGACGCCCAGTCCTACTTAATATTAAAATAATAACAACACCCCCTTGAAGGTTGATTGTTTGGAGGGCACCCATGAATTCGGCTAGCCATGGATGTGTTTGTATAGTGGCGGGGGAGTACCAATTTCAGTTCTGTCTGGGAACCTCTATGGACATGTTTAGCATGGAAGATATTGAAATCATTTGTCATGACATTGATAGGAAAATCACACCAATCAAAACATATTCATCTCTATGTTAAGCTTTGAGTTCTCAAACCACTGCAAATCTCTTCTTCCCTCTCCGAAGGGCCATTCTATTTAGATTCATGTTATTTACTTTTATTGTTGAGTCATCACCTTCTCATTCAAGCACCAATTTGGAGAGCGCTGTTGTCATTCTTAGTTTAATGTCTATTGAGTCTTAATGTTGTATGTGAGCATGACTGGATGTCTTCTATCCCAAATTACAATGTTTAGTCGCTTCTTGGACTCGAGAGGTGCTCAACATTTATGTTTTGTGGTCTCAAAAAGGGCTAGAGAGATACCATATGATCATATTATATTATGGTTATTTTCACAAAGTGTTAGCATTTGTGAGATCTTATTATTGCTCACTAGTTGATTATGCCATGACCATGAGTATATATATTTTCTAAGTCTTATCATTCATATGATTAGTTCATGATCTATGCCAAAAACTTGGTTACTAGTTGATACGTCCATTTTGCATCATGCTTTTATATTGATATTTATTGCATTATGGGCTTTTATTACACATTATGGTACAATACTTATGCCTTTTCTCTCTTATTTTACAATGTTTACATGAAGAGGGAGAATGTCGATAGCTGGAATGCTAGACTAGAAAAGGAGAAAATCTGAGAGACCTATTCTACACTACTCCAAAAATCCTAAAAAGTTATGGAGAATTGTTTTGAAATATATAAAAATATTGGGTGAAACAAATATTAGAGGGGACCCACCAGAAGGTCACAAGCCTGCCAGGCGTGGCCTACCCCCCTGGCCGCGCCTAGGTGGCTTGTGGGCCCCCTGGCAGGTCTCCGATGCCCATCTTCTGCTATATGAAGGGTTTTGACCTGGAAAATATCAGAAGAGAGCTTTTAGGATGAAGTGCCACCGTCTCGAGGCAGAACTTGGGCAGAACCAATCTAGAGCTCCGGCGGAGCTGTTCAGCCGGGGAAACTTCCCTCCCGGAGGGGGAAATCCAAGCCATCGCCATCACCAACTATCCTCTCATCGAGAGGGGGTCAATATCCATCAACATCTTCACCAGCACCATCTCCTCTCCAAACCCTAGTTCATCTCTTGTATATTATCTTTGTCTCAAACCTCAGATTGGTACCTGTGGGTTGCTAGTGGTGTTGATTACTCCTTGTAGTTCATGCTAGTTGGTTTACTTGGTAGAAGATCATATGTTCAGATCCTTCATGATAATTAATACTCCTATAATTATGAACATGAACATGCTTTGTGAGTAGTTACGTTTGTTCCTGAGGACATGGGATAAGTCTTGTTATAAGTAATCATGTGAATTTGGTATTCGTTCGATATTTCGATGAGATGTGTGTTGTCTCTCCTCTAGTGGTGTTATGTGAACGTTGACTACATAAAACTTCACCATTATTTGGGCCCAGGGGAAGGCACTGGGAAGTAATAAGTAGATGATGGGTTGCTAGAGTGACAGAAGCTTAAACCCTACTTCATGCATTGCTTCGTAAGGGGCTGATTTGGATCCACATGTTTCATGCTATGGTTAGATTTATCTTAATTCTTCTTTCGTAGTTGCGGATGCTTGCGAGAGAGGTTAATAATAAGTGGGAGGTTCTTTCAAGTAAGGGCATCACCCAACCACCGGTCCACCCACATATCAAATTACCAAAGTAACGAACGTGAATCAAATGAGCATGATGAAAACTAGCTTGACAGAAATTCCCATGTGTCCTTGGGAGCACTTCACTTTATATAAGAGTTTGTCCAGGCCCGTACTTTGCTACAAAAAGGATTGGGCAACCTTGATGCACCTTTGTTACACTTGTTACTTGTTACTCGTTACAAATTATCTTATCACAAAACTATCTGTTGCCGATAATTTCAGTGCTTGCAGAGAATACCTTACTGGAAACCGCTTGTCATTTCCTTCTGCTCCTCGTTGGATTCGATACTCTTGCTTATCAAAAGGACTATGATAGATCCCCTATACTTGTGGGTCATCAAGTTTATTTTCTGGCGCCGTTGCCGGGGAGTGAAGCGCCTTTGGTAAGTGGAATCTGGTAAGAAAAAAATTATATAGTGTGCTGAAATTTACTGTCACTTGTTACTATGGAAAATAATGCTTTGAGGGTCTTGTTCGGGATATCTTCACCTCGACCGGGAGCGCAAAAAGTCGCTCCTCAACCTACTGAACCTACTGAAAATATTTATTATGAAATTCCTTTGGGTATGATAGAGAAACTGCTGGCTAATCCGTATGCAGGAGATGGAACACTACATCCTGATTTGCATCTAATCTATGTAGATGAATTTTGTGGATTATTTAAGCTTGTAGGTCTGCCCGAGGATCATGTAAATAAGAAGGTCTTTCCTTTATCTTTGAAGGAGAAGGCATTGACATGGCATAGGCTATGTGATGATATTGGATCATGGAGCTAGAACCGATTGAGAATGGAATTTCATCAAAAGTTTTATCCTATGCATCTAGTTCATCGTGATTGGAATTATATATATAATTTTTGTCCTCGTGAAGGTGAAAGAATCGCTCAATCTTGGGGGAGGCTTAAGTCAATGCTATATTCATGCCCCAATCATGAGCTCTCGAAAGAAATTATTATTCAGAATTTTTATGCTCGGCTTTCTCGTAATGATCAATCCATGCTCGATACTTCTTGTAATGGTTCCTATATGAAGAAAGATATTGACTTCAAATGGGATTTATTGGAAAGAATTAAATGCAACTCTGAAGATTGGGAACTCGACGAAGGTAAGGAGTCAGGAATAAACATTAAGTTTGATTGTGTTAAATCCTTTGTAGACACCAATGCTTTTCGTGAATTTAGCACTAAATATGGACTCGACTCTGAGATAGTAGCTTCTTCTATGAATCTTTTGCTGCTCATGTTGATCTCACTAAGGAGAAGTGGTTTAAATATCATCCTCCCATTGAAGTGAAAGTAGTTGAACCTATTAAAGTTGAAAAAGAAACTATTACTTATAATGTTGATCTTGTTATTCCTGCTACTTATATTGAGAAACCA
Organism: Hordeum marinum; assembly: GCA_022496015.1. Classification (NCBI taxonomy): domain Eukaryota; kingdom Viridiplantae; phylum Streptophyta; class Magnoliopsida; order Poales; family Poaceae; genus Hordeum; species Hordeum marinum. The sequence goes on along the minus strand of CM039674.1, from coordinate 502,715,284 downwards.
CCTTTTCCTGTTAGAATAAAGGAACATGCTAAAGCTTCAATTGTGGTTCGTAAGAGCTATGTTGGAACACCTACACCTCCTGAACAAATTAAAGTTGAACCTAGTATTGCTATGGTTAAAGATCTCTTGGTTGATAATATTGATGGGCATGTTATTCGTTTCTATGATGAAGCTGCTAGAATTGCTAGTCCTGATGCTAAAAATAAACATAGACATATTGTTGGTATGCCTGTTGTTTCTGTTAAAATTGGAGATCATTGTTATCATGGCTTATGTGGTGTGGGTGCTAGTGTGAGTGCAATTCCCTTTACCTTATATCAAGAAATTATGAATGATATTGTAGTAGCTGAGTTTGAGGAAATTGATGTTACCATTAAGCTTGCAAATAGAGATACTATATCACCAGTTGGGATTGTTAGAGATGTTGAAGTCTTGTGCGGGAAAATAAAATATCCTACAGATTTTCTTGTCCTTGGTTCCCCACAAGATGATTTTTGTCCCATTATATTTAATAGACCTTTCTTGAATAATGTTAATGCCAAGATAGACTATGAGAAAGAAATTGTTACTTTAAGTTTTGGGGATGCGTCTCATGAGTTTAATTTCTCAAAATTTTGTAGACAAACCCATGATAAAGAATTGCTTAGTAAGGATGAAATTATTGGTCTTGCTTCTATGGTTGTGCCTCTGACTGATCCCTTAGAACAATATTTGCTAGACCATGAAAACGATATGCATATGAATGAAAGGAATGAAATAGATAAGATTCTCTTTGATCAGCATCCTATTTTGAAACACAACTTGTCTGTTGAAATACTTGGGGATCCTCCTCCACCCAAGGGTGATCCCGTGTTTGAGCTTAAACAATTACCGGATACTCTGAAATATGCTTATCTTGATGAAAAGAAGATATATCCTGTTATTATTAGTGCTAACCTTTCGGAGCATGAAGAAAAGAGATTATTGAAAACTCCGAGGAAGCACCATGCTATTATTGGATATACTCTTGATGATCTTAAGGGCATTAGTCCCACTCTATGTCGGCATAAAATCAATATGGAGCCCGATGCTAAACCAGTTGTTGATCACCAATGACGATTAAATCCTAAAATGAAAGAAGTGGTAAGAAATGAAATATTAAAGCTTCTGGAGGTAGGTATAATTTATCCTATTGCTGATAGTAGATGGGTTAGTCCCGTTCATTGTGTCCCTAAGAAAGGAGGTGTTACAGTAGTTCCTAATGATAAGAATAAATTGATCCCACAAAGTATTGTTACAGGGTATAGAATGGTAACTGATTTTAGGAAACTAAACAAAGCTACTAGGAAAGATCATTACCCTCTACCTTTTATTGATCAAATGCTAGAAAGACTATCCAAACACACACATTTTTGCTTTCTAGATGGTTATTCCGGCTTCTCTCAAATACCTGTGTCAAAAGAGGACCAAGAGAAGACCACTTTTACTTGCCCTTTCGGTACCTTTGCTTATAGACGTATGCCTTTTGGTTTATGCAATGCACCTGCTACCTTTCAAAGATGTATGACTGCTATATTCTCTGATTTTTGTGAACGGATTGTTGAGGTTTTCAGGGATGATTTTTCTGTTTACGGAAGTTCTTTTGATGATTGTTTGAGCAACCTTGATCGAGTTTTGCAGAGATGCGAAGAAACTTATCTTGTCTTGAATTGGGAGAAGTGCCACTTTATGGTGAATGAAGGTATTGTCTTGGGATAGAAAATCTCCGAAAGAGTTACTGAAGTTGATAAAGCTAAAGTTGATGCTATTGAAAAAATGCCGCGTCCTAGTGATATTAGAGGTTTAAGAAGTTTCCTTGGTCATGCTGGTTTCTATAGGAGGTTTCTCAAAGATTTCTCTAATATTTTCAGGCCTCTCACTAATCTTTTGGAAAAAGATGTGCCATTCGTTTTTGATGATGATTGTGTAGAAGCATTTGAAATTCTTAAGAATGCATTGATTTCTGCACCTATGTTCAACCACCTGACTGAAACCTACCCATTGAAATTATGTGTGATGCTAGTGATTATGCTGTTGGTGTTGTTCTAGGACAAAGAGTTGATAAGAAATTAAATGTTATCCATTATGCTAGTAGAACTCTAGACAACGCTCAAAGAAACTATGCTACCACTGAAAAGGAGTTTTTAGAAGTTGTGTTTCTTGTGATAAGTTCAAACCTTATATTGTTGACGCCAAAGTAACTGTTCACACTGATCATGCTGCTATTAAATATCTTATGGAAAAGAAAGATGCTAAACCTAGACTTATTAGATGGGTTCTTCTGCTACAAGAATTTGATTTGCATATTATTGATAGAAAGGGTGCTGATAACCCCATAGCGGATAACTTGTCTAGGTTAGAAAATATTCTTGATGACCCAATACCTATGGATGATAGCTTTCCTGATGAACAACTATCTATCATAAATGCTTCGCGTAATGCTCCATGGTATGCTGATTATGCTAATTACATTGTTGCTAAATTTATACCGCCCAGTTTCACATACCAACAAAATAATAATTTCTTCTATGATTTAAGACTTTACTTTTGGGATGATCCACACCTTTGTAAAGAAGGAGTAGATGGTGTTATTAGACGTTGTGTACCTAAGCATGAACATGAACATATCCTACACAAGGTTCATTCCGAGGCCTACGGAGGACACCATGCTGGAGATAGAACTACACACAAGGTATTACAATCTGGTTTTTATTGGCCTACTCTCTTCAAGGATGCTCGTAAGTTTGTCTTGTCTTGTGATGAATGTCAAAGAATTGGCAATATTAGTAGACGTCAGGAAATGCCTATGAATTACTCTCTTGTTATTGAACCATTTGATGTTTGGGGTTTGATTATATGGGACCTTTTCCAAAGTCCAACGGGTATACTCACATTCTAGTTGATGTCGATTATGTTACTAAGTGGGTAGAAGATATGCCAACTAGTAGTGCTGATCATAACACTTCTATTAAAATGCTGAAAGATGTTATTTTCTCTAGATTTGGAGTCCCTAGATATTTAATGACTGATGGTTGTTCACACTTTATTCATGGTGCTTTCCGTAAATTTCTTTTTAAGTATGACATTAATCATAGAATTGCATGTCCTTATCACCCTCAGTCTAGTGGTTAAGTAGAATTAAGCAATAGAGAAATTAAATTGATCTTGCAAAAGACTGTTAATAGATCTAGAAAGAATTGGTCTAAGAAACTTGACGATGCATTATGGGCTTATAGAACTGCTTACAAAAACCCTATGAGTATGTCTCTGTATAAAATGGTTTGTGGTAAAGCATGTCAACTAACTCTAGAACTAGAGCATAAAGCTTACTGGGCAATCAAAGAGCTCAATTATGATTTCAAACTTGCTGGTGAGAAGAGGTTATTTGATATTAGCTCACTTGATGAATGGACAACCCAGGCCTATGAGAATGCCAAGTTGTTTAAAGAAAAATTTAAGAGATGGCATGATAAAAGGATACAAAAGCATGAATTTAATGTAGGCGAATATGTCTTGCTATACAATTCTCGTTTAAGATTTTTTGCAGGAAAACTTCTCTCTAAACGGGAAGGGCCTTACATTGTCGAGGAAGTATAACGTTCCGGTGCCATCAAGATCAACAACGCTGAAGGCACAAATCCGAAGGTGGTAAATGGGCAAAGAATCAAACATTATATCTCAGGTACTCCAATAAATGTTGAAACCAATATTATCAATGCCACAACTCTAGAGGAGTACATTAGGGAGACCTATCAGAACGTTTCAGTCTCCGAAAAGGAATAGGTATGTGGTACGGTAAGCAAACCGACTCCAAAACTTTCCCAATAGCATTTTTTCTCAGTTTTGGAATATTTAATAAATTAGGAAAATTTAAAGTAGTCCGAAAGGTGCACGAGGAGGCGACAAGCCTGCAGGGCACGGCCTACCCCCCTGGCCGCGCCCCTATGGCTTGTGGCCACCCCGTGCACCCTCCGGACTCCGTTTTCTTGTAGGACACCCCTTTAGGTCGGTAAAAATTCATTTTATAATCTCCTGAAGGTTGTGACCACCGTACCATGGAAAAATCCTCTGTTCTCGTTTGTTGTTGTTTTTTGGATAGATTTAGATTGCCATGACGTCCCCAAGTGCTCCTAAGGACAAGTTCTTCGAGAAGGTCATCAACCCCTATCTCGCGGAGGTGCTGCGACACCCTCAAACCATTGACATGCATGAGGGGGTGCTGCACATCCGTGATGTTGAAGGGCCAAAGAAGACCGGAAGCATGGAAACATGGGTCGAAGCAATGGAGCAGCAAGTCTTCAAGTGCCAAGGGATGGTGGAACATGGACTCAATGACCAATCATACGATGATCTCGGAGTTTACCCATAAACACAAGATGGACACCAAGAACATCGGGGAGCACATCTTCAAGCTTTACGAGAATCGAGCATCTCCAAGCCCAGATATATGATATGCAAAACCAAAACTGTGAGTATGAATACCGATTTAAGAGAATGAGTTTGGCTATAGATTTGAGGATTCCGGAGACTCGTTCATCTTTTTACGATGGTGAGCCTATGCCTTGGAAGACGGAGGACAATCTTCCAACCTCATCAACAACTCCACCACCATCACGTCCAAAGAAGGACATCTAAATACATGGGTATGGGCACTCCCCTTGGCTTGTGCCAAGCTTGGGGGAGGTGCCCCGGTATCGTATCACCATCACATCTTTTAATTTTATCGTTTTTCTTAGTTTGATCCTTTTGGTTATATCTTGATCTAGTAGAATAAAGTTTTTAGTGTGGTCTAGCTTTGAGTTTTGCTTCATGTTCCCTTTATGTAAGCGAGTCCAAGAGTTATATAATAAAAAGTAGTTTTGATGTGAGGGATTTGCTTGTTGCTATGATCTTGAGAAAAAAGGGGGGGTAATAAAAGGAGAATAGAATAAAAGCAAAGAGTACATATGATAATCTTATGGGGAGTGATGACTTCACCTATAAGAAGTATGTTGATTGAAATTAGTTAGGAGTTGACAAACATAGCGATTGGTCATTGGTGCAATTAATAGGAAGTAATAAAGAAAGAGAGGTTCACATACAAATATATTATCTTGGACATCTTTTATGATTGAGAGCACTCATTAAAATATTATATGTTAAGAAGTTGATGTTGGACAAGGAAGACAGCATAATGGGTTATGTTTGCTTATTTCTGAATAGAAGTTATATGGTTATCGATCCTCAAACATGTAGTGCTTGCTTCCACCTCATATTAGCCAAAACTTCCGCACCAAGTAGAGATAGTACTTGTGCATCCAAACACCCTCAACCCAGTTTTGCCACGAGAGGCCACCATACCTACCTATGGATTGAGTAAGATCCTTCAAGTAAGTTGTCATCGGTGCAAAAAGCACTAAGAATTGATTCTAAATATGTATGATCTTTTATTATAAGGGAAAACAAGTGTTGTACAAACTTGTCATGGTAAAGAAATAAAAGCGGCGGACTGCATAATAAAGGTTGCTATCACAAAGGGCAATACAACGCGATGTCCTTTGCATTAAGGGTTCGCACACCCCAAAATGAAAAGCGCATGATAACCTCTGCTTCCCTCTGCGAAGGGCCTATCTGTTAGTTTTACTTCTTAACTACTTACCTTTATGCAAGAGTCATGGTGATCTTCACCACTTTCTATATTTTGCCTTTTTCGCTTGGCAAGCATTATGTGTTGGGGAATGATCTAGACACATATATCCACTCGGATGTGGGTGATCATGCGTTATTTCTATTGACATTACCCTAGAGGTAAATAGTTGGGAGGCAAAACTATAAGCCCCTATCTTTCTCTATGTCCAATTGAAGCTTTAACCTCATGAGTACCACATGAGTGTTAGCAATTATGAAAGACTAAAAGATGATTCAGTATGTGGATTTTCTTTACAAGCTCTTATATTGACTCTTTCCGATGTTATGATAAATTGCAAATTGCTTCAATCACCGAGAGCGTAGTTTGTTGGTTCTCAATGGAGTTCTTGGTTCATACTTTATCCTGTGAATGAATTGTTACTCTAGTATTTGAAACGAGCGGGGTGACCCGCACATTTGTGCGGCTAGATTATGCATTTGATTTTTCGCAAAACATGTGCGTATTTTAGACATATTCAACGAAGTATTTTGTTTCATTTGTATCGCCTGCCTTTGCGACTTGGCGATGTTGCATTTGTCAATAGCATACTTATTTTGAGATGAGTGTTTCATACTTCGAAACAGAGGTAGTACCAGGGTGTGTGAGTGCGATGCAGGGGTATTGACATCCTGCAGAGGAGGATATACATGTATCCTTCTATGGAATCCTGCTCTTATCCCATCACTCTCTCCAACCTCCTATTAGTAATATCCCGCAGAAGCGAACCAATGTCCTCTCGAGCCCACAATAAAAATAATATACCGAGTGTGAAATAGATATGTACAATATTCATGCCACAGCCACGGTTGGGAGGGATGATATAAGAGATAACAATTTGTATGCCACAACCAATGGGAGAGGCGATAGAAGAGAGGTTAACATTCGGGTTGAAGTGTGAAATTTTGGATCTTGGCTTTTAGAGCTCCTATGCATGAGAGCGATTTGAGATTGAATAAATTGGAAAAGGCTTTTAAGTGTTATGTCGGTTGACTACATGGGTAGTTGATCTGCAGAAGTTATTCTTAAGTTTATAAATAGTTTTAAATACAAAGGAAGTACATAAGAAATTTAAATTGAAAAGGAAGAACTAAATTAAAAAAAATTCTAGAATGTAAATATGTGGGTATAATAGAGCGTGTCAAAGATGTCTTTGGTTCTACGTAATCGAGCAGGAACATATCATATATAGAAGAACAAAATTTCTAAATATTCTCATGTAGAAATTTGTTGGTATTTGTTATATCTACCTTGTATTGCTGACATTCACTTGTGTCCATCTATAGTGGTTTAAATTACTTGAAATGCACTAAAGAAAACAATCAATATCGATAATAAAAAAATAAGACATATCAGTGCTACACGGCTTTGAAATGTATACCTTCTCTAACATATAAAATGCAATACTATAAAACAATAAATATTGTTTCAAAGAGAGAGCTTGGATTTTTTTTCTTTGCACCGACTCTTTCATAAACTGAATTAGATATCAGTTAATTCTCCTTAGTTTTCCTTTAGAAAAAGATAATAGACGGCTCACTATGCTCTGATTAATTACTTGTATTATGGTCGATCTAAGAGAAATATAAAGTGCGTCAAAGGAGAATTACTGTGACTTACATCTGTCTGCTACCTATGTTAAATAACCCTAAGTGATATGGAGTATAGAGAATAGAAATATATCTTGAACATACAATATTTTTTGCACAGCTAGACTCTTTATATATTTTTTGCATTACATCTCTTTTGGTATTAGATTTCACTTTAAATATTTTCAATGGGACCATTTAATTTTTTAATTGCATGGTCCATATTTTTTTCTTTTCATAACCTTGTTATATAGAATAGAATATTATGCACGTATAATAATTAATAATTAAACACTTGATTATTCGCAACAAAAATTAAAGACTTAATTTTTCTCTTCGCAATAACCATTTTTTTGCGAAACACTTCTCCGTAACTTTCACTTTAACCATTTAGTCACCTCGCTCAACTTCTTGTAAGCCATAAATTTTCATTCGGGGAAGCCATGGTGATAATTGTTTATTTATAGTGTACCTAGGAAGTTTGATTTATCAAACATGTTGGAATGGAAGTCTCTTACGGACGGAGAGTACGTGCAGTAAGATGATCACGTTGTTCCCATGCCTGCCTTCTGTCCGTCATGGCATCTCCGGCATTTTTCAATGCTCTAATATGTCGATGTCTACTATTCGTTGGGCAACTGGCATGTGAGCATTATCCACGTCTATGGATACGTTCCTCTAGGGCCTTTAATAAGATTGTACGCATGGGCAGTGTGCTCATGTCTATTTTAGTTGAGCTATTGTATAGAGGCCATATTGGGAAATAGATGCGTGTCCGTGTGGTTCTCAGCTGCACATGTGAATAGTCTAGTCGGAAATAGATCAGCCATATGCTATGCATATTCTTGCCGGAGACCAATCAGTTGTGTCGTGTGTGTTCTTGCAGGAATCGAATCAGCTTCCTTGCGCATGTTCTTAATTACCAAAAGTATATCAATTGCTTTTTGTCTTTGGTCATGCATGTGATAGATTCATGGGCGTAGGCCTTTTTTTTGCATCGATGGACTCTTAACACATTGGTTTTGCTATAAAACGTGAGAGATGTATACTATACGTACTACCTCCAGCAAATCGCAGCCATAATTTTCCAAAAATAAAACATGACATGTGATTGGTACATAGCCGTATTAGATATGGACTCCAGCGTTTTTTTATCAGGTGCATAGCCGTATTAGACATGGAGACTTTTTTTTATCAATGGACTTTTAACTCATCGTTTTTGCTAAAACGTGAGAGATGAATCACAGCCGTAGTTTTGACCACCTTTTCTCTGTTGTATCTGAGCCACTCATTTTCTATCGTTTTAATAATATAATAGATTATATATCAATAAGTATTGATGTTCTAAAGATGATCATGATGTCCTCATGTTTGTATTTCATTTTATCGACTCCCCATCTCTAAACACGTGGACACATTTATCGATATCGGCTTTCGCTTGAGGACAAGCGAGGTGTAAGCTTGGGGGAGTTCATACGTCCATTTTGCATCATGCTTTTATATTGATATTTATTGCGTTATGGGTTGTTATTACACGTTATACTTATGCCTTTTCTCTCTTATTTTACAAGGTTTACATGAAGAAGGAGAATGCCGACAACTGAAATTCTGGACTAGAAAAGGAGCAAATCTGAGAAACCTATACTGCACAACTCCAAAAGTCCTAAAAAGTTACGGAAAATTGTTTTAGAATATATAAAAAATATTGGGCAAAACAAACACCAGAGGGGACCCACCAGGAGGTCACAAGTCTGCCAGGCACCGCCTACCCCCTCGCCGCGCCTAGGTGGCTTGTGGCCCCCCTGGCAGGTCTCCGGTGCCCATCTTCTGCTATATGAAGGGTTTTGACCTGGAAACAAAATCATAAGAGAGCTTTCGGGACGAAGCGCCGCCGTCTCGAGGCGGAATTTTTGTCAGAACCAATCTAGAGCTCCGGCAGAGCTATTCTGCCGGGGAAACTTCCCTCCCAGAGGGGGAAATAGAAGCCATCGGCATCACCAACAATCCTCTCATCGAGAGGGGATCAATCTCCATCAACATCTTCACCAGCACCATCTCCTCTCCAAACCCTAGTTCATCTCTTGTATCCGATCTTTGTGTCAAACCTCAGATTCGTACCTATGGGTTGCTAGTAGTGCTGATTACTCCTTGTAGTTGATCCTAGTTGGTTTACTTGGTGGAAGATCATATGTTCATATCCTTTATGATAATTAATACTCCTCTAATTATGAACATGAACATGCTTTGTGAGTAGTTACGTTTGTTCCTGAGGACATGGGATAAGTCTTGTTATAAGTAATCATGTGAATTTGGTATTCGTTCGATATTTCAATGAGATGTGTGTTGTCTCTCCTCTAGTGGTGTTATGTGAACGTTGACTACATAAAACTTCACCATTATTTGGGCCCAGGGGAAGGCACTGGGAAGTAATAAGTAGATGATGGGTTTCTAGAGTGACAGAAGCTTAAACCCTACTTCATGCATTGCTTCGTAAGGGGCTGATTTGGATCCACATGTTTCATGCTATGGTTAGATTTATCTTAATTCTTCTTTTGTAGTTGCGGATGATTGCGAGAGTGGTTAATCATAAGTGGGAGGTTTGTCTAAGTAAGGGCAACACCTAAGCACCGGTCCACCAACATATCAAATTATCAAAGTAACAAACGCGAATCAAATGAGCATGATGAAAACTAGCTTGACAGAAGTTCCCATGTGTCCTAGGGAGCACTTCACTTTATATAAGAGTTTGTCCAGCCCGTCCTTTGCTACAAAAAGGATTGGGCTACCTTTCTGCACATTTGTGACACTTGTTACTTGTTACTCGTTACAAGTTATCTTATCACAAAACTATCTGTTGCTGATAATTTCAGTGCTTGCAGATAATACCTTACTGAAAACCGCTTGTCATTTCCTTCTGCTCCTCGTTGGGTTTGACACTCTTACTTATCAAAAGGACTACGATGGATCCCCTATACTTGTGGGTCATCACTAGTTAAGCTTATATACGACACAAAAACAAAAGAGTTTGTAAAAGTTTTTCTTTATCACGTTCAATTTATCAACTGAGTTGCTTGAGGAAATGCAATGGGTTAAACTTGTGAATTTGATACATCTTAAACACATCTACTTTTCTGAACACTATTGCCCTTGTTTTGGACTCTAATTTGCATAATTTGAATGAAAATAATATGAATTGACGCTGCTTTTAGTAGAACTACCTTGGCGTTGTTTTTTTTGAAGAAATAAAAGCTCTCAAAATTGGACAAAAATTGACGGAGAATTATTTCAGAATATCAAAAAAATAATGGCGAAAAGATCTACCGGAGGAGGCCCACTATAGAGCCACAAGCTCACATGGTGTGCGCCCCCTAGGGCATACCATCTGAGTTTGTGGGCCCGTGATGCTCCGTTTGGCATGCCTCCAGGTCCATAAGTACTGTCTTCCCAACAAAAGAATCAGAGAGGAAGAATCATCTTGTTTTACAATAGGGAGCTACTGCCATCTCATGTTCTTCATCGGGGGTCCTGATCTGGAGTCCGTTTGGGGCTCCTGAGAGGGAAAATCATCGCCGCCATCATCACCGACTCTTCTCTACCGACAACCTCATGATGCTCACCACCCGGAGTGAGTAATTCCATTGTAGGCATACTGGAGGTAGATGGAGATGGATGAGATGATAATGTAATCGAGTCAATTTGTTAGGGCTTGATCCCCAGTATCCACTATGTTCTAAGATTCATGTTGTTGTGACTTTGTTATGCTTAATGCTTGTCACTAGGGCCCGGGTGCCATGATTTCAGATCTCAAACTATTATGTTTTCATGAATATAAGTGATTTTTACATCTATCTTGCAATTTGTATGCACCTATTACATGTTATGATCCACATACCCCAAGGTGACAATAATTGGGATTCACTCCGATGATAACCGTGATATGATGAGTTCATGTATTCACTATGTGTTAATGCTTTGATCAAGTTCTCTATTAAGAGGAGGACTTGGTTACCCTTAGATGTTAGGACACCGCTTCTATGGGATGGTAGGACGAAAGATATTATGCAAGTTCTTATTATAAGCACATATGACTATTTATGAAATACATGCCTACATAGGATTAATGACTTGGATCTAGCTCTATGCCGCTCTAGATTGTGACTAGTACATGATTGATGTCATCCAAATATCCATCGCTATACATGCCTACGCTTTTCTCACATTGTGTTTGCTAAGTTACTCCTATTGCTACTATTGTTCCTATTGCTACAAAACTGTTGTTGCCACTGTTACTGTTAGCATTTCTACTGCTACTACTCCTATCAAAACTATCATACTAGTGTGCTACTAATACTTTACTACAAAGAAATAACTTTCTAGGTGTGGTTGAATTGACAACTCAACTGCTAAGGCTTATAAATAGTCTTTGGCTCCCTTTGTGTCGAATCAATAAATTTAGGTAGAATACTTCCCTCGAAGACTATTGCGACCCCTTTACTTGTGGGTCACCACGCCCAACATCCAGCATAACACTTATGGTGATGTGGGGTGCCGCTGGGGTGGAGCATGATGGTGGCATGAGTTGTGAGCGTTGAGGAGGATGGGAATCGATCTTGGACTAGCGATTTGATAATGGGGAAAGGGGAACGGTGGGATAAGGTGCTTGTGCTTTGAGATTTTGTAACTGCCAGTTGGTGCATACATGAGTTGGTCTCATGATCAGCATGGTACGACCTGTTCATATAAGATTTTCCCTTACAAGAGGTGCTTGCTTATGGCCAATAATACAAAGACTATGACCCACCACAAACCATATGTCCATCTCAGTGCATCCTGGTGTAATGTGTTTTAATGGATCAGAATAGTTTGAAAGAACCTTGGTACTGGGGCTCCACCCCTAATCATCATTTGATCTAGCATCAAGATCCGTAACATACATAGTCATTTAACTCTACCAAGCTAACTTTATACGAAAATATTGTTAAACAATGACATAGCCAATTGAGTATGCCACTTACTATCTCTTGGCACATATCATGGTGTTCTCCACTTAACAAATGGAGGACATCCATGATTTGCGTACATGCACCATGGGTCTAAAAAAGCAACTCTTCATGGATATCAGGGAGAATCGTAGTCCGACAACAACATTGGGTTCATTGTATGTTTTCATGACTTTGACTCTACATATTGAAACCTAGCTAATCAATGGTTGGCCGTACTTTCCCTTATCGTCTTCTTCGAAAGGAAGAAATATTGTCTCTTCTACGACAAAAGGTGATCCCTAGCAAGGTCTAGAGGCTCTCTGTAGGGGCAGCACCGCATATGTAGAAGAAGACTCGAATGTTATCTGCCAATCATAACGAGGTCACGTCTCATTTTCCAAGTTGGGAAAATTTCAAGGTTTCAGACTTTGGAGTAACATGAAATTCATGATTTTAGGGTCTGATGTATAATTTCTTATAGAAAGACATGATTATTTGTGGCATGCACAATCTTGTTAAAGAAAATGGAAAAACATGCTTTTATTTCTGTGACAACAATGGGAAAAATTGTTTTAAATGAGAAAAATTATTTGAACTATTTTGGATCACATGCTAACTTCAAAACATTAAGAATCGCAATCGGGTATTTGGATACATATTTCAGAACTACAAAAATTCTACTGGAGGTCCATAAATGGACAATAGTTCAAGCAACTCATAATGTTAATATGATGTAGTTGATATATGCATTTTTAGCAACATAAACTGAACTAAAATGTGACGACTAATCAGTACTAGATAATAGCTCGTAGGTAGCATCTTATCCGTAGTGATGGGTAAGTACCTGATACGTCTCTAACGTATCTATAATTTTTGATTGTTCCATGCTAAAATATTATCATTCTAGGATAAATTTTGGGTATTTATTTACCAATTTATAATATTTTCGAGCACTAACCTATTGACCAAGTGCCCAGTGCCAATTCCTGTTTCTATGTGTTCTTGCCTTTTTAGAGTGTGAGTACCAAACGAAGTCCAATTGTCACGAATCATTTTGACGATTTTTCTGGACCAATAAAAGACCTAGAAGCTTCGGAGGAAGGCCAAAAGCTGCACCAAGGCCCCACCAGATATCCCACCGCGCCACCAGGTGGATAGATATGTGGTGGTCCCCTGGTGCGTCTTCCGACATCATTCTCTGGCCTATAAATTCACATCTACCCTTAAAACACCAGAAGTGCTTCCGAAACCTTTTTCTCGCCAGCACAAGTCTTCGTTTCGATGGGAGTCCATCTACACCTCCGTTTCGGCACCTTGTTGGAGGAGAGATCAATCTTAGAGGACCTCTTCATCAACCTTGCTGCCCTAACCATCATGTGTGAGTAGTTCACCACAGACCTACGGATCCGTAAGTAGTGCCTCGATGGCAATCTTTATCTCTCTCTCTCTCTCAATCTTCAATACAACGTTCATTGCATCTTTGCCTTGATCTATCTTATGTAACCCCTTTGTATGGTGTGTTTGTTGGGATCATGTTCAAATTATTCATGAAAAGTATTCAAGTCAAAACTGATTACTTTGATTCTTATTTGCATGATCATCATAGCTCCGTAATGCTCTCCGACCTATTGAGTGTTTGGGGAACGCAGTAGAAAAAAAATCCGACCTACGCACCAGCCCAGGACCACTATGGAGACTGCATACAAGGTTTGATCTTTTCCGTTACCGACTCGTAGCGCAGCGGAAGTAGAGTCGATGACGATCGGCGATGCAGATCCCCATAGCTAGGATTTTACAACCTCCCAACCGCGAGGATGTATACCCTCATCCGCACCACGGACAGCCCTCCCAAAGGCGGTCGGACAGTCCCCTGGATGGTGTTGTGGACAGCCCTTCGGGAGGACCTCCGAAACTTGGACTGTCACTCAGACAGCCCTTCGGGAGGACCTCCAAAACTCGGACGGTCACACGGACAGCCCTATGGGAGGCACTCCCGAACTAAGACCAAAACTACGATCTCTCTATAGAGTTGCACACATACAGTGTCATCTATCCGGCAGGGCTTCGCCGTCCAGAACTAGTTCCCACCGGTACCCAGACAGCCTTTCGGCTCTACGAAACTCTTTTCGTGGGAGGGAGAGAACAAGCCAGATAATGCATGGCATGTGTATGATAGCAAGGGGTGAGGATGGAGAGCTCCTCTCCACCTCCTTATATAGTGGTGGAAGGGGTGAGGGGGGGGGCTGAAATTTAGCCCACAAAACATGCACCCACCAAACAAGGAAAACATGTTCTCACCAAACATGGAGAAAACATGTTCCCTTGTCCATGGTGTTCCCCCATGGGGCCCCACCTTTCTCCCAACACTCTCCACCTTTTGTGGGGGCTGCCCCCAAGAATGGGGCCCCCCCAACACTTTGTCCAGCCACAAGGGGGCTGCCCCCTAAAGGGGGCGCCCCAAAAAACAGCCCCAAAACAACCCCCACGTAACGTGGGATCTTGTCCCCTCACGCTGGGACAAGATGTTTTCCATGACTATTACTACTAAAAAATCCGGAAGGTCCTAGAACATTTCCGGCACCCTCTAAAATTATCTGGACGTGCTCTGGAACATTTCCGATATGGTGTTTTAATTTAAAACCATCTTCGTTTACACGGTAAACAATTCCGGCAGCTCCGAAAACCTTTTTCGGTTTTTTCTCCGGAAAAATTCCAGAAATTACCAGACCAATCTGGCAACCTCCAAAACATTCCCCGTGCTTGCCGAAACCTTTTATGATAAATGGTTTTATCCAAAAAAACTTTTTCATTTTACCGAAACTTTTTCGGTGTTCTCTCCGGCATTTTCCGTTGTCTCCGGAACTTCTCCAGTGACTTTCTCTCGGACTCCTAGTCTACTATTAAGCAGATAGATGACCCTTAAGCGTGTGACCCTATAGGTTCAGTGAAGTATAGACATGACCGGAACACTTTTCGATCAATGATCAGCATCGGAGTCGTGGACACCCATATTGACCCCTATACCCACACGAATGAATATTCGAGTGAACCTCTAGTTACCGTGAGCTATTCCTGTTGCTTTGCGATATGTTAAAAACACCCGAGGTGAGATTTTTTGCATCCTCGTGGATGAACGACTTGTCCACTATGCAAGTTACCTCGTTACCGGTTTTGTTCTCTTTTCTTGTTTTCGTGTTCCGGCATCCGTGTGATCAATTCACACTATGTCTGGCCAGACGATGATGGATACCGTAACACCGAGAGGGACCAAGAATATCTATCCATCGTCGGAGGAGCAAATCCTAATCTTGAGCTATCAAGTTACTTGACATACTTTTCCATGAACCTGTAAGCCGCCGCAATAGCCACCCATTTACGGATGACGTTTAACAAACCCCAAAGTTCATGAAGCAAGCATGAAGAAACTCGATACTCTCATGGTCTAAGGAATCATGCAAACATTAACCATCTTTGTGTTATTAACCATTAACTTGTGACGAATGAATCTCATAGCATAACATCAATTCAGGTCGATTCAACATTGTGCCCTCAAAGTTGCTGGCATAGACATGCCCATGATTAGGAAAACAGAACCATCATGCAACACTTGAGCTAGTCTTAGAGGCCAGACTAGGAATACATTTTTACCGTTTATTATTCCACATGTGCATATGAGTCTTCCTCCGAGCCTCGTGGTTATTGTAGACTCGAGAACCATAGCAGTTATAGCATGGAACATAAACCTAATTATGAATAGGGAGTTAATCAATAACATTTATTATTGCCTCTGGGGCATATCTCCTACAGACTCCCACTTGCACTAGAGTCAATAATCTGGTCAATGCTAATGCACTTTACACCTATGGCATACTGGTGTAAAATATGCTTCGCTTGTGGTATAGCCTGATGTCCAACGGATCTGACAACTTCAGCTCCGTGTGTAACTTTGCATATCCTTGCGTTTTCACGCTTTCACAAAATTCATATTTTGTGTGGACTTGGCTTTGCATATGTGTGAATCATTGGTCGAAACATGATTCCTCAGACTGAGCTATGGAGCAACTATCTGTAGTAGTGTCCCATAGACCAAAGCCATCTTGGAACCATACTAAGTTCATGAATGAACTATATGATTCAACAACTCCTTTGTGGCTTCTAAAGCGTCAACATACTTAGCCTTTTTATAGAATTCGCCACAGTATCTTGTTTGGAACTATTTCCAACTATCGTGCCACCATATTGTGTATTACACAAAACCCTTAACTTAAATCGAAAATCGCATGGAGCATTGATTGAGACTGTATCGATGTAATTACTTACAACGAGCACTTCATAATCTCTGCTTGCGACAAAACATGTTATCAGAACTACTCTAGTACTTAATGACATCTTTCATTGTTGTCCCATGATCAGTGCTTTGATCACTTTTGTATCTATACTCGCAAAAACTTGGGAGTATCGGACATATCTGGTTGTTTTTACATACCATTGAATACAGGATTAATCCAAACACTAGAGTGTGTGGAATCTTCATCATGTATTTTACTCATCAGTGTTTTGGGACACCGAGTCTTGCAAAAACTCTTTCCATGTGACTTCGCAAGAATTACTCCTTGGGTTTTTTAAATGCTAAAAGGTTTTAGCACCTTGTCAATATGTATTCATTGCTTAGCCCCATTAGATAAATCTATCTCCATAGATCATCATGCCTAATATTGAGGCTATTTAGCCTAAGCACTTCATCGCAAAACTATTTTCAAATGAAGTCCTAATTCGTGTCAAGAAAATTTATTTCCAATTAACAATGTGTCAAGCACACAACATTTTAGAAATATTATTATGCTCCCACTTACTTTCTTGAATCACAAGCATCTTCGTTACCCATTGATGAAGTCAAAACCCCTTTTTGACCATTTCATCAAACCACGAAGATTTCAACTCCATTTTGCTCTCTTCTGTGCATTGCTGGAACTCTGAAGTTTGCATACTTACTAGCATCCTCTGGATCGACAAATTACTTTGGACTGTATCACATACAAGTCCTAGGTTTCATTTCCATCAGATGGAAATCCTTTTTTCATCCATGTTTCATATCTCATGATTGATATATGTATTAATTTCTAGTTCAACCCGAACCGACCTTAAGCATCGCTACGGTGAAACAACCTCATCGTAGTCAACTCCTTGAACTTGTTATTTCATCAAGTCGAGCTTTATGGATAAAACATTTTTATCTGTATCAGTTTTTAGTTCCATAAATATTCGTTAGACTCTAAGTCCTCTAAAAGGTGTATCAAGGTTTTAATCTTGAATCACTTATATGGAAACTATCTCGGATTGTATTGGCATTTAGCCAATCCCAGAGTCAGGGCCCATCAACGCTTCCTTGTGTATTGTAGGTATACTGTTGTCTAACAACAATATCTTGTTTGCACACTTGATAGGTTTGCACGAGCTTTGCCTACGTGGTTCAACTGCACGTTTGACCGAAGTCCATACATTTGACTGTAGAGACTTCCGTATTAGTCGTAGTAGGAAACAACGAAATCACTTCCAGGGTTTCTTTTCTTTGAACTGATGATGAAGATACTAGTTATCTCGTCGAGTTGCACTGTCCTCCTACTCACCTTTTGTAAGAACTATTCTCTTTAAAAGCATACCGTTTTGTGGCAAAACCCTTTGCCTCGGTATAGTGGTGGGGGAATACCCAATGACTTGGGATAAACATACAAAGTAGCCCTTGTCTGATTTGGAATCGGTTTGTAACCTTTTACACAAGCCCCACATTCCAAATGTTAAGAAAAGATATAACATGGTTGGGCGTACCATACCATGGCATCATTTCAACAGACCTGATGGATCTATTTTCAGTGTAAAAGCCGCAGTCTCTAATGTTGGAAATATGCCCTAGAGGCAATAATAAATTAGTTATTATCATATTTCCTTGTTCATGATAATCGTTTATTATCCATGCTATAATTGTATTGATCGGAGACATAGATGCATGTGTGGATACATAGACAAAACCATGTCCCTAGTATGCCTCTAATAGACTAGCTCGTTGATCAAAGATGGTTAAGGTTTCCTAGCCATGGACATGAGATGTCATTTCATAAATGGGATCACATCATTAGGAGAATGGTGTGATGGACAAGACCCAAACTACAAACGTAGCATATGATCTTGTCAGTTTATTGCTACTGTTTTCTGCATGTCAAGCATATGTTCCAATGACCATGATATCATGCAACTCACTGACACCGGAGGAGTGCCTTGTGTGTATCAAACGTCGCAACGTAACTAGGTGACTATAAAGGTACTCTATAGGTATCTCCGAGGGTGTGTGTTGAGTTGGCATGGATCAAGACTAGGATTTGTTACTCCGTGTGACGGAGAGGTATCTCAGGGCCCACTCGGTAATACAACATCACAACAAGCCTTGCAAGCAATGTGACTAAGTGTTAGTCACGGGATCTTGTATTACGGAATGAGTAAAGAGACTTGCCGGTAACGAGGTTGAACTAGGTATGGAGATACCGACGATCGAATCTCGGGCAAGTAACATACCGAAGAACAAAGGGGACATCTTACGGGATTAACTGAATCCTTGACATAGAGGTTCGACCGATAAAGATCTTCGTAGAATATGTAGGAACCAATATGAGCATCCAGGTCCCGCTATTGGTTATTGACCGTAGAGGTGTCTCGGTCATGTCTACATAGTTCTCGAACCCGCAGGGTCTGCACACTTAAGGTTTGGTGACGTTTCGGTAGTATAGAGTTATGCATGATGGTGACCGAAGGTTGTTCAGAGTCCCGGATGAGATCCCGGACGTCACGAGGAGCTCCGGAATGGTCCGTAGGTAAAGTTTCATATATAGGAAGTCCTATTTTGGTTGCCGGAAAAGTTTCGAGCTCATCGATAGTGTACCGGGAGTGCCGATAGTGTACCGGGAGACCATCGGGAGGGGTATTTCAACCCAAGAGGCTACATGGGCTGTGGGAGAGTAAATACCAGCCCTTTGTGGGCTGGTGGAAGTCCCACACAAGGCCCATGCGGCTGGGAAGAAAAGCCCAAAGAGAAAAAGGTGGAAAAAGGCAAAAAAAGGCAAAAATAAGGAGTCCTAGTCCTACTAGGATTGGAGGAGGAATCCTCCAATCCCACTAGGTTCGGCCGACCCAAGGGCTGCCTCTTTGGAAGACAAGCCTCCTCCTCCTCTCCTCCTATATATACTAGAGGATTTTAGGGTTTTGGCACAAAAATTTTAGCCACGTGCTGCCCGTTCCTCCAGTGCATAGTTTCTCCTCTAGATCGAATTTCTGCAGTGCTTCGGCGAAGCCCTGCCAGAATTGCTCCACCACCATCACCGCGGTGCCGTCACGCTGCCGGTGAACTCTTCTACCTCTCCACTCCCTCTTGCTAGATCAAGAAAGCGGAGATCATCATCGAGCTGTACGTGTGCTGAACGCGGAGGTGTTGTCCGTTCGGCGCTAGATCGGAAGGACTGTGATCAAGATCGGATCGTGATGAGTTCGCGGGACGGATCATGATGAGTTCATGGGACGGATCATGATGAGTTTGCGGGAAGGATCGTGATTGGATCGTGATGAGATCGCTGGACGCTCGGCGATTTGGATCGCGAAGACGTTCGACTACACCAACCGCGTTTCTTAACGCTTCCCGCTTAGCGATCTACAAGGGTATGTAGATTCACTCTCCCTCTCGTAAATGCTCATCACCATGGATAGATCTTGCGTGTGTGTAGGAAATTTTTGTTTCCCATGCGACGTTCCCCAACATCTGAAGCATCACTCTATAAAAGGGCTTATTATTATATGTGGATAGATAGACAACACTTTATACCTAGTGTGCCTCTAGTAGACTAGCTCGGTGATCAAAGATGGTCAAGATTTCTTGGCTATTGACATAAGATGTCATTTTATAACAAGATCACATCATTAGGAGAATGATGGGATGGACAAGACCCAAACTATAAACGTAGCATATGATCGTGTCAGTTCATTACTACAGTTTTCTGCATGTCAAGTATATGTTCCTACGACCATGAGATCATGCAACTCATGGACACCAGAGGAATGCCTTGTATGTATCAAAAGTCATAACGTAATTGGGTTACTATAAAGGTGCTCTACAGGTATCTCTGAGGGTGTCTATTGAGTTGGCATGGATCAAGACTGGGATTTGTTGCTCCGTGTGACGGAGAGGTATCTCAGGGCCAACTCGGTAATACAACATCACAACAAGCCTTGCAAGCAATGTGACTAAGTGTTAGTCATGGGACCTTGTATTACGGAACGAGTAAAGAGACTTGCTGGTAACGAGATTGAACTAGGCATGGAGATACCGACGATGGAATCTCGGGAGGGTAACATACCAAAGAACAAAGGGAACATCATACAGGATTAATTGAATCCTTGACATAGAGGTTCAACCGATAAATATATTCGTAGAATATGTAGGAACCAATATGGGCATCTAGTTCCTGCTATTGGTTATTGACCGTAGAGGTCTCTCGGTCATGTCTACATAGTTCTCGAACCCGTAGGGTCTGCACACTTAAGGTTCGGTGACGTTTCGGTAGTATAGAGTTATGGATGGTGGTGACCGAAGGTTGTTCGGAGTCCCGGATGAGATCCTGGATGTCACGAGGAGCTCCGGAATGGTCCGTAGGTAAATATTGATATATAGGAAGTCCTGGTTTGGTCGCTAGAAAAGTTTCGGGCTCATCGGTAGTGTACAGGGAGTGCCGGTGGTGTACCGGGGAACCATCGGGAGAGGTATTTTGACGCAAGAGGCTACATGGGCTGTGGGAGGACTAATAACAGCGCTTAGTGGGCTGGCCAAAGTCCCACACAAGGCCCATGCGGCTAGGAAGAAATTCCAAAGGAGAAAAGGTGGAAAAAGGCAAAAAGGTGGAAATAAGGAAGGAGTCCTAATCCTACTAGGAGTGGAGGAGGATGACTCCTCCTCTCCACTTCGGCCGAAGCCTAGAGGGGATGGGCCTTGCGCCAAGCCTCCTCCTCCTCTCCTCCTATATATACTAGAGGGTTTAGGGTTTTGACACAAGATTTCCAGCCACGTGCAACCCTACCCTCCAGTTCGTAGTTTCTCCTCTAGATCGGTTTCAGCTGTGCTTAGGCGAAGCCTTGCCGAGATTACTCCACCACCATCACTGCAGCGCCGTCACGCAGTCGGAGAACTCTTCTACCTCTCCGCTCCCTCTTTCTGGACCAAGAAGGCGGAGATCGTCATCAAGCTGTACGTGTGCTGAACGCGGAGGTGCCATCCGTTCAGTTCTTGATCGGGACGGATCGTGATTGGATAGCGGGACGCTCGGCGATTTTGATCGTGATGACGTTCGACTACATCAACCGCGTTTCTTAATGCTTCCCGCTTAGCGATCTACAAGGGTACGTAGATCCACTATCCCTCTCATAGATGCTCATCACCATGGATAGATCTTGCGTGTGCGTAGGAAATTTTATGTTTCCCATGCAACGTTCCCCAACAGTGGCATCATGAGCTAGGTCTATCTGTAGATGAGATCTTGAGTAGAACACAAAGAGTTTGTGGGTGTTGATGCTTAGATTGCTTTCTCCCTTGGTCGTGTTTTGGTTCAGCGGTATTGTGGGATGAAGCGGCCTGGACAAACCTTACTCGTACGCTTACGAGAGACCGGTTGCATCGACTGACGTGTAACTTTGTTGCACAAAGATGGCTGGCGGGTGTCTGTTTCTCCTACTTTAGTTGGACCGGATTCGACTAAGGCGGTCCTTGAGAAGGTTGAAAAGCAATTAATGTATCACCGTTGTGGTTTATGCGTAGGTGAGAATTGTTCTTGCTAGATACCCGTAGCAGCCACGTAAAACATGCAACAACAATTAGAGGACGTCTAACTTGTTTTTGCAGGGTATGTTGTGATGTGATATGGCCAATTACATGATGAGATATATGTGATGTGTGAGATGATCATGTGTTGTATAGAATATCATGACTTGCATATCGATGAGTACGGCAACCGGCAGGAGCCATAGGGTTATCTTTAATTATTGTATGACCTGCGTGTCAACCATTAAGCGCTATGTAATGCTTCACTTTATTGCCAAACAGTAGCAATAGTAGTAGAAGCATGGTGGGCACAACAACCAAGATAGCGACACGTTGATGGAGATCATGGTGTCATGTCGGTGATGATGGAGATCATGCCGGTGCTTTCAAGATAGAGATCAAAAGCACAAGTTCATGGCCATATCATGTCACTTATGATTTGCATGTGATGTTAATCCTGTTATGCACCTTGTTTTATTTAGGACGACGGTAGCATTATTAGGTGATCCCTCACTTAAATTTCAAAACGAATTGTGTTCTCCCCGAGTGTGCCCCATTGCGAAAGTTCGTCGTGTCGAGGCACCACATGATGATCGGGTGTGATAGACTCTACGTTCACGTACAACAGGTGCAAGCCAGTGTTGCACATGCAGAACACTCAGGTTAAACTTGAAGAGCCTAGCATGTATAGACATGGCCTCGAAACACAAGAGACCGAAAGGTCGAACATGAGTCATATAGTAGATATGATCAACATGATGATGTTCACCATTGAAACCACCTCAAATCACATGATGATCATGTGACACTCAGATGGCCTGAGGGATGTCAATTTGAGTGGGAGCTTTAGTAATTTGATTAACTAAACTCATTATCTTGAACAATATTCTAAGTAACCTTTGCATATTTATGTTGTAGATCAATGGCTCACACAGTAGCACCCCTGAATTTTAATGCGTTCCTAGAGAAAGCTAGGTTGAAAGATGATGGAAGTAACTTTGTGGACTGGGACCGTAATCTGAGGATTATCCTCACGGCTTCCCAGAAATCATATCCTTGATGCACCGCTTGGTGACCAACCCGAAGACATGTCATCTGAAGACGTTAAGAACGCTTGGGAGGCACGTTCTCGAGATTACTCAATAGTTCAATGTGGAATGTTGTATGGCTTAGAACCGGGACTTCAAAGACATTTTGAACGTCATGGAGCATATGAGATGTTCCAGGAGTTTAAGTTTATCTTTAAGAAGAATACCTGGATCGAGAGGTATGAGACCTCCGATAAGTTCTATGCTTGCAAAATGGAGGAGAACGGGTCTATTAGTGAACATATACTTAGAATGTCTTGGTATTCGACTCGTTTGGCGGAGTTGGGAATGCCCCTTTCGACAAAGGTGATCACTGACAGAGTTCTTCAATCACTTCCACCTAGCGACAAGAGCTTTGTGATGAACTATAACATGCACGGGATGAACAAGTCAGTCGCCGAGCTGTTTGCGATGCTGAAAGTCGTTGAGTTTGAAATCCAGAAAGAACATCAAGTGTTGATGGTCAATAAAACCACTAGTTTCCAAAAGAATGGCAAGGGCAAGAAGGGTAAATCCAAGAAGGATGGCAAAGCAGTTTCTACTCCTGTAAAGAAGCCCAAGCATGGACCCAAGCCAGAAACTGAGTGCTTTCATTCCAAGGGAACTGGTCACTGGAAGCGAAACTGCCCCAAGTACCTGACTGACAAGAAGGCGTCCAACGACAAACAAGGTATATATGATATACATGTTATTGATGTGTACCTTACTAGCTGTCGTTGTAGTGCCTGGATATTTGATACCAGTTCTGTTGCTCACATTTGCAACATAAAACAGGAACTACGGAATAGACAAAGGCTGGCGAAGGACGAAGTGACGATGCGAGTGGGAATGGTTCCAAGGTTGATGTGACCGCCGTCAGCATGCTCTCCTTTCGATTACCATCGGGATTAGTGATGAACCTGAATAATTGTTATTTAGTGCTTGCGTTAAGCATGAACATTATATCTGGATCTTGTTTATTGCGAGACGGTTACTCATTTAAATCAGAGAATAATTGTTGTTCTATTTAGATGAGTAATATCTTTTATGGTCATGCACCCAATGTGAGGGGTTTATTCATATTGAATCTTGATAGTGATGATACACATGTTCATAACATTGGTGCGAAAAGAAGTAGAGTTGATAATGATAGTACCACTTTCTTGTGGCACTGCCATTTGGGTCATATTGGTGTAAAACTTACAAGGAAGCTCCATGCTGATGGACTTTTGGAGTCACTTAATTTTGAATCACTTGACCCATGTGAACCATGCCTCATGGGAAAGATGACTAAAACGCCGTTCTCTGGAACAATGGAACAGGCAAGTGACTTGTTGGAAATCATACATACTGATGTGTGCGGTCCAATGAAAGTTGTAGCGAACAGTGTATATCATTATTTTCTCACCTTCACTGATGACTTAAGTAGATATGGATATATTTACTTAATGAAACACAAGTCTGAAACGTTTGAAAAGTTCAAGCATTTTCAGAGTGAAGTTGAGAATCATCGTAACAACAAGATTAAATTCCTGCGATCTGATCGAGGAGG
The DNA here is from genome assembly GCA_022496015.1 of Hordeum marinum. NCBI lineage: Eukaryota > Viridiplantae > Streptophyta > Magnoliopsida > Poales > Poaceae > Hordeum > Hordeum marinum. The sequence continues at coordinate 502,690,561 of CM039674.1, read as the reverse complement.
TGAATATCTGAGTTATGAGTTTGGCAGTCACTTAAGACAGTGTGGAATTGTTTCACAGTTGACACCGCCTGGAACACCACCGCGTAAGGGTGTGTCCGAACATCGTAATCGAACCTTATTAGATATGGTGCATTCTATGATTTCTCTTGCCGATTTGCCACTATCATTTTGGGGTTATGCATTAGAGACAGCTGCACTCACTGTAAATAGGGCACCATCAAAATCCGTTGAGACGACGTCAAATGAACTATGGTTTGGCAAGAGTCCAAAGTTGTCGTTTCTTAAAGTTTGGGGATGTGATGCTTATGTCAAAAGCTTCAGCCTGAAAAGCTGGAACCCAAAGCGGAAAAATGTGACTTCATAGGATACTCGAAAGAGGCAGTCAGGTATACCTTCTATCTCAGATCCAAAGGCAAATTGTTTGTCGCTAAGAACGGAACATTTCTTGAGAAAGAGTTTCTCTCGAAAGAATTGAGTGGGAGGAAAATAGAGCTTGATGAGGTTATTGAACCTTTACTTCAACCAGAGAGTAGCGCAGTGCAGAAAGATGTTTTTGTGGAGCCTATGACAGTTGAAGAGGAAGTTAATGATGATGATCATGAAGCTTCGGATCAAGTTACTATTGAACCTCGTAGGTCGACAAGAGCGCGTACTGCTCCTGAGTGGTACGACAACCCTATCTTGGAGGTCATGTTGTTGGACAACAATGAACCTACGAGCTATGGAGGAGCGATGATGGGCCCGAATTCCGAGGAATGGTTAGAGGCCATGAAATCTGAGATGGGATCTATGTATGAAAACAAAGTATGGACTTTGGAAGTATTACCTGAAGGGCGAAAGGCCATTCAGAACAAATGGATCTTTAAGAAGAAGACGGACGCGGACGGTAATGTCACCGTCAATAAAGCTCGACTAGTGGCAAAGGGTTTTTCACAAGTTCAAGGAGTTGACTACGATGAGACCTTCTCACCCGTAGCGATGCTTAAGTCTGTCAGAATCATGTTGACAATAGCTGCTTATTTTGACTATGAAATTTGGTAGATGGATGTCAAAACATCGTTCCTCAATGGTTTCCTTGAGGAAGAGTTGTATATGATGCAACCAGAAGGTTTTGTCGATCCAGAGAATGCTGACAAAGTTTGCAAACTCCAGCGATCCACTTATGGACTGGTGCAAGCATCCCGGAGTTGGAATAAGCGCTTTGATGAGGTGACCAAAGCGTTTGGGTTTATACAAGTTTATGGAGAAGCTTGTATTTACATGAATGTGAGTGGGAGCTCTATAGCATTTCTAATATTATATGTGGATGGCATATTGCTGATCGGAAACAATATAAAAATGCTGGAAAGCGTGAAGGAATATTTTAACAAGAGTTTTTCAATGAAGGACCTTAGAGAACCTGCTTTCATATTAGGCATTGAGATCTATAGAGATAGATCGAGACGCTTAATAGCACTTTCACAAAGCACATTTCTTGATAAAGTTTTGAAGAAGTTCAAAATGGATCAGTCCAAGAAGGGGTTCTTGCCTGTGTTACAAGGTGTGAAGTTGAGTAAGACTCAATGCCCAGTGACGGCATAAGATAGAGAAAAGATGAGTGTCATCCCCTATGCTTCAGCCATAGGCTCTATTGTTGGGGAAAGTTGCATGGGAAACAAAAAATTTCCTAAGCACACGCAAAACTATCCATGGTGATGAGCATCTACGAGAGGGAGAGTGGATCTACGTACCCTTGTAGATCCCTAAGCGGGAAGCGTTAAGAAACGCGGTTGGTGTAGTCTAACTTCTTCGCGATCCAAATCGCCGAGCGTACCGTGATCTAATCATGAACTGTCACACGAACCAATCATGGACCGTCCCGCAATCTCGTCACGATCCGTCCCGCGATCCAATCACGAACGTCCCGTGGCCTTGATCACGATCCTTCCGATCTAGTACCGAACGAACGGCACCTCCGCGTTCAGCACACGTGCAGCTTGATGACGATCTCCACCGTCTTGATCCAGCAAGAGAGGGTGGAGAGGAGGAAGAGTTCACCGGCAGCGTGACGGCGCTCCGGCGATGGTGGTGGAGCTATTCCGGCAGGGCTTCGCCTAAGCACTGTAGAAATCCGATCTAGAGGAGAAACTATGCACTGGAGGAACGGGTAGCACGTGGCTAAAATCTGGTGCCAAAAAACCCTAAAACCTCTAGTATATATAAGAGGAAAGAGAGGAGGAGGCTTGGCCCTCAAAGGACCATCAATTGGGTCGGCCAAATCAAGTGGGAGAGGTGGAATCCACCTCCAATCCTAGTAGGACTAGGATTCACCCTATTTTTTGCCTTTTTCCACCTTTTTCTCTAGGCCTTTTTCCTCCTGGCGCCATGGGCCTTTTGTGGCTGTTCCACCAGCCCACTAAGGGCTGGTTATTATTCTCCCACAGCCCATGGACCCTCTAGGGTCGAAATACCCCTCCCGGAGGTCCCCCGGTACACTACCGGTACTCCCGATACACTACCGATGAGCCCGAAACTTTTTCAACGACCAAACAGGGACATCCTTTATATGAATCTTTACCTCTAGACCATTCCAGAGCTCCTCGTGACGTCCGGGATATCATCCGGGAATCCAAACAAACTTCGGTCACCATCATACATAACTCTACACTACCGAAACGTCACCAAACCTTAAGTGTGCAGACCCTGCGGGTTCGAGAACTATGTAGACATGACCGAGACACCTCTACGATCAATAACCAATGGAGGGACCTGGATGTACACATTGCTTCCTACATATTCTACGAAGATCTTTATCGGTGGAACCTCTATGTCAAGGATTCAGTTAATCCCGTATGATGTTCCCTTTGTTCCTCGGTATGTTACTTGCCCGAGATTCGATCGTCGGTATCTCCATACCTAGTTCAATATCGTTACCCGCTAGTCTCTTTACTCATTCCGTAATACAAGATCCTGCAACTAACAATTAGTCACCTTTCTTGCAAGGCTCATTGTGATGTTGTATTACCGAGTGGGCCCAGAGATACCTCTCCGTCACACAGAGTAACAAATCCCAGTCTCGATCCTTGTCAATTCAACAGACACCCTCGAAGACACCTGTAGAGCACCTTTATAGTCACCTAGTTACGTTGCGACGTTTGATACACACAAGGTACTCCTCCCATATCTGTGAGTTGCATGATCTCATGGTTACAGGAACATATACTTGACATGCAGAAAACGGTAGCAATAAACTGACACGATCATAAGCTACGTTTGTAGTTTGGGTCTTGTCCACCACATCATTCTCCTAATGATGTGATCCCGTTATCAAATGACATCTCATGTCCATGGCTAGGAAACCTTAACCATCTTTCAATCAACAAGCTAGTTCACTAGAGGTAAACTAGGGACATTGTGTTTGTCTATGTATCCACACATGTATCCATGTTTCCAATTAATACAATTATAGCATGGATAATAAACGATTATCATGAACAAGGAAATACAATAATAAACACTTTATTTATTGCCTCTAGGGCATATTTCCAACAGTCTCCCACTTGCACTAGTCAATAATCTAGTTCACATCACTATGTGATTTACATTGTAATGAATCGAACACCCATGCAGTTCTGGTGTTGATCATGTTTAGCCCTCGGGAGAGGTTTAGTCAACGGGTCTGCAACATTCAGATCCGTGTGCACTTTGCAAATCTTTATTTCTTTCTCCAAGATGTAATCGCGGATGGTGTTGAAGCGTCGCTTTATGTGTCTGGTCCTCTTGTGAAACCTTGGTTCTTTGGCCAGAGCAATGGCACCAGTGTTGTCACAGAAGAGGTTCATTGGATTCAGTGCACTGGGCACTACTCCAAGATCCATCATGAACTGCTTCATCCAGACACCTTCCTTCGCCGCCTCCGAGGCTGCGATGTATTCTGCTTCGCACGTAGAATCAGCTACCACGCTTTGCTTGGAACTGCACCAGCTTACGGCTCCCCCGTTAAGAATAAATACGTATCCGGTTTGCGACTTAGAGTCGTCCGGATCAGTGTCAAAGCTTGCATTGACGTAACCCTTTACGACGAGCTCTTCATCACCTCCATAAACAAGAAACATTTCCTTAGTCCTTTTCAGGTACTTAAGGATATTCTTGACCGCTTGCCAGTGCTCCATTCCAGGATCACTTTGAAACCTTCCAGCCATACTTATGGCAAGGCTGACATCGGGTCTTGTGCATAGCATTGCATACATGATAGAGCCTATGGCCGAAGCATAGGGGATGACACTCATCTTTTCTCTATCTTCTACAGTTACTAGGCATTGAGTCTTACTCAACTTCACACCTTGTAATACAGGCAAGAACCCCTTCTTGGACTGTTCCATTTTGAACTTCTTCAAAACTTTATCAAGGTATGTGCTTTGTGAAAGTGCTATTAAGCGTCTCGATCTATCTCTATAGATCTTTATGCCTAATATGAAAGCAGCTTCTCCTAGGTCCTTCATTGAAAAACTCTTGTTCAAATATTCCTTCACGCTTTCCAGCATTTCTATATTGTTTCCAATTAGCAATACGTCATCTACATATAACACTAGAAACGCTATAGAGCTCCCACTAACTTTCTTGTAAATACAAGCTTCTCCGTAAACTTGTATAAACTCAAACGCTTTGATCACCTCATCAAAGCGCTTATTCCAACTCCGAGATGCTTGCACCAGTCCATAAATGGATCGCTGGAGTTTGCAAACTTTGTCAGCATTCTTTGGATCGACAAAACCTTTGGGTTGCATCATATACAACTCTTCCTCAAGGAAACCGCTGAGGAACGCCGTTTTGACATCCATCTGCCAAATTTCATAGTCGAAATAAGCAGTTATTGCCAACATGATTCTGACAGACTTAAGCATTTCTACGGGTGAGAAAGTCTCATCGTAGTCAACTCCTTGAACTTGTGAAAAACCTTTGCCACAAGTCGAGCTTTATAGACGGTGACATTACCGTCCGCGTCTGTCTTCTTCTAAAAGATCCATTTGTTCTAAATGGCCTTTCGCCATTCAGGTAATACTTCCAAAGTCCATAATTTGTTTTCACACATGGATCTCATCTCGGATTTCATGGCCTCTAACCATCTCTTGGAATCCGGGCCCATCACTGCTCCTCCATAGCTCGTAGGTTCATCGTTGTCCAACAACATGACTTCCAAGACAGGGTTGCCGTACCACTCAGGGGTAGTACGCGGCCTTGTCAACCTACGAGGTTCAATACCTGCTTGATCCGAAGCTTCATGATCATCATCATTAACTTCCTCTTCTACCATCGTAGGTTCCACAGAAACATCTTTCTGCACTGCGCTACTTTCTAGTTGAAGTAAAGGTTCAATAACCTCATCAAGCTCTATTTTCCTCCCACTCAATTCTTTCGAGAGAAACTCTTTCTCGCGAAATGTTCCGTTTTTAGCGACAAACACTTTGCCTTCGGATCTGAGATAGAAGGTATACCCGACTGTCTCTTTCGGGTATCCTATGAAGACGCATTTCTCTGCTTTGGGTTCCAGCTTTTCAGGCTGAAGATTTTTGACATAAGCATCACATCCCCAAACTTTAAGAAACGACAACTTTGGCTTCTTGCCAAACCACAGTTCATATGGCGTCGTCTCAATGGATTTAAAGTGAATGCAGCTATCTCTAAGGCATAACCCCAAAACGATAGTGGCAAATCAGCAAGAGACATCATAGAACGCACCATATCTAATAAGGTTCGATTACGACGTTCGGACACACCATTACGCTGTGGTGTTCCGGGCGGTGTCAACTGCAAAACAATTCCACATTGTCTTAAGTGACTGCCAAACTCATAACTCAGATATTCACCTCCTCGATCAGATCGTAGGAACTTAATCTTCTTGTTATGATGATTCTCAACTTCACTCTGAAATTTCTTGAACTTTTCAAACGTTTCAGACTTGTGTTTCATTAATTAAATATACCCATATCTACTTAAGTCATCAGTGAAGGTGATAAAATAACGATATTCACCACGCGCTGTAACATTCATTGGACCGCACACATCTGTGTGTATGATTGCCAATAAGTCACTTGCTCGTTCCATTGTTCCAGAGAACGGCGTTTTAGTCATCTTGCCCATGAGGCATGGTTCACATGTGTCAAGTGATTCAAAATCAAGTGACTCCAAAAGTCCATCAGCATGGAGCTTCCTCATGCGTTTTACTCCAACATGACCTAAACGGCAGTGCCACAAGAAAGTGGTACTATCATTATCAATTCTACATCTTTTGGCATCAATGTTATGAACATGTGTGTCATCACTATCAAGATTCAATATGAATAAACCCCTAACATTGGGTGCATGACCATAAAAGATATTACTCATATAAACAGAACAACCTTTATTCTCTGATTTAAATGAGTAACCGTCTCGCAATAAACAAGATCCAGATATAATGTTCATGCTTAACGCAGGCACTAAATAACAATTATTCAGGTTCATCACTAATCCCGATGGTAATCGAAGAGAGAGCGTGCCGACGGTGATCACATCAACCTTGGAACCATTTCCCACGTGCATCGTCACTTCGTCCTTTGCCAGCCTTCGTTTATTCCGTAGTTCCTGCTTTGAGTTGCAAATGTGAGCAACCGAACCGGTATCAAATACCCAGGCACTACTACGAGAGCTAGTAAGGTACACATCAATAACATGTATATCATATATACCTTGTTTGTCGTTGGCCGCCTTCTTGTCAGCCAGGTACTTGGGGCAATTCCGCTTCCAGTGACCAGTTCCTTTGCAATGAAAGCACTCAGTTTCTGGCTTGGGTCCATGCTTGGGCTTCTTTGCAGGAGTAGCAACTGCTTTGCCATCCTTCTTGGTTTTACCCTTCTTGCCCTTGCCTTTGACTTTGCCATTTTTCTTGAAACTAGTGGTTTTATTGACCATCAACACTTGATGTTCTTTCTGGATTTCAGACTCAGCGGCTTTTAGCATCGCAAACAGCTCGGCGACTGACTTGTTCATCCCGTGCATGTTATAGTTCATCACAAAGCTCTTGTAACTAGGTGGCAGTGATTGAAGAACTCTGTCAGTGATCGCCTCTGGCGGAAGGGCAATTCCCAACTCCGCTAGACGAGTTGAATACCCAGACATTCTGAGTATATGTTCACTGATAGACCCATTCTCCTCCATCTTGCAAGCATAGAATTTATCGAAGGTTTCATTCCTCTCGATCTGGGCATTCTTCTGAAAGATAAACTTCAACTCCTGGAACATCTCATATGATCCATGACATTCAAAACGTCTTTGAAGTCCCGGTTCTAAGCCATACAATATTGCACACTGAACTATTGAGTAATCTCCAGTACGTGCCTCCCAAGCGTTCTTAACGTCTTCGGAGGTCATGTCTTCTGGTTGGTCACCAAGCGGTGCATCAAGGACATATGATTTCTGGGAAGCCGTGAGGATAATCCTCAGATTACGGGCCTAGTCAACAAAGTTACTTCCATCATCTTTCAGTTTAGCTTTCTCTAGGAACGCATTAAAATTCAGGGGTGCTACTACGCGAGCCATCGATCTACAACATAAATATGCAAAGTTCACTTAGACTATTGTTCAAGATAATGAGTTTAGTTAATCAAATTACTAAAGCTCCCACTCAAATTGACATCCCTCGGGTCATCTGAGTGTCACATGATCCAAGTCCACCAACTCAAGTCCGATCATCACGTGAGTTGAGGTGGCTTCAATGGTGAACATCATTATGTTGATCATATCTACTATATGACTCATGTTCGACCTTTCGGTCTCTTGTGTTCCGAGGCCATGTCTGTACATGCTAGGCTCGTCAAGTTTAACCCGAGTGTTCTACGTGTGCAACACTGGCTTGCACCCGTTGTATGTGAACGTAGAGTCTATCACACCCGATCATCACATGGTGTCTCAACACGACGAACTTTCGCAACGGTGCACACTCTGGGAGAACACAATTTTATCTTGAAATTTAAGTGAGGGATCACCTTAGAATGCTACCATTGTACTAAGCATAACAAGGTGCATAAAAGGATTAACATCACATGCAATTCATAAGTGACATGATATGGCCATGAACTTGTGCTTTAGATCTCCATCTTGAAAGCACCGGCATGATCTTCATCGTCACCGGCATGACACCATGATCTCCATCATCTTGATCTCCATCAACGTGTCGCCAACGAGGTTGTCACGCCCTGCATGCTTCTACTACTATTGCTACCGTTTAGCGATAAAGTAAAGCATTACATAGCGCTTAATTATTGACACGCAGGTCATACAATAATTAAAGACAACCCTATGGCTCCTGCCGGTTGCCATACTCATCGACATGCAAGTCGTGAAATTCTATACATCACATGATCATCTCATACATCACATATATCACATCATGTAATTGGTCATATCACATCACAACATACCCTGCAAAAACAAGTTAGACGTTCTCTAATTGTTGTTGCATGTTTTACGTGGCTGCTACGGGTTTCTAGAAAGAACGATTCTCACCTACGTATAAACCACAACGGTGATACATAATTTGCTTTTCAACCTTCTCAAGGACCGCCTTTGTCGAATCCGATCCAATTAAAGTGAGATAAACTGCCACCCGCAAGCCATCTAGGCAACAAGTTGCGTCGAGGGAACCAGTCTCTCGTAAGCATACGAGTAATGTTGGTCCGGGCCGCTTCATCGCACAATACCGCTGAACCAAAATCCGACCAAGGAAGGAAGCAATCTAAGCATCAACGCCCACAAACCTTTTCTGTTCTACTCGAGATCTCATCGAACCATCAACCTAGCTCATGATGCTGCTGTTGGGGAACGTTGCATGGGAAACAAAAAAAATCCTACGCACACGCAAACCTATCCATGGTGATGAGCATCTACGAGAGGGAGAGTGGATCTACGTACCCTTGTAGATCGCTAAGCGGGAAGCGTTAAGAAACGCGGTTGGTGTAGTCGAACTTCTTCGCGATCCAAATCGCCGAGCATCCCACGATCTAATCATGAACCGTCCCGCGAACCAATCACGAACCGTCCGGCGATCTGAATCACGATCCTTCCGATCTAGTACCGAACGGACAGCACCTCCGTGTTCATCACACGTGTAGCTTGATGATGATCTCCACCGTCTTGATCCAGCAAGAGGAGGTGGAGAGGAGGAAGAGTTCACCGGCAGCATGACGGTGCTCCGGCGATGGTGGTGGAGCTATTCCGGCAGGGCTTCGCCTAAGCACTGCAGAAATCCGATCTAGAGGAGAAACTATGCACTGGAGGAACGGGTAGCACGTGGCTAAAATCTGGTGCCAAAAACCCTAAAACCTCTAGTATATATAAGAGGAAGAGAGGGAGGCTTGGCCCTCAAAGTACCAGCAATTGGGTCGGCCAAATCAAGTGGGAGAGGTGGAATCCACCTCCAATCATAGTAGGACTAGGATTCACCCTATTTTTTTTTGCCTTTTTCCACCTTTTTCTCTAGGCCTTTTTCCTCTTGGAGCCATGGGCCTTTTGTGGCTGTTCCACCAGCCCACTAAGGGCTGGTTATTATTCTCCCACAGCCCATGGACCCTCTAGGGTCGAAATACCCCTCCCGGAGGTCCCCCGGTACACTACCGATGAGCCCGAAACTTTTCCGGTGACCAAACTGGGACATCCTATATATGAATCTTTACCTCCGGACCATTCTGGAGCTCCTCGTGACGTCCGGGATCTCATCCGGGACTCCGAACAAACTTCGGTCACCACCATACATAACTCTACACTACCGAAACGTCACCAAACCTTAAGTGTGCAGACCCTGCGGGTTCGAGAACTATGTAGACATGATCGAGACACCTCTACAGCCAATAACCAATGGCGGGACCTGGATGTCCACATTGGTTCCTACATATTCTACGAAGATCTTTATCGGTCGAACCTCTATGTCAAGGATTCAGTTAATCCCGTATGATGTTCCCTTTGTTCCTCGGTATGTTACTTGCCCGAGATTTGATCGTCGGTATCTCCATACCTGGTTCAATCTCGTTACTGGCTAGTCTCTTTACTTGTTCCGTAATACAAGATCCCGCAACTAACAATTATTCACATTGCTTGCAAGGCTCATTGTGATGTTGTATTACCGAGTGGGCCCTGAGATACCTCTCCGTCACACGGAGTAACAAATCCCAGTCTCGATCCATGTCAATTCAACAGACACCCTCGGAGACACCTGTAGAGCACCTTTATAGTCACCCAGTTACGTTGCGACGTTTGATACACACAAGGTACTCCTCCGATATCTGTGAGTTGCATGATCTCATGGTTATAGGAACATATACTTGACATGCAGAAAACAGTAGCAATAAACTGACACGATCATAAGCTACGTTTGTAGTTTGGGTCTTGTCCACCACATCATTCTCCTAATGATGTGATCCCGTCATCAAATGACATCTCATGTCCATGGCTAGGAAACCTTAACCATCTTTCAATCAACGAGCTAGTTCACTAGAGGTAAACTAGGGACATTGTGTTTGTCTATGTATCCACACATGTATCCATGTTTCCAATTAATACAATTATAGCATGAATAATAAACAATTATCATGAACAAGGAAATACAATAATAAACACTTTATTTATTGCCTCTAGAGCATATTTCCAACGTCTATCATGTATGCAATGCTGTGCACAAGACCCAATGTTAGCCTTGCCATAAGTATGGCTGGAAGGTTTCAAAGTAATCCTGGAACGTAGCACTGGACAACGGTCAAGAATATCCTGAAGTACCTAAAAAGGACTAAGAAAATGTTTCTCGTTTATGGAGGTGATCAAGAGCTCATCGTAAAGGGTTACGTCGATGCAAGCTTTGACACTGATCCGGATGACTCTAAGTCGCAAACCGGATACGTATTTATTCTCAACGGGGGGGGGGGGGGGGCAATAAGATGGTGCAGTTCCAAGCAAAGCGTGGTAGCCGATTCTACATGCGAAGCAGAGTACATCGCTGCCTCAGAGGCGGCGAAGGAAGGTGTCTGGATGAAGCAGTTCATGACAGATCTTGGAGTAGTGACCAATGCACTGAATCCAATGACTCTATTCTGTGACAACACTGGTGCCATTGCTCTGGCCAAGGAACCAAGGTTTCACAAGAGGACCAGACACATAAAGTGACGCTTCAATTCCATCCGCGATTACATCGAGGAGCAGGACATAAATATTTGCAAAGTGCACACGGATCTAAATGTTGCAGACCAGTTGACTAAACCTCTTCTAAGGGCTAAACATGATCAACACCAGAACTGCATGGGTGTTCGATTCATTACAATGTAAATCACATAGTGATGTGAACTAGATTATTGACTCTAGTGCAAGTGGGAGACTATTCGAAATATGCCCTAGAGGCAATAAATAAAGTGTTTATTATTATATTTCCTTGTTCATGATAATTGTTTATTATTCATGCTATAATTTTATTGATTGGAAACACATTACATGTGTGGATAGATAGACAACACTTTGTCCCTAGTGTGCCTCTAGTAGACTAGCTCGTTGATCAAAGATGGTCAAGGTTTCCTGGCCATTGACATAAGATGTTTTGATAACAAGATAACATCATTAGGAGAATGATGGGATGGACAAGACCCAAACTATAAACGTAGCATATGATCATGTCAGTTCATTACTACAGGTTTTTGCATGTCAAGTATATGTTCCTACGACCATGAGATCATGCAACTCACGGACACCGGAGGAATGCCTTGTGTGTATCAAACGTCACAACGTAACTGGGTGACTATAAAGGTGCTCTACAGGTATATCCGAGGGTGTCTGTTGAGTTGGCATGGATCAAGACTAGGATTTGTTACTCCGTGTGACGAAGATGTATCTGAGGGCCCACTCGGTAATACAACATCACAACAAGCCTTGCAAGCAATGTGACTAAGTGTTAGTCACGGGATCTTGTATTACGGAACGAGTAAAGAGACTTGTCGGTAATGATATTGAACTAGGTATGGAGATACCGACGATCGAATCTCGGGCAAGTAACATACCGAAGAACAAAGGGAACATCATACGGGATTAACTGAATCCTTGACATGGTGGTTCAGCCGATAAAGATCTTCGTAGAATATGTAGGAACCAATATGGGCATCCAGGTCCAGCTATTGATTATTGACTGTAGAGGTGTCTCGGTCATGTCTACATAGTTCTCAAACCCGCAGGGTCTGCACACTTAAGGTTCGGTGATGTTTTGGTAGTATAGAGTTATGCATGGTGGTGACCGAAGGTTGTTTGGAGTCCCGAATGAGATCCCAGACATCATGAGGAGCTCCGGAATGGTCCGGAGGTAAATATTGATATATAGGAAGTCCTGTTTTGGTCGCCGGAAAAGTTTCAGGCTCATCGGTAGCGTACCGGGAGCGCCGGTAGTGTACCGAGGGACCATCGGGAGAGGTATTTCGACCCAAGAGGCTACATGGGCTGTGGGACGACTAATACCAGCCCTTAGAAGGCTGGCCAAAGTCCCACACAAGGCCCATGCAGCTGGGAAGAAATTCCAAAGGACAAAAGGTGGAAAAGGCAAAAAGGTGGAAATAAGGAAGGAGTCCTAATCCTACTAGGAGTGGAGGAGGAGGACTCCTCCTCTCTACTTCGGCCGAAGCCTAGAGGGGCTGGCCCTTGCGCCAAGCCTCCTCTTCCTCTCCTCCTATATATACTAGAGGGTTTTAGGGTTTTGACACAAGATTTTCAGCCACGTGCAACCCTACCCTCTAGTTCGTAGTTTCTTCTCTAGATCGGTTTCAGCTGTGCTTAGGCGAAGCCCTGCTGAGATTACTCCACCACCATCGCCGCAGTGCCCTCACGCTGCCGGAGAACTCATATACCCCTCTGCTCCCTCTTGCTGGATCAAGAAGGCGGAGATCGTCATCAAGCCATATGTGTGCTGAACGTGGAGGTGCCGCTCGTTCGGTGCTTGATCGGGACGGATCGTGATTGGATCGCGAAGACGTTCGACTACATCAACCGCGTTTCTTAACGCTTCCCGCTTAGCGATGTACAAGGGTACGTAGATCTACTCTCCCTCTCGTTGATGCTCATCACCATGGATAGATCTTGCGTGTGCGTAGCAATTTTTTTCCCATGCAACGTTCCCCAACAGAAGCGACCATCACCGACAGTCATAATATCAGTGAGGGAGAATACCGGCTGTTGTCATGGGGGTCACTTCTTTTTCGTTCCCGTGTGCTAGAACTTTTGGTAATGGACACAGGAATGAAGGGAGAAGCGACCACAATCGATGGTCGGAATTTATATCGAGAGGAAGAATGCCGAGTATTGTCATGAGGGTCACTCTTCCTCTTTCTCCTCGTGATAGACCTTTTGGTAATGCACAGGGAGAAAGATAAGAGTAACCATCACCGACGTTCGTAATATCAGTGTGAGGGAGTGTCCATCATATATACGACTATATCTGTGTCAGAGACTGCCCACCATACACACCACGTGAGATGATAGTTTTCAAGGAAGACTCGATAGACCGAAAGTCAACCCGTGCTGAATAGTGATCCTTGCATTGAGTTGCTGGTAATTGCTATCGATTTTTAATCTTTGAATTATGAACATAGGATATGTATGACGAGGATATCATGCTTGAGTGCGATTACTGCATCGATGACCGTGGTATATGCAACATGCCTCACAAGGAAAATAGTAGGTGCTTAACCATCTAGCTGGACGAGCCCTTCAAAGTTTTTATGGTACGTAACGAAAACAAGTACTTTTTTAACGAAGCCTTAATTGTGCTTCTTTGCTTCAACGTGTAATTTCCTTTTTTTACAATTCGACTACTGCACCCCTTGCCATGGTTTGTCTTGGAGAAGCTCGGTTTTGTACTGCACCCCTTTTCCAACGATATGTCTTGGAGAAGCTCGGTTTTGAAGTTAGTGAGAATATGAAGACGAAGATACCACACCTAAGTACGAAACATGGTTTTGCTTTTGGGTGAAGCTATACAATGCAGGAAATCATTCATAGTTTGCTTGCTTGAGTTGGAGAGGACTACGCAAGGCCTATGGATTTCAAGAGTATATGAAGATAATCTTCGATATTTGTCCTGAAGATGATATTGAAAATAATATCGACATTTGGGTGGATGTAGATATGCTTCCAGTTCTACCTCTATGTAGGTTTGTCAAAAAATATGTGAAATAATTTATATTGTTTATTTAAAAATAGTTGACAACTTATTTCCATTTATAGCTTATTTCCATTCTCCAAGAAATATACGGAAGCTAGTAGACAATACGTACTACAGTTATGGCGCATAACTAACATGGGAGGAGAAAAATTATCTTGTCTCAATTACTAATGATGTTGAGACTTTCAAGAAAGAATATGAAATTAATGAAAATCAGGGCCAATATATGCCCCTAGTCCACATGTTGAACTATGGTAATATCCATGGAGATAGCATGGTAAGATTTTTTACTATTGTGTCACTAGTCCATCTTTTGCATACGTTCTTCTTAAGCTAAACTACATTGCTCACTATGTTATTATCATGTTCTTCAACAAAAACTCCCGAAGGAACGTATGCGTTATCTGATGCATATAGAAGGTGACATGGATATTATTAGCTTACAACCAAGTCTGCTGGTGGCTTTCCGTAGTCCATACTCGATTTCGCGTAGAGATGAAGACCTCAAAATCAAAGGAAGAAACAATGAACGCAAGCAGGGACTACTTGGTGCGCAAATCAAAAAATTGAAGACAATTGAATCTCTATTCTCCATAATGAAGATGGAGGGGTTATCCTCTTTTATGCTATTTTACCTTAAAGAGAGGATTAGGCCCTAGCTAGTAATTGACATGTGCTAATGATGATGAGTTATTATATGACTACGACTGATGAGGTGTTATATGACTAAGATGATGCTAAGGAGGCCGTAGTACTTGTCATGTGCTAGAATGATAATGAGTTACTACATATGTATTCATATGACTACAGATGATTAGTTGTTATATATATGACTATGGATGATGATGAGTTGTTATTATATGACTAAGGATGATGATTTGTTATGTCATTTGTGTGGAAGAAACACTGATTAGATTAAAGTGAATGGATTCAAGTGAGAAAGTTGAATTAGTACCGTCTGAACATCATATAGCTCTACTAATTCAACTTGCTCATTTGGATCCGCCCACTTTAATCTAATCCGTGTTTTTTTCACAACCTCTACATTGCTACTAAATAAAAATTGTACAATGGTGTATAAATATAGAGAAATGAAATACACACAAATACTAGTGATGCATGACATGAATATGCGCTACTACTATTTAGCAGTAGGATAGGCCAAAACAAACGCTACTGCTAGCTCTAGTAGTAGGAACACTTGCCATGATGCATGCTATTGCTAATACTTAGTTGTAGCACCGTAGGTGTAGCACGAGAGCCCATCCTACTGGGAGCTTTTAACTGCGCTATAACTAGGGGTTTTCCTAGTAGTGAATGGCTCACACTAGACATAAAATGAAAAAAAATCAATATTTCAACAAACTATGTGAAATAAGTTCATTTTCCTTCTCCGGGATTGAAGTGGAAAGTCGATAAATAAACCTTTCGACCATGATTTGTTGTCGATTAAATTGCGGCTCTCGAAAGAAGCAAGACAACCACAAGGAAGCGAGTATTTATTTCACATCTTAACATGCAATTTTATTATAGCCATGCAGGTGCATATGCGACGATTGCCGATGAAAATATTTGTGTGCAGCTGTGCGGTCCCAGTCTCTATACTCTGAAGTGAGCATGGTATAAGGAATTATGGCTTGAAGCACTCTACTTCATCGGCGGGGCCAGAAACCTTTTTCCGTATGATATTCTGATTTATTCTTTTCAGGTATTGTTCTAGGTATTCTGTTTTGGTTTTCGGGTTTCCTATTTTTGTTTCCTTTAGAACTTTTTTGGTTTTTCCTTTTATTTTTCATATTTTTAAATTTTACCTTTGTTTTGCTTTCTTTTCATTTTTTGGAAAATGTGTGGACATTTTTTTTTGAGAATTGCATGAACATATATTTAACATGCATGACCAATTTATTCTATTATTGTTTTTGGGTTTTTTCCTTATATGTTTCCTATTTTTTGTTTTATTTTCATTATATGTTTTGGTAAATATATGAACATTTTTAGTTACATGAATATAAATTTAACACAAATGAAATTATTATTCATAAAATTATTTTAAAATAAATAACTGTATATTTTACTTTACTTTCGTAATATGATATGTAATTTATATATGATGTAGATAGATGAAATGTCTCGTATGAAGCAATACCCAGGGTGAGGTTATCACAGTCATCCACTCCTTTCTTCGACATCTGTACAAGGAGAGAAAAGACAAGGAGGAAAGAGATAATAGTCACCTCAGTGCACAGTGTAGGCCCCAACTCCTGCCACCAACGACCCACCCATATCGTCCTCACCCTCTTGTTCCTCACTCCCACCCCGACCACCCCCTTTCTCATTTCCCCATTGCTCCCCACCTCCCCCTCCTTGTTGTGCCTCGCCTCCATGGGCTTCAGCCCCTCCCCTGCCCGCGATGTGCCTTACCTCCCAAGTGAACGACCTCAGCTCCTCTCTGACAAGACTATGTGGCGTGCCCTGCTTCTTCTGCTCTGGCCAGATCAGACCACCCCAACCTTGGATCTTGTCACACCGGCCTCAGATATAGCCTCCATCATCCACCATCATATCTCCCTATAGTAGAACACCACTAGTTGGCGGTGGTTGTCCACATGCCGAGGTCGCCATCTCCAGGATCCACGTGTAGATGTCTCCGTTGCTAGGACACCACTAGCCAGAGGAGGAGGAGATGCAGTTTGTCCCTATGGCCGGCGTCGTCTTCACTAGTAGAAAACAGACCTTTCATCCGCATCATTAGTCCCGATCTGTTTTTGAACCGGCAATAATGTGCTCATTAGTCCTGGTTCGTGACGGGCATCATTAGTGCCGGTTCGTTCTGGACCTTTAGTCCCGGTTCGTGCCACAAACCGGCACTAAAGGTGTGGTGGCAGGCTGGCGTCAGCCTAGGGCCCCACGGAAACCTTTAGTCCCGGTTGGTGGCTCCAACCACGACTATAGGCTAACCTTTAGTCGCGGTTGGAGCCACCAACCGGGACTAAAGGTCCCCTATATGAAACCCTTCAGCCAGCCCGAGCACACTTTGTTCTTCCCCTTTCCTCTCCTAGCCTCCCTGTTCTTCCTCTCTTCTCCGAGCTCATCCTCCATTTTTCCCAAAATTTGTCATATTTGGAGGCACCCCATCCATCCAATTGTTCACAAAGGTTAGCAACTTTGTCCTTTCATCTCTCATTGCTAGATTAGCTCTTGCAATGCTCTATAAGTATAGTAATTTGTGGGTTTTAGTTTGTATGTGGTAGTTTATTTGATTATGCAATTTGAGCTCAAATTAACTTCTTACTTTGCATTTGTATGTGTGGTTTACTTAGTGCCTTCCCGTCCCCGTCCTAACCACCGTCGATCGCCCGCACCGTCCCGTCACTGGCACCACCTTGGTGAGCCTCTTATTCTCATCCTTTTTATTAAAAAAACCGTGTTTGTAAGATTTAGTTAGTTACTTGTATAGTTTTATTACCTATATGGTTGTTTGTTATACATAGTGGCATCGTTTTGAAATCCGTCCCCGTTGGTCCTCATCCGGTTTATGATTCGGATGTGGTATATACTCTCTTTTATAACTCTTTGTTGCATTTCATGTTTATGACAATTATGCGCATCAAGTTGACATAGATATTTTTATCTAGGAGGTATGTGAACCAGAGATTCCAACCGACATAGGTATTCTTGTCAAGAAGTTAAATTTAGTTGAAAAAGAAAATGAGTATTTGAAAGAAAAATTGAAAAGAGTTGAAGAAGAGAAGATGAAACTGGAGTTGTATGTTGCCGATGTCGTCGATGATCACAAGATCAAGATGGGTGCAATGCGCTTGAAGATTAGAAAATTAAAAGATATGCCATTGATAGTGAGGCTTGGTATCACTATGTTGTTGGATCAATTGTTACCTTAGTTGCGATGTTGATCGCATTTGTTGTTGCATTTAAATGCTTTAGCTAGAGAGTTTGTATGTTGTTTTATGAGAACAAGTGTGTATGAACTTTATGTATGAACTTGTATTAATTTGGTCTTTTTGGTGTTGTGTAATGAAGATGAGCCGGCAATGGATGTGCGACTACCGATGCTCTCCCCAGTTCATTAATGGCGTGCATACTTTTTTGGTTGCGGCCGAGGCAAACAAGCGGCCAGATGGTTTTATGTATTGTCCATGTGTTGCCTATAAGAATGAACAAAATTACTCTAACTCAAGAACCATTCACGTCCACCTGTTTGAGTTCGGTTTCATGTCCGGCTATAACTGTTGGACCAAGCACAGAGAAAGAGGGGTCCTAATGGAAGAGAATGAAGAAGAAGAGGATGATGACAGCTATCCTGGCCATGGGTTCCATGAATACTATGGCACAACAATGGGGGAAGAAGCTGAGCTGGCAATGCAGGAAGGAGCTGAAGAAGAGGCATCAGATGAGCCCGCTGATGATCTTGGTCGGGCCATTGTTGATGCAAAGAGAAACTGCGCAAGTGAAAAGGAGAAGCTGAATTTGCAACGCATGTTAGAGGATCACAAAAAATGGGTTGTACCCAAATTGCGAAGATGACAAGAAAAAGCTGGTTACCACACTGAAATTGCTGCAATGGAAGGCAGACAATGGTGTATTTGACAAGACATTTCAAAAGTTGCTGATAATGTTAAAGAAGAAGCTACCAAAGGACAACGAATTGCCAGAGAGTACGTTTGAAGCAAAGAAGGTTGTCTGCCCTCTAGGATTAGAGGTGGAGAAGATACATGCATGCCCTAATGACTGCATCCTCTACCGTGGTGAGTACGAGGATTTGACTGCATGCCTGGTATGTTGTGCATTACGCTATAAGATCGTCCACGATGAACCTGGTGATGTTGAGGGCAAGAGCCCCAGGAAGAAGATTCCTGCCAAGGTGATGTGGTATGCTCCTATAATACCATGGTTGAAGTGTTTGTTCGAAAACAAAGAGCATGCCAAGTTGATGCGATGGCACAATGAAGACCGTAAGAAAGACGGGAAGTTGAGAGTGCCCGCTGATGGATCGCAGTGGAGAAAAATCAAGAGAAAGTGGAAGGACTTTGCAGAGGACACAAGGAACATATGGTTTGGTTTAAGTGCAGATGGCATTAATCCTTTTGGGGAGCAGAACATCAATCATAGCACATGGCCTGTGACTTTATGTATCTATAACCTTCCTCCTTGGTTGTGCATGAAGTGGAAGTTCATTATGATGGCAGTGCTCATCCAGGGCCCCAAGCAACCAGGCAACGACATTGATGTGTACCTAAGGCCATTGGTTGAAGAACTTTTATAGCTATGGAATGGAAAAGGTGTACGTGCATGGGATGCTAAAGATCAAGAGGAATTTGACCTACATGCGTTGCTATTTGTAACCATCAATGATTGGCCTGCTCTCGGTAACCTTTCAAGACAGACAAACAAGGGATACCACGCATGCACGCACTGTTTAGATGATACCGACAATATATATTTGGATAAATGTAAGAAGAATGTGTATGTGGGGCATCGTCGATTTCTTCAGAGCAGGCATCCCGTAAGAAAGAAAGGCAAGCATTTCAAAGGTGAGTCAGATCACCGGAAGTAGCCTCGCCACCATAAGGGTGATGATATACTTGATATGGTCAAGGATTTAAAAGTAATCTTTGGCAAGGGTCCTGGCGCACAATCTGTTCCAAATGACGTTGACAAACGCGTACCCATGTGGAAGAAGAAATCTATATTTTGGGACCTACCCTATTGGAAAGACCTCGAGGTCCGCTCTGCAATCGATGTGATGCACATGACGAAGAATCTTTGCATGAACCTGCTAGGCTTCTTGGGCATGTATGCGAAGACAAAAGATTCGCCGGAGGCACGGGAGGACCAGCAACGTATGCATGGAGAAGACAGCATGGATCCAAAGCAGTTTCAGGGCCATGCCAGCTACGCTCTTACCAAAGAAGAGAAGGAAATCTTCTTCGAATGCCTGCTCAGTATGAAGGTCCCGTATGGCTTCTCATCGAATATAAAGGGAATAATAAATATGGTAGAGAAAAAAATTCAGAACCTAAAGTCTCATGACTACCACGTGATTATGACGCAACTTCTTTCGGTTGCATTGAGGGGGCTTCTACCGGAAAACATTCGATTAGCCATTGTGAAGCTATGTGCATTCCTGAATGCAATCTCTCAGAAGGTAATCGATCCAGAAATCCTACCAAGGTTGGAGAATGATTTGGTGCAATGTCTTGTCAGTTTTGAGTTGGTGTTCCCACCATCCTTCTTCAATATCATGATGCACGTCCTAGTTCACCTAGTCGAGGAGATTGCCATTCTGGGTCCTGTATTTATACACAATATGTCCCCCTTTGAGAGGTTCATGGGAGTCTTAAAGAAATATGTTCATAATCGTGCTAGGCCAGAAGGAAGCATCTCCAAGGACCATGAAACAGAGGAGGTCATTGAGTTTTGTGTTGACTTTATTTCTGACATTAAGCCGATTGGTGTTCCTGAATCCCGGTATGACGACATATTGGTTGGAAAAGGCATGCTAGGAAAGAATTCACTAATATACCGGGACGGGCATTCTTTGGCGCAAGCACACTACACAGTTCTACAAAGTTCTGCCTTGGTGGCTCCGTATATCGAGCAACACAAGAATATTCTACTCTCCAAACACCCGAAGAAGTCTGATGGCAGGATTACACATGAACAACGGTGACTTTCGCCGGTTGGTTGCAGACATGTCTCATGCATGACGACACTGTTGAACATGACCTGTACTTGTTGTCCAAGTTACCGTCTTCGACTATATTGACTTCCAAAGGGTACGAGATAAATGGGAATACATTTTACACAATCGCCCAAGATAAAAAGAGCACCAACCAAGAGAGTGGTGTCTGCTTTGATGCAGGAAACATCAATGGGCCAAAGGACACATATTATGGTTACATAGAGGAGATATGGGAACTTGACTATGGACTTGGTTTGAAGGTCCCTTTGCTTAGGTGCAAATCGGTCAATCTGACAAGAGGAGGGGTAATGGAAGACCCGCAGTATGGAATGACAACAATGGATCTCAACAGTCTTGGGTACGCAGACGAACCATTCGTCCTAGCCAATGATGTGACGCGGGTTTTCTATGTGATGGACATGTCTACCAAGCCGAGAAAAAGAAAAGATAAGCAAGCGAATACATCATACGATGAGCCAAAGCGCCACATAGTTCATTCAGGGAAAAGAAACATCGTGGGAGTGGAGGACAAGACAGACATGTCAGAATATTATGAAAAGTTTCATGAAATTGCTCCCTTCGCAGTGAATGTTGACCCGAGCATCAAGTTAAACGATGAATATTGTCCATGGTTACGACGCAAAGGGACACACGCGAAGAAAAAGTTTTATACCCAAAGATCCCACTCTGGGATGTGACCAGCTTCTCTAGTTAGTTTCCGAACTTATATATCAGGAAAGTCCCACTTCGAACAAACCGAAGGGAATCTTTGTAATAGTAGTGCACTTATGTGTTTTCTGCATTCAATATGCTCCATTCGAAGGCAGGCCATCAATTTTCAACTCTTTCTGACTTCATTTGCTATTTTTCATGCATTTACTGATTTTTTGAGCTAAATGACCCAGAAATTGAAAAGCACTACAAATGAACTCTGAAAAGGTTGATAGTTGGCATGGTATCATCATTTCATCCACATAGCATGTGGTAAAAAGTTGAGAGGGTTACGACAAAAACTGGATGCACTTCGTGTACAAAATGGACAATCTCTTTTGAAGTATGAGGGTTTCAGACGAAAACTCGTCGGTTACTAAGGCATTTCATTTTTTAAACTTATTTCAACCCTAGACTTTTTGTGCGTTCAGTATCCACCATTCGAAGGCAGGCCATCAATTTTCAACCCCTTCTCACTTCATTTTCTATTTTTCATGCATTTACTATTTTTTTTGAGCTAAATGACCCTGAAATTGAAAAGCACTACAAATGAACTCTGAAAAGGTTGAAAGTTGGAATGGTATCATCATTTCACCTACATATCATGTGCTAAAAAGTTGAGAGGGTTACCACAAAAACTGGATGCACTTCGTGTACAAAATGGACAATCTCTTTCGAAGTATCAGAGTTTCAGAGGAAAACACGTCTGTTACTGAGGTATTTCATTTTTCAAATAACCTAAGAATTACCAAATTGAATATAATGATAAAACATGCTAATATTAAACAGCAGAAAAAAGAATCACTGAAAAATCTATTTTTGAATTAAAGTTATTCACAAACTAGTGATTCACACAAATTTCAAATAATTCAAATTTAAACTATTCAAATTTGAAAACTACTAGCACTAACAGAAAGTTTACATTTTTTTACCTAAAGAAAAAAGATTCACAAAGAAACTCTAAATAAAGCAAAAAACAACTCAAAAACAAAAGAAAATAAGTAAAGCAGAAAACAAAAAAACAAAAAATATATTAAAAAAAGCCCGCCTACTAGGCCACCACGACCTGCATACGACTAGAAACCCAACCTCTTGTTAGGCTAGGACACACGCCCGTACGGCCCAGTAGGCCCCATAGGGCGGGAGAGGTGTGGTAGGCCCAGAAGGCCTACTTAAGAGAGAAGCTTGACACGGTAGCTGTGGCGGGGCTTATAAACCCGTGCGAGCTCCTCTCGACTAGCGAGGTGGGACTAAACATCCACTCCACCACTCGCCTAGCACAACACCCTTTAGTCTTGGTGGCTGCAACCGCGACTAAAGGGGGGCCTTTAGTCGCGGTTGGAGCCACAAACCGCGACTAAAGGGTTTCGCTTCCTGCCGCTTCGGCTGGTGAAATTCACCTTTAGTCGCGGTTGGTGGCTCCAACGGAGACAAAAGGGGGGGGTCTTTAGTCGCGGTTGGAGCCACCAACCGCGACTAAAGGCCTCCTTATATATATACAACACTTCAAAAAAAAATCAGTTCCTCTGCTTTCTTCGACCTCTTCGACATCGCCGCGTCGTCGCTGTCTCGCCTCCCCAATGCCGGAGCTCATCGCCGCTCCCGACGCCGGCCGCCCGCGCCTCCTCGCGCCGATCTCCGACGCCGCCCGCACCCTCTCCTTCCCGAGCCCAACCCGACGCCGCCCGCGCCCGCTCCTCCGGCCCCAACCTCCCCTCTGTCACCACCCCCGACTCGCCTCACCTCGCCGTCACCCCGATGTGAGATCCCATCCTCTCCCCCCTTTCCCTCGCGCCCCGTGCCTCCATGGCAGCCGCCGACCCCTCCCCGAGCCCCCCCCCCACACGTATATGCATGAACACACACACTAGATGCAAGGAGTTTGACAGTTTTTTCCCTAGATAATTAATTAGATGTATAGAAACAAGTTAAGGAATTTTGACATTTGAGGAATTTTGATATGGATGCAAGAATTATGACATTTTTTTCACAAGATGATTAATTAGATGTATAGAAAAAGTGAAGGAATTTTGACATTTCAGGAATTTGACATTTTGATCCAATTCGTATAGAAATTAGTATATATATATATATATGTATGAATACAATGTATAGAAAAAAGTTGATGAATTTTGACATTTGAGCCAATGTGTATAGCAATTAGTATTTGCAAAAGTTTGTTATGTATTAATTTGCAAATAGTATTTCTTATGTATTTGCCAAAGTCGCGGGTCGTAAGGTTAAGAGAATAAGAAATGTTCAATTTGCAAAAAATGTTAAATTTGCATAGAATTTCTTCTCGGAGTCAACGATGCCTGGCCCCATCCTCGTCGTCAACTCGTTTGTGACGACGTCCTGCTTCTGAGGCGCCATGTGTGGGACTGGGCTCTGCCGGGCTGGTACTGGGAGGTACTACCTTCACGGGTGCGCAGCTTGGTGAGGAACCTGGGTCCCGTCGTCGACCCAAAGCTTCTTTGGTGGCGTTCGCGTGGGCCACTTTCGGTGCGGAGGCAACCGGCCCCGCTGGAGGTGATACGTCGCCGTGTCAGGGAGGAGGACGAGCACGTCCGTCGCTAGATGGATGCGTTGGACGTCACGTTCTCCAATACCTGGTAGGTTCTTTAGGGATCTCACCCGAGCTATGATCCTGTCATAGTTCCTTCTCTTTGGGTGTCCACCACCTGCCGCGCGAGACGTCAACTGGATCTGTAGTAGTGATATTATATAATTAAGAATATTCGAGATGTATTAGTGATAATATTCGAGATGTATTCGATAATATTCGAGACAATTTATTCGAGATTATATTCGATGATGCATATTATGTACTATGATTCAGTTTTCCTTATTGATTGCATGCATTCTAATTTGAATACTAAATAGTTTTATCTTTCTTCTGGGTTAGTTAAATAAAAGCTATGGACAATACCGGCAGAGAAGGAGAAGAGGCTCTGTTCAACATCATACGCTCCACGAGCCCAGAGCATGAACATGAAGATTATGACGGCTTGCAATATCTAAAAAATTCCGGTGAGGATTGTATGTTTGATGAAGACGAAAGAATAGATGAATTCGATAACGATGTTGACAAAGAAAATGTTCTTCAAATAACAAAGACCGGCAAGGTATATTTATTATATAAGCCATCCGATGATCATTACATGTCTTAATTGAGTTGTATATGTATTAACGAATCGATCTTTCTTCTTTTAGGCCTCCGTATTGAGCAAATCTTCTACAAGCGATAGGGTAGTTCGAGGCCCGGCCAGAAAGTTGGATCCTGGCGTAAAGTTCAATATCGATTCCATCAATACATCAACTGGCAAACCGCTTGAACCTAAGAAAAATGCAACCAAGTTCAAGAATCAATGCGGAGTTATTGTCAGGGACCAAATCCCGATCTCCACACAAGAATGGAAAAAGCCAGCAAAGGGGGATCGAGAAGGAGTTACTTTTGTCGACGAAAGAGCAAAAGATGTGATTTGGACCAAGATGATGTCACATTTCACACTACCAGATAACTTGACAGATGTAGATCTGAAGAAAGTCAAAAACTATGCTCTTAGAAAGATGGCGATCGCATTCAACACCTTCAAGAAAAATGCATGGGCTGCGTACGTCAAAGCAAACAAGAAACTCCAAAATTCGAGGGAGCATTGGTGAAGGCAAAAAATCACTGGGACGATTTCGTGAAGTTTAAGGAATCGGAACTAGCTAAGGAACAGTCGAGAAAGAACAAGATTAATGCTGCAAAAAACAGTGGCACCATACTTTGGGGCCAGGTGGCCACCACACGGCCCTGCTTAAGTGGGATCAATCCGAACAAGAGATGATTAGTGCAGGGGTCACTCCAGTTATAGTGACCTGGCCCCCAAGGTGCAGGACATGGTTTTATGCGCATGGGGGGAAGTTGGACGCAAAGACAGGGGCTATTATGGTGAAGGCAAGTCTTAAAGCAGTGACAGGCAAAATTTTGATGAAAATAGAAGAAGCTCGAACGGGGGTGTTCATGCCCAACAGAGAGGACGACGAGCTTACGAGCGCCCTAAAGAATCCTAAACACCCGGCAAGAACACGAGGGAAAGGCGTTGTTCCGTGGTTTGAGGGGTTTGCGGGTTGGAACAACGAGTACAGAAGCTGTGCAAGAAAGAAGATGCAGGAGGAGCGGAAGAAGGAGGAAGCACTCCGCCTTGAAGGCCTATGCCAGGGTCAGGCGACAGCAGGAGCAGATCGACTCACTCAGCCAGGAAAGGGCGTCTCAACGGCAGCATGAGCAGATCGATCCAGCATTGGATACCACCGCCCCATATATGCCGAGAAGCAGCGTGGGTTCCGCCCCGGCCGATATCGATGACGATGCACTGCTAGCTAGATACCCTGTGGATGATATCAAAGACAGGACTAACTGTGAGCTACACATGAAAGTGAAGAACTTATCCATGAAGGCGACGGACGACTATGTTTAGCAAATCCCCCAGAAGCAACCTTCCATTGCAATCCCATTCCAGCTGGCTATGCTTGTGTCGGGGTTAATGAAGTGATGTCACGATATCACGAGCTACAACTTGACATTCTTGGAGGTGACGAGGAGAGAACACTGGGAGAGGCCATACATCGTATAATTCTATGGAAACAGGATTGCATCGTCTTTCCAGGGCCACCGAATCCTCCTCCTCCAAGTCCGCCCCCGCGTCAGTCGACTCCTCCTCCTCCAAGTCCGACACTGTGTCAGCCGACTCCTCCTCCAAGTCGGGCACGACATCAGCCTGTTGGAAATATGCCCTAGAGGCAATAAATAAAGTGTTTATTATTATATTTCCTTGTTCATGATAATTGTTTATTGTCCATGCTATAATTGTATTGAATGGAAACACATTACATGTGTGGATAAATAGACAACACTTTGTCCCTAGTATGCCTCTCGTGAACTAGCTCGTTGATCAAGGATGGTCAAGGTTTCCTAGACATTGACATGTGATGTCATTTGATAACGGGATCACATCATTAGGAGAATGATGTGATGGACAAGACCCAAACTACAAACGTAGCATATGATCGTGTCAGTTTATTGCTACTGTTTTCTGCATGTTAAGTATATGTTCCTATGACAATGAGATCGTGCAACTCACGGACACCGGAGGAGTGCCTTGTATGTATCAAACATCGCAACGTAACTGGGTGACTATAAAGGTGCTCTATAGGTATCTCCGAGGGTGTCTGTTGGGTTGGCATGGATCAAGACTAGGATTTGTTACTCCGTGTGACGGAGAGGTATCTCAGGGCCCACTCAGTAATACAACATCACAATAAGCCTTGCAAGCAATGTGACTAAGTGTTAGTCACGGGATCTTGTATTACAGAACGAGTAAAGAGACTTGTCGGTAACGAGGTTAAACTAGGTATGGAGATACCGACGATCGAATCTCGGGCAAGTAACATACCGAAGAACAAAGGGAACATCATACGGGATTAACTGAATCCTTGACATAGAGGTTCGATCGATGAAGATCTTCGTAGAATATGTAGGAGCCAATATGGGCATCCAGGTACCACTATTGGTTATTGACCGTAGAGGTGTCTCGGTCATGTCTACATAGTTCTCGAACCCGTAGGGTCTGCACACTTAAGGTTTGGTGACGTTTCGGTAGTATAGAGTTATGCATGCTGGTGAACGAAGAATGTTCGGAGTCCCGGATAAGATCCCAGACGTCACGAGGAGCTCCGGAATGGTCTAGAGGTAAATATTGATATATAGGAAGTCCTATTTTGGTCGCCGGAAAAGTTTCGGGCTCATCGATAGTGTACCGGGAGTGCCGGTAGTGTACCGGGAGACCATCGGGAGGGGTATTTCGACCCAAGAGGCTACATGGGCTGTGGGAGAGTGAATACTAGCCCTTAGTGGGTTGGTGGAAGTCCCACATAAGGGCCATGCGGCTGGGATGAAAAGCCCAAAGAGAAAAAGGTGGAAAAGGGCAAAAAGACCAAAATAAGCAGGAGTCCTAGTCCTACTAGGATTGGAGGACTCCTCCTCCTCTCCTCCCACTTCGGCCGAAGCCTAGAGGGCTTGGCCCTTGCGCCAAGCCTCCTCCTCTCTTCCTCTTACATATACTAGAGGTTTTAGGGTTTTTGCACTTGATTTTCAGCCACGTGCTACCCTCTCCTCTAGTGCATAGTTTCTCCTCTAGATCGGTTTTCTGCAGTGCTTAGGCGAAGCCCTGCCGGAATTTCTCCACCATCATCACCATGGCGCCGTCACGCTGCCGGAGAACTCGTCTACCTCTCCGCTCCCTCTTGCTGAATCAAGAAGGCGGAGATCGTCATCAAGCTGCACGTGTGCTGAACGCGGAGGTGTCGTCCGTTCGGTGCTTGATCGGGACGGATCGTGATTGGATCGCGGGACGCTCGGCGGCTTGGATCGCGAAGACGTTCAACTACACCAACCGCATTTATTAACGCTTCCCGCTTAGCGATCTACAAGGGTACGTAGATCCACTCTCCCTCTCATAGATGCTCATCACCATGCATAGATCTTGCGTGTGCGTAGGAATTTTTTTGTTTCCCATGCAACGTTCCCCAACACAGCCAACTTCTCCTCCTCCAAGTCCGGCACCGCGTCAGCCAACTCCTCCTCCAAGTCCGGCATGACGTCAGCATGCTCCGTCGACTCAGCGTGCTCCGTCGCCTAAGCAACAACGGAAGAGAGAGGCCGCAGCTATGATGACTAGCGGTACAACAAGCAAGAAATTCAAATATGGTCCAAGCCTCAAGCCTCTTTCGAAGTTGCCTTACCACCTGACTGACGAGGAAATCGAGAGCGCAGTCGATGCCAAAGTGAAGGCCCATTTTGGACCAAAACTGCCCCAGGCGCCAAAGGAGAAAGTACCTGAGGATGTCTCACAACACTTTATTGATATTGCTCGACCGGCTGTCAATCAGAAAGACAGCGACTATGTCCGATCTATCAAGAAGTCATATCTTGCAGCAAAAAAGGAGTCGAGCTCGAGCTCGAGCCAAGGAGTTGGCAAAAAAAGCGGGAAAACTATCCCCCAGCTGGGAGAACAGGCAGTGCAATCGATCCCCCCGCTCATTGTACAAACACCTGTGAGTACCGCCGGTCGGCCAGGAGTAACCGACGATCATATAAGGCAGGCTAAAGAGGCCGGTGTCACTACTGAACAACTCCTAGGCCTTGAGGAAATCCCCGGGCTTAAAGAGGAGGAAGTAAAATATTAATATGCCCGTGGAAAATATCTAGTCAAGCCTGAAGATGTCAAGCTTCTATCAACGAGATTGTACAATTTGCATACGTGGTACATGCAATAACAGCAAATACCAATACAGAGTCTCTCATGGTGAGAGTCAAAGGGAGGCATTACTACCATAAAAAAGATGTGTGGATTCATTATTCAGAGTTGTTTCAGTTATTCAATCAAGACGCGCTCGACAAATCTTTAGTCATTTGCTATTGTCTGTAAGTGATTTTTTTCTATAATTTAAGTCTCTAGCTAGCTACGCTCTCGTTCATTACTTGTAATTATCCTCACTATATTTTCTGTGGTATTATGCAGAATAAAGATGTATGAAATGAAACAAGCTGGACGCTATGGCATTGGGTTCATTGACCCAAATACGATTAATCAAAAGATATGGGAAACTGCATATTCGAGAAAAGACATAGAGAAAGCCATGCTAGATTTTTTGAAGCATCTAAACACCCAACCAGAAACACTACTTCCTTACAACTTCGGGTGAGTGTTACTATATATATCTTGTACTACAAATTCTATTTTTTGCTTACTAGATGTTAATAAGGGTTGTTGATGAGTTATACAGTTACCACTGGATCTTGTTAATAATTGAAGTTGACAAGAAAAAAGTTGAAGTACTCGACTCACTATTTAAGGATCCATCATAATACGCAATCGTGAGGGGGCTGCTTGACAGGTAATTTCAATCATTATCGCACTATGTCGGCCTCTTTAATTACTTCATTTCCTGATATCAACTAGTTAATAACTTATTTATTCATTTTCTTTGCCGGCGGGTAGGGCTTGGACCAAGTTCATCAAACAGGTCCCAGGCGAATGGCACAACAGCTGAAATGAGTACGACCCAAGGTAATTAAGTACTACTAGCTAGCTAGCTACGTCCGTGCATCTCTTTAATTCTAGTTTCAATATCATTATCATACTTGATTAATTATTACATGATTGAATTTTATTTTCATAAAGTGCATGAAGCAGGAGCAGGGGACTAGTTTATGCGCATACTACGCTTGCGAAAACATTCGCATGATCATGTCTGAAAGGGGCAGAAACGAAAAAAATCTTTGGGTACGTTTGCCAGAACACTATCCATATTTTTTTTATCATGATTTAGCTAATATATATACACACAACTATTATATCCATCTTGTAGCTGACGGAGATGCGGGATCAGCTCATACCAGAGGCTCAGATACGAGCAATTCGATTATATATATATATATATATATATATATATATATATATATATATATCGGTTTTACGAGAAATTCTATTTATATATATATGCATAACGTGTGTGCATTATACATGTAGTAGCGTAATATATGTTTTAAATGAAAATTAATTAAATGGAAAACACAAAATTAAAAAGAAAATTAAACCATATTAATTCATAAACCCCTAAAAATTAAAAAAAATTAAAAAAAAAATTAAAAAAATAAATACTTTTAGTCCCGATTGGTGTTACCAATAGGGACTAAAGGTCCCCCAACCCACAGCGTCGACAGATGCCACGTGGAGGGTCTTTGGTGTTGAACCGTGTTGAACCGGGACTAAAAGGGGTAGGCTTTAGTCCCCCTTTAGTACCGGTTCAAGAACCGGCACTAAAGACCCTTACCAACCGCGACAATAGGCCATTTTTACACTAGTGCTCGTCTCGTGTGCGTGGATGGGAAGGTATGCAGGCTCACGGACCTTGTTGCCATCGACCATGAGGGGTGGCAAGGATCCATGCGCCCGTGACTAGAAATTTGACAAAAAAATTAAAGACATCACAAATAATGTTTGAAAAATGTGAAAAAATTGAATTAAAAAACATTTGAGCACAAACAACTTTCGAATTGTTTTTAAAGGCCGAACATTTATTGACTTTTTTTATATACAATGAACACTTTCTAAATGTATTTTGACCAATTTGGTAACATACGTTGAACAATTATTTAATACACACTGAACATTTCTTTGACATATGCTGAACAATATTTATACACACATTGAACATTTTTGTGATATACGCCGAACAATTTTCAAAATATGTTGAACTAATTTTACACATAGGGCGACCATTTCCTTAAATATAAGGTAAATATTTTGTATATAAACACACACTGACCCTTTTTATAAAACATTAAAAAGACAGTAAATTATCATAAAAGAAAATAAAAGAAAAATAAAAAGAAATTAAGAAACAGAAAAGTGGAGAAGCAACCTTGTGACTGTGGGCCGGCCCAAACTGGTGCGTTGGGAGGCCGAACTTCACGGAAGATGCGTCATTCAAAATCATTAATTGGCGAGTACACTTCTTAAAGTTCACTCCCATCTTCAAGGTTGCGACAAATGTTGCACTGCATGTGTGTCACTTGTCGGAACCCGAGAGTTATCTTTTTTTTCGTAGACCTGTATTTTTAAAACGTTTTATCTCATAAACTGTGTGTTCAAATATCGAACCATTTTAACCATTGGATTTCTCGCGTCGAGATATTCAAAACTAGATTTGACGTTGCTAGGTTTTGATGAACATTTTTTCTTCAAAAAAAAAACTGGCCAAAAAACGGACGAAAAAAATCGTGCCTCTCGCAAGAGAAAAAACAACAGAAAACGCGTTTTTTCCTTCCCGAGAGGCACGGCCATGACTCTTGCAAAGCAAAACTGTGCCTCTCATGGAAGCAAAACCGTGTCTCTCGGAAAAAAACTCATATTTTTCATTTCCAAGAGGAACGACCGTGCCTCTCGCAAAGGCAAAACTGTACCTCTCACGGATGCAAAACGGTGGCTCTCGCGGAAGCAAAACCGTTCCTCTCGCAAAAGAAAAACAGAAAACATCTTTTTTTTCTCTTTTCAAGAGGCACGGTTGTGCCTCTCGCGAAAGCAAAACCGTGCAGCGTGTTTTTCCGCCCAAAAGCTAAGAAAGAGCCGTGAAAAACCAAAACACCAAAAAAACATGAAAAAACAATCTAAAAGGCCGAAAACGCGTGCGGAAAAATAAAAAACGAAACCCGAAGGAAACACTCAGCGTACGACATGTGGCGATGGCTGAGAACGCGCCAAGTGATGGCGCGTGGGAGTGATCGTTGGGAAGCTCCCTGAGGAGTGCTCGCTAACTAGTTGCTCTCTGCGTCATTTGATCTACGTGCTCGCAGTTCGCCATAAAGTGGGCCCTGACCCATCTTTTCTGCGCTCCCGGACCGCCTTGGTCCGTTTTTTTCATCCGATGGCTATGTTTCTTTTGGTCGTGTTAGCCTTAAAAAACCAAAATGCTCCTATGAAAAAACTAGTTATCATTTCTTGAAAAAACAACATGATTGAAAAAACAATCCCGAATTTTAGAAAATTCGCAAATCTCAGAAAGTTTGGAAATTTAAAAACTTCATGGATTTCCATATAATCATGAATTTAAAAAAAGTTAAAGAATTTGAAATAAAAGTTTTGAAGATAGGAAAATTCTCACCTTTATAAAAGTTCAGAAAATTAGAAAAAAGTTCATGAACTTGAAAATTATTTTTGAATAAAAAATTAAAAGTTGAAATGAAGTCCCTGAATTGAAGTAAGAGTTTATAACTTGATAATAATTCATGAATTTGAAAAATAGTGCACGAATTAAAAAATAAAAAATAGAAGGGAAAAGAAAAACAAAAAAGAGTGAAAAAGGAATAAAATAAGTAGAAAAACAACATAAGAAGAAAAGAAGAAGAACGGAATGAAGGCTTCCAAAAGTTTTCCAAAACCTGGCTAGAACTAAGCAAAATTGGGATCAAACCTCCGCTCGAACAATGGAAAATAGGCCGGGCCAGAGAAATTGACCGACGAGGAGCTTCTCTGTTAGGTACATAATGACCTATAAATGGCGCTCTAGGGTTGAATAGGAAATGACAGTTATATCACTCTCCTGCAGCGCTCTCCTGATTGGCCAACCCAACAATTTAGGCTT
Source organism: Hordeum marinum (assembly GCA_022496015.1). Classification (NCBI taxonomy): domain Eukaryota; kingdom Viridiplantae; phylum Streptophyta; class Magnoliopsida; order Poales; family Poaceae; genus Hordeum; species Hordeum marinum. Next base: position 502,657,760 of record CM039674.1, on the reverse strand, counting down.
TGGGAAGTTCCTACGTACAATATTTAGTAGCCCATCATTGTCTAAAAAACTTAGTAGTAGTTCCCTAAAAAGAAGAGTACTCTCTCCGAAACATATTCAGGGTCGGTAGGCTCCAGGTCGATCAGGTGAGAAGAGCAAAGGCATGGATTTTCTCACTGAGCGCTCGACTCATGGATTGCTCTCCCGGGGAAACGACACGGGTCGGGCCACAGAGTCCCCGGCGATGAGCGACCAAATGACCCACTACTTCTTCATGGGCTGGTTTGCCGCGTGGACCATGAGCTTTGGATTTTGACGGGGTCCCTCGGGATCCTTGGTAACCAATGATGCCTCATAGGTTTGAAAACCTTCCGTTTGATATCGGGTATTTTGTTCAATTTTACTCCTTTTTCCTGTTTCCCACACTTTTTTGAATCCCTATTCTTTCGGTAATTATTTTTTGTGTTTTCCTTTTTTTTTTCAAATCATGATTTTTGTATTCTCCAAGTGTTAGTGTATGAACATTTTCTTAAGTCTCATGATTTTTTTTAAAATTGCGTGAAAAGTTATTTAAATTTTTGTGCATTTTTTATATGTTATGACCATTTGTTTAGATTGTGTGAACAAAGTTTTACATGTCATGTACATTTTATTTAGATGGCATGAACATATTATTCATCCTTGATTGTTTTTAAATGTCATGAACAATTTTCTAAATGGTACAATGTTTCCAAATTAGGTGAACACATATGGTGAACATTTATAACAATGTCATTAAAAAATTATTTTTATTTTTATTTTTCTCCCCATTTTTATTCCTTTTTAAAAAAAATACATATTGATGTTTCTATAGATACACGTCGAACAAGGATGGTCTGCCCTTTTGGACAAGGACTTCGTTTGCGATTTATTCTTTGTCTACTAGCATGTGACAAGTTTGAGCTTGGTATAGTCTCAGGGGAACTAATTGGGTCTAAAGTTTTATGTAAGTTGCTAAAATCACATATTATCATCACGTTTCTTAACTTGCTTTACTCAGCCGGTGATGTTCGATTCTACACGATGTGGAAATGACGCGTAAAGTCAGATATTCTGACATAGACAACTCTCATAGCTGGCATGTGATAGTGTACACTTTTGTCAAGCAAATTGGTAAGATTATTTGGTCGATCACTTTAGTCGTGATTTATGTTTGTCTAACGGCACCACTTCCATATTTTGTTTCCTTATGCATTCCTCGACCACGTCATCTTGCCCGCCATTGATAAACATGTTTTATGTATTTATTTTAGATCCTCTCACTGTATTTCCATCATAAGAGAGTAAAAATACCGGATCTATGAGATATGCATTAAAATTACAGAGGTTGGCTTTCTACCTGTGTTTGATAGCAAAGTATCAGAAAAATCAAATTATCAAAAACTGCAATAATTTAGTCAGTAGGTACACAATACCATGGTTTTTAGTTAATGAAGTTTTTTGAAGTATTTGGAATACAGAGCACGTGTTTGGCTACAATATAGAATGCTGTAAAATTTGTTGGCTAGCAGTCCCATCTAGCTAGCCGTTGTGGTAGCAATGCAAACATGTGCATCTGGCCGGTTGTGTACTGCTTTTGGTGCGTTAATCTACTAGGTAGGTTGGATAGCCTTTGCCATTGACATTCATATGAACTGAGGCATGCAACTAAAGTTAGCACAACAGGGAACAAGAAAACTATTCGTGCTAGTCCCTTCTTTTTGGCTCCTCTGTTTTTTAAAAAGAGGTCCGGAGTTCTTTTTTTTATACAGAGAAAAAACCACAGTTTGCCCAATACTACAGTTTTAAAATCACAATAGTTAGGAACAGCCAAACACCTCATTGTAACTAAAACCATGGTATTTCAAAAAACTGCAATATTCTCGAAATACTTTAAAAATACAGAGCTATCAAACGGGGCCCAATGACATTGCCAGATTAGCACAACGCGACTGGAGTTGGTGGCCACTTAGAACACCAGTTGGTATTAACAAGCCCGGACATGTGAATCACTACATGCATTTTACATTATTCTCTTAACGTCCAAGATAGTGAAATGTATTCATATACGAGGATGCGTATAGTTATTTTCTTTTTAGCTTTATGCTCCCATGGAAGTAAAACTTTTATTCATCTAGTTTGCATGGTGAGTATTCTATGTTGTACTTTCATACAGCTTCCATGCTAATGACATATATTGTTGGCACAAGATGGTTACATGTCGAGGAAGAAGTTTTTGGTACACCTGTGCAAATACCATGTAACTGAAGCCGAAGAAAACACCATTTATGTTGTATGAAAATATCTTCAGAGTATGATGCGGAGGAGATCCTAAGTTTGCGGTTTCAGTTGCTTGGGAATGGTGATTTTGTTGCCTAGCACTTTGAGAAGAATGCATGGGTGGTTCACGGTTCAAAGCGCGTACAAGCTTGCACTTAGTCTAAAAGACTGTAAAGAGGATGAGGGACAATATAGTGGTGCAAGGTTGGGAGAGAGGAAAATCCGGGATATTATTTGGAAGGCCAATGTTCCTTAGAAAGTTCGTATTTTTGCGTGGCGTACTGCTACCGATAGCTTGGCGGTCTAGGTAAATAGAGTTATACACCACCAAACCATTCTTCGTGCATGTTCTATCTGCGTAGTGGAAAATGAAAGTACCTTTCATGCGCTAAGCATGTGCCCAAAGACATTTGCGTTGCACATGACCATGAGGGATATTTGGGATTTGCCAGCGGAGGAGTTTTTAAGTATACTGAAGCTGATTGGCTTCTTATTCTTTTGGATCAATGAATACCTATACTACGCGGGACCAAATTATATTCATTTTCTAGAGAGCCTAGCATTTGAGAAACGACCTGATGTTTGGTACGGGGAGGGAATCCGTCTCAGCCTCTCTGCAAGATTTGTTCATAATTATTGGTCATCATTGTTTGTTGCCTATCATTCCTATCTAGAGATGGTCTCGAAAAATAAAGGTAAATGTCTGGTGGCCAGGTCAAGTACTGCCCCTAATCCTTTGGAAGATCAAGTTATATGGCAAACCATCCTTCGAATTATATAAAGATCAATGTCGATGCAAGCTTTGCGGAGAGCATTAGTGCAGCGAGTGTGGGGGTGGTGGCCAGGGACTCATCTGGGAGGGTCTTAATTTCATCCTGGGATTTCATTGGACAATGTAAAAGCGTGGAGGAGGCGGAGCTCCGTGCTTGCATTGCCGGTCTTTATATAGGTATCACTCTTCAAAACCCTGTAACTTTAGAGACCGACTGTGCGTTTGTGGTTGCGACCCTGGCAAATGAAAAACTTGACAGGTCATGATTGTTGTATTTTAAGAAGGAAGCGATGAGTATCTCAAAGCTTATATCTAATCTTCAAATTTGCAAGATCAATTGCTCATCCAATGTGGTGGCCCATATGATTGTTAAATTTAGTTTTGATAATAGATCAGATGGTATCCTAGTAAACAATGTTCCGCCCTGTATGGTGAATTTTGTAACAAATGATTGTAATGACTCCGTTGGTTTATTAGTATATGTGGTGGTTTAAAAAAATCTTTAGAGTGCTAAGTAGATCTTAGTTAATTAGAGATCATTACTTGAATCTATGCATATGCTATCCAATTATATAATTTATCAATTTTCAAGAAAAATATAATCTTAATTTTTTGGAATAACACGTGGCTATATTTTGTGCACACATGATTTTTTATATGCATTATTATATGTGTGATATGGAAATAAATCCGGGGGTTGTGATAACGCACTAGTACTCTATTAGTTACAACAAATATACAATCATCGCAAACATGCATTTGTACATCAACATAGTTGATTAAGTAAGATTCTAACTAATTAATCCAAACTAATTTGACAACAATGACCATACAATCTAGTTGGTATAGCATTTAAATTAAAATCTATGTGGGTCTCAGTAGTGCATGCCATTTTACCACCGGCGAGTCAAAACCATTCACCGCTAATGAGTGGACTCCCCATCAGAGGTGAGTTCACCACCACCAATAGGTTGCCCACCTTGTTAGAAAGAAGCCTTAGCACTAACATGTTGCTAAGTGGATCTCATTAGTATTTATAATTGTAGGAGTGAGTAGGGGTCTTCTTGAGATGATACTACCAATGGTTCAGCTAGACATTCCCTTCACCGATGGGCCATCATGAATGAAGAATCAATGTTGCCTTGGTACCGCCAACAAGAAAAGATAACCACTTACAGGCCCCGGGAAACTTGTCAGTGATGACATGTGTTGTGCTTTTGGTAGCTGGAACTACAACTGTTAGCGGTGCCCGAAAAACACATTCCTAGCAACGCAACCCAAGATGCATGGGCGGAGCTAGGCCCCAGGCATCCCAGGCCATTGCCTGGCGTGTGGGGAAATTTCTTGGCCCATATTTACCAACAAAAAACGTTTGGCCTAGGGCGCATCCCACTTCGAAGCCAAGGCAACCCAGGCCAAATTGCCCAGCCGCCCAGGCCAGTTCCTTTCCATGCACACGCTTTTCTCCTGATAGTGTTTGTACGAACCTATCCATAGTCGCTTACCCCAATTTGACGAACCCTAGGTGAGTAGGCATGGCCGGTGACCGCATACTTGCCTGCCGGCATCGCCTACCATCATCATGCTAGCTATCCAGCTGCCCTGCCCCCTTCGGTGCCCTACTTAGTCCAACGCACACCCCCTCTTCAATCCCCTTCGTTGCGGGCTGCTGCCTTCTCCGACGAGGCCGTGACCCATCGAACTACCGATGAGGTGGCCCTTCCCAAAGCAGGAGGCACCTTTGTCCCTAGCAACCCCAACATAGAGCAGACAACAATAGGAGGCAATGTATCCTAGCTCTTTCAGACTCCAGTTTTTGTTTTTAGATGCTACAGTTTGATGATTATTTCTATTAGTTGCTAGATGACACCATTTTTGCTTGATACCACTAGTTGTGAGATACTTAGGTGGGAAAAGATATTGACATTTAGTAATTTGTTTCTATATAATGTTACATGAAGCAAGATGAGTAAACTAAACAAGGCATTGAATTCTTTTTTCAAGTTCGAACCACGGGAACCGCGGAAATAGGTCCTTCAACTCAAACAAATGATAATATCCCTAGTGTTATAGCTCAACTCAAGCCCGGTGATATTGAAGCAGACCCTGATAAGAGAATACCCATTGAGGATTTGGATGCAGACATTAGAGATATTTCTTGAAGAGAGTACATTAGTATGGGTCCATGCCGACCAACTAATCAGACATATGAATGAGTAAATGGTAGAAGCTTTCATGGTTATTGTTTCAATGATCATCACGACTGGTTGGAATAGCATTGAGAAAAATAAGACTTTTGCTTTTATTTTATTTTTTGTTTAAGCAACCAAGAGCTGAAATCTATGGTATTGAAGCATTCACGAAAAATAGAATTAAATCTTGGAAGGATGTGCCTAAACTTTTAAATCAGCATGTTGGCAAGCATGATAGTGCTCAAAATAAATCTATATAACATTATTAACAAGTATTGAAGAATCAAAGATTATCGAGCGATTTCAAGGTTGTCGCACGTGCAAAGGTGTTTTGCCTCCTCCTAGACGTAAGTTTCACAATTTGGATCTCTTATTAACTAGTTTTACTTGCTATATTATTCACTGGTTTGCATTTCGAAATTTATCATTGAAGGTTTAGTTTCTTGTGCTATTGAAGATGTAGGTATGGGAGGCTTAGATCAACAAATACTTTGATTTGGTATCAATCTTTTGTATCATCTATATACGCTACATATTGTCTTTTATTTGTCAACTTTATTAGTTAACCAACATGAAAAAAATGCTGCCATTGAATATTATATTTGGTTTCTTATTAGTTATGCAATATTGATTGACTTTTGTATACCTTGAAACTTGAGTTTTTTAGGGGTAGTTTTTAGCCCTTAGTTTCTCGCCCGGGGCATCAGCCAATCTTGGTTCCGTCACTGCCGAGATGCATTACATCTTAGTAGTCCCAGCTCCTAAGGAAGTACCTATATTATTATACCTACATATAGTGCATTCATACCATCACATACATATAACAATGCATATATATGGTCACATATATACACATCATACATTCATCAACGACAGAAGCAAAGATTACCCTTCTGATTTTTGGCCTCATGCTAGAATTTCCCGAAGAATCCTGGGAAGACATATCTTGCAGATTTCATCCACATCAAGTAATTTTCATCGTCATTTAATGATGCATAAAAATTTAAACACAAGTTATATCCAACTTTGGACAATGTATTAGAGCTTCATCGGAGATAATTCCTCCGCTTAATATTGCTTCTTTGGTGAAAAAAATTGTGTTTTACAACCAAGGCTCATGTAGCAGCAAAGACTTGGTGGGCGCCGAGGGTGTCTGAAGAGCGATGCCACCATATAATATACCTATTGGTCACAACATTTTATCCTTAATGAATTGTGCCATCGTATCATTCGTATGACTTTAATCTTTGTTGTAGTCATATATTTATCCCAACATGCCCCAAGTTCCTTTAGATCTATTATTTTTATGAAAACAACATTTAACGTGGGCGCATCTATAGTAAAAGTGTCCGAGACAAATGTTAGCGAGGGTTCATACAACAACCTTACACCAAGGGTCATTGTACAATGACAAAAGTTGCACAATGATGTTTTTTGAATAGGTTCAGCCGCCTTGATGAATGCCAACCTAGCCCTTAGTTAGGAGGGCGCCGAGGGATATTTGATCGCAAGCTAGAGTTGTCCACGACTTCCTTCACATCCTATTCAATTTCTCTTACTTGATGTTGATGTGAGTCACATTTGACTTGTCAGACTAAACTCTAGAGATCCCAGGTGTTTCCTAGGAGCTCTAGTACCCCACTCTTGAGTTATTTAAGTAAATGTGAATGAGGGTCCATGCCAATGGGGGGCTCATATAGCTGGCTTGGTGATGGTTATGAGGGATAGGAAGGTAAAACTTTTCCATGAGTACATGAAGACTACTCAAAGGTGGGCGTGTCCATGGCCCATGGTGAGCCATCCCTTCTCATCCTATCATGAGTGGGACTTGACCAAAATGGCCTCTTTTAGATATGGTCTCCTTTTCTTATTGCATTCTTCGTTAACCTAGTATTTTTATTTTGCCTTCTCCCACATGTTAACTACGAATTTTCTGTCTCGTACTTTTCTTGAATACCCTCGAGCTTGTTGACTACCTTAAATTTTTGTTTACCACCTTGGATATTTTTGAGTACCTTGAACTTTTGTTTACTTGCTACATAGGACTAAGTGAGAGCCACGATTATAATTATTTATCCCGCCCTAAACAAGATCTCTTTCACTTTTGAGGGAGCTGTAGCGATGGACGATTTTGTCCACATGAGAGCACACATAGATACCAAATGTCACTACCCAAGGGTTGTTACATACATGAAAATAGTTGATATGTTGCCTCAGCTCATGGGGTTTGTTTTCCCAATAGCCCCTCCGAAGTTGTTTATGAATAATTGGATTGCATTGTCAAGTGTAGATTTGATACCTCAAAGTCTCGATTCTTTTCTGTTTTGCCTCCAGGTGCATCAAGGAACCAATGTCAAAAAAATTGTTAGAAGAGGCAATGATAATCAGAAGGACCTAATGGCTACTGCACACACCAGAGAAAATGGGATATAAAGGCACTTAAAATAAGAAATCCTGAGTCTGATCCTTGTACCATAGAAATCCAGTGGGCACCATTTTTCTCATTAACATGCAAAAAATATGTTGCAACATTTAAAACACACCCATGTAGTTGTGTATGCAACAAATCCCTCTAATTATAACAAATTTTCAAGGAAAATGTTTCAAGTATGCAACATAGAAGATAACACTTGTAACAACACAAAAAACACCGGCATCATGAATGCAACATTTGCAGTAGATATCGAGGGTCATTCCACCCCATCACCCATGTGTTTTGCAACAAAAAATACACATAATCTTTTAGCATGATGAAACAAATGGAACATCAAAATTCTTCAAATTAGTAACTTTCATATGCAGCACCGACTCTGCTGCTTTAGGCATGTAGGATACTAATCAGGATAACCGGAGCCTAGTGAGCACTGGATTTACCTAGCCACAATCCCCATGTTCTCAGTGCTTCCAAGAGGTCTTACGACAAAGGCTCATCTTTTGAGCACGAGCTCGAGGCCATAGCAACTAGCTCCGCGAGATTGATCTTGGGAGAGGGAAGCAACAGAGATAAAGTGGCGGAGGATGGGTTGCTAAGGACTAGAGCAGGATGGGCGACCGAGGTGGTGTGGATGAGGAGAAGCTCTCATGGTGGAGAAATAGAGGAGCATCACATCGTCTCTACGGTGTAGTGGAAGATGAAGAAGAGAATTGGGGGTAGGGAGCTAAGGAAGGGTGGCTGAGCAGATGAGCATGAAATGGATGAAACTATGTGCCCGATCAATCTGATCGATGTATAGGTTGGCCATACCATATTGTTTCTCTTATTAACACTTCTTTGAGAGCCCCCCATGCAGTTTTAGTAAAAAAAATATGCTATGTGTATGTGAAGTACACATATAAAAGTTGGCCATCAAGTTGATTAACGGTGTGCAATGTTTAATATAATTACCGAGTCATACATGCATTTATCACTTGGTTATTCAACACTTTGAAATACAAGATACCACACATTGCTATTGGAATTGGTTGCAGTATTTTCCATGATATTTGGTAGTACTTGTATGGAACATGGACATTTAGATTAACTAGCACAATGCCCGTGCGTTGCTACGAAGCCATACTAAATAAGGATTTACCACTGGCTTAGGAGATCATCATAAGATGATGGTGTCTTGCGGCTGTTGCAAGGTTCACCATTAAAAAGAGAGCGTAAACATAAAAAAGATCATGCTGCAGTTGCTAAAGAGTCTCGAGAGACCATAGTAGGTCCTTCATAAGATTTATAGTGAGATATATTTTGAATTTGGAACATTGAAGAATGGGTGTGAGTAAGTTAAATCGTCAAATTGAATTGTAATTTCTTTGCCCTGTTCTGCTATGACATGGAACTGAAAGAATTGGTTGGGAGAAGAAACTAAAATCGAGACCATGATTTTGAATTGGAGGCATACTTGCATTTCAAATTTATGTTTTTACAAAAATGTTATTCTCATATTAGGATAGCAATGTATTTTTTATTTGAGATAGGTCTCACACCTAGTAAAAGTAACATTTATTTATTTATGTCTCTTGGAAGGTTGCTAGTCCCACATATGGATAGTGCATTTGTTTATTTGTGTGTCCCACATGTGTGTAGTGCATTTGTTTATTTGTGTGGTCCCACATGTGAACTCATCACCAACTCCAACCTTTATAAATACGAAAGAAATACGAGAACTAAAATTGAAAATAAATATGGTTTGTTGGATATCTATAATATTAAGTGAATATATATAGCTTCAGAGAATAAAAATGGTTGGAACTTTTCCATGCATGGTTGCATGTGAAGGTCGGACTTTTATCATGCATGACTGCATGTTGATGTGACATGTTTGGATTCTAAGAGCAACATGTTTGTGGGGATCGTTTTAGAAAATATTTATCTTACATACGCATTGTAATAAGATGAAATGAGCGAGTCTTTTTCCGTGCACTATTACATGTAGAGATATGTCTTCCATAGATGATTACATGTCGAGCCAACATGTTTACACGTTAAAAGTATGTAAGTATATGATAGTGAGTTGTAAGTATAATATATAAATTTTAGAAAGAGGCCCACCACATAGAATAGATACTCGCTGCACGCATCTCGCCAGCTGCTGGCGCAAAAAATGACTAAAAAGCGAAGGGAGCATTGGCATGAAAAAATATGGGCTATAATGCAAGCAATGGCCAAGCGCTTCGTCAGCACAAATTATTCGGCTTGGCGGGTGGTAGGGGTGGAGCTTGGGCCACATCTTAGGGGGTGCAATGGGCCGGGGACGAAGCACACCAGGCTTGGGCTAGATTTCATTTAGGTGACAATGTGGTCCATCAGAGGTGACAATTTGACTTGTCGTCAAAAATGACTGTCATTGACAAATTTAGTTTTTTCACTGAAGACACGATCTTGCGTGACAGAAAAAGTAGTACCGTTAATAATTTATTTTCTGTGACTAAGCTTCAGCGGTGATGGGGGTAATGGCTGGAAAATTTCACCACACCATATTTGATGAGGAAAACCGATTTTACGTTATACAAGTGAAACATCACATAATAACGCACCTTTTGTAGTGGAAGTAGCAAAGTTCCTCCAAGGAGTTTTTTCTGCAAATAGTGCATCCCGCGACAAACTTGTCCAGTAACTCACACTTTAGAAGATCCAGCTCCTTAGGTATGCATTGTATGTCATGAGACTGGTCCAATACAAGACTGTTATCAGCCATCTTGTAACCATGGAACTGATCCATGCCATAAAGCTTGCGCCAGTATTGGTTGTGTCAGACTTAACTTCGAGCGCATCCCACAAGTTCTTGTCTACCCGCATATGAAGATATGCGTCAACTAACTTATCTCTTATCACAATTACATCGGCTCCCACAAAGACGATGGTGTCCTCCCTAAATGCCTTCTCCTGATTAGGAGCAATCGTTCCCACATGAGTGACACCAGCGATCCAGAACACATTCATCGCTGAAGCCACAAGGCAGTCTTAGTCTGCCAACGCTTAAAATGTGTACCGGAAAACAAGGCGTTTTCAATGTTGTAGCAAAGCCTTGAGTCGAAAAGTGTCTTTATATATAAGGTACACATGACATTACCAATACGAAGCTCATACCGAAAACTAAACATGTGAGCATGTATCGAACATAAAATTGAGACATCTATGAACACAATAAATACAGTACCACATGAACAAGTAACTAGGGGATGAACGTAGCTTACCATACCGTAGGTCAAGCAAGGGTTGCGGCGGAGGCAGTCTGTATGGCTTCCTCCTTGGCCTTCTTCTTGACAGCGTCATCAGCCGCCATGATATCGGCGTGAGGGAAGTAGTCGAAGAAGAGGGCAAAGACGAATGGGGAGGATTCGCATCAAGACGCTCCCCCAAAACCTTATCGCCCTTCCCCAGTGCATGATCGTAAATGATGGGGTTCAGGAGGCCTGCTTTCCCGACCGTCCATTCACGGGGCCAAGGGATGGGATCGCAGGAAGAAGCTATAGTGAGTGAAGCAGTAGATGATGGCTAGGGTTGCGGGAGGAGAAACTCATTGTGTTGGCCGCACTGGCCAAGACCGGTAATATATAGACCATTGGGTAGGGAGTAGTGGGCCCACGACAAATTCGGTAAACAATCCATGGTCCAAAGTCTCAGACAGTGGTGTATCCATTAACGACTCATAATTAATTCGGTATTAATTAACCATTTTTGACCAACAAAAATAAAAGGCAAACATGGCATAGGTCTGAGGTCGACAACACGACCCACGTGTGGTGGTGTGTATCATTCCTTTTTTCAAGTTCGAATAGCATGTGGAAGAGCAACCCTTATAAGGGCTCCCAACTCTCCTCAACTTGTGAGGTGGTACTAAATTTCCCACCACCTTGTTATGCACTCTTTTTTGTAAAGAGGGCACTTTATTAACTCAAAATATGGCATCGAACGGATACAAAACAAAAAAAGCAACATCCGGCCTCTGCATAGCTAAGATACACACAACCATAAAACGAACACTCTCATAAATATTATAAAAATGACAAAGTGGCAACAATAAAGCCATATGAGACCAAAACTATGCCTATGTCGACGAAGAAGGTGGACCGATGAAGATTATGTTGCCACCCATGTTGAATAAAATCCTTTATGTCCATACGCTCTGACCGAATACACACTGTCTTAAAACAACGATTGGTACTCCGATCGATGCAGAGTAAACCACACATGAAGCTAGCGCATATAACGGTAAATAACCTGCATAAGAGAAGAGACTTTGCAATTAAAATCATAATCATTTCTACATAGCCAAAGCAACCATAATAAGGCAGACACTCCCACCCGTATTAGCGTACTAAACATATTTGATATTCCATCAAGCCAATGACCATATATATTGGCAACAGTTTATGAAGGATATAAATTTGACACTATTTAGATGACTAATCATGTAGAACGCGTAAACTTACTTTGAAAGAAGAGATGTTTGGTTGTCTCGTCGTGAGTATAAAAACTACACGTCTTGCGTCCTTTCGAGTTGTGTCGATGAAGATTATCTTTAGTTAGCACAACTCCTCGCCGACGCTTAGCCGTCCAGACCAAACCGCTAGCAGCACGAGGCCAGATCGCGGTCGCCTGTGTAGACACCTTGGGGCTCGGTTGCTCTTCCGCCGGAAGCCGGTGAGGTTTGCTGGCCACGCCGCTTGAGGCAATGAGGGGCTGAAGGAGCGCAACGTGGAGCTCCTCTCCTGCCGGCAGAGACGAGCCCGCACGTCACGCGACACAAGCGGCAGGCATGCACCATGGAGACAGGCGGCGGGGGCTCGGGATGGGAGGAGTACAGAAGAAGGCGACGGAGCAGACTAGCTGGTGGACAACAGATCTTCTGCCGACGGAGGCGGCACAGAGGCGCTGGCTATCGGGACGAAATTGGGGAGAGAGGCAAGGACATAAGGGGCTGGTGAAACGGGTTCAACGACACGGTGGCACCTCACAGCGGGACCCATTTGTCAGGTTCTCGCTCAAATGGCTCTAATCGATCTAGTGTTTTCTTAAAACTGTCAGCACAATGATAGTGATTATTTGAAAGAAAGAAAATGAATGATGGTGGTTTTCTGAATTAGGGTTCCCAATTATGATGGGTTTTGCAATTTTTATTTTATTGTATATTCTTGATCAAACATTTAAATAATTGACTTGCATGAAAATTAATACATCTTATATTCAGAAGAAGTATTATTCAATGTATTCAGAATAGACACTAACAGTAGATGTCTAGCTTGAGAGCGTTCCACAGTCATGGTCGGACATTTTCACGAGCCTTCCGACGAGAACTCCAGCCAGCACCTTCTCCCGCAGAAAGCTGATGGTCCTGTTATTACTCCGCTGGAAGAAGCCGACAACATAGGCGGTTCCGATGAGCTGCATGCTCCTCCATCGCCGTATCCCGACGTACCTGCGCAGGCCCGAGTCGATCCTCTCCTTCTCAGTGCCGCCAGTCGCTCCGTCGCCATCGCCACCGAGGATGGCCTCGCCGAGGCATCTGGCCAGGACGACGCCGTCCTCCAGCGCCGCACAGCCGCCCTGGCCCAGGTCCGGCGTCATTGGGTGCAGCGCGTCGCCGGCCACGCACACGTTCCCCTTGCTGATGCACGCGAACAAGAGCGAGAGTGGCGCCCGGAATCGGAGCGGCGCGACGGGCGCATCCTCGCTGCTCTCCACCAATTCCAGCGCCGCCGCGGGCACCTTGGAGCTCCTCAGCTTCCTCAGCACGTACTGCTTCATCTTGGCGCGGCTCTCGTCGACACCATCATCTGCACGTCAGTCAACCCGAGACAGTAAATGGACACCGAACATCAGGGCATCGCCATGGACGCAGAGAGTAGCTAGCTAAACTGACCGTCTTGGGAGGTAGACCATGTGTAGAACCAGTAGACGTCGGTGTGGTTGCAGGGCATGAAGCCGAAGCGGAAGCCGTGGCCAAAGAGCTGCAGGAACTTGGGCGGGAAGCCGTGGCCGTCGGGATAACGCGCGAGGCCCCGCGTGGCGGAGCGCCCGGAGTGCGACGGCTTGGCGAGCCCCAGCCATCTGGCCACCACGGAGTTGATCCCGTCGCAGCCTACCAGCACCTTTGCCCGGATCGAGCCGTCGGCGATGTGGAGGATCTTGGCGCCGTCGCCGTGGTCGTCGATGGATACGATCTTGGAGGAATAGCAGATGGTACTCGTCGGCAGCTCCGCCGCCAGGACGTGCAGGAGCACGTCGCGCCTGACGCAGCAGAACTCGTCTCTGAAGTCCACTTCCTTTGATATCTCTCCCGTGGACGCCGACATGACGCGCAGCTCTTCGATGTGCACGTGGAGCTTCCTGATCTGGTCGCCGACGCCGAGGGCGTCGAGCGCCCGGAAGGCGTTGGGCCACGTGGCGAAGGCGAACCCCGACGCCCGGAGCGCCGGGGACGACTCCAGCACCACGCTCCTCACCCCTTTCCTGTGTAGCCCGAGTGCGGCGGCGAGGCCGGCGATCCCGGCGCCCACGATCACGATGTCCTCGCCGGACTCCTCTTGCCGCTGCATGCTTGCCAACGTGCGGAGAGCAACGGCTACGTAATCGGTGGGCTTTCGGATGAGAGCCCCGTGATTGTTTAACACGAATCAACCAATCTAGCTAGAGCTGCTCCTCGTGATTGCGTGTTGGACATATATACAGCTCGAGGATTGACGTCATTGCTGATTATATATGATTGTGTCATCGCCATGAATGGCTTGCGCTAGGCTCCGCTCCCGCAGATAGCCGGAAAAGAATCGCTCGCAGTAGCAAACAAACATGTGACGGGAAATTCTGTCACAAGAAAAACATGCGACGGGGAATTCCGCTGCTCCCTAAAACGCTATACCTATAAACCTATGAAATCTTCCTTCCAACCGACTAAACACCCCCACTAACCCCAATTACACATTGCAGTAAAACTTCTTCAGCAATGCTACATCTACGTAATCTACTTACGTCACTTTACGCAGAGGCTGATTCAATAAGGGTGCGTGGGCCCATCCTGCAAATCAGGGGGATATTTGATTAGTGGAGAAAGGAAGATGCGTAAGGCTACGTAGGATTCTTACGTAGGTCTAGCATTTTTTGAAACTTCTTCCTAGGAAAATCCTATTTGCCGCATTTGATGGCAAAGTGTCGAGGCTTCGCAGTGCAACGAGGCAACTCGTGCAACGGATGCACCGGCTGCACATGTGACGTCAGATTGGAATGGGAGGGACAGGATCCATGTAACAGGTGGGCTGCTGGTACATTTTGCAACGGGGACCTTGAAGTGCAGCAAAATCGAGGGAAACGACCTTTGGAACCCAGTTCGTGCTTTCCCCTTTCACCGTATACCGTATCACTGAACCAGGACGCCAGGTTAGCGGAAAAATTGGGCGAGACACCTCTCTCCCTCGATCTCCATCTCCTCTTCGGCAGCCGGCACTGAAACACGAGCGCCCAGGATCCAAATCGTGTGGTCTAGTGGCAGCTCACTGTGATGAAGTTTCCTCAATTCGTTTGAAACCATTGACATTTCAGAAATTGAACAGTATGGACAACAAATTTATGTCCGACATGCTGCCATAATGGTGAACTTTTGCCGCTAATTACAATGGAAAATAGAGGAGGAGATGTGCTATGTCTGCTCTGATCCTTCATCTGTATACATTTTTTTTAGGAAATCAGCTGTATACAGTTAACTTGTACTACTTTGCTAAATTTATACTGATAAAGTTGTACATGAAGGACTCGACATGTATGTGAAGTATGATTACCTGTGAGCCGTGTACACGGCAAGAGGTTTTTAATTACTAGTTTCTGTGATGTTAATTATCATTTTTTTTCAATGACGCATACTTGGCAATAGTTTTCATGTGAATTTTTTTTACCTACGAGCTCACATTTGAAAGTGTCTTATTCAAATAACTCTGAATGAGCCTTACTGTTAGCTTCAGGAAGTTGATTGTATGACCAGGAAAGGGAATTGCTAAGCCTAGCTTCACATAGATTTGAATATTTGGTTTGACTTTATATGTCGCTTCCTATTTGCAGCCAAACCTGCTATATCGTGTGCTCATGAGACAATACCAACTTTGATCTTAGCATGGCTTTGCCCGGATCGCTCAAGTTCTGTGTTTTCCTGAAATTTTGTTTGGACAGGAGGTTACCCCATATATGTTTGAATCATATTTCTTACTTCCTAGCAGATAGATTGTTCGTACATGGAGTTGCAGAGCCAGTACATATTCAGTGAAGTGCAACTGGAAGGAGAGATGGTGACGTCATAGCAGTCCTAGACTACTGTTAAGCCGTGAGTTGATGTAAGTGGGGTTGGTTTGTGTGGTTTGGATATCTTGGATACTTCTTACTCGTTTAGATTAGTATTAACCCTTGATATAATTGTTGAGTATATAGGCAATTTTTCGATCAGATTAATCCACGAAATAATGACTAGCATGACATTGACAGTAGCGCAAACATACTGATATTCAAACATGCAAGCACATGGGCGCTGCAGAGAAGGTCAGAGCCGCGACTACGGTCGAGGGGGAGGCACTAGCTACGCGGGCGGCGACGGCAAGCTCGAGCAGGGCTCGGCCATGGCGGGGAGAAGGCGAGAGAGCGAGGGGAGGGGAAGAATGGAGGGGTCGGCAGGATCCAGACGGCGCTCTGGGTCTATCCCCTCGCCAGCGCGACGAGAAGGAGGCCAGGCAGCCAGGAGGTGTGGCGCCCTGGCCTTCATCGTCGTGCCCTCATCTCCTCTGCCTACTGGCAGAGGTAGACGATGACTGGCAGATGGGCCAGTTGGGCCAGTCTGTTGCTGGGCCTCTGGTGATCTCTCTCTCTCTCTCTCTCTCTCTCTCTCTCTCTCTTATTTTAGTTTCTGTTTTCTATTTCCTGCTTTCTATTTAATTTTGTTCGGGAAAAACTATAAAGCCAAAATTCCTGAAAATATTTGTGGGGTATATTTGGGATATTTCCAAACTACACAAAAAGTTTCTGAAAAACTGAAGCAACTAAAATATTTCAATGCTTTATTAGTGATTTTCAGAAACTTTCCTAATTTATTTAATTTGCCAAAATAATTGTTAAAATATAACTCACCCCTAATATGTTGTTGTCAATATTTATCAAAGAGGGGGAACATTTTTGAAGAGCATTTTGGATTCACTCAAATATCTTAATAGTTTAACCTATTTGAATTGTATCCGTGCTAGAGTTTGATCACCCCCATTTCAAATTAATTTGAATTTAAACATGATGACATTATGCACATGTTGATGTTGATGCAAACAATTCAAGAAAATTCTAGGGCTGTGAAATCAATGTTATATTCATGCCCCAATCATGAGCTCTCTAGAGAAATTATTATTCATAATTTTTATGCTCGACTTTCTCGTAATGATCAATCCATGCTCGATACTTCTTGTGCCGGTTCCTATATGAAGAAAGATATTGACTTTAAATGGGATTTATTGAAAAGAATTAAACGTAACTCTAAAGATTGGGAAGTCGACGAAGGTAAGGAGTCAGGTATGAACCTTAAGTTTGATTGTGTGAAATCCTTCGTAGACACCGATGCTTTTTGTGAATTTAGCACTAAATATGGACTTGACTCTGAGATAGTAGCTTCTTTTTGTGAATCTTTTTCTGTTCATGTTGATCTCCCTAAGGAGAATTGGTTTAAATATCATCATCCATTGAAGTGAAAGTAGTTGAACCTATTAAAGTTGAAGAGAAAACTATTACTTATAATGTTGATCCTGTTATTCCCGCCGCTTATATCGAAAGACCAACTTTTCCTGTTAGAATAAAGGAACATGCTAAAGCTTCAACTGTGGTTCATAAAAGTTGTGCTACAACACCTACACCCCCTAAGCAAATTAAAGTTGAGCCCAATATTGTTATGGTTAAGGATCTCTTGGTTGATAATATTGATGGGCATGTCATTCAATTTGGTGATGAAGCCGCTAGAATTGCTAAACCAGATGCTAAAGATAAACATAGACCCATCGTTGGCACGCCTGTTGTTTCTGCTAAAATGGGAGATCATTGTTATTATGGCTTATGTGATATGGGTGCTAGTGTGAGTACAATTCCCTTTACCTTATATAAAGAGATTATGAATGATATTGCACCAGCTGAGCTAGAGAAAATTGATGTTACAATTAAGCTTGCTAATAGAGATACTATATCACCAGTTGGGATTATTAGAGATGTTGAAGTCTTGTGTGGGAAAATAAAATATCCTGCTGATTTTCTTGTTCTTGGCTCCCCATAAGATGATTTTTGTCCCATTATATTTAGAAGACCCTTCTTGAATACCGTTAATGTTAGGATAGATTGTGAGAAGGAAACAATTACCATAAGTTTTGCGGATACGTCTCATGAGTTTTATTTCTCTAAATTTCGTAGACAACCCCATGATAAAGAATTGCCTAGTAAGGATGAAATTATTGGTCTTGCTTCTATTGATGTGCCCCCTACAGATCCTTTAGAACAATATTTGCTGGACCATGAAAATGATATGCATATGAATGAAAGGAATGAAATAGGTAAGATTTTCTTTGATCAACATCCTATTCTGAAACACAACTTGCCTGTTGAAATACTTGGGGATCCTCCTCCACCCAAGGGTGATCTCGTGTTTGAGCTTAAACAATTACCGGATACTCTGAAATATGCTTATCTTGATGAAAAGAAGATATACCCTGTTATTATTAGTGCTAACCTTTCAGAGCATGAAGAACAGAGATTATTGAAAACTCCGAGGAAGCACCGTGCTGCTATTGGATATACTCTTGATGATCTTAAGGGTATTAGTCCCACTCTATATCAGCATAAAATTAAAATGGAGCCCCATGCTAAACAAGTTGATGATCACCAACGACGGTTAAATCTTAAAATGAAGGAAGTGGTAAGAAATGATATAATAAAGCTTCTGGAGGCAAGTATCATTTACCCTATTGTTGATAGTAGATGGGTTAGTCCCATTCATTGTGTCCCTAAGAAAGGAGGTATTACCGTAGTTCCTAATGATAAAAATGAATTGATCCCACAGAGAATTGTTATAGGATATACAATGGTAATTGATTTTAGGAAATTAAATAAAGCTACTAGAAAAGATCATTACCCTCTACCTTTTATTGATCAAGTGCTAGAAAGATTATCCAAACACACACATTTCTGCTTTCTAGATGGTTATTCTGGTTTCTCTCCAATACCTGTGTCAAAAGAGGACCAAGAGAAGACCACCTTTACCTACCCTTTTGGTACCTTTGCTTAGATGTATGCCTTTCGGTTTATGCAATGCACCTGTTACCTTTCAAAGATGCATGACTGCTATATTCCCTAATTTTAGTGAAAGGATTGTTGAGGTTTTCATGGATGATTTTTTTGTTTACGAAACTTCTTTTGATGATTATTTGAGCAACCTTGATCGATTTTTGCAGAGATGCGAAGAAACTAATCTTGTCTTGAATTGGGAGAAGTGCCACTTTATGGTGAATGAAGGCATTGTCCTAGGACATAATATTTTCGAAAGAGGTATTGAAGTTGACAAAGCTAAGTTGATGCTATTGAAAAATGTCATGTCCTACGGATATCAGAGGTATAAGAATTTTCCTTGGTCATGTTGGTTTATATAGTAGATTTATTAAAGACTTATCTAAGATTTCTAGGCCTCTCACTAATCTCTTGCAAAAAGATGTTCCATTCGTTTTTATGATGATTGTGTAGAAGCTTTTGAAATTCTTAAGAATGCCTTGATTTCTGCACCTGTTGTTCTACCACCTAGTTGGAACCTACCCTTTGAAATCATGTGTGATGCTAGTGACTATGCCGTTGGTACTATTCTAGGACAAAGAGTTGATAAGAAATTAAATGTTATTCATTATGCTAGCAAAACTCTAGACAGTGCTCAAACGAACTATGCTACCATTGAAAAAGAATTTTTGGCAGTCGTGTTCGCTTGTGATAAGTTTAGACCCCATATTGTTGAGTCTAAAGTAACTGTTCACACTGATCATGCTTCTATCAAATATCTTATGGAGAAGAAAGTTGTTAAACCTAGACTTATTAGGTGGGTTCTTCTGCTACAAGAGTTTGATTTGCATATTGTTGATAGAAAGGGCGCTGATAACCCCGTAGCAGTTACTTGTCTAGGTTAGAGAGTGTTCTTGATGACCCACTACCTATTGATGATAGCTTTCGTGATGAACAATTGGATGTCATAAATGCTTCTCGTAATTCTCCTTGTTGTGCTGATTATGCTAATTACATTGTCACTAAATTTATACCGCCTAGTTTCACATACCAACAAAAGAAAAAGTTCTTCTATGATTTAAGACATTACTTCTGGGATGACCCACACCTTTATAAACAAGGAGTAGATGGTGTTATTAGATGTTGTGTACCTGAGCATGAACAGGAACAAATCCAACACAAGTGTCATTCTGAGGCCTACGGAGGACACTGTTGGGGAACGTTGCATGGGAAACAAAAAATTTCCTATGCACACGCAAGATCTATTCATGGTGATGAGCATCTACGAGAGGGAGAGTGGATCTACTTACCCTTGTAGATCGCTAAGCGGGAAGCGTTAAGAAACGCGGTTGGTGTAGTCGAACGTCTTTGAGATCCAAATCGCCGAGTGTCCTGCGATCTCATCACGATCCGTCCCGTGATCTCATCACGATCCGTCCCGCGATCTTGATCATGGTCCTTCTGATCTAGCGCCGAACGGACGGCACCTCCGCGTTCAGCACACGTACAACTCGATGACGATCTCCACCTTCTTGATCCAGCAAGAGGGAGCGGAGAGGTAGACGAGTTCTCCGACAGCTAGACGGTGTTGCGGCGATGGTGGTGGAGGAATTCAAGCAGGGCTTCGCCTAAGCACCGCTGAAAACTGATCTAGAGGAGAAAACGATCTAGAGGAAGAAGAAGGCGGCACGTGGCAATTACGTTTAGCTCTTCCCCCTAAATCCCCTAGTATATACAGGAGGGAGGGAGGGGAGGAGGCAGCCTCAAACCCTCAAGATCTGGCCAAAATTGGAGGTGGAGGAGTCCAACTCCAATCCTATTAGGAGTAGGATTCCTCCTTTCCACTTGGAAACTCTTTCCACCTCTCCACCTTTTGATTTTTTTCCTTCTCAAACCTCATGGGCTTTAGTGGAGGCTTTGGACAGCCCACTAGGGGCTGGTTTGTCTCCTCCCACAGCCCATGAGGCCCCTCGGGGCGTGACACCCCTCCCAATGGTCCTCCGGTACCCTCCTGGCACTCTCGGTACACTACCGATGGGCCTGAAACTTTTCCGGCGACCAAAACAGGACTTCCTATATATCAATCTTTACCTCTGGACCATTCCGGAGCTCCTCGTGACGTCAGAGATCTCATCTAGGACTCCAAACAACCTTCGGTCATCACCATACATAACTCTATACTACCGAAACATCACCGAACCTAAAGTGTGCAGACCCTGCGGGTTCGAGAACTATGTAGACATGACAGAGACACCTCTACGGTCAATAACCAATAGCGGGACCTGGATGCCCATATTGATTCCTACATGTTCTACAAAGATCTTTATCGGTCGATTCTCTATGTCAAGGATTCAGTTAATCCCGTATGATATTCCCTTTGTTCTTTCGTATGTTACTTGCCGGAGATTCGATCGTCGTATCTCCATACCTAGTTCAACCTCGTTACCGGCAAGTCTCTTTACTCGTTCAGTAATACAAGATCTCGTGGCTAACACTTAGTCACATTGCTTGCAAGGCTTATTGTGATGTTGTATTACCGAGTGGGCCCTGAGATACCTCTCCGTCACACGGAGTAACAAATCCTAGTCTTGATCCATGCCAACCCAGCAGACACCCTCGGAGATACCTGTAGAGCACCTTTATAGTCACCCATTTACGTTGTGACGCTTGATACACACAAGGTACTCCTCCGGTGTTAGTGAGTTGCATGATCTCATGGTCATAGGAACAGATACTTGACATGCACAAAACAGTAGCAATAAACTGACACGATCATATGCTACGTTTGTAGTTTTGGGTCTTTTCCATCCCATCATTCTCCTAATGATGTGATCCTGTTATCAACTGACATCTCATGTCAATGCCTAGGAAACCTTAGCCATCTTTGATCAACGAGCTTGTCTATTAGAGGCATACTAGGGACATGGTGTTGTCAATGTATCCACACATGTATCTGAGTTTCCGATCAATACAATTATAGCATGGATAATAAACGATAATCATGAACAAGGAAATATGATAATAACCAATTTATTATTGCCTCTAGGGCATATTTCCAACAGACACCACGCTGGAGATAGAATTGCATATAAGGTATTACAATCTAGTTTTTATTAGCCTACTCTCTTCAAGGATGCTCGTAAGTTTGTCTTGTCATGTGATGAATGTCAAAGAATTGGCAATATTAGTAGACATCGGGAAATGTCTATGAATAACTCTCTTGTTATTGAACCATTTGATGTTTGGGTTTTGATTATATGGGACCTTTTCCAACGTCCAACAGGTATACTCATATTTTAGTTGTTGTTGATTATGTTACTAAGTGGGTAGAAGATATTCGAACTCATAGTTCTGATCATAACACCTCTATTAAGATGCTTAATGAAGTTATTTTCCCTAGATTTGGAGTCCCCAGATATTTAATGACTGATGGTGGTTCACATTTTATTCGTGGTGCTTTCCGTAAATTGCTTGCTAAGTATGATGTTAATCATAGAATTGCATCTCCTTATCATCCTCAGTCTAGTGGTCAAGTAGAATTAAGCAATAGAGAAATTAAATTGATCTTGCAAAAGACGGTTAATAGATCTAGGAAGAATTGGTCTAAGAAACCCGACGATGCATTATGGTCTTATAGAACTGCTTACAAGAATCCTATGGGTATATCTTCGTATAAAATGTTTTATGGTAAAGCATGTTACTTACCTCTAGAAATAGAGCACAAATCTTATTCGGCAATCAAAGAGCTCAACTATGGTTGCAAACTTGCTAGTGAGAAGAGGTTATTTGATATTAGCTCACTTAATGAATGGAGAACCCAAGCCTATGAGAATGCCAAGTTGTTTAAACAAAAAGTTAAGAGATGGCATGATAAAAGGATACAAAAGCGTGAATTCAATGTAGGTGATCATGTCTTGCTATACAATTCTCAGTTAAGATTTTTTGCAGGAAAACTTCTCTCTAAATGGGAAGGGCCTTACATCGTCGAGGAAGTATATCGTTCCGGTGCAATCAAGATCAACAACACCGAAGGCACAAATCCGAAGGTGGTAAACGGACAAAGAATCAAAAATTATATCTCAAGTACTCCCATAAATATTGAAACAAATGTTATCAATACCATAACTCCGGAAGAGTATATTAGGGAATCCTACCGGAATGTTTCAGACTCCAAAAAGGAATAGGTATGTGGTACGGTAAGTAAAACGACTCCAAAACTTTCCCAATAGAAATTTTACCCAATTTTCGAATATTTAAAAATTAGGAAAATCAAAAGTAGTCCGAAAGATGCATGAGGACATGACAAGCCTGCTAGGCGTGGCCATACCCCTGGCCGCGGCTAGGGGGCTTGCCACCACCCCGTGCACCCTCCAGACCCCGTGTTCTTGTGGTATACTCCTTCGGGTCAGCAAAAAATCATTATATAATGTCCCGAAGGTTTGCACTTTTGTATCACGACAATATCTCCAGTTTTTGTTTTGAGTTGTTTCTGCAGCAGATTTAGATCAGCATGGCATCCCCCAGTGCTTCGAAGGACAAGTTTTTCGAGAAGCTCGTCAACCCTTATCTTGCGAAGGTGCTGCAACACCCTCAAACCATTGAGATGCATGAGGGGGTGTTGCACATCTGTGACGTTGAGGTGCCAAAGAAGACCGGAAGCGTGGAAACAAGGCTCGAAGCAATGGAGCAACAAGTCATCAAGTGCCAAGGGATGGAGGAACATGGACTAAATGCCAATCATATGATGATCTCGGAGTTTACCCATAAACACAAGTTGGACACCAAGGACATCGGGGAGCACATCTTCAAGCTTTACGAGAAATTGACCATCTCCAAGCCCAGATCTATGATCTGCAAAATCAAAATTGTGAGTATGAATACAGATTTAAGAGAATGAGTTTGGCTACAAATTTGAGGATTCCGGAGACTCGTTCATCTTTTTACGATGGTGAGCCTATGCCTTGGAAGACGGAGGAAAAGCTTCCAACCTCATCAACAACTCCACCACCATCAGCTACGAAGAAGGACATCTAAGCACATGGGTATGGGCACTCCCCTTGGATTGTGCCAATCTTGGGTGAGCCTATGCCTTTTTTCTTTTCTTGTTTTCCTTAGTTCGATCCTTTTTGTTTTTGTTTTGATCTAGTAGAATAAAATTTTAGTATGATCTAGCTTTTAGTTTTTGCTTTTTGCTCCCCTTATGTAAGCAAGTTCGAGAGTTATATAATAAAAAGTAGTTTTGATGTGAGGGCTCTGCTAGCTTACTATGCTCTTGAGAGTGATAAATAAAAGAAGAATAGAATAAAAGCACAGAGTATCATAATGATCTTATGGGGAGTGATGACTTCACATATAAAAAGTATGTCGATTGAAATATTTTGGGAGTTAACAAACATAGTGATTGGTCATTGGTGCAATTGAAAAGGAAGTGATAAAGAAAGAGAGATTCACATTAATATATTATCTTGGACATATTTTGTGATTGTGACCACTCATTAAAATATACATGCTAAGAAGTTGATGTTGGACAAGGAAGACAACATAATGGGTTATGTTTGCTTGCCTCCGGATAGAAGTTATATGGTTTTAGATCCTCCAACATGTAGTGCTTTCTTCCACCTCATATTAGCCAAAACTTCCGCACCAAGTAGAGATGGTACTTGTGCATCCAAACACCTCAACCCAGTTTTGCCATGAGAGTCCACCATACCTACCTATGGATTGAATAAGATCCTTTAAGTAACTTGTCATCGGTGCAAAAGGCAATAAAAATTGCTCCTAAATATGTGTGATATTTTATTGTAAGGGAAATAAGCATTGTACGAACTTGTGATAGTAAAGAAAAGCGATAGGATGCATAATAAAGGTTGCTATCACAAAGGGCAATACAACGCGGTGTTCCTCTACACTAAGGGTTTGTGCATCCCAAAATAGAAAGAGCATGACAACCTCTACTTCCCTCTGCGAAGGGCCTATCTGTTACTTTTACTTTTTAAATACTTACCTTTATGCAAGAGTCACGGTGATTCTCACCACTTCCTATATTTCGCCTCTCTCTTGGCAAGCATTATGTGTTGGGGAATGATCTAGACGCATATATCCATTTGGATGTGGGTGAGCATGAGTTATTACTGTTGACATCACCCTTGAGGTGAATAGTTGGGAGGCAAAACTATAAGCCCCTATCTTTCTTTGTGTCCGACTGAAGTTTTGATCTCATGAGTACCGCGTGAGTGTTAGCAATTATGAAAGACTAAAAGATGATTGAGTATTTGGGTTTGCTTTACAAGCTCTTATATTGACTCTTTCCGATGTTATGATAAATTGCCAATTGCTTCAATGACTAAGATCATAGTTTGTTGGTTGTCAATAGAGTTCTTGGTTCATACTTTATCTTGTGAATGAATTGTTACTTTAGCGTAATAAATCTTATACAATAAGTATTGATGTCGCAAACATGTTCATGATGCCCTCATGTTCGTATTGTACTTTATCGACACCTCTATCTCTAAACATGTGGACATATTTATCGATCTCGGCTTTCACATGAGGGCAAGCGTGGTCTAATCTTGGGGGAGTTGATACGTCCATTTTGAATAATGCTTTTATATTGATATTTATTGCATTATGGGATGTTATTACACATTATGGTACAATACTTATGCATTTTCTCTCTTATTTTACAAGGTTTAGATGAAAGGGAGAATGCCGGCAGCTAGAATTCTGGACTAGAAAAGGATCAAATCTGAGATACCTATTCTGCACAACTCCAAAAGTCCTGAAAAATTTACGAAGAATTATTTTGGAATATATAAAAAATATTGGGTGAAACAGATACCCAAGGGGGCCACCAAGAGGTGGCAGGCGGCCACCCCCTGGCCGCGCCTCGTAGGGTTGTGACCCACCTCGCAGGCCCCTGATGCCCATCTTCTGCTATATGGAGGGTTTTGACCTGAAAAAAATCAGAAGGAAGCTTTTGGGACAAAGCGCTGTCGTCTCGAGGCGGAACTTGGGCAGAACCAATCTAGAGCTCCGGCAGGGCTGTTCTCCCGGGGAAACTTCCCTCCCGGAGGGGGACATCGAAACCATCGTCATCACCAATGATCCTTTCATCGAGAGGGTTTCAATCTCCATCAACATCTTCACCAGCACCATCTCCTCTCCAAACCCTAGTTCATCTCTTGTATCCGATCTTTGTCTCAAACCTCAGATTGGTACCTGTGGGTTTCTAGTAGTGTTGATTACTCCTTGTAGTTGATGCTAGTTGGTTTACTTGGTGGAAGATCATATGTTCAGATCCTTTATGGTAATTAATACTCCTTTGATTATGAACATGAAAATGTTTTGTGAGTAGTTACGTTTGTTCCTGAGGACATGGGATAAGTCTTGTTATAAGTAATCATGTGAATTTGATATTCGTTCGATATTTTGATGAGATGTATGTTGTCTCTCCACTAGTGGTGTTATGTGAACGTCGACTACATAAAACTTCACCATTATTTTGGCCTAGGGGAAGGCGATGGAAAGTAATAAGTAGATGTTGGGTTGCTAGAGTGACAGAAGCTTAAACCCTAGTTTATGCGTTGCTTCGTAAGGGGCTGATTTGGATCCACATGTTTCATGCTATCGTTAGATTTATCTCAATTCTTCTTTCGTAGTTGCATATGCTTGCAAAATGGGTTAATCATAAGTGGGAGGTTTGTCCAAGTAAGGGTAGCACCCAAGCACCGGTACACCCACATATCAAACTATCAAAGTAACGAATGTGAATCAAGAGAGCATGATGAAAACTAGCTTGACAGAAATTCCCATGTGTTCTCGGGAGCGCTTTGCTTTATATAAGTGTTTGTCCAGGCCTGTCCTTTGCTACAAAAAGGATTGGGCTACCTTGCTGCACCTTTTCCACACTTGTTACTTGTTACTCGTTATAAATTATCTTATCACAAAACTATCTCTTACAATAATTTCAGTGCTTGCAGAGAATTCCTTACTGGAAACCGCTTGTCATTTCCTTCTGCTCCTCGTTGGGTTCAACACTCTTACTTATAGAAAGGACTATGATATATCTCATATACTTGCGAGTCATCAAGACTCTTTTCTGGCGCCATTGCCAGGGAGTGAAGCGCCTTTGGTAAGTGGAATCTGGTAAGGAAAAAATTATATAGTATGCTGAAATTTACTGTCACTTGTTACTATGGAAAGTAATCCTTTGAGGGGCTTGTTCGGGGTATCTTCACCTCGACCGGAAACACAAACAGTTGTCCTCCTACTGAACCTACTGAAAATATTTATTATGAAATTGACGAGTTATATATGCGTGCGCAGTTACCACTTTATTCTGCTATCCATAAGCTTGACGGGGCATTAGTAACTGTCTTAGACTCAAGACCTAGAGATCTCGAGGATTATGCAGACATGGCTGCAATGCTCAAGAAGTAAGTTCAGTCAATACCGGGACCATATCGGCATGTAAATTTCGTTCATTTCCTGATATCAAGTAATCATTTTCTTTGCGTGGCAGGGTTTGGAAAAAGTTCACCCGAAAGGTTCCCGGTCTAAACAAAGAGTTGCGATTTACACACCCCAAAGTAAGTAGTACTAGCTAGTTCCGCACATCTCTAATTGATTCAAATTTTCATCAATATATCATTACCATGCTTACTTATCAGTTTGATTGAACTCTATTCTTCTAAAGTGCTTGTACTAGAAAGTCGGGACTATTTTATGTGGATACTACGTATGTGAGTTCATTTGCCACTCGACCCCTGAGCGGAGCTTCTCTGACAAACAATTTGAAGTACGTAAAAAATATTCAGAATTTTATTTTATATATTACCATCAATTGTGTTGAGTTTCATTCATATATATGCATGTATTGACCCCCTTGTTTAAATTAGATCTGGAAGATGCGGGATGAACTCCTACCACATGATCGCATATGAGCAATTCAAGAGGAATTGGCGGGATCCCTTCTTGACCACGTCATACCTGAAGACGGAGAATACTATGTGGATTTGTGATTGGATATTAGGTAGATGATCTTAGGGATTGTAAAAGATGTTATATTGTGTATATGTAGTAGCATCAGATAGGTATACAAAAACTTGTTGTTCGACCAAGCACGGAGAAAGAGATGTCACTTCTCTTTCTATATGTTCAGCATGACGATATTGTGTAATTAATGGTTTCTTTCATTTGCTTATTAGCTAGCGTCGAGTTCTCTCTATATGTATAGTCGCTAGCGTCGACCAAGCATGGAGAAAGAGAGGTCACTTCTCTCTATTAGCTAGCTAACACAATATGAACCTCCTAAATTAACCCTCAAAAACCCCTAAACCCCCTTCCAAAAGAAAACCAGCGCCTGACGCATGGCGGCCTTTTGGTCCCGGTTGGTGTTACCAACCGGGACTAAACGTACTCCTGCATTGGCGCCTCGTAGCGGCCACGTGGAGCCCCTTTGGTCCCGGTTCGTAAGCGGACTGGGACTAAAGGTTTTGGGTATTAGTCCTGCTTGTTTTTTCCTGGTTCTAGAACCGGGACTAAAGGCTCTCTGGAATCGGGACTAGTTCCCTATTTTTTAGTAGTGCATGTGTCCTTGGGAGCGCTTTGCTTTATATAAGCACTGGAATTACCATGCTGTACCTTTTCCACACTTGTTACTTGTTATTGTTACAAATTATCTTATCACAAAACTATCTGTTACCGATAATTCCTGTGCTTGTAGATAATACCATACTGGAAACCGCTTGTCATTTCCTTCTGCTCCTTGTTGGGTTCGAGACTCTTACTTATCGAAAGGACTACGATAGATCCCCTATACTTGTGGGTCATCATCTGGCAGTGCGTAGGTGCATGGGCCGTCCTTTTCCCGCGGATGCAAGCGTTCATTTTTTGCTCGCCGTACCTAATACTTGTTTGTAGTGACAGTCCAAGTCAGGATCCCGTGATGTTGTTGTGCCATTGGTTGAATCGATGCTGATAACCACGGGTATGGAGGTGTGCAAGCTCGCCTTGGCCAAGGCTAGAGGCCTAGCACCGGGGTTTCTTGGCGGTTGCCCTTGGCGGCCATTGGGTTTTGTCCCCGCGGTCCATGATGACTGGCTGAGAGTGCATGCGTTGACGCCTCCCTGTGGAGACGTTGACCCATACCTGATTGGTGATGCCTGGCTAGGAGTTGAAGAAGGTGCCTTATGGTCTTCCTCCCGTGGTTGGTGTATTTTGGTGCAAATGGTTTGTAGTGTCTCGTGATATGGATGTGGGGGTGGCTTGCCTAGATGGTGGGGCACATGTTTGGCTCTGAAGGGCATCATGGTAGCCATGATGGCTATGCCTCTTGGTTGTTTGCGCGGCGAGGGAGTAGCAGCGGGTAGATCGAGCTCGCTCTCAGTCATTGGCATTCGCGTTGCCTATATCCACATCAGGAAGCTTGTGCTTGTCGTACTTGTCCCGAGTGTCTTGTGGTGGCTTGGGTCAGCTACCGAGTGAAGGTTCTGCACATTCTCATTGTCATAGGTTGATGTCATTGATTCCGCAAACTTCTTCCAGGATGGCCCCTAGGGAGTTGCCAACGTGTGACACGGAGTTCCTCGGTCTAATAGGGTCACCATTACCCTCCTCTTGAGTGACAAAAAGCCTAACCATCTAGGGTTTGCCATCAATTGCGTCAATTACATAGCTCTCATCGGGATTATTGTCCTCATCGGGATTGTATGTGTCAATGCCTTCAAGGATGTCTTCTCCTGACATGCCTAAAATAACAAGATGACCGAGCTGTCCATCGATCGAGGGAGAGGTCGTCCATTCTATGTAGGTTGTGGGTGCTATTAATGAGGGTGGGGTGATGGATAATTATTGCAAGTGTGTGAGAGTTAGCTCAGGAAGTGTGTGTGATAGAGCCATATTGAGTGCTAGAAATTAATGTACCATCTACCTAGATTTTCCTACCTAATTAAGAATCCCAACAAAGAATTTGGTGCTTTCAAGAACAAGAACATGGAAGGAAGAAGAAAATGAGGAGGAAGAAGAGTACAGAGCGGAAGAAGATGGATATGGTTCACACATGTAAATAGTACAACGACCTTATGAGTGGCGTGTTGGCACTACTAGGGAAAAGCTTACTAGTAGCGCTGGTTTTGGTGCTAGCAGTAGTGCTGGTACCAGTGCTACTAATAAGGCCCTACAACCAACTTGTAGCAGTAGCGTTGGTTCTCCCGTGCTACTGTTATACCTACTTAGCAGTAGCATAGTCGGACCAGTGCTACTGATACATAGTTGTAGCGCTGGAAGCCAGCGCTACTACTACTGCTATATTTGGTTAAAGTGGATGGATGCAAGTGATCATGTTAAATTAGAGGAAAATATGATGTTGCGCATTGCAACATCATATTTTCCTCTAATTCAACTTGGTCACTTGCATCCATCCACTTTAATCAGATATATGTCATATAACTTATCATCCTCTTAATCATCTAACAACTCATATCATCCTCTTAATCATGTAACAACTCATCATCATCTTAATCTTACCAAGTTAAAATGTCATAAAACAGAAAAAACACAATAATCATCATCCTAATCGATCATGCATGCCAAGTTAATATAAACCAGAAAAACTTCTCTCTCATAGGACCTAGTCCTCCCTCCTTGGTAAAATGTCATAAAACAGAATAACAACTATGTCTCCATGATGAAGCAAAGAGATCCAACGGTCTCCACCTTGTGGCTTGCAATCCTTCTTTATTTCTCCCCATGCTTCAATTTGGAGCCGTCCTTGTGGTTTGTGCTCAGTCGAGTATGGAAAAGTGAACTGGACCCTCTTAGGGCTTTAATTGTCATATATATATATATATATATATATATATATATATATATATATATATATATATATATAACCTTTGCCATTCATCAAGGGAGCACAATGTCATTTGGCAGTTTCTGTTGAGGAACATAATAGTAGCCTAGTTAGTAGTGTAATCAACGGTATTTATGCAATAGTAGTGTACTTAATTAGAAACTTTTACCAAGATATTTGTGCGAATGTCATCCTCCCTTAACCTATGCACTAGTGTCATATATAATGTATAATTTGGGCCAGGTCCCATATTAAACGGGTTGTCCCTATCAGACAGGACACCGTTAACAAAGGTGACAAGAACATCCTTCTCCTCCCAAGTTAGATGTGATCCATAAGTGTAGTGTGTCATGTCAAATATTTTTGATGTTTCACTCGAAGAAAGGAAATAAGATGTAAATTATAAATTAACAACTTTAGTATGGATGAACACCAACTATTTTTGGAATAAACAATACAAATGACTTAACAAATCTGGTTGACAAACTAACATAGAGGTAAAACTAGAAGCATATCGACATACACCCAAATTTCGATATTACCTTCATCTTCAGGACGAATATCGAAAGTTATTTTCATATCCTCCTGAAATTCATATGCCTTACCTAGATCTCTCCAATTTGAGCAACCAAAATTCGAGTGATTAATTGCATTGTATAGTTTAACCCGAAATGTAAAACCATGTTTGGTCCTCAGGTGAGCTCTCCTCGTCTCCATGTTCTCCATTTCTTGGAAACCGAGTTTCTCCAAGACATACCGTCTTGTGTTATAGGGGATGCACTAGTAGAATTGTGAAAAACAGAAATTACACGTTGAAACAAAGAAACACGAAGTAATGATTAACTATGGAAAAATAGATGTCATCGTTGCTTACTGTGAACACATCAAAGGTCTCGTCCAGCTTGATGGCGAAGAACCTGTCGTTTTGCAGGTGAGGCATGTCGCACCGACCCCAGTCTTCGTCGCATAATCACACCCAGGGAACCGATCGTCGTCCGACATTTCCTGTGTTTATAATACAAGGAACTATTCAGCATGCATGCATGGGTTTAGTTTCGATCTGTCGAGGCTTCCTTCAAACACTCTCATATCTCATGGTGTATGTGGTGCACACTCTCACACTGATATGATGGTGTATGTTGGTGACACTCGCTAACACTAATATTTCGACCGTCGGTGATGGACGCACCTCTTCTTCTCTCCCTACACATTATACCGGGGTATATATTGCAAGAAGAGAAGAAGAGGAAGCGCCCACCACGAAAACAGTCGGTATTCCTCTATCAATAACATATTGAAAGTCACACAAGGAGCTTTGACAGATTGAAAATCAACCATATAAACATTAGTCATCCGAGTGGAAAATGGAAATAAAATTTTGAAAATGAAAATGAAAATGAGACCTCTAAGAGGCCTATGTTTAGCCAGGATGTCATCTAATTCCTATTCTGACAAAATTTCGACATAACCTTTTCTAGAAAGAGAACATTTCGAGTGCCTGAAATTTGCCGAAACGGAAATGAATCAACATTCCGGCACGGCAAAACATAGGAACTAGGAGATGCTCCTTGCAAAATAATACAAGTAGCACCAACAAACTAAAAGACAACCCAAACCATCATCGTTTAACATTAGATATATCGAGTAATGAACTAAAAAACTGACCTACGTTGCCGCAAATGTTTTCCACAGCAATATTATCACGATGAAGTACGATTATCCATCTAAATGCATCCATCCATCCATCTAACAATCGATCCATCCGAATGAATTCATTCATCGGTCCATTCATCTAAATGCACATATTCATCTAAATGCATCCATCCATCCATCTAACCATCTAAATGCATCAATTCATCTAATGGCATCCATTCATCTAACTAGTGATCTATCTAAATGCATCCATTCATCTAAATGCATCCATCCATCAACCTAACCATCTACATGCATCCATTCATAACCATCCAAATGCATCAATTCATCCATCCATTCATCTTATCTAGCAATGCAAAAACGGAGGGAGGAGGGAGAAGGGGGTACAGTGTGGGAGAGAGAGGAGGGAGGGAGAGCTACCGCTGCGTGGATGGTCGGGACGGGAAGGGCCGCGTGGGGACGGCCAGGACGTCCGGGGAGGGCCGCCAGGATGCGGAAGCGGCGTTGGCGCGAGGGAGATAGTGGAAGGAGAGAGTGAGGGGTGAGGAGTGAGGGGTGCGGGGAAGAAGAAAGAAATGGATAAGGTACGACTTAGCAGTAGCACGTATAGGGGATAGGCGCTACTGCTAAAGTTGGAGGAGGAGGGGTGGACCGTGGCTAGTCATAGTAGTAGTGCCTGCCCAAGAACAGTGCTATTGCCAACCCCATTAGCAGTAGCGCCGGCGCTGCTACTGTGGCTAGCCCATGTGCGAACGGTGCCACACCTATTAATAGCACGCACTACCTTTTCCCGCGCTATTTCTAAAATAACGTATTTCTGGACGAACGCTGCTACTAATTAACAGTAGCGCTTGTTGTCTAACCAACACTACAACTAATATTCTACCTATAAGCTTTTTCGTAGTAGCGTGGGCATATCACACACCATAGTAAAGGAAGAACTAGTGGTTGTGCCAAATACTGCCACGCCCCTACCTCGTGGGCCTGACTTAGAATCCCAAAAATGGACCCGCTTAACATACTGGTGGAGTTGTGAAATTTTACATGCCACACTATTTACAATAGTGGTAGCATGATAAAATATTACAGGTCACCATTAATTTTGCGATCTATGAGGTTACTGGGTCCCACATACCAGTGGCGAACGATTTCATTTTCACGCTACCATTTGTCCAATAGCAATGGCATGCGAATATGCCCATGCCACTACTATTTCGAAAAATAGTGGGCGTGTGGATTGAAACTGGTTCCTCGTCCATTTAGATTTTGGCTAACCATTTCTCTACTAGTGCAAGGAGGGTCACGGCACATGCAAGCGTCGTCACCAGCATGGTCATCGAGGATGGACACATGAATTCTGCAGGCCAAGATCGCACATCAACATGCCCTAGCGGCAACACAGCCACACCGTCGATCATCGGCAATTGGATTCGATGGATAATGGACCAGCGGCGAAGGGAGGGCACCAGGCTCCAAGCCCAAGCAGCCCCCCCCCCCCCCCCCGGGGGGGGCGATGTTGGCACGAACATGTTCCGTTGATGCCTCACCGCTCTGGTGGCGGCAAGGAAGAGGGGGGTGGGGAGGGTGGTGGCACACAGAAAACCATAGTCGCCCGCTAGGGGACCATACAGGAAAGAAACACATACTACCCAAAAGCGTGTGATGGTACCTAGCTTAATTGTTGCTGGAATTAGATCTAGCCATAAATTCCCGCGTGTACATAATTTGTTTCTACAATGCGTCGATAAGCAAAGCCTTTTACATTGGGGGCCAGTGGGATCTTTTTCGCCGGAAAAAAGGAAGAGAGCAAACTGTACATTAAGTCGTTCATAGTTCATACACGCACCAATACATCCGAGCTGACATGCACGATCACAGATCTCAATTTCAACTAGACGATGACTCAGATCGGAGCGACGGCTGGTTCTCGTTCTTCGCCGTCCTTTTTCTCCTCCTGGACGGTGACCTGATCCTCCCCTCCTTTTTCATGTGTGCTTATTGCGGCCTCCTTGACACCAGTGGCTTGTTTTCCGTCCGATTCCCCTGCAAATGCAAGCCAGATCAAATCGAAATGTCATAGAAATGTGAGAAGAAATAAAACAAAGAAATCTTGAGCATGCAAATGTGCAATGACATGGTTAGCAAATGAAGAAATCGAACCTACCATCATTGTTTCTCAAAGTGGCCGCGGATGTCTCCTCCTGCTCTGGCTCCCGGGACACGCTCTCGGCCTCTTCCGGTACGACATCGACCTCCTGGACGGTGGCCACCTCCTCCTCCGGCGCCGTTGCCTCCTTAGTTTGCTTGGTCTCATTATTGGCTTCGACTGCGGCGGGCTCTTGTACCACGGTAGGCTCCGGCAGCTCTGGCTCGTTTCTCAGATCGTCGTCGTTCCCCGAAGCCGTGGGTTGCTGCTCTGCCGCCTCTGCTACCTCCACCTCCGGCACCGGCGTGGTCGGGAATGCGGCGCTTTCGTCCACGTTGGTTGCCTGAGCAGCAGCTCCGGTGGCAGTTTCGTCCTGGTTGGCCGTCGTCGGGGGAGGGGCGCCCACGGTGAGGGCATCTTCTTCCTGCTTCCGCATGACCACCGGCGCAGCCTCGACAGTGGCTGCACTTCCATCTGCCTTGGCTCCCGGGTGATCCACCAACGCGGCAGTCACACTTTGCTCATCTTTGGCCACCGGGGCATCCACCAAGGCGGCGGTTTCACTTTCCTGCTCCTTGGTCACCAGACCGGCCAGCAAAGAGGCAGCGTCAACCTTCTCGGCGACCGGAGCATCCACCGAGGCGGCAGTTTCACTTTCCTGCTGGTTGGTCACCGGACCGGCCGGGAAAGAGGTAACGTCAACCTCTTCGTTGACCGGAGCATCCACCAAGGCGGCAGTTTCACTTTCCTGCTCCTTGGCCACCGGAGCGGCCGGGAAGGCGGCAACGTCAACCTCCTCGGCGACCGGAGTATCCGCCATGGTGATACCCTCAACCTCCTCCGGCAACGGAGTAGACGCGAAGGGTACAAGTTGGTCCTCCTTGGCAGCCGGCGCAGCAACGAATGCGGCACTGCCATCATTACCGGCCACCTGGGCAGCCAGGAAGGTGGCACCGGCATCCTCGTTGGCCACCGGAGCAGACACGAACGTGTCACTCTGGTCGGCCGAGATGATACCGTCATCCCCCATGGTGACTACGCCCACGGGGGCATGCGCGAAGGCAACACTACCATCATCCTCGATGTTGATCTCCTCGATGTCCTTCTCGTTGGACGCCGCCGCCTCGTCTTCAATCGCCTCGGCCGACCACCCTTCCTCATCCTCGCCCCGCCGACGGTCTCTTCCCGCCTCGATGGTAGGCGCGATCGACACCTCGACAGGCTGGCCATTCCTCATCTCCTCGACGACGATGACGCTCTCGCTCGTCGATACCACACCGTCGTCCCGATCGGCGACAACCTCCTTGTCCCTGACGCCCTCGTCTTTCTTCGGCCCGGCAGCCTCCTCGCTCGCCCTCCCCTTCCCCTTGACATCGGGGACGGCGACGACTGCTCCCTTCTTAGCGTCCTTCTTGCTCGCCCCCTCTTTCTTCTCCGCGGCGACCTTGGCGCCGATCACGGTGGACGCAACCTCGTCGCCGTCCTTGACGACGAGGGCCGCCAAACCGGCCTTCCCGCCCCGCTCCTTGGAGGCCTTCTCCTTCGGTTTGTGGTCCTTGACGTCGTCGCCATTGTCCTTGGCGGCGACGGGCTGGTGGGTGGCGGTGGCAACGACGCTGGACTTCCGGCGGAACCTGCGGCTGCACCTGCCGCTGCCGTCGCTGCTGAGCACGGCTTCCTTGGAGGTGCCGCAACCCATGGCGCGACACGGCGAGGAGGGAACGCCGGATCGGAAATGGACTTGAGGCGGGGAGAAATCGGGGCGAGGATTCCCGCGTTATATATATACTGCATTGGCGCGGCCATGCGCGGCGTTGCAAAATTAGGCAAACCGTAACCACCGAACTGGAGGCTGTGGCGCATGTCTGTGTTTTAATAGGCTGATGATCGCAGCACGTCGTCGTTGATGTTCTGTCGACTCCAACACTTCACAGCAAATATTTCGAATCCTACAGAAATTGAAAATTAAGAACACATGAAAGTAAGAACATATATGGAAATGTCTGAATTTTGAGAAAATCGTACTATATATGCGCAAAACAGTGTAACAAAAGAAACAAACAAAAAATCCCAAGTTCTATGAAATTGTTTCCCCGATTTCCATTAGGCGAGCGCCAAAGTTCACTATAAATCAGCCGCCGAGGCGCCACAAAAACATCATCCAAGCTCCATCCAGAACAGTGTGAGAGATGGTCATTCAGATAGAACAAAGAGGATTGCGCCAAACTCAACTAGCTTGGAAAGTTGAAGAAATGGCGTGCGGCGCACGTTGGCGAGTCAATTTCGTCTCTGACTTGTGGGCGACGAGTCTCCTCGTGTTCTGCCTGGGCTTCCGTCTCTGACAAGGATCCACACACAGGTTGGCACTGCTCGACGACGAGGAGCGGGTCGTCCACAGCTGGGGATGTCACGTGGAGGATCCCTCCGAGGAGGGTATTTGCCAGGTGTCATTTATAAGACACTTGGCAAAAGTTCTTTGTCAACTGTTTTTATAAGAAACTCATCAAACTATTGGGAACGCCTGGAACTCATTCGAATGAGATTTAAAATGATCTCATTCAGATGACGTGTCCATGACTTTGTGTTTTCCTTTTCCAGACCATTTCCCGACTGGCCAAGACCATCCTCCTGTGTCAACCGAAATCACAAAAAATGGTCCTTCTTGTGTATGTCCTTTTTTGGTTGTCAGTTTTTGGCTTGTATCTTATGGGCAATTTTGGAAAAAGTATTTTCATCATTTAACAAAAAATAGAAAAGAGGACAGGGTCCGGTGTAAAGGAGCAAAAAGTTGTACTACTTTTCTCCCTGCATGTTGTTCGGTTGATCTCTCTCACATGTCCATACGTTAAAAACCCCAGCCCCATCCATCAAAAATCACAAATCCTCACGAACAACATTTAAAATGCTCTGTTGCCCTGACCACCCACAATTGCGATCGCACCGTATGTCTTCAAGTTACGGTTGGGTGTGATGAGTTATAGTTGTGACCGGGTCGGGGCGGTTGCAACTACTAC
The DNA here is from genome assembly GCA_022496015.1 of Hordeum marinum. Lineage (NCBI taxonomy): Eukaryota > Viridiplantae > Streptophyta > Magnoliopsida > Poales > Poaceae > Hordeum > Hordeum marinum. Next base: position 502,620,105 of record CM039674.1, on the reverse strand, counting down.
AAAAAAGAAGAAAATCTACAAAAAAAGAAAATGGTTTGCTGCCGACGACAACCCTCACATCCACCGACCACCCCTAGTTGCGGTTGCACTGTATATCTTGCAGTTGCGGTTGGGTGTGATGAGTTGCAGCCGCGGCCAGGTCGGGGCGATTGCAACTACTACAAAAAAAGGAAAACCTAAAAAATTAAGAAAAAGGTTTGTTGCCGCCGACAACCCTCACCACCCTTGACCACCCTCGGTTGCGTACGCATTGTACGTCTTGCAGTTGCGGTTGGGTGTGATGAGTTGCAGTCGCGGCCGGGTCAGAGTGGTTGCCACGACTAAAAAAAAGGAAAACCAATAAAAAGGAAGAAAATGCTTTGTTGCCCTCGACCACCCTCCTCACCCCTAGTTGCGGTCGCATTGTATGTCTTGAAGTTGCGGTTGGGTGTGATGAGTTGCAGTTACGGTCGGGTCGGGGCGGTTGTAACGACTACCAAAAAGGAAAACCATAAAAAGGAAGAAAATGCTTTGTTGCCCCTGACCACCATCCCCACACCTCTGGTTGCGGTCGCAGTGTACGTCTTGTAGTTGCGGTTGTGTGCGATGAGTTGCAGCTGCGGTCGATTCGGGGCGATTGCAACTTCTACAAAATCATTAAAACCTAAAAAAAAGAATGAAAAAGTTTGCTTCTGCCGACAACCCTCCCCACCCCCGGTTGCGGTCGCACTGTATGTCTTGCAGTTGCGTTTGAGTGTGATGAGTTGCAGTTACGCTCGGGTCGGGGTGGTCGCAACTACTACAAAAAAGCATAACCAAAAAGAAGAAGAAAATGCTTTGTTGCCCCCTACCAACCTCCTCACCCCCGTTGCGGTCGCACTGTACGTCTTGCAGTTCCAGTTGGGTGTGATGAGTTGTAGTCGTGATTGGGTCGGATGGTTGAAACTACTACAAAAAAGGAAAACCTAAAAAAAGAACGAAAATGGTTTGTTGTCGCCGGCCACCCTCACCACCCCGACCACCCCTTGGTTGCAGTCGTACTATATGACTTGAAGTTGTCATTGGGTGTGATGAGTTGCAATTGCGGTCGTTGGGCGGTTGCAACTACCTCAAAAAATGAAAGCCTATAAAAAGGAAGAAAATGTTTTGTTGCCCCCGACCACCCTCCCGAACCCCGGTTGCGGTCGCACTGTATTCCTTGAAGTTGCGGTTGGGTGTGATGAGTTGCAGTTGCGGTCGAGTCGGGGCGGCTACAACTTCTATAGAAAAATGAAAACCTAAAAATAAGAACGGAAATGGTTTGCTTCCACCGACAACCCTTCCCACCCCCGGTTGCAGTCGCACTGTACGTCTTGCAGTTGCGGTTGTGTGTGGTGAGTTGCAGTTGCACCCGGGTCAGGGCGACAACCCTCATCACCCTCTAGTTGCGGTCACACTGCACGTCTTGCAATTATGGTTAGGTGTGATGACTTGCAGTAGCGTCTGGGTCAGGGCGGTTGCAACTACTACAAAAAAAGGAAAAACTATAAAAAAAACTATAAAGAAATAGGATGGGGGCGGTTGCACTCATGTTTTAATTTTGATGCGTCCAATTTTTGTGGAAATAGGATGACTAGAAATTTGAAACTAATACATTTGAAAAAACACTAAAATGGTAAAGAAATAAATAAGCAAAGGAAAAAATAAAAATGATAAATAAATAAAAACAAAAGTATATAAAAAACAATGCAAGTAACTATGTAGGAAAAAGGGTAAAACCAAAATATAAAAATTCAAGAATAAGAAAACTAAAAATACACAGGGAAAGGCAGACCCCAAATAACAGTTACACCCGCGTTGGCGGTCATGCAATTCTAGTCACGTTTGGGGGCATATAGTTACATGTCTAGCTGTGGGCATACAGATGGCTAACAACCCCCTATCAATAAAGTTGTAGTCAAGTTGGAAACCATACAGTTGCAGTCACGTTAAAGTTATGTAGTTGCACATATTGAAGTCAAGATGTAAAAAGAAAATAATAAATAAATAAGAAACAATAAAATCACATATGTTTGTTCCTTCTATAGATAGAAAAATAAAAACGGCCGCGCTAAAGAAAAGGGAAAAGATAAAAAGATAAAAATGACAAGAAGAAAAAGCCTGCACAAAAATTTACACAAACAGCACCTAAAACTGAATATTTGTGTACATATGTTCAACACGCTTGTTCTCTTCTTCTCTTATTAGTGGCAAGGAAGAAAGAGAAAGGATTTTTTAGGGAAAAAAATAAAACAAAGGATGAACAGCCAAAATGGACAAGGAAGACAAGCATCACCTCTGCTTCTGAATAGTCCAGTAAAGGCCATGAATGGGCTGTCACGGGCCACAATCAACAACACGAGCGAAACAGAAAAAACACGCGGCGTACAAAGCTATCGGACTGAAAAAACAAATTGTGATGTCAAGAAGATCTAACGGATGATGATGTGAATGAGACTAAATTAAATCTCCGCTAGCTAAGTTTTAGCAAAAACAATAGAATGCATGTGGTCATTTGGATTTTCAAGACCAAACTTCATCTCTTGGCCTTCAAATATTTTGTCACACCATTGAATGATCCAGGCTAAAATTGGCACACTGTGGGATTTGCTTGCTAGTTATTAAATGCATTTCAAGCCACTCAGTTATCATAATAAAAATTTAATCTACACAGGTGCATGAAAACATGGACAAAATCGGGTTGAAAATTCATAATTGTGTTCTTGAGTCCAAATATTAATTTTTTTGGTTTTTTAATTAAAAAATGCAAATATAGTGCAAAAAGCATGTAGCTTGGCATGGTGCCAACATATGACACCTAGATATTGTGCTAAAAAATTTGTGCAGTACACTACTTAGAAACTAGATCATCTCTGAGGAAGAGTCATGGTTTCGAGATGGAACAAGTGGTTTGAAGTTGATGTGATCGTTGCCTCATATGTTGTCCTTAAAAAAGTTTTACACTCAACATACACCATTGAATGGTCCATATCAAAATTTGGCATCTTTCAGGGTCAGTTTACTATATTTGAGCAATCAAGTGCACTTATAGGCATTTAGTGAATATAATTTGAAATTTGAACTATTAAGTGTATGAAGAAGTTGGAAAAATTGTGAGGAAAAACATGTTTCTGTTCTCAAGTCCATGGTAAGGTATTTTCAAGAAAAGGAAGTAATTTCAAACATGGAGATGGCAAGACACGACCTCAAACATTGAGTTTGCTGGTCTTCAATTTCAAAAAATACAAACAAAGTTAAAAAATCATGAAATTTGGCATGGTGCCCACATATGACACCTAGATGTTGTGTTAAAAATTTTGTGGAGTACACTACTTAGAAACTAGATCATCTATGAGCAAGAGTCATGGTTTCGAGATGGAACAAGTGGTTTGAAGTTGATGTGATCGTTGCCTCATATGTTGTCCTTAAAAAAGTTTTACACTCAACATACACCATTGAATGCTCCATATCAAAATTTGGCATCTTTCAGGGTTAGTTTACTATATTTAAGCAATCAAGTGCACTTATAGGCATTTAGTGAATATAATTCGAAATTTGAACTATTAAGTGTATGAAGAAGTTGGAAAAAATGTGAGGAGAAACATATTTATGTTCTCGAGTCCATGATTAGCCATTTTCAAGAAAAGGAAGTAATTTCAAACATGGGGATGGCAAGACACGACCTCAAACATTGAGTTTGCTGGTCTTCAATTTCAAAAAATACAAACAAAGTTCAAAAATCATGAAATTTGGCATGGTGACCACATATAACACCTAGAGGCTATGGTAAAAAAAAAAATTATGGTTTACACTTCTTAGAAACCGGACAATCTCCAAGGATGAAGAATCATGGTTTCGAAAGGAAATGAGTCAGGTTTAAAGGTGATACGGCCGCTACTTCAATCATTACCTTGATTTTTTTTCTACACTCAACATACACCATTACGTGATCCATGTCAAAATTTGCCATCTTTCAAGGTTGGTTTGCTATACTTAAGTAATTAAATGCATTTATAGTCATTTCGTGAATATCATTCAAACTGGAACTACAAGTGTGTGAAGACGTTTCTGAAGAATTTGTTAAAAAGCCATATGTGTGTTCTCGAGTCCATGTTTCTTTCAAACATGACGATGCCAAGACATGACCCCAAACATTAAGTTGGTTGCTCTTCTAATTTCAAAAATACAAACAAAAGTCCGAAAAGCATGACAGTTGGCAATGGTACCCTCATATAAGACTTTGAGGCTATGGTAAAAAAGTTGGAAGGTTTCACAAAAGTTGTAACGTGCGAAACTTAGAAATCGACAATCTGTGATGAAGAATCATGGCTTCCAGAGGGAACGGGTTAGCTTTTAACATAATGTGACTACCGCTTCATCCATGTAAAACAATGCCATCTTTTCGTGCCCATTTGCTACGTTTAAGACATTAAATGCATCATGAGTAGGAAACGGGCATTTATTCTCGGTTTTCCAACCGTGACTAAAGGCATGAACTTTTAGTATCAGTTGGATTACGAACCGGAACTAAAGGGGCTCCGCATGGCAGCTTTCTGGAGCGGGACCTTTAGTCTCGGTTGGTGTTACCAACCGGGACTAAATGTATTTTTTCATATTTTTTCATATTTTTTGAATTATTTTTTATATTTTTTTCGAAATATTTTTTTCATATTTTTTTCTGATTTTCAAATCTTTGAATTATTTGACAATTTAATCTCTAATCATCCCTCATTCCAAATCGTCTAACTTCCTGGCTGGTCACCCATCCTCTCACTCCTCCAAACCCAGCATGCTTAACTTTCGAGTTCTATCATCCCTAGTTTCCAAGTCTGCACTTGTTGATTTCCTGACAATTGTAAGCTATCAATCCTATTAACCCTTAGGTCTTCATGTCACATGATTTAATTTTTTGAATTCCAAACAACTATTAAAATAAACAACAATGATTAATTTAAAAACTCCAAAAAAAACTTCAGAAAAGGCAAAAAATTCGAAAAATCTAAAAAATTCTCAAAGAAAAAACGAGAAAACAAAAAATAATAAAATAAGTAATAATAATATTAAATGTCAATGAAAATAAAGTAAGTAATAATATTATTTTATTCATTTTTTGCCATTTATTCATTTAATATGGCATAATTAATATCTTTAAATCTATAAATCGAAATTCGACAAATAATATATCCATTATTATCACAAAAATATGAGGAATCCAAATATGACATCATTTATTAATTTTTAAAATTAAATTAGTTTTTAATAACACTTTTTTTCCGACATCGTATGCAAAAGTTATAGCCGCTTTATTTTTTCATAACACTTATTTTAAAGTTTTTTCAACTCTAGACTTTTTGTGCGTTCAACATGCACCATCAAAAGTCACATCATCAATTTTCAACCCTTTCCATCTTCATTCGCTATTTTGCATGCATTTAATAATTTCTTTGAGCTAAATGATTCTGAAATTGAAAAGCACTACAAATGAAATCTGAAAACCTTGAAACTTGGTATGGTATCATCATTTCAGCCACATAGCATGTGCTAAAAAGTTGAGAGGGTTACGGTAAAAACTAGATGCACTTCATGTACAAACTGGACAATTCCTTTGGAAGTATGAGGGTTTCGGACGAAAACTCGTCTATTACAATGGCATTTCATTTTCTTAACTTATTTAAACTCCAGACTTTTTGTGCGTTCAACATGCTCCATTCAAAGCCACATCATCAATTTTCAAGCCTTTCCCACTTCATTCGCTATTTTTCATGGTATTATTGATTTTTTTGAGCTAAATGACCCAGAAATTGGAAAACACTACAAATGAACACTGAAAAGGTTGAAACTTGGTATGATATCATTATTTCACCCACATAGCATGTGCTAAAAAGTTGATATGGTTACGACAAAAGATGGATGCACTTTGTGTACAAACTGGACAATCTCTTTCGAAGTATCTGAGTTTCGGACGAAAACTCATCTGTTACAAAGGCATTTCATTTTTTAAACATATTTCAACTCCAAACTTTTTGTGCGTTCAACATGCACCATCTAACATGTGCCTAGGAGCAAAAACAATTAAATTAAAAACAATTTTTATACTCAAGTTATTCACAATCTAGGGCTTGAAGCAAATTTGAAACAAATCAAATTTAAACCATTAAAAATTGAAAACTAATTTCACAAACACAAACTAGACAAAATTTTAAATCTAATGCAGAAAGAATCACTCAAAAACATCAAATATCCTAAAAGATATAAGCAATTTAAAAGAGAAACTAAAAACAAAAAATAAATAGAAAAACAAAAACGAAACTTTCAAAACCCTTTAGTCCGGGTTGATATCACCAACCGGGACTAAAGCCTCAACCCCATTAGTCCTGGTTTGTGTGCCTAAAACAAGGACTGATGGCCTACCCTTTAGAATAGGCAGCAACCCCTTTAGTCCGGGTTGATGGTTGAAACCGAGACTAAAGGTCCCGGTTCACCGAGGCCTGGCCGGCATCCTAGCGGCTCGAACCGGGACAGATGCTCTTATTAGTCCTGGTTCGTAACATGACCGGGACTAATGCTCTGATCTGCCTATGACCAAAGCCTTGTTTTCTACTAGTGGCATCTATATTCATTTAGTGAATATAATTAATATTTAAACTACAAGGGCATGAAAAAGTTGAAAAAAATGTGTTGAGAAGTCATATTTGTGCTCTTGAGTCCTTGTGTAGGCCTTATCCAAGAAAAATAAAAGAACTTCAAATGTTTGGATACCAAGACACGACTCCAAACATGGAGTTTGTTGATTTTCTAATTTCGAAGCATGGAAATGAAGACTCACAAGCCTGAAATTTGGCACGGTACCCTCCTATGACTTGTATAGGTTGTGATAAAAAATAGACCGTTCCACAAAAAAATTGGCGTACACTCCTAAGAAACCAAATCATCGTTGAGGAAAAATCATGGCTTTGAGGGGGAACGAGTCAAGTGTGAAGACGTGTGATGCGACCATGTTTCATCTGTTGGCCTTGATTTATTTTTCTAAAATCAAGATAGAACATTAGATAATCTATGTCAAAGCTTGCCATATTCAGTGCTGCCTTTGCTGCATTTAAGCCATTACATGCATTTATATTCATTTACTGAATATAATTCAAAATTGAACTAAAAGTGCATGAAATTTTTGAATACATTGTGTTCAAAATCATATTTATGTTCTTGATTCCATATTTAGGCATTATCAAGAAAATTAAAGTAATTTCAAACATGAGAGTGCGACCCTATACATTAGGTTTGGTGGTTTTTTAATTTTGAAAAATGCAAACGAAGTCCGAAAATCATAAAACTAGCATATGACACCTACAGGTTGTGGTAAATTTTCTAAAAGGTTTCACAAATTTTTTGAACGTATATTGTTTGTAAATCAGATCATCTCTGAGGAACTATCATGATCTCAAGAGCGAGCAGGTCAGCTTTGAAGGCGATGAGATTGTTGCTTCGTGTGTTTCCCTAGATTTGTTTTCCCTATACTCAAGATTCAATATTAGATGTTCCATGTGCAAATTTGGTATATTTTGGGTATGTTTTCTATATTTAAGCCAATAAGTGAATTAAACGACATTTAGTGAATATAATTCAAATCTGAACTAAAATGTTAGAAACTTTGTGTTGAAGAATCATATTTAATGTTCTTGAGTCTATGTTAACCCATTATACAAATAAGGGAAAGCAATTTTAAACATGCGAGTGACAAGAAACGAATGGAGAACCGACCATTTATTTCACACCAGGCTTGTTGTATAGCTTACTCAGATGGTACTTGTGTTTTTCATGCTATAAGTCAAACAAGAACGCCACAAATCTTCATCAAAGAATTTTCCTCTAAACTTCTTAGTAAAATTTGTTACCAGGTGTCTCATACATTCCCTATGTTCCACCCCTAGGAGTACAAGACTATAGCAGTCTCTAGACTTTCGAAGAGCATATGTGTGAATAACGAAACCTAGTGGATGGCCTACAAACTCAATCAAGTTTTTGTAAAAAACAACTTCAAGTTCTCTATATTTTTTGTCTCTAACACACCATATGATACTAGGAACATCCACTTGCAAGCATCACCTGACACAAGCACTTAAAAGTTGGCCTCTAAATCTTCCATTCAATGCAGTGGCATCTACTGCAAGATATGACCTATATCCATCAAACAAAAACTTTTGACATGCTTTGAAAGAGACAAACCCTCTCCTGAAGCACTCTTTATGCCTAGTTTCTCCACTTATTTTATATTCTACTAAGTGCTTGTCAACGTTCACATAACTACTTTGAGATGCTTAACAACTGGAAAAAGTCAGACCGCTTACCTTACATATTGTCAAGGGTCATTTGCTTGCCATAGAAACACTCTCATGTATGGTGGGTCCATGCCATATTTTTTAATTTAGATTTTTATGCAACAATGTAGGAGCAATGTTTGAATTCTCTTGTACTTGGTTCTTGACAGCATTTGCAACCCACCTGGTCTTAGCTGACCTCAACCCTTTCCTTTTGTTCACACTTGGACAAGTACGAGCAGTTTTGTTAACTTTAACCTGCAAACCATTACACAGGCATACACATCACGTATATATATGGTGCAAAAAATAACATATCAGTGTAAAATTTCTAATTAACAATATAGTAATTGTTAGTAACTCAAGTTAGTCCCTGAAATAATGTGCTATTTCTCATTAAAGAGGCATGCACCCTCTACCTACACCTATTGTAAGCGCAATGAACTGTCACTCTTGTTAATTTTAAACTCACTTCGAGTCTTTATTGAGAAAGTAGTAAGTGAGTTCCTAAAGTCTAGACTACTGGAAAATATAGTTCTTTCTGCTAAAGAAGGATCATCTCTATTATGTTGAACATCTGGCCCTCACTCATTTGATGACCGAGAGTACAACATGTCCATGTCCTCCTCCCTCTCGTAAAACGCTCCTCCTGGTGGTGGAATATAATCTTCATCCTTCTCAGCATTATTGTCCTTGGGTAGATTCCTTACAACAAATTTTGGATATAACCTTTCATCCTCATCATCCATGGGCACATCATCAGGTATTCCCTCTTCTATGTTAGGATTAGCTAATACCCTCTTCTATGTTAGGATTAGCTGATTCTCTACTTTTACTAGGGCCTGCTTGAGGGGGGCACATGTTCAGTTGTTCTTGGTACCTGTGGAGAGTAGTTGTCCATTGCATTTCCAACTCTGTTTTGACTGGAATTTGGGTGATAACTACAAGCTCATGTTTTCCTACCCTTGCACTGACTGGTCCTATCTCTTGATCTGGTGGGTTGTGATCTTGTTCCCGTACTCTCTGTTTCTGCTCATTTTCTTTGTTTAACATCCATTTCCAATTGTAAAGACTTATTATCAGCATTTGTCCCAAACATTATTGTTAGCTCATCATCACATTGGAATGGGGCCCATCAGAATTATTACTATATCGGTACCTAAATTTCACTGAATCACATGTCCCTAATGTATATTTATCACAAATGGCGGCTCAAATTCTATAAAATTTGATCACTGTCCACAACAAAAGGAAACGACAAGCCAGAGCTTGCTCCTTTTGTACCACCAGGGCTTAGAAGAATAGTTTCCATTCTACAATTTAGATAAAATGCTCTGTCCGAATTCATCCTATGATAATCATGAACAAATAGAAATGCGTATGATCGTCGTGAGTACTACAACCACTGTCGATACTAAACTGAACTAGGCAAACAAAACAAAGAAGAGCTCCAAGAGTTGAAGATACTTACCCGACCGGAATATCCATCATCGGTGCCTATGTTGTCGGTGTGCTTTCTTGTTTGTCATTGCCGCATCGACCATCGCCCACCATAGCGTGTACATGTTGCCTCCCATCCCACTGCAAGCACCGTAATAAAATACTTTGCATCTCACGAGCAACTTATCAGCATTTTATTTTCATCTATCCTCTTGCCAAATCATGGCGGAACGAAGAAACTAGGTATAGGATTTGAGCGTTGTCGATAGGAAACACTAGTAGAAAACATGGTTTTGAAATGAGCCAGAATATTGCATTATTCCGTGTCGTGTTACAAACCGGGACTAATGGGTGCAACAGTCCCACTTCATGAGGCGAGGGCGTCGGCCGGGCCTTGGCAAGAACTAGTCCCGGTTCATATGACCCCTTTAGTCCCGGTTCTAGACACGAACCGGGACTAAAGGGCCTCGCTCCTGGCCCAGCCCCTTTAGTCCCGGTTGGTGGATGGAACCGGGACTAAAGAGATGCCTATATATATGCTTGCCCCTACCCGCTCACTCCTCTGTTTTTTTGGCCGGCCGACGCGTTCGAGGTGTGTGCTGCTCTGCTCTCACCTCCTATGCACACGAGGTGTTCGATGAAATGCAATAACCACGCTCAAGCTTTCTCCTCTCCAAGCTCGACCTCCAAGCTCCATTTCCCCCAAGATTTGTCTAGGTTTGGCGGTCTGTCATGTCCTATCCATGTCCTCACCATCGCTGATCGCCCATGCCAATCTCGTTGCCGACACCACCGTGGTGAGCCTCTTGTTCTTATTTTCTTTTTAAAAGAAAAAGGTTTTTACTTCTTTCATTTACATACATACTTGTACAAATTTCGTACTTTTATTATTGTTTGTTATTATATAGGTCCACGGTTATGGTATCCGCCCACGTCGGCCCTCGTCCGGTCTATGATTCAGATGTGGTATATTATCTTTTATAGATACTTGTTTCATTTAGTGTTTATGACAATTATGCCGACCAACGTGACATAGGTTTGTTTGTCTAGGAGGTATGTGAACCTGAAATTCCAATCGACCCTCGTGTCGAGAGGTTAAATTTAGTTGAAAAAGAAAACGAGGATTTGAAAGAAAAATTGAAAATAATTGAGGAGAAGAAGATGAAATTGGAGTTCATGTTGCCGGTGTCGTTGATGACCACAAGATCAAGATGGATGCAATGCGCTTGAGGATTAGAAAGATAAGACAATATGCCATTGATAATGACGCTTGGTATCATTATGCTGTTGGATCAATTGGTACCTTAGTTGCGATTATGATCGCATTTGTTATTGTATTTAAATGTTTTACATAGTTGTATGTTAGTTTCAATTTATGTTTTAATTAGATGCTCTAGAGAGCTATATGTTGTTTTATGAGAACTATGTATGAACTTTATGTATTTGTTTTTTCAGTAATAACATTTGATCACAATTGTATTTTGGTTTTAATGTGGTGATGAACTTGTATTAGTTTGGTCACTTCTCTATTCATGATGTTCTGTAATGGTTTTTGATACATTAGCACATGCTATGTGGGTGAAATTATGATACCATGCCAATTTTCAACCGATTAAGAGTTCATTTGCAGCACTTTTCAATTTCATGGTCATTTTAGCTCACAATAAATCATGAAATGCATGAAAAATAGCAAATGAAGTCGGAAAAGGGTTGAAAAGTGATGATGTGGTTTGAATGGTGCATATCGAATGCTGACAAAGACTTGAGTTAAAATATGTTTAAAAAATGAAATCCCTTTGTAATAGACGAGTATTCGTCCGAAACCCTGATACTTCGAAGGAGATTGTCCAGTTTGTACACGAAGTGCATCCAGTTTTTCCCGTAACTCTCTCAACTTTTTAGCACATGCTATGTGGGTGAAACTACGATACCATGCCAATTTTGAGCCATTTCAGAGTTCATTGGCAGTGTTTTTCAATCTGAGGATCATCTTAGCTAAAACAAATCATGAAATGCATGAAAAATAGCAAATGACATCAGAAAAGGGTTAAAAAGTGATGATGTGGCTTTGAATGATGCATATTGAATGCAGACAAAGAGTTGAGTTAAACTATGTTTAAAACATGAAATCCCTTTGTAATAGACGAGTATTCGTCCGAAACCTTGATACTTCGAAGGAGATTGTTCAGTTTGTACACGAAGTGCATCCAGTTTTTCCCGTAACTCTCTCAACTTTTTAGCACATGGTATAAGGGTGAAACTACGATACCATGCCAATTTTCAACCATTTCAAAGTTCATTGGCAGTGTTTTTTAATCGGAGGATCATCTTAGCTAAAACAAATCATGAAATGCATGAAAAATAGCAAATGACGTCAGAAAAGGGTTAAAAAGTGATGATGTAGCTTTGAATGATGCAGATTGAATGCAGACAAAGAGTTGAGTTAAACTATGTTTAAAACATGAAATCCCTTTGTAATAGACGAGTTTTCGTCCGAAACCCTGATGCTTTGAAGGAGATTGTCCAGTTTGTACACGAAGTGCATCCAGTTTTTCCCGTAACCCTCTAAATTTTTTAGCACATGCTATGTGGGTGAAATTAAGATACCATGCCAATTTTCAACCATTTAAAAGTTCATTTGTAGTGCTTTCCAAGACCGGGGTCATCTTAGGTCAAAAAAATCATGGAATGCATGAAATAGAGCAAATGAAGTCAGAAAATGGTTGAAAAGTGATGATGTGGCTTTGAATGGTGCATATTGAATGCAGAAAAAGTCTTGAGTTAAAATATGTTTTAAAAAATGAAATCTCTTTGTAATAGACGAGTTTTCGTCCGAAACCGTGATATACTTCGAAAGAGATTGTCTAGTTTGTACACGAAGTGGATCCAGTTTTTCCCATAACCCTCGCAACTTTTTAGTACATGCTTTGTGGTTGAAATTATGGTACCATGCCAATTTTCAACCATTTCAGCGTTCATTTGTAGTGCTTTTCAATTCCAGGGTCATCTTAGGTCAAAATAAACAATGAACTGCACGAAAAATAGCAAATGAAGTTAGAAAAGGGTTTAAAAGTGATGATGTGGCTTTGAGTGGTGCATATCGAATGCAGAAAAAGTCTTGAGTTAAAATACATTTAAAAAAATAAAATCCCTTTGTAATAGGCGAGTTTTCGTCCGAAACCCTCATACTTCGAAGGAGATTGTCTAGTTTATACACGAAGTGCATCCAGTTTTTCTCGTAACCCTCTCAACTTTTTAGCATATGCTATGTGGGTGAAATTATGATATCATGCCAATTTATAACCATTTTAGAGTTTATTTGTAGTGCTTTTCAATTTCAGGGTCATCTTAGGTCAAAATAAATCATGAAATGCATGAAAAATAGCAAATGAAGTTAGAAAAGGGTTGAAAAGTTCTAATGTGGCTTTGAATGGTGCATATTGAATGCACAAAAAGTCTTGAGTTAAAATTTGTTTAAAAAATGCTGAAAAAGTCTTTTTATAAAACTGTAATAGCACAAAGAATGAACTAAAGAGAATGAATTAAATATAATATTCTTCAGCAAAAATAATAAAAATAATATTAACTAAAATTATCAAATTAGTTATTTGTTAAAAACTTCAATTGTAAAATGAATTTTCATAAAGTATATTTTGTTATAAGATTTAATAGAAACTAAAAAGCTTTTATAAAACTCTAATAGCAAAAGGAATCAACTAAAAAGAATCAATAAAAAAATAAAACTTATGCAACTAAAATTATATAAAATTTATGCATCTAAATTTATAAAACTAGAAATAATGTATGGCAAAAATAACATCAAAAATCATAATGTATGCAAAAAAGGCCCGCCTATTAGGTGTGACGGCCTGCATACGACTAGAAACCCTACCAATGGGCCAGGATGCAGGCCCGCAGTGCTGGCAGGCCCAACAGGGCGTCAAATAGGCATGTACTGCCTACATTACAGAGGAGCTCGAGAGGGGAGTGATAACCCAGAAGTATAGGGGATCAATTGTAGCCTTTCTCGATGAGTAAGAGTGTTAAACCCAACGAGGAGCTAAAGGTAGAACAAATATTCCCTCAAGTTCTATCAACCACCGATACAACTCTACGCACGCTTAACGTTCGCTTTACCTAGAACAAGTATGAAACTATAAGTACTTTGTATGTGTAACGTAATAGGTATGGAAGATAATAAAGAGCACGTAAATAAAAACTGGGGGCTGCTAAGATAAAGAAACAACTAAGTTAGTTTAATGAGTGTGGAAAAGTGGTGGTAAGAGTTGCGGAATTATCCCTAGGCAATCGATAACTAGACCGGTCATCATTATTCCAATTTTATATGAGAGAGAGGCATAATCTAACATACTTTATCTACTTGGATCATATGCACTTATGATTGGAACTCTAGCAAGCATCCACAACTACTAAAGATCATTAAGGTAAAACCCAACCATAGCATTATAAGGTATCAAGTTCTATTTACTCCCTTATGCAACAACCCACCTACTCGAGTTTATGCTTCTGTCACTCAAGCAACCCACCATAGGAAAATCATGAACACATTGCAACACCCTACAACGAGGATCCCTCACGCTTGCGCGACATGGAGAGCACCATAGGACAGCACCAATAATAAAACATGCAACTCAAACCAATCATGATCATCAATCAACCCATAGGACAACAAAAATCTACTGTGACATATAGGATGTCAACAAATCATTGGATAATAATATAAAGCATAAAGCACCATGTTCAAGTAGAGGGTACGACGGGTTGCGGGACAGTTGACCACTATAGATAGATGGGGGAAGGTGATGGAGGTGTTGGTGAAGATGACGGAGTTGTTGGAGTAGATCTTAGTCACGATGATGGCCCCGGCGGCGTTTCGGTGCCACCGGGACAGAGCGGGGAGAGCCCCTCTCCTTCTTCTTCTTCCTTGAACTCCCCCCTAGATGGGAGGAGGGTTTCCCCTCTGGTCCTTGGCATCCATGGCAGCGGAGGGGCGAGAGCCCCTCCGAGATTGGATCTCTCTCTCTGTCTCCTTCTGTTTCTGTGCTCCCAGATTCTGGCCTTTCACCATTTCTTAAATATTCGAAGACCTGTAACTCCAATCGGATTGAAATTTTGAGGGGATTTTTATCCGGATATTAGTTTTCTTGCAGTGAAAGAAGGGCGCCAACTGACTTACGGGGTGACCACAAGGGCCCAGGGCATGACCAGGGGGTAGGACGCGCCCCCTGGCTTGTGGTCACCTTGGGCATCGTCTCATGTTTATTATTTTTCACAAATATCACATATATTCCAAAAAAAATCTCCGTAAGTTTTTGTCGTGTTTGGACATCATTTGATATGGATTTTCTACGAAACAAAAAACATGCAACAAACAGGAACTGACAGTGGGCACTGGATCAATATGTTAGTCCCAAAAATAGTATAAAAATTTGCCAAAAGTATATGAAAGTTGTAGAATATTGGCATGAAACAATCAAAAATTATAGATACGACGGAGACATATCAGCATCCCCAATTTTAATTCCTGCTTGTCCTCGAGTATGTAAATGATAAAAAATATTTTTTTATGTGGAATGCTACCTAGCATAATCTTGTTCATATGATCTAATCATGACATGAATATTAAGACATGAGTGATTCAAAGTAATAGTCTACCATTTGACATTAAGACAATAATACCTCAATCATACTAATAAACAATTGTATCTCTTCAAAATATAATGGCAAAAGCAAGTTATCCCTACAATATCATTTAGTCTGGTTATGCTCCATCTTCCCCACACAAAGTATTTATATCATGCACAACCCTGATGACAAGTCAAGCCATTGTTTCACACCTTTTATGTTCTCAAACGTTTTCAACTCTCACGCAATACATGAGCGTGAGCCCTGGATATAGCACTCTAGGTGGAATAGAATATGGTGGAGGTTGTGAATAAAAAGGAGAAGATAGTCTCACATCAACTAGGCATATCAATGGGCTATGGAGATGCCCATTAATAGATATTAATGTGAGTGAGTTGGGATTTCCATGCAACGGATGCACTAGAGCTATAAGTGTATGAAAGCTCAAACTGAAAACTAAGTGGATGTGCATCCAACTTGCTTGCTCACGAAGACCTAGGGCAATTTGAGTAAGCCCATCACTGGAATATACAAGCCAAGTTCTATGATGAAACATTCCCACTAGTATATGAAAGTGACAAAATAGGAGATGCTCTATCATGAAGATCATGGTGCTACTTTGAGGCACAAGTGTGGAAAAAAGGATAGTAGCATTGTCCCTTCTCTCTTTTCTTTCTTTTTTTATTTTTGTTATTTTTGTTATTTTATTTTTGGTGGGCATCTAAGGCCTCTTTTTTTATTTGGGCTTCACTGGCCTATTTTATTTTTCATAAAGTCTGGAGTCTCATCCCAACTTGTGAGGGAATCATAGCTTCCATCATCCTTTCCTCACATGGGACAATGCTCTAGTAATGATGGTCATCACACTTTTATTTACTTACAACTCAAGAATTACTTCTCGATATCTAGAACAAAATATGACTCTATATAAATGCCTCTAGCGATGTACCGGGATATGCAATGATCTAGCATAGCAAATGACATCAAAAAACAGACAAGCCATGAAAACATCACGCTACCTATCTTACGATCGTGCAAAGCAATATGAAAATGATGGTGTGTGTCATAATAAACGGAACGGTGGAAGATGCATGGCAATATATCTCGGAATGGCTATGGAAATGCCATAATAGGTAGGTATGGTGGCTGTTTTGAGGGAGGATATATGATTGGTTTAATGCACCGACGAAAGTTGCGCGGTACTAGGAAAGGTAGCAAAGGTGGAAGGGTGAGAATGCGTATAATCCATGGACTCACATTAGTCATAAAGAACTCACATACTTATTGCAAAAGTCTATTAGTCATCGACGCAAAGTATTAGACGCATGCCCCTAGGGGAGAGGTTGGTAGGAGTAAATCATCGCGCGCTCCCAACCCTCACACAAAGGCTGACAATCAATAAACAAATCATGCTCCGGCTTCCTTACAAAACGGTTCACCATACGTGCATGCTACAGGAATCACAAACCTTTACACAAGTAGTTTTACCAATTCACAATTACACACTAGCATGACTCTAATATCACCATCTTTATATCACAAAACTATTGAAAGGAATCAAACATAACGTATTCAGTGATCTACCAATTTTATGTAGGATTTTATGACTAACCATGTGAATGACCAACTCCTGTTAACACTCCAAATAGATATAAGTGAAGCATGAGAGATTAATTCTTTCTTCAAAATATATGCCCGCTCTCTAACAAATATAAGTGAAGCAAAAGAGCATTCTACAAATGGCAGTTTTCTATGTGTAGAGAAACAGGCAATCCAAACTTCAAATGATTTAAGTGAAGCACATGAAGCATTCTATAAAACCATACTCAAAATATATAAGTGAGGTGCAAAGAGCCTTCTATAAATCAACAAAGGACTTTCTCATACCAGCATGGTGCATTATTAAAATTAAAATAAAATCACATGACGCTCCAAGATTTACGCATATCATGTGACGAATAAAAATATATCGCCAAGTAAAATTACCGATGGTTGTTAGAAGAAAGAGGGGATGCCTTCCGGAGCATCCCCAACCTTAGTTTCTTGGGAGGCCTTGAATATTACCTTGGGATTCCTCGGGAATCCCCAAGATTAGTCTCTCTCCACTCCTTATACCTTCATCCATCGTGATCTCACCCAAAACTTGAAAACTTAAATCACACAAAACTTAACAAAACCCTCGTGAGATATGTTAGTATAATAAAACAAATCACCACTTTAAGTACTGTTGCCAACCAATTAATATCTTTTTTTTTCATTGTAGATCCTGTAATATAAATTTTCCATGGCTTATACCACCGATACAATCGATAGTTTCACCAAAACGAGCAAAACAATGCATCAAAAACAGAATATGGCAAAAACAGGACAATATGTAGTAATCTGAACGTTCACCATACTTATGTAACTCTAAAAATTGTGAAACATTGTAAATTGGTCAATAATTTGTAGAACAGTATTGTGTAAAAATTTCAGAATTTTTTCACGCTCCAGTAAAATATAGAAATTCAAACACTGCAGCAAAAGTTTATGTTTTTACACAGCACATATCAAACTAGCAATTTAAACATCCTAAATGTAATTTTTGGCACATTATTTTTATAATACAATGGATTTGTACAAGGGGATAATTATTCTTGTTGAAAATTTTCTGTCATCAAGATTCACAAAGTTTCCATGGGCATGAACAAAGTTCAAGGCTAGCCCCCACTTCAACGATGCTCGTCTTTCTCACTTTCACTTCTTTTTTTTTTGAAATTTTTTTAGGTTCCCCTCTTTATTTTTATTTTTTTAAACTATATAAAATCACACAACATAATAGAACAACTCTCTAAAACTACCGAGTTATCTCCCTGGTAGCGCCTTCTTTAAAGCCATTAAGCTAGGCATAAAGTGCTCAAGTAGTGGATCCACCCGGATCCCAAGGTATATCAAAACCAATTTTAATTAGTAATTATTTGAAATTAAGTAGTGAGAAAAAAGTGATATAAATCATGTGACAATAAAGTCTAAATCTCTTCGTATGCATTGGCATGTCATAAAAGAATAATTCATGCACACAAAGTAAAGGCCAATGCATAGTATAAACAGTTTCTTGCAATTTTATCGTATTGGAAACATAGAGAGGTTAAGATGTAGTTCCTCCCCATAATAATTGCAAGTAGGAGAAGCAAGAACATTCATATTATATTCATTAAAATCATCACATGCAATAGGAAAACACATCCCATCAATATAGTCCTTAATAGCGCAAACTTTTCCGATATAGTATAGTTGGGAGAATTCAAAAAAATAATAGGACTATCATCCGTGGGTGCAATAGAAACAATTTAATTCTTAACATAAGGAACTATAGCAAGTTCATCTCCATAAGCATAATTCATATTGGCATCATGGCCAGAAGCATACCAAGCATCAAGTTCATCAAAAAGGGATATTTCAAACGAATCCATGGGACCATAGCAATTATCATAGCATTCATCCTTCGTTAAGAACGAAGGGAAATTGAAAAATGTAATATTTGAAGAGTTACTCTCTTTAGAAGGTGGGCATGGGTAGCTAATCCGCTCTTCCTCCTTTTGTTCTTCACTCTCCTCCTCATCTTTTTCATCCAATGAGCTCACAATGTCATCAATTTCTTCTTCCATAGATTCCTGCAAAATATTAGTCTCTTCTTGGATAGTGAAGACTTTCTCAATAAATTGACCAATATGGGCATTATATTCATAATTGGCATAACAATAACGAAGCAAAGCCAAATTTTGGGATCGGTAAATAGCATCATCATAATATTCATACTTTTCAAACAAAGCTTGAATTTCATAAGCACCCTTAAAAGCAAAAAACTCTTCTATTTGTTCCACATCATAGTAATCATATATACCATTATCATAATAAGCCAATGTTTCATTATCATTAAATTTACATGAAAAGGGTAGGTGTTTAGCCTTCATCCTAGAGCAACAAGTAATATCATATCTCAAGCAGAGATTCCAAGCATACCATTTCAACATATAAATTTGATCCCATAATTGTTTCCCTTTTTGAGTCAAGCGATAATCCCTAAAGTATTCACGTTGATCCAACGTGTATCCTATTATATAATTGAATGGGGTTTTCTCGGGATTATTAAAGTAGTGCATAATATCTTTCACATAACGAGCATCGAGGGTTTTAGGAGGTTCCTCATCTCCGTGAATAGCAAGTACACCTATTTTTTGGTATTTCGTGTTACATATCCATAACTAAAGATAGAGAACAACTTAGAATAGCAAATAAAATCTACTTAGTGATAAAGCAAACAAGCACACACGAGAATATTCACCCCACGCTATTGCTCCTCGGCAACGGCGCCAGAAAAAGGTCTTGATAACCCACAAGTATATGGGATCAATTGTAGCCGTTATCGATAAGTAAGAGTGTCGAACCCAACGAGGAGCTAAAGGTAGAAAAAATATTCCCTCAAGTTCTATCAGCCACCGATACAACTCTACGCACACTTAACGTTTTCTTTACCTAGAACAAGTATGAAACTAGAAGTACTTTCTAACTATAATGGATTAAGTTTGCAAGATAATAAAGAGCACGTAAATAAAAACTAGGGGCTGCTAAGATAAATAAACAACTAAGTTAGTTTAACGAGTGTGGAAAAGTGGTGGTAGGAGTTGGGGAATTGTCCCTAGGCAATCGATAACTAGACCGGTCATCATTATTGCAATTTTATATAAGGGAGAGGCATAATCTAACATACTTTATCTACTTGGATCATATGCACTTATGATTGTAACTCTAGCAAACATCCGCCACTCTAAAGATCATTAAGGTAAAAACCAACCATAGCATTATAAGGTCTCAAGTCCTCTTCAGTGGCAGAGCTTGGCCCAAATCTTTGGAGGGGCAATGGGCAAAGGGGGCATAATTATGAGGTTTAGACTATTTTAACTGAACTTACAACACAAAAACTAGTGAATATCAGGTCAATTTTCTTAAGCTAGGGGGACACCACCCAGGTTGGCCCCCATGAAGCTCCGCCACTGGTCCTCTTTACTCCCATATGCGACAACCCACCTACTCGGGTTTATGCTTCTGTCACTCAAGCAACCCACCATAGGCAAATCATGAACACATTGCAATACCCTACAAAGAGCATCCCTCATGCTTGTGACACGAAGATCACCATAGGATAGCACCAATAATAAAACATGCAACTCAAACCAATCATGCTCATCAATCAACCCACAGGACAACAATAATCTACTAAGACATCATAGGATGGCAACACATCATTGGATAATAATATGAACCGTAAAGAACCATGTTCAAGAAGAGGATATAGAGAGTTCTGGGAGAGTGGACCAATGTAGATATATGGGGAAAGGTGATGGAGGTGTTGGTGAACATGACGAAGTTGTTGGAGTATATCGTCGTCATGATGATGGCCCCAACGGTGTTTCGGTGCCACCGGGAGAGAGGGGGAGAGATCCCCCTCCTCCTTATTCTTCCTTGACCTCGCCATAGATGGGAGGAGGGTTTAGCCTCTGGTTCTTGGCCTCCATGGCGGCAGAGGGGCAAGAGCCCCTCCGAGATTGGATCTCTCTCTCTGCTGCTTCTGTTTCTGCGCTCCCTGATTCGGGCCTTTCACCATTTCTTAAATATCCGAAGATCCGAAACTCCGATCGGGCTTAAATTTTGAGGGGATTTTTATCTGGATATTCTATTTCGTGTAACGAAAGAAGGCACCAACCGCCTTACGGGGTGACCACAAGGGCTCAGGATGCGTCCAGGGGGTAGGCCGCACCCCCTAACTTGTGGTCACCTCGGGCATCGTCTCACGTTCATTCCTTTTCCCAAAAATCACATATATTCCAAATAAAATCTCCATAAGTTTTTACGGTGTTTGGACTTCGTTTGATATGGATTTTCTGTGAAACAAAAAACATGCAACAAACAGGAACTGGCACTGGGCACTGGATCAATATGTTAGTCCCAAAAATAGTATAAAAAGTTGCCAACAGTATATGAAAGTTGTAGAATATTGGCATGAAACAATCAAAAATTATAAATACGATAGATACATATCAGGCAGCGGCAGCGACGCTTATAAACCACTCCGAGCCCATCTCGACTAGCGAGGTGGGACAAAACTTTTGATCGAATTAAGGACGAAGGAGATCATGACGGCATTGGTGATCGAATGGAGAAGGCAGCCATAACTGCTTCAAAGTCTGGCGAGGTATATATTAATTAATCCTCTACTTTCTAGATGCATTAATTTTTTTGTATGTACATATATTGATGCTTCTTTCTTCTTTTAATTGGCCATCCGGATCGAGCTCCAGTTCGGTAAGGAGACGAGGCCCGATGAGAAGGTTGGACCCGGAAGAAAGGTTCACGATCGAAGAAGTCTCTCTATAGGCCAACCGATTGCTCCCTGCCAGACCAAGAACAAATTTATACATTAGTGTGGAGTTATTGTTAGGGATATTGCCCCGATAAGCTTCCAAGAATGGAATAGGAAGAAGGAGTCTCAAGTTCCTTATGTCAACGATAGACTGAAAGATGATCTTTGGAACAATTTGATGAGAAATTTCAGCCTATCGCCAGAGGAGGACCCGAATAACCCAGTGATGCAGTGAAAGTTCAAGGCGTTTGCTCTTAAGAAGATGGCAAAACTATTGAAGAACTAGAAGAAAGAATTGAACAGTAAGTTTGTCGAGAAAGACAAGACTCCAGAATTCAAAGGTGAATATGAGAAGATGAGAGATCAGTGGCCCGAATTTGTGGCCTACAAGAAATTGGAGAAGGCTAAGAACTGGTCACTTACAAATAAGAAAAATGTCGCAAGGAAGGAGTGTCACCATGTTACGGATTTAGGTGGCTACAACGAAGCCCAGCCTACGTGGGACCAAGCCGAGCAAGACCTGGTTGCTAAAGATGTCCAACCAGCAAAATTGCACTACCAGATCGGGCAAGGACTTGGTTCTTCGGGGTTGGGGGAACTTTGGACCCTGAAACAGGGAAGTGTGTGTGGACGAAATCTCAACTGGAAATACCCATCACAAAGCTTGAGGAAGCAATCAAGGAAGCGCTGGAAGGGAAGTTCATTCCCGACAGAGAGAAGGACGAGCTTTCAAAGGCCCTCGGGAATCCTGAACACCCTGGACGAACACAAGGCACATCAGGCTCCGTTACGTGGAAGGTCGGGTTTGCCGACAACACTGGTTATAGAAGCCGACAGAGAAACAAGAAAGAGGAAGCAAGCGAAATGTAGAAGATGAATGAAATATTAGCAAAACTAGAGGCACTTGAGAGTTAGCGAGCTACCGGCCAAGCATCTCAACAACACGAGTATCCTTCATTGTAGACTACCCATGATGCTACCCACCATCTCAATGGAGAAGCAGCATGGCTTCCATGCATGGAGCTCGTTCATCCTGAAAGCACAACTCCTTGCTACCCCATGGATGGTATCACTGATAATGAACATTGTGTGCTAATGGCAAAATGCCATAACCTGACCTTTACAGTGGCGGTCGCTTGTGTCTTACCTCCTCAACCTGATGCAACTATCCATTGCACTCCGATTCCAGCTGGCTTTGCTATTGTTGGGGTGGATGAAATACTGGACGGATTTGATGGGCTGTAGCTTGAGTACCCTACCATGTGAAGGGGAGATTCTTCTTCGATATGCCTTAAGGACTACCTGTCTATGGAGAAAGGAACACATCATGCTTCCATACTGGACGCCGCCTCAGCAGACTTAGGCGGAGGAGGCCCCGGTGCCTGAGTCGTCTCCGGTGCATCAGTCACCTTCAGTGCGTCAGTCGTCTCCGCTGCCTGAGTCGTCTCTAACAAAGGAGGGCCCCCAGCAGAATCCTCCTCTGCCTCAGTTGTCTCCGCCACGTCATCAGACTCTGCCTCCTCCGTCCCCTCAGTAACATCGGAAGAGAGCCGCCGCCGCTTCGGTGGCTAGCAGCAGTGCGAAACAGAGGAGATTCAGATCAGACCCAAGCCTTAAGGTTCCTCCCAAGTTACCCTATGAGAGGAATTGTCAGTGCTGTAGAGTTTTGGGCTCTCGAGTGCCCCTTACTCATGCACGGGCAGTAGTAGCCACCCTGGTAATGAGGCCCGGCAAGGAGTTGCCAGGTACAAGCACAGGATAATCAAGACCCCCGGCAAGACCTTGCCGGGATGGCCATGAAACCCTCCGGCAAGACAAAGCCCCGGAAAGACCCGACAAGGCGAAGCCCCGGCAAGGCCCCGCCAGTGCACATGCCAGGTGTCGCCTCGCCTGGGCACTGTTGTCGCGGCGTAGGTGATGGTGGGGCTAAGCGGTGTTGATGGGACGGGATCCTATCCCATCCCGTGGACAGTGAGAGATGCCTGACGGTGCATTAAATGCGTCTGTCCTATTCTGTCAGTGTTAGGTATGATACACTATAGCCCTTTACACCCCGTGTACGCACTATACACCACTATTGGTGGTCCCCTTCAGAGTATAAAAGGAGGCCTAGGGCGATATGGTAGAGGACTTTGGGGGGCTTTTTCACTTATAGACTTTTGGCTTTTCGACTTTGGGACCTTCTAGCTCACACGCGTAGCAGTTGTTCATAGCGCTCCTGTAGCTCGAACCCTAAGAACACCCTCAATACAACCAAGCAGGAGTAGGGTTTTACGCATCTTTGCGGTCCGAACCTGGGTAAAACCCCCGCGTGTTGTTCATCAGACCTGCTCTTTGTGCAAGCATTCTCCCCCGCCGAACCGAAAGGGGTCCCTCTGATCCCATAGGTGTTCGTTCCCCACGACATCTTTGGCACGTCAGGTAGGGGATATTAGGTCGTGTGAACCTGTTCTAGTGATCAGCGTGCCAGTTCCTTCATACTCATCATCGCCATGGCCCCCAAGAAGAAGGGCCTGACGGAGATTGAGCCATCCGTGTCCGTTGTCCCTATATCTGCACAAACAAGCGACGGCGTAGACATGGCTGGAGGAGGAGGCGGAGGTTCAAAACTTCCGTGACGCTCCGGTGATCAACGCCAAGCAAGCGACGACGCCCGCTGCAGAGATGCTCATGGCGGCGGTAGGAACCCCCACGTCACTGGGTCTCAGGACGGAGTTGTACCGCCTACGGGTGGTACGGTGAACTCCGTGGATGGAAGGGTATCTTCCAGGACGCCCACGCCGGCGCCTACGCCGCGACCTTCCCAGGACGCGCACGAAGAGCCATGCCACGGCGCCCGCGGTTCTCAATGTCCCCACGGAAAATCTCCTGCACATCACTCCCAAGGTGCACGGGACCAGCATGCTCGCCAGCATGCTAGTGGGAGTGGCATGCCATCGCGAGACTGCGGCGGAGTTCCTTCTAACACAGTTAGAAGTCAAAGCACCTCATGTTCCTCGTGTCGTTCGCTGCCGACCACGTCGGAAGAAGCAATGGCACGAGCACAGCTACTCCTAAACTTCCCTCCTGCTGTAGAGAAGTTCGACTAATGGAGAGCCACCATTCAGAGCCTTTACAGCCTCATAGATAAGTTTCGGACCACCGAGCCGGCTCACGCCAGTGGTGAGAAGGCCGGAGGCGGTGCGACCACGGTGCACTCTCCTCCATAGCAACAACGCCGGTCACCGACTCGACGGACCGACGCTTACGATGGTTACTCGACGTCGTCATCCGATCCACGGACTCGCCGCGACCAGCGTCAAGTTCTTTGGGAACGAAGCAAGGAAGATGCTCGAACTACAATCGAGCGACGGCGAGAAGCGCGTGATCAATCTGATAAGCGCGGGTGAGGCCACTATAGACAAGCCCGCGCGAGGGTATCCTGCCAGCCTACCTTACGAGGTGATTGTCCAACGTTTACCCGTGAGATGCGGCAAGTCTAGTGTCCCAATTCCCGCACGTTCAAGCCGGATCTCCTGGAGAAATATGACGGCAAGACTCACCCATCAGAGTTCTTGAGAATCTACATCATTGCGGTGCAGGCTGCCGGGGCTCGTGATGACAAGATACTAACCACCTACTTCTCGTTGGTGCATAAGCACAACGTCATGTCGTGGTTGATGAACTTGCCGGAAGGATCCATCACCTCCTGGGCAGACCTGTGCCACGAGTTTGTTGGCGCCTTTACTGGAAGCCACCAAGCTCCTGGTCAAGAAAGCGATTTGCACATTGATATGTCTCCAACGTATCTATAATTTTTGATTGTTCCATGCTATTATATTATCTGGTTTGGATGTTTTATATGCATTAATATGCTATTTTAAAATTTTTTTGGGACTAACCTATTAATCTAGAGCCTAGTGCTAGTTTCTATTTTTTCCTTATTTTTTATTTTCACAGATAAGGAATATTAAACGGAGTCCAAACGGAATAAAACCTCCATAAAGATTTTTTCTGGAAAATATGGAAGCCACGAGACTTGAGAACCAAGGCATAGGAGTTGCCACAGGGCCACACGCCCACTTGCCACGGCTAGGGGGGGCACCCGCGCCAGGCAGGCTTGTGGGCTCCTGGCACCTCCTCTACCCTAATCTTTGTCCTATAAATACCCAAATATTCCATCATTATCAGAACGAGCCATGAAAACACTTTTCCGCCTCCAGAAACCAATCTTGGAGCCTTTTCTGGTAATCTACCGGAGGGGGATTCGATCACGGAGGGCATCTACATTGCGCCTCTAATGATGTGCAAGTAGTTCACCATAGACCTACGGGTCCATAGCTACTAGCTAGATGGCTTCTTCTCTCTCTTTGCTTCTCAATACCATGTTCTTCATGATCTTCGCGGAGATCTATCTGATGTAGTACTCTTTTGCGGTGTGTTTGTCGAGATCCGATGAATTGTGGGTTTATGTTCAGATTATCCAGGAATATTATTTGAGTCTTTCCTGAATTCTTATATGCATGATTTCATATATTTGCAAGTCTCTTTGAATTATTGGTTTGGTTTGGCCAACTAGATTGGTAATTCTTGCAATAGGAGAAGTGCTTAGTTTTGGGTTCAATCTTGCGGTGTCCTCACCCAGCGACATATTAGGGGTAGCGAGGCACATATTGTATTGTTGCCATCAAGGGTAAAAAGATGGGGTTTTCATCATATTTCTTGAGTTTATCCATCTACATCATGTCATCTTACTAATGCATTACTCTGTTCTTCATGAACTTAATACTCTAGATGCAGGCAGGAGTCGGTCGATGTGTGGAGTAATAGTAGTAGATGGATATTCGTTTCGGTCTACTTGTCACGGACGTGATGCCTATATGCATAATCATTTCCTTGGATATCTTCGTAACTATTTGCTTTTCTATCAATTGCTTGACAGTAATTTGTTCACCCACCGTAATACTTGCCATCATGACAGAAGCCATCTACTAAAACCTATGGCCCCCGAGTCTATTTTCCATATTATATTTTCAGATCTAAACCCCAAAACACCAAACATACTTTCTGCATTGTTTTTACTTTTAGTTTTACTTTCCATTCAAGCATCCTATTATATCTATCTCTACTAGATCTCATCCTTGCAAATAACCGTGAAGGGATTGATAACCCCTTTATAGCATTGGGTACACGAGTTTGATTCCTTGTGCAGGTATATCTATTGGTGGCTCGCTTGTGTCTCCTACTAGATTGATACCTTGGTTCTCAAAAACTGAGGGAAATACTTATCTACTTTGCTGCATCAAACAGTTCCTCTTCACGGGAAACCAACGCATGCTCGAGAAGTAGCAAGAAGGATTTCTGGCGCTGTTGCTGGGGAGATACATAGCAAGTCAAGAATACCAAAGTACCCATCACAAACTCATCTCTTTAATTTACATTATTTTCCATTTGCGTCTCGTTTTCCTCTCCCCCACTTCGAAAACAATTTTCAAAAAGATTTGCCTTTCACCTTTATTCGTTCGTCTCCCCGTTTGCTTTTTGCTTGCTTGAGTGCTTGATTGCTTGCTTTGTCATGATGACTCAAGAGAATACCAAGTTGTGTGACTTTTCCAATACTAATAATAATGATTCTATTAGTACTTCGATTGCTCCCGCCACTAGTGTGGAATCTTATGAAATTAATGCTGCTTTGCTCAATCTTGTTATGAAAGAACAATTTTCCCGCCTTGCTAATGAAGATGATGCATCCCATCTAAATAATTTCATTGAATTGTGTGATATACAAAAGAAGAAATATGTGGATAATGATATTGTTAAATTGAATCTATTTCTGTTCTCAGTACGAGATCGTGCTAAAACTTGTTTTTCATCTTTGCCTAAAAATAGTATTGATTCATGGAATAAGTGCAAAGATGCTTTTATTTCCGAGTACTTTCCGCCCGCTAAGATCATCTCCCTTAGGAACGATATAATGAATTTTAAGCAACTTGATCATGAACATGTTGCACAATCTTGGGAGAGGATGAAACTTATGATTAGGAATTGCCCCGCGCATGGCTTGAGTTTATGGATGATTATACAAATTTTCTATGCTAGATTGAATTTGCTTCTAGGAATCTCTTATATTCCACCGTGGGTGGAACTTTGATGGAAATAACATTAGGAGAAGCTACTAAACTCCTAGATAATATTATGGCAAATTACTCTCAATGGCACACCGAAAGATCTCCTACTAGTAAAAAAGTGCATGTTATTGAAGAAATTAATACATTGAGTGAAAAGATGGACGGATTGATGAAATTGTTTGCTAGTAAGAGTGCTCCTATTTATCCTAATGATATGCATTTGTCTTCTTTGATTGGAAATAAGAATGAATATATGGATGTGTATTTTATTGGTGGGAACAACTTTGGTAATAACGCTTATAGAGGTAATTTCAACGCTAGACCGTTTCCTAGTAATTCATCTAATAATTATGGTAATTCCTACAGCCATGAGAAAAAGTTTGTGGAAATTATAATAATATACCCTCCGGTTTTGATACTAATATTAAATAATTCATTAGTACGCAAAAAGGTTTCAATGCTATGATTGAAGAAAAATTGCTCAAGATTGATGATTTGGCTAGGAACGTTGGTAAAATTTCTCTTGAGATTGATTCATTAAAATTCACATCTATTCCTACCAAGCATGATATTCATGAGTCTTTAAAATCTATGAGAATTTCTATTGATTAGTGTAAGGAAAGAACCGCTAGAGTTCGTGCTAAGCATGAATGGCTTGAAAAAGTATGTTCTCGCGATAATATTGATGAAGATCTTAAAGTGGTTGATGAGACTCCTATTGCATCTTTTTTTCCAATGTTAATCTTGATAATGATGGGACTGGAGATGAGTAACCTTTAGTTAAAAGGCATCCCAATGATTCGGAGTTTTTAGATCTTGATGCTAAGATTGATGAAAGTGGGATTGAAGAGGTCAAAACTTTAAATAGCAATGAACCCACTCCTTTGGATTTAAAAGAATTTAATCATGGTAGCTGATCTTTGATTGATTGTATTTCCTTGTTGCAATCCATGTTGAATTCTCCTAATGCTTATACAAAACAAGGCTTTTACTAAACATATTGTTGATGCTATGATGAAGGCTCTTGAAGAAAAACTTGAGTTGGAAGTTTCTATACCTAGAAATCTTTATGATGAGTGGGAACCTACTATTAAGATTAAGATTAAATATTATGAGTGCCATGTTTTGTGTGATTTGGGTGCTAGCGTTTCCACTATTCCAAAAACTTTATGTGATGTGTTAGCTTTCCATGAATTTGATGATTGCTCCTTAAATTTGCATCTTGCGAATTCCACTATAAAGAAGCCTACGGAAAGAATTAATGATGTTCTTATTATTGCAAATAGGAATTATTTGCCCATAGATTTCATTGTTCTTGATATAGATTGCAATCCTACATGTCCTATTATTCTTGGTAGACCTTTCCTTAGAACGATTGGTGCAATTATTGATCTGAAGGAAGGGAATATTAGATTCCAATTCCCATTAAGGAAGGGTATGGAACACTTTACTAGAAAGAAAATAAAATTACCTTATGAATCTATCATGAGAGCTACTTATGGATTACATACCAAAGATGACAATACCTAGATCTATTGTGTTTTGCCTAGCTAGGGACGTTAAACAATATCGCTTGTTGGGAGCCAACCCAATTTTATTTTGCTTTCAGTTTTTTGTTTCTGTTTTGGTGTGTTTGGCACATTATAACTTATGTAGTAATTGTGTTTTTGTGTTTAAATTAGTGTCTGAGCCAAGTAAAACCTTTGGGGTGATCTATGGTAGTTGTTGATTTGATCTTGCTAGAAAACAGAAACTTTTCCGCTCATTCCAGGATTTTTATGATTATTTCAGAGAGTCAAATTGATCTGAAATTTTTACACAGGATTTATATACAAATTTTACTGGTTTTCCTAATTGTTCAGAATTTTTAGAGTTCCATAAGTATTCGAAGTTTACAGATTTCTACAGACTGTTCTGTTTTTGACAGATTCTGTTTTCTTTGTGTTGTTCGCTTATTTTGATGTACCTATGGGTCGTATCGGGGGGTATGAGTCATGGAAAAGTTTGAATACAATAGGTATTACAAGAATATAAATAAAGAATGAGTTCACAACAGTACCTAAAGTGGTGATTTATTTTTTCTTATACTAACGGATCTCATGAGTTTTCTGTTGAGTTTTGTGTTGTGAAGTTTTCAAGTTTTGGGTGAAGATTTGATGGACTATGGAATAAAGAGTGGCAAGAGCCTAAGATAGGGGATGCCCATGAAACCCCAAGTCATATTCAAGGATACCAAAAATCCTAAGCTTGCGGATGCCCCGGAAGGCATCTCCTCTTTCGTCTTCAATCCACCGATAAATTTACTTGAGGCTATATTTTTATTCACCACATGATATGTGTTTTGCTTGGAGCGTCTTGTATGATATGAGTCTGTGTTTGTTAGTTTGCCACAATCATCTTTGCTGCACACATATTTAGAGAGAGACATGCTGAATCGTGAATTTTTTAGAATACTCTATATGCTTCACTTATATCTTTTGAGCTAGGCAATGTTGCTCTAGTGCTTCACTTATATCTTTTTAGAGCATGGTGGTGTTATATTTTATAGAAATTATTGAACTCTCGTTCCTCACTTATATTATTTTGAGAGTTTCTTAAAACAGCATGGTAATTTGTTTAGGTTATGAATTTAGTCCTAATATAATGGCATCCAAGAGGGATATAATAAAAACTTTCATATTAAGTGCATTAACAACTATGATAAGTTGGATTCCTTGCATATAGTTTCGAGATAATAGGGATGGTAATATGAGAGTTGTGCTAGTGATTAGTTGTGAAATGAAGAGATACGTGTGTTAAATCTTGTGATTCCCGTCGCATGCACGTATGGTGAACCGCTATGTAACAAAGTCGGAGCATGATTTGTCTAATGATTGTCGACCATTGTGTGAGGGTCGGGAGCACGCGATGGATAACTCTTACCAACTTCTCCCCTAGGAGCATGCGTCTAATGCTATGTTTGATGACTAATAGAATATTTCAATAAGTATGTGAGTTCTTTATGACTAACGTGAGTCCATGGATTATACGCACTCTCGCCCTTCCATCTTTGGCCAGCCTCTCTAGTACCGCACATTTTCGTCGGTACATCAAACCCTCCTTACTCAAAATAGCCACCATATATTCCTCAAAACAACCACCATACCTACCTATTATGGCATTTCCATAGCCATTCCGAGATATATTGCCATGCAACTTCCACCATATAGTTTTCTATGACTTGCATCATCACTTCA
The DNA here is from genome assembly GCA_022496015.1 of Hordeum marinum. Classification (NCBI taxonomy): domain Eukaryota; kingdom Viridiplantae; phylum Streptophyta; class Magnoliopsida; order Poales; family Poaceae; genus Hordeum; species Hordeum marinum. The sequence goes on along the minus strand of CM039674.1, from coordinate 502,588,964 downwards.
TATTGCATATAGAGTTTTATCTTGTCATAGGAATCGAGTTGTAATTTATTTTTCTTTGAGTTATAATTAAATAAAAGTGTGATGATTTTTCATTAATAGAGCATTGTCCCATGAGATAAAAGGATGATGGAGGCTATGACTCCCTCACAAGTTAGGACGAGTATCCGAACTTTACAAATAATAAAAGAGGCCAGTGAAGCCCAAACCAAAAAAAAGAGGCCCAAGAATCCCATGAAAAAAATGAGAGAAAGAGAGAAGGGACAATTGCTACTATATTTTTTCACACTTGTGCTTCAAATTAGCACCATGATCTTAATGATAGAGAGTCTCCTATTTTGTCACTTTCATATAACTAGTGGATATTCATTTTTGCACGACCACTTAGTTTTATTTTTGAGCTTTCATACACTTATAGCTCGAAGTTCATTTGTTGCATGGCAATCCCTACTCACTCACATTGATATCTATTGATGGGCATCTCCATAGCCCGTTGATATGCCTAGTTGATGTGAGACTATCTTCTCCTTTTTCCTTGCACCCCCACCATATTCTATTCCACCTATAATTCTATATCCATGGCTCACGCTCATGTATTGCGTGAGAGTTGAAAAGGTTTGGGAACACCAAAAGTGTGAAACAATTGCTTGACTTGTTCATCGGGGTTGTGCATTATTTAGATACTTTTTGTGGGGAAGATGGAGCATAGCCAGACCATATGATTTTGTAGGGATAACTTTCTAAGGCCATGTTAGTTCGAAAGGACACGACTACCTTGTTGGTGTGCTCGAAGTATTACTGTTTTTATGTCAATAGTAGACTATTGTTTTAAATATAACGGATCTGAATATTCATGCCACAATAAATAATATTACATGGATAAATATGTTGGGTAACATTCCACATCAAAAATTCTGTTTTTTATCATTTACCTGCTCGAGGACGAGCAGGAATTAAGCTTGACGGGGTTTATACCCCTAGGTAGGCCAAAGCAACGGGGTCTACCCCCCTTTCGCTTCCAAGAAAAACTACACGGCCGGCTGGCCATGGCCGACTGGAGAATATCCGGCGCAAGCCAGTGCCGTCTAGCGCCTCGGCCGGCTGATCAAGGAGCCGGTTGGGCCCTCGGCCGGCTGGGCACGGCCATCTGCCCACAGGCCGGCTCTTCCGTTGACATCGGGACAGACGTGCCCCGTCCCGTCCCTCTGTGCACGGGTACGATGACGCGACGTGATCGGCACGACGCGCGGCCCTGTGGCTACAGTGGCCGCTGACGCACCACCGCGCGTGGCTACAGTCCAACCGTCCCGGCCGCTTACCTTGGTGAGTGCGACTAGGCGAGGGAACAGTGTCGGCACGCCCTCGCCACTCGATTACCTGCCACGGCATGGCTACTGTGCCGCCAGCCGTATCGGAGACTTCGGCCGGCTGGCGCTAGACAATGCCCCCAGGGGGGCCATGCCGCGGCAGGTGGGCGAGGGCCAATCACAGATTCGACTGGCGGGACCCAATGGGAGATGGGACCGCTCAGTCGGCGGGCCCCTGCCAGCGACGAGACTCCACGAGTGGCAGGACCCTCTTGCCAGCCGGAGAGACTGTCAGCCGGGTCCCCCCACCTTTGTACTTATGACATATTGTAAGACCCGGGGGTTGGCCTATAAAACCTCTCGAGCCCCCCATGCAATGGGGACGCACGCATGAACGATCGTCTCCACACCTACCCTTCTAGCAGCAGAGGAAGAGGAGCTGGGTGCCCCTTCTTCCTCCTCTAGACACAGGTCCAAGAGAAACCTTGTAATCGTACCTATCCATCCAACGAAACCAGGCAGTACTAGGGGTGTTACCTCCCACGGAGGGCCTTGAACCTGGGTACATTGCGTGTCATCATCGCTTGTGCCCAATCTCACACCCAGAGCCCGTCGGCGTCCTATGGCCCCAACACCTACGATAAGCCACCCCATGGCATCTGTCATGAGAAAACGACGATAGTTGGCGCCCGCCGTGGGGCCATACGCGGCGCCGACCAGATTCACGCTCTGGGCGGGACCCCTCGCCATTCCCCGTCGTCGCCGCTCGTCTTGGCGAAATTGTGGGGAGCTCGCAAGGCTTGCCTCAACACGCCCTGCGGGCAACTCCGTCGGCCTCACGACCGACATCGACGCGCTCACCGAGCGCTTCGACAGGCCCAGCCTCGCCGACGCTCCGGCCGCTGACAAGTACCCCGCGGGGGTGCTCGTCTGCGCTGGCCCGCCCACAGCAGTGGGCACACTCGCTATGGCTCAGCCCAGTGGGTCCCACGATCGCGTTGGAGTGATGGCCATTACTTCCTCCATCACATCCGGATGGGCGCGGGTCGCGGCTACCGCTGCCCCCGCCCGCGACGGCACGTCCGACCCGCTCGGCACGGCCCTCCGGGGCATGAGCACCCCGATCGCCCCAACGGCAAACCCCAACACTGCCGCGACCGATCTCGAGGCGGCTCGCCGCATCCTTTTAGAGGACGCCACCGCCCTCGCGGCCACCCGGCACCGCATGGAGGCGGCACAGCGGGAGTACGCATCCGCCTAAGGTCACACCCCGGCTGGCACTGAGCCCAGCCGGCGCGGGGTTGTGCGCGACCGTGGCCGCGTGGTCGCCGAAATCCTCGGCGGCAAAATGCCCGTCTACGACACCCCCGCGGCCAACCTGTGGGCTCTCAAGGTGGCCTACGAGGAATTGGCCACCTTGGATGGCGAAGAGCGTGCCACCCACGAGCGCCACATCAACGAGCTTATCGATGCTGCTGATGCGCAGCAGCATCTACTAGCAACAGGCGGTGCCACCACTGAAGGACCCCGGCCCGAGCGCGAGGGCAAGGGAACTGCCGGCCGCTAGGCGGCCCAGTACTCCTAGTCCCCTCGCGTCTCTGGCCGCCAGGTCGAAGTGAACGACCCCCGGCCCTCTCAGACGCCTGGGAGTGAGCAGCCGGCGCACCAACGAGCCGCCTCGAAGCGACCGCCACTACGAAGCACCAGCATCCGGCGCAGCCAGGGGCACACGTCGCCTCCATGATGTGGGTCGCGGCAGTCGGCGCCACCCACCATCTGTCCCGAACTCTCGGCTCGGCTCGGACCACGCGTACCCCGCAACGAGAACGATGCCCACAACTGCATCGATAGACTCGCGCAATCTGCCCTCCTCGAAGAGGAGGGCTCGATTGGTCTGGCCTACTTCGGCCCCCGGATTCATATCGAGCCGTTCCCAACCGGCTTCACGCTTCCTAGGGACACCCCATAATACAACGGGCCGCCAAACCCGAGGATTGGCTGGTGGACTACACCCGAGAATAAGCGCGTAGCCGTTCGCTACGCCCCCCTCATGCTGATCGGCTCGGCCCGCACCTGGCTCAACAGCCTGGCGACCGGAAGCATCAACACCTGGACAGACTTCAAGGAGGCCTTCATCCGCAACTTTACCGGCACCTACAAGCGGCCTGGCCGTCCCCATGAACTCGCCATGTGCATTCAGGGGCCGGAAGAATCCCTCCGTGACTACTCACCCGATGGACCGAGCTCCGCAACTCCTGCGAGAGGGTGCATGAGATGCAAGCTGTGCAAAACTTCATCGAGGGCTGCCGAGACGGCACCCCTCTCAAGCATAAGCTCCTGTGCTCCGAGCCGGCCACGCTTGCCGAGCTCATGACCAAGGCGGACAAATACGCCATGACCGATTCGGCCATTCGTGTGAAGACGACCCCGCCCGGCAAGGTGATGACAACGCCGGCCGCGACCCGGCCGGCTGCCGACAACTGGCAGCCGCAGAACAACAAGCGCAAGAACAACCAGTCGGATCCCCGCTATGAGAGACGGCAAGTCAATACCATCGAGGATCAAGAGCCGGTTGCCCAGCCTCCCGACTAGCGCCAGCGCACCGGCAAGGCGGCCTGGCAGCCGAAGCTCACCTTCGAGCAAATGCTCGATCTCCCCTGCAAGAACCACTCAGGGGCCAAACCCTTTACGCGCACGCTCCGGCAGTGCAGCTTCTCATAGCGATTGGCCTGCGGGGATGGCCTCCCGGCTCCCCCTGCGCCGCCAGCCCGTGCGCCGGCCCCGGCCCAAGCTGCCGCCCCGGCGGCGGTAGCGACTCCGAACGACAATCGTCTAATCGACCAGTTCCCCAACCAGGACGGTTGCTACGTCGTCTTCACCAGTGAAGAGACGGGCAAGCACACTGAGCGCTGGCTCCGCCGTGAGGTGAATGCCACCATGCCGGCAACTCCCCAGGTCATGCACTGGTCGGAGAAGCCAGTCACTTGGAGCCAGGCCGATCACCCTATCGTGATGCCGAATCCCGACAACTATGCCTTGGTCCTCGACCCCACCATTGCCACCAAGGAGCGAGCTTGCCGCTTCTCGCGGGTGCTGATAGATGGCGGCAGCAGCATCAACATTCTCTACCTCGACACGATGCATAAGCTGGGGCTGAAGATAGAAGACCTACAGGCGAGCCCGATGGTTTTCCACGGCATCTTGCTTGGGAAGTCCAGCTCCCCTGTCGGCAATATCACGCTCGACGTCCTCTTCGGTGGACCCGGCCATTTTCGCCGCGAGCCAGTACCGTTCGACGTCGTGGACCTCGCGAGCCCGTACCACACGCTGTTGGGCCGGCTGGCTCTTGTCAGCTTCATGGCGGTCCCCCATTATGCCTACCTCAAGCTCAAGATGTCGGGCCGCAAGGGAATCATCACCATCAAGGGTGACTACAAGATGTCGCTCGAGTGCACTCGAGACGGCAGACGGCTGGCTGAGGCCCTGAGATCGCTGAGGAAAGGCGGCAGCTCGACCGGCTCGTGGCCCTTGCTGCCAGCCAACTCCGTCCTTGCAATCCGTCAGTGAAGCCTCCTTCCATCTGTCTAAGGACACCAATAAAATCCCGCTTGACCCGGATAACCCGGCTTAGTGCGTCACGATCGTCTCCCGCCTCGACAACAAATAGGAAGGCGAGCTCGTCGACTTCCTCCGTGAGAATCGGGACATCTTCGCATGGTCCCCGAAGGACATGCCGGGTGTTCTGAGGAAGTTCGCCGAGCACAAACTCCATGTCCGGCCAGACGTCAAGCCGGTCACGCAACCCCTACGCCACTTCTCTAAGGAGAAGCGGCGTACTATAGGCGAAGAGATCGCCCGGCTGCTCGCAGCCGGGTTCATCATGGAAGTGTTCCATCCGGACTGGCTGGCCAACCCAGTCCTGGTACTAAAGAAGAAGAAGAATTGGCGCATGTGCATCGACTACACCAACCTGAACAAGGCGTGTCCCAAGGACCCATTCGCCCTGCCGTGGATCGATCAGGTCATCGAATCCACGGCTGGCTACGACTTGCTGTCCTTCCTGGACGCCTACACAGGCTACCACCAAACCAAGCTGGATCCGGAAGACTGGCTCAAGACCTTCTTCATCATGCCCTTTGGGGCCTACTGCTACATCACCATGTCCTTCGGCCTGAAGAATGCGGGCGCCACCTTCCAACGGTGCATGCAGAAGTGCCTCCTGCCTCAGATAGGCAGGAACGTCCACGTCTACGTCGATGACATCGTCATCAAAACCAAGAAGCACTTCAGCCTCCTCGATGATCTCCGGGACTCCTTCGCGAACTTATGCGAGTACAAGATCAAGCTTAATCCAGACAAGTGTGTGTTCGACGTTCCCTCTGGTCAACTCTTGGGATTCTTCGTGTCCACCCGCGGCATCGAAGCTAACCCCAAGAAGATCTGCCCAATCGAACACATGTCGAAGCCGACCCGGCTCCATGACGTCCAGAAGTTCACCAGCTGCCTCGCCTCTCTCAGCTGGTTCATCAACCGGCTGGGAGAGAAGGACCTGCCCCTCTACGGGCTCCTTCGCAAGATGTCTCTAATCGAGACGGGTCAAACCAAGAGGTCGGGCTTCTTTGACTGGCCTGACGAGGCGGACGAGGCCTTCCGCGGCCTCAAGAAGGCTATCACCCACGCGCCCATCCTGGCCGCGCCGGCTGAGAAGGAACCGATGTTCGCCTACATCACAGTGACCACCCGCATCATCAGCGTTGTCCTGGTGGTCGAGCGGCCGGAGGAGGGCAAGTCCCTGCCAATCCAACGACCCGTCTACTACCTCAGTGAGGTCCTCTCCACATCCAAACAGAACTACCCCCACTACCAAAAGATGTGCTATGGCATATACTTCGCCGCCAAGAAGGTCAAACAATACTTCCAAGAGCACAGCATTACCGTGGTGAGCATGACCCCGCTCGGCAAGATCATGAGCGGCCGGGACTCAACTGGCCGGATCGCCAAATGGGTTATCGCCCTCGCCGATCACGAGATCTAGTACAAGCCAAGAACCACCATCAAGTCACAGGCATTGGCGGATTTCCTCGTCGACTGGGCGGAGATGGAGATCGTTCCGCCTCTCCCAGACTCCACGCACTGGTGCATGCATTTCGACAGCTCGAAAATGAGGACCGACCTGGGTGCCGACATAGTCCTCTCCTCCCCGAAAGGTGATCAGCTCAGATACACCCTCCAGATCCACTTCGCCGCCTCCAACAATGTGGCTGAGTACGAGGCCATCATCCATGGCCTTCGGCTCGCCAAGGAGATTGGCATCAGGCGCATCCTCTGCTTCGGTGACTCCGACCTTGTGGTGCAGCAGGTCTCTAGCGAATGGGACGCCAGGGATGCCAACATGGCCAGCTATCGCTTCCTCGTCCAATAGCTCATCGGCTCCTTCGAGGACTGTGAGTTTCATCACATCCCACGGGCGGAGAACAAGGCGGCGGACGCGCTGGCAAAGATCGGCTTCACTCGACATGCCATCCCAGTCGGCGTCTCCCTCGAATGACTGCTCAAGCCGTCGATAAAGCCTTCCCCAGAATCGGAGTCAATCTTCGTGCCGGCGGGCGCCACCGGCCCATCGACGGCCCCGGCCGCGTCTCCGGCACCTTCACCACAGGCTACCGAACCATCGGCCGCCCCGCCATCTCCGATCGAGCCGGCGGCGTCCGGGCCGGCTAGCCCCGGCGGCATGGCCGTCATGATGATCATCGACCAGCTGGCCCTAGGGGCCGGCGAGCCAGACCCGGTGGCTGACCAACCAGCTCCGGAGGCAACCGTGCCGGTCCCGGGGGCTGGCGAGCCGGTCCCGAGGACTGTTCAACCAGTCCCGGGGGCTCCCGAGCTGGCTGCCGTCTCAGCTCCCTCATGAGCCTAGCCCATCTTAGTGTTTCTTCTTCGGGGCGAGCTGCCTCCAGACAAGGCTCTAGCAAGGCAGATCCAGCATTGGGCCTGGGCCTATGGCATCATCAACAACGAGCTCGTCCACTGCAGCACCATCGGCGTCTTCCAGCGATGCATCGAGCCGGAAAAGGGTCTGGAGATCCTCCTCGACATTCACCAGGGCGAGTGCGGGCATCATGCCGCCTCCCAGACCCTGGTGGCCAAGGCCTTCCGCCATGGCTTCTTCTAGCAGACGGCTCTCGAGGCAGCCAAGAAGTTGGTCGACGAATGCGAAGGCTGCCAACGCTTCAGCGTGCAAAACCACCTGCTGGCAACAACCCTCCAAACCATTCCCCTCTCATGGCCTTTTGTCGTCTGGGGCTGGACATGGTGGACCCGTTCAAGACCGCTCGAGGCGGCATCACACACTTGCTGGTGGCCATCGACAAATTCACCAAGTGAATCGAGGCGCGACCAATCAAGAAGCTAGACGACCCCACGGCCGTGTGGTTCATCGACGACATCACGGTACGCTATGGCGTTCCCCGCAGCATCATCACCGACAATGGCACCAACTTCGCCAAGGGCGCACTCGCGGGTTTCTGCTCCAAGCAAGGAATCCGGCTTGACCTGGCCTCTGTCGCCTATCCGCAGTCAAACGGCCAAGTCGAGAGGGCGAACGACCTCATCCTTTCCAGCATCAAGCCCTGGCTCGTGACGCCGCTGGTAAGGTCGAACGGCTGCTGGATCAACGAGCGGCCTATCGTCCTTTGGAGTCTCAGGACCACCTCGAACCGGTCAACCGGCTACACTCCCTTCTTCCTTGCGTATGGGTCTGAGGCAATCATCCCCACCGACATCGAGTTCGATTCACCTCGGGTCGCCCTATACACGGAGAAGGACGCAAATGAGGCAAGAGAAGACGGTGTTGACCTACTTGAGGAAGCTCGCGAACTGGCTTTGAGCCAGACGGCAATCTACGAGCAGAAGCTCCAGCACTACCACAGCAAGAGGATCCAGCCACTCTCGTTCCGCGAGGGGGACCTGGTCCTCAGACGGATCCTGCGTACCGCCGGACAACACAAGCTGTCCTCCCCATGGAAGGGCCCGTTCATCATTAGCAAGGCGCTACACAACAACGCATACTACCTGATAGACGCCCAGAAGCCGCAGAAGCGCAAAAGAGACGCTTCCGGTGAAGAGACGGAGCGCCCATGGAACGCGGCACTCCTGCGCCCGTTTTACTGCTGAGGAAGGTCAATGTATTTATGTATCCCCATCCTTTCGGGCTTATGAATGCAATGGGCATCCCAAGCCGGCTCTTGGGGCGCGCCCCGTTTCATTTCTTTCAAAAGTGTTCCTCACTCACCAGCTCCCCGGTCCGGCTCCCGGGCCCGAGGGCTAGCCGGCTGGACCTAGAAACGCCTCTGTGAAAAATGGCTAAGTAATGTGAGCTGGCCAAACTTCCCCACCCTTACCAGCTACAGAACCAGCTCCCGGCTGTCCGGATGACGGGGCCTCGGGGCGGCAAGGTTTGGCTCACGCGAAAGGTCAAAACAAGGGGAGACCCCTTCTAGGCCCAGCCGGACCCTCACCGCGTCTCTACCACTCTACTTATCTCGAAAAACCCTCGCGATTCCTAAGTTTTGAACCGGCTCCCTTGAGGCAGATGCCCCGACCCAGCTACAGACCGGTTCCCGGCTATCGGGCTGGCGGGGCCAAAACCAAAGGGGAAAAGGAATAAAAACGGAAAGAGTCGAGGCGGGCAAAAGAGGATAAGGACGAGACGGCATGAGTTGCAAGGCATTTACGACAGAATATTCATGGCATAAATATTAAGGCAAAAGTGGCCCATGGCCGGCATTCAGTTCATTACACAAACACCCCAAGTGGATGGATTCAAGTCTTACATGCAGGGAGGAAAAAGAGAAAGATAAAAAAGATGCCCGGGGGCTCAAACCACCGGCGCGTCGCCAGCCGGCGTGCCCCCAGCCGGCGTGTCACGGGGCGGCTCGGTCCTCGGCCCGGAGGTGGTCGTGGCCTTCGGATCAGCCTCCTTGTCACGGGGCGGCTCGGTCCTCGCCACGGAGATGGTCGCGGCCTTCAGGTCGGCCTCCTTCTCCTTCGACGCGGGCTCCTCGGTCTCGGCCGTCTCGCCGCTCGAGTCGTTGCTCTCATCGGCGACTTCGTCATCATCCGGGCCCTGAGGGATGCCGAATGAGTCCTCGGGCAGCAGCGGGCCATCCTCGCCAAGGGGCGGTAGGAACTCGTCCGTGTCGATGTACGACGCGAGCTCGTTGGCCCACTGGTCAAGGGCCGGCTCGCGGGCCTCCCACTCTGTGGCCGGCACATCCCGCATGGTCGCCAGCCGGCCTAGGTCCACGCCACATTACCAAGACGTGGCGAACCGGTGCGCCATCTGCGCCCCGGCTCGGGCAGCCGATGCCTTCCAGGCCTCGAGGCGGGGGATGGCGTGCTCCAGCCACTGAACCACGCGGTGCGTCGGAGCTCCCTCGCGGCCCGGCCACAGCACGGCGATGACCTCCTTGTCGGCGGTCTCGAGCCGCTCCATGCTCCGCTCGAGATGGGTCATCCGCATCTCGACGGCAATCCCAATCTCGTCCATGTCCCACGCGGCATGCTCCTCAATGGAGCGACCGCACTCCCAAAGGTATTCCCGATGCTTCTCAACGGCACGCGGAGCACGGCGATGAGTTTCTGGGAAATGTGCTGGAAGGAAGAAGAAGAGAAGGAAAGAAAAAGCAAGATGAAACACGAGAAACGGCAAAGGAAAGAGGAACCGGCTAGGGAAGGAGAGAGATTGGCACATACCTTCGATCGCGTCGTCCACCCAAATGGCAAAGTGGTACGTCGCCTCGCGCTCCGACTTTCGGGCCGCCTCCGAGGTGGCAAGGGAACCCTTGACTTCCTTGAGCGTCTTCTTGAGGTGGGTCACCTCGCCTTGAAAGGCGGCAGTCCTTAGGGAAGCGTCAGCCGCCTCCTTGATGGCCGCCTCCCGAGCCGCCACCTCCTTTGCCGCGGCGGTGCGGCGTGTGGACGCGAGTGCGGGCTTGGGTGCGATGGCGTGCGAAGAAGGAAGAGCGACAGCGAAGGAGGCCAGCAAGGAGGCAAGTGCGGCGCGGGTACCTCCCCCTCCTGCCCTTCCTCTCCTTTTATAGGGGAGGCCACGACTGAGGGACGTGGGATCAATTGCGCCCACTCCCCCCGGAAACTCCGCACGTGTGGGTGGCCCCGGGCCGTAATGGCCGCCTCGGGGCGCAGAGGACGGTCCTGCGCCCGAGGCCTATTGGAGTACGCCTGGGTCCTAGCAGGCTAGGCCCAGGCAACGTCCCGTCTCCCCACATGCGCAGGACCCCCTGCATCATTACGCGCCGCGTGGCGTGCCACGTGCCAGCACGGGTCGCGGGGCGCCGCGCCGGAACCTGAGGTGTCGGGTCCAACGGCTGATCTAGCTACCCCTTCGCCTTCGAGCCGGAGGCGGGTGCTGCTGAGGGGAAGCCGCCGGCTCCCCACCGTCCGCTAGACGCAGGCCCCCGCCGGCTTTGGGGACTACTGACAGGGTTTATACCCCTAGATAGGCCAAAGCAACGGGGTCTATCCCCCTTTAGCTTCCAAGAAACCCTTCTCCCTCGTATATGGGGCGGAAGCAGTTCTCCCCACGAAACTCATATACGGGTCACCTCGAGTGCTCGCTTATGATGAGCTTGAGCAAGAGTAGTTGTGGCAACATGACGCGGCACTCATTGAGGAAGACCGTCTTCAGGCTGCTGTGTGAGCTCCATGCTACCAGCAAGCTTTGTGTCGCTAGCATAGCTACAAAGTTAATGCCACAAGTCTTGAGGAAGGCGATCTTGTTCTTTCGCGAGTTCAGTCCGCCAAGAATTCCAACAAGTTGACGCCAAAGTGGGAAGGCCCTTATCGGGTAGTACTAGTCACCAGGCCTGGCGAAGTCTGCTTGGAGACCAAAGATGGCAGCCCAGTGAGCAACTCCTGGAATTTTCAACATCTACGTAAGTTCTACCCATGAGGCGCGGTTGTCGGGTCTCCCGGCAACCACCTTTTGTACTAGTCTTGCTGCCGAAAAGCATGTAATCCTTGGTTAAAAGCCAGGCGCAGACCCTGTGCGTAGTTGAATGAAGTTAAGTGTTTTGCAAATCTTGATTGATTCTCATGTTTAGTTATGTGCATGTTTGTCTGACATATTGCATTAAACTTCCTCCGGGCAAGAGGTAACAGACCGCCATGGTTCTACATCCATATTTTCTCTTCTTTTTTTTCCTCAAAGGACAGAAGGATACCTTGCGTGCAGCTTTGCCGATGGGGAAAGATGGTATGGATACCTACGGGCGACGTTCAAAACAAATCTTGTCGGAAGGAGTACAACAACGAAAAGATAAGTTGCAAAACCCCAAGTGAATTCTTGTTGTGAAATTATGTTCCTTGGACGATTTAAACTTCTGTATGGAAAACCTGCACGCACGGGAACCTTGCCATGATTGGTTGCACCCTTACTCTGTTTCGGGTCCGCTCAACGGCCTAAGTGGCTGCGCCCGCACTCTTGTTTCGTTTAGAGTCCGTTCAACGACTCAAGGGGCTGTGCTCGCGCCCTTATTCTGTTTCGAGCATGATTAACAGCTTAACCGGCTGCGCCAAGAATGCCGAGGCATCTTGCCGGCGGTGGCACTGCCAACAGGCTGCTAAGGACCCGTTCCTCAAACCGCTCGCGGTAGGGCTACACACACTGGCAACATTCTTCCGAGTGGGTGTAGGGAAAGTTCCATGCAAAGTAACAGTCTAACAAGGAAGATAGTATACAGTTATTCAAAATAGGGTGAAATTTACATGAGATGTCACCTTTTCCGAAGTACATCTTTATTTGACTTTCTCCCCTAGGGGAGATTACAAGAAGAAAAAGATGGAAAGGGGGGCAGATTACAAGAAGAAAAAGATGGCGAGAGCCCCGGTAGAAGCCCGGCCTGACCCCTCTGGACCAGCATTGTGCAGCGCGGCAGGGCTTCCAGATGGGCAGGCAAGAGCCTGACCCCTCCTAGACCAGCATTGCATGGAGGAGAGGGCTAGCGCGGGCGAAAAGGAGGATGGACCCCAGAAGCCGAGGTCCACGGGCCTGCCGGAAGCTCCAGCTGGAAGATGAGGCAGCGCCTGGGACAAAGGCCCCCGGCAAGATCGTCCTGCCGGGAGGGGGAGACGCATGAGGTTGGCGGTGATGGTGCGGCCGACGATCAGTTCGAGCTCGAGTCGTCGAGCTCCGACTTGATGGCCCGAAGACCAGACTCATCATCATCGTCTTTGCTGATGTCCTCCTCGTCACTCTCACTCGAGGAAGAACTTTCGGCACCGCTCGAGCTCTCTTCATAGCAGCTGAGACGGACGTCTGAGCGCCCATAAATCTAGACAGAGAGCAGATTGGCCTCCGTCATTTTAAAACGAAGGACGTGCCCTTCCTGGAGGTTGATGGTGCGGGCGAAGGTCTTCCAGCCACGCCTGAGGAACATGATGCGACTCGCTGGGTACTTGACGTCCACCCGCGTCGCGCCATTACAACAACCATGCGCCCGTAACCACAGGACGGGCGGCTCGTCGGCCTCCATCGCCCTGGCGATAGGGCAAGGGAGGCACAGATGGCTCCGGATGGGACCGGCCAGTTCGAGGACGAACTCCAATGTCATCCCCTCGGCGTGGGTCTTCTCAAGGAAGAGGCCTGGCGTCGAAGGAGGTGGTGGGGCAGCGCTCTGCCTCCCCCAACCTCGGCCTCCACGACAGCCACGACCCATCGTGCCTCTTCCACACACGTGCTCGGGACGCCCTCTGCCTCTATGGTTGAAGTGGTGGCATGATCCCGACGAGAGCTCCTCCTTGGAGTTGAGGATGGTGGCCTCCCTCGCCCCTTGTTCATGGCTAAGGGCAAGTGCCACTCGAAGGCTGGGCAGATGTGGAAGGACAAGCTAGGGAGGTTCACACTCGGAGGAGGGAGGAAGGATGGATGAGCACCGCCCTCGCTATCCCTAAATTTATAGGGAAAAGCGTGGGGCTGGCTCTCCCCTGCTCCAAGGGTCGCCGCCCACCTCCTCCAATAGCGGCGCCCTCGCTCACAGGGCGAACAACAACCGCCCCGTTGCTCCAATCCATGATGCTATAGTTAGTGCCTTTCCCAGGACTTTAAGTCACGGGAGCCCGTTGCTGGCTTCCCGCTATGCATGTGGCGCGTGTGGCGGAAATGAGCTGACGCAATAATTGAAAATTTGACGACCGCGAACGCGCACGTATCCCACATCCCGCATTCAAGGGGCATCATGGAGAGACGCGTTAAATGCAATAATCAGGACTGCAAGGCCCTGCCACGTGTGCCCGTGCACTCATTGGGCCTAGCCCAACAACGCCTCGCACCGTGTGTGGCCTAGGCCCGGGGGCTCCTGTCGGAGCACTAGAGTTTTGGGCTCTCTAGTACCCCTTACTCATGCACGGGCAGTAGTAGCCACCCTGGCAACGAGGCCCGGTAGGGACTTGCCAGGTACAAGCATAGGAGAATCAAGACCCTCGGCAAGACCTTGTAGGGATGGCCATCAAACCCTCAGGCAAGACAAAGCCCCAGCAAGACCCGACAAGCCAAAGCCCCGGCAAGGCCCCGCCAGTGCACAGGCTAGGTGTCGCCCCGCCTGGGCACGTGTCGCGGCGTCAGCGATGGTGGGGCTAAGCGGTGTCAATGGGATGGGCTCCTGTCTCGTCCCGTGGACAGTCAGAGATGCCTGACAATGCATTAAATGCGTCTGTCCTATTCCGTCAGTGTTAGGTATGATAGCATTGTAGCTCTGTACATCCTGTGTATGCATTGTATGCCATTGTTGTTGATCCCCTTTAGAGTATAAAAGGAGCCCCAGGGCGATACGGTAGAGGAATTTTGGTTTTTTTTTGCACTTTTAGACTTTTGGCTTTTTGACTTTGGGACCTTCTAGCTCACACGCGTAGTAGCTAATCATAGCGCTCCTGTAGCTAGAACCCTAAGAACACCCTCAATACAACCAAGGAGGAGTAGGGTTTTACGCATCTTTGCGGCCTGAACCTAGGTAAAAACCACGCATGTTGTTCATCAAACTTGCTCTTTGTGCGAGCCTTCTCCCCTGCCGAACCGAAAGGTGTCCCTCTAATCCCATAGTTGTTCATTCCCCACGACAGGACTGATGAGTAAAACAACAATATCGTGGCTGAAGAAGTGAGACACCAGCTTGCACCGAAATGTCCGCCTCTAGAGGAGAAAATATATCTGATGAAAGCGAAGCGAACTCTGGAGGCCCTTATGCGACCACCACCGCCTCCGTCGCAATCAAACTATGACCGATGTATTAAAAAGATACGTGATCAACCGAGGCGGACAAGAAGCATAGGTAGCAGTGGCACAAGAAGTAGGAAAATATTTCCCCAGCTCGGCGAACAAGAACTGCAATTGTGCCCTCCGCTCAAGGTGGTTACCGATATCGCTAATGATCGAGAGAAAGTGGCCACTGTTCTTGCTATCACTGCTACTGATTACTTACCCAACTTGGTACATTTTGAAATGGCTGAGGTTGTACAAACCTTAAGATAAGCGAAAGGGAAGCCCCTCGTTACATGTGAGGAGCCCGACCATCTACCAACGATGATGCCACAATTGCATGACTCGCACTTGAAAGCCTGCAAGGACGGGACCGACAATATCTTCGTGGGAATTAAAGATGAGCACTTATTGAATGGAGAGCAGTTGTTGTTCCTTGAATTTCAAAAAATATTTCAGTTATACAATAAAAAAACTCGACAAACTATCGTCAGTTCCTATTGCCTGTAAGTATTTTTTCTGTAATTAAGTCTCTAACTCAGCTCGTTCATTGCATGTATTAATTGTCCTCACACTATATTACGCAGATTGAAGATCCTCGAATGCAAACAACAATGAATCTATGACATCGGGTTCATTGGCCAATTTTATAAATGAACATATGTTCAAAATAATCTTGCCGATATAGAGAAAAACTTGCTAAAGGCGTTACTTGGACAACAAACCAGAAAGGAAATACTATTTCCTTACAACTTCAAGTGAGTGTTACTATCTTATGCACATTCTATTTCGCTTACTCGAGGTTAAGTGCAATTAACGAGTTATGCGTGCGCAGTCTCCACTTTATTCTGCTAGATATTCAGCTTGAAGAGGGAAAGAAAATGTCTTGGACTCGAGACATAAAGACCCCAAGGAGGGGACAAATATGAGGCAAATGGTTCAGAAGTAAGTTCAATCATTATCGCAACATATCGGTAACTTTCGTTCATTTTCTGATATCAAGTAATCATTTTCTTTCTCAGACAGGGTTTGAAAAAAGTTCACCAAAAAGGTTAAGGGTGTCAGCTGGAAAACGGAGCTGCAATTTGTACACCCCAAAGTAAGTACTACTCCAGTATCGCGCATCTCTCGTTGATGCTAGTTTCAATATCATTATCATGCTTGGTTATCATTTTGATTAAACTCTATTCTCGTAAAGTTCTTGTTGCAGGCACCCGGGATTAATTTATGTGCATACTATGTTTGTGAGTTCATTCGTCACTCAACCTCTAAGCAGGGTCGGGGCATATCTTTACAACAATTTGAAATACGTAAACAGTATTCATATTTTTATTTTATTACCATCATTTGTGTTGAGTTTCATTCATATATTGACCCCCTTCATTAAATTAAATCTGGCAGAAGCGGGACAAACTCCTACCAACTGATCGCATACGAGCACTTCAAAAGGAATTGGCGGGATTCTTCATTGATCATGTCATACCTAAACATGGAGAATACCATCGGGAGGTGATATGCGATGTTGGCAATTAGATATTAAGATCGTAAGAGATGTTATATTGTATATATTATATGTAATAGTGTCGAATAGATTTACGTAAACTTGTTGCATTGTTCGACTAAGCACGGAGAAAGAGAGCTCACTTCTTCTCTCTCTATGTTGATCATGAAGATGTTATGTAATGATGTTCTTTCATTTTTATATGTAGTAGCTAGCGTCAAGTTGAATGAAAAGCATAAAATAAAAATGGTAAACACAAAAACAAAGGGAGGAAACACAATATGAAAACTCCTAAACCCTCCAAAATCCCTAAACCCCTCCTTTCAAAAAAAAATAGCGCCTGGCAGCTACTCACGTGTGGCTGCCTTTTAGTCCCGGTCGGTGTTACCAACCGGGACTAAAGGTCCTCCTGCCAGGCGCTCCACAGCGGTCACGTGAAACTCCTTTAGTCCCGGCTCGTAGGCCAACCAAGACTAAAAATAACAGGCATTAGTCTTGATCGTTTTGTCCTGGTTGTAGAATCGGGACTAAAAACCCTTTGAAACCGGGACTGTTGTCCTGTTTTCTACTGGTGAAAGTGAGAGAGTGTGTGGCTCAAGAGAGAATGAAATAGGAGGAGTGAGAGCCTGCCTATAAGAAGGCAGGTGCAAAAATGTCAAACGAATGACCAGATACCAGTCAAACGGCCTTGACTAGACAAAAATAACACGGGAGGGCATTCTATATCCTATATAATCATACGTGCAAATAGTTGTTTCTCACAAACTCAATTATCTTAACATGCAACTGTGCAAAATAATCGTGTCATCATGCATGTCATATCACATTTAATCTTCTCAACATGCAACTAAGCCAACTCAATATGCGAGTATGCAAGGGAAAATACACATCTTAATGTAATGCATGTATATTAAATAAGTAAGGACAGTGATAACGAACTAACCGAACGATCTGCAGCCCAATGCGCGAGCATGTATGAGCTGAGAAAATTTCCATTGCGTGCGACTATCCCTCTATCGATTACCATGAATTTGTTTTAAATAAGCAGCTTTACTTAATTAAATGTGCATGCAAGCATATGGGACAAAAATGCTGATGTCATCAAAGATTTTCTTCAAAATTAAAATTCAAAATGTTTGTATCTCAAACCATCGCTCCGATCGAAAAATTGTTTTCACATAAAAGATTCGTCACGACGAGACCTTCGAAATTAGATCCTATGTTAATATGTTCCGATGACTTTTTTTGGGGGCCAAAAGTTATCACCCTAGGTTAGGTAAGTTATCACATCTCTGTTTATAAGTTACCGCCTTGCTTATATGGAAATTACCGGGGCATACAAATGGTAAACCAACTTTCTCGCCACTTGCAAATGAACTAGAAAACATAATAGCTAATGGCATCCTAGATTCTTCCATATTTCAAAACTTCAAACTGTTTTATAGCTCAAATCGTCAGTCCGATTGAAACTCATTTTCACACTGAAGATTTGTCACGACGAGACCTTCAAAACTAGGTCTCATGTTAATATGTTCCGACAACTTTTTTGGGTCAAAATTACCACGTCTGGGCATGCTTGTGCTACATATTTTACCATGTTGTTTACATAGATATTATCAGGGCATAAATCCGGTTTCTCCAACCTTCTTATCAGGTCGGGTTAAAGTTACCACGATGTTTGTGCATGAGTTATCATGTATATGATGTGTATAGTACCAAACTATCTACACGAAAAGATATCGGGGGTATGTTTTCAGACAACCCCCTCATCAACTTTATCGGGACCGAGGCACATAAGTTATCAGGTCTGCGATGTGTGAGTTACCATGTTGTTCACACAAATGTTACCGGGGGATATTTCATCAATCCTCTCGCCCCCAATGCCAAAGTTATCATGACCGATGTACATAAGTTATCAGGTCTGCGATGTGTGAGTACCATGCTATTCAGATAAAAGTTACCAGGTGGATATTTCATCAACCACCCTTGCCCCCTCCCCCGGTGGCCAAAGTTACCATGACTAGAATACATAAGTTGTTAGTCAGCGATGTGTAAGTTACCATGCTAATCACCCAAAAGTTACCGAGGGTATATTTCATCACCCCATGCGCCGCGCGCAAAAATTACCACGGGGGTGTACATAAGTTATCAGGTATGCCATGTGTGAGTTCAGGCATATGCATGTGACGAGAAGGTTCGAGAAATCATTTTTATGCCCCGGCAATTTCTTCGTAAACAGGATGATAACTTATACCACACAAGCGTGATAACTTATATAGCACTCACGTGGTAACTTTTGGACCGAACAAAAAAGTCATCGAAACATATCAACATGGGATCTAGTTTTGAAGCACTCGTCGAGGCAAAAAATTTATGTGAAAACAATTTTTTGATCGGACCGACTGTTTGAGCTACAAAACATTTTGAAGTTTCGAAATACAAGAGAATCTAGAGTGATGTCAACAATTTTTTCTTACATGCATGTATGTCATTACCCTTTGTAATTAGGTGATGGACTCATACGCACATGAGTGGAGGGCATGCGTGATTGCATCGCAGGGGACCAATAGGGGACAGATTTATTCGCGTGCAGGAGTGCTCGATCGCGACCACGGGATGAAAAATTAACGGCGCCGAAGTCGTTCGGATCTAAGGAACAGATCCGAACGTTCGGATTTTACAAATTTCGAATAAGTAATACTTTCTCTGTTTGTAATTATAAGTCTTTTTATAAATTGCACTTATTTTGTAAATTCATTTATTTTGCTCCGTATGTAGTCCATGATGAAACCTTTAAAAATACTTATATTTAAAAATGAAGGAGTATTTAATAACTATTTAACAGTCAAATATATTAAATTATAGGTGTTGAGTTTCAACATGTTCTCATAATGGTAATCAGAACACTAATGGCCTCTTTGATTCATAGGATTTTCAAAACAAAGAAATATGAAAAATACAGGAATATGATGGCATGTCCTACAACATCCTATAGGATTTGAAAGAACGTTTGATAGCACAGCAAAAAACAAAGGAATTCAATAAAGAGGTTTGATGTCACGTCCAAGATGCGCACCTATCCATTTAAGGCACGAGGGCCTCGCAAGGGATAGAGGCGCATCTTGCCGTTAGTAAGAATAGTATCATCACAACATACAATACTGAATGAGAAGAGTATACAAGTTGGCTTACACTCGCCACATGCTAACTTACAATGTCACTCAAATCATAACATCAAGTTGAACACAGGGTCCGACTACGAACGAAATCAAACGATAAAAGAAGTTGCAAATGATACTATCAAGCTATCCCAAAGATCACGACCAGGTCCTCTACTCATCCGGATATGTCACATACATCCTGCCTCTCGTCATACTCCCACTGGAGCTGGGTAAGATCATCCTGCACGAACTCATCTGAACCTGTACCTGGATTGTTGTAGTAAAACTGTGAGCCACAGAGGACTCAGCTATCATGTGCCCAGGTATCGAGACTAAAGGTTGGGAAGGTGATGTTTAGTTTGCAGCAACACTAAGCATATATGGTGACTAGCTTACGCAACATGATATAAATATGAGTGGCCTATGAAGAACGAACGAATCTAGCATGATCTCTATGAGATCCTGAACACTTACTTACGACAAACATAACCCCACCGTGTTCTCTCTCGTATTATGTTCACGAGTAGAGATGATCACGGTTACTCACATAGTTGGTGTATTTTAATTAGCATGTACTTAAGGTCTGCTATAACCGGGTGTTAAACAAATATCCAAGTTGCCACATAAGCGCGGGCACGGCTTTCCGAAAGTTCTAACCCTACAGGGGTGCTCCAACTGATCCATTACAAAATTAACCACACTCCGTGGGAATACCTCGACTGCGGATCTCGCGATCATCATAGGGAATTCCAAAGGAATTCCAACACCTCGAGTAAACCCGAAGAAAGTCATACTCCACACGCAAGACACTCGATAAAGGTAAAAAAAATTCAGGAAGACCACCGACGTGTCGACGAACCCGATAAGAGCCGCGTATCTCGTTCTCAGGACACGACGGATGGAACTAGCTACGGGGAAAACCAATCCTCAAGTTGCCTCGAGGCAGACCCACAGGCAGCCCATTTTGGACCAACACTCATGAGGAGCACTGGCCCGGGGGTTGATTAAATTTTCCACGGGTTTGCAAGACCCTATGCAATTTTATTAAGTTGCTAAACAAATATAGTATCAATGTTGGGTCTTGCCAGACAAGTTTTAATCTCAACTGAATAACAAGGGGGTCCCTATAACAACCCCGAGCATGTTAGGAGCGCAAAGTATGAAAAACATAACATCGGTAACAAGGAACTAATGGCGGTAATAGCGAAACAAATCACTTAGCAAAAGTCCAAGCTTCCACCAATACCAAGATATATATGTGCATTAAATTAAATAACAGAATACTGTGATATCCAATCCATGTTATCGCATGGAACAACCTGCACCTGCAACTAAAATGCTATAAGAGGGGCTGAGCAGCGGTAACTTAGCCAATCAAAGGTTTGCTAGGATGTGGAGGTTAGAGTCTGTCATGGCAACATGGGAGCTGATATCAAGTGGTAGGTAGCGCAATTGTAACGATAAGAGCGAGAATCTAGCAAGCAAAAACTAGTAACGGGATCCGGGTACGATCATCTTGCCTGTTGGTTCTTCAGTGAAACAAGTAGCGGGATCCTCGTAATGGTACTCTCCTGGGTCCTCGTACTCAGTATCAACACTCGCGTCTACCCAAGAGAAACAGCAACAATAAACATCCAACCAAGGTGCAATGCACAACCAAAATGATGCATGACCACTTATGAAGATTTCTAACATGGCAATCCAAAACTAGTCATGTTTCACATGCAAAGTTGTTTATTAATGAATCTGGACAGAACCTCATGTAAAGTTATTTGGACATGCATGAACATGGCAAATATGGATGCATCATGCAAAATTGATGGAAATGCATATAAGGATCGCAAGAAACAGAGCTACGGTTCTCGAGATACGCTCACGACAAGGTACGGAGGCAAAACACAAGACCACCAATATCTAGGCTAATTCTTGGCATTCCAAGGTAGCCACTGGATAGGTGATGGAAAATCAATCACAATAAACTCAAGAATCAATCCATTCCATGAAGTATAGCTCCCACAAGCCACAAAACAAAATAACACCCAATCTGTCACAAAACAACAACATAGCAATTTCAAAAGCCTACAACTTGAGCTACAGGAACCCTACAGCCACAAACAAGACATGACAGAATCTACTCAACACCCACATCAACTTATCCAACTATGCAATCAGCAGAAGAGGCTCACATCAATATGCAAGAAGCAAACAAGTTGGCATGATGACTCAATTTTCTGGGACTTGGTGAAAATTCCAGTTTTTCAGGAATCTGGGTTAACAAAGTAGCAAGTTGACAGCATTGGTTAAATATGCTAGAGAGCTCCTATTGGCATGAAAATTAGCAGGATGGTATATGACAATATCTACTACAAATAACTAACACTGAGCATGGTCAAATTCACAACACATTAAAAGATACCATCCTCTCAACATGGCAAAACAATAACAACAGATTCTCCAGGCTTCGCCATTTTTAAGGCAGGTTGGCAGAAACAGAAAGTAGCTTACTAAACAGCATGGTTCCCACTTATCTAGGGACTTAACATAAATAAAACAAATACTGGGACATTCCCAACAACTTTAGCTAACAAACTCATGTTGGCAAGAACTTAAAAGCATGCATAGATTAATTCATATTAAAAAGACAAAAGGGCATCACAGCACAAAAATGCAGTTTTGTCAAGTTGTCCCAAAGTCAAATCTGACTTCACAGGTGCATATATGGGTTGATTCTACCCCAAATTCATTACTCATACACATATCCTTGCATGGAACAAGAGGGAGAAAAGGGGGGGGTCGAAATTTGACCCTACAAGTCATAAGTGCCTTATGACACATACAGAAAATGATGAAAATGGCCGCAAATGATATGTGACCTAATGGTTCATGTTGGAAATGGTCAATTTAACATCTTAGGGCATGATAGCATGGCATAGCATCAATAGGCAAGATGAAACTAGCTAGAAGAAGGGACATGCTCATATGCACAAGAGAGACCTATACATGGAGCTACTAATGCACACACATACATTTCCATATGCATATATATATGAAGGCACACCACCTACACCTATGCAAACATCACTAACATATGTGTATGTGCAAAGCACATACACACACACCACAACACAAGCCACACATGTGTATATGCCTTGGCATATGCACACACACACCACCTATGTGCGTGCTTAGCATGCTCACACACTACACTACACCACACGCACACTCACAAAAGTGTGTGTATGAATAACATACACACACATGCACTTACAAACCACCACACTAACACAAGGGTGTGTATGTAAAACATACATACACACACTCCACTACACCACCACACATGCAAGATATGCATGTGTGTATGCAAAACATACACACACACACACTCACACAAGTGTGTGCAAAGCACACACACTCCACTTAGCACACACACTCACTAGGACACACACACACACACATAAACATGCACACATGTGCATATACACCATCAGGTGCATACACACACAATCATATACATGCGCCATTGCACTACCACACAAATACAAGCAAGAGAAAAAGAAAAAGAAAAGAAAGAAAAAAGGAAACAAACAAAAAAAGAAAGGGGAGGGTTCGGGGGTCGAACCCCTAACCTCCTGGTCACCTCCCGCACGCGCTACCACTGCGCTACACACACGACTGCTAACAGAGGAGAGGCATCTACCCTCTAGTACACACACGTTGCACTAACGACTGACGAAACTGAAACTGCATAGACACACTGACAGAGAGCGGAGGCGGCAAACTCCGGCGACTACACGGCGGCACAGGGCGTCTCTGGCAACACTAGCGGGCGGAATCAAAAGGGGGAGCGACGGGGAATCCGTTCCTCTGCTCATCTTGCAAAGAGGGGGGCGAAGACGAGCGGCGGGTGCTCGATTTGCTCTCAGCTGCAAAAGATTACGGCGACGAGCTTCTACGAGCTACGGCGAGGAGAGGGGGACAACGGTGACCGGCTGCTCACCGAGGGCTTCTCGGAGACGCAGGGGCGCGAGCGACAGCGACGAAGGGGAAGGAGCGGCTCGGGGACGCGGCGGCGACGGGGTGGAAGAAGACCGGTTCCGCTGCGGCGGCGAGGAGGAAGAAGAGGGCCTCCTGGGGCCTCCGAGTGCCGGGAATGGAACGGCGGGACCAGCCCCGAGCTTCACGCCATCACCACCAAGGGCGCCGCCCACCGAAGACGTGGCGACAACGACCGGCGACGACGAGCCTAAACTCTCTGAACCTCACAGGAGCTTACCTGGCAGGGGAGAAACAGAGAGGAGGGAGAGAGATGGAGGGGAAGAAAGAGGGCTACGGTGGCGGAGGGAGAGAGAGGAACCCTAGGCTAGGAGGCGGCACGCACACCGAGGGGCTTTATACCCCTAGGCTGACGTCAACGACGATGGAAAAGGGCGGCGGACGCGCTCTCTCTCTCTGCTGAACCTGACGGAGAAGGGAGCGAGCGCAGGTGGCCATTTACTGCTGCAGCTGGGCCGAGCCAGAGGTGCTCGCCTGGGCCAGGGAAGGCCCAGTGCCCTGCACAGTTCCCTTTCTCTAATAAATAAAATGCTTTGAATATTTTAAAATAGCAAGTCTCAAGAAAAACCACAGAGAACCAAAAGGGGTTTTTAGAGAAAAATAAATATACTTTTGCAGAGAAATAATGTGCTCTATTTAATAAAAATATCAGGTTGAATTATTGCACACGTTATTTTAATAATTAATTAAAGGGAAGCCCCTGTTTAAATGGAATTCAAACTCCAAACACTCTGAAATGACAATATCACCATGCACATAATGCGTAAGAATATTGGGGTCATCTTTTGAACATTTTAAAACAATTAAAACTGCAAGTTCATTCTGCTCATCAGTTAATAGGAAGAGAGGGGAAGGGGAAGGTGATGTTTGAAATTGAGAAGAGAGGAAAGAAGAAGAAGGGGAGATGCACCCATGGATTGCACCACCTCCACACATCACACAAAAGCGCCTCACACAAGTGACACTCACATAGAAACATCATAAAAAACACAAGAAGGCAAGCAAGCATGCAAGATGGATGCTATGATGAATGGAATGATGCATGAATGCCACAACACATGATGACAAGGTGCCACACATACATTACTCTCATGACACAAGGTTCATACATGGGGTTACATGCCAATTAAGGTAGGGACATCACTTGGGATGTCACAACTCTCCCACACTACAAGAGGATTTCGACCCGAGATCTAGGAACGAAAGAAGTCCGGAAATTCGGAACGGAGAAGGTCCTCGCGTTCCCATGTAGCTTCTTTGTCGGAATGATGAGACCTCTTCACCTTGAGGAACTTGATAGACTTGTTGTGAGTCTTACGCTCAGTTTCTTCAAGAATAGCAACTGGGTGCTCACGATAAGAGAGATCTTCTTGAAGATCGATGTCTTGGAGGTCAATGGTCCGCTCAGGAGTCTTGAAACATCTCCGGAGCTGCGAAACATGGAAGACATCATGCACATTTGCGAAATTTGGAGGAAGGTCTAGTTGATATGCAAGACCACCTCTCTTGCCAACAACTTTGAAAGGACCAATGAAACAAGGAGCTAGTTTCCCTTTTATTCCAAACCGCTGAGTGCCTTTCATGGGAGAGACTCTGAGATAGACTAGATCACCCACTTGGAAAGAAACATCCCGATGTTTGTTATCGTAATAATTCTTCTGTCGGGACTGAGCTGCTTTGAGGTTCTCACGAATAACATGGCACATTTCTTCTGCTTTAGTGATCATGTCATTGCCCAATATCTGACGCTCACCGGTTTCAGACCAGTTAAGTGGGGTACGACACTTTCTGCCGTAGAGAATCTCGAAAGGGGCCTTGCCTGAGCTTGCTTGAAAGCTATTGTTGTATGAGAATTCAGCATATGGAAGGCAGTCTTCCCACTTCATGCCGAATGAAATCACACAGGCTCTGAGCATATCTTTAAGGATCTGATTGACTCTCTCAACTTGACCACTTGTCTATGGATAGAATGTCGTGCTGAAACGGATCTTGGTACCCATAGCAGTCTGGAAGGACTCCCAAAACTTGGAAGTAAAGAGACTTCCACAGTCAGAAAAGATGAGCTGAGAAATACCATGCAAAGACACTATCCTTGACGTATACAACTCTGCAAGCTGAGCTGCCGAGATAGATTCTTTGACTGCTAAGAAATGAGCAACTTTTGACAGCTTGTCTATAACCACAAAGATGGCATCGTTGCCTCTCTTGGACTTGGGGAACCCAGTTACAAAATCCATCTCCACATGATCGGATTTCCACTCTGGGATAGGCAAAGGCTACAGAAGACCTGCTGGACATTGATGTTCTGCCTTCACTCTGCGACAAACATCACACTTCTTCACGAAATGAGCAATTTCACGTTTCATGCGAGTCCACCAGAAGGTTTGCTTGAGATCCTGATACATCTTTGAACTGCCTAGATGAATGGATAGCAGAGAATTATGTGCTTCGTCCATGATAACCTTTCTGAGATTGCCTTTTGGAACCACAAGACGGTCCTCGAAGAATAGGATATCTTTGTCATCAATACGAAAGCACTTATACTTCGGAATGCTCTTGGCCGCACCTTTCTTCACTTTCTTCACCATAGCGTCAAGAAGATGCGATTGGCGAACCTGATCTTCCAGAGTCAGAGAGACTTGGAGATTGGCAAGAAATCCTTGCGGAATCATTTGAAGGTTGAGCTTGCGGAAGGCTTCACAAAGCTCGGGTTGAAGAGGCTTCAAGATGAGACTATTGCAGTACGCCTTACGGCTGAGCGCGTCTGCAATGACGTTTGCTTTCCCCGGAGTATACTCAATGCTTGGATTGAAATCCTCAAGCATTTCCACCCAACGAGACTGTCGAAGATTGAGATTGGGTTGAGTGAAAATGTACTTCAAGCTCTTGTGATCGGTGTACACCTCAACTGGTCTACCCAACAACAAATGCCTCCAAGTCATTAGAGCATGCACAACTGCCGCCAACTCAAGATCATGAGTGGGGTAGTTCTTCTCGGCAGGCTTCAACTGACGCGAGGTATAAGCAACAATCTTCTTGTCTTGCATGAGAACACCACCAAGACCTTGGAGAGAAGCATCACAGAAAACTTGGAAAGGCTTGGACTGCTCAGGAGGAACCAGAACTGGAGCTGAAGTCAGTCTCTGCTTGAGTGTATTGAACGCCACATCACACTCAGGAGACCAAACATACTTGACGCTCTTCTGGAGGAGATTGGACAGAGGCTTAGCAATTTGAGAGAAGTTCTCCACGAATCTTATGCAATAACTAGCAAGCCCGAGGAAGCTCCGAAGCTGCTTCACATTCTGAGGAGGCTCCCACTTCAATATTGCCTCCACTTTCCTAGGGTGCACTTTAATCCCCTCAGCAGAGATGACATGCCTGAGGTACACCACTTCATTGAGCCAGAACTCACATTTGGAAAACTTGGCATAGAACTGATGTTCCCTTAACTTGTCAAGCACAAGGCGGAGATGCTCTGCATGATCTTCTTCTGTCTCCGAGAACACAAGGATATCATCCAAATAGACCAAGACGAACTCATTCTTGAAAGGAGAGAAAATGAAATTCATCATTCTTGAGAAGGTTGGAGGAGCATTCGCAAGACCAAACGACATAACGGTGTACTCATAAGAGACAAAACTTGTCCTAAAGGCGGTCCTGGGAATGTCTTCCTCGCGAATGCGAATCTGATGATAACCCATGCGAAGATCAAGCTTCGAGAAAGCCTTGGCACCTTTCAGTTGCTCAAACAAATCATTGATGTTGGGAAGTGGGTACTTGATTCTGATTGTCTTCTTGTTTAATGGCCGGTAATCAACACAAAGACGATCCGTGCCATCTTTCTTCTTGACAAACAAAACACCACAACCCCACGGAGAAGAACTTGGTCTGATTAGGCCCAGACGTTCTTGCTCATCTAGCTGCTTCTTCAACTCTTTCAGCTCTTCGGGGCCAAGTTTATACGGGCGCTTGCAGACCGGTTCAGTTCTGGGCTCGAGATCAATCACGAACTCAACTCGCCGGTGCGGAGGCATTCCTGGAAATTGTTTTGGAAAGACATCTTCATACTCACAAACCACCGGAATTTGAGAAATCGCCGAGATTTCACCCTTCTCGTTAAGAGCAAAGAGACGGATTGTGTCATCGCGAGCTGCGAAAATAATCACGTCTTCTAAAGGATGAGTCAGCTTGACTTCTTTTGCTTTGCAATCAATATGAGCCTTATTCATAGCCAGGAAGTCCATGCCTAGAATGAGATCAATATCGGAATTTCCGAGAACAATTGGGGAAGTTAGAAAAGAATAATTGCACATCTTAATAGAAGCATCCCGAACCACCATCTTTGAACTGAGACGCTTCCCGGGAGACACAACTTGCAATGTATTTGGCAAAACTCCGTGGAAAAACCATGTTTTGCCGCAAAAGGATAAGACATGAAACAATGCGATGCACCAGAATCAAATAACACTTTTGCAGGAAAATCATTAATTGAGAGATTACCCATGATCACTTGAGAAGAATCCTCTGCCTCTGCTGCATTCACCATATTCACTCTTGCGGTCTTGGGATTATGCTTCACCATAGCATTGCCTGGAGGCTTGACAGGAGGAGGAGGCGGAAGACGCCGCTGGTTGCACTTGTTTGCATAGGGGCCCTTCTGACCACACTTGTGACAAGTCACCTCAAAAAGTGGATGAGCATTGCCTGGAGGAGGAACAAGAACAGCCTTGGACGCCTGGTTCTTCTGCTGGAAACCTGGGTTGGGTGGGTGGGAATAACCACGACCACCAAACTGCTTCTGCTGCTGAGGAGGACGAAACGGAAGAGGATTTGGCGCCCAATACTTCTACTACTTTGGAACCATCTGAGAGCCAGAAGAAGAAGAATATGAATTCCTTGAACGCTTCTTAGAGTTCTCCAATTTGAGCTGAGATGCTTCAATCTTCAAAGCCATGTTATAGAACTGATCAAACTCACGAGGTTCCTGAAGAACTAAACCTGGTAGAAGCTCATCCTTGAGACCACCTCTGAACTGATAGATCATAGCTTTGTGATCTGGAACATCTTGCTTCGCATAACGAGCTAGATTCTGGAACTCGACGTTGTACTGGTAGACATACTTGCTTTCTTGCTTCAAGTGCCTGAACTTCTCACGCATTTCTTCAACAAAGCTTGTCGGAATGTAATGAGCCCTGAAGTCACGATGGAAATCGTCCCAAGTAACAACACGATCGCCCCTGGAATCCTTGTACTGTTGCCACCAATCAGCTGCTTGACCCTTTAGCTGGAACGATGCAAACCTGACAAAGTCCTCTGGCCTGACATTGCTGCACTCAAAATGCTTACTCATATCATGAAGCCAATCATCAACATCTAGAGTCTGCTCACAATAGGTGAAAGTCTTGGGCTGATTGGCAAGGAACTGATGGAGAGTCGCAAACTACAGTTGATTCTGAAAATTGCCTTGAAAACCTTGCTGACCTTGCTCCCTTTCTTGCAACAGCCTGAGCAACATCTGGGTGTTCGCATTGGTCGCGGCCATCACAGCTTGCCAAGCTTCTGGAGGAGGAGGCGGAGGAGGCGGTGGCGGGGGTGGCGATGGAACATCAGTCTGCTCCTCACCATGACCCGGATTGTTGCAAGTTGGTGGAGCCATCCTGAAGATGGACAAAACGCATCAGCACCTCATTGATAAGATGAAACATAAGCCGAATCAAATGCTTGAAAGAAATTGAACAATTAACAACATAGCCTTCCTACTGAAAATTAGTAAGAATGTTCTTTCGATTATGATAACATCATCAGAAATTAGAAGCCACTTGCAATAACACAAAAGTATTGAGCTACGCGCTCGGAACAAATGTACATGCCCATATACATCTGAAGAAGATGATCCTAGATGACTACAAGATTCCCACCTATGAACTTTTGAAACTTTCTTGTTTATGAGATTCGGGTTGCGGAATCAGGAACCTGCCCTAGGCAATCAGCTGCGACTGCATCCGCAACCTTCCACACCATAATTCAAGAAATTCCGCAAACTCGTCTAATCTCGAATCCTCGAACTCACAATGATACTAAACCATGGTGGTACCCCGGACGCCTCCCCAGTACTGGGTGACTCCGACCTTATCTCACCACGATAAGTATTGAAGTAATTTCTAACATTCTCCGTCCTGAGATATCAAGGAAGCTGAATGATAACGATCTGCCAACATTCCCTGGAGCTCGACTCCCCGGAAGAAATCAAGTCAGACAGGAGGCACCAAGACAGAACCCTGTCACATTGGCATCGTATAGACTCCAAAATACCCGTGTGATCCTAAAAAACTATTTTGAGCGAGAAGAGGAGTAGAAAAGAAATTCCTTAGTCAGAAACCTCACCAGAGCATAGAAGAGGAGGAAAAAGAATCCTACTCTCCGATATAACTAGTTTCAAAATAGTTTTAACTAGACACGACTCGGCCAAGTTCGAACAAGCAAAGACTCCTATGGTCGTATGGCTCTGATACCAACTTGTCACGCCCAAGATGCACGCCTATCCATTTAACGCACGAGGGCCTCGCAAGGGATAGAGGCGCATCTTTCCGTTAGCAAGAACAGTATCATCACAACATACAATACTAAATGAGAAGAGTATACAAGTTGGCTTACACTCGCCACATGCTAACTTACAATGTCACTCAAATCATAACATCAAGTTGAACACAGGGTCCGACTACAGACGAAATCAAACGATAAAAGAAGTTGCAAATGATACTATCAAGCTATCCCAAAGATCACGACCAGGTCCTCTACTCATCCGGATATGTCACATACATCCTGCCTCTCTCCTCGTCATACTCCCACTGGAGCTGGGTAAGATCATCCTGCATGAACTCATCTGAACATGTACCTGGATTGTTGTAGTAATACTGTGAGCCACACAGGACTCGGCTATCATGTGCCCAGGTATCGAGACTATTCAAGCTTAAAGGTTGGGAAGGTGATGTTTAGTTTGCAGCAGCACTAAGCATATATGGTGGCCAGCTTACGCAACATGAAATAAATACGAGTGGCCTACGAAGAACGATCGAATCTAGCATGATATCTATGAGATCCTGAACACTTACTTACGACAAACATAACCCCACCGTGTTCTCTCTCGTATCATGTTCACGAGTAGAGACGATCACGGTTACTCATACAGTTGGTGTATTTTAATTAGCGTGTACTTCAAGTTTGCTATAACCGGGTGTTAAACAAATATCCAAGTTGCCACATAACCGCGGGCACGGCTTTCCGAAAGTTTTAACTCTGCAGGGGTCCTCCAACTAATCCATTACAAAATTAACCACACTCCGTGGGAATACCTCGACCGCGGATCTCACGATCATTATAGGGAATTCCAAAGGAATTCCAACACCTCGAGTAAACCCGAAGAAAGTCAGACTCCACACGCAAGACACTCGATAAAGGTAAAACAAATCCAGCAAGACCACCCGACGTGTCGACGAACCTGATAAGAGTCGCGTATCTCGTTATCAGGACATGACGGATGGAACTAGCTACGGGGAAAACAAATCCTCAAGTTGCCTCGAGGCGGCCCCGCAGGCAGCCCATTTTGGACCAACACTCATGAGGAGTACTGGCCCGGGGGTTGATTAAATTTTCCACGGGTTTGCAAGACCCTATGCAATTTTATTAAGTTGTTAAGCAAATGTAGTACCAATGTTGGGTCCTGCCAGACAAGTTTTAATCTCAACCGAATAACAAGGGGGTCCCCATAACAACCCCGAGCATGTTAGGAGCGCAAAGTATGGAAAACATAACACCGGTAACAAGGAACTAATGGCGGTAATAGCGGAACAAATCACTTAGCAAAAGGCCAAGCCTTCCACCAATACCAAGATATATTTGTGCATTAAATTAAATAACAGAATACTGTGATATCCAATCCATGTTATCGCATGGAACAACCTGCACCTGCAACTAAAATGCTATAAGAGGGGCTGAGCAGCGGTAACTTAGTCAATCAAAGGTTTGCTAGGATGTGGAGGTTAGAGGTTGTCATGGCAACATGGGGGCTGATATCAAGTGGTAGGTAGTGCAATTGTAACGATAAGAGCAAGAATCTAGCAAGCAAAAAATAGTAACGGGATCCGGGTACGATCATCTTGCCTGTTGGTTCTTCAGTGAAACAAGTAGCGGGATCCTCGTAGTGGTACTCTCCTGGGTCCTCGTACTCAGTATCAACAATCGCATCTACCCAAGAGAAACAGTAACAATAAACATCCAACCAAGGTGCAATGCACAATCAAAATAATGCATGACCACTTATGAAGATTTCTAACATGGCAATCCAAAACTAGTCATGTTTCACATGGAAAGTTGTTTATTAATTAATCTGGACAGAACCTCATGTAAAGTTATTTAGACATGAATTAACATGGAAAATATGGATGCACATGCAAAATCAATGGAAATTCATATAAGGATCACAAGAAACGGAGCTACGGTTCCCGAGATACGCTCACGACAAGGTACGGAGGCAAAACACAAGACCACCAATACCTGGGCTAATTCTTGGCATTCCAAGATAGCCACTGGATAGGTGATGGAAAATCAATCACAATAGACTCAAGAATAAATCCATTCCATGGAGTATAGCTCCCACAAGTCACAAAACAAAATAACACCCAATCTGCCACAAAACAGCAACATAGCAATTTGAAAAGCCCACAACTTGAGCTACAGGAACCCCACAGCCACAAACAGGACATGGACAGAATCTTCTCAACACCCACATCAACTTATCCAACTATGCAATCAACAGAAGAGGCACACATCAATATGCAAGAAGCAAACAAGTTGGCATGATGACTCAGTTTTCTGGGACTTAGTGAAAATTCCAGTTTTTGTGGAATCTGGGTTAACAAAGTAGCAAGTTGACAGCACTGGTTAAATATGCTAGAGAGCTCCTATTGGCATGAAAATTAACAGTATGATAGATGAAAATATATAATACAAATAACTAACAATGAGCATGGTCAAATTCACAACACATTACAAGATGCCATCCTCTCAACATGGAAAAACAATAACAGCAGACTCTCCAGACTTAGCCATTTTTCAAGCAGGTTGGCAGAAACAGAAAGTAGCTTACTAAACAGCATGTTCCCACTTATCTAGGGACTTAACATAAATAAAACAAATACTGGGACATTCCCAACAACTTTAACTAACAAACTCATGTTGGCAAGAACTTAAAAGCATGCATAGATTAATTCATATTAAAAAGACAAAAGGGCATCGCAGCATAAAAATGAAGTTTTGTCAAGTTGCCCCAAAGTAAAATCTGACTTCACAGGTGAATATATGGGTTGATTCTACCCCAAATGCATTACTCATACCCATATGCTTGCATGGAACAAGAGGGAGAAAAGGGAGGTCGAAATTTGACCCTACAAGTCATAAGTGACTTATGACACATATAGAACTTGATGAAAATGGCCCCAAATGATATGTGACCTAATGGTTCATGTTGGAAATGGTTAATTTAACATCTTAGGGCATGATAGCATGGCATAGCATCAATAGGCAAGGTGAAACTAGCTAGAAGAAGGGACATGCTCATATGCACAAGAGAGACCTATGCATGGAGCTACTTATGCACACACATACATTCCCATATGCATATATATATATATGAAGGCACACCACCTACACCTATGCAAACATCACTAACATATGTGTATGTGCAAAGCACATACACACACACCACAACACAAGCCACACATGTGTATATGCCTTGGCATATGCACACACACACCACATATGTGCATGCTTAGCATGCTCACACACTACACTACACCACACACACACTCACACATGTGTGTATGAATAACACACACACACACACACATGCACTTACAAACCACCACACTCACATAAGGGTGTGTATGTAAAACATACATACACACACTCCACTACACCAGCACACATGCAAGATATGCATGTGTGTATGCAAAACATACACACACACTCACACAAGTGTGTGCAAAGCACACACACACCACTTAGCACACACACTCACTAGGACACACACACACATAAACATGCACACATGTGCATATACACCATTAGGTGCATACACACACAATCATATACATGTGCCATTGCACTACCACACAAATACAAGCAAGAGAAAAAGAAAAAGAAAAGAAAGAAAAAAACACACAAAAAAAGAAAGGGGAGGGTTCGGGGGTCGAACCCCTGACCTCCTGGTCACCTCCCGCACGCGCTACCACTGCGCTACACACACAACTACTAACAAAGGAGAGGCATCTGCCCTCTAGTACACACACGCTGCACTAACGACTGACGAAACTGAAACTGCACACACTGACAGAGAGCGGAGGCAGCGAACTTCGGCGACTACACGGCGGCACAGGGCGTCTCTGGCGACACTAGCGGGCGGAATCGAAAGGGGGAGCGACGGGGAATCCGTTCCTCTGCTCATCTTGCGAAGAGGGGGACGGAGACGAGCGGCGGGTGCTCGATTTGCTCTCGGCGGCAACAGATTACGGCGACGAGCTTCTACGAGCTACGGCGAGGAGAGGGGGACAACGGCGACCGGCTGCTCACCGAGGGCTTCTCAGAGACGCGGGGGCGCGAGCGACGGCGACAAAGTGGAAGGAGCGGCTCGGGGACGCAGCGGCGACGGAGAGGAAGAAGACCGGTTCCGCTGCGGCGGCGAGGAGGAAGAAGAGGGCCTCCTGGGGCCTCCTAGCGCCGGGAATGGAACAGCGGGACCAGCCCCGAGCTCCACGCCATCACCACCAAGGGCGCCGCCCACCGGAGACGCGGCGACGACGACCGGCGACGACGAGCCTGAACTCTCTGAACCTCACAGGAGCTTACGTGGCAGGGAAGAAACAGATAGGAGGGAGAGAGATGGAGGGGAAGAAAGAGGGCTGCGGCGGCGGAGGGAGAGAGAGGAACCCTAGGTGAGGAGGGGGTACGCACGCCGAGGGGCTTTATACCCCCAGGCTGACGGCGACGACGACGGTAAAGGGCGGCGGACGCGCTCTCTCTCTCTGCTGAACCTGACGAAGAAGGGGACGGGGGCAGGTGGCCGTTTACTGCTGCGGCTGGGCCGAGCCAGAGGCGCTCACCTGGGCCAGGGAAGGCCCAGTGCCCTGCACAACTCCGTTTCTCTAATAAATAAAAGGCTTTGAATATTTTAAAACAGCAAGTCTCAAGAAAAACCATAGAGAACCAAAAGGGGTTTTTAGAGAAAAATAAATATAATTTTGCAGAGGAAATAATGTGCTCGGTTTTTAGAGAAAAATAAATATACTTTTGCAGAGGAAATAATGTGCTCTATTTAATAAAAATATCAGGTTGAATTATTGCACAAGTTATTTTAATAATTAATAAAAGGGCACCCCTGTTTAAATGGAATTCAAACTCCAAACACTCTCAAATGACAATATCACCATGCACATAATGCATAAGAATATTGGGGCCATCTTTTGAACATTTTAAAACAAATAAAACTGCAAGTTCATTCTGCTCATCAATTAATAGGAAGAGAGGGGAAGGGAAAGGTGATGTTTGAAATTGAGAAGAGAGGAAAGAAGAAGAAGGGGAGATGCACCCATAGATTGCACCACCTCCACACATCACACAAAAGCACCTCACACAAGTGACACTCACATACAAACATCATACAAAACACAAGAAGGCAAGCAAGCATGCAAGATGGATGCTATGATGAATGGAATGATGCATGAATGCCACAACACATGATGACAAGGTGCAACACATACATTACTCTTATGATACAAGGTTCATACATGGGTTACATGCCAATTAAGATAGGGACATCACTTGGGATGTCACATTTGAGTGCATGGAAATTTTCTTCCAAAATATAGTACAAATGAATCCTATGAGAAAATTTCTAAGGATGCCAATCCTATGAATCAAACGTCCATCAAAGAAAAAATTCCTAAGAATTCAAATCCTTCAAAAATCCTCCGTAATTCCTTTGAATGAAAAGAGCCCTGTCAAGTACCACCAAATTTTTACATCCAATTTTGACGGGTATCTATAAAAAAGACTTAACAGGTAGAGGAGTAAATTTGAGCACACTTGGAACTAGGAGCAAGTTTTGAATAGTGAGATGTGATTAAGGGCACAAATGTAATTGACCCCGTTTTCTCATGTAGCGATAGGTTTTGGACAGGTGCCGCGCCGCATTGACTGCGCCGCACCGCTTGGCAGCCCATAGAACAGAGGAGCACAATACAGCAGAGCAGAGCAGCAGGCCGTGCTGCCCGCCCGCACGGCAGCGATCCAGCCGATCCATCACGCACCAACCCCAACGCCTTCTCCTTCTCCACGCCTTGGCTCTGCTCCTAGTATAGCCTCCTACGTACACACGAACACGGTCCTCCTGATATCCGTGCCGGCCGCCGCACTTTGCAGAGGGGGGAAAAGGCGGCAAGGAAAAGGCGCTTTCCCGGGCAGGCAGTAGAAATATCCGATCGCTTTACGCTTCTCTTCCACGAGACTTTGATTCCCCGATCAATCATCGACCAATCACCCGTCGTCGCCAGGTACGTGCCGCCGCTTCCTCGTCTCGCGGTTCGTCGGTCGGCGCGCCTCGTCGAGATTTGGTTTTCGTTCTCACTTCGGTCAGCGCTAATCGAGCGGTCGCCGCTGATCCGTGGTTTCAGGCGGCCGGCGCGCTAAGCTAGGCCCGCCGGGGATACAGGTCAACACCGGCGGCAGATCCCCGGAGCTGATCGATGGGGTCGTTCAAGGGGCACGTGCTGCCGGGGACGCTGTTCCTGGCGGTGGGCGCGTGGCACGTCTGGGCGGCGGTGGCGCGCTTCGCGTTTGACCCGGCCGGGTTCCGCCTCCGCGTGTGGAACCCCGTGGGCGGCGGGGCGCTGCGGCACCTGGAGCTCTACGTCATCGCCGGCGGCGCCTTCCTGGACATGTGCGTGGAGGTGTTCTACTCCACCCACCTCCGCATATTCGCGCCCGGCGGCGGGGTCAACCCGGCGCACCTCAACGACCTCGAGCACGGCGGCATGCTGCTCATGTTCTTCCTCTTAGGCGCCCTCGCCCTCCTCTCCCAGAACACCAGGTCAGCTCACCATCCATCCATCATCTAGTGTAGATGACATGATCCCAAATTCATCTATTTTTGCTCGGAATTCTATTCATTTCCTTCTATTTTTCACTCGATCATCTGAAGTTGAAAACGGATTAACTATGTATGTGGCCGTGGATCATACACTGGTACTAGCATTTGCGGATCTGGGAAA
This sequence comes from Hordeum marinum, assembly GCA_022496015.1. Lineage (NCBI taxonomy): Eukaryota > Viridiplantae > Streptophyta > Magnoliopsida > Poales > Poaceae > Hordeum > Hordeum marinum. The sequence continues at coordinate 502,552,350 of CM039674.1, read as the reverse complement.
GGAAAACAGGTGAGATGGTTGTTGGGTTAGTTGGTTGATTGATGTTTTGACTTCCTCGGTGTGGCATCTCGAATGTTACAAAGGACTGGTCCAGCCTAGGCCATGTGGTCACGAGCTGGTGTCCAAGTTGGCTACCGCAGTTGGCTCTGTTTACTTGTACTACTATAGTATAATCTAGACTCACTCACCTGTTGTAGAACGGATGACCCCGGTGCAGTGAGTCAGCAGAAGCTTATCATGAATGAAGATTCTTATTGTGAGGGTTCTTTTTATTAAAAAACCAGAATATTCTTCTTGTGAGTGGGCATTGCTTTCGGGCTTTCAGCACAAAGTCCAAGTCAGCATTCAGATGAGCTTAGCTAAAGCGTATCAACTCAATTAGCCCCTCGTCATACTTTAGCTTGACAGAAATTAGAAGAAGAAAATTATTCCACGGGGAAGTTCCGTTTCTCTATTAATTTCTTAGCAGTGGGGGCCAGAGGCCATCTCTGTCATTTTGTGAGCAGATATGGAAGCTGACTCCGTTTCACTTCCACATTCCATGGTACTGCTCGAGGGTCCTACCTCGATCACCCTCAATGGAGTTTCTCCGCACCTTTTTGCCCTGCAATCATACTGCCGTTGTGCTTCATCTTGTTCATGCATGCAGCCATCCCTTGTAGTACATCTCATTGTAGAAGTACGCACCACAGGGGGCTAACTTGGGCTTTCATTCACCGGCAATCAGGTACCTGCCCCTGACGGAGGGCGCGCTGTGCCTGCTGGCGGCGACGGCCTTCACGGCGGAGCTGCTGCTCTTCTACTTCCACTCGACCACGCACCAGGGGCTGGAGGGGTACTACCACTACCTGCTGGTGGTGCTCATCGGGCTCTGCGTCGCCTCCACCGTCCTCGGCGCGCTCCTGCCGGCGAGCTTCGCCGCCGACCTCGCCAGCGGCGTGCTGATAACCCTGCAGGGCCTGTGGTTCTACCAGACGGCGTTCACGCTCTACGGGTCCATGCTCCCCGAGGGGTGCCACCGGGACGCCGTCGGGGACGTCGAGTGCCACGGGCACGCCGCCGGGGAGCGCGCGGAGCAGCTCGCCAACTTCCAGCTCTTCGCCTACGTCTTCCTCGTCTTCGCCTACGCGCTGGGCTGCTACGCCGTCGCCGCCGCCAAGTACGGCCACCCCGACCTGAGGGCCGGCGAGATGGAGCACCGAGGAAATGGGGCCGACGACATGGGTGGAAGATTCGTTGGCAGCTCGGCGCTGTCTAGTGGCATATGAATGACATGACATTTGCTCTGTTTTTGCCATTATCGTCTTGTTGGATTTGATAGAGTACACGCGACGGCGACACGCACATCATTGAGGTGCTAGTCATTTGGCACAAGATTAGAGAGGGGCTGTACATTGTGGTTAGTTAATTACACAGCAAAATCACGGGTCAACGTTCCTTAGTTTTACTATGAAGAAGGTTATTGGACATTTTTACACGAGAGGACTATACTCGCAAGTTGTTTTTATACACCAGGTGTGGATTACCTGAGCAATCTGTTTCTGTCTGCCTTCAAGTATGGCACCATCTGTTCATGCCAACCTTGAGAGTTCTCCAACTTGTCACACAAAATGGATGTGCTTAGCCTATAGACAAAATGGATGTGCTTAGCCTATGCTATACGATAACCCAGCTAATTGGTTGGGACCTTGGAGGCTTGCCAACTAATTACGGAGTATAAGCCATGTTTGAGTCCTTAGGTTCTTAGGACACGTACAATGATGACATATGGATACATACAGTGGCGGATCTAGGCCCCAGATCGGGGGTCCAGGCCCGTGGCATGAGGCCTAAATCCGGTGCAGACTGTAGCGAAAAACTGTAGCAACTGCTACAATGTACAAAGGGGCCCGGGGCAGTCTGTTGCACTGGATCCGCCGCTGGGTACATATGCCCCATGATAACAATAATTTGAGGCATCTATATTGATTTTTTCTTCCCAATGCAAGCTATCACCAGTGAGCCTCATTAAAGAATAGAAAATAAAGATTCTAATACACATGCATCTTTACTTTTTACTCTTAACTTTTCAGCTTTTTACATTGGACCACACCTTTTCTCTTCAAGCACCTGTCTCCTGTAAAGGATCCCGCTTCCTCATCCGAACCTACTTTTCCTAACATCCGATCCTACATGGCGCACGAGGCATCACCTCGAGGCTATGCATTGGCCATGCCCTTAAAGAGAGCAGCAAGGCGACAAAACTGCAAAATTATGCCCGAGATGGAATCCTAGTGTTATGGGACGACGTCATGGTGCTTTTCACGGATTTCCTTATAGGTGACTACTGTCGCACCGCCAAGGTGATGATTCGAGTTTTGAACGAGAGTTTTTGGCTGATTTCGGTTTATGGTCCCACGACCTTCAATCAAAAAGAGGCGTTCTACATTGAACTCCTCGTGTTTAAACCTCCGGGGGTGATTTCAACCAAACCTACAGAGCTACAGACAAGAATAAATCAATTTTTGATAGGAGAAGGATCAACAAATTTAGGGATACTCTGTCGGAAGGTGAGCTCAAGGAGATACACTTGTAGAACCGCGGCTTCACTTGGAGTAATGAGCGTCAGGACCCAACCTTGAGCAAACTGGACTCCTTTTTCTGTAACTTCGACTGGGACATCACCTTTGACGGCCACATCCTTCATGCCTTTTCGCCATGCCTCTTAGATCACAGCCCTCTAACGTTGTCGCAAGATATTGGTCCTAAGCTGTGACACCCTGGATTTTGGTACAGTGATCATTGTAATTAAACTACAGTGATGGCCAAGATTATGCTAATGCTTTTGCTAATCCATGTGTGATCACTTTTGGGATCAAAGCTCAATTCAAATTCATTTGAAAATTGGATAAAATAGTTTTGCAAAACTGAAAACATAAATCATGTTGGGTTTGCAGACAATCCCCTGGTATTTATAAACTTACTAGCAACATTTTATAAAATGCATTGGTGCCTCAAAATAAATAAAACAGGGGCCAAAAACATTATTAAATTGCCTTCTTAATTATAAAAATTTCTAAACCTTTCAAAAAGGGCCCTAAACTTTTTGCGACAGTGCCAAATATTACAAGATATTAATTGGACCTTGTGACACCTTTTTATTTTTGAGAATTAATGAAAAAAGGAATTAAAACAGAAAATTATAAAAGAAAACAGGAAAGAAAAAAGGGATCCCCCATGGGCGCAACTAGGCCGTGCCCCAGCTAGTCCAACCAGGCCGGCCCACACCGACCTACCCCTGGGGATAATCCCCCTCACCCGAAACCCTAGCCCCGAACCCACCCACTCTCCCCGTTCTCTCTCTCCCTCCCCCTTGATGCATCTGGATCGAGGGAACCAACCCCCCGACCCCGACGCCCCACCGGCCCCCTCGACCCCCGCCATCGTGCGCCTCCCCGCCGGACCTCCCCGCCACCATCGCCCTCCTCCCCGAGTCCTCCCCGCTGGCCTCCTCGTGCCTCGCTGCCCCAGCCCCCCTACAGACGCGGTGAGCCCCGTCGGGCTCCTCCCTCCATCCTTCTCCTCCCCCTCCGGTCACCGCGGCAACCGCGTCGTCGCTACGCCACGCCCCCTACCTATGCGTGACGCCGTCGCCGCCGTCCGCACCCGCCGCGCACTGCCCTCGCATGTCTGCCCCCGCACGCGCGCTCACCACCTCGCCGCCACGCACGCATGTCGTCCCGGCCACCCGCGCGCTTCGGCCCTTCTCGCCTGCTCGCGCCGCGCCCGTGGCCCTCGCTAGCTACGGCCCCTGCTCGCCTCCTTGCCGCACACGCGCCCCGCGCGAGCCCCGCCGTGCCCTGGCCGTCGGCGAGCCCCGGTGGCCGCTGGTTGGTCCCTGGCACCCCTGGCCTGATCTGGATTAGTGGGCTGGCAACCCACTAATCCCCCCCCCCACATCCCCACTGATTGATGGGGCCTGACCCCCTATTAACAGAACAAAAATTAAAATTCAGAAAATAATAATAACAATAATAATATATATATAGATAAATAATAAGTTAAGTTAATTAAATAATTAATTAATTAGCTCATTAACTTAATCTAAACCTAATTAGGTTAGTTAATCTCTATTAAGTTAACCAGAGTATGACATGTAGGCCCAGACTATTTATAACCTAATAAAAACTATCTAATTAATTCTGCTAATTAATTATACTAATCTAGACTATGACAGTGGGACCCACCCCTCTAATAAATCTGTTTTAATTTAATTAAACCTGGGTTAGCCAATGTGACTATGACAAATGGGCCCCGCATGTCAGCTTGACTGTTGTTGACTGCTGGCATTAGCATGATGTCATGCTGATGTCATAAATGTATTTTTCAAATTAAATTAAATCTGTTTATTTCAGAATATTGTTTAATCTTTAAAAATTAATATAAAATAATCTGTAACTCGGATGAAACTAATTTATACATGAAAGTTGATCAGAAAAATCCTACGAATCCGAATACGCAGCCGTTCGTCTGTCGCGTGCTCCTAGCATAGCAACCATGGAACTTTTACATCCGTTTCGTCTGTCCAATAGTAGCCTAAGACCCGGAAAATGTCGTTAGATATTCTTCCGACCCGTCCGCGACGTATAATACTGCGTTAGTGCATGCCTAGCCCTGGATATTGCCATGTCATGCATTGTGATCACATATGTGCTTTATATTTATTGTTTATTTCCCCCTCTTCTCTCTGGTGGACCCCGAGACTGACGGTGCTGCCAGGTAAGACTACGTCGCTGACGATCATCCTTTTGTCGTAGAGCAGCAAGGCAAGCAACCCCCCTTGAACATTCCAATATCGCCTATTCCTTTGCCTCTTATTCTTGCATTAGAATTTTGCTAATGTATTAGTTAGCTATTATTCTGATGCATAAGCTGTTTTTGATGAACTACTACTATACCTGCAACCATACCAACTACTTAGTATAGGTTGATTAGTGTATCCCAGTGACCCCTTAGTCCCAGTTGCCCCTGCTTCTTCATCGACGACCCGATGATTGGACGGCTCGACGACTCGGTTAACTGACCGACAAGCCATACCCCTCACATCACCGCACTCCCCTTAGTTGTATGACTCTGTAGTGCTACTATCGAGTACTAAGGGTGACACCTCGTGAAGTACTCATGATGCTAGCCCTGTAGTGCAGCTAGTTGGTCGTGGTTATCGAGGGTGATTCCTCCTTCACCATTCCCGATGATGTCTCTTTCGTTCAACCCCTCAAGTGTGGGACCTTCGAGGGTGATTCCTCTAAGTCCACCTTGACGGTTACATCGAGCGGGGACCATTGAGGGTTATTCCTTAGTTCCCGTCTTGATGTTATATCCACACAGTTACTATTACCTGGTTACAGAAACATGTTGGTGATGGGTCAGCCCTAAGGGGTACCCACGGTTTGATGATGATGAGGCGTGGAGTGGCGAGACAGGCCTTTGCCACATATCCTCGAGTCGGGGAGATGGGACCGCACTTTATGGGTCGCGCTTGCCCCGCATTAATAAAATGCTAATGGGTTGGGTATTTGATCTGAGTTGGTCGTTTGACCTTTGACGCACCAATCCTTCACGTGGGAGAAGTTATGGGTACTCAACGTCGTTGTATCAGTCGAAGCTCTTCGGACGTCGGCAATGGAGCGGCGCGCGCCGGATTGGGCTGGAAGGTACAACTCCCGGAGAGTGTACTAGGTTTGCTTCCGACCGCCTACGCATCGTGTAGGAGTGCAAGGGCAAGTGGGCCCACGAACCTGTGCGCTTAGGATTTAGACCGGCGGGCTGGCCTCTTCGTTGAGCCTAGGTGGGGCGATGACGTTTTGGATCCCGAGGCCGGGCATTACCCAAGGAAGTGTGTCCGGCCGGAGGTGATCAAGCATGTTGGAAATGCGGTGCACCCCTGCAGGGATGAATTCATCTATTCGAATAGCCGTGTCCACAGTAACAGGACGACTTGGAGTTCTACCTTGACCTTATACAACTACAATTGTGACTTTAACTTGAAATGGATGTTGGCTCCGGGTTTGCTTCCTCGCAGGTAGTCGAGGAAGAATCTGTGGGCGCGGTTACTTAATAAAAATTGTTACAATAATATGATTATAAGTGATTACCTGTCTACTCTCTTACAATGCTGCAAGATGCTGAAGATGCTAGTCTTCGATAGGACTAGGCCTTCCCCCTATTCTTGCTTTCTGTAGTCAGTGCAGATATAACCACTCCCCTTGATAATGACGCATACTTAGAATAGTTCTGATGTCAGTCTTGCGAGTACTTTGGATGAGTACTCACCGCTGCTTTGCTTTCTCTTTCCCCCTCGATACGATTCCGTGTTTAGAAGATGGAGCCCAGGAGATGGAGTATGCCGGAGACGACTACTACACCACCGCAGGAACCTACTACTACGTGAAGGCGGCCCCCGACTAGCAGTAGGATAGGAGGTTCCCAGGTAGGAGGCCTCGCCTCTTTCGATCCGTTGTTATGTTTGTGCTAGCCCTCTTAAAGCAAAACTTGCTTAACTTATGTCTGTACTCAGATATTATTTGCTCCCGCTGCCTCGTGCTTGTCGAGCTTTGTATTCGAGCTCTCGAGGCCCACGGCTTGTAATATGAAGCTGTATGACTTTAAATTCTGTGTCTAGAGTTGTGTTGTGATATTGATCAGTGAGTCCCTAATCTTGGCCGTAGGCATTGCGTGTATGTTTAGCGTACCATCGAAATTGGGAGCATCACAAGTTGGTATCAGAGCCAACTGCCTGTAGGTAGCCCCCTTTCCAACTCCTTGGCCGAAGTTGAGTCTAGTACTTGAAAAACTTTTACTAACATAGTTATGTGGCTTACGGGCCCATATCTCAATCGGGTGGTATTAGGATCTTTTATTCCTCGTCTATACTCTAGGTTCTGATCTCTCTCCTCTTTCGGGTTAAATATTTTGCTAACTCTAACTTTAGGTTCTCGTGATCACATCCACTGTAGATTTGTTTCGTCGACAATTGTTTCCTTTGAAGTTATAATGCACACACTGTCATTTGACATCTTAAATCTTCCTATTACAGATGCGTCCCGGTAGGCAGATCGTTCGTCTGACCATCGCGCACCATACGACTGGGTTCCCGCCCATTCTGGCCGACCTCTTGAAGAAGCTGGGATATCGCTGGTACCCCGACTACACTGTTTACGAGGACTACAACGAGTTCAACCAGGAACAGTATGAGGTTGTGATGGTTATCTGGGATCGACAGGATCTCTCCATCACTGAGTTGCACACCTTTCGTGGCATTGGAGTGACTGTCGAGATGGTCGTACAGGATGCTTCTTATGCAACTATTGTTCAACTCCGTGCAGTGAACTCTTGTTGGGAGGAGACGACATACAGATACATTCCATATGTTCCTGCTGGAATTGATATTGCCGTCGACGCTGAGGTCTTGACCCCTTTCGCAGGGCAGCACAACGATCGATCCTATCCTGCTGTCTGCACCCCCTACGTGAGTCGTTGTTACGACCCACAGGTTTGGTTCAGTACACTAGGGCATTGGATCACACTGTCAGGGCTCTTAACATCGAGTTGTACGCCACTCGTGCTCATCTTTACCAGGCTTTGGAGCATTTATTGCCAGCAGTCACCGCGGGGATACATCAGGAGTACATCCTTTACCTGCATCGGACTGCGTTTCCTCCAGGTCTTGAGTGGCCTGATGTTGGAGGTCGTGTTCCAGCACGTGGACCTGCACTCCTGCTTAATATGCATTGTCTACATCAGAGTGTGCATGGGATGTAGAACCCTACCACCAGGTTCAACATTCAGGGTCATCTGCAGTTACGTAGGTTCTTTCGTTGTCCCCGACGTTGATGTAGCTTTTTGCTATGTCTGTTGTTGTATCCCTCTACCGCGTGCCTGCGTGCCGCCTACTTGTCTAGACTAATTACATGCCGGACCTATCGTTTATGTTGTAACAGACTTATGGTTGTTAATAGACCTATGTATGGATTTGTATGTTGAATTCGAACTACTATGTGGTATCTATTGTCCTTCCTTCATTGAGAAAATTACTTCATAATTAACTCATTGCCTTTGCAGTACCCAATGCTAAAATACCACTATTAATTGTTTCGACAGAATGGTTAGGCCAGATGGTCGTGGTCGTGTTGCGGCTGACCACCCACCGCCACCTGAATACATGGTTGGTATGATGCAGCAGTTTGAACTGAATCGCCAGTTCATGCAAGGGCTTATGGACCACTTCCCAAGGCCGAACATGAATCAACAACCAGCCCCAATGACTCTGCAAGACTTCATGCGCCTCAACCCTGCGATCTACCGCAGCTCAACTCAGTCGCTTGACGCAGATAACTGGCTCCGTGACATCACTTACGATCTGGAATCTTCAGGCGCCCTAGTGGCTAGCTATGTCACCTTTGCCTTGTACTTTCTGAAGGGTCCCGCTACTCACTGGTGGGACAGTTACTGTTGGAAATATGCCCTAGAGGCAATAATAAATTAGTTATTATCATATTTCCTTGTTCATGATAATCGTTTATTATCCATGCTATAATTGTATTGATCGGAGACTTAGATGCATGTGTGGATACATAGACAAAACCATGTCCCTAGTATGCCTCTAATAGACTAGCTCGTTGATCAAAGATGGTTAAGGTTTCCTAGCCATGGACATGAGATGTCATTTGATAACGGGATCACATCATTGGGAGAATGGTGTGATGGACAAGAACCAAACTACAAACGTAGCATATGATCGTGTCAGTTTAATGCTACTGTTTTCTGCATGTCAAGTATCTGTTCCTATGACCATGAGATCATGCAACTCACTGACATTGGAGGAGTGCCTTGTGTGCATCAAACATCGCAACCTAACTGGGTGACTATAAAGGTACTCTACAGGTATCTCCGAGGGTGTCTGTTGGGTTGGCATGGATCAAGACTGGGATTTGTTACTCCATATGACGGAGAGGTATCTCAGGGCCCACTCGGTAATACAACATCACAACCAGCCTTGCAAGCAATGTGACTAAGGGTTAGTCACGGGATCTTGTATTACGGAACGAGTAAAGAGACTTGACGGTAATGAGGTTGAACTAGGTATGGAGATACCGACGATCGAATCTCGGGCAAGTAACATACCGAAGAACAAAAGGAAGATCATACGGGATTAACTGAATCCTTGACATAGAGGTTCGACTGGTAAAGATCTTCGTAGAATATGTAGGAACCAATATGGGCATCCAGGTCCCGCTATTGGTTATTGACCATAGAGGTGTCTCGGTCATGTCTACATAGTTCTCGAACCCGCAGGGTCTGCACACTTAAGGTTTGGTGACGTTTCAGTAGTATAGAGTTATGTATGGTGGTGAGCGAAGGTTGTTCGGAGTCCCGAATGAGACCTCAGACATCACGAGGAGCTCCGAAATGGTCCGGGGGTAAAGATTCATATATAGGAAGTCCTGTTTTGGTCGCCGGAAAAGTTTCGGGCTCATCGGTAGTGTACCGGGAGTGCCGATAGTGTATCGGGAGAGGTATTTCGACCCAAGAGGCTACATGGGCTGTGGGAGGATGAATACCAGCCCTTAGTGGTCTAGATTAAGTCCCACAAAGGTCCCATGCGGCTGGGAAGAAAAAGCCCAAAAGGAAAAAATATGGAAAAAGACAAAAGGGCTAAATTAGGAAGGAGTCCCAATCCTACTAGGAGTGGAGGAGGAGGACTCCTCCCTCCTGGTTCAGCCGACCCAAGGGCTGGCTCCTTGGGAGCCAAGACTCCTCCTTCTCTCCTCCTATATATACTAGAGGGTTTTAGGTTTTTGGCACAAGATTTTCAGCCACGTGCTATTCGTTCCTCCAGTGCATAGTTTCTCTTCTAGATCGGATTTCTACAGTGCTTAGGCGAAGCCCTGCCGGAATAGCTCCACCACCATCGTCGGAGCGCCGTCATGCTGCCGGAGAACTCTTCTACCTCTTCGCTCCCTCTTGCTGGAGCAAGAAGGCAAAGATCATCATCAAGTTATACGTGTGCTGAACGCGGAGGTGTCGTCCGGTCGGCGCTAGATCGGAAGGACCGTGATCAAGATCGTGAGACGAATCGTGATGAGATCGCGGGATGGATCGTGATGAGTTCGCGGGATGGATTGTGATTGGATCGCGGGATGGATCGTGATGAGATCGCGGGACGCTTGGCGATTTGGATCGCGAAGACATTCGACTACACCAACCGCGTTTCTTAACGCTTCCCACTTAGCGATCTACAAGGGTATGTAGATCCACTCTCCCTCTCATAGATTCTCATCACCATGGATAGATTTTTCATGTGCATAGGAATTTTTTTCCCATGCAACTTTCCCCAATAGTCACAGGCGCTCACAGCCTGTTGGAACAATCATCACCTGGTCGGAGTTCCAAGCTGCATTCCATGCTCACCATATTCCTCAGGGAATGATGGACGAGAAGAAGCGTGAGTTCCGCAATCTCGTCCAGGGCAACAAGACTATGGATGCTTATCAACAGGAATTTTTGGACTTATCTCGCTATGCTGAAGAAGATGTTGCGACTAATGCTCGTAGGCAGGAGAAGTTCCATGAAGGCCTCCACCCTGATATCAAACTGGCACTCCTTGTTCACGACTTTGACAACTTTGCCACCTTGGTGAACAAGTTCATTATAGCGGAAATAGGTCTGCAGGACTACAAGGACAGCAGCAAGCGCAACTGTGACATGGGCTCATGTTCAGGCTCAGCAAGTCAGAAGCGCAAGATCTGGATTCCCCACAACATCTACCATGCACCTGCTCCTTCTCCAAGGTCGTCCTATGCTGCACCTCGTCTGCCTTCACGCCCACCTAGGCAGCCAAGGCTCCCAGCTCCGCCACCATGAGCTCTTGTTCCCCCTTTTTGTCCTGAGGATGGGTTGTGTTTCTAGTGTGGTCATCTAGGACACCGTGCCAAAGAATGCAGGCAGAATCAGAATCAATTTGCACTGCCTTTCAACCAACCCCGCAACAACAATGCCAGGCCTGCTCAGGGACGTGTTCAAGCTAACAATGTTGATCTGAATGAAGTTCAAGACCAACCTGCTACTATGATGGGTACTCTTCTCGTCGACTCAGTACCAGCTTCTGTATTGTTTGATACAGGAGCATCACATTCTTTTATGTCTGAAGATTTCGCATACATGCATGACATTAAGTGTGAAGAGATGAATGCCCCAATAGTGGTAAATTACCCCCGCGAGCCAATGTTGGACCTCCATTATTAGTCACAATGTCCCCATTGAAATTGAAGGGTTGGAGTTCCATACCTCCCCCATAATGCTGAAGTCTTCCAATATCGACCTCATTCTCGGAATGGATTGGTTGAAAGCACATACTGCCTCCGTCGTTTGTGCCACCAAAACTGTCCACCTTCTGCATCCTTCGAATGAGATAGTCAGCTAGCATGCTCATCTTGTTCGAGATGCTGAAGCCCGGTTATATGCCATGAATGCATTAAATGAGTCGCCTATTGAGGGGATTGAAAACATTCCAGTTGTCTAGGATTTCCAAGATGTTTTTCCGGAAGAACTTCCAGGGATTCCCCCTGCTAGAGCTGTCGAGTTTGTCATCGACTTGATACCTGGTACCACTCCTATAGCCAAGCATCCGTATAAGATGCCACCACATGAACTCCTTGAACTTAAGCAAGAAATTGACAATTCGCTATGGCTGGGTTTCATTCGTCCAAGTTCCTGTCCTTAGGGAGCACCTTCTCTCTTTGTTAAGAAGAAGGATAGGACAAACCGCCTGGTCCAGGATTATCGACCAATCAACCAAGCTACAATTCAGAACAAATATCCGCTACCTCGGATCAATGATTTGTATGATCAACTTGCTGGTGCCTCAATTTTCTCTAAGCTCGACTTGAGGTTGGGCTACCATCAGATCCGTGTTCGCGAAGAGGATATTCCGAAGATCGCATTTGTTACTCGCTATGGTTCATACGAGTACACTGCCATGTCTTTTGGTTTAACCAATGCTCCAGCAACCTTCTCTAGTTTAATGAATTATATCTTCATCGACTACCTCGACAAATTCGTCGTAGTTTATCTGTATGATATTCTGGTATTTTCCAAGAATAAAGAAGAGCATGCTGAACATCTTCGTCTTGTACTGGAAAGACTTTAGGAACATCAGCTATATGCCAAGTATTTCAAGTGTGAATTCTGGATAGACGAAGTAACCTACCTGGGTCATGTGATCTTCAAGGATGGTATTATGGTCAACCCTGAACGGGTCTAGGCTATTCTTGACTAAACTCCCCCGAAGAATTTCAAGCAAGTCAAAAGTTTTCTCGGACTCGCCAGTTATTGCCGTCGATTCGTCGAGAACTTATCCAAGATTCCAAAACCCTTAACCAATTTGCTTCACAAAGGGATCAAATATGAGTGGACAGAAAAATGTCAGGAGAGCTTTTAGGCACTTAAAGACAAATTGACGTTTGCTCCAGTGCTTGCTCCTACGGATACTCATAAGGACTTTGTCATTTATTGTGACGCTTCGCGTCAGGAAATAGGTTGTGTCCTAATACAAGAACACAAAGTGGTTGCTTATGCATCTCGTCAGTTGCGTCCTCGTGAAGAGAACTATCCAGTTCATGACCTTGAACTTGCTACAGTAATTCATTCATGCTCTGAAAGAGTGGCGACAATACCTTGTTGGTAATAAATGCGAGATCTACACCGATCACCAAAGTCTGAAGTACTTGTTAATCAGCCAGATTTGAATCTCCGTCAACAGAGATGGATGGAGCACATAGCAGATTACAACGTGGAAATTTTTTATACACGTGGCAAGGCTAATGTAATGGCTGATGCCTTGAGCCGCAAGTCATACTACAACCACCTTCAGATTCACAAGGTTCACCCCCTTCTTCAAGAAGAATTCCGCAAGCTGAACCTCCATATTGTTCCTCAGGGTTATCTCGTTCCCCCTCCACCGGAGAACCGCAAGATGAACGTTCGTGTTGTTAACCAGGGATCTTTGAGTAACCTGGTCACTGAACCAGATCTTATGGGTTGTATCAAAAGAATGCAGGGCTATGACAGTGAAGTCAACAGGATTAAATACTATCTGGGCGGAAGGTAAACCCTCATGTTTCACCGTTGCTGATGATGGTGATGTGTATTTTAAGGGACACTTATTCGTTCCAACAAAAAGGGAAAACCTGAATATGACTGATAGAATACTGAAAGAAGCTCATGATACTCCGTTGTCTTTTCATCCGGGTAGTACCAAGATGTACCGAGACATCCATTAAAGGTTCTGGTGGTCTAATATGAAATAAGACATTGCTCGCTATGTTTTAGAATGTGACATTTGCCGTCGGATCAAGGCAGAACATCAAAAGCCTGCTGAAACGCTGCAACCTATTTCTATTCCTGAATGGAAATGGGATCATGTTGAAATGGACTTCTTCACTGGGTTTCCAAGGTCGCAGAAGGGTAATGATGCTATTCTTGTCATCATTGACCGGCTCTCCAAAGTTGCATATTTTCTGGCTATCAAGGAAACTATTACGGCTAGTCAGCTAGCAGATATTTACATGTCTAGAGTTGTTTCACTCCACGGTATTTCATTGGTGATTAGTTCAGACCGTGATAGTTTATTCACTTCAAGGTTCTGGGCAAGTTTCCGGCAAGCTATGGTAACTCATTTGTCATTCAGCATCGCTTTTCACCCTCAATCCTGGGAGCAGTAAATATTTACCCGAGTGTTTGATTATGTCGTGTTAGGCCATGACTTCTAAAGCAACTCTAGCAGAGTTGTCATATCTTCGATCGTCATACGGGGTATCGAGCACTTCATATGTATATGGAGGTCGCACTGGCTATATGCACAAATACAAATTCGTCAAAAAAGGCAACCTTCATATTTTACTTTACTTGTGTGTCTCGGTTATCATTGACTACAATGGTTATTCCCAAAATCCAAAATTTAGAATAATTTGATTCAGACTTCAATTCAATTTCATTCCCGCCTCAACAATGTGAGTATTTAGTACAAGATTAAACGCTGATTTCAACTAGGATTTGGACATGGTCACGTGGATTTACAAAATGAATCAATAATGAGTACTTCGGGACGAGGAGGAGGCGGACATGGCCGACAGATTCAATCTTAAGGTGTGCGTCGTATGGGATATCAAGCATTTCATATGTATATGGAGGCCGCGGCGGCTGTGGGCAAATACAGATTCGTCAAAAAGGCGACCTCCATATTTTTCTTACATGTGTGTCTCATTGATCAGACTACAATGGCTATTCCCAAAATACAAATATTGGAATAGTTTGATTAGACTTCAATTCAATTTCATTCCCACATTACAATGTCAGTTTTTAGTACAAGATTAAACGCTGATTTCAACAAGGATTTGGACATGGTCACATGGATTTACAAAACGAATTTCAATAATGAGTACTTCAGGACAACGAGGAGGAGAACGTGGCCGACAGTCAATTCAGTCTTAAGGTGTGCGTCGTCCTTGACCAACTTTGACTACTCCCGTGGCCTCTCCTAGAAATATCTCTCAATGCGGTCCTCTTTGGTCTTGCCGAGGAAAGACCCACGAGGACGGCACGACCACGACATGGTTAATGGGGTGGCGGGACTGGGAAGGAGGAAGATAGGGAGCTGGGCGGCGACTGGCAATGGGGTAGATGTCGGTAGATATGGGGCTGGGTGGCAACTGGCGCTGAGGATTAATGTGCCGTCGATCCTACAATTTACGTTGGATGGGTGGTGCTAAAAGTAATCTCGACGGCGACGAAGATGACACAGTAGTTTACACATCTTCCGACCCCTGATGGGTAAAAACCATGTGTCCTGCCCGTTGAGATCTATTTGTCCATAAGGAGGGATTACAATGGAGTTCATCTCTTACAAAAAAAAGGCTTTCGTCCTTCTTTATATATAAAGCATCAACCAAACAAGTACATCGATACAACACACACAGCCAAGGCAAGATACAAAAGTGTCAAGCACCACCATACCACCTCAATGACTACCAAACAACTACAAATGTGTGAAGAAGAAGCGATTGGAGCCAACGGAGACCTCCATCACGAGCTATCCCCCGAGGAGAGGTGACACGAAAAATGACGGGGCAAGGACTCCAAGACGATGCCTCCAAAGGGGAACGAGCATGGGTAGCCACCACCATTCGATCCCAAAGATTAAGTTTTTACCCGGAGCATCACAAAGGAGTGGAAACACCGCGACGGAGCCTCCTTGAAGGATACGACATCCACGGACATCGCCACCATTGTCCCCTTAGCAAGCGATGTACACTAACGCTCACACCCCTCCGACGCACCATAGCTCCGCCAACCACCCGCAACCGAACCACCTGCAAGGCCATGCCTGCTCACCCGCACCTAAGACACATGCTCCGCCCCACAAACGACACGTCTCCCGTTGACAGGGTTGTCGCCCTACATACAGACACCCCCAAGGCCAGCCAAAATGGCCGGCTTTGGGCCAAAGTACACAGCGAGACGCCAAAACCGCAACATACGTCCTGCCTCAAGCAATGCCGAAGTTGCGTCAGCCCGCACACGATCGACGAAAGGGAGGGGAGGGGAGCCGACGCATCCATGAAGGGCTCACCCCCATGCCGGTAACGATAGGCTGAACTCGTCGACGCCTCCCATCCCTCCAGCCTACCTCCCCACTGGACACCCCCTGTGTTGCCCCACCTTGGCGGCCGGCGCAACTCCACGCGAAGCCACCAATACACACTCGTCTGCCAAGGGGATGGGAGTGTTCATATGTGAGTTTTTGATATAGTATTACCTATGTCCTAACAACATTGTTTTCGATTTCTTTAGATACAAATATATTTAACAGTAAAACATTTCAAGATACATTTGTATCTAGAGAACTCTAAAAGAAGTTTTTAAGGACGGAGAGAGTACTATACGCTCAAGATATTTGGA
This sequence comes from Hordeum marinum, assembly GCA_022496015.1. Classification (NCBI taxonomy): domain Eukaryota; kingdom Viridiplantae; phylum Streptophyta; class Magnoliopsida; order Poales; family Poaceae; genus Hordeum; species Hordeum marinum. The sequence continues at coordinate 502,536,354 of CM039674.1, read as the reverse complement.
ACCTAAAGCGCTAGAATAGCGAGAGTGATAAGCTATATGGTGCATGTAGAAGTAGCTATAGAAATGGTCACGTAGATGTTGTTATTAAGGAATTCCTCGTTGGATTATCTACTACGCTCGCATGCAAAAGATAACCGAGAGGCATCAACATCGAAGCGTGGGACAGCAGCTGTCAGAAGGGATATTTGTTTTCAAAATTATGAACATTTTTTAAACCATAAAAGTCTTACGATTTTTCGGAAAATTCATTCTTGTTTTGAAATTTGGAGAGTTTTATAAATTAAGAATTATTTTAAATACCAAAAAACAAAAAAGCAAAAAGACGAAATAAAAGATTGGGGCGTCCAGCCCCGCTCATGACCGGGCCAGTAGGGACGCGCTGAGGGGAGGCGTACAGCCCCCGCCGTATGCTCCGATCTGTGCTCCCGCTCCACTCGTTTTCAATCCAACGCCCCACATAATTTTCCTCCCCCGTGTCTTTATTCTGGCAAGAAAAAAATTGATGCCCGTATTTTCTTCGTTCTGGTGTACGTATATATCTTCCCTTTCCTTCACGCAGTAAACCAGCCGAGACATCAGTGAGTGAGCCGGCGACTGAAGAATTTCCACTGGCGGCTGCGCCTTTCTCCTTTCCCGCCGGCCAACCTTATCTCTTTGGTGTCGGCTGCCAGCTTCCGTGGCCGGCGTCGTATCAGGTCCTCTCCGTCCGCCTCCCGTTGAACTCGGATCGGCCCCGACATGCAAGTTATGAAACTACGGTCGCTGTGAGGAGCTCGGAAGAAAGTTATTGGCCTGCGATCATTAGGGGACAGGGGGGATCAAGGAGGAGCGCCTCGACGGAGCATGAGGTCGGGTCGACACCGTGCTGAGCTTTGCTGGTGCTGCACGCTGAGCGGAGCTTGCATGCCCTGCCAGGGTGAGGTTCTAGCCGAGACGGCGTCCTCCTTGGCATCGCCTGGCGTGGGCCGGTGGACATCGACGATGCTGAGCACGACGACCTAGTGTTGCCTCCCCAACGATGACTTCAGTGGCAGCGACGTCCTGCACATGACCCTAGAGAAGTACATCTGCACGGACGGATCACGGTTGCATGTATATAGGAGACAAGATTTCCTTTCAGCCTGCCTGCTCACGGTTTTCCGAGGTTTATTTGATGCGTTCGAGTCAGATTGCAGATTTGCCTATGCCTGAAATTGATCTTGCTTGATGTGTCTGCCATCTTCTTTCATGTGCTTCAGACTCCAAGCCGACAGATTGATCCGTTGAAATTTTCAGCTTTAGCCTTGTGGCGCTTGTGGTGAGAGTTTGGAGCTTTGGCGCGTAGTCTCTGTATTTTGGCGCGCAATGCTATGAGATTAGCAGAAACCCTTCGAGATTTGATGCAACTGGGGCGAGCATTGCGCGAGGGAGAAGAACAAACGAAAATACATGGTTGCTCTCCTTTCTCGTCACTGGTGGAAAAAACCCATTTGTCCCGGTTCGTAAGGCCCATTTATCCCGATTCTGGAACCGGGACTAAAGCCCACGACCTTTAGTCCCGATTCGCTTATGAACCGGGACAGATGGGGCTATACGTGACCGCTTCGTCGAGCCCAGGCAGGAAGGTCTTTGGTCCCGGTTTGTAACATCAACCGGGACCAAAGAGCGTCCACGCGTCAACAGTTGAGGGACTGTTTTTTTTTTTGAAAGTGGGGGGTTTTGAGGGTTTTGGAGGGTTAATTTAGGGGTTTCATATATTTTGTTAGATAGCTAATAGAGAGAAGTGATCTCTCTTATCTCCGTGCTTGGTCACGACGCTACGTACTATACTTATAGATAAAACATATGACATAATTTAATCATCATTTTCGTCAATGACACATCATATCACAAGTTGGTCACTGTTCATAATCACAACTCCTCCTCCTCCTCCTCAGCATCATCATCAACTCTAACACATTATAGCACATAATAACACGTTGTACTTAGGACCTACGTACTCCTATCTCGTAGGACCTATTGTACCTTCTCTTAGGTACAATATCATAAAACAAGATAGGTCCTGACTCTTTATTATGGAGAACGGAGATCATCCTATCTCCCAGTCTTGGCCTACGTACAATGTTGCTTCCAAGTAGCTCTCTACGATTGAGCATACCTTTTAGAAATCCGGTATGGACAGAATTGATGGGTAGACTGACCTGGCCGTGGTGGCCCTAAGCTCGTAACAACAACGCGACCTCTCGGAAACATCAGATGAGGCACACAATCCTGCAGGATTTTCTGTTGAAAAACATAGTAATAATTTTGTAGTTAGCAATGTAGTTTAGTTTTAGAAGAATTTATGCAAAAGATGCACGGATGTCGTAATAGTAGAATTAAAATCTTACCATGCAATCTCCATGGATGTTACCATAGTTCACCACGTGCACTAGTGGCACGTATTGACCATAATGTGCAGGAGTTTGATAATAGCTATTGTAATTCTCAAGATGACTAAGAAATGCGGTAAGATGATCTTTCTCCTTATAAGTTAATTCTGCTTCATCATTGTAGTAGTAGGTTCTGTCTACCATCTTTCGTACATTTTTTGAAGAATGAAAATAAGCTGTCAATGCAAATAAGTTGTCAAATATTTTAAATAAATAATATAAATTAATTAATAAATATGGTTGAGAAACTCACATAATGGTAGAACTGGAGGTGTCTGCACATCTACCCAGATGTCGATATTACCTTCTATTTCATCTTCCGGACGAATATCAAAGGTGAGAAGAATATTAGGTTCAAATGCATAAGCCTTGCATAGTGCTTGCCAATTTTTGCATTCAAAATAGCACACTAGTAGAATATCGATCAGTAGTCCCGGTCGGGATGTGTCTTTAGTACCGGTTCCCCAACCGATACTAAAGGGTCAAGACTAAAGGTCCAGACCTTTAATAGTGGTTGGACCACGGACCGGTACTAAAGGCCCACCACGTGGCTGCCTGCGTGGGCTGGTGGTGGAGGAACTTTAGTACCGGTTGGTGATACCGACCGGTACTAAGTGTTCTGTTTTTTTTCCGCTTTTAATTAGGTTTTAGTTTTCCTCTCTATTTATTGTGTTTTCCATTCATTTCAAATTTATTTTACGGTGCTACATACTGTAAACATTAATTACACAAGTTGATGCATATATATATATATATGTAATATAATATACAATATCTCATACATAGTATATATACAAATGGAATTACACATCCATATATATTCTGGGACTTATAACTTAAGGCCCAAAATCCGACCAGGACTTATAACTTAAGTATACTGATTTGCTGGCATTATTGAGGCGGCGGTAAGTAATAGTGCTCTCCGTTTACATAAATGACATGTTGAACAAACAATGCCGCAAATTCCTCTTGAAGTGCTACAAAGCGTTTCTCGGTGACATGGTACTGTACCACCTCCGCGGGGGACTCAAGCCTCTGAAAACTCCGTGGCCCATGCGGTTGCCACCATAGAACCTCCGGGTCGATGACGGGCTGGCTCCTCACCAGGTTGCGCCGCCCGGAAGGCAACACCTCCCAGTACCGGCCCGGCGGAGCCCAATCCCTGACAGGGCCCCTCGGCTCAAGCAAGTGACCTCCTCTGGCGACTCGACGACGAGGATGCGGGATCGGCATCGTCGACGTCGAGAAGAAACACTTAATTATGAAAACAAATTAAATAAAACTTAGCAAAATTAACACTTAGCATCTAACAAATTAAATAACACTTAGCATCTAACAAAATTAACACATACCCTAATAACCTAAGGACGACCTACCTAACTAAGTAAACTAACTAAACTAACCTGATAACTTAACTAACTAACTAACTAAATAGGGGTGATGTGTCGTGGTCGGGGTCAGGGTGTCGGGGGTGTCGTGTCGACATAGGGGTGCTGTGTTGTGGTCGGGGGTGCTGTGTCAGGGTGTCGTGTCGGGGTCGGGGTGTCGGGGGTGTCGTGTCGGGGTCAGGGTGCTGTGTTGTGGTCGGGGGTGCCGTGTCGGGGTGTCGTGTCGGGGTCAGGGTGTCGGGAGGTGTCGTGTCGGGGTCGGGGGGCCTAAACTAAACCTAAACAAAACCTAAAACTAACTAACCTAAACTAAATTAAACCTAAACTAAACTAAACTTAAACTAAATTAAACCTAAACTACACCTAAACTAAACCTAACTAACTAAATTAAACTAACTTAAACCTAAACTAACTAAATTAAACCTAACCTAACTAAATTAAACCTAAATTAAACCTAAACTAACTAAACTAAACTAACTAACCAATTAACTAACCTAATAACCTAATACTACCCTAATAACCTAAGAAACTAACTAAATTAAGAGAAAAAATAGGAAAATTGAGGGGGGCGAGCACTCACCGGAGCCGGAGTTGGGTGGGGGCTGCCGGGGCGACGTCGGGGCGGCGAGCGGTGTGGCGGCGCGCGGCGTCGGGGCGGTGGGTCGGGGCGGCGGGCAGCGGCGATGGCAATTTCCGGCAGCCTGGCGGCACGCGAATGACCTTCTCCCGGTGCGTGGCTCACACCGGGACGAGGGAGATACTATTTATACTGCAGGACCTTTAGTACCGGTGCGCGGCTCGCACCGGTACTAAAGGGTGTTTAGTACTGGTGCGAGCCATGCACCGGTACTAAAGGTCCTCCCCAAAAACGCGTGGGGCGGTGGACCTTTAGTACCGGTGCGTGGCTCGCGCCAGTACTAAAGGGTTTTTTAATTCATTATTAGTTATTATTTTCAGAAAAACCCCTAAACTTTAAAAAATCATAGAAAAAAACTATGACTTCAATGGAAATAAATAATATATGAAAAATATGAGAAAAATATAAAGAATCTATTTACGACGTTTCCATGCATGTTTGAACAACTTAAACTGTTGTGTAAGACAATTTGATTAAATGGCATTTGAAATGTCATATCTCGAGTTTGAAAAAAGTACAAATGAACTCTGAAAAGGTTGTAACTTGGCATGACATCGTAATTTCACCCACATAGAAACTTCTAAAAAGTTGAGAGGGTTACGGCAAAACCTGGATGCACTTCGTGTACAAATTGGACAATCTCATTCGAAGTATGAGGGTTTCGGATGAACACTCATCTATTACAAAGGGATTTCATTTTTAATAAATTATTTTAACTCCATACTTTTTGTGTGTTCAATATGCACCATTCAAAGGCACATCATCAATTTTCAACCCTTTCTAACTTTATTTGATATTTTCCATGCATTTAATGATTTATTTTGAGCTAAAGGACCCTGAATTTAAAAAGTGATACAAATGAACTCTGAAAAGGTTATAACTTGGCATGACATCATAATTTCAGCCACATAGCAAATTCTAAAGAGTTGAGAGGATTGCGACAAAAACTGGATGCACTTCGTGTACAAATTGGACAACCTCTTTCGAAGTATAAGGGTTTCGGACGAAAACTCATCTATTACAAAAGGATCTCATTTTTAATAACTTATTTTAACTCCATACTTTTTGTGTGTTCAATATGCACCATTCAAAGGCACATCATCAATTTTCAACCCTTTTTGACTTCATTTGATATTTTCCATGCATTTAATGATTTATTTTGAGTTAAATGACCCTGAATTTGAAAAGCAGTACAAATGAACTCTGAAAAGGTTGTAACTTGGCATGACATCATAATTTCACCCACATACCAACTTCTAAAGAGTTGACAGGGTTACAGCAAAAACTGGATGCACTTCGTGTACAAATTGGACAATCTCTTTCGAAGTATGAGGGTTTCGTACGAAAACTCATCTATTACAAAAGAATTTCATTTTTAATAACTTATTTTAACTCCATACTTTTTGTGTGTTCAATATGCACCATTAAAAGGCACATCATCAGTTTTCAACCCTTTCTGAGTTCATTTGACATTTTCCATGCATTTAATGATTTATTTTGAGCTAAATGACCCTGAATTTGAAAAGGAGTACAAATGAACTCTGAAAAGGTTGTAACTTGGCATGACATCATAATTTCACCCACATAGCAACTTCTAAAGAGTTGAGAGGGTTACGGCAAACACTTCGTGTACAAACTGGGTGCACTTCGTGTACAAACTGTTACAAAGATACCATGCTAGAAAATGCTTGCTTGTCCTTCACATAGAAAGTGATGACGGTGAAGCCGGTCACATCCCAGAGTGGGATCTCGCGGTGTAAGACTTTTTCTGCATGTTTGTCCCTTGCTTATGATTGCATCATAACCATGGAGAATCTTCATCATTTAACAGGATGCTTGGGTCAGTCTTCACTCTGAAGGGAGGGATTTCATGGAACTTTTCATAATGTTCTGACATGTCTGTCTTGTCCTCCACTCCCACAATGTTTCTTTTCCCTGAAAGAACTATGTGGCGCTTTGGCTCATCGTATGATGTATTCGCTTCCTTATCTTTTTTTTCTCCTCGGTTTGCTAGACATGTCCTTCATATAGAAAACCTGAGCCACATCATTGGCTTGGACAAATGAGTCGTCTGTGTATCCAAGATTGTTGAGATCCACTGTTGTCATTCCGTAATGCGGGTCTACTTGTACCCCCCCTCCAGTATATTTGACCCATTTGCACCGAAACAAAGGGACCTTAAGATCAGGTCCATAGTCAAGTTCCCATATCTCCTCTATGTAACCATAATATGTGTCTTGAAAGTTAGTTGCATCATAGCAGACACCACTATTTTGGTTGGTGCTCTTTTTATCTTGAGCGACCGTGTAAAATGTATTCCCATTTATCTCGTACCCTTTGAAAGTTGTTACAGTCGAACTTGGTGTCTTGGCCAACCAGTACAGTTCATCTGGAACATCATTGTCATTGATGAGCTTTGTTTGCAACCAACCGGCAAAAGTCTTCATGTGTTTACGTTCAATCCAGGGGTCAGACTGCTCCGGGTTCTTGGACCGTACAATATCCTTGTGTTCCTCCATATATGGAGTCACCAAGGTGGAATTTTGTAGAACCATGTAGTGTTCTTTAGTGAAAGAATGCTCGTCCATATTTATTGCTTCTTTCTTTCCTATTGTGCCTTTTCCACCCAGTCTCCCCTCATGACGCGATTCAGGAAGACCAATCGGCTCAATGTCAGGAACAAAGTCAACACAAAACTCAATAACCTCCTCTGTTCCATATCCCTTGGCGATGCTTCCTTCTGGCCTAGCACGGTTATGAACATATTTCTTTAAGACTCCCATGAACCTCTCGAAGAGGAACATATTGTGTAGAAATACAGGACCCATATTGTTAATCTCTTCGACTAGGTCAACTAGAACGTGCGTCATAATATTGAAGAAGGATGGAGGGAACACCAACTCGAAACTGATAAGACATTGGACCAGGTCATTCTATAACCTTGGTAGGATTTCTAGATCGATTACCTTCTGAGAAATTGCATTGAGGAATGCGCATAGCTTCACAATGGCTAATCGAACATTTTCCGGTAGAAGCCCCCTAAGTGCAACCGGAAGTAATTGCATCATAATCACGTGGCAGTCATGAGACTTTAGATTTTGAAATATTTTCTCTGCCATATTTATTATTCCCTTTATATTCAACGAGAAGCCAGCCGGGACCTTGATACTGAGCAGGCATTCAAAAAAGATTTCCTTCTCTTCTTTCGTAAGAGCATAGCTGGCAGGACCTTGATACTGCTTTGGAGGCATGCCGTCTTTTTCGTTAACTCTTTGCTTGTCCTCCCGTGCCTCCGGTTTATCTTTTGTCTTTCCATACACGCCCAAGAAGCCTAGCAGGTTCACACAAAGATTCTTCATCACGTGCATCACGTTGATTGCATTGCGGACCTCTAGGGCTTTCCAATATTCAAGTTCCCAAAATATAGATTTCTTCTTCCACATGGGTGCGTGTCCGTTGGCATCATTCGGAACAGATTGTCCGCTAGGACCCTTCCAAAGATTACCTGTAAATCCTTGACCATATCAAATATATATATTCACCAGTACGGAGGCCAGGCTTCTTCTGGTTATCTGGCTCACCTTTGAAATGGTTGCCTGCCTTTCTTAAGATATGCTTGATCGGTAGAAATCCACGATGTCCCAGGTACACATTCTTCTTACATTTATCCAAATATATACTTTCATTATCATCTAAAAAGTGTGTGCATGCATTGTATCCCTTGTTTGTATGTTCTGAAAGGTTACTAAGAGCAGGCCAATCATTGATGGTTACAAACAACAACGCTCGTAGGTCAATTTCCTTCTGTGTGTTTTTCAGAACCCCTCACACGTACACCTGGTTTTTTCCACAACTGTAGAAGTTCATCAACTAGTGGCCTTAGGTAGACATCAATGTCATTGCCAGGTTGCTTAGGGCCTTGGATGAGCACTGACATCATAATGAACTTCCGCTTCATGCACAACCAAGGAGGAAGGTTGTAGATACATAGAGTCACGGGCCAGGTGCTGTGACTGGAGCTCTGCTCCCCAAAAGGATTCATGTCGTGTGTACTAAGACCAAACCATAAGTTCGTTGCGTCAGCTGCAAATTCCTCGAACTCCCTCTCCATTTTTCTCCACTGTGACCCATCAGCGGGTGCTCTCAACATCCCGTCTTTCTTACGTTCTTCTTTGTGCCATCGCAACAACTTGGCATGCTCTTTGTTTTGGAACAAACGTTTCAACCATGGTATTATAGGAGCATACCACATCACCTTGGCAGGAACCCTCTTCCTATGGCGTTCGCCCTCCACATCACCGGGCATGCATCAAAATTCTCGTACTCCTCACCGCAGTAGAGGATGCAGTCATTAGGGCATGCGTGTATCTTCTGCACCTCTAATCCTAGAGGGCATACAACCTTCTTTGCTTCGTACGTACTTTCAGGCAATTCGTTATCCTTTGGAAGCATCTTCTTTATCATTATCAGCAATTCTTGAAATCCTTTGTCAGTTACACCATTCTTCGCCTTCCATTGTAGCAATTCCAGCGAGGTACCTAGCTTTTTCTTGTCATCTTCACAATTTGGATACAATAATTTCTTGTGATCCTCTAACATGCGTTTCAACTTCAACCTCTCCTTATCATTTTTGCAGTTTCTCTTTGCATCAGCAATGACCCAACCCAAATCATCAGCGGGCTCATCTGATGCCTCTTCTTCAACTTCCCCCATTGATGCCTCTTCTTCAGCTTCCCCCATTGTTGTATCGGCGAAAGGATAGTTTCCATAATGCTCTTCTTCTTCATTGTCTTCCATTATAACCCCTCTTTCTTCATGCTTGGTCCAACAGCTGTAGCGGGACATGAAACCGGACTTCATCAGATGGTAGTTAAGGGTTTTTGAGGTAGAGTAATTCCTATCATTCTTACAGTCACGACATGGACAACACATGAAACCATTCTGCTTGTTTGCCTCAGCCACATGAATAAAATCATGCAGGCCATTAAGAAACCCTAGACTTAGTCGGTCATCGTACATCCATTGTCGGCTCATATTCACTACACAACATCAAAGTGACCAAATTAATACAACTTCATCATCACATTACAAACAAAAGTAGAGCTACCAGTGACCAAATGTTATTACTGCAAATAATAGATACTTATAGTTCATACATACATCTCATAAAACAACATACAACTATCTAAAACATGTAAATGCAACAACAAATGCGATCATAATCGCAACTAAAGTAACAATTGAGCCAACGACATAATGATACCGAGCCTCTTTATCAATGGCATATTTTCTTATCTTTCTAAGCTTCAAGCGCATTCGAGCCATCTTGTTCTTGTGATCATCGACGATATCAGCAACATGCAACTCCAATCCCATCTTCTCATCTTCAGTTCTTTTCAATTTTTCTTTCAAATGATCAATTTCTTTTTCAGCTTGTGTTAATTTCTCGAGCAGAATTGCATAGTCGGTTGGAATTTCTGGTTCAACTACTTCCTATAGATAAAAACATATACGTCAATTTGGTGGCATAATTAATTGTCATAGACATTAGATGATGTGTGAAATAGTTATAAAAGATAACGACATACCACATCTGAATCATAGACTGGACGAGGGCCGACGTGGGCGGATACCATAACCATGACACTACAGAATAACTAAAAATAATAAAAGTAAGTAAATCGTACACACAGCTATCTAAATCATACAAGTAATTTAAAAAAAGGTTTTAAGAAGAACAAGAGGCTCACCAAGGTGGACGGTGCCGCGAGGAGAAGGTGCGGACGATCGACGGTGGTTAGGACGGCCGGGGATATGAAGGCACCAAATAAACCACACCTACACGTATGCAACATAACAAGTTAATTTGAGCTCGAATTGCATATAAATCAAATAAACTCCCACATAATGATCACTCCTCCAAAACCTAGCTAAAACCCACAAATCACATATCTTTGAGCATACCACAAGCTAATCTAGCAATGAGAGATGAAGGAGCAAAGTTGCTAACCTTTATGAACACTTGGATAGATGGGGTGCCTTTAAATCTTGACAAATCCTTGGCAAAATGGAGGATGAGCTTCGAGCAAGAAGAAGAACAGGGGAGAAAATAGAGAAATGATCGAGCCCCTTCGATCAGCTACGGACGAAGCGTATATGTAGGAAGTCTTTAGTACCGGCTCGTGACACCAGCCGGTACTAAAGGTTGCCCTTTAGTACCGGTTGGTGTCACCAGCCGGTACTAAAGGTGCACGCGGGGCCCAAGTCTGACCAAAAGCCTGCCACGCCCCCTTTAGTACCGGCTCGTGACACGAACCGGTACTAAAGATCGCTCACGAGCCGGTACTAAAGGTTGCCTTGCTCCTAGCCGTTGGAGCCGGCACGAACCGGGACTAATACCGTATTTAGTATCGGCTCGTAACCAGACTGGGAATAATGCTTGGGACGAAAGGTCTGTTTTCTACTACTGGCAATAGGTGTCTACATGGTACAATTTTACCGCAAAAGTAAAACCATGCTCGGTCCTCAAGTGAACTATCTTTACCTCCATATCTTTTTTAGTATTGAAACCAATCTTATCAAAGATAGCAATTCTTGCATGGCAGGGGATACGCTAGTAGAACAGTAAAAAATTAAAATTAATTATAAGTTGAAGCAAAAGAGGCAGAAGTCATGCTTAATCACGAAAAAAGACTTGTCATTGTGACTTACTGTATCCACTTCGAAGTTCTCATCCAGCACGATGCTGAAGCGCCTACCATCAACTAGGAAAGTCTTGTCACACAGGCCGCGCTCGTCTTCGCAGTATTCGCACATACCAAATTCACTTTCGTCGTTAGACATTTCCTATGTTCATAGCTGAAACATTCAAAATCGATCGAAGGAAACTATGAGAAAACTGATCAACACACAGATCACTATTACTCAATATGCAACAGGTTGACTTTAGGTCTGTCGAGTCTTTCTAAACTCTCATCTCACGTATATGATGGGCACTCCTTCTGATATTGCGACAGTCGGTGATGGTGGCTCCTTCATTCGTCCCCGAGTGCATTACACCAAAATGTCTAGCACACGGGAATGAAGGAGAAGCGACCCCCACGACAACAGTCGGGATTCTTCCTCTCTCATATTTATATATGGTGGACATTCTCCCTCAGTGAAAGACACACAAGTAGCCGAAACAGATCTAAAGTCAACCCATTCCATATATCGAGCAATGACATAGAAAAAATTCCCTATGTTTTGCCGGAATGACTTGCAAATCACAAATACATTTATAATGAACTCGAATATAACATCACTAATACATCATCCCGAACAATCCAGTTCAAGAATTACGGCACGCTTTGCATCTTAATTAATGCGTGTGTGTGACTTTCGGTCTGTCGAGGCTTTCCTTAAATAACTCTCATATCTCATGGTGTGTTGGTGCGCACTCTCTCATATTGATACGGTGGTGTATATATGTTGGTGGACACTCTCTCACAGTAATAGTTCGACCGCCGGTGATGGACGCCTCCCCTCTTCTCTTCTTGCGCAATATAGCGACGAGTATATCGCAAAGAAGAGAAGAAAGAGGAAGCGCCCCCACGACAACAGTCAGGATTCCTCCATCAAGAACACACATGAAAGTCACACGAGGAGCAACGACAGACCAAAAGTCACACATGCATTATACCGATAAAATATCACTAATACATTAATATTTATAATGACCTCGAATATAATATCACTAATACATCATCCCGAATAATCCAGTTCAAGAATTACGGCATGCTTTGGATCTTAATTAATGCGTGTGTGAATTTCCGTCCGTCGAGGCTTTCCTTAAATAACTCTCATATCTCATGGTGTGTTGGTGCGCACTCTCTCACATTGATATGGTGTTGTATATATGTTGGTGGACACTCTCTCACAGTAATAGTTCGACCGCCGATGATGGACGCCCCTCCTCTTCTCTTCTTGCGCATTATACCAACGAATATATTGCAAAGAAGAGAAGAAAGAAGAGGCGCGCCCCCACGACAACAGTCAGGATTTCTCCATCGAGAACACACATGAAAGTTATTTAAGGAAAGCCTCGATGGACCGAAAGCCACACACGCATTATACCGATAAAATATCACTAATACATTAATATTTATAATGACCTCGAATATAATATCACTAATACATCATCCCGAATAATCCAGTTAATGCATCATCAAATATTAACTAATAGTGATCGAATATCCTAGAATCCAAAATAGAGAACGGTGAACTTGTTTCACTAGCAGTCTCTGAGTCGCCGACGGTGGACACCCAAAGATAAGGAACCATCACGGGATCATAACTCACGTGAGATCCCTAAAGGATCTGTCAGGTATTATCAAACCGGACGTCTAACGCCGCCATGTAGCGACGGACATGCTCCTCGTCCTCCCTAACACGGCGACGTACCACCTCCGTGGGTGCCGACTCCCTCCGCACCGAAAGTGGCCCGCATGACCGCCAACACAGAAGGTCCGGGTCGACGACGATACCTGCATTCCTCACCAACCTTCCAGCCCGGGAAGGTAGCACCTTCCAGTGCCAGCCTGACGGAGCCCAGTCCCGGACATGGCGCCTATCAAGCAGGCTCTCGCGGACTACTCGACGACGAGGATGCGGGCCGGGCATCGTCGACTAATTTTTCATAAAACCCAAAATCAACATACACATACTAATCTAACATAAACATACTAATCTACTTTCAAAAAAAGCATAAACATACTAATCTAACATACACATACTAATCTAGCCAACATAAACATACTAAAAAAATCATAAACATACTAATCTAACATACACATACTAATCTAGCTAACATAAACATACTAATCTAACATGCATACACATACTAAAAAAGCATAAAAATTAACATATATTAAAAAAATTGCAAGGAGCCACGGCGGCGGCGGCTCACAGTGGGGGCGGTGACGAGGTGGTGACGGAGCAGCGACGGGGGCGGGGCGGCGACGGCGACGGGGCGGCGACGGGGCGGGGCGGCGACGGGGGCGGCGGGGAGGCAACGGAGGAGGGGCGATGACGGGAGCAGGACCGTGATGGGGAAGGCCACGACGGCGGCGTTGGAGGCGACGGGGCGGCGGGGGAGGCGACGGGGAGGTGGGGGAGGCGATGGGGGCGGCGGGGAGGCGACGGGGGCGGTGGGGGAGGCGATGGGGGCGGCGACGGGGACGGGAACGGCGACAGCGGGCTCGGGGCGGCGATGAGGGCGAAGTGGAAGGAAAACTACGAATTTTACGAAGTGCTTGTCATATAGAAGGAGCATTGGTCCCAGTTGGTGGCCCCAACCGGGACCAATGCCCCCCTTTAGTCCCAGTTTGTCGCACTAACCGGGACCAAAGCCCTATTTTCCGCGGCCCAAAGGGCGGGAAACATGCCCTTTGGTCCCAGTTGGTGGCACAAACCGGGACGAAAGGGTGGCATTTGTCCCGGTTGGGGCCACCAACCAGGACCAATGGCCTTGTACAGCGGTGTGGTGGGAGTTTAGCCCCACCTCGCCAAGTGAAGGTTGCCCGAACCTGCTTATAAGCCCCGCCACGGCTGTTACGTTGAGCTCCTCTTATAGTGATAATAGACGTGTTTATACTGAAATTCGGCCTAAATTCAAAATGGTAGTTAGGCGCCTAACTAGCACTTTGAATTTAGGTTGAATTTCAGTGTAAGCGCAACTATTTTCACTTTTGCTATTTTTATGTTATTTCTTTGCATATTAAAAACTGTTAACAAAAATACTTTATGAATATATTTTTTGCTATTAATTTTTTTAACAAAAATAACTTTGATAATTTTAGTTGCATGAATTGTATATAATATCAAGTTTCTTTCGAAGTATCGTGTACAAAACGGACAGTCTCTTTCAAAGTATCGGGGTTTCGGACGGAAACTCATCGGTTACAAAAGGCATTTTATTTTCTTAAACTTATTTGAACTTCAGGCTTTTTGTGTGTTCAAAATGCACCATTCAAAGCCACATCATCAATTTTCAACCCTTTCTGACTTTATTTGATATTTTTCATGCATTTACTTTTTTTTAGCTAAATGACCCTGAAATTTAAAAGCACTTCAAATGAAGTATGAAAAGGTTGAAAGTTGACATGGTATCATCATTTCATCCACATAGCATGTGCTAAAAAGTTGAGAGGGTTAGGGCAAAAGAAGGATGCACTTCGCGTACAAAACAAACAAACTGTTTCGAAGTATCGGGGTTTCGGATGGAAACTCATCGGTTAGAAAGGGCATTTCATTTTCTTGAACTTATTACAACTCCAGGCTTTTCGTGTGTTCAAAATGCACCATTCAAAGCCACATCATAAATTTTCAACCCCGTCTTACTTCATTTGATATTTTTCATGCATTTACTGATTTTTTGACCTAAATGACCCTGTAATTGAAAAGCACTTCAAATGAAGTCTGAAAAGGTTGAAGGTTGGCATGGTATCATCATTTCTCCCACATAGCATGTGCTAAAAAATTGAGAAGGTTACGGCAAAATCAGGATGCACTTCGCGTACAAAACGGACTGTCTCTTTCGAAGTATCAGGGTTTCGGACAGAAACTCATCGGTTGTTGGGGAACGTTGCATGGGAAACAAAAATTTTCCTATGCACACACAGATCTATCCATGGTGATGAGCATCTATGAGAGGGAGAGTGGATCTACGTACCCTTGTAGATCGCTAAGCGGGAAGCGTTAAGAAATGCGGTTGGTGTAGTCGAACGTCTTCGCAATCCAAATCGTTGTGCGTCCCGCGATCCAATCACGATCCGTCCCGTGATCCAATCATGATCTGTCTCGCGATCCAATCACGATCCGTCCCACGAACTTGATCACGATCCTTCCGATCTAGCACTGAACGGACGACACCTCCGCGTTCACCACACGTACAGCTTGATGACGATCTCCGCCGTCTTGATCCAGCAAGAAGGATCGGAGAGGAATAAGAGTTCTTCGGCAGCGTGACAGTGCTCCAGCGATGGTGGTGGAGCTATTCCGGCAGGGCTTCGCCTAAGCGCTGCAGAAAACCGGTCTAGAGGAGAAAACTATGCACCAGAGAAACGGGCAGCACGTGGCTGAAAATTCTGTGCAAAAACCCTAAAACCTCCAGTATACATAAGAGTAAGAGAGGAGGAGGCTTGGCACAAGGTCCAAGCCTCCATGGAGTCGGCCGAACCAGGTGGAGGAGGTGGACTCCACCTCCAATCCTAGTAGGACTAGGATTCACCCTATTTTTGCCTTTTTCCACTTTTTCTCTTTGGCCCTTTTTCCCAAACCGCATGGGCCTTGTGTGGGACTTACACCAGCCCACTAAGGGCTGGTAAACACTCTCCCACAGCCCATGGAGCCTCTTGGGTCAAAATACCCCTCCCGATGGTCTCCCGGTACACTACCGGCACTCCTGGTACACTCCATCACATCATTCTCCTAATGATGTGATCCCGTTATCAAATGACATCACATGTTAATGGCTAGGAAACCTTGACCATCTTTGATCAACGAGCTAGTTCACTAGAGGCATACTTGGGACAAAGTGTTGTCTATTACCCACACATGTAATGTGTTTCCAATTAATACAATTATAGCACGCACAATAAACGATTATCATGAACAAGGAAATATAATAATAAACACTTTATTAATTGCCTCTAGGGCATATTTCCAACAGTCTCCCACTTGCACTAGAGTCAATAATCTAGCTGACATCACTATGTGATTTACATTGTAATGAATCGAACACCCATGCAGTTCTGGTGTTGATCATGTTTAGCCCTTGGAAGAGGTTTAGTCAACGGGTCTGCAACATTCAGATCCGTGTGCACTTTGCAAATATTTATGTCCTTCTCCTCGATGTAATCGCGGATGGAGTTGAAGTGTCGCTTTATGTGTCTGGTCCTCTTGCGAAACCTTGGTTCCTTGGCCAGAGCAATGGCACCAGTGTTGTCACAGAACAAGTTGATTGGATTCAGTGCACTGGGCACTACTCCAATATCTGTCATGAACTGCTTCATCCAGACACCTTCCTTTGCTGCCTCTGAGGCTGCGATGTACTCTGCTTCACACGTAGAATCGGCTACTATGCTTTTCTTGGAACTGCACCAACTTACCACTCCCCCGTTGAGAATAAATACGTATTCGGTTTGTGACTTAGAGTCATCCGGATCAGTGTCAAAGCTTGCATCGACGTAACCCTTTACGACGAGCTCTTCATCACATCCATAAACGAGAAACATTTCCTTAGTCCTTTTCAAGTACTTAAGGATATTCTTGACCACTGCCCAGTGTTCCATTCCAGGATCACTTTGAAACCTTCCGGCCATACTTATTGCAAGGCTGACATCGGGTCTTGTTGACAACATTGCATACATGATAGAGCCTATGACTGAAGCATAGGGGATGACACTCATCTTTTTTCTATCCTCTGCAGTCACTTGGCATTGAGTCTTACTCAACTTCACACCTTGTAACACAGGCAAGAACCCCTTCTTGGACTGATCCATTTTGAACTTCTTCAAAACTTTATCAAGGTATGTGCTCTGTGAAAGTGCTATTAAGCGTCTCGATCTATCTCTATAGATCTTAATGCCTAATATGAAAGCAGCTTCTCCTAGGTCCTTCATTGAAAAACTCCTGTTCAAATATTCCTTCACGCTTTCCAACATTTCTATATTGTTTCCAATCAGAAAAATGTCATCCACATATAATATTAGAAACGCTATAGAGCTCCCACTCACTTTCTTTTAAATACAAGCTTCTCCATAAACTTGTATAAACTCAAACGCTTTGATCACCTCATCAAAACGCTTATTCCAACTCCGAGATGCTTGCACCAGCCCATAAATGGATCGCTGGAGTTTGCAAACTTTGTCAGCATTCTCTGGATCGACAAAACCTTCTGGTTGCATCATATACAACTTTTCCTCAAGGAAACCGTTGAGGAACGCTGTTTTGACATCCATCTGCCAAATTTCATAGTCGAAATAAGCAGCTATTGCCAACATGATTCTCACAGACTTAAGCATCGCTACGGGTGAGAAGGTCTCATCATAGTCAACTCCTTGAACTTGTGAAAAACCCTTTGCCACAAGTCGAGCTTTATAGACGGTGACATTACTGTCCGCATCTGTCTTCTTCTTAAAGATCCATTTGTTCTGAATGGCCTTTCACCCTTCAGGTAATACTTCCAAAGTCCATACTTTGTTTTCATACATGGATCCCATCTCGGATTTCATGGCCTCTAACCATTTCTCAAAATCCGGGCCCATCACTGCTCCTTTATAGCTCGTAGGTTCATTGTTGTCCAACAACATGACCTCCAAGACAGGGTTGCCATACCACTCAGGAGTAGTACGCGGCCTTGTCGACCTACGAGGTTCAATAGTAGCTTGATCTGAAGCTTCATGATCATCATCATTAACTTCCTCTTCTACTGTCGTAGTATCCAAAGAAACATGTTTATGTGCTGCGCTACTTTGTGGTTGAAGTAAAGGTTCAATAACCTCATCAAGATCTATTTTCCTCCCATTCAATTCTTCCGAGAGAAACTCTTTCTCAAGAAATGTTCCGTTCTTAGCGACAAACACTTTGCTTTCGGATCTGAGATAGAAGGTATACCCGACTGTCTCTTTTGGGTATCCTATGAAGACGCATTTTTCGCTTTGGGTTCCAGCTTTTCAGGCTGAAACTTTTTGACATAAGCATCACATCCCCAAACTTTAAGAAACGACAACTTTGGCCTCTTGCCGAACCACAGGTCATATGGCGTCGTCTCAACGGATTTCGATGGTGCTCTATTTAAAGTGAATGCAGCCGTCTCTAATGCATAACCCCAAAACGATAGTGGTAAATTAGCAAGAGACATCATAGAACGCACCATATCTAATAAGGTTCAATTATGACGTTCGGACACACCATTATGCTGTGGTGTTCCGGGCGGTGTCAACTGTGAAACAATTCCACACTGTCTTATGTGACTGCCAAACTCATAACTCAGATATTCACCTCCTCGATCAGATTGCAGGAACTTAATCTTCTTGTTACAATGATTCTCAACTTCACTCTGAAATTGCTTGAACTTTTCAAACATTTCAGACTTGTGTTTCATTAAGTAAATATACCCATATCTACTTAAGTCATCAGCGAAGGTGAGAAAATAATGATATCCACCACGCGTTGTAACATTCATTGGACCGCACACATTAGTATATATGATTTCCAATAAGTCACTCGCCCGTTCCATTATTCCAGAGAACGACGATTTAGTCATCTTGCCCATGAGGCATGGTTCACATGTGTCAAGTGATTCAAAATCAAGTGACTCCAAAAGTCCATCAGCATCGAGCTTCCTCATGCGTTTTACACCAAAATGACCTAAACGGCAGTGCCACAAGAAAGTGGTGCTATCATTATCAACTCTACATCTTTTGGCATCAATGTTATGAACATGTGTGTCATCACTATCAAGATTCAATATGAACAAACCCCTAACATTGGGTGCATGACCATAAAAGATATTACTCATATAAATAGAACAACCTTTATTCTCTGATTTAAATGAGTAACCATCTCGCAATAAACAAGATCCAGATATCATATTCATGCTTAACGCAGGCACTAAATAATAATTATTCAGGTTCATGACTAATCTCGATGGTAATCGAAGAGAGAGCGTGCCGACGGCGATCACATCAACCTTGGAACCATTTCCCACGCGCATCATCACTTCGTCCTTTGCCAGCCTTCGTTTATTTCGTAGTTCCTGCTTTGAGTTGCAAATGTGAGCAACCGAACCGATATCAAATACCCATGCACTACTACGAGAGCTAGTAAGGTACACATCAATAACATGTATATTATATATACCTTGTTTGTCGTTGGCCGCTTTCTTGTCAGCCAGGTACTTGGGGCAGTTTCGCTTCCAATGACCAGTTCGCTTGCAATGAAAGCTCTCAGTTTCTGGCTTGGATCCATGCTTGGACTTCTTTACAGGAGTAGCAACTGCTTTGCCATCCTTCTTGGTTTTACCCTTCTTGTCCTTACCCTTGACCTTGCCATTTTTCTTGAAACTAGTGGTTTTATTGACCATCAACACTTGATGTTCTTTCTGGATTTCAGACTCAGCGACTTTTAGCATCGCAAACAGCTCAGCGACTGACTTATTCATCCCGTGCATGTTATAGTTCATCACAAAGCTCTTGTAACTAGGTGGAAGTGATTGAAGAACTCTGTCAGTGATCGCCTCTAGCGGAAGGGCAATTCCCAACTCCACTAGACGAGTTTAATACCCAGACATTCTGAGTATATGTTCACTGATAGACCCGTTCTCCTCCATCTTGCAAGCATAGAACTTATCGGAGGTTTCATACCTCTCGATTCGGGCGTTCTTCTGAAAGATAAACTTCAACTCCTGGAACATCTCATATGCTCCATGACGTTCAAAACGTCTTTGAAGTCCCGGTTCTAAGCCATACAATATCACACACTGAACTATTGAGTAATCTCCAGTACGTGCCTCCCAAGCGTTCTTAACGTCTTCAGAGGTCATGTCTTCTGGTTGGTCACCAAGCGATGCATCAAGGACATATGATTTCTGGGAAGCCGTGAGGATAATCCTCAGATTATGGGCCCAGTCAAGAAAGTTACTTCCATCATCTTTCAACTTAGCTTTCTCTAGGAACGGATTACAATTCAGGGGTGCTACTGCGCGAGCCATTGATCTGCAACATAAATATGCAAAGTTTACTTAGCCTATTGTTCAAGACAATGAGTTTAGTTAATCAAATTACTAAAGATCTCACTCAAATTGACATCCCTCAGGTCATCTGAGTGTCACATGATCCAAACCCACCAACTCAAGTCCGATCATCACGTGAGTTGAGGTGGCTTCAATGGTGAACATCATAATGTTGATCATATCTACTATATGACTCATGTTTGACCTTTCAGTTTCTTGTGTTTCGAGGCCTTGTCTGTACATGCTAGGCTCGTCAAGTTTAACCCGAGTGTTCTGCACGTGCAACATTGGCTTGCACCCGTTGTATGTGAACGTAGAGTCTATCACACCCGATCATCACGTGGTGTCTCAACACGACGAACTTTCGCAATGGTGCACACTCGGGGAGAACACAATTCATCTTGAAATTTAAGTGAGGGATCACCTTATAATGCTACCATCGTCCTAACCAAAACAAGGTGCATTAAAGGATTAACATCACATGCAATACATAAGTGACATGATATGGCCATGAACTTGTGCTTTTGATCTCCATCTAGAAAGCACCGGCATGATCTCCATCGTCACCGGCATGACACCATGATCTTAATCATCTTGATCTCCATCAACGTGTCACCATCAGGGTTGTCGCGCCCAACATGCTTCTACTACTATTGCTACCATTTAGCGATAAAGTATAGCATTACATAGCGCTTAATGATTGACATGCAGGTCATACAATAATTAAAGACAACCCTATGGCTCCTGCCGGTTGCCGTACTCATCGACATGCAAGTCGTGATAATCTATACATCACACAATCATCTCATACATCACATATATCACATCATGTAATTGGCCATATCACATAACAACATACCCTGCAAAAACAAGTTAGACGTCCTCTAATTGTTGTTGCATGTTTTACGTGGCTGCTACGAGTATCTAGCAAGAACAATTCTCATCTACACAAAAACCACAACAGTGATACACTAGTTGCTTTTCAACCTTCTCAAGGACCGCCTTTGTCGAATCCGATCCAACTAAAGTGAGAGAAATTGGCACCGAAAAGCCATCTATGCAACAAGTTGCGGTCGAGGGAACCGGTCTCTCGTAAGCGTTAAAGTAATGTTGGTCTGCGATGCTTCATCTCACAATACCGCTGAACCAAAATCCGACCAAGGGAGGAAGCAATCTAAGCATCAACGCCAACAAACCTTTTGTGTTCTACTCGAGATCTCATCTACACATAGACATAGCTCATGATGCCACTTTTGGGGAATGTTTCATGGGAAACAAAAAATTCCTACGCATACGCAGATCTATCCATGGTGATGAGCATCTACGAGAGGGAGAGTGGATCTACGTACCCTTGTAGATTGCTAAGCGGGAAGCGTTAAGAAACGCGGTTGGTGTAGTCGAACGTCTTCACGATCCAAATCGCCGTGCGTCCCGTGATCCAATCACGATCCGTCCCGCGATCCAATCATGATCCGTCCTGCGATCCAATCACGATCCGTCCCACAAACTTGATCACGATCCTTCCGATCTAGCGCCGAACGGACGGCACCTCCGTTCAGCACATGTACAGCTTGATGACGATCTCCGCCGTCTTGATCCAGCAAGAAGCAGTGGAGAGGAAGAAGAGTTCTCCGGCAGCATGACAGCGCACCAGCAATGGTGGTGGAGCTATTCTGGCAGGGCTTCGCCTAAGCGCTGCAGAAAACCGATCTAGAGGAGAAACTATGCAATCGGGGAACGGGCAACACGTGGCTGAAAATTCTGTGCAAAAACCCTAAAACCTCCACTATATATAAGAGGAAGAGAGGAGGAGGCTTGGCACAACGGACAAGCCTCCAAGGAGTTGGCCGAACCAGGTGGAGGAGGTGGACTCCACCTCCAATCCTAGTAGGACTAGGATTCACCCTATTTTTGCCTTTTTCCACTTTTTCTCTTTGGGCCTTTTTTCCCAAACTGCATGGGCCTTGTGTGGGACTTCCACCAGCCCACTAAGGGCTGGTAAACACTTTCCCATAGCCCATGTAGCCTCTTGGGTCGAAATACCCCTCCCGATGGTCTCCCGGTACACTACCGGCACTCTCGGTACACTACCGATGAGCCCGAAACTTTTCCGGCGACCAAAACAGGACTTCCTATATATGAATCTTCACCCCCGGACCATTTCGGAGCTCCTGGTGACGTCTGGGATCTCATCTGGGACTACGAACAACCTTCGGTCACCACCATACATAACTCTATACTGCCAAAACATCACCAAACCTTAAGTGTGCAGACCCTGCGGGTTCGAGAACTATGTAGACATGACCGAGACACCTCTATGGTCAATAACCAATAGCAGGACCTGGACGCCCATATTGGTTCCTACATATTCTATGAAGATCTTTATCGGTCGAACCTCTATGTCAAGGATTCAGTTAATCTCGCATGATGTTCCCTTTGTTCTTCGGTATGTTACTTGCCCGAGATTCGATCGTCGGTATGTCCATACCTAGTTCAATCTCATTACCGAAAAGTCTCTTTACTCGTTTCGTAATACAAGATCCCGTAACTAACACTTAGTCACATTGCTTGCAAGGCTTATTGTGATGTTGTATTTCCGAGTGGGACCTGAGATACCTCTCCGTCACACGGAGTAACAAATCCCAGTCTTGATCCATGCCAACTCAACAGACACCCTCGGAGATACCTGTAGAGCACCTTTATAGTCACCCAGTTACGTTGCGACGTTTGATACACACAAAGCACTCCTCCGGTATCCGTGAGTTGCATGATCTCATGGTCATATGAACATATACTTGACATGCAGAAAACAATAGCAATAAACTGACATGATCATATGCTATGTTTGTAATTTGGATCTTGTCCATCACATCATTCTTCTAATGATGTGATCCCGTTATCAAATGACATCACATGTCAATGGCTAGGAAACCTTGACCATCTTTGATCAACGAGCTAGTTCACTAGAGGCATACTAGGGACAAAGTGTTGTCTATTTACCCACACATGTAATGTGTTTCCAATTAATACAATTATAGCATTGACAATAAACGATTATCATGAACAAGGAAATATAATAATAAACACTTTATTTATTGCCTCTAGTGCATTTCCAACATCGGTTACAAAAGTCATTTCATTTTCTTGAACTTATTTGAACTCCAGACTTTTTGTGTGTTCAAAATGCACCATTCAAAGCCACATCATCAATTTTCAACCCGATTTGACTTCATTTGATATTTTTCACGTATTTATTGATTTTTTTGACCTAAATGACCCTGAAATTGAAAAACACTTCAAATGAAGTCTGAAAAGGTTGAAAGTTGGCATGGTGTGTGCGTGCTTGTTGCCAACGATGACAACCCACTTTTTTGTTGCATATTGTTCTCGGCCACAATCGGAATTTAAGAAAAAACTGAATTGAAAAACACTACAAATATATAATAGCTAGAGCGATATGTAATATATAATAGTTGAGATATCCATTACAGAAAGTACTCGTCCAAGCGAACACTACTAGCTAGTCTGAATCAGAAGAATATCCGCCCCATGGTGGTGGTGGTGCGAGGTGACGCTGCCCATAGTTCACGGTTCGAATCTTGCGGTACAACTCATATGCAACGTATGCATATTTTGCTGCATACTCAATGTTGATAGGCTGAAGTGGGGTCCTCTCCCACTCTTTGTGCTGCGCCCGGTGGAATTTGGTCTTCATATCTCCGTAATAGTCGTCGATCAAGGCGACTGCCATAGAAGCCATCGAAGTCCTCTCATACTGAAGCCTGAATATGTCTTGAATATCAATAAGGCAGCCAGCTGGTATCTCAATATCGAAGTTGCGCCTCATCTTCAACTTGTCATTACTTGCATCAACGCTAGCAAAATGTACGCCGCTGTGTAGGAAGTCCATGAGTGATGGGCAGTGCTTGTCACTACTGCAACATCAACAAATTAAAATGGAACAAATGTTAAATACTGCTGCAAGAAGTATATTTTGGCAGAATTACAATATGCAACTATATAAAGGAAAATTATTTCGCTGCAACAAAAGAGGAAGACGTAGAGTTTTTGCTCCCGGGCTCATTTGAGCCCGGTGAACAGTAATATCATAAAAAATCAAAAATTATTTCACTACAACTTAAGAGAAATTGATCTTTGCCATAGGATTCAAAATAGAACATATATATTGCTATATCCTATATATATATATATTCCTATATATATATATATATATATATATATATATATATATGCAATTTTCATATCCTATGAATTGATGAAGAAACCCTAAATTAACTATATGACATATATGTTCTCCCATGTTTTACAACAAGCAAAATTGTTATTCACTATAAACTTAAAAGAAATATTGATCTTTCTCATAGGATTCAAAATGGAACATATTTCTATCCTATGCAATTTTCATAATAATCTATAAATTATTAATTGATCAAAGAAAACCCTCAAAACTCACCTTGCCCATTGGAAGATCATGACATGTTTCTTGAAACATAGCTGGATGACGGCAACATCTTCTTACTTGGCCGTATACTCGAGATCAAGCCCTATGAACTTGTCTTTCTCATCGGCCACTTCAAGTCATTTCTGCAAAAAAGGAAAGAAAACACGACACCATGGCGCTGTCGTTCGTGTAGACGACATCGAGATTGGTCGTGCCATGTGCGAGCACCTCCCCGTAGCGAGTGATTGGATTCATGGTAGAAGATATGGGGAAGAAGAGAGGAGAATGGAGGAGAAGAAGAGAGGAGAAGAAGAGAAAAATGGGCGAAGTTACTGTAGCCCTCGCCGAGGAACAGTTGCCTCTTTCTCGGAGCGCGAAACGTCGTGGGATGCGAACCGTTTGAACCTTTAGTACCGGTTTGGGTCACCAACCGGGACTAAAGGGGCTCGCACCAGGCGAACGGTTACCCTCTTTGGTCTCGGTTCCAGCCACGAACCGGGACCAATGGTTGTAGGTCAGGAGCGAGGCACATTGGTCCCAGTTCGTGTCTGAAACCGGGACCAAAGATGTCCTACGAACCGAGACCAATGCCTCACGTGGCCCGTCCGGCCACCTGGTCTTACGAACCGGGACCGTTGCATCCATTGGTCTCGGTTCGTGACTGAACTGGAACTAATGGCATGGCCCGGTCCGAACCGATGCCCTGTTTTCTACTAGTGCGTGGTGAAAAACAAACGCCGGAATGGAAAATTATGTGGAGCGTTGGATTGAAAACGAGTGAAGCGGGAGCACAGATCGAAGCATACGGCGGGAGCAGGCAAGCCTCGTCCAGGCGCACTGGCATGTTCGCCGGAGCCTCGCGCGCCAAATAGGAACCCCCTGCAAATCCTATTTAAAGCTGCAGGCGTCGTTTTTTTTAAGAAACTGCTGCAGGTTCCGGTTACTACC
This sequence comes from Hordeum marinum, assembly GCA_022496015.1. Classification (NCBI taxonomy): domain Eukaryota; kingdom Viridiplantae; phylum Streptophyta; class Magnoliopsida; order Poales; family Poaceae; genus Hordeum; species Hordeum marinum. The sequence goes on along the minus strand of CM039674.1, from coordinate 502,510,733 downwards.
GTTTCCGCGAACCGGCGCATGCATCCGCATTAACTGGGCTCGAGCCCAGTAGAGCATGGTTAATAGTATAGCCAGCTGCTGGCTATGAGCCATTGTCATGTCATTTATAGTTTATCTTATAATCAACATGTACAATAGAATGTACTACTTTTTTGTTACGTGGCTCATCTTTCACTTTCACAATGTACTATAATAGAGTTGGCTTTTCACGAAGAAGAACCCGTACATGCTCTTATTGATTTTATTTCCTGCTTTAGAAGGATAAAAACATAATTGCACACGCGTTCGAACCCATGACTACTTAGTCGCGAGCGCTCGGTTCTAACCAACAGGCCACCATCACGCCTAAGCACAACTACTTTATTTTCTTTCCTTTTATTTCGTTCTTCGGTTCGATTCTTTTTTTGTTTAGTTTTCTTTTCCTCATCTTTTTTTAATTTTAATGCGTGTTCTTTATAAAATTCGTTAACCTTTTTTCTCAATAGATCATTTTTTTTTTCAAATTTGATGAACTATTTTAAATTCGTCAATTTTATTTTCAATTCAATGAATGTTTTCTCAAAATCAATAAACTTTTTTTAAAATCGACGATTTTTTAAATTGATGTACTCTTTTTAAAAATTAGCGAACTTCTATCACAAATTGATGAACTTTTTTCAAAATTGACGAAGATCTTTCATAATTGGTTACATCTTTTCATATCTATGAACTTTTCTTCAAAAAAGGGTGAACTTTTTCGTAAATTGATGAAGTTTTTCGAAAATGGATGAACTTTTTAAGAAGTTGATTAGTTTTTATCAAATTGATGATTTTTTTTAAAACAGATGAATTTTTTAAAAATTGATTATTTTTTTATCAAATTGATGAACTTTTTTCAAAATCAATGATTTTTCGCATTTTTGCATTATTTTTCAGAAATTGATGAACTTTTGTTTAATAATCAATGATTTTTTGCATTTTTTGTGAACATTTGAGAAATTATATGATTTTTACAAATTCGTGAACTTTTTTGAATACATAAACATTTTTTCTAATACGTCATTATGTTTAATTTGTGGGAACTTTCAAATTTTATTCACATTTCTGTTTTAAATAAAATCACATTTTTCTAAAATGTATGTGTAATAAATAGCGTTGTACGAATGTTCTTAAACATTCTGCGATGTAATGATTCACTAGCGGCTAGTGGCTTTTTTTGAGAGAGAGAGAAAGCATCAGCTTTATTACTTAACGGTCTAATGGTTTGGGACACGTGGGCTGGGACATCCAACTCCGACTGCATAAAATGGTTTGGATCATACGAACGCCCCAAAACGGCCAATTCACGAGCTACTGTGTTGGCGCTACGCCTACATACGGAGATAGAAAATTTGGAGAACCAAAGCTTCAGCTGGTATTTCATGTCTTCGATGATAGCAACATATGCAGAGGAATCCGCCTTCGTCATGTCCATACCTTCGGCCACCAGTTGCGAGTCCGTTTCGTGTTGCCATGTCGATTGCATGGGTCATAGCTTAGATTTCAGCAGCAAAAGCATCTCTGACATGGTCTTGTCAACCTGCCCTCGCCTGCACCAGGTTGCCATCCATGTCACGGATCACACTCTCACCCGGGACAAAGGAGCCATCAACATTAATCTTGCATGTCTCATGGATAGCCAGTACTCCAGCACCCTGTTCCTGGTGTTGCGCGCCACCTCTAATGCTGTCTGTGGCATCTCACCTTCCCGAAGTTTTTTCCGGTTAGACCACCACAGCCACTAGAAGGTAAGCACATGCATGCGCTTTTTCTCATCTAGCCCCCACAAGAAGTCCAGCATTGCATGCACGGACGTGATCCTTTCAAGCTCCTTGTGTTCTTTCTCCAGAGCCAGATCCCTCCACACGTCCTTGACATTTTTGCACTTGATAAACAAAGGTGCCCCATCCTCATCCGCTCGGGCTAGTGGCTCTATTGGTTTGACTACGTGCGCTGTATATGGCGCGTGTTCAATTCCTCACGGAGCAACTTGTTTGGGGAGTTTTCTCCCGATGTAAATGCGCTTCGGTTTCGTGGCCGGCCCACCTGGTTGGACTGTGGGCGTCGGTTGCCTGAACCAATGCATAAAGCGTCGTACAAGAGCTCCCCTCCCCTTCAGCAGGCATACAAGATGGGTGTTGGGATGAAAGGTCTGTGTTCTGGATTCTTTGGTTTGTTTATTTTTTGTGTCTTTCGCTTCCCAAAAAGGTTCCAAAAACACTAGACGGGATACATAGGGCCTTTTCTGGTCTAATGAAAGAATCTTGCACTGGAGCAAAATGCTTATTGCTTGGCAAAATGTTTCCAAACCTAAGAAACATGGTGGTCTAGGCATTACAAATTTACAGGTTCAAAACACATGTCTGCTTATGAAATTCCCATTTAAACTCCTACAAAATAGGGACATCCCTTGGATCCACTAGTGCCACCAAAATTACTTGTCATATATTGTTGACAAAACATCTAAACCCTCCTTCCGATGGAAGGTGGTAAACCAGCAGCTACCCACCCAAATAGGCTTCTCATTTGTACTCACCGGGGATGTCTCTGGTGCACCGGCGCTTGTTGTCTATCGGTGCACCGGTGCACCTGATACCAGGTAAATGTTTGATTTTTTTTTAAATAGCACATTCACACACAACATCAGTCCATGTTGTCGCAAAATTTCAAATCACAATTTAAGACATTGCTCAAGGTACAAAAATAGAAAATTTGCCACTAAATAGCATATAACATAAGTTGGGCTTTACATTTGGCTCATCATCACATTGATATCAAAAAGATTAATTTTTTCTCATGCAATGTTTCAAATTTTGATTGGAAATTTTGTAAAACATACATTTTAAGTTATGCCAATGTGCTAGATTTTTTCAGATTTATTATTATTTTAAAATGCGATATGGAGTCAAGTGCACCGATGCACCAGATACATATGTGTACTCACCTACAGTGAAACTGCCACCCTCTTCTGCCTTGATACTTGGTTACTTAATGCCCCTCTAGAAAAAGCCTTCGAATGCCTATTAATTCACGCAATCAATGACAAGGTCCTAGTGGCTACTATTTGGCACACTAGCTTATTAGGGCATCTCCAATAGTAGTATGATCATCGTTGATAAAATTACCACATAGACAGTTTTGATGACATGGCACGTAATAAAAGAATCCTTGTAGACCTGGTGCAGCGGATGGTGGTTTCTTCTGGTTTATGGTAGAGCATTATTTGTGGGGCTGAGCTTGGTGGCGCCAACTCTGTCACACTGGGTCCTGTGATTAATCATCTCTTTTGCAGAAATTGCCAGTTTACTTATCAATGAAATCAATAGCAAGAGCTCCTTAATTTGAACAATATAATCACCGACAAATATGATAAACAAAATAGTTCACGTCTGAATGACAAATTCGTCTAATTATCCACTTAAAAATATGTACCAACAGAAGCATCACTTGTAGTTCTGTACAGTTTGTATGTAATGCAAAAGAAGTATAATTTGAGTATCAGCCATGATGCTCCCCCTCCCCCAGATTGTTGTACAAATAAAGACTACAAAACTGCTTATGTAATGCTCAAATGCTACAATACAGTTCTCCTTTGAGCATTACATAAGTACTAACTCCGTATCAATATATAAGACGGTTTTGCAGGCTAGGTAATGGTTTTGTAGTCTCACAGAGCAGTCCTGCAGCTACCTGGGCCTACCACTCCACTTCAGGAAGCCAAGAAGGGTGGACATGCAGCCAATCCTTGATAAGGCAGCTGTAAAACTAAAACCTTGGAAGAGCAAATTCTTAACCAAGCCTGGAAGATTGATGCTCATCAACTCTGTGCTGACCACCTTTGCTATGGATGCTTGGGCCACCAAGAAAGGCGACAAAATGAGTAGAAACTTTCGTCGGAATGAAGGAGAGGATGTCCTCCCATGTAGGAAAGTGCTTTGGTTAACTGGAAGCAAACATGTGCTCCAAAGAAATATTGGGAGCTGGGAATTAAAGACATCCAGTGTTTCAGTCGTTCTCATAGTTCGATGTCTTTGGTATGAGTAGGGGACTGCACCATGTGATCTGGCACCAGAGCAATTCCTTTTGGCAACAAGGGAAAATGTGTCTGTTAAAGAGGCCTTGTAGGATGGTGAATGTATGAGAGAATTGCATGGTATCTCTACAAGCGCCGAGCTGGACCAGTTTGTCCAGCTCCCGGAGAAGTTCACACAATTCAGTTTTGTCTTAGGAGCGAGATACTAACATCAAATAGAATCTCCCCAATGGAACTACCTGGTCTGCGTGCAACTTTCAATTCCTACCTCGAGTGCCGTAGCCCTTGTTTCAGAAGGTTTGGAAGATCGAAGCCTGAGGCCAAAATTGAATTCTACATCCGGGTGCTGCTTCAAAACAGGAACTGCACAGCTGACAGATTAAGGAACTGAAGGTGGCCACATGAGGCTTCTGCAGCTTGTGTGATCAGTGCTTGGAAAATGCTGGCCACCTAACAATCTCCTGCCATTTTCCAAAGAGGTGTGGCACCGATTCAGTTCTACGTGTGGCAATATGGCAGCAATTGCCTTGAGTAATGGACAATCAGTTCAAGTGGCATATTACTGATGCGATGTATGTGGCCTGGCACCTTTGGAAGGAAAGGAATGCCAGGATCTTTGAATCCAAATATAACTACAAAAAATGGCAAGCAGGAAAAATAGAATCTATGCCTAATCTATCTATTTCGGATGAGTTTGATATTACTCCACCCCTGCATAACCGAGCAACATCCCTATACTGAACCAAGATTATTGCATAATATGATTCAATCAGTACGACTTTACCCCAGAACAGGATACTTGCAATATATGTGAACACAGAGTAGAAAATATGTAAAAATCTGAATCTACAGAACCCCTCTAGAAGCAGCAACCACAAATTGTCAGAAATTTGTATATGAACAGCACATCTTAACATCGATATTAAGCTGCAATGAGATATGAGAAATCTAACAAGGCAAAAAACCTACGGAGAACAACCAGGTACGATAACTGTTTAACGATTCAACTGCAGAGCCACATTCAGAAAGGCGGAAAAACCTGAACCTACAATCACACAGAAATATTAACAAAAATATGCTAGAAACTACAAAGAGACGCACGTATTCAACGCTTCAGTTGCAGGGCTAAATTCAGAAATGGAAAAAAGATTGAACTGAAATTTTCTAACATCAGACTGCATTGCTAAGTGAACAATGGAAGAACAAGTGCAAATAGACAAAAGATAGCATCAAGCAAAACAGATGGAGCATTGGATTCATATATCAGGTCCTAATTAAGCCCACAAACAATAGTTCCACATAACCTGGATAGCTAAAAGTTAGTTGGCGTCCTGTTGTAGTGGCAGTTGAGAATCCCGGACATTGATGGTGTAGCTGGAGAGAAGTTGGATGATGGTGAAAGGGCGGGCGGCGGCAAGAACAAACACCTCGTGCAGCTTCACGAAATTTATGGCGCCAGCTGAGATCCTCTCGTCTTTCTCGTCCTTGAGATTGTACATGCAGATGTACGCGGACGAACCCAGGCGCTCAACGTAGTAGACGCAGTTGGATTCAACAGATGGAAACTTATCAGCGTCAACAGCCAGGCACCTGTGATGACCGATGAAGATGGCATGGCTGCCGATGCTCTCCACGGGCACAATGCCACCAACGTCCATCTTGCAAACCTTGACTCGTCGCTGCAGCTTGATGACGATCAGTACTTGTCCCCCGAATTCCATGATGAAATACCGGGCGTGGTCATTCGGGTGTCCGGCCACAGGAAGATCCTCAACAAAAAACATTGATGGGTCGACATGAAGCGACTCTATCAAATCGAAGATCTCGCATATAACAGAAACCCCGTGCCTGAATCCCCGCACAGCACCACCACCGCCGGCGTAGAGACCGCCCCTGACTGACTTCAGTGAGAGATGACAAGGAATGGGCAACTGCGCCTCATTTGCTTGGAAACTTTTCATGTCAGGAGCGGCCCAGTAATTTCTGGAAGGAAAGTCGTAGAGCAAGTTGAGCGTGAGCGTGGGCCAAGAGCTGGGACCGAAGACGACAGTGGCGGCGGCGACCTTCGTGGTGGGTACGGGTGCCGCGAACCGGATCAGGACGCCGGTGAGAGGATTGAAGACGCGGGCGGCTCGGGAAGGGTTCCTGTCAGCCAGGACGAAGAAGCCGCCGGGAGTGGTGGCGACGACGCGGTAGCCTCGGAGCAGCGGGATCCTCTTGCGGACGAAGCGCCCCGTGGCGGCGTTAAGCAGCAGCAGGTCGTCGCCGTGGTCGAGGATGGCCCAGCGGCGCGGCCGAAAGCGAGGGTCGAAGGTGTCGCTCCTGGGGTCGTCGGTGGCGGCGCGCCAGCCGGAGCAGACGGCGCGGAAGTCCATGTAGCAGTCGAGGTCGTTGGTGGCGAGGAGGGAGTCGGCGAAGAGGCGGACGAGATCGGGCGGGAGGGCGGACCAGCCTCCGGCCGGAAGGAGCGGCGATGGTTGGGGACGAGTCGGATCCGCATTCTTCCTCTTGGCAGACGGGAGAACAGGGACGGCCATTGGCGCCGGGGCTTCAGCAGCCGGGGCCGCCATTGCCGCGCGCTGGAGCTCCTGAACCCTAGCTAATCATCGATACAAATTTGCCGGTGAGCAGCGTGAATGTGTAATGGAAACAACGGAATCGCTCGAGCAGAGGAGGATTTGCTCACCAGATCAACGGAATCGATCGACGGAGCAGAAGCAGGGCAGATAAGAGGGGATTGACGGAGGAAAAGGGGAACAAGGATCGCCAGTGCCCCCTATAGTAGTGGACTGGACTGGACTGGACTGCGAACCATGCCCAATCTCCTTCCACACAAAAAAAAAACATATTTATTTATGCAGTTCTCAATGCCATTACTTGTTTTTCTTTTTTGTTATAGATAGAAACACAGTACAAACACAGATGATCACACTGCTATGCAACCATTAACATTGTTTGTTCCCATTGATATTGCTTCAATTTTGTTTGTTCTACCTCTAGTCCTCGATTGTTACACGACCACTTGACGGGCGTTTTCCTCATGCTTGATTTTGTTGTTTCCCTGGCAGTGGTGATTTTTGAATGTTAGTCGATATTTCCCCTAAAAGCGCTAAAACTTATTCCATTTGGTTTTTTCTATTTCTCTATGTGTATGATTTTCCGTTTTGCCTACTACTAAACATGGAAAATTAACTAACCGGAGAGAAAATGTGGCCCCGCTATGGTATGTGATCACCATGTGTTAAATATTATGTTATTTTGGCAAAAGTTTGAGAGCAGGCATACTTTCATTTTTTTCCTCTTGCTGCCTGTTCTTCCATGATCTCTTCTTTTAAGTACTAGTCTTCAATTTAGAGAGAACATCTTGAATTATATAATGTTTTTTTTATGTTGTGTTGTGGACTATCTTATTTTAAATTTTATCCTATTTTTTTAAACGTATCATCTTATTTAACTCAAAACTAGCTCGAGGTCGATTTTTGATCGCTACAAGCTGAGCGCGAGCCACTTTCTATAGCTCGACCTTGATCTTCGCTTGGTTTGAGCTCGCTCGAATTTTTGTATAAGTTCGGATTAGCCTAATCCAACTTGCTCAAACTTGACACGTTTTGCAGCCCTAGTGGTGGGATAGGGGCGGGGATAGGAGGCAGTGACACCGAAGAATAACTACTACCTCTCGAGGCATGGACATCATGTGATGCGAGACAATAATTTCCTACAATGTCAAGTAAGGGGATGATGGGGTAGGGGTGGGGATAGGATGGCAACAACGCCGGAGAAGAACTAGTACCTCTCGGACATGGACATCATGTGATACGACACTAGTAGAATGTCGATCAATAGTCTCGGTTGGGATGGACCTTTAGTACCGGTTCCCCAACCGGTACTAACGGGTCGGGACTAAAGGTCCAGACCTTTAGTACCGGTTGGACCACGGACCGGTACTAAAGGCCCTCCACATGGCTGCCTGCGTGGACTGGTGGTGGAAGACCTTTAGTACCGGTTGGTGATACCAACCGGTACTAAGTCTTCTGTTTTTTTGTTTTAGCTTTTAATTAGGTTTTAATTTTCCTCTCTATTTTTTGTGTTTTCCATCATTTCAAATTTATTTTACGGTGCTACATACTGTAAACAGTACACAAGTTCATGCGTATATATATGTAATATAATATACAATATCTCATACATAGTATATATATATATATACAAATGGAATTACACATCCATATAAATTCGGGACTTATAATTAACTTAAGGCCCAAAATCCGGCCGGGACTAGCTAGCTAGTGCTCCAAATGAAATCTCAGTTCTCTACTACTGATTTGCTGGCATTATTGAGGCGGCGGTAAGGAATAGTGCTCTCCGTTTACATGAATGACATGTTGAAGAAGAAATGCCGCAAATTCCTCTTGAAGTGCTACAAATCATTTCTCGGGTGAGATCTTCGACATCATCTCCCAAACTTGGAGTTGTCTTTCACGTGCTGCTCTGCGACGTATATGACTTTCGGTCTGGATGCGAATGTTCTCGCAGAGGAAATATCCATATAAATTTGTCCCCTGTGGCTGCTTCGCGCACTTTGCAAAAGAATAGAATTGAATAAGATAATTAATAATCGAGCATGATAATGGTATTGAAAATAGAATTAATGAGATGCGCGGACCTAGTAGTACTACTTAATTACCTTCATCTTTTTCCACTTCAACTTCGATTTCCATTGACGACCGTGATGGTTTTTTTCTATCATCTTTTTCCAAACACTACCCGGCAAAGAAAAAGAACGAAAGAGTTATTATAATTACTTTTGATATCAGAAAATAATGAAAGAAAGCGAGGTCGATAAAGATTGAAATTACCGTTCTATCATAAAATACAAGTCCATGTATGATTGTTCTGGTGTATCTAGTGAGTCGTACACTTGAACAAGTCCATCCGCGAGGACAATATATAGGAGGATATAGTGGTCTCTGCGCAGAAGTTTATATAATTAAGCATACATGCGCATATAACTCATCAACTACACTTGACAGCGAGCTAGTAAGCAAAAATAGAATTTGTAGTATACAAGAGAGTAAACACTCACCCCATGTTGTAAGGAAATATTATAGTAGATTTGTTGGTATTCATTATTGCCTCTAGAAAATTTTCCAAGAGATCTTCTGTGTCCTTGGCATAATGTTTTACCACATGACCATTAACGGTACTTGGGTCGATGAACCCAATGTCATCGATTCCCTCTTGTTTCAATTCCCACATCTTCAATCTGCATAATAGCATAGAAAAGAACATGTATAGTGGGGATAAGCCAATGAATGATATCTTAGCTAGAGACTTAAATTACTAAAGATATAAATCACTTACAGACAATAGCAACTGATGAGAGTTTTGTCGATAGAGTCCATGTGTTATAACTGGAAAAGTTCTGAGAATTCAAGACATATGTCACATGCATTGACGTAATGCTCTTTCCTTACTTTGACCATGACCGCCGTCTCCCCTCGCTTTGCTTCACGTATGTACCAATCATGCAACCGTCGCATCGCAGTTGGTAGTTCCTTGTACTGCTCGGGTGTGACAAGTGGTTTTCCGACGGCATATTGCATTGCGTACTCAGTTGCATCGTACCCGCGAATTTCCTCGGTGCCAAGGATTTGGTCAAGAGTGAGACCTGCATCCTTTAGTAATTCGAGGTCGATTGGGTTGCCTTGCACGTCGACTGGTTGGATCGGTTGATTGCTTGGATTGGTACTCACCTTGAGCGGAGAGATCGATTGCTTGGATTGTTCTCCAAACTGGGGAACTGTTTTCCCGCTAGTTGATGTCGTACTTCCCGACTTCTTCCTTGGGCTGGGCTGACTTCTATGCTCACTTGCCTTCTGAATCTGTCACTCATAGTCTGTCGGCATACGCTCGACATATGCCGGGGGTCGATCAATAAAGTGTTCCATAAAGTGATCTTGGACTTCCCTGGGTATTACCTCCTTTGGCGGCACGGTCTTCTTCGCAAAAAAGGCTTTCACTTGGAGATCGCATTCAATTTTATTTTCCTCCGGTGTCATGTCATAAGGCAGCTTCCTTTTGGCCGGAGGCTCGGGTTTCGTCTTTGCTTTCTTCCGAAGAGGACTGCTGGTGGACTTCCTCTTTTGGGAGCCCTACTAGCGGGACCGCTGCCGGGGTGGAGTCGGCTCACGCGGAGGAGATCGATATCGATGATGATATGGACTCGCGTCGTGCTCCGTCCCGAGGTTGGGAGGACTGCTCATGGCGAGGTGGGGAGGACTGCTGGCGAGGTGGGACGCCTCTCGAGGTGGGGACGACTGTGGGGGAGCTCGAGGTGGGGAGGACTACTGGCGAGGTGACTGTTACCGAGGTGACTGCTGGCGAGGTGGGGAGGACTGCTGGCAAGGTGGGGAGGACTTTTGACGCTGCGATGCCTCTGGCTAGGATCCCTCGCGTTGGACATCGATACTTGGAGGAGCCAGTGGCCTTAGCGTCGAGTGTGGAAGGACGATGCAGTCCTTACTCCATAGAATGAGACCACGGCCGGCTTCTGCCAATGTGGACTCCCCCTCACCTCCAGGGATGTCAAGCAATAATTCATCATATCCCGGCTCTACTGCGTCCACCGCGACACGAGCATACCCAGCTGGAATCGGCTTGCAATGCTAGAGAACATCAGGTGTATTTGGTAAAGCATAGCCCGTCGCAACCCACACGGGTATGTTCTTCATTTTCTGGATTAGCTCACAAGATGTCTTCTCGGTGATATCATCCACGGGGATGTAACCCAGCGGTGCCCCCGTGGAACCCACGCTGCTTTTATGCATTGTAGATGGGACGGGTTCTTCCCCTGCCTCCTGCTGCGGAGTTTCCCTTTGCTGGGTTAGTACCTGTATCTGCAGCTGCTGCTGCTCGTACTTTTGTTCCAACTTCGAAAGTCGGTCTGCTTCCACCTTATTTTTTCTCGAATGGCTTTTATAACTGTCCTGCCATCCCGCAAACCCCTCGTACCACGGAACAACGCCCATGCCTTGTGTTCATCCTTCGTGTTCGGCATTCTCGAGGGCGCGTGTAAGCTCGTCGTTCTCTCTATTGGGGTGAAACCGTCCTTCTTGGGCATCTTTTATTGCTTGAATCAACTCATCTGATGCATGCTTCAGACTGGCCAGTGCAATAATCTTCCCTGTGGTTGGGTCCAACTTTCCCCGATGCACAAAAATCCAATTCCTGCACCTCTTGGGCCAGTTGAAGGTTACTGGAGTGATCCCTTCAGCAAGCATCTTATTCTCTAATGCATCCCACTTAGGAATGGCTGACTTGTATCCACCTGTCCCTAGTTTATGGTGATACTTTTTTCTCAGCATTTATCTTATTCTTTGCCGACTTCTCCATAGCAGCTATCGATGTCTTGTACTCGATAAATGCGTCCCAGTGATCCCTTACCTTCTCGTATATTCCTTTGAATTCGGGCGCCTACTTGCCTCTAGCGTTGTACTCGGTCCATAATCTTTTCTTCTAAGTCTGGAACGCGCCGGCCATCTTATGGAGAGCAAACTCCTTGACTTTGTTCCTTTGACGCTCCGAGAGAGAATCTGGTAGGGTGAAATGCTCCATGAGCTCTCGCCAAAGGGCATCTTTAATTCTTGTATCGACATAATTCACTCCTGTTTTTGGTTCCTTTGGCTGAATCCATTCATGCATTGTGATCGGACTCCGTCCCTAACAACCACTCCGCATTGACGCACAAATGTCTTGGCATTGGCTTCAGTGTGAGTCGGTTCGCCATTATGTTTGAAAGCATCAAGATTGAGCTTTACGTTGTCGTCCAATATTTTGGCAGCGCCTCGTACAATTCTACTAGATTGGCTCGATCCGGAGGGTTGATAATTAAAATAAGAAAGATTTGTTAATATATATATATATACACAAATCAATTAATGCACATGTAATGATCACCAGAGGCTAATGGATGTGTATATACCTCGTCGAACATTCTTGGTTGTTCCGGATTTTGGAACATAAGTTGTTCTTCCTCGGTCTCACATCCATCACCGTGATCGTTCAGATATTGTGAGCCATCATCATGATCATGTGATGATTCACCTCGAAGGTCCGCTGGGTTTTCGGAGGAGCGTATCATGTCGAACATGTCCTCTTCATGAGCTCTACCGGTATTGTCGATAGCTTAATAACTAGTCCATAATAATATAGATAAAACAAATTAGTATTTAAATTAGCATGCATTGAAGAAGCAAAAAAACTGATAGTTAATTAATAATGCATCATCGAATACATATATAGTATAGTTCTTAGAAAAGATCTCATCTGCATAATCTTGGATAATTTTCAATACATCGGCTAATCTCCATCGATCTAGCTAATACATTATAATAATACATCATAATAGTAGCTAGCTAATATATCGATCTAGCTAGAACCCTAGCACCCAGCGAATATCGGGGTGGGCGATGGACACCCAAAGAGAAGGAACCATCACAGGAACATAGCTGCAGTGAGATCCCTGAAGAATCTGCCAGGTATTGTCGGACCTGGCCTCTAAAGCTGCCATATAGCGACGGACGTGCTCGTTCTCCTTGTTGACATGGTACTGTACTACCTCCGCGGGAGACTCAAGCCTTTGAAAACTCCGTGGCTCATGCGAGCGCCACCACAGAACCTCTGGGTCGACGACGGGCTAGCTCCTCACCAAGTTGCGCCGCCCGGAAGGCAGCACCTCCCAGTACCAGCCCGGCGGAGCCCAGTCCCTGACAGGGCCCCTCGGCTCAAGCAAGTGACCTCCTCTGGCGACTCGACGACGAGGATGCGGGATCGGCATCGTCGACGTCGAGAAGAAACACTTAATTACGAAAACAAATTAAATAAAACTTAGCAAAATTAACACTTAACAAAATTAACACTTAGCAAAATTAACACTTAGCATCTAGCAAAATCAAGAATTATGGCACGCTTTGGATCCTAATGCGTGTGTGACTATCGGTCTGTCGAGACTTTCCTTAAATAACTCTCACATATCTCATGGTGTGTTGGTGCGCACTCTCTCACATTGATACGATGGTGTATATATGTTGGTGGACACTCTCTCGCAGTAATAGGTTTGACCGGCGGTGATGGACGCTTCCCCTCTCCTCTTCTTGCACAATATATCGATGAGTATATCGCAAAGAATACGAGAAAGAGGAAGCACCCCCACGATAACAGTCGGGATTCCTCCATCAAGAACACACATGAAACCCTAATCTAAATTAGGATCGACGACAGACCGAAAGTCACACACGCATTAGGATCCAACTAAATTAAACCTAAAACTAAACTAAACATAAACTAAATTAAACCTAAACTAAACACAAACTAACACATATCCTAATAACCTGACAACCTAACTAACTAACTAACTAAATAGGGGTGTTGTGTCATGGTCGTGGTCGGGTGTCGGGGGTGTCGTGTCGGGGTGTCGGGGTTTGACATCGAGGGACCCTAGATACCCTAGCATTTACACACTAGTCCGGCGATCATCGGGGCGATCGTCGGGGAGAGGGGTCAGCCGTGAGATCTCACCTAGCCTCCTGGCCCGGAGGTGGCATCGGCGACGGGCTCGGGACGGCGGCAACGGGATCATGGAGCGGCGGCCGGAGTGAGCGGGCAGGCGGCGATGGGACCGGCGACGAGGGGCGGCGTTCAGGTAGGCGAGGGCGACCGTGGCGAGGGTGACGGCGGCAAGGGCGACGGCAGCGGTGGTGAGGGCGACGGTGGCGAGGGGCGGCGTCCGGGTAGGCGAGGGCGACGGTGGCAAGGGTGACGGTGGCGAGGGCGAGGGCGGCGGTGGTGAGGGCGACGGCGGCGCGGCCGACGGCGGTGAGGGCGACGGCGGTGGTGGTGCGACGTTGGCGGTGGTGAGGGCTGGCGACGGCAATGGCGCGGTGTTGGTGCGACGGCGGCGAGGGCGACGACGGCGAGAGCGACGGCGGCAGGGGCGACGGCGGCGAGGGCGACCGCGGCGAGGGGGACCGCGGCAAGGGGGACGGTGGCGAGGGCGACGGCGGCGGTGGTGAGGGCGACGGCGGCGGTGATGAGGGTGACGACGGCGAGAGCGACGACGGAGAGGGTGACGGCGGTGAGGGCGATTTCGGCAGCCTGGCAACGCAAGTTGGAGCTCTCCCGGTGCGTGGCTCGGCCCGGGACGACGAAGTGCTCAATTTATACCAAGCACCCCTTTAGTACCGGTGCGTGACTAGCACCGGTACTAAAGACCCTTTAGTACCGGTGCGTGCCACGCACCGGTACTAAAGGTCCTCCCAACAGAGCGCGGGGCGGTGGACCTTTAGTACAAGTGCGTGACTAGCACCGGCACTAAAGGGTCTTTAGTACCGGTGCTAGTCACGCACCGGTACTAAAGGTGTTTTTAAATTAAATATTAGTTATTATTTTCAGAAAAATCCCGTAAACTTTAGAAAATCATAGAAAAAACGTAGGACTCCAATGGAAATAAATAATATATGAAAAAATATCGGAAAAATATAAAGAATCTGTTTATGGCATTGCCATGCATGTTTGAACAACTTCAACTGCTGTATAAGATAATTTGATTAAATATGGCATTTGAAATATTCATATCTCGCGTTTGAAAAGCAGTACAAATGAACTCTGAAAAGGTTGTAACTTGGCATGACATCATAGTTTCACCCACATAGCAACTTCTAGAGAGTTGAGAGGGTTACGACAAAAACTAGATGCACTTCGTGTACAAATTGGACAATCTCATAATAAGTATGAGGGTTTCGGACGAAAACTCATCTATTGCAAAGGGATTTCATTTTTAATAACTTATTTTAACTCCATACTTTTTGTGTGTTCAATATGCACCATTCAAAGGCACATTATCAAGTTTCAACCCTTTCTGACTTCATTTGATATTTTTCATGCATTTAATGATTTATTTTGAGCTAAATGACCCTGAATTTGAAAAGCAGCACAAATAAACTCTGAAAAGGTTGTAACTTGGCATGACATCATAATTTCACCCACATAGCAACTTCCAGAGAGTTGAGAGGGTTACGGTAAAAACTGGATGCACTTCGTGTACAAATTGGACAATCTCATAAGAAGTATGAGGGTTTCGGACGAAAACTCATCTATTACAAAGGGATTTCATTTTTAATAACTTATTTTAACTCCATACTTTTTGTATGTTCAATATGCACCATTCAAAGGCACATCATCAATTTTCAACCCTTTCTGACTTCATTTGATATTTTTCATGCATTTAATGATTTATTTTGAGCTAAATGACCCTGAATTTGAAAAGCAGTACGAATAAACTCTGAAAAGGTTGTAACTTGGCAAGACATCATAATTTCACCCACATAGCAACTTCTAGAGAGTTGAGAGGGTTACGGCAAAAACTGGATGCACTTCGTGTACAAATTGTTACAAAGATATACCATGCTAGCTAGGAAATGCATGCATGTCCTTCACATAAATATATAGAAAGTGATGACGGTGAAGCCGGTCACATCCCAGAGTGGGATCTCGTGGTGTAAGACTTTTTCTGCATGTTTGTCCCTTTCTTATGATTGCGCCGTAACCATGGATAATCTTCATCATTTAACAGGATGTTTGGGTCAGTCTTCACTCTGAAGGAAGGGATTTCATGAAACTTTTCATAATCTTCGGACATGTCTGTCTTGTACTCCACTCCCACAATGTTTCTTTTCCCTGAAAGAACTATGTGGCGCTTTGGCTCATCATATGATGTATTCGCTTCCTTATCTTTTTTTCTCCTCGGTTTGCTAGACATGTCCTTCACATAGAAAACCTGAGCCACATCATTGGCTAGAACGAATGAGTCGTCTGTGTATCCAAGATTGTTGAGATCCACTGTTGTCATTCCGTACTGCGGGTCTACCTGTACCTCGCCTCCAGTATATTTGACCCATTTGCATCGAAACAAAGGGACCTTAAGATCAGGTCCATAGTCAAGTTCCCATATCTCCTCTATGTAACCATAATATGTGTCTTCAAAGTTGGTTGCATCATAGCGGACACCACTGTTTTGGTTGGTGCTCTTCTTATCTTGGGCGATCGTATAAAATGTATTGCCATTTATCTTGTACCCTTTGAATGTCGTTACAGTCAAACTTGGTGTCTTGGCTAACCAGTACAGTTCATCTGGAACATCGTTGTCATTCATGAGCTTTGTTTGCAACCAACTGGCAAAAGTCTCCATGTGTTTACGTTCAATCCAGGGGTCAGACTGCTCCGGGTTCTTGGACCATACAATATCCTTGTGTTCCTCCATATATGGAGTCACCAAGGTGGAATTTTATAGAACCGTGTAGTGTGCTTGAGTGAAAGAATGCCCGTCCATATTTATTGCTTCTTTCTTTCCTAATGTGCCTTCTCCACCCAGTCTCCCCTCATGCCGCGATTAAGGAAGACCAATCGACTTAATGTCAGGAAAAAAGTCAACACAAAACTCAATAACCTCCTTTGTTCCATATCCCTTGGCGATGCTTCCTTCTGGCCTAGCACGATTATGAACATATTTCTTTAAGACTCCCATGAACCTCCCGAAGGGGAACATATTGTGTAGAAATACATGACCCAAAATGTTAATCTCTTCGACTAGGTGCACTAGAACGTGCGTCATAATATTGAAGAAGGATGGAGGGAACACCAACTCGAAACTGACAAGACATTGGACTAGGTCATTCTGTAACCTTGGTAGGATTTCTGGATCGATTGCCTTCTGAGAAATTGCATTGAGGAATGCGCATAGCTTCACAATGGCTAATCGAACATTTTCCCGTAGAAGCCCCCTAAGTGCAACCGGAAGTAATTGCGTCATAATCACATGGCAGACATGAGACTTTAGATTTTGAAATTTTTTCTCTGCCATATTTATTATTCCCTTTATATTCGACGAGAAGCCAGACGGGACATTGATACTGAGCAGGCATTCAAAAAAGATTTCCTTCTCTTCTTTTGTAAGAGCGTAGCTGGCAGGACCTTGATACTGCTTTGGAGGCATGCCATCTTTTTCATTAATTCTTTGCTTGTCCTCCCGTGCCTCCGGTGTATCTTTTGTCTTTCCATACACGCCCAAGAAGCCTACTAGGTTCACACAAAGATTCTTCGTCACATGCATCACGTCGACTGCATTGCGGACCTCTAGGGCTTCCCAATATTCAAGTTCCCGAAATATAGATTTCTTCTTCCACATGGGCGCGTGTCCGTTGGAGTCATTCGGAACAGATTGTCCGCCAGGACCCTTTCCAAAGATTACCTGTAAATCCTTGACCATATCAAATATATATTCACCGGTACGGAGGCCAGGCTTCTTCCGGTTATCTGGCTCACCTTTGAAATGGTTGCCTGCCTTTCTTAAGATATGCTTGATCGCTAGAAATCGACGATGTCTCAGGTACACATTCTTCTTACATTTATCCAAATATATATACTTTCAGTATCATCTAAACAGTGCGTGCATGCATTGTATTCCTTGTTTGTATGTCCTGAAAGGTTACTAAAAGCAGGCCAATCATTGCTGGTTACAAACAGCAACGCTCGTAGGTCAATTTCCTTCTGTGTGTGCGCATCCCACACATGCACACCTCATTTTTTCCACAACTGTAGAAGTTCATCAACTAGTGGCCTTAGGTTGACATCAATGTCGTTGCCGGGTTGCTTAGGGCCTTGAATGAGCACTGGCATCATAATGAACTTCCGCTTCATGCACAACCAAGGAGGAAGGTTGTAGATACATAGAGTCACGGGCCATGTGTTGTGACTGGAGCTTTGCTCGCCAAAAGGATTCATGCCGTTTGTACTAAGACCAAACCATAAGTTCGTTGCGTCAGCTGCAAAGTCCTCAAACTCCCTCTCGATTTTTCTCCACTGCGACCCATCAGCGGGTGCTCTCAACATCCCGTCTTTCTTACGTTCTTCTTTGTGCCATCGCAACAACTTGGCATGCTCTTTGTTTTGGAACAAACGTTTCAACCATGGTATTATAGGAGCATACCACATCACCTTGGCAGGAACCCTCTTCCCATGGCGTTCACCCTCCACATCACCAGGGTCATCGCGGGGGATCTTATAGCGCAGTGCACCGCATACCGGGCATGCATCCAAATTCTCGTACTCCTCACCACGGTAGAGGATGCAGTCATTAGGGCATGCATGTATCTTATGCACCTCTAATCCTAGAGGGCAAACAACCTTCTTTGCTTCGTACGTACTTTCAGGCAATTCGTTATCCTTTGGAAGCATCTTCTTTATCATTATCAGCAATTCTTGAAATCCCTTGTCAATTACACCATTCTTCGCCTTCCATTGCAGCAATTCCAGCGTGGTACCCAGCTTTTTCTGGTCATCTTCATAATTTGGATACAATAATTTCTTGTGATCCTCTAACATGCGTTTCAAATTCAACCTCTTCTTATCATTTTCGCAGTTTCTTTTTGCATCAGCAATGACCTGACCCAAATCATCAGCGGGCTCATCTGATGCCTCTTCTTCAGCTTCCCCCATTGATGCCTCTTCTTCAGCTTCCACCATTGTTGTATCAGCAAAATGATAGTTTTCATCATCCTCTTCTTCTTCATTGTCTTCCATTATAATCCCTCTTTCTCCGTGCTTGGTCCAACAGCTATATCCGGACATGAAACCAGACTTCAGCAGGTGGTAGTGAAGGGTTTTGAGTTAGAGTAATTCCTATCATTGTTACAGTCACGACATGGACAACACATGAAACCATTCTGCTTATTTGTCTCAGCCACACGAATAAAATCATGCAGGCCATTAAGAAACCTTGGACTTAGTCGTACATCCATTGCCAGCTCATGTTCACTACACAACATCGAAGTGACCAAATTAATACAACTTCATCATCACATTACAACCAAAAGTAGAGCTAGCAGTGACCAAATGTTATTACTGCAAATAATGGATACTTATAGTTCATATATATACATCTCATAAAACAACATCAACTATCTAAAACATGTGAATACAACAACAAATGCTATCATAATCGCAACTAAAGTAACAATTGAGCCAACAACATAATGATACCAAGCCTCTTTATCAATGGCATATTTTTTAATCTTTCTAAGCTTCAAGCGCATTCCAACCATCTTGTTCTTGTGATCATCGACGATATCGGCAACATGCAACTCCAATCCCATCTTCTCATCTTCAGTTCTTTTCAATTTTTCTTTCAAATGATCAATTTCTTTTTCACCTTGTGTTAATTTCTCGAGCAGAATTGCATAGTCGGTTGTAATTTCTGGTTCAACTACTTCCTATAGATAAAAATATCTACGTCAATTTGGTAGCATAATTAATTTTCATACACATTAGATGATGTGTGAAATAGTTATAAAATATAATTAATGACATACCACATCTGAATCATAGACTGGACGAGGGCCGACATGGACGGATACCATAACCATTACACTATAGAATAACTAACAATAATACAAGTAAGTAAATCGTACACGCAGCTATCTAAATCATACAAGTATTTTTTTTAAATATTTTAAGAAGAACAAGAGGCTCACCAAGGTGGCCGGTGCCGCGACGAGACGGTGCGGACGATGGACGGTGGTTAGGACGGTCGGGGATGGTGGGAAGACACACCAAATAAACCACACCTACACATATGCAACCTAACAAGTTAATTTGAGTTCAAATTGGATAAATCAAATAAACTCCCACAAATCACATATCACATATCTTTGAGCATACCACAAGCTAATCTAGCAAGAGATGAAAGAGCAAAGTTGCTAAACTTTATGAACACTTGGATAGGTGGGGTGCCTTTAAATCTTGACAAATCCTTGGCAAAATGGAGGATGAGTTTCGAGCAAGAAGAACATGGGAAGGCACACCAAATAAACCACACCTACACATATGCAACCTAACAAGTTAATTTAAGCTCAAACTGGATATAAATCAAATAAACTCCCACAAATCACATATCACATATTTTTGAGCATACCACAAGCTAATCTAGCAAGAGATGAAGGAGCAAAGTTGCTAACCTTTATGAACACTTGGATAGATGGGGTGCCTTTAAATCTTGACAAATCCTTGGCAAAATGGAGGATGAGCTTTGAGCAAGAAGAAGAACAGGGGAGAAAACAGAGCTCTTTCGATCGGCTACGGATGGATGTATATGTAGGAAGTCTTTAGTACCGGCTGGTGTCACCAGCCGGTACTAAATGTTGCCCTTTAGTACCGGCTGGTGACACCAGCCGGTACTAAAGGTGCAAGCGGGGCTCATGTCTGACCAAAACCCTGCCACGCCCCCTTTAGTATCGGCTCGTGAGACGAACCGGTACTAAAGGTCTCTCACGAGCCGGTACTAAAGGTCGCCCTGCTCCTAGCCGTTGTAGCCGCCACGAACCGGGACTAATACCATCTTTAGTACCGGTTCGTGACTAGACCGGGACTAAAGCTCGGGACGAAAGGTCTGTTTTCTACTAGTGCGAGACAACATATTCCTACGATGTCAAGTAAGGGGATGATAGCCTAGGGGTGGGGATAGGAGGCCAGTGACACCGAAGAATAACTATTACCTCTCGGGCATGGACACCATGTGATGCAAGACAACAATTTCCTACAATGTCAAGTACGAAGATGGTGGGCTAGGGGTTACTTGGTGAGGATAGGATGGCAACGACGCCGGAGAAGAACTAGTACCTCTCAGACATGGACATCATGTGATACGAGACAAAATATTCCTACGATGACAAGTAAGGGGATGTTGGGCTAGGGGTGGGGATAGGACGACAACCACATCGGAGAAGAACTAGCACCTCTCGGGCATGGCCGGAGGAGGTATGCACACTTGCTTGATCAATCCATCAAATTCCTAGTGACCTAACGATGCTTGTCTATGTATGTTGTTGTCCTTTGTTGACAAATTATTATTTACAAATCAATAATTTTTGGATATGTCTATTGTTCGTGATGCAGAGGATGTAGACGATTGATCAATCTTCTTTGTTCCAAACACTGAGGTGATAATCTAATTTTAATCAGTTAGTAACATATTTTGAGAATTGTATGAAAATTTCCCTGTATAAGAGCTTCAAAATATACAACTTGACCGAGTAAGAAGTAAATAATTGCAAGATAACTTAGAATTAGTAAATCTTTGCCTATAATGTGGAGTAATGTTTTCAAGAAATTTATATGTCAGTGATGTTTGTTAGGGTCAAATGACAAAATAGCTATCCCAAAAAAAGTAAAGGAGAAAGTATTGGAGGCCTCCGTATAGAATTGGTTTCATTTCCAGTTCAGCCATGAAACTGTAATGACATAAATATGAATTCGGTTGTTTGGATGTTAACTGAATTGGCTCACGGAATCATAGATTTCAATATGGAATCCTGTTTGGATGGCAAACTATGCAATTGCATAGGAACATAAGTATGTGCATCAAAAAGAAATTATACAATATGTGACTATAATTGGATGATTATATAGCAAATTTTTCACCAAATTTCACAACACAATAGTTCAAATAGGTTCCAGTTAAACATGACATGGTTCCAAAATTGACAAAACAATAAATAGGTCCAGGTTCAACCTTGTGGCACATTGTATTGTTTATCCCTATGACATTCCGGTTGAAAATAACGCGGTTGCAATTATCCATTACTATATGGTAAACACAGTTGGAAGTGTTGCATTGAGATACAGAACAAGGCTCGTTCCCCGACTGCGCCCCACGCCGGGCGGGCAGTAGGGAGCAGGCCCCTAGTCCTCCTAGCAGCCGACCACTGGTCCTCCGGGTAGACGGCATGCACTTTGCCGGAGGTGCAGAGCTGGATAGCCGGAAGGACCCCAACAGCGCACGAACCACGTCGATCTCGGCGGCATCCAGTGGCTCCTTGAATATTAACAAACCAGTGCATCGGCTCCCCCTCGGAGGCGCCTGAGGGAATGCTGCAGTGGGCTTGAGCTCAGATGGGATCTGGCGGCTCGGGGCCATGGCCAGGGAGGACGGGATCGAACTGTGCCGACGAGAGGAAGGGATGGCAGCGGATGAGGCAGGGAAGGTCGGCCGAAGATACCTGCGCCGCCGTGGTCGATCTAGCTGAGCGGCGCCGTGGACCTCCACGCTGTGTTCTCTTCTGTCCTTGTTTCCTCTCCTTTTCTCTGTCCCGTGATCGTAGGACGAAACATATCAGCCTGGACCGGTATGTTTTGTGTGAGAGAGCCAATTCTGGGACAACAGTTCGCGTGCGAGCGAAAATGCTTGTGAATTCGCTATAGTTTCAGTGTGATGTTTCAAGGTACATCCAAAACAGTTTTTTTAGGGGAATCCAAACAGTTGTATTGAGAGCAGCCCAATACCAAATCCAATTCGACAGTCCAATACAAATATCCAAACGCTGTGTTAGAGTGATTCACGTGCCTTAGCTACATAGAGCTATCAATTAATCGTAAAAAAATGTTTGTTTGCTTGGTATTATACGTCACAACCGTGTAAATGTATGTTGTTTAATCAATTTTTCATGTGCAACCGTGCACCGTAATTGTTTGTCACTTTCGAGAAGCAATAGACATGAAGGGGAAACAAACATATCAGCACGAGATGTGGGATTTGAACCGTCGTCGACTAAAGACTCAGCGTGATAACCACTGGACATAGACCACTCATTTGTCTACAAAGCGAAAACAACGCCATTTAATACTACTCCGTTTCATAACATGAGACCTTTTTTAACACTACATTATAGGATGAAGGGAGTACTCAATACATATATTCTCTACCCATCTAAATCATTCGAATAAACGATCATAGATTTGCAATAAAAAAAGGTTCACCGGCATGGAAAAAATTCATAATTTTGATGCCTAAAAATCAAATCGTGAATTCAAAAATGGCACAACTTCGAAAAAAAGTTCATTGAATTTTAAAAAGTTCATAAATTTGAACAAAAGTTCATTGATTTGGAGAAAATGTAAATCAAATTTGAAAAAGTCTGCGTACTTTGAAAAGGAATAAAATAAAAAGGTAAAAGATAAGTAAAAAAAATAAAAGAATAGACAGAAGAAGAACATAAAGGTTAGAAGCTGTTACAACAAGTGTATTGTCCTGAGTGGTTAGTCCAGTTTGGACACAAAGAGGAGGGCGTGAGTTTGTATCAGTGCGCGTGCAATTTTTTTGTAGGTATCGAAGAAAGAACCGCTCAAAAAAAGGTATCGAAGAAAGACGCGCTTAAGGTACCCTTTAGGAAACGCCCAAACTCACATAGTTCTCCTCTTTCTACCCATTGGACGAGCTAGGAATATATTGGGCTGGCCCAACTGCAAATTGGGCGTATCCATTGCCGAGTCAGCTTTTCCATTGTACAGAACATTCACTTTGGTTTTCCACCCGAGAGCTATTTCTCATCTGTACCAACACGTGGCCTCTGGCACTGGATGCACACTCACCTTAATGGGCCCGCCCACCTAAGTGGGTTTCACAAGGTTCTATAGACCGTCCCGGTCTGATTTAGAATATTTCATGTGAATTATTTTCTTTTCTGATTGCTGCAATGTTGTCTCAAGGCACCAGCCAAGTCCCCTCTCGTTAGGGTTTCGTCCTCGCGGCGATGATCTTGATCGCCTCTACGTCGAGTCTTCATCCCCTCCGACCAAACCCTCCGCCACTGCCTAGGGACTTGTCTCCGGCGCCCAGAGGCCCTGCGGTTGCTAGGGACACCCGCCCGCAGAATTCTTTCACGGGCAAGACCTCTCATGAAGGACAAAGGGCCTGGCTCAGGATCTGTGACCGAGTTGGAGTCTATGATGGAAGAACTAGGGCTCAGCGAGGAAAATCTGCAAGATGTCAAGGTAGGAGATGATGACCTTCCGGAGGAGACGACAAGGTGGATGGCGATCGTGCGAGTTCATACGGGGAAAACCTATAGCCAGTACTAGTTCTATCGGTAAATAAGGACCGCCTAGGACCTAGCCCAGGAAGTGAAGATCCGCCCTCTTGAAGAAAACCTATACACGATGCAGTTCCAGTGCCTCGGAGACTAGGAGAGGGTGATGCAGGATGGCCCTTGGCAGCACAAGGGGAAAGCGGTGGTAATCGCGCCCTATGGCGGTTTCACTCGGTCGTCGTCGATAGCTCTCGACAAGATGGAGATCTGGGCACAGATCCATGACTTTCCCGATGGCTACTTTCCATTGGTCAAATCACTGGCGGCTACGATAGGAGAATATGTATACCATGAACCTAGGTCATAGGATTTTGAAGGCAACTTTGTCTGGGTGCGAGTGAAGATCGATGTCAATGCTCCCCTCAAGAATGCAGTCTCACTGGTGAAGAAGAAAGAAGAAGGAGATATTTAGGGTCAAGTACGAGTTGCTACCTGATCGGTGCGCAGTTTGTGGACATCTAGGTCATATGCATAAGGAGTGCGGAGATGGAGTCCATCCCCCCAAGGCGCTCGTTTTCAAATATCTTAGAGCTACATGGTTTAGAGGTCCGGGCCAGGGTCCAGGAGAAGGCAGTGGGGGCCGAGGAAGAGGAACTGGGGGCACAGGAAACAGAAGAGGAGGCAGGGGAAGTCGTGGCCAGGGTCAGAGAGCTCAACATGAGGAAGGAGAAAATTCTAACCCCAAAAATTTACGTGATGCAGATATGAAGGTCGACAACCAGAATAGAAAGAGAGGGGGCAATGCCAATGTCACTCTCATCACTGCTCTAGAAGCTAAGTCATCGCAAGGTGATTTGGCAGCGGTGGTGACTAACATGATGCCAGCAAGTCCCTCGTCTACACAAGATCAGAAAAGATCCCGTACGTCCTCAAACCCTATCGAGAAGAATAACCCAAAGAAAACTGATGTGCGTTTGGCCGGCCCCGGTAGTGGGTCGCACCAAGCACAATGAGTTGTCTAATATGAAACTATCGTGGGGCTGGCAAACTCGTGACAGTTCGTAAGCTTCGGGATCTCTCGAGGCAACATGCCCCCTCTATTGTTTGCATCCTTGAAACCCAAATAGGGGGCTCGCGAGTTGAGAATTTGGTAGGCAGTTTAGGGTATGATAAAAGTTTTGCTGTAAACAGCTCCGGTAGGAGCGATGGACTCGGTATTTTTTGGAAGGAAGAATAAAGCTTGAAGTTATTGGCTACTTAGAGTATTACATTGACGTGCAAGTCGAGGAGATGACTGAATCAGAGACAAGAATCACTTTTGTTTACGGAGAGGCACAGACACATGAGAGGTAGAAAACCTGGAACATGCTACGGGGTATTGCGGCCACAAGCTCTCTCCCATGGGTAGTGATCGGAGATTTTAACGAGGTCCTTCACGCACACAAGCACGATGGGGTGGGTGCTAGAAGTCAGGCCCAGATGGATTTATTCTGCGATGCTCTAGATACATGTAACCTCACTGATATTGTCTACGATGGGCTGAGCTGGACATTTGAGAAGAGGGTGAGTGGCGGATCTTACACTAGGGTCCGTCTTGATCGAGCGGTCGCCTCCCCCGAGTGGCTCTTGGTCATCCCAGCGGCGTCTTTGGAACATCTAACAGTAGCTGGGTCAGACCATGTTCCCCTACTGCTATAGTTGCAGGCGAGAGAGAGAGAAGCAGGTTAAAGAAATATTTCAAGTATGAGGTGGCTTGGGAGCGGGACCCCTCTCTAGCGCCCGTTGTTGATTCAGGTTCAGCGAGAACAGAGGCTAGCTCGGTCCAACAGTTACAGAACAAGCTCAACGGCCTGTCAGGGAAGTTAGCAACATGAGACAGGGAGCACTTCGGGAATGTCCGGAGGGAAATAAGCTCTTTAAAAACAGAACTTCAGATTCTTCGATCTATCCCTGGACGGACCGACCCTTCTAGAGAAGAGATCAAAATCAATGACCGTCTGGTGGAACTCTTTCATAGGAAATAAATATTATGGAGGAAACGTGCTCGGGTTGAATGGCTGCTCCATGGGGATAAAAATACTTACTTCTTTCATTTAAGAGCTAGCCGAAGGCGGAGGAAGAACCATATCAAAGCGTTGCAGCGAATGGATGGTCAGATCATTGATGATACAGATGAGATGGAGACCATGACGACTGAATTTTACAAGCATTTGTACACCTCCGAGGGGTGACTGAGATGCACCATGTTCTTGACACTGTTCCATGAAAAGTCACTCAGGAGATGAATGAATCACTAAATGCTCCTTATTCTCGGGATGAGGTTAAACGGGCTCTTTTCCAGATGTTTCCTACCAAGGCTCCAGGTCCAGATGGCTTTCCAGCCCACTTTTTTCGGCGCCACTAGGAGATATGTGGAGAGGAGGTAACTAGTGTTGTGATCAAGATTGTGGAGGGCATGGAGTCTGTGGCATGTATAAATGAGACTGTTCTGGTATTGACCCCGAAGGTAAAGAATCCAACATTGCTATCTCAATTCCTCCCTATTAGCATGTGCAACGTATTGTATAAGATAGCATCAAAGGTAATCTCCAATAGGTTGAAGTTGATCCTCCCTGATATAATATCTGAGGAGCAATCTCCTTTTGTGTTAGACAGATTAATTACTGACAATATCATTACCTCTTATGAATGTCTCCATTTCATGAAAAGAAATAAGGCAAAGAAGCATCAATCTTTTGCCTTGAAATTGGATATGACCAAAGCTTATGACAGAATTGAGTGGCCATACTTAAGGGCGATCATGATCAAACTGTGTTTCAGCGAGAGGTGGGTGAATATTGTAACTTCATTGGTTACCATGGTGAAATTTGCAGTCATGTTTAATGGGAAGAAACTGGAAGAGTTTGAACCTTCACGCGGAATCAGACAAGGGGACCCAATATCTCCGTACTTTTTCTTGCTAGCAGTAGAGGGCCTGTCGTGCCTGTTAAAATCTAAGAGTGAGTCATCCAGCCTTGGTGGTCTCCAAGTGGCACTGATGGCGCCACCAGTTAGCCACCTTTTATTTGCTGATGACATCCTGCTATTTTGTAAGGCAAATAGTGCAGGAGCTGATGAGGTGAACCTGGTACTGAAACAGTACTGCCAAGCATCAGGTCAGAGCATCAACTTTGCAAAATCTTCAATATATTTCAGCAAAGGGGTGGCCGAGAGTGGTCGAATGAACATCAAGTCTTTTCTCAATGTACCCAACAAAACTCTAAATGAGAAGTACCTGGGAATGCCTTTAGATGTGGGGAGTTCAAAAAATGGGGCTTTTAAGTACTTGAAGGACCGGTAGTGGAGCAAAGTGCAGGGGTGGATAGAGAGCACCATGTCAACAGCAGGAAAAAATGTTTTAATCAAGGCGGTAGCTCAGTCCATTCCAGTATTTTCTATGTCATGCTTTAAGCTTCCGAGGGGTTTATGTGAACACTTGAATATGCTCGTCCGGAAATTTTGGTGGGGCTCAAAAGATGGCAAACGAAAACCACACTGGGTTTCGTGGATGTCCATGACCCAACCGAAAGGTATGGGGAGGCTAGAGTTTAAAGACATTGGACTCTTCAACATGGCGATGCTAGCGCGACAGGCGTGGAGGCTTCTCCAACACCTTGAGACTCTTTGTGCCCATATTCTCAAAAGTGTTTATTTCCTAGGCACTTCAATCTTACAGGTGACTCTTGGCGGGTATCCTAGCCAGACCTGGAGGGCGATCATAGAGGGACGAGATACACGACGGTTGGGCTTGATAAGGAGGATTGGCAATGGGCAGAATACATCGATATGGGAGGATACATGGATCCCGAGAGCTGAGATGATGCGGCCCTATGTGTGTCTCGTCGCTGATCCACCAGCCTTAGTAGATGGGCCAGTAGATCATACAAGTGCCTCATGGAATAAGCGGAGGATTAGGCAAGTTTTTATGCCCATGGATGTACATGCGATAATGGGTATTCCCATTTGCACAAGCAACGAGGAAGACTTCTGGAGCTGGAACTTTGAACGCAATGGATACTTCTCTGTTAAATCGGCTTATCGTATGCTGTGAGGTATGGTTGGAAGGTGCAGTTGGCCCGTCGTCTACTATGGCCGAGGAGGCGCCATGGAAGAGTTTGTGGAATGTTCTAGTCCCTGGGAGGTAAAAATGTTTCTATGGAGGCTGACCAAGCAATCAATTCCAACAAAAGATGTTCGGGCACACAGAGACATGACTGACAGCCCTCTTTGTGGCATGTGCGGAGCACCCGATTCATGGAGACACTCCTTGATCAATTGCACATCATCTAGGTGCACTTGGGCCCTGGTATACGAAGACCTAGCTCAGAGACTGATCGCAACAACTGAGCCCAATGCCAAGCAGTGGCTCTTTGCACTAATTGGTTCACTACTGCATGATTAATTCATCCTCCTGGCAACCACCCTTTGGGCGATATGGACAGCCCACAAGGCTATCCACGAGCACATCTTCCAAACACCCCAAGCTACATAATCCTTTGTAAGAAACTTCATCCAGGAGCTTGAAGTGTTGAGAGCCCCGCGCCCAACAAGAGATAGGAGAGGCCCTTCGGGAGTTCAGATAGCGCGCCAGAAAGCTCCACCGGCTGGGTACGCAAAAATCCATGTGGATGCAGGTGTCCGAGAAGGCAGAGGGGGATCAGCGTCGGCAGTATGTCATGATGATCATGGTATTTACATGGGTAGCTCAGCCTTGGTGATTGCGGCACTCCAAGACCCACTTATCCTAGAGATCATCGCATGCAGAGAAGCCCTAGCGCTTGTAGCTGATCTCAATCTACAGAGGGTGGTTATTGCGTCTTACTCAAAATAGGCGATTTTGGACATCAACAATGGGAGTATGGGGAAGAACGGATCAGTGATCAGTGAGATTAAATCTAGAGTAGTTCATTTTCAATGTAATTTTGTTTTTGAAGGGCGTGTAGCCAATATGGAGGCACACCATTTAGGTAAGGTTTCCCTTTCGTAGAGGGCCGGGGCGCCACACTTGGTTGGGGCAGCCCCATGACCCAAACTTTATCCCACATTCTGTGGCTTATGATGAATAAAGTTGTCTTACCCCCTCAAAAAAGTTATTTTTCTTTTCTATTTTCTATGTTTCTTTCTTAGTTTTTCCTTTTATTTATTTATATGTCTTTCTCTTATTGGATGCCACTGTTTTCATCAGTTTTCTTCTGTTTTTCGTTTTTGTTCTTCATCTGGTTTTTTGTTTCTTTCTTCGGGTTTTTTCAATGCATGTATACTTTTTTCAATGCACATCGAACATTTTTATTACACATGATGAACAATTATTTTGATACACGTTGAACGTTTCTCAAATACATGTTTTTAAATACATGTCAAACACAGTCGAGGGAGTATATATCATCCTCCTTTGCCGAAGTTAAGGCGCATTTAACAAAATGCCTCCGGAAAGCTAATTGGGTATCCAATATGGATCGCATTTCACTTGGTGACTAGCCATCGATTACCTATAACCATGCTTCAACCTCCAGCTTTGGAAGTCCCTGTTCAAATTACCTACTACTGGTAAGGCTGTTGTTGGAAATGGTGGCCAGAGCATCTTGGATGAGGTTGGGCGAAGTTCAGGGACTTGATAGTTTTTTTATGTTTTATTCGAGTCCTATTGCAAAAAGAAAGGAATTAGATGCTTTATTATGGGGGTATTGTCTCAATTCTACTAACTACGGGATGCCCCTCACCCTCGCCGCGCTGCAGGAATGGTTTGCAGTATATTTCACGTGATTTTATAGTATGGAACATGAATAGTTGAATTAATAATATATGAACTAAAACTAAAAATACATATTATATATTGTATTTGATTATTTTGTATTTGAAAAGATTTATTGAAAATAAGTGATATAATATAATGGGGGACCTTTTCTATGCATATGTTGAGTGGACCTTTGATGAGGTGGCATATGTGGTGAGATGGATGTGCGCATGAGATCAACTAATAATATAAAACTTTTTCTCATGGATATTGTGGTGGACCTTTTGATGAGGTAGCATGTGTGCATGTTAAGATAATAAGGTAGCGGGAATCAACTATTTAGGTATATATATATATATATATATATATATATATATATATATATATATATATATATATATATATATATATATATATATATATATATGTAGGATGCTTGTTGAGTGGCCCATTGATGAGGTGGCATGTGTGGTGAGATGGATGTGTGCATGAGATCAACTAGTAATGTAAAAAAACTTGTATGCATGTTGTGGTGGGCCTTTTAATAAGATAGCATGTGTGCATGTTAAGGTACTAGAGGTAGTAAGAGCAACTCCAATGGGCTGACCCAAATGGAATGCGGATTTGTCCGCTTTTTCCGTTTGGGTCGGCCGCCCACGCGGCGTCCGCCCTCTCTAACCTTTGGGTCGACTGTGCGTCCAACGCGCGGACCCATATATGCCGGCGTAGCCGGCTGGCCGCCCTTTTTGAACACATAGCACAATTTTTGCATTTGCTACACACACATATTTTGCATTTAAATTTCACAAAGCAAACATATAGTCCACAAAATAGCAAGGTTTCAACCAAATAAAATAACATAATTTTACAAGCCGAATAAAAATCAAATAGTCTCACATAGTTTTGCAAGCCGAATTAAAGTGATACATCTAATGGTTGCCAACATGATCCCACATATGCTCAACCAAATCATTTTGCAATTGCATGTGAGTTTCCCAGTCACGCATGTCGTGATCAAATTGGGCGAACTGTTCAAACGTTGCCGCTCCTCTATGATCAGGCACAACATTCTCATCCTGATACTGAAACCCTTGATCGTAGAGACGTTCCGGGCGCTCATCTTCTACGATCATATTGTGCATGATCACGCAAGCAGTCATCACCTCCCACATTTTCTTCGTGCTCCAAGTTTTTGCAAGATACAAAACGATGCCCCATCGAGATTGCAAAACAAGATTGTGCAAATCTTTTCCTCTTCTCTCCGACAGTATTGGGATTGTCTTCACAATAGTGGTCCATTGAGGATAGATACCATCACCCAGGTAGTATCCTTTGTCGTAGTTGTTGCTGTTGATGGTAAAATTAACCGGTGGGTTGTTGCCTTCGACAAGCCTAGAAAACACCAATGAGCGCTGAAGCACGTTGATATCATTGTGTGATCTGGCCATGCCAAAGAAAGAGTGTCGGATCCAGAGATCTTGAGATGCCACTGCCTCAAGTATGACAGTGCATTTCCTGACATGGCCCTTATACTTGCCTTGCCAAGCAGAAGGGCAGTTATTCTACTCCTAGTGGATGCAGTCTATGCTACCAAGCATCCCCGAGAAGCCCCTGCTGGCATTCATCGCCAACAAACAGGCTGTATCTTCAAGAGTCAGCTCTCTCAAGTACTCAGGGCCAAACACAGCAATAACAGCCTTGCAAAACTTATATAGGGACTCTAGGCAAGTGATGATCAAGGATCTGAACATATAATCTTCCACCAAGTAAACCAACTAGCATCGACTACAAGGAGTAATCAACACTACTAGCAGCCCACAGGTACCAATCTAAGGTTTTGAGACAAAGATCAGATAAAAGAGATGAACTAGGGTTTGGAAAGGAGATGGTGATGGTGAAGATGTTGATGGAGATTGATCCCCTCTCGATGAGAGGATCGTTGGTGATGACGATGGCTTCGATTTCCCCCTTTGGGAGGGAAGTTTCCCCAACAGAACAGCTCCGCCGGAGCCCTAGATTGGTTCTTCCCAAGTTCCGCCTCGAGACAACGGCGCTTCGTCCCGAAAGGTTCATTATGATTTATTCCAGGTCAAATCCCTCCATATAGCAGAAGATGGGCACCGCAGGGCTGCCAGGGGGCCACAAGCCATAGGGGCGCGCCCTACCCCCAGGGTGCGCCCCCAGGCGTGTGGCCTCCTAGTGGGCCCCCTCTGTTATATCTTTCGCCCAATATTTTTTATAGATTCCAAAATAATTCTCCGTAACTTTTTAGGACTTTTGGAGTTGTGCAGAATAGGTCTCTCATATTTGCTCCTTTTTCAGTCCAGAATTCCAACTGTCGGCGTTCTCCCTCTTC
Source organism: Hordeum marinum (assembly GCA_022496015.1). NCBI lineage: Eukaryota > Viridiplantae > Streptophyta > Magnoliopsida > Poales > Poaceae > Hordeum > Hordeum marinum. The sequence continues at coordinate 502,478,640 of CM039674.1, read as the reverse complement.
ACGTAAACCTTTTAAAATAAGAGAGAAAAGGCATAAGTATTGTACCATAATGTTTAATAACATCGCATAATGCAATAAATACCAATATAAAAGCATGATGCAAAATAGACGTATCAACTCCCCCAAGCTTAGACCTCGCTTGTGCTCAAGCGAAAGCCGAGATCGATATATATATATATATATATATATATATATATATATATATATATATATATATATATATATATATGCCCACATGTTTAGAGATAGAGGTGCCGATAAAATAAAATACGGACATGAGGGCATCATGATCATCTTTAGAACAACAATACTTATTCATATATAATTTCTTATGCTAGAGTAACAATTCATTCACAAGGTAAGGTATGAATCAAGAACTCTATTGAGAACCAACAAACTATGATCTCAATCATTGAAGCAAATGCAATTTATCATAATATCGGAAAGAGCTTGTAAAGCAAATCCCCATATTCAATCATATTGTAGTCTTTAATAATTGCTAACACTCACGTGGTACCTATGAGGTCAAAGCTTCAATTGGACACAAAGAAAGATAGGGGACTATAGTTTTGCCTCCCAACTATTTACCTCAAGGTTAATGTCAATAGAAATAACTCATGATCACCCACATCCAAGTGGATATATGTGTCTAGATCATTCCCCAACACATGACGCTTGCCAAGAGAGAAAGGAAAAATAAAGGAAGTGGTGAAGATCACCAAGACTCTTGCATAAAGGTAAGTACCAGAAAGTAAAAGTAACAGATAGGCCCTTCGCAGAGGGAAGCAGAGGTTGTCATGCACTTTTATAGTTGGATGCGCAATCCCTTAATGCAAAAGAATGTCACTTTATATTGCCTCTTGTGATAAAGAACTTTATTATGAAGTATGTCGCTTTTATTTCTTCCATATCACAAGATCATATAAAGTTTGTTTTCCTCACACTAATAGATCATATATACTTGGAGAGCAATTTTTATTGCTTGCACCGATGACAACTTACTTGAAGGATCTTATTCAATCCATAGACAGGTATGGTGGACTCTCATGGCAGAACTGGGTTAAGGGTTTTTGGATGCACAAGTAGTATCTCTACTTGGTGCGGAAGTTTTGGCTAATATGGGCTGGAAGCAAGCGTCACATGTTAAAGGATCTATAACCAATATCTTCTATTCGGAAATAAGCAAATATAACCCATTATGTTGTCTTCCTTGTCCAACATCAACTTCTTAGCATATAATATTTTAATGAGTGCTCACAATCATAAAAGATGTCCAAGATAATATATTTATATGTGAATCTCTCTTTCTTTATTACTCCTTTAAATTGCAACAATGACCAATTGCTATGTTTGTCAACTCACAACAAATTTCAATCGACATACTTCTTATATGTGAAGTCATCACTCCCCATAAGATCATAATATATACTCTTTGCTTTTATTATATAGTTCTTTCTATTTCTCTTTCTCAAGATCATAGCAAGCAAGCGAAGCCCTCAACTCAAAACTACTTTTTATTATATAATTCTCAGACTCGCTTACATAGGGGGAATATAAAGCAAAATTCAAAACTAGATCACACTAAATACTTTATTCTACAAGATCAAGATATAACCAAAAGGATTGAACTAAGAAAAATTATAAAAGTAAAAGATGTGATGGTGATACGATAACGGGGCACCTCCCCCAAACTTGGCACAAGCCAAGGGGAGTGCCCATACCCACTTGTTTAGTTGTCTTTCTTCGGAGGTGGTGATGTTGGAGTTGTTGATGAGGTTGGAAGATTGTTCTCCGTCTTCCAAGGCATAGACTCACCATCCTAAAAAGATGAACGAGTCTCCAGGATCCTCAAATCTACAGCCAAACTCATTCTCTTAAATCTGTATTCATACTCACAATTTTGGTTTTGCAGGTCATAGATCTAGGCTTGAAGATGCTCGATTTTCTCGTAAAGCTTGAAGATGTGATCCCCGATGTCCTTGGCATCCAACTTTTGTTTATGGGTAAACTCCGCGATCATCATGTGATTGGCATTGAGTCCATGTTCCACCATCCCTTGGCACTTGAAGACTTGCTGCTCCATTGCTTCGAGCCTTGTCTCCACTCTTCCGGTCTTCTTTGGCCCCTCAACATCACGGATGTGCAACACCCCCTCACACATCTCAATGGTTTGGGGGTGTTGCAGCACCTCCGCAAGGTAGGGGTTGATGACCTTCTCAAAGAACTTGTCCTTCGAAGCACTTGGGGACGTCATGGCGATCCATATCTGCTGCAGAAACAGCTCAAAACGAAAACATGAGGTATTATCATGATAAAAAGGTCCAAACCTTCGAGAGATTATATAATCATTTTTACCAACCTGAAGGAATATACCACAAGAAAACAGAGTCTGGAGAGTACACGGGGTGTCCAAAAGCCACAGGGGCGCGCCCAGGGGGGTAGGGCGCACCCCCTAGCTTGTCGCCTCCTCATGCACTTTTCAGACTACTTTAAATTTCCCTAATTTATTAAATATTCCAAAACGGAGAAAATTTGCTATTGGAAAAGTTTTTGAGTGGGTTTGCTTACCGTACCACATACCTATTCCTTTTCGGAGCCTAAAACATTCTGGTAAGTCTCCCTAATGTACTCCTCCGGAGTCATGGTATTGATAATATTGGTTTCAACATTTATGGGAGTGCCTGAAATATAATGTTTGCCCGTTTACCACCTTTGGGTTAGTGTCTTTGGCATTGTTGGTCTTGATGGCACCGGAACGATATGCTTCCTCGACAATGTAAGGCCCTTCCAATTTATAGAGAAGTTTTCCTGCAAAAAATCTTAACCAAGAATTGTGTAGCAAGACATGGTCACCTACATTGAGTTCACGTTTTTGTATCCTTTTATCATGCCATCTCTTAACCTTTTATTTAAACAACTTGGCATTCACATAGGCCTGGGTTCTCCATTCATCAAGTGAGCTAATGTCAAATAACCTCTTCTCACCAGCAAGTTTGAAATCATAGTTGAGCTCTTTAATTGCCCAATAAGCTTTATGTTCTAGTTCGAGAGGTAAGTGACATGCTTTACCATAGACCATTTTATATGGAGACATACCCATAGGGTTTTTGTAAGAAGTTCTATAAGACCATAATTAATCATCAAGTTTCTTAGACCAATTCTTTCTAGATCTATTAATAGTCTTTTGCAAGATCAATTTAATTTCTCTATTGCTTAATTATACCTGCCCACTAGACTGAGGATGATGAGGAGAAGCAATTGTATGATTAACATCATACTTAGCAAGCAATTTACGGAAAGTACCATGAATAAATTGTGAACCACCATCAGTCATTAAATATCTAGGGACTCCAAATTAGGGAAAATAACTTCTTTACGCATTTTAATAGAAGTGTTATGATCAGCACTACTAGTTGGAATAACTTCTACCCACTTAGTAACCTAATCAGCAACAACTAGAATATGAGTATATCCGTTGGACTTTGGCAAAGGTCCCATATAATCAAAACCCCAAACATCAAATGGTTCAATAACAAGAGAGTAATTCATAGGCATTTCCTGATGTCTACTAATATTACCAATTCTTTGACATTAATCACAAGACAAGACAAAATTACAAGAATCCCTAAAGAGAGTAGGCCAATAAAAACCAGATTGTAATACCTTATGTGCAGTTCTATCTCCAGCGTGGTGTCCTCCGTAGGCCTCGGAATGAAACTTGTGTAGGATCTGTTCCTATTCATGCTCAGGTACACAATTTCTAATAACACGATCTACTCCTTCTTTATAAAGGTGTGGATCATCCCAAAAGTAATGTCTTAAATCATAGAATAACCTTTTCTTTTGTTGGTATGTGAAACTAGGCGGTATAAATTTAGCAACAATGTAATTAGCATAATCAGCATACCATGGAGCACTACGCGAAGCATTTATGACAACTAATTGTTCATCAGGAAAGCTATCATCAATAGGTAGTGGTTCATCAAGAACATTTTCTAACCTAGACAAGTTGTCTGCTACGGGGTTCTCAGCACCCTTTCTATCAATAATATGCAATTCAAATTCTTGTAGCAAAAGAACCCATCTAATAAGTCTAGGTTTAACATCTTTCTTTTCCATAAGATATTTAATAGTAGCATGAACAATGTGAATAGTTACTTTGGAATCAACAATATAAGGTCTGAACTTATCACAAGCAAACACAACTGCTAAAATTTCCTTTTCAGTGGTAGCATAGTTTCTTTGAGCAATGTCTAGAGTTTTACTAGCATAATGGATAACATTTAATTTCTTATCAACTCTTTGTCCTAGAACAACACCAACAGCATAATCACTAGCATCACACATAATTTCAAAGGGTAGGTTCCAATCAGGTGGTTGAACAATAGGTGCAGAAATCAAGGCTTTCTTAAGAAATTTCAAATGCTTCTACGCAATCCTCATCAAAAATGAATGGAACATATTTTTGCAAAATATTAGTGAGAGGCCTAGAAATATCAGAGAAGTCTTTAATAAACCTCCTATAGAAACCAGCATGACCAAGGAAACTTATTATACCTCTTATATCCGTAGGACACAACATTTTTTCAGTAGCATCAACTTTAGCTTTATCAACTTCAGTACCTCTTTCGGAGATTTTGTGCCCCAAGACAATATCTTCATTAACCATAAAGTGGCACTTTTCCCAATTCAAGAAAATATTAGTTTCTTCACATCTATGCAAAACTCGATCAAGGTTGCTCAAGTAATCATCATTAGAAGTTCCGTAAATGGAGAAATCATCCATGAAAACCTCAACAATCTTTTCACAAAAGTTAGAGAATATAGCAGTCATACATCTTTGAAAGGTAGCAGGTGCATTGCATAAAACAAAAGGAATACGTCTACAAGCAAAGGTACCGAAAGGACAAGTAAAAGTGGCCTTCTCCTGGTCCTCTTTTGACAGAGGTATTGGAGAAAAGCCAGAATAACCATCTATAGAAAGCAAAAGTGTGTGTGTTTGGATAGTCTTTCTAGAATTTCATGAATAAAAGGTAGAGGGCAATGATCTTTCCTAGTAGATTTATTTATTTTCCTAAAATCAATCACCATTCTATATCCTGTAATATTTTTTGTGGCATCAATTCATTTTTATCATTAGGAACATCGGTAATACCTCCTTTCTTAGGGACACAATGAACGGGACTAACCCATCTACTACTAGCAAAATTATAAATTATACCCGCCTCCAGAAGCTTTAATATTTCAGTTCTTACCACTTCTTTCATTTTAGGGTTTAACCGTCATTCGTGATCAACAACTGGTTTAGCATCAGGCTCCATGTTAATTTTATGTTGACATAGAGTGGGATTAATGCCCTTAAGATCACCAAGAGTATATCCAATAGCAGCACGGTGCTCCCTCAGAGTTTTCAATAATCTCTTTTCCTCATGCGCTGAAAGGTTAGCACTAATAATATCAGGATATATCTTCTTTTCTTCAAGATAGGCATATTTCAGAGTATCCGGTAATTGTTTAAGCTCAAACACGGGATCACCCTTGGGTGGAGGGGGATCCCCAAGTATTTCAACAGGCAGGTTGTGTTTCAAAATAGGCTGCTGATCAAAGAAAATCTTATCGATTTCATTCCTTTCATTCATATGCATATCGTTTTCATGGTCAAGCAAATATTGTTCTAAGGGATCACTAGGAGGCAAATCAATAGAAGCAAGACCGATAATTTCATCCTTACTAGGCAATTCTTTACCATGGGGTTGTCTACAAAATTTAGAGAAATTAAACTCATGGGACACAGCCCCAAAATTTACAGTAACAATTTCTTTCTCACAATCTATCTTAGCATTAACAGTATTCAAGAAGGGTCTACCAAATATAATGGGACAAAACTCATCTTGTGGGGACCCAAGAACAAGAAAATCCATAGGATATTTTATTTTCCCACACAAGACTTCAATATCTCTAACTATCCCAACTGGTGCTATAGTATCTTTATTAGCAAGTTTAGTGGTAACATCAATTTCTTCTAATTCAGCTGGTGCAATATCATTCATAATTTCTTGATATAAGGTAAAGGTAATTGCACTCACACGACCACCCACATCACATAAGCCATGATAACAATGATCTCCTATTTTAACAGAAACAACAGGCATGCCAACCATAGGTCTACGTTTATCTTTAGTATCAGGTCTAGCAATTGTAGCAGCTTTATCACACAAATGAATAACATGCCCATCAATATTATCAACCAAGAGATCTTTAACCATAGCAACACACTAGTACAAAACAGGTCTTTGGTTGAGGCTATGATAAGGGCAATAATACCGGTTCACTTATGAACCGGGACTAAAGGGGCCATCAGAACCGGTTCGTGAGGCTAGGGTGCCGTCAGGGCCTCAGGGGTCATTGGTCCCGGTTCCAGCCAAGAATCGGGACCAATGGGCCTCTCTTCTCGTCCAACACCTTTAGTCTCAGTTGGTGGATGGAACCGGGACCAAAGATCGGCCTTTTGTCCCGGTTCTAGCCATCAACCGGGACTAAAGATATTAGCCTATATATACATACCCCCACCCCCATGCCCGCTCACTCTGTTTTTTGCCCGGCCGGCATGTGCACATGAGGTCTGTGTTGCTCTATCTCTCACCTACTATGCACATGAGGTGTTTGATGAAATGCCCAAGCCACACTTAAGCTTTCTCCTCTCCAAGCTCGACCTCCAAGCTACATTTTCTCAAGATTTGTGTAGGTTTGGCGGTCCGTCACCGTCCTCACCTATGTCGATCGCCCGTGCTGATCTCGTCTACGGCACCACCGTGGTGAGCCTCTTGTTCTTATCTTCTTTGTAAAAGAAAGAATATTCTTACTTGTATGATTTAGATAGATGCTTGTACAATTTTCTTACTTTTATTATTGTTTGTTATTATATTGTGACATGGTTTTGGTATCCTCCCCCGTCGGCCCTCGTCCTGTCTATGATTCAGATGTGGTCTATTATCATGTTCCTTTATAACTTTGATTTGTTCAGGGGGTGTAGGTGTTCTAGTATAACTCTTACGAACCACAGTTGAAGATTTAGCATGTTCCTTTATTCTAACAGGGAAAGGTGGTTTCTCAATATAAGCAGGAGGAATAACAGGATCAACATTATAAATAATAGTTTCTTCTTCAACTTTAATAGGTTCAACTACTTTCACTTTAATGGGAGGATGATATTTAAACCACTTCTCCTTAGGGAGATCAACATGAGCAGCAAAAGATTCACAGAAATAAGCTACTATCTCAGTGTCAAGTCCATATTTAGTGCTAAATTCACGAAAAGCATTGGTGTCTATAAAGTATTTAACACAATCAAACTTAAGGTTTATACCTGACTCCTTACCTTTGTCGAGTTCCCAATATTTAGAGTTTTGTTTAATTCTTTCGAATAAGTCCCATTTGAATTCAATATCTTTCTTCATAAAGGAACCAATACAAGAAGTATTGAGCATGGATTGATCATTACGAGAAAGTCGAGCATAAAAATTCTGAATAATAATTTCTCTTGAGAGCTCATGATTGGGGCATGAATATAACATTCACTTAAGCCTTCACCAAGCTTGAGTGATACTTACTCCTTCACGAGGACAAAAAGTATAAATACAATTCCGATCACGATGAACCAGATGCATAGGATAAAACTTCTGATGAAATTCCAATTTTAATCGGTTGTACTTCCATGATCCAATATCATCACATAGCCTATACCATGTCAATTCCTTCTCCTTAAAAGATAAAGGAAAGACCTTCTTCTTGACATCATCCTCGGGCAAACCTGCAAGCTTAAATAATCCACAAACTTCATCCACATAGATTAGATGCAAATCAGGATGTAGTGTTCCATCTCCTACATAAGGATTAGCTAGCAGTTTCTCTATCATACCCAAAGGAATTTCATAATAAATATTTTCAGTAGGTTCAGTAGGTTGAGGAGCAACTCTTTGTGCTTCCGGTTGAGGTAACGATACCCCAAAAAAGCCCCTCAATGGATTATTTTCCATAGTAACAAGTGACAGTAAATTTCAGCACACTATATAAATTTCTCCTTACCAAGTTCCACTCACCAAAGGCGCTTCACTCACCAACAACGGCGCCAGAAAAGAGTCTTGATGACCGATACATCTCCGTCGTCTCTATAATTTTTGATTGTTTCATGCCAATATTCTACAACTTTCATATACTTTCGGCAACTTTTTATACTATTTTTGGGACTAAGATATTGATCCAGTGCCCGGTGCCAGTTCCTGTTTGTTGCATGATTTTTGTTTTGGTAGAAAATCCATATCAAAAAAGTCCAAAGGTGATAAAAACATACGGAGATATTTTTAGGAATATATGTGATTTTTGGGAAAAAGAATCAATGTGAGACGACGCCCAGGGAGGTCACAAGCCTGCGAGGCACGACCTACCCCCTGGCCGCGCCCTGGGCCCTTGTGGCCAGACCTTAAGGCGGTTGGAGCTCTCCTTTTTCCACAACGAAGATATTTTTATGATAAAAATCCCCTCAAAATTTCAGCCCGAGCAGAGTTATGGACCTCCGGATATTTGAGAAACGGTGAAAGGCTAGAATCTAGGAGCGTAGAAACAGAAGGAATCAGAGAGAGAGAGAGAGATCCAATCTCGGATGGGCTCTCGCCCCTATGCCGCCATGGATACCATGGAACAGAGGGTAAACCCTTCTCCTAGCTAGGAGGGAAGGTCAAGGAAGAATAAGAAGGTGGCGGGCTCTCTCTCCCTCTCTCCAGGTGGCGCCAAAACGCCGCTGGGGCCATCATCGTGACGGCGATCTACTCCAACAACTCCGTCATCTTCATCAACACCTCCATCACCTTCCCCCATCTATCTACGGCGGTTCACTCTCCCGCAACCCGCTGTACCCTCTACTTGAACGTGGTGCTTTATGCTTCATATTATTATCCAATGATGTGTTGCGATCCTATGATGTTTGAGTAGATCCGTTTTATCCTATGGGTTGATTGATGATCATGATTGGTTTGAGTTGCATGTTTTATTATTCGTGATGTACTACGGTGCTCTCTGTGTCGTGCAAGCGTGAGGGATCCTCGCTGTAGGGTGTAGCAATGTGTTCATGATTTGCCTATGGTGGGTTGCGTGAGTGACAAAAGCATAAACCCGAGTAGGTGGGTTGTTTAATATGGGAGTAAAGAGGACTTGATACCTTATAATGCTATGGTTGGTTTTTACCTTAATGATATTTAGTAGTTGCGGATGCTTGCCAGAGTTTTGATCATAAGTGCATATGATCCAAGTAGAGAAAGTATGTTAGCTTATGCCTCTCCCTCATATAAAATTGCAATAATGATGACCGGTCTAGTTATCAATTGCCTAGGGACAATTCCTCGACTCCTACCACGAGTTTTCCACACTCGTTAAACTAACTTAATTTTTACTTTATCTTAGCAACCCCTACTTTATATTTACGTGTTCTTTATTATCTTGCAAACCTATCCTTTCACAACTACAAAGTACTTCTAGTTTCATACTTGTTCTAGGTAAAGCGGACGTTAAGCGTGCGTAGAGTTGTATCGATGGTTGATAGAACTTGAGGGAATATTTTTTTACCTTTAGATCCTCGTTGGGTTCGACACTCTTATTTATCGAAAGAGGCTACAACTGATCCCCTACACTTGTGAGTTATCAAGACCTTTTTCTGGCGCCGTGGCCGGGGAGCAATAATGTGGGATGAATATTCTTGTGTGTGCTTGTTTGCTTTATCACTAAGTATATTTTATTTGCTGTTCTAAGTTGTTCTCTATCTTTATTTATGGATATGGAACATGAAATACCAAAAAAATTAGGTCTACTTGCTACTCATGAAGATGGGGAACCTCCTAAAACCCTCGATGCTCGTTATTTGAAAGATATTATGCACTACTTTAATAATCCTGAGAAAACCCCATTCAATTATATAATGGGATACACGTTGGATCAACGTGAATACTTTAGGTATTATCGCTTGACTCAAAAAGGGAAATTTTTATGGGATCAAATTCATATGTTGAAATGGTATGCTTGGAATCTATGCTTGAGATATGATATTACTTGTTGCTCTAGGATGAAGGCTAAACACCTTCCCTTTTCATGTAAATTTAATGGTAATGAAACCTTGGCTTCTTATGCTAATGGTACATATGATTACTATGATGTGGAACAAATAGAAGAGATTTTCGCTTTGAAGGGTGCTTATGAAATTGAAGCTTTGTTTGAAAAGTATGAAGACTATGATGATGCTGTTTACCGAGCCCAAAATTTGGCTATGCTTTGTTATTGTTATGCCGATTATGAAAATAATGCCCATATTGATCAATTTATTGACAAAGTCTCCGCTATCCAAGAAGAGACTAATATTTTATAGGAATCTATGGAAGAAGAAATTGATAACACTGTGAGCTCATTGGATGAAAAAGATGAGGAGGAGAACGAAGAACAAAAGAAGGAAGAGCGAATTAGCTACCTGTGCCCACCTTCTAATGAGAGTAACTCTTCAACTCATACATTGTTTAATTTCCCTTCGTTCTTACCGAAGGATGAATGCTATGATTCCTTGGATTCGTTTGAAATATCCCTTTTTGATGAACTTGATGCTTGCTATGCTTGTAGTCATGATGCCAATATGAATGATGCTTATGGAGATGAACTTTCTATAGTTCCTTATGTTAAACGTGAAATTGTTGCTATTGCACCCACACATTATAGTCCTATTATCTTTTGGAATTCTCCCAACTACACTATATCGGAGAAGTTTGCACTTATTAAAGATTATATAGATGGGTGTCCTTCTACTGTTGCGCATGATAATTTTGATATATATAATATGCATGTGCTTGCTGATCCTACTTGCAATTATTATGAGAGAGGGAACTACATCCTCACCTCTCTATGTTTCCGATAAAATAAAATTGCAAGAAACTACATATGCTATGCACTGGCCTTTACTTGGTGTGAATGAACTGTTCTTATATGACATGCCAATGCATAGGAAGAGACTTAGACTTCATTGTTGCATAATATATATCACTTTGTGCTCACTACTAAATTAGAAATCATTGTTAATTAAAATTGGCTTTGATATAACTTGGGATCCGGGTGGATCCATAACTTGAGCACTTTATGCCTAGCTTAAGGGCTTTAAAGAAAGCGCTTCCAGGGAGACAACCCGGAAGTTTTAGAGAGTCGTCTTATTATGTTGTGTGATTTTATATAGTTCAAAAACAAAAAACAAAAAATACGGGAACCTAAAACTTTTTCAAAAAGAGATGCGAAAGTAAGAAGGACCAGGACCGTTGAAGTGGGGGAGCTCCTTGAACTTTGTTCATGCGCATTGAAACTTTGTGAATCTTAATTACAGAAAATTTTCAACAAAAATAATTATACCCTTTTATCAATCCATTGTATTATAAAAATAATGTGCCAAGATTTTCATTTAGGATAATTTGATTGCTTGTTTGGTGTGTGCAGTGCAAAAATAGAAACTTTGGCTGTAGTGCGTAAATTTTAATTTTTTACTGGAATGTCATCAGTTTCTGAAATTTCTACACAGTACTGATATGCAATATTTTTATTTTTTTACTACTTTTTCAGAACTTTTAGAGTTACATAAGTATGGTGAATGTTCTGATTACTACAGACTATCCTGGCTTTGATAGATTCTGTTTTTGATGCATTGTTTTGCTATTTTTGATGAAACGATCGATTTTATCGGTAGTATAAGCCATAAAGAAGTTATAATACAGAATATCAAATGAAAAAACAAAATATGAATGGGTTTGCAATAGTACTTAAAGTGGTAATTTGTTTTATTATACTAAAGGATCTCACGGGGGTTTTGATAAGTTCTGTTTGGTTGAAGTTTTCAAGTTTTGGGTGAGATCACGATGGATGAAGGAATAAGGAGTGGAAAGAGACTAAGATTGGGGATGCCTGAGGCACCCCAAGGTAATATTCAAGGACTCCCAAGAAACTAAGCTTGGGGATGCCCCCGAAAGGCATCCCCTCTTTCTTCTAATAACCATCGGTAATTTTACTTGGAGCTATATTGTTATTCGTCACATGATATGCGTAAATCTTGGAGCGGCATGTGATTTTTATTTTTTATTTTAATAATGCACCTTGCTGGTATGATAAAGTCCTTGGTTGATTTATAGAAGGCTCTTTGCACCTCACTTGTATCTTTTGAGCATGGCTTTATAGAATGCTTCATTTGCTTCACTTATATCATTTGAAGTTTGGATTGCCTATTTCTCACACATAGAAAACCACCATTTGCAGAATGCTCTTTTTGTTTAAATTATATTTGTTAGAGCGTGGGCCTATCTTTTGTAGAAATAATTAAACTCTCATGCTTTGCTTATATCTATTTAGGGAGTTAACAGGAGTTGGTCATTCACATGGTTAGTTATAAAATCCTACATAAAACTTGTAGATCGCTGAATATGATGTGTTTGATTCCTAGCAATAGTTTTGCGATATGAAGAGGGTGATATTAGAGTCATGCTAGTGAGTAATTGTGGATTGGTATAAATACTTGTGAAAAGGTTTGTGATTCCCGTAGCATGCACGTATGGTGAACCGTTATGTAAGGAAGTCGGAGCATGATTTGTTTATTGATTGTCAACATTTGTGTGAGGGTCGGGAGGACGCGATGGTTAACTCCTACCAACCTCTCCCCTAGGAGCATGCGTCTAATACTTTGCTTCGATGACTAATAGACTTCTGCAATAAGTATGTGAGTTCTTTATGACTAATGTGAGTCCATGGATTATACGCACTCTCACCCTTCCACCTTTGCTAGCCTTTCTAGTACCGCACAACTTTTGCCGATACATTAAACCCACCATATATCCTCCCTCAAAAGATAAACCATACCTACCTATTGTGGCATTTCCATAGCCATTCCGAGATATATTTCCATGCAACTTCCACCGTTCCATTTATTATGACACGCACCATCATTTTTCATTTTGCTTTGCATGATCGTAAGATAGCTAGCATGATGTTTTCATGGCTTGTCCATTTTTTATGTCATTTGCTATGGTAGATCATTGCACATCCCGGTACACCGCTGGAAGCATTCAGATAGAGTCATATTTTGTTCTAGATATAGAGTTGTAATTCTTGAGTTGTAAATAAATAAAAGTGTGATGACCATAATTATTAGAGCATTGTCCCATGTGAGGAAAGGATGATGGAGGCTATGATTCCCTCACAAGTTGGGATGAGACTCTTGACTTTATGAAAAATAAAAGAGGCCAGCGAAGCCCAAATAAAAAAAGAGGCCTTAGATGCCAACGAAAAGAGAGAGAGAGAAAAGAGAGAAGGGACAATGCTACTATATTTTTTCCACACTTGTGCCTCAAAGTAGCACCATGATCTTCATGATAGGGAGTCTCCTATTTTGTCACTTTCATATACTAGTGGGAATTTTTCATTATATAACTTGGCTTGTATATTCCGATGATGGGCTTCCTCAAAGTGCCCTAGGTATTCATGAGCAAGCAAGTTGGATACTCTTATAGCTCTAGTGCATCCGTTGCATGGAAATCCCTACTCACTCACATTAATATATATTAATGGGCATCTCCATAGCCCGTTGATATGCCTAGTTGATGTGAGACTATCTTCTCCTTTTTCTGCACAACCTCCACCATATTCTATTCCACCTATAGTGCTATATCCATGGCTCACTCTCATGTATTGTGTGAGAGTTGAAAAAGTTTGAGAACATAAAAGGTGTGAAACAATTGCTTGACTTGTCATCGGGGTTGTGCATGATATAAATACTTTGTGTGGGGAAGATGGAGCATAGCCAGACAATATGATATTGTAGGGATAACTTTCTTTTGCCATTATATTTTGAACAGATACGATTGCTTTGTTAGTATGCTTGAAGTATTATTGTCTTAATTTCAAATGATAGAATATTTCTTTGAATCAATCGTTTCTTAATATTTATGCCTTGATTAGATTATATGAACAAGAATATGCTAGGTAGCATTCCACATCAAAAATTATCCTTTTTATCATTTAGCTACTCGAGGACGAGTAGGAATTAAGCTTGGGGATGCTGATACGTCTCCGTCGCATCTATAATTTTTGATTGTTTCATGCCAATATTCTACAACTTTCATATACTTTTGGCAAGTTTTTATACTATTTTTGGGACTAACATATTGATCCAGTGCCTAGTGCCAGATCCTGTTTGTTGCATGTTTTTTGTTTCGCAGAAAATCCATATCAAATGAAGTCCAAACGCGATAAAAACTTACGGATATATTTTTGGAATATATGTGATTTTTGGGAAAAAGAATCAAAGCGAGACGATGCCCCAGGAGGTCACCAGCCTGCCAGGCGCTGCCTACCCCCCTGGCCGCGCCCTGGGCCCTTGTGACCAGCCCTTAAGGCAGTTGGAGCTCTCCTTTTGCCACAAGGAAGATATTTTCATAATAAAAATCCCCTCAAAGTTTCAGCCTGATCGAGTTATGGATCTCCAGACATTTAAGAAATGGCGAAAGGCTAGAATCTGGGAGCGCAGAAATAGAAGGAATCAGAGAGAGAGAGAGATCCAATATCTTAGGGGCTCTCGCCCCTCCGCCGCCATGGAGGCCATGGACCAGAGGGGAAACTCTTATCCCATCTTGGGGGAAGGTCAAGGAAGAAGAATTAGGTGGGGGGCTCTCTCTCCCTCTCTCCCGGTGACGCCAGAACGCCGTCGGGGCCATCATCGTGATGGCGATCTACCCCAACAACTCCATCATCTTCACTAACGCCTCCATCACATTGCCCCATCTATCTATAGCGGTCCACTCTCCCACAACCCGCTGTACCCTCTACTTGAACATCGCGTTTTGTGCTTCATATTATTATCCAATGATGTGTTGCCATCCTATGATGTTTGAGTAGATCCGTTTTGTCCCATGGGTTGATTGATGATCATGATTGGTTTGAGTTGCATGTTTTATTATTTGTGTCGTCCTATGGTGCTCTCCGTGTCGTGCAAGCGTGATGGATCCTTGCTGTAGGTGTAGCAATGTGTTCATGATTTGCCTCTTGTGGGTTGCGTGAGTGACAGAAGCATAAACCCGAGTAGGTGGGTTGTTGCATATGAGAGTAAATAGGACTTGATACCTTATAATGCTCTGGTTGGGTTTTACCTTAATGATATTTAGTAGTTGCGGATGCTTGCTAGAGTTCCAACCATAAGTGCATATGATCCAAGTAGAGAAAGTATGTTAGCTTATGCATGTCCCTCATATGAAATTGCAATAATGATGACCGGTCTAGTTATCGATCGCCTAGGGACAATTCCGCAACTCCTACCACCACTTTTCCACACTCGTTAAACTAACTTAATTGTTACTTTATCTTAGGAGCCCCTAGTTTTTATTTACATGTTCTTTATTATCTTGCAAACCTATCCTTTCACAACTACAAAGTACTTCTAGTTTCATACTTGTTCTAGGTAAAGAGAACGTTAGGCGTGCGTAGAGTTGTAGCAGGGGTCGATAGAACTTGAGGGAATATTTGTTCTACCTTTAGCTCCTCGTTGGGTTCCACACTCTTACTTATCGAAAGAGGCTACTATTGATCCCCTACACTTGTGGGTTATCAATGACCCACAAGTATAGGGTATCTATCGCAGTCCTTTCGATAAGTAAGACCATCGAACCCAATGAGGAGCAGAAGGAAATGACAAGTGGTTTTCAGTAAGGTATTATCTGCAAGCACTGAAATTATCGGTAAGAGATAGTTTTGTGATAAGATAATTCGTAACAGATAACAAGGAACAAATGTAGCAAAGCTGCAGAAAGGTGGGCCAATCCTTTTTGTAGCGAAGGACAAGCCTGGATAAACTCTTATATAAAGCAAGGCGCTCCCGAGGACACATGGGAATTTCTATCAAGCTAGTTTTCATCATGCTCATATGATTCACGTTCGTTACTTTGATCGTTTGATATGTGGGTGGACCGGTGCTTGGATGCTGCCCTTACTTGGACAAGCCTCCCACTTATGATTAACCTCTCTTGCAAGCATCCGCAACTATAAAAGAAGAATTAAGATAAATGTATCTATAGCATGAAACATATGGATCCAAATCAACCCCTTATGAAGTAACGCATAAACTAGGTTTTAAGCTTCTGTCACTCTAGCAACCCATCATCTACTTATTACTTCCCAATGCCTTCCCCTAGGCCCAAATAATTGTGAAGGGTCATGTAGTCGACGTTCACATAACACCACTAGAGGAGAGACACCATCCATATCATCAAAATATCGAACGAATACCAAATTCACATGATTACTTATAACAAGACTTATCCCATGTCCTCAGGAATAAACGTAACTACTCACAAAGAATAGTGATGTCCATAATCAAAGGAGTATTAATTATCATTAAGGATCTGAACATATGATCTTCCACCAAGTAAACCAACTAGCATCAACTACAAGGAGTAATGAACACTACTAGCAACCCACAGGTACCAATCTGAGGTTTTGAGACCAAGATCGGATATAAGAGATGAACTAGGGTTTGGAGAGGAGATGGTGCTGCTAAAGATGTTGATGGAGATTGACCCCCTCTCCAGGATCGTTGGTGATGACGATGGCTTCGATTTCCCTCTCCGGGAGGGAAGTTTCCCCAACAGAACAGCTCCGTCAGAGCCCTAGATTGGTTCGGCCCAAGTTCCGCCTCGACACGGCGACGCTTCATCCCGAAAGCTCCCTTGTTATTTTTTCCAGGTCAAAACCCTCCATATAGCAGAAGATGGGCACCGGAGGGCTGCCAGGGGCCCCACAAGCTATAGGGGTGCACCCTGAGGGTAGGGCCCCCCCATGCTTGTGGCCTCCTGGTAGGTCATCTCTGGTATTTCTTTCACCCAATATTTTTTTATATTCCAAAATAATTCTCTGTAAATTTTCAGGAATTTTGGAGTTGTGCAGAATAGGTCTCTCATATTTGCTCCTTTTCTAGTCCAGTATTCCAGCTGCTAGCATTCTCCCTCTTCACGTAAACCTTGTAAAATAAGAGAGAAAAGACATAAGTATTGTAACATAATGTGTAATAACAGACCATAATGCAATAAATATCAATATAAAAGCAAGATGCAAAACGGACGTATCGGGGAGTAGGCGGGCGCGCGCGCGTCCATCTCGTGTCCGCGCCGACCCAAATCTGGCTCAAAAATGGGCCTGGAATGGGTCGGCAGGTAGATGAAAAGCGAACGCGCGTCCGTTGGGGTCGGCATGTTGGGCCAACTTTTCTATCCGCGCCAACCCAAACGGACGCGCGCGGATGGAATGGGCCGCCGCGTTGGAGTTGCTCTAAGAATCAACTATTTAGGTTGATAGGATATAGGATAAGATGCTAGTTATGGGACCTTGGGGTGATTGGGTCCCTTCCTGGATCCTGATGTTAACCTTCAACCACAAATGTAGCCTTCAGTTTCATTCATTAGATCTCCTATTTTATGTTACTACCCAAATACATCCTTGTAGCTATCTTGGATTAGGATGAACCACTAAATTCATTATTTGCAAGGTTCACACGTGAGTAGGAACAGAGCAGATAAAATGGAGAAGTGGAGGAAGGGAGAGCACAAATGTAAGAGGACGAATAGAAGAAATAGGCCAGAGACTTTGAAACGCAACATTGCTACTCCCTTCGTTCAGAATTACTTGTCAAAGAAATGGATGTATCTACACATATTTTAGTTGGAAATGCATCCATTTATATCCATTTTTATGACAGTTATTTTTAGACGGAGGAAGTACTTCTTTACCTAATATTAATACACAAAGGCCTTCATAGTTCTTCATCCATCATCACTTTATGTCCGTTAGTTTTACGTTAATTATAAAATTGTTGGCTGAGATTTAAAAGTACGTGATGGTTGGCAGTTCGACAGAGCTGAGAACCAAAAAACTCTGAGAACAGAAAACCTACCAAATAACACTGTGACTATCGGAAACCTATTGTGTTTCCTAAAAAAACTCTGTTTGTCCATCTGATTAAAAAAACATTAAGTCCCATCGTCTTCGCACACAAACATTAAGCATCGATACAGTACCGATCGATCGAGAACCACGGCTGCAGCTGCCGCCCGGCATCAGCCCCCACACCCCGGCCCGACCTCACGATGGATCGAGGGACAATGAGGAAGTAGAGCATGAGACAAGCATTGGACACTTCAGATTCGTACCTGGAGCTCCCGCCGTGTCTCACGCAGATCGTAGGCAGGGCAATGCGCTCGCTGGGAATCCTACGGACTCTTGTCGTGGCCAAGATGGGCTCCGATGCCCTCTCGCGAGTGAACGGGGGGGGGGGGATTGAGAGAGGAGGATCTTATGGCTGGACTTCTATGTTCTTCGCGTACATTCGAGGAAGCATATGGACGACATATTCAGGCGATGGCGACGGCGGTTGCCCCTCCAGTCGGCTTCTCTTGGTGGTGCGTGGTGGGCTTCTCTTCGTGATGCAGGAGTACATGGAATCAACTTCCAAATTTGTCGCCATGCTCCTACCCTGGTAAAGTCCCCTGCCTTACTACCCTTTTATTCTGCCCCATGGGATGCAGCACGAAAAAAGTACAAATACCCCCCTGAATTGTTAGATTTCGAACGAATCGCCCACCCCCAACCACAAAACCGGACTCCTAATCCCCTAGACTGACAAATACCAGGCAAATCACCCAATGAAGCCGTTTTGGTAGGTTTGAGCACCCGGTTTTGCATACGTGGCCTGGGTAGTTGAGCACTTTAATTGAGGGGGTTGCCATATTGGCAGTACTTGGTCAAGACGGTCTAATTCCCCACTCCCCTGCCTCGACCACTCCGCTTCACATTTCTGCCTCCCGCTCCCCTCTCCCCCCCTCTTAGCAAGTAGGGACATCCTCTTAGCCAACAAAAAGTTCACAACCACCCACATCCTAGCCATCACAGCGTTCACAACCAGCTCCAAGGGCAACAACACCTCCAATAGCTCCAAGGGCTCCACCAGCTTAAAGGGCTCTAATAGCTGCAAGGGCACCTGCACTTCCCAGGACAGAAGCAGCAGCAAGACCATTTATGGCTCCTGGGGCTTCAAACTCTCAGCCAAGCCCATCACAAATTCCAGCTTATGGTGATGGGAGTTTGGAGTGGCTTCTAATAGGAAGGAGGGGATAGTTTGCCTATGCATCTAATCATTGGTGAAGTGTAGCATCAGTGATAAGCCTGCGATTTTGTTGATGTACAACTTCATCTTAAATTATGTGCTTTTGCTCATGTAAAACTTAGTTATGGTCATTGTTTTTAAGGCGGTAAGGCGAGGCAAGGCACTGGGGGGCGCCTCACTTCCTAAGCGATAAGGCATAAGGCAAGGTGGACGCCTTAGAGAGTTCTAAGTAACATAATAGAGTAGAATTTGGTTCACAGTTCATACACACCTTGCAGTTGCTGCTGGTTGTAGAGCCCATATAGCATCCATCCCCTTTGCACTTTCTCTTCTCCCCAACAATGATCTACATCAACATGAACAAATATGTTAAAACTAAATAATGTATCACTTAATGGTCCAGATTCCAGAAATAATGATTTTTTTTTAAAAGTGAGAACTAAAAGTGAGGCAGGGAGCAAAAGTGGAAAACAACTAAACAAGATAACAAGCAGGAGTGCAATATGCATTTTGTAGTAACATATTACATAAGCAGTTCAAATAAGAAATGACACTTGTCCACATAACAAATAACACCAACAAAGCAAAAGGGGCAAAATGTTTTCCAACTCTCTCATGTCTCTTAAGTCTCAAATATCAACTCTCAAAGTCTCAATCAATAGCAACCATCGTCAAACTCATCCGTCGTGGCATTGTTGTTCTGTGCACCATCTTGGTTAGCATTGGTTGGATTTTGATCATCATTTCTCACATCAACATCATCCTCAATGTAGTCTGAATCCTCCTCCTCCGCATTGGGCATACTTGAGTGTTGCTCTTTCTCCAAGTCCTCTGCTTCCCCATCTTCTCCAGCGATTATAGGTAATGTTGTTGTAGATCTCTTATGTGCATAGTGTTGCACACGGACATTTGAATGCCCCCTATGAAGAGTACATGATGTCCTAGGCAGATTGTAGCCTCGGAGGTTTGAATATGCACCAATAGCCACATCAACATCCTCCCATGTAATGTCTCCAGGACAACCTCGAGCACCTTGAGGTTGTGATAGTGATGGGTCAACCTACTCATTGCCCCAATCAGGGTCAAAGCTATTGTTGCCCACCTTCTCACGCCTCTTTTGAAACCTATGCATATTCCTCTGGTTGTATGAAACAAAGACAAGATCATTCAATCTCTGCCATTGTAACTTGTTCATTTTCTTTGTATGGATCTACAAAGTACAAACAACAAATAACATTAGTAAATAATTTGCTGAAATTACTATATTAAACAACCACACATAGTGCTTTACTAGTTGACTTATAAATTCAAATGTGCTCCAGTTCCTCTCACAACCAGATGATGAAGCACGAATACTAACAATGCGCTTTGCAAACCTTTGTAGGTCAATGGACCGATCACCATATGAACACCACCAATCAACAAAAAAGATGAAAACAAATGCAGATTAACAGTTTGTACAACAATTACATTACTAGAATAACATGCTAAAATTAACATGATGCATTTAACATGACTTACGAGGTTTTTTTATCCATGTTTCTGAAAAGCCTTCTCGCTGGTCCTCATATCGCACTGCTTGTCAATCAATCTTGTTTCAAACATTGATATCTGGTACCATTTTTGCAAGAACATCATTAAAGAAACTCCTTAGCTCCCCAACTAAGGCATCATCATTTCTCCTTACAATAGGGAAGAACTTTCTTGGGTTCAAAATCAGAGCAGCCCCATACAATGGATGATCCATTTGATTCTCCCAGCGCTTGTCAACAATGGCCAAGATCTTCTTGAGAAAAGCTTGCTTGTTTTGTTGAGGGAAAACTAGATTGATCCTCTACTTTGCATAAATCATAAGTGCTTTAATCTGTGGCTTGTCAGGATTCTCATCACCATCTGCTACTCCGAGAACTCTAAGAAGTGGACTTGAAGCTCTAAGGCAATCCTCAATTGAGCTCCACCACTCTGCTGAAAGCATGATCTCTTGCACATTCAAGCTAGCTTGTGTTTTTGCTAAGTTGTTTCCAACCCATGCTTAAGATCTAAATATAGTCCTTAATGCGGCCTTGTGCTTGACCAAACTTCTAAGTGTAAGGAAGGTCGTGGCAAAAGGAATGGCTGCTGGTCTCATAAGATCCCCACCCGTGGCCTTCCTCGTGAGACTAAGAATTCTTCCATGTCTATAGATGAAAGTTGTGACATGTCTAGCCCATGCAATAGGCTTCTTAAATGCCTTCAACTTTTCTATATCTTCCAACATTAGGTCCAAGCAATGACATGCACATGAACTCCAATATAGAGTAGACATCCTCTCCATTAGAAGGTCGCCAGATTTCTTGTAATTAGCACCATTATCGGTGATAAATTCTACCATATTCTATTTTCCAACATCTAGAATTCTCTTCTCAAGCAAATCAGCTATCATATCAGCGTCATGCGATTAACTTTAGGCATCAACCGACTCCAAGAAGAAAGTGCCCTCCGGACTATTAACAAGGAAGTTAATCAAATGAAGTCCTCTTTTATCTGACCAGCCATCCGACATGAGTATGCATCCATATTTTTTCTATGTTGCCTCGTGTTGCCTCCTCAAAATACTTGTTTCCTTGACACAATCATTAAGCAATGGCTCTCTCAGCTCATGGGTACTAGGAGGCTTGTGGCCTGAACCATATTGATAGGAGGCTTCAATTGCAACTTCAAATTGTCTACTGCTTGTAGCATTGAAAGGAATGCCACACTCATACAAGAACAATGCCCACTGCATACTCACATAGTGCCTCTCTTCTGGAGCCTTTGTGCAGGACTCCCTGGTGCTTTGGGAACACCTAGAGCATCTTTCATCCACAAGATCCTCAGGTGTTCTTCGTAGCATGGCAACAATAGGCTTAGAACTATTGGTGGATGCAGCCGCAGACTTGCCTCTTCCTTGCATGTTCTGAACAAAAGCTCTCTTGTTCCTTTTGGCCGATGTCCCTGAGCTTGGCCTGGTACATGGGACATTTGTTCCATCTGCATTAACCTCCACAACCTCTTCATCTAGATCTACTCCTTTGATCATCTTGTTTTTCTCCAAATATGTTGCCATCTTTCTCCCTAGTTGTGTGGTAGGCTTAACACAATCGGTAGCATCTCCACCGGAGCCAAGAAGATGCTCCTTGTGCCTCTTGATCCCTCTAGAAGTTATCTTGCCACAAAGATTACACACAACATTATCCTACTTGGGAGGCTCGTGCCAGTATCCATAGTTCCAACCCAGATCATTTGACCGGTGTGGCCTCCTTGTTCGATCTATCATTGGATCGTAAGCAGCCTCCTAATCAGATGCTGCATTTGCAACCATGGTGCTAGTGCTACACTTCTACTACATGCAGCAAACAACCAAACACAAAGGAAATTAAGGAATATTAGCATAACGGTTAAAAGGGCTCCCATGGTAGCAAGCCAGCAAACAATAAAGTTCTTACTAGATAGACAATAGCGTACTAGACAGACGAAAGGGCTGTCATGGCAGCACACATCGACAATCAACTAGACATTAAACTAATTCATTGGTGAGCACAACACATCATGCATCAATATTCAACTAGCCTTTATTCTAGTCCACCCATCAATCTAAGAGCCACCATTATTATAATACAAGCAGGAGACCATCATTCATTATTCTAATACAAGTAGGCGCCCATCATTGATTATTCTAATCCACCCATTTTCCACTAATATGCTATAAAAACGAGGAGGAGTAAAGAGGACGGAAGCCCCATACCTTGTTGATTGCTTGCTGCTGCCTGCTATCTTGGAGAGGTCCTGCTTGTTTACTGTCCTGGAGAGGAGTGTGAGAAGATGCATGAGAGGAGGGGGAGGAGGAACTACTAGAGAGAAGGGGAAGAAGGAATCGCAGGAGAGGAGGATGAGGGGAAGCTTCCTTAGAGGAGGGGGAGAAGCTCAGAGCCTCAAATGCAGCCTGAGGTGGGGGTGGGGGAAACTAAAACTGGTTACAACTCTCTCTCTCTCTCTCTCTCTCTCTCTCCCTGCTAGTAACTATTGGCACCAAAATAGACTTTCTCGCCCTTTTCTTTCCTCCCAGATCTCTGTTTCCCGCCTGAACCTCCCAGTCATGTATAAGGCGTCCTAATTTGCCTAAGGTGACTGAAGCGACGCCTTAGGGATGCCTTAGATGCTTTATGTACTAAGGCGGACGCCTTAGGCGCACATGTAAGGCAAGGCCAATGCCTTGGCTCCTGGGGGCGCCCTGACACCTAGGCGTCGCCAAAGCGATGCCTTAGGGACACCTTAAAAACAATGGTTATCATGGATGATGAATGGTAGTGCAAAACTGCTTCATTATGTCCTTTTGCTCACATAAAACTTAGTTATGGTGGATGATGAATGATAGTGCAAAACTGCTGCATTATGTCCTTTTGCTCATGTTAAACTTACTTATGATGGATGATGAATGACAGAGCTATTTCAATGGGAGAACAACAATATGCCATGGTCAAATTCTGACATAGAGGAAATGCAAGAGAACATAACCATTGGAAATGCAACAGGAAAAAAACCATAAAATCTTTCTAAAAAGCCATGCATTAGACTGGATCTTCATCTTGAGTATCTTGATTTAGCTTGGATGTCAATCTTCTCTTGCGGTTTTGCTTCTCCATCTTCTCAAACCTCTCTTTCTCCGGATCTTCCATCAACCTCTTGTTCTCCTCTCTTTTCTTGCAAACAGCATTGCGTAGGTCCAAAATAAGCCGCCTGAGAAATGGTGTTGTCGGATCATCTGGCCAGTAGTACAACTCACAGCCACGAGTGCCACCAATCTTGTACAGTTTCAACAAAGGATCCAAAATGAGGAACCAAAACAGTGCCAATCAAATGGAATAAGCAAAATGCTGCAAAAATAATACCAGCCGAAACCTGCACTTGCGATATCTTCTTCCAGGGTTGTCATCACACCATGAAATCCATCTGGGCATTTTAGATCCGCACTCACAATTAATCGGTGGCTTGTAATCCATCGGGTGCTCTCTGTATGGGATTGGCGGGCCTAAACTATGACGGTTCCTACTGGATGATGAACCGCGAGACCTCAAGCTCGCCATGGCAGATGAGGATGACCAGAGAAGGATGAGAAGATGAGGATGACCATAGGAGAGAAGAGGGGGAATGGGGACTGAGGATGAACCCTAGCGGTCGAGGCAGGGGAGGGGGCGAAATAGACCGTCTTGCCCAACTATTGCCGATGTGGCAACCCCCTCAATTAAAGTGCTCAACTACCCAAGCCATGTACGCAAAACTGGATGGTCAAACCCACCAAAATGACCTCAGGGGTTGTTTGGCTGGTATTTGTCAGTCCGGAGGATTAAGAGTCCGTTTTTGCGGTTGGGGGGGGGGGGGGGTTGATCTATTCGAAATTTGACAGTTCAAGGGGGTATTTGGACTTCTTTTCGATGCATCACCCATGCGCTTAGGTAGTTCCCTCTTCCCTAGGGAAGCAATTTTTTGACCTCATTGAGTAGAAGGTAGTTCTATAAGAGCACGAGCAGCGCATGAGTATTCTGGAGCAGGTTGTACAGGTAGAACAAGCACCAATGCCATGAAAAACGAAGAACTAGAGTTCTCACAATGCTTGGTGAGATGCAGGCACCACAAACTGAACTCATCTCCAAGCTATGTAAGCTATGTTTTATGAGAGGCTGAACGTGGTTATATTATTTTCTTCAATCCATACGATACAAGATTCTTTCATTTATGATTGTTGTAACAATGGTTAGTGGCTAGAGAGATGGTTGTGTGTCAGTGTGTGGTTTCCTGCTATTGTACATGTGGATGTGGTTTGGGTTTTCTTCTGCCTCCCTGACGTGGTGATGATTTGTTGTGCCTGTTGTTTGTAGAGATTATTCAGTATCTAGGAGATGGGGTGGTTTGCTCGATTGGAACCAGAACAAGGGCGACAAGGAGCTTAAGTAGGGTCACATAAGTGTTGGGAGCACAAAATTTTACCCGTGATAGGAGATGGTTGCCATACACTCGGTGCTGAAGATCTAGGGAATTATAACATGTTTTATTCTAGAAAGGAACTAAACAAATTTACTTTCTGGGTCTAATGCAATTTGCCTATGTTTATGATTTATTTTCTGTATAGAGATACCAAGCCGAGTAGTCCATCTACAACCTATTCATCCTTAGGTTCGTTTTCTTTGAGTATATGTGTTCTTAATCTTTGCTTTCCACTAGCTTGAATGGTTTTCTCTTTCGGTGAGATTTCAATGAAATTCACTGAATTTCATTAATTTCAGTACACTGAAATATAACTTTTCGGCCAAAATATTTCAGCAATTTCAGTACTACACTAGAAATTAAAAAAATCATTTTTTCAATTTTTTAAATATTTAATTAAATTCAAGTGAATATTTCGGCCCTTTGGCCGAAATGCAAACTGAAATGACTGAATTTCAGTGATTTCCGTTGGTGCTGAAATTTTGTCTGAAATTGAAAACCATGCTAACTTCTGCTCTATCCTCTCAGGCCAGATTTGAAATTATTGTAAAAACAAGAATTTTTATTAGCAACATATACTGCATACTAGACAAACTACTAGCAAAACTTCAAAGAACTGTGTCAGGTATTTTCGTATTATCAGACCATAACACGTAGTAGTGATATGCAGTAGGCGAAAAAATGGTACCCTTTTATTCTATTCCTAATCTAATGCATCTATTTTCATACCCGTCAAGGCCCGATCCATATGGCGTATATATAAAAAAAATGCCGTATTCATTTCTTACTGACTTTAAGATCCATATGTTGCAGTGTTTTGTGATTAGAAAAAACTGAACAGTCACTTCGTGGTTCTGCATTATGACCAGCACAAGCATGATATTGGTACAATTCTCTTTTGATCTTCCGTTTCTCCTTTTACTTCTGAACCCAGTAAATTATTGTTCCAATCAGCCTTCATGGCATCTGAAGCTTGATTTACCGTGTGCATTGTGCTAGCGTATTTACGATCCTGAGCTTTAGAATAAATCTGTGCATCTTTGTTTATCAAGTATTGAGAAAAGTACAAGTAGCTCGTACTGTTTTAGGAGCACAGTTCAACAATCACCCATTTCAGTATAGTTGGTTTACATTTATTTAATGGTTACCATTATTATTGGCTTTATGGTGAAATTAATCAAATGATCATAAACTCTAATATTATGTTCTACAATTGTTATGTGCATCCAGGTTGTGAAGACCTTCCAGCATTGGAAGCTAACACATCTGCACATGTCATTGTGGGTTTTTTTTTTTTTTTTTTTGTAGCTGAAGGGTGCTCATACCATAACTTAGAGTACTAGGCAACATGTTCTGATGTTTATTTGTCTGCCTTTATGAACAAAGCTAATAAGCACAGTATAATGTTTTTGTCTGTCTTGATGGTATCCATGATTTCTATTTTTCTATTAGATTAGAGAGTTAGCAATATGAGAAAAAAATTAGGAGTAAATTGTGTCAGGTTATTCCTTTTTACGGGTTAGTTTAATCCCGAGAGGATTATCATGAATCGAACTATGGGTGCGAGTCATGATATTCTTCAAAAATGTAAAAGAAGCAATTTCTGAAAAAGGAGAGGAAAATGAGCCTCTTTGGTGCTTCATATGCACTCCATTCGATCTATCTTAATTATCGCTCCTAAATCAATGACAATTAATATGGATCGGAGGCTGCAAAAAAAATTAGATAAATTGTTAGAATAGTTACAAATCTTAAGACCTCTTTTATTTTATTAGGAGATTAGGATTTAAAGAACACTTAAAAAACGTGGGACCAAAAAGTTTCATAGGGAATGCAACTGCTAATTGGAATCTGAATACATAGGTTTAAATTTTGAACCAGGTTTATAAACCGTTGACGATATTTAGATGGCACTCACAGCAAATTTGTAGAGGATGTCGATATGTTTCGAAAAGTATAGTATTTTTTTCAATTCATATAATTGTTGCAGATCCATTAATTCGTTCCAACTAAGATCCCTGAACAGAATAGGTGATCATCTTATTGGAGAACAATTAGTTCGAAAACATATTCTGTACAAAGAATGTATTCTTAAGTTAGTGCTATGAACTAGGAACAAAAGGGAAAATTCTGGTAGTAGCTAGGATATAAAAATCGCAACAATAGGAAATGCCAACATTTTTTTATATGGAGTTACAAATAGCAAAGCTGAGCCATGCCACTTAGCTCATTGTCAAATCTTACAAGCATTGCAAAATGCATCTCCTAAGATAGTTACATGACAAGGATTAACTTGTACATACATCTCAATTTAAATTGAGTTTAGTATTATTGAATGAAGTTCTTCCTGATTTCAATTTTATTAAATGAAGTTACTGAACTAAGCTATTATTTTCCATGAAATATCTCCACACACTAAGTACCTAAGTGCATTTGAATGCTGACAATTTTCCTAAAACATATCATTCCCTCCAGTATGTTGACACCTGATTTTGGCACGGTGCAAAATACAATAAATATAGACTCAAACGAAAGAGTTTTTTCTACGAGAAAGTTCATATTGCCGAGTGAAACAACCTTGATGTTTAGGCCATCACCATTCGGCATCATTTCAAAGGCCGAATCACGCTTGGATTGTCATGTAGATGTTCCGAGTGCTTTTTGGTCCATTACGCATCCAAGACAACCTCGGATGAAGGAATGTTCTACATGTATTGTCTTCTCCTCGTCGAGATGATTGATTTTGATATATAAATCTTCTCAGTCCGAGGTCGTAAGCGACCTGGAGAGGCAAAACAAAATCAGCCTGAGGTTTCACTCGAGATTTCCGAGTGAAAGTTTTGCCGACCAAAGGAAACGTGTCGAGTGAAAAGTTTCTCGTCCGGCCGAGTGAAAATCACCATCGAGTGATAGTTTTGGCCCGAGTGCAATTATCGTCTGAGTGGAAATCACCCTCGAGTGATAGTTTCGGCCCGAGCGCAATTATCGTTCGAGTGGAAATCACCATCGAGTGATAGTTTCGTCCCGAGCGCAATTATCATTCGAGTGGAAATCACCGTCGACTGATAGTTTCGGCCTGAGTGCAATTATCGTCCGAGTGGAAATCACCGTCGAGTGACAGTTTTGGCCCGAGTGCAATTGCCATCCGGGTGAAAATCACCGTCCAGTGACAGTTTCGGTCGAGTGAAAAGTTTCGGCCTGAGTGCAATTATCGTCCGAGTGGAAATCACCGTCGAGTGCCGGTTTCGGCCCGAGTGCAGTTGCCGTCCGGGTGAAAATCACCGTCGAGTGACAGTTTCGGTCGAGTGAAAAAGTTTTGGTCGAGTGAAAGTTCAAAATGGCCTCGGATGGGAAAGTATTCAACGTGAAAGTTGTTCATAAGGTCGAAATGGTCAAATTTAGTTTTATGGTCATTATCATATGAGATAGTATACGGCCTGCAGAGACACTACAACACTCGGACAACCAAGTCTGTTACGTGACCGAGTCCGATTCGAAGTTAAAGATGACCTCGTGGAGTATTTGAGATGAATTTATTTGGGAAAGTGATCAACATATGGATTGTTGGCCTCGTCGAGACACACAAAATGGATGTTTGGACCATCTCCATCAGACGTCGTATGCAGATTCCACGGCACACACAAAAAGCAAGACAGAAGATTGGGCCAGATTTGGGCTGAATCCGAGTGGAATTAGAACTAGGACTCTAGGACGTGAATTGATGTAATTTTCTTGTAAGGAAAGCCTAGATGAATCCTTTGCTTGTACGGGAAGTCCAGTCACCTCTTATATATGTTGGGGGTGACGGCCGATTGAACAACACACAGTCGAACAAATCAATCTATACTACTTTTTCATCTACGTTCTTCGGTTTTTTTTCTGTCGTTCTTCGCTTCGTGTTTGAGAGCTGCGAATCCCGAGGCTCTAGGGGCGAGCGAATCAACCTAGGGCAGCCCATAGCCGCCGCACTCCCCGACGGGGTCCCTCCCGGGCCTGCGGGGTTTCGGGTCTACAAAAGCGTCCACCGGCTCTCTTGCGTATCGCGCTGCCGGACGGATCTCCTTCGATGTGAGCTGCGGTGCATCACCCCCGGCGTCGAGGGTACACGGTGACGTGTTCGTGTGTCAACACACTTTTCGGCGACTCCGTTGGGGACAAACATAAAGATCAATCATCTTCATCAACCATCATGTCTGATCTTCCCAAGCCATCTGAGATAGATGCCGATAACATCATTAAGCCCAAGCTTGATGAAATATCGGCTGATCATCGTCAAGCTTATGAGGAGTACAAGAAGGCACGTGAAGAGAAGGAGTTGCAGGAATTCCTTGGAAACTTCAAGAAAGATCGCCAAGGCAATATCACTCTGATTGGAGAAATCAAGTTCCCTTCTCTTCAAGCCGAGTAGGTTAAACCTCCTGTAAGTACTACCTTTTCTCCCGAGCAGTGGGCTGAGATTGAAAGTCGTATTGCCGATTGTAATAATTTGGTCTATCAAACTTTCATAGAAAATACCAATGCACAGAAAAATATGCCTCAATTGTCTAGTGGTAATATTGGTGTGGCTGCTAGTGTACGAAACCCTAATATGTCTTTACCTCTTTCATCGGCACCTCTCATGCCGATGAATTACTATCCCACCCACACCAATCAGATTGTGGCTGCACCCGCTACTTCCATCATGAGCATGCCAAGTTCGGTTCCTATGCCGAACCAAGCTGTACCTGTAGGTGCAAGCACTCGGCCACAGCTGAACTACAGTTCGGCATATGTGCCACATTCCTGCCGACTGCCAGTAATTCTACTCCTCCCGTCCCACAACAGCAAGCTTCACCATCTATTGCGGATGATACTTTAGCTAGTTTTAGAGAGGAGATGGCTAAGATGCTTAGAGAGAATTTTGGAGTTGAGTTACCTCGGAATTGGATTTACCAAAAACCGTACCCCGAGTATTTTGACGCTATCCAGTGCCCTCCGAGATATAAAATTCCAGATTTTGTTAAGTTCAATGGAGAAGGCACAAAAACCACATGGGAGCATATTAGTCAATACTTAGCACAACTGGGTGAAGCAGGCTCGCTGAATGAATTGAAAGTGCGCTTGTTTCCTTTAACATTAACTGGTACTGCATTCTCATGGTTTTCTTCTTTACCACATGGTTCTATCCGTGTGTGGTCGCAGCTGGAACAAAAATTTCATGATCACTTTTATAGCGGCGACAACGAACTTAAATTATCACATCTTACATCGGTTAAGCAGAAAAGTGATGAATCGGTCTCCGATTACGTCAAGAGGTTTAGAGATACAAAGAACCGGTGCTATAGTTTGGTGATAACTGAGCGGGACTTGGCTGACCTTGTGCTTAGTGGTTTGAAAACTCACATTAGGGAAAAGCTAGAAGGTTATGAGTTCTTAAGTGTCAACCA
The DNA here is from genome assembly GCA_022496015.1 of Hordeum marinum. Classification (NCBI taxonomy): domain Eukaryota; kingdom Viridiplantae; phylum Streptophyta; class Magnoliopsida; order Poales; family Poaceae; genus Hordeum; species Hordeum marinum. The sequence continues at coordinate 502,448,007 of CM039674.1, read as the reverse complement.
GGTCCTGCAAAAAGCTTTGGCTCAGGAGAGCCGGAGCAAAGATCTCAAAGAGGTGCATAGATATAAAACGGATCGTCCTAAGATGAATATGGTTGAGTATGGTAGCGATCACTCGGACGATGAAGGTGATATGTATGCTGCCGAATTTGTATGGCCGTCTAAAGCCAAACCGTTCACTTGCAATGATCTGAAACCGATTCATAAGAATTGTGATGAAGAGATGAAGTTTACTTTTAACATTGCTAAGTGTGACATGATATTTGATGCTTTTCTGCAAGCTAAGATCATTAGGATATCTCATGCTTTACCTTCGATTGAAGAATTGAAACGGCGTGCTTATTACAAATATCATAATTCTTTTTCTCATGCTACTAATGATTGCAATGTTTTCCGACGACAGATACAATCGGCCATTAATGACGGACGATTGAGCTTTTCTGAGATGCAAATTGATAAGCAACCCTTCCCAATGAACACTCTGGATTTGGAGGGGAAAAAGTTGCTCATTCGGCCAGAGGTAGCCAAATCGGCTAATAAAACTAATGTCATCATTGGTGAGCCTAGAAAGAGCAAGGAGGGCAACAAAATCTTGGGGAGGCAGGTTGTGCTTGACAAACAACCCAATGGCCAGGAAGTAATCAAGATCACCATGAAGAATCCTGTGCTCGAGGGGTAACAACAAGTGCAACAAGACACTCATGTTAAGTTTGTTAAACCCAAGAGTCCAGAAGTTGGCAAGTGGAAGAGGAACGAAGCCAAGATACATCGTAAGCGAGTCAAGCCAACTTTTGATATGCTGCTGTCCAAATATGCAAATCAGTCGACCGGTTCTAGCTCTAATCGGTCATCATACCTGAAGCGACCAAGGTCACCATCAACTGATATGTTCAGTCGGCATGCAAAACCGACTGGATCAAGGATGTCGTTTCCGCAAGAACAATGACAACTTGTTTGGGACCGACTCGGATGCTCGTATGAAAACCGATTGAACATTGGTGTCCATTACTCGGGTGGTCAAAATATGCCTCCGAGTGAAAACTATCCGAGTGTAAGAGTGCATCCGGGCGGAAGGTATCTGAATGAAAGAATACGGTCAAGTGGGTTTTACTTAGTCGAACGTCCGGGTGAAATTCGTCCGAATAAAAGGGTGTGCCCGAGTGAAAACTTCATAGGTCAGAAAAGTCGACAAGAGTGGCGCGTCAAGCTGCCGAGTGTTGCCCCAGTGGAGTCAAGGAAAGTCAAGAAAAATATCAATGTCGACTCACTCATCCTGGGTAGTGAAACGTTCGTCACACAGGAGTCGACTGTGCGTAGTGACCCAACTGAGCTGATACTTGTTATCGCGCCAAAGCACTCGACCAATGATCATGAAGCAAGTACCAGCCAAGTGAAGCCAGTTGATCCTAAATACACTCAACCAAGGTGGTGTCCTATAGGTCTAACAAAGACACAAAAGATAAAATTACAAAGGTTGAGGAATCAAGAGAAGGAAGAACAAGAAGCTGAGAAGCAAAGGGACGAGTCGTTCAATGTCACTCGGCCCATGATACCAGCGAAGCAGGTGTGGAAACCCAAACCAGTGCAAAACATAGTGGATTTTACATCTACCACGGTAGCAATTACACCATCAAAAGAAGATAATGTACCTGTGACATCGTCCCAGTTGCCTGTTACTTCTCCTTCACCCGGAAAACATTCAAATTCGGTGGACGCGCGCAAGCAGGAAGATGATCTGTTGGACTATGAGTCTACACCGGTTCACGAAGGTATGGATATCAATATGGTGTATTACTTACCCGCTGAATTCCGTGCTGTAGATGAAGAGGGAGAAGTGTCTTAGCTGAATTTTGGCCCCAGAGATGCAATATTCGAGAAGCCAAAAGAACCAGTGACTCGCTTGAAACCATTGTACCTTAGAGGTCATATCAATGGATCACTAGTCACTCGGATGCTTGTTGATGGTGGTGCTGTGGTGAATCTCATGCCCTATTCGGTCTTCAAGAAATTGGACTTGCCCGATGATGAATTGATCAAGACCAATATGGTGCTTAATGGGTTTGAAGGCAAAGAGAAAACTGAAGCCAAAGGTGTGATGTATGTGGAGCTTACAGTCGGGAGCAAAACTTTGGCTACTGCATTCTTTGTTGCTGAGGTGCAAGGTAACTACAACGTCATACTAGGCCGTGATTGGGTTCATGCAAACCAGTGCGTACCATCTACCATGCACCAGTTTTTGATCCAGTGAGTTGATGATGAGGTAGAGGTCATTCATGCGGATAACTCGGCTTGTGTTGCTTTGGCCGATGCATCGGTGGATTGGCAGCATCCCAATGGTACTTGCTTGACGGGACGTGACTTGTCAGAGTTTGATTTCCTTAGCGCAACAAAGAATGGCTTTGTGCCCGTCTCTTTAAAGCCGATTAGTGGCAATCGGCTCCAATGTATGATATGTTTAAATGGATTCTAATTCCGAATGGTTGCAGAAACGTCTTGTAGAATATCGGTCTAGTGAGAACGATATGTATGAATCTATAGAGGAGTTGGATGACATGGATAAATTAGGATAGGGTTTTCAGTCGGCAGATCCATTAGAAGAAATAGATATAGGGGATGGTTCAGTTCCTAGGCCGACGTTTGTAAACAAAAATTCGAAAGACGATCATAAAGCTGAGTTGATCGGGCTATTGAAAGAATATGTTTGTTGCGTTGCATGGGAATATCATGAGATGCCAGGTTTAAGCCGAGAGCTAGTAGAGCATCGGTTACCTATAAAGGCCGGTTTTAGACCTTACAAACAATCGGCCAGAAAGTTTAATCCAAAAACATATGACCGGATCAAGGAGAAGATCGGTCGGTTGCTCAAAGCTAATTTCATTCGGCCTTGCAGGTATGCCGAGTGGATCTCTAACATTGTGCCGGTGGAAAAGAAAGCATCCAGCAAGATAAGGGTGTGCATTGATTCCAGAGATTTGAATAGAGCTACACCTAAAGATGAGTACCCCATGCCAATAGCCGACATGCTTATTAATGATGCTTCTGGACATAAAGTTATTAGCTTTCTTGATGGTAATGTGGGTTATAATCTAATTTTTATGGCCAAAGAGGACATGTCCAAGACAGCCTTTCGTTGCCCTGGTTTCCTTGGTTTATTCGAGTGGACAGTGATGACATTCGGATTAAAAAATGCGGGTGCCACATATCAAAGGGCTATGAATTTAATTTTCCATGATTTACTCCGAATTATACTTGAAGTCTATATTGATGATATTGTTGTCAAATCGGATGCTTTTAAGTCTGATTTGGCCAATTTACGTTTAGCTTTTGAAAGAATGAAAACATATGGACTGAAGATGAATCCTTTGAAATGTGCATTCAGCGTGTCGGCTGGAAAGTTTTTGGGCTTCATTATTCGTGAGAATGGCGTAGAAATTGATCCCAAAAAGATAGAAGCTATACAAAAAGTGGAGGCTGATATACAAAAATTCCTTGGCAAGGTCAATTATTTGAGGAGGTTCATAGCTAATTCGTCAAGGAAGGTTGATGCATTCACTCCTATCCTTCGGTTGAAGAATGATGCTAATTTTACTTGGGGGGCAAAGCAGCAAGAGGCATTTGACATGATCAAGACTTATTTGAGCACTCCTCCGGTGATGAAAGCACCCAAACATAAAGAACCCTTTAGGCTTTACATTGCGGCAGAGGAAGCTGTTATTGGTGCTGTATTGACTCAAGAAACCGAAGGAAGAGAACATACTATTACATATTTGAGTCGACGCTTATTGGATGCTGAGACAAGGTATACATTTATTGAAAAGTTATGCCTCTATTTATATTATGCTTGCACAAAACTAAGACATTACCTTGTGCCGAGTGCCTGCATAGGCCAATTCTTAGTGGTAGGATTGGCAAGTGGGCTTATGCTTTAATTGAGTATGATTTGGCTTATGAATCTCTAAAGTCCATGAAAGGCCAAATTGTTGCTAATTTTATTGTTGAGCATCGAATTAATGACAAGCATGATGTTGATATAAACCTTGTCTCATTAGTGCCATGGAGGTTATATTTTGATGGTTCAGTTTGTAGCAATGGCCAAGGTGTTGGTATTGTTTATATATCTCCTTTTGGTGCTGTTATTCAAGCCTCATGCCGACTGGAATATTTTTGTACAAATAATCAAGCCGAATATGAAGCATTGTTATTCGGTTTAGAGATGTTGCTCGTTATAGGTGCTGCACATGTTGAGGCTTTTTGTGATTCGTTATTAGTAGTGCAGCAAGTGTCCAAAATCTTTCAATGTTTAGACGAATCACTTAATGTTTATCTTGATAAGTGTCTAGATGCGATTTCTACTTTGGATTATTTTAGCATTACTCATATATCTAGACATGACAATTGGAGAGCAAATGAGTTAGCACAACAAGCATCCGGCTATCATATTGATCATGACATGTTTTATATTTCTCAGAAGCCGATGTCTTGCCTTGCTAATGTGGGAGAGGCTGAATTAGAGCCTACTGATTCGTCCACTAACAATAAATCTAGTATAGGTGAGAATCATGACTGGAGGAAGCCCATTATTGATTACTTGTGCAATCCGAGTGAAAGGGTGGACAGTGCTGTTCGGCGGATGGCTTTCAAATATACGATGAGAGATGATAGTCTTTATCACCGAACGGTTGAAGATGTTCTTTTAAAGTGTTTGGACAAAGACCAAGCAAGAGTTGCCATGGGAGAGGTACATGAAGGCATTTGTGGTACTCATCAGTCAGCACCCAAAATGAAATGGCTCTTGCGGCGTGCTGGATTTTATTGGCCGACTTGATGAATGATTGCTTCAGGTATTATAAAGGGTGCGAAGCTTGTCAAAAATTTGGTGATATTCAGTTGGCTCCTGCTGCTATGTTGCATACTATTGTCAAGCCGTGGCCTTTTAGGGGATGGGCTTTAGACTTCATTGGACACATTCATCCATCTTCTTCGAAGGGGCATCGATTCGTGTTGGTGGCAACTAATTATTTCACTAAATGGTCTGAAGCAATACCTCTCAAGAACATGACAAACACGGAGGTAATTCGATTCATAACCGAGCACATTATTCATAGATTCGGCATTCCTCAGACATTAACTACAGATCAAGGTTCATATTTCATGTCACATCAAGTTAGAGAATTTGCCGAATCGTACAACATAAAGTTGCTCAATTCATCTCCGTATTATGCCCAAGCTAATGGACAAGCTGAGTCTAGCAACAAAATATTGATTAAACTCATCAACAAGAAGATTGACGATAATCAAGAAAATGGCATGAGTTGTTGTCTGAGGCTTTGTGGGCACATAGGATCTCAAGGCATGGTGCTACAAAGGTAACTCCATATGAGCTAGTATACGGGCAAGAGGTTGTTTTACCTGTGGAGGGTAAATTTGAGTGCTTTGAGAATAGCCAAACAAAATGATTTATCGGCAGTGGACTTTTATGATTTGATGATGGACAATATTGATGAGGTTTCTGATAAACGTTTGGCTGCATTAAAGGCTATAGAGAAGGACAAATTAAGGGTAGCAAGAGCTTACAATAAAAAGGTCAAGTTGAAGAATTTTCAGGTTGGCGATCTTGTGTGGAAAGTGACTCTGCCGATTGGTTCTAGAGATAGAAAATTTGGGAAGTGGTCTCCAAACTGGGAAGGTCCTTTCACGATTGCAAGAATAGTCCCTGGAAATTCATATTTCGTAGAATCCATACAAGGAGTATTATTACCACGAGCTCTCAATGGCAGATATCTGAAGAAGTACCACCCGAGTGTGTGGCAAGAAGCCTAATTAGGCAATGGCCGATATATGATTATCGCCCTTAGCATAAACATGGCTGATACATAATTATCGCCCTGAGAAATATAAATGGCCGATGGAGTGTTGACATCGTCCTTGCGACAAACATGGTGCAAATTATTTTTTGGCATGCTAACTCTGACGAAAAACAGGGGGCATGTGTTGACACCTGATTTTGGCACAGTGCAAAATACAATAAAGATAGACTCAAACTAAAGTATTTTTTCTACGAGAAAGTTCATATTGCCGAGTGAAACAACCTTGATGTTTAGGCCATCACCATTCGGCATCATTTCAAAGGCCGAATCATGCTTGGATTGTCATGTAGATGTTCCGAGTGCTTTTTGGTTCATTACGCATTTAAGACAATCTCGGATGAAGGAATGTTCTACATGTATTGTCTTCATCTCGTTGAGCTGATTGATTTTGATATGTAAATCTTCTCAGTCCGAGGTCGTATGCGACCTGGAGAGGCAAAACAAAATCAGCCTGAGGTTTCACTCGAGATTTCTGAGTGAAAGTTTTGCCGATCGAGGGAAACGTGTCGAGTGAAAAGTTTCCCGTCCGGCCGAGTGAAAATCACCGTCGAATGATAGTTTCGGCCCGAGTGCAATTATCGTCCGAGTGGAAATCACCATTGAGTGATAGTTTCGTCCCGAGCGCAATTATCGTTCAAGTGGAAATCACCGTCGAGTGATAGTTTCGGCCTGACTGCAATTATCGTCTGAGTGGAAATCACCGTCGAGTGACTGTTTTGGCCCGAGTGCAATTGCCGTATGGGTGAAAATCGCCGTCCAGTGACAGTTTCGGTCGAGTGAAAAGTTTCGGCCTGAGTGCAATTATCGTCCGAGTGGAAATCACCGTCGAGTGACAGTTTCTGCCCGAGTGCAGTTGCCGTCCGGGTGAAAATCACCGTCGAGTGACAGTTTCGGTCGAGTGAAAAAGTTTCGGTCGAGTGAAAGTTCAAAATGGCCTCGAATGAGAAAGTGTTCAACATGAAAGTTGTTCGTAAGGTCTAACCGGTCAACTTTACTTTTATGGTCATTATCATCTGAGATAGTATACGGCCTGCAGAGACACTACAACACTCGGACAACCCAGTCTGTTACGTGACCGAGTCCGATTCGAAGTTAAAGATGACCTCGTGGAGTATTCGAGATGACTTTATTTGGGAAGTGATCAGCATATGGATTGTTGGCCTCGTCGAGACACACAAAGTTGATGTTTGGACCATCTCCATCACAGGTCGTATGCAGATTCCACGGCCCACGCAAAAAGCAAGACAGAAGATTGGGCCAGATTTGGGCTGAATCCTAGTGCAATTAGAACTAGGACTCTAGGACGTGAATTGATGTAATTTTCTTGTAAGGAAAGCCTAGATGAATCCTTTGCTTGTACGGGAAGTCCAGACGCCTCTTATATATGTTGGGGGTGATGGCCGATTGAACAACACACAATCGAACAAATCAATCTATACTACTTTTTCATCTACGTTCTTCGTTTTTCTCTCTCGTTCTTCGCTGTTCTTCGTGTTTGAGAGCTGCGAATCCCGAGGCTCTAGGGGCGAGCGAATCGACCTAGGGAATCCCATAGCCGCCGCACTCCCCGACGGGGTCCGTCCTGGGCGTGCGGGGTTTCGGGTCTACAAAAGCGTCCGCCGGCTGTCTTGCGTATCGCGCTGCCGGATGGATCTCCTTCGACGTGAGCTGCGGTGCATCACCCCCGGCGTCGAGGGTACACGGTGACGTGTTTGTGTGTCAACACCAAGCAAACAATGTTTCTTCAATGTACCTAAATCACTTTTAAGTACATTCTGGTCTCCAAATCTATTTGGTCCGAAGTAGTTAGCATAACTACAAAATATAGGGCAAACACCACTTAAGTATGTGCATATAGATATGAATTTGAATTTCATGCACATCTTAGCTATTAAGGATTTTATGGATATACCCTATATATTGGATCAATTAAAGCAAACAAGACATGAGAATTTACACATAGTAAATATGCATGCACAAGCTTACCAAAATCGAGGGAGATACAATTTGGACAAATGAACACATATCCGTTAATACTTCCAATAACATCACTAGTCATTCATGTTGACCAAAACTAATCAAAGTGAAAAATCAACATATGATAGCACACAAAGTTCAACATATGAACCAAAGAAAACCAATGAAGATATAAGATATGCATTGCACACATACTCATAGGAATATCTCACTCAAGTAGATATAGGACACTATAAATAATGAGATAATAAACTCTCATAACTCCATACAAACCAATAATATGAACTCGAATGAAATGGTATTTCAAGTTATCATTCATTGTAGAAACCAAATATGTTCATGATCATCTATACTAACTTAAGCATAACATGAGAGTTTAGAAATAAACGCAATGCTTGGATCGCATATTATTAACATTCCAATTAGGTAGATCATCATGCAAAGCAAAAATTGGAATGACTTTAATCAAATGATTTTCCAAATATGATTTTGAGGATAACCATGGACAAAACCGTACAAGAATGGCATACGTAAACAAGGCATTGCATGCCACAGAGATATACGATAATCTCAAATATAAATTCTAAGTGGCATCCCTCAATTGTTCACATTAACAAGGATTGTGATATGCAGAAAGCATATCACTCCCCCATAATGTGATAATCCGTGTACTATCCACAAGAGGCAAACGAAATCCAACAAAAAAATAATCAATGGAAGGGAATTTGAATTTCAAATGAATTTGACGTACCACATAGTAACTAAATAGTCTTGCACAATAAATCCTAGGTGATATCCCATATATATATATATACATTTAAGCTCCCGGACATCCGGGATAGGTCCCCGACATCCGGGGTCAGACCCAGCCGATTCGAGGCTCTCTGGTAAGCAGGAGGGTCAGAAATCAGGCGGTATTAGCCAGATATCGGGGGCCTGAGAAAAAGTAGAACCCTAACCCGCTGGATGTCTAGCGAAGGTGCCAGATGTGCGGCGCCTGGAGACAGGGATTTTTGCATTCTAGAACCAAGCCATCCTTGAAATCCGGCAATGGGGCCGGATGTTCGAAGGGTGAGACCACTTTTCAGAGCAATATATAAAGAGAGAGAGGCCATATCTAAGACTCCGCCAAGGAGATTTATAAGTGAGATATAGATGAAGCTGTAACACACATATATAGGAATGCACATGACTTATCACTCCTCCATAATGTGATGATCCATTAATATCTCAAAAGAGCCAAATAAGATTCAACTAATGAAGCAATAAAAGCTCGAAACCACACACGCAAATATATGAAGTGCATTGCGACCTATACATGCTAGATAACTCAAATCAAGCATACTAGGAGGCACAACATATACAAACACATGCTAGGTAAAACCTAAACATGCAAGCGCCTAGTAAATTTCAATGTAAACAATATAAGTACAAGTTACCATAAAGAGGAGCATTGGATTGATAAATGTGATGATAATCCACTTGACTTGGCTTTCTCAAATGAATGGTGGTTAACTTTTCTTTATGAACTAGTCAAGTCTGCAATGCCCTCCACACACCTATTGATCAAGTTTGAGCTTGATGGTCCCCAACCAAGTTTGGTCCTAAGAAGTTAGTCACAATAGGCTTGGGAACCCAAATGGTCTTTTATTTACCCAAACCACTTTGGGTGCCCACAAACTTGGCAAAAAAATTGCCAACATTATCCTTTCTAAGTGAATAATGATCATTGACAATCGGAGGCTTAGAGACATTACCGTTGGGACATGATGAAGATATGTGTCCCTTCTTACGGCAAATATAGCAACATGTGCTCCCCTTTATCTTCTTCTTTACCTTCTCAACTTCGAGAACATTATCTTGGTTAAGCATGAGGCCTTTCATTATCTTGAGATTGAACTTGAGGCCACTTCCCTTGATGCTTCACACTTGAAGCCTTCTTCTTCAATGGACAAGATCTCACATGGTGTCCAACATTCTTGCACTTGAAGCAAATAATGTTGGCCGAATTCTTGACTTGATCTTGTCCCTTCTTCCTATTCTTGGACTTCTTGTTGGAGATGAAATCAAGTCCTATTTTCTCTTGAGGGTCCTTTTGCACACTCAAGTTATTATCGCAACATTTTTCCAAGTCTTTCTTCAAACTAGTGACTTGGGCCTTGAGCTCTTTATTTTCCTCTACAAGGTTAGTGTTAACAAAAGAACTAGAAGAAGTAGAAGCTTCATTGTTAGAGAAACAAGGCATGGTGATCAATTCATCACAAGATGTATCAATATCATGTAGAGAGGAATTGCTAGGACTAGCACATGGCAATAAGGAATTTCGAGTAGAAGATGTGCTAATGTCCACATGATACTCACAAGATTTTACCTTGGTGACCATAGCCTCATGAGCTAACTTTAGCTCATCATGAGAGATTAAAAGATCCTCATGAGTGCCCGAAAGCTTTTCATTACTTTGTTCCAATTTCCCATACTTTCTAGTTAGCAAATCAAGTTGAGTCCTCAACTCAACATTTTCTTTCAATATCGATGCTTCACACAAGATAGAGTTAGTAGCACAAGCATCATTATCAATATGAGAGGACCATGTAGAAACTAGAGACTCCGCATGAGTAGCTTGAAGTTCCTCATGAGAATTAAAGAGTTTGGCGGGCTCTCATTTGACATTCTTGTAGCCAAGGTCAAGGTGCTCAAAATCCTCTTTAAGTTTACAATGAGTAACTTCAATCTCTTCTTTTGAAGACCTCAAGTTACTAAGAGAGTGATAAGCCTTAGCAAGTTCATGTTCAAGTTGTTCACTTTTTGCTTGCTCATTAAGAAGTAAATCATTACGTTTTTCAAAGCAAGCAAGAACATCTTGGAACCTTTTATAAGTGTTATTTTTAGATCTATGAAGAGTTTTCCCAATCTCATAGAGATTTTGAGTCGGGTCATCATCATCATCTTTCTCATTACAACTATCATCATTATCACTAAGAGAAGATGATACCTTGTCATTACCTCTTGCCATGAGGCACATGTGAACAAAGCGGGTTGATGATGATTCTTTTGGAGAAGAGGGTTCTCCATCAATCAAGTGTGCCTTTTCTTCCTTGATTTCCTCTACATGGTTAGTCATAGAACAACTAGAGGAAACCAAGGCATTTTGAATATGGCAACACAAATGACCAAGCATATCATCACAAGAATTTATGAGTTAATCATTAGATGATATGCATGGACTATCTACACAAGAATGTACGATGTTTTCAGTGCTAGATATGCTCGTGTCCTATAATACTAGCATTTCTATATGACGGATCATCAATGATGAGCTTGACACCATCACTCCATGAGATATCTTCACTTACCATGTCATCACCCTGTGACAGAGTGGAAGATGTTGAAGTGTCCAAGCAATCGAAAGTGGAGGCAATGAACAGTTCTTCCATCACTTCCTCCCAAATAGCATTGGCTCCCACCAGGTTGGATCCACCATATGTAACTTCAAGTTTGGTCCAAGCCTCATGAGCTAACAAACAAGTCGAGATTGACTTGAACACCTCGGAGGTTATAGCTTGGTAAATGACACTTAAAGCATCACTATCAAGATGCATATCCTTAAGTGATGGAGATTGTATATCCTTTAGATTTTAATCCCCTACAACAACAATCCATAAAGCATTTGGACCCATGCCCGAAAGTAACAAAGCATGTGTAATCTCCACATAATGTTATTTGTGCCATTAAAACAAAATGTGCCATCGTGCACTAGTTCACTAGTCGACATCGTTACTCTCTAGGCGGTGAAGCCTAATAAGGAGAGACCTAGCTCTGATACCAATTGAAAGGATCACGATGTCACCTAGAGGGGGGGTGAATAGGCGTTTTAAAGTCTTTTACGGATTTGGCTATATCCTAATGCGGAAATAAACTAAGCGGATACTTTTCGAGCACAAATCCTAAATATACTAGGCTCACTAAGTGCACCAACAACATAGGATAAACAAGATGAGAAGAACGAGGATATGAGTAAGCACAAGTAAGTTACACAACTTACTCAATGTATATCACAAGATATGGAAATGAATGTTACAAGCTAGCAATTCACACTAAGCACAATATATATCAATAGTAGCAAGTATGAATTGCGGACTATAAAGTGTTGGCCTAAATAATCTCTATGTTATGGTAACCAACACAATATAATGAGGACAACAATATGTATAGTGAATGCAAGGTCAAGTGGCCAAACTAAACCACAAGTAGTGTCTAGGGTTAGAAATAACTGAAGACATGGAGACGAGGATGTATCCCGATGTTCACTTCCTTGGAGGGAAGCTAGTCACCGTTAGAGAGGTGGATGTTACCACGAAGGCACACCAACGCCACGAAGGCTCACTATTCTCCCCTTGAGATATCACCACGAAGGCGATTCTCAACCACTAGTGGTAGACCTTGAGGCGGCCTCCAAACCTTCACAAACTTTCACGGGGATAAATCACAAGATGATTCCTCACCGGGGCACTCCTACCGCCTAGGAGTCTCCAACCTCCAAGAGTAACAAGATCAAGGGGGAAATGCTCAAGACTTGCTCAAATCACGAATTCCTTTGGTTAAGAGAGGAAGAGGGAGTGGATCTATCATTTGATTGGAAAATCTCTCAAGAACTCTCACTAATCTCTCCGGGATCTGAGATTTGGTGGAGGAGAAGTGAGAGAGAGCCACTTTGGTGTTCTAGGGTTCTTTTGGGTTGAGTGGTCAACCCCTCCACGAAGTGGTGAAGGAATATATATTGCGTGGGTGAAAATATGGCCGTTGTAGTGTAAGTGGTTGTGTCGGGCCCGACATCTGGGCCAAGCGTCGGACATCCGGTGGCTCTGAAGTGTGCACATGAACACCGAGAAAACAGACTCAAGGTATAGGGCCCGGACATCTAGCCATGTCCCCGGACATCTTGCCAAAGTTGAAGCCCCGGACATCCGGGGGACACAAAAAACATTTCATTATAGTTTCTGGACATCGGCGGCCCGGATTTCCGGGAAAGATCCCGGATATCCAAGGGACACAAAAACTGCAGGCACCCCAAAAGTAAAACATGCATAACTTTCTCATACAGACTCCGATTTTGATGATCTTAGGCTCGTTTTGAAGCTAGTGAAAAACTCCAGGTCCTCACATAGAGAACCACCCAAGATAAGACAAAATGGAAAGTGCAAAGTATACACATGTTAGATCATATACTTTGGGGAACCTAGTTGGCTATGTATTGCTTCGGTAAATAGCATAGGAGTGGAATTGTGTATAGAAGATGTTGATTTGAGCAACTATATCATGAATCCCTTTGATCCCCTCTTAACAATGTGGGATCCCTATAACTCAAGAATCATAAAATAGGTACATTGCATAGCTATCGAGAATCCATACTTGAGTGTATATGTTTCTTCGGTGGTCATCACCCCACAACGCTAACTCCAAAGGAACTAATACCTTTGACTCGAGCCTTTCACTTGAGCTTGATGTTGATGTTTCTTATTGGCTCAAGTTGAAGTCAAGACATTGGTGAAGTCTTCAAGTAGCTCTTCCATACATAATGTGGGAATCTTTGCTTTGTATTCATCTTCACTTTGTCCATCATGTGATCATCCACAAGCTTCAAGCATGTGATCCTTCGGGATGGTTATCTTGAACTTGCCCTTGTCAACCATGATCATGAACACTTGATGTCATCCTCTCATGGACACTTGGAATCTCTCTCTTGATGCGAGCCCATGAGAATAACCTAACCCTCATAAACATAGACAACACATAACATAGGTTAGCACACAAAGTGCAATTGACAATTTCTTATCATACCGCAAGATCCTATGTGATCGTTTGCACTGGTGTGTTGACCATTTAAAGTTTGATTCTTTGATCTTTATCTTGGTCAACCTTTATCTTTACTCCATGCTTAATCTTGATGCCTTGAAGGCCATATTGAATTCTTCACTATGCTTCAATTCTTCAAGACATGATTACCCATATCTCAATTATCATATGACCATATAGAGTTTATCCATGAATACCATATTGGTCATCATTTGTTATCCTTCATGCTCCATCACAATCTCTTTAGAGGCACAACGAATTCTTCACATGTATTACTTGCTTCAAGACATAATCAGCCATGACTAACCATATGAGCACATCATGATCCTGTTCTTCAAGCCATATGTAGAATTATTCTCTTTAATGATTCTCTCAAGATCATGATCCATCATGGCTCAACCTTGATGCACAACTATATGTATATGGCATTCATTCCGAATCCATTCAAGCATCCTGCTAGTTTGACTGAGCTACAACATTGTGTGTAGAAACCGAATGAAACTTTGAGGGATTACATTCAGCGTTGGACCACACTCCATCGCACTGTGGAAAATGTTTCCGAGCACCAAGCCGTCTGCGCCTTCAAAGATGGTGTTAAGTATAATGAGCTCTACCTGAAGTTTGGCCGTACAGTAGATTTATCCCTGAGCAAGATGATGAAGATTGCCACTCGGTATGCCAATGGCGAAGAGAAGGACCGCTTACGCAGCGGCAAGGCAAAAGCAGTCGACAATGATGCTGGAGGCGGCAATTCATCTTGGAAGCAAAAGTGCAAAGCCGATGGTTCTACTCAGGCAGAGGCAGCTGCTCTAGCGGTGCAAGGAAAGAATAAGGGGAAACCCAAAGGGCAATTTACCCCCAAGAAATTAAAGAATCAGTTAGAAACGGACGTCCTAGATCTGTCGTGTGCAATCAACACGAAGAAGGATGAGGAAGGCAATTTGATCTTGCAAAAACACACCACTCGACAATGCAGAACTGATCCAACAGTTCAAGGAAGGTCAGCCGAGTGGGAAAACTCCTGAAAAGGAAGATGATGAAGATAAAGAGGATTTTCCTGAGGTCGATGCCACTTTGATGATTTTTGCCAATGCAGAAAGCAAAAGTGGACTGAAAGTTATTAACAAGGAGGTCAACATGGTTGTTCCCGCAACCCCCATGTACCTCAAGTGGTCTTAGACTCCTATCACATTTGACCAGTCGGACCACCCTGCTCATGTCGCTACCCCCGGTCGGCAAGCTCTAGTGGTTGATCCTGTTGTGGGAGGCACTTGACTCCGTAAGGTCCTCATGGATGGAGGGAGTGGAATGAACATTTTGTATGCAAAGACCCTCAAGGGGATGGGCATTTCGATGTCCCAACTCAGTGAGAGCAACATGCAGTTCCACGGAGTCATCCCTCGGAAGAAGGCCAGTCACTCGGTCAGATTGCGTTAGATGTGGTGTTTGACATCGACAGAAATTTTTGCAAGGAAAAGTTGACGTTTGAAGTTGTAGACTTCCAGAGAGCGTATCACGCCATCCTTGGTCGACCGGCCTATGCCTGTTTCATGGACCGTCCATGTTACGTGTACCTCAAGCTAAAGATGCCTGGACCCAAGAGCGTGATCACAGTCAAAGGGAATCGACAGAGGACTGAGGAGTGCCTTCACCAAGGCTCCAAGATTGCCAACTAGCAAATGGTTGTGGTCGAATTGGAAGAATATTGATCCTGTCTATCTGCTGCATTCCAAGGAACCCGCCTCTAAGTCTGCTTTTCGGTCGGCATGCGACGTGAAGCAAGTGAACATTCACCCGACAGATCCTAATGTTGCCCCGACCAACATCTCGATGACACTCGGCAGCAAATAGGAAGCCGCGCTCATCCAGTTCCTCCGTGAGAACTGGACACCTTCGCATGGAAGCCTTCTGACATGCCGGGTGTACCCAGGGAACTGGCTAAGCATCGATTGAGAGTTGACCCGAAGGCCAAGCCTGTCAAAACAGTTGCATCGGTCGGCAGTAGAGAAGCGAAAAGCAATCGACGAGGAGGTGGCTCGACTCTTGGCGGCTAAGTTCATATGCGAGATTTACCACTCTGAGTGGCTCAGGAATGTCGTCATGGTCCCCAAGAAAGACAAGTCACTCCCCATGTCTATTGACTTTAAACAAATCAATCGGGCCTGCCCGAAAGATCATTTTCCGCTCCCCCACATCAATCGGATTGTCGACTCGACTGCGAGATGCGAGTGTTGATGTTTTCTCGATTCATACTCTGGTTACCATCAGATCCGTCTGTTTGGTCCAAATGAAATAAAGACGGCCTTCATCACACCTTTCGGCCTTCATCGATCCCCTTTTCACTCGAACCCCGATCCATTCGGGCACTAATGATGGAGATATGTACCTAGGGTAGGGTCTTAAGCCTGACCTACATACCCTACCTAAGGGACACTACATTGGAGAACTTAAAGATTACAAGGAAGACTCTAACTGAAGTCACCATGGCGCATGAGTCACTCGACAGAAAACCCACTCGGAGGTTTCTCCCTCCATTCAATAGTCGCATTTCACTCGAAAGAACAAGAAGTCAGTCGATCGCAGAAGACCAGAAGCCATTGCAGGGAGGCCAACAGTCGGGTATTCGACTGACTGCCACAAGTAGCATTCATTACATACGTTATCAGTAACGCTCACCTTTATTACCACGGTCGATCCCTTAGTTGTCGGGTATTCATGAGGGAAAATGCACTTTATATAAGCCACCCCTCCCCTCTAGCACAAGGGTTCGCACCCACTGTATCACACACATTCCACACGGCAGAAGCTCCCGAGCACTAAGACGTAGGGCTGTTACCTTCACGAGAGGGGCCTGAACTCATACATCCGTGTGTACAATCTCACCATAGCTAGGACTCTGCCCTCTCCTTACATACCCTAATCTCTACTGTCAGGCTCGTTCCCACGACAAGATTCACCCACTGGAACCAAAGCCACCGAAGTCTGAGAGCTCTGGAGAACTTATCAAGCTCGAGGAGTCCCAATCCACCCAGGTTCAATGGTCTGCAAACCAGCTTCCGGTTGACCTTGCACTGACCTCCAGACACAATATTGGTGCCTGCCCACAAAAACGCTCGTTGAATCTTAGTTATATCCACAGAGGTACCAACTGCAAGGTCGAGCATGGTGATGAAGTAGATGGCCTGGGAGGATAACACGGATTTAACCAGAGTGGATCACCCAGCAATGTTAATGTTTCTGCCTTGCCAAGGGGGGAGTTTCCGATCCACCTTGTCCACCAAGAATTGACAGTCCGATTTTGTGAGGCTGTCTGTGGAAAGAGGGAGGCACAGATAACGCAGCGGGAATCCAGTCCTGATTGCAGGGAAACTTTGAAGGATGTCATCCAGATTGATTTTTGCACAAGGATGGGCTCAACAATACTCTTCTGCGGGTTGGCCATAAGTCATGTACCTTCCCCAAAGCTGGTCAGAATGGTTGCGAGGTTTTCGATATCCTCTTTAATAGGAGCAATGAACATAGAAGCGTCATCAGCGTATAGGGAGGTACGCACTACCGAAGCCCGACCACGAAGACGATGAAGAAGGCCTTGTTATGTGGCCTTATCAAGTAGCTGCTGCAAGGGGGCGATGGCGATGACGAATAGCAGAGGTGATAGCGAGTCACCCTGGCGTAGCCCTTTCCCGAGTTTGATTAGCATGCCCGGAATACCATTGAGAAGGATTCTCGAAGATGAGGTGGCCCAAAGAGGAGTGACCCAGTTTCTGAATCTGGCGGGGAAACCACGTCATTGGAGCAAATCCAGTAGATAATCCGAACGGATGGAGTCAAAAGCCTTCTTGATGTCCAACTTTAGCAGCAAGGAACGAGTCTAGGTCCGGTGGAGACGACGGGCAAAGCCCCGCACAAACATAAAGTTATCATGTATACTTCTCGATTTGATGAAAGCCCTTTGAGAATGGGAAACTAATCCATTCATGAAGGGAGCTAGCCGGGTTGCCATAATTTTTGACAGAATCTTTGCAAAAGCATGGATTAGACTGATGGGGCGGAAATCCCAAATGTCCTATGTGCCCTCTTTCTTGGGCAGTAACGCAATGTTAGCTGAGTTCAGCCAATGCAGATTTGCCGTTTCAAGATTCGAGAAGGAGTTCACCGCATTCATCATATCCTCCTTAATGATTGTCCAACAAGATTTGAAGAAGGCCCCTGTAAAACCATCTGGACCCAGTGCCTTGTCACCCGACATTTGTGAGATGGCGGTCAGAACCTCATCCTCCGTGAAGTTGTCACCGAGACTGGATAGATCAAAATTATTGAATTGAAGAGCCTCCCAATTAAGATCTCGAGACCGAGGTGGCCCTTTTTGAAGAATGGTGGAGAAGTAATCTTGTGCAATTTTTTCTTTTTCCTCATGGGATGTTACCCAACCTCGACCCACCTTGAGCCTGTGGATGTAGTTCTTCCTCCGTCTCGCATTGACCCTAAGACGAAAGTACTTGGTATTAGCGTCCCCTTCCTTCAAATCCTTCACCCTTGCGCATTGTTTTTTCTTGGCCCTTTCCAACGTGGCCAGACTAATGACCCTCCTCTTTAGTCCAGCCCGCAAATCTGATTATTGTTGAGCAAGAGCTCGAGAATCTTGGGCCATGTCGAGATGAAGAATGACATGCAGGGCCATGTGGAGTTGAATTTTTGCGTTGGAGAATAACATGTTGCTCCAACATTTAAGCATGTAGGCAGTTTTGCGCAATTTGTGAAACAGAATGTGGCAGGTCTCGACATGTCCAGTTTGCATTTCCCAAGCATCCTGTACTACCTTCTTAAAGCCGGGCATCAAAATCCAAAAGTTTTCGAACCGAAAATTTCTTGGTCGTTTTGGTCCGTGGGCTTGAGAAGGAGCAGCGGGCAGAGGTCCGAGAGCGATGACGAGAGTGCATGCAGCATATGACCCTGAAAGGAGGTGTCCCACTCTGAGTTGCAAAAAAATGAATCTAGTTTGCTTAGTGTGGGTTTTTGCCACTCATCGCTCCAGGTGAAATGCCGATTCTGTAGATGAATCTCATTCAGCTCCGCACTCAAGAGAGCATACCGAAATTTAGTGATGCGTCTTCTGCTGAAAGATGGTTTGTTTTTGTCACGAGCTCTATATATTTTGGTTAAAGTCCCCACAAACAAGCCAACGATCACCGGGTGGTGGTTTATGCAGTAGGAGCTCGGTGTAAAAGTCCTCTTTTCTGTTCGAAGTTGTCGGACCGTATACTGTCGTAATCTTGAAACTCTCATTGGACCATAAAATGAGGACTTCTATCGATAAACAAAATTCGCCCATCTGAACGTGAGAGTATTGGACCTTGTCTTCGTCCCATAGTAGAAGGATGCCCCCGCGGGTGCCATCTGCGGGTCGTTGAGCAAATCGTTGTAGCCTATATCTACCGAGGAAGGAGGCCGTGAATTGGTCAATGTCCGACAGTTTTGATTCCTGTAAGCATACAATCTGACATTGCGCCGCGGCGATAGTCTCGTGAACCGTAGCCTTCATGTCTGTACTGTTTAGGCCGCGCACATTCCAACACAAAATGTTGAAGTCTTGTGTCACCATTGGAAACTAGTGAGCCCCTGCCCTTTTTGACATGGTCCTGATGTAAGCGAGCTGAAGACACGCATCAGGTAACACACCCTGATGTAAACTGCTTTGGTTGAACTGTAGGTGATTGCTCTGGAAGGAAATTTCATTGATGGAAGGTAATGTTTGCCACATGGCACATTGATCTCATTGATGGGTAATTCAATTTTGCACTTGAAGGTCCAGACCTGGTTTTCGTAGTCCCGCAATTCCCAGATATTGATGCTAGTACAAACATCATTGCGACTCCACATGCCGAGCACGTCATCCATCTCAAACAGTTTAGCGTACCGAAAGACCGCTGGAACACACATCTGCTTGAACAACTCGGCTGTGGTGTCAAATACCACTATCATATTGCTTTGAGCCTCACGTTGCCGTAGGTGCCAATGCAGGTTGCCACGAAACACGAGAGCTCCCCCACCTCGTAAACACAATTGCTCCCCCTCCAGCAGACACCCGGTGTTCCTCGGTGGCTCGACGGAGCCCAATGCAACGATGTAAGATTAGGGGGGGGTCTTTGAGTTTAATTAACATGTGTTAATTATTGGGTAATCTCGCCTTGTAACTGCCACCTCTCGAGAAGATCCCTATCGGGCCTCCCGCTCGTGGATAGCCCCCACGTCGCCTCCTGCTCGGGCAACACGGGTGGCACCCCAACCCTAGCCGCCGTCGGGCCCAAAACTACCTCCCTCCCCTCCTCCCGCCGCCGCCGGAGGACGCCACCGGCCTGCGCCCAGTGACCGATGGCGGTGGCGGGGTCCTCCTCTCTCCCACGTCTCAGAGGTGGCGGGCTCCTACGCGCGTGGAGGCACGGCCGATCTTGCAGAGCGCCGGCGATGGCTGCGGCAATGGCGGTGGTTGTCGGCCCTGTCTCGGGTGACGGCAGATGTAGGCACGTTGGGTTGCCCGGTCACAGGCAGCTACGTGCGGTGGATGTCCTGGTTCCAACGGCGGTGCCATGCGATCTATGATGCGAGGCGTGTCATCTGGCTCTGGATCGGCGCCGGCGTCGAGGGCCTGGTGGAATGCTCGACGGCACCTCCGGGCAGATCTGTTCTCGCAGGTGCAGCTGGCGGTGGTGGTCATCTTCTTCGTCAGAGGTGGCCGACCAGAGGCTGGGTAGTCGGATCTCGAGATCCGTCATCTAGCCCCGGCTACGAGTTGGGGAGATAGAGTTGCCGGTGAAAACCGAGCCGATGGCAGGCGATGTCGGCGTTCTGTGTTGTTACCTTGAGGAAGGCATTGTCGTGTAACTTCTGTCGACCCACTCGTGCTGCTCCGAGGGAAACCCTAGGATCTAGTGTTCCAGATCGGACGATGGCGGCACTACGGTGTCGTTTCTCTCTTGGGAGCATCATTTGTGGAGCAGCGCTGGAAGACAGAGGCAAGAGGCGGAGCGGCTTCGTGTTGAACGGAGCTTCGGTGGAGATGTCAAGTCATGCCTGGCCGACAGGTGCTACGCTGTGTCATGCCTGGTCGGCAGGTGCTACGCACGACAGATCTTCTACAGTCTCCACGTCGGGATGGACGAGCACAAGGCGGTGGAGTCGTTGGGCGCCGTGGTGGCGTCGACGGATGGCCGGACTGGCAAGGATGATGCGTATTTCTCTCTTGAAGATGGGACAGCGGTTCGATGATGATGACGGCTTCTAAAACGTGTGCATGTGATGTACGCTTTACATCTGCTGCACCGGTTGTACGTTCTGATACGTTATATGGATGGATCGGCGACAACATCGGTTATAGATATGGGGAGTGAGAGCACTCCACATTATCAAGTTTGTAGGTGTGAGTGAAGGCTTCGGGTGACATGATGTATGTTCTTGTCAAACTTCAGTGAAATAACTAATAAAGATGGCTGCATGCATCAATGCATGCAGAGGCCGGGGGTTTAACCTCCTTTTCTAAATAAATAAAAAAACTGCCATCTCTCACTAAGAGATGCCTCTTCATCGCATCTCTTCTCCTTGTATATATACCTACAATCATATAATGAAAGAGGCAGTTGATTCATTTTAACAAAACAGTGGTGCTTTCAGGGCGTCAGTTCAGGTTGCCAATTCACGGACCGAGTTACGACGGCGGGTTTAACCTGAGAGCTTGAACCGCCCCTCAGAGTTCCCGTTGGGGGTTTGACCGTTCTGTACACGAGCAATCACTGGGCTACCGACTCGCTCCTCCTGCCGAGAGTTAAAGTCAACAGACTTCCCAAAGAAAACGGCGTGCTGATTAGAGTTCAAGTGAACAGATTCTGCTGGATGTTGCTGAGTTTAGGTGGTACAGAGTCACATTGGGGTAGGCATAGGACACACGTAGTTGTTCTTTGGCACAAACAGCTGGTGTCGATGGATTGATCAGTATATGCTCCCTTGTCTCAAGATTAACCAGGAAAAGTCATGTGTGATTTGTCTGAATTGTTGGCTGGTGTACAGTGAATTTTCTGTGATCACATTCCAACTTGTTAACTGTGTCCACCTTCAACGGTTCTAATCATGTCCATTATTGATACCATCCTTGGTGGCATGGTATCATTTTTTTGTTTCAGCATGGGCATGATATGAATTGGTCTGCCGTTATGTTATTTCTGGAAGACACAGGTTTGGTCATGTCTTGCCTATTTTGTCCTAATGAAACAGATACGCACCTATTTGTGCAGCATCATTTCTTCCGTTGGCACATACTGCCGGTGATGAAAACAATCCTTTAATTAGTTTATTTATGTGATTAGTTTATATGTGCTGAACGTCTGTTTGTGATTCTTTCTACCGCTGCTGGTTACCCTGCTTGTGTATGAACTAGCTCCGTAGAAGCACGACCTACCAAACAAGTGCACCCAAGAGCACAAAATGCAAAAAACAAGTAGCCTAAACTTGAGCAGCTGAACAATTGCTTGGCCTTGCACTGGCACATAATACATATGCAGTAACAAGTGATGAGAGGGAGCTTTGAACTTGCTTTTACAACTGCATAAGCACATAATAATTCACGGTCTTGTCCTCTGCTTGAGACAAGACAAGTAAAAAAAATTCTTCCCCTCGGCTAACGCCAGCAGAGTAAAATGAACACGGCTGGCAGTTACAATAATATAATGTCTCAGGAGGAACGCAACCTGCGACCTGACGGACCATTCTTCGGCTTATCAGTATTGTTTTCCGTTCTTAATCTTATGTTAAGATAAGATTGAATACTAGAGGAAGCATAAATTCCTTCAATACCGAAAAGCCAAAGATAATCTCTCAGGAAATAAAAGACCTAGATCAAAAGGGAAAACAAGTTCTTTATATCAAGAAATAAACATTATGACAAGTAGATTGCAAGGTAGTAAGTACTAAGAAGACCACTAGTTAAAAGAGCAAAATAATTCTTCCGTTCAAGATAACATAAATAGCATGTAGTTCACACATATTTGAAGTTTGAACGGACATCAGAACGACTTGATAACTTTACAATCAACATGCATAACAATCACTTGGGTCAACATGGTCAAACAAGCATAGATTGCATGAAACCACAAAACAGCGAGAGCTTCTTGATCATAACTTTATATGCATCAAAAAAGATGCCAGTAGGCTTAGGGGGTGTTCGGAGTCCCTTCGCTTCCGTCTCAGCTCGCGGAGCTGGGTGGAGCTGCAGTGTAAATTAGTGGAGCTGAAAATTAGGTGCTCCATAGATCCGTGGATCTGGTGAACAGCCGAACAGGCCTTTAGAGTTGATCCCATTCATACGCATTGCAGGCAAACTCTTGAGGACGCAAACATCTAGGACGTTAAGAATCACCAGCTAACTCAACGGCCTTCGTATGGAAACATTACCATATGCTATTCTGGTGCGGAAAAGAAAGTATGTCGGACAAGAGATTGTTTGAGCTGCAATTGAGTAACAAAGAGATCCCGTTAATGAAAACGGTTGACCAACTTGCCATCCATGTCAACCTGATGTAGCCACGCGGCGAACTGGACTAGCACAAGCAGCTCACCATCTCCAGCCACGGTCAGCGCAAACCAATAATCGCAATGTTTGCCACATGGCACATTGATCTCACTGATCGGTAATTCGATTTTACACTTGAAGGTCCAGACCTGGTTTTCCAGATATTGATGCTAGTACCAACATCATTGCGACTCCACATGCCGAGCACGCCATCCATCTCAAACAGTTTAGCGTACCGAAAGACCGCTGGAGGTATCGAATGCCACTATCATATTGCTTTGAGCCTCACGTTGCCGTAGGTGCCAATGCAGGTTGCCACAAAACACGAGAGCTCCCCCACCTCGTAAACACACTTGCTTCGCCTCCAGCAGACACCGGATGTTCCTCGGCGGCTCGACGGAGCCCAATGCAACTCGGTCATGTTCCTCGCCGACTGGGTGGATCCCGATACCCTCATGTTTATTGTACGACAGCAGCCGGTACTGGCCAGTAGGGCCGTGCCGGTACATTCCCAAGACCTTGAAGTGGCAACGCATCGGAAGGCGAGCGTGCTGCCGAGTGGCCGGGTTGCAGATGTAGAAGCAGGGGGGATCATATGTGCTACCGGAGAGGAGGAGGAGGCCGTCGCAGGATGCCTGGAGAAGGCAGAACATCCTGACGTCGAGCTTGCTGACGTGTTGGAGCTGGGCGCCGGCGGCCCGGTGGTCGAAGGTGACGATGTCTGGGTGGAAGGAGCGGCCGCAGTAACCGTAGCCGACGGGGAGGGCGGGCTGGTGGGCGTGGTGCATGAGTAGGAAGTCCCGTGCAGAGAGGAATTGTGCTACAGTGATCAATGTGATTAAGCACAGTGATGACCATGATTAGTGCCTAATCATTTTTGCTAAACGAGATATGGTCCAGCTAAAAATTTATATCTCAATTTAAATTTCCCTTCAGAAGCCAATTGACTTTTATGGTGATAAAATAATTCTCCAAACAGCATCAAGAAAATGTTGCACCCTTGCGGAATAATGCAAAACAATTTTTGTTAAGGAAAACAACATCACCATCCAAAACAGGACCATTTTGCATTTAAAATGCCCATTAAATTTCATGGTTAATTCCAACAGTACCCAAAAATCCTCAAACTTGCTGTGGACATTCAAAATATTGCAAGTTATTAAATGGACTATGTTACACATTTTTCCTAAAAGGAAATATGGCCAAAAGGAATTAAAACATAAACTTATAAAAGAAAACAGAAAAGAAAAGAAAAAGAAAAGAAAAAAACCTGCCCTGGGCCTTAGGCCACGGTGGCAGGCCAAGGCTGGCCCAGCGGCCCCCTCGGTCGTCTCCCACCTCACTACAGTGGGGCGACCGAGGCGCGCGCGCGATCGGGCGCATCCCCGCTGGACCGGCTCGCGGGCGACGGTCGCTGGCTATAAGGGCGCCCCGACGCCCTCCTGAAACCCTAGCCCCCCAGACCCCCCTTGCTCTTCTTGCGCCGTCGCTTTCGTCCCGCACCCGCATCCGAGCGCCGCCGTTGCCATGGCTCCGGCATAGCCGCGACCACCATGCCCCTTGCGCCTCGCCTCCTTGCCCAGTAGCTCCGCCGTCGACCGACGCTTCCATCCCGGCCACAAGACTGAGCCCGGAGCCCCTACATCGCCTTCATCGCGTCTTCTTCCTCCTCGGGCCGCCGCCGCTCGCCATCGCCGATTCGCCCCATCGAGCCCCCTCGAGCCCACTTTGCACAACTACAGGGCTCGATGAGCTCCCCCGCGTCTTCCTCTCCCTCCCAGTGCTCTCGAACGCCACCGTAGTCGTAACTCCATGCGAGCCCGATCCCGCCGCCGCAGATGCTCAACGCCGGTGACCATTCGGTTGTCGTTTGGAGCCGTAGCCAGGTCCGTTCGCTTGCGGTGCGTGCGTAGAGCCCACCCCGCGCAAAGTGTGCTCGGTTTAGTCGCTAGTTCGCTCGATGTCGTGCTGGCCGAAGGCCGCCGCCACCATTGTTGAAGCTGCGCTCGACGCCGGCCACCTCCGGTCTTGCTGTGCACCAAACGATGCAGCTCATCACCAGGAACCCGTAGTAACAAACGACGCTCGATTTGAGCCACCGTAGACGAAATCCGAGCCACGCCAGTGATTCGGGAGCTCACCAGAGCTTCTTCGGTGGCCGGACGGCGCCCTCGCCTATGTGGTCGGGCTAGGGCCACTTCCAGGGTCGCTAGCCGGTGGGCCAGGCCGACCCCGTTGACCAGTTGACTGGTCAACCCTACTGACTGGGCTCGGCCAGTCAATGACAGGTGGGGCCTGACCTCCCCCCTCCGTATGACATGTGGGCCCAGGTTTAAGTTAACCCTAATGACATGTTTATCTAATTTAAATAATTAGTTTAACCTAATTAGCCACTGACTAGTGGGTCCCCCTTGCTAAACTAATGTGTTTTTATTAAAACTAAGACCTGTTTAGCCCACTGTCGATGACAGGTGAGGCCCAGATGTCAGGTTTGACCTGAGACAACTGGGTTGACTGCTGATGCAATGATGACATCACGCTGACATCATATCTGCTTTTTCGTATTAATTTAATTCTGTGAATTTGAGAAAATGAATAAACTGTAGAACTTTATAGAAAATAATCCGTAGCTCAGATAAAAAGGTTTTATACATGAAAGTTGATCAGAAAAATCCCACGAATCCGAATACGCTGTTCGTTTATCTGTCACATGCTCCTAGCATGATGAACATGGGCATTTAGCATTAGAATCATCTCACCGGTAAAAGCAGAAGACCTGGGAAATATCGTCAGATATTCTTCCGATCCGTCCGCGACGTATAATACTGCGTTAGTGCATGCCTAGCCCTGCATATTGCCGTGTCATGCATTGTGATTGCATCTGTGCTTTATATTTATTGTTTCTTCCCCCCTCTTCTCTCTGGTAGACCCCGAGACTAACGGTGTTGCCAAGTACGACTACACCATTGACAATCAACCTTTTGCCGTAGAGCAGCAAGGCAAGCACCCCCCCCCCTTGAGCATTTCGATATCGCTCATTTCTTCCCCTCTCAGTCTTGCATTAGATTATGCTACTGTATTAGTTAGCTCCTATTCTGATGCATAGCCTATTTTTGATGAACTGTTACTATACATGCAACCATATCAACTTCTTAGTATACGTTGATCAATGAATCCCCTATGACCCACTTAGTCCTAATTGCCCCTGCTTCTTCATCGACGACTCGACGACCCGAAGACTCGATCAACCGATTGATGAGCCAGGCCCCTCACATCACCGCACACCCCTTTAGTATGGCACTTCAGAGCTACTACCGAGTGCCGAGGGTGATACCTCACTTAGCACTCCCGATGTTAATTCTGTAGCGTAGTAATCGATCGTGGGTATCGAGGGTGATTCCTCCTTCCCATTTATCGATACCTACTCTTGTCATACACATACCTCGAGTGGGATCCATCGAGGGTGATTCCTCGGATATCCACTTGGTGTATAAACACACAGTTACTTCAACTTTACCTTGTTTACATATGAAAGATGGGACTGGAGGGACATATGGTACCACCCTGGTTGAGGTGGACCTAAGTTCCCGACAGTCTTGAGACGGGTCGGTCCCAAGGGTACCTGTGTGTAAGATGTGGTGGAATGCGCCGGTAAGGCATCCAAAAGGGTGATGATGAGGCATGGACAGGCGAGAGAAGCCTTTGCCACACATCCTCGAGACGGGGCGACGAGACCGCACTTTATGGGTCGCGCTTGCGCCGCATTAATAAAATGCTAATGGGTTGGGTATTTGATCTGAGTTGGTCGTTTGACCTTTTATGCACCAAACCTTCACGTGGGAGAAGTTATGGGTACTCAGCGTCGTTGTATCAGCCGAAGCTCTTCGGACGTCAGCAATGGAGCGGCATGCGCCGGATTGGGCTGGAAGGTACAGCTCCCGGACTGAGTGTACTAGGTATGCTTCCAACCGCCTACGCATCGTGCAGGAGTCCAACGACAAGTGGGCCCATGAACTTGCGCGCTTAGGACTTAGACCGGTGGGCTGGCCTCTTCATTGAGCCTAGGTGGGACGACGACGTTTTGGATCACGAGGCCTGGCATTACCCAGGAAAGTGTGTCCAGCCGGAGGTGATCAAGCGTGTTGGAAATGCGGTGCACCCCTGCAGGGATGAATTTATCTATTCGAATAGTCGTGTCCACGGTAACAGGACAACTTCGAGTTGTACCTTTACCTTCTATAACTAAAATTGTGACTTTAAATTGAAATGAATGTTGGCTCCGGGATTGCTTCCTCGTAGGGAGTCGAGGAAGATTCTCTGGGTGTGGTTACTTAATGAAATTGCTACAATAATATGACTTATATGAGCTCCCTGTCTTCTCTCTTCTAATGTTGTAAGATGCTGAAGATGCTAGTCTTCGATAGGACTAGGCCTTCCCCCGCATTCTTGCTTTCTGCAGTCAGTCCAGATATAACTCCACCCCTTGATAATGATGCATACTTAGCATAGTTCTGGTGTCAGTCTTGCGAGTACTTTGGGTGAGTACTCACCGCTGCTTTGCCTTCTCTTTCCCCCTCGATATGATTCTACGTTCAGACGATGGAGTCCGGGAGATGAAGTATGTCGGAGACGACTACTACTACACCGCAGGAGCCTACTACTACGTGAAGGCAGCCCCCGACCAGCACTAGGATAGGAGGTTCCTAGGCAGGAGGCCTCGCCTCTTTCGATCCATTGTTATGTTTGTGCTAGCCTTCTTAAGGCAAAACTTGTCTAACTTATGTCTATACTCAGATATTATTTGCCTCCGCCGACTCATGCTTGTCGAGCTTTGTATTCGAGACCTTGAGGCCCTGGCTTGTAATATGAAGTTGTATGACTTTAATTTGTGTCTAGAGGTATATTGTGATATTGATTAGTGAGTCCCTGATCTTTGTCGTACGTATTGCGTGTATGTTTAGCGTACGGTCGAAATCGGGGGCGTCACAAGTTTGTATCAGAGCGAACTGCCTGTAGGTAGCCCCCTTTCCAACTCCTTGGCCGAAGTTGAGTCTAGTCATTGGAAAACTTCTACTAACATTGTTGTGTGGCTTACGGGTCCACATCTCAATTGGGTGGTATTAGGATCATTTATTCCTCGTCTACACTCTTGGTTCTGATCTCTCTTCTCTTTCAGGTTACACAATTTATTAACTCTAATTCTAGGTTCTCGTAAATACTTCCTCCTGGAGAGCCCCTCATTCCAGATGATGGCTTGATTCATCACAAGACTCCGAAGATACTCCCTGATATTCTCCAGAGAACTTGTGCTCATCGCGTTTGCGATTCCCTTCCACCTTCAACCCTTATGGATAACTACATACAACTGTTGTTCGTACTCATTTCCAGTTGCTCTTGCTATTACAACGTACATCGAATTATCTTACCGGGGATTCTTTCATCCTCAGTTGTCATGTGTTTCGCTAGTCCTTCGAATTGCTATTCGATCTTCCGAAATTCTCAGTAGCCTATGGTTCTTGACCTTCCTCACATGCTTGCATTATGGTTAATTCCGTATGTCTTGTAACATTCACTAAAATCCTTTGTGGTTATCAATTGATTTTATTGATTCAACTTGTGTGTGAATGCACGCAGTCATCAGTTGTTTATCATAAATTATCCGCCCGACTCAGATGTCTTTCCAAACG
Organism: Hordeum marinum; assembly: GCA_022496015.1. NCBI lineage: Eukaryota > Viridiplantae > Streptophyta > Magnoliopsida > Poales > Poaceae > Hordeum > Hordeum marinum. The sequence goes on along the minus strand of CM039674.1, from coordinate 502,419,067 downwards.
TGAGTTGGTTCCCGACAAATCAACCTTGATTAATTGCCCATCTAAGACCTTTCATCTTACTTATAATTGATCGGAACATCTGTTTCTGATACACCAATTTGGAAATCACAATTCCTTTATATTTTAAGCATCAGACTATTTAGGTGTTTCTTGAATCCGATACCTCTGCATTCTTTCCTCCTCTGATTGAGTACTGATACTCACATCAACTTCGTTGTGGATCGCCCGATCCATTGTTGGATTATTATCTAACAATGTCGTTCATATTCAATCACCTTGTGAGTTCTTCCCCTAATACGTAATACCTTTGGTAAATTGTATCCTCTGTTTTGCCAACCATGCTCTGCCTTCGAGCTTGTGTTAATTATCTTGAAGCTTGTGGTATATGTTCCTAAGATACCCCGATGGGTTGAACCTATGCCCTCCCTAATCCGTGAGAACCCAAAAGTTTTCACGGGTCATACTCTTATGGAGTCTTCCCAGATAAATTTTCAACACTACAACATCGTCCAAAGCAAGAAATGAATGAAATGTTATACATTAATGAAGTGTGAGTCGACATTGAACTTGTGATCATTCCCATGGAAATGATGTAGACTGTCTCGGAAGCTCCTTGCAAAATAATTATTAATCTATATGATTCTTTCGGTATCCTTAATTTGATGGATTGCAGTTATGGTTCCGACCATGCTACCCTTGTTAATTTATCCGAAAGTAATTCATTCCGGTACCTCGTCAATTTTTGAAAAGGTTAAAGTATCTGCTGTCGCAGGACAATGACCCAGCTCTACTTGTATCATTTTCTACCTTCGAGTTTTACCCTCTGGTATCTCGAGGATATCACGCCTTTGCACTACATCTTATTAACTTTGATGAGGTAATAATTTTCCTTGTCTTAATCACTCCACGGGTTCTGGGATTGTTGTCAACCGAGAACACCGATTGGAAAATTTATTCCACACTGCGATTCTATACCCCTTGTAATTGTTACTGGGAATATCAAAGACAATCTGGTCATTCCTAGACTATCGGCCACATCCTTGTCTTGCTATCCTCGACTGTGCTACCTCGTCCTTCTATGGTGCGCAAATTCTTCAGAGTGTGAGCATTGCTTGCGTCGATCTTTCAAAATCATGTTGTTTGTCTTGAAAAGCAACCCCGATATTGAGCTTGCATCTTATCTGTTGTTCCTATAACCTTCCATGTTGTCACCCCCCTACTTGACGCCACCGTTGTTCGGTTGCATTCTCTTGAAAACTCTCGACAAAAGGTGTCTTGATCATCATCCACAATTTGACTTCTTCTCAGGCGTCAAGTGAGCTCTTGATGAGAAATACCTTCCTTGCCCTCGATGATTTTTGTTATCATCGACAACCTCCTTGACTTCCTTTCATCGCAAATTTGTCCATGATATGGATGCAACTTGCTATCCAGCTTGTGTTATGTTCTACCCTGAAGTATTACTGTCTTTTGTGTCAAGAATGTTGTGAGGATTGCTCCACCTCCTAGAAATTCTTGGCATAGTGATACTTCTCACCATCAAACGATGTTGCTTTGATTCTAACTTCTAGCAACCCTATTGCTTTGAAGTTAGCGATCGATAGTTCGTTCTTAGGCTGTTGGTTATTGAATCGTCACTTTAACATTGATCTTGCTGCCTAAGGTCATATTTCGGACGCACATATCAACCAATGATTAATGATGTATGTTTTCCTTGATCATACAACATTAGATCATTTGAGCTAACAAATTTCATCTCCTTGTTCACAAAATTGTGGAAATCCATCCGTTTGGAATTCTCGATGAATTTTCACTGAGTCCATCAGCCACCTCCTCATCCTCTCCTTGGTTTAACGATGAACTATTATTTCGGGGACCCACTTCCATAGTTCATTTTCTGAGAATCTTACTATGTCATCTCAACGATTTGAGTTGCACCTTTTCTTCTCGGGCATCCTGAGTCTGAGGTATCCTGACACCAATCAGATCTGAATCTCGATCAGACGTGATGGTTGGAACATATTTCCAGGAGTTATAATATTGGTCCTTTGATGACCCAGTAAGGTGATGCCATGCCTAGCACACCTGTCTGGAAGACCTATTGTTATAGTATCTTGTTCAACAAGATTCTCCTTTTCTCCCATGAGGAAATTGTAAGACTTATTTTATGAATTGTTTCTGATGGATCTCTTGAGTTCTTGAAGTCCGACTTTAATCTAATGACCATGCCGATGCTTCCCCGAAGCATGGCTACGATACTCCAATCACCAACAACAACATTGGAAGCGCAATGCTAAATGTTTTGGATCAATTATCCAAACGACATTGCATGGGTAATATCATAAATCCCTCCCCCTTACCTAAATGGTTATGCAAGATTTCAATTATTCAGCTCTTGTTATCATGCCCGTGCAAGATTTCACTACTCTTCCTACTCTTAACCCGCATGGCGGGCTCATAACCCAAAGTTCCACAGGATCGAAACCTAACTCTCATGTACATCTCTAAATCCAAAGTTTTTGTTGCATTTGGCTTCGTATGTAAATCTCGAGCCATCGTCCAAGGTTATGACGCTATTCTTGTCGTCATTGACTGGCTGCCCAAGGTTGCACACTTTCTGGCCGTCAAGGAAACTGTCACTGCTAGTCAGCTGGCAGATCTTTACATATCCAGAGTTGTTTCACTCCATGGTATTCCGCTGGTGATTAGTTCAGACCGTGACAGTTTATCCACTTCGAGATTTTGGGCAAGTTTCCAAGAAGCTATGGGAACTCATTTGTCATTCAGCATCGCTTTTCACCCTCAATCCCAGGGACAAGTTGAAAGAGTCAATTAGATTCTCGAAAACATGCTTCAAGCGTGTGCCATTTCTTTCGACAAGAAATGGGAGGAATCCCTCCCGCATGCTGAGTTTCTCCTACAACAATAGCTATCAAGCTAGTTTGAAGATGGCTCCCTTTGAAGTGTTATATGGACGTAAGTGTCGAACTCCTCTGAATTGGTCAGAAACTGGGGAACGTACACTCATTGGTCCGGATATTATCCAACATATCGCATATCACGTCCGCATTATTCATGCAAATCCGAAGGCTGATCAGTCTCGTCAGAAGAGTCAGTATGACCATCATCACAAAGATATGGTCTATCAACCTGGCGAAAAGGCTTATCTTCGAGTCACGCCAATGAGAGGTGCACACCGTTTTGGGATCTAGGGCAAGGTGGCTCCTCGTGATATTGATCCTTTTACTGTTCTCGAAAGGCGTGGTAAAGTGGCATATCAACTAGAACTACCACCAAACCTTTCTCAGGTTCATGATGTGTTTCATGTGTCACAGCTTCGTCGCTGCTTCAAGGATCCTATCCGAGCAGTGGATCATGATATGCTTGAACTGCAACAAGACCTTTGTTACAAAAAACAACCAGTCTGCATTCTCGATGAAACGGAACGTCGGACTCGTCAGAAGGTTACCAAGTTCTTCAAAGTGCAGTGGGCAAATCATTCTGAAGATGAAGCCACTTGGGAACGCGAAGATCATCTTCGTGCAGAATTCCCCAGGCTCTTTCCTTCTACTTCTTAATTCTCGGGACGAGAATTCTTCTTAGTAGGGGAGAATTGTGACGCCCTGGAATTGTGCTACAGTAATCATTGTAATTAAGCACAATCATGACCATGATTAGTGCCTAATCATTTTTGCTAAACAAGATATGGTCTAGCTAAAAATTCATATCTCAATTTAAATTTCCCTTCAGAAGCCAATTGAATTTTATGGTGATAAAATAATTCTCCAAAAAGCATCAGAAAAGTGTTCCACACTTGTGGAATAATCCGAAACAATTTTTGTTAAGGAAAACAACATCACCCTCAAGCTGGTGTGGACCCCACCATCCAAAACAGGACCATTTTTCATTTAAAATGCCCTTTAAATTTAATGGTTAATTCCAACAGTACCCAAAAATTCTCAAACTTGTTGTGGAGATTCAAAATATTACAAGTTATTAAATGGACCATGTTACACATGTTTGCTAAAAGGTAATATAGCCAAAAGGAATTAAAACACAAAAGAAAAGAAAAGGAAAAGAAAAAAACCTATCCTGGGCCGTAGGCCACAGTGGCAGGCCCAGGCTGGCCAAGCGGCCCCCTCGGTCGTCTCCCACCTTGCTACAGTCGGGCGACCGAGGCGCGCGCACGACCGGGCGCGTCCCCGCCGGACCAGCTCGCCGGTGACGTCCGCTGGTTATAAGGGTGCCCCGGCGCCCCCCTAAAACCCTAGCCCCCCAGATCCTTCCTTGCTCTTCTCGCACTGCCGCTTTCCTCCTGCACCCGCATCCGAGAGGTGTCGTCGCCATCGCTCCGGCATAGCCACGGCCACCGTGCCCCTTGCGCCTCGCCTCCTCGCCCAGCAGCTCCGCCGTCCACCGACGCTTCCATCCTAGCCACAAGACCGAGCCCAGAGCCCGTACATCGCCTTCATCGCGTCTTCTTCCTCCTCAGGCCACCGCCGCTCGCCGTCGCCAATTCACCCCACCGAGCCCCCTTCGAGCCCACTTTGCACAACTACAGGGCTCGGTGAGCTCCCCCGTGTCTTCCTCTCCCTCTCAGCGCTCTCGAACGCCACCGTAGTCATAGCTCCACGCAACCCGATCCCGACACCGTGGATGCTCAATGCCGGCGACCATTCGGTTGTCGTTTAGAGCCGTAGCAAGGTCTGTTCGCTTGCGGTGCGTGCATAGAGCCCACCCCGCGCAAAGTGTGCTCGGTTTAGTCACTGGTTCGCTCGATGTCGTGCTGGCCGAAGGCCGCCACCGCCATTGTTGAAGCTACGCTCAACGCCGGCCACCTCTGGTCCTGATGCTTGCACCAAACGATGCGGCTCGTCACCAGGAACCCGTAGGAACAAACGGCGCTCGAATTGAGCCACCATAGACGAAATCCGAGCCACGCCAGTGATTCAGGAGCTCGCCGGAGCTTCTCCGGTGGCCGGACGGTGCCCCCGCCTACGTGGCCAGGCTAGGGCCACTGCCAGGGTCGCTGGCCGGTGGGCCAGGCTGACCCCGTTTACCAGTTGACTGGTCAACCCTGCTGACTGGACTCGGCCAGTCAATGACAGGTGGGGCCCGACCCCGCCCCCCTCTGTATGACATGTGGGCCCAGGTTTAAGTTAACCCTAATGACATGTTTATCTAATTTAAATAATTATATTAACCTAATTAGCCACTGACTAGTGGATCCCCCTACTAAACTAATGTGTTTTTATTAAAACTAAGACCTGTTTAGCCCACTGTCTATGACAGGTGGGGCCTAGCTGTCAGGTTTGACCTGAGACGGCTAGGTTGACTGCTGACGCAATGATGACATCATGCTGACATCATATCTGCTTTTTTGTATTAAATTAATTCTGTGAATTTCATAAAATGATTAAAACTTTAAAAATTAATAGAAAATAATCCGTAGCTCAGATGAAAAGGTTTTACACATGAAAGTTGATCGGAAAAAGCCCACGAATCCGAATACGCTGTCTGTTTATCTTTCACATGCTCCTACCATGATGAACATGGACATTTAGCATTAGGATCATCTGACCGGTAAAAGCCAGAGACCCGGAAAATATCTTCAGATATTCTTCCGATCCGTCCGCGACGTATAATACTCTGTTAGTGCATGCCTAGCCCTGCATGTTGCCATGTCATGCATTGTGATTGCATTTGTGCTTTATATTTATTGTTTCTTCCCCCCTCTTCTCTCCGATAGACCCGAGACTGACGGTGCTGCCGGGTACAACTACACCATTGACGATCAGCCTTTTGTCACAGAGCAGCAAGGCAAGCAACCCTCCCTTGAGCATTTTGATATTGCCCATTTCTTCCCCTCTCAGTCTTGCATTAGATTATGCTACTATATTAGTTAGCTCCTATTCTAATGCATAGCCTGTTTTTGATGAACTGTTACTATACATGCAACCATATCAATTGCTTAGTATAGGTTGATCAATAAATCCCATGTGACCCCCTTAGTCCCAGTTGCCCCTGCTTCTTCATCGACGACCTGACGACTCGACGGCCCGAAGACTTGACGACTCGGTCAACCGACCAACGAGCCAGGCCCCTCACATCACCACACACCCCTTTAGTATGGCACTGCAGAGCTACTACCGACTACCGAGGGTGATACCTCACTTAGCACTCCCGGTGTTAATTCTGTAGCGTACCTAATCGATCGTGGGTATCGAGGGTGATTCCTCCTTCCCATTTATCGATAGCTACTTTTGTCATACACATACCTCGAGTGGGATCCATCGAGGGTGATTCCTCGGATATCCACTTGGTGTATAAACACACAGTTACTTCAACTTGACCTTGTATACATGTGAAATATGGGACTGGAGGGACAGGCGGTACCACCCTGGTTGAGGTGGACTTGAGTTCCCGACAGTCTTGAGCCGGGTTGGCCCCAAGGGTACCCGTGTGTAAGATGTGGTGGGATGCGCCGGTAAGGCATCCAAAAGGGTGATCATGAGGCGTGGACTGGCGAACGAGGCCTTTGCCACACATCCTCGAGACGGGGCAACAGGGCCGCACTTTATGGGTCGCGCTTGCCCCGCATTAATAAAATGTTAATGGGTTGGGTATTTGACCTGAGTTGGTCGTTTGACCTATTACGCATCAAACCTTCACGTGGGAGAAGTTCAGACTATGGAGTCCAGGAGATGGAGTACGTCGGAGATGACTACTACACCATCGCAGGAGCCTACTACTACGTGGAGGAAGCCCCCAACCAGCAGTAGGGTAGGAGGTTTCCAGGCAGGAGGCCTCGCCTCTTTCGATCCGTTGTTATGTTTGTGTTAGCCTTCTTAACGAAAAACTTGTTTAACTAATGTCTGTACTCAGATATTGTTTGCTTCCGCTGACTCGTGCTTGTCGAGTTTTGTATTCGAGCCCTCGAGGCCTCTGGCTTGTAAAATGAAGTTGTATGACTTTAATTTGTGTCTAGAGTTGTGTTGTCATATTGATTAGTGCGTCCCTGATCTTGTTCGTACGCATTGCATGTATGTTTAGCGTCTGTTCGAAATCGGGGGCGTCACAATCTCCCATATCACGATCTCATCCGAGAGCCCGTGGTGGGGAGGCGTCGCTACTGCTGCTCTCTTGGCGTCCGCCATGATCGCCTGTTGGTAGGCCGCCGATCCCTTCCATGTAGGAAAGAGATAAGAGCATCTCTAGCCGCGGTCCCAAAGGACCTCTCCAGGCCCCTTTTTTTATCGCTGGCGGGCAAAAAAATGGTCGCGGACCCAAGACGCCGATTTTCGCCAGTTGGGTCCTTTTTTGGGCCGACAAACCCACGCCGAACATAGGGCGCTGGGGGTCTCTTGGGCGCGCCGGCTGCAGCAAAAAGGCGGGTGGGTCCGAGGTGTCAGTGAGACCGGCTGCCACTTCCCGCGCTTGCCCCCTCCTTTTCCTCTATCCCGCTGTTTCTTCCCTCCATTCTCTCCATTTCCCTCCATCTCCCTCTCTCCACCGCCATGCTGCCGAAGAAGTACGTCGCCCCTCGGCAAGCCCCTGGCCCGGCCGTGCAAGGCCCATGCGCCGATGGCAAGGCCGCCAGGGTTGACAAACGCCGAGTGGAAGGCCGACATTGAGCGGAGGGAAGCGGTGACCACCGGTCGCCGCAACAGACTCCTCATGAAGAAATCCCGAGAAGCAGCAGCGGTGGCAGCGGCGGTGGTAGCGGCGGTTGAGCAGGAGGTGTCGTCTCTCCGGCCGATCTTCCCGGGGCGATAGCCGACAGGCCCGTTCCCACAAGGCGCCAGCCAGCAAAGCGCCGCATCTCCGACAACCCTCACTTTCCTTCGCCGAACTTCCCTTCGTCGGCATGGGGATGTTGGAAATATGCCCTAGAGGCAATAATAAATTGGTTATTATTGTATTTCATGGTTCATGATAATTGTCTATTGTTCATGCTATAATTGTGTTAACCGGAAACCATAATACATGTGTGAATACATAGACCACAACATGTCCCTAGTGAGCCTCTAGTTGACTAGCTCGTTGATCAATAGATGGTCACGGTTTCATGGCCATGGACATTGGATGTCGTTGATAACGGGATCACATCATTAGGAGAATGATGTGATGGACAAGACCCAATCCTAAGCATAGCACTAGATCGTGTAGTTCATTTGCTAAAGCTTTTCAATGTCAAGTATCGTTTCCTTAGACCATGAGATTGTGCAACTCCCGGATACCGTAGGAATGCTTTGGGTGTGCCAAACGTCACAACGTAACTGGGTGGCTATAAAGGTGCACTACGGGTATCTCCGAAAGTATCTGTTGGGTTGGCACGAATCGAGACTGGGATTTGTCACTCCGTGTGACGGAGAGGTATCTCTGGGCCCACTCGGTAAGACATCATCATAATGAGCTCAATGTGACTAAGGAGTTAGCCACGGGATGATGTATTACAGAACGAGTAAAGAGACTTGCCAGTAACGAGATTGAACAAGGTATGGGGATACCGACGATCGAATCTCGGGCAAGTATCATACCGATAGACAAAGGGAATTGAATACGGGATTGATTGAATCCCCGACATCGTGGTTCATCCGATGAGATCATCGTGGAGTACGTGGGAGCCAACATGGGTATCCAGATCCCGCTGTTGGTTATTGGCCGGAGAAGTGTCTCGGTCATGTCTACGTGTCTCCCGAACCCGTAGGGTCTACACACTTAAGGTTCGATGACGCTAGGGTTATAGGGAAATGGTATACGTGATTACCGAAGGTTGTTCGGAGTCCCAGATGAGATCCCGGACGTCACGAGGAGCTCCGGAATGGTCCGGAGGTAAAGATTGATATATAGGAAGTCCAGTTTTGGTCACCGGAAAGTTTTCGGGCTCATCGGTAGTGTACCGGGAGTGCCGGGAGGGTGCCGGAGGACCCCCGGGAGGGGTGTGACGACCAAAGGACCACATGGGCTGTTAGATAAAGTGTGCCAGCCCTTATTGGGCTGGGCAAGACTTTTGCTAAAGGCCCATGCGGCTGGAGATAAGGAGATAAGGCAAAAAGGATTTAAAAGGAGGAGATCCACCTCCCTTGTGGGAGGTGGACTCTCCCTTTAATTCGGCCGGCCATCTCCTCTTTGGAGTAGAGGCCAAGCCAGCCCTCCACGTCCCTCCTCCTATATATACTTGAGGTTTTGGATGTTTTGAGATAGGATTTGATCTCTCTCTCTCACGGCAAAGCCCTACCTCTCTTCTTCCTCCTCCGCAGCGCTTAGGCGAAGCCCTGTCGGATTACCTTGCTACTCCACCACCACCACGCCGTCGTGCTGCTGTTGGAGCCCTTCCCCAACCTCTCCTTCCTCCTTGCTGGATCAAGGTGTTGGAGACGTCACCGGGCTGCACGTGTGTTGAACGCGGAGGTGCCGTCCGTTCGGCACTTGATCGGATCTACCGCGATCTGAATCGCTGCGAGTACGACTCCATCAACCGCGTTCTTGTAACGCTTCCGCTTAGCGATCTTCAAAGGTATGAAGATCCACTCTCCCCTTGCTCGTTGCTGGTTTCTCCATAGATGGATCTTGGTGAACGCGTAGGAAAATTTTGATTTACTACTACGTCTCCCAACAGTGGCATCATGAGCTAGGTCTATGCGTAGAATCCATGCACGAGTAGAACACAAAGCAGTTGTGGGCGTCGATTTTGTTAATATGCTTGCCATTACTAGTCTTATCTTGATTCGACGGTATTGTGGGATGAAGCGTCCCGGACCAACCTTACACGTACGCTTACGTGAGACCGGTTCCACCGCCTGACATGCACTAGTTGCATAAGGTGGCTAGCGGGTGTCTGTCTCTCCCACCTTAGTCGGATTGGATTCGATGAAAAGGGTCCTTATGAAGGGTAAATAGCAATTGGCATATCACGTTGTGGTTTTGACGTAGGTAAGAAACGTTCTTGCTAGAAACCTATAGCAACCACGTAAAAACTTGCAACTACAAATTAGAGGACGTCTAACTTGTTTTTGCAGCATATGCCGTGTGATGTGATATGGCCAAAAGGATGTGATGTGATGCATTGTGATGTATGAGATTGATCATGTTCTTGTAATAGGGTTCACGACTTGCATGTCGATGACTATGACAACCGGCAGGAGCCATAGGAGTTGTCTTACATTATTGTATGACCTGCGTGTCAATCATGAACGCCATGTAATTACTTTACTTTATTGCTAAGCATTAGCCATAGTAGTAGAAGTAATAGTTGGCGAGACAACTTCATGAAGACACAATGATGGAGATCATGGTGTCGTGCCGGTGACAATGATGATCATCGTGCCCCGAAGATGGAGATCATAGGAGCAAGATGATGTTGGCCATATCATGTCACTATATTGATTGCATGTGATGTTTATCATGTTTACATCTTATTTGCTTAGAACGACGGTAGTAAATAAGATGATCTCTCAATAAAATTTCAAGAGAAGTGTTCACCCTAACTGTGCACCGTTGCTAAGGATCGTTGTTCCGAAGCACCACGTGATGATCGGGTGTGATAGGTTCTAACGTTCGCATACAACGGGTGTAAGCCAGATTTACACACGCGAAACACTTAGGTTGACTTGACGAGCCTAGCATGTACAGACATGGCCTCGGAACACGGAAGACCGAAAGGTCGAACATGAGTCGTATAGAAGATACGATCAACATGGAGATGTTCACCATGGATGACTAGTCCGTCTCACGTGATGATCGGACACGGGCTAGTTGACATGGATCATGTATCACTTGGAAGACTAGAGAGATGTCTATCTAAGTGGGAGTTCATTAATAATTTGATTAAATGAACTTAATTATCATGAACTTAGTCTAAAAATGTCCTTGCAAATTATGTCGTAGATAGCTCGCGCTGTAGCTCCCCAGTTTTATTGATACAATCCTAGAGAAAAGTAAGTTGAAAGTTGATGGTAGCAATAATACGGACTGGGTCCGTGATCTGAGGATTGTCCTCATTGCTGCACAGAAAGCTTATGTTTTTGATGTACCGCTAACTGCATCACTCCCTCAAGCGTTGTCTGTAGATGTTGTGAACATATGACAGGCACTTTTTGATGACTACGTGATAGTTCAGTGCGTCATGCATTACGGCTTAGAATTGAGGCTTCAAAATGTTTTGAACGTCACAGAACATATGAGATGTTCTAGGAGCTGAGATTGTGATCTCAAGCTCGTGCCTATGTTGAGAGGTATGAGACCTCCAACAAGATTCTTTGCCTGCAAGATAAAGGAGAATAGCTTAATCGGTGAGCGTGTTCTCAGATTGTCTGGGTGCTACAATCACTTGAATCAAGTGGGAGTTAATCTTCCAGATGAGATAGTGATTAATGCAGTTCTCCAAGTCACTGCCACCAAGCTACTAGAGCTTCGTGATGAACTATAACATGCCAGGGATGGATAAGATGATCTCTGAGTTGTTCGTGATGTTTGACACCACGAAGGTAGAAATCAATAAGGAGCATCAAGTGTTGATGGTTAAGTGAAAACCACTAGTTTCAAAAGGGGCAAGGGCAAGAAGGGAAAAACTTCAGGAATGGCAAGCCAGTTGTTGCTCTAGTGAAGAAACCCAAGGTTGAGCCCGAACCCGAGACTAAGTGCTTCTGTTATGAGGAGAATGTTCGCTGAAGCGGAAAAACCCTAGATGATTGGTAGATAAGAAGGCTGGTAATGTCAATGGAAGTATATTTGATATACGTGTTAGTGATGTGTACCTTGCTGGTACTCCTAGTAGCACCTGGGTATTAGATACCGGTTCGGTTGCTAAGTGTTAGCAACTCGAAATAAAAGCTACGGAGTAAATGGAGACTAGCTAGGTGAAAGGTGACGATGTGTGTTGGAAGTATTTCCAAGATTGATGTGATCACCATCGCACGCTCTCTCTACCTTCAGGATTTGTGATAAACCTAAATAAATGTTATTTGGTGTTTGCGTTGAGCATAAACGTGATTAGATCATGATTAGTGCGATACGGTTATTCATATAAGTTAGAGAATAATGGTTATTCTGTTTACATGGATAATGCCTTCAATGGTCATGCACCCACTCGAAATGGTTTATCGAATCATGATCGTAGTAGTACACATATTCATAACATTGGTACCAAAAGATACAAAGTTAATAATGATAGTACCACATGCTTGTGGCACTGCCACGTAATGTCATATTGGTATAAATCGCATGAAGAAACTCCATGATGATGGATGATTTTTGACTCACTCGATTTCGAATCGGTTGAGACATGCGAGCCATGCCTCTTGGGCAAGATGACTGAGACCCCGTCATCCAATATGATGGAGTGGGCAAGTGGCTTATTGGAATTAATACATGTTGATGTATGTGGTCCAATGAGTGTTGAAACACGCAGTGGATATCGTTGTTTTTCTTTACCTTCACTGATGATTTGAGTAAATATGGGGATATTTACTTAATGAAACACGAATCTGAAATGTTTGAAAGGTTCAAGGAGTTTCAGAGTGAAGTTAAAGATCATCGTGACAAGAAGATAAATGTCTATGATATGATCATGGAGGTGAATATCTAAGTTACGAGTTTGGTATGCAATTTTAGACAATGTGGAAATTGTTTCACAGCTCACGCCTCCTGGAACACCATAGTGTGATGGTGTGTTCGAACGTCGTAGTCGTGCTCTATTGGATATAGTGAGTACTATGATGTCTCTTATCGTTTTGCCACTATCGTTATGGGGTTATGCATTAAAGACAAATCCATTCACTTTAATAGGGCACCATCTAAGTCTGTTGAGATGACACCGTGAGAATTATGGTTTGACAGAAGCCTAAGCTGTCATTTCTTAATATTTGGGGCTGCGACGCTTATGTGAAAATGGGTTTTTCACCTAGCGAGCTCAAACTCAAAGCAGACAAATGCATCTTCATAGAATACCCTAATGAGACATTGGGTATACCTTCTATCTCAGATCCAAGCGCAAAAGGTGTTTGTTGCTAAGAACGGGTCCTTTCTTGAGAAAGAGTTTCTCTCGAAAGAATTGAGTGGGAGGAAGATAGAACTTGATAAGGTTGTTGAACCTTTGTTTCAACCAGAGAATAGCGCAACACAGAAAGATGTTTCTGTAGAGCCTACTCAGTTGAAAAGGAAGTTAATGATGATGATCATGAAGCTTCGGATCAAGTCACTATCGAACCTCGTAGGTCGACAAGGACGCGTACTGCTCCTGAGTAGTACGACAACCCTGTCTTGGAAATCATGTTGTTGGACAACGATGAACCTACGAACTATGGAGAAGCGATGGTGGGCCCGGATTCCAACAAATGGCTAGGAGCCATGAAATCCGAGAAAGGATCCATGTATGAAAACCAAGTATGGACTTTGGTAGACTTGCCTGTTGAATGGCGGGTCATTGAGTACAAATGGACTTTTGAGATAAACATAGACGCTAATGGTGAAATGTCACCGTTTATAAAGCTCGACTTGTCGCAAAGAAGTTTCCGCCAAGTTCAAGGAGTTTGACTGCAATGAGATTGTCTCATCTGTAGCGATGCTAAAAGTCTATTAAAATTTTGTTAGCAGTTGCTGCATTTTTCGATTATGAAATCTGGCAGATGGATGACAAAACAAGGTTTCCGTAATGGTTTCTGTGAGGAAGAGTTGTATGTGATACAACCAGAAGGTTTTGTCAATCCTAAGGATGCTAATAATATGCAAACTCCAGCGATCCTTCTATGGACTGGAGCAAGAATCTCGGAGTTGGAATATATGCTTTGATGAGGTGATCAAAGTGTTTAAGTTTATACAAAGTTTATGAGAAACTTGTATTTGCAAGAAAGTGAGTGGGAGCACTATAGAATTTCTTATAAGAATATGTAGTTGACATATTATTGATCGGAAATGATGTAGAATTTCTGGAAGAGCATGAAGGGTTGTTTGAAAAGAGTTTTTTTCAAAGGAAGACCCAGATAAAGCTACTATTTTATTGAGCATCAAGATCTATAGGGATAGATCAATTCGCTTGATAAGTTTTTTCGACGAAGACATACCTTGACAAGTTTTTGAAGGAGTTCAAAATAGATGGGTCAAAGAAGGAGTTCTTGACTGTATTGTAAGGTGTGAAATTGAGTAAGACTCAATACCCGACCACGGCAGAAGATAAAGAAAAGATGAGTGTCATCTCCTATGCTTTAGCCATAGGCTCTATATAGTATGCCATGCTGTGTACCGCACCTGTGTGTGCCTTGCCATGAGTCTGTCAAGGGGTACAAGAGTAATCCAAGAGTGGATCACTGGACAACGGTCAAAGTTATCCTTAGTAACTTGAGAACTAAGGAAATATTTCTCGATTATGGAGGTGATAAAGAGTTCATCGTAAAGTGTTACGATGATGCAAGCTTTAAAACCAATACGGATGACTCTTAGTAGAAATCCAGCTACGTATAGTGGAGCAGCCATTTGGAATAGCTCCAAGTGGAGCGTGGGAGCAGTATCTACAAATATGAAATGGAAAGTTTGCAAAGGTACACACGGATCTGAATGTCGCAGACCCGCTGACTAAAAACCTCTTTCACGAGCAGAACATGAACAAACCCCAGAACTTATTGGGTGTTAATCACATGATGATATGATCACATGGTGATGTAAGTGTTAATCACATGGTGATGTGAACTAGATTATTGACTCTAGTGCAAGTGGGAGACTATTGGAAATATGCCCTAGAGGCAATAATAAATTGGTTATTATTGTATTTCATGGTTCATGATAATTGTCTATTGTTCATGCTATAATTGTGTTAACCGGAAACCATAATACATGTGTGAATACATAGACCACAACATGTCCCTAGTGAGCCTCTAGTTGACTAGCTCGTTGATCAATAGATGGTCACGGTTTCATGGCCATGGACATTGGATGTCGTTGATAACGGGATCACATCATTAGGAGAATGATGTGATGGACAAGACCCAATCCTAAGCATAGCACTAGATCGTGTAGTTCATTTGCTAAAGCTTTTCAATGTCAAGTATCGTTTCCTTAGACCATGAGATTGTGCAACTCCCGGATACCGTAGGAATGCTTTGGGTGTGCCAAACGTCACAACGTAACTGGGTGGCTATAAAGGTGCACTACGGGTATCTCCGAAAGTATCTGTTGGGTTGGCACGAATCGAGACTGGGATTTGTCACTCCGTGTGACGGAGAGGTATCTCTGGGCCCACTCGGTAAGACATCATCATAATGAGCTCAATGTGACTAAGGAGTTAGCCACGGGATGATGTATTACAGAACGAGTAAAGAGACTTGCCAGTAACGAGATTGAACAAGGTATGGGGATACCGACGATCGAATCTCGGGCAAGTATCATACCGATAGACAAAGGGAATTGAATACGGGATTGATTGAATCCCCGACATCGTGGTTCATCCGATGAGATCATCGTGGAGTACGTGGGAGCCAACATGGGTATCCAGATCCCGCTGTTGGTTATTGGCCGGAGAAGTGTCTCGGTCATGTCTACGTGTCTCCCGAACCCGTAGGGTCTACACACTTAAGGTTCGATGACGCTAGGGTTATAGGGAAATGGTATACGTGATTACCGAAGGTTGTTCGGAGTCCCAGATGAGATCCCGGACATCACGAGGAGCTCCGGAATGGTCCGGAGGTAAAGATTGATATATAGGAAGTCCAGTTTTGGTCACCGGAAAGTTTTCGGGCTCATCGGTAGTGTACCGGGAGTGCCGGGAGGGTGCCGGAGGACCCCCGGGAGGGGTGTGACGACCAAAGGACCACATGGGCTGTTAGATAAAGTGTGCCAGCCCTTATTGGGCTGGGCAAGACTTTTGCTAAAGGCCCATGCGGTTGGAGATAAGGAGATAAGGCAAAAAGGATTTAAAAGGAGGAGATCCACCTCCCTTGTGGGAGGTGGACTCTCCCTTTAATTCGGCCGGCCATCTCCTCTTTGGAGTAGAGGCCAAGCCAGCCCTCCACGTCCCTCCTCCTATATATACTTGAGGTTTTGGATGTTTTGAGATAGGATTTGATCTCTCTCTCTCACGGCAAAGCCCTACCTCTCTTCTTCCTCCTCCGCAGCGCTTAGGCGAAGCCCTGTCGGATTACCTTGCTACTCCACCACCACCACGCCGTCGTGCTGCTGTTGGAGCCCTTCCCCAACCTCTCCTTCCTCCTTGCTGGATCAAGGTGTTGGAGACGTCACCGGGCTGCACGTGTGTTGAACGCGGAGGTGCCGTCCGTTCGGCACTTGATCGGATCTACCGCGATCTGAATCGCTGCGAGTACGACTCCATCAACCGCGTTCTTGTAACGCTTCCGCTTAGCGATCTTCAAAGGTATGAAGATCCACTCTCCCCTTGCTCGTTGCTGGTTTCTCCATAGATGGATCTTGGTGAACGCGTAGGAAAATTTTGATTTACTACTACGTCTCCCAACAGGGGATACACGTCCTCGCCGGAATATGTCGACGGCGATGCCCTCGGCGGATTCAACCCCAACATTACCTTCCCCCTCACGCCTTCCGCCTTCTCCGCCGGCCACCCCAACGCCTAGTATGACTCACTTGTGATGGGTCTGTGGCGCGGCCCTCTGCCCTTCACGCCCAGCGCAACGTCGCAGTACAGCAATGCCGATGCCGAGATGGAGGACATCATCAACACTGGCTCCGCCGCGGCGGCCTTGTGCCCCGGATTTGGTACGCAAGAGGCGGAGGACAGCGGCGACATGGATGACGCCGAGCCCGAAGAGGAGGAGGAGGAAGAGATTGAGGAGGTAGAACCGGTGCCGGAACCCGCGCCGGCGAAGGGAAAAGGGAAACAGAAGAGGAAGATGAGGTCGGCCAAAGGCAAGCCGGGCGAGCCCCGCATCAAGCGGACGTCGGTGGAAGACGTGTGCCTCGCCGAAGCATGGAAGCTGGTCAGCATGGACCGGATCACCGGCGCAAACCAGAACACCGAGACCTACTGGAAGAGGATCAAGGCGGCTTTCAACGAGCGCAACTTGGTCGACCAAGAGTTCACCGGCACGTACATGGACCGCGGCACCAAGGCCATGTCCAACCATTGGGGGGCATTCAAACGGCGTGCAACAAGTGGCATGGCATCCAGGAACAAGTCCATGCTCGCCCAGAGAGCGGCGCGAGCGCCGAGCAGCAGGTATGTTCGCCGACTCTGGTTGTCTTTCACCGATCCGCGCCATCCTTTCACCGTCGAACAGTTGTCTTTTTTGGCGCAGATGGTTCGGATGTTCTACTTCTTTCACCGGGACACCGGCTTCGACTTCAAGTTCCTCCATGTCTTCACCCGGATCGAGTCCTGCGAGAAATGGGCCGAGGTCCGGCATCATCTCGCCAACAAGGACGACGTGCTCAACCCGGATGCGCCTATTCCTGGGGCGGTAGAAGGGTGGTAGATGGGAACAACAAGGGGATGAAGGTCAGGAACGACGCGTCGGCTGCCGAGCTCCTCCAAGCGTCGATCGAGCAATGCATCGTCGATGCAAAGACTCACACTGCCCTGAGGGAGGAGAAGACGAAGGCGAGGTGGTCGGCGTTGATGACGAAGCAGGACCAACATCGTCGCGAAGAAGCGCAACACCGACATGGCGTTTCTCATGGGAGGCATTGCGGCGGACATGGACCCGATGGTGAAGGCATGGTACCTGGCGGAGCGCGACTCATCCTCAACCGCATGCCGGCGCAGCACCCCGCGCCGCCCACGCCGCCGCCGAGACCGCCCGTGTCTCAGACGTTGCCCGCTACGCCGACCTCGCCGCCGTCTACCGCTACGACGACCACTACCGCTATGCCGACCTCGCCTACGACGACCGACATGCCGGCCTCTCCTGTTTCTATGGCCGACGATGGGGAGCTGGTCGTTTTAGAAGTTCTATGCTCACGCCCCTGCTTTTTTTGTACGCCTGACTATTGGCATGTTTTGATCATTGAACTTGTGGCGATCGTCGAAACCGATAGCATGATGGATGCCGACTGTGGCATGGCCGACGCCGATACCCCGAACTTGCGTCATTTTTTGGGCAGCAGGAAACACAATGTTTAAAATTGCATGCCCGCACCGGGGCCACGACTGGAAAGCCGAGCCCTCCCTCCCCCACCCCCACCCCAGGCCGATTTTAGCGCCGGCTGGCCCCAGACGGCACTAAAATCATCCCTTGGTGGGGCAACGACTGGAGATGCTCAAAGACGGCAGAACTAGGTCATTCGGTTTTTTTAGCGGTGGAACTAGGTCTTTCGTGCTACTCGCAATTTGTAACGGACATGGCTGGGCTCTGTATTCTTAGCCAGTTGTTTTATGGGGAGGTTGTTTCTTTTTCGAGGAAATGTTCGCTACAAAAAGTACACAAAAATATACTTCATCTGTTCGGAAATATTTGTCAATGGATATAAATGTATGTATTTAGAATTAAAATACGTTTAGATACATTAATTTTTCTTTAACAAATAATTCCGGACGGATATAATGTAAATAAAGTACATCTAAAAAAAGAGCACGCAAAAATATGGAGATTCAGTTCTTTTCCTTATCTATACTTACTTTACTAATAAAGGAAATAGGTATTCTTGGTCCGTCATGCTATTTTACATAAATCCCCTATTATATTTTATATTAAACCCGCAATACAAATCAAATATATTTTTAATTATTCCTATCTTGTAAACCCTAACTCCAAATTTAACATGTTATATATGTAATTTGATTAGAAAAATATGTGAAATATGAATATTATATTACTTTACATGTTAACCATTTAAAAATACTATTTGAGTTTCAACCTTAATTAATAGTGCATTGTTGTTATGTTTTTTTAAATACCCATATCTTGTAAACCCTAACTTCAAATTTAACATACTATATATGGAATTTGATTAAAAAAAATTTGTAGAACCTCAATATGATATTATTTTAAACGTTGACCATTTTAAAAATACTATTTGGGATGCAGCCTTAATAAATAATGCATTATCCTTTTTTTATTTTATACCGATCCGGATTGGAAATAAACAACTTAACAAAATTAGGATTGAAAACGGAATTGAAGGTCAATTTGCTAGAGAAACTCAATAAATAAAGACATGCATGACACGAAATAAAAAAGAGGCCCAATAAAGATGGGATGTGCCCTACAAAAATAAAATAAAAAGAGAGAATGAAAAAAATACTTGCACATACAAAATAAATATGTCTGTAGTTTTCAAAACAGATAAAATAAGAGGTGAAGACCATATGAAATGTAGCTATCTACGACAATTGTTGGGCTTGAGGACAAAAAAAATGCGACACCAACATCTTCTTTCACACATGTTGTAAACAATAAGCCAAAAGACCCTTTAGCAAAGGGATAGGTAAATTATGAGAAAGACGGTGTTGGCGAACCAAACTGGATGAGCATAGAGGAGCCATAAGGAGTTCCAGAGCAATGTTTGAAGTCAGAGTGAAGCAAGGAGGAGCTCGAGACGACTGTGCGAGGGTGAGCTTGATGTCATGGAGTGAAGCCAGCAGTTAGAATGATGTTGAACATGTCCTGAGTTGGTGATGCTTAAACTGGAAACCACCGATGATGCACACATGTCTTCGTAGTATGGTAATGTGTCATCGTGTGTTTTTATCGTTTTCTTTTGTCCGTAACTACACCCTATTCCGCACAAGACATGTATAAATGGAGGATCACTTGCCCATTTTTATGTACCTATTAAATTTACATGTAAGCTGTGTGGAAATAGAAACCATGGAATCTTGAACTGCGCTTTTCTACGCTAAGACCATCTTTGTGTGGGTTGTAGCTACAAATTCTCAGATTATATACCATCTTTTATAAGAGCATGTGGTATTTTTTTTCTCAGATTATATACCATTTTTTATAATAGTATGTGGTATTTTTTTTTTCGTTGCAACGCACGGCCCATTTGTTAGAAATTATTAAAACATGGAACAAAACTCGACAGCAATATAGCAATATGTTTGTGGCCACGGTGATGATAGCAAATGTGCGGAGGTGCTTTCTGAACTAATGTCGATCAAGGCACATCTAGCCGTTCTCCACGAAACTAAAATCCAGCCATATATACATGAATGTGTGATTTTTCTTTGGAAAATTTTCAAGAATATGGTGGTCAGGTACGCTAGCTAGTGTAAGCTCAGTGGCGATTGCAACACATTGGAGAAACCAATTTAACATAACCCATATCCAGGTCAGAAATAAGGCCTTCTGATGAACAAGTTTATAGGTCCGCGACATCACTCCATCACAATAAATTAGCTCAAAGATACCACTCCCTTCATCCTAAAATAAGTGTCCCTGATTTAGTACAACTTATTTGTACGGAGGGAGTAGCTTTCTTCTACCAAAGGAAAGTTTGCATCAACAATCTGGAGCAGCTAGCTTAGAATTTCAAGCCACAAACCGATGCCTGAAATTCACCCACGTAATTGTTGGCGGATCAAATATCTCATGTTGGAGCATCTTCAGTTGGGATGCGTGGTCTTCGTGCCAGCCCTTGGATCCTCCTAATCCACCACGGTGAATCGCGCTGCAACGAAGTACTTCCGTGTGCAACAGCTTAACGACCATCCACATGTCAGCTAAGGCAGGGACTACCGACCTAGTTCTGGTTCCAGTGTGGTCTCAGCTTATTTAATTAGTGATGATGAAAGAAACACTTCCAACTAGGAATCAAGCATTGCCAATCCTGAGCCACAAGAAGTAACAATGGACGAAATTATCCTTCTCTGAAGATCCTTGTAGTCCAGTGCTAGCACGACGTCCCAACTCGCATTCTCCCTGCAACAAACCAAATAGTAAACCGTAAGGTCATGTCCAGCACAAACGGGGATACAGAATATATATGGCTGTTTAAGCATAATGAAGTGGCACCGGTTGTAATCGTCTGCCTCGCCTAATCCTTCAAGCATCGGAGTAAATATGCTAACGAGTGTTTCCAGCACCATTCTGTCATTTTCCTTGATCTGAGCACATCAAGAAAAAAAGGTCTCGCTTTCAGTTATTTGTCAAGCGTATGGCATGCTTCACGCGTCATTCAGGAAACCAAAAACAGATTCTTACATCAGCCTCTGGCGTAGATTCGTGATGATCACAATTTAGAGCAGCACGGAGATGAGACAACAATGGCGGAGGCAGGCCATATGTGGGAGGTCCTTGTGATCTGCACAACCATGTCCCACGAACCATATGATTGGTTACACTTGTACTCACAGACTGGGCGGTGCTGTCCTCCTCATGAACAGACGTATCAAGATCTGCACATAATTCAACAATGGTAATATAATCTTGTGTATATTTACTTACTTTCATTCCCAGATAAGGAAAATGTGCCCAAAATGCAGCAGAGCCTATATAAACTGTGCCTAGTCCCTCAGCATTGAAAGGCCCATTGTGTTTACAAAGTAAGTCAAGAGCACCAGATGAAGCAACTTAAGTCAATATAAATTAGTCATCAGTATCACAGATCCAGGGTAACCATCATAACATTGGCAAAGAGAAAGCAGTTGTAACTTCTCTATCTAAAGAGACACATATATTTAAGGAATGATGCTTAGGCAAAACCTTACCCAAAGGTATAACATCGTAAGGGTTGTCTTCTCTTGGTAGGAAGCCATAGAAGGTAATTAGATGTGACCCTGGATGTTTCCCATAACTGAGGAAACATTGGGCTCCTGCTTCACAAGGTCTCGACAAAGGAAACTTCAAAGACATTGTAGCTTGATCTACTCGGCCATAGTTAAGAATATGTGGAGTCACCTACATAGAACATGACAAGTCACTCGGAGACAAAAGAAACAATACTTTGGAACCAATTCAGAGACAAAGTTACAAACCGAGTGATTCATAAGTCCAGCAACAGGAATCAAGCACGTTGTTAATTTCCCGCTACTTAAAACAACCATCATACTATTAGAATACCATAATTCACACGCCCACAGAAAATTGTCCCAAGAGAATATGTCTTGTTGGAATATCTCAGGAAACTTGGTGGATAGCATTGGGAATAACTCATCGTATTGCTCACGCAAATGCTGAAATAAAGAACAAAAAAATTCTTCATACCATCACCAGATGAACAGTAACAAATTAACAAAGCAATTGACAAGGGTATTACCTGCCTAGCTTGCATTAACTCATCAAAAAGTAGGGTGCCTTCTAGTGCAGCAAGTGCATCGATTCCGAAACTCAAGCCTGATGCACATCATAAAATAATTTTTTTAACTTAGCACATGATAAAACTGCAGTGTCATAGCCTTTCATGGTCCCATGGAGGGCTGACATATACAAGCGTGGATTCGCTTTACGAATGACAATTAACTACTAATACCTGTATTGAAATTTGACAGAAGTGTCTCAAAGAACATCTTAAACTTTGAACATGGATTATGCCGCTCTCTCATGCTCCACAACAATAGCATAGTTTCAGTGGTGATGTTATTCACATCTTTCAACGCAAGAAACTGCAAAAGATAGCAAAGTCTTCATAATTGAACAACCAGGAACCCCCTCGGGCATTGAAAATCAACTCGAAAAAGCAAATTATTGACGGCAATGGACAAACAATCATCAGACTTCACTTGATAAAATATGCCAAGCAAGTGTATTAATTTTAACTAGAACCAGATTCATTTCATGTTGAACATCCAACTGCAGCAAGACATCGAGAAATTATATAGAGGGTTCCATGGTAGCTAGCCAGAACTTTTGCTGTCACAAATGAGGGACCGTGGGTGTTTTAGGGAATATGGAAATGAGATTAATGGTGAACATACCATATCAGACTGACAGAGAAGTTCCTCAGATATGATAAGGGACTCTGGAATTTCAAGTGCAATGTCACCCACACCTATATCTTCAGATGCTAGCATTCCTCTCCCAGCTCCTTCAAAAACTAGAATTTTGAGGATCAGTTAAGAAATAGTATAGCACTGAATATCTATCAACATAAGAATAGGTTGTTCATTGAAGGGAGGTCCAGCTGAGCAAACAAAACAAGCTTGGAGAACTGAATTCTAGTATAATAAGCACCACGAACTTATATGTAGAATGTCAGTTACATCCATTAATTCCTATAACTCAATTATATGGTTGTTTATCATGCCAACCCATAAAACTGTAGTCAGTTTCTATTAACCAAACAATCACTATTTTTCTAAAATAGCATGAACACCAGAGATTTTATAAGAAACTGCTGTTTACGTAAATACGATTAATAGAAAGATAAAACTTTATTATATTATACACAGAAAGATAACATAATCCAGACTTTCTTGTGGAAAATTCTTAGAAATTTTCTCAATTTTCAATGCGTTGAGTGCAGCACACAACACTCATGATCCAGTTATTAAAAAATAAAGATTCATGGAGACTTACATGCTATCTGCAATTTGCTTTTAACACCATGATGCTCCCCCCATTTAAGAAAAGAATCCTCAGTTTCATGGTTCTGTGTTTGAAGTGCCATTTGATGATTATCTGTCAATCCCACAGATCTGAGCCTAGCAAGTATCTCATCCAGTAGTAATTGCAATACTCCCTTGGCACCATCATTGGCAGCTATAAGCAATGTGTTGATAGTTTTGAGAAGCAGATTCAGGGACTCGAGTTCATTCCGTGCAGAGAATGGTCCATAATCATTGTCGCCAGCAAAATAAAGCTCCAGCTGCAGTAAGACGACAGAACTAAGAGGTTGAAATAAATAATCTCAAGTGCCTTTTTCTGTTACATCAGCAAGTTGATAATAACGATTATGGAACTCAAGAAGTCATAATACCTCGTCCATGTGAGCTACCCTAGCAGCATGGACCATCTTGTCAAGTAATTTGCAGGCATCAGCAACTGATGCAGAGATTGGAACCTGAAATACACAGGATAGTTTCCGACTCTCCAATTTTTTCTGCGTTTATAGGAAAGAAAGGGATTTGGTGAGAAATATTCAAGCTGAGTACAAGAGATCCAAATCCGAACACACAAGAGACTTGCACAGTTATAAATGGAAAAACAATGACAGGTCTTTCTCGTCCAAAGGGGAATATAAACAGAGTGCTCTGACATGAAAATTCAAACCAGAATCCAAGTGAAGAAAGAAATCCACATGTAACTGCACAAATCCAGATTTATTCATCGAATATTTGATATCCCAACACCACAGGAAGACAGACATTACCGGTAAACTGCCATTACTCGGCAACATTGCAGTATCGTCAGCACAGAGGAACGCATCCAGAAATTGGTAACATTTCCGCCCACCCAATTAAACCATGAGCCGCAAGTCCGCGCTATATATAGTTCCTATCTAAATTAACGCGGTTAGGATCGAAAAAGGAGCCCTTTGATTTGTCCTGCTCCCCGGGATGTAATTTGTTACTGAACTAAACACGACCTAAAGAAAGGGGAAAAAAGGAAGAAAATGTCGATACGAGTATGTGGCATGTCGAGGGAACCTTCTTATCATGGTGCAGGGGGTCCTCCACCGAGGGAGAAGGCAGGCGAACCACCAACACGTCACTTCCCGCCGCCGCCGCCATGGTCGGTCGCCTCCGGGACAGCGCAGCGGACCTTGATGGGTTTCGGGCGGAAGACTTGCCTGCCTCGATGCCCTACGGCCCATTTAGTGCTATGTAGTGGCCGGGTGTGTCATTGCGGCCCAGGGAGGCTGGGAGGGTGCCCTCGAAACCAGCCCAGGCGTCAGCGTCATCATCATCTGCGGCTGGCCGTTCCGCTCCCTTCCTTTCCCCCGTATATTCAGCACTAAAAAAATAGCACGCTATACAGTGTATAGAGAATTGTCTCGCTAAACTAATCAGTATGCAATGTCTCGCTAATAACACGTTATAACGCGATATAGCACGTTAATAACATATTTTTAGGAGCGGAGCTATTTTGTATAGCATGCTATTTTTTCCCTTGAAATTCAGTCGTGTCGCCGTTGTCTGTGACTGCAATGCGAACCCCTCCGACGAAACGACGCCCTTCCTTCCAGCTCCGTCAAGGTTTGGCCCTCTCTTTCCAGTCTGGAGATTTGTTCCGGCAAAGTTTAATCTTGGTTTCAGCCCTTCGATGTGGAGCTGCCAAAACGCCATCTCCGGACTAGATTGAAACAGAGCTGACATTGTTAGAGCATCTCTAGAAGATCCCGTATAATGCCCCGACCTGTAAAAAAACCATCAAAACACGGGTTCGCATGAAAAAAGCCGCCCGATCAGACACTATAAACGCGTCGGACCCGTAAAAAAATTTGGGCGCGATAAAATCCCACCTCCAACCCGCGAAAACACAGGTTTCCCCCTCGACCCGACGGTGCCCATATCTCAGAAAAGCGCTTGGCGGGAGGAACATTTCAGCCCATGCGCGTTCCCCACCCCCTTCTGCAACCGCCCGCCATCGGTTCCGCCCGTTCGTTGCCGGCGATTCCGACCATATCAAGGGACGGAATCATGTCGCCTGGTTGCCCCTCACCCGGTTCCACCTAGCCGCTTCACTAGCTTCCCGGATCAGCCAAGCCGAGCAGCCCCAAGTCACAGTCGCCTGTTGGGGAACGTTACATGGAAACAAAAAAATTCCTACACACACGCAAGATCTATCCATAGTGATGAGCATCTACGAGAGGGAGAGTAGATCTACATACCATTGTGGATCGCTAACTGGGAAGCGTCAAGAAACGCGGTTGATGTAGTCGAACATCTTCACCTTCCAAATCGCTAGCCGTCCCGCGATCCAATCACGATCTAGTGTCAAACGGACGGCACCTCGGCGTTCAGCACACATACAGCTCGATGACGATCTCCACCTTCTTGATCCAGTAAGAGGGAGCAAAGAGGTAGATGAGTTCTTCAGCAACACGAAGGCACGGCGACAGTGGTGGTGGAACTATTCCGGTAGGATTTCGCCTAAGCACCGCCGAAACTAGAGGATTTGATCTATCGGGGAGAGAGGGTTGCACCGTGGCTAGGGTTCTAGTGCGGCTGCCCTCTCTCCCCTCTAGTATATATAGGAGGAAGGGGATGGAAAATCCCAAGTGGACGAAGAGTTTCCAAGTGGGAGAGGAATCCTACACCAAGTAGGATTGGAGTTGGACTCCTCCACCTCCCCACTTCGTCCGACTCCTAGGGGGGAACCCTAGGGGCACCGGCCTCCCTCCCCTTCCTCCTATATATACAAGATCCCGTGGTTAACAATTTAGTCACATTGCTTGCAAGGCTTGTTGTGATGTTGTATACCGAGTGGGCCCTATGATACCTCTCCGTCACACGAAGTAACAAATCTCAGTCTTGATCCATGACCACTCAACAGACACCCTCGGAGATACCTATAGAACATCTTTATAGTCACCCAGTTACATTGCGACATTTGATACACACAAGGTATTCCTCCGGTGTTAGTGAGTCGCATGATCTTATGGTCAAAAGAACAGATAGTTGACATGCAGAAACTGTAGCAATAAACTGACACGATCATATGCTACGTTTACAGCTTGGGTCTTGTCCATCACATCGTTCTCCTAATGATGTGATCGCATTATCAAATGACATCTCATGTCTATGGCTAGGAAACCTTGGCCATCTTTGATCAACGAGTTAGTCTACTAGAGGCATACTAGGGACACAATGTTGTCTATGTATCCACACATATAATTGAGTTTCCAATCAGTACAATTATAGCATGGATAATAAATGATTATCATGAACAAAGAAACATAATAATAACCACTTTATTATTGCCTATACGGCATATTTCCAACAGTCTCCCACTTGCACTAGAGTCAATAATCTAGTTCACATCATTATGTGATTTACATTGTAATGAATCTAACACCCATACAGTTCTGGTGTTGATCATGTTTAGCCATTGGAAGAGGTTTAGTCAAGGGGTCTCTGACATTTAGATCCATGTGCACTTTGCAAATATTTATGTCCTCCTCCTTGATGTAATCGCGAATGGAATTGAAGCGTCTCTTTATGTGTCTGGTCCTCTTGTGAAACCTTGGTTCCTGGGAAAGAACAATGGCATTAGTGTTGTCATAGAACAAAGTCATTGGATTCAACGCACTGGGCACTACTCCAAGATCTGTCATGAACTCCTTTATCCAGACACCTTCCTTCGCCGCCTCTAAGGCAGCGATATACTCCGCTTCGCATGTAGAATCAGCTACCACGCTCTGCTTGGAACTGCATCAGCTTACCGCTCCCCCATTAAGAATAAATACGTATCCGGTTTGAGACTTAGAGTCATACAGATCAGTATCAAAGCTTGCATCGACGTAACCCTTTACGACGAGTAGCTCTTGACCACCTCCATAAACGAGTAACATTTATTTAGTCCTTTTTAGGTACTTAAGTATATTTTTGACCGCCGTCCAGTGCTCCACTCCTGGATCACTTTGAAACCTTCCAACCAAACTTATGACAAGGTTGACATCGGGTCTTGTGCACAACATTGCATACATGATAGAGCCTATGGCCGAAGCATAGGGGATCACACTCATCTTCTCTCTATCGCCTGCAGTCACTTGGCATTGAGTCTTACTTAACTTCACACCTTGTAATACAGGCAAGAATCCCTTCTTAGACTGATCTAGTTTGAACTTCTTCAAAACTTTGTCAAGGTATGTGCTCTATGAAAGTCCTATTAAGCATCTCAATCTATCTCTATAGATCTTGATGTCTAATATGAAAGCAGCTTCTCCTAAGCCCTTCATTGAAAAACTCCTGTTCAAATATTCCTTCACGCTTTCCAGCATTTCTATATTGTTTCCAATCAGCAAAATGCCATCCACATATAACACTAGAAACGCTATAGATCTCCCACTCACTTTCTTGTAAATACAATCTTCTTCGTAAACTTGTATAAACCCAAACGCTTTCATCACCTCATCAAAGCAAAGATTCCAACTCCGAGATGTTTGCACCAGTCCATAGATGGATCGCTGGAGTTTGCAAACTTTGTTAGCATTCTCTGGATTGACAAAACCTTCCGATTGCATCATATACAACTCTTCCTTAAGAAAACCATTAAGGAACGTTGTTTTGATATCCATCTGCCAAATTTCACAGTTGAAAAATGCAGCTATTGCTAACATGATTCTGACGGACTTAAGCATCGCTATAGGTGAGAAAGTCTTATCGTAGTCAACTCCTTGAACTTGTGACATTACCATCCGCGTCCGTCTTCTTCTTAAAGATCCATTTCTTCTGAATAGCCTTATGCCCTTCAGGTAATACTTCCAAAGTCCATACTTTGTTTTCATACATGGATCCCATCTTGGATTTCATGGCCTCTAACCATTTCTCGAAATCCGGGCCCATCATTTCTTCTCCATAGCTCGTAGGTTCATCGTTGTCCAACAACATGACCTCTAAGACAAGGTTGCCGTACCACTCAGGAGCAGTACGTGCCCTTGTCGACCTACGGGGTTCGATAGTAACTTGATCTGAAGTTTCATGATCATCATCATCAACTTCCTCTTCAATTGACGTAGGCTCCACAGAAACATCTTTCTGTGCTGGGATCGATTGGATTCGATGGATCCGTGGCATGGGAAGGGTGGCCAATCAGCAAGCAAGCAGCCATGTCATCGATCCGTGGGAGGGAAGCCTCGCTCGTGATGTTGCAACCAAAGAAAATAAAAAAGATCCCAGCTTTCATTCCCCTCCCCACCCACGCGCCTCGTCTCCTCCCTCCAACTCACACACTACTAGGAGAAACCTTATAGGCATGAGCCTACTAGTAGTGCTGAAACAATACAAATGTTGATGCTAAGTACCAATAGCGATGTATTCGGGTAGCGCTACAAGTAAGGGCTTAGAAGTAGCGTTGGAATCTAGAAAAGCGTTGCTGCTAAGGGAGCCACGACGATCCCACCGACAGTATTTATAGTAGCAGCGCTTTCCTCAAGAAAGCGCCACTGCTAAGCCTTCTATCAGTAGCGCGTCTTACCGACCAGCGCTATTGCTAAGTGGGCCATGCACTTATCCTCTTCGCCCCACACGACCCCTCTCTCTCACTCTCTCCCTCTCTCCCTCCTCACTCTCTCCCTCTTCCTGCGTCGCCGCCGCCTCGCCTCTCACTCCCTTCCTCTCCCTGCGCCGCCGCCGCCGCTCCTCACTCCCTTCCTGTTCACTCTGCGCCGCCGCCCCGCCCCTCACTCCCTTCCTCTCCCCCTCCTCACTCTCTCCCTCTCCACTTAGCACCGCCGCAGGTCCTTCCCGGCGACCTCGCCCCCGATCCCGACCCCGACCTCGACCTCGGCCCCGACCTCGACCCTGACGCCCTCGACCCCGGCTCTAACCCCGACACTAACCCCGACCTCTGGTGCGACATCCCCACGCCTATAGGGTTCTTGCTAGGGACTAGATGACGCCCCGAACGTTGTTGCGGGAATATTTGCAATATATATATATTGTTTTATTATTTTCTATATATTTTCTTGATGAGGTGTCATACTTGCATGTTGAGAAAAATAGGTTAGTGGACGCTAGCTAAATTCAAATGAGATGATTGATGTACAAATGATAACTAGAAAGTAAAACATTAAACGATAAGAAAATTTAGATGAATGAAATTTAGATGGTTAGATGAATGGATGGATGAAATTTAGATGGTTAGATGGAGGGATGATGTGAATGGATGTATTTAGATAATTGTGAATGGATGCATTGAGATGGTTTTGAATGGCTGCATTTAGATGGTTTTGAATGGCTGCATTTAGATGGATGATGCATTTAGATGGATGGATGCATCGGATGGAGAGATTTGTTCTGTGTGATGTATACTTAATATGTCCATTGTTAAGCAAATCTCATGCCAAATTTACAGGGATTTCCATGTCTCCTAAATGTTCTCGTGAACAAGAGTTGGAATGGCGGAGGCAATTGTTGGCGTGGGGAAAAAGGATTGACGATGCAGTGTTCGGATGGAGAGATTGTATGCGGGAGCTGAAAGAGGCAGAGAATAAGTTCCAGGAGACCCAGTGTAGTTTCTTGGAGCACGAAGTCAATGCATGCAAGAGTTATGCCGAAAAACAACTAAAAGTTGCGGTAGACGTCACCTTCGCGGAAGCCAACGCTGCAAAACATGCTCGGATGCCGCCTCACAGTAGTCCCCACTTGGTTATGGAATGGGCGCTACAACAAGTGACATCTTCGTGCCCGGCTCAAAGAGCCCGATGGGGAAGTGTGGTCAGGATACTTTCGCCGAGAATGCACCCACCACCACGAGATTCTTCTCATTAATAGTATTGTATTAAGATTAAGCTCTAGTTTAAGGTTTAATAGTATTGTCATAAGACTAATAGTATTGTAGTAAGATTAATAGTATTGTAGTAAGATTATTGGTCTCGATCTAGCAGTTCGGTTTGGACTTGTAAGGTTTCTGAAATCTAGTTATCTGTTTGAACTCAAGTTGTCATCGCTTAATATATATATATATATATATATATATATATATATATATATATATATATATACACTGTTGCTAAATGAGACCCACTAGCGATAGCGGTAGTTACAATAGGTAGCGCTGGTAAGATGTAGCGGTAGCGCTGGTAAGATTTAGCAATAGCGCTGATTTAGCAGCAACGCTTGTTGTGAACAAGCGCTACTGCTAGCGGTCATACCAGTAGCGTTGGTTGTTCAGTGCTACTTCTAAATACTTACCTGTAGCGCCTTAGCAGTAGCGCTACCACCAGCGCTACTACTAAGGGGAAAACAAACGCTACTCCTAGGTTTTCTCCTAGTAGTGACAACGCCGCCGCCACCCACCCCCTTGTACCACGCCGCCGACTTCTATCCACTGCTCCGGCGCCGGCCAGATCCGTCGCAACCGAGCCCCCCACCCAGCCCCCTCTCTCTCCGCGACTGCTTCATGTACGCCGCCCGATTCCGACGAGCCCCGTCGTCTCCCTCCACCGCGGAGCACAACACCGAGCTCCCCTCGTTCTGCCGCGTCGTCTACTCCGGCCGGATTCATCGCTCACCCACGACCCTGACCCGTGTCTAGGGTTTCCGACGTCGGCTCCGACACCGGACCGACACAAAAAATCTCATTGAGAAGTTGACTCTTACGCAATAATATATGTTAATGAATACAACTCATTTATGTTAATGATTACTACTCCAAGGTCCTGTAAAAATCAGATGTAGCTTGCAAGCCATGAAAGGAAAATCTGCCTCTGTTCATCGTCAGCTACAACAAAGGGTGGAAACAGGGAACGCCCTAAATATTCACTACAACATGCCAAGGTTCTCCAGTTCAAGTAAGAGGGACATGAGGCAATATAAATTAGGAAGTACTAAGAAGACCACTGGATTACTAAAATAAAGCCAAGTCAATTTCTCGATCAAATAAAGTTAAGCCAAGTCATGTTTATTTTTTGAGTAGTAAGAAGACCACTAGATAAATTAAATAAAGCAAAGTTAACCCAATAACAATGAAAATGAATGCATGA
Organism: Hordeum marinum; assembly: GCA_022496015.1. NCBI lineage: Eukaryota > Viridiplantae > Streptophyta > Magnoliopsida > Poales > Poaceae > Hordeum > Hordeum marinum. The sequence continues at coordinate 502,387,576 of CM039674.1, read as the reverse complement.
GGAAAAATGAATTATAGCAGAACATTTCATTGAGCAGTTGACTATGATGCAACCATTTAATTTATCGCTAGTACCCCAGAGTATTTTTTTAAATCAGATGCAGCTTGCAGGTCAAGAAATAATCTGCATCTGTTCATCATCAGCTTCAAGAAAGGGAAGAAACAGGGAACACCCTATATATTGACTATTTTGAAGACCACTCCATATCGCTAGTACACGAGGCATATGGATTGCTGAAAACTGTGTACTAAGAAGACCACTAGATAATTACAACAAAGTGAAGTCAATTCCTAAGCCCATGAAAATACACATATGAGGCGGATCAGTTGAAGAATTTTTCAAAAACAGAGAAAACGTAGTACATCGCAATTTTAGCATTAATACAACATTAGTAACTTCAGTCCAAAAGGGTACCGAGACAAGCATACATTTCATGCAACCACAAAGCAACCAGAGCTTCTGATCATAACTTATATACATCAATCCCAAAAGAGGAAGAGGCTAGCAAGCTCATACTTGATCCAATTCATAAAAATATTGCAGCTCATAAGGGGACACGACAGCTAGGCCATGAAGAAGCACCACCTCACCCAACAACCATCAGACAAAAGGCGAAGCATTGATAGCATAACCTTCTAGTGCCGGGAAAAAGGAATGCTGAACAAGACTTTGCTTGAGCTGACATTTGGACATGCGAAGGCTTTCATAATCATGAAAGGAACAGTCAACCAGTTTGCCATCACAGTTAATGTGAAGCAGACACCGACCAAAACTGATCAGCAAGAGCAGATCACCATCCCTCGAAACAACGTCCACATCCCAAGGTTGATCACCGCCACTAAACTTGCTGATTTCTGCAATCGGCAATTTGATACGGTACCTGAAGTCCCAAATCTCCCTTTCGTAGTTCTGCAACACCCATATATCTATAACTTGCGTGTCCCTTTTATGGTTATGGATGCCGAGGGTGCCATCCATCTCAAAGATAAATGAGTGGGTGGGAACAATTGGAGCACGCATCTGCCTGAATGACTCAGCTATGGTATCGAACACTATTACCGGTTTGCTTTCACTCGGATAACCCTTTTCACCCAGATAAAATGTAGGATACCAATGCAGGCAATCACGCACCATGACAGGTACATGGATGCCCCATAATGCTATCTCCGGCCACCCAATGTACCTGGGTGGCTGGTTTGAGCCCAACGCAAAGACATAGAAGGCAACTCGGTCATTAGGCGAGTCCAAGCAGCCCACGGAGCTCCACCGTTTCAGTAATAGGCAGTACTCGCCGGTAGGTCGGTGTGCGTACGTCCCCAAAAGTTCGAAGTCCCACGGTGGCCCAAGAGATGCATGCTCACGCGTGGCCGGGTTGCAGATAGGGAGGCAGGTTCCAGAGGCAGTCTTTTTGTACCTGTAGAGGACGAGAAGGCCATCGCAAGAGGCCACCAGATGGAAACCCTTGTCAAGCCGAGCCACCAAATCCAAGCCCTTGTTACGCCAGATGTTGTTGGCGGCACGGTGGTCGAAGGTGATGATCATATTATAGTGGACGCGGTCAATGAATTTGCCGGTGTTGAAAATGGGGAGGGTGGGCTGGCGGCTGTGGTTGGCCAGGAGGAAGCAGCGGGTGGAGGTGACGCGGCGCCAGTCATGGCGGACGGCGCGGCATCGGAGGACGGATTTGGGGTCGAGGCGGACGAGGATCTCGCAGGTGACGATCTCGTCCGGGAGGCCGCTGAGGAGAGGATTCGCCCCTGCCTCCGCCATGGTTACCGGATCCTGGCTGGTGGTGGTGGTGGCGGCGGAGGGTGTTAGGTTTTTCGTGGGGGTTATAGCCAGATAGGTATGGAGTATGGACACGAGCCCCAGGTTCGTATAGCGTATGGATGGAGAGTGGCACTGAAACGGGCTGACCTATAGCCCAGAAGCACATCACTGTCAATTTTACAGTCCGACAGATTTTTCCTAAGATTGTGAAAAAGATTCAATACCCTTACCTGGCATTGCATTGCAGAGTACAGAATTGAGTTCTTGAGTGCAATATCTAAAAAAAAAAGATTCATGGTATGATTTTCTAATCTAAACAACACTCGTACTATCCACCAAATAGCGCATATTGGTATGTAAAAATAAAACACCAGCCCCGCAAAAATATGTCAAGATCTGAATCTGAAAACAACAGCTACAAATTGTCTCACGGAGAGTTTCACATGCATATGACATCTTTAAGTTGTTATCAGCAATCTTGAGCCTCAAGGCGCCTCATTAGTTCTCGACTGGAATTTAGCTACAGTTTGTGTTCGACAATTCTTCTGTAATGCACAGAAATCCAACAAAGAACAAGTTACACATTCCTGATTTGGCACTCCTTGCTCGCTCCCACTGTCATGGGCAACCAGGAGTGCACCCTAGCAGCTGCCCGAGTCACATCCCGCCGCTGTTCCTCCCCTCGTCATCGTTGGGCCAGTGTTGCGTGTGGTGGCGTGTGTGGGGTTGTGAACTTGTGATGCTCGAACATCCGGGCGACGGCCCGAGACCTCTTCTTCGGCGACGGCGGCCGTGGTGGCTGTGTGGGAAGGGCCACAACTGGACTTTGGGGGTGTCGGTTTCTTTCGTTGTGCGTCGGCCCTCGGCCGCCCCTAGGACACTTGACACTTGCACGGGGTGCCGGATCTGATCAGAGGTGGTCAGTTCTGTGTCCCGCGATGGTGATGGGGTGGCCTAGTCGGCCGCTCTGTGTGGCGTAGGTGGTGGCGGACTGGCGGTAGGGCTGTTCTGACTGGTGGCTCCGGGCTCTAGTGGAGGGTGGTGGTTCAGGCGAGGGGTGGCTCTCGAGTGCTAGTTTGAAGGGGGCTTCTTTTGGATGCTTGGGGCGAAAGCCTTGCTCTAGCCTTGACCGGAGCCGATGATGGCGACGCATGGGGTCGTCACCTACCTTTTTGAAGGAGGAGTCTGATGGCCTAGGACCTCTTCTCAGGGTAACCCTTGTTCCATGTTCTTGGAGCGGCCGATTGTGGCGCTAAGTTGTCCCAATATATCACAGAGGCATCATTCCATAGTAGTATTGGCATACGGGCCATCGGCTCGGGTGGTGCGTGGCCTTTGGGTCAGGGTCGAAGTCGGAGCGGCGGCTCCGGATCTTGTCATTGTGGCTGGGTGTCGGCACTGGGCGCTTGAGTGGCAGGGTCGTTGTTAAGCCTGGCGCGCGGCCTTGCGGACGGCATGGATGCCAGAGCAGCTTCTCGGAAGATGGTGGTATGGTGTCGGCTCAGGTTGCTGGAGTGATGGAGCAGGCTGGTCACTTGGTGCGCGGCCTCGGGATCGGCATGTGTCTTGTTGTAGTTTGTAAGACGGAGCGGGGGCTCTAGGATTTTTGTACGGTGTCGGTTCTGGTTGCTCGGACGATAGTGATGGCGGCCCGCCTGGTGCCCGATCGTGGGGTCGGCATGGATGTCGGAGCGTCGGCTTCTGTTTTGGTAGTAAGGTGTCGGCTTAGGGTTCCTCGGGTGACGGAGCCAGTGCTTGTCCGGTGTGCGGTCTCAGGTTGGCGTGTGTGATGTTGGTGCCCTATTATGGGTGTGTTGTAACCGTTTTCGCCTGGGTTTTCCTTAATTAACCAAACAAGTTTCTTTTACCTTTTTAATGAATCTGGCCTAAGTGACCGCGTTTCAAAAAAAGGAAGGAGTATAAGGCGAAGATCATAGGTGCCAGGGAGCAGTACAAAAATAGATGAACATTCGGTCCCTGAATCATAGAGGTGTACAGCAGTTTCAGTAACCACCACTATGAAAATCTAAATCTGTTTGTTTCTTGCCCAGAACAAGACATTGCAAATTTCAAAAGTTGGCACAGAATGAGCCAAAAATTTCTACTGCCGGAAAGTAAGCACATAATTGCATTGCCAAGCAGTAATGCTGAGGGCACACAGACATAAGAGAGCATCAAGCACAACAGATGGAACATTATAGTGTCAGCAATTGTAGGGTTCATAACACTTCCTAGTTAATGATAGATGAATAAAACTATTGCTTATTTATTGATTTGGTGTAGCATACAAAAGTATATAAAGAGATTACAAACCGAATTGGACTAGAAGTTGTATAACATAAGGACTACTCTAACACCCCCCCCCCCCGGCGCAGTATCAACGGCATGCTCGACGACGTTGAGACTGAAACAGATATCTTGAAACGACTTAGTAGGTAGTCCCTTGGTAAAAATGTCAGCAAACTGAGCCGTAGAGGGAATATGAACCACCCGAACACTAGTAGAATGTCGATCAGTAGTCCCGGTCGGGATGTTCTTTTAGTACCGGTTCCCCAACCGGTACTAGCGGGTCGGGACTAAAGGTCCAGACCTTTAGTACCGGATGGCCCACGGACCGATACTAAAGGCCCACCACGTGGCTGCCTGCGTGGGCTAGTGGTGGAGGACCTTTAGTACCGGTTGGTGATACCAACCGATAATAAAGGCCCACCACGTGGCTGCCTGCGTGGGCTGGTGGTGGAGGACCTTTAGTACCGGTTGGTGATACCAACCGGTACTAAAGGCCCACCACGTGGCTGCCTGCGTGGGCTGGTGGTGGAGGACCTTTAGTACCGGTTGGTGATACCAACCGGTACTAAAGGCCCACCACGTGGCTACCTACGTGGGCTGGTGGTGGAGGACCTTTAGTACCGGTTGGTGATACCAACCGGTACTAAAGGCCCACCACGTGGCTGCCTGCGTGGGCTGGTGGTGGAGGACCTTTAGTACTGGTTGGTATCACCAACCGGTACTAAAGGCCCACCACGTGGCTGCCTGCGTGGGCTGGTGGTGGAGGAGCTTTAGTACCGGTTGGTGATACCAACCAGTACTAAAGGCCCACCACGTGGCTGCCTGCGTGGGCTGGTGGTGGAGGACCTTTAGTACCAGTTGGTGATACCAACCGGTACTAAGTGTTACCAACCGTTTTTTTAAATATTTTTTTGTTTTTTGATTTTTTTTAATTTTTTTTCTGATTTTCAAATCTGTGAATTATCTGACAATTTACTCTCTAATCACCCCTCTTCACTGCTTTTGAATTATTTGACAATTTAATCTCTAATCACCCTCACTCCAAATCATCTAACTTCCCAGCCGGTCACCCATCCTCTCACTATCACCCTTTGTTTCCAAGTCCGCACTTGTTGTTTTCTTGACAATAGTAAGCTATCAATCATATTAACCCTTAGGTCTTAATGTCACATTATTTAATTTTTTGAATTCCAAACAATTATTAAAATAAAAAATATATTGAATTTCTATGAAAATAAAATAAGTAATATTATTATTTTATTCATTTTTTTGCCATATATATGGCATAATTAATATCTTTAAATTTGCAAATCGAAATTCAACAAATAATATATCCATTATTATTAGAAAAATGTGAGGAATCCAAATATGACATCATTTATTTATTTTTAAATATTTTTTTTTGATTTTGTAGGAACAAATCTTCTTTTTGAAATAATTTTTTTTTACTTTTAGGATTTCGAGAATCTGAGAAAACTTTACCGGGTAAACCCCGGTGAAATCGAGTCCGAAACCTTGATACTTCGAAAGAGACTGTCCGTTTTGTACACGAAGTGCATCCAACTTTTGTCGTAACCCACTCAACTTTTTAGCACATGCTATGTGGGTGAAATGATGATATCATGCCAACTTTCAACCTTTTCAGATTTCATTTGTAGTGCTTTTCAATTTCAGAGTCATTTAGCTCAAAAAAATCAATAACTGCATGAAAAATAACAAATGAAGTCAGAAGGGTTGAAAATTGATGATGTGGCTTTGAATGGTGCATTTTGAACACACAAAAAGCCTGGAGTTTAAATAAATTTCAAGAAAATGAAATGTCTTTTGTAACAGATGAGTTTATGTCCAAAATCCTCATACTTCGAAAGAGACTGTCCGTTTTGTACACGAAGTGCATCAAGCTTTTGTCGTAACCCTCTCAACTTTTTAGCACATGCTATGTGGATGAAATGATGATACCATGCCAACTTTCAACCTTTTCAGAGTTCATTTGTAGTGCTTTTCAATTTCAGGGTCATTTAGCTGAGAAAATCAATAACTGCATGAAAAATAACAAATGAAGTCAGAAGGGTTTGAAAATTGATGATGTGGCTTTGAATGGTGCATTTTGAACACACAAAAAACCTGGAGTTCAAATAAATTCAAGAAAATGAAATGTCTTTTGTAACCGATGAGTTTCCGTTCGAAACCCTAATACTTCGAAAGAGACTGTCTGTTTGGTACACGAAGTGCATCCAGCTTTTGCCATAAGCCTCTCAACTTTTTAGCACATGCTATGTGAGTGAAATGATGATACCATACCAATTTTCAACCTTTTCAGAGTTCATTTGTAGTGTTTTTCAATTTCAGGGTTATTTAGCTCAAAAAAAATCAATAACTGCATGAAAAATAACAAATGAAGTCAAAAAGGTTGAAAATTGATGATGTGGCTTTGAATGGTGCATTTTGAACACACAAAAATCCTGGAGTTTAAATAAGTTCAAGAAAATGAAATGCCTTTTGTAATAGATGAGTTTCCGTCCGAAACCCTGATACTTCGAAAGAGACTGTCTGTTTTGTACATGAAGTGCATCCAGCAAAAAAATGAACTAAAAATAATCAATTTAATATTATTTATGAACTATAATATTCTTCAATAGCAAAAGGAATCAACTAAAAAGCTTTTATAAAACTGTAATAGCAAAAAGAAACTCTAAAAGCTTTTATAAACCTCTAGTATTTTTGAAACTAAAATTATATAAAACCTAAAAATTACCGTATATGTAGGTAGTCTTTAGTACCGGCTGGTGACACCAGCCGGTACTAAAGGTTGCCCTTTAGTACTGGCTGGTGTCACCAGCCGGTACTAAAGGTGCACGCGGGGCCCAAGTCTGACCAAAAGCCTGCCACGCCCCTTTAGTACCGGCTCGTTACAAAGATTGCTCACGAGCCGGTACTAAAGGTTGCCCTGCTCCTAGCCGCTGGGGCCGGCACGAATCAGGACTAATACCGTCTTTAGTACCGGCTCGTAACCAGACCGGGACTAATGCTTGGGACGAAAGGTCTGTCGTAACCAGACCGGGACTAATGCTTGGGACGAAAGGTCTGTTTTCTACTAGTGGAACCTGACCAAGAGCAACCTTCTCACGAACAAAATGAATATCAATCTCAATATGCTTTGGTTCGTCGGTGTTGAATTGGGTTGCCGGTCATGTAGACTGCTGATATATTGTCACAGTAGACAATAGTGGCATGTTCAATTGGCCGGTGTAGCTCGGAGAGTAACTGGCGAAACCAGATGGTATCTGCAACGGCATGGGCCATGGCGCGGTACTCAGTTTCGGCCAACGAGCGGGAGAACGTAACCTGTCTTTTCGAGGACCAAGAAATTAAATTGTTATCAAGAAAAACACAAAATCCGGAAGTGGACCTTCGAGTGTCAGGAAAACCAGCCCAGTCTGCATCAGAGTATGCAGTAAGAGAGTTGGGAGAATAATTATTTATGTGGAGACCATGGTTGAGAGTACCCTTTAAATACCAAAGAATGCGCTTAACATGATTATAGTGAGGAACCCGTGGATCATGCATATATAGGCATGCTTGTTGAACAACAAAAGAGATTTTAGGACGAGTAATAGTGAGATATTGGAGGGCACCTGTTAAGCAACGATAGAGAGTAGGATCCGAAAATGGTTTACTGGCAGCCGAAAGTTTGAAACTGGTATTGACAAGAGTACGAGATGATTGACAGTCAAGCATACCAGCACAATTAAGGAGATCAAGAATATACTGACGTCAGGAAAGAAATAGGCTGGAGGAATCTCTAACAACAACAATGCCTAGAAAATGATGAAGAAGTCCTTGGTCAGTCATAGAGAACTCAGATCTAAGAAGAGAGACAATATGATCTAAGAACTTTTGGGAGGATGCTGTGAGAATTATATCATCTACGTAGAGAAGTAGGTAGGCAGTTTCAGAATTTTGATGATACACAAAGAGGGAGGTGTCAAAGAGCGACGGAGTGAAGCCTATTGTTTAGATGAAGGAGGAGAAGCGTTGAAACCAAGCTCGCGGTGCTTGTCTAAGACCGTAGAGAGATTTCTGAAGAAGAAAAACATGATTTGGAAAGGATGGATGTTCAAAAGCAAGAGGTTGCTGACAGTAGACAGTTTCTTGAAGAGAACCATGGAGGAAAGCATTTTTAACATCAAGTTGGTGAATAGGCCAGGAGGAGGAGACAACAACACTAAGAACTGTCCGAATGGTGCTGGGTTTAACAACAGGAAAGAATGTTTCGTCGTAATCAATACCTTGTTGTTGAAAATAACCACGACATACCCATCGGGCTTTATAGCGTGAGAGGCTCCCATCGGAGTGAAACTTTTGACGAAAAATCCATTTGCCATGTGACCGCAGATGGAGCACTGGCAGACGGTGCTGAGCTCGGTGGTGGCGGTGTCGAAGGAGGCATCGAGCGGGTCGTCAGCGGCCTGTAGATGTTCTTTTTGCCTCTATAGTTTGGACTAGGGTGCCAGCCTGGTGGCGGTTGAGCGGACTCCGCGGGCGGTGCAGTAGCAGGAGCCTGCATGGGAGACGCTGGCATAGACGGCGGAGGAGGATGAGCCGCAACATGGAAGACCTTCGAGCGAGAGTCCTTACGAGCTTGTTTTTCCGCAATGAGTTGGAGTAGGGAGTGAACTTTAGTGAAGGTAGGAGGCCAACGGATCATCGGGATGAAGGAGGCTTGCTTGTCAAAGTCTTCGCTGAGTCCGACGACGATGATGTTGATAAGCTGCGAGTCGCTGACTGTATCGCCGAGTTCGTGAAGCCCATCATCGATGGCCTTAACGTGCTGGCAGAACAAGTTCACCGAGGCGTCTCCTTGCACCAGATTGCGAAGCTCGGTGTGGAGGACGTTTTTTCGAGCATCGGTGTTGCTTTGGAAGAGCTGGTGGAGGGAGTTCCAGATGTTGGCAGCGGTGGCGCCGTCGTGATCGAACATGTTAAAGATCTTGATGGTGATGCGGGTGTAGAACCACTAGACGATCTCGAGATTGTCTTCCAACCATTGCGGATCGTCGGGGCGGGGAAGACAGTCGGCAGCGACGTGTGAGCGCAGGTTGCGGCGGCCGAGGTGGAGATCAAAAAGATGTCTCCAATGATAGTAGTTGTGGGCGGCGAGATCAAGAACTCTGGGGATGAAGGGGCTGACGTCGGAGATTGTGTCAGCGAGAGACATTGGTGCGGCGAGGAGGGGTGTAGGGGAGTCTTGTGGAGCTATGGAGAGGGCCGAGAGAGAGGCGACCGCGGCGGCAGCAACCTTGGCGATGAGCGCGGCCCGACACTCGAAGTAGTCGGGCGGCGGCGGCGGCGGCGGTGCCATACCCTGAATCCTAGGACCGGTATCTGATACCATGATAGATGAATAAAACTAGTGCTTATTGATTGATTTGGTGTAGCATACAAGAGTATATAAAGAGGTTACAAACCGATTTGGGCTAGAAGTCGAATAACAAAAGGACTACTCTAACGGTTAAGACAACAAAAAAACAGTAGTTCCACATCAAGCGCAGTGATCTAATTAAGAGCATGTTTTTCTGCCCCTTTCCCTTCACAATTACCACATCTTCGAAATCTGCCCTCTTTAGAAAACGGACGGGTGAACGACAGGTCTCGCTCTCGTGACCGCGTCGCCCCTACGGGCGACCGGCCGCGGCCCACCCCCATCCTCCTCCAGCTCTCCCTCATCCCTCCCTCCTCACTGCCGTCACCGATGCCCGCTGCTGGGCCTGGCCCGGGCGATGCTGGCGACTGCGGCCCTGGCCATTCCCCTCTCGGTTGCTCCTCGGCGCGGGGCGGAGCGGCGCCTATGGGAGTTCCTAGGCGATGGCTGTCCGGCGTGGCAGCGGGCTATCGTGGTGCGGCACGGGAGATCGGCTGGGCGGCGGCGGCGCCGTTGGCGGCAGGATGGCACGGCGGCATGGCCTGGTGGGGCCCGCTTGGCCTAGATCTGGGCCCTTTAGGCCCCATCTGGATCTGCGCGGGCCGATAGCGGGGCGGGTCGGCAGCTTGACTTCTGGGAGAAGGGGGAGCGGCGATGGGCTGTGGGGTGCTGGCGGTGCCCTGCTGTAGCGTGGCCGGCGTGGCTTAGCGGGCCCGATTCGGGCCTAGTCGGGCCAGGGATGGCCTGGTATGCGTTGCTACCGCGTCCGGACGGTGACCGCATCGGTGCCGGAGGCACGGGCCTCCTGCACGACGACGATGGAGGTGGTTCCCTCCCGCGTGGCTATGGTGTTGCTGCTCTCGTCGCCCAACGTTCCTCTCTTCGTCCTCTTGGCCTTGTGGTGGTGATCTCAGTGATGCAGCATGGGTGGCGTCGTGACCGCGGTGGCGCATGCTGGTGGGCAGTGAGTTGGCTAGTGGGCTCCGGTCTGGTTGGGCGGTGGGGTTTGGAGTGCAGGAGAAATCATTGCTAGTTCTTTCGGCTCCAATGCAGCGACGCCTGCGGGTGCCACAATTCTTTCCTGGAGGGTGTCGGTGGTCTCCATCCCCCACTCCCCTCCGCATGCCCGGGGAAACCCTAGGACACGTCCAGGCAGCAGCGTTATCGGTGTCGCATTCCTTCTTGGAGGTGCTGCTTGGTACGCGGAGGATCGGAGCCTTGGATCGTGGTGGGTCGATTCCGGAGGGCGCGACGGTCACGGATCATCCGCGCTTTGTCGAGCTGCCGGTGTCGGCATTGTTTCTTCTTCTTTATTTTTCTTTTGGGCTTGATGTGCTGCTCGCCCCAGCGTTTGCTCTGTGATCGGTGTTGGTTGCTTTGGAATACAAAGCGGGGAACCCTTTTTCGGCAAATCCGCCCTCTTCTTTGCGTTGGTCTGATCAGTGCACAAGTTAATGTGTGTGTTCTTGATCCTGTGTCGCCGCTGCTGGGACTAAAGCGCAACAAATCAATTGAGCAAAACCTTCCCTCAGCAAAGACAGAAGGACTGATCATGTGGCTGAGTGGTTCCAGGAGGGCACACAAGCATCGTTCTGTCACACTGTCTCCGAATCGTCCAGAAATAGGGGAAGAAAATAAGAGGAGCGGAAATAAACGCAAATAAGACAAGAGTACTTTTTACAGCAGGGAGATGGAAATTGAACACCGAAACCCTGTGTACCTACGGTTTCTACTGATCAACGGAGCCTTGATTTCATTTTCTACGGTATACAGAGATAGCGATCTCAGAATCTCACGGTGGATCAACAATGATACTTAGCCAGCACATTGCACTTGAGAACCATCAAGCAGTCAAAATGAAAAAGACTTGAACAGATCACAAAACTTCAACTTGACAAGCAGCACACCCTTACAAAAACACATCAGCATATGTTGTATGTGCCAGTGCAGCTTAAACAACCGGCTATTTCCGTCTTCGATGGACAGTTTGATTCATTCTTTTTTCGGCATGATTCGTTACATCAACTGGGGGTGCTACCGATAAACAGCAAGTGACACTAAAATAGTATTACCTTTCAAGAAAACATTATATATGTAAAGTTGACTTTTGTTAGAACAGAATAATTAATGGACATAGGCGCAATGGATGAGGTGATGGACATGAGGAGAATAAGAATTTTATCGTTAACTACCAGCTTCACTCCTGCAAGCCAGGGTTGTAGCTCCAGTCAAGAGCTATCCCTCGGTTACATCCATGATGCATGTAGGCAGTCATCTTAGCTCTGGTAGTAGAACAGAAATCTTGCACCCAAGAGCACAAAATACAGTTCAGACTTTTCGACCGCCAGCTTCATGTCCAGGACACATTTGGAATACATTAATAATTTGGACCCATGGTGCGAAGTGTAACCAGGCACTCACCAAGGGTTATGGAATAGAAAATTGGCTGTTGAGCAGCTTAAATTTTCCAGCCAAAAGAGAAAAAAAATGAGTACCCTAAATTCCAGCAGCAGCTGAACACAATTGCTGCTGCACTAGCACATACTACATATGTAATAGCAAATGAGCAGCCATCTTTCAACGGCATAATACAACTGATGAGAGGGAGCTTTCTATTCTCTTTTAGAACTGCATCGCCTCATAATTCCTGGTGTTGTCCCCTGATTGAGGCATGTTGAGATGTGCAGCAGTTAGGTGTGGGGGACATGCACATGTTGTGATGGATTGTAGTGTCGGAAGGAAGGAACGAGTCCAGAATTATGACATACGAAATAGAGTTGGGGTAGCGCCGATTGATGAGAAGCTTGTTCAACATCGTCTGAGATAGTTTGGGCATATTCAGCACAACACCCTAGAAGCTTGAGTACATAGCGGACGGCTAAAGCGTGTTGATAATGTCAAAAGAGATCGCGGTAGACTGAATACATGAGAGGAGTCTGTGAAGAGAGATTTAAAGGACTGGAATATCACCAGAGAACTAGCCATAAACAAGGGTGCATGGAAGCTTGCTATCCACGTGCCAGAATCATGAGTTGGTCACGAGATCTTATGAGTTTTACCTTTAGCCTACCACAAATTGTGTGGGACTAAAGGCTTTGTTGTTGTTGATTGTTGTTTGTCCCCTGATTGAGGCCAGACAAGTAAAAACCTTGCTTTCGACGACCAATGGTAGTGCAGATGGCCTTGCAATGCCAACAGAGAAATATGAACATGACTGGCAGTTACAATGTCTCAAGAGGAATACATAGTGGGACCTGGCAAACCTTTCTTCCTCTTAATTATCAGCACATCATTTACTTCCATTATTAAATAGTTAGCAGCTAAATGGAAATGACGGAGATAACATCTAACGATGCAACAGAAAGACATAATTATAGCAGAAGGTTTCGATATGTATCCAGGTGTGTAGTGGATTCATGACAAAAATCAAGTGCAACTTGTTGGTCCAAAAAGAGGATACTCAGCGTTAATTTTACTGTCGGCTACAACAAAACTTGGAACCAATAAATTGATGTATTTCGCTAAATGCAGTACTAAGAAAACCACCGGACAATCTCCATAAAAAGTAGAAGACCACAGTAATATAAAAGCCAAATTCGTTCTTCAGATAAGAAAAAAAGAGTGGCAGATCAACTGGCAAATATTTGAACCACACCAACCAAAATGACTTGGTAGCATAGCATCAATTTGCACGGTAGCCACTTCAGCCCAAAAGGATATTCAAAGAAAACTGAATGACATGCAAGCATATTTAAGATCATAAGGGTAGGCTGTTCAGAAGCACTGGCGGTTCACAGAATAACCGTCTAGCGTCGCAAAGAAGGTATGTGGAACAAGTGTTTGCTGGAGCCGATGTTGACCAAGACGGAGACCTTCATGATGGAAACTAGCCACCAACTTGCCATCGGTATCAAAGTGAAGTAGCCACTCTCGAAATCTGACCAGCACAAGCACATTACCATCACAAGAGTGGACTGCCACATTCCAATAATTGTCAAGTATCATACCAAACTGATCAGTGAGATACGCAACCGGCAATTCAACCCGACATTTTAAGGCCCAAACCTCGCTTTCGTAATCATGCATCATCCAGATATCAATGATTTTCACTTCATCATTAAGGATTGACATGCCGAGCATGTCATACATCTCAAACAGATCAGCGCGTTTATGATCAGGAACAACCGGAGAAGGCATCTCACGGAACGACTCGGCTGTGGTGTCGAATACCATTAAGAGGTTGCTTTTGCTCTCATATTTCTCTAGGCGCCAATGCATGCTACCTCGGAGCTGGATATCATCCCCCCAGAGAGACGCCTTCTCCCTCGGCCACCCCCCGATGTTCCGCGGGGGCTGGGCTGAGCCCAATGCAAAGATGTAGAAGGCGTTGTTTGCCGGATCATGTTTTTCCTGAGTCAGCACTATCCGGTACTCGCCTGTAGGACGGTGCCGGTACAATCCAAACGGAATGAAGGCTGAAAGCATGGGCAGACGAGCATGCTCACGAGTGGCTGGGTTGCAGATGGAAAAGCAGGTGCCATACGAGGTGCCTTTTTGTTTGAGCCGACTAACCGAGTTGTCGGTGAAAAGGATAAGGCCGTCGCAGGAGCCATCTAGATGGATCGCGTCGTCAAGCTGGACCCGGGCGACGAGTTGGACCTGGGCGTCGGCGGCCCGATTGTTGAAGGTGATGATGTTTTGGTAGTAGCGGTCAGCGCACTTCATAAGTTCCGAGACGAGGGGGAGGGCGGGCTGGCGACGGTGGTGGGCGAGTAGGAAGTCGCGGGTGGAGGTGATGCGGCGCCATGCACGGCAGACGGCGCGGCAGCGGAGGAGGGCTTTAGGGGGCAGGCGGACGAGGATCTCCCATATCACGATCTCCTCCGGAAGGCCCTGGTGGACACGCGTGGATCTTGCTGTTGCAGGATCCGCCATGGTCGCCGGCTGGGTGGGAGCTCTCGATCCGCAGGTCTGTGTTTCTCTCTCGCAGAAGAAGCAACAGCGCAGACGGGCTGGGCTTACAAAAGAAGCCCTAATTTTTAACCCTAGACCCCATAACCAAGCGATCAGCTTGGTAAGCTATAATATAGCTTATTGCTATATCCCCTCAAAAAAAAAAAACTTTGTAAGCTGTATCAACAAAACAAAAAACAAAAAAACCTAGACCCCATCGCCGACCGACGGACGCATCTCTCTGCTTGCATGCGCGATGTAAGCGTCGATTCTCTCATCTGATTTCTGTTCGAGTTGCTCACGCTGCTGCTGTACTGGTCTCGTTTTTATATATAGATGCACAGAACCAGGCCATATTATACTGATTTCATATACATTCTTTTTTCCCATCAAAATACATATCGTTTCACATTTTCGTACGACTGCACCGAAAATTGTAAGTACTCTACATTTTTGGTTCCCAGTTGATGTTTGGGCATTGCAGTGAACCCTACAGAGGGCCGACTTTAACTAGTTCCTCTTGCAAGTATTTACGTTTATTTTCTACAACAGGACTGCGGGTACGACATCCAACACAGAGGACACGGTCAATGATAGAATCGCCAGACTCGAGTCATCTTTGAAAGTAAAGGGATGTTGGGCATCCGTGAAGCCATAGAGTGAATCGATAGAAGTCAGTAATAAATGGTTCTAAGTTTTCTTTCTTCTTCCTTTCCGCGCACGGCACACATATATTGCTTTCACAGTTTCGCTGATGAATCGTGTTTGTTAACCAGTTCAAGCTGCCCAGTCCGTGTCCGTGAAAGCCTATGAGCACAGATGCGCTGTTGAGGAGGAGCTGTTTGGGTACCTTCCTAATCCACCTACTTCCGGGAGCCCTTTTGTGGAGAGATCATTTGGCCATGAAGTTGCGTGTGGTCAACAACGATATCTCACCGAGGCCAATGTTTCTCCAGATTTGTCTTCCATTGTCGTCTCACTTGATTTGTCCAATGATGATCATGCTGCTACACGCTTATGATATTTTATTTCCTATACATGTTGATGATCTGAATGATGATTATTTGCAGGAGATAAGATGCTATTTGCATGCTCGGGCATACCCTACCGCCAGGAAGAGCTACACTACAGCTAACAAGATTTGTGACTTCATCACGTTTGGCTACTACATATACAATGCTAATAGAAATAGAGATGCTTATTTGAGGGTTGTGTGTTGTGATGCTAATCAATATGTTTTCAATTTTGCTTTGGTTTTCAAGCTAAACTGCGGTCATTCTAAACTGGTGCTGCTTTTATCACGATCAACAAATTGCAATTGTCACGACCTTGGAACTCCCAACTCTCCATGCCATAGATCTAAATCCTCGAGACCCGGATCCCTCTCATGGTGACTGTATACTGGTTGTCGGGCGTGCCTTCTCGTCACCCAGTTTCATGGCCACACGTGGGTCTCTCACTAAAACACTCTCACGTGGTTTCTGATGATCCAGATATCACCGAGGTATGCTACTGATTTGTATGTTACTTTCTTAGTATGATGGAGAAGTTGAAGCAAATAATTGCAAGGTGACATATATGGCCTACTTTATCACTGCGTGCACCATTTAAGATTTCTTAGCTTTGATAACCATGCAGTGGGGCTCAAAGTAGAGGGGAGATTCTAACATGGACAGGTGGCAATTTAAGATTAGACATATGGGACAATTCTTGAGGGGTTGTACTAAGAACTAGAGCCATGATGACGCGCGTTGCTGCGTCCGTCTATTTTTACAATAGAACGGAAGTAATTTAAAGGGAGTGAATATGACCTCTTATTAATCTAACACCATGCAAAAGGACATTTGTTGTAAAAATATACGTGCAGATATATAAAGAACAGATTTAGGGCTATGCAAAATGACATCAACCAATAATTTAAGAAATATGACCTCTTAATATAAACTTACATGCAAGAAAATACATTAGCAAACCAAAAAAACAGACCTTAACAAACTCCTTAAAAGTGAAGTAATGTGGCACATGAAGAGTCATTCCACAAGACTGCAAATCAATCTTATTGTATTTTTAGCAAATTCTGATGGATGTTGGATTTAATCAAGTCCTAAACTTTGGCTGTATAAAATAGGGGTAGGTGAGTAAATATATGAACATGGCATATCATCACAAACTCTTAATGCAGGTACTGAATCTATAGGATTTGATCAATGCATGAGCATGACATTGGTAGCTACGAAACAAAGGAACAGAGGTTGATTACAGTAAAAAAAAACAAGAATTCATTCAAAATAGAATACCAAAACTGGATAATAGTAACTTATTTTCGACCACAGAGATACCCAAGATTATGTCATACGCAGTAGCAACACACAAAGCATAATAATCTACAGAAACTTGGCCATCTTGTGGCCAGTAACATATATATAAAAATAAACTTAGCTCACATCATAGCCCTTTAACCATAAGCCTACACCTCACATCAATACCAGCATCTCATGCACCGTCTTCCCATAATTTACTTGTACGAATTGCTAGAGCTAAACTAATATTTTCAGAACCAAATTCAGTAATGGAGAATTAGATGGACCACATTCAACTTATACTGCTTTATTTCAGCAATATATACATTTTAATTGTTGGTGACCTTCAATTCCAGGTCCAAGTTATTCCTAATAGCTCTACCCATAAAAGAACCTGCCTTAGGCTCCGTTCGGACGTCCTCCAGGTTCTCTAAATCGATTCCCAAGTCCGTCTCCTCACTCATGTATCCGGCTTATCGCAGGAATCTCGTTCCATTCGGCGTGTGATTTCTGTAGGCTTCAATCCTAAAACACATACAATTATTATGAATCAGTAACTCATATATGTTGTTTAGAATTTATCCTCAAGAGCAACACTCACAGTAGCATTGTTCGAGACTCTGAATTATAAACGCAGCCAGTAGCATCAAATTTATAAATCATGAGCACATACATGTACATTGATAATAATGTTAGAGATGTGAGTACATGTGTACTAACCTGGTAATCGTGAGCTTTATTAGAATTGCCCCAAGCAACCCACCAGAACCGGTTGCACCACCTCAGATAAGAGTACTTGCACCAAACTAAAGGAGCCAAACCAGTGTTAGAGGAAAAGGTTTGCAAATTGGCTTTAGGATTCCCCGAGCCAACCCAACAAACCAGTGTTCTGCGGCGAATTAGGAACCAACAAAATGCAGTATCATCAATCAAAAAGGATCTGACTTAGTACTAACTGTATAGAAGATCTGAGGAAGGAAAGACTAATAAAGCTGCAGCGGAAACATGGCAAGAAGCATTGCAAGACTAACGGAGGAATAGAGTAGCGACTGGGTGGAGATTATATACACACCCGTCGAATAAATGAACAAGATGAATCGAAACTGTAACTGATATGCGATAATCGATCCTCAATGAGTGGCGTACATCTATTGCCATTAAGGCCTCCAGAAACGTCCTCAATCACCGGTGAGTGAGTCGCAGTAACTGTCTCCCTGCGACTGCGAGGCATAGGTCACTAGCATCGTACGGATTTTCTCGGAGATCTCATAAGAATTTGTGGAGAAGAAAGACTCCCTATTATGGTTGGGGGTGATTTCAATATCATTCGAAGGCGAGATGAAAAAAATAATGACAACTTCGATGGAAGATGGTCGGCGATGTTTAACATGGTTATTGAGAGTCTTGACTTGAGAGAAATTGATCTTACAGGTAGACAATTCACATGGACGAATTCACTACCGGTTTCAACATATGAGAAATTGGACCGGGTACTAACCATCGTGGAATGGGAACAGAAATACCCGTTGGTTTCAGTACATGCCCTACAAAGAGCCATCTCGGATCACGCACCATCTCTAATGGTTTATTCTGGGGAAGCAAATCATAGGGGTAATAGAAATATATTCTCCTTCGAACTAGGTTGGTTCGAGAGAGAAGGGTTCATGGATCTCATAGCCACTGAATGGGCTACGGATTCTGGCGGGTCTTCGAATGTTGAAAGATGGCAAAACAAAATCCGTCACTTGCGCCAGTTCTTGAGAGGATGGGCGAAGAATCATAGTGGAATATATAAAGTGGAAAAAGAAAGACTTATTCGATTAATTGATGAGTTAGATGTGAAAGTTGAGACCAGTTTTCTTAACATGGCGGAGAGAACTAACAAAATTGAGGTTGAAAAGAAATTGCGACATCTCTTGAGAGATGAAGAGATAAAATGGGCACTTCGAGCTATGGTGACGATGGTGGTCCAGGGAGATGATAATACACAATTCTTTCATATGATTGCGAATGGCAAATATCAAAAGAAGAGAATTATTCAACTTGAGCAAGATGAAGGAACAATTATAGGACACGATAATTTAAAACTATACATATGAGGATACTATAAGAAATTATTTGGAGCACCTGAGGCGAATTTTGTCTCTTTGGATGAAAGCACAATTCATGATATACCTCAGTTGAATGCTGATGAGGATGATGTGTTATCGGCTCCATTTACTGAGAAGGAGGTGTTCGATGCAATATCACAAATGAAACACAATAAGGCACCAGGTCCGGATGGATTTCCGGCAGAATTTTATAAGAAATGTTGGCATATCATTAAGGGTGACCTTTTGCCTATGTTCCATGATTTGTTCAATGGACAATTACAACTATTTCATCTTAATTTTGGAACAATAACGTTATTGTCAAAGAAGGCGGAGGCTGTACGCATTGAGCAATTTAGAACAATTTGTTTACTCAATGTGTGTTTCAAAATATTTACAAAGGTCGGCACGAATAGGTTGGTAAGGATAGCACATTCGGTAGTCCAACTGACGCAAACATCATTTATGCTTCGAAGACACATCTTAGAGGGTGTTGTTGTCCTGCATGAAACGCTTCACGTAATACATACAAAGAAACTTGATGGGGTTATCTTTAAAGTGTATTTCAAGAAAGCATACGATAAAGTTAAATGGCCTTTTCTCCAACAGGCCTTGCGAATGAAAGGATTCAATGAAAAATGGCGGAGTCAGGTAGATTCATTCATTCAGAAAGGTAGTGTGGGAGTTACAGTTAATGATGACATAGGTCATTTCTTTCAAACACATAAAGGATTGAGGCAGGGTGATTCCATGTCTCCGATATTGTTCAACATTGTAGCAACATGTTGGCAATACTCATTACTAGAGCTAAAGAAAAGGAGCATGTAGGAGGACTCGTACCACACTTGGTGGAGGGGGAGTGTCCATACTACAGTACGCTGATGATACGATTATTTTCATGGAACATGATATGGCAAAAGCCAGAAATATGAAGCTAGTTTTGTGCTTATTGAACAACTTTCGGGGCTGAAAATTAATTTTAATAAAAGCGAAATATTCTGTTTTGGGAAGGCTAAGGAGGAGCAAGAAGCGTATAGGCAACTATTTGGATGTGAATTAGGTTTGCTTCCTTTTAGTTACCTAGGGATTCCTATTCATCATAGAAGATTGACGAACAAGGAATGGAAATGTATTGAGGAAAGATTTGAAAAAAACTAGGCTGCTGAAAGGGCAAGCTTATGTCATATGAAGGAAGACTAGTACTAATAAATCCAGTACTAATAAGCCAACCGATGTTTCTTCTGTCTTTCTTTGAAGTACCGGAGGGGTACGAAAAAGGCTAGACTTTTACAGATCTCGTTTCTTCTGGCAAAGTGATGAGGCTAAGAAGAAATATAGACTGGCTCGATGGGATATTATTTGCAGACCAAAAGACCAAGGTGGTCTTGGTATTGAGAATTTAGAGGTGAAGAACAGATGCCTACTTAGTAAATGGCTCTACATGCTATCCATCGAGACTGATGGGGTGTGGGTATAGTTATTGAAGAACAAATACTTACATTCCAAAACTCTATCTCGGGTTCAAGTGAGACAAAATGACTCACCTTTTTGGAAGGGGTTAATGAAAATTAAGGCAAACTTCTTTCAGAGGGTGAGTTTTGTAGTTGGTAATGGTGCCTCAACAAGGTTCTGGGAAGATACTTGGCTTGGGGATACGTCATTAGCACTTCAATATCCCTTGTTATACAACATTGCACAACGTAAAGAAAAGTATGTGTCCACGGTATTACAAACGGTTCCTCTTAACATGCAATTCAGAAGAGCTTTAGTGGGAGCTCGATGGAATGCATGATTACATCTGGTTAGGAGATTGATGCACATGCAACTTAATGACCATAATGATAGGATTCGCTGGACTTTACTGATGAGTGAGGTTTTCTCAGTAAAGTCTTCATACAATGAACTCATAAATACTGGACCGCTCTCGAGATCTTTACATATTTGAAAAACTAAAGTGCCTCTTAGGATTAAATTTTTCATGTGGTTCGTAGACAAGGGAGTGATATTAACCAAAGACAAACTGGTAAAAAGAAGATGGGGAGAAAGGCCTAATTGTTGTTTTTGTGACCAGAATGAGACAATAAGGCACCTCTTTCTCGATTGTTCCTTAGCAAAACTATTATGGCGAACACTTCATATAGCTTTTAACTTAAATCCACCTACATGTATAAGTTCGCTGTTTGGAACGTGGCTCAATGGAGTGGATGTTACAATAGCGCAGCTCATCAGGGTTGAAACATGTGCTTTATTATGGGCTATATGAAACACCAGGAATGACATGATCTTTAATTGAAAGAATTTAAATAACTTTTTGCAGATTATCTTCAGAGCAACGTCTTGGATCCATACGTGGTCGTTACTCAGCCATGCGGACTTCAGGAATCGTATGGATATTGGATGCAATCGATGAGAGATGGTCGCACGGGTTATCTTCAACCGGTTTGGATGACGTGTTAATAATAGGCTAGGTATGTAGGCATCGTAGTCTATTGTTACAGAGCGCCGGATGTGATAGCTAAATTTATACTTCTTGTTGTTTTTTACTTAAGCGCTTGGACGCGGTCTGGACTATGTTATTTTGTTTGGTACGTATTTAATAAGATGGTTGTATGCGTCGATTGATTGATGCAGAGGCGAGGTTTCGTTCCTCTTTTCCAAAAAAAGCATCGTACGGATGTGGGAACGATCGTTCATCTTTTTGTTTTGAGGGGATTCGGAGGGCGAGCAGGCTGCGCTTTCCATCTTTGCTTTGTAATGCGTGGACATAAGCTCCGTAGGCCCAAATAACAGAAAAGCTCCGAATTTGTTCTGGGAGCAGCGGCCCAACCGTGCAACGCTCTGTTTTCACGAGCGAAGCCGATGCGGCATTGAAACCATATCAAACGGCCACAAATGGTCAGAAGTGCAGATCGGATGATTAAAAATGCAAGTGGCGTGAGACGGCTCGAAAAATGTGCGGTTATAATGTATTTAAATGATACTGGTTTATATAAGCAGCAAAAGGAGAGACTACTTAATATTATTAATGATCTGGGCTTGAAGGATGAGAGTAATGCCCTTGACATGAAGGAAAGGGTGGCTAAACGAGAGGCTGAGGTCATCTTGGCAAAGCTTCTTAGAAAGGAAGAGATCAAATGGACCCTTAGAGCTAAAGTGCAACAAGTTTTTCAAGGAGATAGTAATACATAATTTTTCCATATGATCGCCAACTGGAGGCATAAAAACAGAGGATCATACAACTTGAACTGGATCAATAGTGCAGAATCGGCCTATAGTGCCGGTTCGTAAGGGCCTTTAGTGCCGGTTCTCTTCAACCAGCATTAAAGGGTGGGGACTAAAGCCCCTCCCCTTTTAGTCCCGGTTCAACACGGCCCGACACTAAAGGCCCTACACGTGGCACTGTCTGGGGCCGGGGATGCAGGACCTTTAGGCCTAGTTGGTGTTATCAACCGAAACTAAATATGGAGTCTTTAGTCCCGGTTGCCATCTTTAATCCCGATTGGTGACACGGACTAAAAGTATTTGGTTTTTTAAATTTTGTTTTATTTTCCTTTTTAATCCTTTAGGGATTTATGAATTAATTATAGTTTAAGTTTCCTTTTAATTATGTGTTTTCCTTTTAATTAATTTTCATTTCAAACACATATTACGCTATTACATACTGTACACACGTTGTGCATATATATGTAAATAAAATTTCTCGTAAAACCGAATATATATATATATATATATATATATATATATATATATATATATAGAGAGAGAGAGAGAGAGAGAGAGAGAGAAAGTCTATTCATCACCTAGGGTGCACAATAAGTTATACTTCGCCCGAGGTAATCTTACGAGCGTTTTATAAATAAATTATGTTTGGAATATAAATAGTTATATTTATATTGATGATTATGTAAAATTTGATATAAGAAAACAAAAATACACGTGATGAGACTAGAAAATTTGCATTTTATGTATATTTTACACTATGTTTTTATGTTTATAAATTTACGTGACATGAAATATTTTTATGGTGATTTTATGCTTTCTTAAGGTCTCTTTTTACATATGAAACAACGCAAAATTTATACTATGTAAAATTATGGTGAATGGATATTAAAAAGAAGGGGGTGAAGAATAATTATTCCTCATCCAGGGTGATGAATAGCACGACCCTACATGAATAGAAATCCAGGGTGATATATATATAATATCTCCTACAATTTGAGGATCATTACATATATATGCAGGCATTACTTGTTCTTGATTTTGTATAGTATTTTCCTTTGGGATCTATGACATGGTCGAACAGAAATCCAGCTAATTCCTCTTGAATTGCTCGTACCCGAGCCTCTGGTATGAGCTGGTCCCGCATCTCCGTCAGTTACAAGATGGAGATCAAGATGAATATATTAATTGTGTGTATATATATTAGCTAGATCATGATAAAAATATATGAATAGTGTTTTGACAAACGTACCCAAAGATTTATTTCGTTTCTGTTCCTTTCAGACGTGATCATGCGAATGTTTTCGCAAACGTAGTATGCGCATAAACTACTTCCCTGCTCCTGCCTCGTGCACTTTACGAGAATAAAATTCAATCAAGTAATAATTAATCAAGCATTATAATGGTATTAAAACTAGAATTAAAGATATGCACGGACGTAGCTAGCTAGCTAGTAGTACTTAATTACCTTGGGTCGCACCCATTTCATATAACAACTCATCCTCATCATCATTTTCGTCCATGAGACATCATATTACAACTTGGTCACTAGTTATAATAACTCCTCATCATCATAGTACTCATAATCACTACTCCTCCTCCTCGGTATCACCATCAACTCTAACACATTGTAGCACATAATAAAAACTTCTCATCACCATCATAGTCATATATAATCATCACTAACTAATTGTTCTTAATACCTAGGACCTACTCCTACTACACTTTGTGAGGGTAAAATAGCATAAAACATGTGTAGCACTCCTGCTTCATCATATTGGAGAATGCATATGAACCTGTCTCCTAATTGTGGGCTGCGCTTCTGATTGCTACCCCCTAGTACTTCTCTGCGATCCTTCACAATTTTTCTTCAGTCTTTGACTATTAAGACTTGCTCGCTTCGAGAAATGATGAATACACTCATGTGCAATGTAGGATATCTTGGCCGTAAGCTAACCAATGTAGGGTACAATTGTTGGGCATGAGAACCTTAAGATGTACATATATCCAAAAAATAGAAGTTGGTTGCAGCCCTGGTTAACAAAAGGATGATGAGAATGAGGTTCTCGTGAGCCCTTTTACATAAAAAAAGAGTTTGAGACAATTTCGCGGATGAAAAATAACAAAGCACCTGGTTTGGATGGTTTTTCTGTAGAATTGTTTAAGAGATGTTGGGATATTATCAAAGGAGGTTTGATGTCAATCTTCCGTGATGCGTTTAATTGCCATTTACAATTATTTAAGATGGACTTTGAGACAATCACGTTATCACCAAAGAAGGAAGATGTGGTTCGCATTGAGCAGTTTAGATCGATATGTCTGCTCAATGTTAGTTTTAACATCCTTACAAAAGTTGGTACAAATCGCCTTACACAGCTTACGCATTCTGTGGTTTAGCCGACTGAAACAGCTTTCATGCCTGGACGACATATACTTGAGGGTGTGGTCGTTCTTCATGAAACTTTGCATGGAATTGATACGTCTCCAACGTATCGATAATTCATGAAGTATGCATGCCATATTTGCCTATGTTTATAATACTTTTATATGGTTTTGATGCACTTTATATGATTTATTTAGAACTAACCCGGACTGACGTTGTTTTCAGGAGAATTACCATGGTGTTGTTTTTGTGCAGAAAATGAAAGTTCTCGAAATCGCCCGAAAGGTTTTTGTGATTTTTTCCGGAGGAAATAAGCAACATTGGAGCGAAGAACCACCGGAGGGGGCTACCCTTGGTCCACAAGCCATCTGGGCGCGGCCCTGGGGGTGTGTGGCACATTGATATGTGGTGGGTCCCTCGTGGCTCTGTTGCGCGTGATTTCACGCTGAAAAATCCTATAAATCCCAAAAACCCTAGAAATAAACAGAGACTCCTCGTTCTGCCGCCGCAACTCTCTGTATCAACGAAAAACCGATCTGAAGACAGTCTAGTACCCTGTCAGAGAGGAAAATCTTCCTTCTTTTGTTCTTCGCTCTCCTTCTCATCTTCTAAGTCTAATGAGCTCACAATTTCAGCAATTTCTTCTTTCATAGATTCTTGCAAAATTTTAGTCTATTACAAGGCAGCGGTCATTCTTTTAATAAATTCTTTAACATAAGCATTAGAAGCATAGTTTTCATAGCAATATTTAAGTATGACAAAAATTTCAGATTTGTAAAGAGTATCATCATAGTTTTCAAGCAAACTAGAAACTACATAAGCACCCTTAAAAGCAACGAATTCTTCAATTTATTCAACATCATAATAACAATAGGCCTTCTTGGCATACAAGATAGTATTTCAGTATCACTAAACACACATTTGTAGGAAAGGTGTTTTTCAGTTTCTTCAGAACAACAAGTAAAATCATGTGACCAACATATTTCCAAGCATAGCAACACAAAGAATTAATTTGATACCACAAGAGTTTCCCTTTTTAAGATAAGCAGTGTCACACATAATGAGCATGCTCACTTAATGATTTTCCCTCAACTAAGCTAGTTGGGGTTTGTCAGAACCGATTTTTCAATAAGATAATTATTGAAAATCGACCTTATTGTTAGACTAGCATATAAATTAATTTATACTGATAGACAATCCTTGATACAGAAATCCAGTAGTACTTAATAGTATACAAGGTTGAGCCGAGGCAGCTCAACAATTTATTACAAGCACGCCAATATTTAGCATAAAGGAAGATATGTCACAATGGAAATGGTGGTAGTACTATTGACTCGCAATATATGGTGGTGGTGGATATGTCACAGTGGAGTGGGTGACATGGCTCTAATATCTTACAACTCGTCAAGCGTTAGAGTGAGGCTCGACGATTTTTATTTAGGTAGCGGAAGCGTGTATAATACAAGCGGTAGACTCCAGGATCGCAAGGGACTGACTCGAACTCCTCTAGGTGTCGGACTCGCTATCGTACTCTTCATCCATAAAATCGCCTTCATCAACATCTAGCCAAATCAACAAGCTAGGTGAGTACTTTGAATGTACTCTGGACATAAGATATAACAAATGCAACCATGATGCACACATTCTGATTAGATTAAATGCACTCAAAAATATTAATAGCATTGTACGGTAACGTAAAATTAAAATCGTGCGGTAGTCCTCCCGAAATTTCCAAGAAGATGAAGTCCGATCGGGTGTCTGAAACCACGCCTCAAAAGGTAAGGATAAAATAAAAAATGCCTCAGTAGGGCGTCGGGCGACATCACATAAAGGGCTTATACTGAAATTAAATAACATGCGCGCCACAGTCGGACGTCCGAGCGACATCACGTAAGGTGCTTATAGTGGAAATAAATAATAGGAATGCCACAATCGGACATTTGAGCAACATCATGTAAAGGGCTTATACCGAACATAAATAACATGAATGCCACAGTCGGGCGTCTGAGCAACATCACATGAAGGGCTTATAATGAAATTAAATACCACGAATGCCACAGTCGGTCGGACGTGTGAACGACATCAAATAAAGGGCTTATAATTCAACATTCAAATACAAGCTTCCAGGAGGTAGTACCATCCAAGGAATACTCGGCACATCACAACAATAATCAGGTTAGTCCATTCATAGAAATAATATTCAGCCAAGATTACTTCTGTCATTTAACATATTAGTTCTCCAAAGACTGAGACTGAGACTGGCACTTGACCTGTGAACCAATGTCCTTGTCCGTGGACACGGCTACTCGAATAGTTTGACTCTACATAGGGTGTACTCTTTACCAACATCCAACGGATTCCGGTAGTCACAACTGACTAGTTCCGTTTACGGTTCTTTAGAGTAAAACACACATAACCAGTACACATCCATTTCACATCACGTTGCTATTAGAAATATGCCCTAGAGGCAATAATAAAGTGGTTATTATTATATTTCCTTGTTCATGATAATCGCTTATTATCCATGTTATAACTCCATTGATTGGAAACTCAAATACATGTGTGGATACATAGACAACACTGTATCCCTAGTGTGCCTCTAGTAGACTAGTTCATTGATCAAATATGGTCAACGTTTCCTAGCCATAGACATGAGATGTCATTTGATAACGGGATCACATCATTAGGAGAATGATGTGATGGACAAGACCCAAACTATGAATGTAGCACATGATCGTGCCAGTTTATTGCTATAATTTTCTACATGTCAAGTATTTGTTTCTATGACCATGAGATCATGCAACTCACTGACACTGGAGGAATACCTTGTGTGTATCAAACGTCGCAACGTAACTGGGTGACTATAAAGATGCTCTACAAAGGTAAAGATTTATATAGAGGAAGTTGGTATTTGACTTCTCAAAAAGTTTTGGAAATTACTGGGTTTACCATAAGTGTTCCGAGGGTCCACCGGGTGGGCCCACCCACCCCAAATGGCCCCATGGGTTGTCAGTCTTGGGGAATGTTGCATGGGAAACAAAAAAATTCCTACGCACACGCAAGATATATCCATGGTGATGATCATCTACGAGAGGGAGAGTGGTTCTACATACCCTTGTAGATCGCTAAGCGGGAAGTGTTAAGAAACGCGGTTGATGTAGTCGAACGTCTTCGCGATCCAAATCGCCGAGCGTCCCGCGATCCCATCACAATCCATCTCGCGATCCCATCACGATCCGTCCCACGATCCCATCATGATCCGTCCCGCGGTCAAATCACGAATCGTCTTGCGATCTCGATCATGGTCCTTCCAATCTAGCGCCGTACGGACAACACCTCCACGTTCAGCACACGTACAACTCGATGACGATCTCTGCCTTCTTGATCCAGCAAGAGGGAGCGGAGAGGTAGATGATTTCTCTGGCCGCGCGACGGCGTGGCGGCGATGGTGTTGGAACAATTCCAACAGGGCTTCGCTGAAGCACCGCTGAAACGATCTAGAGGAGAAACTACGATCTAGGGGAGAGGTATCACGTGTCTGTTTTCTATGTCTCAGAACCCTCAAAACCTCTAGTATATATAGGAGGAGGGAGGGAGGAGTCTTGGCGCACAAGGGGCCAGCCCTTGGCCGTGGTGCAAGGAGGAGAGGAGGAGTCCTCCTCCAATCTAGTAGGATTAGGACACCTCCTTCCCACTTGGAAACTCGTTCCACCTTGTGTTTTTTCCTTCCCAATCCACTCCAGCCGCATGGGCCCTTAGAGGACGTTTTTTCTAGCCCACCAGGGGCTGGGTTACCTCCTCCCACAGCCCATGTAGCCTCTTGGATCGAGACACCTCTCCCGATGGTCCCCGGTACCCTCCCGGCACTCCCGGTACACTGCCGATGAGCCCGAAACTTTTCCGGTGGCCAAAACAGGACTTCCTATATATCAATCTTTACCTCCGGACCATTCCGGAGCTCCTCGTGACAACCGGGATCTCACCCAGGACTCCGAACAACCTTCGGTCACCAGCATACATAACTCTATACTACTGAAATGTCATCGAAACTTAAGTGTGCAGACCCTACGGGTTCGAGAACTATGTAGACATGACCGATACACCTCTACGGTCAATAACCAATAGCGGGACTTGGATGCCCATATTCGTGCCTACATATTCTATTAAGATCTTTATCGGTTGAACCTCTATGTCAAGGATTCAGTTAATCCTATATGATGTTCCCTTTGTTCTTCAGTATGTTACTTGCCCTAGGTTCGATCGTCGGCATCTCCATACCTAATTCAATCTCGTTACTCGCAGGTCTCTTTTACTCGTTCCATAATACAAGATCCCGTGGCTAATGCGTAGTCACATTTCTTGCAAGGCTTATTGTGATGTTGTATTACTGAGTGGGCCCTGAGATACCTCTACGTCACACGGAGTAACAAATCCCAGTCTTGATCCATGCCAACCCAATAGACACCCTCGGAGATACGTGTAGAGCACCTTTATAGTCACCCTGTTATGTTGCGACGTTTGATACACACAAGGTACTCCTCCGGTGTCAATGAGTTGCATGATCTCATGGTCATAGGAACAGATACTTGACATGCAGAAAACTGTAGCAATAAACTGACACGATCATATGCTATGTTTATAGTTTGGGTCTTTTCCATCACATCATTCTCCTAATGATGTGATCCCGTTATCAAATGACATATCATGTTCATGGCTAGGAAACCTTAACCATCTTTCATCAACAAGCTAGTCCATTAGAGGCATACTAGGGACATGGTGTTGTCTATGTATCCACACATGTATTTGAGTTTCCGATCAATACAATTCTAGCATGGATAATAAAAGATTATCATGAACAAGGAAATATTATAATAAATAATTTATTATTGCCTCTAGGGCATATTTCCAACAGTCTCCCACTTGCACTAGAGTCAATAATCTAGCTCACATCACCATGTGATTCACATTGTTATGAATCTAACACCCAATGAGTTCTGGGTCTCGACCATGCTTTGCATGTGAGAGAGGTACTTTAGTCAACGGGTCTGCGGCATTCAGACTCTAAACCCTAACGACCTGTGTACTTTGCAAATCTCTATGTCTTACAGTAGACACTGCTATCACACTCCACTTGGAGCTATTCCAAATGGCTCCTCCACTATACGTATCAGGATGGCTACTAAGAGTCATCCGGATTGGTGTTATAGCTTGCATCGGCGTAACTCTTTACGATGAACTCTTTATCACCTCCATAATCGAGAAACATTTCCTTAGTCCTTTAGTTACTAAGGATAATCTTGACCATTGTCTAGTGATCCACTCCTGGATCAGTTTTGTACCCCTTAACGGACTCATGGCAAGGCACACACCAGGTGCGGTACACAGCATGGCATAATATATAACCTATGTGTCGTGGAGTTGTCACGGCAGATGTCCGAAGACTTAGGTTTGAGACCATCGCTAAAGCAGTGGACTCAAAGGGTTTGATCGGTACGAAAGACACAGATTTACCCAGGTTCGGCCCCTCAAGATGAGGTAAAAGCCTACGTCCTCCTTTGAGTGTATTGACGGGTGTATCGATTACAAGGGAGCGTAATTGCTTGACCTAGTTCTCGATAGCTTCGTCCCTTTCGCCGTCCCCGGATCTCACCTTTATATAAGAGGTCAAGACCCTGGGTTACAAGCCTCACGCTGACTCTTACAATGTATCCGACTCTGTCTCTTAGTTGTCTTTGCCTTCCTTGGCGCGTCATCTCCGGGCGGGTCTATCGCCCGGGTCTTGTGTCTTCCTATCTCTGGCCTTTACCTTCAGCCCACATGATGAACCGCCGTGTAGCCCAATCTTCATCTTCCGGCCCATATATGGACGAGCCGCCAGGTATGACCCGGCCCCTCCTGGGCGGGTCATACTACGGGGTTATATCCCCAACATCAGGCCCCAAATTGACTTGAGCTTGCTTATGTGAATCTTCACTTCCGTTCAGCGGCGAGTCTCACAATCTTGCCACCTGTAAAACATGTAACCCGCCATGATGTCACCTTCATATGCGTCAGAAAAAATTCCGGGACGTATGCTGTAGATCCTTTATTAAAACGGTCGGCCCGAGAATCGAAGCGTCCGTTCGGTCGCTCATTATTTCGCGCCTCAATTCCCGCGTGTCTCGTTCACCCCCCATCCCATAAATAGAGCCATGAGGGGTCATTTTATTTTCTCCGTCGCCACCTCTTCTTCTTCCTCCCGACCTCCGCGCTCTCGAGCTCTATCGCGCCAGTGCATCCTCGTCCTCGTCCTCAACTCCGGCCACTGAATCAACCTGACCGCGTCCAGACCTCTCGCAGCCGCACACTACCTCATCAGGTACGCGCGCCTGTTCCTCTTCTTAATGCCACTCGTCGGATAGTTAGTTTAAACTTTGCCATGCTTCCATCCGTCGCGGCCACCCGCCGGTAGCCATTGGTAGTTCAACCTAGATCTGAACCTTCTTCTCTTTCCTTGCATTTTAGTCTGTTCGTTCGGCCACCCTATTAGGATTGAATTAATATTGATTTTTACTCCTGCTGGTAGATCTTGTCTTTCCAATATAGCTTGCAGAACCTGTTTCTGTCCCTTAGCAAATATTTACACCATAGTGTAGTTCCTACGACCCGCCATCAACTCTTGTCTCTTCTGATAGCACGTTGGCGGCTTAATAACTTCATAGTTTTACCCGTCGTCTTTAGTCACTTGGTCAATCTCTGACCCACCGAGCCTTTGTCCATTTTCACAGATTTTTGAACCGCCACTATGTTTCTTGCCCCCTCGACTTGTGACTGGATCGGCTCTGGGGTCACCGAGCATTTCTTGCTAGATTACGTAGAAGCAGGATCGCTGCCGGCTCAAGACACTATAAATTGGCGAGTTCCGGGGAAGGAGATAAGACCCATTCCGCGTGAGGGGGAAGTCGTCGTTTTCACTGACCACATTGTGCGCGGCTTCTGCCCTCCTGGATCCAAATTTTTCCGTGATATGCTCCACTTCTTCAACCTGCACCCCCAAGACATCGTGCCCAACTCTATCTCCAACCTGTGCAATTTCCAAGTTCTCAGCAAGGTCTACTTGCAAGAAGATCCGTCCCTCGACCTCTTCCGCGACTTTTTTTATGTGAACCGCCAGACGGAAGTGGCGAGCAGCCCAAGCGTGGAACTTGGTGGAGTCTCCATTCAAAGGAGAAGGGACCTAGATTACCCGGCTGTTCAGAGGCCAAGCCACCCCAAGGACTGGAATAGGACATGGTTTTATTGCCACGACACGTCCCCTGAAGGCGAAAATCCTCTGCCAGGCTACCGTCCCACCCGGCTCTGCACCTCTACAGAGCTTCCAGACCGAATGACCGCCACGGCCCGGGCGAAGTATGCCCCATAGTTCGCCAAGATTCGAGCACTTCTGGCCAACGGCTTAACACGAATCGACCTGACCCACTGCTGGGTCTCCTGGAGAGTCCTGCCTTTGAGCCGGCGGGAACGCCTCAGGTGTGAATACACCGGTTGATACGATGATCCTCTCTGCTTCACCCGCACCACCTTAACCAAAGATAACGTCGTCACCACCATCAAAGGACTCACCCGCGAGTCCCAGGAGGCTTGCCGTGCGGTTGGCTTGCCACCTTTCTGCGCTGCCAACCCGACTCCAGATGTAAGGGCGGCTCTTGAATCTAGCTGTTTCTTGTTTTGACTTGTATATATGACATCCTTAACCTTTTCGGGGGCTCTTTCTGCAGGCCAATTCCAGCTTTTGGAAGAAGAAGTTAACTCCACCTGCGAGGAAGAAAAAGTCTTGGGCGGGTAAAACCCACAGTCGTAAGCAAAAACCCTTGGCTCAAGAGCTGCTTGAACTTGACGACTCAGAGGTAGAACTCGACTCCCTTGGCCGTGTTTTTGTGCATCTTATTGACCATGAATGTTCACAGGAGGAATCAGAGACAAGCTGTACCTCCACCCCGAGGTAACTTATCCCTCTTCCGACTCAGAAATCTTCTTGCAAGCGAAGATACGGCGGGTCATCCGAAAAGTTCCTTTTTCACATCCCCTTGCTTACTTAGATCCTGACTTCCCCTTGAAAAAATAACAACACGAATCTCAGTGTCAGACCCGGAGTACCGGCTCTGGGGATCTTATGTCCGACTTACCCAACTCACCGGCACCACACAAACGCCCTGCTGAGGTATTTTACTAAGACCCCAACACCTGCCTTTAAATTTTTTCAACACTATCTTATTATAGTCTTGTTAACTTAACCTTGCAGGGAACACCTCCCTCATGTGGAGACTTGATTGCCTCCAAGCTTCCGCCCATCAAGGTCAATCCAAGGTACGTTTCTTTCTTGTGCTGTACATACACTATTGGTGTTGGTTCAACAAGGGCCGACTGTTGGACGGGGGAACATGAGGGATTTTGCGGGTCTTGGTGCGGCGGGTCATACCAGCCCAGCCGCCGATCTTAGGCCGCCAAGTCCAACTGCTGAAGATGCATCACCCCTCGATGTTGTCATCACTGGGGCGGGTTTCCAATCTCTGACTCGCCACACCCTGAGCAAGCACACATGCAAGATGGAAGACTCTTCTGACAATCCTTCTTTCGAATTCCCTGCCTTAGAGATGATGAGCACGGACGAACTGCATGCCGGTTACCTAAGCCGTCTGTCCGCCAGTCGGAACATGGAGACCAAGCTTTTTGGTCTGATGAAAACGAAGTTTGAGGTACATTTCTTTCTCTCTCTTCTCATACCTTTATGTAGCCCCAAGAGTCGGGCTAATATTGCAAATAATGGCTCGAGTCTTTCCCTTTTTAACCATATCATATATTAATTTATCATACTAGATTGCATGCTAGCCGGCTTGCACCCTTATGTAGATCCACTTGTAGCCCCCAAGTGTAGCCCATTATGACAATGATGAGCCGGATCTTCTACCTTAAATAGAGCTCGCCGGGTGTGGGCCCCAAGTCGGGCCCATTATGACAATTGTGAGCCGGATCTTTCACTTATTAGGCATAGAATGAAAATGCAGACATTAGCCCCCAAGTGCCAAGTATATTACCTGTAATCTGCTTGGGACTTGTATCCAACTACTATGTCACCGCGGTGACTTAACTCTTTTATCTTTCCATTTTGTGTAATACAGGAGGCGCTGGCTGCGGCTGGTTCTCAATGCGCCGGTTTGAAGAAAAGCCTAGCCACCCAGCAGAGCGCCCGAGCCGCCGCAGACGAGAAACTTCGAGCGGTTGCCGAGCAATTGGAAAAACTTCAAGCTGAGTTTGCTGCTTATAAGAAGGCCGCCGAGTCTGAGCAAGCCTCTCTGTCAAAACAGGCTACCGATGCTGAAGAGCAGGCAAAACTTGCAGTCGCCGAACTGAACACCCTTAATGGTCATATATCCAAGATGACTGCCGTGATCTTTGGTAAGTACTTCCGTCTTTTGAAAAAATTCCGTGTTAGAAAAAGTATCATCCGGACGGCTTATAATCTTTGATCTATCTCCTGCAGGAGAATGGAGTCACCAGCTATCTTCTGATACTATACTCATGCTGAAGGCAATCTATACTCTGACGGAGCAACTCTACAGCGGAGCCCTTTGCACCATCAAAGCCAGCATGATAGCCAAGTGTGTCCCCAAACTTATGAAGGGTGTCTTGGAAACCTTATCTACTCTGCCTCAGCAAGTCAATGAGATGAGGCGATCAGCCGCCAGAAGAGGGGCTATAGCAGCACTGAGCCGCTCCCTTGCCTTTGCTTGGAGCTAATCGCTGAAGAAATGATGAACGACTTTCCTTCCAAGAATGATGATGGATCAGATTTCACCGAAGTTGACTATGCCAGATGTGTCAAGGCTTCCAGGCGGCTCGCCTCCATATTGGTGGACGAGACGGACCTCATACCTTACCAGGCGGCTTACAATGAGAACCATCAACGACTGCGTTGCCCGACCTTTGAAGCAAGATGCCTAATCCCTGCATGTTGTAAGCCGCTCTTTGCTCTTGAAGTTGATCCGTCTCCGCTTTTCAACGATGCCCAATTCGAAGCTTTACTTAACCGCAACTGGGACATGGATCATCTCCAGATCGAGGAGCCCGAAGACCCGGCGCAGAACGACCCGTCGACAAGTTAAATTCCGTGCCTTCTACCTCATGTAACTTGGCTAGCTGAGCCGTCCAGATGAACAAGCATGGAACTTTTGTAATATAACTTCATCTTTTGAGCTTCTTTGAGAGCCTTGCAATATCTTGGTCTTTCTTATGCTTTGCTGGCGATTCATAGCGAAAATCTGCAAAACAATTCTGCAATGACCCGCCCGGGCGGCTTTCAGGAAACCATGACCCAGGTATCTCAACATAATCTTGCCTCATCTTTCAACCTAACTCATGCCGCCTGAAATACAATGTATGAAATATGATGCAATATGTATGATGCAATATGCGCTGTAATGCATGAATTTTTCTTTTCTCCTTGTTTTTTCCTTTTCAAAAACTCATATTCTGACCCTTTGAGGGAAACTGTTGCTATGAACCGCCTAACAGTATAGGGTCTCTAACGAGATTGACCGCCAATCTTGCACGACTCAGGGTCTCTAGGCAAGATTAACTGTTAAGGGCGCAACATACCAGAATTTTGCAACGGAGTGAGTGCCCCGGGCCCATAAGCTACTTCTCACGTGACGTAAATCCATCGCTTGAACCTCAAGGGTGTCAAGTTTGAGAGTACGACGGGTCACTTGGCGGAGAGTGTTGTAGCAGATGACAGAGTTTCTCTCGCCGCTGTATTAGGCCCTCGGAGGGGGTGAGTTGACAACTCGCTGCACCCCTGCACGAGCGGCAGCTACATAGAGGCAGGTATAACTCAGTCTTACCATGGCTGAAAAGCCAACCAAGAGTGGGGGCGGCCTTCACCCACCCTTGAACTTGCTCTGGGTTCATGACCCGCCTTTCCTCATGGCGCCTATGTTTGAACGGCTCGCATCATGGCGAATCATCCTCTTTGGCATCCATGGCACCCATGTTTGAATGGCTCGCATCATGGCGGCTCGCCCTCTTGAACAACTTAAGATCTTTCTCCCGTAAGGTAGTGCACTCATGTTTGAACGGCTCGCACCATGGCGGCTCGCCCTCTTGAGTCACTTGGCACCCATGTTTGAACGGCTCACATCATGGTGGCTCGCCCTCTTGAGTTACTTGGCACCCATGTTTGAACGGCTCGCATCATGGGGGCTCGCCCTCTTGAATGTATAAATCTTGCATCAACGAGGTGGTGCACCCATGTTTGAACCGCTCGTAGCGTGGCGGCTCGTCCTCTTGAGCGACCCTCAATCTTCCTTTGACAAAATGGTACACCCATGTTTGAACGGCTCGCATCGTGGTGGCGCGTCCTCTTGAGCAACCTTAGATCATGTTTATCTCGTGCCGCCAAACTGTAAGCCACCATGCGGAGAGCCTGTCGTCTTGAGAATCGTCCCATGGGGAGAGCACACCAGACCTAGTAGATCAGAAGCCCCCAAGCGACGAAGCAGAAAATATTCATCCTTGAACAATCTGTAATGCAAGAGAAAATGGCAGAGGCCCCGTCTCACAGGGATGCTAACTTTATTATACTGTCTATCTAAATACAAAGAAACATGTATGTACAAAGATAAGAGTTTGGATGACTCAAGTATAGTAAGGCCGCAGGTGATTGCTGTTCCATGGTCGGTGAGTTTCTTGCCCAGAGGTACGCGACTCATCTCGTACGTCGATGAGGTAAGAAGACCCATTGTTTAAGTTTCTGCTAACCACAAAAGGTCCTTACCATGGGGGTGATAACTTGTGCGCGTTCGTCTGATCTTGAATCAAATGTAATACCAAGTCGCCTTCTTGGAACGTCCGGGTCTTGACCCTGCGGTTATGGTAGCGATGCATGTCTTGCTGGTAAATCGCCGATTGAGATGCCGCAAGATCACGCACTTCATCAAGAGCATCCAATGCATCCTGTCGTGTTGTCTCATTATCAGCTTCCACATAAGCCGCGACCCGCGGTGAATCATGTCGTATGTCGCTTGGTAACATGGCCTCCGCCCCGTAGACCATGAAGAAAGGTGTGAAACCCGTTGACCTGTTAGGCATAGTGTTGATGCTCTAGAGGACAGATGACAGTTCTTCAACCCAACACCCCGGCGTTCTCTACAAAGGAACCATGAGCCGGGGCTTGATACCTCTCAATACTTCTTGATTTGCCTGCTCTGCCTTCCCGTTGGATTGCGGGTGAGCCACGACCGAAACATCAAGCCGGATGTGCTCATTTTTGCAGAAAGTCTCCATCGCCACCTTGGATAGGTTTGTACCGTTGTCAGTGATGATACTATGGGGGTATCCAAATCGGTAGATCAACTTCTTGACAAACTGAACCGCCATGGCCGCATCGCACTTGCCACCGGCTCAGCCTCCACCCACTTGGTGAATTTGTCCACTGCTACCAATAGGTGAGACTTTTTATCCTTAGACCGTTTGAAAGGTCCAACCATGTCAAGCCCCCGCACCGCAAACGGCCACGTGATTGTTATCATCCCTAACTCCTACGCCGACACATGAGCACGTCTTCCGAATTTCTGACACCCGTCGCACTTGTTGACAATATCTTCTGCGTCCTTGTGGGCTGTTAGCCAGAAGAAACCGTGTCGAAAGGCTTTCGCCACCAAAGACTTTGACCCGGCGTGGTGTCCGCAATCGCCAGCATGTATTTCATATAAGATCTCCTTGCCTTCCTCTGGAGAGACACAACACTGGAAGACGCCGGTGATGCTGCACTTGTGCAACTCCCCCTAATGATGGTCATGGACTTAGAACGCCTCACGATCCGCCGTGTGAGAATCTCGTTATCCGGTAACTCGCCGCGCGTCAGATACGCTAGATACGGCAACGTCCAGTCTGAAACGGCTCGTAAAGCCGCCACCAATTGCTCCTCCGGGTCAGGTATTGCCAAATCCTCCTTTGAAGGTAACTTAATAGATGGATGATACAACACATCCAAAAAGATATTGGGCGGCACCAGCTTACGCTGAGAGCCAAGTCTTGGCAATGCATCCGCCGCCTCATTCTTACGACGATCGATATGATCCACCTGATATCCTTTGAAAAATCCAGCAATAATGTCCACCTCTTGCCGATAAGCCGCCATCCGCGGGTCCTTGGAATCCCACGTGCCTGACACCTATTGCGCGACCAAATCTGAGTCGTCGAGGCACTGAACCCGGATCAAGACCATGGAGCAAAGTTTCGTACTCAGTTGCGTTGTTCGTGCAATGAAACATCAGCCTTAGCACATAACAAAACTTATCACCTTTGGGGGAGGTTAAAACAATTCCATCCCCAGATCCCTCCAACTGTCTGGATCCGTCAAAGTGAATTGTCCAATATGTGTTGTCTGACTTTTCTTCTGGCGCTTGACACTCCATCCAATCATTGATAAAATCCACCATAGCTTGAGACTTGATGGCTGTGTGAGGCACATATTTCAAATTTAGAGGCCCAAGCTCCAGTGCCCACTTAGCAATTCTGCTAGTGGCCTCTCGATACTGAATTATGTCTCCCAGCAGAGCAAAACTAACCACTGTGATCCAGTGCCCAAGGAAATAATGCTTCAACTTGCCATTTACCATGAACACCCCATATATCAGCTTCTGCTAGTGTGGGTACCGTTGCTTTGATTCTATGAGCACCTCACTGACATAATAAACCGGCCTCTAGACTGGATACTCTTTTCCTGCCTCCTTGCGTTCCACCACAATCGCAGCACTGACCGCCTTATTGTTAGCTGCCATGTACAAAAGCAAGGGCTCCTTCTCAGCCGGAGCCGCTAAAATTGGCGGCTCAACTAAGTGTTTCTTAAGCGCTTAGAGAGCTTCATCTGCCACCTTAATCCATACGAAATCATTTGTCTTCTTCATCATCTGGTACAGAGGGATGACCTTCTCCCCCAGGCGGCTGATGAAGCGGCTTAAAGCAGCGATACGACCCGCCAGGCGCTGCACATCATTGACGCTCGTCGGCTTAGCCAGAGATGTGATGGCCTTTATCTTGTCCGGGTTAGCTTCGATGCCTCGTTATGAAACAAAAAAAGCCAAAAGTTTACCTGCAGGGACACCAAAAACACACTTGGTTGGGTTAAGCATCATCTTGTACACCCGTAAGTTGTCAAATGTTTCCCTCAGGTCGTCTAACAGCATCTCCTTCCTCCTTGACTTGACCACCATATTTTTGGAAATATGCCCTAGGGGCAATAATAAATTAGTTATTATCATATTTCCTTGCTCATGATAATCGTTTATTATCCATGCTATAATTGTATTGATCGGAGACTTAGATGCATGTGTGGATACATAGACAAAACCATGTCCCTAGTATGCCTCTAATAGACTAGCTCGTTGATCAAAGATGGTTAAGATTTCCTAGCCATGGACATGAAATGTCATTTGATAACGGGATCACATCATTGGGAGAATGGTGTGATGGATAAGACCCAAACTACAAACGTAGCATATGATCGTGTCAGTTTAATGCTACTGTTTTCTGCATGTCAAGTATCTGTTCCTATGACCATGAGATCATGCAACTCACTAACACCGGAGGAGTGCCTTGTGTTTATCAAACATCGGAACATAACTGGGTGACTATAAAGGTACTCTACAGGTATCTCCGAGGGTGTCTGTTGGGTTGGCATGGATCAAGACTGGGATTTGTTACTTCGTGTGACAGAGAGGTATCTCAGGTCCCACTCGGTAATACAACATCACAACAAGCCTTGCAAGCAATGTGACTAAGTGTTAGTCGTGGGATCTTGTATTACGGAACGAGAAAAGAGACTTGCCGGTAACGAGGTTGAACTAGGTATGGAGATACCAACGATCGAATCTCGGGCAAGTAACATACCGAAGAACAAAGGGAACATCATACGGGATTAACTGAATCCTTGACATAGAGGTTCGACCAATAAAGATCTTAGTATAATATGTAGGAACAAATATGGGTATCCAAGTCCCGCTATTGGTTATTGACCATAGAGGTGTCTCGGTCATGTCTACATAGTTCTCGAACCCGCAGGGTTTGCACACTTAAGGTTCGGTGACATTTCAGTAGTATAGAGTTATGTATGATGGTGACCTAAGGCTGTTCGGAGTCCCAGATGAGATCCTGGACGTCACGAGGAGCTCCGTAATGGTCTGGAGGTAAAGATTGATATATAGGAAGTCCTATTTTGGTCGCCAGAAAAGTTTCGGGCTCATCGGTAGTGTACCAGGAGTGCCGTTAGAGTACCGGGAGACCATCGGGAGGGGTATTTTGACTCAAGAGGCTACATGGGCTGTGGAATAGTGAATACCAGCCCTTAGTGGGCTGGTGGAAGTCCCACACAAGGCCCATGCAGCTAGGAGAGAAAACCCAAAGAGATAAGGTGGAAAAAACGCAAAATAGGGAGGAATCCTAGTCCTACTAGGATTGTTGGAGGAGTCCTCCTCT
The DNA here is from genome assembly GCA_022496015.1 of Hordeum marinum. NCBI lineage: Eukaryota > Viridiplantae > Streptophyta > Magnoliopsida > Poales > Poaceae > Hordeum > Hordeum marinum. Next base: position 502,347,637 of record CM039674.1, on the reverse strand, counting down.
CCCACTTGGTTCGTCCAAACCAAGGGCTGGCCCCTTGAGGTCCAGGCCTTCTCGTCTCATCCTTCTATATATACTGGAGGTTTTAGGGTTTTTGCCACCAAATTTTCAGCCACGTGCTACCCGTTCCTCCAGTGCATAGTTTCTCCTCTAGATCGGATTTCTGCAGTGCTTAGGCGAAGCCCTGCTATAATTGCTCCACCACCATCGCCGCAGCGCCGTCATGCTGCCGGAGAACTCGTCTACCTCTCCGCTCCCTCTTGCTGGATCAAGAAGGCGGAGATCGTCATTGAGCTATACGTGTGCTGAACGCGGAGGTGCCGTCCGTTCGGCGCTAGATCGGAAGGACCGTGATCAAGATCGCGAGACGGATCATGATGAGTTTGCGGGTCGGAACGTGATGAGTTCGTGGGACGGATTATGATTCGATCGTGGGACGGATCGTGCTGAGATCGCGGGATGCTCGGCGATTTGGATCGCGAAGACGTTCGACTACACCAACCGCGTTTCTTGATGCTTCCTGCTTAGCGATCTACAAGGGTATGTAGATCCACTCTCCCTCTCGTAGATGCTCATCACCATGAATAGATCTTGCGTGTGCATAGGAAATTTTTTGTTTCCCATGCAACGTTTCCCAACAGTGGCATCATGAGCTAGGTCTATGCGTAGATGAGATCTCGAGTAGAACACAAAGAGTTTGTGGGTGTTGATGCTTAGATTGCTTCTTCCCTTGGTCGTGTTTTGGTTCAGAGGTATTGTGGGATGAAGCGGCCCGGACCAACATTACTCGTACGCTTACGAGAGACCGGTTCCCTCAACTGCAACTTGTTGCAAAAGATGGCTGGCGTGTGGCAGTTTGTCCTACTTTAGTTGGATCGAATTCGACAAAGGCGGTCCTTGAGAATGTTTAAATGCATCTTATGTATCACCGTTGTGGTTTATGCATAGGTGAGAATTGTTCTTGCGAGATACCCCTAGCAGCCACGTAAAACATGCAACAACAATTAGAGGATGTCTAACTTGTTTTTGTAGGGTATGTTGTGATATGATATGGCCAATTACATGATGTGATATATGTGATGTATGAGATGATCATGTGATGTATAGATTATCACGACTTGCATGTCGATGAGTACGGCAACCGGCAGGAGCCATAGGGTTATCTTTTATTATTGTATGACATGCGTGTCAATCATTAAGCTCTACTAGTCGTGAACCCGTGCATTTGCACGGGCTAGTTACGTAATATTATCTCAAAATGCACATAAAGAATAGTGATGTGTAGTGTAAACTTGCATTAAGGGAGGATATTATGGAAACCTAAATGTTTTGAACCACCAAGATTCAAAAGGTAACCCATTTCTATGAATAATTAGAAATCACAAAACCATCCCATGCATGAATGGTCACCATAACCGGATAATTACTTGCCTCGATTGACAATCATGTGGAGTGGTGTATGCCTAGTTATGGTATATGCATATTGAAAGTATAAAACTCATATGTATAGATTTTCCTTGAAAAATATTTCTAGAATCTGACAATTGATTATATAAATATGTTATCATAAAAAAATTCAAAGTAATATCTGCAAGACCATATTAATGTCCAAGACATCACTTTACTGTGATCTAGAGGGAGTATTATTTTTAAATAACTACACTATGCTTAAATTTTTTCTTTAACCATATTTTTTACTATTGTAACAAAAATAAGGAAAACATATATATATCATCACACAGAGAAAATGAAGTGGCTAAAGAATGTAGCTTAATCTAGTTTTTTAGGGTGTAGCTTAATCACTTTTTTTTGCGGGTGTAGCTTTATCTACTTATTCAGTCAATTCCATTCAACTCGTGATACAACAAATAATTGGACTTACACAACGATACAATTTGCAATTTGCGGAAGTTTTTATCATAAAAATGCTTCTATTTGTATTATATATTTTTGGTTGTCTAGTTATGTTATTTACGCACTTCGAAGAAAGGAAAAAAGACATACCAAAGGCCCATTTACCAAAATTAATTAGGTATACATACTTCATCCTCCATTGAGCATCACCATGTTGTGTGTTTGCCCTGGCTGCAGGTCCTAAGTCATAGGTTGTTTGTGTCATCACACATGTATGATGTCCTCTTTTTGGCAGAGGATTCAGATAATGGATCAAAAGAGGCATGTGAATAGATGGATCGGTAGGATACGCACATGTTATTTGAAGGAAAACTGTGGCGCAAAACTCCACTTCGAAGGATACATGGATTTCGTTGCAACTAAGAGACAATAGCAGATAATTTGTACGCCTTGAATAAGTACACTTACCATATGATTTGATTTGTCACCATATGCTTTGCCTAAGGTAATGTTGTTATGGAGGAGTCGGCGCCATGCATCACCACGCATCCATCGTTTGAGCTAAAGTTGTTGTGTACGTCAAATCATCTGTGTACCCATGGTTGGACACATGGGCAAAAAGCTGATGCGACACGTCTGTAATTTTTTTTTCTATTATATTGATGTTGGCCATTCCAGTGATTAGAGACAGATCGGAGACAGATCGGAGAAATAGTTGGAAAAAATGTATATAAATAATTAGAAGAAAACACCATGAGTTGACTTGTCTTTGTCCCGGCTTTGCGTACCTGACATGATTAAACTGTTTGATCAAGTTACATGATATATATCATAACTTCACTAAATAATCTTTTCTTCATGAGCTAGTCTATAAGCACCAGATTGATGTATAAATTCAGCGCCATCAATCTTCAATAAGTGAATCATGGTTTTCATGGATGCTTGAGACGGCTTGTGTATACGCAGTGAGGCACAAAGATCGAATTAGACAAAGAATTGCTGTAACTGATCTCTCAGGTTCATTCATTAACCTTGTTTGTATTAAAAATTTAGAGCCTGCTAATGGTCAGCTCATTGGCCGTAATAGATGGCAAAAATTGGGAGTCAAACGGAAGAGAGAGAGAAACAGAGAGAGAGAGTTTACTTGCCAAGGCTGGTGCTTCCATCCGTGACTAATGAAGCCGCAGTAGGTTGGAGCATGATCAGCTAATTGATGGTATTAAGAAAAGTAGACAGCTAAGCCAGATTGTATCCGTGGTAGCCAATTTCTATCGGGAGAGAGAGATCAGGGAAGAAGGGAGGTTGTGGTAGTAGATGGAAAGACATTAAGACTCAATCTGTTTTTGGCATCTATCGGCAGAAGGTTTTTTATCTCCTTTGACATCTATATAGTAGAAGCGTACTTTTAACTATTACCATCTTACCATCTGTATGTTGTGATTAATATTAAAATTATATGGATTAATCTACACCATAATAATTTGGACCCATCGGATCAACATCTGTAATTTTCTAATTAACGTGGTAATTTAAGGAGAATGCCTAATTAGTATAAGTATAGATATAGATGTAATGCTTTACTTTATCGCTAAACGGTAGCAATAGTAGTACAAGCATGATGGACGCGACAACCCCGATGGCGACATGTTGATGGAGATCATGGTGTCGTGTCGGTGACGATGAAGAGCATGCCGGTACTTTCAAGATGGAGATCAAAAGCACAAGTTCATGGCCATATCATGTCACATATGATTTGCATGTGATATTAATCCTTTTATGCACCTTGTTTTGCTTAGGACGACGTAGCATTATAAGGTGATCGCTCACTTAATTTCAAGATAAGTTGTGTTCTCCCCGAGTGTGCACCGTTGCGGAAGTTCGTCGTGTCGAGACACCACGTGATGATCAGGTGTGATAGACTCTACGTTCACATACAACGGGTGAAAGCAAGTGTTACACATGCGGAACACTCGGGTTAAACTTGATGAGCCTAGCATGTACAGACATGGCCTCAGAACACAAGAGTTATGTAGGGACTCCAAACGATCTCATCTGTCTACATAACTCTATACTACCGAAACGTCACCAAACCTTAAGTGTGCAGACCCAGCAGGTTCGAGAACTATGTAGACATGACCGAGACACCTCTATGGTCAATAACCAATAGCGGGACCTGGATGCCCATATTGGTTCCTACATATTCTACGAAGATCTTTATCGTTCGAACCTTTATGTCAAGGATTCAGTCAATCCCGTATGATGTTCCCTTTGTTCTTCGATATGTTACTTGCCCGAGATTCGATCGTCGGTATCTCCATACCTAGTTCAACCTCGTTAACGGCAAGTCTCTTTATTCGTTCCGTAATACAAGATTCCACAACTAACACTTAGTCACATTGCTTGCAAGGCTTATTGTGATGTTGTATTGCCGAGTGGGCCCTGAGATACCTCTCCGTCACACGGAGTAACAAATCCCAGTCTTGATCCATGCCAACTCAACAGACACCCTCGGAGATACCTATAGAGCACCTTTATAGTCACCCAGTTACGTTGCGACGTTTGATACACACAAGGCACTCCTCCGATGTCCGTGAGTTGCATGATCTCGTGGTCATAGGAACATATACTTGACATGCAGAAAACAGTAGCAATAAACTGACACGATCATATGCTACGTTTGTAGTTCGGGTCTTGTCCATCACATCATTCTCCTAATGATGTGATCTCGTTATCAAATGACATCACATGTCAATGGCTATTAAACCTTGACCATCTTTGATCAACGAGCTAGTTCACTAGAGGCATACTAGGGGCAGAGTGCTGTTTATTTACCCACACATGTAATGTGTTTCCAATTAATACAATTATAGCATGGATAATAAATGATTATCATGAACAAGGAAATATAATAATAAACACTTTATTTATTGCCTCTAGGGCATATTTCCAATAGATTGATATATAGGAAGTCCTATTTTGGTCGGCGGAAAAGTTTCGGCCTCATCGGTAGTGTACCGGGAGTGCCGGTAGTTTATCGGGAGACCATCGAGAGGGGTATTTCGACCCACGAGGATACATGGGCTGTGGGAGAGTAAATACCAGCCCTTAGTGGGCTGGTGGAAGTCCCACACAAGGCCCATGCGACTGGGAGAGAAAACCCAAAGAGATAAGGTGGAGAAAGGCAAAATAGGGAGGAATCCTAGTCCTACTAGGATTGGAGGAGGATTCCTCCTCTCCCACTTGGTTCGGCCGAACCAAGGGCTGGCCCCTTGAGGGCCAGGCCTCCTCCTATCTTCCTCCTATCTATACTAGAGGTTTTAGGGTTTTTGGCACCAGATTTTAGCCACGTGCTACCCGTTCCTCCAGTGCATAGTTTCTCCTCTAGATCGGATTTCTGCAGTGCTTAGGTGATGCCCTGCCGGAATTGCTCCACCACCATCGCCGCAGCGCCGTCACGCTGCTGGAGAACTCGTCTACCTCTCTGCTCCCTCTTGCTGGATCAAGAAGGCGGAGATCGTCATCGAGCTGTACGTGTGCTGATCGTGGAGGTGCCGTCCGTTTGATGGTAGATCGGAATGATCGTGATCAAGATCGCGACACGGATCATTATGAGTTCGCGGGAAGGATCGTGATTGGATCGTGGGATGGATCGTGATGAGATCGCGGGACGCTCGACGATTTGGATCGTGAAGACGTTTGACTAGACCAACCGCGTTTCTTAACGCTTCCCGCTTAGCGATCTACAAGGGTATGTAGATCCACTCTCCCTCTCGTAGATGCTCATTACCATGGATAGATCTTGCGTATGCGTAGGAAAATTTTTGTTTCCCCTGCAATGTTTCCCAACAGATATCATCCACATAAGCATGAACATTGTGCCCAATCTGACCGTGAAGGCAATTCTGCACGCAGCGTTGATAAATCGCGTGTGCACTTTTGAGCCCGAACGACATAGACACATAGCAAAACGCCCCAAAAGGTGTTATAAACGAGGTATTCTCTTGATCCTCAACCGCTATCTTGATCCGATGATAGCCTGAATAGGCGTCCAGGAAACATAAACTCTCGCAACCCGCCGTCGCACGATAATCTGATCAATACGAGGGAGAGCAAACAGATCGACTGGACAAGTTTTGTTAAGATCCATGTAGTCTATACACATGCGCCACGTGCCGTTCTTATTAAGCATGAGCACGGGATTGGCTAACCACTCCAGATGAAATACTTCCACAATGAACCCTGCTGCCAAGAGCCGGGCTACTTCTTCTCTGATCACTTTACGTCGTTCCTTGTTGAAACGGCAAAGGAACTGTTTGACTGGCTTAAACTTAGGATCCAAATTAAGACGGTGCTCAACGAATTCCCTCGGGACACCCGGCATGTCAGACGGCTTCCATGCAAAGATGTTCCGATTCTCACAAATGAATTCGATGAGCGCGCTTTCCTATGCGGGGTCCATGTTAACCCCGATAGTGAACTGCTTGGATGAGTAGCCCTGGTTAAAATCCACCAACTTAGTATCATTTGCTGCAAACTCTAGGTGCGGCTCAGATTCCGTACTAGGCTTGTTCAATGGAGTCATATCCGCTGGGTCAACATTATCTTTGTAAAACTTTAGCTCCGCCTCAGCACAGCTCGATTCTGCGTAGGCTGCATCTTGTTCTTCACATTTGGTGGTGATTCTCCGATCACCATGAACCGTGATTGTTACGTTCAGAGCCGGCATCTTGAGTTGCAGATAAACATAACAAGGTCTGGCCATAAATTTTGCAAAAACCAGCCTGCCAAACAAAGCATGATACGGGCTCTTAATTTTTACCACCTCAAACCACAAGGTCTCCACCCTGTAGTTGTACTCCTCCCCAAATGCTACATCCAAGGCGATCTTTCCCACTGGATAAGCCAACTTTCCTAGCACCACTCCATGAAAAACGGTTGACGACGGCTTAAGATCTTTGTCTGTCAACTCCATCCACTGGAACGTGTCATAGTATAAGATGTTGACACTGCTACCGCCGTCCATGGGTACCTTCGTGAACTTGTATATCCTCTGACCTGAGGCACCACCACCAGGGCTAAATGACCTGGATTGTCGACCCGCGGTGGGTGATCCTCCCAACTCCACGTAATTGGATACTCTGACCACTTCAAATACTGCGGGAGAGCCGGCGTGGCCGTATTGACAGCCCTCTTATGGAGCTTCTGTTCCCGCTTGTCCAGACTTGTAGTGAAAACATGATACTGCCCCCCACTAAGCTGTTTTGGGTTACTCTGATACCCTGAGCGGTTATTCTGCTGCTGACCACCATTGCCCTGCTACTGATAATGATTTCCTTGGTCTCCTCGGTTCTGATTGTTTTGATACTGATACCCTGAACTTGACCCGCCGGCACCGGAACCAGCCCCCGAGCCGCCTGGACCAAAGCCGCCCGACGAGCCATTGCCGTTATGACTTTAAATAATACTTTGCTCCCGAAACTGGCGCATGACACGACACTACTTCCAAGTGTGGGCGACTTCCTTATCTGGCCAGCTGTGCGCCGGGCAGGGCCTGTTCAGCGCTTCCTCCAAATTAAAAGGCATAGGCGCCCTGTTCCTATTGAACGGCGGCCTAAAATTCCCGTTGCCTCCTTGATGATTGTCCCTCACGTTGGTGTTTGCCAAAAATTCTGACCCGCCATCGGGGTTCTTCCGTTTGCTTTGGTTATTGTTCCTAGCACCTCCATGCCGAACCTTATCATTGTTGCCCTTCTTATTCTGAGCCGGCTTCTCATCATCAGAGTCCGGGTCTTTGGTGGTATCTGAATCCACATACTTGGTGAGAGCCATCATGAGCTCACCCATGTCCTGACAAGAGCGCTTGAACCGTTTGCGCTTCTTCTTCAGGGGCAAAAAGTGATAATTCCTTTCTAAAATTAGAACCTCCTGCGATGCTGATATATTCTCAGACGAGTGGATCACCGTCGAGACCCGCCGTACCCAATGATGGTCCGACTCTCCTTCTCGCTGCACACAAAGGTCTAGATCCACAATCGTCATCGACTGCTTGCAGGTTCCTTTGAAATTTTTGATAAAACATGCTCTCAATTCAGCCCAAGATGTGATGGTATTGGGTGGCAACCCCTTTAAGCAAGTGCGCGTCGGCCCTGCCAACATCATGACGAAGTACTTTGCACAAACCGCCTCATCAACGTCTAGCATGTCCATAGGGAGCTCATAGCTCTCAATCCAAGCCTCTGGGGGCAGATCCGTCGTGTAATTTGGCACCTTTCGCGGCCCCTTAAAATCCTTGGGCAAGCGTGCACTCCTTAGGTCAGCTGCAAGACACTATACGCCGAAGCTTCTAGATGAGACGCCGACGGGTGTTGCTAGCGTCGGCTCATAATTCTCCTAATGAGCTATCGCTGGTGTTAATCCCCTTTCACCCCTATTCGCATGCCCCTGAACATCCATCTCTGGCGGATCGTGACGTAGTGGGCTTCGTCTTTGCCTGCTGCTGGAGACCGCTGGCGACTCAATGTGCCGACTATAACTTCGGCTGTGAACCGGTGTGGAGTGCACCCGGCCTTGGCTGTAATTGTACTTTTCTTGCTTAGCCACCGCAGTCTGTAATAGTTCAATTGCATTCCTCGCTTCCTGAGAAAACGGTGTTGCTTCGGCCAAGGGGAGGGCGTGAAGCCATGCCGCCGCCGTGATCATATTCTCCACAGGATTAGAATAATGGCCAGGTGGCGTCACAACGTGTTGTGCCGATGGCTTGTTCCTTCGTGGCGGTTCTAACTGTCGAGGCGCCTCAACCCCCCTGGTCACCGGCGGCGTATTCGCCCAGCTCCAGGAGTGTTGAAGAGCTTCTGGGGCTCAATAGGTGACCCGGACCAGGTCCTTCTATGCTGAACTACTTCTGACGCTCGCTGATCCTGATCAAAAAGGAGAGCCTCCACTCTCAAACGTTCCGACTCAGTGTTCATCTGATCTTGCATTGCCTTGATATCTCCCTAGGCCTGATCCATCTGTTCCTTGATCCGGTTGATCTCGGCATTGCGCTCCGCCAAGTTCTCAGCCGTTACCTCTGATGCCATCAGAGTCTCCAACTCCTCCAGAAGCTCCAGTACGACTTGAGCCGATGTCTTAGGAGGCCCTACATCGGGCGGGGCCACACTAGCCACCGCCCCAGAGCCCGCTCCATTGGAGCCGGTGTCGGCCTGCCATAAACACGGTGGCTCGATTCGGCGGGTTATAGGACTCCAGAATAGCGTATCCATCAGAATAACCCCCTAACCCGCCTTCGTGAAGTCGATAGATCGATTCGCCATCCTCACTGGAAGAACCTTCGTCGGAGAAGGCCAAGGTCTCTCCCGAAAAAGAATCCCCCATGTCTTGTGTGAAGCCGACGAAAACGCTCTTCCGCCCGGCTCAGACACGGGCGGTTGTCGCGCGTCGGGCCGGCTCGATGAGGTCGGTGCAGATGTCCGGCCCAGGTGTAGATCCGTCTAATTTCCTGATGAACACGTGCATCTTGCCGATAGGCACCCGGTACGCATAGTCGATTGAGTCGGCCTCTAGTCCCCATCCTATGTTGTTAATGTAGAGCTTGCCGCGGCGACTCTTCGTCATCAAGCCGACGGCATATCCTTCGATCCCTGGGAGAGAGCCCTTTGAGAACTCAACACCACCGTGCGCAAGCCCCACAGTGGGCGCCAACTATCATGGAGTTGTCAGGGCAGATGTCCGAAGACGTAGGTTTGAGGCCATTGCTAAAGCAGTGGACTCAAAGGGCTTGATTGGGACGAAAGACATGGATTTACCAAGGTTCGGCCCCTCGAGATGAGGTAAAAGCCCATGTCCTGCTTTGAGTGTATTGACGGGTGTATCGATTACAAGGGAGCGTAATTGCTTGACCTAGTTCTCGATAGCTTGATCTCTTTCGCCATCCCCGGATCTCACCTTTATATAAGAGGTCAAGACCCTGGGTTACAAGCCTCACGTCGACTCTTACAATGTACCCGACTCTGTCTCTTAGTTTTCTTTGCCTTCCTTGGCGTGTCGTCTCCGGGTGGCTCTCTCGCCCGGGTCTTGTGTCTTCCGGTCTCTGGCCTTTACCTTCAGCCCACATGATGAACCGCCGTGCAGCCCAATCTTCATCTTCCGGCCCATATATGGCCGAGCCTCTAGGTATGACCTGGACCCTTCTGGGCGGGTGTTACCACGGGGTTAAATCCCCAACAGAACCTATGCTTGTAGGGATTGCAATAATATCAAGTTTCCTCCCTATGTGTTGAAAGTTTCGAAGTGATGCTTGTTTTGCCTTCCTATGCAAGTTGATTCTTCTTGCCATAAATTGTTTGCACATAAAATCCCTATGCATAGGAAGTGGCACTAGTAGAAAACAGACCTTTTGTCCACAACATTAGTCCCGGTCAGGTTTTTAACTGACACTAATGAGACCATTAGTCCCGGTTCGGGGCAAGCATCATTAGTCCCGGTTCGTTCCGGACCTTCAGTACCGGTTCGTGCCACGAACCGGGACTAAAGGGGTTGAGGCTTTAATCCCGGTTGGTGTCTCCAACTGGGACTAAAGGTCTACCTTTAGTCTAGGTTGGAGAAACCAACCTGGACTGAAGGGGTTCTAAAAGTTTCTGTTTTAAATTGCTTATATCTTTTAGGATATTTGATGTTTTTAAGTGATTCTTTTTGCATTAGATTCAAAAAAAATCTAGTTTCTATTTGTGTCATTAGTTTTCAAATTTGAAAGGTTTAAATATGAATTTTTCAAATTTTCTTCAAACCCTATATTGTGAATAACTTGAGTTTAAAAATAGTTCGTCCAGTTTGAAGGAGATGGTCAAGTTTGTACACGAAGTGCATCCAATTTTTGCCGTAACCCTCTCAACTTTTTAGCACAAGCTATGTGGGTGAAATTATGATACCATGCCAAGTTTCAACCTTTTCAGTATTCATTTATAGTGCTTTTCAATTTCAGGGTCATTTAGCTCAAAAAATCATAGAATGCATGAAAATTAGCAAATGAAGTTAGAAAGGGTTGAACTTTGAGGATGTGGATTTGAATGGCGCATATTGAGTGCAAAAAAAGTCTGGAGCTGAAATAAGTTAAAAAATGAAATGCCTTTGTAACAGATGGGATTTCGTCCGAAACCTTGAAACTTCGAAGCAGATGGTCCAGTTTTTACATGAAGTGCATCCAGTTTTTGCCGTAACCCCTTCAATTTTTTAGCACAAGCTATGTGGGTGAAATGATGATACCATGCCAAGTTTCAACCTTTTCAGAGTCCATTTGTAGTGCTTTCCAATTTTAGGTTCATTTAGCTCAAAAAAATCATTGAATACATGAAAAATTAGCAAATGAAGTTACAGAGGGTTGAACTTTGAGGATGTGGCTTTGAATGGTGCATATTGAATGCACAAAAAGTCTGGAGTTGAAATAAATAAAAAATGAAATGCCTTTGTAACAGATGGGATATTGTCCAAAACCTTGAAACTTCAAAGCAGATGGTCCAGTTTGTACATGAAGTGCATCCAGTTTTTGCCTTAACCCCTTTAACTTTTTAGCACAAGCTATGTGGGTGAAATGATGATACCAGGCCAAGTCTCAACCTTTCAGAGTTCATTTCTAGTGCTTTTCAATTTAGGGTCATTTAGCTCAAAAAAATCATTGAATACATGAAAATTAGCAAATGAAGTTAGAAAGGGTTGAACTTTGAGGATGTGGCTTTGAATGGTGCATATTGAATGCATAAAAAGTCTGGAGTTGAAATCAGTTAAAAAAATGAATGCCTTTCTAACAGATGGGTTTTCGTCCGAAACCTTGATACTTCGAAGGAGATGATCCAGTTTGTACCTGAAGTGCATCCAGTTTTTTCCGTAACCCTCTCAACTTTTTATGACAAGCTATGTGGGTGAAATGATGATACCATGCCAAGTTTAAACCTTTTAAGAGTTCATTTGTGGTGCTTTTCAATTTCAGGGTCATTTAGCTGGAAAAAAACCATTGAATGCATGAAACTTAGCAAATGAAGTTAGAAAGGGTTGAACTTTGAGGATGTGGCTTTGAATGGTGCATATTGAATGCACAAAAAGTCTGGAGTTGAAATAAGTTAAAAAATGAAATGCCTTTATAACAGATAGGTTTTGTCCGAAACCTTGTTACTACGAAGGAGACGGTCTAGTTTGTACACGAAGTGCATCTAGTTTTTGTCGTAACCCTCTCAAGGTTTTAGCACAAGCTATGTGGGTCAAATGATGATACCATGCCAAGTTTCAACCTTTGCAGAGTTCATTCGTAGTGCTTTTCAATTTCGAGGTCATTTAGCTTAAAAAATCAAAGATATATTTTTATTTAAAAATAAATAATTGATGTCATATTTCGATTCCTCACATGTTTTTGATAATAACGGATATATGATTTGTCAAATTTCAATTTACAGATTTAAAGATATTAATTATGCCATATTAAATGAATAAATGGCAAAAAATGAATGTAATCGTATTATTACTTATTGTATTTACATTGAAATTCAATATTATTATTACTTATTTTTTTATTTTAATAATTGTTTGGAATTCAAAAAATTAAATAATGTGACATCAAGACTTAAGGGTTACTAGTATTGTTAGCTTACTATTGTCAGGAGAACAATAAGTGCAGACTTGAAACCAGGGACGATAGACGTGAAAGTTAAGCGTGCTCGGGCTGGAGTAGTGAGAGGATGGGTTGTGACAGCCCAAGTGTTGTCCCTTCCTTGTATGGCATTGTAACCTTTGTGGACCCTTGTTGTCATGAGTTTAATGATATGAGTTTGAGCCTTGTTATGCCATGTCTTGTTCATGCATTCATGCATCATATCATTCATCATGCCATGCCTTGTTTGTGATGTGACCTTGTTGTGGTTGGGTGTGTTCTTGTGTTGTGTGATGTGGTTTGAGTGTATGTGGTGCAACACTCCTTCTCCTTTCCCCTCTCTTTTTCTTTTCAACAAACCCAACCAAATACCCCTTTATTCCCTTGTCATTTTATCAAGAGGTTCTACTTGCAAATTAAAAAATTAAAAAATGTTCAAGAGATAGCCTATAATATTTTAAGCATGTGTGTTTTTCTTTTGCCGTTTTGAGTTTTATCTTTGTGGGATTAAAATATCAAGGGTGCTGTTGCTTTAAAACTATTTAAATAGTTGCTCTAAAAATCTACTTCTCATTTTTATAAAATAGGGAATTTTCTCCTCATCACTAAAAGTATTTTTGTTTTGTATTTATTCTTTTTCTTTTTCTCTAAAAGGATTTGTTTTCTTCTCTTTTATTTTAAAATAAAAACCCTGCTTGTTTCGGCTAGAGAGAGAGACTGGCCTTCCCCCGGCCCAGGTAGCCCGCGGCCCAGCAAGTAGCTGACTGCTACCTGTCTCCGTATCCCTCCCCCGTTAGAGAGCAGAGAGAGTGATCGCGGGCCCGCGCTCACGGACGTCGAGGACGCCGTCTGCCCCCTGCTTTTAAAAGGCCTCGGCATGCGTGCCCTCCGCTAGGGTTCCCTCTTCTCCTCGCGCCGCCGTCGCTCCCCTTGTCCCTCTTCTTCCTTCTCTTCTTCCTCCCCTTCAGGTAGGGTCAGAGAGGTGATTCAGCGCCGCGTCGCCATGTTTCTTCGGGTCGTTGTCGCTGCCTCTAGTGACCTGCTCGTCGCCATCGGAGATGGTGGGGTGGTTCCTAGTGTCGTCGGCGCTCCGTTGCCGATGCTATAGAGGTCCTAGCTCCTCCACAGCGCCGCCCCACTGACGCGTCGTCCGCAACTGAGGACCTCGTCGCCGGGCTGTCTTCTTCCTCTTCTTCCCCTTCGTCTCGCCGCCATCCGCGTCCCCGCGACTCCGAAGACCCCCTCGGTGAGCAGCCGTTCCCCCGCAGCCCTTCTTCCCCGCGTAGGCCCGCGAATTGCCGCCATCGTGTTTGCCTCCGCCGTGCCCCAAGTCGAGCAGCTCCTCGAGCTCGAGCGCCCCTTGCCACCGCATCCAGCCGTTCTCCGAGGCAGCGATGGGTTCCCCTAGGTCCCCGTGCTCCCCGCAGGTGATCTGTGTCGTTAGAGATGTCCTATAGCCGCCGGAGATCGTCGCCGCCATTGTTATCGCCGTGGCGTTCTTTTTATCAGTTTCGTCAAATAGCCCTTCGTGTTAGTACTAGAGGGCTCAATGCCTCCTTCTGTTAAGATCGAGCGCGGTAGAGCAGTGGTGTGTGTGCGGTGGTGAAGACCAGTAGGTCTGGGGTTCGACCCCCACACCCCCCTTTTCTTTTTTTGTTTTCTTTTTCCCTTTTGTTTTTATTTATCTTGTGTATGTGGCATGTGTGTGTGTATATATGCATGTCTAGGTAGTTTTCTTTTGGTTTTGTTCTTTTTTGCTATTGTTAGATATATACATATGTGCATCTGTATGTGTGAGTGTAGGTGCATTCCTACATATATGCATGTGCATATATGCACTTGTGCATATATACATGTGAGTGGTGAGTGTATGTGTGTGAGTGTGGTGTCACATGCATGTGTATGTGCATATATGCACTTGTGTATATATGTGTGCATATGTGTGTGTGATGAACAACCATACCATGGGTGTGTGTGTTGTCATTAGTGTGGGTGTGCCCTATGCACTTGTGTGTGTGCATGCCATGTGGTGTGTATGTGTGGTAGTGTGTGTAGTGTGTGTGTGACATGTGGGCCATGCCCACTTGTCATACAGTATTAGTGTTTTAAGTCTTCTATGCCATGGTAATTTTGTTTGTCATGATAACCATCCATATAAGGGGGAAACTTGCTGCAAAGTAGCTAATATGATGTTGTTATTTTCAACATGCTAAATATTTCGAAGTCTGAGAATCTGTTAATATTTTTATGCCATGTTAAGTGGATGCTGCAAAGTGCTATGTTGTGAATTAGCTCAAGCTCAGTGCTAGTGTTTTGATGTAGATGTTGTCCTCTACCTTCCAATTAATTCTCATGTCATCAGGTGGTCTCTAGCATCATTAATTACTACTGTCAACTTGCCATCAGCTCAACTGTTATTTTCACTAAGTCCCTAAAATATGTTTCATCATGCCAACTTGAGAGTTTCATGCTTATTGATGTGTGCCTCCATTCCAGATTGTGTAGTTGGATAAGTTGATACGCTTGTTATGTATTTTCTGGCAATGCCTTCTTTGACGTTGTAGGCTTCCTGTAGCTTAAGTTATGGGCTCTGTAAGTTGCTATGTTGCTGTTTTTGTGGCAGATTGTTGTTTAGTGTTTTGTGACTTGTGGGAGTTATGCTCCATGGAATTGGTTGATTTTTGGCGGTAATGTGATTGGGTTTTCATTGCCTAACCAGTGTCTACCTTGGAATGCCAAGGAATAGCCCATGGTATTCATGGTCTTGTGATTTGTCTTCGTTACTTCCCGTGAGCGTATCGTGAGAACCGTTACTCCATGTCTTACGTTCCGCTGATGCATTTGCATCAATTTTGCATGAGGCATCCATATTTGCCATGATCATGCATGTTCAAACAACTTAACATGAGGTGTTGTCCAAAATCATAAATAACTAATCTCTAGCATGTGAAACATGACTAGATTAGGATTGCCATGCTAAATACTTCAGTGAATCATGCATCATCTTGTTTGTGCACTGCACCTTGGTTGTTTGTTTATTCCTTGATGTTTCTCTTGGGTAGACGTGAGTGTTGAACCTGAGTACGAGGATCCAGGAGAGTACCACTACGAGGATCCCGCGACTTATCCCTCTGAAGAACCCACATGCAAGATGACCGTACCCGGATCCCGAGACTATTTTGCTATGCTAGATGTCTCATTCTTGCGTTACTATTGCGATACCTACCACTTTTTTTCAAGCCTCCTACATTGCCATGACAACCTTTAACCCTCCACATCCTAGCAACCTTTGTTTGGCTAAGTTACCGCTGCTCAGCCACTCTTATAGTGTTCTTAGTTGCAGTTGCAGGTTGTTTCCATATGATAATATGGATTGCCGGCATATCACCCTATTATCTTCTGTTATTTAATTTAATGCACCTACATATCTTGGTATGGTGGAAGGCTAGGCCTTTTGCTCGGTGTTTTGTTCCACTTTTACCGCCTTAGCTACTTGTTACTGGTGTTATGTTTCCATACTTTGCGCTCCTAACATGCTCGAGGTTGTTATGGGGACCCCCTTGATTATTGGGGTGAGATTAAGACTTGTCTGGCAAGACCCAACATTGGTACTATTTGCTTAACAACTTAATAAAATTGCATTGGGCTTTGCAACCCCATGGATAATTTAATCAACAACCCGGGCCAGTGCTCCTCACGAGTGTTAGTCCAACCCAGAGCAGCTTATTAACGCCGCCCGGGGCAACTCGGTGATTGGTGTGGTAACCATCGCTCATCCGTCGTGTGCTGAGAACGAGATACGCTGCTCTTATCGGGTTCGTCGACACGTCGGGCGGTCTTGCTGGACTTGTTTTACGTTTCTCGAGTGGCTTGCATGTGGAACACCGATCGTCTTCGGGCTATCTCGAGGTGTTTGTATTCCTTTCGAGTTGCCTATGATGATCCCGAGATCCGTGATCGAGGTTATTCCCACTGAGTGTGGTTAATTTGTGATGGACTAGTTGGAGCACCCCGGCAGGGTTAAATCTTTCGGAAAGCCGTGCCCGCGGTTATGTGGCATCTTGGATATTTGTTGAACACCCGGTTATAGTTAACTTGAAGTAAACTCTAATAAAATACACCAAATGTGTGAGTAACCGTGATCGTCTCTGCTCGTGAACATGAACCGAGAGAGAACACAGTGGGGTTATGTTTGACGTAGGTAGGTGTCCAGGATCTCTTAGAGATCAGTCTAGTTCCCGATCATTTACCATAGACCACATATTTATTTTCATGTTCTTGTAAGTTTAGCCACCATATATGCTTAGAGCTGCTGCAAACTAAACACATACCCCTTCCCAACCTATGCGCTTGAATAGTCTCAGTACTCGGGCGCAAGATTGTTGAGTCCTCATGGCTCAAAGATTACTACAACCACCACAGGTGCAGGTACAGTCGACATCGTGCCAGATGACGTGATGCAGCTCCAATGGGAGTTCGACGAGGAGCGTGGCCGAATGTACGTCACATACCCAGACGAGTGAAGCGGCCGTGGTCGTGATCTTCGAGGCTAGCTAGCCAGTGTCATTACTTCATTTATTGTTTGTTTTCATCCGTAGCCAGACCCTGCCTTGGATTGATGTTTGAATAAATTGTGTGGACTTGTAATTTAGCATGTTGCAAGTGTAAGCCAACTCGTATAATCCTCTCTTCCTACATGTATGATGTAATGATGATGTGCTTGCGAACGACAAGATGCGCTTCTATCCCTGTCGAGGCCCCCGTGCCTTAATATGGATAGGCACGCATCTTGGGCGTGACAAGTTGGTATCAGAGCCGACCCTCGCGGTTACACGGATGTTTGCCGACAGGTGCGCGGTCATGTTGTGCACGAAATTGGTGGCCCGCTGTGGCACACGGAATGACACATGTATCTGACTGGAAGCACAAACGTTTGTGCCAAGAGGGAACGTTCCTGTGACCCGACGAGGACGTCGGTTCCTCTGAGTGGTGGTGTATACGATAGCCTGGCTTATTAGGAATGATAGACTACTCATATCAATAAGGAATTCCATTCTTCTTCGGGAGCCCATTCGAACAGAATTCCCAGGTTAAGCATGCTTGGCTTGGAGTAGGTCTAGGATGGGTGACCGACCGGGAAGTTGGTCCCAGCTGCGCATTGGTGAGGACAAAGTGCGCAGAAAAGACTAGTATTGATTTGTGAGGCCAGTCTAGGTCTTGCCAGGAGTAATGACTACCGGTGGGTGTGTCCCGGGCGTTACAAGTTGGTATCCGAGCCATACGACCATAGGAGCCCTTTGCTTGATCGAACTGGGCCGAGTCGAGTCTAGTAAAATTATTTTGAGTCTAGTTATATCGGAGAGTAGGTTTCTTTTTACTCCTCTTCTATGCTCTGGTGAGGTATTCGGCTTAGGAATTTTTATTCTACTCCTCTTCTCGCTCAAAAAAAATTAGGATCACGCGGGTATTTTGGAGACTATATGATACGATGTGACGGAGTTCTGTCTTGGTGCCTCTTGTCTGACTTGACTTCTTTCGGGGAGTAAAGCTCTAGGGGATTCCTGGCACATCATTATCATTCAGTTTTCTTAGTAACCCGGGACGGAGAATGTTCGAAATTGCTTCTATACTTATCGTGGTGAGATAAGGTCGGAGTCACCCAGTATTGGGGAGGCCTCCGGGGTACCGCCATGATTGGTATCGTTGTTCTTTTGAGTATTCGAGTTAGATGGATTTGCAAAAGCCTCTGGTTATGTGTTGAAGGATGGATATAGTTGGGGTGTAGGATTGTTAGTTGTGTGATATATTTCCTCCTTGTATCCCCCACACCGGATTGCATAACCAGAAAGTTTTCGGAAGTTCTTAGGTGGGAATTCAAGTAGCTCTTAGGATTATCTTCTTTAGATGTATGAGGGCATATACATTTGTTCCGAGCAACATTAGCTCAATACTTTTGTGTTATTGCAAGTGGCTTCTGATGTATGAAGATGTTATCGCTAACCGAAGAAGGCGTTATTACTAATTTTTCAGTAGGAAGGCTATCATGTTGTTCCATTCAACGTCTTTCAAGTCATTTGATTCAGCTTATTGCTATCATCTTTGTCAATGAGGTGCTGATGTTATTGTCCATCTTCAGGATGGCGCCACCAACTCGCGGGAATCCGGATCATGGTGAAGGGCACGCTAATGTTCCACCACCTCTGCCACCGCCTCCTCCTCCAGAAGCTTGGCAAGCTGTGATGGAAGCAACCAATGCGAACACTAAGATGTTGCTCAGGCTATTGCAAGAAAGGGATCAGGGTCACCAAGGCTTTCAAGGAAATTTTCAGTATCAGCCTCAGTTTGCAACGCTCAACCAGTTCCTTGCCAACCAGCCCAAGTCTTTCACCTGTTGTGAGCAACCTCTCAATGTAGACGATTGGCTTTGTGACATGTCCAAGTATTTTGAGTGCAGAAATGTCAGACCAGAGGACTTTGTCAGATTTGCATCGTTCTAGCTCAAGGGTCAAGCAGCTGATTGGTGGCAGCAGTACAAGGATTCCAGGGGCTATCTTGTTGTTACTTGGGACGATTTCTGTCGTGACTTCAGGGCCCATTACATTCCGACAAGCTTTGTCGAGGAGATGCGTGAGAAGTTCAGGCACCTGACGCAAGGAAGAAAGTCTTTCTACCAGTACAACGATGAGTTTCAGAATTTGGCCCGCTATGCTAAGCAAGATGTTCTAGATGACAGGGCGATGATCTATCAGTTCAGAGGTGGTCTCAAGGATGAGCTTCTACCAGGTCTAGTCCATCAAGAGCCTGGTGAGTTTGATCAATTCTACAACATGTCTCTAAAGGTCGAGGCAAGTCAGCTCAGGTTGGAGAACTCAAGGAAGCGTTCCAGGGATTCCTATTCTTCTTCTTCCAGCTCTCACATGGTTCCTAAGCAGGAGAAGTATTGGGTTCCTCCTCCTCCTCTGTTTCGTCCTCCTCAGCAGCAGAAGAAGTTCGGTGGCCGTGGTTCTTCCCACCCACCCAACCCAGGATTTCAGCAGAGACCCTAGGCATCCAAGGCAGCTTTTGTTCCTCCTCCAGGAAATGTTCGTCCACTTTCAGAGGTTACTTGTCACAAGTGTGGCCAGAAGGGTCACTATGCAAACAAGTGCAACAATCAGCGGCGTCTTCTGCCTCCTCCTCTAGTCAGACCTCTAGGCAATGCAATGGTGAAGCATAATCCCAAGTCAGCAAGGGTGAACATGGTGAACGCAACAGAGGCAGAGGATTCTTCTCAAGTGATTATGGGTAATCTTTCAGTCAATTCTATTCCTGCTAAAGTTTTGTTTGATACTGGGGCGTTGCATTCATTCATTTCTAGGCCTTTTGTCGCTAAGCATGAGTTACCAGCGGCACATTTGGCAAATCCTTTTTGTGTGGTCTCTCCAGGCATGCATATGAGTTCGCATATGATTGTGCCAGATTTCTCGGTCGGGATGGGCAGTTATTCCTTTTTGACTTCTCCAATTGTTCTCGGCAATTCCAATATTGAATTCATTCTTGGAATGGAATTTCTGGCTACGTACCAAGCGCATGTTGATTGTCTAGCCAAAGAGGTCAAATTGACTCATCCTTCAGAAGACGTGATCATTTTCGCTGCTCGCGATGACACGATCCGTCTCTTTGCTCTTAATGAGAAGGGTGAAATCTCGGCTATTTCTCAAATTCTGGTGGTTTGTGAGTATGAAGATGTCTTTCCAGAAGAATTGCCAGGAATGCCTCCACACCGGCCAGTTGAGTTTGTAATTGATCTTGAACCTGGAATTGAACCAGTTTGCAAGCGTCCTTATAAACTTGGCCCCGAAGAGCTGAAAGAGTTGAAGAAGTAGCTAGATGAACAAGAACGTCTGGGTCTGATCAGACCAAGTTCTTCTCCATGGGGTTGTGGTGTTTTGTTGTCAAGAAGAAGGATGGCATGGACCGGCTTTGTGTCGATTATCGTCCATTGAATAAGAGCACAATCATAAATAAGTACCCACTTCCAAACATCCATGAGTTGTTTGAACAACTAAAAGGTGCCAAGGTTTTCTCGAAGGTTGATCTTCGCATGGGCTATCATCATATTCACATTCACGAAGAAGACATCCCAAAGACCGCTTTCAGGACGAGTTTTGGCTCTTATGAGTACACCGTCATGTCGTTTGGTCTTGCCAATTCTCCTCCAACCTTCTCAAGAATGATGAACTATATATTCTCTCCTTTCAAGAATGAGTTCGTCTTGGTCTATTTGGATGATATCCTTGTGTTCTCGGAGACTGAAGAAGAGCATGCAGAGCATCTCAGGCTTGTGCTTGACAAGTTAAGAGAGCATCGATTCTATGCCAAGTTTTCCAAGTGCGAATTTTGGCTCAATGAAGTGGTGTACCTTGGGCATGTGATCTCTGCCGAAGGCATTAAAGTGCACCCTGAGAAAGTAGAGGCAATCTTGAAGTGGGAGCCTCCTCAGAATGTGAAGCAGCTTCGGAGCTTCCTCGGGCTTGCTAGTTATTGTAGAAGACTCGTGGAGAACTTCTCTCACATTGCTAAGCCTCAGTCTAATCTCCTCCAGAAGCATGTCAAGTATGTTTGGTCTCGTGAGTGTGATGTGGCGTTCAATACGATCAAGCAGAGACTGACTTCAGCTCCAGTTCTTGTTCCTCCCAAGCAGTCAAAGCCTTTCCAAGTCTTCTGTGACACTTCTCTCCAAGGTCTTGGTGGTGTTCTCTGTTGGGGAACGTTGCATGGGAAACAAAAAATTTCCAACACAGACGCAGATCTATCCATGGTGATGAGCATCTACGATAGGGAGAGTGGATCTACATACCCTTGTACATTGCTAAGCGGGAAGCGTTAAGAAACGCGGTTGGTGTAGTCAAACGTCTTCGCGATCCAAATCGCCGTGCATCCCGAGATCCAATCACGATCCATCCCGCGATTAAATCATGATCCGTCCCACGAACTTGATCACGATCGGTCCCACGAACTTGATCATGATCCGTCCCACGAACTTGATCACGATCCTTCCGATCTATCGCCGAACGGACGGCACCTCCGCGTTCAGCACATGTACAGCTTGATGACGATCTCCACCATCTTGATCCATCAAGAAGGAGTGGAGAGGAAGAAGAGTTGTCCATCAGCATGACGGCGCTGCAGCGATGGTGGTGGAGCAATTCCGGCAGGGCTTCGCCTAAGCACTGCAGAAATCCGATCTAGAGGAGAAACTATGCACTGGAGGAACGGGTAGCACGTGGCTGCAAATCTAGTGCAAAAACCCTAAAACCTCTAGTATATATAAGAGGAGAGGAGGAGAGGCCTTGGCACAAGGCCTAAGGCCTCCTTGCTTTGGTCGAAGGAGAGAGGGAGAGGTGGAGTCCACCTCCAATCCTAGTAGGACTAGGATTCACCCTATTTTGCCTTTTTTCCACTTTTCCTCTTAGGACTTTTTCCTCCAGCCGCATGGGCGTCTTGTGGATGTTCCACCAGCCCACTAAGGGCTGGTTTACACCCTCCTACAGCCCATGTAGCCTCTTGGGTCCAAATACCCCTGCCGGTGGTCTACCGGTACACTACCGGCACTCCCGGTACACTACCGATGAGCCCGAAAATTTTCCAGCGACCAAAACAGGACTTCCTATATACGAATCTTTACCTAGAGACCATTCCGTAGCTCCTCATGACTTCAGGGATCTCATCCGGGACTCTGAACAACCTTTGGTCACCACCATGCATAAGTCTATACTACCGAAACGTCACCGAACCTTAAGTGTGCAGACCCTACGGGTTCGAGAACTATTTAGACATGACTGAGACACCTCTACGATCAATAACCAATGGCGGGACCTGGATGTCCACATTGGTTCCTACATATTCTACGAAGATCTTTATCGGTGTAACCTCTATGTCAAGGATTCAATTAATTCCGTATGATGTTCCTTTCGTTCTTCGGTATGTTACTTGCCCGAGATTCGATCGTCGGTATCTCCATACCTAGTTCAATCTCGTTACCGGCAAGTCTCTTTACTCGTTCCGTAATACAAGATCCCGCAACTAAAATTTAGTTACATTGCTTGCAAGGCTTATTGTGATGTTGTATTACCGAGTGGGACCTGAGATACCTCTCCGTCACACGGAGTAACAAATCCCAGTCTTGATCCATGCCAACTCAACACACACCTTCGGAGATACCTGTAGAGCACCTTTATAGTCAGCCAGTTACGTTGCGACGTTTGATACACACAAGGCACTCCTCCAATGTTCGTGAGTTGCATGATCTCATGGTCATAGGAACATATACTTGACAAGCATAAAACAGTAGCAATAAACTGACACGGTCATATGATATGTTTGTAGTTTCCATCACATCATTCTCCTAATGATGTGATCTGGTTATCAAATGACATCACATGTCAATGGCTAGGAAACCTTGACCATCTTTGATCAACGAGCTAGTTCACTAGAGGCATACTAGGGAGAGAGTGTTGTTTATTTACCCACACATGTAATGTGTTTCCAATTAAACAATTATAGCATGGATAATAAACGATTATCATGAACAAGGAAATACAATAACAAACACTTTATTTATTGCCTCTAGGGCATATTTCCAACAGTCTCCCACTTGCACTAGAGTCAATAATCTAGTTCACACCACTATGTGATTTACATTGTAATGAATCGAACACCCATGCAGTTCTGGTGTTGATCATGTTTAGCCCTTGGAAGAGGTTTAGTCAATGGGTCTGCAACATTCAGATCCATGTGCACTTTGCAAATATTTAAGTCTTTCTCCACGATGTAATCGCGGATGGAGTTGAAGCGTTCCTTTATGTGTCTGGTCCTCTTGTGAAACCTTGGTTCCTTGGCTAGAGCAATGGCACCAGTGTTGTCACAGAACAGGTTCATTGGATTCAGTACACTGGGCACTACTCCAAGATCTGTCATGAACTGCTTCATCCAGACACCTTCCTTCGCCGCCTCCGAGGCTGCGATGTATTCCGCTTCGCACGTAGAATCAGCTACCACGCTTTCCTTAGAACTGCACCAGCTTACCGCTCCCTCGTTAAGAATAAATACGTATCCAGTTTGCGACTTAGAGTCGTCCGGATCAGTGTCAAAGCTTGCATCGACATAACCCTTTACGATGAGCTCTTCATCACCTCCATAGACGAGAAACATTTCCTTAGTCCTTTTCAGGTACTTAAGGATATTCTTGACCGCTTGCCAGTGCTCCATTCCAGGATCACTTTGAAACCTTCTGGCCATACTTATGGCAAGGCTGACATCGAGTCTTGTTTATAGCATTGCATACATGATAGAGCCTATGGCTGAAGCATAGGGGATGACACTCATCTTTTCTCTATCTTCTGCAGTTACTGGGCATTGAGTCTTACTCAACTTCACACCTTGTAACATAGGCAAGAACCCCTTCTTGGACTGATCCATTTTGAACTTCTTCAAAACTTTATCAAGGTATGTGCTTTGTGAAAGTGCTATTAAGCATCTCGATCTATCTCTATAGATCTTAATGCCTAATATGAAAGCAGCTTCTCCTAGGTCCTTCATTGCAAAACTCTTGTTCAAATATTCCTTCACGCTTTCCAGCATTTCTATATTGTTTCCAATCAGCAATATGTCATCCACATATAATACTAGAAACGCTATAGAGCTCCCACTCACTTTCTTGTAAATACAAGCTTCTCCGTAAACTTGTATAAACTCAAACGCTTTGATCACCTCATCAAAGCGCTTATTCCAACTCCGAGATGCTTGCACCAGTCCATAAATGGATCACTGGAGTTTTTAAACATTATCAGCATTCTCTGGATCGACAAAACCTTCGGGGTGCATCATATACAACTCTTCCTCAAGGAAACCGTTGAGGAACGCTGTTTTGACATTCAGGTTCATCACTAATCCCGATGGTGGTCGAAGAGAGAGCATGCCGACGGCGATCACATCAACCTTGGAACCATTTCCCACGCGCATCGTCACTTCGTCCTTTGCCACCCTTCGTTTATTCCGTAGTTCCTGCTTTGAGTTGCAAATGTGAGCAACCGAACCGGTATCAAATACTCAGGCACTACTACGAGAGCTAGTAAGGTCCACATCAATAACATGTATATCATATATACCTTGTTTGTCGTTGGCCGCCTTCTTGTTAGCCAGGTACTTGGGGCAGTTCCGCCTCCAGTGACCAGTTCCCTTGCAATGAAAGCACTCAGTTTCTGGCTTGGGTCCATGCTTGGGCTTCTTTACAGGAGTAGCAACTGCTTTGCCATCCTTCTTGGTTTTACCCTTCTTTCCCTTGCCCTTGACCTTGCCATTTTTCTTGAAACTAGTGGTTTTATTGACCATCAACACTTGATGTTCTTTCTGGATTTCAGACTCAACGACTTTTAGCATCGCAAACAGCTCGGCGACTGACTTGTTCATCCCATGCATGTTATAGTTCATCACAAAGCTCTTGTAATTAGGTGGCAGTGATTGAAGAACTCTGTCAGTGATCGCCTCTGGCAGAAGGGCAATTCCCAACGCCGCTAGACGAGTTGAATACCCTGACATTCTGAGTATATGTTCACTGATAGACCCGTTCTCCTCCATCTTGCAAGCATAGAACTTATCAGAGGTTTCATACCTCTCGATCCGAGCATTCTTCTGAAAGATAAACTTCCACTCCTGGAACAACTCATATGCTCCATGACGTTCAAAACGTCTTTGAAGTCCCGGTTCTAAGCCAAACAATATCGCACACTGAACTATTGAGTAATCTCCAGTACATGCCTCCCAAGCGTTCTTAACGTCTTCGGAGGTCATGTCTTCTGGTTGGTCACCAAGTGGTGCATCAAGGACATATGATTTCTGGGAAGCCGTGAGGATAATCCTCAGATTACAGGCCCAGTCAACAAAGTTACTTCCACCATCTTTCAACTTAGCTTTCTCTAGGAACGCATTAAAATTTAGGGGTGCTACTGCGCAAGCCATTGATCTACAACATAAATATGCAAAGTTCACTTAGACTATTGTTCAAGATAATGAGTTTAGTTAATCAAATTACTAAAGCTCCCACTCAAATTGACATCCCTCAGGTCATTTGAGTGTCACATGATCCAAATCCCCCAACTCAAGTCCGATCATCACGTGAGTTGAGGTGGCTTCAATGGTGAACATCATTATGTTGATCATATCTACTATATGACTAATGTTCAACCTTTCGGTCTCTTGTGTTCCGAGGCCATGTCTATACATGCTAGGATTCTCAAGTTTAACCCGAGTGTTCTGCGTGTGCAACACTGGCTTGCACCCGTTGTATGTGAACGTAGAATCTATCACACCTGATCATCATGTGGTGTCTCGACACGACGAACTTTCGCAATGGTGCACACTCGGGGAGAACACAATTCATCTTGAAATTTAAGTGAGGGATCACCTTATAATGCTACCGTCGTACTAAGAAAAACAAGGTGCATAAAAGGATTAACATCACATGCAATTCATAAGTGACATGATATGGCCATGAACTTGTGCTTTAGATCTCCATCTTGAAAGCACCGGCATGATCTCCATTGTCACCGGCACGACACCATGATCTCCATCATCCTGATCTCCATCAACATGTCGCCATCGGGGTTGTCACGCCCTGCTTGCTTCTACTACTATTGCTACCGTTTAGCGATAAAGTAAAGCATTACATAGAGCTTAATGATTGACACGCAGGTCATACAATAATTAAAGACAACCCTATGGCTCCTGCCGGTTGCCGTACTCATCGATATGCAAATCGTGATAATCTATACATCACATGATCATCTCATACATCACATATATCACATCATGTAATTGGCCATATCACATCACAACATACCCTGCAAAAATAAGTTAGACGTCCTCTAATTGTTATTACATGTTTTACGTGGCTGCTATGGGTTTCTAGCAAGAACGATTCTCACCTATGCACAAACCACAACGGTGATTCATAATTTGCTTTTCAACCTTCTCAAGGACCGCCTTTGTCGAATCCGATCCAACTAAAGTGAGAGAAACTGGCAGCCGCAAGCCATCTATGCAACAAGTTGTGGTCGAGGGAACCGGTCTCTCGTAAGCGTACGAGTAATGTTGGTCTGGGCCGCTTCATCTCACAATACCGCTGAACCAAAATCCGACCAAGGAAGGAAGCAATCTAAGCATCAACGCCCAGAAACCTTTTGTGTTCTACTTGAGATCTCATCTACACATAGACCTAGCTCATGATGCCACTGTTGGGGAACGTTGCATGGGAAACAAACATTTTCCTACGCACACACAGATCTATCCATGGTGATGAGCATCTACGAGAGGGAGAGTGGATCTACATACCCTTGTAGATCGCTAAGCGGGAAGCGTTAAGAAACGCGGTTGGTGTAGTCGAACGTCTTTGCGATCCAAATCGCCGTGCGTCCCGCTATCCAATCACGATTCGTCCCGTGATCTAATCACAATCCATCCCACGAACTTTATCATGATCCATCCCACGAACTTGATCACGATCCGTCCCACGAACTTGATCACAATCCATCCCACGAACTTGATCATGATCCTTCCGATCTAGCGCCGAACGGACGACACCTCCGCGTTCAACACATCTACAGCTTGATGACGATCTCCACTGTCTTGATCCAGCAAGAAGGAGTGGAGAGGAAGAAGAGTTCTCGGGCAGCGTGACAGCGCTCCGGCAATGGTGGTGGAGAAATTCCGGTAGGGCTTCGCCTAAGCACTCAAGAAATCCGATCTAGAGGAGAAACTATGCACTGGAGGAATGGGTAGCACGTGGCTGAAAATCTAGTGCAAAACCCCTAAAACCTTCAGTATATATAAGAGGAGAGGAGGAGAGGCCTTGGCACAACGTCCAAGGCCTCCTTGCGTCGGCCTAAGGAGAGAGGGAGAGGTGGAGTCCACCTCCAATCCTAGTAGGACTAGGATTCACCCTGTTTTGCCTTTTTTCCACTTTTCCTCTTAGGCCTTTTTCCTCCAGCCACATGGGCCTCTTGTGGATCTTCCACCAGCCCAATAAGGGCTGGTTTACACCCTCCTACAGCCCATGTAGCCTCTTGGGTTCGAAATAGCCCTCCCGATGGCCTCCCGGTACACTACCGGCACTCCCGGTACACTACCGATGAGCCCGAAACTTTTCCGGCGACCAAAACAGGACTTCCTATATATGAATCTTTACCTCTGGACCATTCCGGAACTCCTCGTGATGTTCGGGATCTCATTCAGCAGTCCGAACAAACTTCGGTCACCACCATGCATAAGTCTATACTACCGAAACGTCTCCGAACCTTAAGTATGCAGACCCTGCGGGTTCGAGAACTATGTAGACATGACCGAGACACCTCTATGGTAAATAACCAATGGCGGGACCTGGATGTCCACATTGGTTCCTACATATTCAACGAAGATCTTTATCGGTCGAACCTCTATGTCAAGGATTCAGTTAATCCCGTATGATGTTCCTTTCGTTCTTCGGTATGTTACTTGCCCGAGATTCGATCGTCGGTATCTCCATACCTAGTTCAATCTCGTTACCGACAAGTCTCTTTACTCATTCCGTAATACAAGATCCCGCAACTAACATTTAGTTACATTGCTTGCAAGGCTTATTGTGATGTTGTATTACCGAGTATGCCCTGAGATACCTCTCCGTCACACGGAGTAACAAATCCCAGTCTTGATCCATGCCAACTCAACACACACCTTCGGAGATACCTGTAGAGCACCTTTATAGTCACCCAGTTACGTTGCAACGTTTGATACACACAAGGCACTCCTCCGATGTCCGTGAGTTGCATGATCTCATGGTCATAGGAACATATACTTGACAAGCATAAAACAGTAGTAATAAACTGACACGGTCATATGCTATGTTTGTAGTTTGGGTCTTGTCCATCACATCATTCTCCTAATGATGTGATCTCGTTATCAAATGACATCACATGTCAATGGCTAGGAAACCTTGACCATCTTTGATCAACGAGCTAGTTCACTAGAGGCATACTAGGGAGAGAGTGTTGTTTATATACCCACACATGTAATGTGTTTCCAATTAATACAATTATAGCATGGATAATAAATGGTTATCATGAACAAGGAAATACAATAATAAACACTTTATTTATTGCCTCTAGGGCATATTCACTTCAGCCTTTGCCGATTTCGGAGTGGAAATTTGACCGCGTGGAGATGGATTTTGTCACTGGCTTTCCTAAGTCCAAGAGGGGCAACGATGCCATCTTTGTGGTTATTGATAAGCTGACCAAAGTTGCTCATTTCCTTCTCCCTCTTCTTCCTTCTCTTCTTCCTCCCCTTCAGGTAGGGTCAGAGAGAGATTCAGAGAACCGCCGCGTCGCCATGTTTCTTCGGGTCGTTGTCGCCGCCTTCGGTGACCTGCTCATCGCCATCGGTGATGGTGGGGTGGTTCCTGGTGCCATCGGCGCTCCGTTCCCAGTGCTAGAGAGGTCCTAGCTCCTCCGCAGCGCCACCCCACCGACGCGTCGTCCGCAATAGAGGAGCTCGTCGCCAGGCTGTCTTCTTCCTCTTCTTCCCCTTCGTCTCGCTGCCGTCCCCGTCCCCGCGACTCCGGAGACCCCCTCGGTGAGCAGCGTTCCCCCACCTCCCTTCTTCCCCGCGTAGGCCCACGAATTGCCGCCGTCGTGTTCGCCTCTGCCATGCCCCAAGCCGAGCAGCAGCTCGAGCTTGAGCGCCCCTTGCTGCCGCATCCAGCCGTTCTCCGAGGCGGGGATGGGTTCCCCTAGATCCCCGTGCTCCCCGCAGGTGATCTATGTCGCTGGAGATGCCCTATAGCCGCCGGAGATCGTCGCCGCCGTTGCTGTCGTCATGGTGTTCTTTTTATCAGTTTCGTTAGATAGCGCTTAGTGTTAGTACTAGAGGGCTCAATGCCTCCTTCTGTTAAGATCGAGCGCGGTAGCGTAGTGGTGTGTGTGCGGTGGTGAAGACCAGTAGGTTTGGGGTTCGACCCCCACACCCCCCTTTTCTTTTTTTCTTTTCTTTTTCCCTTTTGTTTTTATTTCTCTTGTGTATGTGGCATGTGTGTGTATATATATGCATGTCTAGGTAGTTTTCTTTTGTTTTTGTTCTTTTCTGCTATTGTTAGATATATACATATGTGAATGTGTATGTGTGAGTGTAGGTGCATTCCTACATATATGCATGTACATATATGCACTTGTGCATATATACATGTGAGTGGTGAGTGTATGTGTGTGAGTGTGGTGTCACATGCATGTGTATGTGCATATATGCACTTGTGTATATATGTGTGCATATGTGTGTGTGATGAACAACCATACCATGGGTGTGTGTGTTGTCATTAGTGTGGGTGTGCCCTATGCACTTGTGCATATGTAGCTTGCGTGTGTGCATGCCATGTGGTGTGTATGTGTGGTAGTGTGTGTGTAGGTTTGGGTGTGTGTGTGGCATGTGGGCCATGCCCACTTGTCATACACTATTTGTTGTAAGTGCCATGTTTTGCATTGATATATAGATCTTTTCGAGTTATAGCTATAATCCATTTCTGGATATAGACAATTATGGGCATGAGCATTTTTAGTAATAAATCACTTATGAGTTGAAGGTGATGTTTTGCTACCCAAGTTTTGCCATGTTGTTTCATGTAACCATAGGGGTATAACATATGCTTTTGGGGTAGAAAAGTCCAAGGAATTCATTGGTGCAGTTGAATTTCACTTTTGAGGAAGTTCATAAATTTTTTATTTCTGCTGTGATGCAACCTTGTCATTTTTGCATGATTTTATCCATGCTTGCTTTGGGGTATGTGCCAACATGAAAGTATTAGTGTTTAAAGTGTTCTATGCCATGGTAATTTTGTTGGTCATGATAACCATCCATATAAGTGGGAAACTTTCTGCAAAGTAGCTAATATGATGTTGCTGTTTTCAACATGCTAAATATTTCTGTCTGAGAATCTGTTAATATTTTTATGCCATGTTAAGTGGATGCTACCAAGTGCTATGTTGTGAATTAGCTCAAGCTCAGTGCTAGTGTTTTGATGTAGATGTTGTCCTATACCTTCCTGTTAATTCTCATGCCATAAGGTGGTCTCTAGCATTGTTAATTACTACTGTCAACTTGCCAACAGCTTAACTCAGATTCCAGAAAACTGTTATTTTCACTAAGTCCCTAAAATATGTTTCATCATGCCAACTTGAGAGCTTCATGCTTATTGATGTGTGCCTTCATTCCATATTGTGTACTTGGATAAGTTGATAAGCTTGTTATGTATTTTCTGGCAATGCCTTGTTTGAGGTTGTAGGCTTCCTATAGCTTAAGTTATGGGTTGTGTAAGTTGCTATGTTGCTGTTTTTGTGGCAGATTGTTGTTTAGTGTTTTGTGACTTGTGGGAGCTATGCTCCATGGAATTGGTTGATTTTTGGCCCTAATGTGTATGGTTTTTCATTGCCTAACCAGTGGCTACCTTGGAATGCCAAGGAATATCCCATGGTCTTCATGGTCTTGTGATTTGTCTTTGTTACTTGTCGTGAGCGTATCGTGAGAACCGTTACTCCGTGTCTTACGTTCCTCTTATGCGTTTGCATCAATTTTGCATGACACATCCATATTTGCCATGATCATGCATGTTCAAACAACTTAACATGAGGTACTGTCCAAAATCATAAATAACTATTCTCTAGCATGTGAAACATGACTAGATTAGGATTGCCATGCTAAATACTTCAGTGAATCATGCATCATCTTGTTTGTGCACTGCACCTTGGTTGCTTGTTTATTCCTTGCTGTTTATCTTGGGTAGACGCGAGTGTTGAACCTGAGTACGAGGATCCAGGAGAGTACCACTACGAGGATCCCGCTACTTGTCCCTCTAAAGAACCCACAGGCAAGATGACCGTACCCGGATCCCGACACTATTTTGATATGCTAGATGTCTCCTTCTTCCGTTACTATTGCAATACCTACCACTTGTTTTTCAAGCCTCCTTCATTGCCATGACAGCCTTTAACCCTCCACATCCTAGAAACCTTTGTTTGGCTAAGCAAATGCTGCTCAACCCCTCTTATAGCGTTCTTAGTTGCAGGTGCAGGTTGTTTCCATATGATAGTACGGATTGGTGGCATATCACCCTATTATCTTCTGTTATTTAATTTAATGCATATATATATATATCTTGGTATGGTGGAAGGCTTGGACTTTTGCTCGGTGTTTTGTTCCACTTTTACCGCCTTAGCTACTTGTTACCGGTGTTATGTTTCCATACTTTGCGCTCCTAACCTGCTCGGGGTTGTTATGGGGACCCCCTTGATTATTCAGGTGAGATTAAGACTTGTCTGGCAAGACCCAACATTGGTATTATTTTCTTAACAACTTAATAAAATTCCATAGGGCTTTGCAACCCCGTGGATAATTTAATCAACAACCCGGGCCAGTGCTCCTCATGAGTGTTGGTCCAACCCAGAGCAGCTTATTAACGCCGCCCGAGGCAACTCGGTGATTGGCATGGTAACCATCGCTCATCTGTCGTGTCCTAAGAACGAGGTACGCGGCTCTTATCGGGTTCGTCCACACGTCGGGCGGTCTTGCTGGACTTGTTTTACCTTTCTCGAGTGGCTTGCGTGTGGAACACCGATCTTCTTCGGGATATCTCGAGGTGTTGGTATTCCTATGGAGTTGCCTATGATGACCGTGAGATCCGTGATCGAGGTTATTCCCACGGAGTGTGATTAATTTATGATGGACTAGTTGGATCACCCCTACAGGGTTAAATCTTTCGGAAAGCCGTGCCCGCGGTTATGTGGCAACTTGGATATTTGTTTAACACCGGGTTATAGTTAACTTGTAGTAAACTATAATAAAATACACCAACTGTGTGAGTAACCGTGATCGTCTCTGCTCGTGAACATGAACCAAGAGAGAACACGGTGGGATTATGTTTGACGTAGGTAGGTGTCCAGGATCTCGTAGAGATCAGTCTAGTTCCCGATCGTTTACCGTAGACCACATATTTATTTTCATGTTCTCGTAAGTTTAGCCACCATATATGCTTAGAGGTGCTGCAAACTAAACACATACCCCTTCCCAACCTATGAGCTTGAATAGTCTCAGTACTCGGGCACGAGATTGCTGAGTCCTCATGGCTTACATATTACTACAATGACCACAGGTGCAGGTACAGTCGAGATCGTGCCAGATGACATGACGCAGCTCCAGTGGCAGTTCGACGAGGAGCATGGCCGAATGTATGTCATATACCCAGACGAGTGAAGCGGTCGTGGTCATGATCTTCAGGGCTAGCTAGCCAGTGTCATTAGTTCATTTATCGTTTGTTTTCATCCATAGCAGGACCCTGCCTTGGATTGATGTTTGAATAAATTGTGTGGACTTGTAATTTAGCATGTGGCAAGTGTAAGACAACTCGTATATACTCCTCTCTTCCTACATGTATGATGTAATGATGTTGTGCTTGTGAACGACAAGATGCGCTTCTATCCCTATTGAGGCCCCTGTGCCTTAATATAGATAGGCGCGCATGTTGGGCGTGACATGGGTGACCGACCGGAAAGTTAGGCGATTTGGAATGATTATTCCACGCTTAAGCAGTGAGTAAAATGATTAGAAATTAAATTCAAATAAAATATAAAATGTAAAATAAAAAAATAAAATAAAAATAAAAAATAAAAAGTAAAAAGTAAATTAAAAAAATCAAAAAATACCTTTAGCTACCAACCGGGACTAAAGGTCCTCCAGCCCCTGCCCGCCACGTGGAGGGCCTTTAGTCCTCACCCTTTAATGTCGGTTGCAAAACCGGGACTAAAGACCCGTTTTCTACTAGTGTGGATAAACCTAAATGTGATTGCAATGTGATTCATGATGCTCTCTTGCATGTTTCAACTATTGTTCTTGTACGAGCATCATTAAAATCACCATGCCTAGCTAAAAGTCATTAAAGAAAAGCGCTTGTTGGGAGACAACCCAATACTTTTAGTTTCTGTTTTTTATGTGTTCACATGATTAAGCTACTTTAGTAATCATGTTGGGTGTCTTTTATTTCAATAAAGTGCCAAGTAAAGCCTTTGAGATAGCGTGGATACTTGTTAATTTAAATCTGTGTAAAAACACAAAGTTTTACGTTCAGTATATGAATTATGTGATTTTACTGGAGAGTCAAAATATTTGAAATTTTTACAAAAAAAATTATATGTAAATTCTTTGAATTTTAATAATTTTCAGAATTTTTAGAGGCAGGGAAGTATGGTTATCATTTAGATGTTCACAGACTATTCTGTTTTTTACACATTCTGTTTTGCATGTATAGTTTGCTCATTCTAGTGTTTCCATAGCTTATATTGAGTGATATAAGTTATGGGAATGATAGAATACAGTTATGGGAATGAACTATATTTATTATACTAAACCATCTCACGGGTTCCATTAAGTTTTGTGTGATTGAAGTTTTGAAGTTTTGGGTGAGATACCGGTATGAGGTGAATAAGGAGCAGCAAGTAACTAATCTAGGGGATGCACAAAGCACCCCAAGGTAATATCCAAGGAAGACTCAAGCATCTACGCTTGGGGATGCCCAGGAAGGCATCTCCTCTTTCGTCTCCAACATTATCGGTATATCTTACTTGGAGCTATATTTTTATTCGTCACATCATATGTGTCTTGCTTGGAGCTTCATTTTTGTTGTTGCTCTCTGTTAGATGTTATTTATAATCTTGTCTTTCAATAAAAAGTTATGATGTGTGTTGTATAAAAACAGAAACTTTTTCTGTAGTATTTGAATTATTATATTTTACTCAAACGTGGAAAGTTTCTGAAATTTTTACATAGTTCTGTCATATAAAGTATTTATCATGTCCTAAATTTTCAAAAACAATTAGGTTAGATAAGTACGGTTTAATAGATTGCTACAAACTCTTCTGTTTGGATAGATTGATGTCATAGTTTTGTTATCTACTTATCCTAAAGTTTTCATGGCATATATTGGTAGATATAAATTGTGGAAATGATAGTATACAACACATAATGTATGAAAATTATTATGCAGCTTGTCTTGCAAGTACAAGAAGTGTTGATTTGCTTTTATGTGTACTAACCTATCTTTCGAGTTTTTTTTAAGTTTTGTGTGGATGAAGTTTTTGAGACTTAGGTGAAACCGGGATATGAGATGATTGAATCAGACATAGATACTCAAGCTTGGGGATGCCCAAGGCACCCCAAGTAAATATTATAAGAAGTTTCAAGCATCTAAGCTTGGGGATGCTACGATTCCCATCTCTCTTAATCAAACAATATTGGTTAGCCTATGTTGAGCCTAAGTTTTTATTCTTCCACATGACATGTGCTATTCTTGGAGTGTATTTTTCTTTGGTTCGTTGTTTGAAATAAAATATCAGATCTGAAAATATTTATTGAGAGAGAGAGAGTCCTCACATAGCTACCTAATTATTTCACTAGTCATTGGTCTTCACTTATATCTTTTAAGAGTAGTGATGTTTACTCTTGTGCTTCACTTATATCCTAAGAGTAAATTGTGAATGAATGGAATACAATAACTATGAAATTATCAGTGGGATGTATGCTTAGTATTAGCTTCACATTTGGTTTAGAAAGAAAATCAATTGAAACTTGACAATCATAATATTGGCCATACAAGTAATTCATGAATGACTAGTATAAGAAAGATAATTTTCACATACAAATATATTTTCTTGGACATTTGATATGATTTTGAATACCCATTAATTATTTTCAAACCTGATCAAATAGTTGAAGTTGGACAAGGAAGACAACGTAATGGTTATATTTGGGTATATTTGCATAGAAGTTATATTGTTATGGATCCTCCAACGTGTGGTGCTTGTTTTAATGTTGAGGATATTGCTTATCGTTATCCTCTCGGTCAGCTGGGGATTAGAGATTGATCGGAAATCGTTCGGTTAATCGATTTTATCGGTCTACTATTAATCGGCCATTTTTTGCAAACCCCAGGTTCCCAACAGTAAAATATGCTATATTAAACACCAAAACATTATTGGACGGAAGTGTTACCTTGATTCCTACCCTTTGAATTCTCATATAACGATAAACAAAATAGGATAACAATACATATTGTGTAACAAGGTCCACAAAACACAAATAAACATAGTTTTTGCAAACATAGTGCTATGAATAGGACCGACTTATCGGTAGATTCCTGATAAATCGCTTGTCATAGCAATAAATCAGCCAAAACGATAAATGGTGAAGATAAGGCATAATCTTATCGCTCATCACAAGAGTAGCGATAAATCGGACGATAAATCGCTGTATCGAAAGATCTTTTTCGAACAGTGGCTTGTTTAGAACCTTTCGCTAGCCAAAACTTCGTACTAAGTAGGAATACTACTTGTGCATCCAAACCCTTGGGCCAAGTTTCTTCCATGAGAGTCTACCATACCTACCTATATATGGTATTTCACTGCCATTCCAAGTAAACTTGCATGTGCCACCTATAAAAATTCAAATAAACACCTATTTTATGTGTTCGTACCGCTCATGGTGCGACGGGGCGGTCATTATCTTCCATCCTAAGCGAGTTATTCTCAAGATGAGTGTTTATTCACTTGTCATTGCATGAGAGAGGCTGGTAAAAAGGATTCCTACTCCTGCATAGCAAAAAATAAATAAACAAGAATTCCCCTTGGAAAGTTGATTGTTTGGATGGTACCCGTGGATACGACTAGCCATGGAATGTGTTTGAATGGTGAAGGGGGAGTAAAATTTCAATTCTGTTTGGGAACCGCCAATAATGAGATTAGCATGGAAGATATTGAAAACTCTATTGTGATGTTGAAAGGAAGGGCACACCACTCAAAAATACTTCTTCATCTCTGTTTTAAAACAATAAGCTCTGGCACTTATGCAAATCCCTGCCTCCCTCTCGAAGGGTCAATCTATTTACTTTCATGTTATTTACTTTTCATTTTTGAGTCAACTTCCTATTCCAACCTCAGTCTATTAGTTGGCAAGCACCATGTGGTGGGGAAAGATCCAAACATATATATAGAGTCAAATATATTTGATCATGACTTATTATTGTTGACAATTATCTCTAGTATAAATGAGTTGGGAGGCGAAACATTAAGCCCCTATCTTTCTCTGTGTTCGATGGATGCCATTTGTTCTAAAAATATGCTTTGAGTACCATTTGTTCTAGAATTTGTTGAGAATAAGTTGAATTGCAATTTTTTGGTGACTAACAACATAGGTTGTTAAGTTTCAAAAAAAATCATTGTTTGAACCATAACATGTGAATTGGTTGCTAATTTATGATGATGATTTTTATGAGAACGAGTTGTTGTTATGACGCTAGGAAAAGTGGTTGAAATTATCACTTGTGGGTTATCAGTTACCATGTGGTTCGGATATGGTCTTCACAAATGCAGCCCATTGAGGATATATGCCATCGGCAAGATAGTATCCCATGTTGTAGTCTCGGTCGTTGACAATGTAGTTGCATGGACGTTATTCCCCGTTGCAAAGTCTCCTAAAAATTGAAGATCGTTGAAGCACGTTAATGTTGTTGTGAGAACCCGACATTCCAAAAAGGCATGCCAAATTCATAAGTCATGTGATGCCACCGCTTCTAGCATGATGCCGCCATCTTTCGTGTGACCTTCATACATTCCTTGCAAACCTTTGAGGTAGTTTTTCCATTGCCAATGGATGCAATCATTTGATCCGACCATTCCTGGAAACCCTTTAGCCTCTCCAATAGCCAACAACTTCTTTGTGCCCTGTGCATTTGGCTCTCTCAGATACTCTGCTCCAAACACCTCCATCATATCACGGGCAAACTTGACAGCAGTTTTCAAGCATGTACTCTCCCCCATCCTGACCATCTCACCAACGACATCTACCACAGTACCAAGTGCAAGCATCCTCATAGTAGTTGTGCACTTCTGTTTGGTAGAGAAAGAGAGTTGACCGCAACAATCCCTTGTGACCTTGAAGTACTCATCATGTTCCTCCATTGCGTCCACAATGCGCAAAAAACATGGTTTCCACATGCGAAAACGACGAAGAAACCATGGATCACCCCAGAAAGTTGGGTTTAGATCAAAGTAATCCTTCTGCGGTAGCTTTGTTCCGGATACCCTATCCTGATTGATGACTCTTCTCCCTTTGATTGAGCCCTTAAAATTGAGAACATGCTCCACTTCCCGGTCCATTTCCTCTTGCATCACTACCGGAATCGCCCCTAATCCCGACGGCCTTGGATATGCCAACGAACCACGTCGGCATAGATGGAGGTACGCCGACGGCCTAGGTGAAGCCGTCGTCGTACCTAGAGATATGCCTATGGTGGTCGTCGGCGTAGAAAGGCCGTCGGCATATCGTGATATATGCCTACAGTGACCGTCGGCATAGATGTGGGCCCAGCGAGCCTTCGTCTAACGGGAGTTCGACGCCGTCATACCTATGCCGACGGCCCTGACAGCGACCGTCGGCATAGGTGTGGTCCATGTCACCGATCCGCGGTGTGTGCCACATCATCGATCCGAGGCCTGCCGGTCGATCCGTGGGCAGATCTATGCCTTCAGCTTTGCCGTCGGCATAGCTTTGTTTTATCTGTTTTTTACTTAATTTTGTATTTTATTTTTTTCAAATTAAAATTTGATTAACTTAAATGTGTCTTATCTAAACATAAACATACATAATAAATTATATATATATATATATTTGTGTAGAATTTTTCATATATTATGTATCTGTAATTTGTATTTGTTTTCGAGTATGTTAGTAATGTGACCATATGTTCTTTTTCATATAGGTTCCTATACTTTATTAAAATCACAAACAATTCATAATTGCAATTAGTCTGACAAGTTCTATATGTTTTTTATAAGCATCTTGAAAGTGCTAGATCCACGGGTCAAGAGTACCATGGTTAGACGGGACGATGTACTTGGGGGGGTAGCTATGCCGCCAGGTCTTGGGCTGGGCCCGGACCGTGTTCGGGGTGTAGCTATGGGCTGGCCTATGACAACCAAGTGAAAAGGTCCGGCGAAAGTCAAAGGCGTAGATCCGTTAGTCAACTGTGTCAGGATTGGACGGGGCGGTGTACTTGGGGGGTAGCTATGCCAGCAGGTCTTGCTCTGGGCCCTCTTATAGGTTTGGAAGTGTGTTGGCAGGTGCACGCACTCGGCATGCGGCTTCGTAGTGTGACCCCCTCACGGACGTCGCTGCTGTCGTCGCACGGAGGAGGGAAACGGCCACGTCTGGCAGACAAGGAGAGAATCTTGCGGTGTGTTGGAGCCGGACCTTGATCGGAAGTGTGCCTATGGGCTGGACTATCACAAACAGGTGAAAAGATCCATCGGTCAAACCATGTATGGCGAAAGTCAAAGGCCTAGATCTGTCGGTCAACTATGCAACGGTTAGACGGGACGGTGTACTTGGGGGGGGGCTAGCTATGCCGCCAGGTGTTGCACTGGGCCCGCTTACACGTATGGAAGCGTGATGGCAGGTGCAAGCACCAGGCACGCGGCTCCGGGGTGTGACACCCCTCACAACCAGGTGAAAAGATCCATCCGTCAAACCCCGTTTGGCGAAAGTCAAAGGCCTAGATCCGCTGGTCAACTGTGCCACGGTTAGACGGCCCGGTGTACTTGGCGGGTAGCTATGCCTCGAGGTCTGGTGCTGGGCCCTCTTACACGTCTGGAAGCGTGGTGGTAGATGCAAGCACCCGACACGTGGCTCCGGGGTGTGACCCCCTCACAGACGTCGCTGATGCCGTCTCACGGAGGGGAAACGGCCACGTCGGGCCGACACGGAGGGAATCTTGCGGTGGGTTGGGCCCGGACCGTGTTCGAGAGTGTAGCTATGGGCTGGCCTATGACAACCAGGTGAAAAGGTCTATCGGTCAAACCTCGCCCGGCCAAAGTCAAAGGCCTATATCTGTCGATCAACTATGCGAGGTCTTGTGATGGCCTATCTTACATGTCTGGAAGCGTGGTGGCAGGTGCAAGCACCCGGCACGCGGCTCCTGGGTGTGACCCCCCTCACGGACGTCGTTGTCGCCGTCGCATGGAGGGGGGAAACGGCCACATTGGGCAAACACAGAGGGAATCTTGTGGTGGGTTGGGCCCGGACCGTGTTCGGGGGTGCAGCTATGGGCTAGCCTATGACAACCAAGTGAAAAGTTCCATCAGTCAAACCCCGTCTAGCAAAAGTCAAAGGCGTAGATCCGTCGGTCAATTGTGCCAGGGTTAGACAGGATGGTGTACTTGGGGGGTGGGTAGCTATGCCACCAGGTCTTCCGCTGGGCCCTCTTACAAGTCTGGAAGCATGTTGGCAGGTGCAAGCACCCGGCATGCGGCTCCGTAGTGTGACCCCCCTCACGGACGTAGTTGGCGCCGTCGCACGGAGGAGGGAAACGGCCAAGTCTGGCAGACACGAAGAGAATATTGCGGTGTGTTGGGGCCGGACCTTGATCGGAAGTGTGCCTATGGGCTGGACTTCACAACTAGGTGAAAAGATCCATCGGTCAAACCATGTATGGTGAAAGTCAAAGGCCTAGATCCATTGGTCAACTATGCCACGGTTAGACGGGACGGTGTACTTGGGGGTAGCTATGCTGCCAGGTGTTGCACTGGGCCCGCTTGCACGTCTGGAAGCATGGTGACAGGTGCAAGCACCGGGCACGCAGCTCCAGGGTGTGTCCCCCCTCACGGACGTCGCTGCCGCCATCTCACGGAGGGGGGAAACGACCACGTCGGGTAGACACGGAGGGAATCTTGCGGTGGGTTGGGCCCGGACGTTGATCGAAAGTGTGCCTATGGGCTGGACTAGCACAACCAGGTGAAAAGATCCATCAATCAAACCCAGTCTGGCGAAAGTCAAAGGCCTAGATCCGTCGGTCAACTGTGCCATGGTTAGACGGAATGGCATACTTGGGGGTAAGCTATGCCTCTAGGTCTTGCGGTGGGTCCTCTTACACGTCTGGAACCGTGGTGGCAGGTGCAAGCACCCGAGACGCGGCTCCGGGGTGTGATCCCCCTCACAGACGTCGCTGATGTTGTCTCACGGAGGGGAAACGACCACATCGGGCCGACACGGAGGGAATCTTGCGGTGGGTTGGGCCCGGACCGTGTTCAAGAGTGTAGCTATGGGATGGCCTATGACAACCAGGTGAAAAGGTCCATCGGTCAAACCTCGCCCGGCCAGAGTCAAAGGCCTAGATCCGTCGGTCAACTGTGCCAGGGTTAGACGGGACGGTGTACTTGGGGGGTAGCTATTTCGGCAGGTCTTGTGCTGGCCCCTCTTATAGGTCTGGAAGCGTGGTGGTAGGTGCAAGCACCCCGCACGCGACTCCTGGGTGTGACCCCCCTCACGAACGTCACTGCCGCTGTCACATGGAGGGGGGAAATGGCCACATCGGGCAAACACAAAGGGGATCTTTTGGTGGGTTGGGCCCGGACTTTGATTCGAAGTGTACCTATGGACTGGCCTATCACTGCCAGGTGAAAATGTTCATCGTCCATACACCGTCTGGTAAAAGTCAAAGGGGTAGATCTGTCAGGTCAACAATGCGAGGGTTAGACGGGACGGGGTACTTCGGGGGGTGGCAATGCTGCCAGGTCTTTCGCTGGGCCCTCTTGCATGTTTGGAAGTGTGGCGGCAACTACCTATGGGCTGGCCTATCATAGCCAGGTGAAAATGTCCATCGGTCATACCTCGTTCGGTGAAAGTCAAAGGGGTAGACCCGTCCGGTTAACAATGCTAGGGTTAGACGGGATGGGGGTACTTTGGGGTGGCAATGCCGCCAGGTCTTTCGCTGGGCCCTCTTGCATGTTTGGAAGTGTGGTGGCAGCTACCTATGGGCTGGCCTATCACAGCCAGGTGAAAATGTCTATCGGTCATACCTCGTCTGGTGAAAGTAAAAGGGGTAGACCCGTCTGGTTAACAATGCTAGAGTTAGACAGGATGGGGTAATTGGGGGGGGTAGCTATGCCGCCAGGTCTTGCGATGGGCCCTCTTACACGTCTAGAAGTGTGGTGGCAGGTGCAAGCTCCCGACACGCGGTTCCGGGGTGTGACCCCCCTCACAGACGTCGCTGCCACCGTTGCATGGGAGGGTGGAAACGGTCACGTCAGGTCGACGCAGAGGGAATCTTGCTGTGGGTTAGGCCCGGACTTTGATCCGAAGTGTACCTATGGACTGGCCTATCATAGCCAGGTGAAAATGTTCATCGGTCCTACACCGTCCGATGAAAGTCAAAGGGGTAGATCCGTCCGGTCAATAGTGCGAGGGTTAGACGGGACGGGGTACTTGGGGGGTGGTGGCAATGCTGCCAGGTCTTTTGCTGGGCCCTCTTGCACGTTTGGAAGTGTGGTGGCAGCTACCTATGGGTTGGCCTATCACAGCGAGGTCAAAATGTCCATCGGTCATACCTCGTCCAGTGAATGTCAAAGGGGTTAACCTGTCCGGTCAACAATGCTAGGGTTAGACGATACGGGGGTACTTGGGGGGTGGCCGTGCCGCCAGGTCTTGCATTGGGCCCTCTTACATGCCTAGAAGTGTGGTGGCAGGTGCAAACACCTGGCATGTGGCTCCGGGGTGTGACCCCCCTCACGGATGTCGTTGCCGCCATCGCACGAAGGGTGGAAACGGCCACGTCGGGGATACATGGAGGCCACCAGTGTAATAAAAAGAATAGAAACAACTCCCCTAAAAAATGTAAAGAAATCACAAAAAATGAAAAAAAATACTGGGAGGACTACGAAGAAGCTTTGGCCGGGGATGTTTGTTGGAAATATGCCCTAGAGGCAATAATAAATTAGTCATTATATTTCCTTGTTCATGATAATCGTTTATTATCCATGCTATAATTGTATTGATCGGAGACTTAAATGCATGTGTGGATACATAGACAAAACCATGTCCCTAGTATGCCTCTAATGGACTAGCTCGTTGATCAAAGGATGGTTAAGGTTTCCTAGCCATGGACATGAGATGTCATTTGATAATGGGATCACATCATTAGGAGAATGATGTGATGGATAAGACCCAAACTACAAACATAGCATATGATCATGTCAGTTTATTGCTACTGTTTTCTGCAGGTCAAGTATATGTTCCTATGACCATGAGATCAT
Organism: Hordeum marinum; assembly: GCA_022496015.1. NCBI lineage: Eukaryota > Viridiplantae > Streptophyta > Magnoliopsida > Poales > Poaceae > Hordeum > Hordeum marinum. The sequence goes on along the minus strand of CM039674.1, from coordinate 502,304,962 downwards.
GCAACTCACGGATATCGGAGGAGTGCCTTGTGTGTATCAAACGTCGCAACATAACTGGGTGACTATAAAGGTGCTCTACAGGTATCTCCGATGGTGTCTGTTGAGTTGGCATGGATCGAGACTGGGATTTGTTACTCCGTGTAACGGAGAGGTATCTCGGGGCCCACTCGGTAATGCAACATCACAATAAGCCTTGCAAGCAATGTGACTAATTGTTAGTTGTGGGATCTTGTATTACGGAACGAGTAAAGAGACTTGCCGGTAACGAGGTTGAACTAGGTATGGAGATACCGACGATCGAATCTCGGGCAAGTAACATACCGAAGAACAAAGGGAACGTTATACGGGATTAACTGAATCCTTGACATAGAGGTTCGACCGATAAAGATCTTCGTAGAATATGTAGGAACCAATGTGGACGTCCAGGTCCCGCCATTGGTTATTGACCGTAGAGGTGTCTCAGTCATGTCTACATAGTTCTCGAACCCGCAGGGTCTGCACACTTAAGGTTCGGTGACGTTTCGGTAGTGTAGAGTTATGTATGGTGGTGACCGAAGGTTATTCGGAGTCCCGGATGAGATCCCGGACTTCACGAGGAGCTCCGGAATGGTCCGGAGGTAAAGATTCATATATAGGAAGTCCCAGTTTGGTTTCCGGAAAAGTTTCGGGCTCATCGGTAGTGTACCGGGAGTGCCGGTAGTGTACCGGGAGTGCCGGTAGTGTACCGGGAGTGCCGGTAGTGTACCAGGAGACCTCCGGGAGGGGTACTTCGACCCCAAGAGGTCCCTGGGCTGTGGGAGAGTATTAACCAGCCCTTAGTGGGCTGGGAAAACAGCCACAAAGGCCCATGGCGCAGGAGAGAAAGTCCTAAAGCAAAAAGTGGGAAATCAGCCAATAGGAGGCAATCCTACTCCAACTAGGATTGGAGGTGAAGTAGGATTGCTCCCACCTCCTATTTCGGCCGACCCAAAGGCCTTGGCTGCCTATGCTCTCCTCTCCTCCTATATATACTAGTGGATTGGGTGGTTTTTAGACAGAATTTCCGGCCACGTGCTACCCGTTTCACTGGTGCACAGTTTCTCCTCTAGATCGGTTTTCCGCAGCGCTTAGGCGAAGCCCTGCCGGAATCACTCCACCACCATCACCGGAGCGCCGTCACGCTGCCGGTGAACTCTCTCTCCTCTCCACCTCCTCTTGCTGGATCAAGACGGTGGAGATCGTCATCAAGCTGCACGTGTGCTGAACGCGGAGGTGTCGTCCGTTCGACGCTAGATCGGAAGGACCGTGATCGAGATCGCAAGACAGTTCGTGATGAGATCGCGGAACAGATCGTGATGAGTTCACGGGATAGATCGTGATCAAGATCGTGATATGGATCGTGTTGAGATCGCGGGATGGATCGTGATGAGTTCACGGGACGGATCGTGATTGGATCGCGGGACGGATCGTGATGAGATCGCAGGACGCTCGGCGATTTGGATCGCGAAGATGTTTGACTACACCAACCGCGTTTCTTAACGCTTCCCGCTTAGCGATCTACAAGGGTATGTAGATCCACTCTCCCTCTAGTAGATGCTCATCACCATGGATAGGTTTGCGTGTGCGTAGGAAATTTTTTGTTTCCCATGCGACGTTCCCCAACAGTGGCATCATGAGCTAGGTTGATGGTTCGATGAGATCTCAAGTAGAACACAAAAGGTTTGTGGGCGTTGTTGCTTAGATTGCTTCCTCCCTTGGTCGTATTTTGGTTCAGCGGGATTGTGAGATGAAGCGGCCCGGACCAACATTACTCGTACGCTTACGAGAGACCGGTTCCCTCGACGCAACTTGTTGCCTAGATGGCTTGCGGGTGACAGTTTCTCTCACTTTAGTTGGATCGGATTCGACAAAGGCGGTCCTTGAGAAGGTTGAAAAGCAAACTAGTGTATCACCGTTGTGGTTTATGCGTAGGTGAGAATCGTTCTTGCTAGATACCCGTAGCAGCCACGTAAAATATGTAACAACAATTAGAGGACGTCTAACTTGTTTTTGCAGGGTATGTTGTGATGTGATATGGCCAATTACATGATGTGATATATGTGATGTATGAGATGATCATGTGATGTATAGATTATCACGACTTGCATGTCGATGAATACGGCAACCGGCAGGAGCCATAGGGTTGTCTTTAATTATTGTATGACCTGCGTGTCAATCATTAAGCGCTATGTAATGCTTTACTTTATCGCTACGGTAGCAATAGTAGTAGAAGCATGCAGGGCGTGACAACCCCGATGGAGACACGTTGATGGAGATCAAGATGATGGAGATCATGGTATTCATGCCGGTGATGATGGAGATCATGCCGGTGCTTTCTAGATGGAGATCAAAAGCACAAGTTCATGGCCATATCATGTCACTTATGATTTGCATGTGATGTTAATCCTTTTTATGCACCTTCTTTTGCTTAGGACGACGGTAGCATTATAAGGTGATCCCTCACTTAATTTCAAGATAAATTGTGTTCTCCCCGAGTGTGCACCGTTGCGAAAGTTCGTCGTATTGAGACACCACGTGATGATCGGGTGTGATAGACTCTACATTCACATACAACGGGTGCAAGCCAGATTTGCACGCGCAGAACACTCGGGTTAAACTTGACGAGCCTAGCATGTACAGACATGGCCTCGGAACACAAGAAGACCGAAAGGTCGAACATGAGTCATATAGTAGATATGATCAACATAATGATGTTCACCATTGCAGCCACCTTAACTCACGTGATGATCGGACTTGAGTTGGTGAATTTGGATCATGTATCACTCGAATGACCCGAGGGATGTCAATTTGAGTGGGAGTTCTTAAGTAATATGATTAATTGAACTCATTATCATGAACATAGTCAAAGTGTCTTTGCAAATTATGTTGTAGATTACTAGCTCGCGCTGTAGCTCCCTTAAATTTTTATATGTTCCTAGAGAAATAGAGTTGAAAGATGTTGGTAGCAATATTGCGGACTGGGTCCGTGATCTGAGGATTGTCCTCATTGCTGCACAGAAGGCTTATGTCCTTAATGCACCGCTCAGTGCGCCACCCCCTCTAGCGTCGTCTGTAGATGTTGTGAACATCTAACAGGCACGTTTCGATGACTACTTGATAGTTTAGTGCGTCATGCATTACGGCTTAGAATTGAGGCTCCGAAACGTTTTGAACGTCACGGAACATATGAGATGTTCTAGGAGCAGAGATTGTGATCTCAGGCTCGTGCCTGTGTTGCGAGATATGAGATCTCCAACAAGATTCTTTGCCTGTAAGATGAAGGAGAATAGCTCAATCGTTGAGCATGTACTCAGATTGTCTGGGTACTACAATCGCTTGAATCAAGTGGGAGTTGATCTTCCAGATAAGATAGTGATTGATATAGTTCTCCAAGTCACTATCACTAAAGCTACTAGAACTTAGTGATGAACTATAATACACCAGGGATAGAAGTATTGATCCCTGAGCTGTTCGCGATGTTTGACACCGCGAAGGTAGAAATCAAGAAGGAGCGTCAAGTGTTGATGGTTAATCAAACCACTAGTTTCGAAAAGGGCAAGAGCAAGGAGGGAAACTTCATGGATAGCAAGTCAGTTGCTGCTCCAGTGAAGCAACCCAAAGTTGAACTCAAACCCGAGACTAAGTGCTTCTATTATGAGGTGAGAGGTCGCTGAAGCGGAACAACCCTAGATACTTGGTAGATAAGAAGGCTGGCAACATCGACAGAAGTATATTTGATATACGAGTTATTGATGTGTACCTTGCTAGTACTCCTAGTAGCACCTGGGTATTGGATACCGGTTCGGTTGCTAAATGTTAGTAACTCGAAATAAAAGCTACGGAATAGACGGAGAACTAGTTAAGGGTGAGGTGACGATGTGTGTTGGAAATGTTTCCAAGGTTGATGTGATCAACATCGCATGCTCTCTCTACCTTCAGGATTAGTGACGAACCTAAATAAATGTTATTTGGTGTTTTGCGTTGAGCATGAACATGATTAGATCATGTTTGTTGCAATACGGTTATTCATTTAAGCCAGAGAATAATAGTTATTCTGGTTACATGAATAATACCTTCAATGGTCATGCACCCAGTGAGAATGGTTTGTTGAAATCTTGATCGTAGTAATACACATGTTCATAACATTGATGTCAAAAGATACACAGTTAAATAATGATAGTACCACATACTTGTGGCACTGCCGCAAAATGTCATATTGGTATAAAGCGCATGAAGAAACTCCATGGTGATGGATATTTGGACTCATTCGATTTCGAATCGGTTGAGACATGCGAACCATGCCTCTTGGGAAAGATGACTAAAGGACCCCGTTGGATGGAGCGGGCAAGTGATTCATTGGAAATGATACATGTTGATGTATGCAATCTAGTGAGTCTTGTAGCATGCAGTGGATATCGTTGTTTTCTTACCTTCACTGATGATTTGAGTAGATATAGTGTATATTTACTTAATGAAACACAAGTCTGAATCGTTTGAAAGGTTCAAGCAAATTCAGAGTGAAGTTTAAAGATCATCGTGACAAGAAGATAAAAATGACTGCGATATGATCGTGGAGGTGAATATCTGAGTCACGAGTTTGGCATACAACTTAAGACAATGTGAAAGTTGTTTCACAACTAAACGCCACCTGCAACACCATAGTGTGATGGTGTGTCCGAACATCATAGTTATGCTCTATTGGATATGGTGCGTGCTATGATGTCTCTTATCGTTTTACTACCATAATTTTGGGGTTATGCATTAGAGACAACTACATTCACTTTAAATAGGGCACCATCTAAATCCGTTGAGATGACACCGTGTGAATTATGGTTTGACAGAAACCTAACCTGTCATTTCTTAATGTTTGGGGCTGCGATGCTTGTGTGGAAAATGTTTTCACATAATAAGCTAGAACCAAAGCGGACAAATGTATCTTCATAGAATACCCTAAGAACAAATGGGTATGCCTTCTATCTCAGATCCGAGTGCAAAGTGTTTGTTGCTAGAACTGGGTCCTTTCTCGAGAAAAAGTTTCTCTCGAAAGAATTGAGTGGGAGGAAGATAGAACTTGATGAGGTTATTAAACCTTTGTTCAACCAGAGAGTAGCGCAGCGCAGAAAGATGTTTCTGTGAAGCCTACGTTAGTTGAAGAGGAAGTTAATGATGATGATCATGAAGCTTCAGGATCAAGTTACTATCGAACTTCGTAGGTCGACAAGGATGTGTACTGCTCCTGAGCGGTACGACAACTCTGTCTTGGAGGTCATGTTGTTGGACAACGATGAACCTACGAGCTATGGAGAAGCGATGATGGCCCGGATTCCGAAAAATGGTTGGAGGCCATGAAATCCGAGATAGGATCCATGTATGAAAACCAAGTGTAGACTTTGGTAGACTTGCTCGTTGGACGGTAGGTCGTTGAGTACAAATGGATCTTTAAAATGAAGACAGACACTGATGGTGAATGTCACTATTTGTAAAGCTCGACTTGTTGCAAAGATGTTTGTGACAAGTTCAAGGAGTTGACTATGATGAGACTTTCTCACTTGTAGTGGTGCTAAAGTCTGTTGGAATTATGTTAGCAGTTGCTGTGTTTTCAATTATGAAATCTGGCAGATGGATGTCAAGACATCGTTTCCTTAACGGTTTACTTGAGGAAAGGTTGTATGTGATACAACGAGAAGGTTTTGTCAGTCCTAAGGATGCTAAAAGGTGTGCAAGCTCGCTGATCCTTCCATGGACTGAAGCAAGCATCTCGGAGTTGGAATATGCGCTTTGATGAGTTGATCAAAGTTTTTGAGTTTATACAAAGTTTACGAGAAACTTGTATTTGCAACAAAGTGAGTGGGAGCACTATAGAATTTCTGATAAGTATATGTGGATGACATATTGTTGATCGGAAATAATATAGGATTTCTGGAAGGCATAAATGGTTGTTTGGAAAGTGATTTTCAAAGGAAGACCTGGATAAAGCTACCAAATTGTTGAGCATCAAGATCTATAGAGATAGATCAAGATGACTTGATGAGACTTTCAATGAGTACATACCTTGACAAAGATTTTGAAAGAGTTCAAAATGGATCAGTCAGAGAAAGAGTTCTCGCCTAATTTGTAAGGTGTGAAGTTGAGTGAGACTCAAAGCTCGACCACGGCAGAAGGAAGAGAAAGGACGAACGCCGTCCCCTATGCCTTAGCCATAGGCTCTATATAGTATGCCATGCTGTGTACCGCACCTGTGTGTGCCTTGCCATGAGTCTGTCAAGGGGTACAAGTGTGGTCCAGGAGTGGATCACTGGATAGCGGTCGGAATTATCCTTGGTAACCAGAGGACTAAGGAAATGTTTCTTGATTATGGAGGTGATAAAGAGTTCGTCGTAAAGAGTTACGTCGATGCAAGCTTTAACACCTATCCGGATGACTAGTAGTAGCAATCTGGATACGTATAGTGGAGCAGCCATTTGGAAATAGTACCAAGTGGAGTGTGGTAGCAGTGTTTACGGTTTGACATAGAGATTTGCAAAGTACACACGGATTTGAATATCGCAGACCTGTTGACTATAAGACCTCTCTCACATGCAAAGCATGATCGAGCCCCAGAACTCATTGGGTGTTAGATTCATAACAATGCGAATCACATGGTGATGTGAACTAGATTATTGACTCTAGTGCAAGTGGGAGACTGTTGGAAATATGCCCTAGAGGCAATAATAAATTAGTTATTATATTTCCTTGTTCATGATAATCGTTTATTATCCATGCTATAATTGTATTGATTGGAGACTTAAATGCATGTGTGGATACATAGACAAAACCATGTCCCTAGTATGCCTCTAATGGACTAGCTCGTTGATCAAAGGATGGTTAAGGTTTCCTAGCCATGGACATGAGATGTCATTTGATAACGGGATCACATCATTAGGAGAATGATGTGATGGATAAGACCCAAACTACAAACATAGCATATGATCGTGTCAGTTTATTGCTACTGTTTTCTGCATGTCAAGTATATGTTCCTATGACCATGAGATCATGCAACTCACGGATATCGGAGGAGTGCCTTGTGTGTACCAAACGTCGCAACGTAACTGGGTGACTATAAAGGTGCTCTACAGGTATCTCCGATGGTGTCTGTTGAGTTGGCATGGATCGAGACTGGGATTTGTTACTCCGTGTAACGGAGAGGTATCTCGGGACCCACTCGGTAATGCAACATCACAATAAGCCTTGCAAGCAATGTGACTAATTGTTAGTTGCGGGATCTTGTATTACGGAACGAGTAAAGAGACTTGCCGGTAACGAGGTTGAACTAGGTATGGAGATACCGACGATCGAATCTCGGCAAGTAACATACCGAAGAACAAAGGGAACGTTATACGGGATTAACTGAATCCTTGACATAGAGGTTCGACCGATAAAGATCTTCGTAGAATATGTAGGAACCAATGTGGACGTCCAGGTCCCGCCATTGGTTATTGACCGTAGAGGTGTCTCAGTCATGTCTACATAGTTCTTGAACCCGCAGGGTCTGCACACTTAAGGTTCGGTGATGTTTTGGTAGTGTAGAGTTATGTATGGTGGTGACCGAAGGTTGTTCGGAGTCCTGGATGAGATCCCGGACGTCACGAGGAGCTCCAAAATGGTCCGTAGGTAAAGATTCATATATAGGAAGTCCCAGTTTGGTTTCCGGAAAAGTTTCGGGCTCATCGGTAGTGTACCGGGAGTGCCGGTAGTGTACCGGGAGTGCCGGTAGTGTACCAGGAGACCTCCGGGAGGGGTACTTCGACCCCAAGAGGTCCATGGGCTGTGGGAGAGTATTAACCATCCCTTAGTGGGCTGGGAAAACAGCCACAAAGGCCCATGGCGCAGGAGAGAAAGTCCTAAAGCAAAAAGTGGAAAATCAGCCAATAGGAGGCAATCCTACTCCAACTAGGATTGGAGGTGAAGTAGGATTGCTCCCACCTCCTATTTCGGCCGACCCAAAGGCCTTGGCTGCCTCTCCTCTCCTCTCCTCCTATATATACTAGTGGATTGGGTGGTTTTTGGACAGAATTTCCAGCCACGTGCTACCCGTTTCACCGGTGCACAGTTTCTCCTCTAGATCGGTTTTCCGCAGCGCTTAGGCGAAGCCCTGCCGGAATCACTCCACCACCATCACCGGAGCGCCGTCACGCTGCCGGTGAACTCTCTCTCCTCTCCACCTCCTCTTGCTGGATCAAGACGGTGGAGATCGTCATCAAGCTGCATGTGTGCTGAACGCGGAGGTGCCATCCGTTCGGCGCTAGATCGGAAGGACCGTGATCGAGATCGCGAGACAGTTCGTGATGAGATCGCGGAACAGATCGTGATGAGTTCGCGGGATAGATCGTGATCAAGATCGTGAGACGGATCATGATGAGATCGCGGGACGGATCGTGATGAGTTCACGGGACGGATCGTGATTGGATCGCGGGACGGATCGTGATGAGATCGCGGGACGCTCGGCGATTTGGATCGCGAAGATGTTCGACTACACCAACCGCGTTTCTTAACGCTTCCCGCTTAGCGATCTACAAGGGTATGTAGATCCACTCTCCCTCTCGTAGATGCTCATCACCATGGATAGGTTTGCGTGTGCGTAGGAAATTTTTTGTTTCCCATGCGACATTCCCCAACAATGTTCGCTCCGGACCGAAACAACGAGGAGCACAAGATTTTGGCCACGAGCTGGGAGGACTACGAAACAGCCTTCCACCCAACCCATTAGACGGCGCTAAGGCCGTGATATCAAAGTTTTGGGTAAGTTCTCTTGAGAAGCACAATTCTTGAGTTACTTTCATAGTTTATCATCAAATCGTTTAACTCATGGCTTGTTCCATTCTGGTTTCATGAATGACCTTAGACATTCTATAGAGTTCTTGAGGAGGACAAGGCCGAGGCCGATGAGTTCTTGCTGCGGGCTGCGCGGAAGCAGGCCTGTCAGTTGTAGTACGAGGTGTGCTGGGTGACCATCTCGCATTATTATCAAGAGGTGTGTAACGAGAAGGTGACCAAGGATGACGCGAAGGAGCATAACCTTACATTGACTAAGGACCACCACATGTTGGTAAGTATAACAGACTTTTCATTACAATGTTTTTGTGGTAAATTTCATTGTTTCGTGGTCACATGCCATTATGCTTCTTATGTAGGTGTGTCCTGATTGGTGCTTTGGAAAGAATGATGGATGGGAGGGATTGGTGGATCTATGGGTCGGCGAGGACGCAGAGTTTGCTGCCAAGAGCAAGATAAACAAGGCTAATCGAGGTACCAACGAAACACACCGTCAGGGAAACCGAAACCACTGGCGCCACAAGAAACTTCAGGTATATCTATGTACATGAAACATTCTTGATCTTCTCTTTACCGTATGTTATTATGTATGACTAACCTTTTTTTGGCAGTGCAGGAGGAGAAATTGAAGCGTCCACTCTCAGACATCGAGTCGTGGAGGCTCGCCCGTGTGCGGCCTAATCCTAAGGCCGGCGAGAGTAAGTACTATGGCCATACCGGGGAGAACCTGACGTTATACACGAAGGAGTTTCAGAAGTGGAATCCTGGCACATCAGACCCCTTGTCTGTGGATACCGACGAGAGGGCCGCCGTTAGCATAGGGACAAAGAGTCATGGTCGGCATCCAATTATGGATTCTGTGATCACCCCTTCTGTCTCCTATAGGCGGATCCGTGCTACCGACCCGAGGCTGAGCCAGCGCCCGCGCCCCGGTGCGTCCTCTACACTGTCACTCCTAGCCAAGCAGAACTTTGCAAGTATTTTCCCTCTTATCTTCTTTCTTTCGACCTTTATTTTCCGCATTGCTATGTTTTATGAGTTCCATCATGTCATATTTGTAGGCCTACATGGACTTCCAACATCAGCAACTCTTCGACTGGAACGAGAGAGTTGCAGCAGCCACTGAGTACAATAGCCGCATGACGCAGCTTCTGGTTGCGTCTATGGCAACCAAGCAGATTCCTACACTCCCACCACCACCACCACCTCCTGGACCACAACCAGTGTCGCCTACGTTTGAACAATTCCTGGCAGAACACTATGGCACTCCGGTTGGTACATCACCATACTATTCAACTACAACTTAGTGTTTATTCAATACAATCATATTTTGCCTTGCCATCTCTTTTCAAACATGCAGGGAACCGGTGGATCATCCGCCAGTGGTGGTGCTACTTATGGTTCCACTCTTGAGTCACAAAGCCCAGTCACTCCGGTCTGGTGAGGCGGTGGCGGTGGCGGTGGCGGTAGTGCTAGCGCTAGCGGTGGCGGTGGTGGTAGTGCTAGCGGTGACGACCTTGGCTTTGGCTACCTTGGCTTCGGCGGTGGAAGTGATGGCGCTTAAGCCTTTGGCGGTGATGATGTTGTTGGCTTTGTCGAAGTTGTCATTATGTTGAACTATGCCTATGTTGAACTTGTCATTATGTTCAACTATGCCTAAGTTGAACTATGTTGCCTACCTTGAACTTGTCATGCTGTGTATGTTGTGCATTTTGTGTATATGTTGTGTATATTCTGTGTATAAACTGTGTATTTCAACCAAATAAACAGGGAAAAAATATTCTATGGTATCTATCCCGACGGCATAACCGTCGGCGTAAATGGCACGAGGCACTGGTTTTCGCCACGTGGCAGCTCCCGGTGACCCATCTACGCCGACGGTTATGCCGTCGGGATAGCTTTTCCACCTATCCCGATGGCATAACCGTCGGCGTAGATGGCACGAGGCACCAGTTTTCTCCACGTGGCAGCTCCTGGTGACCTCTACGCCGACGGTTGTGCCGTCGGGATAGCTTTACCACTTTTGTCGACGGCTAGGCCGTCGGCATAGGTGGGTCACCATGAGCTGCCATGTGGTGGCGCGTGAATGGTCGGCGTCGCCGTCAACGGTCGTCAGTCCCAATTCGTTGCCGAGGGGGTCTCTATGCCGACGACTGTACGGAAGCCGTTGACGTATACGCCTATGCCGACGGTTTCTGTATGCCGACGGTTGCCCGTGGGTACGCCGACATTCGAGTTGCCGACGGAGGTACGCCGACGGCCACCATCGGGGTAGCCTTATGTTGACGGCTCTTATGGCCTATGTTGACGGCCTAGGCTGTCGGCATAGTTGGTTATTCTGGTAGTGCATGCTCGTGAGCCCTTTGATTGAGCCCTTAAAATTGAGAACATGCTCCACTTCCCGGTCCATTTCCTCTTGCATGCTCATGAGCATGATCATGTCCACTTCTTCGTCCGAATCCGATGAATCGAAGAACTCTTCTTGAATCAGTTGATCAAGCTTCGTCGGTCCATACTCCTCATCGAACGAAGCATTGGAATCCATCGTTTTCCCTACAAATTTAACCAGCAAATCGGGTCACACATACTCTCAAACACATCCAACGGAAGGAAGAGCTAGACCGCTTTTTCATGACAGGTCATTGACCGGATGGCTTGTCCTGATGTTTAAGACGGATTTTGCTATGGCCTTCGAGGAATCTTACTACATGACGATGGTGACCAAATTCGTGGAAACCCGTGCAGCGGCGATGCATTGAGGTGCTGCAACCATGGAGCCGTCGATGAGCGGGGAAGGTGTTGCAACCATGGCCGGCGGCTGCTGTTGGCTTCGCCGGAGCCATAGACAAAGGCGGAGTCGCGTGGTGACAGAGGCGACGGGATATTTTCGGACATACGAACTTCCTGGAAGAAGGACCAGGCTCGCTCGCTGTCGAATCGTGAAGGAAAACAATGGATCAGACGGTTGCTAGACGACGGATCGAAAGTTGGGTCAGTGTACAGGCGCCCAGCGTCGCCCAACAGCGACGCTGCACCGACCGATTTAAAAATTTGGTCAACATGAACATATCCAGCTCATTCAATCAATTCCAACTTCAACAATGACATGACGTGACGGAAGAGATAATATATCTGGCCGAGGAAAACGTGGTGGACCTATGCTATGCGCTGCCTCATCATGCGGAGCGGCAACATGCGCCGGTCGGTAGGAGCTCACTCGCTTCGCTGTCCCTCTTGCTTCAACTTCTCTGAAGCCAAGCCAAGCATGGCCGCCTATGACCGCACGGCCGAGCTCCGCGCGCTGGACGCGACATTGGCCGGCGTCCGCGGCCTCGTGGCCTCCGGCGCCACGCACGTCCCCCGCATCTTCCACGTCCCCGACCCCCACCACGAACCGCCGTCCCACGAACCGCCGCCGCCGTCCGTCCCGGTGATCGATCTCGGCGGCGCGAACCGCGCTGCTACGGTCGCGGCCGTGCGCCGGGCAGCCGCGGAGTGGGGCTTCTTCCAGGTGACGGGCCACGGCGTGCCTCCGGAGTCCATGGCCGCGGCGGTGGGGTCCGTGCGGGCCTTCCACGAGGCCGACGGCGGCGAGGGCAGCGAGAAGGCCAGGCTCTATTCCCGGGAGCCTGCCAAGGCGGTCAAGTACAAGTGCAACTTCGACCTGTACCAGTCGCCGGTGGCCAACTGGCGCGACACGCTCTACATCCGTATGTTCCCCGACCCGCCCGACGCCGACGAGCTGCCGGAAACCTGCCGGTGAGCGCTCCTGCCACGTAGTACTACCTACAAGTTTACTGCATTTTTAATGTCTGGCTGTAGAACATTGTCACGAGCTGGAGCTAGGCGCATAGATATATATAGACATAGTTTAAAGTATAGATCCATTCATTTTGTTTCGTATATAGTCTATAGTTAAATCTCTAAAACGATAAATATTTAGAAGAAACGGAGGAAGGTATTTGATTCTTATCAGTCTCCTAATTCTTACTAATATTAAAAAGTCAAGGTTCACATACATGTTAATTAATAAGTACTTATACCCTTTTAACAAGTACTTATACCCTTTTTAGCAAGTTCGTATGTCAATCTTTAAATTAAGAAGAATGGTAGAGTGATTGTAAGGTGCACAATCCCGAAAATCCCTTTTGAAGCTTGGCCTCGAGTGAGGCCTCTAAATTCAAATTTAAAATTTCATCGAGTTCGGCCTTCAAAACGCCTCTCTCGCAAATCCCTTTTGAAACTCGGCCTCCAGTGAGGCCTCTAAATTCAACTTTAAAATTTCATCGAGCTCGGCCTCTAAAACGCCTCTCTCGCACAATCCTCTCTTTATATGTACAATTGTTCTTCTCTTACGGCAAAGGACGTCAGCTGCTCTCTTTCTCTGTATCCTGAGTTCCTGACAACTAAAGCAATATGCAGTTAGTAGTCAGGGTATGATTTTAGTTACGAAATTACCTATGTATTTATTGTCAGTGTGAGCCATTTCTTGCTTGGTTATTGACAAGAGCTAAATGAAATCACTCTGCATAGAAACCTTTCCTGTGAAATTTCAGGAAAGGTTACTTAAACCATTTGTTCCCAAAAAATAAACTCGGAGCTAACATGTTGATTTGCAGTGACACGATGTTTGAATACGCGAAACAACTGAGGAATTTGGGAAATACTTTGTTCGAGCTGCTCTCAGAAGCTCTTGGGCTTAATCCGAGCTATCTAACAGATATTGATTGCAACCAAGGACAGATCTTACTCTGCCACTACTTCCCTCCGTGCCCCCAACCTGAACTCGCCATCGGCACAAGCCGGCACTCCGACTCTACCTTTATGACAATACTTCTCCAAGACGAAATTGGGGGCCTCCAGATCCTTCATGAGGACCGGTGGGTTGACGTTACACCAACACCAGGAGCATTCATCGTCAACATCGGCGATTTCCTACAGGTATATAAATTAAGACCATCCAATCCTGAATTATTTGTTCAACGCCCGAGCATTGTGTGTATTCATTCTGAAGTTCAGAGCTGAATCTTTTTTCTTAACAACTGTGCAGATGATCTCCAATGATGCGTTCATTAGCGTGGAGCATAGGGTGATGGTGAAGAACATTGCACCGAGGGTCTCGATCGCGTGTTTTTTCAGTTCGCATTTCCACCCAGCCTCCACCAGGATGTACGGTCCGATCAAGGAGCTGCTGTCCGATGACAACCCGCCGTTGTACAGGGAGACCCTCATCCGAGATTATGTCAAACATTACAACTTCATCGGGTTAGATGCAAAAAATGCTATGTCTAATTTCCGATTATGAATGTGAAGGAGAACTTGCATCCTGGTAGCATGAACAATACCCATGTATACGGGTTAATGCATGGAACATCAATAATTGAGCATTGTGTAATGCTAAGGAAGCGACTGCAAAATGACAATGCAATACCAGCATATTGTATTACACGCAAATGAGCTGGCAAACACCTTTTTTTGGCAATAAATCATTTCGAATTTGTTTGAACAATAGCTAACCTTGTACTCTCTTGCATGCATGGAAATAATGGATAAACATTTAAAGTTTATTAATCAATAGACCTATTAATATACTTCCCCCGACTAGATACATCCGTTTGAGTATCAACTAATTCCTGGCAAAGGGAGTACTTGTCAAGAAAAGGATGACTAGGAAAAATTCAGAGATTTTCTCTCTCTGTCTATTTTATTTATCTTTGTTTTTCTCATGGTCCCTTATGAACTCCATCTTTTTCTTCATGAATTGTTTATATTGCTTACCACATGTGTCGCGTGGTCTCTATATCTTGTTTGTTCTCCGGAAGCAATTCCATAGTTACTTAATTGGCAAATACTAAATCCCAACAAAAGCTCTTTCTTTAGTGCTCACGATCTCACGAAAGGAAAACTTAGGCGGTAGGTGGTAGAAGGCAACAGGATGCCAAAAGCGAACATGAGGGCGGGCATGGAAATATGTGTGAATTGCGTTTGGAGCTTAGTAAAATTCCAGCATGGATCATCAAATTGGACACATCAATAGCGAAACCGATTGTCCAATCATATGCATCAAATGTCCGCCTCTGCTTTTTTTTTCCTGTGTCTGGAGCATCCAAAGTAACTCTAGATAAATTCATCCATAAATAGCATGCAAGTATCCCAGTGCAACAATAGTTCAGATATGATATTACAGTCCCAAAATGAAGTTTTAAATAAAATAGATCAAATTTGAATTTGATTTAGTCCAACGTATGTTTTAGTTGTCCCCTTGAATCGCCCACATATGCTCAATCAGATTGTTCTAAAGTTGCTCATGAATTCCTCAATACTGAATCTTTTGATGCTTTGGATGAACTCTTGAAACGTCTCGGGATTATGTGGTGTAAGTTGGATAGGATCACCCACGTGTTCAAAATCCATACCGGTGCAGACCGTCTCATCCTCGTCCTCCACAATTATGTTGTGCATAATCACACAATGACATCACCTTCCAGAATGTCTCTGGATTTCATGTTTTTACAATTCCTCGTACAACTGCAATTGGATTGGACCACTCCAAATGCCCTCTCCACATCCTTTCTAGCTCCTTCTATTTGGGCAAAATAAGATCTCTTCTAACACCTTGGCATAGAGATGGTCTTAACAAATGTTGCCCATGAGGATAGACACCATCACAAAGATATCATTCCATGTTATAGCCATGACCATTGATGGTATAATTGCACAATGGAGTTTGTCCCGCACTCAACCTAACAAATAATGGAGACCACTGCAGAACATTGATGTTATCGTGTGACCCGGACATGTCAAATCAAAGATTGCCAAATACAAAGGTATTGTGATGCAAGCGCTTTAAGAATGATGATGGGAGTCTTACAATGGCCCTCGTATTTGCCCTTGTTGAGCATATCACAACCAGAATAACTGCTTACGCCGACGGCCTAATCTACGCCGACGGCCACCGTCGGCATAGAGAGAGGTATGCCGATGGCCTAGCACTAGTAGAAAACAGACCTTTCGTCCCGAGCTTTAGTCCCGGTATGGTCACGAACCGGTACTAAAGATGGTATTAGTCCCGGTTCATGCCGTCTACAACGGCTAGGAGCAGGGCGACCTTTAGTACCGGCTCGTGAGGGACCTTTAGTACCGGTTCGTCTCACGAGCCGGTACTAAAGGGGGCGTGGCAGGGTTTTGGTCAGACATGGGCCCCGCTTGCACCTTTAGTACCGGCTGGTGACACCAACCGGTACTAAAGGGCAACCTTTAGTACCGGCTGGTGACACACCAACCGGTACTAAAGGGCAACCTTTAGTACCGGCTGGTGACACACCAACCGGTACTAAAGGGCAACCTTTAGTACCGGCTGGTGACACCAACCGGTACTAAAGACTTCCTACATATACATCCGTCCGCAGCCGATCGAAAGAGCTCTGTTTTCTCCCCTGTTCTTCTTCTTGCTCGAAGCTTATCCTCCATTTTGCCAAGGATTTGTCAAGATTTAAAGGCACCCCATCTATCCAAGTGTTCATAAAGGTTAGCAACTTTGCTCCTTCATCTCTTGCTAGATTAGCTTGTGGTATGCTCAAAGATATGTGATATGTGATTTGTGGGAGTTTATTTGATTTATATCCAATTTGAGCTTAAATTAACTTGTTAGGTTGCATATGTGTAGGTGTGGTTTATTTGGTGTGGCTTCCCACCATCCCCGGCCGTCCTAACCACCGTCCATCGTCCGCACCGTCTTGTCGCGGCACCGGCCACCTTGGTGAGCCTCTTGTTCTTCTTAAAATCTTGTAAAAAAATTTACTTGTATGATTTAGATAACTGCGTGTACGATTTACTTACTTGTATTATTGTTAGTTATTCTATAGTGTAATGGTTATAGTGAAAGTATATATTTGGATAAATGTAAGAAGAATGTGTACCTGGGACATCGTCGATTTCTACCGATCAAGCATATCTTAAGAAAGGCAGGCAACCATTTCAAAGGTGAGCCAGATAACCGGAAGAAGCCTGGCCTCCGTACTGGTGAATATATATTTGATATGGTCAAGGATTTACAGGTAATCTTTGGAAAGGGTCCTGGCGGACAATCTGTTCCGAATGACGCCAACGGACACGCACCCATGTGGAAGAAGAAATCTATATTTTGGGAACTTAAATAGTGGAAAGCCCTAGAGGTCCGCAATGCAATCGACGTGATGCATGTGACGAAGAATCTTTGTGTGAACCCGCTAGGCTTCTTGGGCGTGTATGGAAAGACAAAAGATACACCGGAGGCACGGGAGGACAAGCAGAGAATTAATGAAAAAGATGGCATGCCTCCAAAGCAGTATCAAGGTCCTGCCAGCTACGCTCTTACGAAAGAAGAGAAGGAAATCTTTTTTGAATGTCTGCTCAGTATGAAGGTCCCGTCTGGCTTCTCGTCGAATATAAAGAGAATAATAAATATGGTAGAGAAAAATTTCAAAATCTAAAGTCTCATGACTGCCACGTGATTATGACACAATTACTTCCGGTTGCACTTAGGGGGCTTCTACCGGAAAATTTTCGATTAGCCATTGTGATGCTATGCGCATTCCTCAATGCAATTTCTCAGAAGGTAATCGATCCAGAAATCCTACCAAGGTTATAGAATGACCTGGTCCAATGTCTTATTAGTTTCAAGTTGGTGTTCCCTCCATCCTTCTTCAATATTATCTAGTGCACCTAGTCGAAGAGATTAACATTCTGGGTCCCGTATTTCTACACAATATGTTCCCCTTTGAGAGGTTCATGGGAGTCTTAAAGAAATATGTTCATAACCGTGCTAGGCCAGAAGGAAGCATCGCCAAGGGATATGGAACAGAGGAGGTTATTGAGTTTTGTGTTGACTTTTTTACTGACATTAAGCCGATTGGTCTTCCTGAATCGCGGCATGAGGGGAGACTGGGTGGAAAAGGCACATTAGGAAAGAAAGAAGCAATAAATATGGACGGGCATTCTTTCACTCAAGCACACTACACGGTTCTACAAAATTCCACCTTGGTGACTCCATATATGGAGGAACACAGGGATATTGTACGGTCCAAGAACCCGGAGCAGTCTGACCCCTGGATTGAACGTAAACACATGGAGACTTTTGCCAGTTGGTTGCAAACAAAGCTCATCAATAACAACGATGTTCCAGATGAACTGTACAGGTTGGCCAAGACACCAAGTTCGACTGTAACGACTTTCAAAGGGTACGAGATAAATGGGAATACATTTTGCACGATCGCCCAAGATAAGAAGAGCACCAACCAAAATAGTGGTGTCCGCTATGATGCAACCAACTTTGAAGACACATATTATGGTTACATAGAGGAGATATGGGAACTTGACTATGGACCTGATCTTAAGGTCCCTTTGTTTCGGTGCAAATGGGTCAATTATACTGGAGGCGGGGTACAGGTAGACCTGCAGTACAGAATGACAACAGTGGATCTCAACAATCTTGGATACACAGACGACTCATTCGTCCTAGCCATTGATGTGGCTCAGGTTTTCTATGTGAAGGACACGTCTAGCAAACCGAGGAGAAAAAAAGATAAGGAAGCGAATACATCATACGATGAGCCAAAGCGCGCCACATAGTTCTTTCAGGGAAAAGAAACATTGTGGGAGTGGAGGACAAGACAGACATGTCCGAAGATTATGAAAAGTTTCATGAAATCCCTCCCTTCAGAGTGAAGACTGACCCAAGCATCCTGTTAAATGATGAAGATTATCCATGGTTATGGCGCAATCATAAGAAAGGGACAAACACGCAGAAAAAGTCTTACACCGCGAGATACCACTCTGGGATGTGACCGGCTTCACCGTCATCACTTTCTATATATTTATGTGAAGGACATGCATGCATTTCCTAGCTAGCATGGTATATCTTTGTAACAGTTTGTACACGAAGTGCATCCAGTTTTTGCCGTATGGAGTTAAAATAAGTTATTAAAAATGAAATCCCTTTGTAACAGATGAGTTTTCGTATGAAACCCTCATACTTCTTATGAGATTGTTCAATTTGTACACGAAGTGCATCCAGTTTTTGCCGTAACCCTCTCAACTCTCTAGAAGTTTCTATGTGGGTGAAATTATGATGTCATGCCAAGTTACAACCTTTTCAAAGTTCATCTGTACTGCTTTTCAAATTTAGGGTCATTTAGCTCAAAATAAATCATTAAATGCCCGAAAAATATCAAATGAAGTCAGAAAGGGTTGAAAATTGATGATGTACCTTTGAATGGTGCATATTGAGAACACAAAAAGTATGGAGTTAAAATAAGTTATTAAAAATGAAATCCCTTTGTAATAGATGAGTTTTCGTCCAAAACCCTCATACTTCTTATGAGATTGTCCAATTTGTACACGAAGTACATCCAGTTTTTGCCGTAACCCTCTCAACTCTCTAGAAGTTGCTGTGTGGGTAAAATTATGATGTCATGCCAAGTTACAACCTTTTCAGAGTTCATTTGTACTGCTTTTCAAATTAAGAGTCATTTAGCTCAAAATAAATCATTAAATGCCTGAAAAATATCAAATGAAGTCAGAAAGGGTTGAAAATTGATGATGTGCCTTTGAATGGTGCATATTGAACACACAAAAAGTATGGAGTTAAAATAAGTTATTAAAAATGAAATCCTTTGTAATAGATGAGTTTTCGTCCGAAACCCTCATACTTCTTATGAGATTGTCCAATTTGTACATGAAGTGCATCCAGTTTTTGCCGTAACTCTCTCAACTCTCTAGAAGCTGCTATGTGGATGAAATTATGATGTCATGCCAAGTTACAACCTTTTCAGAGTTCATTTGTACTGCTTTTCAAATTCAGGGTCATTTAGCTCAAAATAAATCATTAAATGCCTGAAAAATATCAAATGAAGTCAGAAAGGGTTGAAAATTGATGATGTGCCTTTGAATGGTGCATATTGAACACACAAAAAGTATGGAGTTAAAATAAGTTATTAAAAATGAAATCCTTTATAATAGATGAGTTTTCATCTGAAACCCTCATACTTCTTATGAGATTGTCCAATTTGTACACGAAGTGCATCCAGTTTTTGCCGTAACCCTCTCAACTCTCTAGAAGTTGCTATGTGGGTGAAATTATGATGTCATACCAAGTTACAACCTTTTCAAAGTTCATTTGTACTGTTTTTCCAACTCGAGATATGACTATTTCAAACGTCATTTAATCAAATTATCTTATACAGCAGTTGAAGTTGTTCAAACATGCATGGAAATGCCATAAATAGATTCTTTATATTTTTCTGATATTTTTTCATATATTATTTATTTATATTGGAGTCCTATGTTTTTTCTATGATTTTCTAAAGTTTACGGGTTTTTTTAAATAATAACTAATATTTAATTAAAAAACACTTTTAGTACCGTTGCTAGCCACGCACGGGTACAAAAGGTTCACCGCCCCCGCGCTCTTTTGGCATGACCTTTAGTACCGGTGCGAGCCACACGCCGGTACTAAAGGTCCACCGCCCCCGCGCTCTATTGGGAGGACCTTTAGTACCGGTGCGTGGCTAGCACCGGTACTAAAGACCCTTTAGTACCGGTGCGTGCCACGCATCGGTACTAAAGGTCTGTCTGGTATAAAAGGAGGACTTCGTCGTCCCGGGACGAGCAACGCACCGGGAGAGCTCAACTTGCGCCGCTAGGCTGCCGAAATCGCCATTGCCGTCACCCTCGCCGCCGTCGCCCTTGCCGCCGTCGCACCACCACCGCGCCATTGCCGTCGCCCTCCCCACCACCGCCGTCACATCACCACCACCGTCGCCCTTGCCGCCGTCGGCCGCGCCGCAGTCGCCCTCACCACCGCCGCCGTCGCCCTCGCCACCGTCGCCCTCGCCTACCCGGACGCCGCCCCTCGCCGCCGTCACCCTCACCACCGCCGCCGTCGCCGTCGCCGCCGTCGCCCTCGCCTACCCGGACGCCGCCCCTCGTCGCCGGTCCCGTCGCCGCCGGCCCGCTCACTCCGGCCGCCGCTCCGTGATCCCGTTGCCGCCGCCCCGAGCCCATCGTCGACGCCACCTCCAGGTCAGGAGGCTAGGTGAGATCTCCCGGCCGACCCCTCTCCCTGACGATCGCCCCGATGATCGCCAGACTAGTGTGTAGATGCTAGGGTATCTAGGGTCCCTCGACGTCGAACCCCGACACCCCGACACGACACCCCCGACATCCGACCCCGACCACGACACAACACCCCTATTTAGTTAGTTAGTTAGTTAGGTTGTCAGGTTATTAGGATATGTGTTAGTTTAGGTTTAGTTTAGGTTTAATTTAGTTTATGTTTAGTTTAGTTTTAGGTTTAATTTAGTTTGGATCCTAATGCGTGTGTGACTTTCGGTCTGTCGTCGATCCTAATTTAGTTTAGGGTTTCATGTGTGTTCTTGATGGAGGAACCCCGACTGTTGTCATGGGGGGCGCTTCCTCTTTCTCCTCTTCTTAGTGATATATTCATCGATATATTATGCAAGAAGAGGAGAGGGGAAGCGTCCATCACCCCCGGTCGAACCTATTACTTCAAGAGAGTGTCCACCAACATATATACACCACCGTATCAATGTGAGAGAGTGCGCACCAACATACCATGAGATATGTGAAAGTTATTTAAGGAAAGTCTCGACGGACCGATAGTCACACACGCATTAGGATCCAAAGCGTGTCGTAATTCTTGATTTTGCTAGACGCTAAGTGCTAATTTTGTTAAGTGTTAATTTTGCTAAGTTTTATTTAATTTGTTTTCGTAATTAAGTGTTTCTTCTCGACGTCGACGATGCCGATCCCGCATCCTCGTCGTCGAGTCGCCGGAGGAGGTCACTTGCTTGAGCCGAGGGGCCCTGTCAGGGACTGGGCTTCGTCGGGCTGGTACTGGGAGGTGCTACCTTCCGGGCGGCGCAACTTGGTGAGGAGCCAGCCCGTCGTCGACCCGGAGGTTCTGTGGTGGCGGCCGCATTGGCCACAGACAATCGAGAGGCTTGAGTCCCCCACGGAGGTGGTACAGTACCATGTCAGCAAGGAGAACGAGCACGTCCGACGCTACATGGCAGCTTTGGAGGCCAGGTCCGACAATACCTGGCAGATTCTTCAGGGATCTCACTGGAGCTATGTTCTTGTGATGGTTCCTTCTCTTTGGGTGTCCACCGCCTGCCCCGATATCTGCCGGGCGCTAGGGTTCTAGCTAGATCGATATATTAGCTAGCTACTATTATGATGTATTATTATGATGTATTAGCTAGATCGATGGAGATTAGCCGATGTATTGAAAATTATCCAAGATTATGCAGATGAGATCTTTTCTAAGAACTATGCTATATATGTATTCGATGATGCATTATTAATTAACTATCAGTTATTTTGCTTCTTGAATGCATGCTAATTTAAATACTAATTTGTTTTATCTATATTATTATGGACTAGTTATTAAGCTATGGACAATACCGGTAGAGCTCATGAAGAGGACATCTTCGACATGATACGCTCCTCTGAAAACCCAGCGGACCTTCGAGGTGAATCACATGATCATGATGATGGCTCACAATATCTGAACGATCACGGTGATGGATGTGAGACTGAGGAAGAACAACTTATGTTCCAAAATCTGGAACAACCAACAATGTTCGGCGAGATATATACACATCCATTAGCCTCTAGTGATCATGACATGTGTATTAATTGATTTGTATATATATATATATATATATATATATTAACAAATATTTCTTATTTTAATTATCAGCCCTCCGGATCGAGCCAATCTAGTAGAAATGTATGAGGCGCTGCCAAAATATTGGACGGCAACGTAACGCTCAATCTTGACGCTTTCAAACATAATGGCGAACCGACTCACCCTGAAGCCAATGCCAAGACATTTGTGCGTCAATGCGGAGTGGTTGTTAGGGACGGAGTCCCGATCACAATGCATGAATGGATTCAGCCAAAGGAACCAAAACCAAGAGTGAATTATGTCGATACAAGAATTAAAGATGCCCTTTGGCGAGAGCTCATGGAATATTTCACCCTACCAGATTCTCTCTTGGAGCGTCAAAGGAACAAAGTCAAGGAGTTTGCTCTCCATAAGATGGCCGGCGCGTTCCAGACTTGCAAGAAAAGATTATGGACCGATTATAACGCTAGAGGCAAGAAGGCGCCTGAATTCAAAGGAATATACGAGAAGGTAAGGGATCACTGGAACGCATTTATCGAGTACAAGACATCGATAGCTGCTATGGAGAAGTCGGCAAAGAATAAGATAAATGCTAAGAAAAAAAAGTATCACCATAAACTAGGGACAGGTGGATACAAGTCAGCCATTCCTAAGTGGGATGCATTAGAGAATAAGATGCTTGCTGAAGGGATCACTCTAGTAACCTTCAACTGGCCCAAGAGGTGCAGGAATTAGTTTTTTATGCATGGGGGAAAGTTGGACCCAGCCACAGGGAAGATTATTGCACTGGCCAGTCTAAAGCACAACCAGAAGGTTTTGTCAGTCCTAAGGATGCTAAAAGGTGAGCAAGCTTCAGTGATCCTTCTATGGACTGAAGCAAGCATCTTGAAGTTGGAATATACACTTTGATGAGGTGATCAAAGTTTTTGAGTCTATACAAAGTTTATCAGAAACTTGTATTTACAATAAAGTGAGTGGGAGCACTATAGAGTTTTTGATAAGCATATGTGATTGACATATTGTTGATCGAAAATGATGTAGAATTTCTGGAAAGCATAAAGGGTTGTTTGAAAGGAGTTTTTCAAAGGAAGACCTGAATAAAGCTACCTAATTGTTGAGCATCAAGATCTATAGAGATAGATAAAGATGCTTGATGAGACTTTGAATGAGTACATACCTTGACAAGATTTTGAAAGAGTTCAAAATGGATCAGTTAGAGAGAAGTGTTCTCGCCTGCTTTGTAAGGTGCGAAGTTGAGTGAGACTCAAAGCTCGACCATGGCAGAAGAAAGAGAAACGACGAATGTCGTCCCCTATGCCTTAGCCATAGGCTCTGTATAGTATGCCATGCTGTGTACCGCACCTGTGTGTGCCTTGCCATGAGTCCGTCAAGGGGTACAAGAGTGATCCAGGAGTGGATCATTGGACAGCGGTCAAGATCATCCTTAGTAAATAAAAGACTAAGGAAATGTTTCTCGATTATGGAGGTAAGAAAGAGTTCATCGTAAAGAGTTACGTCGATGCAAGCTTTGACACCAATCCGGATGACTCTTAGTAGCACTCCGGAGACGTATAGTAGAGCAGCCATTTGGATTAGCTCCAAGTGGAGTGTGGTAGGAGTGTTTACAGTTTGACATAGAGATTTGCAAAGTACACACGAATCTAAATGTCGCAGACCCGTTGACTATAAGACCTCTCTCACATGCAAAGCATGATCGAGCCGTAGAACTCATTGGGTGTTAGATTCATAACAATGCGAATCACATGGTGATGTAAACTAGATTATTGACTCTAGTGCAAGTGGGAGACTGTTGGTAATATGCCCTAGAGACAATAATTAATTGGTTATTATCATATTTCCTTGTTCATGATAATCGTTTATTATCCATGCTATAATTGTGTTGATCGGAAACTTAGATACATGTGTGGATACATAAACAACACCATGTCCCTACTATGCCTCTAATAGACTAGCTCGTTGATCAAAGATGACTATGGTTTCCTAGTCATGGACATGAGATGTTATTTGATAATGGGATCACGTCATTAGGATAATGATGTGATGGACAAGACCCAAACTACAAACATAGCATATGACCGTGTCAGTTTATTGCTACTGTTTTCTGCATGTCAAGTATTTGTTTCTATGACCATGAGATCATGCAACTCACTGACACTGGAGGAGTACCTTGTGTGTATCAAACATCACAACGTAACTGGGTGACTATAAAGGTGCTCTATAGGTATCTCCGAGGGTGTCTGTTGGGTTGGCATGGATCAAGACTGGGATTTGTTACTCCGTGTGACGGAGAGGTATCTCAGGGCCCACTCGGTAATACAACATCACAATAAGCCTTGCAAGCAATGTGACTAAGTGTTAGTCACGAGATCTTGTATTATAGAATGATTAAAGAGACTTGCCGGTAACGAGGTTGAACTAGGTATGGAGATACCGACGGCCGAATCTCGGGCAAGTAACATACCGAAGAACAAAGGGAACATCATACGGGATTAACTGAATCCTTGACATGGAGGTTCGACCGATAAAGATCTTCATAGAATATGTAGGAACCAATATGGGCATCCACGTCCCGCTATTGGTTATTGACCGTAGAGGTGTCTCGGTCATGTCTACATAGTTCTCGAACTCGCAGGGTCTGCACACTTAAGGTTCAGTGACGTTTCGGTAGTATAGAGTTATGTATGGTGGTGACCGAAGGTTGTACGGAGTCCCGGATGAGATCCCGGATGTCACGAGGAGCTCTGGAATGGTCTGGAGGTGAAGATTGATATATAGGAAGTCCTGTTTTGGTCGCCGGAAAAGTTTCGGACTCATCGGTAGTGTACCGGGAGTGCCGGTAATGTACCGAGGGACCATCGGGAGAGGTATTTCGACCCAAGAGGCTACATGGGCTGTGGGAGGAGGTAAACCAGCCCCTGGTGGGCTGGCCAAAGCCTCCTCTAAGGGCCCATGCGGCTGGAGTGGTTTGAGAAGGAAAAAATCCAAAGGTGGAGAGGTGGAAAGAGTTTCCAAGTGAAAAGGAGGAATCCTACTCCTAATAGGATTGGAGTAGGACTCCTCCACCTCCAATTTCGGCCAAACCTTGAGGGTTTGAGGCTGCCTCCTCCCCTCCCTCCCTCCTATATATAGTAGAGGATTTAGAGGAAAAAGCTAACCCTAATAGCCACGTGCTACCTCTCCTCTAGATCGCAGTTTCTCTTGTAGATCGGTTTTCAGCGGTGCTTAGGCAAAGCCCTGCTAGAATAGCTCCACCACCATTGTCGTAATGCCATAGCGCTGCCGGAGAACTCATTTACCTCTCCGCCCCCTCTTGCTGGATCAAGAAGGCGGAGATCATCATCGAGCTGTACGTGTGCTGAACGCGGAGGTGCCGTCTGTTCGGCGCTAGATCGAAAGGACCGTGATCAAGATCGCGTGACGGATCGTGATGAGATCGTGGGACGGATCGTGATGAGTTCGCGGGACGGATCATGATTGGATCACGGGATGGATAGTGATGAGATCGCGGGATGCTCGGCGATTTGGATCGCGAAGACGTTCGACTACACCAACCGCGTTTCTTAATGCTTCCTGCTTAGCGATCTACAAGGGTATGTAGATCCACTTTCCCTCTCGTAGATGCTCATCACCATGGATAGATCTTGCATGTGCGTAGGAAATTTTTTCTTTCCCATGCAACGTTCCCCAACACTTCATATACAAGCCTGCTGTGGGCACTAGGGGAGGAATTCTCATCGCTTGCTCCTCTGATTTCGATATCACCCACGAACCACTGGCAGATGGACCAAACTCAATCACATGGACTATTAGAGATCAAACTAACAATGATTCCTGGACACTTTCGGTTGTCTATGGACCACAAGAAGACTCGGACAAGATTTTGTTCATTGAGGAGATTAAGAACATCAAGCAGTTTGCTCAAGCCAGCTGGATGGTGACTGGTGATTTCAGTCTGATCAAGAAGGCAGACGAGAAGAGCAATGGTAATATTAATTTGCAAATGATGGGCCGGTTCAGAGCCGCTCTGGACCATCTTGACCTGCTGGAATTCCCTCTGCTTGGGAGAAAAATCACCTGGTCAAATGAGAGGGAAAATGTGACTTTGACAAAGATCGACAGAGTGCTGGTTACTGAAGCCTGGGAACTAAAATTTCCAAATTATTAGCTTACTCCCGCCTCTTCGTCCATCTCTAACCACTGCCCCCTGTTGCTCAAGCCAATGGAACTGCAACACTTCAAAGGATTCCATTTCGAGTCCTTTTGGCTTGCAAAACATGACTTCATTGAGGTGGTAGCTAAAGCTTGGGAAAAACCACTTCAGTCCATGGATGCTTGCAGTAAGCTTCACACCAAGTTGTCCAGAACTCCCAAGGGGCTGAGGAAATGGAACAGAAAGGCATGCAAAAGATCTAGACTGTTGTACAATGTTGCCGCCGAGCTGATCTTCCATCTTGATCTCACCCAAGAAGAGAGAGAACTAACTGAAGAAGAGAGGCTCTTAAGAGATTTACTGAAGAAGAAGCTGCTGGGCTTTGTAGCTGTTGAGAGAATTAAGGTTCAACAACGGTCTAGATTAACCTGGATTAAGGTTGGGGATGCAAACTCAAAGCTTTTCCAGCTCAGGGAAAATGGGCGCAGACGCAAGAATCACATCCCCTCTTTGCATGGACCGGAGGGCATTGTCGTTGAAAAGTCGCAGAAGGCCTAGATCCTGTGGGAGCATTTCCACAATCCGATGGGAACTGCTAGGCAGCGCAATTTCATCTTAAATTGGGAATATCTTTAGCTTCCTTCCTTCAATCTTGAGCACCTGGACGCCATTTTCACCATGGAGGAATTAAAAAAGGCGGTTTTTGAAATGCATGCTGAGAAGTCCCCTGGCCCTGATGGTTTTATTGGGGGCTTTTTTAGAAAGTGTTGGGAGCTCATTAAAGGAGATTTGCTGGAGGCCATCAACCAATTCTTTCATCTGAGAGGGAAAACCTGGAGTCTTTTGAATAATGCGTTCATTTTGCTGCTACCAAAGAAAGGAAATGTTGATCGTGCAACTGATTTTAGGCCAATTAGTCTCATGCATAGTGTGGCTAAGATTCTCTGCAAAATCTTGGCAAACAGGATGGCCCCGAAGCTGCAGCACATGATCTCTGCAAGTCAAAGTGCTTTCCTCAAGGGACGTAGCATTCAAGATAATTTTTTGTATGTCCAGAATGTCATAAGGAGGGCATTCACAAAAAATTCACTGCTCATCTTCCTCAAATTGGATATCACTAAGGCTTTTGACTCGGTGCATTGGAGCTACATGTTGGAGGTTCTGAGAGGTTTTGGTTTCGCGAAAAAATGGACGGACACGATTGCATTGCTTCTCTCCACATCCTCTTCAAGGGTCCTCCTCAATGGCTGTCCGGACGAACCGTTCCCTCACCGAAGGGGGCTGCCAGGGAGACCCGTTGTCGCCGATGTTATTCATTCTTGCAATGGAGCCATTGCAAAAAATGATCGCCATGGCAACGACTGAGGGTCTTCTCACCCCTATTAGCCAGCAGGCCGCCATTTTGAGAACCAGCCTATACGCGGATGATGCGACACTCTTTGTAAATCCCATCAGAGAAGAGATTGCGGCAACTCAGAGAATTCCGATCAGATTTGGGGAGATCTCTGGCTTGATGATCAACCTAGGGAAGTGCACGACGTACAAGATTTGATGCAATGAGGATGAGCATGGAGAGGTTCTGCAGGACTTTGGAGGAAAAGAGGGTATGCTGCCTTGCCAATACCTGGGTTTACCACTGAACAGGAGGAAGCCAACTCGTGCTGAATTGCAACCAATTATTGACAAGGCTGCTGAAGAGTAAAGCCATGGAAGGGAAAACTTCTGAATAGAACCGGGCGCCTAACCCCAATCAACTTAGTCCTCACGGCAATGACAACCTTCTTCCTCTCGTGTTTCGCAATGGATAAATGGGCTATCAAAAAGCTTGATAGGTGCAGGAGAAATTTTCTTTGGGTTGGGGATGAGGAGGCAAGCGGAAGTAAATGCATGGTAAATTGGAAACAATGATGTACCCCCAAAAATCTCGGTGGCCTCGGGATCAAAGACTTAATTTGTTACAGCCGAGCCTTGAGACTAAAATGGTGCTGGTTCGAATGGGACGACATCGACAGACCATGGAAAGGCACCCAAATTCCTTGTGACACAACTGACAGAAGTCTTTTCTCTGCCTACACCAAGATCACCTTGGGGAATGGAAAAAAGGTGAAATTCTGGAACGACAAGTGGATGCAAGGAGTTGCACCTATTGCGGCGGCACCCGAGGTTGCAAAACTGGCTTGGAGGAAGAATCTCAAGGTTGTTGATGCTCTGACAAACAACAAATGGATGAAGGGGCTGCAACAGATAAACAACGAAGAGCAAGTGCAGCAATTTGTTTCCTTATGGGAGAAGATCCAAGAAGTGCATATTTCTCATGACGATGATAGCATTACGTGGCTTTTTAACTCCAAAGGAAAATACATGGCTAAAGATGCTTATGAAGCCCAATTCTTGGGACGAATTAAGCAACCACTCCTGGAGCAAACATGGAAAGTGAAGGCAGAAAACAAAAGAAAATTCTACCTCTGGTTACTGCTCCAGAACCGTAACTGGACTGCGGACAGATTATCCACTAGGGGATGGCCTTGCAATCCGACCTGCTCTTTCTGTGATCAGGCCCCTGAGACAGTGATGCACATCCTTCTGGGATGCCCCTACTCTGAGGAGGTCTGGAGCAAGGCTGGCTCTATCCACCCCCACATGATGGACGTGGCCTTTCCTCCAATTCAGTCAAATGCTGGTGGCGCAAGATGCACTTGATCACACCGAAGGAAATTAAAAAGGAGAAGATTACTTTTGCTGCATACGTGGCATGGCATCTCTGGAATGAAAGAAACAGGAGGGTGTTCCAAAACAAACTGCTCCTGTCGCATCAAGTTTTCATGCTGGTGATTGATGATGTTAGCCTCTTCAGGGAGGCATTCAGAGAGTAGTCCGTAGTTGTGGCCACTGATCAGCCTTCCGTTGTTCAGTATCCTAGCCTTCTTTTTTTCTCTCTAATCTCCTCTCTACTCTAAAATGTAAAGTTTTCCCCTCTCCTATAATGCAATGACAGAGCTCATGTCGGTTCGGGTCAAAAAAACACATCAACATAAGTACACAAGACACATGGGCGGACCAAAATAAGTTTCAGCCTTCTATTTTTGATGAGTATTTACCAAAACCTACCACGATTCGACCTAAGCTAACAAAAAACTACCACTTTGAATTTTTTACCCAAATCTACGAATTTTGTTCTATTTTTTCCCTAAAAACTACAAGGGTCGATTCTGGCTGTTTAAGTGTGAATATGACACGGATGTCCGCATGTAAGCACCGATGTGGCACAGTAGTCAAACTCCTGACATTTGGGACCCACATGTCAGTGTTAAAAAAAATCTTTTGATATTTTTAGCCAAACCCCCCACATCTCTCCTCCTTATCCTGCCGCCAGGCGGCCATCGTAGGCAGTCGTTGCCATGCTAGTTGGCCTCCACGCGAGCGGGCCGCCGCGCTGGCTGGCCTGCGCATGAACTGGTCGCCGCCCCGCCGTGCTTGTTGGCTTCCATGCTGTCGCGGACTGGCGGGGACTGGCCGGAACGAAGCAGATCCAGTGCGTGGGTCGCGGATCCGACGAGGGGCAACGACGTCTTGAGCTCCTAGTGACGGTGGTTCCATGGCTCTCTGTAGCAGCAAGGCGGGGGGGTGACTGGGGGAGAGAGCGGCGAGGAGGCACGGTGCTGCTGGTGTCCGGTGTCTGGCCGGAGCGGGGCGAGGCGGCGGTTGAAGGGCCTGGGGGTGCACGCAGGTGAGTAGGTGCTCGGGATGGCCTCCGTGCGAGTTCGTCCATGGTCGCCGCCGCTGTCCATCGGGTTAAAATAATTTGTTTATGGTTATTCAATGACTAAATTTGTTAAAAGTTTTAAAACCTAACAAATTTTATTGAGTCTAACATGTGGGCCCCATATGTCATACCGGTCAACGTAACAGTCAGTCTTACGGAGTTTTGACTATTATTATGCCACATCAACGCTTACATGCGGGCCAACCCTGTCATAATCCAACTTAAACGACCCGAACCAACCACTTTTCAGACTTCGTAGTTTTTAGGAAAAAAAATAGGACAAAATTGGTAGTTTGGGTATTTTTTTGTTTCAAAGTGGTATTTTTTTGTTAGGTTAGGTCAAATTATGATAGTTTTTGATTAAATACTCTCTATTTTTCTTCCTCGAATTCCACGATCTGGTTAATTGCAAGCACGGTAAATGGAGCTTGGAGCATATAGAGACGAAGTACTAACTACAACCCTAATCGGACTCAACTTACAAAACCTCACATATATGCATAGAGTACTACAACTCGACTTGCACTCAGTTACCATCACGCCTTGCATGCATGCAAGCCGATGCCTTGCTAACATCATCATGCATTGCCGTGCTTACATATCACTGGTACAGAGCCGCTCTACGCAGTGTGCGATAGGGGGTATGTCGCATATGATACAGGTTAATCATCTACTACCTTCATTCCTAAATATAAGATTTTATAGAGATTCCATCATAGACTATATACGAAATAAAATGAGTGAATCTACACTCTAAAATATGTCTATATACATTCGTATATAGTTTATAATGATCTTTAAAAGATCTTATATTTAGGAACGGAGTGCGTACGATAGATCCGGTCATCGCACATGATACATACAGAAGCAACATGTGCGATGGGAGAGTTATCACAAACAATCACGCATTAATTCAGTTGGCTGTTGTAGCTTCTGACCATCCGAACAAGTAAATTGCAAAAGACCACCATAATTATGCAAAAGTTATCAAACATCCACCAAAATGCATGTTTTCTGGTGTTTTTTTTCTAAAGCATTGATAACTTCAACACAATTGTGATGTTCTTTTTTTAGTTTACTCCATCCGAACCTATATAAAACATGACTAGGGCACCAGGCAGAGGGTTCACAATCTTTGTAATTTTATTGTGTGCAAAAAGAAAAATCTAGCATAGGTGTAAGGTGTTATACCTAAAAAAGTGAGCCCGAACCTGGTTAACCTTGTGTGTACACTCATTTCTTCGTCCAAAACAATCTACCCTTACATACACACCCTATACATACTGCTAGAAAAATACCCACAATACTTCTTCCCCTCAATCTTTTCCGGCGAGCTCGCAGATATGCATCCCCTTCGCCAACGGCTTCGATGACCGATGTTGAGGAGGGGAATCTAGGCGTCTCAGCTCCAACTCGATATGTTAGGTTTTTAGTCCTTGCAGGGGCACCATTCGAGAATGGTGATACTCTTCTCCGAGTAAGTATTTTGAGATCCGATCCTCCTCTAGAGTTCATTTGTCGGGAGACAAAGCTTCGACGTAGATTCCTGCAAGCTGCTCGGGGCCCCAAGATTAGGGTTCCTCGTCGCGGTTATGTGACAACAAGATTTAGTGTCATGTTTTTTTCTTTTGGATCGATTCAAGGTTCAACAGCCCCAATTGTGGCTCCAGGATGATAGTCCTAGGGGAACGTAAACGAAGACTGCTCGGTCGGCTCTGGTAAGGGAGGGACGATAATGGCGTGTCGACGACTCATTTTGATGGCAAAAAAGGTCGTTTGTGATTCAAAGATTTTGATGTAATTTTTATTACGCTTGACGTGCTTTGTATAAGTGTATTAGTAATAAGCACAAAAAAGGAGACAAAGAATAAAAAACATCGATTTCTCGTACTACGAGTTAAACCTGGCTAAATGGGCGTGTGGGCTATCGGGCCGGCACGCTAAGCCCGGCCCATTTGACCAGGCTTGCTACGGGTCCCTCTCAATGTCTCTCTCACGAGTCACGGCGTAGAGTTCATCCCCTTCCTATGCAGGGGCACTCCCCTGTTCAAACCTCGAATCGGAGGCCGAGACCAGCATGAATCCGACCAGGAGAGGATAGCAAATCAAATCCGGTAAAGATCGTCTCTCCTGTGTTATCACTCTTATATATCGGGACTATCTATCGGCTAGGATTCCAATTTGTCCATGGAGAAGCAGGAGCGGGAGCAGCAGATCGATCCACTAATGGAGGCAGCGGCAAGGGGGGATCCCGACGACCCCCTCGTGGCCGGCCGTCCCGGGTGGTGGGCCCGTAACCAGGGCTTCATACGGAGACGCACGGAGGCGCTGAGCAGGCGACCCGCCGCCGAGGCCGAGGCCGAGGCGGAGCGTGGCAGAGAGCCGGCCTCCAAGAAGTCCATGGCGGGCCTGCTCGTGCCGGCGGCGGCGGAGGTCCGGGGTCTGGACTGCGCGGTGTGCCTGGAGGACCTGGTGGCCGGAGGCAGGAAGCTCAGGAAGATGGGCTGCTCCCACTCCTTCCACCAGCGCTGCATCTTCCGCTGGCTGCACGTCAGCCGGCTCTGCCCGATGTGCCGCTTCCCGATGCCCTCCCGGCCCGACGGCGAGCGCGTCGGCGACGAGGTGGAGCGGGAGCTCGCGGCCGAGGAGGAAGATGCCGCTGACGAAGAAAAGGTTGCAGCAACTGAAGAAGGTTCATCAGCAACTGAAGAACGTTCATCCGCAACCGAAGAAGGTTCATCGGCAACTGAAGAAGGTTCATCAAGTGAGTGAACTGAACTGATCATTCGTCAGATTGGCGATGATGGTAATGATCTTGGTCAGATTCGAAATGGCTCTTCTTTCTTACTGTATATGAATATTTTTGTTTAGCCGCTCTTTCAGAACTAGTACTGAAAACCGAAGCTAGCAAAGATGTCATTTTTCTTTATATCTGTCGGACCTTTTAATCACCCGCCCCATTGCCGCCCTTTTACACGTTTGTTTGTTTAGAGATAAGTTGTGTACATTGTGAGATCCCTTCTGACAGATAGTACCATAGATAACGAATACAGTAAGCTGTATGTAAACTACTCCCTCCATTCCGAAATATAAGTTTTTGTAAAGGTTTCATTAAGGTACTACATGCGGATGTATATAGACATATTTTATAATATATGCTCATTCATTTTTGATTCGTATGTAGTCTTCTAGTAAAATCTCTAAAAAGACATAAACGGAGGTAATACCTATGAGTATAAAATACAGACAACACAAAACGCCCAGCACCCAACACCAGTACAATACCTAACTCACCGTCTATAAGTTGTTTGTATGTTACTTATACTACATACTTAATTCTTTTATACATTTTACATACTATTTCTTTTTTATTTTATCTTTCCACACCTCGTCGGCACGATGTTGTGCTTGCTCACCCTGGAGTATTCTTGGTTGACGTCTTGTTGGAGGGAGAGATCGATTCCCTCGCACACTTCGATGGGTTTTTCTTCAGAGAACGTTGGCATTTTATTGATTAAGCAACAAAGTTACATAGAGCCTTGGATATAATCCAGAGCATAATAAAAAGCACAAAGACTGGTAGAGTTCACACACGACTTAGCTAAAACATTATGGGGCCGATGAACATGCTGGAAGGCCATCGAGGTGAAGCCCATTGACGCAAGTATGATACCAGTTACAACTAAACCGACGGATGACCTGTCTCCTGCCGAAGAATGAAGGCGTTGAATCAATACAGACAATCTGAGGCGAAGATGGCCTTGTCATAGATCTCCCCACGAGCCAAATATAATGCACGACGCAGAGCTATTGCCTCTACAAATCCAGGTTCGAGCTACCCTTGCAAAGGCTCAGAACAAGCAACGGTGCAACTTCCTTCATGGTCCAGGGCAACAACACCAGCCCGAGAGATGCCTTTGTCAGGAAATATAGTGGTATCAGACATGAAAAGGGTGGAAAGACAGACGAGACTGAAATAGTGGTTTCACGCCTAGTCCTAGATGCAGATTTGTAAAGGTGCAGAAAAGTGAGCTCAACATAAACTTTAATCTTCATGGATTATTTCTCGCAGAATTTCTTGCATCCCAAATACGCCACACTGTGACAGCCATGGCTGTAGCTTCACGATTGCTGGCATGCAAGAGAAAATCGAACAACCACTATTGGGTTGCGAGAATCGCAGGAAGAAGGATCTTCCCCATTGCTCAGCCACTTACCCTTGGCAAAGCATCGACTCATCTTAAAACTGAAAAAAAATCCACGAAATTTACATGGGCAGAGTAATAGGTATCCTCGGTTTGGTTATAACAGATATCGAACTTTGGGTGAAAATCAACGGTACCTGCATCGCACACAAACAATCCAAAGTAAAAAACAACAAATATTACCATTCAAAATGAACGGTTTGTTTCCAAACAAGCTGATCTAAATTCATAATGCGAGAGAAATACCCACAAATCAGACGAAATAAACCAAAGATCAGATGAAAAACTTACTAAGAAGAAGATTCTCCAACTCCTTTGGGTGAAAACGGCCAAGAATCCGCTGATATGTTATGCACTGCTTGTGCAGCTCATTGCAATGCTCAAAATAGTGGCGACATGAGTACTTGTGTTCGTACTTCAACGCTGAGTCCTCCGTGACGACATCGACCACTGAGAGTAAAATGATGGCATGCCAGTAAATTCTACTACCATACGCTTGGGTGGTTCCGAGACGCCTCATTTGATCCGAGTAGGAGTCCATGGTTCCAATGTTTCGGTCATGTGCTCTGGGGGTTGCGGTCGCCCTTTCCATCAACCTGGATGTTGGGTTGCCATGGCTGGCGAAAGAAGGACATGGGCAACAGATATTGTCATCTGGCGTTGGTAAATATACATGCCAAATACAAACGCAATACGAACATAATCACTTGCAAACAATTAAAGAGAAATATGCTTTTAATAGTCACCTAAATTTTTAGTTGCATTAGATGTTTGGCTTTTTGGCTAAAGTTGGCCTTGAACGGATTATCTATTCGTAAAAGGAACGCTTTCTATATGTGCTGCCATAGCATGCTTAGCTTCCCAATTGTTGTTGACCATCGTCAAAGCAAAATCAGACGCGGTACGAACATAATCATTTG
Source organism: Hordeum marinum (assembly GCA_022496015.1). NCBI lineage: Eukaryota > Viridiplantae > Streptophyta > Magnoliopsida > Poales > Poaceae > Hordeum > Hordeum marinum. The sequence goes on along the minus strand of CM039674.1, from coordinate 502,269,384 downwards.
TAGACAGTTAAGGAAAAAAATCCTTCAAATAGTTAGCTTAACTTATGACTTGTAGTTGGTTTGTGAAAATACTTCAAATTTTGGTACAAGAGAATCATTTGCAGATAGTTGAGGAAAAAGATCGTTCAAATAGTTCGCCTAGCCTTGAGGCTACGGTTGGTCTCTATGTCATTTCAGTTTTATTAGTTGTTTATCTTCTTGGTTGCCATGGTTCTTTGCACCAATGGCTGGTTGGTCTATTCAGACTGTTCACTTAACTTGCATTTTATATTTCAAATAGTTCACTTAACTTCTTAATTGTAGTTGACCAGTTAGTCTCTTCAAAGAGTTCACTTGACTTCCAATTTATATTTCAAATAGTTCACTTAACTTCCCGTCTGCAGTCGGTCTCTTCATCAAATGGCGCACCGAGTCATGTAGTAGTTTATCAGAAAGCGATGAAAAAGAAGATTATGTATTTACAACTTCATCGTAATTTCAAAGTCATGCATAATTTCGTAGAACACATGTTTAACGTATTGTTCTTGATCTTAAAATGAGGATTGTTTGATTTATCTTAAATAGTTTATTAATTAACAAGTCATAAACTAGGCATTCAAATTTGTTATGCTAGAGTCTTGACACCATACGTTTTGTTTTTACTAAAAGGACATTTTTGAACATGAAAATTGGAAAGAAATATAGATATATTTCCTCTGATATATCCACATATCGCCATATATATAACCTAATATCCGACATCTGCTATGTTACAGCCAAACCGGTACGAACCTGATATTGGATATTTTGAACCTTCTTCATTGCTGAATAATTTTGGTGCTCTAACTCTAAAGATAAAATGATATGCCTTACCGTAAACTATTTTATATGACGCCATACCATAAGAGTGTTGTATGCAGGACGGTAGGCCCAAAATGTCTCATTCAACTTTCTCGCACGGTCTTTTCTGGACTTTTGCATGTTTTCTGCAATACTGTCTTCACTTCATGGTTTGACAATTTAACTTGACCCATTGTTTATGGATGGTATAGAGAAGCTATGTGATGAGTGACTCCATACTTGGGGGAGGATCCTTAAAAACCTTGTATAAAATGAGACCCACCGTTCCGTAATAAGAACTTTAGGTACTCCAAACCTGGGAAGGATTTTATCCTTTATCATCTTTAATGAAGTAGTCGCATCACCAATGTGTGTCGGGATCACTTCAACCCATTTGGTAACATTGTCCACAACCGTAAGAATGTGAGTATGCCCATCTGATACCTGTAAAGGTCCCAAATAATCTACCCCAAACATCAAAATGTTAACAAACTAGATTATAATTCATAGGCATTTCTTGTCTCCTAACTATATTATCTATGCATTGACACGCATCACAACTTTTAACAAACCTATGTGCATCTTTAAAGAGGGAAGGCCAGAAGAAACCTGATTGAAGTACTTTGGCGGCGGTGTAGTCTCGTGCATGATGCCCGGCATATGGACTACTGACTCTTGTCAAGGATGGCATTCATCTCACATTCCGGGCTACCCATTATCATATTACGTGGCCCATACCGATAACTAAAATGAATGTCCCATAAGTAGTACTTTAACTCACTGAAAAACTTCTTCATTTGGTTGTAATTTAAATCTGGAGGCATGTTCCCTACAAGAAACTTAGCATGATATGTAAACTAAGATTCTATCTTTCTAACCATGGATAGACTTCCACTGGAAATAATTCATTTATCAGACTGCATTATAAGGTATCCTTTCCATGCGGGATAGGTGGTCTGCCTCTGAGTTGTCTTCGCCTCTTTGATCATCAATTTGCAAGTCAATTTATTAGAGAAACAATATCCATCAGATCAATCGAGGCTTAGGGCATGTTCAGCAATGCTCCAGCTTCAAGTTTCGTCAACTCCACGCTTGAAGCTGAGCCGAACGTTCTAGCTTCAGGAAGCTGGCGACCTGTCTAGTGTAAAAAAGGAGTTGGAGAAGCTAGTCTTTTGCAGATCCGTGAAAACGAAGAAGTTGGAGTTGACGCAAATTATGCCAAGTTGCCACCGCCAAGTGACTTTCCACGCACCGGTTCAATTTTTTTCTCGTACTCTCTCAAAGTGGAAGGGCGATGAGTGGGGCATAACCAGAGTTGAGTGAGGCACAGGTGAGATGGGGTGGTCGCCGACGTGGTTGTGCTCGGGCGGAGGAGCTCCGGCATCAGCGCAGGGGCGAGACGACGCCGGTCGAGGCCGGACGTGGAGGCGAGCAGATCGTTCCAGAGGGCAGCAGGGCAACGGGTGGAGCAGCTCGGGCATGGGACTCGGGAAGGAAGAGGACAAACGGGAGGCTGGGGCGCTTGCACCAGCTATGGTAGCGCCATGGCCATCCGACGGGTAGAGAAGGGGCGCGCGGGGGTCGTGCATCTCTTGTGGTGGCGGCGCACGGGGGTAGGGTCGAGGGGATCAGGGAGAGAGATGAGTGAGGTGAGGGGCTAGGTTTGTTTTGCGCCCCCAACATAGCCTTCTAATCCCTCCGAGTTGGGCTTATTCCTACTCAAATGGGCTGGCAGTGACAGAAACTAGAAGCTGCGTTGCCGAACGCATTTTCGCCATCTGAAGTGAGAAGGCATGCGAGAAGCTGAATCTAGGAAGTTTTAAAGAAACTGGGCAGTTTCAGAAGGTAATATATGGCACGATGATTCTTGTGCACCCTTATTTTAGAATTGATAATGTAAGGTCTAAATTTATCATAGACAAAAACGATAGCAAGCAATTGTTTCTCAGTGATAGCTAAGTGCCTTTGATCATCATCCAAACTCGTACTAGCATAGAAGACAATGTTAACTTTCTTCTCATTACACTGTCCAAGAACAACTTCTACGATATAATTAATAGTGTCACACATTATCTCAAAAGGTTCCTCCCACTTGGTAGGTTGGATGATGGGATGATCAAATTAGCTTTTCATAAGCCAAAATACACTTTTCATCAAAAGAGTATCACACGTCCTGCAAAAGGTTAGTAAGGGTTTTAGAAAGTTTAGAGAAATATTTAATAAACCTCATGTAGAGACTTGCATATGCCCTATAAAAGCTTGCATTCCATTCACATCTTAAGGGTAAGGTAAATTTTCTATTACCTCATGAAAGCGGTGATGATGAAAATGGATGATTCAAATGAGTAATACACAAGACTATCCACTAGGGTTTTATTACAACAAAATGAAAATGACGAATATGATGATGATGCTTGTGATGATGTCGACGTCCCCTTGCACGTGATGGTGAAGATGGGAATCTCCTTCTTCCTAATTCCCTCTCTGGATGGATTCCTGCGGCTAGGGTTCTCCTTCTGGATGCGTTTCTGGTGGCCGTGAGCGTCTATTTTCCGATCCGACTCCACGTGGGTGAAGTAGTCGAGCAAGGGGCATCACTGACACCCCATATGACACTGCGCTCGTACAACTGGCCATGTTGTGATCTGGAGCCACCACGTAGGCTCCAATCGCGTCCAATATTTTTATTGTTTTTATGGTACCTAATAATCACATTGGTTCACGTGATTCCACCATAATTTTCTGGGATTTCTTCCATAGTATTTCATTTGCTCTAAAGTCGTGTCATGGGAAAAACCGACAAAAAGCGGCGCACGAATGCGGTAAAGTTCAACAAAGCCTATGATGTAGGCACAAAAAAACCATCAAAATCATCATACATTCTGGACTCATTAGGTGTTAAAAGGACCTGGGAATAAACATTTGACAAAATATATGAGAGGTTTGAGCAGATTCATAAGTCATAGATGCGAGCTGCATATACTCTGCCCTATCTAGAGATGTAGCTTCAACATTAAGTAATAGTACTATGTAGAAAAACCTTTTGGACGAATGGTGTTACTATTAAAAAAATGGCTTACCTTTATATCGGTTTGGATCATATATAAATATGCCTACTGAGGAAGATCATAGGTACTCCATGCATGAAAGACATACTCAGTTATCCTAATTTTCTTCAAGTGCTTACGGAGTATTTCCCATCAAAGGAACAAGAAATTTCTCCCATTTTCACCATTTGAATCATCAACATGAAGTCTCATCCGAAAAAATCTATCACTATTTTCTATACTGACCCTCGAAACAGAGTCTACAACTAAGATAAAGTGGTAGAGTTGGAAAGATAGCAGATTCGCTTAGGCGCACATAGTGATAAAGTTGACCATATATCATCACACAATCATTCATTTCAAGTTTGATTTCATGCCAATAAAGTAAGATATGAATCAACAACTTTGTGTTATCTGGTTCACCGGAAACCCATGTGGAAGGGTTTCACTCGGAGACACTTGTATGGCCACCAAATTGCCTGATGAGAAGGCATGATCAACAACTAGTATATGATCACCATGAGAGGGAGCTGGGTCCTAGGGATTTAGATCTATGTCATGTAGAGTTGGGGAGTCCAAGGTCATGACAATTGCAATTTGTCGATCATATAGGCCCAACAATTCGCCATCAGTATTATTGCAACAAAACCGCAAGGGTTCTATTAGAGCAACATATGTGTGAAGTGCACGGAAAGGAAGAAGCAAAGAAAAATTCAGAATGATTTACTGATGTTTGTCCATTTCAGCATTGACCCTGTCCTCCATCTTGAGTGTTGTGCCCACGGTCCGTAGCAGAAAATGCATGTAAATACTTAGAAGAGTAACTAAAAGCCTATGTGTAAGGTTTGCTGATCATAATAATGCCCTAGCATCATATTGGGAACCCGATAGTTAAAGTAGCTTTCTATATATTCTTAGGTCCATTGATAACACTATGAAACACTATATCTATTTTGATACTAGAAAACAATGTGTGTGAAATTAGAATCACAAGGATGTGGTTCTATGCATATTATGCATAAATGTAGAAACAAAATCAGGCTAGTTAGATGTATCATGTATGTATAATACAAACTCAATTCGAACCGCTTCATGATCAACATCAATAACTCACACAGTAAGCGAATGAAAAATGGACACTTCCATCGTCCATGCAAATGATTATGCCCGTCGGCTGGGCGAGATGGAATTTAGGATCGAGGGTTTGAGGGGAATCACTCGGCTGATTCCCTTTTTCTTTTTTCTTTTGAGAAGATGAATTTAGGATCGAGGGTTTGAGGGGAATCACTCGGCTGCTTTTGTTTTGAGAAGATGAATTTAGGATTGAGGGTTTGATGGGAATCATTCGGCACAATACTCTCTTCTTGTATTTTTGCCTCAAAAAAACTCTCTTGTTTCTTTAGGGGGAAAAACTCTCCTGTTATTGAGCTTGCCAACAATACCGAGCGAACTAAGAAGACCGGGGTGTTTACGAGCTCCGTCTATTCTAGATGGGCTCACTGCAGCCCAAAATTCCATCCCTGACCTGACCTACCTCCGCCGTCGTCACTACCACAACACCACGACTCACTCCTCTTGCTCCGCTCCTCTCTAGCCGACGACCATTGCGAAGGCCGTAAGAGCAGCAGCGGCGCCTCTCCACCGTGGCCTCCCGAATGAGATCGCCATCTGGGAGATCCTCGTCCGCATGCCTCCCAAGGCCCTCCTCCGCCGTCGCGCCGTCTACCGCGCTTGGCGTAGCGCCACCTGCGCCCACGACTTCCTCCTTGCCCACCATGCCCGCCAACCCGCCCTCCCCCTCCCCTACGGCCTCGAAGGCGACGACAACCACCACTACCATACCATCATCATCTTTGACCACCGGGCTACTACCGCCTAGCTCCAGCCCGTCGCCTCGGAATTTTTGTTCGGAAAGACCACCCAACGAGTGAAATTGTTAGAAAGGACCACCTCTGAATACAAATGACACAAAAGACCAGATGGGCCGTGGCGGTAGGTGCGCCAGCTGACATGTGTCACCTACCGCCACGGGATACGGCAGCAGGGCCTGCCGCCACACGCAACGGCGACAGCCTTTGCTGCACGGTATTTGAGCTGCAAAAACGTAACCAGCAAGATGGCACCTGCCGCCACGCTCCCTCGCGGCAGCCCATATAAACAATCAGAGTGTATGTATTAGCCTGCTGCTCACACTTGTACTAGCATGCATACGCTTCCTCTACTAGGTGCAAACGAACGACTGAGATTGCTGGTGCTCACACTTGCACTGCATGCATATGCACTAGTAGAAAATGGCCCATTTGTCCCATTTCCAGAGGCCTATTAGCCCTGGTTTAGGAACTAGGACTAAAGGGTCAGGACAAAGCCCAAATCCGGGACAAAAGGGGCTCCACGTGACCGCTGTGTTGAGCCCAGGCAGGAGGACCTTTAATCCCGGTTGGTAACACCAACCGGGACCAAAAGACATCCACGCGTCAGCATCTGGCAAGAGCTGTTTTTTTTTGAAAGGGGGGGGGGGTTTAGGGGGTTAAGGGTTAATTTAGGGGTTTCATATTGTGTTAGCTAGCTAATAGAGAGAAGTGACCTATCTTTCTCCGTGCTTGGTCGATGCTGCTAGCTACTATACATAAAGAGAACTCGATGCTATCTAATAAGCAAATGAAGGAAACCATTAATTACACAAGATCTAACAACTCATCATCATCATATTAATCATACAATGTTAAAGTCTCATAAAACAAAAAAAAAGATAAAATGACATAGTCCTCCCTCATAGGACCTAGTCCTCCCTCCTAGGTAAAATGACATAAAAAGAATAACACCTATGTCTCCATGATGAAGCAAAGAGATCCAACGGTCTCCAACTTGTGGCTTACGATCCTTCTTTGTTTGTCCCCATGCTTCAATTTGGTGCCGTCTTGGTGGTTTGCGCTCAGTCGAGTATGCAAAAGAGAACTCGGGATGGAGGGGATTTTAATTGTCATATTACTTTCGGGTTGCATCAACGGTGCCACAACTTCATATGGCAATTTCTGTTGAAGAACATAATAGTAGCCTAGTTTGCAATGTAATCAATACCATTTACGCACTAGTGTACTTAATTAGCAACTCTTACCAAGATATTTTGGCGAATGCCATCCGCCCCCAACCTATGCAATGGTGTCCTGTATAATGTATAATTTGGGCCAGTTCCTAAATTATACGGGAAGATGTCCCTACCAGCTAGGACACCAATAACAAAGTAGATAAGATCATCCTTCTCCTCCCAAGTTAGATGTGATCCATAAGTGCAGTGTGTCGTGTCGATTATGTTCTTTGTTTCACTCAAAGAAATAAAATAAGCTGTAAATTATAAATTAACAAATTTAGTACGGATGAGCACCAAATATTTTTAAATATAGAATGCAAATTACTTGACAAATATGCATGGTTGACAAATTCACATTGAGGTAAAACAGGAAGCATATCGACATCCACCCAAATGTCGATGTTTCCTTCAATATGATCTTTAGGATGAAGATCGAAGGTTATTTCCATATCCTCCTGAAATCCATATGCCTTGCAAAGAGCTTGCCAATTTGTGCACCCTAATTTTGTGTTATTAGGTGCATTCATTACTTTCACAAGAAATGTGTGACAATGTTTAGTCCTCAGGTTGGCTGTCCTCATCTCGAAACTCTTGTGCTCTTTGAAACCGAGCCTCTCCAAGAAATACCGTCTTGCGTCTTGCATGACAGGAGATAAACTAGTCGAATTGTATAAAACAGAAATTACGCGTTGAAGGAAAGAAACAGAAGTCATGCTTAATTCCGAAAAAATAGTTGTCACCGTTGCGTACCGTAGAAATATCAAAGTCCTCGTAAAGCTTCATGATGAAGAACCAGCCGTCTTGTGGCCCAGGCTAGTCGCAAAGACCCTTATATTCATCGCAAAATACACACACTTGGATCCTATTGTCGTCTGATGACGACAACATTACCTGTGTTCATGATTCAATAATTACGACACACTTGGATCCTAATGCATGTGTGACTTTCGGTCCATCGAGGCTTTCCTTAAAGAACTCTCATATCTGATGGTGTGTTGGTGTGCACTCTCTCACACGGTGGTGTATATATGTTGGTGGGCACTCTCTCACAGTAATAGTTCGACCGCCGGTGATGGACGCCCCCCTCTTCTCTTCTTGCGCATTATACCGACGAATATATTGCAAAGAAGAGAAGAAGGAAGAGGCGCCCCCACGACAACATTCGGGAATCCTCCATCAAGAACACCCATGAAAGTCACACAAGGAGCAACGACAGACCGAAAGTCACACACGCATTATACCGATGAAATATCACTAATACATTTATAATGAACTCGAATATAATATCACTAATACATCATCTCGAATAATCTAGTTAGTAATGCATCGTCAAATATTAACTAATACAGCTCCAATATTATCATATATAAGATCACTAATACAGATCGAATACTATCGAATAATCTAAGTCACTGGCGGTTCCTGAGTCGCGGGTGGTGGACATGCAAAGATAAGGAACCATCACAGGATCATAACTCGGGTGAGATCCCTGAAGAATCTGCCAGGTATTGTTGAACCTGGCGTCCAATGCCGCCATGTAGCGACAGACGTGTTTGTCCCCCTCTTTGACACGACTACGTACCACCTCCACGGGGGCCTGCTCCCTCTGCACCGAAAGTGGCCCATGTGACTGCCACCAATGAAGCTCCGGGTCGACCACGAGACCCCAATTCCTCACCAAGCTTCGAACCCCGGAAGGTATCACCTTCCAGTGGTGGAGCCCAGTCCCGGACATGGTGTCTATCAAGCAGGCTCTCGCGGACTACTCGATGACGAGGATGCGGGCCGGGCATCATCGATGTCGAGACGAATTCCTATGAGAACATTTTCTTATCGTTTAATCACTAATTTTTCCAAAACCCAATAATTTTTCTTTAATCTAACATACACATACTAATTTTTCCTAGGACTCCTAATTAACTAAAACATAAAACAACTAAAACATAAAAGGCATCATAAACAAAAAAAAATTATGGCTCGGGGTGGGCTCGGTGTGGTGGCTCAAAATCTACATATATACATACATCTACATATACGGGGGTACTATATACATACATCTACATAAATCTACATATATACATACATCTATATATATACATACATACATCAAGCAAGCTCAAAATCTACATATATACAAACAATATCTATGAAAAAAAGGAAAGCTGGGGCGGCGGCTCACAGTGGTGCGGCGAGCGCTCGGGGAGGAGGGAGAGCATGAGGGCTTGGGGGAGTCGACAGCGACGATGACGGCGGGGCAGGGGTGCGGCAAGGGCTCGGGGAGGAGCGACAACGCGTGAGCTCGGGGGCGGTGACAGCGACGACGATGACGGGGCAAGGGTGCGTCGACGGGGGGTAGGGGCGCGGCGACGGCATTAGGGAAGCCTGTCGGCATCGGCGTCATCGGGGGCGAGATGAAGAATGCTGAAAATTCCAAAATGTGGGCTTATATAACCAGAGCATTGGTCCCGATTGGTGGCTGGAACCAACCGGGACCAATGCCAACCTTTAGTCCCGGTTGGTGCCACCAACCGGGACCAAAGGTCAATTTTCAGCAGCCCAAAGGGCGGGAAATAGGGACCTTTGGTCCCGATTGGTAGCACAAACCGGGACCAAAGGTCAGTTTTCAGCAGCCCAAAGGACGGGAAACACGAACCTTTGATCCCGGTTGGTGGCACTAACCGAGACCAAAGGTGGGCATTGGTCCCGGTTCGTGGCACCAACCGGGACCAAAGGTTGGTGCTGCCCGGGACCAAATTTTTAGTCCCAGCTCGCAAGCCGAGAGAGCTCGGGAGTGGTTTATAAGCGCTACTGCGCACACCCTCTAGAGCTCCTCTCAACTTCATGCTTTCAGGCCTAATCTCTCACTGCTTGTGGGCCTATTGGGCCTTCTACGGGCCTGAATCCTGGCCCAACAAGCTGGTTGGGTTTCTAGTCGTATTCATCCCGTGGTGGCCTAGTAGGTGGCATTTAAAAAAAAATCCATTTTTGTTTTGTTTTTTTGCTTTATTTATTTTATTTTGTTCCTACATAGTGTTTTTCAGTGATTATTTTTTGCTTTTAGGTCACAAAAATTATAAACTTTCTGTTAGTGCCATTAATTTTCAAATTTGAATAGTTTAAATTTGATTTTTTTGAAATATGTGTGAATCACTAGTTTATGAATAACTTTACTAAAAAAATAGATTTTTGAGTGATTCTTTTCCCTGCTATTTGGTAAGTTTTAGGTTATTTTAAATATCTGTTTTAATCAAAAACATATTTGATTATTTTAGTTTGCCATTAAAGTTTCTAACAAAAATTTCTTTATGAAACTTCCTTTTGCTACTAATGTTTCGAACAAAAAATACTTTGATAATTTTAGTTGCATAAATTTTATATAATTTTAATTTCAAAAATACTAGAGGTTTATAAAAGATTTTTAGTTGATTCCTTTTGCTATTAGAGTTTTATAAAAGCTTTTTAGTTGATTATTTTTTGCTATTGAAGAATATTATAGTTTTGTTTTAGTTGATCATAATAGAATATTTTAATTGATTATTTTTAGTTCATTTTTTTCTATTAGAGTTTCATAAAAGTTTTCTAGATCATTCTTTTTGCTATTAGTTCATTTTTTGAGCTAAATGACGCTGAAATTGAAAAGCACTACGAATGAACTCTGAAAAGGTTGAAAGTTGGCATGGTATCATCATTTCACCCACATAGCATGTGCTAAAAACTTGAGAGGGTTGCGGCAAAAACTGGATGCACTTCATGTACAAAAGGAACAATCTCGTTCGAAGTATGAGGGTTTCGGACAAAAACTCATCTGTTACAAAGGGAATTCATTTTTTTAACCTTATTTGAACTCTAGACTTTTTGTGTGTTCAAATGCACCATTCAAAGCCACATAATCAATTTTCAACCCTTTCTGACTTCATTTGGTATTTTTCATGCATTTACTGATTTTTTGAGCTAAATGACCATGAAATTGAAAAGCACTACAAATGAACTCTGAAAAGGTTGAAAGTTGGCATGGTACCATCATTTCACACACATAGCATGTACTAAAAAGTTGAGAGGGTTACGACAAAAACTGGATGCACTTCGTCTACGAAAGGGACAATCTCTTTCGAAGTGTCAGGATTTCGCACGAAAACTTGTCTGTTACAAAGGGGTTTCATGTTTTTGAACTTATTTGAACTCCAGACCTTTTGTGTGTTCAAAATGCACCATTAAAAGCCACATCATCAATTTTCAACCCTTTCTGACTTCATTTGGTATTTTTCATGCATTTATTGATTTGTTTTGAGCTAAATGACCATGCAATTGAAAAGCACTACAAATGAACTCTGAAAAGGTTGAAAGTTGGCATGGTACCATCATTTCACACACATAGCATGTGATCAAAAATTGAGACGGTTACGGCAAAAACTGGATGCACTTCGTCTACGAAAGGGACAATCTCTTTCGAAGTATCAAGGTTTCGGACGAAAACTCGTCTGTTACAAAGGGGTTTCATGTTTTTGAACTTATTTCAACTATAGACTTTTTGTGTGTTCAAAATGCACCATTAAAAGCCACATCATCAATTTTCAACCCTTTCTGACTTTATTTGGTATTTTTCATGTATTTACTAATTTATTTTCAGCTAAATGACCATGAAATTGAAAAGCACTACAAATCAACTCTGAAAAGGTTGAAAGTTGGCATGGTATCATCATTTCACCCACTTCGTGTACAAAACGGATAATCTCTTTTGAAGTATCAGGGTTTCGGAAGAAAACTCATCTATTACAAAGGTGTTTCATTTCTTCACATGTAACTACGGTGATATTCTCAATCAACGACATCATCATAACTTTTTCTTCGCTTGTGTCCTTTGCTTATTGCGTCGTAACCATGGATAATCTTCATCATTTAAGAGGGTGCGTGGGTCAACCTTGATTCTGAAGGGAGGAATTTCATGAAACTTTTCATAATCTTCAGACATGTTTGTCTTGCCCTCCAATCCCACGATGTCTCTTTTTCCTGAAAGAACTATGTGGCCTTTTGGCTCATCATATGATGTATTCGCTTCCTTATCTTTTCTTTTTCTTGGTTTGGTAGGCATGTCCTTCACATAGAAAACCTGCGCCACATCATTGGCTAGGACGAATGGTTCGTCTGTGTACCCAAGATTGTTCAGATCCACCGTTGCCATTCCGTACTGTGGGTCTACCTATACCCCGTCTCCTAAGAGATTGACCCATTTGCACTGAAACAAAGGGACCTTAAAATCATGTGCATAGCCGAGTTCCCATATGTCCACTATGTAACCATAATATGTGTCATTTCCCCTCTTGGTTGCTACATCAAAGCGGACACCACTGTTTTGGTTGGTGCTCTTTTGATCTTGGGCGATCGTGTAAAATGTATTCCCATTTATCTCGTACCCTTTGTAAGTCAATATAGTCGAAGATGGTCCCTTGGCCAACGAGTACAGCTCATCAGAAATAGTGTTGTCACACATAAGGCATGTTTGCAACTAACTGCCGAAAGTCCTGATGTGTTCAGATGTAATCCAGTCATCACACTGCTCCTGATGTTTGGAGCACAGAATATTCTTGTGTTCATCGACATATGGGGTCACCAAGGTAGATGGCATACAACCTTCTTTGTTGTGTATGTACTGTTGGGCAATTCGTTATCCTTTGGAAGCTTCTTCTTAAATAATTTCAGTGGCTTCTCAAATCCTTTGTCAGGTACACCATTCTCTGCCTTCCAGTGCAGCAATTCCAGTGTGGTACCGAGCTTTGTGTTGCCATCTTCGCAATTGGGGTACAACCCTTTTTTGTGATCCTCTAACATGCGATCGAACTTGAACTTCTCATTTTCACTTTCGCATTGTCTCTTTGCATCAGAAATGACCCGGCGAAGATCATCATCGGGCACATCGTCTGGTTCCTCTTAATCGTCATCTTCCCCCGTTGCAGCATCACCATATTCAGGAGGCACATAGTTGTCATCAACCTCTTGTTCTTCATTGTCTTCCATCATAACCCCTCTTTCTCCGTGCTTGGTCCAAACATTATAGTGTGGCATAAAAACCCTTCTCAAGCAGGTGGAAGTGTAGGGTTTTAGAGGTGGAGAAAGCCTTCGTATTCTCACACACAGTACATGGACAATGCATAAAACCATTTTGCTTGTTTTCCTCAGCCGCTTCGAGAAAATTATGCAGGCCCTTAATATAGTCGGAGGTGCGTCGGTCACCATACATCCATTGTCGGTTCATCTGCGTGCGTTATATAATAAAGTGTATTTAAAACCATTACAATATATCATGAATAGAGAAGTGACCAAATTAATATAAATTCATCATCACATTAAAGCCAAAGTACAATAGTGACCGAAATAAATACATAAAGTTCATACATAGTTCTCATTATTGAACAACATATAGCTCTCTAGAGTATCTAATTAAAACATACATTGAAACTATATAGAAAAAATTAAATTCAACAACAAATGCGATCATAACCGCTACTAAGGTACCAATTGATCCAACGACATAATGATAGTAAGCCTCAGTATGAATGTCATATATTTTTTATCCTAATCTTCAAGCGCATTGCATACATCTTGATCTTGTGATCATCGACGACATCAGCAACATGCAACTCCAACTTCATCTTATCCTCTTCAACTCTTTGTAATTTTTCTTTCAAGTAATTGTTTTGTTTTTTAACCAAATTTAACTTCTCGACAAGAATTTCTATGTTGGTTAGAATTTCCGGTTCACACACCTCCTAGATTAAAAAATCAATGTCACGTTGGTCGCCATAATTGTCATAAACACTAAGTAAAACAAATAGTTATAAAATATAATAGATACCACATCCGAATCATAGACAGGACGAGGGCCGATGGAGGCGGATACCAAAACCATCGCACTATATAATAACAAAGAATAATAAAAGTAAGAAAATTACACAAGTATCTATCTAAATCATACAAGTAAGAACTTATTTAGAAAGAAGATAAGAAGAAGAGGCTAACCACGGTAGTGCTGGTGCCGAGATGGGAGCGGGTGATCATGTTGGGGAATGTTGCATGGGAAACAAAAAATTTACTACGCACACGCAAGATCTATCCATGGTGATGAGCATCTACGAGAGGGAGAGTGGATCTACCTACACTTGTAGATCGCTAAACGGGAGGCATTAAGAAACACGGTTGGTGTAGTCGAACGTCTTCGCGGTCCAAATAGCCGAGCGTCCCATGATCTCATCAAGATCCGTCCCGCGATCCAATCATGATCCATCCCGCGATCTCATCACAATTTGTCCTGCGATCCAATCACGAATCGTCTCGCGATCTTGATCACGGTCCTTCCGATCTAGCACCGAACGGACGACACCTTCGCGTTAAGCACATGTACAGCTTGATGACGACCTCCGCCTTCTTGATCCAGCAAGAGGGAGCGGAGAGGTAGACGAGTTCTCCGGCAGTGCGATGGTGGTGTGGCGATGGTGGTGGAGTAATTCGAGCAGGGCTTCGCCTAAGCACTGCTGAAACCGATCTAGAGGAGAAACTACGGACTAGAGGAGAGGGTTACACGTGGCTGAAAATCTGTGTGCAAAAACCCTAAAACCTCTAGTATATATAGGAGGAGGAGAGGAGGAGGCATGGTGCAAGGGCCAGACCATGGTGGCTTCGGCCGAAGTGGAGAGGAGGAGTCCTCCTCCTCCACTCCTAGTAGGATTAGGACTCCTTCCTTATTTCCACCTTTTTGCCTTTTTCCACCTTTTCCACTTTGGACTTCCTTCCCAGCCGCATGGGCCTTCTATGGGGCTTTGGCCAGCCCACTAAGGGCTGGTATTCATCCTCCCACAGCCCATGTAGCCTCTTGTGTCGAAATACTCCTCCCGATGGTCCCCCGGTACCCTTCCGGCACTCCCGTACACTACCGATGAGCCCGAAACCTTTCCGGTGACCAAAACAGGACTTCCTATATATCAATCTTTACCTCCGGACTATTCCGAAGCTCCTCGTGATGTCCGGGATCTCATCCGGTACTCCAAACAATCTTCCGTCACCACCATGCATAAATCTATACTACCGAAACGTCACCAAACCTTAAGTGTGCAAAGCCTGCGGGTTCGAGAACTATGTAGACATGACTAAGACACCTCTACAGTCAATAACCAATAGCGGTACCTAGATGCCCATATTGATTCCTACATATTCTACGAAGATCTTTATCGGTCGAACCTCTATGTCAAGCATTCAGTTAATCCCGTATGATGTTCCCTTTGTTCTTCGGTATGTTACTTGCCCGAGATTCGATCGTCGATATCTCCATACCTAGTTCAACCTCGTTACCGGGAAATCTCTTTACTCGTTTCCATAATACAAGATCCTGTGACTAACACTTAGTCACATTGATTGCAAGGCTTGTTGTGATGTTGTATTATCGAGTGGACCCTGAGATACCTCTCCGTCACACTGAGTAACAAATCCTAGTCTTGATCCATACCAACCCAACAGACACCTTCAGAGATACGTGTAGATAACTTTATAGTCACCCAGTTACGTTGCGACGTTTGATACACACAAGGCACTCCTCCGGTGTCGGTGAGTTGCATGATCTGATGGTCATAGGAACACATACTTGACATGCAGAAAACAGTAGCAATAAACTGACATGATCAAATGCTACGTTTATAGTTTGGGTCTTGTCCATCACATCATTCTCCTAATGATGTGATCCTGTTATCAAATGACATCTTATGTCCATGTCTAGGAAACCTTAACCATCTTTGATCAACGAGCTAGTCCGAGCTAGTCTATTAGAGGCATACTAGGGACACGATGTTGTCTATGTATCCACACACGTATCTGAGTTTCCGATCAATACAATTTTAGCCTGGATAATAAACGATTATCATGAACAAGGAAATATGATAATAACTAATTTATTATTGCCTCTAGGGCATATTTCCAACAGTCTCCCACTTGCACTAGGGTCAATAACCTAGTTCACGTCACCATGTGATTCGCATTGTTATGAATCTTACACCCAATGAGTTCTGGGGCTTGATCATGCTTTGCATATGAGAGAGATCTTTTAGTTAACAGGTCTGCGACATTCAGATCCATGTGTACTTTGCAAATCTCTATGTCATACTGTAGACACTGCTACCACAATCCACTTGGAGCTACTCCAAATCGATGCTCGACTATATGTATCCGGATTTCTACTGAGTCATTCAGATTGGTGTTAAAGCTTGCATCGACGTAACTCTTTATGATGAACTCTTTATCACCTCCATAATCGAGAAACATCTCCTTAGTGTTGGGAGACGTAGTAGTAAATCAAAATTTTCCTACATATTCACCAAGACCCATCTATGGAGAAACCAGCAACGAGTAAGGGGAGAGCGCATCTTCATACCTCTTAAGATAGCGAAGTTGAAGCGTTACAAGTACGCCGTTGGTGGAGTCATACTCGCAGCGATTCAGATCGCGGTGGACTCCGATCTTAGCACCGAACAACGGCACCTCCGCGTTCAACACACATGCAGCCCGGTGACATCTCCTATGCCTTGATCTAGCAAGGAGGAAGGAGAGGTTGAGGGAGAGCTCCGGCAGCATGACGGCGTGGTGATGGTGGAGCTGCGTGGTACTCCGGCAGAGCTTCACTAAGCACTATGGAGGACGAGGAGAAGGAGGAGTAGGGCTGCACCGTGGGAGAGAGAGATGCGTGTCTCCGGCATCCCCAAGGGGTCCTCTATTTATAGGAGAAGGAGGAGGAGGGAGGGCTGCGCCCTAGGGTTCCCACCCAAGGGTGGTGCGGCAGCCTCCAGTTCCCATCTGGTCGGCGGCCAAGAGGGAGAGGGGTGCGGCTGCCCTAGGGTGGGACTTTGGGCCCATGTGCCCTAGGGTTTGCCCCCCTCCCACTTCAGCTGCGCCTTGGGCCCTTGTGAGGGGCGCACTAGCCCACCTAGGGCTGGTTCCCTCCCAGTTGTGGCCCATGCAGCCCTCTGGGGCTGGTGGCCCAACTTGGTGGACCCCCGGACCCTTCCGGTGGTCCCGGTACATTACCGGTAATTCCCGAAACATTTCCGGTGACCAAAACCTCACTTCCTATATATGAATCTTTACCTCTGGACCATTCCGGAGCTCCTCATGACGTCCGGCATCTCATCCTGGACTCCGAACAACCTTCAGTGACCACATACACTATTTCCCTATAACCCTAGCATCATCAAACCTTAAGTGTGTAGACTCTACGGGTTCGGGAGACACGTAGACATGACCAAGACACCTCTCCGGTGAATAACCAACAGCGGCATCTGGATACCCATGTTGGCTCCCACATGCTCCACGATGATCTCATCGGATGAACCATGATGTCGGGGATTCAATCAATCCCGTATACAATTCCCTTTGTCTACCTGTACGATACTTGCCCGAGATTCGATCGTCGGTATCCCTATACCTTGTTCAATCTCGTTACCGGCAAGTCTCTTTACTCGTTCCGTAACACATCATCCCATGGCCAACTCCTTAGTCACATTGAGCCCATTATGATGATGTCTTACCGAGTGGGCCCAGAGATACCTCTCCGTCATACGGAGTGACAAATCCCAGTCTCGATTCGTGCCAACCAAATAGACACTTTCGGAGATACCCGTAGAATACCTTTATAGCCACCCAGTTACGTTGTGACGTTTGGCACACCCAAAGTATTCCTACGGTATCCAGGAGTTGCACAATCTCATGGTCTAAGGAAATGATACTTGACATTATAAAAGCTTTAGCATACGAACTACACGATCTTGTGCTATGCTTAGGATTGGGTCTTGTCCATCACATCATTCTCCTAATGATGTGATCCCGTTATCAACAACATCCAATTTCCGTGATCATGAAACCGTGACCATCAATTTATCAACGAGCTAGCCAACTAGAGTCTCACTAGGGACATGTTGTGGTCTATGTATTCACACATGCATTATGGTTTCCGGTTAATACAATTATGGCATGAACAATAGACAATTATCATGAACAAGGAAATACAATAATAACCATTTTATTATTGCCTCAGGGCATATTTCCAACTGTATCCCACTTGCACTAGAGTCAATAATCTAGTTACACTTTGATGAATCGAACACCCATAGAGTTCTGGTGTTGATCATGTTTCGCTGGTGAGAGAGGTTTAGTCAACGGATCTGCGACATTCAGATCCGTATGTACTTTACAAATATCTATATCTCCCTCCTGAATGTAATCACGGATGGAGTTGAAGCGGTGCTTGATGTGTCTTGTCTTCTTGTGAAACCTGGGCTCCTTGGCAATGGCAATAGCTCTAGTGTTGTCACAGAATAGAGTCATTGGGCCCGATGCATTGGGAATTACTCCTAGGTCGGTGATGAACTCCTTCATCTAGACTCCTTCCTTTGCCGCTTCTGAAGCAGCTATATACTCCGCTTCACATGTAGATGCCGCCACGATGTTTTGCTTGCTGCTGCCCCAGCTGACTGCCCCTCCGTTCAAAATATACACGTATCCGGTTTGTGACTTGGAGTCATCCGGAACTATGTTGAATCTAGCATCGACGTAACCCTTTATGACGAGCTCTTCAGCACCTCCATATACGAGAAACATGTCCTTTGTCCTTTTCAGGTACTTCAGGATATTCTTGACCCCTGTCCAGTGCTCCCCTCCGGGATCACTTTGGTACCTCCCTACCAAACTTATGGCAAGGTTCACATCAGGTCTGGTACACAACATGGCATACATAATAGAGCCTATGGCTGAAGCATAGGGGATGACACTCATCTCTTCTCTATCCTTTGCCGTGCTCGGGCATTGAGTCATACTCAATCTCACGCCCTGTAACACAGGCAAGAACCCCTTCTTGGACTGATCCATATTGAACTTCTTCAGTATCTTGTCAAGGTATGTCCTTTGTGAAAGACCTATGAGGCGTCTCGATCTATCTCTATAGATCTTGATGCCTAATATGTAAGCAAATTCTCCAAGGTCCTTCATTGAAAAACATTTATTCAAGTAGGCCTTTACACTTTCCAAGATTTCTATATCATTTCCCATCAATAATATGTCGTCTACATATATTATGAGGAATGCTACAGAGCTCCCACTCACTTTCTTGTAAATACATGGTTATCCATTAACCTGTATGAATCCAAACGCTTTAATCACCTCATTAAAGCGAATGTTCCAACTCCGAGATGCTTGCACTAGCCCATAGATGGAGCGCTGGAGCTTGCATACCTTGTTAGCATCTTTAGGATCGACAAAACCTTCCGGCAACATCATATATAGTTCTTCCTTAAGGAAACCATTAAGGAATGCCATTTTAATGTCCATTTGCCAGATCTCATAATCATAAAATGCGACAATTGCTAACATGATTCAGACAGACTTCAGCATCGCTACGGGTGAGAAAGTCTCATCGTAGTCAACTCCTTGAACTTGTCGATAACCCTTAGCGACAAGCCGAGTCTTATAGACGGTCACATTACCATCCGTGTCAGTCTTCTTCTTAAAGATCCATTTATTTTCTATGGCTCGCGTATCATCAGGCAAGTCCACCATAGTCCATACTTTGCTCTCATACATGGATCCTATCTCGGATTTCATGGCTTCAAGCCATTTGTTGGAATCCAGGCCCGCCATTGCTTCTTCATAGTTCGAAGGTTCACCGTTGTCCAACAACATGATCTCCAGGACAGGGTTGCCGTACCACTCTGGTGCGGAACGTGTCCTAGTGGACCTTCGACGTTCAATAGTAACTTGATCTGAAGTTTCATGATCATGATCATTAACTTGCTCTCCAACCGGTGCGGGATCCACAAATACAACTTCCTATGCTGTGCTACTTTCCAGTTCGAGTGGAGGTACAATTACCTCATCAAGTTCTATTTTCCTCCCACTTACTTCTTTCGATAGAAACTCTTTCTCAAGAAAGGATCCATTCATGGCAACAAAGACTTTGCCTTCGGATCTGAGGTAGAAGGTATACCCAATAGTTTCTTTGGGGTATCCTATGAAGACGCACTTTTCCTCTTTGGGTTCGAGCTTCTCAGGTGTAAGTTTCTTCACATAAGCATCGCATCGCCAAACTTTTAGAAGCGACAACTTAGGTTTCTCTCCAAACCATAATTCATACGGTGTCGTCTGAACGGATTTAGATGGTGCCCTATTTAAAGTGAATGCGGCCAGCTCTAATGCATATCCCTAGAATGATAGTGGTAAGTCGGTAAGAGACATCATAGATCGCACCATATCCAATAGAGTGCGATTACGACGTTCAGACACACCATTTCGCTGAGGTGTGCCTGACGGCGTGAGCTGTGAAACAATTCCACATTTCCTTAGGTGCGTGCCAAACTAGTGACTTAAATATTCTCTGCCATGATCAGATCATAGGAACTTTATTTTCCTGTCATGTTGATTCTCTACCTCACTCTAAAATTCCTTGAACCTTTCAAAGGTTTCATACTTGTGTTTCATTAAGTAGACATACCCATATCTGCTTAAGTCATAAGTGAGGGTGAGAACATAACGGTATCCATCGCGAGCCTCAACGCTCATTGGACCACATACATCGGTATGTATTATCTCTAACAAGTCAGTTTCTCGCTCCATTGTTCCGGAGAATGGAGTTTTGGTCATCTTTCCCATGAGGCATGGTTCGCACGTGTCAAATGATTCAAAATCAAGAGACTCGAAAAGTCCATTAGCATGGAGTTTCTTCATGCGTTTGACACCAATATGACCAAGAAGGCAGTGCCACATGTAAGTGGGACTATCGTTATCAATCTTACATCTTTTGGTACTCACACTACGGACATGTGTAACATCACGTTCGATATTCATCAAAAATAAACCATTGATCAGCGGGGCATGACCATAAAACATTTCTCTCATATAAATAGAACAACCATTATTCTCAGATTTAAATGAGTAGCCATCTGACATCAAACGAGATCTAGATACAATGTTCATGCTCAAAGCTGGTACTAAATAACAATTATTGAGGTTTAAAACTAATCCCAAAGTTGATGTAGAGGTAGTGTGCCAACGGCGATCACATCGACCTTGGAACCATTCCTGACGCGCATCGTCACCTCGTCCTTTGCCAGTCTTCACTTATTCCACAACTCCTGCTTGGAGTTACAAATGTGAGCAACTGCACCAGTATAAAATACCTAGGAGCTACTATGAGCGCTAGTTAGGGACACATCAATAACAAGTATATCACATATACCTTTAATGTTGCCGGCCTTCTTATCCGCTAAGTACCTGGGGCAGTTCCGCTTCCATTGACCGGTACCCTTGCAATAAAAGCACTCAGTTTCAGGCTTGGGTCCATGCTTGTTCTTCCCGGAAACTTGCTTACCGGGTGTGGCAACAACTTTGCCGTCCTTCTTGAAGTTCTTCTTACCCTTGACTTTCTTGAAACTATTGGTCTTATTCACCATCAACACTTGATGCTCCTTTTTGATCTTGACCTCTGCTGATTTCAGCATCGAGTACAACTCAGGAATGGACTTCTCCATACCCTACATGTTGTAGTTCATCACAAAGATCTTGTACCTAGGTGGACGCGACTGGAGGATTCTGTCAATGACCGAGTCATCCGGGAGATTAACTCCCAGCTGAGTCAAGCGGTTGTGCAACCCAGACATCTTGAGTGTGTGCTCACTGACGGAACTATTTTCCTCCATCCTACAACTAAAGAACTTGTCAGAGACGTCATATCTCTCGACCCGGGCATGAGCTTGGAAAACAAGTTTTATCTCTTGGAACATATCATATGCTCCGTGTTGCTCAAAATGCTTTTGGAGCCCCGGTTCGAAACTGTAAAGCATGCCGCAGTGAACAAGGGAGTAATCATTGCAGCGTGACTGCCAAGCATTCATAACGTCTTGTTCTGCTGGGAAAATGGGTGCGTCATCTATCGGTGCATCAAGGGCATACAATCTTTTGGAAGCTATGAGGATGATCCTCAAGCCACGGACCCAGTCCGCATAGTTGCTTCCATCATCTTTCTGCTGGTTTTCTCTAGGAACGCGTTGAAGTTGAGGGTGACACTAGCGTTGGCCATTGGATCTACAGTATAGCTTGTAAAGAAAATTTTAGACTAAGTTCATGATAATTAAGTTCACATATTCAAATTATTTAATGAACTCCCACTTAGATAGACATCTCTCGAGTCATCCAAGTGATACATGATCCATGTCAACTAGACCGTGTTCGATCATCACGTGAGACCGACTAGTCATCCATGGTGAACATCTCCATGTTGATTGCATCTACTATACGACTCATGTTCGACCTTTGGGTCTTCTGTTTTCCGAGGCCATGTCTGTACATGGTAGGCTCATCAAGTCAACCTAAGTGTTTCACGTGTGTAAATCTGGCTTACACCCGTTGTATGTGAACGTTAGAACCTATCACACCGATCATCACATGGTGCTTCGGAAAAACGATCCTTAGCAACGTTGCATAGTTAGGGTGAACACATTTCTTGAAATTTTGTTGAGAGATCATCTTATTTACTACCATCATTGTAAGAAAATATGATGTAAACATGATAAACATCACATGCAATCAATATAGTGACATGATATGGCCAATATCATCTTGCTCCTTTGATCTCCATCTTCGGGGCACCCTGATCATCACTGTCATTGGCACGACACCATGATCCCCATCATCATGATCTCCATCATCATGTCTTCATGAAGTTGTCTCGCCAACTATTACTTCTACTACTATGGCTAACGATTAGCAATAAAGTAAAGTAATTACATGGCATTTATGATTGACACGCAGGTCATACAATAAATTAAGATAACTCCTATGGCTCCTGCCGGTTGTCATACTCATCGACATGCAAGTCGTGAATCCTATTACAAGAACATGATTAGTCTCATACATCACAATGCATCACATCACATCCTTTGGCCATATCACATCACAAGGCATATGCTGCAAAACAAGTTAGACGTCCTCTAATTTGTAGTTGCAAGTTTTTACGTGGCTGCTATAGGTTTCTAGCAAGAACGTTTCTTACCTACACCAAAACCACAATGTGATATGCCAATTGTTATCAACCCTTCATAAGGACCCTTTTCATCGAATCCAATCCGACTAAGGTGGGAGAGACAGACACCCGCTAGCCACCTTATGCAACAAGTGCATGTCAGGCGGTGGAACCGGTCTCACGTAAGCATACGTGTAAAGTTGGTGCGGGCCGCTTCATCCCACAATACTATCGAATCAAGATAAGACTAGTAACGGCAAGCAAATTAATAAGATCGACGCCCACAATAACTTGTGTTCTACTCGTGCATAGATTCTACGCATAGACCTAGCTCATGATGTCACTGTTGGGAGACGCAGTAGTAAATCTAAATTTTCCTACGTGTTCACCAAGATCCATCTATGGAGAAACCAGCAACGAGTAAGGGGAGAGTGCATCTTCGTACCTTTGAAGATCACGGAGCGGAAGCATTACAAGAACGCGGTTGGGGGAGTCATACTCGCAGCGATTCAGATCGCGGTGGACTCCGATCTTAGCGCCGAACAACGGCGCCTCCGCGTTCAACGCACGTGCAGCCCCGTGACATCTCCTACGCCTTTATCCAGTAAGGAGGAAGGAGAGGTTGAGGGAGAGCTCTGGCAGCACGACGACATGGTGACGGTGGAGCTGCGTGGTACTCTGGCAGAGCTTCGCTAAGCACTACGGAGGACGAAGAGAAGGAGGAGTAGGGCTGTGCCGTGGGAGAGAGAGATGCGTGTCTCCGGCGGCCCCAAGGTCTCCTCTACTTATAGGAAGAGGAGGAGGGAGGGCTGCGCCCTAGGGTTCCCACCCTAGGGTGGTGCGGCAGCCTCCAGATCCCATCTGGCCGGCGGCCAAGAGGGAGAGGTGTGCGGCTGCCCTAGGGTGGGCCTTAGGGCCCATCTGCCCTAGGGTTTGCCCCCCTCCCACTTTAGTTGCGCCTTGGGCCCTTTTTGGGGGGGGGGGCGCACCAACCCACCTAGGGGCTCGTTCCCTCCCAGTTGCGGCCCATGCAGCCCTCTGGGGCTGGTGGCCCCACTTGGTGGACCCCCGAAACCCTTCCGGTGGTCCCGGTATGTTACCGATAACTCCTAAAACATTTTTGGTGACCAAAACCTCACTTCCTATATATGAATCTTTACCTCCAAACCATTATGGAGCTCCTCGTGATGTCCGGGATCTCATCCGGGACTCCGAGCAACCTTCGGTAATCATGTACACTATTTCCCTATAACCCTAGCATCATCGAACCTTAAGTGTGTAGACCCTACGGGTACGGGAGACACGTAGACATGACCGAGACACCTCTTCGGTCAATAACCAACAGCAAGATCTGGATACCCATGTTGGCTCCCACATGCTCCACGATGATCTCATCGGATGAACCACGATGTCGGGGATTCAATCAACCCCGTTTACAATTCCCTTTGTCTACCGGTATGATACTTGCCCGAGATTCGATCGTCGGTATCCCTATACCTTGTTCAATCTCGTTACTGGCAAGTCTCTTTACTCATTCCATAACACATCATCCCGTGGACAACTCCTTAGTCACATTGAGCTCATTATGATGATGTCTTACCGAGTGGGCCCAGAGATACCTCTCCATCATACGGAGTGACAAATCCCAGTCTCGATTCGTGCCAACCCAACAGACACTTACGGAGATACCCGTAGCATACCTTTATAGCCACCAAGTTACGTTTTGACATTTGGCACACCCAAAGTATTCCTATGGTATTCGGGAGTTGCACAATCTCATGGTCTAAGGAAATGATACTTGACATTAGAAAAGCTTTAGCAGACGAACTACACGATCTTGTGCTATGCTTAGAATTGGGTCTTGTCCATCACATCATTCTCCTAATGATGTGATCTCGTTATCAACAACATCCAATGTCATGATCACGAAACCGTGACGATCTATTGATCAACGAGCTAGTCAACTAGAGGATCACTAGGGACATGTTGTGGTCTATGTATTCACACATGCATTATGGTTTCCGATTAATACAACTGTTGCATGAACAATCGACAATTATCATGAACAAGGAAATACAATAATAACCATTTTATTATTGCCTCTAGGGAATATTTCCAAAACTTAGTCCTCTGGTTACTAAGGATAATTTTGACCGTTGTCCAGTAATCCACTCTTGGATTACTCTTGTACCCCTTGATAGACTTATGGCAAGGCACACACAGGTGCGGTACACAACATGACATACTATATAGAGCCTGTGCCTAAGGCATAGGGGATGACGTTCGTCCTTTCTCTTGCTTCTGCCATGGCCGAGCTTCGAGTCTCACTCAACTTCACACCTTACAAATCAGGCAAGAACTCTTTCTCTGTCTGATCCATTTTGAAATCTTTCAAAATCTTGTCAAGGTATGTACTCATTGAAAGTCTCATCAAGCATCTTGATCTATCTTTATAGATCTTGACGCTCAACAATTAGGTAGCTTTATCCAGGTTTTCCTTTGAAAAAATCTTTTCAAACAACCCTTTATGGTTTCCAGAAATTCTACATCATTTCCGATCAACAATATGTCAATCACATATGCTTATCAGAAACTCTATAGTGCTCCCACTCACTTTATTGTAAATACAAGTTTCTCATAAATTTTGTATAGACTCAAAAACTTTGATCACCTCATCAAAGCATATATTCAACTCTGAGATGCTTGCTCCAGTCCATAGAATCATCACTGGAGCTTGCACATCCTTAAGGAAGGAAATGATGTTTTGACATCCACCTGCCAGATTTCATAATTGAAAAATGTAGCAACTGCTAACATAATTCCAAAAGACTTTAGCATCTCTACAAGTGAGAAAGTCTCATCTCAGTCAACTCCTTGAACTCGTCGGAAACTTCTTTGCGACAAGTCAAGCTTTATAAATGGCGACATTTACCATCAGCGTCTGTCTCCATCTCAAAGGTCCAACGAGCCGTCCAACGAGCAAGTCTAGCAAAGTTTACACTTGGTTTTCATACATGGATCCTTTCTTGGATTTCATGGCCTCTAACCATTTGTCGGAATCCGGGCCCATCATCGCTTCTCCATAGCTCGTAGGTTCATCGTTGTCCAACAACATGACCTCCAAGACAGGGTTGTCATACCACTCAGGAGCAGTACGCGTCCTTGTCGACCAACGAGGTTCAATAGTCACTTGATCCGAAGATTCATGATCATCGTCATTAACTTCTTCTTAAATTGACATAGGCTACATAGAAACATCTTTCTGCGCTGCGCTACTCTCTGGTTAAACAAAGGTTCAACAACCTCATCAAGTTCTATTTTCCTCCCACTCAATTCTTTTGAGAGAAACTCTTTCTCGAGAAAGGACCTGTTTTAGCATCAAACACTTTGCACTCGGATCTGAGATAGAAGGTATACCCAACTGTTCTTAGGGTATTCTATGAAGATGCATTTGTCCGCTTTGGGTTCGAGCTCATTAGGTGAAAACCTTTTTCACATAAGTGTGGCATCCCCAAACAGTAAGAAATGACAGCTTAGGTTTCAGCCAAACCAAAATTCATACGGTGTCATCTCAATAGACTTAGATGGTGTCCCTTTTAAAGTGAATGTAGTTGTATCTAATGCATAACCCCAAAACGATAATGGCAAATCGATAATAGACATCATAGTTCGTACAATATCCAATAGAGCATGACTACGACATTCGGACACACCATCACACTATGGTGTTCCAGGCGGCGTAAGTTGTGAAACAACTTTCACATTGTCTAAAGTTGTATGCCAAACTTGTAACTCAGATATTCACCTCCATGATCATATCATAGACATTTTTATCTTCTTGTCACGATGATCTTAAACTTCACTCTGAATTTCTTTGAACTTTTCAAACATTTCAGACTTGTGTTTCATTAAGTAAATATACTCACATATACTCAAATCATCAGTGAAGATAAGAAATAACCATATCCATTGCATGCTACAACACTCATTGGACCACATACATCAACATATATCATTTCCAATAAGTTACTAGCCCACTCCATCATACCGAAAACGGGGTCCTTAGTCATCTTGCCCAAGAGGCATGGTCCGCATGTCTCAACCGATTCAAAATCGAATGATTCCAAAGATCCATCAGCATGGAGTTTCTTCATGCGATTTATACCGATATGACATTTAGCGGCAGTGCCAAAAGTATGTTGTACTATCATTATTAACTTTGTATCTTTTGGCATCAATGTTATGAACATGTGTATTACTATGATCAAGATTCAACAAACCATTCTCATTGGGTGCATGACCATTGAAGGTATTATTCATGTAAATAGAATAACCATTATTCTCTAACTTAAATTCATAACCGTGTTGCAATAAACATGATCTAATCATGTTCATGCTTAACGCAAACACCATATAACATTTATTTAGGTTCGTCACTAATCCTGAAGGTAGAGAGAGCGTGCGATGTTTATCACCTCAAACTGGGAGACATTTCCAACATACATCGTCACCTCACCCTTAGCTAGTCTCCGTTTATTCGGTAGCTTTTATTTCGAGTTACTAACATTAGCAACCGAACCAGTATCCAATACTCAGGTGCTACTCGGAGTACCAGCAAGATACACATCAATAACACGTATATCAAAATATAATTCTGTTGACATTGCCAGCCTTCTTATCTACCAAGTATCTGGGGTTGTTTCGCTTCAGCGACCGCTCTCCTCATAATAGAAGCACTTAGTCTCGGGTTTGGGTCCAACTTTGGGTTGCTTCACTGGAGTAGCAACTGACTTGCTATCCATGAAGTTTCCCTCCTTGCCCTTGCCCTTCTCGAAACTAGTGGTTTTACTAACCATCAACACTTGATGCTCCTTCTTGATTTCTACCTTTCTGATGTCAAACATTGTGAATAGCTCAGGGATCATCAATTCTATCCCTGGCATTTCATAGTTCATCACTAAGCTCTAGTAGCTTAGTGATAGTGACTTGGAGAACTATATCAATCACTATCTTATCTGGAAGATAAACTCCCACTCAATTCAAGCGATTGTAGTACCCAGACAATCTGAGCACATGCTCAATGATTGAGCTATTCTCCTTCATCTTGCAGGCAAAGAATCTTGTTGGAGATCTCATATCTCACAACAAGGGCACGAGCCTGAGATCCCAATTTCAGCTCTTAGAACATCTCATATGGTCCATGGCGTTCAAACGTTTTGAGCCTCAATTCTAAGTTGTAATGCATGACATGCTGAACTATCAAGTAGTTATCAGAACATGCCTGTCAGATGTTCACAATATCTACTGACGATGTTAGAGGGGGTGGCGCACCGAGCGCTGCATTCAGGACATAAGCCTTCTGTGCAGCAATGAGGACAGTCCTCAGATCACGGACGCCGTCCGCAATATTTCTATCATCATCTTTCAACTCTATTTCTCTAGGAACATATAAAAATTCAAGGGAGCTATAGCGTGAGCTAGTACTCTACAACATAATTTCCAAAGACACTACTGACTATGTTCATGATAATAACTTCAATTAATCATATTACTTAAGAACTCCCACTCAAATTAACATCCCTCCGGTTACGAGTGATACATGATCCAAATTCACCAACTCAAGTCCGATCATCACGTGAGTTGAGGTGGTTTAAATGATGAACATCATCATGTTGATCATATCTACTATATGACTCATGTTTGACCTTTCGGTCTCTTGTGTTCCAAGGCCATGTCTGTACAAGATAGGCTCGTGAAGTTTAACCCGAGTGTTTCGCATGTGCAACATTGGCTTGCACCCGTTGTATGTGAACGTAGAGTCTATCACACCCGATCATCACGTGGTGTCTCGACACGACGAACTTTCGCAACGGTACACACTCGGGGAAAACACAATTTATCTTGACATTTAAGTGAGGGATCACCTTATAATGCTACCGTCATCCTAAGCAAAACAAGGTGCATAAAAGTATTAACATCACATGCAAATCATAAGTGACATGATATGGCCATGAACTTGTGCTTTTGATATCCATCTTGAAGGCACCGGCATGATCTCCATCGTCACTAGCATGACACCATGATCTCCATCATCTTGATCTCCATCAACGTGTCTCCATCGGGGTTGTTGTGCCCACCATGCTTCTACTACTATGGCCACCGTTTAGCGATAAAGTAAAGCATTACATAGCGCTTAATGATTGACACGCAGATCATACAATAATTAAAGACAACCCGATGGCTCCTGCCGGTTGCCGTACTCTTCAACATGCAAGTCGTGATATTCTATACAACACATGATCATCTCGTACATCACATATATCTCATCATGTAATTGGCCATATCACATCACAACATACCCTGCAAAAACAAGTTAGACGTCCTCTAATTGTTGTTGCGTGTTTTACGTGATTGCTACGGGTATCTAGCAAGAACAATTCTCACCTACGCATAAACCACAACGGTGATACATAAGTTGCTTTTCAACCTTCTCAAGGACCGCCTTAGTCAAATCCGATCCAACTAAAGTAGGAGAAACAGACACCCGCTAGCCATCTTTGTGCAACAAAGTTACACGCCAGTCGATGGAACTGGTCTCTCGTAAGCGTACGAGTAAGGTTGGTCCGGGCCGCTTCATTCCACAATACCACTGAACCAAAACACGACCAAGGAAGGAAGCAATCTAAGCATTAACGCCCACAAACTCTTTGTGTTCTACTCGAGATCTCATCTACACATAGACGTAGCTCACGATGCCACTGTTGGTGAACATTGCATGGGAAACAAAAAATTTCCTACACACACGCAAAATCTATCCATGGTGACGAGCATCCACGAGAGGGAGAGTGGATCCACATACCCTTGTAGATCGCTAAGCGGGAAGCGTTAAGAAACGCGATTGGTGTAGTCAAACGTCTTCGTGATCCAAATCACCGGGTGTCCCGCGATCTCATCACGATCCATCCCGCGATCCAATCACGATCTGTCCCGCGATCTCATCACAATTTGTCCCATGATCCAATCACGAATCGTCTTGCGATCTTGATCACGGTCCTTCCGATCTAGCACCGAACGGACGACACCTCCGCGTTTAGCACACATACAGCTTGATGACGATCTCTGCCTTCTTGATCCACCAAGAGGGAGCAGAGAGGTAGACGAGTTCTCTAGCAGCGCGACGTCATTGTGGCGATGGTGGTGGAGTAATTCTAGTAGGGCTTCGCCTAAGCACTGCCGAAACTGATCTAGAGGAGAAACTACGGACTAGAGGAGAGGGTTGCACGTGGGTGAAAATCCGTGTGCAAAAACCCTAAAACCTCTAGTATATATAGGAGGAGGGGAGGAGGAGGCTTGGCGCAAGGGCCAGCCATTGGTGGCTTTGGCCGAAGTGGAGAGGAGGAGTCCTCCTCCTCCACTCCTAGTAGGATTAGGACTCCTTCCTTATTTCCACCATTTTGTCTTTTTCCACCTTTTCCACTTTGGACTTTCTTCCCAGCCGCATGGGCCTTCTGTGGGACTTCGGCCAGCCCATTAAGGGCTGGTATTCATCCTCCCACAGCCCATGTAGCCTCTAGGGTCGAAATACTCCTCACGATTGTCCACCGGTACCCTCCCGGCACTCCCGATACACTACCGATGAGCCTGAAACCTTTCCGGTGACCAAAATAGGACTTTCTATATATCAATATTTACCTCCAGACCATTCCAAAGCTCCTCGTGACATCCGGGATCTCATTCGGGACTCCGGAAAACCTTCGGTCACCACCATGCATAACTCTATAC
The DNA here is from genome assembly GCA_022496015.1 of Hordeum marinum. Classification (NCBI taxonomy): domain Eukaryota; kingdom Viridiplantae; phylum Streptophyta; class Magnoliopsida; order Poales; family Poaceae; genus Hordeum; species Hordeum marinum. The sequence continues at coordinate 502,238,606 of CM039674.1, read as the reverse complement.
TACCGAAATGTCACCAAACCTTAAGTGTGCAGACCCTGCAGGTCCGAGAACTATGTAGACATGACCGAGATACATCTATGGTCAATAACCAATAGCGGGACCAGGATGCCCTTATTGATTCCTACATATTCTACGAAGATCATTATCGGTCGGACCTCTATGTTAAGGATTCAGGTAATCCTGTATGATGTTCCCTTTGTTCTTCGATATGTTACTTTCCCGAGATTCGATCGTCCGTATCTCCATACCTAGTTCAACCTTGTTACCGGAAAGTCTCTTTACTCGTTTTCGTAATACAAGATCCCGTGACTAACACTTAGTCACATTGCTTGCAAGGCTTGTTGTGTTGTTGTATTACTGAGTGGGCCCTGAGATACCTCTCCGTTACATGGAGTAACAAATCCCAGTCTTGATCCGTGCCAACCCAACAAACACCCTCGGAGATACCTGTAGAGTATGTTTATAGTCACCCAGTTACATTGGGACGTTTGATACACACAAGGCACTCCTCCAGTGTCGGTGAGTTGCATGATCTCATGGTCATAGGAACAGATACTTGACATGCAGAAACAGTAGCAATAAACTGACACGATCAAATGCTACATTTCTAGTCTGGGTCTTGCCCATCACATCATTCTACTAATGATGTGATGCCATTATGAAATGAGATCTCACGTCCATGGCTAGGAAACCTTAACCATCTTTGATCAACGAGCTAACCTATTAGAGGCATACTAGGGACAAAGTGTTATCTATGCATCCACACATGTATCTGTGTTCCCGATCAATATACTTCTAGCATGGATAATAAACGATTATCATGAAGAAGGAAATATGATAATGACTAATTTATTATTGCCGCTAGGGCATATTTCCAACAGATTGGCGGCGGTGAGGATGGGGACGAGACAGGACGGACCGCCAAACCTAGACAAATCTTGAGAAAAATTGAGCTTCGACAAGGAGCTTCAAGAGGAGAAATATTAACTGTGCCTCGGGCATTTCATCGAACACCTCATGTGCATAGGAGGTGAGCTAGAGCACCACAAAGCGTTACCACGTCCGGCCAAAAAAACAGAGTAGTACACTGCTCTGCTCGCGGTCAGGGGGTATATATAGGCCAACTGTTGGTCCCGGTTTGTGGTCGGAATTGGGACTAACGGACCACATTTGGTCTCGATTCCAGCCACAAACCGGGACCAACGATTGTGGGCTAGGAGCGAGGCTCATTGGTCCCAGTTCGTGTCTGGAACCGGGACTAAAGGGGTCAGACGAACCATGACCAATGGCCCACGAGGCCTCGCTGGCGCCCTGGCCTCACGAACCGGGACCGATGCCACCATAGGTCCCAGTTCGTGAGTGAACTGGGATTAATGGCATTTCAGGCCTGGACCAAAGCCCTGTTTTCTACTAGTGATGCTTACATGTTACATGCATGGAATTGAGTAAAGCAAACACACGAACTGGTCATAAACGACGGACGGATCACATGTTGCTTCATCTGCGTGAAGGAGCGCATAGGATGCCGCCAGAGAGCGTGGCGACAGGGACCAGCAAACCAGTGTCATTCCATTTCAAACACGGGCAACACCTGAAATCATGTGCAGCAAATGCTGACGCCTTCGCACGTGGCAGCATGTGCCACATGTCGGCTGGCGCATCTCTCGCCAAGATTCAGCTAGTCCTTTTTGCCATTTTAATTTAGAGATGGTCCTTTTTAAAAAATTCACTCGTTGGGTGGTCTTTTCGGACAAAAAATCGTTGCATCCTCCTCTTACATCTTTGGTCTCCGTGCCTCCTGCGACGGCCTCCTCCTCCTTTCTACGACTGGTGACCACTTCTCCGTCTGCAACCCGACAATTCGTCAGTATGCTCCCCTGCCGTTGCGTTCTGCCTTTGTTCCGTTGGGAATGTATCGATACCTCCCTACAGGCGAGTACCAAATACTGATGTACAAGGAAACTGGTCTTCTGGCAACCGACGGCGAACATGCCTAGCACATCTTTGCATTGGGATATGCCCAGCCGCTGAGGAACATCGGGTTGCTGCCGGAGGCGGAGCAGGTGAGGTTCAGCAGGGTACCTGTCCTGTTCCGCGGTAACCTGCATTGGCACCTGAATACACATTGGTACCTAAAGAAGTATTGGTACTCGTCAGAGAATCATGAGGGCAGAAGCAACACTATAATCACATTCGACACCACAACCGAAACGTTCCGTAAGATGCGTGCTCCGGTTGTTCCTGACCATGATAGATTGTTTGAGATGGATGGCATGCTCGGCATGTCCGACTTTAATGATCCAGGGCCAATCATTTACATCTGGATGATGAAGGACTATGGAAGTGAGGTCTGGATCTTGAAATACCGGGTTGAATTGTCCAATGAAAATGATCTTCGTGTGCTGTTTGGCCAGTTTCTTGATTATTAGAATGTGGTGGTCGCCTCTTGTGATGGCGCTGTACTTGTGATGGTCAAGTTTGGCAAGTCGATACTTCAGTTTGATATCCATGGCAAGTTGGTCAGTTTTCATCAAAACGATCACTTCCTTACTCAACATCGGCTCAAGTAAACTCTTGTTCCACATACCTTCTTTCCGAGACTAGGTGGTTATTCCATGAACGCTTGGCCTTTCATCTGAATGGTGTTTGAGTAAGTTGTTCCTTCTTAACAGCCAACCTGTCTGTTTCCTTAAGACATGCAATATGTATGAATTGGATCCACCATGAGTTCCCTAGCTTGTTTATCGATGTAATACTAAGTTATGATCAAAGACCTCCTACTTTTATATGATTGCATGAAATTCACATTTCTTTGGATATCGTTTTCGGCTGAAGTGGCTAACTGGCAAGCTGATGCTAAAATTACTAAGTTTGGGTCACTCTTTGAAATACTTGCCAATTGATCTGCCTCATGTCTCTTTTTTACTTAACTCAAGAATTGACTTGGCTTTTTATAGAGGGCATGTTATTTTTTGTATATTATACAGTGATCTTCTTCATACTATAAATATTTAAAAAATATACAAGAATTTATGGGTTCCAAGATTTGTTTTAGCTGACGATGAAACTAAGGCAGATTGTCCTTATTGCTGACCACCAAGTCGCACCGTATTTCTAGTTATGAATCCATTCCATCTGGTTAGGTAATCAAAATTTTCAAATATGATGAAACTAAGGAGTATTATGCTATAATTCTGACTTTCTGTTGCATCATTAGGAATTATCTCTGCCAATTTCTCTTTAGCTGCCAGCCATTAAAAGGAACTGATCCTTCATCTAATATTCAATCTAAACATAAGCTCAAGAACTAAAACATGTACCGATAAACCGAAGAATGGCTTATCAGGTCGCACGACATGTTCCTCTTGAGACATTGTTATGCTCAGCCATGTTCATTTTTTCTTTGTTGCTAGAATGGTAGCTTTCTACTTGACCAGACTTATTGGTTTCATGGAAGTTACAGGAACTCAGGTAAGACTCAGGTGATCCATGGAACAGCAGGTGCATGCACAACTACTTGTTCTCACCTTTGTTCTCTGAAAAAATATTGTGTTCAGGTTGAGTTCTTGTGAATCTGTAGTTTGCATTCAGCAGCTGTTTCTGTGTTGGTGGAATCAATGGCTCCACATGGTCCTGGAGGGTGCGTTTCTGTACCACTCGAAGGGCCTGGATTTCCGTTTGGCCCTGACCCTAGATCTTGGGGGCCTGGGTTTGGTGGCTTCTTCGGATCCTGTTAAGTTGAATCCTCAGTTAACTAATGGAAATTTAAACCTTGCATTTCTTCCAGTGAAATCATCAATTTATAAGTTAACATCTCAAAAGAAGAGAGAAAACATTTCTTTCTGTTAGTATTTCTGGAGTTAGCTAAATCAAAGTGCAATATATATATATGAAGAAGCATGTATTGGTCGTTTAGATTTCTTCCTTTGATGTTTTTTTCACTGTTTGAAACAGATAGCTCTGATTCTCTAGAATTCTGAATGAATTATTTGTTTGCAGCTTCTACCTATGCTCCAATATTGTTGTGGCCCGCTCTTTGGACCCCCAGGCCCAGGCAAATCATTACCACCCTGCTCATAGCATGCTAAACATACTGGCCACGACAAGTAATGCACTGGCTTAGAGTTTCTTGGGCAAACCATTTGCTGCAGAACTCATTTGGCTGATGTTGGCAGTGTCCCTTGCTTGAGTATAAACACTAGTTAAAATCAACTTTCTTGTATCTCTAGGAGATCATTGTATGCACTGTTACCTAGTTACTTGGTACTAATGTTAATCTTGTGACTGAATGCAATTATCGGACACAATATGTCACTGTTGTTTCTAGATGTTTTTTGTTGATTCAGTAGTTTATGTATTTCTTGGAGATCATCATCTACTTTTACTGTCTGCTATTCGGAGGATACATGTTTTGATTAGATTAGATTAGATCAAATCATACCATAAACTTAATTTGTTTGACACACTTTCCAACGGGTCTAACTCATATTTCACTATGAACCATCTTGCCTTCGTATGTAAGTAGTGCACTATTGTTTCAGGCCTTGGGGACATTAGAAAGCAGATTTGTTGCTAATAGTACAACAAAATTTCTGTTTATTTCTCTTTGTCAAACGGATCCAAAGTGCACTTCTACGGGTCCTTGGAACATCTCAGTCTCTTTTGGTTTCTTCCGCTACTCCACTGTTGCATATTTCTTCCAGGAGTATCTGCAAGCAACGTTTGGAATAGCAAACTTGGACAATATGTTTCAGTGCCACTCTAGGAACTGACATATAAAGTATTCCTCCCTTCTTTTTACTTTCTAGATCAGGAATGGTATAGTTAGATAATTTGTACTGAACCAGTAAACTACAGCCTCTGTTCCTAAATGTAAGACGTTTTGGTTGTTCAAATTAGGAATAAAGGTAGTACAAAATTAGGCACATGCCGCTCGACTCCAGTGTGTAGTAAATCAGCTGCCATTTTGATGGAGAAAAAAGACCACAATTAAAATATTAGGAAAGGTGATCAAGCAAGTGATAATGAAAAGTTCGGAGGTAGTTGTCCCCCATCAGTATCAGTCCAAGGCAGCACACTAGAATTATAGTAAAACATTGATAACTAGAGATGTGCTTTGCAGCTCACCATTGCTGCTATGAGCTCAAAATGTGCGATGCACATAAAAATTTATGACACAAGGTGTCGTCGATGTTTACATATTTTTGCCACACTGGTGTTTTACATCTAGATACAATGATGCAAACTGTTCGGGGGATACCAGTGTCGATTAGATTTGATCATATCTGAAATTAAATTGTTAGAGTGAACATGATAGTGCAGGCTCAGTTGATCACCCTACTAGCCACCACAGATTGCAGTCAAGATTCAAGAACTCAAACTTGTCCTTTGTAATGCAAGGCGAGAGCTGGAAGGGAGTTCAGAGCAGTAGTTGGAGTATAGGCCAAAGTGCGTAGTGGGTGAGAGTCACAGCTACATATTTTTGCCTGGCACGTGCTCTACTTTTACATACAAAGAATGTATCATGTTTAGAAGATGCATTGGTTGATTGGATCATACCATGAAACAGAGATGATCATAATGAATAAAGTCGTTGGAGATAAACATCCTTTGTTTGCAACATAAATGCCCATGTCGCCTTTTCTTGAACTGAAGAATCGATGACGCAGCTATCCTCCCTACCCATTCGTTGAAAAGAGGCATCTTATTTTTAGGGAACCTTGAGCTTGGAGCATTACTCGTTAAATGAAAATCATAGTAAACTTCTCAATGAAGTGCTCTACTATAATACCTTTTTCTTCCTGGTTGTACTGTATTTTTAAAAAACTTTTTTCGGTGGCAAGGAAAAATCTATCTTTTTTCTACACCAGCAAGGGAAAATCTGTTGAAGTACCTACCAATTTCTCAGCGATCTCACTGTCAAAATAAAGAAGTTCACATGATCTGCTTCTAGGCTAAGCCCAGCCCATTGGAAGAACAATATTTCTCTCAGCCCAGGGTTGGGTCTTGCAAAAAACCTGGGCCCTGATCATCCCCACCACTCCACGACGACCTTCGAGCCGACGGCGATGGCGGAGGTCGTAACAGTTGGAGCGACGCCTTTCCTCAGCTGCCTCCCAGACGATCTCGTCATCTGGGAGATCCTCGTCCGTCTCAACCCAACTCCCTCCTCTGCTGCCGTGCCGTCCGCCGCGCCACCTCCGGCCACGGCTTCCTCCTCGCCCACCATGCCCAACAGCCCACCTTACAGATTTTGGCTGGCGACCGATGCGTCCTCAGCGTCAACTACCATGACATTCTTACCTTCAACCACCGGGCCGTCGCTAACGCGCACCTCCATATAGTCGCCCGGCTTGACCAGGACCTCTATGTGGACGCCTCGTGCGACAGCCTCCTCATCCTCTCCACGATCCCCAGGGGTGTCTCTAGATCCCGTATCTCTATCCCGGCGCCACGTGAGCTTGCCTCCGTCGCGGGGCTGCCGTGGGACTTCAACACCTTGGGGATGTACCCACACCGACCTTCCGGCGAGTACCGCCTGCTACTGCACCACCAGGGGAGGCACAGGGACTCACTGAAGGCACTACCAGAATCAGGCTCATTGCCGACGGCATAAACTATGCCAACGGCCACCATAGGCATATATCACCCTATGTCGACCACCCTCGCCTCACCATCAACGTATAGAAAACCGTCGACATAGATCATCCTATGCCGACGGCCACCGTTGGCGTACAAAGGCCGTCGACGTATATTGATCTATGCCTACGGTAGCCGTCGGCGTAGCCACACCGTCGACGTATCAGCTGGCCCGGGCACTCGATGGGTAACGTCCGTTTGACGTCATCAAAGATATGCCAACGGCCCTGATGGACACCGTCGGCATAGCTTCGATGGTCCATGCCATCGATCCACGGCAGGTGCCACGTCATCGATCCGAGGGAGGTGTGGATCCGGGGGAGTAGCTACGACAACGGTTAGGCCGTCGGCATACATTTTCGCCTACGCCAACGGTGTACCTTTTTTTAGCTACACCGATGGTATAGGTACATTTTTTTAAATTTTAGCTACGCCGAGGGGGCTATGCCGCGAGGTCTTGTGCCAAGCCCTCTTACACGTTTGGAAGACTGGTGACAGGTGTAAGCACACGGCCCGTGGCTCCGTAGCGTGCCCCCCATCACAAACGTCTCTGTCGCCGTCACACGGAGGGTGGAGACGGCTACGTCGGGTTGACACGGAGGGAATATTGCTATGGTTTGGGTACGGACCTTGATCCGAAGTGTACCTATGGGTTGGACTATCACAACCAGGTGAACATGTCCATCAGTCAAACCCCCTCCGGCGAAATTCAAAGGCGTAGACCGCCCGGTCAACTCTCGCAGGGTTAGACAGCACGGGTGTAGTTTGGCGGTTAGCTATGCCGCCAGGTCTTTCTCTGGTCCCTCCTACACGTTCGGAAGTGCAGTGGCGGGTGCAAGAACATGACACGCGGCTCCGTGGTGTGACCCCCCTCACCGACGTCGCCGTCGCCGTCGCACGGAGGTGGGAACAACCACATCGGGCAGTAATGGAGGGAATCTTGGTGTGGGTTGTGCCCAGACCTTGTTACGAAGTGTACCTAGGGGCTGGGCTATCACATCCAGGTAAAAATGTCCATCGATCGAACCCCCTGCGGCGAAAGTCAAAGGCATAGATCGCTTGGTTAACTCTCACAGGTTAGATTAGACAGGTGTAGTTTGGGGGTAGCTATGCCGCCAGGTCTTTCTCTAGGCCCTCTTACACGTCCAGAAGTGCAGTGGTGGGTGGAAGCACACGACACGCGGCTCCATGGTGTGAACCCCCTCACCGACGTCGTTGCCGCCATCAGACGAAGGGGGGAAACGACCAAATAGGCCCAAGAGACACCCGTGGTGGATCTGTGTGTGTTTATATCTAGATAAGGCACAATTTAGTTAACTAATTTTTATTTTTTCAATTATTTTATATCTAAAATCATGATTTTTTTTAAAATACCTATGCCGACAGCCACCGTCGGCATAGGCCCCCACCTTATCCGGTCGGGCTGGCCTCCCTCCTCTCCACTCATCCCCTATCTCCCCCACCCTCCTGACCCGACCCGCCCTAGCGTCGTTGCCCCGCCCTAGAGTCGACGCCCCAACCCTGCCCCAGCCCTACCCTGCGTCGCCGCCCCTTCCCGCGCTGTCGTCTGGCCCCTCCACGGCTACCGCCCCGCCCCGCCTCGTGCCGCCACCCCATGATACATCTCCGTCGTATCTATCATTTTTTATTGTTTCATGCCAATATTCTACAACTTTCATATATTTTTGGCAACTTTTTATACTCTTTTTGGGACTAATATATTGATCCAGTGCCCATTGTCAGTTCCTATTTGTTGCAAGTTTTTTTATTTCATAGAAAATCCATATCAAACGAAGTCCAAACACGATAAAAACTTACGGAGAACTTTTTGGAATATATGTGATTTTTTGGAAAAAGAATCAACGCGGACGGTGCCCCAGGAGGTCACAAGCCTGCTAGGCGCGACCCACACCCCTGGCCGCACCCTGAGGTCTTGTGGACACCCCTTATGTCGGTTGGAGGTGTCCTTTGGCGACAAGAAAGATATTTTTATAAGGAAAATCCCCTCAAAATTTCAGCCCGATCGGAATTACAGATCTCCGGATATTTAAGAAACGATGAAAGGCCAGAATCTGGGAGCGCAGAAACAGTAGGAAACAAAGAGAGATAGATCCAATATCGGAGGGGCTCTCGCCCCTTCACTGCCATGGAGGCCAAGGACCATAGGGGAAACCCTCCTCCCATCTAGGGAGGAGTTCAAGGAAGAAGAAGAGGGAGGGGGCTCTCTCCCCCTCTCTCCCGGTGGAACCGGAATGCCCTCGGGGCCATCATCGTGACGACGATCTACTCCAACAACTCCGTCATCTACATCAACACCTCCATCACTTTCCCCCATCTATCTACAGCAGTCCACTCTCCTGCAACCCGCTGTACCCTCTACTTGAACATGGTGCTTTATGCGTCATATTATTATCCAATGAATTTTTGCCATCCTATGATATCTGAGTAGATTTTTGTTGTCCTATTGGTTGATTGATGATCATGATTGGTTTGAGTTGCATCTTTTGTTATTGGTGCTATCCTATGGTGCCCTCTGTGTCACGCAAGCATGAGGGATCCTCGCTGTAGGGTGTTGCAATGTGTTCATGATTTGCCTATGGTGGGTTCCTTGATTGACAGAAGCATAAACCCGAGTAGGTGGGTTGTTGCATATGGGAGTAAAGAGGACTTGATACCTTATAATGCTATGGTTAGGTTTTACCTTAATGATCTTTAGTAGTTGTGGATGCTTGCTAGAGTTCCAATCATAAGTGCATATGATCCAAATAGAGAAAGTATGTCAGCTTATGCCTCTCCCTCGTATAAAATTGCAATAATGATTGTCGGTCTAGTTATCAATTGCCTAGGGACAATTGCGCAACTCCTACCACCACTTTTCCTCAATCGTTAAACTAACTTAGTTGTTTCTTTATCTTAGCAGCCCCTAGTTTTTATTTCCGTGCTCTCTATTATCTTGCAAACCTATCCTATCACATCTACAAAGTACTTCTAGTTTCATACTTGTTCTAGGTAAAGCGAGCGTTAAGCGTGCATAGAGTTGTATCAGTGGTCGATAGAACTTGAGGGAATATTTGTTCTACCTTTAGCTCCTCGTTGGGTTCGACACTCTTACTTATCGAAAGAGGCTACAACTGATCCCCTATACTTGTGGTTTATCAAGACCTTTTTCTGGCGCCGTTGCCCGGGAGCAATAGCATGGGGTGAATATTCTCGTGTGTCCTTGTTTTCTTTATCAGTAAGTCAATTTTATTTGATGTTATAAGTTGTTCTCTATCTTTAGTTATGGATATGGAACACGAAATACAAAAAAATAGGTGTACTTGCTACTCATGGAGACGGGGAACCTCCTAAAACCCTCGATGCTTGTTATGTGAAAGATATTATGCACTACTTTGTAATCCTGAGAAAACCCCATTCAACTTGATAATGGGATACACGTTGGATCAACGTGAATACTTTAGGGATTATCGCTTGACTCAAAAAGGAAAATTGTTATGGGATCAGATTTATATGTTGAAATGGTATGCTTGGAATCTATGCCAAAGATATGATTATACTTGTTCCTCTAGGATGAAGGCTCCACACCTTCCCTTTTAATTTAAATTTAATGATAATGAAACCTTGGCTTCTTATGTTAATGGTATTTATGATTACAATGATGTGGAACGAATAGAAGAATTCCTTTCTTTTAAGGGTGCTTATGAAATTGAATCTTTGTTTGAGAAGTGTGAAAATTATGATGAGGCTGTTAATAGACCTGAAAATTTTGCTATACTTAAATATTGCTATGAGAATTATGAATATAATTCCGATATTGATGCATTTATTGATAGAATGTCTGCTGCCTTGGAGGAGACTAATATTTTGCATGAATCTATGGAAGAAGAAATTGTTGAAAGTGTGAGATCATTAGATGAAAAAGATGAGGAGGAGAGCGAAGAACAAAAGGAGGAAGACCGGATTAGCTACCCATTCCCACCTTCTAATGTGAGTAACTCTTCAACTCATACATTGTTTAATTTCCCTTCGTGCTTACCGAAGGATGAATGGTACGATAATTGCTATGATCTCTTGGATTCGTTTGAAATGTCCCTTTTTGATGAACTTGATGCTTGCTATGCTTGCGGCCATGATGCCAATATGAATGATGCTTATGGAGATGAACTTGCTATAGTTCCTTATGTTAGGAATGATTTTTTTGCTATTGCACTCACGCATGATAGTCCTATTATCTTTTTGAATTCTCCCAACTACACTATGTCGGAGAAGTTTGCACTTATTAAGGATTATATAGATGGGTTGCCTTTTACCATTACACTTGATGATTTTGATAGATATAATATGCATGTGCTTGTTGCTCCTACTTGCAATTATTATGAGAGAGGAACTACATCTCCACCTCTGTTTGTTTCCAATATGATAAAATTGCAAGAAACTGCTTATGCGATGTATTGGCCTTTACTTTGTGTGCATGAATTGTTCTTTTATGACACGCCGATGCATAGGATGAGAGTTAGAATTCGTTGTTGCATGATATATGTTACTTTGTGCTCAATACTAAATTACAAATCATTGTTAATTAAAATTGGCTTTGATATACCTTGGGATCCGGGTGGATCCATTACTTGAGCACTATATGCCTAGCTTTTAGAGAGTCATTTTATTCTGTTGTGTGCTTTTATATACTTTAAAAACAAAAAAATAAATAGGGGAACCTAAATCTTTTTCAAAAAGAGAAGTGAAAGTAAGAAGGACGAGCACCGTTGAAGTGGGGGAGCTCCTTGAACTTTATTCATGCCCATGGAAACTTTGCCAATCTTGACTATATAAACTTTTCAACAAAAATAATTATCTGCTTGTATAAATCCATTGTATTATAAAAATAATGTGCCAAGATTTGCCTTTAGGATGATTAGATTGCTTGTTTGGTGTGTGCAGTGCAAAAACAGAAACTTTGGCTGTAGTGCGTGAATTTACATTTTTTACTGGAATGTCAAAAGTTTCTGAATTTTTTACACAGCACTTCTATGATTTTTTTATTGTTTCCTAATTTTTAGAGTTACATAAGTATGATGAATATCCAGATTACTACAGACTGTTTTGTTTAAGACAGATTATGTTTTCGATGCATTGTTTTGCTCATTTTGATGAAACTGTCGATTATATCGGTGGTAGAAGCCATGGAAAAATTATAATACAGTAGATAAAATGCAAAAATAAAATATGAATTGGTTGGCAACAGTAATTAAAGTTGTGATTGCTTTATTATACTAACGGATCTCACGAGGGTTTTGTTAAGTTTTGTGTGTTTGAAGTTTTCACGTTTTGGGTGAGATCACGATGGATGAATGAATAAGGAGTGAAAGAGACTAAGCTTGGGGATGCTCGAGGCACCCCAAGGTAATATTCAAGGACTCCCAAGAAACTAAGCTTTGGGATGCCCCGGAAGGCATCCCCTCTTTCTTCTAACAACCATCGGTAATTTTACTTGGAGCTATATTTTTATTCGTCACATGATATGCGTAAACCTTGGAGCGTCGTGTGCTTTTTATTTTTATTTTAATAATGAACCATGCTGGTATGAGAAAGTCCTTGGTTGATTTATAGAAGGCTCTTTGCACCTCACTGATATCTTTTGAGTATGGCTTTGTAGAATGCTTCATGTGCTTCACTTATATCATTTGAAGTTTGGATTGCCTATTTCTCTACCCCTAAAAAACCGTCATTTGTAGAAAGCTCTTTTGCTTCAATTATATTTGTTAGAGCATGGGCATATCTTTTGTAGAAATAATTACACTCTCATGATTCACTTATATGTATTTAGAGAGTTAACAGGAGTTGGTCATTCACATGATTAGTCATACAATCCTACATAAAACTTGTAGATCACTGAATATGATATGTTTGATTCCTTTCAATAGTTTTTCTATATGAAGATGGTAATATGAGAGTCATGCTAGTGAGTAGTTGTGAATTAGAGAAATACATGTATTGAATTTTTTTGATTCCCATAGCATGCACGTATGGTGAACCGTTATGTAACGAAGTCGGAGCATGATTGTTTAATGATTGTCAACCTTTGTGTGAGGGTCGGGAGCACGCAATGGTTAACTCCTACCAACCTCTACCCTAGGAGCATGCGTCCAATGCTTTGTTTGATAACTAATAGACTTTTGCAATAAGTATGTGAGTTCTTTATGACTAATGTTGAGTCCATGGATTATACGCAATCTAACCCTTCCACCTTTGCTAGCCTCTATAGTATCGCGCAACTTTCGCCGGTGCATCAAACCCACCTTCCACAAAACAGCCACCATACCTACCTCTTATGGCATTTCCATAGCCATTCCGACATATATTGCCATGCAACTTCCACCATTCCGTTTAGTATGACATGCACCATCATTTTCATATTGCTTTGGATGATTGTAAGACAGCTTGCATGATGCTTTCATGGCTTGTCCATTTGTGTATGTCATTTGCTAGGCTAGATCATTGCACATCCCGGTATCCTACCGGAAGCATTCATATAGAGTCATATTTTTGTTCTAGGTATTGAGTTGTAAATAAATAGAAGTGTGATGATTTTCATTACTAGAGCATTGTCCCGTGTGAGAAAAGGATGACGCACTACTGCAATATAGGAATTTGCCATCTGCCAGTTCTTTGTCGTGTGCTGGCGGACGACAAAGAACGTCTTTGCTATCCACTGACGAAAAACTGACGGCAAAATACAGGCTGACAGCAAAGATATTGTTTGTCGTCCGCTATCTCTTTTCCGTCGGCCAGCACACGGCAAAGGGATCGAAGGCAGACGGCAAAGAGCCCAGCTGGGCCACACTAGGTTGTGAAGCTGGTTCGGTCAAATGGATGGCCCCTTTGCCGTCCGCGAATCTTTGTCGTCCGCCTTTGGTCTCGGGAAAGAAGACGCCTGGCTAACGGTCGTTAGCCCCCGGCCTCACCCCGGCCGTAGCCGACCCCCCTCTCTCTTCATCTCTCTCTCACCCGCGCAGCTCCACCAGCCACCCCTCACCCGTCGCCACCCCTCACGAGCCTCCCCTGCGCCGATGCCCCTCAACGGTCACCTCGCGGCCCCTCACTAGCCGCCACCCTCACCCGCTGCCACCGTCACTGGCCGCCCCTCACCCCGCCGCCACCGTCACCGGCCGCCCCGACCCGCTCCCTGGCCCCTACACCTGCCCCTCCCCCGATGAACTCCCCCGCCGCCCCTCCCCGACGACCTGCCCTGCCGCCCCGCTCTCCGTCCCCTACGCCCGCCCCTCCCCCGACGACCTGGGAGCGGCCATGGCTCTACCCCACCGTCCATCACTCGAGCAGGCCGCGTCTCTACCCCCCACTCCGTCGCCTTCCTCCCCCTGGGCCGGCCCTCCTCCACCACCGCGTCGACCCTCCTCCACCACCGCGTCGACCGTCCTCCACCACCGCGCTGACCCTCCACCACCGGCCCTCAAGGTGATTTTTTCCATTTTTTCCATTTTTTACTGTTTAGTTTTAGATTAATTAGTGTTTGGTTTAGGTTAGGGCTTGGTTTAGTTTAGGTTTACATAATTAGAAGAAGAAGAAGGAAGATGAAAAAACTAAGAAGAAAAGAAAAATAAGGAGAAGAAGAGGAAAAAGGGAAGGGGAAGAACAGGAAAAAGGAAAAGAAGGAAGAAGAAGAGGAGGAGGAGGAGGATAGGAAATAGAGGGCCAAGGTGGCCTGTCGGTGGAGGGCGTACCTCGACATCGATGGAACCCTAAATTTCAACTTGGCGGTGGCATCGTATTTTAAATATTTAGTTAGGTTGACGGAAAAAACAATAATGCTACATTACTCATCTTTGAATTTCAATGTGCAGTTGTTCCTTCACTACGAGGGTCTGCCTTTCGACGACCTCCCTGTGTGTTTGATGAGCTCCCCTACGTTCGTGGGTGAGCACACATATCCCCCCCCCCTTAATTTGCTCTGTTTCGGTCTTCGTGCCGATGAAACTTGCTAGTTATAGGTGTCTTCAATCATCAGTATGCGTGACCACTATGCGTCTCCCATTTGAAAGGGTTGCATCTATAAATACGCATGCATTTGCATATTTATAACTGTGATTCTTTCGAATTGTCCAGCGTTATCCATGGACAACCCGAGTATGTGTAGATTGGGTTCGTTTTGCCATATGCTTTGCTTCGGATCCGATGCAGAATTTTGCCAGTGCCTCCCTATTGTTCTCCGGGTACACATCCTCTCTGCTTATCACCGAGATGTTTATCAGGAGAACCGCAGGGAGGTGCTGGCGAAATTCTGCATCGGATCCGGAACAGAGCATGGGAAAACGAACCGAATCTACACATACTCGGGTGGGATTAGGACCGGATGAATATAGATGATGACTTATATATATATATAGATATTACTTGTGTGTTTAGTAGGTAGGCAAGATGAGTGATCGTGCTTGGATGTACACTGGTCACCCAAGTCAGAAAGACATGACCAATGAATGGTTAACAAAACCAAGGGGTTTGTGAGATCCGAATTTGCAAATGGACATAAAAAAACATGGTGCCCCCTGTCCAAAATGCAACAACGTTAAAAGGCGGACAGTGTTTGAAATGGGTAAACACCTGCAGAAGTGGGGTTTTACGCCTAATTATATGATGTGGACTTTTCATGGTGAGTCTGACCAACGTGCCAGAGCTGAGTTGGTTTGTCGTCACACCGACAAGCATGGTACCGGGATCGAAGACATGGTGAAAGACTTTGATGATGCTCGGGATTCGTACGATGAGATGGAGGAATCTGCAAAGGCCTTCTATGAAATGTTGGAGTCTTCAAAACGTCCTCTCTACGAGCACACTGAGCCTTGTCAGCTGGATGCCATCGCACAAGTAATGGCTCTGAAGGCTCAATTCAACCTAGGCAGAGAATGCTATGACGTGATGATGACGATATTTGGACGCTTTCTACCCAAAGGCCATGTACTGCCTGCAAACCTATACAAGTCAGAAAAAATCCTCCGTGTACTTTAGATGCCCTATGAGAAGATACATGCCTGTGAGAATGGATGTGCCTTATTTAGGCTTGAGTATGCGGCCTTGAACTATTGCCCCATTTGCAATTCTTCCAGGTATATTGTGGTAGACAACGGTATGGGTGAGAAGATTCAGACAAAATCCCCATTAATGTTCTTCGGTATCTGCCAATCGTAACAAGACTTCAACATCTTTTCATGGTGAAAGAGACGGGCAGACAGATGACATGGCACAAATTGGGCAAAAGAACCGAACTAGATGCGGTTGGGAACAAGACGTTGGTACACACTTCAGATGCTTTTGCATGGAAGCACTTTGATGCATTACATAAGGATAAATCGGCAGATCCAAGGCATCCTCAAGTTGCCATCAGCACGAATGGGTTCAATGTGTATGGTATGACGGCATCACAATATAGTTGTTGGCATGTGTTTTTCATTCCACTCAATCTCCCCCCCGGAGAGATTATGAAAAGAAAGAACATTTTCCTGACGTTGATAATTCCAGGGCCCAAATATCCAGGGAAGAATATGAATGTGTACATGTAGCCGCTTAAGGATGAATTGCAAGAAGCCTAGGATAATGGGATCAAGACATACGACGCCGCTACCAAAAACAACTTCAAAATGCATGTGTGGTACATGTAATCGATGTATAACTATCCGGCATATGCGCTATGGCTTGAGCGGGTAATGTTGGTGATGTTGCGTGGCTTTATCCCTGAGGATGAATGGCTAGTACTGGCAGAGCTGAGCTATTTCTTCCGTTCTCTTTGTGCGAAAGAACTATCGCGTGGCATGCTAGATGAAATGGAATAGTTTGCGCTGGAGTTGATCTGTAAATTAGAAAGGATCTTTCCACCGGGCTTCTTCAATCCAATGCAGCATTTGAGTTTGCATCTCCCGAACGAGGCAAGATTGGGGGGCCAGTTCGAAATCGATGGTGCTTCTCAACTGAGAGGATGCAGAAGATCCTTCGAGCTAAATGTAAAAATAAACGTAGAGTTGAAGCATCGATGGCTGAGGCATTCATTACCGAGGAGGCGGCAAACTTCATGACAGCACACTACGAAGCAAAAAATCATCATTTGCATAACCGGAAGCCTCTGTACAATGATGGCGAGCCCAAAAAAGGTCAATCCAACCTCAGCCAATTCAAAGGGAAGCTCGCACCAGCCGGTGCTTCGAAAGGGAAATCATTGGATTTCGAAGAATGGCGGACCATTTCGTTGTATATCCTCAACAACCTAATAGAAGTGCGGCCGTACATCAAGTAAGTTCTCGATAAATTATTGTTCCACAACTTCTAATTCCTTTGAATTGCTCTTATTCACGGATATTTGATATAGTCGATACGTTGCCGAATTCTCGGATGGAGTGGTCATCGAAAAGGATTCCGTCAAAGAGTATGAGCTTCTGGCAAAGCATGGAGGCGACTATCCGGTTTCATCTCTTGGTTCAAACAAAGGGTAATTAATTACCATGACTAGACCATTTGATTTCTTGGTCTAATTTGAAGCTAATGCATCTATTCTTCCGTATTAAACTTGTAGGCTGATGCATAGTCTATGGACGCCAAGTTGAGACAAGTCGCTAATGGTTTTGACTATAAGGTTCGTTCAGTTGACAAATATGACATCAAGGGGTATAGCTTTCGTACCTTTGGCAAAGAGCTATCTATGCCCGACGTAAAGACTACAAAATGTTGTGTCTCTGCTATCGGCGAAGGAGGTACTGAGTATTTGGTTTCAGTAGAAGGAGACTAGAAGGACTCATGAACATATAGGGCTATTCGAAATCAACCAAAGCACCCATTTAGATGTTCCTGATGTCTATATTACGGCTCAATAGGTGACACAAGTTTTTTATCTACCGTGGGCCTACCAAACTGATCCAAATATGAAATTTTGGGATGTCGTTTATGAAGTGTCGCCAAGTTTTAGACCACCTACCCTCAATGAAGAGGATTATGAACCTTACATTAACCCAGACATATATGAAGGAGACTTCTTCCAGGAAACACGTATGTCAGAAAAACGTCTCAAGAACCGCTCTACTTCACCCAGAACATTGAAGTAGACAGCGACAATGAATCTGTCTTAACCCCTGAGCCGGAATAGGAAGAGCCGGAAGAAGAAGAGGTTACTGTTGCGGATGACCTGTCACTTCTTGACCGATTACATAATGGAGGCCTTCCATATGTTCTTCCTGATAGTGATGATGATGATGCATTTATTGACGATAGTGATGATCATGATGCATTTATTGATCCCGAAGCATATATAGATGATCAAGATTATTATTAGTTCATGTCATGTATTCAACTATTATTATATACTTATTTAAAAAAATTATTACTCATGTTGGTATTTATGATGATTATACACTTAAATTATATACATTTTATTACTCATCTTGGTATTTATGTTGTACTAATTTCATTTACTCTTTGTCATGGCAGGTGTTCAAAGATGGTGGGAAAGGGTCGAGAGCACTCCAAGGCTCCTTCTTCGTTGGCGGGTCGTGGGATGGATACTCCCATTCTTGCCCCGTCTCTTCGGAGAGTGTTGCTCTCTACTCTGCATGGAGTGGTCACTTCTTCGACGATCGCGGCCCCCCTGAGAGGAGATCGACCCCCCGCGAAGATGAGAGCTACTAAAGGTTCACGTGGTCGCAGGAGACGTAGGGTTGCTGCCACGTCTTCCTCGCCACCACCCCCAGCTGATTCACCTGAGCACTGGACTGCTAGGGTGGACCCATATGAGGTGGAGGCTACACGGACTCCGGTTCATGAGCCTCAAGTCGACGAGCCTGAGGTTGACGAGACTCGTGTCCTAGAGGGCTCTTTCTAGGAGACTCCGGGGCAAAGCAGACATGAGGGTACGTCCCAAGAGACCTAGTGGGATACCTAGCCTGATCTGGGTCAGTCGTAGCCAAGTGGACATGCTGATAGCGACAAGGAGCAGGGTGAGGGGGCCACAGTCGACCAACGTGATAGTATGGGGCTCTCGCCCGTGCCGGCGACCCGCGAGTAGAGGAAGTCGATTCAGCCAAATGGGGAGAAGTAAGTTCATTTACTCTTATTTAACATTTTTTCCTTCATGTTTTCTCAAATATCTAATGTGTTGGCTTTAATTTGTCATATTGCAGGGGTTGGATTGTTGCCAAGGGTGTCCGCAAGCCCAACAGCGTCCTTGGTGTGCTTTGCCGGAAAAAGTTCCTAAGGTTTGTTACGTTGCCCGGTCTGGGTCGAGAGGTAGGAATGACCTGGGAGCACTACTTGGGTGCCCCGGCCTCGTCGGAGGTGGACATCGATGGTGTTTTGTGCCACACGAGGGCCGACATGGTGATTAGACATTTTTGGGTAATTTCTCCTTTACACAATTAAATATCAACAATAGCTAGTTATTGTACTAATCAATGTTATCTCATTTGCAGACCTTCTACAGGTGTGAGGATGGATACGAGGAGGCCGCAACAAAGGCTATCGAAACCGAATGCTGCCGCCTACTTCAAAACTAACGACACGAGACTCGGGTGTAGGCCGTTCGAGACTACTACCCCTCGCAGCGTATTAGGAAGGAAAATGCGAAGTGTCGCGATTCTAAGATGGAGAAGGAGCATTACATGAAGGTAATTACATATTATTAAGGCCTTGTAGTTAGCTTCCTATACTTAATTCTTACGTGTAGCGCTCAAATTTCTCTTTATTATCTTAGGTGCCCCGGAGATGGTGTGTGGATAAGATGGATTGTTGGGAGGCCTTGGTGGATCAGTGGTGCTCCGAAAAGTGGGAGGCCAGCCACAACAATGCCAAGGAGAGGCATGGCAAAATGGTTGGTGTGCCACACCATCAAGGGAGCGTCAACTTAGATGAGTTTGGTGAGCACTGGGTATGTGGTTTGCTTCCTGACTCAAGCAATTCATTCTTAATGCTAGCTTGAGCCCTTTACTAATACTTTTTCCTCTCTCTCTTTTAGGCTCGTCATAATAAGACGGAGGTGCCAGAGATGTACGACCACTATGCGATGGCCCATACTGCCTCGTACAACAAGGTCAAGGCATTCTCTGAGTCTGACCTCGATCATCCCGAAAACTTCACCAACATCTCCTCCCACCACAAGCTCGTGAAGTACAGAGATCACGAGAAGGCAAGGAAAGGGGAGGACTTTAACCCGATCCAGGGGCCTATTGATCCAGAGCTGGTGATGATAGCTGGCAACGGGAGGCCTCATGGATCGATTGCCATTGGAGATGGTCTTATACGTTGTCCTAACACTCTCCGGTAGATAAAGGCATGCCAAACGAGCTCTTGTCCTGAGATAACACCTCGTCCACGGCCAGTTGAGCTCCCCATCAAGGTTAGTTTAATGGACTCAACTATCTTTCCGTATTACATTATGTGTGCGAACCAATATGATTACAATGCTAACAATGAGTTGTCTTGCAGGCTGCTATTCTGAAAGAGAGAGAGGCAACGCAGACGCTTTTCACGGCTAAGGACAAGGAGATGAAGGAGTTGGAGGAGAGGTTGGATGCGTTGATGGAGGCAGAGAGGGCACAGAACAATGCGTCTAATAGGGCCATGTACGAGTTCTTCATGGTAAGTTTCTTCTTCATATTTGTCAAATCTTGCATTTTAATGTTCGTTTCATTAATAACTAAAAGTTTGACTTGTCGAAACAAAATGTACAGTCTATGTGCGAGAAGACTGGCCATGTCCCTCCGGCGATGCCAGTCATTAACATGGCGGGGATGGTGAGTTTCATTTCAATGCAGTGATATTTTGAGTGTTATCATGCTAACGACACATTGCAAATGATGTTTGGTGCAGAATATCTCCGGAAACGCATCGCACAACCCTTCTACAGGGCAGCCTTCTCCAGGTGAAAAAAGCTAGAACCACCGTGCTTCACCTCCGTGCTCACGAGAATGATATGTTTTTTCTAGTGTTTTGCTTAACAACCGCATAATGATGGTTACTTACCTTACCTTAGCTCCAAAATGCCATATTTTACCCAAGTTAGCTCTAGAATGACCTATACTTAGCTTAGTTCCCTCCTAAATGACATAATAAGCATAGGTAGCTCCAAACTTTCATAATAAGCTTAGTTAGCTCCAAAATGACCTATGTTACCCAAGTTATCTATAAAATGATCTATAATTAGCTTAGTTAGCTCCAAAATGGCATAATAAGCTTAGCTACCTCCAAAATGACCTATTTTACCAAAGTTAGCTATTAAATGACCTACAATTAGCTAAGTTATCTCCAAAATGGCATAATAAGCATAGTTAGCTCCTAAATGACCTAATTTTACCTAAGTTAGCTCTAAAATGACATATATTTAGCTTAGTTTCCTCCTAAATGACATATTAAGCTAAATTAGCTCCAAAATGCCCTATTTTATCAAAAATGGCCTATACTTCACTTAGTTAGCTCCAAAATGGTATAATAAGCTTAGCTAGCTCCAAAATGACATATTTTACCAAAGTTAGCTGTTAAATGACCTATAATTAGCTTAGTTAGCTTCAAAATGGCATAATAAGCATAGATAGCTCCTACATGACCTATTTTTACCTAAGTTAGCTCCAAAATGACATATATTTAGCTTAATTTCCTCCTAAATGACATAGTAAGCTAAATTAGCTCCTAAATGGCATATTTTATCAAAAATGTCCTATACTTAGCTATGTTCTCTCCTAAATGACATAATAAGCTTACATAGCTCCAAAATGGCCTATTTTACCTAGCTTAGCTATTAAATGACCTATACTTAGCGTACTTAGCGCCAAAATGGCATAATAAGCATAGTTAGCTCCTAAATGACCTATTGTTACCTAAGTTAGCTCTAAAATGACATATAGTTAGCTTAGTTTCCTCCTAAATGACGTAGTAAGCTAAATTAGCTCCAAAATGGCGTATTTTATCAAAAATGACCTGTACTTTGCTTAGTTAGCTCCAAAATGGCATAATAAGCTTAGCTAGCTCCAACGTTACCTATTTGACCAAAGTTAGCTATTAAATGACCGATAGTTAGCTTAGTTAGCTTCAAAATGGCATAATAACCATAGTTATCTCCTAAATGACCTATTTTTACCTAACTGAGCTCTAAAATGACATATATTTAGCTTAATTTCCTCCTAAATGACATAGTAAGCTGAATTAGCTCCTAAATGGCCTATTTTATGAAAGATGTCCTATACTTAGCTATGTTCTCTCCTAAATGACATAATAAGCTTACCTAGCTCCAAAATGGCCTATTTTATGTGGCTTAGCTATTAAATGACCTATACTTAGCTTACTTAGCTCCAAAATGGCATAATAAGTATAGTTAGCTCCTACGTGACCTATTCTTAAGTAAGTTAGTTCTAAAATGACATATAGTTAGCTTAGTTTCCTCCTAAATGACGGAGTGAGCTAAATTAGCTCCAAAATGGCCTATTTTATCCAAAATGTCCTATACTTCGCTTAGTTAGCTACAAAATGGCATAATAAGCTTAGCTAGCTCCAAAATTATCTGTTTTACCAAAGTTAGCTAATAAATGACCTATAATTAGCTTAGTTAGCTTCAAAATGGCATAATAAGCATAGTTAGCTCCTAAATGACCTATTTTACCTAAGTTAGCTCTAAAATGACATATATTTAGCTTAGTTTCCTCCTAAATGACATAGTAAGTTAAATTAGCTCCTAAATTGCTTATTTTATCAAAAAATGTCCTATATTTAGCTTAGTTCTCTCCTAAATGACATAATAAGATTACCTAGCTCCAAATTGGCCTATTTTACCTAGCTTAGGTACTAAATGACCTATACTTAGCTTAGTTAGCTCCAAAATGGCATAGTAAGCATAGTTAGCTCCTAAATGACCTATTTTTACCTAAGTTAGCTCTAAAATGACATGTAGTTAGCTTAGTTTCTTCCTAAATGACATAGTAAGCTAAATTAGGTCCAAAATGGCCTATTTTTATCAAAAATTACATAATAAGCTAAGTTATCTCATAAATGATATAATAAGCTTACTTACATCTCTTTTTCATCTAGTCTTCTTCTTCTAATTTTGGAGCTTCCTATTTTGCAGATTACATTCACTTCACGGAAGTTTGCATTGATGGAGTGCTTGGGTTACATGTATTTTTTTTATTTTTTATCGATGAACAATGTGAAACTTGCTACATATGTATACGAAACTATGTATGTATGGATGAAACTATTGTAATATGGTTTGGTACGGATGAAACTATTGTAATATGGTTTGGTATGGATGAAACTTTCATAATATGTATGTATGTATGGATGAATCTTATTTGAATATGGTTATCATTATGGAAACATATTTAGTTCTATGAAATATATATATATATATATATCATATTGCTGTGAAAATTATTTTAATAAAAATAAAATAAAAAGGAAAATGGCCTTACTCATTGTCGTCGGTGGGCTGACGGCAAAGTGGGCCCTGGGCAGACGGCGAAGGGGGAGACCCGAGGGGGCAAGTGGCCTTACTCTTTGATGTCAACCCACCGACGACAAAGGGGAGACCCGAGGGGAAAAGGGCCTTACCCTTTGCCATCAGCCCACCTACGACAAAGGGGGGCAGAAGGCCGACGGCAAAGGGAGGGGACGGCAAAGAACTATCGTTAACACTTGACAGCCGTAGCCCCTGGGTCTATCGTCCAAGCTCTTTGACGTCCGCTCCCCCACAGAAAAGAGTCTTTGCCATCTGTCGTCCTGAGGCGGACGGCAAAGGACCGATTTACCAGGTTTTTCTTTGCCGGAATTTTTGTCGACTGCTGACAGACGGCAAAGGCCTTTGCTGTGCGGGGTCCTTCCCTTTGCCATCAGCCATGGCAAACGGAAAATTACCTAATCCCTGTAGTGCTGGAAGCTATGATTCCCTTACAAGATGGGAGGCCATTGAAGCCCAAATAAATAAATAAAAGAGGCCAAAGATGCCCACCAAAAAAATAGAGAAAGAGAGAAGGGATAATTGCTAGTATCTTTTTCCACACTTGTGCTTCAAAGTAGCACCATGATCTTCATGATAAAGAGTGTCCTATTTTGTCACTTTCATATAACTAGTGGAATTTTTTGCATGACCACTTAGTTTTTGTTTTTGACCTTTCATACACTTATAGCTCTAAGTGCATACGTTGCGTGGCAATCCCGACTCACCCACATTGATATCTATTGATGGGCATCTCCATAGCCCGTTGATACGCCTAGTTGATGTGAGACTATCTTCTTCTTTTTCCTCATCACCTCCACCATATTCTATTCCACCTATAGTGCTATATCCATGGCTCACGCTCATGTATTGCGTGAGAGTTGAAAAGGTTTGAGAACATAAAGGGTGTGAAACTATTGCTTGACTTGTCATCGGGGTTGTGCATGATTTAGATACTTTGTGTGGGGAAGATGGAGCATAGCCAAACCATATGATGTTGTAGGGATAACTTTCTAAGGCTATGTTATTTTGAAAGGACACGATTGCCTTGTTGGTGTGCTTGAAGTATTACTGTTTTTATATCAATATAGACTATTGCTTTGAATCACTCGTATCTTAATGTTCATGCAATGATTAGATTATATGATCAAGATTATGCTAGGTAGCATTCCACATCAAAAATTATCTTTTTTATCATTTACCTACTCGTGGACGAGCAAGAATTAACCTTGTGGATGCTGATACGTCTCCGTCGTATATATAATTTTTTATTGTTTCATGCCAATATTCTACAACTTTCATATACTTTTGGCAACTTTTTATACTATTTTGAGACTAACATATTGATCTAGTGCCTAGTACCAGTTCCTATTTGTTGCATGTTTTCTGTTTCACAGAAAATCCATATCAAACAAAGTCCAAACAAGATAAGAACTTACAGAGATTTTTTTGGAATATATGTGATTTTTGGGAAAAATAAGCAACGCGAGACGATGCCGGAGGAGGTCACAAGCGTGCTAGGCACGACCCACACCCCTAGCCGCGCCCTGAGAGCTTTTGGCCACCCCTTAGGTCGGTTGGAGGTGTCCTTTGGTCCGCAAGAATGATATTTATATAACGAAAATGCCCTCAAAATTTTAGCTCGATCGGAGTTACGAATCTGTGGATATTTAAGAAACGGTGAAAGGCCAGAATCTGGGAGCGCAGAAACAGAAGAAAACAGGGAGAGATCCAATCTCAGAGGGGCTCTCGCCCCTCTGCCTCAATGGAGGCCAAGGACCAGAGGGAAACCCTCCTCCCGTTTAGGGAGGAGGTCAAGGAAGAAGAAGAAGGAGGGGGGGCGCTCTCCCCATTTCTCCCGGTGGCACCAGAACGCCGCTGGGGCCATCATCGTGACGGTGATCTACTCCAACAACTCTGTCATCTTCATCAAAACCTCCATCACCTTCCCCCATCTATCTACAGCGGTCCACTCTCCCGCAACCCGCTGTACCCTCTACTTGAACATGGTGCTTTATGCTTCATATTATTATCCAATGATGTGTTGCCATCCTATGATGTCTCAGTAGATTTTTGTTGTCCTATTGGTTGATTGATGATCAAGATTGGCTCGAGTTGCATGTTTTGTTATTGGTGTTGTCCTATGGTGCCCTCCGTGTTGCGCAAGCATGAGGGATCCTCGCTGTAGGGTGTTGCAATGTGTTCATGATTTGCCTATGGTGGGTTGCTTGAGTGACAGAAGCATAAACCCGAGAAGGTGGGTTGCTGCATATGGGAGTAAAGAGGACTTGATACCTTATAATGCTATGGTTAGGTTTTACCTTAATGATCTTTAGTTGTTGTGCATGCTTGCTAGAGTTCCAATCATAAGTGCATATGATCCAAGTAGAGAAAGTATGTTAGCTTATGCCTCCTCCTCAAATAAAATTACAATAATGATTACCGGTCTAGTTATCAATTGCCTAGGGACAATTTCGCAACTCCTACCACCACTTTTCCACTCTCGTTAAACTAACTTAGTTGTTTCTTTATCTTAGAAGCCCCTAGTTTTTATTGGTGTGCTCTTTATTATCTTGCAAATCTATCCTATCACACCTACAAACTACTTCTAGTTTCATACTTGTTCTAGGTAAAGCAAACGTTAAGCGTGCATAGACTTGTATCGGTGGTCAATAGAACTTGAGGGAATATTTGTTCTACCTTTAGCTCCTCATTGGGTTCGACACTCTTACTTATCGAAAGAGGCTACAACTGATCCCCTATACTTGCGGGTTATCCCCCCGCCCCACGCGCTGCCCCGCACCGACCCCTCCCCCGGTCGCCACCTCGCCGCGGCCCCCTCCCCGACCACCGTTGCCGTCTTGGGCCCTCCCCGGCCACTGCCCAACGCCGGCCGCCCTGTCCCCTCCCCAACAACAGCCCCGCCCCAGCCCCTCCCCAGCCCCTCCCCAACGCCGGCCGCCCCGCACTGGACACTCCACGACCACCGCCCCATGTCGGCCAAGTCCCCCCCCCCTACGTGAGCTCCTCCTCATCTTTTTATTTTTTTAACTAATGCTGCTGTTGCTGGACGTTAGATGATAGATGGTGATTGATGCTGATGATTTATTTATGATGATTGATGATGTTTCTAGATGGATGCACGATGATGTTATGTAGATCAATGATGATGTGGTTGCTGTTAAGGTTAACATGCTAATTTTTTTAATGAATGATGAATGATGATGATGATGTTGTTGCTAGATGGATGTAGATGGTCTTGGAAAAATAGATATTTGATGTGATGATCTAAATTGTTTTGTCGATAAATTTGCAGGCTTTGTGGTGTTGCATCTCTTTGGAGTCATCGTCGTCGAAGTTGTTGCTTCGTGATCCCATTGTTTTTCGACTACTTCCTCTACAGTCGAGGGTGAGCCACATATCCAACAACTCCTCCTACTCTCTTTTAATCATGTCACTAGATTTAGTTATCACGTAAGGTCACGTAACCTAGGCATCTCCCGTCCGAAAGGGGTGCATCGATAAATATGCATTCAATTGCATATTTATCACCGCAACTCTTTCAGATTGTCTAGCGTTTTCCATGGACAGCCTGAGGATGTGTAGATTGGGTATGTTCTCCATGCCCTACCCCATTCTGAGACAAGATTTCGGCGACGCTTCCCCATTGTTCTTCGAAGCACATTCTCTCGGCTATTTGCCAAGACGTGTATCGGGAAAACAGCGGGGAGGTGCTGCCAAAATTTTGTCTCGGAACGGGGTAGAGCATGGAGGACGTACTCAATCTACACATCCTCGAGTGGGATTAGGACCCTCTTTACCTATTAGAGGTGTAGGTGGATTCAGTTTCGTCAATGCGGTAGAAAATAAATATTTGATGTGATTAATTCAAATTAAATCTTAATTTTGTGGTGTGGCTTCCAATAAAGCAGAGGATGGCAGATAATCAGTGGATGTATAGTGGTTTTACCCGTGCCCCCGTGGGAATCGAGTAACATTAGAGTGGATTGCCAAAACCGATGTGTTTTTGAGGGAGACATTCCATGGTCCAATGAGAATGGTCCCACATTGCTCGTGTGCGAGATGTGGTAGACGTCACTCTAAAGGCAAGGACGAAATGACCTGGCACCTTGGCACACACGGATATATGAAAAACTTTGACATGCTGATAAACTTTGCCAAGCGGGACCGTGGTAGAGTGGAGGTGATGCATCAATGCATTGGTATTTATGTGGACAACAGAGTCGGAGACATGCTATATGATGTCATTGCTACAAAGGCGACACATGCGACACCTTCAGAGAATGAACTAGAGGAGTCGGAGGAGCCGGGGGAGCCGGAGGAGCCTAGGGCAACCGCAAAGTCCTTCTTGGAGATCTTGGGTTCGTCAAAGACGCCTCTTTATGCGGGTGCCAAACTCTCTCTGAGGGATGCCATCTCGCAACTAATGGCAGTTAAGGCTGAGTACGGCTGTAGCCAAGCTTGCATCAAAGCATTTCTAGGAGTATGGGCTAACAGCCTTCCCGATGGTCATGAACTACCGGAAAGCATGTACGCCACGAAGAAAATCAGGAAGACACTCTATGGATTATGAGAAAATACATGTCTATCCGAAGAATTGCCTTTTGTTTAGGCATGAGTATGCAGATGACAAGTATTGTAGGAAGTGATGTTCCTCTCGGTACATTGAGGTGGTCGGTAAGGATGGTCAAAAGAGGCAGCTACGCATCCCCACAAAGGTTCTTCGATATCTTCATTTCATAAAAAGACTACAGCGCCTTTTTACACGGAGGAGTCTGCCAAAATGATGAAGTGGCACAAGAAAAGGAAAAGGTACCATACAAATAGAATTGTACATCCATCGAGAGGTGAAGCATGGAAGTCATTCGATAAATAATACCCCGAGGAAGCAGCCGAGGATGGGTATGTCAGAGTTGCAATAACAGGTGATGGGGTTAATCCATATGGTATGTCTTCCAATTCATACAGCTGCTAG
Organism: Hordeum marinum; assembly: GCA_022496015.1. Classification (NCBI taxonomy): domain Eukaryota; kingdom Viridiplantae; phylum Streptophyta; class Magnoliopsida; order Poales; family Poaceae; genus Hordeum; species Hordeum marinum. The sequence continues at coordinate 502,210,500 of CM039674.1, read as the reverse complement.
CCCATGTTTGTTATTCCGCTCAACCTCCCTCTCGGTGTTCTAATGCAATGCAACACCATGTTCTTGTCGCTGATCATTCCAGGGCCTGAATAGCCGGGGAAGAATTTGACAGTATTTATGCAGCCACTGGTGGATGATTTGCACCATTCTTGGTACTTCCCAAGGTTGACACACGATCAACATCTGGAGAAAAATTTCTTGATGAAAGTTTGGTTGATGTATTGGATGCATGACTTTCCCGGCTATGCCCTATTCTACGGATGGTGTACAAGTGGTAAGATGCCATGCCCAGTGTGCTTGCAGGCTCTACGTTTTATTTGGTTGCAAAAGGGTCGCAAGTATGCAGCCTTTGACCAGCACCGCCAGTTCCTCCCTCCAGACCATCTAGACAGGGAAGACAGGAAGAACTTCATGAAAGGTCGGGTTGTCCATGAAGTAAACGATATTCCAACATTTTTGGGGGTAGATGTTCTTGCTCAGCTAAAATCTCTCAAGCCTTAAGTCAAAGGGAAAGGCAAAGGCAAATGCTTCGTGGGATATGGCAAGACGCACAAATGGACTCACAGTAGCCCTTCACGAAGCTTCCCTATTTCAAGAACCTCAAACTTCCTTATAACATCGATGTGATTCACATCGAAAAGAATGTCGCAGAGTCCCTTTTTAGCACGATACTAAACATTCCTGATAAGACAAAAGATAGCATTCAAGCTAGAGCCGATCAACAAAAAAATTGTGATAGACCACGTCTAATCATGCAACCTCCCACAGGCGGTCGAAAAAACTAGTTCAAGCCAGAGGCTGACTTCATCCTTAAACCGCCAGAAAAGAAGGAAGTACTTGTGTGGCTCAAACACATTGTGAAGTTCACTGATGGTTATGCATAGAATATAAGTAATGGAGTCAATCTTTCAACGGGCAAAGTTAGCAGGCTCAAGATTCATGACTATCATGTATGGATTGAGTGGTTAATGTCGGTTATGGTTAGAGCCTATGCCCCCAAGCGTGTCTGGCGAGTGCTTGTGGAGCTAAGGCATTTCTTTGGCACGCTTTGTGCTAAAGAAGTATGTCCTGAGGTGATTGGACAATTGCATAAGAAGGCACTAGAGTTGATATGCAAGCTAGAGAAGACCTTTCCGCCAGGCTTCTTTACTCCGATGACACATCTCATTTTGCACCTCGCGAAAGAGGTATTCTTGGGGAGCCTGTGCAGAATCGTTGGCAGCATGGCCCTAAGAGATATAACAAGCATCTCCTAAAGAAATGTGGAAACAAATCTAAGATTGAAGATTCCATAGCTAATGCAGTTATCCTTGAGGAGGTGTGAGACCTCAGGACATCGTACTATCCAAACCATGTTCCCAGTCTGCATAATAACGTTCCATGATACAATACGGAAGAGCCCAAGTTTAAACCCAAGATTGATCTTATTAGCAGACAAGGTGGCAAAGCTGGGTGATCGAAATCTTATAACATGCCAGAACAAGAGTGGGAGGACATCATGTTCTATGTCTTTCACAACATCAAGGAAGTTGAGGAGGAGTGGATGAGGTAATACCACCACACCATTCATTTATGTCTTGCACAACATCATGTTCTATGTTCTCTTAGTCCCGGCCTAAGCATCGCTTTTCTTCTTTCATTCAATTCATTTATGAGGAGTGGACGGGAATGATTCATCCTCCTCAGGCGGAGGCACTTACTCTTCTTCGACATGGAAACCCTAGAAGGCAAAATTTTGTTGCTTGGTTCATGGCTAAAGTAATTTTTCACATTCCCCTATTAAATACCTAGTTGAACATTTTATTAGTTAACCAAACAATTTCACTTAAACTTGTAGGGAAAATATCGGAACATATCTATGGATGACGAATTGAGATCGGTTTCCATGGGTTTTAACCCTTTGGTCATGACATGTGAAAAGTATGATGTGAATGGGTATCGCTTCCATACAGAGGAGCACCAGAACAATCGGCATGATCAAAATGGAGTTCAGTATTACGGAAGGGTAGGAAAAATATACGAGCTTTCATTCAGTCGTGGTCACGAAACCCTAAGTCTCCCTGTGTTCAAATGTCGATGGTTCGAGGGTTTAGGGTTTAGGGTTTACGGAGTGGTCTTTCAAGAGCAACCCGATGATGATGATGATGTGGTCAGAAGCGATTATGATGACTCCTTGGGTGATGATGATGTGGATCCAAATGATGACGATGCACATAATGATGGTGAGACCATTGTTAATGAAAAATACATAGTTATGCTAGAAATGTTGTTAAATTAATATGATGACGACGAGAAAGAGCCTCCACCTCCGTCCGACAATGAAGTTGATATGTGTGATAGTGATAGTGACAGTGATGATTCGTATGGGTCCTAGCAGATGTACGTTTAATGTCTTTTTACTATGGTTTATTAATATGCTTATTTATCAATGTCTTTTATATGCTTGTTTTATTCCTTATTATTATACTAATTGTTTATTGTCTTTTCAATGCAGGTTTGCTAAGCATGGGCAAGGGCAAGGTCGATGGCACAGGTTTACTAAGAAAACTCAAATCGATTACTAGTCGGAGTGGTCGAGACTGTTCTGTCTCGACTACTTGAGGATGACTCCTCACAGGGAGGTGAAGGGAGAGGTGCCCCTAGAGGTGAAGGGGGTGCGGGGAGAGCCCCTAGAGGTGGAGGGGGTGCGGTGAGAGCCCCTAGAGGTGGAGGGGGTGGTCGGGGCCAGAAAAAATGCTCCCTCACCGACTTAGGGGTGCTTTTACAAGGCCCTCCTCTAGTGTGGTACCCTCCTCTAGTGAGAGACCCTCCTGTAGTGAGGTACCCTCCTCTAGTGAGAGACCCTCCTCTAGTGAGGTACCCTCTACTAAGGAGGAGGAGTTTCGCGAGGAGGTTGAGGAGGAGGAAGTTCGCAGGGAGTTTGAGGAGGAGGCGGAGTTTTGGGAGGGGGAGGCGGTTGGTGGTCGCAGGGAGGGGGAGGAGGTTGGTGGTGGCAGGGAGGGGGAGGAGGTTGGTGGTGGAAGGGAGGTGGAGTGGGTTGGCAACAACAAATGGTGGCTGCGTGGTCGAGCAAGACACACCCCCCACCCGAACCTTATACGGAGGAGCAGAGGTGGATCATTATTCCAAAGGGGAAAGAATAAGTGCCTATTAACCATATTTTAATTCTTTTGCGTGTAAACATGCTCATATTTTCTATCTTTTGTAGGGGCTGGGAGGTTCCTCCGAAAGCCCGTGTTTCGAACGGTGTCATCACTATCTTCTTGAAGGAATATTGGCCGGGGTTGTTCGTTCCGGACTCAGTCAAGCACCCGGAGCACTATGTTTTGGCCATGACCTAGGATCACTACAAATTGGCTACCCATGCGGAATATCCGACACATGCTAAGGCCGTGGAAACAAAATTTTGGGTAAGTTCTCTTCAGAAGCATGAGTCTTGAGTTTCGTCCATAGTTTTTCATCGAATAGTTTGACTCATGGCTTCTTCCATTCTGTTTTCATGAATAACTATAGAAATACTATCGAGTTCTTGAGGAGAACAAGCCCATTGCCGACAAGCTATTTTAGAGAGCTACAAAGAAGCTGGCCTGCTAGAACCAGTACGAGGTGCGCTGGGTGGCCATCTCGCAATATTATTACAACTATCGTAACATGAAGATGCTCGATTTCGCACGTGAGAAGTAGCTTACCTTGACTAAGGAGCAATACATGTTGGTAAGTATAACAGATTTGTCATTCTGATATTTGTGTCAAATTTCGTTGTTTCGTGTCGACATGCCACTATGCTTTCATTATGTAGGCATGTCCTGGTTGGTGTTTTGGAAAAAAGAAATCATGGGAGGCATTAGTTGATACGTGGCTCGGTGATGATGAAAAGTGGGCTACTAAAAGCATCCAAAACCGGGCTAATCGAGGGAATGACGGAACACATAGTCAGTGAAACCAGAACCACTGGAGCCATAAGAAAGTTCAGGTATATCTATGTACATGAAACATTCTTCTTCTTTTATGCATGACTAACCACTGTTTGGTGGTGCTTGGTGGTGCAGGAGGAGAAACTGAAGCTGCCGCTCTCAGACATGGAGGCGTGGGAGCTAGCCCATATGTGGACTAAGCCCAAGGATGGCAAGGGCAAGTACTACAGCAACTCCGGCGAGCACCTTGAGACCTACAAGAAGGTGTATATGTTCTACAATTCTAATACACCTGACCCCATAAAAGAGGCTATGAACGACAGAGCGGTGGTCAGCACTGGGCCGAAGAGTCATGGTCGATAGGCAGTTCTGGATGCCATGGTCACTCCTTCTATCTCCTACACATAGCTGCAAGTTACTAACCCGAGCCTGAGCCCGTAGCCGAGGACGACAAGTGCACACCCACTATCCCTCCTAGCCCAGCAACACTCTGTAAGAATTTTCCCTCTTATCTTCCTTTTTCTCATTTTATTATCCACATCAAGATGTTTTTATGAGTTTCATCATGTCATATTGACGGCCTACACGGAGTACCAACGTTAGGAGACCATGGCGTGGAACGCGAGACTTGCTGCAGTCTCGGACCACGCCAGTCGCATGATGAAGGTTAGTTTAGCCCCTTTCATTTGACTTTCAAATTTGCATTCTCATTTCTTCTAACCTTCATGTGTGCTTGGTCAACTAATATGCATCTCGTTTTTGAGTCCATGGCGGCCCACACGGTTCCTGTAATGGAACCACCACCACCATCACCTGCTGGAGAACAACCAATTCTGCTTATGTTTGAGGCACAACACTGTCCGACTTTGGTTAGTACATCCCCAAACTATTCAACTACTTATCGTGCATTCAACAAAATCATATATCTCTTTAACATCTCTTTTCAAACATGCAGGGAACCGATCGATCCTCCGTTGGTGGTGGTGCCAATTATGGCATCACTCTCGAGTCATGGAGCCCGGTCACTCCGATCCACCAAGGAGGTGGCGGTGACAATCTTGCCGGTAACGATGCTGGTAGTAGTGATGACCTTGGCTTTGGCAGTCTTGGCAGTACCAAACTTGGTGGTGGACCTCCTCACGCTTAAGCCTTTGGGTGGTGGTGGTCATGACTTATCTTTCATGCATTTATATTATGTTTTTCTGACTTATATTGTGTTGTTTCGACGTATGTTGTGTTGTTTCGACGTATGTTTTGTTGATTTCACGTATGTTGTGAAGATACTACTTATATTGTGGTGATAATGATGTGGATCTGTTATATATATATATGTGTGTTGTTTACTATTTGTGATCTATTTGTGTTGTATATTATCAGGAAATAAAACAAAAACAAAAAACAGTACCTATGCCGACGGTGTAACCGTCGGCGAAGCCCTGCCTTCGGATGCACCAAAAGCTGTCACGTGGTAGGGCTACACTGACGGTTAAACCATCGGCATATCCCCTGGCCTATGCCGACGGTGTAACCGTTGGTGTAGCCCTGCCTCCTAGAGCACCAGGAGCTGCCACATGGCGGGGCTACGCTGATGGTTACACCGTCGGCATAGCTCCTGGCCTATGCCAACGGTTCAACTGTCGGCATCGACCCGCCACGTGGCATCTCCTGGTTGGTGGACAAACTTCGACGGTGCCGTAAGCCGCCAACACGTGAAAAAGGATGCCGAAGGCCTATTTACGCCGACGGTCGTACGGCCGGGGGTCGTCTTAGGAATCTACGCCGATGGTTTCCCTATGCCGACGAAAATGGCCGTGTACGCCGACGCTAGCGATCCCGACGGGCCTACGCCAACGGTGGCCATCGGCGTTGCCCTACGCCGACGTTATTCGATCCTACTTCTGGCCATCGGCATAGGGGGCGATTCCGGTAGTGAGGACCCAATTGGCTACTTTGTCCTTCCGTTGGGCCCCGACCAGTCACCGAGGTACATTGGGTGGTCGAAGACAGAGTCGGAGCTGCTCGACGTACCTGCCCAGGTGCGTGATAGTTTGCATTGGTACCCATTGTATCATCTGAGTGGAAACAGACAGAGTGAAAGCAATACCATAATAGTATTCGACACCATAGCCGATTCATTCCGGCATATGCATGCTCCAATTGTTTCCACCCACGCATATATTTTTGAGATGCATGGCATACTTGGTATCTATTGCCTTAACGATGACAAGATCACTGTTGGTATATGGGTGTTGCAGAACTACGAAAGCCAGGTTTGTGACTTAAAGTACAAAATCAGACTGTTGGTTGAAGAAATCATTGGTCGGTTTGAATGGTATGATGTATATTGGGATATTAATCTTGGGATGTGAACGATGTTTTAGGGGATGGTGTCATGCTCTTGATGGTCATTTTGGTCGGCGGGTGCTTCACATTGACACTAATGGCAAATTGATTGACATTTTCAATTTTATTCTCGAAGGCCTCGCTCTTTATGGATGTCGTCTCAAGCAAAGTCTTGTTCAGCATACCTTTTTACTGGCTCTAAAAGATTATGCTGTGAATGCTTCACCTTTTATCTCATCGCTGTTGAGTGAGATGGTGGCTCTTAACAGACTAGCGCGTTAGGAAATATGCAACTTGTATTTTCAGGAGTCCATAGGCCAGTATATATACATCACTACAATAAATATGCTATCTTGTGACCTTCACTATTGGTCACTGAATGGTCACTGTTTTCTGTTTGTGACCTTTTTGTGACCAAAAACTGATGGTCAAAAGCTAAGGGTCAAGAATGGAAATTAACGATCTTTCTTCTGAAAAGGTCGTAGAAGTTTATGACCAAAAAAGGTCATAGGTTCAATGAACAATTTTTTAGGTCACTAGCTATCTGCCCACGCCACGTCAGATCCATCATGGCAAGATGACGTGGCATCATTATGACCAAATGAGAAGGTCATATATTAGAATCAGCCCGGTCCATTTCGACCGCCTACATGGGCCAAGCCCAATAATTAAGCCCATTTTATGTTTTTTCCTCTTTATTTTGCTTAGCTGCATGGGCCTGGCCCAATAATTTGTCCTTTTATTTTCTGGGATGTAGCCTTTTGCAGTCCACTTTTTTTCCTAGTCAACTGTTTTTTGGGCCACAGCCTTTTTAGTCTAATTCTTGTTTGGGCCTTGGCTTTTTATTTTCTGGGATGCAGCCCATTACAGACTAGGTGTTTTTATAGTCAACTCTTTTTTTAGGCCCAAGCCATTTTAGTCTAATTGTTTTTTGTGCCTCGACCTTTTTGCGGTCCAACTAAGGTCAGAGCCCAATTCAATAATTATCCTGTGAACCAGGTGCTCAGCTTCACAAAATGGTCCAAACAAAACTCAAATAATTCACACAAAATGCATAACTTCACAGTTTCACAAAATACATAACTTCACAGGTTCACAAACTGCATAACTTCACAGTTTCACCAGTTCAGCATCACCAAAATGAGCCATCTATCTAAAACAGGTCCTACGACAGGTTAAACTTCACATGTTCACCAAAATGAACATAGAGCTTTGACGATGCTTTAGCCATCATAATGATTTAGCTCCAAAGAGAGCCATCAAGTGGGCTAACTTCTCATCCTGTTCTTGAGCCTTCTTGCATAGCAGCTCAAGTTCCTTGCCGCGTGCAGCTTCAGCTTCTTCCGCCTTCATCTTGATTGTCGCCACTTCTTCTTGCATCAATTCTGCTTGAAGCTCTGACCTCTCCAGCTTTTGCTCAAGATCACGAACATGAGCAGCCACAGCAACACTTGCTTTGGCTGAGTTGTTCGTAGATGACTGGAGCCCAACGTTCCTAAGGAATGTGCTTCACTTTACTTCGGTCTTGAGCACTTCGTCAACAATTTCAACACCAAACTTTGGCTCTTTACCATCTGGTACCAGCGCGTCCTTCTTTTTCTCCATCTCAAGCTAGCATATGGAGGAAAATGATATACATTAGTGGCAGATCTATTTCACATTTTGCAAACCAAACCAAGCAAGAGAAACCAAACAAGAATGCCACCAAACCAGCACACAAAATAAATTATTCGAAGTAACCAAACTAGCACACAAAATTTATACGTAGATATTTTACCATATCATAAAAAATGCAACAAATAGCTACAGCAAATTCTGTTATCTTTGTTTAGAACTATATAACAAATTCTGATATCTTTGTTGAGATAGCAAACCTATCTTAGGCAGTAGCAAACAACATCAAAGCATGGAACATAGTTTGTGTTCTTGCTGGCTATGACTCAAACAGTACATGATAGAAGTTTAAATTGGCTGGCCAAACCAGTCAAACAACATTGAACATATCTTAGGCTCTAGAAGTTTGAACTGGCTGGACAAACCAGTCAAACAGCATCAAACAGGGCATGATAGAAGTTTGAACTAACTGTGAATCAAAACAGGGCATGACAGAATTGTGTATCAAACAGCATCAAACCTGTCTTAGTCTCTAGCAAACAGCCTCAAAGCATACCAAATCTAGACAAAAGTTTGAACTGGCTGGACAAAGCATGGAGTGACTTACTATAGCTTTCTTTACTTGCTCCGAAAACCCGTGCTTCTTGCTGTTGTGGGTGGCCTTGAACAAGTCAATTGCAGACAGCTCCTCACCCTTCCGCTCTTCTTTCTCAAATGATTTTCAACAAAAATCAAAATGTTATTCGGCGAGAATCAAAACTATTATTCAACGTGGATCAAATGGTTAGGTCTCTAGACAAAAGTTCTCACAGTGGCAAAAATGTGTGTTGTGTAGTGCCTGGAACCAGTTGTCTGATGGTACACAACTTTTTTCTTGATTCATCTTGTTCGACAGACAGGTTTCCTACAAAAAAAAGCATACTATCAGCATGATCTAGCACTAGCATATCATGTGCAGAACATAAAGCAGCAAACAAAGGAGAGACAAACCTTGTGTATTGGGGTAGACCACATCTCCACCAGAGCTTGTCATTCACGGTCTGTCAGATCCGGCACCGGGGACTTGATGCTGACTTTGTTTGCTGCTACGGTATCAAAATACTTCTTCTTCATCTGATGGCATTTGTTCTTTGAACTTTTCTGCAGAATATCTTTGCAAGCGGTCTTGATGATCTCCGAGTCGGTGTTCATCTCAAAATTTGCCTACCAAGACAGCAAACAAGGTAGGAACAATATTAGTGATCATACATAGGTGTAACAGAAAAAAGATAGCACATCAACTACAAAACAAGTAGCTTACAGCAACTTTCCCAATGTAGTCTGCCATTAGATTAGAGTTTTTTTTTGTATTCCCTGAAGTGAGGAAGAACTGGCAGATGGGTTCTTGCAACAAGTACACACTCAGAAGCAAGCTTTGCTGCCTGTAGGGGCTTCTCTGGACGCTTCATTCTTTCGGCAATTTGGATAGGCACCTTGCTACCAAGCGACTTGGTGATTTTCTTTAGCCCTTTGCCCTTTCTCTATCTAAGCTTGGTAGTCAGTGCATCTGAAAATGAAATTGAACTCATAAATTTGAAGAGAAATCGACAAATGCAGGAATGGTTCTGCTCAACAGGTAACCATACATGATCACTTCCATTTGGAAAATGCACTAGTAAAAGAGAGCATTGCAAAGGTGAACTTGCCTAATTGAAGCACAAGCTGGTGTTCTTCTTCACTGATGACAGCATTCCTGTCGATAGAAGGTGCAACAGGGCTGAGGTCTGTGTGGACAGTGCCTGCTTCATCCATGCAGATAGCTCCTCCTTCATCTGGGCAGACAGTGCCTCTTTGATCCATGCAGACAGTGGTTTCATCATCCATGGGCGAAAACTCATCACCCATTTGCACCGAGCTCTTAGAGTCCATGCGCAGCGTTCTTTCCCGATAGTCCATCACAGCCGGCATGTTTACTTTCTGCCTCGTGAATCTAGTAGGGGCCGGTTCATCAGGTTCCAGGATCCTCTTTGTTTGTCCTAGAGGTGGGGCCATCACCCTTCCTGGAAGCATTGCAACAAATGTTTCTCAGCTCTTCCTCTTCTTGTTGACTGTCTTCTTAACAGCAGGCCTCTTCTTCAGAGACTTCAGTGCCTCGTATAAATAGCACGGAAAAAGCATTAGATCACAAGACAAATATGTGAGCACAAGGAAACACAGAGCATACAAGAACCACACTCAGAAGCAAGACAGATTTTGCACCTTAACAGTCTTCTGCACTACAACATCGTCCACTTCCTCCCCATCAATAACTCCATCCTCCTTAGGATTGTACTCTGGGTCATCATTGATAACTCCACTACATTCTTGAACCTCTTCAGTTCTACCTTCTTATACAACATTCGAATTCCTAATCACCGACACTATTGCACCGATGCCAAGAGACTGGAACATCTGATTGTTCCTCGTGATATTTCTAGCCCTAACCTTCTCGTACTCGATGATAAGATCCTCTTTGCATGATAAAGGAAACATAATTATTAGGTGAATGGTTGGAATGCATGGACAGACAGCCAAACATATCTTATAAGATTTTATTATCATTTAATCCTAATTATTCCGGTATGAAAGACTAACAACAAACATTTAAGACATCTTATTCACAATTAAGACAGCTTATTCAGATTATTCACAATTAAGACAGCAAACATTTAATCATAGTTACACAATTAAGACAACTTATTCAGATTATTCACAATTAAGACAACAAATATTTAATCCTAGTTGCACAATTAAGACAGCTTATTCAGATTATTCACAATTAAGACAACAAACATTTAATCCTAGTTGCACAATTAAGACAGCTTATTCAGATTATTCAAAATTAAGATAGCAAACATTTAATCCTAGTTGCACAATTAAGACAGCTTATTTAGATTGCAACAATACATTTCACTTATCATATTAAGACACATATTTTACAAAACTAATAGTATAACCACAAGGAGCAAGCTGCATACCAACGGTTGGCCTATTACTTGATCTTGTCATCCTTGCCATGGATGATCTTGAGGTGGTGCTTGCAAAAAAGAATAAACAACAATCAGATACAACAGGGATAAAGTAAAATGATGCACTTGTTTCAATAAAGGAAAGCATTTGGACCAGCATGCACATACATGGAATAAAAGTGAAGCAAACTTGATGGATCAACAATGTAGTGATGTAGTGTTATTAATTAAGCAAACATGTAAGTGCACTAAACAAGCATGCATGTACACTGGAAAGATATGAAGCATCTCTTAATATCTTCACTACATCAACATGGCAATTTATATGCAACATTTAATTATGATGAAGAACTCAAACAAGGAAACAGATGAAATGGAATGATAGTTGATAACATTGAGTACAAAACAGGCTTACTGAACTATTTCTAAAACTGCTTATATCATTAGGAAAACAACATGGCTAACTGACAAGTGATACATATTTCTAGACTTAGTGAAAAACACAGTTCATGGAAAAAAACAGATTCATGATGCAATGTTTAGAGCAAGCAAACTACATGCAACATGAGTTGTTGATGGCAAATATGAGCATGGCAGACTTGTACTAGATAACATGAGCATCCACAACAACTTATTGTAGTAAAAGAACAAGGCATTAACAAATTTGAGTAGGCAATAACAACATGAGCAGCCACAACAACTTCTACTCCATCTACAACATGAGCAGAAACTTCTACTCTATCTACAACATGAGCAACAACAACATGAACCCTAACCCATGGTGTGCAACAAGAACCCTAACCCCATGAATAGTTTATCCATGCTGCATAAATACACGAAACCAACAGATCCAGCTTGAACAAGAATCACCATCAATCCTTCCCCATGCACAAGAAAAGCAGGAGATCCATCCCCATCCAGATCCCCATGAACGAGAGAGCAACGTGTACCAGATGAACCCTAACCCTAACCCCATGGATCTACCGAACCATCCCTATCCCCATCGATCCATCCCCCATGAACCGTAGAAGAACCCATGACGGGGATCTACCGAACCCTAGAAAATCTACCCTAACCCTAGAAGATTGAGGAGATATGGAGCGAGGGGAGAAGTACCTGGTAGATGATGTAGGTAGATGTGGCTGCCATCGTCGATGATGAAGTGGTGGTCATCGTCGATGTGGTCGCCGTCGTGGTGGCCTAGGGTTACAAGGCGAGCGATGTCGTCGATGGTGCCATCGTCGGGGAGAGGGGACGAGTGGCGGTGTGGCGAAGAGCAGGGGAGGGACGGGGCGGCATGGAGCAGGGGAGGGGCGGCGGAGCGGCGGCGGGGCGGTGCAGTCGTGGGAAGGAGGAGAGGGTAGCGGAATGGGGAAATTTTGGGAGGGAGGAGAGGGGATCCCGTGGGTTAGTGGGAGTGGGGCTGGTGGGTCCCGCCTGTTAGTGGGAGAGGTTTTGGAGGGAAATTTTGGGAGAGGGAGGGAAATTTTGGGAGAGTGGAGGGAAAATTTTGGAGTGTGAGGGAAATTCTTTTGGGTTTTCACGCAGAAAATTTTAGTTTTTTTTTGTAAACTTTGTGCAAATAATGGTTAAAATCATACCGAATAGCTCAAGAAAACAACAGTATTCCAAGTTTAATATTTTGACTAGTTGGTAGGCCATATTTGATGATGTGATGCGGAGGTCTCCCTTTTTTTGAATGTTTTACGGTGTTTTTAAAAAATCAGTCTAACTTGTTGCATCGGCCGTCCGTGGCTAGGGGTTTGATCATGCATCTCTATTGGTGATTCTATGATGAAATGCCTACGTGAGAAGCTAAAAATGATTATTAGCAAACATAACAGGCAAGCTATGAAGGACCCGCAGTTCAAATTCCAGTCGGTTCCAACACAGTCGGCCGATGGTTGTCTGAATGGCCGGGAATAGCTACGAGGGTCAGAAATGCATGATTTTTGGCAACCGTTCGTAGAATAGGGTCTACTTTGAGATAGACATGGAATGGCGCCGTTTGGACTGCCCCTCTTTGTAGCCGCTTCATGAAAAACATGTGTTTTCTGCATTCAAAAAATGTAAAATGTTTTCTTTGTGAAACAAGCTGGAACCTCTCTTTGGCAACACTATTTACCATAACAAGATGCAAGCATGTGCCAAATTTGGGCATATTAGCACAAACTATTCAATGAATGTGGCCATATCATTGCTCGTTTGTCTTGAAAGCCATGAATCTTCGTTCATGGTAGGTCGTTTTTGAAAACACTTTTTCAAGAAAACATCGGTATTCCAAGTTTAACATTTTTAGTAGTTGGTAGGCCACATTTGATGATGTGACGCGGAGGTCTCCCATTTTTTTGATTTTTTTTGAATTTTTTATGGTGTATTCGAAAAACAGGTCTAACTTGTCGCATCGGTCGTCCATGGCTAGGGGTTTGATCATGCATATCTATTGGTGATTCTATGATAAAATGTCTACCTGTGAAGCTAAAAATGATTTTTAGCAAAAATATCGGGCAAGCTATAGAGGACCCGTAGTTCAAATTCCAGCCGGTTCGAGCAGAATTGGCCGATGGTTGTCTGAAAGGCCGGGAGTAGCTACGAGGGTCGGAAATGCATGATTTTTGGCAACTGTCCGCAGCATAGGGTCTACTTTGAGATAGACATGGAATGGCGCTGTTTGGAATGTCCCTCTTTGTAGCCGCTTCGTGAAAAACATGTGTTTTCGGCATTCAAAAAATGAAAAATGTATTTTTTGTGAAACAAGCTGGAACCTCTCTTTGGCAACACTGTTTTCCATCACAAAGATGGAGGCATGTGCCAAATTTGGGCATATTATCACAAACTATTCAACGAATGTGGTCATATCATTGCTCGTTTGGAATGAAAGCCATGAATCTTCATTCATGGTAGGTCGTTTTTGAGAACACTTTTTCAAGAAAACATCGGTATTCCAAGTTTAACATTTTTATAGTTGGTAGGCCACATTTGATGATGTGACGGAGAGGTCTCCCATTTTTTTGAATTTTTTTTAATTTTTTACGGTGTTTTCAAAAAAAAGGTCTAGCTTGTCATGTCGGCCGTCCGTGGCTAAGGGTTTGATCATGCATATATGTTGGTGATTCTATGATGAAATGCCTACCTGTCAAGCTAAAAGTGATTTTTAGCAAAAATATTGGGCAAGCTATGGAGGACCCGTAGTTCAAATTTCAAGCGGTTCGAGCAGAATCGGCCGATGGTTGTTTGAATGGCCGGGAGTACCTACGAGGGTCGGAAATGCATGATTTTTGGCAGCCATCCGTAGCATAGGGTCTACTTTGAGATAGACATGGAATAGCGCTTTTTGGAATGTCCCTTTTTGTAGTCGCTTCACGAAAAACATGTCTTTTCGGCATTCAAAAAATGAAAAATGTTTTTTTTGTGAAACAAGCTGAAACCTCTCTTTGGAACACTGTTTGCCATCACAAAGATGGAGGCATGTGCCAAATTTGGGCATATTATCACAAACTATTCAATGAATGTGGTCATATCATTGCTCATTTGGCTTGAAAGCCATGAATCTTCGTTCATGGTAGGTCGTTTTTTAGAACACTTTTTCAAGAAAACATCGGTATTCCAAATTTAACATTTTTACTAGTTGGTAGGCCACATTTGATGATGTGACGCGGAGGTCTCCCATTTTTTTGAATTTTTTTTAATTTTTTACGGTGTTTTCAAAAAATCGGTCTAACTTGTCGCGTCGGCCGTCCGTGGCTATGGGTTTGATCATGCATATATGTTGATTATTCTATGATGAAATGCCTACCTGTGAAGCTAAAAATGATTTTAGCAAAAATATCGGGCAAGCTATGGAGGACCCGCAGTTCAAATTCCATCCGGTTCGAGCAGAATCGGCCGATGGTTGTCTGAATGGCCGGGAGTAGCTACGAGGGTCAGAAATGCATGATTTTTGGCAACCGTCTGTAGCATAGGGTCTACTTTGAGATATACATGGAATGGCGCTGTTTGGAATGTCCCTCTTTGTAGTCGCTTCACGAAAAACATGTGTTTTCGGCATTCAAAAAATTAAAAATGTTTTTTTTGTGAAACAAGCTGGAACCTCTCTTTGGCAACACTATTTGCCATAACAAGATGGAGGCATGTGCCAAATTTGGGCATATTATCACAAACTATTCAACGAATGTGGTCATAAAATTGCTCGTTTGGCTTGAAAGGCATGAATCTTCGTTCATGGTAGGTCGTTTTTGAGAACACTTTTTCAAGAAAACATCGGTATTCCAAATTTAACATTTTTACAAGTTGGTAGGCCACATTTGATGATGTGACGCAGAGGTCTCCCATTTTTTGAATTTTTTGAATTTTTTACGGTGTTTTCAAAAAACAGGTCTAGCTTGTCGTGTCGGTCGTCCGTGGCTAGGGGTTTGATCATGCATATTTGTTCGTGATTCTATGATGAAATGCCTACCTGTGAAGCTAAAAGTGATTTTTAGCAAAAATATTGGGCAAGCTATGGAGGACCCGCAGTTCAAATATCAGCCGGTTCGAGCAGAATCGGCCGATGGTTGTCTGAATGGCCGGGAGTAGCCACGAGGGTCGAAAATGCATGATTTTTGGCAGCCATCCGTAGCATAGGGTCTACTTTGAGATAGACATGGAATGACGCTATTTGGACTCTCCCTCTTTGTAGCCGCTTCACGAAAAACATGTGTTTTCGGCATTCAAAAAATGAAAAATGTTTTTTTGTGAAACAAGCTGAAACCTCTCTTTGGCAACACTGTTTGCCATCACAAAGATGGAGGCATGTGCCAAATTTGGGCATATTATCACAAACTATTCAATGAATGTGGTCATAACATTGCTCGTTTGGCTTGAAAGCCATGAATCTTCATTCATGGTTGGTCGTTTTTTAGAACACTTTTTCAAGAAAACATTGGTATTCCAAGTTTAATATTTTTACTAGTTGGTAGGCCACATTTGATGATGTGACGCGGAGGTCTCCCATTTTTTTGAATTTTTTATGGTGTTTTTGAAAAACTGGTCCAACTTGTCGCGTCGGCCGTCCGTGGCTAGGGGTTTGATCATGCATATATGTTGGCGATTCTATGATGAAATGCCTACCTGTGAAGCTAAAAATGATTTTTAGCAAAAATAATGGGAAGCTAAGGAGGACCTGCAGTTCAAACTCTAGACGGTTCTAGTAGAATCGGCCGATGGTTGTCTGAATGGCCGGGAGTAGCTATGAGGGTCGGAAATGCATGAATTTTGGCAACCATTCGTACAATAGGGTCTACTTTGAGATAGACATGGAATGGCGCCATTTGGAATGTCCCTCTTTGTAGCTGCTTCGCGAAAAACATGTGTTTTCAGCATTCAAAAAATGAAAAATGTTTTTTTTGTGAAACAAGCTGGAACCACTCTTTGGCAACACTGTTTTCCATCACAAAGATGGAGGCATGTGCCAAATTTGGGCATATTATCACAAACTATTCAACGAATGAGCATCCATGAGAAAGCAAAAAAACACATGATTTTATCTTTCATCCATGAGCATGCACAAAATTTCGATTCCCATCAATTACCAAACTGAGCTTGGAAGGTAATGGACAGATTAACATGAACACATACTTAACATTGACATGTTCAGATTTACATGACCTGACATACTTAACATTGACTTATTTTCTTAAGATCTTCACTCCTCCTTCTTCTTTTTCTCCTTCATCATCTTGATGCGCCTAGAGCAGCGAATTGGATGAAGTGGCCTGCGGCGGCCATGCTGTGGGATGTACTCCTCTACCACAATTGGCATGGTCCTGTCGCCCAGTGCTGGGATGCCAGCGCCATCGCGAGGCCATCATCAAGGACCGCCACCATCTCGAGGCCATTGTCAGGCACCACGACCGCTAGGTCATCCTCAGGCACCACCACCATCTTGAGGCCATCCTCAGGCACCACCATCGCGAGGCCATCGTTAGCTACCACCATCGCGTGGTCATTGCCAGCCACCTCCTCATCCCCACTCTGCTCCTCCTCATCCTCGCTCTGCTCCTCCTCATCCCCGCTCTGCTCCTCCTCATCCCCGCTCTACTC
Source organism: Hordeum marinum (assembly GCA_022496015.1). Classification (NCBI taxonomy): domain Eukaryota; kingdom Viridiplantae; phylum Streptophyta; class Magnoliopsida; order Poales; family Poaceae; genus Hordeum; species Hordeum marinum. The sequence continues at coordinate 502,193,561 of CM039674.1, read as the reverse complement.
CTCCTCATCCCAGCTCTGCTCCTCCTCATCCCCACTCTGCTCCTCCTCATCCTCGCAGCTGCATTTGCTGTAGCCAGAGTCGTGGTTGTGGCTCCTATTTCCTGACCAGATGGAACAAGTAGGTTTATTTAACAATCGATGTGAGACAAAGCCAAATGTAGAGGAAGAAGAGGTAGAGCATACTGGCAGTATCGTCGTCCTTGGGCCTGCATCAAGTTTAGAAATTAATCTGGTGCATCCACTTCATAAATTAATCGGGTGCATCAAATTCATCTATTTCTGAACTACAGAAACTTCAGAACTGTTGCATTTACCATTATCTTGCCGCGATAATGTGGTATACCAGGACGACATCATCAACGCATAACTGCAGAACGGTTGCCATCTGCGGAGGTTCTCTTCCCTGGTATACTCCACATCAATGCCGATGTTCTGCTTCAACATGCCACCGAGCTTCATCCTCATCACGTGGATCCTCTTGTCGGCGACTTCTGGATTGCTGGTGCAGATGACATCCAGCGGCTCCTTCAGGTGGATTTCAACCCTGAGCTCCATGGTGTATTCCAACTTCTGCCCAGCGGGGACCAGAACGTCGTCGTCGACCACCAGCGGCTCCTTGCCAGATGCCTCATCACCATGGTGATGCTTGGCAGATGGAGGGGAGTTGCTCGACGATGCCATTCGCTTGCCAAACGGAGGGGAGTTGCTCCACGATGCCATTCGCTTGCCAGACGGAGGGGAGTTGCTCCACGATGATTCCTCCGCCATTGCCCTCCTCGATAGAGCAGAGGGAGGGGAGTGGAGGGCTTGAGATAGAGCAGAGGGGAGTTGCTTGATGGTGGAGGCAGATGGAGCGGCAGAGGGAGGTAGAGGGAGCGGCAATGGAATGAGGACGGAGGCAGAGGGGAGTTACCTGGAAGAAAAACCCCAGTCTGGCATTGTGGGGAGTTGCTAGTGGAGGGGAAACGTGGGGTTGGTTGCGTCGATGTGTGTGTGGTTGCCTTGAAAACCCAACTGCCCAAGCGCCAGTGTGCCTTCTCTCGCAAGCGTGGTTTCTCATTTAATGGCCTTCTCGCATGCTCTGGCCATTTTTGAAACAAAAAAACAATATTTTGCTCCTTCAGCTCTGAAACAAAATAAAATAATATTTTTCTCTAAAATTAATGATCACTGCAGCCATATTTTGCTCAATCCAAAATAGTCACTGCAGCCATCCAAAAATGGCACCAAAATGGCACCAGAGTCACCAAAACAATATTACAGCACAAAATGGCACCAAAGTATCAGCCAAAATGGCACTAGAGTCACTACAACCATCTTCACCATCAGCCAAAATGGCACCAAAACTACATGATTTTTCATTGTATCATCACCATCTGCCTCTTCATCACCAAAGTCTCATGCATTTTGCTACCTGGAGAGAATTGTAGTAGAAAATCTACATCAGGATCACATCAACAAAAACTATAGAGAATGTTGATCACCAATCAAAACAAGACATGCAGTAATAGTATTAGGTCACCAAGGAGACAAAATTTACCTTCATGTCCATTCGCTACTCATCGTCATCGATACCAACCAAAGTAACTCTATGCTCACTCCTGTTTTCCTCATCGTCACTATAATATTGCAGCATGGTATGATCAGTCCTGTTTTCCTCATCCCCATCCTTGCTCTCATGCCCATCCGCTACCACCTTTCTTCTTTTCTTAATGCCTTCAACTGTTGTAGCATAAATGAGCACAATTTCCTGGTCCCTTCGCACTCTCCTTTGCACCAGAACTTCCATAGAGTCATCATCTGCTTGCACCGAAACTTCTGTAGAGTCATCATCCTGGTATGTTAGTCCACTACCACCGGGGCCCTTTTCCATTTCAGTTTCAGTCACACTCCACAAGTGTCTCTGCTGAAAGGTTTGCACAACTCGCCATTTTCTGTGCCAAAGAGTGTCTGGCAGATAAAACACCATTGTTGCTTGTGCTGATAGAATATAGGGATCATTGTTATACCAGCACCTTCTAGTGTTGATGCTTTTGAAGTGGCCATCATATTTGACAAAAGAGTTTCTCTTCTTCTTGCCACCAAGCTCAAACCAGTCACAGCAAAATAAGACAACCGAGCGATGGATGCCTCGACTAGAGTTGTACAGCAACTCTACGATGCTTCTCAGCTAACCATAGAAGTCAATGTTCTCACCATCAAGTGACCCCTCAGTGATGACTCCACTATTTTGTGTCTTCCTTCTTTCCTCGCGGTCAACGGTGTGGTACTGGACACCGTCAGCAATGCATGCTGAATACACTCTCACTCGCTTATCCGGTAAGCATGCCAAAGCAAATAGATCATCAGTGACCTTCTTCTCCTCATGCAACTTTCCAATCTGCACAAATAAACCATTTAGCAACAATGGTATTTAATAGTTGGCGAATGATACAGAAAACATAAAACATGTGGCTAAAGATCTCACATGGTTCTTAAACCATTTAGCAAATCCCTTGGCAACCCTTTTATCAACATGAATCTGGCTTCCTTCATGATTTAAATCTTCTTTGCATTTCCTACAATGCCAACAAAACATGTGAATTAAAACATTAGGCTTGTGCCAACCCAAGCAAAAAATATATAACGAGTGAACAAGATATAATGTACTCGATATATGGTAGAACCTCGGCGCAATTGCTGAGCACATACTACACCATCTTGTCATACTCATCACTAGCCTCCAAGTATTTTGAGGGTCCAAGAAGTTTCACACCATGGTTGAAAACCGAGACATCACCACTTTGCGAATCAGACTGCTCTATATTTCTGGCCAGCCGGTTCCATCTCGTTTCCACATCTTCAAAGTATCTAGAGCAAAATGCCAAGCACTCGTCAACGACATATCCTTCAACAATCGAACCTTCCGGTCTTGTCGTGTTTCGCACATAACGCTTACAAGTAAGCATCCTTCTTTCGATTGGGTACATCCAACCGTATTGCACAGGGCCTCTAAGCATTGCCTCTTTTGGTAAGTGCACCGCCAAATGGACCATCATGGTGAAGAAAGCTGGAGGGAAAATCTTCTCGAGCTTGCAAAGAATAATTGGGATTTCCTTTTCAAGTCTTTGCAGAATAGTTACCTTGAGTGTTTTGCAGCACAGTTCTCTAAAGAAATTTCCCAGCTCAACAACAGCTTCATATATATCCTTGTCCATGATTCCTCGGAGGGCCGCCAGTAAAATCCTTTGGAGGAGGATGTGGCAATCATGGGTTTTTAGTGCTAAAAGATTGAATCCATTAGAAGTAACACACTTTGCTAGGTTAGCAGCATAACCATCTGGAAATCTCACCGCTCTTATGAATTCAGAGAATGCAAGCTTTTGTTCTGTAGTCATTGTATACCTTGCTCGTGGCATTTCAAATGAATCTTCATCTTCATTAGGTTGTAGATGCAAATCTTTTCTTATGCCCATGTCCTCCAAATCAATCCTAGAACTAATCGTGTCCTTTGTTTTCCCTTCAATTTTCAGAAACGCCCCTAGCAGATTCTCACATATGTTTTTCTCAATGTGCATTACATCGAGATTATGCCTTAATTTCAGATCAGCCCAGTATGGCTGGTCCCACAAATAAGACCTCCGGTCCCAACATTGACCTTCCTCATGCTTTCTTTTCTTGAAAAGCTTTCCTGGTCTCACATCTTTCACCTTTTCAAGTTGCTGCTTCAACTCTTCTATAGTGAATTTAGCTGGCTTGTCACGGGTTTCATTCTCAACATTAAAATCTTTGCTTCTTCGCCAGCGATGCTCTCGGGGAAGAAAGCGGTGATGCCCTATATAGCAGATATTGTTCCTTAGTCTCTTTAAGCAAGGGTCTTTGTCACAATGGACACAGGCCTGATAACCCGCTATGATCCTCCCAGATAGAGTATGAAGCGCCGGGAAATCATGGATGGACCATATGATTGCAGCACGTAGGTTGAACTTTTCTTCCGGACTATAGGCATCATATGTAGGTACACCAGTCTAGAGTTGGAGCATTTCTTCTATGAGGGGATCCATAAAGACATCAAAATCCTTTCCTAGAGACTCTCGACCAGGATAAGCAACGACATCACGAAGTTGGACTGATCCATGCATGCCCATGGTGGCAGGTTGTACGGCACCACAAAAACAGGCCAAATGCTATAAGACGTGCTCATGTTCCCAAATGGATTAAAGCCTTCTGTGGCAATGCCGAGTTTTATGTTCCTTGGATCTGCAGTAAAATCCAAATGTTTACTATCAAATTCTTTCCATGCATCTCTTTCCGCTGGATGGCTCAGCTCATTGTCCACAGGTTGCCGCTTCAGCTTGTGCCATTGTACCTCTAGCGATGATTTCTTTGAGATAAACATCCGCTACAGCCTTGGTATCAACGGAAAGTGCCTCAGTACCTTCTCCGGTATTGACTTCTTCCCATCAGCATCTTTCCACCTAGAGGCATTGCATTTTGGACAGTTGTCATGCTTCGCTAAATCCTTCCGATACAAGACAAAGTTATTTGGGCACACATGTATTGAAACATAACCTAGCCCCAGCCTGCGGATTATGCTCAATGCTTCATCGTAAGACCTGGGAATGCAGCTATCAGGGAATTGCAACATCAAAAGGCGGAGTATTGCGTTGAATGCAGCATTGCTAATCCGGTAGAAAGACTTGATGTGGAGTAACTTTACGGTGAAGGTGAATCTTGAAAATTTACCCCCTTCATGAGATGCGCGCTTCGCCTCCTCTAACACCTTAGCAAACATCGACTTCTGTCCATCAGCACGGCCTTCAGAGTTGTAGAGATCCTTCAATAGGTCAGGAATCCTATCATCTTCATGCCTATCCTCTTCCTCCAAACCAGCATTCTCTCGCAAAACCTTTTCCCTAAAATCAATGCTAGCATCACCACCACCCATCATATGAGGGGAATGTGTATCATCTTCGAAATGTTGAGGTTGTCCATCTAAAGGTTCTCCATGATATATCCATCTATCATATGTGCTGGACATACCATGAAGAAGCAGATGATCTTCCACCATTCCTTGTTCTTTTCTTTTACGGTTGAGGCATTACATGGGTAAAGAATGGCAGCATCCTTGGCAAAAATTTACCGAACAAATTGCATAAATTCATTAACTCCCTTCATATGTTCTTTGGAAAACCTTCTAGCTCCTTTTGTAATCCAGCTTCTGTCCATCTGCCAAAGACAACAAATTGTTGCAACTTAGCAACCAATCTAAGTGCATCAACATTAATTAATGAAAATGGATGGCAGTAATGGCAGCTAAAAATCCAAAAAAAAATTATATGCTAATTGCCTAACCACAACATAGAAACAAACCAATTTGTAAATCAAACCAATATTGAAATTGGCATGAATTTAAATTGCTGACAAGGATAAATCAAATCAAACAAAACCAAAATTTTAGAAGGATTTTGTTTCAAGGAAAGACCAAGCTAGCTAGATCCTAACAATTACTATGCAGACAAGCAATCTGCACACAAACAATCTGCAAACAAACAAGCTGATGAACACCTAACTCTTAACAATCTGCAGACCAAGCTAGCTAGCTCCTAATAATCTGCATCAACAAAATTCATCTATGCAATTTCTACCAGTGCGCATCTAGCTCCTAACTCCTAATAGTGCGCATCTAGGGTTCTTTAACAAATTTAGATCAGAAGAGAGGGGGAGAGGAGAGGGGGAAAGGAGAGGGGGGAGAGGAGAGGGGGGAGGGCATACCGGGAGGCCTTCTTGCGGCGACAGTGGAGGCAGCGGCGGAGAGTCCCCCATGCTTGGCGAGCCACTCCTATCGAGCCAAGTGGCCCCTGCTAGTTGCTTCCGCTGTTGTGGGCGAGGCGCGTGCCGAGGCAACACCAGCGTCGGTGCCCACGGCCCTGCCTCTCCGCCGGTTGCTTCCGCCACTGGCCCCGGCCCTGCCACCCCGCCGGTTGCTTCCGCCACCGGCCCCGGCCCTGCCACCCCCGCTGGTGGCTTCTGCCGCCGCCTACGCTAGACCTAAGAAACGAGAGGGGGGGGAATTTTGCTAAGTGTTGGAGACAGCTGTCGCTGTAGTCCCTGCTCGATGCTGTCGTCGGAGTGAATTGGTCCCACTTGTCAATGAGTTAAGATAGCTACTGGATATATGATAGATACAATACTACTGCTAGTTGAGCAACAGAGCTTCTCTAGCCCAGTGGCTGGGAGCGCCGTCCCACTACCTCAGGTCACGGGTTCGAGTCCCCACTGCGCTTCTTTTTTAACGAGCGAATAAACGAATTAAGGCGTCTGTCAAATGGGTCCCGCCTGTTAGAGTGTGATCCTGTCAGAAAAAATGACACGTAGACATTGACACATAAGCGAGATTGCAGAGGTGGCTGCCTAATCATCCTAATGCATTCGAACTCAAGTGCAATGACCTTTTATATGGTCATTATCAGTTAGAAATAAGGCACCGGACCAGTGCCATTTGCTTCATGACTTTCTGGTGCAATGAAATTACGACCTTTCTGACCAAAATGGCCGTTGGTGTTTAGGGTTAGGACCCCTCCGGACAGCTTACGACCAATTTGCCTCAAAAGGTCATAGATTTACGACCATTTTTTCCAAGGTCACTGACAGAAGGTCACAAGATAGCTTATTTCTTGTAGTGCATGCACAGGTGTGGAATATATGCAGGAAACCCCTTATACAACGGGGTAAATACGAAAAGGTTACATGGCTATATATGTAATACTCTAACACCCCCTCAAACTCAGGGTGCATTAACAACACTGAGTTTGGAGAGATAGAAGCCATGGTGCGCTCTAGTGTGGGCCTTCGGCAGAAAATCCGCCAACTGTAACTCGGAAGGCACATACTAAAGAGCAATGACCTAATCTTGTACACCAGTGCGCACATACAAAGCATCAACACCAATATGCTTGGTGAGCTCATGCTTTAGAGGATCGCGCGCAATGCTAATAGCACATGTACTGTTAGATAATAGTAGAGTAGGTGTAGTGACAGAAACACCAAAATCCTAAAGTAACCACCGTAACCAAGTCACCTCTGCCGTCAAAAGAGCCATAGCTCGTAACTCAGCCTCTGCACTCGAGTGGGAAACTACAATCTGTTTCTTTGTTTTCCAGGCAATGAGAGAACCACCAAGAAAAACACAGTAAGCAGAAAGTGAATGATGATCAGAGGGATCACTAGCCCACGTAGCATCCGAATAGGCCTAAAGCTGTAAAGAACTGGAGCGAGGAAAGAATAGACGGTGAGAGATCGTGCCCCAAAGATATCGGAGAACACGAAGGAGATGACTATAGTGAACTGAAGTAGGAGCAAAGACAAACTGACTCGGAATATGAACTAGATAAGAGATATCCAGACGAGTGACAGCTAGATAGACAAGACTCCCAACAAGATGACCATAACGCGTCGAATCAGGCCAGGGGTCACCATCAGTATCACGGAGGTGAACATTGAGCTCCATGGGAGTCTCAGCAGTGCGCTCATCAGTAAGAGCAGCACGAGCAAGAAGATCCTCTATATACTTTTCCTAGGATATAAAAAATCCATCAGAGGTAGAAGAGACTTCAATCCCAAGAAAGTAGCGAAGAGGTCCAAGATCAGACATAAGAAACTGCTCACTAAGACGGGCCTTGAAAAAAGCAAAATGCTCGGGGTTGTCGCCAGTGATCACCATGTCATCGACATAGAGAAGAAGAAGAAGAGTCCGTCCACGAGGTGAAAGGTGGACAAACAACGCTGGATCATGAGCACTCGCTGAAAAACCAGCGACAGTCACCACAGAGGCAAAACACGCAAACCAGGCGTGGGAGGCTTTTTTAAGAACATAGAGAGAGCGACGAAGACGACATACCATGCCATCAGGAATAGAATACCAGGTGGTGGTCGCATGTAGACCTCCTCATGCAGCTCACCATTAAGAAAGGCATTCTTAACATCAAGCTGAGATACAAACGAATGGCGTGCAGAGGCCATGGCAAGAAGTGTACGAATAGTGGTCATATGGGCCACAGGAGCAAAATTCTCGTCGTAATCACGACCATGCTCCTGCTGAAAGCCACGAGCCACAAGACGAGCTGTGTAACGCTCAAGAGAACCATCAGAGTGAGTCTTAACCATGTAGACCCACTTAAAAGTGATGGGACAAACACCTGGAGGAAGAGAAACAAGATCCCATGTACCAGTGCGTTCAAGAGCAGCAATCCCCTCTACCATCACAAACTGCCATTCAGGATGAACAACAACCTGGCGATAATTAGTCGACTCAAGAACAGTAGCACCAGTGGTTGAAAAACCGTAGCGATCAACAGGTGGAAGCGAACGAGAACGCAAGCCATAGGTAGGCTAAGACGAGGAGGAGGGCACATCAGTAGATGCATCCTATGATGTGATCGACGAGTATACTACTGAGGAAAAGATGGAAGAATATGAGGAGGAATCGTCGAGGTAGAATCAGGGGGTGGAGACAAAGAAGGCACCGAGGATGAAGTTGCAGAATCTGGTGACATGCGAGATGAGGAAACCGTGGGAGACGGTGGTGGCAAATCATCGGCAATAGGTGGGGAAGCAGAGTTAGCAGGACGAATAGACAAAGGCTCGGTGGGGGTGATAGGTGTGTTAGGAAAAATGAGGAAAGAGATATCCTCCACTGAAAAAATCGAGGAAGATGGACGTGGGTAGAAGGGACGAGACTCATCGAAAATCACATCCCGAGAAATGCGCATCCAACGACGAATAGGATCCCAACAACGATAGCCCTTATGCTCATCGTTATAACCTAAAAAGACACACTCAAATGACTGAGCAGATAGTTTGGTGTGTTCACGAGGGGCAAGAAGAACATAGAAAACACAACCAAACAAACGAAGCATCGAGTAATCGGGAGAACGATCAAAGAGACGCTCGAAAGGAACGCCACCCTACAAAGCAGTGGACAGCTGAAGGTTGATGAGATAGGTGGAAGTGGAGACAGCCTCAACCCAAAAATGAGGCAGAAGAGAGGCGGCGATCATCATCGCATGAGCCATCTCAAGAAGGTGATGATGCTTGCGCTCAGCCACGCCATTCTGAGCATGAGCACCAGGACAAGAGAACTGAGCAAGAGTACCCTTCTCAGCAAGAAATCCACGCAACATCTTGGAGATATACTCTCCAGTAGAGTCAGCACAGAACACACGAATAGGTGTAGAGAACAGAGTGTGAACCATGGCAGCAAAACGCCTATAAATAGATAAGACCTCACTATGGGAAGACATGAAATATATCCACGTGTGTCGAGAGAAATCATCTATAAAGATAATATAGTAACGATGGCCTCCCTTTGAGGCAAAGGGAGCTAGACCCCATACATCAGAGTGAACAAGGTCAAAAGGACGCTGAGACATAGTCTCGCTATGAGGATAAGGTCACTGAACCTGTTTACCGAGCCTGCAACCCTGACAATCTAAAGACACACCGCCGGAGACGGATCCAAGAAGACCACGTCAAACTAAGGATAAGGGACGATAGCCACATAGGTGACCCAGGCGATGATGCCACTGCTGAAAAGAGTTGGTAGACAAGGTAATAGAGGTGGAGAGACTGGCGGCAGTGGCAGCGGGTGGAAGATGAAGCCCATCAAGTTCCCAGAGACCCTGAGAGTCATGGCATCGAGGGCCAGCACCAGGAAGAGCACCAGTGTGACGGTCCCGAATGGAACATGAGTCAAAGTCGAGAATGACCTAGCTTGCAACCAGAGTCAACAATCTGACCACCAGAAATGAGATGCATGGTAATCCGGGGAACATGCGCAAGATCTGGAACATGAAAATATGAAGTTCTAAGAGTGCCTCGGTCAGTAACCGGGAGAGAGGTACCATCAGCAGTAAGAACATGAACAGGAGAATCGAGAGGTCGAGTAGATGACAAAGTGGAAGAGTCATGAGTCATATGAAAAGATGCTCCAGTATCAAGAATCCAGGGAGGTGTACCTGCTTGTGTAGAAGGTGGTCTCAAAATGTCAGAAGAGTCTGTAGCAGAACCACTATAACCTGTCCATGGAGAACCAGAAGATGGAGGTAGCAGGCATCGCAAGTGCACAAGCTCCTGCTCGGTTAGGGGCGCAACTGAAGATGTCATTGTAGATGCACCCAACAGCAGGGCACGAAGTCGCGCAATCTCATCCTCCGTAAAGGACACACCTGAAGTAGGCGCCATAGTGGCACTAGGAGAGAAGCAGCCACCACCACCTCTGGAAGCTGCTAAAGGTGGCGGTGCAGCATGATCAGTATCGTCCGCAAAGGCCGGTGAAGATGATGAGACTGTATGAAGACAGGTACCAAGTGCCGAGGGAAGACACCTGTGCGAAGCGCAGTCGATGGAGTCATATGCACCCGTACAACCGGTGAAAGTCGTGAGAGGTGTCGGGGAAGAACGACATTCACCAGTGAAAGTCGTGAGAGGAGTCGGTGTAGAGCGACAATCAACATCTATGGAAGTCACCGCATGGGACGATAAAATAGACGGACAAGCACCAAGGACCGAGGAAAGGCACATGTGCGAGACGGGATCCGTGTAAGGAACACCGAAAACACCGTCAGAAATCATCTGAGAGCGGACGAAAGACACCATTTTTTTACAAAGCAACAGGCAGCAGTCACCAAAGGGTCTCGATGGAGGCCAGGAATCGAATTAGCCGGACGATGGTAGGAAATCGGCAGCTGACGGAAGTGCTCAAGACTGGAATGAGCTAGCAACGCATGACGGCCGGTGGCTGGATCCAACATGGGCAGAAGCTTGAGCTGGATGCAAAGCGTGCTAGAGTCAACGCCCCTTCAGGAGAGTTGGATGCGACAGGATTGGCGGCCGCTGCAGGTCCCCCGAGCAGGGCAGGCAGGTAACGAGGACGGCGGCTGGCGGAGACCGGCGGGACGGCGGCTGGCGGAGACCGGCGGGACGACGGCTGGCGGATACCGACGATCGACAAGGGAAGGAAGACCGGCGGCTGGCGGCGGGAGCAGAATCCTGCGGCGAAGACAAGAGGGACGGCATCGATCCAGAAACAGGCAGGACTCGAGCCACGCACGGGTAGGAGAGGAGCGGCCCTGAGTTGACCGGCAGCGGAAAGGAGCGGAACGTGGAGACCGGCAGCTACGTTGGAGAGAAAAGTAGCGGCGACGGCGGCGGCGGATCAACAGCACGAGTTGCAACGTGTAAAAATTGACCTAGCTCTAATACCATGTTAGGAAATATGCAACTTGTATTTTCAGGAGGCCATAGACCAGTATATATACATGTACAGGTATGGAATATATGCAGGAAACCCCTTATACAATGAGGTAAATACGAAAAGGTTAAATAGCTATATATGTAATACTCTAACATAGCGGTCGTTTCCTTATGAGCTGCAATATCTATGAAATGGATCAACTATGAGCCTGATGGCATCTTGTTTTTTAGGCATTGATGTAATATAAGTAAGGATCATAAGCTCTGAATGTTATATTGCTTGTCTCCCTTTCGGTTGGAGTGACTAATGCTGTGTTGATGATTTGATCTGCTATTGAATATTTGCCACCTGATCCACCTCATATATCTATTTATTGGGCAGGAATTGACTTTGCTAGCGGTGTTCTTAGTTCATAGTACCATATTTCTTGAATTGAAGAATTGGCATTACCATTTTTATCCAGTGGTCTTCTTAATAGTCAATATTAGGGGTGTTCCCTGTTTCCATATTTTGTCATGGTCAGCCCAGGTTCCATATTTTGTTCTTGTCTCGAGCAGGACAGCACAGGCCTGTTGTGTGACAATACAACTGTAGAACAGCAGAAGTAAGTTGAAAGTCACTCTGATCATGTGCTTCAGAATTTAAGAGTAAAGTGTAAAAGTAAGTTCATCATCCAGATTAACTGATCCAGTACATGTAACTGGTGGTCAATCAAGAAGTCTCTTCACCTTAAACTGTATTTGGCCCTCTTTGGTCCAAGCTTACATTACATCCTCTGTTTTTCCACGATCTATAACCGATCACATTGAATTCAAACGTGTTTGTAAGAGTAAGCTGAGGATGCAGAGTAGTAGTTGGAACATTGACCAGTGGGTGAGAGTTGCATGTGATTCATGCAATGGCCGGTGCGTGCACATCTACTAGTTCTCACTGTACATCTACACATTCATCACCTAGTTATATATCTCTTGGAAATTATTGTATGCAGCAGCCTTACCTAGTTATCCGATACTGATTTATCTCAGTAGGTGAATGCAATTATCAGGGCTCTACTCTACTTTGTATCTTGTTGGTTAAAAAATGCAGAAACTTGCACTGTTTTTTTCTCTCCCTAGAATCGAACTAAAACATGCTGTAGAAACTTCGCCAAGGGGAAGAAGCCATCCGAGGATTAATTGATTATTAGTCTACAGGAGCAGCAAGCACTTTGGACGGTTCTGTACAATGTACTGTTCTATACAGGTAGGCCACTGATACGGGTAATAACTTGGTTATGTTCAAAAATCAAAATCATCTGAAGAATGTTTAGTAACCAATGTATTTTTCAGATGAGTTGACTAACAGTCTGCAGATTATAAATGTTTGTTGGCAAGAGTAGCAGAGTTTCTCCTATTATATAGATCCGGAACACAAGATAAATGTGGAAATCTAAAAAATATAAACATGGAACTGCCGCCTATATTTTTTATGTGCAAGACGTAATATGAAAGATCATTTTATCTTTTGTAACTGTAGTGAATGACCCTCATGGTAACTGGCAAGACATGAGAGACATGTAACATGCAGGGGTTACGGCCTGCAGGAACACACATTTAGCATTGTAAGTTAAAGGCTAAAACCCACTTTCAGCCTGCTCTCTTCCCTCAGCTTTACTATCATCTTTTCAGCCTACAGAAACAGAAGCATAGTATTGTTTCATGTCAGAGGGTGTTCACTGAAATGTAAGCAATCTGAGATAATGAAACAATATAAGCTCCACTGTATCATGAGGATTTGCTTTGCAGCTCACTGTTGATGCTAAGAACTTAAGATGTAACTTTGCATATATAAATTGCTGACAGGATTTGTAGCTGCTGTTTCTAGATTCAGTTGTTCACGTGTTTCTGCGGACAGGCGTTTTACCTTACATACACTATATGCTATTCAGAGGAAACCCGTGTTGATTAGAGTCAACATAATAGTGCAGATGCAGTTGAGCGCGCAGATTGCACTTAAGGACAAGAACTCAAACTTGTACTCGTGATGCATAGGTTGCTTGGCTGGTGTTCAAACAGAGTAACAGTCGATTAGAGTAGTTGAGTGCGCAGGTTGCTGACATATTTCACATACATGTCGTCATTAATTACACGTACGCTGAACTTGATGCTTGAGAATATCAAAAGAATCATGAGTTAATTGTCAAGGTAAAGAATCTACATAAGCTTTAGCCTAGATGGGCATGGACGAACAAGGTTAAGATGGCCATGCACTTGAACATGAATAAGATTAATGTCAATTAACTAAACCTGAGTATTGGTCTTTCGGTCTAAAAACTTCACCAGATTATTTGAGTTGCACTGCATGTTTATCACGAGGATATGACCATGTGTAACACATAGCAATTACCAAATTAAAATTATTCATTGTTGTTAGAAGAGTCATGTACAGTCTTGCTATAGGCTACTTTGGAGGTCATGTACAGTCTTGCTGTTATACCAAATTAAAATTATTCATTGTTGTACTGAAGTAATTGTTTCATACTACTTTGGGTGTCTAAATCATCATCATAGTAAGAATGTGATTGCTATTTCCTCTAGCTAGCCAAACAAAGGGATAATCCTGAAGTAAAAAAGTTAATCTTATTTGTTAGAGAGGTGGAGAAAGTAGTTGTAGTTGTAGAGTCATTTTGGCTGCTGCTGCTCCTTAAGTCAAAAAAAAAAAATCAGTTTATAACATTCAACATAGTCTGTATGTTCCATTGTTTGGCTGATGTTATTCTTGAGTTAGACGTATTAGATAACAAACTAAAAAGAAAATGGAAGCTTCATCTTTTATTTCCTTGCAAGATCATTTAGACCGGAGACTACTATAATAATAAAAAATCATCATCTTGGTACATGAACCTCCCTTGTTGATTTGCTAACTGTTTTTTTAACATAAAATAAATGAATGAAGTTTAAGTCAAGTGAGTGCTAGCATTATTAATTTTTGGGACATTTCTCTTCTACCATATGTAGTTCTTAGTAACATGGAACCCTTTTTTTTGTCCCCCCCCCCCCTTTGTCATGGCTCAAAATGTAGCTCTGTTGTTAGTTTTTACGATATAGCTGTAATCTGTTTGGTGGATATGGATGAGATGTTGCTGCACATTTGATCCATGAAATTTTGAACTTAATCATGATTATTTTGTCATAGTTCTTTTCCTAGATGGTCAATATATATTTTGTCAGTATTTGTTTGCTCACTTGATTGCTGATTGCCAAAAAATAAGATTGTTCATGTTTAGATTCTTTTTTTCATGTATACTGCACTAATTGTCCTTTATTGCCAGTGCAGTGTATCAATCAATACGGAAGCGACTCGCCAAGACTAGAGTCTCATGTTCGGTACGGCAGAAACTTGATTGAGCTTGGAAAAATAATTATTTTGTACAACAACGATTGTTGATTAGGGTCGTATTTTGACTTTAAGTATTCATAATGCATGATGTGTTTGAGTTGGAGTTTTTTTTTCATATTATCGACTTCTAAAAAGCTTGCGTTTGATGTTTGGTTGATTTGGGGCATGGATGTATGATTTTTGTGGAAGTATGTTGTGTGTGAGCGTTTGGTTGATTTGGTTCTACATTGTATACGAAGGCCTGTGTACAATGGCAAACCTTGAGAGGCTGTTGGGACTAACCGAACAGACAATAACGTACAAGGATTGTGGTTAGGGGATTTGGTGACGGGGCGGGTGTCACCCAATCCCTGGGTGGGTATAAGCCCCTGGAGGTTTGGTTTCCATGAAACTGAACAAAGCCTTAGGGATGTACCGGCACCGCCCTACCGGCGAGTACCACCTGCTGCTGCAACGGAGGGGCTCGCCTAAAGACCAGATTGGCTGCTATGTCCTTGCCTTGGGGTCTCACCAGCCACTGAGGTACATCGGGTGTCCGGAGAAAGCATTATTGTGCTTCAACAAATCTGCCCAGCTACGTGATAGCCTGCACTGGTACCCAATGTATTATGTGAGTGAAAGCAGCCCAGACCTAGATTTGAAGAAGACTGACAAGGAACTCGTAATTGTATTCGACACCGTTGCCGAGTCGTTTAGGCATATGCGTGCTCCAATTGTTCCCACCATTTCATATATACTTGAGATGGATGGCACGCTCGGCATCTGTAGTCATGACTGGGACATGGCGACTGTTCATGTATGGGTGTTGCAGGACTACGAAAGCGAGGTTTGGGATTTCAAGTACCAGAGTCGATTGCCGCTCACAGAAATTCATAGGAAGTTCGAACCATCCTCTAGCCATTGGTCTTGGAATGTGGACGTTGTTTCGAGGGATGGTGACGTGCTCTTGCTTGGTTGCCATCTGCTTCATGTTGACAGTAATGGCAAGTTGATCAACAGTTTCAATCATTTGTTTGAAGACGTCCATGTGTCTTGGTGTAGGCTCAAGCAAAGTCTTATTAAACATACCTTTTTTCCGGCTCTAGAAGGTTATGCTATGAATGCTTTGCCTTTTGTCTGATGGCTGTGGAGTGAGGTGGCGATCCTTAACGGCCTACCTATTGTTTCCTTATGAAGTTATGAGCTGTAATATCTTTGAATTACATTACCTACGAGGCTACGCGCCTCTTCTTCTTTTTGCATCGATGTATACATTTTATGAGGAAGTGGTTTTGTTTATTTTAATTATTTAGAGGCCTTATTAGTACCCAATTGGGTAAGGGAATTGGCTTTGCTTTATTTTAGTTACCTAGTGCTCTTCTTAGTATTCAATTGTTAGCAATCTGTATGGTATATGCCTCATATCCCTCTTCTTTGAACTGAAGAATTGACCTTACCTTTTTATCTAGTGGTCTTCTTAATAATTGATATATAGAGTGTCCCTGTTTCTACCCTTTGTTGTAGGTGAGTAGCTGACGATGCAAAGAGGCAGATTTTCCTCTTTGTGGACTTGCAAGCAGCGTCTGATTTTCTCAATGGGAACACTACTTATTAGCTTGTGTAGGAGTCATCTTCTCAATTGAACCTTCTTTCGTAAATTCATAATTCGTTGTGTTCTCTATGAATTAATTGCATCTGTTTAGCTGGATATTATGTAGACTAATAAGGTCGCCGTTATAGCAAGAACTGTACATGGTTATATACTTGTGTATTTGTCTCACTCCGAGGAGTTTTGGTACTCTTGTAGCATAGACTGCTACTGCAATCTGAAAATTTACAAATACCTTTTTGTTCTTCCATACAGACACCGTTTTTTATTACTTGCACTGTTTGGAACAAGCCCTTATTATCTACCTTTGTCTGCTAACTATTTTAGGGATTAATAATGCTTCATGCTATGCACGATCTTGAACAAAATTTTGAGAAACAAAACTTGCACTAATAAGTACAAAGAGTTTTACCATGGTGTGTGGCTAAGGCCCCACATTATGTTCATGTCTTGAGCAGAAACATCAGATCTAGAAACATCAGAAGCTGGAACATAGACCATTCGGTGATATTGTGTATCCATGGAAAGGCACGTGAATGTACATTTCTTCACCTTCAACTGCTGCATCAGTTGTTGGTTCGTTCTCTGAAGAAGGAATATGCGTTGGTGGAGTTGCTGTGAAGCTATAGTATGCACCCGGCAGCAGCTTCTGATGGCGGTCCTGGAGGACCAGGTTGGGGACGCCCTGGAGGTGGTGTCTGCACCAGCTGGAGGGCCTAGTTTTTCGAGTGGCCCTCGCCCTGGTTTTTGGGCCTGGGTGTTGACACACGAAGACGTCACTGTATATCCTCGACGTCGGGGGTGATGCACCGCAGCTCACGTCGAAGGAGGTCCGTCCGGCAGTACGATACGCAAGACAGTCCGTGGACACTTTTGTAGACCTGAAACCCCGCACGCCCGGGAGGGACCCCGTCAGGGAGTACGACGGTTATGGGCTGCCCTAGGTCGATTCGCTCGCCCCTAGAGCCTCGGGATTCGCAGCCCTCAAACGAATAATAGCGAAGAACGAGAAAAAAACGGAGAACGTAGATGAAAAAGTAGTATAGATTGATTTGTTCGATTGTGTGTTGTTCAATCGTCCGTCACCCCCAACATATATAAGAGGCGGATGGACTTCCAGTACAAGCAAAGGATTCATCTAGGCTTTCCTGACAAGAAAATTATATCAATTCACGTCCTAAAGTCCTAGTTCTAGTTCCACTCGGATTCAGCCCAAATCTGGCCCAATCTTCTGTGTTACTTCTTGCGTGGGCCGTGGAATCTGCATATGACCTCCGATGGAGACGGTCCAAACACCAATTTTGTGTGCCTCGACGAGGCCAACAATCCGTATGTTGATCACTTTCCCAACTAAAGCCATCTTGAATACTTCACGAGGTCATCTTTAACTTCGAATCGGACTCGATCACGTAGCAGACTGGACTGTCCGAGTGTTGTAGCGTCTCTTCAGGCCGTATACTATCTCAGATGATAATGACCTTAAAAGAAAAGTTTACCGTTTCGACGTTTCGAACAACTTTCGTGTTGAAAACTTTTCCATCCGAGGACATTTTAAACTTTTACTCGATCGAAACTTTCACTCGACCGAAACTTTTCACTCGGACGGCGATTTTCACTCGGACGGCAATTTCACTCGACCGGCGATTTTTACTCGGATGGTAATTTCACTCGGCCGGACGGAAAACTTTTCACTCGACCGGACGGCAAACGTTTCCCTCGATCGGCCAACTTTCACTCGGAAATCCCGAGTAAAACTCGAGGCTGATTTTATTTTGCCTCACCAGGTCGCATACAATCTCGAATTGAGAATATTTATATATCAAATCGACGACTCGACGACACGAAACTTTTTAATGTTGTAAGTTTTTCCGTTCGAGGACGTCTTGAGGGCCGAATGACTCGCGTGACCCATCAGACATGTGCCTGATCTCCTGCGCCACATTTTGCTTTGTGGTAGGGCTGCACTATGGTTGCTCTAACTTTTGCATACGACCTCAGATTGAGATGATTTATATATCAAAACCGATCAGCTCGACGAGATGAAAACAATCCATGTAGAACATTCCTTTATTCGGTGTTGTCTTGGAAGCGTAATAGACCAAAAAGCACTCAGAACATCTACATGACAATCCAAGTGTGATTTGGCCCTTGAAATGATGCCGAATGGTGATGGCCTAAACATCAAGGTTGTTTCACTCGGTAATATGAACTTTCTCGTAGAAAAAACCTTTTCATTTGAGTCCATCTTTATTGCATTTTGTACCGTGCCAAAATCAGGTGTCAACACATGCCTCCCTGTTTTTCGGCAAAGCTAGCATGCCAAAAAATAATTTGCACTATGTTTGTTCTAAGGACGATGTCAACACTCCATCGGCCATCTATATTTCTAGGGCGATAATTATGTATCGGCCATGTTTATGCTAAGGGTGATAATTATATATCGGCCATTGCCTAATTAGGCTTCTTGCCACACACTCGGGTGGTACTTCTTCAGATATCTGCCATTGAGAGCTCGAGGTAATAATACTCCTTGTATGGATTCCACTAAATATATATTTTCAGGAACTATTCTTGCAATCCTGAAAGGACCTTCCCAGTTTGGAGACCACTTCACGAATTTTTTATCTCTAGAACCAATCGGCAGAATCACTTTCCACACAAGATCGCCAACCTGAAAATTCTTCAACTTGATCTTTTTATTGTAAGCTCTTGCTACCCTCAATTTGTCCTTCTCTATGGCCTTTAATTCAACCAAACGTTTATCAGCAACCTCAATAATATTGTCCATCATCAAATCATAAAAGTCCATTGTCGATAAATCATTTTGTTTGGCTATTCTCAAAGCACTCAAATTTACCTCCACTGGTAAAACAACCTCTTGCCCGTATACTAGCTCATACGGAGTTACCTTTGTAGCACCATGCCTTGAGATCTTATGTGCCCACAAAGCCTCAGACAATAACTCATGTCATTTTCTTGGATCATCCTCCATCTTCTTCTTGATGAGTTTAATCAATATTTTGTTGCTAGACTTGGCTTGTCCATTAGCTTGGGCATAATACGGAGATGAATTGAGCAACTTTATGTTGTATGATTCGGCAAATTCTCTAACTTGATGTGACATGAAAGATGAACCTTGATCTGTAGTTAATGTCTGAGGAATGTCGAATCTATGAATAATGTGTTTGGTTATGAATTGAATTAACTCCGTATGTGTCATGTTCTTGAGAGGCACTGCTTCAGACCATTTAGTGAAATAATCGGTTGTCACCAACACGAATCGATGCCCCTTTGAAGAAGATGGATGAATTTGTCCAATAAAGTCCAAACCCCATCCCCTAAAAGGCCACGGCTTGATGATAGGGTGTAACATAGCAGCAAGAGCCAACTGAATATCACCAAATTTTTGACAAGCTTCACACCCTTTATAATACTCAAAGCAATCATTGATCATAGTTGGCCAATAAAATCCAACACGTCGTAATAACCATTTCATTTTGGGTGCCGACTGATGAGTACCACAAATGCCTTCATGTACCTCTCTCATAGCAACTCTTGCTTGGTCCTCGCCCAAACACTTCAAAAGAACATCTTCAACCGTTAGGCGATAAAGACCATTATCTCTCATTGTATATTTGAAAGCCATACGCCGAAAAGCCCTATCCACCCTTGCACTCGGATTGCACAAGTAATCAATAATGGGCTTCCTCTAGTCATGATCTTCACCTATACTAAATTTATTGTTAGTGGCCGAATCAGTGGGCTCTAATTCAGCCTCTCTCATATTATCAAGACAAGACATCGGCTTTTGAGAAACATGAAACATGTCATGATCAATATGATAGTCGGATGCTTGTTGTGCTAACTCATTTTCTCTCCAATTGTCATATCTAGATATATGAGCAATGCTAAAATAATCCAAAGTAGAAATCGCATCTAGACACTTATCAAGATAAACATTAAGTGATTCGTCTATACATTGAAAGACTTTGGACACCTGCTACACTACTAATAACGAATCACCAAAAGCCTCAACATGCGTAGCACCTATAGCGAGCAACATCTCTAAACCGAATAACAATGCTTCATATTCAGCTTGATTATTTGTGCAAAAATATTCCAGTCGGCATGAGGCTTGAAAAAAATCACCATGAGGAGATATATAAACAATACCAACACCTTGGCCATTGCTACAAACTGAACCATCAAAATATAACCTCCATGGCACTAATGAGACAAGATTTATATCAACATCATGCTTGTCATTAATCCGATGCTCAACAATAAAATTAGCAACAATTTGGCCTTTCATGGATTTTAGAGATTCATAAGCCAAATCATATTCAATTAAAGCGTAAGCCCACTTGCCAATTCTACCACTAAGAATTGGCCTATGCAACATGTACTTAATGACATCGGTTTGACAAGCTACTATGCAAGCACTCGGCATTAGGTAATGTCTTAGTTTTGTGCAAGCATAATATAAACAGAGGCATAATTTTTCAATAAATGTATACCTTGTCTTGGTGTCCAATAAGCGTCGTCTTAGATATGTAATAGTATGCTCTCTTCCTTTGATTTCTTGAGTCAATACAGCACCAATAACACCTTCCTCTGCTGCAATGTAAAGCCTAAAGGGTTCTTTATGTTTGGGTGCTTTCATCACCGGAGGAGTGCTCAAATAAGTCTTGATCATGTCGAATGCCTCTTGCTGTTTTGCCCCCCCCCCCAAGTAAAATCAGCATCATTCTTTAACCGAAGGATATGAGTGAATGCATCAACCTTCCCTGGCAAATTAGCGATGAACCTTCTCAAATAATTGACCTTGCCAAAGAATTTTTGCATATCCCTCTTGCATGTTGGAGCCTCCACTTTTTGTATAGTTTCTATCTTTTTGGAATCAATTTCTACGCCATTCTCATGAATAATGAAACCCAAAAACTTTCCAACCGACACGCCGAATGCACACTTCAAAGGATTCATCTTCAGTCCATATTTTTTCATTCTTTCAAAAGCTAAACAAAAATTGGCCAAATGAGACTTAAAATCATCTGATTTGACAACAATATCATCAATATAGACTTCAAGTATAATTCCGAGTAAATCATGGAAAATTAAATTCATAGCCCTTTGATATGTGGCACCAGAATTTTTTAATCTGAATGTCATCACTGTCCACTCGAATAAACCAAGGAAACCAGGGCAACGAAAGGCTGTCTTGGACATGTCCTCTTCGGCCATAAAAATTGATTATAATCCGCATTACCATCAAGAAAGCTAATAACCTTATATCCAGAAGCATCATTAATAAGCATGTCGGCTATTGGCATGGGGTACTCATCTTTGGGTGTAGCTCTATTCAAATCTCTGAAATCAATGCACACCCTTAACTTGTCGGATCCTTTCTTCTCCACCGACACGATGTTAGAGATCCACTCGGCATACCTGCAAGGCCGAATGAAATTAGCTTTGAGCAACCGACCGATCTACTCCTTGATCCGGTCATATGTTTTTGGATTAAATTTTCTGGCCGATTGTTTGTAAGGTCTAAAACCGGCCTTTATAGGCAAGCGATGCTCCCCTAGCTCTCGGCTTAAACCTGGCATCTCATGATATTCCCATGCAAAGCCGCAAACATATTCTTTCAACAACTCGATCAACCTATCCTTATGATCGGCTCTTAAGTTTTTATTTACAAATGTCGGCCTAGGAACTGAACCATCCCCTATATCTATTTCTTCTAATGGATCTACCGATTGAAAACCATATCCTAATTTATCCATGTCATCCAACTCCTCTACAAATTCATACATATCGTTCTCACTAGACCGATATTCTGCAAGATGTTTCTACAACCACTCGGAATTAGAATCCATTTAAACATATCATACCTGTTGGGGAACGTCTCACGGGAAACAAAAAATTTCCTACGCACACGCAAACCTATCCATGGTGATGAGCATCTACGAGAGGGAGAGTGGATCTACATACCCTTGTAGATCGCTAAGCGGGAAGCGTTAAGAAACGCGGTTGGTGTAGTCGAACATCTTCGCGATCCAAATCACCGAGCGTCCCGCGATCTCATCACGATCCGTCCCGCGATCCAATCACGATCCGTCCCGTGAACTCATCACGATCCGTCCCGCGATCTCATCACGATCCGTCTCACGATCTTGATCACGATCTGTCCCGCGAACTCATCACGATCCGTTCCGCGATCTCATCACGAACTGTCTCGCGATCTCGATCACGGTCCTTCCGATCTAGCGCCGAACGGACGGCACCTCCGCGTTCAGCACACGTGCAGCTTGATGACGATCTCCACCGTCTCGATCCAGCGAGAGGAGGTGGAGAGCATAGAGAGTTCACCGGCAGCGTGACGGCGCTCCGGTGATGGTGGTGGAGTGATTCCGGCAGGGCTTCGCCTAAGCGCTGTGGAAAACCGATCTAGAGGAGAAACTGTGCACCGGTGAAACGGGTAGCACGTGGCCGGAAATTCTGTCCAAAAACCACCCAATCCACTAGTATATATAGGAGGAGAGAAGAGGAGAGGCATCCAAGGCCTTTGGGTCGGCCGAAATAGGAGGTGGGAGCAATCCTACTTCACCTCCAATCCTAGTTGGAGTAGGATTGCCTCCTATTGGCTGATTTTCCACTTTTTGCTTTAGGACTTTCTCTCCTGCGCCATGGGCCTTTGTGGCTGTTTTCCCAGCCCACTAAGGTCTGGTTATTATTATCCCACAGCCCATGGACCTCTTGGGGTCGAAATACCCCTCCCGGAGGTCCCCCGGTACACTACCGGCACTCCCGGTACACTACCGATACTCCCGGTACACTACCTATGAGCCCGAAACTTTTCCGGAAACCAAACTGGGACTTCCTATATATGAATCTTTACCTCCAGACCATTCCGGAGCTCCTCGTGACGTCCGGGATCTTATCCGGGACTCCGAACAACCTTCGGTCACCACCATACATAACTCTACACTACCGAAACGTCACCGAACCTTAAGTGTGCAGACCCTGCGGGTTCGAGAACTATGTAGACATGACCGAGACACCTCTACAGTCAATAGCCAATGGAGGGACCTGGACGTCCACATTGGTTCCCACATATTCTACGAAGATCTTTATCGGTCGAACCTCTATGTCAAGGATTCAGTTAATCCCGTATAACGTTCCCTTTGTTCTTCTGTATGTTACTTGCCCGAGATTCGATCGTCGGTATCTCCATACCTAGTTCAACCTCGTTACCGGCAAGTCTCTTTACTCGTTCCGTAATACAAGATCCCGCAACTAACAATTAGTCACATTGCTTGCAAGGCTTATTGTGATGTTGCATTACCGAGTGGGCCCCGAGATACCTCTCCGTTACACGGAGTAACAAATCCCAGTCTCGATCCATGCCAACTCAACAGACACCATCGGAGATACCTGTAGAGCACCTTTATAGTCACCCAGTTACGTTGCGACGTTTGATACACACAAGGCACTCCTCCGATATCCGTGAGTTGCATGATCTCATGGTCATAGGAACATATACTTGACATGCAGAAAACAGTAGCAATAAACTAACACGATCATATGCTATGCTTGTAGTTTGGGTCTTATCCATCACATCATTCTCCTAATGATGTGATCCCGTTATCAAATGACATCTCATGTCCATGGCTAGGAAACCTTAACCATCCTTTGATCAACGAGCTAGTCCATTAGAGGCATACTAGGGACATGGTTTTGTCTATGTATCCACACATGCATTTAAGTCTCCGATCAATACAATTATAGCATGGATAATAAACGATTATCATGAACAAGGAAATATGATAATAACTAATTTATTATTGCCTCTAGGGCATATTTCCAACAATACCTTGGCGTCGATTGCCACTAATCGGCTTTAAAGAGACGGGCACAAAGCCATTCTTCGTTGCGCTAAGGAAATCAAACTCTGACAAGTCGCGTCCCGTCAAGCAAGTAGCATTGGGATTTGCCAATCCACCGATGCATCGGCCAAAGCAACACAAGCCGAGTTATCTGCATGAATGACTTCCACTTCATCATCAACCCACTGGATCAAAAATTGGTGCATGGTACGCATTGGTTTGCATGAACCCAATCACGGCCTAGTATGACGTTGTAGTTACCTTGCACCTCAGCAACAAAGAATGCAGTAGACAAAGTTTTGCTCCCGACTTTAAGCTCCACATACATCACACCTTTGGCTTCAGTTTTCTCTTTGCCTTCAAACCCATTAAATACCATATTGGTCTTGATTAATTCATCATCGGGCTAACCCAATTTCTTGAAGACGGAATAGGGCATGAGATTCACCACAGCACCACCATCAACAAGCATCCGAGTGAGTGGCGATCCATTGATATGACCTCTGAGGTACAATGGCTTCAAGTGCGTCACTGGTTCTTTTGGCTTCTCGAATATTGCATTTTTGGGGCCAAAATCCAGCTAAGCCACTTCCCCTTTTTCATCTACAGCACGTAATTCAGCGGGTAAGTAATACACCATATTGATATCCATACCTTCATGAACCGGTGTAGACTCATAGTCCAACAGATCATCTTCCTCCTCGCGAGCGTCCACCGAATCTGAATTCTGTCCGAGTGAAGGAGAAGTAACAGGCGACTGAGACGATGTCATAGCTACATCGTCCTCTTTTGGTGGTGTAATTGCTACTGTGATAGATGTAGAAGCCACTACGCCTTGCATTGGTTTAGGCTTCCACACTTGCTTCGCTGGTATCATGGGTCAAGTGACATCGAACAACTCGTCCCTTTGCTTCTCAGCTTCTTGTTATGCCATCTCTTCATTCCTCAACCTCTGTAATTTCATCTTTTGTGTCTTTGTTAGACCTGGAGAACACCACCTTGGTCGAGTGTATTTAGGATCAACTGGCTTCACTTGGCTCGTACTTGCTTCATGATCATTGGTCGAGTGCTTCGGCGTGATAACAAGTATCGGCTCAGTTGGGTTGTTACGCACAGTGGGCTGCTATGTGGTGAACGTTTTACTACCCAGGATGAGTGAGTCGACATTGATATTTTCCTTGCCCTTCCCTGACTCCACTGCTGCAACACTCGGCAGCTTGACGCGCCACTCTTGTCGACTTTTCTGGCTTACGAAGTGTTCACTCGGGCGCACCTTTTTACTCGGATGAAATCCATTCGACCGTATTCTTTCATTCAGATTACTTCCGCCCGGGT
Source organism: Hordeum marinum (assembly GCA_022496015.1). NCBI lineage: Eukaryota > Viridiplantae > Streptophyta > Magnoliopsida > Poales > Poaceae > Hordeum > Hordeum marinum. Next base: position 502,168,141 of record CM039674.1, on the reverse strand, counting down.
GCATTCTTACACTCGGATAGTTTTCACTCGGAGGCATATTTTGGCCACCCGAGTAATGGACACCAATGTTCAGTTGGTTTTCATACGAGCATCCAAGTCGATCCCAAATAGGTTGTCGTTGTTCTTGTGGAAACGGCACCCTTGATCCAGTCGGTTTTGTATACCGACTGAACATATCAGCTGATGGTGACCTTGGTCGCTTCAGGTACGATGACTGATTAGAGCTAGAACCGGCCAACTGATTTGCATATTTGTACAGTATCATATCAAAAGTTGGCTTGATTCGCTTACGATGTACCTTGGCTTCATTCCTCTTCCACTTGCCAACTTCTGGACTCTTGGGTTTAACAAATTTAACACGAGTGTCTTGTTGCACCTGTGGTTGCCTCCCGAGTGCAGGATTCTTGATGGTGATCTTGATTACTTCCTTGCCATTGGGTTGCTTGTCAAGCACAACCTGCCTCCCCAAGACTTTGCTGTCCTCCTTGATTTTCCTAGGCTCACCAATGATGGCATTAGTTTTATTAGCCGATTCGGCTACCTCTGGCCAAATGAGCAACTTTTTCCCCTCCAAATCTAGAGTGTTCATTGGGAAGGGCTGCTTATCAACTTCCATTTTAGAAAAGTTTAATTGTCTGTCATTAATGGTCGATTGTATCTGTCGTCGGAAAACATTGTAATCATTAGTAGCATGAGAAAAAGAATTATGATATTTGCAATAAACACGCCGTTTCAACTCTTCAATCGACGGTAAAGTGTGAGATATCCTAATGATCTTAGCTTGCAGCAAAGCATCAAATATTTTGTCACACTTAGCAATGTTAAAAGTAAACTTCATCTCTTCATCACGATTCTTATGAATCGGTTTCAGATCATTGCAAGTAAATGGTTTGGCCTTAGATGGCCAAATAAATTCAGCAGCATATGTATCACCTTCATCGTCCGAGTGATCACTACCATACTCAACCATATTTATCTTAGGACGATCAGTTTTATATCTATGCACCTCTTTGAGATCTTTGCTCCGGCTCTCCTGAGCCAAAGCTTTTTGCAAGACCTGGTTGACACTTAAGAACTCATAGCCTTCTAGCCTTTCCCTAATGTGAGTTTTCATACCACTGAGCACAAGGTCAGCCAGGTCCCTCTCAGTTATCACCAAACTATAGCACCGGTTTTTTGTATCTCTAAATCTCTTGACGTAATCGGAGATCGATTCATCATTTTTCTGCTTAACTGATGTAAGATGTGATAATTTAAGTTCGTTGTCACCGCTATAAAAGTGATCATGAAATTTTTGTTCCAGCTGCGGCCAGACACAGATAGAACCATGTGGTGGAGAAGAAAACCATGAAAAAGCAGTACCAGTTAATGATAAAGGAAACAAGTGCACTTTCAATTCATTCAGCGAGCCTGCTTCACCCAGTTGTGCTAAGTATTGACTAACATGTTCCCATGTGGTTTTTTTGCCTTCTCCATTGAACTTAACAAAATCTGGAATTTTATATCCCAGAGGGCACTAGATAGCGTCAAAGTACTCGGGGTACGGTTTTTGGTAAATCCGATTCCGAGGTAACTCAACTCCAAAATTCTCTCGAAGCATCTTAGCCATCTCCTCTCTAAAACTAGCTAAAGTATCGTCCGTAGTAGACGGTGAAGCTTGCTGTTGTGGGATGGGAGGAATAGAATTACTAGCAGTAGGCAGGAACTGTGGCACATACGCCGAACGATAGTTCAGCTGTGGCCGAGTGCTTGCACCTATAGGTACAGCGTGGTTCGACATAGGTACCGAACTTGGCATGCTCATGATGGAATTAGAGGGTGCAACCACAATCTGATTGGTATGGGTAGGATAGTAATTCATCGGCATGGGAGGTGCCGATGAAAGAGGCAATGACAGATTAGGGTTTTCTACACTAGCAGTCACACCAATATTACCACTAGACGATTGGGGCATATTTTTCTGCGCATTGGTATTTTCTATGAAAGTTTGATAGACCAAATTATTACCATCGGCAATAGACTCTCAATCTCAGCCCACTGTTCGGCAGAAAAAGTAGTACTTATAGGAGGTTTAACCTGCTCGGCTTGAAGAGGAGGGAACTTGATTTCTCCAATCGGAGTGATGTTGTCTTGGCGATCTTTCTTGAGTTTTCAATGAATTCCTGTAACTCATTCTCTTCACGTGCCTTCTTGTATTCCTCATAGGCTTGGCGATGATCAGCCGATAGCTCATCAAGCTTGGGCTTAATAATGTTATCGGCATCTACCTCAGATGGCTTGGGACGATCAGACATGATGGTTGATGATGATGATTGATCTTTGATCCCCAGCGGAGTCGCCAAAAAGTGTGTTGACACACGAAGACGTCACTGTGTACCCTCGACGCTGGGGTTGATGCATCGCAGCTCACGTCGAAGGAGGTCCGTTCGGCAACGCGATACGCAAGACAGTCGGCAGACGCTTTTGTAGACCCGAAACCCCGCACGCCCGGGAGGGACCCCGTCAGGGAGTGCGACGGCTATGGGCTGCCCTAGGTCGATTCGCTCGCCCTAGAGCCTTGGGATTCGCAGCTCTCAAACGAAGAACAACAAAGAACGAGAGAAAAACGAAGAACGTAGATGCAAAAGTAGTATAGATTGATTTGTTCGATTGTGTGTTGTTCAATCGGCCGTCACCCCCCAACATATATAAGAGGCGGCTGGACTTCCCGTACAAGCAAAGGATTCATCTAGGCTTTCCTTACAAGAAAATTATATCAATCCACGTCCTAGAGTCTAGTTCTAGTTCCACCCGGATTCAGTCCAAATCTGGCTCAATCTTCTGTCTTGCTTCTTGCGTGGGCCGTGGAATCTGCATATGACCTTCGATGGAGACGGTCCAAACATTAATTTTGTGTGCCTCGACGAGGCCAACAATCCGTATGTTGATCACTTTGCCAAATAAAGCCATCTTGAATACTTCACAAGGTATCTTTAACTTTGAATCGGACTCGATCACGTAGCAGACTAGACTGTTCGAGTGTTGTAGCGTCTCTCCAGGCCGTATACTATATCAGATGATAATGAACTTAAAAGAAAAGTTGATCGTTTCGACGTTTCGAACAACTTTCATGTTCAACACTTTTCCATCTGAGGCCATTTTAAACTTTCACTCAACCGAAACTTTTCACTCGGACGACGATTTTCACTCAGACGGCAAATTCACTCGGCCGGCGATTTTCACTCGGATGGCAATTTCACTGGGCCGGACGGAAAACTTTTCACTCGACCGGACGGTAAACATTTCCCTCGGTCGGCCAACTTTCACTCGGAAAATCCCGAGTGAAACTCCAGGCTGACTTTGTTTTGCCTCTCCAGGTCGCATACGACCTCGGATTGAGAAGATTTATATATCAAAATCAATCGACTCGACGACACAAAAACTTTACATGTTGTAAGTTTTTCCATCCGAGGACGTCTCGACGGCCGAATGACTCGCGCGACCCATCAGACATGTGTCTGATCTCCCGCGTCACATTTTGTTTTGTGATAGGGCTGCACTCTGGTTGCTCTAACTTTTGCATATGACCTCAGATTGAGATGATTTATATATCAGATCCGATCAGCTCGACGAGACAAAGACAATCCATGTAGAACATTCCTTTATTCGAGGTTGTCTTGGAGGCATTTGTAATTTAGTTCAGTGAGAACACAATTTTTACGAATATCAGAAGAGCTGGATAATTGATTAACTCGAGAGCACTGACCGTGCCACTGATTCTATTTTCTTGATTCTGCTGCAGGGGAACATCCTATTGCTGTTAGCAACAATCCAAGCTAACAAGGTAGCTGAAGACAGAGTTGGGATGATCTACTGATTGGAGGGGAGTGACTAACTTGGAATTACAGTCTGCGTGATAAGATGTGCAATCTTTTTGCATTGCATTACACAACTCATCAACTGAAATATCCCCCAACGATTCAGCCAAACACGCAACGTGACAAAGGGCGAGGACATGGCATTCCAATTTCCAGCACTTGGTTCCATGGTTTGGTGTCATCACAAGAGCTCTCATGCGTAGAAATTAGTTATCATTTTTCTTGTTTTCTTGACAAGTGTTTTCGACACTATACAGTACACAGAGCACTGTTGTAAGTCAAATAAATTTTTGTCCCGGTAGTCACTTTGTAGCTTATAAAACTGTAGTCTTGAACTCATTTCCCCTGTGTAAACAGGAATTATTATAGATGTACTTTCACATCTTATTTGTGGAGAATGGGTTTAATAGGGCATGCAGGTGTGAGATTAATGAATTGTTTCAAATAACTATAGCCCCGCTATATTGGTTTGAGCAGGGTGCCACTAAACTATAGGCTATAGGATTCATGTACAATTGACCGAAAAAGTTCTGAAATAGCAGGCTGCCTCGCCATGCATTAATCTTTAATGCTATCTCAATTGCATTTGGAATTTCAGCGTCTGTTTGTGTTACATGTCATGCATATGTACTGCAACTAGCCTGAATCTAGTGGAACTCTTGCAAAAGTATACTTTGGATCGAAGGGACTGCAGTGGCGACACTTATTAGATTAGACCTGCTTACAAGAGGAAACCATTTCAGTAATCCCACAGTAGAGACACAAATGTTTTTTATTCACAGCGACTGCAGTTTTGTTTTATTTAGTGCTTATGCAGAGTATACCTTCAGGAAAAAATAATAAGCATCCTTTTAGTACATACAAAAAACATTATCCTCCGCTTCTTGTTGATACAAGAAAGGCGCATAACAATAGACAGTTCCAGCACAAAATCAGTACTCCCTCCGATCCATATTACTTGTCTTAGATTTGTTTAGACACGGAAACTTTGAGTAATATGGATAGGAGGAAGTAACTCTCATCCGGTGCCAAGCAAGCTACATCCGGTGTAAGATCAAAGAAACAAACAAAGACTTAATGTGGCACAGTAGGCAGGTACCACCCAAGACTGAAACAATGATCACCAACAGAGTAATGCCAAGACCATTATTTTCACTAGTATTTTCATAGTAGCAAGGGAAACTAAAAGGTGCAGCATATCACCCAAGTGGGTTCTTCAGCGAATATATTTAGCCCGGGAATAGTTTGTCACCGTAGATAAGGTCCCCGGCTCGGCAGGCTATCAGAAAGGGGGTGGTGGACCGCCTGGGCCAGGGTGTCCGAAGAGAGGGCCGCAGCATTCTTGGAGCAGGCAGCAGCAGCAGAGAAGATAGAAGCTGCAGGAGAAACACTTGTTCAGAGTTGCAGATGTATATTCATCTAAAACATGAGGGTTTTAGGTACAAAACTAAATGACTAGTATATGCTTCATCGATTGGAATTGAACTTTGAGTTTATGCTGAATAATTTACACTTGACACCTGAACCACTAATCGTCTGACAAATGGATGGATATATATTTTTTTAGAAACAACAACAATTGATACGCTAACTGAATGAATTCATGATATCAATAGCACAATGCAAACTTTAAACTTCCATCAGCTAGATGATGATTCAACTTACCATGATCCGAAGAAGCCACCAAATCCAGACCCCCAATCCGGACCAGGGCCCCAAGAACCAGGGCCAGGGCCACCTGGTCCTCCAGGCCCTCCGGGTGCTACCGGACCCCACCCTCCAGGGCCTCCCCCAACTGGTCCTCCAGGCCCTCCAGGTGGTACCGGATCCCACCCACCAGGGCCTCCCCCAACTGGTCCTCCAGGCCCTCCAGGTGGTACAGGACCCCACCCTCCAGGGCCTCCCCCAGCTGGTCCTCCAGGCCCATGCGGATCCATAGCGCCAACAGGTGCTGCTGCTGAATGCTAACTAGAGCTTCACAAGAACTAAACCAGGGCACAATCTTTCTTAGATTTGATGCAGCACTTCCAGGTGAAGAATTTATAGATGCGCAGTGAGAACTAGTAGTTGTGCATGCACCTGCCATTCCATGAATCACTTGTGACTCCCACCCACTGGTCAATGTTCCAACTACTAGTCTGAATTATGAGCTTACTCTTGCCTTCACATGTTAAGAAACAAAGACGATTGGTTACATATGCATGACCAAGTTCAGTCTGAACATTGATCCAATCAACACACCTATCCCAGGTTAAAAAACAGAGAACGTGAGCATATACACACCTATCAAATGAATTTCAAATCTCTTTTACAAGTTTTAATAAATAATTATTGAATTCAGTTAATGAGTAGTGCTCCAAGGTGCTGTAAGAATCAAATGCAGCTTGCAAGTCAACAAAGAGGAGAATCGGCATGTTGTCTTTGTCAGCTACAATGGATGGTAGAAACAAAGAACAGCCTAGATATTGACCATCACCACTAGATAGCACGGTAAAGCCAGTTCTTCAGTTTAAGGAAGAAGGCCATGAGGTATATAAATTGCTAACAACTGAGTACTAAGAAGATCACTAGATAAATAAATAAATAAATAAAGCAAAGTTAATTCCTCTGCTCAATAAAATAGAGACATGGGGCAGATTAGTTGGCAAATCTTTTCAAAAGCAGAGCAAAATAAGTTGTTGATTTTAGCATCGACACAGGCAGTAGTCACTTCAGCCGATTTCACGCAACTACACTTCTGGTGTCGGTTTGTGACCTACGACTACGAGGTTGCAATTTGGTTTCACATGCTGGCCTGTGAAATGCAACAACAATGTATAAACCAGAGAGAGCCTTCGTTGTTGCTGGCCTGTGAGACGCGTCAGCAAGTTTCACGGTTACTAAAATGACACTGGTAAACTCTGTAAGACTGAATCAATCATCTCCAGGATAGATACTACTAAGACCATAAGTGTAATTTTCAGTAGCGTTTACATAGTAGCAAGGGGAACTCCCAACTGCCTTCTTCCGCGGATACTTAGTCTAGGAATTATTGTCAAGTGTGTTGTTTATTATGGTGGATATCGCCGGAAGCTACGCAAGCTATCATCAGAACGTGGGTGCTCTGCCTTGGCCTGGCTGTCCAAAGAGAGTTCCGCAGCAATCTTGGAGCAGGCAGCAGCAGCACATGGAGATAGAAGCTGCGGAAAAAGCAGAATTCAGAGTTTCAAATATATCTGTCAAAAAGAAAAAGAGTTTCAGAGGTGCAAAATAAGAGTATATGCATTATGGCTTGGAATTGAAACTTGAGTTGGTGCTGAAAGCTCTACACTTGATCCCTGAACCACTAATCACCTACCGAGCAAATACACTGATAATTTAGGAAGGAAAAATTGACACTCTAAGTGAATGAATTGATGACCTCCATCACTAAGCTGAGATTCAACTTACCATGATCCGAAGAATCCGCCAAACCAGTAGTGCAGAGATTCACAGTTTATAGCGATAGATGCATGAAGAAAACATAATGATAACAGGACACTTCATTGAGAAGTTGACTATTATGATGGAATACTTTCGTGGAGATGTTAACAGGACGCTTCACTAAGCTGAACACTTCCCTTTCGCTCCGCCATCCTTTCGCTCTCGCCATCCTTTCGTGAAGATGTCTTGTCCTTCTCGTCCTTACTATCCTTTTGATCGTAGTTTTCACAAGGGTATGTCCGACCGTTTTCTTCGTCTAGCTGCCAATTTCAAGATAAATGATAGAGTAGTTTCATGAAAGGAACTCATTAGTCATGACTTCATAATGAATGAGTTGACTCAGCAATTAGCTACGAGTGGGTGGCCTCCCAGGACTTTTGAGGAGATACGAAAAGAACTTTTGAGGTTGTACGCCAGATGGCAAAAGCAACTGCACAAGGGTGATGCTTATCTCAGGATTGCTGTGAATAATTCAGGTTTATGGTCAGCAGAAAGTGAGGAAGAGGACGACCTCTTCATGCCGAGCAGCAAGGGCAAGAGTTCTGCATCGACAAAGGGGAAGAGTTCTACATCAACGAAGGGGAAGAGTTCTGCATCAACAGAGGACGAAGACGATGTCTTCATGCCGAGTACCAAGGTGAAGACGACCGCACCGTCGATGGGCAACAGTTCTACAGCGACAAAGGGAAAGAGATCTGCATCGACGAAGGATGATAATGATGCATTCATATAATACGTTTTCCATGTAGTACTATTTTCTGTAGTGGTGTTTTATGTAGTGCATTTTAATTAAGTTGTAAAGTTTAATTCAGTTATAACGTTTAATTCAGTCTTAATGTTTAATTCAGTTGTACTTTCTAATTCATTTGGACGTATTTGGTTTGCGTTACTGTTGTTCTCTCTCCAAACCAAATGAGTCTCAACTATAAATATGTCGCATACATGAATATACCCGATACATAGAGGCTAAATATGTCAAATACATGAATATGTCCGATACATAAAGGCTACATATGTCTCGTACATAAATATATAGTCATGTCTCGTACGTAGATGTCCATATCACTGCTGGGGCTTGCGACGAATCTTGGGCTTCCTCGGATATGGACCGAAAGGCGATAAGCGCTGAGGCGGTGGACGAGTGTCACGATGACCACGACCATAAAACACCTCGTCCGTCGGTGTCGGTGTCTCCTGCGTCGATGGTGGTGGTGGAGTGGCAAGAACTATCTCCGAGATGCCATAGGTGCATGCACCACGATCATCGTCCTCGCCGTCGCCAGGTATGTACGAACCAGGACCAGTAAACAAAGGTGACTGAACTGAAGTCATGAACGGTTGCGACTGGCTACTGCCTGCTGGTAAATTAAAACATGTAAAGAATGACTTATGAGGCTAAATTTTGTAAAAGAATGTACAAAGTTAAGTTACATAGGTCCATCTGCTGAAGCCAGGAAGAGTCCCCGGGCTGTGAAGGAGGTGGCTACTGGTAGAAATAGCCCCCGGGCTGTGAAGGAGGTGGCTGCTGGTAGAAATAACCCCCGGGCTGTGAAGGAGGTGCCTGCTGCCAGGAGGAGCTCCCTGGCTGTGAAGGAGGTGCCTGCTGCCAGGAGGAGCTCCCTGGCTATGAAGGAGGTGTCTGCTGCCAGGAGGAGCTCCCTGGCTGTGAAGGTCGAGGTTCTAAACGCTGCAGAGAGGGGTATGGCGGACGATGTGATGCACAAGTGTCAACAACATCGGAAGATCGTCTACATGTAACCAGCGTTTTGGATTCCGAATGCAGAAATTTTCTCGTGGGGGCGCGAGATTCTCGGTTACCACGGTTACCGAGAAATACCGGACAGATTTCGGATGAAATTTATAATTGAATTTTGAATTCAAATTTTTTTAAACTAGATATATACAAGGCTCGAGTAGTAATTGACCAGCAAGGTGCTACTAGCTCAGTGGTACGTCTTGTACGCGCCTCCAGGTGATAGGTGGTTGCGAGTTCGACTCTTGATGGGTCCTTATTTTTTTCATGTATATGTATTCTGGAAAGTAAACCAAAAAAAAGGTGCAACGAAGGGGAGTCGAACCACCTACCCCTCGATGCGGGCAATAGATGGTGACCATCACGCCAAAATGCTGTCTCGCAAAATAACTGAGACGTTATCTTATTTTACTATACCTTGAGCGTTTAAATTTTAAAAATTCAAAAAATTCGGAATTTTTTGCTCGGGATACTTCTTTCTCGTGGGGTGGCGAGAAACTCGGTAACCGCCCGGTAACCGTTTTTCTCGGGCGGTATCCAAAACGCTGCATGTAACAGCTGCGACGATCCCGCGTATCTTTGCTTGAAGACTCTTCAACCTTGTTGCTTGCTCTCGCAGTGGGATATTTTCTCCTATGTCAACGCGGTCCACAAAAGCGATAACCTCCTCTTACGCCTGAATTGACAATTCACCCTGTACACAGAAAGTTAACCAATTGTACATGTTCAGGTATAGGGAAAACGTAGCATGTGACAAAAACTGAGGACATACCGTGTGGTGTCTGGTTCCCACAACTAAGGCAGTTGGGAACAGATCGCTGGCGAGAGGAACTGGGATATGATCCGGAGTAGATGATGGCACCAAGTAGAGCCTAGTGCTCTGTCTGTAACGCTTCAGATACAACCCGAACTTGTCCCAGTCGAAGACACGAACTTCATCCCATATATTTGTCGGGGCAGTAGTCCATTCGCCGAGGTAAGGTGTGATGTCGCGAAACCAAGAAGCCTGGGACTTGTTTCCTCCTACGCGATTGTACCTGAGATTGAAATGCACGTAACATGAATAGCTATAAGTAGACCGAACTGTCTCAACAACCTATTTCTGCAGAGCTGAGAACCAAAGTAGTATTACTTACTTCTGCATGTGATCTGGTAATTGTGAAATAACCGGAATGTCAGGCTCTTGGCACAGACCGAACTGTCTCACCACCCTATTAATAGCCATCTCCTCAACCATCACGTCAAACACCAACTTGGCCTTGGTCATCCAATAATGCTGATCTCTAGTGCAGAATCCAGAAATCCCACCTGGGTAACTTTCTGAAATAGCCTTACGGGTGTATGGTTCCCATATAACCTGATCCTCGTGCAAACTATCAAACTGCATCGTGAAGGAGGGGTAGTAGCCCCTCACCTGGCCAGGCGTAAACTGTCTCTGTGCATGACAACAAACATTAGTACATAATATTGAATAGCAAGAAATAAACATTACCAATTCATATTGTTAATAATGAAAATACCTCTCTTCGTGCCCAAACAGATCCCATAGTAGGCAAGTCGCCGATAGAAGGCACGTAATGTCCAGCCATGTCCTCATTACCAAAAGGTTTGTCAACATTGACATAGGGTTGACCAATAGGAAATCTCTCATATGACCAAAACTGCAACAATAATGGACATCCGAAAAGACTAGATTTCCTTGACCTCAACTGGCAAGCTTGGCACGGGCCTCTATACGTAGCTGCTAACACAGCAGAACCAAAAGTCCTCTGCACAATGTCCTCTGGGGAACGTGCGTCAGCTATCTCTCGTGCAACACCGATCAGTCGTGCATCTATAGTGGTCACGTGGTTCTCTATGAACATCGTCTTGCCAAACAACCACATAATATATGCCTCTAGGGACCGGTCAATCTGTGCCTCTGACAACTGAAAAGTAGGATATCCTAAGGCGACAATCTGAAACTGGCTCAACCACCCGAAAATAGGCCCGTGCCGATCGTTGTCTAGTGTCTTGGTAGTTGGCACCGCAGCCAGAAAACGGGAATGCATAGATGCTAGCCAACCAGATTCTACCTCTAAAGGTCCTATGGCAGCACCGGCCAAAGGTAATCCCAATAAGTAGGACACATCCTGTAAAGTAAGACCCATCTCTCCCCAGGGAAAGTGAAACGTATGTGTCTCTGGTCTCCATCTATCTACTAAGCAGCTAGGGAGTGACCTGTCGTAAGAGAAGCATGATACTTGCCTCTTGTTCAACTGCATTGGTTCACCTGCGTCATCCAAGTCCGGGTGATCAACCCACTCATCCAATGTACCCTCAACCAGTCGTGCCAAGGGTAGAAGTCCAGCCCAATTCAACCTACAAAATAAACAGAATGTAGATTACAATTAGCTTCTATCAAAGCGATGTCAAACATGGTAAGTGATTATACCGACACATACCTATCCACCCATGAAGGGTGTATCATCCAGTTAGACTTTGGGGTGCGAGTGATCAACACGTCTAAGTTCGTGCCCGATTCCGTAAGTGCGCCTCGGTGACCTCTATCGATATTACCATTAAGCATCGGATACGAAGCCATATCTGCAATTAGAACATAGTCCACACATATTACAAAATAAAACATAGATGTTTGCATATTACAAATAAAAACATAGTCTCACATATAACAAATAAAAACTTAGTCTCACATATTACACATTAAAGCATAGTCTCACATATTACACATAAAAACATAGTGATGCACACATATTACAAATAAAAACATAGTCCGACATATTACAAATAAAAACATAGTCTGACATATTATGCAGCTTCTGAGATATTTATTCCTCGTCCGCCCCTTCGGCCTCGAGAGCCACGTCCACCATGACTTCCAGGACTACCTCTTGCAACTGTTGCTGCAGTCGTCGATGCGGAAGCACTCATCGATGTGGAAGCACCGTCTTTCTTCAAGTCGGGGAAATATTTCATCCTATGCCCATAAGCCGCGCAGAGCAAACATTGTTTGGTTGCTCCATCAGCTTCAGATTGGTCCATATCGTTTCGTATGCGCTTTACCTTATGCCTGCCCCTGCTAGTTCGCCGTAGTGCAGGATCCGGGATGTATACACTAGTAGAAAATAGACCTTTCATCCCGAGATTTAGTCCTGGTCTGGTCACGAACCGGTACTAAAGATGGTATTAGTCCCGGTTCGTGCCGGCTACAACGGCTAGGAGCAGGGCGACCTTTAGTATTGGCTCGTGAGGGACCTTTAGTACCGGTTCGTCTCATGAGCCGGTACTAAAGGGGGCGTGGCAGGGTTTTGGTCAGACATGGGCCCCGCTTGCTCCTTTAGTACCGGTTGGTGTCACCAGCCGGTACTAAAGGGCAACCTTTAGTACCGGCTGGTGACACCAGCCGGTACTAAAGACTTCCTACATATACATCCGTCCGCAACCGATCGAAAGAGCTCTGTTTTCTCCCCTGTTCTTCTTCTTGCTCAAAGCTCATCCTCCATTTTGCCAAGGATTTCTCGAGATTTAAAGGCACCCCATCTATCCAAGTGTTCATAAAGGTTAGCAACTTTGCTCCTTCATCTCTTGCTAGATTAGCTTGTGGTATGCTCAAAGATATGTGATATGTGATTTGTGGGAGTTTATTTGATTTATATCCAATTTGAGCTCAAATTAACTTGTTAGGTTGCATATGTGTAGGTGTGGTTTATTTGGTGTGCCTTCCCATGTTCTTCTTCTTGCTCGAAGCTCATCCTCCATTTTGCCAAGGATTTGTCAAGATTTAAAGGCACCCCATCTATCCAAGTGTGCATAAAGGTTAGCAACTTTGCTCCTTCATCTCTTGCTAGATTAGCTTGTGGTATGCTCAAAGATATGTGATATGTGATTTGTGGGAGTTTATTTGATTTATATCCAATTTGAGCTCAAATTAACTTGTTAGGTTGCATATGTGTAGGTGTGGTTTATTTGGTGTGCCTTCCCACCATCCCCGACCGTCCTAACCACCGTCCATCGTCCGCACCGTCTCGTCGTGGCACCGGCCACCTTGGTGAGCCTCTTGTTCTTCTTAAAATCTTTTTAAAAAAATTACTTGTATGATTTAGATAGTTGTGTGTACGATTTACTTACTTGTATTATTGTTAGTTATTCTATAGTTTAATGGTTATGGTATCCGCCCACGTCGGCCCTCGTCCAGTCTATGATTCAGATGTGGTATGTCGTTAATTATCTTTTATAACTATTTCACACATCATCTAATGTCTATGACAATTAATTATGCCACCAAATTGACGTAGATATTTTTATCTATAGGAAGTAGTTGAACCAGAAATTCCAACCGACTATGCAATTCTGCTCGAGAAATTAACACAAGCTGAAAAAGAAATTGAATCATTTGAAAGAAAAATTGAAAAGAACTGAAGATGAGAAGATGGGATTGGAGTTGCATGTTGCCGATATCGTCGATGATCACAAGAACAAGATGGTTGGAATGCGCTTGAAGCTTAGAAAGATTAGAAAATATGCCATTGATAAAGCGGCTTCGTATCATTATGTTGTTGGCTCAATTGTTACTTTAGTTGCGATTATGATCGCATTAGTTGTTGTATTCACATGTTTTAGATAGTTGGTGTTGTTTTATGAGATGTATATGTATGAACTATATGTTGGAAATATGCCCTAGAGGCAATATATAAAGTGTTTATTATTATATTTCCTTGTTCATGATAATCATTTATTATCCATGCTATAATTGTAGTGATTGGAAACACATTGCATGTGTGGGTAAATAGACAACACAATGTCCCTAGTATGCCTCTAGTGAACTAGCTCGTTGATCAAAGGATGGTTAAGGTTTCCTAGCCATGGACATGAGATGTCATTTGATAACGGGATCACATCATTAGGAGAATGATGTGATGGACAAGACCCAAACTACAAACGTAGCACATGATCGTGTCAGTTTATTGCTACTGTTGTCCGCATGTCAAGTATATGTTCCTATGACCATGAGATCATGCAACTCACGGATATCGGAGGAGTGCCTTGTGTGTATCAAACGTCGCAACGTAACTGGGTGACTATAAAGGTGCTCTACAGGTATCTCCGATGGTGTCTGTTGAGTTGGCATGGGTCGAGACTGGGATTTGTTACTCCGTGTGATGGAGAGGTAACTCGGGGCCCACTCGGTAATGCAACATCACAATGAGCCTTGCAAGCAATGTGACTAATTGTTAGTTGCGGATCTTGTATTACGGAACGAGTAAAGAGACTTGCCAGTAACGAGGTTGAACTAGGTATAGAGATATGAACGATCGAATCTCGGGCAAGTAACATACCAAAGAACAAAGGGAACTTTATACGGGATTAAGTGAATCCTTGACATAGAGGTTCAACCGATAAAGATCTTCGTAGAATATGTAGGAACCAATGTGGACGTCTAGGTCCCTCCATTGGTTATTGGCTGTAGAGGTGTCTCGGTCATGTCTACATAGTTCTCGAACCCGCAGGGTCTGCACACTTAAGGTTCGGTGATGTTTCGGTAGTATAGAGTTGTGTATGGTGGTTACCGAAGGTTGTTCGGAGTCCCGGATGAGATCCCGGACGTCACGAGGAGCTCCGTAATGGTCCGGAGGTAAAGATTCATATATAGGAAGTCCCAGTTTGGTCGCCGGAAAAGTTTCGGGCTCATCGGTAGTGTACCGGGAGTGCCGGTAGTGTACCGGGAGACCTCCGGGAGGGGTATTTCGACCCTAGAGAGACCATGGGATGTGGGAGAGTATTAACCTGCCCTTAGTGGGCTGGTAAATCAGCCTAGAAGGCCCATGGCGCAGGGGAGGAAAAGGCTAAAGGAAAAAGGCCAAAAATCAGCCAATAGGAAGCAATCCTACTCCAAGTAGGATTGGAGGTGGAATAGGATTCCACCCCTTGGCCGGCCGACTCCTAGGAGGCCTTGGCCCTGCACCAAGGCTGCCTCTCCCTCCCTCTTATATATACTGGTGGATTGGGGCTGTTTAGACACAGTTTTACAGCCACGTGCTACCCGTTCCACCGGTGCTCCTCTAGAACGGTTTTCCGCAGCGCTTAGGCGAAGCCCTGCCGGAATCACTCCACCACCATCACCGGAGCGCCGTCACGCTGCCGGTGAACTCTCTGTCCTCTCCACCTCCTCTTGCTGGATCAAGACGGTGGAGATCTTCATCAAACTGCACGTGTGCTGAATGCGGAGGTGTCGTCCGTTCGGTACTAGATCGGAAGGATCGTGATCAAGACCACGGGACGTTCATGATCGGATCGCGGGACGGATCGTGACGAGATCGCGGGACGGTTCGTGATTGGTTTGTTGGGGAACGTCGCATGGGAAACAAAAAAATTCCTACGCACACGCAAACCTATCCATGGTGATGAGCATCTACGAGAGGGAGAGTGGATCTACATACCCTTGTAGATCGCTAAGCGGGAAGCGTTAAGAAACGCGGTTGGTGTAGTCGAACATCTTCGCGATCCAAATCGCCGAGCGTCCCGCGATCTCATCACGATCCGTCCCGCGATCCAATCACGATCCGTCCCGTGAACTCATCACGATCCGTCCCGCGATCTCATCACGATCCGTCTCACGATCTTGATCACGATCTGTCCCACGAACTCATTACGATCCGTTCCGCGATCTCATCACGAACTGTCTCGCGATCTCGATCACGGTCCTTCCGATCTAGCGCCGAACGGACAGCACCTCCGCGTTCAGCACACGTGCAGCTTGATGACGATCTCCACCGTCTCGATCCAGCGAGAGGAGGTGGAGAGGAGAGAGAGTTCACCGGCAGCGTGACGGTGCTCCAGTGATGGTCGTGGAGTGATTCCGGCAGGGCTTCGCCTAAGCGCTGCGGAAAACCGATCTAGAGGAGAAACTGTGCACCGGTGAAACGGGTAGCACGTGGCCGGAAATTCTGTCCAAAAACCACCCAATCCACTAGTATATATAGCAGGAGAGGAGAGGAGAGGCAGCTAAGGCCTTTTGGTCGGCCGAAATAGGAGGTGGGAGCAATCCTACTTCACCTCCAATCCTAGTTGGAGTAGGATTGCCTCCTATTGGCTGATTTTCCACTTTTTGCTTTAGGACTTTCTCTCCTGCGCCATGGGCCTTTGTGGTTGTTTTCCCAGCCCACTAAGGGCTGGTTATTATTCTCCCACAGCCCATGGACCTCTTGGGGTCGAAATACCCCTCCCGGAGGTCCTCCGGTACACTACCGGCACTCCCGGTACAATACCGATACTCCCGGTACACTACCGATGAGCCCGAAACTTTTCCGGAAACCAAACTGGGACTTCCTATATATGAATCTTTACCTCCGGACCATTCCGGAGCTCCTCGTGACGTCCGGGATCTCATCCGGGACTCCGAACAACCTTCGGTCACCACCATACATAACTCTACACTACCGAAACGTCACCGAACCTTAAGTGTGCAGACCCTGCGGGTTCGAGAACTATGTAGACATGACCGAGACACCTCTACGGTCAATAACCAATGGCGGGACCTGGACGTCCACATTGGTTCCTACATATTCTACGAAGATCTTTATCGGTCGAACCTCTATGTCAAGGATTCAGTTAATCCCGTATATCGTTCCCTTTGTTCTTCGGTATGTTACTTGCCCGAGATTCGATCGTCGGTATCTCCATACCTAGTTCAACCTCGTTACCGGCAAGTCTCTTTACTCGTTCCGTAATACAAGATCCCGCAACTAAAAATTATTCACATTGCTTGCAAGGCTTATTGTGATGTTGCATTACCGAGTGGGCCCCGAGATACCTCTCCGTTACACGGAGTAACAAATCCCAGTCTCGATCCATGCCAACTCAACAGACACCATCGGAGATACCTGTAGAGCACCTTTATAGTCACCCAGTTACATTGCGACGTTTGATACACACAAGGCACTCCTCCGATATCCGTGAGTTGCATGATCTCATGGTCATAGGAACATATACTTGACATGCAGAAAACAGTAGCAATAAACTGACACGATCATATGCTATGTTTGTAGTTTGGGTCTTATCCATCACATCATTCTCCTAATGATGTGATCCCGTTATCAAATGACATCTCATGTCCATGGCTAGGAAACCTTAACCATCCTTTGATCAACGAGCTAGTCCATTAGAGGCATACTAGGGACATTGTTTTGTCTATGTATCCACACATGCATTTAAGTCTCCGATCAATACAATTATAGCATGGATAATAAACGATTATCATGAACAAGGAAATATGATAATAACTAATTTATTATTGCGTCTAGGGCATATTTCCAACAGTCTCCCACTTGCACTAGAGTCAATAATCTAGTTCACATCACCATGTGATTCGCATTGTTATGAATCTAACACCCAATGAGTTCTGGGGCTCGATCATGCTTTGCATGTGAGAGAGGTCTTATAGTCAACGGGTCTGCGATATTCAGATCCATGTGTACTTTGCATATCTCTATGTCAAACCGTAAACACTGCTACCACACTCCACTTGGTACTATTTCCAAATGGCTGCTCCACTATACGTATCCAGATTGCTACTACTAGTTATCCGGATAGGTGTTAAAGCTTGCATCGACGTAACTCTTTACGACGAACTCTTTATCACCTCCATAATCAAGAAACATTTCCTTAGTCCTCTGGTTACTAAGGATAATTCCGACCGCTGTCCAGTGATCCACTCCTGGACCACTCTTGTACCCCTTGACAGACTCATGGCAAGGCACACATAGGTGCGGTACACAGCATGGCATAATATAGAGCCTATGGCTAAGGCATAGGGGACGACGTTCGTCCTTTCTCTTTCTTCTGCCGTTGTCGAGCTTTGAGTCTCACTCAAATTCACACCTTACAAATCAGACGAGAACTATTTCTCTGGCTGATCCATTTTGAACTCTTTCAAAATCTTGTGAAGGTATGCACTCATTGAAAGTCTCATCAAGCATCTTGATCTATCTCTATAGATTTTGATGCTCAACAATTAGGTAGCTTTATCCAGGTCTTCCTTTGAAAATCACTTTCCAAATAACCGTTTTATGCTTTCCAGAAACTCTACATTATTTCTGAACAACAATATGTCATCCACATATACTTATTAGAAATTCTATAGTGCTCCCACTCACTTTATTGCAAATACAAGTTTCTCATAAACTTTGTATAAACATCAAAACTTTGATCACCTCATCAAAGCGTATATTCCAACTCCGAGATGCTTGCTTCAGTCCATGGAAGGATCACCGAAGTTTGCACACCTTTTAGCATCCTTAGGCCTGACAAAACCTTCTGGTTGTATCACATACAACCTTTTCTCAAGTAAACCATTAAGGAAACGATGTTTTGACATCCATCTGCCAGATTTCATAATTGAAAACACAGCAACTGCTAACATAATTCCGACAGACTTTTAGCATCGCTACGAGTAAGAAAGTCTCATCGTAGTCAACTCCTTCAACTTGTCACAAACATCTTTGCAACAAGTCGAGCTTTACAAATAGTGACATTCACCATCAGTGTCTGTCTTCATTTTAAAGATCCATTTGTACTCAACGACCTGCCGTCCAACGAGCAAGTCTACCAAAGTCTACACTTGGTTTTAATACATGGATCCTATCTCGGATTTCATGGCCTCCAACCATTTGTCGGAATCCGGGCCCATCATCTCTTCTCCATAGCTCGTAGGTTCATCGTTGTCCAACAACATGACCTCCAAGACAGAGTTGTCGTACCGCTCAGGAGCAGTACACATCCTTGTCGACCTACGAAGTTCGATAGTAACTTGATCCTGAAGCTTCATGATCATCATCATTAACTTCCTCTTCAACTGACGTAGGCTTCACAGAAACATCTTTCTGCGCTGCGCTACTCTCTGGTTGAACAAAGGTTTAACAACCTCATAAAGTTCTATCTTCCTCCCACTCAATTCTTTCAAGAGAAACTTTTTCTCGAGAAAGGATCTAGTTCTAGCAACAAACACTTTGCACTCGGATCTGAGATAGAAGGCATACCCATCTGTTCTTAGGGTATTCTATGAAGATACATTTGTCCGCTTTGGGTTCTAGCTTATTATGTGAAAACATTTTCCACACAAGCATCGCAGTCCCAAACATTAAGAAATGACAGCTTAGGTTTCTATCAAACCATAATTCACACGGTGTCATCTCAACGGATTTAGATGATGCCCTATTTAAAGTGAATGTAGTTGTCTCTAATGCATAACCCCAAAAATTATAGTAGTAAAACGATAAGAGACATCACAGTATGCACTATATCAATAGAGCATGACTATGATGTTCAGACACACCATCACACCATGGTGTTCCAGGTGGCGTTAGTTGTGAAACAAATTTCACGTTGTCTTAAGTTGTATGCCAAACTCGTAACTCAGATATTCACCTCCACGATCATATCGCGGTCATTTTTATCTTCTTGTCACGATGATCTTTAAACTTCACTCTGAATTTGCTTGAACCTTTCAAACGATTCAGACTTGTGTTTCATTAAGTAAATATACACTATATCTACTCAAATCATCAGTGAAGGTAAGAAAATAACGATATCCACTGCACGCTACAAGACTCACTAGATTGCATACATCAACATGTATCATTTCCAATGAATCACTTGCCCGCTCCATCCAACGGGGTCCTTTAGTCATCTTGCCCAACAGGCATGGTTCGCATGTCTCAACCGATTCGAAATCGATGAGTCCAAATATCCATCAGCATGGACTTTCTACATGCGCTTTATACCAATATGACATTTAGCGGCAATGCCACAAGTATGTGGTACTATCATTATTAACTTTGTATCTTTTGACATCAATGTTATGAACATGTGTTCTACTACGATCAAGATTTCAACAAACCATTCTCACTGGGTGCATGACCATTGAAGGTATTATTCATGTAACCAGAATAACTATTATTCTCTGACTTAAATGAATAACCGTATTGCACCAAACATGATCTAATCATGTTCATGCTCAACGCAAAACACCAAATAACATTTATTTAGGTTCGTCACTGATCTTGAAGGTAGAGAGAGCGTGCGATGTTGATCACATCAACCTTGGAAACATTTCCAACACACATCGTCACCTCACCCTTAGCTAGTTCTCTGTTTATTCCGTAGCTTTTATTTCGAGTTACTAACATTTAGCAACCGAACCGGTATCCAATACCCAGGTGCTACTAGGAGTACTAGCAAGGTACACATCAATAACTCGTATATCAAATATACTTCTATCGATGTTGCCAGCCTTCTTATCTACCAAGTATCTAGGGTTGTTCCGCTTCAGCGACCTCTCACCTCATAATAGAAGCACTTAGTCTCGGGTTTGAGTTCAACTTTGGGTTGCTTCACTGGAGCAGCAACTGACTTGCTATCCACGAAGTTTCCCTCCTTGCTCTTGCCCTTTTCGAAACTAGTGGTTTGATTAACCATCAACACTTGATGCTCCTTCTTGATTTCTACCTTCGCGGTGTCAAACATCGCGAACAGCTCAGGGATCAATACTTCTATCCCTGGTGTATTATAGTTCATCACTAAGTTCTAGTAGCTTTAGTGACAGTGACTTGGAGAACTATATCAATCACTATCTTATCTGGAAGATCAACTCCCACTTGATTCAAGTGATTGTAGTACCCAGACAATCTGAGTACATGCTCAACGATTGAGCTATTCTCCTTCATCTTACAAGCAAAGAATCTTGTTGGAGATCTCATATCTCGCAACAAAGGCACGAGCCTGAGATCACAATCTCTGCTCCTAGAACATCTCATATGTTTCGTGACGTTCAAAACGTTTTGGAGCCTCAGTTCTAAGCCGTAATGCATGACGCACTAAACTATCAAGTAGTCATCGAAACGTGCCTGTTAGATGTTCACAACATCTATAGACGACGCTAGAGGGGGTGGCGCACCGAGCGGTGCATTAAGGACATAAGCCTTATGTGCAGCAATGAGGACAATCCTCAGATCACGGACCCAGTCCGCAATTTTGCTACCAACATCTTTCAATTCTATTTCTCTAGGAACATATAAAAATACAAGGGAGCTACAGCGCGAGCTAGTAATCTACAACATAATTTGCAAAGACACTTTGACTATGTTCATGATAATGAGTTCAATTAATCATATTACTTAAGAACTCCCACTCAAATTGACATCCCTCCGATCATTCGAGTGATACATGATCCAAATTCACCAACTCAAGTCCGATCATCACGTGAGTTGAGGTGGCTGCAATGGTGAACATCATTATGTTGATCATATCTACTATATGACTCATGTTCGACCTTTCGGTCTCTCGTGTTCCGAGGCCATGTCTGTACATGCTAGGCTCGTCAAGTTTAACCCGAGTGTTCTGCGCGTGCAAATCTGGCTTGCACCCGTTGTATGTGAACGTAGAGTCTATCACACCCGATCATCACGTGGTGTCTCAACACGACGAACTTTCGCAACGGTGCACACTCGGGGAGAACACAGTTCATCTTGAAATTCAAGTGAGGGATCACCTTATAATGCTACCGCCGTACTAAGCAAAACAAGGTGCATAAAAGGATTAACATCTCATGCAATTCATAAGTGACATGATATGGCCATGAACTTGTGTTTAAGATCTCCATCTTCGAAACACCGGCATGATCTCCATCGTCACCGGCACAACACCATGATCTCCATCGTCTTGATCTCCATCAATGTGTTGCCATTGGGGTTGCCACGCCCTGCATGCTTCTACTACTATTGCTACCGTAGCGATAAAGTAAAGCATTACATAGCGCTTAATGATTGACACACAGGTCATACAATAATTAAAGACAACCCTATGGCTCCTGCCGGTTGCCGTACTCATCGACATGCAAGTCGTGATAATCTATACATCACATGATCATCTCATACATCACATATATCTCATCATGTAATTGGCCATATCACATCACAACATACCCTGCAAAAACAAGTTAGACGTCCTCTAATTGTTGTTGCATATTTTACGTGGCTGCTATGGGTATCTAGCAAGAACGATTCTCACCTACGCATAAACCACAACGGTGATACACTAGTTTGCTTTTCAACCTTCTCAAGGACCGCCTTTGTCAAATCCGATCCAACTAAAGTGAGAGAAACTGTCACCCGCAAGCCATCTAGGCAACAAGTTGCGTCGAGGGAACCGGTCTCTCGTAAGCGTACGAGTAATGTTGGTCCGGGCCGCTTCATCTCACAATCCCGCTGAACCAAAATATGACCAAGGGAGGAAGCAATCTAAGCATCAACGCCCACAAACCTTTTGTGTTCTACTCGAGATCTCATCGAACCATCAACCTAGCTCATGATGCCACTGTTGGGGAACGTCGCATGGGAAACAAAAAATTTCCTACGCACACGCAAACCTATCCATGGTGATGAGCATCTACGAGAGGGAGAGTGGATCTACATACCCTTGTAGATCGCTAAGCGGGAAGCGTTAAGAAACGCGGTTGGTGTAGTCGAACATCTTCGCGATCCAAATCGCCGAGCGTCCCGCGATCTCATCACGATCCGTCCCGCGATCCAATCACAATCCGTCCCGTGAACTCATCACGATCCGTCCCGCGATCTCATCACGATCCGTCTCACGATCTTGATCACGATCTGTCCCGCGAACTCATCACGATCCGTTCCGCGATCTCATCACGAACTGTCTCGCGATCTCGATCACGGTCCTTCCGATCTAGCGCCGAACGGACGGCACCTCCGCGTTCAGCACACGTGCAGCTTGATGGCGATCTCCACCGTCTCGATCCAGCGAGAGGAGGTGGAGAGGAGAGAGAGTTCACCGGCAGCGTGACGGTGCTCCGGTGATGGTGGTGGAATGATTCCGGCAGGGCTTCGCCTAAGCGCTGCGGAAAACCGATCTAGAGGAGAAACTGTGCACCGGTGAAACGGGTAGCACGTGGCCGGAAATTCTGTCCAAAAACCACCCAATCCACTAGTATATATAGGAGGAGAGTATAGGAGAGGCATCTAAGGCCTTTGGGTCGGCCGAAATAGGAGGTGGGAGCAATCCTACTTCACCTCCAATCCTAGTTGGAGTAGGATTGCCTCCTATTGGCTGATTTTCCACTTTTTGCTTTAGGACTTTCTCTCCTGCGCCATGGGCCTTTGTGGCTGTTTTCCCAGCCCACTAAGGGCTGGTTATTATTCTCCCACAGCCCATGGACCTCTTGGGGTCGAAATACCCCTCCCGGAGGTCCTCCGGTACACTACCGGCACTCCCGGTACAATACCGATACTCCCGGTACACTACCGATGAGCCCGAAACTTTTCCGGAAACCAAACTGGGACTTCCTATATATGAATCTTTACCTCCGGACCATTCCGGAGCTCCTCGTGACGTCCGGGATCTCATCCGGGACTCCGAACAACCTTCGGTCACCACCATACATAACTCTACACTACCGAAACGTCACCGAACCTTAAGTGTGCAGACCCTGCGGGTTCGAGAACTATGTAGACATGACCGAGACACCTCTACGGTCAATAACCAATGGCGGGACCTGGACGTCCACATTGGTTCCTACATATTCTACGAAGATCTTTATCGGTCGAACCTCTATGTCAAGGATTCAGTTAATCCCGTATATCGTTCCCTTTGTTCTTCGGCATGTTACTTGCCCGAGATTCGATCGTCGGTATCTCCATACCTAGTTCAACCTCGTTACCGGCAAGTCTCTTTACTCGTTCCGTAATACAAGATCCCGCAACTAAAAATTAGTCACATTGCTTGCAAGGCTTATTGTGATGTTGCATTACCGAGTGGGCCCCGAGATACCTCTCCGTTACACGGAGTAACAAATCCCAGTCTCGATCCATGCCAACTCAACAGACACCATCGGAGATACCTGTAGAGCACCTTTATAGTCACCCAGTTACGTTGTGACGTTTGATACACACAAGGCACTCCTCCGATATCCGTGAGTTGCATGATCTCATGGTCATAGGAACATATACTTGACATGCAGAAAACAGTAGCAATAAACTGACACGATCATATGCTATGTTTGTAGTTTGGGTCTTATCCATCACATCATTCTCCTAATGATGTGATCCCGTTATCAAATGACATCTCATGTCCATGGCTAGGAAACCTTAACCATCCTTTGATCAACGAGCTAGTCCATTAGAGGCATACTAGGGACATGGTTTTGTCTATGTATCCACACATGCATTTAAGTCTCCGATCAATACAATTATAGCATGGATAATAAACGATTATCATGAACAAGGAAATATGATAATAACTAATTTATTATTGCCTCTAGGGCATATTTCCAACATGGTTCGCAGGACGGTTCGTGATTAGATCGTGGGACGCTCGGCGATTTGGATCGCGAAGAAGTACGACTACACCAACCGCGTTTCTTAACGCTTCTCGCTTAGCAATCTACAAGGGTACGTAGATCCACTCTCCCTCTCGTAGATGCTCATCACCATGGATAGGTTTGCATGTGCGTAGGAAATTTTTTGTTTCCCATGCGACGTTCCCCAACAGTGGCATCATGAGCTAGGTTGATGGTTCGATAAGATCTCGAGTAGAACACAAAAGGTTTGTGGGCGTTGATGCTTAGATTGCTTCCTCCCTTGGTCGGATTTTGGTTCAGCGGGATTGTGAGATGAAGCGTCCCGGACCAACATTACTCGTACGCTTACGAGAGACCGGTTCCCTCGACGCAACTTGTTGCTTAGATGGCTTGCGGGTGACAGTTTCTCTTACTTTAGTTGGATCGGATCCGACAAAGGCGGTCCTGGAGAAGGTTGAAAAGCAATCTATGTATCACCATTGTGGTTTATGTGTAGGTGAGAATCGTTCTTGCTAGATACCCGTAGCAGCCACGTAAAACATGCAACAACAATTAGAGGACGTCTAACTTGTTTTTCCAGGGTATGTTGTGATGTGATATGGCCAATTACATGATGAGATATATGTGATGTATGAGATGATCATGTGAGGTATAGATTTTCACGACTTGCACGTCGGTGAATACGGCAACCGGCAGGAGCCATAGGGTTGTCTTTAATTATTGTATGACCTGCGTGTCAATCATTAAGCGCTATGTAATGCTTTACTTTATCGCTAAGCGGTAGCAATAGAAGTAGAAGCAGGGCTGGCGCCACAACCCCAATGGCAGCACGTTGATGGAGATCAAGATGATGGAGATCATGGTGTTGTGCCGGTGACGATGGAGATCATGCCGGTGTTTCGAAGATGGAGATCTTAAACACAAGTTCATGGCCATATCATGTCACTTATGAATTGCATGTGATGTTAATCCTTTTATGCACCTTGTTTTGCTTAGTACGACGGTAGCATTATATGGTGATCCCTCACTTAAATTTCAAGATAAAAATTGTGTTCTCCCCGAGTGTGCACCGTTGCAAAAGTTCGTCGTGTTGAGACACCACGTGATGATCGGGTCTGATAGACTCTACGTTCACATACAACGGGTGCAAGCCAGATTTGCACGCGTAGAACACTCGGGTTAAACTTGACGATCCTAGCATGTACAGACATGGCCTCGGAACACAAGAGACCGAAAGGTCGAGCATGAGTCATATAGTAGATATGATCAACATGATGATGTTCACCATTGAAGCCACCTTGACTCACGTGATGATCGGACTTGAGTTGGTGAATTTGGATCATGTGACACTCAGATGACCTGAGGGATGTCAATTTGAGTGGGAGCTTTAGTAATTTGATTAACTAAACTCATTATCTTGAACAATAGTCTAAGTAACCTTTGCATATTTATGTTGTAGATCAATGGCTCGCGCAGTAGCACCCCTGAATTTTAATGCGTTCCTAGAGAAAGCTAAATTGAAAGATGATGGAAGTAACTTTGTTGACTGGGCCCGTAATCTGAGGATTATCCTCACGGCTTCCCAGAAGTCATATGTCCTTGATGCACCGCTTGGTGACCAGCCAGAAGACATGACCTCCGAAGACGTTAAGAATGCTTGGGAGGCTCATGCTGGAGACTACTCAATAGTTCAGTGTGCAATATTGTATGGCTTAGAACC
This sequence comes from Hordeum marinum, assembly GCA_022496015.1. NCBI lineage: Eukaryota > Viridiplantae > Streptophyta > Magnoliopsida > Poales > Poaceae > Hordeum > Hordeum marinum. The sequence goes on along the minus strand of CM039674.1, from coordinate 502,141,979 downwards.
GGGACTTCAAAGACGTTTTGAACGTCACGGAGCATATGAGATGTTCCAGGAGTTGAAGTTTATCTTTCAGAAGAATGCCCGGATCGAGAGGTATGAGACCTCCGATAAATTCTATGCTTGCAAGATGGAGGAGAACGTGTCTATTAGTGAGCACATACTCAGAATGTCTGGGTACTCAAACCGTCTAGCAGAGTTGGGAATTACCCTTCTGCCGGAGGCAATCACTGATAGAGTTCTTCAATCGCTGCCACCTAGTTACAAGAGCTTTGTGATGAACTATAACATGCACGGGATGAACAAGTCAGTCGCCGAGCTGTTTGCGATGCTGAAAGCCGCTGAGTCTGAAATCCAGAAAGAACATCAAGTGTTGATGGTCAATAAAACCACTAGTTTCAAGAAAAATGGCAAAGGCAAAGGCAAGAAGGGTAAAACCAAGAAGGGTGCAAAGCAGTTGCTACTCCTACAAAGAAGCCTAAGCATGGACCTAAGCCAGAAACTGAGTGCTTTCATTGCAAGGGAACTGGTCACTGGAAGCGGAACTACCCAAAGTACCTGGCTGACAAGAAGGCGGCCAACGACAAACAAGGTATATATGATATACATGTTATTGATGTGTACCTTACTAGCTCTCGTAGTAGTGCCTGGGTATTTGATACCGGTTCGGTTGCTCACATTTGCAACTCAAAGCAGGAACTACGAAATAAACAAAGGCTGGCAAAGGATGAAGTGACGATGCGCGTGGGAAATGGTTCCAAGGTTGATGTGATCGCCGTCGGCACGCTCTCTCTTCTATTACCATCGGGATTAGTGATGAACCTGAATAATTGTTATTTAGTGCCTGCGTTAAGCATGAACATTATATCTGGATCTTGTTTATTGCGAGACGATTACTCATTTAAGTCAGAGAATAAAGGTTGTTCTATTTATATGAGTAATATCTTTTATGGTCATGCACCCAATGTTAGGGGTTTATTCATATTGAATCTTGATAGTGATGACACACATGTTCATAACATTGATGCCAAAAGATGTAGAGTTGTTAATGATAGTACCACTTTCTTGTGGCACTGCCGTTTAGGTCATATTGGTGTAGAACGCATGAGGAAGCTCCATGCGGATGGACTTTTGGAGTCACTTGATTTTGAATCACTTGACACATGTGAACCATGCATGATGGGCAAGATGACTAAAACGCCGTTCTCTGGAACAATGGAACGGGCAAGTGACTTGTTGGAAATCATACATACTGATGTGTGCGGTCCAATGAATTTTGCAACGCGCGGTGGATATCGTTACTTTCTCACCTTCACTGATGACTTGAGTAGATATGGGATATTTACTTGATGAAACACAAGTCTGAAACTTTTGAAAAGTTCAAGCAATTTCAGAGTGAGGTTGAGAATCATCGTAACAAGAAGATTAAATTTCTGCGATCTGATCGAGGAGGTGAATATCTGAGTTATGAGTTTGGCAGTCACTTAAGACAATGTGGAATTGTTTCACAGTTGACACCGCCCGGAACACCACAGTGTAATGGTGTGTCTGAACGTCGTAATCGAACCTTATTAGATATGGTGCGTTCTATGATGTCTCTTGCCGATTTGCCACTATCGTTTTGGGGTTATGCATTAGAGACAGTTGCATTCACTTTAAATAGGGCACCATCGAAATCCGTTGAGACGACGCCATATACCTGTGGTTTGGCAAAAGGCCAAAGTTGTCGTTTCTTAAAGTTTGGGGATGTGACGCTTATGTCAAAAAACTTCAGCCTGAAAAGCTGGAACCCAAAGCAAAGAAATGCGTCTTCATAGGATACCCGAAGGAGACAGTCGGGTATACCTTCTATCTTAGATCCGAAGGCAAAGTGTTTGTCGCTAAGAACGGAACATTTCTTGAGAAAGAGTTTCTCTCGAAAGAATTGAGTGGGAGGAAAATAGAGCTTGATGAGGTTATTGAACCTTTACTTCAACCGAAAGTAGCGCAGCGCAGAAAGATGTTTCTGTGGAACCTGCGACGGTAGAAGAGGAAGTTAATGATGATGATCATGAAGCTATCAAGCTGCTATTGAACCTCGTAGGTCGACAAGGACGCGTACTACTCCCGAGTGGTACGGCAACCCTGTCTTAGAGGTCATGTTGTTATACAACAATGAACCTACGAGCTATGGAGGAGCAGTGATGGGCCCGGATTCCGAGAAATGGTTAGAGGCCATGAAATCCGAGATGGGATCCATGTACGAAAACAAAGTATGGACTTTGGAAGTACTACATGAAGGGCGAAAGGCCATTCAGAACAAATGGATCTATAAGAAGAAGACGGACGCGGACGGTAATGTCACCGTCTATAAAGCTCGACTTGTGGCAAAGGGTTTTTCACAAGTTCAAGGAGTTGACTACGATGAGACTTTCTCACCCGTAGCGATGCTTAAGTCTGTCAGAATCATGTTGGCAATAGCTGCTTATTTTGACTATGAAATTTGGCAGATGGATGTCAAAACGGCATTCCTCAACGGTTTCCTTGAGGAAGAGTTGTATATGAAGCTTTATGGAGAAGCTTGTATTTACAAGAAAGTGAGTGGGAGCTCTATAGCATTTCTAGTGTTATATGTGGATGACATATTGTTGATTGGAAACAATATAGAAATGCTGGAAAGCGTGAAGGAATATTTGAATAAGAGTTTTTCAATGAAGGACCTAGGAGAAGCTGCTTTCATATTAGGCATTAAGATCTATAGAGATAGATCGAGACGCTTAATAGTACATTTCATAGAGCACATACCTTGATAAAGTTTTGAAGAAGTTCAAAATGGAACAGGCCAAGAAGGGGTTCTTGCCTGTGTTACAAGGTGTGAAGTTGAGTAAGACTCAATGCCCAGTGTGTTGGAAATATGCCCTAGAGGCAATAATAAATTAGTTATTACCATATTTCCTTGTTCATGATAATCGTTTATTATCCGTGCTATAATTGTATTGATCGGGGACTTAGATGCATGTGTGGATACATAGACAAAAAACCATGTCCCTAGTATGCCTCTAATAGACTAGCTCGTTGATCAAAGATGGTTAAGGTTTCCTAGCCATTGACATGAGATGTCATTTGATAACGGGATCACATCATTAGGAGAATGATGGGATGGACAAGACCCAAACTACAAACGTAGCATATGATCGTGTCAGTTTAATGCTACGGTTTTCTACATGTCAAGTATCTGTTCCTATGACCATGAGATCATGCAACTCACTGACACCGGAGGAGTGCCTTGTGTGTATCAAACGTGGCAACATAACTGGGTGACTATAAAGGTACTCTACATGTATCTTCGAGGGTGTCTGTTGGGTTGGCATGGATCAAGACTGGGATTTGTTATTCCGTGTGACGGAGACGTATCTCAGGGCCCACTCGGTAATACAACATCACAACAAGCCTTGCAAGCAATGTGACTAACTGTTAGTCACGGGATCTTGTATTATGGAACGAGTAAAGAGACTTACCGGTAACGAGGTTGAACTAGGTATGGAGATACCGACCATCGAATCTCGGGCAAGTAACATACCGAAGAACAAAGGGAACATCATACGGGATTAACTGAATCCTTCACATAGAGGTTCGACCTATAAAGATCTTCGTAGAATATGTAGGAACCAATATGGGCATCCAGGTCCTGCTATTGGTTATTGACCGTAGAGGTGTCTCGGTCATGTCTACATAGTTCTCGAACTCGCAGGGTCTGCACACTTAAGGTTCGATGACGTTTCGGTAGTATAGAGTTATGTATGATGGTGACCGAAGGTTGTTCGGAGTCCCAGATGAGATCCCGGACGTCACGAGGAGCTCCGGAATGGTCCGGAGGCAAAGATTGATATATAGGAAGTCCCATTTTGGTCGCCGGAAAAGTTTCGGGCTAATCGGTAATGTACCGGGAGTGCCGGTAGTGTACCGGGAGACCACCGGGAGCGGTATTTTGACCCAAGAGGCTTCATGGGCTGTGGGAGAGTAAATACCAGCCTTTTGTGGGCTGGTGGAAGTCCCACACAAGGACCTTGCGGCTGGCAGAAAAAGTCCAAAGGGAAAAAGGTGGAAAAAGGCCAAAAAAAGGAGGAATCCTAGTCCTACTAGGATTGGAGGAGGAGTCCTCCTCTCCTCCCCACTTTGGCCGACACAAGGGCTGGCTTTTTGGCAGGAAATCCTCCTCCTCCTCTCCTCCTATATATACTAGAGGATTTTAGGGTTTTGGCATAGAATTTTCAGCCACGTGTTACCTGTTCCTCTAGTGCATAGTTTCTCCTCTAGATCGGTTTTCTGCAGTGCTTAGGCGAAGCCTTGTCGGAATAGCTCCACCACCATCGCCGCAGCGCCGTCATGCTACCGGAGAACTCTTCTACCTCTCCGCTCCCTCTTGCTGGATCAAGAAGGCGGAGATCGTCATCAAGCTATACGTGTGCTGAATGCGGAGGTGTCGTCCGTTCAGCGCTAGATCGGAAGGACCGTGATCAAGATTGCGAGACGGATCGTGAAGAGATCGCGGGACGGATTGTGATGAGATCGCGGGACGGATCGTGATGAGTTCACGGGAAGGATCGTGATTGGATCGTGGGACGGATCGTGATGAGATCATGGGACGCTCGGCGATTTGGATCGTGAAGACGTTCGACTACACCAACCGCGTTTCTTAACGCTTCCCGCTTAGCGATCTACAAGGGTACGTAGATCCACTCTCCCTCTCGTAGATGCTCATCACCATGGATAGATCTGCGTGTGCGTAGGAAATTTTTTGTTTCCCATCCAACGTTCCCCAACACTATAAGTATCCATTATTTGCAGTAATAACATTTGGTCACTGCTAGCTCTACTTTTGGTTGTAATGTGATGATGAAGTTGTATTAATTTGGTCACTTCGATGTTGTGTAGTAAACATGAGCCGACAATGGATGTACGATGACCGACTAAGTCCAGGGTTTCTTAATGGCCTGCATGATTTTATTCGTGTGGCTGAGACAAATAAGCAGAATGGTTTCATGTGTTGTCCATGTCGTGACTGTAAGAATGATAGGAATTACTCTAACTCAAAAACCCTTCACTACCACCTGTTGAAGTCCGGTTTCATGTCCGGCTATAGCTGTTGGACCAAGCATGGAGAAAGATGGGTTATAATGGAAGACAATGAAGAAGAAGAGGATGATGACAACTATCCTTTCGTTGATACAACAATCGGGGAAGATGAAGAAGAGGCATCAAGGGGGGAAGCTGAAGAAGAGGCATCAGATGAGCCCGCTGATGATTTGAGTCAGGTCATTGCTGATGCAAAGAGAAACTGCGAAAATGATAAGGAGAGGTTGAAGTTGAAACGCATGTTAGAGGATCACAACAATTATTGTATCCAAATTGTGAAGATGACCAGAAAAAGCTGGGTACCACGCTGGAATTGCTCCAATGGAAGGCGAAGAATGGTGTAACTGACAAGGGATTTCAAGAATTGCTGATAATGATAAAGAAGATGCTTCCAAAGGATAACGAATTGCCTGAAAGTACGTACGAAGCAAAGAAGGTTGTCTTCCCTCTAGGATTAGAGGTGCAGAAGATACATGCATGCCCTAATGACTGCATCCTCTACCGCGGTGAGGAGTACGAGAATTTGGATGCATGCCCGGTATGCGGTGCACTTCACTATAAGATCCCCCGCGATGACCCTGGTGATGTGGAGGGCGAATGCCACAGGAAGAGGGTTCCTGCCAAGGTGATGTGGTATGCTCCTATAATACCACGGTTGAAATGTTTGTTCCAAAACAAAGAGCATGCCAAGTTGTTGCGATGGCACAAAGAAGAATGTAAGAAAGACGGGATGTTGAGAGCACCCGCTAATGGGTCACAGTGGAGAAAAATCAAGAGGGAGTTTGAGGACTTTACAGCTGACGCAAGCAACTTATGGTTTGGTCTTAGTACAGACGGCATGAATCCTTTTGCCGAGCAGAGCTCCAGTCACAGCACCTGGCCCGTGACTCTATGTATCTACAACCTTCCTCCTTGGTTATGCATGAAGCGGAAGTTCATTATGATGCCAGTGCTCATTCAAGGCCCTAAGCAACCTGGCAACGACATTGATGTCTACCTAAGGCCACTAGTTGATGAACTTCTACAGTTTTGGAAAAAACCAGGTGTGCGTGTGTGGGATGCGCACACACAGAAGGAAATTGACCTACGAGCGTTGCTGTTTGTAACCATTAATGATTGGCCTGCTCTTAGTAACCTTTCAGGACATACAAACAAGGGATACAATGCATGCACGCACTGTTTAGATGATACTGAAAGTATATATTTGGATAAATGTAAGAAGAATGTGTACCTGGGACATCGTCGATTTCTACCGATCAAGCATATCTTAAGAAAGGCAGGTAACCATTTCAAAGGTGAGCCAGATAACTGGAAGAAGCCTGGCCTCCGTACTGGTGAATATATATTTGATATGGTCAAGGATTTACAGGTAATCTTTGGAAAGGGTCCTGGCGGACAATCTGTTCCGAATGACGCCAACGGACACGCACCCATGTGGAAGAAGAAATCTATATTTTGGGAACTTGAATATTGGAAAGCCCTAGAGGTCCTCAATGCAATCGACGTGATGCATGTGACGAAGAATCTTTGTGTGAACCTTCTAGGCTTCTTGGGCGTGTATCGAAAGACAAAAGATACACCAGAGGCACGGGAGGACAAGCAAAGAATTAATGAAAAAGACGGCATGCCTCCAAAGCAGTATCAAGGTCCTGCCAGCTACGCTCTTACGAAAGAAGAGAAGGAAATCTTTTTTGAATGACTGCTCAGTATCAATGTCCCGTATGGCTTCTCGTCGAATATAAAGGGAATAATAAATATGGCAGAGAAAAAAATTCAAAATCTAAAGTCTCATGACTGCCACGTGATTATGACGCAATTACTTCCGATTGCACTTAGGGGGCTTCTACCGGAAAATGTTCGATTAGCCATTGTGAAGCTATGCGCATTCCTCAATGCAATTTCTCAGAAGGTAATCAATCCAGAAATACTACCAAGGTTACAGAATGACCTGGTCCAATATCTTGTCAGTTTCGAGTTGGTGTTCCCTCCATCCTTCTTCAATATTATGACGCACGTTCTAGTGCACCTAGTCGAAGAGATTAACAGGTCCTGTATTTCTACACAATATGTTCCCCTTCGAGAGGTTCATGGGAGTCTTAAAGAAATATGTTCATAACCGTGCTAAGCCAGAAGGAAGCATCGCCAAGGGATATGGAACAGAGGAGGTTATTGAGTTTTGTGTTGACTTTTTTCCTGACATTAAGCCGATTGGTCTTCCTGAATCGCGGCATGAGGGGAGACTGGGTGGAAAAGGCACATTAGGAAAGACAGAAGCAATAAATATGGACGGGCATTCTTTCACTCAAGCACACTACACGGTTCTACAAAATTCCACCTTGGTGACTCCATATATGGAGGAACACAAGGATATTGTACGGTCCAAGAACCCGGAGTAGTCTGACCCCTGGATTGAACGTAAACACATGGAGACTTTTGCCAGTTGGTTGCAAACAAAGCTCATCAATGACAACGATGTTCCAGATGAACTGTACTGGTTGACCAAGACACCAAGTTCGATTGTAACGACTTTCAAAGGGTACGAGATAAATGGGAATACGTTTTACATGATCGCCCAAGATAAGAAGAGAACCAACAAAAACAGTGGTGTCCGCTATGATGCAACCAACTTTGAAGACACATATTATGGTTACATAGAGGAGATATGGGAACTTGACTATGGACCTGATATTAAGGTCCCTTTGTTTCGGTGCAAATGGGTCAAATATACTGGAGGCGGGGTATAGGTAGACCCGGAGTACGGAATGACAATAGTGGATCTTAACAATCTTGGATACACAGATGACTCATTTGTCCTAGCCAATGATGTGGCTCGGGTTTTCTATGTGAAGAACATGTCTAGCAAACCGAGGAGAAAAAAAAGATAAGGAAGCGAATACATCATACGATGAGCCAAAGCGCCACATAGTTCTTTCAGGGAAAAGAAACATTGTGGGAGTGGAGGACAAGACAGACATGTCCGAAGATTATGAAAAGTTTCATGAAATCCCTCCCTTCAGAGTGAAGACTGACCCAAGCATCCTGTTGAATGATGAAGATTATCCATGGTTACGGCGCAATCATAAGAAAGGGACAAACACGCAGAAAAAGTCTTACACCGCAAGATCCCACTCTGGGATGTGACCGGCTTCACCGTCATCACTTTCTATATATTTATGTGAAGGACATGCATGCATTTCCTAGCGAGCATGGTATATCTTTGTAACAGTTTGTACACGAAGTGCATCCAGTTTTTGTCGTAACCCTCTCAACTCTCTAGAAGTTGCTATGTGGGTGAAATTATGATGTCATGCCAAGTTACAACCTTTTCAGAGTTCATTTGTACTACTTTTCAAATTCAGGGTCATTTAGCTCAAAATAAATCATTAAATGCATGAAAATAATCAAATGAAGTCGGAAAGGGTTGAAAAATGATGATGTGCCTTTGAATGGTGCATATTGAACACACAAAAAGTATGGAGTTAAAATAAGTTATTAAAAATGAAATCCCTTTGTAACAGATGAGTTTTCGTCCGAAAACCGCATACTTCTTACGAGATTGTCCAGTTTGTACACGAAGTGCATCCAGTTTTTGCCGTAACCCTCTCAACTCTCTAGAAGTTGCTATGTGGGTGAAATTATGATGTCATGCCAAGTTACAACCTTTTCAGAGTTCATTTGTACTGCTTTTCAAATTCAGGGCCATTTAGCTCAAAATAAATCATTAAATGCATGAAAAATATCAAATGAAGTCAGAAAGGGTTGAAAATTGATGATGTGCCTTTCAATGGTGCATATTGAACACACAAAAAGTATGGAGTTAAAATAAGTTATTAAAAATGAAATCCCTTTGTAATAGATGAGTTTTCGTCCGAACCCTCATACTTCTTATGAGATTGTCCAGTTTGTACACGAAGTGCATCCAGTTTTTGCCGTAACCCTCTCAACTCTCTAGAAGATTCTATGTGGGTGAAATTATGATGTCATGCCAAGTTACAACCTTTTCAAAGTTCATTTGTACTGCTTTTCAAATTATGGGTCATTTAGCTCGAAATAAATCATTAAATGCATGAAAAAATCAAATGAAGTCAGAAAGGGTTGAAAATTGATGATGTGCCTCTGAATGGTGCATATTGAACACACAAAAAGTATGGAGTTAAAATAAGTTATTCAAAAAGAAATCCCTTTGTAACAGATGAGTTTTCGTCCGGAACCCTCATACTTATGAGATTGTCCAGTTTGTACACGAAGTGCATCCAGTTTTTGTCGTAACCCTTTCAACTCTCTAGAAGTTGCTATGTGGGTGAAATTATGATGTCATGCCAAGTTACAACCTTTTCAAAGTTCATTTGTACTACTTTTCAAATTCAGGGTCATTTAGCTCAAAATAAATCATTAAATGCATGAAAAATATCAAATGAAGTCAGAAAGGGTTGAAAATTGATGATGTGACTTTGAATGGTTCATATTGAACACACAAAAAGTATGGAGTTAAAATAAGTTATTAAAAATGAAATCCCTTTGTAATAAATGAGTTTTCGTCCGAAACCCTCATACTTATGAGATTGTCCAGTTTGTACACGAAGTGCATCCAGTTTTTGTCGTAACCCTCTCAACTCTCTAGAAGTTGCTATGTGGGTGAAATTATGATATCATGCCAAGTTACAACCTTTTCAGAGTTTATTTGTATTGCTTTTCAAATTCAAGGTCATTTAGCTCAAAATAAATCATTAAATGCATGAAAAATTTCAAATGAAGTCAGAAAGGGTTGAAAATTGATGATGTGCCTCTGAATGGTGCATATTGAACACACAAAAAGTATGGAGTGAAAATAAGTTATTCAAAAAGAAATCCCTTTGTAACAGATGAGTTTTCGTCCGAAACCCTCATACTTCTTATGAGATTGTCCAGTTTGTACACGAAGTGCATCCAGTTTTTGCCGTAACCCTCTCGACTCTCTAGAAGTTGCTATGTGGGTGAAATTATGATGTCATGCCAAGTTACAACCTTTTCAGAGTTCATTTGTACTGCTTTTCAAATTCAGGGCCATTTAGCTCAAAATAAATCATTAAATGCATGAAAAATATCAAATGAAGTCAGAAAGGGTTGAAAATTGATGATGTGCCTTTCAATGGTGCATATTGAACACACAAAAAGTATGGAGTTAAAATAAGTTATTAAAAATGAAATCCCTTTGTAATAGATGAGTTTTCGTCCGAACCCTCATACTTCTTATGAGATTGTCCAGTTTGTACACGAAGTGCATCCAGTTTTTGCCGTAACCCTCTCAACTCTCTAGAAGATTCTATGTGGGTGAAATTATGATGTCATGCCAAGTTACAACCTTTTCAGAGTTCATTTGTACTGCTTTTCAAATTATGGGTCATTTAGCTCGAAATAAATCATTAAATGCATGAAAAATATCAAATGAAGTCAGAAAGGGTTGAAAATTGATGATGTGCCTCTGAATGGTGCATATTTAACACACAAAAAGTATGGAGTTAAAATAAGTTATTCAAAAAGAAATCCCTTTGTAACAGATGAGTTTTCGTCCGAAACCCTCATACTTCTTATGAGATTGTCCAGTTTGTACACGAAGTGCATCCAGTTTTTGCCGTAACCCTCTCGACTCTCTAGAAGTTGCTATGTGGGTGAAATTATGATGTCATGCCAAGTTACAACCTTTTCAGAGTTTATTTGTACTGCTTTTCAAATTCAGGGCCATTTAGCTCAAAATAAATCATTAAATGCATGAAAAATATCAAATGAAGTCAGAAAGGGTTGAAAATTGATGATGTGCCTTTCAATGGTGCATATTGAACACACAAAAAGTATGGAGTTAAAATAAGTTATTAAAAATGAAATCCCTTTGTAATAGATGAGTTTTCGTCCGAACCCTCATACTTCTTATGAGATTGTCCAGTTTGTACACGAAGTGCTTCCAGTTTTTGCCGTAACCCTCTCAACTCTCTAGAAGTTTCTATGTGGGTGAAATTATGATGTCATGCCAAGTTACAACCTTTTCAGAGTTCATTTGTACTGCTTTTCAAATTATGGGTCATTTAGCTCGAAATAAATCATTAAATGCATGAAAAATATCAAATGAAGTCAGAAAGGGTTGAAAATTGATGATGTGCCTCTAAATGGTGCATATTGAACACACAAAAAGTATGGAGTTAAAATAAGTTATTCAAAAAGAAATCCCTTTGTAACAGATGAGTTTTCGTCCGGAACCCTCATACTTATGAGATTGTCCAGTTTGTACACGAAGTGCATCCAGTTTTTGTCGTAACCCTTTCAACTCTCTAGAAGTTGCTATGTGGGTGAAATTATGATGTCATGCCAAGTTACAACCTTTTCAAAGTTCATTTGTACTACTTTTCAAATTCAGGGTCATTTAGCTCAAAATAAATCATTAAATGCATGAAAAATATCAAATGAAGTCAGAAAGGGTTGAAAATTGATGATGTGACTTTGAATGGTTCATATTGAACACACAAAAAGTATGGAGTTAAAATAAGTTATTAAAAATGAAATCCCTTTGTAATAAATGAGTTTTCGTCCAAAACCCTCATACTTATGAGATTGTCCAGTTTGTACACGAAGTGCATTCAGTTTTTGTCGTAACCCTCTCAACTCTCTAGAAGTTGCTATGTGGGTGAAATTATGATATCATGCCAAGTTACAACCTTTTCAGAGTTTATTTGTATTGCTTTTCAAATTCAAGGTCATTTAGCTCAAAATAAATCATTAAATGCATGAAAAATATCAAATGAAGTCAGAAAGGGTTGAAAATTGATGATGTGCCTATGAATGGTGCATATTGAACACACAAAAAGTATGGAGTTAAAATAAGTTATTCAAAAAGAAATCCCTTTGTAACAGATGAGTTTTCGTCCGAAACCCTCATACTTCTTATGAGATTGTCCAGTTTGTACAGGAAGTGCATCCAGTTTTTGCCGTAACCCTCTCGACTCTATAGAAGTTGCTATGTGGGTGAAATTATGATGTCATGCCAAGTTACAACCTTTTCAGAGTTCATTTGTACTGCTTTTCAAATTCAGGGCCATTTAGCTCAAAATAAATCATTAAATGCATGAAAAATATCAAATGAAGTCAGAAAGGGTTGAAAATTGATGATGTGTCTATCAATGGTGCATATTGAACACACAAAAAGTATGGAGTTAAAATAAGTTATTAAAAATGAAATCCCTTTGTAACAGATGAGTTTTCGTCCGAACCCTCATACTTCTTATGAGATTGTCCAGTTTGTACACGAAGTGCATCCAGTTTTTTCCGTAACCCTCTCAACTCTCTAGAAGTTTCTATGTGGGTGAAATTATGATGTCATGCCAAGTTACAACCTTTTCAGAGTTCATTTGTACTGCTTTTCAAATTCAGGGCCATTTAGCTCAAAATAAATCATTAAATGCATGAAAAATATCAAATGAAGTCAGAAAGGGTTGAAAATTGATGATGTGCCTATCAATGGTGCATATTGAACACAGAAAAAGTATGGAGTTAAAATAAGTTATTAAAAATGAAAATCCCTTTGTAATAGATGAGTTTTCGTCCGAACCCTCATACTTCTTATGAGATTGTCCAGTTTGTACACGAAGTGCATCCAGTTTTTGCCGTAACCCTCTCAACTCTCTAGAAGTTTCTATGTGGGTGAAATTATGATGTCATGCCAAGTTACAACCTTTTCAGAGTTCATTTGTACTGCTTTTCAAATTATGGGTCATTTAGCTCGAAATAAATCATTAAATGCATGAAAAATATCAAATGAAGTCAGAAAGGGTTGAAAATTGATGATGTGCCTCTGAATGGTGCATATTGTGTTGGGGAACGTCATTGAACACACAAAAAGTATGGAGTTAAAATAAGTTATTCAAAAAGAAATCCCTTTGTAACAGATGAGTTTTCGTCCGGAACCCTCATACTTATGAGATTGTCCAGTTTGTACACGAAGTGCATCCAGTTTTTGTCGTAACCCTTTCAACTCTCTAGAAGTTGCTATGTGGGTGAAATTATGATGTCATGCCAAGTTACAACCTTTTCAAAGTTCATTTGTACTACTTTTCAAATTCAGGGTCATTTAGCTCAAAATAAATCATTAAATGCATGAAAAATATCAAATGAAGTCAGAAAGGGTTGAAAATTGATGATGTGACTTTGAATGGTTCATATTGAACACACAAAAAGTATGGAGTTAAAATAAGTTATTAAAAATGAAATCCCTTTGTAATAAATGAGTTTTCGTCCAAAACCCTCATACTTATGAGATTGTCCAGTTTGTACACGAAGTGCATTCAGTTTTTGTCGTAACCCTCTCAACTCTCTAGAAGTTGCTATGTGGGTGAAATTATGATATCATGCCAAGTTACAACCTTTTCAGAGTTTATTTGTATTGCTTTTCAAATTCAAGGTCATTTAGCTCAAAATAAATCATTAAATGCATGAAAAATATCAAATGAAGTCAGAAAGGGTTGAAAATTGATGATGTGCCTCTGAATGGTGCATATTGAACACACAAAAAGTATGGAGTTAAAATAAGTTATTCAAAAAGAAATCCCTTTGTAACAGATGAGTTTTCGTCCGAAACCCTCATACTTCTTATGAGATTGTCCAGTTTGTACAGGAAGTGCATCCAGTTTTTGCCGTAACCCTCTCGACTCTATAGAAGTTGCTATGTGGGTGAAATTATGATGTCATGCCAAGTTACAACCTTTTCAGAGTTCATTTGTACTGCTTTTCAAATTCAGGGCCATTTAGCTCAAAATAAATCATTAAATGCATGAAAAATATCAAATGAAGTCAGAAAGGGTTGAAAATTGATGATGTGCCTATCAATGGTGCATATTGAACACACAAAAAGTATGGAGTTAAAATAAGTTATTAAAAATGAAATCCCTTTGTAACAGATGAGTTTTCGTCCGAACCCTCATACTTCTTATGAGATTGTCCAGTTTGTACACGAAGTGCATCCAGTTTTTTCCGTAACCCTCTCAACTCTCTAGAAGTTTCTATGTGGGTGAAATTATGATGTCATGCCAAGTTACAACCTTTTCAGAGTTCATTTGTACTGCTTTTCAAATTCAGGGCCATTTAGCTCAAAATAAATCATTAAATGCATGAAAAATATCAAATGAAGTCAGAAAGGGTTGAAAATTGATGATGTGCCTATCAATGGTGCATATTGAACACACAAAAAGTATGGAGTTAAAATAAGTTATTAAAAATGAAATCCCTTTGTAATAGATGAGTTTTCGTCCGAACCCTCATACTTCTTATGAGATTGTCCAGTTTGTACATGAAGTGCATCCAGTTTTTGCCGTAACCCTCTCAACTCTCTAGAAGTTTCTATGTGGGTGAAATTATGATGTCATGCCAAGTTACAACCTTTTCAGAGTTCATTTGTACTGCTTTTCAAATTATGGGTCATTTAGCTCGAAATAAATCATTAAATGCATGAAAAATATCAAATGAAGTCAGAAAGGGTTGAAAATTGATGATGTGCCTCTGAATGGTGCATATTGAACACACAAAAAGTATGGAGTTAAATAAGTTATTCAAAAAGAAATCCCTTTGTAACAGATGAGTTTTCGTCCGGAACCCTCATACTTATGAGATTGTCCAGTTTGTACACGAAGTGCATCTAGTTTTTGTCGTAACCCTTTCAACTCTCTAGAAGTTGCTATGTGGGTGAAATTATGATGTCATGCCAAGTTACAACCTTTTCAAAGTTCATTTGTACTACTTTTCAAATTCAGGGTCATTTAGCTCAAAATAAATCATTAAATGCATGAAAAATATCAAATGAAGTCAGAAAGGGTTGAAAATTGATGATGTGACTTTGAATGGTTCATATTGAACACACAAAAAGTATGGAGTTAAAATAAGTTATTAAAAATGAAATCCCTTTGTAATAAATGAGTTTTCGTCCAAAACCCTCATACTTATGAGATTGTCCAGTTTGTACACGAAGTGCATTCAGTTTTTGTCGTAACCCTCTCAACTCTCTAGAAGTTTCTATGTGGGTGAAATTATGATATCATGCCAAGTTAACACCTTTTCAGAGTTTATTTGTATTGCTTTTCAAATTCAAGGTCATTTAGCTCAAAATAAATCATTAAATGCATGAAAAATATCAAATGAAGTCAGAAAGGGTTGAAAATTGATGATGTGCCTCTGAATGGTGCATATTGAACACACAAAAAGTATGGAGTTAAAATAAGTTATTCAAAAAGAAATCCCTTTGTAACAGATGAGTTTTCGTCCGAAACCCTCATACTTCATATGAGATTGTCCAGTTTGTACACGAAAGTGCATCCAGTTTTTGCCGTAACCCTCTCGACTCTATAGAAGTTGCTATGTGGGTGAAATTATGATGTCATGCCAAGTTACAACCTTTTAAGAGTTCATTTGTACTGCTTTTCAAATTCAGGGCCATTTAGCTCAAAATAAATCATTAAATGCATGAAAAATATCAAATGAAGTCAGAAAGGGTTGAAAATTGATGATGTGCCTTTCAATGCTGCATATTGAACACACAAAAAGTATGGAGTTAAAATAAGTTATTAAAAATGAAATCCCTTTGTAATAGATGAGTTTTCGTCCGAACCCTCATACTTCTTATGAGATTGTCCAGTTTGTACACGAAGTGCATCCAGTTTTTGCCGTAACCCTCTCAACTCTCTAGAAGTTTCTATCTGGGTGAAATTATGATGTCATGCCAAGTTACAACCTTTTCAGAGTTCATTTGTACTGCTTTTCAAATTATGGGTCATTTAGCTCGAAATAAATCATTAAATACATGAAAAATATCAAATGAAGTCAGAAAGGGTTGAAAATTGATGATGTGCCTCTGAATGGTTCATATTGAACACACAAAAAGTATGGAGTTAAAATAAGTTATTCAAAAAGAAATCCCTTTGTAACAGATGAGTTTTCGTCCGGAACCCTCATACTTATGAGATTGTCCAGTTTGTACACGAAGTGCATCCAGTTTTTGTCGTAACCCTTTCAACTCTCTAGAAGTTGCTATGTGGGTGAAATTATGATGTCATGCCAAGTTACAACCTTTTCAAAGTTCATTTGTACTACTTTTCAAATTCAGGGTCATTTAGCTCAAAATAAATCATTAAATGCATGAAAAATATCAAATGAAGTCAGAAAGGGTTGAAAATTGATGATGTGACTTTGAATGGTTCATATTGAACACACAAAAAGTATGGAGTTAAAATAAGTTATTAAAAATGAAATCCCTTTGTAATAAATGAGTTTTCGTCCAAAACCCTCATACTTATGAGATTGTCGAGTTTGTACACGAAGTGCATTCAGTTTTTGTCGTAACCCTCTCAACTCTCTAGAAGTTGCTATGTGGGTGAAATTATGATATCATGCCAAGTTACAACCTTTTCAGAGTTTATTTGTATTGCTTTTCAAATTCAAGGTCATTTAGCTAAAAATAAATCATTAAATGCATGAAAAATATCAAATGAAGTCAGAAAGGGTTGAAAATTGATGATGTGCCTCTGAATGGTGCATATTGAACACACAAAAAGTATGGAGTTAAAATAAGTTATTCAAAAAGAAATCCCTTTGTAACAGATGAGTTTTCGTCCGAAACCCTCATACTTCATATGAGATTGTCCAGTTTGTACACGAAAGTGCATCCAGTTTTTGCCGTAACCCTCTCGACTCTATAGAAGTTGCTATGTGGGTGAAATTATGATGTCATGCCAAGTTACAACCTTTTCAGAGTTCATTTGTACTGCTTTTCAAATTCAGGGCCATTTAGCTCAAAATAAATCATTAAATGCATGAAAAATATCAAATGAAGTCAGAAAGGGTTGAAAATTGATGATGTGCCTTTCAATGCTGCATATTGAACACACAAAAAGTATGGAGTTAAAATAAGTTATTAAAAATGAAATCCCTTTGTAATAGATGAGTTTTCGTCCGAACCCTCATACTTCTTATGAGATTGTCCAGTTTGTACACGAAGTGCATCCAGTTTTTGCCGTAACCCTCTCAACTCTCTAGAAGATTCTATGTGGGTGAAATTATGATGTCATGCCAAGTTACAACCTTTTCAGAGTTCATTTGTACTGCTTTTCAAATTATGGGTCATTTAGCTCGAAATAAATCATTAAATGCATGAAAAATATCAAATGAAGTCAGAAAGGGTTGAAAATTGATGATGTGCCTCTGAATGGTGCATATTGAACACACAAAAAGTATGGAGTTAAAATAAGTTATTCAAAAAGAAATCCCTTTGTAACAGATGAGTTTTCGTCCGGAACCCTCATACTTATGAGATTGTCCAGTTTGTACACGAAATGCATCCAGTTTTTGTCGTAACCCTTTCAACTCTCTAGAAGTTGCTATGTGGGTGAAATTATGATGTCATGCCAAGTTACAACCTTTTCAAAGTTCATTTGTACTACTTTTCAAATTCAGGGTCATTTAGCTCAAAATAAATCATTAAATGCATGAAAAATATCAAATGAAGTCAGAAAGGGTTGAAAATTGATGATGTGACTTTCAATGGTTCACATTTAACACACAAAAAGTATGGAGTTAAAATAAGTTATTAAAAATGAAATCCCTTTGTAATAAATGAGTTTTCGTCCGAAACCCTCATACTTATGAGATTGTCCAGTTTGTACACGAAGTGCATCCAGTTTTTGTCATAACCCTCTCAACTCTCTAGAAGTTGCTATGTGGGTGAAATTATGATATAATGCCAAGTTACAACCTTTTCAGAGTTTATTTGTCTTGCTTTTCAAATTCAAGGTCATTTAGCTCAAAATAAATCATTAAATGCATGAAAAATATCAAATGAAGTCAGAAAGGGTTGAAAATTGATGATGTGCCTCTGAATGGTGCATATTGAACACACAAAAAGTATGGAGTTAAAATAAGTTATTCAAAAAGAAATCTCTTTGTAACAGATGAGTTTTCGTCCGAAACCCTCATACTTCTTATGAGATTGTCCAGTTTGTACACGAAGTGCATCCAGTTTTTGCCGTAACCCTCTCGACTCTCTAGAAGTTGCTATGTGGGTGAAATGATGATGTCATGCCAAGTTACAACCTTTTCAGAGTTCATTTGTACTACTTTTCAAATTCAGGGTCATTTAGCTCAAAATAAATCATTAAATGCATGAAAAATATCAAATGAAGTCAGAAAGGGTTGAAAATTGATGATGTGACTTTGAATGGTTCACATTTAACACACAAAAAGTATGGAGTTAAAATAAGTTATTAAAAATGAAATCCCTTTGTAATAAATGAGTTTTCGTCCGAAACCCTCATACTTATGAGATTGTCCAGTTTGTACACGAAGTGCATCCAGTTTTTGTCATAACCCTCTCAACTCTCTAGAAGTTGCTATGTGGGTGAAATTATGATATCATGCCAAGTTACAACCTTTTCAGAGTTTATTTGTCTTGCTTTTCAAATTCAAGGTCATTTAGCTCAAAATAAATCATTAAATGCATGAAAAATATCAAATGAAGTCAGAAAGGGTTGAAAATTGATGATGTGCCTCTGAATGGTGCATATTGAACACACAAAAAGTATGGAGTTAAAATAAGTTATTCAAAAAGAAATCCCTTTGTAACAGATGAGTTTTCGTCCGAAACCCTCATACTTCTTATGAGATTGTCCAGTTTGTACACGAAGTGCATCCAGTTTTTGCCGTAACCCTCTCGACTCTCTAGAAGTTGCTATGTGGGTGAAATTATGATGTCATGCCAAGTTACAACCTTTTCAGAGTTCATTTGTACTGCTTTTCAAATTCAGGGTCATTTAGCTCAAAATAAATCATTAAATGCATGAAAAATATCAAATGAAGTTAGAAAGGATTGAAAATTGATGATGTGCCTTTGAATGCTGCATATTGAACACACAAAAAGTATGGAGTTAAAATAAGTTATTAAAAATGAAATCTCTTTGTAATAGATGAGTTTTCGTGCGAACCCTCATACTTATGAGATTGTCCAGATTGTACACGAAGTGCATCCAGTTTTTGCCGTAACCCTTTCAACTCTCTAGAAGTTGCTATGTGGGTGAAATTATGATGTCATGCCAAGTTACAACCTTTTCAGAGTTCATTTGTACTGCTTTTCAAACTCGAGATATGAATATTTCAAATGCCATATTTAATCAAATTATCTTATACAGCAGTTGAAGTTGTTCAAATATGCATGGAAATGCCATAAACAGATTATTTATATTTTTCTGATATTTTTTCATATATTATTTATTTCCATTGGAGTCCTATGTTGTTTTGTATGATTTTCTAAAGTTTACGGGGTTTTTCTGAAAATAATAACTAATATTTAATTAAAAACACTTTTAGTACCGGTGCTACACACACCGGTAATAAAGGTCCACCGCCCCCACGCTCTTTTGGCAGGACCTTTAGTACCGGTGCGTGACTAGCACCGGTACTAAAGACCCTTTAGTATGGGTGCGTGCCTCGTACCGGTACTAAAGGTCCACCGCCCACGCGCTCTGTTGGGAGGACCTTTAGTACCGGTGCGTGGCTGGCACCGGTACTAAAGATCCTTTAGTACCGATGCATGCCACGCACCGGTACTAAAGGTCTGTTTGGTATAAAAGGAGGACTTCATCGTCTCGGGCCGAGCAACGCACCGGGAGAGCTCAACTTGCACCGCTAGGCTGCCGAAATCGCCATTGTCGTCGCCCTCGCCGACGTCGCTCTCACCGTCGTCGCCCTTGCCGCCGTCGCTCTCGCCGTCGTCGCCCTCGCCACCGTCACACCACCACCGTGCCATTGTTGTCGCCCTCACCACCGCCGTCGCCCTCGCCGCCGTCGATCGCGCTGTCGTCGCCCTCACCACCGCCGCCGTCGCCCTCGCCACCGTCGCCCTCGCCGCCGTTGCCCTCGCCGTGGTCGCCCTCGCCGCCATCGCCCTTGCTGCCGTCGCTCTCGCCGTCGTCGCCCTCGCTGTAGTCGCACCACCACCGCGCCATTGCCGTTGCCCTCACCACCGCCGACGTCGTACCACCACCGCCGTCGCCCTCGCCACCATCGGTCGCGCCGCCTTCGCCCTCGCCACCGCCGCCCTCGCCACCGTCGCCCTCGCCATGGTCGCCCTCGCCTACCCGGACGCCGCCCCTCGCCGCCGTCACCCTCACCACCGCCGCCGTCGCCCTCGCCGCCGTCGCCCTCGCCTACCCGGTCGCCGCCCCTCATCGCCGGTCCCGTCGCCGCCGGCCCGCTCACTCCGGCCGCCGCTCCGTGATCCCGTTGCCGCCGCCCCGAGTCCGTCGCCGACGCCACCTCCGGGTCAGGAGGCTAGGTGAGATCTCCCGGCCGACCCCTCTCCCCGACGATCGCCCCGATGATCGCCGGACTAGTTTGTAGATGCTAGGATATCTAGGGTCCCTCGACGTCGAACCTCGACACCCCGACACGACACCCCCGACACCCGACCCCGACCACGACACAACACCCCTATTTAGTTAGTTAGTTAGTTAGGTTGTCAGGTTATTAGGATATGTGTTAGTTTATGTTGAGTTTAGGTTTAATTTAGTTTATGTTTAGTTTAGTTTTAGGTTTAATTTAGTTTGGATCCTAATGCGTGTGTGAATTTCGGTCTGTCGTCGATCCTAATTTAGTTTAGGGTTTCATGTGTGTTCTTGATGGAGGAATCCCGACTGTTGTCGTGGGCGGCGCTTCCTCTTTCTCCTCATCTTTGCGATATACTCATTGATATATTGTGCAAGAAGAGGAGAGGGGAAGCGTCCATCACCGCCGGTCGAACCTATTACTGCGAGAGAGTGTCCACCAACATATATAAACCACTGTATCAATGTGAGGAAAGTCTCAAGAGATCGATAGTCACACACGCATTAGGATCCAAAGTGTGCCGTAATTCTTGATTTTGCTAGATGTTATGTGTTAATTTTGCTAAGTGTTAATTTTGTTAAGTGTTAATTTTGCTAAGTTTTATTTAATTTGTTTTCGTAATTAAGTGTTTCTTCTCGACGTCGACGATGCCGATCCCGCATCCTCGTCGTCGAGTCGTCAGAGGAGGTTAGTTGCTTGAGCCGAGGGGCCCTGTCAGGGACAGGGCTCCGCCGGGCTGGTACTGGGAGGTGCTGCCTTCCGGGCGGCGCAGCTTGGTGAGGAGCCAGCCTGTCATCGACCCGGAGGTTATGTGGTGGCGGCCGCATGGGCCACAGACGATCGAGAGGCTTGAGTCCCCCGCGGAGGTGGTAAGCAGATTCTTCAGGGATCTCACTAGAGCTATGTTCTTGTGATGGTTACTTCTCTTTGGGTGTCCACCGCCTGCCCCGATATCCGCCGGGCGCTAGGGTTCTAGCTAGATCGATATATTAGCTAACTACTATTATGATGTATTATTATGATGTGTTAGCTAGATCGATGGAGATTAGCCGATGTATTGAAAATTATCCAAGATTATGCAGATGAGATCTTTTCTAAGAACTATACTATATATGTATTCGATGATGCATTATTAATTAACTATCAGTTATTTTGCTTCTTGAATGCATGCTAATTTAAATACTAATTTGTTTTATCTATATTATTATGGACTAGTTATTAAGCTATGGACAATACCGGTAGAGCTCATGAAGAGGACATCTTCGACATGATACGCTCCTCCGAAAACCCAGCGAACCTTCGAGGTGAATCACATGATCATGATGATGGCTCACAATATTTGAACGATCACGGTGATGGATGTGAGACCGAGGAAGAACAACTTATGTTCCAAAATCCAGAACAACCAAGAATGTTCGGCGAGGTATATACACATCCATTAGCCTCTGGTGATCATTACATGTGTATTAATTGATTTGTATATATATATTAACAAATCTTTCTTATTTTAATTATCAGCCCTCCGGATCGAGCCAATCTAGTAGAAATGTACGAGGCGCTTCTAAAATATTGGACGGCAACGTAAAGCTCAATCTTGATGCTTTCAAACATAATGGCGAACCGACTCACCCTGAAGCCAATGCCAAGACATTTGTCGGTCAATGCAGAGTGGTTGTTAGGGACGGAGTCCTGATCACAATGCATGAATGGATTCAGCCAAAGGAACCAAAACCAGGAGTGAATTATGTCGATACAAGAATTAAAGATGCCCTTTGGCGAGAGCTCATGGAGCATTTCACCCTACTAGATTCTCTCTCGGAGCGTCAAAGGAACAAAGTCAAGGAGTTTGCTCTCCATAAGATGGTCGGCGTGTTCCAGACTTGGAAGAAAAGATTATGGACCGAGTACGACGCTAGAGGCAAGAAGGCGCCCGAATTCAAAGGAATATACGAGAAGGTAAGGGATCACTGGGACGCATTTATCGAGTACAAGACATCGATAGCTGCTATGGAGAAGTCGGCAAAGAATAAGATAAATGCTGAGAAAAAAAAGTATCACCATAAACTAGGGACGGGTGGATACAAGTCAGCCATTCCTAAGTGGGATGCATTAGAGAATAAGATGCTTGTTGAACGGATCACTCCAGTAACCTTCAACTGGCCCAAGAGGTGCTGGAATTGGTTTTTTGCGCATGGGGGAAAGTTGGACCCAGCCACAGGGAAGATTATTGCACTGGCCAGTCTGAAGCATGCATCTGATGAGTTGATTCAAGCAATAAAAGATGCCCAAGAAGGACGGTTTCACCCCGATAGAGAGAACGACGAGCTTACATGCGCCCTCGGCAATACCGAACACGGAGGACGAACACGAGGCATGGGTGTTGTTCCGTGGTACGAGGGGTTTGCGGGATGGCAAGACAGTTATAAAAGCCATTCGAGAAAAAAGAAGGTGGAAGCAGACCGACTTTCGAAGTTGGAACAGAAGTACGAGCAGCAACAGCTGCAGATACAGGTACTGACCCAGCAAAGGGAAACTCCGCAGCAGGAGGCAGGGGAAGAACCCGTCCCATCTACAATGCAGAAAAGCAGCGTGGGTTCCACGGGGGCACCACTGGGTCACACCCCCGTGGATGATATCACCAAGAAGACATCTTGTGAGCTAATCCAGAAAATGAAGAACATACCCATGCGGGTCGCGACGGGCTATGCTTTACCAAATACACCTGATGTTCTCTAGCATTGCAATCCGGTTCCAGCTGGGTATGCTCGTGTCGCGGTGGACGCAATAGAGCCGGGATATGATGAACTATTGCTTGACATCCCTGGAGGTGAGGGGGAGTCCATATTGGCAGAAGCCGGCCGTGGTCTCATTCTATGGAGTAAGGACTGCATCGTCTTTCCACACTCGACGCTAAGGCCACCAGATCCTCCGAGTACGATGTCCAGCGCGAGGGATCCCAGCCAGAGGCATCGCAGCGCCAGCAGTCCTCCCCACCTCGCCAGCAGTCCTCCCCACCTCGCCAGCAGTCCTCCCCACCTCGCTAGTAGTCACCTCGCCAGCAGTCACCTCGCCAACCTCCCCACCTCGAGCTCCCCCATAGTCGTCCCCACCTCGAGAGGCGTCCCACCTCGCCAACAGTCCTCCCCACCTCGCCATGAGCAGTCCTCCCAACCTCGGGACGGAGCATGACGCGAGTCCATATCATCATCGATATCGATCTCCGCCACGTGAGCTGACTCCACCCCGGCAGCGGTCCCGTCAGCAGGGCTCCCAAAAGAGGAAGGCCACCAGCAGTCCTCTTCGGAAGAAAGCAATGAAGAAACCCGAGCCTCCGGCCAAAAGGAAGCTGCCTTATGACATGACACCGGAGGAAAATAAAATTGAATGCGATCTCCAAGTGAAAGCCTTTTTTGAAAAGAAGACCGTGCCGCCAAAGGAGGTAATACCCAAGAAAGTCCAAGAGCACTTTATGGAACACTTTATTGATCGACCCCCGGCATATATCGAGCGTATGCCGACAGACTATGAGCGACAGATTCAGAAGGCAAGTGAGCAGAGAAGTCGGCCCAGCCCAAGGAAGAAGTCGGGAAGTACGACATCAACTAGCGAGAAAACAGTTCCCCAGCTCGGAGAACAATCCAAGCAATTGATCTCTCCGCTCAAGGTGAGTAACAATCCAAGCAAGCAACCGATCCAACCAGTCGACGTGCAAGGCAACCCAATCGACCTCGAAGTACTAGAGGCTGCAGGTCTCACTCTTGACCAAATCCTTGGCACCGAGGAAATCCGCGAGTACGATGCAACTGAGTACGCAATGCAATATGCCGTCGGAAAACCACTTGTCACACCCGAGCAGTACAAGGAACTACCAACTGCGATGCGATGGTTGCATGATTGGTACATGCGTGAAGCAAAGCGAGGGGAGACGGCGGTCATGGTCAAAGTAAGGAAAGAGCATTACGTCAATGCATGTGACATATGTCTTGAATTCTCAGAACTTTTCCAGTTATACCACATGGACTCTATCGACAAAACTCTCATCAGTTGCTATTGTCTGTAAGTGATTTATATCTTTAGTAATTTAAGTCTCTAGCTAAGATATCATTCATTGGCTTATCCTCAGTATATATGTTCTTTTCTACGCTATTATGCAGATTGAATATGTGAGAATTGAAACAAGAGGGAATCGATGACATTGGGTTCATCAACCCAAGTACCGTTAATGGTGATGTGGTAAAACATTATGCCAAGGACACAGAAGATCTCTTGGAAAATTTTCTAGAGGCAATAATGAATACCAACAAATCTACTATAATATTTCCTTACAACATGGGATGAGTGTTTACTCTCTTGTATACTATAAATTCTATTTTTGCTTACTAGCTCGCTGTCAAGTGTAGTTGATGAGTTATATGAGTTATATGCGCATGCCTACTTAATTATATAAACTTCTCCGTAGAGACCACTATATTATCCTATATATTATCCTCGCGGATGGACTTGTTCAAGTGTACGACTCACTAGATACACTAGAACAATCATACGTGGACTTGTATTTTATGATAGAACGGTAATTTAAATCTTTATCGACCTCGCTTTCTTTCATTATTTTCTGATATCAAAAGTAATTATAATAACTCTTTCGTTCTTTTTCTTTGCCGGGTAGTGTTTGGAAAAAGATGATAGAAAAAAACCATCACGGTCGTCAATGGAAACCGAAGCTGAAGTGGAAAAAGATGCAGGTAATTAAGTAGTACTACTAGGTCCGCGCATCTCATTAATTCTATTTTTAATACCATTATCATGCTCGATTATTAATTATTTTATTCAATTCTATTCTTTTGCAAAATGCGCGAAGCAGCCACAAGGGACAAATTTATGTGGATATTTCCTCTGCGAGAACATTCACATCGAGACCGAAAGTCATATACGTCGCAGAGCAGCACGTGAAAGACAACTCCAGGTTTGGCAGATGACGTCGAAGCTCTCACCCGAGACACGCTTTGTAGCACTTCAAGAGGAATTTGCGGCATTTCTTCTTCAACATGTCATTCATGTAAACGGAGAGCACTATTCCTTACCGCCGCCTTAATAATGCCAGCAAATCAGTAGTAGAGAACTGAGATTTCATCCGGAGCACTACTAGCTAGTCCCGGACGGGTTTTGGGCCTTAAGTTAATTATAAGTTCCGAATTTATATGGATGTGTAATTCCATTTGTATATATATATATACTGTGTATGAGATATTATATATTATATTACATATATATGCATGAACTTGTGTACTGTTTACAGTATGTAGCACCGTAAAATAAATTTGAAATGAATGGAAAACACAAAAAATAGAGAGGAAAATTAAAACCTAATTAAAAGCCTGTTCATCCGTTAGTACCGGTTGGGGAACCGGTACTAAAGGTCCATCCGGCCCGGGACTATAGGCCTGTTCTGCACTAGTGATACTCTATCACCATCGTTTACCTTGTTGAAATTGCCGACGACTATAAACACTGTCATCTCACCTGTCCAGACATTGAGTACTGCCTCCTTTGAATAGTACGGAGACACGAAGGAGATATCGTCCAACTGAATATGACCACAGGCAGCCAACACATGTGAGCAAGGCAGGTGCAATAACTTCGGTTTGTTGCATGTAGACTCACAAGTTGGATAAAATTCTGCTCCAATTGTAACCTCATGCGTCTTCACCTCATTTGCAGAACCAAAACCATCAGTAGGAAGTTGAATCTCACACCTCCTTTCCTGATTAAATATGAGTGTGACAGTATGCTTTTTGCTTTCTTTATCTTCTCAGCCATGTACTCCATGACACGGCTACAATAAGGAATGCTCTGATTATCTGCAATATGCTTCTTTGCTAACTCGTGCCTTTCTCTGAAATATCTCACAGTGCCATGGAATACACCCTCCACAATAGCTGTCAGTGGCAATGCTCTATTCCCTTTGAGTACAAAGTTATAGATCTCTACAAGATTGGTTGTCATGTGGCCATACCTAGCTCCATGGGTGTCATGCAGCAAAGACCAATTCACTGGAGGCTCTTTCTCTATCCACTCAGAAAAATTCTTTATTGCCCTGCCCTTCTTTCTCTTCGTATTAGGAGGGTCAATTGCTGGCAAGTCACAAAGACCAACTGGCTCCTCAAGCTCCGCAATGAGTGATGTTAATTTAACCTGGTCTTTTTCCATTTTCTTCCTTGCAAGGACCTGCTTCTTAGTGAACTCATCTAGTTTTGACCAAATAAAATCGTATTTGCGCTGCTGGTTCTGCTTGCATAACTTCTTGAACAAGTTCATCAACCGTTTGTTCTTGAACTGTGAGAAACAATTAGCACCCAAATGGCGCATGCACCACCGACTTTGCAAGTCCTTCCAAGGTGTTGGCTCGTCAGCAAGTGGATTACTCAGTGCCTTCACGACCTTCAATATGCCGGGATGTCTATCATGAATGAGACACACATTTGATCGGTCCTTCACGATCGCAATTTTAACTTGCCGGAAGAACCATACCCAGCTCGGAAAGTTCTCACCCTCCACAAATGCCATGGCTAGTGAGATGATTTGGTTGTTCCCATCCACACCAATAGCAGTCAGGATTTGCCCTTTGTACTGACCAGTCAGGAATGTACCATCCACAAACATCACAGGAGGACAATGCCTGAAAGCTTCGATGTACATATCAAAAGAGAAGAATACTCGTTTCAACACCTTGTAATCTGGTATACTATCCAACCTCGTGTGCTGAATGTTAACATAAGTGCCGGGATTTCTCTCCTTCGGTACATCAAGGAGACGGAAAACATTATCATAGGAGTCGAAGAACGTCCCAAACCTCTCCTCCATAGCCTTCTGCTTAGCCCTCCAAGCCTTCCCAGATGGAATGTCATACTTCCATCTGACCATCAGTGCTGTCTGGATGTGTTTTGCTTCCATATCTTTCTTTGTCACTATCTCAGTATACATGAGTTGCGCTATGAGAGTTGAAGTAGGGTTTGGATGACGAACCAACATGTTTTTCCTAACACAATTATGCGGGACAACATTTGTCACAACCCAGTAGATGTTATACTTTGATACGTGGTCGTGCACCTTCGTAGGACAACCTGATTCAACACACTTCATGGTATATTTCGTTGGACTAGATATGTGTGTCTGGAAAACCCTCTGCGTAGACATAGCCCACTTTATCACCGCATACTTCATTTTCTTCTTTGTGTCAAACATAGCCCCGATCTAGACTTGGTTCAGATTATATTGCCATGGGGTCTCATGGCCATCTTGACAGTAAAGCCGACGGATATGTCCTGTTCCCATGCAGCAGGAATTGGTACCTCCTCCTCATCCTCGGAATTTTCTGAATCAAGTTCCTCTGCAATCCCATCCTCGTCCTCTTCCTCCATCACCCTCTGCATTTCATCGCCTTCCTCATCCCCATCAGCAACACCAAAGGCAGCTAATACTATCGACTGAATACTCTGCCCAGCATCATGACCACTAACATTGTGTGGCACATAATCTAACTCTTTCTCGGCTTGGCTAGCATTCACATCCGGTGGCTGTGACCCGGATACATAAATCTCGTTAGCCACTTGACTACTCTGGCCTAGTTCATACCCCACGGTGGGTGGTACGATATTCTCCTCCTTCGGCATTGGTTGCACTAGGGCATACGGATGGATTTTTCGGTCTCTGCAATGACTTAACAGAGACAACCAGTGCTGGCTCCTATCTATCGGAATCAAATCCCACTTGACATTTTTACAGGATTTGGTCCACAAGGCATGAATACTGACGGAACAAACTTCAGGATATAGGCCAAAACTAGTTGTCAACCAGTGTTTCAACTGCCTAATGTCCAGTCTGTCCGGGTCTGAAAGTGTCATCTCGCCTCTTTTAAACTCGCTAAGATCAATCCCCAACTCATTATATCGAACATTACCAGGGCCGTAATACACAGTGAAATTTACGGATTCAGACATTTTAACCTGTCAGACATTGCCAGCTTCTCATTATTTACAATGAATAAATCGACACTAAAATAAAACATACACTAAAATATACCCACGTATTCCAAATAAACCAACACTAAAATAAACTTCACAAAAATAAACCGACACTAATATGACTACACTAACTAAACCTACACTCGGAAAACATACACTAAAATGTATACTAAAATATACATACGTATTCTAAAAAAACCTACACTAAAATGAACTTCGCAAAAATAAACCGACACTAATATGACTACACTAACTAAACCTATACTCGGAAAACATACACCAAAATCACTACACTAATAAAAGTAACCTAAAATCACTACACTAATAAAAACAGCCTAAACTAATTTTACATACATTAAAAAAACTAACAAAAAACTAACCTAAACTAACAGAAAAAAATTATACCTTTGACGCGTGAGTACCCTCCTTCTTCCTCTCCACATTCTTCTTCCTCTCCACCGCTCCACCTTCTCACCATTGATACCTCCACCACCACACCATTTCTCCTCCACACGAACAAATCACTACCATGTTGCAAAAAATGAAACCGTGGGGCGGGGGAGAAGAAGACGATCTATCGTTTCATCGGATTGAAACGGAAAATGGGTGAAGGGAAACGGAGATCAAGGGGGGGGGGGGATTTTCGGCCGAAATATGAGAAAAAGAGAGAGCTAGAGGAGGAAGAAGGGGGTTGGCCGCGTCGGCCTTATCCAGGGGCCGGTCGGCCTCCTGGCGGCTGGCCCTCGGCCTGGCGTGGGCCGACGGCCGGCCTGTTTGGCCTGGCTTCGGCCGATGGGCCAATTTTGGCCTGGTAAAAGCCGACGGGCAGCCGATCGGCCCAACTACGGCCGACGGGGTAGTACTTTTGTAATTTTTCAAACTGATAACATTTTTTTCAAATTTGGTGCATAATTCGTAATTCTTTTGAAAAAAATCGAATACAAAAGCATTCAATTTAACCAGTAGTTCTCCAAGCATTCTAGAAGTCAGGTGCAGCTTGCAAGTCAGCAAAGAGTACATACAGGAGAAATACTAAAACGGAAATAATTTGCTACCCATGGTGGTAGCTAGACACGACCCCGATTTTTATCTCTAATTATTTTCAGAAATTATTTTGGAATATAAAAAACAACTCTATAATGAAAATATCCTAACGTTAGACCAACCAGGCAGGCAAACATGCATTTATGCCAAAAAGGCAAGCAAAGGACCGAGAGAAGTGAGAAAACGTCAGTTCTACACAACGAAAAGACACTTGTGTCAAAAGGGTAATAAAAAAGACAAAGAGAAGTAAGAAAAAGTCATTTCTATACAACAAAAATGCACTCATGATAATGCCATTGAAACCTGACACCTCATATATAAAAAAAAAAGCACTTATGCCAAAGGGTGTGCAGCTATCAACATGCATAGGAAATCGCCTCTCGATACTAAAAATTGACTATTCAATAGATATCCAGAGGTAAAAACAATTGTTCAGTTCAAGAAATAGTGATATGAGGCATACAGATTGCTAATACCAAGTACTGAGAAGACCACTAGATAAATAGAATAAATCAAGTACTCAGGCCAAGAAATAGAGACATGAAAAATACTTCAAATGCATAGCACAGTGGCTTGGTAATTTCAGCATCAACCCAATTACAAAAGCAGTCGTCACTTCATCCCGAAAGGGTGTCAAAACAAGCATAGATCTCATGTGTTAATAGGAAAACGAGTTAGGCAATCCGCAATGTGTGCGCCAACAATGGAAGCTGGGTAGACATTCCTGGTTGTTTGTTTTGGCCGAGGATGCTTCATTTCCGAGCTTGCGGCTACCATCGATGCTTGAAGTTGAGCCCAGCACTTGTTTTGATTTGTGAGGTTAGGTTTTCACCTAAGCGGCTATAAAACAAACAATTGCATTGGACATCGTGACGCTTAACATACGCGCTATCTTGGTTTTCGTTTTTAAGCGCCTACCGTGGTGCGTTGGACATTATATGCACATTGGACATCGTGACGCTTAACATACGCGCTATTTTGGTCTTCGTTTTTAAGCGCCTATGTAGGCGTCGTGCGTTGGAGTGCACATGCACGCGAGAGGCAACATCCCAAGATACAATCCTGCAAATTAAGTGCTAACCACCGTCAAGAGTAGCGATGTATGGGGAAAGTGGATTTTTAGATCCCGGGTGTCCAGACACTCCCTTATCTGTACCACTCATATAGAATATGGCACTTGGAGATTTGTGCGCTCACTATAGCCAATGATTCTGTTGGCAGCTCTTTGGGTCATTAAGCGCATGAATAGGGTCAGAAAACAAAAAACCTGGACCTAGTATAGACCTACTTTTTCACAGTGGCTCCCGACAAATGTGGCAGGTCAGGCCACCGTACTCATATGACATCCGATGACAACTTTAGGGTTGATTGGCCCAGTGCAGCATCCTCATCCTCTCTCCCATTTCTTTTTGAAAGAAGATAAAACAGCAACACTGTTGACTACAGGCTACACAAAACTATTCAGCTCCTTTTTTTCCCTTTCTCTCTCTTGCACACGACGCCCTCTCTCTCTGCTCCTTTCTCTACAGCAGAATCACTCACGAGAATAAGGGGAGTCAATGGTCTCCAATGATGGGATGGAACAGAAGGTGACACTCTTTCGCACGCATTCAGTGGCTCAGCCTCCACATGCTTCAGTTTTCTTTCACCGCATGCACAAAAAAAATATGGACAAGCAACACCTCCCTGACATGGCTACAAAGGTGTTGTCAAGTCATCTCTGTCTATCAAAAAGGGGCCTAGGACCGGCCCTGTTCTGTCTCCTGCAGCCCTGACACACCCTGCAAAACAGGTGCCTAATTAACATGCGCATGCAAATGGCCTGCTGCTGACTATTCTCGAGCGCGAATCTTCAAGTCGCTGGAAACGCCAGATACACCCCCCGGGTGCTATGGCACCTTTCCGATGTATGGGCCGCCACTCCTATTGTAACACAGTCTGACCTTGGCCTTGATTGTGTCTGAAACAAGATAGTGAATCTCGGTTGCACGTTGTCAAATTCAATCATATTGTGATGCTTCCAAATCCATCATGCAATGCACATGATCACCAAAGGGGTCACACCCGGAGGATGGCATGTTGCCACCACTCCGCAAAGCCTTCTCCAGCGATCAACAGTCAAAAGGTCGATCGCATCCGAGAAATGGCATTTTGCTGCAGAGCGAGCGAAAACGAGTACACGGCGAAGAGATGTGCCATGGTCTCATCCACCTTGCCATGGTGCAAACATCATGGGGCGCATGACAAGCCACGCCTCGCTAGTCCCTTTATCTTTTAGCATTGGTCGACACAAGACAGTCGGCTTAAGAACTTCACTCTAAGAGGGGCCGAATCCTCCATGTAAGTTGCCAAGACCTCTAGAAAAATCGTCCCTGGAAAAGCGTGATGTGCACTCGAAGGTGGGGAATTTTTTCCAGGGTGAATAAATGCCCGTCATGCCTAGGGCTAACAGCATAGGCGCTTATGGGAAGCGTTCCCTTATTGAACACACTGTCGTGGCTTGCTCCTTGTCCTCCTCATTGCTTTGGGTGCAAACCCTTAATCCCTTGTGTCGGGCGTGGAAAAGGAACTTGTTGATTTCTTCCTAAAGGTGCGGCCTTGGAGTCCACGACATGTTCCTCTGCTGGTGCAAGTTTGGTGGCAGTTAAGGTGATGATTGACCAAAACAAAGTCTACATAAGGGAGGTGCTCATCTCGGTGTGAAGGTAGTGGTTGTTGTTGCACTGGCTTGAGCTCTAGGGTGACTTCGGCCTAGAAAGCATGAGTCTATTGTTCGGCTTGGTGGCAGAGACTGTTGGCAGGGCTACATTGTAACACCCTGAATTTTGGTCATTTTCTTTTTTTATAAACAACTCGGTTTCTTTTGGAGTTTACCTTGAATCTTTTAATTGAAGGACTTGTAAAAATGAATGTTACCATTGATAGATATCCTTCCTTTTACTTTCAGTTTCCAGTTTTGGTGATTCCGGCAATGTGCTTACATTTTCTTTTGGAAAAAGGAATTGCGATGAATGTTCCAAAGTATGGGAAGATTGCAACATGATGATAAGGCGAAGCATATTGGGGCATTTAGCTATGTAGGACAACACTGATATTGAACTACTAGAATATTCATGCCTCCGTTGCAACGCACGGGCTTCATGATGCTAGTATTAATTGTCAAACACTTGTCTTAAGGAATCCTAATAGACTTTATATCTTAAAAAACTGGAAATGAAGGGAGTAAATTGGGGATAGAGATCCAAAACTTCAAAACTCACAATAATGATATCTTTCCATTCTTTCAGTACAGACCCAATGGCCAACCGTCGATGATGGTTGACCAAAAGACCTTAACAATGACCAAAGCTCCATTGCTGAATTGGTACGGTAGCTGTTTGTTGCCATGCTTGGATGATAAGAAAGAGAGCGCTTCTCGCTTCTTCTCCATGAAGTCTATACATAGTATGTCGCCTATCAAAAAGGGTCTCCCCACTTTGTATTACAAAGCAACCAACACCGATATATAGATCACTGGGCGAGCAACACAACAAGCCCAAAAGAAAGAAAAAAACAAATGCCAATAGCGACAGCTCGACAAAGCGTGGATGATCAGCCACCGCTGTGCCCACCGGAAACAAACCATCATACGAGGCTCCGATCCTCCACGTACCAAGCACCATCTTCAAAAAGGAATGCGACGCCGATGACACTGCTGCCCGGACGAGCCCATGCTCACGGCCGCTACAAATTTCTTATTATGCTTCCGAGGTGAAGCTATAAAACTATCATCATCACAACACTTGTTGATAAAGGAGTAGACAGCTTTACGCGGGTAGTAGTACCACACATCCGCACATTGAAGCCGCCTGTTGGCACCTCCATAAAGTCGAGGTCTATAGTTGCCTCAACACCTTTAGGAACAACATGCATCTTGAATATAACTTTACCATTGACATTATCAACATGGTAATATGTTAGTAAAACGAGTGGAATGATTGATTTTTTTTATTTATACTAGTGAAATCATTTATTGAAACAAGTGGAATGAGTTTTTGAAATGAGTGAAACCTGCAATTGAAACGAGTGAAAGTAGTGAAATGAGTGAATTATGTTATTGAAATGAGTCAAATAAGTTTTTGAAATGAGTGAAACCAGTTGTTGAAATGAGTAAAATATGTTATTGGAACGAGTGAAATGAATGAAATTTGTTATTGGAACTAGTGAAATGAGTGAAATATGTTACGAAAACGAGTGAAATGAGTGAAGTATGTTATTAAAACGAGTGAAATGTGTTACTGAAAATTTCAACACTATTCAAAATATATCCAAGATTCAACTTGTTCTAAAGGTCCTTTTGTCGGGAGTTCAAATATATAAAAGGTTCTGAAATTGAAATATTGGTTTAAATGTTTAATTGATTTAAATTACAAAAGGTGAAATAAAAGGGATGGAATTGTTTGGGTGAGAGAAGAGAGAAGACAGAGAGTGGACATGCAGATGTGACACGATGTGCACCCGACGATGTGATGTACATGCCGATGTGTGGTGGAGATTAAGTTGTGCCAGGAATGAGTTAGACAAATTCCACTTTTGATTGGGAGCGCCTCCCTATGTGCCACGCGTAGTATGCTAGGCACAACCTGAGGAATTTATTTTATATTATTCCGCGTGCATTTCCAGATTTCATGTGGGTTTTGTTTTTGTTTCTTCGTCTTTTTGGTTTTGCCCGATTTATTCTTGATTTTCAATATTTATTTTTACAAGAAATGCATTATTTTCACGGGAGGTCCATATTTTTTCCGCAAGAAACACAATTGTGCTTCTCGGGTAGGAAAAAAGAACAGCCTTTTTTCTTCCGAAGGGACACAATTGTGCCTCTCGAAAAGGAAAAAAGGAACACATTTTTTTTCTTCGACGAAAAGTTGATCAAGTGGAGGCACAAATTTGCGTCAATGAGAGACACAATTGTGCTTCTCGAAAAGGAAAAACATTAGTAGAAAACGAGACACAATTTGCGTCAACCGGGACTAAGCAATCGGGACTAAAGGCCTCCATTTTTAGTCCCGGTTGGATTACGAACCGGGACTAAAGGGGCTCCTGCATGGCGGCTTTTTGGAGCAAGGGCTGGAGGAACTTTAGTCACGGTTGGTGTTACCAACCGGGACTAAAAGTTTTTTTAAAAAAATATTATTATTTTCGACATTTTTTTATTTTTTTCTTCTGATTTTCAAATATTTGAATTATTTAACAATTTAATCTCCAATCATCCATCCTCACTGCTCTTGAATTATTTGACAATTTAATTTCTAATCACCTCTCCTGACTGCTTAAACGTGGAGCATTCATTCTCGACCGATCACCTATCCTCTCACTGTTCCAACCCCAGCACGCTTAACTTTCGAGTTCTATCTCACCTAACTTCCAAGTCTGCACTTGTTGTTTTCTTGAGAATAGTTAGCTATCAATCCTATTAACCCTTAGGTCTTGATGTCACATGATTTAATTTTTTGAATATAAACAATTATTAAAATAAACAACAAAAAACTTCAAAAAAGGCAAAAAACTCAAAAAAAACTCAAAAAATCTCAAAATAATCCAAAATAATAAAATGTTCAAAATAAAATAAGTGATAATAATATAGAATTCAATCAAAATAAAATGAGTAATAATATTATTGTATTCATTTTTTGTGTTATTAATTTAATATGGCATAATTAATGTTTTTAAATCTGTAAATCAAAATTCAACAAATAATATATTCATTATTATCAGAAAAATGTGAGGAATCCAAATATGACATCTATTACGAACTGGATGCACTTTGTCTAAAAACTGAACAATCCTTTTCGAAGTATTAAGGTTTCGAACGAAAACACATCTATTACAAAAGCATTTTAGTTTTTAACCTTATTTCAACTCTAGACTTTTTGTGCATTCAACATGCATCATTCAAAGCTAGATCATCAATTTTCAACCCTCTCCACTTCATTCTCTATTTTTCATGTATTTATTGTTTTTTTTAGCTAAATGACCTTAAAATTGAAATGCAGTACAAATGAGCTCTTAAAATGTTGAAACATGGCATGATATCATCATTTCACCCACATAATATGTGCTAAAAAGTTGAGAGGGTTACGATAAACTGGATGCACTTTGTGTATAAACTGGACAATCCCTTTTGAAGTATCAGTGTTTCGGACGAAAACTCATCTATTACAAATGCATTTCATTTTTTAACCTTATTTTAACTCCAGACTTTTTATGCGTTCAACATGCACCATTCAAAGCCACATCATCAATCTTCAACCCTTTCCCACTTCATTCTCTATTTTTCATGCATTGATTGTTTTTTTGAACTAAATGACCCTGAAATTGAAAAACACTAGAAATAAACTCTGAAAAGGTTGAAACTAGGTATGGTATCATCATTTCACCCATATAGCATGTGCTAAAAAGTTAAGATGGTTACGGCAAAAATTGGATGCACTTTGTGTACAAACTTAACAATCTCTTTCGAAGTATCAGGGTTTCGGACGAAAACTCATGTGTTACAAAGGCATTTCATTTTTTAAAACTTATTTCAACTTCATACTTTTTGTGCGTTCAACATGCACCATTAAAAGCCGCATCATCAATTTTCAACCCTTTCCCACTTCATTCGCTATTTTTCGTGCATTGATTGTTTTTTGAGCTATAAACTAAAAAAGCTAAACATAATATGTTTTTGATTAAAACACCTATTTAAAATAACCTAAAAATGACCAAATTGAATATAATGATAAAATACACTAATATTAAACATCATGAAAAATAATCACTCAAAAATCTATTTTCAAATTAAAGTTATTCACAAACTAGTGATTCATACAAATTTCAAAGAATTCAAATTTAAACTATTCAAATTTGAAAACTACTGACACTAATAGAAAGTTTATAATTTTTGTGACCTAAAGAAAAAAGTTTCACTGAAAAACTCTAAATATTTCGCTTTAAGTATAAATAAAAGAAAATAAATAAAGCAAAAAAAACTGGAAAAAGGGGGTGATACCTTTTAGTCCCGATTGGAGACACCAACCGGGACTAAAGGTAGACCTTTAGTCCCGGTTGGTGGTGTCTCCAACCGGGACTAAAGGTCCCATTCAAAATGGGAGTGATGCATGTTGATCCCCGTCTGGCATCCTAGCCGCTCGAACCGGGACTAATGCTTACATTAGTCCCGGTTCGTAACGCGACCGGGACTATTGCTCCGATCCGGCTAGGATGAGAGCCCTGTTTTCTACTAGTGAAAGAAACATTTTTTTTGCTTCCATGAGAAGCACATATTTGCTTCTTGTGGAGGCATAGATTTGCTTTTGCGAGAGGCACAGCCTCCCGGAACAAGAAAAAGAAAAAAAAGAAGTACTTCTGACTCAACTTTTACGTTTTCCTTAAAAAACAAAAGACGAAACCTATTAAATGACATCTGGTTTCCAAGATCTCGATGCGAGAAATCCAACCATAAAAACAGTATAGAATTTGGATGCACGATTCTAGAGATAAAATGTTTTTCAATAAATGAATCTACGAAAAAAGAATCTGACAAGTTGCAACAAGTGACGCACATGCAGTGTGCCACTTGTGTACCCCTGAGAACGTGAGGATGGTCATTGCGAGGGGTATCCTTTAGTTAGTGGTCTCGAGAAAGGACAATTCATTCTTAAGTGGTTGGGTAAATAGTTTGTCCCTTAATCCATATAAGAAAAACCTTCGTCCATATAGTAGGAAAATTACCATGTGAACAGAAAGGAAGGTAGATAGAAGTGTGCTATTTCGTCGCCGTTAGGTGCAACTGCATAGCAGTCAATGCACAGCAACCTAATAGTCGATGTGCACCTTTTTTTCTACCCATGAACGTGCAGTTTTCACTGATAGCATCTCCACCCTACTGCATCTACCAGTAAGATGCGCAATTTTGTCTGTTGCCCCGACCAACAGCCTAATCCTAGTAAAAGGACACGGAAAGTCTAGATCACAGAGTGATTGTGGAGTTCCAATTTGCAGGGCCGGTCCTGACTATTAACGGCGGTGGAAACACTTCGGAGGACATAGCTCATCAACGCAAACCTTGTTGAGATTTTCTAACAAAGGAGGAATTTTATAAGATTAAAATAAAGCATCAAGGAGATACAAATACAATGAGCAGCACACCTGGCCTCACCATAATCAAGATGAACACAATCAACATCAACACACACACACATAAAAATCATGCCAGCAACTAGCAAAGACTAACAAGACCGAAACTATGCCTTGATGAAGTAAAAAGGAGAAAAACTCTAAAGCGATTTATACAATGATTAACAATATACAACAACAACCATATCTACACCAATAATCACTTGACATCACCAATCCACGAAAAGGATTCTCCATCAGCAACACCTTCAAGAAGGGAACACCGCTCAAGTGTTGTTGTTGCCGGACCCAACAACAAAATGCCAGATCATTGGTTTTCACCCTGAAGAAAAAGCCCGAGCAATGATTTCAACAAGCTAATGACATAGTGAATATCGCCATTTCCACATATGACCAATAAGATCAGGCCTCAGATTTTCACCCCGGAGCTCGAGACCGATGCCTGACAGGGCACCACGAAATCGAAATCATCTGATGTTGTCGCCACCACTTTACACAACCTAACTACATGCCTAGCACGATCTTCATGTATGATGCCACAGAAGTGAAGATCATGCTTGGAAAAGCAGGCGACTGAGCCACAACAAGTGTCGATCGACACCAACAACTTCAAACAACAAAGGGCACAAATAAAGACAATATGATGGTAGGTGTAGGAGGGATGGTGGTAGAAGTACTGAAACGCTACCACATGAAATTCATCCACGAATGACCCCTCTTAATAGTGTGGTTTTTCCTACCATTCATGTCGAACCAAAACGAGAGTCTTCAAGCCATCGTAAAACCATGCATTTGATCTTTTGAAAATGGCGGGGGTGTGCGTGAGGGAGGGGGGGGGGTCAAACACCTCCAATATAATCTTCATGGAACCAAAATCTTGAAATAAACTTTAGCAACCGATATTAGTTCCACTAACCATACTGTCATCACACCAAAATATAATCAAGTGCCACATGCACTTTCACCAGGTAAACGCACTATTGAAGCGCAAATTAGCATACTGTTGTTTCGGCCATGTACCTCAACCTCTGCCATTACCGAACACCTCTCACTCTCCATTGCATCTTTCTCCTCACCCACCTATCCACTGGAACGTTGTTAGTCCAACATTATTTACTCGACCACTGTTTTTTCCTCTCCCTCTGTCACGGCGACCATCTACGAGTATGAAGTCTTCCCATTATAGTTTAGTTTCATCATGAATATGACCCATGATACCACAGTTTCCACAAAAAGTAGGTAGTTTTTCATACTTAGCTTGGTACCATTCCTTCTTTCCATCCTTGGTTATTGGACGAACCTCCTCAGTTTCTCCTTCATATCAAGGTTCACACGAATGCGCACAAACTCATCCATGAAACCTGCCGGCAAAGTGATTTGGACCTCCAAGACCTTACCGATTGGTCTACACATGCCTCTGATGATGGAGTCATGTAAAAAGTTGTCCAGGAGTTTCATGATCCGTGCCCAAACATTCAATTTATCCTAGTTAACCGATCTTGGATTTGCAAATCCCGTTGTTACTAACTAGGAGTACAACATACTCCCTCCGTTCCTAAATATAAGTCTTTTTAGAAATTCCACTATGGACTACATATGAAACAAAATGAGTGAATCTACACTCTAAAGCATGTCTATATACATCCATATGTAGTTCGATAGTGGAATCTTTAAAATGACTTATATTTAGTAACAGAGGGGGTAGTTTTTTTAAGGGGACATACAACAATAGTTATGTTTTCTTTTGGATGGCACAGAAATTTCTGCCTTTTTAGGGGCATATAAGGAAAGTTCTGCTTTTTTCTTTTGAGAGGAAAGTTCTGCTGTATTCCATCAAATTCACAGTGATCTGCTTGTGGGCTAAGCCCATCCTGGAGTTCTTGAAAGGTCAGAACACTTTCAAGCGAACCTGGTCTAAGGGTCTAAGCCCAGCCCAAATCACTCCTATTTCCTCCACCGAAAAAAAGATCTCTCCCTCACCTCCGCCGCCACCAGCACACATCACGATGAGCTCCCTGCCGGCGATCATGGCAACAGCAGGAGCGCTGCCTCTCCTCCCAGATGAGATCGTCATCTGGGAGATCCTCGTCCACCTGCCCCCCAAAACCCTCCTCCGCTGCCGCGCCTGGCGCCAAGCCACCTCCACCCGCGACTTCCTGGGGGCACACCACGCCCACCAGCCCAACCTCCCAATCTTTTGCGGCGGCGACTGCGTCCTTGGCGTCATGTACGATGACATGCTGGCCTTTGACCACCGGGCAGCCGCTGATGCTCGGCTTCATACCGTCGCACGGCTTGAAGGGAACTTCCATCTCGAGGTCTGCTGCGAGGGCCTCCTCCTCCTCTCCAAGCTCGACCGGTGTGGCGAGCCTGAATCTCCTGCCTGCCTCCTCATCTGCAACCCTGCCACTCGTGAGCATGCCTCCATCAGGCCACCGTGGGACTTTGGGACATTGGGGATGTACCGGCACCGTCCTACCGGCGAGCACCGCCTGTTGCTGCAACGGAAGAGAACGGGGTGGCATATGGCAGCCGAAGACCAAGGCTGCTACGTTTTCGCGCTGGGCTCCAGCCAGCCGGCGAGGTACATCGGGTGGCGGGAGAGAGCATCGGAGTGCTTCAGTGTTCCTGTCATGTTGCGCGATGGCCTGTATTGGTGCCCAACGTATTATCCGTGTGAAAGGAAACATGTAATGGTATTTGACACCATAACTGAGTCGTTTCGGCACATGCGTCCTCCAATTCTTCCCAGCAATTCATATTGTCGGAGTGTCTTTGAGATGGGTGGGATGCTCGCTGTCCAAAGCAGCCACGGTTCCACGGAGATTATTGATATATGGGTGTTGCACAACTACGAAAGCGAGGTTTGGGACCACAAGTACCGGATCTTACTGCCGATCGAAGAAATCATGAGGAAGTTTCCGGTTTATGGTCTTCCGATTCTGGACGTTGTTTCGAGGGACAGTGATGTGCTCTTGCTGCTCAGTTATGGTTGGTATCTGTTTCACATTGACCGTGATGGCAAATTGATCGGCCGTTTCAATCATGGTTCCAACCACGTCGATAGGTCTAAATGCCGGCTCAAGCAGTCTTGTTCAGCATACCTTTTTTCCGACTCTAGAAGAGTATGCCGTAAACGCTTTGCCTTTATCTGGCAGCTCTTGAGGAGATGGTGCTTCTTAAGCGCCAAGCCATCACATCCGTATGAGTTGCAATTGCAACAGATGTAAAATTGTACTGTATAAAAGTTATGATCAGAAGCTCTCGTGTTTATTTGTGCCAGATCTTGACTACACTCACCCAATCAGTGTGCAAACTTACACATTGCCGACCTCTTCTAGACACCGTCCAAAGCTTCGCGTCAGCCCTGCAATTCACTGGTGAAAGGATTAGCATGCTTCTGTTTCTGACGCCGATCGAGCTTCAATAAAATTACCATGCTCACTCCTACAGGACATGTCCTAGAACCATGTGTCCTATTTGCAGCATCCAATGCACCGTCTGGATGGAGGTGGCGGTCTCCATCTGAATGGAAGGCCTAGGTTTAAGATGTCATTCCAGGGCAGGGATCAGCTCGTCCACTAGCTGCAAGAGTGGATTTTCTACTCTCGGGTGTAGTACACCCGAGTTTACAAAAATCAAAAAAATCAATATCAAACTTGATCCAAAAATTCTGAAATTTTTGGACATGAAACATGATCAAATGTTTTAGGTTGTTGCAAAATTTCATCCACAAAGAACATTCCAGGAGCTCTCGACAAAAACGACAAAATTGTCTACTAAAAATGGAGAAAACTTTGACCTGAGAATTTGTTATTTTTGGTGAGAGCTCCTCGGATGTTATTTGTGGTTGAAATTTTGCAAGTCTCTAAAACATTTGATCATGTTTGATGCCACAAAAGTTCAGAATTTTTGGATCATGTTTGATACATGTTTTTGCAGTTTTTTGAAAATTCGGGTGTACTATACACTCGAGTGTAGCCACACCTTTCCGTAGCTGCAAGCCTGCAACGAACCTTTAGACTGGAAGCTGTCCTCTCCATGTAGGAGTATAAACTTGTCCGGAATTTCGGATGCACCAAAAGATCAGTGTTACTGCAATTGCCACGTATTCATTTGACAGATCGCCGGACACAATCAGACCACTAGCGCAAGAACTGGGGTGCAGTCTAAGGGAGTTTTAGACCTCTCTGCTCTAGATCTGCGGGCCAACACAGCGTAGCATGGGAAGGAGTGGCTACCTGGTCCTTCAATTTGATCCTTGGCGGCGATTTCCCTCGGCATCTGGTCCTTCGATTGAACTTGCAACCTGTGATATTAGAAGAGCAATCTTTTTTGTATTAGACAACTTTTGATGCGGGTTACTTCTAACCCTGGACGGAGCTGGATATATCTTGGTGTGCTAAGCAATCACATGTTGCTTGGATTTTCTAGATTATTCATTGACTGAAACATCACCACAGCAGTTCAGCCAAATAAGCAACGTGGCCAGGAGGTCCGACAATTTAAACCTGGGCATGGTGCCATGGTTTCGTGTCATCACAAGAGCTCTCATGTAG
Source organism: Hordeum marinum (assembly GCA_022496015.1). Taxonomy (NCBI): domain Eukaryota; kingdom Viridiplantae; phylum Streptophyta; class Magnoliopsida; order Poales; family Poaceae; genus Hordeum; species Hordeum marinum. The sequence goes on along the minus strand of CM039674.1, from coordinate 502,099,705 downwards.
AAATTTCTTATAACCCATTCTTCTGTTCTTGTTAAGTATTGTCGACATGATCAGGCGAGCTGATTTTGACCGGACAATGTGCTGTTGTCATGGCAGCTACAATTTTGTCATGGCGGTACTTTTGTAGCGTATACAAGTCACTTCTGATTAAACATATTAGAGTTTGTCCAAGGATCAACTTATAGTCTTGAACTCATTTCCCACTGTTTTTACATATTTACTTGCATGTTATTGTAGAGAATTAATGAGTTTAATAGGGTATATGCTAGTGTGAGATTAACCTTGCAGCCCTTGCAGCGGGTTAGCTGTCATGCATGAATACTGCAACTAGCATGAATCGTCTAGAGGGACTTTATGGAAATATACTAAAATGCACTTCGGATCAAATGGCGACAGGTTGCGACAACATATCTTAGATTATTTAGCACACCAAGATCGAAGGTGGAATATTCTTAGAACAAGCAAACATTTCAGAAATTCCAGAGGAGAGACACAATCTTTTTCTTTTATGTAGAGCTGACTTCAGTAGAATTTTCTTTGGAGCTTATGTAGAGATTAACTTTACGAAAGAGAACAAGCCATGCCTAGAGTACATGTAGAAGCTTCTCGTTCGAAGACGCATACCACTACTCAGTTTCAGCATGAAATCAATAACTAGTTGATAGACGACGCCCATCTGGTGCAAGATCAAATTGTTGGAAATATGCCCTAGAGGCAATAAATAAAGTGTTTATTATTGCATTTCCTTGTTCATGATAACCGTTTATTATCCATGCTATAATTGTATTAATTGGAAACATGGATACATGTGTGGATACATAGACAAACACAATGTCCCTAATATGCCTCTAGTGAACTAGCTCGTTGATTGAAAGATGGTTAAGGTTTCCTATCAATGGACATGAGATGTCATTTGATAACGGGGTCACATCATTAGGAGAATGATGTGATGGACAAGACCCAAACTACAAACGTACCTTATGATCGTGTCAGTTTATTGCTACTGTTTTCTGCATGTCAAGTATATGTTCCTATGACCATGAGATCATGCAACTCACAGATATCGGAGGAGTACCTTGTGTGTATCAAACGTCGCAACGTAACTGGGTGACTATAAAGGTGCTCTTCAGGTGTCTCCGAGGGTGTCTGTTGAGTTGGCATGGATCAAGACTGGGATTTGTTACTCCGTGTGACGGAGAGGTATCTCAGGGCCCACTCGGTAATGCAACATCACAACAAGCCTTGCAAGCAATGTGACTAATATGTTAGCCGCGGGATCTTGCATTACGGAATGAGTAAAGAGACTTTCCGGTAACGAGGTTAAACTAGGTATGAGGATACCGGCGATCGAATCTCGGACAAGTAACATACCGAAGAACAAAGGGAACGTTATACGGGATTAACTGAATCCTTGACATAGAGGTTCGACCGATAAAGATCTTCGTAGAATATGTAGGAACCAATGTGGACGTCTAGGTCCCGCCATTGGTTATTGACCGTAGAGGTGTCTCGGTCATGTCTACATAGTTCTCGAACCCGCAGGGTCTGTACACTTAACGTTTGGTGACATTTCGGTAGTATAGAGTTATGTATGATGATGACCGAAGTTTGTTCGGAGTCCCGGATGAGATCCTGGACATCACGAGGAGCTCCGAATGGTCCGGAGGTAAAGATTCATATATAAGAAGTCTCAGTTTGGTCGCCGGAAAAGTTTCGGGCTCATCGGTAGTATACCGGGAGTGCCGGGAGTGTACCGGGAGACCTCCGGGAGGGGTATTTCGACCCTAGAGGGTTCGTGGGCTGTGGGATATTAATAACCATCCCTTAGTGGGCTGGTGAAACAGCCACAAAAGGCCCATGACGCCAGGAGGAAAAAAGGCCTAAAGAAAAGGTGGAAAAAAGGGCCAATAGGGAGCAATCCTAGTCCAACTAGGATTGGAGAAGGAGAGTCCTTCTCTCCCTCCCTCTTGCGGCCGAATTGGCTTGGCCCTTGCGCCAAGCCAGCCCTCCTCCCTCCCTCCTTTATATACTGGTGGATTTGAGGCTGTTTGCACTAGTTTTTCCCGGCCACGTGCTACCCGTTCCACCGGTGCATAGTTTCTCCACTAGATCATATTTCCGCAGTGCTTAGGCGAAGCCCTGCCGGAATTGCTCCACCACCATCGCCGGAGCGCCGTCACGCTGCCATTGAACTCTTCCTCCTCTCCACCTCCTCTTGCTGGATCAAGATGGTGGAGATCGTCATCAAGTTGCACGTGTGCTGAACGCGGAGGTGCCGTACATTCGGTACTACATCGGAAAGATCGTGATCAAGGCCACGGGACGTTCGTGATTGGATCGCGGGACGGATCGTGACGAGATCGCAGGACTGTTCGTGATTAGATCGCGGGACGCTCGGCGATTTGGATCGCGAAGACGTTTGACTACACCAACCGCGTTTCTTAACGCTTCCCGCTTAGCGATCTACAAGGGTACGTAGATCCACTCTTCCTCTCGTAGATGCTCATCACCATGGATAGGTTTGCGTGTGCGTAGGAAAATTTTTGTTCCCCATGCGACGTTCCCCAACAGTGGCATCATGAGCTAGGTTGATGGTTCGATGAGATCTCGAGTAGAACACAAAAGGTTTGTGGGCGTTGATGCTTAGATTGCTTCCTTCCTTGGTCGGATTTTGGTTCAGCGATATTGTGAAATGAAGCGGTCCGGACCGACATTACTCGTACGCTTATGAGAGACCGGTTCCCTCGACGCAACTTGTTGCCTAGATGGTTTGCGGGTGGCAGTTTCTCCCACCTTAGTTGGATCAGATTCGACAAAGGCGGTCCTTGAGAAGGTTGAAAAGCAAATTATGTATCACCGTTGTGGTTTATGCGTAGGTGAGAATAGTTCTTGCTAGAAACCCGTAGCAGCCACGTAAAACATGCAACAACAATTATAGGACATCTAACTTGTTTTTGCAGGGTATGTTGTGATGTGATATGGCCAATTACATGATGTGATATATGTGATGTATGAGATGATCATGTGATGTATAAAATTTCATGACTTGCATGTCAATGAGTACGGCAACCAGCAGGAGCCATAGGGTTGTCTTTAATTATTGTATGACCTGCGTGTCAATCATTAAGCACTATGTAATGCTTTACTTTATCGCTAAACGGTAGCAATAGTAGTAGAAGCATGCAGGGCGTGACAACCACGATGGCGACACGTTGATGGAGATCAAGATGATGGAGATCATGGTGTCGTGCCGGTGACGATGAAGATCATGTCGGTGCTTTCAAGATGAAGATCTAAAGCACAAGTTCATGGCCATATCATGTCACTTATGAATTGCATGTGATGTTAATCCTTTTATGCACCTTGTTTTTCTTAGTATGACGGTAGCATTATAAGGTGATCCCTCACTTAAATTTCAAGATAAAATTGTGTTCTCCCCGAGTGTGCACCGTTGTGAAAGTTCGTCGTGTTGAGACACCACGTGATGATCGGGTGTGATAGACTCTACGTTCACATACAACGGGTGTAAGCCAGTGTTGTACGCGCAGAACACTCGGGTTAAACTTGACGAGCCTAGCATGTATAGACATGGCCTCGGAACACAAGAGACCGAAAGGTCGAACATGAGTCATATGGTAGATATGATCAACATAATGATGTTCACCATTGAAGCCACCTCAACTCACGTGATGATCGGACTTGAGTTGGTGGATTTGGATCATGTGACACTCAGATGACCTGAGGGATGTCAATTTGAGTGGGAGCATTAGTAATTTGATTAACTAAACTCATTATCTTGAACAATAGTCTAAGTGAACTTTGCATATTTATGTTGTAGATCAATGGCTCGCGCAGTAGCACCCCTGAATTTTAATGCGTTCCAAGAGAAAGCTAAACTGAAAGATGATGGAAGTAACTTTGTTGACTGGGCCCGTAATCTGAGGATTATCCTCATGGCTTCCCAAAAATCATATGTCCTTGATGCACCGCTTGGTGACCAACCAGAAGACATGACTTCCGAAGACGTTAAGAACGCTTGGGAGGCACGTACTAGAGATTACTCAATAGTTCAGTGTGCAATAATGTATGGCTTAGAACCGGGACTTCAAAGACGTTTTGAACGTCATGGAGCATATGAGATGTTCCAGGAGTTGAAGTTTATCTTTCAGAAGAACTCCCGGATCGAGAGGTATGAAACCTCCGATAAGTTCTATGCTTGCAAAATGGAGGAGAACGGGTCTATCAGTGAACATATACTCAGAATGTCTGGGTATTCAAATCGTCTAGCGGAGTTGGGAATTGCCCTTCCGCCAGAGGCGATCACTGACAGAGTTCTTCAATCACTGCCACCTAGTTACAAGAGCTTTGTGATGAACTATAACATGCACGGGATGAACAAGTCAGTCGCCGAGTTGTTTGCGATGCTAAAAGTCGCTGAGTCTGAAATCCAGAAAGAACATCAAGTGTTGATGGTCAATAAAACCACTAGTTTCAAGAAAAATGGCAAAGTCAAAGGCAAGGGCAAGAAGGGTTAAACCAAGAAGGATGGCAAAGCAGTTGCTACTCCTGCAAAGAAGCCCAAGCATGGACCAAAGCCAGAAACTGAGTGCTTTCATTGCAAAGGAACTGGTCACTGGAAGCGGAACTGCCCCAAGCACCTGGCTGACAAGAAGGCGGCCAACGACAAACAAGGTATATATGATATACATGTTATTGATGTGTACCTTACTAGCTCTCGTAGTAGTGCCTAGGTATTTGATACCGGTTCGGTTGCTCACATTTGCAACTCAAAGCAGGAACTATGTAATAAACGAAGGCTGGCAAAGGACGAAGTGACGATGCGCGTGGGAAATGGTTCCAAGGTTGATGTGATCGCCGTCGGCACGCTCTCTCTTCGATTGCCATCGAGATTAGTGATGAACCTGAATAATTGTTATTTAGTGCCTACGTTAAGCATGAACATTATATCTGGATCTTGTTTATTATGAGACGGTTACTCATTTAAATCAGAGAATAAAGGTTGTTCTATTTATATGAGTAATATCTTTTATGGTCATGCACCCAATGTTAGGGGTTTATTCATATTGAATCTTGATAGTGATGACACACATGTTCATAACATTGATGCCAAAAGATGTAGAATTGATAATGATAGTACCACTTTCTTGTGGCACTGCCGTTTAGGTCATATTGGTGTAAAACGCATGAGGAAGCTCCATGCTGATGGACTTTTGGAGTCACTTGATTTTGAATCACTTGACACATGTGAACCATGCCTCATGGGCAAGATGACTAAAACGCCGTTCTCTGGAACAATGGAATGGGCGAGTGACTTATTGGAAATCATACACACTGATGTGTGCGGTCCAATGAATGTTACAGCGCGTGGTGGATATCGTTATTTTCTCACCTTCACTGATGACTTAAGTAGATATGGGTATATTTACTTAATGAAACACAAGTCTGAAACGTTTGAAAAGTTCAAGCAATTTCAGAGTGAAGTTGAGAATCATCGTAACAAGAAGATTAAGTTCCTGCGATCTGATCGAGGAGGTGAATATCTGAGTTATGAGTTTGGCAGTCACTTAAGACAGTGTGGAATTGTTTCACAGTTGACACCGCTCGGAACACCACAGCGTAATGGTGTGTCCGAACGTCGTAATCGAACCTTATTAGATATGGTGCGTTCTATGATGTCTCTTGCTGATTTGCCACTATCGTTTTGGGGTTATGCATTAGAGACAGCTGCATTCACTTTAATAGGGCACCATCAAAATCCGTTGAGACGACGCCATATGAACTGTGGTTTGGCAACAAGCCAAAGTTGTCATTTCTTAAAGTTTGGGGATGTGATGCTTATGTCAACAAGCTTCAGCCTGAAAAGCTGGAACCCAAAGCGGAGAAATGCGTCTTCATAGGATACCCGAAAGAGACGGTCGGGTATACCTTCTATCTCAGATCCGAAGGCAAAGTGTTTGTCGCTAAAAACGGAACATTTCTTGAGAAAGAGTTTCTCTTGAAAGAATTGAGTGGGAGGAAAATAGAGCTTGATGAGGTTATTGAACCTTTACTTCAACCAGAAAGTAGCGCAGCGCAGAAAGATGTTTCTATGGAACCTACGACAGTAGAAGAGGAAGTTAATGATGATGATCATGAAGCTTCGGATCAAGCAGCTATTGAACCTCGTAGGTCGATAAGGCCGCGTACTATCCCTGAGTGGTACGATAACCCTGTCTTGGAGGTCATGTTGTTGGACAACAATGAACCTACGAGCTATGGAGGAGCAGTGATGGGCCCGGATTCTGAGAAATGGTTAGAGGCCATGAAATCCGAGATGGGATCCATGTATGAAAACAAAGTATGGACTTTGGAAGTATTACCTGAAGGGCGAAAGGCCATTCAGAACAAATGGATCTTTCAGAAGAAAACAGACGTGGACGGTAATGTCACCGTCTATAAAGCTCGACTTGTGGCAAAGGGTTTTTCACAAGTTCAAGGAGTTGACTACAATGAGACTTTCTCACCCGTAGCGATGCTTAAGTCTGTCAGAATCATGTTAGCCATAGCTGCCTATTTCGAATATGAAATTTGGTAGATGGATGTAAAAACAGCGTTCCTCAACAGGTTCCTTGAGGAAGAGTTGTATATGATGCAACCCGAAGGTTTTGTCGATCCAGAGAATGCTAACAAAGTTTGCAAACTCCAGCGATCCATTTATGGACTGGTGCAAACATCTCGGAGTTGGAATAAGCACTTTGATGAGGTGATCAAAGCGTTTGAGTTTATACAAGTTTACGGAGAAGCTTGTATTTACAAGAAAGTGAGTGGGAGCTCTATAGCGTTTCTAGTATTATATGTGGATGACATATTGCTTATTGGAAACAATATAGAAATGCTGGAAAGCGTGAAGGAATATTTGAACAAGAGTTTTTCAATGAAGGACCTAGGAGAAGCTGCTTTCATATTAGGCATTAAGATCTATAGAGATAGATCAAGACGCTTAATAGCACTTTCACAGAGCACATACCTTGATAAAGTTTTGAAGAAGTTCAAAATGGAACAGTCCAAGAAGGGATTCTTGCCTGTATTACAAGGTGTGAAGTTGAGTAAGACTCAATGCCTAGTAACTGCAGAAGATAGAGAAAAGATGAGTGTCATCCCCTATGCTTCAGCCATAGGCTCTATCATGTATGCAATGCTGTGCACAAGACCCGATGTCAGCCTTGCCATAACTATGGTCGGAAGGTTTCAAAGTGATCCTGGAATGGAGCACTGGCAAGTGGTCAAGAATATCCTTAAGTACCTGAAAAGGACTAAGGAAATGTTTCTCGTTTATGGAGGTGATGAAGAGCTCGTCGTAAAGGGTTACGTCGATGCAAGCTTTGACACTGATCCAGACGACTCTAAGTCGCAAACCGGATACGTATTTATTCTTAACGGGGGAGCGGTAAGCTGGTGCAGTTCCAAGCAAAGCGTGGTAGCTGATTCTACGTGCGAAGCGGAATACATCGCAGCCTCGGAGGCGGCAAAGGAAGGTGTCTGGATGAAGCAGTTCATGACAGATCTTGGAGTAATGCCCAGTGCATTGAATCCAATGAACCTGTTCTGTGACAACACTGGTGCCATTGCTCTGGCCAAGGAACCAAGGTTTCACAAGAGGACCAGACACATAAAGCGACGCTTCAACTCCATCCGCGATTACATCTTGGAGAAAGACATAAATATTTGCAAAGTGCACACGGATCTGAATATTGTAGACCCGTTGACTAAACCTCTTCCAAGGGCTAAACATGATCAACACCAAAATTGCATGGGTGTTCGATTCATTACAATGTAAATCACATAGTGATGTGAACTAGATTATTGACTCTAGTGCAAGTGGGAGACTGTTGGAAATATGCCCTAGAGGCAATAAATAAAGTGTTTATTATTGCATTCCTTGTTCATGATAATCGTTTATTATCCATGCTATAATTGTATTAATTGGAAACATGGATACATGTGTGGATACATAGACAAACACAATGTCCCTAGTATGCCTCTAGTGAACTAGCTCGTTGATTGAAAGATGGTTAAGGTTTCCTAGCCATGGACATGAGATGTCATTTGATAACGGGGTCACATCATTAGGAGAATGATGTGATGGACAAGACCCAAACTACAAACGTACCTTATGATCATGTCAGTTTATTGCTACTGTTTTCTGCATGTCAAGTATATGTTCCTATGACCATGAGATCATGCAACTCACAGATATCGGAGGAGTACCTTGTGTGTATCAAACGTCGCAACGTAACTGGGTGACTATAAAGGTGCTCTACAGGTGTCTCCGAGGGTGTCTGTTGAGTTGGCATGGATCAAGACTGGGATTTGTTACTCCGTGTGACGGAGAGGTATCTCAGGGCCCACTCGGTAATGCAACATCACAACAAGCCTTGCAAGCAATGTGACTAATATGTTAGCCACGGGATCTTGCATTACGTTACGAGTAAATAGACTTGCCGATAACGAGGTTGAACTAGGTATTGGGATACCGACTATCGAATCTCGGGCAAGTAACATACCGAAGAACAAAGGGAACTTTATACGGGATTAACTGAATCCTTGACATAGAGGTTCGACCGATAAAGATCTTTGTAGAATATGTAGGAACCAATGTGGACGTCTAGGTCCCGCCATTGGTTATTGACCGTAGAGGTGTCTCGGTCATGTCTACATAGTTCTCGAACCCGCAGGGTCTGTACACTTAAGGTTTGGTGACGTTTCGGTAGTATAGAGTTATGTATGGTGGTGACCGAAGTTTGTTTGGAGTCCCGGATGAGATCCTGGACATCACGAGGAGCTCCGGAATGGTCTGGAGGTAAAGATTCATATATAGGAAGTCCCAGTTTGGTCGCCGGAAAAGTTTCGAGCTCATCGGTAGTATACCGGGAGTGCCGGTAGTGTACTGGGAGACCTCCGGGAGGGGTATTTCGACCCTAGAGGGTCCATGGTCTGTGGGAGATTAATAACGATACCTTAGTGGGCTGGTGGAACAGCCACAAAAGGCCTATGGCGCTAGGAGGAAAAAAGGCCTAAAGAAAAGGTGGAAAAAAGGGCCAATAGGGAGCAATCCTAGTCCAACTAGGATTGGAGAAGGAGAGTCCTTCTCTCCCTCCCTCTTGCGGCCGAATTGGCTTGGCCCTTGCGCCAAGCCAGCCCTCCTCCCTCCCTCCTTTATATACTGGTGGATTTGGGGCTGTTTGCACTAGTTTTTCCCGGCCATGTGCTACCCGTTCCACCGGTGCATAGTTTCTCCTCTAGATCGTATTTCCACAGTGCTTAAGCAAAGCCCTGCCGGAATTGCTCCACCACCATCGCCGGAGCGCCGTCACGCTGCCGGTGAACTCTTCCTCCTCTCCACCTCCTCTTGCTGGATCAAGACGGTGGAGATCGTCATCAAGTTGCAGGTGTGCTGAACGCGGAGGTGCCGTCCGTTCGGTACTACATCGGAAGGATCGTGATCAAGGCCACGGGACGTTCGTGATTGGATCGCGGGACGGATCGTGACGACATCGCGGGACTGTTCATGATTAGATCACGGGACGTTCGGCGATTTGGATCGCGAAGACGTTCGACTACACCAACCGCGTTTCTTAACGCTTCCCGCTTAGCGATCTACAAGGGTACTTAGATCCACTTTCCCTCTCGTAGATACTCATCACCATGGATAGGTTTGTGTGTGCGTAGGAAAAATTTGTTTCCCATGCGACGTTCCCCAACACAAATGACACGACTGGGATTCAAATATTAAAGAAAAAAATACTAAACTGGCACAATAGACAAGCAATCTAGGCAAGCTCAAGCATTATTTGTTCATCCATGGGTGTTCGCTTTGGATTAACGACAATGTTCATAATCCCCATTTTTAGAGCCATTCTGATCGTATTTGAACTTCTAATGCAGCCAAGTATCCATCTTTACAGCAATCACAGATCTTCTTAAGCCACATGACTCACCAAACAACGGACCAAGTCACCTTCACTAAGATAGAGGCAAACTCAAGCTTTATTTGTCGACGGGCAAATCTATGTTTGCTCGCTCTGAAGTAACAACAGCGTTCAAGCTCATCATTTTAGAGCCTTCTTGACCATATATGAACTTCAGATGCATCCGAGTATCCTTTGTTACGGCAATCACACATCTTCTTAAGCTACATGACTCACCAATAGTGCCACAAAAGAGCTCAATTCTGTGTGGCGACCCACGCATAAACACGAACGAACTGAGAGACAAATTGAATCCAGTCTGCACTTTTGATATGGTAACCTCTATTGTTGCCTCCACTGCATTGTACAACTTTGCTAGAGTAATGTCGACCGCACCACAGTCTCCATGAATTCGATTCATGAAACACATGCAAGGCATGGTTAGGTTGCAATAGTCTGCTGCACCATCAATTAATTGTAGATCATCTTCTTCATGCTCTCCTTTCTTAATCCTCATGTCAAATTCTATTATAACAGAGGAAGTCATTGAGATGCCTCGCTTAGGTCCAGTCATCTCAATAAGAGAATCCTGCAAGACTATTAATAAGTAGCTCCTCATGGGTACGCTAGGATTATCTAAAGCTTATACTTCTCCAGCCAATTGGCAATGGAACTTAAATAAATGAAAAACTAATTTATATTCCCACAAAACTAAAATAATGTGAGTTTTTACCACAAACATAAGTCGACTGCACATCACACTAAAAATTAATAAGCCAAATATAATTAACCATTAACTTGCCATATATATATGCAAAATGACAAACCCATTTTTGGTATAACATCCTCCAAGCCACACATATTTGCATGCAAGAATCCATGAAACTAAAATCCTTAAAATAGTGCCAGCATCACCAACACCCAAATGTTTATTGGAGTAATTGTATTACAAGAATAAAGGATCCAAAATGATCCCACTTGCTATTATGTAAATACATATTAGTCTATTAATCACTAATAAATCACTAAATTACACACTATATAGTTTCAGTAGTATATTTTTCTAACTAATAGTCATTCTGCAATTAATGATTCTCCAATCGATATCATAGTGGTACAAATAATAGTTATTTTCACAATTTCGGTATGACACTTTTTGAATAGAGTTAAGCACATGGGAGAAGATATGCAATCATAACACAAAAATAATACTAAATAGGTAAAAATCAATGCATTATAATATGAACTACTTATTTAGACAACGACAATAAGAACTAATAACATACTAATTAACAGTATTTTCATTACATATACCAATCCACATGAGATAGAAGATATTAAGCATGTTACAATATTCCACCTTCGATCCCAACTTCTATGATTAAAAGAAGATGAAATAGTTGGAGTATGCCTAAAAATGTTTATATTTCAATCCAATTGTAAAATTAACGTGATGGGATTGAACTTACATTATAAAATAAATGAGTTATTTGAATAATTCCTGCAAGTAATGCACCTGTCGCACAATGATGGGATAATCCCTGCTACGATTAACGACATAATTAAGCAACTCATCTTGACAATCCCGCACTGCTATGTATCCATATAGTTGTATGGAGTCCATGTTAGTAGAAATTTTAGCCAACTTTAATGAGAAAATTTGCATCATGTAACTAGTAGAATGTGCACAACACCTTGCCCTATTCGGCCAGCAATCTGTGGGTTCTGATATCATCATTGGCTCCAGTTGTGCTTCACCAAAAAAACATTTATATTAGTAAACAATAAGGTAAACAAATCAAGATATCCTCCTCTGCCATTTCCAGTTTGTTATGAACATATGAGTTTATATGTGACTTATTTATTAATGTGATTTATAAAAAAATTGCTAGGACAAAATGCATTGTCTCTCTTGGTAATAATAAAAACTATGAATTGACACCAACTGTAACAACATTGTTGCACATCGAGATGGTTATAATACGAACACTATTGTGCAACTAAGCATGTTGTAGATAGCTAGCCTTTTTGCTACGTATTAGCATATAGTGCTCACACAAAGATCAAATCATTAACTGTGCATTCTTGATCTGATAGGGGTACCGGACCAACATAGAATCAAAAGATGCTGCAATTCGAAAAAGCAACTTAAGAACAAAGTAATGAGTCTTATACTATCTTATTGGCTACCATACTAACACTCTCCACTAAAGCATCACATGGATCATTAAGCACATTTCCTTTTGGCTTCATGACCGTGGACCTATGCATAGGGATACAGGACTTGTCAAAATTATAACTGTCAATCATCTATCACGAAAGTGCAACGCTCTTCGCCGGCGCGCCGGCCCAATATTTCGGCCGGTCAGCCCGGATCCATCCAATTTGCACGCGCGTAGCCGTCAAATCTCCCCCCTCCTCTCCCACATCCCATCTTCAACCTCCCGCACGGAAGAAAGAGAGAAAAATGAGGGCGCCGCCCCCGCACACGGCACACCCCACGCCTCGCCTCCTCATCTTCTCTCACCGCCAGTCATCCTTGGTTGCCGCCCCTCGCCGTCGGTCCTAGCTCCGCCATGATGCATGTAGCAAAATCCCTCTCCGGTTGTAGCAAATCCGAGGGACGATTGCAACAACAAAGAGGCATCACGTAGTAGGCCGCACCTCCGCCGTGACAGATGTAGCAAAATCCGTCGCCGGTAGTAACAAAATTAGACGACGGTTGCAGCTTTTCGATCATCTAGTTGCAGCTTTCAGGGTGGAGGTTCGCCTCATCGGAGTGGAGTTAAATGGATGGACGGAGTGCCTGGTTCAAGCTTTCTCTATTGTCGGTTGAAACATTTTCCATATACCGTTGAAGCTTTTTCTGTCAACGGTTGCAACAAACGCAAGCATGGTTCCCCAATTGGTGATTTCCCACGGTTGAAGCATTTTTCATGCCGGTTGAAGCTTTTCCCCCCATGTGTGAAGCTTTCTTTTTTGCCGGTTGAAGCTTTTTCCCCATGGTTGAAGCTTTTTTTTTGCCGGTTGAAGATTTGTTACAAATCGGTTTAAGCTTTTTTCATGCCGTTTGCAGCTTTTTTTTCATGTATGTTGAAGCTTTCATCAGCAAACTCAGTGCTGGGTCTGAGCAACGGCATCACCATAGGAGGACGCGGCCAAGGTCTGGTGCCGGAGGTAGTGGCCATGGCCTCGCGTCAGAGGGGGAGGGGGGACATGGGTGCTTAGTGTCGAATCGGAAGAGATAAGGTGGGCATGCGCGAGGCGTGGTGTGATTGGTTGGATCAGGTTTAATCCCGCATACCGTGCGTGACTGGCGAAACAGTTCGGCCGGCGCACCGGGTCTAAGCGTTTACCATCACGAAACTTCCTAGATGTTCTATAAGTTAAAGATCCTACATGCAGATTTACTTTTTGCTATACACAATGCCGTTAGAACATTCCAGATATACATTGCATATTCCAAAATAAAATGATTCATCGATAAAACGCTTAGCTTGTCAAATATAGGGAAGAGATCTGGAACACTTACTCTCACCACACTCAGTAATACGGCATTGTCCCAGAAGGACCAGAGCTTCTTGTGTATATCGAACTGTCACGATGGCTGGTGTTCTTAATGACGTAGGCCGATGTTACATAACCATCATCATCATGGTTAGCTGGATGGCTAACAAGGACGTGTGCGCTATCCGTCCCTTTGGTGGTCGCAAATTGTTCACCTAGGGCATTGCTTGAGGTGCAGAAAAGATCATTCGCACCGGGGAGGCGGCGGCGCCGATTCGGCTTGCCCAATTCCTTGGCGCGTTTCTCTCCAGTGCTCCTTGCCATGAACCAGGATCCGTAAGCAGATCTATCACAGGAGAGCAATTTATAATCTGGCTCAAATACGATACAGAGCTGTTATAATGTTGCAAGAATAAAACTGCAATCATGCGACTCCTATTGGTTCACCATAGATGTACCCAGCCTCGAGACACCCCGTGGCATGATACTGTATCTAATTGGGAAATCGAGCGTGCCTCTTGATTTCTTTGCCAGGGAGGGAGGGATACACTAGTAGTAAACATGGCTTTCATCATAGCTCGATCTACACATTAGTTTCGGTTGCATTATGAACCGGGACTAGTGTGAGCATTAGTTCCAGTTCGAACGGCTAGGGCATCAGTCCCGGTTCAAATAGGACCTTTAGTCCCGGTTGGAGACACCAACCAGGACTAAAGGGGGTTGAGGCTTTTAGTCCTGGTTGGTGTCTCCAACCGGGACTAAAGGTTAGACCTTTAGTCCTAATTGGAGACACCAACCGGGAGTAAAGGGGTCATTAGTTTCTATCTAGTTTTTCTGTATTAGATTCAAAATTTTGTCTATTTTCTGTTTGTGCCATTAGTTTTCAAATTTGAATGGTTTAAATTTGATTTTTTTTCAAATTTGCTTCAACCCCTAGATTGTGAATAACTTGAGTTTACAAATAGTTTTAAATTTAATTCTTTTTGCTCCTAGTCTCGTGTTAGATTGTTGTCATAGTAAGATTTATTTGGTTATTTTTAGAATAATTTAAATTAGGATTTTAATAAAAACATTATTGTTTTGCTTATATAGTTGTTTTAGTCATTTAATTGTTGTTTTTATTATTTTTAGTTAGTTCTTTCTATAGATTTTAACATGTTGTGTATGGTGCATATTGAATGCACAAAAAGTATGGAGTTTAAATAAGTTAAAAAAATTAAATGCCTTCGTAATAGATGGGTTTTCATCCGAAACCTTGATACTTCGATGGAGATGATCCAGTTTATACACGAAGTTCATCCAGTTTTTGTCATAACCCTCTCAACTTCATAGCACATGATATGTGGGTGAAATGATGATACCATGCCAAGTTTCTACCTTTTCAGAGTTCATTTGTAGGACTTTTCAATTTTAGGGTCATTTAGCTCAAAAAAATCATTAAATGCATGAAAAATAGCAAATGAAGTTAGAAAGGGTTAAAATTTGAGGATGTGGCTTCGAATGGTGCATATTGAATGCAAAAAAGTCTGGAGTTAAAATAAGTTTAAAAAATGAAATGCATTTGTAACAGATGGTTTTTCGTCCGAAACCTTGATACTTCGATGGAGATGGTCCAGTTTGTACACGAAATGCATCCAGTTTTTGCCATAACCATCTCAACTTTGTAGCACATGCTATGTGGGTGACATGATGATACCATGCCAAGTTTCAACCTTTTCAGAGTTTATTTGTACGGCTTTTCAATTTTAGGGTCATTTAGCTCAAAAAAAATCATTAAATGCATGAAAAATAACAAATGAAGTTAGAAAGGGTTGAAATTTGAGGATATGGCTTTGAATGGTGCATATTGAATGCACAAAAAGTCTGGAGTTCAAATAAGTTAAAAAAATTGAAATGCCTTTGTAACAGATGGGTTTTCGTCCGAAACCTTGATACTTCGATGGAGATGGTCCAGTTTGTACACGAAGTGCATCTAGTTTTTGCCATTACCCTCTAAACTTTGTAGCGCATGCTATGTCGGTGAAATGATGATACCATGTCAAGTTTCAACCTTTTCAGAGTTCATTTATAAGGCTTTTCAATTTTAGGGTCATTTAGCTCAAAAATATCATTAAATGCATGAAAAATAGCAAATGAAGTTAGAAAGGGTTGAAATTTGAGGATGTGGCTTTGAATGGTGCATGATGAATGCACAAAAAGTCTGTAGTTTAAATAATTTAGAAAAATGAAATGACTTTGTAACAGATGGTTTTTCATGCGAAACCTTGATACTTCGATGGAGATGGTCCAATTTGTACACAAAGTTTATCCAGTTTTTGTCATAATCCTCTCAACTTTGTAGCACATGCTATGTGGGTGAAATGATGATACCATGCCAAGTTTTAATCTTTTTAGAGTTTATTTGTAGGGCTTTTCAATTTTAGGGTTATTTAGCTCAAAAATATCATTAAATGCATGAAAAATAACAAATGAAGTTAGAAAGGGTTAAAATTTGAGGATGTGGCTTTGAATGGAGTATATTGAATGCACAAAAAGCTTGGAGTTGAAATAAGTTAAAAAAATGAAATGCCTTTGTAACAGATGGGTTTCGTTCGAAACCTTGATACTTCGATGGAGATGGTCCAGTTTGTACACGAAGTGCATCCAGTTTTTGCCGTAACCCTCTCAACCTTTTAACACAAGCTATATGGGTGAAATGATGATACCATGCCAAGTTTTAACATTTTCAGAGTTCATTTGTAATGCTTTTCAATTTCAGGGTCATTTAGCTTAAAAAAATCATTAAATGCATGAAAAATAGCAAATGAAGTGAGAAAATGGTTAACTCTGGCTTGGTTAACCTTAGTTGTGACTCTGGCTGGGACGGTGCTAGCAGATGTAGTCGACGGTATGATTGGATGGACACCAACCCGGACTAAAGGGGTTCTGAAATTTTCAAACTGTAACCCCCTGGACCGCCTTTTTTAGTTTTGTTGAAATAAACAAAAATTATAAAATCCTCAAAAAATAAAATCCTTTGAGATGTAGTTAGGTTTTAGTGTCTAGTTGGTATAGAAATTTTGAAATATGAATTTTGAACGTTTTTGCAAAAAAAACGGAAAAAATGTAAAACGGCCATAACTTTTGCATACGACGTCGAAAAAACAAGTTTAATATATCAAAAAAAACTAGAGAAAAATTGGGACTCAATTTCACCTGGGTTTACCCGGTGAAGTTTTCTTAGATTCTCAAAATTCCTAAAGTAAAAAAAAGTTATTTCAAAAAGAAGATTTTTTCCTACAAAATCAAAAAATATAATTTAAAAAAATAATTTTATTTAAAAATAAATAAATGATGTCTTATTTGGATTCCTCACATTTTTTTGATAATAATGGATATATTATTTGTTGAATGTCGATTTACAGATTTAAAGATATTAATTATGCCATATGAATTGAATATATGGCAAAAATGAATAAAATAATAATATTACTTATTTTATTTTCATAGAAATTCAATATTATTATTACTTATGTTGTTTATTTTAATAATTGTTTAGAATTTCAAAAAAATAAATCATGTGGCATCAAGACCTAAGGGTTAATAGGATTGATAGCTTAGTATTGTCAAGAAAACAACAAGTGTAGACTTGGAAACTAAGGGTGATAGTTAAGCGTGCTGGGGTTGGAGCAGTGAGAGGATGGGTGACCGGCCAGGAAGTTAGACGATTTGGAATGAGGGGCAATTAGAGACTAAATTGTCAAATAATTCAAAAGCAATGAGGAGGGGTGATTAGAGATTAAATTATGAAATAATTCAAAGATCTGAAAATCAGAAAAAAAAATAAAAAAAATCAAAAAAAATACCTTTAGTCCCGGTTTGTAACACCAACCGGGACTAAAGGTCCCGCTCTAGAAAGCTGCCACGTGAAGCCCCTTTAGTCTTGGCTTGTAATCCAACCGGGACTAAAAGTGAAGGCCTTTAGTCCCGACCCTTTAGTCCCGGTTCTAGAACCGAGACTAAAGGTCCTTACGAAACGGGACTGAAGGCCCGTTTTCTACTAATGACATCAGAGTGTCGGAACTGCAATTCTTCCACTCTCAATGTTGATTTGAGTGTAACATTTGAGCTCTAGCGCAAAACACAATGTTGATCTCAATCCGGAGATGAAAATCAATTCCCCAGCGCGCGTGTGTGGTGCGGACGAGAATGATGTACGCAAGGAGGGGGGGAAACTCACCAGGAAACACGGTATGAGTAGTGTAGCATCTTGTGGCGACGGCTCTGGAGGTGGAGAGAGTTGGGCGAAGAGGACAACGACTTTGGGTTGACAGGGTCACAGGAATGAGGCTGCGGCAGCGGCGGCGGCGGAGCGAGCACGAGGAACTAGCAATACCTTTTCTTTTGAGAAGAAGCAATACCGAGTCACTATCCATCGCATCGTGCCGCCCGACGCCCCCGAACCAAAGAGATGGGCTTGGCCGGGCCAAGCCCATAATATATATATATATATATATATATATATATATATATATATATATATATATATACACACATCCCGCCAAAGAGAAAGAACCACCACAAATCCACCGCTCTTGCTTTGCTCGTCGGACGGATCCACAGAGACCATGCCGAAGGAGCGACGCCTCTCCTCCCTGGCCAAACTTGTAGAACTTGTCTCTTGAATTGCACCCCCCCTAGGCCGACCAGCTAAGTAGGACCCACTTAGCAAAACAGGTCCTCCTGGACGAGATCGTCATCTCGAAGATTCTAGTCCGCCTGCCCCAAAAATCCCTCCTCCGCTGCCGTACGTGCCTGGTGTTGCACACCTTTCAAGTGTCGGGTGATGTAGGATTATGGAAGCAAGCTCTGGCCTTTCAAGTGTCGGGTTAAATTACCGGTTGCAGAGATAAGGGTGCAGTATGAAAATTTTGAGGACGGTTGGCATGTGATGGTCGTGCCTAGTGATGGTGAGTTGCTCTTGCTGATCCAATTTGACAAGTGGCTGCTTCAGGTTGACGTAGAAGGGATTACTGTACGTGTTGATGCTCAAAGTCCAAGTCATTTTGGTGCTCATTTGAAATATGTGATAAATAACCTACTTCGTGTCTCTATTTTCTAGAACGTAAGAACCATTTTTGTCTTAATTAGGGTATGGGATAAATCTGGATGTTCTATTTGTTGTGCTTGATGCTATATCTTTTGTCTGCGTGTGTACACATGTTCTTTCCTTTTATTGCTTCTTAGCAATGCAATATGTTTTTTTGTTGCAGTAGAAAATGTTTGCTCAGTTTTTGGCAGCTACTGAATTATGTTCCTGAAGATATACTATGCCTTATTGTTCTCCATAGGCCTTGTCCGTGGAATTGCTGTATACCGTGGCCAGGGAGGGGCTTAGGACAGAGTATGAATGAATGTAATGATGTTTCATATATATTTGAAATGCTTCATCGTATGTAAGCGTAAACCATGTGTCCTATTTGTTTGTTGTAATTTGTTCATTGTTGGGGGCTCTACTCTAGATTGGTCTTACCGTTACAAACTCAAGATGTGCTTTCCCTATAAAAGTTTCTAGCATGATATGAAGTTGTTGTTTCTAAATGGGTTTTTCAGATTCGGATGTTTACATATTTTTGTTGGACTTTTATAGTAAAACACCTGTCCTAAGCCCTGTATACCGTTGGGAGGATACATGTGTTGATTATGCTAGATTAGATCAATCATACTATAGACAATGTTCCTCTTAGAAGTACCAACAGGGAACTTGGAGCTCTTGTTTTTAATGTAATTTGAGTTCTTCCTTTTGCTATCATCTGAGTTCTTTTTCTTGATGTCAGTAGCTGTGCTAGTAACTATCTTGACATTGTTTCTAGTTGTGGATCTAGATAATACGACATACAACTGCCCATGCACCCCCCTCCCGCCGCCCGGTGCGTGACCAGGGGGTAAACCCTAGCCACTGTTGGGCGTAATCCCTCGCCTCTCCTTCATCCTTGCCGTCGCCAGCAGCGCCGCCGGGGCTCCTCTCCCCTTCACACGACATGGCTTACGTAGGACGACCGTCCATGAGGGAGCGCCAGACTAGCACGGGGTGCGGCGGTGCTGCATGCGGATCCCTGCGGTGGCTTGAGAGCATGTCAACGGCTGGGGTTCATCCTTGCGGCGCGGTGTGGCGGCTACCGGAGGGGCAAGACACGGTATTCATGTGCGTCATCGAGTTCGGGTCAGATCCTTTTGGATTCGACGCTCGGACGCCGTCGGCCAGCACAGGGTGGTGGTACTCGTCGCTGACCAGGTCGGATCTCCATGGATTTGGCACTTGGATGGATCTACGCTGGAGGCTCACCTCGATCTTCCTTGTTGGCGGGTTGAGCCATATGGTACTTTCCTCTCTGAAGGTGTGGTGTCTCGGCTCGCTACCTGATACGGAGCAGACAGAGATTGGTGGAACAGGATCAGGACCGGAGGAAACTTTAGTTGGCTAACTCGGCCCGACATCAGCGACGACATCGATCGTCATTACCCAACTTGTTTGCGAACCCGAGGTCCCTCCTATCCATCTCCGACCCCCTCGCGGACAAAAGTCCAAAATCCTTCTTGGATTGGACGGCGGCGGCACTCTGTGCGTCGTAACCTTCATGGAGGCGCCGCTTTGGTAGGCTTGGGTGTTCGAGGGAGAGTTGCAGTGGGTGATGGGCTCCGTGTGTCAGCCCTAGTAGCGGCAATGGTGTGGAGATTGATAGGAGAGCGGTGTTCTATCTACAGTGTCGACAGCGACGGGTCTAAGCGGAATGGTGCAACTGAGCCTCAGTGACAAATGTGTCTGGATGGACGAGTGTGGGGTGGTGACGCCGTTGGGTGCCGTGGTGATGCCGACGGATGGCCAGATTGGCAAGGATGATGTGGATATCTTCTTTGAAGATGGGTCAGTGACTTGATGATGGTGGTGGCTTCTAAATCGTGTGCATGCAGTGTACGCTTTAGGTTTTCTGCTCCAGCTATAGGTTTCGATACGTTATATGGATTGATTGGAGTCGACAACGGCTGTAGATATGAGGAGTGAGAGCACTTCTCATTATCGAGGTTGTAGGTGTGCACAGTGATGGCTTCGGGTGGCTTGATGTATGTTCTTGTCAGACCTTTGTTGAATAATGAATAAAGAAGGTTGTATGCACCAATTGATGCATAGCCCGGGGGGTTTAACCTCCTTTTCCAAAACAAAACTATCCATGAGAGAACACTAGCTTGGGCAAGTATATTCATGCATTTGGGACAGTTTGCCCTTGTGCCTCGTTGACTGTCATGTCAAAGCTGATCCTAATAGGAAAAAAATACTCTCTTGAACTGAAAAGAGAACATCTCTTGATCGGTGGGGAAAAGGGGGGTCCTTGGCAAGAAAATACTTTTTCCAACATGTTTCCCTACCACAATGAACATATGGATTGTGATGTGAAATCTAATTGTGAGACGAACCTGCATCATCACCATCATCATCATTATAATCGGGTGGGAGACGTGAGGAGTCATTATTATCACCATGAGCTAGACGAGTTACACGAGCCACCAACCTAGTTTCATAGGAAACACCTTCTTTTGGGATATCAATATGCTATCCAAGTTCGCCTCCAGGAAAGAATGGAGGGTACAACAATGGGTCGTATCATCCATGATAGGATCGAACGCCACATATATCTCTATTCTTTCCTTGCAGTATCACGTCATGATGGAATTGTCTTTGTCGTTCGCTCCCCTCCACCCACAAAGCAGCTAGCTCTGAATTGGTTGGCGCATCATATCTTTGTCGATCCATCCTTTCGCCGAGGTTTACTGTTATAAGATAGTAATCAACATCCCTCAACATGTCCCATGCTCCGGAGGTGTTTAGAATATGGCTTGCCACGAAATATGTCGACAAACTGTGTGATTACTTCTTTGTCTTTCTGGCACTTTCCTTTTCGAAGTAGAGCCCTATGCTCCAAACCGGGGTCACCATCATAGAAGTAGAGCCCTAGGTGACCGCGATCCAAACCATCTTGTCTGCCACATGACCGTATATTGTTGTACATTTGGCCTTGGGCACGAAATGTATAGATATGATCCTTTGATGCGTTAGTGGTATCACTTTCATGGTGACAACAAAGTGAGGTGAATGAAAACCCTTCGGACTCATGCTCGAACCTCTTTGCATAGCAGTTTTTCAGTCTTCCAGTGGCTTTAGTTTGTGCTTGTTTGTTGGCAATTTGGTATATACCATGTTGTAAGGATCCGGAACACTTGAAATTGAAGAAGAGTCATCTTCAACGTCATCCATTTCCACATCCTCGTCCGTGTCCTCCTTTGAAATGGTAGTTAATAACATGAGTCTAAAAGCATGCACAAGATATACACGTGACAACATGGAACATGACGAAAGTACCTCGTTCAGTGAACATGTAGCATTCCTCATATCGAGAGTCTTCCTCCAATATCACGCCCTCTTCATTACCTAATGAACAATTAATCATGAGCCCCATGTTCGAAATAGGTTGTGGGATGAATTTAAATAAAAAATATCATCATCATTGGCATGTGAGCATGACGGATGTATCTCGAACACTACAACTGTATTTTCTGTGAGCACAATATAAAAATATGATCATTACAATTGTCAACGACTTAAATATTGGATAAATTGAACAATAGAAGTATCATTACCATTGCTAATAATGTCTGGATGTGTTGGGTATTCATCAGCATTGATGTTTTCCATATTTTGGTCTTCATCCATCGATGTAGTCACATTTTTGACTACTTTCGTAGAATGCCTGGTCTAGATGATCCATTAATGCATGCCTTTCTCCAGGTGTCGCATGTTTTCTCCCTGATATCTTACTGACATCGATATTAGAAGTTTCCGCACGTGTCACATGCTCTGAACTAGATTGGATATAAATAGGAGTCCTATTGACCACAAGAATAGTCCACTCACTTGCGGATATGGAGCCATGAGGACGAACAACCTCAGGGATATATATTGTGTTCTCATGGATATGGAAACTCGGCATGGAGTGTTGGGTCATGATTCGCGGAGAGCCTTCCATACAACTTTTTGCTTGCGAGTCATACTTTCATAGCTTGCCCTATCCTTTGCACATATAGTTTTGATGTGTCCTAATGGAATCATATGACAACGCGAAAGAAGTAAGAGTGATGATTGGTGTGGAGACCTAATAGTATTTTTTTAGGTGTTGCGCTATTCTCACCGTCGATGCTTTCCTTTTTTTATGGGCTTCACGTTGTCTTTTTCTGGAGTTCATCTCTCTTGCTATCGATCTGTGCATATCATTCCCTATCCCTCTTGTTCTTTAGCTCCTTGGGATCCATGGGTTGTGCCTTGATGACTTATGTTGTAGGTTCATCATTACATCCATTGTTGATGTCAAAATATCTGCACGGGGACAACATTTTCTTCGTTCCATGCATTGTGTTCTTGTAAGAATTATGGTTGGATATACTTGCACGAAATATGCATGATCAATGATGTAGAAGCACACCTTTAACCATCGGCATGTTTTGTGGTTCGGGGAGCACAGATGAACTTGTTCCCCTTTCCGTGTCTTGTTTTTTCCATTGATAGGATTCACGACGCCTCTTAAATAGTTTATGTTTCTTCTGTTTATCCATCTGGACATACCGCTCCCTAGAACGTTGCTTCTTGCGTTCTTTCGGATCTATTGGTGTTGGTTGCGCATTGCGTACCATAGGTTCCCCTCTATTCATAATGTCGACGGCACCTAGAAAATAAATTTTGTTATATTTTTGCATCAAATAATACATTTACACAATATATTCGATCAATATTACATGTGTTGATGTTGTTCCTTAGATATTCGACAAGAATGCACTCACTGGATCGTGTCGAAGACCCCATCTGCAAGGTGAAAAAGACCCCTAAATCAAATGTTTTTATTCGTGCTTGAAACAAGCTGAGCTGAGTTTTTCATCAAATAAATAGTAGAATCAAAGTACGTAATTTTTTCCAGCTAGCTACGGACTAACTAAAGTCTAGAAGAAGGCTTCTCTCCGAGTGAGAAATTTGAGGTAAGTATCCTCTGTTCAGATCGATCTTCACATTGCTGCCATTGGTAGATGGGAAAATCTTTTTTTTTCTTGAGTGGAAGTATAGGAAAAATCTGTTGGACTGCAAAGTTCACGGCGACGTGCTTCTGGGCTAAAGCCCAGCCCGTCTCAGATCCACTCCATCCATCCATACGGCACGAACCTGGACCCATTTCCATTCCTATCCCCACGAGAAACCCTCTCCGCCGCCGCCGCCGCCGCCGCCGGCACCACCACCAGCCAGCCAGCCACCGCCACTTCTCCTCCGGCGACAATGTCGGCGGGCGCAATAGCCGGGGCGAACCCTCTCCTCAGCGGCCTCCCAGATGAGATCGTGATCTGGGAGATCCTCCTCCGCCTCGACCCCAAATCCCTCCTCCGCTGCCGCGCCGTCCGCCGCGCCTGGCGCTGCGCCACCTCCGCCCGCGACTTCCTCTTCGCGCACCACGCCCGCCAGCCCGCCCTCCCCATCTCTACCGGCAATGGTGACGGCGACAGCTGCTTCTACCGAAGCATCATCACCTTCGACCACCAGGCCGCCGACTCTCAGCTCCAACACGTCACCCGGCTTGACGACGCGTTCTCTCATCTGCAGGCCTCCTGCGACGGCCTCCTCTTGCTCCGTTCCGTTGACACGGCCGGCACCTACTTCTCCATCTGTAATCCGGCCACACGCCAGTGCGCTCGCTTGCCAATGCTTTCTGACTTCTTCGTCTTGGGTATGTACGGGCACCGCCCCACCGGCGAGTACTGTATACTGTTGTACCAGGAAAATGAGGATATTGACGCTGATGACGCCTGCTACATCTTCGCACTGGGCTCCGTCCAGCCGCCAAGGAACATCAGGTGGCAGCCGGAGGCGCAGCTTCTGTTTTACATTGGTGGGGAAGCTGTCTTGTTAGTTGGTAGCCTGCATTGGCCCTTGGAGCAATATGAGATTGGAAGCAACAATATAATTGTTTTCGACACCATTACCGAGTCGTTCCGGGTGATGCATGCTCCTGTTGCTCCAGTCATCCCTTGCTATACTTGCCTGTTTGAGATTGATGGCATGCTTGGCATGTACAGCCATGATGATGCTACGACTACCATCAGTATCTGGGTGTTGCCGGACTATGAAAGCGAGGTCTGGACCTTAAAGTGCAAGATTGACTTGCCAGTTACTGAGATCAAGCTGCTGTGTGGAAAGCATGAAGGTTCTAGGTGCATGGTGGTCGTGGCTGGAAATGGTGAGTTGCTCATGCTGGCCAAATTTGCCGAGTGGCTACTTCAGATTGACATGGATGGCAAGTTGGTGGCCACATTCCATCGCAAGGAAGTGGGTCCTACTCAATTGAAGCTCAAACAAACTCTCATTTCACATCCTTTCTTCTAACACTAGATGGTAATGTTGCGAATTCTCCATCCTTAATCTGAAGGCTGTTGAGTGTGCTGGTGCTTCTAAATGCCTAGATGTTTGTATCCTCATGAGCTACAATATGCATGAATTGTATCCACTATGAGTTGACTAGCTTCTTTGTTGATGCATACAAAATTATGATCAAGCAGCTCTCATTGTTATGTGGTCGCATGCAATCCATGTTTGTTTTGACACCCTTCCATCTTGAAGGACGTGACTGTGGTGCATGTTGATTCTAAAATTATCAATTCATTTTGATGTACATTTGGAATAGTGTGCTAACTATTCCGCGTGATGTTTCTATTATCTTGAACTGAAGAATTATTGTGCTCTTTTATCTAGTGATCTTCTTAGTACATCCTAACTTAGCAGTGTACCTGCCATATGTCTATTTCTTGAACTGAAGAACTGGCTTTCCAGCAGGTCTTTTCTTTCAAAGAGATTATCTGTGGGCGTTCTCCATACTGTATACTTACTATTTAGCAATCTACATGTGTTACTTGTTTCTAAGTTTAGCTGACGAATAAACGTGGCAGTGTTTTTTACCAGAAATAAATGTGGCAGTTAGACCCTCACAATTTGTTCAGTTGTGAGAACACTACTCGTAAATTGAATAAATGATTGCATTATGTACTCAACCTATCAGTGAAGTGGTTTGTTATTATTCATTGTTCTTCATGAACCCATTTGAAACGATTATATGTTCTTTCATAATTCCTTCCTTCTGGTTCGTTGTTTGGAAATATCCCCATTATTTCACATTAGCTGCTAACCCTTTTAAGGAAATAATGCTTTATCTGCTAGCTACTTTATTGATGTATACAAAGTTATGCTCAAGAAATGTTACATGGCTGCATGAAAATTATTTTTTCTTTAGATATCATTTTGACCCAAAGTGGCTACTTTGCATGCTGATGCTAAAATTAGCAAGTCATTTGGTCGGTCTTTGATGTATTTGCCAATCGATATGTCTCATGTTTCTGTTTTACTTAACTGAATTGACTTGGCCTTTTATTGTGGTTTTCTTCTACTTTGGAGATGATCCAGTGATCTTAATAAGTTACTGTTAGCAAAGATACATTAGTTTGCTGGTCCTACCTTTTGTTGTACCTGCCGATGAAATTATGGAAGATTATCCTTTTTGTTAACCAGCAAATTGCATCTGGTTAGCTGTTGAAATGTTTTGCCTTTCTGTTGCATATTCAGGAATTATCGCTAATTTCTCTTTAAGCTGCTAACCATTTTGAGGAACGGATGCTTGATCTGATATTCAGTCTTGACATAAGCTCGAGAACTAGGACCTGTACTGATAGGCTGAAAAGAGGTTTGTCAGGTCCCATGCTGGGCTCTTCTTGAGATATTGCAACTGCCAGGTATGCTTGATTTTCTCTGTTGGTACTGTCCAGTACCGTTGGTTGAAGGGAATTTTTTTACTTGTCTTGTCTCAAGCAGAGGACAACACCTTGAATCATGTGACCGTGCAGCTGTAAAACAAGTTCAAAGCTCCCTCTCATCTGTTCTATTACTTTGAAAGACGACTCATTGTTTCCTACTGCATGTATATTACAGGAGCAGTCGCTCAGATGCTCAAATTTAGGCTACTCTGTTTTTTGCTGGAAAATTTAGGCTACTCAACAGCCAATTTTACCCTTTGGGAGTGCCTGGTTACATTTCGCACCATATGGGTGCAATATATAAGTTATGCATCCAGATAACCAGATTATTAATGTTCTCCAGAGTAGGTAACCATTGAAAAAATCATTGACCCAGATAACCAATCAAAAAAAACCTTTGTTGCCCTGTACTCCATTTTGTGCTCTGGCTGCAGGATTGTAGTTCTACCAGATCTAAGCCGACACTGGATAGTAAAGTAGCCTTTCTGAGAGAATCACCATTGAATTACAAGTCTTCCTTCAGAATAGCCGAAGTAGTTGTGGGAAATATTTTCAGATTTTTTTGACTTTTTGTTGAATTGCTATTTTGTGTAGATGTATCCATAGACCAAACGTCCGCGTCCCAGTGGTAGTACTTATATTGGACCCAGAGTAGGTAATAGTACTATATATCTTGAGATTAGAGAAGTACTTTCGCTGAACTACTGTTTATACATGACGCTCACTGCAGAGTTACGTACAGATTTATATGATATTCTGGATGGGCCGTGTGGAGTGGATAGAGGAGCTCTGTCCAAATGAACTACTGCTTCTCTATCAAAATGTAAGACATTTTTTTTGTCTCAATCTAAAGCAAAAAACGACTTACATTTTGATACAGGAGTACAAGTTTAAGTTATCTACTACTATTACTATATTTAGACGTGAATTTGAAGGTGGCATCGAACGAAATGTATGTTTAAGCAGAGCAAGCATCATGCGTGACATTATGGCCCAGAATTAAGATAACATCAACTAGTTCCAAAGTCAACTACAATTACCAGAGAACATGTGTTGATAAACCAACATATATGGAGGTGCCCAACACATCCGTCACCGAATGTCTCTGGCCAAACGTGGTCCAATGGAAGAATACAAACCATATTGTGTAGCATGCTAGCATATGACCATATCTATGGCTAGAACTGTGACAACTGAAAGTAGCCCTTTGACTGACAGCCGTGCTAATTTCATTTTGCATCACCACTTCATGTTTTTCCAGATTATTACAGATATTTGGACTTAAATTTCCGAATTTGAATCTGAAGCAGTTTTTGCACGGAAGTTCTGGAATCTTTGCTGAAATTTCTTTGGCTCCCAGGTCTTCTCTTCGTCCTGGTCCTTGGACGGAGTAACTTCATTCGATGTTTTTACCTGAGAAAGATGAAGGAAAAGTTTATTCAATAAGAAAAAAGCACGGCCAAGAAGGAATTGAAGCATGCAGGTGGATGATCGAGAGTTTGTAGTTGTACCTCATCCTCGTCGACTGGTTGGATAGGTGGCCTGATATCAGCAGCAATGCTGGGATGGTTAGGGTGGGCGCCGACTGCATGGTGCAACTTGGCCACCGCTTCCTTCACCTCCGCAACCATGGCGCCGTCACGATCAATCCCAACAAACAGCCGCCTAATAGAGGGAAGGTTCCCCAGACCGAAGAAATAAGCACTGTTGCCATCCTCAATTGCCTTCTGCACGCCGAAATTGAAGAGAACTGCTTCCGCCCTCGGCAAGGCTCCCTGCTGAAACATGATCTGCCTAGGCGACTCGCAGTACAAGGAGAAGGCTACCAGGCAGTGGAACCTGGCGTCGGCACCAATGGGTAACAGCCTTTGCGTCTGCTGGGCACTATGCAGTGCAAGGATACGAAGAGCTGGTAGGCTCCCAAGGACCCTCAGGTCCTCCGGCTGAACTTCCTTTAGACCAATGATCAGCTCAGAAAGGTTCCAAAGAAGGGCGGGCTCTCTTTCTAACCACGCTGGCATTTTTGAGAACTTGCCAAGCATGAACAAGTCAAATGTGCGAAGGTGTGGAGGGGGAACCCAGCCTTCTCCCAGGATATCTATGGATGGAAAACACCCACGAATAACTACACTTTGGATCTTCTGTAGCTTGGATAGACACTCCACGAAAGCTTCCTCCAGCTCTGAGCTCACATTCTGCTCAAACTTAATTTTGAGCTCCCTCAATCTATCGAGGTTCCGCAACTCTTTCATGATGGTCAGGGAGGCAGGGACCCTTCTCAGCACCTCCAGGGATGTCAGGTTACCCAACCCACCAGCTGGGAGCCTTGTGCGGTAGCCATCAACATGTAGACATATCAATCTTCTTAAGGCATAAATAGTCCATGGAAGTTCTTCCAGATCAGGATTATGTCTTACATCCAGCACCTGCAAGAATCGAAGCTTTCCGATTTCTGCCGGGAGCTCACAAATATCTGCACCAGCTAGACCCAGGTACCTCAGGTGAACCAAATTCCCGACATCTCTAAGTGTATTTTGGTTACTTTCCCCAAGGTGACAACCACTTAGATCCAATACACGCAAAACGTCAAAGCTAGAAAGAGTTGGCATTAGATTCTTAGCAGGCTCAAAGATAGTAATAGACCTCACTTGTGATATACCCATGGAAGCAAGAGATGAGGTTTGTTGACCTTCCCTCTTACTTTGGAGGGATAGCCTGCGAATTTTCCTTTGAGAAGACATGAGATCCTCATCTTGATCCATTATAGTAACAAAGTTTTCTTGACTAGACAAGGAACATATGAGCTCAAGCACCATATCATGCAAACGACAACGTGTGACATTGCCTTTAAAATCTATGCACGGTTGGATCATACCTTTGTTCACAAGCTCACTGAAGTAACTGTGCCCAACATCAAATAAGTTACCGTCCTTAATTTTATGTTGGATAAAACCTTCGGTGATCCATTTCCATATCAAATCATCTCTATGTATATCATGATCTTCGGGATATATACTTAGATACAATAGACATGTCCTCAGATGGCAAGGCAGGTTATAATAACTTAGGGACAATATTTTCCTCATGTTCTCCACGTCCGGACTATTTACAAGTCCAGAACCAATAGATTCACATACCTCATTCCACTCCCTTGGATTTACCATCTTACTGGGTTTATCCAACAGACTAGCCATGGTAATGATAGCTAATGGCACACCGCCGCATTTTTTCAAAATCCTCAAAGATACTTTAGCCAATTGTTCAGGACATTTGGCCTTAGAGCCAAATATTCTTCCATAGAACAATACTTGAGAACTCTGTAGGGTGAGGGGATCTAGCTTAAAAGAACCACCAACTTTTGTGGCAATATCAAAGTCACGAGTTGTTGTGATTATTCTGCTTGCACAACTATTCTCATTCAAAGCACATTTGATTATTTGCCATGATTGCATCTTCCATATGTCGTCAATAACAATGAGGTACCTGGGTACGGCAATAAATTAAGAACCATAATAAATACTACTTAGTTAATTAAGTGAAATATATCTAATAAACATGTAACTTTTTGAATGCCACTACTAGTTAGCTAGTGCACAAAGAGTGCATATTTAGGAATTAGGATAGGTACAAAATGAGGACACAATCAGTAAACACATATATGAAATTTTTAAAAAGCACATTTACAAATGTTCCCAAACATCTATTCATACTGCCAACATTCTATGTAAAGGGTGAGAACTAGTGGTGAATAACATATTATGAAAATTACTAGTTTGATATACTCCCTCTATCCCAAAATAACTGTCTCAACTTTATACTAGCTCTAGTACAAATTTGTACTAAGCTTAAGACACTTATTTTGGGACGGAGGGAGTATAAAATACAGAATCACACCGTGATAAAATATATGAAATTTGAATGAAGGCAAAATTTTGTGAAGATGGACAAATGGACGGAGATATGAATTATTAACAGGAATTAGTATTTTCATTATCCCCAAAAGACTTTGAGAATTGTTACTATTATAAAGCTGATGGATGGGCGAAGATAGCAAGAGACACAAATAATTTAGTTGTTCCAAATTGATTTATTTGCCTTGCGAACTTAGGATGACATTTTTTGCACTGGGTGTACTTGGACAGGGACACAAATAGAATATATTCTATTATTGAATGTGTGCATAGGGAAATGAGTAAGGTGTGATTGTTAAGTACCTCTTGTTGCTAAGGAACATTCTCAGTTCATCGATAAGTTGTTCTTCATCCCATGACGCTTCGTTGATATGCGCATACTTTTGCTGATCAAGCTGATGTAGCATCTTCTTGAGTATCCTTGTTATCACAGGATTCTGAGAAAGAGAAACGAAGGCTGCACACTGGAATTGTGACTTGAGGCTGTCGTAGACAGCTTTCGCGAGAGTTGTCTTGCCCAAACCACCAAATCCAACAATGGAGACTACCTCCGTTGGAGTTTTTTCATCTGTCAACCTCTTAATCAGCTCGTCCCTCGGCTCATCTATGCCAACAAGGTCGGTGACCTTGTTGTAAAGAGCTGATAGACGAGGATCGAGAGTTGTCGCCGCGGCCACATTCACGACGAGACCATCGACTCTGTACCTGTCACGTCGGGCAGCCACGTGCTGCAGTTGCTCCTTGATATCCTTGATGGCATCAGCGATGCGACGCCGTGTCTTGCCTTTGGTAAACAAGGTGGCCATCTTGTTCACGAGCAGCTTCAAGCCGTCGGAGTCGGGGGCGGGCTCAAAGCCGTCCACACGCACCAGGAAGCGATCAACCACATCCTCCATGTGGTAGGACAAGTCCCTGACGTCGCTCGCCCAGAGCCTGACCTGTTCGTCGAGCTGCTCCAGGGGAACTCCGGCCACCTTGTGCAGGGCAGCATGCATGCTCCTCATCTCGTTTGAGAGAGAAGCCACGTCTTTCTTCACGCCCTTCTGCAGCTTGTACTCCTCCTTGAGGAGCTCGCCAAGTTTGGGGAGGAGTGATCCCATGGCCCCTGTTACAAGATTCATGGCAATCTCTCTCGTTGTTTCTCTCAAACTTAGCTCTCGCCCAACTTTGCTTTGCTGTTCGCTTGGCAAGTGCGAATGGGTGCTAGCTGTGTGGGAAAGGCTGCATATGCATGGTCGCTCTTTATAGAGGCATAGAGCCCCAGCTAATCCTCTTGGAAGACACATTGAGGTACCAGAGAAAAGAAAGTTTTGCCAGGACCAGTTCTCTTGAACGAAGAGGTGAGCCTATTTTATGCACCACTCCATATGGTTGTTTGGATAACAAAAAGTAGCGCAACTGCAAGCTCGATTTCGCAATTTTCAAATAGACCAGCAAATTGTGGTTATCCCGCAATCTAAATGTTATGAATCTCCATATAAATCTGGGAATCTACCAGAAATATTGAGAAAAGCAACATGGTCTCGCATTAGCCCCAGTAGAGCAAGAAACAATGTTCCATACATATTTGGCAGCTGAGGAACCAAAGATGATGTGGTGTATGCTTTCAGGTTATGGACAGAAACGATGCAAATGGTCGCATGTCCAGTTCATTTTAATCATGTTGTCCTTAGTGAGAATGACATTATGCCAAATTAACTAAAGCCTTATTTTGATTTTGGCAGGAATCTTGGTCTTTCATAAGTGGTTGAAGGATCTATCTGGCCCAGCGTCACATAAATGTGCATACAAGGATTTGATAGATAATTTTCCTCTCTTGTTCCATTTCCATTTAGGCCTGTTTTCATTAGAATTTAGGGTAACCCTAGCAAACATGCTCGTGAGTTAATGTAACTTGATGATCATCAATCAACCATCTCTTGAACTCAAGATTCCAGTTCAGCTTCACAGTGCACCTCGTATCTGCTCTTTCAGTGAATTATTCCCACACCAAATATCATTCCAAAGTCTGTCATTCGTTCATTCTATGCCACCAGAGTTTTTTTCTTAGGCGAGATTTTTGGAAGCCGGCATTTTTGTTAGTCCTTACCGGATGTTTTCTTTTAATAATTTGAATTTAAGACCTACCGAAGTATCAAACATACTGCGTATGCATCCTGCAACACAGAGCGGACCTTGCCCTGGTGGAAATAGCTTCTTAGCTCTATACTCCCTCTGTAAAGAAATATAAAAGCATACTCTTAAAGGTGGAGTGCTATTTAAGGTGACATGATAAAGATCTTCCACCTGCTGTTTACTGTCTCTGCCAGGCAGTGGGCCTTCGCGGTTAATAACAAAAAAGGTGGGATCCCATGACCTTGGCACACCTTGTGTACCTGACCCACAACTGGAAAATGAGCAAGCTTGTGGAAGATATACGTATATTAGATTTTTTAATGCAACAAAAAATGGATTCAAAATTCATCTGAATTATTTCAGGCAAAAAAACCGAAAGCTCTGAGAGTTTTCAAAAACGAAAATACTAAAAAGTTGATGTCACGGTTTTAAGCATGGAAATTAAACGTTTTTCATGGAAAATTACATTGCCGTAAGGATGACAACTGAACACGACGAGGATTTGCCATGCTTGATAACAAAAATTGTCATCCTCACGATAACATAATTTACCATCTCAGACGTTGGATTTGCCATGATGAAAAATCTATTGTTTGATTTGTAGCAGATTCTTCAGAAACCGGTTCTCAGCCCCAACCGATAAGACGATATTCAAATGACTATAAGCTGGCATACGTACGGTACAGCTAGCGATGGGAGAAGAGGTCAAAGGTGGCATGCCGACGGTCTGCACTTTGACAGGAAGTGATCCAAATTGCTGAATACATAATGCTCTAAACCAGCAGTGCACAGCCTGCGCCCTATCCACATAACTAAACAGCTAGGTGCTGTACTTACAAAAATCTGTAGACCATGTAGACGTGATGGCATCTACATGGTTTTATGTGCAGGTCAACAGAACTCAAAGTTGACATATATATTGGAGTTCCAGATTTTGATTTCTTGTGGGGGAGGCGACCGTATGAAATCGACAGCTGCCCTTAATTGGCTGCTTAGGGCATCTCCAAAGGAGACCTTCAAACCTCCGGTATGTGTCCGGGTTGTGGTGTCCGGACCATTTGTGGCAAATATGGGAACTAATATTGGAATCCGGACATACATTTCACCAACAAAACATAACCACGTGGTCCTCCTCTTTTCCCTCTCTTCATTAATGCATGGTCCCCTCTCCTCTCTCTTCTCCAACCGAATAAATAAGGATCATGTGCGTGGACCAAGTCTCGACATAAAAACAGACATATACCGAAGTCATTTGCGGATCAGCTTTGAAGATGCTCTTAGCGTGCATTCAACTTACTAGTAGATGAAGGATCATGTACAACTAGGGAAGCGAAAGGTGGCATGTTTGATCCTATCGTGTTATCTACAGTACAAGTTTTACAGTGGTTGGACTCTTTTGGAACCGTTCGTTGATCTCAATCTAATGGCACACAAATACCTAGTACTGGGTAGTACTCGGATGAAAGTATTTGAAAGTACTAAAACTTGTGGGGTCAGTACTAATGACAATGTGGGGACGCATTTTAATCTAGGGGCATTTTAGTCTTAGGAATTTTTTCCACCCGCCGCCCCTCTCGTCCAATGCAAAACCGCCACCCGTCTTGTTCATTGCAAAACCGCCACCATTGTCCTCCCCTCTTCCATCACCATTACACAACCACGGCCATTTCCCCCTTCCTGCATTCCAAGTCCACCGCAGCCATCTCCTCCTTCTCGCCACCGCAACTTTGCCCTTCTCCTCTTCCACATCCACTCCCCCTCTTCCATCGAAGCAAGAACCTCGATGGAGCAGCAGATCGAGCAGATCGCCGGCGGTGAGAACGCCAAGTTCGTCAAGATCGCTGGCGGCGACCATGTCTGGTTGAGGGAGACCCGTTCTTGGTTTGACAACACAAGGCAAATGAACTGGACGGCAATGGCCACTCTCAAGGAAATCACGAAGAAGGAGAGGACAAAGCTTTTTCCCCGCCCACACAACCCAAGCGCAAGATCCAGATCCTCCTGTGGGCGATGGAGCAGGCGGATTTGCCCAATGAGTGGGTCATGCGGAGGTGGTGGGCGTTCAGATCCAGGGTAGAGCATCCACTGGATCAGGAAGCCACCGTGCACGAGGTGTCGTTGTAGATTGTGGAGCCTCCAACCGAGTCACCGGAGACTCCGAAGCGCAAGAAGAGGAGGACAGTGGTCGCGACCTCGCTTCCCCGCTGTTCTCCATGCTTCCCTCGCTGCTCTTCTCATCTAAACGGCGGCGGTACAGTTGTTTAGAGTAAGCTTCCCCACTCCTAATCTTCCTACTGCTCGTGCTTACAGTCATGCTCGTAGTGATGATAATAGTTCAGTGAGGAAATGCTAGATGTCATTTTATTCTCAATAAATTGTATGAAGATTTGAGTACATGCTTTTGGGGGCTGGATTATGATGTATATGAACCCTAGGCTAAATTTGTATGGTTGTAGTGGTAGAATTTGATGTTCACCTGCACTTGTACTCCAATCCATAGCCTCTGGATGGCCAGTGTAATTAGTTGGAAAGAATAAATTATGTTTGAGTATTGCGAGTTCACTAGTAAGTGGTACACTCTAGTTACACACTGAAAATTTTGAAACTAAAATATTTCGGTACTGCAAGTTCAGCACACAATTCTAGATTCTGAAATATTTCAGTAGTGCAGTTTCAGTACACGCACGTAGCCACTGAAATATTTCAGTAGTGCAGTTTCAGTACACGCACGTAGCCACTGAAATATTTCAGTAGTGTAGTTTTAGTACACACGTAGCCACTGAAATATTTCAGTAGTGCAGTTTCAGTAGAGACATGTAGACATTGAAATATTTCAGTAGTGCCCTGTCGGTGATCTCCTGTAAGTGCTTCTTGCATGTGCTATGGCCTACATTCTGTTTACTCTGATCACAGCAGTGATTTTGCATCTTGCAAAGCTCTTATTAATTCAACATTGACTTCTATGAACTTTGTATTCAAATTGGTATCCTACAGTTGTTGTGACAGATTTCCTTGCCATGTTGAAATTACCATACTGTCATTTTTCCAATACCAAATGTATTCAATCTGAAATTTTCATTTATATGCTACAGTTGGAAGCATGGATAGGTTGTTGAAGATGCTGGGCCTCACAATAAAAGTCCCTTGCTCAACCTCAACATCAGATGTTGTTTTGCATTTCTAGTTGTGTCCGTATTTCATGTGATGTATTTGAAGACCAGAAGTTGTTATGCATTAGAAGTTCAATCGGATAATTGTATGTCCTGCAGTCTCTGATTTGTGTTATCTGTTGTGTGTGCATGTGTGTGTGGGATCAAAATCAAATAAGGTTTTGATTCCTATTTTCATGGCCTTGATGCTAAGTTAAGTAGATGCTGGTCACACTGATTAGAGGGAAGGGTGGCGCTTGTGGGAAATATTTTAGGGTTTTATCATCGTGAAAACTCTAGAAAATCAATAAAACCTTGTAAAAGTATGTTGTGTCACCTCCGAGAATTATTTTTAGCATTTTATCGTTGCAAAAACCTTAGAAAATCCATACAAATGCTGACAACCTTAGTAAACTATTGGGTCCATTTACATCATGTCCGGCAAGTTTGTTTGTACGTGCTCCATGTGTGTGAACGACATGTGGGGTCCACATGTTAAAACCCAATAGGCAAAGAAATTGTGATTAATCAACCAGGGGCATCAATATGTGATCGGGAGGGTGTAACCGCTGGTCTGATGCTGCATTTTGTACATAAATTACGCCAACTAGTTTAAGAAATTTTATTTACCTCTCTGAGTGGTGGGACCCAACTATCATTAGTGTCCACGTGTCAGCAGTTAGGAACGGTAACGCGCGGCAAACCGCAGGAGGTGCACGACCGCCACGTCCCCAGTATGGAATGGGAACGGCCGGGTGGGTGAGACAAATTGGCAACCGTAGCTCCTCGAGAGGACAAATCGGCAACTGCGGCCCCTCGGTAACTCCAACCGGCAGGAGTAGTGCATTTCTTCCCCAAATAGGGTAGAAAACCCTGGTCCTCTCCCACTCCATCCACACCACCTCGTCCTCTCCCGAACCCTCCTCCCTTCCTCACCACCCTCCTCCCTTCCTACACCTCCCTCCTCCTGTCGTCGTCGGCCGATGAAGGACGAGCGTGAAGATGCGGCAGACGAGCCGGAGGCAACCATCGGAGCAGAGCAGTCTACTGCCGTGGCTGCCGCCGCGGTTGGAGCGGCTGAGTCTATGCAGGGCATGGTCGGGGAAGATCTGGACAAGGAGAAGGCAAGGCTTAAGCATGAGATTCATGACCAAATCGAGGAGGACTTTCAGGCGAACGCAATCAAGGAGTTTGACGAAGATTTCAGGAAGGGCAGCGACTTCGACGAGGATGCCATCGACGAGCTATCTGAGGTAGTACTCTGTTTTTGCTGTGTTTTTTTCATGGCATTGGGGTTTTTCTTGTTAAGTAGATGAGCATCAATTTGATATGGCCGTGCTAGTTCTACTTACGTAGGATTGTGGGGATGTATCATAGATTTTTTTGTTGGATGTAGAACAAAAACCACCTAGTATTGCTAAAATAGAGATTCATTATCTGATTCCATCACGACATGCTTTATTGATTTACTAAGCAAACTTACATCGGTAATCAACCCAAATACAAGAAAATGTTCATGGCAAGGATACATTAATGAAAGAAGTGGGGTAAACAAGGGATATATGGCAGGATTCTCATAGCTTTTTCTAACGATTGAATTTGCACACATGTTCATAGATGATCAATTTGCACACATGTTCATAGATGACCCATTTGCAAAATCTGTACTGATTTTCAGTTTGCAAAGTAAGTGCTTGTTGGCTTAATATTTTTGGGCTGAAACTTTTCAAGGTGGTTAACCATGATACATAAAAAAATCAAAACATTTCATCTAGCCAATTTTCCCTAGTATATTATCTAAGTTTCATTCATTCATTTGAGCACAATATCAAGATTCGGTTTCTGGACCAGATTTCGCATTCCAAGGAAAGTGCATGCAAAACCTATCCAAATGCCTCCAGATTTGGCACTCCAAGGGAATTACACCTGTAACAAGTATCAAGTATCATTAAATGAAGCCACATCATGAATTCTTCCGTGTGCTAATTATGTACTACTTGCGCACTAATCTATCAATGCAACTATTCCACCATCCATATTTATGCATGTCAATTTCTTTGGCTCAAATATGTATGTGCATATACGCCTTATTTTCAGCAAATATATAGTTGTCATGTTACACATGTGTACTTTCCAAACATTGTAATTAAGAGCAATGTAGCAGAATAGATTAGCTGAGTTCTTCTGTGTGTACTAATTCACAGGAGGATGACAACGACGTGGCCGACGACATGGACAACAGGCACAACAAGAGCCGCTACACCCTGAGGCATCTGATTGCTGGCAAGATCAAGTATCGTTTCTTTGGAAAGATTGGGTTCCCTTTCTGTTCCAAGGTGATCGGTGGCGGCATAGATGGCATGATCTAGCATGCCATCAACACTAGCAATGGACATGGTAGGAAGCGTCAGGCCAGTACTCTGGCTAAACATGCGGCCTACTGACGCTTCCTCCAGATTGTCAAAGTCAATGAGCCCTACTACATCCTGCCGGTGCAGAAGGGAAAGAAGTGATGTGCTGCTAGAGTGCTGCCGCTGCCCCAAGACCATTGTGTCCTTTTATGTTATGTATGTTTGTTAGTTGTTTGACTCTAAAACTTATGTCCTATGGTGTGTCTGAACTTATGTTGTGCGGTGGTTAATCTGCCATTTATCTTAAGTGTTTGTTGCTACTCTGGTTTAGTGTTCTAAGTTATTAATACTATTTTGCTGATGCATGTTAAGACTTGTACAATGCTAGATGCTTAGGGTGGTACCGGTGTCTATTTTTACTATCGTACGGTGATGCATGCTAGGAACTCTACTACTATCACTATGGTAGTTATAGCTTGGCATGAATCTGTTCAGTGTATAACTAAGGATGTTCCTGCCATATCTATGACCAGTTACAACTGAACTATGCATTAGTTTCTGTCAAAATTAAAGCATGCAGATGATTTTCAATTGAAGCTTTGTACTGAGGATGCATTAGTTATTGCAATAAGTAGATGATGCTCATGATTGCCAAAAGTACCTATTTTCACTTTCTGATAAGAGCTGAACATGTAACAAATAATGCTAAAAGTAGAGCATGAGCATGAACATGTATGAATTGATGCTACCTAATTGTGTTTGAATGGGCTCAACATGACCGGTGTTGGTTTAGGTTCTCTGCGTGCCCGTGATGATAACGAAGACACTTGCTTGGCTATGGTCTCGCTGTCAAATTTACGTTTCAGTTTTTTAAGATTGTTTGTTTTTTATGCTTCCTCGGAGTCGACATTCTTTCTCGGGCGTCCATGTGATCTCTTCCTTTTGGGGGAGTTGGGTGTAGCGGTATCCTTCTAGGAGTTGGATGTGTCGGGTTCGTTGGAACCATCAGGATTGTTGACTATTTGTACATCGTCTTCTGAACCATTAGGTTGAACTGCTTCCTAGGAATCGTACACCTCCTTCTGTAGAAGAGAGAGTGGTGAGTTAGTTCAAATCATGAGACTTATGAAAAAAATGTAATATTCTTGATGTAGCGCTAACTGTTATGGGGAAGTTATATGATTCGAGGCGAAGCGCGTTGCAATTTGAATGCAGTAAGGCTGTACATATTTTCCATCTGAAAATATCTATCCTTGCGTATATTCGATAACCGACACGTATGTCAGCATAGCTTTCAAGCCAAACAAAGTACAAATTTAATTTAGGCATTCAATTACCTGGTTCAAAATATCGGTCATTTCATCCCCGTTCCATGACAACATGTATTGCGGTGTCCAAACCGCACAGGAAGTCCTGCGATGTTTAGTTAAAGATCAGTAATCTTATTCGTGTAGGCAAATAATAATTTAGGAGGTCATGCGTACTCATCGGTCTGTTGTGGTATGTTCTCATAGCGTAGTTTGGTCCATTCGGCAAAATTGATGTTCTTAGCTGGTGATATCAACCCATTCTTCACAGCTTCGTTGATGCACAACTGAATCGACTCCATCTAGTGTACGACGAGTTATACATAGGGTTACGGTACTTTGGGAGCTCATGTGCCATGTGGATCAAAAGAGGCAG
This sequence comes from Hordeum marinum, assembly GCA_022496015.1. NCBI lineage: Eukaryota > Viridiplantae > Streptophyta > Magnoliopsida > Poales > Poaceae > Hordeum > Hordeum marinum. The sequence goes on along the minus strand of CM039674.1, from coordinate 502,060,151 downwards.
CAAGAAAACACTTACAAGAGAATCTTCCTTGGTCTTGTCACAATAATAATTCAAGGAGTTCAGAGTTTGGATCTCTTCTTTGTCAAAATTAAACATCATTAGTATCCACTGGTTTGAGTGTACATTCAGTGGGACATGCACCTGCAGTAAAATTTGGGTTGGGGTGAGAACCAAACATTTTCGTGTACAGTGCGTACAGAAACTATGAAAGTGAGGAAAACGTGTACCTTTCGGCGCCTTACAAAATTTTCTGCTACATGAGCAACCCATGAGGCTGCACGTCCAACAGGAACCACCCCCTTCATTCTTAACAGCTTTTCGGTTTCTTGAGGGGATATAATTGTGGTAGTATCATTCTCAATTTGGCTAATGCTAGCATATGCCATAATAACCTGCCAAATTTTCAATCTTACAATAATAAGAAAGTAGTTGTAGTAATGATGTAGACTGGAGTATAAGGGGCTTACATCATCATAAATGTATTGGTTGTTCAAATTTCGCTTCAGTTTTTCTGCTGTGAGGGTAATGTCTCCGATTATAGCTATTTCAACAGGGTCGTATGTTACGCGGATGTAAACGGCTGTCTCCATGTCCTCTTTCGTGAACTTGTAATCATTACCAAAGACAGGTTTCATCGGAGTTAATCGTAGTTCCTCATTGTTTTGCGTCACATGTCTTGCACTTGGTGTAGTCGAAGTCCCTGCCGTGAATTCACTAGACCTAGGAGTTGCTGTGAAGGATGAATTGCACACATTTACTTGATCCTACATTGAAAAAAGGTCGTTCATCATTAGTTTGTTACTTTTAGATATTAACGTGTTGTGCCATAATGATCACCTACACGCCTGTTTTCTGTCACACTGATTGTCGGCTGCCTGTAAATTGGTATTTTAATTCCTGTAACAATGCAAACTATAATTAATATAAAGTAACATATTCATACAAAATATAAAATGCACATTATGACATACATGGACTTCCCTCCTTAAGTCTTTAATTTCGTCCTCGGCCTTCGACAACCTAGGATTACTGCCAGTTTTAGTCTTCATGTCGATCAAGACTTCGCTCAGCGTCTGGTATTTGGCATCAAATATGTGCTCAGTTTCCATTAACTTCCTACCTACCTTCTTTTCATAATCAGCAAAGCATGCATGCATGGCTTGAACTATCATGTCAATCTGTGTAAACAAAATAAAAGCCCGTTGATAACATTAGCTAAATGAATGAGCTTCGATGACAACTATTTGTGATATTGCAAAAACAAATCGTCTTTGGAGTACATACTTGTTGGCTACTAAATTAATGCCCTTGTGATGGTGCTTGATACGAATCATGTTCATGCACATGTTCATCATTTTTTCTTGCAGGATTATTTGAATTCTCGGACGGTCGTTGAGGAGCACAAATTTCCATGACAACCTTTTTTATAAAATAGAATGAATCATTAGTAGCAACTAAAAATTCGAATATAGAAAGTTCAATTGTAGATAGGTACCAACCCGTTATGAAGACCTCCTTTCTCGTAAGCATCGCTTCTTAAAGTAGCCATGCTTTCGTCCCATCGTGCGATCAATGGAGGGGGTCGGTTTCCATTTGTAGATGTGGCTCTATATCCTCCTCTTCTATCGGAATGCCAAATATACACTGCACGTCCTCTTTTGTTATAGGAATTGGCGTTTTACCGATGGTAATGGATTGTGTGTCCATATCGATGCTCTTGGCTAGTCTTACCAACATTATGCGCCGTAGATTCACTTCATGCATTTGGGTTAGACCGCCAAGACTGGTTTCTGATATGATGTACTTTTTGTGGTCTGGTGACAACAGTTTCATGGTTTTTCCGAACCTTGTCTGTGAGCATGCTAACTTCATATGACCATGCTTTTTGGCGAGATCCTGTTACATGCCATTAAATTTTATTGAGTATACATGAAGTATGTGTACCAAAAAATTATACACAAACAGTCAATTACTTACCGCATCGGTAATTTCGGAGATGGGCTTTTCTCCATTATGAACACTTGTATCTAAAACGGACATTGCTGGCTCATATGCAATGATATAAACCGGGTCAATTAATCTTAAAAAAAATTGGAAAATGAATAACAAAATTAGCATTCAATTAATTTTAACAAAATTAACTGGGTCATTTAACATATGATCCACTTATGAGTTTAAGCACAAAACCTATTTGGTCGTGCATAAAATAAACACAGTTTAACAAGGGTATCCAATTGCTTAACCATGTGAAGTTGTGCAAAACCTATGAGGGTTCAACTACTAAAGGAGCGGTCCACAATGATTAAAAAGAGCTACGATCATGTAATATACCTTCTCTCGCAGACGGTGGCGCCGAGTTGATGGCGGCAGATAGTGCATCGCAAACTATAAGTGCCGGTATAGCGCGGTCGACGGCGGCAAGGAAAAACGGCGCGTTCTCGCGAGGTGGCGAGAAGAACACTGACGTCCGACCCCTCAGATCACGTTGGCGGTGGGCGGTGATTGGTGGCCGCCGACTCCTATATTCCGTGTGCGCCCGGTGGCTCCGATATGATCTTGAAGCGGTCGTGGGAGGTGCGGATGGCTCGGGTGGTTAGAATGTGGAGCTGTAATCGCGGGATTTAGGGAGGGGTGGGCTGCATGAGTTATGTGAGATTTGGATAATATGACTATGATATAAAAAAACAAGAAAATATTGTCCTCGTTTTTTAGGTATTAAAAATGGTTCTTCGTGTCACATATGCCCGAAAAAGGCCATACGTGACAAAACTTGCAAAAAATGTTGAAAATAGTTCAAAATTGGCGTATACATGTACTAATGACCATACAAATGCTGCATGTGACGAAACTTACAAAATTTGTTGAAGATGGTTCAAACTTGGCAAGTAGCCCTAACATCGCCTAGACTTGTCACCCTGAAGATGGTTTAGGGTTTAGGGTTTAGGGGTTTAGGGTTATTAGGGTTTAGGGGTTAGGGGTTAGGGGTTTAGGGTTATAAGGGTTTAGGGGTTTAGGGTTTAGAGTTTACGGAACTATGTTTGTCTTAGAGTGAACCTAGCACACACACTGGACATCGGTGGAGCGTTGGTCTACAATGTATTCCCTCCGGTAGCATCGATCCGGTCCGTCCACTGGCTCGGCAGAAAAACTTCATGCCACATAGAGCATGCATCCATCCACTGGACCAGATTGTTGTTGGGTTGGTTTCATACAAGTGAGCAACCCAGCTAGTGCTTTCGGGGTCTTGGTAGACTAGCCCGGAAATGCGCGTGTCAGAGATCCACACATATGCCAGAAAAAAGGCCATACGTGACAAAACATGCAAAAAAATGTGTCCTCGTTTTTAGGTATTAAAAATGGTTCTTCGTGTCACATATGCTAGAAAAAAGGCCATACGTGACAAAACTTGAAAAAAATGTTGACAATGGTTCAAAGTTGGCGTATACATGTACTAATGACCATACAAATGTTGCACGTGACGAAACTTACAAAATTTGTTGAAGATGGTTCAAACTTGGCAAGTAGACCTAACATGGCCTAGACTTGTCACCCTGAAGATGGTTTAGGGTTTAGGGTTTAGGGGTTTAGGGTTTAGGGGTTTAGGGTTATTTGGGTTTAGGGGTTTAGGGGTTAGGGGTTAAGGGTTTAGGGTTATAAGGGTTTAGGGGTTTAGGGTTTAGAGTTTACGGAACTATGTTTGTCTTCGAGTTATCCTAGCACACACACCGGACATCGGTGGAGCGTTGTGCTACAATGGATTCCCTTCGGTAGCATTGATCCGGTCCATCCACTGGCTCGACAGACAAACTTCGTGCCACATAGAGCATGCATCCATCCACTGGACCGGATCGTTGTTGGGTTGGTTTCATACAGGTGAGCAACCTAGCTAGTGCTTTCGGGGTGTTGGCAGACTAGCCCGGAAATGCGCGTGTCAGAGATCCTCACATATGCCAGAAAAAAGGCCATACGTGACAAAACTTGCAAAAAATGTTGAAAATGGTTCAAAGTTGGCGTATACATGTAATAATGACCATACAAATGCTGCACGTGACGAAACTTAAAAATTTTGTTGAAGATGGTTCAAACTTGGCAAGTAACCCTAGCATGGCCTAGACTTGTCACCCTGAAGATGGTTTAGGGTTTAGGGTTTAGTGGTTTAGGGTTTAGGGTTTAGGGTTATTATGGTTTAGGGTTTAGGGTTTAGGGTTTAGGGGTTAGGGGTTTATGGTTTAAGGGTTAGGGTTTAGGGTTATAAGGGTTTAGGGGTTTAGGGTTTAGAGTTTACGGAACTATGTTTGTCTTATAGTGAACCTAGCACACACACCGGACATCGGTGGAGCGTTGGTCTACAATGGATTCCCTCCGGTAGCATCGATCCGGTCTGTCCACTGGCTCGACAGACAAACTTCGTGCCACATAGAGCATGCATCCATCCATTGGACCAGATCATTGTTGGGTTGGTTTCATACAGGTGAGCAACCCAGCTAGTGCTTTCGGGGTGTTGGCAGACTAGCCCAGAAATGCGCGTGTCAGAGATCCTCAGATATGCCAGAAAAAAGGCCATACGTGACAAAACTTGCAAAAAATGTTGAAAATGGTTCAAAGTTAGTGTATACATGTACTAATGACCATACAAATGCTGCATGTGACGAAACTTACAAAATGGTTTAGGGGTTTAGGGTTTAGGGTTTTAGGGTTTAGGGTTTAGGGGTTTAGGGTTTAGGGTTTAGGGGTTAGGGGTTTAGGGTTATAAGGGTTTAGGGTTTGTATGGATTTTTTCGGTAAAAAATGACCGAAAAAAGCCGCATGTGACAAAACTTGCAAAAATTATTGAACATGGTTCAAACTTGACATGTAACAACTAACAATGGTATGCAACCAATATGAACGTAACGTTTGGCATGCATCAAACCAAGTAGCCACTATTCCTACAAAAAATTTGCCACTAATTGCGCCAAACATATCTCGTAATGATCTTTTCCATGATAAACGGGGCAACAAGCGCAAGTTAAGTTGGCTCCGGCTGCTGTGATATGTGGTTGGTCCCGCGGTGAGTGGACATGTTTTGGAAGCCCCCAAAAGATCGTGCATCGAAGCGCATTACTTCGAAATAACTAACTAACCCTACAATCACGGATATATACCTTCCCATTCTAGCGCATATCTACCCTATCTTAACCGTCCCCATCTACTTTGTTTTTCCTCACATACCAATCACCGGGATCGGGCCATCACTTCTCATTCGACCACGCCGACGCCGGATTAAAAAGGTCTCCTCCATGGCTCCTCCCATCTTCTCTTGCAGTGTTGATTATTGTTTCCATTGATTCGACCAAGAAGTCATTTCCGAAGAGATTAGAAAATCCAGCTTTTTCCATAGTTGAGTAGTTCTGGTGTCATGCAAGAGCTTTTTTGATTGATAGTTTGTAGTAGTTGATCGTACGAACTAGTTATGAATATATTTGGTCGATGGTATTGTTAGGAATTAATTGGATGAGGTTGTGGATACAGTTTTGGTAATGAACATGTGTAAGTCCTATGTCACTGATTATTTTACGTGGACATTAGTGAAGAAATTTCTTTGATTTTTTCCCTTCAAAATTTGATTTAGTCACTTAGATGTGCCTTGCACAGATGAGTTTGTTGACATATGAGGTTTGCATGAAAATCAGCAGTGAGTTTGTCTCACATTTCATACTATGGGTATATCTGTTGCTTTAGGGACCATGGTCTTAGAGGCGCATAACAACCGTGCGGAGTACGACAAGTCTTTGCATGAAGCGCGCTGGGAGATCGACTTGAAGGTGCAAAAGGATCGCGCTGAGGTAGATAAGAAACTCAAACAAGAACGTTCATACGCGGACATGATGATAAAGGAGGAGCGTGAGCAGTTATCCCGTAAGATGGCGAAGATGCATGATGAGATTGAAGAAAAGTGTAAGCAGGACCGTGAGGACATGGAAAAGAAGTTTTTTCTTGGCTACAAGGAAATGCATCAAGTGTTGCAAAAAGACCGGAAGCTTGTGGACAGTATTATACAAACAGAGCGAGTCAGGATGCATGCCAATTTGTTGCAGGCACGTGCGGATATGGACAGTAAGCTGCTACAGGAGCGGTCGGACATGGATTATAAGGCCATGCTGGAGAAGGTCTGCTTGGAAGGACAGATGCTAGAAGACCGTGCGGTCTTACTGGCACAACTTCAATTCCACAGTAATCCACCCCGACAACATGTCTTCAATTATTCTCCCCCTAGAAGTATCTCGCACCGATTGTACATATTAAGGACCTAGATATTTTATGATACAAACATCTTCAATTTGTGGCTAACCTTATGTCGGGGATTATATGTAGGGTAAGCATCATGAGACGGCACAATCCCCATTCACTCGAGACCATGCGATAGAGTCACCCGTTCAATGCCACATCACTCCACCCCAACAACATATCTTCAATTCTCCCATTGTAAGTACCTCGCAACGATGACATACCCAAGATATGGTATGACCTTTTGAAACTTGTGTGTAAACCCACGGTCGACGTTTCATACGCAGGATAAGAAACCTGAGATGGCACAGTCCCCAGTCACTCCACATGAAGGATACAATCCACATAACAAGGTGACAAGGTCTGAGATGGCACAATCCCTAGTCACTCCACATGAAGGATACATTCCACAAAAGAAGGTAACAACGCCGCAATATTGCTATGCACATAAACAATTATGTTTGCCCCTTTACTCATTGAATGTATTAACTTCGATGTGAGATACTAGGTGCTCATCATGGAATTTTTAGTTCATTGGGATGATGAGATGTCACATGTCCCGAGATCATACTGTGAGGACAGACCGGCAGAAGTGAGACTTAATGAACCCGACAAAGTGACCTATGATCTCATTATGAGTGAAATGAGAACTTCTTTTGATTGCAAAATGGGAGCAGAACTGTACTACTTCTTACCCGGGTCTGCGTGAAAGCTGCCAAAAGGAATGATCTTGATTGCAGGACCAGATGATGTAGCAAAAATGCTTTCTGATATGAATGGCAGCAAGACATGTCACTTGTACATTGTGTACAATAGAACTACGGGTCGTTTTTCCGAGGATGACATTGATCCAGAGGTTCAAATTGTACATGTTACATGCATGTAGTTTATGGATACATCATTTTTGAGTTGTTACTAATACCATTCCTATGGTTTTTTACAGGAAGTGAGAATCCAAGAATTGGAGGGCCTTGCTAGAGAGTTGGCGAGAAAGAAGAAGAACAACTTCAGTTGTATGGTTACATTGATGTTAAGCAGAAAAAGATTGAAGAACATGGCTCATCGCCAAGCCCGACGCAATCTCCAACGTCCAAATGGAAGAGGTCACTGGATTTTGGCAGCGGAGAAGACCATATATAGTAGGCTCAATGATTTTTTAACCAGTTTAAGCTTCAAACCAGGATTATTTTGTTTCAAACAAAGATATTTTCGGTTTCACACTATGTTCGCAATTATGGTACAATTTATTAATGAGACAGTTCTTTGAACAACAATGTAGCGAGAATTATTCATTTGTTTTATGATGAACCATATAGTTGTTTCTGAGTTGTTTGTGAGATGGCCTTGCATCTAAACAAGTTTGCACATCACAACGCTGTAAAAATCATTTAAGTTGTCTTTGTTGAAACTGTTTTTTCATGCCTTCCATCTAGACGTGCGTAATCCTTATACCCTACAAAAACCATACAACGTCGAAAAACAATTTCCAGTTGGCATGGATGGTTGTCATGTTGGTACAAGGGTGTAGAAAATAGTTTGGGTCAGTGTGTGTTGCTTCTGATTGTTTATAAGTTGTGACTAACATTGCAATGGAGGTTCCATGTCGATATGTCGCCATACTACAGGACATCAAGCACTTGAGCAGTTCACTTCGAGATGTAAAAATCATTAATGACAGTAGGAAGTTTAATGGAGATGCACATGCCTTAGCTAAAGATGCTGCATCACTACCTCCCGGGCTATTCGAAATACATCGTCATTATTAAAGTTGGACATCAATTGATCACATAGAAAATGGAAACAAAAGATGTCGAACTAATACGGTGACATGGCAGTAGAACCACACTTCACTAAATAACTGTCACGATGAAATAGAATGTAAAGACCACGTCACACAAAGTTGAATGGCACACGACTTTGTTTGGCTCATCGTTGATTCATACTCTATGTAGCCATCAGAGTTCAGCTTCGAGATCCTACAAAGAAGAATAGAATAAATCACATGGACATCAATAATGAGTAAAACCCATGCAAAAAATAAATCAACTGTGACCTGGATTTTCTTTTGGTATCTCTAACAATTTAGCGCATTTACGTCGATTGTGACCTGGATTCTTGCAATAGCCACAGTTATTTCGTGATCTTGACTTCTTTGTCTTTGGCTACAGCCTTTTCTTCGGTGCACCTCGTCGTGGCACATGCATGGGATCCAGAACCTTATCAACTTTCTCCGAGTGTGGCATCAAAGGGCCAAACCTAATGTTGTTATGCTGAGCATTAGTTGACTCCTTGTTGTCAGCTTGTTCAATACTTGATTGCTTGCCATGATGTTCTGCTTGCAAAAGCATCTTTAGACGCTGATAGTCCTCATCAGAGTGGCATGCCTTGAAACTTGCGGCGTGACTACAATTCCGCAACTCGCGGTACCTCTGCAGGCTTGCCGAGTAGTCATACATCTGATTTTTTTTGGTCGGTGCGTATGCACATTTTGCATTCATAGTCCACCTAGTGGGAATGCAATAACTGGGCAGAATTGTTTGGTTTAAAATCCCCAATATGTAAAAAATGTGGGAACATGGTGTGCCTACGCATTCCAGCTTACGGCAAGAACAATTGACCCCATGCAAAATACCTCCTTGCTCCTCAATGCGCACTCCAACTTTTTATCATTCTTTGCTGCTTGGACACAACATAGGTGGAATCTTCTGATCCATCTAGTATCTCTCTGATATGACATTTGCTGATAGCATCTATGCTCCATAAGACCATCTTAAAGACAGTAGGAGTGCAAACTGTTGCGGCGTGTTTCTCAAGCGGCAAAGCATTTTCCTCTGTAAATGGAAGGGACTGCAAGGCTTCGACGTCATGGAGAGCTTCGTTAATCCGTCTTGACGCAAGGCAACGCTCATAGTGCTCTAGCATTTCAAACAACGACATCTTACCCTCAATATGCATATGTAGCATAGAGTTCAAGCTCTCACTCCTCTGATTGCTGCTCAATCCTAGGAAACAACGCCCCTCAAGATATGGAGCACACCACAACTTTCTCATCTGATACATCTGATGCAGCCAAGACTCCTCACTGGTTACTTTATTTCGTTGTAAGAATTGTATACATTTTATCTCATGCTCTTCAATGGAAGAAGTATCATATATGAAAGATCTGAATTCCTCCTTTACGTCGGTATCATGTAGATGACGTACAATGTTCTGCTGAATGTGCCATATACATAGTCTATGGTTTGAGCCAGGCCAGACCACCCTGATTGCTCTCTGCATTGCAAGGTCCCCGTCTGTGATCACAGATATCGGATGCTTCTGTGCCATGCATTCAGAGAAGGTCCGTAACATCCACTCGTATGTCTAGCTTGCTTCATGAGAAATTATACCGCAGTCAAAAATAACAGTGTTGCAGTGGTGATTCAACCCGACAAACGGCACGAATGGCAGATTGTACTTATTGGTTCTGTATGTGCTGTCAAAAACAATGACATCTCCGAAAGCCTCATAGTCAAGTCACGATTGACTATCAGCCCAGAATAGTCCCTTCAGATGGCCAAGCTCTCTACCAAGTACCTGAAGAAAAAATCCGCATCTCGCTCACGCCTCGCCATCATGTGCATGATCGCCGTTTTAGCATCACCGGCACTGATTATCTCCTGCTTATTAGCATGGCAGAAATTATAAATGTCCCTCTTTATGCATCCAACCTTATCAAATCCACCGTATTGAATGCACAAAATATCCATAATACGGTATTTGCGGATCCCAGATTTTTCCATGTCCGCAATCCGCTTTCTGCTCATCGCTAATTCGTCTGTGCGAACGCAACAGACAAGAAAGATCCCGTGGGGCTAGAGAATGGTTGTGCTCATCGATGAAATCCTTAAGAAACCACTGACCTGTTTCCTCCTGTCTCGCAATGACCAATTTAGCGTTACACCCAACACAAGTTAAACTTCGTGGCCTCCTCTTTCTATCTTCCATCTTTCTTTTTATGTGCTTCTCTTCGCGAAACCCTTGACGACTACACACAATTTTCCTTAAAATTACGTAATTGTTGGATCCATCCCACTCAACGTAGCTTCTCCTCACACTAAAACCTTTTTCAAGAGCATATTTGTTGTAGAATTCATAGCCTTCAGCCTCACTATCAAACATCTTGCTGACAACATTTTGATACTCGAACATACACTCATCACTTACATCCGCCATGTCTTCCTGCATAAGACATATGAAATACATAGTTGGTGTTTATCAATGTTGTAGGTGTAAAATAGCTCATAGGCAAAGACAAGTGCATGCAAAAGACTTTTGCTCATTTCACATGTGAGGGAAACCAATCATCAACGTCCAAGAAGTACTATCCTAGCATGAATGATGACACGAATAAACTATATTGCATGCACTATGGAAACCTCGAGTGATGATGACTATAATAAACTATAGTAAGTTAACTATGAAACCAGTATGTCATCTTCCTTTAGTATCTCATCTCAAACGTCAAGTAAGTCACTTTTTTTTCTACGGTACTAAAGGAAGTAAGCAATGGCCTCAACATCTTAGTTAAACAAGCATGATGCGACTAGCTCAAGAGAAACTATGCCACCATGAAGCTTTCCATTCGTTGTTCTTGTCGGTACAAAGATCTCGCATGGCAAATACTGCTAAATTACAACGATCATGTAGGGTTGAGGTGGCACTGCATGCACGGTGGATGGGCGCAAGGGCCAAGAGAACGAGCATAACGCCAAGCCAGATTCATACCTTAAGGATGGTACGTGGGAAGAGATGGGATCCCCCGCCGCCATCGCCGTCGATTCAGCCGGCACAGATCCGGCCTTCTTCTTCTTCGGTGACGGCATGGGGGGGGGGGCTGGGTTTGGTTGGGTGGAGGACGAGGACGATGAATTTTTTCCTCTCACCAGGCACGTCGAGGACGGAGAAGGTCAGCAACACGACGGCGACGAATAGATCGGACGAGCATTGAGAACTGGATCGAGTAGACGTGGATCTGGTCCTCAGTTGATCGGTTGAAGAAAAGATATTTTCCCTGAACCATTATGCCCTTATTAGAATTAACATAATAAATTTAATCAATTTTAATTCCCTACAAGATCGGACGGCTAATAAAAATCTGACGTGTAAGTACTGTTTAGTACTCCGAGTACTAACCCAATCACCGTAAAACAGCTCTATCTACAGATATGATGGTTCAACTTACCGGGCGTCAGGCCTGCTTTGCAATCTCAAACCATGAATATGCAAAGATATGATGGTTCAAATTGATCTGCCGACCTCTCCACAGACCTCGCAATAACCAAATATATATAGCTAAAGAGAAGTGTATGTATGAACTATATCTCTATCTAGTTAGAGTTATTGACTTCATTTAAATAGCAATATCCATGCACTGCTACGTCAATCAGCTGCACTAACTTGGGAATGGAATCTTGCGATAAAAGTACAAACTTAATACTTGGCCGACAACGGTTTCTTCGCTATCCCCTTGGTGACGGAAAATTGCTCGCCTAGAGAAATAATAGTTGGCATGTGGCAGGTGTTGTTGCTATTACTACTGGAAACACCGCGTTTGTTAAGTTTATAGTAACTCAGCAAAACCTAAAAATAGCTCAACATTGTTTTTGTCTAGTTCCATTCTCAGTAAAGAGGACTCGAGTGGAAAGGGATGACAATTCTTAATATTACCGAGTTTTTATTATCGAGTTTTTATTACACTGTGTCTCGTGACTGCGCTGGATGGTGACTGCGGCCTTGCGATCGACATGACAAGCACGGAGTCTCGGACGAGCCACGGCTAATTAGTTGCTAGTGTCGCTGCCGTAGAGAAAATTCATGTGGAGGAGCGTTGAGGAAGAGGACGGAGAGGAGATGGCGAGTGCGGTGGACGGTGACCATGGAGTCACGGAAAAGTGTTCCTGCTGGCGCCGTGACGAACTAGTTGTTAACGTCGCCGTTGAAGAGCAAGTACGTGTAGAAGAGCGTTGACGCACAGGACGGGGAGGAGAAATGCAGTGCGTGTCGGACCATGGCAACTGCGATGGACGGTGGTCGTGGTGCCACGTCCGACACGACGTGCACAAAGTCGTGAGCGAGCGCCCCCATCGGTGGCGCCGCGAACTAATTGCTAGCCTCGTCATCGCAGAGAAAGTCCGCACGAAAAGAGTGGACAGAGGAGGAGAAATGCAGTGCTCGTGTCATGGCAGCGTCAGTGCAGTAGGACGAGAGAGAGGAGGCCAAGATGACCGACCCCAGAAGCAACTCTACTGTAGAAGGATGCAGGTAAGGATGTCAACAGAAACGACGTCGATGTCGAAAGGGATGAATATGAGGTCTGTGAGACAGAGGATAGAGGAGACAAAATACAATGTGTGCGTAATTACGATGTCAGTGCAGTAGGATCGTCGAAACAGAAAACTTGCAACACGTAGTATCGTGTGAAACTGTGTGATGAAGGTGTCGGTCAAAGAAAATTTCAAACGGTCGACCATACACGACGAATTTGACAAAATTCATCCAAAATATGTCCGTACATGAACATAAAATTAAGCATTCACGGTCGACGAAATTATGAATCATAAAAATAAAACCGTAACATCGATGTGCATCTTTTTCGTGTAGAGTTTATCTCGAATCGAAGCACCATTGTGTAGATTAGGGAGGAGGAAGGTAGAAGAAGAACGTATAGAGCTCGCATCCCTCCAGCCTCCTCTCGTGCAGACGAGTCCATTCATGTGCGTTGTTGTGGCTTAGCTCAGCCTGACTCTTAAGAAACTGCCGATATACTGCCGATATGAGCGTGTCCAGCGAGCCAGCCGAGAGACACTTTAAATTCCGTTCGATGAGGACCCAACAGTAAACACAGGTAACCAAACAGCCCAGTTTTTTTTTCCACGCGGGCCTGGTTAGGCCTAATGCAGGCAACTAAACGTGCCACAAGTCATTTGGTCGGCCTTTGATGTATTCACCAACCAATATGTCTCATGTCTCTGTTCCAGTTAACTGAATTGACTTGGCCTTTTATTCTGGATTTCTTTGACTTTGGAGATGATGCAGTGATCTTACGCAAATTTGAAGTCAAACCATGCAAAGTTTGACCAAATTTATATAAAAAAATGAACATCTACAATACTGAAACTATATAGTATGAAAATACATGTCATGATGCATCTGATAATATTGATTTCATATTGTGAATGTTGATATTTTTTAACTTTAAGTTAGTCAAACTTTATAAAGCTTGACTTTAATCATATTTTATATGAAGACTAAAAAAACTAAGGGAGTACATTAGTTTGCTGGTCCCAACTTTTGTTGTAGTTGCCAATGAAATTAAGGAAGATTATCCTCTTTGTTCACCAGCAAGTTGCATCTGGTTAGGTGTTGAAATGTTTGACCTAGAGTTTTCCTCTCGCTCGCGTCGCCTCCAGGGGGGCGACTCGGGCGCCCTAGCCGCTGCCGTCCTCGACCTCCCTCCTCCGCTACTTCCCTGCCGCCACCGGAGGAGGCCGGGGAGCGAGCTCGCCCGGCGAACGGCGGACATCGGGCCTCCCTCCCTTCTTCGCGAGGGGATCCTCTGGCTGAGATGCGACGGCGCCCCTGGGCGTACGGCATGGAGGCGGAGTTTGCGCGCTCGGATGGCGGCCCGATGGGATCCCGGTGGCGCCGCAGGGGCTGGCGGCGGCGGATCTGGGGTTCCCCACCCTAGATCGGTTCTCCTCTGGGTGGTCGGCCTCGAGCGCCGTCCGGCGGCCCTAAGCACTGGTGGGCGTGCGCGCGTTGACTGTCCTCCTTCATGGGGGTAGCAGGAGGCGTTGGCGTGCTACTGGATCGGAACAAGGTGGGGGCGCCATCCCCTTCGTCAGGGATGACGTCCAGGTGGTGGGTCCTTGTGGCGTCGCCGGTGGTGGGGATCTTGGGATCCCGCTCCCGGGGACGTCGCAGGATGAGGTGGCCTGTGAAGGAGAGATGGGTTCTTCAAACAGATCTGGGTGAAAGCTTGCTGTCGGCTACTGCCAAGGCCGGCGATGGTGGCGCTGTCTACGTCGTTCCCTTCCTGAAGGCATCGCTGAGGAGAAGTTCAAGGCCACTCTCTGCTACCTCCGGGGGAAACCCTAGATCAGTAGATCGGATGACGGGGACGCTCATGAAGGTACACACGGGCTCGAGGGACCATTGGTCGGCATCTACGATGGAGCGGCGTTTCCTATGACACATCGACGTCATGGAGTCGTGGTGGCGAGGCGCCGCAAAGTCTCGGCGACGGATGCGTGATGATGAGCGCGCGTAGGTAGGAGGTGTTGTCTGGCGCTGTGGGGGCGTCGACGGCAGGCCTTGCAAGGTCGATGCATTAGTAACTGTTCTGAAGATGGATTGGATGGAAGGCGACGGCAACGATCTATGAGGGTGCGTCGGACTGGTTTGTGCCCCTGACCCGGTATGTGGCTCGGTCGGGGCCCTTTAGATGTTAGTCTAGGTGAGAGGTCTGGGTATGTAGCTCACACTTTCTGCACCCCTTCATCATTGGATAGGAGTAGCGACAGATTTTGCCAAGAGGACAACTTCAGACATATTGATATATTTTTTTGTAAGATCTCTGTGAATAATTAATAAGTGATTGCATGCATCTTCGAGATGTAGAGACCGAGGGCATCCTCCTTTTCTAAAAGAAAAATGTGTTGAAATGTTTTACCATTCTGTTGCATATTTGGGAGTTATTTTTTGACGAAAAGGCAGGATCACTGCTTTTCATTGCGCTTAGAAGGAATAAATGTTTACAAATTGCACGAGAAGTACAGGGGGAGTTTAGATCATGTAGTTACATCAATCAGGTTTTAAGGGTCGTTCTACAATGTGCAGAACTCGCCTTCGACCAGCATCAATCCAATCCTTGGCCTCCACCTGAATTTTCAGAAATAGTGGTCTTGGGATGTAGGAGGAGTTTCTGAAAACTCTGGCATTCCGTTCTTTCCATATGTTCCACCACACCAGTGCGATAATGGATCTCCACGACTTAGCTTGTTCCTTGGCCATTGCAGTACTTGAGCGTTGCCACCAGTTGATCAGGGATTCGCCATCGGTGGCAATCAAACTCTGATGCATGTCCAGCTTTAGTAAGGTAAGGTGCCAAATCTCCTTAGCATAGGGGCAAGTAGCAAGCAATAAGCATGTGCGCAGCGGTTTCAGGCTCTTGAAGACAAAGGGAACAAAGTGGGTTATGCGGCCATCCCTTCTTAGCAAGATTGTCTGCAGTTAGGCAACGATCTTGAGTTGCAAGCCAAATGAAAAATTGGCATTTAGGAGGTGCATCAGAGCTCCGGGCCAACTTTGCAAGTAGCGGCTTGATGTTTGCAACGAGGGTAGCCGCGTACACTGAGCTTGAGCTGAACTGGCCATTTGCAGTCCAACGCGAAGTTAAAGTGTCTTCCTGATTTTGAGCTACCTGCACCTGCTGCAGATCATTCCACATGGTCGTGAACTGAGTGATTGAGTCTTGAGAGAGATTACCCTTGAAGTGCCTCATCCATTTTCCATCAGTCATAGCATATTGGATGGAGATTGTTTTGATAGTGCATTGTTTGAACAAGTCAGGGAACCTCGTATAGAAACTCTCTCTGTTGTGCCAGGGGTCGGTCCAAAACTTGGTGTTGGCACTATCGCCAATGTTGAACATAACTGACGCCTCGAAAAGACACCTGACTGAGCAATTAATCGGAAAAGGCAATCGACGCCAGGGCCGAGAAGTGTCCATCCAAGAGAGCCATAACCATTTGCATCGCATTGCCTCACTTTTTTGGTTCAAACAAGGAATCCCAAGGCCACCAAGCTTTTAGGCAGGCAAACTTTCTTCCAGTTCACTGGGCATTTACCCCTAGTAGCTTCATCTTTGTTTGCCCAAAGGAAACCTCGGCAACATTTTTCAAACTTCTTGACAGCCCAGTGTGGAGGCTCAATAGCCATAATCTGAAATATTGGCAAAGCATATAAAACAGAGGTGATCAGAGCTAGCCTTCCGGTCGTGGGTAGCATAAGCTTGTTCCATCCAGATGTGTTGCGCTGGAGCTTGTCAAAGATTGGCTGGTAATGGATTTTCTGAAGTCTCGTGAAATTGAGAGGCATGCCAAGGTAAGTGACAGGGACTCTTTGATGGGGCATTGCAGCATCGCAGCCAGGTCATGAGTGTCAATACCCTCACACCGGATGTGGTAGAAACTGATCTTATTGAAGTTAGTTATAAGGCCGGAAGCATCTCCAAAGATATCAAGAATCTTCTTAATAGCAGTGACTTCATGAAGGTTGGGTCTGACAAAAATCATCACATCATCTGCATAGAATGAGGCTCTGATTGGCGGTAGGTTCCGCCCAAGGGTGGGGAGCACTTCAGCATTGACAGCTGCTCGCACAATTGCATCAAGAATGTCCATAACAAGGACAAACAACAGAGGCAAGAGAGGGTCTCCTTGTCGCAGCCCCTTCCGATGCAAGATGGAGTCAGTCAGCTCCCCATTGACAAGAACTCTGGTAGAGGAAGAGGCAAGCATTGACGAAATCCAGTTCCTCCACTTTAGGCTGAACCCCTTAGCGGTGAGCACCTCGATCAGAAATTCCCAAGAGACACCGTCAAACGCCTTTTCAATGTCCAGTTTAAGCATGATGGAGGGGATCTTCTTCAAGTAAAGCGATCTGACCATCCCTTTGATGAACAGAAAGTTGTCGTGAATAGCTCTTCCTTTGATGAATGCACTCTGAGACGGAAACACGAGGTCTTTTAGCATTGGTTGAAGTCTTCTTGCTAGGATTTTCATAATGAGCTTTGCAAAAAATGATAGGAGACTGATTGGCCTGTAGTCCCTGGCTTCCTGTGCATCCGGTCTTTTTCTGATGAGAATCAGTGTTGCCGCATTCATACTAGCAAGATTTCTGGAGTTGAACCCCTCAAAATCATGGATCGCATGCATAACATCCCTCTTAATTATGTCCCAGCATTTCTGGAAGAAAAGCGCTGTGTAGCCATCTGGTCTAGGGGCTTTTCTAGGGTTCATGTCCATGACAGCGGCCTTTACTTCTTCGTTAGTAAACGGTCCATCAATGCTAGATAGATCAATAGGGGCAATCCCCAGAGCATTGTAGTTAATGTAGCAGCCTCTCTAAGTTCTTGAGCCCATCACGGTGGAGAAATGCTCCCAAACCGCCTAGATCTTTTCCTCTTGACTAGTCAGCACCATTCCATTATGTTTTAAATTGAGCACAATTTTTTTTGGCGTCTTGTCGATGCTTTGGCTTGAAAGAACGAAGTATTAGCATCCCCATCTTTTAACGAATCGATCCTGGCCCGCTGCCGGCTGTGAGCACGCTGGATAGCCGCAATACCAAGCAAATTCATCTTAAGGGCTGCCCTTAACTATCTCTCCCCATCAGAGACATATCTCTCATCAAGAGCTACATCTAGCCTTCCAATCAGTTCACTGGAAATCGCAGCCCATAGTCTGAGGTCACCAATATATGTTGAGCTCCATTTTCTTAGTGCCCTGGCCGTTCTTGTGAGCTTGCAGTGCAGCCGAAGAGAGGGGTCAGAGCAGGTCGTAGGCTGGGACCAGCAGTCGAGGACCACTTAAGAGAAATCCTCAAAACTAGTCCAGTAGTTGTCGAACCTGAAGTGTCTCGGCGGCTGGTAGGTTGCATCAGTCGATAGGAGCAAGGGGCAATCATCGGAGAGGTCAGTGGCAAGGGCGGCAAGAATGCAACAAGGGTGTGCCGACATCCAAGGATCATTGTAAAGCACCCGATCCAACTTCACCTTCGTGGCGTGTTGCTGTTCATTTGTCCAAGTATATTTTCTGCCATGGAGGTACATATCTCTAAGTTCAAGCTCATTGATAAATCTTCTGAAGGCTGCCATGGTTCTTCGGTTTAAGTTGAGGTTATTCTTGTCAGTGGCATCAGCAATAAGGTTGAAGTCACCAGTGTATATGCACGGTAAATTGGAAGGACATAGAGGTCTCAAATCATCCAAAAATCTCAGCTTATCAAAATCGGATTGAGGTCCATAGACCGTGACAATTCTGAATCTTGCACCCGACAGTTTCCAACAGTAATCCGCGGCAACAAAAAAAAAGTTGGCAATCAATGAGGTCAACATCCACAACATAAGGATCCCAAGCGATGATAATGCCCCCTCTTATTCCATTAGCAGGCTGAAACAGAAATTCAGGGCATCTAGGACCACAGACCTGACTAATGATCGCCCGGTCAACAATAGCTAGCTTCGACTCTTGCAGACAAATAATCGCCGGATTATGCAACAAAACTACACTTCTAACTACCCCACGACGTGCTGGGTTGTTGAGACCCCTCACATTCCAAACTAAGATACTTGAACTAATCATAACACTAGATCAACAGAGACAGCACAACACATACGCAACTTCAGGCGCACCTGCCCCTGCGGCTGTTCCTGACATTGGCCGATTTGGCCAGGGCAGAGAGTGCTTTGATTTGCCCGTCAGATAGAGGCTTCTTGAAAGTCAACTTGTATCTCTCGAGGGTATCATCTTCTTCTTCCTCCCCAGGCTCCGCAATGGCAAGGCCTCGCTTGCCAATGACAAGTCGTCGGGCGAGCCGTAGAGAGATGTTTCCACCCCCCGTGGTTGCATCTTTTCTGCCTTGCAGCCTGATGCTTCGCCTCGAAGCAGTCGCTGGAGGGCGGCGGTTGCGCTTTTGCTTGGCAGGTAGAGGAGGGGATCTCGGTCCGGCGAGGAGGGGTGCCGATACTGGGGAAGTGAGACGGTTGAGCAGTTTCTGAATCGGGTGGGGCGGCGGCGAGAGGGCGACCTGGTTGAGCTAGGTCACAGTAGGTCGTCGGTCGGGTGGGGAGTTGTGTGCACAACTGCCGCTCGGGGGAGGTCCAGTCCAACAGGCAAAAAGACTGTCCACGGGCTGAACGACCGGAGAGAGCTCATGCGCGTCCAGCTGGGCCGCGACGGTGAACAGCCCGAACACATGGCACGGTTCGTCATCGGGCGTCTTCTGCAGGGGCACCGGCTCCACGGTGGCCGACTGGGCATCAACCACAACACCGTTGACCGCCGAGGACAATATGCCTTGGCCACCGCTTTGAGCAGGCCCGTGTTGCAGCAGAGGCTGTGCTACTGCCGACAAGACAGGCTCAACAGAGGCAAGCAGCAGGCGGTCATCCGAGGACACAGGAGCATCGTTTACGGCGCCAATCATCGGCAGGGTAGTCTGCACCTCAGCCCTGGTTTCGCGTCTGGTGACCGCGGCAGCGCCAAGGGCGTGCTGCGCATGGCCTGGCTCTAGGACAGCGAGAGGCTCCACGCGAGACACCGGTTCCTTGTGCACGGTGGGGCTTGAATGTACGGCGTCAGCCCGATGAGAGACGGAAGACGCGTCCGGCACGGCTGCATCAGACGGCACATCAACGCCGTTAGGGCTGGAAGCATGCACGAGCAGCGGCCCACCGGTGGCCGCACAGATGCTGCGGTAGCGACCTCCGCCGCCGCCCTGCCCACGAGTGTTGCGGCGCTCGGAGAGAGGTAAGGACTGTGCATCGCGGTAGTGCTTGTAGTCGTCGTCTGCGAAACCGCGAGCCCACCAGCACCTTGTGATGGAGCAGCCGCGGGATGTGGTCAGTACAGGCGCAGGTCTCCTCCAAGCCTCCATCCTCCGAGCGACCCACCGGCACGGAGACGTGGGCAAGAGGGTTCGTGCACGGCCTTGGCTCGCCGCGCACGATGAGCATGGCGACCATGGGCACCTCCTCCAGGTCCTCAACCCACGCCGTGGCCACGAAGTAGGAGAGATCCTCCTTAACGAGGGATTCGGTGCCGACGCGATAGATGAGGCACTCCGGCAACATCCTCTGCACCCTGTTGATGGACCAGGCTTGCGATGGCAGGTCCTCGAGGAACAAGCGCACGTTGTAGCGGTTGACATCTGAGGAAGCGAAGGAGAGGCCCGTCCATCGCCGCACGAGAATGGGGACCCCATGGAAGTGAAGCATGTTCTTGCCGGCGACGGCATGGAACCAATGGTCGTCGATGAAGCGGACGAAGAAGCCATCGTGGTAGAACGACACCTGGAACGCGTTGGAGGGCATGTCTGGGAACTCCATGGTGAGGCTATCAGCAATGTCCCCCGGCACAAGGGTGGGGCGGGTGCCGGCGACGATGAGCATCAGAGCGGACCCGCGCAGACGCAGCTCCTCAGCCTCCATCTCGACGTCTTGGTCGATGAGGCACTTGGTCCTCCTTGCCCTGCACGCAGCCGAGGCCAGGACATTGTTGGAGCTCATGAACGCAGAGACTGGGGCAGGAGCAACGTCCGGACCCGGCGGCGGAGGCGGAGGCCGAACGACAGCCTCGACATTCTGCGAGGGGAAGCAGAGACGCGAGTGAACCGGGGCGCGGGTGGAGACAGGGTGGTCCGGCGGGTACACCGGCCTGGAGCGCACCGGAGGCTGGTCTTGACGGCGCGGGCGGGAAGGGGGACTGTCAAGCTCAGACAGCAGAACACGAGGGAGGTGCTTGCGGTGGCAAAAACGTGCAGTGTGGCGCTCCCGGAGGCAGTGGAGGCGTTGGATTGCGGCAGACAGCTACCTTGTGCTTGGGGTCGAGGCATCTGAAGCAGCGGCCGAAGAGGTCTTGTTTATAGCTCTCGCTGCCATTAAAGCCGGCAGCAGCGCGTTGATGCGCCATGAATGCCTCTTCCTGAGATGGCAGCGCATGCCCATGTCGTCCGCCTCTCCTGCTGACGACTTGCCAGCCATCCGCATCTGCCAGAGAATGGGGCGCTGCAGCGTGGCGAGGGCTATCAAGACGCGGCTCCAAAGAGGGGGCGGCGGGGTGGCGGCCTGCTCCGGGGCAACCACCAGAGAGAGCAACCTTGGCCGTGCCGGTGACCGAAGCACGGGAGGGGACAGTCTGACCACATCAGCAAAGGAGGCACGCGCGAGCATCCGAGGCGAGGACTGCGGGGTGCCATCAATGTCGTAGGCCAGCTCCGAGAGCGAAACGCGGTCCTCCGAGCCCGTCGCAGAGGAGTAACTCGAGGAACCTACCTCGAAACAGGACGATGCAGGAGGGGGGGTGGCTGCCATGGCCGGGGCCATTGAGCGCGCTTTATCGATCTGAAACCGGCATGAAAAGTGTTATCTAGCTGTGTATTTGGGAGTTATCTCTGTAATTTCTCTTTAGTTGCTAACCATTTTAAGGAACTGATGTTTCATCTGATATTCAGTCTTGACATAAGCACGACAACTAAGACCAGTACTGATAGGCCGAAGAAAGGTTTGTCAGGTCCCAAGCCGGGCTCCTCTTGAGATATTGCAACTGCCACGTATGCTCGTTTTTCTCTGTTGGTACTGTCCACTACCGTTGATCAAAGGGAAATTTTGTACGTCTCTTGTCTCAAGCACAGGACAACATCTTGAATCATGTAAAAGCAATTTGAAAGCTCCCTCTCACCGGTTGTATTATGCTGTTGAAAGATGACTCATCGTTTGCTACTGCATGTATTACCTTCGTCTTAATTTTTTTGTCTTAGATACATTCGTCTTATATATAAAACGGGGTAAAAGCCTAGTTCGAAGAAGATACATTCGTATTAGACAAATCTAAGACAAGAATTTTAGAACGGAAAGAATACTATATTACAGGAGCAGTCACTTCGCTGGTCAAATTTAGGCTACTTTTCTTTTTGTTGGAAAATTTAGGCTACTCAACAGCGAATTTTATGCTGCATTTCCCCTTGGGAGTGCCTGGTTACATTTCACAGCATATGGGTGAAATATATAAGTTATGCATCCAGATAACCAGATTATTAATGTTCTCCAGGACAAGAAGAAGAAGAAGAAGAAGAAGAAGAAGGAGGAGGAGGAGGAGGAGGAGGAGGAGGAGCAGAAGAAGAAGAAGAAGAAGAAGAAGAAGAAGAAGAAGAAGAAGAAGAAGAAGAAGAAGAAGAAGAAGAAGAAGAGCCCCCGATCCCCGACGCCACTAACCCCCAACCTCCAACGCCACCGACCCTCAATGCCACCGACACCACTGACCCCTGACCCCTGACCCTTGACCACCGACGCCATCGCCCCCCGAACACCGACACCACCGACCCCTGACCACCGACACCATTTTGGAATGTTATAATAAATATTAGAATGATTGTTTGTTTGATTAAGTGATTGAATTTGAGTGGAATTTGAAACTTTTTGAAAAAATTTGAATGAGAGGGAATGACATGACTTTCCCATATGCTTTTGGATCAAAAAAATTCTACATTTCAAATCAGTGAGAGAAGATGACATGACTTCTTCAATATAAAAAATTTGAAGAGTGAATTTGAAAACATTTGATTTTTTTTTGATATGGAGTTCTTTTCATATTTTGATTTCCAATTTGAAGTTTGAAAGAATTCAAATACCCTTGACAAGAATTTTGAGAGGAGTAACATGACACTCCACACCAGGGTTATTTTGTGAAGTTTTGAAACATAAAAAACCCAAGGGGTTATTTGAAAGTTTATTGCAAAAAGAATTAAAATCAAATGAGGCATTTTTCTGAAAGAAAAAAATTGAAGTATTTATTTTGGTCGTGGAAAAATGTTCATTAAATTGCATTAATTCCCCTGGTCATTTAAATATATAAATCTTCATTTTTTGGAAGCGTATTGAATGCCATAAAGTTAGTTTCCTTCTCTGTCATTTTATAAAAGGAAACTTTTCGTTAATTAGGAAACCCACCGCAGCCCACCTTCTTCGGATCGGCCACCGACGCGTTGCCCTTCCTCTCTCTCTCTCTCTCTCTGACCGTAGGCCCCACCGCCCGACCGTATCCCACGTCGGACGTCACCTTTCTTTTCTCCTCCCTCCTTCCTTCCCTCGCCGGCGAGATCGGGTCCGCCGTGATCTCCTCCCTCCTTTCCTTTCCCCGAGCACTCGAGGCCCCTATATAAAGCCCTGCCTCGCCGCACCCCATTTCCCCCTTGAAACCCGAGCTCCCTCGCCAGAACGCCGCTCCCAACCTAGCCAGAGTTCGGCCACCACCGAAGCTCCTCGAGCTCGAGCCGCTCTACCCTGACACCCCCGCCGCCTCCCGAGCCCACCAACCGCTCTTTCTCGCTCGCGCGCACCTCCCAGTGCCCTCGCCCGAGCCCAACACCCACCGGAGACGCCCCCCATCCAGACCTGACACCGCCGTCCTCCATTATCGACGTCGTGCTCCAACCGGTCATCCTCAAGCCTCGTCGACGCCTCCTACCTCGTCGTCGTCCTCGCCCGCGTCGACGGTGCCATCAGACGCGCCGGAGGACCACCGGAGCGCCGTCCCCGTCGACCTCGCCACCTCGGACATCGCCGGACCTTGCCAGAGTCGACCCCCACCTCAGTGAGCCCTCCTCTCCGTTCGATCTCCGTCGACGGCTAGGATTAGATCCCCATCATACCGGTTCGTTAGATCCGGTTAAGCTCCAATAAACCGGCCGGTTTTACTCATTTTTAAGTAGGCCGAATCGTTTTGTTTAGTTGACGGCCGTTTGCTCGTTAGCCGCCGCAGCGCACACCCCATAGCCAATGAGAAAGCGCCACGTAGCAACCCTGTCCGTTAGTTAGATTTTTTCTTTTTCTGTTTTCTGTTTTTAAAACAGAATAGTTCTGTTTTTGTTTTCTTTATATCTTTTATGTTTTTAATTGTTTTAAATTTATTCTTTTTGCATATTATCAGAAATTTTATGTAGTTTCTGTATATATATAAAGTTTGACCATATTTGAAAATTTTAAAATTGAATTCAAACAGATTTGACTCAAATCTTATTTTCTGAATATCTTGAGTTTAAAATTTTATTTGGAGCTGATTCTTTTTGCTACTTGTCACTAGTGACTTTATTTAACAGTAGGTATAATTTGAGAATTTTTAGAGTAATTTAAGTTAGTATTTTTAACAAAACAGATTCTGTTTTAGTTCTTTAGGGTTTATTTCTACTTCTGTTGTTTTAAATTGTTTAATCCATTTTTATTTTATATTAGTTGACACATTTTACTTTGTTTTCTGTTAGTTAGCAGTAGTATTTCAACCAAGTTTATTTTTATGTCATTTATTATTTTTATAGCATGAATTTAATTCTAGTTTCATAATAACTTGCAAATTGATTTCATTTCTAGTTAGAATTCTTATTTGAAAATATTTTTATAAATTTTTCTATAAGTTTTACTTTCTGTTAACTTAGTTGTTTTGTTTTCCCTTATTTTATTATTCTATTTGTTTTACTTGTTGTTAAGATTATTAGCTAGAAAACTTAGTGTTTAACGTGTTATTTATCATAATTCTTAGTTGATTTTTCAAAAGTAACTCTTTTGCTAGTAAAATATCTTCCAAAATACTTTTGTTAGATTTTTGCTTTGTTATTGCTTTGTTCCTATTTAAATTAAGTTATTTGTAGGGAAAACTGCACATGGTTGATTTGATGAAGTTTTGTTATTTTCAGTTTTGTCTTAAGTATTTCCTTCATCACAACCTTGTTGCTTTTGGTTTTGTGTTACTTTTTGATTGTTAGAATTGATTGCTAGTATGATTGCTTATATGAATGCAATGGTTGATTATATAGATTTTCATCGGAGAGTGACGAATAGTCTATCAAGTTATTTCTGAGAGCGATATTATTCTTCATCAGCAGTACGGGCAAGTTCACTTTGACCATCTATTTCATACCTATGTTTTATTGCATGTAGTGACATCATTCAACAAATCCCTCCAGTAGTGTTATTGAAATTCTTGTAGTTGAGTAGAATGCATGAGGTAGGAACCCACCACTTGTTACTAAAGCCCCGGGAACGTTAGTTATTTTTATGCTATGCTAAAGTAGACGGGGTTTGGTATGAGTGTTCGTGAGTGGTGTGAGAAGGAGGACTCTACGTCAAGACGACAACTTCATGAAGGCATCTTCAAGTCTTGCATCTTCAAGACCTCAAGACTTCGATACTCAAGAAACAAGTTTTCAATACACACTACTGGGTGAAGGATGGTTGATTGGGCATCCCTGGAGTAACCAGTGGATGGCCAGGATGCTTGGAGAAGCGCCATGACATCTTGTGGAAAGCTTCACCCAGACTCAAAGAGACGGATGAATACTTCATGCCCGGAAGCTTACCTGTGTAGCCACAAGTCATTATGGGCTCTGGCTTGGTTGATCTTTGTTGTGACTCTGGCTGGGCAGTGCTACGAGATGTAGTCGATGTTAGGATTGGATGGGCACTGACAGTAGTCAAGGAAACACTCTGAAAGACCATGTTTCGTTCATCCTGTTCTCAAACACCCATCAGTGCGAGGACTTACCAGGAGGGAACGAATCTTGTGGGTAAAGTACACAACACTCTGTAGAGTTAAACCTAATCGATTAGCCGTGTCCCCGGTTACGAACAATTTGAGCCTCTGGACTTGGATCTATCTCTGAACTCTCAACACTGGACTGATAATTAATTATGGGCAACTATTGATACTTGTGGGCATTATGACATCGGTTGGCGGAACCATGTCATGTTAGATAACTCTGTAGTGAAAACTTCTGATATTCCTTTGTTGTAGGAAAATAAAATAAAATCAGCTTTTATGCAAAAACTCAGACACAGAGCCACAAAGCCTTACTGCATATAGAATAGTTTTTATCTTCTGCTCTACTATGGTGATCTTGCCGGTACATTCAATGTACTGACCTACACGGCTGCAACGTCTTATGTTGCATATAAGCTTTACGACGGGTAAGAGTATGATTCAGGGTTACGGTCTACACTCAACCTGTCATTGGTGTTATTGGGACTCCACCCCCGTTGACTATTTCCGCTGAGATTTTTAAGGTATATATCAGTTTTACGTTAATTACATGTGATTGCACTTTGATATATACATTGATGTACTGCGTGTTCCAGCATACTGATCTAGGGATGGCACAGAACACACAAAGGGTTGACCTTTCCAGGTCGGGTCGTTACATCCGGTCGCCGAGCCTTGGGCCGACGAGCCTCGGGTCACCGAGCCTTCGGCCCAGGAGACTCCGGTCCCAGAGTCTTCATCCCAGGAGACTCTGGTCCTAGAGTCTTCATCCCACATGACTCCGGAGGCTACTGGCCATGCTGATGGTGGCGAGGACAACTTTTCTGAGGATACCTATAGCAAGGGCGAGCTGGTTGAGGAGGGCAAGAAGGTCTACCAGCATGGTTGTACAAAGCTCCCGCCGTGCCGACGACCCGCGATCAGAGGTGGTTGATTGTGCCTAATGCGGAGAAGTAAGTGCATTTACTCTTTTTTAACCTTTTTCCTTCATGTTTCTTCAAATTAATATCTAATGTGTTGGCCTTGTCATACTGCAGGGGTTGGAAACACGACCCTGGTGTCTACAGGCCCAACCAGGTCCTTGGTGTGCTTCTCAAGCACCACTTCCCGAGGAAGTTACTATTGCCCGATGAGGGTGACGTTCCACAGGTAGCACTGACCTGGGAGCTGTATGTGGCTGCCCCGGCCCCGCCAGAGGAGAGGGACGACGGTGTCTTGTGGGAGATGGTGGACGACATTGTGATACATCGGTTTTGGGTAATTTCTCCTTATAGAATTAAAAATCAACAGCACCTAGTGATTGTACTAATCAGTGCTGTCTTGTTTGACTGCAGACCTTCTACAGGTGTCTTGAGGAACACGAGGCAGATGCGGCTATTTTTCTCATAGTCGAGTGCAAGCGCCTACTTCAGAACTTACGGCACGAGGCTCGTGTGCAGGCTATTTGAGACTACTATGCCTCGACTAACATTAAGAGGGCCAAGAAGAAGTGTCGCAAAACTTTTCTGAGTAAGGAGAAGTACATGAAGGTAATTACCTATTCTTAAGGACTTGTACTTAGTTTCCTTGATTTTATTTGTAGGCGTAGCGCTAAAATTTCTCTTGTCTAACTTAGGTGCCCCCGAGATGGTGTGCGGATAGGATGGACTGTTGGGAGGCATTGGTGGATGAGTGGTGCTCTCCCAAATGGCTAGCCGACCACAACAAGGCCAAGGATAAGCATGTCCAAATGAAAGGTGTGCCACACCATCAAGGGAGCTCCAACCTGTTTGAGTACGGGGATCACTAGGTATATGGTTTGCTTCATGATTCATGCAATTTCATTCTTCATGCTAGCTTGAGCCCTTAACTAATATTGTGTTCCTCTCTTTTAGGCGCGACAACACAAGAAGGGGGTGCCACCTCTGTTCAACCTATATGCCATGGCCCATACTGCCTCATACAAGAAGGCCAAGGCATTCTCTAAGGATGACCTTCATCATCTAGAGAGCTTCAGTAACATCTCCTCCCACAACAAGCTCGTGAGGTACAGAGATGAGGGGAAGGCGGAGAAAGGGGAGGACTTCAACCCGAGCCAGAGTCCTTTTGATCCAGAGCTCGTGATGATATCTGGTGGCAGGAGGCCCCATGGCTCGATAGCCATTGGGGATGGACTGATACGTTGTCCTAGAACTCTCCCAGAGATCAAGAAGTGCTAGACGAGCTCCGATCCTGAGATAAGGCCTCGTCCACGGCCAATGGAGCTCGCCATCGAGGCTAGGGCCCAGGAGCTTCTGGCGGAGGCAAACAGGCAGGTGGCGCAGAGGGAGAGGGACATGGAGGATAGGACGGCTAGGCTGTTGGAGGAGGAGCGGAACCGAAACGATGCGTCTCACCGGGCCCTATACGAGCTCCTCGTGGTAAATTTTTCCTGCATATTAGCCCAATCATGCACGTAATGTTCATTTCATCACTAACTAATATGTTTGACTCGTGAAAACAAAATGTGCAGACCGTGTGCCAAAACAATGGTCAGACCCCTCCGTCGATGCCATATATTGCTATAGCACCCACGGTGAGTTTCATTTGAATGGTCATTAGTTACTAGTATTCACATTTGAGTTGCATCATGCTAAGGAGACATTGCAAATGATGTTTGGTGCAGCGTGCCTCCCGACAAGCATCGAACAATCCTTCTGCGCCTGTCGCAACCCCGACCGGTCCTTCTCCGTCTCACACTGGCGCAAACTCGACCGATCCTTCACCTCCGTGATGATGGTAAGTTTTCCCGAGTGTTTTGCTTAACAAATGCATACTTAGCTTAAGAAATGACCTATTTAGCTCCAAAATGACATATACTTAGCTTCTTTAGTTCATTTATGACATACTAAACATACTTAGGTAAAAAATGGCATAATAACCTTGGTTTAGCTCCAAAATGACATAGACTTAGCTTATTTTCCTCCAAAATGACAAAATAACCTTACCTACCTCCAAAATGACCGATTATAACTAGGATAGCTCTAAAATGACCTACACTTGACATTTTGTCCTCCAAAATGAGTAAATATGATTAGTTAGCTCAAAAATGGCACAACTACCTAGGTTAGCTCAAAAATGACATATACTTACCTTCTTCAGTTCATTTATGACATACTTAGCATACTTAGGTAAAAAATGTCATGATAACCTTGGTTTAGCTCCAAAATGACATAGACTTTGCTTATTTTCCTCGAAAATGACATAATAACCTTACGAAGCTCCAAAATGACCTATTTACCTAGCTTAGCTCTAAAATAACCAACACTTAGCATTTTTACCTAGCTTAGCTAAAAATGGCATTTTTACCTACCTTAGTTAGAAGAAGAAGATAAAGAAGAGGAGAGGAGAAAAAGAAAGAGAAGAAAAATTCTTCCTGTTCTTCTTATTATTATTATTATTATTATTTTGTTCTTTTTCTTATTCTTTTCTAGCTAGTCTTCTTCTTATTATTATTCTAAATTTCTTCTTTCCCAATTTGCAGATTTGCTTTAGATGAGGAAGCTTGCGTTGATGGAGTCTACTCTTCTCCTAGTGCTTCCTTTTTATTTTGATTGTGTACAATGAACTTTGTTGTTGGATATGTTGTTGGAAACTTGTTGGATATGTTGTTGGAAACTTGTTGGATATATGTTGTTGGAAACTTGTTGTTGGATATGTGTTGGTAACTTGTTGGATATGTGTTGGTATGCTTGGTGAAAGTATTTTCAAATGTGTGTGTATATATATAAAATTATGTTAAATTAAATGAATTTAAGAAAAAACAGGAAAAACAGGGGCTATACAGGTTCTTTGGCATCTGCTGGCATACGGCAAAGAGCTTTGCCGTCAGCCAGCAAACGACAAAGCTGCCACGTGGCAGCTACCCGTGCAACCTGGGGTGGCACTGGGTTGGCCTAAGTGGTTTCTTTGTCGTCTACTGGCTAACGGCAAAGAACTTTGCATCTTTCCCGTCAGCCAGCAGACGGCAAAGAACTTTGCATATTTGTCGTCCGCTGGCAGATGGGAAAGAACTTTGCATCTTTGTCGTCTGTCAGCAGACCGCAAAGCATGCTGTTAACCCCTTAACGGACGTAAGCTGCCATGTGTGCCGTCCATGGTCTTAGTCGTCTGTTGGCAGATGACAAAGACCTAAGCATCTTTGTCGTCTGCCAGCAGACGGCAAAGTGCCTTTATCATAGCTTATCTAGCCGGACGGTTGGCCGTCTGTTGGCAGACGGCAAAGCCTTTGCCGTCTGCCATGCATGCCTTTGCCATCCGCTATGGCGGACGGCAAAGTTGTTGATTCCTATAGTGTTTCGTTCATATGTTGGTGGTCCTGTCGTGCCTCGGGTGTATCTTTTGTCTTCCCATACACGCCCAAGAAGCCCAGCGGGTTCACGAAAAGATTCTTCATCATGTGCATCACGTCGATTGCAGAGCGAACCTCTAGGACCTTCCAATAGGGTAGGTCCCAAAATATAGATTTCTTCTTCCACATGGGTGCGTGTCCATCAGCGTCATTCGGAACAGATTATCCGCCAGGACCCTTTCCAAAGATTACTTTTAAATCCTTTACCATATCAAGTATATGATCACCAATATAGTGGTCAGGCTTGTTTCGGTGATGTGCTTCACCTTTTAAATGCTTGCCTTTCTTTCTTAAGAGATGCCTGATCGGAAGAAATTGATGATGTCCCAGGTATTCATTCTTCTTACATTTATCCAAATATATACTTTGAGTCTCATCTAAGCAGTGCGTGCATGCATTGTATTCCTTGTTTGTCTGTCGTGAAAGGTTACTAAGAGCAGGCCAATCATTGATGGTTACAAACAGCAATGCTCGTACGTCAAATTCCCCCTGCTCGTGCTCATCCCACACATGTACACATTTTAAGTCCCACAACAGTAAAAGTTCTTCAACTAATGGCCTTAGGTATACATCAGTGTCGTTGCCGGGTTGCTTAGGGCCTTGGATGAGCATTGGCATCATAATCAACTTCTGCTTCACGCAAAACCAATGAGGAAGGTTATAGATACATAGAGTCGCATGCCAGGTGATATGATTGCTGCTCTTCTCCCCAAAAGGATTAATGCCATCTGCACTTATACCAAACTATAAGTTCCTTGGGTCATCTGCAAAGTCCGTCCACTTTCTCCCTATTTTTCTCCACTGCGACCCACCAGCGGGTACTCTCAACATCCTGTCTTTCTTACTGTCTTCTTTGTGCCGTCACAACAACTTGGCATGCTCTTTGTTTTGGAACAAACGTTTCAACCGTGGTATTATAGGAGCATACCACATCACCATGGCAGGAATCCTCTTCTTGGGGCGCTCGCCCTCAACATTACCAGGGTCATTGCGACTAATCTTATAGCGCAATGCACCACATACTAGGCATGCATTCAAACTCACGTACTCATCGTGATAGAGGATGAAGTCATTATTGCATGCATGTATCTTCTGCACCTCTAATCCTAGAGGGCGGACAGCCTTCTTTGCTTCGTACGTACTAATGGGCAATTCGTTGGCCTTTGGAAGCATCTTCTTTAACATTTTCAGCAACTTTTCAAATCCTTTGTCAGATACACCATTCTCTGCCTTCCATTGTTGTAATTATAGTGTGGTACCCAACTTTTTCTTGTCATCTTCACAATTTGGGTACAACAATTTTTTGTGATCCTCTAACATGTGATGCAACTTCTCCTTTTCACTTGCGCAGTTTCTCCTTGCATCAGCAATGGCCCGACCAAGATTGTCAGCGGGCTCATCTGATGCCTCTTCTTTATGTTCTTCCCCTCATTGTAGTACCATTATATTCAAGGAACCCAAGATAGTTGGCATCATCCCCTTCTTCTTCATTGTCTTCCATTATAACCCCTCTTTCTCTGTGATTGGTCCAACAGTTATAGCCGGACATCATCCTCTTCTTCTTCATTGTCTTCCGTTATAACCAGACTCAAGAAGGTGGATGTGAAGGACTATTGAGCTAGATTAATTCCTATCATTCTTACAGACACCACATCGACAAGACATAAAACCTTTCCGCTTGTTTGCCTTAGCCGCACGTAGAAAACTATGCACGCCATTAATGAACTGGGGAGAGCGTCGGTCATCGTGTATCCATGGCCGGATCATCATCATTACACAACATTGAAGTGACCAAATTAATATAAGGTATACATAAAGTTCATACACACTTATTCTCATAAAACAACATACAACTATCTAGCTAAATCATTTAAATGCAACAAAAAATGCGATCAAAATCGCAACTAAAGTAATAATTGATCCAACAGAATAATGATACCAAGCCTCTATAATAATTGCATATTTTCTAATCTTTGTAATCTTCAAGCGCATTGCATCCATTTTGATCTGGTGATCATGGACGACATTGGCAACATACAACTCCAATTTCATCTTCACTTCTTCAATTATTTTCAATTTTTCTTTCAAATAATTGTTTTCTTTTTCAACTAAATTTAACTTCTCGACAAGAGGGTCGATTGCAATTTCCGGTTCACATACCTCCTAGATAAAAATGTCCATGTCAACTTGATGGGCATAATTATCAAAAACACGAAAAGAAACAAAATAGTTATAAAAGATAATATACCACATCCGAATCATAAACCGTACAAGGGCCGACGGGGACGGATATCAAAACCATGGCACTATATATAACAAACAATCATACAAGTAAGAAAATTATACAAGTTAATTTGAGCTCAAATTGCATATAAATCAAATAAATTCCACATGATTACTCCCAAACTAAAACCCACAAATCATTATACTTATAGAGCATGAAACGGGCTAAACTAGCAATGAGAGATAAAAGGATGAAGTTGCTAACCTTTTAGAACAATGGGGTGCCTCCAATCTTGACAAATCTTGGCCACAATGGATGATGAGCTCGAGCTAGGGGAAGGGAACAAAGAGGACAGAAAGGAGAGTTACTTCGGCTCGGGCTGGAAGAAGCATATATATATACAGATATCTTTAGTCCCGGTTGGTGCTACAAACCGGGACTAGAGGTCCATCTCTAGTCCCGGTTGGTATTACCAACTGGGACTAAAGGGGCTCGCAGGGACCCTGGCTTGATGCAACCTTGCCATGACCCTTTTAGTCCCGGTTGGTGTCACCAACCGGGACTAGAAGTACCCATTGAACCGGGACTAGAGGTTGCTCTTCCCTCATCAGCTCCTAGCCATTGGAACTTGGACTAATGCTAACATTAGTCCCAGTTCCAAACACGACCGAGACTAAAGCTGCGGACGAAAGGTCCGTTTTCTACTAGTGGTGATGATGATTTGTTATATGACATGTACTAGTACAAATTAGATGAATACAAGAGACCAAGTTGAATTAGAGGAAAATACGATGTTGCGAATCGCAACATCATATTTTCTTCTAATCTTGCCTCCATCCAATTTGTACTGATGTTGGATGTTGTTCTTTCATAATGTGTACTGATGTTGTATATTAATATGTCTAACCGCGTGAAAATACAAATAATTTGTATTGATGTTGTATATTAATACTCCACCGCCTGACGCGTGGTGGACTTTAGTCCCGGTTAGTAACACCAACCGGGACTAAAGGATCTCCTGCCTGAGCACTCCACAGCGCCACGTGGAGCCTCTTTAGTTCCGGTTCGTCAGACAACCGAGAGTAAAAGGATGGACCTTTAGTCTCAATTGTTTAGTCTAGGTTGTGCAACCGGGACTAAAGGCACTTACGAACCGGGACTAAAGACCTATTTTCCACTAGTGCGAATGAAGTTCTTCGCTGAAAGAGGCAACATCGTTAAGCAATTGTTGTGAGGCTAAAACAACAGGCCATGTATTCCTTTTGCGTGTTAAGTTTGGCTTCCCAACATCTCGAGTGAAATTCAGAGCCAAGGCCAAAGTCACTTTGACCTCCACCACAGTGTTTGTACTAAAAAAAATACATAGAGCACTTTGCCTCACTTACAACCTGCCCTGAATGCCAAAGAATACTTATCCAATATTGTTCTTAGTGTCAGTGCATTCCCTTGGCATGCTTCTAGCAGTATTAGTGAATTATCGGTGAACAGAAGATGAGAGATTCTAGGGGAACCACGACACACTTGAACGCCCTTCAAATTACATGTCTCCTCCTCATAAGCAATAAGCGCGAATAGGCCTTCTGCACACAACATAAACAAATATGAAGACAAAGAATCCCCGTGTCAGAGTCCTCTTGTTGGGGAGAAAGGTAATTGTTGGGGATATAAACCCACCCCCAGAGGCTCCGGGTCACACTGGGCGGCTCGTACACCAACCCAAGAGTGGGCTGCGAAGACCTAAGCCCAAGACATTTGGCGGCTTGAGAAGATGGGCCGGAGCGTGGCCCGGAGGGAGAGGACCCGGGCGAGTAAGCCGCCCGGAGACAACTTCGTCAGGAAAGGCAAGATAAGGTAGAGGTAGACTCGGACATGTAATGAGAGTCGGCTACAACTTGTATGACCCGTGGTCTTGACCTACTATGTAAAGGCGATATCCGGGGCGACTTAGAGATCAGGCTGTCGAGAACTAGGTCAAGCAATAGCTCCCTTGTAATCGATACATCAAGCTATACAAGCACAAGCAGGACGTGGGTTGTTACCTCGACTTGAGGGGCCGAACCTGGGTAAACTCGTGTCCTTCGTCCCAACCAACCCCTTTGAGTCCATCACCTTAGCAATGGCCTCGAACCCAAGTCCGTTCACCCGGACATCTATCGTGATAAAACCACGATAGTTGGCGCCCACCGTGGGGCTTGCGCTCGGTGGTGTTGAGTTCTCAAAGGGATCTCTCCTAGGGCTCGAGGGATACGTGGTTGGAAGGATGAATAAGAGTCGCCACGGCCGGCTCTACATCGACGTTGCCGGCTGGGCGCTTGATGCCGGATCTATGGAATATGGATTCCGGGTTCCCTTCGGCGGGATCCATGTCTTCATCGGCAGGATCGACGGATCTACGCCCAGGCCAGACGTCTGCACCGACATCGTCGAGCCGGCTCGGCACGTGCAACCCGCCCGTGCTGTGCAGCCCGCCCGTGTTAACCCGGGCCGGAAGCACGTCTTCATGGGTTTCACTCAAGGTATGGATCTGGAAGCTTCAGCGTCACAGGAAACTCTTGTCTATTCAGAGGACGGGTCTTCGAGCGAAGAAACGGAGTCGATCTACCAGCTTCACAATAGTGGGCTCGGGGGCTACGACGGGCTTTACCCTGAGTCGGATCGTTCTGAGCCGGACAATCTTGGGCCGTCGGTTCATGCGGCCGTGTTCATGGCAGGGTCGGCCCCAGGTGCGAGCAGCACAACCGCTGGAGCAGCAACCTCGGGGGCTGACCCGCCGCCATTAGCTCAAGTTCTTTTGGATCTGATGAACGAGCTCGAGGCCCTGATGGCCACTGAAGTTATGCTAGATAACCAAGCTGCTCGGAATTTAGAGATTGTGAGGCTCAAGGACCGGATGGCAGAAGAGAAATAGATGATGGCTGAGCTAAAGGTCCAGATGGAGGAAGAGGCAGAACGTATTAAGACGGATGCCTTCTGCCTTGGGCTGGAACAACAATCGGCGGCTGCGGTGCATCGGATGAGACATCAGTCCCGCTTGCCAGAACATTATGAAGCTAGGAATCTCTTTAATACGCTAGGTGCGGGACGGGCAGCGGATGCACCTGGAAGCCGGCCGGCGGCTCGACCATAGCATAACCCACTCGACGAAACCAGGCCTCTCCGTTGGTCTTTCCAACACCGGCGGGTCATTATTCTAACCCGACGAAGAACATGGTGGCAGCGGCCACCCAGCTTGAAACAATCCCTATTCCGAATGAAGCGCCTTTTGTGCAAGAGGTATGGAACGCCATTGGATACCTTCAGACGGCGATGGACCAACAGGAGAAATATGCTTACAACCGGAGCCGTGTTCATTCAACCCCCCTCCCTAGCCGTAGCTTTAGCCGGCGCTATGAATCGCTGGGAGTCTCCAGCAGCGATCAGTACAGAGGGCCTCCAGCGGGTGATCAGCCGGCTCCAGATGCACAAGCACTCATGAACCAGGCGAGAAGCCAGCAACAGGCGACACTTTGGCCACGGTGGCTCACCAAGAGCCCGCACCCTCTGTGTCAGTAGGAGTGAGAGTGACCACCAGGGCCGTGGGAGTACCATGCTTAGCGCCGGCTCTACGGAGTGAGCGGTTGCCAAAGGATTTCAAAGGACCTCGCAAGGTCCCTAATTACACTGCGGACCTACCTCCGGAGGCCTAGATCGAAAGTTATGAGCTTGCCATGGAGATGTTGGACGTCAATGAGGTGGTGTGTGCAAAGTACTTCATCATGATGCTTGAAGGTCCGGCTCATACGTGGTTAAAGGGTTTGCCACTCAATACCATCAATTCATGGGCTGAGCTGAGGGCAAGGATCATCAAAAACTTTAAAGGGACTTGGAAGCAGCCTATGACTATTGTGGATCTTGATGATTGTGTCCAGCAGGAAAATGAGTCAGCTCATCATTGGGTCTGATGGGTATCGACCATCATCCACTCATCTGAACATATCACGTCGGCTCAAGCGGTGTTGATCCTAGCAAAGAACTGTCACTTTGTCCCTCTGAAGCAGAAGCTCGGCCGGCTCAAGCGTACGTGTCAGGACATGGGAGAGCTCATGGCGGCTCTCACAAAATATGATGACTCTGATAACACGAAGGATCCAGGCTCTAATGAGGAGAAGGTCGGCCAAGGTAAGAGGAATAACTCGGGCAAGGGTGCAGCGAACAATGGTAACCAGAGTAAACAGAAAAACCCGAACGACGGGTCAGAACTGGTGGCCAATGCAAGCACCGGCCAGAATCCTCCTAAAGGCAATGGGAAGTTCAGGCCACCTTTTAATAGAAACAGGACTCCTTTCAATTTGGAGGAAGTGCTCAAAAGGCCCTGTCCAGAACACAGCCGGTCCGATAAGCCTTCAGCGCACACATGGGGCGATTGCCATATCATGCAGAAGTACAAGAATTACAACATGTAGCAACACAACAACCATGGCGATGGCCCGCTCGGCGGTTCAGGATCAGGCGGGTCAGGAGCCGGATTTGGATCCGGCGACTCAGGATCCGGTCATCATGGTCAGGGCAATCAAGGAGGACATCCTCAGAACTCTAGTAACAGCAGTCAGCAGCAGCATAACCAGTCTGGATACCAGAGTAATCCAAAGCAGCTCAGTTTGGGCCAGTATCATGTTTTCACAACCAGCCTTAACAAGCGGGACAAGAAATTGCGTAAGCGAGCGGTTAATGCAGTTGCGCCAGCTCTGCCGCAATATTTGAAGTGGTCTGAGTATGACATAACTTGGAGCCGGGAGGATCATCCGCCGCGGGTTGATGACCCGGGGCGGCTGGCCTTGGTAGTTGCCCCCCAAGTGGGAGGATATATGGTGAATAAGGTACTTATAGATGGTGGCAGTAGCATCAACATCCTATATTATGATACCTTCTGGCGGATGAAGCTACTTGATAAAGACCTTAAGCCCTCATCAACCGTTTTTCATGGTGTGGTGCCGAGCAAGTCGGCTTATCCGGTGGGCAAGATTTCTTTGGAAGTCGTCTTTGGTGAAGAATAGAACTACAGGGTGGAGTCCTTGTGGTTTGAAGTGGTCCAGATCAAGAGCCCTTATCATGCGTTGTTCGGGCGGCCGTCTTACGCTAAGTTCATGGCTAGGCCCTGTTACGTCTACTTACAGCTCAAAATGCCCGGGTTAAAAGGCACGATTACCGTTCATGGTAATCGGAATACGGCTATTGAGTGTGAGGAAGGAGACGCGGCCTATGCGGAATCCAGTTGTGCTGAGGTGGAGCTTAAGTTTTATAAGGAGAATGTCGACCTGGAGGATATGACCCTGCTGAAAAAGCCCACAACGGAGGTTGAGCCGCCCCTCAAATTTTCGGCGGATGATACCAAGGCAATAGATTTCACTCCGCGCGACTCATCCAAGCAG
Organism: Hordeum marinum; assembly: GCA_022496015.1. Classification (NCBI taxonomy): domain Eukaryota; kingdom Viridiplantae; phylum Streptophyta; class Magnoliopsida; order Poales; family Poaceae; genus Hordeum; species Hordeum marinum. The sequence continues at coordinate 502,022,531 of CM039674.1, read as the reverse complement.
TTCATCATTGGGGCTAACATGGATCCCAAATAGGAAAGCGCGCTCATCGAATTCATCCGTGAGAATCGGGACATCTTTGCATGGAAACCTTCTGACATGTCGGGTGTACCGAGAGAGTTCGCTGAGTACAATCTTAATGTGGATCCTAAGTTTAAACCTGTCAAGCAATTTCTATGGCGGTTCAATGAGGAGAGACGCAAGGCCATCGGAGAAGAGGTTGCCCGGCTCTTAGCGGCGGGTTTCATTGTCAAGGTCTTTCACCCGGAGTGGCTTGCTAACCCAGTGCTGGTGCTCAAGAAGAACGGCACGTGGCATATGTGCATGGACTATACGGACCTTAACAAAGTTTGTCCGGCTGATCCTTTTGCTCTCCCTCGTATTGATCAGATCATTGATGCTACAGCGGGTTGTGAAAGCCAATGCTTCCTGGATGCTTATTCGGGATATCATCAGATCATGATGGCAGTTAAGGACCAAGAGAAGACGGCTTTCATTACGCCTTTTGGAGCCTTTTGTTATGTGTCTATGCCTTTTGGGCTCAAGAGTGCCTAGGCGACTTATCAGCTGCAGAATTTCCTTCACAGTCAGATCGGGCGCAACGTTCATGCTTACGTGGATGATATTGTGATCAAATCAAGGAAGAAGGAGTCCCTTTTGGACGACTTAAGGAAAACCTTTGACAATCTATGGATCTATAAGTTGATGCTTAACCCGGCAAAGTGTGTCTTTGGTGTTCCGGCTGGCAAGCTCTTGGGATTTCTGGTTTCTGAGCGTGGCATTGAGGCTAACCTGGATAAGATCAAAGCTATCACCTCCCTGACAGAGCCGGCTTGTATTAACAATGTCCAATGCCTGGCAGGGAGCATCGCCGCGTTGAGCCGGTTCATAAGCCACCTTGGTGAGAAAGCTATCCCCCTATATCAGATGATGAAAAAGAGACAATTTTGTCTAGAGTATGGCGGCGGGTGAAGCATTTGAGGCACTCAAGAAGCAGCTCACTGAGCCACCGGTATTAGCTGCTCCGGCTGAGGAAAGAACATTTGCTCCTGTATGTGGCGGCTAACAATCAGACTATCAGCGCTGCAATTGTGGTCGAGTGCAAGGAAGCAGGGAAGGAATATCCGGTTCAGAGGCCAGTTTATTATATCAGTGAGGTCCTGACAGAGTCTAAGCAGAGATATCCACATTGGCAGAAGCTAGTGTATGGGGTATTCATGGCCAATCACAAGTTAAAGCACTACTTCTTAGGGCACCAGGTCACCATGGTCAGCTCTGCTCTGTTAGGGGACATAATTCAAAATAGAGAAGCCACTGGTAGGATTGCTAAGTGGGCATTGGAGCTGGGACCTCTCAATCTGAAATACGTACCCCGTACGGCTGTCGAGTCTCAAGCCCTTGTGGATTTCATAAACGATTGGACAGAGTGTCAAGCGCCCAAAGAAAAGCCGGACAACACATACTAGACTATACACTTTGATGGATCCAAGCAGCTGGAAGGGTCAGGGGCAGGAGTTGTTTTAACATCTCCCAAAGGTGATAAGTTCTGTTACGTGCTCCGGCTGATGTTCCCTTGCACCAATAATGCGGCTGAATATGAAGCCCTGCTTCATGGCATCGGGGTAGCTAAGGAGATGAATTTAAGCCAGGTAAGGTGTTTGGGCGACTCGGATCTTGTGGCTCAGCAAGTTTCGGGCACTTGGGACTCAAAGGACCCGCGGATGGCGGCTTATCGTCAGGCGGTGGATGTCATTGATGGTCACTTCAAAGGCTATCAGGTAGATCACATTGATCATCGCAGGAATGAGGCGACCGATGCCTTGTCAAGGTTAGGCTCTCAGCAAAAGCCGGTGCCGCCCAATATCTTCTGGACGTCTTACACCACCCGACTGTTGGAAATATGCCCTAGAGGCAATAATAAATTAGTTATTATCATATTTCCTTGTTCATGATAATCGTTTATTATCCATGCTATAATTGTATTGATCGGAGACTTAAATGCATGTGTGGATACATAGACAAAACCATGTCCCTAGTATGCCTCTAATGGACTAGCTCGTTGATCAAAGGATGGTTAAGGTTTCCTAGCCATGGACATGAGATGTCATTTGATAACGGGATCACATCATTAGGAGAATGATGTGATGGATAAGACCAAAACTACAAACATAGCATATGATCGTGTCAGTTTATTGCTACTGTTTTCTACATGTCAAGTATATGTTCCTATGACCATGGGATCATGCAAATCACGGATATCGGAGGAGTGCCTTGTGTGTATCAAACGTTGCAACGTAACTGGGTGACTATAAAGGTGCTCTACAGGTATCTCCGATGGTGTCTGTTGAGTTGGCATGGATCGAGACTGGGATTTGTTACTCCGTGTGACGGAGAGGTATCTCAGGGCCCACTCGGTAATACAACATCACAACAAGCCTTGCAAGCAATGTGGCTAAGTGTTAGTCATGGGATCTTGTATTATGGAATGAGTAAAGAGACTTTCCAGTAACGAGGTTGAACTAGGTATGGAGATACCGACGATCGAATCTCGGGCAAGTAACATACCGAAGAACAAAGGGAACGTTATATGGGATTAACTGAATCCTTGACATAGAGGTTCGACCGATAAAGATCTTCGTAGAATATGTAGGAACCAATGTGGACGTCCAGGTCCCGCCATTGGTTATTGACCGTAGATGTGTCTCGGTCATGTCTACATAGTTCTCGAACCCGCAGGGTCTGCACACTTAAGGTTTGGTGACGTTTCGGTAGTGTAAAGTTATGTATGGTGGTGACCGAAGTTTTTTCGGAGTCCCGGATGAGATCCCGGACGTCACGAGGAGCTCCAGAATGGTCCGGAGGTAAAGATTCATATATAGGAAGTCCCAGTTTGGTTTCCGGAAAAGTTTCGGGCTCATCGGTAGTGTACCGGGAGTGCCGGTAGTATACCGGGAGGCCTCCGGGAGGGGTATTTCGACCCGAAGAGGTCCATGGGCTGTGTGAGAATAATAACCAGCCCTTAGTGGGCTGGGAAAACAGCCACAAAGGCCCATGGCGCAGGAGAGAAAGTCCTAAAGCAAAAAGTGGAAAATCAGCCAATAGGAGGCAATCCTACTCCAACTAGGATTGGAGGTGAAGTAGGATTGCTTCCCACCTCCTATTCCGGCCGACCCTAAGGCCTTGGCTGCCTCTCCTCTCCTCTCCTCCTATATATACTAGTGGATTGGGTGGTTTTTGGACAGAATTTCCGGCCACGTGCTACCCGTTACACCGGTGCATAGTTTCTCCTCTAGATCGGTTTTCTGCAGCGCTTAGGCGAAGCCCTGCCGGAATTGCTCCACCACCATCACCGGAGCACCGTCACGCTGCCGGTGAATTCTCTCTCCTCTCCACCTCCTCTCGCTAGATCGAGACGGTGGAGATCGTCATCAAGCTGCACGTGTGCTGAACGCGGAGGTGTCGTCCGTTCGGCGCTAGATCGGAAGGACCGTGATCGAGATCGCGAGACGGTTCGTGATGTGATCACGGAACGGATCGTGATGAGTTCGTGGGACAAATCGTGATTGGATCACGGGATGGATCGTGATGAGATCGCGGGACGCTCGGCGATTTGGATCGCGAAGATGTTCGACTACACCAACCACGTTTCTTAACGCTTCCCTCTTAGCGATCTACAAGGGTACGTAGATCCACTCTCCCTCTCATAGATGCTCATCACCATGGATAGGTTTGCGTGTGCGTAGGAAATTTTTTGTTTCCCATGCGACGTTCCCCAACACCGACTGTCAAGTTACCTTCAGAGGAAGATTTGGATGTTCTTGACCCGGAGGGGCAATTGGTGGCAGCTCTATATGCTATTCCGGATTGGACTGTGCCTTACCTGGCCTATTTGACTCGGGGCGAGTTACCTGATGATGAAAATCTGGCTAGACAGATCACCCGGCGGTCTAAGTCCATGACAATATTTAATGGTGAGTTGCACAAGTGCAGCGTTACCGGGGTGTTTCAACGTTGTGTCTCGCCAGAAGAGGGTCAAGAAATCTTGAATGAAATTCATGCTGGAGATTATGGACATCACGCCGGCTCAAAATCTCTGGTGGCCAAGGCTTTCTGGCACGGTTTTTTCTAGTTGATGGCTCACAAAGATTCAGATGATCTGGTCCGCAAGTGTGGCGGCTGTCAAAAATTCGGCCGGCGTGCTCATGTTCCGGCTCAAGAATTGCGCATGATACCAATCACTTGGTCGTTTGCAGTCTGGGGGCTTGATATGGTCGAGCCTTTCATGAGATCCAAGGATAAGAAAACGCACCTCTTGGTGGCGGTTGATAAGTTCACCAAGTGGGTAGAGGCTGAGCCAGTCAGCAAGTGTGACGCGGCTACGGCAGTTCAGTTTATTAAAAAGCTGATCTACCGTTTTTCTTACCCTCACAGCATCATCACGGACAATGGCACAAACTTGTCCAAGGGGGCTATGAAAAAATTCTGCGACCTGGAGCATATCCGACTTGACGTTTCGACGGTTACTCATCCACAGTCCAACGGTCAGGCGGAGCGGGCTAATCAAGAAATCTGGAGAGGTATCAAGCCACGGCTTATGGTTCCTTTATAGCGGACGCCGGGTTGTTGGGTGGAAGAGTTGTCGTCCGTCTTATGGAGCATCAAAACTACCCCCAACAGATGCATAGGGTATACACCTTTCTTCATGGTTTACGGTGCAGAGGCCATATTACCAAGTGACATCTAGCATGACTCGCCACGAGTGGCGGCTTACGTTGATACGGACAATGAGACGGCGGGTCAAGACGCATTGGATGCTTTGGAGGAGGAACGAGAGTTGGCGGCTGCCCGTTCGGCGATCTATGTGCAAGACCTGCGTCGCTATCATAGCCGCAGAGTCAAGACCCGGACGTTTCAAGACGGCGACTTAGTGCTGCTGATGATTCAAGACTAGACAAATATGCATAAGTTGTCTCCTCCATAGGAAGGACCTTTCGTGGTCAGCAGAAATCTCAACAATGGGTCGTATTATCTCATTGACATCCGGGATGACTCGGATACTTCGGGTCAGGAGACCCGCCGACCGTGGAACATAGCGCATCTACGGCCTTATTACACCTGAGTTTTTGAGAATCACCATTGTACACTATCATTCTACATATCATATTTATATATGAATAAAGTAGCATCCCTGCAAGTCGGGGCCTCTGCCATTTCGCATATCTTCATCGATGCAAGAAAAATCCAAAACTTTGGTTGTCGAAGGGGGCTTCACACCTCCGGGTGTAGCTTATCTATCCCTAACAACCGTCTTTCACGCCAAAAATGTTGACAAGTCAACATTGGCTGTCGAAGGGGGCTTCCTACCTTCGGGTATAGCTTATCTAACCCTAACAGATGGCTCTTATGCCAAAAAAGTTGACAAGTCAACTTTGGTTGTTGAAGGGGGCTTCCCACCTCCGGGTGTAGCTTATCTATCCCTAACAACCGGATTTCACGCCAAAAATGTTGACAAGTCAACATTGGCTGTCGAAGGGGGCTTCCTACCTTCGGGTATAGCTTATCTAAACCTAACAGTCGGCTCGTATGCCAAAAAAGTTGACGAGTCAACTTTGGTTGTCGAAGGGGGCTTCCCACCTCTGGGTGTAGCTTATCTATCCCTAAGAACCGGCTTTCACGCCAAAAATGTTGACAAGTCAACATTGCCTATCGAAGGGGGCTTCCTACCTTCGGGTATAGCTTATCAAACCCTAACAGCCGGCTCTTATGCCAAAAAGTTGACAACTCAACTTTGGTTGTCGAAGGGGGCTTCCCACCTCCGGGTGTAGCTTATCTATCCCTAACAACTGGCTTTCACACCAAAAATGTTGACAAGTCAACATTGGCTCTCGAAGGGGGCTTCCTACCTTCGGATATAGCTTATCTAACCCTAACAGCCGGCTCTTATGCCAAATAAGTTGACAAGTCAACTTTGGTTGTCGAAGGGGGCTTTGCATCTTCGGTTGTAGCTTATCTATCCCTAACAACCGGCTTTCATGCCAAAAATGTTGACAGGTCAACATTGGCTGTTGAAGGGGGCTTCCCACCTCCGGGTGTAGCTTATCTAACCCTAACAGCCGGCTCTTATGCCAAAAAAGTTGACAAGTCAACTTTGGTTGTCAAAGGGGGCTTCCCACCTCTGGGTGTAGCTTATCTATCCCTAACAACCGGCTCTTACGCCAAAAATGTTGACAAGTCAACATAGCCGTACAGGGGGCTTCCTGTCCTACGGGTGTAGCTTATCAAACCCTATCGGTCGGCTCTTAAGCCAAGCAATTGACTCCGTCAGCACATTAGGAAGACACTGCATCTTCGGGTTGTGCTTTTAAGCCACCCTCATAACGGTATAAGGATACATCTATTCATGCAGGAAATTAAGCTACAAAGAGCCGGTAAGGCATACAATGAGAAGACCAAGGAAGATGGCATATACATATGTTAAGCCGGACTTTTCATATGTGCACGATGGCACAATTCAAAGAAAGGCAAAAATTACTACCAGTCTATTACAAACGCTCTCTGTGGAGCCCAAAAATATCATCAAGTTTTTTACACCGCTCATGGCGGGTCACAAAGAGCTGGCTATCAATAGGTATCTACAGCGCGATCAGCTGGCTGGCGGGTCACCCTGCTCCGGGTCTTCGGCTGCCTTGATCTGGAGATTTTCCAAGTCCCAGTTGCAGTTGGTTAAAGCCGTAAAGGTTCCTTCTTCAAAGAAGGGGGACGGGTCAAGTTCAAAGGCGAAAAGATTCTTACTGCGGACGGGTGTCAGATCCTTGCACTCAAAGAGCAGGCCATGAATCCTTTTCGGATCTGCGTTGTAAGCCGCCTGGTAAGTCGCCAGATTGACCTCTTTTGCTAAGACGGAGGCTAGGACTTTGGAATCCGTCACACACCGGGCATAGTCAGCGTCCATGAATTCGGAGCCACCATCCTTTTTGGAGGGAAACCTGTCCATCATGTCAGCCGGAGTTAGCTCTGGAGCAAAAGCTAATGCCCGGCTTATGGCCGCGATCGCCCCTTGGCGGGCGGCTGATCTCTTCAACTCCTCAATCTGCTTCGGCAGCGTTAACAGAAGCTCTAAGACCCCTTTGAGAGTTGAAGGGATATTCTCCTTGTACTGCATAGCTTTGATTGTGCATACAGCGCCGCAGTATAGTTGTTCTCTCAAAGAGTATATGGCCTTCAGGGGGAGCAAGCTGTCAAAGGCAAGTTGGCAACTCCTAGGACCTGCATAAGACGGATGCCTCGTTATGAGTCGCCAGCACAAGTACAATATACAAATTGAGTCAAGTTATTACAAACTTACCAAAGATAGCGGCTGTCATCTTCGTGATGTGGCGCTTCAAGGACTACAGCTCATCACACAAGATCAAGTCCAACCCCGTTAGCCCGTTGGCCATGAGGGCCTTAATCTTGGCATGAGCCGGCTCGAGCCTCGCCCGTTCAGCAATTGACAGCCGGCCAGGAAGCTCGGAGGTCGTCTTGAGCCGGGATGAGCGGTAACCCGGCAGCGGACGTTCACCTTCTGGGGAGGTATCTTTACAATAAAACCAAGTATTATTCCAATCCTTTGGGTGACTCGGCATCTGAACAGCCGGAAAAGTTATGTCCTGGCGCCTCTGAATTGAAATCCCGCCAATCTCTAAGCTTGGGACGTCCTTCACTTCGGTCTGGCGGTTTGCATAGAAGAACTCTCGGAAGAGACCAACAGACGGCTCGGCTTGCAGATAGACTTTGCTGAGCACTTGGAAGTTGCAGATGTTGGAGACAGAATTGAAGGCGAGGTCTTGAGGGTGCAACTTGTAAAAGTGAAGAACATCCCGGAAGAATTTTGAGCCGGGGGGTACAAACCCACGTTCGATGTGATCTAAAAACACCACTACTTCGCCCTCCCGAGAATGGGCTTCACTTCATCGCCCGGAACCCGCCAATGGATGACATCCTTGGCGGGAAGGGTGCCCGCATGCACAAAGTCCATCAGGAAGTCTTCCGTGATGCAAGAGCCGACCCAATTGCATGAGTTGGCTGCACGAGACATGGTGGCGGCTTAACACAACTGTGCAAGATAAGAAATGTGCGGCGAGTCAGGGAACGGCAGACTTCTACAGGCGGTTACAAGCTTAAGATCTAAAGAATAAGTCGCCAGGATCCGGTTGGTGAGAGCCGGAATACATGGCGGGTCAAGATTATGAAAAGATAAGGCAAAACTTGGCTAAGTCTGGAAAACAGGTTTCACAAGGTATCGCTAAGATTGCTGATCTACAAAACAAATAAAATGTTTCTATTTTAGACCTAGAGACGAACTGACGAAAGCGGAGAAAGTTTAAAAACGGCAGGCGGAGGTGTTGCAAATCTGCGCAGTATTACCATCGATCTCCTATATAATGCCGCATCGGGGACAAGATATCATCAAGTGTTTATGGGCTAAGCATGGCCGGCATTGAAGGAGGCTCGTGTTCTACGCGGCGGGAGGAGCTCCACGAAACCCTACCGAGATAGCTATGGATCTAGGGGAAGAAGGACTCACCGGAGACAGTGCGGCAGATGCGGAGAGAACTCTGGAACGAAACAGGTTGATGCAGCGGCCTTGTCGACGACGATGAGGAAACGGCACCGGAGCGAGATGCGCTGGAGCGGAGGCGTCAGAAGGAAGGAGACAAAGAGCGAGCGGGAGGAAGGCAAATGCTGCCCCTTGCAGTCCTATTTAATAGAAAAAGGCGGAAACAGGCGCGAAAATCCAGGAGTCGGATGTCATTTGACCGAGGCGGACGCCTCAATTCCTGGACTATCCATTTAATAAGGGAAGATTCGTTGCGTGCATCAGAGGATCTTTTTGACAGATTTGACATGACGTCACGGCGGGTCATTATTTTCAGGGCAACTCGCCGATGATTAAGAAGGAGGCTGAAGTGAGCAAGCTCAAATCAACCTGGCGCCTAATGTTGGGGATATAACCCCACGGTGAGACCCGCACTAGAGGCTCCGGGTCACACTGGGCGGCTCGTACACCAACCCAAGAGTAGGCTGCGAAGACCTAAGCCCAAGACGTTTGGCGGCTTGAGAAGATGGGCCGGAGCGTGGCCCGGACGGAGAAGACCCGAGCGAGTAAGCCGTCCGGAGACAAATTGGTCAGGAAAGGCAAGATAAGGTAGAGGTAGACTCGGACATGTAATGAGAGTCGTCTACAACTTGTTTGACATGTGGTCTTGACCTCCTATATAAAGGCGAAACCCGGGGCGACTTAGAGATCAGGCTATCGAGAACTAGGTCAAGCAATAGCTCCCTTGTAATCGATACATCAAGCTATACAAGCGCAAGCAGGACGTAGGCTGTTACCTCGACTTGAGGGGCCGAACCTGGGTAAACTTGTGTCCTTCGTCCCAACCAACCCCTTTGAGTCCATCAATTTAGCAATGGCCTCGAACCCAAGTCCATTCACCCGGACATCTGCTGTGATAAAACCACGACGGTAATGTTTCATTGAAATTAAACCTTACTTTATATCCAACCGACGTGACTCATGCCATGACCCATTGGATCCATCTATGATCAAAACCAAGCTTACCAAGGATTGCCTCCAAAAAGACACATTTTACTTTAACCTAGGCCTTGTGCATATTTAGTTATACTGCACAAGTGCCAGTTTTTCCTGTTTTCCTCTTCTTCAACGTGTGCAAACATTCATAAGCCACTATCACATTGTCAGTAATAATCCGACCAGGGAGAAAAGAGATTTGAGTCTCACTAATAATATCCGCCAGTAACAACTTCAGTCTCGCTGCCAACATCTTCGAGATCACTTTATAAACCATGTTGCAGAAGCTTATAGGCGGAAGTTTCGTGATCTTTTATGGATTGTCAACTTTGGATATCAACACAATAGTGATTGTATTCCATCACTCTGGTATTACACCATTGTTTACTGCTTGCAACACTTCCCTGATCAAATTATCTCCTAAGATAGGCCAAAATTTCTTATAAAAGATGACATGTAGCCCGTTTGACCCCGAGGCTTTCAGGTCTCCAATGCTAAACAGGACACGTTTCACCTTCTCCTCCGTATACGGTGCTAATAATGATTCGTTTATGTAATCTGTTACAAGGTGTTAAATTCTATTTAACACACTATCATCAGGTATAGCTATTTCATAAGAAAATAGGTGCTGAAAGTATGCGGTTATCAGCTCCCGCATAGACTCATTATCCTCTATCCAAGTATCATCTTCATCTTTGGATGCGTCCATGTGGACCTTTTTTCCCCTTAATCACCATTTGATAACCGGAGTGGGGAAGAATGGTGGTGGCGTATGTGATACAGGACCGCCACGTGTTGACATGTATGCAAGTATCTATATTGGCTCCCCGCCGACAAAGAGAAATATGTAAAGTGACTTAGTATTTGTAGGACGTACGGGTAGTAATGATTCCAAATACCTCGAGAACACCCTTATTACTCAAGCACCGTCCCTTATTTTATCCATTGTTTTATTTATGTTTCTATCTCTGCACTGTTGTTTAGTCAAAACAACCCTTATTACCTTTCTGTTAGCAATCGACGAATAGACTATTTTCATATAACGCTTTGGGTGTGAACGTGAGCTGCGGGGTTGGTAATAATCTGTGCAACACCGATCCTTGTGGGATCGACATACCCTAGTTACCGTGAATTGCAATAGCCATATGCCCTTGCATGTCATCACTCATACTTACTCGAGGTGGGACTAAATTAAGATCCCACAAAGAAAGAACCCTTTGTCGAGAGCCAAGTCATAGGCTCTCGGCAATGTATTGCCACTGTCACCGAACCATTAGCCACTGCCGGATGTGCCATATGGCACCACTTTACTATGATTTACTGTTTGCCACTGTAAAAATAGACTTCGCTGACTCTGCCTCGCTCCTTCCTCAGGTCTTATTCTCGACAATGGCATATCGTTGTGGTGTCCTTATCTTTGTCGTCAGCTATTCTCGACGTAAGTATGTTTGCCGATAACTCGTACTTTGGCTCTCGGTGAAATATTTGGCACTCGGCGTACAGTGAAACTCCAGTTGTGTAAATTTCATTTGCCATCGACGGGCTCCTTCAAATATGTTAGAACATTGTTTTTCTAATCATTTTGTTACGTTGTTTTTATATCTGTGTTCTCCCCAATATATAGAGAGAGATAAAGATACAGATAAAGATATTTGGATTCGTGTGCTACACAAAAACACGTTTTCGTGTCAGCAACAAATAATTTTTTCATTATTGAGTAGAGTGTTTTCTTGTCCCGCAAGCGTGATATTCAGTTCTAAGACAAGAGAAAAGAAAACTGAATCGATGTCTGAAAAGCAAGACGGAGAGGAGGACACCTCATCCCTCAAACCAATCCGTAGTGATTCTCCCCGTAAGTTTATTGTTTTCAGGTTTCAGCTAAAACTCCAGCCCATGTCCGTTCGTAATTACTGTCCTCCTACCTCCGCTTCCTCATCTTCGCTCGCCGGTCGCCGTCACAAACTCCTCTTCCTCCTGCTGCCGGGACTCACGGCGATCAGCCGGTGACGACCATGGTGGAGGCCGCAAGAGCAGTATCGTCACGTCTCAGCCGCGGCGGCCTCTCAGATGAGATCGTGATATGGGAGATCCTCGTCCGCCTGCCCCCCAAATCCCTCCTCCGCTGCCGCGCCGTCTGCGGCGCCTGGCGCCGCCTCACCTCCTCCCGCGACTTCCTTCTCGCCCACCACAGCCACCAGCCCACCCTCCCCCTCGCCTTCGGCCGCGACGACCTCATAACCTTCGACCACAACGCCCACATCCAGCACGTCGCCCGGCTTGACAAGCTGTTGTACCGCATCGACGCCACCTGCGACGGCCTCCTCCTCCTCCGCTCCTACAACACGAGGGCTGGCCCATACTTCTCCGTCTGCAACCCGGCCACGCCAGTCCGCTCGCCTGCCAATGATTTCTCACTTCTCCGTCTTGGGAATGTACATGCACCACCCTACCGGCGAGTACCGCGTGCTGCTGTACCGTCGAAATAAGGAAATCGACGGTCATGATGCCTGCTACATCTTCACACTGGGCTCCGTCCAGCCGCCGAGGAACATCGGGTGGCAGCAGGAGGCGCATGAAGTGTGTTACGGCAATGGGGAACCTGTCTTGTTACATGGCAGCTTGCATTGGCCCTTGGAGCAACATGAGACTGGAAGTAACACTATAGTGGCATTCGACACCGCAACCGAGTCGTTTCGGCAGCTGCCTGCTCCAGCTGCTGCAGTCGTCCCTCGCTACAATGACCTGTTTGAGATGGATGGCGTGCTCGGCATGGCCAGCCATAATTATGTCGCGACTTCCATCGATATCTGGGTGTTGCACAACTACGAAAGCGAGGTATGGACCTTCAAGCACAAGATTGAATTGCCGGTTACTAGGACCAAGGTGTTGTGTGAAGCACATGCTGATGTTTGGGATGTGGTGGTCGTGCGTGGAGAAGGTGAGTTGCTCGTGCTTGTCAACGAGTGGCTATTTCAGATTGACATGGATGGCAAGTTGGTCGCCACTTTTCGGTGCAAAGAAGTCGTTCCTACGAAATTTCAGCTCAAACAAACTCTTGTTCCGCGTACCTTCTTTCCAAAACTAGAGGGTTATGCTGTGAATGATTCTCCTTTCATCTAAAGGCCGTTGAGTGAGCTGGTGCTTCTTCACGTCTTACATGTTTGTATCACGTGTGTTGCAATATGTATGAATTGGATCCATTATGAGCTTACTCGAGCTTCTTTATTGATGCATATAAAGTCTGACCATTACATAGTTGCATGAAATTTATGCTTGTGTAGATACCCTTCCATATTCTGTGTGATGTTTCTATTATCTTGAACCGAAGAACTGTTTTGCTTTTTTATATAGTTGTGTTCTTGGTACTTACTACTGGGCCGTCTACCTGCCTTATGTCTACTTCTTGAACTTGAGAACCGACTTCGCCATTTTTATCTAGGTCTTGTTTTTTGTTCCGGAGAGATTATCTAGTGGTGTTCTCAATACTGAAGCAATGAAATACTTTCTTGATATCCATTCTTCCTCATGACTCCATCACATCTGGTTTATAATGAATGATCAAATTGTTATGCTGTAATTCCTTCTTTCGGGTCCATTGTATGAAATATTTGCCAATTGATCTGCCTAATGCATTTCTTAGCTGAAGAATTGACTTGGGATTTTATCAAGTCCTTTTTCGTTTTGGTGGAGAATACTCAATTGACTTGGTTTTTTCTTAGTAATATAGCTGACGATGAAAATAAGGCAGATTATTCCGTTTGTTGACCAGCAAGTTGCACCTGATTTTTAGCCATGATCATTGCATCTGGTTAGGAATTGAAATGTTCTGCTATAATTATGTCCTTCCGTTGCATCATTAGTAACAATATATACTCTTATCAATCTTATCACAAGCTCAAGAACTAAAACCTGTACTGACCAGCTGAACAAAGGTTTGTCAGGTCCCACGCTGTATTCTTCTTGAAACATTGTCATTGTCAACCATGTTCGCTTCCCTCTGTTCGACCCGAAGGGATTTTCTTTATTTTGACGAGCCGAACCAACAGGAGCTCTGCCATTGCATCAAGGAAGGGAAGAGGGGAACAAACTGTACATCGGCTGCCATAGCAGCTTACAGAGGAGAGAGGCGAAGAGAAAAAGAAAGAGCAAGAGAAAAAATGGCAGAAGCAGCCCTGTCGCTCAACACCTAATCCTAACCGCCACATATGCCTCAACTAAAAGGCCAAAATAAGCGCTCGCAAGCCTGCCAACATCGCCCGCCGAAGCACTCTCCCCCTCGAAGATTTTCTGTTCCTTTCCTTCCAGATGTTCCTAAGCACGAAAGACGACATCGCGAGCATGTCGTCCCTTTTTTTTTGTTGTTGGGCTTAATCTGAATCATAGCACACCACCACGAGTGCACCGAAGAGGCGTCCATGACTCCAGCAGCGAGGTCGGCATGTGTGACACTCGAGGAATGCCACACCTGTAGGGAAGTTTTATACTCCCTCTGTTGTTAGCATGTCGTATGTACTGTTGAATGACACCGATCATTTGTTACCTCATATGTATTATGCACTAGTGTTAGCTGCTCAATTTTAGGCTGCAATTGTTTTTTTCTTTGCTGCTCAAATTCAGCAGCCAACTTCCCGTTTGACCAAATTATGTTTTATCCTCTACTTGTTGACTTTGCGTTCTCAAATCTGAAATTGTTGCAGATGTTTCTGTTTGGTCAAATACCCAAGTATGGTTGTAGGACTTGTCGTTTTGTTTCAAACTGTATGGAGTGTTAGTCATGGTGATGATATAGCGCTACTAAATTTGGACCTCTCAGGAGTACTGCCTTCTCTTCTTTACAGGCATGACCATGGTATCTGGGCTCATGGGCCCAACACGAGCCTGGTTTCGAGTTTTCAGCGAGTGGCAAGACATGCTTGGATCAGTGAGCCGTCTTAGCTCAGCGGCCCAGTGATCGTGCACGGCAGCGTGTGCTTGAGGAGGCAGACAAACACAAGGGCTCCAACACTCAAAAGTAGAAAAGTATCGGCAATACTAATATCAAGAATACAACCTCAATTGCAAAAGCAGCCTGACATCCATATCCACCGGGTGTTCCTAAAGCGCAACCACACTGCATATTCCATGAAACCACTAAGCCACACCAGTGGGCAGGCATGCAACCAAGTAGCAATACAACACCAACTACTAGCTAGGAACAAAGATGGTCACTAGCATCCATTCCAATCTCGCTCGCTATTGATCCGTTAGCGCTCAATGGCACCAATTAAGGTCGTACATAGTGCATGTTATGGGACCCACATGCATGTCCAACATTTCTAGGCAAAACATACTAGGGCACTAGGCACAAACAAGAAACAGGTAATTCCTCATGGCCTAATCGGGTGTTCGCAAAATTAAAGAACCCTGGTTTACAAGAGCAAGTGATGTTTTAAACTCAACAATCAGTTGCATACGCACCGAAGGAACTGGCATCAGTCATGCTGCTCCTGTGATGAGCAAGTTTGTCCCTAGTAATTGACAATTCTGACAACTTTGGGGGGGCATGAGATGTCTTCAAGCAATTTACAGCCTCCCTGCATAACAAATTGCAGTAATTAATTACTAAAGCGTTTGAAATGCAGATGCGTTGATGATGTTCTAGATGATTCAAACAGGACAAAATTATATAAAGGACGCAAATGTTTACAACATAAGAAGAGTTATGTTAGCTGGTTCTAATCAATTGGACAAAGTCACCCTATGTGTTTCAACATGAAAGAAATAGATGCATAAGATGTACGAATAGGATTATCAACACTGCCAGGCTAAGTACACTACCGTAATGAGTTCTCAATCTCAACATTTGCTGGATCCAGTTTGAGTCCATCGAGAAATGCATCACATGCCTTCTCATAGTCCTGCACAAATAAAGGCTCCTGCATCACTAAAAAAGAATTTAACACAGCAAGCAAATGCACTCATGAGTAGCAGAAACTGGTACCCTCAGTAACATTTGAGCAGATCCTTCCAGGTAACAGGCCTTTGCCCAACCTGGGCACCTAATCTTGCAAATTCCAGCATCCATCAAAGCTTGGTCTACTTCACCCATCTTAAGCCAGCAAAGGCTCCTATTTGAGTAAAGTGTTGCGTCATCAGGGCAGCGATCTGCTGCCTACATTAGCAAACAAACAAACAAAAAGTTAGCACACTGGCTAATTGCTACAACACACTTATACTACTGCTCTGTTGTCAGGTACGGACACAAGAAAATTGCTAGGACTAGTGGAAACAGGATATTGATTACCTGAGAAACAAATAATTGATACATGCTAGGATGCTGAAATTAAGACCCGTCCATTGAAACCTCTCTATCCAATCCAATATAATAAGATGAACTATTGATAATTTTCTGTAACACATTTACTACTTGATGGCTTTATGCAAGAGTTACAATTGAAATTGCAATTTTCTAACAGATATGCTATTTTATGGCTTGATGCCAGTGTTACAATTGAAATTTTCTAGTGAATCTACAGTGTGATATCCTACTGGGTTTTCTGTTACTAATGCAGAAAAACTTACTAGTGTTGTTAGTTAGCCACAGCAGAATTTGCTTTCTGTAACAGCCATGCAGGGGATTTGCATCAATAGACTTTCCAAACATAAATGCAATCCTTATAGAAAGAAAATTAAAACAGAAAAAGAACAAATAAAGGAGGCCCATACCTTTAATGTTACCAAATTATTACTAGATATTCAAAATAATACAAAGCACACCAACTCTCAGTTTAAAGTATTAGTTATCACACAACATCAAATTAAGTGTAGGCTAAGAATGGTGCAATAATTTACCATAGAGTAAAGTTTGACTGCAGTAGCATAATCTTTTCTCTTATATGCCTTGCTTCCTTCTAACTTGAGATCAGCTGGATTCATTTTGTTCATAGGGTCATTCTGAAACAGCAAAGAAATCATTTGGCACATGTAAGGAGGACGTGTGGTAAGGAGATAAGACTTGCATACTTACATGAGGTCATCAGAAGGGCATGAGAAGATTTTTAAAAGACAAAACATTTATGATCTGAACATTTTATTGATCCAGTTCACTCATTTATATGACTGCACAATAAACTACTTATTTCGCATACCACAGTAAAGTTCACATCACATCCTCCCACAAGGATTGAGTACCTATTTTTAAGTTAAGGGCATGCTGAAGAACCTATAGAAAGCAACTTATATTGGCAGCGATGCCTCAAGTTATACCTCCACCGATGGCATTGATTTCACCCAACGAATTATCCCATCAACGCTCCAGTCTTGCACATATGGAGTACGTGAAGTTACTGGAAGTAGGATCTCAACATCTTTCCGTCTATTGTTATATGCAGCAATTTCTATTGGAAGGTGGCCAAACTGTTCAGAATAAAACAAAGATAAGCTTCACTGAAGCATTTGCAGAATGGTAATACAAAATAACAGAAGCACAGCCAGGGGGAATGAAGTATGAACACAAGGTATACGATAATGCATTTAGATATTCAACACTATGGTTCAAATAAAGAAGAAAAATGAAGCCCTTCCGTTTGAATACAGTAACGTCTACAGCAACGTCTTAAAGCACTAATTACACATCTGACTAGAATTTCAGAAGATAATGCCTCAAAGCAGTGAACAAGAACTCACTTATCATTCCATCAAATTATTGTCAGTCACTCCAACAACATCTTCTTGTACAGATTCACATTGTTCATACATGGTAGAAATATAAAACAATAACCACAAGGTTTGCACTTCGGTTGGAACACCGAGTATGACATACAGATCGATTGTGCATCTAAGAATAATGGTGTGAATTCATGCCTTCATGGTCCACCAAGGACCAACCAGAATCATTAATGGACATCACAGATAGGCTTTGAGGGTGGAAATAATAGAGAACTAAGAATTGCCTAGCCTTAACAACACAGCACAATTTTACATTAGTTTCTTAACATAATTACCATGCGTGAAAAGCCACTCGATGTTGCTGCAGTCAAAGTTGAAACTTACATCATCACGAACATCAGGATCTGAACCAGCCTCAAGTAAGCACTTGTAGCAGTCAGTTAAGCCATTGTTGGCAGCAATTATTAAGGGGGTCACGGTGCCAACACCCTTCACGTCAGCGCCAGCCTAACACGGAAAAGGTTGCAAAGACCCTTCTAAATAAGCATGTCATCATTTGTACTCCTTCCTTTTTCATGTGATACTTATCAAGAGTTCAAAAGATGTCAATGAAATGAGATGAATGCACCATACCTTAATCAGAAGTTTCACGCATTTCAGCGGGCTAACATTGAGAGAGCCAACAACATTGAGAGAGCCACCAACATTGAGAGCCGCAATAAGAGGTGAATAGACAGTGTTGAATACCTTGTTACACTGAGAACAAATATTAAGAAAATCAGTACCCTTACATGATGAAAGTTGGTGAACATGTGTGATCTTGTTATCATTGAAATAGAAAGTAGTACTAGTCAAAACAATCATGTATTTAATAATGTGGATCCTGTTAACCTAAGAATGAAAGGTACACAAACAAGTGACATACATCTGCATGGTGGTCCAACAAAATCTTCATAGCCCCATCCTGCTTACAGAAAGCAGCCGTATGCAGTGGTGTCCCAGTATCACACAATGAATCAACATTGGCCCCTTTTGAGAGCAAGGCTTTTACAATTTCACAATTTCCTGAATGAGAAATACAAAGCAGGTTATTAATTCATAACAATGTGGAAATTCCGTAGGTTATTTGCATAATACATAATATCCAACAGGTTATTTGGCATTGCTGCTGCTGCTGTTATTGTGACAGTTCTTTTTGTTAAGTGAAAACTTATTAATATCATTTTATCATGGGCATATGCTGGACACAGTTACCTTAGGGATCAAAGTTTCCAAAGCAATATGTACACTTAGCTAGTTGTATTGGAATACTACCTCCATTCTCAAGTAAATGTCATACTAGAATGCATGCAGTTAACTTAAAAAGAAAAACAATTTTCATTTATACCACCAGCCTATGTCAATGACATGTAGGACCAGACCCTAACTGTCATTGACACAACCTGGTTTTGTAGATGAAAGTTGAACCATAAGTGATGGTATGGATGAAAATAGTTACTCCACCTGCAGATTTATTAGGATTTCGCACATGAAATGACCATGGATTTGTCATGAAAAATACTTTCATGTATCAAAACTCATATGAACTTACAATAAAATGACCATGGTTCATTTTATTATGTTTTTCATGCAACATAAGATTTGGATATGCATTCATTTACCTTAGGAGTAACTGTAAAATAACTATGTTGAAAACATCAGGAAAATTATTGCAATAAGAACCAAATAATCAAAGAAGGCACTATACGAATGTGACATCACTCACTCATAAATGTGTACCAAGCAGCAGTAACTGTAGAAACTGGCGTTAAACAAGTTCATATTTGCTATCTTACAGCATGATAGGGACTGGATTTACATAATTGAATAGACGTCAGTGAAATACCCACAACAAATATGAATAGTGGCTTGAAATATATTCATATTTTACTATTTTTGTATGACACGCAATAAATTATATCACTTCTGAATTTAACTATACTGAATTTTTGTCAACGCAGCTTGCCTGAGACAAGGAATACATAATGCATGATACACACGCACGCACATTGATAAATGGCGTTTTTTAGACTTAAAGATAGCAATTAATAAACAACTCATTTGTCACAGAAATATCTCCAAATGCTCAGATGACACTGTCATATCTATGCACATGCACAACCAATTACAACATGGGCATTTCCTACCTTATTTATAATGTATATAACATGATTCATTTCAAGTTTCATTACATCACCCCAGAACACACAAACAAAGAATTTGAAGACACAGAGGAACAAGATAAGTACAGATAGGAACAGACCTCGTGCAGCAGCCAAATGGAGAGGCGTAGACCCATTTCCATCGGGCTTATCTGGATTAGCACCGTGATCAAGAAGATACCGGAAAGTGTCCACAGTGCCAGCAATAATTGCATGAGCCAGAGGTGTATAGCCTATCGGGAACATCAAAGTAGAAGGAACTGAATAAGAGACTCATAGACAAAACAACATAAAATTACCCAAGAAATAGAAGGAAATCATGTAAAAGTTTTGCAATATAAACATGCATCTGTTTACAGAATACACATACAAACTTTTTACATGCAACAGCACATTCAGAAGTCAGAACTAGGAAGACAGAAATTTTAGGTTCCCTTTCTAAAAGTATCATACATGAAAATAACTGCGCGCAAGGCACTTACACTTTTCATTTTTAATGATCCGCAGTAGAATGAAATGAAGTGTATACTGGTAGTATCAGCCATATAAAGTACCAAAAGATTAAAAAAGATAAATAATTGAAAAGACTAGGCTATAAGCGCCTAAGTCATGTGTACATAATCAGGCAAGTGTCATATGTTTCAACTTCAATATGTGCCTGTTATGCGAAGTGCCGTCATGCCAAGATACTTTGTTACACAATACAAACATCAAATACTACAGGTCGTTTAAAAGCCAGAGTATTCATAAACAGCATTAAACAAGAAATAACGGAGGAGTTCGCTGTTAATTCATCAAAAAACAGTTCCGTCCAAACTAAAGCTGGCTATTTTGTGGGGGTACAGGTGAAGAAAAAGAATAGAAGTTAAAATCATTTTTCCTAGAAAACAAACTGATGCATGGAGGAAAAAAAAACAAGTTGATAGAATTTTCAGCAGTAAAACTGTAGAAGTGGATGGAAGCTAGCATCAATACTCTTTCTACTGAAAGAGCTCTGTCAAAACAGTATACACTGCACCTGGAATAAATGAACTTCATGAGATTAACGCAAACAAAATAATTTGATGTATGTTTCAAAAACAGGGCCAATCGACAGGTTATAAGCCTTGTAGATTTCTCAACAAAATAAGCTAAATCGAGTCCCAAAATGCATGTCATTTTTGGCATAAATTGGTTCCATCCCACTTCAAGGCAAATGCCAAGGTAAAAGGGGCATATATAAGCTGATTTTACCTAAAATTTGCCTCCAAGGTAATCTACTAACCATTTTCTATGATAGTGCCAAGGCTAGAAACATGAAACATGGAAACCACAGAAATAGAGCATGGTTACACATGATTGATTAAGCATCGTCCCTTCAGGTCACGCTCGCATCTCTCTGTTCCTATGCTAGCTCGTCAGGCACGCATCTCTCTGTACCTATGCCAACTCGTCAGACACGCATCTCTCTGTTCCTATGCTAGCTCACCCCACCCCCCCTAATACACCTCCCCTCTCCCTGTCTAATCTCTCCCGTCACGCTTGTGTTCTGGTGGATGGAGGAGAAAAATCCAGAGGAAACTTGATCAATTAGAGTTCAGTGAATCGAGCACCGATTTCCGATCGAACCGAGCGAATTTGAACTCCGATCTGGGTCGTTCGAGGCCTCTCCTAGCGAATCAAATAACTATGGATCAGTCCCTCCCATTGCTTGGCATCAAGAAAACAGACAACCAAACGGCCAATCCATCACATCTTTCACGAGGAGCTCAACAAAGCCAGCTTCAAACCAACTAGTCCCTCCGTTCACAAATATAAGATGTTTTGGATATTTTAAAATGGACTACATACGGACTGAGTTGAGTGAACAAACACACTAAAACATGTCAAAATGGACTACATACGGACTGAATTGAGTGAACAAACACACTAAAACGTGCAAAATGAACTACATACGGACTGAATTGAGTGAACAAACACACTAGAACCAACTAGTCCCTCCGTTCACAAATATAAGATGTTTTGGATATTTCAAAATGGACTACATACGGACTGAATTGAGTGAACAAACACACCAAAACGTGTCTATATACAAATCTGATTTAGAAAAAAGTTAGAACATGTCATATTTGTGAGTGGAGGGAGTACATAATAACAGTTAAACAGCGGTGCCAGTAGCCAACTTGACATCGCAAGCCAAGGCCAAGGCTGCCAAGTCAACCAACCTCCAGTCATCTACTCTAGGGGGGGAAGAAAACAAGGGGCTTGCTTTCCGTACGAGGAGGTTGGGAGACCGAGTGCCCACCTGTCTCGTCGACGGCGTCGATGTCCACGCCGAGCTCCTCCACCAGGTACACGCACACCGCCATCCTCCCACGGCGCGCGGCGAAGTGCAGCGCCCGGGATCCTCGCCCTTGGAGCGTCACGGCCTCCGCCGCGTCCCTGAGGCGGCCCTTCCCTCCGTCCAGCGCGCTCAGAGTCCCTGCTTGGAGACACGTACGGTACGGTACGGGCCCAACAAAATTCGAGAAAAAAATCTGTCAAAAATCGGCGCGGGATCGAGCGCCCGGAGACCAAAATCCGCGGCGGAGCGGGATGCGAATGCGAGCACGTACTCTTGAAGAGCTGGAGGTTGCCTTCGGCCGCCGCCTGGAGAAGCCGCCGCTCCAGCGCGCCGGGGCCTGCAGGGGGGAGAGGATGGGGGCCGGGTGTTAGCGCTGGGGCTCACCCGCGGTTTGGAAGGCGCCGGGGATGGGTTTGGGGCTGGGGGCGAGGTCGCTTACCGCGGGCGAGGGGCGGCGCCATGGCCGCGGCCGGGGAGCTGGTAGGGTTTTGGAGCGGCGGAGGAAGAGGGGACGGGTGGGGGGCCAGCAGTGGGGGAAGCACAGGAGATGATGATGGAGCTTTGCTACATCAACGGACCCTTTTAATGGCAAATTAACGGACTGTTAACGGGGGGTTTAATTAGGGGGAAGAGGGGTTATTTAGGTCAATTGAAACATAATAAGTCTAGTCAATCTCAAAATTTTATGTCCCCTCGGTATCTCAGAGGTGCTGAAAAAGGTGGGGTGTGCGTGCGTCCCTCTTATAAGGATGAGTGACTACTCTAGCTCCGGCATCCCCTCCCGTGTCGCTCGTGCGGCGGCCTCGGAGAAAACCCTAACTACCGCCGCCAGACAACCCTTCCCTTTCCTCCAATCGCTACTGCCAGGTGGCGTCGCCGAGCACAGCCCATGAGGTGTTGGCGATGGTGGGCCACTTCATCGGTCTCTGGCATGGGGATGGGCAAGGTGGGATGTTCTTCTCGGACAAAGACGAAGGGGTCACGCGTTTTGGAGCGGCGGGGGAAGAGAGAATGGGGAGCAAGCATTGGGTCATGGGGAAGCTAGTGATGGTGGGGTCACGACTCACAATGGCATGGCCATCGGGAATCTTTTTGCGCATTAAAGCAACTTCAGTTCGGCATAATACATAGGCGGCGACGAGGCGTGAGGGTGGCGAGGCGAGTTGATGCGCTGGCACGGGACAGCGGCGTCAGGGGTGGCAAGGATGTGCAATGGTGCGGCAGTTCGGTGGTGATGGTCACACGGGATAGCATGCGGTTAATTTTCATATGGGTTCTAGCCCGCCAAAACTTTAATGGAATTTCATCTTCTTATAAACCAGAGGAAACTTGGGGCGAAGTCCATATGATCCTCTAAATTAACTTCAAGTTTACGGGAACTGTTGAACACATTCTTTGCCAAAACTTTCCCTAAACAATAGATTTTTGCTCAATAGAAACGGTCACGTTTGATTTCTTTTATGTTAAAATAGTTTGTTACATAAAAATTGTTGCTACCGGCTGAAAGCAAAACAAATGGCTCAAGCACGTTACACCAAGCAATAAAATTTTCCTCCCCGCATTTCACTATGCAATCAACCACTGTGTTTCCCATGCAGGATTATGTTGGGGAACGTCGCATGGGAAACAAAAATTTTCCTACGCACACGCAAACCTATCCATGGTGATGAGCATCTACGAAAGGGAGAGTGGATCTACATACCCTTATAGATCGCTAAGCGGGAAGCGTTAAGAAACGCGGTTGGTGTAGTCGAACATCTTCGCGATCCAAATCGCCGAGCGTCTCGCGATCTCATCACGATCCGTCCCGCGATCCAATCACGATCCGTCCCGTGAACTCATCACGATCCGTCCCGCGATCTCATCACGATCTGTCTCACGATCTTGATCACGATTTGTCCCGCGAACTCATCACGATCCGTTCCGCGATCTCATCACGAACTGTCTCGCGATCTCGATCACGGTCCTTCCGATCTAGCGCCGAACGGACGGCACCTCCGCGTTCAGCACACGTGCAGCTTGATGACGATCTCCACCGTCTCGATCCAGAGAGAGGAGGTGGAGAGGAGAGAGAGTTCACCGGCAGCGTGATGGCGCTCCGGTGATGGTGGTGGAGTGATTCCGGCAGGGCTTCGCCTAAGCGCTGCGGAAAACCGATCTAGAGGAGAAACTGTGCACCGGTGAAACGGGTAGCACGTGGCCAGAAATTCTGTCCAAAAACCACCCAATCCACTAGTATATATAGGAGGAGAGGAGAGGAGAGGCAGCCAAGGCCTTTGGGTCGGCCGAAATAGGAGGTGGGAGCAATCCTACTTCACCTCCAATCCTAGTTGGAGTAGGATTGCCTCCTATTGGCTGATTTTCCACTTTTTGCTTTAGGACTTTCTCTCCTGCGCCATGGGCCTTTGTGGCTGTTTTCCCAGCCCACTAAGGGCTGGTTATTATTCTCCCACAGCCCATGGACCTCTTGGGTTCGAAATACCCCTCCCGGAGGTCCTCCGGTACACTACCGGCACTCCCGGTACAATACCGATACTCCCGGTACACTACCGATGAGCCCGAAACTTTTCCGGAAACCAAACTGGGATTTCCTATATATGAATCTTTACCTCCGGACCATTCCGGAGATCCTCATGACGTCCGGGATCTCATCCGGGACTCCGAACAACCTTCGGTCACCACCATACATAACTCTACACTACCGAAACGTCACCGAACCTTAAGTGTGCAGACCCTGCGGGTTCGAGAACTATGTAGACATGACCGAGACACCTCTACGGTCAATAACCAATGGCGGGACCTGGACATCCACATTGGTTCCTACATATTCTACGAAGATCTTTATCGGTCGAACCTCTATGTCAAGGATTCAGTTAATCCCGTATATCGTCCCTTTGTTCTTCGGTATGTTACTTGCCCGAGATTCGATCGTCGGTATCTCCATACCTAGTTCAACCTCGTTACCGGCAAGTCTCTTTACTCGTTCCGTAATACAAGATCCCGCAACTAACAATTAGTCACATTGCTTGCAAGGCTTATTGTGATGTTGCATTGCCGAGTGGGCCCCGAGATACCTCTCCGTTACACGGAGTAACAAATCCCAGTCTCGATCCATGCCAACTCAACAGACACCATCGGAGATACCTGTAGAGCACCTTTATAGTCACCCAGTTACGTTGCGACGTTTGATACACACAAGGCACTCCTCCGATATCCGTGAGTTGCATGATCTCATGGTCATAGGAACATATACTTGACATGCAGAAAACAGTAGCAATAAACTGACACGATCATATGCTATGTTTGTAGTTTGGGTCTTATCCATCACATCATTCTCCTAATGATGTGATCCCGTTATCAAATGACATCTCATGTCCATGGCTAGGAAACCTTAACCATCCTTTGATCAACGAGCTAGTCCATTAGAGGCATACTAGGGACATGGTTTTGTCTATGTATCCACACATGCATTTAAGTCTCCGATCAATACAATTATAGCATGGATAATAAACGATTATCATGAACAAGGAAATATGATAATAACTAATTTATTATTGCCTCTAGGGCATATTTCCAACAGTCTCCCACTTGCACTAGAGTCAATAATCTAGTTCACATCACCATGTGATTCGCATTGTTATGAATCTAACACCCAATGAGTTCTAGGGCTCGATCATGCTTTGCATGTGAGAGAGGTCTTATAGTCAACGGGTCTGCGATATTCAGATCTGTGTGTACTTTGCATATCTCTATGTCAAACCGTAAACACTGCTACCACACTCCACTTGGTACTATTTCCAAATGGCTGCTCCACTATACGTATCCAGATTGCTACTACTAGTCATCCGGATAGGTGTTAAAGCTTGCATCGACGTAACTCTTTACGACGAACTCTTTATCACCTCCATAATCAAGAAACATTTCCTTAGTCCTCTGGTTAATAAGGATAATTCCGACCGCTGTCCAGTGATCCACTCCCGGACCACTCTTGTACCCCTTGACAGACTCATGGCAAGGCACACATAGGTGCGGTACACAGCATGGCATAATATAGAGCCTATGGCTAAGGCATAGGGGACGACGTTCGTCCTTTCTCTTTCTTCTGCCGTTGTCGAGCTTTGAGTCTCACTCAACTTCACACCTTACAAATCAGACGAGAACTATTTCTCTGGCTGATCCATTTTGAACTCTTTCAAAATCTTGTGAAGGTATGCACTCATTGAAAGTCTCATCAAGCATCTTGATCTATCTCTATAGATTTTGATGCTCAACAATTAGGTAGCTTTATCCAGGTCTTCCTTTGAAAATCACTTTCCAAATAACTGTTTTATGCTTTCCAGAAACTCTACATTATTTCTGAACAACAATATGTCATCCACATATACTTATCAGAAATTCTATAGTGCTCCCACTCACTTTATTGCAAATACAGGTTTCTCATAAACTTTGTATAAACATCAAAACTTTGATCACCTCATCAAAGCGTATATTCCAACTCCGAGATGCTTGCTTCAGTCCATGGAAGGATCACCGAAGCTTGCACACCTTTTAGCATCCTTAGGCCTGACAAAACCTTCTGGTTGTATCACATACAACCTTTCCTCAAGTAAACCATTAAGGAAACGATGTTTTGACATCCATCTGCCAGATTTCATAATTGAAAACACAACAACTGCTAACATAATTCCAACAGACTTTTAGCATCGCTACGAGTGAGAAAGTCTCATCGTAGTCAACTCCTTGAACTTGTCACAAACATCTTTGCAACAAGTCGAGCTTTACAAATAGTGACATTCACCATCAATGTCTGTCTTCATTTTAAAGATCCATTTGTACTCAACGACCTGCCGTACAACAAGCAAGTCTACCAAAGTCTACACTTGGTTTTAATACATGGATCCTATCTCGGATTTCATGGCCTCCAACCATTTGTCGGAATCCGGGCCCATCATCGCTTCTCCATAGCTCGTAGGTTCATCGTTGTCCAACAACATGACCTCCAAGACAGAGTTGTCGTACCACTTAGGAGCAGTACACATCCTTGTCGACCTACGAAGTTTGATAGTAACTTGATCCTGAAGCTTCATGATCATCATCATTAACTTCCTCTTCAACTAACGTAGGCTTCACAGTAACATCTTTCTGCGCTGCGCTACTCTCTGGTTGAACAAAGGTTTAACAACCTCATCAAGTTCTATCTTCCTCCCACTCAATTCTTTCGAGAGAAACTTTTTCTCGAGAAAGGACCCAGTTCTAGCAACAAACACTTTGCACTCGGATCTGAGATAGAAGGTATACAGTGGCGAAGCCAGAAATTTTGTGAAGCCTGGGCGACTTAAGACTGGATGTCTAACATGCAAATAAAAAAATATAATATGCAGCAATCTTGCAAAGAACAAATCCACATTAATATTTAAGTGAAAATACAAACATAACAGTCACATAAATGTAATTTTTAAGTAAACTAATATATTCCATTTCAGAAAGCAAATGAAGTTGTGACTTGACAATAAAAGTCACATAATCGGGCCACTCAACCAAACTAGCCATCTCATCAACAAAAGTGTAGTCGTCAAAACCATCATGACACGCCATCAATATATCCTAGAAGACACTACAGGATAAGAAAAATGGATTTGTCATTCACAAAAAATCAGTGTTGCGATTTATTTATTTATTCAAAACAAAGAGCTTGTAGCAATAGAGAAGGTGAGATGGAGCATACCAATAGTGTGCTAAAGAAAATCACGAGGCAAATGTCCTTTTCGAGACTTCATTGCTATAAATGTTCGAATAATATCCTTGTCATGAACTGACTTGAATAATGCCCGCTCGGTGTAACATATCATCAAGTCATTGAACCATTCATTGTTGATCTTGCTACGCAATTTATTCTTGATAATCTTCATTGCTGAAAATGCTCTCTCAACAGATGCGGTTGACACCGGCAATATCAATGCCAATTCAATAAGTTTGTATACCAATGGAAATACCAATTTTTTCTTAGTTTCAACCATCTTCACAGCCAAACTTTGGACATCATCACAAATGGAAAAAGAAGCATGCCTTTTCACTTGACTTATGTAAGTGAGGAGCTGCTCTCTTATTGTTGCACGATCATCATTAGAGAAGTCTTCATGATAAATTTCAGCAAGACGAGCAAGTTTATCAACATTGAACTTGGAGAAAGAGTCCTTGGGATCAAGACATGAGAAGCAATCAAGCACACAATTTGCCCATTCATTAAAGCAGTGATCCATCTCCACACATATTTTGTCAATAGCAGCATAAAAAATCTCCACGCGGTAATGGTGAAGATTAGTGACCGTCCTCCCTTCTCTCCTTGAACGACCACTAACTGGTATTACTTCGTCCATATTTGGTACCAGAATACTATTAGCACCACAAAATTCTTGGACATCACCAAATAAATTATCCCAACCACTCTCTCTGAACATTCCCAACCGAGCCTTGACATCATTAACTAATTCCATGGCAAGAACAATATTAAGATCTTTTCTTTGCAAGACTTTTGAAAGCTCATTTGTGATGCCAAATAACTTCAACATAAGCTTCAGAATGAAAGCAAATTTAAAGCTCTCCATTTTTTCTATCAAACCCGCCGCTTGAGATGGTCCACGTCCGTATTCATCAACTGTACTAAGCACCTTTAACACGGAGGACCACATTTGATCCAAACGAAGTAAGGTAATATGATGTGAACCCCATCTTGTATCTCCCGGCCTAGGAAGAGTAGATGATTGGTGCAAGCCCCTTCCATTAGATATCTCACCACTCTCAAGTCTATCCAGAATATCTTGGTGTTGTGCCTCGGTCAATGCATCCCTTCTCTTGCAAGATGTTGTTGTTGTAGTCACAATCAAGGAGATGTACTCAAAGAAATCATGAATAGATGAGCAACTACTAGCAACAGACACAACCACCAACTGCAGGCGGTGAGCATAGCAATGAACATAGAAAGCATAAGGGTTTTCATCTATGATCTTTTTCTGCAAACCGTTAAATTCACCTCTCATATTTGAAGCCCCATCATATCCTTGACCCCGTATCCTTGAAATTGATAACTTATAATGATCAAGAATACCATAAAGAGCATCCTTTAGTGACTCGGACGTAGTATTTTTGACATGATGCAGAGCAAGAAATCTTTCCACAACCTTCCCTTCATCATTCAAAAACCTACAGAAAAACGCAACAACATCATTTGTTTGCATAGGGAATAAAAGACAAGCAAATAACAAAATAAAAGTGAAACTACTAACCTCAACATCACAGCCATTTGCTCTTTAACAGATATATCACGTGATTCATCAATAAGCACCGAGAATTGTTTATCACCAAGCTTTGCCATGATCTTCTTGCTAACTTCATGTGCACAACACATTGCAAGCTCCTTTTGAATGTCACCAGATGTCATTGTGCAATTTCTTCCACCACGGTCAAAAGCATCTCTGACTTGCTCATTCTTAGTTTTTTCCAAATCTATCATCTCTCTAAAGTTTCCCTTGTTTAGAGAAGTAGCTGATTCATCATGTCCACGAAATGCCAAGCCTTGTGCCATGAGATATCTTGAACAACTTACAGAACAAGTTAAGCGAATCTTATACATTTCTACTGATTCCTTGCTTGCTCTAGCAAGAGTGCTTGCCACACTTTGTCTTTGATTATTATAATCATCATAATGCTTGACACAAGAGTTGTGCTTACTACCATGTCCACCAATATGATCTTTGAAGCCTTTAGATGCATGCTTCCAATCTGTAAATCCCTCTTTGGTGAAGACTTCATAACCAAAGTGTTCAGCCCTCCCGGTTTGCTTAAAGAGAAAACAATAAAAACAATAAGCGGCATTCTTCCACTCACTGTATTCTATCCAGTCGTACCTTTTATACCAAGATTTAGAAAATGCTCTTGAGGAACGCGAACTTCCAAATTCTGTACGACGGTATTTTTGCAAATCTGGTTGCATTGGACCCTTCAATATATATGCCCTCCTCACTTGGTCTTGAATATCAGGAGGATACTCACAAATTTGTTTCCTCTTTCCAGGATCACGCTCAATCGTATTTGGATTAAATCCATTGGCAATGTTAGGCGTTGGTGGCTCTATTTCTATTTCAAGCTGCGCATCATTCACATTTTCAGTCCTTTGCTCTACTTCTACTTCAGGATGCACATCATTCATATTTTCAGTCCTTGCTCTCTTAACCAAAAACCTCCTCATCTCTGAAATTTAGCGAGTAAAAAAAATCTGAAGTTAGTTTCTACACAAATAGGAAGATGGGCTATCACAAGTTCATACTTCATAGTACAGTACAATAACAAAGCTACTTAACTTGCAGTGCAGTACAATTTATTATTGTTCATACTTCATAGTACAGTACAATAACAATGTATCAGACTATCAAATATTTCTTGGTGATGCCCAAAGTGAAATCAGTCAAATATATCTTGCCCCATTACTAGAGGAAAGAGTCTGCAACCTGCATATTAGTTTGTCAGTCTACTTAACGTACAATTTCTGTAGTTTCCAATAGCTAACAAAAAGATTTTCTCTTTGGTCACGATTATCCCCAATCAGGAGTTCCTAAATAATCCCTAAGTACATCAATCTCAAGTCGAAATCAGCTATTTAGTACAAATCTTACTGAAAGAAGAAGGAACGGAACTGCCTCAGTCCTACTGCCTGCCCTGTGCCTGCAGGGGGTGAAGGGGCATAGCAGGGGGTGAGTAGATTGACTGACTGCCCACGCGCCGTCGCCCGTTGGCCTGCCGGCTGCCGCTAGCCTCAGCTCACCCAGCGCAGATCATGTCCTCGCCGCCTCGCCTTCAAGTCCCTGCCGCCTGCGCCGCGCACTTGGGAGAAAACGAGGAGACGCGAGCGTGACTATGCGAGAACTGTCTTGACTCTAGAGCGATCGATGGTATTCCCTGTCGCCTCGTGGGCTGGAGCGAAGCCATCGACGTTATTCCTTTTTCTTGTGGGCTGGAGTGATTGGAAAGCAGTGCTACTGTTTTGGACTTTTGGGCTGGGTTGTGAAGGAGACTAAACTAGTTTTGCCCGGGTAAATACGCTCGGTAGCGAGCAGTTTTACGTACTGTGGTACGACCACGTTGCCGTCGGAGTGGCAGTGAGCCCGGGCAACTGCCCAGGGTCGCTGGGCGCTCGCTCCGCCACTGAAGGTATACCCATCTGTTCTTAGGGTATTCTATGAAGATACATTTGTCCGCTTTGGGTTCTAGCTTATTATGTGAAAACATTTTTCACACAAGCATCGCAGCCCCAAACATTAAGAAATGACAGCTTAGGTTTTTATCAAACCATAATTCACACGGTGTCATCTCAACGAATTTAAATGATGCCCTATTTAAAGTGAATGTAGTTGTCTTTAATGCATAACCCCAAAAATTATAGTAGTAAAACGATAAGAGACATCACAGTATGCACTATATCAATAGAGCGTGACTATGATGTTCGGACACACCATCACACCATGGTGTTCCAGGTGGCGTTAGTTGTGAAACAAATTTCACGTTGTCTTAAGTTGTATGCCAAACTCGTAACTCAGATATTCACCTCCACGATCATATCGCGGTCATTTTTATCTTCTTGTCACGATGATCTTTAAACTTCACTCTGAATTTGCTTGAACCTTTCAAACGATTCAGACTTGTGTTTCATTAAGTAAATATACACTATATCTACTCAAATCATCAGTGAAGGTAAGAAAATAACGATATCCACTGCACGCTACAAGACTCACTAGATTGCATACATGAACATGTATCATTTCCAATGAATCACTTGCCCGCTCCATCCAACGGGGTCCTTTAGTCATCTTGCCCAAGAGGCATGGTTCGCATGTCTCAACCGATTCGAAATCGATGAGTCCAAATATCCATCAGCATGGAGTTTCTACATGCGCTTTATACCAATATGACATTTAGCGGCAGTGCCACAAGTATGTGGTACTATCATTATTAACTTTGTATCTTTTGACATCAATGTTATGGACATGTGTACTACTACGATCAAGATTTCAACAAACCATTCTCACTGGGTGCATGACCATTGAAGGTATTATTCATGTAACCAGAATAACTATTATTCTCTGACTTAAATGAATAACCGTATTGCAACAAACATGATCTAATCATGTTCATGCTCAACGCAAAACACCAAATAACATTTATTTAGGTTCGTCACTAATCCTGAAGGTAGAGAGAGCGTGCGATGTTGATCACATCAACCTTGGAAACATTTCCAACACACATCGTCACCTCACCCTTAGCTAGTTCTCCATTTATTCCTTAGCTTTTATTTCGAGTTACTAACATTTAGCAACCGAACCGGTATCCAATACCCAGGTGCTACTAGGAGTACTAGCAAGATACACATCAATAACTCGTATATCAAATATACTTCTGTCGATGTTGCCAGCCTTCTTATCTACCAAGTATCTAGGGTTGTTCCGCTTCAGCGACCTCTCACCTCATAATAGAAGCACTTAGTCTCGGGTTTGAGTTCAACTTTGGGTTGCTTCACTGGAGCAGCAACTGACTTGCTATCCATGAAGTTTCCCTCCTTGCTCTTGCCCTTTTCGAAACTAGTGGTTTGATTAACCATCAACACTTGACGCTCCTTCTTGATTTCTACCTTCGCGGTGTCAAACATCGCGAACAACTCAGGGATCAATACTTCTATCCCTGGTGTATTATAGTTCATCACTAAGTTCTAGTAGCTTTAGTGACAGTGACTTGGAGAACTATATCAATCACTATCTTATCTAGAAGATCAACTCCCACTTGATTCAAGCGATTGTAGTACCCAGACAATCTGAGTACATGCTCAATGATTGAGCTATTCTCCTTCATCTTACAAGCAAAGAATCTTGTTGGAGATCTCATATCTCGCAACAAAGGCATGAGCCTGAGATCACAATCTCTGCTCTAGAACATCACATATGTTCCGTGACGTTCAAAACGTTTTGGAGCCTCAATTCTAAGCCGTAATGCATGACGCACTAAACTATCAAGTAGTCATCGAAACGTGCCTGTTAGATGTTCACAACATCTATAGACGACGCTAGAGGGGGTGGCGCACCGAGCGGTGCATTAAGGACATAAGCCTTCTGTGCAGCAATGAGGACAATCCTCAGATCACGGACCCAGTCCGCAATTTTGCTACCAACATCTTTCAATTCTATTTCTCTAGGAACATATAAAATACAAGGGAGCTACAGCACGAGCTAGTAATCTACAACATAATTTGCAAAGACACTTTGACTATGTTCATGATAATGAGTTCAATTAATCATATTACTTAAGAACTCCCACTCAAATTGACATCCCTCCGATCATTCGAGTGATACATGATCCAAATTCACCAACTCAAGTCCGATCATCACGTGAGTTGAGGTGGCTGCAATGGTGAACATCATTATGTTGATCATATCTACTATATGACTCATGTTCGACCTTTCGATCTCTCGTGTTCCGAGGCCATGTCTGTACATGCTAGGCTCGTCAAGTTTAACCCGAGTGTTCTGCGCGTGCAAATCTGGCTTGCACCCGTTGTATGTGAACGTAGAGTCTATCACACCCGATCATCACGTGGTGTCTCAACACGACGAACTTTCGCAACGGTGCACACTCGGGGAGAACACAGTTCATCTTGAAATTCAAGTGAGGGATCACCTTATAATGCTACCGCCGTACTAAGCAAAACAAGGTGCATAAAAGGATTAACATCTCATGCAATTCATAAGTGACATGATATGGCCATGAACTTGTGTTTAAGATCTCCATCTTCGAAACACCGGCATGATCTCCATCGTCACCGGCACAAGACCATGATCTCCATCATCTTGATCTCCATCAATGTGTTGCCATTGGGGTTGTCACGCCCTGCATGCTTCTACTACTATTGCTACCGTAGCGATAAAGTAAAGCATTACATAGCGCTTAATGATTGACACGCAGGTCATACAATAATTAAAGACAACCCTATGGCTCCTGCCGGTTGCCGTACTCATCGACATGCAAGTCGTGATAATCTATACATCACATGATCATCTCATACATCACATATATCTCATCATGTAATTGGCCATATCACATCACAACATACCCTGCAAAAACAAGTTAGACGTCCTCTAATTGTTGTTGCATATTTTACGTGGCTGCTATGGGTATCTAGCAAGAACGATTCTCACCTACGCATAAACCACAACGGTGATACACTAGTTTGCTTTTCAACCTTCTCAAGGACCGCCTTTGTCGAATCCGATCCAACTAAAGTGAGAGAAACTGTCACCCGCAAGCCATCTAGGCAACAAGTTGCGTCGAGGGAACCGGTCTCTCGTAAGCGTACGAGTAATGTTGGTCCGGGCCGCTTCATCTCACAATCCCGCTGAACCAAAATACGACCAAGGGAGGAAGCAATCTAAGCATCAACGCCCACAAACCTTTTGTGTTCTACTCAAGATCTCATCGAACCATCAACCTAGCTCATGATACCACTGTTGGGGAACGTCGCATGGGAAACAAAAATTTGCCTACGCACACGCAAACCTATCCATGGTGATGAGCATCTACGAGAGGGAGAGTGGATCTACATACCCTTGTAGATCGCTAAGCGGGAAGCGTTAAGAAACGCGGTTGGTGTAGTCGAACATCTTCGCGATCCAAATCGCCGAGCGTCCCGCGATCTCATCACGATCCGTCCCGCGATCCAATCACGATCCGTCCCGTGAACTCATCACGATCCGTCCCGCGATCTCATCACGATCCGTCTCACGATCTTGATCACGATTTGTCCCGCGAACTCATCACGATCCGTTCCGCGATCTCATCACGAACTGTCTCGCGATCTCGATCACGGTCCTTCCGATCTAGCGCCGAACGGACGGCACCTTCGCGTTCAGCACACGTGCAGCTTGATGACGATCTCCACCGTCTCGATCCAGAGAGAGGAGGTGGAGAGGAGAGAGAGTTCACCGGCAGCGTGACGGCGCTCCGGTGATGGTGGTGGAGTGGTTCCGGCAGGGCTTCGCCTAAGCGCTGCGGAAAACCGATCTAGAGGAGAAACTGTGCACCGGTGAAACGGGTAGCACGTGGCCGGAAATTCTGTCCAAAAACCACCCAATCCACTAGTATATATAGGAGGAGAGGAGAGGAGAGGCAGCCAAGGCCTTTGGGTCGGCCGAAATAGGAGGTGGGAGCAATCCTACTTCACCTCCAATCCTAGTTGGAGTAGGATTGCCTCCTATTGGCTGATTTTCCATTTTTTGCTTTAGGACTTTCTCTCCTGCGCCATGGGCCTTTGTGGCTGTTTTCCCAGCCCACTAAGGGCTGGTTATTATTCTCCCACAGCCCATGGACCTCTTGGGGTCGAAATACCCCTCCCGGAGGTCCTCCGGTACACTACCGGCACTCCCGGTACAATACCGATACTCCCGGTACACTACCGATGAGCCCGAAACTTTTCCGGAAACCAAAATGGGACTTCCTATATATGAATCTTTACCTCCGGACCATTCCGGAGATCCTCATGACGTCCGGGATCTCATCCGGGACTCCGAACAACCTTCGGTCACCACCATACATAACTCTACACTACCGAAACGTCACCGAACCTTAAGTGTGCAGACCCTGCGGGTTCGAGAACTATGTAGACATGACCGAGACACCTCTATGGTCAATAACCAATGGCGGGACCTGGACGTCCACATTGGTTCCTACATATTCTACAAAGATCTTTATCGGTCGAACCTCTATGTCAAGGATTCAGTTAATCCGTATATCGTTCCCTTTGTTCTTCGGTATGTTACTTGCCCGAGATTCGATCGTCGGTATCTCCATACCTAGTTCAACCTCGTTACCGGCAAGTCTCTTTACTCGTTTCGTAATACAAGATCCCGCAACTAACAATTAGTCACATTGCTTGCAAGGCTTATTGTGATGTTGCATTGCCGAGTGGGCCCCGAGATACCTCTCCGTTACACGGAGTAACAAATCCCAGTCTCGATCCATGCCAACTCAACAGACACCATCGGAGATACCTGTAGAGCACCTTTATAGTCACCCAGTTACGTTGCGACGTTTGATACACACAAGGCACTCCTCCGATATCCGTGAGTTGCATGATCTCATGGTCATAGGAACATATACTTGACATGCAGAAAACAGTAGCAATAAACTGACACGATCATATGCTATGTTTGTAGTTTTGGTCTTATCCATCACATCATTCTCCTAATGATGTGATCCCGTTATCAAATGACATCTCATGTCCATGGCTAGGAAACCTTAGCCATCTTTTGATCAACGAGCTAGTCCATTAGAGGCATACTAGGGACATGGTTTTGTCTATGTATCCACACATGCATTTAAGTCTCCGATCAATACAATTATAGCATGGATAATAAACGATTATCATGAACAAGGAAATATGATAATAACTAATTTATTATTGCCTCTAGGGCATATTTCCAACAATTAAATATGATAATAACCTATTGCCAAGAAGGTATCTGAGGGCAGATTACAGACTATATTGGGAGAAAGGAAACAATTAAACACAAACAGGAAAGAGATCAATACCTTCCTATCTATGTGCACGAGCGCCCTCGGTTTTTCTTTTGCTTTTCTTTTACAATGGAAAAACCAGAGGAGGTGCGAAAATGAAAGGTGGTTTTTTATAGAAATCGGAGAGATGATTTTCTGATAGGTGGGAGAGGAATTTCCCTGATAGGTGGGAGAGGAATTTCCTTCGATGGGTAGGTAACTAACGAAACCAATGACAACCTACAGACTAATGAGTCTTTAGAAGTAGAGATGCCAACAATTGATTAAAGATTGATTATTATTCATTCCTTTTCATATAAAAGATATCAAATATATCGAAAATTGATTAAAGATTGAATATGAAAGTTACCAAATATACCAAAAATTAATTAAAGATTGATCGTGATTTATTCCTTTCCATACAAAAGATACAAAATATACCAAAAATTGATTAAAGTACAATATGAAAGTTACCAAATATACCAAAAATTAATTAAAGATTGATCCTGATTTATTCCTTTCCAAACAAAAGTTGCCAACTATACTGGAAATTGATTAAAGATTGAATACGAAAGTTACCAAATATATCAAAAATTAATTAAAAATTGATCGACATTTATTTCTTTCCATACAAAAGTTACCATATATACCAAAAAATGATTTTATTGGTAGATTTAATCGGTTTAAAAAGATCGTGGGCTAAAAGAAAACCAGATGAAAAAAAAACAAACGAAGGTGGAAGGAATGACGAAAAAAACCAAGACAAGAAGCTACCAACTCCCCCTTTAGGAGTAGAGATAAAATTTCCCACTCGACGTTTTGTCGTCCCATCACTAATCCAAGCCTGTAACACCCCCTCCCCCCTACACACACACACTCCTCTCAAGAAACTATATTTCCGAAGTCCTTCCGTTTTTTCCCTTGGCACCATCCGATCTCCCGTACATGTCAAACCATCTCCCGTCATTTTTCTTCCTGCCTTTTCTCTTGCACCACTCATCCTACATTTCGACACGAAAGATGGGCTGTGAGGAGGGGTTTGCGGGTTTGCGGCCAAGCTTCAAAGTTTATTTTGGGCTTTCATTCAAGTTAAGTTTTTTCTTTTCTGAAACGCGGAACGGGAAAACAAAGCAATAGTGTTATTAGTGTTTTTATGGGCCCAAGAGTTCTGTTAGTGCACAGTTTTATATAGGAGTGCAAATACAAAACAAGGTCTATAAATGAAGGCAAGAAAATTGCAGAAAACAACGGGTCGTGGAGCGCAATAAAATTACAATAATTTGACAGAAACAGATTCAAACAAAAAGCTTCCACGTACGAGGTTGGATTGTGATGTTGGTTTTCCCTTTTCGTTCCTATATATACTATATTCCTATGAATTGAGGTGTTAAGAATTTCACATTTCTCGCAAAGAATAGAGTAATAATTTCATACACAGCAAGGACTTTAGGATCCTAGGTCGTTTGCTATTGTCCGTAAGGTGAAGGGGTTATCTCCGCCGCCGATCATAAGAAAATCAAAAGTCTAGAAATTTACGAATTGGCAATAGAGGTAAATTAAGTCCCTCTTGGGCTAAAGCAAAAGTTACACCACATTAGTTCAAGCCCTTTTCTTGGACTTCCAAATTCTTTTTGCCTGGAAACTTCATTTCAGTATATTTGCACATCAGTGGATAAAAATTCTCCACAAATGATTCCCCACCTTCCAAGTGTGTACTTCAAATTATTCCAACCCAAAGCCAACTTGTCAGGAGTAATTTTAGACTTTTTTAAGAAAAATATATAAAAAAGTTGACAAAATTAGATGGCTGACATGCACTGGTTCTTTCTTTTAGAAACAATCAAACTTATAATTGCACCCTTTGTAATGACAAAAACCAAATGGAAGTCCCCGTGTCCATTTTGCCTTCTCTAGTGGCCTAGTAGAGGCCATGCCATAAAAACCAAGGAATTGGGGACTCCATGCCAAGCACTGCTGCAAGCGTGGGATCAGAAAATGAAGCTTCATTCGGGAACTGCTTCTTGTTACCGCACTCGCATATGCCTAAGGACGTCATCTAAGCATCAACCCCTAAGGATTAACTAGTTAAGCATGTCCCTAGAAAAACTAGTTAAGCATGTCGAATCATTTTACATTAATGCAGCGCTCAGCAGACACAAGTCGTTAACAAGCAGCACACCTAGATGCGTTCCAGCAACAACTATGGAAAGCCCACACTTGCCCTACCTACAATCTAACTGCTTCTCTATCTATCTACAATATATAAAAGCATGTGGTCAGAACTCGGAAAAATCATGCAGGCTTGCAAGCAGGCGGTAAACAAGCTCCTATGGGCACTTCGATTTTTTAGAAAAGGAGGATGACCCCCGGCCTCTGCATCAGCACGATGCATGCAGCCATATATTATTAATAAAGCTCCTATGGGCACTTCGATGAAGTCTTCTTAGCGCCACGGGATATCCTCAAGGAATCCATAGCCTCCCTGCATATTATACAACAGTCGGCAGTCAGTACTACCATGTCAAACAATGTGACAACCAGGGTTCAAGATCACAGCGGTATAACTGGTGCCAAATGCCGCCAGGAACTGGAAACACTGCTGTGTATTTAGAGACTGAGAGTATGCCATTTTTTGAACTATCTCTGTTTTTGATGTGTTCGATGGTAGTTGATAACTAAATGATGTTACAAGTTGAAAATGCACTGAAGTTTTAGCAAAAGAAACAGGATTAAACTGGGAACTGGTTCTTGGCCAAGGCCAAGGCCTTGGTATATTGTTTGAAAGATTTTAAACCTTGATGACTGCTAGTGTAGGTGGCATTTGCCAACATGAATAAAATACAATGTGTAGTAAAACTGTACGTAACGGAAGATATAGCATACCATAAAGCGTTCTCAATCTCCAAATTCTGTGGGTCCATTTTCAAACCATCAAAAAGCGCATCACAAGCCTTTCCATAATCCTGGACAAAGTATAACGTATAAGAAGTTAAGGTTTTTCTATGAAAATGATTTAAGGAAAAAGCAGTTCGGCTGAGCTCACCTTCATCAGCATTAGAGATGCTCCCTGCCGATAGCAGGCCTTTGGCCAATCAGGGCGCTTCATTCTACAAGTATAAGCATCTGCAAAGGCTTTGTCTCCCTCGCCAATTTGGAGAAAGCAGAGACTCCTATCTGAGTACAGGGTCGCATCCTCATAATCAAGGCCCATTGCCTACACTCAACCAAATAAAAACTAGCAGTTACTGAGTGCTAAAATATAAAGTGAATGACTGGAATGAAACACCTAAAGACAATTTCAACATTACCACCGACCAGAATTGAAAAGGAAGAAATGAGTAAAATACCAGACTCAGTCTGTTATCAAGAATAGGCCGGTTACTCTTCGTCAAAATAATAATTAAAAAACAGGCCAATTACCAGTTGTATTTCTGCCAAAATTTCCAAGTGTTTTTTTTTTAATTCCAAGCTGCTCACCAGCCGAAATTGGGAGTTGGGTGGGAGGTAAGAGGAAACACTAACACTGACCGGACTCGATATGATACCAATTTGAGGAATCAGACTTGCAATAAAATGGACCAATGTGCCAAACAATATATAGCTGTAATGTACAGCACAAATACATAAAACACCTTACACTAGAGTAGTAAACCTGCGACCTGAGCATACCTTGGGCTGGGCTTGCAGAAGCCCAACCATTAATTATGAAGCCGAAGCCCAACAAATTATGTCATAGGAAAGCCCTAGCCTTACCCGACTGAAAGCCCAAAGCCCAGCCCAAAGCCTGATAAAACATGGAGTCCACAGATTTACCATGTGCAGATCCAATAAAAACTAAAGGTCTGTACAGATCCATTTTCGTCAGGAAAAAAATAGATTTATAATCAAGTAATACTTCACAATTTCGCACGCGTACATACGAGTACAAGCAATTCCAATCAACTTCATTCCAATGCAGATCAGATCCACACGCACACCTAGCTAGCATACATCTGATGCAGTCCAAATACACACAGCAAGCTAGCAGCGAGAGAAATCAGTTACCAGTGCTGCAACGAAGCACACGTATGGAGAGTGCTGGTTGCTAACCAGCAAGCCACAGGACGCCGGCAGCGGCAACACGCGTACGCTCTCGAACGCAGCGAAACAGGGGGAGGACGAGAACATCAGGGAGCTCTGCATGAGGAAGAGCACCACAGCCATCACCGAAGGACTACGGCAACCATGACGCAACCACACACAGCAGGTCGACAGCCGCCCAAATGCAGTCAAGATCAACACAAGGTGCAGGAGTTACAGAGCCCTGCTATTGGAAAGGGACAAATCGGGGGAACAGCAGCTGGGGGCTGGGAGTTCTGTGTGCCGCCACCGGCCATAGGAGGGAGAGGGGCGGGAGGTGTGAAATTAGGGTTGTGAGCAAGGGGAGGCCTTCAGATAGGTTTTTATATGGCGGCTGGGAGTGGGGATTCTGAGCGGAGCCGCATCAGATGTGCACCCGGGGTTGATCCATGTATTTGTTTTGTTGGGTTCTGTTGAATAATATAATAAAAATGGCTGTGTGCATCGCTTGATGCAGAGGCTGGGGGTTATCCTCCTTTTCGGAAAAGATGTGTACACGGGGTACTGTGTTCGAGCCAGGCCAGGTTTATTTCGTGCTAATATCAAAGCATGAGTCCGGCATGAAATTTCAATCGGGCTAAAAAACCAAGTCAGAACCCGGCCCAGCACGGGTTTTTTGGGGCGGGCTGCCCATGCTCAC
The DNA here is from genome assembly GCA_022496015.1 of Hordeum marinum. Lineage (NCBI taxonomy): Eukaryota > Viridiplantae > Streptophyta > Magnoliopsida > Poales > Poaceae > Hordeum > Hordeum marinum. The sequence continues at coordinate 501,981,441 of CM039674.1, read as the reverse complement.
GTTTACACTAGAGCACAAACGCATAGGTGCACCTATATACATCTAAACTGAACAGCCTAGTTTTCTATATCTACCATTATACACTTCAAAGCACCAAAAAATACTACATATCAAAACACGCTCTTAGTTGGGAACCATCCATGCAAAACTCGCAGCTGCGAACATGCCAGGTCAATGTGGATCGCAGATTAATTGATAAGTTCATCTTTTTATGGGGCCCCTGTGTTAACACACAAGAGTGTGATACAAAGATTGAGCCTGAATCATTGTGTTTTACCTAATTTTTTCACAGATAAAAGTAGAATTTGACATATTCTATGAACAAAACACCCAGTGGTTCAAACACGTTTCTGGGATTTCCAGGTATAACCAGTGACTGACAGGTGAATAGGGAATATGAAGCTACACAAGCACTCCAAGTAACCTGGGAAGGAAAATCAATTATCAATGGCGAAAATGTGGGGTAATTTACCTTAGTGTATAGTTCAATTGCGGAAAGGTAATCCTTTCTCTCGAGTGCCTTTTTCCCTTGCAATTTCAAACTAGCTGCGTCCTCTTCAAGCCCACTCTCATAGAACTGAACCAGAAAGACAGGTGATGAACAAAGATATATGGAGAAAGACATCACAAAGCAAGTACCTGAAATTGAGCTGAAAAGTAAGAAATGTAGCTAATCTAGCACACAAATGTCCCAAATACAATTGCTCATCATTTCTATAACTGCAGAAAGGATTGGTCCTTCCACATATATAGAATTATCTCCCAGCCCCCATTTTCGATTTCCTTACATAAATAACATGTGGATATGCTTATTCCAGCAATTGCACATTTCATTTCAATGATGAACAAAATAAGCTACTCCCTCCGTCCCATAATATAAGAGCGTTTTTTACACTAATGTAGTGTCAAAAACGCTCTTATATTACGGGGCGGAGGGAGTATAAAACAAGGTTTTCCTTTAAGCCAAAACTTAATCATAAGTCAACTCGAACACTGACATTCTTAGTCTAAAGTTAAATATGGCCTTTTTTCTTAGCTCATACAATCATACCTTTTGATTTGGCAATGATTATGCATGACGTATTATTCCATTGACACTCCAATCACGCACAGTCGGAATACGAGAAGTTAAAGGAAATAGGATCTCAACATCTTCTCGTGTACCACCTCTTGGGGCAAACTCTATTGGCATCCTGCCAAACTGTAAATGGTAAAGAGAACATGAGTCCAGAAAAGATTTTTTTTGAAGAAAAAGGGAAACTCAAAATAAATGAGGCGTAACAGCCCAGATGTATGGTGCTATTGTCCACCACTATATGCTAAGATTTTTTAAATTAACTAGGTAAAATAAAGCAATTCTACAACTTGGACAATCCTATGTGTTAAATTATGGTGTTGTAGGAATTATTTACTAATACATGGCCAGGTAAAACAAGCTCCTAATGAATAGAATATCTTCACAAGTAATAAAGATAACTGCATGATGCTGACAACAATTGCGGGAATGGGGAAACAAAGGAGAAGATACATACTTCATCAGGGACGTTTGGGTCAGCACCAGCCTCCAATAAGCACTTCATGCACTCAGTTAACCCATCACTTACAGCAGCTATTAAGGGGGTTATATTACCGACACCACTTACATCAGCACCAGCCTATATATGAAAAAATGTTACATGTGCCTACTCTTAAACATGTCATAGTTTGTGCTCTCTCCTACTCCAACTGTAGGCTGTTTTGGCATATCTTGACATGGTTTAAATTCTCGAAAAATAGCACTTTGATCACTAATTCTGACATAACGTGCTGTTCAAAATCATAAAAATTACACACAATAAGGTTATTTGTATCTTAGTTCCACATAATAAAAACTTTCTCTCTGTTAATAATCAAGATTAAAAATGTTAGGCATGCCCACTGGGCATTATAAACATTTAATCAGAATGAATTCAATACAGTGGATAAGTTAAGAACACATGCTATAGTCCATTGGTAACGATATATGATCCTATCTCTTTTCAAGTTTTCTATCAGAGCCAGCAAAATTATTTTGCTCATAGTTGCATTTGGAGGAACAAGTATGTTGCAGCAGAAAATATTTCTTTGGACGTTGTTTAATGGGAATACAAACACATGAAAAGAAGTATGTTTCCCAAGGAGAGTTTGAGGATTCAGACAATTGCTTGTGAGGTCAGCAAAAGCTGCAGGGGAGACTGGGACCTTTTGACATTTGCTGAGGTTCCATTACTATATCGGAATGTCTGTTATCTACAAGAGGAACCCTCATCTCTACTGAGATGGTGTTCAAATAATTGGTTGCTACAAAGTTGGGACATTTGGCTTCAAAGAAACAGGGTTATCTTTGACATGGTTCCTCCAAAATCCCAAATTTCTTGGAGCTAGGGATACCCAGCTCCAAGAATTCTTGGAGTTGGAGCTCTCCCAAAGACATCCTTAATATGGAACCAACAACAGATGCTCATCTAGAAAGAACAGTACTAAATTGGACTCTTTGGGGGTACATACGCAATATCTTACTTGTGAGTGACCTAAACAGAGTCCAAAGCCTGAAATAACTATAAACACTCTTACATACTAATCAAGTAATTATGAAAAGTTGAACACTACCAAAGCTAAGAACCCACGATACCTTGATTAGTAGCTTCACACATTTTAGTGATAGAGCATAAATAGCTACAAGGAGAGGTGTGAAGATACCATTCACAATCTTATTGCACTGAAAAGAAACATAAAGCAAATTAGCATGTATTCTTAAATGACAATTATTAGGGGAACCAAAGAAGAGTTATGTAGGTTGGTAGGTATATAGACTTGAGATTTCAGAGCATCAAAAAGGAAAATACTCAAAATTATGTTTTAGTTTAACCCTAGATGATCTAAAAATTACGAGCATAACACAATGAAAGCATAAAACAGCCCAGTAATACTGAATCAAACAAAACATGAGCAAGAGCAGAAACAAAAGAGCATTATCAAACTGTGAATTTCATCAGATCACATAACGATTGAGGAATTAAAAGACACATACATCAGCGTTGTGGTCCAACAAAATCTTCACTGTTTGATGATGACCACTACTAGCAGCAAGGTGCAGTGGTGTACCACGATTAGATAATGCATTAACAGAAGCCCCTCTTGAAAGCAAGAGCTCCACTATATTGCAATATCCTGGATAAAACAAAACAAAAACATTACAATAGGTCATTGATAGATAGGAGTTCCATTTTATAGGAATTTTTTTATCAGTGATATATATGATAAATCACACCTTGTTCTGTACATTTTTAATATGTTAGAAACATATGACATTAAGGGAGAAAGAACTTTCCGCTATAAGATTATTGATCAGCACCTACTAGCCTCTACAATCTGTTAATGTGTCCTTTGAACCAAGAAAGAGGTACATGCTCACAGACATGCCTGTTCTGCTCGAGGAATAAACAAAACAGTATGTGAGTTTGTTTCCTCGCTCTAAACACGAACAAGGAGTTCCAATTAAAAGGTACAAAATCAAATTGCAGAACACTTCCACCGGACCCCAGCCATAACTTGCCATGCAAACTGCGTCAACAGATACAAAAGGGCAGCCTGGTCCATGTAGATCCCGCTTGCGCAGGGTCCGGGGAAGGGTCTGACCACTTTGGGTCTTTTGTACACAGCCTTTCCTTACATTTCTGTAACAGGCTGTTTCCAGGACTCGAACCCGTGACCTCGCGGTCACAAGGCAACAGCATTACCACTAAGCCAAGGTTCCCCTTCAAACTGCATCAACAGATATTAGGGCCAATTCATCAGAATTAGTAGTTACTTAACACCTATCCTATCCTTGTGTACGGATCTCTGGGCACCTAGTATGCATGCATTCCAAGGATTGAAGCTAACTGTCAGTAACACTTGGGTTGCACCCTGAACAACAGCTCGATCAGAGCTAAGCACTAGTAGGTTCAGCAGTAGTCTCCCGAGGAAAACTGGTTTTATTCTATTGAACCGACTGGTTTACTCTATTTGTCGTTCAGTGTGTTTGCGTTGGTTTGGATTTCTTGACACCGGTTGGCTTGAGGCTGAGTTTGGGCTGTCCATTAAGGGCATTACTACGCGGCCATTGTACCGAGTTAAATTTTTCCATTTCTGAAATACAGAAAGGCTATGACGTATGAGTGTGTTGACATGAGAGTCGGTCTATGCGAAGTTATTGAGAAGCTGGCTAGGGATTTCTTTCTGATAGGTCAGTTATAATCTCTTGATTGGAGATACAACTTGAATCCTCGCAATCATCCGTGCCAATTACTGCACACAGGTTGGAGGAATTAAAAGACATGTGTCATCTACATACCACTCACATAAATACCTGAAAGCATCCCATGGTCTCTCCAAAGCATGGAAAATAAATTTTAGCGCAATACACAATAAAGAGGTAAAAAGTGTTGGAATTAGACCTTCTTCAGCTGCAATATGGAGAGAAGTAAATCCTTTGTCGTCAACTTTATCTGGATCGGCACCATGGTCCAGAAGATACTTCACAGTAGCTATATGCGCACCATTAATTGCGTAAGCCAGAGGCGTTTCACCTATCAAAAGAATTCACAAAGAAATAATCTTATCAAATTAAGAGAAGCTTTTGCTACGAGATGTATTAATTTACCCAAATGATAAGTGCCACACATGTGGTACGAAGCAATCCGGCCCTGGCATTTTTTACAACTAAAGTTGCCATCCGAAAAGAAAAAACAAACCCAAAAAGAAATCTGAAATTTACCATCCGAACAGAAAGTTGCCATGCTTCACAACTAAAGTTGCCATCCTCACGTTACTAAACTTGCCATAAAATACGTTCAGAGCTGCCATGTGTTCGTGCCACACGTGTGGCACTTATCAGGGTCCTTAATTTATCACAAGCATGATCTCGAAATTTACAGAGGAATTATCCACAACAATGTCACAAGAACTCCCTTCGATACACTGAAAACGCCGAATCCCAGACAATGATACAGGTGGCGCTTTTCATTTCCTCAGACTATTAAAAAACAAGTGCATCATTTAAACATGAGGAAGGAAAATTCACAAAGTGAGATTTCAATTATTAGTATAAAAGGTGCCATGATACTTTACACGAATGTTGGGCACATGGCACAGACCTTTTGAAACTCATTAACAGCCTAAGACAATTAAGAATAAAGGTAAGAAAATATTAGGATGACACAGTATTGGGTGTTGCATCATAAATTTACTCATTCATGAGAAAGAGAAACTCACATGGGGTGTATAAAATGAAAATCATGTGAACTGTGAACATCATGTTTTTTTTTCACTACAAACCGGATATCACGTGATCAGATGAGATCATAGGATACACACATACACATCAAGCGTCAGAAGGTGGTACATTTTGGCTAGTCAGTTTTCTTGTTGGCATCTTACTAAGTAGACTAACTAACGGCACAAATTACCAGAATTTCTGAAGCTACAATATAGCATGAGCATTGCAAACTTTTAACACTGCCTAATTAAAAATTCTCAGCCTTCCAGAAAGGCAGAAACAATATCAGACAATGCACACAGTTTACTATTAATGTAATGGAACATAATAGCATTCCGAAACAGCTGTTTTAGAATGTGCAATGGAAGTTAGGTAACACTTAGGAACTCAACTAGCAAAAAAATTGAAATATCAAAACAATACTCAGCAAAGCGAAATTCAACAAATCAAAACTTCATAATGAGCTGAGTCCATTAATCTGGACTCAGTTACTGCCTCAAGCAAAAACAAAGAGGACCTCTAGTAGGATTTCGCATTTAAGTGAAATAAGTAAGTAACTGACAATCAAAAGTATTGGTTTGCATAATCGTGTAACAAGTGTATTCATAGAAAATCAACCCAATGAAACAGTTATTTTCGCTCTTGCCAAGTCATGATTTCCAATAATCGAGAAAGTAAGGAGCCAAAGTACCACCAAATTCCGTAACAATGCACTAACCAACAATTCAGTTGACAAAACAGATTCCAAAGCAGTCGCAAGTTTGTAACTTGTGAGGTACACTCAAAGATTAAAATCGCGGGCGAAAGTGCTGCTATCGCCGCGCAATCGCTGCTCAAGAAACTCCCCGCGAAACGATGCACATAATTAAGCGATCTGCCACGAACGTAGTGATCTGCACATGAAACGGCGCGATCTGGCATAGCGCTCACGGGAATTTCGCCAGAAGCCCAAACTAAGAGGCCCAAACGTCTCAGCCCAAGTCTGGAAAGGTTGTGGCGCTGTCTCTATCCCCCATTCTGAAACCTAGCCGCTCTATTCCCCCGCTCCCTTCTCTCCCTCGATCTGGAAAGGTTGCGGCGGCGGCTCGAGGTTCATTGCAGCTGCGCTCAGCAGGACTACGGTGGCTCACTGGTTCTTCACGGCTGCATTGGCGGGCCAGTGGCTGCTTCGCCACAAGCCGGAGGCAGTAACGGACAAGGCGGATGCATGCTTATCCAACACCTAGTACGTTGCCGGCAGGTGCACGCATGTCGCCTCTGTCCATGCTTCATAGCAAGTACCGAAGTAGGTCACAATGTCGATCTTCGGATCTGTACCCTGGCATCTTAATCTCCATTCTTCTGAAAATCCTCTGTTTTCCTGCTGCGATCCTCTGTTTTCCTGTTGAAATCCTCTGTTTTCCTGATGAAAATACCATGTTTAACTGCTGAATATACACTGTATTTACTTGCCGTTAAATGGTTTAGCGGCCGCAATAGCCCGCTGTAGCTGCTGTAGCAGTTGGGAAAAGCTACCGCGAAATCAAATTGCCCCTGATTTTAATCTTTGGGTACACTACAATGATCAACTTCATGATGACAAACTCATCCTCATAGCGCCATATGCATGTGCGCTCCTACTGAGCAGCGCATAAGTGAGCAGAATCACATGAAACCAGATGCTGTATCGCCAAATTAAGCCACCAAGCACTCACACACCACATCACCCCACTAAATGGTGTTACTAAATCCATCAAGAATTGCAGATATCCCTGGCTAGAAGCAAACTGCACATAAGTGAATTGAGTTCCCGAACGACCCACCAGCGCCACAATATCAATGAATCCCCACTCGCAGACAGGCCCCATACAGCTACTCACCTGCGGGTCACTAACGACTGAACGAGCTATACAAATTAACAGGGGTTCGGTTTACCTCCGTCGTGGATAGCGTTGATATCCACCCGGAGCTCCTCGACCAGGTACCTGCACATCGCCAGCTCCCCTTGGCCGGCGGCGAGGTGCAGCCCCCCCGCGGTGCACTCCACGACGGCCTCTACCGCCTCCGCGACGCGCCCGCGCCCGCCGTCCATCATCCTCGCCAAACCTGCTAGCCCGACCGATGAGAAGCACCCAATCAGCAACCCAACCAGAGAAAAACAATAGGAATCGGAGGAGGGCGCCGCGGCGGCGGCGGCGGCGTACGTCTGAAGAGGACGACGTCCCCGTCGGACGCCGCCTCGAGGAGCAGCTCCTGCTCCGGACGGAGGGGCGCGGACTCAGGGGGTGGGCGGCGGCCGCAACGGGCCGGAGGGGGGCGATGCGGCGCCATGGATGGATGTTGGCCTAGGGTTCGATCGGGTTTGAAATTTCGCGAATTGGGTGGTCTTTTTTCAGCTCAGTCGACTGAAACTGGGCTCCTCGGCGAGAAGCCACAACGGCACAACCCAGCGCACGAGGCACGACGTTAATTAGGTTGTCATTTCATTTCTTTTCTTTTTTGCATCGAATAGTCATTTCTTTCTTAATAGTAATTCATTTTTCGAAAATTCCAAAGGATACTTCATACTGATACATAATCCGATCCATAATAACGATCAATGTTTTGGTAAAACTTGTTAGGAGATATGCAACTTGTATTCCCACGAGGCCACAGACCGATATATATACATGTACAAGTGTGGAACATATGTAGAAAACCCCTTATACGACGGGGGAAATACAAAGAGGTACATGACTTATATTATAACTTTAACATCCCTTCTCAAACTCATGATGGATGAACAACACTGAGTTTGGAGAGATAAAAGACATGTTGTGCTCTAGTCTGGGCCTTCGTCAGGAAATCCGCCAACTGTAACTCGAAAGGCACATACTGAAGAGCAATAACCTGATCCTACACACCAGCGCGCACATAGAAAGCATCAACACCAATATGCTTGGTGAGCTCATGCTTCATAGGATCGCGCGCTATGCTAATAGCACCTGTACTGTCAGATAAGGTGTAGTAACAAAAACACCGAAATCTTGAAGTAACCATCGTAACCAAGTCACCTCTGCCGTCAAAAGAGTCATCGCTCGCAACTCAACCTCTGCACTCGAACGGGAAACTGCAATCTGTTTCTTCGTCTTCCAGGCAATGAGAGAACCACCAAGAAAAACACAGTAAGCAGAATGTGAATGGCGATCTGAAGGATCACTAGCCCACATAGCATCTGAATAGGCCTGAAGCTGTAAAGAACTGGAGCGAGGAAAGAATAGATGATGAGAGATCGTGCCCCGAAGATATCGAAGAACACGAAGGAGATGACTATAGTGAACCGATGTGGGAGCAGAGACAAACTGACTCAAAATATGAACCGGATAAGAGATATCCGGACGAGTGACAGCTAGATAGACAAGACTGCCAACAAGATGACGATAACGCGTCGGGTCAGGCAGGGGATCACCATCAGTAGCACGGAGGTGAACATTGAGCTCCATAGGAGTCTCAACAATGCGCTCGTCAGTAAGAGCAGCACAAGCAAGAAGATCCTGGATATACTTTTCTTGGGATATAAAAAAGGCATCAGAGGTAGAAGAGACTTCAATCCCAAGAAAGTAGCGAAGAGGTCCAAGAACAGACATAAGAAACTGCTCACTAAGACGGGCCTTTACAAAGGCAATATACTCGGAGTCATCTCCAGTGATGATCATGTCATCAACATAAAGAAGAAGAAGAGTCCGACCACGAGGATAGAGGTGAATAAACAATGCTGGATCATGAGCACTTGCTGAAAAACCAGCGGCAGTCACCATAGAAGCAAAGCGCTCAAAGCAGGCGCGTGAGGCTTGCTTAAGGCCATAGAGAGAGCGACGAAGACGACATACCATGCCATCTGGAACAGAATACCCAAGTGGTGTCTGCATGTACACCTCCTCACGCAGCTCACCATTAAGAAAAGTATTCTTAACATCAAGTTGAGATATAGACCAGTGGCGTGTAGAGGCCACGGGAAGAAGTGTATGAACAGTGGTCATATGGGCGACAGGAGCAAAAGTCTCGTCATAATCACGATCATGCTCCTGCTGAAAACCACGAGCCACAAGACGAGCTTTGTGATGCTCAAGAGAACCATCGGGGCGAGTCTTAACCTTGTACACCCACTTACGAGTGATGGGACGGACTTCGGGAGGAAGGGAAACAAGATCCCACGTACCAGTGCGTTCAAGAGCAGCAGGCTCCTCTGCCATCGCAAACTGCCATTCAGGATGAACAACAGCCTGGCGATACGAAGTCGGCTCAAGAACAGCAGCACCAGCGGTGGAAAAACCATAGCGATCAACAGGCGAAAGCGGACGAGAACGTAAGCCATAGGTAGGCTGAGACGAGGAGGAGGGCATATCAGTAGACGCATCCAGATTACATGATCGACGAGTATAATACTGGGGAAAGGATGGAAGAATACGAGGAGGAATTGTCGAGGGAGAATTAGGGGGTGGAGACGAAGAAGGCATCGGGGATGAAGGTGGGGAATCTGGTGACATGCGAGAAGAGGAAATCGTGGGAGATGATGGCAGCAAATCATCGACAATAGGTGGAGAAGTAGGGTTAGCAGGACTGATAGAGAAAGGCTCGGTGGGGGTGATAGGTGTGTCGGGAAAGATGAGGAAAGAGATATCCTCTACGAAAAAAAGTAGATGAAGAGGGATGCGGATAGAAGGGACGGGACTCATCGAAAGTCACATCCCGAGAAATGCGCATCCGAGGACCAATAGGATCCCAAAAATGATAGCCCTTATGTTCATCACTATATCCTAAGAAGACACACTCAATAGACTGAGCAGTCAGTTTGATGCGTTCGCGAGGGGCAAGAAGAACATAGCAAACACAACCAAACAACCGAAGCGTCGAATAATCAGGAGAACGATCAAAAAGACGATCGAATGGAACACCACCCTGTAGAGCAGCGGATGGCTGGAGATTGACGAGATAGTGAGAGGTGGGGACGACCTCAGCCCAAAAGTGAGGGGGGAGAGAGGAGGCGATCATCAATGCATGAGCCGTCTCAAGAAAGTGACGATGCTTGCGTTCAGCCACGCCATTCTGAGCATGAGCACCAGGGCAAGAGAACTGAGAAAGAGTGTCGTGCTCAGCAAGAACACCACGCAACATATTAGAAATATACTCGCCAGCAGAGTCAGCACGAAACACACGAATAGGTGAAGAGAACTGAGTGTGAACCATGGCAGCAAAACGCTTATATATAGATAGAACTTCACTGCGAGACGTCATAAAGTATAGCCAAGTGTAACGAGAGAAATCATCTATAAAAATAATATAGTATCGATGACCCCCTTTCGAAGTGAAGGGAGCCGGACCCCATACATCAGAGTGGACTAAATCAAAAGGACGTTGGGACACTGACTCACTAGTAGGATACGGTAATTGAATCTGTTTACCAAGTCGACAACCCTGACACTCTAAAGAGACATCTCTTGAGACAGACCCCAGAAGGCCTCGACGAACTAGAGACGACAAACAAGAACCACAAAGATGACCAAGTCGATGATGCCACTGCTGGAAGGAGCCGGTAGCTGAAGCGACAGAAGCTGATGGACTGGCGATGGTGGTGGCAGCGGAAGGAACATGAAGCCAGTCAAGCTCCCAAAGACCCTGAGAGTCACGGCGGCGAGGGCCAGCCCCAACCAAAGTGTGCGTTTGTCGATCCTAGACAGAGCAAGAGTCAACGTCAAGGATGACGCGACAACTAGAATCAGTAAGTTGACCAGCAGAAAACAGATTCATGGTAAGTCGAGGAACATGAGCAACATCAGGAATAGTATAAGAAGTTGTGGTAAGATTGCCTCGACTAGCAACAGAAAGAGGAGTACCATCAGCAATGAGTACATGAACAGGAAAATCAAGTGATTTAAGAGAGGACAAAGTAGAAGAATGAGAAGACATATGAAAGGAAGCTCCAGAGTCCAGAACCCACGAGGATGTACCTGACTGTGTAGAGGGTGATTGCTCAGTGCGGGAAGCATCAGTCACAGAACCTGCAGTACCTGTCAAAGGAGAACCTGAAGCGGCAAGCAGACACTTAAGTCACAAAATATCCTGCTCAGTCAAAGCGGTGGCTGAAGATGTCAAAGTAGAAGAAGTCCCTGAAGCTGATGATCGTGCCTTACACAGGTGTTTCTTCTTCTGGAAGCACTGAGACTCAACATGACCATCCATATTGCAGTAACCGCAGTGAGGACGAGAGCGACCCTGACCACCCGTAGGAGTAGGCAAGAGTGGCGGAGCACTGGGGCGGGAAGGAGTCGATGGAACATGCGGCTGAGCAGGAAACCGGGCAGCGAGCACAGAAGGAACCTCAAGTAAACTAGCACCACGTAGGCGAGTCTCCTTAGCACGAATCTCAGAAAGCACCTCCATGAGGGAGATACGACCACGAGCAAACAACTGAGCATGCCGGGGCTCAAACTCCTTACGGAGCCGAGACAAGAACTCGTAGACACGATGGAACTCCAAATCAGCCCGGACAGCCTGGCAGCACTGGCAAGTCCAACAACCAGCAGTGCGGAGAGAATCAAGATGACGCCAGATAGTAGAACTCTGTGCATAGAAATCATCAACGATAGAGTCACGCTGCTGAAGAGCATGCTCCTGATGAACCACTGACGAGTATAAGGCATCACCAGAGGGCTGATAGCGCTGACGAAGATGGGTCCACATCTCAGATACGGTAGAGAGCCCCAAGAACTCAGAGGCAAACTGAGGCAGAACACTGGCAGTGAGAACAGCAGCGGCACGGGCATCCTCATCAAGCCACTGAGTGTAAGCAGAAAGAGCCTGATGATAAGTCTGAAGAGCCTCCTCATAAGTCGAAACCTGCTCATCATAAGCATGAACGGCGGCGGCATCTACAAGCTTAGCTACATCCTTCGTAGCCTGATCAGCATCAGCAGCAAGAACAGGTGGCGTCGGCAGAGTAGGGGCCACAGGTGAAACCGGACACGGCGGACAACGGACCTCGCCAGAAAGAACGTCCCACAGACGGATGCCACGCATATGAATGCGCATGAATCCAATGAACTCAGTGTAGTTTGTGCCATCAAAAAGCACCGGACAATGAGAAACGACAACATAGCCCGATGCTGCTGACATTTTTTTTGTGGTCAACGGATAGCAGACGAACGCTCAGGCAGAAAACATACCAGAGCGAGTCGACGAAGACCGCTGGCGCAGAAGGACAATATCCGATGGAGACTGCTGGCGCGGAAGTACCAGATTGATCCGATGAAGAATCGATCCGATGGAGAACAGCAACTCCAGGCAGCACGGACGGAGACTCCTGGCGCGGAAGGACTGGCAGCGACGGCCACGGGCTCAGGCAGGAAAATCCAAAAGGACGGGCGGCGGGATCAGGCGAGAGAGAGCGGCGGGGGCGACCAGATCGAGCCACCCAGGCAGGGACTCGAGCAGTATAAGAGGGAGCCTCGAGAGCGGACTCGGGGAGCAGTTGGTGCGGGAGTCACCAACGGGAACCAGCCGGACTCGGAGCAGACGAGGCAGCCTCCACGGGAACCAGCTGGACTCGGAGCAGACGGGGCCGCCTCCACGGGAAAACAGCAGCCACGAGAGGACCGGCGGCAGAAGCAGAGCGACGGTACGAGGCCAGTGCGAGAAACAAACCGGAAAAGCAGCGACGGCGGGGAGAAAAATTGGATCGAGAGCACGAGTTGCGCGTGCGAGAAAAAAAAACCCTATGACTCTAATATCATGTTAGGAAATATGCAACTTGTATTCCCATGAGGCCATAGGCCGATATATATACATGTACATGTGTGGAACATATGCAGAAAACCCCTTATACAACGGGAGAAATACAAAGGGGTACATGACTTATATTATAACTCTAACACAACTATCCTCTGATTCATATTAATACAAAACAGTATTGATGCTCGCATTTTTTTAAATTTATTTTAGGTCTTCTGGTGATATGCATTTAGAAAAGGAGACGTTCTCGTCGACCACAAATCGTTTGTGGTGACTTTGTCTACCTCAAGATGATATGTCGTCTCACTCTTTCGAAGGTGCTCATAAGAATAGAGTATGTGTGCATGCATTCATAGGGATAAGTGTGTATGCATATGAACGTCTTTGTATGTATTGTGTTAAAAAGGAGCACGAGGCACGAAACTAGGCTATCATTTCTTTTCTTTTCTTTCATTGAAATTATCATTCTTCCTTAACAATTATTCCTTTTATAATAGTTCTAAAGAATACTTCGTACTAATACATACTCCCTCCTACCCATTAATTGTTTATGTTTTAGTATAACTATCCCTCCTATTCATATTAATACATACTTTTTTCTTTCTTTTCATGATAATATGTGTTTCATTTATATCATAAAGATCATAGTATAAGCCACATAAACACTGACCTGACAAATTTGAAAAGACAACAAAATACTAGCATTTACACAAAGGAACAACGACCAAGAAAAAAATACAATCAAGATTGAAGAATCCTCTCAGCTTGACATTAACGTCCATCACCTGCCTCTGACACCACCACAGCAGCCACCAAAGAAAAAAATGATTGATCACCTCCTCACGTGAGCTCAAAGAGGCTCCATAGCAAATACACAACTTTGTGGATGTCCGAGGTAGCTCGGCAAAGGTGAAACCGTTATCATTGAACGAATCAGATCGGGGCACCACAACCGGAACAAGCCATCGAACTCCGGATCTGTCACCCCGCATGACTAAAACGTCAAAGAAGGAAACCATACCTGTCATCCACAAAACACAAACCCAACACATGATCCAAACGCTATCAATGCAGACCACAATCTACATTCGCTCCTAGACTACCTCCCAAGATCCGTATTGGCACTGGAGCAAACACCAACAGCAGAACCCGAGGACACAAATCCACCAGAAGGATGTCGTCGCAACGCCATCCTTGCTTGAACATACTAGTTTCCAAATCATAGGGCCGATCGCCTCATCGGGAAAGAATATGAACATTATTTATTCAGCGTCGTGATAGACGCTGAAGCCAAGATGATGAATAACCTAAAAAACCTAAGCTACTATGGCCTAAACCATTCACAAGCATGGATCCGGCGACCCCTCCTCACCACCGGTTACCGAGGTCGTCAGCAGAGGGGAGCCATCGAAGGGTGGTGACAAAAGGAAGCACTAACGAGCAGGCGAGAGCGCGACCACATAAAATGATCTGATGTCCCGGTTCTGGACGTGTATCCTATATTAGTATCGTACTACCTCCAATCATATTAATTATTGTTGATTTATAATTCAACTTAAGATTCTATGCTACCTCCTTTCTGGTTCACAAGGCTTATACGTATATCTAGGTTGACAAATACATCAACGTAATACAAGTTATATTTTACGAAAAATATATCATTAGAAACTTCAAACAGTCTACCTTCGAATGCTATAATAGACTACAACTTATTTTGTGTTGGTCACATGAGCTTTGCTACATGTACAGGACGTTACAGGGATGAGGAGGTTAGAGGTGATATGGCAGTTTTTAGTTGGTCATTAGCAGCTGCACGGGCCCACTCCCATTGAAATCGGGGGGAGATGATTAGAAAGTTTGGAAGGAGCCTGTAGAATTCCTGTAAAAACCTGTACATCTAGCATTTTTGTGGTCAAATTATAGATTTAGGTATACGTAAACCGGAAAGGAGGTAGTACTAATACTCTATTTCTTTTCTTTTACATTTTTTTTGAGAAATCAGAAGGGAGAGAGGGTCCCCACCTGTATTACTCAAGCGGGCCAAAAAGGGCCAAGTTGGATTACAGGGGTAGCCTGGCTGGATTTCTAAACTGGTGTAAGCATAGATCAAAGTGATTACAAACGTTTCCAATTGTGGCCGTTGGGGGTGGTCTTCAACTCGGAATATGGCATGCAGTGTTACGGGAGTTCACATCGATGTTCTGCTATGGGCGATGGAGGCATCCTCAGTCGACCCCAGGCAGTGTCAGCGATGCCTCGTCGGCCAGCCACGAGCTGATGAATAACTGTTCTTCAGTTCCGTCAGTTTGTTCATTAATTCTTAGTTTTCTCGGTGTTAGTTCTAGTTTCAGAATAAGTTTGAATTGAACCCTATATCACTGTTGAATGATACTTGAGGATTCATGTTTGTGAATAATGTAGTTGGTATATGCTATGTGACCATTGTATGCTATATATGTTTGGATGAGCCCTTCTAGTTGATTGTCATGGGCTATCTTTGACTGCTAAATACTAAATACGATGTTGTTGTCTGAAGATTGTCCATGTTGTATGCTATATCATTTTGTTCAATTGGTACTTGAAAGTACCATTTTTTGTCCTATTTTGTCTATAAATGCTACGTCCTAATATGTTGTTTTCTGGCCAATTTTGGCTATAACACAACAACATCACCTTATCAATAACCGCAATAAACAAAGTTGCAAAAAGACATCATATGCATCTCATATTTAAACTTGTTTTCTTAACTTACCCCATATATATATGCAAAATTGTGTCTACCATAGCTTGCCACATAACTTGTTTAGGATGGCTAAGCTTTTAACGGTTTAAAAGCTATCAAAGAATATGAAATAAATAGTGTATTATCTCTCTAATGTAACAAGATGATCCAACGGTGGGATTATGAAAATATGCATTTATGTGTCAAAAAAGAATTTTAGCTTGCGCTGACATAAAATATATACCGACCTACTTGTTATTTTTGTCCAGGACACATAAAGTTATATTTTTTCAATCACACCGCTGGATCGTGTTATATTATAGGTGTGGTGTGTCGGTATTTTTTTCAGAATTTGTAGTAACTTCTACACCGTCGAAAACCTTAACTAGTTCTGTGGCAAGCTATGATAGAAAATCATGCATGCCTAGTCTTCAACAGCTCAGCAGTTACAAACTCCGCCTTTTATTTTTCTTCCTTAAGCAAGTCCATGTTTACCTGGACCACCTTCATGGCATTCCTGGTGTTTTCGATGATATTTGCTTGAGATTGAAGGATGCACATTTGCTCCTTGGACAACTTTAGCTTCATCATTTGTATTTCAATCTTACCCTTATCTTTTAGTTGTTGTTTCTTCTTCTTAAGATCTATAATTGGCTGACTAGCTAGTGTAGTCCAGTGTTTGTTTCTTCAGTCATCAACAACTATTTCATATATTTCTTCGGTCTTTAGTAGTTGTTTGTTTCTTCCGTCCTCTTTTCTCTGTCTTTAACCCCTCACTTTTCAGTGTTTCTTGAGTCATCTTACTTTTCAACCACCTTTGTGTTTTGATTTTTCATCCCTCTTTTCTCTCTATCTCTTGTTCTTCAGTTTTTTTTGTGTCTTTAGAATATTTGTTTCGGTGTTTCTGTAGTCCGGTCTTCAGTTTTCACCACCTTTCTATAATTTTGTTCCAGTCATTAGTTTTTCTTTTATTCTTTTAGTTTTCGTTACCTAATAATCAGACCTTAGCTCATTCTGTTTAATCAGTACCCATGCTAGTATTTCATTAGTACGTGAGCTTGCATCGTTGTTCAATCACACCAAATTTTGTCAATTTTCTATAGTTAGTGATTCAGTTCTTTAATTTGTTTCCATTGTTCAGCCTATCTGTCTAAGTCCCTGCTCATTTTCTTATCTTTATTTTGTACCTGTACGTTCCATCTCACATCTCCAAGCCAAAGTTGTCCCACACTTACTCACCAAGTTCTCCCACTCTAGTTTCATTTTAAGCTGTACGAATCTTGAAAAAAGTGGATGGACAGGATAAGGGGTGCGGCCACACCTGGGACTAGCCACACCTTTCCTAGTAATTATGTCAACTTTATTGTTTGAATTAGAACTATGCTTCTAATCATCTAAAAACACCATATCCTAGAAATCAAATAATTATAATAGCAAAGCTAGAAACGATAATCACCAAACTCTTGAAGATACCGTCAAAGCTTTTATTACCATGCAAACCGAGCAAAATACTTTTAATAGCAAAGCTAGCAATGGTAATTGCTTATGTCTTTACCGAGTGTTTGCACTCGGCAAATCGCACGAAGCCGTCGTTTTCCAATCATCCGTTTAATCTAGTGCACAATGGGTAGATAGAGTTGTGTATGTTCACTTCATTAATTAAGTTGAACTACAGGAGACCCATGGAGCGCTCCATCCCCACCCTTAGGCGCTAACATTTCCAGGACAAATACATCGCAAAAGCAAATGCATCACACCACCATACAGAGGCCTCTGAAATGCTTTAACACTCATCAGTTAACTTACAAAAAGAGGACAACGATCCATGAAGTTCATGTAGCTTTCCCACAAGACTACAAAATGTGTGCAAGTATTTGGAGCTATTTTCATTGACAGACATGTATAGGTCATTTTGTTTTTTTGGAGCTGGGTGTATAGGTCACTTGGCCTTGGTGCTTCGAGACACCTTTAAGGATTCCATAGCTTTCCTGCACATTTCATGAACCATTAGAGCTATGCTTGCCGCCAAGGCAATTAAAGCGGAATATTGTGAATACTTCTCAAAATCTCTAAAATCCTCATTAATTCGAGGATAAAAGAGAATACTACTCTAGCAATGAAGGGAATGCATACAAGGTAAAACTACATGTTTGACAAGTCAGAGGCGTTGAAGGTTTCTCTTTTAAGTAAACATTGACGCTTCCTAAAATCCACCAACAAACTTAAAACAGGATAAAGTTCAAGTCTAATGCATGTATAAGGACGTCTATCCTACGTTATGCAAAGTTGAACTTTCAAGGTAATTATGTGATGTCATCAGGCAAGAGCTATCACCATAAGATATGCTGTAACTAAAGAAAAGATCGGATGATACCGCAATGCATCCTCGATTTCAGCATTCGCGGGGTCCAACTTCAATACGTTCAGAAGCGCATCACATGCACCCTTGTAGTCCTGATGATACGGGACCAGTTCAATGATTATGAAAGATTTGCAGAGCCGAAAGAAAAAGTCACGCTGCTGTATTTTCTATCCAACCTTCTGTAATGCTAGAGCTTTGCTCTCCCTGTAGAAGGCCTTTGACCAATCAGGCCGCCTCTTTTTGCATTCATAAGCATCCAGTAAACTGAGCAAAGGCTTGCCTCCTTTGCCTATGTGAAGCTAGCAAAGGCTCCTGTTTGAGAACAACGTCGCATCATCAGGATCAAGCTCCAGTGCCTACATCCAACATGTTAAAACAACAGTTATTAGTGTTAGATGTATTAGATGTGTGTGTATAGTCTCTCTTTTCGGTTTATCCCCATTGTACGCATGTATATGTACTGCCCCTTGGCCCTCCTGGGAATACAATTGCTCATTCCTAACATGGTATCAGATGCTTAGGTTTGCTCTTCCGCTCTCGCTCCCGCACGCTCGCAGCTCCGTGCCACCCTCACCGGCCACCTCCTCCCCCATCGCTGGCCCTCCTCCTCCCGCCGCCGGCCGCCGCCTGCAGCCGTCGCCTGCCACGCCCGGCCCGAGCTGCTCTGCCGTCGCGCCCCGGCCCCGCCCAGCCCGAGCTCTGGCCGCGCCCCCGCCCATGCCCCGGCCGTGCCCTGGACGCGCCCCGACCACGTCCGGCGCTGCACCGGCGCCCTGCCCTCCTCTTGCCTCCACCGGCAGCCGCCTGCCGCCACCTGGCCGGCCCTCCTCCCGCCCCCTGCCGGCCACTGCTGCCCCCTACCGGCTGCTGCCGGCCGCTCCTCACCCCCTGCCGGCCGCCGCCGGCTGCAGCGCTCTGCTCGTGCGAGCCCGATCCCGATCTAGATCGGGTCCATTGTAGCTCGGGCACTGCAGCTCGGGCACTGTAGTAGTTGACAAAAAAACAGAGAGTTCCTCATGTCTTCTTCGGGCTACGTTGCTGTTCCTCGGTGCTCGGTGATCTTCGATGGCACCAACTATGCTGAGTTTGCGGGTTTCATGCGTATCCACACGGGCGGGCTTCTCCTGTGGGGTGTTCTCTCTGGCGAGGTCCCCTGTCCGCCATGCCCTGTTGCGCCCGTGGCCCCAATACCCCCGGTGCCATCGGTCCTTGCTGCTGATGCTTCTCAGGCTGACCGGGATGCAGCCAAGGCTCTCGATGATACTACGGTTGATGCTTATGACCAACAGATATCCGCTTATTCACATGCTCTCTCTGTGTACCGTGATGATCTGTCTTCTTACACTCAGTGGTGCAATGATGATGCTCGTGCGGCTGTTGTTCTCACAGCGAGTGTCCTCCCTCAGTTTGCTTCGGAGTTCATGGGACTTGGCACAGTTGCAGCCATGTGGTCTTACCTCTGTCAGCGCTATCAGCCCTCTGGTGATGCACTCTACCTATTTGTGGTGCGTCAGGAGCACGATCTTCAGCAGGGTGACTCTTCTATTGATGAGTTCTACTCACAGAGTTCTGCCATCTGGCGCCAGCTTGACTCTCTTCGGACAGTTGTCTGTGGAACTTGCCGTTGCTGCCAGACTATGAGGTCCGACTTGGAGTTTCAGCGTGTCCATGAGTTCTTATCTCGCCTCCGTTCCGAGTTTGAGCCTCGACGCGCTCACTTGCTTGCTCGTGGTCATGTTCCTATCTCGAAGGTGCTTGCTGAGCTTCGTGCTGAGGAGACCCGCCTCCATTCTGCTGGGTTGCTTGCGGTTCCCTCTGTGTTGGCTGCTCGAGCTCCTGTGTCGTCTGCTCGTCTCACCGCTCCACCGCTTCTGCCCACACCTTCAGGGGGTGGGTTGCCCTCCTTATGCTGAGAAAGGCCGGTCGCGCCGTGACACTTTCTGTGGCTATTGCTCCAGGCAAGGTCACCCAGAGTCTGATTGCCGCTAGAAACAGCGAGACCAGAGGCGCTCTTCTTCCAGTGGGACTCATACGTCTCCCTCGACGCCATCACTCACTGACCAGGATATTATGCGACTCAAGCGCATGCTGGCTTCCTCTGGTTCTTCCTCGACGGGTTCTGTTGCTGTTGTGACTGCCACCACCACTCCGGCCCCGCCGGAGCCTACTCAGTCAGGTACATCCTCGTGGGTTCTGGATTCTGGAGCTTCTTTTCATATATCCTCTGATTCTTCTGCTTTATCTTCCCTTCGACCTCTTGATTTTCCTCTTAATGTTCTCACTGCTGATGGCACACCTCTTCCTGTTGCTAGTCGTGGCATTCTTTCTACTCCATCTTTTTCTGTTCCTAGTGTTTCCCATGTTCCTCGTCTTACCATGAATCTTTTTTCCGCTGCTCAACTTACTGATTCTGGTTGTCATGTCATTCTTGATACCGACTTTTGCTCCATTCAGGATCATCGCACCAAGGCTTTGGTTGGTGCTGGCCCCCGGCGCCGTGAGTCAGAGGGCCTTTGGGAGGTTGACTGGCTTTGTGTTCCTTCCACTGCCACCACTTCTGCCAGCTCTCATGCTCTTGTTGCCTCTTCGTCTGCGTCCTTCCAGCAGTGGCATCATCGCCTTGGTCACATCTGTGGCTCTCGCCTGTCTTCTTTAGTTCGTCAGGGCCTCTTAGGGTCTGTATCTGGAGATGTCTCCTTACATTGTAATGGTTGCAGACTTGGCAAGCAGACCCAGTTACCTTATCCTACCAATGAGTTCGTATCTCAGCATCCTTTTGACTTAGTTCATTCTGATGTTTGGGGTCCTGCTCCCTTTGATTCGAAAGGTGGTCATCGCTACTATGTTTTGTTTATTGATGATTTCTCTCGCTAGACTTGGCTCTACTTCATGAAATCTCGTAGCGAGGTTTTCTCTATATACAAACGATTTGCTGTCATGGTTCACACCTAGTTTTCCACGCCCATTCGTACTTTTCGTGCTGACTCCGCTGGAGAGTATATCTCCCAGCTGTTGCGTGGTTTTCTCGCGGAACAAGGTATTCTTGCCCAGTTCTCATGTCCTGGTGCTCATGCTCAGAATGGCGTTGCTGAACGCAAGCATCGTCATCTGCTTGAGACGGCTCGTGCGCTGATGATTGCCGCTTCTCTTCCACCCCACCTTTGGGCTGAGGCTGTTTCTGCATCCACCTATCTCATCAACATTCAGCCCTCGACTGCTCTACAGGGTGGTATTCCTATGGAGTGTCTCACTGGTCGATCTCCCGACTACTCAGCACTTTGTATGTTTGGATGTATGTGCTATGTCCTGCTTGCCCCGCGAGAACGCACCAAACTGACTGCTCAGTCGGTTGAGTGTGTTTTCCTTGGCTATAGTGATGAGCACAAGGGCTATCGTTGTTGGGACCCTGTTGGTCGTCGCTTGCGCATCTCGCGTGACGTGACCTTTGATGAGTCTCGCTCTTACTACCCCCTCCCTTCTTCCTCGAGTTTCTCTGTGGACGATATTTCTTTCCTTCTCCTTCCCGATACCTTCTCCTTTGTGCCTCAGGTCTCTCCCCTTCCTCCGACCTGTCTCACTCTTCCTAACATGACACCGACACCCCAATCCCCTCCATCCTCATCTTCACAATCCTTTCCAATCCGTCGGCCTCTCTCTCCTTTTCCTCTCCACTACACTCGTCGTCCTCATGTTGAGGATGATTCTCCTGCCATACCTTCCACTTCCGATGTTCCTCCTTCCACGCCTCCCCCAGTTCATAATCTCCGTGCTCGACCTCGACCCCCTCTTGAACGCTACTCTCCTGCCAAGTACGGCCTCTCTGTTGTTGCTGAGCCGACTTCCTATCAGGCTACCCTGACTCAGCCTGAATGGCAGCTTGCGATGGCCCAGGAGCTTGCTGCCCTTGAGCATTCTGGCACGTGGGATCTGGTTTCCCTTCCTTCTGGTATTCGTCCCATCACATGCAAGTGGGTCTATAAGATTAAGACTCGTCTTGTGGCTCGTGGTTTTCAGTAGGAGCAGGGACGCGATTATGATGAGACATTCGCTCCTGTGGCCCACATGACCACTGTCCGCACTCTCCTTGCTGTAGCTTCTGTTCGTCATTAGTCTGTGTCTCAGCTTGACGTTCAGAACGCCTTTCTCAATGGTCAGTTGCGTGAGGAGGTTTATATGCAGCCACCCCCAGGGTACTCTGTTCCTGATGGTATGGTCTGCCGACTTCGCCGCTCTCTCTATGGTCTTAAACAGGCCCCTCGTGCCTGGTTTGAGCGGTTCGCCTCTGTCATGACTGCCACGGGTTTCTCGCCCAGTGATCATGATCCCGCTTTGTTCGTCCACACGTCTCCTCGTGGTCGGACTCTTCTCCTTCTCTATGTTGATGACATGATCATCACTGGTGACGACTCTGACTACATTGCCTTTGTTAAGGCTCGCCTTCGCGACCAGTTCCTCATGACTAATCTTGGTCCACTTTGCTATTTTCTTGGGATTGAGATATCCTCGACCTCTGATGGCTTCTACATCTCCCAAGACAAATATATTCAGGATCTTCTTTTTCGTGCTGCTCTCGGTGATGAGCGCACAATTGTGACTCCTATGGAGCTCAACGTTCAGCTTCGTGCCTCTGATGGTGACCCTCTTCCTAATCCCACTCGCTATCGTCACTTCGTTGGCAGTCTTGTCTATCTTGCTGTTACATGTCCTGACATCTCCTATTCTGTCCACATCCTGAGTCAGTTTGTTTTAGCCCCCACCTCTGTCCACTACAGTCATCTCCTCTGTGTTCTACGATATCTTCGTGGCACGATCTCTCAGCATCTTTTCTTTCCCCGCTCCAGCTCTCTTGAGCTCCAGGCCTACTCTGATGCTACCTGGGCTAGTGATCCATCTGATCGACGCTCGCTGTCTGCTTACTGTGTCTTTCTTGGTGGCTCACTTATTGTCTGGAAGACAAAGAAGCAGACTGTTGTTTCCCGCTCGAGTACAGAGGCTGAGCTACGAGCTATGTTGACGGCTGAGGTGATCTGGTTACGGTGGTTACTTGAGGATTTTGGTGTGTCTGCTACCACCTCGACTCCCTTACTGTCAGACAGTACCGGTGCTATCAGTATTGCGCGTGACCCGGTGAAGCATGAGCTCACCAAGCACATCGGTATGGATGCCCACTTTGTACGTGCTGCTGTGCAGGATGAGGTTCTCGCTCTTCACTATGTGCCCTCTGAGTTACAGCTGGCGGACTTCTTCACGAAGGCACAGACTCGAGCGCAGCATGAGTTCTTTCTCTCCAAATTCAGTGTTGTTGACCCACCATGAGTTTGAGGGGGGGTGTTAGATGTATCAGATGTGTATGTGTATAGTCTCTCTTTTTGGTTTATCCCCATTATACACATGTATATGTACTAGCCCTTGGCCCTCCTGGGAATACAGTTGCTCATTCCTAACAATTAGCTGATTAAGTTTGCAATACAACTTTGTGAACACTGAAATAAGAAATGAAAATACTCAGAGAAGAAATATTCACATTGCCACACATATATGTATAGATACAAAGTTTAGTTTAACTAGCTTCTTCAGTTCTAAATGGTTGTTTAGGACATTCATGCATTGATCATGTGAAGAAACCCAGAAACGATAAGTTGGGAAACCAACACCATCAAAAACATACTTCTTCCTCTGTAACACTTTAGCAAAGAGTTGAAGTGCTTTGCAAGCAAAGTTCTAGTCTGCACTTAAAAACAGAGTTTAGGTTGCATTTCCTACCAATTTAATCCAGTTTACTAAGTTTGAGCCAAGCCCATAAACTTCCAAAGTGTCGTACAAGCATTTTGACATGAGTGGAAAGGAGTATCTGTGTAAGTCGTTATGATTTAGACAGTAAAAAATTGGAGGCTGAAAAAAAAAGACACCGAAAAATATGATGTCATAATATACCATACTGTAGGCTTCTGCTGCAGAAAGAAAATCCTTTCTTGCAACTGCCTTACTCCCTTGTGACTTCAATTCTGCTACTTTCCTTCTATCCACAGGCTCCTCCTGAATCATCAAGATTTAATCTAAAGTTGATTTGATGCATTGGAATGCATAATGATTGTAAAGCAACTATCTAAAACTGTGATGTAAAGATTTCAAGAAAAAAGATTGTTTGTTTTATGTAGAAATTTTCTGCTCATCATGTCATTTCTATGATAGCACAGACATAGTGTTACCACTTTCAAGTACTCATGACAATCGACTAGCAACCATGCTCAGTATTGTACTAAAGATTACTTGCTGCCCCAATTATCACAAATTGGCAATACCTTCTTTCAGTAACTACTACTACCAGCATTGCACATCCTACATCTACGCAACCTTGCTTGCCATGTCAGTCCACCCCATCTTATATCTTGTACATACTCTTTAGGAAATTTCCTCATAACTACAGGTAATCACCTCTTGTTCACAGTTGGTAAAAAAAGGATTTGCGGAGAAATTTATAACTCAGCTAATGCCAGATTTTCTCCTGATTCACACCCTTTTTTTGTTCCCGAAATATTTTCAATGCCAAGCATGTAAATAAATGTCAAATAATCATACACTGCTCAAGCAGCAGTGCATTGGAACTGGACCTACCTACCTTTACTACATTTACATGACCTACCTTTACTGCACCCAAGTTCACCATGTCTAAGTAAGACACAAGAGATACCAATTCCTTCGAAACATTTCAGAGCAGCTTTCAGACATGATATGCAACAGTGCCATTTCAACAACTTGATATTTTCTTTGGTAGCATGAATGAAATAAACTGTACGAATAGGAAATTATTTCGAGCCAAGTCATCAGGCAACTTGAGGACCCATGCTGCTGACATAATCAGCAGATTTAACATTGATTTATGCAGAGCTAGTTATTCTGCTGATGCTCCAATCACACAGGGGACTATGTCAGTTACAGGAAATAGAATCTCAACATTTCCCAACTATCATAAGCATAATAATTTCTATCAGGTCCTCAAAAAAAATTCTATCAGGATCATTCCAGTCAGAAAAAACTATCACTGCAGGATGCATTTAGTCAAGCAGGCACCAACTTTTTGACAATTTTCTCTAGAATATAGTGCATGATAATGAAATAAGTAAATTCTCAACAAAGTAGTAATATCATACTTCTGGTTTGGCAATTTCCTCTAGAATACACAAGATTTCCTTGAAGCAGAACAAAGGGAAATATAGATGAGTGGATTCGGCTTCATGGTGAAGACAATTACATGTTTTCTTCTTATTATTTGTAGAGGATTACAAGCTAATGGTCATAGTAGCCCTAAAGACTAGCGCACGTCCTAATGACCACCAGGCGCATGACTAACAACCTTGACTGACTCACTTAACCTGACTCTGAATGAAACTAAGCTAAAGACTAGGACTCGGCTAACAGACTCTAACTGAATGAACCGCCAGACTAACTGAATGAACTGACAGAATCTAACTGAATGAACTGAAGAACAACACGTGCATACAAGGTTACACTAACATGCCTTGGTGTACGTACACTATACGTGCATATGCCTCATTATAAACTCACTCCAAAACACCAGTGGAAGGAGAAATGGAGGAAACAGAACATCGCCATTGTATGTTGCATCAAACTTACATCATTAGAAACACTGCAAGGTTCAAGGTGCACGAGTACAGTAGCAAAGAGATAATCTTACTTACATCATTACGACCATGCCATTCAGCACCAAACCCCAGTAGGCAATTCAAGCACTCCGTTGAGCCATTGTTTGGAGCATCAGCTAAAGCGGTTAAGATAAAATCTCCATTGGCAACAGCACTAGCCTATATGGGAAAAGGTTTATCAGTCCTCAAGATGGATCAGTAGCGCATCATTTTTTGTGTGTGTGCAACTTAAGAAATGAAATAGAAAGACCAAGGCTACTTTATTTACAAGCATGAACTGAATACTAGGACTTTTGCTTCATTGTCATCATATTTGTGGCAGCCAAATTGATGGTCACAGTTTCAGAAATAAAGGTTAGAAGACAGACACTGATAAGTGAACTGCAGGGCTAAACAGGACGGCGTGCCATGTGGTAGTCTGTGGTCACGAACCAAATACCATGCAAAAAAGGCTAAAGTTCGCTAAGCTGATTTTTTTTAATGTTGGAAGCAAAATTCCAGGGACTGGCAAAGCGAAGCTAAAGTTATCATACCTCAACCAGGAGTTTTGCACATTTCACCGAGGAGACATTTATAGCAAAATAGAGAGGTGTAACACCATTTACCATCTTGTTGTACTGGCGAGAGACATTCAGCGCGTTAGTTCCAACAATTATATCTATAGGAAAATTGAATTGTGAATAGAATGGTGAATGCATAGAGCAATGTTAACATGGCAAACTTCAGTAAAAGCAGGTTTCCTGGCATTGCAAAAATAAATCAGAGCATTGTCAACATATAGTTATGGAATATCTTGGGTTTAGTTCCTGGCCAAGTATTAACTAGTACTCCCTCCGTAAACTAATATAAGAGCGTTTAGATCACTATTTTAGTGATCTAAACGCTCTTATATTAGTTTACAGAGGAAGTACATTTTATTCAGTTCTAGATGGCACTTGAAAGGAGGGAACATATATACATGATAGAGAATAATTTGTTATGGAGATTTGCAAATACACCAAAGGAAACAGAATTTTTTTCAAAACTAGTACAAAAATTATATAATTTTGAAAAAAGTATGACCAATTTGAAAAATTACAAAAATAGTACCCCGTCGGCCGCTGCTGGGCCGACCGGCCGCCCGTCGGCTTTTACCTGGCCGAAACAGGCCCATCGGCCGAAGCCAGGCTGAACCGGCCAGCCGTCAGCCCACCCCAGGCCGAGCCCCACCCGTCGGCCGCCAGTAGGCCGACCGGCCCCGGGATAAGGCCGACGCGGCCAGACTCCTTCCTCCTCCAGCTCTCTATTTCTCTCATATTTCGGCCGAAATCCCCCCTTGATCTCCTTTTCCGTCCACCCATTTTCCGTTTCAATTCGATGAAATGATAGATCGGCTTCTTCTCCCCCGTCCTACGGTTTTAGTTTTTGCAACGTGGTATTGTTTTGTTCGTGTGGAGGAGAAAATGGTGTGATGGTGGAGGTGTCAATGGTGAGAAGGTGGAGTGGTGGAGAGGAAGAAGAAGTGCACTCACGCGTCGAAGGTATAATTTTTTGCTTTTAGTTTAGTTTTTTTTTTGTTAGTCTTTAATGTACGTAAAATTAGTTTCCGTTATTTTTACTAGTGTAGTTATTTTAGGTTACTTGTGTTAGTGTAGTGATTTTAGTGTATGTTTTCGGAGTGTAGGATTAGTTAGTGTAGTCATATTAGTGTTATGTTATTTTTGTGAAGTTAATTTTAGTGTACTTTTTTTAAATACGTAGGTACATTTTAGTGTATGTTTTCGGAGTGTAGGTTTAGTTAGTGTAGTCATAGTAGTGTCCGTTTAATTTTGTGTAGTTCATTTTAGTGTAGGTTTTTTTAGAATTTGTAGG
This sequence comes from Hordeum marinum, assembly GCA_022496015.1. Classification (NCBI taxonomy): domain Eukaryota; kingdom Viridiplantae; phylum Streptophyta; class Magnoliopsida; order Poales; family Poaceae; genus Hordeum; species Hordeum marinum. The sequence goes on along the minus strand of CM039674.1, from coordinate 501,953,818 downwards.
TACATTATAGTGTACGTTTTATTTTAGTGTCGATATATTCGTTGCGAATAATGATAAGCTGACAATGTCTGACATGTTAAAATGTCTGAATCCGTAAATCTAACTGTATATTACGGCTTTGGTACTGTTCGATATAATGAGTTGGGGGTTGATCTTAGCGAGTTTAAAACAGACGAGATGACACTTTCAGACCCGGACAGACTGGACATTAGGCAGTTGAAGCACTGGTTGACTACTAGTTTTGGCCTCGATCCTGAAGTTTGTTCCGTCAGTATTCATGCGTTGTGGACCAAATCCTGTAAAAATGTCAAGTGGGATTTGATTCCAATAGATAGGAGCCAGCATTGGTTGTCTCTGTTAAGTCGTTGCAGAGACCGAAGAATCCATCTGTATGCCCTAGTGCAACCAGTGGCGTAGGAGGAGAATATCGTACCACCCACCATGGGGTATGAATTAGGCCAGAGTAGTCAAGTGGCTAACGAGATTTATGTATCCGGGTCACAGCCACCGGATGTGAATGCTACCCATGTAGCTAATCATGTATAGGTTATTGAGACTATTCGGTCTACTTATAGCTAATCATGTAACGTGCATTTCAATCTCAGGTACAGTCGCAGCGGAGGAAACAAGTCCCAGACTTCTTGGGTTCGCGATATCAGACCTTACCTCGAGGAATGGAATACTGCCCCGACAAATATATGAGATGAAGTTCGTGTCTTCGACTGGGACAACTACGGGTTGTATCTGAAGCGTTATAGACAGAACACGAGGATCTACTTGGTTCCATTATCTGCTCTGGAACATATCCCAGTTTCTCTCGCTAGCAATCTGTTCCCAACTTCCTCACTTGTGAGAACCAGACACCACGCTGTATGTCCTCAGTTGTTCTCTCATGCTACATTTTCCGTATACATGAACATGTACAATTGGTTAACTTTCTGCGTACAGGGTGAATTGTCAACTCAGGCGCTAGATGAGGTTACCGCTTTGGTGGACCGCATTGACAGAGGAGAAAATATCCCACTGCGAGAGCAAGCAATGAGGTTGAAGAGTCTTCAGGCGAAGATACGCGGGATCGTCGCAGCTGTTACATGTAGGCGATCTTCCGATGTTGTTGACACTCGTGCAACGCATCGTCCGCCACGTCCCTCTCTGCAGCGTTCAGAACCTCGGCCTTCACAGCCAGGGAGCTCCTCCTGGCAGCAGGAACCTCCTTCATAGCCAGGGGGCTCCTCCTGCCAGCAGGCACCTTCTTCACAGCCAGGGGCCTCCTCCTGGCAGCAGGCACCTTCTTCACAGCCAGGGGGCTCCTCCTGGCAGCAGGCACCTCCTTCATAGCCTGGGGGCTCCTCCTGGCAGCAAGCACCTCCTTCACAGCCCGAGGGCTACTTCTACCAGCAGGCACCTCCTTCACAGCCCGGGGGCTATTTCTACCAGCAGCCACCTCCTTCACAGCTCGCAGACTCTTCCTGGCTTCAGCATATGGACCTAGGTAACTTAACTTTGTAAATTCTTTTACAAAATTTAGTCTCGTAAGTCATTCCTTACATGTTTTAATTCACCAGCAGGCAACAGCCAGTCGCAACCGTTTATGACTTCAGTTTAGTCACATCTATTTACTGGTCCTGGTTCGTACATACCTGGTGACGGCGAGGACGATGATCATGTTGCATGCACCTATGGTATCTCAAAGGCAGTTCTTGCCACTCCACCACCACCATCGACGCAGGAGATGCAGACACCGATGGACGAGGTGTTCTATGGTCATGGTCATCGTGACACTCGTCCACCGCCTCAGCATTTATCGCCTTCCGGTCCACGTCCGAGGAAGCCGAAGATTCATCGCAAGCCCCAGCAGTGATATGGTCATCTACGTACGAGACATGACTATCTATTTATGTATGAGACATATGTAGCCTTTATGTATCGGACATATTTAGCCTCTATGTATCGGACATATTTAGCCTCTATGTATTTGACAAATTTATGTTTGAGACTTATTTGGTCTGGAGAGAGAACAATAGTAACGCAAACCAAATCCGTCGACATCAATTGCACGTTACAACTGAATTAAACGTTACAACTAAATTAAACCGCACTACATAGAACAACACTACAGAACATAGTACTACATGAAAAGCGTATTACATGAATGCATCATCGTCATCCTCTGTCGATGCAGATCTCTTCCCCTTTGTCGTTGTAGAACTATTGCCCTTCGACGATGCGCTGGACTTCACCTTCGTACTCGGCATGAAGACGTCGTCTTCATCCTCCGTCGCTGCAGAACTATTCCCCTTTGTCGATGTAGAACTCTTGCCCTTTGTCGATGTAGAACTCTTTCCCTTCGATGCAGAACTCTTCACCTTGCTGCTCGGCATGAAGAGGTCTTCCTCGTCCTCACTTTCTGCTGACCATAAACCTGAATTATTCACAGCAATCCTGAGATAAGCATCACCCTTGTGTAGTTGCTTTTGCCATCTAGCGTGCAACCTCAAAAGTTATTTCCGTATCTCCTCAAAAGTCTTGGGAGGCCATCCACTCCTAGCTAATTGGTGAGCTAACTCATTCATTATGCAGTCACTACTAATCAGTTCCTCCCATGGAACTACTCTATCATTTATCTTGAAATTGACAGCTAGACGAAGAAGACGGTCAGACATACCCTTGTGAAAACTACGATCAAAAGGATAGTGAGGATGAGGAGGATGAGACATCTCAACGAAAGGATGGCGAGAGCGGAAGGATGGCGGAGGCGACAGGGAAAGGAAGGGCATGCTCACCCTCCTTACTACGAATGTGGTTTTATAGGCGGGAGAGAAAGTGGCGGGAGAGAAAGTCGGGAAAGACTATGGCGGGTGCGGGAAAGACTATGGCGGGAACGAATGGCGGGAGAGAAAGTGGCGGGCGAGAAAGTGACGGGAGAGAAAGTGGCGGGAGAGAAAGTGGCGGGAGAAAAAGTGGCGGGAGAGAAAGTGGCGGGAGAGAAACTGGCGGGAGGCACGTACCACGCTTCTCACTGAAATTAAGATACAATTTGCTGAAATTAAGATACATCTTGCTGAAATTAAGATACATCTTGCTGAAATTAAGTTACAACTTGCTGAAATTAAGATACAACTTGCTGAAATTGAGTTACTTGAATTTAAATCTACTGAGTCCAACGTGGATACTTTCCTTTTCCATCTCCAGCTTCTTCTGCTGCCTGGGCTGCATGAGCCCTTTCTTTCTTTCTCTGCCTCTCAGCTTCACGGGCCTCCTCTCGCTGTCGATAGACCTCCGCCAGTCGAAGTTGGTTTTCTTGGGTTTTCTTCTTCATCTCAGCAAGAAAAGCCTTCTGCTCCACACAATGCTCTTGCCAAACTCTCTCCTCTGCTTTCTCCTCTGCTGCCGTCTTCTCGCGGCGCTTCTTCAAGTCCAAACTAGCCCATGCTTGACAACTTCTTTCACGAATCTCAGTCACCGTCCAGTCCGGCATTTTCGTGTCTATCCAACGATAGTACTGGCACAGGGGCGGAGGAGACTACAAAGGAAACAAAAATATAACAAATGAAATAAACAACAATATCAACAACATGTTTATTCTGTGTGACTCAAACTTACCGGAGGCGTGATGTACGGTGAAGGACCAACGGGTGAATCTTCCTCATAATTAGCGCACATGAAAAACTTCATGCCCAACCAATCTGAAAAATCCGTCACCTCCTTCACCTTGCAGACATCCCCGCACCAACAACGAACTGCTTCCAACCCCCGAGGTAACTTCGCACTCTTCCATTTGCTAGGCCTAATGCTTTGATGAGAACAAGGCAAACTCATAATGACTACCGCGCTGGTTTTTTCGGGTACTGGTTGTCGATGGAGGAAGGCACATACAATGCCTCCTTTTATAGGCAGATGACAACCGCAATGGCGGGAAACCGGGCGGGAGAGAATGGCGGGAGAGAGAGAATGGCGGGAGAGAATGGCGGGAAAGAGAATGGCGGGAAAGATAATGATGGGACACAGGTGACGGCACAGTATGGCGGCAAATATAAACGGGAATAGTACGAATAGCTAAAATTAAGATACATCTTGCCAAAGTTAAGATACAACTTGCTGAAACTAAGATACAGCTTGCAGAAATTAACATACAACTTGCTGAAATTGGAGTTACAAGAATATAAATCTACTGAGTCCAACGTGGATATTTTCCTTTTCCATCTTCAGCTTCTTCTCCTACCTGGGCTGCACGAGCCCTTCCTTTCGTTCTTACTCTGGCAGATAGCTGAAAACAACAAGTTCCTATTCACGCTGTTTGAATGTTACGAGCACCAAATTATTGACTTCCATAGACGATGCCAGTAGAAAGTTACCGAAACCTTCCTTCTTCAACACCATTCGATCACCCAAGCCAATGATGTAGGAACAAGAAATGTTCACAAATATATCATCATCTTCTGAATTCAAAGTAATTTCAAGAAGTAAAGAACCAGTCCTAGGAATAGCCACAAATTCCATCAAACTCCTCACAACCATGGTAGGAATAACCTGACAAAAACAAGCAAGTTATATGATCTATCCTATGAACCAGCAAAGAACAAACAAATAATAAAAACCAGATACCAAAGCTTACCATATGTTGAGAAATAACGTTCATGCGATCCATCCTATGAACAAAAGGAGTACACAGTATGTAGTTGTAATCAAAGAGCTGCCGCGACATGACATACATTTGCTGATAATTCAGAGTGACACCATGACTATAAAAATAGCTGTCAACAAGTTCCCTCTGAGTTTCGCTCAGATCCTCAAGAGCTACAAAAAATGATTTCACTAACTGAGATGAACCGCAAAACGTATAAGCTGAATCAAATCTGAAAATCAGTCAAACAAATATCTTACCAACATGGGGTAAAGGAAACACCATAACACCATCCCGATGGAATTCGACACTAATATAAGTTCCATAGTGCTCAAGCATAACAATCATCATGTCACTTTGGCGGAGACCATAATCATTCAGGAGTTCCTCCCACGAAGGACCATGGAATTTACTGCTCATCCTACCATGTGTGAACATAACATGGTATAAGTTACCCTCAGTGTTGTGGAGAGCAAGATCAATATCTGTGCCACCTCTCCGAATAGCTAAAGCTCTGCACTCATCAATGTACCGAGCAAGATGTGATCTAACATTGCACGGAACATACTACAACAAGAATGGAAGCAAGGATCATAAACTTATAAACAAAGGCATTCGAATATGCCAAAGTCAGATAATCAAGACATAGAATCTTACAACACGTCTTGAACATCGACGATCCAGCACCACAGTAAATACAAACGCACCGGAATCAACGACAGCACAAGGGCCACCTGGAGCTCGGCAAAATGGGCAAGCCATTACCTGCGGACGGACGGTGGCAAATAAGAACTAAATCCATTGAGTGTTCTCATTCGATTGAGTTGGAAGCCAAAAAAATACCGTAGGCCAATGGAGAGCGCCTTGATCTATTGTTTACGCGGGTAGAATAACAAAATGGGTGGTCCAGCGAAGAGATCGATGAGGCGGTGGAAGCACCGGAGAGCAAAGGGAGTGAGAGGTGAACAGGGGCAGGCTGGAGGGCGGGGAAGGGTGAAACGAGTGGTCAGAGGAGGAAGAAAAGAGGGTTGGGCCTTATCCAGGGGCCCATCGGCCTCCCACTGGCCGAAAGGCTGCCCTTCGGCCACCCTCTGGCCGACATGCCTCTCCATTGGCCTCTGATTGGCCGACAGGGGCCCTTCGGCCTACTGTTGGCCGACTGGTCACTGGTCGGCCTAGTGGTGGTCGACAGGTCCCTGTTCGGCCTGCTACTGGCCGACAGGGTACTAGTTTTGATATTTTTTTTAACTCAGACACCTTTTTTCAAAATTGCTACAAAATCCGTACTACTTATGAAAAAAATTCAAGGAAACATGTGCCCAGAAAAAAATGTTCATTGCATAAAAGTTGGCACTTGGCAAAACCAGAAATGGCAGAACTATACAATTGTGTTTCCATTCAAACGATTGAACTGTATTTCTTTTGTGAAGAGAAAATTACATCTGTGAACAAACTTTTAGATTACATGCGATGTATGAATGTTAAGGCAGAATTAGTATGCCCTAAACTTACATCTGCATTGTGGCCCAGTAAAATCTTCATAGCACGATCTTGCCCTTCAGTAGCAGCAATATGCAGTGGTGTCCCGCAACAAGTCACCGGATCGGTGTAAGCTCCTTTTGCAAGTAACAGCTCTACCATTTCACAGTATCCTGAATAAAGGAAAATCCAGGTATGTAGTTACTACGTCAGTGGACAGGCAATTTTAGTGATACAACATTTCTTTCCGGAAGCCTTGAGATCCCGGTTTATCCTCAGCATGCGGTACAACAGTGAAATGAAGGGGACAACGGTCAGTAAGACAATATCTACACTTCATAAAATGGAGAAGACCAATAACTGTTCAAATCTGGCAGAAGTACACATTTCCTTCTTAATAGACTAAACTGCATTTCTCCAACATGTTCGAGAAAACAGAGCAAACTGGACTGTAGGTCCCTAGATTTGCATGTATGTATGTATGGTTGAAGAAGGTCAACGAGTTGTCCCCCCCCCCCCCCCCCCCCCAAAAAAAACTCTGTACCAGGCTATACTCTCCCTCATGGAATGGGAAGAAGGATAGCATATCCAAGGAAAAAAGCTTTTGAACCAACTTGATCCGCTCATATATATATTCTTTGTACCAACTCTGTACCAGGCTATATATGACTTTGAGGACCTAAAATTGCATTTCGAAAATTATGGAGCACCTTGAAGCAATTGCGTCACAGAGAAAGGACGACCTGTCATTTATTTTACTCATGTGGATACTAATACAAAGGCCACCCGAGCACACATAAAAGATACACCATCTCCCACACATATACAGCAACACAAATTTGGATGTTTCTTTCAGCTCAAGGCTCAACGAGATAATTAACTTGGTAGCTCGGTAACATAAAACCTACTTATCATGCATGGATCAAGGGCAAATAGATCCTAGAAAAACAATGGCCACGCAATTTGTTATTTGTTACAAACAAAAAGACCTCATTGAACATAAAAGTGATCTACACAGATGCATATAACAGAGATATGGTTCACGTAGACTTGGAGAGGGACCTGATCCAGCAGCAGAATGTAGAGGGGCAAATCCATGAGGGTCAACTTTGTCTGGATTGGCACCATGATCAAGAAGATACTTGAAAGCGTCCAACTTCTCACCGTACATGGTATGAAGCAGAGGCGTTCTACCTGCAAATGCATAGGCAATGATTCATTGGAAACACGTACGTGTTGACAGTGGGGCACCAAAGAGAAAGAATCAGACGTGTGTGAGGACGATGCATTTTGTGGACAGAGATGAGAGGAAGAGATAGGCCGACCTCCGTTGTCGACGGCGTCCACGTCCAGACGCAGCCCCTCGACCAGGTAGGCGCACATCTCGAGCCTCCCGCTGCCGGCGGCGAGGTGCAGCGCCCCGACGCCCTTCAGCTCCCCGTCGCCTTCCACGGCGACCGCCTCCACCGTCTCCCTCAGGCGGCCCCTGCCCTTGTCCAGCGCCCTCGCGTGGCCTGCGACCGCCGGATCGCACGGAAATCAGAGCCCGCGCCCGCAGAGAGAGAGAGAGAGACAGGGGGTACTGTTGAAGGAGCGGAGGTCGCCGTCGTACGCCCCCTGGAGGAGCATGCTCCGCGTCGGGCCGCCGGTGCGGTGGGAGGCAGGGGCGGAGTTAGGGGTTGGTTTGTTAGGATTTTAACAAGGCGGGGTGATCGGGATAGAGGTGCCGCGACGCTTACCGGGGAACATGGGAGCGGAGCGGCGGCGAGCAGGCGGCGGCGGCGGCGCCATCGCGAGCGGTTGGTTGGGGTGGGGGTGGGGGTAGGGGTGGGGTAGTGGAGAAGTTGGTAGGGTTTTCGGGGTGGGAAAGAAGGGAGGCGCACGCACGCACGCGCCAAGTCCGCGCGGGCGATGGGAATGGGAATGGCGTGTGCCCGGAAAGAATTTGTTCCCGCGCAAAGTTGGTGTGCACCGGGAGAAACCAACGCGCTCCGATGAGCTATTTTTCTTTTAGTAATGTCCTCGCGTATTTATTCCTGAATTTATTTAAAGATTTTCGACGATACGCATTCAATGAGAGGAGACGTTTTCGTCGACGACGAGCTGAATTTATTTAAAGATTTCCGACGATGCGCATTCAGCGAGAGAAGATGTTTCTGTCGATGACGAGATGCCTACGGTGATTTTATAAATTTCAAGATAATATGTCAGCTCAGTCTTTCGGAAGTGCTCATAGGGATAGGTTGTGCGTATGTGCGTTCATAGGGATGAGTGTATGCGCGTGTATATAAGCGATTTTGTCTATATTGTGTTCAATTTTTTTATCAAAGTGATAATTTTTTTTACTAATGTCCTTCCTTAATCAGCAGCGTGATAATTGTTACATTATTCGACGAGGAAGGAAGAACAAACCCACTTGGGCCGGCCCTGGTCAAGTCCGATCCGGAAAATCTTATGGTACCTGCATGCCAAGGTGAAAATTCAATGTTGTCGTGCTCTATCAGGCGCTATCCCCAGTACGTCATACTTTCGGTTCTATCGGACGACAGGTTCCTTACCCAGCCTCACATTCTCCGCACGGTGTGCTTACTCGCTGCTCTCCTTCACCGACGAGATCGACCCTCACTCCGACTACATCTGGAGCTCTAGGGCCACCATCAAGGACAAGATTTTGCTTGTTTGCTTTTCAAGGATAGGTTAAATACCAAGGCCAACCTCCACCGCAAGACTATCGCACCCGACTCCTCCTGCCCGAGGTGTGCAGACCACCTTGAGGACGTGTCACACCTGGCCCTTCATTGCCCTAGGGTAGTCCAAGTATGGGGTCTTCTCAGACTACAGCCGTCGTCCGACATCGGTCTCATCTGGACCACTGCCACCCCGATCGGCCTCGACATCAATATTTAGCCCACGGTGGCCCTCATCATCTTTTGGAAACTCTGGGACTCTCGTAATGCCCAGGTGTTTCGCAACGGGACTCACTCCGTTACGGACACTATTCGTAATGTAACCTCTGATTTCACTCTATGGGTCTTTAGGTCTAAAGATCCAGTTACTAGCGATACTGACATGGCATGGCGCCACTTCCTCTCATCTCGATGTAACCTCTGATGTAACTCTGGCTCACGGGCTTTATTTTGAGTAATATTCAGGTGGAGAAGCTCCCCCCCCCCCCCCCCCGCGTCGTGATTGTTAAAAAAACATACTTTCTTTCCGACACTAGAAATAGATGGTGGGTTTGAACCCTGAAGACTATTGAGTGAACTGGTGCTTTTATGTCCTAGACGTTTGTACCTCTTCTGCTGCAATATGTATGAATCAGATCCACCATAAGCCTACTAGCATCTTTGTTGATGCATATAAATTTATGATCAAGAAGCTCACTCTGTTTCGTGTTTTGTGCAATCTATGCCTGTTTTCGACACCCTTCCTTGACGGAAGTGACGGTTGTGCATGTTGATTCTAAAATTATCAAGTCATTTTGATGTGTGTTTGAAATGTGTGCTAACTGTGTGATGTTCCTATTATCTTGAACTGAAGAACTATTTTGCTCTTTTAACTTGTGGTCTTCTTAGTACAATATTTACCAACAAATATGTGTTCAATCTGAACATAAGATTGAACTGGAGGAATTTATGCTCCCTCCGGTATTCATTTTTCACCTAATATCAAGAACTAAAACCTGTACTGATAAGCCGAAGAACGGCTTGTCATGTCCCATGTTGTGTTCCTGTTGAGACATTGTAACTGCCAGCCATGTTCATTTTCCTCTGCTGGCCTAGCAAGATCATCTCGGCTACTGTTGGTGAAGGGAAGTTTTTTTACTCATCTTGTCTCAAGCAGAGGACAAGACCATCAATTATTATGTGGTGATGCAGTTGTACAAGCAAGTTGAAAGTTCCTTCTCATCATTTGAATTACTCCCTTTGTAACTTTTTATAAGACGTTTCTAGAGTCCATGACGGTGTCAAAAAATGTCTTATATTAAGTTACAGAGGAAGTATTATTGAAGGATGACCGATCACTTGTTGCTGCATATGTATTATGTGCCAGTGCAGGGGCAATTGTTTGCATTTTGTGCTCTTGGGTGCACTTGTTTCGTTGTACTTCTACAGAGCTAGTACAGACACAAGGGTAAACCAGTAGAGATAGAAGGAATCACAAACACAGGGGTAGATCCGGAGGGATCTTACTTGGGGTCAAATGCGAAACTCTTGAGGTGTTGAGTGTGGTATACGGTGAATTTTCTATCAATTTTCGAGTGAAGTCGAAAGTTGATGGATTCAGATGGGCTTTGGTGGCTGTATATGGAGCGGCACAAACGGAGCTGAAATCTGAGTTTCTCGCCGATTTAGTGAGAATATGTGGAGATGAAAGACTTCCTATCATAGTTGGGGGAGACTTTAATATCATTAGTAGACAGGATGAAAAAAATAATGACAACTTCGATGGAAGATGGTCACTTATGTTTAATATGGTTATTGAAAGTCTCGATTTGAGGGAGATTGACCTCACTGGTAGACAATTCACTTGGGCAAATTCTCTACCGGTAACAACATACGAGAAGTTGGACCGGGTACTAACCAGTGTAGAATGGGAACAGAAATACCCATTGGTTTCAGTACATGCCCTTCAGAGAGCCATTTGAGATCACACACCACTCATGGTTGATTCAGGGGAATCGAATCATGAGGGTAATAGAAACTCGTTCTCTTTTGAATTAAGTTGGTTTGAGAGAGAAGGTTTCATGGACCTCATAGCTAACAAATGGGCTAAGGATCCGGGTGGTTTGACAAACATGGATAGATGGCAGAACAAAATCAGACACTTACGCCAGTTCTTGAGAGGATGGGCCAAGAATCAAAGCGGAGTGTACAAAGTAGAGAGAGATAGACTTATCCGGTTGATAGCTGAATTAGATGTGAAGGCTGAATAATCTATTCTTAACACAACAGATAGGATGACTAAGGTTGAGTCTGAGAAAAAACTACAAAGTCTTCTAAGAGAGGAAGAAATGAAATGGGCACTTCGAGCTAAGGTGACGAAGGTAGTCCATGAAGATGATAACACGCAATTATTCCATATGATTGCAAATGGCAAACATAGGAAGAAGAAAATAATTCAACTGGAACAAGATGAGGGTATAGTTGTAGGTCATGAGAACTTGAAATTGTACATAACTGAGTATTACAGGAGATTATTCGGTGAACCCGAAGAGAATTTTGTCTCGTTGGATGAGAGCACAACAAATGATATACCGTAGTTGAATTGTGATGAGAATGAGGTATTATCTGTTCTTTTTACTGAGAAAGAGGTGTTTGATGCAATAGCACAAATGAAACAAAACAAAGCACCAGGCCTAGATGGATTTCCAGCAGAGTTTTACAAAAAATGCTGGCATATAATAAAAGATGATCTTTTGCCTATGTTCCATGATTTATTCAACGGTCACAAACAAATCTTTCACCTCAATTTGGGAACAATAACGTTGTTGCCAAAGAGGGTGGAAGTTGTTTGTATTGAGCAGTTCAGACCAATTTGCTTACTTAATGTTAGTTTCAAGATTTTTACTAAGGTGGCCACAAATAGGTTGACACAGATTGCTCATACCGTAGTTCAACCAACGCAGACAACTTTCATGCCTGGGAGACACATCCTAGAAGGAGTTGTGGTTCTACATGAAACGTTGCACGAAATACATACAAAGAAACTTGATGGGGTTATCTTTAAGGTGTATTTCGAGAAAGCGCATGATAAAGTCAAATGGTCATTTCTTCAGCAGGCCCTACGGATGAAAGGGTTCAAGGAAGCCTGGAGGGATCAGTTAGACGCTTTCATTCAGAAAGGAAGTGTGGGTGTTAAAGTCAACGATGACGTTGGGCACTTCTTTCAAACACATAAAGGCCTCAGACAGGGAGACTCTATGTCTCCGGTGTTGTTCAACATTGTAGAGGATATGTTGGCAATACTTATTGGGAGGGCTAAAGACAAAGGGCAAGTAGGGGGACCTGTGCCTCATCTGGTTGAGGGTGGGGTGTCCATGCTACAATACGCTGATGATACGATTCTATTTATGGAACATGATATGGCTAAGGCAAGAAACATGAAGTTAGTTCTATGTCTATTTGAGCAACTATCTGGACTAAAGATTAACTTCCACAAAAGTGAATTGTTCTGTTTTGGGAAGGCAAAGGAGGAGCAGGATGCTTATAGGCAGCTCTTTGGATGTGAGATGGGATCACTTCCATTTAGCTACCTCGGGATTCCTATTAATCATAGACATTTGATGAATAAGGAATGGAAATGTATTGAGGAACGGTTTGAGAAAAGACTGAGTTGCTGGAAAGGCAAGCTAATGTCTTACGGAGGGAGGCTAGTGTTAATAAACTCAGTTTTAACAAGTCTACCCATGTTCCTATTGTCTTCCTTTGAAATACCGGTTGGGGTAAGAAAGAGATTAAACTTTTATCGTTCTCGTTTCTTCTCGCAAAGTGATGAGGCTAAGAAGAAATACAGGTTGGCACGGTGGGATATTATATGCAGACCCAAAGACCAAGGAGGGCTTGGCATTGAAAATCTTGAAGTGAAGAATAGATGCTTATTGAGCAAATGGCTCTACAGGTTGTCTACGGAAACCGAAGGGATATGGGTACAAATTTTGAAGAATAAATACGTACAATCCAAAATATTGGCCCAGGTTACAGTTAGACCAAATGATTCACCTTTTTGGAAAGGGTTAATGAAGGTGAAGGTAACTTTTTTTCCAAAAGGTGAAATTTGTAGTTGGGGATGGAACTTGTACAAGATTTTGGGAAGACACCGGGCTAGGAGATACTCCATTAGCACTTCAGTATCCTGCTCTATATAATATCACACACCGGAAAGATGAATATGTGGCAAATGTATTACAAATGGTCCCCTTGAATATTCAATTCCGGCGAGCTCTTGTTGGAACACGCTGGAACTCATGGCTACATCTGGTTAGGAGGCTGATTGATGTTCAGCTATCGGAGCAGACAGATAAGATACGTTGGACATTAACTTCGAATGGTATATTCTCGGTGAAGTCCATGTATACGGTTATGATTAACACAGGACCGATATCGAGTTCTTTGCATATCTGGAAAGTCAAAGTACCTCTCAGGATTAAAATATTCACGTGGTTTGTTAACAAGGGAGTGATTTTAACCAAAGATAACTTGATAAAACGAAGATGGGTTGGAAGATCCAATTGTTGCTATTGTAATCAAAATAAAACTATAAGACACCTCTTTCTCGATTGCCCGCTTGCAAAACTGTTATGGCGAACGATTCAGATAGCCTTTAATGTCAATCCACCAACATGTATTACATCGTTATTTGGGACGTGACTCCATGGAATAGACGTTGCTATAGCGAACCTTATTCGGATTGGAAGTTGTGCTTTATTATGGGCTATTTGGAATACCAGAAATGATATGATTTTTAATGGCAAGAATTTTAACAACTTTCTGCAGGTAATCCTCAGAGCAACATCTTGGATCCGTACGTGATCGTTACTTAGCCATGCGGAAGCCAGGGAGCATATGATTACTGGGTGCAACCGTTGGGAGATGGTCACACGGGTTATCTTTAACCGGTTTGGGTGGCTTACTAACAATAGGCCAGGTGTATAGGCATCGTAGTCTATGTTCAGTTAAGCCGCATATGATAATTTTTATTTGCTTCCGTACTTTATTAGCAAGCGCTCTTGTGGACCGGAATACTTTGTTTGAAACTTACTTAATAAAATGGTTACATGCATCGCTTGATGCAGAGGCCGAGGGCTTCGTTCCTCCTTTTCAAAAAAAAAAAAGAATCACAAACAGACGTTCAGCGCATATAAACTAATCGCATGAACTAATTAAAAGATTGCTTTCATAACCAGCAGTATGTCCCAACAAAAGAAATAATGCTGCACAAGTATATGCGTATCTGCTTCATTCAGATAGACAAGGAAGATCCTCCATATTGCTGTGAACAAAACCGGGCAAGACATGTCCACCAAACCTGTGTCTTCCACAACATACCAACATATCAAGAATGGATATGATTAGAACTGTTAAAGATGGACGGAATGAACAAGTTGGACTGTGATCACAGAAGATTCACAGCACACCAGCCAACAATTCAGACAAAGCACAGCACGAGTTCTTCCTTGTCAATCTTCAGTCAAGGGAGCAGCCAGTTTGTGCCAACGGAAGAAGAATGAATGCACAAGTGTATGCTATGGCTACCCGGTTTGTCTAACTCTACCACCTAAACTCAGCAACATTCAGCAGAATCTGTTGACTTCAACTCTAATCAGCAGGATGATTTCTTCAGGAAGTCTGTTGATTTGAACTCTCGGTAGGAGGAGCGCGTGGGTAGAGGACGTCGTAGTGATTGCCTGTGTACAGAAGGATCACACTCACAACGGGAACTCCAGGTCCAGGACCAGTGTAGATATCCTGAGCAGGTCCTCCAGAGAGTAGCTCCACTCTAAGGGGTACCTCAAGCGCTTCGGCCAAGGCCGTCATCATAACATGGTCCGCGTACTCACGAGATCGAGTGACGTGCTGAAAGCACCACTGTTTGTAGAGCAACGGGTCAGGTAAAATGTCAAAGAATGGATGCACTGGAAATTCAGCAAGGGAGGAGAGATGCTGATACTGACATCTTTCAGACTGTAATGTCTATCAAGCCCTGGTATACTCAGTTCATATTTCTTCCCCTGCGAGCATATCCGGATAGCTACTACTAATCTGAGGAAAGTAAGAACTAAGCAATAAAATGTGTCAGAAACATGAATTATGATGAACAGAAGGAAATATAAGTTCAAGGTGTTTTTCTCACTGTCTTCCGTCGTATCGTAACTTCTGAAGAACTCAAGAAGTTTCTCTTTACGGTAGCTAAAAAGGGAATGTATTATGTCAATGAGGTGGAATGTATTCGACTACAATACTTTGATGGAATTGCAGAAAACAAGCGAATTAAAAACCTGCTAGTTGATGCTATGCTGTTCCACTTCCACCTGCCATGCCTCTTCCATCTCTTTACTTTCTTAATCAGCTTCTTAAATGCCTGGAAAAAATCAGCGACTCAAATAATTCAGTGGATAATCATTACACACCATAGGTTACAATAATACATACAGAATACTGATCCATAGCAAGATAACAAAGAACACAACTAAGACAACTCGCCTAAGTGTCAGTCATCAAGCATATACTATAGCATAGGAACAAAACAGTGAGATGACTACATAATACTCCCTCCGTCCCAAAATAAGTGTCGATGATCTAGTACACAATTTGTACTAGTTTAGTACAAAATCGGCGACACTTATTTTGGGACGGAGGGAGTAATAAACAACAGGTGCACATTGTTGTAGTACTCAAACAAGAATAGATTGTGTTATTTCCCCCTTATATTGCCGTTGTTCTTACAATCAGGTTGTTAACATCACAATAAACTTCAAATTTGAGTTTGTGCCAACAGTGTAAACTGCGATGGCATGCCAATACTGTAAGAAAGTGTGCATCCCTGCAAATGACAAACAAAGATAGTGAGATGCCAGATCCAGCTTGAAGTGTACTGTAACCTGAAGAGAATCATCCCTTACAGGCATGTTTATCTAAGAAAAAACAAATATGGAGAAGGCAAGAACTTACTCTGTAGCTCCTGGGAAATTCAGAGGTCCATCAAAGATCTGCATGTTGCAAAGACACTCTTTTAACAGCATCAAGGAGACGGTGTTCCTCATGTGTGTCCTGCCTATCAAGAACTTGCCCCTGTTGCATTTGCATAAACAGAGAAAATTAAATAAGTAAACCTATATCCTATACTAAGGAAAAGAGAGGAGAAACAATTAGTCGATTACAAGGTAGGAAAATATGAAGCTCCTGTAGAAACACTCCCCATCTCCAGTCACCGGTCTAAATTCTGAATAGGCATCAAGATGGTCCACTCCTTGTCCCGTAGCCAAATCGGGAACCAAATAATATTTTCTTACTTCAGTGATGGGACGTGTCTGCAATGAACAGTGTAAATACGGGAGTTAAAATTACAGTGACTAGAACATGGTAATAAACATATTTTAAAATGTGATGGATTTTAAAATGTAAACACTCCTTGTTCTCTGGATATTTAGTTCAGTATAAGAAAAGAGGAAAATATCTATTAGCGCCCGATAAACCCAACAACAGTACAGATACGATTCAGGTTTTACCAGACTATCACAACCAAGAGTTAACATATAATGTAGTATCTATAAAAGAGAACATAATCCTTCTGGACAGCTGGATTGCACAGGAACCACCAACCACAGTATCATGTGAACCTGATATTTCATGCACTTCCATTTTGAAACATTACAGAAGGCCAAATGGAGTCAAACCTGGTGATTGACATGTTGTGAATAGTGCCATTCTTCTCCATGAAAAAACTGTTCGACAAGAAAACAAAGTTAAAGTTCAGACATCCTGATGGCCATACAATTGCACATAATCAACATGAACATCAAGCGTTTCAATACAAGAAATAAGGGGGGGAAAACCAGAATGTAATAGCAATATCACAAAATGTGCACATCCAAAACTTCTTGATTCTTGGCAACTATTTACATGGAATAATATTCTGAGGCTTATGAGCCAGTTGCAGGTCCCAGTCGACCAAATAGTGAAGCTTCTCAACCAAATCCTGGAGTAAGTAGTCAGTGATTTTGCATGTAAAAGGCAAATGATTTACAGAAATTATGCCCAGTTATGCAGTCTTGAACTAGTGTCTAGATTAATTTTCCGATAACAAAATCTTTTGACATACATTTGACTTCAGGCTCTGTTACTAAAAGGTTGCAGTAATCTGGACACGACCTCATGATTTCCCCACATTTTACAGACAACAATTTCAACAAGATAGCCATTCGCTTGAAAATATGATGCCAGACTCAGAGAAGACCCACGAGCAACAACGACTGTGTACTGCTGGCAAACTAAAATACCAACCTACTCCCAACATTTCCCAAGATTCCTCCTATACACTGAAAACTGATACATTTGATGCGGCTGCGAGATTTCTTGCCAAAAATATCACAGCAGCAGCAGACACTGCCAGGACGTGACCCACATATTTCCCCACATCTTACAGTTGCAACCATATATGCTATCACACCAAACAGAATAATCAATTAGCACAATGAGGTGCTCAAGATTCTGCTTCTACTACAGAAAGGCAAACTGTCCCCAACATTTGCCCGAGATTCTGCTCCTATTTACTCCGGATCGTCCCCAAGATTTGAACAAACTTAGAGATCACAATTCCGCATCCCGAACAGAAAGGAGGTCCAAGATTCAGGCTAATACCTTTCTAACATTGTTCCAGAGCGCCCCTATGGCGTGCGACGATTTCACCTGCTCAACACAAACCAAGAAACGCTCAAGAACGCGCTCCAGAGACGCCAAGAACCCCAAGAAACCACAGAAATGCCGCAAACGCGAGATACGCGCCATCACCTGCGCCTCCTCCGACTTCTTCTTCCTGCCCGCCCCCGCGGCCCGTCGCCCGCCCGCCTCCCTGATGGCCGTCTGCTCATGTAGCAACTGGTGGAACACCGCCCTTCTGTCGAACCGCCCGGCTCCGGCGGCCGCGCCGTCGGCGTCCTCGGAGCTCGGAGATGAAGACTCCGAAGAAGGAACTGCGGGCGCGGAGGCGAGAATCTCGCCCTTCCGGTCGACCCCCGCCGCAGCAGCGGAGCAGGAGCCTCCGGCCTGCTCCTGGGGTCGCTCGAGGGGCGCTGCAGGGGGGAGAGGTGGCGGCGAGGAGGAGGGGGAGGCGTCGGCCGCCACGGCGCTGGGGGAGGCGGTGGCGGCGGCGTGCTGCCCATGGACCGGTTCTGCTGCCCCTGAACCGGACCGCATCGCGGCGGGAGGACCTTCTTGGCGCATTATGGAAGGACCCTTGTGGCAATTGGGATAATGGGAGGGGCGTGGGAGAAATGTGCCGAGGGTAAGGGTGGCAATCTGGAGAAAGCTTGGCGGTTATTATGGAATCACAAACCGCGGTAAAAGTAATAATTTACAACATGCTTGCAAGTCAAAACTAGAAGTATGAGCTAGTATCCCTTCATCCCAAAATAATACAAAATTAAGACAGTTATTTTAAAATTTACTAACATATTCAAAACCACACTTGACACAAGGAAAAGAGCAACGGACAAAGCGTCAAAGCCAGATGCCAGATACTCCTTCAGTAAACTAATATAAAAGCGTTTACAACATTATTTTAGTAATCTAAACATTTTTATATTAATTTACAGAGGTAGTATTTGATATCAAAAATTACAACCCTTAATCTTGAGTGATCATGAGTGTTATATTTGATTCTGGACATTAATGGGAGGCAGTCAAACGCCACATTGATGGATAACAGACCCTAGTTTTATAAGCTTCCATAGCACGCCGAATAGCTCAAGCTTCAGCCAATTCAGGACCAGGGCATCCCTGGAAATCATGCATCGCATGGAAATATACATTCTCGACGGTGAGTCGTGGCAATGAAACCGGTACCCATACAGCCAACATCAGGAAAGATTGTAGCATCAGCATTGATATTAACCGTACCCGCAGGTGGTGGAGACAAAGAAGATTTGTACAAGAAGAATCACATCTTGCTACAGTACCAGTTTTTGAGCAATACTGGTTTGAGGAGTGGATGTACAAACCCAACAATTGGGTTCGAATCCTCACGAAGACGAATTTAGGTTCCTATTTATTCTTGAGGACCAGACTTTCCTGATACTCATGCATTTATTGAGGACTAGGTTAGGCTTGGTGTGTAACCGAGACTAAAATCCTAGTACTCATACTTAAAAGGCCATATGCATCCCTAGTTGTTGCAGAGGCCGGGAAAGTGAAATTCTCCCCCATAAAGTCAGTTCATATTCGCGTGGGCGTGGTGTTGAGATCCACGCGCAGTTCATATTCGTCAGCGTCGCCCCCGCGCGGCGGCCGGACGGGCATCTCTCCCCCGGCCTCCTCCCTCCCCCCGTCGTCGCCTGGGTGCGCCGCCGGGTGAAACCCGGCTGGTGTGGGCGGCGGCGGGGCTCTTCTGCCCTCCTCGCTTGGTGGTGGCGGCGCGGGTTGCTGCTGGCCAGTAGGGGCGTCGGGCTAGGCGTGGGACTCGGCGGCGGGACGACTTCGTGGCGGTTGCGTGTTCCCTGGTGGGGCGTGCTGGCAGCGGTTGGGTTTTTAGATCGGGCGACGACTGGATCTGGATCCCGGCGGCGACAGGCGACGCGGGCTGTGGTGGATCTGGTCGCCTCCTTGGCAGGGCGACGAGGGCTGCGGCGGCGCGGGATCGCTGGATGGGGTCGCTGGCCTCGGCCAGATCTGGCCATGGCTAGTGGCTGGACGCGTTCGTGATGTCCGGTGACTGGCTACCGGCCATGGTCACTGGGTGGTGGACGACGCGATGTCGGGTGCGGCACATCGGCGACTGGGCGGATCTTGACGGGTTCTTCTGATCACGTCGGGATTCAACCCTGGTCTAGGTCCTTGACACCGCGGGCAACTCTAGGGGAAACCCTAGATCTCATTGGGATCGAGCGATGGCGGTGCTTTTGCGTCGTAGTCCCTCTTGAGGGCATCGTTTTTGGAGTTTGCTCAGGTTGAAGGGACCAGCGACACCGGCGGCGCACGGCCTGGTGGAACAACTGCCGATGAAAATCACGTCGACTTCGGTCATGGCAGACGATGGCGGCGTCTCCGATGTCGTTTCCCTGTTGAGGCATCGTCGTTGCAGTTTGCATCATCATGTTCGGGATGCTCCGGGGGAAACCCTAGATCTGGGTTTCCCGGATCGGACTATGACAACGCCGTCGGTGTTGTTCTCCCTCCTGAGGGCATTGTTTTGGAGCAAGTGCTAGCTGGAGGGGACTAGAGAAGGAGCGGTATTACATCTACCGCAAGGCCGACGGCGGATCCCGGCGGCATGGCGCTGCGGTGTTTCGGTGATGGGCGCGTGTGGATGAATATGTGCAGGATGGTGGCGCTGTCTGGCACCGTGGTGGTGTCGACGGCAGGCCTGGCAAGGTCGGTGCATCAGTACCTGCTCCGGGGATGGATCAGTGAAAGACGGCGGCGGCTTCTGAGAGTGTGTCGGACCAGTGTGTGACACAGTCCCGGTATGTGGCTGGGCTGGGGCATCCGGCTTTAGATGTTAGGATTTGGTGCGATGTCTGTTTGGTATTCGGCTCGGACATTCGGCACCCCTTCATCAAGGGGATAGGAGTAGCGACAGGTGTTGCCAATATGGTGGCTTTAGGCCTACTGGTGTATTACTTTGTAAGGTCTTTATGAATAATTAATAAAATGACTGCATACATCGTCCAAGATGCAGAGGCGGGGTACATCATCCTTTTCTAAGAAAAAATATGGGCATAAGCACTTATCTTTGTAGCTACTCTTTGAGTAATAAACATGACCGTAGCCTGAAGTTGTGTCACCGTGGAGACAAAATCAAAGAGACATTGTCGAAAGCATTGCAAGGATTTTCCATGCAAACTAATACAAAATTCCTACTTCACACAACACCAAACCGAACGAGCAAAGGACATATAAGAAAAAGATGCTCAATGTGCTCTATACGATTGCAGAAACAACAACCATTGTAATCATATATATGTTGCTTAACTAGTTGATGTCCCGTCGGCAAGCAATCATGTGATGCCCTCCAAAGGACAATCATCATTTTATTAGGACAGCCCAAATGGTCTTTCATTACTGAACTGGATTCCTTATGCTCGAGGGTGGTCAAGGGCCGATATTTTCGTGATGGTGATTTTCTGGAATGCTACAAAACCAAGATCCTCTTGCCTGGTACTTTTAGTCCTTTGCTCCCCATCCCAAAAATTACAACTATTCAATTCTTGCTTAATGATTATTTGTTATCTTGGAATGACGAGGTTGCTCGTAGTTTCTTTTACTAAGATTATTGCCAAACAGATCCCACTGGTACCTATCCATCGTATGGGAGGGAGGGATTCCTCTCATGGCTTCATGACAAGAACGTCATCTTCTCGGCGAAGTCAGGCTACAATCTGTCCAAGAGTGAGTCTTTCTTTTCTTTATAGTACCATGTCACCAAAACCCATCCCACCCAAGAACTTTGGCGTTGATAACCACTCCCAAGAACGCCCGTGCATTTTCTTCTGGCTTTCATTGTCGGGGATAATCCCGGGGTAGCCTAAAGCGATCCACGACTTCAACTTTTTGAAATGACCGAAGGGCGAGCCGCCTCCCCCTGCAGTCCAGCTGCACTCCGCCGGCCACGCCATGCCGGCTGGGTCCTGCCAGCTACGCTCGACCGGCTGCGATAAGCCTGCCGGCTAGGGGCGGGAGCCCCTGGCCCCCTAGTCGGACGCACATTGGATGCCATGGCCAAGGCGTGCGTGGCAACAGTAGCCCCCATCCCGTCGAGGGTCAGCGCCCTTATGGCCACAGTGGAGGCAACATTGCCTCTAACTTCGGCTGACCGCGACCGGGCTTCTAACAGTGTCCGCATGCCTTCAACCACTCCATTACCTGCCCCGGCGTAGCTACAGTGCAGCCAGCCGTACCGCTGACCTCGGCCAGCTACCGCAAGACGACGCCCCAAAGGACGACCCGTGCTGTGAAGCGACCGACGCTGGGACCTACCGTGTGGGCCCCTCCGGCTCTCAACGGGACCTCACAGCCGGCGGGCCCTACCAATGACGGGACCCTGCAGCCGGGGGGCCCATGGCCGGCTAGAGAGGCTGCTAGCTGGGGCCCTCCCGCAACCTTCTATTCATATTGTAATCCAGGGGGTTGGACTATAAAACCCCCCGGAGCCCCCCATGCAAAGGGCAAGCAAGCAAGCACACGTACGAAGGAACACTTCATCCCACATTCACCCACATATCAAGGGAAGAGGAGCCGGTTGCTCCTTCTTCCACCTCTAGACAACAGCTCAAGGAGCATCATTGTAACCTCATCCACCGATCAACTAGATCAGGCAGGACTAGGGGTATTACCTTCCACCGAGGGCCCTGAACCTGGGTACATCGCGTGTCCGTCACCACTTGTGCCTTATCCCGCTCCCGAAGCCCGTCGGCGTCCTTCGGCCCCAACCACCTTCGATAAGCCTACCCATGGCATCTGTCGTGAGAAAACGATGACAGTTGGCGCCCACCATGGGGTCATACGCGGCGCCGGCCAGAGTCACGCTCCGAGCGGGACCCTTCACCACCTCCCTCGTCCGCCCCGCATCCGGGCGGAACCGCATGCCCGTGGGGCTTGCTCAGGCAGGCCCTGCGGGCAACGCTATCGACCCCATGCTCGACATTGCCGCGCTCACCGAGCGTTTCGGCAAGCTGAATCTCACTAACGAGCCAACAACCGATGAGTACCCTAGCCGGGTGCTCAACTGCACCGATCCGCCTGCGTCCATTGGTGCGCTCATCACGGCCGAGTCCAACGGCTCCCGCGTCCACGTAGGAGTGATGGCTACCATCTCCTCCACCTCCTCTGGCCGAGCGCGGGCCGAGGCCGACGCAGCCGCTGCCCGCACCGATACCTCAGACCCGCTCCGCGCTACCCTTAGGGGTCTGAGCACTCCCATCGCCCCGACGGAGAACCCCGACGCCGTCACAACCGAGCTGGAGGCGGCTCGCCTCCTGTTGTTCGAGGATGCCAGCGCCCTCGTGGCTGAGCAGTGTCAGATGGAGGCCGCTTAGCGGGAGTACATCTCCGCTTACGATCTCACCCCGGCCGGCACCGAGCCCAGCCGGCATGGGGTTGTGCGTGACCGTGGCAGCGTGGTCGCGGAAATCCTCGGCGGCAACCTGCACATCTACGACACCCCCGTAGCCAACCTACGGGCCGCCAAGGTAGCCTACGAGGACTTGGCTACCTTGGTAGGTGAAGGGCGTGCCTCGCGCGTGCCTCGCGCGAGCGACACATAAAGATCTCATCGACACCGCCAACGAGCAGTAGCTCCTGCTCACCCCCGATAGAGTCGCCTCCAAGGGTCCTCGTCCCGAGGGTGAGGGCATTGGGGTGGCTGGCCGTCAGCCGGCTCAGCACTCCTACTCCCCTCACGTCTCTGGCCGGCTGGCCGAGGCAAGCAACCCCCGGCGCTCCCAGCTGCCCGAAAACGAGCAGTCGTCTGTGAACAGCCGACACAACAACAATCCGGCTCGTAGCAACCGCCACGACGAGGTGCCGGCTGGCGGTAGCCAGCGCAGCCGCGGGCACACTCTGCCCCCGCGACAGGAGCCGGTGCGGTCAGTCCCGGCGCCCGTTCGCCCGGAGCTCGCGGCCCGGCTAGGACCGCGGGCCCCCCACAGCGAGGACGACGCATGCCTCCGCCTCGATCAGCTAGCGCAGTCGGCCCTCCTTGAGGAGGAGGGCTCGATCGGTTCGGCATGTTTTGGCCCTTGGATCCATAACGAGCCGTTCCCTAACGGCTTCACCCTTCCCTGGGACACCCCGAAGTACAACGGGGCTGCCAAGCCTAAGGACTGGCTGATCGACTACACCACCGCAGTGGGCATCGCCAGGGGGAACAACGCGTGGCCGTCCTCTACGTTCCCCTCATGTTGATCGGCTTGGCTCGTACCTGGCTTAACAGCCTGGCGGCCGGCAGCATCAACACTTCGACTGACTTCGAAGAAGCGTTCGTCCACAACTTCATCTGCACCTACAAGCGGCCGGGCCGTCCCCGCGAACTAGCCATGTGCGTTCAGGGCCCTGATGAGCCTCTCCGCGACTACCTCACCCGATGGACCGAGCTCAGCAACTCCTGTGAAGGGGTGCACGAGGTGCAGGCCATCCAGTACTTCATCGAGGGTTGCCGGGACGACACCTACCTCAAGCACAAGCTCCTGTGCTCCGAGCCGGCTACGCTGGTGGACCTCATGCCCAAGGCGGACAAGTATGCCACAGCCGACTCTGCGATCCAGGTCAAGGGCTCCACGCCCACCAAAACAGCTCCGCCATCGGCAGCGTCACGACCGGCGGCCAACAACCGGCAGCCGTAGAACAACAAGCGCAAAGCCGACCAGCCCGACCCCCGCTACGGGAGCCGGCTGGTCGCTACCATTGAGGAAGAGGAGCCAGCTGCCCAGCCTTCTAGCCAGCGTCAGCACACTGGCAAGGCTGTTTGGCAGGCCAAGCCCACGTTTGAGCAAATGCTTGACCTCCCATGCAATAATCACTCTGGAGCCAAGCCCTCCACGCACACGCTCCGGCAGTGCAGCTTCTCACATCGACTGGCCCTGGGGGGCGGCCTCCCGGCTCCTCCCGCACCGCCTGCCCGAGCACCGGTGCCGGCTCCGGCTCCGGCCCAGAACAACGGTCGCCTGCTCGACCAGTTCCCCAACCGAGACGGTTCCTACGTCCTCTTCACCAGTGAAGAGATAGACAAGCATGCTCAGCATCGGCTCCACCGCGAGGTGAATGCCACCATGCCCGCGACTGCCCAGTTCATGCACTGGTCCGAGAAGCCGGTTACCTAGAGTCGGGCTGACCACCCGGCCGTGATGCCAAATCCCGGTAGCTACGCCCTCGTCCTCGATCCCACCATTGCCTCCGAAAGGCGCCCCTGCCGCTTCTCACGGGTGTTAATCGATGGCGGCAACAGCATCAACATCCTCTACCTCGACACGATGCTAAAGCTAGGTCTCAAGGCAGAAGTTCTACAGGCAAGTCAGACGGTTTTCCACGGCATCGTGTCGGGAAAGTCCTGGTCCCTCATCGGCAAGATCAAGCTCGATGTTCTCTTCGGCGACCACAACCACTTTCGCCGCGAATCGATATGGTTCGAGGTGGTGGACCTCGACAGTCCCTACCACGCGCTACTGGGCCACCCGACTCTGGTCAAGTTCATGGTGGTTCCCCACTACGCCGACCTCAAGCTCAATATGCTAGGCCTCAAGGGCATCATCACCATCGCCGGCGACTACAAGATGTCAATCGAGTGCGTGCGAGATGTCAGCCGGTTGGCCGAAGCCCTGGAGATAGCAAAGGAGAAGCGCCAGCTCAACCGGCTTGAGGCTCTCGCTGCCAGTCAGCCGGTCATGCCGGCTCATCCGTCGTAGTCGGTCGGTGAAGCTTCGTTCCAGCCGTCCAAGGACACCAGGCAGGTGCCGCTCGACCCAACCAACCCCAAGCAGTGCGTCACCATCGACTCCCGCCTCGACAGCAAATAGGAAAGCGTGCTCGTCGACTTCCTCTGTGAGAATCATAACATCTTTGCATGGTCCCCCAGGGACATGTTGGGTGTTTCGAGGAAGTTTGCCGAGCACAAGCTTCATGTACGGCTGAACACAAAAAACCCTGCGCTGTTTCTTCGAGGAGAAGCAATGTACTATAGGAGAAGAGATCGCCTGGCTGCTTGCAGCCGGCTTCATCATTGAATTTTTCCACCCGGACTGGCTGGCCAACCCAGTCCTGGTGCTGAAGAAGAACAAGACCTGGTGCATGTGCATTGACTACACCAGCCTGAACAAGGCGTGTCCCAAGGACCCGTTTGCCCTACCGCGGATCGATCAAGTCATCAACTCCACGGCCGGCTGCAATCTGCTGTCCTTCTTGGACACTTACTCCGGCTACCACCAGATCAAGCTAGACCCGGACGACCGACTCAAGACCTCCTTCATCACCCCCTTTGGGGCTTACTGCTACATCACCATGTCCTTCGGCCTGAAGAATGCACACGCTACCTTTCAGCATTGCATGTAGAAGTGTCTCCTGCCTCAGTTAGGCAGGAACGTCCACGTCTACGTTGATGACATCGTCGTCAAGACCAAGAAGCACGTAGGCCTCCTCGACGATATCCGGGAGACATTCGCAGACCTGCGTGAGTACAAGATCAAGCTCAATCCAGAGAAGTGCGTCTTCAGCGTCCCAGTTGGCCAGCTCCTGGGATTCTTCGTGTCCGCTCGCGACATCAAAGCTAACCCGGAGAAGATCAGGGCGATCGAGCGCATGCCCAAGCCGTCCCGGCTCCGTGACGTTTAGAAATTCACCGGCTGCCTTACCTTGCTCAACTATGAGAGAAGGCCCTGCCCTTCTACGGGCTCCTACAAAAGACGGCTCTGGTCGAGCCGGGCTGCAACCCCACCTAGAAGCCGGCTATGTTCGACTGCACCGACGAGGCGGACGAGGCCTTCCGCGGTCCCAAACAAGCTCTCACCAGCGCGTCCATCCTGGCCACGCCGGCTGAGAAGGAGCCCTTGCTCGCCTACATCACGGATATCACATGCGTCATCAGTGTCGTCCTAGTGGTTGAGCTGCCGGAGGAGGGCAAGATGCTGTCAGTCCAGCGCCCCATCTACTACCTCAGCGAGGTCCTCTCCCCTCCAAGTAGAACTACCCCCACTACCAGAAGATGTGCTACGGCATATACTTCGCCGCCAAGAAGGTCAAGCAGTACTTCCAAGATCACACCATCACCATGGTGAGCACAACCCTGCTCGACGAGATCATGAGCGGCCAGGACTCCACCGGCCGGATCGCCAAATGGGTCATCGCCCTCACCAACCACGAGATCCAGTACAAGCCACGCACTGCCATCAAGTCGCAGGCGATGGCCACCTTCCTCGTCGACTGGGCGGAGACCGAGTTGTGCCGCCTCCCCCAAACTCCACACATTGGCGCATGCACTTCGACGACTCGAAGATGAGGACCGGCCTGGGAGCCGGCATCGTCCTCTCCTCCCCGAAGGTAGACCAACACAAGTACGCTCTTCAGATCCACTTCGCCGCCTCCAACAACGTGGCCGAGTACGAGGCGCTCGTCCACGACCTCCGGCTCGCCAAGGAGATTGGCATTAGATGCATCCTATGCTTCGGCGACTCCGACCTTGTGGTGCAGCAGGTCTCTGGCGAATGGGACGCCAGAGACGCCAGCATGGCCAGCTATCGCTTCCTCGTATAGCAGCTCACCGGCTCCTTCGAGGGCTGTGAGTTCCACCATGCCCCCGGGCGTACAACGAGGCAGATAATACGCTGGCAAAGATCAGCTCCATCCGGAAGGCCATCCCGGCTGGCGTCTCCCTCGAACGGCTACTCAAGCCGCTGATCAAGCCCTCCCCCGAATCGGAGTCCATCTTTGTGCCGGCTAATGCAGTCGGCCCATCGGCAGTTCCAGCTGCCCAGCCAACACCATCAGCACCAGTTGCACCACTGGCTTCATCGACTCCGGCGGCCCAGCCGACACCATCAGTGCCGGCTGCCAAGCCGACGCCGCTAGCTCCAACTGTCAAGCTAGCCGATTCCGAAGCGATCGGCTCCAAACCCACAGCCGTCAGGATGGCAATCGATGTCCCTCCCCCTGCCTTAGTCCCGGGGGCTAGTGAGACGGTCTCGGGGACTGGCAAGCCAGACCCGGGGGCTAACGAGTTGGGCCCGGGGGCTGGTGAACCGGGCCTAGGGGTTGGTTACCTAGACCCGGGGCTCCCGCTGCCTATAACGCCTTGCTTGAGCCCGAGACGGCTCCCGTCTCGGCTCCCTCATGGGCCCAACCCATCCTGGTGTTCGTCTTACGTGGTGGGCTCCCTCTTGACGAGGCCACGGCAAGGCAGATCCAACACCGACCCCGGCCTATAGCATCATCAACCGCGAGTTGGTTCATCGCAGCACCACTGGCGTCTTCCAATGGTGCGTCAAGCCAGAGAAGGGACAAGAGATCCTCCTCGACATCCAGCAGGGCGAGTGCGGGCACCATGCCGCCTCCAGGACCCTGGTGGCCAAGGCATTCCGCCATGGATTCTACTGGCCGACTGCCTTGGAGGAGGCCAAGCGGCTGGTCGACAAGTGCGATGGCTGCCAGCGCTTCAGCACGTAGAGCCACCCGTGGGCTACAACCCTCCAGACCATCCCCCTCTTGTGGCCCTGTACCATCTAGGGGCTGGACATGGTGGAGCCCTTCAAGACCGCACAAGGCGGCATGACACATTTGCTGGTAGCCATCGACAAGTTCACCAAGTGGATCAAGGCCAGGCCGATCAAGAAGCTGGACGGCCCCACGACCATCCGGTTCGTCGAGGACATCACAATCCGCTACGGCGTCCCCCACAGCATCATCACCGACAACAACTCAAACTTCGCCAAGGCCACGCTAACACGTTTCTGCGCCAAGCAAGGCATCCGGCTCGACTTGGCATCCGTCACTCATCCACAATCAAACGACCAGGTCGAGAGGGCGAACGGCCTGATCCTGGCCGGCATCAAGCCCCTGCTTGTGGCCCCGCTGGTTAGGTCAGCCGGCTGCTGGATCGAAGAGCTGCCAGCTATCCTCTGGAGCCTCAGGACCATGCATAACCGGTGAACTGGCTACACCCCTTTCTTTCTCGTATACGGTTCCGAGGCGATCATCCCCACCGACATCGAATTCGACTCGCCTCGGGTTGCCTTGTATATGGAGAAGGACGCGAAGGAGGCAAGAGAAGATGGCGTCGACCTACTCGAAGAAGCACGCGAGCTGGCCTTGAGCCAGATGGCCTTCTACCAGCAGAAGCTCCGACACTACCACAAAGCGGATTCGACCACTCTCCTTTCGCAAAGGAGACTTGGTGCTCAAGCGGATCCAATGAACAGCCGTCCATCACAAGTTGTCCTCCCCATGGGAGGGACCGTTCATCGTCATCAAGGCACTACACAACAACACATACTACCTGATAGATGCCCAGAAGCCGCAAAAGCGCAAGAAATATGCCTCTTGCAAGGAGACGGAGCGCCCGTGGAACGCGGCGCTCCTCCGCCCGTTTTACTGCTGAAAATCAGTGTATGTATGTATCCTTCCCTTTTTTGGGATTATGAATGCAACGGGTGCCCCAAGCCGGCTCTTGGGACATGCCCCTTTTATTTCCTTCCAAAGTTTTCTCGACTCACTCACCGGCTCCCAGACCCGGCTCCCGGTCCCGGGGGCTCGCCGATTAGTCCTGGCATCCTCCCCCGAAGCCGATCAAGTAATGTGAAATAAATAAGCCCTCCCACCCCTCCCAGCTACAGACCGGCTCCCGGCTATCCAGCTGACGGGTCCTCGGGGCAGCAAAGCTTAGCGCACACAAAAAATCGATTGCAAGGCGATCGCCGGCTAGGTCTATCCGGAGCACTTTCTCGCCTCTGTCACTTGCCTTACCCAAAAAACTCTCGCGGTTTCCAAACTCAGAACCGGCTCCCTCGAAGCGGACGCCCCGTCCCAGCTACAGACTGGCTCCCAGCTGTCGGGCTGGTGGGGCCGAAACCAAGGGGGACAAGGGTTTGAGCAGACGGAACCAAAAGGGAAAAAAGGGGTAAGGACGAGCCGACACACATAAAACAACATTGCAACAATCAAAAGCTTCATAAAACTTAAAAAGGCCCGCGGCCACGAGTTCGTTACATCTACACCCCTAGTGGGTGGAATTGAGTTCCAACAAAATGCAGAAGGATAAAAATGCTCTAGGTGGCGGCCGCGTCGTCTTCTCCTCCGTCGCCCCGCGCGATGGCTCCCATCTCTGGGTCCTGAGCCAGCTCGGAGTCGGCTTAGTCGTCGGTGCTGGAGCCGGAGTCTTCACCATCCTTCTCAGCAGCGCTACCCTTCGGCTCGTCCAGTACGAGCGCGGACTGGTCCTCCGGAACCACCGTGTTGTCTGTCATGCGCTCGGGGACGTATTCGTCCCACACGGCGAAGGACGCAAGGTCGCTTGCTCGCATGGCCAGCATGTCGGCCACCGCCTCTAGATCTGCGTCAGTGCCGGCATGCTGGGCCGTGAGAAAACTCAGGTCCAGCTCGGGGTACCACGACCTCGCAATGCGAAGTGCCATGCCCGCACCGGAGCGCGCCGCGAAGGCCCTCCAGGCGTTCACCCGCACAGTCCCGAACTCCAGCCACCTCGACAGCCAACTCATGGAGGTTCGCTCCACTGTGCTCGGCCAGAGGATGCGGACCAGCGCTTCGTCGGCCGCCTGGAGCCGCTTCAGGGCTCGCACCACCTCCTGCAGCCGCACCCTAGTAGCGATCCCCACCTCGTCCAAGGCCCAACGACGACCCCCTGTGCTCGCTGGTCCTCATGGTGGGCCACCACGGCCGCCTACACAGCCTCCTGTGTACCAGGGAAGAGCCCTAAGAAGAGAAGAAGACGAGGGATGAACAAAGAAGCAAACCAAAAACCCAGAAGCAACATGCAGAAAGGATGAGACGGCAAGGACTTACCGCATAGCATTCGGTCCACCCCGTGCCCCTGCTCTTATAGCACCGACTCCCTGGCCGACCACTCCTAGAGCCGGCGCTTGTGCTCACACCGGGCCACATATTCCTCGTCGGCCGCCTTCGCCAATGCGGCGTCCTTGACCTCCAGCTCCTGGCGGAGGACCTTCTCCCGCTCCTCCACATGGCGACAAAGAGCCGTCTCATGTTTCGCCAGCTCCTGGCGGTGAGCCGTCTTGCGCTCGGCCGCCTTCGCCTGCACCTGGCTCACCTCCTGGCGGAGTCGCTCGCACTCCGTGATCAGGAGATTCCGCTGGTCGCCAAGATCCACGACTTGGCGACGAAGGTCGACCATCTCGGCGTTGGTCACTACCAGGGCAAAGAACCCTCTGTTAGAAGACAAGAAAAGAAAGGAGATTCGGCCTGCCTCCGTGGCAGCCGGCTTAAATCCCGGGGCTACACACCACCCTAAAAAGTTGCAAGGGTCTTACCTTGCAGGTCCTTGGACAAGGTGGCCAGCCGGCCCTCAGCTTCCTGGTACAGGCTCAGTAGGGAGTTGTACGCGATCCCCTGACGGTCATGCGCCGCCTACAAGCAACAAAGATACAACGCGACATTAGACTCGACCCGCCTGTGTCCCAGCCGGCTCGAGTCTCGGGGGCTACACCCAGTGGGTGCGCTAGAGCGCCCCCACTGGAAAAAACGCTAGGAACAAGAAAAGAAGGAAAAGATAGGAGCTTACCGCAATAGACCGCTCCAGCTGCACTAGCCGGTCGTTGGCGGCCTAAGCATCCTGCGTCGTTTGGGCGCGGCAGGCAGCAAACGCCTCGATAGCGGCGGACACCGCCGCCCCAAGGGCACTTGGTGGGTCCCCAATGGCCGAGCAGCCTGCTGCAGCCCAGCTTTGCTACAGCCGGTCCCTGTCTGTGGGCCCCCTTTGCCTGAGGTCACCATGGGACCTGCTCCCCCCGGCACCATTGTGCTAGGGGGCCCAGACGAGGAGCCCGCGCCGCCCAACCTTTTGGGCACCTCAACCTCCCTCCTCGGCGCTCCGCCTTCGGTTGCTCCTGCCCGGCTCGACCCAGGCACTAGTGTTTCCGGAGCCGGCTCATCCGGAGTTGACGCTTCTGGAGCCGGAGTCTTCGGAGGTGGCACCTGTGGAGTCGGCGCCTCCGGGGCTGAAACTTCATCTGCCCTTGGCGGATCCACGCCGTGATCCGTCTCCGCTCCGCCATCGGCCACTCGTCCTCCGCGACCTTCGTGCCCGCTTCCGCCTGCCGCTCGGGGTCATGGTGATCCTTGGACTGCCTCTCCTGGCCGTGGGGGAACGGCTCCCACGACTGGCCGGCCGCTTCCCTGCCGACTCCTCCTGACGGCGGCTGCTTCTTTGCCGCCTCCTCCCACAGGAGGTGCCCCTCGACGTGTAGCTCCTGCTGGGCCACCTCCAAGTCACGCCACGCTTTGCACTCCCTCTCCTTGGTGGTGCTCGGCGGTGCCGTCCCTACGGTATGGCTTGCCGGGTCCTTCCCAGGGCGCGCGCGCCTCCCTGATCGAGCAGGATAAGAAAAGGACGCGGAAAAAAGACAAAGGAGCAAGGCGGTAGGGAGCAAAGCTTACCGGACGACAACGGGGATCGCCCTCCTTGCGGGCCCCGTCGGGGTAACCCACCTTTTCTTCCTGCCGCCTCCACGGCTGCTGCCCAGCTGCTCGGCGGTCGTCCGTTTGGATCCTGAGCATGGAGCCAGCCGCCTGTTTCCCCTTGCCACATGCCGCTGTGTCGTCCTGGCTGAGCTCATAGCCGCCACAGCGAAGGTGCCTCCTCGGTGCTATGACGTCGCCCTCCGTGGCCTCGGGGTCCTTTGGAGCCTCTGCATCGCATGACTCCTTCGACTCAGCATCGTCGTCGGTCCAATCCCGCAAATACGACAAGGGAGGGAACTCACCTGTCGACTCGGTCACCTCCATCTCCATCTCTGCCTCGCTGGCTTCGGATGCGTCGGCTCGCTCCGAGTCCGCCGGCTCCACATCGTCGGCGTCCTCAACCACCTTGCGGTCCGAGTCCATCATGTCGCCGGCCGGCTCCCCGTAGTTCTGCAGCTGCGGAAAAACTTGCAGGCGGAAGAGTTTCTCTCACCGTCAAAATGAGGTGACACCTCCAAAGAAGAAGGGGAGGGTGAGCCAGCTAGTCACTTACCGGTGGCGCCAGATGGCTCCGGTTGTACATGGTCTTCCCCTACTGCCATCCCCCTCCTTCAGTTTCGCTGTCGTGATGGCGTTCACCCTTCTTGCCACCTGGACTGGCTTCAGCTCCTTCGTGGAGATCCGATAGGGATCATGCCCCCCCCATCTGACAGATAAGTTGCGGCTGGCTCTACAGCGGCTGCACCCGGCGTGCCACCATCGCAACCAGCAGGTCGGAAGCCTTCAGCAGTTCCGACCCGGTCATCACCAGCAGACGCTCGCAGAGCCGGTCTGCCATCTCGGGGGGCCTGGGGCCGAGCCGTCCGCCAGTTCAGCATTGCCACCGGTGGCTGATTAACGAAG
Organism: Hordeum marinum; assembly: GCA_022496015.1. NCBI lineage: Eukaryota > Viridiplantae > Streptophyta > Magnoliopsida > Poales > Poaceae > Hordeum > Hordeum marinum. The sequence continues at coordinate 501,920,962 of CM039674.1, read as the reverse complement.
TCAGGGAGGTTGATGTGGTCCACCTCTGGCTTCACGTTCTTCACATAGAAAAAAACCCGCCGCCAATTCTTCACCGACTCCTGCAGCGGGAGTTTCGGGAAGCCGGCTCCCTGGCGGATCTGGAGCAGGACGCCCCCGCAGGCGGTCATAACCTTGTCTTGCATCGCCGGGTCCTTCACCAACTACTGCTTGAGGAAGAAGAGTCGGAACCAGAGATCAAACCTCGTCTCCACTCCCAAATACCCCTCGCAGAGGGTGATGAAAGCCGCCAACTTCAAGATGGCATTGCTGGCAAGATGGTGCGGTTGCTGGACGGACCGCATCAAGAACCGCGGGAAGAATGTACTCGCCGGCAGACCGAGCCCGCGGAGGAAGTGCTCGGCGAGGACAACCACCTCGCCATCCCGCGGGGCCGGGGAGTTCTCCGGCCGCGCGATGCGCGCCTCCATGATCTTCTCTACGGGATCTTGCGGCTGTGGCAGAGGTGCTCAATGAACTGTTCGTCGACGTCGCTACCGTCCCACGCCCCCTTGCTTGCCATGACTTCCCAAGGGGCTTCCAGACTAAGCGGCGGGCGCGGGAGCTTGGCTACGGTGCGGATCCTTGGCGGCGTCGACGGAGGCGCGATGAGGAGCACAAACGTTGCTCTCCTTCTCTCTTCCTCTCAAAGTGGGAGGGGGTGACGGGAGCGATGCAACGGGGGCGAGGGGAGCAAATGTGCCATTCTGTTCCTCTCCCCCTCCATTTAAACCCCGCGCGGACGGTTGTGGGGGCGGATTCATTGCGCACGACCCCCATGATCCCCGCCGCATGCGGAATGGAAGTTATGATGCTCAGGAACGCCAACCGATGGCCCGAGCAGCAGAAGATCCACGCGCACGGGCTGTGGCCGTGGCCGTGGCGGGACTCGCCCCATGGCCTGGTCTTGTCCGCCACGCGGACTGTCAGGCCGCAGCCTGTTACGTCTCCCACGTGGCATGGCTACTTTGCTCGACAGGGCACCTAGGGCGGCGCACGAAGCATTGGCTGGCTATGTAGCCGGCCGCTGTTCGCCCATTAACGTCCGGCTCCTAAGGCAGCACCGATGTTCAAGCCGGCGAGGTCCACCGCGGCTCGACGGCGGGCCTCCCCTGCTTCGGGGACTACTGTCGGGGGGATAACCTCGGGGTAGCCTAAAGCGATCCACGACTCAAACTTTCTGAAACGACTGAAGGGCGAGCTGCTTCCCCCTGCAGTCCAACTGCACCACCGCCCCGTCCATGACATGCCGGCTGGGTCCTGCCAGCTATGCTCGACCGGTTGTGACAAGCCTGCCGGCTAGGGGCGGGAGCCCCTGGCCCCCTAGCCGGCCGCACATTGGATTCCACGGCCAAGTCGTGTGTGGCAAGAGTGGTCCCCATACCGTCGGGGGTCAGCACACATATGGCCACAGTGGAGGCAACAGTGCCTTCGACTCCGTTTGACCACGACCGGGCTTCCAACAGTGTCGGCACGTCTTCAACCACTCCATTACCTGCCCAAGCGTAGCTACAGTGCAGCCGGTCGTACCGCTAACCTCGGTCGGCTACCGCAAGACGACGCCCCGAAGGACGACCCGTGCTGTGAAGCGACTGGCGCTGGGATCTACCGTGCGGGCCCCTCTGGCTCTCGACGGGACCTCAGAGCCGGCGGGCCCTACCAATGACGAGACCCTATAGCCGAGGGCCCTATGGCAGGTTATAAAGGCTGCTATCTGGGGCCCTCCCGTAGCCTTCTATTCATATTGTAATCTGGGGGGTTGGATTGTAAAAAAATCCGGATCCCCCCATGCAAAGGGCAAGCCAGCAAGCACACATACGAAGGAATACTTAATCCCACATTCACCCACATAGTAAGGGAAGAGGAGCCGACTGCTCCTTCTTCCACCTCTAGACAACAGCTCATGGAGCACCATTGTAACTTCATCCACCAATCAACTAGATCAGGCAGGACTAGGGGTATTACCTCCCACGGAGGGCCCCGAACCTGGGTAAATCGCGTGTTCATCACCACTTGTGCCTAATCCCGCTCACAGAGCCCGTCGGCGTCCTCCGACCCCAACCACCTTCTATAAGCCTACCCATGGCATCCATCGTGAGAAAATGACGACATGCATCCATGCCCCACCAATGATTAGCGATGTTAGATTTCATTTCCTCACATGTTGAGATAGGAAGTTGGAAGCATCTCATAAAATTTTTGGGAATTACTTGTGCCACTGCCTTAAAAAACTATTTATGCTCTCTCGACATGGGTCTATCACTACAACCATTGATCTGCGTCCACATGCGATCTGGTAGAAAGCTGAATGAATTGGCCATAGCACATCTAGTTTCAGTTGGCATCCCAAGGTATGTATCATTCAAAAATTTATTATCCACGCTGAGATCTCCTTACACAGAAGTTGTGACTTCATTAGGATAGTGGTTCCCGAAGAAAACTGAAGATTTCTGCAAAATTTACCTTTTTACGAGAAGCCTCACAGTATAATTGGAGATATGATTTTAAAGCCTCCACACTTTTGTTGTCACTACATACAGAGAAGACACTATAATCTACAAAAAAGATATGGAATAAAGGAGGACCTTGCATACCATTTTTTATTGTAGCTCGCCAAGGCTCTCCTTTTTCTGCAGTAGACTAGACAAATCTTCAGTACATAGTAAGAATAGATATGGGCTGATGGGATCACCCTAATAGACCCCCCTAGACGGTACCACACGTGTAGTAAGATCACCATTAACTTTCACAACATATCTAGTGGAAGTATAACAGTTTGTATCAACTTAGATGCAAAACCTAGCTTCTGAAGACACCCATAAAGCCATGTCCACTCAATGCGATCATATGCCTTCATAATTTCAACCTTAAGGGGAAAGAAAGGTCTCTTGGAGTGTTGCCTTCTAACAATATGCATACATTCATATGTTATGAGCATTGTTTGGTGGCATGGTTCTTAAAGACCTCTGAGCCAGACATGCAAGGAACGATCAGGCTCTCAGCCTGTAGGGAGGGGGAACAAGGCGTTGAGATCGTGTGAGCGTGTGGGGTGATAGCACAAGCTCATGCGTCCTCGAAAAATGACAGGAGGAATTGGATCATCTCCCTATGACCGTCTCACTATATTTAAACCCCTTCAACTCACTGCTCGAGCCCTCATAGCCATTTTCCTCTTTCATGTTCTCTGTCTCGAGAATCCTCTTCACCGAAGAGCAATAAGCGATGCCATCTTCTCCAGTCAGCGATGGTCGGCGGCGATGATCCATCTTCCTCCTCTTCTTCGAGTTGTTTCCCTGCTCTCAATGGTTGTAAGTTCAATCACTCCCTGCTCCTTGTAGATTAGATCTGTGAGTAGGAGTAGATGTGTAGATAGCATGGTAGTTAATGCAAGTATCTTTTCATGATGTTGTGTAAGGATGTGGTAGATTAGATCCTAGTGGTGTTGTTGGGGGCGTATGGTAGGTTGTGCCCATTGGCAGTTATGATGTTCATGTTATTGTGATAGATGTACATGCACTAGTAGAAAACAGGGAACTAGTCCCGGTTCTAGAGGGCCTTTAGTCTCGGTTCTGGAACTGGGACAAACCAAGCAGGACTAATACCCAAAACCTTTAGTCCCGGTTCACTTACGAACCGGGACCAAAGGGGCTCCACGTGGCCACTACGGGGCGCCTAGGCAGGAGTACGTTTAGTCCCGGTTGGTAACTCCAACCGGGACCAAAAGGCCGCCACGTGTGATTTTTTTTATTTGGAAGGTGGTTTAGGGGTTTTGGAGGATTAATTTAGGGGTTTCATATTGTGTTAGCTAGCTAATAGAGAGAAGTGACCTATCTTTGGTCAACGCTAGCTACTATACATATAGAGAGAACTCGATTCTAGCTAATAAGCAAATGAAGGAAACCATTAATTACACAAGATCGTCATACTGAACATATATAGAGAGAAGTGACATCTCTTTCTCTGTGCTTGGTCGAACAACAAGTTTTCGTATATCTATTCGACGCTACTACATATATACAATATAACATCTTTTACAATCCCTAACATCATCTACCGAAGATCCAGTCACAGATCCACATAGTATTCTCCATCTTTAGGTATGACATGGTCAAGAAAGAATCTCGCCAATTCCTCTTGAATTGCTCGTATGCGATCATGTGGTAGGAGTTCATCCCGCATCTGCCAGATCTAATTTAAAGAAGGGGGTCAATACATGCATATATATGAATAAAAGTCAACACAATTGATGGTAATATATAAAATAAAATTGTGAATATTATTTATGTAGTTCAAATTTTTTTTAGAGAAGCCCCGCTTAGAGAACGAGTGGCGAATGAACTCGCATACGTAGTATCCACATAAAACAGTCCCGGATTCCTGGTACAAGCACTTTACGAGAATAGAGTTCAATCAAACTTATAAGCAAGCATGGTAATGATATATTGATGAAAATTTGAATCAATTAGAGATGCGTGTGTTGGAAATATTCCCTAGAGGCAATAATAAATTAGTTATTATCATATTTCCTTGTTCATGATAATCGTTTATTATCCATGCTATAATTGTATTGATCGGAGACTTAGATGAATGTGTGGATACATAGACAAAACCATGTCCCTAGTGTGCCTCTAATAGACTAGCTCGTTGATCAAAGATGGTTAAGCTTTCCTAGCCATGGACATGAGATGTCATTTGATAACGGGATCACATCATTAGGAGAATGGTGTGATGGACAAGACCCAAACTACAAACGTAGCATATGATTGTGTCAGTTTATTGCTACTGTTTTCTGCATGTCAAGTATATGTTCCTATGACCATGAGATCATGCAACTCACTGACACCGGAGGAGTGCCTTGTGTGTAGCAAACGTCGCAACGTAACTGGGTGACTATAAAGGTACTCTACAGGTATCTCCGAGGGTGTCTGTTGAGTTGGCATGGATCAAGACTTGGATTTGTTACTCCGTATGACGGAGAGGTGTCTCAGGGCCCACTCGGTAATACAACATCACAACAAGCCTTGCAAGCAATGTAACCAAGTGTTAGTCATGGGATCTTGTATTACGGAACGAGTAAAGAGACTTGCCGGTAACGAGGTTGAACTAGGTATGGAGATGCCGACGATCGAATCTCGGGCAAGTAACATACCGAAGAACAAAGGGAACATCATACGGGATTAACTGAATCCTTGACATAGAGGTTCGACCGATAAAGATCTTCGTAGAATATGTAGGAACCAATATGGGCATCCAGGTCCCGCTATTGGTTATTGACCGTAGAGGTGTGTCGGTCATGTCTACATAGTTCTCGAACCCGCAGGGTCTGCACACTTTAGGTTCGGTGACGTTTCGGTAGTATAGAGTTATGTATGGTTGTGACCGAAGGTTGTTCGGAGTCCCGGATGAGATCACGGACGTCACGAGGAGCTCCGGAATGGTCCGTAGGTAAAGATTAATATATAGGAAGTCCTATTTTGGTCGCCAGAAATTTTTCGGGCTCATCGGTAGTGTACCGGGAGTGCCGGTAGTGTACCGGGAGACCATCGGGAGGTGTATTTCGACCCAAGAGGCTACATGGTCTGTGGGAGAGTGAATACCAGCCCTTAGTGGGCTGGTGGAAGTCTCACACAAGGCGCATGCGTCTGGGAGAGAAAGCCCAAAGAGAAAAAGGTGGAAAAGGGCAAAAAAGGCAAAATAAGGAGGAGTCCTAGTCCTAGTAGGATTGGAGGAGGATTCCTCCTCTCCTCCTTAGTTTGGCCGACCCAAGGGCTGTCTCCTTGGGAGCCAAGACTCCTCCTCCCTTCCTCCTATATATACTAGAGGTTTTAGGGTTTTTGGCACTAGATTTTCAGTCACGTGCTGCCCTATTCTCTAGTGCATAGTTTCTCCTCTAGATCGGTTTTCTGCAGTGCTTAGGCGAAGCCCTGCCGGAATTACTCCACCACCATTGCCGCAGCACCGTCACGCTGCCGGAGAACTCGTCTACGTCTCCGCTCCCTCTTGCTGGATCAAGAAGGCAGAGATCGTCATCGAGCTGTACGTGTGCTGAACGCGGAGGTGCCGTCCGTTCGGCGCTAGATCGGAAGGACCGTGATCAAGATCACGAGATGGATCGTGATGAGTTCGCGGGATGGATCGTGATGAGTTCGCGAGACGGATCGTGATGAGTTCGCAGGACGGATCGTGATTGGATCGCGGGACGAATCGTGATGAGATCGCGGGACGCTTGGCGATTTGGATCACGAAGACGTTCGACTACACCAACCGCGTTTCTTAACTCTTCCCGCTTAGCGATCTACAAGGGTATGTAGATCCACTCTCCCTCTCGTTTATTCTCATCACCCTGGATAGATCTTGCGTGTGCGTAGGAATTTTTTTCCCATGCGACGTTCCCCAACAGTGGCATCATGAGCTAGGTCTATGTGTAGATGAGATCTCGAGTAGAACACAAAGAGTTTATGGGCGTTGATGCTTAGATTGATTCCTCCCTTGTTCGTGGTTTGGTTCAGCGGTATTGTGAGATGAAGCGGCCCGGACCAACATTACTCGTACGCTTACGAGAGACCGGTTCCCTCAACCGCAACTTGTTGCATAGATGGCTTGCGGGTGCCAGTTTCTCTCACTTTAGTTGGATCGGATTCGACAAAGGCGGTCCTTGAGAAGGTTGAAAAGCAACTAGTGTATCACCGTTGTGGTTTTCGCATAGATGAGAATTGTTCTTGCTAGATACCCGTAGCAGCCACATAAAACATGCAACAACAACTAGAGGACGTCTAACTTGTTTTTGCAGGGTATGGTGTGATGTGATATGGCCAATTACATGATGTGATATATGTGATGTATGATATGATCATGTGTTGTATAGAATATCACGACTTGCATGTCGATGAGTACGACAACCGGCAAGAGCCATAGGGTTGTCTTTAATTATTGTATGACCTGCGTGTCAATCATTAAGCGCTATGTAATGCTTTACTTTATCGCTAAACGGTAGCAATAGTAGTACAAGCATGATGGGCGTGACAACCCCGATGGCGACACGTTGATGGAGGTCAAGATGATGGAGATCATGGTGTCGTGTCGGTGACGATGGAGATCATGTCGATGCTTTCAAGATGGAGATCAAAGGCACATGTTCATGGCCATATCATGTCACTTGTGATTTGAATGTGATGTTAATCCTTTTATGCACCTTGTTTTGCTAGGACGACGGTAGCATTATAAGGTGATCCCTCACTTAATTTTCAAGATGAATTGTGTTCTCCTCGAGTGTGCATCATTGCAAAAGTTCGTCGTGTTGAGACACCACGTGATGATCGGGTGTGATAGACTCTACATTCACATACAACGGGTGCAAGCCAGTGTTGCACATGCAAAACACTCGGGTTAAACTTGACGAGCCTAGCATGTACAGACATGGCCTCGGAACACAAGAGACCGACAGGTCGAACATGAGTCATATAGCAGATATGATCAACATGATGATGTTCACCATTGAAACCACCTCAACTCACGTGATGATCGGACTTGAGTTGGTGAATTTGGATCATGTATCACTCGAATGACCGGAGGGATGTCAATTTGAGTGGGAGTTCTTAAGTAATATGATTAAATGAACTCATTATCATGAACATAGTCAGTAGTGTCTTTGCAAATTGTGTTGTAGATTACTAGCTCACGCTGTAGCTCCCTTGAATTTTTATATGTTCCTAGAGAAATAGAGTTGAAAGATGATGATAGCAATATTGTGGACTGACTCCGTGATCTGAGGATTGTCCTTGTTGCTGCGCAGAAGGCTTATATCCTTAATGCACTGCTTGGTGCGCCAGCCCCTCTAGCGTCGTCTGTAGATGTTTTGAACATCTGACAGGCACGTTCTGATGACTACTTGATAGTTTAGTGCATCATGCATTATGGCTTAGAATTGAGGCTCCGAAACGTTTTGAACGTCACGGAACATATGAGATGTTCTAAGAGCTGAAATTAGGATCTCAGGCTCGTGCCCGTGTTGCGAGATAGAGATCTCCAACAAGATTCTTTGCCTGTAAGATGAAGGAGAATAGCTCAATCGTTGAGCATGTGCTCAGATTGTCTGGGTGCTACAATCGCTTGAATCGAGTGGGAGTTGATCTTTCAGATAAGATAGTGATTAAAATTGTTCTCCAAGTCACTGTCACTAAGCTACTAGAACTTGGTGATGAACTACAAATGCCAGGGATAGAAATAATGATCCCTAAGTTGTTCGCGATGTTTGACACTGCGAAGGTAGAAATCAAGAAGGAGCATCAAATGTTGATGGTTAGTAAAACCACTAGTTTCGAGAAGGGCAAGGGCAAGGAGGGAAACTTCATGGATAGCAAGTCAGTTGTTGCTCCAGTGAAGCAACCCAAAGTTGAACCCAAACCCGAGACTAAGTGCTTCGATTATGAGGAGAGCGGTCGTTGAAGCGGAACAACCCTAGATACTTGGTAGATAAGAAGGCTGGCAACGTCGACAGAAGTATATTTGATATACGTGTTAATGATGTGTACCTTGCGAGTACTCCTAGTAGCACCTGGGTATTGGATACCGGTTCGGTTGCTAAATGTTAGTAACTTGAAATAAAAGCTACGGAATAAACGGAGAACTAGCTAAGGGTGAGGTGATGATGTGTGTTGGAAATGTTTCCAAGGTTGATGTGATCAACATCGCACGCTCTCTCTACCTTCGGGATTAGTGACAAACCTAAATAAATGTTATTTGGTGTTTTGCATTGAGCATGTACATGATTAGATCGTGTTTATTGCAAGACGGTTATTCATTTAAGTTAGAGAATAATGGTTATTCTGTTTACATGAATAATACCTTCAATGGTCATGCACCCAGAGAAAATGGTTTGTTGAATCTTGATCGTAGTAGTACACATGTTCATAACATTGATGCCAAAAGATACAAAGTTAATAATGATAGTACCACATACTTGTGGCACTGCCGCTAAATGTCATATTGGTATAAAGCGCGTGAAGAAACTCCATGCTAATGGATCTTTGGACTCATTCGATTTCGAATTGGTTGAGACATGCGAACCATGCCTCTTGGGCAACATGACTAAGGACCCCGTTTCCAGATGGATGGAGCGGGCAAGTGATTTATTGGAAATGATACATGTTGATGTGTGCAATCCAATGAGTCTTGTAGCGTGCGATGGATATCGTTATTTTCTTACCTTCATTGATGATTTGAGTACATATAGTGTATATTTACTTAATGAAACACAAGTCTGAATCGTTTGAAAAGTTCAAGCAATTTCAGAGTGAAGTTTAAGATCATCGTGACAAGAAGATAAAAATGTCTGCAAGATGATCGTGGAGGTGAATACCGGAGTTACGAGTTTGGCATACAACTTTAGACAATGTGAAAGTTGTTTCACAACTCACACCACCTGGAACACCATAGTGTGATGGTGTCTCCGAACGTCATAGTAATGCTCTATTGGATATGGTGCGTGCTATGATGTCTCTTATCGTTTTGCTACTGTAGTTTTGGGGTTATGCATTAGAGACAACTACATTCACTTTAGATAGGGCACCATCTAAATCCGTTGAGATGACACCGTGTGAATTATGGTTTGATAGAGACTTTAGCTGTCATTTCTTAATGTTTGGGGCTGCAACACTTATGTGAAAAGGGTTTTCACCTAATGATCTTGAACCCAAAGCGGACAAATACATCTTCATAGAATACACTAAAGACAGTTAGGTAAACCTTCTATCTCAGATCCAAGCATAAAGTGTTTGTTGCTAAAACGTGGTCCTTTCTCAAGAAAGAGTTTCTCTCGAAAGAATTGAGTGGGAGGAAGATAGAACTTGATGAGGTTGTTGAACCTTTGTTCAACCAGAGAGTAGCGCAGCGTGGGAATTTGTTTCTGTGAAGCCTACGTTAGTTGAAGAGGAAGTTAATGATGATGATCATGAAGCTTCGGATCAAGTTACTATCAAACCTCGTAGGTCGACAAGGATGTGTACTGCTCCTGAGCGATACGACAACCCTATCTTGGATGTCATGTTGTTGGACAACAATGAACCTACGAGCTATGGAGAAGCGATGATGGGCCCAGATTCCGACAGATGGTTAGAGGCCATGAAATCCGAGAAAAGGATCCACGTATGAAAACCAAGTATAGACTTTGGTAGACTTGCTCGTTGGACGGTAGGTCGTTGAGTACAAATGGATGTTTAAAATGAAGACATACGCTCATGGTAAATGTCTCCATTTGTAAAGCTCGACTTGTTGCAAAGAAGTTTACGACAAGTTCAAGGAGTTGACTGCGAAGAGACTTTCTTACTCGTAGCGATGCTAAAGTCTGTTGGAATTATGTTAGCAGTTGCTGCATTTTTCAATTATGAAATCTGGCAGATGGATATCAAAACATCGTTTCCTTAACGGTTTACTTGAGGAAAGGTTGTATGTGATACAACCAGAAGGTTTTGTCAGTCCTAAGGATGCTAAAAGGTGTGCAAGCTTCAGTGATTCTTCTATGAACTGAAGCAAGCATCTCGGAGTTGGAATACACACTGAGTGGGAGCACTATAGAATTTCTGATAAGTATATGTCGATGACATATTGTTGATTGGAAATGTTGTAGAATTTCTGGAAAGCATAAATGGTTGTTTGAAAAGTGTTTTTCAAAGGAAGACCTGGATAAAGCTACCTAATTATTGAGCATCAAGATCTATAGAGATAGATCAAGATGCTTGATGAGACTTTCAATGAGTACATGCCTTGACAAGATTTTGAAAGAGTTCAAAATGGATTAGTCAGAGAAAGAGTTCTCACCTGATTTGAAAGGTGTGAAGTTGAGTGAGACTCAAAGCTTGACAACGGCAGAAGAAAGAGAAAGGACGAACGTCGTCCCCTATGCCTTAGCCATAGGCTCTATATTATGCTATGCTGTGTATCGCACCTAGTGTGTGCCTTGCCATGAGTGATTCAAGGGGTACAAAAGTGATCCAGGAGTGGATCACTTGACATCAGTCAAGATTATCCTTAGTGACTAAAAGACTAAGGAGATGTTTCTCGATTATGGAGGTGATAAAGAGTTCGTCGTAAAGAGTTACGCCAATGCAAGCTTTAACACCAATCCAGATAACTCATAGTAGCAATCTAGATATGTATAGTGGAGCAGCCATTTGGAATAGTACCAAGTGGAGTGTGGTAGCAGTGTTTACGGTTTGACATAGAGATTTGCAAAGTACACTCGAATTTGAATGTCACAGACCCGTTGACTATAAGACCTCTCTCACATGCAAAGCATGATCGAGCCCTAGAACTCATTGGGTGTTAGATTCATAACAATGCGTATCACATGGTGATGTGAACTAGATTATTGACTCTAGTGCAAGTGGGAGACTATTGGAAATATGCCCTAGAGGCAATAAAAAATTAGTTATTATCATATTTCCTTGTTCATGATAATCGTTTATTATCCATGCTATAATTGTATTGATCGGAGACTTAGATGCATGTGTGGATACATAGACAAAACCATGTCCCTAGTGTGCCTCTAATAGACTAGCTCGTTGATCAAAGATGGTTAAGGTTTCCTAGCCATGGACATGAGATGTCATTTGATAACGGAATCACATCATTAGGAGAATGGTGTGATGGACAAGACCCAAACTACAAACATAGCATATGATTGTGTCAGTTTATTACTACTGTTTTTTGCATGTCAAGTATATGTTCCTATGACCATGAGATCATGCAACTCACTGACACCGGAGGAGTGCCTTGTGTGTATCAAACGTCGCAACGTAACTGGGTGAATATAAAGGTACTCTACAGGTATCTCCGAGGGTGTCTGTTGAGTTGGCATGGATCAAGACTGGGATTTGTTACTCCGTGTGACGGAGAGGTATCTCAGGGCCCACTCGGTAATACAACATCACAACAAGCCTTGCAAGCAATGTGACTAAGTGTTAGTCACGAGATCTTGTATTACGGAACGAGTAAAGAGACTTTCCGGTAACAAGGTTGAACTAGGTATGGAGATACCGACGATCGAATCTCGGGCAAGTAACATACCGAAGAACAAAGGGAACATCATACGGGATTAACTGAATCCTTGACATAAAGGTTCGACCGATAAAGATCTTCGTAGAATATGTAGGAACCAATATGGGCATCCAGGTCCCTCTATTGGTTATTGACCGTAGAGGTGTCTCGGTTATGTCTACATAGTTCTCGAACCCGCAGGGTCTGCACACTTAAGGTTCGGTGACGTTTCGGTAGTATAGAGTTATGTATGGTGGTGACCGAAGGTTGTTCGTAGTCCCAGGTGAGATCCCGGACGTCACGAGGAGCTCCAGAATGGTTCGTAGGTAAATATTGATATATATGAAGTCCTATTTTGGTCGCCGGAAAAGTTTTGGGCTCATAGGTAGTGTACCGGGAGTGCCGGTAGTGTACCGGGAGACCATCGGGAGGTGTATTTCGACCCAAGAGGCTACATGGGCTGTGGGAGAGTGAATACCAGCCCTTAGTGGGCTGGTAGAAGTCCCACACAAGGCCCATGCGGCTGGGAGAGAAAGCCCAAAGAGAAAAAGGTGGAAAAAAGGCAAAATAAGGCAAAATAAGGAGGAGTCCTAGTCCTACTAGGATTGGAGGAGGATTCCTCCTCTCCTCCTTAGTTTGGCTGACCCAAGGGCTGGCTCCTTGGGATCCAAGCCTCCTCCTCTCTTCCTCCTATATATACTACGGGTTTTAGGTTTTTTGGCACTAGATTTTCAGCCACGTGCTGCCCTATTCTCTAGTGCATAGTTTCTCCTCTAGATCGGTTTTCTGCAGTGCTTAGGCGAAGCCCTGCCGGAATTACTCCACCACCATTGCCGCAGCACCGTCACGCTGCTAGAGAACTCGTCTACCTCTCTGCTCCCTCTTGCTGGATCAAGAAGGCGGAGATCGTCATCGAGCTGTACGTGTGCTGAATGCGGAGGTGACGTTCGTTCGGCGCTAGATCGGAAGGACCGTGATCAAGATCGCGAGACGGAACGTGATGAGTTCGTGGGACGGATCGTGATGAGTTCACGGGACAGATCGTGATGAGTTCGCGGGACGGATCGTGATTGGATCGCGGGACGAATCGTGATGAGATCGCGGGACGCTCGGCGATTTGGATCGCGAAGACGTTCGACTACACCAACCGCATTTCTTAACGCTTCCCGCTTAGCGATCTACAGGGGTATGTAGATCCACTCTCCCTCTCGTAGATGCTCATCACCATGGATAGATCTTGCGTGTGCGTAGGAAAATTTGTGTTTCCCATGCGATGTTCCCCAACAGCGCGGAACTAGCTAGTACTACTTACTTTGGGGTGTGTAAATCGCAACTCTTTGTTTAGACCGGGAACCTTTTGGGTGAACTTTTTCCAAACCCTGCCAAAGAAAGAAAATGATTACTTGATATCAGGAAATTAACAAAAGTTACATGTCGATATGGTCCTGGTATTGACTGGACTTAGTTCTTGAGCATTGCAGTCATGTCCGCATAATCCTCGGGATCTTTATGTCTCGAGTCTAAGAAAGTTACTAATGCCCCATCAAGCTTAATGGATAGCAGAATAAAGTGGTAACTATGCACGCATATATAACTCATCAATTACATTACTTAACCTCGAGTAAGCGAAACCGAGTATGCAGAGAAGACAACAACACTCACTTCAAGTTGTAAGGAAAGAGTATTTCACTTTTGTTTGTATGTATAAGGAACGCCTTTAGCATGTTCTCCTTGGTCTCTTTGATTTCATTTCGTACCGTCCATTCATTTACGACATCTGGGCTATTGAACCCAACATCGAAGATTCCTGCTTTTTGCATTCGACGATCTTCAATCTGCATAATATAGCGAGGATAATTATATATACACGCAATGAACGAGCTGAGCTAGAGACTTAACTATAGAAGTAATACTTACAGATAGTAGCAAGTCACGAGTTGTTTGTCGAGGGCCAGTTGATTGTATAACTGAAATAACTCCACAGATTCAATAGGCATCACGTTGAATCCAATGAATTCGTACTCTTGTTTAACTCTCACATACATAGTGTCTCTCCCAGACTCCCTAGAGGTTTTCATGTACCACTCATGGAAATTGTACATCATTATTGTTAGATGAGGATGATCAGGTTTGATGAGAGGCTTCCCGTGCACGTATTTATATTCTTCTACCGTTACCTCGGCTGTTTCAAAAATTACATCATCCCCCAAGTAATCACCAGGTTTGGTACTGGACAGTAGCACTGGATGATTAGCGATATCGCTAGACACCTTGAGCGGGGGCATGATTGCTTCTCCTGTTCGCCGAGCTGGGGAATTGTTTTCCCACTTCTTTGTTCTTTCACTCTTGCAACACTAGAAGTACTTTTGACTGATGCGCTTCATTATATGTCTTTATAATACAGTGGTCATAGTTTGATGGCAGTGGAGGCGGCGATGGTCGCTTCAGGGCATCCAGAGTGCGCTTCACTTTCACTGGATCTACCATTTCCTTCGGAGGTGGATGTTTTCATGCAAAATGGGCCTTCACTTCGGCTTTACTGATGTGATCGTTTTCTTTGTCAGTCCTCTCGTATGGTAACTTGGGAACAGGCTTGAGGCTTGAACCAAATTTGAATTTCTTCCCGCCTATTGCACTGCTAGCCGCCAGAGCGGCGGCGGCGTCTCTCTTCCGTCGTGGTTGACACGTCGGAGGAGGCGGAGTGACCTGACGTGTTGGAGGAGGCTGAGTGGCCTGACGTGCCAAAGGAGGCAGAGTGGCCTCACGCACCGGAGGAGGCGGAGGAGGAGGAGGAGTGGCCTCATGCGTCGGAGGAGGCGAAGGAGGAGGCGGAGTGGCCTCACGCGCCGGAGGAGGCGAAGGAGGAGGCGGAGGAGGAGGCGGAGTGGCCTCACATGCCGGAGGAGGCGAAGGATGATGATGATGAGGAGGAGAAGGCTCAATCTGCCGAGGCTTCCAGTTTGGAAGCTTGATGTACTCCTTTCTCCATAGACATGTACTATTGTGAGCATTTTCCAGAAGAACAATATCCTTTTCACCTGTAGGGTTATCAAGCTCCAGCCCCTCATATCCATCCGTTATTTCATCCACCGTCACAACAGTATAGCCATGTGGAATCGGACGACAATGGAAAGTTCCCTTAGCTCGAGGAGGTAGAGCAGAGCTGACCGCCACCTTGAAGGTCAGGTTCTGGCATCTCGTCATTAGCTCGCAATGTTGAGCCTCCGTGATACTATCCACGGGGTAGCGAGGAGCCGTGAAATCAGGTTGAACGGGCTCCGTGGAAGCCACGCTGCTTCTCCGCTGAGATGGTGGGGTAGAGTCAAAGGAAGGATCTTTGTGCCGCTCAGATGATTGGCTGGTAGCTCGCTGGCTCTCAAGTTCCTCTAGTTTTGCTAATCTTGCACTAAACTTCTACATTTAGCTTGCTTCCAGTTTCCTCTTTCTCTCTCGGCTTCTATAACCGCCGCTGTTGGGAAACCCATGCTTCCACGGAACGGAGCCTGATGTATCTCGTGTTCATCCAGGGTGTTCAGGATTCCTGAGGGCCTCTGTCAGCTCGTCCTTTTCTCTGTCGGGAATGAACGTCCCTTCCTGCGCTGCCTTGATTGCTGTCTGAAGCTTTGTGGTGGGTATTGCAAGTTGAGCTCCCGTCCAGACACACCTCCCTGTTTCTGGGTCCAAAGTTCCCCCAACCCCAAGAACCAAGTCCATAAACGATCTGGCCAGTGCAATGTCTCTGGGTGGACATTCTTAGCAAGCAGGTCTTGCTCAGCTTTGTCCCACAACGGTCGGGCTTTGTAGTAGCCACCTAACCCCGTGTGATGGTGATACTGCTTCGCTACATCATTTTTCTTGTTTCTCAGTGACATTTTCTTACTCTTCTCCGATTTCTTGTAGGCCACAAATTCGGGCCATTGATATCTTATCTTCTCATATGGACCGTTGAACTCCGGAGTCTTATCTTTCTGGACAAACTTTGTGTTCAACTCTTTCTTCCAGTTCCTGAATAGTTTTGCCATCTTCTTAAGAGCCCACGACTTGACCTTTCGCTCTATAACTGGGTCGGATCCTCCTCTTGTGAAAGGTTGAAATTTCTCATCAGCTCGGTCCAAAGATCATCTTTCAGTCTATGATGGACATAAGAAACTTCGGGGTACTTATTATTCTTATTCCATTGCTGGGTGGTGATCAAGACGTAGTCCCTAACAACAACTCCACACTGATGTACAAATGTGTCTTTGGTCCGCTTGGGAGCAATCGGTTGGCCATCGTTCGCGACTTCTATGATCGTGAACCTTTCATCCCGGCGCAACCTTTCTTTGGGCCTCGTCTCCTTACCTCACTGGACTTTGCAACAGTAGAGGATCCGCCTCCGTTCGGTCACCGGAGCTGTGATCATCATCTCTTTCCTCTGCCACTCGGTCACTGGAGCCGTGATCATGATCTCCTTCCTCCACCATTCGGTCACCGGAGCCGTCATTATCTCTTGCCTGCTCCATTGTTGGATCATCGGAGCCATACTCTCCTTCCTGACCATCGGTGTCATTGAGATACGCCAAGGGATTATACCCGACACAGATTATATCCCCCAACAAGTCTTCTTGTTCTATGTCTCTGTGATCCATAGTTTTTGCAAATATTACAACATGGCAATATACAAACATGAGATATGGAAACCAATACAAGGCATTAATCAATAGTCTCTAGCAGGTGGTTGCCACCGAGTCGACGACAAGGATGCATGTTGGACGGGCATCATCGACTCAACAGCTACGCTATGGAAGTAAACATTTAACCATCTAATTAAACATCATATCATGTCACCGACGATAGTCGGGGACTCCTCGATATCGTGTCATCGACGACCGAAGATAAAAAAACTAAACATCTAAACAAATACACATATGCATCAACAAGAACATCCTCAAATATAAAACAAATACATATGTGCATCAATATAACATATGCATCAATATAACATACACATATGCATCAATATAACATACATCAATATAAAACAAATACATATATGCATTTTATCTAACATACACATATGCATTTTATCTAACATACACATATGCATTTTATCTAACATACAAAAAATGAACAAAATTCGAGGAGGAGATGCTCACCGACGACGACGGGCTCGGGAGGAGGCGCGGGCAGCAACGACGAGGCTCGAGGAGGTGGCACAGGCGGCGTTCGGTGTCGAGGGCGGTAACGACATCGACGATGATGAGGAGGGGTGCGAGGACGGGCTCGGGGCAGCAGCAACGAGAACAGGCACGCGGCATCAGGCTAGGCAACGACGGTGACGACGAGAACGGGCGGAGGGAGCGACAACAAGGAGGAGGAGGGCGCGGGAACACGCTCGGGGCGGCAACGACGAGAGCGAGCGCGCGGCGTCAGGCTCGGCAACAGCGGCGACGACGAGAATGGTCTTGGGGGCGGCGACGATGAGAACGGGCGACGGGGACGGCGGCGACGACGAGCAACCTGGCGGCGGCGGGGCAGGGCATCGACGTCGGGGTGAAATTGGAGAGGTTGGGGGAGAAATCGACTACTCCCGCCTTATATGTGAGCACCTTTGGTCCCGGTTGGTGGGTCCAACCGAGACTAAAGGGGGGCATTAGTCCCGGTTGGTGCCACCAATCGGGACTAAAAGTCCAATTTCGGCAGCCCAACGGGCGGGAAGCCTAGGCCTTTAGTCTCGGTTGTGAGCACCAACCAGGACTAAAGGGATGCCATTAGTCCCGGTTACTGGCACCAACCGGGACCAAAGGCCTGGTGCAATAGTGTCGAAAGTTTAGTCCCACCTCGCTAGTCGAGGGGCAACAACACCGGTTTATAACGTCGTTGCACTTGACCTATCGAACTCCTCTCCAAAGCAGGCTATATACATATGGCTAAATCTGCCTCTGCCATGTTGGGCCTGCTGGGCCCGCGGGCCTGCATCCTGGCCCATTTTGAGATGGGTTTCTAGTTGTATGCATGCGGTGGTTGTCTAGTAGGTGGCAATTTTTTATGTTATTTTTGTTTGCTATTATTGGATGAAAACACGTCTGTTACAAAAGGATTTTAGTTGTTTAAACATAATTGAACTGAAGAATTTTCTGCATTCAATATGCACCATTCGAAGCCACATCATCCCTTTTCAACCCTTTTCTGACTTCATTTGCTAATTTTCATGCATTTCATCATTTTTAAGCTAAAATGACCCTAAATGAAAAAGCACTACAAATGAACTCCGAAATGGTTGAAACTTGGCATGGCACCATCATTTCACCCACATAGCATGTGCTAAAAAGTTGAGAGGGTTACGGCAAAAACTGGATGCACTTCGTGTACAAAATGGACAATCTATTTCGAAGTATCAAGGTTTAGGACGAAAACACGTCTGTTACAAAAGGATTTCAATTTTTTAAACATAATTGAACTCAAGAATTTTTTTGCATTCAATATGCACCATTCGAATCCACATCATCCCTTTTCAACCCTTTTCTGACTTCATTTCCTATTTTTCATGCATTTCATCATTTTTAAGCTAAAATGACCCTAAATTGAAAAGCACTACAAATAAACTCTGAAATGGTTGAAACTTGGCATGGTACCATCATTTCACCCACATAGCATGTCCTAAAAAGTTAACAAGGTTACGACAAAACCTAGATGCACTTCGTGTACAAAATGGACAATCTCTTTCGAAGTATGAAGGTTTCGGACGAAAACACGTCTGTTACAAAAGGATTTCAATTGTTTAAACGTAATTGAACTCAATAACTTTTCTGCATTCAATATGCAACATTCGAATCCACATCATCCCTTTTCAACCCTTTTCTGACTTCATTTGCTATTTTTCATGCATTTCATCATTTATTTTAAGCTAAAATGACCCTAAATTAAAAAGCACTACAAATGAACTCTAAAATGGTTGAAACTTGGCATGGTACCATCATTTCACCCACATAGCATGTGCTAAAAAGGCATTTCATTTCTTAACATGTAACTGTAGTGATATTCTAGATCAAATCCATCATCAGAATAGTTGTGGAGAAAAAGTCTTCACTTTTTCTTCGCGTGTGTCCCTTGCTTATTGCGCCGTAACCATGGAAAATCTTCATCGTTCAACAGTGTGCTTGGGTCAGCCTTCACTTTGAAGGGAGGAATTTCATGAAACTTTTCATAATCTGCACACATGTATGTCTTGCCCTCTACTCCCACGATGTCTCTTTTCCCTGAAAGAACTATGTGACACTTTGGCTCATCGTATGATGTATTCGCCTCCTTATCTTTTCTTTTTCTCGATTTGGTAGACATGTCCTTCACATAGAAAAACTATGCCACATCATTGTTAAGATCCACTATTTTCGTTCCGTACTGCGGGTCTACCTGTACCCCGCCTCCTGACAGATTGACCCATTTGCACCAAAACAAAGGGACCTTAAAATCATGTCCATAGTCAAGTTCCCATATGTCCACTATGTAACCATAATATGTGTCCTTTCCCCTGTTGGTTGCTGCAACAAAGCGGACACAGCTGTTTTGGTTGGTGCTCTTTTGATCTTGGGAGATCGTGTAAAATGTATTCCCATTTATCTTGTACCCTTTGTAAGTTAATACAGCCGAAGATGGTCCCCTAGCCAACGAGTACAACTCATCTGCAATAGTGGTGTTATCCATGAGATGTGTTTGCAACCAATTGCCGAAAGTCCTGAAGTGTTCACATGTAATCCAATCATCACACTGCTTCGGGTGTTTGGAGCATAGAATATTCTTGTGATCATTGACATACGGGGTAACCAAGGTAGAATTCTTTAGAACTGTGTAGTGTGCTTGAGACCAAGAATGTCCGTCCCTACATATTATTGAGTCCAGTCCTAGCGTGCCTTTTCTGGTCAGTCTCCCCTCATACCGCGATTGAGGGAGACCAATCGGCTTAAGGTCAGGAAAGAAGTCAACACAAAACCCAATGACCTCCTATGTTTGATGGCCCATGGAGATGCTTCCTTCTGGCCTAGCACGGTTACGGACATATTTCTTTAATACTCCCATGAACCTCTCAAAGGGGAACATATTGTGTAGAAATATAGGGCCCAGAATGCCAATCTCGTCGACTAGATGAACTAGGACGTGTGTCATGATATTGAAGAAGAATGGTGGGAACCCCAGCTCAAAACTGACAAGACATTGCACCAAATCACTCCTTAACCTTGGCAGGATTTCTGGATCGATTACCTTCTGGGAGATTGCATTAAGGAATGCACATAGCTTCACAATGGCTAATCGAACATTTTCTGGTAGAAGACCCCTCAATGCAACCGGAAGTAGTTGCGTCACAATCACGTGGCAGTCATGAGACTTTAGGTTCTGGAACTTTTTCTTTGCCTTGTTTATTATTCCCTTTATATTCAATGAGAAGCCAGACGGGACCTTCATACTAAGCAGGCATTCAAAGAAGATTTCCTTTTCTTCTTTGGTAAGAGCGTAGCTAGTAGGACCTTCATACCGCTTTGGATACATGCCGACTTTTTCATGCACACGTTGTTGTTCCTCCCGTGCCTCCGGTGTATCTTTTGTCTTCCCATACACTCCCAAGAAGCCTAGCAGGTTCATGCAAAGATTCTTCCTCACGTGCATCACATCGATTGCAGGGCGGACCTCTAGGTCTTTCCAATAGGGTAGGTACCAAAATATAGATTTCTTCTTCCACATGGGTGCACGTCCCGCATCGTCAGTCGGAACAGATAGTCTGCTAGGACCCTTTCCAAATATTACTTGTAAATCATTGACCATATCAAGTATGTGATCACCAGTATGTAGGGCAGGCTTCTTCCGGTGATCTGCCTCACCTTTGAAATGTTTTTCTTTCTTTCGACATTGATGGTTGGTCGGAAGAAATCGGCGATGCCCCAGGTACACATTCTTCCTACATTTGTCCAAATATATACTCTCGGTGTCATCTAAACAGTGTGTGCATGCGTGGTATCCCTTGTTTGTCTGTCCTGAAAGGTTACTGGGAGGAGGCCAGTTGTTGATGGTTACAAACAGCAACGCGTGTAGGTCAAATTCCTCCTATTCGTTCTCATCCCACACACATACACCTCTTCCCTTCCATAGCTGTAAAAGTTCATCAATTAATGGCCTTAGGTACACATCAATGTCATTGTCAGGTTGCTTAGGGACTTGGATGAGCACTGGCATCATAATGAACTTCCGCTTCATGCACAACCAAGGAGGAAGGTTATACATACATAGAGCCACATGCCACGTGCTATGCTTGCTACTCTTCTCCCCAAAAGTATTAATGCCATCCGAACTTAAACCAAACCATACGTTCCTTGGGTCACCTATAAAGTCGCTCCACTTTCTCTCGATCTTTCTCCACTGCGACCCGTCAACGGGTGTTCTCAACTTCCCGTCTTTCTTATGGTCTTTTATGTGCCATTGCATCAACTCGGCATGCTTTTTGTTTCTGAACATACGTTTCAATCGTGGTATCATAGGAGCATACCACATCACCTTGGCAGGAACCCTCTTCCCGGTGTGTTGGCCCTCAACATCACCAGGGTCATCTCTTCTAATCTTATACCGCAATGCACCGCATACTGGGCATGCGTTCAATGTTGGGGAACGTAGTAATAATTCAAAAAAATTCCTACGTGTCACCAAGATTAATATAGGAGATGCTAGCAATGAAAGAGAGGGAGTGCATCTTCATACCCTTGAAGATCACTAAGCAGAAGCGTTGCAAAGAACGCGGTTGATGGAGTCGTACTCATGGCGATTCAAATCGCGGAAGATCCGATCCAAGCACCGAACGGACGGCGCCTCCGCGTTCAACACACGTACAGCTCAGGGACTTCTCCTCCTTATTGATCCGGCAAGGGGAGGAGAGGTTGAGGGAGAGCTCCGGCAGCACGACGGAGTGGTGGCGGTGGACCTCGTGGTTCTCCGGTAGAGCTTCGCTAAGCACTACGAAGGAGGAGGAGGTGTAGGAGGGGGGAGGGCTACACCAGGGGCAAGGGGTGCAGCTCCCATGCGCATCCCCACTATATAAAGGGGTGGAGGGGGTTGGTTTCTTGCCCTCCAAATCCATTGGGGCGTTGGCAAAGGTGGGAGGAAAGAAATACCATCCTTTCCCTTCCCCACCGATTGTTATCCCCCTTTTTAGGGATCTTGATCTTATCCCTTCAGGATATGATCTTATTCCTTCTAAGGGGGGATCTTGGAGCGCCTTGACCAGGGGTGTGGGGCCTTGCCCCACTACCCACGTTCATGTGGGTCCCCCCATGTAGGTGGGTGATACATCTCCAACGTATCTATAATTTTTGCTTGTCCCATGCTGCTATATTATTATTCTTGGATGTTTTATAATCATTTTACTACAACTTTATATTATTTTTGGGACTAACCTATTAACCTAGAGCCTAGTGCCAGTTCCTGTTTTTCCTGTGTCTTTGGGTTTTACAGAAAAGGAATATCAAACGGAGGCCAAATGGAATAAAAATCTACGGTGAATTTTTATGGGCCAAAAGAAGCCCAGGAGAGTTGGAGTTGGGCCAGAAGACCCACGAGGCAGTCACACAAGCCTCACAGGTCTGCCCACCCCCCTAGGGTGCGCCCCCAGGCTTGGGACTCCCTCGTGGCCCATCCTGACTCCTTTCCACCGCCATAAATTCCTATAAATTCCAAAAAAACAACGGAGAACCTAGATCAGGAGTTCCGCCGCCACAAGCCTCCAGAGCCACGAAAAACACATCGGGAGCCCGTTCCGGCACCCTGTAGAGGGGGAAACCATCACCGGAGGCCATCTTCATCATCCCGGCGGTCTCCATGACGGGGAGGAAGTAGTTCACCCTCGGGGCTGAGGGTATGTACCAGTAGCTATGTGTTTGATCTCTTTCTCTCTCTCTCTCTCTCTCGTGTTCTTGAGATTACATGATCTTGATGTACCGCGAGCTTTATTGATATAGATTGAATCATATGGAGTTTTCCCCTCTCTATCTTGTTGTGATGAATTGAGTTTTCCGTTTGAAGTTTTCTTATCGGATTGAGTCTTTAAGGATTTGAGAACACTTGATGTATGTCTTGCGATGGGATATCCGTGGTGACAATGGGATGTTCTATTAATCACTTGATGTATGTTTTGGTGATCAACTTGCGGGTTCCGTGACCTTGGGAATCTATGCATAGCGGTTCGCACACATTTTTGTCTTAACTTTCCGGTAGAAACTTTTGGGCACTCTTTGAAGTTCTGTGTGTTGGATTGAACATGATGAATCTGAAATTATACGATGCATATCGTATAATCAAGCCCATGAGTACTTGTGGTGGCATTGGAGTAGCTAGGTGACATTAGGGTTTTGGTTGATGTGTATCTTAAGGTGTTATTTTAGTACGAACTCTAGGGATGTTTGTGACACTTATAGGGATAGCTCATAAGATTGATCAGAAAAGATAACTTTGAGGTGGTTTCGTACCCTACAATAATTTGTTTGTCAGTTCTACGCTATTTGTGACTTTGGAGTGAACTCTTTGTCGCACGAGAGGTATTTACATATGATTCAACTATGTCAATATTGTTGAGAGAAATTGCACTAGTGAAAGTATGGACCCTAGGCCTGGTTTCCAAGCATTTACACAACGTTTTGCTCATTGTTTACTATTTTTTACCTTGCTGTATTTATATTTTCAGATTACAAAAACATATATCTACCATCCATATTGCACTTGTATCACCATCTCTTCGCCGAACTAGTGCACCTATACAATTTACCATTGTATTGGGTGTGTTGGGGACACAAGAGACTCTTTGTTATTTGGTTGCAGGGTTGTTTGAGAGAGACCATCTTCATCCTACACCTCCCATGGATTGATAAACCTTAGGTCATCCACTTGAGGGAAAATTGCCATCCTACAAAACTATGCGCTCGGAGGCCCAACACGAGTCTACAAGAAGAAGGTTGTGTAGTAGACATCAAGCTCTTTTCTAGCGTCGTTGCCAGGGAGGTGAGTGCTTGAAGGTGTATCTTTAGATCTTGCAATTAAATCTTTTAGTTTCTTGTTTTTCACTAGTTTGGTTTTATAAAAGAAAACTACAAAAAATGGAATTGAGGTTGCCTCATATGCTTCATCTTTTTAATGTCTTTCGTGAAAATGATGGAAAGGAAAATTGTGCTCAAGTGTTAGAAGAAGAAGTTATTAAATATTTGGCACTACATCTTTGAGTGATGAGCATGGTTGCAATGTTCTTAGTATGAATTCTTTGGATATCCATAGTACAAATGATGATTGCACTAGTCATGTAAAAATATTTCTTATAAGCATGTCAATTTTTGTGGAGTGCATAGAGTTTGTCAAGACATGCCTAAAAGGGAATATAGATTTTGTAAGAGGCATAAGTATTTAGAAACTAAATGGTTGCAAGGGAGGCTATATGTTTGTGCTGAAAGACTTAATATTTCTCGTCATCCTTGTGAACTTTGCAATGAAAGTGGTCATTTTAATTTCCAATGTGAATTATTTCATGATTAAATTGTGTCCAAAAATTGTGATAACCTCATTACCCTTGAGCATCATAATGAATTTAGTCTATTCTTGGGGTATGAAGAAATGAAACATGAAACTAAGGATGTTCCAGCTTGGGTTCTCATGAAAATGATTGATTTTGATCTAAATGAAATCTATATGTATTGCGTGGTAAATTGCATTGAGAATCCTTATATTTCCAATTACTTATAGACAAGAAAACAAATATAATAGGAATGGAATACTAATGAAGGGGAAGAGGTTTCCCAATATCCTCCTATTTTTTCTTATGATAAATCTGGTAACGAGGAGAAGCTTTTTATCCAACCTACCTCTTCAAAAAGAAGTTTGGAGGAATTAAATAATGCCACACATAATGTGGTGAAGAAGAAGAAAAGAAGGAAAAGTAAAGGTAAAGAGGTATCTCTCCCAAATAATGTTGCTCCCATTATTGATAGGCCTCATGAGAATGAATCAAAAATAGTTGTGGAAGATGATATAATTGTGGACGATTTTCTTATGCCTATTGCTTGTTATGATAATTATGAGTGGGAAGATAATGATACTTATTATAATCTTGAAAATATTTATGGCACCAACTTGGAGGATGATGATAATAATTGTTATACTATTGGTGTTATTCATACCATTAATGATGAGAGTGGTTATGTTTATGATATACAAAGCCACAAGCTTGGGGATGCTATATTTGATCAAAATGACATGTTTGAGAATTTATTTGCTGCAATTAATGTTTGTCCCAAGCTTGGGGATGCTATGCTTAATGAAGATGATCTTTTTATTCCCCCTACTTGAATGATCAAATTTGTTATAATGATTGCATGCCTCCTGCTTATGATGATTATTGTGATGATACTTATGCAATGAAAAAGAGTGATGATTACTATTATTATACTTGTAATAATTATGAATATCATTTTACTAAATATTAATCTTTTATTGTGGAACCAATTTGTAGTATTCGAGTTTCATATGATACTCCCACTATTAGTCATGAGAAGAAATTTTCTTGTGTGGAGAGTAGTAAAATTTCTATGCTTCTATATCATGAAAAGAATGCTTTATGTGATGGTTATATTGTTGAATTCCTTCATTATGCTACTGAAAATTATTATTAGGGAGGAACATATGCTTGTAGGAATTGCAATAATATCAAGTTTCCTCTCTATGTGTTCAAAGTTTTGAAGTTATGCTTGTTTAGCCTTCCTATGCTAGTTGATTATTGTTCCCATAAATTGTTTGTTGACAAAATCCCTATGAATAGTAAGTGGGTCAGGCTTAAATGTGATAGTCATATGCTTCATGATGGTCTCTTTGTGTTTCAATTCTTATCTTTTTTGTGAGCATCATTGAAATCATCATGCCTAGCTAAAAGGCATTAAACAAAAGTGCTTGTTGGGAGAGAATCCAACACTTTTACTTTCTGTTTTGATGTGTTCACATGATTAACCTACTGTAGTAATCATGTTTTGTGCCTTTTATTTCAATAAAGTGCCAAGTAAAGCCTTTGGGATAGTGTGGATGATAGTTGACATGATTCTGTGCAAAAACAGAAACTTTTGCTCTCAGTCCAAGAATTTTTTCAATTCACTGGGGCGTGCTTTCGATCTGAATTTTTTACGCATGATTGATATACAAATTTCCCAGGTTTTAATAATTTTTGAGAATTTTTAGAGACAAGAAAGTATGGTTACATAGATCTTCACAGACTGTTCTGTTTTTGACAGATTCTGTTTTGCATGTATAGTTTGCTTGTTTTAGTGTTCCGATAGCTTATATTCAGTGGTATAAATTCTGGGAATGGTAGAATATAGTAGGTATCATATGGGAACAATTATGAATTTTGTCTCGACAGTACTAAAGTGAATGATATTTGTTTATTATACTAAACCATCTCATGAAGTTCCGTTAAGTTTTCTGTGATTGAAGTTTTCAAGTTTTGGGTGAGACACCGATATGAGAAGAATAAGGAGTGACGAGAACCTAAGCTTGGGGATGCACAAGGCACCCCAAGGTAATATCCAAGGAAGACTCAAGCGCCTAAGCTTGGGGATGCCCCGAAAGGCATCCCCTCTTTCATTTTCGACATTATCGGTATATCTTACTTTGAGCTATATTTTTATTCGTCACACAATACGTGCTTTGCTTGGGTCGTCATTATATTTAGTTACTTTATGTTAGGTTTTATTTACAATCATGTTTTTCAATAAAAATTTCCAATAATTTCCTTTAGGATGCTTGCATTGCATGTTTTGATGAGTGATGTGTAAAAACAGAAACTTTGGCTGTAGTGTTTGAATTTTCATATTTTACTGGAACGTGGAAAGTGAAATTTTTACACAGTATGGTCATATAAATTTTATAGCATGTCCTAAATTTTCATAGTTTTTTTGAGTTGCAGAAGTACACTATTTTCATAAATTGCTACAGACTGTTCTGTTTAGACAGATTGTTGTCATAGTTTCGTTATCTACTTATCCTATACTTTCCATAGCCTATATTGATAGATATAAATTGTGTAAATGATAGTATACAGTACCTAATGTTTGAAAATTATTATGCAAATTGTCTTGTAAGTACATAAAGAGTTGATTTATTATTATTTGTACTAACCTATCTCACGAGTTCTTTTTGAGTTTTGCGTGGATGAAGTTTTTGAGAATAGGTGAAACCGGGATATGAGAGGATTGAACGAGATACAAAAGCTCAAGCTTGGGGATGCCCAAGGAACCCCAAGTAAATGTTTCAATAAGTATCAAGCATCTAAGCTTGGGGATGCTACGCATCCCACCTCTCTTCATCAACAATTATCGGTTAGCCTACGTTGAGCCTAAATTTTTATTCGTTCACATGATGCGTGCTACTCTTGGAGTGCTATTTTTGTTTTGCTTGATCTTTGAATAAAGTACTCAGATCTAAAAATATTTATTAAGGGAGAGAGAGTCTTAACATAGCTACTTAATTGTTTGACTACTCATTAATCTTCACTTATATCTTTTGAGAGTAGCTTGTCATTTGCTCATGTGCTTCATTTAAATTTGTTTGAGCTTGCCAAAAAGCAATGGCAATCTATGAAACTAGTCTCAAAGTGATAGATATCCAAGGAGGATATAATAAAAACTTTCATGGAGATCATTGGACAAATTAAACTTGATTCTTTGTAATAGTTTTGAAACATGATGATAGTAATATGTGAGTCATGTTAGTGAGTAATTATGCTTAGTAAGATTATTGGTGTTAAGGTTTGTGAATCCCTATGCATGCACGAATGTCAATAGTTATGCAATGAAGTTACATCCTACTTGTGGTGCATTATTTGGTGTTAGTTATGATTCAATGCTCACTTATGTGATTTTTTGTTCCTCGGTTTGGTTGCTTCCCAATCTATTTGCTAGCCTTCATTTGTACTAAGTATAAATACTACTTGTGCATCCAAAATACTTAACCAAGTTTTGCCTTATGAGTCCACCATACCTACCTATATGCTGTATTTCCATGCCATTCCAAGCAAATTTGTATGTGCCATCTCTAAATCTTCAAAATAATTTTTCTCTTTTGCGTGCCCGTACTGCTCATGAAACGGTGGGGAGTATCCAATATTTTTCCATGCTAGGTGTGTTATTCTCATGATATGTGTTGATTCACTATCATTCACGAGAAAGTGGTTGGTATTCAGGATGCCAAGTCCCATGCTCAAAAATCAAATCAAAATATAATGAAACAAAACTCCTCCTAGGAATGTGGTTGGTATGGACGGTACCCGTGGATTCGGATCGTCATGGAGTGTGATTGATTGGTGGAGGGGGAGTAAAGACTTTACTATTCTGTTTGGGAACCGCCTATAATGTATCTAGCATGGAAAGTATTGTGAGCTACTTCATCATTTTCGTTGATTGGAAAAGCATGCCACTCAAAATATTTTTCTCTCTCAATATAAACCTTGAGCTCTGGCACCTCTACAAATCCCTACTTCCCTCTGCGAAGGGCCTAACTATTTACTTTATGCAAAAAAAATTTGCTTTGAGTCTCCATCTTCTGTTATAGGCACCAACTAGGGGGCACTATGATCATACTTGAGCATTGGGCATAGCTAATATTTGGGTGTGTTTCATGAATGGATCAATGATTGAGCATGATGGGCTAGGGATAACTTTCTTTAGTGTTGATATTTTGAAAGACATGGTTGCTTGTTGACATGCTTGAGTATTGAAGTCATTATGTTAAAACTAGACTATTGCTTTGAATCATTTACAAGTCCAAATGTCCATGCTATACAAGAAGAAAAGAATATGATGAACATGTTAGGAAGCATTCCACATCAAAAATTCTGTTTTTCTCATTTACCTACTCGAGGACGAGCAGGAATTAAGCTTGGGGATAATGATACGTCTCCAATGTATCTATATTTTTTGCTTGTTCCATGCTGTTATATTATCATTCTTGGATGTTTTACAATCATTTTACTACAACTTTATATTATTTTTGGGACTAACCTATTAACCTAGAGCCCAGTGCCAGTTCCTGTTTTTTCCGTGTTTTGGGGTTTTACAGAAAAGGAATATCAAACGGAGCCCATATGGAATAAAAATCTATGGTGAATTTTTATGGACCAGAAGAAGCCCAGGGAGAGTTGGAGTTGGGCCAGAAGACCCACGAGGCAGTCACAAGCCTCAAGGGCGCGCCTAACCCCTAGGGCGCGCCCCCAGGCTTGTGACTCCCTCGTGGACCATCCTGACTCGTTTCCACCGTCATAAATTCTTATAATTCCAAAAACCCCAATGGAGAACCTAGATCGGGAGTTCCACCGTCACAAGCCTCTAGAGCCATGAAAAACCAATTGGGAGCCCGTTCCGGCACCCTGCCGGAGGGGGAAACCATCACCAGAGGCCACCTTCATCATCTCGGCGGTCTCCATGACGAGAGGGGAGTAGTTCACCCTCGGGGCTGAGGGTATGTACCATTAGCTATGTGTTTGATCTCTCTCTCTCTCTCGTGTTCTTGAGATGACACGATCTTGATGTACCGCGAGCTTTATTGATATAGATTGAATCATATGGAGTTTTCCCCTCTCTATATTTTTATGATGAATTGAGTTTTCCGTTTGAAGTTTTCTTATCGGATTGAGTCTTTAAGGATTTGAGAACACTTGATGTATGTCTTGCGATGGGATATCCATGGTGACAATGGGATGTTCTATTGATCCACTTGATGTATCATTTGGTGATCAACTTGCGGGTTCCGTGACCTTGGGAATCTATGCATAGGGGTTGGCACACGTTTTTGTCTTAACTTTCCGGTAGAAACTTTGGGGCACTCTTTGAAGTTCTTTGTGTTGGATTGAAAATGATGAATCTAAAATTATGTGATGCATATCGTATAATCAAGCCCATGGGTACTTGTGGTGACATTGAGTATCTAGGTGACATTAGGGTTTTGGTTGATGTGTATCTTCAGGTGTTATTTTAGTATGAACTCTACGGCTGTTTGTGACACTATAGGGATAGCTCATAAGATTGATCAGAGAAGATAACTCTGAGGTGGTTTCGTACCCTACAATAATTTCTTCGTTAGTTCTCCGCTACTTGTGACTTTGGAGTTAACTCTTTGTCGCACGAGAGGTATTTACATATGATTCAACTATGTCAATATTGTTGAGAGAAATTGCACTAGTGAAACTATGGACCCTAGGCCTTGTTTTCAAGCATTTATACAACGTTTTGCTCGATGTTTACTATTTGTTACCTTGTTGTTTTTATATTTTCAGATTACAAAAACCTATATCTACCATCCATATTGCACTTGTAACACCATCTCTTTGCAGAACTAGTGCACCTATACAATTTACCATTGTATTGGGTGTGTTGGGGACACAAGAGACTCTTTGTTATTTGGTTGCACGGTTGTTTGAGAGAGACCATCTTCATCCTACACCTCCCACGGATTGATAAACCTTAGGTCATCCACTTGAGGGAAAATTGCCGCTGTCCTACAAAATTCTACGCGTGGAGGCACAACACGAGTCTACAAGAAGAAGGTTGTGTAGTAGACATCAGTGGGCTCCACTCCGGAACCTTCTAGAACCTTCCTGGTACAATACCAAAAAATTCCGAACATTTTTCGGTGGCCAAAATAGGACTTATCATATATAAATCTTTACCTCCGGACCATTCCAGAACTTCTCGTGACATCCGGGATCTCATTTGATACTCCGAACAACTTTCGGTAACCACATATAATTCCCATTAGAACTATAGCATCACCAAACCTTAAGTGTGTAGACCCTACGGGTTCAGGAACCATGCAGACATGACCGAGACACCTCTTCGGCCAATAACCAATAGCGTAATCTAGATACCCATATTGTCTCCCACATGTTCCACGATGATCTCATCAAATGAACCACGATGTCGGGTATCCAATTAATCCCGTATATAATTCCCTTTGTCCAGCGATATGTTACTTGCCCGAGATTCGATCGACGATATCCCTATACCTTGTTCAATCTCATTACCGGCAAGTCTCTTTACTCGCTCCATAACACATGATCCCGTGACTAACTCCTCAGTCACATTGAGCTCATTATGATGATGTATTATCGAGTGGGCCTAGAGACACCTCTCCGTCACACGGAGTGACAAATCCCAGTCTCGATTCGTGCCAACCCAACAGACACTTTCGATGATACCTGTAGTGCACCTTTTGTTGGGGAATGTTGCATGGGAAACAAAAAATTTCCTACGCACACGAAGATCTATCCATGGTGATGAGCATCTACGAGAGGGAGAGTGGAGCTACATACCCTTGTAGATCGCTAAGGGGGAAGCGTTAAGAAACGCGGTTGGTGTGGTCGAACGTCTTCGCGATCCAAATCGCCGTGCATCCCGCAATCCAATCAAGATCCATCCCGCGATCCAATCACGATCCATCCCTCGATCCGATCATGATCCGTCCCATGAACTTGATCACGATCCATCTCACGAACTTGATCATGATCCTTCCGATCTAGCACCGAACGGACGGCACCTCCGCGTTCAGCACACGTACAGCTTGATGACGATCTCCACCGTCTTGATCCAACAAGAAGGGGTGGAGAGGAAGAAGAGTTCTTCGGCAGCCTGACGGCACTCCGTTGATGGTGGTGGAGCAATTCCGGCAGGGCTTAGCCTAAGCACTACAGAAAAACCAATCTAGAGGAGAAACTATGCACTGGAGGAACGGGTAGCACGTGGCTGAAAATCTAGTGCAAAAACCCTCAATACCACCAGTATATATAGGAGGAGAGGAGGAGAGGAGGCAGCTTGGCCTCCAAGCCTCCTAGGCTTCGGCCGAACTAGGAGAGGAGGAGTCCACCTCCTCCACTCCTAGTAGGATTAGGATTCATCCTTTTTTTTCCTTTTTTGCCTTTTTCCACCTTTTTCCTTTTGGGTTTTCTTCTCCAGCCACATGGGCCTTGTGTGGGAGTTTCCACCAGCCCACTAAGGGCTGATATTCACTCTCCCACAGCCCATGAAGCCTCTTGGGTCGAATACCTCTCCCGGAGGTCTCCCGGTACACTACCGGCACTCCCGGTACACTACCGATAAGCCCGGAACTTTTCTGGCGACCAAAACAGGACTTCCTATATATGAATCTTTACCTCCGGACCATTCCGGAGCTCCTCGTGACATCCAGGATCTCATACGGGACTCCGAACAAACTTCGGTCACCACCATACATAACTCTATACTATCGAAACGTCACCAAACCTTAAGTGTGCACACCCTGCGGGTTCGAGAACTATGTAGACATGACCGAGACACCTCTATGGTCAATAACCAATGGCGGGACCTGGATGTCCACATTGGTTCCTACATATTCTACGAAGATCTTTTATCGGTCGAACCTCTATGTCAAGGATTCAGTTAATCCCGTATGATGTTCCCTTTGTTCTTCGGTATGTTACTTGCCCGAGAT
Organism: Hordeum marinum; assembly: GCA_022496015.1. Lineage (NCBI taxonomy): Eukaryota > Viridiplantae > Streptophyta > Magnoliopsida > Poales > Poaceae > Hordeum > Hordeum marinum. Next base: position 501,888,406 of record CM039674.1, on the reverse strand, counting down.
TCGGTCGTCGATATCTCCATACCTAGTTCAAGCTCGTTACTGGCAAGTCTCTTTACTCGTTTCGTAATACAATATCTTGTTACCAACACTTAGTCACATTGCTTGCAAGGCTTATTGTGATGTTGTATTCCGAGTGGGCCCTGAGATACCTCTCCATCACACGGAGTAACAAATCCCAGTCTTGATCCATGCCAACTAAACAGACACCCTTGTAGACACCTGTAGAGCACCTTTATAGTCACCCAGTTACGTTGCGATGTTTGATACACACAAGGTACTCCTCCGATATCTGTGAGTTGCATGATCTCATGGTCATAGGAACATATACTTGACATGTAGAAAACAGTAGCAATAAACTGACACGATCATAAGCTACGTTTGTAGTTTGGGTCTTGTCCATCACATCATTCTCCTAATGATGTGATCCCATTATCAAATGACATCTCATGTCCATGGCTACGAAACCTTAACCATCTTTCAATCAACGAGCTAGTTCACTAGAGGCATACTAGGGACATTGTGTTTGTCTATGTATCCACACATGTATCCATGTTTCCAATTAGTACAATTATAGCATGGATAATAAACGATTATCATGAACAAGGAAATACAATAATAAACACTTTATTTATTGTCTCCAGGGCATATTTCCAACAGTCTCCCACTTGCACTAGAGTCAATAATCTAGTTCACATCACTATGTGATTTACATTATAATGAATTGAACACCCACGCAGTTCTGGTGTTGATCATGTTTAGCCATTGGAAGAGGTTTAGTCAACGGGTCTGCAACATTCAGATCCATGTGCACTTTGCAAATATTTATGTCTTTCTCCAAGATGTAATCGCGGATGGAGTTGAAGCGTCGCTTTATGTGTCTGGTCCTCTTGTGAAACCTTGGTTCCTTGGTCAGAGCAATGGCACCAGTGTTGTCACAGAACAGGTTCATTGGATTCAGTGCACTAGGCACTACTCCAAGATCTGTCATGAACTGCTTCATCCAGACACCTTCCTTCGCCGCCTCCGAGGCTGCGATGTATTCCGCTTCGCACGTAGAATCAGCTACCACGCTTTGCTTGGAACTGCACCAGCTTACCGCTCCCCCGTTAAGAATAAATACGTATCCGGTTTGCGACTTAGAGTCGTCCGGATCAGTGTCAAAGCTTGCATCGACGTAACCCTTTACGACGAGCTCTACATCACCTCCATAAACGAGAAACATTTCCTTAGTCCTTTTCAGGTACTTAAGGATATTCTTGACCGCTTGCCAGTGCTCCATTCTAGGATCACTTTGAAACCTTCCGGCCATACTTATGGCCAGGCTGACATCGGGTCTTGTGCACAACATTGCATACATGATAGAGCCTATGGCTGAAGCATAGGGGATGACACTCATCTTTTCTCTATCTTCTGTAGTTACTGGGCATTGAGTCTTACTCAACTTCACACCTTGTAATACAGGCAAGAACCCCTTCTTGGACTATTCCATTTTGAACTTCTTCAAAACTTTATCAAGGTATGTGCTCTATGAAAGTGCTATTAAGCGTCTCGATCTATCTCTATAGATCTTTAATACCTAATATGAAAGCAGCTTCTCCTAGGTCCTTCATTGAAAAACTCTTGTTCAAATATTCTTTCACGCTTTCCAGCATTTCTATATTGTTTCCAATCAGCAATATGTCATCCACATATAATACTAGAAATGCTATAGAGCTCCCACTCACTTTCTTGTAAATACAAGCTTCTCCATAAACTTGTATAAACTCAAACGCTTTGATCACCTCATCAAAGCGCTTATTCCAACTCCAAGATGCTTGCACCAGTCCATAAATGGATCGCTGGAGTTTGCAAACTTTGTCAGCATTCTCTGGATCGACAAAACCTTCGGGTTGCATCATATACAACTCTTCCTCAAGGAAATCGTTGAGGAATGCTGTTTTTACATCCATCTGCCAAATTTCATAGTCGAAATAGGCAGCTATTGCTAACATGATTCTGACAGACTTAAGCATCGCTACGGGTGAGAAAGTCTCATCGTAGTCAACTCCTTGAACTTTTGAAAAACCCTTTGCCACAAGTCGAGCTTTATAGACGGTGACATTACCGTCCGCGTCTGTCTTCTTCTTAAAGATCCATTTGTTCTGAATGGCCTTTCGCCCTTCAGGTAATACTTCCAAGATCCATACTTTGTTTTCATACATGGATCCCATCTCGGATTTCATGGCCTCTAACCATTTCTTGGAATCCGGGCCCATCACTGCTCCTCCATAGCTCGTAGGTTCATTGTTGTCCAACAACATGACCTCCAAGATAGGGTTGCCGTACCACTCAGGGGTAGTACGCGGCCTTGTCGACCTACGAGGTTCAATAGCTGCTTGATCCGAAGCTTCATGATCATCATCATTAACTTCCTCTTCTACCATCGTAGGTTCCACAAAAACATCTTTCTGTGTTGCGCTACTTTCTGGTTGAAGTAAAGGTTCAATAACCTCATCAAGCTCTATTTTCCTCCCACTCAATTCTTTCGAGAGAAATTCTTTCTCAAGAAATGTTCCGTTTTTAACGACAAACACTTTGCCTTCGGATCTGAGATAGAAGGTATACCCGACTGTCTCTTTCGGGTATCCTATGAAGACGCATTTCTCCGCTTTGGGTTCCAGCTTTTCAGGCTGAAGCTTTTTGACATAAGCATCACATCCCCAAACTTTAAGAAATGACAACTTTGGCTTCTTGCCAAACCACAGTTCATATGGCGTCGTCTCAACGGATTTTGATGGTGCCCTATTTAAAGTGAATGCAGCTGTCTCCAATGCATAACCCCAAAATGATAGTGGCAAATCAGCAAGAGACATCATAGAACGCACCATATCTAATAAGGTTTGATTACAACGTTCGGACACACCATTACGCTGTGGTGTTCCAGGCGGTGTCAACTGTGAAACAATTCCACACTGTCTTAAGTGACTGCCAAACTCATAACTCAGATATTCACCTCCTCGATCAGATCGCAGGAACTTAATTTTCTTGTTACGATGATTCTCAACTTCACTCTGAAATTGCTTGAAATTTTCAAACGTTTCAGACTTGTGTTTCATTAAGTAAATATACCCATATCTACTTAAGTCATCAGTGAAGGTGAGAAAATAACGATATCCACCATGCACTGTAACATTCATTGGACCGCACACATCAGTGTGTATGATTTCCAATAAGTCACTTGCCCGTTCCATTGTTCTAGAGAACGGCGTTTTGGTCATCTTGCCCATGAGACATGGTTCACATGTGTCAAGTGATTCAAAATCAAGTGACTCCAAAAGTCCATCAGCATGGAGCTTCCTCAAGCGTTTTACACCAATATGACCTAAACGGCAGTGCCACAAGAAAGTGGTACTATCATTATCAATTCTACATCTTTTGGCATCAATGTTATGAACATGTGTGTCATCACTATCAAGATTCAATATGAATAAACCCCTAACATTGGGTCCATGACCATAAAAGATATTACTCATATAAATAGAACAACCTTTATTCTCTGATTTAAATGAGTAACCGTCTCGCAATAAACAAGATCCAGATATAATGTTCATGCTTAACGCAGGCACTAAATAACAATTATTCAGGTTCATCACTAATCCCGATGGTAATCGAAGAGAGAGCGTGCCAACGGCGATCACATCAACCTTGGAACCATTTTCCACGCGCATCGTCACTTCGTCCTTTGCCAGCCTTCGTTTATTCTGTAGTTCTTGCTTTGAGTTGCAAATGTGAGCAACCGAACCGGTATCAAATACACAGGCACTACTACGAGAGCTAGTAAGGTACACATCAATAACATGTATATCATATATACCTTGTTTGTCGTTGGCCGCCTTCTTGTCAGCCATGTACTTGGGGCAGTTCCGCTTTCAGTGACCAGTTCCTTTGCAATGAAAGCACTCAGTTTCTGGCTTGGGTCCATGCTTGGGCTTCTTTATAGGAGTAGCAACTGCTTTGCCATCCTTCTTGGTTTTACCCTTCTTTCCCTTGCCCTTGACTTTGCCATTTTTCTTAAAACTAGTGGTTTTATTGACCATCAACACTTGATGTTCTTTCTGGATTTCAGACTCAGCGACTTTTAGCATCGCAAACAGCTCGGCGACTGACTTGTTCATCCTGTGCATGTTATACTTCATCACAAAGCTCTCGTAACTAGGTGGCAGTGATTGAAGAACTCTGTCAGTGATCGCCTCTGGCGGAAGGGCAATTCCCAACTCCGCTAGGACGAGTTGAATACCCAGACATTCTGAGTATATGTTCACTGATAGACCGGTTCTCCTCCATCTTGCAAGCATAGAACTTATCGGAGGTTTCATACCTCTCGATCCGGGCGTTCTTCTGAAAGATAAACTTCAACTCCTAGAACATCTCATATGCTCCATGACGTTCAAAATGTCTTTGAAGTCCCAGTTCTAAGCCATACAATATTGCACACTGAACTATTGAGTAATCTCCAGTACGTGCCTGCCAAGCGTTCTTAACGTCTTCGGAGGTCATGTCTTCTGGTTGGTCACCAAGTGGTGCATCAAGGACATATGATTTCTGGGAAGCCGTGAGGATAATCCTCAGATTACAGGCCCAGTCAACAAAGTTACTTCCATCATCTTTCAGTTTAGCTTTCTCTAGGAACGCATTAAAATTCAGGGGTGCTACTGCGCGAGCCATTGATCTACAACATAAATATGCAAAGTTCACTTAGACTATTATTCAAGATAATGAGTTTAGTTAATCAAATTACTAAAGCTCCCACTCAAATTGACATCCCTCAGGTCATCTGAGTGTCACATGATCCAAATCCACCAACTCAAGTCCGATCATCACGTGAGTTGAGGTGGCTTCAATGGTGAACATCATTATGTTGATCATATCTACTATATGACTCATGTTCGAACTTTCGGTCTCTTGTGTTTCGAGGCCATGTCTGTACATGCTAGGCTCGTCAAGTTTAACCCGAGTGTTCTGCACGTGCAACACTGGCTTGCACCCGTTGTATGTGAACGTAGAGTCTATCACACCCAATCATCACGTGGTGTCTCAACAGGACGAACTTTCACAACGGTGCACACTCGGGGAGAACACAATTTTATCTTGAAATTTAAGTGAGGGATCACCTTATAATGCTACCGTCGTACTAAGCATAACAAGGTGCATAAAAGGATTAACATCACATGCAATTCATAAGTGACATGATATGGCCATGAACTTGTGCTTTAGATCTCCATCTTGAAAGCACCGGCATGATCTTCATCGTCACCGGCACAACACCATGATCTCCATCATCTTGATCTCCATCAACGTGTCGCCATCGAGGTTGTCACATCCCGCATGCTTCTACTACTATTGCTACCGTTTAGCGATAAAGTAAAGCATTATATAGCACTTAATGATTGACACGCAGGTCATACAATAATTAAAGACAACCCTATGGCTCCTACCGGTTGCCGTATTCATCGACATGCAAGTCGTGCAATTCTATACATCACATGATCATCTCATACATCACATATATCACATCATGTAATTGGCCATATCACATCACACCATACCCTGCATAAACAAGTTAAACGTCCTCTAATTGTTGTTGCATGTTTTACGTGGCTGCTACGGGTTTCTAGCAAGAATGATTCTCACCTACGCATAAACCACAACGGTGATACATAATTTGCTTTTCAACCTTCTCAAGGACTGCCTTTGTTGAATCCGATCCAACTAAAGTGAGAGAAACTGCCACCCGCAAGCCATCTAGGCAACAAGTTGCGTCGAGGGAACCGGTCTCTCGGAAGCGTACAAGTAATGTTGGTCCGGGCCGCTTCATCTCACAATACCGCAGAACCAAAATCCGACCAAGGAAGGAAGCAATCTAACCATCAATGCCCACAAACCTTTTGTGTTCTACTCGAGATCTCATCTACACATAGACCTAGCTCATGATGCCAATGTTGGGGAACGTTGCATGGGAAACAAAAAATTTCCTACGCACACGAAGATCTATCCATGGTGATGAGCATCTACGAGAGGGAGAGTGGATCTACATACCCTTGTAGATCGCTAAGCGGGAAGCGTTAAGAAACGCGGTTGGTGTAGTCGAACGTCTTCACGATCCAAATCGTCGTGCGTCCCGCGATCCAATAACGATCCGTCCCGCGATCCAATCACGATCCGTCCCGCGATCCAATCATGATCCTTCCCGCGATCCGATCACGATCTGTCCCACGAACTTGATCACGATCCTTCCGATCTAGCACCAAACGGACGGCACCTCCGCGTTCAGCACACGTACAGCTTGATGACGATCTCCACCGTCTTGATCCAGCAAGAAGGAGTGGAGAGGAAGAAGAGTTCTCCAGCAGCCTGACGGCGCTCTGGCGATGGTGGTGGAGCAATTCCGGTAGGGCTTCGCCTAAGCACTGCAGAAAAACCGATCTCGAGGAGAAACTATGCACTGGAGGAACGGCTAACACGTGGCTGAAAATCTAGTGCAAAAACCCTCAATACCACCAGTATATATAGGAGGAGAGGAGGAGAGGAGGCAGCTTGGCCTCCAAGCCTCCTAGGCTTCAGCCGAACTAGGAGAGGAGGAGTCCACCTCCTCCACTCCTAGTAGGATTAGGATTCATCCTTTTTTGCCTTTTTCCACCTTTTTCCTTTTGGGTTTTCTTCTCCAGACACATGGGCCTTGTGTGGGAGTTTCCACCAGCCCACTAAGGGCTGATATTCACTCTCCCACAGCCCATGAAGCCTCTTGGGTCGAAATACCCCTCCTGGAGGTATCCCGGTACACTACCGGCACTCCCACTACACTACCAATAAGCCCGGAACTTTTCCGGCGACCAAAACAGGACTTCCTATATATGAATCTTTACCTCCGGACAATTCCGGAGCTCCTCGTGACATCTGGGATCTCATCCGGGACTTCGAACAACCTTCGGTCACCACCATACATAACTCTATACTACCGAAACGTCACCGAACCTTAAGTGTGCGGACCCTGCGGGTTCGACAACTATGTAGACATGACCGAGACACCTCTATGGCCAATAACCAATAGCGGGACCTGGATGACCATATTGATTCCTACATATTCTACGAAGATCTTTATCGGTTGAACCTCTATGTTAGGGATTCAATTAATCCCGTATAACGTTCCCTTTGTTCTTCGGTATGTTACTTGCCCGAGATTCGATCGTCGGTATCTCCATACCTAGTTCAACCTCATTACCGGCAAGTCTCTTTACTCGTTCCGTAATACAAGATCCCATGGCTAACACTTAGTCACATTGCTTGCAAGGCTTGTTGTGATGTTGCATTACCGAGTGGGCCCTGAGATACCTCTCTGTCACACAGAGTAACAAATCCTAGTCTTGATCCATGCCAACCCAACAGACACCCTCGAAGATACCTATAGAGTACCTTTATAGTCACCCAGTTACGTTGCGACGTTTGATACACACAAAGCATTCCTCCGGTGTCAGTGAGTTGCATGATCTCATGGTCATAGGAACATATACTTGACATGCGGAAAACAGTAGCAATAAACTGACACGATCATATGATACGTTTGTAGTTTGGGTCTTGTCCATCACATCATTCTCCTAATGATGTGATCCCGTTATCAAATGACATCTCATGTCCATGGCTAGGAAACCTTAGCCATCTTTTGATCAACGAGCTAGTTCACTAGAGGCATACTAGGGACATTGTGTCTATCTATGTATCCACACATGTATCCATGTTTCCAATTAATACAATTCTAGCATGGATAATAAACGATTATCATGAACAAGGAAATATAATAATAAACACTTTATTTATTGCCTCTATGGCATATTTCCAACATTTCACTCAACTCAACAGTTGAGTCTGGAACTTTTCTGGCGACCAAAACAGGACTTCGTATATATGAATCTTTACCTCCGGACCATTCCGGAGCTCCTTGTGAAGTCCAGGATCTCATCCGGGACTCCGAAAAAACTTTGGTCACCACCATACATAACTCTATACTACCGAAACGCCACCAAACCTTAAGTGTGCAGACCCTGCGGGTTCGAGAACTATGTAGACATGACCGAGACACCTCTATGGTCAATAACCAATGGCGGGACCTGGATGTCCACATTGGTTCCTACATATTCTACAAAGATCTTTTATCGGTCGAACCTCTATGTCAAGGATCCAGTTAATCCCGTATGATGTTCCCTTTATTCTTCGGTATGTTACTTGCCCGAGATTAGATCGTCGGTATCTCCATACCTAGTTCAACCTCGTTACTGGCAAGTCTCTTTACTCGTTCCATAATACAAGATCCCGTGACCAACTCTTAGTCACATTGCTTGGAAGGCTTATTGTGATGTTGTATTACCGAGTGGGCCCTGAGATACCTCTCCGTCACACGGAGTAACAAATCCCAGTCTTGATCCATGCCAACTCAACAGACACCCTCGAAGACACCTATAGAGCACCTTTATAGTCACCCAGTTATGTTGCGACGTTTGATACACACAAGGTACTCCTCTGATATCTGTGAGTTGCATGATCTCATGGTCATGGGAACATATACTTGACATGCAGAAAACAGTAGCAATAAACTGACACGATCATAAGCTACGTTTGTAGTTTGGGTCTTGTCCATCACATCATTCTCCTAATGATGTGATCCTGTTATCAAATGACATCTCATGTCCATGGCTAGGAAACCTTAACCATCTTTCAATCAACGAGCTAGTTCACTAGAGGCATACTAGGGACATTGTGTTTGTCTATGTATCCACACATGTATCCATGTTTCTAATTAATACAATTATAGCATGGATAATAAACGATTATCATGAACAAGGAAATACAATAATAAACACTTTATTTATTGTCTTTTGGGCATATTTCCAACACCCTTATAGTCACCTAGTTATGTTGTGATGTTTGATACACCCAAAGCATTCCTACGGTATCCGGCAGTTGCAGAATCTCATGGTCTAAGGAAATGATACTTGACATTACAAAATCTCTAGCAGACGAATTATACGATTTTGTGTTATGCTTAGGATTGGGTCTTGTCCATCACATCATCTTTCTATTCCTAAATAGCTACAACCCACTAGCTATTTTTCCTAGACATGCAACTATGCCACAAGAGCACGTCATGCATGCAAGTCATAAATTACATTGTTTTTGCATTACTCAATGCATGCAAGCACCACATCATCAATCCATGCATGTTACTCACAAGTTTTTTTGCATTAGATTTTCTATTGAAAATATATGTGTTTGCCGGTTGCACCATACCTATGTAGTTTACATTCACACTGACATTTTTTAAGAGCAATTCATTTTTATACCCTTTGTATTTTCTTTGTTTTTAAACTTACATTTTTCTTCCCATTAGTTATAGATATTTTTAGCAACTTCTATGCATTCTTTTAGCAAGTTTCCCGCAGCAACGCGTCGGGGCATCATCTAGTTCTCCTAATGATGTGATCCCGTTATCAACGACATCCAATGTCCATGGTCAGGAAACCATGACCATCTATTGATCAAGCTAGTGAACTAGAGGCTCACTAGGGACATGGTGTGGTCTATGTATTCACACATGTATTATGGTTTCTGGTTAATACAATTATAGCATGAACAATAGACAATTATCATGAACTCCTTCATGCAAACTCCTTTATGCATTCCTTCCAAAGCAGCTATGTACTCTGCTTCACATGTAGATGCTGCCACGGTGCTTTACTTGCAATTGCACTAGCTGACTGCCCCACCATTCAAAATATACATGTATTCGGTTTGCGACTTCGAGTCATCCAGATCTGTGTCGAAGCTAGCATCAATGTAACCCTTTATAACGAGCTCTTCGGCACCTCCATAAATGAGAAACATATCCTTAGTCCTTTTTGGGTACTTAAGGATGTTCTTGCCCGTTGTCCAGTGTTCCATTCCAGGATCACTTTGGTACCTCCCTACCAAACTTATGGCAAGGTTCACATTAGGTCTGGTACACAACATGGCATACATAATAGAGACTATGGCTGTGGCATAAGGGACGACACTCATCTTTTCTCTATCTTCTGCTGAGGTTAGGCATTGAGCTGTGCTCAATCTCACACCTTGTGATACAGGCAAGAACCCCTTCTTGGACCGATCCATATTGAACTTCTTCAATATCTTGTCAAGGTATGTGCTTTATGAAAGACCAATGAGGTGTCTTGGTCTATCTCTATAGATCTTGATGCCTAATATGTAAGCAGCTTCTTCAAGGTCCTTCATTGAAAAACACTTATTCAAGTAGGCCTTTTCTGATTTCCAAAAGTTTTATATCATTTCCCATCAATAATATGTCATCCACATATAAAATGAGAAATGCTACAGAGCTCCCACTCACTTTCTTGTAAATACAGGCTTGTCCATAAGTCTGTATAAACCCAAACGCTTTGATCACCTCATCAAAGTGAATGTTCCAACTCCGAGATGCTTGCACCAGCCCATAGATGGAGCTCTAGAGCTTGCATACCTTGTCAGCATTCTTAGGATCGACAAAACCTTCTGGCTACATCATATACAATTCTTCCTTAAGGAATCCGTTAAGGAATGCCGTATTGACATCCATTTGCCAGATCTCATAATCATAAAATGCGGATTCTGACGGACTTCAGCATCGCTACGGGTGAGAAAGTCTCATCGTAGTCAACTCCTTGAACTTGTCGATAACCCTTAGCGATAAGCCGAGCCTTATGGACGGTCACATTACCATCTGCGTCAGTATTCTTATTAAAGATCCATTTATTTTCTATGGCTTGCCGATCATCAGGAAAGTCCACCAAAGTCCATACTTTGTTCTCATACATGGATCCTATCTCGGATTTCATGGCTTCAAGCCATTTGTTGGAATCCGGGCCCGCCATGGCTTCGTCATAGTTCGAAGGTTCACCATTGTCTAACAACATGATTTCTAGGACAGGGTTGTCGTACCACTCTGGTGCGGAACATGTACTCGTGGACCTACGAAGTTTAGTAGTAACTTGATCCGAAGTTTCATGATCATCATCATTAACTTTCTCTCTAGTCGGTGCAGGAACCACACAAACATTTTCCTACGCTACATTACTCTTTGGTCCGAGAGGGGGTAAAATTACCTCATCAAGTTCTACTTTCCTCCCACTTACTTCTTTCGAGAGAAACTCTTTCCCTAGTAAGGATCCATTCTTGGCAACAAAGATCTTGCCTTCGGATCTGAGATAGAAGGTATACCCAATAGTTTCCTTATGGTATCCTACGAAGACGCACTTTTTTGATTTGGGTTCGAGCTTTTCAGGTTGAAGTTTCTTGACATAAGCATCATATCCCCAAACTTTCAGAAATGACAACTTAGGTTTCTTCCCAGACCATAATTCATACGGTGTCGTCTCAACAGATTTAGACGGTGCCCTATTTAAAGTGAATGCGGCAGTCCCTAATGCATATCCCCAAAATGATAGCGGTAAATCAGTAATAGACATCATAGATCGCACCATATCCAATAGAGTGCAATTATGATGTTCGGACACACCATTACGCTGAGGTATGCCAGGTGGCGTGAGTTATGAAACAATTCCACATTTCCTTAAGTGCGTGCCAAACTCATGACTCAAATATTCTCCTCCACGATCAGATCGTAAGAACTTTATTTTCTTGTCATGTTGATTCTCTACCTCACTCTGAAATTCCTTAAACTTTTCAAAGGTCTCAGACTTGTGTTTCATTAAGTAGACATATCCATAGATGCTTAAGTCATCAGTGAGGGTGAGAACATAATGATGGCCACCGGGAGCATCAACGCTCATTGGACCGCATACATCGGTATGTATTATTTCCAACAAGTTGGTTGCTCGCTCCATTGTTCCGGAGAACGGAGTCTTAGTCATCTTGCCCATGAGGCATGGTTCACACGTGTCAAATGATTCGTAATCAAGAGACTCCAAAAGTCCATCTGCATGGAGTTTCTTCATGCGTTTGACACCAATATGACCAAGGCGGCAGTGCCAAAAGTATGTGGGACTATCACTATCAACCTTACATCGTTTGGTATTCACACTATGAATATGTGTAACATCACGTTCGAGATTCAATAAAAATAAACCATTGACTAGCGGGGCATGACCATAAAACATATCTCTCATATAAATAGAACAACCATTATTCTCGAATTTAAATGAGTAGCCATCTCGCATCAAACGAGATCCAGATACAATGTTCATGCTTAAAGCTGGTACTAAATAACAATTATTGAGGTTTAAAACTAATCCCGAAGGTAGATGTGGAGGTAGCATGCCGACGACGATCACATCGACCTTAGAACTATTCCCGACGCGCATCGTCACCTCGTTCTTCGCCAGTCTCCACTTATTCAGCAACTCCTATTTTGAGTTACAAATGTGAGCAACCGCACCAGTATCAAATACCCAGGAGCTACTACTAGCGCTGGTAAGGTACACATCAATAACATGTATATCATGTATACCTTTGACGTTGCCGGCCTTCTTATCCGCTAAGTACTTGGGGTAGTTCCGCTTCCAGTGACCGGTTCCCTTGCAATAAAAGCACTCAGTCTCAGGCTTGGGTCCATTCTTGGGCTTCTTCCTGGCAACTGATTTACCAGGCGCGACAACTGCTTTGCTGTCCTTCTTGAAGTTCTTCTTACCCTTGCCTTTCTTGAAACTGGTGGTCTTACCATCAACACTTGATGTTCCTTTTTGATCTCCACCTCCACTGATTTCAGCATCGAATATAACTCAGGAATGGACTTCTCCATCCCTTACATATTGAAGTTCATCACAAAGATCTTATAGATAGGTGGAAGCGACTGGAGAATTCTGTCAATAACCGATCATCCGAAAGATTAACTCCGAGTTGAGACAAGCGGTTGTGCAACCCAGACTTTTTGAGTATGTGCTCGCTGATAGAACTATTTTCTTCCATCATACAACTGAAGAACTTGTCGGAGACTTCATATCTCTCGACTCGGGCATGAGCTTGGGAAACCATTCTCAACTCTTGGAACATCTCATATGCTCCATCTTGCTCAAAACGCTTTTGGAGCCCCGGTTCTAAGCTGTAAAGCATGTCACACTAAACTAGGGAGTAATCATCACTACGCGACTACCAGGCGTTCATAACGTCTTGAGTTGCTGGTAAAATGGGTGCGTCACCTAGCGGTGCATCAAGGACATATGCTTTCTTGGGAGCTATGAGGATGATCCTCAAGTTACGGACGCAGTCCGTATAGTTGCTTCCATTGTCTTTTAGCTTGGTTTTCTCTAGGAATGCGTTGAAGTTGAGGGCAACATTAGCGTGGGCCATTGGATCTACAAGATAGATTGTAAAGACAATTTAGACTAAGTTCATGTAATCAAATTATTTAATGAAGTCCCACTCAGATAGACATCCCTCTAGTCATCTAAGTGATACATGATCCATATCGACTAGGCTGTGTCCGATCATCACGTGAGACGGACTAGTCATCAATGGTGAAGAGATCCATGCTAATCGCATATACTATATGACTCATGTTCGACCTTCCAGTCTCTCATGTTCCGAGGCCATGTCTGTACATGCTAGGCTCGTCAAGTCAACCTAAGTGTTTCGCGTGTGTAAATCTGGCTTACACCCGTTGTATGCGAACATTATAATCTATCATACCCGATCATCACGTGGTGCTTCAAAACAACAATCCTTCGCAACATTACACACTTAGGGGAACACATTTCTTGGAATTTTAGCGAGGGATCATCTTATTTATGCTACCATCGTTCTAAGCAAATAAGATGTAAAAACATGATAAACATCACATGCAAATCATAAAGTGACATGATATGGCCAATATCATCTTGCACCTTTAATCTCCATCTTCGGGGCGCAGCATGATCACCATCATCACCGGCACGACACCATGATCTCCATCATCGTGTCTTCATGAAGTTGTCTCGCCAAATATTACTTCTACTACTATGGCTAACGGTTAGCAATAAAGTAAAGTAATTACATGGCATTTTTGATTGACACACAGGTCATACAATAAATTAAGACAACTCCTATGGCTCCTGCCGGTTGTCATACTCATCCACATGCAAGTCGTGATTCCTATTACAAGAACATGATCAATCTCATACATCACATATATTTCATCACATCCTTTTGGCCATATCACATCACATAGCATACCATGCAAAAACAAGTTAGACGTCCTCTAATTGTTGTTGCAAGTTTTACGTGGCTGCTATGGGTTTCTAGCAAGACCGTTTCTTACCTACGCAAAAGCCACAACAGTGATATGCAAATTTCTATTTACCCTTCATAAGAATCCTCTTCATAGAATCCGATCCGACTAAAGTGGAAGAGACAGAAACCCGCTAGCCACCTTATGCAACAAGTGCATGTCAGGCGGTGGAAACAGTCTCACGTAAGCATACGTGTAAAGTCGGTCAGGGCCGCTTCATCCACAATGCCACCGAATCAAGATAGGACTAGTAATGGCAAGCAAATTGACCAAATCATCACCCACAACTACTTGTGTTCTACTCATGCATAGAATCTACGCATAGACCTAGCTCATGATGCCACTGTTGGGGAACGTAGTAATAATTCAAAAAAATCCTACGTGTCACAAAGATCAATCTTGGGGATGCTAGCAATGAGAGAGAGGGAGTGCATATTCATACCCTTGAAGATCGCTAAGCGGAAGCGTTGCAAAGAACACGGTTGATGGAGTTGTACTCACGGCGATTCAAATCGCGAAAGATCCGATCCAAGCGCTGAACAGACGACACCTCCACGTTCAACACACGTACAGCCCAGGGACGTCTCCTCCTTCTTGATCCATAAAGGGGGAGGAGAATTTGAGGGGGAGCTCCGGCAGCACGACGACGTGGTGGCGGTGGAGCTCGTGGTTCTCCGGTAGAGCTTCGCTAAGCACTACGGAGGAGGAGGAGGTGTAGGAGGGGGCAGGGCTGCGCCAGGTGCAAGGGGTGCAGCTCCCATGCGCCTCCCCACTATATATAGGGGTGGAGGGGGCTGGTTTCTTGCCCTCCAAGTCAATTGGGGCGTTGTCAAAGGTGGGAGGAAAGAAATCTCATCCTTTCCCTTCCCCACCGATTGTTATCCCCCTTTTTAGGGATCTTGATCTTATCCCTTCGGGATATGATCTTATTCCTTCTAAGGAGCGATCTTGGTGCGCCTTGACCAGGTGTGTGGGGCCTTGCCCCAACTACCCACGTTCATGTGGGTCCCCCCATGCAGGTGGGCCCCACTTCGGAACCTTCTAGAACCTTCTCGATACAATACAGAAAAATTCTAAACATTTTCCGGTGGCCAAAATAGGACTTCCCATATATAAATCTTTACCTCCGGACCATTTTCGGAACTCCTCGTGACGTCCGGGATCTCATCCAAGACTACAAACAACTTTCAGTAACCACATACAATTCCAATTACAACTCTAGCGTCACCGAACCTTAAGTGTGTAGACCCTACGGGTTCGGGAACCATGCAGACATGACCGAGACACCTCTCCGGCCAATAACCAATAGCGGGATCTGGATACCCATATTGGCTCCAGCATGTTCCACGATGATCTCATCGGATGTACCATGATGTCGGGGATCTAATTAATCCCGTATACATTCCCTTTGTCCATCGGTATGTTACTTGCCCAAGATTCGATCATCGGTATCCCTATACCTTGTTTAATCTCGTTATCGGCAAGTCTCTTTATTCGTTCCGTAACACATGATCCCGTGACTAACTCCTTAGTCACATTGAGCTCATTATGATGATGTATTACCGAGTGGGCCCAGAGATACCTCTCCATCACACGGAGTGACAAATCCCAGTCTTGATTCGTGCCAACCCAACAGACACTTTCAGAGATACCTGTAGTGCACCTTTATAGTCACCCAGTTACATTGTGACGTTTGATACGCCCAAAGCATTCCTACATCATCCGGGAGTTGCACAATATCATGGTCTAAGGAAATGATACTTGACATTAGAAAAGCTCTAGCAGACGAACTACACGATCTTGTGCTATGCTTAGGATTGGGTCTTGTCCATCATCATTCTCCTAATGATGTGATCCCGTTATCAACGACATCCAATGTCCATGGTCAGGAAACCATAACCATCTATTGATCAACAAGCTAGTCAACTAGAGGCTCACTAGGGACATGGTATGGTATCTGTATCCACACATGTATTACGGTTTCCGGTTAATACAATTATATCATGAACAATAGAAAATTATCATGAACAAGGAAATATAGTAATAAACATTTTATTATTACCTCTAGGGCATATTTCCAACATTCAAATCCTCGTATGCACCGCGGTAGCGGATGAAGTCATTAGGGCATGCATGTATCTTCTGCACCTCCAATCTTAGAGGGCATAGAACCTTCTTTGCTTCGTACGTACTGCCGGGAAATTCGTTATCCTATGGAAGCTTATTCTTCATTATTTTCAGTAGGGAACCAAATCCCTTGTCAGATACACCATTGTTTGCCTTCTATTGCAGCAATTCCAGTGTGGTACCGAGCTTTCTGTTGTCATCTTCGCAATTTGGGTAAAACCCTTTTTTGTGATCCTCTAACATGCGATCGAACTTCAACTTCTCCCTTTCACTTTCGCATTATCTCTGTGCATCAACAATGACCCGACGAAGATCATCATCGGGCACATCGTCTAGTTCCTCTTGATCTTCAGCTTCCCCCATTGCAGCATCACCGTATTCAGGGTGCGGGTAGTTGTCATCATTCTCTTCTTCTTCGTTGTCTTCCATCATAACCCCTCTTTCTCCGTGCTTGGTCCAAACATTATAGTGTGGCATGAAACCCTTCTCAAGCAGGTGGAAGTGAAGGGTTTTAGAGTTGGAGTAATCCTTTGTATTCCCATAGACAATACATGGACAATGCATAAAACCATTCTGCTTGTTTGCCTCAGCCGCTTCGAGAAAATTATGCAGGCCCTTAATATACTCGGAGGTGTGTCGGTCACCGTACATCCATTGCTGGTTCATCCGCATGTGTTATATAATAAAGTGTATTAAAAACCATTACAGAACATCATGAATAGAGAAGTGACCAAATTAATAGAAATTCATCATCACATTAAAGCCAAAGTACAGTAGTGACCAAAATAAATACATAAAGTTCATACATAGTTCTCATTATTGAACAACATATAGCTCTTTAGAGCATCTAATTAAAACATACATTGAAACTATGTAAAAAAATAAATGCAACAACAAATGCGATCATAACCGCAACTAAGGTACCAATTGATCCAACGGCATAATGATACCAAGCCTCAGCATGAATGGCATATTTTCTAATCTTTCTAATCTTCAAGTGCATTGCATAAATCTTGATCTTGTGATCGTAGACGACATCGGCAACATGCAACTCCAATTTCATCTGCTCCTCTTCAACTCTTTTTAATTTTTCTTTCAAGTAATTGTTTTCTTTTTCAACCAAATTTAATTTCTCGACAAGAATTTCTATGTCGATTGGAATTTCTGGTTCACATAACTCCTAGATAAAAACATCTATGTCACGTTGGTCGGCATAATTTTGATAAACACTAAATCAAACAAATAGTTATAAAAGATAATATACCACATCCGAATCATAGACAGGACGACGGCCGACGGGGGAGCATACCAAAACCATGGCACTATATAATAACAAACAATAATAAAATTAAGAAAATTGTACAAGCATCTACCTAAATCATACAAGTAAGAATTTTTTTTTCTTTTACAAAGAAGATAAGAACAAGAGGCTCACCATGGTGGTGCCGGCGACGAGATCGGCACGGGCGATCAACGACGGTGAGGACGGGGATGGGACAGGACAGACCACCAAACCTAGAAAAATCTTGAGGAAAATGGAGCTTGGAGGTCGAGCTTGGAGAGGAGAAAGCTTAAGTGTGACTCGGTCCTTTCATCGAACACCTCATATGCATAGGAGGTGAGAGCTAGAGCAACACACACCCAGACGCCGGTGTCCAAAAAAATAGAGTGTGAGTGGGCAGGGGCAGGGCAGGGTATATATAGGCTTATATCTTTAGTCCCAGTTGGTGGCCAGAATCGGGACAGAAAACGGACTTTTGGTCCTGGTTCCATCTACCAACCGGGACTAAAGGTGCTGGTCCAAGAGCTAGGTCCATTGGTCCTGGTTCTTGGCTGGAACTGGGACCAAAAATGTTAGAAAAATCGGGATCAATGACCTCCCAGGCCCTGGCCTCACGAACCGAGACTGATGGCCCCTTTAGTCCCGGTTCGTAAGTGAACCAGGATTATTGCCCTTATCATAGCCTAAACCAAAGCCCTGTTTTGTACTAGTGATGCCATGTCGATTTCAATGTTACTATGGTAGATGCGGTACTATGTTTAGCTTGATGATCAAACCATATGTAGTATGCTGCCATGGTACATGCATTGCCTTTGTTCAACTACCTTGATGCTAATAATTGAAGCATATGAACAATGAAGACCTTAGTTGAGCCATTGTTCTGCCTGAGGCCCAGATATTTCCCTCCAATGTTGAGGACTCCTAGTCAATTTCTCCTAATTCAGATGTCTTTGAGGGGCATGTTGTACCATTTTACATTTTGTAGTGGTGTCGATGCCTACCGCAGCTAGTAAGGTGGCCATTAAGGCTAGCAATGCATAGATGGGGGGTGTCAATGAAGGGGAACACAATGAAATGGCAACCTTTGCTATCCACCTTCGTCCCGAACATGATGTGTGATATCATCGCCAGTGGGCTGAGGGGTGATAAGGGCTTCAAGGAGGTGCACCTGAACATTGTCCTCGAGCATGTTCAAAGGACGTGGATGTCGCCTAGAGGGTGGTGAATAGGCGCTTTAAAATAATTACGTTTTAGGCTTGAACAAATGCGGAATAAAACTAACGTTTAATATGTCAAGCACAAAACCTAAAACAACTAGGCTGACCTATGTGCACCAACAACTTATGCGAAGCAAGATAACAACTAATTAATAGCAAGATATATATAACAAGAAACAATATGTCTATCACAAAGTAAACTGCACAAGTAAAGGGCTTGGGTAAGAGATAACCGAGGCACGCGGAGACAACGATGTATCCCGAAGTTCACACCCTTGCGGATGCTAATATCCGTTCGGAGTGGTGTGGAAGCACAATGCTCCCCAAGATGCCACTAAGGCCACCGTAATCTCCTCACGCCCTCGCACAATGCACGATGCCATGATTCCACTAAGGGATCCTTGAGGGCGATCATCGAACCCATACAAATGGTAACCCTTTGAGGGCGGTCACCGGTACACGTACACTTTAGCAACCCTTGGGGGCGGCCATCGGTACCCGTACAAATTGCTCGGGGCAACCTTCACAACCTAATTGGAGATCCCGACGCTTGCCCGAAGCTATACACAACAATGATTGAGCTTCGAGACACCACCAACCGTCTAGGGTGCCAAGGCACCCAAGAGGAACAAACTCTAGGGTGCTCAAACACCCAAGAGTAATAAGCTTCTCAACTTCACACTTCCACGTATCACCATGGATAACTCAAATCTATGCACCAAATGCAATGGCAAGGGCACATGGAGTGCCCAAGTCCTTCTCTCCCAAATCCCACCACAACAACTAATGCTATGGAGGAAATGAGAGGAAGAACGAAGAACTCCAAGATCTAGATCCAAGGGTTTCCCCTCACATAAAGGAGAAAGTGATTGGTGGAAATGTGGATCTAGATCTCCTCTCTCTTTTCCCTCAAGAACTAGCAAGAATCATTGGATGGATTGAGAGTTAGCAAGCTCGAAGAACACCAACAATGGGGAGGCAAACACGAGCTCAAAGGATGAGATCCATTGGGGAAGAAGACCCCGCTAAATAGGCGGGGGGGAATCCAACTAACGAGGATATGTACCTAGGGTAGGGTCCTAGGCAAGGCCCGCATACCCTACCTAAGGACACCACATGGGAGGACTTGAAGATCAAGCATGAACTTCTGAGTGGATCCCTGGAGACGCTCAAAACCACTCGACAGTAATCCACTCGGAGACTCCCACTCTCACTCGGCAGTCACGTGTCACTCGGAGGACCTCACTCTCATTCGACGCCAGAAGACCAGGAGCCATCATCAAGAGCCCAACGGGCAGATGTTGGTTCAATGGTCATTAGTAGCATTTACTATGTACGTTACCTGTAACGGCAGACTTTAACCCCACAACCAGGCCCTTAGATGCGGGACAATTATGAGGGGCAGCGAACTCTATATAAGTCGCCCCTCCTCTCCTGCACAAGGGTTTGCAACCATTGTAATCTTTACATTCCACACGACATAAAGCTCCCGAGCACTGAGACGTAGGGTTGTTACCTCCACGAGAGGGGCCTCAACTCATACATTCATGTGTACACCCTCGCTGTAGCTAGGACTCTGCCCTCTCCTTTCATACCCCTACCATCTACTGTCAGGCTTGTTCCCACGACAGTTGTCGCCCACCGTGGGGCAGGCGTCTAAGCAACTTCCGGCGAGGTTGCGATTTTCATCCTTCGACATGTCTTCCGGTGGTGTTTTTGCTCTGGGCCACGAGATCCGTTTCGGAGCGCTCACCTTCATCGCCAACGATTCGGCATGGCTCCAAGAAGCGCCTCTCGATGTCGAGGCGCTCCCGGTCCGTGGGGCCGCACACTTCCGCGCGAGTCCCTGCAGTGTGTTGCTGCGTCAGCCGTCGACTCCTTACGTGTCGGCTCCTATTGTTGTTCGCAATCGCAAGCGGTCTGGCCGCTCACGACTTCAGCGTTGGGTCGAACACGCAGCGGCGCGCCAAACTTCTTCACAGGTGGCAGCGCTCGAGCCCGCCGAGTCCCTTCACGGCGTGTTCGAGTCGGATTCTGATCCGTCCGACGTGCCTTTCGAGTGCGAAAGTTGTGATGATGCAGCGGAGGTCTTGATGGCGGGCTCTCATCAGAGTTCACTGCATGGCTTCGGCCGTGGCAAGCGCGAGGCTGGAGGTCCGTCGAAAGAGCAGCTGCGTCGCGACGAGGAGGTTCTTCATACTCCTATCGTCGGCGCGACTGCCGAGGCCCAAGCTTTGGAGGCCGCACGCATTCGTCTAGAAGAGCTCCAGGCAGAGATCGACGAGAGCGCTCGCTAGCGCCCGCCACGCCCTAGTCAACATCATCGACAGTTGTTTCCGACTGGATCTCGCGACTATGTTGAGGTATACCGAACTCCTGTGTTAAATGTTGTTGCTGCTGCTAGGATAGAGGATTCCATTCAGCCGTCCCAGTCAGAGGCTGGAAGAGGGCTGTTGCAGATCAGAGCACTGTTAGATGCAGCGCAACATCAGAATTCAGTAGTTTCTCAGTCCCATAACAGAATATACAGCAACTCACCCAAGGTAGAGAACGTTCAGTCGGCACACAGCCTGGATCACCCTTGCGTCGTCGAGGCGGCGGTTTTCGTGAAGGGCAAGACAGAGATCAGCATCACCGCGAAGACCCCCATCGAGTGCCCACTCCTCCGCGGAGTGGTCCGTACGCGCCCTGGTGCCAGGACGACAGGCACTCCTTCGGTGGTGAGCGGGACACGGACTTTGATGCTCGCACCTACCTTGTTTAGAAGCGGATCGACAAGATCAGAGCCTACAGAGAAGGACACGACAGAGATGTTCCGAGTGGAAGCTCAGCTGTGGTGTCTGGTCCCAAGTGTTTTAGCAGAGCTATACGTTCTGCAGAGATCCCCCCCCCCAATTTCAGAATGGCGGTGGGAATCGGAAAGTTTTCTGGTGAAACAAAGCCAGAGACTTGGTTAGATGATTACCGAGTGGCTGTGCAGATTGGCGGCGGAAATGACAATGTTGCAATGAAGCACCTGCCCCTCATGTTGGATGGTTCAGCTCGAGCTTGGTTGAATCATTTGGCTCCCTCTAGCATACATTGTTGGGAGGATCTTGCCCGAGTGTTTGTCCGGACCTTTGAGGGTACTTGCAAGCGCCCGGCAGGTCTGGTCGACTTACAGCACTACGTCCAGAAGCCCAATGAAACCTTGAGAGATTATATTCAGCGATGGTCCACTCTACATCATACTGTGGAGAATGTGTCGGAACACCAGGCTGTTTGTGCTTTCAAGGCCGGTGTGAGATACAGGGAGTTGTACCTGAAGTTCGGGCGCACGGGTGATATTTCACTTGGCAAGATGATGGAAATCGCCACTCGATACGCCAATGGCGAGGAAGAAGACCGCCTCCATAGTGGCAAAGGAAAGGCTGTCGCCAACGAGTCTGGCGGCGGCAACAATCGGAAACAGAAGCAGAAGGCTGAAGACCGACTCCGTAGAGGTAGTGGCACTGGCGGCTCAGTTGAAGAACAAGGGCAAAGCCAAGGCTCAATATGTTCCCAAGAAAGGGAAAGGTCAGTCAGGAATTGACATCATGGATCAGCCGTGTGTAATTCACACGAGGAAAGATTTAGAAGGCAACCTGATTTTGCCCAAGCACACCACTCGACAGTGTCGAACCCTTATCCAGTAGTTCAAGGGAGACCAGTCGAGTGAGAAATCTCCCGAAAAGGGGGATGAAGATGAGGAAAAGGAAACATTCCCGGATGTCACTAAAACTCTGGTGATCTTTGCTGATGTCGAGAGCAAGAGTCGTCTAAAGGTCATCAACAGAGAGATCAACATGGTTGTGCCAGACACCCCCACCTACCTCAAATGGTCCCAATATGCTATCACATTCAACCAAACAGACCATCCTGCTCGTGTGGCCACTCCCGGTCGGCAGGCTCTGGTAGTTGATCCGGTGGTGTAGGGGACTCGACTCAGAAAGGTCCTCATGGACGGCGGCAGTGGCCTGAACATTCTATATGCAAATACTCTGAGAGGGACGGGCATTCCGATGTCCCGTTTGAGCGAGAGCAGCATGCAGTTTCATGGGGTCATCCCAGGAAAGAAGGCCAAGTCACTCGGCCAGATAGCATTGGATGTGACATTCGGAGATGACAAAATTTCCGAAAAGAAAAGTTGACATTTGAAGTCATGGATTCAAGAGTGCTTACCACACCATTTTGGGTCGACCTGCTTATGCATGTTTCATGGCCCGACCATGTTACGTGTATCTCAAGTTGAAAATGATAGGCCCTAAGGGCATGATCATGGTCACTGGCAATTGACAGCGGGCCGAAGAGTGCCTCCAGCAAGGCTCCAGGATCGCCGATCAACAGATGGCCATGGTCGATCTGGAGGAGTACAAGAAAACCGCTGACCCTGCTGATTTGCTCCGTGCAAAGAAGCCGGCTTCCGAGTCGACATTTCAGTCGGCAGGGGAAGGAAGAAGGTGCACATCCACCCGACGGATCCACATGTTGCCCCGACGAATATCTCAACAACACTCGACAGCAAATAGGAAGCCAAGCTCATCCAGTTCCTCCCTGAGAACTGGGATATCTTCGCATGGAAGCCTGCTGACATGCCGAGGATTCCCACGGAGCTGGCTAAGCACCGTTTGCGAGTGGATCTGAAAGCCAAGCCCGTCAGGGAGCATTTGCGTTGATCCGCGCCGAAGAAGCGCAAGGCAATCGGAGAAGAGGTGGCCCGTCTCTTGCAAGCCAAGTTCATTCGGGAGATTTACCACTCCGAGTGGCTCTCGAATGTTGTGATGGTGCCAAAGAAAGATAAGTCGTTGCACATGTGCATTGACTTCAAACATCTCAATAAGGTGTGCCCAAAAGATCATTTTCCGCTCCCCACATAGATCAAATTGTTGACTCGACAGCGGGGTGTGAGCGTTTATCGTTTTTGGATGCTTATTCTGGGTACCATCAGATCCGTTTGTATGGCCCGGACGAAATAAAGACAACCTTCATCACCCCATCCGGGTCCTTTTGTTACATCACCATGCCTTTTGGTCTCAAGAATGCTGGCGCTACTTTTATGCGCATGATTCAGAAATGTTTACTTAACCAGATTCCCTGGAATGTCGAAGCATACATGGACGACATTGTGGTTAAGTCCCGCAAAGGTTCCAACCTACTGGCTGACTTGGCCGAGACATTCGCCAATCTGAGGCGATTCGACATAAAGCTGAATCCGGCTAAATGTACCTTCGGCATCCCTAGCGGCAAGCTGCTCGGTTTTCTCGTTTTCGAGTGAGGAATTGATGTCAATCCTGAGAAGATCAGCGCCATCACCTGTATGAGGACTCCTGTGCGAGTGCACGACGTTCAGAAGCTCACATGTTGCTTGGCGGCATTGAGTCGATTCATTTCTCGCCTTGGTGAGAAGGCTCTGCCCTTATATCAGTTGATGAAGAAGTCTGACACGTTCAACTGGACTCCTGAAGCCGAAGCAGCGTTTGTTGAGCTCAAATCCCTGCTCTCCACCCAGCCGGTGCTTGCCGCTCCTGCCAGCAAAGAGCCCTTTCTCCTGTACATCGCGGCCACAAATCAGGTCGTCAGTACAGTGCTGACTGTCGAGCGAGAAGAGGAGGTTAAAGCCTATAAAGTCCAGCGGCTAGTTTATTATGTCTCGGGAGTATTGTCCCCCTCAAAGCAAAGATATCCACACTATCAGAAGCTGGTGTATGGTATTTACCTGTCAGCGAAGAAGGTGGCACACTATTTCCAAGACCACTCGATTTCAGTCATCAGTGATGCTCCTTTGTCTGAGATTTTCAATAATCGCGACGCATCAGGTCGAGTGGCTAAATGGGCAATTGAACTTGGACACTTTGACATCAGATTCGAAGCCAAGAAAGCAATCAAGTCCCAAGCATTGGCAGATTTCATGGCCAAGTTGACTGAGCAGCAACAACCCATCCAAGTTCACTCAACGCATTGGACAATGTTCTTCGACGGCTCAAAGATGTTGAATGGGTCCGGTGCTGGTGTTGTCTTGATATCTCCCAGGGGCGACAAGCTTAGCTATGTCTTGCAGATTCACTTCGATTCCTCCAACAATGAGGCAGAGTATGAAGCACTTTTGTATGGGTTGTGCATGACTATCTCACTCGGCGTCAAGCGCCTGATGGTTTATGGCGACTCAAATTTGGTGGTGAATCAAGTGATGAAAGAGAGGGATGTTAGAAACCCCGCTATGACTAGATATTGCAATGCAGTCCGAAAGTTGGAGAAGAAATTTGATGGCCTGGAACTTCATCACATTCTCCGACTGAAAAATCAAGCGGCCGATGGGCTGTCCAAGATTGGTTCCACTCGATGAGCCGTCCCCAGCGGTGTGTTTCTAGAACACTTGCACACTCCTTCGGTTCAAGAAGATCCCTTCACCGAAGAGCCCCCACAAGCTTTGAGTTCCTCTAACTCGACTGAAGTCGATGTTCCTGCTGTGATTGACCTGGTCATGCAGATTCTGGTTATCATTCCCGACTGGACTGTGCCATATATTGGCTATATCCTCAGACAAGAGCTCCCTGAAGATGAAGCAGAGGCTCGACAGATTGTGCGCAGATCCAAGGCTTTCACTGTAATAGGAGATCAGTTATTCAGAGAGAGTGTGACTGGTGTCACCCGGCGCTGCATTTCCCCCGAGGAAGGTCTGATAATTCTGGATGAGATTCACTCGGGAACTTGCGGCCACCACGCGTCTTCAAGGGCAATTGTCGCTAAAGCATACCGAGCTGGTTTTTACTGGCCACGAGCTAATGAGATGGCTAAGGACATCGTTGATCGCTGTGATGGTTGTCAGTTCTATGCGAACCTGTTGCGCAAGCCGGCGTCTGCTCTGAAGACAATTCCTCTCGCCTGGCCGTTTGCGGTTTGGGGACTCGACATGGTTGGCCCCTTTAGACCCGAAAAAGGAGGACTCACCCACTTGTTGGTAGCAGTCGACAAATTCACCAAGTGGATTGAAGCCAAGCCCATCAAGAAGCTGAATGCCCGAACGTCGGTCATGTTCATGAGGGAGATCATTATCCAATACGGCATCCCGCACAACATCATCACAGACAACGGCACTAATTTTGACTCGGAAGAATTCAGGAGATTCTGTAACTCCCAAGGCACCCGAGTGGATTATGCTTCTGTTACGCATCCTCAAACCAATGGGCAAGTCGAGCGGGCTAATGGTCTCATTCTGCAAGGTCTGAAGCCTCGTCTCATGCGTGATTTGGATCATGTTGCCAGGGCCTGGGTAACTAAGTTGCCGTCTGTCTTGTGGGGACTGAGGACAACACCTAATCGGTCGACTGGACGAACTCCTTTCTTCCTTGTCTATGGTGCTGAAGCCATATTGCTGACTGACTTGGCCCACAATTCGCCTCGAGTGGAGTTGTACTCTGAAGCTGAAGCTGAACAGGCCAGACAGGATGGGGTAGATCTTCTGGAGGAGGAGCGAGAGATGGCTCTGATCCAAACTACTGCCTATCAGCAAGACCTGCAGCGCTTCCATGCAAAGAATGTCAAGAGTCGGGCGTTCCATGAAGGAGATTTGGTGCTCCGAGTGATTCAACAACAACCTCACAAGCTTGCTCCTGCGTGGGAAGGCCCTTTTGTCGTCACTAAGGTGCTAAACAATGGAGCCTATCACATGTATAATCTCATGAAGCAGATAGATGAACCACGAGCTTGGAATGGAGATCTGCTCCGGCGTTTTTACACTTGAGACAAGAGTTTTCTGATGTAATAAGAATACTTCATCAATGCAATTCACATTTCTGCAATTTGTATTGTCGACTCCGATCGTACAGTTACATTCTTGGGGATACTCCGAGTGATGAGCAACCCTCACACTCGGGGGCTTAGCTGCGAACATGTTTTGCCTAAGTTTAAAACTCTGTCGGGTGGATAGCAGTCCATTCACTTGATGACCTATTTGTGAATCCGTCTTCGTTTAGGTTTAAAAAATACTCCGAGTGATGAGCAACCTTCACACTCGGGGGCTTAGCCACGAAATACATTTTGCCTAAGTTAAAAATCCAGTCGAGTGGATAGTAATCCATTCACTCAACGACTTAGCTGTGAATCGACATTTGCCTAAGTTCGAAAATAATCCAAGTGATGAGCAATCCTCACACTCAGGGGCTTAGCTGCGAAACACGTTTTGCCTAAGTTAAAAACCTCATCGAGTGGATAGTAATCCATTCACTCGACAACTTAGCCACGAATCGACATTCACCTAAGTTCAAAAATACTCCGAGTGATGAGCAATCCTCACACTCGGGGGCTTAGCTGCGAAATACATTTTGCCTAAGTAAAAAATCTAGTCGAGTGGATAGTAATCTATTCACTCGACGACTTAGCTGCGAATCGACATTCGCCTAAGTTCAAAAATACTTCGAGTGATGAGCAATCCTCACACTCGGGGGCTTAGCTGCGAAATACATTTCGCCTAAGTTAAAAATCTAGTTGAGTGGATAGTAATCCATTCACTTGACGACTTAGCTGCGAATCGACATTCGCCTAAGTTCGAAAATTCTCCGAGTGATGAGCAATCCTCACACTCGGGGGCTTAGCCGCGAACACGCTTTGCCTAAGTTAAAAACAAACCCAGTCGAACAGATGATTGAAAGCCAAAGCACGAGTAAAATCCAAAAGGGTAAAACCACAGATAAACGTCTTGTGCAAAAGCAAATGTGCTCAGGCCTAAGGCCTGAATGAAGTTTTAAGGAAACAATTCCACTCGGCATGCCAAGGCAAATTTAACTGTTTCTTCCAAAGACCAAGTTTTTAAACAGGAGACGGACTGGCGGGCTCGACGAAGGTGTCCAAGTCGATGCCGTCGGCGATTCTAGTGTCTACCTCGATGAAGGTTTCCATGAAGTCCTCGAACTGGAGTTTCTTCGTGTTCACCACCTGGAGCTCCTTCAGCTTCTCCTCCCTCACGTCCCTACAGTGGACCCTGACAAGTGATAATGCCACGTCGGCCCCGCAGTGAGCAGCATATTTTTTCCAAGCTTGCACTCGACTGGGAAGTTCATCCAGGCGAGCCATTACATAGTTGAGGTCAAGTTGAAGTGTGTCCTCGGGCCATAGCTCCTTGTCGATTCTCTCCATGGCAGATTTCAGCTGAGTGATGTAGGCCTGGACACCTTGGAGCCAGAAGTTGAGCCGCACCATGTTCATCGCCACTGCATCAGCAATTGGCACTTAGTAGGGTCAAGATTGGGCTCAATCTCCTCTGTTTCTTTGTCAAAGTCCTGGCAGAAGTCTGTTGAAGAAGGGGGAATAGGAAGAGAGTCGGTGAACTGCAACCCTCAATTTTTTTTGCAAATGTCAATCGACAGAAAACACTCACCGTCGAGCAGAAGATACATCTTCCTCGAGAGTTCGCCCAGATACTTCTGTAGGCCATTACCCCTCTTGGTTAGTTGCTCAGCCTTCTTGACAAGGTCCGCTCGCTCCTGCTTCAGCTTGGTGTTCTCGTCCTCCAGCTTCTTGGCAGCCGCCAGCTTCTGATCCACGGCTTCAGTCCTTTCCTTGGCCGCTCGTTGTGCGTCAGCGAGCGCCTTGTACTTCTCCTCCAGCGCCTTCTTCATGGAATCTAAAGAAACAACACTTTTGAGTCACGCTCGGAGTCAATGGTTTTCATTGCGTATGTCTGTTCGAGTGAGACCACTCGGTTCAAAACATGAAGAGTGAAGAGGAGAATGCAAAAGGTCGGCAGTAATTACCTCCCAAAGTCTTCATCTCCGCACGCACTCGCTCTAGAGCATTGTTGGCGACCGCCAGATCCACCTACAGCCGATTCCATTCATCCTCCACGTCCTTGTACTCCGCCCCAAGTTCACAAGCCCTCTGGAATCAATACAAGACAGAAATTCAATTGACGAGTGACGTTCGGGACAGTCGACTGGGTATCGAACACCGGCGAATGACTATCTTAGAAGAATTCGAGCAGAAAGTCCACTCGACATGTCGAGTGGCTCTGGCGCTTAGCGCGCCATAAACAAATTCAAAAGTTGTCTCTATTAAGACCCCTGCCAGTGCAAGCACTCGACAGCGGTCTCGAGGACTACACCCATTGGGTGCTCTAAGAGCTCCCCCACTGAGATGGTTAACTCTCGATCCGTCGAGTAACTCGTCAGAAAAAAAACACTCGACATGTCGAGTGGCCCTAGTACCATGCGTACGACAAGTTTTCAAATATTCGACAAGGCCAGCCCTGTCACGACACCCGACCCGTTGAGGGAGGCGCCTCCCTACACTATGAAGTGTAGTCTATCCTTATGCAGCGTCATATCATGGTTTGCCAATAATATCGATGAAACCTGCAAGGTGGCTACGGAGTGGTGTGATTCAAGGCGAAATGTATCTTGTATACAGCAGACTCTAAGACCCTTGCCGATACAAGCACTCGACAGCGGTCTCAGGGACTACACCCACTGCGTGCGCTAAGAGCACCGCCACTGAGACGGTTAACTCTCAATCCGTCGAGTAACTCGTTAGAAAAAAACACTCGACATGTCGAGTGGCCCTAGTACCATGCGTATGACAAGACAAGGTCAGCCTTGTCACGACACTCGACATGTTGAGTGACGCACCTCCCCACTCTATGAAGTGCAGTCTATCCTTATGCAGCGTCATATCATGGTTTGCGAATAGTATCCATGAAACCTGCAAGGTAGCTATGGAGTGGGGTGGTTCAAAGCAAAGTGTATCCTGTATACTATAAACTCTAAGACCCCTGCCGATGCAAGCACTCGACAGCGGTCTCGGGGACTACACCTAGTGGGTGCGCTAAGAGCGCCCCCACTAAGACGATTAACTCTCGATCCGTCGAGTCACTCGTCAGAAAATTCACTCGACATGTAGAGCACCCTAGTACCACGCATACTATCAACCCCAATCCTACTCAACTACGATCCGATCTATGCGAGTGGAGAAAGTCCAAACATTCTACAGCAATCACCCAGTGGGTGTACATCGGCCAAGAGAAGACATGAATTCAATCGACAATGGACTTACAATCAAACTTACTCGAACATTGGTACGGAGGGCTACGCTGACGTCAAAAGCCAGTTTGTTGGCCTCGTACGCCTCCTTGGTCCTCAGCATGAGCTGCTCCGCACAGAGAAAGGGTCCTAGGCAAGGCCCGCATACCCTACCTAAGGACACCACATGGGAGGACTTGAAGATCAAGCATGAACTTCCGAGTGGATCCCTGGAGACGCTCAAAACCACTCGACAGTAACCCACTCGGAGACTCCCACTATCACTCGACAGTGGCGTGTCACTCGGAGGACCTCACTCTCATTCGACACCAGAAGACCAGGAGCCATCATCAAGAGCCCAACGGGCAGACGTTGGTTCAATGGTCATTAGTAGCATTTACTACGTACGTTACCTGTAACGGCAGACTTTAACCCCACGACCAGGCCCTTAGATGCGGGACAATTATGAGGGGCAGCGAACTCTATATAAGGTTCGCAACCACTGTAATCTTTACATTCCACATGACATAAAGCTCCCGAGCACTGAGACGTAGGGTTGTTACCTCCACGAGAGGGGCCTGAACTCATACATTCATGTGTACACCCTCGCCGTAGCTAGGACTCTACCCTCTCCTTTTGTACCCCTACCATCTACTGTCAGGCTCGTTCTCATGACACCAATCGTTACCCCCACAACCCACACACAAGTGGTAGTACCGCCCCTGGGAGCGGCACTACCGCCCACACACAGAACTCAGCAGGAAAAGGGGCAACACTAGTACTTCTTAGTACTACCACCCCTACTACCGCTCAGGTGGCACTGATCACCAGACACAGACAAGGTAGTGTCTGGTGCCCCGCGTGAGGAGCCAGACCCCCCCAACAGTACTACCTCCCTCGGGAGATAAACAAAGAACCAGAGCAACCAGATGGGAACAATAAAACCAGAACTGCCATAACCTTCGCATATGAGCTCTGAATTAAGCAAACTCAAGCTTGTTGGATTCAGGACGACAAGAGCTATCCAATAGCGAGCAGTAATCTTAAGAAGAGGTAGTATGAAAATGCCAATGATATAGAGATGTGAAACCTCTATGAATGAAGAACTGGCAAAAACTCCAACATCGAAAACATCATAGAAGATGCATATGGACTCCGTTTTCGATGAATTTGAGCTTGTCATGAAGCTGACCATAAGCTCAAGAACCCACATAGATAAAAGCCAATCAAGAACCAAGAAAGATGATGATGCTAAGAATGCAATGGTTTGAGCACTCAACGAACGATACGATCAAGCTACTCCCTAGCAACGGCACCAGAAATTCCTTTTGATATGGCTTGAGACTGTGTCGGTATTTTCCCAAAGAGGAAGGGATGATGCAACACAACTACGATAAGTATTTCCCTCAGTTAAGAAACCAAGGTATCAATCCGTGGAGGAAGACCAAGCAACTATGTAAATGGCACCTGCAAACAAAGAACAAATACTTTCAACCCGACACGTAAGAGAGGTTGTCAAGCTTGTGGTAAAAAGATAGATTAGATTGTAATAGGTTTGGAAAATATATCTCACAAGAACACAAAATAAAAGAAGTAAACAAAAAAGTGCAGCAAAGTATTTTTGGGTTTTTGGATTAATAGATCTGGAAACAAAAGCGACAAAAAGATAGATCGGAAAGCAATATGTTAGAAAAGTAGACCCGAGGGTCGTAGGTTTCACTAGTGGCTTCTCTCATTAGTATAGCACATGGTGGGTAAACAAATTACTGTTGGGCAATTGATAGAAGATCAAATAATGATGACGATATCCAAGAAATGATCATTATATAGGCATCACATCCAAGATAAGTAGACCGAAACGATTCTGCATCTACTACTATTACTCCACATATCGACCGCTATCCAAGATGCATCTAGTGTATTAAGTTCATGGAAAAAGGGAGTAATGCAATAAGAAGGATGACATGATGTAGACAAGATATATTCATGTAGAAATAGACCTCATCTTGTCATCCTTAATGGCAACGATACATGCGTGTCTTGTTGCACCTTCTGTCAGTGGGAAAGGACACCGCATGATCGAACCCATCACAAAGCACCTTTTCCCATGGCAAGAAAAATCGATCTATTTGGCCTAACTAAACCAAAGATTCGAAGAAGAAATACAAAGCTATAAGTAATCATGCATATAAGAGATCAAGGAAGACTCAAATAATATTCATGGATAGAAACTGATCACGAACTCAAAATTCATCGGATCCCAACAAACACACCACAAAAAGTCAGTACATCAATTAGATCTCCAAGAGACCATTGTATTGAGAATCAAAAGAGAGAGAGAAAGCCATCTAGCTACTGCCTACGGACCCATGGGTCTATGGTGGACTACTCACGCATCACCGGAGAGGCACCCATGAAGACGATGCACCCCTCCGCGATGGTGTTAGATTGGATCTCGTGGTTCTGGAACTTGCGGCGTCTGGAATTGTGTTTCGTCGACTCTCCTAGTTTTTTTGAATATTTGGGTATTTATAGAGTTGATAGGCGGTGGAGAGGCGTCCCGAGGTGGGCACAACCCGCCAGGATGCGCATGTGGCCTCTGGCACGCCCTTGTGTCTTGTGCTCTCCTCGGCCCTCCTCTCTGGCACTTCTTTGGCCCACTGGATGTCTTCTAGCCCCAAAAAAATCTCCAAAAAGTTTCACGGTGTCTGGGCTTCGTCTGGTACTGATATTCTATGAAGTAACAAACAAGCAAAAAACAACAACTGACACTTGGCACTATGTCCATAGGTTAGTCCCAAAAAATGATATAAAGTTGCTATAAAATGATTGTAAAACATCCAAGATTGATAATATAACAGCATGGAACAATAAAAAATTACAGATATGTTGGAGACGTATCAGAGACCCAGATGGGTCCAAGTGCCCAAGCTAGAGACCTTAGCGGTGCACAATGGAATCAGACCACCTTCACCATTCTGTTGGAGGCTGAGCACTACCAAGTGATGATGTCCTGGACCAGGGGTACTTACCATGTCGTCTCCCGGCCATGGTCACAAAGGAAGCAAGGATGATGACATTACGATCCTTAATTATATCTTTTTGTTCCGTTTCTTTTATTTTATCTACCTATCAATTCCCACCATACCGTGCAATTTTATCTTGTTACTAATAAGACAAGAAACTTACAACCTTCTTGACGCGATGGGAGCATGTTTGTTTTTGTGTTTTGTGTGGAGGTACCGGTGACTTTGTTTGATGGAAGAGCTCCTTTAGATTCAATAAAAAATGGTTATTTACTAAGGGCAATAGTTATTTCTAGGTTACTTCATAATTGTACTTGAGCGTTACTCAACCACTCTTACGAGAGAGCAATCACCCTTTACCATGCATGTCAATGTTTTATTTTGCTTTTGGCACATGAAAAATTTGAGAGATAGAAATTTCCGAGAAAATCTACACGTCATTACATTTTTTTTTCAAAAGCGGCCATGTTTTTAGAGACCAAACCCTAAATTTTCCATGTGTCCATGGCAACTTGCTAAACTTTTGCCATCTTTTCTATTTAAAGAAGAATTTTCCTAATTTTGCCATGTGCCCAATTTCAATTTTTAAAACCTCTCATCTTATAGAGAACAAGGAGCCGTTTGGATTGCGCCTGCCCTGCCAATCGATGGCACGCCAAAAAATTGGTGAAAGAATCGACTGCCGCTGCCTTGCCAAATAATTGGCTGTAGTGAACTGGAAGTACCGAAGGGGCTGGGGCGAGCCAAATTATTGGACCTCAACCAAATGCACGCCATAGCCTGGTAAACTACCAAGTATTTGGTCGGGGACGTCACGGCTATGATCCAAACAGGCCCCAAAATTCCTAAAACTTGCAATGTGTAGCAAGTTCCTAAATTTTCCATCTTTTTAAAAGAATGCAATCCCTATCTTTGCCATGTGCCCATTACAATTTGCCAAAAACTTGCTATGTGTTGGTGGCAAGTTCCTAAATTTTTCATCGAACACAGTACAAACGCAAGCGCTCATATACACGCGCACACTCATTCATATAAACGCACACACGCACACTCTACACTTATGAGCAACTTTGAGACCGAGTCGACATATCATCTTGATATTTACGAAGTCACCGTAGGCGCCTTGTCGTCGACGGGAACGTCTCCTCTCACTAAAAGCATATCGTCGAAAATTCCGAAATAAATCCAGGAATAATGCAAGCACCAGGACTTGAACCCTGGTGGGCTCAGGATACCACTGTCCCTCTAACCATCCAACCACATGTTGGTTTGCAATTTTCCATCTTTTTATAAAAAGCCATCCTTATATTTGCCATGTGCCCATTAGAAATTGCCAAAAACTTGCCATGTGTTTTTAGTAGAGCAAATTATCTTAATTTTTTAATGTGCCCGTTGCAAATTCCTAATTTTCCCCCCACATTTTCCATGATCTACAAAGGTGTTTTGCCATGATGTTTTGGAGCATGGCAATTTTTCTTAATGGACCGTGGCAAAATGTTTTTTGGGCCATAGCAAATTTACCGAATAATCCATGGTTTATTGTCTAGCATGGCAAAATTATTTTTGTACTATGTAAAATTCATATTTGGACTATGGAAAATTTATAACTGGACCATGGCAAATTCATATTTTGTATTACTTTAAATTTATTTGTTGGACCATGTCAATAGTTTGTTTATTATTTTACACCATGAAAATTTTATTAAGTACACCATGATAGTTTTTTGTAGGTAACATTTCACTTATATTATCTATACCATGACAATTGTTTTATTTATATCATGAAATTTTTATTTAATTAGGTCATTGTAGTTTATTTGTAGGTACCATTGCAATTTTTCATTATGTACACCATGCCATCTTTTTAGACCATGATAGTATTGTTGTAGTCAAATTGTATGACCATGGGTAATCTTTCTTATAATAGTCCAATGTCAACCTTCCGGTAATTTTGTTTTTCTTAAGTCGTGGCAAATAGAAAATCGTTGCAATTCTGCTAGGTGCTTGTGTTCACCTTTTCTTTACATACTCCGTCCATCCACATAATTAGAGCCTAATGTGTTTTTTAAGATTGCCTTTGACTAATGATAGATTAATAGTATGTGAGATGTATTATGTGAAAATTATATTATTAGAAGCTTCTTTCACGTATGAATTTGAAGGAATGATTTATGTAGCTTGCATGCCATATATTATTACTCTACAAGATGTGATCAAAGTTAGCCTCGAAAAAAGTGTATATATATTATTATGTGGTGTTACATATAGTACTTTATCATTGTAAGTATGTTCATATATTATATATAAAATAATCCAAAGAGAATTACATGAAAAAATTGCAAGTTGGCCATAGTTTTTATTATATTATTAAAATACATATATATTTATATGTAAAAAGAAACATACTCAAAATACGATGTATACTACCTAAATATTCTTATATACCACATACTACGCATACATACTCTTCGATTTGATAAATATTACATAAAACATACGTACAAAACTCTAGTGATGGTAACTACCACCGATGGTGATTGCCATGTATTAGCTTATAAAATTGCAATGTTATAATTGTTAAACTACCACACAAATAAATACATACAGAAGGAAAAATGCCATGATAGAGTACAACTGGCAAAAATTTCATGGTCTACTCGCAAATTTTATATATTTTCTTTTAGTTTTTTCTATTCATACGAATTTTTAGATTTTGGTCGCATTTTATTGTAAATTTCCCCCGTTTTTAAGTTAGTTTCTGCATTTTTTCTTGTTTATAAACTACCTACATGGGCTTTTCCTTTGTTACTTTTTTTTTGAGATGCTTTTCTTTTATCACTCGTGCTACCATTTTTTTAAGGGTCGCCAAGTGTAGCTACAAAGGCCCAAAGGGAAAAGCCTCCAGGGCCGCTGGGAGCAATCGTTTCGTTCGCTCCTGCCTAGCCCGATTCGCCGAGGGGCCCATTAGCTGAGAGCACGACAACCGCTGCAACGGCGGAACCCTTTCTCGCCCCTGCCCCTCTCGCCGTTCGGCGCTTCCGCCGACCGCTCCTCTCGCGGAGCCCAGGTGCGCCGCCGCCCCCTCCTCCAGAGGCGGCGCGTGGTGTCTTCCGCCGGTCGATTCTCCCGCGGAGTTCAGGTGCCCCGCCTCCCCCTTCCCCTCCTCCGCCCCCCCCCCCCCCCACCCGGCGCCGCCTCCTCTGCGAGAAACCCCATTGTCTTTGTGTTAACCGGCAAAAGAAATCCCCATCAATGGCGCATTGAACTGGCCAGTTCCCAAAAGTTCTTTGTTTCAACAGGCAGGTTCCGTGTTGACAGTGGTTCTCGACTCAATCCGTTTTGCTTTGTGCAGGATCTCATTTTTTTCAAGATACGTGGGCTTGGGACGGGTCGGGAACACCAAGAAATTCAGATTCAGGTAAATCCAGCCAGTCATTGTCACACCAAAGTTTTCCAGTGGTCGGTATTGGTGATATTGTTTGATGACGAGATTTATGCGCTGCTCTATGCACATTCCAGTGGTTAAGTCGAGGGCCTCGTTGCTATTGTTGCATATATCACATATCGTTCAGCGTATCTGTACTGTAAGGGAAATCCTGTTAAAAGAAGTCCCTATAGATGTCCTTGTTATCGTACATAAAGGGGGCGACGACAGGGAGAGGCCTGGCATCTCTTGATTATGGTGGTTCCAAAGTTCATTTCACTGAAACACGTCTGCTTATAGTATAGCACAGAATCGTGGTAAAGAAGAAGTAAACTTGATAGCCTATGACCCAATCCCATTTTGCAGTTCACCTATCAAAGCTCGTCTTTCACCAAGTTGCCATCTCCACCGAACCTAGGCAAGCTGACAATATTTTCCAGATCAACTTCCCTCACCCCAATTTACTTTGTCCGCTCTCGCTAATTAATCCTTAGGTGACTATT
This sequence comes from Hordeum marinum, assembly GCA_022496015.1. NCBI lineage: Eukaryota > Viridiplantae > Streptophyta > Magnoliopsida > Poales > Poaceae > Hordeum > Hordeum marinum. The sequence goes on along the minus strand of CM039674.1, from coordinate 501,851,516 downwards.
AGGTAAAGATGTAACTTAATTGGGTGGACATACCATACAATCTACATGTAATAACAAAGGGAATGGAAAGTGTGAAAAAAGAATCATAGTTCAAATACCCTGTCTATTTTTTCATGATAGACAATTTAGGAACTTAGGATCAACTAGTTGCCCTTGCTTGCAGTATTGCAATCATAGTAGTAGGATTATGATGCTACAAATTCCTTTTATGATCCTCATAGGACACCCAGTGCTTGCGTTGTAATAGTCCTCTCCCTGGTCCTATCGAACCAGTGACTTCTCTCCTGGGATTGAATATGTTTTGCCTTTCCCCGATGGTTTCGCATTCCTATGTGGGTTGGATTCACCAGGGATGCCTCAGTTTGCATCTATATATTAAGGTCTAGAGGGGTTACAATTAAAAGAAGATATTCAATAATGTCAGATATAGCCACACCACCACCACAACTAGGGCTAATGAATCATTCTTGCTGGACTACCATTGCCTACTAACTTTTGCTGTCGGCAGATAATTACATCTGCTGCTAACATGAATGTCTTCTTGAAAACACATTTATCCAGTCAAATGGATCGCATGGTGCAGTCGCTGCCGAGTTGAAACCACCCCTAATCCCAATGGGGAGCCAGTAACTGGTTCTTTCTAATCAAATGGATAGCATGGTGTAGTGTCCACCGAGTTGAAACCACCTTAACCCCAAACGGGAGCCAGTAATTGGCTAGGCTCCACGAGGACTGTAACATGTCATGCCTTGTAGGAGCAAACTATGCAACATCAATCCATCACATGATACTGAACCACAACCCACGGGAGAATACACAACCGATTAGGAGGTGGTTGATAGTTTCTGATGATTGTGTGCACAAAGGGCACACATCTTGATAAGGAAGGGCAAAGGGCCTCATCACGCTCACCTGTTAGAGGTCCAACATCGATTCGACAGTGCAGACCAAGCAGAAAGCTTATATTTCAGCACATCCCAAGGTTTCCACACCAGCGTAAGCATGCATGTAATACCCGAAGCCTAATGTACCTAATAAGCAATACCTCAGGCCTACAAGGGAATGTTGCAAGTTCAGTCAACATTTCTCAATGTTGAGCTTGATCTGCACTATCACGCTTAACCATATTCATGCGCAAGCCCAAAGCCCAACAAACACCTCTAGAATGTGTCGAAGGTAGGTAAGGTCGAGATGCATGGACACGAAGACACCAACCCGGTCACACCTAACCACCATGGCTCGCATGTCGATGACTAGCATGAAAAACATCGAAGATTGGGGACCTTGCCGTAGGCCACAACCCACGAGCATTCCAAATGAGGTTCGTTGGGCTACCATTGATGAGGACCTGAGCTGAAGGTCCACAAAAACAACGCAAGTTGCTCCCTCCACCTAGGACCAAACCGAGGATGCCGCATCACCTTGAGGAATGACCAAGCCACTGAATCTAAAGTGCATGAGATGTCAAGCTTGATGAGAAGAGCATGGACTTTCTTTTGATGCATTGTTTTGACCGTTTGCTGAACTAGGAAAAAGTTTCGGAATGCTATGACCCTTCGCAAATGCCCTCTTGTTCGTTGCGTCAAGCTCAAGTAGACGAGACACAAGCCGATTCGCCATCATCTTCAATGAGTTCGAGGAGTGAACTAGACTAACATGTTGGAAATCCCTTTCATTTGTCCCCAAATCTTTCATTGGAAGCGATGTCAAGGAATCCTTAATGAGAAGGTGTAATGAGCTTCCATTGAGATGGTACACTTGATCCATAGCCACCAAGAAATCAATTTTGATTGTTACTCGGTAGGATTGGAAGAACATGGGCAAAACTTGTCCTAAGTCAGGAGTCTTATCCTTCGACAGAGCATGGATCGTGGCTCACACCTACACAAAGAGGTAGCTCGAGCTTGGGCATGTTTATCGCTAGAAGATGCATCTCAGCAGATCAATGCAATTGGCACATTCCACGGGTTTGCCAAGGATGGACGAGAAAAGCGACGATGCAAGAGCTTTGATCACTTGCTACATCGAAGCCATCACACCATGCAACTGAAGGTTAGAAAGGAGTTCACTTCGCGACCCTTGTTTGCAAGGATATGAAAAAACTATGTGTTAGTGCCCCCTCCTTCATTCGCAATAGGCGGAATTGCTACCACACGATTGTGCCTTCATGAAAGGCGAGGCCAGGAACTTGCGTTTGAGCTTACGGCGAAGCCATAACTTTGCGATTGAAAGCTGATGCCATTCCCGAGTCATCTCCAGGCGTTAGATCATTTCTTAATGCTTGGTTGTAGATCTTTCTGTGCTACCCTACATACATTCCTGTGATTTGAAACCCTAGTTCATGATAAAAGATTTGACACTTATAATGTAAGGGTTGACTATTTAGGTAACTTTGAATGACCGGTTGTTATGCCCATGCGTGATAGTGTCTTGAACTTTGAATTTTTTTAATCCGTATGAATCTAGGTGTGCATTGTTTTTTTTGGAACTTTTGGTGAACATTTTCCATGCCAATACATTTTTGTAATGAATTAGTTGATGGACAAATATGCATGTATCTCAAAATTTGAGCTCAGCTTTTGCATCTATCACGTGTTGAGGTTTCTTATATTTCTTTACGGAGGGAGCACTTGTTTGCTAGTACTCAAATGACTTATTATAGTGCTTCAAAATTGTTCTCGATGTGTATGTTTGTTGTTATACCTAATTTTTGGTATTCCACTTTTCGTTAAGCAAGATCCAAAAGGAAACTCAATGCTTGAAGGCCCAATACTATACTTCCCCCATATGTTCCATACCAGGCGTATCAGTTTTTTTCCTAAGACCAATGACACCATTAATTAGTCCTTGTGCTCACTCCCCATGCGTGTTGTGCCAAAATTAACGGTAGGCTATAACATGCATGGTCACTAGCAATTAGCTTGCACTTTGTGCAACAATCAGCAGGAATCGCTCGCATGCATGGCCACCAACTAATATGTCGTGCAACAATTAAAGGGGAAAGGTTAATGGCGAAGTTAATGAGGTGCTAATCAAGGGGTGGTGCTAGGGCGCGGATAACTCAAGCACACAAGGATGGTGGGTTAGGTCGAGGAAAGTTGGATCAGTGGAGATAGTGCACCCTTTTTGACTAGGAAGCAACAAAAAAACACCCTTTAATATGGGATGGAGGGGTAATAATTAGGCATGTCTAATTGAAATTAAATACTCCATCCGTTCCAGAATATAAAAGTGCATCGGTGTTTGTTCAAGTCAACCTTATGTATGTTAGACCAAGATTATAGAATGAAATCTACATCTACTATGCAATATAAATAAAATATGAAAATATTTTTCCTTTTAGATCTAATGATACAAATTCGGTATTGTTGATATAGATTCTTTTTGCTAAACACTTGGTCAAACATGCACATGCTTGACTTCTGAAAAATTAATACATATTAGTTAGATTGCAGTCAAGTAAAGGCAAATGCATTGTACTTGACCGAAATAACACATAACATTTTTACTTGCTTGCATTAGTGTTTCATATCTTACAAGATTTCTAGATCATAAGTTTTCCTTTTTTCCTTTGTTGGATAATTTAGTACTCCCTCCGTCCCAAAATAAGTGACTCAACTTTATACTAACTTTATACTAAAGTTTGTACAAGATTGAGTCACTTATTTCGGGACGGAGGGATTACTACTTTTGGGAAGATAGAAAAAGAAAATGAATTGATTTGTGATTGATGACATATACTAGTGAGGCGGGAACCATGCGTTTACTAACTGTCTAGGAGAGAATGGTAACATGTCTTGATCTTTAGCTTCAAGGTGATCTTTGCTAGTTACTCTTCTAGGAGCTGCTCGAGTTCTTGTGTTGTCTTGGCCAAACTTCTTCTCTTCCATCATTGTTTAACATATTGTGAATCTTTCGCTAAGATGCTTATTGTCATTGATATCTTGGGATCCACTTATGTTTATCATCTTGTCTTAATGCTTGGTATACGATGCAAATTTCTTAGTGTGAGATGTTGAGGCCATAAGCTTTTCCATGCCTTGCATTGTTAGCTCGTCAGCATTAATCCTCCCAAGCACCTTTGTGGGAGTGAGCTTCTTGAAGTTATTGCAGTCCGGAATGAGCATGCCCAAGTATTTCTCATGATATAATTATTTATTTTTGTAGTTTAGTGTTGATATTGAGCTATGCATTTTATTTAACTTAGTTGAGTGTGTGATTCTTATTTTTCCTAGTTAACACACTTTTATTGGGGTAGTTGGGTGGCTCAAAATGGACCTAATACTTCCGTTTAAAGTTGGAGATGCCATAGAGACAAGATCCTATAATGTTGGTTACAGGGGTGCATGGTTCCGTTGCAAGGTACAATGTGCAATTTCTTTAACCCTTGTTTGTTCTTTCATGTATGTAAATACATCTCTCTTAAGTATGGTTTGTCAAATTACTACACATGTATTTTCATACATGATACTTTCCTAAATTATACTCCCTCTATTCCATAATGTATTGCATACAGATTTGTGAAAAATTAGGTTTGGTAACTTTGACTTGTTTATATATAGAGAAAAATGTCTAAATTTATGACACCAAATATTATCAGATGCATCATGAGACGTACTTTATTTATTTTGTTTTAGTAATTTAACATTTTCTTCAATAAACTTGATCAAACTATACAAGCTTTGACTTAAAAAAAGTAAGCTATATGCTCAATATTATGGAACAGAGGAATTATTATTTACTTTTCGTGGTCATTATGACACATTTCTTAGTTTAGTAATTTATTATGTAGCTATATCTGTCTTTTACTTCATCGAAAAAGTACTCCCTCTGTTTGGGTTTATTAGGCCCCTTTCCAAATCTTAAATAGATTACAAGGCCCTTCATCTATTGTCCTCCTAATCGGGGCAGTATTTACTCCAAATTGACATTAATTCCCTTGCATTCATGCAAGCCATTTTGCCCTTGCTATCAACGTTTTTGGCATCAAATCACGCTAATCCTCTCTCTTCTTGCTTTCCCTTGGTACTAGTATTCTAAACTCGAACATTAGGAGTATGATCAAAACTATTGATTCAACTTTGACATTGTCATATTTTGTCGTGTTTGTTAATTTGCATTATATCTTCAGTATTTTTTCCATGCCAAGTTCGAGTTCAAAGCTGCAATGCCAAAATCTTTTTTTTGACATCCTCCATTTGTTTAGATCTCTTGCTATACGTGTAATATATCAAATTTAAACGCCACTTTTGCCTTTAGCTTCTCTCGGAATGATTTCTCTCTCTTGCTTATGTATCGCAGCTCGTCCAAACTGACAATTTAGGAGTGCCAACTAGTATACCATCATTAATAGAATTAGATAGGAGTAAATAGCATAAAACCTCCACAATCAGTGTTAGGGTTTTGGAAAATCACCACATTTTAACTTCGTTCCCAATACCATTGATATTGTGCTATTTTTTTCACAAAAAAAGGGATGCCAAAGTTGGTTAATTACCCCATTTATGACCGGTTGGGCCCACTTGTCAGGCCGACGTCACATGGGATAATGATTGGTAGGCGATGGACCTTACGTGGACGTTAGAGGCATTCTCTCAGATACTTGCATGTGCTAACGTTGCCAGAGATGGACGTATTGTGCGTTGGTCGTGGTACACTTTCCCCATTGTGAGCTGGAGTCGAGCACCATCTAGGAAACATTCTACATTGTCGTTGCTAGCCATGAGCGTTATGCCTTGGCTGAACGACACCAGCTCCAAGTGCGCTCCGTGGAAGTCCACTATTTCTTGTGGTTGTAGCCAGTGATCACCATGAGCCACCATGTCCATTTGCTTCGGCTCGCGTTGTAGAGCCTCCTTCCAAATTAATTGGATCGGGTATAAATCGTCGGCATGGTCTTCAATTTGTACGTCACTTGGGACCTCCAGGACCTCCTTCGACTCACCTGGGCTCTGGATGTTACATTGACGACCTCCTCCCGCCTGTCGTGGCCACCTCGTCACACTATCCCGTCTGGAATCGCGTGAACACGCTCGTCGCTAGCATGCCGTGCCAGCTGCCGCAGCGATCTTGATGTTCATGAGTGTTCCCGCGAGTTCTCCTATTCTAGATCGACCAGGCACGTGTGAAGCTACCGGCCTGAAGGATCCATCAATGTCAACTCTACGTGCATGTCTTCTGGGTAGTTTGATCTGTGTGAGCTTGATGCTACGGCTCTACCCGACAAGATCGTGGTGTGTAGCTGCGACACATTCTACCTTCAGGTACCGAGGCCGGTGTGCGCGTTCAGCAACATGACGCCGTCGCTAGGGGCTTGCGAGGGGTAGGTCAAAGGCAAGAGGCTTCGATGGTGATTTGTGGAGGTAGAGGAAGGCTTCGAGGGATCGGAGCCCTGCCTCCCCATATGCCTTCTTGGCGACCTGCTCGACAGCGATGTCTTCAGCTTTCGTGAGCTCAGTGGGGACATTCTCGATGGCACATGCGACAGGATGATCGGCATGGTGTGGTCCACCTCTATGGCACATGCAGTGGGGATGGGCGACATACATTGACACATGCAGTGGGGACCAACTCATGCTCCGGTCACAATTGCATCGACGTGCACGCAAGCTGTTCGAGGAAATGTTGTAGAGAGCAAATTGTTTGAGAGAGGAGGGTTGATGCCAATGGGTGGGCCCCACACCCAACTTAACGGTCAATACAAACAGAGTTGATATTTTGTGCAATGTTTGTGCTTACATGTGGGCCCGACTTCTCATATGCGCAGTCAAAACTAACCAATTGCACAATATCAGTGGTATTGGGAACAAAGTCGAAATGTGGTGGTTTTCCAAAACCCTAACCCAAATTGTGGTGGTTTTATTTTTATTTACTGAATTAGATGGACACACCTAAAGGTGATGATTCATCTTTTCATGCATATCTTGGCCATATGTATACCAACACGTGCGACACTTGGTACTTTTAGTGCTTGACAAAGTGTAGTCCATGGTGGCCGCTATATCAAGATCAAACTAAATCTCAGTAAATACATGTCTCATGAGTTTGGTTCGTAACTTGATGATTGACAATGGGCCGCCAAACATGAGGATGGCACCCTATAGAGCAGAATTCGTAAGGTGTGACGACTTTCTATTGGCATAATCTCCACCCTAGAGGACTAAGGCACAAACCATGGTGGTTTTGATTTTGACATATAACACGTGCATTGAGATGCGTTCTTTCATATGTCATTGACGTGAGCCATCTCTTAGTGGTGTGGTTTAGTTGGGGCGTGTGTCTCTAGCTGAGAGTTAGAACTATGGTGCTCGGGGGACTAATTTATAGTCTTTCTGTAAAAAAATGCATTTGAAAGAAATGTACCTTGACGGATAGTCTCTTATCTCATTTTGTGATAATCCATCTCGCATATTTTTTACTTTTTGGTTTTGACAAAGGCCTATTTTGTTTTGTATTATGAGATTGGATGCTGCTAAATCATCTCAATTTTACTTTCAGATCACCGATATGTGTATCAGGGGCGGTCACATGGAGTGTCAGGTGGAGTATATAGACTATCCAGATGAAAGTAAGAAAATGTTTTATGCTAAGAAATCAAGAATCCTATAATATTAGTTACTTTTTTGAAATTTGTTATTTTGTGCTCTAGGTCAGCCCGAGTGTTTTTCCATTTGGATAATTGTTTTAATTCTTTGGCCCAATTTTTTGAGGGAAAGTTATGCTGATTATTGTAGTGAAGCCTATCTTGAGCTGAATGTGAACTTCACAAATTTTTGGTAGCTTAGCTCCCTTTCCACTACCTACATATCTTGTAGCTTACTGAGGTAGCACAAGGTTGTGGAGGAGCAGCTCCACCTTGTTGCTATAAAGTGTACATCACAAGTGTTGAAGGCAACAGAAGTTCAATCCAAACCTCATAGGGCACAAGATCTAGTCCAAGATCCTAGATAAGAACACTAGGTTTTATCATAGGTAGTGGGGTACATAGTCTGCTTACAAACTAGAGGTGAGGACCTCTATACCTATTTATAGGCTTTTAGAAGCCTTTACATCTCAACTTCTACATATAGTTAGAACACTCTAGAAAACATTACTTAAGATACAATATTCCACTCATAGCTAGAAGGCTCTAAAAAATAGTAGATGAATCTAAGAAAACAAACAAATACTAGGTTGCAGTAGAAGTATCTAGAAGTAGTCAAATTGATTTGACTTTTTATTTTATTTTTATTTTCCTCTCATATTCCTCATCTTGTTTGGAACTCGACCTCGAGTTATCTTCTTAGAGCGCTTCTTTTGGGTGGTAGAGTGTCAAGTCCGCAGATTGGAAGTGTTGGATATACTCATCTCGATTGGAAGATCTATCACATAAGTATTATCATTTATCTTCCTCGGAATAGAGAAGGGCCCATACCCTCCTTGCCTAAGCTTCCTTTAACACCCCCACATGGATCTATGCTCGGAGTTGTTGAAGAACTCTGTAAGAGATGCAGCCAAATCCCATTGTCCCTTTTTTTCTTCACAAATGCAACAAATTAGATTATTCAAGAATTTGTTCATCACTCCATCTGTTTGTGGATGGGCAGTGCTACAAAATTTTAATTCAGTGTTGAATCGCTTGCACAAAGTGAGCCAAAATGCTGCACGAAACTTGCTATCACGGCCTGAGACGATGTACCTTGGAACTTCATGAAGTCTGACCACTTCTCAAAAAAATAGGGTTGCCGCATGATGATCATTCGTTATCTTGTGGCATGGAATGAGATGAGCCATTTTAGAGAATTTGTTCATGATCACAAATACGACATCACTCCCTCGTCTTGTTCTTGGAATCCATAGAGATGTCCTCCCATGGAGCAACATGAACAAGCAAAGACATGTATAATCCCGTGTCCCGGCCTGGCCTTTGTAGGTTTGGCATATGGGGCACCAGTGAACAAACTTTCCAACATTTCTCTTTAGTTGTGGCCAAAAGTAACGAGCTGCCAGGTTAGCGATAGTCTTCTCCTGTCCAACATGGCCACTGGATCACCTGAATGGAGCTCTTTAATCAGTTTGTCATTTAGAGAACTTATTGGGATGCACAAACGATCATTCTTGAAGAGAGAGCCATCTTGCACCAAATAGTCATCACCTAATGGCTGGCCCCTTATGTGCTTCACCCAAACATGGCCAAAGTCTTTGCCATACTCATACAAATCCTTTACTTGATCCATGGTTGGAAGTTCAACCTAAAAATAAGTTAGGAGACATGTACGACAACTCGAAGCATCGGCTACTCGATTGGTTGCTCCAAATTTATGCAGAATGAGATAGTTAAGCCTCTCTAGATATGTTACCCATGTTCCTAGCATACGACAAACATGCTTTTGATTTCTAAAATCCTAGATTGATTTCAGTGTAAACGATGAATTCTTTAGGCAACAAATAGACTTCCCAAGTTTTTATAGCTTGGAAAAACTGCATACAATACTTGCTGACAAGTACTCCATTTTTCCTAGCTTTGCCTAACTTTGCTCTCCAACTCAAAATTCTTGTTGAAATTAGGTAGCACCAAGACATTAGCTTGTAGGGATTTTGCTTGATGTCATTGGAACTAGCTTCAGCCGGTTTTGTCTATTGGAACCTTCCTTTATCCAGACACTCGTAATTGGTGCCATGATAATGTTGAAATTCTTCACAAATCATCTATAGAAAGTTGCAATGCCATGAAAAATTCTTACCTCAGAAATGGTCTTTGGAGTTGGCCATTCTCGTTTTGCTTCAACCTTAGAACCATCAACACGAATACCATCGCATGTTATGACAAATCCTTGAAAAACAAGTTGTGTTTGCAGGAAAACACATTTCTTCAAGTTGATGTAGAGCTCATTTTCCTTTAGTACTCCTAGCACCTTTCAAATGTGATCAAAGTGTTTATTCTTGTTTGCTATAGATCAAGATGTCATCAAAATAAACCACAACAATGTGGGATTAGAAGGGTCGAAGGACTTGATTCATCAAGTGCATAAAGTTACTTGGTGCATTTGAGAGTCGAAATGGCATGACTAGTCATTCAAACAATCCTTTTTTATCTTCAAGGCTGTTTTCCATTCATTGTCGGGTCTAATACGAAATTGATAATATCTGCTTCTTAAATCTAGCTTTGTGAACACTTTTTCTCCACTAAGCCGATCCAACATATCATCCAGACGGGGAATAGGGAATTTGTACCTTATGGTGATTTTGTTGATGGCTCAACTGTCCACACATGAGCCAAGATCCATACCTCTTTGGCGTGAGCAGGGCTCTTCAACACATGAGCTGATACTTTCACTTTCTTCACTTTCTTCTTCAATATATCATGCTCTTTTGGGCTAATTCGATAGTGTGGATAATAGGAAGACTTGCTCCTAGACTTGAACCAATTCTATGTGGAATTCCTCTCATCGGCAACAAGCCTTGTGGCTCTCCAAGTATGTTATGAAATTCAACTAATAAGCCACATACCTTTGTTGTGGTTGCAATTGCCGGGCGCTCTTCTCCTTCAAGTCTTCCATAAACTCATTAGAGGTGTGGGATAGAGGTATTACCATCAATTTGGTTTGGTAAAATAATGATATTTCTCTTTTCCAAATAAAAGAATAAGATTTTTTTCTTCCCTTTATGTGTAAGTATCCACATCAAATTGCCAAGGTCTCCCAAGAACAATAGGGCTGGCCTCCATATCAATCACACAATACATTTGAGCGATAATTCTTGTAAAAAGAAAGTGGCAGGTTGCATTGTATGGTGATCCTCAGATTCACTCCTTTCTTGTTCCAACCAATAGTGTAAGGACTTGGACGATCATAAGTTTCAAGCTTTAAATGGTTCACCAAATTATGAGAGATAAGATTCTTGCAATTTTAACTATCAATCACTAATTTGCATACTTTGTCATCACAATTCATTTGCTGTCAAATATTTTCTTTCGTTGTGTGTACTGAGGTTGTGGCGTGGATCATAGGAGACGCTGAATCACGCATACCACCTCTTCACCTTCTTCTTGACAAACCTCTTGTCCCTCTACATCTTCATATTCATATTCTTCCTTATGGTCTTCACCATCATGGATAGTTGTGTTAACAAATTTCCTAAGTGGGCAACCGCTGGATATGTGTCAACGTTCACCACATTTATAGCATTTTGGGCCTTTAACTGCCTCACTCTTGCCTCTAGCTTGCTTTGGGATACGTCAATCATTTTTTCCTTTGGTGGAGCAATCCGTTCTTCCACTCTATTAGTGTAACTCTTCAATGAGCCTTCGGTATGAGGATATGGGGCCTTAGTTGTCTTTCTTGTCCTCATAAACCTCTCGGCCTTTAAGGCTATAACTTGTACTTGATCGACGGACCAAATTTGTTGCATTATGAATCGATCTTGATTAGCATCATTGAGATCATTGATGTACCTTGCAACTTGTTGATCTTCAGACTCGACAAGGTTGCACGTTACCTGTAGCATTAGAAACTCCTTGTGTAATCTGAAACAATCTTATTTCCTAGAGCCTAGTTCTGAAATGGATAACTAGGATCTGGTCATTAGCAGGCACCCCCCCCCCTTGAAAAGACTCTTCATTTGTTGTGTTTTAATTTCAACAGTTGTAGCACACTGCTAGTGTGAAGTTGAATTTATATATCAGGAAGAAATTTTTGTGCTATTGAGTGATGGACTTTAGGTTAGAAGAGTAAAGTACTATACAACTGTGCCGACAAACCTGAAATAGCACATAATTTAACTGAGACTGCCAACTCAAGTTTTCCATATGCCTAAATTATACCTTTTATGTACTGACAGGAAGGAAATGGAATAGACTCTACAAAATTCCCCCAAAATGCCGTAATCAGAAAGCAAGTCAGAATAGGGAGATCATGCTACGACCTCCTTTTCCTCGGTGGTGTTGGGAGAATGACATTCTTGAGCATGAGCCACAGGATGTTGTAGCAGTTGTAAGCAGTCCTTGGAAAGTAGGTGACTTGGTTGACTGGTGGTACACTGATTGTTTCTGGACTGGGAAAATTATCGAGTTGTTGGGTGATGACCAAGTTAAGGTAAGAATTTACGGTGTGAACGCAAATGACACTTGCTTGCCCCTTTTGTGTTAAAAAAGTTAGCAAAATTTAATTTTTGAAAATCACATGACAGTTAGAGTATGAATGAATATTCTTGTTTATTTGCATATAACGATTTCTTAATTTATTATGCTTTTTTGACAAGATGCAATTCATTATTCTTTTTTGATGGACACAAGTTATTTTACTTTTTTTACCGGACTCAAGTTTTTATGCTTGATATATCCGCACATAATTATTTAGTGAACATGTTGCATGCATGCTGATTTCAAGTTGTGCTTGCTATATTTGCACAACATTTGTCCTATATATTAATGTGTTGTACCGGTGATGGCGATAATGTGTTGTACTGGGACTACAATACAAGTTGCAATGTATCAAACATGTAATGATCCTTAGTGCTAAGTCACATACGTTTCTTGGAAAAACACATTCATAACACTAGGAGAAATACCACAGTATAGATGAAAAATTGAGACTAACCTGAACGAAAGTATGGGGGGCATGGCATCCGAAAGAAGGCAATGCTTTCTATTCTAGCAAAAGGATTTGAACGTCTCTCTACACAAATGGTTTTGTTGTCTGTGTGTAATGTAATGTTTTCTTGTTTGGCTTTCATTTGTAAGGATAACAAACTTGTTTCACTTTTCGTTGTGCATATTTTATAATACCTGGATTTATTGTTACGTTTGGTTGTTACATTTAATATGAGTTGTATTGTACTTTTTCTACTTGGTCTACAGATAATTTGTCCTGAAATACCATTGGGTGAAGGTGGATGCTGGGTTGCCGATCCCAAAGACCTGAGGCCAGCGCTTGATTGGTCCCTCGAAAAAGGTTGGATCGCCCCTCTTTCACAGGTAACTACATCGTCATTCTGCTTGATGAAAAATTCCTATTTGAGCTCATCCTTCTTAAATAGTGCTATAGACTGTTTTTTGAATACCAAGAACACATTTTTCAAGGGTGGAAAAGATCATGTGCAATTAACAATATTCTACATCGTATGTTAAAGTTCATATGCAACTAACTTAAATGCGCATCATAGTTTCAAATACCACAATGAGCTGAATGAGCCGTTGGTTGATAATTAGTTAACATACCCTTTTTGTTTCCCTAAAGAAGAGTGATACCATTTTTCTTGGTGGAGGTATTTTTTATGTTTAAATGTGTTGTTTTCTCGGTCTTCTATTTTGTCAAGGATGATTTAATACCTTCTAGTTTATCATTTAATGAGAAATTTACATGTAGTAACTAAAATCGGTTGTCAGGTTCTCAAACTTCACACTGGGGATTCCTAACATGTATTCTCGTTTATTGAAGTTGAATGTGTGGGGGAATACTTGGTGTTTGGGATATTTGTTTCAATTTTGGCAAATCACAAAACGCAAAAATACGCTGGTTGGGATATTGATGTTCAAGTAATTATAATGGATTCCAGTGTGACCCTGCTTCGGGAAGAGTGATTAGGCTTTCAATCCCTTCTCATAGTTGTGTCTTAACATTCCGTTGACATGCTTGATCATTTTGATCCTAATAGCTAGGATCTACAAGTCCATGTCGTGTAAGCTGATCCTCTATTATGGCGTAGAGAAGAGCACTGCTAGAAATTATTATTAGCAAGAGTAAAATTAACCTTTTACTCCACAGTTGGTCGCTCTTTCTGAGTGCCTACTTGGTTATTGTTTTTCCTTTTTTACCGCCCCTTATTCTATTGTTTACTGCATCCAACAAATTTAATCTCTTTAGTGGGTTATAGTATCATGTGGACTAAAGGCTTTGTTGTTGTTGTTGTTGTTGTTGTTGTTGTTGTTGTTAGTGTCATGCAGCATATGACATGATATGGAATAAAACACAAATGGAAAAGAAAGAAAGATAGATAAATCAGATCATTGTTGATACTCTAAAGACTAGGGGTAGAACGTTGAAAATTACTCTTAACATAACAATTCTACTTGGCCCCATCAGGTTTGGTGTTCGAGCATCATAACCCCTCGAGGTTTAGACCTTGATCAACCTCATGAACTGGTTATGATGCGTGGCGTTGCACACATGGAGTGTTGACGTGTTTTAGTTGCTAGTATGGGCTATCATATCACGTTAGATCCGGGTATCATTGAAGTAATTTTTTGCACTATTCTCTTTACCCCCAAGGGTGACATCAAGGGACATATCTTTGCGGACGATGTGGTGCTAGTCGATGATAGTCGAACGGGGTCAACATGAAGTTGGAGTTATGGAGACAAACCATGGAATCGAAAGGTTTTAGACTTGGTAGAACTAAAACCGAGTACATGAGGTGCGCTTTCAGTACTACTAGGCATGAGGAGGAGGAGGAGGATGTTAGCCTTGATGGGCAGGAGGTGCCTCAGAAGGACACCTTTCGATATTTGGGGTTAATGTTGCAGAAGGATGGGGATATCGATAAAGATGTGAACCATCGAATTAAAGCCGGATGGATGAAGTGGCGCCAAGCTTCTGACATTCTCTATGACAAGAGAGTGCCACAAAAGCTAAAAGGCAAGTTCTATAGGATCGCGGTTCGACCCGCAATGTTGTATGGCGCTGAGTGTTGGCCGACTAAAAGGCGACATGTGCAACAATTAGGTGTGGCGGAGATGCGCATGTTGAGATGGATGTGTGACCACACAAGGAAGGGCCGAATCCGGAATGATGATATACGAGATAGAGTTGGGGTAGCACTGATTGAAGAGAAGCTTGTCCAACATCGTCTGAGATGGTTTGGGCATATTTAGCGCAGGCCTCCAGAAGCCCCTGTGCATAGCGGACGGCTAAAGCGTGCTGATAATGTCAAAAGAGGCCGTGGTAAGCCGAACTTGACATGGGAAGAGTCCGTAAAGAGAGATTTGAAGGATTGGAGCATCACCAAAGAACTAGCCATGGATAGAGGTACGTGGAAGCTTGCTATCCATGTGCAAACCATGAGTTGGTCGCGAGATCTTATGGGTTTCACCTCTAGCCTACCCCAACTTGTTTGGGACTAAAGGCTTTGTTGTTGTTGTCGGTGAGCAGTTTTGAACTATTGGAGGTATATACCTTGTGGGTGTGGACAGGCCAAGTCGACCAAAGAGTGCCTAGGGTCCCCGAGGCCTAGAGACGGTCGTAAAAAGGTGGCTAATGGGAGGAATAGGGATGACGCGCTAACTCCAAGATTCTATTGTAATTAGAAGATATGTTCCTAATTTTGTTAGATGATTAGATTAGATTGTTGAGCTTCATGCACTATCCATCACAACGAAAAGTCCGAATTGATGGTAAGGGCTAGACAATCCACATATACACTTCAACACCCCTCTCATGTGTGACGCGGCAAGTCAACACGTGAATAGACTCAAGAGGTCTGGCTCAAGAGGCTATACATGGACACAGAGGGGGCAACAACAATTTTTAGGTAAATTGCAAAATCCAGGAATTGAACTTAAGACCTTGAGCTTTGGTAACATGTTAAGCTTCATGCTATAGGAAACACAACCAAAAGCCCGAACTAATGGAAAGGGCTAGGCAATCCACATATGTAGTTCAACACCCCCTCTCGCGTATGATGCGTAATGTCAACACCTGAATAGACTCAGACGCATGACTCAAGAGGCCTATACGTGTACATAGAGGGGGCAACAACAATCTTTAGATAAATTGAGAAAACCAGCACTTGAACTCAAGACCCTGGGCTCTGATACCATGTTAAGCTTTATGCACTAGCCAACACAACCAAAGTCCAAACTAATGAAAAGAGCTAGGAATCCACATATAGTTCAACACCCCCTCTCACGTGTGACGTGAGAAGTCAACACGTAATAAACTTAGAGGCATGGCTCAAAAGGGCTATACGTGGACACAGAGGGGGCAACAACAATTTTAGATTAATTGTGAAAGCCAGGACTTGAACTCAAATATTGGGCTTTGATACCATGTTAAGCTTCGTGCACTAGTCAATGCAACCAAAAGTATGAACTAATATGTTAGCTTCATGCACTAACCAACGCAACCAAAATTCCAAACTTACGGAAAGGGCTAGGCAATCGACATACACTTCAACATAGATAACCGAAGATTCAAAACATCATGTTGAAGAAAAGGTGCCTATAAAAGTACTCAAAGACCTCTGCCAAAGACATTTAGATCACCATTCTTACAAAACTCATAGCATGACGTAGGGCTATTTTGCATCTTAGGAGCATGAACTTGAGTAACTATGTCTTTGTTGTCTCTGAAGAGATTCCATGTGCTCCTACCCACTATACTATATTCCATGACTCTGACTCAGTCCTAAGACTGACAGTGAATTAATCTTTGATACCTTAGTATACAAGTGTGCGACTTCAAAGTGGCTCTACACCCTGTGCACAGAGTGTATGACTCCAAGGAATACAACTCGCAGAAAATACGTGACTCACATCGAACAAACTCCACTTTGGGGCAAATATTTTTTTAGAAAAACAGGGAGGCTCTCGCTCGCTCCATATAAATGAAATCACGCGAACGAGATCCAGGCTACAACCAAAGTATTCCAACAATCCAAAAATTACATCTAAAAGGAAGAACAAGTCTGAAGAGAGCTTCACAAATCCTGGACATTTTGTGACGTTTCATTGAAGCCGTCGCTGACAAGGTGATCTCCAAAGGTGATGCAGGGCTTGATGCAACATTCTTTAGCAGAGGCCATTCTTCACGTGTGGGAGAGCCAAAGATAGGCTGTCTGAGGCCAATTATCCTCAGCTTGTTCATAGGATCAGGCAACACCTGAGGTGATACCAGTCCAAGCACAACAAGTCACTCAGAATTAGCAGAGGCTTCCTTAAGTTGGTTGAAAGGTAGTTGCATAAGGCCTCCAAACTCACCTTTGTTTGATCCTCTCCAACACTTTCTTAGATTCACCATGGTCGACTCAGATGTGTCAATCTTGTTAGACCTAGTCACCAATTTGAACTTGGTACTCGCCAATACCATTTCAACAAGTATAGTGGATCTTGTCCAGCCACATGCCTGACCGCTCGTGCTTTGGCATGTCACAGTGTCTAGTGCTTACTGCATGCCTGCCACTATCACAACGGCAAGATCCACTATACTTGTTGAAGATCCCCTAATTAGGTTGCCACACCTCCCTTCTTGCACTACTGACAACCACCAATCACATCGGACAGACGTTGAGTTCCATGCCTTCCGGGACCATTGAGCTTCAACCCTGATTACAGTTCTTTGTTAGCTTGCCACACCTCCTTACATCACATGTTACCACATCCACTGAAGTTTGACACCATCAGGACCATCATTTTCTTATGTCATTGTTGTTGATCTTATCACCATATTTTGTCCTTACCGGCTTTGTCGATCTGCCAGACAGTCCAGTAAGGCCTGGTCGAACTTGTCCGACTGCGACTATACTCATGGCGCCATGCCAACACCATATATCACCGTGCATAGCTCGACAACCGTCAAATGCATGATCCTTCATGAGGCTCTTCAAGCTTCTCCAAGCCTTATATGCATGTCGATCCTTGATGTATGAGCTCCAAACCGTATCAACAAACTTGATCTGAATAATCTCCCATGTGTAGACCTGGCCTGTTGGATTCCTTGCACAATTTTTTCTTGTCACTATTGGTTGGTACTTCTACACCTAGCATCAAAGACAAAAAGTATCTCCCATCTGCTCTTGGACACCAAGTATGCTCATATATATGTGACCCCTAGGTACTCGTGCCTTTTCTTCTAAGAGGTCTTGTTGTGCCTTCGCCTTGAACGTTGTGCACCTAAGCCTTACGGTCTAGCTCGAGTCGCCCGCAAGCACTCCTCCATTTGGCCTATTGCGGAACACCGCCTGGCTCAACTAGCGCTTTCTGCTCCATGGGCATTTTGTGTGTGGATTGACTGACATGATTAGTGTGCCTCGCTCGACGCCACAACTTGCCAATTGCATCTCCTGCTTCTTCCCAGTGCCTTGATCGAACTTAGTGAATGCCAATGTTATCTATTGCCTTGAAGTAGTTGTTGCTTTCGTTGCTTCGGCTCCGTCATTTTTGGTCCCCCATTATGCTCTTGATTGCTCCTTTCTAACAAACGATAGCACGACAATGGCTTAGCTTCCTCTAGTTCTATGATTTGCGATCTCCAAATCTTAGTATGATGTTACTTGTTACAAATATGAGGCGGAGTCTATCGTATAAGAGCATCTATAACAATAGTCTGACACGAAGGCACGCCATTTGATGATAGAGTTCGACTGTGGGGCCTACACTCCACGGCTTAACTACGAGTGCTCTTCCTAGTGATATAGCTACAACACCGTACGTTGGTCCTCTGTACATGCTGCCGACTCCCTACACATGCCCATCCAATTGTATTTGGCATAAGTTACTTTATATAAGAGGCCTAGGATATAAGTGTTGGAGTAAAAAATGACTCCTTATCCTATCCACAAACTGTTCTACTCAATGTTTAGCTATAACACAACTCCTGCAAAATATTTGAGACATATCCAACAATACATGTGGGAGCTGGTTACCTGGTTCCAAACTTCAGAGGTTGAGTAGACATTTTCCTTGATTGCATGATATTGATTAGCTAACTGAAATTTGTGTCTGAAATACAAAGCAAAACTAAAAGTAGAGACAAATCTTAAAAATTTGCGACCATGATCTTATCGCTACCTTTAGAGGTGTTGATATCCTATGCACCCATGAAACTAAATGGAAGGGACAAAATGCGAAGGTGGTGGATATCGTCTTCAAGTTGTGGTAACGAGGACAACTACAAACAGAAACAGAGTAGGCATATTGACTGCCAAGAGACTCATGTATGTGATGGTCGTTTCAGCCTGAGCATTGACAGTGGTGGATGACACTGGGAGAGTTGGAGCAATTTTCGTTGGTTTATTTCTCACAGAATACCATGCCAACCTGAGGGGTTGGGGATACATATTTATAGGCTGCTAGCCAGCCAAGCATATGCTAAGATACTAGTCTAAGATGCTATCCTAACTGCCAGTCCTTGATGGTCAAGGATGCTATCCTAACAGCCAGCAGGACACAAGGACCATGTGTTGTAGCCCCACAAAGGACTATGTGCTGCAGCCCCACAAAGACCTTAGTAAAGAGACTTATCCATCAGTATGGAGGCAACAGACCGGATTATCCTGGTCAAGCCGGTTGTTGGGGACTTAGTTATCAGCGCATATGCCTCGTAAGAGGCCACAATGAGAGCACCAAGTGGGATTTCTGGGAAGGCCTCGATGACATAATTAGGAGTGTACCTATTGGCGAGAAGCTCGTCATAGGAGAAGACCTTAATAGCCACGTGGGTGCATGAGGGCTTGGGCTATGGTAGTAGGAATCATGGAGAGGATGTCTTAAGCTTCGCTTTAGCCTATGATGTGATTGTAGCTAACACCCTCTTTAAAAAGGGAGAATCCCATCTAGTGACTTTTAGTGGCGGTCAATACTCTAACCAGGTTGATTTCGTCCTCTCAAAAAGAGAAGAAAAGCATTCTTGCGGCTTGCCTAGATTGTAAGTTGATACCGAGAGAGAGTTGTCCCTCAACATAAGCTTGTGGTGGTTGACTTCAACTTTCGGGTTTGTGTCTAACGGGATAAGTGCGCCAAAGTCGCTAGCATGAAGTGGTACAAGCTCAAGGGGGAGGCAACTTAGGCTTTCAAGGGGAGGGTTCTTAAGGAGGGCCCTTGGGAGGAAGGAGGTGATGCAAACAATATGTAGATCAAGATGACGACTAGCGTTCGAAAGGTGGATTTAGAGGAGTGGGGTGGCCAGGGTAAGTAGAAGCGAAGCTAAAGATACCTAGTGGTGGAACGATGATGTCCAGAAGGCAAAAATCTTTTGAGACGCCTACATGTGTATATGAGTGCAGACAACGTAGAGAAGTACAAGGTGGCAAAGAAGGCCGCGAAGCGAGCCGTGAGTGAAGCAAGGGTTCGGACATATGAGGACCTCTACTAGCGTTTCAAGACGAAGGAAGGCATAAAGGACATGTATAAGATGGCCAAGATCCGAGAGAGGAAGGCGAGGGATGTCAACCAAGTCAAATGCATCAAGTAGGTAGAAGACCGGCTCCAAGCACAGATGGCGAGAATACTTAAACAAGCTAGTCAATGAAGAGAATGATAGCTCTCCCATTGAGCTGGATGACTCCTTTGATGATACCAACATGCGTTTTGTGCGACAAATCCAGGAGTCTGAGGTCAGGGAGGCTTTATAAAGGATGAAAGGAGGCAAGACAATGAACCTTGATTGTATCCCCATTGAGATGTGGAGAGGCCTTGGAGACATAGCGGTATTATGGCTAACGAAGCTTTTATACCTCATTTTTGGGCAAAGAGGATGCCGGAAGAATGGGGCCAGAGTATATTAGTACCAATCATAAAGAACAAGGGGGGGGGGTGTTCAAAGTTGTACTATTTACCATGGAATTAAGCTGATGAGCCATAGGATGAATCTATAGGAGAGAATCATTGAGCACCGCTTAAGAATGCCAAGCATGTCCAAAAATCAATTTGGTTTCATGCCTGGGAGGTTGACCATGGAAGCCATTTTCCTGGTGCAACAACTTATGTTGAGATATAGGGAGCAAAAGGACCTGCATATGGTGTTCATTGACTTGGAGAAAGCCCGTGATAAGATACCGCGGAGTGTCATTTGGTGGGCCTTGGAGAAACACAAACTTCCGAAAAAGTACATTACTCTCATCAAGGACATGTACGACATTGTTGTGACAAGTGTTCAAACAAGTGATGACGACACTGATACTTTAAGATTAAAATAGGACCGCACCAAGGTGGCTTTGAGCCCTTACCTTTTTTGCTTTGGTGATTGATGAGGTCACAAGGGATATCCCATGGTGCATGCTGATGTGGTGCTTGTCGACAATAGTCGGGTAGGGATTAATAGAAAGTTAGAGCCGTGGAGACAAACTTGGAATTGAAAGGTTTTAGGCGCAATATAGAACTAAAACTGAGTACATGAGGCGCAATTATAGTACTACTAGGGGTTTAAGTGTATACATGTTGATTGCCTAGCCCTTTCCATCAGTTTAGACTCTTGGTTGCGTTGGCTAGTGCACTAGCCAACACAAGATCTTGGACCCTGGTTCCATTTTAAGCTTCATGCACTAGCTAGCACAATCAACATGTTGGAGGGCGAGGTTAGCCTTGATGGATAGGTGGTACCTCAGAAGGACCGCTTTTGACATTTGGGGTCAACGCTGCAGAAGGATGGTGATATCGATGAAGATGCGAGCCATCGAATCAAAACTAGATGGATGAAGTAGCGCCAAGCTTCTGCGTCCTCTGTGACAAGAGTGCCACAAAATCTAAAAGGCGGGTTTTATAGGGCGGCGATTCCACCTGCGATGTTGTATGACGTTGAATGTTGGCCAACGAAAAGGTGAGTGTCCAACAGTTATGTGTGGCAGAGATGTGCATGTTGAGATGGATATGTGGCTACACAAGAGGGGATCGGGTCTGAGATGATGATATATGAGATAGAGTTGGGGTAGCACCAATTGAAGTGAAGCTTGTCTAACATCGTCTGAGATGGTTTCAGCATATGCAACGCGGGCCTCTAGAAGGGACTGCATAGCAGACGTTTAAGTATGCTGATAATGTACAGGGGAGTTCATAACGAAAGAACTGAAGGACTGGAATATCACCAAAGAAATAGCGATGGACGGGTGCATGGAAGCGAGCAATTTACGTGCCAAAACCATAACTTGGTTTCTGAGATTGTGTGGGTTTCAACTCTAAGCTACCCCAACTTGTTTGAGACTGAAAGTCTTTGTTGTTGTTGTGTCTGAAGATGAAAATAATATAAACAAAGAAATATGTTTTTCATGTTAGCAAATTTAGTATCAATTAATTATGTAACTAATATGTATTTATTTATTCAATTAGTTAGATATTCATCCCCATATTGTGGAATTAACAGTTCATTTTATTGTACCAGGAAAACGGCAAATGCTGGCATACTGCTCGTTTGATTGCAGGGAACCAAGGTATCACTATTCACTGATTTCCTGTAAAGTAAATGGTTTTGATACAGCTCTTCTTCAGTTGTAATCGCGTGTTTACCTCTAAGGAGCTAATTAGTCTGTCGCATTTTAACATGTGCCACTTCATCATGAGAAAGTAATCAGAATCTTAGCTGGATAGTGCTCCTGTTGGCTCCTTATCTTAACCAGGGGCAGAGCTTAGCTGTCGCTTGTCCTTGTGAATAGGGACTTCCTGAACAAAGCATTATCTACATATCCTCCGAAGTTGATAACTCTAGCTTCCTTGTCTCCATCAACACGAGTCAGGAAATGTGAGCAGAGTATTACCTCCTTGCTTCCGGTGAATACCAATACTTCCTCATCTCTTAAACTCTGTGCTTTCATCTCTTAAAAAAATGAGTGCCTTCCCCATCAGTGTCATCATCAGAGTTCTTATCTACAGCAGCTCCTCAGTCGTCATATCTATTGGCGACCCCTCCATCAGCACTGCAATCTAACATATACTGAAGCCTTATCCTACATACCTAGGAGAATGATCCCCACTACTTCTAATTATCTCAACTTCCACATCATCATATTTCTTTGTAGCTGTTAGATTTACTAACTTGATCCACTAGCATCCATCTGAAATACACATGAGAATCCTCTACCATGCAACATGCATTAGTGCATTCTAAGTGGGTTTTAAATCATATTACATTTAATTGTGACATGCACAATTTTCATATTAAGATTATTTTCTGCTTATGCAGAAATTTCTCACATAGTTAAAATTGTAAGGACTTAATAAGTATTCTACACAATTTTCAGAAACTATATATCCAATTCTGTGGCAAAACGCGGGGTATCATCTGGTTAATAAAAACCCTTAACCCATTGAGGCATCGACTAATCCTGTCCCAAGAAATAACCAATGCAGTGCATGCCTTAAAGAACTTCGCAATGATCACACAAGGCCTCCTGTTATCTCAAGCAGAAATACCTCAGAACCACCACTATAATGCGCCCTCTTGCCAGTGCTGCAAAACCCCTGTCCAAAACCTTCATCACTAAAGCTCAAATTATTTTTCTAGAGTTACCTTGTACTAGAACCGTAATATTTGTTTGCTATTGGTATACAGATACAGAAAGTAGCAGCTCAGATGAGGAGGACATTGAGCTACATTGTGATGGTAACAAGGTACTACAAAGATGCTTAAATGGATCATTTGATTCATCGGAGCAACAAATAGGAAAATGCCTGAATGGAGCATCTGATACACCAAAGGAGTTGGTGGATCCAGATGTAAAATATCCAGCCAATACAAACGGCAGGTGCCGCAGGGAAAGTCAAACAGACAGTGAACTGGAACCACAAAAATGCATGAATGAAGAGCCTGGCGCGTCTCTGGAGGCCATTGGTTCAAAAGTGCAACTCGCACCCAATGAAACTGGCGAATGTTGCATGAACAGCCAAGCAGACTGTCCCACGTCTCCTCTGGCCAATTCAGGACAGTCTCCTCAATTCCTTACCAATGAGCAATCAAGTCCTGCCAGTTTCAAGAAACTCACGACCTCAAATAAGCCTTACGCTTCTCTTGAGGTCACCGATTCAAAAGTGCATCTCGCACCCAATGAAACTGGTGAATGTTGCATGAACAGCCAAGCAGACTGTCCCACATCTCCTTTGGCCAATTCAGGACAGTCTCCTCAGTTCCTTGCCAATGAGCAGTCAATTCCCCCCAGTTTTAAGAAACTCAAGACCTCAAGTGAACATGCATCAGTTAAGCCTATTGGCACCGTTAGTGAGGCCACGATGAAACTGCAGGAACTAGTAAACAAAATCAGATGGGCCCAAGATCTCCTGCAGTCTGTTGACTATGCTCCGTCAAGAATAGCGCTGGCACCTTGGAAATTTGAGGAAAATAACCCATGGCCGAAGCGTAACTGAAGTTACATTTGTTCTGGTAATTAATCGTCTTACTCAGAATTCCCGTTGCTAGAAGTTAGCTTCCCTATATCATCTGATATCACTAATCTCAAATGAATCTTTTTTGTTTTGTTTTAATTAGTTTGCCGGGCAGTGCCTTTGAAGATATATAGCGGTGGCGCAGACCGACTGATCCTGACTCAGTGGTCCTGTTCGGACAGGGAGTGATACCTGACCATCTGTAGATAGGGATTCAAAAAAGCAACTGGTCATGATCAGTATTGTAGTTAGCAGCTGTTGCATCATTTCATTGTAGATAGCTTGGTGGTGTCATTTGGTCAGTGTCTCTATGCTCGTGCGCCTATGATTGTAATCTGGTGTGCGCAGGGCGTGTCAGGTCCAAGAAAGACCATCTTTCCCTGCATGATCAGGTTAAGACACTATGAACAGTCTAGTTTCTGTTACTGCTACCTGCAATTAAATTTACTGTCAATAGTCAAGAGTTCTGTTATTGGTGATCGATTTGAGAACGGACGTACTCTAACCTTGCATCATCATTGATGAATTTGTCTTCATGAGCGGGGTGTGCGAGTCTGTGTGTGTGGGGTGGGGGTGGGGGGGTGGGGTGAGGTGACCTGAGCTCCCATGCCATAGGCTGTCTTCGGGCTGGTTAGGGGCCAGAGACTAGGGCGGAGAAATTTTGTTTTGTTGATGAAACCCTGTCAACTAGGACAGATTTCAGAGTGTTCTTTCGAGACCGCCAATAGGAGAGCCACACATATATATTACCTCCAGGAAAGAATTTTCCTTCCAAAATTACATAGGTTTCCTGGTTAGATGGCTTATAAGCAATGCATTTCCCCCCTCCACTTGGTGGGATTATTAGGTCATGGAATCCAAAATCAATCAATTTACTAAATTATTCTGTTTGAGGTAAAATTTGAGTCTTATATAATGTTAACATTTTTTTGGATTATATAATGTTGGCTGCTACAGGCTACTCTAGCCATTTCAGAGCCAATGATCAAGTGAAGGATGATCATATTTGCCCCTGGCTTCTACAGAGGTTTTGTAAATAGTTTGGGCACCACTGAATTTCAAAGTTAAGTTTATTTTTGGTTTCGAGCAAATGGCTGGAGATTTCACTTCAGTTTGACTGAAATCCAACAAGTATTTGAAATTCACCTTGAAGTAATGGAAGTCCATCTCCGTATTGGCAACATCCGGGCCATCGTGTTTTTCGTCCTGTACATTTCCGTCTCTCTCTTGAGATAACTAGATTGTTGACCGTGTATCTGGGGGTGCTGGATAAGCTGAAACATTATATTTCAGGGTGCACGTGGGGGTGTTTTGGTCATATTATTCTCTTTTTATACATGATACAAATGGTCATATTTTTGCCCTCAGTTCCTAAATGTTTGTCTTTTTAGAGATTTAACTACGGACTATATACAGAGTAAAATGAGTGAATCTATACTCTAGATTATGTCTATATACATCCGTATGTAGTTCGTAATGAAATCTCCAAAAAGACAAATATTTAGGAACAGAGGGAATACATGAGCAAGCTTATAACCAATATCCACGTGCATGGTTTTTCAAAACATAAAAACACAATTTTTTATAGGATTTATAAAGTGCATTCCAAAAATCCTCTCTGGTGGCTCTGCGAGCGAGCATCTTTTTTTTTGAGGGGTACTGCGAGGGAGCATCTATTCGGCGCTTTTTGGTGCAACATGACGACCGTACGACGCTCATGCAGACTCGCGAGCCGCGGCCCATTAGTGCTCGGCCGCTTGCCGGCTGGTTGGGGCTGGTTGGGCGCTTTTAGCTAGTTTTTAGTTCGCTTTTGCTACTGCCGCTCTTCTGGCTCAGGAAACAAATCGGCTAATTGAATTTTTATTTTTGAAAAATTGGTGAAATGAAAAATGGTTCAGAGAGTTTCTTTTTTTAACAATTTTGTAATAATTTTTGGTAAATATTAAAAATATCCAGAATTTTCCTAAAAAACCATTACTTGAAAAAATGTGCGTGTTTTTTTGAAAAAATACTCAGTTTTTTATAGAAATATATTCACAATTTCAAATTTGAGAAAATATTTATGAATTTTAAAAAAATCAATAATTTGACGATGTACGTGGTTTGGTTTTTAAAAATTGTTGCGACACTAGTACAACTTGCATTTGAAAAATGGAAAAAACAAAATGAGAAAAAACCGACAATAAAATATGGGAAAAACAAAACAGAAAACACAGAGAAGAGGTAAAAATGGTGTGGAACATTCTAGAACCTTCCAAAAACTAGGAGGAAGGTTCGAGAATGTCTACATGGTCGGACCATTACCGGAATGCATGAAGCTCCGAGCTGAAATGGACTGATGTCCGGCTGGACTAAGAAAGAGTTCGGTCAAGAACCAGGACCCGTGCTTGCCTCCGCCGTCACTACCACTCCACACTCCCCACCAGCCGCCGCCACTTCATGCCGCTCGAGAACCAGGAGCAGCTTCTAATCGATGAGCATGGTGGAGGTCGCAAGAGCACCGAAGACCATGGCGGAGGCCGCAAGCACAGGAGCGATGGCTCCCCACTGTAGCCTCTCGGATGAGATTTTCATCTGGGAGATCCTCGTTGGCCTACGCTCGAAATCCCTCCTCTGTTGTCTACTGTCTGTCACGGCTGGTGCAACACCACCTTCGCCCGTCAATTCCTCCTCGCCCACCACGTCCGCTAGCCAACCCTCCCCTTCCTGCACTGCTAGCTACAAGGTCAGTGACGACAAAGACGAGGTCGAGTGCCTAGATATCACCCTCTTAGAGCATCTCCAGCCACGGCCCCAAAGGACCCCCTAGGCCACTTTTAGATAATCGGGCAAGGCTCGCTGCCACCGAGCAGAAGCAGTCCATCGCGGGACTTGATCAAGCCTCTGACCTCTTTGTGGAGGCCTCCTGTGACGGCAACCTGGCAACTCGATCGTCAGCATGCTCCCCTTTCGCTGCTTTCCGACAACCTGTTCTTGACAATGTCCCCTCACCCACCTACCAGGGAGTATAGACTACTCGCGGTCTCGCGTACCCATGTCGGAAGTCAACTACGAGCAGCCAAGTTGACTGCTACGTCTTTGCACTGGGGTCTGGGCAGCCGCCAAGGAACACAACACCACAACCGCCATGCAGGTGGACAAGGAGGGACTGAGGTTCAACACACCACATCTCTGGTTTTCCGTGGTAGCCTGCATTGGTTCCCAAGACATCATGACAGCGAAAGACAAGTGATACTCATGTTTGACACCACAGCCGAGTCGACCCGACTGATGCGGGCTCCGGTTGTTCCTGGCTACGATGACCTATTTGAGTTGGATGACATGTTCGACATGTCCATGCTTAGCATGGGAGCGACACTCGTTTATATCTAGGTGTTGCAGGACTATGAAAGAGGTCTGGACCTTCAAGTGCCAGATTGAAAGGCCGGTTACGGAGATTAGAGAGTGTTGTGGAAGTCATGAAGATTTTTGAAATGTGGTGGTTGTGCCTGGGGATGGCGAGTTGTTCGTGCTGCTCAGATTTGCCAAGTGGCATGGATGGCAAGTTGATCGCCAGTTTCCATCGCAAAGGCGTCGATCCTACTCAGCTTCAGCTAAAACAAAGTCTTGTTCCGCATGCCTTCTTTCCAACACTAGATGGTTATGTTGTGAACGATTCTCCTTTCATCTGAAGGCTGTTGGTTGAGCTGATGCTTCGTAGTTCTCCCCAACAACAATTATTTAGGAACAAAGGAGTAGCTTCGTTGTTGATGCATGTAAAATTCTAATTGAGAATATCCGGGCTGTTAGGTCACACTGGATGTGCAAATCCCAATCGGGTGCATACAATTTTTCCTTTCGATATTAAGCCTGGAGGTTTGGCATCACTAAAGAATTGAGTGAATTGACCGTGCACCCATGAAATTGCATTTAAAGTGTCATATAAAGTGTATGGTCATTGATTTTGTGGAGATTAAATGGCGATCGATTTTGGGGAGCCTGGACATATGAACAAGTTGGTACACTAATTAAACACGAGGCAACATTTTCCGTACTACTGTTACGTCTATGCCTGGCATATTATCTCTCTACAACACATCAAAATTAAATAGGTGTTGCATAGTCCGGACCTCTCCGGATACCCGGAGTTCAACACAAACAAACTAACTTAAACTTAAAAACAAACTATGGAGGGCCGGTGGCGGCTCATGGTTTCACGCCGAGGTAGAATTCGCAAGCGGAGTGGTAGATGGTGTAGGCGAGCTCGTATTCCCTGTGCGCCACCTTGAAGTGTTTGGCGGTGCCCTCTTTGCCGGCCTCTAGTGCCTCCTTCGTGTTGAAGCGTGTGACCTCGGCCTTGCGGAGAGCCTTCGTTGACGGCCAAATCGTCTCATGGAGCTTGTCAAAGCGATGACACTCGTGGTTCCTGCCATTGTGCGAGGGGGTGCCTAGTTGCGTGCCTATGCCAAACGCGAAGCCTTGATGACGGGCGGCTGGAGCTGCCGGCCGTGCTTGCGCCGACCTGCGTCCGTGACACTCTCCAGACATGACCTACATTCGGAGAAGGGAGGGGGAGCGTTCGGCTGAGCTCGTCGAAGGGGAAGAGGATTGCGGCGGAGAGAGCGGAATGGATCCGAGACAGGATCCCTAAAACGCTCTCCTACCCGTACATATACCGCCTGAAGCGGCGGTTTGCGGGCCCCGTTTTACGGCCGATGCAATTATACGACATCTATTCCGGTCCCGAAAATGTTAAACATCGCGTAAATTTATGGGACGACGGCGGGATAGTGCAACTAATCCAAATAAAAATACAAATCCTCAGTTCCCTGATTGGTAACTGCACATGCCTCGTGCACACCTTCGTCGATGACACCCAGGTCCTCGAGTCGATGATTCCCAGGTTCTCAAAAAACAGAAGTCGATGATACCCAGGCCCAGCCAAATACATTCGTGTTATTTCGGTGAGAGAGGAAAAACACACGTCCACCACGCTTCTTGCTCCGCTCCTACCTCCTAGGACATGGCAAAAGGAGCAAGAGCAGCATCACCACCTCCCAGCCGCGGCCTCCCGGATGAGATCATCACCTGGGAGATCCTCGTTCGCCTGCCACCCAAGTCCCTTCTTCGTTGTCGCATCGTCTGCCAAGCCTGGCGCCATGTCACCTCCACCCGTGACTTCCTCCTCGTTCATCACCGTCGTCAGCCTGCCCTGCCAATCTTCCATAACAATGGCGGGGAGTCTCTAGACATCATCCCTTTTGACCATCGGGTAGCCAACCAGCTCCGGCCTGTCGTGCAACTTGCCAACGACGGCTTCTTTCCACAGGCCTCTTGCGATGGCCTCCTCATCCTGTCCATCAAGAGGTACTTTTGCATCTGCAACCTGGCAACTCGTCAATACGCTTTCCTCAGGCAGCTTTTTGGCTTTATGTTATTGGGGATGTATCTGCACAGCCCCACCGGCGAGTACCGACTATTGTTGTACTTGACCCAAAAGTTCAGGCATGAAAATATTTTACCTCACTCCCAAGATGGCTCCTACGTCTTCTCATTAGGCTCTGGCCAGCCGCCGGTGCACATAGGGGGCTTGGATGCGGAGAAGCTGATATTCAAATCATCCATCATGTTCCGTGGTAATTTACATTGGCACCTAAACCAGGGTGAGAGCGCAAGCAACACGATAATGGTATTCGACACCACAACTGAGACATTCAGGTATAGATGTGCTTCGGTAGTTGCTGCTTTTGGCCGCACTGACCTGCTTGAGATGGATGGAATGCTTAGCGTGTCCAACTATAATGATGCATCAGCAACCATTGATATTTGGGTTGCGCAGGACAATAAGAGTGAGGTCTGGACCGTGAAATACCGGGTTGAGTTACCGGTTTCAGAGCTCGTCCTGCAGTCTGGAAAGTTTAACGATCATTGTTGTGCGGTGGTCGCTTCTTTGGATGGTGGTGTGCTCATGGTGGACAATTTTGGCGAATGGCTATTTCAGGTTGATATGGATGGCAAGTTAGTTGCCAGTTTCAATTGTGAAGACCTTGCTTATTCTCAACTTCGGCTCAAACAAAGTCTAGTTGCACATACCTTCTTTCCTACACTAGAGCGTTATGTTGTGAATGCTCTGCCGTTCATTTGATAGTTGTTAAGTGAGGTGGTGCTTCTGAATAGTCGAATTTACCGTTAGTATCCCCATGAGCTGCAATATCAAGTTTGAGCGTGCTGGCTTCTCTGTTGATCCTTACAAAGTTGTGATCAAGGGGCGGCTTCTCTGTTCATGCTTATAAAGTTGTGATCAATAAGCTCTTGCTATTACGTGGTTCCATGAAATCTATGCTGGTTTTGGTACCAAAATTACTAAGCCATTTTTCTATGAGTTTGAAAGATGTGGTAATGAGTCCATGTCATGAATCTATTTCCTTGATCCGGTGAATGTTCTTGGTGAAAAAAAAATTGCTTCTCCCACGTTGCTCTCGTGAGCAGTGTCTAGGAAAACCCTAGCCCTCCTCCATCATCCTTCCCCTACCTTGCTGTCGCCGGAGGGCATTGTCGGGGGAAGTCTGACCGGCGTACGCGGCGGGGCTCCTCTTTCCTTCCTAGAGAGCGGCGGCTAATTAAGATAACATCCAACCAAAGCAATAAATTCTAGGGTTCCAACATCCCTCATTAAAAAAATCATAAACTTTGGGTACCATAATATCTGTCACTCCGGCCACCCGTACATAAATAAACTAATCACATGATGTACTTCTCTAGGCCCATAAAGTTAAGGTGATGTGCAGCCGACGTCCACACATCAGCACTAGAGAAATACAACATAACATAATATCAAAATATTGAACTGGATTCAACTTCACCAAATTACTAGCAACGAGGTTTATCACATGTCCTCAAGAACGTAACGAACTACTCATGACACATCATATGAATCATGATCGGTGGAGATAAATAATGATTATAAATCTGAATATATGATTATTTTAATAAATAAACTTCTAAGCATCAACTACAAGATGTAATCAACACTAGAAACTACACTCATCAACCGATTCGAGATAAAAGTTCATAGATCGGAAAGATGCGATGAAGGGAGGTGATGAAGATAACGGTGTTGATGAAGATGTTGATAGAGATGATGATCCCAATGATGAACATAGTGTTAGTGATGGTGATGGCTTTGAATTCCCCATCCCGATGGATGAATCTTTTGTAGAATCAGCCTTCCACATGGCAAAAGTGGCCCATCTTGATTCCACCTCGCAGACGGCGGAGGA
Source organism: Hordeum marinum (assembly GCA_022496015.1). Taxonomy (NCBI): domain Eukaryota; kingdom Viridiplantae; phylum Streptophyta; class Magnoliopsida; order Poales; family Poaceae; genus Hordeum; species Hordeum marinum. The sequence continues at coordinate 501,820,199 of CM039674.1, read as the reverse complement.
AAAATCACACGATCATTTTAAATTAGACCGGAATTTATGGAAAAAGGCATCGGAAGGCAATGCCCACGGGCTCCACGCGACAGGCCTATGCACCCTAGGGAGAGCATGGAGGCCCTCTTTCCCCCTTTGGCCCATCTTTTGTCCCAAGGCTTCTTTTCCTACAAACATAATTAACAAAAATCCACGATCCATTGGGAGGTTTGAATACTTTTTCTTTTGTTATTATTTTGACCTATTTTTCAAATTGGTAGGTAATTCCCTGAGAAATTCCCTATCTATGTATTGCATATAAATTGAAGGGGAAAAGGCATTGGAATTGAGCAATAATGTGCAAAATATCATTGGTAAAGGGCAAATTATAATAACAAATAGGGATTTTACATATGTGTCCCTGATTCCTTACACTAGTAGAAAATAGGGTTTTGGTTCAGGCCTAGCCAGCCCATTAGTCCCGGTTCATCCACGAACCGGGACCAATGGGGGCAACGGTCCCGGTTCGTGAGGCCAGGGGGCCGGGCGGGCCACGTGGGGCATTGGTCCCGGTTCGTAGGACACCTTTGGTTCCGGTTCAAGACACGAACCGGGACCAATGTGCCTTGTTCCTGGCCCACAACCATTGGTCCCGGTTCGAGGCTGGAACCGGGACCAAAGGGGTAACCGTTCTCCTGGTGCGAGCCCCTTTAGTCCCGGTTGGTGGCTCAAACCGGGACTAAAGGTTCGAACGGTTCGCATTCCACGACGTTTCGCGCTCCGAGAAAGAGGCAACTGTTCCTCGGCGAGCGCTACAGTAACTTCGCCCATTTCTCTTCTTCTCCTCCATTCTCCTCTCTTCTTCTCCTCCATTCTCATCTCTTCTTCCCCATATCTTCTACCATGACTCCAATCACTCGCTATGGGGAGGTGCTCGCACATGGCATGACCAATCTCGATGTCGTCTACACGAACGACAGCGCCATGGTGCCGCATTTTCTTTCCCTTTTTCAGAAATGGCTTGAAGTGGCGGATGAGAAAGACAAGTTCATAGGGCTTGATCTCGAGTACATGGCCAAGCAAGAAGATGTTGCCATCATCCAGCTATGTTTCAAGAAATATGTCATGATCTTCCAATGGGCAAGGTGAGTTTTGAGGGTTTTCTTTGATCAATTAATAATTTATAGATTATTATGAAAATTGCATCGGATAGAAATATGTTCCGTTTTGAATCCTATGGGAAAGATCAATATTTCTTTTAAGTTTGTAGTAAAACAATTTTCCTTGTTGCAAAACGTGGGAGAACATATATGTCATATAGTTAATTTAGGGTTTTTTCATCAATTCATAGGATATGAAAATTGCATATATATAGGATATAGCAGTATATATGTTCTATTTTGAATCCTATGGCAAAGATCAATTTCTCTTAAGTTGTAGTAATATTTAACATTTGTTCCATTTTAATTTGTTGATGTTGCAGTAGTGACAAGCACTGCCCAACACTCATGGACTTCCTACGCAGCGGCATACATTTTGCTAGTGTTGATGTAAGGAATGACAAGCTGAAGATGAGGCACAGCTTCGGTATTGAGATACCAGCTGGCTGCCTTATTGATATCCAAGACATATTCAGGTTCAGTATGAGAGGACTTCGATGGCTTCTATGGCAGTCTGCCTTGATCGACTATCATTACAAAGATATGAAGACCAAATTTCCCCGCGCACAGCACAAAGAGTGGGAGAGGACCCCACTTCAGCCTATCAACATTGAGTATGCAGCAAAAGATGCATACGTTGCATATGAGTTGTACCACAAGATTCGAACCGTGAACTATGGGTACCGTCACCTCGCACCACCACCACCATCGGAATATTCTTCTGATTCAGACTAGCTAGTAGTGTTCGCTTGGACGAGTACTTTCTGGGATATCTGAACTATTATATATTACATATCTCTCTAGCTATTATATATTTGTAGTGCTTTTCCATTCAGCTTTTCTTAAATTTTGATTGTGGCTGAGAACAAAATGCAACAAAAAAGTAAAGCAAAAAACAAAAATAAAGCAAAAAACAAAACAAAAATAATGGAAATTATGCAACTAAAATTATCAAAGTATTGTTTGTTCAAAAAATTAATAGCAAAAAGAATATAATGATAAAACACACTAAGCCACCATAAAGTATTTTTTGTTAAGAACTTTTAATATGCAAAAAAATAACATAAAAAAATGCCCACCTACTAAGCCACCATGGCCGGCATACGACTAGTAACCCAATATACATGGGCCAGGACGCAGGCCCACGGGGCAAGTAGGCCCAACAGGCAGAGACAATTAGGCATGCACTGCCTACGGTAGAGAGGAGTTCGAGACAGTGAGTTCAGACGCGCTTATAAACCAGTATGTGCGCTCCTCGCTCGGCGAGGTGGGACTAAACTCCCACCGCACCAGGAACAAGGCTTTGGTTCCGGTTGGTGGCACCAACCGGGACCAATACCCACCTTTAGTCCCGGTTGGTGCCACCAACCGAAACCAATGCGCCGCTCCTAGCCCACAACCATTGGTCCCGGTTCGTAGCTGGAACCGGGACTAAAGGATGGCCTTTAGTCCCGATTCCAGCTACGAACCGGGACCAATGAATTGGCTATATATACCCCTCGCCCGTGAGCCACACTGCTCTGTTTTTTCCTGGCCGGCGAGGAGAGGGCTTTGTGGTGCTCTAGCTCACCTCTTATGCATATGAGGTGTTCGATGAAATGCCCGAGCCACACTACTTAAGCTTTCTCCTCTCCAAACTCGACCTCCAAGCTCCATTTTCCTCAAGATTTGTCCAGATTTAGCAGTCCGTCACGTCCCATCCCCGTCTTCACCGCCGTCGATCGCCCGCGCCGATCTCGTCGCCGGCACCACCGTGGTGAGCCTCTTGTTGTTATCTTCTTTATAAAAGAAAAAAAATTCTTACTTGTATGATTAGATAGACAATTTTCTAATTTTCTTACTTGTATTATTGCTTGTTATTATATAGTGCGATGGTTTCGGTATCCGCCCCCGTCGGCCCTCGTCCTGTCTATGATTTGGATGTGGTATATATTATCTTTTATAACTATTTGTTTCATTTAGTATTTATGGCAATTATGCCGACACCAACTTGACATAGATGTCTTTATCTAGGAGGTATGTGAACCGGATATTAAAGACGACCCTCTTGTCGAGAGGTTAAATTTAGTTGAAGAAGAAAACGAGTATTTAAAAGAAAAATTAAAAAGAGTTGAAGAAGAGAGGATGATATTGGAGTTGCATGTTGCGGATGTCATAGATGGTCACAAGATCAAGATGGATGCAATGCGCTTGAAGATTAGAAAGATTAGAAAATATGCCATTCATAGCGAGGCTTGGTATCATTATGCCGTTGGATCAATTCTTACCTTGGTTGTGATTATGATCGTATTTGTCGTTGCATTGAAATGTTTTACATAGTTTCAATGTATGGTTTAATTAGATGCTCTAGAGAGCTGTATGTTGTTCAATGAGAACTATGTATGTACTTTGGTTTTAATGTGATGATGAACTTCTATTAATTTGGTCACTTATCTATTCATGATGTTCTGTAATGGTTTTTGACACACTTAATGCACGCAGATGAACCGGCAATGGATGTACGGTGACAGGCAGACCTCCGAGTACATTGAGGGCGTGCATGATTTTCTCGAAGTGGCCGAGGCAAACAAGCAGAATGGTTTTATGTGTTGTCCATGCTATATATGTGGGAATACGAAGTCTTACTCTGACTGGAAAACCATTCACGCCCACCTGCTTTATAAGGGATTCATGCCACACTATAATGTTTGGACCAAGCACGGAGAAATAGGGGTTACGATGGAAGACGGCGAAGAAGAAGAGTACGATGACAACTATGTGCCCCCTGAATACGGTGATGCTGCAACAGGGGAAGTTGAAGATCAAGAGAAACCGGACGATGTGCCCGATGATGATCTCCGCCGGGTCATTGTTGATGCAAGGAGACGGTGTGAAAGTGAAAAGGAGAAGCTGAAGTTCGATCGGATGTTAGAGGATCACAAAAAAGGGTTGTATCCCAATTGCGAAGATGGCAACACAAAGCTCGATACCGTACTGGAATTGCTGCAGTGGAAGGCAAAGTATGGTATACCTGACAAGGGACCAAGGATGCCTTTTCTACTCAGTGCGGGGTTCTTGTTAGGGACATGATCCCGATCACCATCCACCAATGGAATAAGCCGTAGGTCGGAGACCCTGAAGTGTCTTTTGTCACCGATAGACAGAAAGATGATCTTTGGACCGCGCTGAAGGCAAATTTCACCCTATCGGAAGAGGAGCATACGGAAAAGCCAGTTATAGAGAAAAAGGTCAAGACTCATGCTCTTAAGAAGATGGCAGAGCTATTCAGGAGGTGGAAGAATGAGTTAAAAACAAAGTTTGTCGACAAAAATAAGACTCCAATATTCGAGGGCCGATTTGAGAAGATAAGAGAACAGTGGCCCGCATTTGTGGCCCACAAGACATCGGAGAAGAGTATGAAGATGTCAGCGATAAACAAACTAAATGCTGCAAAGAAGAAGCATCACCATCGCACAGGGTCAGGTGGCTACCACAAAGACCGACCGTTGTGGGACAAGGCTGAAAAGGATCTTCTTGACAAAGGGATCATACCAGCAACATTGAACTGGCCAGAGCGTGGAAGGAATTGGTTCTTCGGGGTTGGGGGAACCTTGGACCCTGAAACAGGGAAGTGCTGTTGGATGAACGAACAACTGGCAGTACCGATCACCAAGCTTCAGGAGTTAATCGCCAAAACGGAGGAAGGGACGTTCGTTCCCGACAGAGAGAACAGCGAGCTCACAATGGCCCTCGGGAATCCTGAGCACCCAGGACAAACACAAGGCACGGCAGGCTCCGTTCCGTGGAAGCATGGGTTTCCCCACGCATGGGTTACAAAAGCAGGGAGAGGAAGAGGAAATAGGAGCAAAGTGAAATACAGAACCTGAATGCAAGAGTACAAGCGCTAGAGGAGAGGCATCGAGCTGATGAAGCTACCCTAGAAGCTACCCCGCCATCTCAGCGGAGAAGCAACATGGCTTCCTCGAGCTCATTGTGCAGCCTAATTTGACGGCTCCCAGGTACCCCGTGGATGAAATCACGGAGTCTCAAGATTGCCACCTTAAGAAGCAATTGATGATGCACCTCAAACCCACGGTGGCTATCGGCCATGTTGCACCTCCTCGACCCAACGGAACTTTTCACTGTCGTCCGATTCCATAAGGCTATGCTGTTGTCATGGTTGAAGAAATAGTGGAGGGGTATGAGGAGCTCGAACTTGACTACCCTACCGGCGAAGGGGAAACTCTCCTGGAGAATGCTCTGAGGACTTCATGTCTATGGCCGAAGTAATTCATCAAGCTTCCGAACTGGACGACGCCTCCGCCTCCTCCTCCTCCGGTGAGTAAGGGCCCGCCTCCTCCTCCGGCGAGTAAGGGCTTGCCTCCTCCTCCGGCGAGTGATCAGGGCACGCCTCCTTCTCCGCCTCCTCCTCCGGCGAGTGATCGGTGCACGCCTCCTCCTCCGCCTCCTTCTCCGCCCGCGTCGGCGCGTCCGAGCAGCCCATCTCCTCCTCCGCCCCCTTCTTCGCCTGCGTTGGCGCGTCCGAGCAGCCCGTCTCCTCCTCTGCCTCATCAGCAAGAGCAGAAGAGAGCCGCCGCCGCCGCTCCGGCTGCTCCGGCGCCTCTTAAGCAACAAAGGAAAATAGCAGCCGTCGCTTCGGCGTCTAGCACTTCAACCAGTGGCGGGAGGCGATACCAATATGGTCCATCATCTCTCAAGCCTCTTGAGCCGTTACCATACGAGAGGAGCGATGAGGAAAACGCGAAGATCTCTAAAGGCGAAGTGGATGCCTTTTAAAAAAAGAAAAATCCACCTCTGGAGGAGAAGATAGATGAGGTGAAATTGAAGCGCACTTTGGATGCCCTGAAGCGACCAGCACCGGCTCCGCTGGATGACAACCATGTCCGCGTTCTTAAAAAGAAAGTGCAAGAAGCGCGCCGGTCCGAAACCACTGCAACTGACAAAAGGAGAGAACAACAAATTGGAATAGGGAAAAAATTCCCCAGCTCGGCGAACAGGCGAAACAATCGTGCCCCCCGCTGCAGGTGTCTAGCGATATCGTCGTCGCAAATCTGCTGGCCGGGATGGTGCCTAGTACCAATCCTGCTGATTACCTGCCCGACGATACACATTTTGATACACTGGAGGTGGACAAACACAAATTCCGTCACGGGTATCCTCTCGTCAGACGTGATCAACAGCTACCAACGATGATGCGAAAATTCCATCAGTGGTACATGGACACCTGCAAGAACTCTGGGACGGATAATGTGATGATTATGGTTAAAGACAAGCACGGCCTCGTTGGAATTGACGTGTTTTGTGTTCCATTTGAGGAGTTATTCCAGCTTTTCAATCAAAAGTCTATCGATAAAGTAATCGTCACTTGCTACTGTCTGTAAGTACTACTTCTTTAATTAAGTCTCTATATATAGCTCAGCTCTTTCATTGCATGTACATATAATTCACTATATCATGCAGATTGAAGATCGTCGAATGCAAGCAAAGAGAAATCTATAATATTGGGTTCATTAACCTAAATCTCTTTGATGAATGGGAGATGAAAAAGAATCCCAAACAAGCCGAGGCCAACTTGCTACAATCGTTGCTTCAACATCAAAACAAACAAAAAATAATCTTTCCTTACAACTTCGAGTGAGTGTTATACTGTGCATATTCAGTTTTCCTTTATTTACTCGAGGTTATAGTAATGTAATTGATGAGTTATGCATGCGTGCGCAGCTTCCACTTTATTCTCCTAGAGATTATGCTTGAGGAGGGACTAGTAACCGTCTTAGACTCAAGACGAAAAGATCCCAAGACGTATGTGATCATCACTGAAATGCTTAAGAAGTAAGTTCAATCGATCATTATCGCACCATTTCGGCAACTTTGTTCATTTCCTGATATCAGGTAATAATTATTTTCTATGTCTGGCAGGGTTTGGATACCGTTCAGCACAAAATCTCCGGGACTGCCGAAGGAGCTGAAATTTACATGCCCGAAAGTAAGTACTACTAGCTAGTTCCGCGCATCTCCCATTATATTTATTCTAGCTAGTTTCATCAATACCATTTATATAATGCTTGATTATCAGTTTGATTGACCTCTATTTCTCGTAAAGTGGTTGTGGCAGCAACCAGGGACTAATCTTTGTGGATACTACATATGCGAGTTCATCTACAACGCGACGATCTCTAAGCAGGGCGGCTACTCTAAAAAAGATTTTGATGTGCGTAAGCAATAATATTCACAATTTTTTTTAATACCATAATTTGTGTTGAGTTTCATCCATATATATGTATTGACCCCCTTCTTCGAATTAGCTTTGGGAGCTGCAGGAACAACTCCTACCACAAGATCGCATAATAGCTATTCAAGTGGAATTGGCGGGATTCTTTCTTAAACACGTCATCAGGAAAGAGGGAGAATACCATATGGAACTTGATTTCAGATGTTAGGGTATTGTAAGAGATCTTATATTGTATATATGTAGCCAGTAGCGTCGGATAGATATACGAAAACTTGTTGCTCGAACAATCTCACTTCTCTCTGTATATGTTCATGACGATCTTCTGTACTTAATGGTTTAATTCCTTCATTTGCTTACTAGCTAGCATGTCGAGTCCTCTCTATACGTATAGTACGTAGCGTCGACCAAGCACGGAGATAAGAGAGGACACCTCTCTCTATTAGCTAGCTAACACAATATATTAAACCCCAAAATTAATCCTACAAAACCCCATCCCCCCTCTAAAAAAAAAACCCAGCCCCGGAACTGCTGACGCGTGGATGCATTTTGGTCCCAGTTGGTGCTACCAACCGGGACAAAAGGCCCTCCTGCCCGGGCAAGCCGCAGAGGCCACGTGGATCCCCATCTGTCCCGGTTGGTGGGCAAACCGGGACTAAAGGTGTTGGGCATTAGTAACGATCCTTTAGTCCCGGTTCCGGAACCGGGACAAATGGCCCTCTAGAACCGGGACAAATGGGCCTATTTCTACTAGTGTTAGTTGTATTCATTGATCCCCACGCTCTTAACTTTTGCTCACTTTGCCCCACTCCCTTGTCCAAAACCCTCAGAAATGGTCACAACGGAGGATGTCGTCGGGTCAATGGTTTGACGGTTAACTCTGACGAGTGGGGCCGTGTCGTAACGACTCCTCCTTTGACCATTCTGACGTGTGGGGCCGCATTGAGACACATTGGATGGGCTTGTCTGAACCTCGAGCTCGAGCCCTACAACACCACGCCGCTCCGCCCCCTCCGTCGGCACCGCTCTGCCCCCTCCACCGCCGTTGTGCCCTCCGCTAGATATACCCCCCACATCTCCTTCTGGATTAAGCAACGATGTCAGGGGAGCAGGCTGTCAAGCCTGTTGACCGTGGAGAGGATAAGGTGGAATCTACGGCGGATAATTCATGGCTTACACATGGATAAGCGTAATTTCTTCTCTAATTGATTTGCTGATTTGTAAATTCGGCCCTATTAGACCCCTAGTCGCTTGAATTGTTCAAAATTTACTCAACTGTTCGCCCTAACAACACTCCTGTGCTTTCTTTTCGGTTGTCGGTTAGGATGGAATTTAGTGTACTGTGTGGTAGAAAACCGCATATGCTTACTGGAATTTTCTATCCGAAGATGGTAGAAACTAGTATGTCGTTCAAAGATTTGCTCGCAGAGCTCCAAAATTCTCCATATGGATGGAGCCCAGCGATGCTGTTGAACTGAAATTGTTTAGTAGTACCGAGCAAAAATGTATACCACTAACTCGCAATGAGCATCTGGGATTGATCTTTACTTTGAATGTTGAAACCCATTTCGGTAAAATCCATATCGAGGTGCTTTAGCTACGCAATGAACGTGAGAGGGGGAAGGGTGTCCAGGAATCTTCTACCTCTGCTAACGGAGAGCGCCCCGGCACTCCTTGTAGGTCTAAACCAAGCAGAGCGAGTGGTTCTGAAAGTCACAATATATATGTTCTCGCTTCTCCTGTCGCTGTCGCTGCCACAGCCGATGTATTACAGGATGGAGAGCCAGATGAAGAGGTGCCTCGACATGATGACGAGGATGAGAATATGTTCCCTGACCTTGTAGATAGTGCTAGTAAACAAGCAATGAAAGATGAATTTCAGGAGCAAACTATCAGTTGTGCTAGATTTGATGACACTGACGATGAAGAAAGGGAGGATAACATCGTCATCTTAGTTTTAGATGAATATGATGGTGAGGACGTGCCAACAATTGAGTGGAACAAGGAAGGTCCTCAGCTTGCTGTCGGCACCATATTCCAGTCGATGATGGACTGTCGTAATGCAGTGACTAAATACTGTATTATCACACAAAATACATATGTGATTGATAGGAGTGAGTCATCAAGGTTCTCTTTTCGTTGCCCATATGATAGGTGTAGATGGAGGTTGCATGGATCACGTATGTTGAGGAGCAAGTTCATTCAGGTTTGTGTATTTTGGTTTATATTGATAATATTTTCAGATCATTCTGTAATGTTTTCAGATCATTCTGTAATGTTTTCAGATCATATTTTTTCATATAAAAAGTAACCCACACCAGCACACTTGTCCACCTGGAGGGGGAGGGGGGAAGGCTACAACAAAGCTAGCAAAGACTAGGTGGGTGACAGATGCAATTTTGGATTGGTTGAGAGAAAAACCAACACTTGGTCCAACAACACTACATGGGAAGCTATTTGAAAAGTACAAGATTGATACACCTTACATGAGGGTTTTTTATGCTAAGGAAATAGCTCTTGATAGGATTAATGGTCCTTGAAATGAGAGCTTTCAGTTGCTCTACACATTTAAAGATGAAGTGGAAGATGCTAGTCTAGGGAGTGTTGTAGAGATTGTGAAGCATATAGTTCCATACAAAATAAAAGGGAAGTCATTTGAGAAGGAGTGCTTAAGGATGGCTTTTGTTTGTTTCAAGGCTTGTTAGCAATGGTTTCTGGATGGTTGCATGCCCTACACTACAGGAATCAGCTACTTTGCCGTCTGCCATCCCAGACGGCAAAGGCATGCATGGCGGACGACAAAGGCTTTGTCGTCGGCCAGCGGACGGCCAACCGTCCGGCTGAATAAGCCACGGTAAAGGGTGCTTTGCCGTCTGATGGCAGACGGCAAAGACCGTGGACGACACACGTGTCAGCTTACGACCGTTAAGGGGTTAACGACGTGCTTTGTCGTCCGCTGGCAGACGGCAAAGACCTAAGGATCTTTTTCATCTGCCAGCGGACAGCAAAGCAACTGTTTCTTTGCCGCCCTGCGTGGTTTCGTTGCCGTCCGCCAACGGACAACAAAGAACCTTAGGTCTTTGCCGTCTGCCAGTGGACGCCAAAGAAACCACCTAGGCCAGCCTAGTGCTACCCCAGGTTGCACAGGTAGCTGCCACGTGGCAGCTTTGCCGTCTGCTAGCTGACGACAAAGACCTTTGCCGTCGGCCAGCAGACGGCAAAGTGGCTATATAGCCCCTGTTTTTTCTGTTTTTCTTAAATTCGTTCAATTTGATAGAATTTCACATATATATACACACATTTCAAAATAATTTCAACAAGCATACCAACAATAAGTTTCCAACAACATATCCAACATACATGTTTCCAACAACATATCCAACATACAACGGTTTCCAACAACATATCCATACATACATATCCAAAACAAGTTTCCAACAAGTTTCCATAAACAAAAAGGAAGCACAAGTAGAAGAGTACACTCCATTAATGCAAGCTTCCACATCTATAGCAAATCTGCAAATTAGGAAAGATGATAGATAGAAGAAGAAGAAGACTAGCTAGAAGAAAAAGAAGAAGAAGAAAAAGAAGAAGAAGAATTTATCTTCTCTTTCTTTTTCTCCTCTCCTCTTCTTTATCTTCTTCTTCTAACTAAGGTAGGTAAAAATGCCATTTTTAGCTAAGGTAGGTAAAAATGCTAAGTGTGTAGGTCATTTTAGAGCAAAGATAGGTAAATAGGTCATTTTGGAGCTAACCTAGGTAGTTATGCCATTTTGAGCTAACTAAGCATATTTATTCATTTTGGAGGACAAAATGGTAAGTGTAGGTCATTTTAGAGCTATCCTAGTTAAAATCGGTCATTTTGGAGCTAGGTAAGGTTATTTTGTCATTTTGGAGGAAAATAAACTAATTATATGATAGTTTGGAGCTAAACCAAGGTTATTATAACATTTTTTACCTAAGTAAGATAATTATGTCATAAATGAACTAGGTAAGCTAAGTATAGATTATTATTTAGCTACCCTAGGTAGTTATGACATTTTTCAGCCAACTAAGCATATTAAGTCATTTAGGAGGAAAAAAGCTAAGTATAGGTCATTTTATGGCTATCCTAGGTAAAGTATGTCAGTTCGGAGCTAAGTAAGGTTATTATGTCATTTTCGAGGAAAATAAGCTAAGTATAGGTCATTTTGGAGCTAAACCAAGGTTATTATGCCATTTTTTTACCTAAGTGAGCTAATTATGTCATAAATGAACTAGCTAAGCTAATTATAGATCATTATTGAGCTATCCTAGGTAGTTATGCCATTTTGTACCTAAGTGAGCTAATTATGTCATAAATGAACTAGCTAAGCTAGCTATAGATCATTATTGAGCTATCCTAGGTAGTTATGCCATTTTCTAGCTAACTAAGCATATCAAGTCATTTTGGAGGAAAAAATGCTAAGTATAGGTCATTTTATAGCTATCGTAGGTAGAATATATCATTTTGGAGCTAAGTAAGGTTATTATGTCATTTTTGAGGAAAATGAGCTAAGTATAGGTCATTTTGGAGCTAAGTAGGTCATTTCTTAATCTAAGTATGCATTTGTTAAGCAAAACACTTTGGAAAACTTACCATCATCACGGAGGTGAAGGATCGGTCGGGTTTGCGCCAGGGTGAGACGGAGAAGGACCGGTTGGGGTTGCGACAGATGCAGAAGGATCGGTCGATGCTTGTCGGGAGGCACGCTACACCAAAGATCATTTGCAATGTCTCCTTATCATGATGCAACTGAAATGTGAATAATAGTAACTAATGACCATTCAAATGAAACTCACCGTGGGTGCTATAGCAATATGGGGCATCGACAGAGGGGTCTGACCATTGTTCTGGCACACGGTCTGCACATTTTGTTTTCATGAGTCATTCATATTAGTTACTGATGAAACGAACATTATGTGCATGATTTGGCTAATATGCAGGAGAAACTTACCATGAGGATCTCAGATAAGGCCCGGTGAGACGCGTCGTTCCGGTTCCTCTCCTCCTCCAACAGCCTAGCCATCCTCTCCTCCAAGTCCCTCTCCCTCTGTGCCGCCTGCTTGTTTGCCTCTGCCAGAAGCTCCTGGGCCCTAGCCTCAATGGCGAGCTCCATTGGCTGTGGACGAGGCCTTTCTCAGGATCAGATCTCATCTCACGCTTCTTGATCTCAGGGAGAGTTCTAGGAGAACGTATCAGCCCATCCCCAATGGCTATCGAGCCATGGGGCCTCCTGCCACCAAATATCATCACGAGCTCTGGATCAAAAGGACTCTGGCTTGGTTTGAAGTCCTCCCCTTTCCTCGCCTTCCCCTCATCTTTGTACCTCACGAGCTTGTTGTGGGAGGAGATGTTGCTGAAGCTCTCTGGATGATCGA